>OX387377.1:20675524-26550549 GCA_947563715.1 Lycia hirtaria | reverse complement strand
GCAGAGAAGCTAATCGACTACTATCAGCTTAAATGCTTTTTTTTATCCGACTACGTAAAAAAGAGGGTTATGTTTTTCGAGTGTATGTATGTATGTTTCTTTATGATCGCCTTCAGCCTGAAAGGCTTAACCTATTTTGATGTGCAAGATGTCGTTAGATTCGTCTTCACTCCTAGAGTGTCATAATTTTTTTTTGTAATAATAATAATACATCTCTTGCAAAGACAAATAATTTTTTTCGTAACGTACAACGAACTTTTAAATAATAAACAATTAATTTTACTAGGATTATTCTAAAGAATGCCCATTTACAATCTTTTACAGCAATTTTACGTATACTTTCACACAAAAAACGTACACTCAACAGCGTATCATGCATAGCGACATTGTAATTTAGACTGAAAAATCTGCTTTTTCTCAGTCAGGTATTTTCTTTTTCTTTTAATATACACACTTGTTTTGTAGATGAATTAGATGCGTACATAAGTCGATTTAGAAATTGTGGGTCCTCCAGACATTGCGCTGTAATTACATATGTGTTTAGAAATAAGGTAAAATTTGTAATAATAAAAAAACAATAAATAAATAATAATAAATAAATAAATATTGGAGGACATTTCACACAATGAGACAATGACAAATTTTTCTTCAACACTAAATGTCGACAACAAATAAAATAATCAATATTTTAATGATTTTTTATTTTAACACAATAAAATATCTTGATCTTGGAAATAATTGTCGATCAAATTTGGTTTTTCCTGCTCTGATAGCGATATCATACGATATTCCAATGTGTCTACATAATATTTGAACATAAGATTTATTTCATGTGTAATATCACCGCCGTCAGTGTTCACTTATTCGTTCCTCTTTTATTATATAAAGGTTGTCTGGAAGAAATTGCTATCAGCGATAAGGCTGCCTTGTGTATCTTTCTTACGTCCTAACCATATCAAAGTTGTATGTTTTCGTATTAAATAAATAAATGTTTGTGAACATTTCACACAGCACCATCTAGCCCAAATAAGCAAAGTTTGTACTATGGAACTAGATGGCTGATAGAATACATATAAACTTTTTTTGTAAATATATACATATGATACATAGAAACACCCAACCATTGAGACATTTGAATGACATATAACATTTTTCTTACAATTTATTTCACTACTTTCACACATCCAAAACCAAGTCATCAGAATTTAATTTGTTTTAAAACAACTTTTTACAATCATCTTGGAAAGTAAACCCAACATTATAAAACAATCCAATCAATATGCAAGCTACCGAAGCCTAATGAAGCAGGCAAGCCACGTCGCACTAACTCAGTTACTGAGCCTGGTCACCCTTCAATTATAATCAACCAGAGTAAAGCCTCACTTGCATGACGTCGCGCAAATCTGATAGGTGTGCAAAGCTTATTACCCGGCTGCACAGGAAAGAGGTATTTTTTGGGTGTATAAATAAATAAAAATAAATATTTAGGGACATTTCACATAACACCATCTAGCCCAAACTAAGCAAAGCTTGTACTATGGAACTAGATGGCTGATGACAAAAAAAGAAATATATTCTTTTTTTTTATATATATACATATGATACATAGAAACACCCAAACACAGAACAAACATCCATGCTCATCACACAAATGTGTGCCTTGAGTACAGCTAAGCAGGTAGACATACAACCAACTGAGCAACAAGGCCAGTTAAGTATGTATGTTTACATCTATATTTCCCTACCACCTCCTCCTTCCTACAGCTTGAATAAGTCGACCGATTTTGATGTGTGAGGTATCGTCAGATTCATCTTTATTTTCCAATATACTAATAATAATACAATATAAAACACGCATCTTGTGACGCGCACAGACCCGACCTGTCAGATTACGTAATATTATTCTGTTTTCTCGTGAAGTGTACTTCAATTTGTTCGAGAGTGTTCAAGCATGTATAAGTTATAATGATTGATGTATGTATGTTTGCTTTTGTCTACGTATTTGTTGTCGTTCGAGTTGAATGTACGGGCGAAGAGAACGTTTGATATTTGTTTTTTTAAGTGTTAAAGTTGATTGTGTTTTGTTTTCGTAACTTATTGAGTTGTGTTTTACAAGGTTTTATTTAGTTTCACCTGTCCCGATGTCTGTCAAATCTTGCAAAAAAATTTGATCAACTTCCCGGTTACCGATTGAGCTAAAATTTTGCATACATGTGTAAATCACGTGACAATGCAATATTATGATGGCATGGTGCTGATCTGATGATGGATCTGGAAGGTGGCCAAAGGAACTTCGCAATGAAACGACAGAACCTCATCGAGTTTGGGCTCATTTGAATCGTCTTGACGAGTAGTTTGTCTTTCAATGGTAACCAGGGCTGATGATGGAGCTGGAAGGTGGTCATAAGAATTCTTTAATGAAACGACGCAACCCCATCGAGTTTCGTTTCGGCTCGTTTGATTCGTCTTGGCGAGTACTTCATTATTAACAAGAACATACCTAATAAAAGCTTTTTTTTAAAGTTATTTTTAAATATAGATACTTGTTTTTGTGCTGAAATTATTGAGATTGTTATTAATATATTCTATTTAATTTTGATTTATGCAAAATTATAAGTTGAAGGCTTTTTAAACGGTTTTAGAATTATTATTATTTCTTAGCTTGCCCTGTTGGTTGTTGTTTATGATTTTGGGTCAAATTTAGTAATCGAAATTTGACATCCTTCTCGTTGACATCTGATATCAATTAATTATCTTTTATTAATGATTAATTATCTCTACGTTCCTATTTTATTCTTTAGTACTTATTAATTTAAACTTGGAATTGGTCTTATTTATCGATCTATTTATACTTATAGCTGTAAGTTTCCTAAAAATAAATAAAATAAATTAGCTACAAAATATAATCTAGGCTCTGTTAAAAATATAAGAAATAGTGTAATAAGTAGTGTGTAACGTGAAAATAATTTCCACAAATATACAAGCACTTGTTATAAAGGACATTATTATCTAGATTCAGAGTGAAGGGCGCGACCAAAAACTTTGTATTTTCCATAGAAATAAGAAAGATCTGAGGGCCGTGATTGAGTGAGGGCTCTTAGAATATGTGAGAGGGAAAGTTTCCCTTTCCAAGTTACGGCGAAGTCACGTTCCTTCCGATAAATTCTCTGATAAATTTCTAACATGATTTTCTTATTTATCACAATCCAAAGGGCTGGTTAACTTCGTGATTGGGTAGTTGGAGACGCAATTTGGATTTTTGTGGCCTTATATATGGGACGGAGAGAATGTCGTGATTTGGGCTGGCTCAGCTTTCATGGCAACTGTAGTTTATTTTTATTTTTTTATATATACAAGATAGATCTACGATTGACCACCAACTCGCCTGATGTTAAGCGATGGTGTGGCCGAGGATGGAGCTCGTCGATCTAGAAGATATATTAAAACTAATATTAAAGCAAAACTACAATTATTTCATTGTAAAATTATACTTTTTTATATAATATTTGGTAAAAAATAATTTATATGCGAATCGTGCCACCTTAAAAAAAACAAAATACCCGATTGCAAAAGATCATTTCTACAATGTAACTTCAAAGTACTACATACTACATTATTCTTGATACTCTGTTGAGTGTACGGTTTTGCTAGAAAGTGTGCGCAATACACTTTTTATATTTATAGTATAAATGTATTTAAAAAGGGTATAAGATTTATTCTAGTATAATCAAATCAATACAAAAATTGCACAACAAGTGCAATTTTTATTTTTTATTAGTGTTGTCAGGTCCTATGTAATAGGGCGAATTCTGTGAGTGTTGTAATATTATTACAACAGAAAAATATAGCCTACGACATTCGGGGAGTAAAAACGAATCTAATAACACTTCGCACATCAAAATCAGTCAAGCCATTTAGGCTGCAGGAGATAAAAAACATACAAACATACCTACATACATACAAGCATGCATACACTCGAAAAAAATTACTCTACTTGCGCAGTCGTGTCAAAAATAATAATCTGATTACACGTTATACATTTAATGCAATGAAATAAAAATCTAATATTTAATTACAAACTTCATGTCTAGTCATGCTCGACCAAGACATTTTTGCTATTACAATTTATTTAGCTGCATTTAAAGTTTGCAAGAGTAAATAATTTATAACGCACTTCGTTTTAAAAGCTTTTCGTAACGTATAGAGCCTCAAAAAACCTAGGCCTTTTACCAAAAAACGTCTTTCATTCAAGTTGAGAGATCTCGTGTACACCACAACTTCTGAATGAGAGCTACATTTGAAAGGAATATTTTATAAAGCGAAACGGACTCGAGACTCGAAATAAACGTGTATTTTTTTTATTTCATTTAAGTCATCTCTTAACATAGTGTTAAATTCTCTTTGGTCATCACTCTAAATTAACGGGCCTCTTTGGAGGTATTTTTATAATGGCAACATTATTGTATCACTGTGCTCCGTGAAGTTTTGGCGCGAGTGATAAAAAAGATGTAGCCGAGCTCAGTTATAAACCCCTGATCTTAAAAAAAAGGTGTTATGTATAATTTTAAAGTATGTATTAAGTATTTATGTGTCTGTCTGTGGAATCAAATGGCTTTAGAACTTTTAGAGATAAAAGCTACACGATATAATACTAGAGCATTTTACATATATATGTTTAAATATATTTTATTAGAAAATAGGCTTGCGCTTGACCGTCAACTCACTTATACTCGTTCATAATAGTAAGTATATTAGTATGTTTACAGACTCGTTCATATTTTCATTTTAGCACCTATGTAAGCTGACTTGTGCTTAGTTGCGTCGTAGCAAAATTCGTGGCAAAAAAATATTATGATTCAGATGAAGATCTTCACATATCCATCCCATAACATTTGAATTTGTGAGAAAATATGTGCAGTACCTGCCGCAGTTTAATTTATTTTAAGTTTATAGTTAAATAATCTTAAAGTAAGGTACCATTTACCGTACGCACCAGCAAGCGCAGCGTAGGAAGACCAGCCACGAGATGGACAGATGACCTTCATACAAGTGGCGGGAGGACGCTGGATGCAAGCCGCTTCTAATCGGTCTTTTTGGAAATCCATGGGAGGCCTAAGTCCAGCAGTGGACGTCTTATAGCTGAAATGATGATGAAGGTATCATTATACGTTATGGGAGAGTAGATATATTATAGTACCCTTGTCTTATCCACGCCGGCAACTATTGACATTTTTGGCCCACTTTTTGCGGTTCATTGATCAATATTCTTTGTGTCAAGTACAAAAAGTAGGTATGTCCAAATGTCCAGTCGCGCATATGGGTCATAGTTACGTTAGAAACTAGTCGTGTAAGATGATGGAATTAATAGAAATGTGTGTAAGTTACTGTCAGATATTTTGTTTGATCTATGATTGGTTTAAGACCGTTTTCAAATAATTATAGCTAAAAAGAATCATCAAAATCAACGCACAATTGGTTGAGTAATAGGTGAACAAACATACAAAAAAAATACAGACCGAATTGATAACCTTCTTTTTGGAAGTCGGTTAATTATAGCAAATCAACAGTTTTACACAATGACATTTTAAAACTGGTAATTTGTTATTGCGTCATAAAGACGCAAACGCCATAAACGCAACGCGTCTAAATGCCATGCGCACTTTTTCAGTTTAAAAAACTGAAAAAACCGAGTTGAAAAATACGCAATTCGTTTACTTGAATGACATTATTTTAGTTATTTTGTTAAAAACCAAAGTATTGAATCGATTTTGATAAAAAAAATAAGGATATCCTCTGAGATATTACTGTACCAAATAAAAAAGAATCATCAGAAAAGTAGATTTTACATTTCCATTATTTCATAATTACCACTATTACACATTTTGGATATACGGGTACACTCTAATTCTGGATTTTACATTTCCATCATTTCATAATTACCACTATTACACATTTATATCTAAATCAAAAGCCGTTATGGAAGCTTCTAAAGCTTCCATAAAAGTTTTCACATATTCCAGACAGATTTTCACGTTTAATATAAATTGTTTGAATTCGCATTAATTAGGGTAGTTACGAGTTTGCTACAGTTTCCTATTCCCAAATAATTATAAATGTACATAATTATGACAAGTTCTGTATGAGAAAACAGTGACTACGCTTTCTATTTTAAAAGTCACTTTTATGCTTTTACTATCTTTATAATTTTTTTACTTAACCCAAAAAAGGGGTGTAATAAATTTAACATTTAACGTATGTATGTGTGCATCTGTCTGTGGCATCGTAGCTTACAAACGGATGGACCAATTTTGATCTAGTTTTTTATTTGAAAGAGAACTTGATCGAGAGTATATTTATTTCATCAAAATCAGTACATTGTTTTTTAAGTTTTCAAAACTTGTTTACTTTATTTTTTTAAGCGGGTAAGTTACTTTATCTTTAGATCTTTATTGGTCTGGGGTAATTAATTTGCGTTTTGAATAATAATTTATTAATTAAATAAGTGCAGTTTGTATTACTTAGTCAAGTGTCCTTAGTAATTGTTCGAGGTATTACAACCAATATGCATCATAATATGATATGGTATGTATGTAAGTCTATTCATGTACTATATAAACATTATAATGTTATAGTATTTTGCCCCGAAATAGAGAATTTCGTGCGATGTGAAATAGTGAATTATTTTGTATCAAGTTCAAGTACTGTTCTCCACGATACAGGGTTGTAGGGCCTTTACAAGGAATATTATTAAGATGAATATTGGAACATTCGCGTTGATAGTGAATTTATACAAATTGCTCGGTTTGTTAATGCGTGAGGCGGCAGCTGGTTAGAGAACTTACATCGAAACGGGGTCACGAATTTGTTTGATAACGTTATAAGTACCAAGAAACATACACAGATATTAAAAATCATACACAAATACATAAACAAATAATGTTTTTGTTACAATCCGGCCCCAGCTCAGCATAAAGGTTGAAACAACCAGCGCTGGTCTTCCGCTGGGTCCGGTGGGTGGAAATTTCTGTCTATGTCTACTTCTATTTTGATGGAGCCAATTTACAATATTTACCTGCCAATCTTGCCAATCCGCTGTGCTATGTCGGTGATTTTTGCTATCACAAATCTTATTATTACTGGACTATTTACTATGAATTCGAGTATAAGTTTCTTTCTAACAAATATAATAAATTGTTAAAATCTCTCATTTCCATCATTCCTCAGTAGAAGGAACAAATAAACGTGCAAGTAGAAAGGACAAGTCGGTAATTCCCTGGTCCAGCGAAGCGCGAAGTTTACCAGGACCGCCCTAGAATGGTTTTATGGACTCTGTGAGGAAGCTCGGCAAATATCTTCCTCTTCGCTTTATGATTTTATAGTTGTAAAAGTATTTTATAGTTTTTAGTTTTATGACTAGATCCGCTTAGGAGTTTCATCCACTGTTTCATAGGAACCGTTATTTTATTCCACGATCGAAATGCATAAGTGTATCGATACAGGTTATAAGCATCCATCAATTGAATTAGTCCAGCTGTTAGCTGACAAGTTTTTTTAAAACTGTGCTATTGTTTTTTGTTTTTTTTTGTGAACTGTGCCTAAACTATTAGATATACTTTTAAAAAATAACATTAGCTACAGAACCCTTCCTTATGCAAGACTCGACGCGGTCTTAGTCACTTTTTTGGTGACTAAATAAATTGATTCGAAAACAGCTTAATCCTCCAAACCCTGAGCAGGTGTGTGTGTGTGTGTGCTGACAACTTAAACACAAACTTTAATAATACAAATATGCGCTTGAAGCCTTGCATCCAATTTATACTTTCATTGGGTTCCGTCCTCGAGGTGATGCAGAAAAAACCAATTGCAAGTACGACAATAAATTACAGTAGCGGCACTCAACCGATCTAATCGTACTTTGTTTATTCCTTTTAGATATGCGTGGTCGAAGAGAGGAGCGGGCTATTCCAAATATCTACTTTAAATCGATAACTTTTTTTTTACTCCATATTCCTTAATTAGCCTATTCTAGTCCACTGCTGGGCAAAGGTCTCCCCAGAATTCTTCCAATTCTACCAGTCTCTGGCTATTTCCCGATCTCTCATACCAAAGATAGCCTATCCTATCCTAGCCTCTATCCTTGCTCAACGCGGCTCTAAAAAAAGGCTAGAGAAACAAATATTTTTTACCTATACCTGCATAAAAGCTTAAGTTAAAAATATATGAGAGAAGAATGTGTGTGAGGGACATGTGAGAAATGTGTGCGAAAGGCACACATTGAGAGAGGCAAAGGAATTTAGCGAGCTAAAGCTACAGAATTATCAGTCAATGGACGAAGAGTTCGCTCTGCTTCCTCAGACATTGTAGAAAAACAAAACACTTCACACTAATCAATACACATAGCACCTAAATGCCCGGCTCCATATCTACAATGGCATGTAGATGGCATAGATGGCATCAGAACCGTAATCCGATGCCGGATTGAAAGGCTGGCGCGCCGGCATTCGACGCCGGTATCCGACACCGGTGTAGCGACATCCGACGCCGTATTTCGGTGTCGCGCTAGCATCTGAATTTATAAATATGAAAAAAATGCTGTTCAACCTTATAAATTGTTTAGATAGCTAACCTCGCAACTCAGTCAGGTTGTGGATTCGATCCCCACCCAGAGCAAATATTTGTGTGATGATAATGGATGTTTGCTCTGTGTCTGGATGTTTCTGTGTCATAAGTATATTAACAAAAAAAAACATATAAATATTCTATCAACAATCTAGTTTCCATTGTACAAGCTTTGCTTAATTTGGTCCAAATATTGTTTGAAATTTTACCCCCTTGCAGTTGATCTGAAATTTGGTATACACCTTTAGTCCTGATGACAATACAATTTAGTATATTCTGTATTATTGTAAATCCAAGATGGCCGCCGCCACAAAATGGCGGATTTCATATTTTAACACAACCTCCACAATATGGGTATCAAATGAAAGAGCTTTTCTAGTAAAATACAGTAAATACATTACCTACATCATTATATTTCTTTTCAATAAAACCATTTAACTTAAAAAGTTTTTTTAAGTAAGTACTTGTTTATAAAAAGGTGCAGCGAAAAGGTAGACGGCTCACCTGATGGTAAGCGATGACCGTCATATTAGAGTGACATATTACTGTTGCTTTGCTAGCCCGGAAAGGTGCTTGTAGACACTTCTTGACATCAATGTTGCATCTGCGTATATCCCTGCAATCGTAATTTCAACTTAGTAATCAAAATAGAGCAACCCGAGCCGTGCTATTAAAAACAGTCATTAAACGCTAACATTTAAGACTTAAACCATAAAGTGGGCACTATCTGTTCAGATTCGTTCTTATCGCGAAAAGCCGGGATTCAGGGGAATTCCTTTAGAATCAGAATAATGGTTCAGATGCTTTTGATATACGCTTGAGATATCCGATGTTTATTTATAAAGACAACGGATAGACAAAGGTATAATCTGACTTTCCTACTTTCATATTTTGTTGTAGTAAAATAATAATGAGATAAATAATAATTTCGCAATTTATCGAAAGTAAACAGCTTTTAATGGATTTATTGGTATATTTTCCATAATTTACATAAATTATATTAACACAGTAAACATTGCAGTGAAAATAGCAATTAAAATAAGTGATCATTTTAATCAAAACGTCCCGTAAGCACATACTGGCTTACCGAAAAACGTTACTTAACTTTAAGCAATGCTTGACATATTTGGTCAACTTCTCACTGACACGTTATGACACTTGCGGAAGGAAGACAGAGAATTTAAGACGTTGGTTAAAGTGAAGTAACGTTTCGGTAGGGCCCTAATTGTGATTTTATTAATCATATGATCGGATGCAGACTGTATTTATTAACATTAAATTAAAATGGAATTGGGAAGGACATTGTCACAGAATAGAAGAAGATAGCAAGATAAAAATGGAATATATTAAAAACGATATTGAAGTTCTTTATAATGTTTTATAAAGATTAGGCAAAGCGACTTGTACTCGCCTCGGGGATCCCAGAGCTGTCGCGTATTTTGCTCAAAGGCTAAGTTTAGCCATACAACGGGGAAACGCTGCCAGTGTTCTGGGAACCCTACCGCACGGTGGAATATTGGACGGCGTATTTGTTTTATGACAAGTTATCTCTCTCTATATAATTATATATATATATAAAAAGCAATTGCTGTTCGTTTGTCTCGCTAAAACTCGAGAATGGCTGGGCCGATTTAGCTGATTTTGGATTTGAAATGTTTGTCGTATTCCAGGGAAGGTTTAAACGTTGAGAAAATCAACGAATTTTGAATTTCTATCATATTTCACTTACTAATCAAAATAATTTTAAACTATGCTTCACTTATTATTTGTTTGACCTTATTTAAATATTTAAATTTATTATCTGACATTTGCATGCCTCATTGAGGAAAAATATAATTGGACATAAGTAACATGTTAATTGTACATCTTATTTTATACATATGTTTTAGCAAATAAATGAAATCTGAATCTGAATCTAAATCTGAAATATTGGGTCCACTCATTGATAGGTGACGAAGTACACGGTCATCTAGTATATGTATAAATATATATTTTTCATGGTTATATTTGTAAACAATTTAAAATTAAAATGTCATTTTAATTTTAAATATCCTAATCCAGTAATAAATAAATAAAAAATAAAAATAAAAAAACAAATAAATTTTAAATAAATAAATAAATAAATTAATTTTTAATATTTTTTTTTTTTTTTTAATAAATTTCTGTCTATATCTATGTCTATCTCTATGTCTATAAATATTAATTATATTACACTTACAGTTCGAGTATTTTTGATTTCAACATCAAATCACAAAAGGTATTAAATTTTTCCTAATGTCAATGGTAATGCATTCTATAAACAGAATGTTTCATTCAATTAGGATTTATTTCAGTGGTTTTTCTAACTAGGCCATGTTCTCTACAACATAAAATATTCACACTGGATTGGAATAATCGATTCCTGTCTGGTGATATTTTTATGAATTCTGAAACTGATTTATGGCTTCCAAATCTACTTGAGAAAAATGTCTGCTGTTAAGTTTATCTTTTTATTTGTTTATTATATTAATAAAAGCCGTGTTTGTTACATTATTTATAATTCAAGAATGGCTAGATCGATATACATAAAATTTGTTTTGGAGGGAGGTAAGTTACAACTAGGTTACTGTTACAAGCGACATCGTTACATGGTTGATATTCCGAAAACACGTACGAAACACTTTGGCTCCACTTGCATTGTGCATACCGCCAAAATGTGGAATGCGCTTCCTGAATGGGTCTTTCCGAATAGATATAATCTAAGTGTCTTCAAATCGCGAGTAAATAGGTTTCTTCTAGGCAAGCGCGCTCCATCGTAGACCGTAACTGTCGCTTAACACCAGGTGAGTTGATGGTCAACCGCAAGCCTATCGTCGAATAAAAAAAAAGGTTTTGTTATACCTTTTTTTTATTACTTAGGCATACTTTTTTATGAATTATCGAAATATAATAATAGTTTAAGAAACTCAAAAAAACGACTTCCAAATACGCAATTCGTTTACTTGGATGACATTCTTTTAGTTATAAAAACCAGTACTAAACCGAATTTGATAAAATTAACTGGACCACCGACCTATACCTACCAAATAAAAAATAATCATCAAAATAATTGGCGGCGTAATCGCTGAACAAACACACAAAAAAAAATTGTCAAATTGAGAACCTCCTTTTTGTAAGTCGGTTAAAAATGAAAGGTTTTTGCAGGATAACGGGTTAAACCAAGGAGAGCAGCTAGTGTTGAAAAAAAGTAAGATATTTTGATTTACCAATGCTACTTGGTAGGAAACATATATTTTGGAAATGAAGCCGCATTCAAACACTTCTGCGTAAACTGCAAAGTGAATTAATAAAATGAGGAAAGACTTGATTGAATCAATTAAGACTGCATAGACACAAAATGACGCTATTTCTCAATGTCGCTACTTCATTTATTATGTTTAAATTACTGCCTTGGCGTCTCGTCGCAATTGAAAAACAAACCAAGAAAATAACGATAAAATAGTAGATTTTATAACAAGGGAGCTAAATTATAATTTTACGGCGTGGGTGCTTGTGTGAATTCAGAGACTGAAGAAAGATAAAAAACGAAAAAAATAATTATAATGATAAATAAAAAAGATTAGTAAAATAAAGATAAAACGAAAGCGAAGCAATAAATAATTAACACAATTAATCAACAAAAATTTTTGGCCGAATTGAATAATATCCTCTTTCTTCTTATATATTATCTTTTCTAGGATTCCGTACTGAGTGTGCGGGAGCCTATTCGTGAGGCTACGGGTGTTTGTCTGTCTCTTTTGAACCGTAATAGCTAGGAAGTTGAAATTTTCACAGAATATATATCATTATGACCTTTAAATTAACAAATAATGATAATAAAAAATGTTAAAAAATTACGTGACAGCGAGAAGGTGACAAAATATGTTAAGATTGCTTAACATATTTATTTTGTCAACTTCTCGCTGACACGCAATGACACTTGCGGAAAGAATACAGAGAATTTAACACGATGCTTAAAGTAACTTTTTTCTGATATCCGTTTAATGTCCAAGCATTTTCTTCTTTGCGACAAAACCGAGACCCTCTACTTCGAATCGTTAATGTTTATTAACAGTCTTTGTTCCCACACAAAAGGGGAGAAATTAAAAAATACCCCGAGCATTTTTTTTTATGATTTTGAACAAATTACGCCACCGTTTTGTGTTTGTTTAACATCACGTGAAATTGCCTTCGCTGTTAAAATACGAGAGAGCGTTTTTAATTCGGCCTCAATTTTGGGTGAAGCTATCTTTTTTATTAGAATTGTTAAATATTTGGTTTGTTGAGTTTTTATTACGTGTTATGTTTTAGATGATATGACATGGGTCAAAGGAGATACATTATGTATGTTACTAAAGTAATTATGGAAATGAGAGTAAGCTCTAAAATATTTTGTTAAGAGTCCTTATTTCGACCATCGTCCGTCTAGCTCGCACATACCCACATGTTTGAAGATATAAAATGGACTTATAAAAAAGTCGTCTGTGAAACTAGAAAAAACGTCATCTAAATTATTTGATCCTAGTTAATTCTCATACATGAAAATCATATTTGCGTTAATAATTCTTAAAAAATATTTGTATGTATGAAAATTAACTTTGGTCAAATAATTTTTTTTGTCGAATATTTGTGATGTTGTTTAGTTTTACAAACGACGATTTTTTTTAAGTTCATGCAGTCATTTTATATCTTCAAAAATGTGGGTATGCGCGAGCGAGACAGACGATGGTCGTACTAACAGACTCTTAAAAAATTACTGGCCAAGATCGTGCAGTGATACTATTATTTCATTAAACATGTACATACAAAGCTGTACGCACCTCTGTCTTTTCGAAGTTATGTGCGTATTGTTGATTGCCGCCAACTTCAAACGGTGAAGGAAAACATCGTGAGGAAACCTACATGTCTGAGAGTTCTCAATGATCTTGAAGATGTGTGAAGTCTGCCAACCCGCACTTGGCCAGCGTAGCAGACTATGGCCTAACCCTTCTCACAATGAGAAGATGGCCCGTTCCCAGCAGTGGGACAGTGTGTACAAACATGGCTGATAAAAAGAAAAAATATAAAGCTGTATTTGATTTAAATATACGTGAGGTAATTTCAGCTAACTGAAAATGAGGTATTAGAGGTGAATAACAATATTACTTCTTTAACCCTATAGTAAGAATATGTCGCCAATACAATGGAATATCCAAAGAACATTAAGATTCAATTATTGATGTCTTCAATCATTTTTTTTTAATTTAAACGAGACGTTAAAAATATTGTGTTTGCTGCATATGATGATGAAGTTTAGTCAATTTAATCAATTGATGTAATAAATTTAATCAATTGATGTAATAAATTTTCTTTTTACTTCTTTTACTTTTGAAACTGAAAATCTAATTATTGTAATTATAACATGTTGTGTATACACTTAAGAAATATAGTTTAGGTCAAAATGATGAGTTGTACGAGTACATTGTGTAAAAATTGTAAAGACTGTATTCTGTTTTGTGTACCAATAAACTAAATAATTAAATAAATGAGAGGAAAAATATTACGAAAGCTGATGACCATCATATTTGAGATTTTTGAAGTTAAAATTTAAAACAGCTGAGTCTTAGTAATACCCTAGTAGTCTTAGTAATCCGTACCCAAAGGGTAAAACGGGACCCCGTTTTACCCTTTGGGTACGGAACCCTAAAAACAAATACAACCGAATTGATAACTTCCCATTTTGAGTCGGTTAAAAATAAATTGTTTGTACTTACTATATTTCTTACTTTATTTTACTGAAACGTGGTCCCTAACTATGGGCCTTATAAAGAAGCTCAAGGTCACGCAACGAGCTATGGAGAGAGCTATGCTCGGAGTCTCTCTACGAGATCGAATCAGAAATGAAGAGATACGTAGACGTACAAAAGTCACCTATAGCACAGCGGATTAGTAAGTTGAAGTGGCAGTGGGCAGGGCACATAGCACGTAGAACTAACTGATGGCCGATGGGGCCGAAAGGTTCTCGTGTGGAGACCACGTACCGGCAAGTGCAGCGTAGGAAGACCAGCCACGAGATGGACAGATGACCTCATACAAGTGGCGGGAGGACGCTGGATGCAAGCCGCTTCCAATCGGTCTTTTTGGAAATCCATGGGGGAGGCCTATGTCCAGCAGTGAACTTCTTATGGCTGAGATGATGATGATGACTTACTATATTTTACTACTATCTTTCAAAAGCATTTCACAAATTCAGAACAAATTTATATACAACAAAAAATATCTTAATAATGAAATCAGAAGGAGTCTTTGAAACATTCTTACAAGTAAATCACTCAGGCAAACTTCGGCAAACAATCACAATACTTGCTTTAGCCGAAAACTTGTGCTTCATAACAATGGAACGTACGTTTTATTCCCAGTACTTAACTATAAAACAAAGTTCAGAGCTATTGTCTTTACGAGTCAAAGTTTGAGGGCTCGAGACACAGTAAATTTGAATGGAGAAAATAATAGTAACAGAAAACCAACGGAGTATGCAAGTAAATTTTTTAAATACGCAATAAAATACATACGCGACTTGCTGTTCACTTTTCTACAGGCACTTTGGATGGTATCTCACCAGTTATTTTGTTATAAAAACCAAAGTACTGCATCAATTTTGATAAAATTTATATGAGACTACCTCTGAAATATGACCTACTAAATATAAAAAGAATCATCAAAATCAATGCACAATTGGCTGAGTAATCGGTGAATAAACATACAAAAATAAACATACAGACCGAATTAAATAAATAAATAAAAATATTGGAGGACATTTCACACAACGCCATCTAGCCCAAACTAAGCAAAGCTTGTACTATGGAAACTAGATGGTTGATAGAATACATTTTTTTATATACTTTATTTTATTTTTCGTAAATAAAATAAAGTATATTTAGCCTCCTTCTTTTTGGAAGTCGGTTAAAAACAGCTTTTCATCGCGGGTTCCCGACAAAGTAGACTATTAGAATACAAACAGGCTTTCAACCTGATTGCATACCTAGACACTCGACGACTTAGCAATTTTCTCTCTTACCTATAAAACCTGAGTTCGTAACTTTGTCTTCTGTTATATCTACGCTGTCGCCGAAGGTGAGGTAAGTACTAAGTTTGTCAGTAATTTGACAACTTCTAACAAAGGTGTAGCACCTTGCATTTGCATTTATATGAGACGGTATAACGACTTCCCTTTGAATTTAATTTCTGGCTTTACAATAGGTCATTCTACTTAATTTACTGTTCCATTTAAGTTTTGATGAAGAAAAATGTAGGAAAGTGCGGTGGGAGTTGTAAAGAAAAATCAACGATAAGCACAAGTGCCTATTATGCAGAGTTACTTTTATTTAACGAGTGAGCGAAGCAAACAAATACCAATACCTCAGCTGGCAAAATTTTCATTCGTCTCTTTGGATGTTTTTACGTAGGCACATGTATGTAGTCAACCTATCTTTACAAAACATGGTATACAGGTATTATGAATGAGGCTTATTGCACGCAAGAGATATTTAAATTATTGTATTATATCGTATTTTGGGGTAACAGTACAAGGAAAGAAGACGCTTTTAAGGCGCAAAAAAAGTGTGTTAGGGCCATCTGTGAGTTACGGCAAAGAGACAGTTGTAAACCATACTTTCAATATCTTAAAATTTTAACTCTACCCTGTCTATACATTTATGAATGTGTAATGTTTGTACGGAAAAATATGAATTTATACACAAATTTATTAAGTAAACGACATAAACAAAAAATTAATATCCCTGTTAACAAGACTGCACTGCTCAATAAGAGCGTAATATGTATGGCACCAATTTTATATAATCACTTGCCACAATGGCTAATTGAGATAGACCAGATGCAAATCTTTAAACATAGACTCAAAATCTTTCTTCAAGAGAAGGCATATTACGACACTGACGAATATTTGAATGAAATTTTTTGAAGTATTTCTGTATTGATATATAATCTGACATTTAATATTTGACATTCATAAACTTCACTTGACATTGTGACATAATTCTGACTTATTTACTTATATTTTAATCAATGAACTTGAAGTGACATGTATTTTTTTATTTTTTTATTATTTGTAAACTGTACCATGTATAGATGGCTTTAAATCTGTATGTATTGTGTTGTGTATGACGGGCGGATCGATTGATGAAATTGATTCACGTAATTGCTTCCTTTCGTAAATAGTGAATGGTGTTTGATAAATCCAGTGATATTCATGTACTTAGATAAATCGATTTATTTTTTAATTTTGCCTAATTTTGCATGCCGAAAGGTAGGATATGGCGGTCTCATGTTAATTTTATTACCACCTTTGTAACCCATATGCGCAAATAAATGAATTATTATTATTATTATTAAATTTAAGAATACATAGGTATTAGGTACCGTGTGTGCTCTTTATTCTTTTGGATTTATTGAATTTTGGATAATTTATCCGTTCTTATTTTGAACAAACGGATTACTCACGTCTATTTTTGAGCCAAATTCTCCGACTATAGTTTCAACCGCATACGGCGGTCTTATTCAAAAGGAGCAGCACAAACGTCACTCCCGAAGGACGTCTCGTCTGGTACAGCGAGCTAAAGCTCGCGCCGCGCTTGACGTCATCGGTTGGTGACGTTGAACGTGAACTTGAGTGAGTTCACGTTCAACGTTCAACTACATAAATAGGTGTGTGAGCTAGTTAGCTGTACACGAGAGTGAGAGGAAGGATGACTACGTTATGACGGCGTCATTGTCGTCTTTTTAGGGTCCCTTACCCAAAGGGTAAAACGGGACCCTATTACTAAGACTCTGCTATCTGTCCGTCTGTCACCAGTTCATGAGACACATGAACTGTGATAGTTAGACAATTGAAAATTTCACAGATGATTTATTTCTGTTGCCACTATAACAACAAATACTAAAAAACAGAATAAAATAAATATTTAAGAGGGCTCCCATACGACAAACGTGATTTTTTTGCTCGTTTGTGCTCGATATTAATAACAGCAACAGGTAGACGTTTGAAATATTCACAGAATATTGAATTATGAGTATTATGAGTTATTGAGTATTGAGTATTACGTACGGGATCCTTCGTGCGCGAGTCTGACTCGCACTTGGCCGGTTTTATTTCATCTCATTCGCGCACCGTTTATGCGTATGGTACACTGAAATCGCTGTATCTTCGTCATTCTTAATCCCATTTTCATATTATTTTCACAGAAATTATTGTACTATACCTACTAATAATATAATATCAGTTTTTACTAAAAATGAAACCTAGCAAGATCGATTTATCGTCCCCTAATCTACCTACAAACCAAATTTCATTAAAATCGTTGGAGCCGTTTCCGAGATTCAGATTACCTATATATAGGTACTCGTATAATAAAGAATTGCTTGTATAAAGGTATCGTTAGATGCGCACAAATTCCATTGACAGTCAAATCAAACTTATCAATGATAAAAAAATATACAAACTACAAATTTTTATCAACATAATAAGCCTTATATCTTACCTGTTACCAGTTTCTCTCAAAATATCCAAGAAAATGTAAATCGACCGACCGTTTTCGAAGCTTAAAGGCATCTTATAGCGGAGATAAGGCGAGGAGCAGGTGCTGTAATTCCAATTTATACCTAAAGGGTTAGCCACCATTAGAATATGGATGCAACGAGCTTTACTATTTTCAACCGACTTCAAAAAAGGAGGAGGTTCTCAATTCGACTGTTTTTTTTAAATGTTTGTTACCTCATAACTTTCGACTGGGTGAACCGATTTTGATGATTATTTTTTTGTTTTGAAACCTGGTGATTCCCGTGTGGTCCCATTTCAATTTGGTCCAGTTCTGACAATGGCTACTATGAGAAGTCGGTTGTTTCAGTTTTTTAAACTATAATTATTAGACTGGCTAGAAAGAGAACAATACTTTTTTTTTTTAGATTTGTGCTACTGGTATAAAAATAGAGTGAATAGATATCTTCTAGATTTACTTTTTCCGTCCTCGGCCACACCGTTGATTACGATCAGGCGAGTTAATGATCAAAGGTAGATCTATTTATTACAAAAAATAATTGGCCAAGTGCGTGTCATGTCACCCGCAATGTAGGGTTCCGTAGTTATATATACTTTATGTGATCTTAAAACAGTGTATCTTGTTTGATACTACGAACATATGAGCTAACTTATGCTAATTTTAATGAAAATATTAATTTTTGACTTTGACTTGTATAAGTAATTATTTTAAGTTGATCGACTATAACTCGGTAAATTGTAAAGCCTACTTAGCCGTGATAGTTTTCCTTTTAATTTCATCATATTATATTCTACTAACATAATATTTTTCATATCCCCAAAGTCAACCGTTTTGGCTAGTAGCAGTAGAGGCTTGATTCATTCAAAGCTTAATATTTCGCAAACGGATCCCTAAATTGAAAAAATGGTTTGCGCACGCGCTCAGTTATTTTTGATTATCTATCCAACGATATCCCACACGATGGAGTAGATGAGAAAAAAATATTCATCCCCACATTACGTGGTACACGATTTTTTTTTTCAAAATTTTATACTACTACTTTCTCATCTTTATTAATAACAGCTTTCTAGTACTTATAGTTTTTGTTGAGCAAAGCCACGGATGTACAGACAAACAGACAGACGGACATGGCAATACTATAAGGGTACCTTATTTACTACGGAACCCTAAAAAAAGACTGCTTAGACGAGTAAATCGCTTACTTCATGGTACTTGGTCATAACAAACTAATGCTATCAAAAATGATGAACTTCAACAGTACAAATCTATTTGATATGGACTGCTCTTGTCAGAGTTGTGAGATGATACATAATATACATTGGACTGCTCTTGTCACTCTGAGATAATACATACTATACATTGGACTGCTCTTGTCACTCTGAGATAATACATAATATACATTGTACTGCTCTTGTCACTCTGAGATAATACATAATATACATTGTACTGCTCTTGTCACTCTGAGATAATACATAATATACATTGGACTGCTCTTGTCACTCTGAGATAATACATAATATACATTGGACTGCTCTTGTCACTCTGAGATAATACATAATATACATTGGACTGCTCTTGTCACTCTGAGATAATACATAATATACATATACATAGTTTAACAAATGCGCCACACGCTGAACACTCCATACAACGTCGTGCTTTTTAATTACAAAATATGCACATGCGCAGTTTGTTGTCTTTTTACATCGCGCGCGCGCACACACACACACACACATGATGTCAGTCTGATTGTAACTCTTCAATAGTCATTCAATATTATGGGCCTTACCGAAAAACGTTACTTAACTTTAACCAACGTCTTAAATTCTCTGTCTTCTTTCTGCAAGTGTCATTACGTGTCAGCGTGAAGTTGACAAAATATGTTAATTATTGCTCAAAGTTAAGTAACGTTTTTCGGTAAGGCCGTATATGTATGAGTATATCAAGATACGTAGTGGTACTGTACCCTAAGTAGCAATCTAGGGATAGCTGCGGCGTGCATTTCTGTTATCTAACAAATAAATACGGGTTGAGAGATGCCATGTCGGTGGGCGGTTACATCCGTGTCTAAAATAAAACATTGTTGTCTAAAATATATACAGGCAGGGGTGAAAAAAATATATCCACTCGTATCGATACTTTTTTTACTATGGAATCTAACGTGCTTTTCTCACATTTTAAATAATAAAAAACCGGCCAAGTGCGAGTCGGACTCGCGCACGAAGGGTTCCGTATCTATAAAAAAAGGCAAAAATCACGTTTTAAGTAAAGTTAAATATTATTATTAATTTTATTTTAATTTCATTATTTGTTTTTAAAGTGAATAATATAACTCAATATTCTGTAAATATTTCAAGCGTCTACCTATTTCCGTTATCAATATCAAGCAAAAAAATCACGTATGTTGTATGGGAGCACCCTTGAATATTTATTTTATTCTGGTTTTTAGTATTTGTTGTTATAGCTGCAATCTGTGACATCACCTGTGAAAATTTCAACTGTCTAACTATCACAGTTGATGAAATACAGTCTGGTGACAGACGGACGGACGGACAGACGGACTGACAGACAGTGAAGTCTTAGTAATAGGGTTCCGTTTTTAACCTTTGGCTACGAAACCCTAAAAACTACGGGTCAGCACAAACGTCACTCTCGGTTGGTGACGACGGCAGTACGAAGCGCGTCACCGACCGAGAGTAACGTTTGCGCTACTACTTTGAAAAAGACCGCCGAATGCGGTTGAAACTATAGTCGGATTTTTCGACTTAAAACAGACGTGAGTGACCCGTAGTTTTTATTTAAAATTCTCGATACCATCTCCCGGCGGTCTCAAGGTGGATTATACCATAGAATAACAAATAGGCTAGTTTTATACTGAAAAAATAAATCCCGTACAGGACTGCGGGTAAAACCGCGGAGCGCAGCCAGTTTTGAATATAAAGTATATATTACAAGTCCTATTTCAAGAATTAAGTGTCTTGAAATTTCTGTTATGAAAATTGTTTGTTAACAGAACAATAAACCAGCTTTTACTTTACGACTAAGACAAAGCTTTGCTTTACAAATAGCTTAATTCAGCTTGCAGCTTCTAAACACACTGCTAGTTTCATTTCCAGCTTTCAACTATTAAGATGCTTCGGTACGAAATATAATGGCTCTTAACATGAAGGCGATAAGGAATAGAGTTCATTGCATTAAATTAATTATTAAAGCTAAGATATCTGACTTAGTGCTGTATTAACAGTATGGGTGATTATTTCTATTTAAGTACTAGAGTGGGATTTAATCAAACGGAATAATTATGTTTTATTATACTATTTAATGTTTTGTTTATATTTATGTATGTTCCACTATTGGCACTTAAACAAGTAAGTTGATGAATTATCGATAGATTCGATAAATAAAACCAGCCAAGTGTGAGTCGGACTCACGCACGAAGGGTTCCGTACCATTATCTATAAAAACGGCAGAAAAATCACGTTTGTTGTATGGGAGCCCCCCTTTAAATATTAATTTTATTTTAATTTAAATATTTATTTTTAAAGTGAATAAACTCAATATTCTGCGAATATTTCAAGCGTCTACTCTACCTGTTGCCGTTATCAATATCGAGCAAAAACGAGCAAAAAAATCACTTGCAAAGCAAGCAAGTTTCTTGTATGGGATCCCCCTTAAATATTTATTTTATTCTGTTTTTTAGTATTTGTTGTTATAGCGGCAACAGAAAAACTTCATCTGTGAAAATTTCAAGTGACTTACTATCATGGTTCATGATACAGCCTGGTGACAAACGGACAGACAGACAGACAGCGGAGTCTTAGTAATAGGGTCCCGTTTTACCCTTTGTATAAGTCTGTATATTACCACCCATTTTTTTTTTTCATTGTAATGTCAAAATTCTGTCTTCAACAATTTCGATCCAAGTTCTTGATGCGTACTGTATGGGAATGGAATTCTTTGCCGCCTTCTCTTGCTGAGAAAAAAATTCAATGCTAGATGAATAGCTGATATATTTCTAGATTAACGAGCTCCATCCTCGGCCACACCGACGCTTACCATCAAGCAAGTAAGTGGTCAATCGTACCTAGATGTTCTGTAAAATAATTATAGTTAAAAAAAATTTAATACTGAAACAACCGACTTCAGGATACGCAATTCCGTTTACTGTGATGATATATATTTTTTTGTATTTAACCGACTTCCGATAAGGAGGAGGTTCTCAATTCGTCGGAATCCTTTTTTATGTATGTTCCCTGATTATTCAAAGACACCTGAACCGATTTGGAAAAATCTTTTTTGTTCGAAAGTGTATGGTGGTCCCATATTTTTTAATCAAAACCTGTCCAGTATTTTGGTTTTTATAACAGAATAACTGAAAACATATTTCATTCAAGTAAACGAATTGTGTATTTTAAAGTCGTTTTTTTTTTAGTTTTTAAGTTACCTCTGAAGTGTGACCCACGCAATAAAAAAGAATCATCAAAATCACTCCATTCCTTGGTTGCCTGGAAGAGATCGCTTTTAGCTATAAGGCCGCCCGTTGTTACACTTGTGTAATAACTATTTCTTTTTTGTACTTGCTTTCGTTAATTTTAATGGTGTGTCAATAAAGAGTTTATCTATCTATCTATCAAGTCGTAATTGGCGAAATCGCGTAACAAACATACAGAAAAACCTCCTCCTTATCGAAGTCGGTTAAAAACCTCTGTGTTGGGAACTTGTGTTTTACGCCCTTACTCCACGCTTCAATATCAGTTCATTAGCTCCAGATGAGCTCATTACCAACCTATTGAAACACTGCACTGCGAGCAATTATGAGAACATGATAGCGTGTACGGATCATGGATGCACATTCTACATCCTAGACTACGCGACGTGCGAGGAATCTGATATTAGCGCAATTTCTCGAGCTTAACACTCTGCGGATTCCAATAATTGTTAAATCAAGTTTATATTTCCACTATTGCTCCGTGCACACAGTGGTGTGAAATACGCCTGCTAGTGGCAGAATAATTAAAACACATTAGCCTGCCTCATTGTTGGGATAGGTATTTAAAAAGCAGACTGTCATATCAGTTTGGACATTGACTTGAAATTTGCATTTGGGGACTAATTTCAAGACCGGTGTCTCGAAAATATCACGTGATTAATAAAAAAAATTGTAATCTTGGTGCACCATAACTAAAACTCAATTTCACTCAGTGTGCCGTGGCACCCAGAATTTAAAAAAATTTGAAAGAGTAAATGCACAAACCTAGCCATATACGGTTCCAAACAGATAAAAAAGAATAATAAATAAAAAAAACTCATTTTGTATACAATTTATGTATTTGTATACACGGCGGTGTATGCATGTGTGTGTGGGGGGGGGGGGGTCTCCACACAAACATACACTCCCCAACTTGCATTTTATTATTCTACTCGCTGCAATGTTTATCTGAAGCTATCCTGTAAAATTCACCACACGTTTTTTCTTTGGTTAAGGCAGTATATGTACACCTGCGCTGCGGCTCACAGCGTTAACAGGTATTCGCAGATCTGTGTTGAGGGCTGAGATTTTATTACTTTGATGACCAGGTCCATGCGGGTACGGTGGAAGAGTCTGGGAGAGTGCCCACTGTCTGGCTGTAAGCGCTAAAGGTGGAACACCGTGAGGTTTTAGTCGGTAGGAGCACCACTCTGGTGTCGAGTCCGACATAATCTGCCGCTCCGGGGCGGATGGGTATGCGTAAATGCATTTCCCCAGGTTAAAAAAAAAAGGCCATGCGGGTGCGTATGGTGCATTCATTTATGAATAACAACAATCCCGTATACCAAAACATTAATATTGAGATTATAAAAAAAAAAAAATATTAGACATTAACATTGTTATTGCCTGTTAAGACACGCCCTTTAATATTCTATAGATTTTGATTTCGTAAGGGCATAGTTAAATACACAGAATTCGAGAACCAATTTGGAGAAATAAAGCTGTTGCTCATTGCTCAATTCTAATGCGCGTGAGCTTTGACTCTGTTCGTGTCAGGTTATGCATGTGTGTGCGGCTCTCGCTACATACACAACTAACGCAACATTAATGCACACTAATGCTACACAGGCAGTGTAGCAGTGGCAGTGGGCAGGGCACATAGCACGCAGAACTGATGGCCGATGGGGCCGAAAGGTTCTCGAGTGGAGACCACGTACCGGCAAGCGCAGCGTAGGAAGACCAGCCACAAGATGGACAGATGACCACATACAGTGGCGGGAAGACGCTGGATGCAAGCCGCTTCCAATCGGTCTTTTTGGAAATCCATGGAGGAGGCCTATGTCCAGCAGTGGACTTCTTATGGCTGAGATGATGAATGCTACACAAATACCACGAGTAGGCTCGCACGCGGTCGTATCTTGCAAGAAGAATATAAAATATATATAATAATATAATATCCATAAGCTTTGTTGCCTATGGATATTTTAAATAATCTCCAATCAATCAGTTTTAAAATTTTTCTATTCCTACCTATTGTTATGTTTATTTAAATAAAGTTAATATCTTCCAAGATTTGATTTTAAAAACCTTCAAAAAAATATAATATATATATGCATAGATTGAAAGGAGAGAGCTTATTTCGCGTTAATTTCACGGAGTAATTGGACGCATCACAGTATGCATGCTAAGCTAGTTAGCGCCTGCAATGAGCTCTAAGACAGCTAAATTGAGCTGGAAATCTTGGAGCACGAAGTAAATTAGTTTGACATTTCCGCCTTGTTTTCTTATGGACTTTGACTGAGTTTTAATAAGGATCATTTTTGAGTAACTTTCATGTTTTAAAGGCAAGCCTGCAGAAAATAACTATAACACTAAAACTTAAGCAACAAGCCCTTGTTGTGAGGACATTTTCACATAACACCTTGCCTTTTCAATCGGATGTCAAGAAAGTGGGTCTAATTTACCTTCCAAGTTTTGACAAGCTTGTAAAAAATATTGTGTAGTCTCTGTTAAAATCGAAACAATATTTTCACCTTAACTTTTTATAAGTCAAACATTGTTCCCTCTATTCTCAAGTTAAATTTCCTAACTTTGGTACACTCAGCTCCTAATTACCTTGTAATGAATAGAACCCTCCAAAGCACTGCAAGTGTTATTCTGTACACTGTGCAACTAAAGTGTTAACTAAACATTGCAAATGTTGGTAAGCTGAGATAAGCTCTGACTAATCTTAATTTCGGCAACAGTGGACAATTTAGTTTAGTCGTTAGATAACCTTACACTTGAGTAAACTTTCAGGTCTTATGTTTTTTTTCTTTTTTTTATGCAAGAATGCAAGATAGATCTACGTTGACCACCAACTCGCCTGATGTTAAGCGATGGTGTAGCCGAGGATGGAGCTCGTCGATATAGAATATATCTATTCACCCTAGCTTAGAAAATTCCAAGATGTTATTTGGTTTTGTAAACCTATTATAATAATTGTAAGATTGTGAGCACACGCAGGCCAAAATTAATAATAATTACCTACATGTCGGTTCTCAATTCACTGTTTATTTTTTTTGACGTGACAACGTCTAATAAATCGATGAACGCCGGCTGCACGCACGAAAAAGGATAACTCATTGTCCCGTTACGCTCATTGTAACGTTTGCATTTCATAAATGTTTTGTTATGACGTTGTCACGTTAAACTATTGTCCGTAAACCGACTTTACAGACAACCAATTTTTTTTAGAAAATTTAGAACTTCCTGATTTTAGTGTAATAACAGTTTTTCAAGATTTTAATGATAAATATGTAAAACACTTATATCATTATAGTACAAAGGTAATTTTTAGGGTTCCGTACCTCAATAGGAAAAAACGGAACCCTTATAGGATCACTTTGTTGTCCGTCTGTCCGTCTGTTCGGGTGTCAAGACCTTTATCTCGGGAACGCGTGAAGGTATCGAGTTGAAATTAAAACCATATACCAGATCCATAGTATCTTGCTGCAGGAAGAAAAATAAATGAATTCTCAATTTTTGTAAAAAAAAAGTTACAGCCGAGTATGTCGTAAAAAACGCACATTTCGATACTCACCGAGGAATCAAAACCTATGTGGTACTTCCCGTTGACCTAGAACTCTGAAATTTGGCAAGAAGCATTGTGTTTTAGAGTACACATATAGGAAAAAATCCGAAAACTGGACATTTTTTATTAAATCACAAAAAATTGTGTCTCTATGCAAGGAATGAGGGCTGCCTCAAACGTTCGCTCGCTCGGATCCGAGTGGGAGGCACCGCTACTGTAGCCCCTACTCGGATCAAGTGGTGAGCAAGGAATGTGTTAAATATTTTTACGATGTATATTTTTCGGTTTATGAAAGAAAATATAAAAAAAATGAATGATTTCCCCCTTTTATTTAGTTTGTACGGAACCCTCGGTGGGCGAGTCTGACTCGCACTTGTCTGGTTTTTTTAATGTTAGATCTACGATTGACCACCAACTGGTGTGGCCGAGGACGATGTGGTCACTGACCTTTTTATTAATCTAAACAAACAACAATCGCCAAATTATTTTTTTAGGTTAAAGTATTAGCATTGGAACCCTATCATAAGCTTATCGTAAGCTTATACTTATTTATATTTAATTTCAAATTGTTTCTTTATTTCCTGTTTCGCAACAAACTTTAGTTTCGTATCCGTCTTTCAGTATCTCTGACTTCATTTTATCTCTGTTACAAAGTCCACAAAGCACTTATGCAGAGATTACCAACAGTTCCGCTCAGGTAGGAAATAGTAGTTAAAAAGTTTCAACGTTTTAACTTGCTATTGTAGTTACACGATACTGTTAAACGTTTTCGCGCTGACAGTTGTTCCGTAACTTTGTTGCACAGTTTTGACAGTTTGTCTTTTGTTTTGACAGTTTGTCTTTTCTTTTGACAGTTTTGAAATTGACTGTGAATTTTATTTCGGTGCGTAATTAATTTCAAATTAGTAAAATGCAATTTAAATTATTTGGGATCTCAAAATTTCGAATACTCATTATCTGTCTATATGATGGTGTTGCTATGGTGTTGAATCACTAATTAAAAAGTTATTTTAAAGTTAAAAATCTCAAAGAAAACACAATCCTATTTTACACGTCATGCTATCCAGTCATTGGTTTCCGTATCCATTGAAATATCATTTTGAATGATTTAAACTAAGACGCAACTCGCCACTTGTATGAGGTCATCTGTCCATCTCGTGGCTGGTCTTCCTTCGCTGCGCTTGTCTGTGCGTGGTCTCCTCTCTCTTTATGAAGACGCTGGATGCAAGCCTTCGGTCAATCGGTCTTTTTGGAAATCCACGGGGGAAGCCTATGTTCAGCAGTAGACTTCTTATGGCTAAGAGGATAATGATGAAGACGTAACTCATTATGTATAACGTACCCAAATTATTAAACTTGCCATTTCCATGCAATAATTAATGTGCAGTTGACAATCAATTACATGATAAGGTTTGACCAACTCAACTAATGTAAATTTTGATGATAGTTTTTGTTTCAAGAAATTATCAAAAAACCGGCCAAGTGCGAGTCGGACTCACGCACGAAGAATTCCGTACCAATATCTATAGAAAACGGCAAAAAATCACGTTTGTTATATGGAAGCCCCCCTTAAATAATTATTTTATTTTATTTTTTGTTATAGCGGCAACAGAAATACATCATCTGTGAAAATTTCAACTGTCTAACTATCACGGTTCATGAGAACAGGTTCCTGGTGACAGACGGACAGACAGACAGCGGAGTCTTAGTAATAGGGTCCCGTTTTATCCTTTGGGTACGAAAACCTGATCAATTGATTATATCGTATATTAGTTACATAATTAATTGATTATATCGTATATTAGTAATATTATTCACCGCTAGTCTCTGACTGCTCGTAGTTTACATCTTAGTGTGATTCATAAAGACGACGATAATCATTTCTATTGATTTTTAAATGAACAATAATTTACTAATGAGGAATAAATTGCACATTTTATTGATTTTGTACTTGTATAAAACAATAAATAAGTATGTAACAGATATATTTCGAATTTATACTAAATAAATTCATATGGGCGCCATACATTAATAATCTGGTCAAATTTTAATAGATTAATCGTTGAGTATAAATTTTTATTTACATAGGAAAAAATAATATTTAACAGTTATAATGAAATATTGTTTACATAAAACTATAAAAACTGAAAGAGAACGAAAATATTATTTACAAATAAAACCACACCAAAAATAATTATAAATACATATGTATATATAACTTGTTATAAAACAAATAGGCCATATAATATTCCATCATGCGCGGTACATTGGCAGTGTTTCCTCGTTGTATAGCTAAACTTATTACTTATTTGAGTATCAAGTATTCCATGATATTCAGTAGATACTAGTTGTCTTTTTCATAAAATGGACGTCTATTTCATGATAAATTCATTTGAACAATTTGAATACATCCTATATAAGTTGTACATATTTATACAAACAACAATGCCCCAGACAAACTTTGAAGCGGTCACCAAAACCGCGAATAGGTTTAGTAGATTTCCCCTGTGCGTGACAGCGGACGCTTGCAGTAGGTAGATTTCCTGAATGTACGTTAAAAATCCACCGCATACGACCTTTAACGGGAATATATGGCACCCTAAAAGTTATTTGTTAGAAACCGTGCTGGCCACACGCCATGTTGAAAATAGAGATATATAGATAAACTATTTATTGTTTACACCTTAACTAAAACATAAATTACATAGTGAAAAGGGCTTAAATGCTTGTGAAACAACAGTCAGCCTTATCGCTAATAGCGATCTCTTTCAGGCAACCTTGGAACTTTTACGATATCAAAAACTAAATAATACAACCATTTGAATGCATTGATTACCAATGTAGGTATTATTTCTAATTAAATTTAAACATATGTCATAATGCATATGTTTAAATTTAATTACAAATAATAATTTGCAGGTTACTAATATTACTTTTACTTTTTGTGTAATTTTACTGTAGTATTTTCTAGAGACTTAATTACAAAATACATCTATCTGCCAAATAATATAATGTATATTTGCACTATGAACGAAATTGGTTTGTCTCCGAGTAAAATCTGTGATATATTTACAGACAGACAGACATGTTGAATTTACATATAATTCCTCCAAATACTACTGAACCCTAATAAAACGGACAAGCCTCATCTAGATCCAGATTCTGTTATCGGCACCAAAAAAACCGAATCATTTTTTTTTAAATCATATTGGACCCAGAAGCCGTTAATCTGTTTTGGTAAAAAAAACTATCACAAACAAAAACTCTTTGACCCGCATTGCGGCAAAATTAGTTGGGAGTTGCAAGCAAGTTGAAGTGTCAGCCCCTAAAAAATAGTTCCATGTTATTCAGGGCCTTGTATTCCAAAACAGAGGTTTAGTCATAACTCCAACCTGCTGTTAAAATTTATGTTTTCATAACGCATACCATTTTTTGTGTTAGAAAATAATTTTAGTTACGACTGTGGGGTGTGAATTTTTTATTAAATTTCTTACTTATCGACCGAGCTAGTGAAGCGAGTTATGGTCCCTACATTCGCTGGCAAAGTTTTCTTTTACCTATCTGGACGTTTGTTTATTCAACTAATGTTTACGAAATTTTATAGATATTTTAAAATGTCATAGGAGCGATATAATTTTTTTCTATAATTTTCGGACATATTTGGTCAAGTGGAAACTGCACACTGGCAATCTCAGCGTAGGAAGACCAGCCACAAGGTGGACAAAAGACATCATACAAGTGGCAGGAAGACGCCGGATGCAAGCCGCTTCCGACCGATCTTTTTGGAAATCTATGTGTGAGGCCTATGTCCAGCGGTGGACTTCTTGTTTTTGCTGAGATAATGCCGATTTTAGTACCCAGTTCTAAATAATAATTTCAAATAAAAGTAACAACGCGCAAGACGTTGTCAATGTTTTTTTTCTACTATGTGTGTAATAAATAAATAAGGTAAAATTCTATGTTTCGGCACAGAAGTTTTTTAAAATGGGCTCAACGCGCGCATCTCAATCACTCTTGCGCATCACAACATTTTTAAACATATAAAATCATAGGTTAGGGATATTAGAAGAATGAGAAATGATTTTTTTTATTTTGATAGTAGAAATATTATTTTTTTAGTTTTTCTTTGATAGCTTTTCAAGTGGCTGAGAAAAAAAAATGAACTTATGGAATACTATTAGTATTCCATAAGTTCATTTTTATATATAAAATAAATAAACATCTCTTAAACAGAGAACCTTATTGGCGAGATAGTAAAAACGTCTAGCCTGAACAGCGCATCATAAAAATGAAGTATAAAACTTGTCTGAATTTTCAAGCTGTCGAAATTGTCGAATGTGCAAAAGTCGCTATTGGAAATGTTCTTGCAAGATTGTTAGCCAATTTCCGACGCCGATGGCTGAGAGTTGACCTTCTCGATAGCTCTGTATTTTTATAATTTCCTAGTGCCTCTTTCAGCTGACATTTTTAAAACTTCATTCAGAATTTTACTATGGAAATTAACGTGGTTTTTACACATTTTTAAATAAAAACTACGGGTCACTCACTTCTGTTTTGAGCCGAAATACACGCGCAAATTTTGAACGGCACGTCGTAGTGCAAGGCGCGTCAGCAACCGAGAGTGACGTGTGTGCTGCTCCTTTGTAAAAGACCGCCGAATGCGGTTGAAACTATAGTCGGATATTTCGGCTCAAAACAGACGTGAGTGACCCGTAGTTGTTTTTTATTCAGAATTGTTATTGTAAAATTTCGTAATTTTCTATGCGAAAATTAGCGATCTATATATACTAACGTAGGTATGTTATATTTAAAACATTCACTTTGTTCATCACAACTGCAGAGCATCTCATCATCTTGTAGCTGTCTGCTAGACAGTGAAGTTAGCGGCGATGCATTAGCAATGCAGCTTTGACGACCTTTTTGTTGTTTGAAATTTTCGTTCTAGTTTACATTGAATAAAATAAAGTCACCTCGTTCATCAAAATCGATCAAGCCGTTAGGCCTTAAGGCTGTGAGGGGTAGCATAGAAAGATACATACATACTCACAAACATACATACACCAGATTAAGAATAATAATTTACTATAGTTTTCTTAACTGAAAAAAACGACTTTAAAATACGCAATACAATACATATGTAAGCGACTTGCGTTCACTTTTCTACAGGCACTTGAATGATATTTTACCAGTTATTTTATTATAAAAACCAAAGTACTGCATCGATTTTAATAAAAATTATATGGGACCACTTCTGAAGTATGACCTACCAAATACAAAAAGAATCATCAAAATCAATGCACATTTGGCTGAATAATCGGTAAACAAACATACACACCGAATTTATAACTTCCTTCTTTTTTTGAAGTCGGTTAAAAACATCACCCTCTTTGCGCAGTCGTGTTAAAGGCATTACCATTATAGGAATGCAGCAATTAGTAAAATTCATCTTATCACTCAGTCCCATAAAAAGAAACCATGCATTGAGAACCTCCTCCTTATTCTTCAGTCGGTTAAAAATGCAACAAAACCAGAAAATATTACTTAATGCACCTATCTGATTGATGTATTGATTATTTGTGCCATTAACTAATGGTTTGCGGTGACATCAAGTTCTGTGTAAATGGGCAAGTTTAGTATAAAAACAGCAATACGATGTAGAACCTTACATTGCAAGAGAATACACTGGCATTATGAAGACCTGCATTGCTTTTGGTAAGCTTCATATACTTTTAAAATAATTAATCAAGAATGTTTAATGGTTAAAAGTTATAATAACTTTTAACCATTAAACATTCTTGATCTAAGTAATGCTAAAACTGATAAAACATTTTTAAAACTGTTAAAATAATTAATTAATTTAGTTTAATAATAATTTATGTTTATTTGAGTAATTAAATAAACAAAATAAGATATAATATAATTAAACATTCGGTCAAATCACCCGCCCCTAACTGTTCCAAATCCAATAATTAATCTAAATTTTTATCTTGTTATACCGTATATTAAAAAACGTTAATTCACGTTAATTAAATAAATTAATTTCCGTTATTTTCCGTTAATTTAATATAGCAAAAATATTGCATATCTGGAAGTTAACGGCCTTTTAGAAGCGTTTTTATTTTTATTTTCTTTCAATTATCATTTCTTTAATGAATCGTGTAATACATAACATACTTAGTGCTTTGACTATAGCAAATTTAAGAAATGGCATCTACAGCTTTGCTAGCATATACGCTTTCTCTAGCTTCAATTTTTTCACTGAACATTTTGCATAAATAGATTGATGAATGGCTGAAATTTGTTGATGCAGTGTCGAATTTCGTCCTTCTAAAAAGCTGAACTTCCCATTTAACAACTTCGACTAAAAACATCAAAATCATATTTATTGTGTAACCCTTATCAAATTAATAACTTTTAATAAATTGCCAGTCACAGCATGAAAAGATTTGAAATTTGAATTTCCCACCGCATACGTGGTGTATCTTATCAATTCTTATCTAAAGCTACCTTACTTATAAGGGTCACTCTCAGTCATCTGTTTACTTTGTTTAGTTTCGTGTACATGCGTAATTAATAATTGATTATTATTTTTTACAGTCGTCCTGTTTGCCCTAGTCTACGTGGCAGTGGCAGAAATACAGCCCCTTTGCGGTTGTCCACCCGCCGACGACATCTGTGCGAGCAACTTCAAGACATACCCTGGAGAGTGCGACATGAGATGCGACCGCGAATACAAGGATCTCTACAAACTGCACGACGGAAGCTGTGACGGACACGGACATTACTGATCAGCTGTTCAGGTCATTGACCGGCAGGTTCAGTTCTCTACCGCTCCTAATCACTGTTTTCCGTACTGCTCGCACAAGAGTAGTGTAAATGAGATAGCATTAAACCGAAGGAAACCAGAGAACTGATCTGCATTTTAAAATTATATGTATGTATTTTTTAAACAGCATAAAATAAATTTTGAATTTTTTTTTTTACTAGATATTTTTATTAGTCTCCATTGTATAGGCAGGCATAAAGTCAGTTGTAGAGTTATTTGTATATTAGAAAGTCTGCCAAAACGCATTTAAGCAGCGTGGTGGACTTGCTAAATTAGGTAAGTATTTTTTTTTATTAGATATTAAAAATAGTAGGTTGACAGCTATGGTGAAAGATGGTGAAAGTTTTTTTTTAAATGTTAGATTAAGATTGATCACTAACTCACCCAATGTTAAGTGACGATGTGGACGAAGAAGGAGCTCGTCGATCTGGAAGATTCTTCTAACCTTGAATATTCCATTCCAAGATAACATAGTCCCGAGTAACAGATAGCAGCTTAATAATCAGTTATGAAGCCTTGTATTAATTTAAACTAGCATCGAGTTTTTGTTTTGGTAACTGAATTTATTATCAAGCGGAAATGTAACGGCGAATGAAAAGTAGACAAGTATCAATGATAGAAGAAAAACAAAATACCCGACTGCAGAAAAGAGGTTTTTGCAGCCTAACTTATGTTTTTTTTTTTTTTTTTTGATGTACCCAGTGTCACTCTCACAACTAAGACGAATCTATTGACACCATTAACATCAAAATCGGTCAAGCAGCTTAGGCTCTAGGGCGTGTGAAAGAAATATACATACACATAAATACACTCGAAAAACATAACCCTCCTTCTTACGCAGTCGGGTAAAAATGGGCATATCTACCAAAATTATACAATTGAGGTTATAAACAAAATGAATTGAGATAATATGTAAATATGAACGAGATCATATAAAACATATATTTTGCGACTTTGCGACTTTGCGATTATTCCCAAAACATTAATCAATGACATCGTATTAAGCTATTGCATAGCTTCTATCGTGGGCCTTGAGCGTGGAGACCGAATCCAGAAATTCCGTAACTAAAATAACCTAACACACCGCGCGTAAAGTTATTATGCAATAGCTTTTACCACGGCAGTTTCCGAGTGCCACACGTCTTTTTTTTTAGTTGCAAATTGCTAGTCGCCCTTTTGTATTGTATATTAAACCATTTAAAATGCGATGACTGCGGCGCGTGCGGCTCTTGTGGCGCGTCTCTAGGGCCATCTATCTTTCGATTCATTCAATTAAAAAACAAAGTGAAAACATTTATTACACATTATACTACGAGTAAGTCACTGTTAAAATAATGGATTAAACAATGTTTAGTTCAGTAGTAGTCTGTTTGCTTCCCTGCGGCCCGTATCCACTGCACCATGTACTGTAAACAAAATACAAAATATTAACAATATCAAGATTTTTATATAACAGTAAATATACTAAGAGACACCTACACATAAAAGGAATGTATCGTTGGATACATTTACATGGTTTGAATCAAGGTCATTTCACCGAATAATACTCAAACCAACCCAAAACCTACCAATACCTATTAAAGTAAGTAAGTAAGTTCGTATAGACTGAGTGGCCAGCCCTATTGTCAGAGTTATTAAGCCGCCTCTGACTTGGCTTGACGATTGCTGAACCTATTAATATACCTATTATTATTTCCTCGAAAATGTTTTTTTTTTAAGAAAACATTTTCGAGGTTAAATGTTTTGTTATGAAAATCTGGATTGCTCATTTGAATAATCATCTGATAAATAATCGAACCTAAACATTTTTTTTTAACTATAACTATCCATTAATGGCTGGCACTTGACCGCCAGTTCGCCTGATGTTAAGCGAAGTCGTTAAGCTGATAATTTTTAATCGAATATTTCTTAAGTATTAACAAGTACTTATTACCTATAATTTTAGAAAACTCAAATCCCCCAACAAAAAAAAGGCTGAACCCATTTTGATGAAACACACCTAAAAACACTCTCGATGAAATCCTTTTTTGAACTAAAACAAACTTGGTCCTTCCGTTTGAAAGCTACCGTACAAATATACACTTTGGGTCGGGGATAAAAAATACCATTTCTTAATAAATACCCACCTGTAGAAAAGTGAATGCTGTCAGTAGCTTCACCAGCGAACAGTACCCGGGGCTTCCCCGAGGAGTCAACGAGGGGCTGTGCCAAGTCAGCCCGCGCCGTGGGGTGTTTGGGGGTGTCTACGTTGTCATACGAGTAGCTGCCGCGAGTGAATGGATTCGAATACCACATGGATCTGGGGGATAATATAAAATATTGAATACTCAAGGAAAGTTTTGTGCCCTTAGAAAATATAACAATTTAAATAGTGGGACATTATAATTTATGCTATATAGAGAACGGACGGTATTACATACAGAACGGACACTCTCCGCCTCCCGCCAATCTCGAGTTCCTCACCCGCTCCCCGCGCTCACCCTGTCGTTTGCCGCAGTTTGACGGCACGGTACATTCATTTGCCAGTCGAAGCAAGCGATGCTGGCTCGAATCCCAAATTGATGTCATGAGCGAGCGACAATTAGATGACGACCGTAACTTCATGCATGTGTGTGTGTTACTTATACGTCAACTTTTGTATGTGTTACGGATTAGCGCACCGTTGTATAGAGTGGCCGACGTGTGCCATAACAAAGATGATTGTGACATATTACTTAGAATAATCGTAACAAACACGAAGATAAGTAGTCCTTAAGACATCTCTCACCTCTTCATTTCCACAGGTTCAGGCACCGTGTTCCTAACGCCCATGAATTTTCTGATCAACCACATGACCTTTGTCTTGACAACTTCTTCTGGAAGCGATTCCATCTGAAATTTAACTTCCTTCCATAACTTTTCTTAACAACCAAACACATCATTTTTGCCACAGAACACATTGCAATCCATATATTATGGATTTGCCTAAGTTTCATACTAAACAGTTAAATCCGGACAGCAAAAGAGTGAAAATTGTCGACTTCTTTCTTCCCTGAATAATATAATAAGGGTGTTTTCAAAGTCAGAGTGAATAGGTATCTTCAAAATCTGCAAGTTTCTTATTCAACCACATCATAACTTCCCAACAAACCAAACCAAACGCGAGTTGGAGGCCAAACGCGTACTTATTTGCGTTAAAAAATAGATAAATATACCGAGATATCAATTATACCTGTAACATTATACGGGCGCAAAAACAACTAAGTAAATGAAATAATTATTCTTGGAAATAAGAAAGTACCTAATTATAGTTATATAAAATTTGCGAAAAAACTTCTGCCGTACACTAACCTTTTTCGCAGTGTCTCCGCACGCCCAAATGGTCAAAGTTGTATTGGAAGTCATTGGCTCCATGATAGTATTAACTCGCAAGAGCCACTGGTCTTCCTCACGCAGTGCCGCCTTGTCGGCTGCTCGCCAAATAAATACGTTGAAAGAATCCTTAGGCCACCAGGCGTGATCGAAGCGAAATATCATCTTGTCACATATACCCAGTGATAAGGCTTCCATAGCAGCAATCTTTTGTTCTGGGAGCGAAGGCGAAAATAACGTGTTGTACCTGTTTAGAGATATTTTTATTAAGACAAAGGAATAAGATAAGATAATTTATTTGTATAAAACATGAGATAAATTTACACACAGTAGCATGCAATTGATGTTATTCAGGATTCAGGGTTGATTAAGTCGCTGGATTTTAAGCATCGCGCCTATAAAATTACTCAGGTATTTTAGACGCAGTGCATCAATCGCATTCTGGCCATACATTTTTATATATTATACTAGTAAGATATTCTGTGTTCCACTGGAAAATGGCAGACCTCTAAATTTAAATTCCAATAATTACGCCATCGGTCTTCAGTGATGGAGTGGACTCTACCCATAACTTTAGACATTAACAGTTCAAGAACTTGTCTGAAATAATTCTGTTTTCGTCATGTCTTGATCGAAAAAAAAAGGTCAGTAGTTCAATCGTTCGGCGTTGGTGTTCTGTGTATTACTTTACAAAATTGAGATATTTCTCCCAAAAAGAGAGAAAGTTTACTGCAGTGCCATTTATTGACCGATTTTAATACATAATAAGTATTTGCGTAAAATGGTTGGAATTTAATTCTAAACAAAAATTTTAATAATGAGCTCAATCATTTTTTGTTGTAAGTTTGTACACCGCTTAGTTCGCCTACTATGAATTGATTTTAATGACTATTTTCTTGTTTATTAGGTTATAGTTCAGAAATGGTCCCATATAAACTTTCAAAATCGGTTTTGTACTTGGGTTCTTATAACAAAACAACTAGAGTAAACGAAATTGCGTATTTTGAAGTCGGTTACTCCAGTTTTTTATACTATAGGTATTAACGTAATTATACCTCTCTTTAAACACTCCTACAGACATTGTGACGACAACATTTTTTGCGATGTAGGTGCTGCCATCTTTGACTGTAACAACTACATTTTCTTCAGGTGTTTGCGGCCATTGGATGTTTGTTACTTCTGTATTAAGTTTGATGTCAAGTGTAGGGTACCCTGGACCATTGTTGTATTTATTCTGAAAGTCACAATAGTCAATTTACTCAAGTTAGTATCGTCAAGTACCCTTTTCTTTCTCTACTCACTTAGAATAGAAAACTCACTTACATAGAAAGGGGGAACAAAAGAGTGATTGTGTTATGTATCCTTTCTAAGATTTAAATCTAATATTTATTCGTCAAATAACAATAAATTAATACCACTATGGCACGTCACAAAAACAATATTAAACGTTTCAGGCTAACCGGTCAAACAGCCGCCCGCGCAGGTCACAGGCCCAAAAGTTCCCAGCACGCTCGCTGCGTTGCCACGCTGTATCGCGAGGGAAATCCGCTGGAGGAGAAACCATCCCGACCGAGGGTCGCGACTTTTTTCTCTCAGGCGGTGTCCGAGATCCAGGATAAATTCCCTCGCCGCAGAACACCACGGCCCCGCCGTTTCAACGGCAAATGAGACGAAGTCATACGTTGGCTCCAGGCAGGCATATTTGAGGCGCTTGCCTCGGGCGGCTGCCTCCGCTCCAGCACCGGCAAACTGCTGGGTAGTGGGGAGGTGGCAGGATGCGAACATGCTGACGCACGTAGCATCCCACACGAGGCAACGCCCTTTCCGCCATGGAACCAACGTAAGACCGTCTGGTCGCTTGCCATCTGAGCGTGTTAAGCCTGGAGGTTCTAGTATAAACAGTTATAAACAAACAAACATGCATACAGCTAATAAAAGCGTGATAAAAAGAATAAACATAGAAATAAGTGCTAGTAAACTATAACGACGATGACAAGTAAATTATGACGTACGAAAGTCACCGACATAGTACAGATGATTAGCAAGTTCAAGTGGCAATGGGCAGGGCACATAGCACGTATAACTGATGGCCGATGGGGCCGAAAAGTTCTCGAGTGGAGACCATGCACCGGCAAGCTCAGCTTAGGAAGACCAGCCACGAGATGGACAGATGACCTCATACAAGTGGCGTGAAGATGTTGGATGCAAATCGCTTCCAATCGGTATTTTTGGAAGTTCTGTGTTTAGCAGTGGACTTCTTATGATTGTGAAGATGATTATAATGAAATTGTGTAGCAAGAATTTATAAAATGACTTACAAGTAAAATTTCAAAGAGCGTCTTGTAACCATGCGTATGCCAGCTTAAGTCTGGATATCCTTCAAGGTTTCTGCTATTGGACCAAGTACTGATATCGTTCCAGCTGTTGGAAGCCTCGTAAGTTGTGACAACCATATCCAACAATTCGAGGCAGCCGTTTATGAAGTCAGTGTTGTTCTGGACTGATGGGTGGTTAATTTTGATGTATTCACGGACTCTAAAAAAAAACATAGAAAATGGAAAAAAAAACAAAAAAGAAACTAAAATAATAAAGTTAACAATTTTATACGCCATAATCAAATGTTGTTAAAAAAATAAAACCGGCCAAGTTCGAGTCGGACTCGCGCACGAAGTGTTCCGTACCATTATCGATAAAAACGGGAAAAAATCATGTCTGTTGTATGGGAGCCCCCCTTAAATAATAATTTTATTTTAATTTAATTATTTGTTAATAAAGTGAATAATATAACTCAATATTCTGTAAATATTTCAAGCGTTTACCTGTTGCCGTTATCAATATCGAGTAAAAACGAGTAAAAAATCACGTTTGTTGTATGGGAGCCCACTTAATTTATTTTTTTTATTCTGTTTTTTAGTATATATTGTTATAGAGGCAACAGAAATACATCATCTGTGAAATTTCAACTGTCTAACTATCACGGTTCATGAGATGCAGCCTGGTGACAGACGGACGGACGGACAGACACCTCAGTCCCGTTTTACCCTTTGGGTACGGAACCTTAAAAAATAAAAATCTAAAACCATAAACCTACCTACGGATTTTTCATGTAATTTTTTATACTAAGTACAGTCTATTCAATTGTAAAATTAACCTGAGAACTAAGTATTATTTAATACAATGAAATAAGTAAAGACACATATACAGTTACTGCAGTTGAAATTATTGTGTGAAAATGTCCACCATTGCTCATCTATGGCGATCTTTACCTCCAAATATATCAAGAACAGGACATTTTATGAACTTAATTGTGTATGTGTATGTATGTGAACTTAATGTTTCTTGTTTATTTGTGGTATAAAATAATGTCCGCTACCCATATTATGTACTACTCGAATTACGCGCGGAAACTAAAATAAAAGTGCGAGTCGGACTCGCGCACGAAGGGTTCCGTACCATTATCTATAAAAACGGCAAAAAAATCACGTTTGTTGTATGGGAGCCCTCCCTTAAATATTAATTTAATTATTTATTTTTAAAGTGAAGTATTTCAAGAGTCTACCTGTTGCTGTTATCAATATCGAGCAAAAACGACCAAAAAAAAATCATGTTTGTTGTATGGGAGCTCCTTAAATATTTATTTTATTCTGTTTTTTAGTATTTGTTGTTATAGCGGCAACAGAAATACATAATCTGTGAAAATTTCAACTGTCTAACTATCACGGTTCATGAGATACAGCCTGGTGACAGACGGACAGACAGACAGACAGATATACAGCGCAGTCTTAGTAAAGGGTAAACCCTTTGGGTACGGAACCCTAAAAAATGGCAACCGACGGGTTGGTATTCCTTTCTAATACTTACTTCTCAGTAAGATATTGACCCAAAGGTATAGGATCTTTAGGCCGCTTCTCTTGCGAATACATCAGTCCTGAGATCAACTCTCCAGTGTAATCATTAATCTTGATAACCATATCTTTCTGATCAGATGAACCATCAGAAAAATAGACATCCATGTAAGAGTCCTGGGGTAAGATTGTTACGTTGTTCTTGACTGCTAGTTCATAAGTAGATGACGATTCGTTGCCGTGGATCCTGTTAAAAAAAATACAATATCTAGTTGAAGTGGCAGAGAGCAGCATAAATAAACACGTAAAACTGATAGCCGATGGGGTGGAAAATTTCTGAAGTGAAGACCACGCACTGGCAAGTGCAGCGTTGGAAGACCAGTCAGACAATCTGAACAGAAAAAGAACACCAGAAGACCTCTATATACACAAGTGGCAGGAAGACGCTGAATGAGAGCCATTTTGGAAGTCCACGGAAGAGGCCTACGATATCCAGCAGTAGACCTTGCAGTAATTTTTGTGGCTGAGATGATGATGATGATCAATATACAAAAATCAGAGATCGTCTATTTGACATCATCGCCATCGCAAGTATCTTGGCGTGCGGTCGCCATTACTACATCAGACTCCATCGAACGCCTATTACTGGCATTTGCGCTTCGAATAATCACTGTTCAGATACCTCGATTTATCTTCGATGCCGAGATATATTTTTTTTTTAAATGAAATATTCACGCGTCGCGTGGACGATGAAGTAGTCAAACAAAAGTCTTCTTTCACTCTTTCTCTCTCTCTCTCTCTAAATTATTATTTTATACGATGCCTACCTACGACTGTCATGTTAACTTACCACTCAGCTCCGATTTCTACAATTCCATCTCCAAAGGGCACCGTGTAGACTCTGCCGCCTATTCTATCCTGGGCTTCCAGAGCCAGCACCTTTCTACCGGCTTGTGCCAGGGTGGTTGCAGCAGTGGTACCAGATGCTCCCATGCCGACGACAATCGTATCGTAGACCGGTGCTGTTGGTAATCTAGAAGACAGTAATCATAGTATTATTATCAAAACTATGTGTGTTAAAAGAAAAACACAATACCAGATTGCGTAAGAGCGATTTATTTGTGTAATTATTAATTCATAATATCTGGGGTCAAGTCGGTCCTTGGATGGGCATCAGTAGAACTAACGTCAAGACTTTAAACAAAAAAAAAACCGGCCTAGTGCGAGTCGGACTCACGCACGAAGCCACTTAGCCACTTAGACCATTACCTATAAAAACGGCAAAAAAATCATGTCTGTTGTATGGGAGCCCCCCCTTAAATATTAATTTTATTTTAATTTAATTGTTTATTTTTAAAGTGAATAATATAACTCAATATTCTGTGAATATTTCAAGCGTCTACCTGTTGCCGTTATCATTATCAATATCTAGCAAACACTAGCAAGAAAATCACGTTTGTTATATAGGAACCCACTTAAATATTTATTTTATTCTGTTTTTTAGTATTTTTTGTTATAGCGGCAACAGAAATACATCATCTGTGAAAATTTCAACTGTTTAACTGTCACGGTTTATGAGATACAGTCTGGTGACAGACAGACAGCGGAGTCTTAGTAATAGAGTCCCGTTTTACCCTTTTGGTACGGAACCCTAAAACAGTATTTGAGTACCTTTGTGAATACGTGATGGAACTAATAAACTATTCAATAAACTAAACAGGGAAAAATAACAATAGCTGTTATATAATACCGAAAAGGTGCCCCAATTATTATTTGAGGTCGGTGCCAAGTCACTATCACAACTTTAAGTTTTAGACATGTACCTACTAATTATTTGGTCTCACAGAATTTCTAAGAAAAACCGATTTTCATTTTCAAACAGTTTGGTAAAAGGCTAGAGTGAACAGATATCTTCTTGATCGACGAGCTCCATCCTTGACCACACCGTCGCTTAACATCAGGCAAGTTGGTGGTCAATCGTAATCCATATTGCATAAAAAATAAAAAATAAATGCATAGAAATCTAATCTACCTATATGCATAAATTTAAGCGTATTCATTCAAATAAACTCACCCATAAGCGTAGGAAAGGATCGCACATAGTAAAACTACGCCGAGGTCTCTCATCGCGATCACTATACAATTGCTACTAAATCCACTACCGGATTCTAGAACTCATGGTACGTGTTAAGGGTCATAGCTCACTATACTATCTCACCTCCAATGACATTGTACCGACGAAAAGTATAGGAATATAAAATAAATATATGCGTCAATCGTGACGTCTTCAAGAACGCAATGCAGCGCGTAACTCATAAGATATGTGTTTAGAACTTAAAACTGTAATTAAACTTAAAACTTTAACTTAGACAATAAAATTAATACCAAACCAATATATATGAATATATGGAATCTACATAACATTAGTTCTGTATTCAAATCTTCAAATTATATTATCAAAATATCTTTCTTTTTCTTTACGTTTTTGCGACTTTTATACTATATACGAGCACACATAAGTAACGCTTACGGGATAGGCAGAGTATCATAACCATACCATAACCTTGTCATATAGGCCGTGCTACGCCATTTTTTTCGCTGGTTAGAGACACCTGGTAAATTTTAGCTTCGTGGCTTATATAGTTACTTTGATTTCGTGTTTATTCAATAAGTATTAAGATCATTAAAATATCATAGATAATTCAAATCTTATTTTTTTCTCTAACACTATGAGTTTACAGAAAAACCTGCACAGAATGGGACTGGGTGAGAACCCTGAGTGCAGGTTCTGCCTTGAAGAGGATGAAACACCCATCCATGTCCTCTGTGAATGTGTGGCGCTCCACCACCAGAGGAGTCAGCTCCTGGGAGGACCTGTCATCTATCCTGAGGGCGTGAGGGCCTCCGCCCCAAAGTCCCTAGTGAGATTCATGTCACACCTGGGACTGGGTGAGGTGCTGTAAACCCAGGAGGGAAGTTACAATAGATCCGCAAGGGTCGCAGTGACGGGGGGGCTCTTGTGGCCTCCCACCCTACCTCGAATAATAAAATAAATAAATGAGTTTACAGACAACCACATTTTTTACACTACCACACACACACACACACACACACACACACACACACACACTTCATTTTTCACGTACCGGCAAGCGCAGCGTAGGAAGACCAGCCACGAGATGGACAGATGACCTCATACAAGTAGCGGGAAGACGCTGGATGCAAGCTGCTTCCAATCGATCTTTGTGGAAATCCTTGGGGGAGGCCTATGTCCAGCAGTGGACTTCTTATGGCTGAGATGATGTGATGATGACATTTTTCACATGGGTATAATATATATATTTAAAAATATATTATTAGTGTAATTTTTATGACATTTAAAGGTTTATTATGGAAGATTTTTACGATAAGTATGAAAATGGTTGAAAAAAGTGAAAACTATCTACGAAAGTCTTATGTTTTTATAGCCAACTGGCTATACAATTTCGCATTTAAATACAAAAGCCAAATATTGTCACATAATACAGACTTGTTTGGCTAAGTAGTAGGCGCGTCTGCTAAAAAGTAAGTAAACAAACGCTTTGAAGTCCATTGTTTCAGTTTTTTAAAGTATAATAATTTATATAAAATAATATCGTAGTGCGTTATTAGTTTTTCATTTGTGATTCATCTTATTGCGTCATAATACCGGTGTTGAAGCCATACTGGTGTGGTGTGGCATGACCTCAACTGGGGTTATCGAATCTGACATTGAAAAGATGTTATTTCTTGTTTATATTTTAAATATTGTTTATATAAACAATTGACTTATTTATTAGAAGTTTCTCAATGATTAGAATATGATATAAACAAGCAAAACTAATTTATTTTTCACGGAAACATTAACTAGTAAAATTTATAATATACAAGGCCATATTATATTGTACTCATAATCATATTTTTACTGCATTTTTTAAATATTTTTATTGAATAAAAGTAGTTTGAATTCCTAAAACCCAACTCCAAAAGTGATTTTAACCATTTGAAATGTACATGTTATTGTGTCTTTTTACCGACTTCAAAAAGAAGGAGGTTAACAATACGGCTGTTTTTTTTATTGTTTTGGTTTATTTTAGTATAACTCTATCATTTCTAAACCGTTTTTTTTTTTTTTTGAAATCACACATTTTCAGTTTAGTCCTATAGAAAATTCATAAAATCAGTTCAGTGGTTCGGTTTTCAAAACAATATTGAACATTTTATGTCGGTTTTCAGTTTATGAATCTATAATTATTGTTCAATCTCGACGTACTAATTTCAAAAATATCTATACCGGTGAATATATAGATTTCGACTAGCCTTGTGGCTCAGTTAGTAGTATGTCTACCTGTTAAGCTGTAGGTCGTGGGTTCGATATCCACCCAGGGCAAATATTTGTGTGATGAGCATGGATGTTCGTTCTGTGCATAGTACAAGCTTTGCTTAGTAATGTAGGTTTAACGTAATGTACGTACGTAACGTACGTAATTACTTAAATTGTTAAATTATATTGGTTCCACCAAAAAAAAAAAAAAACTATCGCACTTTTTATTCTCAATAGATCTTGTAGTCCTTTGGGTAGCTAGGTAAAACTTACTGAATAGAATCCCCAACACTCCAAGAAGACCACTGTATAGGCTAACTTTGTAACACTAAGTACGCTAGGCTTGGTATCTACAAAGCTATTACAAAGTTAACATACTCTAGGTATTCTAGGTAAGCCCACGGGCAGTTCCGACCTTCCGGTAATGTAATGACGGAACTCACTAGTGAGTTACCGAGTTACATACTCTCTCTAACGAATGAACGATCTAGACATCGTTCATTCATTATTCACTTGTTTTCAGGCACTTTGATACGTCTACAAGGAATATGCACGATTTATTTTTTGGTCATTAAAAAACTAACCATAGATCCATTCCACTAAAATAAAATTAAGATACCTTCGAAAATAAGAAATTTACAAGTATTTTATTTCATGTTAGACAGAGAGGACACGATAGCGAATAAAAACGTTATGATTTAAGTTCGCCGTACAAATTCAATACAAACTGTTGTTTCGCTAGAGAGGGATAAAGAATCCTTCGCGTAAAACTTGATTTTATTTTTATTTTTATAGAAGATAGATCTACGATTGACCACCAACTCGCCTGATGTTAAGCGACAGTGTGGCCGAGGATGGAGCTCGTCGATCTAGAAGATATCTATTCACTCTAGCCTTGAAAATTCCAAGATTGTAGGTTTCAGGAAACAGAGATGGCGGCAACGAATTCCATTCTTGTGCAGTACGCAACAGGAATGTGGATCGATATCGCTGAGTACGGAAAATTTCGGAAGTTTATTGACCGATTGTTTTTTTTTTTTTTAATGTAGGTATTTTAGCATGTTATCAATTAAAAATAGTATTCCTATGAAATAAAATTCATGCATATTCCCTATTGAACACTTTGAAAATTTAACCTAAATACCTAGATAAAATATTAATGTTTAGTTTTCTGATAAGCCATTGTCCATAGAGAACTTGCAGCAGTTCCTAACGTTCAAATCAATTTATTTGACATAACAGTAATAATGTACATAGTAAATGTGAACCCACAGGCTCCGAACTGCTTAATACTGTGTTTCAGAAACAATTTTTTTTTTTTTTTTTTGTTTATATACATATACATACGTATAAACGTATCAAACTCGGCTCGGCGCTAACCCGTTAAAACTTTTAAACTTTTCGCTATCAATTTGCTGCCGATTGCAGCACTCGTGGCGTAACTTGAATAGGTGTTCTCGAACGATCACCAAGGTCAAGAAACGGACGGACCGGTCAGTCTTTGGATGGATGACCGTGAATGGCATTTCTGAGCGCTACAGTGGGTCAAATGACACGTTAAATTGTAGGTCCCGGTTGTTTGTTCAGCAATCGTCAAGCCAGGTCAGAGGCCTTACGGTGGCTTAATAACTCTGACACTAGGGCTGGTCACTCAGTCTATACGAACTTACTCTATTCTTTGCCGGTCTGTGCATGCACGCTACATGTCTGTTTATTTATGATAAAGGTTTATTCAGATATAATTTATATTGGCGACGGAGTTTTGAAAAATAATATATTTTGGAACTTAACATCAGGCGAGTTGGTGGTCAATCGTAGATCTATATTGTATAAAAAAAAACTCAGCCAAGTCAAAAGTTACAAACTTTCTTAAAACATTTCTCTTTGTCTAAATAAACAATTCAGTCTCTCACTTACCTAGCTAAAACCCCTACTAAGTTAATTTATATGTTTAAAAATGTTTGCTTAACATTCATTGTGTTAGTGGTCAAGCGCAAGACTATTTACAAATAAAAAAAAAATTGTGATCCACGAGAGATAGTAGCGAGCTTTGAGCCCAATTAGATAGTGGCAATATTGCCACCAATTTTTTAATTAAAAAATTGGTGGCCATATAGTTGCCTCTGCCTTAAAAGGGTTAAATTAAAATTCTAACGTTCATGCGTTCCTGAGCAAATGGCTTTTGACAGACAGTCAAACAGATGCATAAAAGATACGTACGATGAATTCATCTTTCAAGCATAATAATCTGACTGTAGATGATTATGAAAATTCTGTGAAAACGTAAATAAGGGGTCTCCTATCGTACTTTGTAATAAAATTGCCGGGCGGAGGTCAGATTGTAGCGAAAATCCTAACTTTTATTATATCTTCAAAAGTTTTTATTTTGAAGAGGCGCAGCCCAAACTCAATTTGTATCTTGTTTACAAACAAAAAGAGGGCTGTTATAAGTTATTTCGAAATAAAACATTTGTAAAGTGCTGCTCTTTAATTTGCAAAGGGAAAGACATAATAAATGCATTATTTTCGTTAAAGAAATTGTTTGTTACCGTTCAACTTTGCAATGAGTTTTGATGATAACGGCCGCGTAATCTTTTAGAGTTCCGTACCCAAAGGGTAAAACGGGACCCTATTACTAAGACTCCTCTGTCTGTCTGTCCGTCCGTCTGTCACCAGGCTGAATCTCATGAACCGTGATAGTTAGAAAGGTTGAAATTTTCACAGATGATGTATTTCTGTTGCCGCTATAACAACAAATACTAAAACACAGAATAAAATAAATATTTAAAGGGGATCCCATACAACAAACGTGATATTTTTGCTCGTTTTTGCTCGATATTGATAACGGCAACAGGTAGAAGCTTGAAATACTCACAGAATATTGAGTTATAATATTTACTTTAAAAATAAATAATTAAATTAAATTAAAATTAATATTTAAGAGCCCATACAACAGGCATGATTTTTTGCCGTTTTTATAGATAATGGTACGAGTCCGACTCGCACTTGGCCGGTTTTTTCTGGATTAATTTTAATTTGATTTTAGTGGGCTTTATAAAGAAGCTCAGCGTTATGCAACGAACTAAGGAGAGGGATGGATGGATTTTACTCGAGGTCCCTCTACGAGATAGAATGAAAAGTGATCTTAAAATTTACTTCAGTTGACTCTCATTCCAAGCTTATTATGCTATTAAGCTGCTTACAATGCAGTATTACCTTAACTAAATTAAAGCAATACAAGTTGAAATTAAACTCTCGAAACTAGTAGTAAAGCCTAATGACTTTAACAATACCCAGTGCTTAAAGCAAGATTAGCAAAGTAGTTTAGCACTAACGCCCGTGAAAACTTGCCGTGGCGTTATATTACTAAAATAGTTTTAGTACAGAGACAAAAGCTGGCTAAAGAAAATTTGAATACGTGCTTAGGAAGGTTTAAGGAATTTGCACACTTGTGTGAATCATTACAAACAAGATAATCTAAAAAATATTTTTAAGTCCTATTTTTTTTTTTTTTTATACACTATAGATCTACGATTGACCACCAACTCGCCTGATGTTAAGCGACGGTGTGGCCGAGGATGGAGCTCGTCGATCTAGAAGATATCTATTCACTCTAGCCTTGAAAATTCCAAGATCGTAGGTCTCAGGAAACAGAGATGGCGGCAACGAATTCCATTCTTGTGCAGTACGCAACAGGAATGTGGATCGATATCGCTGAGTACAGATTTTTGGCATTTCAACGAGAAATGGGTGGTAATTCGCCGATTTTCTGCTAGTCCTGTAGTGAAATGGGGAGGGTGAAATTAGGTCGTGAAGCTCTTGCGCACATTCCCCGAAATGAATCCTGTAGAAAATAGACAGACATGCTACTTTATACAGTGGAAAATTAATACAGTGAAAAAAGCTTACGGCGACTAAATAATTAAAGTTTAAAAAACTGAAAAAAAAGATTTCAAAATACGCAATTCGTTTACTTAAATGACATTTTCCAGTTATTTTGATAAACAATTTACGAGACCACCTCTGGAATATGACCTACAAAACAAAAGAATCATCAAAAACAATTCACAATTGGCAGAGTAATCGGTTAACAAACATAGAAAAAAAGTTGGATTGAGGACCTCCTCCTTTTTAGAAGTCGATTAAAAAAAAAATTATACAGTAATTTTTTTTTTTTCGGGGTGATAATTTGACCGTATGGGGAACATTTTTAAGCCTCATAATCAATTGCGGTGATAAACGCTGTTTAGAACTGGGATAAACCCCAGTTAACTTAAATCTTAACGTAGTATGAAACTCGTGTACAAAATAACCGTAAAATCTTATATTTTATTTCCGGGTTCTTATAGAACCGTACGTTCAAGATATCATCCATAACTTCCAAGTAACTTAACACAAAACACCTCCCTACAAAACTACTTAATCTTATAAACTTCCAGCAAAGTGTAAAGCATCATCTATCAAGATAGACCTCAAACTTGCCAGAGTATGAGCACAGAATAAAACAGAAGTTAATTTTTTCTTGTTAATTTAATAAATTTAAATGTTTGAAAATGAGATGAGCTCCCAATTCCCACGGACCCAAAGTCTCGACACCAAACGGCTCAAATTTCCAACAAGAAACCTCTACCGAGATTAACATATTTACGCTATTTGTGCTGCTCTGCCAAATTAGCTGCATCGCCAATCCTACTCCGTGTCTCAGGAAGATGAGACGATGACGACAAAGTATCAACGCACGTGGCGTCTTACACAAGGGGCCGTCCCAACTTTCATGGCACAAGCGTCATTCTATCAGGCCTTTGTTTTAGTTAATAAAGGTGCTGGGGGGCGATCGCACTAATAAACTTAAGCTGAAGCGCAATTGAACCTTAACCCAACCGCTACTTTTTGCCCGTTTCGTATCGCGTTAATGGTTAAAGTCGCAAGCTGAGACGCAACTGGAGCGAAGTTGGAACGCTACCGCTGTCAAAACAACGTTTGAGAAAAAGTTACAAAATGTCAACCATTGCTCAGCCGTTTCTTGATCGTTGTGCTTTGCATTTCATTATAATGTGTAATTTTTACCTAAATATACACTTAACTTACATTTTTAAGTCAAAAACGATGATTGCTTCCATCGGGAGTCCATGAATTGAACGAAGACATGGTTTTAACCGATGCAAGGAAGAACAATTTTAAGTGCAAGATTTCAAGCTTTTTATTTCAGTGACCGCAGTTTGTGAAACGTTACAGATTATTTATGGAGTTAACTAAACAACTAATAAAAGAGTGAACTCCTTACAAGCCTCCTACACTTCGATCTGATGACGTAGATGTTGAAACCAAGGTAAGGCACACAATCATTTACCAGTGGAATAGAAGAATTAGTAGTAAAACCAACAAAATATAATAATGTTGTTGTTTTCTTGGAATATTAATAGATACATCCTTAATAACTTGCAAATATGCTTGTTATTCTACTAGGTAGACAAAGTTTACCTTCAGTAGGAAAGACATATAGTACCTACCTAGTCTATTATATGATTAACAAATAACCACAAAAACAAATACAATTAGGTACATGTAAATAATAATTATCCTTTAGTCAAATAAGCTGCCCTATACCCAGTGCCTATAAGACTGCCAGTATTCCCACACTGAATAGCATTGGTTAACCTTTGCATTAGGAACATTTCACATAAGTGGTTACCAAAATTAAATAAATATTTTGAGACATTTCACACAAACACCATCTAGCCCAAACTAAGCAAAGCTTGTACTATGGAACTAGATGGCTGATAGAATACATATATACTTTTTTGTAGTAAATATATACAAATGATACATAGAAACACCCAGACACAGAACAAACATCCATGCTCGACACAGAACAAACATCCATGCTCATCACACAAATGTTTACCCTGGGTGGGAATCGAACCCACAACCTACAGCTTAGGTAGACATACTACCAACTGAGCCTCAAGGCCATTAAATAGTAATACTTAAACAAACTTTATCTATTTCAGGTTTTTGGTTCCTTTGTCAGCGGCATATCAAACCATTGTTGGAGACAGTTTATAAAATTGTGTCATAGAAGACTGTTTTAAAGTGATTTAGCAAGTTACAATGACATTAATTATGCTGATTATAATTAATCATCATATGACCTCTGCATCTGTTGCAGACAATTTAAGCATTATCATAGAGGAGGTGGCACCTTTATAATAGATAAATATGTATCATTTCCATTTCAACAACATGGGATGGATCAAATTAAGAAACGAGTAAGTATAATCTACTATAGGTATTCAATCACACCAAACATCATCAGCCATCTCTATACTATTATAACATAATATGTATCATTCATTGCTCTCCGCTTACAAGGCTGAGGTTTTAAAAAGTTTAATCTCATATGGCTCTATTAACTCTAAACATATATTTTTAAAAGGCTCAGCATGTAGCATTGGCATGTTGTATAAAAATGCTTATATGTTGGGTATGTAATGTGTATAGTAGTTATTTAGATTTCACTTCTTTATTTTTGATATTTTAGAAAGATACCCATTGAAACCCACAATGATTATCAAGATAAGCACTTGACAACTAGGAGTGTTGTCAAGTGATTTATAGATGTTTTAAAAGCTCATTCAGGTAAAATTGCATTGTTATGAAAAGCATAGCATAGATAAATATTAATTTGTAATTATTATTACATATTTTTAATATAAAATAATATTTCCTTACAGATGCTTAGTGGTGCATAGAAAGATGCATTATGTACTAGTAGTTGCTTCAAGAATGATCAATGCTTGCTATGTGGTACATATTATAGTACACATTCCATATTAACGGACAAGGAAGAGGCACAAGAATGAAGGCTGGCTAGCTCTCTCAGGTTGCTGGGACTCACTTGGCAGCTGATGCTAATTAATTCTTTATATAATAAGACAGAAATTATTTAAACAATAAATAAAAAATAATTTATATTTAACATGATTTTATTCAAATTTTAATTAATCCACATAATGTTATTATAAAACTTTACAAAACACAAGAAAAAACTATTTACATAATATGTCATTTAATTACACCTAGCTAAAACTTATTTACTTATACTTATGAACAATTTTTAACCAACTTAAAAAAGGAGGTTCTCAATTGGACTGTTATGTTTGTTACCGCATAACTCAATCATTTGTAAACCGATTTTGTTTTTTTTTGTTTGAGATTTGTCTCATAAAAATTGGTTCATTAGTTTGGCTTTTAAAATAAAACTGCGAATTTTGAAGTGTTTCAGTTTCTTAAAATACAGGTCTAGCGCTTCAACAACTGAGTCTGTTCCTGAGGTATGGGAGTGGCACGGGAGAGGTTTGTGTTGGCGCTATACCTAGATAATTATTTATCCTCCTGATATCTAATGATTTGGGCTTCGTGGTTGACAATACTGAAACAATAGAAATAATGATTGAATGACAGAAATTCATGAGCAACATTTTTAAAAGATGGTTCGAAAGAGGTAGTTAATTTTTGTTTGACATAATCTTAGAAGCATTACATTGCCCACATATTAGGTTAATCGCAGTTGAGAGTCACTTAAGTGCATTTAAAGGTGAAAACCAACCTCATTCTTGGCAAAATTACCAAGTATTTATAGATCTTTTTAATTATGGTTGACAGGGCAGGCATTTCAACATATTTTACCTGATGTTATGTGATAATGGTGGCCTAGCATCCGTAGTCGAGAAGGGAAACTGATTCCTAAATTAGGCTGTAGGAACAAGTGTTCCATATTCACCAACATCACGGCACTGCACGAGCCTCTAGACTTTATCTCTCATCCGTCCCAGAGCAAGGTTTTCATAGCCGTCAAGGAAATCGCATCATAATCTTCAGCTGATGTACAGTTGTGGATCTGTGACGCTCTTCCATTTTCTAAAACAATTCACAAATGAAATTAACAATAAAATTCGGTTTGTTGTCACAATCAGAACTACAAAGCATGAATTAAATACTTACTGGGCATTTTGTGGTGCCTATTGGTATTTTTACATCACTTCATTGAAATGAATAAACCAAGATATGTGGGTTTTTTGCATTGATTGTATATCAATGGTTATATGTGAAATCATAGAAACAATTTATTTTGTTGAAATAAATGTACTTTCGTTCGTTTCTTCGACAAATGTCGTGCTGTCACTGTCATATCTCATACGGCTGTCAAAATTAGAGTCGTGGAAGCCGTTTTTTTTGTTATAACACTTGTTTTAACATGTTATTTAGCAAAAAGGAGCAATAAACTGTTACTGATAGCAACATCTCTAGGAACGGCTGAAAAAGAGTTACGGTCCAGTTACGATCCAACTTTGGTTGGCGTTTGAAGTTTAACGCGATACCAAATTTTACCACAGTTGAACCGTAACTCGACTACAAGCGCAGCTGGACCGCAGCTGAACTATAGACGTTCAAAATAACGCGATCGCCCCCCTGGTCCTATAAAAATGCTAAGTAAAAAATAAATTATACAGTAGTAGTTATGCGCATACATTCTCACAAAGAAGTACACTCAACAACATATCAAGTGTAACACAAGCGTAAGTTACAGTAAGAAAATCGGTATTATGCAGCTGGATTTTTTGTTATTCATTTTATATATTATACTTGTTTATCATTATAGTTGACCATCTGGTATAATATAATCTGCAGCACGTATCTCCGAGCATAAATCACGCGTGAACTGATTATGCGCTCGACCGACTGTGAATTCACCGATTTAGGTCTAGTGATACGTGGAACGGGCTAAAATCGTACAGATATCAAACTAACGAGAGGTCGTTTGTGAGACGGGCTAAACGTGGTGTAGCGTCTTACTGGTACATTAACGAAAAGGTCATATTTATTTTTACTACTGTCCCTTAGATTAGAAAAAAACCTAGCTAGCTAGCTACTAGCTGTCTCGCTGTTTCATTCGTATAGTGATGAAAAAAAAGTGAAATTTATTAAGAAACTTCTCCTTTTTCAAATTTCAAAGAAATTGCTATGGAACTAATCTGAAAGTATATTATTTCATAATTAGAAACCGGGCACGAGCAAGTCAGACTCGCCCACCGAGGGTTCCGTACAAACTAGTAGATAAAAAGGGGAAATTATATATTTTTTTATATTTTCTTTCATAAATCAATAAATATCCATCGTTTTTTGTGATTAAACTAAAAATATCTAGTTTTCGGATATTTTCCTACATGTGTACTATAACACAATGCTTCTTGCCAAATTTCATAGTTCTAGGTCAACGGGAAGTACTCCATAGGTATTGATTCCCTTGTGAGTGTCGAAATATGCGTTTTTTACGACATATTCGTCTGTAACTTTTTTTACGAAAACTGAGAAATTTGATTTTTCTTTCTGCAGTAAGAGACTATAGATCTGTGTATATGATTTTAATTTCAACTCGATATATTTACGCGTTCCCGAGATGCAGGTCCCGAGATAAAGGTCAAACCCGGACGGACAACAAAGTGTTCATAAGGGTTCCGTTTTTTCCTTTTGGGCTACGGAACCCTAAAAAATATTGGAGTTGAGGTAACAATCATAAAAAAAATACAATCAAATTGATAACCTCTTGCATTTTGAAGTCACCAAAAATGCTGAAACCCAAACGCGTAAACGGATACCCAATACTGGCCAAGATCTAAATCAAAGGTCACTTTTGCTGCAATCCTCTACAGTAGCTTGCTACAGTTTCGTAGCTGATAGCTACGCACCGCATCAGCGTAGCCTGTTGCTACGACTTGGTAACAATTAAAAAATAATATCGATAAAAACAATAAAAAATAATATCGATAAATGTATAGTGAGATTATTTCCGGTGTTTCTGTATGCAAAGATAATATTATTCGGTTCTATAGTAAAACGGGGATACGGAACTTCCGGAAAATAACATCAGTAAGCTAATGATAGGCGAGGAGCTTGCTTCTTTACTAAAATACATAGTTATTTAATATTAACTTTTGTACATAGACTAATAACCTATTATACTGGTTTACTATATAACTATTTTACATATATATATATATATATATATATGATATTAAATAATTTTTTTAATTGAAATAAAAAAAACTTTTTTGTAAATTACACGTTATACAAATATGATACCATACGACATCGTCTCCCGTCCACATTTTAGGAGGCTAGGTATCCTTAGATTATCATCACTTGTAATATTTCAGGTGGCGGTATATATGAGGATGAACCTGGCTTCTTACGCGATATGTGAAACCACTCGGCGTAAGGACTATCTTGAGTCCACGGACTACTTGTACCGCGAACGTTACAGAAGTTCACAAAGGTTATTCATATCAACTGTTGACAGATAAAATTACAGATGCGCTTTATGCTGATTTTTCGGGATTATTTTGACATTTTCATTCATAATAATATGACGTTATTTTGCCATTTTCTAATTCATATTTAATTTCCGACATACTAAGCGATATTATTTTATTACGAACCAGACGATACATCCTTCGGGAGTGACGTTTGCGCTGCTCCTTTTGAAAAAGACCGCCGTATGCGGTTGAAACTATAGTCGGAGAATTCAACAAAATAGACGTGAGTAGCCCATTTGTTCAAATAAAGATATTATTTTATTTTTTGGATTTTTAATGGAATTAATTTTTTTGGAACCTGTGTATCGAGGGCATCATTCCATAGGGGCGTATGACCAAAAATGCGTTTTTTTTATCCCATCATTGGAACTAGATTCCCGTATCTATGTACTGGTAAAACACACATATTTTTTTATATTCACCTAAACGTAATAGGCGTATGTTAAAAATAAAATAATTCTGTCATTGCATAAAGGCGTATAGTCATTTCGTGAGATTTATAGTTGGCGTATAGACATCCCTAATCACATTCTTTTTGACAGAGTTATCATCATCATCTCAGCCATAAGAAGTCCAATGCTGGACAGGCCTCCCCCATGAAATTAATTTGTTATTTTAATTTTATTTTTATTTTTTTTTGTTATAAGATTAGTTAACTGAAAAGGTACATACGTAAATACCTCAGAATTAAAGACGTCCTATTATATGATGAATTAATGACGTGTAAATAATTACAAATAAAGTGAATATGAATATGATAAAAAAAATATTTATATGATAATAACAAATAACAATCACGAAACTTTAAAATGTTTTTTTTTTGTTTCGGTTTTTTGGACTTTGTGGTAAACAATTGACATTTTGAATCGAGAAAGTAATATGAACATTTAACAAATTAACGACTTCTTCAATGTCAAGATCAAAAAGTCGCTTAAAACACCTACAAAATCATATTTTTTTCTTATCCAAGGAATACAATATGCTTTCCAGATTAAATTGATGTGTGTTATTTTAAATTTAAGATAATTTTATGGAAATAGTGTAGCTCCTAGTCTACAAAGTTAGCGAATCAATTTATAACAATAACAGCTGACACCGTCTAATTAAGATTCATGATGGATTGATACAAGCTTTATTAATTACTAGCAGCGCCGCGCGGCTTCACCCGTGAATTCACTCTACGAAATTATCGAGAAGTACTTTACTCACAATCGTCACGTCACGCGTTAACGCAACAAGTGCTCTCAATTATTCTAATTTTAATTTAATCAACAAAATAATCTATAATTTTTAGGGTTCCGTACCTCAAAAAGGGAAACCCTTAAGTTGAAATAAAAACCATATACGCAAATCTATAGTCCTATGCAGTATAAAAAATCAAACTTCTCGGCTATCGTTAAAATAACAGCTGTATGTCGCAAAAAACACATACTTCGACAATAACAAAGCAATCAAAATCTATATGGTACTTCCCTTTTTTGCCTAGAACTATGAAATTTGACAAGAAGCATTGCCTTATACTTAGTACCTACACATGAAGCAAAAAATTCAACAACTGTAATTTTTTTTTATCACAAAAAATAGGGTCTTTATGAAAGGAATGAGGGTCCAAATTGTATAGTGAGTTAACCCTATCATGTGGGGTATCATATTAAAGAACTTTATTGGAGTAAGCCAAAACAGGTTTTGAAACGAAAAATGTAAAAAATATACCTATATAATTTCCCCCTTTTATAAATGACTAACTTCGCCACGCAGTTCTTTTGTCTAGTTTGTACGGAACCCTTGGCGGGTGAGTCTGACTCGCACTGGTCCGGTTTTATTTTTATATTGTTCGAACGAAAGTTAGACAAATTCAAATGTCCTCGTGTAATTCCCATTCTTTGCGAACGAGTCAAAAATTGAGCGCCGGACCTCTCTTGCAGATGATGAAACATTTAAATAATCAAAAAGTGAAGATGTAATAAATAAGGACACACAAACAGACAAAAACAGTGAAAATCTTTTTCTTATTACCTACATAAAAGTAAATGAACATAATGAAATTGTTTTCACGGTGTGTACAGAACATTTATTTGTACTTATCTGGGAATGAAGAAAAATTGATGGAAACTTTTTTGACTGACCGAGCGAAGTGTTTCCATAATATCTGAACAAGAGGATTACTACAATCTTAATAGTAATCTTATCTCAAATAATCTTTATTTTTCTCTCTTTACTGTAGAAAGAGCGAGATAAAAGTCAAAGAAATATTTAAATAAAAGTGCTTAAGCGCTTGTGATATTATTTGTAAACATTAAAAATAACCTTTTTAAATAAGGTAACCGATAACCATTTTTCAAATTAGGGATTTGTTTGCAAAATATTAAGCTTTAAAGTGATAGTCAAGTATGGGGATACTTGACTCTAACAACAACGGTCAACCGTTTAGCCGGTAGAAGGGGGGGGGGGGGGGCTTTTACCGGCTAAACGGTTGACCTTGGAGATATGAAAAAATCAGGCTAGTAGGATATATGACATTGGATTTTGACGGTAACCTTTGAATTTATTGACTTGGTACTCTGAGTACTTACCCGAACGGTATATTTTACTTTGTTTGATATATCTTTTTTTGTATTGACATGCGAGGCGTATTGCTCATTGGACATTTTTGTATTGACATTTCAAATGATATTGTATTTACATAATGATTATTTCGTAATTTTAAGACATGAATTGTTTAAGAATATTTTTTTAATGTTGTGAGATAATTGTAATTGGTCTTTTTCCGTTTTTATCTCAATAAACGAATTTGAATTTGAACATTAACTTGAGTTAACTCATATGTTCATAGTATCAAACAAGAGAACCTGTACTAAACTCACATAAATTATAATATGTAACTACGGAACCCTACATTGCGCGTGGCACGACACGCACTTGGCCATTTTTATTTATAGTCTGTCCCCGAACGTTTTCTTGTTTTTCTCCGCCGGAAATAACGTAGACATTATTATTAAGTCTTGCTCAGACAGAGGCAATATGTTATTTTAGTGAAATAACTCTATTTGAAAATACTGTAATGACGATATACAGTACAATATTACATTACAAGTATTTCATTACAAAACTTATGAATTTAATCTCTTTCAAAACACAAGGCCAGCCTCAGTTTTAGAGAATTTTATTATCATTATAATACCTACATACAAAATAAGCAATACTCTAGTAGTTCTCTTGATTCTATAGCCTTCGTGACGTAGCTTAACTTGGTTAACTTGACAACGGACGCACGGGTCAGTCTTCGGATGGGTGGCCGTAAGGGGCCATTCATTTATTACGTAAGACGATTTAGGGGGGAGGGGGGTCAACCATTTCTTATTTTTTCTTACAAGGGGGTGGGAGGGGGGAGACTTGATAGTTCTTACGTAAGATCACAAAAATTAAAATAAAAGTTAAATTATGCTCTGAACAGCGCGGACAACCGCGCGAGTGCCGAAGTGCGCTCGGATGTGTATAAAAGTACAAATAAACATTCCTAAAAATTGTTTCTTACAATAAACCAAACGTGTATTAATTTTTTCCTTTAGATTCTTACGTAATAAATATTACACAGGAGGGGAGGGGGTCGGCCTATTCTTATTTTTTCTTATATATGGGGGGGGGGGGGGGGGGGTCAAAATATTGCAAAAATAGTCTTACGTAATAAATGAACGGCCCCTAAGTGACATTTCTTTGTGCGCTACTGTGGGTCGGATAGCACGTTTAATTGTAAGTCTCGGTTGCTTTTCTTAAAACAGGCAAGTCAAGCCAGGTCAGAGGCCTTTCCGCGGATTCACAACTCTGACGCTAGGGCTCGCTACTCAGTCTATACGAACTCGCTTTAGTTCTAAATTTGAAGTTGGCACGTTACTATCTCGTTTCACAGTTCGTCGTGCAGAATGGGTATCTGCAAGGCGCGCATATACCAACTGCATCTACTAAATTCTGCTCCATTTCTCCCTGACATCATGCCTATGTTTATCTAGGTTATCGATTCTGTAGAGATAAGCTTTGCTATATTAGATTAAATTGATTAAAGAGCATGACATAATTGATGATTAGAAAAAATTAGCCTCATCGCTGAGTTTAGTAGTAAGTCTGCCTCTGTATGCGTGTTGACCCATAGTAAACATTTGTGTGATTAATATGGATGTTTGTTCAGTATTTGGGTATTTCTATGTGTAAGTATTTACTTACAAAAAATGTGTATAAATGTATATCTGGTTCATATAGTACTTGTATGACTGGTTTGGTGGTAGATTGCTGTGTGAATATTGTCCATTAATACATTTTTAAGCTATTGCATAGCTTCTATCGCGGGCCTTGAGCGTGGAGACCGAATCCAGAAATTCCGTAACTAAAATAACCTAACACACCGCGCGTAAAGCTATTATGCAATAGCTTTACCGCGGCAGTCTTCGAGTGCCACACGTATTTTTTTTAATTTATTACTTAATTTTAGAAAATACTTTAAGGTTTTGTAATAAGATATCGTCTCTCCATCTGGCTGGTGGTTTGCCTACTAATCTTGTCGTTCATACAGGCAACCATTTTGTGATCACCTTCGTCCACCACCTTGTCCCGCAATGCATCCTACGCATCTCCACTTGAGTTTCTCAAGTCACGTAGTAATTTGCAATCACATAGGTACGAGTACTTCAAAATTCATAAAAACAACAAAAGACTTAATAAATCATACGAAAGTTGAATATTGAAACTGGCCAAGTTGAATATGAAATAAAAATATATTTCACTGCATAATACACCCGATGGCATTCGGCGGGAGATCAAATCTTTATGACAAAATGTGTTTATGTATTTTATGGTGGGGCAATAAAATAACGCAGGCAGTGAGCATTAGAACTGGGTTAAATGTGTTTTAAATTACTGCCGAGATGCCGTAATAAAGTAGCTTTATATTTGATATAGAATAAAGATAAAAAGTGTTATTGTTATAGGCAATCATGGGAATGTGGGTGACCTCGGTAATTTTGTAGCGAATTGTGGTCTTTACCCTCTGGATAGTTAGTTTTCACATATTATAAAGGGAAAGGGTTTACCGTTCAATTCAAAGTTTCCCCTGAATGTCATTGTAAAATTTGGTAAATAGCAAACGATGATTTTCCATCACGTGGACGTTAAGAATAAACGAAAATCACGAATATATTGTCCTGAATTGACCTATACCAACAATGACGAACTTAAACTTTTTGATATAAAGACTCTGTGTATAAACGTGTCTTTTCATGTTTTCGACAATATTGAGGAGTATTGTCGAAAACATGAACTAAAAGCTTCAGAGGTGAAGCTTTTAGTTTAGTTACCATATATTTTCAGAGGCATGACTTAAGCATAAAAATGACTTATTAATTTGATTTAAATTGTGACTAGAACTTAAAGTACTTGTATTATTCATAAAACTTGAAGAAATCTCAATGTTTGACATTGGCAAATGCACTAATCGCGCAAGTCCAATGAAAAAATAACAGAGTGTAACAGAACTATGAATTTGTAATTGTCAACGATTGATGCATTTGTTATCACAATTATCGTCAAAGTAAAATAATTGTCGTTGTTTCGATGATTCTTCGAAAAATTAATATTCGTTGGTTATATTTTATAAGTTATTTATTTATTTATAAAGTTCACCTACACTGTGTACATACATACATTGACAATAAAAAATCATACAAATAAAATACAGCTTAATGTCACAATAATTACAGCTGAAGTCAGCATGCAATTTTAAGTTATATTTTACTATGTATATGACACCGGAAAATAACAAGATCCGCAAGTTTATAAATTTCCTAAAATTTTCTAGGAAATTTATAAACTTTCGTAGGATTCTAAACGAGAGATAAATTGTATTATTTTACGCCCACATTTTCGTAAATTTATCAATTTGCGACATCTCGTGGTAAATTTATATGGTTAGGTTAGGTTAGGTTAAAAAAAATATCCTAACCTAACCTAACCTTGAAATAATACAATTTATCTATCGTTTAGAATCCTACGAAAGTTTATAAATTTCCTAGAAAATTTTAGGAAATTTATAAACTTGCGGATCTTGTTATCTTCCGGTGACGTATCTTTTTTTTAAAATCTTAACCAAATAAAATGTTATTGTAATATTTTCGTTAGTTGATATTTAACTGCAGCGCGAGATCCACAGAACATTAATGTGCACTATTATTTTTATAAATTTTCAAAAATTATTCTTGGTTATTCAGCACTATAAGCAAAATGCAGGCAAATGATTACAGGCACTGTCTGTAAGCGGCTTCAGTCAGTGTTAGGGTTGGTTCATTATGCATGTTCTTATCTCTCTACTGTGGTACATAAGACGCACAGATATTAATAACATTATAACCTTTTTTTTTTATATAAGATAGATCTACGATTGACCACCAACTCACCTGATGTTAAGCGACGGTGTGGCCGAGGATGGAGCTCGTCGATCTAGAAGATATCTATTCACTCTAGCCTTGAAAATTCCAATATTGTAGGTCTCAGGAAACAGAGATGGCGGCAACGAATTCCATTCTTGTGCAGTACGCAACAGGAATGTGAAACGATATCGCTGAGTACGGATTTTTGGCATTTACCTATAATAAATAAAATAGATCAAATTTTCATGGTAATTTATACGAGTCATATAGAGTATATTTGGATAAAGAACTAACGTGGCAAAAATGGGATCTAACTCTCAATTAAACAAAACAATTAAATAAAGACATCAGTGCCCTTAATGCCACATAATTTATTTTTTATTACATAATATTAGCGAATTTTTTATTTGGTGCTGGTCTCCTCTCTCGATATTAGACAGTCGGTTAAAATCAAAAGTCGCACAAAGTAGCCACAACTCCGATCCATCAATGTGAGCTTCTATTACATTCTATTGCAGTACAGTGTGCACAATCCAACCACAAAATCACTGATTACAAGCATCCCCTACAAATACTACCTCTTAAATTAATCCCATAATCCCCTAGCAGTGAGACAAATTCACAGACATAGGACACTATTGATTTGTAGACGAACCATCTTTGTTTCTAAGAATATTTATCCAGGGCACATATTGTCTGAAATTACAGTTCTATTCCAAAATATCATAAATTATTATCTCTTATTACTTATAAAACTATATTTATACTATCTGCATCCCGCGGTTTCACTCCAAGTCTTAAAGAAACCTTGTGACAAATTTTATAACGTATGCTTCAGTCGTTTAGCTATGAAAAGGTAACGGACAGAGAGACAGACGACTTATTAATTATGTTTGTAAGCCGAGTCGGAATGGAATTTAATGACACCTCGCACATCAATATCGGTCAAGCCATTTAAGCAACAGTAGATAATATAGAAACACACATGTGTATGTGAGTATTTTTGTATGTGTGTTTCTACTTCTTTCTGTTTATACTTGTAAAATATAACTCTGCATCTTGTGCAGTCGTGTAAAATAGTAAAACTGCTAGATTTGAAATGGGTGACCGCGAATGACATTTATAACTGAGCAATACCGTGGATTTTATGAAATGTTAAATTGTTGGTCCCATTAACGACCATCGTATTAATTAGAGGCCTTCGGACGTCTAAATAATAAAAACACATTCACACCAAGGCTAGCCACTCGACTTAAGACAGCCCTTCCCGACACGTCGAAGTACTATACACGCGTGGTTAAAATCCTGAAATACCATAAACGTTACCTCAAAAAATACGTGTTTTCGAAAAATCTTGAGAACTTTACAGTTAAAAAATTAGTTATTTGAAATTTCCAATATATTTACAAAATGTATATATTTTTTACATATTTAATTGATTTTATATTACACTGAGCATGCTATAAATGGCGTAATTTAGTGTAAAAAAACTAACTTTTGGAGGCATATCCAAGATTTGTACCTCTTAGTTTTATTTTTTTACTTAGAGAGACGTGGATATACTGCATAAGATCTGAATAAAGTTTTGTTATTACGTCATAAAAACGTACGAGCTCTTTGAATGTACAACTTGGCTGCTCTTAAGTGTCGATGATGATTTATCTACTAAATTTCTATGTCTGTTCCACTTCCCCTGTTTAATAAGAGGACGGATTTGCAACGGTAGCGCCATCTGCCGTCCCCTCGGTGCATTAGAATTACAAACTAGCAAATGTACTGTATAATAAGGCAAGGGATAATGTATTGGAAACAATTAATTGTACAGATTGGAGAGTTTTGTTTCAAGGAATGTTTTGGGGTGTTTTGACCATACTTTAGAAGTACAATTACTTAGTTGGAAACTTGCTTACCATCACGAGAGTTGTTAGTCAAACGTAGATCTATTTCTTGTACTTGTACGCACTTGGCCAGTTGGTAGACTAAGGCCTTACCCTTGTCACAATGAGAAGATGCCTGCGCCCAGTAGTGGGACAGTTTATACAAACAGAGCTGATTTTAAGGAACCCCATTGTGCAATAACTGATTCCATCTCAATTCAGTTCAGTAACTCCAGCATAATAACCTTCACCATATTATTACAGTATTAAAGTTTCCACGTTTGAGGTACAATATTATTCATAGCTTATCCAATGAAATATAGTTTCCAAAACTTTAACAACTACATGCTAGAACTTTCTAAATACAATTTATTTGATAAACTGACCTAGCTTAGAGAGAGGATGCGAAGAAAATATTTCAGGGAAATTTATACGAGGACAAAGATTAAGTGGATCAAGCTGGGTGCAGATACGACGGAAATATGTGCAGATACTTAGTTTTAATCGTTAGGATTTTCACGTTTTAGTAATTAATTTTAGATGAATTATATTTAGCAGTAAATTTACTGAATAAAGTTACTTTGCGGAAATTCATATTTAAAAACTTAAATCTAACTTATATATCTAGTGTGTATCCGCTTCGAAGTTTACAAGCTGGTACTCTTGCCTGCTTCAAAGTCTTAAAGCTACTCTAAGTCCAAAGTCTAAAGTTAAAGGTACTCTTCTGCTTTGGTGTCAGGTGTCAGATATTTTGTTATAAAAACAAAAGAAGGTAACTGATTTTTATTTTACTAAAATACCTGAAAATGGTTATAAATGTGTGTAGAATATATCTGATAAAAAACTTATTTATTGCGAAAAAGTTAATTGAAGTTATGAATGAGCGCATTTGAATGACCTTGTGGCTCAGTAGGTAGTATGTCTGCCTGCTGTGCCGTAGGTCGTGGGTTCGATCCCCACACAGGGCAAACATTTGTGTGATGAGCACGGATGTTGGCTCTGTGTCTGGGTGTTTCTATGTATCATATGTGTATATTTACAAAAAAAAAGTATATATGTATTCTATCAGCCATCTAGTTCCATAGTACAAGCTTTGCTTAGTTTTGGCTAGATGGTGTTGTGTGAAATGTCCACAAATATTTATTTATTTATTTTTTATTTTCCGCCAGTTGTATTATTATTATTCCAAAAATATAGCTACACTCAGGAAGTGAAGACAAATCTAACAACACCTCGCATATCAAAATCGGTCAAGCCGTTTAGGCTGAAAGAGGTACTTAATATAGAAACATACATGGGTTCGATCCCCACCCAGGGCCAACATTTGTGTGATGAGCATGGATGTTTGTTCTGTGCCTCGGTGTTTCTATGTATCATGTATGTATTTACAAAAAAAAAAACTATATATTATGTATTCTATCAACCATCTAGTTTCCATAGTACAAGATTCGCTTAGTTTGGGCTAGATGGTGTTGTGTGAAATGTCCGCCAATATTTATTTATTTATTATACTTAAATACCTCAACACATACATACACACACAACATATAATATACATACAAACTCCCGAAAAACATAACCCTCCTTCATAAGCAGTCAGGTAAATAAAGTATATTATGTTCGCAAGACATATGGTTCACAAAGCTACTAGTTTATTGTTCGCGTCAAGGTCTGTCGGTAGTCTTTGCCAAGTCTCAGCAATCTGGTCTGCCGGCAAACGGTCTCGGGCAGTCCCCGTCGACAGGAAATGAACACCGTTTGAAGTCCATGGCAGAGCCGCCAACTCAAGAGTAAGGCGGCGTTCACACACAGCAGATGTTAGCACTTATATCTTGGATACTGCACTTGCCAATAATAATAAATAATAAATAAATATTTGTTGACATTTCACATAACACCATCTAGCCCAAACTAAGCAAAGCTTGTACTATGGAACTAGATGGCTAATAGAATATCTATATATATATATATATATATATATGTAATATATATATAAAGTCTATCTATCTATCAATATGTATATATATATATATATATTTATATAAATTTGGAAATTTATAGAACAAACACCCATGCTCATCGCACAAATGTTTGGTGGGATGGGATCGAACCCACGACCTACAGCTCGGCAAGCAGACATACTGCCAAATGAGCCACAAGGCCTGATAATGTTACAGGTTAATTTAATAGTTTGAAATAAACTGAAGGTTATAAATGGGAATGCTTAGAAAAAAAACTTGTAAAGTTCACACAAATCTTTTGAAGCCTCAAAGATAAGCGCAAATAAGTTAATTTTAGATATAAGTATGAGTATGAAGGACTATTGTTACGGGAAGCCTGACGTGACTAAAGCAACAAACGTGTCGGCCGTGACTTACGCAACGCTGTTCATTGAGCGAACGAGCGAAGCGAGCAACGGTTTCAGCTGCATCAACTAGTAAAATTTTCTTTCGATCTGTATGTTTGTTTATGAGTTTTGGATCTTGGTACTTGCACTACAGGTAGTATTTTTAAACCAATATTAACGAAATTCGATATACAGGTAAAAAAGGTAATGCCATTTTTGGTCATTCTTAAATCAAGGGATATATTTCTCCAAAACGGGGACTTTTGTGTACGTCATTTACTGACCGATTTTGGTAATATTTGACAGGAACATTTAGTCCTCAATAATTCAAATATTAATAAAATCGATCAAGAGATTGTCCAGACAAGAAGTAGTGAGTTTTCAGTTAACAAGAATATCTGAAAGTTTATGGTGTTTAGAAAAACTCATAAGCATAAAAAATTGGTGCCGGCAGCGGGGTGGGCCTCAAGCTGCCTGTGGTAAAAACCACAGACTGAAAAACTTCCTGGAAATACGTGCCATGTCCACACTACCTTTTGTATCTGACTTTATCAATAAGGAAGAACCTCGTTAGGTCGAGACTCTTCGTTATAAGACCGTTCACCGATACGACTATCGGGACAATGATCGTCGAGTCAACATCCCACAAGGCGGTTATCTCGTGAGCCAAGTCAAGGTATATAATGAGCTTGACTTTCTCAGCCTTCACGAGATTCTCATCATGTGAGAGACGAATCATCGTTAAATAATAGTAAATTAGTAAGTAGACTGAGTGGCCAGCCCTAGTGTCAGAATTATTAAGCCGCCCAAAAGGCTTCTGAACTGGTTTGACGATTGCTATTTTTTAGGAACAAACAACCGGGACCTATAGTTTAACGTGTCATCCGACCTACGGTAACGCTAAGAAGGAAATGCCACTCACAGTCACCCATCCGAAGACTGATCGGTCCGTCCGTTGCTTGGCTTTGGTGATCATTCGAAAACACATAGTCAAGCTACGCCACGAGCGTTTATTATACGACGTGGAAGATATATATATTTTATTGTATATTTTATAATCATGGTCATTAATATCTGGTAGACGTGTACCAACTTCATATTTTTCACTGGCCATACCAAAAAAAACAGACAAATTGACAGTCGGTATCAAATACGTATTCCCTTGTAGGTTTTCATTGTTTTTCCTTTTTCCATATTTCATTTTGGAGTTATCAGATGTCAATTATTGTATTGTCAGTTGACATTACGGAAAATGACAGATGACAGATGACAAGTGTAAACAACAATTATATTTTTGTTTGTTTTAACCCAAGGAAACTCAAGTTATTTTGGTGTACGGTTTATTTACCCTGTCAACCAACTATGATTATTCTGTGGCTATAAGGGAAATTGTTCAAGTAAATCAAAAGTTGCAAGTGTAGTTTGGCAAAACCACTTTGACGGTACGTAAATCAATAAATTCCTATTATGTAAACTAAGATAAGTTTGTTATTCTTACACTACTCGTATTGGAAGTTGGGAAACTAATTCTGAAACATTTTGCGTTATGTATTATCTAATAGTACCTGGGCGACCGAGCTCCACTCGGATTTTTTATGACTGAAAATACGAGCAAACCCGGGTTCACTAAAAATTAAACCTAGCAAGATCGATTTATCGTCCCCTAATCTACCTACAAACCAAATTTCATTAAAATCGTTCGAGCCGTTTCCGTAATATATATATATATATATATACTTATATACAAGAATTGCTCGTTTAAAGGAAAAAACAAAACAAAAATAATTACTTTGAAGAAAAACTTTGAAGAAAAAACAAAAATAATAACTTATTCTAGCTGATGCATGGTAATGAAAAAAGTGGCCAAAATAGTGGATGCATGTAATTTAACCTTAGTGTTATAAGTTAGGCGTGTACCTGTGTGTCTGTGTGTCTCTCTGTGGCATCATAGCTCTAAAACTGATGGACCGATGTTAATAAAAAAAAATTGGTTGAAAGAGAATTTGATCGAGAGTGTTCTAAGTTATGTTACATCCAAATCGGTCCAGCCATTTTACATGTCTGGTATTTATAAGTTTTCTAAGCTTACTTGTTTCTTAAACAAGCTTTAATAGCAATATCAGTGTTAGTGCTTGACGGAAGTTCTTGAAATAACCAGGATCTCTAGAGAAATACACCGGAGTTAGCCATTTAGACCAACTTAGATATCTAACTTTGTTACTAACTCAACAGCTTGGAGATTCATTATTTTGAGAATTCAACATTTTGCAAAATTAGTAACGAAATGTTTCCCGAAGAAAATTGTTCACAAAAAAAAATCTTAATGCATATTAATTATAGTTTAAATAATTATAGTTTATTAAAAGTAATTTAAAAAGTATAAACCGACTTCAAACTAATACCATAATATGAAGAAAATCAATACTGGGCGTCTACCTAAGTAGGTATGTAAACCAACTATTTTTTGAGGTCGGTGTCAGGACCTAAACTATCATCAACTAAGTCCTATACAGACGCCGAATTTTTGCAATACGGCTTCTAGTTTCTGCGTAATACGTAGACAAACATACATACACTTATGAAATTTGGCACACATGCTTAGAAACTGGTATAGATTAACATATCCAAAAACTGTGCAGTTCTGACAATATTACAAACATACAGGTCGAATTGTTAACCTCTTTTTTTTGAAGTCGGTTAAAAAATGAAAGCAACCGACTTCAAAATACATGACATGTTTCCACCTATTTTGTTATAAAAACCAAAGTAATTGAAATTCAGTACTTGAAACCTTGAATTCGGGTACGAAAGTTAGTTACGCGGTGTATCACGTAAAACTCCGAACCATCCTTATTGTTTAATTGGGATCGACGCAAATGGCCAAGAACGCATATGGCCAATAGACGCATTTAACCAGATACGCAGATACGTACATGGCCAGATATGCAATTGACCATAACCTGAAATACGTAATTGACCAAAACTGAAATACGGCTATCAAACTTGACAGGCTGAGAGCACAAGACACATTATGGCGCCACCGAATTTCGAAAAAAAGGATATCTAGATTAGAATCTCATATTCTCAAGGTTAAATTGAGTGAATCATTAGATCCATTTTTTTTAGGGTTCCGTAACTCAAAGAAAAAACGGAACCCTTATAGGATCACTTTGTTGTCCGTCTGTCTGTCCGTCTGTCCGGGTGTCAAGACCTTTATCTCGGGAACGCGTGAAGGTATCGAGTTGAAATTAAAACTATATACGCAGATCCACAGTATCTTGCTGCAGAAAGAAAAACCAAATTTCTCAGTTTTCGTAAAAAAAAAGTTAGCGCCGAATATGTCGTAAAAAATGCACATTTCGACACTCACAAGGGAATCAAAACCTATGGAGTACTTCCCGTTGACCTAGAACTATGAAATTTGGCAATAAGCATTGTGTTAGAGTACACATATAGGAAAAAGTCCGAAAACTGGACATTTTTAATTTAATCACAAAAATTTGAGTGAGAGTTCATGGCCACCCCGTACTTACCATCAGGCGACTTGGAGGTCAAGCATAGATCTATTTCGCATAAAAAAGTCCCACATCAAAAAATTGGTTGTCTGTAAAGTCGGTTTACGGACGATAGTTTAACGTGACAACGTCATAACAATACATTGATGAAATGCAAACGTTACAATGAGCGTAACGGGAAAATGAGTCATACTTTTTCGTGCGTGCAGCCGGCGTTCATCGATTTTTTAGACGTTGTCACGTCAAAAGTTTCGTGTCGCTCACTGTTACACCCGTATACTTACCCAGTATACAATAAATAGGAACTCAAACGTACTCGCTTGACATAATATACGTAGTTATATCTCATTTTACTCAACACAAGGATCTCAATGTCGCGTATAATCTGTATCAACATCTTCATCGCGTGTAACGACCTCACAATTCAGGACATTAACTTGACAGTAAGTACCGCCCTTCAACGCGTTGAAAATAATACTACAGCAGTGTTACCAGTGCTACAATTTGGGGCATACTCTTACGAGGGAGATAAATAAATTTCAATTTAACTAGGTTCTTATTTTATTTTGTAAGTCAACGTATATGTACTTACAGTTTCAAATTAATGTCAAACACACGTAGATATCACACTGCTTACCCTGCTTATACTGCACCCTAGACCAATGTCTCACTTGGAATAAACACCTCCAACAGGTGAAAAGAAAGGCAAAAATTGCGTTGGGGGCGTGCTGTTGCCTGGCCAGGGCTAACTGGGGGATAAGGCCCAAGGCCTCACTGTGGCTGTACACCGCCATTGTGAGACCCATGGTCACCTATGGCTGCGTAGTGTGGCAGAGGAAGACCAACCAGGCGACCTGCATTAATACCCTTAACAGCGTGCAAAGACTTGCCTGCTTAATAGCTACTGGGGCGCTCTCCACAACTCCCACAGCGTCAATGGAGGCACTACTGAACCTCGTACCGTTACACATACACGTGCAAACATGTGCAAGGTCAGCGGTGTTAAGGGCCTCCATATCTGGTCGAGTAAATTGGAGATCGTTTACCATGAGGAAACTCTATGAAGACCTCACTAAATACCCCATCATGACTATGCCCTCAGATACCATGATGAGTAAGACAAATCTACACAAACTCTTTAAGGTACATCTACCTGACAGGACGACTTGGGAGGATGACATGCCTCGAGAGTTAAAGTCCGGTGACATAGTCTGGTACACGGACGGTTCTAGGAAAGATGACAGAGCAGGAGCGGGGATTTTCAGTGGCGCTCCCAAGGCCAACCTCACGGTTTACCTTGACCAATACGCCACTGTCTTCCAAGCTGAAATGTACGCCATCATAATGTGCGTGAATGAAAACCTGCTCAGATCATACTCAGGCAAAAGGATCTTTATCCTCTCCGACAGTCAGGCCGCTCTGAAGGCCCTGATGTCGGATAACATTAATTCTAAACTCACCTTTGAATGTGCCCAGCTACTAAATAACCTAGGCTCTTCCAACACGGTGAGCCTGGCCTGGGTCCCTGGGCACTGCGGCATCAGCGGCAATGAGTCTGCTGATGAGCTCGCAAGAGCTGGTTCGGAGAAACAACCGATTGGACCCGAGCCATTCTGTGGCATATCCAAATGTAACACATACAGTGCCCTTAAGGCCGGAGGTAGGGACCAGGATCTCAAGCTCTGGAGAACTAGCTCCGGACAGAAGCACTCCAAACTGCTTATAGCAGGCTTCACTGACAAACTGTCCAGAGAAGCACTAGAACTAAGCAGGGCTCGTATAAGAATCCTGATCAGAACCCTAAGCGGGCACTGCAAGCTTAACAAACACCTCAACACTATGGGATTGGGTGAACTCAAGGCTTGCAGATTCTGTCACACAGACGATGAAACACCCATACATATGCTGTGTGAGTGCGAACCGTTGCACCATAGCAGAAGCCGGCACCTCGGAGGCCACATAATCTCACCCGAAGAGATTAAAACCTCCTCCCCCAAGGCCATCACTGACTACATGATTGGTATAGGACTTGGGGAGGTGCTGTGATCCAAAGGAGCTGTCACAATAGATCTGCAAAGGTCGCAGTGACGTGCCGGGGCCGCTATAGCGCGTTTGGCCTCCTAGGTTTTAAATAATAAAAAAAAAAACACACTGCTTCATTGATTGTTCAGAAAATAAACAGCATGAGAACCAACTTTGCTTATCCCTATAACGGGCCTGAGTGTTTCTTGAACAATCCAAGAGGAAACACAAAAATATCTTGGAACATTTGATAATTGAGGAAAACAACTATTTTTTTTTTAATAAAACAATAAAATGCAATACCCCCAAATAAGTAGTATATAGTTACCTGCGTTACAGTATTATTGTTAGGTACACTTATTTCTGAGCAGTCGTATAAAATCTAGAAAAGTCTTTGATAAAGTATGAGAATGTCATTGAGAAAGGTTCTCTATTTGAACTGTTAATTGCTTATTACCTAAGTAGGCCGATGAATGGAACATTTTTACTAACGGCTTTACAAGTTTCTTTTTAAAGCAAGGGGTTGTTGCAGCTTTGTCGCTTCACGCTGTATCTTTGTCTTTTTGGGTTCATCCAGACTGAGTATCAGCCCTCTAGTCTGACTTTGGTGGTCAAACACGTAGGCTCGCGATATAACGTATTATTTTACCTCTATTTTTTATTTATTTTTGACGTGACAACGTCTAATAAATCGATGAACGCCGGCTGCACGCACGAAAAAGGATGACTCATTGTCCCGTTACATCATCATCATCATCATTTCAATAACGTTTTGTTATGACGTTGTCACGTTAAACTATCGTCCGAAACCGACTTCACAGATAACCAATTATTTTTTGAAGATTGTTGTGAACTCCAAAATTAGTCTGTCCAGTCACCGTTAAAACATGCTTTGAGTTTTAAAGTACTGCATAAATATTATTTCAAAAAAGTAAATTTTATGTGAAATAATTTGTAAAAAAATCATTATTTTTTAGACTACAATTTGGGGCAAAATTGGCTATCATATTAAATTTAAAATTAATTATTACGGCCGTGCCCCCGCCATGTGAGCCAGCGGGTACGGCCGGGATATTAGTTACTTTTCACGTCTGTAATTATATAGGAATTTATATAGGTATGTATGTTCCAAACTTTAACAAAATCAATTTAGTAAATTAGGAGCAGATTAGTTGTGATGGACGGATAAAAAAACCTCTGAGTGATCCTACAAGAAATCCATATTTTTTTATTTTAGGTATTGAACCCTAACAACATTTAATTATCTTTTAAATTAATTTACGAAGAAATGAAGAGTGATTGAAAAAGTTAACTTTCTACACATTCTCCACTGGGATTTCCTCTCGTATGACTATATAACTGCACTAAGTAAGCAAGTTTCAAGTTATCAAAGTTAGTAGGAAATTCGCTCGCTTCTAGTCATTCAAGTAGCTCCCACTACAATGTTAATTAAATTCCTCAAAGCATCTGTCTAATAAATGAACAAAGATTTCAAATGGATTTGTTCTTGTTAAGCAAAGTGAGTTATTCTGTGAGCAGTTGGAAAGATATATGCTTATATGTACATACTCGTACTTAGCACTTGTATTTTTGTTACTAATATAGTAATCTATTCTAGAAATACCCGAGGAAGTCAAAACACATACGCAAGAGAAATTATCAATTTATTAAATTCTAAGCCCCGCGATTTCACCGACCCATGTCATGATGAAAAACGATGGTGATGCGATGATGATGATAAATGTAGCCTGTGTCCATCTCCTAATTCTCTGCTTTTTCTTCAATTTAATTTGATCTTTGTACCAGATTTCACAACAACCGGCACCTAATTTTAACTAAAATTATCAAATTAAAGCTTAATATTTTGCAAACGGATCTGGATGTGAAAATTCTTTTTTTTTAGTTTTACCGTAATGACGCAATTATAATAGAAACCTACATCGACACATTCTGCTCGTTTTAGGACTCTAAATACATAATACCTTACTCACACAACATTAATTAAGATTCAAAATACAACAGAAAAGTCCTTATCCTAATTCCAAGTATACCTAATTATCTAAAAGAGCTGTACCAGCAATCATGATATATCGATATTTTCTCCACTCTAATAAATAAATTAGTTTGTCGTCAGAACCCCAGTGCGATTATACAATATACAGTGAGACCACTTTGAAAACTACTATTATGTTGATAATTTATTTTTCATAGAACTAATTTGTTAATCCAATCAAGTGTACGTAACAGCTGATTAGTTAGGATTCCGTATTCAACAAGGAACCGTTATAGTTGCGCCATGTCCGTCCGTCTGTCCGTCTATCCGTCTGTCCTCGGCTTATTTCAAAGTCTCTATTATTACTAGAAAACCAAGAAGCAAGTATTTTATAAGAAGAATATTACATTGAAGTAGTCAAGAATTTTTATTCTTGTCAAGAATAAAAATCATTCAGTGAATATACTAGGGAAAATTGCAAATGTAGGGGGAGGAAAAAAACAAATTTTGGCATACAATTTGTCACTAACCCCAACCAGACCAGAAAATTGACATTTGTGCTTGAAAAAAAATCGCTTACCTTCAAAGTAAGCCAATTACCTAAGCTAATCAAATACAGAGCAGATATTGATTCAGTAAATAAAAATCCATGACGGGCACTGAATCAAAATCTGCGTTGAATTAGAGTATTACTTGCTAAGACTTATTCTTATTAGACTATTCGAACATTACTATATTTTTAGACGACGCGAATTTCGAGCAAGAGTCGCCAAGGAGTACCTATTTCCAAGGGCGTCGCCAAGCGGGGGCCGAGGGGGCAGCTACCTACCAATCTCAGCAAAATGGCGACGGAACAGCTGTTAAATACCCAGTTTTTTTGGTAGGTATAATTCTAAATTCGAATGGCATTTTTAATGTTTTCAATAAATATATACAAGCCTGAGTAACGAACAAGTACTTTACAAGTACGCAACTGAAGTGTCGTCTCTTTCGAGTATCATAATATTTGAACTGGCTTAGCCTCCTGTTCGAGATTGCACTGTGGCAGTACTGGAAGTTCAGTGGCACAATCGGGCTAATCTTATTGGTTCTGTAATCAATTAGCCATTCCGTCGGGAGTGCTTCGGAACGGGATGAGCGATGGCGTGAAATGTAACATTACTACGATTCTGTCTGTAAATTCATACAATATCTTGTGTACTAGCTGCGCCCAGCGGTTTTAGCGCTGTAGTATATGGTGTAACCTTACTTACACCTTCTTTGAATAACTTACTTTATGGTATCATGTCACGGTTGACATAGTTACTGTGACCTATTTCTTTATTGTGAGGATTATAAGTTACCTTTTAATATTGAATAAAACCATTTAGTTGATATGCTTAGTTCTCGTCTATTTAGCATCATTTTTACTTTTTTTGGATAATAAAGTAAGTAAGTTCGTATAGACTGAGTGGCCAGCCCTATCGTCAGAGTTATTAGGCCGCCGAAAGGCCTCTGACTTGGCTTGACGATTGCTGAACCAACGACCGGGACCTACAATTTAACGTGTCATCCGATCCACGGTAGCGCTCAGAAAGAAATGCCACTCACGGTCACCCATCTAAAGACTGATCGGTCCGTCCGTTGCTTAACATTGGCTATAGTTCGGGAACACCTAGTCAAGCTACGCCACGAGCGCTTTTGGATAATGTAGTCTCTGTATTAATCCAGAGAGTAACATACATTTTAATTTAAATTCGTACATCTTCTTTACAAAATAGATCAAAATCGGTTTACCTGTCACAGCGATGGCTTCGACTTACATATAGATACACAGATGTACAGATACAGATGTCAAAGATAGAACACCGCCTTCTTTTTGGGTCGGGGGATAAAAAATTTAATAAGAAATTTCGCACAACTCACTAACATAAACGCATAACTTTAAACGTTGTTAACCTACGCTGGTACTTTACTTAACTGAACTCTGTATTTATTTATGTGCTTCTTTCATCATCTGTAATTAAAGTGTAGAGTAGCTACTTGCCGAGTAATATTACTCAGCGAGTAATAGTCCTAGCTAACTTTTGTCAGTTTCACAAACGAAAACTTAGCTCCGAGTTAACTCAGGTTAGCTGAATGAATGAATGAAGACATTAATTGTTCGTTCAAATTCCCTTGTCACAACTGTTTCGTTAGTCAAACACACGGAGCGCCACAATCACATAATTTACATGATACATATTATGACAATATTAAATGACAACTGACGTATGATATATGATAATTAAATGAGGTTCGTATCAAGTTATATAACTCGAACTATTATATATATTACAAAATTAATATCCACAGTTACTTGGCGGTTCAAGTGGCGAGTAGCCAACTTTGAACTTTACTCGGGGATGATGATAGAAGCCCCTAAGTATTATAAAGAAAACTTTGACCGGAACCACAAGGCGCTTGTCCAAAATAACTTGACCGGAGCAAAGTTTCATACTAAGTAATTGTTTGCCATTTTCTTCCGCTATTCATAACTTAACAATGGTCTACCCTTCAAATTTGGTACAACAAGGATCTAGGCCTAAGGCTACGCAGAAATAGACATATTATATAGTAACTTTACGTCGTTTTTTTTTTTGGGGAAATTCAACAAATAAAATTATTATTTTTAAAAGGCAGAAACGCTGTATTCGTTCAATGTTTAAACTCAAAAAAAGAGATAGTTGTAAGCCCTATTTTTTAAAGTATAAAATTCTTACACTTCCGTGTTTATACATTTTAGAAACGGCCCTTTTTGTAAAAACAAACCGGGAGCGATTCCCCACACTATCTGATACTACTGTAAGAAATAGGCGCGACCAAGACAAACGGCGCGTACATGAAGGAAAGACTGCACTGATGCAAAATAGCATCGTATGTATGGGTCCTAAAATCTACAATAAGATTCCTAAGTCAATAAGAGACCAGAATAGTAATTTATTTAGAAAAAAGTTGAAGGCATTGTTATTGCAGAAGTGTTATTATTCTATCAATGATTTTTTAAATGACAAATTTTAATTTTATTTGACATTATGTGTATCTTTTATTGCTTCTGCTTTGTCATATTATAGATATTTTTGGTTTGTGTATTAATCTAATAACAAATAATAATTATTATTATTTTATAATTTTTCGCATGTGCATGATGCTGTCTACCTGACATTTGTACGCCTAATCGGCACAACATGATTTTAAGCGACTAAATTTAGTGTAACATCTTTTATGCACTTGTTGTATAAAATTCTCGTGTTGTATGCAAATAAATTATCTTTATCTTTATCTTTATCTTTCATTTGTTTAAACATAAAATACGAAGGGATATTAATGTGGTCCAGATTTGAATGACGGCGCTGTCTCACTCACACTTCCTATGCCGTTTTCCTTGTATCTGGAGAATTACAATTTTAAAATTTTCAATTCTAGTGTGATATGAATCTTCTTGATCGACGAACTGTATTTAACTGAGCAAGTGAAGTTATTTTTCATTTTCATTTCAGAACTGACTGATTCCTTCTTCTTTAATAAAAGTAAATATCTTCTTTTCCTGAAAAAAGAAATTTCGAAAATTCACTCGAAACGCTTTAATTCCACTTTCATCGATACGCTTCCTAAGTTGATCTTTTTCCGATAGATATAATCTGGGTGTCTTTAAATCGTGAGCAAGTTTTTTTTTTTCTAAGTAAACATGCTCAATAAAATTGTGGACCACAACGACGCTTAACATCAGGTGAGATCACCTAAATTATACAAGGAAATCTAATTTACAAATGCTCTATGACAACATACAAACTACACATACTTATTTTTTTTTTAACACGAATAAGTCCGCGTTTGACCACCAACTCGCCTGTTGGAAAGCGAAGATGTGGTCGGAGATGAAGCACGCAGACTTAGAAGATACCTTTTCACTCTGAGCTTGAAAAGACCAATGTCAATGTAATTCTCAGGGAACAAAGAAGCAGGAACTTAATTAACTAAATTACTACACAAAAAGCAAATCGATTATCCCCAGACCGATGAAAGTCTAAAGACAATCCAAATGATCAAACCCACTACCAAGTGGCATTGTACCCAGCATGCTGCCCGCATTGCCACGTTAAATGGCAATGCTTTGGGCTAGATACGCAAGCAGCATTTTTCTCACGCGTCGCATCGATCAGGCGCTCAGATAAAGTATCTATTTCTAATGGCTTAAGGTTTTGTCAGACAGACTGTCGTCTGTCAGAACTTATTTCATATTTAAGTATATCGATTTGAAACTGGGTCGTAAGGATCCAAACTTTTATTTCGATTCAAGGTCTCATAAAAAAGGTCCATCTAATCGCTCAAAATCGCTGGTTTACGAGTATATATCCCAAAGCCGTAAACAGGCGTTTAAAAGTCGTTAATAAGTTTTTAGTGTGCACTCTGCCTTATCTGGGCTATCCACATAATTCGCGTTCGGGTGAAAGCTGTAAACTAGTGATTTACAGTCTTCGAGTTTGATCAACTCTTAATCAACTGATCAAAAATTAAGTTCGACTTGAATTGCCGGCTGATTCAATTTATTAACGGAACTGTTATAGGGGAGACTTAATTCTGATTCTGAGTCGTTTTTTATATATTTTTTAAAGGCTTAAAGGCTAAGGTTCGTCATGAGGTTTTCAGGTCTACCTGAATGTAGATTGTAGATGGTTGTTACCTTATACATCCTGGATATTGCATACCAAATTTTATTCATAATTTACATTCAAATCGAAATTGATTCAATTGAGCGCTTCATATTGTCCTACCCATCACTATTGTTTGCATTGTTGACATTATTGATTACTGAATATAGAATTATAGATTAGATTAATTATTGTTTAGATTAGACAGAAAATATGGAATAAATCTCCCCGCTCTAACAAAATTGCAACACCCTACTAGGGTCATTATGTAATTACCAATCAGTTAAAACAATAAAGATTTGATTGAATGATTGATTGATTGATTTATTTATATGCTAAGACATAAGTACAATAAATAGGTCTTAAATAATAATATATTTAGTAAGTATCTCTATATCTAACCTTTGAGGCGTACAAATTTACTAATATTTAGAACAATATTGGTTTGTTGGCCGTGCTACTACCAATCTTACTACTAGTAGTAACACCGGTAATTGACTTACTCTTCTTACTACTTTAGTTGAAAGTTGTTAGAACTTCATCATGGACACTTTTTTTAAATTGTTTATTAAACATTTATTAGTTTATAAGACACTTAAATAATTATATCTACTTTATTATTAATGATTATCAACGTTAAAATTATAAATGTCAAGTTACATTATATGTCAAAATTCTAATTAGAACCTTAAATTGTATCTTTTAGAAATTAATCGAGAATGTCTTATCGGTATGGAACTTTTCTAATCTATATTTAAAGGTGTCTGTATGTAATTTGTTTAGCCGTTTAGCGTAAAGGAGAAACAAACACACATCCACACAACATTTCTGCATTTATATCCGCTCATATTATATCGTGGCATATTGAAACCTGTACAGCGATTAAAAATCTTTCATTTTGTGATATCAATGTCTTCATTGTAGATTGCCGCCAACTTCAAACGGTGAAGGAAAACATCGTGAGGAAACCTACATGTCTGAGAGTTCTCAATGATCTTGAAGATGTGTAAAGTCTGCCAACCCGCACTTGGCCAGCGTGGCAGACTATGGCCTTACCCTTCTCACAATGAGAAGATGGCCCGCGTTCAGCAGTGGGACGGTTTGTACAAACAGGGCTGATAAAAAAAATGCCTTCATTCACCAACCTTGGTCAATGGCTTTCTGTCTTTTACTATGAGAATGACTGGCAGAAAATGGTACATTAGCATTAAGTCCTTCTATTGTACAGCTTGTTATTGTGTACTTGAGAGCAATAAAGTGTTAAATGAATAAGTAAATCACTACCTTTTTTTTTTTTTTTTTTTTTTTTCTCCCAGGGAAAATCCTTTATGGATACCACCTGCCCCGGGGGGAGCAGTGTAGTTATGTGGGAGTCTCCGCCAGAGTGGCGGCATACCCACTAAAAACCCTGGGGTGTTCCATCTCGGCGCTTTAAATGTTTTGGGAACGGGTACACTTGCGGATTCCACCAGTTCCCTAACGGCGCACGTTCCTTGCGGAATCTGCCTCGGGGAGCTTGTGCTCCACCCGTCATGATGACGATGTGTCGAACACTGGACACATTGTTTATCCTCAGGAACTCTCTCGTTGAGCGACGGGTCCCCCCGAACCCGTCACCCAGAGTTTCCCGTTATGGTGGTTGAAGCTGGGCGTAGAGTCTCCTCCGACACCCAGTTCTCCGGCGGTGTGTGGGGAAATCTGTGCTGATTTCGCGTTGTCTTTCCGCCGTCTCCTTCTGGATCATTACATGTTCGCAGAAGGAGATTGCCGCCTCCCACGACCTCTCGCATTGTGTCATTGACATGAATAGTGCTGAGAGCGATAGGTCACTTCCCACAATGTCAATAAGAATACGGCGCTCACTTGTCCACGCGGAGCACTCTTCAAGTGTATGCTGCGCCGTATCATCACTGCAGCCGCATTCATAACACATGGGTGTCAGTTCCTTACCAACTATTCTGTATAAATAGTGGCCAAAACACCCATGCCCAGTCATTATTTGAGTAAGCCGAAATGTGAGGGCACCGTGCCTTCTTCCGACCCATTGCTCGAGCACTGGTCGAATCGCCTCAAGAGTGCGGTGACCTGCGCTTGGTTCATTCAGCCTTTGTTGCCACTCAAACATGGCTTTTAGTCGACCCTCTTTACGCCACCTTCTCATCACCTCAGGGGGCGGATATTCACCTCGGGCTCGGGATTCGGCAAGTTGGCGATAAATGTGGGCCAACATCTCTGCATCTAAATCCCAAGGCGGGGTGCCGGCGAGAGCACACGCCGCTTCAAACGACACAGTACGGTATCCTCGGATAGCCCTGGTTGCCATAACTCTCTGCGGTCTTCGCAGAAGCTTTAAGTTGTGCGCATTCAAGGCATCCGCCCAGATTGGAGCCCCATAAAGGGCCATAGACCTCACAACCCCTGTGTAGAGACGGCGACAAGCAACATCGGGTCCTCCCACATTTGGAAGTAAGCTTGCTAGCGCTGAAGCTGACTTTATCAACCTCGGAACCAGTTGTTGAAAGTGCTCACGGAATTTCCATCGGCTGTCGAGGACGAGTCCCAGGTATTTCATCGTCGACCCGACACCGATTGGAACACCCCCAACAACTATCTTTGCTCCATTAGGTGGCCCATTTCTAGACCCATGAAAACATATAGCTTCTGATTTGTTTATTGCTACATCAAGCCCCAGATTTCGTATACGGCTGACAATCTGAGCTACACCTGCAGTGGCCAGCATCGCTGCCTCCCTGTATGTGCGGCCACGAGCTGCAACGAGAGTGTCATCAGCGTAACAAGTCACTTCCACGCCTGTTTGGTTTTCACCTCGTAGAACGGAGTCGTAGCCGAAGTTCCACAGCAGTGGACCCACAACCGACCCTTGCGGGACTCCGCACGACATCTCCCTCTGCCCCCAAGTCTCGCGCATTGGATATCTGATTGATCTCTCCGACAAGTAGGCAGCGGTCATTATCTGTAGATACCGGGAAATGTTGTGGTATCCAAGCGCTTGCTTAACACATTTCCAGGGGAGGGTGTTGAAAGCATTAGAAATGTCCAGTGACACAGCTACGACAACTTCTCCACTGGAAACAGCTTCTTCCGCAAGGGCCCTCACTCGCGATATGGCATCGATAGTGGATCTGCCCCTGTGGAAGCCGAACTGACATTCAGCTAGATTTGGTCCAATTTGGTCCAGTTGCTTAGTAAGACGGTTAGCGATAATGCGCTCAAAGAGCTTTCCTATCTCATCAAGCAGTACTATTGGGCGGTAGGCTGAAGGTGAGTCAGCCGGACGTCCTGCTTTCTTTATAAGAACAAGTTTCCCTGTTTTCCATTGTCGAGGGAAACGTCCCTGCTTTAAGCAAGCAGTAAAAAGGCGCCTGATTCGAAGTTCGAAGGCTCCGTACTTTCCTCTTAGAGCTAGTACCCAGGCTCGGCCAGGTATGCCATCTAGGCCAGGCGCAGTGTTTTTGCCATGAAGCTTAAGTACAGCCGCTTCCAGCTCACCTTCAGAGACCTCGGGCACATCTTCCGCGTTTTCATTTGTTGCCGGATATGGAGTATCTTCTTCTGAGTTACTAGGGAATAGAGCGGTAACAACACGATCTAACAGTTCTGGTTGGAGACTTTTCGTAAGTGGGGGGGTCCATGGGCGAAGTTTTTGTCGCACCATGTTATATGGACGTCCCCATGGATCCCGATTTAAGGTATCCAACATTTCCTTTCTCGCCGTTGTTTTAGCGGTTTTTATGGGTGTCTGAAAGATTTTAACCTTGTCTCTGTACAAGCTATATAACTGAGCTTCCTGGTCTTCATTTCTATTTCTCCTTCTTCGGTATCTGGTGTAAGCCCGTCTAGCCCGCACACAGTCCGCACGTAGGTCCGCAAGCTCGACGGACCACCAGTACACTTGTCGAGAAGACTTGTGTGGACGTACTCTTGGCATGGCTGTGTCACAAATACGAGTCATGGCTTTAACAAGTCGTTCCGTTTCTCTTTCTATTTGTATTGGATCTTCGGATTCGGATTCTAAGTTCCAGGCCTCCACAAGAGTCGCCTCCTGAAAAATATCTCGATCCATGTGCTTAAGGGCCCATCGTGGACCATCTCCTTGTCGCGTGCGGGTTGAACCTTCGTTATTGGAATATAACTGTAGTGCAGAGACATCGAAACGTATGTATCGGTGATCCGATAGAGTCTCCTCATCTTCCAAGACTTTCCAATTTCGAACACGTCGTGCGAGCATGGTGTTTGCAAAAGTGACGTCTATGATCGATTCACCTTGCTGTCGCACACATGTGGAGATTGATCCTTGGTTAAGCACTGTGAATCCAATCTCACTCAGCCACATATCTAGTTCGACACCCCTAGCATTGACAACTGGGGACTCCCATGCAAATGATTTTGCATTGAAATCTCCAGCAATCAATACCTGGTTACAGCTCCAGCGAGAGAGCAGATCTGTAATGTCAGCCAAAAATTGCTCGAACTCAATTAGAGGCCGTGAGGGGGAAAAGTATGCACCCACCACCATAACATCCTCCAAAAGAACTGCAGCATATCCTTGACCCCTCTCCATCTTTACAACGGAAAGGGAGTCAGCTGCAGATTCAACTATGATAGTCACAGTGTTAGAAATGTCCACTATCCAGTTTTCTCTGTCCGGCACCCAGTACGGTTCGCAAACAATTGCTACCTGTATTGACCACTGTGCCATGCTCTGGAGTAATAAATCTTGAGCTCTGGCACAGTGGTTAATATTCGCCTGTAGAAACTGGATGTCCATTAATCAGTCTGCAATCATAGGGACCTCCTCTATCTGCGATTCATTTGGCTGGACCAGAGGTAGCGTGTGTTTGGCAGCAACACCACTTCTTTTCCCCTTCTGTTTTGTTTTAGAGGTAGTACAGGTTTTACTGCCTACCTTGTGTTCCGTAGGTTTATTTGCCGCTGCACTCAAGGTGCAATGCGGTGCTTCCAAGCATTGGTTAGCTTTGTGCCCCACTATCCCGCAGCGATAGCACTGCTCACTGCGGTCCACCGCTGAGATGCATTGCTGCCGCACGTGTCCTATCTCTAGGCATCGATAGCAAGTTAGTGGTTTCGGATCAAGTATTTTTGTTTGTGCCGAGACCCAACCCACCAACAACCTGCCACTTTCAGAAATTTTTTTTGCAGCCACAATTGGACATCGTAGCCATAGAGTTCCCAATCCGTTGAGATTTCGGCGGATCTCTCCGCATTTGATAGAGTCGACGGGGCATTCTCCAACTCTGCTTACTGCTTCAGTAACTTCTTTAATGGTTACTGAGTCGTCCAAACCAGTGACACGCATTTCGGCGCATTTCGTCGGCCTTGAAATATGAACCAAATCAGTTGGAACGATCTCCTGTAACTTTTTTGCGAGTTCATCCGCTTTGTCACCGCTTGTAGCGCCTGGTACTTCTAAGATGCGAGCACCAGTGACTGCCCTTCTAAACCTTAGGCCGGTTATACCCAGATCTCCAAGATTAACCTTCACTTTGCCTCGGCAAGGACACTAGCATAGGTTATACCTCTCTCGTCAGCACCTGGTTTTAGTGTTATAACAACTGCTGAGGTGCGGGGTGATTGAAGTTTGCGTTTACTTCCTTCCATTTGACGGCGTTGTGGTACAACAGTGGACTGCTGTGATGCCGCGGTCATCTCAAGGTTACCCTTTTTTTTCCGTCTACGTTTGGTAACGACCGCCCAGGTCTCGGTCGCAGGTGCTGAATGCAGCGTACGAGGCTCTTTGGATTGGACACTATTGTTTAGCTTCTCAGAAGTATGTCCTCTATTTTGAGTAAGAGTAGATGTGCTTGCACTACAATTACCAGGGCATTTCTTTTTGTCGGCTGCTAGCGCAGGACGGTTGCGTCTTTCAGGGAGTAGTCTATCCTCTAGAGCATCTAGTCTAGCATTCAACATGGTCCCGACTTTGATCATAATATCTTGCTCGTAGTCTTCGTCTCTCCTTTTACGCAGGATTGGACGCTCAATACTTGCCTGGGTAGAAGCAGTATCCTGAGTATGTCCTTTCGCCTTTTTCATTTCGTCCCTCATTTGAGTTATCTCCTTCCGGAGTTCATCTATCTCTACTCTCATGCGAGAGTTACTATCCTGCAGGAGTCGTGTCTCATCAGTTGCTGAATGCTTTGACAACTCCGTGACTACATTCTTAATTGTTGTGGTTGCCTCTTTTAGTGCACGAACAAACGTACCTTTAAGGTTGCCTGACTTTTTGGCAACCTTTTCCACCACAGCCAGATAAGTAAATCACTACCTTCACCAACCTAACGTAACCAACCTTAGGATTCCGTGATAGCATATCATAATTTACGTGAACATAAAACAGGATTTCTTGTAATACTGAATATACGAGTTAATGAACTAAGTAGGTACCTACATTTGTTAAGTTTGTCGATTATTACACGTTAACTTGTAAAGCCTACTTAGCCGTGATAGTTTCCTTTTAATTTCATCATATATTATATATATAGGATTACCCTTGACTGGCCTTGTGGCTCAGTTGGTAGTGTGTCTACGTCTACCTGCTGAACTCAAAGGTCGTGGGTTCGATCCCCACCCAGGGCAAACATTTGTGTGATGAGCATGGATGTTTGTTCTGTGTCTGGGTGTTTCTATGTATCATATGTGTATATTTACAAAAAAAAAGTATATATGTATTCTATCAGCCATCTAGTTCCATAGTACAAGCTTTGCTTAGTTTGGGCTAGATGGTGTTGTGTGAAATGTCCACAAATATTTATTTATTATTCATTATTTACCCTTTACATGTACAGGAGGTTTTTTCAAGATTTTAATCTACGACTTTCTCGGCATGATTAATATTTATCTCCATGCCAAATTACAGCTTACTACTACTAATAATATTTCAGCAAAGCCATGGATAGACAGACAAACGAACATGCCGAAACTATAAAGGTTTTGTTTACTACTGAATTCTAAAAACGTATTTTTTACCGACTTCCAAAAAGAAGGAGGATATATGTTTGTTCGCCGATTACTCAGCCAATTGTGCATTTATTGTGATGGTTCTTTTTGTATTTGGTAGGTCATACTTTAGAGGTGGTCCCGTATAAATTTTATCAAAATCTATGCAGTACTTTGGTTTTTATAACAAAATAACTGGTAAAATATCATCCAAGTGCCCGTAGAAAAGTTAACAGCAAGTCGCGTATTATGTATTGCATATTTTGAAGTAGATTTTTTCAGTTTTGTAAACTATAATTTTCTACTGTAAATAGAAATTACTCTCGTATACGTAATGTTGGTCAAAGAAAATACACGTATGTCAGCTTGTCACTTGGCGTTACACGCTGACGCATTTCGTGTAACGGTAGTGCCTAATTGATTGATGGACGCCGATTGACACGAAAATTAATCGATCTTTTCAGTTCAGACTCGCTTTAGCTTTTACTTGTATCCTTGGAAATTGATTTGTTTCGTGTTGTTCATTAATTTGTTTTAGAACTTTTAAATTCTAATAAAATTTAGATAATAAAGATATACAACTAAAATTTATAAAAGAGCTAAAAATGAACTAAAGACTCAGTCAAATAACCCGCCACTGACTGTTCCTGGTGCAAAGGTACCCATAATACTTGCGGCGTTACCGCGCTGAATGGCGATTGCCAGTCGTTGCACCAGAAACATGCCAGAGCGGGAGTCACCTGTCCTATCAAATATCAATTTAGATTGTATTTTTAAATTCAATTGTTGTTTTTTTGACGTGAAAACGTCTAATAAATCGATGAACGCCGGCTGCACGCACGAAAAAGTATGATGACTCATTGTCGCGTTACGTTACGCTCATTGTCCCGTTACATCATCATCATCATCATTTCATCAATGTTTTGTTATGACGTTGTCACGTTAAACTATCGTCCGTAAACCGACTTTACAGACAAACATTTTTTTTTATATTGTTTTAGTGCAGATTATATTTTTTTTTATCAGCCCTGTTTGTACAAACTGCCCCACTGCTGGGAACGGGCCATCTTCTCATTATGAGAAGGGCCTATTGTTGCAGATTATGTAATTATATTATAATAATTATGTATTTTAATATTTCAGTATTATTATGTATATATTTTTATGGAGTTGTATACAATTTATACATGATACAACATTTATGTTATATAAATTATTGCTTAAAACAGTTTTAAAAATGATTATAGAATTCCAAATCCTGACTGAAATCTGACTATTAGAATGCCAATAACTCCCACTAACTCATTGACTAAACAAATGTGGAATAGATATGAATTTTATTTAATAGGAATAGAAAAAGTATGAATAAAAGAAAAGTATAAATAGAAATAGGTATGTTCTAATTGATAACATACTAAAAATAAAACCGGCCAAGTGCAAGTCGAGCTCGCGCACGAAGGGTTCCGTACTATAATCTATAAAAAAAAAAAAAACCCACGTTTGTTGTATGGTAGCCCCCCTTAAATATTTATTTTATTAAATTTTTTGTTATAGAGGCAACAGAAATACATCATCTGTAAAAAATTCAACTCTCTAACTATCACGGTTCTTGAGATACAGCCTGGTGACAGACGGACGGACGGACAGTCTTAGTAATAGGGTCTTGTTTTTGCCCTTTGGGTACGGAACCCTAATAATACATAAACTAAAAAATAATTAAATCTATCAATAAAAAAATCGACGTTTGTAAAACTAGCATCCTATAACGTTAGCATCTGCCATTCAGTCCGTCTAGATCCAGGTACTTTACTATGACGATGCTCGAGACTAACTAGCTTTTTGGTAAGCAGTTTATCGTCACCGATTATGTTTTTGACACACCGTTATGTACGTATAAACAACTTGATAAAACCAAACACGGAATGTAAATAGGTAACTCAAACGCAGGCCAAGCAAAACGCAAAATGAAACGTAAATTTTATTAACGAGCTTAAACAAGTGCGTATTTAATTTTTCCTCATAATTAACAAATTAACAATCGCCCTGTTCATTTTAACCGGGCGCTGATTAATCTTTCACCTGGTAATGGTTTTCATGATTTTCAGTTTTGTTTAGCCGCGGTACAGAGAATGAGCAGTATTGGAACTAATTGGAAAGGAATAAGTACTTCAAAAGGAGCAGCGTACACCTATATGTATAGGTGTACGCTGCTCCTTTTGAAAAAGACTGCCATATGCGGTTGAAACTATAGTCGAAGATTTTGGCTCAAAATAGACGTGAGTAACCCGTTAGTTCAAAATAAAAATGTGTAACAACCACGTTAGTTTTCACTAAAAAAAATTGGTTGTCTGTAAAGTTGGTTTACGGACGATAGTTTAACGTGACAACATACGTCCGCGCGCGAGCTCCGAGGAAGCGACGCGGAGTCGCGGACGGTCGGGCGCGGCGCACACTCGCCCGCTTCCTCAGCCACCGCCAAGCGCGCGCGCGCCTAACGGGACAAGGAGCGTAGCGTAACGGGACAATGAGTCATACTTTTTCGGCGTTCATCGATTTATTAGACGTTGTCACGTCAAAAATATATATAGTTTTTTAGTCACAGTATAAGTCACGTAAACAGTCATTTTCAAATTTGAGTCTTGCCTCAGTAAAGTAATGGCGACTTTCCTAGAAGGTTCTATGGAGTTTTGCCGACAACGTAAGATGACACGTTTCTATGACGTTCCCGCCAAAACTCTCTATTTGTTAATTACTCCCACAGACATTACTCCTTAAAAGAAAAACAAAATACCCGACTGCATAAGAGTTATTTTCGTACTGTAACTTAAGCTTGCGTTACGCTTGATGTGCTGTTGAGTGTAGGTTTTTGCGATAATGTATAAGTATCGAAAGCTACTTTAAATTTATTTTTAAATAAACATTATTTAGAACAGTTTTTATAAAGTCACTTATTTCTTTCAAAAAAGTAGGTTGGAGGTTACGAAATAGTGTTTTTTTTTTAATTTTGCGAGAGCTGTATCAATTATTATTAGTACAAAAGAATATAGCCCATGCCACTCAGAGAATGAAGATAAATTTAAAGACACCTCACACATCAAAATCGGTCAAACCTGTAGGAAGTAATATATTAATATAAAAAAAAACTAAAACCATCGACACGAAGAATGAATGAAAGTAACATAGAAACATATACCCAAAAAAATACTCAAAGAAATCTTGTATATTTCGTTGGGTAAAAATAATATTTTGTGGAGTTATCTGTGAAAAATATTACTAAAAGTTATTTGGGGCAGCAAATCACTTTATTTGTTAGATCGTAGCTCCCAAAACAAATTAACCGATTTTGAACTTTTTTTTTCATCTTGCATCCAACATGGAAGAGCGTTGGATGCAATGCAAGGCGCTTCCAACCGATCCTTTTAAAAATCCATGTGGGAAGCTTATGTCCAGCAGTGGGCTTTTTTGGATGAAATGAGATAAGGCTACTTGTGAGAAGTCTTAAATTCCGTCTACCTTATGGCTGGCCTTCCTACGCTACGCATGTCGGTGCGCGATCTCCACTCGAGAACTTTTCGGATTTTCGGCTTAAATAGTATACTGTATTTTCTAATATATTGTACAATCGTCTAGGGTTCGTTTAAATCATAATTAAAAGGCAATTAGACCCCTTCTCTTGGTGTAATTATTTATCCTATACCCCTTGTGTAATCGCCCGCGGTTTGGATTCTGCTTGTTTAAGGGTAAATGACTTCTGATTTTGCGCTTTTCCAGAATTTAAAAAATTCTTAGTTTCTTTCAATTCGTAAAACATTCTAGACTATTTAGACATGTGGCATTCTAATTCCATGAACGCCAGTAGAATAGAAAAGTAAACGTATGGAATTGACATAAACTAACGAAATGTCACGTGACGGCACGTCACAGTCTCTTATTTCGAAGCGTAAGCGTTTGTAGAAATAGAAACGTTTGCCATTAATAAATAGATATAATATTAGACCACCAACTCGCCTAAATCTATTTCAATGTGAGTGATTTCGTAAGAATACTTTATTGTAAGAAACTGTCATAAGCTAATAAAAATATCTGCCAGTTGAAGGTTTTCATTTAGTATTTAAATCAGATGTGAAAAAGAAAACCGTCAAAGCAGATTCGAATAATATTACCTCTATTTTCCCACAACAAATTCAATTCTAAAAGCGTAATTAACAAAGCAGTTACCGGTTAAGCAAGAAAAAGCAAACAGCGGCTTTAAACTTCAAAATAAAAGCGTACAGTTAACTGCCAAGCGACTCCATAGTTTTTTCGTTGGAACATAGACGGAGAGATGGTGGAGTATAAACATACGGCACTTAATCAAAAAATGCTGTATCTAATACATGTACAGAAACTACGTCAAAAGTAGTCTTGAGCTAGCATGGCTACAAAATTAATGTTAATCCGACTAAGTACCCACTATTGGGAGGCAATTGTTTACGGATGCATGTTTGCATGTTTATAAATTCATGTTTAACTAAGGTAAAGTACGGACGCCGAGCAGGAAGAATTTCGTACATTGACCTATGATTACCTATCTCTGTCACTCCCGCGTGATTATATTGCTATCGCGCTCGCACAGGTGCAGCGACTGGCACCTGTGCGAGCGCAATAGCATTCTTTATTAAAAGATGATTACAAAATAATGTTAAAAAACTAATGTGATTCAATTAAATTTAGCATAAAACATTATGTGTAAAAAAACGATATTTGTCATACCATAATCCAATATTTTAGTTCTTTCAACCTACATAATATAGCTTGTTCATATCCGGCGTTGTCCTTTACGTGTGTACTAATATACCTCTCTAATTTTCCAATAAATGATCATGCGCAACCTATGAAAATTTATGTTGTTTGTTTTGAAAAAAATATGTTAATTTGTAAGCATGCAGTTAGACGATACGCAAAACTTTACGCAATCATGTACCTTTAAAAAAAATGTAGATATAGGTTTGCGCTTGACCGCCAACTCGCCTGATGTTAAGCGACGTTGCGGTCTACGATGTACTCGTATTAACCGCGGTCTCACGGTAACTTATTGAAGTATGAATTGTAAGTACTAAACAATATAGTCGAAATTCCTCAGAAGCATTGACGGACAGCTCACGGTTGCCGGTACCGGTACAACCCGGTGACTACTATGTAATGTGAATGATATGAATTCTATTTCTAAGAAATAAAGTTGAAATTTGCTGAAGCAACCGCCCTGACTGACGCCGCGGCCTCACTAGTGCGTTGCGTTGATTTGCATCGTCGCAGTGTCAACGCTGCGTCGTATTACATAGATTTTTTGTGCCATGCCACATTTATGCATTTCATTGTCGCTTGCGATGTTTCAGCGGATCGACGGACAAGAAACGAAGCGGGGGGAGGATGATGCGCTACGTCGTTGGAGCTCCGCCTCCGTGCGACGACGGACAGTACGCAGTGTGTCAGTGCGTGCGTTGCGAAATCGTGCGTCACCGTAACGCAGATGGGGCATACAATGCGTTGGTCCGTTGCGACAACGCAACGCGACGCGCTAGCCAGGTCTCGCTCTAACGCGCGTTGTGGTTGCGGTTTGACGCGTTGTGTCAAATTATTACGTCGTATGTATAGCAACCGATAGCTCCTAAACTTTATAAGTTTTTCCATCGGAAACGGGCTGACGTTTGGAAAAGCGCGTTTATTTTTATAGCCATCGGCTCCGAATGGAATCTGACAGAATGGGGGTTAGTGTATATTGTTCCGACACGAGTTTATAGTGGACAGTGCTTAAATAAAATAGGATCAGCGGTGTTTTCTGCTAACAATTGAACTTGTTCGGCCTTACCGAAAAACGTTACTTAAATTTAAGCAATGCTTAACATATTTTGTCAACTTCTCGCTTACACGTAATGACACTTGCGGAAAGAAGACAGAGAATATAAGACGTTGGTTAAAGTTAAGTAACGTTTTACGGTAAGACCCGTTGATTCAGAGGAAGTTTTTATTCTAAAGTATGTATCATAATAATCATCTCAGCCATAAGAAGTCCACAGCTGGACATAGGCCTCCCCTATGGATTTCCAAAAAGACCGATTGGAAGCGGCTTGCATGCAGCGTCTTCCTGCCATTTATATGAGGTAAAGTATGTATAGAAATTCGCATTGTTTCCAATATTTACAAAAAATATAATATAGGTAAACCTCTCTATAATACGAAATACATTTTTTGAATATTACTTCCCGAATCTGTTGCATAAAACTGCCTGATTCTAGTTGTTTTACTTGACACAAGATCAGATTTCATAAGTTTGATAGTCATCAGTTTAATTTGTTCGAACATTTATTAGGTTAGATTCCTTAGGTTTCTGTTTTATTTACATCCAGAAAACTTATTTACAAATATTTGGTTACCAGGTATCAGTTTTTAAGACAAATTTTTGAAATATTACTGACAATATTCCTTTGAAGAGTCCATAACAAACTCTTTGTTCTAAGATGGAATTCACAAAGCTGACTGCATTTGAAAACACGATTTTTATTATAAACAACAACGTCCTAGGGGGTATTAGAAAACTCTTGAAGTTGTGGAAATCTTTGGCACAATAAACAAACACTTGAACAGTATGGTCGTACTTACTTTTATTATTCTTCAAACTTAGTCAATTCCGACGCTTAACCGTCAATTTCCGTGAGTCAGACCAGTTCCACGCGTCTTCCTAGTTGGCTAATTATTCCATAAATCTATAAGTATTAATAGTTACTCGTACTATTATTTTTTATTTGAAAATAGGCTTGCGCTTGACCGCTAACTCACCTGGTGTTAAGCGACAGTTACGGCCTACGATGGAGCGCGCTTGCTTAGAAGAAACCGCGATTTGAAGACTAGATTGTATCCAGTCGGAAAGACCCATTCAGGAAGCGCATTCGACAGTTTGGCAGTACGTACAATGAAAGTACGTAAAATGAAATGAAATACTAAGTTAATAATGTACCATCACTATAAGGTTCCGATGGGGCTGGTATACCTAGACTTGTAGACTAAGAGTCTCTAAAAAAGATTTGAATTAAAAAAAACCCGTCAATGATGTTGAGTGATATGTTAATTTTAAAACAATTTTTAAGGCTTTTAAGGCTATTTTAAGACTTTCAAAAAGGGTGAAACTACCAATTCGACTGTGATTTTTGTATGTTTGTGCAATTACTTCGCCAATTGTAAACTGATTTTATTGAAACTTTTTTGTTTGGTTATCATACTTCAGAGTTGGTACGATATACATTTTATTAAAATCGGTTTAGCACATTTATAACAAAATAAGTGGAAAAATATGCCATCAAGCTAAGTAAACGAAATTGAGTATTTTGAAGTCGGTTGTTTCAAACTACTATTATATAATACCTTTAAAAGACCAATTCTTGTTTATGTATAAGTACTTATTTATATAATCTGAATCTCGGAAACGGCTGCAACGATTTTAATGAAATTTGGTTTGTAGGTAGATTAGGGGACGATAAATCGATCTTGCTAGGTTTCATTTTAGTGAACCTGGGTTTGCTCGTATTTTCAGTCATAAAAAATCCGAGTGGAGCTCGGTCGCCCAGGTACTTATTTATAAATTGAGCTCCACAGACCCCAATCCGTGCCATTCGTAAGCCAATACTTACATTTTTAACCGACTTCCAAAAAGAAGGAGTTTATCAATTCGGTTTGTATGTTATTTTTTGTATGTTTGTTCACCGATTACTCAGCCAATTATGCATTTATTTTGATGTGTTTTGTTTTTGCATTTGGTTAGTCATATTTCAGAGGTGGTCCCATATAAATTTTATCGAAATCGTTGCAGTACTTTGGTTTTTATAACAAAATAACTGATAAAATATCATCCAATTGCCTGTAGAAAAGTGAAAAGCAAGTCACCTACATACAATATGTATTGTATTGCGTAAGTATTTTAAAGTCGGGATTTTTCAGTTTTGTAAACTTTAATTATAGATGATGAATTCTATGGAAGTATCAACCCATACTGGTTTTCCACATCCATGTGGCAAACTCTTGGAAAATTGGCCGGGAGAAGTTCGGGCGAGTGTGGAATACGAATCGAGGCAGACGACCAGAAGTTCCTAATTGCGTTCACTTTTTTGTGAGTGGCCACGAAAGGGGTGAGCTAGTTCAGAATAAATAAACAAAGTTCTGTTTCAGCAAACTTGGCCGTCCTTTTGTCTTGATCTTTTTATCTTTTATATTTAAATAACAGATAAAATGAACTTATTACATTTTCTACTTATCTGATAATTATGATCACCTTATAAAGGCGTTTTCACATTCTCTAAAACTGTGGTTACATGCATACATACAATTATGCCTATTTCTCCTTACAGGGTTGGCAGAGCGTCAAAACGTCCACGAGGCCGTTCGACGGCACATTTGACCGTGATTACTGTAGTTAGACTGTACTCTGACTGCTACTGTAAACTGTGATTACATGCATACATACAATCACGCCTATTTCTCTTTACGGTGTGGGCAGAGCGTCAAAACGTCCATGAGGCCTTTTGACGGCACATTTGACCGTAATTACTGTAGTTAGACTGTACTCTGACTGCTACTGTAAACTGTGATTACATGCATACATACAATCACGCCTATTTCTCCTTACGGTGTAGGCAGAGCGTCAAAACGTCCATGAGGCCGTTTGACGGCAAATTTGACCGTGGTTACTGTAGACTGTAAACTGGCTGTTACTGGTAAAATGTGATTAGGCTGTCGTTATATCAGAAGGGCCTATGTCCAGCAGTGGACTTCTTGTGGGGAGACCTATGTCCAGCAGTGGAGTTCTTGGGGAGGTCTATATCCAGCAGTGGACTTCTTGTGGGGAGACCTATGTCCAGCAGTGGAGTTCTTGAGGAGGCCTATGTCCAGCAGTGGAGTTCTTGGGGAGGTCTATGTCCAGCAGTGGACTTCTTGTGGGGAGACCTATGTCCAGCAGTGGAGTTCTTGAGGAGGCCTATGTCCAGCAGTGGACTTCTTGTGGGGAGACCTGTTTCCAGCAGTGGACTTCTTGGGGAGGCCTATGTCCAGCAGTGGAGTTCTTGGGGAGGTCTATGTCCAGCAGTGGACTTCTTGTGGGGAGACCTATGTCCAGCAGTGGACTTCTTGGGGAGGCCTATGTCAAGCAGTGGACTTCTTGTGGCTGAGATGATGATGATATCAGATTAGACATAACGAGACCGTTTCTGGATAGATATCATATTAATTTACTAAAATTTGGCTTGCAATATTTGTACTGAACTCTATAGTAGTGAAATAAAAATACATAGGAGTGAAGCTAAATAAAAGTCCTTCTATTAAAAACTTTTGCGATTACATTTTTGCCCTAACCCAACGTACGTACGTAGACCATAGCCCAAAGCGAATAACAAAACTTGGGCTCTACTGGAGAGGCGTTATTCGATTTCCGAAATAAAGGGTACTTTTTCCTCGTATTTGGTTTGACTTTCGGAAAAATGTTCTGCCTATTTTAGAACCTTGGTTCACTTTTTTGCTGGAATTAGGCCCGGACTCCGCCGAAGCGGAGAGGAGACGGGAGGAGATAAGATGTTTTTAAACAACCAATAGGATTTCGTTATTTACAAATCTATATTCTACTAGCTTTCGTGGAGATGGTTGTGCAAAGACGTTTCATTATTTGAAACGTAATTTAAACGGAGATGTGAGTTATGCCCCGCAAGCAGAAGACGGCATGCAGCGGAAACGAGAGTTGTGCCACGCAAGCATGCAGCAAAGAGAGCCGATGTGAGCCGTGTCACGCAAGATGGACTCGGCATGCAGCGAAAATGAAAGGAGATGTTAGCTGTGCCACGAAAGCAAGAGACAGCACGCAGCGGAGACGAAAGGAGATGTAAGCTGTGCCACACAAACAGGCGCCGGCATGCAGCGGAGACGAAAGGAGTTGTAAGCTGTGCCACACAAACAGGCGATGACATGCAGCGGAGACGAGAGGAGATATAATTTAAGCTGTTCCACACAAGCAGACGACGGCATACAACGGAGACAAGAGAAGATGTGAGCTGTACCACGCAAGCAAGGGACGGCATGCAGCAGAGATCCATAACATTTCTTTATTTCACGCAGTTGGATAAAAAACTTGTTGTGAACGTAGATCAATAAACACGTCTAAATTTCACAATATTAATATACTCGTATTTCATGATAATTTTAAAGCACTAATTCTCTTCTCAGGGTTAAACATTAAAAATCTTCTCGAAGTAACATTTTCTAGGCTTCATTTTCAATTCGTAAGTTGTTTTATGTCTTAGCTCTGGGATTATTTATATACTATAAACGAGTATACATAAACGACCAACGCAACTACAAACGATCATACGTGGTTTCATCCAAATTCATTATCAGTTATAGTACATTCGCATAATACTTAATAGTACAGGTCCAGAAACTCTTGCTACTACGCAATAAAGTGCAAGTCAGATGGCACAAGCAATAAATGCGTAAGCATTTAGTCTTTTACTAAGGCCCTATCGATTGTAAAACCACTATCTTGCTCACGCACATTTTTAAAGATATGAATATTTATAAAAAAATATAAAAAATCGTGTATGCAGATAGATACAGAGAGATTAGACTAGAGATTAACGTTGTAAATAAAAAAAATATTTCAAATAATTATATTCATATACAATACATACAATAATATAATTGAAATGAAAAAGTACTTGAATCCATTTTCTTAGTGAATACATACTTGAATCAAAATGAAAATTTTAGTTACCTAGTATTTTTGATACCTTTATCTAGATTTTTAACCGACTTTCAAAAATAAATAGGTTCTCAATTCGACTGTATGTTCTTTTTGTAAGTCTGTTTCAATTTGTTATTCCACCATCTCCATTCCATACACTACCACCAATTTCTCATTAAAATGCCCAAAATCAGTGGTAAACGATTTTGATCCACATTCTTGATGCACAGGAGTGGAATTTCTTTGTTTCTTAAGAATACAATCTTGGATTTTTCTCAGCTAGAGTTAGTAAATTGTCTTCTAGATTATCGGATTCATTTCGGTGAGTGTGAATCTGGTCTGCATCAATCCCTTGCCCTTTTTACTATTGAACAGTCAGAAACACGAAAATAATCACGAAAATTTCATGGTATAAATACCAAAAACCCGAACGAAACGCTTTAATTCAACTTTCATCGTGCGGATTACTAAATTTTGGAATACGCTTCCTGAGTGGGTTTTTCCGATAGATATAATCTGAGTGTCTTTAAATCGCGATTAAATTGGTTTCTTCTGGATAAGCGCGCTCCATCGTAGACCGCAGCGTCGCTTAACAGCAGGCGAGTTGCTGGTCAGGCGCAAACCTATTTCTACATAAAAAAGGTCAAGCCCATCCTCGGTCACACCATCAGGCGAGAAGTCTAAATTAGATCAATTTAAAAAAAAAATTATTTTAACCGGCTTCTAAAATGGAGGTTATCAATTCGGTCTGTATGTTTTATTTGTATGTTTGTTCACCGATTGCTCAGCCAATTACGCATTGATTTTAATGATTATTTTTTGTATTTTGGTAGGTCGTACTTCAGAGGTAGTCCCATATAAATCTTATCAAAACACATACAAACTACAAGTGCCTGTAGACAAGTGGCAAGTCGTATACAAACGCGTTGTATTGCGTATTTTGAAGTCGGTTTTTCAGTTTTTTTAACTATAATTTTCGATAACACAGGATGCAGTCACCCAGTTCGTTCATGTGTGTTCGCCTTATCGTCCGTCCGCAAAGTTTACGCTTCACTTGTGAGTCTTCTTGTGTACGTTTTATATTTTCTAGACGTACAGACGTAGACTAATACATTTTTAATTCACCTAGCTACGAATACTAGGTCAGACAGTAGGCAGGACCGAGATAATTTGAATAAAATGTTGGCGAAGAGAATACAGTGTTGCTAAAATATACCTGAAATAGGGCACTAACTAGCTACATTGTTCTTCAAGACGTACTTAATTAAATTTCTTCTACTGGCTTAATATATCCAAGCTATTTTTTTTACTTAATATACCTACTTTATTAAGCGAATTCATTTTTAACCCCCGACCCAAAAAGGGAGAATAAGTTTGATGTATCTATGTATGTCTGTGGCATCGTAGCTCTGAGACAGATAAACACATTTTGATATTTTTTTTTGTTCGAAAGACGTTTTATCGTTGTCACAATGTTTCATCATGGTTTCATATGGTTTAATAATAATTTGATGAAATCATGATTATGGTCTATCGTTAGTGCTAAGCTAAGTGATATAAAAGCAAACTTTAATTACAATGTAACGTTACTTTTCTAAGAACTTATGAATTCTGTAGCAGCGGTACGTACGTGACCACACTGTGGTCATTAGCTCGGACCGCGCTCGAATAAGAATTTAGACTGGGAGACACTGGATATTCTTATCACGATAAGTACTCTTAAAAATTATAGATAAAAAAATAAATAAAAAAACTACTTCAAAATACGCAATATGTATAACTCCTGCAGAAAAGTGAATGCACGCATATACGCGTCAATGCTATTCACTTTTCTACAGTTAATACTGGTAAAGTAACTAAATAACTGGAAAAGTATCATCTAAACGATGATACTTTACCAGTTATTTTGTTATAAAAACCAAAGTACTGCATCGATTTTGATAAAATTTATATTACTACCACTGAAGTATGACCTACCAAACACAAAAAGCAATTTACAATTGGCTGAGTAATCGGTAAACAAACATACAAAAAGCAGCAATAACCGCAGATTTTTATTAGTAACAAAATAAGTAGTGGCTTCCTTACTATAATTTCAGTTAATGAGAACTGCTACGATTCGAATCATCTCTTTTTTGTCCATACATATGAAGATTGTGATGTTATCAAATCAAGCTTTATTACGAAAATATCTTGAGTATAGAATGACCTGTATGAGGAAAATGAGCAGTTGTTGCAAAGGAAAAGCGAAATATAGCCCTTAGCCTTTATAATATAGCCCTCATATTGGTCTACGTTCATGATGCGTACTGCACAGGAATATAATTCTTTGCCACCATCTCTGTTTCTTGAGAGCTACTGATCTTAGAATTATCAAGGCTAGAGTGAATAGATATCTTCTAGATTGACGAGCTCCATCTTCAGCCACACCGTCGCTTAACATCAGGCGAGTTGGTGCTCAATCTTAGATAATTTTTGCGTAAAAAACCGTCGATCTATATAGGTATCTTACCTATTCTCTTTAGCCTTGAAAATTCCATGATTGTAGTTCTCAGGAAACAGAGATGGCGACAAAGAATTCCATTCCTGTTCAGTACGCATCCAGAACGTGGACCGATATCGCTGAGTACGGATTTATAATATCACTTTATTTGTCCGATTATTAAAAAGTTGCGCTCGCGAGGTCTACTGATCGTAAAACTAATAGTACTACTACTACAAAACTAGAATCGTGCCTTAATTGCCATCTAGAACTAATATACACATAAAATAAACACAATATTTAAATTAAACTTTAAGTTTTAGTTTAAATATTGTGTATACAATGATGTTATACATATATATTTTGATTGTACGAGTATCTTGTAATTATCTTTAAAATCTTACATTCATAAGTGTACATATAGGTACCTAATTGAAAAAAATCATTTAAATAAATTGAATTTTGAATCGAATCAAATCGAGCCATGAATCTCTGGCTTCTAAAGCAGCCACATAGACATATAGGTCGGTCAACGTCGGTTAATATGAAAGTAAATACACGTATGTATATGTGAGATACGGTTTTGCCATGTCCACACTGCGTTCCCTATATGGCGGTACCATTGTTCGTGCAACGTTCATATCGCATACCGCACCGAGATTATACTCGCATTGCGCATGCGTATTTAGATACAGTTAATACCTTAATACAGTTAATACCTTAATACAGTTATTACCGTCTAGCAAAAAGCGCAACTTTGTGAGGTAACAAAACGATATTATCATGATAGTTATTAACACATAGATATGAATTTAAAATATAATGTTAAAATTCAATTCTAGAGGTGTTATATTTTTTTTTTGTAAAGTGTACACACACATACATACATGTACAGAATAAGGAGATACAAAATAAAATTAAAATCAAACTAATTATAACGGATTTATCGCAGATATTATAAATAATTTTATGACCTGACGTTTCGAAGGTGAGCAAGGTGTATTATTAGAACTAATAGCATAAAGTGAAAACCTATTATAATTAGGAGATAAAGATCCTCTCCTCCTTTTCCCCTCCCTCTGGAAATCCCGTTTAGAAGCATTACGAAGTGCTGTTGCACCTTCGACACGACAAAATTCTGGTCTTCGAGCGTCTGCCTTCCCTATCAAGTACATCCTGTGGATGTTCAAGAAAGAAGTCAATGGATGCCACCTAAGCAGGTGTACTACATCTTCGACCTCATCATCACTTGACACATCCCAACAATTGAGATTTCGGATAAACAGGCACATTATGTTGTAACACAGAACAAAGTAATAATTTATGGTTCTAGTCAAAGTGTAAAAGTGTTCAAATTCTATTCAATAAACATTAAAATTTATGCGGCACAATTTTGTATTAATATTGGGTATCATTTAATTGTCCAACACACGTCGTTTTTAACCGACATCCAAAAAGAAAGAGGTTATCAATTCGGTATGTATGCTTTTTAGGGTTCCTCAAAAGAAAAAAACGGAACCCTTATAGGATCACTTTGTTGTCCGTCTGTCCGTCTGTCAGGGTGTCAAGACCTTTATCTCGGGAACGCGTGAAGGTATCGAGTTGAAGTTAAAACTATATACGCAGATCCATAGTATCTTGCTGCAGAAAGAAAAATCAAATTTCTCAGTTTTCGTTAAAAAAAAAGTTACAGCCGAGTCGTAAGAAACGCACATTTCGACACTCACAAGGGAATCAAAACCTATGGGGTACTTTCCGTTGACCTAGAACTATGAAATTTGGCAAGAAGCATTGTGTTAGAGTACACATATAGGAAGAAATCCGAAAACTGGACATTTTTTATTTAATCACGAAAAAATAGGGTCTTTATGCAAGGAATGAAGGTCCAAATTTTAAAGTGAATTAACCGTATCATGTGGGGTATCATATGAAAGAGCTTCATTAGAATAAGCTAAAACAGGTTTCTAAAAATTTTTACGGTGTATATTTTTCGGTTTATGAAGGAAAATATAAAAAAATATATGATTTCCCCCTTTTATCTACTAGTTTGTACGGAACCCTCGGTGGGCGAGTCTGACTCGCCCATCGCACTCGTCCGTTTTTTTTTATTTTTTGTATCACCGATTACTCAGCCAATTGTGCATTGATTTTGATAATTATTTTTGTATTTGGTAGATCATACTTCAGAAGTGCTTCCATATAAATTTTATCAAAATCGAAGCCTTACTTTGGTTTTTATAACAAAATAACTGGTAAAGTATCATCCAAACAACTGCAGAAAAGTGAATAGCAAGTCGCGTATGTATTCTTCGTGACGCGACTTGCTATGTCGCTACTTGCCATTTACTTTTCTACAGGCGTTATATATATTGCGTATTTTTAAGTCGGTTTTTTCAGTTTTTTAAACTATAATTATGTTATCTCAACTACAGTAGACAATGCTCTGACCGCAACAGGAAGTACCCCCCGTGCGGTTGTTCCGCGCAATATTTCCGGCGGCGCTCCCAGATTGCGCTGCGGGACATTTCATTTATCATTTTCGTCTGAGCGACATCACTATGGTACTCGTAACTTGTACGAGAAAGATTTCCAATTTTTCATTTGATGCCAGAAATACCATGCTAGAACTACTGGGATTTTGGTTCTTAGTATAGCTATAGTAGTACTGTAATTTTGGAATTTCGATATTAAACTAAATGTTACGAGCCGTTACTTACAACATAACGTAGCGTGCACCTAAACATTTATTTTTATTAAGCTATTGCATAGCTTCTATCGCGGGCCTTGAGCGTGGAGACCGAATCCAGAAATTCCGTAACGAAAATAACCTAACGCAGTAACGCCGATACAACCAATGCTGCCTAGAGGCGATTTGCAGAACTAAAGAGACAAGCGTGATATTTCAAAAAGTCATTAATTAAAAGGTCTGCTATTCATCGATAGATGACAAAACTAAAAACTAAAAAGTATCACCGCTGTGCCGGTCGGAGTGGGGGGTGTTAGGAATACTGCATAAATAAAATAAATAATTAATTATAATTATATAAGTTGATAAAAAATGCTATGCAATAGCTTTACCGCGGCAGTCTCCGAGTGCCACACGTCTTTTTTTAATTTATTATATTCCTTTGTATTACAATGGTTTTAGATACAAGTTAATATTACTACAATTATTATTAAAAGTGCTCAAGATAGGTGAATATATTTTTGGTCATCTTGAGAATAAATAAAAAGAAATATTTTATTGTATTATCATCATGAATTGTTTTTTTTTAATTTCTGCTCCATAGACTCCGTTACCTATGTCAAATTGTCAAATAGACTCCGGTACCTATGTCAAATTGTCAAATAGACTCCGGTACCTATGTCAAATTGTCAAATTTTTATACTGTTGTTACAAATTATTACGGAAAGAATGCCTACACTATTTTTTTTATGTGAGATGATTCACCGCCAACATGCCTGAAGCTGAGCGTGTAATTGTATTTTAATTTACTGCAAACTTATTGCTATGTTGGCATTATATAAGGATAATAAAAAAAAACACATTAATATTCTACCTCTAATAATTCTTATAAATAATAAAATTATTATACTTTTAATTATCACATAATCTTCATCATACAAATTATAAATACATAATAAATTATAATCATTTACTATTAAATATATAGTTAAACGAATAGTATAATATATAGTCAACCCAGTTGAAATATAATATAAAAAAAAAAAATAAAAAAAAAAAAAAAATATACCACGACTAGACCAGCGATCCGCAAGCAGCGTCTGGTCACGAGTATGACGCATGTGCCAGCCATCGCCATCCTCAACCATATGTTATGTTATGTAATATTGTCTTCTTTTAATATGTTTGTACAAAGTGGTCAAAATGGTTTTAATAAAGAGTTATCTATATATCTATGTTAGGACACATGGTTGAGGAGGGCGATAGCTGGCAAGACAACACAGAATAAGACAAGGAAGAGGGCGACCCGCCACAAGGAGTCTTCGATGATGAATGAGTGCTCGGGGTGTGAAATATTAAAACTACTGTAAACTTACGACTTGTAATTTTATTTTAATTTTTAGCAACTAGCTAGTTTAAATTTAGAAAAAAAAACATTTTTTTAAGTTAAATTTGAAATTTGCGTTTTTTAAATATACGAGATTAATCCGTTCAAAGTTGCTAGTTTTCAATACTTAAAATTGTTTTTTTATTAATGCCTCTCTGCGATTCCAATTTGAAAACATTTTAACATTTTTAGTATTACATTGCACTAAAATTTCATCTAGAATTTCAGTTGTAATTGTATTCTTAGTCTTATGTAATAACAAAATTCTTGAGTTAAATCTCGGCTTTATCATTAAACTGTTGGCTATAAAAACGGTGTGACTGCGTAACAACCAGAGATATTAATGTGCTAGAATGGTTATTGTTTATATTTATAGACAACATTTTTTTTAATATTTATTCTTCTAAAAAAAAAAAGATAAGATTAAGATTTATAGATCTACGATTGACCACCAACTCGCCTGATGTTAAGCGACGGTGTGACATATTTAAATACTTAAGTATAGAAAAAAAGTGTTTCTTTTTCTCTGAAGAGAATTATTTATTAAAAACCTGTAACTACCGTCTGCAATCTACATTCTCATGAGAACAACATACGCTTTATTTTTATGGATGACATATTTTTGACCTCTGACCCAAAACACTCCTCCCTCGGTGTTATAAGTTTCATGTGTGTATCTGTGTGTCTCTTTGTGGCAGTGTAGCTCTCAAACGGATGCACTGATTTGAAAGTGGAGTGTTCTTAGATAGTTTCATAAAAATTGGTTTAGCTATTTTTATTTGTCGAGATTGGTCTAGATTTTTTGAGTTTTCTACACTTATACTTGTTTTAATTTATTTTGATTTAAATACCAAAGTACTGAACCGATTTTGATGAAGTTTCTATGGGACCAACTTGAAATAAAAAAAAAGGAAAAAAGGAAAGGTTCTGTTCCTGTTCAAGGAAAAAAAACTGTTTGTAAATGACGGAGTTCTGAGGTAACAAACATAATAATATAAAAAATACAATCAAAGCTGAGATAACTGTAACCTTCTCCTTTTTAGAAGTCGGTTATTTTTTATTATAGTAAATGGAGTTACGTAAAACCCGATGTCTAAGCAGATGACGTACGAATATTGAATATATCCACACAAAATGCAGTCGAATATGACGTCACAGTTCTATAGAACTAATGGGAGTTACCGGAATTGAGAACATCTCCATTTAGAATTCTGCTATAAATATACAAATCTCTATTCTATCTTTAGAAATCTCTCGGTTTGTAAATGTTTTACTCATAAAATTAAATCTTTGCGAGTTGAAATTAACCAATTTTGAGGAATGCCTTACAAAACATTACTTTTGCATTACTCTGTAGACTGTAGTAAAATGAATTTTATGGGCAGGCTTCTTGCAAGCTTACATGAGAGAAAACTTGAGAAAACTTTTGTACATTTTACTGCTTTTAGCAAACAAAGTTGAGCTGGGTTTATAGAAATTATTAATTTTTGAAACAAATAATAATATTTAAAAAAATATAGTTTATTGATTAATTTAACAACTATAAAAAATATATTATTCTTATCATCACCATCTTGATCATAAAAAGTCCACTGATGGACATAGCGTCACCCAAAAAAAAAAAAATTACCACTTCTTAAACTCATTATTTTAAAATCACATAGTTGAGTTATTTCTGGTGACAGTAACAAAGCATAAAATTGTTCGTATGATTTTTTTCTTCTTAGGGATAGGCTTGCGCTTGACAGTTAACTCACCTGGTTTTAAGCGACAGTTAGGGTCGGATGGACCGCGCTTGCCTAGAAGAAACCTGTTCACTCGCGATTTGAACATACCTGGATTATATCTATTCGGAAAGACCCATTCAGGAAGCGCATTCCACATTTTGGCGGTACGCACAATGAAAGTGGAGCTAAAATGTTTCGTACGTGTTTTTGGAATATCAACCATGTAACGATGTCGCTTTTTCGTGCTTCTTGCTGTCCGATAGAAAAATTAGCCTTACTTGTACTTACTATCATCTATTCATGATTCGGTTTGTTGTATTTTTAATCAAGTTCAAAGTAAGTACTTAAAAAACTTTTTAAGTTAAACAGTTTTATTGAAAGGAAGTGTTTACTGGATTCTACTAGTCAAACCCTTTCATTTAATAGCCATATTGTGGGGGTTGTGAAAATATATGTAATCCGCCATTTTGTGGCGGCGGCCATATTGAATGATACTGAATTTATTTCATTGTATCATCAAAACTAAAGGCGTGTACCAAATATCAGATCAATCTGTCAAAATGAAGGGGGTCAAATTCAAATTCAATTTCTAGATATAAAGCAAAAATCAAGAACAATAACAACAAACACTGCACTTTGTCTGCACAGACATAGTAGATGGAGCATGCGATTTCATTTATATGAAAACCTTGCGTGGCACATTTTTGGTACCGACTGTGACGTCACATAAACGATTTTGTGATGGAATGTTCCATCCGCGCGAAATCTATTGCATCCGCGCGCTGGTAAGCTAGTAACTAGTTGACAAAATATAGAATCAGAAGTATATATCACCTGAAATTAAATAAATCTTGGTCGTCAACTGCGATTTTTTTATAGTACTTGACACGCTAGGTACATACACTTGGGGTATCTATAGCAGGCTATGTTTGTCTGCGTAGAGATGTGGGATCCTTTTGCATTTTCTACCGCTTGTTTTTCTGGGAATGCTCTGAAGAGCTTTTTGAACTAATACCTGCTTCGGATTTCCACCACCGTACTTCACGAAACCGCCAAAAAGCTCACCCCCACATTTTGCATAACTGAAAATCCCATACAGTCAGGTTCTCACACTCTTCTGCCACGAACAAGCAAAATGTGGAATCTTATTCCACGGAAGGTTTTCCCGCCGAGCTTCAGCAATGAGCGTTTTAAAAAGGGTGTCTACAAGCACCTTTCCGGGCTAGCAAAGCAACAGTAATGTCTCTGATGTTATAGTTGTCTATAGGCGACGGTTATCGCTTACCATCAGGCGAGCCGTCTGCGTTTTTGCTGCACCTTTTTATATAAAAAAGCTAAATAAAACCGTTTAAAAAAGGAGGCTGTCAATTTGAAATGTAATATAATGCCGGCAGCATGCTGGGTACGCTGCCAACTGGTAGTGGGTTTGAGCATTTGGATTGTCTTTAGACCTTTATCGGTCAGGGGTAATCGATATGCTTTTTGTGTAGTAGTTTAGTATATTGTTTTATTGTAGTTAATAAAGGCACTTTCCCGTAAAAAAATATGTAATATTGTTATACTTGCACAACATCAGGTGAGATGGCGGTCGAACCCAAGCCATCGATGATAATGTTACATTTACTACATCATCTTAAAACATAAGCTCTCTAGGTATTCAGAACAGGAACAGGGGTGCTCAAATAACGACCCACGGCGTAATTTAAAATTGATTTTATAGAAATCGCAGGATTTGTTATCGAGTATTATTTCTACACAGACCCAATTTTAATAATTTGACCGCATCAAAGAACCGGATCCATCTAATAAATCAATCAATAACACTTTATTGACACCACAGAAGGTAATAAAATAAACATAATACAAATAATAGAATGGCACAAAGGGCACTCTTATCGAAGCTAAAAGCGATCTCACAAAGCGACGCTATTTTTTTTTTATTCACAGCGCTTGTCCGCTAATTCACATAATGATGACTAGAATACACGTAAAAATAAGAAATTACTCAATAAACAACATTTTACCTGCTTTCAAGTGCATTTTGTTTGTAACCATAATTTAGTTCTATGTAATAAATTCATACGACCCTGACTGACAAAAGGTTGAGTCTAGCATAGAGAGAGAGAGCAAGATGTGACCTACATCAAAGCTCACGGCCTAAGATGCGGCCAGTACTAGATTACACGTTCTAGGTTTAGACGGAGTTAGTGCCGGTGCCTACATACACCAGAAGTAATCTAGATTAAATCGTAAGTGCTCTTGGTTCCGGAATAGGTAAGTATATGATTTATTATGTGAGCAAGCCAAACCAACGTGAATTGAACCAGCGTTTGTTATGTTTAGAACGTATTGCAATAAGACACAACAATACTTTTGGGGGTCAATGTATCCATAAAAGTGAACAACGTTTACCTAAGGGACCGTTGTGTTTTGAAACGTGCGGGTATGAATGATGTGTGTATTTATACTAAATTATAAAAACATTATACCGCCTAGCTGGTTTATCGGCTTACGCTGCTACTTACTGGTTCATCATCATCATCTCAGCCCAAGAAGTCTACTGCTGGACACAGGCCTCCTCCATAGATTTCCAAAAAGACCGGCTGGAAGCGGCCTGCATCCAGCGTCTTCCTGCCACATGTATGATTTCTTACTGGTTGACAGAATGCATTTAAAAAGCTAACTAAATCTATTTTTTTTTTTACTAGTATTATACTTATTTAACTAGATAGTATATTTTTAAATGTAGGTATTGATATTTTTCATTATTCTTATCTTAGCGGTTAGTTCAAGTCTTAAAACAGATGTAATTCAAATTTATCTGATACCTACCATAATTTAAGTTAAATCAAATATATCAATTTATTTATGCTATTATTGTAAAGTTTTGTTAATTTATCATAATATTATGTGTAATTCTGACTTACTTGTAACATGTATGTTATTAAATATGTATTCTTATTCTTAATACATACACGTTAGGGTTTGCCTGCACAGTTACACCTGTCAGGTAAGCTTGAGCTAAGTAAGTTCGTATAGACTGAGTGGCCAGCCCTATTGTCAGAGTTATTAAGCCGCCGAAAGGCCTCTGACTTGGCTTGACGATTGCTGAACAACCGGGACCTACAATTTACAATTTACCATTTACCTACTACTACAATTTACCCACGGTAGCGCTCAGAAAGAAATGCCACAATGAAAATATCATACAAGTAAACAAATTGCATATTTTGAAGTAAGAAAAAACGACTTCAAAATATGAAATTTGTTTACTTGTATGATATTTTCATTGTGGCATTTCTTATATATATATACGTTTTTCTTTGCAAAAGTGTCAAATGTTGAGGTTTTTCATACAAACATAGAAAATATGCAGATGCACATTTTCTAATCTGCGACGACGAAGCATTTGACATTCAGTGACAAATGTCATTCTTGAAAAAAAAACGAGCGGGTGAATAGAGGTCTTTTAAAAAGTTTACAATCGTGAGGGATTTATTGAGCTTGAAAAGTAAAACCTACTTACTCCTCATCCAATGTGTATAAGGAGAAAATATAGTTACTTCAACGCTTGAGCGCCTTGTTTAATTATTATCCTTACTTATATTACAAGTAAACGAGATAATGTACTTTGAAGTCGGTTGTTTCAGTTTTTTAAACTATAATTTTATTTAAACTAACTTTTTTTAATTATTCAATTTTATTTTTCTTTTAAATTTTTTGAATTCGGTTCGAAAATACGCAAAACTCGCAATTTCCTCACTCCTCTCCCATTTACGGGCTGGTAAATTCATGTGCATATTTTCTGTTAGCTTTTTCGCAAATTACGAGTATTCTGACTCTGAGCTACTTCCATATTTTAGTAAATGGAGATAGAAATGAATTTACAAAAGTAGAGACTTATTTCAGTAGGATGTGTGTGTGTCTGCCTCGAATTAAATGTATTTTCAAATAGGTTTTAAGTAGTACTATAATACTATCTGCGTCTAAATTGAGTCTTATGCAATATGAGCATTATAATAATGAGCATTCAAAAAAAAATTAAGTAGTTAAAACTACATACATTAGTTTATAAAAAGCACGAACCCCGGAGTCTGTGAGGATTAATTTTGTCAAATATAAAAAAAAAATAGCGAAGATCATAAGCAGGCATAAACTTGTGGCAAACGGTTACGCTTCGAAATGCCAAAAAACTGTGACGTGCCGTCACGTGACATTTCGTTAGCTAATATCAATCCCATACGTTTTATAGAAACAAATCTACTGGCGCTCACGAAAAAACTGGGTCGGTCGAAGGCGAGGACGCGTCACGGACCCGTCTCCGGTCGTGTTACGGGCGTTGTACGTCACCCATAGACTTTTATAGATACCCCAAGTATAATGTACCTAGCGTGTCAACAGTAAGTTTAAAAATCAGAGTTGACGACCAAAGATTTATTTAATTTCAGGTGATATATACTTCCGATTCGATATTTTGTCAACTAATTACTAGCGTACAAGCGCGCGGATGCATTGGTTGAATAGATTACGCGCGGATGCAACGTTCCATCCCTTTCGTTTGAGTAACGTCACTGTCGGTACCAAAGATGTGGCACGCAAGGTTTTCATATAAATGAAGTCGCATGCTTCATCTACTATGTCTTTGACGTCACCCCATTAGATCCTTTAGGGTTTACAATCCCGCAATACCTAGATCTCAGTATTTCGGAAACCCGCGACATTTTCCATTATCGCGTGTTGCGGGATTATAATAATGTGAATATGCGGTAAACAAAAGAGTTGACTTTATTGTTGGTGTCAAGGCGGAGGCTTTTACTATAGTTCGTCTTTTTTATTGGAAAAACTAGTTACATACTACAACTTTCTGCAACTATTCCAAATCGAAATTAAAAAAGAAATTCGTTCCACCCTTGTGTACGCGCTTACAGAATAACCTAAAAAATTTAATCTGACAATAATAAAACTAAATAAATAAAAATCCTTTTATTCTACTACATTTATATTATCAAAAATGTCATATTAAATTGTATATAATTGTTTTTTTTAATCAATATTTCCATTTTTATCGATTTTTGCAGCTTGCTGTTGGCTTTGTCAGTCTGTAGTAGCCTCTTTAGCGTAGGCCTCCGTAGTAATCTGACATTACATCAAAATAACGTGATTAGTTATACTTATGAGTGTGAGGTTATTTGAATTTTTGAGTAATTGGTAGAATTTGAAATCCACATTGTAACATTATCTTCGAGTCGACTGTTCACGTTTCGACAACGGTCGAAGTGCTACTAAACATGAGCGTGGTCGAGCTGAGTCCAGAGGAGAGGAGAGCTCTCTACAGGTCTACTCTCGCCAAAAAACGTTTCACTACATTTTCCTGGTGGTGGAAAGTAACCGTACATCTTAAAAGGACTTAAAAGCAAAATGCCCTACATATTAAAACGACACAAGATCTAAATGACCTAGTAGCAAAACGTCCTATTATCGGAATGACACAAGATCAAAATGGCCTGATAGCAAAACGACCTATTAACGAAATGCCCCCTATGTACAGTAGGAAAAAAAATGTTTTAGATAGAAGTTTATGTGTATAATAAAAAGAAACCTAACGAACCTATCCTATTATAATAATTGATATAACTGAAACATATTTTTTCTTATTATACATAGAGGGCATTTCGTTAATAGGTCGTTTTGCTATCAGACCATTTTGATCTTGTGTCATTCCGATATTAGGACGTTTTACTACTAGGTCATTTAGATCTTGTGTCGTTTTAATATGTAGGGCATTTTGCTTTTAGATCCTTCTAAGATGTAAGTAAAAGTAAGTAGGTACAGCAATAAAAGTTTGTGCCTAAAATTTTATTTCAATTATCTTCTTCTTCTTCCATTTCCGGAAACAAACCAATCACCTGATTGGGCTGTTTTGAGTCAAACAAAATAGCAGCGCAATACCTTCATTTTCGTTCTTTTCAAATCACACGGCCCGATTGGCCGACGCGTTTCGGATTCCAATTTTAAAAATCGAACAGAGTCGGGCTAATAACGGTCGAAAACAGACATTGCATATGCATAGAGTTGTTCGGGCCAAACGTATCGGTGAGTACACGCTTTGACGGGCGCGTATTATAACGGCACCGTTATAATACACGCCCGTCGCGCCCGTCCGTATTATATAACCGCAGTATGAGCATCACATAACCCGTATTCAAATTCTTTATTGATACTTAAATAATGTTTCCAATAATCAATACGAGTGTTATTACTGCAGTTGAAGGCTTATGCGGTATGACATTAGGATGCATTTAGCTCAGCAACAAAATGGCGCTTACGCATGGTTTTTAAATATTCGGAGGTTTTTTCTGAACTCAGGAATGATTGGGAGTAAGAATTTGACTTCCCGAAATTGGCCCGAGGTGGACGTGGTCTAGCTCACACGGTCATAGGCCGAAAAAACAGATGTCAGATGAATAGATGTCTCGGGAAGAGCTGTGTCACAGTGCTGAGGGCTCCGGCATAAGTTCGTCAGGAGTAGGTAGCCGGAGTCCTCCGTTTAACACCAAGGTAGGATACCGGGGGATTTTAGATAGATAGATAAACTTTTTCTTTATGCAAGATTGATCTACGATTGACCACCAACTCGCCTGATGTTAAGCGACGGTGTGGCCGAGAATGGAGCTCGTCGATCTAGAAGATATCTATTTACTCTAGCTTTGAAAATTTCAAGATTGTAGGTCTCAGGAAACAGAGATGGCGGCAAAGAATTCCATTCCTGTGCAAACTCTTTATTGTTTACACCATTATACTAAAACACTAATTAACAAGAGAGAGCTTACACGCTAGCGAAACAAAAGGCGGCCTTATCGTTGAAGTCGATCTCTTCCAGGCAACCTTGTTATGGAGATTCGAAACAATGGACATGAGCAACGGGGTAAGCAACAAAGAAAAAAGACGTATGGCACTCGGAGACTGCCGCGGTAAAGCTATTGCATAGCATTTTTTATCAACTTATGTAATTATAATTATTTATTTATTTTATTTATGCAGTATTCCTAACACCCCCCACTCCAACCGGCACAGCGGTGATACTTTTTAGTTTTTAGTTTTGCCATCTATCGATGAATAGCAGAACTTTTAATGACTTTTTGAAATATCACGCTTGTCTCTTTAGTTCTGCAAATCGCCTCTAGGTGGCATTGGTTGTATCGGCGTTACTGCGTTAGGTTATTTTCGTTACGGAATTTCTGGATTCAGTCTCCACGCTCAAGGCCCGCGATAGAAGCTATGCAATAGCTTAAAAAAACTGATAATAATTAGACAATAAATAAAAAACGGGTACGTAAATAATACGAGTATACATAATTAGAGATAAATAATACATTAATACTATATAAATAACAAACATTCTTGAACTTGAATTACATAAAATATAACAATTTATAATATAAGCTATTTTTACGATTTTAGTGAGTATAATACCACATAACCCGGATGCATCCCCAACGCATCTGGATAAAGATGAAGATATCCAAGAAAGGCTACATTTATCTAAAATTTTGTTCATAATCATTTTTGACTAAAAAAATACTTTTTTTTATACAAAGGTTTGCGCTTGACCGCCAACTCACCTGATGTTAAGCGATGTTGCGGTCTGCTATTTAGCGCGCAATAAACCGATTCAATCGCGATTTAAAGACACCCAGATTGTATCCAACGGGGAAAATCCGCTCAGTAAGCGTATTAGTAAACTTTGTAGCCCTTACATACAAAGTCTCTTTTTATCTTTTTTTTTTATCAGCCCTGTTTGTTCAAACTGTCCCACTGCTGGGCGCGGGCCTTCTCATTGTGACAAAGTCACATTTACTACGACGTTTTGTCAGCGCAGTCGTCCTTGCTGGTATTATAATAGGCCCTCAAAGACATAATCTTGGTATCTCCCCTCGTTTTGTGGTAGGACCACCGCTGGAATACTAATGTGCCATATCAGATACGAGGCTTACCTGATACTTATATCAGGTTGAAGTTTGTATCGCGTAGTTTCGATATACCTACTGGGTATCTGATATACCTACTGGTAAGGTATCTCGGTTACACGATATTGCGGTTGGATCGGTAAGTTTATTTGGTAAAACTTCGGATAGGTAGGTACGCGTGTTGGTTTCAGATTAATGAATATGTATGTACAAGTATCTATGTTGAAAGAAAAACAAAATACCCGACTGCATAAATGCAGTTTTTGTATTCTAACTTACGTTACGCTTGATATGCTGTCGAGTGTACGTTTTTTGTGAGAAAGTATGTATAAAATCACTGTTAAAGATTATTAATGCGAATTCTTTAGAATAATTCCAGTTAAACCACTTGTTTATTATTTTTATACTTTATCTGACAAGACGAATCTAACGACACCTTACATATCAAAATCGGTCAAGCCGTTTAGGCTGTAGGCGATCATATAAAATACAAACAAAATTTAAGTGTAGTGCGTATTTTAATTATTGGACCGGATAGGAAACGACTACAGAAACATACTTACATGCAAACAAACATAAATACACTTGAAAAACATAACCCTCCTTCTTACGCAGTCGGGTTCAATTGATCATTATTTTATTGCGTGTTTTGTTGTTATCAACCTGTAGTGTCCCACTGCTGGGCAAAAGGCAAAAGTTCATAACGTACATACTCGTAAGTACATAGAATCACGCATATTTTCATCATCAAGCATCAAAGACCATGAATGAGGTCGTTTTGTCGCCACATTTGACTGTGGTCAGAGGGTTGCATGGAAGAGAAAGGGTATTAGAGGGTTATAGGGGATAAGAGGGTAGGATGTAATTGTTGGCTTGCAGTGACAGGGGGGTTAGCCTATCGCCTGCATAAACGCCAATTTCCCTCAAGTTCCTGAACTGACTGATGTTTACTTATAATTTACCTATACTGCATCTACTTAAGACATTTAACTATATTCTGTAGTTCTACCCATGCGTTCAACACCAAATAAACCATTTCCGCTTGATTATTTCACCAAAAAAGGTTCAGCATTTAACAAACAGCCGTAGGTAGGCGTAAATCCCGGCAAAGTGACTGTGCAATAAATAATAACCTGTGATAAACCAGACGAGGCTTATTTTATTTGGACGTGTAGAGTTGAGGCAGTTATTTTTACAAAATTAGAAATGGGTTATTCGAATAATGTAAAATAACCATTATACAGAACATTTAACAACAGTTAAATAACAATGAATCAAAAAGTTTTGTTTTAAAACGTTAGTTTTATTAATACAGCAATAATAATAGGTATTACTTAATCTTCGAAAAACTTCGTGAGGAGGTTTCCTCGTGAGGAAGTACATGTCTGAAAGTTCTCAATGATCTTGAAGATGTGTGAAGTCTGCCAACCCGCACTTGGCCAGCGTGGACTATGGCCTTACCCTTCTCACAATGAGAAGATGGCCACCCATTGGCATTGGCACCCAGCAGTGTAATTAATCTTGTTTAAAAATTTTGGACAGTTTGTACTTAATCTTACTTAAAATAATTATATCTTAAGATAATAGGTATTAGGTACTTAATCTTACATATTATATAAAAATAAAGAATTCTTGTAAAGCATTTCTCGGCCATTTGTATTACCATCTTTTGGGTTAGATACGGTTTTGCTACCTTAATTTATTTATATAGGCGCAATTTCTTAGAAAAAAACACACTCATTTCGCGATACTCATACTTTTTTTACAATTCACACCATGTTATTCCACGAAATTAAAACAATGCCTTAAATTTTGTCTGGAGCCGCTAGGGTCGCGTGGCTCAATGTATTTCAGGATGTATATTTCATTTAAGAAAAAAAAATGATTTTTTTTCACGCGACTATTATATTGTCACGCGAAAGAGCTAATTTAGAATAAATTATAACTAATCTTTTACGTTTATTTAATTTCATCTAGAATCCCCCTCGACTTATATGTAATTTTTACCCAACTGGGCGAACAATGTCGAATGATTCTTTATTCGATTCTTGAGACTGTTTAGTAATTATTCGAATGAATACGCTTCGGCTCGTCTCTAAACAGGATAATATATCCCTAGAGCGGGCGAGGATGGTCACAGCTGAGACTGTGCGGCTATATTTATCTCGCCACCTAACGAAGTTCACCGGCATGCGACTTATAAATACAGCTAGTTGGTGGAGATATTATCGTATTTATAAAACAAAACTACTAAACACGTAACTGAGCAAACTAAAACTGTTAACGAACTAAGCTCCAAATTAAAACCAGTTTTTCGCGTCTATTTTTAGACAACAATAATTTAATACTTAAAAAAACTGGATCAACCGACTTCGATGTACGTTATTTCGTTTACTTGTAATATTAGTAAGGATAATAATTAAACAAGGCGCTCAAGCGTTGAAGTAACTCTATTTTCTCCTTGTACACATTGGATGAGGAGTAAGTAGGTTTTACTTTTCAAGCGCAATAAATCCCTCACGATTGCAAAACTTTTCAAAGGGACCTCTCTTTACCCGCTCGTTTCTGTTTCAAGAATGACATTTGTCATTGAATGTCAAATGCTTCGTCGTCACAGATTAGAAAATGTTTATACGAAAAACCTCAACATTGGACACTTTTGTAAAGAAAAACGTGTCAGTGGAACTCTGTGATTCTATAATCTGACGCAGTCACTCAGGAATCCAATGAAAATATTTTTACTTTTAGAGATTATTCAAAAAGTAATAAAGCAATTTTTCTAATATAATTATGGGACCAACTTGGGAGCTTTCTCTATACGCCAATTCATGAAATACAAAAATTGGTTCAAGAATGAGCGAGAAATTCGTGTGCATACATAAAAAAATATACGGTACGAATTGATAACCTCATCCTCTTTCGAAGTCGGTTAAAAAAGGAAAAGGTTTCCGAATCGGTTATAATTTTTATTTAAATAAAACTATTGAGTTGAGAACTTCTTTCTTTTTAGGGTTCCGTACCCTTAGGGTAAAAACGGGACCCTGTTACTAAGACTCCGCTGTCTGTCCGTCCGTTCGTCCATCCGTCTGTCACCAGACTGTATCTCATGAACCGTGATAGTTAGACAGTTGAAATTTTCACAGATGATGTATTTCTGTTGCCGCTATAACAAAAAATGCTAAAAAACAGAATAAATAAATATTTAAGGGGGCTCCCACATAAAAAACATGATTTTTTGCTCGCAAACAATTAAATTAAAATAAAATTAATATTTAAAGGGGGCTCCCATACAACAAACGTGTTTTTTTTGCCGTTTTTAGATAATGGTACGGAACCCTTCGTGCGCGAGTCCGACTCGCACTTGGCCGGTTTTATGTTTTTTAATTAGAACTACGACACTTCAACTGAATGCAATTATGTTTTAGATAATGCTGGATGACAGAGACACAGTCGTATTTTTTTAACAAAACTGAACAAATTAAACTACTAAAATGACTGCATTCCTATGAAGTGATGCACGCATATCTACTACCACGCATCTACGCATGATATAATCTGTGACCCCAACAATGGGACGTATGGCTCATTTTTGTGCGACGTAAGTCCTTTTGAAATCAGCAGCGCCTTAGTTTTTATTTTTATTTTATAAAATGCGTTATTTATTAGTTTCTTAATTTTTTCTAAGATTTTCGCGATTTGTTCTCATTGTAATGAAACATATTTTAACGGATTTTTCGTGTATATTTACATGATTTTATAACCTGACGTTTCGAACACTGCAGCGCCTGTGGTCACATGTGAGACTATTAGTTTTATGTCCGTTAATTATCTTTTTTTTTTGTTTTTATATCTTTTTGTCACAATATAATCAGTATATATCTAAATATGTTATATCTATACTAAAAAACGGGGGAGGTTCTCAATTCGACGCATTTTTTTTATGTATGACCACGCATAACTTTTTACAGAGTAGTCCGATTTTGATAATTCTATTTTTTTACACACAAATCCCACAAATCAGTCCAAAACTTCACCAAATCCGTAGGTCATCTAACAAGAGGTATATTTTTGTTGTCAAAAACCTTTCTAAGCCTAGCCTGGATTTGAATTTCAAATAAGCTCATTTCGAGTCGTAACCTCAGTATACTGTTGATTCATGCATACGCTACAAGGCTAATTGACTGAAAAAGTTAGCCCGGACCTAGCCGCGCTAGTTTAGAGCCAGCTGCTAGTTTTTGTTTATTCGCCTTTCGCTACTGGAAATATTTGTGTGTTTCGCTATGTGTGAATTTTTCGGAATTCGAGAGCTTTTCTTTTCAACCGCCTTCCAAAAAAATTAGGAGGTTCTCAATTCGACTGTATTTTTTTATGTTTGTTATCTCAGAACTTTCGATTGGGTGAACCGAGTTTGTTGATTATTTTATAATAACAATAAAGTTCTCGTAAAAAAATATTAATGTATTTCTACGTAGCTAATTTTGGCAGTAAATGTGCGCGTGCAGCATCTATTTATTTATTTATCTATTTATTTATAATTATCTATCTATTTATTTATTTAGTATCTGTACGAATACAAAATTTTTATTTGTATTAACTATCAATTGTAATTAGTGGTGAAAGTCTTAGTGGAGAGGAACCAACAAACATGGAAATTACTCCATAGACAAGAAGCAAGCTCTTTTCCCAAAAAATAGATAATCAAAATCGCCTACGACAAAAAGTCTATAAAATTGTAAAATCCGTCTACTGGATTAATTAAAAAATAATTAACTATATACGTGTATCAACATCCAAACAGACATCTAACAAGTGAAAGTAAAATTAGGCAGTTGATGCAGAGACTGTAACTCGCTTGCCTTGGTAAAGTAAAAGACTGTAATCTACTCACTACATATACTACAGTTTAATTCCCGTATTTATAGAATAGATAAAGCCTCTATAAAGTTATAGCCCACCGCTGGGAATAGATAGCCCAGGTAGAAAGCTTGTACTAGTGATATATGGTACGGGACAGCGCTGGTACCTTGTAGTTTCTGTGCTATTTGCTGTTCGATCTAAATCCTTGCGGATTTATAAATCTTTTAAGGAACGCATGGTACTTTAAAATGTACAGATTTTATTTAGAATTTATTATTATATTTTAAATAATTATAATTTAAAATACTGACACTACTGACTTATTCTCAATTTCGTTTACTTGGGTGATATATTTTGACGTGACAACGTCTAATAAATCGATGGACGCCGGCTGCACGCACGAAAAAGGATGACTCATTGTCCCGTTACGCTAAACGTCACGTTAAACTATCGTCCGTAAACCGACTTTACAGACAACTAATTTTTTCCAGTTATTTTGTTTTAATAACCAAAGTACTGAACCGATTTTGCCAAAATTTTTATGGGACCATCTCTAAAGTATAACCTAACGAACATAATGAATCATCAAAATCAATTTATAATTGGCGAAAAAATCGCGTCATGCAGTATTTCTGGGAAACTCCGTAAGTCGGATAAAAACTGAAAAAACTACTTTCAAATGAGCAAATTTATTTTGAAAACAAAACTGTATGTAATGTATGTACAGTCTAAGCGGCTTGACCAATTGTTATGTAGTTTAAAAAACTTAAAAAACCGACTTCAAAATACGCAATTCTTTATTTAGATAACATTTTATTGAAACAATTTTGCGCTGCGGCTAATTCGGCGGAGCAGCACAAGCGGCGTAAATATGTTAATCTCGGTAGAGGTTACATATTTGAGCCGTTTGGTGTCGAAACTTTGGGACCGTGGGGACCGGGAGCTCATCTCATTTTCAAAAATTTCTCTGAGCGCCTGATTGATGCGACGCATGACCAAAATGCTGGCGCGTATCTGGCGCAACGCATAAGCATTGCCATTCAACGTGGCAATGCGGACAGCATGCTGTGTATGCTGCCAACTGGTAGTGGGTTTGAGCATTTGGATTATCTTTAGACCTTTATCGGTCTGGGGTGATCGATGTGCTTTTTGTGTAGTAGTTGAGTCTGTATATTGTTGTGTTGTAGTTAATAAAGGCGCTTGCCACAAAAAAAAAACTGATAAAATTTATATGGGACTACTTCTTAACTGTGACCAACCAAACAAAAAATTATCATCAAAATCAATTTATAGTTGGCGAAAAAATCGCGTAACATACCTACATACAAAAAACATAGTGGAATTGAGAACCTCCTCCTTTTTGGAAGTTGGTTAAAGAAACGATGATTATCAGAACGGTACCCTTGATCTAAGAAGCATATCGAAACTTGACCAGTTTTTTTATCAAAGCAACTAGTTCCCAACCCAATTAAAACGCATCGAAAGTATATTCTTCGACCAACTTAATACATGCTATTTTATTTCTTAATTATTTCCATTTTCTTTAAAGGTGGTTTTAAACTCTAAAATGGAAATAATTAAGAATCACCACTTATTTACTTACTTGTGGTCCTTAATCCATAGCAGAAATTTCTGGAAAGTCCGACTCAAAGTTAGAACATAAAGACTTTAAGCCCCAAGCGCTGCAGGCTTGCAAGCCTCTTGAGACGTTCCGAGTAGTACTTCTCATTCCTACAGACTTCTTTTAATTTTAGACTTTTGAGCGAAGCTGATGAAGATTTACCTTTATTTTAGAGCCGTTTTTTGCCCAATTTAATTTAGAGCGTGAGCGGTTAATCTTTGAGACGAAGCGCTGTCTGTTTTTATCGTATTATTTAGAGTTGATTAAATTGCGGTGTAGTACGAGTATTTCTTATGTAAACGTTTTTTGTTCTTTATTTTAGTTCTTGATAATAAGATCAAATTTAATCTGGTAAGGTTTTCGAAATTGTTACATTGAAATTAAAAAAAAAATAACGGATTAATCGCGTATAATTTACATAATTTTAAGACCTGGACCTGAAAGTTTTATGGGACCAATCTGAAAGTATACACTTTCAAAGAAAGGAAAAAAGGATAATTTTTAAATTGAATTATAAATGACGAAGCTATACGGTAACAAACCTTAAAAAATCGAAACTAAAAAATATACAACCCAATTGATAACCTCCTTCTTTTTGAAGTAAGTAAAAATAATTACATTTCAAATTTACAATTTTAAAATTACAATAATTACATATTTTTTATTTAACACGTATAAGCCCGCGTTTGAAAGCGTTGTTGGAAAGCGATGATGTGGTCTGAGATGAAGCACGCAGACTAAGAAGCCACACACACACACACACACACCTTGACCACACACATACATTCACACACACACACACACGCACACACACTGACCTTGAAAAGACCAACGTAACTCGAATCAAATCATCGAAGATCTTCAAAATTTGTCTACCCTCTCGTTCGCCTCTCTCTGATACGATTCAAAGACAATTTGTCGAATTGCTAGTCTATTACTATACAAATAGACTAACAATTTGTCAAAATTGTCTTTGAATCGTATCAGCGAGCGGCGAGCGAGTGATGTTCACTTAGCAGCCTTGAGGCCCTGGATGACACCTAATAATCATCGCAAACGGTGCTAAGCATCCACGAGACATGACCACGTATGCAGTAAAGCAATAAGCACAGCAGTTGCGGCATATTGCTCCAGCACGTGCCGGTAATATCTCAGGAGTGCTTTTATTTGTCCCGAATGAGGACAGTTTTTGTGCTCATCCTGTTTTATGATCGCGCCGGAAGTGGGCTTGCGTGTAATGATGTAGGAGCTTTTTCTTTCGAAATACATTTTCCTCTTGTGTTGCTGGTGAGTTTTAATTTTAGACTTGGAGAGGTTTCCGTCCGTGGTTAAACAGTATTTTGTTCTGCTTCTAGTAATTTACAAGGTTTTATTTAGTTTCACCTGTCCCGATGTTTGTCATCAATTCTTGCAAATTAAATTTGATCCAATTCCCGGTTACCGATTGAGCTGAAATTTTGCATACATGTGTAAATCGCGTGACTATGCAATATTATGATGACATGGTGCTGATCTGATGATGGAGCTGGAAGGTGGCCAAAGGAACTTCGCAATGAAAGGACACAACCTCATCGAGTTTGAGCTCATTTGAGTCGTCTTGACGAGTAGTTTATCTTTCAGTGGTAACCAGGGTCTGATGATGGAGCTGGATGGTGGTCATAAGAACTCTGTAATGATACGACGCAACCCCATCGAGTTTCGGCTCGTTTAATTCGTCTTGGCGAGTACTTTATTATTAACAAGAACATAATAAAAGCTTGTTTTACACATTTACACAATTTAACATGACAAAGACTAAACCATTTGTGACCACGCAAGTGAAGTGAAACCCTAAGTGAACTTGTATTTTTCTTACTTATTACTTCAGATAATATTAAAATATCTGATCGAATGTAGAATTGGCAGTTAACTACATGCAACTCGTTATTTAGATGTTTATCAGCAGTTTTCAGCCAGAAAAATAGAAACTCACTTAAGGCCCCACTTCACTTGCGCGGTCACTTTGCTTAGATAATCGACAGGCTGATGTAATTACTTTTCATTCAAATAATAAGCTTGTGACTAAAAAATTTGTCTATATTAGTTACTAGCATGAAAGCGCGCGGATGCATTGAGTTGAATCTATTTCGCGCGGATGGAACATTTCATCACTAAATCGTTTGTGTGACGTCACAATCGGTACCAAAAACGTGGCACGCGAGGCTTACGATATATGAATGAAGTCGCATGCGTCGTCTACTATGTCTGTGGAAGATATTAATAAATTATGCAACAACCAATATCTAATCAATAAAGTTGGATGCAAGCCAGCTGCTGCCAGTGACAGTTCAATTTCTAGATGCTTCTACCCGAAGTACACCGTGTGGACTGACCATTACTTTTAGGGGAAAACACACGGAAAATATGTGATGTTTTTTTGGTTAACACGACTCTTGGGAGTCCTGGTGTCTTGCAGATGTCTTATGAAGGAAAATATTGTAAGTTAGTTTTATCCTTATAAGTTCGGAGTTTGACTGGTAAATCACCTAATGTTAAGAGCTGTTTTTTTTTAATGTTGTTGTTAGGCACTTTTAACCGACTTCAAAAAGGAGGAGGTTCTCATTTCGTTTTTTTTTTTTTTTATTACCAAAATGTGGAATGTCCTACCTCGGAAGGTTTTTCCGCCAAGCTTCAACTAAGAGTGTTTTAAAAAGGGTGTCTACAAGCTCTTTTCCAGGCTCGCAAAGCAACAGTAATGTCTCTGATGTTGCAGTTGTCTATAGGCGACGGTTATCGCTTACCATCAGGCAAGCTGTCTGCCTTTTGCTGCACCTTTTTATATAAAAAATGACCCCAGGACTCCGTCATATATAAATGGCTATGGAATATCTGAAAAAAAAATATGTCATTAGTATTGAATTTCGTTCATAATTCGAAGTTCAATTATTTTGCTTTCTCTTCCAGTTTGCTGATTTAGTATTTGTTTCAGGTTTTTAAACTATAATAAAATTATCATTTTAAATTATGGGAGGCACGGATCAAAACATGCTCGTTGAGAGACTGCGTCCTTTGCAGACATTGTTCCATGTTTCCTGACTGCAATTGTATTTTTTTTTTCGTTTCAGATTTACAAATAAATTATGCGGCAGGACTTCACATACTTTCTCAGGAAATTTTACAATTAACGGCATATAAAGCAGAAAATTTGCACTTCAAAATCAATATTTTTGTACGTAATATAGGCTAAATTGGAATATATATTTAATTTACAATACACATTTCCAAAAAAAAGCAAAAAAAAATTTTAACACCTAATTAAATTATATTTTATTTATTTTCAGTCATTCGTATGTAAAAGTCTTTCAAATGACATTTCTAACAAGTTTAACATGATAATTTAAACATATATAAATCCAAGCTTGAACACAAGTTCACAAGTAGGTACTGTGATAAGCAACAATATACAATAACCTATAATGAATGTATATAACCTATAATGAATGCAATAAACTATTGACTATTGACTATATACATATATAATTGAAAGTAAAACCATAAATTCATACAATTCAATGGCTACAGAAAAATATATATTCACTCTGAAAGACCTAGATATTAAGTATCTCTCTGAACAAGTAAGCCGGCAAAACGTTCCATTCTTTGTCTGGCTGGAACAGAAAAGCGATATCAAAGCCTGGTAAGTACGTTATCGGAAAATCCGCAATGCATGGGTGGTAGTGGGCTGGTTTCCTATTTTGTCCCGGAAAACGTATGAAAATAGAAAACAGAAAAAGAAAAATCATAGCTCAGTCATCGTTCAACCTTTTCCAACAGACGCTTTGAGGCGTGTATTCTGAGAAATGTAGACATCCTAAGGATTAATTTTTTCACGGTAAACCGTGAATATAGCCAATATTGTTGTTAACCCTATCTGAAAACAAAACCTAGTTAATGATTATTCCTTATCGCGGCTATCATTTATAATTTTACCCGACTGCGTAAGGAGGGCTATGTTTTTCGAGTGTATGTATCTTTGTTTGTTTGTATGTATATTTCTATATGATTGCCTACAGCCTAAACGGCTTGACCGATTTTGATGTGCGAGGTGTCGTTAAATTTGCCTTCACTTTCAGAATTTTTTGTAATAATTATTATTATTATTCTAAAGAATGCGCATTAATAATCATTTGCAGCGAGTTTACGCATTTTCTCACAAAAAAACGTACACTCAACAGCATATCAACGAAGTAACAACATAGTAACGAAGTCGTAAGTTAGACTGCAAAAATAGCTTTTATACAGTCGGGTACTTTGATTTTCTTTTAGCCTAAATACTTGTTATGTGATAAGTCCGCACTACACGAGAGCTTTTTGAGATAGAAAGACAGACAGACACAGTTAATTTCGCTCTTATATTATTACGATGTTTCCAGATAAGTATTTACCTATTTCCAAGAAAAATATCCCACATCTCTTCTGCTAGTAGTTCTGAAGTAATATTGAAAGTTTTCTCAGACACCGCTATAGTTGGAAATAATCCACAAAAGATTTACATGTTCGTGGAAAACCAAATAAAAACGCGACCGAGGCGAAATTGTATTAGCACAATGTTTACCGCAAACGAAAAGAAATGAGAACTAATCCTGAGTGATAACTTCATAGCCCTGTATCCCTTTCAAATTACTTCTGCTAACTGTGCAAAGCAGAAGATTAAGCGGTTACGAATTATTGTTTAAACAAAAACCTGCCAAGTGCATGGTGGGCCCCACGCATTGTAGGATTCCGTGGTTGCACATCACAATACGTAAATTTTAAACAGGGCTTCTTCTCGTATCCCAATGTTTCCCTTCTAAATGAGACTCCTGACCTCCAGCTTGCCTTAGCTACCTGGCAGGGTTATGGAAACAGCAAGAGCTAAGTATTTAAAAAAAAAAAATACGGGTCACTCACGTCTGTTTTGAGCCGAAATATCCCACTATAGTTTCAACCGCATTCGACGGTCTTTTTCACCAAGGCAAGTGCAAGGCGCGTCACCGACCGAGAGTGACGTGTGTGCTGCTCCTTTGAAAAAGACCGCCGAATGCGGTTGAAACTATAGTCGGATATTTCGGCTCAAAACAGACGTGAGTGACCCGTAGTTTTTATTTAAAAATGTGTGAAAACCACGATAATTTCCATAGTAAAAGAGCTAAGTAGGTACCTAAGCTCCAAGGTGGAAGTGTTAAAGGATATTACGGATTATTACGTCTTGGTGAACGTTCTGCACCAAGCCAATGTTGCTTCTCAGTCACCAATATGCAGATTCAGAAATTTTATTGTCATTCCATAGTATTACGAAGTTGGTAAATGGTAAATTAAATAAATGTATCATATGTCGGGCGCAGCAGCTTAGGAGAGAGAAGGACTGACTATATCTAATGTCTGTTCTAAATTGATGGACTTTTACTTTTAATTTATAATTTATTTTTATGTTATGAATCTCTGGTTCTTCAAATAAATTATTTGTTAATTAAAGAAAAAAAAAACTATAATTAGTTAAAAATGACAGTTATTTAAATGTATGCGGTGCCACTATGAGCCTATTTTGTGCGTGACAAGAGTAATGATTCGTCTCAGTATTTTATGTAATTATGCATGCTTCATCTCCGACCACAATGTCGCTTTCCATTAGGCGAGTTGGGGGTCAAGCGCAAACTCATTCACATTAAATAAATAATGTAATGAAATAAATAGCAAGTGCCATTTTCTCATATAAAAATTATAATTCCGGTCAGAAAGTTTTTACCGACGAGCTTCAACAAAAAACGTTTAAAAAATTATGTCTACAAGCACCTCCCGAAGCAGCAAAGCAACAGCGATGCAACTGGTGTTGCCAGTCCAGGCGCCAATAATATCGCTCACCATCAGGCGAGCTGTACCTATTTACTTCTCTTTATAATGATAACTAGTTTAACAAGTATCAGTTTCGAAAACTCAAAAATCCCCAACATATAATAACGGCTGAACCCAATTTGATAAAACATTGAGCACCATCGATACATTATCTTTCAAACAAAAAAAACTATATGAAATTCGGTCCATCCGTTTGAGAGCTACGATGCCACAGACAGGGACACAAATATACAAATACACAGATACACGCGTCAAACGTATAACACCCCTCTTTTTGGGTCGGGGGCTAAAAAAAGAAACAATCGACTTCAGAATGCGCAATTTTGTTTTAAAAACGATACATACCGAATTGAGAACAACCTTGTTTGAAGTGGGTCAAAAAAAGTTGCAAACTATCCGCTAGCAGTTAATAGACTGCAACAGCAATAGAGTTGCAATTCTCCACACGCGCTCACTACCGTGTATAGGCTGTAACTTAACTGTAACTTAAGTTACAGTGTTTTGGGTTAACAGGGCCCATTGACTTTCTTGCTAAATTTGTCTATTTGCTAAACTTGCTAAATGACGTGAATCAATGTTTTGCAACAACAATGGCAACATTATTGTAGGAACACTAATATGGGAAACCACTCTTTTGATTGTATTTTATTTACTATTGAACATATTAGTGTAAATACTAGATGGCTAAATAGATATCAAAAATACCTTTAAATCAATATCAAACAATGTTCTTGAAAGTCATAAGAATCATAATCAAATTAAACCCAAAAAACTTTAATCGGCCATTTTCTCAAAACACGTTTTTTCGACTTACAGTGTAGCTTTACACGGTAGCTCACCTCACAACCTAATTGAGAAATTGAGAAAATCCTTTTTTTGTAATGGGTGAAAAAAGTTGCAAACTATCCGCTAACAGTTTATAAATTGCAACAGCAATAAAGTTTCAATTCTCGACACGCGCTCACCTCACAAACGACACCGGCCATTAGACGTTCTTGCTCTCACCTCATTAAGGCACAACATTAAGTAATTAGTGAACGCAATCATATTGTAAGTTTGTTTATCTCACCCTAGGTACATTTTCATTAGACAATGACTATATTTCACTTAGGTATTACTTTACTCAGATAATTATACCCACAGGTGTACAACGACTTAAATGAGGTCGTTGTACTTATGATTTTATAATGATAAATATTTTTCAGTAAGGTTAACTCAGAACACAAACAAAACCTTATCTAAATAATTATAGTTTAAAAAAAATACGTGTGGCACTCGGAGACTGCCGCGGTAAAGCTATTGCATAGCATTTTTTATCAACTTATGTAATTATAATTAATTATTTATTTTATTTCTGCAGTATTCATAACACCCCCACTCCGACCGGCACAGCGGTGATACTTTTTAGTATTTAGTTTTGCCATCTATCGATGAATAGCAGAACTTTTAATGACTTTTTGAAATATCACGCTTGTCTCTTTAGTTCTGCAAATCGCCTCTAGGTGGCATTGGTTGTATCGGCGTTACTGCGTTAGGTTATTTTCGTTACGGAATTTCTGGATTCGGTCTACACGCTCAAGGCCCGCGATAGAAGCTATGCAATAGCTTAAAAACTGAAAAAAAAAACGACTTCAAAATACGCAATATGTAAAACGCCTGCAAAAAAAATAATGCACACAAATACGCGACTTTGCTATTCACTTTTCTACAGTTCTTTGAATGATACTGTACCAGTTATTTTGTTATAAAACCAAAGTACTACATCGATTTCGACAAAATTTATATGGGACCACCTCTAAAATATGACCTACCAAATACAAATATAATCATCAAAATCAATGCACAATCGGCTGAGTAATCACGTATATACACACAATCATACATACACTCGAAAACATAACCATCGCCTTCTTGCGCAGTCGGGTAAAATACAAATAAATACGTGTTTCCACATACACACGCACCCAAGCACACAAATACACCTCTCAATCATCAAAATCAATGCACAATCGGCTGAGTAAACAAACATACAAAAAAATACAGACCGAATTGATAACCTCCTTCTTTTCGTAAGGTTAAAAATGACAAGTCCCACCTCACGCATCTTATATCTATTGTAATACAGGAAGATACCTCGCAGCGTAGTCATGAATAAAACATCCCATAATATTCTCGTCAGGGGCTCGTCGCACAAAACTTAATAAATAATTACACCGCTGAAATTGGCGGGTTGTACAGCGAAATGTAATTTTCTAAAGCGTCGGAAAATTAATAGGTCGTTTTACTAAAGATAACTGTTGTTTTGCGTTTGGGCATTTTGCGGGTTTATTTCATAATGGCTGTGTGACTTTTTAACCGACATCCAAAAAGAAGGAGTTTATCAATTCGGTCTATGTTTTTTAGGGTTCCGTATTTCAAAAGGAAAAAACGGAACCCTTATAGGATCACTTTGTTGTCCGTCTGTCCGTCTGTCCGTCTGTCCATCCGTCCGGGTGTCAAGACCTTTATCTCGGGAACGCGAAAAGATATCAAGTTGAAATTAAAACCTTATACGCAGATCCATAGTCTCTTGCTGCAGAAAGAAAAATCAAATTTCTCAGTTTTTGTAAGAAAAAGTTACAGCCGAATATATAGTTAAAAAACGCACATTTCGACACTCACAAGGGAATCAAAACCTATGGGGTACTTCCCGTTGACCTAGAACTATGAAGTTTGTTATAGTACACATATAGGAAAAAATCCGAAAATTGGACATATTCAATTGAATCACAAAAAAAATGTGTCTTTATGCAAGGAATGAGGGTCCAAATTTTAAAGTGAATCAACCGTATCATGTGGGGTATCATATGAAAGAACTTCATTAGCTTAAGGTAAAACAAGTTTTTAAATATTTTTACGATGTATATTTTTCGGTTTATGAAGGTGAAAAATATATGATTTCCCCCTATTATCTACTAGGTTGTACGGAACCCTCGGTGGGCGAGTCTGACTCGCACTTGTCCGTTTTTTTTAATAAAAATAGGTGAAGCAAAAAGGCAGATGGCTCGCCTGAAGGTAAGCGATAACCGTCGCCTATAGACAACTGCAACATCACTGACATTACTGTTGCTTTGCTAACCCAGAAAGGTGCTTGTAGACACCCTTTTTAAAACGCTCTATGTTGAAACTCGGCGGGAAAACCTTCCGAGGAAGGACATTCCACATTTTGCCTGTAGAAAAGTAAACAGCAAGCCGCGTGTGTATTGTTATTGCGTACTTTAAAGTCGGTTTTTTCAGTATTTTAAACTAGTCGGCTTTTAAAAAAAAAAATGGTTAGTATTTAACTTCCAAATAATTACGATTAAATAAAATAAAAAAGGAAAAAAACTAAAAACACAGGCCTAGATCACAAAGGCCTTATTCCGTAGGTATGGATTATTGTTCCAAACAAAAAAAAACTATCAAAATAGATTGTTTTGAATCTTGCCGTGGAATCAGATATACATTGCAATCTCATCACGTTTTCGCTTACCAATTTTGTAACACAGATTTTTGAGAAGTAAACCTCACATTTGGAACTGTCAAAAGCGACAATTTGTCGAACTCGTACACCAGTTGCGAGCAAACTCCCGCGTACGTGTCACCGCGGAACTTCAACTGAATATTTGATCGACTTTGGAGACGTGGCCGCATGTCTGCACACGGTCTGGAGTCTGACATAAATCTCTCGTATTTAATATGAGGAAGCTACGTCTCAGAATAACTACAGTTTTGAATGCAGTTTCATGTATATCATACGACAGAATATTTAAAGCGTTGAGTCTGGTGGACCATCTGTCTTACTCACTCGACACCTTTTAACCAGCCGCGTAATAAAGATGGTTAGGTGTTTCGAGTGTATGTATGTAGATATGTTTGTATTTACCTCCTACAGGCTAAACAGCTGGACCGATTTTTATGTAAGTACAAGAGGTTGTTAGATTCGTCTTCACTCCCTAAATGTCATAGGTTATTTTTTTGTAATAATAATAATAAGAATCTCGCAAAAAAAAATGCGCTTTTTCGTAATCTCCAAAGAAGTATTTCGTAATTATAGTCAAATGCTTTAGTCGAACTATTGTAAAAATACTCATTTTATAACAATTTTTTTTCACAAAAACGTACACTCATCAGCATATCAATCGTAACAAATTCGTAAGTTAGACTGCAAAAACCGCTTTTCTTCACACAGGTATTTTGTTGTTATTCATACTTGTTACTTGATATAAAATAGATCAAATTACTTTTTAACAATCTAACAATTGGATTATCTTTAGACTTTACTGCCTTACCGAAAAACGATACTTAACTTTAAGCTTAACATATTTTTCACACCACCTGCCCAATAATGTTCCTTTTTATATCATGTACAGTGGGTCAAAAGTACTACATTTACGCCCTTGGGCTGTAATGTTGTATGGGATTTCATTATATCACACTGTGATATATTGTTATTTGAACTTAGAACCTAAGCCTACTAGATTGTCAGAGTCCAATTAGAGATGAATACTTCTACCATATCGGCCCATAACAAATAGAATTCACTCGAAAATCGAACTGGCAACCGAGAATAGAACATAAAAAAGAAAAAAAACTAGGCGCAAATACTGCAACCAAAGAGAATGAAATATACTACAATTGACACGTGCTGATTTTTTTATTTGTACTACGGTTGTTTTTTACATTTTTATTATTGGAAACTTTAGGTTGACCACCGATTCCGCTAGTTTTGAACGACGTTAACGGTCTACGATGGAGCGCGCTTGTCTAGAAAAACTCTATTTTACTTGCGATTGTGAGGTAGATGTATTATGTAGGTGTAATAATGTCAATCAATGGAAATCTCACAGAATTCGCCCTATTTACATAGGACCGAAAATCTATTCAGGTAGGTATGCTGCAATTTTTGAAGTTCGTACGTTAAAAATAACAACAAAGCGCTCTGTTTTGTTAAATAATGTAGAATCAAAACCATTTCTTTATATTATCACGCAGTAGGTGTGAAAAGTGTATGAGTATGTACCTCGGGAATAAAGGTGTTTTTGTCTTGGGCGACCTTGAATCCCTCGCTTCGCTCGGGATTTAACTCTTTAACAACGTCGCTACGCTCGGGTGTTAGCCCTAGAATCCTACGTTACACTCGGGATTCAATATGTCTCCCGTGACATAAAATACTACTTTATCCCCTTGGTGCATAATCTACTACTTATTGTCAACTTTTGGCTGACACGTAATGACACTTGCGGAAAGAAGACAGAGAACTTAAGACGTTGGTTAAAGTTATGTAACATTTTTCGGTAAGGCCCTTATTGGTCTGGCATCGTCGGGTATCGGCATCTTTTTTTTTCACGCAATATAGATCTACGATTGACCACCAACTCGCCTGATGTTAAGCGATGGTGTTGGCGAGGATGGAGCTCGTCGATCTAGAAGATAAAAAAGATGAAGTTATAATATAATATAAAGACTAATCTTATATTGTCGCAAATATTATGCTCACTTACAATAGATACTTAACCTGGGTATAAGATACAAAACAACTGTTTGAAATTTGAATTTCCCGCCGCACGCGTGATGTACCAACCCAAATATTCCGCCCGCAATCTACGCGTACAAATATCATCATCATCATCATCTCAGCCATAAGAAGTCCACTGCTGGACATAAGCCTCCCCTATGGATTTCCAAAAAGACCGATTGGAAGCGGCTTGCATCCAGCGTCGTCCCGCCACTTGTATGAGGTCAAAATCAAATACAAATATCGCGTGGGCCTAAATAAAGCCTTGTAATAAAATGTTAGTGATTATCAACATCGCAACTTTTGCGATGAAAAATCTTCACCGACTTCGCTGACTAAAGGTTTCATTTCCATTCGGTACGTAATCCGACCTATATTCAAAAAGCGAGACTCAATGCCGCGTAACTTAATCCAAAGTAATGCTCCTTAATGTTGCTAACTTGATCAATATTCCAAATCAAATGAATAGCAATTTACATTTCAGAAAAATCGAATCACCTTAATGCAATCGCTTTAAGTGTGAAGAAAGCTATACTTATCGATGTAGTTGATGTACGAGTATATCGTTACCGATCAAATGGTAGATTTCTTTGTAAGTGTATGCTTGGTTTAATAAGGCTCTTGAAATTAGATTCAATTATATTAAGCAAATATGTATGACTATGTATGAAATATGACTGGCCTTGTGGCTCAGTTGGTAGTGTGTTTACGTCTACCTGCTGATCTGAATGGTCGTGGGTTTCCCCACCCAGGGCAAACATTTGTGTGATGAGCATGGATGTTTGTTCTGTGTCTGGGTGTTTCTATGTATCATATGTATGTATAAAAAAAAAAGTATATATATATTTAAGTATTCTATCAGCCATCTAGTTCCATAGTACAAGCTTTGCTTAGTTTGGGCTAGATGGTGTTGTGTGAATTGTCCACAAATATTTATTTATTATTTATTTATTTATATTTTTTCTTTAAATAGAAGAATATTTTATTCTAATACAATAGTAAATAATTATAGTTTAAAAAACTGGAAATCCGACTTCAAAATACGCAATTCGTTTACTTGGATGACAGATATTTATCTAGTTATTTTATTATAAAAACCACAGTACTAAGCCGATTTTGATAAAATTTATATGGGACCACTTCTAAAATGTGACCTACCTAACAAAAAAGAATCATCAAAATCAATGTATACTTAGTGTGGCCATAAATACTGTTACAGTTAAAAATAAGAAAGATATTACATTTGAATTTGGAATCTGTCATTTTTATACGATTGTTCATTGAGTTTTCTAATTTTGGCGCCAATACATTGTACAATATTTTGCGATATTAAAATGGAGTGGGGTGATAAAGAGAACCGAATCGCTGTGATTGCATTACACAAAGTTGGTATGGAGCCAAATGCAATTTTTAAAACTCTCCAAACGCTTGGTATTAGTCAAATGTTTGTGTACCGGGCTATTAATAGGTACAATGAGACCTTCTCTGTTTGTGACAGAAAAAGATCTGGCCGTCCACGTAGTGTTCGTACGAAAAAGGTGGTCAAAGCAGTAAGGGAAAGAATTCGAAGAAATCCTGTCCGAAAGCAAAAGATTTTATCTCGGGAGATGAAGATAGCACCCAGAACCATGTCGCGTATTTTAAAAGATGACTTAGGACTTGCAGCCTATAAGAGACGCACTGGTCATTTTTTAACTGATAATTTAAAAAAGAATAGGGTGGTAAAGTCGAAACAACTACTGAAGCGGTACGCAAAGGGAGGTCACAGAAAAATTTTGTTTACGGATGAGAAAATCTTTACAATTGAGCAACATTTTAACAAACAAAATGACCGTATTTATGCTCAAAGCTCTAAGGAAGCTTCCCAATTAGTCGACAGAGTGCAACGTGGGTATTATCCGACTTCAGTGATGGTTTGGTGGGGTGTTAGCTATGAAGGAGTGACTGAGCCATATTTTTTGTGAAAAAGGTATCAAAACATCGGCACAAGTGTATCAAAATACCATTCTTGAGAAGGTAGTTAAGCCCCTTAACAACACCATGTTCAATAACCAAGTATGGTCCTTCCAACAAGACTCGGCGGCAGGTCATAAAGCTCGGTCCACGCAGTCTTGGTTGGAAGTGAACGTTTCGGACTTCATCAGAGCTGAAGACTGGCCGTCGTCTAGTCCTGATCTTAATCCGCTGGATTATGATTTATGGTCAGTTTTAGAAAGTATGGCTGGCTCTAAACGCCATGATAATTTGGAGTCCCTAAAACAATCCATACGATTGGCAGTGAAGAATTTTCCCATGGAAAGAGTGCGTGCTTCTATTGATAACTGGCCTCAACGTTTAAAGGACTGTATTGCAGCCAATGGAGACCACTTCGAATAAGCTTTTATATTTTAAATTGTTTTATATTTATGTATTAAACTAACACACTGTAAAAGTAATAAATATTATTTGCAATAAAAAAATAATTTTTTTCTTCATGACAATATTTATGGCAAGACTAGGTACTTAATTGGCGAAGTAACCACTGAACAAACATTCAAAAATAATTTTAAAAAGCATACAGTCGAATTGAGAATCTCCTCCTTTTTGAATCTTGGTTAAAATACGTGCACATACCTCTTCTGTTCCACTCAATCTTCAACAAAATCGTATCCCTATCTTTATTTATTTGTTATAACAGAAAATTTGTATTACATCATCTCGTAAAATTAAAAACACATGTTGCTACGTTTTATGGTGGACCTTAGAAAAGGATTACGACCGTAAAGCTAGGGTCGTAAACAGAAAACCTATTGTTTATGCTCGGTTGGGCCGTAAATAAGCTATGATTATGTAATAGGGTTGATGGGGAAAAACTACTTTGTAGTTTAAGTAGCTTTTCCATCAGCCTCGTGTGTTGATAAAGTCCGGTCGCGGAACAGTAAAAAAAATCGTTATTACCCGGCTCTTTGCTTTGCCGTGTCGCTCGCACAGATGTAGGGGAGAGCAGGTAGGATTCGTACACTTTTTACTTAAAACTCTGTCAAAGAAACACTAATAGCTATTTGGAAGTAATTTCAATGCTAATAAATTGTCTACTTATCTGGCTTTAATAAAATGTAATTCTATGTTGATATTTAGTTACATGGTTAAGCTACGAAGGTTTTCCCAAAAAATGGAAAACGTACGAAAGCACCCCACATGTGGGTAGCTTTCGTACATAGTACGGGGAAGATTCGTACATAGTGGGGAGCCTCCGTACACAGTGATTAATAACGATATTTATATAAAATCTTAACATTTATTGAGATCAAAGTACAGAAAATCAGACTTTAATGCAGTAGGTACTAATAAAAATAATATTCTTAATAACATTAACTTTAGTTATGTAATACTTAGTCGAACACTTTTTATATTTTTCGTCGTATATCCATAACGAAACTAATCTACATTGTTAGGAACCATTAGGGTATCAGTCTGTAATCATAAATACTAATGTAATAGGTAGTAGATCTAATTATTGCACATTGTACACAGAGAGATCTTTTTCGAAGCTAAATATGTTTGCTGTTCTTGTTGTAGAAGCAGATTTGGATTGTGGCAGTATGTAGACCACGTCTGATATGTAAACTGTGCCTTCGTCTTTGGTAATAGGAAAAACAAATTTCCAAGTACCTGGCTTCTTTCTCAAAAATGAAACTTTGTATTCAGTAGGACTGTATTTTGTTACTACCTGCCCAACGTAATGTAAAATGCTCTTTTTCTTCTCGAACTTCACCAGCACAAAACTGTCTTCTTTTATATTTTCTGTCATAACTGGAATTTCGTTTTCAATGTCGGACTCTTCAGACATCTCTTCCATAGGAGAACAAGAACTTTCTCGAAAACTCATATCAGTCTCATATTCACTATCAGTCTCTTCAGGTTGTTTCTGTTTCTTTGGCTTAGTAGTTATATTCGAATCTGACAGTAAATGTAACGCGCGTTTCATTTCCTTTGCCCTTTGTTTTCTTTCTTGCTCTTGCTTCTTAGCCTCTTTAGCTTTTTCTATTTCTTCCAATCTATTTTTTTCGGGAGTATCTGTATATATCCTTGATTTTCCAGGCTGTTTTCCCTTTTTTGTTTTTTTGAGCGCATTTTTATCCACTTGAGGATAAGGTCGGATAATTTCTGGTGTTATTAATCCTACAGCTGAAATAGATGGAGAATCAAATGGTTGCGACAGTAGAGAAGGTGATGTCGACGGTCTTGGTGGTAGATCTGGAGCATGGTTTGTTTTTTCAGATATAATTGGTTGTGTATCTGAGCCTGCTATAAAATCTGATTGATAAATTTGGACGGGTGCAAAATCATCATCACTGAAAGTCAGTTTGTTGAAAGGCCAAATCCCGGTTTTTTCAAAAGCACTTGCAATGTTTTTGCAATGAAATGACTCGAAGTAAGCAATTTTGGCCAATTTTGGGATATTGTATATATTAAAAGTTTTTCCCGGATTATTTATGTGCCAATCGTTGAATGCTGTCTTCAGTTTTGCCTTAAAAGGTCCAAATACTCCCACATCTAAGGGTTGGACCCGATGTGTCGTGTGGGGTGGGAAAGAGAGATAAATGATTCCATTATCACGAGCGTAATCAATAGCTGCAATTGTGACATGGCTTTCATGATTGTCTACCAGCAGCAAGATGGGGTTGTCTTTACAGCAGGACGTTTTATTTTGAATGTGTTTCAGTACCTCCAAAAAAATACTGGAATTGATCCAACCACTCTTATTAGCAACTCCTAAGCTACCTTCCGGAGCACCCGCCATAAAGTGATCCTTGAAATGCACCCTCGGAAAAATAAATAGGGGTGGAATTGTGTTACCACTAGCCGATATAATCCCTCCGAAAGTGACAAGCTCGCCTCTCTCTGCTGAAACAAGTTGCCCTACTTGTTTTTGGTTTTTTTCAGCCAACACTTTTGGCGTGCTGAGCACTGTTGATATCCCCGTCTCATCAAAGTTATAAATGCGATCAGCTGTGAACTTATATTTTGTCAGAACTTTTTCTAAGTTTTCATAGAAATTGTTAACAGCCGTCTTGTTGAAGCCAAAGCTCCTTGCTGCGCTGGTATTTTCTGGTTTTCGGAGACTTAAATTTGGGTTCCTCCTACGAAAACTATCCAACCATTCCTTTCCTGCCATTTTGTTATGGTCCCAGCTATATGGATAACGCAAATGATTTGCTTTTGCGAATTCATATGCCAATTTTCGCGTTTGTTCTATTGTCAATCCATAGTGTCTTTTAGAGCATATAATGATGTACTTCTCTAAGAGAGCCTCTTCATCTGTACTAAATATTTGATTAGACGTGAACTTCGAACTGAAAGCACGCACTGGGATGTTGTCTCTATTTTCGACAGCAGCTGTTTTACGCAACTTTACTAAGCGACTTTCAAGAGTCGTCGGTTTGACGCCATATTTTTGCGCGGCTTTCCTAATAGATAAAGTTTTATCTAAAACATCTTTCATCGCAGACTGCATTGCATCTTCATCTACCTCTCCCGTTCTAGTTCCCTTTTTTATGTATATTCGTGGCATAATTCTGTAATAAAAATATTTTTGGTAATAAAAAAGATCCTAAACTTTAGTGGTGTGGTGCATTCGTACAGTACGAATCTACCCCATTCATGATTGTACGAAGGTACCCCAATCGAAACAATAAATTTAAATCAAAGAAATAAAAAAACCCTTTAAGGTTATCCTAAAACTAATAGTGACATAATTATCTAAGGGATCAATGCAAAAATAATAATAAATTGTTATTACAATTTGCACAAAACTTATACAAGCTAGACGTGTTTAAAGATGTAATATAAAATTACTTACACAGAGCAAATACACGTCTTGACGTGTTCCAAGGACACCAACGGCCGTACTGTCGCGCCACTCCGCGGTTAGCCAATGCTTAGTAGTGAGAGTCACGCACACAAATACAAGCGCTTCTATGTGTTGGGTGTTGGAGATGTAACTACTGCACGAATGCTCCCCGTGTACGAATCCTACCTGCTCTCCCCTAATGACTGCCAAGGTACAAGTTCAAGACGGACTGCAATTTCCAAACTGCAGTCTCAGGCAGCAAGCGACACTACTGGTTCCTATGAATTTCTATGAAAATAATTAAGAGCAGAGCAGCATTGCAGCTTGCAACCACGGCGTGCGGCCTGCAGTCGCAGCACAGTGGTGATGCGGGCTGCAAAGCACCCATTATTGGTCCACATGACAGTTTGTAACGCTTGAAGGCACGGATACGAATGAGAGCAATTGCTGCGGGATTTGCGATTTGCAGTCTATCTCGGAATAGAAACTGCCGTGACTGCAGGTGAAAATGTAGCTGCCTGTGACTACAGGCCACAATGTCGCCCGCGGGTGCGATCTACGGCTCGTCTCGGACTTGTAGCTTCATTCAGTCTGGTTCATTTAGGAAATTGTTCCCTCTCCACGACCGGACTTTATCTAAAAATGAGTATGAACTCGCGTTCTAGTCTACGCTTAGCTTTAATACGTTGAACACGTGTACAGATTCAACCTAAAATAATATAATAACTAAAATTTTGTACACTTAGCACCTACTCGTAATTAGAAATCATTATTTTTATAATTAACTATCGAATATTTCACAGTAGTGTTAAATAGATTTGAATCGGTTATTGATTTCTACACAATACCCAGTGTCACTTTTTATATAAGTGAAATATATATCATTTTTCGACAGCCGGGTAAAAAGCACTAGCATCAAATTTTAAATTTCTAATTTTATAAGGGAACTAATTTTTTGAGCTGTTATTTAAATGTTCGAGATGTTATTATGATCAGTTCAAAAACATATTGAGCAGTTATTTAATTTAATGGCGGTTGATTAATTATTGCGACAGTAAAACATGGACAGTAATAAAAAATCAATTAGTCGGTTATTTTATCATACAATGTCAATTCTAAAAATAATTGAGCAGTCCAATAACTGAATGAGCGGTAAAAATGATGGAAAGTTATCTATGTATATAGGTATAAGCAATAATTTCTTCAGAGATTAGGTTATGGTTTTTTTTTTATACAAATTCATAGATAATAATTTTTACCGCCCATTTAATTATTTTCCTGCTCAATTATATATTCACCGATCCATTTCATTATTTTTTATTACTCATTTTTGTTTACTTTACTGCTTCGTTTTAACTGCTGAACTAGTTATTAAACGTGTCATATATAATTTTTAACCTTAGAATATAGAAAAATACAGAAGGCGCGTCCAGATGCAGTTACAAAATCCGTGCTGTGTCCAAAAACAAAAGAATCGTCCCGCACCCTTCTCACCTCTCACCCGCATAATGTTGCTAGTGTAGGCATTATTTACCCGTTGCTGTGGTAAATCGTGGAGATAAAAATATATTAAAATAAAATATTTACTTTCTTAAACGGATATCATTATTTTTATAACTGTTCTCTTGACTTACTATTCGGATTAATCGGTCAAATAAATTATTTTGTGTTTGTATCTTATTACGTTAGCTTAAAAGGTTAGGCATTATTTTAACCTGTCACAGCTAAGTAGGTTTGGGGGGGGTTTCTATCCCCCCCCCCCCCCCGAAATCCTGGCCATTATCAAAAATCCTTCCAGGCTTCAATCATTTTATAAAAAAAAAGTTTCGCGCTCGATTCGCTCGCGCATGATTGCTTCATATTGATCTATATTTGTATTGATCATTAAAGTGCTGTGAACTTTCTAATACGCGCAAATAATTAACTAAAAATAGCCACTAACCAAATTTTTTTGGGTTCACTAATACGAAAAACAAAGCATAACGAGCGCGAAAATTGTAGTAGTGTTTTTATAGTATATTACTATAAAAACACTACACTACTACACACTACATACAATTTTCGCGAATAAACCATAAGCTATGCCCAAGTCCATTGCCGAAACCCCCCCTGAAATGAATTCCTGGCTACGGCCCTGGTAGGCTTTATAAGTTAACGGTTATAGACTACCACCACAAAAAAAAAATACAAAATATCTGAGGAAAAAATTCGCACTAAATCCATTTAAATCGCAAAATCAATCAATATGTTCACAATATCAAACAAGTAGTTCTATTCTAAGTCCATATAGGGTGAACTGCAATTATGAAACGCTACCCTGAACGATACTCGACATGCACTTGGCCAATTAATTTTTAATCGGATAAAAATGTATTTAAATACCTACTCATTTAATTTACAAACTACTAACTAAAAAAATCGGTAGCAAGTAAAAGTAAGGAAAATCAAAACGTTGATATTGGCAACACCAACAAAATGGACGATTCTTTCTCTACGATGATCAAAGACCAAACAATTTATTAAATAAATACGTAAGATAATGTCAATTGTGCTACTTACACGTGAAATGTTATCCCATCGTGTTTTTTTTTCACCCCAGCAGTATTTTTACACGTAGGAACGACACATGACGGCATATTTGAATTAAATTTAACACCAACAAAGCTTGCCACTCGTTAAGACGTTCATAGAGCAACTGATCGCGCGCGCTTCAAACTACTCTATATATGAGTAGTTTTTGTCGCTTCAGTTCTAAGCATGTTCACGGTTTCTGTATTTTTCTATATTCTAAGTTTTTAACTTACCAAAACTGCTATTTACAACTGCCTCTTTAAATCAGTGCCATTTTATAATTTCTAATTGCCATTTAATATTTATTTTATTAATGTAATGTTATTTAAGGACTATTCTATAAAAATGAAATGCTATGAATTTTAAATACCTATTCGAAATAAATGTAAAAATATTGAATTATGTCATGGTGGTCACTACAATAACCCGTACAAAACGCTTTGATTCCATTTGTTAAAACATTTACATTACGCGAACGTTATTTTCATTTTAAACAGCTAAAATTTTCTTAATAACTAGTCCGTAAGTTCAAAGCTTAAGAGGCAGAAATTTCGAGATAATGTTACAACAAAAGTTAGGTCTTAGCTTCGCAGAGGGACTAATATACAACGTTCTTTGCCGAATTAGGCGAGCTTAAATATTGTATACGTTTAAGGGAGGTGAGAGCTTTACTTTCATATTCATAACTATCTTAACTGACTTAACGCGTATATTTTACATAATTGAATATCCTGCCTTGAACTCTTCGGACTTGTAACGTAGATTATTTATCGACGACTGAAACAAAATACCATACTGCGTAAAAGCGTTTTTTTTTTCATCATCATCATCATCTCAGCCATAAGAAGTCCACTGTTGGAATAGGCCTCCCCCATGGATTTCCAAAAAGACCGATTGGAAGCGGCTTGCATCCAGCGTCTTCCCGCCACTTGTATGAGGTCGTCTGTCCATCTCGTGGCTGGTCTTCCTACGCTGCGCTTGCCGGTGCGTGGTCTCCACTCGAGAACCTTTCGGCCCCATCGGCCATCAGTTCTACGTGCTATGTGCCCTGCCCACTGCCACTTCAACTTGCTAATCCGCTGTGCTGTGTTGTGTTTTTTTTTTTTGTAACTTTGAATCTCTTAAGCTTGATAAGATGTTGAGTGAACGTTTTTGGCGAGAACTTTAGTACGTGGACAATGTACATATCTATGTAAATTTTATCTTATGAACATTCCTTACAATTCTTGTAAAATAATTTATAGGTACCTATGTTACACTGGGCTACATAAAGTTATATTTTTTTGCGAAAATGGTATTTTATTACAAAAAACAGACCTAGGTATATAGAAGATATTAATATTTAGTTTTACTTCTATTACATTTCTATTTACAAAAACTAATAATAATAAATAAAACAAAACTATAAAATATAATCACCAAAGTCAAACTAAATATCGCTATCGGCATTTCTATCTAAATTACAAATAAAGTTTAAACTAAATCTTCTCCAGCTAAAACACTAGTAGCACAAAATTAATTAAATTGCTGAACCAAATGGGATCGGAGGAGATGGTATTTACAACGCATATTCTGGGCACGTGATCTTGTTAGCACCACCGTCTATTGTGCATGTCGGGCACCTTTCTTAGATTTTAAGACCCGTTGCACACTCTCGCTGAATCGCACAACGTGTTCTTTGCGTCAACTCGCGTATCCACTTTATCTAGCATGCTTTCATCAAAACTTGTTTCAAGCTGCATAAGAAAGGTATTATAATACTTTATTATATCTGAATCAATCAACTTCAAAATATGCAGTTTCATATACTTGGGTGATAAAGATAGGTAGATAACACTTTAATAAAAGACCACAATACAGAAAAATTAAAAACAACGAGAATAATATTATAGTTAGGTATTTTAATTGACGGCCTTATCGCTTAGAGCGATCTCTTCCAGGCGACCTTGCTTAGATTGGACAGATAGAAACAGATGGTGCTGGCCTTAAAACAAAACCACAAAAAAGTATATCTATTTACGTCAAACCATTTCTTAAGACATATCAGTTCAAACAATTTTTTACTAGATACTGGAGTACACAATCTTGACTGTGACTTAATTATCATAATATACCTATATGGTGAAATAGTGTGGCATCGGTACACGTGTAAAAGAATAGTTTTTTCTGGAACATCATGCAACATGCTACTGACATAGGCTTCGCTATAAGTTTAAGCGTCATGGCTTACGAGGCAAAATGAAAGCGAAATATTTTTGCGAGAGTACGCAACTGGCATTAGACAAAGAGCTGCAAATGTTGTTTGTTTGTATAATTGTAATTGTAACTTAAATGAAACGAATACGTGAGCGTTTCGACAAACATAATATATCCCTCATCCCTCATATATATATTATATGCAAATAAATTATCTTTATCTTTATCCCTCATATGAGCCAGGTCTATCAAAATGTTGACAATATATTTTTATCAAAATGATCACTGTCGTAGAATGCTATTTTTAACCGACTTCCAGAAAAAGGAGGTTATCAATTCGGCCTGTATGTTTTTAAGCTATTGCATAGCTTCTATCGCGGGCCCTGAGCGTGGAGACCGAATCCAGAAATTCCGTAAGGAAAATAACCTAACACACCGCGCGTAAAGCTATTATGCAATAGCTTTACCGCGGCAGTCTCCGAGTGCCACACGTCTTTTTTTTTTTGTATGTTCACCGATTACTCAGCCAATTGAGCATTGATTTTGATGGTTCTTTTTGTGTTTGGTAGATCATACTTAAGAGGTGATCCCATATAAATAAATAATTTTGTCAAAATCGATGCAGTACTTTGGTTTTTATAACAAAATAACTGGTAAAGTATCATCTAAAGTTTAGATGTTTAGATTCTAAACAACTGTAGAAAAGTGAATAGCAGTTGCGTATATGCGTGCATTCACTTTTCGGCAGGCATTATACATATTGCGTATTTTGAAGTCGGTTTTTTCAGTTTTTTTAACTATAATTATTTTATAATTAATTTATTAATATATTTTGCAAAAAATAACATGTTTTAATCATCATCATCATCATCTTGGCTACAAGAAGTCTACTGTTAGACAAAAGCGAAGGCCAAAGCATTTCCAAAAATGTAATAACACAGTAATAAACATTTATAAAATATAACTGAATTGGGAACCTCGTCCTTTTTTAAGTCAGTTGACAAAATATGAGAAGAATTTAGCGATTGACTGCTTACTAGTATTTTTGTCTATATGAAACGAATAGAATGAAGACTTGGGGGACTTACAACCCGCTTATACGACCCTAGAGAAAACAAGGGTATAGTGTGGCATATGTTGTTGTAAGATTTCGTGAGTATTGCCTCACGCAGAAGTCAGTGAGGTATCGGTGCAGCCCCATGGATATCCTAGTGCTTTCCATCAAAACGCGGCTTTCATCGAGACTGGCTGCTGAGGGGATTTAGTGCCACACACACCTACATACACACTACGACATCACCTAACTGTACCCCAAATGCAGTTGAGTCTCTTAGAGAGATTTCTCCCCCATCAACAAAAAAATTGTAGAAAATCCGTCGATAATAATGACGAATAAGGTGAGTATATCATTGCTTACCTTTTTGAGAATTTCAACTTATTTTTTCTTCGTGTCAGTGAATTTTTAATGTCTTTAAATGTATTTACTCATGTCAAACTACTTTCTTGTAAATATCATAACAATATCTTTTAAAATGTTGTTATAAATCACTCGTTATTCGTTTTCTTTTATCAAAGAAATGATACCACTCCCTTTAATATTGGGATTTTTAATTATAGTTCTGTTATATTTGTATTCTTATTTGCGTGGTCAGCATTAATAAAATCATTGAATATAATTAATGATATGTAATCAAAGTCTATATATTATAAATCGTTGGCTATAATAAAGGCATTACAAGATCAGACATCGAAAGCTGTTTGTTGTATTTTAAGCTTTACTGCTTAACAATTTTGTGTAAAAATGCAAGCTATTATAGACCCTATATCATTACTTATAATCGTTATAATAATAGCAGCAGTACTAGCATACTTTTTGAGAAGAAGATATAAATGTTGTATGCCCCCAGAGGAGGAGGCACCAAGTTTTACACTACGCTAATTTTTTCAGATCAATGGCAAATATGATAAGATAATTATTTTATAAATCATGAAAGATAATCGTATAAGACAACCAAGAAAGTGCTAAACGACGATCCAGCAACAAAGTGCTAAACTACGCGGCGCTCCAGCAGCAAAGTGCTAAACGACGGTCCAACAGCAAAGTGCTAAACGACGCGGCGATCTAGCAGCAAAGTGCTAAACGACGATCCAGCAACAAAGTGCTAAACGACGCGGCGGTCCAGCAGCAAAGTGCTAAACGACGGTCCAGCAACAAAGTGAAATAACAAGTCGAGGACAAAATGGCTCTTATTCTTCCGGGAGAGTTAAATATTTCCATCACTGTGTGTGAACATTTCTTTATCACTTCTTTTTCAAACTTTATATAATACATTGTATGTTCTCTTGTGTTGACTATAAATAATATATAAAACGTGCAAATGATAATCGTAAGTGAACACCTTACCGTCACAAAGATTTTTGTCAAAATGTATTAGTTAAAAGTGCAATAAAGATAAAGTACTTTGCTCTATTTTTGACGCTAGGAATAATCTCGTGAGCCAAGTCAAGGTACTTGCTGAGTTTGTCCTTCTCAGCCTTCACGTGATTCTCGGATGGAGACATCAACGAGTATTGGCTTTGGGACCGATCTACGATTATTTATAATAATTATTTACAATTATATTACCTTTCTTCTAGACAGCCTCATGAAAATAAAGCCACTGATCTAGACATCGCCTCTTTGACTTTGAAACAAAACTTTTGCCGTCTGCTTTGTTCACACATTCTACTATTCTATCGAAGCAAACAATCTGCAAACTTCAGATCAAATAGACTCTCACCATTCGTCAAAGAGCCTTCGAGAAGCTGATTGAAAAGCTTGCACAAGGAAAGTCGTCCAACTATCGAGAGATCTCTTGGAAGCTGCGACGTTTTGTTCTACAGGTTACGGTTATTCTAGCCGTTAGACAATAAAAATAAAGTTTCTTTGTGGAGTGGAGCATCAACTTGACGCAGTGCAAACGGTATGTACAATATCTTCTGAAAATAAACACGTTCAATTGTACGAAATTATTTGTTTTTAGGGTTCCGTACCTTAAAAGGAAAAAACGGAACCTTTTGATAACTTTTTTGTCCGTCTGTCCGTCTGTCAAGATATGTATCTCGGGAGCGCGTTGAAATTAAAACCATATACGCTATAGATCCATAGTCTCTTGCTGCAGAGAAAAACCAAACTTCTCAGTTTTCATAAAAAAAAAGTTACAGCCGAATATATCACAAAAAAACGCATATTTCAACACTCGCAAGCGAATCAAAACATATAGGTACGGTTACTTCCCGTCGACCCATAACTGTGAAATTTGGCAAGAAGCATTGTCATATATATACATAAAGGAATAAATCCGAAAACTGTACATTTTTAATTTAATCACCAAAAATTATGGTCATTAAGCAAGGAATGCGGGTCCAAATTTTAAGGTGCTTTAACCGTATCATGTGGGTTATCATATGAAAAAGCTTCATTAGCACAAGCTGAAACAGGTTTTTAAATATTTTTACTATGAACGAAAATATATAATTTCATTTTTCCGTTTTTTAGGGTTCTGTACCTCAATATGAAAAAACGGAACCCTTATAGGATCACTTTGTTGTCCGTCTGTCTGTCCGTCTGTCCGTCTGTTCGTCTGTCCGTCCGCCTGGGTGTCAATACCTTTATCTCGGGAACGCGTGAAGGAATGAGGGTCGAAATTTTGAAAGTGAATTAACCGTATCTTGTGGGGTATCATATGAAAGAGCTTAATTAGCATTAGTTAAAACAGGTTTTTAAATATTTTTACAATGTATATTTTTCGGTATAAGAAGCAAAATAAAAAAATGATTTCCCCCTTTTATTAACTTGTTTGTGCGGAACCCTCGGTGGGGAGTCTGACTCGCACTTGTCCGATTTTTGTTTTAATTTCAGAGCGTTTCTAGTAATCACAATACCTATAGAGAAGATTAAAATGTTTTCATTTTAGTTATTTTATATAAAAGTAATATAATGCGGAAAAAATAAATCCGAAAATTAAGAATATCAAGTGTGTTTCAAAGCTCCAAAAGTGAAAACAAATAATTTTAACATACGTAACGAAACTTCCTCTTGATTCAATTTGACTCAGCATTTTGCGCGAATAATTCCAGCTTTTTAAACACAATGTACAAAAGTTTAAGAATATGTTAAAATTCATGAATGTGCATGAATTTCTGTTAAAGTAGAGCGCGGTATGCACACCTATGCATTTTAACACTTGCTTTGCATACTTCTGTTTTGAAAGTAAAACAATGTTGTGGTTTTAAGCATTTTTATTTTTTATGCTTTTGGCAACAGAAATTATGTGGGAAACACCAAAGTTCATATTAAAGTAAGTAAGTTCGTATAGACTGAGTGGCCAGCCCTAGTGTCAGAGTTATTAAGCCCCGAAAGGCTTCTGACCTGGCTTGACGATTGACAAACAACCGGGACCTACAATTTAACATGTCATCCGACCCACGGTAGCACTCAGAAAGCATTTTATCTGAAGCAAAATTATTGTGACATTTTTTGGTAAAGTAAACAAAACAGCGTTACAGCGCTGGAATAATAATTACATCGTTTATCTACGATTATACGATACGATTGATACTTGCAACGCAGAACTGCAACTATGGTGTGTTTTCTCGCCAGCAAAATGTCGAAAGCACTCACTTCACTAGTAAGCCACTGAGTGAGGTGCGGCGCTCTCGCCGCAGTTGAATGTAACAAAGTACTCGTAGCTATGAGTGTTATCTGCTCTCGTACGTAAGTACATAGAGCTCAATGATATTGACTCGTTACAAATAATATATAAATAAATATTTGTGGACATTTCACACAACGCCATCTAGTCCAAACTAAGCAAAGCTTGTACTATGGAACTAGATGGCTGATAGAATACATATATACTTTTTTTTTGTAAATATATACATAGAAACACCCAGACACAGGACAAACATCCATGCTCATCACACAAATGTTTGCCCTGGGTGGGGATCGAACCCACGATCTTTCAGTTCAGCAGGTAGACGCAAACACACTACCAACTGAGCCACAAGGCCAGCCATTTTTATGTGTTACAGTCTTATTAAACGTATAGATAGATAGAAGATAGACAGTTAAGATCAGTTAGGATTAAATGCTTTTATCATAATTATTATATTAAGGTAGTATATAGGTTCATAACCTATATACTACCTTTAGTATCTTTAGCTTGATATCGGATATCATGTGCGTATGAAATAGGATCTCAATGACGTCTCTTTGGCAGAAATAGTTTAGCGGATAATATCGTTGTTATAGGAGGTATACCGATAATAGACATCGCTATTAGTGTCCTTGGGATTAGGTAATACGAGTACCATATGGGTAAAACAGACAAGATAATCTAAAAATAGGAGTTTTGGCGGGAACGTCTTAGTAACGTGTTGTTGCTTTGTTTTATTTTCCTAGACTTGTGTTATTTTGAACATTAATGCTATAAAATGGTGGTGTTTTATTCATTAAGTGTTCGATATAGTGCGTGAGTGTGGGCAAGTGAAATAAATCAGTAAAACGTGTGATTTTACGTTGTTGGCAAAACTCCATAGAAGCTTCTAGTAAAGTTGCCACCACTTTACTGAAGCAGGACTCGACTTATAAATTGACTTAGATTGTGACTAGAACATTTACAACTTGTTTTATTCAAGAAACTTGAAAAAATCCTAATACTTGACACTGGAAAATGCTTTAATGCGGGTCCAATACAAAAAAGAAGAAGACGAAAAATAAATAAATATTTTTAGGAACACGCTTTTATTGATGCAATGAAATATGCCTTGTTTTGAACTAATTTAATCTTCATAGACTCCGGGGTCCGGGGTCATTTTTTTTTTTTGTTATGCAAGAGGAAGACAAAAAAATGTGCTTATGATGACTAATAATTTTGACTAATAAGTAAATTATTAGTGTAACAATAAATCATATTATAGTACCCATAATTTGTAAAAATAAATTTTAGTATAAAGCCATTTTTTCTGGTTTTCCTTGAAAATACGGCAATTATAAGGTGGAGATACGGCAACACCAAAATTGAAGGACTATGTTTCCAAGCCGGTAAAACATTTAAAAAAAACTTGGAACATCGTGAGTTTTGGCGGGAACGTCATAGTAACATGTTGTTGCTTTGTTATATTTTCGTAAACTTGTGTTATTTTGAACATTAATGCGAAAAATGGTGGCGTGAGTGTGGGCAAGTGAAACTTGTCATTTTACGTTGTCGGCAAAACTCCATAGTAGCTTCTAGTAAAGTCGCCATCACTTTACTGAGGACCCACTAACGTTTTACTATAAAAGAACTCTTTATTATTTCGACTGAAGGACTTTGTTTCCATGGTCAAGAAAATAATTAAAACAAAAACTTGGAACATCACTGGTCAAGCATATATTAAGTATACATTAATAAAAATAGTTTAGAAGTATTGTATAACTCACAGGTGGCATATGTACTTAACAAACCAAGCCACAAAGCACAAATAGCTAGCAATAATAGGTATTAAAACGTGACACCGTGACATCCAGTTAGAAAGCCGACGATATCAAAAGAACCTGCTCAAAGGGCGCGAACATCAAAGCTGAAGAGTAACCCTTTGTAGAAAAAATGTTACGCATTTGGTTGTTTTTAATGTGATATTCACGCGTCACTTTAAATAGTTGCTTTCCACGTGCAATTTCCCTTTTTAGACTTTGTAATTTGTAGTTTAATAAACTAAATTAAAGTTTGAAATACATAGCACTAAAACTATTTAAATAAAAACTACGGGTCACTCACGTCTGTTCTAAGCCGACTATAGTTTCAACCGCATTCAGCTGTCTTTTTCAAAGGAGCAGCGCAAACGTCACTCTCAGTCGGTGACGCGCCTCGCGCTGCGACGTGCTGCTCGTGCCGCACATGACGTCATCGGTTGCAAAAGGGTTGGGGTGTTGAGAGGCCAACAATGGACTTCTTGTGGCTGAGATGATGATGATATTTTTCCCACTTTTTTAAAATTTTAAACTCCTTCATTGAAGCGATTTTGATCAAACTTCTATGGGACCAATCTGAAAATAATATTTTAGTTCTTTGAAATCATTTTTCAAATCGGTTAATAAGTAGATAACAAACATTAGAAAACTACAGCTGCATTGAGAACCTCCTCCTTTTTGAAGTCTGGTTATATTTATCAACCATTTTTTGGTGATTCTTTTTTGTTTGACCTCAGAGATGGTCCAATATAAATTTTATCAAAATCAATTCAGTACTTCGGTTTTTATAACAAAACAACTGAAATAAAAACTGGCCAAGTGCGAGTCGGACTCGCGCACGAAGGGTTTCGTACCATTATCTATCAAAAATTGAAAAAAAAAACACGTTTGTTGTATGGGAGCCCCATTCAATATTTATTTTATTCTATTTTTTTAATATTTGTTGTTATAGCGGCAACAGAAATACATCATCTGTGAAAATGTCAACTGTCTAACTATCACGGTTCATGAGATACAGCCTGGTGACAGACGAACGGACGGACGGACGGACAGACAGCGGAGTCTTAGTAATAGGGTCCCGTTTTTACCCTTTGGGTACGGAACCCTAAAAATGCACTCAGGTAATATTTTTATATTGCGTATTTTAAAGTCTGTTATTTTTTCAGTTTTTTTTTTAAACTATAATTATTTTTAATTTATTTTTGAAAATTTCATCATCATCATCTTAGGCACAAAAAGTTCACTGCTCCACATAGGTTTCCTCCATCGATTTCCAAAAAGGGCTGATGGAAACGGCTTCCTTCCGGCAAACTAGAATAGTGTGTGAAACATATATAGGTATATAAACACAGACAGCCGAAAAACTATACTGTCTTTTCTCAGTTGGGTAATGAAGTAAAAAGACTGACAAAAGCGCAAAAAACATAACATTCCTTTATAAGTCTCTATAAAAGTAGCAAGATGCGCATGTAATGCAGGTGACGGTATAGGAATGCCTATCCCATACCTGAATCCAATAGTTCCACCGAAAGATATATTTCCTTTGTCATCGCTGTACCTTTCTATTTTTATCCACAATAAGAAATGATAAGGTAGCCGGTTTGCAGGCAGCAAAAACGCTCGGCATTTTCGATTTTCTGATTCCAGAAGTTTGTAGGTCTGGAGTCACGGGTCGATTTAATTACGTTACTATATTATTTAACTAATATTATTAAAAGGTGAAAGTGATCCTGTCTTTTTAAGTATGTTACCTTTTCACGATCGGAATCGAATCGAACGTTAACTTTGTAAAGCTGTCTTTTGATCCATAATGCTGAGCACGCAATGCTAATCAATAATCAGCATACTGATAAGCAGGGTCCGGGGAAGTCACAACATTATCCTAAAAACCGTAGCACAGTATCCTCATGCGCCGTGGCCTAGACATTTTGTGAAGACAATAGTCAAATAGGTATACTTACCTATATCCTGTTTGACCATTGCTTCCAATTTGTTAGATACCTATTTACTATAATAATGCATGCATAAATATTATATTAAAAACTATGTTTAATGTAATTTATTTAAGATTTCTTTTTACTAACAACATGGACTTATACTGTCTGAATAATAAACTATTTGAATTTGGAAAAAAAATATAATGCGCAACGCTGCGCTGGAGCCACTTATCCAACGCAACGTCACGCTTCCCTATCAGAGTTGATGGATACTTCTATGAAACAAAAGACTATTTTAGGCGTTTTTCTTACGATTTTATGTGTCCGACAACACATATAATACACACCGCAGCATTGTGCGTTATAAATATAATCAAGAGAATAAAACTTAAGGTCTTTCTTTGACGATTCAACCGATGTTTTTTTTTCTAAGATTTCTATGTTATTATGTAGAAGTAGTACTTTACTTATAATGCAAGAGTAGTGTTTTACGAGTTTTTTCTTATGCTGCCTAAGATAAACATGTTAAAAAATTCTTAATACTAAAGACGGTTAGCGCTTAGCTATCCGCGTCTGCCGGCTGTTCAGCGTGACGAGACGATAACGCTGGAGACGCGTTCTTGCAGCTCGGTTGTTCGGAATGTTAACGCTGACCTTCCACCTACAGAATTACTCTACTTAAATATTTACAAAGTGAGAAAATAATAATAGAAGTTGTAGATAAGGTAGATAATAAAAGTAATTGCATTATTGCTTATATATTTATTACCATACTAAAAAGGTTTAAATGTTACAAAAAAATATATAGATCATAAATTTTTTGTAGCATTTAAACCTTTTTAGTATGATAATAAATATATAAGCTTAGTATATAAGCAATAATGCAAGCATTATTAGTCGGTAATGTACTTATTATTTAATGGAGTTAGTGCACTTTTTGCTTTTTTGTAGAAAAATATTAAAACTGGATGAAAAATTACAAAGAAACGTCAATTTCAGCGGCAATAAAATATATCTTGCGTGCATGAGCCTCATTAAATGATAAAATCGTCCAGTATCTCCCGCAACCGTCGCGTTGAAATATTTGCAATAGCCGATGCTTCCGAGTGGAAATCCGAGACTTATAAATAAAATTCTGTATCGCAATATTGAAATTTCAGGAATGATTTGCAATTTCAATGTATTGTTCAGAGCTGAAGGCTGAAATAATTTAGGACGTACCCTTTTTTGCGATTCTAAAAGAGTCTCAAAAGTTTAGCATTACCACTTTATGAATTATAAGTTAACAGAGACTGATATACATAAATATACTATAGCTGTCTGGATACACGGCTCATTTTAATTAGATATATAATTATTGAAAATATTTTTGAAAAATAATAATAATACAAGTTCTCATACAAGTGACGACGCTGACGGGAAGACGCTGGATGCAAGCCGCTTCCAATCGGTCTTTTTGGAAATCCATGGGGGAGGCCTATGTCCAACAGTGGACTTCTTATGGCTGAGATGATGATGAAATAATAATAGCATATGCGTTCGAACTTTTTTTACATATTTTTAGGGTTCCGTACCTCAATAGGAAAAAACGGAACCCTTATAAGATCACTTTGTTGTCCGTCTGTCTGTCCGTCTGTCCGTCTGTCCGGGTGTCAAGACCTTTATCTCGGGAACGCGTGGAAGTATCGAGTTGAAATTAAAACCATATACGCAGATCTATAGTATCTTGCTGCAAAAAGAAAAATAAAATTTCTCAGTTTTCGTAAAAAAAGTTACAGCCGAATATGTCGTAAACAACGTACATTTCGACACTCACAGAGGAATCAAAACCTATGGGGTACTTCCCGTTGACCTAGAACTCTGAAATTTGGCAAGAAGCATTGTGTTAGAGTACACATATAGAAAAAAATCCGAAAACCGGACATTTTTAATGTAATCACAAAAAAATAGTGTCGTTATGCAAGGAATGAGGATCAAAATTTTAAAGTGAATTAACCGTATCATGTGGGGTATCATATGAAAGAGCTTAATTAGCATTAGTTAAAACAGGTTTTTCAATATTTTTACGATGTATATTTTGTGGTATAAGAAGGAAAATAAAAAAAAAATATGATTTCCCCCTTTTACCTACTAGTTTGTAGGGATCCCTCGGTCGGTGGGCGAGTGTTACTCGCACTCCGGTTTTATTTTTATTACAAATCGAGTGTAGTATTTTTTTTATAGATCAGCTAAATACCAACTGGAAGCTAACGGAGTCAACCTTCGAGCCAAGAAGTTAATTAGTGATGATAAGCTGGTTCCCAAGCAGCAACATAGTTTCCAGCATCGCCGCAAAGTATCATGTCTGGCAATATTCTCTAGGATTCATTTTGGCGAGTGTGCACAAGAGTTTCATGACCTTATTTCACCGTCCCCATTCCACTACAGGATAAGGAGAAAGTCGACACAGTACTATTCAATTCTCATTGAAATGCCATGAAAAATTCTTACATAACAATTTAAGTCCAATTTTTTTTGATGCGTACTGCACAGGAGTAGAACCACACATAGATTTTTTCGCTACATCTAATGAGGTGTAGGTCGTGGGTTCGATCCCCACGCATGACAAACATTTGTGTGATGAGCAAGGATGTTTGTTCTGCATCTGGGTGTTTACATATATCCTAGGTATGTATTTACAAAAAAAAAGTATATATATATTATAGCAGACATCTGGTTTCTATAGTACAAACTTGGCTTAGTTTTGAGCTAAGTGGTGTTGACCACTTAGCCCAAAAAATCCCAGTCATGGTCTCTGTTTCCTGTTAGCAACTATAACTTAAAATTTTCAAGGCTAAAATGAATAGATATCTTCTAGATCGACATGCTCTGTCCTTGGCATATTTATTTACCAATAATCTCTATTATTGGTAAATAAATATACACTGGCATAATTTTCAATAGAAATACATAAAATCTAAAAATGTGTGCTAGCTTCGCTCGTGAGTAATAGATGCAGCACCTATACAACCTTAAGGGATTATTTTCATACAAAAAACATACAGTCGAATTGAGAACCTCCTCCTTTTTGGAAGTCGGTTAGAAATTAAATAAAGGTTTTCTTATTTTTATCAAACCAATTTCTAACCGACTTCCAAACTCATTATTATTTACAAACTTACTTTCTATATAACCAATTCTAAAATCGTGAAATAAAAATCAGCTGCTGTTCTCATTTTCTCGAGAGCCTATAAACTTTGTATGGAATCGCTGATTTTTATCTCCAGGTTTGATCCCTTATTAAACTAAACGAAATAGTTATTTGGTTGAACTGAAGAGATTACTGCGTAAAATAAAAACAAACTAAGTCATTCAATTCATACAAGTATGCAACATTAAGCTCACTATCGTTTAACCTATCTAGATTAAGGCTCATAAACTTTTTGATAAAGAACTTTACATTTTACAAAAAAAAAGTTATTTTTTGTACTAGACTGGAAAGTTTTTTTTTTTTTTATATAGAAGATAGATCTACGATTGACCACCAACTCGCCTGATGTTAAGCGACGGTGTGGCCGAGGATGGAGCTCGTCGATCTAGAAGATATCTATTCCTTAAAATTCCAAGATTGTAGGTCTCAGGAAACAGAGATGGCGGCAAAGAATTCCATTCTTGTGCACTACGCAACAAGAGTGTGGATGTGGTGTGAATGTGTTTTATTTTATAGTCATGTGCATGATAGATAAATCTTGAGGTTAGCGATCATGGACTTTTATAGATAACCCAAGTGTATGTATCTAGCGTGTCAACAAGTATGATAAAAAATCGCAGTTGACGACCTAAGATTATTTAATTTCAGGTGATATATACTCCCGATTCGATATTTTGTCAACTAGTTACTAGCGTAAAAGCGTGGCGAAGGCATTGGGTTGAATAGATTTCGTGCGGATGGAACATTCCATCATAAAATCGTTTGTGTGACGTCACAATCGATACCAAAAATGTGGCAGGCAAGGTTTTTATATAAATTAATTCACATGCTTCATCTGCTATGTCTGTGGTAGCTTCAATATGTCTGTCTGTGATGGATTCAATAAAGCGAGTGACAATTTTACAGCCAAGTGAAACACAAATCTTCTTCTTCATCTCGTATCAAGGAAAATGTTTAGTTTACCTATTTTCTCTGGCAGAACGATCAGCATTATTAAAGATTCATCTCATGATATAAGATGAATCTTTACTTTAACTTTTGTACTACATTAATAAATCATCTTATGTACATTACTTCTCATTTTCAAAAAATTATCTGAGGGCCTGATTGATGCGACGCGTGACCAAAATGCTGGCGCGTATCTGGCCCAACGCATAAGCATCACAAGCGTCTGGGGTGATCGATGTGCTTTTTGTGTAGTAGTTGAGTCTGTATATTGTTGTGTTGTAGTTAATAAAGGCGCTTGCCACAAAAAAAATGTACATTAATAAAGCATGACAATAATAATTCAAATGTTTCACAATAGTAACAGGATGTACTTCTACAGGACAAGTAGAAAGTCAGCCCCCTACCACCCATACATTGTGGATTTTCTAAAGCACGAACCAAACGGTTTAATTCTACGTTTTTAATCCGCTAAGGAATGGAATAAGCTGCCAGCTTCTTTGTTTCCTGAGAGATACAATTTGGGTATTTTTAAGGTCAGAGTGAATAGGTATCTTCTGGGTCTGCGTGCTTCACCTTCGACCACATCGTCACTTTCCAACAGGCGAGTTGGTGGTCAAACGTTGGTCAAACGTGACAAATTTAGACATATTTTACTTGTTTAATTCGACATAAGTAAGTTCGTATAGACTGAGTGGCCAGCGCTAATGTCAGAGCTATTAAACCGCCGAAAGGCCTCTGAGCTGGATTGAAGATTGCTGTTTTTAAGAATAAACAATCGTGACCTACAATTTAACGTGTCATCCGACCCACGGAAGCGCTCAGAAAGAAATGCCACTCACGGTCATCCATCCGAAGACTGACCGGTCCGTCCGTTGCTTGACATTGGTGATCGTTTGAGAACACCTAGTCAAGCTACGCCACGAGCGCTAGTTCGACATGGGATTTTTGTCGTGTTTGGTCTACTGTTTGTAGAACTACTATTATATTCATTCGTCATAAATACATTAATTAGAACTGTGGAAATGCCTAACAAGATAATCAAGTTCTATTAGAATAAACCCTTCAGAATCCAAACTATTGATCTAGATCTAGAGGCACCTATTTTATGCCCTGCCCAACCAAGATAAACGGCCCGGTCTAGGCTAGATTAGAAATAGGTAAATTGATTGTCTAGATAAAGACATTAATAAAATGAGTTTGAAATTGAATGTTAAGGCCTAGAGAGCTGGAAAAATATATGGGAGCTTATCTGATTCAGAAAAGTTCAGAGATGCAGGTCAAAGTGAAAATGCTGAAATATATATATAATAATAAAAAAAAGACGTGTGGCACTCGGAGACTGCCGCGGTAAAGCATAGCATTTTTTATCAACTTATGTAATTATAATTATTTATTTATTTTATTTATGCAGTATTCCTAACACCCCCCACTCCGATCGGCACAGCGGTGATACTTTTTAGTTTTCAGTTTTGCCATCTATCGATGAATAGCAGAACTTTTAATGACTTTTTGAAATATCACCCTTGTCTCTTTAGTTCTGCAAATCGCCTCTAGGTGGCATTGGTTGTATCGGCGTTACTGCGTTAGGTTATTTTCGTTGCGGAATTTCTGGATTCGGTCTCCACGCTCAAGGCCCGCGATAGAAGCTATGCTATAGCTTAAAAATAGAAATACCGTAAAGATAATATTTAAAAAAATATTATTTTGGATGGTTTTCATACTGAGACAATGGGTCAAAGTGAGACCCTATGTCTCAGTATTATATAAAAATCATGCATTCTAAAAAAATGGATGTCTGTAAAGTCGGTTTACGGACGATAACTTTACGTGATAACGATGCGTCACAAGCCGAACGCTTAGGCCGATCGTGCCTCTCTATCGCTTGTTCCGCGCTCTCGCTTGCACGCTCGGCTCAGGCGGAACGTGACAATGAGTCATATTTTTCAATTACAATTTTCCATGCGTGCAGTCGGCGTTCATCGATTTATAAGTCGTCAGAAATTTCATTTAAGGCAGATGTGTGTGCCCCAAATGCCTACACATTGACAGGCAATTCCCACAAAAACAGCCTTTATTAATTTAACGCACATTTTATTAATTCTTATTCGTAAAGTGCGGACCCGATGCTATTGTCTCTATTTATTTTCAAACAAAAATCAAATTTTAGGGATAAAACCTGCGTTCTGCGTCAAAATAATGATAACTATCCGCAACGCACGGTTTTATCCTCTTATCCTCGATTAAATGTTATCTTGGAAAATATAGTATAAACTTCACAAGGTAGGCACCATACAAAGCGGCCTTGCCGAAAAATGTTACTTAACTTTAAGCAATGCTAACCATATTTTGTCAACTTCTCGCTGACACATAATAATACTTGCGGAAAGAAGACAGAGAATTTAAAAAACGTTTTTCGGTAAGGCCGTTAATATCTTCAGCTCCGGCGTTTTAAGCTGTAAGTATGTTGTATCTCTTTCGCTGGGGACAAAACCTTTTGTAATTAAACGATACGAAATATTCAAGTTCGAATTATTTATTTCGCAAAACATGGAGTGTTTACAGGGTGTTAAAACTTTTAGTTACATTATATCGCCATGTTTTAACCTTCAGGTAGGTATGCAAAATGTACAAAAGGTAACTAAACAAAATATAACTTGACTTCCACTAGTTTTCTAGAAAAAAAAGATTGAGATCAACGGCACAATGTTTTTTGTTTAGTATATATAGTAGTGTATATTTTTATTTTTATTTTTATTTTTATTGTATATAATTGTATTTTCCTTTCTGCAGCAAGGTACTATAGATTTGCGTATATGGTTTTATTTTCAACTCGATACCTTCACGCATTCCCGAGATAAAGGTTCTGACACCCGGACAGACGGACAACAAAGTGATCCTATGGGTTCCGTTTTTTTCCTTTTGAGGTACGGAAACCTAAAAAATATATAGCCCATGACACTCAGGGAGTGAAGACGAATCTAAAGACACCTCGTACATCAAAATCGGTCATACATACATACCCACATATATACATACAGACAAATATACATACACTCTATAAATATAACCCTCCCTACGCAGTCGGGTAAAAAGCCCTGCTAAAACGTAAATGTTGTTTTCGTTGCCATGGGGCAATGAAAACACTCAAGAGAAGAACTGTCGGATTAAATGGGACGCACTTTGTCCATTGTAAGTTTTTAATCGTTTGTAAATATCATATTTGTATTTTGAAATGTTCTCAAAAGATATTTTAGCCACAAACAAAGCGCAAAGTAATCACGTGTCTTCTATCTCCCAGATACGGAAAATCATATGGAATTTTTATTTCTTTGTCTTACTTTTTGCTATGGACAGTGCCAATTTATTTTTAATATGTGAAATACATTAATGGCACAAACATTTATCCACTAATTATGTTAAGCTGTCGTTGAGGACGCAAAAAAACGATTTCATTCTAAAGATAATTTAATTAACATAAATTAAATTTTAATTACAATTAATTTACGTGTGACTGATATCGATGTAAGAACAAAAGTAACATTTAGTGACCTAACTTAAAAGTTAATTCATGTTTCGCAATTCATGACACTCATGTTTCGCAATTCATGGGACCTGTTTACATGGGAGTCCGTTTCTCAGTATCTTGCGGCGATCGAACAGAATTGTGAAACAGCGGCGACTTCCCGGCAGGTGTTGCTATGTGTCATCAAATCACACGATGTTTGCTTCATCATTATCACCATCTCAGCCACGAGAAGTCCACTGCTGGATATAGGCCACAACTTGAATCTATGGGGGAAGATTTCCAGAAAGACCGGTTGGAAGCGGCCTGCATCCAGCGTCTTCCTGCCTTTTGTATGATATCTTCTGTCCACCTTGTGGCTGGTCTTCCTACGCCGCGCTTGCCGGTCTGCTTACTTACTCACTTTTCAATTCTGTGATATAGACGATATATTATGAGCATTGATTTCAAGCTACCGCCATAATGTAACTAGTTTATCTGTGGCGATGAGCACGGAAGCGTCACCTTCGAGGCACGCGTAACGAAACGGTGCAGTAAATTATCCGTCCGTTTCATCCGGCCTCCGTCCGGATCCGGTATCCGAGGTGTCCGGGCCCGTCCGGCCGCTCGCCGTCCGGTGACGGATGCCTTCCGGACTCGTATAATTGTCGGCCATTTTCAAATTTGTCCGCTTTTAGACTTGCACTGTAACGTTTTTTGGTAATATATTGTTGTAATTAAGGTGAAGAATTGCTTTTGCGAGTTTGTGGCCACAAATTAAAAATAAGGGTACTTATACTTTTTTTACAAAAACACCTGTTTTTAGGGTTCCGTACCCAAAGGGTAAAAACGGGACCCTATTACTAAGACTCTGCTGTCTGGCTGTCCGTCCGGCCGTCTGTCACCAGACTGTATCTCATGAACCGTGATAGTTAGACAGTTGAAATTTTCACAAATGACGTATTTCTGTTGCCGTTATAACAACAAATACTAAAAAACAGAATAAAATAAATATTTAAGAGGGCTCCCATACAACAAACGTGATTTTTTTTTGCTCGATATTGATAACGGCAACAGGTAGACGCTTGAAATATTCACAGAATATTGAGTTATAGTATTCAGTTTAAAAATAAATAAGTAATAGAATTTATATTTAACCCACAACAAATGTGTTTTTTTTGCCGTTTTTATAGATAATGATACGGAACCCTTTGTGCGCGAGTCCGACTCGCACTTGGCTGTTTTTTTTATTTTTTATTTATGTTCTTTCGAAAACATTAATTTTATAATAACACGTACACACTCACTGTTGCCCACTAGGATTGCCTGTATCGGAGTTGCCATAGAAGCCATAGTTCTCGTAAAACTACAAAAATAACATAGAACTAGATAAATAAGTACATAACAAAAAGTATGTATCCAAATTTTCCAGGGCGTTTTTTTCTTTTACTATCTTATTATCCTTCTCTAATAATACCAGTAACAATTATCTAATTAAGGATTATCTGATTTATCAGATTGAGGATTATTTTCTTAATTACGTTTAATATAGAAAAATAATTATTAGGCAGTGTATATTATGAGGATAATCAAGAGAATAAATATTAAAAACTTCAAATATTGTATTATTTTTAGACGTAAATTCAGCCCTGTTTGTATCAAACAATCAATGTACAAAACAGTCTCACTGCTGGGCGTGGTTCATCTTTTGGAGATTGGTAGACTTCATACATCTTCAAGAACGTTATGAATTCTCGGAAAGGTTTCCTCGTGATGTTTTCCATCGTTCGAAAATGGAAACAATTCGCACGAAATTATGTGCGTATAACTTCAAAAACACCGACCAAGTGCGAGTCAGACTCGCGCACGGAGGGTTCCATACCATTATCTATAAAAACGGCAAAAATTCACGTTTGTTGTATGGGAGCCCCCCGTAAATGTTAATTTTATTATTTATTTTTGATATTATTATTTATTTTTGAAGTGAATAATATGACACAATATTCAGTGAATACTTCAAGCGTCTACTTGTTGCTGTTATCAATATCGTGCAAAAACGAGCAAAAAAATCAGGTTTGTTGTATGGGAGCCTCCTTAAATATATATTTTGTTCTGTTTTTTAGTATTTGTTGTTATAGCGGCAACAGAAATACATAATCTGTGAAGATTTCAACTGTATAACTATCACGGTTCATGAGATACAGCCTGGTGATAGACGGACGGACGGACGGACGGACAGACAGACAGCGGAGTCTCAGTAATAGGGTCCCGTTTTTACCCCTTGGGTACGGAACCCTGAAAAGGCTGAAGTGTGTATACGTACATTAGGATTTAAACCCGAGACCAGCGGATCGCAAATCCAAATCTCTCCCAAATTATTATCATCAAATTCTAATCAATATTTAAATAAAAACTACGGGTCACTCACGTAAGGCGCGTCACCGACCAAGAGTGATGTGTGTGCTGCTCCTTTGAAAAAGACCGCCGAATGCGGTTGAAACTATAGTTGGATATTTCGGCTCAAAACAGACGTGAGTGACCCGTAGTTTTTATTTAAAAATGTGTGAAAACCACGTTAATTTCCATAGTAAATTCTAATCAAGTTTGTGGTACAATAGCTCTCTGTGAGACAATGTTTGGTCAACAGCCAAAATCGTAATTCGGAAGTTTCGTGCGTAATCGTCCGAAATTCCGACTCGCTAATGGGAACCGAGATTTGAACTGTATTTGTGTTTGAGGTTTGTGTTTGTTGTACTCGTATGTGAACTCGCTGTGATATGTTGCTTTGTGCATCTGCATTGACAAAGCTTGTGTTTGTAGCCTCTAAAATTAAATTTTACATCATTATGTGCATTGTGCATACTTTAGTGAAACTAGCATGAATAAAAACATTTTCATAGGATTAAATTTAAACAACTTTTAACGAATTCGTTGCTTGTATTTTTAACCCCCGAATCAAAAAGAGGGGTGTTATAAGTTTGATGCGTATGTGTCTGTCTATGGTATCGTACCTATCAAACGGATGGAGCGATTTTTTTGAAAGAGGACTTGATCGAGTATGTTCTTGGCAATGTTTCATCAAAATCGGTGCAGCCGTTTTTTATGTCAGGTGTTTTTAAGTTTTCCACACTCACTTTTACACAAAGACGTTAGATGTAAAAGACATATATATTGCCAAACAAATAAGCAAACCAACCGCCAAACGCACCTGATGATGATGATGATGCGGTCCACGATAGAATGCGCTTACTTAGAAGCAAGGAAGTTAGATGAATGCTAAGAGCTATAAACTTTACTTGTCGCTATTCAGCTGTATAAAACGTGTCCACTTCATTCCTACTCTTCGGTCACATATTGCGTCAAGTGGGCGTCACATGAACAAAAATGAACAATTTTTATATTTCCATCTAATTTTGGCAACAAATAGTGGACACGGTGTGAAACACTATACCCTCCATCTAATAAGCGTAGCAAAAAAACAACGGGATGCACTCCGGGAGTGCCGGCAGAAGTGAAAACTAAAAAATAAATAGCAAAAAGACCTCCGAAGGATTTGAACCTCCGCCCTCCGATTGACAAATTGAAATTTATATCGGTGCTCTAACCTACTGAGCTAACGAGTCTTACGTGCATGTGTCGAAAATATGCATTCGGCGCAACGAAATGACGTCATGCTAGAAGGACAAACTTGTACATACAATAATGAACTTTAAATGCAGGACGTTATAATAGGTTTCTGACTAAAATAATCCGTCCGTCTTACGAAATTTCGTATTACGAATTTTAATCTGACGATCTGACGCGAGTTTAAAATTTTTCACCCATCCAAAAAATGCACAACGCCGCTAAAGAACTTTTCACTTTTCACTTTAAAAAATCTACATCTATTCTTAGAAGAAGCCCATTCACTCGAGCTTTAAAGACACCCAGATTATAATTGAACTCTCGTTATTTCATGAACGTCAGAATAAACCTACAAAGTTCTTAATCTCCTTTCAATGCCAATTTAATAATCGCATTTTTATGTTATTAGAAACTGGCGATATTGGATTTTTTAGGAAAACTGTATTATCGAGGTTCACATTTTGAAGGGTTGTTAGAGAAAGAGGACTGCTAATACATATTTAATAGGATTTTGAGACTTCCCCTTCAAACGGCAGATAATTAAAAATAAAACCGGACAAGTGCTAGTCAGACTCGCTCACTGAGGGTTCCATACAAACTGGATAAAAGAACTACTGGGCGAAGCTAGTCATTGATAAAAAGGGGAAATTAATATATTATTTTTACTTTTTTGGTCATAGTTCGAAGATTACTATTAAGATAAAATAATTAAAAATCAGTTTTAGTTTGTGTTAATGAAGCTCTTTCATATGATACCACATGATACGGATAACTCACTTTTTAAAATTTGGACCCTCTTCCTTGCATAAGACCCTATTTTTGTGATTACATTAAAATGTACAGTTTTGGATTTTTTTTCCTTTATAATTACTATAAGACAATGCTTCTTGCCAAATTTCATAGTTTTAGTTCAACGGGACCCTATAGATTTGATTCCCTTGTGAGTGTCGAAATATGCGGTTTTTACGACAGAAACGGATGTAATTTTTTTTACGATAACTGAGAAGTTTGAATTTATCACAGCTGCAAGGGACTGCTGATCTGCGTAAGTATATGGTTTTCAATTCAACTTGATACGTCTACCCATTCCCGAGATAAAAAGGTCTTGACAACCAGACAGACGGACAGCGAAGTGATCTTATAAGGGTTCCATTTTTTCCTTTTGAGGCACGGAACCCTAAACCTGTATGAAATTTTAATTTCCCGCCGAATGTCTGATTGACCCTTAAGGGTAAGGTAAGTCATACAATGAGTATATAATATGAACACTGTACATTATTTTACATTTTGTAATCGTGTATTTTGTTTTTCTTTTATTAACATTGCTTGTATTGAATATTGTCTTACATAATTTTGTCGCGAAATTCTTAGACTACTCGAAGTAATACCGCAGAATATTTAACAGTACAGTACTTATACGTGGAAGCGCTAACACGTTCCACGAGACGTGATTAAATTTCTATATTGAAGAAACTTTATCCCTACCGTGTTTGTGTAAGGAAGGGGTAGCTTTTGTATAACATTATTGGAATACTGAACACGATATCTGTCATTAACATCATCAGCTTTCTTTATATCCTGCTGGGATATAGATAGATAGATAAACTCTTTATTGTTTACACCAATAAACTAAAACACTAATTAACAAGAAAGAGCTTACACGCTAGCGAAAACAACGGGCGGCCTTATCGCTAAAAGCGATCTCTTCCAGGCAACCTTGATATGTGGATAATGGTACCTGGATATGTGAGTAGATAGACATATTATATGTATATCTTCATGACGTCATCTGCCACGCTCCAGTGCCAATTCAAAGTCAAAGTCATTTATTGATAAATATTAATTACAAGTCGAACAAAATTAATTAATTATGATAAAAGATAAATATGAACTACATATGTAAATGTATGTGTGATAAATATGTATATGTTACTTGTTTAATATCCCGTTGCACGCCCCGTCTGATTTATATTTTTCTCATCCCATGGTTGCCTGGAAGAGATCGCTTTTAGCGATAAGGCCGCCTGCTGTTGCACTAGTCTATTTAAGTACTTTGTTATTACTTTTAAGGTGTGTACAATAAAGAGTTTATATATCTGTCTATGAAATTAAGAATCTTGTACACAATAAGTAGTTCACATAGATTGCTAATAAATAACATTAATAAAAAAAATTGTACACCCAATTATGATTAGATGTCAATGACAATATAAATAAAATGTTAATGTGTTATTAAATGTCGAAATATCCGATTGTCATAATTATTGTATTTACTATCGTATTTAGATAGTAGGTGCATAAATTAAAATGTCAGCTATTTATTATAATATACATACATATTATAATCTGTATGTATATTTTTAATTGTTTTTTTTTTTTAGTTATTAAAAACACTCAAAGTGAATAATTTCAAACTTTTTGTATTTTATTTTTTTGTAATTAACAGCATTGATAATCAGTAAATTACTTTCCTAGCTCGCGTAAAAATGTAAAATAATAACACCTGCATTTTGACTCCCAAGATACCGGCCTAGCCGAATATGGGGCCCACTGAGAATGCATTGTAAATCTACTTTGAAAACAAATATTTACTTTATCTGCTAATAGAATTGAAAGCTTTGAACGGATATAAATTTAAAAATGTTTAAAAAACTGGTTAGTTTCCAAAGCTTTCTAAAAAAAAGAAAAACAAAAAAAAACTAAAAGAATTAAAAGAATACTTGGAAAAGTAAACAAAAAAGAAAACAAATGTCTTCAAATAATTTTTATTTGTTATTAATATATACTTGCATACATAAAAAATTCTAAAGTCTTGTTTCATATATAGATAGGTATCTTTAAGTTAGTTTAGTTATTGTTAGGTATCATACTCAATTTTTTTTTAAGCTATTGCATAGCTTTTATCGCGGGCCTTGAGCGTGGAGACCGAATCCAGAAATTCCGTAACGAAAATAACCTAACGCAGTAATGCCGATACAACCAATGCCACCTAGAGGTGATTTGCAGAACTAAAGAGACAAGCGTGATATTTCAAAAAGTCATTAAAAGTTCTGCTATTCATCGATAGATGGCAAAACTAAAAACTAAAAAGTATCACCGCTGTGCCGGTCGGAGTGGGGGGTGTTAGGAATACTGCATAAATAAAATAAATAAATAATTATAATTACATAAGTTGATAAAAAATGCTATTCAATAGTTTTACCGTGGCAGTCTCCGAGTGCCACACGTCTTTTTTTTTTTTTTTTTCTGGACAATGCTAGTTATCTTTAAACTCGCAATTAAATAAATATCTAAAAAAAAATATCTAAATATTAAGTTCTAAATATTGTTTGTTCTCTAAGAACACGATTGTTGGTACCAAATATTAATATCCTTAAGATCTCTGTACACAATTGAACAATAAATTATATTTTATTCTATTCCATTTACTTTACTCTCCCAATTCTAAACCCGAATTTCATAAATCCAAACTTGTATTTAATCTAACCTCCATTAAGTTAACTACATTTTTCCCTTCCCGCCGTAACGTAACTTCCGGTAATGACCTCACAGAGTCCCTGACTAACTTTTCAGCTCCCTTGATTGTGCAGAGCGGGAGTAATTTGATTCACGTTGTAGGTATTCTCTTTGAAGCATTCCTTAACGATCTTCGATTGAATTGGGAAGTATATTGAAGTGTATTTGTCACAAGGAAGGAAGAAAAGTGTACTTTTATGGAAAGTAGCTGTATGTCGTGGCTTCATCCTTGATAACTTCTAAGGGTATCCTCCTTTCAATACTCTAGGAGCAGATTAGGACCTCTATGAGTGTGAAATTGTAATTATATTATAAAATAGAAAGTAACTTTGTATCTCTGTCCCTTTCTATTTATTTGTTCTGTCCCTTTCTCTCTATTTATTTGTTACCCTTTCACGACTAAACAGCTGAACCGATCGATATGAAATTTGGTACAGAGATATCTGTTTTGAGGTGTGCAGACTTTTTACCATTAGCTCCGTTTTTCATACCACCATTTGATCCACATGATACCCTGTATAATATGATCAATTTTAATATACAACTACTTTCAATAAAGATAAAGTTAAGTAAGTCCTTTCAGAACAACCTTAAGAAGTTATAGTCAAACTCAATGGTCAAACTGAAAATATTTTTAACCGACTTCAAAAAAAGGAGGTTATCAATTCGACCTGTATGTTTGTAATATTGACAGAATTGCACAATTTTTGTATATGTTTGTCTATACCAGCTTCTAAACATGTGTGCCAAATTTCATAAGTGTATGTATGTTTATATGTTTGTCCCCGCATTACGCAGTAACTAGAAGTTGTGTTTCAAAAATTCTTTTCTTATTAAATAGAGTATCTTTCAACTTAGGAGTCACTGTAAGTTTTATCAAAATCGGTTCGGTAGTTTTCAAAATATGGGCTTTTGAACACTCACTTCGTTCATCGCAACTGCAGAGCAGTGTCTACACCTTATATTTCAATTGTTTGATAGACAGTGACATGAACGGTGATGAGCTTTGACGACCGCTTTTAACCGACTTTAAAAAAAATAGGTTATTAATTCGACTTGTATTGTGAATACAATTTTTAATTTCAAACAAAACGAGTAAATACTATTAAAAATGGATAAATAAAAGTAATTTAAAAAAATTAAACCGACTTCAAACTGAAAAGAAAGAAATAACACGAAGAAAATCAATACTGGGCGTCTACCTAAGTAGGTACGTAAACCAACTATTTTTGAGGTCGGTGTCTGTATAGGACTTACTTGATGACAGTTTAGGTCCTGACACCGACCTCAAAAGTAGTTGGTTTACGTACCTACTCAGGTAGACGCCCAGTATATCAATACTCAAAAAAAAAGAAAGAAATAACACGAAGAACATCAGATCTTCGTGTTATTTCTTTCTTTTCAGCGAAAGAGTGGAGTGGAATTGCCGGCTTCTTTGTTCCCTGAGAATTACAACATTGGTATTTTCAAGGTCAGAGTGAATCTCTAATCAGAGGTATCTTCTAAGTCTGCGTGCTTCATCTCCGACCACATCTTCGCTTTCCAACAGGCGAGTTAGTGGTCAAACGCGGACTTATTCGTGTTAAATAAAAGTCGTTTTATTATTTTTTTATTACTTTTTTTGAAGTTAAAATATGATTTTGATCAAATGAAACAAATCATATGTTTACCTTTCATTCATTCATGAAAAACCAACCACAGGCTGGTATAATTAATTACATTCCAAAAGATAATCAAAAAAATTGTATAAAAATTACCAACGAACCAATTCAATTTCAAATCTACCCGTTTTTTTTATTGGCAAGCCGTGGAAAATGCAATAATAACGAAATATAACTGATTTTTTGGATGCCAGAATTAATGTGAACAAAAGAGCCGGGGTCCCGGGAAATAGCTGTTAGACGTGACTGCCCTGCCGTTTTCTGGATAAAAAAGTCGTGTAAATGTTACCCAAGCGAAATGAATTTATACGGGCGACGTAGTACAGAGCTGTGGTAGGAAAAACGCCTTTAGAAATTCTTAGAAAATTATTTCTGAGTTGTACATTGAGTTAAAATATCTACAGATTCATAATCCCTAAGTAGAAACGACACATGTCTGAGCGGCGTTATATATACGTACATAATATATTATATCCGTTGTTTGTATATAAACGGATCATTTCATTTTCAATTCGGCCTCGCAGAGAGATTGACGCGTAACAGTATAACTTTGAACTTCTTGAAAAGGCCTGTAGTGAGTGACAATATTTCAGTCCCATACGTTACTAGTCACAAACACTGGTCATACATTGGTCAGATGTATTAAAGTATGTATATTGATATATACTTACTTCAATAACAAGTAATACATTTTTAAGCTTGCTGAGCGCTGCCAAGCCGAGTTGGATTCGACAATTAAACGTGTACAGCAATAATTTAAAGTAATTCTTATTAAATTGTTTTTTTTGTTTGTTAGACTCAAGTGGCGTCACCCTAGCCACCCTGCTAGCTATACGGTTAACTTTGGAGATGTGATAAAATCATACTAGTAGCTCATATGTATGATAGCTAAGTAGGTTTTACAAGTTAACGAGTCATAGTCGATCAACTTAAAAAAATACCTACTTAGAGAAATATGATATGAAAATTTCAATTAAACTAACATAAGTTAACTCGTACTATAATCATAGTATCAAACAAGAGTTAGTACTATAATCATAGTATCTGGTTTAAGTTCACATAAATTGTGATGTCTAATTATACTTAACATGTAGCCCGACCCGAAACGCGCTAACCCGGTTTTATTATACATATTTGTGACTCTGAAGGTATTCTGCCTCCATGGAGCTTTCACAAGTTTATATGTACTGGTAATTCCCAAGATCCAGGTTCGTGCTTGTATTTTTAGAGCCAGGCTGAATTTCTTGTGAATCTTCTTGAGATAACTAGAATATAATAATGAGCGGTATAAAATCTTGCTCTGCAAATTAATATAAAATCTCCAGAATTTCAACATTCAACAATAAAAAAAATGTTATGTAGAAAAATATGTATAAGTCAAAACATTTTAAATGTAGTTTATATGGGTATTTTAGTGTACAATTGAATTAAAATTGATAGTTTTATGACAAATGTTCCTTCTGTATCAGTACACAAAAATAAATTTACTGGTTTTTCTCTTTATCGGTAATCTCTTTTCCACTCGTGTGCGCGCTTTCGAATTGGACTTCTCTCTCCCACGCATTAACAATCTATTCAGTATTTTTATATCTAAACAGATTTTTGTACTCTCAATGGAATCATTCTTTCCCCATCTAAATCTGTAAGAACCTTCCTCGGCCTCCTCCACATCTTCTTATTATCTTGGACACAATTCTCCAAATGTAACGCCCCGTCGAACAAATGACGAACGATCTTCGATATGAATTTTTGCCCTCTCAAATACGTTTCAGATTGGCTGCGGGTGAACGCAACAAAAAATAATCGAATACTGCCGAATGTTCGATTATTTTATCGAGTAACTTTGTTCAGCTGATAGGTAATGGATTTTGATAATAAGATTTTCTCATTTTTTGATTACTTGATGATTATAAATTAATCATTCAATTTATGGCAAATAAATATGGCTTTTTACGTCGAGTCCGCTTAGGAAGTCGAGTCGCTACTTTCTTTGTCGAAGCGAGAACATGACATTATGAAGTTATATAGGCCTATCTCTTTTGCGCTCGACAAACAATGTAGAGATAATTTTGTAGCAGCGCGCATATTAGGCCTGCTGAAGCAGTAATGCAACAGCCAAAAAATGAAAAAGCATTGTAGTATTACGCATTGAAGAAAAACATATTTCAAGTGAATTTTATTAACAAAAATTAACGTCAAAGATCACAGTACACACACCTCTCGCCGATTCCAACAGTTAATTTTGGAAATCCATGGTGCAAGTTCTATCAGCAATGGCTGAGGTAATGATGATGAACACAGAGTGACAAGCGTAGTGTATTGCCAAACAAGACATACCGTTCTATACTGTATCGTAAATTGCACAGTACGCATAACCTAATATGGCGTGATAATCATCAGGCTCGACGCACTCGGCAGTAAATGCTACAAATATATATACGATCTGCCGCACGCTGGAAGAGATAAGAGCTACTCTATAGAAGGAGATGCACTCTATAAGTCCCTGTAGGTTAATGTAAGAGTAGCTACTTAACGCCTGTTCAAGCTGACTTACACTTTATTTAATCGTAGCAAGAGTCGGTATTTATTTTAAATGTATCTGCAAAGCGATTTTTCTGAACCTCTACTATTAATTTATTGCTAGAAAACAATAGAAGAAACTAAAAATTAAATTAAATGTTCTGTGGTCGGAGATAAAAAAATAGTTACAAACTTGTGAAGTCATACGCCAAAATAACCAAAAAAAATCGAATTGAATCAATCATATTTTACACCACACACGCATACAAATAATCGACAAGCAATACGTTCGAAGTGAACACTCATTCGATTACAATCGAACACACCGATCGAATAATTGAATTAATACAACCCATTTCTATTTGAGGAGCGCGTGATAACCGAACGAGGCTATAATGGCCATAATCCTTCAAAATTGGGTAACAATAAACTGGATTAATCTGATGGAAAATTGAAAATCGGCCTGTCAAAATACAAGGGTCGATTTGGGTGACGACCCTTCAGATATTGGGCGTCGAATCGTTTTTGCATTAAAAGTAAGGCTGTCCATATACAGTGGAATCTATACAGGGTAATGATGTATTATACGTGGATAGGTTTTCCCCGGCTCGGCGTGGCAAGCCTTAAGTAAGGTAATATATTGCCGGACTTTTCTTCATTCGTGATACGTCGTGCAACGCTGTTAGACGCTTTGTGTCGTAACTTATGAACAGTGACAATGCTATGTGTTTCAAGATACTACAAGCCCTTAAGGACATGAATACAGAACCCTATGTGTTTCAAGATACTACAAGCCCTTAAGGAGGTGTGTTAATTATCGAAAGTACTGAGAACTGAGATTTGACATGCTTTTACTTCATATTCAATGAGTATAAACTCTCTATAGACAAAATCTCATTGATGCTGGGTATATCTCTGGATGGCAGGCATGTATACATTGAGGGGTCATTCTACTCATCAATATGAATTGTGTAGTACCTAGTGATAGGAATTTTTGTGAAGTATGCCCGAAAAAGTACCAAACCTTTGCCAGTAAGTACAAAAGTGCTCAATAGCTCTAAGTGTTTCCTGAGAACGGACCCCTAATAATATAATCTTGTTATATATAAGCTGTTAATTATTAATAATACGTACCCTATAAATATTTAATTTCATCTTGAAGTCTTGCAAGACAGTCAGATTCTCTCGCTCTTTCCTCCAGCTGAAAAGCAAAATGGGGAATGTCCCTCCCTCAGAAGGCTTTCTGGGCTTTCCGGCTGGCTGGTCTCGCAGCTCAGTTGGAAGTATATGCCTGCTGAGCTGAAGGTCGTGGGTTGGTTCCCTCCCAGGACAAACATTTGTGTGATGAGCATGAATGTTTGTTCTATGTCTGGGTGTTTCTATGTGTTCTATCATCTATCTATTTCCCATAGTACAAGCTTTGTGTAGTATGGGCTAGATGGTGTTGTGTGAAATGTCCACCAATATTTATTTCCCGCCGAGCTAACAACAAAGAGCATTTTTAAAAATGTGTAAATAAGCGCCTCTCTGTGCTAGCAAAGCAACACGGGGCATCGGGCTAGCAAAGCAACACGGGGCAACGGGCTAGCAAGCCACTGATAACGCAGTTGTCCATAAGCGTCGGTTATCGCTTACCATCAGGCGAGCCGTCTGCTGTTTGCTGCCTTATTATAAAAAGTAATAATAATCTAAAATTGTTTTTGATATACTGAATAATTTCCTAAACAAGTATCTTTAAAAGAAAAACAAAATACCCGACTGCAGAAAAGCAGTTCTTACAGTCTAACTTACGATTTCGTTACGCTTGATACGCTGTTCAATGTTTTTTTTTCTGAGAAAGTATGCGTAAAATCGCTGTAAAAGATAAATGCGCATTCAATAGGATAATTACAGTAAAATCACGTGTGTATTACGAAAAAAAAACGTTGGATGTTACGAAAAAACGTATTTTTTTTATTTTTGCGAGAGATGTATTATTATTATCAGAAAAAATATAGACTATAGCACTCAAGGAGTGAAGGCGAATCTAACGATACCTCGTACATCAAAATGAAGCCGTTTAGGCTGTAGGCCGTCATATAGAAACATACATACATACGTACACTCGAAAAACATAACCCTCCTTCTTACACAGTCGGGTAAATAGTACTAAACATGGTCTCTGATCCATTTGATAGATCCCGGGTAGTAAAGTAACCACGTTGTTAAACTACGAGTTAATCTCCGAAGGGCCAGAATCGATCCTAATCACCCACTACTAGTGAACCGAGTGGCCGCAAGTTCTGTCCGATTGAATTCTAAGTGGGCATTTGACGCCCTATTGCTTTACAGTGCACGATACTTTATAACCTTTAGATTAGCTATTTTAACCGAGTTCCAAAAAGAAGGAAGTCAGCAATTCGGTCTGTATGTTTTTTTCTTTTTTGTATGTTTGTTCACCGATCACTCAGCCAATTGTGCATTGATTTTGATGATTCTTTTTGTATTTGGTAGATCATCTTTCAGAAGTGGTCCCATATAAATTTTATCAAAATCGATGCAGCACTTTGGTTTTTATAACAAAACAATTACTGGTAAAGTATCATCGAAACAACTGTAGAAAAGTGAATAGTAAAGTCGCGTATATGCGTGCATTCACTTTTCTGCAGGCGTTATACACATTGCGTATTTTGAAGTCGGTTTTTTCAGTTTTTTAAACTATAATTATAATAACTTCATAGTGGTGCTCAAACGATTTCAATTTCAAAATATGTTTATTAAACATAAAATATTACTTATGAACATTTCCAGTGTACGTTCATTCCTAGAAATATCAACGACAAATCAAGCACGTTTTACAAGCTAGTAATAAGCTTTAAAAACTAATTTGGGTGGGTAAGCCGGTGGGTAAACATATCAATCAACGGAACTTAATAGCAATATTTTAACATCCTGAATTAGTAAGCTAAGTAAACTTTGAGATAGTATTAGGTACATTTAGTTACTCAGCGATATCGATCCACATTCTGGATGGATACTGCACAGGAATGGAATTATTTGCCGCCATCTCCGTTTCCCCAGACCTACAATCTTGGAATTTTCAAGGCTACAGTGAATAGACATCTTCTAGATTGACGAGTTCCATTTCCGGCTACACCGTCTCTTAAGATCAGGCGATTTGGTGGTCAATCGTAGATCTATCTTGCATTAAAAAAATGATTGGAAATTACAGCTTTCTAGTACCTACAAAAATAGTCCTAATTAATTAACTATGAAACCTTCTAAACACTCTTGTTGATAACGTATCTACACCATTCAAATTATGATCATGGTAAGCACTTCAAACACATTGGTATGGGAGCGCACTGCAAGAAGCGTACCTCTTCAGGTACTATGATAAGACCTATTTCAGGTGATTCTGTGACTGATGGGCTTCCTATCCTACTGTATACGATTCCCTGCGCAAATCCTGGAGCGTTTCTAGTTCCCGCCAGTTTAAATGTTGTTTTTTTTTTTTTTTTTTTTGTCTTATGATAGCTATAAAAATGCAGGGTTGCCTGCCTCAGTCTGACACATCTCGTATTTACCACGATAGGGTGGCTTGCTAATATCTCAAAAATAGCAGAACCAATTTTAACAAAAATTTGCATATACCTAGTAAGTTCTCTTAATATACTATTTAACTGTTACATAAATTGCACTGAAAATTTCGTTAAAAGTATGCTCACGTACAAATAAGATGCATGGTTGATACCACTCTAACGTGGCCGATTACGAGATGAATCGAGCTGAAGTCAAGCAAACCCTGTTTTTTTATCTTTTAGTTATCATTTTTATCAGTTGTCATTTAAGGGTAGGTGACATAGAACCAAAAATAAAAAAAAACAAATATCTTAAAAACAGCTACATGTATTTTGATGAAATTTTGCTTGTAGTAAATTTTATTATAGTACTATCAAACTATTATACAAATTGATCTGTCAATTTCATTTAAGGTATACTCATATACAAATAAAACGCAAATTTAACGTGGCCTATTACGAAAAATGCCAAGCTGAGTTCTAACAACTCGTATGTTTTTGAAATATACATTTTAGAACTATTTTGTGGTATATTTTTCATCTTGGTAGATGGTCATTTAAGGGTAGATATCACAGTTCAAAAAAATCAATATGAAAATTGATACCGACGAGAAACGCTCCAGGATTTGCGTAAGGAACCCTATATATTCAGGAAGCCCATTAGTCACTGAATCATCTAAAATACTGAAGTAGGTCTCACCGTGGTACAGGTGAGGTAAACTTTTTGCAGTGCGCTCCCAGACTACATTGTATAGTAGAGTGTGCCCCGATAATGATGTGGTCGCTGGTTCTACAGCTACACGCTATGGAAGGGTGGAACAGGGCAGGTTAATCAAACTTCAATTTAACCGGAGTTTACCGATCAATCGACGGGAAACCGGTATTGGTTACCTCGAAAATGGGTTTTTCGAAAGATTTATTATCTATTATTTGGGCTTGGTTGTGCTATATCAGGCGTGTTAGCGGTGAAACGGAAGCCTTTTAATTCATACATATTTGGTACAGTAGCAGTGCAAAATTTGTTTTCGTTATTTAGATTCAATAGTATAAAATCTATTTTGATGAGAACTATGGCAGAAACTATTGGAACTAATTTCTTGATTAAACAAAATATTGAAATATCGACAGCAGCGCCCTCAGTGCTACATTAGTTCTCTATTTGAACAGACTCTATCAAACAAAGTTGCATTACAAAACCGCTCTTATTTCGTAAGAAATAAAAGTGCTCTCAAATCAATTACTACTTTTTCTGCTAGCAATTAGCCTGGTATCATTATTTTTCACTTGGTGGAACCAACTTGGCTAAAAATGGTTTCATCTCGTCCTGGCCACTATCGTATTTAAATTAGAGTTTTTTTTTTCTTTTTTACTTGACTGCGCATCGCAAAGAAATGTAATGTGTTTTTAAATGGTTAACTTTTATTTTTGTGGTAACAATATTAAAAAAATTAAAATAATATATTAATTATTGTAATCTCATCATTATACTCCATTATCGGTCCACTGCGGGACATATGCCTCTTTATCACACCGTTATTTCCCCTGCGCTGATTTCATCCAGCTCTTATCCTCTGAGCTGACGATATCCTCTCTCTACCCGGCTGGTAGTCTACCTACTGGTCTAGTCATTCCTTTGTATAAATCACAGAAAAAAACAAAATCGGAAAATATTTAGGGGTTAGTTTTCTCCCGGAAACAGAATATGTCACAAGACTTAAATCATACATTTCTCGAACACCATCCAATATTGAAGAGTTCACATGAAAAAAGTCTCACGCAAATATATCGTTGTCGAGCAAAGCCATTAAACCGTGAGAAAAGGTGAAAATAGTGAAAAATGCAACGCGCCGACAGGGCACGTATCAAAGCTTTTGAATGGGCCTCGGCTTTTAGAGTCCCTCGGTGTATGTTGGAAAGCCGAATCGTTTTTTTCGCGCTCCATTGAATTTCGTAACGCTTAAAAAGAAATCAGCGGTCATATGTGAGCATAAAAATGAGTTAGCAGATTCTAGAAAAAGAAAAGGGAAAATTGATCTTGACTCACAGACATACAGACATACAGACAGACAACTTTTTTTTTTATAGTTATGTAAATCTATGATTGCCCGATATTATCCTTTAAGGTTAAGCTCAAACATGCAGCTACCTCTCCCGCGCATCACAACATTTTTAAACATATATATATATAAATTCACTGAGTAGGGATATTAGAATAGTGAGAGACAGATTAGTTTTTTTAGATAGGGGAAATGTTTTAAAAAGTTTTTCTTCGATATCTTTTAACTTGGCTGAGGAGTTAGAAAATATGTTTACTCCGTCGCCAATATAAATTATTTCTGACTAAAGCTTTTTTCAAATATTTCTCCTATCTAAATGGACAAATTTGTATCCCACTTTTCATCCCCACTCATTGAGTGTATATGCTTAAAAATGTTAACCAACCGAATCTTAAGTAGATGCTCACGCACCAAGCGATTACGGGTGTGGCGTAGAATCTCATAACTACAGCGGGCAGTCGCTTTTTTCCAAAGATATCCGACTACTTTTAGGATTCAAATGGGCTACCAGGTTATATGGGATTGTATTAGACCCACTTAACCACCTATATTTTCCTTTTACCCTTTCGAATGGCTAGTTAATGCTAAACGGAGAACTCATAATCGTAAGTTGAAACGCTGGCATCGATTTTAGACTTACGTTCTCACCCAATTACTCTTCTCGTCTTTCAGTTCTTCTGACCTGCATAACTTCGTCTTTCCTTTGACACCGCCATAATTTCCCTCTCTAAAATGAATTTGCTGGACAGATTTATCAACAGGCTGTGACAGAAGAAAAACATTTCCACGCCGTACTGTCAATGCCAATGAGAATATCCTAAAGAACCCTCTTGAACACGTCCAACTCGTGAGTCCCGTTGTTTTCTGGCTCGTCGCGTAGGATTCAAGTAATGGTTTGTTTGCATTGCCGTCGAGAATTCGTGAATACACTTGAACCGCTTTGTTATGCCGGACACGAAGACGAAGAAATAATGCTGGAATCTCTTACTATAAGAGTATTTTTTTGTTTCAAAGACACGCTTGCTTAGCTGTCAACTCACCTTTTTTTACCAGACTACGCGAGAAGATTATGTTTTTCGAGTGTATCTCAGAGTTACGAGGGCATTAAATTATCACACAATGATTTGAAGTATTCAGTTTAGGTGGTATGACATTGAATTCTGAACTGTATTCGGTAAATAAATTCAGAATCTGAGTGAGTAGTAAGTTTCGCTCATAAAGCGGTTACCTCGACAAGAAAAATAGAGGAAGCAAAGAGTAAAAGCTTTCGACCGATGAGGAATATGTGGAATCAATCCGCCCAGCGCGGTTCGTAATGATGGATTGGCCAATCAGATGTTTCCACTAGCGGGGTCAGTTACGGAGCTCTCACAGCTTATATTAGCCTCATATTTACTAGAAACAAAACACCGATACTTTTCATATATCGCGTCTGTAGACATAGTGTATGCAAAGCAGAGTTTACTAATCCACCAGACAGCCCAGGGCTATAGGCAGGAGGCACATTTTCACACAAAACTGACGACAGGGATGAAATGGATGATTTTTTTACGCAAGATAGATCTACGATTGACTATCAACTCGCCTGATTTTAAGCGACGGTGTGGGCGAGGATGGTTCTTAAATTGGAGTTATTAGTTCAATTCACACATCCATTTAGCCATCCACAATATCATTTTTAGGGTTCCGTGCCTCAAAAGGAAAAAACGGAACCCTTATAGGATCACTTTGATGTCCGTCTGTCCGTCCGTCCGTCCGTCCGGGTATCAAGACCTGTATCTCGAAAACACGAGAAGGTATCGTGTTGAAATTGAAACCATATACGTAGATCTATAGTGTCTTGCTACGGAAAGAAAAATCACATAACTACATAACATAATTTTATGACTTGACATTTCTAACACTGCCAGCGTCAGTGGTCACAGATTTTATGTAAAAACAAAGGGCGGTAGTAATTAATATTTTCCTAACAAAAAAAATAAAAATATCATTGGCGGCCTTACCGAAAAAGTTACTTAACTTTAACCATCGTCTTAAATTCTCTGTCTTCTTTCCGCAAGTGTCATTACGTGTCAGCGAAAAGTTGACAAAATATGTTAACCATTACTTAAAGTTAAGTAACGTCGGTAAGGCCGCTAGTCTTACTTATGAACACGTACGCTGCTGTAAAGTGTTCGAAACGTCAGGTCATAAAATTAAGTTAATAACACGCGATAAATCCGTTAAAATTTGTTTAATTTCAATGTGTTTTTTATTAATTGTGGAACGCGTTATTTGGTCACATGGCAAAAAAACTGTGATTACCTATATATCGCTTATTTAGAATTTGATAGAACCTTATAAACTGTCTGGATATATCCTGTGAAAATTTCGCCGCTAAACTCCAAAATGGGACTAATCCATCTTCCATCCGATCAATGGCCGACGTATTTTTCATTTCGAGGAAGACATTTAAGCACTATATAGAACGGAAGGGAATTGATTGTAGTGTTGTCTTTATTTATGATACTACTGAACTTAACCAACTACACAAGAAGGGAAGAGAAGGGATTAGTTAGAGTGTAGGTATTTATTTTTAAATTGAGGAATACGCTACCCGAGTGACAAGAAAAAATCAACCCCACTTTACGTGCAGAGGAACGTTTATTCCCATTAGTACAATTGACAGTTCAATTTATTGAACTAATGAGACTTTTAATTCCCACTATTTCTTTTAATGGCGGCTGATTGTAATTAAGTATAACAAGGAATAATTTTGAAATTATTCTCTCGCCCTCCAGCTGGGCCTCAAGGCTGCTAAGTGAACATCACTCGCTCGCCGCTCGCTGATTTTGAAAGACAATTTTGACAAATTGTTAGTGTATTTGTATAGTAATAGACTAGCATTTCGTCAAAAATGTCTTTGAATCGTATCAGCGAGCGGCGAACGAGTGATGTTCACTTAGCAGCCTTGAGGCCCAGTAACCTTGAAACATAGTATTATCATGATATTTGGTATATTATTGGTATATTATCATGATAGTTATTTGGGTAACCGATTCACTCGCATATACATATATATTTTTAAACTAAACAACTTTCAAATCGATATGCAGACATTATATTATTATATTGACATTATATTATTATATAGACATTATATTGACTTTACTTTGACTTTGACTTTGACTTTGACTATAAGCACAGCACATTCTAGGAATAGAAGCTTTACGAAAAAGCAGACATTTTAGGAATGCAGATATTATTATAAGAAAGCAAACATTTAAAAAATGCAGACATTACATAAGCAGATCGAAGTCATCGTGTACATTTTATATAATCTCAAGACCTGACGTTTTAAACATTTTGCTACGTCTCAGGTCAAAGGTAATATTCCAGAACAGGTGTATTTTATTTATTTATTTAACACTTTATTGCACACAAGTACAAAGTAACAAGCTATACAATAGGAGGACTTAATGCCAATGTAGCATTTCTGCCAGTCATCCTCATAGTGAAAGACAGACAGGATGTAGGCGTGCTTCAACACTTAGGTGAATTACATTTATCTGTCATCTAATTTCACCTGTGACCAATGATGAATTAGAAACGCCAAAACCGATGCAGATTTTCCGTGTAGTTCTCACTATTTCCATGGAAATACGAAATTGAAATTGTGTGTTTTCACTTAATGTAACTTAATTATTTGTGAAAACAAGTGTTTTCACAAATAATTAAGTTCGTATAGACTGAGTGGCCAGCCCTAGTGTCGGAGTTATCAAACCGCCGAAAGGCCTCTGACCTAGCTTGACGATTGCTGTTTTTTACCCGACTGCGTAAGAAGGAGGATTATGTTTTTCAAGTGTATGCATGTATATTTCTTTGACACGCCCTAGAGCCTAAACGGCTTGACCGATTTTGATGTGAGTGATGTCAATAGATTCGTCTTAGTTGTGAGAGTGACACTCGGTACATCAAAAATTTAAAAAATCATAAGTTAGGCTGCAAAAACCTCTTTTCTGCAGTCGGGTATTTTGTTTTTCTTTTAACATTGACACTTGTTTTAAGAACAAACAACCGGGACCAACAAATTATATCCCACTATTACTATGACGACAAGAAATCACAAATAGTAAAGGTTGGCGCGTTTCCCTGATAAGAAAATATAGTACAGTATATGACTTGTGACAATATAAAAGACAATTAAGAAAATTGTTATTGAAATAAAAGCATTAAAATGCTTTTAATGTGATCTGCTTCATACAGACCGATTTACTTTTACTACACTAATGGAAATAATAGGACAAACGATCATTTAGCTGTATTTACTTACGTACCAGAGGAGCTATCTCAAGCAAAAATATTGTCACATTACTTGGTAAAGTAAATAAAACAGCGTTACAGCGCTGGAAGAATAATTACATTGTGTAGATAAACAATACGATTAAACGATACGATTGATAAATTGTAACGTAGAATTGCATCTATGGTGTGCTTTTTTCTCGCCAGCAAAACGTCGAAAGCACTCACTTAACTAGTAAGCCACTGAGGTGCGGCGCTCTCGCCGCAGTTGAATGTAACAAAGTAGCTATGAGTGGTGTCTGCTCTCGTACTCAAACATACATCTCAATGCAAACGATCTCAGAATTTCCATCAATGGACAGTGGAATCCACCCGTTTTTTTTTCTAGATAACGCAATAACAAATGAATCCTAAGTTAGTTCCATATTAGAAGTCTAAATAGAGACATCCGCTCGAGAAAGCGCTTCGTTTTGCGATTTTTCTTGAAACAACATTTTACCAGACGGCCATTTACACCACAAAGCGTAATACAATCCACTCCCGACACTGTTAAGCACAGATGTTCTCGGTCCGAGCTCCGCAGCAATTTCTATAAGTTTCCGATAAAAAACACTGAATGAAAATTGCATCAAGCGCAAAAAAGCTAAGCGATTTCGGAATGTCGAGTTATTTTGCAAAGATTTATGTCGACAGAGAACGTCCGATATATTGATAGTTTCCTAAGTTGAGTCGTTGACTCATGATAGTCATATTATGTCGACTGTGTCAAAACGTCCGATATCTAAATGTCCATTGTAGCAAAATGTCTAAATGTCTAGTTTAACAGTGTTTAGTCCTTCGTCAGGTCCCACATTGTCTAAAATTTAATCGATAATCTAAGTTGCACGATATAACTGGGGCCTTTGCATGGTTCTAGTGAATAAATCTCGATTAAAGGTTCTCGAGTGGAGACCACGTACCGGCAAGCGCAGCGTAGGAAGACCAGCCACGAGATGGACAGATGACCTCATACAAGTGGCGGGAAGACGCTGGATGCAAGCCGCTTCCAATCGGTCATTTTGGAAATCCATATGCCTATGTCCAGCAGTGGACTTCTTATGGCTGAGATGATGATGATGAGTGAATAGATAATTTCTATCAGTGCTGTTCATCTTCGACCACATTATCGCTATTAAAAATAAAGAACATTTTGACACAATTTGTTTAAGTATGAAATTACTGTCTCAGAAAAAATCGAGCCGTCGCGGGACGCCTATCACCTGGCAGATGTGATGGTAGCTATTTAAAATATAAGCTGAAAACACGTGAAAAGAACTCTTTCTCATTACTTTACTAAACACAATCTCTGTTTTATTATTACATGTTGATGTGGCCGAGGATGCAGCTCGTCGATCTAGTACATATCTATTCACTCTAACCTTGATAATTCCGTAATTATAGTTCTCAAAAAACAGAAAAAGCAGCAGAGACTTCCATTCCTGGGCTGTGCGGTACTCATCAAGTACACGGACTGAAATCGTTTAGTACAAAATATGTGGCTAGCAGAAAGTCGGCACGCTTTAAGCCATTTCTCATTGAAAGAAATGGCTTAAAGCGTGCCGACTTTCTGCTAGTCTCAAAATTACCGCACTTGTTTCGACCATTCTCTGTCCGCTTACGAAAAGTTTGACAAAGCGTCTGCAGCAGGGGCGGGGCGGGACGGGGCCGCCTTCGGGATTCAATTTCCTCCTCCATACATCACTGCGCCCGCGACGTTTCAGTTATAACTTTCGCGTTACGCTGATTTACGTATTCTCACACTTGTTTATGTTTTCGGAAGAGACATATATGAGTAAAGAAGTTCTGGCACACAATTCTCAATAGAACAGGTACAGAAAGCTCATCCTGAAACACATTTATAAAAATATCTACTCATACTATGACTAACAAAGTGTAAGTTAACATTCACAAGCACGAAGTGTGTGTGTGTGTGTGTGTTTGTGTGTGTGTCTTTCAACATACACTTGCAGAATGCATCTCGTTTAAATATGCTGTTCCTATCTCTTTTGAAGCGCTGCAAGTCACTGAAGTGGCAACAAGCTGTAGGAATGAATGCTAACTGTACAATACAGAAATAATTAATTCCTCATTATCATCCTCTCGGGCACAAGCACAGGTCCGATCGTATATGGAGTACTGCTGCCACCTTTTTGATGGATCAGCCAAGTATCAGCTGGAAGCTTTGGAATCAGTGGACCGGCGAGCTGTGAGGTTAATCGGTGACGATAAACTAGCTGCCAAGAAGCTACTTAGTCTCGAGCACCGCCGTAAAGTAGCATGTATGTCTATTTACTACAGGATTCATTTCGGGGAATGTGCGCAAGAGCTTCACGACCTAATTCCACCCTCTCCATTTCACTACAGGACTAGTAGAAAGTCGGTGAACTACCACCCATTTCTCGTTGAAATGCCGAAAATCCGTACTCAGCGATATCGATCCACATTCTTGTTGCATACTGCACAAGAATGGAATTCTTTGCCGCCATATCTGTTTCCTGAGACCTACAATCTTGGAATTTTCAAGGCTAGAGTGAATAGATATTTTCTAGATCGACGAGCTCCATCCTCGGCCACACCGTCGCTTAACATCAGGCGAGTTGGTGGTCAATCGTAGATCTATCTTCTATAAAAAAAACTGCTGGATATAGGCCTCCCCCGCGGATTTCCAAAAAGACTGATGGAAACGGCTTGCATCAAATGTCTTTCTGGCACTTGTATCTGCCACCTGCCACCTCTCCATCTTGTGGCGGGTCTTTCTACCTTACGTTTGCCGGTGCGTGGTCTCCACTCGAGTCCAGATTGGACATCAGTTATGTGCCCTGCCCACTGGCACTAACTTGCTAATCCACTGTGATATCTTGGTGAATTTCTTAAGTCCACATACCATTCCTTATTCCATTAAATAACTGAGTGCATCTGCCCTGACATAGGTCCCTTTGATACTCAATGATGTTGAAAGACTTCAAAATCTTATTTTAATACCATTAGTAATTATAATTTCTAATTAATGATTCTCATTTAATTAACAAACAAAATTTAATATCATCATATCCACTTCAAAATTACAAAATAACTAAAAAAACTTCGAAAATTACAAATCCACTTCACGAATCGAAAATTCCTATTATTTGTACTAATTTCAAGAATATATCAATTATGCTAGTGTAGACTAGGAATGCTGCTAACATGTATTCAGTCTCTCCAATCTCTATGGCTTTACCACCTATGATCATCTGAAGCTCCATCGTGAAGATCTAAAACATAACAACAGCTATATATATATCTATAATCTAGAATCACTAATATATAAATTTACAATTATAATTACTATAGATCGCAAAGTGGGCAAAAGTCCAGTTAGAAAAACTGTACCCAGCTACACAGGCTCTAATGAGACCTAGTGCTGGGCCCAGAGAATCTAAATGGTATAACTTAACCTACCAATAGCGCATAGAAAATAAGAGTCTGTATACCTACTGTTTTTTTTTTCGTAAGAACAAATAAACCTTTTTATTTAAAATATATACACAAAAAAAGATTTATTCAGATAGCGTTGATTTTTGCGACGGAGTAGTGGAAATATATATATATATATATCATATTTTATAATTATATATATATATATATTTTTCCACTACTCCGTCGCAAAAATCAACGCTATCTGAATAAATATATATACATATATATATATATATATATATTATATATTGTCAGGATCCCTTATAAATCGAGCCATCGACACAGTGATTATTAGGTGAATCAATGTAAAATGCAAATTAAATATATTTTTAAATTCATTTCATAACCTAAATGTAGAGGAAATTTTCTATTCATAATATTTGATTGTAGTTTCCGGCAGCCTAGTGGTGAGACCGCCTGACTTGCGATCCGCAGGTCCTGGGTTCGAATTCCACGGCTCGCACCTCTGTCTTTTCGAAGTTATGTGCGTATTGTTGATTGCCGCCAACTTCAAACGGTGAAGGAAAACATCGTGAGGAAACCTACATGTCTGAGAGTTCTCAATGATCTTGAAGATGTGTGAAGTCTGCCAACCCGCACTTGGCCAGCGTGGCAGACTATGGCCTAACCCTTCTCACAATGAGAAGATGGCCCGTTCCCAGCAGTGGGACAGTTTGTATAAACAGGGCTGATAAAAAAAAAAAAAAAAAAAATTTGATTACAATTCACGAATCAGTTTGCACGGATATTCAGGGTTCTGTACAACAAAAGAAAAAAACGGAACCCTTATAGGATCACTTTGTTGTCCGTCTGTCCGTCTGTCTGTCTGTCTGTCTGTCCGTCCGTCCGGGTGTCAAGACCTTTATCTCGGGAACGCGTAAAGGTATCGAGTTGAAATGAAAACCATATACGCAGATCTATAGTTTCTTGCTGCAGAGTGAAAAATTTAACTTCTCAGTTTAAAAAAAAAAGTTATAGCCGAATATGTCGCAAAAACGCATATTCACTCGCAAGGGAATCAGAACCTATGGGGTTCTTCCCGTTGACCTATAACTCTGAAATTTGGCAATAACCATTGTCATATAGTACACATAAAGGAAAAAATCCGAAAACTGTACATTTTTAATTTAATCACAAAAATATGCAAGGAAGGAGGGTCAAAATTTTAAAATGATCTTACCATATCATATGAAAGAGCTTCATTAGCACAAGCTAAAACTGGTTTTTAAATATTTTTCCGATGTATATTTTTCGGTTTATGAAGGAAAATAATAAAAAAAAAACGTTTTATCTATCAATTTGTACGGAACCCTTGGTGGACGAGTCTGACTCGCACTTGTTCGGTATTTTTTCAGAGAATGTATGTATTTTAGTTGTGATGGCCACGGCGAGTGCAGCAGCGACGCAATAATTTATCTAGTGAAAATTTAGAAAACTCAAAACCCACAGCAAATAAAAACTACTGAAATAATTGTGTTGTACTTATTTTTTGTTTTTGTGTGTTTTTTTGTATATTTAGTGTCTGCTCAAGTAATTTATTTCTAACTCCAAATCAGATTTTGGCGAGTTATAAGGCGAGTTGACGTGCAAGCATAAGCTATGTAAGCTGTATAAGCTTTTTCTATTTTTAACCGACTTCAAAAACAGCTGTTACCTCATCAGTAGTTTCGTTTTTTAAAACAAACTAACTGAAAAAATATGTCATCCAAGTAAACGAAATTATGTCTTTTGAAGTCGGTTATTTCAGTTATTTAAACTATTCATATGCTCTCATACTATTTACAAATTTTAAGCTCTCCGAGGTATGGGTCTTATTGGCTGACTGTCTTTTTGGCTAACTGTCTTTTTGGCTAACTGTCTTATTGACTAGCTGTCTCATTGACTGACGGCCGATAATAAACTTCATTTTCATCGCATCTAAAAGCGTCACTCTGGGTTCAAGAACCGTTTTAATTAGTTAATTTCTCGGAATGCGACGTTCGTCATCGACTTTCTTAAATTGATTGTCAAAGTCAGCCGATAAGGCCGCTCACACTCTTAATCAATAATATCATCGAAAATATATTTACCACAACATTTAATACTGTCCCAACAATGAGTATAACTAGATGCAGAGTTTTCATATAGTGCCCAGTGACCATCATGCCTATACCAACGACCAAAGATATGGCGCCAAAAGCAGCTGCTATTACCACTATGTACAGCATATAGGCGGTGAAATCAAACTGAAAAAAAAAAACAAATGAAATATCTCTCAAAATACACATTCAGTACAGTGAAGTGGAACTTCGTGACCATCATCCACAGTCTTCTCTATCCCACTGCTGGGTATAGCCTCTCTCTTTCTTATCATCTTACTCGGTCCTGTGTCATCGAGTCCAGGTTCGACCCGCCATTATATCGTCAACCCATCTAGACATGCTGGTAGCTGGCAGCTGGAGATCCTATGCTTCGCTTACCTTGCTTCGGCCACCACTTCGTCAAAACCTTACTCCATCTGTCATCAGTTGCCTAGCAACATCTCCTGTCCAATTCCATTTAAATTTCATTATCTAAATCGATTCTAGCTCCAAACTTAGCAAAGCTTGTACTATGAACCAGATGTCTGTCTGATATATATTTTGTAAATCTAAAAAATACATAGCATTCATATAAACACTCAGACAGAATAATCCATGCTCAACTGAAATGTTTGCCCTGGGTAGGGTTCGAACCAACGATCTACAGCTCAAAAAGCAGATATACCACCACTGAGCTATGATGCCTGTCTATTTAAGAGTAGAAAACAGTTTTCACCTATTGTATAAGAATCGTGTAATGTTTGTCAAAAATTGCTACGAAAACTGTAATAATATATGCTCTTAAAATATTTCACAACTTACATTTGAGAAAGCTAATAGAAAACAAACGAAGACAACAATACAAGTCGCAATCACCGCATAGAACACTATCCGTGTGTCGTAGCGGGAGGTCACCCAAGCACAAATGATACTCATACAGACCACCTGGAACACAAACAACTTTATGTCAATTAAGGATTCGCTCAATGCGTGCAGCTATCTCTCTCGCGCATCACACCCTTTTTAAACATATAAAATCATTGAATCGGGATATTAGAAAAGTGAGAGCTGAATTTGTTTATTTACATAGTAAAAATATTTAAAAACAAGTTTTTCTCGATATCTTTTAAATTGGCTGAGGAATAAGAAAATATATGTTTTTTTTTTTCTAATGCCGTCGCCAGTATACTATATCTCCATCTTTGTCATTTCCCTAAAGAATAACAGAGATGGAGATATAGTTTCCGATCCAATGTCAAATTAGAATTATTTTGAAAATGGGTACAGATTATAAAGTTTATAAAGAATAATTTAAAACTTACCGCCAGAATGAGTACAATTATGTTGCAAGGAAACACTCTGATGCACGGCGAACAAGCTAGGGCGTAGCTAAGAGCGACCATGCATATCCTGAAATATTAACAACAGATTTCTTAACCGACTTCCTAAAAGATGGAGGTTATCGATCCGGTCTGTATGTTTTTTTGTGTGTTTGTTCACCGATTACTCAGCCAATTGAGCATTGTTTTTTTTTTTTTGTGTTTGATAGGTCATACTTCAGAGGTGGTCCCTTATAAATTTTATCGAAATCGATGCAGTTACTTTAGTTTTTATAACAAAATAACTGGTAAAATATCATCCAAGTGCCTGTAGAAAAGTAATCAGCAAGTTGCGTATATACCTATATTGTATTGCTTATTTTGAAGTCTGTTTTTTAGTATTTTAAACTATAATTGTCATTACACCTGTTAAAAAAATTGTGTTTTTTTCGTATAAGAGCATGCAAGACACCATTTTTCTGTTCAAGATTTTTATTTGGATATTTTCATTACTTACTTAAAAAGTTCATTTTGCGTAATTATCATTACACCTGTTCAAGAAATGGTGTTTTTTTCGTATAAGAGCATGCAAGACACCATTTTTCTGTTCAAGATTTTTATTTGGATATTTTCATTACTTAAAAAGTTCATTTTGCGCCCTAGGGGACTAATTAACTTATTATTGATTCATGACAGTGTAACATAACTAAGAAGGTCAAATGAAATTGTTGTATAAAAAATGTTACTACAATGAGCAGACTTGCATCCTAAGCTTCGTTTTGTTAATTATTTTATTTTAATGCAACAACAAAAAAAACATGTTCAAACATGTCGAAAGGTTCTCGAGTGGAGACCACGTACCGGCAAGCGCAGCGTAGGAAGACCAGCCACGAGATGGACAGATGACCTCATACAAGTGGCGGGAAGACGCTGGATGCAAGCCGCTTCCAATTGGTCTTTTTGGAAATCCATAGAGGAGGCCTATGTCCAGCAGTGGACTTCTTATGGCTGAGATGATGATGATTAACAAAAAAACATGTTAAACCATCAAAAAGTAAGCTATAAAATAAATAAATTAATATGGGTGAATATTTCACAAAATACCATATAGCCCGAAATAAACAAAGCTTGACACAACGATTTTGGTTACATTCTTGATGCATTTTGCACAGAAGTGGAACTCCGTGCCGCCTATATTGTTTTCTGAGTGCTTCTTGGAATTTTAAAAGCTATTTTGAGTAGATATCTTATTATAGATCGACGTCCTCTTTTCTTCTTTGTACGTTCACTGGCCGAGGCGACGATTTCACATAAATGTTAATTTTTAAGCGACTTCCAAAAAGAAGGAGGTTCCAATCGGACTGTATGTTATTTTTATTCATTATTTTGTATGTTTTTTCAGCGATAACTTCATATAATGAATTGATTTTAATGATTTTTTGGTAGGTCATACTTTAGAGATGATTCCATATAAATTTTATCAAAATCGGAAAATCGGTTCAGTACTATGGTTTTTAGGGTTCCGTACCCAAAGGGTAGAAACGGGACCATATTACTGAGACTCCGCTGTCTGTCCGTCTGTCCGTCTGTCCGTCTGTCCGTCCGTCCGTCCGTCCGTCCGTCTGTGTACCAGGCTGTATCTCATGAACCGTGATAGTTAGAGAGTTGACATTTTCACAGATGATGTATTTTTGTTGCCGCTATAACAACAAATACTGAAAAATGGAATAAAATAAATATTTAAGGAGGCTCTCATACAATAAACGTGAATTTTTTTGTTCGTTTTTGTTAGATATTGATAACGGCAAGAGGTAGACAGTTGAAATATTTACTGAATATTGAGCTATGTTATTCACTTTAAAAATAAATAATTATATTAAAATAAAATTAATATTTAAGGGGGCTCCCATACAACGTGTTTTTTCTCGTTTTTATAGATAATTGGTACGGAACCCTTCGTGCGCGAGGCTAACTCGCACTTGGCCGGTTTTATCATAACAAAATAACTGAAAAATTTTCATCTAAATAAACGAACTACGAATTTCGTGTTTTGAAGTCGGTTTTTTTTCAGTTCTTTGAACTATAATTATTTGTGTAACTAGCATAAAACACTGAAGGAGAAATGTGCTTGGAATTCTACGCGATCATCTGTCACTTTAGTGACGACAAAAAAAAAAAAAAAAAAAAAAAATGAAAATTCCTAGACAATGAAAAACTTACATGGCTGGAATAGCAAGCAGGAATCCTTTTCTTTGAAATGTTTCCGTCAATGAGTCTCTGAAACAAACAGCTAAGTAACGAGTTTTTCTCATACACTGAGGCTTCTGTACCACCCTATTGGCATTCACGTCTAGTCAAATTCACAGATAGCTCTAATGAAAAAACAATCTTAATTTTGTAGTTGATAACTATTATTTATTTATATGTTCCAACAACGGTGTAAGTTAGTAATAGCATTTTTTTTTATAAAAACAAAATATTCGACTGCATAAATAAAGAGCGATTATTTATCGCTTGTTATAAATGGTTTTAAGTTTACGTTTTCGCAAAAAAGTATACCACGGTAAAAACTATTATTTGTTATAAAAAAATTCGTTGGAGATTACGAAAAAGTGTCAGTGTTCAAAAGTGAAAAAAATAAAAAAAATATTGTTTTGAGATGTGTTGTTTTTTGCAAGAGTTTTATTATTGCAGAAAAAAAAATTGCCACTAGAGAAATAAAGACGAATCTAACGCTACTTGCACAGAAAAGTCGTTTTGGTTCTAAATGATAATATAGGCACATACCCGCATACTCATCCGAAACACAACCCTCTATCTTGCGTAGTCGGGCAAAAATTATCCCTATACAAATAATAATTAAGGGTAGAAGACAGCTCTTTGTATGTACAAACTCACTGTAAAAACACAGTATAACTACAGAAAACTTCAACAATTCTACGTATAACATAAAGAGGAATACAGAACAGACACTCCGCCTCCCGCCAATTTCGGCTTCCTCACCCGCTCCCCGCGCTCGCCTTGTCGTTTGCCGGAGTTTGTCGTGTCGAAGTCAGTCGAGGCAGTTCGTCTTAATTTTTGATACTTACGATGTTAAAACTATAGTCACAAACGCAGCAGTGATCAGGAGCATGATGAGAACTATTAAGAAGACGAGTCGTATGAACCCGTTCCTTGAGGGCGTGTAATCGAGCGGTTCTTGGCCGTATGCATTCCAACCTCCGTCCGGTGGCGGTCCCCCTGCGTTACATTAAAATGTCACACAAGTAATACAAAGAGTTTCTATATTAAGGTTTAATATTTTAATAATCTCCTGTTTTCTTCAACAAACAATCAATCTTTCAATTTTTCTTTTTTTGGGGTGATAACGTCTTACAAATCGATGAACGCCGGCTGCACGCACGAAAATGCATGACTCATTGTCACGTTCCGCCTGAGCCGAGCGTGCAAGCGAGAGCTCGAAACAAGCGATAGAGAGGCATGATCGGCCTAGGCGTTCAGCTTGTGACGCATTTATCATGACGTTATCACGTAAAATTATCGTTCGTAAGCCGATTTTACAGTCAATCGTTTTTTTTTCAATCTTGGAATTTTCAAGTCTGTAGTGAATAGATATCTTCTAGATCGACGAGCTCCATCCTCGACCACACCGTCGCTTAACACCAGGCGAGTTGGTGGTCAATCATAGATCTATCTTGCATGAAAAAAATATTTACTTAGACAGTTCAAAAATTACGTATCTATGTACATCGGTTCCCTCATAACTTCTAAACTACCTACTTATCATATCATAATTTGACAAATGAGTTGTCTTTAGAAGCATCATAATTTGTCTGCTAGTTATAGGCTATTTGATGTCACATTAAATTGAACAAGTCACCTTCTAGGGGCACGAAGTCAAGAAAAAAATATTTATAATATGCTACTTTGCAGAATAACATAACAATAGTAGCATAAGAAAAAAAGTCGAGTACCCAAAATATCCTGAATTTGTAAAGGTTTTATAAATGTGTAAAAACCGGACAAGTGCGAGTCAGACTCACCCACCGAGGGTTCCGTACAAATTAAATAAAAGAGGGAAATCACATATTTTTTTTATATTTTCCTTCATAAACCGAAAAATATACATCGTAAAAATATTTAACACATTCCTTGCTCACCACTCGGATCCGAGTGTATAGTAGTATACTAGCGGCGCCTCACACTCGGATCCAAGTAAGCGTCCTGTTCATTGTGTAGTAGTCAGTAAACCGCCGGCGTTTGAGGCAGTCAACGTTGCTTTGCGCGGCCACTCTGTACTTAATCAAAATTCGCCTAAAAAGTTTTGGTTCCCAGCTGAAGTGAAGGGGCTGCAGGGGGCGAAGAATGTGCTAAAAACCTGTTTAGCTTATGCTAGGCTCTTTCATATGATACCCCACATTATACGGTTAATTCACTTTAAAATTTGGGCCCTCATTCCTTGCATAGATACACTATTTTTTTGTGATTAAATTAAAAATGTGGTTTTCGGATTTTTTCCTACTCTAACACAATGCTTCTTGCCAAGTTTCTAGGTCAACGAAGTACCCCATAGGTTTTGATTCCTCTGTGAGTGTCGAAATGTGCGTTTTTACGACATATTCGGCTGTAACTTTTTTTTACGAAATCTGAGAAATTGTATTTTTCTTTCTGCAGCAAGATACTATGGATCTGCGTATATGGTTTTAATTTCAACTCGATACCTTCACGCGTTCCCGAGATAAAGGTCTTGACACCCGGACGGACGGACAGACGGACAGACGGACAGACGGACAACAAAGTGATCCTATAAGGGTTCCGTTTTTTCCTATTGAGGTACGGAACCCTAAAAAACTTAAAACTATGTAAATGAATAAAGGCTACTTTTACTTTTTTACTTTGCAGAATGTATTATTATGTTATATATTATAGTAGGTAGAATAACGACCTCGGCTATCCTCAGAACACCACTATGAATATGTATGAAATACGATAAAATATTCATAAACAAAACAAAACAAACATTTTCTTGTTTCATACTTTTTGTAGCTAGATTTTTCAGTAGTCGAGTTTTAGTTTTTGAACTTATTTTTTATTGCTATATTACCGAGAATAAAAATCGATATTAAAGTTAACCACAATAATTCATTTTCAAATTATAGGTATCGTTTTCGACCATGATAATTTAATAAAAATGCTTTATATAGAAATCGTACCACCTTAATACCTCCACGCGTTCCTAAGACAAATAATGTTTACAGAGAGGACAAAGTGTTTTTTTTAGGCACGGGACTCCAAAAAAACATGAAACGAACAAGCTATGTCAAATTATTCTTACCTAACCTTACCTTGGTAACCTTGGAACATAACCCATGTGGTTTTTGGCGGTCGAATATGCTTTCCATAGTCAGAGTACGTCATTTTTGAATTTTCTAATGTTTTTCCTTCCACTGTGACAACATCCTTAATTCCATCTTCCACGTCTATAACAATTTCTTTAGCTTGGATATCAGCCTTGTTATTTGATAGAACAACATTAACTTTAGCGTAATTTTCGACGCTTGTCCTATGGTCGGAGTCAAATTGGTTTGCAGCCGGTAGTGGTTCTGATCGCATTTCATTACGTTGGGTTGCTTCATTCTCTTGTTTTTTTGCGCTCATTCGATTTGGATTTATTAAATTTGCATTTTCTGCTGTTTATTTCTTTGATTCTGTAAATATTAGAAGAAAATTACTTCGAAAATATTTCAGAATAAATACTAGAAAAATCTTATATTTTCCTAAATGACTACATTGTGACATACGTCAAGAGATATGACTTTCCGTATAATAAGTTACTATATGGATATGACAGTTTGATAGCTTGATGCTATGATAGGTAGCTAAAGAGAATTCAACACTAAAATGATGGCAGTATCACTTCTTGCCTGTGGCCCGGTTTGATGTTTCAACCGGAGCACGTTTTTTCCATAGTACTGTGCCCGGACCAAGGAAGTTTTATTTTTTATGTATACTCCATTTACTAAAGAAATTAATTAACCTACTTCCAAAAAGACGGAGGTTATCAATTCGGTCTGTTTTTTTTTGTATGTTTAATCACCAATTACTCACCCAATTGTGCATTGATTTTGATAATTATTTTTGTATTAGGTAGATCATACTTCAGAGGTGGTCCTATATATATATATATATATTTAACTTTTTTAAACTGTGATAAATAAAGAAAATGTGTTGAATAGAATTCTTATTTCGCTAATACAATCTTACGAGTGAACTTTAAATGTCAGGGCTCAATCAGAGCCTATGACGAATTACTTTGTCTCCGCGAAGAAGCTTAATATACAGTTAGTAACAAAACAAAGGGCTTTTCTTCGGTATTATGTCACCGTCGATATTGAATCCATGGTCTCGTTTGCGCATAGATATCTACATGTATGATAATTATAGTTTAAAAAACTGAAAAAACCGACTTCAAAATACGCAATACAATACATATGTACGCGACTTGCTATCCACTTTTCTACAGGCAGTTAAATGATATTTTCCCTGTTATTTTGTTATAAAAACCAAAGTACTGCACCGATTTTGATAAAATTTAAATGGGACCACCTCTAAAATATGAACTATCAAATACAACAAAAAATCATCAAAATCAATGCACAATCGGCTGAGTAGTCGGTAAACAAACATACAAGGAAACATACAGAATTGATAACCTCCTTCTTTTTGTAAAATGGTTAAAATATGTAAGAAAAATTGTAATCAGTTTAATATTGAGTTACACGTGTCGCACGGCTATTATTCAATTTACACGTGTCTCGAACTCCACGTCGAATGCCTAGTAGATTAAATAACACCGTCGATCTCATATTACAACTAGCACTTACCTGTGGCCTAGCCCGCGGCATTAATAACAAACAAAAAAACACCAACAATGTAGAAATTCGAGTGAAATCCACCAAGACACAAAAGCTGGCTATGGAAGAGTTTTAGCAAGTTCCAATTTTACCTAGCCTACATTTTTTATAAGTTTATGCAGTTATTTTATATCTTCAAAAATGTGGATATGCGCGAGCGAGACTGACGATATGATAGACTATGGACTCTTAAAAAACTGTAACAATTGGCTTCAAAAAGCATAATTTTGTTTTAAAAACCAAACTACTAAATCTATTACCTATATAAGTATTATCAGTAATTTATAAACCTATTTGAAAAATTCTTCGTTTCAATGGATATCCTTTCAGATTGGTCCCATAGGAAGTTTTATCAAAATCGGTTTAAAATTTTGACAAATATATTTCTAAAAACCAATATACATTCATGTAAATAACAAATTTTTTTTTAGTTGTATTTTATGTTGTCACATAACTTATTTTTACTGGATTACAACCTCGATTTGTTTGAGGAAGAAGTTAATAAATATATCTAAGTCACTTATTCTCAGCTTTCTCTATCCTTTTCATGCCCCTCATCGTCACTTCCAATCAAATAAGATCTTAGTCAAACTCAACCTAATTTTGACCAAAATTTTAATCAGGTAATCTTAAAAGACAACTGTCATCTAGTCTCACTTGTGACCACTGACGCTGCAAAGTGTTCAATACGTCAGGTCATAAAATTATGTTAAATATAAGCGATAAATCCGTAAAAAATTGTTTAATTTCAATAATCTTCGCTAATTAGTCGTAAACAAAATCTTAATGAAGTTGGGCTTCTTTCCAAAACAAAAACAACATTTTGAGTAAAAGTTAAAGGCTCTCTTTATGAAACACCTACGCAAACTCTATTAATACCTACAAAACAACTTACACAATGTAATCGTGTTCACAAACTGTACGGGTTAACTAATCGTAGATCCTATCTGGATTTCCTAAACAAAGAGGTCTCTTAAAGGCTTTTAAACGCCCAATTTTACCACCAATATCCTTTTAAGAGACCCTTAGCCCAATCAAGTAATTAAAATTCAATTTAATTCAGGCATTACTTTACGGAAATTCATACTTAAATGTTAAAATGTTTAGCTCGGCAGGGGAATTAAGATATTCAACGTTCAGAAAGTAAACACAATTTGTGAATTGATTTTCGAAACTAAGCGAGGGTTTTTTCGAAACGGTTTTCAATGTCACGCAATATCGATTTCAACTAAACAAGTAATAATAAAAGATGTTTTATTTTATGCACAATATATTATGTACACATATTTTCATACGATACAGTTGCGCCCTTTGGTTTTACCTAAGGTATAAAATAACATGCATACCTTTTTCAAACCGTATAAGTCGAACTACGCGCGAGTGTAGCGAGCGTGATTTTTTAGTAATTTGTATGAATTATAATTATTTATTTAATTAATATATATAATTAAAATTTATGTATATATATTAATTTTTAGTTATCATTATTTTAGGTACTTTTGTTTAGTTTATGTGGATTCTAAAAATTCTTATTTTATTCCATTCTATTTCTAAAATCTATTCGGATTATAAAATTTCACCAACTCTGCATGTAGATCCTCTTGTAAGCAAATCCTACACTCGCTTCGCTTTTAAATCTCTCTCGCTAGCGCGGTCGCTTTTAAATCGCCGCCATAGAATTTAGTTTTTGTTCACATATGGTGTGATGAATCGATATGATAAAATGTATGAAATAAATCGCATCGTATTCGTGTGAAACCGGAGCCGCATTCGAGTAGTCTAGTGTGCGAAAGGTGTTAGTGCCTAGAGACACAATTCTTAACATAATTTATTTCGATGACACAGCAGAAAATGTTTCTTTTTAACCCTCTACCCAAAAAGAGGGGTGTTATAACTTTGACGTGTATATATGTCTATATGTGTGTCTGTCTGTGGTATCGTAGCTCTCAAACGGACAGACCGGTTTTGATCTGTTTTTTTTTTTAAAGGGTTTCATCGGAGTTTTCTTAGCTATGTTTCATCAAAATCTTTTTGGCAGTATTTTTGTCGGGTGTTTAGCCTTTCTAAACTTATACTTGTTACTGAAAAGTTTTAGCAAATTATTTATTCCTCAGACAATCTCAGACACAACAAGCGTTACTGTAGATAAACTAAAAATGACGGCGGACATTTTCAGTAAAAAAAAATACAGATATCTTTAAACCTGAAAGAATTCACGACGAAATTCTCTACAAAAATGTACGGCAATTTGTAGCCATTTCCTCTACGCAAAAGAAAGAAAGAACAAAAGCAAAAGAATTATAGCCAGAAGCGGATACTTACTAACAAGAGAACAATGACATGAAAAGATATGAAAAATTAAAGAGCCCTTAGAGTAGCCAAGATTTTAGCTTGTCTAAATGGAAGGCCCCTGCTCAATGGGGCCCCCAAATGGCGGGGGATAATAGGTGAATGGGGCCAATTAAGTGTAAAATGGAGTTACTGTATCCAAATGCTGGGCCCATTGTTAACGGGACCGTATGAACGTTTCCAATTTAATAGGGTGTCTAACAAGGACTTCTGTTGGTGTTTAGGAATTTTTATGTGTATGGGAAATCTAAAGGATTATAATCCTTTCAATAAGAATATATCTCTTATATTAAAGATACGTACTTTATTCCGTTAGTTAGTAGTTATATCACGCGTTTTTATTTAACCGACTTAAAAAAAAGACGAAGATCTCAATTCGACTCTATGATTATTATTTTTTGTATGTTTGTTCAGTTATACCTTCACCGATTATAAATTGTGTTTGTTTGGTAAATAATATATCAGAGGTAGTCTCTTATAAATTTTATAACAAAATAACTCGAAAAATTTCATCCAAGTAAACGAATTGCGTATCTTGAAGTCGTTTTTTTTTTTTTTAATGTAATTAATTATAATTATACAATATTAAATATGATAACTTTGTAGCCACGTAGTTTAGTGTTCATGATGCGTGATTATATGTAGAATGATAAGTCATATTTAGGATACGTTAGCACAAATAATAAGAGTATGACTGATATAGATAGGAGGCCTCTAGCAAGTAGTACTTAGTATTTAAGCTTAGTTATTTGTTACAATGAATTAGACCGATACCAGATACCGATACCGATACGTCGGGGTCACCAATATGCCGGAGGCTGGATGGTTGGTAATGATGAGACACAACTTTATTTCATTCTTTGTCGACTTCAGGAAATTCTTCGGAAACATTCAGGCATAGATTTTTATAGTAAGTATTGGCTCATAATCGTTGTTTTTATTCATGAACTCTGCCATAAGAAGTCACAAATAGGTCTCCCACATGAATTTCCAAATATATCTGTGTTGTTGTTATTTCTATCGAGTTAAGACAGACAAAACAGAAACACGTCTAGATAACAAGTATAAATTTAGAAAATACAAAACCCCCGACAATAAAATAACGGCTGAACCGATTTTGATGAAACATACCTAAGAACACTCCCGACTAATTCACCTTTCAAACAAAAAAAACAAAATCAAAATCGGTTCATCCGTTCGGGAGCTACGATGCCACAGACACACACACACACAGACACGACAAACTTATAACACACCGTCGTTTTTGCGTCGGGGATAAAAAAATAGACTATCAAAGAAATATCCTTCGTTTTTCGTAGTCGGTTAATAAAATTGCTTTAGGCAGTTAAGTAGCTTTTTAAACTGACAGAGGTTGCATTGTCCGGGTCTTATTAACAGAGGTAATTTATTGATGAATTTTTTTATACCTCTTCAATTATTCACTGTTGTACGCTTTCACGAGAATGTACGGGACACCGTGCGATATTTTACGTTGTGCCATTTGTAATTTGTTTAACCATGTGGTAGGAATTTATCTCTATTTTAACCGATTTCATATAAAAGAGGAAGTTATCAATTAGGTTGTATTTTTTTTTCTACATATATTTTTGTTACCTGGGTTTTTTACCTCATAGTTAACTCAGTCGGCGTATTTTGAAGTCGTTTTTTTTTTAAGTTTTTTAAGCTATAATTATATATCACCGTGTGGCAGAAATACGGTTATTGTAAGAAATTGAATGCAGCGTATATTACGGGTCTCTCAAATAATCATAGTTTAAATAACTGAAAAAAACCGACTTCAAAATACGCAATTCGTTTACTTGGATCACATTTTTTTCAGTTATTTTATTATAAAAACCAAAGTACAGAACCTATTTTGATAAAATTTATGTGGGACAACCTCTGAAATAATACCTACCAAACAAAAAAGAATCATTAAATAAATTTAATAAATATATATTTGTGGACATTTCACACAACACCATCTAGCCCAAACTAAGCAAAGCTTGTAATATGGAACTAGATGGCTGATAGAATACATATTTTTTATTTTTTTTGCATATATATACATATGATACATAGAAACACGCAGACACAGAACAAACATCCATGTTCATCACACAAATGTTTGCCCTGGGTGGGGATCGAACCCACGACCTATGGCACAGCAGGCAGACATACTACCAACTGAGTCACAAGGTCAGTCAACATTAAAAACGATTCATAATATTGGTGGAGTAATCGTTGAACAAACATACAAAAACCATACAGTCGAATTGAGAACCTTTTTCTTTTTGGAAGTCGGTTCAAATTACACTGGTTTGGTCCTAGCGTTACTCTAGACAACGTTCGACTATTCAAATCGCGCCTCGTGTAGTTTAAGACTTAGCAAAAATTACGCGAAAGCGTTATTTGAAAGGCAATGCTAACAGATCAAAAGCCAATTCATTCAAGGTCAATCGACAAAACTGATAAAAACGAAATTAATAAAAATATGCAAATGAAGTAATACAATTAAAAAAGGCTAAGAAAGAAATACAACAAATGACCTTCAAGGGCTAAGAGAATGGTCAATCGTAAAACCAATTTAGACCCATTACCATTAAAAAGAATACCTTTTTAATCGTATCCGATGGATTTTTAAACATTCTTGACATTTCAACCGACTATAAAAAAGAGGGGTTATCAATTCTATTGCCTTTTTTTCTTGTTTGCTACCTCCGTTATTTATAACCCGATTTGGAAAAATTGTTATATTTTTATATTAATTGATATCCTTTAAGATTAGTCCCATAGAAATTCATTCAAAAGCGGTACAAAAGTTTGGTTTTAAAAACAAAATAACTAAGTACAATCAATCTTTGATTTTCAAGGCTAGACTGAATATATATCTTCTAGATCGACGAGCTCTAAGTATCCTCGGCCACACCGTCACTTAACATCATGCGAGTTGGTGGTTAATTGTAGATCTATTATGTATAAAAAACACTGAAAATATTCATTCAACTAAAAGAAATTGCTAATTTTGACGTCGGTTGTTTCACTATAACAATTATGTATATCTTAAATCGGAGCCAAAGATATTTGTTTTCACTTTTGGGAACAATTTATCAAGCAGTAGTTTGGACCTACAGAATTCCGTATGTGCATTTTTTGTACGAAAATAATTAGTATGAAACTTTCGTGTTTTTTTAGTAAGATAGATCTACGATTGAACACCAACTCGCCTGATGTTAAGCGACGGTGTGGCCGAGGATGGAGCTCGTCGATCTAGAAGATATCTATTTACTCTAGCCTTGAAAATTCCAAGATTGTAGGTCTCAGGAAAAGAATTCCATTCTTGTGCAATACGCAACAAGAATATGTGGATCGATATCGCTGAGTACGGATTTTTAGCATTTTAATGAGAAATGGGTGCTAATTCGGCGACTTTCTGCTGGTCCTGTAGTGAAATGGGGAGGGTGGAATTAGGTCGTGAAGCTCTTGCGCACATTCCCCGAAATGAATCCTATAGAAAACATTTTCGTGGTTTGAATACATTTAAACTTACGAGGTAAACTTACGATTTCAACTTTTTCTTTTCCATAAAAACAGATATGTAGTAAGTAAGATACTATTACATAACTTTACTACTTGCTACATATTCTAAACCCCAGATGGACAAAGCCGTGTGCCGCAGCTAGTTTTAACTGAAACACCAAATTAGTGCAACAACGTGTAGCAGAGACTGTTGCCACTTAAAACTTTTCTTGTTTAAAATGTAAAAACTTCAGTGCAGGCAAATTGGACATTAAAAATGTTTAAGTGCTTTTAAAACATTTTTGTTCCAACTTTAAAATTATCTCTATAGCGCAGATGTAATCGAGGCACAGGATCGAAGAGAATGGACAATAATTGACATAGACATAGAAATAATTTTAATTTGTGACAAAAACAATTACAATGATATATACAAATAAAAAAAAAAGAACAACAACATAATTATTTAAGTTATTATAATTAACAACGAAATTATTATAGTTATTAAAATTAATAAACTGAAAAATCCGACTTCACAATACGCAATTCGTTTACTTGGCTGATATTTTGTTATAAAAACCAAAGTACTGAACCTATTTTGACAAAATTGATATGGGACGACCTATGAGGTATCAAACAAAACAGAATCATCAAAAACAATATTATTGGCGGAGTAATCGCTGATCAATCATACAAAAAAAAACATACAGTTGAATTCAGAAACTCCTTCTTTTTGGAAGTCGGTAAAAAATCAAAAAAGAAATAAATTAATTACATGGCTAATAACTAAATCAATAAAAAAAAAAAAAAACAATTGACGTTAAACCCTAAGATGAGGTATCTCCCCGCCCAAACGTGCCCATTAGGCTGTCGGCATTACCACGTTGAATTCTCGACAATATTCAAAGTGCGATTGAGCGAGAGTGTGTCTTGCTATGTTCAGTGGACTCAGTATGTTATCATCGACGTGTATTTACTTAGGTACAAGAGGATAGCTCCTCTGATACGTAAGTAGCAGCTGAATTGTCATATTTTTTGGTAAAGTAAACAAAGCAGCGTTACAGCGCTGGAATAATAATTACATCGTTTATCTACGATACGATACAATTAATGCTTACAACGCAGAATTGCATCTATGGTGTGTTTTCTCGCCAGCAAAACGTCGAAAGCACTCACTTCGCTAGTAAGCCACTGAGTGAGGTGTGGTGCTCTCGCCGCAGTTGAATCTAACAAAGTAGCTATGAGTGGTGTCTGATCTCGTACGTAAGTGCATACGGCTAAATGGTATATTAGGTCCAACTACAAATCTGCGTAGATACCTACATCATACTCGTCATCATCTATTTAAAACTGTCATTATTCTTAGTTTGGCTTTAGGTTTGTAAGCACATTGTACTTATTTTGTATAACGCATATCACATTTATCTTTAAGCACTTAAGTAACACTTAAACCTAAGTTTAAACTCCGTACCAAACGATAAACTTATTCAATTGTTGATCTCGTCATAAGACAGGCTTATGTTATTATCGCAGCCTATGGAATTAATTTAGGCTTATCACAGCTTTCTAGTCTGGATTTGTATTGTTGAAGAAATTGAGTTTCAGTTAACTGAAGTCTTGTTATTGTTCAATATTACAATCGTGACTTGAAAATTACATTAAGAATTCATGTTTTTTAAAGTAGTAACTAACTAACTAAATAACCTATCTACATAAAGAAATAATATTTTACTATGGAAACTAACGTGGTTTTAACACATTTTAAATCAAAACTACGGGTCACTCACATCTGTTTTGACCGCCGAATGCGATTGAAACTATAGTCGGATATTTCGGCTCAAAACAGACGTGAGTGACCCGTAGTTTTTATTTAAAAAAGGAATAATATTCGCTTGCACTACGCAAGCAGACACACAATCATGCAAGCACGCACGTACATATTCACGCAAGCACGCACTTATGCATGCACGCAAGCACGCATACACGGACTGTACGCATGCACGCATACACGGACTGTACGCACGCACGCAAGTAAAAACGCGCACGCAAAAACTTTCCGCACTTACAATATTAGTGAGATCACACGAATTCCGACTACTATTGTGAAGAGCAGGCATAAAATAACGGGCTAAAGATCGCCAATATCATGAAGCGCCGTAGGTAGATACTACAAACAAGTATTTCTAGTCAAATCCAATCTCCGTTAGCGCTGGTTCGAACGCAGCGTACAATTCCGTGTTCCTGCAGACGAGCTGTCGTAACGTTTGCGATGAAATCGAGCTCCCTGCATCCGTACGGGACGCGCATGCACGCGGGCGACGCGATACATATCGAGTGCCACATGAACAGAATAGAAAGAAACAGATGGAAATGTTATAAGAATCGCTTGCCTGATATCAGTGTGACGTTTTCCTAATTTGAACTTACATAAGCAGAATCGAAAGAAACAGATGGAGATGCTATACGAATCGCTCGCCTGATATTATCAGTGTGACGTTTTCCTAATTCGAACTTTGACAGTTTAAACCCTCGTATGGCAAATGTTTTGCTCTTGCTTGTCGTTTGTTGATTTTCGTTTTACCTTTTCACTGCTCTCTCATTAAAGATATAAGACTTTGTGAGCACGAACTTTTGCAAAATCCCTTGTTGCAAAAAAGGCTGTATTAAATGAACTGACTCTTTTCAACTGAGATTTCATAAACTTATCTTGAACGATTTTGCTTATTTTTTAAATTCTTATTTAAAATTAACTTAACATTTTTAGCAAATATTATTAAAATCAATTAGTAAATGGCGGCGCAGAAAACTTTCCCTTCTTTGGGAGAAATACCCCGTTTTAAAAAAAAACCCAACGACAAAAAACTTACCACTTATAAAAAATTTAGAAAACTGTGTACTAAGTTTCGTCAAGATTAGTTGAAAAATACGACCTGTACGCGAGTATCAACATCCGGACAGAAGAACGAAAATCTTGCTTGTTGATCCAGACATTCGTTTGCTTCACTCACTCAGTCAATTACATACAAAACCTACTGTATGAAGAATCACAATCTCGCTCGTTAGAAATTTTGAACCACTAGATTTTCTCTTGATCTGATTCGAAATTCTCCGTAGTTCAGGAAATTCCCAGAACATTGCAAACCTGAGCAACATACACCTCTACTAAGAAAGGAATAGCAGAATATTTTTTTTTATTTTTTTTTTATAGAAGATAGATCTACGATTGACCAACCAACTCGCCTGATGTTAAGCGACGGTTTTCTACATTATCTTATGAAATATGTAATTTTTAGAGTTGTCCTTCTGTTTTCTTATTTTGTGTAGGTACTGGTATGTTTGTACGGCGTACTGGCAAAGCACTCGGGAAATTACCTACTAGTTGAAAGGATATCGATGATATTATGTACTTATCATGAAACTAACATGGAAATTACTATAATTTGACAACCACATGGTCATTTTCATGTTTCACTTGTCACCTTTGGAAATTATATAATATTGATAATGATATGTCATTATCATTGTGTAATGAAGAAGAACCTAATGAAACGGCCAAGCCATGCTTTTTGATCAAAATTGAAGGCTTACAGAGATAAGTATTGTAGCGATAGACGTTGTAGAGTTAACGGCTTGGCTCTTCATATTCAGTCAGATCTCATCTGATATCTTTTTGTCAATGAAAGTGGCATGACAATGCAAGACATGGCAACCAATTTTACATGAAATGTTTTTGATGGAATTATATTGTCATCTAAACTAAAGGCGTGTATCAAATATCCGATCAATCTGTAAACGAAAAAGGGGTCAAATTCCGATTACTAAATTTGACCCAAAAACATAAACAACAAACAAGGCAAGCTAAATAAAACCATTTAAAAATTAGTCCAGTTGTCAAATATATACATCTGGTTGAACAGAAAGTTGATTTAATTTGAAAAAAGTCTTTACAACTAATTCAACTAATAGTAAAGCTGAACAAATGAGTTATAAATTGATTCACTATGTTGAACTACTTAAAAAATTGGTTGTCTGTAAAGTCGGTTTACGGGCGTAACGTAACGGGACAATGAGTCATCCTTTTTCGTGCAAGCAGCCGGTGTTCATCGATTTATTAGACGTGGTCACGTCAAAAAGTCGAAAGTGTTGAAGTATAGGGAATTTTAAAGTGTTTAGTAGATTTTTTGATGTTAAATTAAATAACGTCTAAAAATAAAAAAGCTACTTAACTCACCTCACATTTCCCTGCTCGTATAATTCAAAATATCTCAAACAAAGGGTCTTTCTTTCAGATACCGGTGCCTTTAGTATTGTAACGCCAGTCACGCGCTATCCGTTGTTGCGTCCGAGTTATAACGGTCGTTATATTCGTAATGAGCCTTATAACGCCGGAACATAATGTAATCTGTGATAATAACGAATTATAATCTTCTGGTCGGTGGGTTCGGATGTGATTTGACAGGGACGGACCTTAATCTGCTTTGAACCCGTCAGCAAGGCCCCCTAATCCCTAAAATCCTTTGAACCGTTTTTTCATGCCGGGAGTTTTTGTTTTTTTTATTATTTTATATGTTTATATATTATTAATCACATACATAGTTGTAACGCTCATCTGTTTGCGTTTGGGGTTAAAACAAAAGCAAAATAGAAGAAAATTACCTTAGTCCGTCACTGAGCTCAGGTGATGCTCATCACGAAATCGGATTATGAAAATATTTTAATCTCGTAATCGTCAAGCGATATTAAGTCTTATTAGTAATACAATATGGAGAAAATACAATTACAACAACAGATAAAAACAATATTATCACACTTTTTTTTGTGGCAAGCGCCTTTATTAACTACAACACAACAATATACAGACTCAACTATCTAAACTACTACACAAGAAGCACATCGATCACCCCAGACCGATAAAGGTCTAAAGATAATCCAAATGCTCAAACCCACTACCAGTTGGCAGCGTACCCAGCATTCTGCCGCATTGCCACGTTGAATGTTGAATGGCAATGCTTATACGTTGGGCCAGATACGCGCCAGCATTTTGGTCACGCGTCGCATCGATCAGGCGTTCAGATAATTTTTTGAAAATGAGATGAACTGATATTAATGTAAATTACTAAATCATACTCATATTTAAGAGTATAAAAAAATGTACTTGTCTAAAATGGGCATGTGAGTAGAAACAAATATGGTGTATGTAATATACCAATCACAGCCCATTATTTCGATAATATGAGTTCTTATTTTATAAATATCTTTCTGTCTGTGTCTTTATTCGTGTCTTACTAAATGACTGAATCGAGTGAGATGAAATTTTATATAACAGCAAGTAACGTTCATTATGAAGAAATAAAAATGTTTATCATCGTCATCATGAAACAAAATGACAAATGAATATGACGGCGCGTTCGATCATTGAGAGTAAACAGCAATGAATGAACGAACGAATTAAAATGTCATTGTTGTTCACTCTGACGCAACACCGAGCGCTAGGACAGCGGCGGGGACCGGCGGCCGCCATCACATCGCTAGACGACAACCGGTTCGCATCGCGACTTGTGCTACGTATTAGGTGGAGTTTTAATTGATTTTTAGTGCACTTAGCTATTGGACAATTTAATCAAAGACTAATTTCGTGCCGATCATTGTAATTTGCTTAAACATTATATAGCGCATAACTCAACGTTGCGTTTTTATTCTCCTCGCCCGATTACCCACGTCTGCCTGTGGCCAAGTATGGAAGCTGATGATAAGAAGGACGCCTCTCATGTCCCTTTAAATAAATATGATTCATTCCATAATATTTCGTTGTATTCGTGATGCTACGATTAAGATGCGTTGCTACGAAGCTACGCCGTAGAAAGTTGATGCCGTAGCATTGAAGCGGCATTGAATTTAAGACCATATTCAGACACTTTTCATACTAAAATTAGTATTTCTGTATAGATTATTACATTCCACCTGAAGTATGAGTTTCGTGAAAGTTTATCACGTCTACCATAGCTACAAAATGGCCACCAATACCGGCCCATAAGCTCATAATCGCCAATAAATCTCGCAAGACATATTCCTGTAGGGGCAAAAATACAGGAGTTTCCTCGCGGCCGCAACAGACAGATGGCGTGGCCACCGCCGAAACGAAGATTTACTACATGGTGGGACACGTGGAACACTTCGGCACAGAGATATGCATGGAGCTGCAACAACACTTGAATATTTGATTACTGGTCATTGTTGTTATCAAACTAAAATAAACATTATTCGAAAAAATAATAAAGGAATAATTATAGTTTAAAAAAACAAAAATACAAACAACTTAATGATATTTTTTCAGTTATTTTGTTATAAAAACTAAAGTACTGAACCGATTTTGGATGAAATTTACATGGGACCACCTCTGAGACATCACCTACCTACCAAATAAAAACTAATCATCAAAAAAATATTCAGAACTGGCGGATTTGAAATTCGGTTAAAAAGGTAAATGTTTTACATAATCATCATCAGCTTACTTTAATCCACTGCTGGGTAACGATCTCTTCCATTAAATGTTACTCATCCTGACTTCCAGGTTTCTGCATCCAGCTACTGATAACTGCTAAACATTGCAGGAACAAATAGAATTTTAAGTCCTGTTATCTGCAGACTTCGCCTCCACGATTCTATCGATACTATTCCCATCACCTCGGCCTGGAATAGTTCAACACACCAAAACTAGGTGCGTCAAGTTATGTAGTGTATGTTTATGTGTGATGATTTTTAACTTACCATATTTATATAAACTTTCACTCTTTATATACACACATCATATCACACACCTTGTGTTCCAAATCTAACAAACTGAGAGTAATAATATAAAATAATAAAAATAAAGCAAAACACCTGAATTACTCGAGATTGATTTTATTTCTTTTCAGCAGTTCAATTGCTAAAATTAAAAAAAATAGTTAATAGGTTTTTCAAGATCGTTGTGTTCTAATACTCGCCACAGAGTCATTTACTATCGCCTGTTAGTGAATAATGACCACATGTATTTAGGGAATAATATTAATATTTAAGCGTTTAATTAGGCGTTTAGGATTCGTTTATTCAGGCGAGTTGGTGGTCAATCGTAGATCTATCTTCTATAAAAAAAGACGTGTGGCACTCGGAGACTGCCGCGGTAAAGCTATTGCATAATAGCTTTACGCGCGGTGTGTTAGGTTATTTTCGTTACGGAATTTCTGGATTCGGTCTCCACGCTCAAGGCCCGCGATAGAAGCTATGCAATAGCTTAAAAAAAAATATTTCACTAGTTTTTATTTTTTACGTACAACTCTGAAATATTACTCAGCTGGCCTTTTTTGGTATTTTAGTAAGTAATATTATGAGAGGTCTAAAAATAAAAATTACTATTTTATCTATATAGTATGTCTACTCCACGTATTTCTTGTTCGTAGCATGAAATTGATCTGTGTACCCGAACTGCGGACTTGAACCCCCGTATTGGAGAAGTCACTGACTCGCCAGAACCTAAGCTTTCTTTAAGGCTATTTCAGACTGTGGTCATTTGACGAAAGTCACGATACCTTTGCTAACTTTGCCAATTTGTAATGGTCAACTTCCGTAACATCGCTTCAGATCAGGTGAGTTGGCGGTCAAGCGTAATCCTATTACTTTTTTACAGGGTCCACCTCGAGAAGTGCCACTTTGTCAGCTAGATCACAAGATATGGAGATAATTATGCTCAAAATCCAAGTGCACATCAGAAATGAAAAAAAACGTAAATGTGTGTAATTATTATGGCTTAAGAAACTGGAACAACGGATTTTCGTTTTACATGACACGTTTTCCCAGTTATTTTGTTTTAAAAACCAAACTACTGAACCAATTTTGATTAAATGTCTATGGAAACAATTTAAAGTATATCCTTTAACTTTTTTATTACCTACATTCCATAATTCATAGAAGTCTTGCCAAGTAGGTAAGACTATAGGTAGGAAGTTTCAATTTCTCTAAGCTTTTTCATCTCAATAAAATCTTGGATAAATTCAAAAAATGTCTTTACATGGACGCACCCCAAGTATTCTAGATTCTCTCGAGTCTGCAAGAGCTAGGAAAGTATTTCACGACTTACTGAACGGGTAAGTTGTAAGCTATCGAATATCTTTAGAAGGTCACGCGTATGCTTCGATAAGTGAAGACAGAATATCTTCCATATTTGTTTTTGTTCGTTTCATATTTAACATACTATTAGACTCCAGAACGAGTTAGGATAACGATGCGTCTCTGTACCAGATACAAGTTTCCAGCGGGAAGTATATGTATATATAAATATGTCGGCCTTGTGGCTCAGTTGGTATTGTGTTTACGTCTACATGCTGAACTGAAAGGTCGTGGGTTCGATCCCCACCCAGGGCAAACATTTGTGTGATGAGCATGGATGTTTGTTCTGTGTTTGGGTGTTTCTATGTATCATATGTATATATTTACAAAAAAAAAAGTATATATTTATTCTATCAGCCATCTAGTTCCATAGTACAAGCTTTGCTTAGTTCGGGCTAGATGGTGTTGTGTGAAATGTCCACAAATATTTATATTTATATAAATGGTATCTGCATCGGCTAGCACAATTTGCTTACTTTGTCCTGATGTTTGTTTGCTTGAATGTTAATACCACGTAATCAACGATTTTAGGATTCTATATGCACTTGTTTTGGTGACAATGCCATGTAGCTTGGAGTGCCCTAGCTTGCGCGATTCAGACGTTATAGGCCTATAAACCGTTGCTTCACTTACCTAGAGGTTAATTCCGCTAAATTCCAACTTGAAACGTTGGAATTTGTTGATAAACGTGCTAATGCTATATGCTATATGCAACAATCTAATTTCGTATCTTATATAGCACCTTAGCAAAGTTGCTAGCTTATCGGTTTTAGTTTTCGAACTCATTTCGGTGAGTGTACATCTGATGTTTGTCATCTATTTCATTATTAGGACAGTTGGAAACACAAACAACCGTCATCGTTTCAAGGTGAACATTCCAAAAACGCTTTATTTAAAAAAAAACGATGAAAGTGGAATAATTAAAAATGTATTCCACTTTCATTTCATTTTTTATTTTTATTGATAAATTGGTGTTAATAATAAATTGTGGAATTGGTTTCTTCTAGGTAAGTACGCTCTATCGTGGACCGTGAGTTGAAAGTCAATGGCAGACCTATTACTGCATTAAAGAGACACGTATTCTAAGCTTTTTATTTTCATTTTGCCAAAAATTAATTACGCAAGCTCGTCTCTCTCTTGACCAGTTTTAGTATTTGTAGATTTATATCAAAGTAATCTACAACCTTGCTAATTTTGAGACTTATTATCGTTCAAAATATACAGACGTTTAAGTCTAGGACAGACAGCTTAGCCTCACGAATAGACTCCCGCACCCTTAGAGCGGAAGGCTAAAAAGTTAGCTACATTTTTGCGTAGTAAAAATTCTTCCTACCAAAATTTATTCGGCGTTTATTTATTGGCGTTCATCTAAAAGATTATTTGTAGAATAATAAAACATCACTCAAAAGGCATCACTTATCCCCTTCCCCAACGCGTCGTTCCCATAAACGCGCCATAAACTCTCATTCAACATCATTACAAAACCATTATAAATTGGCGTATCAAAGAGATTTAACTCGCCGTAATAAAAGTTTTTACGCCATTTTCCGCAATAAAGTACGATATTTGGAAAATTTCTTCGGTAAAGTCTGGCATTCGCTAAAATATTCCACAGTTTGTAACGTCTCTCTTGAGTTTTGACGGGAACGTCGTAGAGACATGTTGCCGCTGTCTTTATATTATTAGTATGATAATGTTTTTACTGATATTAAATGTGTAAAATTAATGGTTGTTAAACGGTTTCATTTAGTTTGCCCTGTTTGTTGTTGATGTTTTGTTTTTTGTATGTTTGTTCACCGATTACTCAGCCAATTCTGTATTAACTTTGATAATTCTTTTTGTATTTGGTAGGTGGTCCCATAGAAATTTTATCAAAATCGATGCAGTACTTTGGTTTTTGTAACAAAATTACATCCAAGTGGCTGTAGAAAAGTGAACAGCAAGTCGCGTACTTATGTATTTTATGCATATTTTGAAGTCGGTTTTTTTCAGTTTTTGAAACTATATTTTTATTATTTCATGTCAATGAGTAGCAATCGTGGAAACCTTTTTTTTTTTATGAGCCCTGTTTGTACAAACTGTCCCACTGCTGGAAACGGGCCATCTTCTCATTGTGAGAAGGGTTAGGCCATAGTCTGCCACGCTGGCCAAGTGCGGGTTGGCAGACTTCACACATCTTCAAGATCATTGAGAACTCTCAGACATGTAGGTTTCCTCACGATGTTTTCCTTCACCGTTTCAAGTTGGCGGCAATGAACAATACGCACATAACTTCGAAAAGACAGAGGTGCGTGCCGTGGGATTCGAACCCAGGACCTGCGGATCGCATGTCAGACGGTCTCACCACTAGGCTGCCGGAAACTCACACTAGGTTGACACTAGATTTCTGATTGAGACACTAGGTTGCTGTCTTTAGGAAAACACGAAAAACGTGAAAACCTTAGAAAACATTAATATGAACTTGTTAAAAAAAAAACATTCGAAATAAAGTAAACAATAAAATAAAGTGAGTGAAAAGTGTTGTCTTATTTCAGAGGCTGCGCCGACAGCATAAGCGTGGCAGATAGCACTTTTCCTTAAAACAAAATCCTGAAAGCGAATACGTAAGCGTTAACAGTTTTGACATAGCGCGAAGAGACGCTCGATTTACGTCGCAGGGAGATGACTCGGTGCTAAAGCTAGAGCGACTTTTTATTTACCCGACATTCAAACAAGAAGATGAGTGTGCTCATCTCACCCAACGCTTAGGCATTGCTATTAAACGTGGTAATGCTCTCAGCATGCTGGTACGTTGCTATTTGGGATTGAACAATTGGATAAGATTATCTTTAGACCTTCGTCGGTATGGGGGAATCTATTTTCTTTTTATCAATCATAAAGTATTAAGACAATAAACACATAAGAAAATGACACAAAAGGCGGCCTTATCGCTAAAAGCGATCTCTTCCAGACAACCTTAACCTTTTACCATTACCTTTACTACCTTGTAGTAGTAGTAGTTTAGTTTGTAGATTATTTTGCTGTAGTTAATAAAGGCACTTGTCCGGTAAAAAAAATACGTTATTGCATTGTCCTAAAATACCTTTTTTTTAATTTAATTTTTAGCTCCATAGACACCTGGGTCAGTGACCTTTGTCAATTTTACTTCCTAGAATACCTTAATAGTATATGTATTGTCTGATTGCATACGCTGATTGACGCATTTTGATATGAGGTCATATATTGATATATTTTGGTAGGCATATAGATAGTAAAAAGAAAGCAGCTTTATAGAGTATATTTATTTTATTTATTATTATACTAAAAACGGTTTACGGCCAATTACAATTATTATCAAATTACTTATATTATAATTATTAATTAATGATAGCTTAGTCAATGTCAAGCCCTTAACTTAAATGTTAATATTTTTTTTTATTGTGGCAAGGGCCTTTATTAACTACAACACAACAATATACAGACTCAACTAACTAAACTACTACACAAAAAGCACATCGATCACCCCAGACCGATAAAGGTCTAAAGATAATCCAAATGCTCAAACCCACTACCAGTTGGCAGCGTACCCAGCATGCTAACCGCATTGCCACGTTGAATGGCAATGCTTATGCGTTGGGCCAGATACGCGCCAGCATTTTGGTCACGCGTCGCATCGATCAGGCGCTCAGAAATTTTTTTTAAAATGAGATGAGCTCCCGGTCCCCATGGACCCAAAGTTTCGACACCAAACGGCTCAAATATGTAACCTCTACCGAGATTAACATATTTACGCCGCTTGTGCTGCTCCGCCGAATTAGCCGCAGCAATTAATATTATTGTATAAATATGTATGTTGTATAAGAATATGTATAAAATTTCTTTGGCACGACCTCCAGCCTAAACGGCTTGTTAATTTTTGTGAGACGTCATTTGAATCAGTTTGGTGGAATTTAGATATTAAAATATAATCATCATATCTAAAGTAAAAAAAAATATCACGATACTCATCTCACCTCAGCTACAAGATATATTTGCACGTTTTAGCAGGCTCTTCTAAATAATAAAAATTTTTTTGAAGAATTTTACAAGAAGTTCTAAAAGGGCTCATTTTTAACCCCAGACTTAAAAAGAGGTGTTTTATAAGTTTGAAGTGTGTAACTGTGTATCTGTATATCTATGTATGTGTCTGCCTGTGGCATAGTACTTGTAGTTCTCAAACGGGTGGACCGATTTTGATCTAGTTTTTTGTATAACACATAGCTAAAACACTCTCGAATAAACCCTCCATCGAGAGTGTTTCAGCTGTATTCATCAAAATCGGTTCAGCCTTTTTTTGTCGGGAGTTTTTGAGTTTTCTAAACACATACGAGTACTTGACATAAATTGTGTGAAACGAAACAAAATCGCTATACTATCGAGTATTTAGTTTTTCTTTTAATAAAAAAATGTTTGAAACGACAAACAAAGCTATTTATGTACAAGTATTTGTTATTTGCATTTTAAAAACTCATCTAACATTTTCGAGGTCGTTTAGAAAGTAGACATACGAGTACTTGACATAAATTGTGTCAAACGAAACAATATCGCTATACTATCGAGTATTTAGTTTTTCTTTTAACAAAAATATGTATGAAACGACAAACAAAGCTATTTATGTACAAGTATTTGTTATTTGCATTTTAAAAACTCATCTAACATTTTCGACGTCGTTTAGAAAGTAGAATATTCTAATCGATACTCCGTATTTAAAAAGACATTCCCACCCAGCTCACGCCCGGCCAAAGCTTGGTGATTATGCGAAATAACCGACAATCGCAAATGGAAAAAGGAATGGAATTGCAATCTATTTGGGCTTATTGCGTGTCCGGATACCCGTTCAGTTAACGCCTCTTTACTCCCTTTTTGCGCCCCGGTGCGGGGGCTTTCTAATCTACGTTATTGGGTATGGGCGGACACTGGGTTTTTTACCTGTCATGTGTCTATGGCGAAACGATGATACTTGCTTGTTCGTATCTGTTGACATTTATGTGAGTTAACTCCATTTTTAAGTTCCCGGCAGCCTAGTCGGGAGACCTTCCGACTTGCGATCCGCAAGTCCTTGGTTCGAATCCCGCGGCACGCAACTCTGTCTTTTCGAAGTTATGTGCGTATCGTTGATTGCCGCCAACTTCAAACGGTGAAGGAAAATATCGTGAGGAAACCTACATGTCTGAGAGTTCTCAATGATATTGAAAGATGTGTGAAGTCTGCCAACCCGCACTTGGCCAGCGTGATAGACTTCGGCCTTACCCTTCTCACAATGAGAAGATGGTCCGCGCCCAGCAGTGGGACAGTTTGTACAAACAGGGCTGATAAAAAAAACTAAATTTTTAACCAGCTTCCAAAAAGGAGGAGCTTCTCAATCCGACTGTATTTTTTGTATGTTTGTTCACCGATTACTCCGCCAGTTGTTCATTGATTTTGATGATTCTCTTTTTTTGTTTGGTAGATTATACTTTAGAGGTGATCTCGTGTAAATTTTGTCAAAATCGGTTTCGTACTTTGGTTTTTATAACAAAATAACTGGATACATGTCATCGAAGTAAACGAATGTTAAAGTGACAGTGGGACGGGTACATAACACGTAGTATTGATAGCAGATGGGATCGAAAAGTTCTCGAAGGGAGACCACGCACCGGCAAGGCACCGTAGAAAGACTAGCCACGAGATGGACAGATGATAGAAGTGGCAGGAAGACACTGGATGCAAGCTGCTTGCAACCAGTCTTTTTGAAAATCCATGAGAGAAGCGTGAGTACCGCAGTGGGCTTCTTGTGGCTGAGATGATGATGATCAAGCTGATCGAATGTGTATTCTGAAGGTAGATATATAACTCTAAAATGGTTACTAATAAATTTCACAATTTCGGGCTCGTTTTGTTTGTTTTAGCAGTTTCGACTCGGTGAAATTAAAATTGAGGTTTGGTTTTGAACCGCATCTCTGCGCCACTCCGTCAATAAGAAAAATGGCCAAGTGCGTGTCGTGGCATGCGCAATGTGGGGTTCCGTAGTAACATATCCTAATTTATGTGACCTTAAAACAGGGTATCTTGTTTTATACTACGAACGTATGAGTTAACTTATGTTAAAATAAATTACATATTCATTTTTGAGTTGTCGAAGTAATTATTTTAAGTGGATCGACTTGTAAAGATAACTAAGATAACTCGATAACTTGTAAAGCCTATTTAGCCGTGATCATTTTCCTTTTAATTTCATCATATATTCGTATGTGATTTTTTCATATCTCCAAGGTCAACCGTTTAGCTAGTAGAGGGGAGGGACACGTGACTCTAACAAAAATTATCACTTCGAAGCTTAATATTTCGCAAACTGATTCCTAAATTGAAAAATGGTTTTCACACACTCTCAAGTTGGGGCAGATGAACAAAAATTCCTCTCCACATGACGTGTAAGAGAGGTACCCCAATTTTATTTATTTATTAAAAATGTATTCTACAACTTTCTCGGCAATAATTATATGTATATCTATACCAAATTACAGGTTTCTAGCAAAGCTGCGGATGGATAGACTGACAGACAGATGGACACGGCGAAACTATAAGGGCTCCTTGTTTACTCCGAAACCAAAAAAACGAAGAAGACACCGTCCTTACCCTAGTACAATATATAACGTCTAAACGTAATTTCTGTTCACAAAGAATGAAAATATATTCTTGAACATAACAACATTTGCGGCGCAATCCAGTCCAACAATAAGTATAAAGGAAACAGATTAAATGTCCGCGAGTACAATTCTTAGATCGCGTAATCTGATAGCGCGTCGCCGCGGGCTGCCTTGCGCGGCCCGGAGAATAAAATATATGACTGTTTTTATCAAGAGCTGTATTTTAATAACACGTAGAAGGTAAGCTAGATGGCGGTGACACCTCACCGCCATGAAGCATATATTTGGGAGTCCAAATATTGATTCCAACGAACAATTAAAAGTAAGTAAGTTTTGTGGCCTAGTAGACTGAGTGGCCAACCCTAGTGTGTGTTATTAAGCCGCCGAAAGGCCTCTGACCTGGCTTGACGATTGACAAACAACCAGTACCTACAATTTAACGTGTCATCCGACCCACGGTAGCACTCAGAAAGAATCGCCACTCATGGTCACCCATCCGAAGACTGACCGGTCCGTCCGTTGCTTGACTTTAATGATCGTTCGAGAACACCTAGTCAAGCAACGCCACGAACGCTATAAATTATGTAATCTTATATCTTTCTTATGCTCAGGCTACATTAGCGGGCAAAGATTTGTGTCGCGTTGCGCGCCAGTTTACCGACAGTGCCCCGCTAATACATCGTCTTCGCCCGAATGATACGCGTTGCAACGATCTACCCGGCTACACTCATCGCGTTAATACGAATATTCCCCGTAGCCCGCTAATGAAGCCCCAGCAATAATAATTAGGTATATGTTTTTTTTTTTTTTTTTTTTTTTTTTTTATCAGCCCTGTTTGTACAAACTGTCCCACTGCTGGGAACGGGCCATCTTCTCATTGTGAGAAGGGTTAGGCCATAGTCTGCCACGCTGGCCAAGTGCGGGTTGGCAGACTTCACACATCTTTAAGATCATTGAGAACTCTCAGACATGTAGGTTTCCTCACGATGTTTTCCTTCACCGTTTGAAGTTGGCGGCAATCAACAATACGCACATAACTTCGAAAAGACAGAGGTGCGTGCCGTGGGATTCGAACCCAGGACCTGCGGATCGCAAGTCAGACGGTCTCACCACTAGGCTGCCGGAAACTTCAACTTCAACTTCAACTTATTTTTTGTTTAATAGGATTTAAACAAAAACAAAATTGAAATCGATTTATAAATAAATTAAGGAGTTATACGGTAACAAACATAAAAGAACCCACTTTTTATTGAAGTCAGGAAAAATAAACAAATAATGGTGGAGACTTTCACATTGCACTATTTAGTAAAAAAAAACTTGTTTGTAATTCTGCCAAAAGTCACTAGGATACAGTAACTGTGGAGCTAAAAATTAAATAATATATATATACCTAATCAATCTTTCTTTGTAGAAAACGAACTGAAATAGCGACAACAGCTGGGCTTAGCGGATTTCCCCTTAAAAATATAAAACCGGATCTCATAACCACTTATCCCTAAATTCAAACACGTGCCAATATAAGGAAAAGTTAATATTCGCTCGGGAAATCCCCTAAGCCCTTCAAAACCTTCCGCTAGGCCTAAGTCTTATTAATTCAAATAGGTGTATGTACTGTCGACTTGCTTTTGTCCGTGATTCTGCTTTATCAGAAAAGCATATTATAAGTTTGACGTGACTGTGTGTGTGTCTGTCTGTGGCATCGTAGCTGCCGAACAAACGGACCGATTTTGATTTTGTTTGTTTTGTTTGAAAGGTGAATTAGTCGGGAGTGTTCTTAGGTATGTTTCATCAAAATCGGTTCAACCGTTTTTTTTTGTCGGAATTTTTGGATATTTCTAAACTTATACTTGTTAATATTGGTGACTGGTGTTATATTGGTTTTTAACAGACTTCCAAAAAGAAGGAGGTTCTCGATACAAAAAACCGCGCCAATCGGTATCACTGCGCTGCGTCGCCGGGCCTACAGTGACGTCACTTAAAGCGGCCGAGCATCGGAAACACTTCCATTTATGGAATATGCTATCTGGATTAGATGAAATAAAGAAATATTTGAGCGATCTTTGTCCGCAGAAGGCAATTACCGTTGAACAGTTGAAGACGACTCATAATTATAACTCATTCAAAATAGGAGTACCTGAGGACTGTTACGATAAATGTTTCTCAGTAAATGTTTGGCCTGAGAATGCGCGAGTGAAAAAATGGATCAACTACAGAAAACGTTCTCCTACCTCGGACGGACAAACATTTCGTTGCGGAGTCGGCGCCCTGTGAGCCGCGCAATCAAGAATCTCTCATTAACGTATTCTATCAGAATGTTAGAGGACTGAAGACAAAGCTCCGAACATGGTATACAAGCATGTCACTCTCGGATCATGTGCTCGTCGTGGCTTCGGAAACCTTCCTCGACGGGTCAGTGGGGGACGCCGAGGTAGTACCAGACGGATGGACATTGCTTAGACGAGACCGTGCTTCCCCTTGTGGGGGAGTTTTGCTAGCTGCGAGGCCGGGTGTTACCATATGTCGGCGACCTGAGCTCGAGTCTAAACTAGGAGAAGATCTTTGGGCGTCTGTGACATATCGCGGTGTTTCTTTTATAGTTTGCGTCGTATACATTAAACCAAAAGCTATCGACGCCGTGTACATGAATGTATTTAATAACGTAGAAACATTTTTAACTGACTCAGACACAAGAATTTTTATTCTTGGTGATATTAATATGAATAGTGCATCTAATAATATAAAAAAATATTATTGTTACTTTTTGACATATTGTAATCTAATAGATTTTAATGGAATTTTTAATTCTCACGGAGGTATTTTGGACGTAGTGTTGGCGCAGGAGTGCTCTGAGACGGCGACGGCGGCGCAACCTGTTTGTGTGCGAGAAGCCGCCGACGGCTTCGTCGATCTATCGCCTATCGATTTATTGTACCATCCTGCTCTGGAGATAATGCTCGCTTTACGATTACATAACAGCTGTGCACGGCTACAGCCTAGTAACTTAGATACATCGCGCGACTGGAACTTTAAAAAGATGGATATACCTCTTTTTCACTCATTGCTTGCCGAAACCTCTTGGGTACCTGTACTTGAATGTAGTGATGTCGCGACCGCTACTGATATTTTCTATGATACTATCTATACATTATTTGACTTAACTGTTCCTAAAATGAAAAGACAAGTAGCTAAATGCAACAGATTTCCGGTTTGGTTTGATGCAAATATTATAAAGGATATTCGGCGTAAAAAGAGATTACACAGGGTGTGGTTGAGGTCGAAATGTAATACATCGTACAAGTTATACACAGATCTTCGTAATAGCTTGAAGAACCGTATCTCAGACGCATATAAATCGTATACTGCTCTTATCGAAGAAAACTTACGGCTGCGCCCTCAGCATTTTTGGAGCCACGTGCATAGACTCAGATCCAAGGGTGGTTTCGAACCCTGTGTCTCGTATCAAGGTGTTTCTTTTACTGGGGTTGAATCTGCAGAAGCGTTTGCAAACTATTTTTCCAGCGTCTTTTTAAATAACACGCCACTTTTAAATATTGACGAGTGTTCTGTATTAGGCTATCAAGGCGGTTACGTTAGTTTACCCACGGTGATCCCTCAAGATATCGAACGAGCCCTGAATAAGCTCAAAATAGAAAGCTCACCTGGTCCGGATAACTTACCTAGCTTTGTCCTTAAAACTGGTAAAAAGCATTTAATTCTTCCACTTCCATATTATAAATCTTTCGCTTAAAAATGGCAAGTACCCCACACAGTGGAAATTATCAAGGGTAACCCCCATCCCAAAGAATAATAAAAAAACCGTAGTAGAGGAATATCGTCCAATCGCAATTCTATGTGCGCCTGCCAAAATCTTTGAGTACATTCTGCACAATGAAATATATAGCCAGGTAAAACAACAGATAGGCGAAGAGCAGCACGGATTTAGGCCGGGCCGATCAGTAAATTCAAACCTGTTGTGCTTAACAGACTATATATCTAGCGCTATGGATCGTGGATCACAAGTTGATGTAGTATATTTCGATTTTCAAAAGGCCTTCGATAAAATTGATAATGATATATTATTGCATAAGTTATCTACGTTTGGCTTCACTCGCGATTTCTTAATTTTTATGGCCGATTTCTTGAGGGACCGGTGTCAATATGTGAGGCATGGTACATATGTATCTCAACCATATTGCACTAGTTCTGGTGTAAGCCAGGGTTCTGTCACTGGTCCGTTACTCTTTCAAATGATGATTCACGATCTACCTAATGTACTATCTACCGCCAAATGTCTTTTGTATGCGGATGACCTTAAACTATTTTTTGAAATTAAATCTTCTAGTGACTGCCTGAAATTGCAGGATGATATCAATCAAATTTACGAATGGAGCGTGAGAAATAAAATGACATTTAATATAAGTAAATGTAACGTCATGATCTTTGATCGTAAAAGAAATCCAATACAGTTTGATTATCATTTAAACAACGTACCTATAAATAGGGTTAACTGTATCAAAGATTTGGGAGTAAATTTTGATCGCAGTCTAACTTTTCATGATCATATATCAGAACTCGCAAAAGAGTCTTACCGGCGCCTTGGCTTCGTCCTACGGAATGCTAGAGACTTTAAAAATCCTGAAGTAATTAAAACATTATATAACTCCTTAGTTAGAAGCAAACTTGAATCGAGTGCTTGTGTCTGGAACCCCTATCATGTCACCTACGCGCGAATGCTTGAAAAAGTCCAAAAGGCCTTTTTAAGGTCGCTATATAAGAAAATTTATGGATACTATACGTTTCTGTACCCAACTAAATTCCTGCTCGGTCAGCTTGGTTACAACTCTTTGGAAGTTAGAAGGATGTTATACCAGCTAACTATCTGCTGTAAGGCGCTTAGGGGGTCCGTCGATTCTATACGTCTGCACGACTTGCTATGCGTACTGTTCGTACCGGACGAGCCCGGGGTTCCAGCAAACAGACGTGGTCGCCCGCATGACCTGTTCCACGTAGATCGCGGTCGCACAGTAGCACGTTCTATGTCGCCCCTGAATCGTGCCCGTCGCCACTTAAACGCACTCCTTGCTGCCAACCCTGATTGTGACATCTTTTGTGATAACTGGAAGACTATTTTAAGTACCTCCTTGACTTATTGTGAAAATCTATTGGATCAATGGGACAGGTGTAAAAAGCCTGATGATTCATTGGACTTTGACGATAACCTTTGAGTTTATTGACTTGGTACTCTGAGTACTTACCTGAACGGTATATTTTACTTTGTATGACATATTTTTTTTTTTGTATTGACATGCTAGGCGTATTGCCCATTTGACATTTTTGTATTGACATTTTAAATGATATTGTATTTATATAATGAATATTTTGTAATCCTCAGGCATTTGTTTAAGGAAATATTTTTGAATATTGTGAGATAATTGTAATTGGTCTTTTTCCGTTTTTATCTCAATAAACGAATTTATCATTTATCATTTATCGATTCCTCTTTATGGTTTTTATGGTATTGCAATTACTATAAATTCTATTGTCAACATTATTGATTGCATAAGAAAAACTCTATTTACTATATTTTAACCCCTATTAAAACCCTCGACTCATGAAGAGGTTCATGGGCCGGGGGTTTGTACAAATTTGACGTGTGTATCTGTATATTTGTGTATCTGTCTGTGGCATGATAGCTCTGAAACGGATGGACCAGGGGGCCAATTCAGTTATTCAAAACCGATCCGTAACTGAACCTTGTGCGAAGCGTTTCCTGTCAGCTGCTACCTTTTTTTATTTAGTAACGAGCGAAGGTCGTGTTACTTTTCATCAAATGTGTCAATTGTATAACATAAAAGTGACTTAATCAAAAAAACTATGGCGGCCGACGGGAAATGCTCCACATATGGTTCGGCTATGGAGCGGTCTTGAATAACTGAATTGGGCCCCAGTTTTAATCCAGGTATATTTTTGTTTGAAAGAAGATTTCATCGAGAGTGTTCCTAACTATGTTTTATCAACATCAGTTCAGCCGGTTTTTTTAAAGATGGTTTTTAAGTTTTCTAAACTTACACTTGTATCTATGATTTATAGCATTGTCTATGCACTATCTTCCTTTCTGAATGTCAATATTTTACACACGTCAGTTATTGTCTTATTGTATTCTCTTTGATACTTAGACAAAGAGAATGCAATATGACGAATGAAATTGGAAAAATAAACTCGACAAATGGCAAATGTGGAAGCATGATGCCAACATCAAGAAAAGAAAAAAATTGGAAAAAAGTCACGTTTGTTGTACGGAAGCCCCTTAAATATAAATTTTATTCTGTTTTTTTTTTTTGGTATTTGCTGTTATAGTGGCAACAGGAATACATCATCTGTGAAAATTTCAACTTTCTATCAACTCTACATCATTTGTGAAAATTTCAACTATCACGGTTCATGAGATACAGCCTGGTGGCAGACGGACGAACGGACGGACGGACAGACAGCGGAGTCTCAGTAATAGAGTCCCGTTTTACCCTTTGGGTACGGAACCCTAAAAATACATTCATATTGATGACCTTGTATTTGAAGTCCGTTAAGCATATATATTTAATAGTTGGTTAACAATTATCTAAATTAAATGAAAAACAAAATACCTAGCCGCCTGCAGAAAATCAATTTTTGCAGTCTAACTTACGATTTCGTTACGCTTGATATGCTGTTGACTGTACGTTTTTTGTGAGAATGTATGCGTAAAATCACTGTAAAAGATTATAAATGCGCATTCTTTAGAATAATTTGAGAAAAATCTCTTTCTCAATCAATTCTATAAAAAGTTCGGTGTTACGAAAAAACACAGAAAAACTCCCTTTTTATTTTTGCTAGAGATGTATTATTATTATTTCAAAAAATATAGCCTATGACACTCTGGAAGTGAAGACGAATCTAACGAGACCTTGCACATCAAAATTGGTCTAGCCGTTTAGGCTGTAGGCGATCATGTAGAAACATACATACATATCCACATACATATGTATGTAGGGTTATGTTTTTCAAGTGTATGTATGTACTTATGTAAGTACATACATACACTTAGGTACGCAGGAAAAACATAACCCTCCTTCTTACGCAGTCGGGTAAAAAGTACATCAAATAACCAAGTTACTTATAATTAGCCTTGTAACTCAGTTAGTAGTATGTCTACCTGGTAAGTTGTAGGTCGTGGGTTCGATCCCCACCCAGGGCAAACATTTGTGTGATGAGCATGGATGTTTGTTCTGTGGCTGGGTGTTTCTATGTATCATATAAATATAAACTTACAAAAAAAATGTATATATGTATTTTATCACCCATCTAGTTCCATAGTACAAGCTTTGCTTAGTTTGGGCTACATGGTGTTGTGTGCAATGTCTCAAATATATATTTATATATTATATTCCAAATATTTACTTTGTACATACACAAAAACCTTCACATTTTATTGATATGACACGAAATAAGTGGCTATTGTTGACAGTGCTACATAATCCACACGGTAAGGCTTACCTTACTGTTCGTTGCCAGTATTTGTATCCGAAACCAAGCTGAATTCCTGAAGTAAAATCTGCGCATATCTTTTATCCTTTATTTCCTCCATTTTCATTATTCAGATGATAAAGGAAGAGAATTAAGGACGTCCTCGGGATACACTCTGGAGACAATTTTAATTAATTGTTCATGGGTTTTGTTTTCAGTTTGGTATTTATATTAACTAAGCGCTACGTATTTGGGACGATGTGGCTTAACTGTTTTCTCGGATTTTTAACACGCTTTTATTAACTTCACCTGTATGTATGCATGTTTATTTGTTTGTAAGCAACTCCTTTGGACTTGATTTTGACTAGAACTAAACTGAAACTAACTGAACCCAGCGCTAAACTTACATGCCGGTAGTTACAGACGATATTTGCAGATTTACAACACTTGCGCATTAACAACCTTATCAATCGTCGCTGGAATTTTGGCGAAATCTTTTTGTACAGCGCGGGTGCTCTTCAAACAGTAAAGAATTATGGCGGGTAGGTAACGGAATCATCTCGCCTTTTTGCGTTGCCTTTTTCATATTTTGCCTTTTTCAGCAAAACTAAATAAAACTGTTAAATAATTATTCTATTTATAAGAACTTATTTTTTTATCAGCCCTGTTTATACAAACTGTCCCACTGCTGGGCGCGGACCATCTTCTCATTGTGAGAAGGGTTAGGCCATAGTCTGCTACGCTGGCCAAGTGCGGGTTGGCAGACTTCACACATCTTCAAGATCATTGAGAACTCTCAGACATGTAGGTTTCCTCACGATGTTTTCCTTCACCGTTTGAAGTTGCCGGCAATCAACAATACGCATTTAAGAACTTAGTTTAAAGTAAATTAGCTTAAATTAAAAACCTAGCCCTAAATAAGTACTTAATGTTATCTTTATGTTATTTAGTTATCACGTGGTTTTTAATAAAGTGTAATCTATATATCTAAATTAATTATTATTTAAAAGTTATCGTCACAATTTCTATTGTTTACTAGATAAATTTTACGGCTGTTGATATATAGTCTAGAAATATCAGCATTTTAACTGACCTCAGAAAAGGAGGTTCTCAATTCAGTTGTATTTTTTTTTGTTACCGCATAGCCCCGTCATATTTAAACCGATTTCAAAATATTTTTTTTAAGGAAAGGATAGATAAACTTTTTATTGTTTACACCTTAACTAAAACACAAATTACATAGCGAAAAGAGCTTACATGCTAGTGAAACAACAGGCGGCCTTATCGCTAATAGCGATCTCATCCAGGCAACCTTGGTAATATACTTTAAGATTGATCCCATAGAAATTTCATCAAAATCGGTTCAATAGTTTGGTTTTTGAAACTGAATTTTGTTTTTTAAAGTCAGTTCTTTCAGTTTTTTAAACTATAATTACATAATAATTGCTTAAGATGTATAATGTTATTGAGAAATTACTTGAGCATCTACGTTATACAAATCCGTAAAAATTATCAAATAACCTTTAAACTTTTGAAAAAAAATGTCAAGCCATCCTTGTAAAGTCCAGTCAATATTGTACCTTTGGAGCGGGTTTCTTCGCTTCCCTGCACCTTTTTGTGGAGCGGAGGAATTATGCCAGCCCTACCCTGCTACCCTGCCCTACCCTGCTATCCTGGACGAAGCAATCCGTGCGCGCTGTTTACTAATGAAACATACGGCGGCTGGTTAAGCTCTACTGGAAGTGACGTGTTGGACGGTTTTAAGGCCTATTCAGACCTGAGTGTTATTCGCTACAGCGAGCGGTAGAGAAGTCCGAGTGGGTATGCGTTAATTTCACTGTTTACACCAAATACACGGATATCGCTATCGCGCGCGGTAACGAAACCCAAGCGATATCCGCGCGGTATTGTCCACTACCCACAGCGGTAGCGAATACCACCGTCGCTTAACATCAGGCGAGTTGGTGGTCAATCGTAGATCTATCTTCTATAAAAAAAAAAAAAAAAAAAAAAAAAAGAATATCGCTCAAGTCCTATTCAGGCCTTAAGCTTCCATGTGAATAGGCCTTAAACTACGGTGTCTGTCTGTCTGTCCTACACTTAAACGGATGTATCTTTTGAACGGCAATAGATACAAGTCTCAAAATTGGCAAGATTGTAGTGTTTATTTTGATTTAAACTAACAAATAATAAAAACCGGTGAAGTGCGAGAAAAGCTCCAAAAATATTTTTTTTGAAAAAATGAGAAATTGTTGTGCGAGAAATGTGAGATAAAATCTCTTGTTGATTCTACAAAAAAAATAAACTAAAAATGACAAGTGAACGTTTCAATGACATTTGACATGATATGTCTAGAGACAACCAATCAGCCAAGAGACTTACTTATCTTCAGAACTCGATGCCTTATTCACGTTTCCAATGAGTTAAGCCATTGAGCTTATACCACTGGAGATGCACAATAGGAGTTCTTACCTGCACAAGTACGATGGTATGTTGGTTGATGGTATGATGGTACGTTTATCTGCCATGAATAGGTACACTGCTGCTTTTCGTGAATGTGTGCGTCACATCATGAATCATAATTTGAGTGAGTTTTTATGTAAAATTTGATTTTAACCCCCGATCCAAAATGAGGTGTTATACTTTTGACGTGTGTATCTTTTATGTCTGTCTGTAGCATCATATCTCTCAAACGGATCTATCGATGTTGATTTAGTCTTTTTGTTTGAAACTCTAGGTCTCGATCTAAAGTTTTTAACTATGTTTCAGCAAAATCGTTTGGTTTTTTATTTGTTGGGTATTTTAAAATTCTCTAAACTTACTTGATAAAGATATTGGTATATATTATGTGTATATTGTATTTACTTAGTTCAATTTTCGTATTATCTGTTTCCTGAGAATTACAATCTTGGGATTTCGAGGCTACAGCGAATCTTCTAGATCGACGATCTCTATCCTCGGCCACACCGTCGAGCATCAGACGAGCTGGTGGTCTAGCGTAGATTAATCTAACATTTAAAAAAAATGTCTGTAAAGTCGGTTTACGGACCATAGTTTAACGTGACAACGTCATAACAAAACATTGATGAATTAATTGCATACTTTTATGAAGAAATCAATGAGCGTAACGGGACAATGAGCATAACGGAACAATGAGTCATCCTTTTCGTGCGTGCAGCCGGCGTTAATCGATTTATTAGACGTTGTCACGTCAAAAATATTATTCTAGGATGAAATCACTGATTTCGATGCTGGCGCCTCCAGTCCTACACGCTCGTAGGTTTGAGCATCCTTGTATTTGCGAAGCAGTTTTCGCGAGCGACGGTTTTGTTATTATTTAGGACGCGCACGCCCATGATTTAATTTCAAATACCGGGGCCTCCCGGCCGAATCTCTTGGATTCCTTTGATGTCGGCAATTTTTCTTTTATTTACCCACCTTTTGTCCGGATATTTCTTGTGTCGAACATTTTATGGTTCGAAAATGTGAAAATAAGTCTCCGGACAGATGTGTTTGGTTAGGACTTTTTTAATGTTACATGATATAGAAAGGTCAATGTTTTATTTTGGATGGTTTTAAATAGAATTTTATGCAGATCTTATTCAAATTTGTGCCCACATTTTCACTCGAAAAGGATTATATTTCTAAATAAAAATTTGGGTAGAGTACCTACTGTTACCAATTTTATAGTATCGCAATCGTAAGCGCAACATTAACCGTAAGTGACCCAAAGTGACCCGTATCACTTTGGGTCACTTACGGTTGATGATGCGCTTTGCGCTTACCTATCTGGCACTAATCCGTAACTTTACCTCGATTTTTGCCGTAACGTAACGTAAAAGCTAGAGTGAATAGTATCTTCTAGATCGACGAGCTCCATCCTCGACCACACCGTCGCTTAACATCAGGCGAGTTGGTGGTCAATCGTAGATCTATCTTGTAAAAAAAAAAAAGTGTAAAACCTTTATGGGTGCCACTGCGCCCCGGGGGAAACGGCTGCGTGGTTATGAGGAAGTCCCGCCCAGACATAGTGTCTGGTATCCTGGCGTCATAGTGCCGGGCCTATGGCGCACTGACTTCACTAACCTGCTGTAACTTCACTAGACTGCCGTGTAGGTAAGGTAGTTAAATCAATACAGTTGTCATAACAGTTCCAATCTCATAACTTCAAATGCAACGTCAACCACAATCAAAGTTTCAATAAATCTAGACTGAGATACGAACCCCGAGACGTTGCCAAATTAGTTTCGTGTGTATCTAACCCAGCGCCAGCCGTAGTGCTGTATTAAACCTGCAATAATATATTAGGATGCAGAGATTAGAGAAAACTGCATGGAATGTACAAAAGTCGAGAGAAAAGTCAAATCGTGTATACAATCTTTTGTTAACCCCTGTTGCCCAGAAGTTCAACAAAACGAAACCGTTTATAGTGGGTATTCCAAAAGTTTAACATTAAATGGCGACTGATTTCTAATAAAATATGGAACAAGCATATGTTTAGAAACTCAAAAGCCCCCGACAAAAAAACGGCTGAACCGATGAAACATAGCTAAGAACACTCTTGTCGAAATCTTTTTTCCAATCACATCCATGCTTCTTTCAAACAAAAAAAAGATTAAAATCAGTCTATCTGCTTGAGAGCTACGATGCCACAGACAGACACACAGATATATAAATACACAGATACACACTTCAAACTTATAACACCCCTCTTTTTGGGTGGAGGGTTAACAAAAGCTGTAGTAATGTGGAAAGAAAATAAATAATGTATTTCTCCTAGGCTAATGCTCTTCATTGTGGACTACAATGTGGTCAATTCTGAACGGCTAATCCAATTAAAATTCTAAATTCAAAAAAGGAACAAAAATTGTACCGGAATTTCGTTCATTTTTTGAATTTAGTTATTTTAAACATTTTAATTAGTTAAGTCTGAAGGCACCCTTCAGAAAAATAGCTCTTAAGGCCTTACTGAAAAACGTTACTTAACTTTAATCAACGTCTTAACTTCTCTGTCTTTTTTCCGCAAGTGTCATTACGTGTCTGCCAGAAGTTGACAATAGTAGATTATGCACCAAGGGGATAAAGTAGTATTTTATGTCACGGGAGACATATTGAATCCCGAAAGGCAGTTAATATCGCTATACATCGGACGAGTTGACAATTTGACAATGAAACGCAAGCATATCATAAAATAAAAAACAATAATCGCTTTTCTTAGATTACAGTTTTGAAATGATAACTTCTTATGGGAGGGTAAACCACTTCGTTACGTAACGCGTTACGGCGCCAGTCCGTCTGGCTAGATTAGTTTAAGTTATCACTTCTCTCTGGCGTTCCGTGACGCACACGTTTTTTTAATACATTTTGATTTATTACTCAATTTTGTGAATATAAAATTCAGTTATATTTGTGTTATTACCAATTCAATTTCTGTTTGTTTTCATAACAGAAATATATATTAGTTCAGACAGTTCATTTCAACAGTAGGTTTGTAATTTCAATTTCAGAGTAGAATTTCTAAGGAAATCTCTTTCGTTATTTCATATTCATCAATAGTAAATGAGTAAACGTTTCTTTAAATGTCTTCAACGTAAAATAATATAATATTGAGCAGTTTCCAAAAATAATGAATTGGGGTTCTCGGTAATGCCAAGATATTCGCCCAACAGCTATTTCGACCGAAATTAAAAATGAAAATAATTTGGTCGAAATCGGTTCAGAACCAAGTTGGAAGTTGTGAACCAGATTGGGACAAGACCGATTTTTAAACCGTAGACAGGATAGACACAGTTCCGAGATGACATTAGAGCACATTAAAATTAAGAACACCAAAAGCATGTTTATCACTCATGTTTAACGCAAATAAATTTACTTTGACTTTGACTTTGACTTTGACATTACGAGATTGGCTCAAAACCGATATAAAAGTTGTGGCCTATTATGGCACAAAGCCTATATTAAATTGGAAACAAGTTCTGTAGGTACAAAACCAAGATGATGGATGAAATAATTGAAATTAAGAGATTGGGCACAGAATTGAGAGAAATTCGCAGAAATGGGCACAAGGCCGAGTAAACGTTATACAAAAAGCGTAAAGTACATGTACATTAGTATTCTTAGTTTTATTCTTTCTACATCTGAAGTTGACGAAATACTGTAATATCGAATGTATTTCATAGTCACTGGAATAATAATTGAGGTTAAATTCAAAGCTGGGTTCAGCTTACTAGCTGAATTTAATGTAATAGCTTTTTATAAAGATTACTTTATCTTTATAAAAAGCCATTACTTTCCATTATTTGCAACACAACATGAATACAGATTCCGTTAATGTTTATGTCCGTATAAAAATTACAAAAGCCCACCCGAATTCCAGCTAAATATCTAATTTCCTTTACACGTTTAATTTCTGAAAACAACAGTTTTTAGCTTCACCCTTTATCTAAGCTGTGTTCACATGAGACATGTTTATACGTACTCCAACATCATCATCATAGCAGCCTACGGTGAACCACCAACTCGCCTGTTGGTAAGCGACGGTGTGGCCGAGGATGGAGCTCGTCGAACTAGAAGATTAGATTAGATATTCAATCTAGATTTATAGGAAACAAAGAAGGCGGCCGGATTATCCATAAGGCGGATTAGGCAACTGCCTAGGGGCCCCGCACCGACTAGGGCCCACGGGGGCCTAGTCGATGCGGGCCACACACATGTATAGTCTATTCATTAAGATAATTTCAATGAAAGCAAAAAGCAGGAATCGATCAGATCGACTCGACTTTTGTAATAGAAATAATATATTTTTAAAAGTAAGAAAAGGGTAAAGGAAAGGGGCGCGGAGAACTGCATTGCCTAAGGGCCCCGATAGGGTTAATCCGACCCTGCAAATGTGGACCAAAATCGTTGAGGATGGATGCTTGGCATTTCAATGAGAAATGGTTGATACCTACTTTCTGCTACAATTACTAATGAAAATCCTAGTCGATGCGGGCCACACATATGTATAATCTATTCATTAAGATAATTTCAATGAAAGCAAAAAGCAGGAGTCGATCAGATCGACTCGACTTTTGTAATAGAAAAAATATATTTTTAAAAGTAAGAAAAGGGTAAAGGAAAGGGGAAATCCGTTCAAACAGCTTTCACAGCTTCCACAATTTATAGCTATGTGAAATAAAAAATATACCATAGTATTTCGTTTGAATTTATGGAATACTCACTGTGAGTATAGTAAGTATATATATTATGCAAGATAGATCTACGATTGACCACCAACTCGCCTGATGTTAAGCGACGGTACGCAGACGGTATGCAGTATACAGTTTATTAGATGATCTGAACAAAGTTAAGTATAAAAAAATTAAAGATCGTAGGAAGAACTGGATCGCCCTGAGCTATAGAATATCAAAGTCAATGTATACTGTTCCTAACATTAGGGTGTTGACTGTACAAACATTTGCGCTAACGACACATGGCGACGTTAAAACGCGTGTAAAACGTATTTAAACCGTCACCTTGCAATTAGAGAGAATACAAATGTTGGGAAAACATACGAGATAAAATTGTGTTGTGCTTGAATTAGGAGAGTAATTTAGAGTTAACGTAGGGCTCTAAGTACCTACTAAGGTGATAATCACTTAGTATAATTACATAAGTGAACTTTTAAACAGAAAATTGTAAAGTACTTAGGTTCATGAAAATTATAGTTATAATACTGAACAAAAAACTACTTATAAAAACCAAAATACTAAGCCGATTTTGATAAAATTTATATGGGACCACCTCGGAAACATAACGTATCAAACGAAAAATAATCCCCAAGAAAAAGTTTTTTATTGGCGAAGTAATCGTTGAACACTCATACAAAAAAAAACATACAGTCGAATTGAGAACCTCCCCTTTTTTATGTTGAGATTGGGAACCTTTTTGGAAGTTGGTTAAAAGTGTATTTAATTAGCTTATTTTTGAATTTTCTAAACTTATACTTGTTCAAGAATGAGACTCATGCGCGTAAGAGATATTAGACTTCTAAATAATTTATAGAAGTGTACGCTAGGACTATTACACTATTTTATTCTTTTGTATGAGTATACCTTTAAGAAATAACGAAATTATCAAAGCTTTCTTTTTGCCTGTTTAAAACACGACCACCTTGCTGTTATGGTTTGTGACGTCGCGCGTCGGGACGTGACAGCACAGTCACTCACACTACGTGACTAAGTATGCCTGTGTGAGTATAGTAAATGGAAGCGTCGATTGCTGTCTCTCCTTATCACCTCTATCGCGCACCGCTTTTGCGTATGGTACACTGAAATCGCTGTACGTTCGTAATTTTCCATACATTTTCAATATTTTCTTCACTGAAATGATTGTATTACCACTTCTATTACCACTTCAAATATGCATAATAAATAAATAAAATGTTCACAGGCTCCATTATTATAAATAGTATTATTTATAATAATGGAGCCAATTACACTTTTAACATAACATGTTATGATATCAAAGCAGCATTACGTAATATTTGCATTTCTTTTAGTAAAAAAATCAAATAAAATAACTTTTTTAGTCTAGTCTAGTACACAGTACAGTCTAGTAAACACAGAGTTCATTCTGGAGACCATACAATGACCCCAAGCATAAAAATAACCTCTCATTCCAAAGTCCAAGCCCTAGAGCGTCGCGTGAAGGAATTATTTCCATGCGTCTACGTTAAAAACGTCACAAGGGACTTAAGGCGGTATTTTAATGCATATCTGAGTGAAATTTAAGATTGTTTACGAGGCAATGCAAATTAGAAAAGTCGTTTTAGAACTTCATCAATCATCTCCCCCACACACACACGCACACACACACATTTTACAGTCGAGTGAAAATATGAAGGTCTCAGAAAAAGGAAAAGTTAATGTTTTCTAAGGTCATCTAGTCTCACCTGTGACCACGGACGCTGCAGTGTTTGAAACGTCAGGTCATAAAATTATATAAAATTTAAGCAAGAAATCCGTTAAAAGTTGTTTCATTTCAAAGGGAAAGTTTTTCGAGAAAGTATGTGCTTCCTTAACTTTTGCTTTTTTGCTGAGGAACTACTTTTGGTGTCAGTATTTATATTGCATGGGAGTACGGAAGCCTCGGTGTGCGAAACATGTCGTATTTCTGAGATAGGTATTGAGTAGAGAAGACTTTAGTAAGTAGTACCACAATAAACCTTAAAAGATGACAAAAAACCATCCGGATGATCAGACTTGAACAAATAAAATGTCAAAATAAGATAATAAAAATATAATGTCAAAATAACCCTCCGGATTATCAGACTTAAACAAATAAAATGTCAAAATAACAATAAATATAATGTCAAAATAACCCTCCGGATGATCAAACTTTAACAAATAAACGCTATAGATATCCTGTTTACTAAATACAGTCAAACGTATACAATAAGCATTGTCTATTGTGTATGACGTACAGGCAGGCGTACAAATATAGCAACGTTATAATAACAGGCTTTCGTCCATTTGCACAAACATGAGTATAATAACTGAATCGGAATTCGCCCGAGCAGTGTTGCCGTCTTAGAAAAAACTCCCAAAATATGAGGATAACAAAAATGTACATGTGTATTTATAGTAAAATAATTATAGTTTAAGAACTGAAACAACAAATAATGAGAATACACATTTGTGAGACTGGGATTTGCGTTTCAAAATGTAACTGCAAATTAACAGTTTTCTTACTTTTTTCTTTAGTGGTAATATTAGAGTCTCAAAATGTAAAGCAAAACTGGCTGATTTTTTTAGTTTTTTTTTTAATATATTGACCTAGAAGTTTCATTTTTTTACAGTTGAGGCTTTCATTTCAGGAAGTTTCATTTTTTTACAGTTTTTTACAGTTACCCTATCCTATACCTATGTACGTTATCCGTATCCTTGATAGTTATACGCGTTCCTGAGAAAAAAGCTCTTGACAGACAGATGGAGAGACAAGTAGACCGAAAGAATACAACAAAGTCATCAGATAATGATTTCTTATTTTTTTCCTTTTGAAGTACGGATCTCTAATAAATATAGCTTAAAAAAACTTAAACATCAAAATACGCAATTCGTTTACTTGGAAATATCTGAAAATATATATATATATATATTGTTATACCCTTCTCACAATGATAAAAAAATATTGTTATTTTTGTTATAAAAACCAAAGTACTAAACTGAAATTGATAAAATTTCTATGGGACCACCCCTTAGGCATTACCTACCAAAGAAAAAAAATCATCAAAAACAATTCATAATTGCTGAAACATACAAAAAATACATTCGAATTCAGAATCTACTTCTTTTTGGAAGTCGGTAAAAAATTTGGTATGGTATTTGAACCAAATTGTTTTTATTTGGATTATCGGACCAATAACCGTGATTAGTAGGATCAAACACGTATATAAAAAAGTTAATAGTTTAAAAAACCAAAAAACACGCTTAATCTTATCAAATTATTGTATTGTCATCGGTCCTTCATAAGTATGCCAAATTTCGAGTTAATCCGAACTTTTGAACAGGGTCAAAATCATGTTCAAAGTTTCCGTTACATACATACCAACATATGTATGAAGCTAATAAAAGCGTGTTAAAAAGTGTAAGTCTTTCAGTTTATGCATGTACCTACATATGTGAAAACACCCAAACTAATTAGAAAAATCGTAGATATAATTTTAACGCGATGTAACAATCTTGAGAGATTTGCAAATATTACAGGAAATTACTTACATGTAGCTGGCAACATCATACCCGACCTTCAGGGATTCGTGGGTCCCCTTTTAATTTGGGGAGAAATCGAAATCTGTATGCCCAAAGCCTTTGCAATACGGATATAATGGCCACATTCCATAGCTTTTATTACAAAGCAATATGGCTTACAATTGGCTGCGTTCGAACGGTACAAAAATATCTGTTTAATATTAGACCGTAGTCAATTCACATGGAAATCCGATTCGGGGTGTGCTCGTCCTGCTAAATTAAACTTCAGGTTAATAGAAAGGTAAGATATTGTTGTACCTATCATAAGAACTCATTTATCATCATCATCATCATCTCAGCCATAAGAAGTTCACTGCTACGTATACCTTTTGACGTGATAACGTCTTATAAATCGATGAACGCCGGGTGCACGCACGAAAAAGCATGACTCGTTGTCACGTTCTGCCTGAGCCGAGCGTGCAAGCGAGAGCGCGGAACAAGCGATGGAGAGGCACGATCGGCCTAAGCGTTCCGCTTGTGACGCATCGTTATCACGTAAAATTATCGTCCGTAAACCGACTTTACAGACAACCATTTTTTATTATTATTTGTTACTGCTTAACTCCGTCATTTCTAAACCGATTTGAAATATATTTTTTTATTTTAAAGTGTATACTGTAATATAAATCTCATCAAAATCGGTTCAGTTGGGTATTTCAAACAACATTGCGCATTTTGAATGCGGCTGTTTGAGTTTTTTAAACTATAATTATTGTAGTGGAATATTTTTCCCATACGTAAAACTGGTTGAAGAAACATCTCACGACGAGGCCGCGTAAACACAGCGGACATGTGAAGGACGCTATCTGAAACATGAGTGTCTGAACATGAACGTAAACTGCAGCCACACGGAGCGGGATAAACGAGCCGTGGAAAAAATCCTATGACTATGGAAACGTGTTTGTATTTAGGTTGTTTATAGGGGTCCGTACCCAAAGGGTAAAAGCGGGACCCTATTACTAAGACTTCGCTGTCTGTCCGTCCGTCCGTCTGTCACCAGGCTGTATCTCATGAACCGTGATAGTTAGAGAGTTGAAATTTTCACAGATAATTTATTTCTGTTGCCGCTATAACAACAAATGACATACTAATAACAGAATAAAATAAATATTTAAGGGGGCTCCCATACAACAAACGTGATTTTTTTGCCGTTTTTATAGATAATGGTACGGAACCCTTCGTTCGTCCGGCTCGCACTTGGCCGGGTTTTCTAGTCTTTCCGTCTTATAAGCGCTGAATAAGCGCATTTTAGTTAATCGGTGTTTTGTTCCGTTTTAGCGAGTGACAGTTCCCGTCTGATAGAAAGTGACAAAAAATCAATTGAAATCAATCTAGCTGAAATGATAATGATGATAGCTGATATCAAAGGTTCCGAGATATCAGTACCTAATTATTTTTTTTCATTTTTTTTTATTTATTTATTTTTTCATAGCAATACATTTGGACACAAATAGGCTTGGTTACATATCATTATTACACATAATAAATAAGTTTAAATGTAAGTATAAGCTTAGAAAACTCGAAAACCCCCGACAAAAACGTAGCAAGATACACATGTGAATTGTGATCTGGACAATTCTCTTAAATAATCCGGTTTCCTTTATCTTAAAACAAAATATTGTTACTTTAACTTTAACAAAAATCTTGTATCATTTTGATATATTCAAAATCCTATATAAAATTAATGTCTGGAACAAAATAGCTGCCATAATGTACCTATTTTTACTGCATACTGTTTTTTGTTACCTAGCAAAATGACCTCTGAATATACTTTCTTCAAAAAATACTTTCAACAAACAAAGAATATATGTATTTATGATCCACAATAATATGCTTTAAATATTTATATCTTAGGTCTCAGACGCGTCTGCCTCGAAAGAAAGATATGTGATAAAAAACAATGTTTATATAATATGTAATACTAGTCTTTATAATCAAAATAAAACCAAACAAATCATATTTCGTTGCTTGTTATACATACATAATTAAGTCCATACATATCATTGGTTACCTAAAAACCTTTTTAGGGGATATTCTTATTAAATACAAAAAAAATACTCCTAAATATATTAACGTCATTTTTAGGGTTCTTTAGTAAACAATATATTTTACCTTATATTTTCACCATATTATTATTCCGTCCAAATGCGGCTTAGCTCAAACCGAGAAAGCTGTAATTTTCAAAGTGGTAACGTAAATTCTTGGAAAAAAAATTAATGTACCCTCCCTACACGTGAAGTGGAGATGATTTTGTTTTTGTCGTGTATTCCATGATGTAAATGAGGAAAATTTCCTAAACATCCATTCTCTTGAATTTAATCAATATATTCATGAAATCGAACAAGTAGCCATATTCTAAGTCCATGTATTGCAAAGTTCAATTACGGAACCATATCCAGCGCCTGACCCAACACGCACTTGACCTGTTTTTATCCAGAAAGCGGTTGCGTGCCAGGAATTGGAGAAACGTAAAAATTATGTATATATATTATATATTATATTTACGTGTGTTTTTTACGCAATTACTTCGTAAGTTATGAAGTAATTTTGATGATTGTTTTTTTATTTAGTAGTTCATAGTTCAAAGATGGTCCCATATACATTTTGTCAAAATCGGTTCATTGCTTTGGTCTTTAAAATAAAATAACTGGAAAAAATATGTCATCTTACATCCAAGTAAATGAAATTGCGTAATTTGAATTCGGTTGTTTATATTTTTTTAACATGTTTTTTTTTTTGTATCTATAATTATTTCTTGAAGTCTCCAAATTTACCTCTAAATTTGTACTAACAGTATTTTTTATAAAACAACTACACCCTCTTTGTAAACAAAAACATCGCTCGGATCTGTAAAGTAATCTTATTATCCGTAAAATGTTTCTTATTACTTGCCTAGTATAGAAGCTCGTGCATTTAAATTTCTGTTATTTTTTTTCCTTTTTATCTACATTTACGTAAAAATAAATAAAACAGACGTAGGTATTCCACGAGGTTTTCAAGAAATTTCCGCCTTAAATTCCTAAATCACGGCAATGCGTTAGGTGACAACCTTTTCCTGTATAGATAGTGTCTTTCAAACGTTCTTCGCATGAGATTTACGTAAATACGTATGTTTACTTCCTGGACAAAATATTTTCATATGTATGCTGGCTAAGAAATAAAAATGCTTTTTTTTACACTTTCTTCCGATGTTTCTTGACAATCCTCACGAGTTGCTCACAAAGTCAATCGTGTCATAAATAACTTAAATACTAAAATTTATTTATGCAAATATAAGTAACTACTTTTTGTCGCCTATTTAAGTGTTTTTTTTAAACCGTCTTTTTTTAAATTAAATATTATGAATCTTCAGATTCTGTCTTCTAGGTTCTACGTCTTCTGAAGACGTTTTTTTATTAAATAAGATAGATCTACGATTGAAAACCAACTCGCCTGAAGATAGAGCTCTTTTTTTTTATTCGACAATAGGCTTGCGCTTGACCGTCAACTCACCTGGTGTTAAGCGACAGTTACGGTCTACGATGGAGCGTGCTTGTCTAGAAGAAACCAGTCTAGAAGAAATTATGTATCCACTGTGGCCACAAAAATTCTGAGATTGTAGCAGGAAACTGAGAAAATGCCAAATAATTCCATTCCTGTGGAGTACGCTTCAAGAAGATGGACCGTTTTTGAGTATAGATTTTTAGCATTTCAATGAATAGAAGAAATAAAACCTAACTGCATTGTATAAGTAGAAGAAACTTAAATTCAAAAAACACGCCTTCTATACTATAATTTTTTTATTCAATTTGTTGTTGTACTATTTATGTTTTTTTTTTGTTATTTGTTTTTTGTCACAATAAAATACATTTTTTAAACTATCACGGTCATTCATTAAAGCACTATTATTATTAACGGGATATTTACCGTGGTTCGCGTTTATTTTGAGCTGCCGATATTAACGAACCACGGTCAATATCCCGTTAATAATAATAGTGTTTTAATAAAATACATGTCTATGTCTAAAATGGAAACTGAAAAAGCACATAAACTTTTTTTTTTAAAATCAAGGACAGGCTGGGGTAAATTAAATAGTTATAATTGTCTAAATTAAATAATCCCCCATCTGCTGTCTACGTTTTCGAATATGTATGTTTATTTACTTTTTCAGTTTCCAATTTATAAAATAAATAGTTTGTCTTTTGACTTTCAGCTTTGTCTTTTAAAACTCCCTCATTACTGCAATTGGTGGTATTTTTTTATTATGAAAATGGTAAGGCAAGTCAAATCATTCGGTCAATTCTTAAATCATCGATCGGACAAACCCGTAACTTGTTATTTCCTATTCACGAGTGTAAACAGTAATTTTCCGAACCCTGACAATTTGTAAATCGTCCAAATGGGCATCTAATGAGCTCGTGGATTCATTTATAAAGCTCTGTCGGCCATTGATCTATTGGACGTCTGACCTAATTACTGACTATGACATTAGACGCAAAAAGAACAACCTTAGGGCCGGAGTAAGGAGAGATATGGGGCATTAAAGGTGTGACATTTTAACTGTCGCATATACTCGTATTTCCAGGACTTATAATTTATCATAATTGAAATTTATAATATATTATAATTTGATGTGTAAATTGGTTTTATTAAAAATAAATAAATAGGAAAATTTATAGACATCTTAAAACGCTCTTTGTTAACTTAAAGAAATCAAGCTGCAAAATTAACTCAATAATAAACGACCCTTTTATCTAATATTTGGTCACATGCAAGTAAGTCAAAACATATAGGATAGTTTCTATAATTTATTTTTATCTTAGAGACTTATCGAGTTTTATAAATTAATTGTGCTAGCAGAAAGTTTCAAAATTTATAAATAACGAGAGGTTTCCTTCCTGGGATACAGCTAGTCTAGTCTATTATGCAATAACTTCACGAAGGTCTGATTTTATTTGAACGGATTCGGATGAAACAAATTTGATACGGAGGTGGCATTAAATCTGTTATTTAAGTGTCTTGGATTAATATTTTCCGTGAATTTTATTTCGGGTAAATTTTTCTTGAATATTAACGTGTAAAATTGTAGGAAATTCTGAGAGATTTGAAAGTTATTTTGAAGTTCTGGAGTGGAAAGTAGAGCCACTGATAAGTGCAGCGTAGGCGTATCGTAAATAGACGATCTCGTACAATTTCTAAGAGGCTAGTTGCAGGCCGCTTCCAACCGATCTTTTTGGAAAGCGTAAGTTCAGCCAGTGGTGTAGCTAGGCGTGGGCAGAGTGGGCCCTCGCCCACGGCGTCGCACTTAAAGGGGCCTCGCGAGGCCTCTTTAAATGCGATGCCATCAGACTTAAAATCAAAAAGTCGACGAACATTAGTTTTGTAAAATATCAGATTTAATTTGAAAAAAAATATATATATAGAGATTTGAAATAAAAGTTTTATTTTCTAATTTGAGTGATTGCTTGAGTTAGAAAATAAAGCCTTTATTCAAATCTATATGCTTTTAAATATTCGCTCACCGCACATTTACATTTTTTCACTATCGTGTAAGTAGGTGTGTCACGACAAAGTATGTTTGGTAAGATAGATTTATTGGGTAGATCTTGGGAATTAAAGAAAAGGAACTTCGCTGATGCGACTTCGCCCACGTCTAAGTATATTAGTCCACGCTACGCCACTGTGTCCAACAGGAGTTTTTGTAGCGAAGATGATGCTGATAATAATGGTTATGAAAGATGTATTATTGACAGAATTTACATGTGAATTTACATGTCTTTACAATCATAATTAATTAAATAGTCGCTATGGTAGAAATTACTCATAAAATAGGTACATTTATAATATGAAGACTTATCTACACATATTTTTTACATTATTTGTGCCTGTTTTTACATATTTTTATCGTGCCCCTTTATTTACTTTAGTCCGGCTCTGAGGTTCGGTAGGTAATTAGGGGTCTGAGCAAACATTTCTTCCATCCTAATGTCTCCAGCTGACAGCCCTAACGACTGACCACAGCTATATGTTTCCCGGACTTTTGTTTTTTTATCGTGTAGGAAGTACAAAAATTCCAGGAATCCAGAAATTCCAGGAATTGTCAGAGTTATTTCTCGTACTTTATTTTTGTAAGTAAGCAGCTAAGGCAGCGTGTCAAACAGATTCTTCTGATTGATTTATTTTCTTTTTATCCACCGACTAAAAGGGTGTTATAAATATGACGTATGTATCTATATATCCATCATCGTAACTCTCTCACTCTCTCTCTCTCTCTCTCTCTCTCTATCACTAAGCTGAGCGTTACATACCTCTATAATGCAGTGTTGTTATTAACTTCAGAATTGCCTGTTTTATTTGAAAATAATAAGTATGCTACTTTTACCCGACTGCGTAAGAAGGAGGGTTATGTTTTTTCACTTCACATATGTATTTACATATGTGAGTATGTATGTTTCTATATAAGCACCTACAGCCTAAACGGCTCAACCGATTTTGATGTGCGAGGTGTCGTTAGATTCGTCTTCACACCCATAGTATCATAGGCTACATTTTTTCAGTAATAATAATAGTAATACATCTCGCAAAAATAAAAATAAAGCTCTCTCTTATCTTATCTCGTTAAACTGACGATGGCGCTATGATCGCTTTTATGTGTTAAAAAAACAGTTATGTTTTAATATTACAAGTTTAGTTTGAATGATAAAGTGACAAATAAAAATTACAGTTTTGGAAAAAATAATACAATAGTTTTCATTAATTACGCTGAACTGATTTTTATATTGTCATAAAAACAAAAACTAACGGTTACTTAAAAACAAAAACATCTGTGATCGGGGTATATCTGAAAGAAAGAATTACCTACTATTAACTACTAATTATTAAGGAGATATAATAATTATTTTGACTGGCCTTGTGGCTCAGTTGGTAGTGTGTTTACGTCTACCTGCTGAACTGAAAGGTCGTGGGTTCGATCCCCACCCAGGGCAAACATTTGTGTGATGAGCATGGATGTTTGTTCTGTGTCTGGGTGTTTCTATGTATCATATGTATATATTTACAACAAAAAAAGTATATATGTATTCTATCATCCATCTAGTTCCATAGTACAAGCTTTGCTTAGTTTGGGCTAGATGCTGTTGTGTGAAATGTCCACATTTTTTTTATTTTTTTTTAAACATCATAGAAAACTCGTTATATTTCCGTAGCACCCGCACATGGTCTGTATGAAGGTTAGAAAAGATGAAAGTAGGTATATGGAGGTTAAGAGGCATGTCATTGTTTTTTATTACATGATATCTGTTTGATGAGAAATTATTTCGTAGATTATTTGGACTAATGAAATAATTACTTGTTTTCTGGGATCTAATATTGGAATTGCCAAGGCTAGAGAGAATATTATTACCTATATATTCCTTTTTCTTCTAAATCGATGCTCCCCTCGGAGAGGCCGAGTCTATTACATGAGCTAATTGTAGGGTTGAAATCTATTTCGTATATAAAAAAGTCATAGAGAATAACTGATAATGAATATATATTTTATGCCTTTCTTTGAAACCGAACTATTTTAAGCATTTCAATATTATTCCGGCTGATACCGTATTCATAATTTTAAAAGTTTTTCGGTGTATTGCTGTATCGTCAAAAGATAGACTTGGTCAAGGGTGTAGCTATAGGTTTAATAAGTAGGGGTCTGCGAGAGATTTGGTTAGTTTATATATTGTTTTGTTGTAGATCAAAAATACTTGGCCATACCAACATACCACATTCGCCTTAGCATCTATTCTCGGTAACTCTAATAGTGAGTGCCGTAATGTATCTCGAACACGTTGCAATTTCGATTCAATATGCAGGGACTCTGAATTAGTGCGGAATTAAGTTTATGTCCAGTCAGATTGCCTGACGTGTGCTCCTGGATTTGATTTTAAACTGTGTCTTAAGGAACATTACATAAGTTATAACCGACGACGATTTTTAACTGATTACAATCTTTTCTGTATACGATGTAGCATACTTGCTCAGAAATAATCGATGATAGAATACTTCTCAGCTTAATCAGAAATTAAATTTCATATTCTATGGATAGTCGCAATAAAAATAAAGCAAAATGAATAGTGTTTCAGTCTAAGATTAAGAATTTTTCCACTACGCAGTTGTGATTTTAGAATATCATAAAAATCGTAACCGTAACGCGTTTTCGTTGTTCATGCAAATTCACCGAATTGTACCGACAAATTAGCGACTTCGCGATTCGCGACGTTGCTATAGGCATCAATGATTTCACAGAAGCTTCAACAAAGTAAATTCTATTTTAAATTTTAGAGAAAATACTTGGAGAAAAAAATTACTCGTTTATCGAAAGAATGATTTTTGCGCATGTATATATGTATATATATATATATATAAGTATGCATGTATATATATGTATGTATGTATCTCTCTTTGGTGCGCTCTACAGCCTTAACTGTTTGACGGATTTCAACATAATATGAAATGTCAGGAAACTTGTCTCAGTTAAATAAAAATAAATATTTGTGGACAACACCATCTAGCCCAAACTAAACAACGCTTGTACTATGGAACTAGATGGCTGATAGAATACATATATACTTTTTTTTGTAAATATATACATAATATGATACATAGAAACACCCAAACACAGAACAAATATCCATGCTCATCACACAAATGTTTGCCCTGGGTGGGGATCGAACCCACGACCTACAATTCAGCAGGTATACATACTACCAACTGAGCCACAAGGCCAGTTATGCGAGTAGTTTAGAACTTAGTTATAGGTACTATAGAATTATATAAAAGAGGGATCATAAATTTCTACACCTTTAAGTCTTATAATTTGTATTACTTTTAATATTTTTACTTTTTAGTTTTTATTTGATTAGTAATCATTTCTACAGAAAATTTAAACACAAACAAGGTAAAAAATATTGGAATAAGAATTAAAATTGCTTCCCTTTTCAAGGATAGGAAAGTATATATTTTATTTATCGCCACGCCTTTCGCTTATACCTTAGCCGAGTAAATGATTAAAGCCCTATTACATACAGAAGCCCATCTAACTTCCTTCGATTAAGGGCTAACTACCTCAGGACACTCAACAGACGGGTATTATGTTATCTAGATATAAGTAAGAACTTATATCAGTAGTAAGAACTAGCGAATCGGTTTCTTCTAGGTAAGCGCGCTCCATCGTAGACCGCAACGTCGCTTAAGATCAGGCAAGTTGGCGGTCAAACGCTATCCTATTTCTACATTAAAAAAACTATATGACACCTTGTTTATACCATTTTTATCATTTCATTCGTAGGTTGTAAAATTTATTTTAATATCAAATAAACAAGTAGATTTTTGCGTAGTATTTTAATAAAATACGTTTTTCTCTACGCAATATTTCCAAAGCATTACATAATTTAGATGGATAGTTAATATATGTAGTTTGATTCTGACGTAGCGAAATGTAATATTTTTGCTCGTGTCGTATATCTTCCAAACATAGTTTATGTGATTTATGTACGCGCTTGCTACGGGCGTCGTAGAGGGTCTACGCCGTAGGTGAACTACGGCGTTAAATATTAATTCTCCAGTTTGTTTTGACGGAACGATACATATTCATACTTGAATATATCGTTTTGTTTTCACAACAGGTTGTCTCGTAAATAATGTTATTTATAACTATTCTATAAGATTTTATTTACTTTTACTGCAGGTCTATGCTTCTATGGCTTCTAACTACAATTCGTACAAAACGATTCTAACATTGCAGCTTTCCGTGGCCACAGGTGAGACTAGATGACAGGTGTCTTTTTTATTATGAAAATATGAATTACTATTATTTTTATGCAAAACGTTCCCTATGCACGCAGAAGTCGCTTACGGAGTCAACAGGTCATACATTTTGTAAAATACACGCAATAAATTCGTTAAAATTTGTTTCATTTCAATGAAGCATTATTTTTGTTCAAATTAATTTCACACCGCAACGGTTTGTTTGTAAATAGACCTCATTCACACATCAGAAACCACAGAAAATGTGCCATTGTAGACTGTGACTGTGACTGTAACTGAAGAACACGTAATCATGACCAAATATAGTCACTGCAATACTATCACACCAAGTCCTAATATTAAACACTTAAAACTAATGAACAATACCCAACAGACAAAGAAGTGAGAAAATACAGAACGGACGCGGTATTTCATAAAAAGGCGAAGATGCCCACCCAAACTTATCCGCCCGTGTCCGCGAAGATACGCTAAAAATAGAGATTATTAAACTAGCAGAAGTTTCCGGCAATCTAGTTTGGAGAACGTCTGACTTACGATCCAAACTTACGGTCTTTTCGAAGTTATGTGCGTATTGCTGATCGCCGCCAACTACAAACGTTTACGAAAAAAGTCAAAGTCAAATCATTTATTGCTCTATTATGTTATGTACGAGTACATACATTGGTAGGAAAAACATAATAACCCCATTAGAGGTATCGCAAAAACATCGTGAACAAACCTGCATTTCTGAGAATTCTTAACGTTTTTATTGATATGTGAAGTTGATCAACCCGCACTTGACCAATTTCCACTACTGCTAACACTACGGTTACATGGTCCGCGCCCAACAGCGGGATAGTTTATACAGACAAGGCTGATTTTGATTTTGAAACTAGCAATTCTGCAAAAAGTCTGTGAGCTCAATCTTTTTGCTACAATTGTGTTCAAATGTGAATGATTTGTTCAAATAATCTCTTTCTACTTATTCATGTATGAGCTATATCGGAGACTCAATTGTCAAGATAGTCATTTCGGAAAGAGAACGAATGCGGCACTGAGAGTGCTACTCAGCTGTCCTTATTTCATTGTTTTGTTCAACTGAACAAAAAACGAAACGAAATGGATTTTTTGCTGCCATCTGCTGTTTCCTGAGAACTACAATCTTGGAATTTTCAAGGCTAGAATAAATAAGTACCTTCCAGATTGACGAGCTCCATCCTCGGCCACACCATCGCTTAACATCAGGCGAGTTGGTGATCAATCGTAGATTTATCTACCATAAAAAAACAAGACAATGGAAACGTCAGTTTCCATTTTATGCCATAATCTTTCCAAACAGACTCTAGTCACCTTTGACTGAAAAGTAAAAAACTAGACTAGCTTTAGTATTCACAACCTCTATCTTGTTGAAGTAGTTTTAAAACTGATATTATTGGCCACGTATCTTAACAACTTTTGATTTAAGTCATAATACAAACCATTGTTTAGAATTCAAGTAATTGAGTTTTTGCCAAATTGTACCAAATCAATCAATAAATAACTTCTTAGTAATCGTTTCTTCTTTTTTAACTAAACTGGAGAAGGTAAAAAGCGTACAAGGTCACAAGGTCAGTAGACCAAAAGGTCCAGTGGGTCAATTCAATTGTTACTTTCTTCTTGTGTAGATATAGATGAGAGTCTTGTGTTATATTTGGTTAATTAAAATAAAAATAAATGTTTTCGGCCATAAAACGACATTACCTATCTCCTCCACACATATGCTCAACGGCACAGCCCTATTCTGTAAGCCGATACAATCTGGATCTCGTTGCGATACCGGTCCGATACCGCTCGGATATCGCAAATTGCACGTTACGCGCAATCTGGCCGCCGTAAGTGTCTCGAAACACGCTATTTTACTATTCCGACCTAATTGAAGCCCTGAAATGGACTGGAATAATGTACTTAATAGAGTTCTATTGAAGGTTTGGACTTAATGTCTTATTTATGTGATTGTTAACCAATTTTCTGGTCGAAAAGGTTTCTAAAGATAGAAACGTTGAAGTTTTATTGAGATTGTTGTATCTATACAACGCAAGTGAAAATTTTCACACATATCGAGTCTCATTGGTACTCGTTGGAAAGCTTTTTCCCCATTTAATAACAATGTTACCCGTTCCGTAATTTTTTGAGAAAGTTTCCCAATAAATAACAGAATGTTGTCGAGAAACCACTGAAAAAAGGAATCCAAAATAGAATCACCTCCTTGTCCGTTTGTCTGTCTGTTAAGATCCTTTTAGAGTTCCGTAGTAAACAAGGTACCATTATAATTTCGCCATATCCGTCTGTCTGTCTGTCCGTGGCTTTGCTCAAAGACTATTAGTACTAGAAAGCTGTTTGGTATGAATATGCATATTAGTTATACCGAGAAAATAATAAAATTTTGGAAATAAATTTGCCACCCATTTACGTAAAAGTGGTGGTGAAATTTTTTTTTTCTTATCTACCCTATCGTGTACGTTATCGTTGGATAATTAATCAAAATAGGGAGTCGTTTGCGAAATATTAAGGTTTTAAGTCATATTGTGTGTATATATATGTGTGTGTGTGTTTATGTCCTCTACTGGCTAAACGGCTTACTTTGGAGATAAAATAAAATCATACTAGTACCTAGCATACATGATAAAATTTAAAGGAAAACTATCATGGCTAAGTAGGCTTTTCAAGTTAACGAGTAATAGCAGATCAACTTAAAAAAATACTTGGAGAAGTCAAAAATGAATGTTTCATTTAAGCTAACATAAGTTAACTCGTATGTTCATAGTATCAAACAAGATACCCTATTTTAAGTTTACATAAAGTTATGTATCTACGGAATCCTATATTGCGCGTGACACGACATGCGCTTGGCCGTTTATTTTAGGAACGCGTAGAAATATCAAGTATTTTTTTACCTCTTCTTTGAATGGCTCAGAATACTTCTAAAATCCTTTCTTAGTGAGTATTCTCCGTAAATATATGTTGAGAATCTGTGTATAATACTGTGTCGAGCTAAAAAAATATAATTGTATATTCTTTACTTTAAATATATCAAAGAATAAAAAATATATACAGACGTTAGTACATATAAATCGTTGTATACAGAAGAAATTCTAACTTCCTAATAAGCAATGACGTTTCAAACTGCATATTATTCCTAGTTACGCCAGTTAGTCCAGTTTGAAGTAACTTAGGGCAGAGTCTTATGTAGGTTTAGCTTCAGACTATAACAAATATCTTTACGGTTAAGCTTGGCATTGAAAAGATAAAACTGAATTTCCCAGATCAAAGTAGAAAAGGCTTTGAGAAAATACCTTAAGCACTACATTCTGATGATCAAAACATCTATAGGGAAGTTCGGTTGACCCCAAGTTAACGAGGGTCGTAACTTAACATTAAAGTGGCGACGTCATCCCTTAAGGACATCAACATAGACCAGTACTAACTGACCGGTACTTTGGAGACTCGTAAATGCCTTTAAGTCCGTTTGAGGTATGTACTCAATGCTTTTGTTGTCAGTCGAGATGTCATTACTACTAACCTTTTTTAAGGTTTCATCTTCAACTACTTAAAATTTATAGTTTAGCCATGTCCGTCCGTCTGTCTGTCCGTCTGTCCGCGGCCTAGATCAAAGACTATTAGTACTAGAAAGTTTTAATTTAGTATGGGTATACATATTTATCACGCCAATAAAATGGTAGAATAAAATTAAAAAAAATAGGGTAAAAAAAATCATCCTCCACTTTACGTATAGGGGAGGTCCGCTATACGTAAAGTGGAGGATGTTTTTTTTTTCTTATAATTATCCCATCGTATATTGTTGGATAGGTAATCTAAAATATTGGGAATTTACGAAATATTATGTCTTAAAGAAGACTCTTTACTCCCCTGACATTTTTTCAGTATTTTTTTTTTTTTATAAAAACCAATGCACTGAACCGATTTTGATAAAATTTGTATGGGACCACCTCTAAGGTATTACTTAACAAACAAAAAAAACATCAAAACAATGCATAATTGGCGGAGTAATCGCTGAACAAACATAAAGTCGAATTGAGAACCTCCTTCTATTTGGAAGTCAGTTAAAAATTAAAAACGGCCAAGTGCGAGTCGGACTTGCGCACGAAGGGTTCCGTGCTATTATCTATAAAAACGGCAATAAAATCACGTTTGTTGTATGGGAGCCCCCTTAAATATTCATTTTATTTTAATTTAATTGTTTATTCTTAAAGTGAATAATATAACTCAATATTACGAGTATGTGAATATTTCAAGTGTCTGCCTGTTGCCGTTATCAATATCGAGCAAAAACGAGCAAAAAAATCACGTTTGTTGTATGGGAGCCCCCTTAAATATTTATTTTATTCTGTTTTTTAGTATTTGTTGTTATAGCGGCAACATAAATGCGGCTATGAAAATATAATGCGGCTGTGAAAATTTCAACTGTCTAACTATCACGGTTCATGAGATGCAGCCTGGTGACAGACGGACGGACAGACAGACAGCAGAATCTTAGTAATAGGGTCGCGTTTTACCCTTTGGGTACGAAACCCTAAAAAAGTTCAAAATACATAAACCAACTAAACAACAAAATGACCTCGGTATTATTCCTCAACATAATCTATTCTATCTATTCTATCGAGTAAATTCAGGTCTTAGTAAGACCCTCTTTGAAATCATAAATGTTTGACTTGAAATAGGATTTGAATGCCTCAAATATGAATACCAATTGTGGCAGTTAAACGTTATGAAGAGCAAGACCGCGAAGCAGTTAAACTTCAACTGTAACTGGTACTTTATGGCCGATCTTGATTTTACGAGCGTGCCGTCGGTCATACTTGGAATTTACCCACTTTGCTCGAGTGAAATGTTTATTACGCGAAACAGAACTAGCACGTAGACCTATTTTGTATATTTAAAAAAAAAACGGCCAACTGCAAGTCGGACTCGCGCACGAAGGGTTCCTTACCATTACCTATCTATAAAAACGGCAAAAAATCACTCTTCTCGTATGGGAGCCCCTTTTAAAGATTAATTTTATTTTAATTTAATTCTTTATTTTTAAAGTGAAATTAAATAATAAAACTCAATATGTTTTTTAGTATTTGTTATTATTAGGTATAGGGGCAACAGAAATACATCATCTGTGAAAATTTCAACTGTCTAACTATTACGGTTCATGAGATACAGCCTGGTGACAGACGGACGGACAGGCCAGACAGACAGACTGCGAAGTCTTAGTAATATGGTCCCGCTTTACTCTTTGGGTACGGAACCCTAAAAAAAGAAAAAAAAACAGAACGGTTTATAACAATTTTCGAAAATTATATACTTAGCTTAGGTAAGGTAGGTATGTTTAAATTAAAACAGCTGCTTAATACACAATATTGTACTTCATTCTAAATTTATTTCATTTTACCCGACTGCGTAAGAAGGAGGGTTATGTTTTTCGAGTGTATGTATGTGGATATGTATTGTATTTATGTTTCTCTAGGAACGCCTACAGCCTAAACGGATTGATCGGTTTTGATGTGCGAGGTGACATTACATCTATTTTGCCGCTTCGAATTATCATCATCATCATCATCTCAGCCATAAGAAGTCCACTGCTGGACCTAGGCCTCCCCCATGGATTTCCAAAAAGACCGATTGGAAGCGGCTTGCATCCAGCGTCTTCCCGCCACTTGTGTGAGGCTTGTACTTGAATTATAATATAATAAATATAAATAAATAAATATTAGTGGACATTTCACACAACACCATCTAGCCCAAACTAAGCAAAGCTTTTACTATGGAAAGTAGATGCCTGATAGAATACATATATACTTTTTTTTTGTAAATACATACTTATGATATATAGAAACACCCAGACACAGAACAAACATCCATGCTCATCACACAAATGTTTGCCCTGGGTGGGGATCGAACCCACGACCTACAGCTCAGGAGGCAGTCGTACTACCACTGAGCCACGAGGCTTGTCGCCTCGTGGTAATGGTTTGTTAGAAATTATTATTTTGGTTTTATTGAAAAATAAAAATAACACAACCTAACAATCGTCTTTTCAAGATTAGATGAGTGTTAATACGCGTAGCTCAACCCAGGTAGCCTAAATAAAAAGAAATAACAAAATAGTGCTAACGACTAAAGACCCTGATGTTTTCAATGTGAAAATATCCTTTTGGAGTAGGTCAAGTGCGTTTCGGCCATCACAGTTTGCCAGACAATTTGCGTATTTAGGCGTTCGAGGCGAAATTGATCTTCATTTGACATTTCGAAATAGATTTTAGCGTAATGAAAGACTTGGTTATTGATAGTAGATAAATATTTTCTCAACAATGAGAGGAATCATATGTATATTACATACGATAATCGAGACTTGACTTGAAATTTAGTCAGATTACATTAATCTATATCTACAATTATATGCTAATTATCGTCTGCCTTTACGAAAAACATTACTTAACTTTAAGCAATGCTTAACATATTTTGTCACCTTCTCGCTGACGCGTAATGACACTTGCGGAAAGAAGATAGAGAACTTAAGACGTTGGTTAAAGTTAAGTAATGTTTTTCGGTAAGGCCCTTTATGTCTATTGTCTACGTCGTTATCAATAGTTTATAGTATTACTCGTGTAATCTCCCATTGCACAACTCGTCTAATTTATATTTTTTTCTTTTTCTCTCCATCCCATGGTTGCCTGGAAGAGATCGCTTTTAGTGCTAAGGCCGCCCTTTGTTGTACTAATTTATTTATGCCCTTTTTTATTACTTTTTAAAGAGTTTATGTATCTATTGTAAGCTTCGGCACTATTCTCAATGAGATTTTATGTATAGCCCTATACTCATTGAATACATATATTTATATATTTAAATACATATAAGACAACATTTCGCTGAATAATATTGATATTTTCGTCGCTTCAGAGCAAATACAATATATTATTGCTCGCTAGTAGTTTTGAATAAAACTTAGTCACAGGTGCAAAAACCTTGTGCTTTCAAAAGTACAATCAACAGTTGAAATTACTGAACATAAAGTAGTATATTTTGATTTATTTTGTAAGGATTTCTTAGGCATTTGTCATAAAAATAATAGGACAACTTTTTTTTTATATTATAGGTATGCTGAAATGGCTATCTATGGCTTGTCATGGATTATTTCCATAGATATCGCATCAAAATGGCTATAATAAAATAGCTATAACCATAATTTGATAGCCACCATTCTATAGATTCAAGTCATTGTTTACGCTAACCACCCGATGAGATGAGATGCTTATTGATTCGGTGTTTGATTTCGGATGATATAAACTGCATTTTATACGTATTCTAACTTATTACCGACCGAGCGAACGAAGCGAGCTAATGTCTTTTCATTAACTAGCAAAATTGTCTTTCGTCTGTCCGGATGTTGGTATTCGGTACAGGTCGTTTTTCAACCAATCTTTATGAAATTTAGTATATTGGTTCCACAATTGTATTGATTATTTTTTTCGTCGGCGATTTTTGGTTATAGGGATATTTCCCCCTGAAACGGGGGATTTTTTTCTGCGGCAAAATTTTACTGACCGGTTTTAGTATTATAACAGAAAGATTTGCTATTCAATCCTAAACAAGAATATTCAAATATAAGCTGACGATACAAATGGTTCTGAGGTCATAGTTAACAAATACATGTTTAGAAAACTCAAAGACCTTTCTTCTTTGTTTCTTTCCAAATCTTCTTTCAAACAAAAACAAAATCGGTGCATCCATTTGAGAGCTACGATGCCACAGACAGACACACATATACACACGTCAAACTTATAACAGTCCTCTTTTTGAGTCAGCGGTTATAAAAAGAGGAGAAATTTGCTACTAGGCCATAAAGGCCTAGTAGCAAATTTCTCCTCTTTTTCGACCGATTTTAATATATATTTGACATTTTATATTTGACAGCCATATCAGAAACATCAGAAACTTAATTCTATATACCTAATTTCAAATATAAAAATAACCTTGTAAGTACATATTTTATATCAAAAGAAAGATCTCAATAAGCACATTCCAAATCACCGTTGAAAATAATTTTATGATATTAAAATATACAACGTTATATAGAGACACAGATATTTGTTTTTTATTTATTTTGCTTATTATGCTTATAGCGATAACGATAAGGTATGTTTGTATCTGACTGTACCCATAAAGTTTTCAAGCTAGAGAGCTTGTATTGTACGCTTGTCTGTGACATCGAACTTAAGGTTCAGTGAATGTTAATTTATTACCAAAGTTATTGTAGTTGACATTCACGGGAGTGCAACGTGGGGGAAGGTACATGTTAATTATACTCTTGGACCACAAAACAGAAATAATACAGAAGTCAATCTACATACAAAGTGCGCTCGAGCAACGCACACATAGACACCGCTCACAGACGCGATATCTCGGACCGACTGGGGCCAGTGCGAGCGCGAGTGCCACCCACTAGCTTACTGTAAACAATTGTACATAATAATGCGAATTTATTACACTTTAAAATATAATAATCGTGTATTTCGCCAATGTCGAAATCGTCGTAAGATATTTTCTGTGACAAATTTGTAATATAATAAAAACATTCTTTTTTTAATATATAATTAATATGATAATATATTTTTTTTAGTTACTATTTGTTTATATTTCCTTTTTTCCTGTTTCAATCTCAACAAAAAACAAATAACTAGATACGAGTGTCACTACCACGATAGTGTTTTGTGCATAAGCCAAAGTTGACAACCCTAGCGTGACCGCCGAGTGTAGGTATGAAAAGTGAAGTACATACTTCACTTTTGAAGGCAATCACATGTAGATAATGTTATCTACATGTGATTGCCTTCTGTACTATCTTCTGTTTTGTGCTTGAACTGATCGGGGATGTAGTACCTATTCTATTTATTCTCTACATGCCTGGAGGTTAAAGACCCTTAGAAAGCTCGGAGTATTGACTGGATCACCAGTGATCATTTGGAATATTTCATTTTTTAACTGACTACGCAAAGAGAAGGGTTATGTTTTTTATACGAGTATATAGGTGGATGGTAGGACCACCCGCGAGATGGACAGATGACCTTATTACAGGTCGGCATAGAGTAACCTGTTTGCTTTTTTGTATTTTAGTTTAGTTAATTAAGTACATGTAAATTGTTTAGTGATTTGTTTTAGTTAAATAAAGGCACTTGTGCGACTAAATAAGTACGTCGCCTTCTTCTAAATAGACATACATTTTTGAAGTGAAAACTTCTTTAGCGGCGGCCGGCATTGTGTATTTTTGGGATGGGTACAAAATGTTAAGCTCGCGTCAGATCGTCAGATCGCAAGACGGACAGTCAGAAACCTATTCTAACGTTCTGCATTTAAAGTTCATTATTGTATGTACAAGTTTGTCCTTCTAGCATGACGTCATTTAGTTGCGCCGAATGCTTATTTTCGACACATGCACGTTAGACTCGTTAGCTCAATAGGTTAGAGCACCGATATAAATTTCAATTTGTCAATCGGAGGGCGGAGGTTCAAATCCTTCACGAGTCAGTCTTTTTGCCATTTTACTTTTTAGTTTTCACTTCTGCCGGCACTCCCGGAGTGCAACAGGAGAAATAGAAATAGCCACTTATAAAGCTAAATATCCACAGTCCACATCTTCATAGAAACGTACCTAAGTATTATTTTCGCCAATGTCGTTGTACATTAAGGCTGCATTAAGACAAACACATAATTCAAATGCCGAGCGTCGCCGTCGACACCGGAAACTTCAGTTTAAGTTCGTACCCACTCCTTGTTTGCATAACATATCACTAAATAACCTTTACATGATGGCTTCGTGGAACATTTACATGTTGCGATACGATGCGAGCAGAGTTTCATCATCTCAGCCACATGGAGTCCACTAATGGACATATTATTTATTTATTTATGCATATACACATATGTACATTGGTGCTTATTTTTAAAATTACACGTATGTACCCCGTTAATTGGGACGTAGCATAGAAATATTATGGTTAAATACTTGACTAAGTAGGTACCTAAGTATTTATACAGTCTTATAGTAGTATTATGTTTTATACATTATGTATCACAAAATATCGTAGGTTTATATTTGTACATTTGATATATTGATAGGTATATTATGTAGGTCCGTACTCAATCAGATTTATCTATATAGAGGGTATTCATTGAATATGAAATAAAAGCATGGCAAATCTCAGTTCTCAGCACTTTCGAGGTTAAAACCACAAAGTAACTTGGCCTTATATATCTTGATGTTGCACTTTCTAAACACACAGGACGGCATTGTCACTGTTCAGAAGTCACGACACACGTCTAACATGGCTGCCCGACGTGTTGCGACTGAAGACGAGTCGGGCGATCACCTTACTTGAAGCTTGCCACGCAGAGACGGGGGAAACCTATCTACGTATAATATATCATTGTCCGTACTCAAACCTCAAGAACATACATACTGAATTGATTACCTCCTTCTACTTGGAACTCCGTTGAAAATAAATAAACTTATCTCAGCGTCGCGTGTTATAAAAGCGACGTTAAAACCAACGAGCTGACAGAACGACCGCCGAGGGTACAATACTACTGAAGTACCACTAAACTTGCCTTGGAATTAGTGTTTCTTTTCCGCACTTAGTAACGTTTAAGTTGCACTTCCTGTACGCTTAAGTGATAGCTTGAGGGCAATAAGAGGCTAGTAGCCGTAAAATGGCTAGTTTTGTTTTTATAGAAATCGGCTGATAAGCTAATATCTGTAAGTGTTTTCGGCACATGCGAAAACCCTTATCTGAGATATATCTATGTATGTATATATTGTATATGTATACTTATATAGCCTGTAACAAGCTAGCCGCACTTTGCAGTTTAGAAAGGTATAATGGTGTCACACTAATAGTATTGAACCTAAAGTGACTTTGAACTTACAATTGAATTTCAGACTAGACCTTATTTGGGACTAAATAGTTTGGCCCTCTCAGAGGGCCCCTCTGGACCTTTTAACACTGGACGTTTTGGCTCACTAGACCTTTTAACTCACTGGACATTGTGAGACACATACGACCCGCCTCCTCGACAGGATACTTTAGTTCTTTGCCGCGCACTAGAAAAGTGTTTACAAAATAGAACAGCACTTAGCGCCTGCATGTGCAATCTTATTTGCGTCGTAGCATGAGCCACTATTGTACTAAATGCTTTTATGAAGTAAGTTTTTTTATGCCTGTGCTAAAATAAAGTATTGTAAAATACTTTCTATCACACACAGAAAACGGTGCAGTGCTTGGTTCCATCAAATAAGATTTTATCTCTTCAAGACCTTTGCATAGAAAAGTTACCTTTGGTTTCTGCCAAATACTAGAAATAGGACTTTGAACTCTGCCAAATATGATCAAAATTGGTTATTAAGTGGTGCCGTAGTAAGCTTCCCCTTTTTTTGGGGAAATATCCCACCAATCATAAATTTCCAACGACAAAAATAAAATCAATAAAACTGTAAAACCTGTATACCAAATTTTGTCAAGATTAATAGAAAATGTATGATGCGTGTATAAACAAAGAAATAAACATCCGGACAGATAAAAACAAATTCGGCTAGCTGACGCAGAGTTCTTTGCTCGCTTCGCTTGTCCAGTCAATAATTTATCACGTCTGAACATGGACACCGCAACATTACCATATTACTATTAATCTAATAGAATGTAACCAAACAGCTAATTTCCCTGTACAACATGATTTATTTACCCATTCATATTAATTACCCATTCAATCAGTAAATTACCTCGAAATTGCAGTCAAAAATAGCCTCCATTGCTATGTAAATAAGGATAAAAGTTGTATACATGAAAGCTACGCCGTCCCGAATAGACGAGTCCTACCAAAGATTGGTGTCATAAAATGTCACCATCTTCGTAAGTACAGCCATCATCCTATGACATGGGGTATGGCTATGAATTTGGCGACTTTTAAATATTCCTTTTAAGTTTTAACAATTTTTTTTACATCAAAACATACGGATTCAAAGAAAAGAAAACTGTACTGCCGCCATTTTTAACGAGATAACGTCTTATAAATCGATGAACACCGGCTGCACGCACGAAAAAGCTTGACTCATGAACGTGACAACGTTCCGCCTGAGCCGAACGTGCAAGCGAAAGTGCGGAACAAGCGATAGAGAGGCACGATCGGCCTAAGCAGTCAGCTTGCGACGCATCGTTATCACGTAAAATTATCGTCCGTAAGCCGACTTTACAGACAACCTTTTTTTTTATATCAAAACATACGGTCAGAAAAGTGTACTGCCACACCGTAACGAAACAAGTTTGTATCGTATTATTTTGTTATTTACAAAATTATTAATTCTAGAAGATATATTGTTGTTATTTGGAATATATTATAGTCTCAGCTTGCTATGTTGAACTTGAAAAAAAAAATTGCGTCGAGAACGAGCGGGAGAAAGACACTGCGCAGAATGACCGAAACAGGAGTTCTTAGATTTTGCCCTACAAAAGTGCAGGGCTTAAATGCGAATTGTGCGAAAGGATATCTCTCCAAAATGAATGTCATTAGTCAGTGTCAGATGTCATTGACAGTAGGTACTGTCAACTGACATAACCTGGATAAAACCGATTTATCTTCCACAGTCTGCAGGTTTGAAAAATGCCCTAGAACTAGAATTTGTTCAACGATATCGATCCACATTCTTGTTGCGTACTGCACAGGAATGGAATTCTTTGCCGTCATCTCTGTTTCTTGAGACCAACAATTTTGGAATTTTCAAGGTAGAGTGAATAGAGATCTTCTAGATCGACAAGCTCTATTCTCGGCGGCCTCGGCCACACCGTCGCTTAAATCTTAGATCTATCATGCATAAAAAAAACTTAAGGCTTTTTGAATAGTAGTTTTTTTCTCGATCACCCATACCAATGTTTTGAAGATATGAATCTACTGATTAGACTAACGAACAAATTACGAATACATTGAATTGAAACAAATTTTAACGGATTCATCACGTACGAGTCCATAATGTTTAAGGATAGAAAACAATTTCTTACTATTGTATTATTATACGCGGTGTACGTGAAACTGACTTCATTTCAAGAGGCGTCTAAATTAAATGTACCTAAACATTTATAAAATTCTGTTCAAGCTCATTTTCAAAATATCTAGTCTCCTGCATGTCACGTTTTAATCTTGGAAACAACGAACAAATAATTAGTTCTCGGTATATAATATACTTAATTTCATGACCTGACGTTTCGAACACAGACGCTGCAAAGTGGGTTATAATCGCGAAAACTTCAAATTACGAATACGTTTTGCAGCTTCATGAGTGTTACTGTTCATGTCACTATAATATGTAATTAATAATTAATGCAATTATTAATTGCACAATATACGTGCCACAGAATGTTTGTGCAATTATTAATTGTAATTGTAATTTTTTACATGCTTTTAAAATTGTTAGTTAAATATTGAATTTCAATGTTCTTTTAATTGTAATGGAGTAGATAGTTAATTAATATAAATTCAAATGTCATTTTACTTAATAAAATTTTGTAAATCGTTAATAAAATAACTAGATCATTAGAAAAATAAAAATAAAATATAATTTAATTTAATTTTTATTGACGGGGGAGTACTGTGGCACGTATATTAATGTAAATAATTGGTAGATAAGTAGTAGGAACGTGATTTGCGCATAGAAAGATAAGGCACCTATATAATATTTGCACGTTTACTTTAATATATAAGCTTGTTATTTATTTTAATAAACTAGACTTATACCATCTTACGTCTCATCATTTATCAACCCTCAGGGCTTCGGCAAATGTAATATAGGGCACCTCCGACACAGGGAATTCTAACAACGAGCTGCGATGCGACTGAGGAGTGTTATGGCTAAAAAAATATTCAAGTAAAGTGTCGGACAATTGTAGGATTCCGCAGTTGCCAGTCACTATATGCGGACTCGGAAGGAGCTGTTTGATACTTTTTACCCGACTGCGTAAGAAGGAAGGTTTTGTTTTTCGAGTGTAGGTATGTATGTAGGTGTATATGTATGTTTCTATATGACAGCCTACAGCCTAAACGGCTTAACCGATTGTGATGTACGATTTAATTAGATTAGATTCGTCTTCACTTCCAGAGTGTCCACGCTTTTTTTTTTTTTTGTAATTATAATAATACATTTGTTGCAAAAATAAAAAATACGTTTTTTCGTAACCTCCTACGAACTATTTCGTAATAAACAAGTGTTTTTATTACAATTATTGTAAACAACGTGCATTTATAATCTTTTACAGCGATTTTACGCATACTTCCTCACAAAAAAAAAACGTACTCTCAACAGCATATCAAGCGTAACGAAATCGTAAGTTAGACTGCAAAAAACTGCTTTTTTGCAGGTGCGTGTTTTTTTTTTTAATATACATACCTACTTGTTTAAGAGATTACCAGATTTCTAGTACTAAGAGCCTCTATGCTAAGCTAAGGCGCGGATAGACAGACGGACGACCATGCTGCAACCATCAGGACTCCTTGTTGACTACAAATTGCAAAACAGTTTTTAAGGGCTTACGTACGAGTAAGATAGTATGTAAAACCTTAGGATTGTGTAGGTTTTAAACCTACACATGTGTCTTAAGTATATTGGCCATCTGCTCGCAAATTTCATAGCCTTATAGCCAGAGCCGGTACTAAGGGCACCATAAAACGGAGGCCACACTGTGTTTGCCCATAAAATTGATCCCCGAATAGCTACAAACATACTAACATATACCGCCCCTGCCTTTCCACGCGACATTTTTATCGAAACGTAATAAGGTTCAGATTTGTACAAACTTTTTTTATGTAGGTATTGGAGAGGAAAGTGTACTAGTGTCAGTAAATCAGTAGTTATTGGTACAACTTATATGTTGTTTTTATGATGTTGGCAATACGGTGGAGTGTGTGAGCTGTTTTAGATTGCGGCTTATTTCTATAGGTAGGTATATTTCTTTTTGTATCTGATAAGTGAGCTCTGTGAATGCAAATAGAAATTTTCGTAAATATAAGGAAAAACTTCTAAGAATAATTATGTTTCGTACGTAACTAGTTACGAAACAACAGTTACGAACGCGGCCGAATTGAATAATTCCACAAATAATGTTGGCTTTAAATAACTCCTTCCACCTTTTTTCTTTCATGAGAACTACAATCTTGGAATTGTTAAGGCTGGAGTGAATAGATATCTTCTAGATCTATGCGCTCCATCCTCGACCACATCGTCGCTTACGTCAAGCCCAGATTAATTACTTAATTATTAATTAATTTGTTATGTTTTAAAAATAACGCCTTTGAATAGTATGTGAGGATCTCCCTCATAAATATTCATTGGCGTTATTTTTAATATACTTCAAAAATTAATTTCAAAAAAGGAACGTCTCAATTCGTATTTTTATAGATGTAGTACTATGATGATTTGTGGCTTAACATGTAGTTAAGTAACTTATTTGCGTACGAGGTATTAGATTTCTTATGAAAACTATAGCCATTTAATCATAAAAACTGTATGACGTAATACTGAGGAAGTAAAAACAGATCTAAAGACACCTTGTACAAAAGCAGTCAAGGCGTTTAAATTACACTATGTAATATAAAAATATACACACTTATTTACATAAATATACCCGAAAAATAGCAACCGGCTTCTTGAGAAAGCGGACAAAAAGTAAAATTCAGAAAAACAGTATTTTAAACCGGCGATTATTAAGTTAGATTTACGTTTACCTATCAGAAACAGACATTGTTTATCGCCAGAAATAGGTCAACGTTAAATTTAGGTCAGGATTTTCTCACTCTACCTACCTTTACCAGCGTATTTTCATTACATTCATCCTCCGTCATCAAACCTTTAATACAAAAACACACCGGATTCAGACAAAAGTTAAAGGGACGAACCCCGAAATTCCCGAAATAATAATCTCAATAAATCTTCCATACGGTCTCAGTAAGCCTCATGCGGAATTTATCAAGCCTTGGCTATAAGAACATACATCGCAATCCCAAAATCATAGAACAAAAGTTATTCAAAGCCCTTCCGGAAAGTTTACCCTGGAACAGTATCTATACCCGTATAAGCCGAATAAATATCGTTGTTCGTCACGTAGGTATTCCATTTGATATTCAAATCGTCGGATACGAGGTAAAACGCGAAAATCAAATTCTATCCACAGAAGGAGATAGAATATCATTTTTATTTATGGGGCTACACGCACTGCTGTGACGCAGATATTTCAGTTGGCGCGTGTAAAAATGTTGGAGAATTTCACTATATCATTTCTGTCAATGAAGTGGTTTAAAATACTGGTAGGCGAGTGGAAAGGAAAGTTTGGTTACAATTTTTCTGAGCTAATATTAACTATTGGGACAGTTTGACCTGAGTTTATTTTTATTCCAATGCTACGTACCTATGCGCTGTTCGCATACAACGTTTCTGATGTGAAACATACTAAAAACAAGTATAAGTTTAGGTAAAACTCAAAAACCCCCGACAAAAAAAGCGGCTGAACCGATTTCCACGAAACATAGCTAAGAACACTCCCGACTAATTCACCTTTCAAACAAAAAAAAACAAAATCAAAATCGGTTCATCCGTTCGGGAGCTACGATGCCACAGACAGACACACACAGACACGTCAAACTCATAACACCCCGTTGTTTTTGCGTCGGAGGTTAAAAAAACAGACGAAACATACAAAAACCAACTCCTGTGTGGTGACGAAAAATGTCAGGACTCTCATTCTGCCGTCACATCTCTATATATTAAGTACTTTACACGGACTTATTGGAAATAACCATAGCGTTCAGAAAAAAATGCAATTTATGCAATTTTTTTCTGAACGATTCAAGCCGATTTTACATCACGAAGTGTGGCTATACCCTAACCAGCAAGTGTATTCTAAATGTAAATGAAAATCCAATAGCTTTGATTATCAGATAGATGCTCAAAACAAATATAATCGAATCAAAGACTCAATAAACAGGGCAGTGATTTCATTAAGGTGGGGTTGGAGAAACCCCTGAAGTAGAAACCGGGTCTATCAAAAGCGTACTTCCAATGGGTCCTCAGTTCATTTGATATTCAAAGCGGCATAATTCGTTTTCCTCAGGGTATTAGGTAGCAGCGACGCGGAATTAAAGATACCTATTTTGGCTTAGAAAGTCGAGTGAACATTTTTTATACGATTTTTTTCAATCTTCACTATGATTTTATTGGATTATATTGCGAGTAACCTTTGACTTTTATTTTTTACCTTACTACCAGATACTTCAAAGATTCACTATAATACAATTTGTTACATAAGAAGGCATCAGAGCGGTTCAAAAGGTGGCCTATCACTTATATAAATAACGATCTCTTCCAAACGACTTTCACGACGTCAGACTTTCTGCGGTGATTTAAATACGGTACGTCTACGAATCTCTTCTTTGTGTGACATTTAATAATATTCATAATAAATTTATCGTCACTAACTTACAACACAAGAAATCTACAACTAGACATAGGCCAGGGATTTCCAAAGAGACCGGTTGGAACCGGCTTGCATCCAGCGCCTTTCTTATATCGTCTATCTACCTTGTAACTGATCGTTCTACGCTGAGCTTGCCAATGTGTGGTCTACACTCGAGAAAATTTCAGCCCCATCGGCCATAAGTTCTTGGTGCTATTTATAGCCTTTCCTAAATGCCCACTGCTAATCCGCTGTATTATATTGGCGACTTTCATACGTGTATAGAACCCTCCATTTGTTATTCGACCTCGAATTAGCATTTATAAATAAATAAATCATTTTATTTCATTAAAAATATTTAATGTTCATGCGAGAGAGAGCGAAGATCCATTTAATCCTTTAAACCCCAGTTCGTAGACGAACTAGCTCCCGAAACTTCCTATTCACGTCCGCATAATGACGTGCTAACTAAAGCAAGCATTCAGGTCCGAGCCTCAAGTACTAACGAATATAAACTCAGTTCATTATGTCTGCATCTTGAAGTGGGTTTAATTAAGTTCTGTTCGCTTTCGACTGTTCCTACTGTAGGTACAGGTCAGACGAAAAGTGAAAATAGCTTTTTGCTTGAAAAAGCAAATTTGAAATGAACATTCTCCGTGTACTAAACAAATACGCTTATAATAAGAAAAACAAATAAATGAAAATACAAAAATAAAAAACTTTAAAAGTGAGGTCTTTTATTTCGTTTTTAACCCCGGAACCCAAATAATAAAGGTATCTCAAACGGATAGACCGATTTTAGCCTAGTTTTTTTTTTTTTATTTGAAATAGGACTGATCGTCTGTTCTTAGCAATATTTTATTAAAATAGTACCTCTGTCTAAGTCTGAGTTTTTTTATACTTTCTGAACTTACTTTTTAATACATTAGATGTGCTTGGTCTTTTGGGAATCCTAAGATATATGATAGCGATTAACATATATTTTAGCACTGTATATATTTAAATAAATAAATATTTGTGGACATTTCACACAACACCATCTAGCCCAAACTAAGCAAAGCTTGTACTATGGAACTAGATGGCTGATAGAATACATATATTTTTTTTTGTAAATATATACATATGATACATAGTAACACCCAGACACAGAACAAACATCCATGCTCATCACACAAATGTTTGCCCTGGGTGGGGATCGAACGATTTGAGTAAACACCTATTTAATCAAAGCTTATTTATCGCTAGTCATATGCGATATCATCATAACCGAAGGACGCAATATTCACCATTTACACCTAAGTCGACGACATACTGCCTAACCTCGTAATTTTAATGACATTAAGAATGGCCATGATAGCCACTGCTACTGACACCCAATTGTTGAATATCATCGAATCGACCGATCAAAACCGTTATGGAAGCCCAGCGTAACGAATTTGAGTTCGATGAAAATGAATTTTATTACCAGAGCCAGCCGATTAGGATGCCGTACTAACTAACAAAAATATTACGAAATTTTGGCGAACACTTTTGTTGTCGCTTGTAGAAAGCTAGATATCCCAGATTAGCTTGTTTCGTGTGTTAGTTCACGGAATAGAAGGATGGCGCATGGAAGGCATACTGAACTAAACTTATCCACCTAAAGATAAAATATACTTATTAGAGGGCATGTTTTTGTGTAAGTACCTACGTTAGCACTTTTATTATGGTAGAAAGGTAAGACGTACTCAGCTCACCAAAAATGTTAATAGACCATGAGAAAACATATATAGTATATGTACCTATGTACATTAACATATCTTAAATAATATTATAAAAGCGAAAGTAACTCTGTCTGTCTGTCTGCTTGTTATATTTAAAAAAAACAAGACTAAACGGCTGAATCGATAGTTATGTAATTTGGTACAGAGGTAGCTTTTGACTTGGAGACGGACATAGGCTACTTCTTATCATCGTCATCACCACCACTGTTTTTCATTACTACGCGGGTGAAACCGCGAGGTGCAGCTAGTAATAGTATATCTGTGATAGTATGTACTATGCTTACACAAAGAATAAAAGTATTTCCAATTACACTTTTGGGAATAGATTATATGAAGCCAAAATGTTAACTCATAGTATCTGGAATCATGAAAAAAAGAAAAATGTACATTTTCGAACTATGTTTTTAAACAAATATTTTACTTTTATGCTTCAGCGATAATTTTAATGGCTCTAAAACTTGGTCACTCACTATAGGCCGTATAAGGATGTTTAAAGTCACGAAACGAACTGTGGAGAGAGCTTCGGAGTCCCAACGACGACATCCAATAAGAAATAATGACCGACATGTATTGTGTAAATTACTATTAGGTATTATTAACGGGATATTTACCGTGGTTCGCGTTAATTTTGAGCTCCGATATTTCGGCACAGTTACATGCACCATTTTCACGGGCAACTGAAGAATGCTGATGGATGATACGGTTAGCAGCAGACATCTGTCCACTCTCTTTCTTTGTCTTAGATAAACTTTACTGCGAAGAGCGTTACCACTGGCACTCGAACTCGATTAAAGCGAACTACCGCAAATATCCCGTTAATTCATAATAATTTTATTGCAAATATGGGTATACAGTAAGTACTTAGGTGGATAAAGTAATAAGTGACAAAGCCATACTTCGCCTAACGGCAAAAAAAATACATTTGATATGCGAATATGTCCTTTGTTGGTAAGCCATGCATTATTTTAAATACAAACCAATAAGGAACACTATAATATTGATAAAGACATTACATATTATTCATAATAATATTATGTCATTATCAAATATATTAATAATAATAGTGATTTATTTTTTCCTGGTGCTCTCACACAGAGGTACTTCATCTTACCTGCTGTGTGAGAGCATCAGCCTATAGCCTAGTTTTTAAGTCACTAACATTCCACCACAATAGCCAAGTACTGTCAAACTCCATATTGTACAATAATCCATTCATAGTCCATCCATATACCCAAACTGTATTTTTTTTATTATACATTTGTAAAAGGGCCTCTCAGTGTTGGTTCCGGCCCCACTGATGCCTTTCAAAGGTCCGGGCTAGACCCGTGTATAAATTGAAATAAATAGTAATTTAATTAATGACCGTGATAGTTTAAAAGTGTTTTATAGCTCAATGTATTAGTAAGTTGAAGTAGCAATGGGCAGGGCACAAAGCACGCATAACTGGTGGCCGATGGTGCTGATAAGTTCTATCTGATAATTTTCTGAGTGGAATCACATACCAGCAAGTGCAGCAAAGGACAACCAGTCACAAGGTGGACATACGACTTCATACTCTTGGGATGAAGACGCTGGATGCAAGCCACTTCTAGCCGGCCTTTTTGGAAATCCTCAGGGACGCCTTATGTCCAACAGTGCACTTCTTATGGCTTAGATATTAATAATGTATGCTCTATTGGATTTGTGGAGGGAAGGGGGAGACCTTTACCGAGCAGTGGGACAGTATAGTTTGATTAAAAAAAGCTCTGTCGAAGAATGTTCGGAACTTCACCGACGTACTCGATCAATAAAAAAATAACGAAATATCTATTTTATATCTAAAACGTTTCATCTCAAACCTTCACAATCCTTATCTCAATACAATTAAACTCCTAAGAACAATAACATTGAAAACTTTTTCTACATTTTCAAGTACAAATTTGTAGGTGATCTAACTACTCGTTTTAGAAGAGAAAGTTTCGGAGAAAAGGTAGTACAAGAGAAGTTTCGGCATCCACTCCAAAATAAGAACACTACAAAGTCTTGCTCGCTTTTAGTATACCTGGAACAAATATAAATAGAGGCGCATTTGTAGCTGCTTCATTACGTAAAACATTAAAATAATTTAAAGTATCAGTTCATCATCATCTCAGCCATAAGAAGTCCACTGCTGGACAGGCCTCCCCCATGGATTTCCAAAAAAAACGATTGGAAGCGGCTTGCATCCAGCGTCTTCCGGCCACTTGTATGAGGTCATCTGTCCATCTTGTGGCTGGTCTTCCTACGCTACGCTTGCCGGTGAGTGATCTCCAATCATGAACTTTTCAGCCCCATCGGCCATCAGTTCTGCGTGCTATGTGCCCTGCCCACTGCCACTTCAACTTTAATAGTCCACTATGCTAATTCGGTAAAAGTATCAGTTGACTAACGAAAATAAGTAATACCTAGTATAAAAATTTCAAACCGAATCTAATCAGCAAAAACCGAACGAAGTTATTCACACTGCGTATTCCATATTTTTGGCCTCGGGTTAAGCATTGACCAAAGTGTCATACATGTGTCATAGACAAAAGTAATTTTCTTCTAAATTACGATTATTTTCTGGCAACCAGGGATTTATGTATGTGGCATCTACAACTAAAATCCAGTTAAATTGTATTTCAACACTGGGATTTGGGGACCAAATAGTTTAACCTTAGTTTCAGATTAGTTTTAGCCACAAAAACCTGGCACGTTTGCTGTCAAACCCTTCTCTTAGTAATAACTCAAATGAATAGTTTAAAGTACTTTGCTCGGATTTTAAACATCAATTTATAAAGAGTTTTGACTAACGGTGTTCTAAAACTAAATACCTAAAATCAGTACCTATCTAAGGTTCTATCCAGAGGATTGGCTCCTATTACAGCGCGTGGTCTAGTCTAGGACCTAGTCCTTAGCTGCTAGTCTACGATCCCGCATACTCTGAAATTCATATTTGAATTTCTTGCATAGAATTAGGTACCAAATTTTAATGTTTACGCCAAATCATAAATTCGTTTTAATTAATTGATTGGTACCTAAATAGTAGCGCGCCGTACCTACATTTCCCCTTAAGCTGAAGATTAAAGCGCGCAGCTATCTCTCTCGCGCATCACAACATGTTTAAACATACAAAATCTGATATAAGAAAAGTAAGATGTCTTCTTAATTAAGATAGAAGAAACATTTATTTCCATCAGATATCATTTATACTCGCGACGGAAAAAGTGATAAAACATGTTTTTCAATTCCTCAGCCAATTTAAAATATCGAAGATTTTTTTTAATGTTTCTCCTATTTAAATAAACAAATAGGCCTCTTACTTTTCTAATATCCCTATTAAATGATTGTATATGTTGAAAAAGGTTGTGATGCGCGAGAAATATCTCCTCAATAAAAAATCGCCATCTACAAAAAAGTACATGAAATTGTAGAACCTATATCTAGGTAGGTAAGTACCAAGTTTCGTTAAAATTAGTCGAAAAATACGATCTATACGCGAATACCAACAAACACAAGTATCAGTTTAGAAAACTCAAAAACCCCGACAATAAAAAGGCTGAACCGATTTCGATGAAACATAGCTAAAAGGCTTATTACAGTAACCGATTTCTCGGGACCTGTCTATCGGGTCCATGTCTGGGGAGTATGGGAGATCGAGACCATGTTACTTATTACACCACCCTGCCGACAGGGATCGATAAATTATGCGGTGTAAGTGGTGTAACAGGCCTATATGAACACTTCTATTAGTTAATAGATCCAGACAGATGAGTTTTTTTTAATGTAGAAATAGGTTCGCGCTTGACCGCCAACCCACCTGATGTAAAGCAACGTTACGGTCTACGATGGAGCGCGCTTACCTAGAAGAAACCAATTCACTCGCGATTTAAAAACACCCAGATTATATATATCGTCGTTTTTGTCAGTTATCAGCTGAAACAAAAGCAGAGAATTAGGTGTTTCAGGATCGTAGCAAGTAAAAGCATATAGCTTGGGTTAGGTAAGCGACCTATCTCAAAGGTCGAGATTACACAAACCACACCCGCTCTCTACATCCACGGTTGTCTGGAAGAGATCGCTTTTAGCGATAAGGCCGCCTGTTGTCACACTAGTTTTGTAAATTGTGTGTAATATGTATTGTGTTTGTTCAATGGTGTACAATAAAGAGTTTATCTATCTATTTATCCATAAAACGAGATATATCGCTATACACTCACTAAATGTGTATGTATAGGTATTTATAAGCGACCCTACATAGCGACTGTGCAAAATGATTTTCGATTTATTGCTTCGTATCAATATTGCAGTGAGTTATATTGTGTACTATTAAGTATTCTGTGACTACACCAAAATTGTCACACGTTGTTATCGACACAATAACGAAAACTAACAGTCTCATGTCCCAGTTTTAAATAATAATATATTCGACCTTATGATTCTGATGTCTTAAGGTCGGATATACCATTTTTGTATGAACGGGACATCCGACGTTATGGTTCTGAAACTGAGAAATATATGTGCATGTTTATGCCCTCTGACACGTATGCGCAACTTTTTAATCCGAAAAGCTTCTCTGCCTCCAATTTAAAGTTAGCTTCCGGTTTTTGAATCAGTCATTTCAATTTTTAATAACGAAAAGTCCCAAAAACAAAGTTTAAATGTCTGGAGTAATCAAGAGATCCCGGGAAAGGTTATTATTGTGAAAATTAGGCGGAATAATTTATGAAACGCAGTATACTTCGCACAATAAATAATTACAAAGTCTTCTGGCGTCGAGAGATGCTCTTGTACAGCTTAATTATTGTCTTTTGTAACTGTTTTAACCGACTTCCAAAAAGGAGGAGGTTCTCTAATACTTAGTTAGGGTTCCGTACCTCAATAGGAAAAAACGGAACCCTTATAGGATCACTTTGTTGTCCGTCTGTCTGTCTGTCCGTCTGTCCGTCCGTCCGGGTGTCAAGACCTTTATCTCGGGAACGCGTGAAAGTATCGAGTTGAAATTAAAACCATATACGCAGATCCATAGTATCTTGCTACAGAAAGAAAAATAAAATTTCAGTTTTCGTAAAAAAAAAAGTTACAGCCGAATATGTCGTAAAAACGCACATTTCGACACTCACAGAGGAATCAATACCTATGGGGTACTTCCCGTTGACCTAGAACTATGAAATTTGGCAAGAAGCATTGTGTTAGAGTACACATATAGGAAAAAATCCGAAAACTGGACATTTTTAATTTAATCACAAAAAAATAGTGTCTCTATGGAAGGATATCATGTGGGGTATCATATGAAAGAGCCTCATTAGCATAAGCTAAAACAGGTTTTTAACACATTCTTCGCCCCCTGCAGACCCTTCACTTCAGCTGGGAACCAGAACTTTTTAGGCGAATTTTGATTAAGTACAGAGTGGCCGCGCAAAGCAACGTTGACTGCCTCAAACGCCGGCGGTTTACCGACTACTACAAAATGAACGGGACGCTCGCTCGGATCCGAGTGGGAGGCGCCGCTACTATAGCCCCACTCCACTCGGATCCGAGTGGTGATTAAGGAATGTGTTAAATATTTTTACGATGTATATTTTTCGGTTTATGAAGGAAAATATAAAAAAAAATATGATTTCCCCCTTTTATTTAGTTTGTACGGAACCCTCGGTGGGCGAGTCTGACTCGCACTTGTCCGATTTTTTTGTGTTTGTTACTCAATTACTTCGCCAATTACGAATTGATTTTGATGTTTTTTTTTTTATTTGGGAGGTCATACTTCAAAAGTGATCCTATATAAATTTAATCAAAATCGGTTCAGTACTTTGGTTATTAAAACAAAATAACTACACATATTATGTTGTTTAAAAAAACGACTTCAAAATACGCAATTCGTTTACTTCAATAACATATTTTTCCAGTTATTTTGTTATACAAACCAAAGTACTGAATCAATTTTGATAAAATTTATATGGGATTACCTACCAAACAAAAAATAATTATAAAAATCAATTCATAGGTAATTAATTGGCGAAGTAATAAAAACGTACAAAAAACAAGTCGACTTGAGAACCTCCTTTTGGAAGTCGATTAAAAATATGTAATCCACTTAGTAAACAAAATTGTGTATTTTGAAACAGGTTGTTCAGTTTTTTAAACTATGACTAGGTATATTGCTCGTGGTTTGTGATCAAATTATATCAATATATCATATGTATTTAAAAAAAAAAGTATATGCATTTATGTGTTCAATCAGCTATCTAGATTAATAAAATTTTGGGATACCTTATTTATATTGTATTAAGGTCAGTGAAAACCTAGATAAAATTAAGCCAGAATCAATATCTAATAAAAAAATAACTCATATATAAGCATTTCCCGAAAGCCCGTTTGAAAAGAACCAACTGTATTTAAAAGTTTGGTAAAAATATTCGCAACTTCGAAAGAATTTAATGAGCAAAGAGTTTGGGAAATTCTTAATTATTTCGTTAGTATCTTGGCAGCCGGTTTGAGAGCATCTTTAGAATTTTCTAGAGAAAATATACCCAATTTTATAGTTTCAAAAACTGAAACAATCGACTTCAAAGTACGCTACTTAGTTACTTACGTAATATTAGAAAGGATTAGGATACATAAAGTTCATATCATCATGCTCAGTCGGGTAATAATTATTCAAAACGCTATACACATTGGATGAGGAGTAAGGTTTTACTTTTACTAAATCCTTCACGGTTGTAAGCTTTTTAAAGAAACCTCTCTTCACCTGCTCGTTTATTTTTTTTGTCAAGAATGAGATTTGTTCAAATGATTCGTCTTCGAAGATTAGAAAATGTGCAGATGTTTAATACGATAATCCTTAACATTTGACACGTTTGCAAAGAAAAACGTGTCGGTGGAACTCTGCGATTCTATAATCTGACGCACTTTACTCAGGAATACAATGAAAATTTTCATTTTTAGATATTATTCAAAAAATAATAAAGCAATGTCTATAAAATAATTATGGGACCAACTTGGGAGCTTTCTCTATATGTCAATTTAAGAAACACAAAAATTGATTCACGCATGACTGAGTAATCGGTGAAATGACATACGGACCGAATTGATAACCTCCTCTTTTTGGAAGTCTGTTAAAAAACGGAAAGTTTTAAATTCTGTATGTAGATGTAAGGCCTTAATTGCGAGTAGACTGTTCTAAATACGTGAACTAACAAATTTTATATTTTTCATGATGATTCTTTAATACCCGATTGCGTAAGAACGAGAGTTATGTTTTTCGAGTGTATGTATGTTTATATATATGCATTTATAGGTATAGCTCGTCTCAGGGCTGCTATACTGGTCCTCCTACGACCGTGTGAACTAATCCACGTCCACCTCGGACCCATTTGAATGGGAGGTCAAGGTTCTACTCCCGACCATTTCCATATAGAATGACAGAGACGGAGATATACAAATCGAATCGATTCCGAAACCGAATGGGTTCAGAATACGGGGGCTGAGCCCCTATTAGTAGACTCGCTTACTACAGGCAGGGGATACCGACACCGTATTATATTGCTCCGACACCAAAAAAACCCTGATCCAAAAAGTGCCCGTATTTATTTCTGTTGCATCGCAATTCTGGATCGACCGATTTTGGTTTAGTTTTTTTGTTTGAAAGAGGATTTGATCGAGTATTCTTAGCTGTTTCATCAAAATCGGTTCGGCCGTTTTTTATATCGGGGCTTTAAGCCGCGTCCTCTATCACTGAAGCCCATCACATAACCGACTGGCTACCGTTGGTTCTAAATTAGGTACATATATTATGTGGGTATCGACTGCGTGGTCACTTAAAAATGTCATCTCTAACAAAAAAGGTAGGAAGCTGTATATTACCAAAAGGATACCTACAAAAGTACAGGACACAACACTACATGAAATAACAGTAGCTCAAAACGAGACAACACTGAAGCAAGCTTTCCAGCAATGATTTATGATGTCATGTCAAAAATCGTAGTCTAGAATCTGTAACCGCAATCTGGAATCTGTAACTACAATCTAAAATATATAACTGTAATCTGGACTCATCTGAAATCTGTAACTGCAATCTGCAACCTGTAACTGCAATCTGGAATATGCAACTATAATCTGGAATCTGTAACTGCAATCTGAAGTCTGTACTGCAATCTGGACTCTGTAACTACAATCTGGAGTCTGTAACTGAAATCTTAACTGCAATCTAAAATCTGGGAATAATGAATATAATGAATAATACATAGAGAGCACGCGTAACTATTTAGACGTCTTAATTTTATTTTCAAAGGCAGGTTTACTTTAAAAAAATAGCATACCTAATGCACAAAAACCGGCCAAAGTACCTACCGGCTGGTAGAAGGAAAAGGGCCTCTTCTACATACCTTCACATTAAACTTCATTTCAGAAATCAAAAAACATGGATCTATCAAAAAAAATTGTAGTTGAAAATAATGTGAGCCAATATATTTCAACTACCTCCAGGATAAGTTCTTGTTTTGTGCCAAATTTTATGAAATACCTCGGATTTACTTTCGAGGTTTAAAAATTAATTATACTTTAATACAATAAAATTAATATATAATTTATAAATACACCATGACCGTCTATTTAGAGGCTGAGATGGACAGACGGACGGACGGATAACGAACTAATCATATTTTATAAAGGTTCCGTTTTTCCTTACGAAACTCTAAAAAACTTTTTTTAAATAAAAACTACGGGTCACTCACGTCTGTTTTGAGCCGAAATATCCGAATATAGTTTCAACCGCATTCGGCGGTCTTTTGTGCAAGGCGCGTCACCGACCGAGAGTGACGTGTGTGCTGCTCCTTTGAAAAAGACCGCCGAATGCGGTTGAAACTATAGTCAGATATTTCGGCTCAAAACAGACGTGAGTGACCCGTAGTTTTTATTTAAAAATGTGTGAAAACCACGTTAATTTCCACTCTAAAAAACTTTATAATATTATTGTAAAGATTGACATACTGTTGTTTTGGAAGCTAAAGGGAACCCTGGGTTTAATCATTCCCGCGATAAAAGCTGCGGCATGAAAATATAAATAAAAATGACGGGGACAAAACCTGCGAATACTAACTAACCCACGCCGCGACGTGACGGTAACGGACCTAGGAAGGGGGCAAATAATAATTATTTTTACCAGACTACGCTAAGAGGGTTATAGTTTTTTTTATAATATATGTATTGTACTTATATGTTATGCATGTATGGGTGTATTTATGTATGCATGTAAGTTTGTATGTATGATTATATATAACCTGATGTATGATTTATGATATGTGGAGCGGGGTGGCGTGCGCCGCTCCGGGCGCGGACGCCCGCGCTTGCGTCGACATTGCATAACAGGTTTTGCTCGAGCTCCTGCTGCTGGCTGCGGAATGCATTCGTTGTATTGCATAGACTTTTTTAGCACAGATTCTACCCTCTTTTTGGTGAATACTTTTATTCAAAATAACCAAGTTATAAATGTTCTGCTATTTCTAAGCTAACATACGTTACAAATTTTATGATTTTCCTAATTATTATTACATCTTATTTTGAAACATTATATTATATTCCGGCAATAAATTTTAATAAGCTAGTAGTTAAGCTTGTAAAATGTAGATGTATAATTTTACTATTAACATCTCCAGGATTAAATTTACACTGGAGATGTTTACACTTTAATCCTTTATGGTCAATAAAGATATTTAAAATTAAAATTAATTAATTACCTATATATAACCTCTTACAGCCTAAATGAATTGACCAATTTTGACATTATTTTGTCGATATGTCATTAGATTTATATTTATTTATCGAGTGTCATAGGTTACATTGCTTGTAATAATAATCTAGCTAGCAAAATATAAAAATGTAACTTTTACGTTTTATTTTATTTTTTTACTTTTTCGTATTAAATAAGTGATTTTATAAGGAATTTTCATATCGGCGTTACGCACATTTTCTCGCAAAAATGTACACTAAACATCATATCAAGCGTAAGTTATATCTACCAAGAAACCGCTCTTATACATATGAGTATAAATATATTTTTTATATGTATACTTGTTTAATTTTAATATTTAATACGCTCGAAAACAAAGATCTTAATTTTTCAAATCTCAAGAGAACAAGTGAATGGGATAAAATAAACTAATAGAATCTGCCATATCGAAAAGACCCGATAATATGATAGATAGATGTTAAAAAATCTTATACTAGGTACCGAATATTCCAAAGAAAGTAAATATCTACCGAATGCAAAACAAAGATAACACTATAATAAAAAATCTTCTGTTTGGTTAAATTTTATTCGGTGACACGGTATTCGTTCCAGAATTAATCATTAATTAAAATATATGTCTATGTCTAATTCGTCGTATGTATACTTCGTCTTTAAATTCAGTAAAATTGTAGTTTTTGCGTAGAGTTTAAGTAGGTAAGTAAACATTATAAATAGCTCCGTATTCAATACATGCCTAAAATAATTTGAGGTACGAGTATCTATATTAACAGCTTAATTTTCCACATCGACGCTTAACATCAGGCGAGTTGGTGGTCAATCGTAGATATATCTTGCATTAAAAAAAATACCCGACTGCAGAAAAGCAGTCTAACTTACGATTTCGTTCCGCTTAGTACGCTGTTGAGTGTACATTTTTTGTGAGAGAGTACTCGTAAAATCGCTGTAAAAGAATATAAATGCGCATTCTTTGGAATAATTCCAATAAAATCACTTGTTTATTACGAAAAAAATTGTTGAAGGTTACGAAAAAACGCATTTTCTTTATTTTTGCGAGATATGTAAGAAATCAGAAATCATTTATTTTACTATCAATGCTTTCATATTGATGCATGCTGACTTCAACTGTAATTATTGTGACATTAAGCTATATTTTCTATAAGCTATAGTTTGACGTCACGCCATATATTTGTGGCGGGACCATTCGGTATTTTTCACACTATTCCATAAAAACAAAAAAAACCCTTTACTCTAAAATGTATCGCTATGACAAAATCACATACTGCTGTAACGCCCCAAAATAATTCGTTTAAATTCATCCCTGTTTTCAAAAATTCATTTCATTTTTCCTTGCGGCAAAGCCCGACTTCTAAATTGGAATGTTTTGAATTGCTGAAATCCGGTCACAGGTGTACTCAAAGGAATTCCATAATAAACCATTTCCGATGGAAAATTTACGCAGATGTTAGCCCGTAACGGTCGAAAGTGAATCACTAAAACGTTAAAATAAGGCGCGTCGCTCACTGGTAAGTAGAGGCGCGGGTGCGGTCGCGGCGGCGTCGCGGCACAGTCGAGGCGTGGTGTATAAGTTGCAGTCGAGGCGCGGGCGGTTATGCTTCTTTCACACATTACAGTGTAAACACGTAAACTACGCACGAAACAAAACAAAATGGCGGTGAAGTCGCGGCGCGGTCGCGCACTGCACCCCTGCCGCGACGCCGCCGCGACCGCGCCTCGACTCCACGTCGCCGCGACCGCGCCTCGACTCCACGTCGCCTGCGACGCGACTCTAGTGTGTGGGCGCACTGCCATTTGAACCTGAAGGAAACGTAGAAGCGGCGCGCCGCTTGTGCGCCCGTGCCTCGACGCCGCCTCGACTCCAGCTCGTGTGGGCGACGCGCCTTACAAATCAAAGCCTACCACTATGACTTGGTTTTCTCGCAATATTATTTCCTACCTATCTATCGCACAACCGACTGAGCTGCCATCGCTTCAAAACATTAGGTTTTTAATTTTTAGGGTTCCGTACCCAAAGGGTAAAACGGGACCCTATTACTAAGACTCCGGTCCGTCCGTCTGTCACTAGGCTGTATCTCATGAACCGTGATAGTTTGACAGTTGCAATTTTCACAGATGATGTACCTATTTCTGTTACAACAAATACTAAAAAACAGAATAAAATAAATATTTAAGGGGGCTCCCATACAACAGACATGATTTTTTGCCGTTTTTATAGATAATTGTACGGAACCCTTCGTGCACGATTCCGACTCGCACTTGGCCGGTTTTTACATTAACATTTGAAAGAACACTAGGGAAATAAAACAGAGACTTTACTTTCATTCCCGCCAAAATTATCTCAATTGAACTTTATCCAAAAAAAAAAAGTAGGAACCTACTCATGATCGTTAAGGTTGTCCCAAAAACACAATATTTAAGTGTTTTTCAACAGGGCTAATTACAACCGGGTGCCGGATTAAGCCGTATTTTGCCTCTGACCTTGTTTTTTTGGCCCCGGTATTTTTTGTTCGAACGTTACGGTCAGTGGTTCGCTGAAAACGTTAGCATCACGCGGGGTTTGAGGTGAACTCGTGTGAACATTTTAATGGAAATGTTAGATTGGATACCTATTTTCTCAGAATATCATAATTTAAAAAAACACAGATTAAGTTCACATTAGAACATTAAAAATCTTGTCTATTGCCTATTAACATTAAAAACTCACAGAATTGGCAAATGTTCTTATTTTTACCCGACTACGTCGAAGCAAAAGGGCGGGTTATGTTTTTGACCGGTACGTGTGTATGTTCATCTATTCATAACTTCTAAACTACTTATCATAATTTGACAAATGAGGTGTCGTTGGACTTGGAAGCGTCTTGTTTGTCCGCTGGTTATAGCTTATGTGACGTCACATTAGATTGAATAAGGCGCCCTCTAGAGTGCGCCATAAAGTCAAGAACAAACAATTTTTTTTCGCCCCACCTCATCATGACTGTCAGTTATGAAAACTAATATTTACCTGACTACGACGTCGTCGTAAAGAAGCAAAAGGGAGAGTTTCAAGTTTGTTGATCGGTGTATGTATGCATTTATGTTCATTTATCCAAACTCCAAAATACTACAAATTGAGGTCATCGCATCAAATGTGACTGTATGTCACACAATTTGGGCCTTATGATCAGAGGCGGATCCTTATGTTTCTAGGTCAGTCTGTGTATTACTTTGGCGATTAACCGTCTCACAAAAAAAAAACTGTGGGCCGCCCCTAACAGGACCACCCTGGGCGCCCTAGGCCTGGGCCTTTTCGGCCTTAGGGGAAATCCGCCTCTGCTCATGATCAATTGCGGTAATAAACCCTGCTTATAACTGGTATAGCCCTCGTTAAGTATTAAGATCCTGCTTCACAATCTAACCGATCTCTAGTGAAGTACCGCGCAAATTGGCCGCACCCTACTCCTGCATTTACTTGTCCATTAGGCCCAAACTTGGTCGGTAAAGTTAGCTAGGTAGGGTTGCCACTATACTTCGGAGAATGCGTGTATATATAACCAGTATTATCAATATAGTTAACGAGCCTAGTTATTATTAACGAATATGTTTATACTTAAGACCTTAGCATAAACAATTTGTCAGGGCTAAATCCCTCGTTAGAACATCTATGGGTATTTTGTCTGTATTTCGCTGTCACAGTGAAATATATTATAATACTAAGTCTATAATATAATATAATACTGTTAAATGTGTACTTAAAACAATAAATAAATAGTGTGTCGGGTCACAAAAGATGTAGGGTTCCGTAATACAAAAGTTTGATTAAAGCAATCCGATTTCTTCTATAAACTCATGTACTCTTTCCGAATTTCTACTTTGACACCTGGTAATTTTGCCGCTCACGTCGCTTTATTGGGAAATGAGTCGAAAAGGAGATATCATCAAGAAACTGCTTTTGGGTGCCATATTTCCGGTGCAAAGATTCTTTCAAATTGGCAAAGTAGAAATTCGAAAAGAGCACATTAAAATCTATAATATTACCAATATTTAGCCAAAAACAAAAAAAGACATAAATTATAGAAAATTGTCTCCAGTTTATTTAATGAATAACTCTGTGTGTGTGTATGTTTTAGCGTAAAATGAGTCTGGAGATATTAAAAGATAAAGTTTTCAGGCATTATTTTTGCAATATGGCAGCGCTATCAGCAAAGATACGTACGAAGTGGCAAAGTAGAAATTCGGAAAGAGCACATCAAAATCTTCACCAATTTTCAGAACTGTCGGACAACTTTACAAATAATAGGGCCACGAATCCTGTGTCTCCGTAACCTCCTTTTTTTCACCAAATAGCTGGACTAATAATCAAAATCGTTAAAATCATCAACTTTCAGAACTCTCGGAAAATTTTCCAAGTAACCCCTTTTTGCATCAAATAGTTAATAGCTGGACTAATACCACACGTCGGATACTCGATACAATAGCGCGCTAATCAATAACATATACACAAGTTGACTTCTGTATATAACACACACACACACACACACACACACATTTGTATGAAGTTATAGTTGTCTTCCGATTGCCGCTCGCTCGTGCCGTCAATTGGAATTCGAGCACTTGAAACCCGCAACGCATGTCTCTACTGACAACCGCGTCCATAAACTCCAAAAAACGACAGGACGAGCGCGGGGAGCGGGTGAGGAACTCGAGATAGGTGGGAGGCGGAGAAGTTCCGTTCTGTATGTAATACGACTAATATCTGTGTTATAGGTATACCTTTTCATTCCTTACAGCCCTAACTTGAAAACAAACGTTTGAATACGGTGTCTGCAGTTTGATTGGACAAGTTGAAACAATTGGAAGGTGCGGGTATTTCCAACTCGACCCACGCTACGGCGATTAATCATTTTAACAGTCAGTTTAGAAGCTATTTTAGCACAAACTTTAGGTGCTATTTTAGCAATAGTTTATAAGTTATTTAGCAGGTCGAAGTGCTAACTTGTATTGAGGTTCAAACTTGATAAGTTACTTAGCCTGTGTTAGTAGCTTTTACATAATTATAAACTTGGTATGGAATACGAGCTCTGATCTTAATGAAAAGCAGATTTCACTGACCTTTGAGCATATACTCGTAGAGCACGTATGGAAATGACAGAGATGACATACAAAATGACAGAGATGGAGATATAGATCACAACTCGATCCCAAATCCGCAAGTTGTGAATAGAAGCGCTGAAGACCCCAGGATGACGTATTTCCTGCTAAAGTATAGCTATGTTTACCATGCAGTTCCATTAGTCCCATATTACGAGTCGAAGACTGAAACGAAAAAATATTAGTTTGATCAATTAACTTGTCCCACGTATTTTTCTGGAAACTCATACTTCAAATATTAGTGTAGGTAGTAGGTAATAGACAATGCGCCACCATCGAATATTTAGATAACTATGGGGTACTAAATATACGATTGTGGCGATGTCTTAGAGACAAGTTACTTTGAAAAAACTTTAAAATAGAAACTCGCCTTTGCAACATCAGTTTTAAAATTTAAATAACTTTAGTGTTTAGAAATTGCATCAATCATCCATAGATGCTATATAATAAGCTTTAATTTAGTATGAATATATACATATTTATCAAGGGAGGTCTCTAAAGTTTAGGGGAGTGCTACAAAGTAATCTTGCACTGCCTTCTAACATTAAGTGTGAATTCTTAGGCAATTCCAACTCAAGCATAGTACTTCTTTGGAGAATTAAGCAGTAGGTATATAATTTAACTACAAAATATTGAACTACTAGATATCAAGCCAAATACCTTTCAGTATCTACCCTTCTCTAACTTATAGTTCTCTAAAAAGTAACTCGTAGTTATAGTAAAATCTCTATTTTATAGTTGATATCTCTATATCAAGCCAATATCTTAACGATTCTATACTTTAGTACACACATACGTAATTACCAACCCATAGGTACTAAGCAGTCAGCTAGTCCAATTGGTATATTCCCACTAGTTCTATTGGTCGTTCCATTGATAGAACTAGTAGGATTTTTTTCCATGCCTACAGCAGCGCAAACGTCACTCTCAGTCGGTGACGCGCCTCGCACTGCCAAGTCACCGACCGAAAGTGACGTTTGCGCTGCTCTTTTGAAAAAGACCGCCGAATGCGGTCGAAACTATAGTCGGATTTTTCGACTCAAAACAGACGTGAGTGACCCGTAGTCTTTAATTAAAATTTGTGAAAACCACGTTAGTTTTCATAGTAAAATTATTCAAGAAACTATCTAGTCTAGACGTAAAATTGATAAGGTTTTTTTTTAGCGTGTTGACATTATATCCATCATGAACTTTAAAATTGAATAATCGTGTCTCGGACACGGGAGGAGGGCTATCTACTTCTGGGAGTAAGGGGGAGAAATGATAAATGTATTTGATAAATATATTCCGAAAGAAATTATTTCTATCTATTTTCCAATTCTTCCATCATCATCATCTCAGCCATAAGAAGTCCACTGCTGGACATAGGCCTCCCATTGACTTCCAAAGACCGATTGGAAGCGGCTTGCATCCAGCGTCTTCCCGCCACTTGTATGAGGTCTGTCCATCTTGTGGCTGGTCTTCCTACGCTGCGCTTTCCCGCTTATTCTTCTATAGTCTACATTGCAATTTATATACTCAACGACTACCTAAAATTCGACTAAAGCGATAATATAATTTTTGGACCCAAAAAACTTGCGATACTAATTTAGTAAATTGAATTATAAAATAATATAACGACATATATAATGAATGACATATATAAATAGACAAAAATAATATAACGTTCTTATTGTTATGCTTTATTATAATAAGCAAAAAAGATCCTACCTATGGATAATTATTACTGCCATACTATATTACTTGATGAGACAAAAGCGAGCTTCTATTTTAATACAACACGATATACACACTTTAAAGGGTCATTGTATTTGAATTATGAACAAGTTTACAGTGTTTAACCTTCAACAAAATGGAATTGTTGATTATTAAAAATTGTCCTCGAATATAGGTACAATAACCCCTAAAAATATGTAAGTCGTTAATTACTACAGTTTGTTTGTTATAATACTATTTATTTATATAACAATCTTGACTGTTTTTTACACGTTTGTCAGTTTGTGATTATTAATTTAAAAAAAAAAAACAGATACTGAAATTACTAACATAAGAATATTTTTGAGCTGTCTAAATTAAAGCGCGATTTCTGACTCGTCCAAAGTTAAACAAATATGACGGATGTGAGGTTCCAACTAAAAAGAACTCGCATGAGAACTCTAGTTCTCATGCGAAATACGCCATTGTTGTTTAAATTAATGGGCAAGTAAAGAAAAACAGACTAAGCTAAATAAAATATATCATAGAGTCACCAATTTAACATTTTCCAATTTTGTCTCGCTCGAATCCATTTTTAAAAACAGTCGATAAATTTAAAATTTTAAAAAATCCCCGAGGCAAAACGGCTGAACTCTTAAAACTCAATCAAAAAAGGTCCATCCGTTTGTGAGCTACGATGCCACAGACAATCGCCGTTTGCGTCGGAGGTTAAAACAAAATAATAGGTTTTTTTATAGACTAGAAGAAAAAAAATGCATTTATGTAAAGTCATGTATGTCATCATACCATGTATAGTATACAACTCTTCACAGTTTTATGTGCAAGAAAAAAAAATAACAATCATAGATTCATAGACGAAAACGTCCAATGCCTGTTTTAGATAAAAATATATTTTATCTCGTTTTCGCACGTAACTTTTCAAACAAGAGAAAATTGACAAAATATTTTAATAATTGGAAGTTGATATAGCGTTTGTGATAGAAGTGGAGTTTTATATTGTGACAATTCAGTTATTACAATTTAAACTAATGCAACTGTTTTGAGCTGTTTGTCTCTTTTCATTTGAGTACGAGAGAAAAGGAAGGTTACGTTTACAGTTTCAATGCCTTGCCATAATAGTTAAAATCACAATAATTTATGAGAACCGCAAGATACGGCTAAGGATGCTTTTCCGCTACGTAGCTAAGAATGCTTGAGAAATAAACCAATAGAATCTCTTGATTTTCGCAACTCAACTTAAAGCTATGGAAATCTAGCGATCCTATTGGCAGACGCATCCTAAGTTCAATACGCATCTGATCTCGAGCAATAGAATTGCTTAAATATCATTGTTAGGTATGCCATTAGTAGAATCAGGTCCATCTCGGTGTGCCTTTTACAATATTGGCTGTATGAAGGCCTATCGAAAGTCTTGATTATTTAAGTTTATTAGTAAAAAAAACACTTACTAAAAAGAACTTTAAAAGTTAAGGTATATTGGTTGAAACGCATCGTTAGGCTACGCAGCTTAAAGTCCAGAGTGGGGTGGCACCACTAACTCGCACGCATTATTTTTTTATAAATATAAAAATCATTGAATGCACTTTTGACATATACTCGTATTCGTATTTTAGCTTCCTGAGAACACAATGCTATAAAAATGGTGGTGTTTTATCCATTAAGTGTTTGATCAAGTGCGTGAGTGTGGGCAAGTGCAATAAAGCAGTGAAACTTGTGATTTTACGTTAAACAAAACTCCATAGGTTCTAGTAAAGTTGCCATCACTTTACTGAGGCAAGACTTCAATTTGAAAATGACTGTTTACGTGACTTGGACTGTGACTAGAACACTATATAACTTGTATTATTCAAGAAACTTGAAAATATTTCAATACTTCACACTGGCAAATCGCTAATCGCGGAGTCCAACACAAAAAAGAAGAAGAAGAATAACTGTTATTTTTATTTTTGTTAATGTGCCCGAAATAAACGCCCAAACTTTAATATTTCAATGTGTGGGTATTTATTTCGGTCAAAATAACAGATATACAAATAAATATGATCATTAATACACTGTGATATAAACATATATATATATATATATATGTTTATATATATATATATCTTATAAGGCTACAATACGAGTATTTGTCAAAAATAAATACTATATTTTTTATACCTAAAAGAAATATTGCTCTACGCCTTAATCTAACCCCGATGAGACCGCAGCTTACTCTCTCTCTCTCACTCTCTCTCTGTATGATAGTTATTTGATAAAACTAACTAAATATTTATTTATACATATTGCAAACATGAGACGTGTTTAAACTTAATTCTATACAATTATTTCAAAAAGAGGAACAAAATACGTGGTTACTGTTGCCCATGTAAATAAATGTAAAATTGTACGTGGTTCAAATTGGCACAAAGACGCACGCCCTTTCAAGTAATTTCTTACAGCAAGCGACCGCAAGTGGTTTTTACGTCTGATTACTACCTGAGATGAAGCCAATGGAGTAAGTAAAGTCAATTTTAAAGTATTTATTTTATGCTTTCATTTGAAACTAAGCTAATTTCAATATTTTGGTGATTGATGTTTTTATATTCTTCAATCATTTTCCAAAATTATGGAATGAGAAATGGGTATAAAATCCACCTAGTACTTTCAACTAATTTGTGGACATTTTTCACAACACCATCTAGCCCAAACTTAGCAAAGCTTGTATGGCCATCTAATACGTTGTTATAGAGCTAACTTTATATAATTATATACTATATGTATGAACACTTCATATAATAAATAAATCAAATTAAATCCTACATTCATGCCAATTTTGAGAGTTGCATCTATTACCGTTCAAAAGATACAGCTGTTTATGTGTAGGACAGACAGACAGACATACACCGTAGCCTCAGAAATAGGGTCCCGCACCCTTAGTACGGAAGCCAAAAAAGTATAAATATTGAACACTTATATGGTAAGTAGTTACGAGAAAAAGCAGCGCGTCTTTTATCCATGAACTATTGTTAAAAGAGTATTACATTTTTTACCGTAATTTCATATTTCCACACATAGCCCAAAAACCAAACAATTCATCACAATTTAAAAGTTTTTCCTATACGATTTGTACATTTTTTAGTCCTTTCAACATCTCTGTGTAAAATATTGCAACTTATAATTTAAAAATAAGTATATTCAACTGTTTTCAATAGTTCCACTAAATTCCAACCACGCTATTTACATATTTTTTCGAGTGCAAAGAAAAAACGCTCAAGGTTTGTTGAAGTTGAATTTTAACACGTTTTCAAAGTTCACCAAATCCCTTAATCCAGTAAAGTTTTGCAATCCTCATAAATAAATCAAATATAGGGTTACCTTTTAGTTAAACGCCTCCCGAGCTTAGCCACAGAATTAATCATAATTACAGCGTTCTGCACCATTGATATATGTTACAGTTAGCATACAAATAAGAGTTATCAGTTGATATTAACCTTCCCTAAGCCATTGGAACATTACCCAACCGACCATCAAATGGTTCGTGCTACACATAAATATAAGTACAAGGACTAAACATAAATACAAGGACTGTAAGTAGAAAATATTTTAAGAAGAGACTCAAACCTGAACCCAATAGAACAAGAATCTCTGAAAAACATTTCCAAAATCAACCAAACGTCCAGAGTACAAATATCCAGGATGTATACAACAGCCTAAAACACCGTATAAGAACCAGCATGGAGCATTAGTCGGGAAGACAGGTAAGAACATCATAACTGACAAGGTGATTAGCCTCATCAATGAACGTACTAAACTGAAAATGAAACCCAACAAGAATATAGGCGAAAAACGAGGACTAAAACAGATATATGAAAATATTAGAAAAAAACATAGAGAAAATTTACATATTAAAATACATAAATATAACAGATATCTTGCATGCTGAGATAACTCAAGATATACATTTGTTGCTCGAGAGTGAAATCAGACATGCTATAATGAAACTTAAATCAGCGAAAAGTCCCGGAGAGGACTGTTTAGCAAATGATGTGATGATTCAATAAAAGAACCGGTCCTCACTGAACTTTTCAAAAAAATATTGCAACAAATACCTGAACAATGGGAGACATCTATAACACTATTGTACAAAAAAGGAGATCCACTTATTATAAGTAACTACATACATATAAGTTTGTTACAATCAATGTACAAACTGTTCACTACTATGATTCTCACCAGAATCAAGACCCAGCTTGAATTACAGCAACCAAGAGAACAAGCCGGTTTCAGAAGTGGATACTCGACTTTAGTTCATATTTTTACACTCAGGCAATTAATTGAAAAATATATAGAATATGGAAAGACATTGTATATAGCATATGTGGATTATTCTAAAGCATCTGATACAATCTTACATGACAAGCTTTGGGTGGGAGCTGGACTGCTCGGCGTATACACGCATGCATGTTAAATTAAGTGTAAATTAAAATTTTGTCTTCCTCTTGCAGAACTAAAAAAAATGTAAGTTATAAATGCATATATTAGTTCATAAAAGGCACAGACCCTGGAGTCTGTGGAGAATAAATTTGTTAATAAAAAAAAAAGCTTTGGGTGGTTTTACGAAAACAAGGAATACAAGAAAAATACATCAATATACTGGAGAAAATATATCTAAAAAGTAAAGCCACAATCAAACTAGAGAAGAAAGGCGAGATATTTCAATTTCAACTTAAACGAGGTGTAAGACAGGGCGATCCAATATTACCGAATCTGTAAACTCCCTATTCGAACATATCTTCAGAGCACTGAATTGGTCAAAAAATTTCGGCAAATTCTTTCATTGCATGATACGTTTCACCAGTCTGTACCCACCTTTAATGGAGAGATACTGAGTCACCTACGATTTGCAGACGACATTGCACTGATTTCTGAAAGTCACGAGGACCATGCATCATTCTCTGGATCTCCAAAGTAGAAAGTGTGTTCAGGAAATGAAAATACATGTTTAACGACAAATGGAAACAAACATAAAATATCTGTCAACAGCAAAAATATTGAATATGTCGATGAATACTTTCATAGACTTAGGCCAATATATCTCATTCAAAAATCACTGCATAAATGAGATCCATAGAAGAATAAAAAATGCCTGGGGTTCTTATTGGTCACACAAACACATCTTCAAGTCTAAGATGAGCATTTCATTGAAGATAAAGGCAATGGGCTCGGTGGTGACACCTACCTGATTGTATGGCTGTGAAGCGTGGCCCATTACAGTAGAAGTTATAAAGAAAATACAATTAAATCAAAGAGTGTCAGAAAGAAGTATGCTGGGATTAAAACTATTAGACAAAGTAAAATGTTCAAAGATCAGGGAGAAAACTAAAATAATGGATGGAGGCCAAAATGATGTGCCTGAAATGGCGTTGGGCGGGGCATACAGTACGAACGCACGACAACCGCTGGAGCGAGAGAATGGTGCACTGGTACGTTATGGACGACATCGCAGCGCAGCCGTGGCTAGAGCCACCTGGACACGCCTAGCACACGACAGAGCAGAGTGGAACAGAATGGGGGAGGCATATGTCCAACAGTGGACAACCAATAACAAGTTAATCAATAATTAATTGGTATCAGAGTATCATTTAATTATCTATCAATCCATTTACCATCAATTTATTTGTTTAATTAGAAATTCATATTTATTTATAAATATAAATTATTGCAATATTTTTATTATTATTAAAACCAATTGGAACGAATAGAAGTTGTTAAAAATTAGGTATATAGTAAGCATTAATTTTATTTTCGTTCCTTTCTATTCAATTACAGTACTAAAGTTATAACGTTATTAGTTTCCCGCGCTATTTGTGATTTCACCCAATTCATTTTACCCTTGACCAAAATTTAAATCCATCATGTCAATAAGCGCAGCAACGCTACTATGCTTTTATAAACGTTACAATCAGGGCTGCCAGATATAAAAAGGGGTGATCGTACATCAGCTACAAAAAAGTCGCATAACAGGGAAAAATTTACAGTCAATCAGGTTAACTTAAACCTTCAATAAAACCGAAAAAAATACCTTTTTTTTAGAGGACTACCCGAAAAAATGCTGCCAATTCTGTTTTTTTTTATAGCTTTGGCCAGGTATTAGAAAGTCGTACGATTTCGATCTAGCGATCGTACCTCGGCAAATTAGCCAAAAAGTCGTATGTTTACGATTTAAATCGTACATCTGGCAGCCCTGGTTACAATTCAAGCCCCGTTTCAAGGCTAGAGTGAATAAATATCTTCTAGTCTAGATCGTCGTACTTTATCCTAGATCACACCATCGCTTACCATCAGGCTAGTTGGCGGTTTAACGTATATCTAAAAAATAGATTTGTCAATCGCACTATATTTAATTTAAACATATAACAATAAGGCATATGCAAGAATTTTATTTTATAGGAGTAATAGTTTTAGTGGATAATATGCGAAAATGTAATACATACAAAATATTTTCAATTGGTCAATAAAGCTCCGCTATACAAACATTTAAATGTTTTGTTAGGAGATACTCTATCCCTTTCCCGCGAAACGACAGTTGTATTGAGTTTGTATTTGAGTTGTATTGCGCAAGCGGTGGATGACGTCATTTTCTGCGATGGAGTGCTCTCTGTCTAAAATGAAATAGAAATGCTTGTAACTTTCTTATTTTTGTAGATATTTTAATTTTGTTTTTGTGGAACATCTATTTGTGGTTAGATTGTACAGATCTACGATTGACCACCAACTCGCCTGATGGTTAGCGACGCGACGGTGTGGCCGAGGATAGAGCTCATCGATCTAGAAAATATCTATTTACTCTAGCCTTTAAACTTCAAGATAAGCAAATAAAATCACGCATATTCCCGACATCAAGTCAGGACCAATAACAATTTACAATATAAACTGTGACAAGAAACTGTTCAATAGGCTAGTTGCCTAAATTTGAAAACTTGGTTAATTATATACTTTAATATCTATTTTATCCCAAAAAACCTATATTTTAAAAGAAAAACCAATATTTACATTACATATTTTGTATTTAAGAAAAACAATTTAGATTTTCCTTGAAAACGATGAATAGTGTCATGGCGTCTTGAATGACGTCACAGGGTGCGAAATCAAACTGTTTACATCTGTGTCAAGTGTCAAAACAATACGGAGTAACCATAGTAACCTGCTCTGTTGTAGGAAAACGTCAACAACAAATTGCGTGCCGTGACGTAACACTTTCTGATTGGTGTTCGCTGACACGTGACTTAATGCCCATTTTTTTCGAATTGATTTTCTAAAAATATTAATAATCTTTAACGTTTATGAGAAATAGACTATTTTTTTCTTATCTAGGTAAGTCTCTTCATTTATAATTAGAAACTGTAAACCAAGTAATTTGTTATTAGTGGATACAAGCCTATTCATTTATTTTACTCGTTTTTCACGGTTCCGTAGTCAACAAGGAGTTCATATATAGTTTCTCCATGACCGTGTATCTATCAGCTGCATAACTCCAAGAAATCGTACACAATCGGCCACTTTGGTTCGAGCCGAAGTGAGCTAAGCGCCATAATTTTCGACCTTATTACATAGACTATAGTTGTAAATTATGATCCCTTTTGAACTGACTCCAAAAAGGAGGTTTTCGAGTCGACTATATGTTGTTTTTTTTTATGAATGTTACGCGATTACTTCGCCACTTATGAATCGATTTTGACGATTCTATTTTTGTTTGGTAGGTCATACTTCAGATGTCACATATAAATTTTATCAAAATCGATTCAGCACTTTGGTTCTTAAAACAAAAAAGAGACGTGTGGCAATCGGAGACTGCCGCGGTAAAGCTATTGCATAATAGCTTTACGCGCGGTGTGTTAGGTTATTTTCGTTACGGAATTTCTGGATTCGGTCTCCACGCTCAAGGCCCGCGATAGAAGCTATGCAATAGCTTAATAACTGGAAAAATATGTCATCCATTTTTAATCTAATTATTTAGACTATGTCCTATGTATGTGTGTTGTATAAGGTCGAAAAAAAACATCATTCAGTTCACTTGTGCTCGCCTCAGCGCCGATCGTCTAGATTTTCCTGTCAGGCTCGATTCCGAATAGAAAAATTTGGTTACTCCCTTAGTTTTCGCTTTAGTTAAATAATAAACGATCAGTGGCATAGTGTTATTTGATTAAGTACCTACCAATCAGTGATTCAATATTTTTAAACACGAATTTACTATATTCGAGATAAATAAAAAACTAAACACTCGTACCTAACGACGTATTCCAAAATTCTATCAATACCAATAACTTTGACGTTTCCTATGACATGGCGTTCCTAGCAAGCAATGATTTAAAAAATGTTGGGTAGAAACTAGATTTTTGCTACACAAAAAAGTGAAATTGATGATGAATATGAAACGGATACCTCCATCCCTATGAACATATTCAAAGTTATATTGAATCTCTATGTTAATGTTGACGTGGGAATAAGAGACCAAACTCTGTCTTTACAAAGAAAAAAATACCCGAAAAATCATAATTTAGCATGAAAACAAAAAGGATAGTACCTTTGCCAAACTTATACACGCGCATAAGTTTTTTTGGAACGTTTTCAAAATGACTTAACGTGTCCTCAACATCCTATGATATAAACTGTAACCCCAATCAATTGATGCAGTTTTAATAACATTAACCAATTCACTCCAACAAACCTCAGAGTTTCCAAAAAAACAAACTCGGTCATACTTTATTGATATAATTTCTAGTGTCAAATCACTAAAATATCTCACTAAACACTAAAATAACACAATCACCAGAATCTCTGCGGTCTTGGGCCGGCCCACCTCGGGGGCCTCGGCCCGTTGCGGGGCCAAAACTGGGGCGGGGGCCTAAACGTCCTAGGGCTCCAGTTTCTAGGGAACGTCGGATTCATTTGATTCATCGGCCTGTGTCTATTTTGCCAATCTCCGTCCGGGGACATCCTATCGTTCTCCATGCCCCTCGTTCGCGGGTCGTCCTCGTAGACATCCTCGTTATCCTGTGAGTTTGTATACGAGTTCAGACGTTGCAAGCTCGGCGGCATGGCGTCGAACGGGTTAACCATTTGCGATATGACCGGTGCGGATTGGGGTTCCTTCTTTTCTCTTTCCTGGTTCTGTATTTTGCCGTTGTCCCCTCCGACTAGGACCTTGTTGTTGTTGAAGCTTGGCCTCCGTTGTGTGTCTTGGTTTTGTTGGTACATGCCTTCTGAAATTAATTGCAAATCGGTTTGATTTTGAAATAAAATAACAAAGAAGCGTCAGAATTAAGAGAAATATAGGCGTGCGTATTTGTCCATGGTTAATAATTATTAGTTAAAAAAACTGAAACAACCGACTATGTTTTTTTTTGAAGTGAAACTTCTTTAGTGGCGTTGTGCATTTTTGGGATGGGTAATTTTTTTTAACTCGCATCAGATCGTCAGATCGTAAGACAGTCAGAAACCTATTCTAACTTTCTGCATTTAAAGTTCATTATTGTATGTACAAGTTTGTCCTTCTAGCATGACGTTATTTCGTTACACCGAATGCTTATTTTCGACACATGCACGTAAGACTCGTTAGCTCAATAGGTTAGAGCACCGATATTAATTTCAATTTGTCAATCGGAGGGCGGAGGTTCAAATCCTTCACGAGTCAGTCTTTTTGCTATTTTATATTTTTAGTTTTCACTTCTGCCAGCACTCCTGGAGAGCAACTCGTTGTTTTTTATAATTAATAAATAGGCTTCACTGCTAAATCGCCTGATGTTAGGCTACCGTTGCATTCTACAATGGAGTCAAAAAAATTACTTAATGGTCATCCTAACCCTAATTATTCCTAATATTGGAAAAGCTTCTAATATAATTATCTTCCAAAAGGAGGTTCTCAACTCGACTGTATGTTTTTTTGTTTGTTTGTTCAGCGATTACTCCACCAATTATGAATAGTTTTTAATGACTCTTTTTTGTTCGGTAGGTAATACCTCAGAGGTGGTCCCATACTTTATCAAAATCGTTTCAATACTTTGATTTCTATAACAAAATAACTGAAGTATAATAAGTATAAAATAAGTCACACTAGGTGTAACTCTGTTCACAACAAGTAAATAAGTATTGGTAGACATTTCACACACCATTTAGCCCAAACTAAGCAAAGCTTGTACTATAGAACTAGATAGCTGATAGAATACATACTTTTTTTGCTGTAAATACATACTTATAATACATAGAAATACCCCAGACACAGAACAAACATCCATGCTCATCACACAAATGTTTGCCCTGGGTCGGGATCGAACCCACGACCGATACAGCTCAGGAGGCAGTCGTACTACCACTGAGCCATGAGGCCTGTCAGTGTCAAGTAAGTAAGTATCTGTATTAAAAGAAAAACAAAATACCCGACTGCAGAAAAGCAGTTTTTGCAGTTGTAACTTACGATTTCGTTACACTTGATACGCTGTTGAGTGTACTTTTTTTTAGAGACTGTGACACTCAGGGAGTGAAGACGATTCAAACGACACCTCGCACATCAAAAGCGGTCAAGGAACATACATACATACAGTAAAAAAAACAACCCTACTTTCTAAGCAGTCGGGTAAAATCCAGTATAAGTTGAACGCATTCTTACGTTGGTCCTCGTCTTCCGAGAGGTCCATGTCGACGCTCTCCACGATATCTGACGGCGGCACAACGGGCGGCACCATCGTCGGCACTCGATAATCCTGCTCAAATACATAAAACACGTTTATGGTTATGAATTTAAAAAAAAACGGATTTATTGCGTATATTTTACTTAAAATGACACAGGTGAGACTTGATGACAGTTGTATTTTTTTGTAAGGTAGCCAATGAATCCTTTACGCGCTGCGGTAAACGCATTGCAACTGCGTTCAAATGATGTATTAATCCTATTGCGTGAACCACTTCCTTTCAATGCAAACGATCAGTGCTTTCGCATATTTTGAAGCTGTGGCTACATTTGTCATATAAAAAGGTGACTATGTAATTATAGGTATAGACATAATTATGTAATAAAATATTCAATGCGTTTCACGCAACGTGTAATTCAAAAAAAAATAATTAAATAATTAATCGCAGCGTATGCCAGCAACATATTATATGGACCGTTTACAATAAAAAAACACAGTTCCAGCCTCAGTCTTCTTACAGTCTCATAAAAATACAATTCCATTAATGTCATTTAAAAAATCAGCTTTCCAAGCCGCGTTTAAATTTACTCGTTTAACAAAATAAAACGTCTTCCTTAATTAACGCATTTCGAAACCCAGCCTATACCGCAGCGTTTATCACATCAAAACATAAAAAAATTATAGTGCGTTTAACGCAGCATTTAAAGATTCGGTTTGACGCAGAAGCGGCAAACTGATTGCGCTTATCGGACGCGTCTTCCGTATAAAAACTCCGTAAAGGAGAGATGCGCTTAAATCACCACAAACGTTTTTATTGAGCATGTCTAAATAACGTTGTATTGTATCAGTGTTAGCAAAGAGTTAATTTAATAATTAAATCTAAAATTAATTAAAATTAATCAAAATTGAATCGTTAATCACGATTAAATATGTATGACTAAGTTGAAACAAGTCAATGAAAAAAACAATGAACGGATATGCTCCCAGATTGGTCAAAATGTCAACTGGTAACAGATAGAATCTGTCATTGTACGTCGTTTACATCTAAAGTCTTTGTTTCTTTGTCTCTTAAGAAGCGTCAAAAAGTCTTTGTTTCTTTGTTTCTTAAGAAGCGTCAACTAGCATTTACTTTAACTTAAAATGTAGGCTAAGTAATTTTTTTGAAAAATACTTTAATCTGCTTAATCAACCAATAACGATTAATGAATAACGATTAATGATTGATTTTATCCATAACGATTACAATTATTATTTTAATCGAGATTAATTTAGTCACGATTATGTTTAATCCGATTAAGATTAATCAAATTAAGTAATCGATTAAAAAATTTATCAATTAATGCCAACACTGTATTGTATTCACTTACTTGGTCCAAGTTGATTGGGTTCATCGGCCTAGGTACTGGCAGCGGTTGATGCGTTAACGATATTAAATTCCTATGGTCCACGTCTGAAATTCAGATACTCATCAAAATTATGGAAAACAAGCGTAGCCTAGTCAGCTAGTATTGGCGTCAAATTACGCACGATACTTTAAAATTATTTTTGAAGTGAAAACTTCTTTAGCGGCGTTGTGCACTTTTGGGATGGGTAAAAAATGTTAAACTCGCGTCAGGACACGTGACCTGATCGAAAATTCGTAAGACGGCGCAGGGCGCTTGCGGGAGTGTGCGCGTGTTTGTACTACAGCCTGCTACGCGCATCCACGGATGGTGACTGCTGATGGCTCGACCGTCTGTATACTTGTAAAATTCGTGTATATAAAGTGTTTAAAACATGGAAATTGAACAAAGTGCATCTATTAATGAAATATACGGGAAATTAAGTATTTAACCACATAAATAGTACTTTTGTACTGATAAATAAAGCAATTCGTGCGAAATTATTCCCTAACCATTCCAAAATATTCAAAAATGCACAAAGTTAATTTTCAAGTTTTCACTTCTGCCGGCACTCCCGGAGTGCAACCCGTTGTTTTTTTTTAAATCAATTTTTAAAGCACATATCGATTGTTTTTTTTTTTTTAGTCGTTTATTATCACCTCAGGATCGAATTGATACACTTTTCAATTTCAATTAACCTATTGACGGACAAATAGATGAACATACTTAAAAAAAACATAAACATATACATACATACAAGTGGCGGGAAGACGCTGGATGCAAGCCGCTTCCAATCGGTCTTTTTGGAAATTCATGGGGGAGGCCTATGTCCAGCAGTGGACTTCTTATGGCTGAGATGATGATGATACATACATACCTTTTATCCGACTGCGTATTAAGGTGGGTTATGTTTTTCGTATATGTATGTACCGAAGTTTTATTTAAAAATTTATGTGGGTATATAAGTATGTGGGTATATGGGTGTATGTATGTATAGTTCTATATTACCTTCTACAGCTTAAACAGCTTGACAGATTTTGATGTGTTCGTTAGACTCTTCTTCACTCCCTGATTGTCATAGGCTATATTTTTTGCAATGATAATAATACCACTCTCGCAAAAATAAAATTACGCGCTTTTTAGTAATGTCAAACGAAATTTTTCGAAATAAATAAGTTATTTTACTATAATTATTATTCTAAAGAATGAGCATTTATAGCCTTTTACAGCGATTTTACGCATACTTTCTGACAAAAAAACATACACTCAACAGCGTATCAAGCGCATCGAAATTTAAATGTTTGGGGATGACCTAAATTATTTGGATTCAAGTCGGACATTAAAAAGAGTTTGGAGATGACCTAAATTACCTTGACTCTGATGTGCAGGGTGTCTTAAGGGCGCGGTGGAGACGGCCGGCAGCGGTGGCGGCAGCGGTAACATCCTGTGGTCTACGTCTTCCATATCTGGACAAAAATATACACAATAAAGAATCTTTGCACACCACTCTCTCCGAAATGAGGAGTTTCTGACTTATAACATCTATTGGCATGACACTGTTTCATGCCGTCACGTCTCACTAATTTACTACCCTCAACTCTCCTGTTTACGTGCGCGTATACGCGCATACGCACCAACAGCGCGGTCTAAAAAAATCTGACATATGAAAACGGCTGAACAGACTTTGCAAAAAATATAACAACAAAATTAACAGCTACTCTAGCTGCGTTCCACGGATAGGACGTATAGAGACTGCGATAACTACAACTAGTACCTTGAAAACAATAAATAGTGCACACTACTACTTGGTCAACTTACGTCCTAATAAAGGCATCATGGGAGGCGGCGGTGGCGGCGGCAAAGTTCCTCTGTGATCCACGTCCACGGCTGGCACTATTTCCTGTAAAATACAATCATTTTTATTTTATTTATAAATAAAATTAATCTCAATACAAGTATCTACATATATGTCAAAGAAAAACAAAATACCCGACTGCAGAATATGAGCAATTTAGCAGTCCAATTTACTTACTTCTGTTTTTTTTTTGTCAATTATGGGGAATGTTTATTGCGGTGCCGTTTAAGAGACTGATTTTGATCATATTTGCTAGAAACGTTTGGTATTTTTAATCTAAAACGAGAATTTTAAATATAAGCAACATCGGGCAATATGTTGTTGAGATAAAGGGATCTGAAATATTAGTTGAAAAGAGAAGAAATTTGTTAAGAGGCCATTTGTCGAACGATTTTGATAATATTTGACAGACATTCGATACTAAATTCTGAACAAGACTTTCGAATATCAGTGGCAGGTCTCACGAGTACAGACTTTGTGCTCGCGAGGTCTAGGCCTCGCGAGCACAAAGTCTTGGGCCATACCTTAAGCGTCCAAGCGTCTTATTTCAATATTACTTCGACTTTTATCTCGCTCTTTCTACAGCTAAAAGAGCAAGACAAAGGTCAAAAATGAATATTGAAATAAGATTGCTATTAAGATTATGGTAACCCCCTGCAAGCCTGTACGTAGAACTACAAGTGAAACAGACTCGTGGAGTTATATCGATGTGAGTTTGCAACTTACCGGCGGAGGGTAGACGATGGGCTCGGTTGGTGGTACGGGCACGTGCGGCGGCGACTCGGGCGTGTCGAATCGCACGCTCAGAGCAGCGGGAGGCGCGGGGGGAGGCGGCACCGCCGTCTATACACACCAAGGAAGTTGGATCACAATGGAAGGAGCCATAAACTTTGCTTGTCGCTAATCAGCTGTATAAAACGTGTCCGCTTCATTCCTACTCTTCGGTCATATATTGCGGCAAGTGGGCGTCACGTGATGAAAAATTAATTGCTAAAATACGTGATAATTTAATGCATTAGTTTATGCCACCTAACTAGTGATGGACTAAAACTCACGTACAAAAACATGGACATATTTTTGTAACCGCTGTCAGCAATTTTTATTTTTCCATATATTTTTGGCATCAAAGAGTGGACACGGTGTGAAACACTATACTTTCATCTATAGAGCGTAGGGAAAAATTCTTCATCTATGGTACACACTCTACAATAAGAATTAAAATGAGAAGACTGTATCTCTGCTTAGAGCCCGTACACTTGTCTATGGTATAGGAGTTTTGGCGGGAATGTTATAGAAACAGTTCATCGCTCTGTTTTATTTTCCTAAACTTGTGTTATTTCCAATGAAAATGGTGTAAAAATTGCGGTGTTTTATTCATTCAGTGTTCAAGCAAGCACATGAGTGTGAGCATGTTAAACAAAGCGCTGAAACATGTATTTTCGTGTTGTCGGCCAAACTCCATAGAACGTTTCCAGTAAAGTCACCACCACATTACTGGAATATGAGGAGGACTTACTTGACCGTGACTTCTTTTACTTCGAATATGAAGAAAATAGGATAAGAAAAGAACAAGAATTCAAATTCAAATTCGAATTCAAAAAACGTTTATTGAGATAAAAACGGAAAAAGACCAATTACAATTATCTCACAATATTCAAAAATTATTAACTATAGGCAATGGCTATATGGGCTCCGTTCCCTTTGCCTTTCCTTATAAGGAAAATAAAAACAAAAAATAATGTCTATCGTATAGCGTGATCAGCTTATGGTATAACTGAAGTCCATTCGTCCAACAACAAACGGAAGGATCAAAGTAATGAGATCTATTAAAGACAAATATTATAGGAAATTCAGGCATAAACTTTCTTCAAAGTTTGCCAACTTAGTCCCGATTAACGAAATTGAGAAGATGGACAAGAAAATGAACGATTTATTTTAGTTGACAAAAGCAGTATAGCCAACAGTTTAAGACTGTTTTAGAATTTAAAAAATCAAGTTGACAATGATAACTGAAGTGCTATCGAATTGTCAAATTCGAACAGAATTTCGCACCCGTTTCATACATTTCAACTCAAATCAAAATTTGAAATATCTTCATTGATTTTTTTCTCTTTGAAAGATCCCGCTTTATAGCGTGGTGTTCTATTCTCTTTGAGCATGATGCCGGACGGTGAACTTCGTCATACAGGTTTTTACTTAAATTTGTCACATTATTTAATTGGCATAATGCAGAAATTCACGAGATTTTCTATCAATTTAATGAATATTTGCCTACAATTTATGAATTATTCTGGTCACAGATATGACCTGTCATTGTACGTCTTTTATTCCTCACTTATTTTACTACTACTTTTACTACTTTACATTATCGCGCTGCCTACTTCCCTGCTGCCCAAGAGAGCTAAGAGTAAATTCTTACCGGTACAGTCCAGTTGTTTGTTGTCCACGGCGCGGACTCAGGACGGTATGGTTGGTCGGGCTCATCTACAACACAAAACGATAATGTAGCAAATAAATGTGTCCTATGTACACAACCGATACAAGCACTGCAAGCTTATTTAAAAAAAAACATGCAAAAGTCGAACTAAAGCTCAATACACACCAAACCCGCAAACTATATGGCATAGGTTGGCCTGTCTTCACATACATACATATGACATAAAGTTGGCGAGTCGGCGGGTTTGGTGTACTGCGCCTTATAATATGTACAAATTATTGATCTCGACGTGTTAAAAGTAAGACGGAATATTTTTTTATGTAGTAATAGGAATATGCATGAATCTTATTTGAGAGGAATAATAGTTTAGTGAATAATATACGATAATGTAATATATACAAAAAAAAAAATCAATCAATCAAAAAACCTCAGAGACAAACATTTAAAGTTTTTGGTGGGGGGATGACTTTGTCCCTTTCCTGTGAAACGAGTTTGGTATTGAAATTGTATGGTGCTAGCGGTGGATGACGTCATCTTCCACGATCACGATCTCTCTGTCTAACATCCAATTGAAACGCTTTATACTTCCTTATTTTTAAAGATATTTTAATTACTAGCTTTTTTAGGAGAAAACAAAAAAAAAACATGCATATTCCCTATTCAATAAACGGACGTTGCAATTCTCCTTAACCAATCACTAATCATGTTTAAAACAATAAAACATGAATTGTAGATTAAGTTAGTTAAAATGGAAGCTAGTTAAAAGGAACATTGCGTATGCGCATTTTCCATACATATACACAGTTGTTAACAGTTTTCTATCTCTAAACATGTATAATTATAACGAAGGCGCCTGATTCAATAAATTTTATGATGAAAGATTTGTTTTGCTTCTATGGCTTCATTTTTACTTTTCTATGTAAATGTAAATTTTGTATGTTTTTTTTATCTATAAATACAAACCCATCCATTCATGAATCCTGTCATATGGAAGAATCAACGAAATCTGATAATGTTAAGGTGTACATATAAACTTTCTCCTTTTATTATATAGATAAATTCGCACTCAACGAGCCTGTTAAAAATAAACAGATTTAATGAAATGGAGAATACGAAATGTAACTTTAAATAATATTAAAATTAAGTACAAATGTGTAGTAACACTTAAAAATATGAAATAGAGAGTACAAACGTGTAGTAACACTTAAAAAGTATTGAAATTGAGAGTAAAAATGTGTAGTAAAGTAACACTTAAAAAATAATCAAATTGAATGTACAAATGTGCAGTAACACTTCAAAAAAATTACATTCATATCTGAATAAGTCATATTCATATTTAAAACAAAAAACTATTTAAATGAACTACATATCTAAAAAATATCATGAAATCTAATGGAATATATTTATATGTAGTTTAAATGAATATTAATATTTCCCTTTACTCCTCCAAAAATATAACTCTCTTTCTGGACTATCGGGTGAAAATAAGCTACATCACACATGCATTAAAATCACCATTCATTGCGACCATACATACCGCTCGTCGGAGTATGATTCCCTAGTACTTTGATTGGTTCAGCTGTTTGGGTCTTAGCTCCTAGTACGCCAGGAAAGAAAATCATTCGGTAAATAAACTGCATCATAATAAAAACGCGAATTCTGAACACTTCTGTGCACATTCAAACAAAATAAATATTATTTTGTTGTAATATGTACAGAAGCAACAAATAAAACTTATTTTATTGAAATGCACAGAAACAATTAGGTGATATTTCACTTAATCAATTGTTTCATACTTCCGGTGTCAGCGTCATTTTGATTCCATATAATTTTTGTTTCCCATGTAATCAGTGATAAGTAGAATCATAGGCTTTAGGGTGCGTTTCCACTGAAGCGAAGCTGAGTTTAGCGGTGCAAAATTGACCAATCACAAAGCTCGAAATTTCCACGCGAAAAATATCGAGCATTCAGATTGGCCAATTCAGCTCCGTGCCGCCCACATCTGCGTCAATGGAAACGCACCCTAAGAGAACTGTTGTCGCGCGATCTTCCATACAAATAGGAGAAAACTGTTCTACCCCTAAACATTAACCGATTTTGATGATTCTTTTTTATCTGATTAAAATCATAAATGTCTACGTCTCTAACGTTTGCTTTTTTCAAATTTCAATATAGTTCCAAGTTCAAAAATTAAGTGTTAATTTAATAAAAAGCAAACCATAGTCATAGCCTTTAGTGGTTTTAACCATATATAATCGGCCAAGTGCGTGTCATGCTACGCGTAAAGTAGGGTTCCGTTGCACATCATAATTTATGTAAACTTAAAATGGAGACACAATGAACATTTTTACGAGTTATTTTTTTTATCTCCAGTTTAAATTAAATTTGCACGAAATTTTCATTTTTACTTTAAGTAATTTTTTTAAGTTGATTGACTATTACTCGTTAACTTGTAAAACCTACTTAGCCGTCATAGTTTTCCTTTTCATTTCATCATATATAATTACTACACTAGCATGAAGTTTTTCATATCTTCAAAGTCAACTATTCAGCTGGTAGAAGGGGAAACATTGAACTCTAACAAAAACACTTCAAAGCTTAATATTTTGCAAACGGATCCCTAAATTGACAAACGATTTTTGCATACCCTCAATATTTTGATTACCTATACAACGATGGGGTAGATGAGAGAAAAAAAAATCAACTTCACTTTTACTTTTAGCACTTTTTTTTTTCTTTCAATTTTATTCTATGACTTTTTTCGGCATAACTAATATGCATACCCATTCCAAATTACAGCTTTATAGTACTAATAGTCTTTGAGCAAATCCGCGGACAGAACTCTAAAAAAGAACGTCTAAAAATCCGACGAATCGCTTCGAGTCCAACGAACCGCTTTGAGAAAAGATAGTCCCGGCTGTATCCGCTGGCTCACATGGCGGGGGCACGGCCGTGCCCCCAGATAAATAAAATGGATTATATTTATGAGGGTAGAAAACAGTTTTCTCCTGTTGTATGAAAAACGCGTGATTTACTGGCAAAAGACCGCACGACAACGATTCTCTTAAATGATGCTCATGAATGAGATTTCACCCTGTATACTAAGACTAAAACATTAAATTTTCTCACCACTACAAAGGTCTATGCTGCCGTAAAACGAGATCGCGGGCGCTGCGTTGCCCGTACTCTCTGGCGTTAACAGATCCAAACCGGGCAGGGCGTCTTGGGACTTTTGGGACAGGGTACCACTTGCTACTGAAAAATTAACTCTATTTAATGTGGGATACATATGAAATTGAATGAAAGGTGGATTGCTAAAGTCGAAGTTTAATGGATGAAATGGTAGCGGAGGTGAAATAGTCAATAAAAGCTCATATTAAAACGTATCAAGAATAGGCTTGTGTCCACTAATAATAAATTGCTTGGTTTATAGTTTCTAATTATAAATTATGAGACGTAGATAAGAAAAAAACAGTCTATTTCTCATAAAAGTTAAAGATGATTAATATATAGGCTAGAGTGAATAGATATCTTCTAGATCGACGAGCTCCATCCTCGGCCACACCGTCGCTTAACATCAGGCGAGTTGGTGGTCAATCGTAGATCTATAATGTATAAAAAAATAAATTAGAAAATAAATTCGAAAAAAATAGGCATTAAGTAACGTGACAGCGAACACCAATCAGAAAGTGTTACGTCACGCCACGCAGACACCATTTTTGTTGTTGACGTTTTCTTATGCAGAGAACAGGTTACTCCGTATTGTTTTGACACTTGACACAGATGTAAACAGTTTTGTTTCGCAGACTGTGACGTCATCAAGACGCCATGACACTATTCATCGTTTTCAAGGGAAATCTAAATTGTTTTTTTTTTTTAATACAAATACGTAATGTAAATATTGCTTTTTCTTTAAAATATAGTTTTTTTGGGATTAAATAGATATTAAAGTATATAATTAACCAAGTTTTCAAATTTAGTCAAATAGCCTATTCAAGACTTAGTGTTAGGAAGTACCAAACACCGCTAAGGACTCGATCGAATAAAAAGCCTTCTCGTAGTCAACAAACGCTAAGCAAATTGGCTATTATAGACATAGACATAGACATAGACATAATTTTATTGTAACAAAAACACACAGAAAATAAAAAATCATACACACAAAATAGGTCACAAAATTATGTTTTTGTCACAATCCGGCCCCAGCTCAGCATAATGCTAGTTGTAAACAACCAGCGCTGGTCTTCCGCTGGAACCAGTAGGCGACGCCACACACGAGAAAACACTTAAAAATAACACTTATTACGTATTCAACATATCATACTTGTTACGTATAGATAAGCTTAATAAACATACATATACAATCAAACACAAAGGTATTTGTTCATTATTATCTTTAAATATTTAAAACCAAAAATGTAAGAAAAAACAATAGATGAATGTCAGCGCAGTTGTCATACCGTGCAACTGACAATGACGTCCAATGGCATGATGACACTGACTGACATTCGCAACAAACAGATAAATATTTTACAACACAATTTTGAAGATAAGATCAATATAAAATACAAATGGAGTATAAAAACAGTAATATAATTTGTGAGACTACATATATTGTGAGCATCATAGTGCAGTAAAAAGAATAAACTGCCCCTGTACTACAAAAAATATATATAATAATAACGGAACTGAAGCTCCAAAAGGTTATTACTACCGATAACCGTTCTAAGACCGTAGGTAAGTTTAACCAATACTCAATAATAAAATTAAATAGCGCTTGTGTCACTTCTAAGTAGCTCTTCGCTTTTTTGGTGATCAAAGAGAAACTTTTTCAATTTTAACCTAAAACTGTTTACATTTTGCAGGTTACGTATCGGAGGAGGGATATTGTTCCAGCACTTGGATGCAGCGTAGCGAAAGCTACCTCGGAAGACAGCAGAGCCACACCTCTCAGTAAAAAGTTGTAATGAACATTGACGGACAGGCTTACGACTGCACTTCCACGACAACTTTTCGTACAAATATTTTGGCGCCTTATATTTGACCACTCCAAACATGAGACACGCCAGGTGAAGTTTACGACGATGTAGTAGTTTTAGCTGCACATGCTTGTTTAAGAAAGGAGTAACATGGGCTCTCGCAGGGATATCAAAACAGAACCTAGCACAGGCATTCTGGACACGCTGAATTAGCCTCTTTGTTTTAGACAACAGCCTAGGGCCAAAGACAGGGTCCATATAATTTAACTTGGAAAGCACTAACGATTCGGTTAACTGTATGCGTACCTCCTCCTTTAAATAAGGTCTAATTTTATAGAGAACTTTAAGTTTATAAAAACAACTGTTTATACAATTAGAAATGTGTTTTTCATATCTTTGACTGACGTCCATTAGCAAGCCCAGATTCTTCGCCTCATACACTCTCTCGACAGGTTCACCCATAAGTGTGACATCAATGGTCGGTCTGAGGTTATTTAGCTGCTGCCCTGTCCCAAAAATCATATATTTCGTTTTCAGGGGATTGAGAAGCAGGCAGTTCTCTTGCGACCATGCTGCAATCCTGGCGAGATCAGAATTTATTTTCCCAATAGCAATATCAATATCCTGTGGCTTAAATGATATATACACCTGGATGTCGTCTGCATATACATGAACACTACAGTCCTTGATATGGTCAATGACATCAGCTGAACTTATGGTAAAGATAACTGGCCCCAAAATTGAACCCTGAGGGACTCCTCTATTCATACCTAATTTCCCTGACAACAGTGTAGAACCATCAGCTTGGCTTAACTTGACTGACTGTTGACGGTTACTCAGATAACTGTCAAACCATAGTAGTGCCTCTGTGTCGAACCCATAGTAGTTGAATTTGGAAATGATGATATTTAAATTTAAAGAATCAAATGCACGTGAGAAATCCAATAAAACTAAAATAGTACACATACCCTTATTTTGTGCACTTAGGATATTATCAGTGACATCGAGAAGAGCTGTTGTAGTACTACGACCTTTTCTGAATCCTGATTGAACTTCTGGCAGTATTTCATTTTTCTCTAAATAATCAGTCAATTGAATGCCCACTGCCTTTTCTAATATTTTAGATATACATGGCAAGATACTAATAGGTCTCAAATCCTTGAGATCTACAGGATTAGAGATCTTTGATAGTGGCCGTACAATTGCATGTTTCCATAGATCAGGAAAGGTAGAGGTTACAATGGAGGTATTTATAATTGCCAGCAAACACTCTATAGTATATGGGAACGTCATAAACAGCATATCCAAACTGATACCATCACATCCTACAGCATTTGATTTCAAACTTTTCAATATTTTAATTAATTGATTTAGGCTAATAGGTTCAATGTGAAACACTGCACTACTAAACCTGTGATACTCTAAGAAAGTTAAATATGAGATTTTAGTATCTGAACTACCAGGGATATTCAGAAAGTGATTGTTTATAATATTAGGATCATTAAAGAAAGAGGGGAGCTCATTGTCCTTTCTAGGTAATAGATTATTTTTAAGATTTTTCCAAAGAAGTTTGGGTGTTTTATAATTATTATTAATATGTTGCTTGAAATAAGCTGATTTCTCATTATAGAGTGCTGTAGTTACCAAAGATTTGAAACTTTTATAATAGTTTTTCTTGACATCAGATTTATTTCTCTGATATTCTAAAGCAGCATCATCACGCATTTTCATCATAAGTTTGATATTATCTGTAATCCAAGGATGTGAACGATTTTTGACAATAATTGTTTTAAGTGGTGCATGATGATCAAAAATAAATAGTATGTTGTAGTTAAAAACAGTTACCATGTCATTTACATCCGAGAGCTGCACTATTTGATCCCACCTGACTGACTGAAGGTCATTATTAAATTTATCAATACAGATCCTATTCAGAGGCCTGTAGGTGACAGCATGAGGGACATACTTATTACGTCTAAAATTAAATTCACACACTATGAGACAATGGCCCGTGAGAGATCCCACAAGGCCCATGGATATTTTACTAGTAGACAAGTCGGTACAGATCACATCAATCAATGACTGACTAGTATCAGTGAAGTGTGTAGGTTCCGTAACTATCTGCTGCAAATTGAAACATGACAAGAATGATTTAAGTTTGATAGTGAAAGGGTCAGATGAATTCAAATAATTAATGTTCAAGTCTCCTAATAAAACTAAATTATCATGTCGAGGGCTCGAGCTAATGGAGTCAGTGACTGCGTCAAATAACAAGTCAGCGTTCACCCATCGTGGTCGATATACTGTACCGATCAGAAGCCTCCTTCCGTTAACAGTTGCAGTGAGCCACATTTGCTCCACCATAGTATGCAACGGGTCCACGGGGTGGCGCCACGTACGTACGTTAACTCCGCATTTGATATAAAAACCGACTCCACCTCCTCGCCCGCGGAGGGAACGAGGGCGCGGCATGTGCCTCAGTCGGTAACCTGGTATGAGCGGGGCGCGACCCTCTTCACCGGCGTGCATCCATGTCTCATTTAACGCCAAGATATCCACCTCACTCCGAGTGACCGACACTATAATATTGTCGTGGTTTGTACCGAGCGAACCTGCGTTATATAACCCAATCTTAAGTCTCTTAGATGTCATTATAGTTATTAATAAAACTCAACATCAGATAACCACAGAAAAAACACAATCTTAGAAGTAACGGCACCATAATATGATTATAACTAAATATTTTTGGTATTATGTAGTACAGAATAACATAATGAATAGTATAATTAATTCTTTGACAAGATATAGATTTATTGGCTAAGCTTAAATATATTAAAAACTTATAAATTGATATCATTGGTGTAGCTCGTAATTCATCTATATAAGTGTAATAGGTTAAGACATAGAATATGTATATATATGTAAGTAGTAACAATGATAAGCCATTGCATATGGTAAATAAACTGATCATTACATTCCAAAAACCTGTTTCAGTTCCGATTCCGAGCGCACCCTCACAGCTGCCTTGCCCGTATCCTGACGTACAAAGATCCGCCCATCCTTGGTCCACACGTATCTCCAACCGCGAGTTCCGGCTTCTTTGCGCACCTTGAAAAACAGCGCCCTGTTGTGTTTCGAGAGACGCTCGTTCACAAAGAACTTCACTGGAGGCGCATTGAGCCCCAGGTCCGCAGTGGTAGCCTCACGGCGCACACGCGCCCCTTGCAGCAGAGCGTCCCGCAGCTGTCGGCGCACCAAGCGCACCAGTATAGGACGCGGGCGTGGCGCCGACGCCGCCTCCTCGCCGACGTCGGGCGTGCGCCGCACACCCACGCGCTCTACGCGCACCAGGTCAAGCTCCTCCAGAGGCACGGCCAGCTTGTCTGCCACGACACGCACCAGATGTGCTACATTCTCGCCCGGTTCCTCCGGGATGCAAGCAATTTCGAGATCATTACTACATAACTCCTGATCCCGCTCGTTGATCTGCGCTTTCAGTTGATCGATAGTGGAGAGCAGAGAGTTGTCATTGGACTTCACCTCTAACTCGGCGCATTTGGCTTCGAGGCGCTCCACCCGTGATTCCAAGGCGTCAATTCGACCCCCAAATCCCTCGACGGCACTCCGGATCGCGGTCATCTCCTCTCGCAAGCAACCAAATTCCCCACGGAACGACTGCATATCACTGCGGATCAATTTGAGTTCATTCAGAACTTCAGCATCGAGCCCTGCACAGACTTGTGCAGAGGCATGTACTACAGGCTCACCCACAGACACACTGGCATTGTCTCGACGAGGTGTAAGCGCCTTACATCCCGGGCACACCCAGGAGCCGACGGCATTGGAGTCTTGGGATGTGGCGCCACACGCTTTATGGTAGAAAAGGGCACATTTACTACACTTGATGCCATCTACCTGACTCGCATAGCGACCGCAAGCATTGCATTTCGCCATTTTGGTTAGGATAAGATTAAACCCGATAGATTGTGTTCTAGTTCCGAACGGAGCCACTGGATGGCGCCAAGTACAATCAGACCAAAATAATTCCGTTCAATTACCCTCTATTGCAACTCAACAAAGTTAGTACTTGAATCCTGGACCTTTAATTAATCCACCGATTACTCAATAATCTGATGGCTCCACTGTTCACTAACACGGTATCCACTGATCTATATAATTACAAAGACAAGTATATAACTTTTAGAAAGGAAATAACCGGTTAACTATTTTTAATATGTTAAATACGATTCACACATAACCACTGTGTTACCGTCCGTGACGTCACTCGAGGTTATCGAGGTCTATCAGCGAGATCGAATTAGAAATGAAGACATCCGTGGACGTATGAAAGTCAGCGACATAGCACAGCGGATTAGGAAGTTGAAGTGACAGTGAGCAGAGCATATAGCACGCAGAACAAATGGCCGATGGGCCGAAAAGTTATCGATTTGAGACCACGCAGTGGCAAGCACAGAGCAGCGTAGAATGACCAGCCACAATGTGTACTACCCCATACAAGTCGCTAGATGCAAGCCACATCCAACCGCTCTTTTTGGAATTCCATGGGAGAGACCTCTAGACATTCTTGTGGCTAAAATGATGATGATGATCAACTCGTAAAACAAACTACGCGTTTGTTGCATGTTTGGAATTGACGCAAAAACAAATGACAAAAAGGTTTAGAAATAAACCGTCTTACTTAAAAACGCATGTTAAAATCTTATTCACTGAATAAGGACTTGTCACTTTCCGTCAGAACTGTCACGCGCGAAAACGGAACAAAACACTAACTAAAATGCGCTTAGGTATTCAGCGTTTATATGTAAGACGGATATTGATTTCATTCTAGATCATTTCCGGATGTGAAATTTAACATCAATATCTCAAAATTTCCAAAGCAGTGCATTGCCATACAGAGAAATTAACAGTTCAAAATTCTTGAGGTATTGATGAGCTGACTCTTAACATCAGGCGAGTGACTGGCTCATCACTCACACAAAAAAAAACACACTCACACAACAGCGACAAACACACACTGAAAAATCGAACTTACCTGAATTATTGTCTGATGTAGCAGGATTACTGTCATTGGTCAATGTTTTCAAAAAATCATTTAATATACTCATATCTTGCTTTTCGTTTGGCCTTGAATTTATTACTTCTATTTTATTGGCTGAAATAGCAACAAAAACATGCTGACCCCCTCATTCATAAGGTTAAAATAGTTAAGATCAGCTACTGCTACTACTATTAATTACCCATATTAAAAACTAAATTTGGTAACAAAAAAATTCTTTTATCATAACCGTGAAGCTATATTTGTAACAACTGGTTATCAATAAAGAAGAAAATAGCTTTATGTACTAAAATCTCTCATTTATTCCAGTCAATATCAGAAGAAATCGTTAATAACCAATTTCTCTCCACTTAGAATTTGAGAACTTGCCTATTTGCCAGGTTATTTTTACTCTAGGCAACCAATTTGATCAAAATTATTCTTCATTGACAACCAATTGCTAAATCCAATTGTAAATATGCCTTTTTTTCAAATTTTGGGTACTGTTCCTTTTACACTAGGGTTAATCCTGGCAATTATAGGGAACTCTAAAATATTGAAAAACTTAAAAACTTACCATTGTTGATATCGTTGGTCTCCGTAAACAGTGACATAGGGTTCTCAGACGTAAGAAACGATGACAAACCAAAGTTGTAAAGAGATCCATCAGCTGCCAATGATGTGTTGAATGTTCGGTCTATGTTGTATGCAACTGAAAAAATATATATAAATGACTTTGATGTTTTTTCTTGTGTCAAGACCAGCAAATAGGACGATAGTAGCCATATGACGTGATTTTGCTTTTAAAGAATTTGCCGCCTTTTCACACTAAGAAAATAAGAGATTTTTTTTAAGAAAACTAGTGAAGACATGTCGAACACAATAACTAATACATTTTAGCTTTTTGCATTACACTCCACAACAGTCCTAAACATATTTTTTTTAAATTCAAATACATATATGAATTTTATAGGAACAATCAATCAAACAAGACAGGACAGGACAATGACAAGACAAGGACAGATGACCTCATGATGAGCCGCTTCCAATCTGTCTTTTTGGAAGTCCATGGGGGCGGCCTATGTCCAGCAGTAGAATTCTTATGGCTAAGATAATGATGATGATGAAACAATCAAATACATTAACTCATATTTATCCCAATAGATACAATTCATTTGAATTTGACAGAACATGAAACCAAAAAGAATGTGGGAACGAAGCGAGCGTGAAAAAGTTAGATGTTTTTCTATAGTGATGATGGAATTTTTAACTGAGGAGCACTTAAAAATTGCGGACGGCTGATTTCGACGAGGCGCCATACTGTACCGCCCCGTGAAATCATGTCTTTATATACTGACCATTACTAAAGATATGAGTAACAAATATCTATATTATACGAAAAACAAAATACCGCACTGCAGAAAAGCGGTTTTCGCTGTCTAACTTAAGTTTTCGTTACACTTGGTACGCTGTTGAGTGCACGATTGTTGTGAGAAAGTATACGTAAAATTACCGTAAAAGTTTGTAAACGCCCATTCTTTAGAATAATTCTAGTAAAATAATTTATTCATTACGAAAAAGTTCGTTGGAGTTAACAAAAAAGCGCTTTTTTTTTATTTTTGCGAGAGTCGTATGTAAAAAAATATATAGCGACGAAATGAAGACGAATCTAATGACACCTTGCACATAAAAATCGGTCAAGCCGTTTAGGCTGTAGGCGATCATATAGAAACATACATACACCCACACATAGATATATACATACAAACATACATACACTCGAAAAACATAACCCTCCTTCTTACGCAGTCGGATAAAAACAGTGTACAAATACATACTGTCATCATCCCCGTCGTTATTATCGCCCGGCGGTGGGAGGTCAATGTCCTCATCGGGGCCGGGTGATGGTACATCCTCGTCCGGCGCCGGCGGCGAAGGCGCGGCGTTAGGCAGGGTAGGTATCAACTCGTCCAGTTTACGTTTCAACGCTCGCACTCGACTGCCGAAATTCTTGTACGCCTGTCGATTAAAGTACGTATTACATATAGAATACAGACGCAAGCGCAGCATAGGAAGACCAGCCACATGACAGACGACGGTATAAAATAAAGAATATGCATGTAGTTCATAGTTTTATGACAGGCCTCATGGCTAAGTGGTAGTACGATTGCCTCCTGAGCTGTAGGTCGTGGGTTCGATCGCCACCCAGGGCAAACATTTGTGTGATGAGCATGGATGTTTGTTCTGTGTCTGAGTTTTTCTATATATCATAAGTATGTATTTACAACAAAAAAAAAGTATATTATGTATTCCATCAACTATCCAGTTTAACTATCGAAACTAGATGGTTGATAGTACAAGCTTTGCTTAGTTTTGGCTAGATGGTGTTGTGTGAAATGGTCACCAATATTTATTCGCCAAAATTTTAATTGATAACATATTAAAATATAATGCAAATAGTTTAAAAAAAAACGTCCGTCCGTCTTACTTATAAACGCTGAATAAGCACATTTTAGTTAAACAGCTTTGTTCCGTTTTCGCGCGTGACAATTCCCGTCTGAGAAAAAGTGACAAGTCCTTATTTCAACAAATAAGATTTTAACATGCTTTTATAAGTAAGACGGTTAAACTTTTAGGGCAGGGACGCTCTGTCCCTCTCTCGCGAAACAAACGCTTTGTATTGAATTTTAAGACGAAATTGAACTATGACGTCATCATTCGCTATCGTGTGCTCTGTGTCTAACATGAAATTAAACCGCTTGTAACTTTCTTATTTTTTAAGGTATTATTTTTCAAAGCTAGAGTGAATAACGAACGAACGTGTTCTTCGATCGTGAACGAGGATGGAGATCGACGAGCTCCATCCTCGTGCACACTGTCGCTTAACATCAGGTGAGTTGGTGATCAATCGTAGATCAACCGTGCGTAAAAAAAAAGTTACCAATAAGTAGATACTCTTTTAATGACAAAATATTATTCATCAAAATCTGAGGGCACGGCCGTGCCCCCGCCATGTGAGCGAGCGGGTGCGTACGGCCGGGACTATCTTTTCTCGAAGAGATTCGTCGGACTCGAAGCGATTCGTCGGATTTTTAGACCCACATAGCTTCGGCCTCGATAATCCCACTATACATGCTGAATCTATCAAGCGCATGATATGGGCATGTGTTACATGTACGAACGCAGAACTCACACTAACACGTGTTGTTGTTTGACGCGCGCGGGGAAGAGGTGCGGGACGAGCGAGCGGGGTGGCTCCGTCACGCATCCCGCTTCCCTCACACACACTTTCGCGAACTTATGACACCTCAAAAAGATTTCTGCATAGTTTAATAATACTCACATAGGCCACAACTTTGACCTCCCCTCTTTGCGTAGAATAGTACTGGTTAGCAGAAGATAGCAAAGCTAATAACGTCTCCCTTGCTACAATCTCTCGTTGTAACGCTTGTGAATATCTTTCTACGCACGATACTCCCTCCGTTAACTCTTTTTCTACGTCCTCTTTGAGGCACCTCTCTGTAATCAAATTATCATCAAGTTTTAAAATAAAATAAAAAAAGGAATTGAAAAAAAAAAGTAATTAAGCACTGTTTAGTCAATGAGCAGTATTTAAGCGGAGGCCGGAGCGCCTCAGCGTCTAAAATAGAACTTTATTGTACATCCATACAGCAAAAGCTTAAAATAAACACTAAACTTAAGCGACAATACTAAGGCGGCCTTATCGCATACAGTGATTACTTCCAGGCAACCTTAGGGTGGATAGAAGTTAATTATTTTAGAATAAGGAAGTATGTGGTTACATTACAAATTCATCAAAAAAATGCATATGACATTATAATATGTACTAATAAAGATTACATAATCATCATCATCATCTCAGCCATAAGAAGTCCACTGCTGGACATAGGCATCCCCCATGGATTTCCAAAAAGACCGATTGGAAGCGGCTTGCATCCAGCGTCTTCCCGCCACTTGTATGAGGTCATCTGTCCATCTCGTGGCTAATAGTAATACATAAATACTTAATAAATCAATAAACTAATACATAACGTATATTATATGCACAATATAAATAAAATACACATAATATATTACCTAATACATATTCGCGATTAATTGTAGCAAGTAGGCCTAACTGGTAAACAACTTTCAGGACATCAAAATGATGGTGTATATGATGGTGTTTACAGCTTATTTTCTCTCATTTCAAGACTGACCCCTTTTTTTTTTGCTTAAGTTACAGGGCTATAGTGCATACCGCTAGGCCCACCTACATGGACCACAGGGACCTCAACAAATGTTTTAATTTGCCAGGCATGTTTTTGACTTGATAACATCTTATAAATCGATGAACGCCGGCTGCACGCACGAAAAATCATGACTCATTGTCACGTTCCGCCTGAGCCTATGTAAGTCTATGAACTAAAACGAGCGTGCAAGAGGGCGCGGAACAAGCGATAGAGAGGTACGATCGGCCTAAGCGTTCGGCTTGGGACGCATCTATCATGACGTTATCACGTAAAATTATCGTCCGTAAACCGACTTAACAGACAACAATTTTTTTTACTCAACTGTGCTATGTAAAGGACAGATAAGTAAATAAATAGACATGACTAGCAACCTATAAATGTATGTTTGTTCTTTTTTTTTTGTGGTCTAGAAACCAAAAGTTTCTAGATCACAAAAAAGTTTGCCTTTTGGGTTTTTGGGTGACTAAAAAGATGTGAAAATAGTATATTTAAACCAAAGCTTCATACTACCATTCATGACTCAGCCGACCAAGCAAAATAAAAAATACCATAGTCTTTTTTAGGCAATGCTGGTCCATCTGAGTCCATAACGAATATGATTTGTACTTGTCTTATGTTTATTTTTAATTAAAAACTATGGGTCACTTATGTCTGTTTTGAGTTAAAATATCCAACTATAATTTCAACTGCATTTCGTGGTCTTTTTTATACATATATATATTTATAATGACAATGACTGGCCTCGTAGCTCCGTTAGTAGTATGTCTACCTGCTAAGCTAAATGGGTTTGACACCACTCAGGAAAAACATTAGTGTGATGAGCATAGATGTTTGTTCTGTGTCTGGGTGTTTTTATGTATCTCAAGTATGTATTTGCAATAAAAAACTATATATGTATTCTATCAGCAATCTAGTTTCCATAGTACAAGCTCTGCTTAGTTTGCACAGTTGTGTACTAGCTAATGAGAGAGCACCATTTTCGACAGGACAGAATTTCTTGAACTAACCAAAGATTATTTTAAAAGTTACTTGCTTGAAGCTTACTGTAATGGATTTTGCTGTTCCTATGTTTATAGTACCAGTCTTCTTACCCTTAAGATTAGCACACAAAGCATCTGGGTTACTCAAGTCCAGTGGATTCTCATGAATCTTGGTCAGCCTTTGATCAGTATCAGACTCCAATACTTGACATTGCTTGATTTTATTCACTAGCTGTTGGGGCTGAAATAAATGAAAAAAATAAAATTATTAGACAGCAGCTGTGGTCAGCGGTTGCACCTAATGAAGTTCACTCATATCTTTTTGATATCTCAATAGATATAATCTGGGCATGGGCGTAGCTAGGGGGCCATTTTGAGTGGGGGTGACTAAAGTACTAACTAACTAACTAAGTAACTAACTTGAGTTCAGTCAATCAGAAACATGAAAAATGTTACAATTTTAGGGCCAGTTACAAAAACGAACAAGTATCCATAATATAAGAAAAACAAAATTCCTAATTGCAGAAGAGCAACTTTTACAGTCTTAACTTAATTATTCTTATCTTTAAAAGCAATTTTAGGCATACTTTCTCACAAAAGGTACACTCAACAGCATGTCAAGCGTATGCGTATAAGCGCCTATTTACTAAAAAAGTTTGTTGCAAGTTACGAAAAAACGGTTTTTGCGAAAGTTTTATTATTATTATTACAAATAATTCAGCTTAGGGGCCATTCATTTATTACGTAAGACGATTTGGGGGGGTCGACATGTCTTATCGGCGGACCATGTCCATGTCGGTTTATTCTTATTTTTTCTTATATAAGGGGGGGCGGAGGGGGTCAAAAACTAGCAAATATAGTCTTAAGTAATAAATGAATGGCCCCTTATGACACTCAGGCAGTGAAGACGAAACTAAAAAACCGGCCAAGTACGAGTCGGACTCGCGCAGGAAGGGTTCCGTTCCATTCATTATCCATAAAAACGGCAATAAAATCACGTTTGTTGTATGGGAGCCCCCCTTAAATATTAATTTTATCTTAATTTAATTATTTATTTTTAAAGTGAATAATATAACTCAATATTCAATTAATATTTCAAGCGTCTACCTGTTGACTGTTGACGTTATCAATATCGAGCAAAAACGAGCAAAAAAAACACGTTTGTTGTATGGGAGCCCCCTTAAATATTTATTTTATTCAATTTTTTTAGTATTTGTTGTTATAGCGGCAACAGAAATACATCATCTGTGAAAACAACTGTCAACTAAAACAACTGTTCAACTGTCTAACTATCACCGTTCATGAGATACAGCCTGGTGACAGACGGACAGACAGCGGAGTCTCAGTAACCTATTACTGAGACTCCGAGTCCCATTTTTACCCTTTGGGTACGGAACCCTAAAAACACCTAAAACATTAAAATCTGTCAAGGCATTTAGGCTGTAAGTGATCATATAGAAACATACATTCATTACATACATAAACTCAAAAAACATATCAGCAGTCTGGTAAAAAGAGAAAAATTTGCATTTTATAGGGCTAGCGGTAATCAAATCAATAAGTAAATTTTATGACAAAAATTTGAGCCCTATACACAGATTTCATTCTGTAATTACCAACTTCAAAAAAAAGGATGTTAACAATTTGGCAATATTCTTTTCGTTTTTTTTCTTTTATGTTTTTCTACTCCGTCATTTAAAAACCAATTTCAAAAATTATTTATTGTTTGAAAGGATATACATTCAGATTGGTGCCATAGACATTTTATTAAAATCAGTTAAGTAGTTTGGTTTTAAAACAACATTACGTATTTTGAAGTAGGTTTTACAGATTTTTAAGCTATAATTATTTTGGCATATTTATGCTCACTTGAAAATCCAAAGGATCATCATCAGTCTTTTTAACAGCGCCAGCACTGAGTAAACCTGTCAGATCTGATAGAAACTCATCATCATACACAGATCTCTGCTCCCAAATCTTGAAGATGCGAAGAATCTTTGGTCGCACTTTCTCATCTCTGCAAGCATAATTAAATATGGCAATGCCTAAGAATACATTACCGAAACAAAGGCACATTCTAAAAATACATTTCATTGAACAAATATCTATAAAAATAAAACCGGACAAGTGCAAGTCAGAATCGCCCACAGAGGGTTCCGTACTAACAAGTAAATAAATGGGGGAAATCATATATTTTTTATATTTTCCTTCATAAACCGAAAAATATACATCGTAAAAATATTTAAAAACTTGTTTTAGCTTATGCTAATGAAGCTCTTTCATATATCCCACATGATATGGTTAATTCACTTTAAAATTTTGACCCTCATTCCTTGCATAAAGACACTATTTTTTGTGATTAAATTAAAAATGTCCAGTTTTCAGTTTTTTTCCTATATGTAAACTCTAACACAATGCTTCTTGCCAAATTTCAAAGTTCTAGGTTAACGGGAAGTACCCCATAGGTTTTGATTCCCTTGTGTGTCGAAATGTACGTTTTTACGACATATTCTGCTGTAACTTTTTTTTATGAAAACTGAGAAATTTTATTTTTCTTTCTGCATCAAGATACTATCGATACTGCGTATATGGTTTTAATTTCAACTCGATACCTTTACGCGATCCAGAGATAAAGGTCTTGACACATGGACAGACGGACAGACAGACGGACAACAAAGTGATCGTATAAGGGTTCCGTTGTTTCTTTTTGAGGTATGGAACCCAAAAAAACGGACAAGTGCGAGTCAGACTCGCCCACCGAGGGTTCCGTACATAGTAATAGATAAATAAACGGGAAATTATATATTTTTTATATTTTCCTCCATAAACCGAAAAATATAGGTACATTGTAAAAATATTTAAAAACCTATTTTAGCTTGTGTTAATGAAGCTCTTTCATATTGATACACCACATAATACAGTAAAGCACTTTAAAATTTGGACTGTGGTGTGTGGTGCATGTGTAGTTTAAAAGATTTCATTGATCGAGAGTGTTTCTTAGTTATGTTTCATCAAAATCAATTCAGCTTTTTTTGAGGTTTCTTAACTTATACTTGTTGTAAATACATAGTTATGAACTGCATGAACTTAATCTAATTTACTTTATTTCATACACTACTTTAGTATAATACCATAATAGTCAAGAAATTTTACTTATAATAGATTCCAGATATACCTACATGTATATATATGTGTGTTTGTGAAATCAACTTCCCTTTTATAGTCAGCTTTCATTCCAGCTTTATACATATACTTAGCACAAGATGAAATAGTAGAAGCATACAATTATGTAGTAACTAGTAATATAAATAGAATTTCTTGAAAAATTAACAAATTTGAATGAAACTGATTATTAACTGACTTCCAAAAAGTTCTCAATTTGTAAGAATCTTTATTTTTTAATTTTTTATGCATGTTCCCTGATTACTCGAAGACACCTGGACCAATTAGATTTTTTTTTTTGCTTGAATGTTTATTTTACCCAGGTGGTCCCATAGTAATTTTATCAAAATCGGTTCAATATTTTGGATTTTATAACAAAATAACTGTAAAAATATGTTATCCAAGTAAACAAATTGCATATTTAGAAGTTGGTTTCTTTAGTTTTTTAAACTATTACTTGTACATACCTGACTAGAGGTGTAGCTTTTTGCAAGTTGAGCCCCCAGCTTTCTACAAATTCATAGTTCTTTCTTTTACTGTATTGAATAACATCATTGGCCAAATAGAATAGGACCAGTCTCTGTTCTATTTTCACTCTCTTTAGCACATTCAACCAACTAGATACAATCTTCTTATGATGTGAGCGCTGTTTTAGACACCAAGAAGACAATCCTTGTATACTTTCCTGAGTGTCTTTCAACTGCATCAATTTCTTTTCAAACGCTAAAGTGTTGAATTCTTCGTTGTCCCCCATTTTTTAAGCTATCAATCATACTTTAGAATAGCATTGTAGTTAACCACGTACTCGAGCAAAGACGACAAAGTATTAATGTAAATTCCAATAATAACACCAATCGTAAGGTTATGTAGACATATTCATTAAAAAACACGCGATTATACACAAAATAAACGCGGCGCGGGCCGCTTTGCAAACTATCTTTGTAATTAATACACTATCACTAATTGAATCTGTAAGTAAGTTAATTTAGATAATACACATATATTTAATCACGCTAACCATTATTCTATGCCTTGATTCGAGAAAGAAATGCTATTGAATACAGAATAGCAGAAAATAACTTAACGAAGAGATAACAACCGCCATTTTCTTCTAAGACAATTTTTTTTTTAATTCATCCATCGGGCGACGAGGCCCGCATTTGTATTTGTATTTAATGCGGGTCTAATACAAAAAAAAGAAATATTCTGTGCCGTTCTAAAACGTCAGGAAAAAGTCTCAAGAGTTTTACGAATGGCTTCTCGGGTAATAACAAAGTACTCTTTGTGTAATAATCACAGAAGACAGAGTAGTGACATATTAGTGACTGAACAGCCATATTAAAAAAAAAACTGTTTTCTATCCCTCAATAATTTCATTCTTTTTAACCGACTTCCAAAAAGTTATCAATTTGGTCTATATGTTTTTTTTATGTTTGTTCACGGATTACTCAGCTAATTGTGTATTGAATTTGATGATTCTTTTTGTATTTAGTAGATCATACAGCAGAAGTGGTCTCATATACATTTTATCAAAATTGATAGAGGACTTAGGTTTTTATAACATTTTTATAACTGGTAAATATCATCCAATTGCCTGTAGAAAAGTTAATAGCAAGACGCGTATAAACGCGTTGTATTGCGTATTTTGAAGTTGTTTTTTTAGTTTTTTAAACTATAATTGTCTTTATAGTAATGGTGGATACATGTCTATTGGCCGAAAAAAATAATCTTAGAAATCGGTTAGTGTTTAGGGGTAGAAAAGAGTTTTATCTAATTTATAGGTATGGAAGATCACGCAACAGCTCTCCTTTTAAGTATCTACGTATAAAAAACTGCTTGTTATATGAAACACGGCCATTTTTGGAATTTTGAGCCAAAACACGGCAATTCAAAATCCAAAACACGGTAGCCAATTTTTTTTTTATGGTAACCCTGATTCAGCTGTTTAGTACAATACTCTTTGGCGCTTGCCGCTTTGGTATTCAGTGGGAATGGAAAACCCAATTTTAGTACTTTAATTTAATGGAATACCACTAAAGCTAAACTTAAGAAGTTATTTATATACCTACGTTAAAACTACAGCGAGATAAATGTAAATAAAAATCATCTAAACGTTTTGGTAAGTTTACATTTTTGATTTTGTTTTATATACGTTTGTTTTAGTGTATTGTATATTGCCGGCTCGCCGCTATTCCGCCCATTGCCATCATGCCATGTCCAATACAATTTGAAATATAGGTAGTTTGAAGATTGTTCTCTCATAAAATAACCATCTTCATGCACATTCCTTAATATATCCACGGAAAGTTATTAATACTCATATAAGTCTGGCAGTTACTTTAAGTAGATAGTTTTTCTGTTTCTCAATATTGCGCGCAACAGTGATTTATGAGTCATGACTATTTTAGTCAGTTTGAGTCAGAGATAGCTATTTTATAATCTATCAGTAGAGATAGCTGCTAATATCTATCAGTACTTATTGATTGGCCTCATTTCTGTGCTGAAGGCTGAGAAAGTTAGTGTTTCTGTAAAAGAGCCCAACTCAAAGAGTACTTTGTAATATACGGAAACGGCCCAACTATCTCCAATTCTTCTACATCTAATTGAGGTACATTTTTATAGTCTTTATAATAGTGATTCGTAAATAATTTACTGCATATAATCTGACCTCATAAAGCCCATGGGAGGTATTGAAACTTGATTTGATATATATGTTTACGAGGAATTTGAAGTTTTGTGAAATTAGTATTTTTCTCCTTTTTAGGGTTCCGTACCCAAAGGGTAAAACGGGACCCTATTACTAAGACTCCGCTATCTGTCTGTCCATCTGTCACCAGGCTGTATCTCATGAACCGTGATAGACAGTTGAAATTTTCACAGATGATGTATTTCTGTTGCTGCTATAATAACAAATACCTACTAAAACACAGAATAAAATAAATATTTAAGGGGGCTCCCATACAACAAACGTGATTTTTTTGCTCAATATTGATAACGGCAACAAGTAGACACTTGAAATATTCACAGTATATTGAGTTATATCATTCACTTTAAAAATAAATAACTAAATTAAAACAAAATTAATATTTAAAGGGGCTCCCATACAACAAACATGATTTTTTCAATTTTTTTATAGATTTGTAATGGGTACGGAACCCTATGTGCGCGAGTCCGACTCGCACTTGGCCGGTTTTTTGCTACATATATTTCTAATAGCAATCTGCATTAGCAGAAGTAAGTGGATGTTTGTAAATTACATAGATAAGGATCTAATGATCTGTCCAAATTGTGTGATCCTTGCATTGATGCAGCTTGAAATAGTGGGTCTCACAAGCCTTTTGCTTTTGTTGCTGTTGGTTGGTTTGCTTATGGATGTTTGTAAAATATATGACAATAATATACATTTTTAAAATATGATTTGATTCATCTTATTCAGCTTAATATTTTGCAAATGGATCCCTTAATTGAAAAATGGATTTCGCACACCCCCTATGTTTTTTGATTATTCAGCGATAACCCCACACGATGCACGATGGTAGTAGATGAGAAAAAACTAAAACATTTCATGTACTGGAGGTACCCAGTAAAAACTTTATTCTACAACTTTTTTGGCATTACTAATATGCATATCCATATCAAATTACAGCTTTCTAGCATTATAGTCCTTGAGCTAAGCCGCGGACAGACAGACAGACGGATATGGCGAAACTATAAGGGTTCTTGTTTACTACATGTAATCCTAAAAAGAAAGTATTGAAAGTTGTTACTTCAAAAAAATATTCAAATGTTTTTAGGGTTCCTTACCCAAAGGGTCAAACGGGACCCTATTACTAAGACTCCGCTGTCTGTTTGTCCATTTGTCACCAGGCTGTATCTCATGAACCGTGATAGTTAGACAGTTGAAATTTTCACAGGTGATGTATTTCTGTTGCCGCTATAACAACAGATAATAAAAAACAGAATAAAATAATTATTTTACTATACTCCCATACAACAAACGTGTTTTTTTTTTGGTCGATATTGATAATGGCAACAAGAAGACGTTTGAAATATATTAATCATCATCATCTCAGCCATAAGAAGTCCACTGCTGGACATAGGCCTCCCCCATGGATTTCCAAAATGACCGATTGGAAGCGGCTTGCATCCAGCGTCTTCCCGCCACTTGTATGAGGTCATCTGTCCATCTCGTGGCTGGTGGCATCTCGTGGTGGCTGTGATTATATTAATATTCACAGAATATTGAGATATATCATCACTTTAAAAATAAATAATTAGATAAAAATAAAATTAATATTTAAAGCCTTTTTAAATATTAATTTTATTTTGATACACCAAACGTGATTTTTTTGCAGTTTTTATAGATAATGGTATGGTACCCTTCGTGCGCGAGTCCGACTCGCACTTGGCCGGTTTTATTTAAGTACAAACATTGTACTTAAATAAGTCAAACATTGTACATAACTTTTCGAAGGTTTTGACGTTTTCTCCAAATATTAGCAGTCAAATTACTCAAAATTAGCAGTCATTTTGACCACTATTGTTAATAGTGTTTAATCCGATCCCTAACTAATTTGTACTACGCAACCAGGTGTTATATTTATAACCAGACATCACACAAATGCCTGCCTACATTTTATTCTTGGCTAATAGTATGGTTAATAAGTTAATAACCATACTATTTTATTTATTTTTTTCGAATAAAAAAAATTAGTATGGTTATTATCTATTTAAGAAAGAGGGGCTTTTCAGCTGTTCTGTTGCATACTCGTATTTGTGCGCAGCGACCCAAATGTGTCTTGGCATCCATCCCTATCTTGTGTAAGTTCATTCCAGGCATGGATATCCAGTTCTTTGAGATCTTTCTCGATCTCACATTTCTACACACACACACAACACACACACACACATACCTATTTTATTATTTTTGTATATTATTTATCTGCTGAAGTCTAAAGTGCTTAACCAGTTTTGATGAACGAGGTGTCTTTAGATAAAGTCTTTAATTTGTCTCCTGTTCAAAATGTTAATTTTATATTAGGATCGAATCAAAATTTTAAATAATATAAAATGTTTATTTTAAGTAAAAACTACGGGTCACTCACGCTCACGTCTGTTTTACGCCGAAAAATCTGACTATAGTTTCAACCGAATCAACCGATTATAGTTTTTTATTTAAAATGTGTGAAATCCACGTCAGTTTCCATAGTAAAATATAAAAAGTTCATTATTATAGTTAGAAGGCAGTTCCATGTTTATTACCTTTTTGATATGATTAGTAAAACTTATTCAAATATTCATTTGAAAAATTGTAACAAAAGGAGAGACTGAAAAGCGTGCGCAATAGTCTGGCATGTATACCTAATACAAAGTGGTATATGAATGAAACAATTATTATTATTATCACATACTTATTTTTTCAGCCCATCAATAAATCACCCATACAAAATGATAATTTTGGATGGAAAAAACTTGGGGGAACGACAGCATCAATTAAACAATAAAGTTAATGATGCTGCTAAAAACAAAGTTGATTTCAATCTATTCAAGGAACAAGATGAGAAATCTGATGTTGACAAGTTGTTCAAAATTGACTTAGCAGCAAAATACAAAAATGTGGAATACATTTTGGAAATACTTAAAAGCGGAGATCATCTGTATATATCTCGAGCTCTTAATAAATGTTCTTGGTTATATGATGTTGATTTTAAACACATCGTAAACGAAGATTATCTCGTTACGAATATTTTTCCATTAATGTCCCTAAAAATGAGAAATAAAACACTAACACTTATCGCAACAAATTTAAAGAAAAGTGACTCGAGAGCTATAGAATTTTGTGCATACTGTATGAAGTTGAAATTGTACGATATTGCTCTAAAATTTCTCATTAACACACCAAAATCTTTAAAGCTTGACGTAATCCGTAAAAAAACAAAAATGTTCAATTTGATAACACAAAAGGAATGTGATTATTTAGAGCACTTCATTGGAGACTCGTTCGATTTGGCTGAAAATTACATCAAGAATTGTGACTTTTGGGAAAAAGGCAAAACAATTTATTCATTGAGGTATATGTATTCGTTGTCTAATGAAAAATATTTAGATATGCTGGAGAGTAGCGATGCAAACACGCAAGATCTTGGTAGAAGACTGTCAAAACATATTATGCGACATTATAAGTCGAGAGTAATGAAAAAACCTTTGCGATACGCGAATGTGTTGAACAGAGATATTATAAAACGAAATATTAATGTGGAAGAAGCCAAAATATTCGCAGTTTCTTTACTGCCGGACAAATTTTCATATTTTTTTGATTTTGATTATTATCACAAAAATAAATTTGTCCTCGATTTAATCCCAGAAGGAGAACGATTTACATTTATCAAGAAAATATTTAATGATAAGTACAAGGGTGAACCATTTGAAACAAATGTGGACTTTTATCATAAGAAATTCTTTGATATGATGACAATACAGGAAAAAGAGATATGGGCCCTGCAAAACATAGCAAGCCAGAATGAAATACTCGGTAGTGGCAATGATTACAAATGGTATAAGTTCGTTAACTTCGATAAAGCCTTCAAAGAATTAAGAAAAGATATTATGAAGACTACTGACTTCAGAAAACGATGTGAAATGCTTCAAGTCCTAATGGACTCTGCTAAAAATGAAGAGAAGTTGACCACGTTACTAAATTATTTCAGCGACAGGCATAGAAATGAAATAAATGAAGTTATAGAGCGTTTTTTAGACAAACTGATTGAAGATCATGAAGTTTGGAGTTTTGGTGAAAAGTTTTGGGAGGCACTTGAAAAAATATTTTACAATTTAGGAGTGTTTGATAAATCTAATTGCCGAAGATTCGATAGTGAATATAGAGCCATTGCTTTAATATATTACCTTTTGAACAAAAAAACAGTACCGAAAGTCTTAAACGAATGTCTTGAAATGAATGCTATATCTTTCTATACTTTAAAAAGTTATATCAAAAACTTTAATCCAGAAATTGAGCCGATATTTCAATATATTCTGCAGTATTATACTGAAAAAATTAAATCGATGAGTACATTACCATGCGACGATGAGACGAAAACAAAGATTAAAATATATTTACGATGCATTCTAGATGCAGCAAAGTATTGCGATAAAAGTAAGGACGACCTTCCAGATTTTGTCTTAAGCTATATAAAGTTATACTTATCAGAGACTAAACATCACGAAATGGTAGCTGGTAATAGACTATTCGCTAGTGATGTTATGCATTACCTTAAGAAAGATGCAACATTAGTTGTTACACAATTTCCTCAAATCATAAAAGACTGTGACACGATGTATACAACAGCAATAAATCTGAATTGGCTCCTACATAAATTAAAAGTGTACTTCTCGCAAGATATAGCGGAAAAATATTTAACATTGTTCAATGAATATCTCTCAGCTGACTCGTTAAAATTTGGCACAGTTCAAATTTTAGTTCGTGGTATATTTGTTTTGTCTAATTGGCCTCGCAGAATTGAGTTTCTAGACAAATATACTCCAACAGACAAAAGAATCGACCGAGTTAATATATGTAACAATACTCTATATATTCAAGAAGCTATTTGTCGACAAATGCTTGCTTCCCGGCCTCCATTACCACTGGAAAAAGTTTTTCTATATATCACAGGTGACTACGTTCAATACTGTCTAGTCTTGTTTCGTTCATTTTTAGTGAATTTACCACAACCTCAATGTCTCGAATTTGTTCAAAAGATGATAAATAGTCCGATATCTATTCAAAAACATGGCTTGAGATTAGCCTTTGAGTGTGTCGAAACAGAAAAATTGCAAATTATGATTTTAGATTGCTGGAATAAGACAAAAAACGTGTCCTTGAGAATGGTTTTGTATAAACAATTATGCATAAAACTCTCAGATGAAAGTGGTGACGTACAATTGAAATTATTCGAAATATTGTTAACACTAACTTTAGATTTGAACGAAAATGACGACGAGACATGGCAGCTAATAGACGCAGTAAAGTTGCCTGATCATTTAGTCGGGCGATATCTTGAAACGGCTTGGAATACTGTAAGCAAGTTTTCTGAAAAACCTCAAAATTTTTCACGAATGGTAACAATATTAAAACGTATAGTAAATAATTTACGTCTCGTGCCTGAAATTTGTGTTGATAAAATAGTAAATGATTACATTCACTTTATGCTTGATGAACAACAAATACTAATCAACAACTTTAAAACAGGATTTGATGTTTTGTTGAATTCAAAATGGGATCTTACTATAAGCAGTCTTGCGTATATAACGAACGATCGAAATCTCGAAAAAAATATAAAGTTATCCAATCATATAGTAACGAAATGCATTGAAATGTGGAATAAATTTGATGAAAGTGGTGAAAAATATATTGTACGTCACTTTTTGAAACGATTTATCACAGATCTTGATGACACAAGTTACGAATACGAGGAAAGTGGTTCCAATTTTGTCACTTTGATACAATTAATTGAACAAGATTTACTGAAAGCTTTACCAGAAAAAGAAATCTATCAAGTCATGTGGCGTTTACGATCAATCATCTTGACCAAAAATGTAATACTTGGCGTAAACATTTTAAAATATGAAGATATCAAAAAAATTGTAATAAAACTAGGAGGAGATTTCGGAATGTTGATTAAAAAAAGTGTCGAAAAAGGAACTTTTTATCGAATGTTCTGTGATCAATTTGAGAAGATTATTGCGACCATGGTTTCAAATGTTTGCGTCCGTTTCGCAAGATTTAATTTGTTCGATTCTAATGATGTCTTAGTCTTATTCTGTTTGGGCTTACTAGAACAGGAAATCTTTGAAACGTACATGCTGGCTTTGCACGTTTTACCGCTGGAATATAATGGCGAATGTAAAGATGCCTATTTAAATGCAATTAACCAAATACAAACCTTCCAAAATACAGAAATACAATACTACTTATGTGAGAAATTTGTTAATACAGATTTCAAGAAAAGAAGTTATATTAATTAAGGAAAAGGTATTGATAAAATCATTTAAGCTTATTTACTAACATTGTAAAGTAATTAAACGAAACTAACAATCTAACTTGTCTGCCTGCCAAGCTTATCGTGTGAGCGTTTTCACAGCAGCGGCTGAACGTATCATTCCGAGGGTCGATATTAGAGCATGCAGTATCGAACCTCTCTGTTCAGTTTTTAGGGTTCCGTACCTCAAAAAGAAAAAACGGAACCCTTATAGGATCACTTTGTTGTCCGTCTGTCTGTCTGTCAAGACCTGTATCTCGGGAACGCGTGAAGGTATCGAGTAGAAATTAAAACCATATACGCAGATCTATAGTCTCTTGCTGCAGAAAGAAAAATCAAATTTCTCAGTTTTCGTAAAAAATAGTTACAGCCGAAATGTCACAAAAAACGCATATTTCGACATTCGCAAGGGAATCAAAACCTTAAAATGATGCTTCCCGTTGACCTATAACTGTGAGGCAAGAAGCATTGTCATAAAACTGTACATTTTTAATTTAATTACAAAAAATAGGGTCTTTATGCAAGGAAGGAGGGTCCAAATTTTAAAGTGAATTAAGTAACCGTATCATGTGGGGTATCATAAGAAAGAGCTTAATTAGCATAAGTTAAAACAGGGTTTTAAATATGTTTACGTTGTATATGTTTCGATTTATGAAGGAAAATATATAATTTACCCCTTTTATCTACTAGTTTGTACGGAATCCTCGGTGGGCGAGTCTGTCTCGCTCTTGTCTGTTTTTTTTTTTGTTCGAAAGGATATTCTTTCAGATCGATCCCATAGCAAATAACTACAATCGGTTCAGTAGTTTGTTATTTAAAACAAAATATCGGATTTTTTAATTGGTTGTTTCAGTAAACCATAATAGTTATTTATTTATAATTTTACTGAAGCATTTTGCAGCGGCTTACAGAATACATCTGCTTACCAAATTATGTTTGTGTAGTTCTAATTTCCTTTAGTAAAATATTTTTGACACACATATCGTCAGATATACAGACATAGAGAATTTAAAAGGGTAGTACTACGAAACCCTAAAAACCGATGCACTCCGTTATAAAAATACAGGAAATTAATTAATGAAAATCTAGTTGAGTGGATTACTTTATCTATCTATAATATATACTTTATACAGGCTGACTGTTTGAACACTAGCAATATTTAAGGACATGTTAATTAGTGCTCTAATGAAACGTATACAGAAGTAAAATCGAAACAAATTAGGAAAAAGAACTAAGAAAACCTCGGTTAAAGTTTTTCAAAAGACACCATAATTAATATACACCGCGTAGCCTCGCGCACCGAGCGAGCGCAAGTCACACATAACGTAGTCATTGAACTTGTGTTGTTCGATGATGTAGCGCGCGCGATTGCGCGTCTCGACGCGCGTGGTTGAGTGTCCGTAATTTTTGTGTTTACTAAGGATAATTAGGTCAAATACTAACCACCTATTATGTTCGATTATTTGGAACAAGAATCGAGTACTGAACACCCTGTATCAATATTGCTAATGTCCAACCAGTCACGCTGTATTCTATCTATCTATAATAAATAATTTATCTATCTATAATTTTAGATACGTTAGTATTATAATACCATTATCACCATTTATTGATAACATCAAGTTTATCTGATTAAACACGAAAAATAATTGCGATTATATGAAGATTGCAATAATAATATGAATAATTAATTAATATTAATTAATTAATTATTAATATGTATTAATTAATTATTAATATTTATTAATTAATTAATTAATATTTATTAATTAATTATTACATGAATAATTTAGTTAGTTTACCTTTCCCGTAGAACAAAACCTGACGTATATGATATTAATTTATGTAAGCAAAAAATATACTTTGTTGCAGGAAATTACAGCAAAATGGTAGTATTAACCGGCAATAGTTTAAACAAGAGACACCAGAAATTAAACAGTGAAGTAAATAAAGCCGCTAAAAGCAATGTTAATTTCGAAAAGATTAGAAGTAAAAGTGAGACTTCTGACGTTGATAAGCTTTTCAAAATAGATCTTGCTTCGAAATACAGAAATGTGGATTATATTTTAGAAGTGTTAAAGTCAGGCGATAGTCTATACATTTCAAGGGCTCTGAAGTGTAATTGGATCTTCGATGATGAATTTGCTCAGCTCATGAACCCTCAATACTTGGAAATCAACATTTTTCCATTCATGGCTCTGAAAATGAAGAAGAAAGTCTTATCAACCTTATCCTTACACTTACGGAATGGCAACAGAGCCGAGGAGTTTCACCACTATTGTATGCGTAATAAAATGCTCAAACTTGGCATGGATTTTCTCTTGTATACAAACGAATCATTCAAAATTGAGATTTTAACCTTGCACCCGCATGTTTATAACGATCTTCAAAGAACTGAAGATTATTTAGAACATTTTATAGGAAAATCTTTTGTGCTCACAGAGTATTACCTAAAAGTCGTATCTGATTCGAATCGATCCACGGTTCTGTATAAACTCCGTTATTTATACTCAGTTTCAGAAGATAAATATTTGGATCTATTGGAAACATGTCAATTTAGTAAAGATTATTACTATCACCGCACCAGCTTAACATTGTCTAGAACTATTATGAAGAAACACAAGGATCGAGTCCTTAAAAACCCTTGGGTATATTTGCATATCCTGGACCAAAAAATTGTTTCAAAATATAGCACTAGCGATGATGCGAAAGTGTATGCTGTTGCTTTTCTACCAGATAATTGCCCTCAATTTTGGGATATGGGTTATAACCGTCGCAACGAATTCTTTCTTAATTTAATTCCTATAGGTGAAAGATTTTCTTTCGTTAAGAGAATATTCACCGAAAAATATCCTGGCGAAATGTTTAAGGACAATTATGTATTTTATACATCAGCATATTACGAAATGATGACGGAACAAGAAAAGGAAAATTGGGCTTTAAGCCAGGTTGCAAGCGGAAGGGAATTGCACGGCTGTAATAATGATTATATTTGGTATCGCTTCGTCAACTTCCATTTAGCATTCGAAGAGCTTAAAAAATTCATCCTGATTGCTCCTGACAACGATAAAAGAACGGATATTTTAAAAATATTAGTTGAATCGACAAAAACTCAAGAAGAGCTAACGACGTTGATGACTTATTATTATAACAGACACGTCAATGAATTGAAAGATTACAAAAGAAATTTTATAAACAGGATAATTGATAAATACAATGTACTGAAATTTAATGAAGATTGTTGGAATTCATTCGATAAAATATTGTACAGTCTCGAAGTTTATAACAAGCTTAGTGAAGACAACAGTGACTACCGAAATAACGATTATAGAGTTTTATCGTTAGTATATCATGTAATACATGAAAAACCTGTTCCGGATGTTTTGAGAGAGTTCTTATTATCAGGAACTATAAATGTCAGCTTGGTGAAGAGAGAACGAACAACGAACGATAGAGAACATTACATGGGCTCTAAAGATCATGAAATGATGTACCAGTATATGCTCTCTTGCTTTGCTAATCACATAAAGCCCTTAATTCAACCAAATGTCCAACATTGTCCTAAGAAATTACGTAGTGTCGTGAATGAAATTCTAAATGTCGTATATTATTATGAAAAAAAGTATGAGGAAATTCCACAAGATATACGTAACTTCATTAGCGAGAAATATGAATGGTTTAAATCACATTCAATTTTTTATACTACATCTGAAGCTCCACAGTTCAAAATAGCCAATATAATGCGTTATCTTAAAGAAGATTCGTCGCTTGTTATCAGTAATTTTTCGATTATAAAAAAATATTTCACCGAAAACCGAAAGAAACATTTAAACTGGTTGATTAGAAAACTTAAAATTTATTTTTCTAATGATATAGCTCCGGAATTTGTTAAGTTATTGGAAGAGTGCCTCGATACTGAAGAGTTACATTTGCAAACAGCTCGAGTAGCCATATATGGAATTTTAAATTTATCTGGCGAGGAACAAAAGACCGCTTTCCTAGGAAAATACGTTCCTATTGATCCAAAAATAGATCACGAGAAAATATCCAGTCAACTTCTTTCTACGCAGACGGCTATTTGTTCAGTAGCATGTCATGTGAGACCCCCTTTACCGCTTTCCAATATCCGCGAGTATATCAAAGGAGATTACTTACAACTTAGCGTTGGTATTTTTGATTCATATTTGGCAAATTTGCCGCCTGCTCAATGCTTATGTTTCGTCGAGTCTCTGTTAAACAGTCCTGTATCGATACAAAAACATTGTCTTCGTTTCGCTTTCCGTTGCTTCGGTTCCGAAGATTTGAGAAACCTCATTCTGAAAGAATGGAAGAAGACAAAGAATGTGTCAATAAGAAAAGTTCTTTTCAAATCTCTTTTCGATAAGGTTAATTATTATCACGATCACCTACCGGTGCAGTGGGAATTATTTGGAGGACTTAACATCATGACAAATGATTTACACCAAGATGACGATGAAGAAATCTTTGGGCTGTTATGTAATAATTTGCCACCTAACGTATTGGGTCAATATCTGACGACGGCATATATTGTGGTCAACAGTTTTCCAAAGAGAAATATAAATCTGCAGAGGTTAACGCAAGTTATTCACGCAATGGAACGTAACTTAGAATTGATTTCTAAAAACGTTTTACTAGCTATAATAGAAGAGCATATTAAAACCATATTTGATCAGGATCAAATTTTAAACGTGGACTTACCGAGTGATATTAGCAATTTGTACGATGCAAAATGGAGCCTTACTAAAGCTGCTATAATCAAACACAGAAACATGCACTTTATGCAACTTATTACAGATAAAACTTTAATTAATTGGCATAAAACAAGCAGTGGATATTATGTTTACAGAATGTTTTATACGCTATTGTTAGAAGATCTCGAACGGCGGAGCTACCTTGAACCTTCAGCGAACTATTTGGAAATCAACGATATATTTCGAACGTATTTGACTGAAATGGAAAACATCCTTCCGAATATAGAAATATATATTATAATTTGGCAAATTAAACTTAACATTTTAACGAGGCAAGTTTTAGGTGAAGAATGTCCAAAAATTGACCCAACCGAAGGACAGATCACACCAATTCGAGTAAAAGAAATTATTCTAAAATTTTCACATGAAGTAAAAAAATTGATGGAAGAATATATACAAAATGAAAGGTACATCATATCTCTCTCTGCGGAAATCATAAATATAGTACGAGATCTAAGTGATAAAGTGGTTTCGGAATTTTGTGATTTTGTACCTGAAGGAATTATCAGAGTTGACATTGATGTACTTTTGTGTTCTGTGTTATCAGAATCAAATTATCGAGAAATGCAAATATTTCTTATAAATTTGTTACCATACGATTACGGCCGTCAATATTCTAAAGAATATCTCGATGTCATAAATAAATTGAAATCGGCTGATGACAATGAAATTAAATATTTTCTCTATCATAAGTTTTATACTTCTGTTTATCAATGCAAATATTTTATGCCTTAAATTTTAAATAACGTTATGATTAAAATTAGGTTTAGTTAGAATTTATGGAATTTTATATTATGAACACAGTTTAACTGGTTCTACATCTTTGTTGAATTTATACTTGCTAGTTTTCGCAGTACATTTGTAACAAAGTTTTTAAGCTATTGCATAGCTTCTATCGCGGGCCTTGAGCGTGGAGACTGAATCCAGAAATTCCGTAACGAAAATAACCTAACGCAGTAACGCCGATACAACCAATGCCACCTAGAGGCGATTTGCAGAACTAAAGAGACAAGCGTGATATTTCAAAAAGTCATTAAAAGTTTTGCTATTCATCGATAGATGGCAAAACTAAAAAGTATCACCGCTGTGCCGGTCGGAGTGGGGGGTGTTAGGAATACTGCATAAATAAAATAAATAAATAATTATAATTACATAAGTTGATAAAAATGCTATGCAATAGCTTTACCGCGGCAGTCTCCGAGTGCCACACGTCTTTTTTTTTTCTTAATTAAACTACCGTCCAATGTACATAAATGCTATTTTCCTACCTTGTAATAGTTATAGCGGTCTGAAAACCACGCGCAGCGACCAAAGCGCTTGTAATGGCGACGAATCCCTCGTAAAAGCTAAGCTTCAAAGCTTGGCACATCGTCGCGAGGTTGCTAGCTTGTCGGTTTTTTACCGGATCCATTTCGGTGAGCCTTCTAGCCCTTTTTTCTACCGGACGCTTAGAAACACGAAAAAGCGTCACCGTTTCATGGTAGATATTCCAAAAACCCGAACGAAACGCTTTAGTTCCACTTTCATCGTGCGTACTGCTAGAATGTGGAATACGCTTTCTGAGTGGGTCTTTCCCGATATATATAATCTGGGTGTCTTTAAATCGCGAGTGAATTGGTTTCTTCTAGATAAGCGCGCTCCATCGTAGACCGCAACGTCGCTTAACATCAGGCGAGTTGGCAGTCAAGCGCGAACCTATTTCTATAAACTAAATAAGACATAGACATAGACAGAAATTTATTGTGACAAAAAACATACAACACAAAATAAATATCATTCAAAAAAATATAAATCATACACAAAATACTTATATAACATGTAAAAACAACAAACCACAAACAAACTTTTACATGTTACTTATGTAACATGTAAAAGGGGGAAATCATATTTTTTTTTATATTTTCCTTCATAAACCGAAAAATATACATCGTAAAAATATTTAACACATTCCTTGCTCACCACTCGGATCCGAGTGGGTCAGGGCTATAGTAGCGGCGCCTTTAATAAGTTGCGTTTGAAGTCGGTTTTTTAATAGAAACATTCTAATTCTAATAATAATAATAGGTACATCTCTTGCAAAATTAAAACATGCGTTTTTCTTAACCTCCAACGAACTTTTTCGTAATAAACAAGTGATTTTATTAGAATTACTTATTTTAAATAATGCTCATTTATAATGCCGTTTTCTTTAATCGTAAGTTAGAATAACCTGTATGTAAACTGTCGACCGTTCCACCTTCATACACTGTCTAGAAGCAAGTGTTTTATGTAATTAGTTAAGTAGATCAAGCATTTATGATCAAATGTACTATGTGCTTATTTGAAGGCCTTAGGTAGATGTTAACTTGATGCACTTAAAAAAATCTGAATATAATATTTGTTTCTGTAAGTTGCGTCATTGCACTTGCTACTGGCCGAATGGCCTTAAGTGTGGGGTTCCTAACTGCACTGGGGTGCCAGTAGGCACTGGCGCCAAAGTACTTTTCTTCTAGCACACAAAATCAGCTGACATCAATTCATTCACTCTTACTTACGAATGCCCCTATATTACAATCAGATAAGTGAGAAACATTATTTAGTTTTAAGTACTACTAAAACCTTTAAAATCAACGTTGATATACTTATTTAGATTAAGGAAGTATCTTTTAGAATACAGGTATTATCGCGTTTTTTAATACAATAGGAGAGAACTGATATTACCCGTATTATATTGTCATAGAATTAGGTTATGAAGAATTTGTTCAGATTTGCTTGTGGCCAGACAACCTAAAAACGGTCACCGTTACTGTTCCGTTATCTGCATAACCTACTCGTATATATTTTTGTGATTTACTTATATAAGAACTAACTTTTGGTACTCTCTTTGTGTTTTGCTTATGAATTAAATTTCCTTTTGCTTTAATGTTCCGAGTTTTATTTCAATGCTTACACATATTCACATATGTAAAGTTACATAATATTCATAGCCTCTATTTCTCTTTTTTCCCCTTTGTTTTAAATTTAATATTTAATACCTAAAATGTGTTTGCTCAAATGATGTATACTACCTACATTAAATATTTCTCAAAAATTTTTATCGGAGGATGCGCTACTTTCGATACAGAAGCCAAAACAGTAATTGCCGCCAAAACAATAATATGTTTGTAACTTTGGCAATAATAATGATTTATTTATTTTTAGGGTTCTCTACCCAAAGGGTAAGACGGGACCCTATTACTCTGTCTGTATGTCACCAGGCATGTATCTCATGAATAGTTAGATAGTTTTTTTTATCAGCCCTGTTTGTACAAACTGTCCCACTGCTGGGAACGGGCCATCTTATTGTGAGAAGGGTTAGGCCATAGTCATATGTTAGATAGTTAGACAGTTGAAATTTTCACAGGTGATGTATTTTTGTTGCCGCTATAACAACAAATACTAAATAAAACCGGACAAGTGCGAGTCAGACTCGCCCGTCGAGGATTCCGTACAAACTAGTAGATAAAAGGGGAAAATATATATTTTTTATATTTTCCTTCATACATTTAAAATGATAATGATAAATTCGTTTATTGAGATAAAAACGGAAAAAGACCAATTACAATTATCTCACAATATTCAAAAATTATTCTTAAACAATTCATGTCTGAGGATTACAAAATATTCATTATATAAATACAATATGTGACACTGTATCAAGCGTTTATTAATGAAAATAGTATCACAATACAAAACATAAACACAAATAATGGTGAGAGGTTCACAAAATGTCAGATTTCAACTTTAGTTTATGGAAACGACGAAGATCACGGAAGATTCTTTGCGATCGTTTAGTTGTATTTGCGCGCACGCGTGTAGCCGTGTATGCCTCGGGCGAAGGGCGCTGGCCGTCTCTTGTGTGCCGGGGCGCGGACCCTGCGGCGGGTCGCGTCGCGAGAGTGGAGCGCGGGCGCGGGGGTGATCGAACACGCCATCCACCGACCAACCACATGCGAGTATTCCACGTCGCTACCTTATAAGGACGCGCGTCTGCTGCTCGGTGGCGGTTAACCCGCCCCGCACGCCTAACCTACCCCCTCGTGCACAGCGCGCCTACATTCCCGCGTTACATCCTCCCCCTCTAGTCTAACTGGGGAGAATCCTCGGTTAGACTAGAAAACATTAATACGCGGCCTACCCTTCTTTCCTAACTTTCTAACGGGCGGCTTTATTACGCCAGAGAAGGGAGCGAGGTTTGAAAAGTGATACCTGCTGAGGTCTCCCCCCGTCTGGGAATTCTCCAGGTCTACCGTCCCTGTACTATTCACAACGCGAATCTTGTACGGGCCGTCGCGGCGTCGAATGAGCTTCGCAGTCTGGCCTCGTCCTGCGTCGTTCGGCCCCTGTGCCTTCAGTAATACAAGATCACTCACCTTATGACTTGGAGGATATCTTCGAGGCTGATCGAATGTGGCGTAGCGCACGTCACAGTCTGGTTCTTCAGCACAGACCGGGCGCGATAAGGTGTCGCCCACTACGTTCGACCGTCTCGGATTATGTGTAAAATCTAAGTCAAAGTCCCTTAAAATCATAACCCACCTGGCAATACGTTTGCTCGGTTTTCTCTGGCTCATCAGCCATCGCAGAGGCTGGTGGTCTGTTCTAACAATTACCTTGGCGTTTCCCACGTAACCACGAAACTTAGTAAGAGCCCATACGACTGCAAGCGCATCCCGCTCAGTCGTGGTATAGTTTCTTTCGGCGTTGGAGAGAAGACGACTCGCATACTCTATCGGCCTCTCGTCTGGTCCCTCCCCCTGCATTAAAGCAGCTCCGAGACAGTACTCGCTACTGTCGGTACATAATACAAACGGTTGGGTCTCGTCTGCCTGTCGCAGAGTGGGCGCGGACGCGAGAAGTGTCTTAATGCGCTCGAACGCCTTTTGTTGCTCATCACCCCACTTCCAGACACTCGTCTTCTTCAAAAGCGTGGTGAGAGGACGTGCTACTTCAGCATAGTTATAGACAAAACGCCGAGACCTACCTGTCCTCAGTAAGAAAGACTTCAGCTGTTTGACGTTCTGAGGAACTGCCATTTTCTCTACTGCAGCTGTTTTCTCTGGATCCACCTGGGTACCACCTGGCATAATTGTCTTCATGGTGTATGTTTGGACAAAGTCGTACTTACGGTGGGGGTCGTCTGCGAACATCCAGTTACCTCCCGCTATGTCCAAAATAATACCGGCCTGGGACAAAAACTCTACGCCTAACAGGGTCCTAGTCTCGTCGCCTGGCAACACTAAAAACTCGCAACTTACTTCACGGCCTTCGATCATGACGGGTACCTTGGCCTTAAGCAGCGCCTTCTGCGACCGAGTCCCGTCCGCTAATCGGATTAGTTGTTGCGTCTTTTCGAAACGAATTCCAGAATCTGATAAGATTCGGTGTAGTATTGGGCTAGCAATAGAATGCGTCGCGCCCGTATCAACTGTGGCCATCCCATGATTCCCCAAAATACTAACCTTAACCATAGGCTGAGTAGCGGTCACGGGTATGGCAGCCTCGGGTAGATACGATTTCGCAGTATTACCCCGGTTGTTAAAAGCGTCACTAATCATCGCGGGTGTTTCCGAAGAGTCAAACTCATGGTCACCGTAGTTCGTGACGAACGAAGTTGTTTCGCTCGTTGCAAAAAATTCCGACAAGTCAAACTCATGGTCACCGTAGTTCGTGACGCACTGGGTCTTCTCACCTGTCGCGGAAATTTTCGTCGAGCCAAACTTATGGTCACTATAATTTGTGACAAACGTAGTCGTTCTCTCATAGTCAGACTCACGTGGAGTCGTCGCGTCGTAGTCGTTGGAAGTCACGCTAATATACCCAAAGTTGCACTCTGTAGTAAGTGGAGTCGTAGTAGTAACCTTTCGGTCAAAACCGTCACGATCGGAAACACATGGATTCGCAGCAACCTTATGGTTGAGACCATCACGATCGGACATACGCGAAATAGCGGCAACCTTTCGATTGAAACCGTCGCGATCGGAAACATACGAAGTCGCGATCGCGGCCTTTCGGCCGAGACTGTCATAACCGGGGGTCATTGACCTTGCCGAACTGAACGTTCGATCGGGATTACGATCGGTATTGGTCGACGATTGCGACGCGCTGATTTCGAGCGTATTAAAAACTACATTGCTAGTACTAGAATCGGCCTGCTTTTGACTTGACGTGCTCGAGTTACAGGTATCACATTTCGACCTCACAGTACCTAACCTCCCGCACCCATAGCAACGGATCGTCGGCTTATTCGCATGCGACGTATCGGTGTCTAACTCGCTAGGTACCTTTTCGCGTTTACGACATTCAGAGCTAACGTGACCGAAAAATTTACAAAATGAACAGCGTGGTCTATCTCTAGGTTTACTACTGTTATACGAAGCGCCCGCGGCAGAGTCCTGCGGCGGCGTAAGAGACGAGACAGAGGCAGTGTTAGCGTTTGACCGTTTAGTGTTTATCGCGTTTTCTGCGTATAAATCTTCCGCAATTCTCGTCTTACAGACCAAATCATCCATAGTAACTACACACTCGCGCGGTACGCGTTTTTTTACGCGTCGATTTAAAAGACCGTAACACATATCGATTTGTACACTTTCGTCTAGTCTGTAAGGAAGTTTCGCGATAAGAGCCCGCACTTTACAAATGAACACTTCTCCTCGTTCAGTCTCACTTTGTTCGTTTGAAAATATTTGTCGAAACAGTTTATAAGGCGGTTCACTCACCCCGTACATCGCGCGAAGTCGGGCGAGCGCTTCTTGCCATGAAAGCGCTGACGACTTCACGCCACGCCACCATACCGCAGCTTGTCCTTCTAGCAGCATCGGGAGCCCTCGAAGCGCATGATCGTCACTGACGCCGGCGCACTCCTTGAAAATAGTTACCGCATCGATAAATGCCTCAAGGGTGTCGACGTCGCGCGACGACCCGTCGAAGCGAGCCGTGCATCGCGTGAAGTTGGCGCCGGTGTTGTCTCCGGCGATGCTGGTGGTGTTGCTCGTCGCCGTTGCGGGTCCAGGCGTCACGGGTGTGGACGCCCTGAAGTCTCCGGCGGTCGACGTCATGGAGTTCAGCAGCCCCAGGAGTGTTGATAGGAATTGCTCTGGCGGCTGGAAATTTTGAAGTGGAGACGCCTGCGTCGGCCTCGCGCCGCTCAGCGTCGCGGCTGTGTCATCGCCGCGACTCGCCTCGCCGGTGTCGGTATTATCGCCCATGGTGAGAGTGACGGCGCCCTCAACGGCGTCCGCGTCACCCTGTTGCTGCTGAAAATAGTATCACAATACAAAACATAAACACAAATAATGGTGAGAGGTTCACAAAATGTCAGATTTCAACTTTAGTTTATGGAAACGACGAAGATCACGGAAGATTCTTTGCGATCGTTTAGTTGTATTTGCGCGCACGCGTGTAGCCGTGTATGCCTCGGGCGAAGGGCGCTGGCCGTCTCTTGTGTGCCGGGGCGCGGACCCTGCGGCGGGTCGCGTCGCGAGAGTGGAGCGCGGGCGCGGGGGTGATCGAACACGCCATCCACCGACCAACCACATGCGAGTATTCCACGTCGCTACCTTATAAGGACGCGCGTCTGCTGCTCGGTGGCGGTTAACCCGCCCCGCACGCCTAACCTACCCCCTCGTGCACAGCGCGCCTACATTCCCGCGTTACAAATATCATTTAAAATGTCAAATGGGCAATACGCCAAGCATGTCAATACAAAAAAAAAATATGTCATACAAAGTAAAATATACCGTTCGGGTAAGTACTCAGAGTACCAAGTCAATAAACTCAAAGGTTATCGTCAAAGTCCAATGAATAAAAATATACCTAAATTGTAAAAATTATTAAAACCCTGTTTTAGCTTGTGTAAATGAAGCTCTTTCATAGAGATACCCCACAAAATTTGGATTTCCTTGCATTAAGACACTATTTTTTAACCAACTTAAAAGAAGGTTATTAATTCGACCTGTATGTTTGTAATATTGTCAGAATTACACAGTTGTTGTATATGTTAGTCTATAGCAGCTTCTTAACATGTGTGCCAATCATAAGTGTATGTATATCTGTATGTTTTTTCCTCGTATCACGCAGAAACTAAAAGTATTGCAAATGTTTTTTCTATATTGAATAAAGTAGCTATCAACTTAGGAGTCACCGTAAGTTTGATTAAAATCGGTTCAGTAGTTTTCAAGATCTGCCCCCGTATTCTGAACAAAAATATTTATAAACCTGTTTTAGCTTATGGGGCCATTCATTTATTACGTAAGACTATTTTTGCTAGCTTTTGACCCCCTCCCCCCTATATAAGAAAAAATAAGAATAGGCCGACCCCCTCCCCCTGTGTAATATTTATTACGTAAGAATCTAAAGGAAAAAATGATTACTCGTTTGGTTTATTGTAATGTTTATTTTTCAAAGTAACAGTTTTTAGGAATGTTTATTTGTACTTTTATACACATCCGAGCGAACTTCAGCACTCGCGCGGTTCCCGCACTTTTCAAAGTATAATTTTAACTTTGCGCATTTTTGTGATCTTACGTAAGAACTATCAAGACTCCCTCCCACCCCTTGTAAGAAAAAATAAGACATGGTCGACCCCACCACCCCTCCCCCCCAAATCGTCTTACGTAATAAATGAATGGTATGGTATGGTGAACGTATGCTGCTGAAGCTCTTTCATATGATGGGTATCATGATACGGTTAATTCACTTTAAAATTTAGACCTTCATTCCTTGCATAAAGACAATTTTTTTGTGATTAAATTAAAAATGTCCAGTTTTCGGATTTTTTCGTAAGTATACGATACCTTCACGCGTTCCCGAGATAAAGGTCTTGACACTCAACGGACGGACAGACGGACAACAAAGTGATCCTATAAGGGTTCTTTCCTAAGGGTTTTTTCCTATTTAGGTACGAAACCCTAAAAAGCGAGTAAATCCTATTAAAATGTATAAATAAAAGTAATTTAAAAAACATAAACCGACTTCAAAACAATCTAATTACTCGTAACTGAAAAGGGAGAAATAACACGAAAAAAATAAAAACTGGACGTCTACCTAAGTAGGTAGGTACGTAAACCAACTATTTTGAGGTCAGTGTTTATAGGCCTTAGTTGATGAAAGTTAGGGCCTGACAAAAAAAACCGACCTCAAAAAATTTTTGGTTTGCGTACCTACTAAGGTTGACGTCCAGTTTTGATTTTTTTCGTGTCATTTCTCCCTTTTCAGTTAATTAAATTGTTTTGAAGTCGGTTTAAGTTTTTTTAAATTACTTTTTTGTGATTAAATTAAAAATGTCCAGTTTTCGGATTTTTTCATATATGTGTACTATAACACAATGCTTCTTGCCAAATTTCATAGTTCTAAGTCAACGGGAAGTACCCCATAGGTTTTGATTCCCTTGAATTGTGAGTGTCGAAATGTGCGTTTTTAGGGTTGGGTACCTCAAAAGACAAAAACGGAACCCTTCTAGGATCATTTTGTTGTCCGTCTGTCCGTCTGTCCGGCCGTCCGGGTGTCAAGACCTTTATCTCGGGAACACGTGAAGGTCTCGAGTTGAAATTAAAACCATAATTATACGCAAATCGTTAGTGCCTTGCTGCAGAAAGAAAAATAAAATTCTCAGTTTTCGTAAAAAAAGTTACTGCCAAATATGTCGTAAAAAACGCACATTTCGACACTCACAAGGGAATCAAAACCTATGGGGTACATCCCGTTGATCTAGAACTATTGAGTTAGAGTACACATATAGGAAAAAATCCGAAAACTGGACAATTTTAATTTAATCACAAAAAAATTGTGTCTTCATGCAAGGAATGAGGGTCCAAATTTTAAAGTTCTTTAACCGTATCATGTGGGGTATCATATGAAAGAACTTTATTAGCATAAGCTAAAACAGGATTTTAAATATTTTACGATGTATATTTTTCGGTTTAAGAAGGAAAATATAAAAGAAATATATGATTTCCCCCTCTTATCAACTAGTTTGTACGGAACCCTCGGTGGGCGAGTCTGACTCGCACTTGTCCGGTTTTATTTACGACATATTCGGCTGTAACTTTTTTTACGGAAACTGGGAAATTTGTTTTTTTCTTTCTGCAGCAAGAGACTATGGATCTGCGGCGCGTATATGGTTCGATACCTTCACGCGCTCCCGAGATAAAGGTCTTGATACCCGGATGGACGGACAGACAGACAACAAAGTGATCCTATAAGGATTCAGTTTTTTTTTCCTTTTGAGGTACGGAACCCTAAAAACAGAATAAAATAAACATTAAAGGGGGCTCCCATACAACAAACGTGATTTTTATGATCGTTTTTGCTCGATATTGATAACGGCAACAGGTAGACGCTTGAAATATTCACAGAAATTGAGTTGAATTATTCCCTTTAAAAATAAGTAATTAAAATAAAATTAATATTTAAGGGGGGCCTCCCATACAACAAACATGGTTTTTTGCCGTTTTTATAGATAATGGTACGGAACCCTTTGTGCGCCAGTCCGACTTGCACTTGGTCGTTTTTTTTTTTAATTTTCAAAAAATTGTCTGTACGGTGAATCCAAAGGACGCCGAAACTACTGGACGGATTCGGTCAAAATTTGGCAGGATTATCACTTATACTATGTAGAAGGATCTGGCATACTGTTTATCCCGAAAATTTTGACAGTTCCTGTGAAAGACATTAAACAATAACAACATAATCGTTTATGTAGGCGATAGGCTGACCCCCTGTAAATTGCAGTGGCAAGCCAACATTACATCTTAGCATGTAACCATGGTCAAATGCGGTGTCGAACGGTCTCATGGTCTTTGATGATCTGTCTAACCCATATGTAAAAACAGGCGTGATTTTATGAATGTATCTTTCTATGGACGATGAATGAATACTGGATCAATTTGAAATTTATAAAATTACTAGCTGCCCGCCGCGACTTCGTACGCGTAAGAAGATCGTTCATGTCACGCTCCTACCCGCACTCAATGCACCCCCTCCAAGCTAATGCTTCAGTACCACATCTGCCCTGCTCGTGTTTCGCTCCTAGCTCAATTCTTCTGACCCAATATATTAATGTCGAGTCAGTGGTCAAGCGTAGATTTATGTATTTGAATGAAAACTAACTCCTATCCCTTTCTCGCCCCGCCCCTATCCTGATCCCGTTCGGTTCCCAAACTGTTCCTGTTCTGCTCTTCCCGATTTCAGATCGCTCTCACACCATTTCCACCCTACACTCACTCGTGATTCTGCCTCGCACCTGTCCCACTCCCACTTTGTTCTCGTTCCGCTTTCACCTCGCTCCCACCCCGTTCCGTTCCGCTCTTGTCCCATTCCCGCTTCGCTCCGTTCACACCTTGCTTTTCTCCCGCTTTTACCTCGTTCCCACTGCACTCCCACCTGACTCCTGTTCCGCTTCTGTTTCGCTCCCATCTTGCTCCCAGCTCTGGTTTGTTGCTCCCTTTTCACTCCCACTTCAATCCTGCTCCACTCTCACCCACTCCCACCGTAATCGCACCCCTCCCGCTGTAATCCCATTCACTCTGATATCGCTCACTTCTCATGTGCGTATTGTTGATTGCCGCCAACTTCAAACGGTGAAGGAAAAACATCATGAGGAAACCTACATGTCTGAGAGTTCTCAATGATCTTGAAGATGTGTGAAGTCTGCCAACCCGCACTTGGCCAGCGTGGCAGACTATGACCTAACCCTTCTCACAATGAGTAGATGGCTCGTGCCCAGCAGCGGGACAGTTTGTACAAACAGGGCTGATAAAAAAACCAATAATAATAACCCATATAACATAAAAACCCTAGAACCCTCATTTTTTTTTTCAGGCAATTGTTGAATTAACATTTTTGCCAGCAACAAGTATGTCACAAGAGAGAAAAAAGAAGTCGGAATTTAGAATTTATTAGCTGAAACAAAGAAAATATCCTAAAAAATACAAAGGTGAATTAATGATATAACAAAACAAAATGAACACTTATAACAATTAATATATTACATATATAGGGCTGAAAAATTAAAATAACTACAATTTAATATTATTTACAGAAATAAAATCTGATAATGAAGCGATTGAAAGAGGGTCCATATCATACAAAAGATATGAATGGGGAATGGAAATTTATAATGAATTAACAAGTTGAAAAATGAATTGTGATCAAAATTACAACAGGAAAAGAAAATGTGATTTCACACTCTGTACTTAAGCTGAAGTGAAGGGTCTGCAGGGAGCGAAGAATGTGTTAAAATCCTGTTTTAGCTTATGCTAATGAGGCTCTTGCATATGATACCCCACATGGCCCTCATTCCTTGCATATAGACACAATTTTTTTGTGATTAAATTAAAAATTTCCAGTTTTCGGATTTTTTCCTATATGTGTACTCTAGCACAATGCTTCTTGCCATGCTTCTTGCCATGCAATCTTGCCAAATTTCAGAGTTCTAGGTCAACGGGAAGTCCCCATAGGTTTTGATTCCTCTGTGAGTGTCGAAATGTGCGTTTTTTACGACATACACATAGTCTATGCAAAACAAACGAATGCATTCCGCAGCTAGCAGCAGGAGCTCGAGCAAAACCCGTCATGCAATGTCGAAAACCTAAAAACTAAAAGAATAAGAATAATAATAATAAGAATAATAATAATACTGCGGCGCCATCGCGGTGTGTCGTGTTGCACACGTTAAATTCCCGGACATTAACCGTGCACCACGGCGCGTCGGGGATGTACCTGCATGGCAAGTGAGAATCGAGCGGCGTATTACTACGTTCAGGACTCTCATTGCAAAGCTGATCTGTTTCAGCCGGGGGAATACTCGCCCCCGAGTAATGCGTTTCGTGGCGCAAGCATTTGCGGGGACTGGTATTAGGTCCCAGCACTACTTAGCTAATGTCACGGAACGCATCGACTACCTCAAACAGAAAGTCTATGCATGGGCAAACCGAATTCGTCGCTACAGAGAGCGTGTTAATAGATACTGGCAGAATCGCCTTTTCCAAAGTGACCAAAGGAAGGTGTACCGAGGTTGGGAGGGAACCGAACAACGTATGAGCGACGGACAGCTACCGGATGCATGCGCCATGACTGATTTTTGGCGTGGAATCTGGTCGGTGCCCGTCGAACATACGGAGGGTGATTGGATGCGGGTTGTCGAACAAAAGTGCGATGTCATCGAACCCATGGGGTCTATTATAATAGACCCTGTAGACGTTAGTTGTGCGATCCGTACGACACAGAACTGGAAGAGTCCTGGGCCGGACGGATTGCACAACTTCTGGATAAAATGGATTCGATGCTCGCATGAGTGCTTGGCCACACAATTCCAAGAAGCCCTCGAGCTTGGTTCTTTACCTACCTTCATGACCACTGGGGTCACCTTTCTGCTCCATAAGTCCGGTAGTACCACGGAACCCAAAAATTACAGACCAATAACATGCTTGCCTACCACCTACAAGCTCCTTACATCTATTCTGAAAAACAAAATTAATGCGCATTTAGTCGCTAACAACGTTTTGGCCTTTTCTCAGAATGGATGTAAGGTTGGGTCCCGTGGTACTAAAGAGCTTCTCCTCATCGATACGGCTATTAGCCAGCAAGTCAAGCGGAGTAAGGGAGCACTCTCTGCTGCTTGGATTGATTACAAGAAGGCCTATGATTCGGTGCCTCACTCATGGCTTGAAAGGATCTTAGAGTTGTGTAAAATTGATACAACTCTGAGATCCTTCTTAGTTGCATGTATGAGGCAGTGGACCACAGTACTTCGGCAACCGGGCAGTAGGGATGGGTCTTTTACACCGCAGGACTTGATAAGGATTGAACGTGGCATTTTCCAGGGTGACAGTTTGAGCTCATTGTGGTTTTGCCTAGCACTGAACCCTCTCAGTATTTTACTGAAGGATTCAGGGCTAGGCTATCGGCTTCGTAGAGGGGGTGAGATCATTTCTCACCTGCTTTACATGGACGACCTCAAACTTTTTGCACCGAAACGACAAGATTTAATGACGTTGTTAAAAACTACAGAGGTTTTTAGCAACGCCATTAAAATGGAGTTCGGTGTTGATAAGTGTGCGGTCGTGCAAGTACAGCGGGGGAAAGTTGTAAATTCTCCGAACTTACAACTTTCTGAGACAATGACCCTCAGGTCTCTTTCCGAGACTGAGACCTACAAATACCTTGGTATGTCAGAGTCGTTGGGTATAGCGGTAGAGGACATTAAAAAATCGATGAAGGAGCGTTTCTTTTGTCGCCTGTCAAAAGTACTTAACAGTCTTTTGTCAGGTCCCAGTTCATACATAATAACATTGACATTGAAATCAGCATTTGTAATAGTACTATCTTGAATAAAAACAACAACTTACTGGGCCCTTATTCGCTATGACCATTTGACGTGAAACCGTACTTGCGTCACGGAATTTTGCATAACTCGGTATTCTGTATGACACTTGTCCGATCCATAACAATGGGGTGGTACGTAATGGCAGTGTTTTGAACTGTCAAAAATTCCTTGCATACGGTTTGCGCGTTTAGTCGTTTTCGAAGTGTTTTTTTCTTCCTTTTATTCTTTGGCATCGCACATGAAGACGATTTGTGACATTTGTGTACATAAAATTTTCAAAAGTATTAAAAGTATTTATAAATTCTTAGCTTTTTAGCATTTAATTTGCAGAAGCTTGCGAACAAGTTGAATTCTATGGGAGGACCTATTAAAACAGTTGTGAACTAATAAATTATTTTAATTGTAATAATATTGCCTCTGTTTTATTTTATTTCTGTCTTCTTCAGTGATAGGGAAATAACTTTTAATTTGTGTTAGGAATAAAACAGGTTTTATGAAATTTGTATCATTAATATTTTTTAATTTACAGATTTTGATCATTAATTTTAAAACTACAATAGGTATATCACAAATAATAATGTGGTATTCAAGATGAATTCATATTCATATTCGTGTATTGAGATAGCTCCTCACACCCGGTAGCTCCTCACAAATAGTTTAGGATCTAAGGCTAGGGGATCCGCTGCATCTCTCGGCAACTTTTGGTGTATAGCTGAGTTTCGTTGGCGCCACCTCCTCACATGCCGCCTTCGTAGTATAACATCCATGTTATCACAAAATGAATACAAAGTCACAGAACAATACGGGATTTAATATGTATTTGGACAAAGTTTCGCGAAGGCAATCTAGGATTACACGAAGCAATGACAGTGATTGACAATAATGACAATCAGAATCAGTTGAAAATAAATACATTTTCGTTCTAAAAATACACTCGTCGTCCTCTATATTTTAATAACTTGGGTTTTTTAATCTCAAAACTAGAATAAAATGGTATTTAATAAGATATAACAGTGTTTAAATGCAGAAGAATTCGAATTAAACAAAGATATGCTTATATTTATACGATGTAAAAAATATCCGGTATTTTCCGTTTGACCAGAAGTAAGTTTTTGAACGTATGTAGTGTAATCAGAAAACGCGCCATAGACAACCTACCGTGTGGCATACTGAATACTCTTTTAGGAAAACATCGGGAAAACAACATAACTATAACATCAGCCACACCGTCCGAAGTTTTTGGATTCCACGCGTTCGTACGTCTCGTGGTTGTAATTACAGTGGTCATAGCGAATAAGGGCCCTGAAATTCTGACTTTCAAAGAAGATACATTTAATGAGTTTTTTTTTTATTTGTTACAGGATACAAACATCATGATGATTGAATTAACCGGCACTAATTTGAACAAGAGACATCAAGAATTTAACGCTAAAGTGAATGAAGCCGCCAAAAGCAATGTTGATTTTGTAGAAGTAAAAGACAAAATCGAAACAACAGATCTTGATAGGCTTTTCAAAATAGATCTTGCGTCCAAACATAAAAACATTGCTTACATTCTTGAAATATTAAAGTCGGGAGATAGTTTATATATTTCAAGAGCTCTAAGTTGTGATTGGATTTTTGATGATGAATTTGCACAGTTCATGAACCCTCAATATCTGGAGCAAAATATCTTCCCATCCATGTCTTCGAGAATGAAGAAAAAAGCTATCGCTACTATATGTCTCTACGTCCGGAATCCAGATAGAGTCGAGGAATTCCATAATTATTGCATGAGAAACAAAATGAAAAATCATGGTATAAATTTTCTTCTGTATACTAAGGAGTCTTTTAAAATTGAATTTTTAACACGCCACCAGAACGATTATAGTGATTTTCATAAAAACGAAAAGTACTTGGAAAATTTTATTGGAAATTCGTTTACTTTGGTAGAGCGTTATTTAGAACTTATAAATGAATTTAATCGGCCACAGACGCTTCATAAGTTTCGTTTCTTGTATTCAATATCAGCAAATCAGTATTTAGATCTATTAGAAAAATATCATACCAGGGATACGTTTTCGACTTATGGAAAGAGATTTTCTGAATCCATCATAAAGAAACATAAACAAAGAGTTCTCAGAGACCCTTACTTATATTTGAAGTTGATCAAAAGTTACATAGTCTTAAAATACAGTAATAGCGAGGATGCCAAAATATATGCTACCGCATTTTTGCCAGGCCATTGGGATATGTTTTGGCAAGGACGTTATTATGATTCTAATTTTTGGTTCATTGATTTAATTCCTCTAGGTGAAAGATTTCACTACATCAAAAAAATATTTACTGAAAAGTATCCCGGACAATTATTTGAGGATAATTATTATTTTTACTATCATAGCTATTACGCGATGATGACTCAACAGGAAAAAGAAGACTGGGCCTTACGTCAGATTGCCAGCGATAAAGAAATTCACGGTTCCGATAATAATTACATCTGGTACCGATTCATTAACTTCTCAGTAGCGTTTGTCGAATTAAAGAAGTACATCATTAGAACTACAGATGGTGACAAGAGATCGCAAATCGTAGAAACATTAGTTGAATCGGCGAAAACTCAAGAAGAGTTATCAATATTATTAGATTATTACTGTGAGAAACATATTAACGAATTGATGGATGTCAAGAAGAGTTTTATTGATAAGGTTATAGCATATTATGATGTATTAAGTTTCAATGGGCAGTGCTGGGCTTCATTCGAAAAAATACTGTACAGTTTAGATGTCTATAATAATCTGTATGAATACGATTACCGAAATCTTGAATACAGAGTGCTGCTATTGAAATACTATATTATTCACGAAAAACCCATCCCAAAAATGTTCTACGATTGGGTTATCAGGCGCAATATTACTATAGACATAATGAGAAACGGATTCTATCGTGATTGTGAATTCCAAAACTTAGACAAGATATTTCAATACATGTTGTCTTGCTTCACAAAACACGTGGAATCTAATCTAATAGATGCTGAAGAAGAAGAAAGCAGAATGGAACTACACACATATATTAATTACATACTTGATTTAATGGTAGCTTTTGGAAAAACCTTAGAAAACATTTCGGGACGTATCAAAGGTTATGTAATGTTAAACATTGATTATTTTAAGGTACATCTAGTCTTTATTAACTTTAGAGAACCATCACCACATTCACCACCAGTTCCACAGTTTCAATTGAGTGACATAATACATTATTTGAAAAGTAATCAGTCATTGGTAATAAGTGAATTTGACAAGATAAGGGAGTACTTTGGTGTATATAGACCTAAGAGTTTGAAGAGAAATATTAATTGGTTAATCCGGAAGCTAAGAATTTATTTCAGTCACGATATAAGCCCAGAATATATAAAATTATTAAACGAGTGCCTCGACATCGAAGATTTGAATCTTCAAACTGCTCGAGTAGCTGTATTTGGGATCTTAAATTTGTCCGATGACGAATACAGGATTAATTTCTTGCAAAAGTACGTTCCAGTAAATCCAATAATAGATCATGTTAACATAAATCGTAATCTTTTGACTATTCAGACTGCTATATGTTCGGTAGCATGTCATTCGAGACCACCTTTACCGCTGCCTCATTTTCGTGCATACATAAAAGGTGACTATTTGCAATATTGTCTGTCTATATTTGATGCTTATTTGGCGAATATGACGCCTGAACAGAACCTGTGTTTCGTGGAGTCTCTTTTGGACAGCCCAGTGTCGGTACAAAAACACGGCTTACGTTTGGCTTTTCATTGCTTCAGTATAGAAAATTTGAAAAATCTCGTTCTTAAAGTTTGGAAAAAGATGAAAAACGTGTCGATTAGGAAAATACTTTATAAGGCGATGTTCGATAAGGTTAATGATTGTGTAGACGATGTAACAGCACAGCTGGTTCTATTTGAAGCACTTACTATCATGACTAACACCTTACATCAAGACGATGATGAAGAATTGTTTCAATTGTTGGTATCATTATTGCCGGATCGAATATTTGGAAAGCATCTTGAAACTGGATATAATGTTGTCAAAGACTTTCCTAAAAGGCTTATAAATTTTCAGCGTTTTTCTCGTATCATACGTACGATAGAGACTTATGTTCATTTAGTTTCTCATGGCTTTGTACAAGGTATAATGGAAGAACATATCACAACAATGGTGGATCAAAATTTGATGTTGGATCGAGAGTTAAAAGATGGACGCGGTGAAGTGATCGATGCCAAGTGGAGTCTTATTAAAATATCTCTCATCAAACACAAGGACGTTTATATTCTTAATATACTTTTAGACAAATTTTTAAGCAACTGGTACAAAATACACCAAGATCTATATATTTACATAAAGTTTTTGATGGAATTCCTTTCGGATCTCGATCAGTTGAGCTACAACGAAGATGTAATAAACTATTTACAACTTAATAACATGTTCCGTCTGATATTAAACAAGATAGAAAACGCTGTTCCATCTATGGAAATATATATAACACGTTGGAAATATAAAATCAGCATCATAGCACGCCAAGTTTTGGGTGAATGTATGCCTAAAAGTGACGACGATGCAAAAGAAGTTATTCTAAAATTTTCCACCGGGATCAAGGATTTGATAAAAGGATACATTGAAAAGAATATGTTTTTGAAGACTTTTCATAATGAAATTAAAAACGAAATAAATAATGGATTAATGATTATTCATAATACCTTTTATCACTATTACGGAGAGATTGATCACTCGAATGTACTCTTATATTCCGTGTTATTGGAATATGACTGTCGAGATTTGCAGTTGTTCGTGATGGATTTGATTCCTCGAGATTACAACGGCCGGTACATGGATGTGTACAAAGCCATGATTCAGAAATTAATGTCGTTAGATGACGAAGAAGTCAAATATTTCATGTGCTATAAGTTTTATGGTTCCGATTATCGTTGGAGAGATTTTATGAACATGCCCAACTAAAAGCAAACCATACAACCCAGTTTAGATTCCCTGTCTCTGAATGACATCATAATAAGTATATACAATAACGAAGACAATTAATACACAGACCCCAAATATATATTTGATTGTATCATTTAAACATCTTGATAACTAAATAGAACCTGCAGCTCTGCAGTTCACGCGATCCGCGAAGTCAGCAAATACAGCAATAAAGTCGCATTCATTTATATTTAATTGTGTTAAATGCTTTAGTAAAATCCCACAAAACGTTCTATATTTAAACGAAAGAAAATTCAAGAATGTGATCTAACATAGTCTTACTATAAAAAAACAGAAATATGGTAACAAGAAATAACATTGCCTAAATAAATAAAACTAAAATTACTAATTAGATGTTATGTAAGTATATTGTTGATTGCGTAAGATAATAAGGTAAATAAATGTTATATTTCGTAAATTCTGTTGTTTTCATAATTATTTATCTTTTATCAATGACATCCCACCACTTTATCATGACTTTATCAAAGTTTTTTTGTAATATTAATCCCAGTAAAAACATAACATGTACAAAAGGCCAAGTCTCGCTACGCAGCTCTCCTACTACAAAAACTTGTGAGATCTAATGTAATACCAAGTCAATTAATAATTTTAGTACTATCTATGAGAGCATTTATCCAACTATTTTGTAAGAAATTGTGACTTAATTAGTTAACTAACAACTTTTGTAGTAACCGTAACGATATTAAACATCTTTATTTCTCTAATAATTAGAATGACTTGGCAATCGCACATGATTATATAATCTACATACAACAAAATCTACCTAATATTATAAGCATAAATTAGGCTCGCAAATCCTATTTAAAATTAGGACTATTTCAAACAACAGATCAATGTTTATGTAATTGTATTATCGTGCGATGGCCAAGTCATTTTAATTATTAAAGAAATAAAGATGTTTAATATCGTTACTACAAAAGTTGTTAGTTAACTAATTAAGTCACAATTTCTTGCAAAATAGTTGGATAAATGCTCTCATAGATAGTACTAAAATTATTACATTAGATCTCACAAGTTTTTGTAGTAGGAGAGCTACGTAGCGAGACTTGGCCTTTTGTACATGTTATGTTTTTGATGGGATCTCATTTCTTTTTGTTGGTATTTTTTCTTTTCACGTATCATATTATTTTGTGCGTCAGCTACGGAGTTTTTCAAAGCCCACTCCCTGTCTCTGTAGACTTTTTGCAGAGGTTTTGATGTAGGTACTATCATATCTTGCACATATGAACGATTTACTTACCTATTTACATATTTGTAGGTAGCGTAAGTGATGGGAAAATTTATAAGCTGCAAGAGTAACTATGTAATGTGTATCTATCTCAGTATGAAATTACGGTATGTTTTAGTTTTTCTTACTTTATAGGTTGATCACTAATTGTGTTTCAAACTTAAACATGTGGTGAATTTGAAAAAGGTAACTTAGAATTTTGATAAAGGCTGGGTTTGTTAGTGACAAAAGCTTACCTCCGATAATGGACACGCTGCACCAACTTATACATAAGTACCTGTCTAAGTATACTATAGGTATAAGTATACTTTAAGAGACATCGTCTGTAACTGACTGTGCCTTCTTATTCGAGATAGATCTACGTTTGACAACCAAATCGCCTGATGGTAAACAATGATGTGGCTAAAGGTGAAGCACGTGTGCATCTATAAAATATTTATATTCTTTAACCTTGAAAATTCCAAGATTGTACATAGTGCGAAACAGAGTAGGGGGACAAAGAGTTCTACTTCTGTACAGTACCTGTAAATAATGTGGAACGAAATCGTTGTGTATAGATTTGGTGATTTCAATGTGAAATGGACGGTAGTGAGCCAATGAGATTCGTTTAATACTTCATTGTAGTGAGCTGACTTTCTGCTTGTCCTGTAGTGGAATGGGTGGAATAAGGTCGTGAAGCTCTTGCGTACACTCGACGAAACGGACAAATCCAAATGGATAGAATATAGTCGCAGACATGCTATTTTACGTCGATGACAAGACTGATGACTGACTTCTGATTCCTATATTTACCTAAATATCTACCTATCAACCGGCTTAAACCGAAATTTTGCGGTTTTAGCAACGAAAGCTCGAATGAACCGCAAATTCACTTTGTAATCTTATACAAATGTACGAAATTACAAAGTTACTTATGCAGTTAATATATCTCGAAAATGGGGCCAAAATTGTTATATTATGTCTTAATTTTTCCTTGCTTTATAGGCTAAACACTAATTTCTTCAAAATTTCAAGCTTGTATGTCTACTAGAAGTACCTTAGAATTTTGATGATCGGTGAGTGTATAGTGAGTAGATGGATAGATGAGTGTCAAGTGACAAAATCAAGGAAATTTGACTTGCAATATTTCTTAAACTACAGGTTCAAATTGAATGAAATTTGGAAATGTTCTTAGTAGGTACTAACAGTTCTCTTTGTCTATGAAATTTCAGGCTTCTAGCTTTACCCACAACAAAGTTAGTTAGAAATTGCTCTGAATGGCTTCGAGAAAGGATGGTACGGCGTGGCCTTGCCGCTCGACTTGCCCGGGGCCACTGCCGTGCCCCCAGATTAGGATTAGGATACTGCAGCGACACAAGTATGTAAAACATTATCCATCTAGGACTCTAGGAGCGCCCTGAATACCTAAGATTAGGGGGGGGGGGGGGGGGCGGGGCAAGTTAATATTATGGAGGATGAGAAAAATATGAAACTTTGGTTATTTTGCAATTGGCTAATTTTATATCACTAGGGAGGGGGGCAGCTGCCCCTCTGCCCTCCCTTGGCGACGCCCTTGGGTACATACACGTAAATAAAAACGTCATTAATTTTGCAAACTTAATTTTATTTCCTACTTAAAAATGCAACATTTATCAATATAGGTACCTCGTATAAAAATAATTACAACAACGATACAAGAAGCTTTGGAAATAATTTATATCACCACCACATACCGTTAATTCGTACAGACAAGATAAAACCTATCCAAGACTAAACAATCAGTAATAATGAGTCACAGGAAAACCCTGGCATAGATAAGTTATCATAACAATTATCTTATATATTACCGAAAGTGTCGATAGATAAATATAATAAAATGATAAACCTATAAAAAGAATAGGTACCTACTTAATTTAGCATTTCTTGGAACAAGATAAGATGTACCTACATATCGCTTATCTATTGTTAGACGGAAGACTTAGTATAAGAAATGAATGAAGACAAAGTTTTATTTTAAATTAATTTAAAAAATAACATTTTGAAATTGTTATTTATAATAAGTTTCGGTGTGATTTCAAATCTAGCCTAGCTTCGATGATAGTACAAAAAGGTATATCTAGGTAGGTTACTTATCTATGTAGATACCTATGTTAGTGGAGAGGAAGGAAAGGGATTAATAAGAAGGGGAAAAGGTATTTAAATTTTCTCAACAGACAACACAAAGGTTTAGATACAACTCGTCCCAATAAAAACCCACGCTTGCAAAACGTACCATATTCAGAAAGTCCCACTCCAAAAGAGTCCTATAATTAGATACTCAGAACGTCTCATTCTTTAAAGTCTCGCACTCAAATCTCATTCTCAAAAAAGTCCAATACTGAGTACGTCCCATTCTAACTTTCTAAGTCTCGTTCGCGAAATGTCCCAATCTCAATACGGCCATGCGCACTACTGTGTAAATATAACGATACCGCAGCGCATTAGTCCAGTAAAAATAAAATTTTGACCTCATAAAATGCAATAATAAAAAATTGTTATTTATGTGATAGTATCGGTGTTTTGAAGTACATTTGCCACAATGTCATAGTTATGAGATGTGAAGAACTTGAGAAAAACCATGGAAATACCTAAAGTTGTGCTTTTCAAGTTTATAGTTAAACAAAACATTCATATTGGTTGATAATTAAGAATTACATATACTTAAGGATATACTTAATTTATAATCACCGGGGTCATTTTGTAAAAACATAGATAAAACGAGTTTTTTACATTAATTATATATTTGAATTTTCGCGCGCTACCGACTGTCGCAATGGGGAGCTGTGCGCATGCGTGTAGCGATGGCGCTGGATCGGTTTATGCAATAAATTATGATGTTAAAGTACATTTTTGACCTACTGACGGAAAAATAATATTGAATATTTACGATTTTTTTTTTTACTATTTTGCGAAAAGGTCAATATCCTCAGTACTATAATGATTTAAGTGTTTTATATATTTATCGCTGTATCTCAAAAAGTTGTAGAACTAAAATCGAAACCTAGTTTTATTTTAAGAGAGCTATTCAACGATACCCTACACTATGGGGAGGGATTGAAAAAAAAACCATCCCTTCTTTACTTGTATGGAGTACCCCTATTTTTTTTTTTTTTTGATAATTTGACTACGGTATTTTGTAGTGATTTACCTTCATGCTAAATATCTGTATGTAGAGCTTATAGATTCCGAGTAAAATGGCTGTGACGTACCGACAGACAGACAGACAGACGCACAGTGATCGGGAAATCGAGACGACCTTTCATAGTATTTTTTTTTTCTAAAATTCGGATTTTGGTTGTTTAAAAGTATGTAACTTTGTTAAAACTAGCATTCTATTGGATAATTTACTAATATACATCCTTTTATTATGCTTGATCAATGTAAACAATGACCTTGAATATTTCAAATGTATGGAAATGAAAATTATTTTCCCAATAACTTTTTTGTTTCTAAAGATGTAAATCTGAAACATTCAGAGATTAATAACGAAGTGCTTATGCAGCTATACTAGATTTGGGCTTAACTTAAGGTGTCCCCTATCAAATGATATGAATGATTGAAAAGCAAATTTTGGCGAAAATTTCATCTAGCTATAGGTAATTACATTAAAATGTAATTTAATCGATCTTTTTTGATCACAATCGCTGAATAACTTTCATATTTTTAACATTAAGTTAAAATAATATTCATTTATTTGAAAATATCTAATGAAATAAGCATAAGCATGAACTTTAATATTTGAGATATCTGACTATTCGGCTGATTTAGCGTATAACTTAGAAGCTAAAACCTTTAGGCATTAAAAGATTGCTGACGCATCCATACTAACTTTCACCTAAACTTATCTCGTCCCTGTTCAAAGATATAAAGGATTGAAAAGTTCAAATTTTAAAGAAATGTTAAAACCATGTCGTCAAGATATAATTATCATTCTGAAAGTCACATATTTCAGCTATGAAAGTTCACGTTTATGCTTATTTCATTAGATATTTTCGATTAAATGAAGATTTATTTCACATAACGACTGTAAGAAAACTTTGTAAGAAAAATAACGAAAAAGTTACATTTTAAGTATATATAACATATAATATCTTGATGACGTGGTTTTTTAATTTCTTTAAAATTTGAACTTTTCAATCCTTTATATATTTTGAACGGGGACGTCATAAGTTAAGTCCAAACCTACTATAGCTGCATAAGTACTTAGTCATTAATATCTGAATGTTTCAGATTTACATCTTCAGAAACAAAAAAGTTATTGAGAAAATAATTTTAATTTCCATACATTTGAAATATTCAAGGTCATTTTTTACATTGATTAAGCGTAATTAAACAATTTATATTAGTAAATCATCCAATAAAATGCTTGTTTTAATAAAGTTACATACTTTAAACAACCAAAATCCGAAGATTAGTAAAAAACCTATGAAATAAGGGTGCCTCGATTTCCCGATCACTGAGACGGATAGATGGACATGCCGAAATTATAAGGGTTCCTCGTAATTACTACGGAACCCCAAAAACTGACAAAACTGACTCCAAAATATTAAATGATAAAATTATAATTCAAGTTTTCGGCAGCCTAGTCGGGAGACCGTCTGACTTGCGATCCGCAGGTCCTCCTGGGTTCAAATCCCGCGGGACGCACCTCTGTCTTTAATGCACTGTTCTGATTTCTACGTATTTAGTAATACAAATGAAGATCATACCAAGGTCTTAATTGCTCACCTACGAAAAAGAGTAGGAGTTATTTTTCGAGCGTGTATGTTTGTGTTTTTATACTACCTACGTCCAATATATGTACTTAACTAATATTATCTTGTACACATACATCGTTTTGTGCCTGTATAAGTAAAAAATATCTGGTTTATAAAAAATACTTATTACTAAGTTGAACGATGGATCATATTAAAACTTTTTAAATCAGCTTAGCATGCAGTTGTTCTTTTATTTTTTACTGACTTCATAAAAGGAGGGGGTTATTAAATCTACTCATTATACTTGATAAGTAATTACGCAACAATAAACGTGTGTTTGATAACTGCCTGTCTGTCCTACGAAAAATAGACAAATTTTCTTTCCATTATTTTCTGCATAGGAAATTAATAATACGGTATCGACGACTACGAGTATGTAATAAGCAGATAAAACAGTTAAAACTTATCCTTCTTCTTGAGCAGTTGCGTAAAAATGTCAAAATGCGAAATTGAAATAAACGCGAGGATGAGGTGGCCGGCCGGCCTCCCCTGCCCCGCGCACCACCTCGCCGCCGCGTCGGCCGGCCGCCGCCGCTTCGCGCTGCGGTTTTTAAATACTTATTTATATATACCTATGTACTTATGTATTCATCCGCGAGATTTTGTGTTTTTACTGAATTATTAAAAACCTTCAATAGATTTTTTGGAAATTCTTGTCATTTCTGATAAACAGAAATTAATGCTATCGAATCACATAAAAATCGTATGTTATATTAAACCTACAATAGTTAAAATCAAATAAAACATATTTTGTTGCTAATTACTAAGTAAATATGTATTATAAATCGGGGATTATTGTAGATCTATGATTTTTAGTTATTTTGCTATCATAATTTCAAAGAATCCCTCCTACTGCAAATACTGGGATCTGCTCCATACAAACGGATATATTTTTACTAGACTACATCTGGCATCGGGCAAATCGTGTGAGATCTGTGTTAAAGATGTCGTTGTAAATAAGTGTCTAGACAAGATACAAATATTTTTCTGCTATACAAATTATACTGTGCGTATGAAGTTTTGTGAATTATGTCTCTTTAGGAATGGTACATTTTGAGAACAAGGCTTTTTGAATATCATCTCAGCCATAAGAAGTCCACTGTTGGACATAGGCCTCCCCCATGGATTTCCAAAAAGACCGATTGGAAGCGGCTTGCATCCAGCGTCTTCCTGCCACTTGTATGAGGTCGTCTGTCCATCTCGTGGCTGGTCTTCCTACGCTGCGCTTGCCGGTACGTGGTCTCCACTCGAGAACCTTTCGGCCCCATCGGCCATCAGTTCTGCGTGCTATGTGCCCTGCCCACTGCCACTTCAACTTGCTAATCCGCTGTGCTATATCGATGACTTTTGTACGTCTACGTATCTCTTCATTTCTGATTCGATCTCGTAGAGAGACTCCGAGCATAGCCCTCTCCATAGCTCGTTGCGTGACCTTGAGCTTCCTTATAAGGCCCATAGTTAGGGACCACGTTTCAGTGCCGTATGTCATCACTGGTAACACACACTGGTTGTAAACTTTCGACTTGAGGGACTGGGGAATATTGGACGAGAAGACGCTTTTAAGTTTCCCGAACGCAGCCCAGCCGAGTTGGATACGACGATTGACCTCCCTCGTAAAGTTGGACCTGCCTAATCGGACCGTCTGTCCTAAGTAGACGTATTCGTCAACAACTTCAAGAGTGAAGTTCCCCACAGATATTGGGGTGGGCACTACATGGGCGTTCGACATAACCTTCGTTTTGTCCATGTTCATTTTGAGGCCCACCCGTTGGGAAACTCTATTGAGGTCTTCGAGCATCGTACTGAGCTCTTCCATCGACTTTGCCATGACTACTATATCGTCGGCAAACCGAAGGTGAGTGATGTACTCGCCGTTAATATTAATGCCGAGCCCTTTCCATTCCAGAAGCTTATAGGCATCTTCCAAACCGGCGGTAAACAGTTTCGGAGAGCCAACGTCTCCCTGCCTCACGCCTCTTTTCAATGAAATTGCCTCTGAGTTCTGGTCTTGTACTCGGACTGACATGGTGGCGTTGTTGTACAAGCACTTCAGCACTTCGACATACCGATAGTCAATACGGCATCGCTGGAGAGCCTCAAGCACCGCCCAGGTCTCGATCGAATCAAAGGCTTTCTCATAGTCCACAAACGCTAAGCAAAGGGGCAAGTTATACTCTTCGGTCTTCTGTATCACTTGCCGCAGCGTATGGATGTGGTCTATGGTACTATAGCCTTTTCGGAAACCGGCTTGTTCGGGAGGCTGGAAGTCATCAAACCTGCGTTCAAGACGATTCGTGATGACCCTTGAAAACAGCTTATAGACATGGCTCAGAAGCGAGATGGGTCTGTAGTTCTTCAGCAAAGTGTTGTCTCCTTTTTTGAAGAACAGCGCCACCACGCTTCTGTTCCATGCTTCTGGCGTTGTACCTTCAAGCACGACGGAATTGAAGAGCCTCTGAAGGACTTTCAGTACCGGTGTTCCACCCGCTTTCAGTAGCTCTGATGTAATTCCGTCGTCGCCCGGTGCCTTGTTGTTCTTGAGCTGTTTCAAGGCCATCCTAATCTCGTACAGGCTGATGTCCGGGATATCTTCGGTATAATGTCGAGTCAGTTTGGCTCTTGGATCTTTGCCCAAACTGCTAACAGGTTTTGCAACCGATGTGTATAACTGTCCATAGAACCTCTCGATTTCCCTCAAGACTTCTGCTTTGGTCGACGCTATACTGCCATCTTCCATCTTCAGCTTCGTCAACTGGCTCTGCCCAATAGACATGTCTCTTGCGAACACTTTGGAGCCTTTATTCCGCTCTATCGTCTCTTTAATACGATTAGTATTAAAGGTACGGATGTCGTGTCGCATAGACTTTGATATGAGTCTATTGAGCCGCCTATATGACTCGGCGTCACCAGAAGACTGCAGTTGCAATGAGCGTCGTTCAGCCATGAGGTCGAGGGTATGGCTCGAGAGCTTTTGCGGTCTATTTGTACGGTGGGGTTTATAAAACTTCGCGCCCACCGTACGGACAGTTTCCACAAACCTGTTATTGATCTCATCCACCGATGCGCAGCTCTCCAGGCACTCGAAGCGATTTGATAGTTCGAGCTGAAAGCTCTCGGGGTTTTGGATATGGGAGTGGGTCGGAGTGTAGACTTCATCATACGGGACCTCTCCAGTTTAACATTAATATTCAAAGTGCCTCGTACCATTCGGTGATCACTTCCGGTTTTAACCATGTTGATCACAGAGACATCATTGAATATTTGTTTCTTGGTGGTCAGGATGAAGTCTATCTCATTTCTCGTAGAACCATCGGGACTCAACCAGGTCCATTTCCTATGAGGTGGCTTCTGGAAGAAAGAGTTCATCATGAAGAGTCCCTCTTTCTCCAGAAAGTCGGCCAACCTCTGTCCCCTGGGGTTCCGTTGTCCATATCCAAATTGCCCCACTCTCAACTCACTTTCGCATTTCCTGCCCAGCTTCGCATTGAAGTCCCCCATAACAACATTAAAATAGGTCTCAGAAGTGTGTATGGCCCTACTAATGTCCTCATACATCACCTCCACCTCATCATCCGAGTGTGCCGAGGTCGGTGCGTATACCTGGATGACCTTCAACGAATATCTCTTGGATACTCTGAGTATCAGGTACGCAACCCTGCTCGATACACTGTCGATGGCAAGAATGTTGTTAACAAGGGACTTGTGGACGAGAAACCCGACACCACCTTGGGACTGTTGGTCGCCCTCCCGGTAGTATAGTAGGTTACCGGATTTCAGGGTTATCGTGTCCTCACCCTCTCGTCGGACTTCCGATAACCCCAGGATATCCCAATGTAACCTACTCATTTCTTCTTCCAGCTCAGCTAGCTTCTCGTCTGTCCTCATCGTGCGAATATTGTGTGTTACCAGGGCCAGTCGTCGTTTATGCAGGGGGTGGTAGCCGGATCTCTTCCGGAGATTCTTAGCACCCCTTGCTCCGCCGTGACCGGGACCGCTACCGTAGTCCGGAATAGCGGAGCTGCCGGGGACTGGGGGCCTGGTATTTTTGTCGTCTGTCATAGGGGGGGTTTTGCCATTACTCGCCACGCTTGGCATGCGGGTTGGCGAGCGCAGTGGGTAGCGTTTTCCGCAGAGGATGCTGCTGCCCATCTCTGGTAGTATTTCCCTTAGCCGGTTCTTACGGCACACACGGGAAGAGAGGGGGAGGTACTATTCTAAGCCGGTACCCCACGGCTAATAATTTTTGAATATGGGCCAATTTAAAGCTACAAGAAAACAATATACAAACTAAGAATACTTACTACACAAAAAAGCATTGCTCCAGACCGATGAAGTTCTAAAGATAATCCACTACCAGTTGGAAGCGTACCCAGCATTCTCCAATATTTGCGCCACATGTTTGCAGCTATCTCTCTCGCGCATCACAACAATAAACACATAAAATCTCTGGATGAAGATAAGTGAGACAGTTTTGTTTATTTAGATTCTAGAAATGTTCTAAAAAAGTGTTTCTTCTATATCTTTCAACTTATATAAGTTTTACTCAAGACTCGCTAATATAAATGATATCTGTTTTTTTTTTTTTTTTTTCTCTTATGTATATAAACAAATTTTCTCTCACTTTTATAATTTACAATCTCCACCCAGTGATTTTATATGCTTAAAAATGTGATGCGCGACACCGACAGAGATAGCTGCACGCTTAGAATATAGAAAAATACAGAAGGCGCGTCCAGATGCAGTTACAAAATCCGTGCTGTGTCCAAAAACAAAAGAATCGTCCCGCACCCTTCTCACCTCTCACCCGCATAATGTTGCTAGTGTAGGCATTATTTACCCGTTGCTGTGGTAAATCGTAGAGATAAAAATATATTAAAATAAAATATTTACTTTCTTAAACGGATATCATTATTTTTATAACTGTTCTCTTGACTTACTATTCGGATTAATCGGTCAAATAAATTATTTTGTGTTTGTATCTTATTACGTTAGCTTAGAATATTATAAAATTCTATATATATTATAAAATATATAATATCATAAAATTAAAAAAGTTTCGCGCTCGATTCGCTCGCGCATGATTGTTTCATATTGATCTATATTTGTATTGATAATTAAAGTGCTGTGAACTTTCTAATACGAGCAAATAATTAACTAAAAATAGCCACTAACCAAATTTTTTTGGGTTCACTAATACGAAAAACAAAGCATAACGAGCGCGAAAATTGTAGTAGTGTTTTTATAGTATATTACTATAAAAACACTACTACGAAAAAACCATAAGCTATGCCCAAGTCCATTGCTGAAGACCCCCCCCCCCCCCCCCTGAAATGAATTCCTGGCTACGGCCCTGGTAGGCTTTATAAGTTAACGGTTATAGACTACCGCCACAAAAAAAAATACAAAATATCTGAGGAAAAATTTCGCACTAAATCCATTTAAATCGCAAAATCAATCAATATGTTCACAATATCAAACAAGTAGTTCTATTCTAAGTCCATATAGGGTGAACTGCAATTATGAAACGCTACCCTGAACGCTACTCGACATGCACTTGGCCAATTAATTTTTAATTGGATAAAAATATATTTAAATACCTACTCATTTAATTTACAAACTACTAACTAAAAAAATCGCTAGCAAGTAAAAGTAAGGAAAATCAAAACGTTGATATTGGCAACACCAACAAAATGGACGATTCTTTCTCTACGATGATCAAAGACCGAACAATTTATTAAATAAATACGTAAGATAATGTCAATTGTGCTACTTACACGTGAAATGTTATCCCATCGTGTTTTTTTTTTCACCCCAGCAGTATTTTTACACGTAGGAACGACACATGACGGCATATTTGAATTAAATTTAACACCAACAAAGCTTGCCACTCGTTAAGACGTTCATAGAGCAACTGATCGCGCGCGCTTCAAACTACTCTATATATGAGTAGTTTCTGTCGCTTCAGTTCTAAGCATGTTCACGGTTTCTGTATTTTTCTATATTCTAAGTCCAGTAGTTAACGTGTTAATAAATATAATAAATTTATACCTATGTAGTCTGCTTAAAAAAAAACATGATTTTATTTTATTTTATAATATTTTATTATTATTTTATAATATTTTATTTCTTAGTAAAATTTAATATTAACTTAAAACTTTATTTTCATTCTACGTTTTATACTTATTAACAACGGAAAAGTAGGCCTAAAGCATCGAAAGGTCAACCTTTCGTTACAAAAACAGCTGTCTCGACTGGCTAAACCTGTCTTGAATGTGAAAAAAGTAAACAGCTGATATAGTTGTCTCTTTCATGCAAAGAAGAGTAAGAGAGAGGTCAGAGGGAATACCACAGCAAGGGCGTGGGAGAGCCTACCTGACTTGGTTGAATTTTTTTTATTATTAACGGCACAATACAGTAATTGTATACAAAGTGAGATAATGTAATTATTAAAATATTTATATAAAAATTCTAAATTATAAAATCATTAATACATGTAATGTAATAAAATAGTAGCAATAGTTTTTGTTTATAAGTCTTTTATTATATCTTTGTAAAATTATAATAATAACGAATTACATAACTACTACAATTAATATTATGATAATCATATGAAAATAAAATAAGTAATAAAAAGTAATAATAAAAAATAAGTAAAAAGTAAAGTTAACACATATATATTTATGTGGCAATTTTCAAACTTATTTTTTTAGGCCCACAAGAAGGTACGGTACCTACCGGTAAGGTACCTAGGCACTCATTTCATAATCCGTTTTAAAACATAGACTGTGCCGGTCAAAGTTACCCATCGTAAAAATAGATGTATAGGTACCTAGGCACTCATTTCATAATCCGTTTTAAAACATAGACTGTGCCGGTCAAAGTTACCCATCGTAAAAATAGATGTATAGGTACTTCAATAATGCCCATAGTTATAAATTATTATTCAGTCAGCGATCTGCTAAGATGTGAAAACAATTGAATTAAATAATACATATAAATAATTATAATTTAAAATTGCATATTATTTAGTTATGGCGAGAAAATTGTAGATCAAAATCTTGAAAGAAAAAAAATATTTTTTTAGGTACCTCCCGAGTGAATAGGTTTCTTCTAGGCAAGCGCGCTCCATCGTAGACCGTAACACGGTCAAGCGCAAGCCTATCGTCGAATAAAAAAAACCTCCCGTACGTGTAAAGTGTAGGTTTTTTTTTCTTTTACCCGATTCACATCGTGTGGGGTACCTTTAGATAGGTAATAAAAAACATTGAGTTAGTGCGAAAGCCATTTATCGATTTATGGATCCGTTTATGGAGTTATGTATATAAAAAAAAAACATGCTAGTAGTATAAAATATGATGAAATTACTAATAGGAAAACTATCACAGCAAAGTTGGATTTACAAGGTAAAGAGTAATAGTCGATCAACTTAAAGAATATACTTATATATGTAAGATATGAAAATTTCGCGCAAATTTCATTTAAACTATTATAAGTTAACTCGTATGTTCATAAAATCAATCGGAAGACCCTGTTTTAAATTCACATAAATTATGATGTATAACTACGGAACAGTACTTTGTATGTGGCAAGACACGGCACTCGGCTAGTTTTTTTTTTAATTTGCTTATTTACTACATTAATAAGAATGTCTCTTGACGTCAGATCTTACGATCACGATTACATAAAATAATAATTGATAACAATTATCACAAATGATTTAATGATTGTGATATGTTATCAATAACAACAACAATAACCTACCATCATATTCATATCTCATTCATCCTATTCCAACCTCTCCTACAAAAAATCCTTCACTGTTTAAGCTGTTCTGGCTGTGGAACGCTTTGCCGGTTACGATTCGGCAGGCTAAATCGCTTATAATTATATTCAAGAACATAGTTCATAATTATAATCATGGGCGTAGCTATAGCTTTCACACGGGGGGGGGGGGGGGGGGGGGGTTTGGGGGGGTCCGCGGGTACAAAAATTTATAAAAAATATACCTACTACTATTTGCCTCTTTATTAGCGCAGACTATACAAAGACGAGTACTAGTTTCTAAACGTCAATGTTTATAAAATTATAATCTTTATATAATTATAAGTTATAAACATTTAAATACACGAAAATTAAATTACAAACGTATTACTGTAAAAGTAACGTCGGAACAATATTAATTCATATTAAACTAGAGATATCCTATGACTTCATCCGTTTTAACGAAGCTTTTACGCTCAGCATTTGCATGACTCAACTAAACAAAAACATAGATAATAAGCATACGCGAGCGAAGCGAGCGCGAACATTTTAGTAGTGTTTTTATAGTAATATGATTTATTTCTCGTATTAGTGAGCCTGCAGTATTTCCATGGCAAAATAGTACCTAATAATGCGCGAGCGAAGCGAGCGCGAAATTTTTGAAGGTTTTTAAAATTAAATCTTGGAAATAATTTAATTCATTGATCGTGTTAGAAAGTGGCCCAGATGAACCAAACAAGTATAAAAGTGTTTAAAAAATGAAATATCCGACTGGATGAGTAAGACTGACTTACGCTATCAAAAAATATAAATATAACCATTTGAATGCATTGATTTCAAATTTAAGAACGGCACTTTAAGAGTCTTGTTCGATCTTTTCGAAATTATTAACGCAAAAAGATGGCTTGGATCGAATTGAATTTATCATGGAATATTTGTGATTTTTTTACGTAAGATAGATCTACGACTGATCTCCAACTCGCCTGATATTTAGCGATGTTATTTTCTAGTTTTACGAACGAAGATCTTTTTATAAGTTCATTCAGTCGTTTTATATCTTCAAAAATATGGGCATGCGCGAGCGATCGCTTCGCTTTGGCGCGCGAAAAATATTGAAGCAAATTAAGTAAACTTTAAAAAAGAGCAAGGATTTTCCATAATGGCCAGGATATTTTGGGGGAGGGTAGGTTGAACCCCTAAGCCCTTACTGCTTACGGCCTTGTCACAACTTGTCGGATTCGGAATCGGCCGGGAAACTATATATCCATGATCTTTCTCTCTAAATATGTATAGATATGACAGAGATGGAGTTAGGGTTTCTTAAAAAGTATGTATATTAAAAAAAAACAAAATACCGACAGCAGAAAAGCAGTTTATTGCAGTCTAACTTACGATTTCGATACTTTTAATACGCTGTTGAGTGTACGTTTTTTGTGAGAAAGTATGCGTAAAATTGCTGTAAAAGATTATAAACGCGCATTCTTTAGAATAATTCTAAAAAAACACTTGTTTATTACGAAATAGTGCGTTAGTGATTAAGAATAATCGGCCAAGTGCGAGTCGGACTCGCGCACGAAGGGTTCCGTACTATCGTCTATAATACTACAAAGTTTAGTTCTGTTTATAAAATAACGAGAAATCAACGAAATTCCAAGTAGTAAATTGCAAACTTATAGGTAGGTTTTCGATACACATCCGGGCGGCATGACGACGTTCGCGCGAATACGCGCGGCTATGGCTCGCTCCGTGATGTTACCTCCCCCGCTATCCGCGCGGCCGTTGCTTAGCAACCGTCTCGCGCTCGCGCCACCACAACACCGCGGCGCGGCGCTCGCACCGCGTTTAGATGCACGGATTATTTTTGTGAGTTTTTATGTATTAGATTAGGTATTTATTTTTATAGTTAATATATTTCTAAATATTTACTTACAAATATTCAAGTTTCTACCTGTTAATTAAGATCGAGTAAAAATTGCTTAAAAATTACGTTTGTTGTATGGGAGCCCCCCTTAAATATTTACTTTATTGTTATTTAATTATTTATTTTGAAAGGTAATATACAACTATATATTCTGTGAAAATTTGAAGCGTCTACCTGTTACCGTTTTTAATATTGAGCAAAAAAATACGAAAAAAACACGTTTATTGTATGGGGACCCCCCTTTATATTTTTTTATTTTTTTTATTTTTAGTATTTGTTGTTATAGCGGCAACGGAAATACATCATTTGTGGAAATTTCATCTTTCTAGCTATCACGGTTTATGAGATACAGCCTGGAGACAGACAGACAGACAGACAGACAGACAGCGAAGTCTTAGTAACAGGGTCCCGTTTTTACCCTTTGGGTACGGAACCCTAAAAAACGTTTTATTTTTATTTTTGAAAGAGATGTATTATGATTACAAAAAATATAGCCTACTTATGACACTTTGGAAACGAAGACGACTCTAATGACACATCAACCTCGCACATTAAAATCCGTCAAGCCGTTCAGGCTGTCATATAGAAACATACATGGGTATGTATGTATGTTACATACATAGATACACTCGAAAAACATTACCCTCCTTCTTACGCAATCGGGTAAAAATATATAGTTTCCATTTGATATACGCGTTTGTAGTATGCGCGGGCGAAAGACGAACATGGGTCATACTGCATCTCTTTAGCTAAGCTGGTAGTTATGCACACACATTACCGCACATCAGGTTTTTATATATATTTTGTAACATGCGTGCCATCCGCGATACCTATTCCGGAATTTTGGCAGCACTTAATTATTTTTTTCGGCCAATGACATGGGGGGGGCATAGACCTTATATACGCCCATGCATACAATATATCCGTCCGTCCGTCCGGGTGCCAAGACCTTTACCTCGGGAACGCGTGAAGGTATCGAGTTGAAATTAAAACCATATACCTAGTATAGTATAGTATAGTAGGAATACTATAATCTGCATCGCATCGCAGCATCGAATAAGAGTTTTTTTAGCCGTGATCGCGTCGCCCCGGGGGCGCCCCGGTAAGAAACGAACGAAAAGTATGGAGTCTAATGGATGGTGTTATACATAGCAAATACCAATATAATTAGAAACAAGTAATTAGATGTTAAAAAAATATAGCTTTCGTTTTAACCTAGGTACCGCCGAATGTGTCATAACACATGATTATTTATTTGTGTGATGTTATCACATAACACTAATAATATTTATGTAATATACTTAGCGTAATGAAAACGTAAGTTAGACTGAAAAAACCTATTTTTTTCAGTCGGGTACTTTGTTTTGTATTTTATTATATATACTTGTTGTCAAATCTTATTTAAACGGAAACTGAAAATAGTATTTTTCCTATCTTAATCCTAATCATCCTAAGTAATTATTATAAAAGCGAAAGTAATTCTGTCTCTGTCTGTTACTTATTTATGAAAGGGCTACATAAGACTGATCTCGTTGATTTTCTTTCTCATTCTACAATTTGATAACTTAACAATCAAAAAAATTTTTCTGTCAGTAGGTCAAAAATGTACTTTAAAATCATAATTTATTGCATAACCCGATCCAGCGCCATCGAATCGCTGCGCGCATGCGCACAGCTCCCCGCTGCGCGCATGCGCACAGCTCCCCGCTGCGCGGCGGTCGGTAGCGCGCGGGAATTCAAATAAATGATTAATGAAAAAAACTCATTTTCTCTATGTTTCTACTAAATTACCCTGATGATTATAAATTAAGTATATCCTTAAGTATAATTCTCAATAATTATCAATCAATATGAATGTTTTGTTTAGCTATAAACTTGAAAAGCACAACTTTAGGTATTTTCATGGTATTTCTCAGGTTCTTCACATCTTATAACTACTACTATCTGACAAATGTATTTCCAAACACCAAGTCTATCACATAAATAACAATTTTCTATTATTGCATTTTATGAGGTCAAAATTTTATTTTTACTGGACTAAACTCGTTTTATTCAACACACTTGAAAAAATCCTCATACTTGACACTGGCAAATGCTTTAATGCGGGTCCAATACAAAAAAGAAGAAGAATATAGTACAATACTCTTTGGCTGGGAGTTTTTGGCGGGAACGTCTTATAACGTGTTGTTGCTTTGTTTTATTTTCATAACTTGTGTTATTTTGAACATTAATGCTATAAAAATGGTGGTGTTTTATTCATTAAGTGTTCGATCAAGTGCGTGAGTGTGGGCAAGTGAAATAAAGCAATAAAACGTGTGATTTTACGTTGTCGGCAAAACTCCATAGAAGCTTATATTAAAGTCGCCATCACTTTACTGAGATTTGTAATGAGTTGACATATATAAGACAAGGGCAGTAAGGCCAAACGGTCTTAGCCTGCCCGTAGGGCAAATTAAATAAAAAAAAACTCTTTGGCTGGGGGTTTTGGCGGGAACGTCGTGTTGTTGCTTTGTTTTACATATTTAGGACATTAATGCTATAAAAATGGTGGTGTTTTATTCTTTAACTGTTCGATCAAGTGCGTGCGTGTGGGCAAGTGAAATAAAGCAGTAAACGTTTGATTTTACTTTGTCGGCAAAACTCCAAAGAACCTTCTTTCTAGTAAAGTCGCCATCACCAAAGACTTACAAGACTCTTAGTGCAATACAAAATATTGTCCCAAAAACTTAACACCAAAATCAGGTGTTTGCTAATGACAGGTCACAAACGTCATTTATTCATAAACGTCATCTCATCGCAATCACTTCTCAAAGTTCTCAATTCATACGGTGCCAAGATGATGAACTGTATTAAACAATCTTGTAAAAACTACAAACTTCTTTAAAAAAATAAGTAAAACATTATTACCTTCCATCTCTAAGTAGCAAAAATATATTTCTAACAGTATAAAAAGCAAAATAAAACAATTTTTTACGAATTTGTAGCGTGTGTTCGTGTGTCAAGACCACGGATGCTCCAGTGTTTGAAAATTCGGGTCTTAAATTATGTAAAATATACGTTACACGCGATAAAATCGTTGAAATTTATTTTATTTCAATAAATAACAATCACGAATATTAGTATAAAAAGCATCTATGCATTTCATTTCATAAATCGATTTTATTATATTATAAACAAATTACTGCCAAGAATTAGAGATGGGTTGATGTAATAAAAGTTATCGATAACAATTATTATTTTTACGGACTTCAAAAACGAGATTATCAGTTAGCTTATATTTTTCTTATGTGTTACCCGCATGATTTCGTCATTTAAATTAATTTAATAATCCTTTCAAATCTCAAAATCAGTCAGTAGTTTGGTTTTTAAAACAAAATTGCGAATTTTGAAGTCGGTTAATTCTAGTTTTGTAAACTAATAATTATGATATGTGAATCATCATCATCATCTCAGTGATAAGAAGTCCGCTGCTGGACATAGACCTCTCCCATGGATTTCTATAAAGGCCGATTGGAAGCCACTTGCATCCAGCATCTTCCGCCACTTGTATAATTTCATTTGTTCATCGTGGCTGGTCTTCTTACGCTACGCTTGCCGGTGCATGATGTTCGCTTGAGAACTTTTCGGCCCCATTGGCCATCACTTCTTCGTGCCCTACCCACTGCCAGTTCAACTTGCTAATCGGCTGTGCTATGTCGGTGACCTTTGTACGTGAAACATGGCATTTGATTTTACGATAAATGTTTATTATTATTTTTTCCTCCCAAACTAACACAGCACCGTGCTAACTATTCTGTTTAGGTATCCTAGTTGATGCTGTACAAACAGAACATTGGGAAGATAGTTAGGGGAAGCCAAAATGATCCTTGGTGGAAACTGTTCAGTGCATTTCCACAATAAATGTAAATACATAACAAAAACAGGGCTCCAGCGTTTACAACATTGAGCAATACCTTCAAAGGTTACTTTGAATTATAAAATCATGACATTCGTAACATTTTGGAACGAACTCAGTCTGGAACACCGCCGTATGGTAGCAAGTCTGTCAATTTTTTACAGGATACATTTCGGAGAATGTGCTTCTGAGCTGCATGCCCTTATTTTACCATCTCCTTTCTACCACAGAACTAGTAGAAAATCAGCACACTACCGCCCATATATTGTAGATTTACCCAATATTCGTACTAAACGGTTTAATTCTACGTTTCTTATCGGTACAGCGAAAGAGTGGAACAAATTGCCGGCTTCTTTGTTCCCTGAGAATTACAACATTGGTCTTTTCAAGGTCAGAGTGAATAGGTATCTTCTAAGTCTGCGTGCTTCATCTTCGACCACATCTTCGCTTTCCGACAGGCGAGTTGGTGGTCAAACGCGGACTTATTCGTGTTAAAAAAAAAATAAAAAAAAATATATTCAAATTTAAATTTATAGTCCCAAAGAGAAGTTGGAATCACAAAATAATTTTCATTTAAAGTATTTAATATGGTCTACTATTATGGTTAATAATGAATTTTTAGGTCTTAGTTGAGAAATGTAGGGGGGGGGGGGGGGGAACAACTTTGTAACTTTAGCGAGCTATATCTCACACATATCACATCTGAGACACGATAGGATGGGGGGATAAAAAAATGATCCAGTCTTTATTGTATATATGAAAAACCCAATCTCTATTTTTATTTTTTTTGAAAATTTTACTACGGCATTTTGTATCGGCTCACAAAACACATTTATGTATAAAATTTTGTTTTTATAGGGTTAATAGTCTCCGACTAAAATGACTGTGACAGACAGACAGACAGACATGACGAAATTATAAGGGTTCCCCGAAGTTACTACGGAACCCTAATAAAACGATGTTTCTTGAAACATAAAAAAAAAATCAAATGAAAAATTTGGTACCTATAAAATTACTTATCGATATCGATACTTTAATACCTCTAGGTCTATCTCTGGCTTAATGTCATTAGTTTTTTTTATTTATTTCAGTATTGCCAATATATGTTTTCTCAATTTCCCTGTATCATTTGTATTTACCTATACTATATTGTTTGTAAAGAGGTGTGAAAATGTATTTATTCAGTAGAATTTAATCAAACTAATTTGGTCCATTACTGGTGCTACGAATTAACCAACGACATACTTATCTAAGTATTGTGATAAATCCACTTTTCGATATTTCGATGCAGTAATGTGTTAATTAATACGGAGGACAAAAAATAGTGCTATGTTAACCACAATGTAGGAACTCTGCTATAATAAAATAAACATTTGCTGTTTTATCCTATTTTCAAAAATGAAAATGAATGAATGAAATGAAACGTGGACCGTTGCACTCCAACAAAAAAACACGTAATATATGTTTACCTGACTGTCAAGTCAACTGATGCGAAAGCAAAAACAACCTTCGTGATCTTAACCTACATTATGTACACATTTATCACGCATACACACACACACACACACGTGTGTTTCACTGTAGCATTAAAATATAGTATTTCCAGTCACAATTACTTTGACTCTTAGTCTTCTCAACAGATCGTGCAACTCAAAGTCGTTGTGACATCAGTTATATGACGTCACAATTTGTAAATTGCATGTATAAACTTATTTAATAAATACTATCATCATGAACTGTACTTTTAATTTACAAATAAAAATACATTAAATTCTTTAATAAAGTGATGAAAGTGACGCCGCTGCCTGTTTCGCTCGCACGCGGCTCCCTTCATTTTTTATTTCAGATTTTCTTTTAGAATCATAAGAACACTATTACAATGTACTAACAGTAGCTGTTATTTTATATGTGATATTTTGACCGTGATAAACGTGTCACCGACAAAATTTTCGCGTTAGTACCAAAATTTCGGTCAAACTAACAAATAAAATAATTTTATAGTTTAAAAAACAGAAACAACACACTTCAAAGTTACTATTATTTAGTAACTTTGAAGTGTGTTGTCAGTTATATGATTGTATGAATCTCCCATGGCCATTCTGACTTTAATCAAGATTACCCGATCAAATCGGGAGATATTCTTTTCAAAGGCAACTTTGTAGATAAATTTGGCAAATGGACGTGTATCTACGGTTAAAAATGAATGTAAAAAAAAATTAAGTGTCAAATGGAAAAAATAAAATTGACCCTAATTTAAAAGGCGTTTTTAAGGAGATTAACCTTGTCTGGGTCATATGTAATAGGGCGAATTCTGTGGCCATCACTTTACTGAGGCAAGACTTAAATTTGATAATGACTGTTATCGTGACTTAGGCCTCAGCTACACTTGACGGAAATTCCGTCGCGGAGGTTCCGCGACGGAACGCCAATACATGTTCGATCGTCCGCAACGGAGCGACCGATCTTCCGCGTAGTGTGCCCGCTATTTGTAATTAATATGCAACAACATGTATTGGCGTTCCGTCGCGGAACCTCCGCGACGGAATTTCCGTCAAGTGTAGCTGAGCCCTTAGACTGTGACTAGATCACTATATAACTTGTATTATTCAAGAAACTTGAAAATATTTCAATACTTGACACATTCAAATCGCTAATCGCGGTGTCCATACAAAAAAAGAAGAAGAAGATAATTAAGCTGTGCTAGTGTGCTTCAGACTGAAGCACACTAGCACAGCTTGCCTTCAGTTCAGTTCAGTGCAAAGTATGCTTCATTCTGTACTCTGTACTCTGTACTGGGTGGCTAACAGTGAACCTATCAGTCAGTGGAAAACTAAACGTAAAAAGATTATTACGGCGAATTAAATGTAAAAGTCATCTATACGTTTTGGTGAGTTAACTTAGTTTGTTTTTTTAGCGTTTTTCGCAAATTCACGCGTATGTTTTGCTTACGTTTGTGTTACTGTAATGTATTGTCTATTGCCGGCTCGCAGCTATTCTGCCCAACCCAATGCCATCATCAAGGAACATTAATACAGGAGGCCATCATGCCATGTCCAATCCCGTTTCAGCCTTAAAACAGTTTGAAATTTGTAGTTTGTTTCTCTCATAAAATCTTCATCCACGGAAAGTTATTAATACACACATAAGTCTGGCAGTTACTTTAGATGGTTTTCCTGTTGCACAATATTGCGCGCAACAGTGTTTCGTGAGTCATGTATACTTTAGTCAGTTTTGAGTCAGAGATAGCTGCTAAATCAGTATTGATTGGCCTCAGTTCTGTGCTGTAGGCTGATAAAGAAAGTCAGTTTTCTGTAAAAGAGCCCAACTATCTCCAATTCTTCTACATCTGATTGAGGTACATTTTTACAGTCTAATAGTGATTAAAATAATTTACTGCATATAATCTGACCTAATAAAGCCCATGGGAGGTATTGAAACTTGATTTGATATGTTTACAAGGAATTTGAAGTTTTGTGAGTTTAATATTTTTCTCATTTTTAGGGCTCCGTACCCAAAACGTATTGCCGGAATAAAATATAATGTTTCAAAATAAGAAGTGATAATAATTAAGAAAATCATAATTTTTGTAACGTATGTTAGCTTAGAAATAGCAGAACATTTATAACTCGGTTATTTTAAATAAGAGTATACACCAAAAACGGGTTAGAATATGTGCTAAAAAAAAGTCTATGCAAAACAAACGAATGCATTCTGCAGCTAGCAGCAGAAGCTCAAGCAAAACCTGTCATGCAATTTCGAAAACCTAAAAACTAAAACCTTTATAATCAACATTGATATACTTATTTAGATTAAGATTAGATTAGAAGGAGTATACCTATATAGCATTTTTCCATACAAGAGAAAACTGATATGACCCGTAAATATTATATGATTATAGAATTAGTATAAGAAGAATTTGTTCAGGGGTAGAAATTCTTTTTTTTGTGGAAGATTTGCTTCTAGCCAGACAGCTTTAAAACTATCACCGGTAATTGTTGCTTGAACTATATACATATTTTTGTGCTTTCATATACAAAATTATTTTTTGGGCTTACTTTATATGCTTTGCTTATGAATTAAATATATTTTGCTTTTATGTTCCGAGTTTTATTTAAATTTTACTATCAATTGCCATAATGATTATACAGTAATATCTGTAGGTACCTACTCAGTTTATACATAATAACATTGACATTGAAATCAGCATTTGTAATAGTAGGTACTATCTTGAATAAAAACAACAACTTACTGAAATTCTGACTTTCACATGAAAGTCAGAACAATGAAGATACATTTTATGAGATTTTTTTGTATTTGTTTCAGGATACAAACATGATGATTGAATTAACCGGCACTAATTTGAACAAGAGACATCAAGAATTTAACGCTAAAGTGAATGAAGCCGCCAAAAGCAATGTTGATTTTGTAGAAGTAAAAGGCGAAATCGAAACAACAGATCTTGATAAACTTTTCAAAATAGATCTTGCGTCCAAACATAAAAACATTGCTTACATTCTTGAAATATTAAAGTCGGGAGATAGTTTATATATTTCAAGAGCTCTAAGTTGTGATTGGATTTTTGATGATGAATTTGCACAGTTCATTAACCCTCAATATCTGGACCAAAATATCTTCCCATCCATGTCTTCGAGAATGAAGAAAAAAGCTATCGCTACTATATGTCTCTACGTCCGGAATCCAGATAGAGCCGAGGAATTCCATAATTATTGCATGAGTAACAAAATGAAAAATCATGCTATAAATTTTCTTCTTTATACTAAGGAGTCTTTTAAAATTGAATATTTAACACGCCACCAGAACGACTTTAGCGATTTTCATAAAAACGAAAAGTACTTGGAAAATTTTATTGGAAATTCGTTTACTTTGGTAGAGCGTTATTTAGAACTTTTAAATGCATTTAATCGGCCACAGACGCTTCATAAGTTTCGTTTCTTGTATTCAGTATCAGCAAATCAGTATTTAGACCTATTAGAAAAATATCATACCAGGGATACGTTTTCGACTTATGGAAAAAGATTTTCTGAATCCATCATGAAGAAACATAAACATAGAGTTCTCAGGGATCCTTGCTTATATTTGAGGTTGCTCAAAAATTGCATAGTCTTAAAATACAGTAATAGCGAGGATGCCAAAATATATGCTACCGCATTTTTGCCAGGCCATTGGGATATGTTTTGGCAAGGACGTTATTATGATTCTAATTTTTGGTTTCTTGATTTAATTCCTTTAGGTGAAAGATTTAACTACATCAAAAAAATCTTTACTGAAAAGTATCCCGGACAATTATTTGAGGATAATTATTATTTTTACTATCATAGTTATTACGCGATGATGACCCAACAGGAAAAAGAAGACTGGGCCTTACGTCAGATTGCCAGCGATAAAGAAATTCACGGTTCCGATAATAATTACATCTGGTACCGATTCATCAACTTCTCAGTAGCGTTTGTCGAATTAAAGAAGTATATCATTAGAACTACAGATGGTGACAAGAGATCGCAAATCGTAGAAACATTAGTTGAATCGGCGAAAACTCAAGAAGAGTTATCAATATTATTAGATTATTACTGTGAGAGACATATTAATGAATTGAGGGATGTCAAGAAGAGTTTTATGGATAAGGTTATAGCATATTATGATGTATTAAGTTTCACTGGGCAGTGCTGGGCTTCATTCGAAAAAATACTGTACAGTTTAGATGTCTATAATAATCTGTATGAATACGATTACCAAAATCTTGGATACAGAGTGCTGCTATTGAAATACTATATTATTTACGAAAAACCCATCCCAAAAATGTTCTACGATTGGGTTATCAGGCGCAATATTACTATAGACATGATGAGAAACGGCTTCTATCGTGATTGTGATGGCCAAAAATTAGAAAAGATATTTCAATACATGTTGTCTTGCTTCACAAAACACGTGGAATCTAATCTAATAGACGCTAAAGAAGAAGAAAGCAGAATGGAACTACACAAATATATTAATTACATACTTGATATAATAGTAGCTTTTGGAAAAACCTTAGAAAACATTTCGGGACGTATCAAAGGTTATGTAATGTTAAACATGGATTATTTTATGCTACATCGATTCTTTATTAACTTAAGGGAACCATCACCAGTTTCACAGTTTCAATTGAGTGATGTAATACATTATCTGAAAAGTAATAAGTCATTGGTAATCAGTGAATTTGACAAAATAAGGGAGTACTTTGGTGTATATAGACCTAAGCGTTTGAAGAGAAATATTAATTGGTTAATCCGGAAGATTAGAATTTATTTCAGTCACGATATAAGCCCAGAATATATAAAATTATTAAACGAGTGCCTCGACATCGAAGATTTGAATCTTCAAACTGCTCGAGTAGCTGTATTTGGGATCTTAAATTTGTCTGATGACGAATACAGGATTAATTTCTTGCAAAAGTACGTTCCAGTAAATCCAATAATAGATCATGTTAACATAGATCGTAATCTTTTGACTGTTCAGACTGCTATATGTTCGGTAGCATGTCATTCGAGACCACCTTTGCCGCTGTCCCATTTTCGTTCATACATAAAAGGTGACTATTTGCAATATTGTCTATCTATATTTGATGCTTATTTGGCGAATATGACGCCTGAACAGAACCTGTGTTTCGTGGAGTCTCTTTTGGACAGCCCAGTGTCGGTACAAAAACACGGCTTACGTTTGGCTTTTCATTGCTTCAGTACAGAAAATTTAAAAAATCTCGTTCTTAAAGTTTGGAAAAAGATGAAAAACGTGTCGATTAGGAAAATACTTTATAAGGCGATGTTCGATAAGGTTAATGATTGTGTAGACGATGTAACAGCACAGCTGGTTCTATTTGAAGCCCTTACTAGCATGACTAGCACCTTGCATCAAGACGATGATGAAGAATTGTTTCAATTGTTGGTATCATTATTGCCGGATCGAATATTTGGAAAGCATCTTGAAACTGGATATAATGTTGTCAAAGACTTTCCTAAAAGGCTTATAAATTTTCAGCGTTTTTCTCGTATCATAAATACGATAGCGACTTATGTTCATTTAGTTTCTCATAGCTTTGTACAAGGTTTAATGGAAGAACATATCACAACAATGATGGATCAAAATTTGATGTTGGATCGAGAGTTAAAAGATGGACACGGTGAAGTGATCCATGCCAAGTGGAGTCTTATTAAAATATCTCTCATCAAACACAAGGACGTGTATATTCTTAATATACTTTTAGATAAAATTTTAAGCAACTGGTACAAAACACAACACGATCTATATATTTACATAAAGTTTTTTATGGAGTTCCTTTCGGATCTCGATCGATTGAGCTACAACGAAGATGTAATAAACTATTTACAACTTAATAACATGTTCCGTCTGATATTAAACAAGATAGAAAACGCTGTTCCATCTATGGAAATATATATAACAAGTTGGAAATATAAAATCAGCATCATAGCACGCCAAGTTTTGGGTGAATGTATGCCTAAAAGTGACGACGATGCAAAAGAAGTTATTCAAAAATTTTCCACCGGGATCAAGGATTTGATAAAAGGATACATTGAAAAGAATATGTTTTTGAAGACTTTTCATAATGAAATTAGAAACGAAATAAATAATGGATTAATGATTATTCATAATACCTTTTATCACTATTACGGAGAGATTGATAACTCGAATGTACTCTTATATTCCGTGTTATTGGAATATGACTGTCGAGATTTGCAGTTGTTCGTGATGTATTTGATTCCTCGAGATTACAACGGCCGGTACATGGATGTGTACAAAGCCATGATTCAGAAACTGATGTTGTTAGATGACGAAGAAGTCAAATATTTCATGTGCTATAAGTTTTTTGGTTCTGATTATCGTCGGAGAGATTTTATGCACATGCATGAAATTCCCATTGCCCATGCAGCCCACATGCCTAGAGATTGTAACCCGGGCCCGGCCCGGCCACTCTTACCAGGTTGGGCCCAGCCGGGCCCGGCCCGGCCATTCTTACCAGGCTGGGCCCAGCCGGGCCCGGCCCGGCCCGGCCATTCTTACCAGGCTGGGCCCAGCCGGGTCCGGACCGGCCATTCTTACCGGGCTGGGCCTAGCCGGGCCCGGCCCGGCCGTTCTTGCTTACTGGGCCCGGTTACCGGACCCGCTAGGTATGAACCCCCCCCCGGCGCGGGAGGGAACGCAAAATCATAGAAAAGTCGCATGACAAGCGCTGTGAGCTGCCACGTTGCCGTTCTGACGCGCCAATAAGAATTTGTTTTGTTTATACCAAATATTACCAAAGCTACCAAAGTTTATCGATCTATCTAATCTAAGTTGTTATGGCAAGTTTAGTGCTTTAAGCTTTATTAGTTTCTTATTCTAATACTATGTTTCAAATGGACACTATAACGAGTAAAGAGAAAGACTTGCTTGCTTAAACTTATAAAAATTAATAATTACTAATACTAATGTTACTATTCCGTTCATAAGTAAAAGTAATCAATTCTGTATTAAATCTGAGATTTTGAGACTTTGAGTGAGACTGATTATTGTTGATTTGCTAGTTTGAAATAAATATTAATTCGTAACCTTGAATCATTGTCCTTTTCCATTCTTATATAGCAAATTTTCATAAAATACTTTTACGGTTTCATCGCTAACACATCAACCCGCCAACCCGACGGGTTGGCGACGAATGATACCGGGCCCGGACGGGTTGAGAAACATACCGTGTTGCAATCTCTACACATGCCCCACTAAAAACAAACCATAGAACCCAGTTTAACATTCCTTGTCTTTGAATGACATCATAATAAGTATATACAATAAGGAAGACAATTAATACGCAGACCCCAAATAGATATTTGATTTTATTATTTAAACATCTTGATGACCAAATAGAACCTGCAACTCTGCAGTTTACGCGATCCGCGAAGTGAGAAAGCAAATACAGCAAAAAATTCGCATTAATTTATAGATAATTATGTTAAATGCTATAATAAAATCCCACAAAAAGTTCTATATTTAAACGAAAGAAAATTCAAAAATGTAACCAAACATAGTCTTACTAAAAAAAAAAACAGAAATATGGTAACAATATTGCCTAAATAAATAAAACTAAAATTACTAATTAGCTGTTAAGTAAGGTATATGTTGATTGTGTAAGTCAATAAGGTAAATAAATGTTATATTTTGTAAATTCTGCTGTTTTCATAATTATTTATGTTTTATCAATAGAATAGATAGAATATAATATAACTTTATTGTACAACCATACAATAAACTTAAACAACAGGACAAAGGCGGCCTTATCGCATAGAGCGCAACCTAAGGGTAGATAGAAGTAGTATAATTAGAATGAGGTGTTTGTGGTTACATGTTTTATCAATGACATTCCCATCACTTTATCATGAATTTATCAGTTTTTTGTAATATTAATTAGGATTAGGATACTGCAGCGACAAAAGTATGTAAAACATTATCTGTCTAGGACTCTAGGAGCGCCCTGAATACCTAAGATTAAATGAAAAGTTAAAGCATTTGCATGATAGTTACGTAGGTAGGTACATACACGTAAATAAAAACGTTATTAATTTTGCAAACTTAATTTTATTTACTACTTAAAAAATGCAACATTTATCAATATACCTCGTATAAAAATAATTACAACAACGATACAAGAAGCTTTGGAAATAATTTATATCACCACCACATACCGTTAATTCGTACAGACAAGATAAAAACAAATCAAGACTAAAGAATCAGAAACAATGAGTCACAGAAAAACCCTGGCATAGATAAGTTATCATAACAATTATCTTATATATTATTAAAAGTGTCGATAGATAAATATAATAAAATGATAAACCTATAAAAAGAAGTACCTACTTAATTTAGCATTTATTGGAACAAGCTAAGATGTACCTACATATCGCTTATCTATTGTTTGACGGAAGACTTAATATAAATGAATAAAGATAACGTTTAATTTTAATATATTTTAAATAATAATAATTTTATAATGTTATTTAGAAGTTTCGGTGTGATTTCAAATTTAGCCTAGCTTCGATGATAGTACGAAAAGGTATATCTAGGTAGGTTACTTATATATGTAGATATCTATGTTAGTGGAGAACATAGGTGGAGAGAAGGAAGGAAAGGGATTAATAAGGGGAAAAGGGATTTATATTTTCTCAACAGACAACGCAAAGGTTTAGGTACAACTCGTCCTAATAAAAAATATCCCACGCTTGCAAAATGTACCATATTCAAAAGTCCCACTCCAAAAAAGTCCTTTAGATACTCAGAACGTCTCATTCTTTAAAGTCTCACACTCAAATAAATCTCATACTGCGTACGTCCCATTCTAACTTAAGTCTCATTCGCGAAATGTCCAATTCTCAATACGGCCCCGCATCTTGCATCGGGCAAATCGTGTGAGATCTGTGTTAAAGATGTCATTGTACGTAAGTGTCTAGGTAAGATAAAAATATTTTTCTATTTTAAAAATTATACTGTTCGTATGACGTTTTGTGAATAGGTCTCTTTAAGATTGGGACATTTTGAGAATAAGTCTTTGAATATGGGTCATTTTAAAGCCACAACAAAACAATATACAAACTAAGAATACTTACTAAACAAAAAAGCATTGCTCCAGACCGATGAAGTTCTAAAGAAAATCCACTACCAGTTGGCAGCGTAGGTACCCAGCATTGCTTGCAATACTCTACACCAAACGGCTTAAACATGTAACGTACCGAGATTAACATATTTGCGCCAGTCTGCCGAATTAAATAGATAGGTCTTTTGAATGTGGGTTTTGTGAAAACATTGAAAATACGTTCGTATTTTTGAGTTTTTTTTCGTTGGTGTTTTTGTGTATGGTACTTTTTGCAAGTGGAAACATATTTTTTGGTTGCCGAACGAGTTTTTTAAGCGACAATTCAGGCATTATCAAGACGACTAGTCAATGTTAAGAAATGATGGATCAAGCTTTACGGTTAATGCTGAGCACATTCCTGCAGCAGTGGTGCGGTAATAAGAAAACGAGAAAAGAAAATAAGAAACGTATTATGGGGACATGATTCGTATAATATGCGGCGTGAAATTCAAATTTCAAACAGTTTTTTGTTATTGTAGCCAATCACGGTATCTATAGTAGTTATCATATTTGCGATAATCCAAGATTATTCTTTACATTATCAAGTCATTATGTTTACCAATAATACCTCGTGTTACTATAAAATAAGTTAGTGTAGACCGAGTTGCCAGCCCTAGTGTCAGAGTTATTAAGCCGCCGAAAGGCCTCTGACCTAGCTTTACGATTGCTGTTTTTAAGAACAAACAACCGGGACCTACAAGGACCTTCATAACGTGTCATCCGACCGATCACGTAGCGCTCAGAAAGAAATGCCACTCACGGTCGCCCATCTGAAGACTGACCGGTCCGTCCGTTGCTTGACATTGGTGATCGTTCGAAAACACCTATTCAAGCTACGCCACAAGCGCTACAATCGTGTTACTTAGTTACCTAGAAATATTTTTTTACTAATTTATGCAACTTTTCGGGATAAATGTAAGCAATGTATGCATTACCGATAGTTGACGTAATAATTTAAGAAATCTAATATCTTTAAACGAGCAAGTCTTGTATGTATATATATAATCTGAACCTCAGAAACGGCTCTAACGATTTTAATGAAATTTGGTTTGTAGGTAGATTAGGGGACGCTAAATCGATCTTACTAGGTTTCATTTTTAGTGAACCCGGGTTTGCTCGTATTTTCAGTCATAAAAATCCGAGTGTAGCTCGGTCGCCCAGGTACTAATCTTAGATAACGCAAACATTGCATTCACTTACAATAGTTACTTGAGCTAGCTACAACTGTTTGAAATTTGAATTTCCCGCCGCATGTCTGCCGTTGGTTCTTAAATGAAAGTAACACCACTATTTGCCGCTACTATTACTACAGTAACGTACTTATTAAGACCGTACAGCGCGCAGCTGTCTCTCTCGCGCATTACAAAAATAAACACAAAATCTCTGGATGAAGATAAGTGAGACAGTTTTGTTTATTTAGTTTCTAGAAATGTTCTAAAAAAGTGTTTCTTCTATATCTTTCAACTTGTCTGAGGAATTCCCAAATATAAGTTTTACTCAAGACTCCGTCGCTAATATAAATGATATCTGTTTTTTTTTAATATTTCTCTTATCTATATAAACACGAAGTTACAATAGATCCGCAAGGGTCGCAGTGACGGGGAGGCTCTTGTGGCCTCCCACCCTACCTCGAATAATAATAAAAAATCTATATAAACAAATTTTCTCTCACTTTTACAATTTACAATCTCCACTCAGTGATTTTATATGTTTAAAAATGTGACGCGCGACACCGACAGAGATAGCTGCACGTTTTAAACTAATCCTTAATGTGTAGTCTACGTTGTGTTTCATATTTTGTTGTGTAATGTCCTAATGATATACATGAGTCACATCTGACATATATTGTGGCTACATAGCATATCTAAGTACCTAATATAAATTTAACCCGAAAATTAAAATAATTATAAGTGAAACGAGCCTGTGCCTTTGACTTATGTAAAAAATACTTTTGTACCTTAGGCTCACCGCGAAAAAAAAAATTTTTTTTTGAAGAATTATTTTCAAGTTAGGCAGAAATACTAAACTACGTCCAATTGAGATTCAAAGTGAGGAATGCGACCTAGATTGGTTAAACCACTATTCATCCACCTCAAGTGTGAAAGGGCCCGTCAGATAAAAGTGACTAGTGACGTCACATTTAAAGAGATGCTGTCTCACCCAATGGCTTTAGAATAACGGTCTAAAGTACATATATTTATTTAGACAGATTAAGGAAGAAATCATTGGTTATCTTAAGAGTAAGTATATTTAGTCAAAAAGGACTCATCGAACTAATTTCAAAAAGATCAACTGGAGGAATGTACTATGTTTGTGTCAAGTAACTGTCCCAAAATATTGAAGAAAGCAAATAGATTCGTTATTTTTCTCCTCAAATCCTAGGCAGCAAATTAAAGAACATTCAACCTTAAATTATTGTCGATAAAATTGCTTTTCGTACAATAAACATCTAAAAAGCTTAACAAACGGGAAGCGATTTCCTACAATGTCAAAAAACAAGTAACATTAACGTCGATATACTTCAAAAACTATCAAAATGTAATTAAAATGCTTCAAAAACTTACTAAAAAGCCTTCGTCTCGATCCTCTTAACTAATGTTAAATGTCAATTTTATTTTTCTTGTTTAAAGAAATATATTATGAAGTTTGAATAACAATTTTACACTCAAATGAATAGCCAAATGACCTATTTAGCATTGGTCGATACCATACCGAAGTTACTTCGTGTCCATTTCACATCTTATGATACTTTTAGCAATCGAAATGTGACTGAATTCGAGGGCTTTTACATAATCACTCTCCTGAATCAAGTAACAATTTTACCATTTCATTGGTACTCCGAATAAAAAAAAAACAATCACAACAGCTACGCCCTATTTGTACTCATCCATAGAAAAAACAGTATAAAAAATCAACACCAAAAATTGCATTGACTCGACAACTCGCAAAAATTGACTTCAATACTGCAACTAGCTATGAATCTAAAAATAAACGATCTAGTAATTATGTCCCGCCTACGAGTCGACTGTGTCGCTTTCTCCGACAGAGGTAGAAATATCTCTTATCTCTTTCGAAACAAGCGGCACGATTCGAGCCTTAAGGTGATTCGATTTACTTAGAAGTATTTTCACCTATTATAATCGAAAATAATATAGTTTTAAATTAATTATTTGTGGTTAGCTTTAGTATGGCTCTTTATTGGCATTAAACCACATCTGTTAAACAAATGAGATGATTAACAAAAATGACAATAAAATATCTATCCGTAAAATGCGATAGAAAAACTTTTGAAAATTTTGAATAAAAGGAGAGGTCAATATTGGTACTACATAAATTCTACACAAAATCATATTACATAATTTAAAAGCTTAAATTTAGGTACTTAAATATATTGGAAAAATATTACCAGTAAGAAATAAGATAGATAGTGTGGTTATTATGGTATATTTGTAATATTATTAAAGCATAATTTAAAAAAATGTAGCATGTTCATTGTCTTTGATAATATGATTTACCGCTAATAAAGATCGATATTAAAGCTAATCACAATTATTTCATTGTAAAATTATACTCTTTTCGACCTTACATGGTAAAAATGCTTTTGTCTGGAAATTGAACCACCTTAACTCGTTACCTGGGATTTTTTAACCTAGATAATACCGTTTTTACGTATAAACTATGCTATGGTTATATCTATGCCATGGATGACTGAGCTAAAAGACATACTAATCTGCAATTATCTGTAGGTAAACGGTCTTGGCTGACTGATTCACAACGTACACCCTAAAACGCTGGTTCTACAGATATGAAATTTGGAGCATGCTTTCCTTGTGGAATGAAGACAAAGAAAAGTATGAACTTTCCTTTTGTACTTAATTTGTGTATTTAACTGCTAACCATGCTGTGTGCACATGTTTAGAGACAATTTCCAGTTCTAAACAGTTTTATCAGTGTTTTATTATTTATTAGATAATGTTTTTTTTTTATTTGTTGGTTACAAAACTGACTTGACACAACAGAAACTTAAATAATAGGATTAAGTTATTAGTTTTTGTGCAAGTACCTAATGTATAATTAAAATAATTAAATAAATTGTGTTTAATGTGTTACATACAACAAAAAAAAACATAATTTATTTGTAGTTTTAGTGTCTATTGGTTCAGTCATCCATGCTCTATGGTCTAGTATAACAGGCGCTATCTATATCAGTGTTGCTAGCTAATATCAATTGTACTTATCTATATTTAACTTAATTGTGAGTGTTACCATTATAGGAACTGTATTAATACTGAAAATACGTCGACTTGATTGGTTAATTTATTAGATTCTGGCATTGAGGGCGCTGCTGTACTTATTTCATTATTTTGTTTAGTCGAGACCACAGAATACTATAGTAGTATATACTTCGAGATGTTAGCTCCTCTTTTTTGCCACTATAGAACTATAAGTAAACTAATTTTGGTGACTAGTATGATAAAGTGTAATAAAATACTGAAGAAATAATTTAAATCAGGCAACTTTCGTTTTCATACCAAAACATTATCTGATTTCGTTCTATTCTTGTTATGAAAATAAAGTTTCTGATTTCTGAAAATGGAATGACTAGCTTGCATTTTTTTACCATTGCAAATTTCATTATAACTTCGAAATTAAAAGCCAAAAAAATAAAAATAGACAAAAGTAGAGCGAACCTATTTTCTCATATGAAAACAAACACAACAAAAAACAACAGCAAACTTGTCTACATGTTATTGCTAGTCTACATGTTAGGTGAGCTATGGTCAACATGTAGTGCCCCCTAAACTACGGTAACACTCACATCAAGTCGTTACAATAGATATATATATATAAAGCTGTTCATCTAAGTGGGTCGTCTGTCGTCGCTGGGGCGTGGCATCACGTCGTCGACTTGTATCAACTGCTCTATAGGTATCAGGGATAGCTCTCCCCCCAGCATCGGAGGTGGAGGGGTCTGGAACGGGCACAATTTTAGAAAAATCAAAAACCCACGACAAAAAAAAACGGCTGAGTTGATTTTGATGGAACATTGCCACAGAGCACATAATAATACTACGCTCACAACACTCCTCACCTCCCACCAAATCGCGCTCACCCCGCGGCGTATATGGAATTTATACCTTCACACAATGCTCATGACGTCAGAGACCGTGTTGCTGTCGGGTACATTTTCAAATCCAGAAAGCGAAAATCTTTTCATTAAAGCCTACCTTTACCTAACATTTGTGACGTCACTGGTGCGTTTTGACTTCGGGTATACTTTCAGTTTGAAAACGCCCGCGCAGTTATTTTAAAACATACCCGACCGCAACGAAACGAGTAAAAAAACCTAACCTAACCTAACGTGTTATCCTAACATATAAAAACAAACCATCCCTTTGTCTGTCTCTATATTCGTTGAAAGGCATTAAAACGTGTAGATTACAGTATAGCAAAATGGAATGTCCTACATGAAAGTATACCCCAAAAAAAAATTTGCAGTATTAAGGATTTCAAAATATACCCGATACTTTGAAATCGGCTATATATTTTTGTATTGTATCCGAACTCAACACTATAGAGCGTTGTGTGAAGGTATGTATTCCATATACGCCACACCGCGGGCTTGAGGTACGGAGTCGTACTCACAGGATTTTTAAACGGCTTAAAAAAAAGGAGGTTATCAATTCGACCTGTATGTATGTAATATTGTCAGAATTGCAGTTTTTTTAACCGACTTCAAAAAAAAGTATCAATTCAACCTGTATGTATGTAATATTGCCAGAACTGCACAGTTTTTGTATATGTTTGTATGTTTGTCTACGAATTACGCAGAAACTAGAAGTCGTATTACAAAAAATGTTTTTTTTTATTAATTATAGTATCTTTTAAATTAGGTATAAATATGAGTATAAATTTTATCAAAATCGGTTCAGTACTTTGGTTGTTATAACAATATAACTGAAAAAATGTCATCCAAGTTAAAGAAATTGCGTATTTTGAAGTCAGTTGGTTCAGTTTTTGTAACTTTAATTATTTAAGAGTTCGTATTTCGACCATCGTCCGTCTCGCTCGCGCGTCCCCACATTTTGAAGATATAAAATGACCTAGTGAACTTTTGTGAAGATAATGTAAAATGACTGAATGAACATATAAAAAATCGTCGTTTGTAAAAGTAGAAAACAACACAAATATTCGACAATAATTTCAATTTGATACATATTGATTTAATATGGATCAAATTGTTTTTTTGTCGAATATTTGTGATGTTGTTTTCTAGTTTTACAAACGACGATTTTTTATATGTTCATTCAGTCATTTTACATTATCTTCACAAAAGTTTGGGTGTGCGCGAGCGAGACTGACGATGGTCGTAGTACGGGCTCTTGCGTGTGGTATATGTTTGTGTATACGTACAGTGCTAGTATAGGATGGTGTGTGCGGCGAGGGCGGCGCGTGGTGCGCGTGCGCCTCTCGCGCCTTACGCAGGCCTAGAGAGAACACCGCCACAGAGCGCACGCGTTTCACAAGCAGCGCGCGCGCACGGGACCGACCTGCAACACAATACATACATTATAACTATTAGAACCGGATTATATGATACATTTATAAATAATACATTTATAATTACATAAATGATACATTTTAGAAAACATGCACGTATAAAGAAGGAATTTTGTTTAAATTACTATTCTGTCTGAATTATTATTTATTATCCGTATCTTAGGAGTCCTAGTTGAATAAGTCAAAGTAAAATAGCACTTACTGCTCTTGTCTTTAGGTTTGTCGTCCTCACTGGAAGTAGCACTGGCGTCGATAGAGGGCGCCGCTGATGGTACTGCGTTCAAATCCGGTTCGGAGCCACCAGCGCTCACGCTGCCTGATAGCTCCTGGGGACATTTTTTTTTAATTCGAAAATAGGCTTGCGCTTGACCGTCAACTCACCTGGTGTTAAGCGACAGCTACGGTCTACAATGGAGCGCGCTTGCCTAGAAGAAACCTATTTACATTACAGAACTATGTACAATAGGGAATATGAATGAATTTTATTTCATAGGAATAATAGTTTTAATTGATAACACACTAAAATATAATACATAACAAAAAAAAAAAAAACAATCGGTCAATAAATTTCAGATATAAAAACATTTGAAGTGTTAGGGAGGGATGCTCTATCCCTTTCTCGTGAAACAACGTGTCGTGTTTTGAATTTGTACGGCGAATATGAACTATGACGTCATCATTCGCTATCGTCTGCTCTGTCTAATATGAAATTAAAATACTTGTAACTTTCTTATTTTTTAAAGTATTTGAATTTTGTTATTGTGGACTGGATCCATTTGCTTGAAAAAAGCTAAGCTTTTTTATAACGTATTAAAAATAAATCATGCACATTCCCTATTATTTTTTAGGGTCACCTATCTATTATCCGAATTGTGAAATACCGAATACCATTTCCCCGAAAAGGATTTTTTTATTTCAAAAGACACTCAAAGTATCGAAAGCTCATTTGACTACTCGTCCGATAACCGAATCTTTGTAATAAGATAGATTCCGTCTTATAGACGCTGAATAAGCGCATATTAGTTTATCAGTTTTTTGTTCCATTTTTCCTTCCTTCCCGTTTTTTGATTCATACACATTCATTTCAGCTTCCATGGCTCCGAAAAAAATTATTTTAATGTCATCAATTTTCTTTAAATGTCATCCTTAGTAATAATATTATAAAAGCGGAAGTTTCAGTCTGTTTGTACTTTTTAACGACCGATCGTTATGAATATTGGTACAGAGATAGCTGTGATCCTGGAGATGGACACAGTAGACTTTTTTTTCCACCGTCATCGTTTTTCATCACTACACCGGTAAAACCTCGGAGCGCAACTAGTTTTCTGTAATACGAATTCTTGTAAACAAAAATATCCACAATAATAAATTCCTAGTAAACACAAATTCTTCCACATTACCTGCAATGTAGGGTTTATACGCGGCCGGTGTTGTGTGGGATGCGGGATGCAATGCGCAGAGCGGTGCAGAGGTTCATCCCGCAACCCGCGCACCCCTAGCAGGGACAGTGGGGCTCCGGGTGTGCCCTCCTGTTGTAATAATTAGGACATTTATAACGAAAATTGGGGTGGCTATGTTCGGACACAGACATGTTTTATGTGAATACGCGGACGTAACGTATTTCTAAATGACTCAGAATGACGGGGTTAACTCCTCCGCTGCGTGCGATGCGTAACAGTCCTTACTCAGCTTAACAAATTCCAGTATTTCTTAGGTACGAAGTGGCATAATTGTTAGAATAAACGGCTAGATCGATTTTGATGTGCGAGGTGTCTTAAGATTCGTCTTCACTTCCAGAGTGTCCATTCTGCACACTCCTACAGATAAACAACGATTCATCGAAATCGGACCATGTTTAGGTAGATATTTTTTTTCACGCGAACTCAGAAAAGTTCGTTAAAGTAATTTTACCTTTCGTCTCAGGCTCGGTTTTGTCGGGCTGAGTTCTTGCAACAACTGCAAAGAGCCTGTAGTCACGGCAGCGTCGTTTACTGTCGACGTCGTTATTGACGCCGCTTTGGGCCTGAAATATATACGCCAAGATGTAACACAGTTATATCGGTTATCTGACTACCGAAATCAAGACTACTAGATCCACACCTATAGGTATATTCTCTTAATATTTTCAATCTACTTCAAAAGAGGTTCTCAATTCGATTGCATTTTTAGGGTTCCGTACCTCAAAAGATAAAAACGGAACCCTTTTAGGATCACTTTGTTGTCCGACTCTCCATCCGTTCGGGTGTCAAGACCTTTATCTCGGGAACGCGTGAAGGTATCGTGTTGAAATTAAAGCCATATACGCAGATCCATATTATCTTGACGCAGAAAGAAAAATCAAATTTCTCAGTTTTCGTAAAAAAAAAGTTACAGCCGAATATGTCGTAAAAAACGACCATTTCGACACGTACAGGAGAATTAAAACCTATGGGGTACTTCCCGTTGACCTAGAACTCTGAAATTTGGCAAGAAGCATTGTGTTAGAGTACACATATAGGAAAAATCCGAAAACCGGACATGGCGGTCATTTTTAATTGAATCACAAAAAAAAATGTTTTTATGCAAGGAATGAGGGTCAAATTAACCGTATCATCAAATTTCTCAGTTTTCGTAAAAAAAAAGTTACAGCCGAATATGTCGTAAAAAACGACCATTTCGACACGTACAGGAGAATTAAAACCTATGGGGTACTTCCCGTTGACCTAGAACTCTGAAATTTGGCAAGAAGCATTGTGTTAGAGTACACATATAGGAAAAATCCGAAAACCGGACATGGCGGTCATTTTTAATTGAATCACAAAAAAAAATGTTTTTATGCAAGGAATGAGGGTCAAATTAACCGTATCATCAAATTTCTCAGTTTTCGTAAAAAAAAAAGTTACAGCCGAATATGTCGTAAAAAACGACCATTTCGACACGTACAGGAGAATTAAAACCTATGGGGTACTTCCCGTTGACCTAGAACTCTGAAATTTGGCAAGAAGCATTGTGTTAGAGTACACATATAGGAAAAATCCGAAAACCGGACATGGCGGTCATTTTTAATTGAATCACAAAAAAATGTGTTTTTATGCAAGGAATGAGGGTCAAATTAACCGTATCATGTGGGGTATCATATGAAAGAGCTTAATTAGCATAAGTTAAAACAGGTTTTTAAATATTTTTACGGTGTATATTTTTCGGTATAAGAAGGAAAATACAAATATATATATATATGATTTCCTCCTTTTATTTACTAGTTTGTACGGAACCCTTAGTGGGCGAGTCAGACTCGCAATTGTCCGGTTCTTTAAAATATTTGTTACTTCATAACCGTTACATAATAACCGATTTGAAAAAAAAAAACTTTTAGATTGGTCCCATTGAAATTTCATCAAAATTTGTGTATTAATATATTTTTTAAAACAAAATAGCTCCAAATAATCCAAGTAATCGAAGTTGCGTATTTGAAGTCGAGTCAAGTTTTTAAACTATAATAATTAATTGAAGTAGTAGTCTCGTATCGGTTTCAAAAATCAAACTTTAGAGAACAGATAGGCATTTCTGAAGTACAAGTGAAAGATATTTACAATGTGCTGTATGAGTTATATTCAAGTTAATTAAACAAGTATCTATAATATAAGAAAAATAAAATATATAGGATATTTTATTTTATTAATTTGACATACATTTACTATTTATTTTCACATAATTGATGGACATGTAATTCAATAGCTTGTTATTATCATTTTTAATTCATTTGACATGTGTTTTAATGGCATATTTTTAATTTTAATGACTATTTTTATTATTAATGCATGCTGACTTCACCTGTAATTATTATGACATTAAGCTGTATTTTATTTGTATGATTTTTTATTGTCAATGTATAGATGTACACAGTGTAGGTGAACTTCATAAATAAATACATAAAATACCCGACTGCAAAAAAGCAGTTTTTACAGTCTAATTTACGATTTCGTTACACTTGATACGCTGTTGAGTGTACGTTTTTTGTGAGAAAGTATGGGTAAAATCGCTGTAAAAGAATATAAATGCGCATTGATTAGGATAATTATCCGACTCATGATTATGATTCGATTTCGACTTATGATTTCGTGTACCGACTTCCAAAAAGGAGGAGGTTCTCAATTCGACTGTATGTTAGTTCAGAGATTACATCGCCAATTATTAATTGATTTTGATGAATCTTTTTTTTTTGTTCGGTAGGTCATACTTCAGAGGTAGCCCATATACATTTTATCTAAATCGGTTCAGTACTTTGGTTTTTATAACAAAATAACTGGGAAAACATTTTAATAATTATAGTTAATTATAAATATAATAAATTTGGTCTATTTTTTGGCGCCAAAATAATTATATGTTTTCCTATTGAGTGGGGTATCAAAATGAAGAGCCTTAAAAGGTGATTTAAAAAAAAATACAAAAAATTCGCACCGCACTAGGGTTTTATAGTTCTATTAACCCATAGCTTGGTTTAGGTATGCTTTGTACATAAAAACTGCAAAAAATAAATGATATGATAAGCAACGGACATACTTTTAGGGTGTCAGGGTACCAAGGATGATTATCCCAGAGTATAATCTCGACTTTATTCACAATTATTCGTATATTATTATTGTTTTTTCTAGGCAAGCGCGCTCCATCGTAGACCGTAATAACGCCAGACGAGTTTACGGTCAAGCGCAGGCCTATTTTTGAAAAAAAAAAAAACTATTGGTGTAGCAAAAGTGCTTATGATGATACATCAATATAAATCATGATGATACATACAATACAATGACCCCTTAAAATATGTCTGATAGAGACTATATGATATACAATAAAATGAATGAGAATAACCTATTTAACTAACCTTTCTAAAGACAGTCAGTTTAAAATAAGATGATATTTATGACGATATGATATGATATGATGATGTTAAAAGAAAAATAATTTAAAAAACAATAATTACCTTATATCTCGAGCAGATATCCACAATATTTCTTTATCTTACTTTAAGTGAAAGGCGAATGAAAAATAAAATAAAGTACATCACATTTATTGCAAATAAAATATAAGTTTCATAAGAAAAGCGTTAATACTGACATGACGGAATTAAACAAGATACAATAAAAAATGGCGTAAATACACTACACACCGATCCAGGCTAAGTTTTACTTGTGCCAAATTAACTGAAAAGAAAAAACAAAATAATAAGACTACAAAAATACCACATACACTGTAACTATAATCGAGAATATGCATGATTTATTTTTATTTAGTATTAAAAAGGCTAACTACAAATAAATCCATTCAAGAAAAACAACATTAAAATATCTTGATAAATCTGAAAAGTTACAAGCATTTTAATTCCATGCTAGACAGAGAGCACACGATCGCGTCAGATGACGTCATCCATCATGTTCGCCGTACAAATTCAATACAAACTGTTGTTTCGCGAGAAAGGAATAGACCATGCCTCCCCTAAAACTTTCAATGTTTATATCTCGGAAGTTTATTGACCAACCGAATAATTTATTTAATAAATGTATTACATTTTAGCATCTTATCAACTAAAATATGCATGAATTTTATTCCTATGAAATAAAATTCATGCATATTCCTTATTATAAGATTACTCTGGGTTTCCATCCCTGTCTTGTAATGTTAACAGCATTGAGAGGTAACAAATGAGAGTTTTTAGTTTCAAAACAAGCTCTCTATGGACACCAGCTTCGCGCTATTTATCAGAATATCTAGAATACCTACAGAATCACAATTTCCAAACAAAATAACAACAATAAGTTTATCATTTGATAGATTCTCATCTATATTTGACAGTTTTTGGAAAAGGTGATGTGAGAAATTTTCATATATTATTTTGAGATCAAAAATTATAATAATAGTCTCATGTATATAGCTAATCGTACACTATGTTTATAGCTAGTCATAATACAGACTTCGATAAATTTCTAACAAAATCTGTTCATATTATTTCCATATCGTAAACGGTCCTAGTTGGACCATTGGATCAACTTTGTCAGATTTTGAAAATAGATTAAAAGCTAAATTAAAACCTTTCAGCGTGTCAAGTACTACAATTTTAAGAATAAATACAACAAAATGATAATAATTCACTTTTTTTTCTATAAGTTACGCGGTTAAATCGAGCAATCAAAATTAAATCTAACGTAATTCTACCAATATCGATACAAAATTTATCGACACTGTCCCAACTCTACTTACCTAAAAGGCGGTATTTCCGGTATCAGGCCGATGTTGATTTTCTTCTTCTCTTCTTTCTTCTCCACCTTCTCCTTCTCCGGTTTATCGTGCGCCTTAGGAGTGGTAGGGGTAGCGGTGCGGGGGGTGCCGCGCACTGAACGCACGTCATCTTGGCTCGGGTGCTCTGACTAGAATTGAAATTGAAAATTGTAAGAACGGAAATAACTGGCCAAGTACAAACTTAAAAATTTCAAATATATACGTACCATAAGCGGCGCGTGCGCATTTTTGATCGCCTCCCGCCTCTGGAATTCGACTTTAGCCATTTCTGTCGCGAGCCACGCTGGGATCTCCGGTATAGCGAGTCGCAGAGCTAGGACTATGCCTAAAACCACATGCTGGAAAGAAAAATAGGATAATATAAGTAAAATTTGCTTCCGAAAGACGGAGAGAGGGATACGTTGACTTGACGCCTAGTAATTTCGTGGAAGTTTTTCTATGTTAGATCTACGATTGACCACCTACTCGCCTGATGTTAAGCGACGGTGTGGCTGAGGATGGAGCTCGTGGATTCAGAAAATATCTATTCACAGTTTTGAATATCCCAAGGTATAATATAGCTCTTAAGAAATAGAGATTGCGGCAAATAATTCCATTCCTGTGCAGTACGCATCAAAAACGTGGACCAATATCGCAGAGTACGGATTTTTAACACTTCAATGAGAAATGGGTGGTAATAGAGATGTTTTACCTGTAAATAAAACATTTATTAAACATACTTACCTATTCGAAACCCAATTAAATATATGAGAGTAGCGTGCTTGACTAACATCCGAAATAGTCGTGCCGTGATTCGGGTCCGCTCGTTCACCTCCGGTTTTCTCGTCCAATCAGAAGTGACTCCGCCCCTTTCGGCCCCTTCCTTCCCCTCCACGTAAACCATCACCACAGGTAGTGCGCTGGGCGCAACTAGGATTCATTGGTTATCTCATATAATTAGGCCACCAGGCAGATATAGAAAGTATTGGGTTTCGAATAGGTAAGTATGTTTAATAAATGTTTTATTTACAGGTAAAACATCTCTATTAAACAACTGTACCGTAATTCGAAACCCAATTAAATATATGAGAGACTTGTTTGTTATCGCCTGGTGGTGATGGTGACGTTACGCCAATGTGATATATTTAGTTTGACTGTATAGGTGTAGTCAAAGACAACTAATATTTTGAAAGTGATGTATTAAAGTAACTACTAGTTAAGTAGTTGTAAGTACTCTTAGCAAGATCAAGTTATTATCAGGAACCGACTGTTATAGAATATTATTATTTTGTTATTACAATTGGTTGATGCCACTGCTAGACTGTAGCTACCAGGTATATTTGATTCAGTGTTTACTTCTTTTAAGCAGTATCAGCTATAGTGTATGTATGTATTTTACATAATTTTGCGATCTGATATTTCGAACACTTTGCAGCGTCTTTGGTAACAGGTGAAACTAGACCAATTGTTCTTGGTTTAGTAAATCCATTCAAATTGAAGTTGTTTATTATTACAATAATTATGGTACAAAACATTAAACTGCAGCACTAGCTCCCAAACTGGGTGAAGTTAAACACTTATAGGCATAAAAGCATCTTATATTATTTCCATTAAACACGGAGTAACTGTGAAAGTTCATATGCGATTATTTATGATGATATAAATTTCTGGCTGCGGTACAGTATAAAATTAAAATATGTAACCGCTATCATTTTTAACCAGGATGGACTGCTTACAAGCTTATGCAGGTCAGTCAAAAAATATTCAACTGAGACACGATAGGACTTTAGCATAGCCTGTCTCAATTCATACAAGGTATTGATACCTCTAAATGGCAGATATACGTCTTATTTTAAAATATGAATAATATTGATAATTATTCATATTAGTGTGAAATATCCACAAATATTTATTAATTAATTTATTTTTGTATTCATATTAATTACTATCGGCGGTGGGTGGCCGGCCATGGTAACAACTGGAACTTGGTTTCTGATTTTTCCAGTGGTTTACTAAAGTTCGTAAAACCTGGATACAATTATCATCAAGCCAAAAAGGATGAAAAAAGAATAGGGAAGTCTTTGCCCAGCAGTGGGCCGGTACACACTAAATTCAAAGCATATTCTACCAATTTACAAATGCAGGTCTGCAATGTGATTGGTTTTTAGGTTCATAAGTTGGTTATTCGTAAGTTGCGATAGTTTGTAATTTTTTAATAAAGACGATAAAGAAATTATCCAGTATCAGTTCTTTTGTTGACTTCTGTCCATTTCTCAAGTAATTTATTTCTTAGTTGTGGAGATGAAAAACAGACTAAGTAAGATTAAAGGTGTCTAACTCTCCTGAGAATTTGATGTGCAATCCTGAAACCATTGCAGAATACAGGTTTGTTCGATGGGGACCTTAAAGTTTTATATTCTCTTTGTTTCAGTTGAAGTTTGTAATTCAGGTAGGTACTTTAAGAAGTTGTGCCGAATTCTGTACGGCATAAATGGCATATGCGAGTGTTGCGATTGTGTCGTAAATGTTAAATAATAGATTGATCATGTGAGTATTGCACTGACATAAGATTTTTCAATGTTTTTCATTAACTGTAGTGTATTTAACTAGTCTATTGTGATAATAGGCAAGGGATGTACTTGAATAATCTAATGATATTGATCTTGCAAGTTCCCTTACGATTGCTTTTTCCTCCTTAGTACTAGTCGCTTCATTGTCATGTCTGTGTTAACAGTGATTGGTATACTTTGTATGTCCGAGGGCCAACTTTGTACCCTTGTATTTGTATGTTGATCGTTTTGGCGCGAGAACACATAGCATATTATAGCAATAAATACATGTGTATATTTGTTTCAAACACTAGGGTTTGGAAGTTTATTTCTACTTGTGGGGCGACTTCATGTTTATACCGTCCAGTCTGATATGTATAGCACAGCCTTGGCGGAAGGCTATTGATACAGAGTGCAAGGCACAGGTACATGTGCTCAAGGCATTCTTTTTCGATAATGCGCTTAATTTCTCCTCCTTTAAATCCTAGAATTAAGAGAGTGTCCGGCCGAGTTGCAAGTAGCCAGGAAGTATATAGTCTTGATGTTTATGAAATTAATGTTGAATCGATTTTCGAACATATTTTATAATATCGTTATAAGCAAGCCACATAAATGCAGTGACGGCTTAATGCAGTTGGAAAAAGAGGGTAGGTTTGACACAACGTTAATTATGAACGCCCAGTGTTTTCATAAAAATAAAAACTCGGTATACGGTGGCAGTTAACAAATGAATTTATGATGGTGATACATTTGTAGCCGTTCTGTAAATAGCAATTACAGCAAAACAATTAATCTCATCGCACTGTTCTTAAAATACTGGATTTACACATGACAGCAGATGTGTGAATATCGTGAACGATTCATATTTGTCGTTGTAGAGTCGTAGGTGAGAATGAGTCTGGTCACTTGGCGAGACTGCATCGGCAAGTTGAAAAAAAAAAGGTAAGGTCGAGCCCTAAGCTCTTTTCAATGAGTAATATTTCTAAGTAATAGAATGGAAGGCGGGGGCTTCCGATGATTGTAATATTTATTTCAAAGCCTGAAAATGTTTGGCAGAGCCTTTAGCATTTTCCGATAAGCTTTCTTTAAAGGTTGAAAAAATGGGGGCGGAGGCTTAGGTATTTTGCGATGAACATAACGCTTATTTAAAAAATTGAAAAAAAAAAAGAAAGTAATCATAATTTTCTCAAGCATTTAGAGCTTATTTCGAAAAAGTGAAAGGAGGAGCCCCCTTAGCACTATTTTATGAGCGTAATACTTATATTAGATACTGAAAAGGTAGGGCGGAGCCCTTTGCATTTTCTGATAAGCGTAGTACTACATTCAAGAGTTGAAAATGGAGGCGAGGCGCCTCGCATTCTTACAATGAGCGTATTCATCGTTATAAGTTTGAAAATTTAGCCCTTAGCATTCTCTGATGAGTGTAATACCACCTTGAAAAGTAAAAAATGTAGGATAAGGTACCTGACATTTTTAATATACGTATTCCTTATTTCAAGTACTGTAAGTAGTTTTAGTACTGGTATTTCTTGTTTTAAGTTCGAAAATGATGTTTCTTGTTTTAAGCCGAAGATGAAGCCTTAGCATTTAATAATCAGATTATCTCCCAAAATTGCAAATGTAGGGCAGGGCCACTAGCATTTTTAGTTTTTTGCTCCTATCCCGATGGGATGAGGGAGAAACTACATAGTCCACCTTAAAATGTTTAAAAAAAATGTAGGATAAGGCGCCTGACATTTTTAATAAACGTATTCCTTATTTCGATTACTGTAAGTAGTTTTAGTACAAGTTCGAAAATGTAAGATGAAGACTTAGTATTTTCTAATAATCAGAATATTTCCTAAAATTGCAAATGTAGGGCAGGGCCGCTAGCATTTTTCGTTTCTGCTCCTATCCCGATGGGATGAGGGAGAAACTACATAGTTTGTCACTTATTTCTTGGTCCTATGTAAGATGAAGCCTTAGCATAATCAGAATCTCCCAAAATTGCAAATGTAGGGCAGGGCCGCTAGCATTTTTCGATTCTGCTCCTATTCCGATGGGATGAGGGAGAAACTACATAGTTTGTCAGCATCTTCACTTTTTTCTTGGTCCTATCCCGGTTAGATGAGGACGAATTTAGTTTTTTAATTGTCTTAAGTTATTTTGGTTCTTGTCCCCGTCGGATCAGGACGGATTATATTTTATTAAAGCATTCAGTTTTTCTGATCATATACTGATGGGATACGCAGAAATTGCAATGTTTGTAACACGCAGATGCATAATTTTGATGCGAAGCAAGGGTACAGCATTCTAGCTTAGTGTTGCTTTTTACTTATTTCGAATAAAGTCGCGTCAATTAGCTGTTTATTGCGATAATCAGCTTTTCTTGTTTCACTCTTAACCGTACATGAAATGAACGCAATATAAAATGTTACTTCTAAAAAATGCCGAGATTCTTAAAACCTATGTTTAAAGTATATATTTAAGCATATAGAACATTATATAAGGCATAATTGATTTGTTATAGAATAGATGATAAAGCGAGAAGGTAGCTCTGCCACTGCTCTTTAGGTCCTGTATGTGAATATTCCCAACTCGTGTTTGGGTTCGGGCTTTCGGGTAAAGAATTTGGTAATAAATGTATTGTAGTATATGTCACAGCGATAGCTGTTTTATAAGTACTATTTCAATGGCATATTAAGCCTTATTCCTGCAACAGCTAAATCTTCATTTCCTAACATCCGTAGTATCCCTCGTTGGAGCGGAACCCTATTAAATCTATTTAAAATACTGAAATAACCTTAAATTCATACTGAATTTATAAAATAACGAACGGTAACACCGTTAAATGTGGTAAAGTAAATAATTGTTCAGGACTTACCAATTATCAACCTCTTACCGGTTAACACTATTTGGTACTTTAACACTTTTATAGCACGACGCGGCCTATAAAGTATGTAGAAGGTACTAACGACCGCTTTTGGATGAAAATCCAAACGCCAATGAATCCTAGTTGCGCCCAGCGCACTACCTGTGGTGATGGTTTACGTGGAGGGGAAGGAAGGGGCCGAAAGGGGCGGAGTCACTTCTGATTGGACGAGAAAACCGGAGGTGAACGAGCGGACCCGAATCACGGCACGACTATTTCGGATGTTAGTCAAGCACGCTACTCTCATATATTTAATTGGGTTTCGAATTACGGTACAGTTGTTTAATACGCCGATTTTTCTGTAGTGAAATGGAGAGGGTGGAATTAGGTCGTAAAGCTCTTGCGCACATTCCCAACAATGTATTAAAAATCAACAAAAAAAACAGTAGATACTGACTTCGATATTTTGGCTTTGTAGACGTTACAAAGTATTTAGGCATTCTTTCAACTCGTACATATAAGACACAAGGGTCGAAAGTAACATATATAGGCACTTGGCTAAACCATCTTGTACTTATGGTTTAGCTCAAGTGCCTTAGTAGGTCTTTCACCTGAGGTTAGCACTCTGCTTTTCATTTCGAATATAAGGAACGTAGACAAGACAAGTGTCTAGACTCAAGATAAGACTCGGGACTATAGACAAAACAAAAGACAGTTAAAAATGGCAAATAAGCAGACTGCGCGAGTCCACATCCCCGTGAGGGAAAAAAGAAGGAACAAGTTTCGACATGGTTCAATAGAAATGTCAAAACAGAATGTGATTTTTTAATAATTTTACATTCCGGAAAAACAATTCTCCCTAGGGATAAAAGTAGTATTTTCGACCTTGTGAATAGGCACTTCAAGAGTACTTTCAGAGTATGAGAATGGAATATTAAATTGACTTTATCCCCAAACAAATACATAGCTCGTTACTCACCTCTAGAGCGACAATGACCAGTATAGTTTGAGCTGGTGTAGCGTCAGGCAACAAGCGGTGTACGGGTCCAGAGAGACCGATCAAAGCGCAGTTCACTAGCACCGCCACAGCTACCATTGCCTCCATTGCGTGCTGGAAATAAAACATACAATATAAGTAATAGATAGATTGTATAAAATAGAACACACCCTACTTAACTTTACGATATAACCCGCCAGGAAGGATATAACCCGCTAGGATGGATAGAACCCGCCAGGATGGATACAACCCGCCAGGATGTATATAGCCCGCTAGGATGGATATAGCGCGCTAGAATGGATATCACCCGTTTCCTCCCCCTCACCTGCCAGCTGCCGATGCTGTTGACCCGCTCTCCAAAGGGCCGCTGCGCGACGTGGCACAGTTTGAACGCGTCCGCGCGCACTTCCAGCGCGTTGTTGAGCAGCGCACACACGGCGGCCAGGGGGAACGCGCTGGAGAACAGCACCACGTGACCGAGCTGGGTCAGCATCTCCAGGTATTCCGCGAACGTGCCATCGTACTGGAATTACACGAAGCAAACCATGTGTTTTTACTCGACTGCGCAAAGAATATGCCCTCGTAAAATTTTACACATGATGGTCAACTGATGCTTCTCCCGTCTGACTTGCAAAGTCCTGCACTGATGTCCCGCTTCGGGTGTTGTGTAATTTTACCCTCGCTAGCCTATTTAAGCTACTCCTTAAAGTAACAGAGCACAGCCCTAGGTCGCTGGCATCATTGTTCTATCTCTTTTGCGCCAGATATGTTGTAGAAATGATTGTTACAACTATGTATCAAATATATGCAAAATTAATAATTAATAAAGTTTTTCGTTTTAAATAAAGTTTCGACTGTAATTGGAGAACTATTAGCCCGGTCTACACGGAATTTTGTATAACTAAGTTTCTAGTTTACGTTTATAACGAAAAATTAGAGTTTTAGAGTTTTTTAATTAAGAATAGAGTCGTGAAAATGCGAGTTCAGCACAAACGTACAACTATACTTTGGAAAATTTACCTTAAACAACTGTGATTCCAGCTCGGCCTGATGTATGACCTTCTGTCCAACAGTTGAAGCATCAGATTCCCTCTTATCATCAGTGCCTCCGTTCACGGCTAGGAGGTTCTCTGGTGGATCGCCGGTTGATGAGGTGCGTTTTTCGAATAACTCTGTGATTTCATCAGATGATGGTACTGGAAGAATTTATAATTATTGAATTTAGTTTTAATTAATACTTTACTTAGTTTGGGGGTAGATGGCGATGTGGATAAAATCCACCAATATTATTTTATTTACCAGCGAGAGCGAACCAGTACCTGTCAAACTTATAACACCCCATTTTTGGTTCGGGGGTTAAAAACTAATATGTAAAAGATAATAGTCGTTATAGTACAGAGGTCATGTATCTTTTTGGAAAGTGGTAATTTATTAATTCTAGCCTTAAAAAAGAATCAAATATTGTAATTCAGTATATAGAAAAGGTGGCAAAGAGTTACACATCTACGCCGAACACAATGAAGAACGTGGATCATTGTTAATACGGATTCAATGACAGTTTTACCTTTGGTGGGACTCAAAGCGCCAAACACATCGACACATATCTTAGCCAGCCTCAAGTTTTCTATCAAGTAAGGCAGCGCCGACTCCTTCAGATTTCCGATTATTTGACGCGTTATCAGTAACACTGCCAGTTGCTGAAACATCCAAGAAAATGTTAATTACGCGAGGAAAAAGGTAATTTTTAGCTATATTTTTTGTTACAGTTATACGATTAGTGGCTAGACTAGACAAACCTTACCTTACTTTGCCTTATATAATAGTCATTTTCATAAGGCAAAAAATCATTATTGTCATTATTCAAGATTGAAGCGACAAGATAAAAAGACAAAGCTACTTTTGTATTACCAGTTTGTATAATTGGAAAAACCCCGCCAGACATTGTCAAACTAGTTTGACCACTTGATTTTGGACCTTAGTAAAAGATTGTTTCGGATTGTTAAAATTTTTGTACCCCTTAGAAGCGCGTTTTCCAAAATTGTCCTGATTTCTTTTTAACCGACTTCCAAAAAGGAGAAGGTTCTCAATTCGACTGTATGTTTTTTTGTATGTATAGCGAATACTTCTGCAATTATGAATTGATTTTTTGTATGGTAGGTCATATTTCAGAAGTGGTCCCATATAAATTTTATCAAAATCGGTTCAATACTTTGGTTTCTTTATCAAAATAACTAAAAAAATATGCCATCAAAGTAAACAAATTGCGTATTATGAAGTCGGTTTTTTCAGTTCTTTTTAAATATAATTATCTTTTTCCCACTCTAATCTTACTCGGACTTTTTTATGCAACTCATGGACTAGACAAGCAAATCGTTTGCTTGAGTAAGCTTCAAACTAGCCAATAATAGTTCGAAGCCACCCAAAACTTTGGACGTCAACTGCGTATTTGATGTTAAAGATATTATTTAAAAAAAATGGGGAAAAATACATATCATGGGAAAATTACGTCTATTTAGGAAGCAAACACTTACTTCTTTCAATTTATCCATATCCTGCAGATAGAAGGCTATGTAGAACAAGCTCATAAACGAGTTCAGGAATTGAAACTGGAAAACGAAACAGATTCAGTATCAATTTAATTTTCTAACTGAAAAAAAATTACACCAAGACGGCATTTTTGACATTGTTTTTGTAATACGAAAATTATATCGTAGAAAATATTAAAAAACCATCTAAAAGTACTGATACAGGAAAAAAGACAATAATTGCTAGATGAGACAGAAAATGATCGCAATGTTTTTTGCTTCTCTCTCTCTCTCGTTTGTCCGATGGTGATTCATTAATACCCATCATGTATTGGTACTTTTAGTGGCGTAGTGGTGGCGTTTTATTGTAGTGGTACGGCAAAAGCCATAAATGCCACCTTGATACAAATGTCGCCTAATCGTATGATGTCACTACGAAGCTTTTCTAAAACATTTTGAAATAAATTAAGCCAATCAAAAAATATACTATAAAGAAAGATAACCAAATGACAACTTCTTGACGCGAGACCGGCTTCAGCCGGTCAAAACACTGTAGATGCAGTGATTATTTCGTAATTTGTATTGATTTCGCTTGACCGTCAACTCGCCTGATGTTATGTTAGATTAGGATTTATAATGAAGCGCGTTTTTCTAAAAAATAAATAAAAAAAAAACACTAGCAATTTAAAGACAACCAGATCGTATCTGTCGGTAAGACCCGCTCAGGAAGCGTATTCCACAATTTAGAAGTACGCATGATAAGATAACACGCACTTGTCCAAAAAAAACTTGTGTTAAAGGCGAAAATTTATTTGAACCACTAAACATTATTCGATTTCGATGATTATTGGCATCATGTATATTCTAAAGTTTTTTTAAAACCTTATAAAAAAACGAAACATCAAAACCTAGCCTTTATGATAACTACCAATAAAAAAACCATTGAAATCAGATAATATTTATAGGTAGAAAACAGTTTTCTCTTGTTGTATTTAAGAAAATACATTACATACTCCAATCATGTGTAGATTCTATTCTTGCTTAACTTCCAGCAGAATATGGTTAAACATAAACCTTATATTACGGTATAGATTTTACAGACATCTTTTTTAAATGAGGAGGTATTCAATAATGTAATTACATTTATTTGCTATTTTCATCGCTCGGAGTCTCCAATGTCTCCATATAACCTGACAAATAAGTTCGTGTACTTATATGTATATTAAAAAAAGACGCGTGGCACTCGGAGACTGCCGCGGTAAAGCTATTGCATAGCATTTTTTATCAACTTATGTAATTATAATTATTTATTTATTTTATTTATGCAGTATTCCTAACACCCCCCACTCCGACCGGCGCAGCGGTGATACTTTTTAGTTTTTAGTTTTGCCATCTATCGATGAATAGCAGAACTTTTAATGACTTTTTGAAATATCACGCTTGTCTCTTTAGTTCTGCAAATCGCCTCTAGGTGGCATTGGTTGTATCGGCGTTACTGCGTTAGGTTATTTTCGTTACGGAATTTCTGGATTCGGTCTCCACGCCCAAGGCCCGCGATAGAAGCTATGCAATAGCTTAAAAATAAATACGTAAAGTTAGGTACAATTTTAGTTCGCTTTTTAGTCACATAGTTTATTATTTTGCATAAGAAAGTGTTGTGAGAACAAAAGTAACGGTTCATGCTTAGTAAATGCTCTAGAAGGCATGCTAGCCAATAAAAAACTGCGTGCAAGGCTTTCCAACTGCTTAGAAATTGTTAGAAGTTTATTGTTATGCTATTGAGAGATATTTTTATAATTACTGAAACAACCTTGTCAATTGTTTATGAAATTACAATTAAAAATAACAATTCTATGAGATTTTTCTTCAAGAATGTTTACAGAGATGGCACGAAACTATCTGGGCGCACCCGACTAGTACTTGACTGGATTTTATACTATAACACACTCCAAGAAATTCTGTCAGTTGCATATTACTATGAGATAGTCCTTTAAGGCAAATATGTACGGCATATCAAAATCTATAAATTAATTGAAATGAATAAAATTTTAACGGATTTATCGAGTATATTTTACATAATTTTATGACCTGACGTTTCGAATACTTAAGAAATATTCGAACTTGAATAGAGAAAGTGGTTGGCAAGTACCATCTGCATGGGTCCCGATCATCAAAGTAATAAAATCGCTGCATCAACGCAGATTTACGATACATGTTGGCACCGTGAGCGACTTCTGCGTGCATAGGGAACGTTTTACATAAAAAATAGTAAGCGATTTTTATAACAAAAAAGACAATTGTCATCTAGTCTCACCTAGACTGGCCTTGTGGCTCAGTTGGTAGTGTGTTTATGTCTACCTGCTGAACTGAAAGGTCGTGGGTTCGATCCCCACCCAGGGCAAACATTTGTGTGATGAGCATGGATGTTTGTTCTGTGTCTGGGTGTTTCTATGTATCATATGTATATATTTACAAAAAAAAAAGTATGTATGTATTCTATCAGCCATCTAATTCCATAGTACAAGCTTTGCTTAGTTTGGGCTAGATGGTGTTGTGTGAAATGTCCACAAGTATTTATTATTATTATTTATTATTTATTACCTGTGACCACGGACGCTGCAGTGTTCAAAACGTCAGATCATAAAATTATGTTAAATATACGCGACAAATCCGTCAAAATTTGCTTCATTTCAATGAGTATCAATCGCGAATACCTTAGAAAACGTTATGTCTATGAAATTAGGTTAAATATGTACGGTGTGAATTAACACGGAAAAAAAATATCTAAAAAGTTTATTTCATGTAGCTCAGGTTAATTAAGATTAAGATTCTAAAAGAAATCAACTGGTTTTAAATTGTAATTACTTTTTCAATATTGGACATTCTTTTTGGATTTTAAATTAAATAAAAAATTGTGAACACTTATTAAATGTACAGCACAGAATAATCTTATCTTACTTATGTAATAAAAAAATTGTTAAATTTGTATAACAACCATTGTAAAATGACTTGCCTAATATGATAGACATGTTATAAAATGGCCAATAAAGAATCAAATAAATCAAATAGATTAGTTATAAGTACGGTCACGCGTTTATGTCACTGACTTTGAGTATTCAACGTAGTTTTTGAGTCTGGTTGACGGGAAAATCACTGCACCCTGGCGTCGCATTATAAATCAGTTACGTGCCCTCCCCACCACTTCCACTGACCGCAGTAAAATCATGTCGGTATCTAGTTGCTGTAAAATCGCATCGACACGTATATTCGATGCATCAGTAATTATTATAATTCAGTTATTTTTAACCTTCCGCCTATAGATTTTGATAAGGAAAGCGAAGCGTGTAAGCATTATATTTGTATCTCAATAGCGTATTAACTTCGTAGCGTATTTATACAAACCAATGCAATTTTCACAATCAGATGGTTCTCATATTTTGTCTCGAGTCGATAGTTTTCTGTTGTCGAAAAAGAAATTTTGATGTCATATTTTTTTTTATTGATGTCCAGTCCCGTTTGGTAAGCAGAAAAGAGACAAAAAATATGCACTATAGTATCGTAACTAAGTGTCGTCTATCTAAAGACTATTTTGAATATTCTATTTATAGCATGGAATTTTATCACTATTTATTTATCATTTTTGTCAAGGGACTCTAAAAAGGTAATTGCTATAGGAAACAACGCTATGAAGTGTCATGCAAAAGTGAATAGAGAATCAACTTTTGTTTTTTATGAGGAATTTCCAAACTATCAATCAATGTACGAAAAAAAGTGTTAAGTTAAAACTGGACACACTAGAAAACTCACAATTATTGAACGGACACAAGTATTTAAAACTTAGGCCAATGGTTCTCAAACTTCAAGTAATTTATAAACCAATCAAGTCACACGTCGGTGGCAAATTTGCTAGCGAGAAACAATTATCAATCAACAATCTAAGGGTAGCTACTGACCAGCAAACGTCATCGTTCGTCCTGAGTAAGTTTCCACAAACAGGCGAATGATTGGCGGTTGATTAAAAAAACTGTCAATTAATGGTCAATCGACCACCGAATTAGAAAAATCAGAGCCCTCTTTTAATTTGATCCGTAATGTTTTCAACCCTTGGACTTTAAGTTACATTATTTTGGTGTATAATCCCGATATCTTTTACTCCCTTTTACAATAATGATTCTTTTTTTTTAATATTTTTTTTTAGATAAAAATATAACCAACAGCTATTTTTGAAGGTTAACAGTTGGTCTTTATGACAATTTTGTCTGGATGTTAGATTGATGGGAAATCAGTTTCCAGCTTTGTGACATATGAAAGGTGAAAATATTATAAAAACCAGATATTTGAAAAGTAAGTTAGAAAAAATCCAAATATTATATAATAACCTGTATTCCTAAAGTTATAGAGAACCAATAGTCTAAGTCCTAACACAACACTATAAAACATCCGAGACGTATGAAGGTGTATTCCATACCTTTGTCGTTGAGCCACCTGGCTATCCGTGCATAGACTTCCTCTTCAATTGCTATGATGATAGCAAGTAGTGCGCGCGGTATCCAAGTCAGGTATACTATGTTGTTCTCCCACCAATCCTGGAAAAAGGATACCGATATTGTGGTAAGGCATTCGACTACAGCTCACACGATGTTAGGAGACAGTGTACATACATATAATAATATCTGTTTTCTCTTACGGAAAGGCAAGGCATCAAAATACTAATAAGGTCGTTTGACGCCATATTTGACAGTAATTAGTGATTTAGATGGAAGGAAGAGGGTATTTAAGGGTTAGAGGAGATAAGAGGGTAGAATGTAATGTTGGCTTGCAGTGACAGGGGGTCATCCCATCGCCTACATAAATGCCAATTTCCCTTAAACATCTGAATTGTGTTTTACAGTATGCCCGGGAAGAGAATCAATGTGTTCGTAAATATTTACCAGTAAACCATAAAAGGAACTGGATGTCAACACTTTTTACCCGTCAGTTGGAAATATTAGAAGAGCTTTGAACGGTTCATAAATACGGCAAAACAAGCGGTGTTTTGGCCTAAACGCCTCAGATTAAGCAAAATCGGGTTTAAAAGAGAAATTTGCGATGAGGAGATTTATAGGTAATTTTGATAATATTTGGCAAACATTTAATACTGAATCTTGAATTACAATTTCGTAATCAGCAATAGATCTCGCGAGTACACTTTTTCACAAAATATAAGTAAGCAATTTTGGAAAAGCTTCTACTCACAAGGTCTACTGTTCATACAACTGCTAAATACATAAAAATATGTAAACGTAAATTTACGTAAGTTTGTCTCACCTGAGCCCTGAGCAGCGCGAAGGTGGCGCCGCACGCGACAGATAGACACACCATAACGAGAGGGAAAGAGACGCAATGACGCCACACGCGGCGTCGCCACGCCGCGTACTGAGGCTCCGGCCGACCAGTCACACTACTCGTACCCATCTCTCCCTGTAATCACAGATTTATCTTAATCATTCACAGTGCCAGGGTTGACACACTCTTCAGTCCATTAAGCAAGTAATGTTTTTCAGCAAATTTTAACCCCCTCCCTCCCCCTGGTAATACGTGGTGATGACGTGTAATTTTTTGGCACACACTGGCATCAATTCTGAAGGCACCACTAAACTAGTTAAAATTCCCTAGAATAACAATAGTAATAACAAAAAAAATTGCCAATGACGAGTCAAGGTCACACGCTACTTTTCGGTTTACAAATTGTGCGTTCAACGAAAAACTAAATACACGTGATACCTTACTAAGCCCCCTCTCCCCCCTTGTGATATTTCATGATTTGTCCAAAATCTCCTCCCTTTCAAGCTTTTCGTGATTAAATGGACGACTCCTTAGGTATAATGCTACAAGTACATATAACTCCCCAGACTCGAACAAACGCTTCACTTCTTTGACGCGCGCCAGAAAAGATAAAAGCTATACGATAGCACGAGATGCACTCTGAAGTGTCTATAGATATAAGCGTAAGATATTTAGCGCCTGTTTAAGTTGACTTTATTGCATCGTAGCAAGAGTCGCTATTTAACTACATAGTTATAACCAGTATTGTATACATTTTAGTTATCAAAATTTTAAAACTTATTGTAATTTAAAGGTTTCATTATAATAATACTTTGATAGTATATATAATAGATCTAGTATATTATAGATATTTTTATTATGAACATTAGAGAAGCCAATGGCATCCGAAACACAGTTTTCTAACTAGTTCGGAGCCATTGGAGTCAATAAGTTGTATATCTACTTTCTAAGACCAAATAAAGTATTTTGTATTTGTATTTTGTACATGTATTTGTAATGTAGTATCCTGTACTATCAAATATTTTAAAAGTAACTCACTCTGACAGGAGGATTGACAGAGTTAAATTGGTACACCGATCTGTTCTCGCTAAGTTCGGTAACTCATTATTGCTCGTGTACCCGAAGTCACTCTTCGAGTGCACGAGCAATAATGAGTTACACGTCTCTAGGGTTACCTATTGAAGTAAGAAATACGGCAAGGATTTTCCATAGGGCCTTGAATTTTGTGGGATTTTCCATAGGGTCGAGAATTCTGTGGGGTTTTCCTTAGGGCTGTGAATTCTGTGGTATTTTCCATAGGTCCGTAAATTCTGAGGGATTTTTCATAAGGCCGTGAATTCTGTGGGATTTTCCATAGGGCCGTGATTCTCATTATAGTGTTACATTACTGACCTGAAATAAAGGTCTAGGCTCCACTAGCAAGTCGTCCCTCTGGTCTAATGTTCCCCATTTATAAGCTAGTGCATTTGAGTATCTGAAAATGAAATAAAACTAATTATAAATATTATATTAAAGAAAGTAAACTAAAGTAAAATATATAATTTAATTTTATATATATCTAAGCGACAAGAAGACCCCTTTTAATAACTTGCCAGAATCGGAACCGGACCGAACCGACCGACCCGGATCGGACCGGGTCGGGTCGGAAACTATTTCTCCATCTCTGTTATTCTGTATCGAAATGAGAGAGATGGAGGACGGAACGTTGGATGTTCATCATCATCATCTCAGCCATAAGAAGTCCACTGTTGGACATAGGCCTCCCCCATGGATTTCCAAAAAGACCGATTGGAAGCGGCTTGCATCCAGCGTCTTCCTGCCACTTGTATGAGGTCGTCTGTCCATCTCGTGGCTGGTCTTCCTACGCTGCGCTTGCCGGTACGTGGTCTCCACTCGAGAACCTGTGCCACTGAGAACACGTTGGATGTTAAATTCACCCTATTACGAAATTTTCGCTGGAAACACTGTCCTTCAATAACACACAATTGTAGGTTTATTCGGGGTTCAAAAGTCCATTATCACCTTAAGGTCAATAAACGGCATCATAATGGGCGAATACATTATGTGTGCGACGCGGCACAACAAGGAGATTACAATTATTATTTTTTATTTGGATTTAGACCAGTTTGGAACATTTGTTAGTGTCAACTATTAAAATTCCTTCAAGTTTCTTGAATAAAACAAGTTATAAATGTTCTAGTCATAATCTAAGTTACGTATACAGTCATTTTCAAATTCGGGTCCTGCTTCAGTAAAGTGGTGGCGACTTTACTGGAAGCTTCTATGGAGTTTTGCCGGCAACGTGAAAATACACGTTTCACCGCTTTATTTCACTTGCCCACGTACTCACGTACTTGATAAAACAATAAATAAAACACCACCATTTTTATAGCATTAATATTCAAAATAACACAAGTTTAGGAAAATAAAATAAAATATATTACCATGACGTTCCCGCTAAAATTAGGAGTAACCGTTTATCGCTGTTACTTGAGAACTACAATCTTTGAATTTTCAAAGCTAGAGGGAATAGATATCTTCTAAATCGACGAGCTGCATCTTCGGCCACACCGTCGCTTAACATCTGGTGAGTTGGTGGTCAATCGTAGATATATCTTGCGTGAAAAAAAAAACTTACCTTTTCCATGTTTCGAGATAAACGCACGCCCATAACACGTTAAAAAGCGAAAACAGCACATAAGCTATGTCCTTCCAATTCTCATTAGCTGTGCCGAGCCAAATCTGTAATAAAAAAATGTAATGATAAACAAATTGTAACAAAGAAACATTATATGCTACAGTACGCGCAAATCTTTTTGATATTTCCGAATACAAGCAAGTGATGCGCGAGCGCATGATTCATGGATCTCTACGCACACGTATGCAGCACTCACACTTATGCGGTGTTATTGAACGTACGCGGGGGAATAGTGAGGGGCGCGCGGGAAGCTCCCCATCGCCTTTCACGTCCCTCGTACATCTAAACCAAAGAGTACTATAATATGATTTATGTTTTGCGCATGCGCAGCCACTTGCCCCTAAACTTCAAAACATCAAAACTATTTGCGAGTAACCAGAGTGGGTCTTTCCCAATATACACAGTGAAACCTGTATAACGGGGATCATAAGGGGTCTAGGATTTTTTATCACTTAAAAACATTATTAAACACTATTTTGTGACCTATTTTGTATGTATGGTTTATTTTCTGTGTGTTTTTGTTACAATAAATTTATGTTTATGGTTATGTAAAAAGGATTTTCAATTACCCAGTTTCCGAAATATACAGGTTTGAAATGACATCTTCTTATTTATACAGGGTCTCCGTGAGAGAAACTAATCTAGTTATATCCATTTCTTTTTTTTTTAAGAAAAAGATCATTTTACGTATGACGTAGCAAGATTCATCAGGATTCAGGACTTACATATAGTTAAATTTAACTTACCCAAAATATAAAACCTACAACAGCGGGGACGGTCAGGGACCTAGTGTAATGACCGAGCCAAGCGAAGTACATTGCTATCTTAACGCCGAAATATTCACTAATTTCATCTGGAACAAATCAAAACACATTAATTGTATTTCTTCGAATCCGTTAATTTTGTTCATCTTAGTTTTGTTTTCTTCTGTATTTTATTTTTCTAGTGCGAAACAATAAAAATATTAAGGTATTTTTAGCAAATATGATTGAAATGAGTATAATTTTAAAAAGTAAGTGTAGTTGGTTTTAATTGGCGGCAAATCATATTTGTTAAATAGAACAAGCGATTAACAGCAAATTTTATTCAAATAATTATTTTTATCGAAAATTATGGACAAATAAATAAATTTTCATTTTTGCTATTAGCCTCAACTTCTTTTTCAACGAATCTGATTTACCGCCAATAAAAAACTAACCACGATTACTTCAAAACTATACTCATATCGACCTTATTTGATAAAAATATTTCTGACTGGAAATCAAACCACCTAAAAGGATAGGGAATGTAAGTTATCCGGCTGCAACATGTAGGAACCCCTTTAATTTTTTTCGCGTACGTCACTTTGGTGTAATTATTTAAATGATGTGGTATAATTATTTCATAATTTTGAAATAACACACCCTACAACCCCCACAACTGAGGCGAATCTCATGACACCTCAATATTGAAATCCGTCAAACGGTTTAGGCTGTGCCTTACAATTATACAAACATACGCAAGGAAAATATACGCGTTAGTCGGGTAAAAATACAGAGTAACCCAATCGTACTCACCTATAGGCTGTGGGGAGAAGAGCGTCTTGACCCATTTCTTCCGTAAGTTATCTAAAGCGGTCCTCTCGTGCAGAGGGAACATGCTGGCCACCACTCCTCTACTCAGACACGCCGGCACTAGAACACGAAAAAGTATATAAGGTTCATCGTCATCATCATTATTAGCAGAAAGTCGGCAAATTACCATTTCTTTTCGAAACGGCAAAAATCCGTACTAATAGGATTGCGTATTGCACAGGAATGGAATTATTTGCAATTATTTGTTTCCTGAGATAATTTTGATAATTTTCCTTTTAATTTCATCATATAAGCATGAATTTTTGTATCTCCAAAGTCAACCGTTTAGCCAGTAGAGGGGGGAAATACGTGACTCCTAACAAAAATTATCACTTCAAAGCTTAATATTTCGCAAACGGATTCCTAAATAGAAAAATTGTTTTCGCACACCCCAATGTTTTTTGATTATCTATCCAACGATGATGGGGTAGATGAGAAAAAAAAACATCCTCACTTTACGTGTAGGGGTGGTACCACAAAAAAATATTTTTTAAACATTTTATACTAAAAAAAATTGGCATTAATAATATGTACGTCCATTAAAGAAAGAAAGAAAATATTTTATTTTTATACACCATACACTACAACAAAAAGAGAGAACACAAGTACAAATAACAAAAGTAAGACTATTGAGCCTAAAAAATATGCAGTTTTCGCTGTAGTATCTGGCGTATCAAAAAAGGTAAGTGCTCAGCGATAATGCTGCCGAGCAATCAGCAGCGCTGATTTTCAGCACTAACCTTCCTTCCTTCCTTCCTTCCATTGCCAAATTACATCTTTTTAGTACTATGAGTCTTTGAGCAAAACCGCGGACAGACAGACATGGCGAAACTATAGGGGTTCCTTGTTTACCACGGAATACTAAAAACCATCGTTCGATAATATTGATTACGATCAAATCACCGGTGTGGTATTACCGGTGTACTTGTTGATCTATGTAGTACGTCAACTTATCCATTCTACTATCGATCAATCGACGTGTGATCACATAGTAACGGCTGAAAGGTCCTTCGTTTATAATGAGCCTTTCCTTTAATTAATTTTAACAATTTTGGAGAAATTAACGGTCTTAACTGACAGAGTTATAATTATTACATAAACATAAATAAGCCATATACAAATTTCTAATATTAGATTCAATATATTGTTTTGAACGCTTTTGTAATAATAGGTATTTATATAAAAACGAAAAGAAAATACTTAGTTAAGTATAACCATAAGTGCCGGACATATTGCACCTTATATGTTTTTTTTTTTTTTTTTTGTTTTTTTTTATGTTAAATGCTCTGGATTCTGAGTCCTTTGAGCCAAGGGATATAATCATTTATCTAGTGTTACTATATAATACCAATTTAGTAAATGTATCTATTGAAAAAGTTGTCAGTAGTCGCTTCTTTATAGATCCTATACTTGGGTGGAAGAGGTATATATCTAGATTAGACTTAAGAAACTTATTACAAGACCTACATGCGCGTATAATAAAATTAGTACCTGGGCGACTGAGCTCCGCTCGGACTATTTATGACTGAAATACGAGCTAACCCGGGTTAATTAAAAATGAAACCTAGCAAGATCGATTTATCGTCCCCTAATCTACCTACAAACCATATTTCATTAAAATCGTTGGAACCGTTTCCGAGATTCAGATTATATATATACAAGAAATGCTCGTTAAAAAGTATTGTATTATATATTTTTTTTATACATTATAGATCTACGGTTGACCACCAACTCGGCTGATGTTAAGCGACGGTGTGTGTTGCCGATAGTTAGATGTTGTTACGGGAGGTCGGAGTAAAGGACTACTACGATATAATGACCTATACGAGTTGTTATCCAATGTCACGAACCCATAATTAACCCCGATACGGTCTACGGTACGCTATAGTAAGTGATATTAATCGGGAACCGCTACGCATAATACCTTGATTACTGAACGCACGCGAACTGAAGCTTTGTACGTATTTTAAAAACGATTTATTTGTACAGCACAAAATGATTTATTTGTACAACTGTTCTTCATTTTCATGAGTACGATTTTTTATATCGTAACTGTTGCATAACAACAAAAATGTTGAATCATGATATTAAGGTTCTGTAGTAACTAGTTCCTAAATAAATAATAAATAAATATTGGTGGACATTTCACACAACACCATCTAGCTCAAACTAAGCAAAGCTCGTACTATGGAAACTAGATGGCTGATAAAATACATACATATGTATATACTTTTTTTTTGTAAATATATTCATATGTCACATAGAAATATCCGAATCATAGAAACACAGAACAAACATCCATGCTCATCACACAAATGTTTGGCCTGGGTGGGGATCGAACCCCCGACCTACAGCTCAGAAGGCAGACATACTACCAACTGAGCCACAAGGCCAGGCTACTCTCTACTACGAAGAACACTTATAAATTCGCCATGTCCGTTTATCTTTTTGCCTTCAGGCATTTTTATCATCATCATCATCTCAGCCATAGGAAGTCCACTGCTGGACATAGGCCTTCCCCATGGATTTCCAGAAAGACTGGTTGGAAGCTGCTTGTATCCAGCGCCTTCCTGCCACTTGTATGATATCTTCTGTCCACCTTGTGGCTGGTATTCCTACGCTACGCTTACTCAGTGACTATTAGCATAAACTAAAATTGACATGAAAATGTGTTCAGCGAACCACTACAAAATGTCATAGTAAAATTTAAAAAAAGTGATAAATAGTGGTAATAATATATAATTTAATTATTTTTTTCAACCACATCCCATCGTGTGGTGTATCGTTGAATGGGTCTCTTAAGTAGGCGACCATATATAAACATACATACATACCCACATACAAACATACACTCGAAAAACATAACCCTCCTTACGCAGTCGGGTAAAAATGGTGTTACTTTACAGGTTACAGGTGGTTGATCCGAGAATGACCGAGGTGTACCTCGGTCATTCTCGGATCAATCACCCATGGGTCAAGCATGTCACAACCATGCCCAGGTCTATAGAGTAGGTATTCGCATGAAAATTAAATTACTCTCCATATTATACCATCAAAATGTACACAAGGTCTGACTAAGGTTTTGTGCAAGGTCATGTTTGAATTAGAATGGTAAATGGAGTAGCTATTTTAACGGAATATTTTACATGTTTTCGTTTCTGTTCATAAATTAAATTAAAAAAAAGACGTGTGGCACTCGGAGACTGCCGCGGTAAAGCTATTGCATAATAGCTTTACGCGCGGTGTGTAAGGTTATTTTCGTTACGGAATTTCTGGATTCGGTCTCCACGCTCAAGGCCCGCGATAGAAGCTATGCAATAGCTTAAAAACCTAAGTCTGTATAATAATTAAACTCACTTTAACTGACCCTAATATGATCGAGAGTTCAACTGATAATTTAATATTTTAAAAGTTTAGATTAGGATATTTATTATTATTGTAAGATAATATATTTTTTTTAATTTAAATACAATGTCATTTCATTATTAACAAAAATATTTTAAAAAAAACCCTACGCTCAGTCAAAAACTTAAGTATAAAATATAGTGACAAATGTATTTCCAAATACCAAAACTTTCGTGATATTTATTTCATATGAATAATAGTTTTAGTGGATAACATACGAAAATGTATAATATGTATAATACTAAAACAATAATTTGAATAGATCAATAAACTTCTGGGATATAAACATTTAAAGCCTGTTTCCCGAGACCTACAATCTTGGAATTTTCAAGGCTAGAGTAAATAGTTTTTTTATTTTATTTTTTATACAAGATAGATATACGATTGACCACCAACTCGACTGATGTTAAGCGTTAAGATATCTTCCAGATCGACGAGCTCCATCTTCGGCCACACCGTCGCTTAACATCAGGCGAGTTGGTGGTCAATCGCAGATCTATCTTGCAAAAAAAAGTTTTTGGTGGGGGGGATGCTCTGTCCCTTTCCAGTTGTGTGAAATATCCACCAATATTTATTTATTTATTTCCCGTGAACAGTTTATATGTCGTTTCGCACCGTAGCTCCCAAACGGATGGATCGATTTTGATAGATTTCATCGAGAGTGTTCTTAGCCATGTTTCATCAAAATCAGTTCAGCCGTTTTTGTACGTGTGTATTTTTTTTAAAGTTTTGTAAACTGATATAATATTTTTTTTTATGCAAGATAGATCTACGATTGACCACCAACTCGTCTGATGTTAAGCGACGGTGTGGCCGAAGATGGGAGTCCGTCGATCTAGAAGATATTTATTCACTCTAGCCTTGAAAATTCCAAGATTGTAGGTCTCAGGAAACAGAGATGGAGGCAAAGAATTACATTCCTGTGCAGTACGCATCAAGAATGTGGATCGATATCGCTGAGTATGGATTTTTTGCATTTCAACGAGAAATGGGTGGTAGTTCGCCGACTTTCTGCTAGTCATGTAGTGAAATGGGGAGGGTGGAATTAGGTCGTGAATATTAGTCAAGTAGTGAGGATACTCACCGATACTCTGTCCCGGCCTCAAAGTGAGCGCTGGCTCCAGCGCGTGCTCGTCGCCGCGCTCCGCTCGCGCCGACTCTAGCACGTGTTTCACGAGCGCGCCGCGCTCCTGGGAGCTGAGCAGTTCCGCCGCCGACGAACCCTGAAACAATACGTTACGTCACACTATACGTTACACACTTCGCCGAGGTATCACGGCAGGGCCGGATTTAGGGCAGAGCAGGCGGTGCTACTGCCCCGGGGCCTCCACAAGAGAGGGGTCCCTACAAATAGAGATTAAATAATTCCAAATTTCATTGTATAATTAATAAATTTTTCGACGATCGGCGAACACCCCGAAATTTAGATTTTTTTATTCGGAAAATAATAAAGGAGCTCCACTCTTTCGTTGCCCTAGACCCTCCACATCTCCAAATTCGGCCCTGTAGTACGGAACAAGCCTAATCCGGCCCTATAGTACGGAACAAGCCACGGGATTAGGGATTGCAATCCGGTACTTTTCGTATTTTCAATCCAGTCGGATACGAGCCGGATTGACGTCAGTTGGCATTGGTAACGCTGAATTGTTGCTTTATAGACCAACCATCGTCCGTCTCGCTCGCGCATACCCATATTTTTGAAGATATAAAATACCTGCATGAACTTATAAAAAATCGTCGTTTTTAAAACAAAATACAACATCAAAAATATTCGACGAAAATGTTATTTTTTATACGTAAGATTATTAAATGATACATTTTTTTATTATTATTAGCACAAAAATGATTTTTATGTATTAAAATTGACTTGGATAATTTTTTTATCTTATTTATTCCATAAATATTTCAGCAATAATCAGATAATTTCTTAACAGTAAGACATTTAGAACTAAAGTGCATATAAGACTTTACTACTAACTTATATAAATAATTGAAACTTTTGTCGAATATTTGCGATGTTGTTCACTAATATGCGCGAGCTAGACGGACGATGGTCGAACTACGGACTCTTAACATTTTGCTATATAAATGACTAGTACATTAAACTCTAACCGTATATGTAATGTAAAATAAGCTTTTTCATGTGTAGAATCCATTGGTCTTTTAAAGTAAAATGTGTTTTGATAGCGGTACTTTAGTGCTAAACGATTCAGATAGCACGGTTTTAACAAATATTGAGCTACCTAAAATAGCCAGAGATGGCACGCTAAGCCTTCATAGTCGGTTCCAAATAAAATAACGTTCTACCTTTTTAGGTGTTTTACATTGGACGATACGATAACGACACAGACATTAGGGTTTGAAATCGTGTGCACAAAGTGTCGAAAATACATTTAAAATAGATTGTAATCAATAATAGGTATAGTTTTTAATTTAAATTTAGGCTAAATATTGGATTTTGTTGTCTGAAAATAAACGAATTTGAATTAGTTTTTGACCGACTGCGCAAGAAGGAGGGTTATATTTTTCGAATGTATGAATGAATGTATGTATGTATGCATGTTTCTATATGATCACCTACAGCCTAAACGGCTTGACCGATGTTGATGTGCGAGGAAAACAGAACGAAGCGCGTAATTTCTACTCTTATCGTGCGCACTTTTAAAATGTGCTTTTTCCAATAAATATTATTGATCGAGTGAACGAAGCGAACAAAGGTCTCTGCATCAAATGATACTTATTTTTTTAGTCCAGATGTTTCTTTGTACAGGTTGAATTTTCCTGAGAACTACTTACAGTGTAAGAATCAAAATATTTTTGGTGCGATGTCCTTTTTTGGTCACAAAAATCGTATCGCTATCGTGTCGTATAAAAAACATTCAAAATTCCGGCCTTTATAGCCTAAAATCGTCTACATAAACACAACGAGTTACACAAACGATTCTATGCCGCTATTCGAATCGAAAATAATGCCGGGCTGTATCGGAAAATATCTCGGTGTATCGGAAATATAGTAGAGATTATCGGTAACTTAGGCAAATACGCAATTCCGATGTGCCTTCCGTGCGAATTCCGTATTAACTATTCATAGTCGTATCGTTTTGAATCTGCCCGGTATTGTATGAAATAGTGTGTCTAATAGATTTGTTTCGAAAGGTATGAAAGAGTACATAAATATTACTAGTGTGATACAAATCATATAATACACACTGAATTTTTCTATAATCATACTCTTTTATAACAATTGTACTTAATAATTGCTTACTTTTAGGGTACCGTAAACTACTAAGAATCCTTATGTCAAGTCCGTCTGCGTGTCTGTCTGGCCGTTAATAGAATATTTCGCCAAATGAAAAAAAAAAAGTATAAGTGTATAGTAAAAGGGCTAGCACATAAAATTGAAAAACATTTTTATCCTCTAGCTATGTCCAATATCAATGTTAACAGATACATTATTATCTCTAATGCTAAGAGGACGAAACGGTGGAAAGTCAACTTCTCTATGCTCTATGCTATACTTGCTACAATTGTAAACAATTAGATCTATGCACGCAGGATTGATAGATTCTGAATAATATGTAAGACATTCAAAATGATATTTTTAATTCAAAGGTCATTGCAAACTTTTTTTTTAAACTGTTCTAGCAAGCAATGCTTGCCAAGTTTTTTTACCCAAGTGCGTAAGAAGGAGGGATATGTATTATCGAGTATATGTATGTATGAATGTTTCTATATGGTCGCCTACAGCCTAAACTGCTCCACCATTTTGATGTGTAAGGTGTCGTTAGATTCGTCTTCACTCCCTGAATGTCAAAGGCTATATTTTTTTGTAATAATAATAAATAACTCTGTAAAATAAAAATAAATGCGTTTTTCTTAACCACGAACTTTTCGGACTTTTTCGTAATAAATAAGTAATTTTACTAGAATTATTCTAATGAATACGCATTTATAATCTTTTACAGCGACATATACTTTCTCACACAAAACACATGCTCAACAGCTTACTAAGCGTAACGAACTCGTAAGTTAGACTGCAAAAATAGTTTTTCTGCAGTCGGGTATTTTGTTTGCCTTTGAATACAGACACATATTTAAATGTAGCGTTAACTACGGAACACTAGCAAATGTGTATCGACGCTCTTGGCCGTATCATATATGGGGTGGAACAAAGTGCGATTTTTTTACGTACGTAATAATTTTTATTTAATTTTAGGTTTAAATAACGTACCTACGTACAAAAATTTCAAAAAAAACTGTTTAATATATCAGCGCATGTCCTAAAATCAACGTCTAAGATAGTTGACCCCGAACCATATTCTTCACGAAATGTCACATCACTGTTTACGTTGTAAGGTTGTAGCGGTCCTGGACAATAGAACATGATTGATGGTAGAACGCACTTTGTTCCACCCCACATGTGATGCGGCCACTAAAGTAGGGTTGGCTATTTTAGGGCGGAATAAAGCAAAATCATCTCAGCGTAGTCGGCTGTATCCACTTTCCGCTTGTTGGGTACCTGCCCTTATTATCTGGCTACTCGATATTCGACGGCAAAAATTTCAATTTCATCCAAGTTAATATTCATACATAAAATTAATTTTTAGAAATTTTATTAATGTAAGAATGATTTTTGCCGCCAGCTTCACACGGTGAAGGAAAACATCGTGAGGAAACCTACATGTCTGAGAGTTCTCAATGATCTTGAAGATGTGTGAAGTCTGCCAACCCGCACTTAGCCAGCGTGGCAGACTATGGCCTAACCCTTCTCACAATGAGAAGATGGCCCGTTCCCAGCAGTGGGACAGTTTGTACAAATATGGCTGATAAAAAAAAAAGAGTTTACCTTTTGGAAGCAATGCATGTCCCTCACGGTAAACTCCTTGTAACCACCCCCGAACTCCGGTTTCAGCAGTTTGGGTAGATGCACCTCTTCAGCCGTTTGCAGCAATCTGACCAAAACATACTTAGGTTATCAACAAGTTTAGAAAACTAAAAAACTCCCGACATACAAAACAGTTACTCGAAGACATTTGGATCGATTTGAAAAAAAAAAAAATTCAGGTAGTCCCATAGAAATTCTATCAAAATCGGTTCAGTATTTTGGTTTTTATAACAAAATAACTGAAAAAATATGTCATCCAAGTAAACAAATTGCGTATTTTGAAGTCGGTTTTAAAAAAAAAAACATTACTTCATAATCATCATCATCATCATCTCAGCCACAAGAAGTCCACTGCTGGACATAGGCCTCCCCCATGGATTTCCAAAAAGACCGGTTGGAAGCGGCCTGCATTCAGCGTCTTCCTGCCACTTGTGTGATATCTTCTGTACACTTTGTGGCTGGTCTTCCTACGCTGCGCTTGCCGGTTCGTGGTCTTACTAAAGTTACTTACACATCATCGTCAGCAGTGATATAAAAGGCAGAGCATTGTGAAGACGAATGCTGCCTCACGCACACACGCAGCCGCGGCCGACTCCCGCGCAATTTCTGCAGTAACCATAACAGCATGCTGTCCGGGAGACCTGAGAAGAAAGAAATGGGATAAAGACGAAATTTTCCACCCATCGGAGACCTGAGAAGAAAGATATGGGATAAAGATGGAAGTTTCCACCCATCGGAGACCTGAGAAGAAAGAAATGGGATAAAGACGCAAGTATCCACCCATCTGCACGGCTCGGCTCACGTTTATGCGCACTGCACAGGAATGGAAAGGAAAATTTTAAGGAACCTTTATAGTTTCGCTATGTCTGTGTGTCTGTCAGTTCGCGGCTCAAAGACTATTAGTACAAGAAAGCTGTAATTTGGCATGGACATACTTATGAGTATTATTCATGCCGAAAAAGTCGTAGAATAATTTTTTTTTTTGGGAACCCTTACTACATGTAAATTAATTGGTGGCTAGTCGTCCTACTCTGTATTTGTAGATGCGTGGTCTACACTCGATACATAGACTCCTATAGATACCCCAAGTGTATGCACCTAGCGTGTCAACAGTAAAATAAAAATCACAGTTGACGACCTAAGATTTCTTTAATTTCATGTAATATATACTTCCGATTAAATATTTTGTCAACTAGTACTAGCGTATAAGCGCGAGGATGCATTGGGTAGATTAGATTTCGTGCGGATGGAACATTCCATCACAAAATCGTTTGTGTGACGTCACAGTCTATACCAAAAATGTGGCACGCAAGGTTTTCATTAAATGAAGTCGCATGCTTCATCTACTATGTCTGTGACTCGACAACTTATCGGCCACAGCAGCCATCAGTTCTGCGTGATAAGTGTCCTGCCCACTGCCATTTCAACTTGCTAACTCACTGTACTATGCGGTGATTTTCGTACGGATACGAGTATCTTCGTTTCCGATTTAGACCGTACCGTATACATATAAACGTACAGTTACATTTTCGAATTTATTTTTTAGGGTTCCGTACCTAAAAGGGTAATATGGGACCCTATTAATAAGACTCCGCTATCTGTCTGTATGTCCATCCGTCTGTCACAAGGCTGTATCTCATGCACCGTGATAGTTAGAGAATTGAAATTTTCACAGATGATGTATTTCTGTTGCCGCTATAACAACAAATACTAAAAAACAGAATAAAATAAATATTTAAGGGGGCTCCCAAACAACAAATGTGTTTTTTTTGGCAGTTTTTGCTCGATATTGATAACGGCAACAGGTAAACACTTGAAATATTCACAGAACATTGAGTTATATTATTCACTTTAAAAATGAATAATAAAATTAATATTTATTTATTTTTCCCATACAACAGACATGATTTTTTTGCTGTTTTTTATAGATAATGGTACGAAACCATTCGTGCGAGTCCGACTTGCACTTAGCCGGTTTTTTAAATAAGAAAAGCATACCTCTATTTTCTAAACCTTTCTCACGTACGCCTCTACTAATCTAGATTCACTGAAATAAGTAATCAATAGGGAGTCGAATCAACTGTATTAAGTAGAAGCATACCTATTCAGCGCTTGAAAAGTATATAGGTTACCCTTCAGACACGAGTACTATTCAAGTAAAAGGTTCGATCGCCAGTAGCATCGGTGTAGGATTACCATCCGGCTCGTGTTTTACGAGACATTAGTGACCTAGTTGTGCCATAGAAGACATTAATAGTACTTATGACATACAAAACGGACACACTTCGCCTCCTGAGATCTCGGGTTCTTCACCTGCTCCCTGTGCTCGCCCTGTCGTTTGCCGGAGTTCGGCAACGCGGTTGTCAGCCGAGACAAGCGTTGCGGGCTTCAAGTGTTCGAATACCAATTGACCAGCGAGCGGCAATCAGGCGACAACCATAACTTCATTCGCATATGTGTGTGTATTATATATACAAACGTCAACTTTTTAATGTGTCACTAACTAGCGCGCCTTTGTATGGCATATCCGACACGTGGTTTTGTTACAACATTAAAAGTAGTGTGTCAGGATCATAGAAAATTGAAAGAACCCTAATTAGCAAAAACTTTCAATGAAAACATGTGAACATGTGACTACAATAGAGATATAACGATAAATATGTAAGTAAAATATTTATTTAGCCGTTATAGCACAGATGACATTCATTGTCTTTTTTGCAAAGTGGTCTAAACAAACAATATTCGGCAAGTAGTTTTTTTTAGATTAAAACGTTGGCTACGGATCCCTGTCACATGCACATCTCGTCACGATCTTGAACTTGAACTTGAAACCACTTTTTAATACTTGATAGGCTTTCAATTGACCGGCAACTTGCTTAATGTTTAAAGTTGCTTTTTTTACAAAAACCCGCATCATAACGTGAAATAGCATTTAGACCATTCGTTTCATCCACATTGTCTCTTATAATTCAGAAAACCTGGTAGCCCTATCTCATCAAGTTCAAGGCTCGCCAATAGCCAAGGCACGGAAGTGTAGTGTTTATCTTTATTCAGCTTCAGAATTAAATTGCTTCCGTAAGAACCGATTCAGACAATACTTGGCTATGGCCCTGTATAGTACAATACTCTTTGGCTATGGCCCAATATGAAGCAGTTAAAACAATTTATCACGCGATGCAATATGAAAATAAGGAACCAACATTAGATAAAATTATGTTAGCAAGTCAAACACACGATTATAGCTCTACTACCAAAGAACGAGAATCTATAGCTTGGCAAAATAAAAGTAGAAAATAATGGGAACTCTGTTATCGAATATTTGGAAAATAGATAACTTAGGAGAGAATAAATAAAGAGCAAAATATCACTTATCAATATATAATTCTATAGATTTGGCGCTGACTGATTAAATTATTAATCTAAAGCCAATCTGTATCTTATTGTTTTCCACACCAATTATTTTTTTTAAATTATTTATTTATTAGTTTATTATTCTTCCTGTAATTTATGTATTAGTATGTAAGTTTACGGTTTGTTAGTCATATCTATAGTTTTTTGTATTATATTACTTTCTCATCTTTTGCACGGCCCGTCTAATTTCTTTCCGAATTTCACTCCAGTTGCCTGGAAGAGATCGCTTTTAGCGATAAGGCCGCCCGTTGTTACACTAGTGTAAAATTATTTCCCATTGTACTTGTTTTTGTTAATGTTAATTTTAATAAAGAGTTTATCTATCTATCTATCTATTTATTTAGTTTATTCTGAATTTTGTCTTGTCTACCCAATGCCATAATGAAGTAACCCGCGATGACTTAAAAAATATCTTGTCAATCTCTACAGGTTCATCATCCTCATCATCTCAGTCATAAGAAGTCCACTGCTGGACACAGGCCTGGCCCCATGGACTTCCAAACAGACCGATTGGAAGCGGCTTGCATCCAGCGTCTTCCCGCCACTTGTATGAGGAAAGGACATTTCTGTGCTATCAACTTACCTACATGAGGTTAGTGATTCTAGACTTCAGTAGAAATATTTTGATTAAGGTTCTTACAGAAGCCATATTTCCAATTCTGTTTATTTATTCCTATAAATTTTAAGATTCCTATAGGAGCCATATTTCGAATTCTGTTTATTTATTCCTATACATTTGCATTACGTAATCATGGAATTCGCTCTCGTTATAGATTTCCAGTTGCTTTCAACGTAATATACAAGGAAACCGGTAACAAAAACATATCTATTGAAATATTTACCTTCTTGCATATGGATTTATTCAAATAATAAGATATTAAAACTGTTACTGAAACAAGCATTTCGGTATAAAACCTTCCTGACGCAAAAACTGAAGGGCGACGCAGACGACGAACTTTATTCGAGTGGGCATTTGAATATATGTATTTGAACACCTCAGGATTCAGGACTAGACCCAACCCACGCCGATCAGCGGACTCATCGGCAAATTTTAGTCGTAATAAAGTTCAATGCTAAATCAAAAATGGGCATGAGTCAATGGGCATTAGGAATTTCATCGAGATTTCAAGGGATCAACTAGAGACCGCGTCACCACTCAAGTCAGATGGTGTAATTTTGGAGATAAAAACCTACCATTGTCTGTTGGAACACAGAATTTCTTAAAAGTATGTATGGTCGGAATGCGATAGAAGCACCGCGTCTTTAAGAGACTCTAGTATTTCTGTATTGTCTGGTTGGTTCTGTATTGGTCTATGGAATCAAGCAATCAAATCAAATTTGAGCACAAATTGTCGATTTTGGGTTCGATGTAAAGGTGGGTACAGACTGGTGAAACGTAACAGTCTACCTTTCATTGCATGTTCGGTGCAAGCGTGGCGCGCTCTTACCGCGCATTCACTACGAACCTCCCGCGTACGTCTACGTGCCCCTTTGTGTTCGTTCGAAATCGACAAATCAAGGGTCGCTCCGCGCGCGGCTTGTAATGCTCGTAGCGTGCACGTGAAATGAGCATTTCGCGCGCACAAGACGTCCAAACTATGAGAAATTGTTGCAAAGTGTACCTTTCATGATACATTACAGCAATGTGTACGGCAAAATCATTCATTGCATGATACATTTCATGTTACGTTTCACCAGTTTGTACCCACCTTAAAGAAGTCCAGAGACATCCGATAATGCAGCAGTTCGCCCGCCGTTACCCTCCCAGTGGCGCTCAAATGCCTTCCACCAAAGGTCACAAGGGTATGATGGTTCCTATTAAACTTGGGAAAACGCATCCGTTTACTGCGAGCGGACCGCGTACTATGCTATAACATTGACGTGAGCATAGTACGCGTACTTTGACGTGACGTCAACAATAAACTAAGAAAGCCAATTTTTCAGGAATAAACTTTTTTCAAGGATACACTTTTTTCATTTATAAGATTTGACCAAGTGCGGCGCTGATGTTCTAATCGGCTGGAGTAATCGGCGTACGTACTTTTTTAAATGTGCGGCGTACATTTAAAAAATACTGTAGGGTCTGTAGGGTGTATATATATATTTTTTTAATTTGAGCTTCACAGACTCCAGGGTCCGTGCCTTTTATAAGCTAATACATTATTTTTTTTTACTGAGTTAATTTTTTTTAACTTGCATACAACAGGAAGACGGATATAACATTAACACTTAACTAACTAACTAACTTACTTTTCTAATTCGAACTAAGGTCTCGTCCCTCAGTTCGAATTACAACACCTCTTCTGTGGACGAGAAGGGCAAAAATTCTGCGTGAAAGAGAAACAGTCGATTTGTGTCGATTTTTATTTCATGCAACGATACATAATGCTTGCATTTGACGATCAAAACACCTAATGAGATGTTTCTACTTTCTAACAACGATGAAGCAAGCTTGTCCGAAACTAGAGTTATCAAGGCTAGCGTGAATAGATATCTTCTAGATCGACGAGCTCCATCCTCGGCCACACCGTCGCTTAACATCAGGCGAGTTGGTGGTCTATCGTAGATCTATCTTGCATAAAACAAAAACAAACTGGTTTAGTCGCGATTTCAAGGCGTCAATATTATCCTATCGATGGGATACACTCATGTAACACATTATATGTATTCTTCATTCTAGTATTTCTAGTCAGTCCATGTTAGAAAAGTAGAATCATATGAAAAATCATTCACAAGTAGTTGAGTATTTTGTTTTTCTTTTAATAAACATAGATAGATAGATAGATAACACTTTATTAAAAACCACATCATAACAAAAAACAAAGATAACATTAAGTACTTAGGGCTAGGTTTTTAATTGGCGGCCTTATCGCTTAGAGCGATCTCTTCCAGGCAACCATGCAAGGACAGGAATTGTATGTTAAAAAACAGTGGCCTATAAAGAAAAAATATCAACTAAATAAGAATGATTAGTAAACATATTTTACAAATTAATATACTTACACATATAATTGATATATATATATATATATATAATTATATATTACATACCCATAAATATATACCTAAAACATAATAAACATACATAAAATTACGTAAACATCTACATAAAAAATATAATAAATAGTAATATAATAATATACATAAGTACCTACGCACTAATATAAACAATAGCTATAATTCGAGATAGTGTGATTTTACTTTTCTTTTAAAGACCTCCAACGAGCGAGCACTCTTAATTGCCAGTGGCAACTCGTTCCACAGCTTGACAGCCGCTATTGTGAAAGAGGACGCATAGTAATTGGTTTTATGGCGAGGAATATTGAGTGTCAAATTCAAAGTTGATGTTCTAACATATTTGTTAGAACATCAACCATAAAACGATGTCGCGTTTTCGAGCTTTATTTGTCCAATAAGTATGTAGAGTAAGTATGTAGAGTAAGTGTTTCGTCTCTAGTGGCCTAAAGTGTTACATTAACCATCAGAATTTTGGGAGACTGCCAAGAAGTATATGGAACTTGCCCAGTGATCTGAAATGTCTAACAAATTATGTATGTATGGTTCCTATTTAGGCACTGGTAGATATTTAAGTCACTGACATTTTTACCCGACTGCGTAATAAGGAGTGTTATGTTTGTAGAGTGTATATATGTAGGTATGTATGTATGTAAGTTTCTATGAGTGCTTATAGCCTAATCAGCTTGACCGATTTTGATGTGCGAGGTGTCTTTAGATTCGTCTTCACTGTCAGAGTATCAAAGGGTATATTTTTTTAATTAAAAAAAAAATCTCTCGTAAAAATAAAAATAAATGCATTTATTTATAACTTCCAACGAACATTTTCTTAATAATAAAGTGATTTTACTGGAATTATTCTAAAGAATGCGTATTTATAACCTTTTACAGCGATTTTACGCATACTTTCTCACAAAAAAGTACAATCAACAGCGTATCAAGCATAACAAAATCATTAGTTAGACTGCAAGAACCTCTCTTCTGCAGTCGGGTATTTTGTTTTTCTATTAATATAAATACTTGTTATTAAAATAAAAAATATTTATATTGGAATATGAATATTGAAAAATATTATATATTTTGATGTAAATAGGGCCACGAATTCTGTGATTGTGATAAGTCTAGCTTTGAGTAGCTACTGATGACGACGACAGTCGTCGTCAGTAGCTAAAGCTATTCCTGGAAGCTATAGCTTCCAGGAAAATAATTATCATTTATTTATTTGATGATAGGCAAGCAGCAGAAGCTGATGAGCCTATATCCTGCAGTGCAGAAATTTACTGGTTGTCTTTTAGTATAATTTGTTCCTTTTTAATCCATTGATCCAGTTTATTTTTAAAAGAGAATGTATTAAATACTCTAGCTGCTCCCTGTGGTTTCACCCGCTTGCTGATAAATAGTGGCGATGATGATGATAAAATATAGCCTATGCCCTTCTCCAGATCCTAAAGAATCTTTGTGTCATAACGACTGGTTCAGTTGCTTTGTCTTTATCTGATAGCAAAAAATCTCAATGCTATAGTGTATTTCTTCCCCTTTATAAAGACAAATGCGATCTACACAGTTATCTTAAGATATTTTGAACGTACCTTTTGGGAATATAACAACAACATCAGTGTGCTGAGTCGGTGTGGAGTGTAGAAGCAGACGACGTGGGTGCATCAAGTGAGAACCAAGCTGGCTTGCCATTGGCAGACGTCTGCGGAGTTCTCTGCCAGCTGAGAAAAAATATTTATTTATTTGTGCCTATATCCCACAGAGCGGAAATTTTGTGTATTAAATATGTTTTTAACACTATTACAAAAGTTTTTTTTTCACTTTCCTTTTTTTTTCATATACCTAATGAAAACAAAGTTGTCAAGATTTTTTTATTTTGAATCCTGTATTTAAAAAGTTTAAATTATTCTTGATAGAAAGTAACAATGTAGCAAGCACATACAAATATAATAGGTATACAAAAGCTATAGATTGATTAAAACAATATTAAGGGTTCCATTTAATCACAATTATGAAATACCTATTTAATAAATACTGCAAAATTAACTTGTGAAGGTTGATTTTATTTTTATATTCAATCAACATTTACTAAATTGAAAAGCATCTTTTCGAAAATTTAAGTTTGCCATATTCTTCCCTGTTACTATGGACCGTTATAAAGTATATTATGCAGAAAAAAAAACAAATCGGTACCTTCTAATAAGCTCAAAGTCATGACAAAGTAAATATGCTTTAGTCACGAATATCATAATTTTGTATTTTCGAAGTTTGTTACATTTGTTTTTTAGTTTTGTGTAGAAAGTTACTACAAAATCTGATGCCTATTACGGTGGGTGATTTTTAAGTTCTACGCAGCACTTACCACTGTCCAACTTATCTTTCGCAAACTCAGCGAATGATTTATGTTCTTGAGGCGTAGAATGGGTACTAGCACTGCAGTCATCTTTGTCGGCAGCCCCTGGGCTTTCCTCGCCGTCCATGGTAAAGTAAACAACTCCGGATAACGACACAAATACAGCCCCCAAAAGACCTTCAGTTTCTTACATCATCGACAACAATAACGACGGTAATAGTGCGAAACTGCACTATTGTTTTTATTCTGAGGTAGTTATATATAAAAAAAATCGATCTTAGAAACACACGTACACTAAACTAATAAGTCTCTTTAGTGCATTTCGAATTTGATTTATTTACTTCAACATAAATATCAAAAACAATACGATGAAACTTGGCGACCGCGCGCGACTGACAGACAGCTTTCAGAATTCAAAATTGATTTTTGACCGCCATTTTTTTATTTTTGTTGTTTGAAATGTTTCACGGCAAATGATTACTAATCTTTTATGCCTTCGCTTTTATATTACAAAACCTTCTGTATATTAAGTATGTAACGTTAATAAAGTCTTAGTCATAGTCTCATAGATACATTCATGTTTTATATTTCTCTTTAGATTCAAGTAAAGTTTTTTTAAAGTTGTTGTAAGTTGAGTTATTGTAAGTTGATAACGAGATATTGTAAGTTGTTGTTGAGAAGTTGGTAAGTTGATTTGTAAGTTGATGAACATATAATCCTCACATCTTAGATTGAAAATTAGTTTTGACGATACCATAAATTAGCCGTTAATTACTTGTAATTGGCCAAAAATGTCACATAATTAGCCGCGTCAAAATTTCGAAGTTATAACTAGGGTTTAGTGAACATTATGGAGAAAATATTTCTCACCACACATACTTGAAAACGTTGAGAGCTATCGATAAGGTCATAATTTCAATAATGTCCCATGAATTATCGTTCAATTTATATACCTTTTTTTTTTTTCTTTCTGAAAACGCCTCATTAAAATAGGAATTAGCCGATAAGTAGCCATCATGTAGACAAGAACATCGGGTATGCCCGTACACATCATTATGTGACTTTTTGGCCAATTACAAGTAATTAACGGCTAATTTATGGTATTGGCAAAACTAATGAAATCGACTGTGTCCAAAGAATCAATTTATCAACCGAACTATCTTAATAAAATTTATTAGTAAGACATACATAATTTTTAGGGTTCCGTACCCAAAGGGTAAAACGGGAACTTATTACTAAAACTTCGCTCACTGTCTGTCTGTCCGTCCGTTTGTCACCAGGCTGTATCTCATGAACCGTGATAGTTAGACAGTTGAAATTTTCACAGATGATGTATTTCTGTTGCCGCTATAACAACAAATACTAAAAAAACAGAATAAAATAAATATTTAAAGGGGCAGGAGCCGTTATCAATATCGAGCAAAAAATAATTTTTTGCTCGATATTGATAACGGCAACAGGTAGACGCTTGAAATATTCACAGAATATTGAGTTATATTATCACTTTAAAAATAAATAATTAAAATAAAATTAATATTTAAGTGTTCCCATACATCAGACATGTTTTTTTTAATAGATAATGGTACGGAACCCTTCGTACGCGAGTCTGACTCTCACTTGGCTGGTTTTTATTACTTTATATTTGTTTATTTTTTCCTCCCTTAGCTACTTCTAGCTACTTTTTGGGGTCAAATCTAGCTATATACATGACAGTACAGTTGGTAACACTGTCAGTAACGTCAGTAATGGTCAGTAAAGTCAGTTAGTCAGTTAAGTCAGTGTTCGTCGTCTCGTGTTGCTCGTTTAATTTTAATTCGTAATTTATAATGGACGCGTAAAAGGAATCGTTGCTACTTTCTCTTAATTAATTAGCTACGATTAAAACAACGACGCTCTTTGCAGTGAAACAGAAGAACGAAAATATCCAGAGGGCCAGCGAATAACGATCGTAAGTACGATTTTATTGAATATATCATGACCTTTCTTTGTACTTCTGTTACCGTCGCAATTCCGCAATTTGTCTTTCTCTTTATGAATATTTTAGTACATTTGTACTGTTTCATGAAATCTTTGTGATTGCAACCAAAGTTTTTTCTTCATTAAGATCATAGTGCACGTATTTTGTTTATGTTTTTGTTGCCCCACTTTCTATGAAAACAGCTGTTATATCGTCACACCTCACAGCTGAGTCGTAATCGACGTCGTTTTAACGTGTTATCAGTATTGCTGTTTGTTTTTCCTCCCTTATTAGATAATTGCGTGTCTATGGCGGAAAATTTATTAATGGATTGAAAAATATGTGCTTCCTAAAAAACCTATTTTTGATGACGAGGCTTTAATGGCTGTAACGTAGTTCTTGTTTGTCCTCCTACAATATTTTAGTAAAGCGTTATTCCTACTATTTCGCTGTTTTTCAATATATATGTTAGTGCACATATTTATTTCATTATAATTTTACCAGATTTTCTTTTTCTTGTGAACAGGAAAAAAATGTGCAGTGTACTAGCGAAATAGCAGTTTTAATGATTATTTTAAGGTTCAGAGACTTGTGTTGGAGGTCAGGTTATAAAGTAGGTCTTGATTAAGGAAATGACATTTTACTTATCAATGCAAAAGAGAAGGTTAGAGGTTTCTACAGGTAGTTATACCTAATGGATTAAAAGGTAACAGTGGCCTTGTGAGTGATGTTGTTTTCCTTTGTGGCTGTCATCTAAATTATTCTCTTAAGTAGTAGATTTTTTAGACATAGACATAGACAGAAAGTAGGTAGTAGTTTTTTGTATTATTATTTTTAATACACTTCTTACATTTCAGTATACGTATTTTTAAAGGTGTAGATATATAAAAATAGGATATACTTTATTTGTATTTTTAATCGTCTTGATAAAGATTCATTCTTGTGTTTTTACTCAACTGCACAAAAAAGTGTAATGTTTTCAGGCATATGTATGTGTATGTTTCTATATTTAGTCTAAACTTTAGACTACATAATATACACAGCCTAGGTTAGGTTTTAGAGTCTAAAGCTTAATGGCAGAAATCAAGAGAGACAATACCATTTGATTATCCCAAAGTAATTTTGTCAACCAACTGGCCTGGCATGGATGGTAAATAAACTGTTTTTATCCATGTTGTAATGTCAATGTCAGTAGCAGGGCCTTACCGAAAAAACGTTTCTTAACTTTAAGCGATGCTTAACATATTTTGTCAACTTCTCGCTGGCTCGTAATGACCATAGTGGGAAGAAAGCAGAGAATTTAAGACGTTGGTTAAAGTTAAGTAACGTTTTTCAGTAAGGCCCTGCTTGTTTAGACATAATGCACTCTCATTGGATTAGCCCACAGCATGCAAATAAAAGATAGCATTAGACATGAAGCAAGTGTAAGTGAGATTCATGATTAAAATAATTACTTAAACTATTGCTAAATCACTTATTAGCTTAGACTAAGACAGACAAGTACTTCCTCTCTCAGGCTTATATTATTATTGATGACATTACCATAACAATGCTAATTTCGCTGAACTTTCTAGATAGGGCCCTAATGGTTCAGACTCCTCTCTATAAATGAGTTCAGTCGTCCATTCATAAAGGCAACTAAAAATATTGCTCACCGTTCAAATAAATTCTTGCTATACCAGTCTATTTAGACTTCCTGGAAGGAAGGGGTTCTCAGCTTGACTTTTTTTTGTATGTTTGTTTAACAATTACTTTGCAATTATAGATTGATTTTGATGATTCTTTTTTTGTTTGGCAGGTGTGGTTTGCTTCAGAAAATATATATGGAACCACCCATATAAATTTTACCAAAACCGGTTTGGTTTGGTTAAAACTTTGCTTTTAACAACAAAATAACTGGAAAAATATCATTCAAGTAAACGAATTGCCTATTTTGAAGTAGGTTTTATCAGTTTTTTAAACTATAACTATGTACACAGATGTCAGCAGAATGGTCGTGCCTGCCCCTGCTTCCCCTCAGATGTGTATTGGAGCAGCTGAGTGTTGAGAATGCTTTGGCAGCCACGTCGACGTGCCGTCATTGGCGGCAGGCCATGTTGCTATATGAAGGACAAAGGTAATGTCTAAAGTAAATGTGTACACAGATTTTAATTCTAATTTGAGTTGGGGGCGATAAGTCCTGTATTGACGTCCTGTGTATTGTGCATTCCCCCCACCAGCCTACTCAAATTATCCGAGCTCCTTAGCATACCGGAGCACAGCCTTGGGACGCTCGTTGTCGCAACTATTCCACCTCTACTCTACTGCGTCAGGTTTTATACTAATGCTGATGTCAGCATGGTCGAGTTTTTTCCTGCTTCCCCAGATATGTATGGACAAATCGACGTGCCATTTGATCGACACATTGATGGATATGACCATTATAAGATAAATACGTTTGTTCGCGCTCGGTCAACTTCGCGATTAGTTAACTTCGCGATCGGTCAACTTCGCCAGCAACACTAACACCAATTAAGTCACAGTTCAAAACATTTTGGTTTTTATTAAGTTCCTATTCAATTAATTTAGTAGGGTTCTTGTTTTATGCATTAAATGCACTATTACTACTCAGCATTTATTGAGGTCAGATGCTTAGCATTAATATGCTGATAAAAATGTTCATATTCTGCATATATAAATATTTATGTTTAAATATATAACTTCAGTGCTGATAAAATATTTGTATACTTAACTCTTACTATGTTGCATGTTATGTATACAATGTGTTTGGTCACAGGTGTCAAGCTGTAAATGGGAAAATATATGGTAAATTTTAGAGACAAATCAACCCCATTTTTTTTCGCTTTCAGAAAATGGCAGTCATTTTCATTGTTTTCTTACCAAATCATGGGTGAAAGAAAGAAAGAAAGAAAATATTTTATTTTTATACACCATACACTACAACAAAAACAGAGAACACAAGTACAAATAACAAAAGTAAGACTATTGAGCCTAAAAAAATATGCAGCTTTCGCTGTAGTATCTGGCGTATCAAAAAAGGTAAGGTAAGGGTGCTTGGATTAGTTTATTAGTCTTCCGTACTAAGGGTGCAGGAGCCTATTAGTGAGGCTATGGTGTGTATCTGTTTATCCTACACGTAAACGGCTGTATCTTTCGAACGGTAATACAAATCTTAAAATTGATAAGATTATAGGGTCGACTTTGATGTAAATCAATAAATAATAACTAAGCAACTAACGCTAGATTATCAGTTTTTTGTTCTTTTTAAAAATTGTCTTGAGACATTAATGAGTGACGCTAAAAACCGCTTACGTCGATATAATATTTTTACTTTACGTTGATATGTAATGGCACCCGTCGCACAGTCCTCTTGTTTTATCAAAGTTAGATGGTGTACGCTAGATGGTGCTTTTATCAATATTTTCTTTTGATATGGCTACCATTTCGAAATATTTCTACTGCATAGAAAATATGTGAAATTACAAATATTCATAGATTCAGAGTAGATTTTGCTAATTAGTCCTGTTTTCTGTTTTCATATGTTGCATTAGTACGGAAGCCTCGCCTCGGTGTGCGATTGAAACTCGAACTTTGCCGGATTTATTCTTTATTCATTATATATTATGGAAGAATGCTTGTTTTGGTTGATTTGTTGATAAAATTTTCCATATTTTTTACCAGTTACGGCTCCGACGCCCGGTGACCAAACACATTATATATCATATCGGATTACTGAGAATATGCAATTATGCATACAGTAACTTCTTTATTATGACTTTATACAGGATGTACGGCTCCGACGCCCGGTGACCAAACACATTGTATATCATATCGGATTACTGAGAATATGCAATTATGCATACAGTAACTTCTTTATTATGACTTTATACAGGATGTTATTTACACAACAACTGATTGTAATATGAAATTAGATTATAAATATATTATTTGAGCCTCGGTTTTTTGTCTGAGTGTGGAAGATGTTGAAGTGTAGTTTCAACCACTCCATGTAACACTTCCATGGCCAAATTGGTAAAGGCTCCCAAGTACAGCTCGGGATACGCGAGTTCAAGTCTCGTCGGGTGTGTGTAATTTTTGAACTGTCTATTTGACCGAGCGAGCGAAGCGTCTGCATCAACTGGCCAAATTTTCTTTCGTCTGTCAGTTTGTTTGTGAGTTTGTATGTTCGTACTCGCGTACAGGGCGTATTTTTGAACCGATTTTGATGAAACTTGGCGTATATGTTCTATGAATTATATTTTTTTTTGTCGTCGGCGATTTTTGATAGGAGGGTGATTCCCAAAGGGGGGAAGTCAAGGGCGTCGCCAGCCCATGTGCCAGGGGGGGGGGGGCAAGTTAATATTATGGAGGATGAGAAAAAGAAAAATATGAATTGTAGGTACAGGTACAATTGCACGGCCTTATGACTTTGATTGCTTTGCAGTTGGCAACATTTTTTTAATCTCTATTTGAGGGCAGCTGCTTCCCTTGCCCCCCCCCCCCCCTTGGCGACGCCCTTGGGGAAGTTTATGGCGGCGCTAATTACCAACCGATTTTATTAATATTTGATAGTTAGATAGAGTACACAATTATTACAACTTGTGGTAAAAATGAATAGAATTGGTCAAGTGGTTGTCGAGAAATGACAACCAACTTGAGATTGCGTGTAACAATGAGGGCACGTGAATGTGCTTGATAATTGCATCTGTACATTGGTACAGATGACCCAAGGTGAGCTGCAAATAAGTTCTATCGCGAGGTTTACTGTTCGTAGAACAACTAGTTTGTAGATAGTTTGATGGTGTAAATTTCAAAACAAAAAGTTTTTATATTCAACGATTCAGTGTAAAAAAACATTTTTAAACGCTCTCCTGTACTGGACCCTTATTACGTATGACCATCGGCGGCGCTACGCGAACGTGACGTGGGGGCGTTGACAATGAAAATTAGCATTTAATTTAAGAAGCCAAAGACTAATTTTAATTATAGATCCACGTCAAGTCCACGTAACGTGGCCGATGGTCATACGGAATAAAGGACCAGTTTGGAATTCTTTGCCGCCATCTCTGTTTCTTGAGACATACAATCTTGGAATTTTCAAGGCTAGAGTGAATAGATATTTTCTAGATCGACGAGCTCCATCCCCGGCCACACCGTCACTTAACATCAGGCGAGTTGGTGGTCAATCGTAGATCTATCTTGTATAAAAAAAAGTTGTTTTTTCAAACATACGATTGTTTACTTAGGAGCCATCGAGTTAAGTGTGTAAAACACATATACCCATACACATATACACATATATGTGTGTAATACCGTTTTGTATTTCACAGGGACATGTTAACGCTCCAAGCGAAGAATCTCGAGAAGAATCTGTTCCTCAGTCGAGTTTTCAGGAGGCACGCGAGGAAACTTCACGTGTACATCAACTGCAGCGAGGATCAGCTCAACAAGTTTCTCACATTTGTGCTGCCACAGTAAGTGTTATATTTAACCGACTTCCGAAGAGGAGGTTCTTATTTTTTTGCGCACGCTAACTCATGACGTTAAGCGATGTTGCAGTCTACGATGGAGCGCCCTATACCTTACCATAGAAGAAACCGATTCGCCCGCGATTTAAAGACACCCAGATATTGTTTTTGTTGATTCTTGTTTTTGTTTGATAGGTTTTGGCATTTTTTTATATCGGTTCCATACTTTTATAATAAAATAACAAAAAAAAAAAAATATGTAAATCCAAGTAAACGATTGCGTATTTCGAAGTCAGTTTTTTCAGTTTTCTTAAACTATAATGAATCATTTATACTTCTTTTAAACCGAATTAGAAAAGGAGGAGGTTCTCAATTCTAGTGTAAGTTGTTTTTTTAGATGTTTGTTACGCGATAGAATGTAGATGATCCTTTTTTGTTTGGTTGTTCATACATTACCCAGCTGGATATGGATGGACCCCTCTGTCAAAATAATACCTATAATATTATTTACTTGCTATTCATACCGCTATTATACAATTGTGTTAATTTTTTATAATGTCGCTAAGCAACTAATGTTTTCAGGTAGCCTCGTATGTGAGCTAGTACATTTTATAGGCGTTGATCTTCAATCTCTTTCTATGGCTATTTTCTATTGTCTATCCGTATCACTGACACGCCGTCACAAAAAATGACGAGCTACGGTGAAACACCTAGCTTGTGGATTTAAATGGATGTTACGCTTTAAAATTAAACTCTACATTGGATTGGTTTAGGTTGATAACGGAAGCGTTGTTGAATAGTTCATTATAAAAAAATAGGGTTGTCACTACAACATTATCTACTTATTAAAATTTTACCGATAATAATTAGTCAAGTGCGAGTCGGTCACGCGCAAGGTAGGGTCCGTAGTTGCACTTCACTATGTGCGGACTTAGAATAGAGCTACTGTTTGATAACTATGAATATATTGATTTTATTTTGCGATTTAAAATGGAATTTGTACGAAATTTGCCGCTCCAAGTACATTTTATGAGTTGATTGTCTAACTAACTAGTTTACTTTGAAGCTTACTTAGCCGTGATAGTTTTCCTTTTAATTTCATCATATATGCTATTAGCATGATTTTTTTGTGACAATTTGTTTCATATCTCCAAGGTCGACCGTTTAGCCGGTAGAGAGGAGGGGGGAGGACACTTGTCTTTACCAAAAAATATCATTTCAAAGCTTAATATTTCGTAAACGGATCCCTTAATTATAAAATACTTTTCGTACACCCGTAATGTTTTTTTATTACCTAAAACCAAAGATACCCCACATGATGGGAAAGATGAGAATTTTTTTTTTATCCCCATTTTAAGTGTAATAGGTGCCAAAAAAAAAATTTTTGGCACCTCCTACACGTTTGAAAAAAAAATTGTTGAACGTCACATTTTTTTATCAGCCCTGTTTCTACAAACTGTCCCACTGCTGGGCGCGGGTCATCTTCTCATTGTCATTCTCATCTTCTCATTCATATGTAATTATAAAAATAAATAATATTCATATGTAAAAATAAAAAATAAATAAAAATAAAATAAAAAATAAAAAGTTACTTTTCTCCCTAGGTCGTGAAATTCACTTTACTGTTAATGAACTTTCTAAGTAAAAGCCATGCAAGAAAAATGCAACTTTGTTGCAATTATGTGGGAGCCAATAGCAGTTTACTGAGCAAGTGTGACGAAAACATACATACATACGACTGAAACACATTACCTGCCTTCTTTCGTAGCCGGGTAAAAAAGTTGTGCGTGCTGATAGGTGAAGGACCAACCCCGTCGTCTTAATCTAACTATTAAGACGGTGACAACCCTACGCTACCTTGATTCGTAACAAAAGAAAACCGCTATATCTACTATACCTATATAGCAGTTTCGTATTACATCACAGAAAGGTTAGTCAATGGCAGACTGTAGAGCATGTTTAATCAATAACTTGTGACGTAATTGAGGCTTGTATAACTAGAAGATAAGGAGACTCTTGCTAGAATACCTTTTACTCGAGTGCCCGAGATGAAAGGTCATGTTTTTCGGGTTTAAGCTTAACATCTACTGAGGCGGAAAAGCGGTCGCGATCCGGTCCGCGATCTTTGGACATCTTTTACTTGACACGAGTTTTTTTATATACAAGATAGATCTACGATTGACCACCAACTGGCCTGATGTTAAGCGACGGTGTGGCCGAAGATGGAGCTCGTCGATCTAGAAGATATCTTGATATGTTATCTATTCACTCTAGCCTTGAAAATTCCAAGATTGTAGGTCTCCGGAAACAGAGATAGCGGCAAAGAATTACATTCTTGTGCAGTACGCAACAAGAATGTGGGTCTATATCGCTGAGTACGGATTTTTGGCATTACAACGAGAAATGGGCCAAATGAAAATGGAAATGGAATAGTTTCATTTGCCCGATCAGTTATAAAGTTAGGTTTCTGTTTATTATATCCAGAAACCTTATTTACAAAGGTTCGGTTATATATGTATATAAATTGTTAGGTTTGTTAGGTTTCTTTTTACTATACAAATAAACTTTCGTATTACAAAGATTCGGGAGAACATTCGAGATTTTGATGAAGTGTATTTGAAAAAAAAACGTTTTCGTGGAAATGGTATTCGGTATTTCAAAATTCGGATTATAGATAGGTAACCATAACGATGATGATGATAATGATGATTAAATGTAGTCAATGTCCGTATCTAGGTTCTCAGCTATCTCTGTACCAAATTACATAATGCCTAATTTAGCCGTTTGGACTTGAAGGTGATAAACCGTCAGAGAGACGAAGTTACTTGTCTTTTATACATACCACAAACACACATGCGTACAAACTCCTGAAAAAATATTATCTTCTCTTTGAACAATCTGAGTTCGATATCGATCCACATTCGTGTTGCGTACTGCACAAGAATGGAATTCTTTGCCGCCATCTCTGTTTCCTGATACCTACAATCTTGGAATTTTCAAGGATAGAGTGAATAGATATCTTCTAGATCGACGAGCTCCATCCTAGGCAACACCGGCGCTTAACATCAGGCGAGTTGGTGGTCAATCGTAGATCTATCTTGTATAAAAAAAAAACTGATAGGGAACGGAAAAACCGTCTCAAGTTACATTCTAGTAGTTCGCGTAATGAAAGTGGAGACAAAGCGCTTCGTTTACGTTTTCGAAATAAAATAATACATTATGTAAACGTTGTGTACGGCTTTGTTTCAAATGTTGCTCCAAATTCTTAAACATACCTACATTACGATTTCCTAACATCCTACAAGAGATTGTGCAACTTTATGTTCCACATACATAATTAATACGAAACTTGCGGTTCAAGATTTGTAGGTATATGTATTCTTATGAATTAAATATCTTCAGTTTTGAAAATTAGTAATGTGCATACATTTTTACCCGACTGCGTAAGAAGGATGGTTGTTGAAGGAAGGATGGTGTCATGTTAATTTTATTATCACCTTTGTAACCCATATTCGCAAATAAATGAATTATGAATTATGTTTTTCGAGTGTATGTATAATATGTATGTTTTTATATGACCGCCTACAGTCTAAACGGCTTGACCGATTTTGAAGTGCGAGGTGTTTGTTGCCAAAATGGTAAAGGCTCCCAAGTACAGAACGGGATATGCGGGTTCAAGTCCCGTCGAATGTGTGAAATTTTTGAACTGTCTTTAAATTTGTAAGAAATTATGAAGCTTATAACATTCTTATTATTTAAATTATTTGCTGAATATATAATATGGTAATTTTTTTATGAAGCAATAAAAAATACATAACCCCTATTGCGTAAATCTTTTGGATATTCAATTTATGAGTCTGATTTTCAACAGATTTGAATTGTGCACATTATAAATTGGTGTTTTAAACATAAATTTTGAATTTGAATTTGTAAAATTATGGAAATAGTTGAATTATAATTTTATTAACACCGATCAGGTGATTTAAAGTAGGCTTTTCTATTCTAAGTAGGCTATTTGAAAATAATATACTCATCTCGACTTTTTTGTTTGGTCCGGACAGGCTTTTCGTGACTTAAACCTTCTGTTGTTACAGGTTTTTTGACGCGAAGAAATTAGAAGAGGTGGTATTCATTGGACCAATATACATGCAACATAATCCAATCATACCATTCGCTAAGTTAAAAAGGTAAGAAGAAGAGTTCTTAAGGTCCAGGTAGCAAAATTGTGTTTTTATTTTCAAAAATGTAGCAAAAAGACACTGGATGTATCCCACGGGTAATCAGTCTTTTTCGGAATCTGTGGATTAGGCCTATATCCAGTCATATAACGTGAATATGATGCAGCTTGCGTGATTTTTGTATGCTGCAGCTGCCCTTCCATCTCCATCATCAAGCCTGCATGTTCGTGCATTTAGCCTGGTTCTTCTGTTAAACGTCGCCAGAGTTAGTATCAGTAAGGTTTGGTGGTCTGCGATAGCTTGTAGACTTTCCGCTCCTTACCCTGTCATTGCCACGGCCGCCGCATTAGCCAGGAATAGCAGGATGAGCGGTTAAAAGGGACTTAACACCTTAGGGGGTTAAAGGGACTGCTGAAATATTTTTTAAATGCTCGCAAATCACTGCGTGTTTTTTCGCGCCATTGTAAAGAAACTTGTGCTAACACACCTGCGTGGGAGTAGAAAAACACAAGGTGTCTGTTATCGGCAGTTATTGTATTAAGGGACCGTGTTTATGGTATCTACTGATTACAAAGAGTTTCCCATAGTCTGTGCGCGTTTTACTCCCAAAACTGCCACCAATGGTGGCCGTTAAGACATAATAATTCGAGTTTTTTTGTTTTTCGAGTGTATGTATGTGGGTATGTATGTATGTTTCTATATGACAGTCTACAGCTCAAACGGGTTGACCGATTTTGATGCGCGAGGTGTCATTAGATTCGTTTTCGCTTGCAAAGTCTTAAAGGCTATATTTTTTGCAATAATAATACATCTTTTGCGTATCTATACATGTATATTAATTAATGAATTAATTATTGTTGTTATTATTTCCAGAATTATAACCGAGAGCCTGGTGTTTAAGCACTCGCATTTCATGCAGAAGCTGGCGTTCCTGGGATGTGAGATGACCTCCGTCAAAGATGACAAGGATAGATTTGTAGTGAGTTCCATTTTATAACAGACTTTCAAAAAGGAGAAGGTTCTCAATTTGACATTAGTTTTTTTATACAATATAGATGTAATTTTGACCACCAACTCGCCTGATGTTAAGCGACGGTGTGGGCGAGGATGGAGCTCGTCGATCAAGAAGATATTTATTCACTCTAGCCTTGAAAATTCCAAGATTATAGTATTAAGGAAACAGAGATTTTGTATGATTATTCAGCGATTACTTTGCCAATGAATTATTAATTGATTTTGTCCCAAATAATCTTAATACAGATGCCTATGTACATGGATATATTTTTTAAATAAAAAAATGCACACCGTTGCTATTTTCAGCACAAACAAGTGGAGTACTACTCGAAGCCGCTGTCATTTGAGTGCGTGACGTCACCGGCGGACTCTGTGCTCTCGCGGTGTAACGTCGACTTGATGATGTTTTCTACATTGAAGGTAAAATCAAACATCATCATCATCTCAGACATAAGTCTAAGAAGTCTACTGCTGTACATAGACCTCCTCTTTGAATTTCAAAAATGCCCGTGGGAAAGGGTTTGCGTCCAGCACCTTCTTACTAACCAGCCAGCCATTTAGCCAGCTAATGCTGAGTTGGACAAAAATGACTGTAGTTTTTGTTTATTTTTATGTGTTTATTTGTTGTTTTATTTTTCTCGCAAAAAAAATTTATCTATGTCTATATCTTGCCACGTGTCTGTGGTCATTTGTCTACTTTGTAGAATGATAAAGAAATACAACCGAAACAAATTCTAAGAAAACCTTGGTTAAAGTTTTTCCCAAGATTGCAGAATTTATGGACGCCGCGCACTTTCACGCACGGAGCTAGCGCAAATCATATTACTACGTCTCGGTATGTTGCCCAGCAATAGTGCGAATTGCATGTGTTTTTTGTGTTTGCCCAGTATATCAGGTCAAATAGTTACCACTTATTCCGTTTGATTATTTGAAACGAGAATCAAGTAATAAACATCCTGTATAAATATTGGCAGTGTTCAAACTCCATCCGGAATAGGTCTTTGACAATTTTACATTTTGGATTTCAGCACATAGTATTCGAATACGAGCTGATATCGACAGAAGCATTAGAAACCCTCTCACAGCTGAGCAACCTGAGTCTGGTCACACTGAACGTGATATTCAAGCAGCAAATGGTTCTTCCGGCGGTGGACTGGCAGCGTGTTAATACAAGCTTTAGTAGGGAACTGAACGTGGCAGTCAATATTGTAAGTTGGAAATCTTTCAATAATACATACATACATACATACAATCATGCCTGATTTACCGTAGACGTATCAATCTGGATCGCGATCCGTGATTTAAATCAAGGATCACGATCCGGATTGAACGTGTACAAAGATATCATTACGTCAATTATCTTTGTACACGTTCAATCCGGATCGTGATTCCTGATTTTGATTAAGGACCACGATCCGGATTGAGCGTGTACAAAGATATCACGTCAATTATCTTTGTACACGTTCAATCCGGATCGTGATTCTTGATTTTGATCACGGATCGCGATCCGGATTAAACGTGTACGAAGATATCATCATGTCAATCTTCTTCGTAAACGTTCAATCTGGATCGTGATCCATGATTTTGATCACGGAATTCGATCCAGATTGATACGTCTACGGGCCGTACGAGATAGGCATCAATGACCATGAAGCCGTTCGACACCGCATTTGACTGTGGTTATATGGAAATGAGAGGGCTAGAGGGGATTAGAGGGTAAGATGTAATATTGGCTTACAGTGACGGGGTCAGCCTATCGCCTGCATAAACGTCAATTTCCCTCAAGTCCCTTGATGCTAACTGACTTACAGTATGCCCGGGAAGAGAAGCAGCTGGTACATTCTATGTTTTTCCTTCTGAGTACTAGATGGCGCTGTTATACATTTTTCGTGAATACAAGCTAATATCAATTGAGCAACTTGAAAACTGAACGTGACATTCAAGCTACATATGGTACTTCATAAAATAGTGGCCTGGCAAAACGTGTCAAGTTTCAAGTTTAAGTTGGGAATTGGACGTGGCAGTCCAGTTTGTTCTTTGTATACTAGATGGTAATAATAATATACTTACACATAATAATAACACTAGATGGCATAATAATTCACTGATAGTTGTTCAATAAATGATTCTGATTTCTGATTTCTGGTACTGTTTTAAATGTTTTCTTTAATTGGAGGGAATGTTAACTGCACACCCTGAGTGGCCACATGGAAAGGCCAGATAATACTATAAGCGATGTTTGTGCTTCTGCACGGAATTGATCGTAACGATATTGTAAGTTATGCGATTTAATTTTTACTAGAAGACTGTTGTGAACGCTTAACGTACATAGTATTTTGTCTAATAATAAATTGGTTTCTACATTGGATAATAGATGGCGCTATTATGATAAATTATTCACGAGAATCTTCGCTTCAACACTGTAAGTTAGTTTTTATTTAAATACTAGATGGCGCTGTTACAAACTTATCGCTAAAGGCTCGATGACACAGGGCTAGTTTACAAGCTGCTAGTCGGCGAGTTTAAAAGCTAGCGAGTAAGCGAGTGTCGATGACACGGATGACACAACACTCGCTCAGTAGCGAACTAGCTAGCGAGTTCGAACCACGTTTTGTTTCTTTAGCTTAAACTGCCAAAATGACAAGATGCTCGCAACTAGTTCACTAGCAGCTAGCAGCAATGATGACACACAGCTAGTTTACTAGCTTACAAGCCAACACGCCAGCGAGTGGCGAGTAAATTAGCCCAGCTTTCTATTTGACAAGCAGCTTTTTTTACAATCGGCTAGTGAAAAGCAGATTGTAAAAAAACTCGATGATACGGAGCGAGTTTACAAGCTGCTCGCGAACTCGCCGACTAGCAGCTTGTAAACTAGCCCTGTGTCATCGAGCCTTTAAAGTTATAACTCTACTTAATGTCAATGCGCAGACTGTCACGGAGAATGATTTTAACCGATTGTGAAGTAGAAAAAAAAGAAGTCAGTGTGGTAATTTATGAAATTGTACTGTATTGTCATCAGATAAGCGTGCCACAGAAGAAGTTCAAAGCGGTGATGGACAGCGTATTTGTTGAAGGGATGTCGCTCACTTCGCTCAAAGTTATGTTTTGTAAGACTGTGAGTATATTTGAAAGCTTGTATCTTTAAAATATTTTTTTTTCAACCGACTTCAATAAGGAGGAGATACTCAATTCGACTGTATTTTTTTTCATGTTTGTTACCTCAGAACTTTCGACTGGGTGAAACGATTTTGATGATTATTTTTTATTTGAAAGCTGATGCTTCCCGTGTGGTCCTACTTCAATTTGGTCCAGTTCTGACAATGGAATCCATGAGAAGTCGGTTGCTTCAGTTTTGTAAACTATAGTTATTATTATCTATTATTATAGAACAGTAGTCTATTTTTTGTAATTTTGTTTGACCACAATTATATATTTTTTCCTATTTTATCCTCAGCTATACATCCCGTTGATAAGCCACGTGTGTTGTCTATACAACACGTCGCTGCGTGAGCTGGTCTGGTCGGACAGCCCACACGACGGCGCTGAGTGCACGAGGACCATCAGATCGAGACCAGACCAGGTGAGATTTTTTTTATTTGAACATCAATTCCCTTCAATTATCAATTTACCTAATATTAAACGTCGGTCTGTCTGTCCGTCACAACAGTTATTTTACTCGGAGGCTATCAGCCCTGAAAAAAACCGACTTCACAATATGCAATTTGTTTACTTGGATGATATTTTACCTTTTATTTTGTCATAAAAACCAAAGTACTGAACTGATTTTGGGAAATTATATGGGACCACCTCTGAAATATGATCCACCAAACAAAAAAGAATCATCAAAATCAATGCATAATTGGTTGAGTAATCGGTGAACAAACACACAAAAAAACATACAGTCGAATTGATAACGTCGTCGTGATAATGGAATCGGTAAAAAAATATAGCCTGTGTCTATACACTCAGGGAGTGAAGACGGATCTAACGAATCAAATCACATCAAAATCGGTCAAGCCGATTCGGCTGTAGGCGATCATATAGAAACATACATATTATATAGAATAACAACTAACCAAAAGTCACATGTAACCAAAAAAATTAAAAGGATTATCTGTCAATAATGATGGCGATGATTCTGTTCGCAGGTGTTACTAGCGGAGGTGTACAACCAGGTGAATCCGTTCATTCTCTTGTGCTGGCAGTGTGCTAACCTACGCAGGCTCGCTATACACGGTGAGCTTATTTTACTAAATAAATAATAAATATTTGTGGACATTTCACACAACGCCATCTAGCCCAAACTAAGCAAAGCTTGTACTATGGAACTAGATGGCTGATAGAATACATATATACTTTATTTTTTGTAAATATATAATACATATGATACATAGAAACACCCAGACACAGAACAAACATCCATGCTCATTACTACACACTCTATGAACATTAAAACTATATCCTTCCCCTTTTCACAGTGTGTTAATAACTCGAGGCGTTGTGTTCAGGTTACTGGGTGTGGCAGTACGACTTCCTCGGGTTCGTGCGCCTGCGCAAGTCGCTCAAACTGGAGGTGTCGTCCCTGTACGAACATCAGAACAAGTTCGGGTCGCGCGCGCTCGACGCTGAGTGCGTGCTGCGTGTCATGCGCTACGACACGCTGCCCACCCTGCAAAACGACTTTATACAGGTGAGATGAAAAAAAAAACAACGGGTTGCATTCCGGGAGTGCTGGTAGAAGTGAAAACTAAAAAATAAAATAGCAAAAAGACTGACTCGTGAAGGATTTGAACCTCCGCCCTCGGATTGATAAATTGAAATTTATATCGGTGCTCTAACCTACTGAGCTAACGAGTCTTACGTGCATGTGTCGAAAATAAGAATTCGGCGCAACGAAATGACGTCATGCTAGAAGGACAAACTTGTACATACAATAACGAACTTTAAATGCAGAACGTTAGAATTGGTTTCTGACTGTCCATCTTACGATCTGACGTGAGTTTAAAATTTTTTACCCATCCCAAAAACTACGCCGCTAAAGAAGTTTTCACTTCAAAATTTTTTTTTGAATGCGAATGATTTTTTTTTAATGCTGGTCGCTACCAGAGAATGCTTTCTACCGAGTCAACATTTGCTGAAGTGCGATGACTGGTTTCCTTAGGCCAACCTCGGTGTTTGCGCTTGATGTTAAGGGGTGTCTTTACGTGATATTGTCCAGTCCAAACATATATCACGAATTCACTTCATTGCGTGTCCGTCTACAATTCGCATGTATTGTGCGCGGCGGAAGGAGGCGACGGGTGCTTGGCGCAAAACTGCTTACACTTGCATCGCACCCATAGTCGCTAACTCGTCTGATGTTAAGCGAGTGTTCGGGTCCACGATGGAGCGCGCTTGCCTAGAAGGTCATTCACTCGCGATTTGTAGACACCCAGATTGTAGAAGATAACAGTTGGCTGGTTATACAGTAGAACCTCGTTAAGTCGAACCTCGATAAGTTGAAAACCTCCAAATCTCGAAAAAAAAAATTGTTCCCTTCCCTTCGAACACCGAAACCTCGATTACTCGAAATCTCAACCCTCTATTAGTCGAAATAATCAGTAAAAGTAAGTAAGTTCGTATAGACTGAGTGGCCAGCCCTATTGTCAGAGTTATTAAGCCGCCGAAAGGCCTCTGACTTGGCTTGACGATTGCTGAACAACCGGGACCTACAATTTAACGTGGCATCCGACTGAAATAATCAGTGAGTCCCTCCAAGCCATTTTAGTACATATTTTCCCTCCATAACTCGAAAAATTAAATTTTACCTTTTTATCTCGAACATACAGTAAAACATTGCTATTGTTTTATTTTACAACCTTTACATCTCGATTATCTGAGATTTATTACTTCTATAGTTCGAAGAAAAATAAGTTACCGACTTTAAAAATTCGCCGACAGCATAAGTACACCATTGTTTCTTAGAAAGCAATTTAGGAGTATACATTGAATAGAATTACCACAGATTTATGACTCACGTTAACACGTGTTTACTTGCTTGGTGTCAGGTGTTTAATTTTATTATTTTTGATTTCAATTGAACTTAGCGAAGCAAGTCAGTTGTCGAGTGAAATATTGTCAGAAGTAGTTTGGTTCTATTGCAATACACATCAATTTGTACCTACAACAGTTTACAAATAAAATTGTTGAAACATGAGTGCTGTGAAACGTAAACTGAAAACTTTGAGTCTCGCTGAAAAATTAGAAATGCTCGAAGCTGTGAAGAACTGTCAAAAGAAGAAAGATGTTGCTGAACAATTTGGCCTGCCAATGAGCAATCTGTCAACAGTAACAAGACTTTTTTTAATGCCATATTTTTTTATTCTAAGGATGTTTTGAAATAATGTTGATTTATAATACAAATAAAAATATGTGTGTCACCTCTCCAACTTTTTACTTATAATTACCTCTCTAACTTAAAATTTATAAGAATGAATCTCAACCTCTTTATGTCGAATCAAAATCCGCCTAAGTCGAAATTCTCTATAAGTCGAAAACTCTATAACTCGAATTTTTTGGCGTCTCCCTTGATGTTCGACTTATAGAGGTCCTACTGTATATGTCGTAGAACCGATAACTGCGGGGGTAAACGTGTTCTAAAGCGGAGACTGCGAGGCAGAAACACAAAATTATAAACTTTACCTCTATACAATGGTATTATAGATTTATTATTAAAAATGATTGCGTACTATAATTATGGATGTTTATACATCTTGAGAAGAAGGCAGTTGATTGGTCAATTCAATTTTAACTATCTAGTTCATTCATTCCTTCACTCAGCAAGTGAACGAGTATTTGGAGCGCAAGATGAGGACTAACGATTGGTTAATTTAATTGTATCAATCTCGTTCATTCATTCCGTTCACAGCAAGTCAACGAGTACTCTGAGCGCGACTGGCGTCCTTACCCGTGGCGCCACCTCCACCCCGGGCTAAAAATCCGCAGCTCCGCGGAGAATAGGGCCGACTACATCGTGAAGGAAGTACTCAAACCGCTTGGCGTTACGTAAGTGTGCGCTCTTCTAGCTGTGTGCGGGAGCTCGTGACATGCAAGCACCATGCAAACTTGTACAGTATATATCTAATGAAATGTGTGTTAAACAAAAATCAAAGTGCAAAAAATTCAGGTAATTTTTGCTAAAGCTAGGAATAAATTATTAGACGTGATTTACACTCAGGTCGTCGAGGCTGCCATTTCACTGTTTAATCAATCTTCAATCACTGCCAATTGTCCAATAGCATTTGATATATAAATAGAAAGATGCTATTGGGGAACATTTGCTAGCGATTGAAGATTGATTAACGATTGAAATATCAAGCTCGACGCCCAACAACTGACGATATAGGTCACTTACATTACACATTTATTTTTTACAATTTGTAAAAAAATTATCTCGAACATTAATTTGGACGCTTAGACGTCCGATAGATCGGTCGCGGACGCGGGATATAATTTATAGCAATATATGGCTACAGTAAATAACTTAATTCATTCTGACCCAGGTATAATATACTTGTTACAATATTTCCAATGATAGTAAATAAAAAACAAAATAATCGTAAACCTAGTTAATACTATAAAAGCCAAAGTAACTTTCTCTGTTTGTTACCTTTTCATGACCAAACGGGTGGATCGATTATTATTAAATTTTGTACAGAAGTAGCTTGTAACACCACGGCATATAGGGGGTGGGTTTTAGGTTAGGCTACAAGCTGAGAAACTGGAGACTGATATAGGCTACATTTTATCATCATCAACATCGTTTTTAGTCACTAGTCGGGTGAAACCGCGGGGCACAACTATTTAAATATATACATATTGATAAACGACGACTGAGCTGTCCGGGATTTATCGCCATATTTCCGATTTGTAAGCATTCCAACAACACATGTGCATCGACCGTACGTGTAATACTATAATCTTGGATTTTTTAAGGCTAGAGTTATTAGATATCTTTTAGATTTGTGTTTCATCCTCGGACACCGTCGCTTACCATCAGGCGAGTTGGTGGTCAAACGTAGATGTATTTACTACAACAACAAAAAAAACACGTAACAAACGTGTGGCTTATGGTCGGCCCATACATAAGACGTGTTACAGTGTAATGTGCAGTGACCTTGTCGTAAAAAAATTGTCCGTTTAAAAACACCTTAAGAAGGCCCTTCCCGACGCGATGAGGTGCACCTCGACGCTCGACCTCACCTTGTTGTTTCATCCAATGTGATGTTTGGAAAATAGCTCTGCAAAAAAAGAAAGCGCCAGAAGCCTTCGCCAATTTTCGATATAGTCACGAAATCACAAGATGGTGTCCTGAATTCCCATAAACGTTACCTCAAAAAATACGTGTTTTTGAAAAATCCTGAAAATTTTATAATAAAAATGTTGGTTATTTGGAATTTCCAATATATTTACTAAATTTATGTGGAAATATTTTTAACATTTACAGTTTCTGACCATGTTATAAGCGGCGTAAGTTTGTGTAAAAAAGCGGACTTTTGGAGGCTTGTCCTGGATTTTAAACTATGAGGCACAAATCTGCCTCGTAGTTTTAAATTTTTACTTAAAAGAGACCTAGTCTACTGCATAAGACGACAAATTTGAATAGATTGAATTTGTTATTATGTTATAAAGACGTATGAGCTCTTAATTGAAAGTACAACGAGTTGGCTGCTCTTAAATTGTGTGTGCCTCTACATATATTGTCAGTTGTACATTATTAATTCGCGTCTAATGATTTGTTTCTATCTTTACGGTTTTTTGCCAAATTTTTATACAACTATATAGTAAAGATGCTAAGTTAATACGTAAATGTAAGTCTCTTATATTTATACCCTTTAACCGTCAGTGTCGGATAATGCCGACAAAAGTTTTATGAGCCCGTTCCGCGTCGGATGTATACCACAATATATCTTCATTCGGCTTGAGAAACTTTTCTTCTCGAGCCCAATCAAGATATTATTATATCTTGATTAGGCTCGAGAAACTTTTATCGGAAATATAATCATTACCGACACTGCCAGTTATAGTGTTAAAGAAATGAGAAAATTATTTCGTTATTCTTTGATGATCAATTAATTTCACTGTAATCAAGATAACATGATAAATATTGAAAATATATGCAAAAATATAAATGCTTGTACCACTTCTTAATACGGTGAAACTAATTAGATAGCAAAATAAAAATCAGTATATTGTTAGGGACAAAATATAGTTGTGTAAAAATTTGACGCTTAATTTTTAATCGTGTTCAAAACTAAACATTTTCAATAATAGAATTTGTTGCCATCACAAAACCAAAAAGATCTAAACCTGTTGATCTACTATTAGTAGCGACAAATGATGTACAAAAAATAAAAAAAGATATAAAGTTTGCATGTTGCGGGTATGGATAAAATAAGCTAGAAATGGAAAAAAAAAAATCTTTTGCAGCAAATAATGAAAATAAGATTAAGTACACCATAACAATTGCCAATATACTAGTCTGAATAAAGAAATAAGTGGCCTGATATGATAAAAGACAATGTTCCAATCGACTGTTGTGACTGTTTTTTATTACATGTCCGGTAATATAAACAACAATGGCGGTGTTGGTTTTTATATCGACCAATTAGAAACTTATTAAAGTTTACAAGCTATGATTGCAAATTACATAGTTGTTTATATTTCGACATGTAATAAAGAATGTATTTTAAGTAGCAAAATCCACAAAAATGCGCCCCATTCTGGTTACCCTAAGGCGAAGTCAATAATATCGAGATCCGCAGATATTTCTTCCATATCGTGATATTTACTGGTCGTGTTGATTTAAGTATTGACAAATAATAATTTCGATCATAGGATTTCTAGACGGATCTTGATAAATAAATAAATAAATATTAGTGGACATTTCACACAACGCCATCTAGCCCAAACTAAGCAAAGCTTGTACTATGGAACTAGATGGCTGATAGAATACATATATACTTTTTTTTTGTAAACATATACATATGATACATAGAAACACCCAGACACAGAACAAACATCCATGCTCATCACACAAATGTTTGCCCTGGGTGGGGATTGAACCCACGACCTTTCAGTTCAGCAGGTAGACGCAAACACACTACCAACTGAGCCACAAGGCCAGTCAAATCTTGATAATGTGTAGTCTTCGCTTAAGTCTTATATTGTGCTGTTAAATTTACAATGCTTAGGCGGGAGTTTTGGCGGGAACATCTTAGTAACGTGTTGTTGCTTTGTTTTAGTTTCCTAAACTTGTGTTATTTTGAACATTTATGCTATAAAAATGGCGGTGTTTTATTCATTAAGTGTTCAATAAAGTGCGCGAGCGTGGGCAAGTTAAATAAAGCAGTAAAACGTGTGATATTACGTTGTCGGCAAAACTCCATAGAAGCTTCTAGTAAAGTCGCCACCACTTCACTGAAGCTAGACTTGACTTATAAATTGACTGTATACGTGGCTTAGATTGTGACTAGAACATTTAACAACTTGTTTTATTCAAGAAACTTGAAAAAATCCTAATACTTGACACTGGCAAATGCTTTAATGCGGGTCCATTACAAAAAAGAAGAAGAATGCTTAGGCGGCCAAGCGAAGAGAGATAGAAATATGATTGTCTAATTCTATCTCTTTCGCAACAAGCGCTACCTACTATCGGCACACTATGATTATTGTTAGGCCCTGCGGTTAAAGTTAAAAGGGCAAGTGACCCATATTTCGTCTTATCTTATATAATTTAAACGGTATACTTTTTTATGTAAAGATAATTATTTTAAACAAAAAAAAAAAGCGCGAACCACGGTAAATATCCCGCTAATAATAATAGTGTTTTATGATAATTATTGTTAGGTATTCAGCCACATAAAATATAAATAAATGTTTTAGTAAAATGGTGGGGCGTGTTTTCGTGTATTAAACTATCTATTTCATATCTGAAGTATAAAAAAATAAGCTACGAATTGATAACCTCCTTTTTTGAAGTCGGTTGATTGGCCACTGAAATTCAAGTTCCTAAAGATCTGAATCATAGTATTGTTAAAACACGAAATGAAAAAGTTTGATAATTTGTTTGTCGTTACAATTTGGTTTGTTCTTTTGAACATACAGGGTGTTCAGATGAATGACAGAGATACTTTATGGGGGTCACTGTACTCATCATTATGAAATTGTAACTCTAGAAAACGTGAAATAAAATTGATTTCGAAAGTCATTTTTTTTATGAAACATCTAATTTTGGCTTATAGGCTTGATCTGACAGGGCAAATTGTTCATAATGATAAGTACAATGAGACCATTGTCAGTTCGGTCGTTTCATTGTATGATATTTGTCAGATCATTGTCTAAATTTTGCGTCATTCTTCTGAACTCCTGTATTCACCATGTACCTAATAATTTAATTTTAAATTGATAAATCATTCTGTTCAATTGAAATAATTTTAAATTTATTATTAACTAGTTCGAAGTCGATGATTTTCTTTTAGCATTGCATTGAATTAAAAAATCGTCTTTATTTTTTTTAGCTATGCTCAAAGAACATTATCAAGTTTGAACGGAAATGGTTACTCAATCTTTTTATAAAAAGAATTAAAGCGTGTTATATTGATGAATGTTTATGCTCACCACAGATTTACATATATTTCTTATTATTATACCAAAAGTATTAAAATCATCATCTTCCAATTTATACAATCAAATCTATGTGTATTTAAGCTTGTTATGAAGTATCTTCTTTGCCAATTTTACGAGCTGCATATCATATAAAAAAAAAATAATTGAAGTTTGACGACGAAAGTTAATGAAAATCATCGGAAAGAAATGCTTAATTTTAGCTGTATGACGGTAGAAGCTAAAGCTATAAGCTAATGTAGCTGAATTGCTGTTTTAAGTAAAAATATCACATATTTTTACCTAAACCAGCATTTTAAATGGGTTAGTTAAATCTAGTATAAGATTTTTTTCTCTATTAGTCAGTTATTCTAAAAATGACATCTTGATATCGATACAAATGTCATAAAACGCCATCGATATAAAGTCTTTTTTTTTACACCATTTTCATAAATATGATTTAAATTTACTTTGGGTTATTGTATATGATCATTGTTCGTGTAATGCGTCAGAGTTGTCACTGAAAGTTAGACTTTTATTATGAAATTTAAAAGATTAATTTTCAATTTTTGCGCGTAATATTGACAATGGTCGTATAGAATATGTATATCCTAAATTGAAGAAGCTGTAAACAAAATATTTTGAAAATTAATGAATAAAACACAGGCTTCAGGCACACAGGTACAGCCTGTGTTTTTTACATATCCAATAAACAGCAATGCAGCAAATGGTGGACTTGTGACCAATGAGAGCTCCCACTTTAGAAAATAATAGCTTTTATTGGTCGCCACTCCGCTATTGTTGTTCACATTATATGCCATACAAAGAAATGCAGACGTTGGAAACATTCTATTTATACAACATAAGACGGGTTAAAACTAACTTTAAAATTGGAAATCAAATTTATCAAATCAAACGAAGATGCTTTCATATTATACATTATATTGAAACTGGTTAAATTTCAAAGTTGGTGTGGGTTTTTTTGATTTAAATCTAAATAAGTAAGTTGTAAAAGTATAATTACTATTATTGTGTACTGCGTAAAAATCACAGTATATTAAACGACGTGCATAATCAGAAAGGTATGGCCTACGATCTGAAATGTAAATCTGTCTACAAAAAAATATGTGAAAACCTCCGCAAATTATATTTTGATAAGTAAAATAGGAGGATCAAAAAAAGTAATAATACATTACTTAAAATATATGCAAATAATTAAAATAAATCATACTGTAATTCATGCCACAAAGTATATAATTAAAGGGTCGCTAAGATGGACGATGGGCATTGTTTTTAGGATGTCTTGTATTGATTATTACAAATCATTTATACTTTGGATCTAATCATGAATTCACGGAAAAAGTTAACTGTGAAATATAAAGTTTTTTTGATATTTGACAAAATGTATGAAACAATAGTTTTATTCTATTTTATGGTGATTGTTTTCGTAGTAAAAGTATACAATTATAACTACAATGACCCCTTGACGTGTGCCCGTCTTTCATCTGAACACCCCAGTATAGTATTATCTTTCATTACAAAAAATGTCTAATTTTAACTACTTAATTGAAAATTTCATTATCTTCGGTTTCATGTACTATTTGAAATATTTTAGTATCTAAATGTTATTGCACTAAAAATATAATAATCTATTGATAGATTCAAAATCACCCGCCTGTAAATAGCTCCCTTTATGTGTAAAAATATTTATAAATCAATGCATACTCATAAAGAAAAATGCAAAACATCTTCCCGTAATATATTAAACATTCTGTAAAAATACTATATAAAAACCCACCTTGCCTGCTTATAGCTAATGTAGAAACTATTTAAATGTGGTGTGTTTGCATTTATCCAGTGACTGGTCATGGAAGGGCTGCGTTTAGATGTCTAATTACGAACACTCCACTCTTTGATACCGTTGGAAACGTGAAAACTCACATTGAAAATTAGGCTTTAATATCAAAATCTTACGATTGATTGTAAAGGAATAGCCGAAGCTTTCGATTTTGAATTGGTTTGACCAGATCAGAAGAATATCTACATGCTTTTTATCTATACAATAACGATTGCTCCGACAAAGCACCAAGTCGACGTCTTTTTACTTTTATTTATAGCTATATCGAGTGGTTTTTATGCGAGCATATGATGTGATAAAATATTTTTTTAACTTACGCGCTGACTATTTGTGGCTAGGATATTTGCATATATGCATTGCGTTCCAATGGACAAGGAGATGATGGGTCCTGAATCATAATTAATTTTACTGATATCAAAGCCTTCTTCAAAATTTTGCTATCTGATCTACGTTAAATAAATAAAAAAAAAAACGACTCATTTTAGTGACCAAAAGCCCAAAACCCTAAGATAACATCTTTATACACTTCGACAAATTCGAGTTGAATTAAAAATGGTAGTTGGATGCGTCATTAAATGAGAAATCTATTATATTTCCATGACACATTCTTCCAGTCAAAGTCAAAGTAAATTTATTTGCGTTGACTGGATCTGTGATCTGTGACTGGATCAATGCAAACGCACCATTTGCTTTAAAGGTTTTTATTTAGTAACTAGTACGAGTTTGTAGTAGCAAGCATTGAGAAACGCCGAATGATATGTTTAATGGCAACATCTCTCAAAAATCGCGAATTTATCATGTAGATGTAATATGGCAATGTTTACTATGTTATAAAATCAACGGTGTTACTAGAACGATTAAAATATATGGCTGTATTTGAAACAAGAAAATAAAATAAATAAGTTAATAAAATAAAAATAATTCTGTATAAATTTATCCATCTGATCATTGAAAAAAAAATATTTTCGGTTCAAAATTATTTAGAAAAATATAATAATATAAATTCATTGGATGTAATGCCAATCATTTCGAAATGTGCTACAGTAAAAACGATTATTTTTAAATACAATCACATCACAAAAATTAAGAATATTAGTAACACCGTTGTTAATTTGTACACCAAAAGTATGATATTTTTTTTTATGATTGATTGATATTATCTAAAGTTTTTATGAGAGAACCGTTGTTATTTTGTTTTTACAACATACGTCAAGCTTAATCGTATTGGACTGATTGACAGATTGCTAGTTTGCAGTTGTTAGTACAAAAAATCAAGAAATTAACGTTAGTGCTTAGACATAAACAGCGCCATCTTTTATCGAATATGGTGAACATAAGATCATTTTATGATTCGAGGGGGTTCAAATTAATTCGATGCGAAGGATCTTGACGATTGTTGGGATTAGATTGAAATACCAGGCCTCAAAACCGTTATTTCAATAGTCTATAAATCGTGTATAAACGACACCATAATCACGCCATTATGTATTGACAGTCTACTAAATATTATTGATTACTTTTCATGGCATAACCATTGAACTTAGGACTAGGAATTTGATTCTGCTGTTTAAAATTTAATAGACTACCAATTATAGTGTCAATAGTGATTCAATGATAATCTAACGACGGTGACGTAGTTTTGACTAATAACAGATTTGAGGCCCAGGTGGAGTAGAAAAAAAAACTTTTGGTGTACAAAAAATATGCGAAAATCAATCGACCATCTATCTAGTCAAGAGACCGATAAACCATTGTAAATATATTAAAAAAAGAATACCAAAAACGGTCTTAATATCACATCTTTTGACATTGCACAAAATATCAACGAGAAAAGTATTACAAATACATAAGTATGTCAACTGAATAGCTTTAAGTAAATCGCGACACTGTATTTGATACAGTTGAATTTTTTTAACAAAGTGCCACTCTGGAACATTAAACGAATAGGTGAACTTTAGGCAATAATTTCGCAGCTATATGATAGCTTTAAAGTTTTAACATATGGAATGCGCTATAAACAATGTTTAATTTCAGATGTGTTCTATATTTTTCAAGTGTTATTATATGTCGTTATTGATAATGTTATAAACAATTTAAAAGACAAAAGAGCTGCGCGAGATCTTTCGTCAGTCGTTAGACCCTGTAAAGAGTTCTGACAACTTGCTTCAAGCATGTGATAACAGGTGGCGACACCAGCGTTTTCTTAAATTAGGAAAATATTTCGGTGGAATATGGTATGGAATATGGAATGGTCGTAATGGAATATGTAAAGTATTTTCAGGGTATTTTACTTTTAACTATTTTATGAAACTAATATCTGTATGTTTGCGATTGATGTCGTTTTTATATTTTTAAGAATTTTTCAAAGTTTTGTGGTAGGAGACGCTACACAAACTACGACTAGTCCTTTTGACTAATGTTTCCCATTTAGTTTATAAAATGAAATTAAATAAAAGCACTTTTTGCTAATGCAAGGGAACCTCAAATAAAAAAAAAAGGTTGCCAGTAAAGTCGGTTTACGGACAATAATTTTACGTGATAACGATGCGTCACAAGCCGAACGCTTAGGCCGATCGTGCCTCTATATCGCTTGTTCCGCGCTCTCGCTTGCACGCTCGGCTCAGGCGGACGTGACAATGAGTCATGCTCTTTCGTGCGTGCAGCCGGCGTTCATCGATTTATAAGACGTTATCACGTCAAAAGGACGTCACCAGGAATCAATATAGTCAATGAGATTAGACTATCTCGTGACATCACAGCGTTCCCTACACATAAATTAGGATGTTTCCGACAAAAAAAAAAAAAAACTAGTTGTTAAAGGCACCTTACTGTCTTAACTATATTTTCGATATTTTATTTTTGGAAAACCGACACAGGTGGTTAAAGGGTAATTACCTTTAAAATTACTTTACCATATTCCATTATGTCTGTGGAAAGCTCAATACAACATATCAAGTGCTGGTTGCAGGATAAAATTAAAGTTTTAAATTGCCTATAACATTTTCAGATATAATTATTTTGTAGTGTATTCAAGCGATTCCAAAGCTCTACTATAACTGAAGCCGATTTATTCACGGAATATATTACAATGGCAAGCAACAAAACGAATAGATATACCGACGACAGTAGCTTTTTGATACTGACTTATGATATAGTTAAGTGTAACGTAACGATTCTAACGAAAAGCGAATGCAAAAATAAAAAATGCGTACGAACCAATAAAAAACAAATCATTCTTGTTGGCGATATCTATTGCATACAGTAGTTTTAGTTGAGATATAGCATGAGGCAAAGTTGTTAGTTTTTAAGCTATTGCATAGCTTCTATCGCGGGCCTTGAGCGTGGAGACCGAATCCAGAAATTCCGTAACGAAAATAACCTAACACACCGCGCGTAAAGCTATTATGCAATAGCTTTACCGCGGCAGTCTCCGAGTGCCACACGTCTTTTGTAATGCAAGATAGATCTACGATTAACCACCAACTCCACAGCATGTTATATGACTGTGTGGCCGAGGATGAAGCATGTCAGTCTAGAAGATATCTTTTCATTCGTTCGTTTTATTTAGTGAAATCAATGAGATGAAGATGAATCTATGGTATTATCAATTTCTCTCTGGATCTAGGAGTCGTATTATATGTGACAATTGATTTTTAGTAATAAAACTAGACGACTCGGCGTACTTCGTATCACCTATATATGAGTGGACCCGATATTTTCTCAACGTTTAAATCTTCCCTGGACTACGACAAACATTTCAAAACCAAAATCAGCAAAATCGGCCCAGCTGTTCTCGAGTTTTAGCGAGACAAACGAACAGCAATTGATTTTGATATATATAGAGATTATCAGATTTTTAGATTTATTCTTCTAGATTGATGAATTTTACCCTTGCCCGTTGTTAAACAGGCGAGTTGATCAGTCGTAGATCTAAAAGCAAAAAAAAAAGGTTTTGTGAAAGTCTGTTGTTCAATAAAGTAAACTGCTTTAGCGGACTGGCGACTAAAGTGAGAGCTTATTTTTGAAACCAAGATTTGCCAGGCTCGTCATATTGTTAGCCTTCATTGTCACAACCATAAGAAGTCTATTGTGGGACAGATATTCCAGCGTGGATGAGACGTAGTCTGCATCTAGCGTCTTCCTGCCGTTTGTCTACCTTGTGGCTTGTCTTCCTACATTTGCTGGTGTGTGGTCCCCACTCGAGAACTCTTCGGCCCCATCAGCTGTCAGTTCTACGTACCCTGCCCACTGCCACTTTAACTTGTTAATCCGCTGTGCTATGTTGATGGCTTTTGATGCTGAATGCTAAAATCAAACGTCTTTTGTGACCTGACATGAAAATGTTGAGAATTCCATAGTTGCTTTACTTAAGGTTAAACAAATGATAGTCTCGGACTACTATAATAAAATGATAGTTATCTCGTACCATATGTGAACCACGTAAGATAGCCTACGTCTGAGATCTTTGGGCGACCTATAAATACTCTTGACACGAGGGCTTGTCACTATGCTGAAAATCAAAATCTTACAAGTGACATAAAAACATACATACCGACGAAGCCTGGTAAGGGGTCGTCCATAAATCACAATGTTTTTTAACAACTTCTTAACTCTTTTCTCTCTTGCTGTACTGCTGGTCAGGTTTTAGAATTGCGATATTTCGTGATTTTCCCGAACCCTTTCGCCGCCCATTCTTTTTCTTTTCCACGTGATTAATAGACGATCCCTTTAGGTTTCTTTTTTTTCGTTTTGAAGTATACCCTAAAAATAGTCCTCGCCAATGGGTTATTTTTTACAAATTGAGTTATGGAACTGTAAGAATTAGTAAAAGTTTCCGACAGCTTAGTCGGGGGACCGTCTGACTTGCGATACGCAGGTCCTGGGTTCCAATCCTGCGACACTCACCTCTGTCTTTTTGAAGTTGTGTGTATTGTTGATTGCCGCCAACTTCAAACGGTGAAGGAAAACATCGTGAGAAAACCTACATGTCTGATAGTTCTCAGTGATCTTGAAGATGTGTGAAGTCTACCAACCCGCACTTGGCCAGCGTGGTAGACTATGGCCTTACCCTTCTCACAATGAGAAGATGACCTGTGCCCAGCAGTGGGACAGTTTGTACAAACAGGACTGATAAAAAAGTAGTAATAGACATGTATTCTCCAAAAATATTATTTATCGCCAACAAGGTTGATAGACATATAGACATAATATAAATTTGTACGTATATACGCGAAACAGTGGTCCGTCCCCAAAACAAAAAAAAAAAGATTAAACTGACACCTGCTTAGTAAAGTGCGTCAATAATCAAAATGTAAAATGTACAGCAGTAACAAAATATAAATATATATGATATTTACGAGTATTATTATCAAAACGCAATCGCTTCGAAATTTACTATAAATGTTCGCCGTGCAAAATATTCAAACTCATTCACATTACATAAGTGTTACTAAAACGGTGTCAAATGTTTTAAAAAGCAAATCATTACTCCACAATGTGTAAGAAGAGTGTAATAGATTTAAAAAAAGTTATATTTTTTTTAACAAAAATTTCTCAAAAGTATAGTCACGCACAAACAATGTGATGATTTAATCGAATCAAATACAAAAATCACACATCATGCCTTTGAATATAGTACTAAATATATAACAAAATATAAATATTCCAAAGTATTTTCAACGTAGGTATAAGGCCAATGTAGGGTCAATATTATGAGGCCACGAAATAAGCTATGACGGCAATTAATTGCAAACAAACAACAAACCATTGACGAAAACGAGTCGCTTATTTCGTAGCCCCAATTGTTAGTTAATTGTTGCTTCAACTAGTTTAAAAAAAAGTACTCCTTTAAATATAGATAGATACTCGAAAAAAAGATATATTGATCGTTTAAAATGATTTCCTTAAAATATTTTTTATGAAAATTTTATGAAAGTTCGAAGTGAAAGAACATTATATTTTGTAAGGCAACGAAGAGACTTACCAACATACATTCCCTGAGACTGAGTGAATAGAAGAGGCTAAGAACCAACAACAAAATATTATTAATAAGATCTGTATACTAGACAACTATGAAATTGTACGCGGGTATCGAAAAATATACGATGCTTCCTGATTTTGAAACAGAGAGGGCGCTGTTTTCATTATTGAGTAGATTACCTTGAAGTGTCATATTTTTACGATTCCCGATTTTTGTAAATGTGATAATAACAAAATGACATCGTATTTAATATGTAAACATCATAACACCCGCCTCTAACATAAAATGTTATCAATATATCATTATTTTTTTACTCTGTCCCACTGAAGTTCTAAAAATTGAATAAGCAATGAGAGTTTTTAGGAATTTTGATTATAGCGACTTTAGAGTGGAATTCAATGTATGTTTGTTCTGAAACTGACGTGGGACAGGGTCGTGAACAATTTTTTATAACCACCAAGCAAGACTCTGAAGGCTGTGAAACAACTTCTAATTCGGTACGGCAAATTTACGAAGTTTTGAATAGTTTGAACCTGTATTTAGCGATGAACCGCCAAAACAACTTTTATTATACATACATTTTCATTTAATTTTTATTAGGCGGAATATTCTTGGAGTGTTAAAATACAAAAAAAAAAGTTGACATTTTGATGAAAAAGTCACCTTGTTTTTTTATTGTATGCTTATTTTAACACCACAATATCTATCAATTAGTGATGAGGTTCAACTTTGTTATTCATGAATGTTGCCGAACCGGATTGCCTAGAATTAGACCAAATTGTTGTACTTATCCATCAAAATAGTGATAATTAAAGGGAATGTCGATCGTTAGTGGATCTGCGAATGTGGCAACAGCTGTTGTGCGAAAACGGTTCACTCACTCACCTACGGTATGAGTAAATATTATATTACTGTTTTAGTATATTCTCATTGTAAACTACTTTGATTTGTAATCAACTCTTGCAGTTATATCCCTTATGGTTTGGTTCGATCCTGTACGATAATCTTACATATACATATATATAAATATTATTCTGTATACTATCTATACCTTTGTGTCTTGTGTATACCTTTTTTAAGAAGTTTCAACATTTGAATAAATTTAAAAAAAAATTTTTTTTGAATATTTTTTTTTCATTTGAATAAACGGGTTACTCACATCTATTTTTAGGTTTGAATATTTTTCAATGGGAATTTGGCGGATAGATGTGCGACGCCATTTTTTAAAAAGTAGAATATATGGGTTCCTACCCAATTATGCAAACAAAATATGATTATGGTACTCTAAAGAGTCATGTTCCCGATATATTTGAAAATAAGATAAGAAAATGCTGTGATTGGTCACCTATCTCCCGTTTTTACTGTTATTGTAAGAAACAGACAGACATATAGGGACAGAGACTATATAAATACGATTAGAATGTATAAATTTTAGAGTATATATATCGAATTATTGGGAGCGATTTGAGGTACAACTAAACATTTTTTTTAATAAATAAATTAAAAAAAACAAGAATTTTGCACACAAATTTCGTTCTTTGATTGAATTTAGTGTTTTAAACGGTTTTCTTTAGCTTGACCTGTTTGTTTGTTTGGGTCAAATTTAGTAATTGAAATTTTAACCCCCTTACAGTTGATGGATCGATCTGAAATTTGGCATAAGTACACCTTTAGTCCTGATGACAATACAATTTAGTATATTCTGTATTTAATTTAGTATATTGTAAATCAAAGATGGCCGCCGCCACTGAATGGCGGATTTCATATTTTATCACAACCCCCATAATATGGGTATCAAATGAAAGGGTTTTCTATTAAAATACAGTAAATACATTACCTACATCATTATCTTTCTTTCAATAAAACCGTTTAACTTAAAAAGTTTTTTTAAGTAAATACTTGTTAAGAATTTTAATTTGATTAGTGTGGCCTGCAGAATTGACCACATTTTGAGCGTTTACATTGAGAAAGTACTAAATTTTTTAAAAAATGTTAACGTTTAATTTTTTTAAAGTGAGTGGAATCCGTATATTTATGAAACCTTATGAAAATATTTTTGAGAGTTTATTTGTGTTTTAATAAATAAGATCTGAATGATTTAAACGTTATTCCTTTTAAATGATTTCTATGTTGCGTCTTAACATATAATTATATGTATCAATGTTTTCATGTAAGTTTTATTATGTAAGTGAATGCAAATAGGCTTTTGCATGACTTATTGTATTCAAATGAGAAGATATAATCAAAATACATGTACAACCCTTTGCCTTTAACTGCTTTTATGAACAAAAGTAGTTTAGATAATAACAAAACTTTACAGAATTTACAATAAACATAAAATTGGTACTATATCTGAAAAATAAAAAACAATATATTGATGCATATTTGGTACTTTTTACATCGCAAACTTTTTATGTTTAGTATTTAACATGCTTTGGGAAATATTGACGTGAGATATCAATGTTTAATAAATAAAACTGAATTGGATAAATGTTGAAATATAACAATTGATTAAACGAACTTACTCACATGAGTTTCGACTACTGTATTATGAAAGAAGAATCTGCTTATGATAAATGTGTTGGTATAACAAAATAACTTACTTTGAACTTTGTGTAGTGGATTATAATTTGTAATATCGATTAGGGAGATTTTTCTTTTAAATCAATCGCCAATATTATCTGTTTCATTAAGAAATTTTATTATATTTATGTTAAACCAACAACAAAACACGTTTGAATTGGTTTTATTACCGTATGATATATAATTTGTAATTTACTTCATAGATTTAAAATACATGGGTATAGGGCCTAACTTTATTCATGAAAAAAAGTCATGAATATGTTAACTTAAAAGACTATTACAGATTGTTATAAACTTTCTTTAAATACGGATAAATACGTTTATTTCTTTTAAATTTTGAAGCCAAGGTCGTATCTAATTTGATTGTAGTAAGTCTAGTTGCTCACATATTACTTAAAAGTTTCTACGCCTTTTTTGACCTCCAACTCAATTTTGAAAAGCGACGATGTCGTCGATGATGATGCATATTAAAAAGTTCTGGTGGTAAAATTATTTTTTATCGATTTTCTCCTACTTTTGATTTGGCTATTTCGTACCTAAACTCCATGTATTTGTAAATCTACGAACTTACCAATATTTAAAAACTAATATTATGTTACAATGTTAACCTTTAATCCATGTCAAATATGTATCAAAATGTTTTTCAAGCCCATTAAATAAATGAAATAATTCGAATTTGAAACCTGTACTTATATAAAATTTTATGAATTCTGTGTATCAATTTCTGGTCCTTTAAATTATGTATGTGTACCTATTTCACAAATAAAATATATCCTTATGTGTAGCAAACTTGACTTTTATTTATTAACCGTATCTTTCACTGCATATTCCTAGTCTTGAATTATTTATAAGACAATGGAATCTGAAGTTGTGACCTATTCGAATTTGACATCGCCTATAATATTGCGGAATTTATGATTTCTGTCTTACGCAAAGTCTAGAATAATTCTAGTAAAGTCACTTTGTTTATTACGATTAATTTCTCCTTCCTCTTGCGCAGTCGGGTAAAAACTATTTAGATACATATTGGTTATAGACAGGGCTTTTTTGTGGGGCACGTGGGGGCACACAGTGCCCCCAAAGGCAATTTCGAAAATATCGAAAAATTGCCATAAAAACTGAAAAATGAAAGAATTTGAAAAATTGCGATTGCGATTTTTTAATAGGTCAAAATTAGCCAAATACAAAAACGAATCTATCTTTCCTGTCTATCTTGACTAATTTTACTACTTTCGAGAATCAGCGTGACCCCAAAAATGAAGTGAGAAATAATAGAACAATGTTTCTAAATTTATTATTTTAGTAGATATATTTTTTTGCACTTAATCTAAAGCTAAAGATACTAAGTGCGGTCGCAATTTAGACACCAAGTGGGTCATAAAGAAAAGATTGAAGTGTTCCTGTAGTACAAGGTTTACCCATTCGTCAATACCATCCCTTTCTAATCCGACGAGGCGGACAGAGATAAAGGACGTATTGTTCATCGTGGGAAAGACGTTAGTCATGTCATGTAGGATGGCAAAGTGTTTTACCTTCAACACTTTATTTGGTTAGACACCTTGAAGATGCATTAGGTTGGGCTTATAGGCGTTAATTTCGCAGATGTTGGCAAAGTACAGTTATTTAAATATAGAAAGTAAAACTACTATCTAACTAAAAATCTACTATTAAAGCAAAAAAATCTACTATCTACTACATATCGTTACGGGAAAATGTTCCCGTACCGTAACGATAAGTAGTAAACAATAGTTTGTAATTATGACAAAGGTCTGACTCTGGGGTCTGTGGAGCTCAAAATTAAATATAAAAAAAAATTAAACTACTATAAGTAATAAATTTATTTATGTCCAGCGCCATGTGTTGCAATGATATTGCGCCAACTTTCTGATAGTCCTGTAATGAAATGGGGAGGCTGGAATTGGGAAGCTTCACGAAATGAATTCTACAGAATATAGACAGACAAGCTACTTTACGGCGGTTCTCGAGACTAAGATGTTATTTAGATCTACGATTGACCTCCAACTTGCCTGATGTAAAGCGAGGGTGTGACCGAGAATGGAGCTCGTTGATCTAGAAGGTAATCTAATCACGGGTGGCGCCACCAACGCTTGATTAGTCAAAAACGAGGACTGAAAGTTTCCACCACTCCACTTGACACTGCTGTGGCAAATGCTTCCAAGTACTGATCAGGATATGCGGGTTTAGGGAAGTCCCGGGAGAGTTTTTGTTTTTTTAAAGTATCGTATTTTCTTATAAATGAGGCTTAGTAATTCAATTATAATAATAAACAGTAGCTTATTTATTTAACTTTAATTATGCATAATTACTTTTTCGATATTATAGTACTGAAATATATTATTTAAATTTGAATGAAAAATGGGATATGAGTCAAATCTCTACACCCTTAGGGACACTTGAGTACTCATTAAAGTTCAAATACCAGTATTTTTTATTTTTACTTTCATATTAAGTCGCTTGAGAAGTGAACCCAAAGGCGAGTCTGTGTTGATGACAAAACCATTGTACAAAACAGACAACGTCTGAACAAGGGCGACTTTGTATGCACACCTGTGTCATACAAAGTAGATGACTCACTGGCCGGTGGAATTCAGGACTCCGAGTTTGTAGTCGCAGGTGGAAACCTAGATTTCGTATTCGTTTTGTTTTTATAGTATTCATTTAGGTACGAAAATGGTAAGTATATTAATTGATGTGTAAGTATATAGCGCATTTTTTACAAGATTTTTTTTTATCTTAATTTCTGTCACAGCAAATCAACATTACATTTTACCCTCTAACCCTCTAATAACCTCTCCCTTCAACCTAACCAGGGTCAAAATTTGAGTCAAGCGGCCTCATTTTGACGCTCTGCTTACCCTATAAGGGATAGGACAAAATAACCGACTGCAGAATTATTAACTCTATTTACAGTCTAACTTACGATTTCGTTACGCTTGATACGCTGATGAATTTACGTTTTTTTTGTGAGAAAGTATGCGTACATACAATCGCTGCAAATATATGTGCATTCTTTACAATAATTGTAGTAAAATCACTTGCGAAAAAGTTCGTTGGAAGTTACGAAAAACAGCATTTTTTAATTTTTCCGAGAGATGAAATGAATTTTAACGGATTTATCGTGTATGTATATTTTATATAATTTTACGAGCTGACGTTTTGAACACTTTGCAGCGTCCGTAGTCACAGGTGAGACCAAAGACTCTAAATAGGGCGAATTCTTTGGGTGAGACCACGCTGCAATGTTCGATTTTCATTCATTTTTAGGGTTCCGTACCCAAAGGGTAAAAACGGGACCCTATTACTAAGACTTCGCTGTCTGTCTGTCTGTCTGTCTGTCTCCAGGCTGTATCTCATAAACCGTGATAGCTAGAAAGCTGAAATTTTCACAAATGATGTATTTCCGTTGCCGCTATAACAACAAATACTAAAAATTAAAAAAAAAATAATATTAAGAGGGGTTCCCATACAATAAACTTGTTTTTTTTCGTATTTTTTTGCTCAATATTAAAAACAAAATATTAAAAAATAGACGCTTCAAATTTTCACAGAACATTTACTTGTATACATATTACTTTTCAAAATAAATAATTAAATAACAATAAAGTAAATATGAAAGGGGGGCTCCCATACAACAAACGTAATTTTTAAGCAATTTTTACTCGATCTTAATTAACAGGTAGAAACTTGAATATTTGTAAGTAAATATTTATAAATATATTAACTGTAAAAATAAATACCTAATCTAATACATAAAAACTCACAAAATTAAAATAATCCGTGCATCTAAACGTACATGTTATGTTTTTGATGGGATCTCATTTCTTTTTACCCGACTGCGTAAGAAGGAGGGTTATGTTTTTCGAGCGTATGTATGTATGTATGTATGTATGTATGTATATTTCTTTGGCACGCCCTAGAGCCTAAACGGCTTGACCGATTTTGATGTGAGTGGTGTCTATAGATTCGTCTTAGTCGTTCGAGTGACACTGGGTACATCGAAATTTAAAAAAAAAACAATATTAGGTATTTTTGGCGGCAAAAAGTAATCTCAAAAAAAAAATGTTTTCAAAATACATCGAGTGTGGTATCAAAACAAAGAATTTTTTACGGTGATTACGAATATATATACAACTTGTATGTTTTATTGGAGTTAGAATAGGAAATGCTAATAAATCACATCACACTTCACACTTATAATGTAAATGCGAAGTTTGTGATAGTTTGTTACTTCTTCACGGTAAAACGGCTTAACAAGTTTGGCTGAAATTTGGCACACAGGTAGTATATAATCTGGATTAACACTTAAGATACTTTTTATCCCGATATTCCCGCGGGAACGGGTAAAACAGGATTAAACCTATATCCTACCTCAAAAAAATCACCGACAACTGTTCCATTATAATTGTGTTTTAAGGTAAGGAGAGGGGAGAAGGGAGGGGGGGGGGGGGGGTGTTTCGAGTGTATGTATGTGGGTATGTATGCATATCTGTATGTTTCTATATGATCGCCTAAAGTCTAAAGGGCTTGACCGATTTTGATGTGAGAGCTGTCGTTAGATTCGTTTTCACTTGCTGAGTGTCAAAAGCTATACATATTTTTTTGTAATAAAAATCATACATCTCACACAAATATAAAAAAGCGTGTTTTTGTAACTTCCAGCGATCTTTTTCGTAATAAACAAGTGATTTTACTAGATTTTTTCTAAAAAATGCGCAATAATCTTTTACAGCGATTGTACGCATACTTTCTCACAAGAAACGTACGCTCAACAGCGTATTAAGCGTAAAGAAATCGTAAGTTAGGCTGCAAAAACCTCTTTTCTGCAGTCGGGTATTTTGTTTTTCTTTTAACATTGATACTTGTTTTATAAACAGAACTAAACTTTGTAGTATTATAGATGATAGTACGGAACCCTTCGTGCGCGAGTCCGGCTCGCACTTGGCCGATTATTTCAATTAATTACAATCACGAAAACCTGAGAAAACATTTTGCGAGAGATGTATTATTATTATTATAAAAAATATAACCTATGACGTCAGGGCGTGAAGATGAATTTAACCACACCTCGCACATCAAAATCGGTCAAGTCGTTTACGCTGTAGGCGCTCATATAAACACATATACATATACACAAGGTAAAAATAGTATAAGTACCTAATACAATCTAATGAGAGCACTTCTCACTGCATTAATAAAAGCCGATTAAGAACACATAGATTAATAAATAAATCTATCTTTATTATAGTCTAATATAAAATACACATCGCATTGATAATCTCCTTTTTTAAAGTGAAACAAAAAAAACTTTTTCGACAGATATATTTCAATAAACTGTTTTGTTTAATTACATATTACAAATCGGCAAACTGTTGATTGACCGGCGACAGCCGTTGCAAAATAATCGATACTCCGATTTAGATCAACGGAAATTCAGTCCATTTGATTGCAACTGGCGATCAATAAATTATAATTTTAGGTTGCACCATTGCCATATTTCCACGCCCATAGAATAGTAACCTGTTTATCGCAAACGTCACTTTGACATGTGCATTCCCGCGCTTTGTCGGCCAATCGTGAGGCAGTACCGCGTAAAGTGCCAAAGTGCGCGCGCGTGTTATCTTTTTAAAACTTCGTTCGAAATTTAATAGTCGCGCTTTGATTTTATTCTGTGAGAAAGTTTGTGTATTTTTTTTTAAAAGAGGTTGTGTCAAAAGGTTTGCAGTTTTTAGGTACGTTCTCGTTTATTTGGATCGAAGGTTTGTTTTTTATATTTGATGAGGTAATGCTAAGTAAATAAATCGCACCAATCATGTTGCGAAATATTGTTGTGACCGGTCTGGGGCCAAGTGTGAGTTATACCTACTCGTTTTTGCTTGAATAAGTTTCATAATTGTCTCAGGACTAGGTACTTTAGTGTCATATAAATTATTGCCCTAGATAAGAATCTCGGCTTTGTTAACTTGCTGGCTGGCATGCAACTTGCGTTAAGTATACATTTCAATAACCATAGATAGCAGTAACAATTATTTAGTTATTTGTACTCAATGCAGTTATTTTTTTTTGGAAAATTTAGAAAATAGAACATCACAGAAGTATCAACTATATAGTATCAAGTTTCTAGAACTAGAGATATATCTGAACAAATACAATAATTACAAGTATAAGTTTAGTAAACTCAAAAACCCTCGACAAAAAAAGGGCTGAACAGATTATGATGAAACATAGCTAAGAACACTACCGACTAATTCACCTTTCAAACAAAATCAAAATCGGTTCATCCGTTCGAGAGCTACGATGCCACAGACAGATACACAAACAGACACGTCAAACTTATAACACCCGTCGTTTTTGCGCCGGGGGTTAATAAAACAAATAATTAATAACAAATTAATAATCAAATGACTGCTTACTTCAAACTACAATTTGAACACATCTACAACTATTAAATAGGTATAATACATACAAATATGAAAGGTATAATTATGATTTATAAAATAAATTATAACATAACTATTTATACGAATAAAATAAAATATCAACTTTAAGTTATGATTTGGACATACGGACTAAAACTATTAAGTTTTTTTTTATCAGCCCTGTTTGTACAAACTGTCCCACTGCTGGGAACAGGCCATCTTCTCATTGTGAGAAGGCCATAGTCTGCCACGCTGGCCAAGTGCGGGTTGGCAGACTTCCCACATCTTCAAGATCTTTGAGAACTCTCAGACATGTAGGTTTCCTCACAATGATTTCCTTCACCGTTTGAAGTTGGCGCAATCAACAATACGCACATAACTTCGAAAAGACAGAGGTGCGTGCCGTGGGATTCGAACCCAGGACCTGCGGATCGCAAGTCAGACGGTCTCACCACTAGGCTACCGGAAACTAAACTATTAAAATAATAAACTATTAAGTATTTACCTAAAACAATACATATAAATATGATATAATTATAAAATAAGTAATGATTAATAATACAAATAAAAATAAATCGCTAAGCTTAATTTAAATTACGATTTGAACGCGCGCGGTGCGCGTTGAAGTCTTTTCTAGGTAAATATTTTCATGGACCGTAATACTTGCGTTCGTTATAAAATCACAATAAGATTATTCGACGCTTTGTTCTCGAGTTACGTGGAGGTTGTTATCTGATAAACGCAATACTCGCTTGTGATGGAGGTCACGAAATATGAGTTCATTCCCACTATAAAGTGCTCTACTGTTATTTTAACTCCTACTACACAGTACATACTACAGTAGTATAGTACGAGTATGTACTGTGTTACTGTTACCAAACTGCTAGTGGCTCCGTGCAGACCTCGCTCGCTAATCTCCACAGAAGTACCCGATCATGTTGAGATTTTTCGTAATTTGGGGAGTTTTCTACAACTTTTATATGGACCATAGAAACAGATAAATATAATCTTTTTTCCTCTTTAACGTGCATTTTGCCATAGACAATAATCATCAAAAACTGATAGTACCTATGATAGATTAACGTGTGAGTTGGAGTGTAATAGTAAGGATAAGAAGTAAGGAATGAAAATTAAGTGCAAATATCATTTAAACTTATTTATGATAACTTGTATGTTCATAATATCCCTATTTTAAGTTCACATAAATTATGGTGTAAATTGTGGAATACGCTTCCTGAGTGGATTTTCTCCGATGGATACAATCTGGGTGTCGCGATTGAATTGTCGCGTTTAAATTGCGAGTTCGATCGGTTTCTTCTAGGTAAGCGCGTTTCATCGTAGACCGCAACATCGTTTAACATCAGGTGAGCTGGCGGTCAAGCGCAAACCCATATTGTATAAAAAAATGTGATACTACGGAACCCTACGGCAGGACACGCACTTGGACGTTTATTCATTTATGCATTTGGGTCATTCCCAGTTAGATTCATTTCTGAGATATATCCAAAGTAAAAACTAATATAATATTAAGGGTACCTATTTTTTTATAAAGGTATAAAAAAGGTGGTAGGTATTCAGTGTTTATATTTCGCAGGCCTCATGGCTAAATGGTAGTACTACGTCTGCCTTTTGAGTTGCAGGTCGTGTAGCTGTAGCTGTAGGCTGTAGCATGGATGTTTGTTACGTGTCAATGTTTACATAAATCTATCTTAACTATGTATTTACAAAAAAAAAAAAACCTAATAATTATATGCATTCTGTCAGCCATCTGGTTCCCAACAAGCTTTACGTAGTTTGGGTATGTAATATCTACTGTTAATTTTTTCTGTGGTTTGGGGCTAGGTGATGTTTTGTGAAAATGTTCTTCAATATTTATTTATTATTATTCATTGATAACCCTTGTTATTATTAGTTCTAGATATTTGTATATTAAAAGTAAGCACAAGTGACGGGAAGACGATGGATGCAAGCCGCTTCCAATCGGTCTTTTTGGCAGTCAATGGGAGAGGCCTATGTCCAGCTGTGGACTTCTTATGACAGCGATGATGATGATGACTTGTCATATTTGCGTGTTTCCGAATGGTAAGTAACGCATGATTAATCATAGACACGGCTTCCGATAATGATATAATGAGTATTACGGGACCGATGCAGAATAACACGCAATCTCACGCACCGCTAGGAAGGAGATACCATACAAATAATACTAGATCGGATTGTTGGGAGCAAACATGGCGCAAATATTTACAATTTTCATGAGACATCCTGTTCTCATAGAAGTGCCAAAAACCCGTATAATGATTTCGATCCACGTTATTGATGATTCCACAGAAATGGAATTCTTTGCAACCTTCTCTGTTTCCTGAGAGCTAACATCTTGGAATTTTATTTTATCATCACAAAATAAGAAAACAAATAATAGTATTTCAATTAAATCATGACTAACTAAGATCAAAGTTAGGTACATCAGTTTCCATCCGTCTGCGGAATGATCCGTCAAACTTACCGTTAACAACATTTTAAACATTTTTACAGCTCAATAACAAAACTGTATGCTGGCAGCTCTACGCTTCAATATATTATTCGTACCGCTAGGTATTCCACTCATCTAGATCATCTGCACAGTTTTAGCAATCATCGTAGCTATGTTCTGCACTTTCTAGGAATTCTAGTTTGACATCTCTATTGATATTGAAATTTACAATTCAATTTTTTTTTATATAAACTGTCCCATTCCTGGGTCCCCCACAAATCGGGGAAAAAATCACTACTTTGCCAATAAACTATGTGTGTGCAGTTATCAATTTTCAAACCTCCCGGAAAACTTTTCAGGTAAAATTACCGAACGATTGTTCTATGGTGTAGATTGAGTTTTTAGCCGAAACGCATGAATGAAATAAATAAAATATATAAATAAATGTTGAGCTATATTATATTTTGTGCCGCGCTTACCATAAACGATTACTACGCTAATTGTGAATTGATTTTGATTATTCTTTCATTTGTTTGGTAGGTAATGCTTCAGAGGTGGTCCCACATAAATATTTTCGAAATTACCGAATGAATGTGACTCAACGTTTTACTAAGAATACATGTAAACAAAATATCTTCCTATTATACCTACTCATTCGCTCGATATGTGTAATTTTTTGCACCTGTGTTAAGGAATTTTACTCATTGCTGTTTTAACCTTCACCTTTGTAAAAGGCAAATAACTTTACTAAATAATGGCGATACAAACATGTTTTAGTGGGCTAGGTCGTTTTCTTTGGTAATATTAAAGACAGTTAAGCATTAAATAAATGACCAAGTGCGTATCGTATCACGCGCAATGTAGGGTTCCGTAGTTACTTATCATAATTTATGTGACCTGAAACAGAGTCTTTTGTTTGATACACGAACATTTATGAGTTACCTTAAAGGACGTAATGTAAGGTAATTGTCTAAGTAATTATTTTAAGTTAATCGACTATTACTCGATAACTTGTAAAACCTGCTTAGCCGTGATAGTTTACCTTTTAATTTCATCATATATGCTACTAGCCAAATTTTTTTTATATGTCCAAGGTCTACTTGACTCTAACAAAAAATATCACTTTAATTTTAAATATTTCGCAAACGGATCCCTAAATTGAAAAATCGTTTTCGCACACCTCCAATGTTTTTTGATTACCTATTCAACTATATCCTAACCTAGGTTAGATGAGAAAAAATATTTATCCCAACTTTACATATAAGGGACGTACGACAAAAAAAAATTTTTTTCAAGATTTTATTTTACCGTTTTGTTGGCGTTATAATTATGTATAATCATAAGAAATTACAGCTTCCTAGTACTTAGTACTAGGAAGCTGTAATTTCTTACGTACTTAGCCGCGGACAGACGGACGGACGGACATGGCGAAACTATAAAGGTTCGTAGTTAACTACGGAACCCTAAAAAAACAAGTCAGACGCCTCTGGACGCCTGGTAGTTGTGGAACAAAAAGTGTTTTTCTATTCTACTGGCGTTCACCAAATTAAAATACCATTAAATTTTGTATAATCCCCCAGGAGTGAAATTGTCTCTACGGGTATGAAGTCGCGGGTTAAAACTAACAAAAGGTCATTGCTTCGCACAAATTCAATTCACCAAATCACAATTTTCTACAATTACCACCGTTACACTCCTACGGTAACGAAATCGACAAAAAACTTACATTTTTGTCGAAAACCATTCACAAAATCTGATGTCATGGTAATACTTTTACCAATTTATTTTTAAAGTTGTGTAGAGTCGCCACTATCAATTTTTTAAATCAAGAATAAGAAACTGTTGTTGAAAAAAGTATTTCTATATTTTGTCCCCTCTACTATAAGTAAGCACAACTGTAAAGCAAGTATTGCTAAGAAATGCAAATGATTGTGAGTCAGTAGGAAAATATGTGAACTGTAGGCGTATTGAATACGAATGAAATGTTGTACAAAAACAGGTTTTGTGACGTTGGAATAAGATTCAAGGTATGTCAAGGGGAAAACACTATTGTGAGCTTTTACATACCTATATACCTAAAATAACTTATGCTGGTTAAGTCGCTTGCTTTGTTAAACTTTGTCAAGGAAAAACAAAATACCGGACTTCATTATGTTGGTATGATACTCTTCAAGTAGATCTGAAGCTAACTATAGAAACATATCTATCTATTCTACATTAATACTGTAACGTGTCAAAATTTATACTAACATTAAATATTTTTGGAAAAATTTGTCTGATGTAAGTATCTATGTATTACCATCGATACAGAAGCCAAAACATTTTTTTTGTTTGTCTGTATATTTAATTATAATATTAAGCTGTATTCGATCGACGCCGGTTTTACTGGGAGGTTACCACAACCGTAATAGCAATCTTATTTCAAGATACTTTGACCTTTGTCTTGCTCTCTCAACTGTAGAAAGAGCGAGACAAAAGTCAAAGAAATTGAAATAAGACATTTCAATATTACTTGAAATAAGATTGCTATTACGATTGTGGTACAGGCAGTTCAGTTCATTTATTTATCAAATATAGGATATAGGTACACTAGTGTACACTTATGAATTTCAAAAACAATACCGAATTGGTACAGAACAATATAAAATATCAGTTTAAATGTATAATGCAAACATGTCAAATAATATAGATTTTAACGTATATGTCAGAATTAAATGTCACAAAGGTTAAAAAAATATACAATGTCAAAAATAAAAATATTATATATTAGATAGATTAGATAGCATTAAAAATTGTTTTATAGTGTTTTTAAACTTTCGGACGGAACGGACGGTTTGCTCGCTACAATAAGTATTTAAGCCTCTACTTCCATTAGTCGTCTCACACACTAACACACTGAGAAACATACAGTTTGTGACCTAAAAGCGTAGGTTTACTTGCATTTGACGAGCGCGTGCGAGTTTTACATGTAGCATTAGAGTAGAGCAGTGTAGTGTACATTAGTGTATACACATTGCTTTGGTGTGTCCGATTGGATTTAGGTACGGCGAAAAAGATAGTGGAAAAATATCATGATAAGAGTCCGTAGTCCGACCATCATCTGTCTCGCTCGCACATAACCATATTTTTTAAGATATAAAATGACTGAAGGAACTTGTTGTTGTTTTTAAAAATAGAAAATAATATCACAAATATTCGACAAAAATTTCAATTTGATCCGAGTCTATTTTCATACATAAAAATTATTTTAAGGATAATGCCTAAAAATGTGTACTTAAGAAAATTAACTTTGATCAAAATGAAATTTTTGTCGAATATTTCTGATGTTGTTTTCTAGTTTTACTAACGACGATTTTTTTATAACTTCATGTAGTCATTTTATATCTTCAAAAATATGGGTATGCGCGAGCGAGACGGACGATGGTCGAAATACGGACACTTAAAAAATCGTACGCCTTAGGCCTAGGCCGCACTACGGTTTTTTCCCGCGAGCGGTAACCGCTATAAACCGCGAAACCGCACGAGACGGTGCTAAATCAGTCGCGGGGAACAACCGCAAGTGCGGCCGCTTGTATTCGTTTTCCTGTTTCATAAACTCACGCGGTTAAAAACCGCTGCGGTTTAACCGTAGTGCGGCCTTAGCCTTAAAGAAAAATTTTTTTTTTTACGAACACTCGTACACCTAACATACATCACACAAGCATTAAAGATTTCATCGATCGAAATCTGGTACTTATATCTTCTGGAAAGTATTGCCGTAAATATCGGAATGAAAAACATTTTGGCTTGGCAACGAACTGGCTTTTCGCATTTTTTTTTATTTATACGATGCCTTGAAATTATCGTATTTTTTGTATGATTCCTAAAAGTGTATACTTAATATGGTACAAAGAGTATGATACGTACGATAATTTATCGTACAAAATCCAGTAAGTGACATCACTCACACGTGCACAAATACGACTCTACATAACCAAATACCGAGCGCAGTCGTGACCTACAACCAAATATCAATAAAAAAATACGAAATGCAGTAAAAGTTACCCGCATTTTGCACATTCTTAAGTTTATAGCTTATTTTCGCTTACAATGTAGTTAATGGCCGAGTAAACATTACGCTAGGTATACCTAGCTATTTTTTTGTCGTTTACATTTTTTTTTTACTTGTTTTCCAAAGTACGATGAAAAACTAGAAAACCATATTTTTAACCCCCGACCGAAAAAGAGGGGTGTTATAAGTTTGACGTGTGTATCTGTGTATGTTAGTTCCCATTTTTTGCCACGATATTGTCTTTTCGAATAGACTACCTAAGAACTTTTCACGAGACATCCACTTAAATATATTTAGGCACAAACACCATTGTTTCCTATAATTCAATCATTATAGATAGGTACTAACTGTAAACCAAACCAGACAATAGAAAGTCACCCCCCTCCATAAAACATAAAGGTCTCTTCATTAGCATTCCTACCACGGTGGACCCGCGACCCGCGACTTAAGTTCCAAGTTCCAATGAACCCTGCTTCAGACCTTTGCCTCCAGCTCACGTAGTTCATATCGTCACGTCGGAAGTCATAACTGTCGAAGCACTTTTACGGGAAAATAGCCTCTTTAACGAGGTATGTGGGTTGGAAATCGGGGGCGGTGGTAATGCTGCTTCCGAATGGTTAAAGAGGTCGCAGGTAGAAATGATACGTGGTTAAAGATGATTAACCGAAAATGATGCAGAAAAGTTTAGCTAGATGGTTCAGGTGCTTTATTGTCTTGATAGCTTTTTTAACAAGCTTTTATTAGCTTCACCTGTTCACATGTTAGTTTGTTTGTAACCGACTCCTTTGGACTTGATTTTGACCCACTTTTAACGGTCAGATTTCATTCAAACTTTGTAGACTTTTCGAGGAGCGATGACAATACAATAATTTGAAGCGTATTTTTTTAAACTTTAACTATTATTACGATTAATTGTAACTTAACCATTTAATTTCGGATTCAAATCCAAAATAATTTATTTGCCGATATATATCTAGTTGTATACACTATGAAGATCTTAATTTTTAAAAAGCCCCACTATATTTAGTCCTTAAAGAGTATGCAAATGTACAACGTTGACCACAACTTACCTGATGGAAAGCGATGATATGGTCGAAGATGGAGCACGCCTGCCCATGAGATTCTTAATTCACACTTTTACGCAAGATAGAGCTACGATTGACCACCAACTCGCCCGATGTTAAGTGATAACGAGTTTTTAACCAACTTAGAAAAAGGAGGAGGTTCTCAAATCGGTATGTTTTCTTTCTTTTGCTTGTTCACTCTGAGCTCAATTTGCACGGCACGGCACAAAGCAGCAAAATGGTGTGCCTGCGTCGTGTCACTTACATAATAGAAAAATGTCTTCTGTGCTTATTTATTCACGACGTGTCACTTTCATAGTTTTTAACCGACTTCAAAAAAGAAGAAAGTTCTCAATTCGACTGTATTTTTTGTATGTTTCAATCGTTGGAGCCGTTTCCGAGATTCAGATTATATATATAATCTGAATCTCGGAAACGGCTCCAACGATTTTAATGAAATTTGGTTTGTAGGTAGATTAGGGGACGATAAATCGATCTTGCTAGGTTTCAGTTTTAGTGAACCCGGGTTTGCTCGTATTATCAGTCATAAAAAATCCGAGTGGAGCTCGATCGCTCAGGTACTACGTTCTTTAAACATGTTTAAATTGTTTCAAACGAAGATGCAACAGGTCATGCATTTCAAAATCGCGTACAAAGCGATGACCCCGTAATCTTCTCAGGCCTAGAAGCAATTGTTCGTACTTCATACACATTGCTCAGTTCTGTGTTCCTAGTAACGTAACAGCAAATGTAATCTGTTATTTAATAAAGCATTAACGTCCTTCCGTGTACGTAATAGGGTAGGTACTTGCATATTGATCATAGTACAAGTTTATTGAACAAGCCTAATTAAGGTATAATCAATCAATCAATAACACTTTATTGACACCACATATAGTAATAAGACAATGAAAAGGCGGTCTTATCGCTAAAAGTGATCTCTTTCAGAGAACCTTGGGATGTGTTGGAAAAAGTATATGTAAAGGTGGGCGGTGCGGTGGTGTTGTTTCATGAGATAGGTACTCGTAGACGTATTAATTTTAAGAAAAAAAAAACAAATACATTTTTAAAATAAACTACTTAAATATACTAAATAATAATACATACATAGATACATACATACATAATTATAGTTTATAAATAAACTTACACATATTTTTTTTATTACTTTTTTTTTTAAAACGGGCAAGTGCCTTTATTAACTACAACAAAACAATATACACTCAATTAACTAAACTACTACACAAAAAGCATAACGATTACCCCAGACCGATAAAGGTCTAAAAAAAAACCAAATGCTCAAACCCACTACCAGTTGACAGCGTACCCAGCATGCTGTCCGCATTGCCACGTTGAACGGCAACGCTTATGCGTTGGGCCAGATACACACCAGCATTTTGGTCACGCGTCGCATCGATCAGGCGCTCAGAATGTTTTTTGAAAATGAGATGAGCTCCCGGTCTATGAGCTCCTAATTAAGGGGATACGATACTTGTGCAGAGGAAATTCAAATTTCAAAAATATTTTTTGACATTGTAGCCAAGTATATCAATAGTAGTTGATTATAATTAGTCTAGTAAAAATAAGATTTGTGACAACATAAAAGACAACTAGGTATATTGTTATTTAAATGAATGTACTGGTGTTTTGAAATACATTTGACACAATTTCATAATGATATTATGAAAGCTAATTTTGTTACCATTACACGCTCAAACGGCTGAACTGATCGTTATGAAAATTAGTATAGAGATAGCTTTGGACCTGGAGACGGACCTATGCTACTTATCATCATCATAATCATCACCGTTTTTCATAACTACGCGAGTGAAACCGCACAACGCAGCTAGTCTATAAATCGGGGATTATTGTTGATTTATGATTTTCAATTATTTTCCTATCATAATTTCAAAGAGTCCCCCCAGTTGCAAATACTGCGATCTGCTCCATACAAACGGATTTATTTTTACTAGACTAAATGTTTGCGACAATTCATGATAATTTTTTATTTTTTATCAAGTCGTTTTGTTTACCAATAATAGATCGTGTTATACATTCGTGTTATACCTAGAAATACATTTATACTGATTCAAGGTACTTCTCGGGATTTGTAAGCAATCAGGTGTAATATAATTACAAGGTAAAAATAAACCGAACAAGTGCGAGTCAGACGCCCACCGAGGGTTCCGTACCAACTAGTAGATAAAAGGGGGAAATTATATGTATTTTATATTTTCCTTCAGGAACTGAAAAATATACATCGTACAAATATTTAAAAAGCTGTTTTAGTTTCGGATTTTTCCCGTTATGTGCACTATATGACAATGCTTCTTGCCAAATTTCACAGTTATAAGTCTACGGGAAGCACCCCATAGGTTTTTATTCCCCTGCGAGTGTCGAAATATGCCTTTCTTGTGACATATTCGGCTGCAACTTTTAAAAAAAATGAAAACTGAGAAGTTTGATTTTTCTTTCTGCAGCAAGAAACTATGGATCTGCGTATATAGTTTTAATTTCAACTCGATTCCATCACGCGTTCCCGAGATGCAAGTCTTGACAGACGGACAACAAAGTGATCCTATAAGGGTACCGTTTTTTCCTTTTGAGGTACGGAACCCTAAAAACTGCTAGAAATTTGAAATTCTCGGTGCATGCCCACCTTAAATAACTCAGCTTTCTAGGTTTGCAGTAAACGGTAAACATAAACATTTTCAAACAGTTTTCACTGTTCAGGTTCAACGCTCTGATAAGGAGTTGTGGAAAGTGAAACAAATCGATCGAAGCGGTTAAGGTCGTCGCAGACGATGGACTTAATGCTCAAAAGGAAAATATTGTGTTTTTATTGTAATTAAATAACTTTTAACGGATCTGTTGAGTATATTTTATATAATTTTATGGCCTGACGTTCTGCTATTTTTTTTTAAATTTCAATGAGTAAAAATCGCGAAAACCTAAGAAATACATATTTCTTTGTTGTTCGTTTGGCGTGGCAATGTTATTTTTAATTGCTATGCTACGTAGTTCTGATTGCGTAATCATGAAAGATGGTGATGATGATGATGAATTATAGCCTATGTTCTTCTCCAGGTTCTCAGCTATATGTGCGCTTCCGCGTAATGCTGGGGCTTCATTAGCGGGCTACGGCGAATATTCGTATTAACGCGATAAGTGTGGCCGGGTATATCGTTGCAACGCGTAGTATTCAGGCGAAGACGATGTATTATCGGGGCACTGTCGGTAAACTGGCGCGTAACGCGACACTAATCTTAGTCCGCCTAATGTAGACAAGAATATCGCGTATGCCCGTACACGATGTTTTTAACGCGCCAACGCGACACGAATCTTTGCCCGCTAATGTAACCCTAGTATAACAAAAAGTTTCTGTGCAACTGAGTAAAAGTGCGTCGTCTGTAGTGGCTCTTAGCTTATGTACGTGCCTTGCTTACAATATTATAGTTTGGCGTCTATGGAAACTGTGTTTGCGCCAAATTGGAAGCAGTTTAGTGTCTTCTACTTAGTTTAGGTACTTGTATGGTGAACTAGTGTTGAATTCCGGTCGGAACACTTTTTATCTAATTGTGTAAGTAGGATAATGGAATAAGGGCAAGGAAATGATGATTATGATGTAAAGTTAATAATGTTATTCAATACATGTATTTAATGGGGTTTTTAAGCTATTGCATAGCTTCTATCGCGGGCCTTGAGCGTGGAGACCGAATCCAGAAATTCCGTAACGAAAATAACCTAACACACCGCGCGTAAAGCTATTATGCAATAGCTTTACCGCGGCAGTCTCCGAGTGCCACACGTCTTTTTTTTAATATAAGTTTTAGCTTCACAGACACCGCGGGGTCCGTGACCTTTGTCAATTTTACTAATTGTTATGGGAAGACAAGATTTATCTTTTTTTTTATGTAGGTATGTATTTAATGTTTTATCTATGAAATCGTGAGAAAATTCTTTTTTTTGATGTCGGTTAAAAGTAAAAATTAAAATTTCGTGCAAGTTTCAATTAAACCGTTAACTCGTAACATTATGTTCATAGTATTAACAAATATAAGTTTAGAAAACTCAAAAACTCCCGACAAATAACGGATGAACCGATTTTGATGAAACAGCTAAGATATAGCTAAGAACAATATCGATGAAATCCTCTTTTAAGCAAAAAACTACATCCAACAAAATATAACTATATCCCTTTTTGGTTTGGGGGTTAAAAAATGTCTTATGCCCTGCCCTATGTCATGCCCTGTCTTAAATCTACAATATTGTGTCTTGAAACTACAGAATCCTACACTGCGCGTGGCCCTACACGCACTTGGCTTTTTTTGTTCAAACCCGCTTCTGTCGTCAATCACGCCAAAACCTTGCTTCAACGTACAGACAGACCTACCTTCTCAAACTATAAGTATCGTAGGTAGTTAAGGTGCAAGAGTTCATGACAAATCGCTGGTTCCTGTCCTTGGTTGGTTCCCACCCATTGTCTCGATGATTCAGTGCCGCCTCTGCCTTATGGGGCACAATGCTCGCTTCCTATGTGCCTAGACTTGATTTAATCGATGCCATGAATTTACATACGTACTGCAGTTATATTGACAGTTATTGTTAAAAGGAATATTCCATACGTGATAGGGGAACACCGTCATTTCGCGGTCCTCTACCTCAAAAATTATTTCAGTTTAAAAAAAAAACAGTTTAAAAAACTGAAGCAACCGACTTCTCATGTCAGAACTGGACCAAATTGAAATGGGACCGCACGGGAAGTACCAGCTTATAAATAAAAAAAGAATCATCAAAATCGGTTCCCCCAGCCGAAAGTTATGAGGTAACAAACATAAAAAAAAATACAGTCGAATTGAGAAACTCCTCCTTTTCAACCGACTTCCAAAAAGGAGTTTTTTTTATATGTTTGTAACTTTCGGCTGGGGAAACCGATTTTGATGTTTTTTTTTTTTTTTTGAAAGCTGATGCTTCCCGTGTGGTCCCATTTCAATTGGTCCAGTTCGTACAATGGCATCCATGAGAAGTCGGTTGCTTCAGTTTTTAAATTATAATTATTTGAAATCTTAATGTTATCTGTTTGTAGTTTTTGTTATCATGGGGTTTTTAATAAAGTGTTATCTATCTAGAGAATTATTTTGTATGTAAATTCTAATACCTTGTTCACAATAAACACATTATTACATATAGCCTATACATTAATCAATTGACAATTGTCTTTGAACAAAAGAAATATCAATATATTTTGATTATGGGACAAGCAAATGACATTTTAGGTTTGAAATCTATCGAAGATGACTTCTCTTCGCAAATAATATCAACTAATGAATTTTGTATTTACAAAATCTTGTTCACAGAAACGAGAATCTACTTAATAGTTAGAAAAACTCATATAATCAAAAAATATCAAAATTAAAGAGATGGTCACTAAACTACTCCAATATATTAAAAAAAAATGAACTTTATGAATTTCGACGGAAAAAAACAAAATCGGTTCACAAATAATTTATTCATCAAATGTGTCCGATACTTAAAAAACATATATAATTATAGTTTAAAAAACTGAAGCAACCGACTTCTCATGGATGCCATTGGCAGAACTGGACCAAATTAAAATGGGACCACACGGGAAGCACCACCTTTCAAATAAAAAAAAGAATCATCAAAATCGGTTTACCCAGTCGAAAGTTATGATATATAAAAAACCACAACAAAAAAAAACCAGTCGTTTAGAGAACCTCCTCCTTTTTTGAAGTCGGTTAAAAAGGCGCGTATGTGAAACGCGAAAAAAATATTCGTAAAACAATTGAAATATCTTTACCATAGAACCTCCATAAGGCTACGTACCTTGGTGAATTCGGTCAAGGTTATTCAATCACAATATTCTACAGCTAATATTATTGCAGGTAGGTAGTTTACACAAGCAGTACATCAACATAGCTATTGCCTATCGCCTACGAATAGTATAATCACTCCTACAGACGACTAATATCATTGTTTTTGATCAGACACTTAATTATATCTACAAAAGGACCTTAATTATAAAGTAATAGGACGTTAATAGAGGTTGTTATTGTGAGTAATAACGAATTTGGTTTATTTATGTTCTTCCGTTTTAATCTTTCATTACGGTATATCAAGCCATTCTCAACCGATTTAAAACAAACGGATTAGTGCGAGTTGGACTCGCCCACCGAGGGTTCCGTACAAACTAGTAGATAAAAAGGAGAAATTTTATATATTTTTCTTCATAAATAGAAAAATATAGATCGTAAAAATAATTTAAAAAACCTGTTTTAGCTTGTGCTAATGAAGCTCTTTCATTTAGTACCCCACATGATACGGTTAATTCACTTTAAAATTTGGACCTTAAATCCTCGCATAAAGACACAATTTAAACCAAACCTAGGATAAACCGGTCATTCCGAAAAGAGACTGCATATCGACATTTGACTATAACATATATGTAAATACATGTAAATACAGAGTACTGACCTTTAGGTATTACGGTCTGATTAGAAAAAGGTAACACTTGCTATGTAGGCCATTGCCGGACTTGATGTAACAATCATAAGAATGTTAGATGTTTATCTAATTACTCAACTGCTCAAGAAGGAGAGTACTATTTTTCAGGACATCATAATCAAGATCAACCCGTTTTAGTCTTTTTAACCGACTTCCAAAAAGGAGGAGGTTCTCAATTCGTTGTTTTTTTTAATATATGTTCCCCAATTACTCGAAGATACCTGGATCGATTTGAAAAAAAATTGTTTGATAGGGTATACTTTCCAGGTGGTCTCATATTTTTTTTAATGAAAATCGGTTCAGTATTTTGGATTTTATAACAAAATAACTGAAAAATATTGCGAATTGCGAATCTTGAAGGATTTTTTTTTTGAGTTTTTTTAACGAATACTTTTATTGGACTTAGACTAGTGATATGTGCGTCCCAGTAGCCTAATATCCCATCCTAATTGATCGACTGAGCGAAGCGAATGACGGTCTCTGCGTCTCTGCTACTAATGAGGTTTTCGTTTTCCGGTCCGGTAGTTGGTATTAGGGTACAGGTCGTATTTTTCAACCAATCTTGAATATAGGTTCCTCAATATTATAGATTTTTTTGTGGTCGGGAAATTTAAATAAATGCGATATTTCCCCCAATAATTATAGTAAAAAAACCGAAACAACCCTCTTTAAAATATTATGTAATTTTGTTTAGTTGGATGTCATACTTTTTGATTTATTTTGTTTTAAAAACGAAATTACGATGCACAAAGGATATTTTAACCGACTTCAAAAAAGTCCTCCTTTTTTGAAGTTAAAAATATCCTCTGGTTCTCAATTCGACTGTATTTTTTTTGTTTTTTTTTTATGTTTGTTACCTCATAACTTTCGACTGGGTGAACCGATTTTGATGATTATTTTTTTATTTAAAAGCTGGTGCTTCCCGTGCGGTCCCATTTCAATTTGGTCCAGTTCTGACAATGGTATCCATGAGAAGTCGGTTGCTTCAGTTTTTTAAACTATAATTTTTCATTATTTACTATAACATTACTGTTTTTCATTACTACGCGGGTATAATTGCGGTTCACCATTAGAATACAAATAAACGCAGAATTGAATTATTTACTCTATTCACATTCTTAGTGTTATTCATAATGGATACAATTGATTAGACATCAACAATTTCTAACAATAACAATGCAATGTCTAAATGTAAACATTGTTTTATATCGTCTCTGCTTTCCTGACAACATTTTAACCAACTTCCCAAGAGAAGGAGGTTCTCAATTCGACTGTATGTTTTTTGCCAATTATGCATTGATTTTGATGATTCTTTTTTGTTTGGTAGGTAATACTTCAGAAGTGGTCCCATAGAAATTTTATCAAAATCGGTGCAGTACTTTGGTTTTAAAACAAAATAACTTGAAAATATACGTCATCCAAGAAAACAAAATTGTATATTTTGAAGTCGTTAAACTAAAAAAACCGACTTCAAAATACGCAATATGTATAACGCCTGAAGAAAAGTGAATGCACGCATATACGCGACTTTGCTATTCAATTTTTTACAGTTGTTTGGACGATACTTTACCAGTTATTTTGTTATAAAAACCAAAGTACTGCATCGATTTTGATAAAATGTATATGAGACTACCTCTGAAGTATGATCTACCAAATGAAAAATAATCATCAAAATCAATGCACAATTGGCTGAGTAATCGTGAATCGTGAACAAACATACAGACCGAATTGATAACCTCCTTCTTTTTGGAAGTCGGTTGAAAACTTATAAAAATGTTTGCATGTTTGCATCCATCGTGTTCTGTTTTTGAGATGCACATGGTATTTCAATTAGGTAAAAGTTTTTCAGAGTTAGTGGAATTGTGACAATTTTTTTTATTCGTAAATAGGCCTATACAATATTAGTTATCTGTATCTAATAACTTTAAACGAGCAATTCTTGTATAGGTATTTAGGTATATAATCTGAATATCGGAAACGGCTCCAACGATTTTAATGAAATTTGGTTTGTAGGTAGATTAGGGAACGATAAATCGATCTTGCTAGGTTTCATTTTTAGTGAACCAGGGTTTGCTCGTATTTTCAGTCATAAAAAATCCATGTGGAGCTCGGTCGCTCAGGTACTAGTGCACAAGATAAGTAATCAAGTGAGTGAGGTCTACTTGCTCGTACTTAGATTTGTCACTAACAGTATCTGGTCACAGAACATAATAAATTCAAATTCAAATTGATTTATTTGCTAAGACATAGGTACAATAAATAGGTCTTAAATAATAATATATTTAGTAAGTATCTCTACATCTAACCCCTTTGTAGCGTGCAAATTTACTAATATTTTAAACATTTAATATTCATTATAGACACTTATACATATAATTATATCTACTTTATTATTAATATCAATCAACGTAACAATTATAGATGTCAAGTTAAATTATATATGTCAAAATTCTAATTCTATCCTATATTTTATCTTTTAGAAATTAATCCAGAGTGTAATATGCCTTATCTATATGGAACTGTTTTAGCCTAAATTTAAAGGTGTCTATATATTCAGTTTCTTTTACTAATTGTGGTAGTTTATTATATATTTGTATCCTCTTTATAAATACACTTCTATTTAATAGAGCTTTATGGCACTTAGGCATACACAGTACTTTTTGATGCCTTGTTAGTGTTTTGAATTCAGACAGATTACTTCTTACATTTAAGGCCGATTCGTAAATATACACCGAAGGGAGGGTCAGCAGTTTTAACTTTTGAAAATACGGCTTACATGAGTCCCTTTGTTTCAAATGTTTCAATAATGTTCTGGTCGCAACAATATTATCGTATACTCTGGCTATAATTCATATTGTCAGAATTATAGAAAATAAAATAAAAGTAATAACAGTTCTAAGACATTATTTTAATATAATACCTATTTATTTTCCAGAATACTGACAACGAAGAAACTCCTCAATCGACTTGAGACGATGTAGTTACCATATCCATTTTATAACTTCTGAAACGTTGATTTTGGACGCAACTACTATGAAAAGGGAGAAATGGCAAAGTTCATAAAATTTACAAAAAGAGAAGACTCACTAGAAACTTTCTTAATATAAAAAATCCTAAAAAGAACGCAGAACATGAAATACCTACATAACTTTGAAGAATTAAATTAAAACTTTAAAAGTGGAAAAAAATAAAGGCTGGACAGTCATCAAAAGAGATACTAGAAAGAAATAAGCAGAAAGAAATGACTACATATCTAACGTAAAAATTGCCGAAGAAGAAGGAAGTTCCAGAAGTCAGTTCTAGGACATGCTTCGAAGCGAATATGTCGACAACCAACGAACTGAATGATATGGACTCGCCGAAGCTGGCTATGAGGCCTGCTGTTAGCAGAATTTTCTGCTGCAGCGTGACTGCAGCCTCTGGATTTATTGCTGCTTATGCTTTGGTAAGTTTTTTTTACTTCTTTTTACTTTCGTTTGTTAATAAACACAATATATATATAATCACGCTTATTTTACCTAACGGGGTAGGCAGTGCATCGGCGACTATGAGGCCGTTTGACGCCACATTTTTAGGGTTCCGTACCCAAAGGGAACGAATCCGTACTAAAACGGGACCCTATTACTGAGACTTCGCTGTCTGTCCGTCCGTCCGTCCGTCCGTCTGTCACCAGGCTGTATCTCATGAACCGTGATAGTTAGAGAGTTGGAATTTTCACAGATGATGTATTTCTGTTGCCGCTATAACAACAAATACTAAAAAACAGTCTGAAATAATTATTTAAGGGAGCTTCTATACAGCAAACGTGATTTTATTGCTCGTTTTTGCTCGATATTGATAACGGCAATAGGTAGACGCTTGAAATATTAAGGTATATTATTTAATTTCAAATTAAATACTAAAATTAATATTTAAGGGGGGCTCCCGTACAACAATCATGTTTTTTTTGCTCGATATTGATAACGGCAACAGGTAGACGCTTTAAATATTCACAGAATATTGAGTTATATTATTCACTTTAAAAATAAATAATTAAATTAAAATAAAATTAATATTTAAGGGGGCTCCCATACAACAGACATGTTTTTTGCCGTTTTTATAGATAATGGTACGGAACCCTTCGTGCGCGAGTCCGACTCGCACTTTTTTTAAAATGTTTTTAATATTTGTTGACACACAACACCATCTAGCCCGAACTAAGAAAAGCTTGTGCTATGGGAACTAGGTGGCTGATAGAATACAAATATACTTTTTTTTGTATACATAATACATTATTTTTTTGTATACATATACATACTAAGGTAGATAGAAACACCCAGACACAGAACAAACATCTATGCTCATCACACAAATGTTTGTCCTGGATGGGGATCGAACACACGACCTGTACAGCTAAGCAGGCATACTACCAACTGAGCCACAAGGCCAGTCAATTTGCAGCATTTGATCATAGTCAGGGGGCTAAATGGAAGGGAGAGGATGTTATAAGGTTTCAAGGGATTGTTTATGGGATATTTACTTAAATAACTGAAGCCTATGCTTCAGTTATTTCGGTAACAAAAATATGACTGAAAGTGTAAAGCCGCGATAATTTTTGATGTTATAGTTGAAAAAAATATGGAAAAAAACAGAATTCAAAATACACAATTTCTTTACTTGGACGACATTTTTTCCAGATATTATGTTATAAAAACCAAACCGAATTTATGAACCAAAGTTATAAATACTGAACTGATTTTGATAAAATTCATATGGGACCATACCTATCAAACAAAAAAGAATCATCAAAACAATTCGTAATTGGCGGAGTAATGAACAAAAATTAAAAAAAAAAAACATACAAACGAATTGAGAACCTCCTTCTTTTTGGAAGTCGGTTAAAAAGAGTCTTAATGGAAAATCTCAATCGCATAACTTGTATTGTCTCATGCAAACATTTTACAAATACATTCGCGTAGCAAATCTAGCAGCCAATCTAACATGAACTTCCATGCATCTGGTTTGGTTCCTATAATGTCGCTTTAGTGCCTTGCCGAGAGGTCAGGTTGACTGGTATGTAAGACCTTGCAGTTATCTCATAGGATGACGAAACTGGGTGCAAAAGTGAGAGCTAACTTAACATGTTAGCGACGGCCTTATAAGGGCTTTTGCGTGTACTTCTAAGTAACAAGCTTTGTATACATACGTTTTCTGCCAGGCTGTCCATGGAAGGCATCATACATGGCAAGTACTTCTTAGTTCATAGTATTTATTAGTATCAAAATAAATATACATGTCATGGTATGTATATTCGAGTTTAACATACTAATACTTAAGTCGTAATGTTACTAACAAAAAACATAATCATAATAATAATGTCAAATAAAATTTCTTACAATGTCAAAATATTGAATTCCTAATAATAAATCAATATATATTTTGGATAATGAGACAAAATAGGCAGGTGCCGTGCTCTCATTCTGATGCTCCCACACAGAAGTACCGCATCTTACTCACTGTGTGGGAGCATCAGCCAATAAACTAGTTTTATAAGTCATAACCATTTCATCTCAATAGCCCCGTTTGTCAAATTCCATATTGTACAATAGTTCCATCATCTATCCACATACCAAAAAATCTGTATTTTTTATTTATTTTATGTAAAGGGCCTCTCAGTGTTGGCTTCGGCTCCACTGATGCCCATCAAAGGACCGGGCTGCGACCCGAGATTTTAGTTAAATCGATAATATAACATAAATATAAATAGTATTAAAAATAATAACAAAATGTCAATAATATTTAAGTTTGATCCAATTTCATTACATCATGGTACCTACTAGAGTTAGGTCTTGTAGACGTAGTATTAAGGTTTGTAGAGCTAGGGATTAGGCTCTTCAAGATATCTGATTACTTTTGAATAATGAAAGCGTTATGGGTAGGGACGAGAATCTTGGTGGGATTTTTTCCTCTTTTCGAATATTGAAATAGATACATCGATACAGTCGCTTTGATACAGTATAACTAATTATTTTCGTTGAACTAATATACAATGAAAAGAAATATAGTTATTTAAAATAAGTTATTGATCCCCTTTTGGGAGTAAAGGTATGATTTTCGACTTGTATCGTTTTACATAGAAAGTTACTGAAAAATGTTACTCAAATTTGAACAATGTCTCAACATATTTTGTCAACTTCTCGCTGACACGTAATGACAGTTAAGAAAAAAAGACAAAGAATTTGAGACGTTTATCAAAGTTCAGTAACGTTTTTCGGTACAGCCGTAAGTTTTTAGGTTGCGTGTCCCTTTGTTGAAACTGTTATTGGTACCAATATACTTTAAAAATTTAAAGCGGCAAGAGACTATTCGGATTCTTTTCGCAAAGGAAGGGTATGGGTATACCACACAATACGTCATTGAGCGTGGCCGTCCTGAAGACACTCCCGCAGAACTCTCCGGCGTCATTGTTACGAGGTCTAGTCAAGTTGTTTGGCTCACCCGCTGCCCATTTCAAGTATTCGTTGTCGACGCGTTCTCCTGTAGATTTTAATAAAAGTATATGGTAATTTGCACAACAAACACATTAGGGTTTTCTTCTGATTCTTCTGTATATTTTTACGAGTATATACCATATACAGCTATATTTCCAAAAAGACCTGTTGGAAGCGGTTTGCTTCTAGCATTTTCCTACCACTTGTATGAGGTCGTCTGCTCACTTTGTGGCTGGTATTCTTATGCTGCGCTTGCCGATGCGTGTTCTCCATTTAAGTACTTTACGGCCTCTTAGGCCATCAATCCTACGTGCTAATGTATGTACCCTGCCCACTGCCACTTCAACAAAATAAGCTATGGAGAGGTCAATCAGAAATGACAGAATTCGTAGACTTACGTTACGTTAAAATCACTGACATAGCACAGCAGATTAGAGAGAAGCAAGAAGAGCAAGTAGAAGTTGTTTTTTTATGCTAGATAGGTCTACGATTGACCATCAACTTGCCTGATGTTAAGCGACGGTGTGGCCGAGGATGGAGGTTATAAAATATTTCTCACCATGAATTGTCAAAAAAGAGACCCACTCTCCCCAGTCGTGGAAACCGATAGCCAGTGTGTGTTTACTCGATGAAAAGATCACATCATCCGGATATTTGTTATAGATATCTTTGACGACGTTCATTTCTTCTTGTGAGTTGATAACAACCAGGTGTCCTCCTTCGGCGATGCAGGTGAGGTAAGCGTGACTCCATGTTAAACCGTTGGTGTGGAACTTATAGCAACTGCCCGTTCTGTCATCCAATTTGTAGGCTGTAACAACATAACAATTTACAGTTAAATATTTGCAACAGACAAATAAATAAGTAAAAAATACTTAGGAGGACAATTTAACACAGGAAAATTTGGCCTCGTACTAAGCAAAACTTGTAGTATTGGAATCACATAGTGATGAAATACTTATATATTTTTCTTTGCAATTACACACTCACGATACATGTAAACACCTAGATACAAAACTACATCCTTGCTTACACTCACACTTGCATACTTGTCCTGGGTGAAGATTGAGCCCATAAGTAACTTATTTATTTATTATTAATAGATCAGCGTGGATCAGCTGAAGCCAATTACATTTATTGCCAAGTAAATTATATTATTAATGCTAGCTTAGACAGCTTACAGCTTAAGACAGATATATGAACGGAGCTGTGAATGAGGGTGCGAATGTGAATTAATTGCGGGAACCGTGATTAAACCACCAGTCCGCTGTTTTGCCTAGCTTTTTAACTCATTCCAAAAAAAACGACGTCACACTTATTACAACATAAAACTGAATATACTTAAATTTTCAGTTTTTCTAACTGTTCTAGATCACATAATCAAAATTCTTTTTCACATGCATGTAGAATTTAGAAGGCATCATTATTATGCATTGAAGACACGGAAGCTGAAATATACTAAATAATCAAATCGCCTTCTAAAATAACTCCTGATGTGATTATTTTTTTTACCAGGATCTGTAGTTCCACATTCAGTCATGGTTAAGTCAGCGTAGGGCTTGTAACAGACATAGGGCAGTACGAGATCACAATTCACGTCAGACATGCTTCCTTTCGGGTCGGTGAACATTGCAAGGCAGCTTTCGGTGTTATTGTAGTTGTTTGGCTCTCCGCTAGCCCAGACTATTGGCATCCTCAACCAGTGCACTCCTGGAATGGCAAAATATGTAGTTATACCACTGAAGATATTAAATAGATATTACACGCAGAACGAACACTCTCCGCCTCCCGCCAATCTCGAGTTCCTCACCCTTTCCCCGCGCTCGCCTTGTCGTTTGCCGGAGTTTGGCGATGGGCTTTAAGCGCTCGAATTTAAATGGACGGCAATCCGAACGACCACCATAACTGCATAAATGTGTGTATGTTACATACATACGTCGACTTGCGTATGTGTCAGTGACTATCGTGCCATTGTACGGAGTGTTTGACGTGTGGTTTTACTTCTTTGTCTAATTAAGCTGATAAATATTGACGTAAATTTGAGATGCGCTTAGCATCCAGTACGCACTAATATTTTGATAAGCGTACATCAGATCTGCATTAACGTATTCAACTATCCGATAGGCCATTTAGAGGTCTTCTGGTAGTTCAAAAGCTCTGAAATAGAACTTGTTATAGCTTGTACTGATTCAATTACCTAAAATTTATCATTAAGTGTCTAATTAATGGATAAAAAGAAACAGTATCCATCAAGCAAGCTGCGTATGCCTATTTTATTTACATTTATACAAAGAGCAGCATAAAAGCAAGGGTTGAACCGCTTGCTTTTGTAGATTTACTTATACAGCTACTTCTGTCTATTATGACACCATCAATAGAGTTCTAGCAAGAGTTGCTATTTATTTAAATATGTTGTTTACCTTTGATAAAGTATCAACGGGATGTAGCGTCAGTCCTCAAAAACGTCTGAGCTCAATGAGATCTAATGGGGTATCGAAAGATTTTTTTCGGTATTTTTTTATATTCCTATTTCGTATATTGTCAAGTAAACGAAATTGCGTCTTTTCTGAATGGCTGTTTCAGTTTTTTAAGCTATAATTGACCGAGCGAGCGAAGCGTCTCTGCATCAACTGGCCAAATTTTCTTTCAGTCAGTTTGTGAGTTTATGAATTGTATGTTCGTACTCGCGTACAGGGCGTAATTTTGAACCAATTTTGATGAAACTTGGCGTTCTATAGATTATTTTTTTTTTGTCGTCGGCGATTTTTGATAGGAGGGGTGGTTCCCATAAAAAGGGGGGAAGTTTATTGCTGCACTAATTATCAACCGATTTTAATGAAATTTGGTAAGTAGATAAAGTACACAATTATTACAACTTGACGTAAAAATAAACACAATTGGTCAAGTGGTTGTCGAGATATGACAACCAACTTGAGATTGCGTGGATGTGCTTGATGCGTTTTAGCGCTGAAATTTTTTCTTGATTTTACGTTTTCTCTATTTGTAAAATTAGGTAATGTAGGTATTATGTACAGATGACCTAAGGTGAGCTGCAAATAAGCTCTCTCGCGAGGTCTACTGTTCGTAGAACTACTAGTTATTATTTAATCATGACATCGTAAACAACTAATTAAAAACTTTATCTATATTTATTTTCTAACTGAATACAGACTAATTAAAATACTTGTGATAACGATTATGGTTGCATGGAAGAGATCGCTTTTAGTTATAAGGCCGCCTGTGTTGCACTAATTTATTTAAGTCCTTTGTTATTACTATTAAGGTGTGTACAATAAAGAGTTTATCTATCTATCTAACTAGAACAGTACCTTCAATTGAAGAATAGTCGCCTTTGGAGAAGGTTGCGTGGACTCCGGTGAATATATTGGTAGGGAACGACTTGTTATGTCTTATCACGAAGGATATGAGCGCTGCCTTCAGCTCCTCAGTTAAAGGGGAAGCTAAAACCGCACCTGAAAGAAAATCGTACATTTAGCACAAAATATAATCCATAAATTTTTAACAGACTTCCAAAAGGAATGAGGTTATCAATTCGGTCTGTATGTTTTTTTTTGTATGTTTGTTCACCGATTACTTAACCATTTGTGCATTGATTTTGATGATTATTTTTGTATTTGGTAGATAATACTTCAGAGGTGGTCCCGTATAAATTTTATTAAATTGATGCAGTATTTTGGGTCTTATAACAAAATAATTGGTAAAATATCATCAAAGTGCCTGTAGAAAAGTGAACACCAAGTCACGTATATTGTAATGTGTATTTTGATGTCGGTTTTTAGGGTTCCGTACCTCAAAAGGTAATTGGTAATTTTTATGCTTAATAAAAAAAAAATTTAAAATTGAATTGACCTCAAAAGGAAAAAGCGAAACCCTTATAGGATCACTTTGTTGTCCGTCTGTGAGTATGAAACTTCGTAAATTGATCTGAAATGTTTTTTTTTATGACATTATCAAAATACCGGAGACGCAATGAAAATATTCACATAATGTGATCACCAAAACTTCTAAAATCAGCTGCAAGTCTTAAGTCACAATAAAATAAACCATGGATATAAGTATAATATTATCCTCGGAATGAACAAAGTAGTTTTAGGTAATAAGTATTCCATTATTTATTTTTAATAGGTTATTTTGTTTTTTTTATATAGTTATTTATTTTAATAGGTACGGGAATTCACAAGAAAACGATAGAAGATAAACTCTTGTGAATTCCCGTACCTATTAAAATGTTATTTTTTTTAGATACAATTTTCTTATAAATAAAAATAATAAAAGATTACTTATCCCGTTCAAAAGGTTACGGCTTATCTATTAATATGTTTATGTCTTGTTCGTCATATTCATATATATCTTTTATATGTACCTACGTCAACATACTTGTTACCACTTCAGTCGTATTTTGTTAATAAATAAAATTTGCAAATGAAATGAGTTTATTCCACTAAAAACCGGCCAAGTGTGAGTCTAGCACGAAGGGTTTCGTACCATTATCTATAAAAACGGCAAAAAACGTTTGTTGTATGAGAGCCCCTTTAAATATTAATTTTATTTTAATTTAATTATTTATTTTTAAAGTGAATAATATAACTCAATATTATGTGAATATTTCAAGCGTCTATCTGTTGCCGTTATCAATATCAAGCAAAAACGAGCAAAAAATTACGTTTGTTATATGGGAGTCTCACATTTTTTTTATTTTATTCTGTTTTTAAGTATTTTTTGTTTTAGCGGCAACAGAAATACATCATATGTAAAAAAAAACAGCTGTATAATTATCACGGTTCATGAGATACAGCCTGGTGACAGACGGTCGGACAAATAGCTTAGTAATAGGGTGCCGTTTTACCCTTTGGGTACGGAACCCTAAAAATAGTGTACAAGAAAGGTGGTAAAAGCGTCTTAGGTCCAGTCTTTTTTGTCATTCATTGGCATGTGGAGAAGTTGTCCTTCATATATTATGATTGTTCTAAATGATTACCAACACTATTAAAACAGCTATCAATTATGCATCATGGTAAAATATTCACGGGTTTTTTTTAAATACATCGTATATCGTATTACATTAAAGTACAAAATACACAAAAACAATTAAAATAGCGTTGTTTTATAATACGACCATCACAGGTTCAGACAAATTGCAATTTGTTTGAAAAAAAAAAAAACATCGCAAACATTTGTTCCTTTATTTAAATTTCAATACATCATCGTGTTTCTCAAAGCGGCTGAACAACGTACCAGCGAAATACAATTAGCCGAGTTTTAGTTACGCCGCTTTTAATTCCAAATATCGCTGCTGGTAGCGCTGCAATGCCATCAATTACTTTTATTAAAACGGAAAGGTACAACATCATAACGATTACGTTTCCAAAACTTCAAACCGACTTCAAAAAAGGAGGAGGTTATCAATTCGTAGCGTATTTTTTTTAATGTATGTACACGAATTTCACCGTCATTCGTGAACCAATTTTTGTGTTTCGTGAATTGGCATATAGAGAAAGCTCCCAAGTTGGTCCCATAATAATTTTTATATAGATTAGCTCTGTTTGGCCTCCAGCTCGCCTGATGTGAAGCAACGCTGTGGCCGAAGATGAACCTAGAAGATATTTATTCACTCTAGACTAGAAGATGGTTTTTAAGAAACAAGAACGTTGGTAAGGCTCTCCATTGCCGAGCGGTTCACTCTTCACATTAGGAAGGTGGAAGCGAACCGTTTAGTTCGATAATCACAAAATATGCAGACAGCGGCTTAATCATCATTCAAAATATTAGTCGATGAGCATCTAAAGGTTATGACGCTGTCACGTCTCGGTATGGTAACTCCTCAGTCTCGTTCGCGCATAGCAACATTTTTGAAAATATCCAAAAATCTGCTATGCAGAAAACTAGACTTACAAATTTACCAAAAATTTCATTTTTAACCCCCGACCCAAAATGAGGGGTGTAATAAGTTTGACTTGTTTATCTGTGACATCTCTCAAACGGATGGACCGATTTTGATCTAGTTTTTTTAAATAGAGGTTTTCATCGAGCTTTTTGTCAGGGGTTTTTGAGTTTGTAGGTTTAAAATGCTAGTCTCTAATATTATGCGTATCCGCTTTTCCAAAAGTCTACTCAGTAACTTTATTTCAACAATGTAGATGGATTTGCGTGAGTGAGAATGAAGATTTACTACTATGACAGAGCCTTAAAAGCATATTAGGGAAAATAAAGGATACTTACCTTCCGCGTAACATCTCTTGCGAGCTTCGGACCAAGTTCCAGGGATGGGGTGGAACTTCAGCCATCCATTAGCCTGGCTGCTGAATTCGTAGTCGAATCTGAATATCGCCTCTGAACAGAAATCAATCTTATTATGCAAGTAGTATAGTTTAAATACCAGGTGAAGTGCGTGTTGGGCCACGCGCAGTGTAGGGTTCCGTTGTTGCAAATTTTGTATGTGAACTTAAAACAAAACAAAAATGGTGGTCAAACGAGACATAATCGAGTTTTAACTTTTTTCCTTGTGGCTCAGTTGGTAGTATATTTGACTACTGATCTTGTGGGTTCGATCCCCACCCAGAGCAAACATGATTATGGATGTTTGTCCTGTGTCTAAGTGTTTCTATGTATATATTTACAAAAAAAAGTATATAGGTATGTATTCTATCAGCCATCTGGTTCCATAGTACAACCTTTGCTTAGTTTGGGCTAGATGGTGTTGTGTGAAATGTCCACAAAATATTTATTTAAAAAGTTGGCATCACGGATGTGCCAGATATTAAGCAATAGGTAATGTGCCAGAAATACAAAATATTTTTTCAATCTCGAACGTCACACAAATGACAGATTTATTAGGTAACAAACATAGAAAAAAAACTCAACCTAATGGATAACCTGCTTGTTTTTGTGAAGTCGATTAAAAACGGCTTGGCCAATTTGTTTTTTTTTTGTTAATTTCGTGGACAAATAACGTGTATGAAAGAAAATCATCATCATCATCATCATCGTTTTTCATCACTACTCGGGTGGAACCGCGGAGCACAGATAATAATAATAATAACAAGTATCTATATTAAGTGAAAAACAAAATACCCGACTGCAAAAATATCGTTACGATTGATACCCTGCTGAGTGTACGTTTTTGTGAGAAAGTATGCATAAAATCGCTGAAAAAGATTATGCGCACACTTTAGAATAATTTTAGTAAAACGATTTACGAATTACGAAAAAGTTTGTTGGAGTCGAAAAACGCATTTTTAGGGTTCCGTACCTCAAAAGGAAAAAAGGGAACCCTTATACGATCACTTTGTTGTCCGTCTGTCCGTCTGTCCTTTCGTCCGGGTGTCAAGAACTTTATCTCAGGAACGCGTGAAGGTATCGAGTTGAATTAAAACCATATACGCACATCCATAGTCTCTTGCTGCAGAAAGAAAAATAAAATTTATCAGTTTTTGTAAAAAAAAGTTACAGCCTAATATGTCGTAAGACACGCACATTTCGACACTCACAAGGGAATCAAAACCTATGGGGTACTTCCCGTTGACCTAGAACTATGAAATTTGGCAAGAAGCATTGTGTTAGAGTACACATATACTCGTAGGAAAAATCCGAAAACTGGTCATTTTTAATTTAATCACAAAAAATTGTGTCTTCATGCAAGGAATGAGAGTCCAAATTTTAAAGTTCTTTAACCGTATCATGTGGGGTATCATATATTATGAAAGAGCTTCATTAGCATAAACTAAAACAGGATTTTAAATATTTTTACGATATATTTTTTTCGACTTATGAAGGAAAATATTAAAAAAAAAAAAAAAAACCCTTTTATCTACTAGTTTGTACGGAACCCTCGGTGGGCGAGTTTGACTCGCACTCGCACGGTTTATTTTTATTTTTGGGAGAAATGTATTATTATAATAAAAAAATATAACCTGCTCCAGGGAGAGAAGACAAATCGTCGTACATCGTCATCAAAATCGGTCAAGCAGTTTAGCCTGTAGGCGTTCATAGCAACATACATTCGATACCTTTTTACGCAGTCGGGTAAAAATAATTTAATACGCTCACCTTGAGATTCTGAACTGCATAGCACTTTGGCAAGTATCCCTAAAACCAACAAAAATTTAAACATAATTAAATAATTACAATATTAAATCAATTCAGATTAAATATATCAAAACGACTCTTTAAGCTGATGTCCAAATGCAGAATATGTCAATTATGTTAACTGCCTCTATCACGCAAATACAACATCGTTGTGTGTGTTCAACTTTCTGTATTTATCTAGTATGTTACCTATATTATAATCTATATCATTTTATTAATTGCTTTATATTGTTAAAGAACACTTGATACTTATATAAAAGATAGGCTAATGAGGGCTTTTAATTGCTTTATATGGTTAAAGAACACTTGATACTTATACAAGATAGGCTAATGAGGGCTTTTAAATTGTCGATAGATAGCACTAAGTTTTAATAAATTATAATTAGAGTTCCGTACCCAAAGGGTAGAAACGGGACCCTATTACTAAGACTCCGCTGTCTGTCTGTCCGTCCGTCCGTCTGTCACCAGCCTGTATCTCATGAACCGTGATAGTTAGACGGTTGAAATTTTCACAGATGATGTATTTATGTTGCCGCTATAACAACAAATACAAAAAAAACAGAATAAAATCAATATTTAAGGGGGCTCCCATATAACAAACGTGATTTTTTGCTCGTTTTTGCTCAATATTGATAACGGCAACAGGTAGACGCTTAAAACATTCATATTATATTGAGTTATATTATTCAATTTAAAAATAAATAATTTAACTAAAATAAAATTAATATTTACTTAATTAATATTTGGATTCCATACAACAAACGTGATTTTTTTGCTACCGATTTTTTTCCGTATGAATGGTACGGAACCCTTCGTGCGCGAGGCCGACTCGCACTTGGCCGGTTTTATTTTTAGTTAGAGTTGTGTGTCCCCCTCCTGCCAGCTAAAATGGTTGGTGTTGGATATGTGAAAAAGTTCATAGCAATAGCATAACGGTTTTCGCAGCCCAACTTACGATTTCGGTACGTTTGATATGCAGTGTGCAAGAGTTTTTTGTGAGAAAGTATGCGTAAAATCGCCATAGAAGGTTATATAGTAGTCGGGTAAAAATGTATTTAAAGAAGTAAAAACAAAATTTTGTGCAAATTTCACAACATTATGTTCATATTATACGAGAACAGTCCATATCGCGATATATCTATATTGTGATGTGCAACTACGAAACCGTACACTGCGCATAGCGTGACACGCACTTGGCCAGTTTATTAACTGACTTCCAAAAAGGAAAATTGTCTCAATTAAACTGTATGTTTTTTTAAATGTTTGTTCAGCGAAGACCGCCAATTATGAATTGATTTTGATAATTATTTTTTTATTTGTTAAGTCTTACTTCAGAGGTGGTCCCATATAACATTTATCAAAATTGGTTTAGTACTTTGGTTTAACGAAATAACTGGAAAATAATCCATCCAAGTAAACGAATTGCGTATTTTGAAATCATATTTTTTTTCAGTTTGCTTAAACTATAATTATTTTGATAGTCTAAATGGTTGAATTCCAGGTTGCTTACGCGATAGCCTTGATCTACGAGGTGGTGTGGGTTGTGGAGGCGCAGGGAGGCCTGCCAGTTCCGTCGGCACTCCTCATGGTGTGCTACTGCTTCGTCATAGCGGCCACAGTCACCCTGGTCCATGGACTCATATCTGTGAGTACACGAAATAGCATATTCTTCGCTGTGTCGATAGAAAAGAGAAGAGAAAACTTTCTCTTCTATCTTCTCTCAACACGGCGAAGAAGAAGAAAAAGATAACAAAGATGATACCTTGTTAGTTAACAAAGGATCATCTTTGTTATCTTTTTTAACCCACGACCCAAAAAGAGGGATGGAATGAGTTTTTTATTTTAACTTTTTTATTTGAAAAAAATTGAGCACCACAGACTCCAGGGTCCGTGCCTTTTATAAACTAATTCATTTTTTTTAACTAACTTTTTTTTTAACTAACATACAAGTCCTCTTGTATGCGGATGTAATGGAAAGAGTTTGACGTGTGTATCTTTTATCTGTATATATGTGTGTCTGTCTGTAGTATAGTAGCTCTCATTACTACTGTAGGATGGGTTAGTTTTTACCCGGCTGCGTAAGAACGAGGGCTATGTTTTTCGAGTGTATGTATGTATGTATGTATGTATGTGGGTATGTATGTATGTTTCTATAAGATCACCTACAGCCTAAACGACTTAAACTATTTTTTTGTAATTAACAATTGGTTTTCTAGAAATATTATAAAGAATGCGCATTTATAATCTTGTACAGCAATTTTATGCATACTTTTTCAACCTACACTCAACAGCGTATGAAGCGTAACGAAATCGTAAGTTAGACTGCAAAAACTGTTTTTCTGCAGTCGGGCATTTTCTTTTTCTTTTAACGTAGAGCCTTGTTCCTAAGGTAAGAGGTACCTATATTTGCTTAGGTATCCACAGGTCATGGATGCTTAATTTTCTCTACTGAAAGCCTTTGATTTGCGGTGTATAATGTCTGAATATATTATTTTGCATTTTTCAGAAAAACAACAAATGCCTCCTCGCTTGGCTGATAACTGTAATTCTGGTGCTGATCCCAGAATGTGCCTTGGTCTTCTATATGGCCATTTATCATTGGGTAAGTCATATTTTTTTACCTACATTTTTTTAAATTGATTTATGATTGACCACCAACTCGCTTGGTGTTAAGCGACGGTGAGCCCGAGGATGGAGGTCGTCTATTTAAAAAATATCACTTTTGCCTCGAAAATTCAAAGATTGAAGTTCACAAGAATCAGAGATAGCAGCAAAGAATTCCATTCTTGTCCATACGAATCAAGAACGTGGATCGATATCGCTGAGTACGGATTTTTGCTATTTCAATTAGAAATGGCTGGTTATACGCAAACTTTCTGCTAGTCCTGTAGTGAAATGGGAAGGGTGAAATTAGGTCGTGAAGCTCTTGCGCACACTCTCCGAAATGAATTGTACAGAATAGTAGGTAAATAATTGTGTATATTTGTAATTCAGGTCAGATACGCTGCGTATACTAGTAGCGCCTAGTCTATTTAGCGCCTGTCTAGTTAAATCAAACTATGATAAAATTAAAACTGGCGTCCGACTGGTTCGATTTGGATTCAGCGAATAATAAAAATACTGGCGGCATTACTGTTAATAAAGTATTTATAAGTATTTTAGAAGGCTTAGTAAGCATTGCTAATTTCTCTGTTAAAAGAAACTAATCCGAGTTGTCCTAATTGTCATTCCATCGTAACTAGATGGCGTTGCTAGTTTTGACATCAAAGTCGATAGGTTTACTTTTGCACGGCTTAGCGATGGATTTTCAACCACTAACTGTTCTCGAGCGATAATTATATCTAAGATAGAGCTTTACTTTGTGCGTTGTACACGCGAGATATAAAAAAAAAAATATTTATATATTTTTGCAGGGTCTACAAGGAGTGTACGGCGGTGCTGAGCTGGCCTGCTACGTGGCGCGACTTCCTGCCATCGTGATTGGAGTGGTACTGGTGCAGTCGGCTTATGCGATACGGGAAGCTAGGTAACTAGTAGATTCAGCTTACTAGGAACAATGAGTGAGTACGTTAGAGGACGTCTGGAGTATTGTTTGTGATTTAGGAGAGTTTAGGAGTGTTAATTGGATACATGGCTATCCAATTACCACTCCTATAAGAACAGCTAAGAGCATATACCTAGGTAGCAGTTGTCGCCGCATTTACCGTGGTTAGACAGCTAGATGGAAGGGAGAGGAGATTTGAAGGTAAGATAATAATAATAGATATAAACTGGGTGTCTTTAAATCGCGAGTGAATTGGTTTCTTCTAGGTAAGCGCGCTCCATCGTAGACCGCAACGTCGCTTAACGTCAGGCGGTCATCCCCAAACCTATTTCTGAAATGGTTGTCTGTAAAGTCGGTTTACGGGCGATAGTTTAACGTGACAACATACGTCCGCGCGCGAGCTCCGAGGAATGATAATTGAAGCGACGCGGAGTCGCGGCCCGCGGACGGACGGGCGCGGCGCACACCCGCCCGCTTCCTCAGCCACCGCAAGCGCGCGCGTAACGGGACAAGGAGCGTAACGTAACGGGACAATGAGTCAAACTTTTTCGTGCATGCAGCCGGCGTTCAGTTAGCTGGTATAGTTAGCGTCAAACATCTTGAGCAATTTCAGCATGCTATTTCTTGAGGGCATGATGGAATATGGCTCAAGATACCGCTACATACATACATAGTACATACAATCAAGCTTGTTTTCCCTTACGGGGTAGGCAGAACGTCAAAGACCAAAACGACCACATGGCCGTTTGACGCCATATTTGACCGTGGTTAGGGCGTAAATTGAAGGGAACGGATATTAGAGTGTTAGAAGACATTAGAGTGTAAGATGTAATATTGGCTTGCAGTGGTTTAGTGGTCAACGCCAATTTTCCCCAAGTCCCTTAACTGACTTTTACAGTATGCCCGGTAAGAGAATCATCTGATAGATTCTATGTTTTTCTTTTCCTCCCAGTCCAGCTTGGAATATGATGATCGTATAATTCCAGAAACGCTGGCTACCCCGCCGGTGTGCCGGTGAGCGGGAGTGAGTTCGACGCCAGCCACTACGTGCCGGAGGCGCCGTCAGCTTTCACCAACGATGCCTTCATGGGAGACAATGGTAACAATTATATTCGCTATATTAATCGATTTTCCAAAGTCTGGAGTATAGTCGCAAAGTTGCTAGTTTATCGGTTGATATTCTGAAAACACGTACGAAACGATTTGGCTCCACTTTCATTGTGCGTACCGCCAAAATGTGGAATGCGCTTCCTGAATCGGTCTTTCCGAATAGATATAAGCTAGGTGTCTTCAAATGGCGAGTGAATAGGTTTCTTCTAGGTAAACGCGCTCCATCATAGACCTTAACTGTCGCTTAACACCAGGTGAGTTGACGGTCAAGCGCAAGCCTATCGTCGAATTAAAAAAAAAACTATAATGTGTATGCTGAACGTTTCACCCCAACTTCAACATCATGTCAGGCATAAGAAGTTCGAAACCTTGACAAGCATCCTCTATGGTTTCCAAAAGACCGTCAGGCGAGCGGCCTGCGTTCTTCGTCTTCTATTGTCTGTTCTGGCTGTCTACTAGCAGCGTAATAAACCAGCAACCGATCAAGGTTCATTACAGTCTCATCATCATTAGTCATCAGTTCTGCGTGCTATGCGCTCTTTCCTCTGCTGTTCTTTTTCATTTCAACTTGATAATCTGGAAAACTAGGTAGAAACAAGCATTAGAAGAGAATTGGTGATGTATTTGGGGACTGAGAGTCCACAAATGTTGTCGGAACACATTTAAATCAGAAAAGAAAACCAGCTTCGGAAAGGCTGGCTTGCTTTGGCAATAGAAAAAGTATACATGTACCCGCGCCCCGCGATTTCACCTGTGTAGTTATGAAAAATGGTAGTAATGACAATGAAATGTGAAGAAGAGAGAAAGAAAAGAAAATAAACGTCGCTTTTATAATTAGTTATAAAGTTAGGATAGAGGAATGCAAATATATAAGGAGTTTTGTGCCCGGTTTGCGAGTTGTTGAGTTGGGTTTGCGCCAGGCACTCATCGCTTCCTTGCGGGGAGGTTAGAGGAGTCAACCTCCTGCTGCCGCGCATAATACATGTGAATCGTAGAACGACACGCAATAAAGTAAGTGAATTCGTGATTTGTGACAATACCCCGTAGGACACCCCTTAACATCAAGCACAAATACCGGGGTTGGTGTAAGGAAACCAGTCATCGCAATTCAGTAATGGGGACACAGTAGAAAGCGTTCCCGGTAGATAGTAGCTTTATCACGGTATGCAGTATTTCAAGCAATGGCGCATTGCATGAGTAGTATGTTATAACTTATCAAAATATTTTCTTTAATTTTACAGGTAAATCAGGTTCAATGCCCGACCTCCGCCGCCACCTGGCTTCACGTCAGTCCAACCACTACCCTCCAGTCTTCCAGCCACCACCAGCATATTGGCAGCACTTGGCCGACCGTCAGTACGCTGCCAGCCTTCGTGGGTTCCCGAAGCAGTACCAACACCAACCGCAAATGTACGGAACCTGGGTTGGTCCAAGAACTGGCCCAGACAACTCTTATAAAAGAAGACATTCCGTCGTTGGTGCTTTCACTGACGAGTACCCTAAAGGTTACGAATTTGAAGATCGCACGGACTGCAAGAGCGAAATGGCGTATCCATATTACAGACCGTATCCTTACGACCCGAGAATGATGTATCCACCAGATTATGATCCCAGGTTTTACCCAGATTTCAAAAGGGAGGATGCGGCGTATGGAGTGAATTTATTGAGGCACGATTACCAATTCGGCTCGCCGGATAGGGTGTTTTACAGTTTGAGGAATAGTCATACTTCCGTTGGGAATGAGTCTGATGATTTGACAAAATATAAAGATGTTGCTTTATAGTAGGATATTAAAGTATTTTGGTAAATTGCTTTAAATTTTGAAGATCTATTTGTACGTATGAATACGCGACATTTTACTGACGTGACCTACCTATGTCTTATCAAGTATGATAGAAAAACTGGAGTTGTGAATTTTGTGCACAATATAATGTAATGTAACTATCAAAACTGTAAAAGAATAATATTGTTTTATGTAGTATTAGGTTTGCGTTTGACCACTAACTCGCCTGATGTTGAGCGACGTCGCGGTCTATGATAGAGCGCGCTTACCTAGAAGAAACCAATTAACTCGGGATTTAAAGACACCCAGATTATATCTATCGGGAAAGTCACTCAGGAAGCATATTCTACAATCTAGCAATCCGCGCGATGAAATTGGATTTAATGTGTTTTTGTTCGGGTTTTTGGAATATCCACCACGAAACGGCGACGCTTTGATATGCTAGTTGAATAAGTTTTATAACATCTACAGTCCACATATGATATCAAATAGGTAGAAAGTATAAGTATGTGTTTTAGTTTGTAAGTAATTTGTAGGTATTTACGTATAATCTATCGTTTACTTATTACTATTTCGGTGCTTACTTCCATGAAGAAGGAGAAATATTAATTAAGTAAGAGCATACTTATTTAATAGTGGCAAACCCCAAGAAAGGTAATCGCCTGGCTCGCCTTCAGTCGCGACACGTCAGTCAACGCTGAAAGACGCGTGTCGTGTCTTATGAACCATGACAATGCCATCTTGTGTGTTTAGAAAGTGCAACACCAAGGTATGTAAGGCCAAGATAATAAAAGGCCTTGAGGATGTGGTCTTATCCTCAAAGGTGCTGAGAACTGAGAAATAAGATTTGCCATGCTTTTACTTTATATTCAATGAGTAAAACCTCTCTATAGGCAAAATCACCTTGGTAAAAATGTAGCCTACCTATTTCCGTCTCCAGTTCCTCAGCTATCTCTGTATAAAATTTCATAACAATCGGTTCAGCCCATGAATGGACGAACCGGATTTTTTTATAGAGTTCTCCATAGCTGTTTCAAGAAAATCTGTTCAGCCATTTTAATGTAGGGGGTTGTAAGTTAAATATTTGTATTTACTAGGCACTTACTACCTATAGTTTTAAGATAAAATTGTGTTGTAGGTAACTAGTAATGAAGGTAATTATGTATTATGTAATAAATGTATGTATATAGTTCTTGTTACCTAAATAACCAAAGGTGTAAATATACTTTTATCACTATATATTATTAAGCGAGTCACTACCTTTTTATAAAAATTAAAGAAATTATTGGCATGTTCTGTTTTATTTACTATGAAAGGAGACGGCCTATTTTGTATATCAGTTATAAGAAAATGTATGCATGTAACTATGGAACAATACACACTTGTAATAATCTTTGATGTGAAGTCCTAAAGTACATGTGTTACTGTAAGATTGTACTTAAGTAATCATTGCATTGATTTCTTAATATTTATTAAAGTCGATCTTATTTGAATTACATCAGGGATCAAGCTTGGTCATTTGTTGGGTATCAGTCGGACCGAAATCAACACTGACATTAAATAAATAGGGTACAACACTGTTTTAAACTATCACGGTCATTCATTAAAACATTATTATTATTAACGGGATATTTACCGTGAAAATCAAAATTAACGTGAACCATGGTAAATATGCCGTCCTTTAAATGGGGTAAATGAGCGTGGATAGTTGAAATTCAAATTCAAATTCAAAATAATTTATTGTCAAACTGTGTAGGAAATAAAGGATCTTAGAATATTTACATGTCTCAACAGTTTGGCCCATTTCGGACATACAATATTTAATAGGAAATAACAAACTATATGAAAACTAATATTGAAACTGCAGTCAAAGTAAGATTGTTTAGAGTACATTACATTACATTTATCAATTCCACTAAAAAAGTATAATTTCTTAATTTATTATAATGTCAAACACAATTTATTATTCTTTTATCATTTAAAAATTCGTCTACACTATAATAAATATCCTTTGATGTAAAAAAATTTGATAATCTACCCTTAAATGTAGGTACGCATTCCGATTTTACCACTGATATACTTAGGTAAATGGTTATTAAATTATTGATTGAAATTATTGAGTTGATCAAACTATTGTACTAAAATCTGTGCTATTCTCTATTTGGATGAAATAGTTGTGACTTACAACAATTAAGCTATGACTGTTATTAAAAGTCGAGTAAAAGAAGATCAAAAATTATTCACTCCAAGCCGCAACGCATAAATTTTCCTTGGCTATTATTATATACATTTTCTTAAATTTAAATATTCCGTAATTCGAAACCTATTCCAATTTTTATTAATTTTATTTAATTTGCAATACCCACTGCCCACATAGTATTCGAAAAATGATTATTTTATTTACATGAATAGCATTGTTGTATCGCTTGGGCTATAAAAAACTTTCAAAAATATTTGGAGAATATTTTACTTTAGCGCCATCTATTTTTGTATTGAAACACTATGTATAGCGACTACAAGATACTTATTTCTTTTCATTCGTTCCCGCTGCCTGAGGGTAAGGCCGCTTAGCCCAGATATAGCTCACAAAATAGGAACTAGATGTCACTATTTTCAGTTTCAAAATAAGGCTAAATTAAGAAAGGCTCGTGGATATGCCGGAAGCGCACTGCAAACCTCATCGACTACCATGATGAGACCTATTTCAGAGGATTCCGTGATTGATAGGCTTCCTGAATATGGGGTTGTCTGTGCAAATGCTGGCGTTTCTTGTTGGAGGCAATTTTCGTACGTATTGTTTTTTTATTGACCTGATATTGATATTGAGACCTGATTGCTATCCTTACTTAAATGACCACTCACCAAGATGAAAACTATACCAAAAGATTGTCTAAATAATCTATACCTACTTTAAAAAACTAGGGATGCCCGACTTCAGCTTGGTATATAAATATTTTAAATATTGGTGGACATTTCACATAAAATAATCTAGCCCAAACTAAGCAAATCTTGTACTATGGAAATTAGATGGGTAATAGAATACATATTATATACTTTTTTGTAAATACACACAGTCATTATGATGCATAGAAACATCCATACACAGAACAAACAACCATGCTCATCACATAAATGTTTGCCCTGGGTGGGGATCGAACCCATGACCTACAGCTTATCAGGTAGACATACTACCAACTGAGCCACAAAGCCAGTCATATGTCGTAATAGATCTTTTAAGCGAGTATAATATTATTATCTGTAACGAAATTTACGAGTTCAATTTATATGACAGTACTAATAATAGAACTTACCGCATACAAATTTTATTCAAAATCGGTGAAGCCATTTATGAAATATTTGCTTTTTTAATCGACTTTAAAAAACGAGGTTATCAATTCGACCTGTATGTTTAAATATTGCCCAGAATTGCAGTTTTTAATTTTTTTTGACTTACCTTTTCAGCTACCCTTAAATTACAACCGATCAAAATGAAAGCTACGGATAGTTCAAGTAATCACATTGATGAAAAAATATACGATATGAATTGATAACGTCCTCCTTTCTTGAAGTTGGTTAAAAACAGGGTTGACACATCTGGTAATCGGCCACGTAAAAGTTGCATCGACGATGCATCTTATTTGTATATGATTTGATGATAGATTTAGATTAAATAAATATTATTAGGCATTTCCCAGAATACCAATGAAGCAAAGCTTGTCATATGAAACTATAATAATATGGCTGATAGAATACATTTATATCTTTTTAAGCTATTGCATAGCTTCTATCGCGGGCCTTGAGCGTGGAGACCGAATCCAGAAATTCCGTAACGAAAATAACCTAACGCAGTAACGCCGATACAACCAATGCCACCTAGAGGCGATTTGCAGAACTAAAGAGACAAGCGTGATATTTCAAAAAGTCATTAAAAGTTCTGCTATTCATCGATAGATGGCAAAACTAAAAACTAAAAAGTATCACCGCTGTGCCGGTCGGAGTGGGGGGTGTTAGGAATACTGCTTATATAAAATAAATAAATAATTATAATTACATAAGTTGATAAAAAATGCTATGCAATAGCTTTACCGCGGCAGTCTCCGAGTGCCACACGTCTTTTTTTTTTTTATAAATACTTAAGAATCATAAAATATACACACACCCGAAAAACATAACCCTCCTTCTTGCGCAGTCGTGTAATAAGATCGAAAATGATGTCGCCGCTATAGTTTCCATTCCATGCTAAGTACGAAATTCAAATCAAACAGGAGCTGTATATGTGCTTTAGTAGTGTAACCTAGATCCGGCTCCATTGAGTTTGGTCAGCCGCCTAGCCTGGCCGGACGCCGGACATGTTACATGCTTCAATCACAGACCTCTCCCGAGACCTGTATTTACTGGCTATGTACGAAGTACGGTTGCATTGTTCAAGGACGGACGACATTTATTTAAATTAGTTAATAAATTAAATTAAACAAATTAGTTAAATCAAATAAATTAGTAAATAAATTAAATTAAAATTTAATTTAATTTAATCAATAGTAGGTAATTATTATTTTCATTATACTTTCTAAGCTGTCAAAAATACAAAATCTTGGAACATACCCGAACGCATTCTATCCCAATGTGATAATTTTATGGGTTTCTTACCTGTGTTCCACCTACGTGGTTCACCTAGGTGTTCCAAGGGCACTTTTTTATACTCGCTGTTCACCAAATTGGTGAATTGGTTACGAAACAGCTCATATCTTTTATTTTTGCGAATTTTTTATTACGACACGAAAGTTTCATACCACGGACGCTACAAAGTGTTCGAAACGTGAGGTCATAAAATTATGTAAAATAACGCGATAAATCCATTAAAAGTTGTTTAACTTCAATTCGTATGACTCGTAAGAATGGAACCGCGCCACTTCCCGTGCCGTGCCGAGTCGCCATAATGGACGAGCATTGCATTTGGCGCGCGCCCAAATTTACTGCCAGATAGTGTATGTAGCGACATGCAGTACATGTGGCGCTGTAATGGCGCCCCGTATCGGTTTCTAATTAACTTTGGCTTATTGTGCTCTGATGTTGAATATATTACGGTTATGGGGACGAATTTCCGCAGTTTTAACGTTTGGCGTTTTTTTTGGGGCCTGTACCTCAGAAGAAAAACAATGCAACCCTTGTGTGATTATTTTCGTTGTCCGACTTTCTTTGTCCGATTATGTTCCGTTGTATTTGTCCGAAAATGTAACAAAGGACAAAGATTTCATATGATTTTCTTTCTTTGATAATATTTTCTCAAGTGGTATTTTCTTCAGGTAGGTAATCAGAATAAATATTTGTTATTTTGAGATAATACAGCTCTGATTTTACTAATTTTATATATTTAATTATATCCAAAGAGTTTTGTGGGCATCAAGGGCGTCGCCAGCCCATGGCCCAGGGGGGGGGGGGGGGGGGCAAGTTAATATTATGGAGGATGAGAAAAATATGAATTGTAGGTACAGGTACAATTGCACGGCCTTAGGACTTTAGTTGCTTTGGTTGGCTATATTTTATTAATCTCTAGGGGGGGCAGCTGCGACGCGACGCCTTGGCTACGTCCTTACTGTGACTGTGTGTTACAAGCCCCTCTAATATCGACATGTTCTTGGTTGATTATTTTTCACCACTTCGTCATCTGCTGACTAAATTTGTTTTCTTTGTCAAAAATTTAAGTTCGTCTTTGTTGATATTTTGATTTTGATATATGAGTATGGTCAAGCTAGGACACTATATTCGTGAATTTTGTTTGGACTTTACGTCCACGCGATGGAAAGTCGTTAGGCTGTGACTTATTTTTTTTGTATATTATAGCTAGAATTTTGTAATTTTTTTGCTCCATTACTGGAATGTGGCTCGAAAGCTCCGCTTTCGGTGTTTGCACAAACATGCAGATCTGGTGTCCCAGTTACTCTGTACAGGTGAGGAGAAAAGTTTAAAAGTAATAATTTTCACGCAAGCAAGTAAACTTTGCTCGCTAGCAACTCCATTTATAGCCGCTAGGTAGAGCTAAAATATGTCGATTCAAACTTTTGATAATCATGTTTAGGGTTCTTTTGGTGACTTTTTTATGTATTATTTAGGTAGTAAAACAGTTTTTACCTGTGATATATTGAAAACGTTAGCTCGTTTTTTTTATAGAGGCCGTGTATAAATAATTACAAAAATTTAAGGAAAAAAAATCTGCTAGATAATTTTTTTTACAAGTTTTTTTAGACGACTTTGCGTTTATATAAATCCAGGCCAATCCATCCAGGTTCATTGCATGGACAATTTGATTACGTTACCAAGACGTATAATATATTGATTCTGTTCAGAAGCATCGCTAACGCAGGTCAATGCGATGCACGCTGTGTCATTACACGACAGCGTAAATTCACGGCAGTAGAGGTTGTGCAAGGTGATGAAGCGTAGTTTAACTGTGTGTATGGGGTAGTATCAATGCGCTCTAATACCAAGATGGATCCTTTCGACACAATTCGTGATTTTTATACTTTTTTGTTGTTTTGTTCTTGTATGTGTCGAATAATGCATTTTCTTTCTTTCTTAATTTTTTCTTTCTTACTGTATAATCTGCTACAGTGATAAGGCAAACATACACAACTACTAATAGGCCATAATTGCGTTATTTCATTCACAGACAATCTATTTTTGCCTACCAAAATAGTAACTCTTCTATGATAAAGTGGACACAGTAAAACACAGATTGCACCTTCTGCTTCTTTTCCGGGCATACTGAAAAAGTCAGTTAAGGGACTTGAGTGAAATTGATTTTAATGTCGGTGGTATCATCCCTGAACCCCGCAACGCAAATCAACATTTTATAAATCTTACCGGGGACCAAAGACTTCAAATCACCCGCCATTTCGCGCCTGGCCATATACGGTCGCACAACCTAGGTCGCGACGGCAAAAACAAGAACTAATACGTCTTCAAGAAAGTCTCTGATTCCGACAACGCTAACGCGAAAATATATAAAATATTATAAGTATAGGTTATGTATACTATGTATTTTTGTGCATGTGTGTATAGTAGTTTAGGAATGTTTTATTTTGTTTTTTAGGTGGGAAAAACAGAAACTTTGCAGTCCAGTTACCGATCAATAGAACTGTACCATTCTCAGCGTTTGATGGACTATTTTACGTGACATTGGCGGAGACATGAATTGAAACACCTTCGTAAAAGCTATAAAAACAAAAGTTGTATTTGAAGTTGAAAATATTATAAAGAACTGTGAAGTGTTTTGTGAACTTGTGTGCACACACTGGCGGGTGAGTTTTTCATTTTTGGGATTTATTTACAACACATTAAAGTGTCCGTCGTGACACGTATTATAACAGTCAAATGTTGCGTCAAACGGCCTCATGGTCTTTGATACTCTGCCTAACCAGTAGGGAAAATAAGCGTAATTCTATGTATGCAAAATAGCAATCTTGATGCTAAGGCAGCAAGACCTAAAATCTGGATCAGTTTTCTACTCGCGTGTACAAACGATTTCCGCTCGCCGTATGTCGCTGTTTGCTCTGTCACTGCAAACATTCCGAGCTACTATTATATATATGCTACTAGATATATATACAACTCACAGACATAGTAGATGGAGCATGCGACTTCATTTATATGAAAACTTTGCGTGCCACATTTTTGGTACCGACTGTGACGATTTTGACGACTGTGACGATAAACGATTTTGTGATGGAATGTTCCATCCGTGCGCTTGGACGCTAGTAACTAGTTGACAAAATATCGAATCGGAAGTATATGTCACCAGAAATTAAATAAATCTTGGGCGTCAACTGCGATTTTTTATCGTACTTGACATGCTCGTTTTGACAAGCTAGGTACATACACTTGGGGTATCTATAGAAGTCTATGGTATAACTGCTATGAGGTATATATTTGCACGATACGTTTTGATGAGCGCTTTCGTCAAATAAACGTTTATTTTAGCAAAATTACAAAGAGGAAAGATGAAATCGTGGAAAAATCTCGTAAGATAGAGTTTTGTTCAAATTTTCTTTTGCTTTGATTTTTGTCAAATAAACTGTACGTGTGACCCGTCTACCCTAAGATTTTCGTGTTTCCAGCTCTGTTTTAGTAGTATCCAAGTTTGTTAACACGCTTTTATTAGCTTCACCTGTATGCATGTTTATTTGTTTGTATGTAACCGACTCCTTTGGGCTTGAATTTGACCCACTTCAAACGGTCAGATTTCATTCAAACTTCGTAGACTTATCGAGGACCGATGACAATATAATAATTTGAAGCGTATTTTCTTAAACAATTATTTATTTGATACTCGAGGGGCCAAGCAGACTTGAGCAGTCTCGGCGAGTCGCCGCGACCTTTGCAGATTTATTGTGACGATCCCTACCGTGTTACAGTGTCGCCCCAAGTCCTAAGCTGATCATATAGTCAGTGATGGTCTTGAGGGAGGTGGTTTGAATCTGATCAAGTGAGAATAGATGTTTCCAAAGTGCCGGCGCAGCGTCTTTTTTTAACACGCTTTAGGTCGACCCAAGGGCGTCGCCAAGGGGGGGCATGGGGGGCAGCTGCCCCCCCCCCCCCCCCCCCCCTAGAGATTTAAAAAATATAGCCAACCAAAGCAACCAAAGTCCTAAGGCCGTGCTATTGTACCTGTACCTACAATTCATATTTTTCTCATCCTCCATAATATTAACTTGCCCACCCCTGGGCCATGGGCTGGCTCGCCAGCCTGTATGTAACTATGTAATGAAATCTAAGGTAACTAATTTAACCATCTTCCAAGGATCGTAGCGTCATGAAAATTGGCAGCTGTATGTAGTTCTGATGACAATACAATAATATGGTACTGTCGAACTGATCTGATGATGGAGCCGGAAGATATGAACTAGAACTTCATGATGGAACATCGTATCATAGCTGTGTTTGGATTTGTTAGAAAAGTCTTGTAATGAACTTTGACCACAATAATTTGTAGCGTGTTTTTTAGTTTTTTAAACTGTAATTTATTGGTTCTCGCAATCAATGATGCTGATGATACGTAGATAGGTTTTCCCCGGCTCTGGGTGTCAAGTCTCAAGTAAGGTGATCGCCCGACTCGTCTTCAGTCGTCACACGTCAGGCAACGCTGCTAGACGCTAAATGTCGTGACTTGTGTGAACAGTGACAATGCCATCCTGTGTGTTTAGAAAGTGCAACACCAATATATACATTTTTATTAACACACTAGTCTGTTCTATGAAGTTTATAAATTAAAACCCATCCAGTCATCTGATGTCATAATTATAAGACTAGTTTTTTTCCAGGTTTTTCAACTTAAAAAAAATACAGTCTTATAATTCAGTTGACTGGACTATAGTGTTTTAATTTATAAACTTCCTAGAACATACTAGTGTGTTAATAAATAGCTACTTACTTCAAACAGAAACACTGATGAAAGGTTTTATCATAAACGTTCGCTATTAGAGCTTATTTTGACGGCAAAATATTAAAACTGAATAACTCTCATAAAGTAGACTTTGATTAAGGTGCTATTCCACTGCGACTTCTGTTTCAGGTTTTATTCTAGAAACCTAGTGTGTCAGAGGGAATAGAATAGGTTTAGTGTAGGATATATCATTATAAAATGAGCAATTATGTTTTACAAACCAAACTGCTGAACCAATTTTGATGAAATTTCTATGTGACCAAATGGAAGTATATCCTTTCAAATAAAAATATATTAAAATCTGTTTATAGTCTCATAGAAATTTTATTAAAATCGGTTCAATACTTTGGTTTTGTTAAAACAAAATTGCGCATATTGAAGTCGGTTTTTTCAGTTTTGAACTATAATAATAAACTAATGTGGAGTTTTTATTAATTTGTTAACAATTACACAATTACAAGTTATTTTGTTATCAGATTTTACTTGTCATCGATGTTATTGGTCAAATTTGAATAACATTTTTCAGTAAGACCCTGTACTGTCTGCGGATTATATTTATAGAATTAAATCTACATTATACTTGTCGTAACAGTGAAACCTAGGCTTAAGCAATTTCAATTTCCAAGCTTCGCGACTGCCTCTCCACGGATACATTAAGCACTTAACTATCACTGTCTGCTTACTTTTTACTTGGCCCGCTTTATGATAAAATTCTACGGAAAAAAAATTAAGCGCTTTTTCGCTTCTATTTACATTTTTGAACAGGAAAATTTTCAGATAAAAATTTCTACATAAAGAAACTGTTATTTTATTACTCGCCTTCTTTGTACTTTGTACAACTTAATATCAGTACACATAATTCTAGTAGAACCATTCTAAGCTTGAACGCCCCTCTACGAAAAGAAATTATTTCATTGTGTGAGAAAAAGAGAAAAAATATCTATTCCAATCCCTTCTTACTCCAGTCTAGCCGGCAACTGAAGAACCAATGAAATTTTAGAATGGTCAACATTGCCGGATTCAGGGCAGAGCAGGCGGGGCTACTGTACAAGAGAGGACCCCCCACAATAGAGATAAAAAATCAAAATCAACAACTTTGGGTTAATAATGAAATCAGCCATCAATCATCTTTTCGGCGATCGGCGAACAAATGTTGGTTTGAAAATTTATATTCGGAAAATAATTAGGGGTCTCTTTGCCCCAGAGCCTTTGTACCTCCAAATCCGGCCCTGATGATGCGATTTCTAATATAGTAGAATAGGGAATAGCCCCAACGCTTGCATTGCAGCGCAATGCAAGCGTTGAAATGGAAAAGTGTTCTGTTATTTACTAGCAAACTTACTAGGTAATTCATTAAATTACTATTATAATGCAAATTAAAAAAGCGAATCAATTTTTATTTTGTTCGATGATTAAAAGAGACGGCCTGTATACAATATAATACACAATTCAATACAATACACAGGACATTTTGCCCTCAAGTATATATAAGCAAATAGTATGCGTATAGGTTATGTATGTTTACGATAAATATTGAATATACACAGTGGTGTATTGATTTCCAAATATTTGTCGAGGATCTATCAATATTTTTTATTTGTTATTTTACAAATACAAATTATTAATAGATAGTAGAGTTTAAAAAGGTTATATACCTATTCGTGATAACCGTACAGGATAAATTGTGTTTGGCTTCAACTACAGATACATCCCTTATTCACGACTGGCCTTGTGGCTCAGTTGGTAGTATGTCTGCCTACTAAGCATGGCGTACCCACGTGCACGAGGCCGTGGGTTCGATCCCCACCCAGGGCAAACATTTGTGTGATGACCATGGATGTTTGTTCTGTGTCTGGGTGTTTCTATGTATCATATGTATATATTTACAAAAAAAGTATATATGTATTCTACAAGCCATCTAGTTCCATAATCTAAGTTTGGATTAGATGGTGTTGTGTAAAATGTCCACAAATATTTATATTTATTTATAAATTTTCTTAAACTTCAATAGTCCGTCATCCGAGACTGCAACAAAGACGGGAATAAGTAGTTTAACTTTAAATTGAATATTGAAGTACTTATTAATTTTATTATTTTGCAATCTCCGCTGTCAATAGTGTATTATAAAATACTGTGTCCATTATTTATTTAAATATTATATTAAAAAAATAGCTATATTATAAAGCTCATTATAATATAGCTATTAAGCTCATTATAATATAACTATATTATAAAATCATGAAACAATTTGAGAGAGGAATGATAATTTTATTATTTTAAACTACTTGTTTACACTTTGTTTTCGTCGGGTAAAAATATGGAAATTAAAAGCGTTCGCTAATGCGAAAACTGGCTAATACAATATTCACATCCAGCGAGCGATGTGACGTAATTACATTACATATGTCATATACCATAACGGAAAGCTTAAATAAATGTCGGAATTTCGCTGAATTTTCCACAATTTCAACGAATTGCTGTTAATATTGTTACGTTAACTTGATATTAAGTTGAGACGTGGAAATTTAGTTAATTATTGCTTACATTTTGCTGATTAACACGTTTTGGTGAGGTCTGTTTCGTTGTCGTGGCGATTCTGATTGTTCCGCTTTCAGTCTAGACGAAATAAAATCATCATCATCATCATCTCAGCCATAAGAAGTCCACTGCTGGACATATGCCTCCCCGATGGATTTCCAAAAAGACCGATTGGAAGCGGCTTGCGACGCTGGATGCGTCTCCCGCCACTTGTATGAGGTCATCTGTCCACAAATAAAATAAAATGACTACAAAATAAAATAAAATGACTACACAGAATTACATTTCACATGTGTAATGTCATTTCATTTCGTATTTTTTTTCTCAACGATTTATTAACCGACTTCCAAAAAGGAGGAGGTTCTCAATTCATCTGTATGTTTGTTCACCGATTATTCCGCCAATATTGTGCATTAATTAAAATAATCATTAATATGATTCTTTTTTCATCAGGTCATTAAATTATGTAAAGTATACGCGATAAATCCGTTAAAATTTGTTTTATTTTGAATGATATTTTTTGTTTGGTAGGTCCTTCAGAGGTTCCATATATATTTTATCAAAATCGGTTCTGTACTTTGTTTTTTTTATAACAAATTAACTGGAAAAATATGTCATCTTCGTTTTTTAAACTATAATTATTATTTATGTCGGAGGTCTTTAAGTTTTCCAAATTTAAACTTAACTTTTATCTTCGTAGGTAGCCGTTTAGAATCAGATGATTTTCCCGATAAATGTTCAAAAAGTTTTATCAAAAGAGAGCGAATTGTAAGCTGCCAGTCTCGCCCGTCGGCCGGTAACAGATGACCTGCCACACGATGGAAGTTAATCTCTCAGTTTGGATACTTTTAAACTGGATTCTAAAGACCTACTTATTTGAATCTATTTAGAAAAAGAACTAAGGTCATAAAATTATGTAAAATAAATCCGTTAGTTTGATTTCAATTACTAATTATCGTGAAATTCTTAAGAGATTTATCGTGTAAAAAAATGGGATTTGCGTTTTGTGTTGTAAGTAGCACAAAATAATGAAATAAGGACAATAGCGCCCTGAAATCCACGTTACTTCTCTTTCGGAATAGACTCTATAAAATTAAATTGAATTGAATTGAACTGAACTGTACTGAATTAAAATAATTTATTTCTTGAAAGTAGAATCATTTTAAGTTTAGCCATAACCGCTAAACTAGGTGAGGAAAACACCTGTATTTTGGTAGATTTCCCATCATGAATACATTTTCTTTTTCTATACATCTAATGAATATTAAAATTAAATTGTTAACTAAACATAAAAATAAAACTACTCTAAAAGACCGTTAGCAGCGGGAATTGTTCCCAGGATGCTGGCCCAATTACCTCGTTGTATAGCGATACTTACTCTTTGAGCAAAGTAGAGGCCAGCATTCTGGTCACGTGTTGCGTCGATCAGACGAGACGACAGCTCTCTTTATATTTTTTTTGCTGCTGGTCCCCACGGTCCTAAAGTTCGAACCCCAAAAGGCTCAAATATATATTGTTTTGTTGTAGTAAATTCTGGTTTTAGTTTTCATGTTAATTTTTATGGTTAAATTGTTAACCGATTTAGTCGGTTCCAATCGAAATCTCAAATTTGTAATTCAAAAAACAATAATTGTGGGACCAACTTGGGAGCTTTCTCTATACACCAATTCTAGAAACACAAAAATTGATCCTCGAATGACGGAGTAATTCGTGTACATACATAAAAAATACGCTACGAATTTATAACCTCCTCCTTTTTTGAAGTCGATTAAAAATAGATCACTAATGCCGCATTACTTTCTCCATTTTTGGCACTGACACCCAGAGATTTAAAATAGAACCACAGATGGAACTGAAAAATTCTAAATCAAAAATGTTCAGTTTCTTATTCAGGAGTTCTAAAGCAAAGCGATAAAAGTGGAAGTATCAAGTATGGACAGAATATACGAGCGCAGTCGGTTTATGCCGCTATCTAGAAATCTGCTAAGCAAGCTATTTCGAGATTAAATTCTTCGAGAGGGTCACGAACAGGCGAAACTTGCTGTCGCACTGCCTTACCACTACTGTTGGTTGTTTATAGTAGAATATGCATGATTTATTTTTATTTGGTCATAAATAATTATAGTTTAAAAAACTGAAATAACTGACTTCAAAATACAAAACACGTGCTATAAAACACGTTCATACGCGACTTGGTCACATTTCTACAGGCAATTGGATAATATTTTACCAATTATTTCGTTATAATTACCAAAGTACGCTAGGTGGCGCTATTGCTATACCTACTTTGCCCTACACTATTTTAATAATTATAACACCTGGCTGTAATGGATTGTATTTGTAGTGGCTGCAAGCGTCCACTTGCGTTAAATGATAATAAGCTCTGCTGTAAGTCTTGCGATGACTACTATCATAATGAATGCCTTAATATTACACACGAGCAATTCTCCTTGCTGCCGAGGGACTTCGTATCTAATTGGAAATGCCCTTCGTGCAGTAATGTGACGCGACGTGAAAAGCCGAACCTTAATACACCTGTCCATGCAACGCAAGTGCCTCAGGCTCTGTCTGATACTTCTATGAATATTTCTTTTAACGATACAATAATAGGAGACTCCCCTGAAACGTCCTGTAACATCACAAATACGAAGAGTTTTAATGAGTTCGACCTCAGCGCTTTCACTCAAACGTTGTACGGGAAATTGCAGGAGTGGCGCCATGAGACCAATAATAACATACTCAGCATAAAAGATGATATCAAATGCTCACTATCGGAAATACGTGATGAGCTGAAGTCACTAAGAGCTGAGCACATAGGCTTCAAAGCAAACTTGTCTGTATTAAACAGCGAGTTATCCTGCCTCAAAGATTCTATTCAATTTTGTAGTGGTGAACATGAAGACCTCAAATTGCGCGTGGAAAACTTATCCTGTAAAAGCGCGGACATCGAGAAGAGTCCAGCTCTCGTCAGTTTGCAAGCTCAAATAGACTTATTGGAACAACAAGCGAGACAATGCAATATTGAGTTATGTAATGTACCAGAAAAAAAGAATGAATACTTACCCGCTATTATAAACAACTTAGATACAGTATTAAAAGTCCATATACAACCGCAGGACATTGTATCAGTACAACGCGTACCACATGCGCAGCGTGACTGCACCCGCCCTAAAAACATAATTTTAAAACTTGTTTCTCGCATTAAGCGAGATGATATGCTGGGTGCTTATCGCCGAATTAAGGAGCTCAAATCAGAACAACTTGATATCTCTGGAACGTCAAACAGGATCTATATGAATGAGCATTTAACCCTGAAAAATAAGCAGTTATTTCGTAAATGCAGGGAACTGGCGAGAGCGAATAACTACAAACATGTCTGGATTAGAAACTCCGCTATCCTCGTTCGCGAGCGAGATGACTCTGCAGCCTTCGTTGTGCGTTCAGAGTCGGACCTGGATAAGCTCAAACCGCCCACTCGGAGCAGCGCTCAATAGACTCGTAGCCTTCATTTTTGTCTCTATTTTATTAATTTATTTATATTTAAATGTTAAAAGCACAAACTTACTTAGTTTTCTAAATGTTATAAAACCGCATAATTTTCACTGTGATTCTGCCACGCACGTACTATGCCTGAACTTTTTATTTTTGTACAAAAATATATCAAATAATCAATTACAATACTTTAGTGTGAACACGCGCATAATAACGATTTATAAGTATGCTTCTACTAAAATCTGGTCAGTCGTATATTTATCTCTGATTAATGACTGCATGCACTCTCTTGTTTTATCTTTAATTTTACTACGCAACATGCAACAATCCTTTGTCGAATTCGCAAAACTAAGAATAATATTTACTTCCACACGTATAAATCTATACATTTATAGTTGCACCATTTTCCATAACTACTTTTCACTACAGATACATATATACGCATATATGGTTATATTAATTTTTAATGGATAATATAAGTCAACTATCTATTTACTATCAGAATTGCAGAGGTATAAGAACGAAGTTGCATACTATTTATATGAACATCCTGGCGTCAAGTTATGATATCATTGTTCTGACTGAAACTTGGCTGATATCCGACATATGCGACAACGAATTCATAGATCCGAGGTATGTCGTGTTACGGCGAGACCGTGACAGGCAGGCTGTAGGTAAACGTGACGGAGGAGGTATTATTGTCGCCGTGTTACGTAATCTTAAACCTGCACAGTTTAATTTTTCAAATACCACGTTAAGTCATACAATACCCATTGCTGTTGAACATTTACTTGTAGAGATTCCGAGTCAATCTAGGGGTAAAAGACACGTCATTAGTGCTGCTTATGTTCCACCTTGGGCTTCCATTGATGACTACGAAAGTCACTTTGATTTCCTTCAGGATACTCTAAACGACTTTAATATAGATAATTTATATATACTAGGAGACTACAACATGCCAGACATAGAATGGCAACCCACCCACTCAGACACAAATTATTCTAAAGGCTTCACATGTGTTGACTCATCCTCCAAAGGTATGTTTCTGAGTAATTGCATGTCAGCTCTGAACTCTCTACAATATAACTCAATAGAGAACATAAATAGGAAAATACTAGATCTCTTCATAAGTAACTCACGTTGTAAAATTGAATCGCAACCTAATTCTTTAGTAAGCCCCGATCAAAATCACCCCCCGTTTTTAGTATATTTAGATGTCCAATTACCTGATAAATGCATGAACAAATTACCTATGGCGAAGTCTAACTTCCATAAAGCGAATTACACTGATATTAACTATGCAATTTCACAAATACAATGGAGCGATTTATTACATAACCTAACAGCTGAAGATGCCGTTACTGTGTTTTATAACATTTTAAATGGTCTTATCAAAGAACACGTACCCTTTACCATCCCTAAATCAGCAAAATTTCCGACATGGTTTTCTCACTCTTTAATTAAAATCTTTAAGTGCAAGCAAAAAGCTTGGACCCGTTGGAAAAAATACAACAATAACTTAGACTATCAAAAATTTTCAGAACTTAGAGCATCATTCAAAAAGAAATGCGACGAATGTTACAGCCGATATATGACAACCGTTGAAGACAGTATTTCTGTAAATGTGAAAAATTTTTGGACTTACTTATCTAAACGTAAAACTAAATCGGGCATTCCATCACGAATGAGCTATCTTAGTAATCAATCATCTGTCCCTGAGACTATATGCAACATGTTCTCTACTTTTTTTAAATCTGTATTTGAATCATCTTCCTGTAATTCTGATCAATGGACACCACCTTCGGACACAAATAATTCCAACGATACTCCTCTGAGTAACATAATTTTTAATAATGTCACGGTACTAAAGCAGCTTGAACTGTTAGATCCTTCTAAGGGTCCTGGCCCAGATGGAATACCACCTAGTTTTTTGAAACAGACGGCTGCAACAATACACGTTCCCTTAACAATTATTTTTAATAAATGCATGTCACAAGGGGTTTTTCCTTTAGTTTGGAAATGTGCATTTATTACCCCTGTTTACAAAAGTGGTGATAAACACGATATTGAGAACTATCGACCCATTTCTATTTTGTCTTCACTGTCAAAGCTTTTTGAGAGGTTGGTTCATGATGAAATCTATCCATACCTCCACAAAACTATTATGAAAGAGCAGCATGGATTTGTTAAGCGAAGGTCTACAACTACTAATTTAACTATTTTTGTAAGTAATCTCTTCGAGAACATGGATAAGCGTATACAAGTAGATGCCATTTATACCGATTTTAAAAAAGCGTTTGACAAAGTCGATCATGAAATTCTTCTTAAAAAGATCGCATATAATGGTATCCGTGGTAATCTTCTCCGGTGGTTCTTATCCTATATTACTCGTAGAAGTCAAAGGGTTGTAGTTAACGGCTACCAATCTGAGAGCGTTCAAGTCACTTCCGGTGTGCCCCAGGGCTCCATACTCGGACCTCTGCTTTTTATAATCTTTATTAACGACATAGGTCAATGCTTCCTAAACTCTCAAATTCTCTTGTATGCTGATGACCTCAAGGCATATAAACCAATTACATCTGTGGCTGATTGTGCCTCTTTTCAACAGGATCTTGATAGACTTTCAGCGTATTGTATAAATAATAAATTGCAGTTAAGCATCCCAAAATGTAACACTATCAGCTTCACAAAAAATAAAAACATTTTCTTAAATTCTTATTATATTAACAACACTCCTCTAAACAGAGTTACTTCAGTAAGAGATTTGGGAATCCAGCTTGATAATAAGCTTTGCTTAAACGAGCATGTTCAAAACATAATTAACAGGGCCTTTAAGATGTTCGGTTTTGTCATGAGGTCTTCAGTTAATTTCAAAAAACCCTCTACTTATTTATATCTGTATAAGAGTCTTGTGCGCTCTCAGTTGGAATATGCCGTACCTATCTGGAACCCATATTACAAGAAGTACATTGTTGCTATTGAAAAAGTCCAGCGCAAATTTTTGCGTGCTGTGAACTACAGATGTTTCCGCCATTACTCTACATATTCTGACTTACTTCAGAAATATAAGCTTTTATCTCTGGAGTCTAGACGCCGGTATCTAGAAGCGGTTATCCTACGTAACATTGTTAACAATTGTTATGATTGTACGGAATTGGTTCGTAAACTTTGTTATGTTGTTCCGAGAAAGACTGTTGTACGAGATGTGCGTGTTCGCTCTATCTTTTCCTTAAATGTATGTCGTACTAACTCTGGTCTTCGTTCACCGATTCGTCGCATGGTTGAGTCATTTAACAAAACTTTTGGGGATATTGATATATTTCAATTAACATATTATAAATTCAAAAACAATATAATTCAATTACTTCTCCAGGAAAACACCAATTCAGGCACTAATTAAATCTAAATTTAAATAACATTATCTTTTGTATTGCTTTTACATTAAATATTGTTTAATTGCCCGTCTAGCTTAAGCGTATAAACATGTATAAACTTAATCTGTGGATAACGTAGTTGACTGCATTTTTATTAAGTTATCGCAACTAAGTTTCATATTACTGTATAAGATGTAGTTGTTTGTTGTTCCTTAATAAATAAAAAAAAAAAAAAAAAAGTACTGCATCGATTTTGATAAAATTTATAAGGGACCACCTCTCAAGTATGATCTACCAAATACAAAAAGAATCATTGAAATCAATGCACAATTAGCTGAGTAATCGCCTGTGGTAATCGGTGAACAAACATACAAAAAAAAAACAACATACAGACCGAATTGATAACCTCATTTTTTGGAAGTCTGGTAAACTTACTACAAATACCTGGATCCATTCCACAAAAACAAAACTAAATTACCTTCAACACTAACAAAGTTATAAGCATTTTAATTACATGTTAGACAGAGAGCACACGATAGCGAATGATGACGTCATGGTTCAAGTTCACCGTACAAATTCAATACAAGCTGTTGTTTCGCGAGAGAGGGTCAGAGGTCCTCTCTTCCACTATAAAATTAAATGGAAATTTATTAAGCAGTTTGAAACATGAAAGAACGCTTCATCGTAGACCGCAACATCGCTCAACTTCTGACGATCGATTTAAGAGTCCGTAATACGACCATCGTCCGTCTTGCACGCGCATACCCACATTTTTGAACATATAAAATGGGTATGCCTGAGTGAAACGGACGATGGTCGAACTACGTACACTTTATGATCACATTGTTATCACTTATAAAGAAATGGTTGTCTGTAAAGTCGGTTTACGGACGATAATTTTACGTGATAACGTCATGATAGATGCGTCACAAGCCGAACGCTTAGGCCGATCGTGCCTCTCTATCGCTTGTTCCGCGCTCTCACTTGCACGCTCGGATCAGGCGGCACGTTACAATAAGTCATGCTTTTTCGTGCGTGCAGCCGGCGTTCTTCGATTTATAAGACGTTCATGTCAAAAAATGGAGCTGTTGCGGGGTGCGTCGCAGACAAAACAACAATAAAGAACAATAAAGATATAAAACAACAATAGCCGGTCCGACAAGCATACATCTTTCTCATTCTTTTGTATAGCACTTTCTCTATTACCACAATCCTGCTGATTCGACAGCTGACTTCACGTCACAGCCGGTCTGACATGTATTAGGTATTTCAAATCAAAAAACCTAATTATAGCTTTTTTTTTTTTTTTTTTGTTCATGTTTATTTTTGGGACTTTTATTATATAAACATGTCAGTCCCATTGTATATTCTTAAACTATTGATCACTTGAGATGACTTACACAGTCAAACAACTCTTTAGCTGCATCAGAGTTAGTAGGATCCGCTAAAATCCTATTAAATCGGCCCACGTCCATCTTGTTCAACTTGTAAGTCACCTCAAGTGAACGTCTCTCACGCTGTAATTATAGCTTGTTAGTGATAAACTCGTAAAATGTTTTAATGCATCAACGATCGAGTGAACCTTAGTAGGGGTGACGGGTCGCATGTCACTTCGTAAATTGATGTCTGACTACCAACGCAACCTCTAGTGACAGAATGGACCGATTCTCTGCTAACATCGACGCACTGTCGCATTCCGAGAACGAGTTATTGGGAAACTGGATTGCTTGAGAAAATTCTTTTCGGCTACAAAAGATCGAGTATAATAATAGAAGTCCATCATCAACATCATCATCTTCATTTGAGCCAAAATAAGTTCACTGCTGGATATGGAATCATCTTCATCATTATCTCAGCCATAAGAAGTTCACTGCTGGACATAGGCCTCCCCCATGGCTTTCCAAAAAGACCGATTGGAAGCGGCTTGCATTCAGCGTACATGGAACGGATTTCCAAAAATACTGATTGGAAGCGGCTGCATCCAGCGTCTTCTGCCACTTGTATGAGGTCTTCTGTCCACCTTCCTACGCTGCATTTGCCGGTGCGTGGTCTCCACATGTAAATTACTAATAATCCGGTGTATCTGCAAAAGTATAATTAAATTTGATGAAAACAAACCTGACCGACATAGCAAATTTCAACACCAATTACCTATAAAAAAATCAACGAGATTGGATAACATTTAGGGGGAGGAATTTGAATACCCTTTTTGTGTGATTTTGTATGGGAAAAAATTTGGCTTCTCTCCTCTTAAGTTCTCTGTCTTCTTTCCGCAAGTGTCATTACGTGTCAGCCAGAAGTTGACAAAATATGTTAAGCATTGCTTAAAGCTATGTAACGTTTTTCGGTAAGGCAGTAAATGAATATGAATAACAATTGCCCGATAGAAGGAAAAATACTCATCTTCGTGAAACACTTAGAAAGTCGACGTCAAAGAATTCACCTCAACGAGATAAAAGAGTATAATAAAATCAATAAAAGAACCCCAAAGCCGGGATCATCCAATTCCATGGGAAGTTCAGAAGGCAGTTGGCAGTTCTCTATTTTCTCGTGAAATTCGTATAAAAACAAATTTCCCCATTGAGATACCGGCATAATCTGATAACCTTCTGGTACACACGGGTGTTTAACATGGATATACATATTTGTCACGCAAACGAAATGGCAGAAAAATCTTTAAAAAAATGTTGGTGTCGTTGGATAGGTAATCTAAAAATATGGGGGGGGGGGGGGGGGGGATAATTTAAGGCTTTGGAGATGTGAAAAAAATCATAGTAATATGGATTAGTAGGTGTGTAAAGCGAAAAAAATGTATCTCTTTCAAATTATTTGCAGAAACCAATCGAGCTTATCTTGCGATATATCGTGAGACAAGTCTCACGAATCTTGTAACCGTGTGGATCCAAGTTCCCATGATGCATGGTAAAATACAAAATCTTTATTTTCTTACGCGTTTATTTCTTTTTAAACGTAACAGATTGAAGTCGGCCGAGACGGCCGAGTTATTTTTCAAATTAGATCTGTCTCGGGTGAGGGGGGGACGGGAGTGGGAGGGGGAGGGAATGAACGTAATAATATGATTGATTTGAGATTCAGACTCGTTCAAAACACTCTTAAATTATGCAAGTTTTTATAAATGTTTTCTTTTTCTCGTCGTATTGCTATTTATAGATTTAGATCTTGTATTTGTTTTTAACCGATTGTTCAAGAAAGTAGCTCTATTCGACGGACAGTATTGTTAAGTCGCTCTTTGCAAAAATTTAAAAAAAGTATTTTTTGACGTGATAACGTCTTATAAATCGATGAACGCCGGCTGCACGCACGAAAAAGTTTGTCATTGTCATGTTCCGCCTGAGCCGAGCGTGCAAGCGTGAGCGCGGAACAAGCGATTGAGAGGCACGATCGGCCAAAGCGTTCGGCTTGTGACTCATCTATCAAGACATTATCACGTAAAATTATCGTCCGTAAACCGACTTTACAGACAACCATTTTTTAAGTCTAATTAAGGTTTTTTTTTTCGATGTGGATAGTTGCAAATCATCATCATCATCATCATCTCAGCCACAAGAAGTCCACTGCTGGACATAGGCCTCCCCCATGGATTTCCAAAAAGACCGATTGGAAGCGGCTTGCATCCAGCGTCTTCCCGCCACTTGTATGAGGTGCAAATGCATTTTTAGAACTCAAAATGCAATAATAACAAAAAGCCGTAACGGCCACCGTGGCTGTATCCCTCAGATAGGGCGATATATACCTAGTCAAAAAAAAACATACATACATATACTTAAGTCTATCTACCTACTATAAGTGCACTGCGATTCATTTCTCTCGTACACAGACAGATGGCAGCACGGCGCGACGTTTCCTTTGATACAGTACACTTCATTTGCTAACAATCACTGCTCGAGACAAAAGCGCGCTTAGTGTTTACACTATACCTACATACTGTTTACACTTTACCACTGTAAAGGCAGGTCTACACTGAGCGTCACTTTTCACCTGACGTGGCGTGTTAGGGGTCTATACCTTTTTTTAAGGTTTTGTATTTCAAAAGGCAATAAACGGAACTCTTAAAGGATCACTTTGTGCCCGTCTGGCATTTGTCAAGACCTTCTATCTCGGGAATGCGTAAATGCATCGAGTGGAAATTAAAATCATGTTCGAAGATCTGTAGTTATTTGCAACTGTGAAAAAATTAAACTTCTCAGTTATCGTAAAAAAAATTGGTTGTCTGTAAAGTCGGTTTACGGACGATAGTTTAACGTGACAACGTCATAACAAAACATTGATGAAATGCAAACGTTACAATGAGCGTAACGGGACAATGAGTCATCCTTTTTCGTGCGTGCAGCCGGCGTTCATCGATTTATTAGACGTTGTCACGACAAAAAGTCACAGCCGTTTATGTCCGCCTCTTCAGACAAGTTTGCGATCAATCAGTTATTTCTGGTAAAAATAAATATATATTTCAACTGGAGTAACCGTGGAGAAAAACAATCTGTAGAAATCTTTAGCTAACGCTCTCGGTGTGTCCCCGGAGAATTTGAAGCAGGAACAAAGCTTTGCAAAGGCGCGATAGGACGGGTCCGTGCCGCCATGATATCGCACTATGGGATCTAGATTATTGCCACGTCTTATCTATCCCACTTTGAAAAACATTTTAATTTTGTGACAGAGTTGTATTTACCCGTGGTCCTATCACGGGGTCTCACTAGATCAGGATTTTGCGACCTTAGTTTGGTTGTCCCCCTCCCAATACTTTCATTAGTATAGCCCCTCTTTAGTATTTTTATTGTAAAAAGGAAAAAGAAAATTTTAATTATAATTATTTACCACAAGTACGCTGACTTTTGCACATTTATCAAAATTATATCAAATAATTTTATATTTAAAAAAAAGGTGTCAAATGTTCAAATGAATTAATGAATAGCCCCTCAAGCAAGAGTGTATGGTGTACAACAATTAAATATTTTCTTTCAAGCGGCAAGCCATTAAGCCGCATCTGTTCAAGTATTTCTTGTTTAGAATTAAGTAAAAAGCAAGCATAGTTAGTGCATTTGCAGGAAATTTAAGAAAAGAATATTCTGAAAATCGGTCATTAAATGGTAATGGCAGCAAACTTTCCCCCTTTTGGGAGAAATACCTCACTTATAAAAAAATCCCGACGACAACATTTGTTATTAAATTGTGAAACCTGTATATTTTATCAAGATTCCAGAGATACCAACAATACGACTACCAACAAACATCCGCTCAATAGAAGTGTACATATTTCCATTGAAGCGGAGCGGAGTATTAATTGACCAATCGCAATGCTCGAAATTTTTCGCGTGGAGATTTCGATTCAAATCAAATCGAATTCTAATCATTTTGATTGATCAATTCATGCAGCGCTAAGCTCCGCTTCGATGGAAACTTACCAATCTCACCATTGTAGTGTTATTAAAATGTATTAAATGATGTCAAAATAAACCAACAAAAAAAACAACTAAATTTGGTTATATGATGAAAAGCGAATTAATTGCATCAAAGGTATTAACAGCTACTGCTTTTAATACCTTTGATGCAATTAATTAGCTTTTACAATGTTTTGGCGATGGTATGTTACTACATACCATCGCCAGAACATTAAAAGCATTCTAATGTCGTAGTTTTATGCCGAGGCGACCTCCCGATGAATATTCAATGCGTGTCCGCTAAAAGATAATTAATTATGCAAGTTTTCGTCCTAGAACGTTAAGTGGAGTACAGTATCTAGTCTGAAACTAAAAATTATGTCTTTTATATAAAAACAAAGTACCCAACATAATATAACAAAGTAGTTTAATTAAAAAGTTACTTTGTCTCACTCAGTGAGCAAAATCGCATTTTGCTCATTGATTTCAGGCAGCAAAACCTACATGTTTGAGCTACTGAAGTGAAAATGTTATTATCTAAATCTAAAGAACTGAATTTTATAAAGTCTAAGTCTAAGCATCGCCTTAAGTACAAGCCCAGTGTTTTAAATCCCTGATTTTAAGCGTGGCGTCCGTTCCACAAATCCGCTGAGTGTGCAAAAAACTTTCTGCAAAAAAAAAAAACGTCTGTTGAAATATGGCCGGTTTGTAGCGAGACTTTACGTTTCAGAAGGAAACATTTTGCGTATCCTCAACCTGACCCCGTTTTAAGCATACTACACACTTCTCTATAGATAAACATCATATTTTCTGAACAGATACCAAAACTATTCCCTTTATAATATTAATTATATCATCATCATCTCAGCTATAAGAAATCCACTGCTGGACTTCTTATGCCTACCTCCTCCAAGGACTTCCAAAAAGATCGATTGGAAGCGGCCTCTATCCAGCGTCTTCCTGCCACTTGTATGAGGTTATCTGTCTCTCTCGTGGATGGTCTTCCGATTTAAGAATAATTTTTGAATATTGTGAGATAAATGTAATTGGTCTTTTTAGGGTTCCGTACCTCAAAAGGAAAAAACGGAACCCTTATAGGATCACTTTGTCCATCTGTTCGACCGTCCGGGTGTCAAGACCTTTATCTCGAACGCGTGAAGGTATCGTGTTGAAATTAAAACCATATATGCAGATCCATAGTCTCTTGCTGCAGAAATAAAAATCAAATTTCTCAGTTTTTGTAAAAAAAAGTTACAGCTGAATATGTCGTAAAAAATGCATATTTCGACACTCACAAGGGAATCAAAACCTGTGGGGTACTTCCCGTTGACCTAGAACTATGAAATTTGTCAAGAAGCATTATGTTATAGTACACATATAGGAAAAAAAATCCTAAAACAGTTTTTTTTTTATTTAATCACAAAAAATAGTGTCTTTATGCAAGGAATGAAGGTCCAAATTTTAAAGTGAATTAACCGTATCATGTGGGGTATCATATGAAAGAGCTCTTAGCTCTTTTATATTATACCCCACATGAGCATAGGTTAAAACAGGTTTTTAAATATTTTTATTTTTATTTTTTTTGGTATAAGAAGGAAAATATAAAAAAATCGATGATTTCCCCATTTTATCTGCTAGTTTGTACGGAACCCTCGGTGGGCGAATCTGACTTGCACTTGTCCGGTTTTTTTCCGTTTTTATCTCAATAAACGTATATGAATTTGAATATAAGAATGATGAAAATGCAATTACAATAAGGTAGCAAAACTTATCACCTTCAAACAATACTTTTGTCTCAGTTTATGATAAGAAAGGCCTTGTAGAGAGAAATACTAGTTAATGTAGTAGTGTCGTGCAATAACTTCAGCTGGACATCGTAACTCGGTCTCAGGGGTGACAAAGGGAAAATTTATGGCAATTAGTTTGTCCGCCTTATTTTTATGGACTGTGCCTTGTCGGCCTCACGGGATGTTAGTGTGTATTGCGCTAATACTGATATACATTGTTGTCGTAGATAGAAATGTCACTATAGATAAATTAAGTTAAAAATGTCAACAAAAACCTGTATATCAGTCTTGTTAAAGTAGCCGTAACGGTGGTGAAACATAGATCTATTTCGTGTAAAATATCAGGAAATCATAAAGGACCGGACCGAGAAATTGCATAAAGAAACTTTTGGGATTAAATTTGAAATGTACAGTTTTCGGATATTTTTTTTATGTGTAATGACAATGCTTCTTGCCAAACACAGTTATAGGTCAACGGGAAGTACCCCATTGGTTTTGATTCCCTTGCGAGTGTCGAAATATGGCTTTTTGCGACATATTCGGCTGTAACTTTTTTTTTTTATGAAAACTGACAAGTTTGATTTTTCTCTCTGCAGCAAGAAATAGTCTCTTGCTCAGATCTGCATATATGGTTTTAATTTCAACTCGATACCTTCACGCGTTCCCGAGACACAGGTCTTGACAGACAGACAGACGGACAATAAAGTGATCCTATAAGGGTTCCGTTTTTCTTTTTGAGGTACGGAACCCTAAAAATAGCTAAATTTCACGACTCAACTTTTCGCTCTGCGACGATGATACGGCTTGGGAACTACTTATCACCTTATAAAAGCAGTTTCTCCTACAACAAATATTATCCTAAATATTTAGATAGACAGGTACCTAATGAGTTCTACACTATAGTCTTAATTCCATTTAGCAAATTGCCAGATAAATCTTGTCAAAGTTTCTGGCTTGTATTAAGACGTAGATAGAAAGCTACTGTGTACCGAAGTTAACGCAACTGAGTTCAAATCAAGGGTAATTTAGTGTGATTGTAAGGCTGGGCCTCACTATCAAACCGTAACTGCTTAATCGTAGGACAAAACTCCTTTGCCGTGAAATGTAAAGCTCAGAACGAATAGCAAACGTTTGATTTCTGCGACAAAAGCCTACTCGCTAGCGAGCTGCAGTTGTAAATGTTGGACATTATTGTAATCTTTAAATTGAATTAATTATTGAATGAATAATAAGTTTGGACAGTTTTATTTATGTCACGTGTTAAAATAATTTAATGATTGTCATGATAACATCATCATCTCAGCCACAAGAAGTCCACATACATAGACACACATAGCCGCTGCTGGTTGGAGATAGACCGCCCATGGATTTCCAAAAAGATCGGTTGGAAGCGGCTTGCATCCAGCGTCTTCCTGCCACTTGTATGATATCTTCTATCCATCTTGTGGCTGGTCTTCCCACGCTACGCTTGCCGCATGATATAATTGTCATGATAATTAACATATAGTTCATCGTTCATAATATATTTTTTAATTCGAAAATAGGCTTGCGCTTGACCGTCAACTCACATGGTGTTAACCGACAGTTACGGTCTACGATGGAGCGCGCTTGCCTAGAAGAAACCTATTCACTCGCGATTTGAATTAGGTAAACGTTATTCTGTTCGTGCGCTCCTAGACCAGGGGTCGCAAAGATCATTTATTACTGAACCCACCCAAATGACACACTCACCTACATGATACACCTACTGATGACACCTAGATTATATCTAGTCGGAAAGACCCGCAATTCAAATCAGGAAGCGCATTCCACAGTTTGGCGGCACGCACAATAAAAGTGGAGCCAAAGCGCTTGGTACGTGTTTTCGGAATATCTAGAACTAGAATTTTAGAGATTTTAGTAGATTCGTGAACACAATTAAACTCGAATTGCTGCCTATTTATCACCAACGACAAAGAGAAAGGACTGCTATATTTTTTGTTGAAAGTCATGTACATCATAAGTTCATAATAAAATGGTTCTTTTGTAACACCAACGCACGTACGAGTATAAGACCCTCTCAAATGTTATACTTTGTGTAGTCAAGACTTACGGTCTTACTACTTTTATGGGACTACGTTTTACAAGCACCCTTGAGTCCCGTGGAGGTATTACGTAAAGTGATAGGGATGGATAGGTAAAGCAAAATATTGTATTACTCAACCGTCAAATGTGGTTAGTTCTAGGGGAGACCTATGTATGTTGAAAAGCAAGACAATATCAATAACGATGTCAATTCACAAATAACTTATTAAATTATGGTTAATAAGATTGCAACAAAGGCTTATAATATTATTATATTAATAAAAACCGACTTCAAAATACAAAATACAATACATATGCACGTGTTAGGTTAGGGATTTATTATGATGTTTTGAACTATGATAATTGGATATTTTATCATATAAATTTGTGTATAAAACATAACATGGTGATCCAGTAAACTTAAGGAAAACTGGGGTTTAATGGATCACCAAGTCCACCACTTAATCCGTTATTAATTGTTTTCTATTCGTCGGAAGCGGAGTGGTGTTTTACTTAAAGATTTGGTGTTGTATTGATTCGATTAAAGTAAAGTAAATGAACATGTTAGCAGTAGAATCAAATCCACCATCGAGGCCGCCATACTTGTTTTGTAATGGAATTCCCTTTCTACTTGGCAAATGGCGACAAGCCTTTAAATATGGTTCGATTGGGACATTCTGTACATTCTGTTGAAGGTGGCCGGGCTGAGCTGACGTCCAAATCTAAGTGTAAACTCTGTATCGTTAACGGTGTACCCATTCTATATTCTATTTTGATATTCTATATAGATCGTGGTACTTATTTATATTGTACCTGTGATATTGGTGTAACCTATACTATGTGTTTAGAAATAATGATGGCGCTGAGTTTTCTTGTCCACGTTCTTTCTCAGACGTCTAGGGCCTTGTGAATGTGGAGTTAGAATCATTGCAGTGCCATGGAATACCCTCTCGGGATCCATAGAATAAAGGATACTCTGATAAAGTAATAAATATTGAAAGTTGAGTAATCTACTTATCGTTTCCTTCCATCTAATTACAATCTTACCCTAATTATAGGTAGATAATACGTCAATATTTGTCATCATGGATAGTTTAAGAATATAATCAAAATGACAAAATCCCGCTACCCCATGGTGAATCTAACATCAGAAGTGGGATTTTCCCAAATTGTCCAGATATTTTCGTGTTATTTTTTTGTTCCAGTGAAACCGCGACTTGTGGGTCCCAACTGGTTTCTCGGGCCCTGAGTCAACATCATCAAGCAGCTTTTGCCTGTGCCACGTGGCTACGCGCTGCAACCGCAAATGCGCCACAGCCGTTGAAAATTGGAGCATCGTTCGCCAGACAATGGATATCAAAGATGAGTTGAACTTTATTTTCTTTAAAAGAAATGCTAGTTTCAAAGAATAGTAATCACAATCATTGTCATGCAAAATATATACTTGCAAAAACAATTAATAACGGATTAAGTGGTGGACTTGGTGATCCATTAAACCCCAGTTTTCCTTAAGTTTACTGGATCACCATGTTATGTTTTATACACAAATTTATATGATAAAATATCCAATTATCATAGTTCAAAACATCATAATAAATCCCTAACCTAACACACGCGACTTGCTGTTCACTTTTCTACAGGCACTTGGATGATATTTTACCAGTTATTTTGTTATAAAAACCAAAGTACTGCACCGATTTTGATAAAATTTATATGGGACCACTTCTGAAGTATGACCTACCAAATACAAAAATAATCATCACAATAAATGCACAATTAGCTGAGTAATCAGTGAACAAATATCAAACAAAAACATACAGACCGAATTGATAACCTCCTTCTTTTTGGATGTCGATTAAAAAGTTTTATATTACAAAGGTAAACTTATTAAGCTAGCCTAAACTAGATTAGGCTAACTATGTTTTAGGCAATAAATATTAAATAATCTCATCATCATCATCTCAGCCATAAGAAGTCCACTGCTGGACATAGGCCTCCCCCATGGATTTCCAAAAAGACCGATTGGAAGCGGCTTGCATCCAGCGTCTTCCCGCCACTTGTATGAGGTCATCTGTCCATCTCGTGGCTGGTCTTCCTACGCTGCGCTTGCCGGTACGTGGTCTCCACTCGAGAACCTTTCGGCCCCATCGGCCATCAGTTCTACGTGCTATGTGCCCTGCCCACTGCCACTTCAATAAACGAAATAATCTAAATTTGTGAAAATATAATTTTGTATAGTTCAGGCCACAAATTTAGTTTTTGGTCCATAGAGATTGTGGTTCAGGCTTGAAAATGTTTTGACAGTTTTAGATTCAGTGCAAACTGAAGTTTTCCGTAGTCAACAAGAAACCGTTTTAAGCTTTTTCGTTTTGCGCAGTCGTGTTAAAAAATAACAATTGCGCAATCGCTATCACTATTGAACCTCGATATCTTAATACGTAATAGAGGATCAGACACGAGTAATGCTGGGCTTTTCGAGAAGAATCGTCGAAATCTCGAGGGGCAGAACGCACTTGTATGTTTGTATTACACCCTACATGGTTTGATATACCTACTATGGTCTCTATGTGCTACATGCACATGTGCTTTATGGAAGAACGAAAAATATTGTATATTATGCTGCTCGGGGCCAGACTCAATATTCAATCTAAATGCATTGTTTCTAATTTATTTATATAATTTTGGCTTTTAACTATTTGGAGTGGAGACCGCGAGTCGGCAAACGTAGTTGTACGTACGATGGAGTGACGATATATGGAAAGCAGCTGGCAGTGGCTGGAAACGGAAAGTTATGGGAGAGGCCTATGTCCAGCAGTGGACTAAAATAGGCTGATGATGACGATGAACTACTTATTTGATAAAGGGCAAGTGCCTTTAATAACTACAACAAAACAATATACAGACTCAAGACTCAACTAACTAAACTACTACACAAAAAGCACATCGATTACCCCAGACCGATAAAGGTCTAAAGACAATCCAAATGCTCAAACCCACTATCAGTTAGCAGCGTACCCAGCATGCTGCCGCATTGCCACGTGGAATGGCAATGCTTATGCGTTGGGCCAGATACGCGCCAGCATTTTGGTCACGCGTCGCATCGATCAGGCGCTCAGATAATTTTTTGAAAATGAGATGAGCTCCCGGTCCAAGTCCACGAGTAATAGTAGATAAACTTAAAAAAAATAGTACTATTATAGTAATAGTAGTAGTAGTAGTAGTTGGAAGTACGAATTGAAAATGTCAAGTACACAAGAACATATTAAGTAAGTTAACTCTATGCTCATAGTATGAAACAAGATCCTGTTTTAAGTTTACATAAATTATGATTTGCAACTACGGAACCCTACATTGTTACCCTACATTTTGATAAAGATATAGATACAGACTAGACCTAGAGATAGATTTAATTAGTGCTTTTGTAGGGTTCCGTAGTAAACAAGGAAACTTTATAGTTTCGCCATTATCCGTCTGTCTGTTCGCGGCACAGTTCGCGGCTTTGGTCAAATACTGTTGGATCTAGAAAGCAGTAATTTTGCATGAACATACGTATTAATCATGTCAAAAAAACGTAGAATAAAATCTAGAAAAAAAAAACAATTTTTTGGGTTACCTTTATGCGGATATTTAATTAGACGGAGTCAACTGACAGATTGAATGTTGCCGTTTTTTTTATGAAATGAAAATAGTGCTGCGCTAAAAAGAGCTACTAATATGTACAGATGTAATGATTCAGATTAGTGATCTACTTCATTACGTTGTATTCTAATTCTTTCTAAAAATCGAAATTTCTGTTCATAATGTGTATTTGCTAGATGGTAATGGACCTATCAAATTTCAAACTGAAATATTTCATACTAGGTCGTTACTTGCGAAATGCAAATTGTTTATTGGCCTTATAACAAAATCGCTTTACTAGGCAAGTCGTTTTACAAGGTGTGTTCTCTTAAATTAAATAGTCGGAAAACAAAACAACTAATAAAATTGTTGCCATATTTAACTTTTTAAGTACTTGCAATAAAATAATAAACAATAATAATAAAAAAATAACAATATGAAGGCTGAGAAGGACAAGCTCAGCAAGTACCTTGATTTGGCTCACGAGATAACCGCCATGTGGGATGTTGACTCGACGACCATTGTTCCGATAGTCGTATCGGCAAACGGTTTAATAGCGAAGAGCCTTGACCAACATCTTAAGAGGCTCTCGCTTGATGGTTGGATCAAGGGTCGGATTCAGAAGGCGGTCGTCCTAGACACGGCACGAATTGTCAGGAGGTTTCTGAGTCTGTAGCCCCTACCGCCAGCAGCTTAGGCCCTGCCCCGCTGTCGGCGGCATTCTAGGTTTAAGTTTTTATAATGTTTTTATTGTTTTTTATATAAATATTGTAAAAACTTAGGCTTAAGATTAATAAATAAATATCTGTATAACAATAATAATAAAAATGAAATTGAAATTAAACAAATTTTAACTAATTAATACAAATAATATCCTGTTTATGAATATTCATTATTAATACATGTCGTGTAAAATTATATGTCAAGGTTCAAAATAGTAAATAAAATGACTATTAGAACTACATATAAGTATGGAGAGAGAAGTACAAACGAGGGATTTGCTTCTTATCCCCACACTTGGCTCTAGCAAAAATAACAATTTAATGTTTAATATTTCACAAACGGGTCTATAAATTGAAAAAAATTACACTTACATTATTTATCAATTACCTAGCAACGACCCCCTACACTACATTATGGGGCAACTGAGAAAAAAAAACATACCGTTTTGCTGAAAATCGCGAAAACTTATTTTTTTTACCTTTGACCTTGATGGAAAAAAAAAACCATTTAAGTAGGTACGGGAATGATGGGGAACTTAATTTTTTATTTATTTATTTTTGAACAATTTTACTTATTTTCAGCTTGTTGGGAATTTATGTAATTCACTCTTATTTTTTGGTCTAAATTGACCGGACTAAGAATAATTTTTTTAAATTTGCTTTTTTCGCGTCGAAACACTTTACTGTGTACCGCTCGCACTAGGGCGTATATAGATACAAATTTATCTTTTCCGCGCAGTGCGACGTTGCCAAACCGCTATGCTTACACAAAACAAAATGAACCAGTCTAGCCAGTTATCGCGTTGCCGTCGTACGCTCAATACACAAGATGGCGTCACTTGATAAGCCGAAATTATACTACAAAATGTTAGAAAAAAACACCCACAAAGTTCCTCAACATCAATTAATGAGACAAAACTGGATCAAAATAATGATTGATAGGATCGAGTCCGCTAAAAAAGTTATAGCCACCGATTCTTATGACAATTTACATCCTAAAGTCAAAGACACATTGAAGAAATATTGCGTCCGTGACATCCAAGGTTCTGGTAATACAACCATCAAAAAGTTGTTTGTGAAAAAAGAAAGTACAAGTGAGACTTTGGAAGTAATTCCTTTGATGGAAACATTTGCTATCGTAAAATTAGCGCATACATCGACTAACCATGGCGGACAGGCCTTAATGGCCGAGTGGATTTCTAACTCTCGTTTCGTTGTCTCCTCAATCTGCTTCACTACCATACTTGAAGTTTGCGATCACTGCTCGCAACAGCCAAACTGCCAAAAAGAGACAGAAGACCAACCTGAGTGTACAAAGAACAAGCCAATAAATAAGCAATATAACATATCCGGACTAATTGATATAGTAAACATGTCAATGTACGACACAAATAAAAAAATAGATCACTTACTAATATACCAAGACATTAGTACCAAATTCCTGTATCTGCGACCTATGAGTTCTGCTAATTTGTTAGAATCTACCTCTAAAGAGCTCATGCAATTGTTTTCTGATATGGGTCCGCCGGAATGTATACTAATCTCTTCAATATTCAAAGATTTATTTACTCAAGTTTTGGAGTGGTTGAATCAGATTTTTAGCCCGGAAATTAAAATGTACTTCAGAGAGAAGTTGGTGGGACCAATGAAAAATTACAGCATGAGTGCGAAGATAGAAACTGCTATCAACAACTGGTTGGAAAGAGAAACAGAAACCAAGTGGAGTGTCGGATGTTTCATAGTTCAATGGGAGCTGAATAATGAACGCGGCAGAGATGGAAAAAGTGCATTCGAAAAAGTCCGTGGTGAAATGAGGAATTCAGAAGATGATCAAATTTCAGAATCCATTGAAGGTCTGAACATCAATCGGTCGAATGAGAAAAGAATTGACGATTTTATTTTTGAAAATCCTGTTTTAGAAATGCCAATTGAATTCGAGACTGACTAAAATAGGTACTATGATTGACTTATCTGGCTTCAGCTACAGCTAGGTAAAAATAGGAAATAATGAGACCGCCAAATTTACAAATAAATTGCAAAATTTAATTAGTTTCTAAATTATAAAATAAAAGTTTGTTATATTATTCATTTGTAATGTTAAAATAAAAAAAATAACATTTTCTTATAGACTTTTCTCACACTGACACAAAAAATATAAATCATCTTTGCCAGGTTGTAGTACATGTTTGATAACATTTATTGACTTTGAATAATTATTTTATTACACGACTGTTCGTTACTACATTCAGTTAAGTTTATAAATGCCTAACGGTGTTACTTATAAAAATTGTAAAACAACTAATAAGCCAATTCTAGTATTAATGTTCTTAAAAACGAATAAACGTAATTTTTGGTCACTGTAAAAATCCTATTTTTAATTTCTTTAGCATGCATGCCCTAGCTAGTGTGACGCGCGCCGCACCGGCCGGTCCGTAGCCAGTTTATGAATGGATCCCGCTGTCTCTTTCACACTCATAGTTATCGTTATTTCTCGCACTCACCGTGGCGCGCAGGAGGCGTTGCCAGTTCGAACGTTTTACACACATGAAGCGAATGGCAAATATTTTACTAGCGTGTGGAGCTACTTAATTTTTAGGGTTCCGTACCTCAATAGGAAAAAACGGAACCCCTAAAGGATCACTTTGTTATCCGTCTGTCCGTCCGTCCGGGTGTCAAGACATTTATCTCGGGAACGCGTGAAGGTATCGAGTTGAAATTAACACCATATACGCAGATCCATAGTATCTTAAAATAAAATTTCTCAGTTTTCGTAACAAAAAAGTTACAGCCGAATATGTCGTAAAAAACGCACATTTCGACACTCACAGAGGAATCAAAACCTATGGGGTAGGTACTTCCCGTTGACCTAGAACTCTGAAATTTGGCAAGAAGCATTGTGTTAGAGTAATATAGGAAAAAATCCGAAAATTTGACATTTTTAATTTAATCACAAAAAAATAGTCTCTATGCAAAGAATGAGGGCCCAAATTTTAAAGTGAATTAACCGTATCATGTGAAAGAGCCTCATTAGCATAAGCTAAAACAGGGTTTTAACACATTCTTCGCCCCCTGCAGACCCTTCACTTCAGCTGGGAACCAAAACTTTTTAGGCGAATTTTTATTAAGTACAGAGTGGCCGTGCAAAGCAACGTTGACTGCCTCAAACGCCGGCGGTTTACTGACTACTACAAAATGAACGGGATGCTCGCTCGGATCCGAGTGGGAGGCGCCGCTACTATAGCCCCGATCTACTCGGATCCGAGTGGTAAGCAAGGAATGTGTTAAATATTTTTACGATGTATATTTTTCGGTTTATGAAGGAAAATATAAAAAAATATATATGATTTCCCCCTTTTATTTAGTTTGTACGGAACCCTCGGCGGGCGAGTCTGACTCGCACTTGTCTGGTTTTTTTTGTATGTTTGTTCAGCGATTACTCCGCCAGTTCAGTAATTTGGTTTTTATAACAAAATAACTGAAAAAATATCATCCAAGTAAAGGAATTCCGTATTTCGAAGTCTGTTTTTTAAGTTTTTTTAAAATATAATTAGGTAATATTAGATAGGACTAGAATAGGATAAAGCGAGTCTCTTTTGAATTAACACAACACCGAATTTAATTACAATAAAAACGGGTTTAATGTTAATCTCCAAAAGTAATTGCTAAAATGTCTAAATGTTAAGTACAAATCTATCTAGATTCGATATGCGAAAACTACTAAATGGTGTTTATTTAACAATATTGTTTAGTAAAATTAGATATTTATCACTGTAAGTTTAATAAAACAAATAAATCAAATAGCGTTAGCAAAACGCCTGCTGTTATTTTAGACTTATTGTGTCCGTCACCTTACCTCCTTATTGTGTCCGTCACCCCTTTAATGTAATAGAACAGCAGATTGTCGCTCGACGGTCGGTACTTTGGGTTGGTTTTTAACCGACTTCCGAAAAGAAGGAGGTTATCAATTCGGTCTGTATGTTTTTTTTGTATGTTTGTTTACCGATTCCTCAGCCAATTGTGCATTGATTTTGATAATATTTTTTGTATTTGGTAGGCCATACTTCAGAGGTGGTCCCAAATAAATTTTATCAAAATCGATGCAGTACTTTAGTTTTTATAGCAAAATATCTGTATAAAATATCATCCAAGTGCCTGTGGAAAAGTGAACAGCAAGACGCGTATGTATTGTGAAGCGTATTTTGAAGTCAGTTTTTCCAGTTAAACTATAATTATTGTGTTGGGAAAACCTTAAAAACATTAAGACTAAGTATATTTCATCATTATCGATTTTCATTACTACGTAGGTGAAGTCGCGGGAAATAGCTAGTAATAGTAATATTACATCATAGACTTCTTTCTATAATTCATCATACATATTCCCGCTTGAATACATCATTCTGCTTATTTCTACACTTGTTTCACCACTATGGGTGCTACGAAACATGGGTCGTTTGAAATTGAGATAGAAAACTGCAATTGCTGGGAAATATCTGTAGAGATTCTACCATACTTAGGTTATGAATATTTTTACATTAGAGTTTTGTAGTGATGAGACAACATAGAAGTATATCGATAAATTCAGCTTCATAAAAAAAGATACATGAAATGGATCTACGATTGACCACCAACGTAATTCAGCTTGCGGTAGGCAGCGGTGTGATTAAGGATAGATAGATAACTCTTTATTAAAAGACCACAGTATACACGGAAAAAGTTACCTAAAAAAATAAGATTATGGCTAGACTTTTAATTGGCGGCCTTATCGCTTAGAGCGATCCCTTCCAGGCAACCACAGCGCAAGTATAAGGAGCACGTCGATTTAGAAAATATCAATTATCTTCTTAAGTTATCAAGAATGGAACTTAACGAATTCCATTCTTGTGCAGTACGCAACAGGAATGTGGATCGATATCGCTGAGTACGGATTTTTGGCATTTCAACGAGAAATGGGTTTTTCTAAATTATTTCTAAGGAATCTACTGACAATTCAAAAGTGTATTTGACATTAGACTTACGTAATTGAAAAAAACATTTTGAATTGAATTGAATATGCGTTTCGATATGCTTTCCTTGGTTTGCTAAAATTACAAACAAATGTTTAAATATTTTTACATAAATACCATATAAATCGAACTTCGCAGATATCGACTGCTTCGCAACACTATCTATAACATCGATAGATTGGCTACTCAGCTATGGATCTTTGTAGTTGGATATTGGAGTGTATTTTTACGGTATTCCTTCCTATTTCAAGCTGAACTATCCTCCATTATAAGGATTTTTATCTCTTATTTGAAGTGTCGGATAACAGAGCGTCTCCTTTGTTGAGGTATCGTAGCCCGATAGAGTTCTGATGAACCGAGCACGTATTTCTATTTCACACCCTCGAATGCTTATATTTTTACTCGACTGCGTAAGAAGGATTCTTCGAGTGTATGCATGTTTGTATGTATGTATGTTTCTATATGACAGCTCACAGCCTAAACGGCTTGGCCGATATTGATGTGCTAAGTGTCGTCTTCGCTTCCAGAGTGTCATAAGCTTTATTATTTTGTAATAATAATAATACATCTCTCGCAAGAATAAAATTAATGCGTTTTTTCTAAATCTCTAACGAACTTTTTCGTAATAAACAAGCGATTTACCGCATACTTTCTCACAAAAACATACACTCAACAGCGTATCAAGCTATTACATATTTATCTATTATCTATCTATATAAGTTAGACTGCAAAAACTGCTTTTCTGCAGTCGGGTATTTTATATTTCTTGTAACATAGATACTTGTTGAAGTGAAAACTTATTTAGGCGCGCTGAACACTATTTCGTGGGTATTTAACGAGACTGAGCCGTCACGCTTTGCTATGTAACGCTCGATCGGGTAAAGTCGACTCGAGTCGACTAAGGGAACGAGAGAGAACTATACTGCTTTTAAAATACGAAATCGTGTTTTAACATCGCCTTGATTAAGTTTTCACTTCTGACGTGTGGTCCTAAGCATACAGTCCACGCACAATGGGCCTTACCGAAAAACGTTACTTAACTTTAACCATCGTCTTAAATTCTCTGTCTTCTTTCCGCAAGTGTCATTACGTGCCAGCTAGAAGTTGACAAAATATGTTAAGCATTGCTTAAAGTTAAGTAACGTTTTTCGGTAAGGCCGCATATTTTTTTCGTTACTTGTTTTATTTTCTAAGCGTCAATGCTGCTTTGATTTCCTCACGATTGCATACCTGAGGAGTAATTGTACCAATTTGTGTTGTGAAGTTTGGATACATCCTTTATTTTTAATAATTCATCTTTTAAATAAAATAAATTACAGTTTAATAAACTTAAAAAACACGTTCCAAATGATTGTATTTTCATAAACCTAATCGTGGTCAAAGTTCATTACAAGACTTTTCTAACAAATCCAAACACAGCTATGATACGATGTTCCATCATGAAGTTCTAGTTCATATCTTCTGGCTCAGTTCGACAGTACCATATTATTGTATTGTCATCAGAACTACATACATACATCTGCCAGTTTTCATGACGCTACGATCCTTGGAAGATGGTTAAATTAGTTACCTTAGATTTCATTACATACAGGTCGACCTAATAAAAGCGTATTAAAAAAAAAACGGTTCTTACGTTCGGGAGCTACGATGCCAAAGACAGACACACACACAGACACGTCAAACTTATAACACCCGTCGTTTTTGCGTAGGGGGTTAAAAACACCGGACCGTATAAAACAATTTTACATACTAATAAAATTTACTTTCAAAATTCTTTGCCCGCGGCTCCGTTAGAGGGAAAGTAGGTAAATTTTCAGTCTCCAGCTTTCAGTGTTTTCCATAAATGAGAAAAAGAAGCTCAAGTTGCTCGTTACAACTTTTTATTCAATTTGTAGCAGCCGTATCTTTAAACTTTTAACAAGGTAGGTAAGCAGTACGCAGGTCTGACAGTGTACCTACGGAACACGAAGTCGGAACGATTCACCAAGTTTAAAACAAGCTGGGAAGTTAAGCATCATTCGTATTGCAATAAAACGGTAACTGTAGTCATAGGTTAGGAGCAACTGACCAGTTTAGTAACAGGCAAGGAATTGATTCTTTAATTTTATCATTTCACTAATTTTGCAGATGATCTCATACAAGTGGCAGGAAGACGCTGGATGCAAGCCGCTTCCAATCGGTCTTTTTGGAAATCCATGGAGGAGGCCTATGTCCAGCAGTGGACTTCTTATGGCTGAGATGATGATGATGATGATTATCATTTCACTAATTTTAAATCTGTCCAGAGGGGTTACACTTATCTCTTACAACCGTGAAAGAAAAGTCAACTCACTCTCGTTTTTATCTTGATTTTTCTGTAATTAAGAGTGTAATACAAAAGTTCAAATGAGCCTACTTTGAGTTATAATATTTTTAACAGTTGCTTCAACTTTTGTGTCACTCTTTTAGTTGCAGAAAAAGCAAGATAAAAACGGGCGCTAGTCAACTTTGCGTTGCTTTAAGAGATGAGCGTAACAGGAGGGTAACGCTCATCTAATACCTTTAAACGAGCAATTCTTGCATATATGTATAGGTATATATATATATATATAATTTGAATCTCGGAAACGGCCTCAACGATTTTAATAATTGGGTTTGTAGATTTTTTGGTTTTGGTAGATTAGGGGACGATAAATCGATCTTGCTAGGTTTCATTTTTAGTGAACCCGAGTTTGTTCGTATTTTCAGTCATAAAAAATCCGAGTGGAGCTCGGTCGCCCAGTTACTCGTAATTAAATTATGCCTCAACTCGTAATGAAGTGAAACCTCAGCTCTCAAACTACAATTACCGTGGCCATGTATGTACGTAGAGTTGGGTCACGGGCAATTAAAGTTCAAAACGACGAGTTCCCGTTCAAGTGGTACTTCTACTGAACTACCCGTAGAGTCAGGAACTATGGGAGACGGCTATTAATCCGCAGCTTTTTACTCGACTGCGTATGTATACATGTTTCTATATTACCTCCTGAAACCTTAACGGCTTAATATAATATATATGTTGTAATTATTATTTTTTACGAATTTATAATCTTTTACAGCAATTTTACGAATACTTTCTCACAAAAACGTATCCTCAACAGCGTAATAAGCATAACGTAATTTAGACTGCAAAAATAGCTTTTCTGCAGTTTGTTTGTTTGTTGTTTTATTTCCGTAATACTAATAGTTTTTGGAGCAGTTAGGTTAACTGCCTCATCCAACAGTTTCATTATTTCACAACAGTCTTGTGTAATTTAAGCACTTTAAGAGAACTAGTACACGTCTACTCCATTACTGGCTGCAGGTTTCTGAATTACGTGCTTATGTTACTAACTCTGTGTTAACATTTCATTTCGAACTAAATTAACTAGCGAGTTCTACTAACTCAATCATCGAATACACCCTATGTTTTGCGAAATAAATAATTTTAATTTGAATAGGTATTCCTCGCGCCATCTGCCATAGCATGCATCATTGGCATTTTATTTTGAGGTGATTCAGTGGATGCTAAAAGCACTTTTTTAATTCAATAGAAATGTCTACGAAGTATTTAAAAACTGAAACCAACTGATAATAATAATTATTTAGTTGTGCCAATGGGAATGATTGTAAAATATATTCCTAATGACACAACTAGTTGTGCATACACAGTTGGTCCATGAGGAAACGATGGACATCGCAGTGCCCTCAGCAGTTGTCACTGAATTTTCTAGACTCTAGGCCACTCAAAGAGCTCCATATAACAAAATGCCTATAATTTTAAAGCCTGTTCAAAATAGATAAGCCCCTATTTCCTCCCCTTTCAAGGACAAAGCCCTAACATATTTCATCTGAAGCAGCTATTTAATACCGAGACTACATTGTCGGCGAATATTCGCTTCATAGTGGCAGACTAGCGCAGCGGTTCGTCATAAAGTTGAACTCGCTCGAGAAGATCCAATTTATATCTCCTAGTTTATTACAGTGTAATCTACATTAACTAATGCATTTATTGTAATGGATTAGAATGAGGAGATATTTCATTTTTGCAGTTATTTATTAGCTCCAATATCTACATCTTATATATTCTACATCGACGTCGAGTAGACATATGTGGCATAATATTTCCACAACAGTAACATTAATTAAAAAGTAATGTTATTGTCTGGGTGTTTCTATGTATCATATGTATATATTTACAATAAAAAAAAAGTATATATGTATTCTATCAGCCATCTAGTTCCATAGTACAAGCTTTGCTTAGTTTGGGCTAGATGGTGTTGTGTAAAATGTCCACAAATATTTATTTATTTAGTAAGTAAAAGAAAACAGCAGTTGGTGCAAGAGATTTTTTTATTGTTAAGAAAATGTATTTAGTTAAAATATTTTTAACTCACGTCCCAAAAAGCGGGGTGTTATTTGTTTGAGGTGTGTATCTGTCTGTCTGTAACATTGTAGCTCTCAAACGGATGGACAGATTATGATCTAGTTTTTTTTGTTTGAAGGTAAATTTAATCAAGAGTGTTCTTAGCTATGTTTTATCAAAATCGGTTTAGCCTTTTTTGTCGGCGGGTTTTTGAGTTTTTCAACGTTGTATATGTACAACAACTGTAATGACTGCCTTTAAGACATTTAGAGAATATTCGTCCAATGTGTTCTCAGCCTAAAACTTCTTATCATCCCGCTATATTGTTGGCTGAATGAAACAGGATGTTTAGCATTAACAAGAGAAATTCGTTTTGTTTCTTGTTGGAATTTAATTCGGGTGCGACAAGCGTGCCCTCTGAACGGACCTGCTTTTATTGAAATTTGGTACCTCCTTCGGAATATGCTCTACTTCGTATGAATTTAAAAAAACCGGCCAAGTGAGAGTAGGACTCACGCACGAAGGGTTCCGTACCATTATCTATAAAAACGGCAAAAAAAAACACTCTTGTTGTTAACTACAACACAACAATATACAGACTCAACTAACTAAACTACTACACAAAAAGCACATCGATCACCCCAGACCGATAAAGGTCTAAAGATAATCCAAATGCTCAAACCCACTACCAGTTGGCAGCGTACCCAGCATGCTGTCCGCATTGCCACGTTGAATGGCAATGCTTATGCGTTGGGCCAGATACTCTTGTTGTTGTTTGTTAATTATTTATTTTTAAAGTGAATGATATAATTTAATATTCTGTGAATATTTCAAGCGTTATATGCTTGTCATCAGCGATAACACACCCTAGGCCATTATTCCGGTTGATCATCGGTTGCGTTACGGAAATGAATGAAAATTTAATTTTAAGTTTAATACGCTAAAATCTAATTTTCATTGTCACACAACCACGTCATTTTCACGTAACGCGGTCTGTCATACGGAATCAGGGCCCTGGTCGTACATAGTTCATGGGATGAACTTTTCTCGGTTGCGATAGGTCAGGCCAAAAATGCTACAATTTTATCTGTCCGCTCAATCGACCATTTCAGAATTTTGCTTTGCACTAAAATAGATAAGAGCTACGCGATAGAGTGAGATGCACTGTGTAATGGTCGGTATAAGTGTAGCCACAGAGCGTGTGCAAACTAATTTGGGCTTTATTGCTTGGCAGTAAAGGTCTCTATTTAATTTAATGTATTCGCGGAGCCTGGCTCCGCATTCTGTAGATGCAGCATTCGAGCTTTGGCTAAAATAAAAATAACAAACAGACAGTACTCTCGACTGCAAAATATAAGCAGGTTTCGTTAATCGAAGAGTTGGAAAGTGGCTCGTTCCAACCCTGGTCACGTCCGGCGTGATTGGTTGAAAGGCCGGGAGGAAACGGGCACCCTGTTACTATTACTTAATCTGTGCCGTGCTTATAAATGACGTTGACAATGAGCTTGGCGTTATAGCCTTCTGAGATACAATGTACAGTTATTTATCATCATCATCTCAGCCATAAGAAGTCCACTGCTGGACATAGGCCTCCCCCATGGATTCCCAAAAAGACCGATTGGAAGCGGCTTGCATCCAGCATCTTCCCGCCACTTATATATGTATAATACAGTTATATTATTACATACAGTTATGTTATTATATACAGTTATTATAATAATATAATTATAGTTTAAAAAACCTGGAAAAAACCGACTTCAAAATACGCAATACAATACATACGTGAATTGCTGCTCACTTTTCTACAGGCATTTGGATGATATTTTACCAGTTATTTAGTTATAAAAACCAAAGTACTGTATCGATTTTGATAACATTTATATGGGACTACTTCTGACGTGTGACCTACCAAATACAAAAAGAATCATCAAAATTGATAACCTCCTTCTTTTTGGAAGTCGGTAAGTAAAAGAGGTCATTATCGTCATTTTGGACAACTACCATTTAATTCTAATTTGAGTTGGGAGAGAAAGACAGAAAGATAAAACCTATACTGACGTCCCGCTTATGGGGTGTAATGTGCATTACCCCTTACCAGCATATTATCCAAACCATCTTAGCGTAACGGAGCATAGCCTTTAGTTGCTAGCAGTAATCTATTTGATACATCGTCTGTTGTCTGTTAGTCTATCAGTCTGTCCGGTTGTCATCAAGTACGTGACAGCAGGTACAAGATTGCAAAAGTGTTGTGAAATTAGTTTATCAATAACATACTTTGCTCGTTAGCTCCAGACTTATTACATTTAGCTCCTCGCTTTCTACCTCAGTGGGGCCGGATATAGTTAAGGAACACGTCATAAGAAAGAGCGATTTTGAGAACGGCGACGAAAAAATTAATTTCAGGTCACAGACCTCGGTCCTGTAGAGCGGAGAATTATATATAAATAAAACCGGACAAGTGCGAGTCAGAGTCGCCCACCGAGGGTTCCGTACAAACTAGTAGATAAAAGGGGGAAATCATATATTTTTTCTATTTTCCTTCTTATTAAACGGAATAATATTTAAAAACTTGCTTTAGCTTATGCTACTTATTTTTCTTTCTGCAGCAAGATACTATGGATCTGCGTATATGATTTTAATTTCAACTCGATACCTTCACGAGTTCCCGAGATAAAGGTCTTGACACCCGGACGGACGGACAGATGGACAGACAAACATACAACAAAGTGTATAAGGGTTCAGTTTTTTCCTATTGAGGTACGGAAGCCTAAAAATATTACATCATAGCATCAACTACAAAATTCGAAGCCGTAGTTTCTACTTTTTATTTTTACTAGCTGTGCCCCGTAGTTTGACCTTCGCGACGGTCGAAGTGGAAAATACGGTGAAATGTAGTTTGTGTCTATCATAAGGGTTTTAGACTTCTCTATATAGAATTTCAGATAGACAGACAGAGGGACAGAGGTATATTTGTTTTTGTAATATTAGTTTGTATGTTGAATAGGTTTTCGTTTGATTATGACTTGCTTTGATGGTAAGCGACGGCGAGGCCTAAAATAGAACACCTTGCTCAAAAAAAATCTTAAGAAAAAGGGTAGACAGCAGTGATTTCCTTTTCTGTGCAGGATTCAGTGATTATTTACCGTTTGTTTTGTAATGAATGATGTGGAACTGTGTACTTTGAGAAATGTATTTTTTCCTGCTACAAAAGCGTGGTTACAAAAACGGAAAAAACTTCTCCGATCAACACCAGTTTCGTACCAAGAGTAATTATGTTTCGTTCGAAACTAGTTACGAAACTATAGTCACGTACGCGGCCGAAGCGGAACCATGCACTGAAAATCTTGCGCACTTACCGATATAAATTAAATGGAACATAATTACCGTACTTAAAACATGTTATAATAATTATACATAATCGGCTATATCTCATCCATTGTACCAACGTCTAATACGTTCACCGACCTGTAAAACAGTAAGTTCGTTGTCACTTCCCCCAGATACGGAAAAAACAAATTTTCCTAACCTCCATCACTGGAAAATATCACTTATAACTACACTAAGGGTTATCCGATCTGCATATTTGATTTTGCTTTGATGATCGCATCAGATACCTGTCGATGAGAAACTTTAAATCATTTTGAACTTTATATTCAGAGTGTTAAAGCTGTATAGCGAATATTAATTTGAACTTAAGTACTAAACCTAGCCTGTATCTTAGATAAAAATAGGGGATGGGGGTTTCACTCGATAAATTCTATGGCGTGAAAGAGGGAGGAAACTTTATAGTTTATTGAACTTTGTTTTCAATAGATTTAAAAGCTTTTCGCACAGTATGTGCAGTATTTTAGATAAGGACTGGGGCAGGTAGGTAAAAATAAAATAAAACATGATGTAAGAAAACGTTTTTTTTTATACAAGATAGATCTACAATTGACCACCAACTCGCCTGATGTTAAGCGACGGTGTGGCTGAGGATGGAGCTCGTCGATCTAGAAAATATCTATTCACTTTAGCCTTGAAAATTCCAAGATTGTAGGTCTCAGGAAACAGAGATTTTGAGAGGTTTAGAAATTGTCGTGAGTAGATTTAATTGAAATGAAATATCGCGTATTTTTTACATAATTATATGACCTGACGTTTTGAACACTTTGCAGCGTCCGTGGTCACAGGTGAGACTAGATGAAAATTATCTTTTTTGTTATGAAAATAACCTTTTTTTATGCAAAATGTTCACGCAGAAGTCGCTCACGATGTCAACAAGTATCGCAGATCTGTGTCGAGGCTGAGATTTTATTAATTTGATTTTTGTTATTTTTCGAGTAGATTTTTTAAGTGAAAACTTCTGTAGCGGCGTCGTGCATTTTTGGGATGGGTAAATTTTTTTTAACTCGCGTCAGATCCTCAGTTTAGTACTCGTTAGCTCAATAGGTTAGAGCACCGATATAAATTGAAATTTGTCAATCGGAGGGCGGAGGTTCAAATCCTTCACGAATCAGTCTTTTTGCTATTTTATTTTTTAGTTTTCACTTCTGCCGGCACTCCTGGACTGGAGTGCAACCCGTTGTTTTTTATACACACTAACCTACACCTAGGCCAAACAAGCCGACTATGTAGGTTCAACTTTGCGAGAGAGGTCAATCGTGGAATCCAACTCGGCTGGACAGCGTTCGAGAAACATAGACATACACATAAACATAGACAGAAATTTATTGTAACAAGAAACAACAGAGAATAAAAATCATACACATAATAGATAACTAAATAATGTTTTTGACACAATCCGGCCCCAGCTCAATGTAATGCTAGTTGTAAACAAGCGTCTCGTCATCATCATCTCAGCCTTAGGAAGTCCACAGCTGGACATAGGCCTCCCACATCAATTTCCAAAAAGACCGATTGGAAGCGGCTTGTATTCAGCAACAAGCGTTTATTCGTCCAATATAATTATGTACATACCTTATTGCCTTTGTATCCAGCAACAAGCGTTTTTCGTCCAATATATGTATACTTATGCCTCAGTGCCTAAAGTCGAAAGCTTACGACCAGTGTGTGTTACCAGTGATGACGTATGGCACTGAAACGTGGTCTCTAACTATGGGCCTTATAAGAAGCTCAAAATCATGTAACAATACTATAATATACATTAAATCAAAAAACCTACTGGGAATTCGACTCAGTTCCCATTTGTCTTTTGAGCAACGTATCAAGAATGAAACGTGCATAAAATATTACCCTCCATTGGAGTCAGTTGAGTAAATACCTTTTCTCATAAATAGATTATTATTGTACGCATGCTCCATCCCACCTCGAAGGAGTAACAATAGCCCTCTGAGAGTAATTTAACAGAAGTCTCGGTAAATAGTAGCGATTGCGATAATTTATTAACGCTCCTCCTTTAATGTGTGACCGGGCTTAAGTTAATGCTTGTGATCCAGTGGTAGCGGATATAATTTAGCTAATGGCTTTGTGACTAAGTACGTATGATAATTATCAAAAGAAAAAGACCGCCGAATGCGGTTGAAACTATAGTCGGATATTTCGGCTCAAAACAGACGTGAGTGACCCGTAGTTTTTATTTTAAAATATGATAATTACAGTAAAAAAAAACTGAAACAACTGACTTCAAAATACGCAATTTCGTTTACTTGGATGACATTTTTTTCCAGTTCATCCTCGTCACCATCTCAGCCATAAGAAGTCCACTGCTGGATATGCCTCCGAAAAGACCGATTAGAAGCTTGCATCCCATCTTCAGCGTCTTCCCATCACTTGTTTTTCAAGTCCACCAACTTGACTTGTTATGTCAAGTCCTAATTCCACCCTCCGCATTTCACTACAGGACTAGCAGAAAATCGGCGAATTACCACCTATTTCTCGTTGAAATGCCAAAAATCCGTACTCAGCGATATCTATCCACATTTCTGTTGCGTACTGCACAAGAATGGAATTCGTTGCCGCCATCTCTGCTTCCTGAGACCTAGAATCTTGGAATTTTCAAGGCTAGAGTGAATAGATATCTTTTAGATCGACGAGCTCCATCCTCGGTCACACCGTCGCTTAACATCAGGCGAGTTGGTTGTCAATCGTAGATATATAGTGTATAAAAAAAAAGTTATTTTGTTTCAAAAACCAAAGTACTGAACCGATTTTAATAAAATTTATATCACCACCTCTGAAGTATTTACCAATTATTTATAAAAAAATATCCATCAAAATAAATTCATAATTGCCGAGATAATCGCGATTAAACCTCCTCCTTTTTGAAGTCTGTTAAAAACTAAAGCTAATCCACTAACTAAACTAACTATTAACTAAACTAACTATTAACTAAACTAACTATTAACTAAACTAACTATTAACTAAACTAACTATTAACTAAACTAACTATTAACTAAACTAACTATTAACTAAACTAACTATTAACTAAACTAACTATTAACTAAACTAGCTATTAACTAAACTAGCTATTAACTAAACTAACTATTAACTAAACTAACTATTAACTAAACTAACTATTAACTAAACTAACTATTTTACTAACTATTAACTAAAGTTAGATTAACTTTAGTTACCTCACCACACAACACTATATTTTATAATAAATAAAACACCATTGTATTCGAACGTATGTGAGCTTTTCTGCTTGGGCTGGAAGTCTCGACTTTGTAACCAACTTCCAAAAAGGAGGAGGTTCTCAATTCAAAAACAGTATCCTTTAATCTGAGTAAAAATTGGTTTAACTGAAGCCTCTTTGTCATGTCATGTCCATAAATAATTATAGTTTAAAAAACTGAAGCAACCGACTTCTCATGGATGCCATTGTCAGAACTAGACCAAATTGAAATGAGACCACACGGGAAGCACTAGCTTCCAAATAAAAAAATAACCTTCAAAATCATTCACCCAGTCGAAAGTTCTGAAGTAGCAAACATTAAAAAATATAGTCGAAATGCGAACCTCCTCCTTTTTTGAAGTCGGTTGAAAAGTATGGCGACATTGGCAACGCTCTAACTATATTTCTTTCAACAGCTCTCAAAGCTTAAATCCTTTAAAATGGTATCCTCAAATCCCTGACTTCTGTATCAGCCCCTGGCTTGTAAATAAACCCCAGTAAGAGGCTTTTCGGGGTCTAAACAATGCAGACTTCTAACAAGAACAATAAATTTACGAGCCGGCCTATTGTTGTGAACGAAATTATGTTATCAGAGGCCTTAGTTCCGCTCAATATTGTCGTAACTTGCCGAGATAATGTATGGCTCTCGGGGGCTTGAAATTATCTGACAAATGGTAATTAAAGTTTGGGAGTTTGGTGACTTTGGCTGTGGCAATCGGCTCGACTTCTACTTTTGGTTTGAGGATTTTTGTGAATATGAATGTCTTTCATGTATAAATAAATATTTGTGGATATTTCACACAACGCCATCTAGCCTAAAATAAGCAAAGCTTGTAATATGGAACTAGATGGCTGATAGAATACTTTTTTTGTTTTTTTTTATTCGACGATAGGCTTGCGCTTAACCGTCAACTCACAGCTGACAAGCGACAGTTACGGTCTACGATGGAGCGCGCTTGCCTAGAAGAATCCTATTCACTCGCGATTTGAAGACACTTAGATTATATTTATTCGGAAAGACCCATTCAGGAAGCGCATTCCACATTTTACACTTATATACTTTTACCTATGTTAGACTGGTAGATTTAAACGCAGTGATTTAAAAATAATAATACGCCGAGTACGTGTCGGGCCACGTCCAAATTAAGATTCCGTAACAATTTAGGCATGTGAAGTTAAAACAGTTACACAGTAACACATAATTATGTTAGTTTTTTTTTTTTTTATAAAAGATAGATCTACGATTGACCACCAACTCGCCTGATGTTAAGCGACGGTGTGGCCGAGGATGGAGTTCGTCGATCTAGAAGATATCTATTCACTCTAGCCTTGAAAATTCCATGATTGTAGGTCTCAGGAAACAGATATGGCGGCAAAGAATTCCATTCTTGTGCACTACGCAACAAGAATGTGGATCGATATCGCTGAGTACGGATTTTCGGCATTTCAACGAGAAATGCCGAAAAAAAGCCGTTTAAATTAAATTTGCAGGACATTTTTATTTGTTTTAATTGTTCGACCATCGTCCGTCTCGCTCGCGCTTACCCACGTTTTTGAAGATGTAAAATGACTGAATTAACTTATAAAAAAACCGTCGAAAACAACATTACAAATATTCGACAAAAATTTCAATTTGGCCCAAGTAAATTTTCATAATTAACTTGGATCAAATTGTTTTTAGGGTTCCGTACCCAAAGGGTAAAAACGGGACCCTATTACTAAGACTTCGCTGTCTGTCTGTCTGTCTGTCTGTCTGTCTGTCTGTCTGTCTGTCTGTCTGTCTGTCTGTCTCCAGGCTGTATCTCATAAACCGTGATAGCTAGAAAGCTGAAATTTTCACAAATGATGTATTTCCGTTGCCGCTATAACAACAAATACTAAAAATTAAAAAAAAATTAATATTAAGGGGGGTCTCCATACAATAAACGTGTTTTTTTCGTATTTTTTTGCTCAATATTAAAAACGGTAACACTTCAAATTTTCACAGAATACTTACTTGTATATTACCTTTCAAAATAAATAATTAAATAACTATAAAGTAAATATTAAAGGGGGGCTCCCATACAACAAACGTAATTTTTAAGCAATTTTTACTCGATCTTAATTAACAGGTAGAAACTTGAATATTTGTAAGTAAATATTTAGAAATATATTAACTATAAAAATAAATACCTAATCTAATACATAAAAACTCACAAAATGAAAATAATCCGTGCATCTAAACGCGGTGCGAGCGCCGCGCCGCGGTGTGGTGGTGGCGCGAACGCGCGGGTAGCGGGGGAGGTAACATCACGGAGCGAGCCATAACCGCGCGTATTCGCGCGAGCGTTGTCATGCTGCCCGGATGTGTATCGAAAACCTACCTATAAGTTTGCAATTTACTACTTGAAATTTCGTTGATTTCTCGTTATTTTATAAACAGAACTAAACTTTGTAGTATTATAGATGATAGTACGGAACCCTTCGTGCGCGAGTCCGACTCGCACTTGGCCGATTATTTTTTTCGAATATGTGTGTTGTTTTCTAGTTTTATAAACTACGATTATTTTATAAATTTATTTTTTTCTGTTTATACAATCCCACTGCCGTGCGCGCGTCATCTTCTCATTATAAGAAGGGTAAGGCCATAGTCTAGTAAGTAACTACGGACTCATAAGTTGGTCGTTTATTACTTGTTAATCTAACGATGGAGTATGGATCACTTTATGCTTAAGTACTTTAAAACTACACAATTCACAATTTAATATAATATACAGCTCCGTGTGTATACTGTGATAAAAATTAATGTAATCTGAAACCAAATATATTATATAAGTTTTTATTTTAAGTTAATTCACACAAACATTAGTCTTTCCAATCAGTGCATGGTTGCCTGGAAGAGATCGCTCTAAGCGATAAGGCCGCCAATTAAAAGCCTAGCCATAATCTTATTTTTCTATGTATCTTTTTCCGTGTATACTGTGGTCTTTTAATAAAGAGTTATCTATCTATCTATCTATTAGTCAGTTATATCTAAGAGTTAGGTAGTTAATCTAGTCTAGCTTTCTAAGACTTAGTTAATTTCTAGCCTTCTAAGTTCTAGCCTACAATAAATCGCCTAAGATTGGAAATCTCGAGGTCCTGGTCTCTCCCAGCTTTGATATCGATAATTTGTTTATTTTCCTTGTACCCACAAGGAAACCAGTTTTCCTTAACCAAATATATTTGACAGCTACATTATTTCCACGAAAAATACCTTTGGAAAATGATAACAATAGCTCCACAGTATCAAATACCTGAATCGGAGGGTCGCCTCATCTTTTATTCATTCGCAAGTGTACTTCTGTATGTTTGGGGCTGCCAGCCGAACCCTTAAAATCATGTTGAAAAAACTTCTATTACACAGAAAACTTATATTTAACAAATTGTTTACTTTTAGTTAACCAATTTTTATTCAGTTTCATTTAAAAAATTACTAGGTTAATAAAAAAACGAACTGCCGTCCTTGTAACCTACCACTATAACTACCACTTTAACAGTTTTTTTTGCATAACAGATTTTCCGTAAGTGATATCAGTAATATTTTATCACCAAAAATGTTGCTATGTGCGAGGGAGACCTTGGAGTTATTACCAAGAGGGCCGTCAGTTTGTCGCAGCCAGTGAAGTTTAGTTTAACATAAAATACTCTATGTATATACTTTTAACTTTGCTATGACATTTTCATTGTATTAATTTATTCTAAATTGACATTCCATATTATATATAATATTCCTTAATATTATCATCATGACATAATTATGTGATTTTGTTGGGTATGTATGGAGAATACCTTTGCATACAATATAACTTAATTTATTTTAATTATACCATATATACCATTTGACATGTAAATTGGCTTTACGAAATGTATGAAAATGAAGCTTGCTCAGTGCTCGCAGCAATCTTTAGATTATTTTTATATTATTGATATTATTGTATTTTTTTTTAAATAAAAGGAAATCGTGACTCAATATTTCAACTAGAGAAAATAATTTGAAAACAAAAAAATCGCGTCTTAATTTTCTACTTATAGATATTTGTAAAAACCAAAAATTAAAATCAATAAATAAACCTAATAATATAATACCTAAAACTCTTTGGCATTTTTAACCGACTTAAAAAAAGGAGGTTATCAATTCGACCTGTATGCTGTTATATTATCAGAAATGCACAATTTTTGTATATGTTAGTCTATACCTGCTTATAAACATGTGTGCCAAATTTCATAAGTGTATGTATGTTTGTAGATTTGTATGTTTTTCCACGCATTACTCAGAAACTAGAAGTCTTATTTCAAGAATTCTTATCTGTATAGGACTTGGTTGATGACAGTTTAGGTCCTGACACCGACCTCAAAAATAGTTGGTTTACGTACCTACTTAGGTAGACGCCCAGTATTGATTTTCTTCGTGTTATTTCTCTCTTTTCAGTTTGATGTCAGTAATTTTTTTTTAAATTACTTTTATTTATTGTTGTTTTTTTTCGTAAAAAGCCGGTAAATCTATTGAAATGGCAATACAAGGAAAAAACAAGTGAAATGCTCGATGCTCGGTGGTCCAATAAATCCGTTATAAAATACAGATCAGCGCTTATATTGTTTTCTTTTGCTGTCAACTTTTGTTTATGCATGTTTTCACCTTAACACGAATTTCCAGTAATTAATTCGCTGCGCAGCGGATTTTTACGTTTCAAACACTATGAGATTAGAAATAGTTTCGTTTAGTCTGTCCGTCTGTCTGTCATAATCTTCAAAATCTTTTATATGACTTTCCATGCTGGACTGGGAGTAAAAGAAAACAGAGTGTGCTACTAGCTGCTTCTCTTTCCGGAGATACGGAGGGAAATTGTTATTTTATTTAGGCGATGGGCTGACTTTCTGTTACTCTTTGAGTCATACACCCGTCCAATGTGATGTCAAATAGTCGCAATGTCTTTGACAGTTCAGTAACGTGGTATGGTACGTATAGGTGAGTGAACGCGATTGAGCATGTATAATACAATAGGTATATTTGCGAAGAAGCAATGTATAAAGTACAGAAAAAGTAACATCTTAAAATTGTTATTTTGTTTTTATATTTTCTGAAAAATAATGCGCGTACAAACTTGTAATGTAGAGGAGTGATGTAGAGGAGTGAATATTATTTTCCATTACAAATTGAGTATGTTATTTTATTATAGTATAGCCATGTTAGCTATTTTCACAATTTATGGTGTAAGAATTTAAGTAGTAAATAATTGATGTCATCTGTGGTAAAGGTAAAAATAGTAAGGGGATGGAAGATAAATATATATGTAAAATTCATTTACAGTGTTACGAATAAAAAAATACAGATCCATAACTGTATATTTTAGAAATCATAAGCAGGGTTAGCAAGGAAAGTAGACATATAGTCAGCGATATCGATCTACATTATTGTTGCGTACTACACAAGAATGGAATTCTTTGTCGCCATCTCTGTTTTCTGAGACCTACAATCTTGGAATTTTCAAGGCTAGAGTGAATCTTCTAGATCGACGAGCTCCATCCTCGGCCACACCGTCGCTTAACATCAGGCGAGTTGGTGGTCTATATTGTATAAAAAAACTCTCTTTCAGTGGAAATAAAGTATCTACTGACATTGACAACTGACATATAGACCTATCTGGATCTATATGGAATCCATCTGGATACAAATGCAAATACATTTATTTCCAAAAACTTGTAAAACATTTGTAACTAACTACCCTCAATTCTACCCGTCTGCGTAAGAAGGAGGGTTATGTTTTTGAGTGTATGCATGTTTGTATGTATCTTTCTATATGACAGCGCACAGCCTAAACGGCTTTACCGATTTCGGCTATATTTTTTTGTAATAATATTAATACATCTAATGCAAAAATAAAAACAAAAATGCGTTTTTTCGTAATCGCCAATGAACTATTTCGTAATAAAAAAGTGATTTTACTAGATTTATTCCTCAAAGAATGCGGATTTATAATTTTTTACAACGTTTTTCGCATATTTCCTCACAAAAAATGTACACTCAACAGCATATCAAGCGTAACGAAATCGTAAGTTAGACTTCAAAAACTTCTTTTTTGCAGTTGGGTATTTTTAAACATACATACTTGTTCGATATTAAATAACAAGACAATAATCCAATTGGATTATTGTCTTGTTATTTACTATTAATTAATAGTGTATCTGGCCAGTGGGGTGTTCAGTGAGCAGTCGTGCTAGGTAATACCTATGTTACAGATGCCACAAAGAAAAGAGAAAGCTAATGGAATCGTAGACGAGCCTCTATCCATTCCTTAGAGCTTTTACGATGCATGTAATTGTATAGAGGTATACGGCGTAGAGTTAATGCCCCGTACGTAATCTCTGGGAAACGACAGCCACAGGTGCGCTTCGTCGAGAACTGCTAATAGCTTTTAGACAGCATCCACTGCTAGTGATGGGCTATGATTATCGATAATCTAATATTTGTATATTTTTGTAATTATCGATGTTTTTGTTATTAGACAGATTTTAAATTAAACTAAATTTTTTTTTGCGTAATAAATTCATTGACGACGACTTTGCAACTACCATCAACAAATTTCAAGGACAGACGTTGCGGTCTGCGGATATAGACCTCACTACCAGCTGCTTTAGCCACGGGCAGCTTTACGTGACTTCTATCAAGAGTAAGCAACCCTGCCGATATGTTTTTTATATGCTTCTGAGGGTGTAACAGATAATGTAGTGTACTAGGAAGCTTTCTAACATAACATCTCCCGTCTAAAACTTAATATCTTAGAAAAAAAAAGAAGATTTACCTATTTGATTTTCAACTTTTATTATCGCCAACGAAGTCGCGGGTACAGCTAGTAAATAAATATTGGTGGTATTTCACACAACACCATCTAGTCTAAGCTTATCAAAGTGTGTACTATGGAAACTAGATGGTTGATAGAATACATATGACTTTTTTTGTTGTAAATACATACTCATGATACATAGAAACACCCAGACACAGAACAAACATCTATCATCATTATCAAATGTTTGCTCTGGGCGGGGATAGAACCCACGACCTACAGCTGAGAAGGCAGTCGTACTACCACTGAGCCATGAGGCCTGTCAATGTCTCCGTTGTATGTAAATTGTGGCCAATTTAAATATGTCGTGTTTAATAATGTCCTTTTTAGGTTTCTGTACTAAAACAAAGAAGAAAAGAAACTAAAACTGACAAGCGAATGTTCCGTTGACAGTTGGTGTCATGTGACATAAACTTAAAATAGAATGAATGGTAATGTTGCAATCTCTTGCGATAAAGAAAATAGGTATGATGTCTTTTATTTGATGAAAATGTGTTAGCACGAGACTGATTTTATTTATATTATTCTAACTACTTTCCGCCTTACCGAAAAACGTTACTTAACTTTAACCATCGTCTTAAATTCTCTGTCTTCTTTCCGCAAGTGTCATTACGTGTCAGCGAGAAGTTAACAAAATATGTTAAGCATTGCTTAAAGTTAAGTAACGTTTTTCGGTAAAGCCGTTTATGGCTAACTTATTTGATCTTTATATTATAAGTGAACGCCTAACAATTCAGGCAATTCCTATTGTATAGAAAATATTGCGTAAAGTTACAAACTTTCATATATATCTATGTACATATATAAACTTAATTTCAATAATTAGTCCTGCTCTCTGTGTTTGTATTAGTTGTAGTGTGCTCATTGTGCTTGTAAATTGCGCAAATGGTTGGAAAATAATGATCCTTATATGGAAAAATATTTGAAAAATTAAAATCTAACATCGACTAAGCGCCTTCTTTGACCACGGCGCGACTATTTTTAAATTTACTATTTATTTCACATCTACTCTATTGTGTGTCTACATCGAACGTGTAGACAACGCTACCTATAACGTTGATATCGATACCGAGGTGTCCCATCCCTACGCAGTTACCGAGATGACATACAGTAATGGCCGCTAGCTGTGCCATCTGCCGCCAACACTGGAGAATTAGCTCACACGCTGGTGTCTTCAGGATTGGACCATAGAGCAGAAATTGCACAGAAATATATCTCCATTAATGCTTTAGATGTAGAAATAAAAATGAGTTTTTTTTTATATTTGTAAGTTGTAAGCAGTATAGTTATAATAATAAGTAGTAAGTAGTAGTAAAAAAAAGTACTTAGATTTTTTTTAAATTATGCAAGACAAAAAATGTGTGTTTTCTATATAAGATTTTTAGGGCAATCATAGTACTTGATACTAGATTGTTATAAAATACTTTTATCTAAGCACATTTCAAAATAGTTCATTGACAAAATCTATGTAACAGTAATTTCGCTAAATTTGAGTTGTACATTAATAAAAATCATTATAATGGTGGGAACAATGAGCTCTTCTCAGTTTAATACAGGGTACCCTCGAGATAGAGAATTGAAATTTAGGACATGTCAGAATAAATTACATATAATATTCCATTCATAGACATAGACATAATTGTAACAAAAACACAGAAAATAAAAAATCATACACACAAAATAATGTTTTTGTCACAATCCGGCCCCAGCTCAGCATAATGCTAGTTGTAAACAACCAGCGCTGGTCTTCCGCTGGAACCGGTAGGCGACGTCACACAAGAAAAAACACTTAAAACCTATTCGCTACAAAATTAGCAGAAAGTCGGCGAATTACCACCCATTTCTCGTTGAAATGCCAAAAATCCGTAATCAGCGATATCGATCCACATTCTTGTTGCGTACTGCACAAGAATGGAATTCTTTGCCGCCATCTCTGTTTCCTGAGACCTACAATCTTGGAATTTTCAAAAATAGAGTGAATGGTCAATCGTAGATCTATCTTGTATAAAAAAAAAAAAAAAGTATATAATTATATATGTATTTGTAATTAGAATAATCGCGAGTGAATAGGTTTCTTCTAGGCAAGCGCGCTCCATCGTAGACCGTAACTGTCGCTTAACACCAAGTGAAGGTCAAGCGCAAGCCTATTATCGAATAAAAAAATCTATAACTAACCAAACATTATCCATTAGGTAAATACGAGTATCTGCCGGAGTAAAATAATAGATCTTATTGTAATAACGTCGAAATGTTGTGTTTTTAATGTTTATGTGTTTACTTGACTTTTTCCAAATACAACTTTATCGTTTTACTAAATCCGATTTTATTTACAGTAGGTTACGTAATTTAGCTCAAAACTTCATCTACTTATCATAAATATCTTAGAAAAATACTACATATAATTTGTATATTATTTTACATAATTATCCTATTCTATTAAACTAATAAAGCTATAAGCTATATAAGTTATATAATAAGCTATGTAATAAGCTATAAAAACTAAAAAATAAACTATGAATAAACTATATATAATGAAAAGCGCTAGGAAATCTGTCTTTCCGTTAGTTTGTTACAGTTTCACGACAAAACAGCTGTACCGATATTTTTTTTAGTTAGATATAGTTGAAGACATGGAAACGGACATGGGGTACATATTATTATCATCATCATCGTTTTTCATCACTACGCGGGTGAATCCGCAGGGCACAGCTTGTCCAGTAATATCATAAAAGTAAAAGTAACTGAGTCTGTCTCTCTGTCTGTTTCTTACCTTTTCAAGGCTAAACCAATCGTTATGAAATTTGGCACACAGATTTTTGAGGACATAGGCTATAATTTATCATCATCATCATCAACATCACCGTTTTACATAACTACACGGACAAAACCGTGGCGCGCATTTACTATTTAATACTAGATGTAGGTGTATTTTAAAAATTTATTTAGAGTATGTAAAATTCAAATTTAAATTATACTATCGAATATTCGATATTCTTGAAACGATACCACAATTTAAAAAGATATCGCCACGTTAATAGTTATTTGTTATACAAGAGTGCAAAGTTGCTTTTTAACCGCGTGCTCAATTTTGATGACCGAGCAAGCGAAGGATTCTAAAATAGAATCACGAGCGCAGCGAGTGATTAAAAAATTAGAATCCTGAGCGCCAGCGAGGGAATCAAAAGAGCACGAGGTGAAAAATCTTTGTACTCGAGTGCAACACGTAACTTTTCATCCCACCTCAGCGAGGAAATGACTAAATGCAAAAAAAAAAAAACATTTGCAATCACAAGATACTTTTATTTCAGTTTCTACATTATGATAGGTAAGTATTACAGAATATAATCTTTAAATTATAACAAATAATAATTAGGTATAATGGTTGATGACCAGATGAGCTCTTTTTAAAATTGCAACTAATTTAGGATAGGTGTCAATATGTATGTCTTTTTTCATCTTTATTGCTGCTTTTAGAATTAATACGTACTCCATAGAGTGCTTGATTTCTTGGTCACGGATAATTCAATAAAATAAGCCAGCATTACGTTTTCGGAGAAAGTTTTGGCTCCTTTAGCTAGTCGCCACGTGTTAAACATACAACTGTACTGTTTCAAATACTTCTCGCGTGATTGTTGAGGGAGAAAGCTCATTTGCGGATTATTAACAGTTTCAGTCAATTCTGTTGGTGTCAAATAAACTTCTTCGTCGCTAGAATCACTCATTTTAGGTTTTTCTTATTTTAAAATTTCTTGTTTTTAACCAATATGTTGTGAAAAGAAAAAGGCGCGCGCAAAGCAAATTAAAAAAAGTACACCAAGAAGGTTCCGAGTGAGTTTTTAACAAATTAAAAAAGGTTGAATGATAAATTCGGCACCATGGAGGTAAATAGGTTTAATGATGTTTTGAATTCATAAACTTAATGCACACGATGTTCTAATTTTGAATTTACTTTATCCTCTAGCGGATAAAAACGGCTTTTGCACTCAGATATCGAAGAGCAATAATACTCTTTCCGAGATGGGGGATGAAAAATATTTTTTTAAATTGTCTATAATTTACGCAATCTAATACAAATAAAGGCCGCCTTAACGCGGCAAAATCTACCAGCATTCTTATTATGACGTGTGCTATCCAAGCGGAATATTAAAAAAGCTCATTCTATTAATTCTGCATTCTTGGCCGAGGAGTTTTCTTTTTGCTCGTAAATCTTGTTAGCTGCCGAGTTTTATCCAGATCAAAATCGGGTAAAATTCGATAACCATCAAGAGATGAGGGCCTAAAAAAATCAAGCCAAGGGGAAAATCGTGCTGATCCATGAAGGAACTGAACAAAAGAATGAGGACATGACAGCTAGGGTTGTCGATAATGGTTTCTTAGGTTCTTACGATTGTTATTCAATGAAATTAAATGAGTTTTAGCGGATTTTATCACATATATTTAATACTAGCTGCACCCCCGGTGTTACCCGCTGTTTTACATAAATTATATCAAAGGATATATCAGTTTTCGGGATAAAAAGTAGCCTATGTATTAAGGGTGTCAGCTACTACCATACAAAATTTCATCAAAATCGGTTTAGCCATTTGAGTGAGAAGAAATAATAAACATGCAAACTCACAATCTCAAGTTTGATAATGTCCAATACCAATACGAAAAAAAACGGAAAAAAATCGACTCTTAACTAAGAAAAAAAAAAATAGCCCTTTTTGTACAAGGGTTGAGCGTTTCAAGTTAATATTTAAAATTAATTAACCTTTGTCAGAATTAGGGTAAACATTCCACAATCTGGCCGCCAGACATCGGAACTCATAATGAGTCTGTTAATATTTAGGTTCAATGTACGGTCACAGAAGACATTAATAGTATTACATACAGAACGGACTCTCTCCGCTTTCCGCCAACTTTGATGTCACGAGTGTCACGGTAATCAAATAACAACCATAACTTCATACATGTGTGTGTGTTATATACAGACATCAACTTGCGTATGTGTCACTGATTATATGTATGCGCGCCATTGTATGGAGTGCCATCAATAATCATACAGCAGGTTGCCATGTATGTGAGGACTAACCTAGACTCTTTCAAGCTTTGTGGTAAGAACCATCGCTACCCCACGAGGAGTGCGAACAATCTCACCGCTATCACCCGCACGTTGGCGAAGTCGGCTAAACTCACCCATGTCATGGGCCCCGACGTGTATAACCACCTGCCTGTACACATTACAGCAGCTCCTAGTTTGTTGAGCTTCAAAGCTAAACTGACTCGTTGGCTTGTTGAGCAAGCTTTCTATGATTATGATGAATTTCTTAATTTGACATAATAATACATGTGTATGTAGATAATTTTATTGACATACAATTCAACTTATTTTATTTTAACTAAGTATACCATTTGACATGTAAATTGGCTTTACGAAATAAATGAATATGAATATGATTTTAATATTATTGTGTATGAAAATATATTACATAAAGGAACAGAATATAAAGCTACGACACTGCCTCTTCGTAGCAGTATCGTCGTAGCAACGTAGCTAAAAACTATGCTACATGCTACAGCGTAGCAAATATGCTACACTGAATATCATTGCATTCAAGACAAAGGAGGTTACCTGTTTCTGTCGAAACAATAATAGTTAAAAAAACTGAAAAATCTACTTCAAAATACGCAATATGTATAACGCCTGCAGAGAAGTGAATGCACGCATATACGCGACTTTGCTATTCACGTTTCTACAGTTATTTAGATGATACTTTACCAGTTAGTTTGTTATAAAAACCAAAGTACTGCATCGATTTTGATAAAATTTATATGGGACCACCTCTGGAGCACGATATACCAAATAAAGAAAAGAATCATTAAAATCAATGTACAATTGGCTGAGTAATCGGTGAACAAACATACAAAAACACATACAGACCGAATTGAGAACCTTCTTCTTTCTGGAAGTCGGTTAAAAACTACACTTAATCGCGGATTTTGACTCAAAAAGTCGAAAGTATTCCATAATGTGATTATATTCCATAAATTTGACTGACCTTGTGGCTCAGTTGGTAGTGTGTTTACGTCTACCTGCTGAATTGAAAGGTCGTGGGTTCAATCCCCACCCAGGGCAAACATTTGTGTGATGAGCATGGATGTTTGTTCTGTGTCTGGGTGTTTCTATGTATCATATGTATATATTTACAACAAAAAAAGTATATATGTCTTCTATCAGCCATCCAGTTCCATAGTACAAGCTTTGCTTAGTTTGGGCTAGATGGTGTTGTGTGATATGTCCACAAATATTTATTTATTATTTATTATTATTATTGAAATGTTAAAAGAATGCATTATAAGATAATTATTTACAAATAAATGAATTCAAAAACACTTACTTGAAGTAATCCCAGCGGCTGCGAACACTCGAGTTAGGCGAGAGTTATAAAGATTATCTTGCAAACACTCTCCTGAGGATACTCTTACATGTAGGGGGGCTATTACAGATACTCGAATTAAGTAATTTATGTATTAATAAGTCTATAAAATTTGTTAAATTACAGGTAAAAATCGAAATAAGCGATTTAGACAAAATTTCTGCGGATTCAGACGTATTCCATTACATAAATTACTATTAATTTAAATCGTATGCATAATTTACTTTCATCATCATCATCTCAGCCATAAGAAGTCCACTGCTGGACATAGGCCTCCCCTATGTATTTCCAAAACGACCGATTGGAAGCGGCTTGCATCCAGCGTCTTCCCGCCACTTGTATGAGGTCATCTGTCCACCTCGTGGCTGGTCTTCCTACGCTGCGCTTGCCGGTACGTGGTCTCCACTTGAGAACCTTTCGGCCCCATCGGCCATCAGTTCTACGTGCTATGTGTCCTGCCCACTGCCACTTCAACTTGCTAATCCGCTGTGCTATATCGGTGACTCCTGTACGTCTACGTATCTCTTCATTTCTGATTCGATCTCGTAGAAAAACTCCGAGCATAGCCCTCTCCATTGCTCGTTGCGCGACCTTGAGCTTCCTAATAAGGCCCATAGTTAGGGACCACGTTTCAGTGCCGTATGTCAACACTGGTAATACACACTGGTTGTAAACTTTCGACTTGAGGGACTGGGGTATAATTTTCTTTAGGAAATAGTTTTTCTTTTTTCATTTTCATACGATAGGAATGGAATTCCCTATGGCCTTCTCTGTTTTTTGGGAGCAATTATCTTGAAATGAATAGTTTTGAATAAAAACTACTGAAGTTGCTTATTGCAATTATTATGATCGCAATAAGTTATGAAATATCGAGTAGGATTTACACTTTTTTTTCTTAAAAAAAAAAGTTTATAATAATCCTAAAGACTCATTTGACAATTCGTAGACTCATTTGCATAATTGTGAATAATATGATTTCTGCTCTAAAAAAGAACAAATCCAGTAATAGAAATCAAACAAATATTGATGAATTTATCACGTATTAATCAGGTCATAAAATTATGTAATTGAAGGGTTGTAAGTCTAAAGGATCTAAGTGCCATTAGGCATTTCTAAAAATGATTAGGTATGTTTTTTTTTTTTTTTTTATCAGCCCTGTTTGTACAAACTGTCCCACTGCTGGGAACGGGTCATCTTCTCATTGTGAGAAGGGTTAGGCCATAGTCTGCCACGCTGGCCAAGTGCGGGTTGGCAGACATTTTGAAAATTAACTTGGATCAAATATTGTTATCGTATATCATAATGTTGATCAGTTAAGCTGTTTAGGTTGTAGGAGATAATATAGATAAAAATAAACAAATACATACATAATATGTAAATTAACAGGTCTTCAAACTTCATACAAAAAATAGTCAATACACATTTTGTTCGTCCGAAAACAAAGAAAGTATCTCAATAGGTACAACCATTAACACACAAACAAATCAAAAAGTTACCCAAACAAAGAAAACAATATTCCAAACTTACACCATAATGTATTAAACTTATATCTAAACACATTTACCAAAAGTTCCACCCCAAAACACTTTTCGTAACAACGTAACACATTTTTTCCGCCTACCGTCTTTATGCAACTTTTATCACATTGCAAATAATTTTCACGCAGTAGGCACATCCTAACGTGAAATGTAGTAGGTTCTTCGCGAAAATGTGAAAACGGAGCGTCAGTCTATTGCCAACCGTGCTAGAGGGCGGTCGCTTTCGCCTTTGAAAAGACCGCGAATCCGAACGCAAACTCGAGCGTGTTTTTATGTTTGATTAACAGTTGTTTGTTCGAAATATGAGTTTAGGTGTAAAGTAGTGACTTGAAATTGAATTAGTGTTGTTACTATACTCAGTATTGTTTGATAGTTTTCGTATCTGTGCCAAAATGGATTCTTTTTGGAGATTGTGCCTGATTTTGTGTCTAATTTTTACTGGTAAGTAAATTTTTTGTAACAAACACATTCGAAAAGGTTACTCCAACATATAAAAGCTATGATTAATGTTGAATGATTAATGTTGAGAACAAAAACTTAAGTATGTTCTGGAAGGACTTTTCTGATAGAATCCATCTGGGAAGGTACTTTGCTTTTATCTTTTACCAGTTATTCAGCCATGAAGCAGTAGTGTGTGAGCATGTAAGTATTGAGTTCTGTATTGAAGCGCAGGGATTAAACCGAAATGATCTTGATACGAGATTTAATATTCTAGAGTGAGGAGCACAGTGCATTGCCAAATAGGGTTATAAATTATTGAAGTCCGTAGTTCTCAGTTATTGGAGTGAGTTTAAACAAATCTCAGCAGCTAGCGATATCCTGGCTTGTTTCCTCACTCAATAACAAGAAAATATTTTCTTTTAATAAACCAAAACGAGTAAAAAAATAATAATTTTGAATCATTTAAAAATAATTTTAATACTACATGATTATAGTATAAATAACTGAAAAAACCGACAAAAAAATATGCAATTCTTACTTGGGTGATATTTTTTGCAGTTATTTTGTTATAAAAACCAAAGTATTGAACCGATTTTGATAAAATTCTATAAAATTCTCCGTCTTTTTAGAAGTCGTTTAAAAATAAGTGAACAATACGTATATCAATGTTAAATTAATATATATATATATAAATAAGTTTCCGGCAGCCTAGTCGGGAGACCGTCTGACTTGCGATCCGCAGGTCCTAGGTTCGAATCCCACGGCACGGACCTCTGTCTTTTCGAAGTTATGTGCGTATTGTTGATTGCTGGCAACTTCAAACGGTGAAGAAAAACAACGTGAGGAAACCTACATGTCTGAGAGTTCTCAATGATCTTGAAGATGTGTGAAGTCTGTCAACCCGTACTTGGCAAGCGTGGCAGACTATGGCCTAACCCTTCTCACAATGAGAAGATGGCCCGCGCCCAGCAGTGGGACAGTTTGTATAAACAGGGCTGATAAAAATATATATATATATATATATATGTCAGATACGTCATTTATACATACATATATCCACAATGTACTTATGTGAAGCATTATTACCTACAGAAGAAACCGTTCAGCAGTTTCACAACTTTTATTGTCCTTTTTTGACACAGAAAATAACATTCGAGCATAAAGCAAAAGCAAAAAGCCGACATAAAGTGTACCATCTCCAAATCCTTGTTATAAAAAACCTTTATCTGAAACTCTATAAAGGTTTACGGTAACCGTCCTATCGCCGAAACTGTCCAGTGAATAGCAAACTCATTTCCCGAGGGGGAAATACGCCGGGAAATATATCTGTGCTGCTTTGACTATTATTTTGTGAAACAAGTAATTAAGTTACCAGTTTCTGTATTGAGAGGCCGTAGGTCGACCATCGACCGTCTCGCTCGCGCATACCCACATTTTTTTAAATATAAAATGACCGTTTTACCTTATACGAATATATCGTTTAGAAAACTAGAAAACACTATCACAAATGTACAACGAAAATTTAAATTTGTTCCAAGTTAATTTTCATTACAAAAAAATCATTTTGCGTTATTAAATTCTAAAAATGATTTTTATGTATCAAAATTAACTGCGATCAAATTTGAATTTGAAGGTTTTCAAGGTTCTTCAAGGTTTTGAAAGTTCTATGGTGCTTCAAAAGAGCCTCGAACGAGGATCATGACTGCAAGAGATATTCGAATTCTAAGACATAAAATAGTTATTGGAATTTTCATTTTGCCTTTTATTGTTAAAATAAGAAAAAACTCAATCGAAAGCTAGGAAGTGGGTCAAAACTTGCATGATTTTATTACAGTTACCTGGGACAGGTGAAACTAATAAAACGCTTGTAAAAATCTTGCATTTCGTTTTTTATTTCTTTATTTTATTGGACGATTAGAAACACAAACAAGTATCTATATTAAAAGAAAAACAAAATACGGTGTCGTTACGCTAGATACACTAAAAGTAAGTAAGTTCGTATAGACTGAGTGGCCAGCCCTATTGTCAGAGTTATTAAGCTGCCGAAAGGCCTCGACTTGGCTTGACGATTGCTGAACAACCGGGACCTACAATTTAACGTGTTATCCGACCCACGGTAGCGCTCAGAAAGAAAATGCCACACACGGTCACCCATCCGAAGACTGACCGGTCTAGATACACTGTTGAGTGCACATCTTTTGTGAGAAAGTATGCGTAAAATCATTAAAGGTCATAAATGCACATTCTGTAAATAATTTTAGTAATATTTTATTTATTATAAAATTATTTACCACTTATTTATTACGAAAAAGATCGTTGGAGCTTACGAAAAAGCGCATTTTATTTATTATTATAGTTACGAATTATTACTTAAATATAGCATAAGACACTCAAGGAGTGAAGACGAATCTAGCGACACCTCGCACATGAAAACCGGTGAAGTCGTTTAGGCTGTTGGAGCTCATATAGAAACATACATACACTCGAAAAAACATAACCCTCCTTCTTATCCAGTCAGTTAAAAAGGTAACCAATGCATAAGAGCTATTATGGTTTTCACAAGAATGCATTCATAGCCACAGCGTTGAACTCGTTGACTCTATCGAAGGCCGCAGCAGGTTTTATTTGAATTGTATTCATTACATACAGACCAAAATTCACACATACATAACCCTCCTTCTTACACAGTCGAGTAAAAAAGTTAAGCTGACTCGTCCATCAAAATATATTCAAGATTCCATAAAGGTATATTTACAATGTAAAGGGTATAAACTTCATTGAAGCTATACACTATCACTTGCGACAAAACTCACACACAATAACTTTTTACGATTATAGGGTGTCCAGTAGAAGCGTTCCATATAATAGGGCCACAAATAACCTCTGTGGGTCCCGTAGGTACCACTATGAACATAGCATCCTAAACATAGACTTCTGTAGATACCACAAGTATGCCTAGCGTGTCAACAAGTATGAGAAAAAATCGCAGTTGACGACCAAGATTTATTTAATTTCAGGTGCCTTTATTAACTACAACAAAACAATATACAAACTCAACTAACTAAACTACTACACAAAAAGCATATCGATCACCCCAGACCGATAAAAGTCTAAAGAAAATCCAAATGCTCAAACCCACTACCAGTTGGCAGCGTACCCAGCATGCTATCCGCATTGCCACGTTGAATGGCAATGCTTATGCGTTGGGCCAGATACGCACCTACATTATATACCTAATATAGTTGATACAGGTGTTATATACTTCCGATTCGATATTTTGTCAACTAGTTACTAACGTAAAGCGTGCGGATGCATTGGATAGATTTCGCGCAGATGGAACATTCCATCACAAAATCGTTTGTGTGACGTCACAGTCGGTACCAAAAATGTGGCACGCAAGGTTTTCATATAAATGAAGTCGCATGCTCCATCTAATATGTCTGTGATCCTAAACATTACCGTAGATACGGGTTTAATGTCACTCTGTAGAACCCAGAACGAATAAAATGAGATAGGTACATAACTTTTCTAGACGACGCAATAAGAAGGATGCTATAAGTTTGACGTGTGTATACTGTGTATCTGTATATTTGTGTGTCTGTTTGTTGTGTCGTAGCTCTCAAACGAATGGATTTTGATCTAGTTTTGTTTGTTTGAAAAAGGATTTGATCAAGGGTGTCCTCAGCTATGTTTCATCAAAATCAGTTTAGCCGTTTTTGTATCAGGGTTTTAGATTTTATAGAAATAAATAAATACATAAATAAATATATATTTGTGGACATTTCACACAACACCATCTAGCCCAAACTAAGCAAAGCTTGTACTATGGCACTAGATGGCTGATAGAATACATATATACTTTTTTCCTTTGTAAATACTTATATATACATATGATACATAGAAACACCCACATATAGAACAAACATCCATGACCATCACACAAATGTTTGCCCTGGGTGGGAATCGAACCCACGACCTACAGGTTCAGCAGGCAGACATACTACCAACTGAGCTACAAAGCCAGTTGAATATAGGTAATACTAGATTAGGTTAGTCAGGTTTCTGTTTCTTACTTGCAGACACTTTCTTATTATAAACATAAGGTTATCAGACGATTTGTCAAATGAGCTTTCGGGATTTCGACAAAATATCTATTAAAAAAAACCGTTTTTTATTCGGTATTTCATAATTCGGATCATAGATGGTAACCCAATATAAATATAAATAAATAAATAAATAAATATTTGTGGACATTTCACACAACACCATCTAGGCCAAACTAAGCAAAGCTTGTACTATGGAACTAGATGGCTGATAGAATACATATATAGTTTTTTTTGTAAATATATACCTAAGATAAATAGACACAGAACAAACATCTATGCTTATCACACAAATGTTTGCCCTGGGTGGGGATTGAACCCACGACCTTTCAGTTCAGCAGGTAGACGTAAACACACTACCAACTGAGCCACAAGGCCAGTCATATATGTTTGGAAGTGCGTATACGCATGATATACGATATTCATGCCGCCCACTTTTTGGCTATCTGTGATCTATTAACACAACGCCTATATAACGGATATAATTATAATTTTAGGAGTTTTTAGGTTATAACCACTACAACTTTATAGTGAAACGTGCGTCCGTGTTATTGAATATACACAGTATTGAACGGAGCTGGTGGATGATGGTGATGTGGAGTGTTTTGTTATGGAAACTAACGTGGTTTTCACACATTTTTAAATAACCACTACGAATCACTCACAATTGTCTCATATATGTTTTGAGACGAAATATCCGACTATAGTTTCAACTGCATTAGCGGTTCCTTCAAAAACAGCGCAAAGGTCTCTCTCGGTCGGTGACGCGTCTCCCACTGCAACGTGCCACTTGCGCCGCTCGTGACGTCATCGGTTGCAAGAAGGATTAGGGGAGGAAACTGATTGTCTTGCGTCGTCGTCTGGAGAGTCCTCTTCACTAGAATCCTGCTGCTCCATTGAAGAAGACCGCCGAATGCAGTTGAAACTATAGTCGGATACTTCGACTCAAAACAGACGTGAGTGACCCGTAGTTTTTATTTAAAGATGTGGAATGTATCAAGTGTGGTGTTGATGATGATGATGGTTGAACTTGTCATGGGCTATGGTGAGTCGCTGCGCTGTCTTCTGGATAATCGGTGCTGGTACGTCGGAAGAGACGATTGGCAGTATCGCCAACGGTACAAAGTGGATGGTACGTTTCTGTGTATAATAATTTAATTTCAACCGATATTCACGACCTTATTCCACTCTCCCCATTTCACTACAGTACTAGCAGAAAGTCGGCACGTTACTATACATTGTTCATTGAACTGCTAAAATTCCGTACTCAGCGATTTCGGTCCACGTACAAATTTGATGCGTAAGTACTGCACAGAAATGGAATTCTTCGCCGTTTTTTCTGTTTCCTGAAAGCTATAATCTTGTCAAATAGTATACATTGCTCATTGAACTGCTAAAATTCTATACTCAGCGATTTCGGTCCACGTACAAATTTGATGCGTAAGTACTGCACAGGAATGGAATTCTTCGCCGTTTTTTCTGTTTCCTGAAAGCTATAATCTTGTCAAATAGTATACATTGCTCATTGAACTGCTAAAATTCTATACTCAGCGATTTCGGTCCACGTACAAATTTGATGCGTAAGTACTGCACAGGAATGGAATTCTTCGCCGTTTTTTCGCTAAAATACATATATATTTTCTGGATTGACAAGCTCCATATTCAGTCACACCGTCGTATAACATTTAGTGAGATTAGTGGTCAATCGTAGATTCCGCTAGCGTGGAAAGAGTTTTTAAAATTCGAGCCTTTCTATTCCATACTTTTCTATACCGCAAGTCCACTGAAAATGCATTAAATACTTATTTCATGTCAGTGCGCCTACCTCATTTCTTTGAATAATCGCACTGACCGGCCACAGGTGGCAGCACTTGACTGGACTAGCGTTTTCCTCGATGTAGTGAGGTGAAAAATTTTGTGTTTCACTCGGCAGCAAAGGTATTTTGCATCTCGTACTTTTGAAACAAGTAGGTACTCGCCCCAACAACCAACTTTGCAGCCTTGCATAACAAATAACTATTTATTTGAAGCTCAGATTGATCTCATAGAAACATTATCAAAATCGGTTCATTGGTTTGGTTTTTAAAACAAATAATCTGGAATAAATATCATAGATTAGAGGAAATTACGTATTTTGAAGTCAGTTGTTTCAGTTTTTTTTTTTTATTTAATTGTAATTATAAAAATATCAACTTAAACAATAGATTACCTATCTATAACCCGAATTGTGAAATATCGAATATCATTTTCCCGAAAACGTTGTTTTTTCAAATGACACCATCAAAATCCCGAGAACTCATTTATCAGCGCATCTGATAATTGTATCTTTGTTATACGAAAATTTATGAGTATAATAAAAAGAAACCTAACGTAACTAACCTAACCTAATCTAATAATTGTTCGGGCAAATGAAACTGATGGCAAACATACTTAAGGAATCAGAAATAAGTGTCAAGTAAAACATCTGGTCATCATAATCAACCCTTCTCATAATGAGAATATGGCCCGCACCCAGCAGTGTACAAACAGGGCTAGTAAAAAAAAACATCTGGAATATGAAACGGATTCAGGCAAGTAAAATTCAAACAAATGTAATTCGGGTTATAGATAGGTGATCCAAAGAATAAAAACAATAACTTAAATTATGACTACCGATCAACCAAATAGATGTATAAGCATTAACGAGTATTTATCTGCCTCCTCAAATAACATTAATTTTGTAGGTAACTACATAATGTTCGATATCGACTCATCGAGTATATCGATCGACTGCGACGGAGCCGACGTCCTGGCGTCACCAGCTTTACCATACGCCGAGCCCGCACTGCATTTGGAGGAGGTGGTTTTGTTCAAGTGTCCGCTCCCGTCTTCTAGAACTGTGTCAGATACACTCGCTGCACTTAATGTGACACTAACGTACGAATATCTGGGAGAAGGAAAACTACCACGCGGTAAACTGACATTATACGACCTACCTTCAAGGAAACCTTTCAATTCCTTTCACTTATTCGGTCTTGAGGACCTTGTCGCTCTAAAAATTTACAAACACAATGAAACCGCCTCGGAACGTTACTTCCTCTCTCCGCTGGAGAATCTGCGTGTGCTGGAAATGTCTCTTTACACATTCCTACCTTATGGGGTACTAAACAAGCTACCGAGTTCAATTCGAGACCTACGCCTAGACAATATCACCGTAAAGCGGCTGCCAAAAGCACTTCGATCTTTACCTAACTTGGTCTCGCTGACAGTTTTCAACCAAATCCCACTAGATGCAGTGACGGTACCACCAACGGTACACCACCTGTGGCTGGTATCGCCCGCTACCACATTACGTATAGATTCAGCTCCTGTACTGCAGACACTCAAGGTCTCTAGCTGGATGGAGCCGCGGCCCACACCGCTGTCCCGCTGCGACTCGCTGCTTATATTGTACTTGTTTGCACCGGCGATGGTTGAATTGCCGAACAGCTGGGTGGCGAACTGTTCACGGCTGCGAATGCTCATAGTGAAGGAAGCACGCAATCTGACGCATATACCGCCCCAGCTGTTGATCGGTGGGATCGCACTTGATTATGTGGAGCTAAGTTATGGAATACTGGAGACGCTGCCCGTGGATATGCTGGACTATACGCCTAATCTTCGCAGACTGGACTTACGAGGCAACCGTCTACGAACGATTCCGTGGTAAGCCAATCCAATGTGATCAAAGATAAAAACTTTGCATATATTTTTGGGGATCCCTAGTAAACAAGGAACCCTTATAGTTTACCGTGTCCGTCTGCTTGTCTGTCTGTCCGCTTTGCTTAAAGACTATTAGTACTCGAAAGCTATAATTTAGCATGAATATTAATAATTTGGGCATATTAATTATACCAAAACAAGTGGTAGAAAAAAAACATTAAGTGTCAACCAATCAACTTAAAAATGTACTCAGAGCAGTAGAAATTAAAATTTCTTGCAAATTGCATTTAAACTAACAAAGTTAATTTGTATGTTCATAGTATCAAACAAGACACTCTTGTTTGATCTCTCTTCCAAGTTCACATAAATTGTAATGTTATGGTCAATTACGGAACCCTACATTGCGCTTGAACCGATACGTAGTTGACCGGTTATTATTATTTTAAAACAAGATTAGTTTAATCAGCTCTGACGATAGTTCTTTTAGGACATTTAAATTACTCAATTTGCAATTTTTTTTTCAGTGAAATGTTCAGTACATTACGTCGGCTTTGGTATGTGATGTTGTCCTCAAATCAGCTAAATGAGAGCATAATGGTCGCGCTGGAGCCATTTCAGCAGAATGTTACCATCAGTCTTGAATGCGAACCAACCAGTGAAGCGCCGAATAGCGAGTTGCCAAGCAATGAGTTGCCAAGCAGTGAGTTGTCAAGCAGTGAGTTGCCAAGCAGTGAGTTGCCAAGCAGTGAGTTGCCAAGGAGTGAATTCCCGAGCAGTGAGTTGCCGAACAGTGAGTTGCCGAGTAGTGAGTTGCCGAGCAGTGAGTTAACGAGCAGTGAGTTGACAAGGAGTGTGTTGCCAAGAAGTGAGATGCCGAGCACTGAATTGCCGAGCAATAAAACGAGTCAATGGCCACTAATACGTTTATTGATTGATATGCTAGGCTTGTAGCCCTGGATCTAAAATACAAGCTGATGTTCAAAGCAATGCTGACAGTTACTTCAGTTGGCGGTCTTTTTAATCTTCTAATAGCATAGAAGCATAATCTCCACACGTTGTCTTACTTGCACTGTGCATTGGAAAACTTTAAACTGTATGCGAAAACATTTGGATTTTTTTTTTTTTCAAATATTCAATAGTCGCTTGCTGGAAAACCCCCGCTAATAAACTTGTAGTAGATAGTGGGTGTGTAATCATAAATATGTTTTGTGTATTTTTTAAGTATTAGTTATCGTGTATTATAAATGAAAAGAAAATTTACAAAAAATAGTTGATTTCCTTACTGGAGAAAATGACAATATACAGTGTGATGTAACAATGCAAGATTATTTGCTTCTAGAAAATTGTTAACCATTTAAATTGAAATTATACTTGTCAAATCTTTACCTCAATTATTAGGCTATATAGCCCCATCATTTGTTTTTCTATTGTCTTAAGAGGCAGTCGAATTGGGTATGTAAAGAAAAATGTAACATATGCTGATTCCAAAACCATTTCGAGATTATATGTCTATAAGCCATATTTTTTTATTTAGGGCACATAAAATGATGAGATCGCGCAAATTTTTGCGAAAATATAAAAAATATTTGACCTTCAGTCGACCTCTAAAATGTAAAATGAAATGTAGTTTAGTTAGTAAAAAAGATGAAACTGACAGCATTGGCATTGACAAGAGAGACAATATCTCTATGACAACTGTCATACCAAAATAAATAAACAAAGAAAATAATTATTTTGTGTGTTTGGTGCTCTGCTACTCTATTCATTTGTATTAAATTAATTATGTTCATTATCTTTACGACGACTTTGCTTTCCTACCGTTTTGATTGATACTGCATTTACGTTGACCACTGCTTTGTTATAAGGAACTGTTTGCCTACTGATTGGATAAATTATGGATAATTTTGTACGTGCAGACTCTGCTAACTTACTTAGGGTTGAGAATCTTATCATTCTGGAGTTCATCTCAACTAGCGACAAGAACAACATCGCAAAAATCCGAGGAGCTAAAGAGCTAAAACTTATGAACAATGCCAGGATATGAAATAAAAGTGATTGACAGTACATAACTTCTTTTTTGAAATGATTTTATTGTTTAATTATATACCAATTTCATTGTAATTATATAAGGGATTATTTTATTTACATTTATACATTATTTATTTTATTCTGGTTCCTTTTTCTGGTTCATTGTACTGCAGCATCAATGCTTCGCCCAGGAACATATTCTACGTTAACTTGTTCACGCCAGTCTTTTAAAGGTTTCCTTTACTTGAAAAAAAACAGTTTATTAGGATTTTTGGCACGAAAGTCGAAACATTTCACAGTTGTAGTTTCTGAATAATATTGTGAATTTGTTTCATTTCAATGCGCAAACACAATCGCGAAGACCTTATAAAACATTAATTAATTACAACGAGCTCAATATTAATTATTCTTTTTTTCATTCATGTTTACACAACGTATTTGTTTTTTCAAAACACAACAAAAACCGATGATCTCTTGTATCAGTCAGAGACAAAAACGAATATAGGTACATGTCACTGTCAAGTTGACGTATATGTATTTTTTAGTTCATGTTGGCTATCACAACATCTTATTCAGTAGGTACGATGACGTCATCCTTCCTACTGACGATTTTATCTTTAAAAAAATATTAAAAAATAAGTACTGAACAGAATAAAAAAATATTGAAATTAGTTTTTCTAAATGATCCATTCTATCATATAAAAATATAAAAAAAATACCAAAAAAAAAAACTTTACATACCCAATTGTTGAACGCAGAAATATTAATTCGATTATGTTACTTATCTAAAAATTAGAAGAAATGATATTGACGTGATGTCAATATCATTTCTTTTGTCAATTTATCAATTTAATTTAGTTTCATTTCTTTTAACAATTTATATATTTATCAATTTAAATTGAAAAGGAGTTTCTCAATTCGGTTGTACTATTTTTAATGTTTCTTGCCGCAGCGTGTGGATGTGGTCTATCTATGGTACTATAGCCTTTTCGGAAACCGGCTTGTTCGGGAGGCTGGAAGTCATCAAACCTGCGTTCAAGACGATTCGTGATGACCCTCAGAAAAAAGCTTATAAACATGGCTCAGAAGCGAGATGGGTCTGTAGTTCTTCAGCAAAGTGTTATCCCCTTTTTTGACGAACAGCGCCACCACGCTTCTGTTCCATGCTTCTGGTGTTGTACCTTCAAGCACGACGGAATTGAAGTGCCTCTGAAGGACTTTCAGTACCGGTTAAATATTACGATATTGTTATTGATTAAAAAAAAACTACTAAAAACAGTTTTCGTGACTAACTACTTAAAAATTGTTTTCGTGTTTGTTTATGTCACAACTCTGTCATTTATAAAACGAGTTGGAAACTTATTTTTTACTTGAATGGATATATTTTCAAAATTAATCCTTCACCCATCTCGTCAATTTAATCTAAATCGGTTTAGTAGTTTGGATTTAAAAATGAAATAACTAGCAAAAATGGGTCATCTATATTGCCGTTTTGAAGTCGGTTGTTTCAGTTATTCAAACTATAAAAAAATACAGTCGAATTGTTTACCTCCTTATTTGAAGTCGGTAAACATTATTAAATTTGTATCAGGCACTATGAAAAAAAAATGTTTTTATATTTGTTGGCAGAGCATCGATGTTACATATTACATTACAGGATCCTATCATTACAGGTTACGCATTTATAATCGGTTTATTAACTAATATAATGCTCAAATCTCAATTGTTAGGAATACTACAAAATATTACAAGCGGATGCTCTCGGTAAAGGACGTAAGTAAAAGGACGTCTTAACATACGACGTATTAAAATATTTTATATTACATTTCACTAGTGTGTACGCGGCAATAGTTTAGAATATCTCGTAAACATTTGAATATACGCATACCGTAGGCAAAATCTCCAAGAAAATATTACTTTAGGAATATTACTGAGAAGGGACTGACTCGCATAGTTATGTGACGTTTTTGGGGCATAAACGGTACCCGACCTAACAAATGGAGGGTTTTGGACGTTTCTTTGGGCGGTGGGCATGTAAATGTTTTATTTTCTTTAAAAAATAGTGGTCAAGCCCAGTGGTAACTTTGTGAATTTGTTTCAGCATTGTTTTATTTGTGTTATGTTTTTCCATAAGAATTGACAGACAGTTGGATTGTATGATATATGATAAGATATGTTTTTCACTTTGTCAGTTTTTATTGTTTTTTAGTTAACAAGAAACCGTTATAGTTTCGCCATCTGTGTTAAATTTCATGAATGTAATGAAAATGAAAGTAATAAATATCTATTAAAGTGATAATTTTATAATTTGTTAATTTCATTTATTTCCTACGAAAAATAACAAGTAAAGAATTAAAAACAGCTATTTTAACGTGTTTCCCTTTTAAACGACTTCAAAAATAATAAAAACAGATTATCAATTTGATATATTCCGTATGTATGTTATATTTTTGGAAAAGGACAATGTTTACTTGATTTTAGTCTATGTGGCCTTATATGCATGTCTGACAAATTTCATAAGTGTATGTATGTATATATGTCTATGTATTACGCGAAAATTAGAAGTATTATTGAATAGTCCTTTTTCATTGTTTGATTTATTTCTTAAATTAGGAAACAATGTAAGGTTTATAAATAAATTACAGTTTAAAAAACTAAAAAACACGCTACAAATTATTGTGGTCAAAGTTCATTACAAGACTTTTCTAATAAATCCAAACACAGCTATGATACGATGTTCCATCATGAAGTTCTAGTTCATATCTTCCGGCTCCATCATCTGATCAGTTCGACAGTACCATATTATTGTATTGTCATCAGAACTACATACAGCTGCCAATTTTCATGACGCTTCGATCCTTGGAAGATGGTTAAATTAGTTACCTTAGATTTCATTACATACAGGTCGACCTCCGGCTCCATCATCAGATCAGTTCGACAGTACCATATTATTGTATTGTCATCAGAACTATATACAGCTGCCAATTTTCATGACGCTTCGATCCTTGGAAGATGGTTAAATTAGTTACCTTAGATTTCATTACATACAGGTCGACCTCCGGCTCCATCATCAGATCAGTTCGACAGTACCATATTATTGTATTGTCATCAGAACTACATACAGCTGCCAATTTTCATGACGCTACGATCCTTGGAAGATGGTTAAATTAGTTACCTTAGATTTCATTACTGGTCGACCTAATAAAAGCGTGTTAAAATCAGTTCAGAACTTATAAGACTTTTTAAATATTAAGTAATCATAAATATTTCAACGCCTAATTCAAACTACTGGGCAGATTTGAACGAAAGTTAGGTTTATTACTCATCCCATCTACAAGGATTTGGCATAGTTATTTATCTAAAATATTAAGTGTTACATACAATAGTAGTGAAGTGTTACTATGGAAACTAATGTGGTTTTCACACATTTTAAATAAAAACGACTCTACTACTAATTACTTTTTCGGCTCAAAACAGGCGTGAGTGACCCGTAGTTTTTTATTTTAAAAGTAGTGAAGTGTGTTTGAAAATAAAACGAACTTACCCAGTGAAGTTTAGTGAATAAAGTTTTTAGTTTCACGGAAAACGAATAAATATCAAAAAAAAAAAAACAAGTTGATAAAATTAATCGGCTCCAAAATAATTCAATTAACTGTAAAAGGATAAATTTATATCCATAACGATTAATTACGAACAAATAAATAAAACTCTTTTATCGCAACCAGTTGCGTATTAAGGAGTGGTCAAGATCGTGGCGAGACACGCGAGTAGGGTTCCGTAGCTAATACTGTAATTTAAATGAAAACTACTTAGTGTCTTACTGCTTACTTGCAAAGTAGTCTAAACAAAACATACTCGATGTTTTGTTTAGACTACTTTGCAAAACGGTCAACGACCTCAGTACTATAATATTTTAAATGTTTTATATATTTAATGGTTCCTCGTAGTTACTACGGAACCCTAATAATTCTTTCATTACAACTAGTTGTGATGGCGGCCGGACCAGAAATATTTTTTTTTACATAATACCGAAAAATTAAATCAAAACTGGGCGTCTACCTAAGTAGATACGTACCCCAACATACAAGTTATGTATGTATGTTGGGGTACGTAATGTAAAGTCGATAAAAAACTGTCAAATTGTTATAGTATGTAGACGAAAATACACATTTTTTTATTTTATACATTATAGATCTACGATTGACCCCCAACTCGCCTGATATTAAGCGACGGTGGACAAATCCTCATATAAACCTATTTTTGTTGAATTCTAAAAACTATTTCTTATATACAGACGCTCCAACTTCAGCACAGCATTTACAAACTACCCCCAAACATTACGTCAGAAAATGTAACACAAACCTTTCAAGAGCTCACAGTTTCGGAGCGGCTTAGAAAGCTCTCAATGGCGAGATGGGAGCCGAGATGTAACCTAGATAGCGGGATGAGTGAATACTAGGGAGTAGAAACGCGTGGTTTTATTAACGAAGTAGTTGGTCGCCCGTGTTAGATTAATAAATCAATTTTAAACACCCGACCCAAAAAGAGGGGCTTATAAGTTTGATGTGTGTATTTGTGTATTTATGTATCGGTGTGTATATCTCTGGCATCGTAGCTTTCAAACGGATGGACCAATTTAGATCTAGTTTTTTTGTTTGAAAGAGGATTTCATTGAGAGTTTCTAGCTATACACAATCTTCGTTAAACACAATGTTCCGTTTTTTCCTTTTGCGGTACGGAACCCTAAAAAGAAATGAGGACTCTCTTCATAGAGGCTACTAGATGTTATTCTGTGCCATTGTCCCAATAGACATCGTGACAGATTAATAACGCCCGTAGAGAAATCAGCAATATCACAACACCGAGCTGTTTGCCGCATCCCAGTGTTGGTTCAGCGGCTCTCGTGTTTGGATATCACTTTGATTTTAGTTTACAAAACGTGATGTGTTAACTATCACACTGCTGTATACATTTAACTAACTAATAGTTAATCTAACTATTAGTTAATAGTATATAATAGTTAATTTAACTATTAGTTAAATCAATATTTACTAACGTAACTGTCGCTTAATACCACGTGGGTTGACGGTCAAGCGCAAGCCTATCGTCGAATAATAATAAAAAAATCTAAAACTAACTGATAGCTAAATGCAGCAGCGTGTGAATGTGACGTATTGTATTAAAGACTTTTCGGAAATCGGCTTGGTCGTGAGGCTGGAAGTCTTCAAACTTGAGTTCAAGACGATTCTTGATGACCATCGAAAACATATTCCAAAACAGAAGTTACAATTATAGGTAAAACCTCAAGTTATCCACAACAACCCGAACGAAACGCTTTAGTTCCACTTTCATCGTGCGGACTGCTAGAATGTGGAATACGCTTCCTGAGTGGGTCTTTCCCGATTCTTATAATCTGGGTGTCTTTAAATCGCGAGTGAATTGGTTTCTTCTAGGTAAGCGCGTTCCATCGTAGACCGCAACGTCGCTTAACATATGTCGAGCTGGCGGTCAAGCGCAAACCTATTTCTACATAAAAAACATGCCTTCGCTCCCTTCTCCACTTCGTATTTGTGTAACCAACCGTCCAACTTGCGGGGAGAACTGTACACATGACTTATTTCGTAATTGCATAAGTTTTAACGAGAACACACCGAGTTGAGAATTTAGACGTTGTAAGATGCACTTTGACATATTACTGAAGTTGAATGGCAACTTGTTTAGTTTGCCACATCAAATATCAGTTTAATTTTGGCTTATGCACAGAATAACATAAATATTATTACATACAGAACGGTCTCTCTCTACCTTTCAGCCAGCGACTCCGCCAGCGACTCGTAATGGTCGGGTTTGGGGGTCTTACTGACCGTTCGTCGCGTCCGATAAGTGCTGTCAATAGCCTTTCGTTCGGCCTTGCGCCAGTTGATGCCTCACGGCTTTAGTGTAGGTCGCCCGTTGCCAGTCGTCTCCACTGACTACGCATTGTCAGGTTATGGCTACCACACGTTGCGCCTTCGGTTAACGCTATTCAGGGCATAGCATAATTATTATGCTAAATTGAATGTTTTAATCCAATATTTACTAATTAATAAAAAAAAAAATTGGAAATTGGATGTATTATTTTATCGAAAATGAAAATTTTATGATATTGTGGTTCTAATTGTATTCCATATAGAATAGAATTGGAATAGTCATAATTTTCGAATATATTAATTTCAAAGCGAATCCTGCAAAACTGTTGGATAAAACCAAACGTAGCGAAAAAAATATGTCTGTGGATAAAATAGAGAATTGAGCTAAGCTATGTAAGGTATTATGGATTGTTATATCACACATTAAAACATTTATATACATATAAGTATACATATAATCCCTGAATGTGGATATTAGAAAATTGTGATTTTTTTTTGTCAGCCCTGTTTGTACAAACTGTCCCACTGCTGGGAACGGGCCATCTTCTCATTGTGAGAAGGGTAGGCCAAAGTCTGCCACGCTGGCCAAGTGTGGGTTGGCAGACTTCACACATCTTCAAGATCATTGAGAACTCTCAGACATGTAGGTGTCCTCACGATGTTTTCCTTCACCGTTTGAAGTTGGCGGCAATCAACAATACGCACATAACTTCGAAAAGACAGAGATGCGTGCCGTGGGATTCGAACCCAGGACCTGCGGATCGCAAGTCAGACAGTCTCACCACTAGCCTGCCGGAAACATGAATTGAGACATGATTTTGTTTATTTAGATAGGAGAAATGTTTTAAAAAAGGATTTCTTTGATATCTTTTAATTTGATGAGGAGTAGAAAAATATGGTTTTTCACTACCTCCGTCGTTTATATTTTTTTTGTATAGCGGCTCTACGCATATTTTCTGTCATACTGACATTCGACATTATTTATTTATTAGTTTAAATACTTCCCACACTTACAGCTACGCCAATTCGTGTGGTAGCCAGTTAAATTATTGATAAAGTTACAAACAATATTAATTACCTATAACTAAGCACAACACATAATTATAAAATTATATACCTAATAACAATAAATTTGTCAAAAAAATTATCTTGAATAAATTAAAATAAAATAAATTTAAATCATATGGATAATGTCAATTCGTTAAAAATAATAATACAATAGAATTAAACAAATGTCATTACACAAACTAAGGCCAAGCAAACTAATATAAATCATAAATATCAATAATAATATACTTTCATATTCTAATTAATCATAAAACTACAAAATGAAAAATAATCAAGCGCAAGAGTTTCACTAAATAAATGTGATGCTTGTGTAGGTTGGTGTTTTTATTAAACGGTTTTATTTAGCTTACCCTGTTTGTTTGGGTCAAATTTAGTAACCGAAATTTGACCCCCTTCCCTTTGACAGATTGATCTGATATTTGGTACACGCCTTTAATTTAGATGACAATACAATGAAATATCATCATGATTTAGTATCATTCTAAATTCAATATGGCCGCCGCCACGAATTGGCGGTTTTCATAATTTTTCACAACCCCTCCCCTACAATATGGGAATCAAATGAAAGGGCTTCTCTAGTAGAATACAGTAAATACATTACCTAGGTATATCATTGTTTTTCTTTTCAATAAAACCGTTAAACTTACAAAGTTTTTTTAATACTTATTATTTCCATTTAGATACTTGTTTATTCGTGTAGGTAAATATTTGGTAATTTCATTTTACTTAACAGTATTTTCTGTCTTATTGCATGTAGTGAAAATTTGAGCTTCCATTGATTAAATTTAGTCATCATAGTTGTCCTCGTTATTAATTCAAATTTCGAACGCATGTGCGCACGACTGATCTTCACACAATAGAGCAGTATTTAGCGAGCTTTGATGCAGCTATATTCTCTGCTGTATTATTTTATGTGGACTGAAGTACCAAGCTATAAGTCCGAGATATTAATGGTAACATACACTGGACGAAAATACTCTTTAACAAGTACCAATGTTAAAAGAAAAACAAAATACCCGACTGCAGAAAAGAGGTTTTTGCAGCCTAACTTATGATTTTTGACGAATCTATTGACACCACTCACATCAAAATCGGTCAAACCGTTTAGGCTCTAGGGCGTGTCAAAGAAATATACATACACTCGAAAAACATAACCCTCCTTCTTACGCAGTCGGGTAAAAATCATAGGTGTCCCTTGATATTAATTTCATATTTATAGGTACCTCCGAGCGTTTTGACAAAAATGGATTTGACAGACAGACCGGACAATTATCTGAGTAGCGTTAAGAGCAAAGTGGTCACATGTCAAACTTAAATTTATAACAAGATATAATAATATTTTTTTTGTTTCAGTTCTTCCACTAACTGCTTGTGGCAGCAGGCTGATATCATACACCAGTACCGTAATAAGGTATGTTTTTCACAAACAAGGATATTAAACAAAGACTTGTACTAAGCTGGAATGAGGTCATTAAACACATCGCAATTTTTTTATATATTTAGAAATAGGTTAGCTCTTGACCGCCAACTCGCCTGATGTAAAACGACGTTGCGGTCTACGATGGAGCGCGCCTACCTAGAAGAAACTGATTCACTCGCGATTTAAAGACACCCAGATTATATATATCGGGAAATACCCACTCAGGAAGCTTATGCCACAATCTTCCAGTCCGCACGATGAAAGTAGAACTACAGCGTTTCGTTCGGGTTTTTGGTATATCCACCATAAAATGATGACGCTTTTTCGATAATGGGCACAATTAAAATTTCGAGAAAAAAGTAGCCTTGGTAGTATGTCTGCCTGCTAAGCTGTAGGCTGTGGGGTCGATCCCCACCAGGAACAAATATTTGTGTGATGATCATGGATACAGACATAGGAGACGACGCATGCGACTTAATTTATATGAAATCCTCGCGTGCCACATTATTGGTATCAACTGTGACGTCACATAAACGATTTAGTGATGGAATATGGAATGTTTCATCCGCGCGAAATCGATTAAACTCAATGCATCCGCGTGCTTTCACGCTAAGTAGTAACTAATTGACAAAATATCGAATCGAAAGTATATATCACCTAAAGCTAAATAAATCTTAGGGCGTCAAGTGTGTGTTTTTATATTCCTGTTGAAACGCTAGGTACAATCGGGTACATACACTTGGGGTATCCATAGATGTCTATGATTATGGATGTCTAATCTGTTTAGGGATGTTCCTATTTATCATAAGTATGTATGTAAGTATGTATTTTCCTTCTTAGGTATTCGGCAAAAAAAATGTGTACTATATGTACAACTATTGTTTAGTTTGGGGGCCTTGGGGCTAGATGGTGTTGTGTGAAATGTCCACCATATTTATATTTATATATAAAAATTATCAACGGTTTTTAAAATCAATTCATTGAAGAATATAAAACACAATATCTATGAAACAGCCTGTTTCAAAATTGACCGTTTTTTTTATTTTGGATTGTTCCCATAGTAAAAGTTTTTAGGGTTCCGTAGTCAACAAGGAACCCTTATAGTTTTGGCGTGTCCATGCGTCTGTCCATCTGACTGCGGTTTAGCTCTAAGACTGTTAGTACTAGAAAGCTGTGATTTTGTATGAGCCGACAAGAGGTAAAATAAAATGTTGAAAAAAAATCTCTTACCTACACGCAAAGTGGTTTTTTTTCACGACTACCCGCAATTTTGGCTACAGCAAATATCCTCCCCCTTCTGCCGATTGTTGCATATATTATACAATAATTTATTATTTATTGTGTATTTGTTATAAGATTGCCTGGCAATTATTAATCGCGAGTATTTTTCAAGTGATCGTTTAAAAAACTTAAAAAAAACTACTTCAAAATACACAATTCATTTACTTGGATGACATATTTTCCAGTTAGTTTGTTATAAAAACAAAAATACTAAACCTATTTTGAATTTTGTAATCTGGGAACATATATAAAAAAGATTACGACGCATTGAGAACCTACTCCTTCTTGAAAGTCGGTTAAAAGGGAATATTGCTTTATTACATACAACAATATAATATACCTAGACACTATACTATATACCAAGACGATAAGGCCGCTCCTTGTACTACCGTATTTTTAACCGACATCCAAAAAGGAGGAGGTTCTCAATTCGACTGTACGTTTTTTTATATGCTTCTTCAGTGATTACTCTCCAATTATGAATTTATTTTGATGATTATTTTTTGTTTGGTAGGGCATACTAGAGCTGACCCCATTTTTAACGAAATCGGTTCTTAGTCTTCAGTGCTTACTAAGGGTTCTTTTAGGTTACGTTAGACCATCAGCACGCCTAATGGAAAGCGATACTGTGGCCGAAGATGAAGCACGTAAACCTAGAAGATACTTATTCACTCTAGACTTGAATACACCTGGGTTATAGCTTTCAGGAAACAAGGACAGCGGCAAGGCATTACATTCCCAACCGGTTCGCATTAGGAAGGTGGAAGCAAAACGCTTACAACTCCACCAAGCTTAGTTTGCACCTCGCTAGAATGCGGCGCCCCGCCCGCTTCCCCGCTAACCTTCCCGCGATCGCCCTGTCGCGTCAGTACGGTTAGCATCTTTGTCGCCGACACGCGTCATACGACTTTTCGTCTCCTTATCCGTTGAATTTTAAATTTATGAACTGTTCAATGCAAGAATGGCTACGCGCTCATAACGTGGCATTTGAAGAAAATACCACCAAGAGTGAGAGCGAAAGCGAAATGTCGGGCATCGAAACAATAAACAGTAGTGATTCTTCCTAATTATAGTTATACCAATTTTGTTGTGTATCTTTTAATGTACCTATGTATATTATAATGTTAAAAACAATAAATGCAAAGAAAATCTAACAAACATTTGTTTACTTTTTTAAAGTCATAGCGAATCCTTTTTTGCAGACCGTACCTAAGCGTCAGTGTGACGTAATCGACGCGAGGTGCAAACTTGGTCGAGTTGTAGTTCTAGTTAAGATTACTCCACCCTGGCCAGAGCGTTTTTTCTTAGATTTAGCGTTTGAAGCCTTTATAGATCCAATGCCTGTTTTATTATTAAACGACGCCCCATTTTCCAGACAATCACAGTACCAATTCAATTTCAGAAAACGAAGAGATCCGCAAATAACTTATCGAAAATTCACTGACTCGAAAAAGCGTGTTTCCCTGAACCCTCCATTCTTTGAAGCGATTTACAAGGGTTGAAGACAATTATGGACCCTCGAGATGAGATAAGCCCTTTTCTAGTTTTAATTTGAGATAAAATACTTGTGAAATAAAATCAGTTACGAAGATTTTGCTGGCTAATTGATCGTCTTGAATTTTTTAACAAAGCACTTGTGCGAAAAGAAAAATAATGAAATTCGTTTTATTACTACTACGAAACAAATATGTATGTTAAAGAAAACAAGTATAAGTTTAGAAAACACAAAAACCGCTGAAAAAAAAATCGGCTAAGCCAATTTTGATGAAATATAGTTAAAACACCCCGGACCAATTCACCTTACTTACAAAAAAATAAAATCAAAATCGATTCATTCGTTCGGGAGCTCTGTGTCTGTATCTGTGTGTGTGTCTGTCTGTAGCATCATGCTACAGACAGACATACACACAGACACGTCAAACTTATAACACCCCGTCGTTTTTGCGTCGGGGGTTAAAAAAAGAATCCGTCAGAGCGACTTTCGTAATGCAATTTTCGCTTACGTTGTGCATTATATTGTGTTGAGTGTATTATTTTGTGAGAAAGTATGCACAAAGCTACGGTATAATGTTTATTTAAATGAACATCCTAAGAATATTTTTTGTAAATCACTTAAAAATTAAGTTATGCTTAGTTAAGGGAAAGGTTTTACGAGAGATTATAATAAAGAGCGCATTTATTTTTTATTTTTGCGAGAGTGAACGCACATCAAAATCGGTCAAGCCGTTTAATTGAAGAAAGTAATCATATTAATATTTATTTCTATAGTATAAACATAAATACATAATAAGGAAAATAAAACAAATTAAGACAAATCTAATACATCTTCCTTCCATCAAAATCGGTCAGACCGATTAGGCTATAGAAAGGTAAATAGAAACATTAATTCAAACTTACATAGGTACAGAAATTTACACATGCAAATAAGTATATATAAATCTAAGATATATTACCCTCCTGTTCGCAGTGTAGGGTAAATAAGAACACTTGTTTTCCTACCCTCGCGGCGGTTTTCAATTATCCAGAACAATTGCACTCTTACAAGTGTTCGGTAATAAAAAGAAAAACTCAAAGAAAATCCCATCAAAGTCATCATTAAGGAAACAAAGCCGCCCGGTGGTACAATGTGCCATAAAAATCACTTTGAGAAATAATAAATATGGGAATATTGCTTGTTTGTATATTCGCTCTCTGTTTTCTGTTTTTATGACTTTGTATATAGAAAGTAAAACCAGAAAATCATAAGTAGGAATCTCACACTGAGGTTTTGATCATCATCATCATCATCTCCGCCTCAAGAAGTCCACTGCTGGACATAGGCCTCCATGGATTTCCAGAAAGACCGGTTGGAAGCGGTCTGCATCCAGCGTCTTCCTGCCACTTGTATGATACACAATATCAAATCTACCTAACCCAGAATCTGCCAAATCTATTATGCTCTAAGTATATCAAATAAATGCCCAAATAGAGTCAATATCCAAAACGACAAAATGTTTTTTTTTTGACATTTATGATTTAGAGTGAACAATGTTTATATGTTAATGAGATTTTTTAAACGGTTTTATTTAGCTTGGTCTTTTTATTTGTTTGGGTCAAATTTAGTAATTGAAATTTTACCCCCTTGCAGTTGACGGATCGATCTGAAATTTGGTATACACCTTTAGTCCTGACAATACAATTTAGTATATTTTGTATTATTGTAAATCCAAGATAGCTGCCGCCACAAAATGGCGGATTTCATATTTTAACAAAACCCCACAACTTACACAATATGGGTATCAAATTAAAGGGCCTTTCCAGTAAATAAAGATAATAATGTAGGTAACTACATTATTATCTTTATTTTCAATAAAACCGTTTAACTTAAAAAGTTTTTTTAAGTACTTGTTTTACGTAAGACAAATCTACGATTGACCATCAACTCGCCTGATGTTAAACGACGATGTTGGTTGATTGTTGGTTTTTAACCGACTTGCGAAAAGAAGGAGGTTATCAATTCGACTGTAGGGTATGTTTTTTATATGTTTGTTCACCGCTTACTCCGTCAATAATTGTGCATTGATTTTGATGATTCTATTTTTTGTTTGCTAGTAGATTCATTCGTATGCACGAGATACGTACGCTGTCTTAATTCGTCGCTCGCTTGACTAACTGTCCTATCTCATTTCAGTAATTTGTTTAGGACAAACGTTTTTCGGTTCTAAGAATAGATTATATTTGTCAAAAATATTCAAAATCGGATGTTTTGCATACCTTCTCATATAAGCTTTCATAGAGGTTACCGACATTTTAATTTCATATTGATACTTTTAATGTATTTGCATTCTAAATATGTATTTATAAACATACAAAAAAAACATACCTACAGTCGAATTGATGACCTCCTTATTTTTGGAAGTCGATTAACCGTTTTGTTCAAATTTGCAGTTTTGGCTTTTATATCTATAGTTAAGAGAGAGTTAGATCCTCCAATTAAAATTTTTCAAAACTATTTGTACAGATTTTATCCCGCTATAGTCTTATTATATGTATACATGAGAAAATGTTGAAATAACCAGTTGCCGCAAATACTAGAAAAGTAAACACGGTCATTATTCACCCGAGGCGGCGGTACTTATATCTTGAGTAGCTGTACGTCACGGTTTTATTGTCCTATAAACCCTCTGTGGTTACAGACGGGACCGGGGCACTACTACGGAAACTCGATCTTAGTGAGAACCAAATTAATATAAAACAAGTATAAGTTTAGAAAACTCAAACACCCCCGACAAAAAAACGGCTGAACCGATTTTGATGAAGCATAGCTAAGAACACTCCCGACTAATTCATCTTTCAAACAAAAACAAAACAATCAGAATCGGTTTATCCGTTCGGGAGCTACGATGCCACAGACAGACACACACACAGACACGTCAAACTTATAACACCCCGTCATTTTTGCGTCGGGGGTTAATAAAAACCTATTCACAAAGTAGTCTAAACAGAAAATACTTGCTGTTGTTTTTAGGGTTCCATACCTCAAAAGGAAAAAACGGAACCCTTATAGGATCACTTTGTTATTCGTCTGTCTGTCTGTCTGCCCGTCTGTCAAGACCTGTATCTCGGGAATGCGTGAAGGTCCATAGTCTCTTGCTGCAGAAAGAAAAATCAAATTTGTATCTCGGGAACGCGTGAAGGTCCATAGTCTCTTGCTGCAGAAAGAAAAATCAAATTTCTCAGTTTTCGTAAAAAAAAGTTACAGCCGAATATGTCGTAAAAAACGCACCTTTCGACCCTCACAAGGGAATCAACACCTATGGGGCACTTCCCGTTGACCTAGAACTATGAAATTTGGCAAGAAGCATTGTATTATAGTACTCATATAGGAAAGAATCCGAAAACTGGACATTTTTAATTTAATCACAAAAAAAAAGTGTTATGCAAGGAATGAAGGTCCAAATTTTAAAGTGAATTAACCATATCATGTGGGGTATCATATGAAAGAGCTTCAGTAGCATAAGCTAAAACAGGTTTTTAAATATTTTTATAATGTATATTTTTCGGTTTATGAAGGAAAATATATATTTGATTTCCCCTTTTTATGTACTAGTTTGTACGAAACCCTTGGTGGGCGAGTCTGACTCGCACTTATCCGGTTTAATAAAAATAAAAATAAAAATTATAGCTACGGAACCTTATTATACGCGTGTCTCGACACGGTCTTGGCCACTTAATTTTCTTTTCTACTACTACAGAACTTTTGTTCCAAAGGAGTATTTATATATATGCAGACAGCATAATATTAATTTATTACCCACAATGTGTTTTCATTAATTCAATTTGTTAGCAAAATGTGGTTGCATTGTTTACTCCGGGGTACGTAAGTAGCTAATGTATCGCGTTTTATTGTGCTATAAAACACTTGGCGGTTTCCTCATTCTACCTCATGGTATACACTACTGTGAGAACTCGACTGTAACTCACAATAAATTAGAGCAAACTGCAACACTAAATTATTGATATCGCTCTGAAATGCAATACTAAAATAGTATTCCATTTCAGTATTGCGCATCGGTAATAATTAAAATTTTTAAAAAACTGAAGTAACTGACTTCTCATGGATGCCATTGTCAGAACTAGATCAAATTGAAATGGGACCACACGGGAAGCACCAGCTTTCAAATAAAATAAATCGTCAAAATCGGTTCACCCAGACGAAAGTTATGAGGTAACAAACATGAAAAAAAAAATACAGTCGAATTGAGAACCTCCTCCTTTTTTGAAGTCGGTTGAAAACCGACCCGCGCTTATTATTTACTAGGAAATGCGAGCGAAATGTTTTCAATTGGAGACCATGTACCTGCAAGATGATTGTGTAGAAATACCAACCATAAGGTGCACAGACGATCTCAAATAAGAGCAGGAAGACTCTGGATGTACGACGTTTCCAACCGGTCATTTTGGAAATCCACAGAGATAGCCTATGCCTGCGTAGATTTTTTCTGATCTCATCCGGTCCCATTTTTAAAACTACATTCAAAATATCTAATTTAGGGCAAACATGCACAATCAGATGCTGTGAAACACAGCTACATACTTTGGCTAGGAATTCGATAATGTGAGTGATCGAGAACAAGTAGTATCCCCCCGTGGCAGTCCCGCGGGTTCCAGACATCACTTCCCCTCCACTTGTTGTTATTGTCTTCATTGTTTCCTATTGTTATAGCGACGAATTATTGTGCCAAGTTATTTCGAGTGAGTCCTGTCTCAATTTTAGAATGAAAATTTCATTGTGTCGAAGAAGGAGTACTGACAATCACAGACTTACTTCAGGACGAAAGTGTCTTTATGTCGAAGAAGAAGAATTATAATTTATTGGCACAGAGCGCTACTCTCCTTATTTCAGAGGGACAATTCAGTTAATCAAGACCGCTCCGTAACTGAACCATACGTGAACCGTTTCCCGTCGACTGCCATATTTATTTTGTTTCAATCACTTTTATATCATACAATTTACACATTTGATGAAATGTGACACGTCCTTCGCTCGTTACTACATGAAAAAAATTATAGCAACCGACAGGAAATGCTTCGCAAAAGTTCAGTTACGGATCGGTTTTGATTAACTGAATTGTATTAGAAATGAATTGTTTGAGTACTTTGTTCAATTGAGATGTTAGTACCCATTTTTGCCACGATATCCAAACTGCGACCATTTCCGTTCTCCCCCACTTGTTTGTCCCCCACTGGTGGACAGTGACACTGAGTGTAGAGAAAACATTTTATGTCTGTGATCCAAACAGCACATAAAAGGTGTAAATGTGTCTTTAAATCGCGAGTCAATCTGTTTCTTCTAGGTAAGAGTGCGATAGATCTACGATTGACCACTAACTCGCCTAATGTTAAGCGACTCTAGCCTTGAAAATTCCAAGATTGTAGTTCTCAGGAAACAGAAGTGGCGGCAAAGAATTCCATTCCTGTACAGTATGCATCAAGAATGTGGAGCGATATCGCTGAGTACGGATTTTTGGCATTTCAACGAAAAATTGGTGGCAATTTGTCGACTTTCTGCTAGTCCTGTAGTAAAATTGGGAGGGTGGAATTGTTTAAAAGAGAATTTCATCGAGATGTTTCATCAAAATCGGTTCGGCCGGTTTGTTTTGTCGGGCGGTTTTTGAGTTTTCTAAACTTAAACTTGTATTATTATAGCTGAACACTAACCTTTTTTGTCGCACTGGACACTGCAGTGATGACCTTAATGTTTTTTTCTTGATTGTGTTTACATATTTCGTTATTTTGATTTTTGCTTGTGTTTAAACCTATTTGTTATATCTTATTGTCTATGTGCCAAAATAAATGTTTCTCTCTATTACAACGTGGCAAGGGCGTCGCCAGCCCATGGCCCAGGGGGAGGGCAAGTTAATATCATGGAGGATGAGAAAAATATGAATTGTAGGTACAGGTACAATTGCACGGCCTTAGGTCTTTGATTGCTTTGCAGTTGGCTACATTTTTTTAATATCTAGGGGGGGGGGGGGGGGCAGCTGCCCCTCTTACCCACCCTTGGCGACGCCCTTGCAACGTGGTAAGATTTTTGTGTTTTTATTTCCAATTACAAGCTCATCTCCATTGAGTTTCCTTATCAACGCGCAGCTATACCAGAGTCATTAAAAATGATTGTCCTCAATTTCTTACAGATCCGAGAATAATATCCTGGATAATGAAGATTACGAAAAATTCGACGCTTGGTGGGATACCACTTACAACGGTGAGCTATTTTAATACTTCGCTCATTTTAGACGGAACTCACAGAAAATAAATTTAGCTTTTCATCATCGTCATCATCAACCATTGTCCACCCACTGCTTGCTGAGTATAGGTCTCCTCTTTAGCGCGCCATTCTTTCCGGTCTTGTGCCAGTCTTGTGTCATCCAATGTCTTCTCGATGACATCTGACCATCGAGTTGCAGGTCTGCCAGGTGTTCGCTTTCCGTCTCTCGGCCACCATTCTGTGACTGCTTTAGTCCACGCCCGTCTTCCCTTCTGACCAAGTGTCCCGCCCACCTTACCGCCCACTTGACTCTTGTAATCCGCCTAAGTACGTCTTCGACCTTCGTTCGTCGTCGAATTTCTGCGTTTTTTATGCGGTCCACAAGAAAGATGCCCATCATGGCCCTTTCCATGGCTCTTTGTGCCATTTAGCTTTTAATTGTCGTGAATTATTTTTTATCAATGTTTGTGCAATTGTATTTTAATAATTATAGTCAAAAAAACTTAAAAAAAAGACTTCAAAATACACAATATGTATAACGCCTATAGGAAAGTGAATAGCAAGTCAGTATGTGCGTGCATACGCGTCTAAAATTCAAGTAAAACAAATTGCGTATTTTGAAGTCGGTTGCTTCAGTTTTTTAAACTATAGTTATTATTTTCTATTATATACCTTATTATTATTTTCTAATACAATAATAAATATGCCTATTCCGAAGTATCCGTATTTTGCGACTGGCCTTGTGGCTCAGTTGGTAGTATGTCTGCTTGCTCAGCTTTAGATCGTGGGTTCGATCCCCACCCAGGGCAAACATTTGTGTGATCAGCATGGATGTTTGATTTGTGACTGGGTATTTCTATGTATCGTATGTATATATTTAAAAAAAAAGTATAGGTATATGTATTTTATCAGCCGTCTAGTTCTAAAGTACAAGCTTTGTTTAGTTTGGGTTAGATGGTGTTGTGTGAAATGTCCACAAATATTTATTTATTTATTGTATTATTTTCCAGGCTAAGTTTTAGTGTTCCAATGCAAATCAATTTTTCAGATACAAAACCAAGAGTGCGTTTTAGAAGAAACACTCAGCTATCCATCACCCAACATTTCACCGAGACGACGGTCATGCCTGGCGCCGATGTAAGTACGGCCACAGAATACCTAACAGTACACAATAAAAAACACTCACTTCGTAACTCATTTAATTGAATAGCGACTTTTACTGCAACACAATAAAGCAGAAGTTAGCTTGCACAGCCGATAAGTGCCTACTCTAAGGGTATTCGCACACGGACACACGCTGCAACTACAAAACGCAGCTACATGAATCTGGAAGCGGCTACTAAGTGGCCGTTTATTTTTTTAACCCATTGCTGATGAAAGCATCATGAAGTTTGATGAAGAAAGTATGATTGCGCTACTATGCAACGACGTCGTAAAAGGCAAAAATATCATAGTTATTTGATACATCTAACTTTAAAACCATAACTAGTAATACCTTTTTAACTATGTATTGTATAACATATTTTAAAGATTTGTTTTTTAAGTTTAAATTAACGTTTAGGCGTCTTTTTTTTTTCCTCACGGGTTATTGATAAGACACAAATATGCGAAAAAGCATATCACCGTATTGTTATTTTCGTCCGAACTCAAATCTAAAATGGCAGGGCGGGATTGTATTTTTAACCGAATTCCAAAAAGAAGCAGGTTATCAATTCGGTCCGTATGTTTTTTTTTGTATGTTTGTTTACCGATTACTCCGTCATTCGTGAACCAATTTTTGTGTTTCTTGAATTGACATAATTATAAAGAAAGCTCCCAAGTTGGTCCCATAATTATTTTATAGACATTGCTTTATTACTTTTTGAATAATATCTAAAAATGTAAATTTACATTGTATTCCTGAGGGAAGTGCGTATCGCAGATCCACCGACACGTTTTTCTTTGCAAAAGTGTCAAATTATAAAGATTGTCGTATAAATAAAGATCTGCACATTTTCTAATCTTCGAAAACGAGCATTTGATTTGCAATGACATATCATTCTTGTCAAAAAAATAAACGAGCGGGTAAAGAGTAGTTTCTTTAAAAAGTTTACAACCGTGAAGGATTTAGTGAAAGTAAAAACTTCTTACTCCTCATCCAATGTATAGATTGTGACTAGAACATTTACAGCTTGTTTTATTCAAGAAACTTGAAAAAATCCTAATACTTGACACTGGTAAATGCTTTAATGCGGGTCCAATACAAAAAAAGAAAAAGGTGAAAATAGATAAACAACTGCCCGTAGGCCGTCGTAGGGAGTTTTGGCGGGAACGTCTTAGTAACATGTTGTTGCTTTGTTTTATTTTCTTAAACTTGTGTTATTTTGAACATTAATGCTATAAAAATGGCGGTGTTTTATTCATTAAGTGATCGATCAAGTACGTGAGTGTGGGCAAGTGAAATAAAGCAGTGAAACGTGTGATTTTACGTTGTCGGCAAAACTCCATAGGATCTTCTAGTAAAGTCGCCATCACTTTACTGAGGCAAGACTTAAATTTGAAAATTACTGTTTACGTGACTTAGGCTGTGACTAGAACACTATATAACTTGTATTATTCAAGAAATTTGAAAATATTTCAATACTTGACACTGGCAAATCGCTATCGCGGGGTCCAATACAAAAAAGAAGAAGGTGAAAATAGAGTTACTTCGAAGATTAAGCGTTTTGTTTAATTATTGAACTGATGACTGAGCATGATGATATGAACTTTATGTATTCTAATCCTTTCCAATATTACAAGTAACGTCACTGTCAGTTGCACGGTATGATAGCTGCGCTGACATTCATTTGTTAATTTGTATTTTTTTTTACATTTTTGGTTTTTTATGTTAAAGATATTGTTTACCGAATATTTTTGTGTTTAATTATACATATATATATATATGTATGTTTAAATAAGCTTATCCATTTATATATTATTTTGTAAGAATGTTAGTTTTAAGTGTTCTCTCGTACATGACGTCGCCTGCCGCTTCCAGCGGAAGACCAGCGCTGGTTGTTTACAACTAGCTTTATGCTGAGCTGGGGCCAGATTGTGACAAAAACATTATTTTGTGACCTATTTTGTGTGTATGTTTTTTTTATTTTCTGTGTGTTTTTGTTACAATTTTATGTCTATGTCTATTGTGCTGACGTTTTGTGGTCGTTGGCGACTTGACGAAGCACTAAACGACGTGTCGTGGCATGTACCGTGTGCGACGAGATCATATAATATGTTTGATAACTGCAGTGCGTCGTTAGTGACGTTTTTTTACAGAAACGTGTCTCTCGTGTACGAATAATCTTATATTAACGTACACATGGCCTCACGGCAAAGTACTGCAGTGTCCGGTAGCAAAGTGCGTTTGATGTACTGTTATTGTATTAAACAAACTAATTTGCAGAAGTTCCCCCAAAGGTATTTAACAGACGTTCTCTTTTTAAAAATCCCCATATTTTCCCCATGTCGTTTCTAATTTACTACAGAACATAAATAAGTGAAGAGACAGTAATAACAGTAAATAAAAATGTGCCGCAGTAAAACACGCGGAAATATGTTAGCTCGTGGGAGATTTATAGCGTATTTTGCGGCCACGTGTTTTCGGTAATGTTTCAAATGCAGCCGACTATAACTTTTATTTCATTTACCGTTAAATCATATTTTTTTTTATCTCCACAGACACCAGGGTCCGTGACCTTTGTCATAATTATAAACTATTGTTTACTATTTATCGTTAAGTGCGGGAAACTTATTTTGTTTTAATTTAAGTACTTATTACTATGTTGCGTGGATGCCACGAGCAAACCAGCGACCCGCAAGCAGCACCCGATCACGAGTACGACGCGTGTGCCACTGTGCCAGCCATCGCCCTCCTCAACGATATGTTAGGGAAGAGGTTAAATCTATTATGCGATAGCAAAATTATATTCGGTCCGGTTTTGTAAAACCAGTATCTGAAATCCTGCAATATATGTTTCCGAAATCTTGGTGTGAATGAGTAAAATTAAAAATGTTATGTTGTTAATTACAATTAATAAGGTTAATGAAAATCTAATAAATTTAACTTATATATTAATTTAATCCTTAATTATAATTTTATTAATACTAAATTATAATTTGATTATTATAATCCAAATAACAATTATAACGTGTAACCACTGGTTATAAATGAGTATTTAATTTAATTTTTTTTATTCGAAAATAGGCTTGCGCTTGACCGTCAACTCATCTGGTTTTAAGCGACAGTTACGGTATACGATGGAGCGCGCTTGCCTAGAAAAAACCTATTCACTCGACATTTGAAGACACCTAGATAATTATCTATTCTGAAAGACCCATTCAGGAAGCGCATTCCACATTTTGACGGTACGCACAATGAAAATTATAAATTTTTAAAGTTATAAATTATAAACAAAGTTGTAAAAATTATGTATTTATTATTAGTCATTTATGATTGTAATCAGATGAAAAAAGTTTAATCGACATCGGATAATGTGAAGGAAAGAAATAAGTTTCCTTTTGATAAATATTGTGTAATATTGGTTTCTAATCCGTGGTTCAACATGATTCCCCTAAGTGTTCTTTTGATAAATATTGTGTAATATTAGTTTCTTATCCGTGGTTCAACGTGGTTCACCTAAGTGTTCTTTTGATAAATATTGTGTAATATTGGTTTCTTATCCGTGGTTCAACGTGGTTCACCTAAGTGTTCTTTTGATAAATATTGTGTAATATTACTTTCTTATCCGTGGATCAACGTGGTTCACCTAAGTGTTCTTTTGATAAATATTGTGTAATATTGGTTTCTTATCCGTGGTTCAACGTGGTTCACCTAAGTGTTCTTTTGATAAATGTTGTGTAATATTGGTTTCTTACCCATGGTTCACCAACGTGGTTCACCTATGTGTTCTTTTGATAAATGTTGTGTAATATTGGTTTCTTACCCATGGTTCCCCAACGTGGTTCACCTAAGTGTTCTTTTTTCTAGGTGAGCCTACAATGTACAGTGAGTGGCCTTCACCCAGCCAGGTTCGTGTGGGAGAGAGATAGTGTCATATTATCGTCCAATACCGACTCCAGGTAAGCTGAAAATTTGCACTGTCAGAATCTACATATATTATAATAAATAATACTTATTTTAAAAATAAACATTAACACAGACAATAGGTTGTTCATCATCACCATCACCATCATTTTTCATCGCTACACGGGTGAAATCGCGGGGCATAGCTAGTATTATACAACGTTACTTATAATCGGCAGGTACACTACAGGGCAGATAATGTCATCAGACGGTGACGTCATCAGCCAACTAAACATATCGCTAGTGAGGGTCGACGATGGAGGACTGTTCACATGCGTCGCACACCACGGGGAGAACAGCGTCGCACATTCTGACCGACTTAACATTTACGGTATGAATTTAAAATTATAAGTATTAGTAAAGCGCGATAGGTACATACCAAACCCGCCGAACCGCCAACACAGTCTGCCGACACAACCCGGCGGCATATATGGCATAGCTTGTGCTTATGTCGGCTAGCAAAGTTGCTAACATAAAGTCACCGTGTCAGCGGGTTTGGTGTGTATTGCCCTTAAGGATTAGGTCGATAATAAAAAAATTAATTCTATTTTTTTTTAATTAAAATTAAAAAAATTAATTCTAATTAAAATTACAAAATTTAATTGTAATTAAAATTGAATTTTTTAATTCTAATAAAAAAAAAAATTATTCTAATTTTTTTTTTTAATTCTAATTAAAATTAAAATTTTAAGTATTATTAATTCTAATAAAAAAAAAAAAAAAATTACAAACGTATTATGCCAAATAGTAAAATAAATGTTATGACTAAATGGCATGTTAAAATATAGCCTGAAAATTTGGGTACTTCGGCGTTTCGCACCGCAAGTGGTTCGAACCGCGGTGCGAATCACCCAAGAGCTCTTTTTGAATAGGTCATTTCGCACCGCGGTGCGAATCGAACAATATAATTTTGGAATAGGTCGATTCGGACCGCAGTGAGGAATAAAACAGTTCTCTTTTTGGGTGAGTGGGTTCGAGCAGAGAAGATTATGTAGTTTGATTACATACGTAATACCTTACAGTACAACCAGGCACAAAATAACAGGAAAAACAAAATAATTAAAATTATTGTTTTTTACTTAAGTGTTAAAAAATATTGATTATGTAAAAAGATATTAAATAGATGCAAAATATAATTAATTAGTATATTATAATGTACCAGCCTAGCGATACTCCATAGAAACTAACAAAATGTATGAAATAAAGAAATAACACGGAAAAAAAAACTGGGCGTCTACCTAAGTAGGTACGTAAACGAACAATTTTTGAGGTCGGTGTCTATGGAGGCCTTAGTTGATGATAGTTATTTAATTTGAAATATCTTCATATATCTTATTTTCTATGAAAAAATCCCACTCATAAATACAGTTATATTCCCTTTATAATGTACCTACATCATAACCTGTGATTAGCAAGAGTTAGTGTTAAAGTTATAAAGTGATTATGCCACGTTTAAATTGTAAATAAAATGTATAATGTATTAAGGAAACATGATTATTACGTATAATATAGAAAAAAAATTCACTAACCACTTTTCCACTCATCTATACAAATAAATAATTGAAATCCTTAAGTTTTTGATATCCGCTCAACTGCGGACCGGAGGTCCGCCATTTTCGTATTAACTGCGCACGCGCATCGCGATTTTCCGGGATTTTTTCCGGGATTTTTTAAAACCTAGATTTCTCCTATTTTTTTTATGAAAACTATATATAAAACTTATATCACTGTAATCCTACTGAATAAAGCTAACTGAATATCTAACGCATATATATTTTAATTAAATCAAAGTATCCCCTATCTAGGCTTAAAGTTGAGCATGCTGCATAAAGTTGATTTTTTTCGCAATTTTTTACGAAAAAATTCATATAAAAAAATATAAAACCATTTCATACATATTATTGTTTTATTTACTTTAAAAAACAACAATAAACAGATATCCGAGATAAAAATAACATACTCCCATACATTGTTTAGATAATACGATCGTCAATAAGCATGAGTTCAAATCGGACCTACGAAAAGAGCATCGGGGCGTTTCTTTATGGTCCGAATCGACCTATTCCAAAATATGTCTTCGGCCATTCGCACCGCACCAACCACTGCGGTGCGAATCGGCCCATTCAGAAACAGTACATGGGCGATTCGCACCGCGGTTCGAATCACATGCGGTGCGAAACGCCGAAGTACCCGAAAATTTTAATACTAACATCATTGTTCGAAATTTCATGTTACATTTCAACTCCGATATCGAATTACATAAAGATCGGTTTGAATAATTGATTGTGAAAATGTAATAAGACGGACTTGTTATATTATCTAGACTTATTTTTGAATTTTGAATTAATTATAATTCAGAAAGTAATCCGATCCATGTTACTTTTATTTCCGCTTCAAATATTAAATTGATAATTATGGGACCAACTTGGGAGCTTTCTCTATACACCAATTTAAGAAACATAAAATTTGGTTCACAAATGACGGAGTAATTCGTGTACATACATAAAAAAATATATATACGGTACGAATTGATAACCTCCTCCTTTTTCGAAGTCGGTTAAAAATAAACAAGAGGGAGGCGAATTGAAGTGTAAATAAATTACATATTTAAATTATGCTATGTTTCAAAAATAAAATTTTGTTGGGCATCGCTTGATTCAATAGTTTATTTACATTTTATCACCGTTCAAGTCGTAGGGGTTGATCCAAATTCACTTAATATTAATTGAGCGGAATTACTGAAAACCGTTACTTTGGTCAATGCCTCAAATTCTGTCTTATTTGCGCAGTTATTATTTGTTACTAGCGAGAAGTTGACAGAATATTTTGAACAGTGATGAAATTTTTGTAACCGTTTTGAAAAGAGGTCTTGCGTTTTATACATCGTTAGCGTAAATTGTAAGTATTTCTTAGTCATCTATAAATTACATTCTTCCCTTAAAAATCGTTATTTTTTTATCAGGACCGCCCTACATTCGGACGCTACCTCCTCTCAAAGCTCAGAGCGGGCAGAGCGTCACTCTTAGGTGCCCCTACTATGGATATCCTATCAGGTACCTACTTATCTCGTGGTTACCAAGTAGGGTAGTATTGTAGAAGCGTGCGAAAATAAATATGACAAAGGAACTGAATGTATGGAAGTTAAGAAACACTTGGTTCTATACGAATCTTATGCTGTCGCCGGGAAACTTGCTACACCACAAAATTACCGACATAATGTAAATCAGAGTTAATTTGGACTTAGTAATGCTATTTTTATTTACAGGGATATTACGTGGGAATACAAAGGAAAAGAAATAACATCTGATACACAAAACAATCGTTATAGAAGATCAATCAACAATACTGCTTTAAGTATAGAAATATTTGGTCGAAAACCAAAGTTAAGAAAGGAAATAGACGACACATATAATAAAAGTAAAAATTTAGAATTTGTAAATAGAAGTATGAATAAAATAGTTATAAATGAAGAAGACAACTTTGTAAAAATAGATCTGAAAGATAAAGTTATGATAGATAGTAAGGATGAAAGTTATAGGAATTTTGGCATAATAAAAGCAAAAAATGAAACAAGTTTATACGCAGTAGATAAAAAGAGAACAAAAAGGGATGCTGCAGTAAGCAATGATGGTGTTTTAACCATAACAAAAGTAAGCAAAAATGACAATGGGATGTCTTATTCATGTATCGTCAAAAGTCCGTCGGGAGAAATGGCAAAAAGACTATTTGAACTACTGATAGTAGAAGCACCTCAATTAGAAGAAATATTGCTGGGAACTGATTTACAAGAAGGACAAATTGTACAAATACATTGTAACTTGAAAAGTGGTGATTCTCCAGTTTACTATTCCTGGCTAAAAGACGGGAAGAAGATACCAAGTCACTTGAAAGTAAGTATATAAACAAATAATACATTTTTATAAAATGCAACTTTTTTGTATACAAGATAGATCTACGATTGACCTCAAACTCGCCTGATGTTAAGCGAGGGTGTGGCTGAGGATGGAGCTCGTCGATCTAGAAGATATCTATTCACTCTAGCCTTGAAAATTCTAAGATTGTAAATCTCAGGAAACAGAGATGGCGGCAAAGAAATCCATTCTTGTGCAGTACGCAACAGGAACGTAGATCGATATCGCTGAGTACGGATTTTTGACATTTCAACTTGAAATGGGTGGTAATTCGCCAACTTTCTCCTACGTCACTTGTACGACAGGTTTTTTTTCTTGTAACTATTGTAAGTAATCATTATCTTTATGAGACTAATCTGAAATTATATACTTTTATATACAAAAAATATTGGTATCACAGCATTCAGTAATTTTAGTGTCAATTGGTAGTGTGTCTACCTGCTGAACTGAAAGGTCGTGGGTTCGATCCCCACCCAGGGCAAACATTTGTGTGATGAGCATGGATGTTTGTTCTGTATCTGGGTGTTATATGTATATATTTACAAAATAAAAGTATATATGTATTCTATCAGCCATCTAGTTCCATAGTACAAGCTTTGCTTAGTTTGGGCTAGATGGTGTTGTGTGAAATGTCCATAAATATTTATTATTATTATTATATTTATTTATTTTACGTCCTATAGCTCTGGAATCAATTTAAACTAATTTATATCTATCCAGATTTCGGAGATTTTAAATTTAATACTTGTTGGATAGGTCTAGCAGCTTAAAAGCTTACAAAGTGTGAGCTTCTTCAAAATTTAATAATAAGTAAGGAGACAGAATGAAGATATTTTATACTACCTAAGACTTGAAATTTAGATGATTTTTAAACAATACCTATTAGTCTTTGTTAAAGTTTCGCTCCAGTGAATCTACTATAAGCAAAAGTTTCTACAGCGAGTAGGCAGTCTCATGTCTGCCACAAAGCTAGACAGCCCACTTAATAATATTGAAATTAATAATTTACAAACCCAATCTTAAATTCTGTCTTCAAAATCAGTTTCTTGTTTAAGTAGATTACTCCTTTTTGGCTGTCAAAAGCTATCTAAAACAGAAGATATTACGCTAAAATACAATTACTCAAATTGAGTTTAATGATAGAAGGAATTTAAGAAAATTATCACGCTTATAGAGCTTGGAACATAGTTGCAAAATTGCTTGATTATAGGTTTTTTACCCAACTACGCAAGAAGGAGGGTTATATTTTTCGAGTATATATGTTTGTATATTACCTCCTACAGCCTAATCGGCTTGACCGATTTTGATGTGTGAGTTGTCGTTTTTCCGAAAACTGAAAAAATCTGAAAACTGGTAATTTTTATTTTAATCACAAAAAAATAGTGTCTTTATGCAAGGAATGAGGGGTCAATTTTTAAAGTGAATGGACCATATCATTTGGGGTATCTTAAGAAAGAGCTTCATTACCATAAGCTAAAACAGGTTTTAAATATTTTTACGATGTATATTTTTCGGTTTATGAAGGAAAATATAAAAAATATATGATTTCCCCCTTTTATCTATTAGTTTGTACGGAACTCGGTGGGCGAGTCTTACTCGCACTTGTACGGTTTTATTTTTTGTTTGGTAGGTTCAGAGGTGGTCGCATATAAATTTTATTAAAACCGGTTCATTACTTTGATTCTTATAACAAAATGTATCATCCAAGTAAACGAATTGCGTATTTTGAAGTCAGTTTTTTCACTTTTTTTAAAACTGTAATTACTTTATTTATTTATTTTAACAACACAAAAGCCCACATTTCCATACAGTATTTGTTTTGGTTTGGATTGAAAAGTAATGTTTCCCCAAAATTTCTGACGATCACAGTGCATTGCCACACACGCTTTTGAACTGTTTAAATATTTGGATACCACGTTGTAATATTAAAAACAATCATGATGGGGAAGTCATCGTACAAAAGCAATGAAATGAAATTCAGAAGTAAATAAGCTTTATCAGGCAAGTGAAAGGAGCCAACCCTTTAATATGGTAATTTGTCTTAGACAATAAACAAAAGCAGCTCGTAATAGCGACCAATCAAGGATATTAATATCCCAGGAATCGCTTTGTACGTGACGGGAATATCCGCTTTGAACGGCATGTCTTCATAGATTGGAAAAGGGCAGATGGAAAACTTAGTATGTCCACTGCGTTTAGTGAGTCCGCGTAATAGTTACTTATGCAGCAGCAAATATGAAAAAATACAACCGAATTGTTAATCTCCTTCTTATTAAAATCGATAAAAAGCGCTGCTACGTTGCTTTGATCGCAACGGATTTCTTCAGAACGAATCACACTAATATTAATAGCTTACATAGCTCATACTTATATAGCTAATGACAATCTCAAATATAGAAAGACGAGTGTTCGCCGTTCGTCGACAACGAATAAAGTTAATCGTTCTTTAAAGTATTTTCTTTTATCAGCCCTGTTTGAACTAACTGTCCCACTGCAGGCCATCTTCTCATTATGAGAAGGGTAAGGCCATAGTCTGCCACGCTGCCCAAGTGCGGGTTGGCAGACTTCACACTACTTTAAATTAATAAACCTTTTGAATTCCGTTTCAGTTTATTTGGAAGCAGCCATTTTGTTTTTGCTAAATTGCAACAATCTAACAGTGGCTTCTTCTCAATTTGGCATCTGCCTTAAAATTTGTCTGTACCAAGAATTTGCACAAATTCTTAAGGGGCAATTTCGTTAAATCTGCTCAATAGAGAGTGAAAAGGTAACTTTAGACAAACATTCAAATTCTTCCCGTATTTGCTTAGTTGATTTTTATTAAGAAGAAAACGTTATAGGCAAAGTTAATATACATAGGTGTGTTCAACTATATTTTTAACCGACTACCAAAAAGAATTACTCCGCCAATTATGAATTGTTTTGATGATCCTTTTTTGTTTGATAGGTGTCCCTTATATATGATAAATGTCCCTTTTTTTTCAAAAAAATCAAAATTGGTTCAGTAGGTTTGGTTTTTATAACAAAATAACTGAAAAAAAATTGTAATAAGTAAACGAATTGCGTAATTTGAAGTCGGTTTTTTTAGTTTTTTAAATTATAATATTTACTTAATATATTTTATTATATTTATAATTATAATTTATTTAATATTCACTTACAAATACTCACTTAAAAATATTTAAGACATTATTTTAAGAAAAATATGTCATATGATGTGGCTGGGTACATTTTCAAAAAATCGGTGTAAAACGGAACACACTTAAAACACCGATATACTTACTCGCAATTTAGTTACCAAATTATTCTTTAGAAGTAGCCATTTTGAATAACACTTAATTTAAGTAAACACAACATAACAAAGTCGGTGCTTAACAGTTGCTCTACGAAAGTATACAAAAGTAACCGGACACACGCGACTTGATTGAAATCTTGAGTACATAATTAGACCATACTACAGATTTTTTATTTATTTAAAGCTGCGATAATATTTGTGTTTGAAGTCGCGGTGAGTAAAATTTTATTATAAAGACTCAATATTATACCTACCAGTGGGTAGAGGCGTGAAAGTTTAGTCAAAACAATGATATCGTACCTATAAGTCTTTTAACACGTTTTTTCCACGAATTCCAGCGCCTAAAGCTGGTAATTTTCCGAACCAACCCAAAAAAGCGAGCAGTACTCCATTCACGTCCGAACTTATACTTGGTAGTGTTCCGGAATTTTACTGAATGTTCATCTTTTCAGATACTCGAAAAAAGCTTGGAAGTGTTCAGTGTGCTTATAATAAAGAACGTGTCACTGGAACACTGTGGGACTTACACGTGTGTGGCGGCCAACCACGTGGCCAAGGTGAACAGGACTGCCAATCTTTATATTAAAGGTAAGTACATTTACATAGACCCGATACACTAAACCGGAAATTAGTTGACTGCAGCCAATTACAACTGCATCCGGAACAGACGATCGAAGATGGTGCGTCGGCGGACCATTGCGGACCATTTTGCAACTACCTTCCCCAGGCCCTAAATAATTTCTGTGTCAAATTTCATAACGATTGGTTCAGCCATGAAGAGGTAACAAATAGACAGAGTGACAGACAACAGACAGAGTTACTTTCGATTTTATAATATTAAGCTAGGATTATGTAAGAAATGATAACAACCAGGACACAACATTAATATAACAAACAACAAACAAAATTAAATTTTTATTTAATTTATTTTTATGCATTTTGTGACTAAGCTATGGATAATGTGTCTGCAATAAAGTTATTTTATTTTGGGGGAGACCTTTACCCAGCAGTGGGACAGCATAGGTTAATAAAAAAATATTATTATTAAATAATTGTTGATTAAACTAAAATACTTAAGAAACAATCGTCAGCAAAAGAACAAAACTATGTTAACCACAATTGTTCAATTCGAATAAAACAACATTTATTGTTTTAAAGAAAATTAATTAAATAAAATAAATTAAATTAAATAAAATAAGTAAATTTTAAAGAAAATACAGGTCAGATTTTATTCATGAATATTCAATTACGTCGCACTGTTTGTTTCCGGCCTTATTAATTACTGTATTTATTTAAGAGGCCCGGTTTGTCTGGAAAATGGTGAAAGGACAATATTTAGGAAAGAAAAGGTAAACAGAATAAATATCAGGTTTTTCTAAGATAGCGAGTTCGGGAAGAGTCCGGCTAAAATATTTGATTTCGTATACTTAGTAGAAGAATCGTACAACTTTTAACTATTATACGAAAAACAAAAAAGAAAGTTAAATTTGTCAAAGTTCTTTCATGTTTTTATAAAAATACTTTGTAAGGCGACTTTGCCATATTATAGCATCCATATTTCGATAGTCTCCTTCTCTCGCTGTTAATTAACTTTTTAATCCTAACCGCAAAAAGAGGGGTGTTATACGTTTGACGTGTGTCCCTGTGTATCTGTATATCTATGTATCTGTCTGTGACTTTGTTGTTCTCAGATTGGATATTTATGAAATGGTACAGATATAGCTAACAACCTGGAAGCGGACATAGACTAACTACATTTTATCATCATCAACATGATCACTGTTTTTCATCACTACGCCGGTGAAACCCCGGGTCATAGCCAGTATAACTTATACAATTATATTACCGACTACCTACACCAGGCGACTTAAATCAGGCGAGTTGGCGGTCAAGCGCAAACCTATTTCTACATTAAAAAATACCTCATGGTAAAAATATCAACCATCTTCTAAGTTCCAACCGAACATGAAAAGGGCAGAGTGAAAGGGCTAATTGCGCTTTTAAGTTATTTTTAACCAACCGACTTCAAAAACCGAATTCAAACTGAAAAGAGAGAAATAACACGAATAAAATCATTACTGGGCGTCTACCTAAGTAGGTACGTAAACCAACTACTTTTGAGGTCGGTGTCTTTATAGGACTTAGTTGATGACAGTTTAGGTCCTGACAGCGACCTCAAAAATAGTTGGTTTACGTACCTACTTAGGTAGACGCCTAGTATCGATTTTCTTCATGTTATTTCTCTCTTTTCAGTTTGAAGTCGGTTTATTTTTTTTAAATTACTTTTATTGAAAATTGTAGAAAATTTTGATCTACAACATGTCACGATGTCGGAGAAATTTCCTGTAGTAATTAATTAAAACAATTAGACTTATTAAGACAATTGTTGTCGCGCGATCTTTCGCCAGAAAATTACGCATTTTTCATACAACAGGATAAAACCGATTTCTACCTGTTTTTTTATTTTATTTATTTATTAAGGAACAACAAACAACTACATCTTATACAGTAATATGAAACGGCCAGCATCCTGGGAACAATTCCCGCTGCTAACGGTCTTTTAGAGTAGTTTTATTTTTATGTTTAGTTAGTTGAGTTTGTATATTGTTTTGTTGAAATATGAAACTTAGATAGATATGATATGAACTTAGATATTATCTGATTTCGATGATTTCTTTTTTTATTTGGTTGGCTACTATTTATGGCTATGCCTCTACGGTTTGCTTTTTTCAAGATTTACAGTTTTAATTTTAGAACTTCAGAACAATAACAAAATTTGAAATAATAACCGTAAGCAACCGTAGAAGCATAGACATTTATAATTTTCATTAGATAACAAAATAATTAACGAATTTGGTTAATGTTTAGGGGTAAAAAACAGTTCTCTCCTATTTGTATGGATGGAAGATCGCGCGTTAACAGTTCTCTTAAATTTAAAAAGTTATTGAATTAAGAAAAAAAAAACTAAATATATCAAAATTATTCGACAGCTTCCAAACTTGTTTTTAAATATATATAATTTTAATTTATTTCAAAATAAAGTGTAAAATAATATTCCGTCCGAATTTTTAGCTTTCCGGCTAAAATACTACTAAACATCTCTATTACTTTCTTCAATATCGTATTCCTTTACTTGCTAGTCTAATTAAAATTTCGAGGGTGTTGCTAGCGAAGGAAACGCTTGTAATTTTAGATTCTGTTCTCTCTAACAAGACATTTTTCCAATCTCTTTTATTAACTCTGAGTAAAGAAAAATGGATTGTGTTTTGTTACAAATTGTGTAAGGTCTGATTAAAAAGTAAGCTCGCAGATGATTTTATATGGAGTTATAATTAGTTTATACCAAAATATATTCGAAAATTTGTGTCTGATAAATAAATAATATAACATGAAACTTTATTAAAACTTTCGAATAAATGATTGTTTCTTTCTCACGCAGTTAGTAAATACTGATTTTATTCTGTTTTTTGACGTGATAACGTCATAAAAATCGTTAACCACCGGCTGCACGAACGAAAAAGCATGAGTCATTGTCACGTTCCGCCTGAGCCGAGCGTGCAAGCGAGAGCGCGGAACAAGCGATAGAGAGGCACGATCGGCCTAAGCGTTCGGCTTGTGAGGCATATATCATGACGTTATCACGTAAAATTGTCGCCCGTAAACCTTGACTTGACGTAAACTTTTTTGAATTGATTACCACATTTTTCTAGCATATATTAGTTGGTCAGTAAATAGCGCCACATCAAATTTTCTCCAAACAAATCTATGGTTGGGAAATGCGTAGGTAATTGATTGATCAAACTCATGGCGATGTGCGTCTATTCGTTTGTAAAAATCAATTTTCGCATGTATTATGTCATAAATAACTAAGTATGTAGCCTATAAATAGGGAGTTCAGTTCAGCCTTTAGTTATTGTAATCTACTACAGATCCCGCCACGTCATAAGAACGCTGGTTTGTTAGCCTTTACGAACAAACCAAATGTCGCGTAACATCAGGCGAGTTGGCGGTTAATCGCAAACCTATTTCTACATAAAAACAATGTTCTTTTTCCGTCACGGTATCAAATAACTACGAGTATCTTTCAGTGATGATGATGATCTTTCAGTGGCTCCCAAATGGAGCGAAGAACCACAGAATACTTCATTATTGTTGGGAAGAAGCGGCCACATATCATGCAGCGCCAACGGATATCCACAGCCACAAACACACTGGCTGAAGAAGGACTGTAAGTAAATGCAAGTTAATGTTACTGTAAGTAATGTAAGGATTATAAACTTAACTGTTATAGACTAAGGGCCTTACCGAAAAACGTTACTTAACTTTAACTGACGTCTTCATTTCTCTGTCTTCTTTCCGCAAGTGTCATTACGTGTCGGCGAGAAATTGACAAAATATGTTTAGCATTGGTTAAACTTCAGTAAACGTTTTTCGGTAATTCCGTAAGAGAGGGCCGTATGTTACCTATATTAGTAAGGTGTCACTAAATGTACAGGGCACTACAGGGTTGCCTAGGCTAAATTTGGAGCGTTTTGTACAGTTAACAAAAATGTGACCATTGTGTGTGTGTGCGTTTTGTTTAATGATATCTCATTAAAAGTGTTTTCGCTGTTTCATCAAAATTAGTTCAGCCGTGTTTTTAGCCCCAAACGCAAAATGGGAGGGTTATAGTTATATATATAATTTGACGCGCGTATTAAATGTCTGTCTGTGGCTCTGTGGCCCGGCTCTCAAACGTATGCAAAGATTTTGATATACTTAGTTTTTTTATCGACTTCAAAAAAGGAGATTATCAATTTGATATGTATATAATAATGTTACAATTGCACAATTTTCTTTTGTTTGTAAAGGTTTGATCAAAAGTTGTTGGTAATTAACGTATACTAGTTTTCATCAAAATTAGTTCGGCTTTATTTTATGTCAGGAGTGTTAAAATTTGCGTAACCAATTACGTTGGAGATCAATAAGAGAGAAAAGGATCGCGATATATTTTCCTCTTTTTCTATCTCGTTGTCCCACCGCACCATAAAGTGATATTCCAGTGGCTCTTGAGACCTGGCGTCCAGTCCTGGAGGTGGCTGGCGGAGGCGTGCTGAGTCTCACCAACGGGTCTCTTATATTCGATTCCGTGGCCCTGTCTGACGCTGGAGTGTACACGTGTCATGTAGAGAATGGTGTTGGGGAACCCTTAAGCAAGACTGTATGGATATCCGTAAATAGTAAGTCGATTTGTATTTAAGATTCTGTACTTCAACCATCTTCCGTCCCGCTCGCACATACCAATATTTTTGAATATATAAAATAGCATGAATGAATTTATAAAAAAATCATCGATAAACACTAGAATGGCCAAAAATTTCATTTTAATCAAAGTTAATTTTCATACATAAAAATTACTTTTACGTAAATAATTTGTAAAATTCATCTATTATTATATTAGGTTATTGATGTGTTATAATTTGACGTAAACTCTGTACTTTTTTTTACGCAATATAGATCTAAGATTGACCACCAACTCGCCTGGTGTGTGGCCGAGGATGGAGCACCTCGATCTAGAAGATATCTATTCACTCTGGCCTTGAAAATTCCAAGATTGTAGCTCTCAGGAAACAGAGATGGCGGCAAAGAATTATATTCCTGTGCAGTACGCATCAAGAACGTAGACAACAACAAGAATGTTCTTAAATCTGGTCAATAATAATAGACATGTGTTGCATAAAATTAAATTCAAATGAGACTGTAAGTAGCAGTGTTAAGTACTTGGACATATTTTCAACTTCAATATACAGCTAGCCTCCCAGTACTAAATAAATGGCCAAGAACGTGTCGAGACACTCACATAGTTCCTACCACAGAACACAATTTTTTTTTGATGATTCCCGTTGTCTCCCTCTTTCGTGGCCACCACTGGTGGACATCAGCACAACTTTTTGAAACAGGTGTCGATGTCCACCAGTGGTGCACACGGAAGTGGGGGACAACGGGAATCATCACAATTTTTTTGTGATAATGAAAATCGGCCAATCCTACCAACCAGAAAACATTTACCTGCCAAATTTCGTGATTTACGTAGAACTGATAGTTTCTGCGTAAAATGGCTGAGACATACGGAGAGATAACCCTATCGTACGTACATTGAATGGAAACTTCCAGAGCCCGTGACATTCGACGCAGTGTCACGGAACATGACAGCCAAGCTGGGCCAGCGTGTGACCATCGAGTGCCATGCCAGGGGTGACGATCCTATCAGGATCATGTGGACCAGAAACGGGAAACCAATCAACCCCTTGACTCAAAGGTAAGACAAATTTTTGCAATAACTTTGACATCATGTGTCATATACTATATTTGTTTGTAATCATCATCATCATCATCATCTCAGCCATAAGAAGTCCACTGCTGGACATAGGCCTCCCCCATGGATTTCTAAAAAGACCGATTGGAAGCGGCTTGCATCCAGCGTCTTCCCGCCACTTGTATGAGGTCATCTGACCATCTCGTGGCTGGTCTTCCTACGCTGCGCTATCTTGTTATTCTTGTTTGTAATATCTAATAATGATGATTAGGCTGTAGGCTGTCATGTAGAAACATACATACATACCCACATACATACATACACTTGCAAAACGTAACCCTTCTTCTTAAGCAGTCGGGTAAAAAGTAACCCCGACGGTGTCCATTTTTTATGGACAAACACGTTTACCAGTGGTCCAACTGCGGCAAGCGGTTCTTCCAGAAGCGTCAGGCAGCTTGCCGATTAAATGAACCGCCTAGGCATAAAGTAGGCGGCCAACCCCTAGTGCGCAGATAGCCTTAGTTTGTCTTCTCTCTGGTGAGACAAAGTGTAACGTAATCTTACTCAAGGAAAAAAAAGTTATATTTAATACTGTCAAAAGTTCTATCCAAAATTAATTATACCCTGAAAACTACCAAAACTTATATTATTATGAAAATAGAGAAGCCTATTTACAATTCTCTTGTGAAATGAAAAAGCTTTGTTTAAAAGATGAGATACTTCAGTTTCGTAAGAGAATAATTTAATTAAGCGGATAGGCCAGTAGATTCTTTTCTTAAATATTAATATAAGCAAGTAAAAACTTAAAGAATATCTCAAGAGCCTTGAAAATTCTTTAGCATAAAACTAGTTTAGGAATTTCTAGGAATTTTGATGGCAGATAAATCGTAAACGGTTGATAAAAAAACCGCCAGCGGCAGATTTTTTTATCTTTTAGTGATGCACGATTTAATAGCGATGTGCCTACATGTTGTGTTCAAATCGTTGAAATGAACATTTCATAAAAGGTCATATTTCATGAAATAGTCAATAGACATTTGATTATTTTATGAATTTATCAATTCAATGATTGTACGCGACATACACAGGGATGTTTTTAGCCGACTTTGAAAAAGAATCATAGCTCCGTCATTTATAACACCGATTTAGAAAACTTATTTTTGATTTGAAAGTATGTATTGACAGATGGGCCCCAGAAATCCATAGAAATTTCATCAACATCGGTTCAGTAATTTGGGTTTAAAAACAAAATAACTAGCTAAAAATATCAATATAGCAGGGCACATAGCACGTAGAACTGATGGCCAATGGGAACGAAACGTTCTCAAGTGGAGACCACGCACCTGCAAGCGCAGCGTAGGAAGACCAGCCACAAGATGCACAGATGACCTCATACAAGTGGCGGGAAGACGCTGGAAGCAAGCGTCCAATCGGTCTTTTTGAAAGTCCACAGGGGAGGCCTATGTCCAATAGTGGACTTCTTATGGCTGAGATGATGATTATGATGTTGTAAAAAATAAATTGCGTATTTTGAAGTCGTTTGTTTCAGTTTTTTTAATTATAATAATTGTGTACACCGACCAGTTGGTGCCATTATTCTTCCGATCCCTTTCCTTGACTTACTTTACTCTGTCTTTATTGTACAGAGTAAAAATATCGGAAGTGAGGAGTGAAGATGGTTTGACGAACATCCTAGAGCTGCTGCAGACTGAGACATCGGATGGTGCTTTGTACCAGTGCAGGGCTGGTAACCCTTTTGGCGCTGACGTCTATAGCGTGTTTCTTATTATTCTAGGTGAGTGATTCAATGTTTGTAACCATTCAGTTTCCATTCAGTTCAGTTCAGATAATCGGGCAACAACGAGTCAAGGTCATGCGCCGTGTTTTGGTTTAAAAATTGAGAGTTCAACAAAAAAAAATACATGTGATATGTGATATCCCACTACGAACCTGGTGATGTATCATGATTTTTCCGATCCTCCTGATTAATGGACGACCCACAATTCTTAGCACACAAGGAGTTTGCGCTGCAGCGTTAACAAATTCTATACATGACTATATGGTATCTGATGATAGAGCCTGGGTGTAGCTACCTTCGGGGACTTTTGAAAGCATATCTTTAGAATTCCATAAAAGAAACCTGTTTTAGTTTTTTTTTTTCATAGAACCACCATCACCACCGACAGACCTATCGGTAGACTCACTCAAGAGTCGCTCGGTGAAGCTCTCGTGGCGAGACGTGGCTAGATCTCTCGCACACTACTACAGCGTCCAAGTCACAAGCAGTCAGCGGCTCACGTGGAGTACTGCTAGGACTATCAATGTTACTAGGTAAATTTATGACGTTATTCAAGATTCATTAAGACTGTGCTCTTAATTTTGGATCTCGTCACTGAACATCAGGTGAGCAGTAGGCTACCTTGTAAAACTAAAACTGTCTCTTTAATTATATATCTATGTATCTATACATTATATATCTCTTGGTATGATTATAATAGAATTCAATGTCATGTTTTCGTATAACTTTCTTCCAAAAAGAAGCAGGTTCTCTATTGGATTGTATTTTTAGTTTTGATGTTTTTTTTTGTTTGGTAGGTAATACCTCAGAGGTGGTCCCATATAAATTGTATCACAATCGGTTCAGTACTTTAATTTTTATAACAAAATAACTGGAAACATGTCATCCAATTGAACGAATTGCGTTGATTTTTCAGTTTTTTAAACTATAATTATTTTAATTAAAATAGTCATAGTCATAGTCATATTTATTGGTAACAAACATAAGTTACAAGTCAATAAAAACAGATATTGGGGTGACCATGCGTACTAACGCGACTCGTGCGGAACGCAAACGCGACGCGCGAATTTCCCTCAAGTCCCTGTGCTGATTTTTTTGACAGTATGAGAAATGCTGCTCTTCCATGCTGGACTGGGAAAAATAAAAACTGATTATATCAGCTGCTGCTTTTATATGCACAAGAAGTTTTCTTCTTGTGCGTATAAAATATTGTATTCGAACTTAACATTGTACTTGACAAGTCGTCAGTCTGAAGTGAATACTTACGGTAGTTTTAATAAAGGTATCTTATCGTAGGCTAGAAGATATTAGGCATACAGTAGAAATAGAAGACCTCCAGCCAGCGACCAGCTACACAGCGCGGGTGGCCGCCGGAAACCAGGCAGATCTCAGTCACTACTCCACTCCAGTCAGGTTTACTACCACCGAGGAAGGTATGGAATCAATCAGTCTTAAAAACTAGCTTAGTTAAATATTTTCCTTTTTTATATGGGATGGTTGTAAGTACAAAACAGGTTAAATGGATGATAGATGTTCTAAAAAGTCGAACGAAAAGCTTAAGTTTTACTTTTATTGTCCGTGCCGCCAAATTGTGGAATACGCTGCCTGAATAGGTTTTTCGAATGGATTTCATTTAGATGTTTTTTTCAAATCGCGAGTATTTAGGTTTCTTTCCTTCTAAGCAAGCGCGTTCTATCGTAGATTGCAACTATCGGGTAACACCAGGCAAATTGGCGATCAAACGCAAGTATATTTCTGAATTATAAAAAAATGTGCATTTACATATATTAGATATTGTTTATGGAATACTTGATGAATCGCAGAAAAAGACAAAGAAGTGACCAATATATCTAGTATGTGTACGACCAATGATACTAGTGAGACAATAGAGTTACTTTTTAACATGTCCAAAATATTTTCTTCGACAAATTACATTGTTGTTTTAGCTCCATCATCACCACCACTAGGAATACAGTTGGAACAAACCGAGGCCCCTGGGGAACTCCGAGTGCGATGGCTGCCACCACCGCCAGACGCTCATAATGGGCTCATTATAGGATACAGGCTGAGAGCTGTACCGCAGCTGAATGGTATTAAAGGTCAGAATACTTTTTTCTTTTTTTTTAAATCCCACTAAGTGATTTTACCAGCATATTAATTTTTGCTACTTGAATCTAACAGACATTCTATATTCACATTTTTTCGTTTGTAAATATAGAATATTTCCATCACATTTTTTTCTGTTTCTATTCAAATATATGTAAAATATATTTGAACTAAAATGAAATTTTGTTGAATGTTTTTGTTTCTCAAGTCCATTCATTAAACGTAATAGAACGCGGCACTGACAATGAAGAGACTGACTTACAGCACCTTAAGAAAAAAAACATTTTAAACACTTTATATACAACACAATTTACTCTATCTACAGACAATTTAATTCGATTGTTTTCATCAGAAACGGAAGAAACGAGCGACAAAGCTATCAAGACGTCATCTCTCTACGCAAAACAAGAAACTATATTATCTGGACTTCTAAAAGGTGTCAGGTAACATAACTATTTGCAAGTACAATCCTTGGAACAGTAAAACTAGAATTGTTTTTTTTTTATATTCACCATTTATGAACACTATAACTAGATTTGTTTAAAGGTGCAAGCTTGCACCTTTGTGCAACTTTGGTAACTTACTGCAAGCTCACCGCACATCTCGTGGCAATTGCTCTCACTAGTTTTCGTACCTTCACGCGAGACAGACAGACGATACATGTGAGCCAATGAGCGATCTGCCGTCACTGGTGCTGCGACCGCAGCTTCGTACCGCGGCTGCAGGCTGCAGAGTCCACAGGAATCAGTAGTGTCGTTTGCGGTCTGAGGCTGCAGCTTGTAACTTACATTCCGTCTAGAACTTGTATCTACCTACTTATGGATTGCAAAATTCTTCGATTACCCTATACAATAGAACCTCAAATTCTATGGTCTCGGTGTACAAAACAAATTCATAAAATTACCTTAATAAATTATATTGTAAATATTTATATAACTGTTTATGTTTTTTTTATTGGTTGGCAACAAAAACAAGTACTCAACCGACCAAACTCATAAAACGAATAGGTAGTATAATATAAACATATTCGTATTATAAACGATGAATAGCCCGAAAACATCAATATAAGTCATAAGTAATTTATTCATAAAATGTCAATTTACACGTCAAAAAATATAAATATTAATTTCACACAGAAATAATTTCGATTTAAATAAGATATTGTTAATTAATAAATAAAATCGAAATATTAAAAAAATCATTCAATCAAATTCATACTAAGAAATGTCACCAAGAATATAGTAAATTAAACATAAAAACATTAAGTTAATTCAATTTTATATTCATAAATTCGTCAAAACTGTAAAATGCTTGCTCAATGAGCCAAGTTTTAAGTTTATTTTTAAATCGTTGTAGACTTAACGCTAAATGTATGTATAGATGTATGTGAATAAAATTAAACTTGAAATTGTTAACAATAATGGTTCTATATTATAATATGTATTGCAGCTTTGAGCACATAAAATGTAATAATGATCTATTTCCCAGATACGCAGTAACGGTCGCGGCGTACAACAGCGCTGGAACCGGACCGTTCTCTGTTCCACTGTTTCAAGACACCAGGGAAGGAGGTAGGTTCACAAAAAGACCACTGCTGGAAATAGGTCATCCCAGGATTAGGATTTGCAAGACCAGTTGTCGCGCGGCTTGCATACATCGTCTTCATGCATGGAGCTGTATGTACTTACGAACGAGAGCAGACACCACTCATAGCTACTTTGTTACATTCAACTGCGGCGAGAGCGCCGCACCTCACTCGGTGGCTTACTAGTGAAGTGAGTGCTTTCGATGTTTTGCTGGCGAGAAAATACACAATAGTTGCAATTCTGCGTTGCAAGTACCAATCGTATCGTATAATCGTAGATAAACGATGTAATTTTTATTCCAGCGCTGTAACGCTGTTTTTGTTTGCTTTACCAAAAAATGTGACAATAATTTTTCTTCAGATAAGTAGCTCTTCTAGTACGTAAGTACATACAGCTCAATGCTTTATGCCGCTTGCATGAGGCCGTTTGTCCACCTTTGGCTAGTCTTATGCTTACCAGTGCATGGTCTCCACTCGATAAATCGGCTGAAAATAAGGCTATTTATCCCAATGAACGATACAATAGTCGAATAAATCTTCTCTGTACAGCGTAAAATCATTCGTAAACATTATACGAGCCTTGAAAAGCTTTCCACCAATATTTAAAACTTACCTCTTAATTCTCGACAAAAACTTCGCAGACAATTTCACACTCAATCCTTGTCAATTCCCGGGAAAATTTTCTATTGGGACTGTGTAAAATATTTAAAAAGTTTTTCTTAGAAGCTGAGTTTTATCGCTGGCGGAGAACTTCGTTCTACTAATTACTTTTAATCACGGGGTTTTACGGAGAGAGAAGGGATTTACAGTTAATATCATACATACATTCGGCAAGTACGAGTTTCAGTCGCGCACCGAGGCTTCCGTACTCCTATGCATGACACAATACATGAATATGAACGCTAACACTAGGGCCAATTACTCAACAACTTCAAATATTTTCTACAATAGAAATAGCCTGAAATGCTAGGCGTTCACAATGCAATATCAACTTCAAATAAGTAAGTGTTACAGACCTATTTTCTTTATCCAAAAATATTTTAACACTACCGTTTACTTTATTTTATGTTTACGTGACATGACACGAACTGATATCGAAATGTTTACTTGTCATTTTTGTTTCTTTTTTTGTTAGATCAACAAGGATGTTTTTCTCGTATAACAATTTCCTATGTTTTTAAAAATTATTTACGCAAGCTTGTCTCGCTCTTGACCAGTATTTAGTATTTGTAGATTTACATCAAAGTAAACCCTACAAGCTATTTTGTTATAAAAAACAAAGTACTAAATCAATGTTAATAAAATTTATATGGGACCACCTCTGAAATATGATCTACCAAATAAAAAAAAAACACCAAAATCAATGCACAATTGGCTGAGTAATCGGTGAACAAACATAAAAAAACATACAGACCGAATTGATAACCTCCTTCTTTTAGGAAGTCGGTTAAAAAGTAATATCTTTTTCCATAAAATTCGCTGTAAACTCACATTTCCTTAATTCTAAACGGCGGCTTGACGGGAAGCTAATTTCGTATTCCCAAACAAGAGTAATTTGCGCAACTTTTTCGCTTTATTTTTGTTACACAACTCTTCCTTACAACTACACAAGTGTCATAAATCTACTCTGTTTTATGTTCGCGAGAGGATCACGTATACAATTGAAGAGTACGCCAACTTCCTATTGAAAACAATTAAAAACAAATCATTTAGACAGCTAGGAGCAACTTTCTTAGTAAGCTCTATTATTACCGTGGGTCGCGTTAGTTTTGAGCTCCCGATATTTCACGCGATTTTAACGCGAACCACGGCAGATACCCCATTAATAGTTTTATTTTATTTTATTTATTTATTCTTCAATTACATAATGAAAATTTATGAGACAATGTGCTTTAAATAAATGTGCTTTAACTCGCTATTTCGTTTGTGTCACGCTTGATATTATTATGCTGATATTATGCTAAGTGTACATTTTCAGTAAAAATATGCACAAAACCGATTTAAAATGTATTGAAATACTTTTACCATGTATAATAGTGTGAGTAATAGTGTAAGTTTTAGATTAATTGCAAAAATATTAATTTAGTTTTCGAAATTAAATATTTGGATAAAATTTATGATAATCTTCTGTTTTCTTCAACAAATATGATTTACCGCCAGTGAAGACCGATATTAAAGCTAAATACTATTTATTCATTATAAAACTATAGGACCATAATTAGTAAGCACAGAATTCGAGGCCCTATTTACATAGGGTTGGTGAAAAAACCTTAGTAAAAATCTAACTACCAACATGGTTATCGGTCTCGGACCAGGATGCCAGGTGGCGCCGTGAAGTAAACTTGCCGCAGTTTGGATAAAATCACTCCTGTAGGGATATTCAGAACTCATTCGGAATCGAATCGGAATCTATATTTCCGTCTCTGTCATTTCCATAAAGAATGACAGAGACGGAGCAATTATTCATTTATTTCAGACATTGTGTCCATATACATTGAGATTATAAAATTTGATTACGTCATAGTCAATCACAATACAAAAAGAAAATACTATTATGTCATTCAAAAATATAAGAGTCAAGAATTACAATGAATTAAATATATATAAATTAAAAGATGTCAAATGATTAAAAATAAATGTCAATAAATATTTTGAATGTCATACTAGAAACACACATAATCACAACAAAATATAGATTCCGAATCGGAATGAGTTCTGAATACGGGGACTGGTCTTAAATTAAGTTACTGTTTCTGATAATACGTTACGTCGTAAAGTTTGTTTCAGTCATTATCATTTTGAAATGTTTTGTTGCCGCAACCCTTTTAATAATAAGGGATTTGCCCTCGGCTCATAAAATAGTTGAAATTTCAAACAATACAAACAATTTTACTCGTTCTCCGTATTTAGTTTCGAATAGGCATAATTAACTTTCAGAATAGTAACGATAAATCACGACTGTGGAATGTTCCAGAATGGGAAAGTAATTTACAATATTTATATTTATTTTATTGTATTTCAACCGTATACATGAAATACGGTATCTTTCTCTCTCTCACACACGCTCTCTCTCTCTCTCTCTCTCTGTGTCTCTCTGTGAAATTAACTCTGACAACAAATACGATAGTTAGCTACAACATATACGTTGTTAAAGACGCCTTTGTGTGTTCTACTCCCCATCATCTCAGCCACAAGAAATCCACTGCTGGACATAGACCACCATCATGGAGTTCCAAAAAGATCTATTGAAACTATGATTTTTACCCCTAAAATATTACCAATGCCCGGTATCGTTTTGTTTTTATATGACTGAGCCATGCCTCTACATGTGTATTTTCTTTCATTTATTAATATTCAAATTAAATTTTAACTTACAAACCCAACATTTTACGTCCATAAACTAAGTCTAGTTCAATCAGGCGAGTTGGTGGCCAGTCATAGACTAATGTAATATAAAAATGGTTGTTTGTAAAGTAGGTTTACGGACGATAATTTTTCATGACAACGATGCGTCACAAGCCGAACGCTTAGGCCGATCGTGCTTCTCTATCGCTTGTTCCGCGCTCTCGCTTGCACGCTCGGCTCAGGCGGACGTGACACGTTTTCGTACGTGCAGCTGGCGTTCATTGATTTATAAGACGTTATCACGTCAATAAATTAAAAAAAAAAGGTTAACATTGAATCGCAAATAAAAATTAAATTTCAATCGATTGTTTAACCATTGTTTCTATAGCCATAGAATCAAGGGCGTCGCCAGCCCATGGCCCAGGGGGGGGCAAGTTAATATTATGGAGGATGAGAAAAATATGTATTGTACGTACAGGTACAATTGCACGGCCTTATGACTTTAGTTGCTTTGCAGTTGGCTACATTTTTTAAATCTCTAGGGGGGCAGCTACCCCCTCTGCCCCCCCTTGGCGACGCCCTTGCATAGAATCTGATAGAAGTTTCAATTCTCCAGCCCCCGAAGAAGGTCCGTCGTCAGTAGAGTGCGGAGGCGTCACGTCGACAGCGCTGCGTGTGAGTTGGCAGCCCATACCGCCACACAAGCAGGCTGGAGCTCTCATTGGATACAGTGTGCTGTACGCTGCACAAGGTCAGATCACCCGCTGGGTAAGCTATATAAGATCCGAAATACGTTAGTTAGAATCTTTCTTGCCCGAATACATTTCATAGAACTCACTCACTGATTCCAGATGTATTACTTGACACGAATTTTGGATTCCGTATGTGTATCCATGTATGCCATAAGTTTTATTTACCTGAACATTTAATAGATTAGGTTCGTTACGTTTCTGTTTTACTATATAAAAATACCTTATTATTTAAGTAAAGAGATAAACATTTTTATTGATAAATTGTTAACTAATTATGCGTCTACTTTTACTAGTCATACATCTTGACAAGTCATTTCTAACAATTGTAATACGGACAAATAGAGAATTGAATGGAAATTATAACTTATTACAAAATGAAAATTAAATATATTTAATGTCAAGTGAATACAGATAATGTTAAATTTGTATCATTAATAATATAATACTATAAGTTATATCAGTAATAAAAACAATAAATAACTACAATTATGTTACCATAATATATTGCGTGTCATAATATTGCACTCGTAAAAAGCTCGTCAATAGTGTAACGATTTTTGAACGAGCCAGTGTTTCAGTTTTGATTTAAATAAATAATAATAAATAAATCATAAAGTAGGATATATGCTATCATCATTCTATTTCAAGCTAAAAACTAGCAATATACGTTCTCGTTAGCCTATACTTCAGGTAACACAACACACCACTCTGCCATCGCGAAACACAAAGACAAATGTGCACTATTCATCAATTAGTTGACCAATGTGTATCATGTGCATTCGAATTTCAAACTAGGCTAGTGGCTGATTTTCGGCACAATTGCGAAACCTCAAGTTTCAATCGAAATACTGTATTTCCCCGCATAAATGTTCTACAGCACAGTTGTAGAGGATATTAGTTTGAATAAATTACAGTTTAAAAAACTAAAAAAACACGCTCCAAATTATTGTATTGTCATAAACCTAATCGTGGTCAAAGTTCATTACAAGACTTTTCTAACAAATCCAAACACAGCTATGATACGATGTTCCATCATGAAGTTCTAGTTCATATCTTCTGGCTCTATCATCAGATAAGTTCGACAGTACCATATTATTTTATTGTCATCAGAACTACATACAACTGCCAATTTCCATGACGCTACGATCCTTGGAAGATGGTTAAATTAGTTACCTTAGATTTCATTACATACAGGTCGACCTCCGGCTCCATCATCAGATCAGTTCGACAGTACCATATTATTGTATTGTCATCAGAACTACATACAGCTGCCAATTTTCATGATGCTACGATCCTTGGAAGATGATTAGTTACCTTAGATTTCATTACATACTGGTCGACCTAATAAAAGCGTGTTAAAAACTGAGAAAACCGAATTCAAAATACGCAATTCGTTTACTTGGATGATATTTTTTCAGTTATTTCGTTATAAAAACCAAAGTACTGAACCGATTTCGATAAAATACCTCTGAGGTATGAGTTTTACCTACAAACAAAAAAGTATTCTCAAAAACAATTCAGAATTGGCGATTCCTACAGTCGATTTGAGAACCCAATGGAAGTCGGTTAAAAATTTAAAATAATTCTGCCTCTTTGCTAGTTTATTACCTGTCATGAATATTCATAAATCAGTTATGACAATAATGTTTAGTTTTTTCTAAGGTTTTAATGATCGTTACTCACTGAAATTAAACAAATCCAAGACATCTAGCACAGATCTGTGATACCTACCTGTTTACACCGTGAACGACTTCTGCTTGCATATCGAACGTTTGGCATAAATATAATAGGCGGTAGTATTTAATATATATTTTATAACATAAAATACAACTGTCATCTATTCTGTGTGACCACGTACGCTGCAGTGTTCGAAACGTCAGATCATAAAATTATGTAAAATATAATCGATAAATCCGTTAAAATTTGTTTAATTTCAATAAATAAAATTAATAGTCATGATTTCGTCATAATTATCAAATACTTGGTCGTTTTGTAATTCCAAAGTTATAGCTAGACTTCGTAATGAAATTCTAGTGTCAACTGTTCGCGCGTCAACTTTACTAATTAAATCTGGAACTCTTATTGAATCAAATCCGTTAAAATTTTTTTAATTTCAATAAATAAAATTAATAGTCATGATTTCGTCATAATTATCAAATACTTGGTCGTTTTGTAATTCCAAAGTTATAGCTAGACTTCATAATGAAATTCTAGTGTCAACTGTTCGCGCGTCAACTTTACTAATTAAATCTGGAACCCTTAATTGAATCAAATCCGTTAAAATTTGTTTAATTTCAATAAATCAAATTAATAGTCATGATTTCGTCATAATTATCAAATACTTGGTCGTTTTGTAATTCCAAAGTTATAGCTAGACTTCATAATGAAATTCTAGTGTCAACTGTTCGCGCGTCAACTTTACTAATTAAATCTGGAACCCTTAATTGAAGCATTGAGTGAATTAGCGAGTGAATAGGTTTCTTCTAGGCAAGCGCGCTCCATTGTAGACCGTAACTGTCGTAACATCAGGTGAGTTGACGGTCAAGCGCAATCCTATCGTCGAATAAAAAAAATTGAGTTCAAGATTTGGTAATATAATTATACGACTAATTTTATGGAATTGAAAGCAACTCAATAGTTCTTACCATTTGCCTGCATGAGTATTGAGCATTATCTATTAACAAAAGAATCTTCACCAAACTATTGCTATAAATTTGAAATAATAATGCAAATTATTATGTAATAATGGTAATTAATTATGACTAATTCATAACCAATTATTGGCTTTTTCTAAATGCTTTTCGTGAAGTTTTAAAAAATAACGATTCTGTTGTAAAAGATAAAAAGATTGATATAATAGATTTCCGTGTCAGAAACCTAGTTGCCGATACTGGATGTTTACGCAGCGTCCTAAACGCCAAGCCCGGTACAAAATGAGCCAATTTCCTTTACCTCCCAAATGTAACTAGCACAGTAGATCCTAACGCAAAATTGAATATCTTCAGCTTCAAAAGATACTTGTCTCTGACCCGAAACTTGGCGCCCTATTCAGTATCATTATGCAAATACGCGGAGTTCCCGACGACGTAATAGCACATCCACTTTGAGCTCTATTGAACTATAATAAACTTTGAATACGAGATACGAGTACATACAGTTACTATTTCGGCGTTACTGTCGTTTGTGTGTAAATTTTGTGAACAACTCAGGAAATAATGTATATGTAGTTTGAATAATTATAGTTTAAAAAACTGAAGCAACCGCCTTCTCATTGATGCCATTGTCAGAACTGGACCAAATTGAAATGGGACCACAGGGGAAGCACTAGCTTTCAAATTAAAAAAAAAAAAACATAAAAATCGGTTCACCCAGTCGAAAGTTCTGAGGTAAAAAACATTTTTTTAAAATACAGCCGAATTGAGAACCTCCTCCTTTTTGAAGTTGGTTGAAAACATAAAAACCCGAGTTCAATATATACAATACAATACATACGCTGCTAAATTTATGCTGTTAAATTTTTTACAGGCACTTGGATGATATTTTGCCAGATATTTTGTTATAAAAATACCTACTGCATTAATTTTGATAAAATATGTGGAACTACCTCTAATAAAGTATGTCCTATTAAATACAAAAAGAATCATCAATCAACAATCAATGCACAAGTAGTTGAGTAATCGGTGAACAAACAACAAAAAAAACCATAGGTACAGACAGTATTGACAACCTCCTTCATTTTGGAAGTCGGTTAAAAATATAGGGCAATCTGATTTATCTGATTCTTTTTGAGAATTTGGAGTTATGAGTAAAATTTGTAAACAATGACGAGAGCAAATACTTTTTTCGACTAAATATGTATATAATATATCATGTAACTGTTCAATTATTCCTTCTAGAGCTTTGTGACTGAAACATTTTCCCAGGATTTATATCACAATGCCACAACCCTTAAGGTGGGCGCCCACTGGACCGGCGTTTACCATGGGTGCAATTTTGAATCGCACAAAAGTTTTCGCATACGTATATTATGACTTTCTTTAGAACGATGTAATTCCTTAGAATTATTTTTATGTATGAGAGTTAACTTGGATCAAATTGAAATTTTTGACGAATATTGTTTTACAAACGACAATTTATTTTATAAGTTCATGCAGTAATTTTATATATTCAAAAATGTGGGTATGCGTGAGCGAGACGGACGATGGTCGGACTATGGACTCTGAAACAACGCCCACTAGACCGTTCCAACACCAACCGAGACCGTAGCGCGTCATGCACGGTCCGGCAACGTATTCATACCGATACGTTACATTATACGTAAACTGTTTGGTACGTTCACACCACGATCATGGTATGGTACGAAGCAGTGGCCGTCCACCTTTATTCTAAGATTGGGACATTTCCTCGTCACGTCTCAACGAGATCATGGCATCGTATATTGCGCGGAACCCGGATGTGGGAGACAGGGACAAACATCAGGCGCACGCTTGACCCGGATCTGTCAAAATCCGAAGTTAACCGAAAAAACACAATCGGTGTGGTTAGATCCTAAAATTAATTGGACTTAGGCTGGGACTCGATTTCTTTTAAGCAAATGAGTGATGACATGAGGTTTACGTAGGGATCCGCAGTTGCACTTCGCTATATGCGGACTTAGAATAGAGCTAAGAACATATGGATTGATTTTGCGATTTGAATGGAATTTGAACAAAAGTTCCCTCTACAAGTACATTTTACCGGTTTTTTGATAAGTTAGCGAGTTATAACTCGCTAACTTATCTGTGGTAGTTTTCCTTTTAATTTCATTGTATATATTATTAACATAGGTACATATTTTCACATCTCCAATGCCACCCATTTAGCTGGCAAAGGGATGGGACACTTGACTCCAACTTGACTAACAAAAATGATCACTTTCAATTCCTATGATATTTTTTGATTACCTCTCCAACGATATCCTACACATTGAAATAGACAAGAAAAAAATTTACCCACTTTATCTGTAGGGGAGGTACTCCAAAGATTTTTTAATCAAGATAATTATGTATACCCTTACTAAATTACAGCTTTCTATAGTATATAATAGCAGTAGCTTTCTTGACAGACGGACAAACGGACAGACATGGCGTTAAATAAGGGTTCGTAGTTGACTACGGAACTCTAAAAACGTCTATTTTCCTTTATGGTTTAATATAAATAACTGATATTATGTTAATAGATAAAACTAATATGATTTTGAAGATAACATTGAATTTACAAACCCTGACCACATAGCTGACCCCAAATCCCAAACTTCCATCCTGGAAATGTTATCTATGATTCAAGCGAAACTTATATCCAATCTAATTTGACCTCTACTCGTGAACTTTCCTTATCTAAAAACAGGTCAACGGTGATTGAACGTGGCTACTATATCTCATCCAAGCTAGTCAGAGCTCTGTTTGTAAACTGTTTGTTTCTGAATACAGGTCGACATTGGTTGAACGTTACATCCTTAGTGACGGAGCTGCGGCTACAAGGTCTGGCGAAGTTTACCAACTATACCATCAAAGTAGCTGGTTTCTCCAACTATGGACTTGGTCCGTTCTCTTACCCGATAGTTTGCTCAACTCTACAGGACGGTGGGTAATTGTGTATAATGTATATTTTCTAAAATAACGGTTACTGCTTACGACTAAACCGCTAACATTTATGTACATACCAAACATTCACTCTTTTTTTTTATGTTGAAATAGGTTCGCGCTTGACCGCCAACTTGGCGACGAAGAAACCAATTCACTCGCGATTTAAAGACACCCAGATTATATCTCTCGGGAATGACCGACTCAGGAAGCGTATTTCACATTCTAGCAGTCCGCACGATGAAAGTGGAACTAAAGCGTTTCGTTCGGGTTTTTACTCGAAAAACATATTCCTTCTTGTGCAGTCGGGTAAATATTATATATATATAGAATTACTTTTAAATTTTTTAGGGTTCCATACCCAAAGGGTAAAACGGGACCCTATTACTAAGACACCGCTGTCTAGTTAGATAGTTGAAATTTTCACAGATGATGTACTTATATTTCTGTTGCCGCTATAACAACAAATACTAAAAAACAGAATAAAATAAATATGTAAGGGGGCTCCCATACAACAAACGTGATTTTTTTATCGTTTTTATAGATAATGGTACGGAACCCTTCGTACGCGAGTCCGACTCGCACTTGGGCAGTTTTTAGTTTTTTTTACCTGACTGTACAAGAAGGAGGGTTATGTTTTTCAAGTGTATGTATGTATATTCGCGGTTTAGCCGAAACCAGTATCCAGTTATTTTTTATGAATGAATGTTCCATGTTCATATTCGAATGAAATGTTTATGTTATGTTCGATAAAAATAATTCGGCCGGGAAGAACAAGGGTCCGCTAACTACTGGAGCGTGAAATCAGGATATGATTCACTGCACAATACCATTACTAGAGTAAATCTGCCGAGGGAAATATATTCAAAAGAATTATTCGGATCCATTGACGAATTATGACGAAAAAAATATTGTTCATCAGTTATTTAGTCAGTTTTTTGCGAATTAGTTATATGTTTATAGAAAATTATCAAGTTAATAAATTTCTATTAAAAGAAAAAAAACTTTTAAAAGTGACTAAAATTAACGCGGTTAGCGCATTTGCCATTATCAAAAATATTGTGTAGTAAATCCTAGTTATTTTATAATTATAGTTTAAAAACTGAAAAAACCGACTTCAAAATACGCATCTCCCTCTTTTTGGAGTCGGTTAAAAAAGCGCTTACGCTTACTTACCTTCACAAAAATATTTTTCTTATAACTGCCTAAAAGGCCAATTACACTACCCGATTTCTAAGGCCCCGTCTATCGGCTGCCTGTCTGGGAAGTATCACTACCCTGTCGACAGGGCATGATAAATCAGGTACTGTAATAGGCCTTTAACTCAGTTAATATTTATTGCAGTTCCCGATGCACCGGCGGAAATAAAGCTCCTGCCCCAATCTTCCAACACGTTATTGGTCAGTTGGAAGAAGCCAAGACAGCCAAATGGGAAACTATTACATTATACTGTCTACTGCAAGCATACTACAAGGTAAGCAAACGTTGGATTAAGTAGGTTATGGGTGTTAAGCTATAAAATATATACAAACGCTTTAGTAATGTCATTGTACAAACGTCAATTTTAAGTCGAAAGTTTCGACTGCAGTTTCAACCGATTTCCACCAAATATATCTTGTTTTAAAATATACAAATATTCACGATATTTTTCTTCACCATCATCTCAGAAGCCCACTGCTGGACTTGAAAAAAACTGAGGATTTAGGCCTCCCCTACGGATTTTCAAAAAGATCGGTTGGAAGCGGCTTGTATTCAGCGTCTTCCTGCCATTTGTGCCACTTGTATGAGTCGTCGTCTGTCCTGGCTTCCTACGCTGCGCTAAATTATAATCTCATGTTTTCATTTCAAACACAAGTTAATTTATCTATTGAGACATTTTAAGGACATTTTGTGATAAATGCAAATATTCTCTTTGTTCGAAAAACTTATCAACTGTCAATCGTTTGACAGCTCTCCGCTTCCGTCCCCTTTCATATCCTGTCCATTTTCGAATTATATCTAGTTCGAGTGACCCGAAATTTGTTGGCAGAAATAGGTCAAGTTTCACTGCCGATATTCTGAAGAGGCAGGTCCGGTGGGAATTATCGACAACCCGTGACGTTTTTATGATAAAAAACAATGTATTTATCGAATCAAAATAATCTAGGGCAATAACCAATATCAAGTAATATATTAATATACTGCAATACTTTTTTAATAACTGACTCAACAAATATAGGTTTAGAAAACTCAAAAACTACCGACAAAAAAACGGCTCAACCTATTTTTATGACTTTTTTAACAGAGCTAAGAATACTCATGATGAAATTCTCTTTCAAACAAAAAAACTAGATCAAAATCGGTGTTTCCGTTTGAGACCTACGATTCATCAGACAGATATATAGATACACACGCATAATTATAAAGCCCTCTTTGTAAAAAAATAGCTATTCAATTGAAAATAATTTGTACATCGCGAGTTTTCAATTGTTCATCGACATCAAAGAGGATGTTCTTAATTCATCGGAATGTTTTTATGCATGTTCTAAAATAATCTTTTTGTAGGTAAGTATGTTGCTTTTTACTCTCCGACGCAAAAAGAGGGGCGTAATGTATTCGAGGTGTGTATTTGTGTGTCTATGTGTGTGACATAGAAGTTATCAAACGGATGGACCGATTTTGTTCCAGTTCTATTTTATCGTTTGAAAGATCTTATCTATGTTTAATAAAAATCGTCCAAGTTAAGAGTTCGTAGTTTGGCCATCGTCCGTCTCGCTCGCGCATACCCACATTTTTGAAGATATAAAATGAACGAATGAAGTAATAAAAAAAATCGTCGTTTGTAAAACTAGAAAACAACATCATAAACATTCGAAAAAAAAACAAATCCAGGTTAATATTCATAAAAAATATTTTTATGTATGAAAATTAACTTGGATCAAATTGAAATTTTTGGCAAATTTTTGTGATGTTGTTTTCTAGTTTAACAAATGACGATTTTTTATAAGTTCATGCAGTCATTTTATATCTTCAAAAGTGTGGGTATGCGCGAGCGAGACGGACGATGGTCGTACTACGGACACTATAAGTTCTTAAACTTGATATTATTCGTTTTTTAAAGTGTTTTTCAACATTTAAGGTTTTCACAGTTGTAGACAATTCTAAAATTTTCAGCATCCCGCGGGACTTGAACCTTTAACTTTTTTAATTGTTATTTGAAAGGTTATTGGAAAGGTCATTTTGCTTTAGTACCTAATTTATAATGAGCTCCAATTTCTGTATCATATTACCATGTTTTTATGTAATAAGAAAAAGACTACTGTTCATAAATGTCCATTATCTAATTTAATTTAAAATATATAAAAACTTTGATTAAATTTTGAAACACGATGTCTTCCGGCTGTCAAAAAAGGTTTATCTATTAAAAACCTGTGTAAAAAGTATTTATAGTGGAAATACTAGTTGATTAAACAAAAACAGTCAGTTATATCTTGCCGCCTACCCTCGGTTGCTTGGATACAAAACTTATGAATTTGGAATTCGTTTCCGTTAGCCTCGCTTCATTTCCGACGTTTCCTTTTAATAGACAGCTCTGTGATTGCAATCCATTTTTAACCGACTTTGAAAGAGGAGGAGTTTTTTTTTTATACATTATAGATCTATGATTGACCACCAACTCGCCTGATGTTAAGCGACGGTGTGGCCGAGGATGGAGCTCGTCGATCAAGAAGATATCTATTCACTCTAGCCTTGCAAAATTCCAAGATTGTAGGTCTCAGGAAACAGAGATGGCGGCAAAGAATTCCACTCTTGTGCAATACGCAACAGGAATGTGGATCGATATCGCTGAGTACGGATTTTTGACATTTCAACGAGAAATGGGTGGTAATACGCCGACTTTCTGCTAGTCCTGTAGTGAAATGGGGGGGTGGAATTAGGTCGTGAAGCTCTTGCGCACATTCCCCGAAATGAATCCTGTAGAAAATAGACAGACATGCTTCTTATGCTTTTTGGATATTTGTTTCGCGTTTATGAATTGATTTTGATGATTCTTTTTTGTTTGGTAAGTAATGTTAGGAGGGAAAACTTCAATCCCTCCCAATTGGTAGTTATATCGTTAAATGATTACTGCATTACAATTCACTCCTACGTTTAATACCAGCCAATATATTAGATTATGCAATTATAACAATATCACAGTGCGCCATCTTGACGAGACGCCGGTCGCGAGTGTATGCACTCGAGCGCAGCTAGGGATGCGCCCGTGCATAGAGATGGGACGCCGATTACTCGTCCCAATCGGCTAACAGTTCGGCCATCCTGCACTTCACGCGTCCTCGCGTGACCTTACAGCATTCCATCCAGCAACTCAATGAGCTGGATCATCATAGCTCCAACAAAACTGTATGCGGACAATATTCAAATTAAACATGAATTCTAGTTACAAGCGCAACCAGAAAACTTACTCATTCAGGCCCGAGACCACATGGCGGATTATGCCAAGCGTCTCTGGTGATATAGTAAACGGTAGTCAGATCAGGTTGCTCATTCTTTGGTAATATTATTAGCGCATCCAATAAATTAATGTCAGAGAATATGAACTCGATCGAATATACTTTATAAGTATAGGTCAGCAACCATCAAGCATCGACTACCACGAATGGTCAGCTTAACATTTGCACATCCAAATTTGTATAAACAGCTTCGCTTTTTGCCAAACGTACATACGCTATTTTTTGTATATTATGCATCAATCGTAGAGATAATATGTCCTTACAAGCACACGCAAAACATCAGTAACTAAGTAGTGTGCTATGTTTATTTATGCATACGTTATCGTCCAATTATTCCGGTTCTCCAAGCATAGTAAGGAAGATTATACCACCTCCTAGTATGTGTTACCGACATCGCCTGTAAGCGAATGTCACCAAGTTGCCTCCTGCAGACGTTGTTGCTGACGCGTAGCGCTACAACGGTTACGGCAACCGTCACGTATCAGCGCCACCCGTCGCGCCCATCGTAGCACCGCATTGGCGCCACCCAGCGCAACAACGCTAGCCGCCGCAGTAGCTCATTGGCGCTACTAAGCGCAGCAGAGCATCAACGCCAACCGCTGCAGTAGCGAATTGACGCTACCATGCACAGCAGAACACAGCAACACCGGATGCCGCAGCATCACATTGGCTCCACCAGGCGCAGTAGAGCGCACACAGCAGAGCGCAGTAGAGCGCACACAGCAGAGCGCAGTAGAGCGCACACAGCCGAGCGCAGTTGAGCGCACGTAGCAGAGCGCAGACAGCAGAGCGCAGTTGAGCGCACGCAGTTGGGCGCACGTAGCAGAGCGCAGTAGAGCGCACTACCGCCACGCGCCACAGTAGCGCATTGGCGCAGCAACGCCAGTCCCCGCAGTAGCGCGTTGACGCCACCAGGCGCAATAGAGCGCAGCAACACCAGACGCCGCAGCAGCGCTTGGCGCTACCAGGCGCGGCAGAACGCAGCAACACCCGTCGCCGTAGCGCATTGGCGCCAATCGCCGCAGTAGCGCCTTGGCGCCACGAGGCGCAGCTTTTCATCTTGCACGCTGATTTAGGTACGCCTGAGCAGCCTCGGCGTCGCTTCTGGCATTCTTCTTTCGACATGATGTATTTCGCTTAGTACTCCTGAGAGCTTTGTTTCTAGTGGTACTCCTGAGAGCTTTGTACTAAGACGTTGTTTTTAATGGTACTCCGGAGAGCTTTGTGCCTAGCATATTCTTTGTAGTGGTTGGTACTCCGGAGAGCTTTGTGCCTAGCATATTCTTTGTAGTGGTTGGTACTCGGAGAGCTTTGTGCCTAGCATATTCTTTGTAGTGGTACTCCGGAGAGCTTTGTCGAACATTTTGTTTGTAGTGGTACTCCAGAGAGCTTTGTGCCTAGCATATTCTTTGTAGTGGTACTCCGGAGAGCTTTGATCTAAGACGTTGTTTTTAATGGTACTCCGGAGAGCTTTGTGCCTAGCATATTCTTTGTAGTGGTACTCCTGAGAGCTTTGTCGAACATTTTGTTTGTGGTGGTACTCCAGAGAGCTTTGTGCCTAGCATATTCTTTGTAGTGGTACTCCGTAGAGCTTTGTGCCTAGCATATTCTTTGTATAGTGGTACTCCGGAGAGCTTTGTTCTAAGACGTTGTTTTTAATGGTACTCCGGAGAGCTTTGTGCCTAGCATATTCTTTGTAGTGGTACTCCGGAGAGCTTTGTCGAACATTTTGTTTGTAGTGGTACTCCTGAGAGCTTTGTCGAACTGGTCCACCAGCTTCTGGAAGTTTCACCAATATCAGGTTAGCAATTCTCACACAATTAATTATGCAACCCTTTTTTTTTTTAAACACAATTTCAGTTTATGAAATGCTCCGAACAGCCTCGTGTGAGTCATGGTACCAAAAGTACCAAAGCGACTCGATAACGCTTGAGTTGACCGCCATACACAATACTATAATATACGTTATACATATAATATTGGTGCCACTTAATACTTATTTCAATCACATCCACGTAAAACTTTCATATGTTTACTATAGCAGAATATGCTTATAGCTTTGTAATTTTCCAGTACTGTTGCTTATTAATCTCAGCTTACCACCATCCCAAATTATTAGAACTGGAAAATATCTAGCCACAGTTCAGATAGGCAGGCTATTTATATGAGATGTAGTCCTCAACAGTTATACAAGTTATGTACAGTAATTTTGACTTTCCCCTTAATATTAAGGCAGCCCGACGATAATATCAAATATGGCCTTCATTCATTTTGACGAATACATTAATATTTAATTTATACCGCTATTTTAAATAGTAGTGACTATTTAACTTCGGCATCAGGCGATACTAGTTAAAATGCAATATTAAGGTCCCATGTTGCTGACCCCCAATGCCATTTAAGGCACATAGTATAAAAGTTGCTCGAAAACACTTTCTTTCAATTGTCACACCCCAGATATTAGTTTTTATACTCACTTCATGCTTCAGTTTTTATACTTGCGTGATTTCCTGTATCCATTGACACATTATTTCCTTTCCAATCTAGCTTGTTTCATGTCCACCTTTATATCTTTTATGATTTTTAAAATATTTTCTTCATGTTCCAATTTAGTATGCTTCCATGATTTGCTGTATCAATCGACACATTATATCTTTTCCAATCTGGCTCGTTCCATATTCACATTTAGGACTGTTATGCTTTTAAATTATTTGCAGTCATCTCGTGCCATTTTCATGAAATATAAAAACAACAATCATTAATAAAATATTCGAATAGGTTCACCAACCCAGGCATGTGGATCTATTTAATACCACTTAAATATCATACTGAATTTCAAGTTGTCCCAACAAGTAACCGATGCTTACTTTCCATGTAAAACCCCTGTGTTGCTCATACTGTTAAGTAACAGCAAAACATAACATATCACCCACACATTATTCTACTAAGCCGCTTCCAATCAATCTTTTTGGAAATCCATGGGGAGACCCATGTCCAGCAGTGAAAAGTCTCTTGTGACATGTGATGATGATGATGATGATGATAAATCATATGTAGTCATCATGTTTCAAACTGAATACATAACATGGTATTATATTGTACCATCACATAGTAAACCATACATACTTTACATAAAGTCCAATTATTATTCAACCATGTTCAGATTTAATTTATACTGATGATAAAACATAACATATTACAAATAATATCTGCACATAATAGCTGTAGAATACATACATATAGCAGAACAAGCCTTAGTTAGTTTGTGCAACAATGTACACCAAATTTACTTATACAAGTCAAATGACACTGGTCCGTTGTGAACTATTAATGTAATCAATTTATCTTTGCAATATTGTACTATAAAGATTATCAACTGACTTCCCCATATTATTTCAATAACTCTTCGTTCCACATTTTATTTATCAATACTAAATAGCAAGTCTCAAGTAAACATGTCATGGTAGAAATAGCAAATCACATAAAACACACTGCTGACATAACCGCCTATTTTGAATGATTTTCATAAGCTGTCGCACACTTGTTTTGTGGAAATACTTGGAACCCACTGTTATTCTACCTTTAGTCAAGTTTCATGTAATATCATATGTGTATAAGTATACTAAATCTTTTAAGTACCTATAAATATTTTCATTTACAAACTTCATCAAATAGATATATATGTTTCATGAATATTTACCAAAATCGCTTGCCTTATTTATCTATTGTGTCTTGCACACACACTGGTCAATTTTGACTTCAATAGTGTGACAAATCCTTAATGAAGGCTCTAAGGAAGCAGATACTATATTGTATGAATAAACTAGTGTTTGTTGCAAAAATAGTTGATTATTTTAATCATTTTCTACTTATTAGATTCCAGTGAAATTAATGTCACAATATTTACAATAATACCATAGTTTTAAATAACCCAGTGGTGAGCTCACTGCATGTTAATCTTGTATTTATTGGGGAAATATCATTACATTTATACACCCAATAATGACTGATTCTAAGATAATGAACTTGTAGTTTTCATAAAGCAGTTTGTACTACCTTTAAACTCTGCATTTACAGGTCAGTTACCTTTCTATTTTCAGACACAAAAATGACAATAACACTCAGAATTAACTATTTCTTTCTAACTTTAACTGATCTTTGATTTATTGATATTATGATTTAAATCTTGATTGTGAAACTTCATTCAGTATTATTGTTCTTGAACACTGGTACACTGTACTGTACCAAGCATTAGTAAGGCATATTGTTATATTTTAGTTTACTCACAGTATAATACGTAGTTTTTAAGTTTAGGTATCCTGACGACCCGTGATGACAGACATGGAGTTTGTACTTAATTTTAGCAAAATACAATAGTGTAAACTCACTAACCTGTGTCACACATTACGTTTACTATACATACTTTACATTTTATTCCAGTAAATCCATTGGTTGCTTCCTTATCTACACAGTACCAGATAGCTCCTTGCTTGCGATAGATACTGGTACTTAACCACTATGAAGCTTCTGTTTTGTTATACCGGTACGTTCGCGTAGTAACCAATATCTTGTACACCGGTTTTCATCCCGACAATAAAACGAATAACCGAGCATTTATGGCGCGCGAATTTATGTCCCAGTTCTGACCTGTTAGGAGGGAAAACTTCAATCCCTCCCAATTGGTAGTTATATCGTTAAATGATTACTGCATTACAATTCACTCCTACGTTTAATACCAGCCAATATATTAGATTATGCAATTATAACAATATCACAGTGCGCCATCTTGACGAGACGCCGGTCGCGAGTGTATGCACTCGAGCGCAGCTAGGGATGCGCCCGTGCATAGAGATGGGACGCCGATTACTCGTCCCAATCGGCTAACAGTAATTTCATCAAAATCGGTTTAACCATTTTTTATCGGGGGTTTTGAGTTTTCTAAACTTATACCCGTTATTATAAGTATTTAACTAGCCCGCTCGGTTTTTTATTTATTAATTAATGTTAAAATGTATGTGGTGTTTATTTTAGCAACGACAGTCCTCAAGCTATAAGGGTAGACGCCCAAACACAAGCAGATATGTACGAGAAGTCGCAGACCATTGAACTGAAAGGTCTGATCGAAGGGCGCCAGTACGATGTGTGGGTGACGGCCAGCACTGCAGTTGGGGAAGGGCCGGAGAGCCGGAAGGTCACGAGCACCCTCTCATCACGAGGTATGAAATTAAAAAAAAAAACCTATGTGGAAAAAATAGTGACGAAAAAACATTATTTGTTTAGTAGAAGACATCTTTCTGAGTCTCTCGACCTAAAAAAACCGGACAAGTGCGAGTCAGACTCGCACGAGGGTTCCGTACAAAGACAAACATGTAGATAAAAGGGGGAAATTATATATATTTTTTTATATTTACCTTCATAAACCGAAAAATATACATCGTAAAAATATTGAAAAACCTGTTTTAGCTTGTGCTAATGAAGTTCTTTCATATGATAAGTACGGTTAAAGCACTTTAAAATTGGGACCGTCCTTCCTTGCATAAAAACCCTATTTTTTGTGATTAAATAAAAAAATTACAGTTTTCGGATTTTTTCCTTTATGTGTATTTCCTGTAGATATATGATAATGCTTCTTGCCAAACTGTCCTACCACTTGTATGATATCTTCTGCATGACTATAGCAGTAGGTACTACTAAACTAATTAATTTATATTACCCTGCAGTGGTAGCAGGTGTGTCGTCACTCGGTGGTGAGATTACAGTGGCTGTCCGCAACTCCCTCCTCCTGGAGTGTCGGAGCGTGGGTCTACCACCACCCAGAACTGTGTGGTACCACAACCAGAACATCATCACGCACCACCCGCGATTCAATAGGAACAGAGACGACAGCTTGCTGATAAAGAGTAAGTGGATGGATGTTTTTTTTGAGAAACGACGTGATAGCATTCTGTTACAGATCCAGACTGACCTTGTCTTTAGCCCCCTGGCTTAATATTTGTCTCTGTCAGTTCCATAAAGGTTTCAAACAGATGAACAAATCAAGAATGTTTTTAATTATATTATGATTCAAAAAGTTATGTTCAGCTGTTTAACAATTAAGAAAAAAAAACTCCCGGCTTTATTACAAAAAAACATTTTGAATATTGCCGATAGATGGCACTCAAAAAAATTACAGACAAAACTCTATGAAAGTTTTTAAGTGGAACAAGATATTTTTAAAATGCATTTTTTCTACGTTTATTTTTTTGTTTATAATACGTGATAAAAAAAAAATGTTACTGCAAACTTTGGTGTTCAAAAAATATTCTGAAATTTTTATCATTAATATTATATCATCGTATTCAAAGACTTACAAGACTCCTAATGCGATACAAAATATTGTTCCAAAAACTTAACACCAAAATCAGGTGTTTGCTAATGACAGGTCATAAACGTCATTTAATCTTAAACGTCATCTCATCGCAATCACTTCTCAATTCTTACGGTGCCAAGATGGTGAACTGTGCTAAACAATATTAAAAACTTCTTTAAAAAACTATGGAAAACATTATCACCTTCCATCTCTAAGTAACAAAAATATATTTCTAACAGTATAAAAAGCGAAATGAAACAAATTTTTACGTATTTGTAGCGTATGTTCGTGTCTCACATATGACCACGGCTGCTCCACTGTTTGAAAAATCGGGTCTTAAATTATGTGAAATATACGCGATGAAATTGTTGAAATTTATTTCATTTCAATAAATAACATTCGCGAATATTAGTATAAAAAGCATATATGCATTTCATTTCATAAATTGATTTTATTATATAAACAAATTACTGCAAATAATTAGAGATGGGTCGATGTAATATAAGTTATCGATAACAATTATTATTTTTACGGACTTCAAAAACGAGATTATCAGTTAGCTTATATTTTTCTTATATGTTACCCGCATGATTTCGTCATTTAAATTGATTTAAAATTCCTTTCAAATCTCAAAATCGGTCAGTAGTTTGGTTTTTAAAACAAAAATGCGAATTTTGAAGTCGGTTATTCTAGTTTTGTAAACTATAATAATTATGATATGTGAATCATCATCATCATCTCAGTCATAAGAAGTCCACTGCTGGACATAGGCCTCCCCCATGGATTTCTATAAAAGCCGATTGGAAGCGGCTTGCATCCAGCATCTTCCTGCCACTTGTATAAGTTCATCTGTCCATTTCTGCCTACGCTACGCTTGCCGGGGCGTGGTGTCCACTCGAGAACTTTTCAGCCCCATTGGCCATCAGTTCTACGTTCACTGCCACTTCAACTTGCTAATCAGCTGTGCTATGTCGGTGACCTTTGTACGTGAAACATGGTATTTGATTTTACGATAAATGTTTTTTTTAATTCTCAAACTAACACAGCACCATGCTAACTATTCTGTTTAGATTTTCTAGTTGATGCTGTACAAGCAGAACATTGGGCAGATATAGTAAGGCGAAGTCAAAATGATCCTTGGTGGAAACCGAATTCTCGCTTAACAATTTGTTCAGTGAATTTCCACAATAAATGTAAATACATAACAAAAACAGGGCGCCAGCGTGTTCAACATTGAGCAATACCTTCAAAGGTTACTTTGAATTATAAAATCATGACATTAATAACATTTATTCAAATTTAAATTTATAGTCCCATAGAGAAGTTGGAATCACAGAATGTTCAAAATAATTTTAATTGAAAGTATTTAATATGGTCTACTATTATGGTTAATAATGAATTTTTTGGTCTTAGTTGAAATGTAGGGGGGGGGACGACACAACTTTTTAACTTTAGCGAGCTATATCTCGCACATATCACATCTGAGACACGATAGGGTGGGGGGTTAAAAAAATTATCCAGTCTTTATTGTATATATGAAAAACCCAATCTCTATTTTTATTTTTTTTGCAAATTTTACTACGGCATTTTGTAGCGGCTCACAAAACACAATTATGTATAAAAATTTGTTTTTATAGGGTTAATAGTCTCCGAGTATAATGACTGTGACATACGGACAGTCAGACAGACGGACATGACGGAATTATAAGGGTTCCCCGTAGTTACTACGGAACCCTAATAAAACGATGTTTCTATAAACATTACAAAAAAAAAAAACAAAAAAAAAATTGGTACCTATAATTATTTATCGATATCGATACTTTAATACCTCTTGGTCTATCTCTGGTTGGTCTGTCATTAGGTTTTTTTTTATTTATTTCAGTATTGCCAGTATATGTTTTCTCAATTGCCCTGTATCATTTGTATTTACCTATACTATATTGTTTGTAAATAGGTGTGAAAATTTATTTAGTTATGCATCCCCCTCATCCCTCTGCCTTAGATTAAAAAGTCTTACTCAGCAAAACATATTGTTTCCCACAACTTTATCAGTGCTGAGTAAGACTACTGAGGAGCGGGCCACCGCCGTAGCATAAGTTAGCTGTAAGGTTTTGTAATAGATTTTATTCATTAATATTAGAGCCTTTGCATCGGCTACACCTAGTGTTAGAGCCTCCAATTCGGCTACCATATTTTAAGTTAGTCATTAAAGGCTCTATATCGCCTACACATTTTTTTATTGTAGTTTTTAAAAAAACTAGAAAGCGTTCCCGAAATTTAACTATTTATTCAGTAGAATTTAAACAAATTAATTTGGTCCATTACTGGTGCTACGAATTAACCATTGACATACATATCTAAGTATTGTGATAAATTCATTAGATTTCGAGAGGCAGTAATGTGTTAATGAATACGGAGGACAAAAAATAGTGCTACGTTAACCACAATGTTCGAACTCTGCTATAATAAAATAAACATTTGCTGTTTTATCCTATTTTCAAAAATGAAGTTCCGAATGAAATAGCTGGGCGTGGACCGTTGCACTCCAACAAAAAAAAAACGTAATATATGTTTACCTGGCTGTCAACTGATGCGAAAGCAAAAAGAACCTTCGTGATCTTAACCTACATTATGTACACATTTATCACACACACACACGTATGTTTCGCCGTAGCATAAAAATATAGTCTTTCCAGTCACAATTACTTTGACTCTTATTCTTCTCAACAGATCGTGCAACTCAAAGTCCGTGTTAAGGCCGGCTTAAAGTTTACTAAAATAAAATATGACATATCAGAGTCAAATTGAAATGAAATGAAGTTTATTGGAAAAAATAACTGCGAATGACTTCTACTGAGCTACTGAGTTATTTTTTTATGAATGAGGTATTAGTCGATTCATTGCCGTTGTGACATCAGTTATATGACGTCACAATTTGTAAATTGCATGTATAAACTTATTTAGTAAATACTATCATCATGAACTGTATTTTTTATTTACAAAATAAAAATATATTAGATTCTTTTATAAAGTGATGAAAGTGGCGCCGCTGCCTGTTTCGCTCGCACGCGGCACCCATAGATATAAAATTATTTAAATTACTGATTTCATTTTTGATTTCAGATTTTCTTTCACAGTCATAAGAACACTATTACAATGTATTAACAGTAGCTGTTATTTTATATGTGATATTTTGACCGTGATAAACGTGTAACCGACAAAATTTTCACGTTTATGTCTAAATTTCGGTCAAAATAACAAATATAATAATTTTATAGTTTAAAAAACTGAAACAACAGACTTCAAAGTTACTATTATTCCAGTTATATGATTGTATGAATCTCTCATGGACCATTCTGACTTTAATCATTATTACCCGATCAAATCGGGAGATATCCTTTTCAAGGGCAACTTTGTAGATAAATTTGGCAAATGGACGTGTATCTACAGTTAAAAATAAATTTATAAAAAAATGAAGTGTCAAATTGAAAAAATAAAATTGGCCCGAATTTAAAAGGCGGTTTGTATGGAGATTATCCTTCTGGGTCCTATTTACCCCCTCCGCGGGCACATGGCAAAGGTCACGTATTTATTTGCCCCCCGCGTATGGCACGCCCCCCCGCGATTTTTTTGATTTTTTTGCCGCGCGCTATTAAAAAATTAATAAAAAATAAAATTTGTATGAAAACTATATATAAAATTAATATCACTGTAATCCTACTGAATAAAGCTAACTGATATCCAACGCATATGTATTTTAATTAAAAAAAGTATCCCCTATCTAGGCTTAAAGTTGAGCATGCGATTTTTTTCCACCATTTTTTACGAAAAAAATCATATTAAAAAATATTAAAAACATTTCATACATATTATTGTTTTTTTGGCTTTAAAAAACAACAATATACAGATATCCGAGAAAAAATAACATCATCCCATACATTGTTTAGATTAACAAGATCGTCATAAAGCACGTGCGGTTCAAGTGGCCAATTAGGACGGTCGTAAAAACGGGTCATGCTTACAAAATGTGAACTTGATATTCTTTAAGTTGGAATGGCTTGTAACTTTTGTTTATGAATAGTATAATTTATGAGCTTCTGGTTTTGTAATGGTTTAGTCGATAAAAATGTGTTTTATTTATCTATTAGAGACCATAAAAAACCTCGTTTCGGGCTGATGATAATGATGATAGATAATTGAAAAAAATACGCGAAGTCAATTAGGACGTTATTGAGCAAAATGGGTTGCTTTATTTAAAAATCTGTATATGCAGTCTTATTATTAATAACATAACAAATAAAAAACATGCAACATACATACCTGTTGTAATTGAAACTATGTTTCAAAATCGGCTATAAATACCGACGGCGGACATCTGGCACGGCTTTTCGGACACTATTGTTCGTTCGACATGTATGCGTTTAGATTCATATTTGTGATTAATATACACATCACATACTTAATTTAACACTTGTATCGTATCACTGGATATATATCGGTCACATATTACTATTAATTTTGAAGTATATAATGAAACCTTATTTTGAAAAAAAAATCACAACATAAAAGTCACAAAAAAAACACTCAAATTTCGGCACAAAAAAGGTCCGTCGGCGTTCGGTTCGAAACAAATATTTCGATTTTTTTGATCACACAGACATGTATTTGACACTGTCACTAACTTTATTACTGGTTTTGCCACGTGTAAAACATAACAAAATATGTATTTAATCGAAATAAATACATAAAATCGGTATTTATAAATAGATGGCAAGAGCGGCCGCCATTACGTGTTTATAACCTTGACCGCGCGCGTCATTCTGATGCAATTTACACAGAAATTTATTTCGGAAGTATCAATTCTAACGTATCTGATTGGTAGTTTGTCATTTTGCCTGTCTATGAACGAGTTAGAGCAGAAAAAAATATTATGTCATAGTTAACTGGCGGGGAGTACAACAAGGAGAGGAATAACGATACGCTAGCGTATGGCATGCCAGCCAGCGCACAATGGCGGGAAATACGCTGGCGTATTTAATGCCTCCTGAGGGGTAGGGCGAATTCTGTGATCGTATTATATATATATATATATATATATATTATATATACGTTCGATTTTTTCATCTGACAACATAAAGTAACTTAGATAAAAGTTATCGAATGAAATCTGCCAAGTTGATCAACTTGAGAAATGGAACGATCGACGCGCTGCCTAGTGAACAACGTAAGAAATAAGGACATATAAAATAAACATAATTTTAAGTTTATAATGTAGCAGTACTTCTTGTGAGATGATGATGATGAAAAGCAAATTCCAGAAATATCTCTTCCTTCAGGTATCGACCAGTCATTAAGCGGTAACTACACGTGCCTTGCCAAGAACCTGTATGGGTCTGATTCAGTGGTCTACTGTGTGAAGGTTCTCCCGCTACCTGACCCTCCATCGTTGAGAGCCACTCCGTACAAGGACTACATAGTCGTTGAATGGGACGAGATCCGGACTACTAACGAATCGTCCTATGGAATAAGTAAGTTTCGTACTACCACAGGGATAGTAGATGGAGCATGCGACTTCATTTATATGAAAACCTTGCGTGACACATTTTTGGTACCGACTGTGCCGTCACACTTTGATTTTGTAATGGAATGTTCCATCCGCGCGAAATCCGTTCAACCCAATGCATCCACGCGCTTGTACGCTAGTAACTAGTTGACAAAATATCGAATCGGAAGTATATATCACCTGAAACTAAATAAATCTTGGTCATCAACTGCGATTTTTTATCGTACTTGTTGACATGCTTGGTATATACACTTGGGGCATCTATAGAAGTCTATGGTGACTACACAATTTTGTACAGTTTGAAGATGTAGGTCTAATTCAATTTCTATAACAGATTATAGGGGTGACCAAACTTAATGGCAACGACTTCAGTGGTCTCTATTTCTTTGTATTTGTAATAAACAACGCAAAACTGCTGGCAGATGGCCCTAAAAGTTCTCAAGTGGAGACAACACACCAGCAAGCGCAACTTAGGACAACCAGCCACAAAGTTGACAGACGACCTCATGCAGTAGATGGTAGTAAAATGCTGATTGCAGGCCATGCAACAACCGGATTTTTTGAAAATCCACGAGAAGAACCTTTCTTCAGCAGTAGGTTCTTCTTTTTTGCAGCTGAGATGAAGTTGAAGATAAAAAAAAAAAAATATTCGGTATCGAGTTACGTTGTACGAGACATCTGGATATCGCTTCATCCTTGGAGACTTAACTGCCACTGATTGGTCAGTACTTTATGTAGTTAGAGTATATTTAACAATCTTGACAAGATCAACGCTTCAATCAAGGGTTTATCTTTAATAAATTAAATTAAATTTTTATAATTAATTAATTAAATGGTCAATCATTGAAATTTTGTTGTCATTAATAGATAACTATAATAATATATCACTGGTCATACAAGGCGGTAATGTCGCCAGCCTAAACGTGCCCCACGGGTAGATGCTTCATTGTGTTTATTTATTTACAATTTCTCAAAAATTTACAGTTAAAAACCAACAGTACACTTAAGGATTATTGCTAAAATAGTCTATACTACATTGGAGCAGAACTCTTAAATTGGAGAAAAACATATCGACATCAGGATAATTTTGAATAAGCCCATTGATCTGAGTGAGTGCGTGGTGCGAGGGCGCGTAGCGTGAGGTGTCTGTCTGCGGGGAGACGAGTGGCGCGAACAGCGGCGGGTGGCGGGCGCGCCGGCCGCGAAGAGCGCGCGCGCGCGCCTCGCGGCTCGGCACGTTCAACGCGCACTGAGACAGCGCACTAGGGTTGTCTATTTTGTTATTTAGTAACTGGTAATAGTGAAGAATGAGTGCACACTTCCGCCGTAGCTCGAGCGTGTTCATCCCCACCATCCCGGAAACAAACAGAGAAACCCATACAATTTTTTGTATAAGTACCGTGCAAACTTTCTTTGCACTCGTTCAAGCAACAACGTATATTTTTACACGTATATTTTATACGTTAATGTTTTAGTTTTAGGATGTGACAAATAAACAAACAATGTAACATTGTTTGTTTATTTTTGATATTGTTTTATGACATTAATTACATCTTCACAAGTATTAATTCAACCGAAGGTTACAACCTAACGTGGCGCGAAGGCGAGGGTCCGTGGCAAGAGGCATGGCCTGTCTCCAAGGAGACGCGACTCCTGGGCATCCAGCAGCACACCCTGGCTGGACTCAAGTGCGGCACCAAGTACTCTATACGAGTGACTGCCACAGACAGTGTGGGGACATCTGCTCCTGCACACGTTGATATAGTCACTCTTGGAACTGGCAAGTTTTAATCATTTTTATTTCGGCCAATGCCATGGGGGGAGGGGTGTCCGGACCCCCTGGACCCCCCCCCTCTCCCCTTATATACGCCCATGTCTATGTCATTATTTATAGTTTATAGCGTTCCTTGTTAAATATCCCGTTGCACGGCTCGTCTGATTTATATTTTATATTTTTATCCATCCCATGGTTGCCTGGGAGAGATCGATTTTAGCGATAAGGCCGCCTTTTGTTACACTAGTCTATTTAAGTTCTTTGTTACTACTTTTAAGGTGTGTACAATAAAGAGTTCATCTATCCTATATATATATCCTTTAGCACCTGTGTCCCCGCCGTCTACCGACTGGTTGTGGAGCAACGCCACCCACATCTACATCCAGCTGAGTGGATGGGACGACGGTGGGTGTGACGTCACCAAGTGGGACGTAGACTACAGACCGCTTGGCTCTAGCGTTTGGATCAGGGCGGAGAATAAAGCTGTGAGGCTCATTTGTTTTCTTTTAGTTCATTTGTTTGACTTTTATTTAGCCTAGCCGCGTATTTTATATTGCCTAAAATATCCATAACATTCACGTGAAACTCAATGCGCAATAAGGAAGGTGACAATGCTTTTTGGATGCATATTTTAGAAATTACCTTATCATCAATCCATATAGGTTAACCTATATGGATTGATGATTTTGATGTGCAAAGTATCGTTTGATCTGTCTTTTTTAATGCCATAAGCTATATTACGCAGTAGTTTGGTTTATACAATTACATTGTATACAATCCAGATATTTATTTTTGCATGGCCTTATACTCATACGCATTACATTGATTGACATGGCTTCAGTGTTGAATTGTTTTTTCTTAAAATTCCCTACATAGTTAAAATATATTTTACTTACTTACTTCGAGTACATACAATGCATAATTCGAGCTCCTCTCTCTCAGCCGATGGATCTGAACCTAGGCTGGAGCTACATAGAAGGTCACTACCAAGCCCCTCCACTCCGGTCCGTCCCCACGTCGTACGCAGTCGGCAGCCTAGCCCCAGCGAGCTGGTACCAGCTGCGGGTCACGGCAGTCAACGACGCTGGAACCGCTTCCACGGTTTACAACTATGCTACTAAGACTTTTGATGGAGGTAAGTTTAGTAATTTATTGTATAGTAATTTTTAAACTCGTTTTTATAACATTATCATTTCAGCAACGACAAAATCCACTGTTAGATTTAGGCCTTACCCATGGATTACTAACAAAATCTGTTGGAAGCAGCTTGCATCCAATGTCTTCTTGCCACTTGTATGAGATCTTCTGTCCATCGTATTGCTTTTCTAAGTTGTTTTTGCCGGTACGTGATTTCCGCTCGAGAACAGCCCCATCGGCCTGATGGCCGATGGCCATCTGGCCGCAGCACGTAGAACTGATGTTCTACGTGCTTGTGCCCTGCCTACTGCCACTTCAACTTGCTAATCCGCTGTGCTATGTAGGTGACTTTCGTATATATTGTCTAATATTTTAGTACACACTACTAGATTCAAATCAAATGAGGGAGTAACATCGATAATATCATTAACTCAGTTGACCGATACCTTAGGTATTTTATCTTTTTTGAACTACGTAAGCTTGGAAGATGAGGCTTCTGTTTGTTGCTATATAAAAAAAAAATACTTCGAAGTCACAAAGAAATTTGAAATTAAAACTAAATTGTTAAAAAAGTCTAGCCCCATTCAATTGATTTCAATCATCCACAATATACTAAAAATAGGAAATATTCTTAGCTTACCAGTTACCACTAGGATTCACTGTATTAGGATTCACTGTATTCTGTGTATTGTATGTCATAGAACACATACAATGAGCAAGATGTACAATCATACCAGTTGTAACAACTGCCCAGATGAACCCAGATCTTTCAACTCCGGGGCAGCTGCACCTCTGAGCCTAACAGCCCTTCTCAACAAAACAAACTTCACCCAAGCCTTAATTTATCAAGCTCGTTTTGTTCTAATTCAGAATGAAGTCCGCTTTGTTCTAATCGTGTCAAAGTTTGTCAATCTAGATGTTTATGTTTTGCCGATGTGAAGTTTCGTCATCAGGCGCGGTAACTTGCCGAGTTATGTCGTACACGTCAAAAACTTTGCGAATGTTTTGACGCGGCAATGAAGCTTTGTTATAAATTGCTGTGAAATGTTCCAGACAACTTTTGTTAAATATTTGGTGGTTAAGATTTAATCAATTAAGATTGTCGAGCTTGAAAATTATAATTTTAATCTAAATATCGGATATTCATTCTGTAAACGTTTAAACGCTAGTCGAAAATCATTTTATGGCGTGTATACTCGTAATTTGATCAGATAAATTAATGAATTATTAATTTTATTATTGTATTTAGATGATAAGTATGTTTTCAATTCAAAATATTCGCGTTGCCTATTGTTCTTTTTTTTCAAAAAGGAAATAAGTTTTAGCAAAGAGGTTAGACCCAGAGGTAGTACACATAAATTCATACAACTTTAAGGCTGCTAATTGAGTTTTGATTTTTAAGTTTTTAGGGTTCCGTACCTCAATAGGAAAAAACGGAACCCTTATAGGATCACTTTGTTGTCCGTCTGTCCGTCCGTCCGGGTGTCAAGACCTTTATCTCGGGAACGCGTGAAGTTATCGAGTTGAAATTAAAACCATATACGCAGATCCATAGTATCTTGCTGTAGAGAGAAAAATGAAATTACTCAGTTTTCGTAAAAAAAAGTTACAGCCGAATATGTCGTAAAAAACGCACATTTTGACACTCACAGAGGAATCAAAACCTATGGGGTACTTCCCGTTGACCTAGAACTCTGAAATTTAGCAAGAAGCATTGTGTTAGAGTACACATATAGGAAAAAATCCTAAAACCTGATATTTTTAATTTAATCAGAAAAAAATTGTGTCGTTAGGCAAGGAATGAGGGTCGAATTCTTAAAGTGAATTAACCATATCATGTGGGGTATCATATGAAAGACCTTAGCTAGCATTAGTTAAAACAGGTTTTTAAATATTTTTACGATGTATATTTTAAAATAAAAAAAATATGATTTCCCCCTTTTATTTACTAGTTTGTACGGAATCCTCGGTGGGCGAGTCTGACTCGCACTTGCCCGGTTTTTTTTATGTTAGATAGAACTACGATTGACCACCAACTCGCCTGATGTTAAGTGACGGTGTAGCCGAGGATAGAGCTCGCCTATCTAGAAGATATCTATTTACTCTAGTCTTGAAACTTTCAAGATTGTACCTCTCAGGAAACAGAGATGGTGGCAAATAATTCCATTCCTGTGCAGTTTTTTTTATTAGCCCTGTTTGTACAAACTGTCCCTGAGAAGGGTTAGGCCATAGTTTGCCACGCTGGCCAAGTGCGGGTTGGCAGACTTTACACATCTTCAAGATCATTGAGAACTCTCAGACATGTAGGTTTCCTCACGATGTTTTCCTTCACCGTTTGAAGTTGGCGGCAATCAACAATACGCACATAACTTCGAAAAGACAGAAGTGCGTGCCGTGGGATTCGAACCAAGGACCTGCGGATTGCAAGTCAGACGGTCTCACCACTACCTGCCGGAAACTCTGTGCAGTATATGCGTTTGATTTTTGATTATTGATGTTTGATTTCTGAGAGAGACTAATAACCGTGTCATTTTCCTTCGTAGAAGAGGTCGGACCACCTTCGGAACTCCTCGACTTGAACATGTTGGTGATCATCTGCAGCTCCGTCCTCCTCGTCGCCTGCCTGATGGCCTTCCTCTGCTTATTGCTCCGCCGGCATCGGTGAGATATATCAATGTTAAATAGATGCAAACACCAAATATTACACAATTTGTATTTGTGTTTTGGGTAACCTACTGATCCGAAATATTTTTTCTTCGAATCTTATTGCCTGAATATTTCAGCTGTCTGATTACAGATGTGTAAGGTGTCTTTGAAAAAAGTTAGTTTTTGAGGAAATGGTGTTTGTTATTTCATATTTTCAGATCAGAGATGGGTAACAACTGGTGCAAACATCGAGGATTTGACCGTTTTTCTATTGGTTTTATGGTTTTTATACCGCTGTTCAAGAATACCGATAAGCACTTGCTATACTACGCTTATTATTCCTAACCAGAGACCAGATTTATAAAATTCTGTGACATATTTTTCACTGCGACAACTCACAAAAAGAAGAAAGGTTCTAATCTGAGTGAGACAATTAATTAATTTGAACGTCAATTAACGGCTACGTCGATGAGCATAAAATAATTAAAATTATCGAAGTTTTCATTGTAATTAATATTCTTTATTTACGTAAAACTGCTGCAAGCGGATGTTAAATAATAATGTCATATTTTTTTATTTAAACACAGTCAAACCATCAGTTCCCAATACCGTCACTCGATCACGGAAGACGTGAAGTCCCGGAACGAGAGCGTGGCCTCGCACTCTGAGCACAAAGATGCGCGATATGCGCACGCGCCGAGGATCTACACCTCGCCAGTGCACGTTAGGAAGGGAAGTAAAAACGGTGAGTACAAACTAGAGTCCGCGTCACCAATCAAGCCTTATAAACCCGGCGCTTTAATAGCATTCCGGTTAAAAATACTTTTATGATAATCAGAGTTCCAGCGTACAATGGTGGGCTAGTCAAATTTAATTCCAAGATTTTACCATCAGACCTCAATAGTGGCGCGGACTCTAAGTACGTTAATTGTGTACTACTAACGTTGTGTTAATGTTTTATAATCTGTGGCGAAGAGCAAAATGCGGATTTTTGTTTTAAAAACTAAATCATTGAACCTATTTGGACAAAATTCCTATGGGACTAATCTGAAACTTTTTCTGAAACTTGAAATTTTTCAAATCGGTGTATAAATGACTGAGTGAAATATATCGTTGTTTTTATATAAAAAGAGCAGTAAAAGGCAGACGGTTCGCCGGATAGTAAGCAATAACCATCGCCTATGGACAACTGCAACATCAGTGACATTAATGTTGCTTTGCTAGCACGGAGAAGTGCTTGTAGACACCCTTTTTAAAACGCTCTATGTTGAAGCTCGGCGGGAAAACCTAAGGAAGGTCATTCCATATTTTGCTTCCGTAGAAAAAGGAAGCGGGAAAATATGTCTGTATGGGATTTACAAAATTTGGCGATATCGTGAAGTACGATGGTGTAACTCCGAAGCAGGAATTATTATGTTACAGTTTCTTTGTAACTAGAAAAGTTAGATTGCGTCTCATGGTGTATGCAAATGCTGTATGGACTACTTTTGTGTAGAAATGTTCGAGATAAGTCCATACGCGGAGTTCGCTCTCGGGTTCCGAACATTCGACCACGTCGACAACCAAGATCTGCCGAGCCGTCTACCGGCCAGGCCGCGCTTCGACACTGGTAAGTCATTTCCTTGATTCCAAGACTTCAACTAAAGCGAGAGCAAGAGTCAAATATATAGTTTCTTCAAGTGTGATAAAGAAGACAATATACGGTAGTGACGTCACTTGTGTCTATATTACGATTCATGCTCGAAGCAGCTGTACCAAATTCTTTGTGTCATCATCTCACTCACAATAAGACCGTCGCTGGATGTAGGTATTCCATGGATTTCCAAAGAGACCAGTTGGAAGCGTTCTATGTCCAGTGTCTTCCTGACACTTATATGAAGTGGTCTGTCCACCTTATGAGTTGGTCTTCCTACTCTGCTAGCGCCAATATATGATTTCCATAAGAAATTGTTCCAACCTATCGGCCAATGACATTCTCAAAGACATTAGCCATCAGTGTTGCGTGCTCAAAATAACCACTTGAATTCCACTTCAAATAAACAATTCGCCGTATTATGTCGGTGATTTTGAAGTGTGTGTATACTACATCGTTAATTCGCAACTCTTGCTTTAGGCTCAACAGACATTTCTTTTTAAATTTCTCTGTATGGCAAAAGTAAGTCACGAAAACGGTAAGTACGATTACGGTTATGAGTCTCAAAAGCTCTCTGCGTAGCCACAAAGCTTGCCCCGCTTTCAAAAACGTCCGCCTCCCGCCACTCTCGGGTTCCTCACCCGCTCCCCGCTCTCGCCCTATCGGTTGCCGGAGTTTGGACTCCTTTGTCAATTCAATTCATCTCTTTGTCAAATTCATTTGTCAGTCAGCATCGAATCCTAATTGACGTCAAATGTGTGTGTGTCTATATAAACATCAGCTTGTGTATGTGTGAGTGATTAGTGCGCTGTTATATAGCGTGTCCGACGTGTGGACTCTATTCTGCCCAACCTGTATAGTATTTTCAATACAATTTTATTCGACTTATTGAGAACTCACTGATAATCGTGTTCCACGCTAATTAGTGCAATAAACAATTAAATGGAAAGCTTCAATGATATTTAAGTATTACCACGGACAGTTCATTCTATGATTCTATGTGTGACTGTATTAACAACAACTCTTATGTTATATATTTATTTAGCTGTTTGTTTTTGGAAAACAAACAACTTTGAACATATAGATAGTATAAATTAATATTACAGAATAAGCCTTACAGTTTTCACCAATAGAATTTATGTTTACAGGCCAATAAACATCTGGTAATTAAATACTTTTTAAAATAATAAATAGTAGTAGTACATAACCAGTGTGTGTTACCAGTGATGACATACGGCACTGAAACGTGGTCCCTAACTATGGGCCTTATAAAGAAGCTCAAGGTCACGCAACGAGCTATGGAGAGAGCTATGCTCGGAGTCTCTCTACGAGATCGAATCAGAAATGAAGAGATACGTAGACGTACAAAAGTCACCGATATAGCACAGCGGATTAGTAAGTTGAAGTGGCAGTGGGCAGTGCACATAGCACGTAGAACTGATGGCCGATGGGGCCGAAAGGTTCTCGAGTGGAGACCACGTACCGGCAAGCGCAGCGTAGGAAGACCAGCCAAGAGATGGACAGATGACCTCATACAAGTGGCGGGAGGACGCTGGATGCAAGCCGCTTCCAATCGGTCTTTTTGGAAATCTATGGGGGAGTCCTATGTCCAGCAGTGGACTTCTTATGGCTGAGATGATGATGATGTACATAATTAAAAGTTACTAAGCCATATCGATCAGTGATAATATAAAATTGAAATTTAAAAAATGATGAAATATATATACATATGTGTGTGATTTTAATTAATTTTGAAAAAGTTTGATATTGCACGATACAAGGGCGTTGCCAAGGGGGTAGCCAAGGCCTAAGGCCGTGCAATTGTACCTGTACCTACAATTCATATTTTTCTCATCCTCCATATTATTAACTTGCCCCCCCCCCCCCGGGCCATGGGCTGGCGACGCCCTTGGCACGATATTTTAAATAGTTTTGTCTCATTGGAAACAAGTCGACATCCTCTGAAAATTTACAGTTAAAGGTGATACAAGCTCTAATAAAGCAGGAATTCTGTTTAAAATTTGTCGCGCATACTGAGACATCTCAGTATGAATTTTTAAGAAATTGCGTCGAGTTATATGCAAATAAATAATCATTATCTCTATGACTTGTATGTTTAAATGCAAATATTAATGTAGTTGATTTTCATTAAAGTCAATATTTTAAGAATAAATTAAAATCACCATCATCTCAGCTACAAAAAGTCCACTTCAAGGTCTAAAAACAATAAAAAAGTGTTTTGTTGTAATTTTACATTAAGTCAATATTTTTCTAATCTATTTATAAATACAATAGCCACCTGATTTATTACAATATGTTGTCAAGAATTTTAACAAATATTAACTATATAAAAAATGTATAATAAATTACTATACATAATAAAACTAATCTAACAAGCCACTACTGAGTTGACGGTCAAGTCAATTGGTGTTAAGCGACAGTTACGGTCTACGATAGAGCGCGCTTGCCTAGAAGAAATCTGTTCACTCGTGATTAGAAGACACTTAGATTGGTATAATATCTATTTGGAAAGAATAGTTATAATCTAGTTTTAATTGATGATGAAATAAAATTATTGATAATCTCCTTTTTTTGAAGTCGATTAAAATAACTATCTATTATATTTAAAGATCTCTGGCTCGAAAGAGACAGCTGCAACGCACCCTTGCGCCTTAAAAGTAATTGCTGTCTTATCTAATTTTATCATCTTTCAAGGCATGTCAGCAACAATTCAAATCACTCTAAATAAATGATAATAATCCCCTTGATGGGGATTATTCTGACAGCAAAATGCTGAAACAAAGGGATTCTTCGGCCTTTGTACTTAAGCATCGAATATTTTGTATCTCTAAATTTTCTTTGCTTTTTTTAAGATTAATGGTGAGCCCATTGTATGTAATATTGTCAGAACTGCACAGTCTTGTGAACACAATTTTTAGTTTCAAGCTAATAATTAAACCTAATTTTAAAAAAATTACCCGACTTCTAAACAATCTGCATTTGACTGAAAAGGGAGAAATAACACGAAACAAATCAAAACTGGGCGTCTACCTAAGTAGGTACGTACACTAACTATTTTTTGAGGTCGGTGTCTGTATAGGATTTAATTGGTGATACTTTCATTGACCTCAAAAAATAGTGGGTGTACGTACCTACTTAGGAATACGCCCAGTTTTGATTTTTTTCGTGATATTTCTACCTTTTCAGTTAATAAGATTGTTTTGAAGTCGGTTATTTTTTTTTTATGCATGATAGATCTACGCTTGACCACCAACTTGCCTGATGTTAAGCGATGGTGTGGCTGAGGATGGACCTCGTCGATCTAGAAGACTATTCACACATCGACATCTATTCACACTAGCCTTGAAAATTCCAAGAATGTAGTTCTCAGAAAACAGAGATGACGGAAAAGAATTCCATTCCTACATTCGTGATCGCTCATACATTCGCCAAATAAACTGGCGTAATGTCTTTGTGGCACAGATACCTTTTTACCCTAGACTATACTATCCAGATTCCAGATCCCTGCTCATTGAACTGAATGCTGAGTACAGAGAGCTTCAAAGACAGAATTCCTTTGTTGATATACAAACAACGGTTTAGTTAGAACTGAAGCGAAAATTCTAGATTGTGTATATGTTACGGATAGAACCCGCACGGGTACGTCTAGTTTTAACCGGTTAGAACTAGATGTAGCCATTTACTCTTGGTTAAATCTAGTATAAGCCGATTGTTTTCGGGTCAAACTAGGTCTAACCCAACCAAACCCTAGTGGCTGATACTAGATTAGGTTAGGTTATTTTTATTACTAAAAATAACCTAACCTAACCTAGTATCTTGGTTTGGTTGGACCTAGTTCTAGCCGGAATGATACCAGCTAGATCTAGTGTTACCCGAAAACAATCGGCTTATACTAGATTTAACCAAGAGTAAATGGCAAAAACTAGAGGTAGCCGGTCTCGCTTCGGGTTCTAGCCGTAACATATACACAATTTAGAATTTTCGGTCTTGTCAGTTTACAATATTTACTATGAAATGCTAACAATTCACTCACTGCCTATGATCTATTATTTTTAACCCCTGATCCAAAATGACGGGTGTTATAAGTTTGACGTGTGTATATCTGTGTCTGTCTGTGGCACCGCACCGTAGCTCTGAAACCGATGGACCGATTTTAAGTTTTTTATTTGAAAGAAGATTTTATCGATAGTTTTATTAGCTATGTTTCATCAAAATCGCTTCAGCCGTTTTTACGGGGTTTTTTAAATGTTCTAAACTTATACTACAAGCTTTTTCGGGTTCCGAATTAAGGGTGCGGGAGCCTAAATGGCAGTCTTGAGTTAAGGTGGAAATTAACATGTGCAGCTATCTCTCTCTCGCCTCACAACCTTTTTAAACATATAAAATAATTGGTTAGGTTAGTAATCATTGGTCTTAGATATCTTTTAACTTGGCTGAGAACTAGGAAAATATATTTATAACATGTACTATATTTTTTTATTACCTACTCCGTCGCCAGTATAAGTGATAAGTATCTAAATAAAACGTTCTCGAAATATTTCTCCTATATTATACTCAAAGACTATAATAGGTTGTGATGCGTGAGAGAGATAGCTGCGCGCGTTTATGCTAGTAACGTTATGTCATTGACGTTAATGTCATTCTGTTCCTTATTACATACGACATATAATCGAAATATGGCACAAATTCACTTCTTAACTGTGTTTTTATGGAATCTAACGTGGTTCCTTCACATTAAAATATCACTCTAAGTGTCATTACTTTAATTATTTTTATTTTTATCCTAAATTGATTTATGATTGACCACAACTCGCCTGATGTTAAGTGACTGTGTGGTCAAGGATGGAGCTCGTAGATCTAGAAGATATCTATCCACTCTAAGCTTGAATATTCCAAGATTGAATTTTGAGCATTAATTAAGTTTGAGAGTCGTTTTTCGGTAGACCGTTATAACTAAGTTCTTATATTACTTGAGTTCACATTGTACTTTTCATAATATAATTGACTAGCTTCAAAGCGCCTCCACAGAATTAGATTACGCCGGAATAAACAATTAAACTGCACAAACGTTGTTTATTCTAATCCTTGGCATTTTCATATTCTAACGAAGTTAATGCCCACGGTTTTCGCGAATGAAAATAAATTTAAATTAAAAAATACTTTAAGTTGTTCCCTAAATTCGGCATTTTCAAACATTACAACACTGAACTTTGTCGAAAGGAATTTAATATTCCCAAGCTCAGCTGCCATTTTGGAATTTCTTAATTAACTATTTTGAATAAGGCTGTCCTAATGGTTTGAGCCCTTTACGTACGAAAATGCATAATATTTGATGTTTATATTTTGAATCGGCATTGACTTTTCCACCTATTTTCACTTTAATGGAATAAGTACTAGTAGGTACATAGTTGAAGATGATGGAAGAGCTCAGTACGATGCTCGAAGACCTCAATAGAGTTCCCCAAAGTGTGGGCCTCAAAATGAACATGGACAAAACGAAGGTTATGTCGAACGTCCATGTAGTGTCCACCCCAATATCTGTGGGGAACTCCACTCTTGAAGTTGTTGACGAATACGTCTACCTAGGACAAACGGTCCGATTAGGCAGGTCCAACTTTACGAGGGAGGTCAATCGTCGTATCCAACTCGGCTGGGCAGCGTTCGGGAAACTTAAAAGCGTCTTCTCGTCCAATATTCCCCAGTCCCTCAAGTCGAAAGTTTACAACCAGTGTGTGTTACCAGTGATGACATACGGCACTGAAACGTGGTCCCTAACTATGGGCCTTATAAAGAAGCTCAAGGTCACGCAACGAGCTATGGAGAGAGCTATGCTCGGAGTCTCTCTACGAGATCGAATCAGAAATGAAGAGATACGTAGACGTACAAAAGTCACCGATATAGCACAGCGGATTAGTAAGTTGAAGTGGCAGTGGGCAGGGCACATAGCACGTATAACTGATGGCCGATGGGGCCGAAAGGTTCTCGAGTGGAGACCACGTACCGGCAAGCGCAGCGTAGGAAGACCAGCCACGAGATGGACAGATGACCTCATACATGTGGCGGGAAGACGCTGGATGCAAGCCGCTTCCAATCGGTCTTTTTGGAAATCCATGGGGGAGGCCTATGTCCAGCAGTGGACTTCTTATGGCTGAGATGAGATGATGAGGTACATAGTTCTACGGATAGTAGACCCCGCGAGTACACATATTGCATAGTGCAACAATATTTGTTGCATAACAGACTATGCTTGCGATGTCTACTGCTCATATTCAAAATCCTTATTCTTATTGGAGTATTCAATGATAAATGTCAAATAGTATCAAACTCTGCCAACAAATGACCTCGTCGCAAACTAATCCTCTATTTAAACAAGATTTCAACAATGATGTATTAAACGTCGATAGGTTTACCCCGGCTTTACGTGGCAAGCCTCAAGTAAAGTAATCGCCTGACTCAGCTTCAGTCGCGGCACGTCGGGAAACGCCGTTAGACACGTCGTGACTTGCGAACAGTGACAATACTGTCCTGTGTGTTTATAAAATGCATTTCCAAGATATATTAGGCCAAGATGTGTCTTATCCTCAAAACTGCTGAGAAAAGAGATGCCATTGCCATGTTTTTACTTCATATTTAATGAGTACAACCTCTCTATAGATAAAAAATCTCATTGAATTTCACAACCTTTTAGCCTTATAACCGCTTAACCGATTTTGCGCGTATTTAATTTTATGGTATATTTTTTTATTTACCCTTATTTTAATGTTTATTTGGAGGAAATAACCCCTTAGTCAAATTTGCCCGATGTCAAAAAAGCACTATAAAATTGTAAAAGCTGTTATATCTATCAAATTTCATAAAGATTGGTTAAAAATACGACTTCCGTTCTTTCATTTTTTCAATATTGTATTCCCTATCAATTGTTTATAACTTTAAATAGATAACTACATAGTTTTTGCTTAGGTTCTAATAATCAGAACGGGGCTCCAGCGACTTGATAATAATTAGTTTCCATTCTTCAACTTTTATGAATTACATCTTTTAAAATTTGATCCTAACGCGAAGTTAAATTACTTTCTGAAATTAATCAAAGTTTGTCAAGCATCGCGTTTCACGGTTAATTTACCGTTTACTTGGAATATTAATTTCTTGAGAAGTTTAATATTATTTGGAATTCTTGAATATTTTGATTTTATATTCAATTTTATGAGGTTCGAGAAGTTTTGTAAAACAATTATTATATTATTGTTTACAGGGTATTTGCCGTGATTTGTAGTTTCATAAAGTTTCCTATATTTCGGCGCTTGCCGCATGCATTCACGGGCAAACAAAAGAATGCTGTTGTGTATACACAGGCCGTATACGGTCTATCGACTGGGCTGTCGGAATATATCTATATAATATACTTGTTTATTCATGAAAAGTAGGATAAGCTATTATGCTGTCCATTTAAAGAGTCCCTTGTTTTTGTAGCACGGAACTGGTTGTCAGGGGACTATTTATCTTGCTCTTATTATATTAATGACCAAGCGCCGAGTTTGGGCCAAGGGGCCGAGTTAGTACCTAATTGATTGATCGTTATTTAGTTCTAATAGTACAGCTTAAGGATAGTTTCGTTTGCCGAGATTTTATAGTGTCCTTCACCGAACTGCGCTAGGTAAGTTTGTTTGTTTTTCAGTTATATTTCACTAATTTCGTCTAAATCCATCCAACAGTTTCGGCTTCCATCGAGAACTCGGTACAGATAGATAGACATTTTTTTTAAATTGCTGTTTTGACTTCTACATAGTACCTAATGCATTTTTTAATCAAAATTTTCTATGTTGAAGGTTCTGGAATAAGTAGTTTTTAGGTTATTCAAAAACTCAACGAACTTACTAAGTGAATTTTAGTGAATCAGATTTTTAGGTCACTAGAATCTAGAAAATACATGCAAGAGAAGCACACTATGCAATGCGTGAAAGAAGCCGCGGCCACCTACAGCCAAAGATTTATCAAAACAACAGATTGAGTCGTTCAAAAACTCTGTCTGTGCTTACAACTAGTTTTTATCTATATCTTTATAATGCAATAGTATCTAGATTAATTATTATATAATCATATAATTATTATTAATAAATTACTAAATTCATTTATCTTTTGGAATTGATAGTGACATTTATATAATGAATTAAAATAAGTATTTATCACATTTTTGTGTTGACATAAAATTATTGTTCATTATTATGATTATTTTGACTTGTGACTATGGAGTTACGAATAAAAATTTGTATTTGTATTTGATTATAATAATAATATTACTCGTATTGTTCCAGAGACAAGTTTCCAGAACCGCTCCGAGTCGGATGACAGTGACAGCACTTCAAAGGCGACAGTTTCTGTGATGCCGCGACGTAAGTACCAAGAACAGTTCAATCAGGACTTCAGGAGGGGTGGCCTCGACAAGGACGGATGATCAAAGATAGTTTTAACCAAGGAAGTTAATTCACAATGGAAGGAGCCATAAGCTTGTCGCTATTCAGCTGTATAAAACATGTCCACTTCATTCCTACTGTATTGAATATTAGCGGCAAATATTCCGTCAAGTGGGCGTTACGTGAAGAAAAAATAAAATAATTGTTAAAATAAGTGATAACTTATGGCATTAGTTTATGCCACCTAACTAGTTATGGACTAAAACGCACATACAAAAACAAGGACATATTTTTATAACCGCTGTCAGCAATTTTTATATTTCCAAATATTTTTGCCAATAAATAAAACTCGGTGTGAAACACTATTGATCATAGCAAAAAATTCTTCATCTATGGTTTGAACTTTAACCTTTTTAATACTGTCAACTTTGACTCCGTGTCAATAATTGTACAATTTGTACATAGCCTCTTTCGAATGTGATTATTTTTCTAGAAGATTTGTAGTCAAATCTCTTTATTAATTAATTAGAAGTCATTTAACTGACTTCTAAAAAAGATCCTCAATCTAAAATTCTTGGGTCAAAAACTAATGTTATGAGGAAAAATCAAACACACTCCTCAGTCAATTTAAAAGATAACAAAGAAAAACTTTTTTTTTATATTATATTCTTAGATTATATTATTTATTCCTCCTATCATAATAAACAACGCCATTTCTCACTTTACTAAAAATATTAGAAAATATAAAAATTATTAGAAAAGTGAGAAGTGACTTTGTTTATGATAGGAGAAATATTTAAAAATGTTTTTCTTGATCAAAAATGTTATGACACGCGAAAGAGATATGTATAATAAGTTGAAGTGGCAGTGGGCAGGGCACATAGCACGTAGAACTGACGGCCGATGGGGCCGAAAAGTTCTCGAGTGGAGACCACGAACCGGCAAGCGCAGCGTAGGAAGACCAGCCACAAGGTGGACGGAAGATATCATACAAGTGGCAGGAAGACGCTGGATGCAGGCCGTTTCATTTTCAATTCAACGGACTCTATCTAAGAATTTATTTAAATTTTAACTTTCGGTTTTATTTTCAATTTCACGGACTCTAACTAAGAATTTATTCAGACTCTAACTTTGGTATTTTTTTTTAATTTCAGGTCTCTGCAGAACCCCACATCATAACAACAGATAGCGGTTAAAGATTTATTGAATCTCCAATAATGCCAAAACATTTTGTCTTGACATATTTATATTATATTTTAAGCATATCAATAAATCTCAATCAAAACAGTTTTAACTATAACTAGAAATATCTAGATTTTATCTGTAACGATTTTATAAGCGATCTATTTGTAAAAGCATGTTTTGAATTCGAATAAGTAAAAAAAGACAGATCTAAAGTACCGTTTATTAATTTAATCATATTTTACCGTTCTAGACTTTGATAAAGTATCAACGGGATGTAGCGTCAGTCCTCAAAAACGTCCGAGCTCAATGAGGTCTAATTACACCCCTTACACGATTAAAATAATTTCGATTTTCAAAATAATTAGAAGCAGCAAAATAGACGTCTCTAGACTTTTCTCAATCTAAGTTAGACTTTAGTGCGGCGACATAGAGTCTTTAGATATATCAAAATCTTTAAGTTCGTTATTGTTGGTATATGAGTATCGGTCAACCCAGGACACTATATTCGTGAATTTTGTTTTAGACTTTACGTCCACGTGATGGAAAGTCATTGGTTCTAGACCTTATTGTAGAAGTAAAACTTCTGTTTTGTGTACTATAATAAAATAAATTCAAAAACAAGTTATGCCATAGAATGGGTTTTTGTTGAGATTAATGGCCTCAAATTCGATAATCCACGACTTTTTTATTCAAAAAGAAATTGTACGTTTCATAGAATACTTCATTGTCTCTGGTTTTCCCTTTGCCTTTCCCGATAGGGAAAAAATAAACAAAAAAAAAATGTCTCTGGTTTCGTTGAGTTGTAAACTTCATCTGTATCTTTTAAAAGACTGATGTTCTAAAATGTAAGGTTGAACGTTTTCAGAAAAAAAACTAGGAACAAACTATCTCGAGGAGTTTAAAAATATCTCAAAATGTGTTCTGTTATACATTTTGATGCAAAATCTGCAAAAAATATGTCTATTACAAAACTTTCAAATATGTTTGAGGACTAAACAACTAAACACCTTTAAAAATAAAATAAATATTTGTAGCTAAATCACTTATTACGAAAAATAATCGTTGGAGGGTACGAAAAAACGATTTTGTTTATTTTTGGGAAATATGTTTTAATTATTATTACCAAAAAATACAGCTTGACACTCAGGTAACATCAAAATCAAAATCGGTCAATCCATTTAGGCTTTAGGCGTATGCGCTTTATCTGTAAAGAAACATACATACAAACATACATATACACTCGAAAAGCAACCCTCCTTACGCAGTCGGTAAAAAGATGTGAACTAATGTGTTTCAGATATCCGTAACGTTTACTTTATACTAAGCACAGATGACCCTTGATAATTCAAATCTTCGATAATTCGAACCTCTAAGTCATTTTTGGCTCCTGGATATCCTGAAGTGTCAAAAACTTGCGGCAATCTGGGGCCATACAACAATCGTTCAAGCAGTCTTATTTCACTATTACTTTGAATTTTGTCTCGCTCTCTCTACAGTTGAGAGAGCAAGACAAACGTCAAAGAAATATACGTAACGTTTACTTTATACTAAACACAGACGACCCTTGGTAATTCAAATCTTCGATAATTCGAACCTATAAGTAATTTTTGGCTCCTGGATATCTTGAAGTGTCAAAAACTTGCGGTAATCTGGGGCCGTACCACAATCGTTGAAGCAGTTTTATTACAGTTTGCAGTCTTTGTTGACTTTTGTCTCGCTCTCTCAACAGTTGAGAGAGCAAGGCAAACGTCAAAGTAATATTGAAATAAGACTGCTATTAAGATTGCGGTAACCCCCCTGAAGTTCTTCCACCCAATCATTCGACAATTTGAAATATGAACATATTAAGTAAGTACATTAAACCCTATATACGTATAAATTATCAGCTACGTAAGTTGAAGCTAATAATAGTTTTCTTTTCGATCTCCTGTAACGTTTTTAGGTAAATTGTTATCATTTTTTGGTTTCGTACCTCAATAGGAAAAAAACGGAACCCTTATAGGATCACTTTGTTGTCCGTCTGTCCGTCTGTCTGTCCGTCTGTCTGTCCGTCCGTCCGGGTGTTAAGACCTTTATCTCGGGAACGCGTGAAGTTATCAAGTTGAAATTAAATCCATAGATAGACCTATAGTATCTTGCTGCAGAAAGAAAAAATTTTTTTCTCAGTTTTTGTAAAAAAAAGTTACAGCCGAATATGTCGTAATTAACGCACATTTCGACACTCACAGAGGAATCAAAACCTATGGGGTACTTCCCGTTGACCTAGAACTCTAAAGTTTGGCAAGAAGCATTGTGTTAGAGTACATATATAAGAAAAAATCCGAAAACCGGACATATTAATTTAATCACAAAAAAATTGTGTCGTTGTGCAAGGAATGAGGGTCGAAATTTTAAAGTGAATTAACCGTATCATGTGGGGTATCATATGAAAGAGCTTAATTAGCATTAGTTAAAACAGATTCCTAAATATTTTTACGATGTATATTTTTCGGTATAAGAAGGAAAATAAAAATAAATGATTTCCCCCTTTTATTTACCAGTTTGTACGGAACCCTCGGTGGGCGATTCTGACTCGCACTTGTCCGGTTTTTAATAATGCGATCTTTTTTTACGAACCTCTCATTATTAATTTTAAGAGTTTTAGTAATTCGAACTCCCTTGAAACTTGAATTATCGAGATCCAACTATATTAATGTTACAGGTATTTTTAAAGTCCATGGACTAGTTTGTTGCTTCTGTTTTCTTTCCAAAGAATAGCGACACGGAACTTGATTCATAATAATGCAAACGTAGTTTTCAAACTTTCCGATAAGTATTTGTCCGATTTTATCAAAACTTAGTATGTACCTATTAAGTTTTGGTAAAATCGGGCAAATACTTACCAGAAAGTTTAAGATTGAGAAGAAGATTCTCGATTACGTATATCTATCGCAATGTCTGTATAATATGGTTCGAGTTCCGCAAAAAGAGTAAAGGATGATTACAATACACCGAGTCAGAGTTTCGTAATAGAGTTTATTATTTCCCAAGTGTAATAATAAGTAAAGAGGAAGGATTTTAGTAACGTCCGATTTTTGTGGCAACTAAAAACCGTGTCGATTTCGTTCAAAATGGACGAACAGGGGCCCAATTCAGTTATTCAAGACCGCTCCGTAGCCGAACCATATGTGGAGCGTTTCCCGTCGGCCGCCATAGTTTATTTGATTCAGTCACTTTTATGTCATATATTTAACACATTTGATGAAACGTAACACGCCCTTCGCTCGTTACTAAATCTAAAAAGATAGCAGCTAACAGGAAATGATTCGCACAAGGTTCAGTTACGGATCGGTTTTGAATAACTGAATTGCCCCCCAGTATGGGTTCATCATCATCATCATCTCAGCCATAAGAAGTCCACTGCTGGACATAGGCCTCCACCAAGGATTTCCTAAAAGACCGATTGGAAGCGGCTTGCATCCAGCGTCTCCCCGCCACTTGTATGTGTACAGTATGGGTTAGTACGTTTTATTCATGGTAAAGTCCACTAAAAACCAATGATGTTTATCAGTGTATACCAGTGATGCACCTTGACTGGCCTCGTGGCTCAGTTGGTAGTGTCTGCCTGCTGGGTTGTAGGTCGTGGGTTCGATCCCCACCCTGGCAAACATTTGTGTGGTGAGCATGGATGTTTGTTCTGTATCTGGGTGTTTCTATGTATATATTTACAAAAAAAAAGTATAGACGTATTCTATCAGCCATCTAGTTTCATAGTACAAGCTTTGCTTAGTTTGGGCCAGATGGTGTTGTGTGAAATGTCCACAATTTTTTTTTTATCATCCCTGTTTGTACAAACTGTCCCACTGCTGGGAACGGGCCATCTTCTCATTGTGAGAAGGGTTAGGCCATAGTTTGCCACGCAGGCCAAGTGCGGGTTGGCAGACTTCACACATCTTCAAGATCATTGAGAACTCTCAGACACGTAGGTTTCCTCACGATGTTTTCCTTCACCGTTTGAAGTTGGCGGCAATCAAATTTTTTTTTTTAATTTATTTATTATTATTATTTATTTACCTACGTACATCATTGTTTTTCATCATTGATTGGACTCGTCTTCAATCGCGACACGTCGGTCAACACTGTTAGACGCCAAGTGAAGACTTTTTAACAGTGACAATGTCATTCTATGTGTTTAAAAAGTGCAACACCATGATATATATGACCAAGATACTAAGCCTTAAGGATGTGTCTTATCCTTGGAAGTGCTTATAAATTAGATTTGCCATACTTGTACTTCATATTCAATGAGTATATATAACCTCTATAGATAAAATCTCATTGCTAAAAACTGTACCGGCTTTGTATCGTCGTCCTGGAGACCTTTTTCACTAAAAATCTTATCGCGGTCGTGTACCTACCGAAGCCCGGCACGGTTCGGTTTGATTCCAGCCCGGTGTACTGTAAGTAATCCAAAACACTTCGTGTCGCATATGATGTAGTATGTAACTGCCAAAACACTTTACTCGGAATCTTGGAACTTTGTCAATTTAAACCATAGATGCACAGACCACGGCCCGCGGGCCGCATGCGGCCCGCCGGTCGAATACTGGTGGCCCGCCGACAGCAAAAATAATACTCTCGTAGATTCGAAAAATATAGAATTCTATTCCAGAATAAAACCAAAAAAAATATGTTCGAAAAGTAATTTGAATCTCGCGCGCGCGCTCTTAAGTGCGCTTATCGGTGCGCCGTGCATGCGTCGGTAACAGCGGTCGGTAATGTTCGTGCTGATCTCGGTTAAATTCGTTTTCTTGAGGAAGCGCCGCGACCGGCGGCGCGGCGACGACGGCAGCGCGGTGGCGGGTTATCCACGGGTTATATTGTTAGAGCAAGCGATATTCATATTCATACGAGGTGTTACTCAAGATTTTGAAGTCTTAGAAGAGTTATTAGGAATGTGTTCATGGAAAGGTCAAACCAGAGGAGTTGATATACTCAATGTACTTTTGGATGAGTGTTCAAAAACTGATTTGGACTTATCAAAATTATCGGGAGTTGCGACTGATGGTGCTCCTTCGATGATTGGTGTCAATTCTGGTCTAGTTACTTTGCTGAAAAAGCATCTACAAGAAAAAAACATAAACGCTGAAGATCTCATGCAGTTTCACTGCATTATACACCAAGAAGCCCTCTGTTCTAAAAAAAATGAATTTCAAAATGTCATAAAAGTGGTAGTTTCGACTGTAAATTTCATAAAATCACGAGGACTCAATCACAGGCAATTCAAACAATTCCTTGATGACATCGAAAGCGAATATGGAGATGTACTGTATTATACAGAAGTAAGGTGGCTAAGTCGTGGATTGACACTGGAACGATTTCTAATATTGGAATATTTCTGGCGGAAAAGCAAAGGGATGTCCCGGAACTTAAAAATCCTGATTGGTTGTGTGATTTGGCTTTTTTAGTTGACATTACAAATCATTTGAATGTCTTGAACACACGGCTTCAAGGCAAAAATCAACTGATATCCCAGCTCTACGCTCATGTATCATCCTTTCAATGCAAGCTGACACTTTTCAGATCGCAATTGAATTCTGGAAATTACAATCATTTTCCAAATTATAAGAAAATGGCTGAAAAATTCAACAAAACTGCGATTAATTTCAGTTATGTAGAAAAGCTAGATATTTTGTTTCAATCTTTTCAAGACAGATTTTCGGAGTTTAAAAAAGTGAAACCTCTGTTGGACATATTCAGCAATCCTTTCACGATTTCAGTTGAAAATGCGCCAGAGTCAATGCATTTAGAAATTATCGACATTCAAAACGGCCAAGATTTACGCAACAAATTCAACGAAGGAGACTTGCTGAACTTTTACCGCTGCATTGATAAAATACGTACAAAGAGTTGCGCATAAACGCTCTGAAATGTGGCAGCTTATTTGGTTCTACCTATATATGTGAACAAATCTTTTCAATACTAAATAATAATAAAACAAAAAATCGAAACCTTGCAAATGAAAGTTTGGAAGCAGTTTTACGTGTTGCTACAAGTAAATTTGAGCCAAATATAAAAAAGATTGTAAGCACTATGCAGTGCCACGCTTCAAATTAATAAATTCTTTTTCAATTTTAATACATTATTATCAATTCTTTATTGTCTTTAATTACGTATACTTCTGGCGGCCCGCCATCAGTTCATAATTTGCCCGAGTGGCCCCTAGTCTTAATAAGTCTGTGCATCCCTGATTTAAACTGTAGTTAGTTCGCAATGTGAACGTTAGTTGCTCTACAACTTAATTCGACAAAGTTCTACGCAATTGTCTTTGTATTGTAATTAGAGTTAAGGAGTTAAAAGTATGACTTTTAGATTATGTATGTGGAATAAATGTTTTGAAGTATCCGATGTTGCATTTTTATTACAATTTTACAAAAAATAAATGGGAATATCATTGATAAATAAATAATAAGCATTTGTTATAACGAATGGAAAAAAATCCCACTATGAAATAGGCTACACACCAATAAAAGCTGAAAACGAATTTGAGGTACCATTATTATATCAAAATCGGTCAAGCTGATTAGGCTACAGCAGAGTAACCATGGAATGTAGATAGTAAATAAATAGTCTTTCCACCTTTTTATCCACCCTTCATTGGAAATAAAGTATGTACTGACATAGACAACTGACATAAAAACTGTTTATCTATTTTCCATACTAGGCTAGTTGGAGGCTATAAAGAAATATGTGTATACTTGCATTCGCCGAATAAATTTACCTTTCTTAGTCACTTGGGTACAGCTAATTGTATATATGAAATTCTATCACGCTTTCACAGCAATTTGTCAGCGAGGCAACGCTGAACTCTTACAGCGTGAAAAGTTGGCTCGCACCCGTTTATATCTTGCTGACAGTGACACAAGAGTTGAAGAAGCTGTTAAAAATATCACAATTCAAAGTAGGCTCATTTGAACTTTTGTCGAAAAGGCAATATAAAAAGAGCGCGAGTCAACTTTGCATCGCTATAAATTTTGAGCATAACCCTCTGATCAAATGCCTAGCCAAATAGAAATACATATGTCTAGTACCTTGCAATCAAATCATATTGTTCTTGCAAGCAAAAGAAAATATGCTCATAGAAAATACGGTCGGGTTACGTTTTGGAGATAAAATATTTACAGAGCCGTTGTACAATTTAGTTAATTTATAGGATAATTCTTGTAAAAACACTTATTTATCACGGCAGGTTTCGTAAACGTTAATTTTTAGCGTGAGTTGTAATATTATCAGAAGACAAAGGAAAGATAAGACGAATTTAACGATACATCACGCGTCCTAATTGATGAGGCCGCTTTTGCTGTAGGATTTCATATAGAAACAAACTAATACACATACAAATTCATACTCGTAATTAAAATATCATACACACACATAAATACATCCGAAAACAATACCCTCACTCCGCAGTCGGGTAAAAATACTAGGATTAAAGTGTCGCCTCAGTGAAATAAAAAAACAGAAATGTGAAAGCCGGCCGATCACAGCGAGATACATTTAATTTCAATAAAACGTGAGCGATTGAAACTATCGCTAAAAGCCCGTACCGGCGGCGGCGCTATAAACATTAAACTTTATCTCCGACGCTCCCGTTTTATAACACCTTTTAGAAAATTAAATTGGGGAATAAAACTTGTATACATCCCACTGGAAACTGTATACTATGTAAAAAAAATTGGTTGTCTGTAAAGTCGGTTTACGGACGATAGTTTAACGTGACAAAGCGACAGTCGGGCGCGGCGCACTCCCACCCGCTTCCTCAGCCACCGCGCGCGGTTGTAACGGGACATTGAGAGTAACGTAACGGGACAATGAGTCATACTTTTTCGTGCATGCAGCATTGCAGCCGGCGTTCATCGATTTATTAAACGTTGTCACGTCAAAAATACGTAACATATCTACGTTTGACCACCAACTCGTATGATGATAAGCGCCGGAATGGCTAAGGTATGTTGAATTAGAGTTGTCCAGGACACAGATCTCAACTTTTATAGCGATAGATACAAAGTTCGCCCAGCGCTTGTTTTTATCTTGCTTCTTGCAATTAAGAGAGTGACACAAAAACGGATGCTATTATTAAAAATAGGCTCATTTGAACTTTTGTCGAATACTCCTAAGGTAATTACAGAAAAATCAAGATAAAAACGGGCGAGTGCAGATACCATTATCTTTCCCCAACTTATTGACTCAGTTTATTAGTATATATAATTAGCTATAAGATTTGTTTCATATATGCAATTCCACCATCGGCAGCGTTTGCTTTTACGTTTCTCTCTTATCATCTAATTTTATGTTCAAAAGAGATCACTAAGAGCGATATGACCGCGTTTTGTAACTTTCTAATGCCCTAGTCATGTACCTAATATTATTTTTATTACTTATTGTGTCAGTAAAATCATCATCATCATCATCTCAGCCATAAGAAGTCCACTGCTGGACATAGGCCTCCCCCATGGATTTTCAAAAAGACCGATTGGAAGCGGCTTGCATCCAGCGTCTTCCCGCCACTTGTATGAGGTCATCTGCCCATCTCGTGGCTGGTCTTCCTACGCTGCGCTTGCCGGTACGTGGTCTCCACTCGAGAACCTTTTGGCCCCATCGGCCATCAGTTCTACGTGCTATGTGCCCTGCCCACTGCCACTTCAACTTGCTAATCCGCTGTGCTATATCGGTGACTCCTGTACGTCTACGTACCTCTTCATTTCTGATTCGATCTCGTAGAGAGACTCCGAGCATAGCCCTCTCCATAGCTCGTTGCGCGACCTTGAGCTTCCTTATAAGGCCCATAGTTAGGGACCACGTTTCAGTGCCGTATGTCATCACTGGTAACACACACTGGTTGTAAACTTTCGACTTGAGGGACTGGGGTATATTGGACGAGAAGACGCTTTTAAGTTTCCCGAACGCTGCCCAGCCGAGTTGGATACGACGATTGACCTCCCTCGCAAAGTTGGACCTGCCTAATCGGACCGTTTGTCCTAGGTAGACGTATTCGTCAACAACTTCAAGAGTGGAGTTCCCCACAGATATTGGGGTGGGCACTACATGGGCGTTCGACATAACCTTCGTTTTGTCCATGTTCATTTTGAGGCCCACCCGTTGGGAAACTCTATTGAGGTCTTCGAGCATCGTACTGAGGTCTTCCATCGACTCTGCCATGACTACTATATCGTCGGCAAACCGAAAGTGAGTGATGTACTCGCCGTTAATATTGATGCCGAGCCCTTTCCATTCCAGAAGCTTATAGGCATCTTCCAAACCGGCGGTAAACAGTTTCGGAGAGACAACGTCTCCCTGCCTCACGCCTCTTTTCAATGAAATTGCCTCTGAGTTCTGGTCTTGTACTCGGACTGACATGGTGGCGTTGTTGTACAAACACTTCAGCACTTCGACATACCGATAGTCAATACGGCATCGTTGGAGAGCCTCAAGCACCGCCCAGGTCTCGATCGAATCAAAGGCTTTCTCATAGTCCACAAACGCTAAGCAAAGGGGCAAGTTATACTCTTCGGTCTTCTGTATCACTTGCCGCAGCGTGTGGATGTGGTCTATGGTACTATAGCCTTTTCGGAAACCGGCTTGTTCGGGAGGCTGGAAGTCATCGAACCTGCGTTCAAGACGATTCGTGATGACCCTTGAAAACAGCTTATAGACATGGCTCAGAAGCGAGATGGGTCTGTAGTTCTTCAGCAAAGTGTTGTCTCCTTTTTTGAAGAACAGCGCCACCACGCTTCTGTTCCATGCTTCTGGCGTTGTACCTTCAAGCACGACGGAATTGAAGAGCCTCTGAAGGACTTTCAGTACCGGTGTTCCACCCGCTTTCAGTAGCTCTGATGTAATTCCGTCATCGCCCGGTGCCTTGTTGTTCTTGAGCTGTTTCAAGGCCATCCTAATCTCGTACAGGCTGATGTCCGGGATATCTTCGGTATAATGTCGAGTCAGTTTGGCTCTTGGATCTTTACCCAAACTGCTAACAGGTTTTGCGACCGATGTGTATAACTGTCCATAGAACCTCTCAATCTCCCTCAAGACTTCTGCTTTGGTCGACGCTAGACTGCCATCTTCTGTCTTCAGCTTCGTCAACTGGCTCTGCCCAATAGACATGTCTTTTGCGAACACTTTGGAGCCTTTATTCCGCTCTATCGTCTCTTTAATACGATTAGTATTAAAGGTACGGATGTCGTGTCGCATAGACTTTGATATGAGTCTATTGAGCCGCCTATATGACTCTGCGTCACCGGAAGACTGCAGTTGCAATGAGCGTCGTTCAGCCATGAGGTCGAGGGTATGGCTCGAGAGCTTTTGCGGTCTATTTGTACGGTGGGGTTTATAAAACTTCGCGCCCACCGTACGGACAGTTTCCACAAACCTGTTATTGATCTCATCCACCGATGCGCAGCTTTCCAGGCACTCGAAACGATTTGATAGTTCGAGCTGAAAGCTCTCGGGGTCTTGGATATGAGCGCGAGTAGGTCGGAGTGTAGACTTCATCATACGGGACCTCTCAAGTTTAACATTAATATTCAAAGTGCCTCGTACTATTCGGTGATCACTTCCGGTTTTAACCATGTTGATCACAGAGACATCATTGAATATTTGTTTCTTGGTGGTCAGGATGAAGTCTATCTCATTTCTCGTAGAACCATCAGGACTCAACCAGGTCCATTTCCTATGAGGTGGCTTCTGGAAGAAAGAGTTCATCATGAAGAGTCCCTCTTTCTCCAGGAAGTCGGCCAACCTCTGTCCCCTGGGGTTCCGTTGTCCATATCCAAATTGCCCTACTCTCAACTCATTTTCGCATTTCCTGCCCAGCTTCGCATTGAAGTCCCCCATAACAACATTAAAATAGGTCTCTGAAGTGTGTATGGCCCTACTAATGTCCTCATACATCACCTCTACCTCATCATCGGAGTGTGCCGAAGTCGGTGCGTATACCTGGATGACCTTCAGCGAATACCTCTTGGATACTCTGAGTATCAGGTACGCAACCCTGCTCGATACACTGTCGATGGCAAGAATGTTGTTAACAAGGGACTTGTGGACGAGAAACCCGACACCACCTTGGGACTGTTGGTCGCCCTCCCGGTAGTAGAGTAGGTTACCGGATTTCAGGGTTATCGTGTCCTCCCCCTCTCGTCGGACTTCTGATAACCCCAGGATATCCCAATGTAACCTACCCATTTCTTCTTCCAGCTCAGCTAGCTTCTCGTCTGTCCTCATCGTGCGAATGTTGTGTGTTACCAGGGCCAGTCGTCGTTTATGCAGGGGGTGGTAGCCGGATCTCTTCCGGAGATTCTTAGCACCCCCTGCTCCGCCGTGACCGGGACCGCTACCATAGCCCGGAATAGCGGAGCTGCCGGGGACTGGGGGCCTAGTATTTTTGTCGTCTGTCATAGGGGGTTTTTGCCAGTACTCGCCACGCTTGGCAGGCGGGTTGGCGAGCGCAGTAGGTGGCGTTTTACTCAGAATGTGCTGCTGCCCACTTCTGGTGATATTTCCCTTAGCCGGTTCTTACGGCACCCACGGGAAGAAAGGGGGAGGTACTATTCTAAGCCGGTACCCCACGGGTCAGTAAAATGTTTGTATTATATTGTATTGTATCGTATTGTATCGTGTCGTATTGTTACAATTGTCAAATTACCAATCGTCGTATTAGATTCGGCCACACCGTCGCTTAACATCAGGCGAGTTGGCGGTCAATCGTAGATCTATCTAGCCAAAAAAAACAACGGGTTGCACTCTGGGAGTACCGGCAGAAGTGAAAACTAAAAAATAAAATATCAAAAAGATTGACTCGTGAAGGATTTGAACCTCCGCCCTCCGATTGACAAATTGAAATTTATATCGGTGCTCTAACCTATTGAGCTAACGAGTCTTACGTGCATGTCTCGAAAATAAGCATTCGGCGCAACGAAATGACGTCATGCTAGAAGGACAAACTTGTACATACAATAATGAACTTTAAATGCAGAACGTTAGAATAGGTTTCTAAATAAATAAATCTAAAATAGGTATCGTCAGATCGTAAGACGGACAGTCGTCCGTCTTACGATCTGACGTCCTGACGCGAGTTTAACATTTTTTACCCATCCCAAAAATGCATAACGCCGCTAAAGAAGTTTTCAATTCAAATAAATTACAGTTTAAAAAACTAAAAAACACGCTACAAATTATTGTGGCCAAAGTTCATTACAAGACTTTTCTAACAAATCCAAACACAGCTATGATACGATGTTCCATCATCAAGTTCTAGTTCATATCTTCCGGCTCCATCATCAGATCAGTTCGACAGTACCACATTATTGTATTGTCATCAGAACTACATACAGCTGCCAATTTTCATTACGCTACGATCCTTGGAAGATGGTTAAATTAGTTACCTTAGATTTCATTACATACAGGTCGACCTAATAAAAGCGTGTTAAAAAGATACAGAAATATAAATGCAAGTCAACCCGAGACGTACAGAAATATATGTCTCGCTAGATTATTCTAGTTCCTATTCATACGAACTCGTACAGTAGGTACATTCACAGGAACAGCGTTCAAAGCTTCGATGGCGAACAGCAAATACCGGCGTTGCTCTGTTTACTCACTAACTCAGTTATTCGGAGATTCGACGCAGTGCAATTGAACAGAAGGATAACCTAGGTTGTCGCCAGCCCATGTCCGATTGGGGCAAGTTAATATTATGGAGGATGAAAAAATATGAATTGTAGGTATAGTCAAGAGCATGAAGCTTTACACTTGTAGCGCGAGTCTTTGCCTCTATAGTGATTGTAATAAGAATGGTTCCAACTTTAATGTGTAAAGCTTCACGAGCTCGTTTTCATTTTTTTTTATCTCTAGGGGGTGGCAGCTGCCTCCTCTCCCTGTTCCCCCTTGGCGAAACGCTTGAGAGTAACGACAAAAGTAACCGACTTCAAATAAAAGTATTAAAAAAAAAACGACTTCAAAAGAATCTAATCAACTGAAAAAGGAGAAATAACAGGAAAAAAATCAAGACTGAGCGTCTATCTAAGTAGGTACATAAATCAACTATTTTTTGAGGTCGGTGTCAGGTCTTAAGCTATCATCAACTAAGTCATATACAGACACCGAGATTGTTTTGAAGCCGGCTTAATTTTTGACGTGATAACGTCATAAAAATCTATGAACGCTGGCTGCACGCACGAAAAAGCATGATTCATTGTCACGTTCCGCCTGAGCCGAGCGTGCAAGCGAGAGCGCGGAACAAGCGATAGAGAGGCACGATCGGCCTAAGCGTTTGGCTTGTAACGCATCGTTATCACGTAAAATTATCGTCCGTAAACCGACATTACAGACAACCATTTTTTTAAATCATTATCAAGCTTGGGCTTGTCCCCGACTTAAGACTCGTTGCGGTCTAGGACAGAGCTCGGTGATCGCTGAGGTACTTCGGCACCTCGGCGACATCGCTTAACACTTAAGTTTCCAAAAATCCGAATAAAACTATAATTTCACCTATTTATAATATACTGTATATTCCTAAAATATGCAATGTGCTTCCTGAGTGGGTATTTCCTGATAGACATAATATGAGTGTGTAGATATCGAATGATTTGGTTACTTTTAGTGAAATGAGCTTTAACGTGAATCGCAAGTTTTTTTTAAATACAAGATAGATCTACGATTGACCACCAACTCGCCTGATGTTAAGCGATGGTGTGGCCGAAGATGAAGTTCGTCGATCTAGAAGATATCCTTTGAAAATTCCAAGATTGTAGGTCTCAGGAAACAGAGATGGCGGCAAAGAATTCCATTCTTGTGCAGTACGCATCAAGAATGTGGATCGATAACGCTGAGTACGGATTTTGGCATTTCAACGACAAATGGGTGGTAATTCGCCGACTTTCTGCTAGCTCTGTAGTGAAATGGGGAGGGTGGAATAAGTTCGTGAAGTTCTTGCGCACATTCCCCGAAATGAATCCTAACATTAGTTTACAGTTATACACAAGTCTATCTCTAAAAAAACAAAGAATTCATAGAACATGTTCATTATTCATCATTATCATCTCAGCCACAAGAAGTCCACTGCTGGACATAGCCCTCCCCATGAAATTTCAAAAAAATCGGTTTGAAACGGCCTGTAACTAGATCTTTCTGTCAATTGTATGAGGGTGCCGGTCCACCTCTTCTAGGTTTCTACCTAAAGCCAATTCTGATTAAATCTAGGGGAAGGAGGGGGAATGGCGTTCACTTAAGCAAAACATGCAATTTTTTTTTAAATATTGGTTTCATATCAAAATTTAAAAAAATGCAATATCTTTGACTACTTAGTAATCAATATTGTAACACAAAACGTATATATCTCTAATATATTAGTAGTAGAACTTTGAAAAAAAAAACAGCTTTGCGCGTTATTACCCCTGTAGACGTTGGAGTGGTCACCGACCGGTATTTATTCGAGAAAAACACTGATTTTCAATTTAGGTATACTTTACTAACACACAGGCACAGATTTTTACAACTTTTGATCAATTTTTATGAAAAAATAGGCGCGGTGCGCGACGACGCACCCGCTCGCTTCTTCGTTGCGGATCGGAAATAAAAACGATGGCAAGACAAGGGCGGTCATCGCACACCGCGCGATCTACCCGTATTTTAAAAATGTTCGGTAAAAACTATAGCTAATTATAATTTGAGCGCGTCGCTAACATTCCCCACCCTAGTGCTGGAACAGCACTATTCATCAATGGAAATTCGAGCGACGCGGGCTGCTGACCGCTTCCAGACGCCAGTCCTAGTCTTCACCTCGACCAGTCGTACTCTGCCATCTTTGCCTGGGTGTGTGCGTAATACAATACCTCTCGGCCAGGTGTTCCGGGGACTTTCTGGATCGACTATAAAGACCAGGTCACCTACCTGCAGAGGTTTCACCTCCTCGTTCCACTTCCGTCTTGGCAGCAAGTCAGGTAGCACCTCTTTGACCCACCTTTCCCAGTACATATCGGCTAATCTTTGAGCTTTACGCCATTGCTTTCGTAAGTACATGTCAGAGTCATCAAAGGTTCCTATAAGGGGCATATTACCGGAGCTTCCTAAAAGAAAATGGTTAGGAGTAAGACTTTCAGAACTTTCATGGTCAACTGATACATGTGCCAAAGGTCTACTGTTCACCATATTTTCAACCTCCGCCATGAAAGTACGCAGCACTTCTTCCCGCGGCGCACGTTCTTTAAGAACCACTCGTAGTGTCGATTTCACACTTCTTATCAGGCGTTCCCACGCCCCCGCCCAGTGTGGCGTAAAAGGAGGCACAAAATGCCATTTCATGCCGCTGTTGGCTCCAAGGGCCTTAAGGGTATCCATATCGAGACCTTGCGTAGCTATTTGCAACTCTTTATCAGCGCCTCGTAGATTCGTTCCATTGTCGCTGTACAGATGGCGGGGCCAACCTCGTCGAGACGCCATACGTCGCAACGCCATTATTAATGAGTCAGTCGTAAGCGAATGGACGATGTCAATAAAAATACATCTTACCGTAAGACAGGTAAAAATTACCCCCCACCGGTTCTGTCTCGACCTTCCCACGGTTACTTCTATGGGACCGAAAAGATCAAGACCACAGAAGCTGAATGGTCGTTGATGATGAGCTACTCGAGCATGAGGTAAGTCACCCATTCTGGGTACTTCCGGCTTACACTTTCTAATACGACATAACATACAGCTAGAAACTACTTGTTTCACTGTCGGTCGCATTCTAATAACCCAATATTTCTGTTTTAGATTATTTACTACCATCTCCTGATTCCCGTGAGCAGCTTTGATGTGTAAGTATCTGATAATAAGTCTCGTTATTGAATGTTTCCCATCCAAAATAATTGGTCTTTTTACTTCCAGGTCGACGTTCATTGCAGCATCGATGCGGCCTCCGAGTCGCAGCAAGCCTTCTTCATCGATATAAGGTGACAAGGTAAGTAACTTACTTTCTTGTGATATGTATTTCTTATTTTTTATTGCAGATATCTCATCAGGAAAAGAATCAGCCTGCGCTTTCCTCAGTAATAAAGTTTCAGCACGAGCCATCGCGTCGCAGTCTACTTCGCAGGTGAGTCCCTTACATCTGTCAATAAATGTAAGCATGACGGCGGTAGCACGGAGCAAGCGGAGCCAGCAGGAGAAACGCTGCGGTTCAGGAACAAGTAAGCTAGGCGCAGTAGATTGTACCACGGCTACGCACTCTGGGGCTACTTCGTTCTCGCCAGGGTTGATAACATCTACGGGCCACGATAATTCATCTTCATATAAAAACTTGGGTCCAGTGAACCACTCACCCTCGAACAGCGCTTGGTCAAATTCTTCCCGAGTTCCCAAGTCGGCCATATTTAATTTCGTGGGTACGTATTTCCATTCAGCAACACGCGTGAGCTCATCGATTTCTCCCAATCTATTAGCTTCAAATGTTTTATACGACCGCGTGTTATTACGTATCCATTGTAAAACTGTGGTTGAATCGCTCCAAAAAAATCTTCGTTCGGGAACCATTCTATGTTCTTTGAGAATAGTATCGGCGAGTCGCGCGGCCAGCACGGCCGCCTGCAGCTCGGCGCGGGGAACGGTCAAAGGTTTCACTGGCACTACGCGGCATTTACTTGCTATAAATGCGACGTGCACTTCACCGTTTTCCAACCAACGCCAGTACGCCACGGTACACATTGCCTTAACAGAAGCATCGCTAAATGTATGCAATTGTAAGTCAGTGTAAATATTTGTACTTGCGATTGGAGTACGGAGTGTCGTCGTAGTGCTTGTAGACGGCCGCTCTGTCTCGTAGCTGCTCATCGTAGCACACATCTCTGCCGCTACGCCGCCGCGGACTCCTGCTGTCTCGCTCTCGCGCGCATTCTTACTCGCGCTATGATAATATCTAGGAATACGGACACGATTTAGATCTTTTAACAAATCAATCCACTTACGCCATTTATCATTCACGCAATCAGGTATTACGTCATCCCAGCCTACATTTAGGCGCCATGTATCTTGTAACATGATCTTTCCCTGGATGGAAAATGGAGATAAAAAGCCGATCACATCAAAAATCGACATCACTACTTGAAGCATAACTCTCTTAGTAGGTCTTTCTCTGCCCTGAATAATATTTTCGGGTATTCGTTTCAGAGACAAATCGAAACCGAGACAATCTTCACCAGGATACCAGATCAGCCCTAGCGTTCGTTCACCTAAGTATTCCTGTCCGACCTTGAACTTGACAGCGGCACTACCTAGGGTTTCCTTCGGTACGCTGTCTAGCACGACAACGCTATTACTCGTCCAGTTGCGCATTTCGAACCCACCGCTCTTGTGGATATGTGAAATATTTTTTACGATCTCGATCGCCGTCGCTTCATTAGGCAGACTATCAATATAATCGTCAACATAATGCGATTTATATATCGCATTGACCGCGGCCGGTAACGATGACTCATACCGTCGAGCGTTCAAGTTTTTTACAAACTGCGCCACGAACGGGGAACAGTTAGCGCCGAATATCAAAGAACTCATCACATAAGTATCGACCGGTGCGGTGGAGCTGCTGCGCCAAAGGAACCGGAATGCGTGCTGATCCTCCGCGCGAATTTTAACCCTTAAAAACATGTCCTTGATGTCACCTGTTACTGCTATTAAATTTTCCCTGAAGCGCAGCATAATACCAAACAGCGGTGGCAACAAGTCCGGCCCTGTATGTAAATAATGATTCAAGCTCTTACCGTTGACTTCGTCCGCGGCATCGAAAACCAATCTAAGCTTCTTCTTGTTAGGATTGTCCACCCCGAAATGTGGTAAGTACCACGTCCTGGACGCGGGATAGATATCTGTAAGTTTTTCAGCATAATTATTGTCTAATAAATGTTCAATACGTTCCCTGTACCTACTATCGAAACCTCTGTCGCGACTCATTTTTCTTTCTATCCCTTTCAGTCTTCTTTCAGCGTTAGGATAGGCGTCGGGCATGGCGGTGACGTCGCTCCTCCACGGCAGGCCGACTCGCCAGCGCCCCTCCACGAGCTCGGCGGTCTCCTCCAGCCGAGCGACAGCGCACACGTCGTAGGTATTCTGTCTAGGCTTACCTGACACTCCTATAGAATCGAGCGCGAACGAGCGCCGTACGTCTTCGTGTAAATCCCGAAGCAGACTAACCTCTTCGGCAGCGGCGGTCGAGGCGGTAGCATCGGTGCCGACTGAGGCGCGGATCGCGTCGCTCGAGCTCAAGAACATGGTTGCATGAGCGCGCGAACCGCGCTCTGCGCGTATAGTACCATGTAAACACCAGCCTAGGGGAGTTAATGTAGCGGACGGCTCATTCATATTACCTAATCTAACTTCTAGCGGTAACAATAAATGAAAATTATCTTGACCTATGAGAATTTCAGGTTTCACATCGCTTGTACATAACACACTTTTTATATCGAGCAAGTTAGCATATTTATCACAATTTACAATAGAACAATGTTGTACGGGCAGATCTAATTTATCAACACAACGTAATTTTATATTATGCATCTTATTATCAATTCCAGAGATATTTACGTTAGCAACAATCGATTCACAAACAAGTTCCTTATCAGCCCAGGCGCCGCGTATGCGCATCGTCTCGGGACAACCGTTGATCCCCGCGCGTCTCGCTAACCCCGCACTTAATAATGAAACAGTCGACCCGTCGTCGAGTAATGCATTTGTACTAACTATGCCACTATAGGTATGTATACGAATAGGAACAACTTTAAGCAATACTGTAGATTCACTTGCGTTTATGTGCGTGACAGTTTGTTTGCTGTTCACAGGTTCGCAGGCAGGACCGGCGGACATCGTCGTAGATATAGTCGGCGTCGGCGTCGGCGTCGCAGTCGGTACGAGGTGTTGCGACGGTGCGTTATCATGCGCTTTGTTTACATCGACATGCAACAGTCGGTGGTGCGAGCCACCGCAGCCATCCTTATCGCAGGCCGGCGCGGTACATACGTCACGCGGATGCCGCGCCACTAGGCATTTGTAACAGATCCCGTTACGTTTAGCATATTGCCATCTAGTCTTGCGTAATGCCTTCTTGAACTGTTTACAATCGGTTAACTTGTGTTTAGATGTGCGGCAAAATTGACATATACGAGTATCATCATCGTTGCTTTGTAATAAAATAGTTTGTGTGCGATTGGAATTATCATTATTTCTGTATTTATTCTGATCAGTGCGAGGGTTATTAAAATAAATATTCGACGTAGCAGATATCTTTACAGCCTCATCGTACAGGAAATCGGATAAAATTTCTATTCGTGATTTCTGCCGTTTTATTATAAGCTGATAACTGTAGTCGGACCATTTGGATAATAATATCGGCGGGAACTTTGACAATATTACTGAAACGATACTCATACCTTGTAAATATTCTTCGTGTCCGACCGCTCGCACTGCTTCCAATAGGTTTTGAACCTTCACAGAAAACTGCACAACATCCTTGTGATAATCCTGGGACATCGGGTGCAACTTCTTGATATCCTGCATAATCCTGGATATAATATACTCAGGATTTCCGAATCGTAGCTCCAAAGTAGACATAACTTTGCACGGTGTACTCGCTGATATAAGCAGAGCTGCCACCGCATCCTTGGCCGCGCCGCGAAGACATTTTCTGAGTCTCCATAAGTTCTCCTTTGGGCTAAAATGACATACTTCGGTAGACTCGTCGTACGCCTGCTTGAAGTGCAACCACTCCAGAGGATCTCCATAAAACTCTGGTAAATCTTTCGGCGTGCAAAGACGAGTCAATAGGTTGTTACTAGGTGTACTCATCGCAGTCAAGTCCTTCACCGCAGTCGCTAGCATCTGGATAGTCTCGCTGACGCCAGATGGATACGTAGGTGGCGCCGGAGGCTGTGACGTCAGTAGATGTGGCGGTGCAGGTGCCGGCGGTTGCAGCGAGATTTGGGTTCCGTGTGGTGCTGCAGGTGCCGCTGGAGCAACGGTATCTGTCGCCGTGGCCATTGCCGGTTGCAGCTCGCCCGTAGAAAAAACATAATCGGGGGCTGACTGCACTTCGTGGCGACTCCGTTCGACCCATTGCTCCACTTCCTGTTTGGTGCGTAATTCTTCGATAGTTGGACTGTATTTAGAACCATTTTCATGTAGGTCGGCTAAATCCGCTTCCAATTGTCGATCAATAAGCTCCATTTGTATCTGTGCCTTCTTATGAGCTGCTTCCAATACGAGTTGAGCACGGCGTGTTTTCACGGACGATGTTGAAGTTTGACCTTTGGACCTTCCGTGTGTACTTGACGCTGCCGGCGATTTAAATTTAGTGGAAGTAGCCGGTGTTTCCTTTTGTTCACTTGTGCTCATTTCCTGAAGTACTTTATTCGCCATTTTCGAGAGATCGCGGTGTTTTTCTCGTTGTTCGATGCCACTTTCCTTAGAGCCGACCATCTTGGATTGCGCTGGTGTATGAAACATTATCCGGATCGAATGACCACTTGTAGACGTTGGAGTGGTCACCGACCGGTATTTATTCGAGAAAAACACTGATTTTCAATTTAGGTATACTTTACTAACACACAGGCACAGATTTTTACAACTTTTGATCAATTTTTATGAAAAAATAGGCGCGGTGCGCGACGACGCACCCGCTCGCTTCTTCGTTGCGGATCGGAAATAAAAACGATGGCAAGACAAGGGCGGTCATCGCACACCGCGCGATCTACCCGTATTTTAAAAATGTTCGGTAAAAACTATAGCTAATTATAATTTGAGCGCGTCGCTAACAACCCCTATCTAATGCCGATCTTGGGTAATGCCGCTCAGGCTAAGGGCACTATTTTATAGACTTATAGAGGTGAGCGCCATTACCCGGTGAGTGCCATTCCCCGTGCTTCCCCTAATTCTATGGTGAGAATCCCATATGAAAAAATAGAGCTTGAAAAATTGTATCAAGTCTACGAATAGAAGTGGTTACTAGATCTAAAGATTGTTAATACAGACAATGGTGAGACTGGCTCTTTTGCACTGTGGTCTTATCATGATAGTACAGTAGAGAGGTCTCGAGGTACCTATCGGGAACCCAGTTTGTTTTCTGAGTTCCGCGAGTGCTGAGCAAAGACGAAAACGCTGGTATTGGAAGTGTTCCACTGTTTACTTTCATAGTTAAATGGATTTGTAGTACTTACGTTAACAGAAAATAGGTAAAAATAGGCCATAAAAATAGAAAACCTTGGTTAGTATACATATAAAACTTTACGTAATCTACTTCATATGAGCAATATATATATATATATATATATATATATCTGGATCTCGGAAACGGCTCCAACGATTTTAATGAAATTTGTTTTGTAGGTAGATTAGGGGACGATAAATCGATCTTGCTAGGTTTCGTATTTAGTGAACCTGGATTTGCTCGTATTTTCAGTCATAAAAAATCCGAGTGGAGCTCGGTCGCCCAGGTACTAAACATAAAGCGAGCAAAAGGGATAACCGATATTCGACATTCTGCTCCACCGCGTCACTCCCGCACCGCAAGGAACTTCGAATATCCGAAGAAACTGGCGCCGAACTTTACAAAGCAAAACTCTGGAGCGAAAGATGACACAATAGATGACTCTTCATTCAGAATACCTGAGTTGAGCTGCCTATTCTAGACTTGAGCTACAGCTCTGCGGTTCATACCTTTGTGATCTGCATATTTGGACCGTTTCAGATATGAGTTACCCACGGCTAGCTGCACCTTTGAGAGTAGGTACCTACCAGACCTACCTAGCTTCTTCTTACCAAATGAAAAATTCATAATAAATGTTCTTACCTTTATCTACATGTTGTTTGACATACGCAATATGCGCAAGGTAGAAGCCAATTTTATTTCGTCAAACAATTGTCATATTAAAATTTTCAAATTGCTTTGTAAGCGCGTCACACCTTCCTCTTTTTAACCGATTTCAAAAAAGAAGTAGGTTATCAATTCGTAGCGTTTATATACATATATATATATATTGTATGTATGTACACGAATTTTTCCGTCATTCGTGAACCAATATTTGTGTTTCGTGAATTGGCGTTTAAAGAAAGCTCCCAAGTTGGTCCCAAATTATTTTAGACACATTGCTTTATTACTTTTTGATTCTCTAAAATATTTTCATTGGATTTCTGAGTGAAATTATAAAATCGCAAAGTTCCACTGACACGTTTTTCTTTGCAAGAGTGAGATTTGTGAGATGAGATTTAAATGTTGAGATTTATCGCTTATACATTCTGCACATTTTCTAATCTTCGAAGACGAAGCATTTGAAATTCAAAGAAAATCTCATTCTTGACAAAAAAAACGAGCGGGTGAAGAGAAGCCTCTTTAAAACGAAATAGCGTACTTTGAAGTCGATTGTTTCAGTTTTTTAAACTATAAAATTATTGATAATGTTATTGCAAGAAACTACAAAAAAATATTTTCAGTATTAAGATTCTACTAAATAATCATTTAAGGCGCGGCTTCACACACAATATACAACAACAAACAACAAACACGAACAAATTGCCGGCTTCTTTAGTCCCTGAGAGCTACAACGTTGGTCTTTTCAAGGTCATAGTGAATACGTATCTTCTAAGTCTGCGTGCTTCATCTCCGACCACATCGTCGCTTTCCAACAGGCGAGTTGGTGACCACACGCGGACTTATTTGTGTTAAAAAATATATATATATAAATACACGAAACATCTCAAACTACAAAAGTAATCTACCATATAAACATAAACATGAAGAAACCTAACACCCAATCCACTGATCAAAAAAGCTTTGATCACATATTCATTAGACCGCGGCGCGCGAACGAACGAACCTAGCTGGCGTAACAAATTATTCATTGAAGCAGCAGGTAGTCTCATGTATTATTCGCGGGTGTCTTGTTATTCGGACCCTGGGGATGCGGGCTCGTCGATAAATCCGAGTGTTCGGAACTGGACGCGTTCACACCGTAGTGTAACGGTTCTCACACATCTAGCCTGTAAATCTAACAAATTTATAGTTTATAAAAACTGAGCAACCGACTTCAATTCTTGGATTTGGATGAGTAATGTAAGAAGGCTTTTCAAGCTCACCAAATTCTACATGGTTAGGTAGGTACATAAACTTTTTTCAAACAATGACTGTTATCCGCGCTCGCTTTTCCGTGTGTCAAGAATATAATTTGTCACCGATTGTCAATTAATGCTTCGTCTTCGAAAATTAGAAAATGTGCAGATGTTTACAGATTAATTATCAATACTTATCACTTTAAAAAACGCGCCGGTGGAGCTCTGCGAAGAATCGCAATGAGTGAAGTGGTTCAGATTAAAGAAATAATCTGAACCACTTCACTCAGGCACCCAATGAAAATATTAACTTTAGATATTATTCAAAAAATAATAAAGTAAAGTTAATAAAATAATTATAGGGCTGCTTTGAGAGTTTTCTCTTTTTAATTATACAAGAAACATAGAAAATGAGATGACAGAGTAATCGGTGAACATTTTATGTTTAAAAAAAATACATACAGTCGAACATAGAACCTCATCCTTTTTTGAACTCCGTTAAAATCACTCTGCTCGCACGCATAGAGCGAAGTTGTGCCATGCTGAAACATAATATTATGAACCTTCTCGCGTTCCTTATCTTCTCGCAGTCTTTCATCCAAAGCTTTCAAGCGGGCCAAAATTACAACTGGACTAGCTCTGTTTGTAACTAAAAAACTACTGGGCACAATAAAATTAAACTAAAATACAAGTAATTCAACAAATAGTAGACTACACGATTTTTTCGAGCATAATATTCAGTCTATTCATTCGTATTTGTTAGTTTTCTTATGAAACCTTGTTTGAATGGAATATTAAACAATATTTGTAAATACATATCACACAAAACTGAAATGGATTATTGTGTGATAATTATATGTACTGTGTAATAATATTGAATTTAATATTGTTACACATGTACATACAGATTTATCAAAAGTGTATTGAACAATCTCAATTGATAGCTTCGAAAGTATAGGGATGTCTGAGCCGGACAGCGAGTTGTTTATATGCGACAGCTATTGCTTAACGTCAAAAAACCGGTTTCTTATTCACTGCTCTTTGCATAAATATAAAATACCAAGTGAAAATGTATTCGGTGTAAATGTGACACCATTACTTCTAGAAAAACGTCCGTACTTCCCGACCCCAATGGAATTGGAAACGGGCCCGAGTGTGTTCCGATTTAATTAGATACCCTTAGTTTTAATTACATTAGCCTTTTATATACTTATGGCTAAGGATTAGACGATCCATTTGCCGTATATCCCCTTTTATAGACCTTTTAGAGAGAAAGGACACGAAAATGTTAACATGAATAATAGAAGGAATTCTCTGGTGTATTTTCACGCAAAATCACTCTTGATTCAAAATTTTAAGTCTATTCTTTTCTATGCTCCTAAGGATTAATTTTAGGTAATTAATTAATTACCTAAATTTAATCCTTAGGAGATATTCCACACAATCCTTGTGTGGAATCATTTTTTGCATATTTTGTATCCAGGTCATTCAAGACCAGTCTGTTCATCTTGTGGTAAGTTATCATATGCTGTGCTTGCGATGCGTGGTCACCACTTCAGAACTTTGGCTCCATCAGTCTTGAGTTCATACAGAGTTCACTACCCTTTAAATAATCCACCGAATAATCCACAAAACGTGATCGGGTACTGCTTGCGAGTCGCTGGTCTGCTCCCGGCTTACACACAACATAGTAATAAGTTACGCTTAACGCGCGCAGCTATCTCTCTCGCGCATCACAACCCTTTTGAACATATAAAATCATTGAGCAGGGTTATTAGAAAAGTAAAAGGCCAATTTGTTTATTTAGATAAAGATAATTATTTAAAAAAAAGATTTTCTTCGATATCTTTTAAATTAGCTGAGGAATAAGAAAATATATCTTTTTTTTTATAATTCTGTCTCCAGTACAAATTATATCTGATTACAACCTTTTTTTTAATGTTTCTCCTATTTAATTAATTTGCCTTTTATTTTTCTAATATCCTAACTCAATGATTTTATAAGTTTCAAAATGTTGTGATACGCGAGAGAGATAGCTGCACGCTTTAATAAAATAATCTTCCCGTAACAATAGGTTTTAATTCTGACCAAGGTCACGGACCCTGGTGTTTGTGGAGTTAAGATAAAAAAAAAATAACAATAACCCACTGGTCTAATTAAAATAATTTCTGTGCTTAATTTCTTCACTCATTCTGCCTAGAAAGATATATTTGAGTAAGCATTTGACATTTATGATACTTCACAGTTTACCGCTAAGTAAACTTACACAAGGCCACTTTGTTTCCAACAATATCCAGCCTTAAGATTTCCCTAATTATGAATTCGCAAAACAAACAAAAAAGCACTTCTCTCGTATTTCACCTTTTGTTCTTGAGGAACGGAAGGCAATGAAAAGAGAGCTTTACAAGAAATACACCGATATAGAATGACTGTTAGAATAATCAGTCTGCCATGTGATATTCTTTTTTAGGGTTGCATACCTCAAAAGGAAAACACGGATCCCTTATAGGATCACTTTGTTGTCCGTCCGTCTGTCTGTCAGTCTGTGCGTCCGTCCGGGTGTCAAGACTTTTATCTCGGGAACGCGTGAAGGTATCGTATTGAAATTAAAACCATATACGCAGATCCATAGTCAGAAAGAAAAATCTAATTTCTCAGTTTTCGTAAACAATTGTTACAGCCGAATATGTCGTAAAAACGCACATTTCGACACTCACAATGGAATCTAAACCTATGGGATACTTCCCGTTGACCTAGAACTATGAAATTTGGCAAGCATTGTGTTATCTATCCAGCATATCAAGTGTTATTACGGGCACAACGTAAACTTTCTACTAAACTTTCTATAAAAAATAGTGATGGAGGTCCTGGACCGAGAAGAGGCGAATAAAAAAAAAATTTATTAGACGACGTGAATGCAGTGACTGACAGAGTCCGATCAACCGGAAGCATACCACTTATCTGGGAACCCCGTCTAAAAACGGGCTCTACTAGTGACTGTATTCGCAGAACAAGAATAATAATAATAATAATAGGTAATGCCTTAACATTTTTGTATGATGAGAAAAAGTTGGCAGGTGCCGTTATCTCATTCTGATGCTCCCACACAGAAGTACCTTATCTTACTCACTGACACTGTGTGGGAGCATCAGCCATTAAGCTAGTTTTCTAAGTCATAAGCATTTACAATAGCCAAAAACTTTCAAAAACTATATTGTACAATAGTGTTCACTAACCATCCACATAACCACCTACTGTATTTTTATATATCTAATTTGTAAAGGGCCTCTCAGTGTTGGCTTCGGCCCCACTGATGCCTTCCAAAAATCTGGGCTTGACCCGTGTACAAGTTGAAATGATAGGTAATAAGAATAAAATAAAACGGCAATTCGGAAATTAGAAATAAGGATTGTGTGTACACCTTGAGCATTCATGCTCACCATCGAAGGCTCCTTCTTGCGACGGTGTCGTGTGGCGGGTCGCCCTCTTCCCTAACATATGGTTGAAGAGAGTGTTGGCTGGCACATGCGTCATACTCGTGATCGGGTGCTGCTTGCGGGTCGCTGGTCTGTTCATGGTATACACATAATATAGTAATAAGTTAGGTAAGTTAAAAAGAATAAAAAAAAAATTAAAAAAAATATTGTGGACATTTTACACAACACCATCTAGCTCAAACTAAGCAAAGCTTGTAATATGGAACTAGATGGCTGATAGAATACATATATACTTTTTTTTTGTAAATATATACATATGATACATAGAAACACCCAGACACAGAACAAACATCCATGCTCATCACACAAATGTTCTATTATCATCCCGTATCAATGTATACGTGTCTTGTATTTAGCAATATTTAGCTAAATTGACAAAGGTCACGGACCCCGGTGTCTGTGGAACTAAAAATTTAATAAATAAAAAAATACTTTCTACAAAAGCTAAATCTCTGAATCGAGCCCCATTCAAAAATTCGCCCGAAGGTAGACCACTAGCAATTATTATTGTAGCGAATACAACAATAGCGCATTGTCCAAGTTCCAGCCTGAAATTACTGAAATTAGCGAGTTTTCAATGTTAACCCGGCGAGGCAGCGACGAAGGCAGTGAGACAATTGAATTTCTAAAGTTTACCAGGAACTTCGGATCTTAATGAAGTTAGAACTTGAATAGATCGTAATTTTGTTTGACTCGATGTAGAACTTTCAACTGGGGATATTTTTGGAATTAAATGCTAAAAACCAGTTTATTGTAAAATGATGTATGATTTATAAAGAAAAAGTCGGGTTTGGTTACGAAAAGTTACGTTACGTTAGAAAAGTTACGAAAACAGTTGTTATTTTTTACGAAAATTAATCATAGTCATAGTTACTGTCGACGTACGTAACTTTGACTCTATGTCAAAGATTGTACATAGGTTTTTCGAAGTTTCTCAATTTTTTCAAAAGATTAAATTTCAAAACGTTTGTAATAAATTAATAAAATACCTAATTTGATTATTTCGTTCTCATCATCATCGTCTCAGCCATAAGAAGTTCACTGCTGGACGTAGGCCTCCCTAGACATTTTACAAAAAAAAAAAATAGCATATGACACTCATGAAGTAAAGACTAATCTAACGACATATGTTATATACATACATACATACACCCTTACATAATATACATACCTACCAGAGGGACCAGGCCTGACCCGAGATTAAATTTAAAATAATAAAAATGAAGGCCAAACAATAAACATGTTTTTCAAAGGGGTTGTTTTCTTTGCTCTATCATGAAAACTAACCTCAAACTTGATGCTATTACATTATTAACTTCGAACTACAAACAATAATCTCATATCTGCTATCATTGTTAAATTCATTTTATTATTTAATATTTTTTTGACAACTAACTAAATTAATCTAAAATTTTAGCAAATCTATTTTTATCATTATTATTTATGTATATTTACAACACAGAATTCGCCCTATTACATAGTAAGTCTTTGATTTACAAATTAATTAATTAAAAATGATGAAAATTGTAAAATTAGACATTGGAAAAATAAAACTGTTACTTATAATATAATATAATATTAATATAATTACGTATCATTATAGTCTAGTATATAAGAATAAACCAACTACCAAGACACGGGTTCGAGACACCCAGTTTGGTGGTTGGTGCCAGTACGAACATTTGTATTATCCTACGTGAATAAATTATTTTGTATTTTGTAATAATAAAATAAGCCAAGTGTAATATAGTCAAGCTCGCACTGATGATTCATAAATAAATGTGAAAATGTATAAATTATACATTTTTATGTTAATACCGACATGTATAAGTCGAGATAGTTTCATCGAAAGATTCTATACACAGTGAACCCTAAAAACAATCAATGTGTGCGTGATACTCACGTACTTACACTCTTTGTCACTCAACAAGCGTCCAATGAATGTTGCAAGTGAATAGACGTTTCTCCCAAAAATTAGGGAATTGAATGCGTCAGATTTTCATAAACTTGAATTGATAAATAATGAGATATCAGACTTTGTTACCATATTTTTACTTTTGAACGATAAAAAGACATCATTATTACCTACACCATATAGCCTACTTTAAAATAAAATTACATAAATAGTTGTATAACATTAACTGTTTGTTTTAAACTATCAAAATTTTGAATGATATCTTCCGTCAACTCAGAAATATTGGGGGTTTGATAATATTTGCTAAAAACGTGTTGGAAGTACTTAATTTTAAACAAAAGTTTCAAATTTGAGCAAAATCGGTCTAGAGTTTGTTGAGGCAGAGGTTGTGAACGCTGAAATATCGTTTAAAATAGGAGAGAAAATAGGAGATTGCTACGTAGCAATTTTATCAGCCGTGAAACATTCAATAATGAATTCTGAAGAACTTCAAATAAAAGCAGAACTGAACTAGTATTAGTACCTACGGATTCCTATTATATGCGTGTCCCGCCACGATCTTGGCCACTTATATTGCAGTGCCATTTCACATCCACAGGCCAGATAGGCGTGCATTGTGCTACTAATCTCCGCAGCTCTGTGCTATCAATTACCTAATGTGTACTCTCGGATGGACCATGAATATGCAAGAGGAGGTAAGCGATTAAATGCCTCCTGCCTGGTCGGCATACATTGCACTGGGTACCGAGTATTCTCTTCTTGAGCTCTCGTTATATTATATGTTTTGTGCTCTCGTGAAAAATACTACGAGCTAAGTTTACATATTTATTTCATCCTTTTCATCCTGAGAGAAATATGGCTTCAAGCGTTTTATGCATTTGCCAGTGTCAAGTATTCATTGTTCTTCGTCTTTTTGACGTGATAAAATAACGTCTTATAAATCGATGAACGCCGGCTGCACGCACGAAAAATCATGACTCATTGTTACGTTCCGCCTGAGCCAAGCGTGCAAGCGAGAGCGCGGAACAAGCGATAGAGAGGCACGATCGGCCTAAGCGTTGTGATGCATCTATAATGACGTTATCACGTAAAATTATCGTCCGTAAACCGACTTTTTTATATTGAACCTACGCGATTAGCGATTTGCCGGTGTCAAGACTATTATCTTCATGTTTCTTGAAGATATCTCAAAAGAATTTAAGGAATTCTAACGAGTGAGCTCCAGAGGCGTGCCAAGGCTAGCATAATTAAAACTTTTAGGATCAAGCACGTGACTATCAAAGATTCTGATGTCTGTGCTCGATACAAGTTCTTAAAAATTAAGAGATAGCTATCATTTTAAGATCTGATCTCATCAATAAAGTGTGAATACCGTTGGAGAATAAAACGGCTCCGATTTATTGTGAGAGTAGCTCGGGAGTAATGAAACTGAATAATGCATGCTCTGGAATATTGCCCAGTTGTAGGGCTGGCACACGGAAGGAAATTGCAGAGCTAGATGGACAGCCCTAGAGACGTATTAAGATTTATTAAGATGGGGCTCAAATCACGCAGCTATCTCTCTCGCGCATCACAACGTTTTTAACATTTTTCCGTGCACGACCCAACTTATGCTTTTTCCAGAAGATACCGTGCCTTTTGACAGCTAGTTGAGTCGACTCAATGTATCCAAAATTTAGAATTAATGTCGGCATAACACTCAAAATCTCAAGGTAGTCAGTTAGATTTTATATCATTTTCAGAGTAGATCCCCTAATTATTGTTAAGTCTACTAGGGAAATAATTTTTGGCAATAAAGAGACTAGTTTCAATGGTGTATTTTTAACCACCGACGCAAAAACGACGAGGTGTTATAAGTTTGACGTGTCTGTGTGTGTGTGTCTGTGGCATCGTAGCTCCCTAACGGATGAACATATTTTAATTTTGTATTTTTATTTGAAAGATGAATTAGTCGGGAGTGTTCTTAGCTATGTTTCATCGAAATCGGTACAGCCGTTTTTTTGTTGCAGGGTTTTGAGGTTTCTAAACTTATACTTTTTCATGTGACAACCATAACTCTTCTCCTCTCAACTCGTTCCGATCCTCGTGTGATCACATAGCGATTAGATTTTCATGAAGCTAGAAGGCGGGCTTTTTGAATCATCGGCGAATAATCAGGGAGAGATGAGCCTCTCGATACCTTTGATAGCTTCGATTGAGTACTGAAGCTTCTTGCCAGAGTACTTCACCTGATGAGATAGATTATATAAATATGTGCTATCGCCATCGCCGAATATATGTTAGAAACAAAACATACATACATCAATTACTTTTACTATAAAATCTCAAATTCGAACAAGATCCTTAAGATACGACAATGATATATCTCTTATAGAACTAAAAACTATGGTCTCAAAAATTTTGAATATGAAAGACCTCAAATCAACAACAATCTACCAAAAGATATAAAAGACATGCAATCACTTTCACTCTTCAAAAGAAATCTTAAATATTTTTTTATTAAACAAGTCCCTAAGTAAAACTAAATACAATAAATGACAAATCGCTCTAATTTCATTAACACAAATAAAAAAAAATCTTTGCTAAAATAAATTAAATAAACCAATAATAAAACTATAGCTATCAATTTGTAAATAACGTACGCAACACGTCATGAGTGCCGAGTTTATTTCATGTTAAGTGAATTTATATTCGAAGAGAAATAAATATCTTAAAACCGTTAGTTAATATATTATATAATACAAATAAATGCGAGATTTATATAGTAAAAAAAAAAAATGGTAATGCCGCGAGCGTGCTGGAGACGTTCTGTCGGGGAGCCACGCGGGGGGATTTTTAATTTAATTATTTTTGACTTGCCCATTTTGGAGATAATGAATTCATTAATGTATTTTATTATTGTTATTATTGACTTATATTAAGATTTTTTATTGTTACCACACCAACATTTGCAGCGTATACACCTATGTCTTATAACCATTTCATGAAATGATCGATTTCATAAAGTAATCGATCATTTCATGTAATGACTTAACTATAACCAACGCCTTAAATTCTCTGTCTTCTTACCGCAACAGCTGTCATTAGGTGTCAGCGAGAAGTTGACGTAACGTTTTTCGATAAGGATCTCTATACCTTCCAGCTAAAACGTCCGTCAGCAAATTGTCTAACATCTGAAGCAAAAAAGATACTCTCCACTAATTGATTCGCAATCCCAGTGCGACTGAGCTCGTATTAACGAAATCCCTTATACCATTAATGTACGGAAGAGATTTGTTTCACCATTCAATAGAAAAGATTCTGTAAGAGCTATTAACTTAATCCTCTTAGCTTTTATTCTTTGACGACGGCGTACGACCACATTTCATTGCACGAAAACCATCGCTGTCTTACTGAGAATTACTAATTCGATACCCAGTTTTAATGTATCAATGGTTGGTATATAATATCTTAAGTGGACGATACAAGATGCTGTTAAATACTTTCCCTAGGGGTGGAGAAGGGTCGAAGTGGAGAGGGCGTAATCAACGCTAAGTCATTTCATTCGATAAAAGCTACTTGGCAAGGATAAATTAATATTATTTCGAGATTAAAGCCTGTGAGGGAGATACGGCAGGGCGCTAGCTCGGTTATTTTTAAGCATTTGTTAGCATAAGACGAGTTTGGCGGCTTTATTTCGCATCATTTTACATTGTTGGATCATTTTTAAAGAAGGATAAAAATTTCACCCCATTTTTTTTAAATAGTCATGGTTCTTTGTTTTGAAACAGATGGCTTAAATAGCAGGCTATGGCCAAAAATAATAAGTATATAATGAATGAATGGTCATACATAATAATAAATACATACATTCACGCCTATTTAAGGCAGATTATCAGAGAGCATGAGGTCGTTTTATGCCACGTTTGACCAAGGCGAGGTTAGAGGGATAAAAGATTAAGAGAGGTTAGGTTATAGGACTTGCAGTGACAGGGGGTTAGCCCATCACCTACATACATAACATAATTTTTAAGAACATTTGAAACAAACCCAACTTCTAGGTTTTGATGTAAAAATGGTGTACTATTTATTGTATTGTGTATCACTTACATAACATAATTTTTAGGAGCAGACAAAACTTGGAAGTTTTGGTGTAAAAATGGTGTTTTATTTATTTAATTGATTGCTCAAGTGTGACTTTTAAAATAAATTGAGAAGGCGACATTACTGGAAATTCTATGAAATTTTACTATCAATATTTTACCACACTCGACTGGCCTTGTAGCTCAGTTGGTAGTATGTCTGCCTGCTGAGCTGTAGGTCGTGGGTGCGATCCCCACCCAGGGCACATATTTGTGTGATGAATATGGATGTTTGTTCTGTGTCTGGGTGTTTCTATGTATCTTATGTATATATTTTTTATTTTTTTTATACATCACCAATCTACAATTGACCACCAACTCAACAACCACAACAACAACATTACCATTGACAACCACACTATTGTATATATTTACAAAAAAAAAGTATATATGTATTATAACAGCCATCTAGTTTCATAGTACAAGCTTTGCTTAGTTTGGGCTAGATGGTGTTGTGTGAAATGTCCACAAATACAATAACTTTATTTCGATGAATAACAAAGTGTTGTTTTGTTGTTATGTTATGTAAAATTATGAGTTAATAAAGTAAAACGGCGACATAATTTTCCGACATTTCTAGTACGTACTAAAATACGGCGGGTATAGTATTTAGAGCTGGTCTATCCATTAGTGTAGGTACATTAATCTTATACGCTCCGATTCGCACAATGCAGTTTAATTTATACGCTGTGTAAGCAACATGCATGCATATACCTTCTGGTGTGGTTAGCCAGTAGTATCCCACTCCCACCCCACTGCTGGGAAATAACCTACCCTTCCTCCCGAATTTCCCAGTGTAGGCGGCTTTGTCCGTTTGTATATAAGTTGTCAAGGTGTCACGTCTTCTGTATTCGCTTAACTGACTTCGAAAAAGGAGGTTATCAATTCGGTCTGTATGTTTTTTTTTGTATGTTTGTTCTCTGATTACTCAGCCAATTGTGCATTGATTTTGATGATTATTTTTGTATTTGGTAGTTGGATACTTCTGACGTCCCAAATTTTATCAAAATCGATGCAGTACTCACTATTATTATCAGAACTGAACCAGCATGCAAAATTTTAAAGTAGCAGATTTAAGTGGTCAAATTCAGTTAGCAAGATTTTTACTAAATATAAAAGTAAAGTTAACAAAAATTGTGCAATTCTGACAATATTACAAACATACAGGTTGAATTGATAACCTCCTTATTTTTGGAAGTCGGTTAAAAACATTAAAGTCTAAAAATACTTCGAATTCATTCATTCTTCATGTCGATGTTTTTTTTTTGTTTTTAACTTACTTCGTATTTAATCGAGAGTGTTCTTAGCTATGTTTCGTCAATATCGGTTTCTTTTTGTCGGGAGTTTTTGAATTTTCTATTTTATATTTGTAATAAAATGACATACTGGCTTTTAAATAATTATATTTACCTAATATATGTACTGATTTTCCTTTAAAAATAAGCTTATAAATAAATTGTAGAGATATATTATATGTTTGTCAAAGTTGCAATATATTGTGCAATCATTAAACTTGCAAGTACTTCGAGCAGAATTCCAGTTTAAAACTCTACTTTCCGAAGACGCTTCAAGAAGTATAAGTGGACAAGTTCTTACCATCTCCAACGGGAGGGGAGGTTGGGGTAACTCCACATCCCTAATGACCGATGTCTCTCAAGTTATAACGATGGAAAGTCTCGCACAAGACTTATAACTCCTATAAGTCTGGTTCGAAAAATATCCGCTCGAAGTTTGGAGGAGTTACCCTGAGTTACCCTGAGTTACTTAGAGCGAGTTACTCTTCCAATGGAGTTGTTTGATTGTGTCCTTGGGGTGCTCATTTGTGGACTTTTGTATCAAAATTAAATGTTTATATGGCTTATTTACAATAATAAACTTAAAACACTATTATTATTAACGGGATATTTACCGTGGTTCGCGTTAACACGGTAAATATCCCGTTATAGTAATAGTGTTTTAATGAATGACCGTGATAGTTTAAAAAATAATAAACTTATTATGTACGAGTACATTAAGTAAGTTAAGTACAACATCATATCAAGATAAACAAATACTTTATGAAATTCGCTTTATGCAGTTGGGTATTCGTTTTCCTTTAATATAGATAGTTATTTTTACAAAAAAAATAGACACATACACATCTACAATCAAGTATATTGAAATCATGAATACACACCATACAAATATACATACACGGATCCTAACTATGACGCAGCTAAAGAGCTATTTGACTCTGTAAGTCATCTCAAGTGATCAATAGATTAAGAATATACAATAGGACGTCAATAATACGTCATGTTTAAAAAATAAAAGTACCAATAATAAATATAAATTAAAAATATACATACATACGAAAATCATTACCTTCCTTGCGTAGTCGTGTAAAACATATTTCATGGCAACACTGTCACGGCCGATTTTATCGCCTCAATATCCCATCTTCCTCTCAAATCAAATTTTCAAGCACCATTCAACGAAATTTTATCCCGATATAAAATTAGCAGTAAAATACCTAATTTCGAACGTCATGTGTCACTTTTATAGTGTGCGAGTGACGGTAAAAGGGTCGCGCGTGATTGACGACGAACGATATACCTAACTCAAGAAACCACTTTAATTTATACAACGGTTTTTGCAAAAATCACCCTTATTTTAACCTAGTTTGATTCTAGAACAATTGTGAAAATAAATTTGTGTGATTGACAGATTTGTTTGATAATGGATGCGGTGTCGTTCTTACTATTAGAGATTTTCGCTAAGATATCGGTTTTAAGATCGTACTGACGGATGAAGGACGGAACTGGTAAACCATTGGTACGGTTTACCCGTATTTCCTCATCTTTATTTTTTATATCTTATTAGGATTGTAAATTTCTTTTATTTTGCCTCATCTATCCTGAACAGCTTGAGTTAGATTTTTAACACATCGTATTATGGCCGGAGTATACCTTCGAGGTCAAAGATGTATTTACATAGATAAAATATTATTAGATTTGAGATTCAAAAACATACTTTATTGGAAATATTACTACACATGTGTGAGGTAGGATTTTTGTGGTGAAATACAAACGGCCCATTAATGTGATCACAGCTCGCTGTCTGGAGGAACCATAATCTCGGAATGCACTCTAGTTGACCATCTGTCAAATGCTACGTAAACGAAATAGTGCTTGAAGTTGCTTCTGGCTTAATTTTTAATGGCCAGCACCACCTTCCACTCCACAAAGGTTTCACAGTTTTAGCATCATCGTCATCTCAGCCATAAGAAGTCAACTGCTGGACATAGGCCTCCCCCATGGACTTCCAAAAATACCGGACGGAAGCGGATTGAGACTTCCCGCTACCTGCTACTTAAGGCTTTCACACTTTACTGCTATAAAATCAAGCACATTTGAAATTCACACAGAAAACGCGAACTCAAAACACCAAATTCCACTCCTAACGCGGCAAAAATTTAATAAATCCCAGCATTAAAATCGGCATTCAACAGCCAGTCCCAGAAGTACCAGCAGCATTAACTCACGCCCCCCAAATCCCGGTCCGCACTTAATTCAACCCCACATAAAAAACAACGTTAATGGGCGAAATGCAAAATCGGGCCAATCGTAAAAAGCGGAATTGGTAACATTCGATACATCTGTTCGCAAGCGGTATAATTTATGATTCGATTCCGGTATCGATGCGGTGCGAGTTACGTTTTTGTAGTTTTGTAGTTAAAAATTTGTAGTTTTATTAAATTAAAATAATAAAATCACCTAGATTTTAGATCTAGATGATCTTATCCCCTTTCTAGCATCGGATACCAAGAAGTTTTAAAAAACTACTTAAAAAATTGTTTCAGGGTCCCGTACCCAAAGGGTAAAACGGGACCCTACTGGGCTGTATCTCATGAACCGTGCTAGTTAGACAGTTGAAATTTTCACAGATGATGTATTTCTGTTGCCGCTATAACAACAAATACTAAAAACAGAATAAAATAAATATTTAAGGGGGCTCCCATACAACAAACGTGATTATTTTGCTCGTTTCTGCTCGATATTGATAACGACAACAGGTAGGCGCTTATTGAATTATATTACAGAATATTGAATTATATTATTCACTTTAGAATAAATAATTAAATTAAAATAAAATTAATATTTTAGGAAGGCTCCCATACAACAGACATGATTTTTTGTCGTTTTTATAGATAATGGTATGGAACCCTTCGTGCGCGAGTCCGACTCGCACTTGGCCGGTTTTTTTTTAAACTAATTCTGTAATTTAATACAGAATCTGTTTGGTCTCTATCCATATCAACAGAAATAAGGATACCAGCGTCCATGTTATCGAACAAAATAATGAACTAATGACAGTAGCGTCCTCTATACCACGTTAGTCCATCTGAACAAACTCTATATATTCAGAATATAAATAAAATAATAAATAAATATTGGTGGACATTTCACCGATATAGCACAGCGGATTAGCAAGTTGAAGTGGCAGTGGGCAGGACACATAGCACGTAGAACTGATGGCCGATGGGGCCGAAAGGTTCTCGAGTGGAGACCACGTACCGGCAAGCGCAGCGTAGGAAGACCAGCCACGAGATGGACAGATGATCTCATACAAGTGGCGGGAAGACGCTGGATGCAAGCCGCTTCCAATCGGTCTTTTTGGAAATCCATGGAGGAGGCCTATGTCCAGCAGTGGACTTCTTATGGCTGAGATGATGATGATGATGATGGACATTTCACACAACACCATCTAGCCCAAAACTATAAACTAAGCAAAGCTTATACTATGGAAACTAGATGGTTGATATAATACATAATAAACTTTTTTTTTGTTTATACATACATACTTTTAGTACATAGAAACACCCACATAGAACAAACATTTTTTTAATTCGACGATAGGCTTGCGCTTAACCGTCAATTCACCTGGTGTTAAGCGACAGTTACGGTCTACGATGGAGCGCGCTTGCCTAGAAGAAACCTATTCACTCGCGATTTGAAGACACTTAGATTATATCTATTCGGAAAGACCCATTCAGGAAGCGCATTCCACATTTTGGCGGTACGCACAATGAAAACGGAGCCAAAGCGTTTCGTACGTGTTTTCGGAATATCAACCATGTAACGATGTCGCTTTTTCGTGCTTCTTACTGTCCGATGAACATCCATGCTCATCACACAAATGTTTGCCTGGGTGGGAATCGAACCCACGACCTATAGCTCAGTAGGCATGCGGCCTGAGCCATGAGGCCTGAGGCATATGCTTATGCTTTAGCGTTTGATATCAGGCACAATGTATTTATATTGATTTTTTGACTAGCGTTAGCGAAATTAAATTAATTACTAAAACCAACATAATTAAATCATTTTTAGTAACTTCTAATATCCTTTCTACCGGACCATGATAGATGATAGGGAATCAATAGGCACCTCATGCATGAAACCCGCATGCTACGGTCAAACACCAGGCCGTCGCTTAGTATCAAGAGAGTTGGTGGTCAATTGTAGACCTATTAAGTGTTAAAAACATACATAAATATAAACATACATACATAGACTGCCGAAATGACAATACTTCGTGATAGCGTTCCAAAAGGAAGATTTTTCCTAAAGGTAAATTGTATAATAAACCAGTGAGAGCCATTCAAATCATTGCTCCCATTGTGTTGAAAGGAAGCAGGTGTTCAATGCATTAAAAACAGACGTAAGCATAGCTTTTTGGCTGATTTCTTTAAAAGGGTGTATACCGAGATAGCCTACAAAATATAACGGCGGAAGGAACGTGGAATTCACCTAACACTGGAACCGTTTCTCTGTATCTTTATTTATGACATCATATGACACGAGTTATATAAATGAGAATATACCTATATTATCTCGCTTTGTTCTTTTGAAGCGCACGAGGCTTAGCTTAATAAATAGGTGTTCTTGAACGATCACCAATATAAAGCAACGGACGGACCGGCTAGTCTTCGGATGGGTGACCGTGAGTGACATTTCTTTCTAAACGCTACCGTGGGTCGGATGACACGTTAAATTTTAGGTCTCGGTTATTTGTTCTTAAAAAACAGCAATGGTCAAGCTAGGTCAGAGGCCTTTCGGCGACTTGATAACTTACTAAGCTAGCTTTGTCCAAACGCGTTTATATATCATTTATCACGATGTTCAAGTCCAATTCCATTCCATTAAATGGAATCGAAAATTTCCCATACCAATCATCCAAAACATGGAAATTGTAAGTTTGGAATTGAATATTGGAGTTGGAATTTTCAAGGCTAGAGTGAATAGATATATACCTTCTATATCTATGAGCTCCATCGCTTAACATCAAGTGAGTGGTCAATCATAGATCTAGCAAATCTAAAATTGTAACTATACATAAAATTGAGAAAGTATCATTGGACAAGGGATCTTAAGCAAACGTGGCAAAAAGAGAAAAGCAGAATTCAAACTTCAGACACCCAAGAACACAAGGAGTTTTGACGGAAACGTCATGGAAACTTGTTCTCGTTTTGTTTTATATTCCTAAACTTATGTTATTTTGAATGTTGATGGTTTAAAAACGGCGGTGTGTTTCGTCAAATGCGTGAGTGAAATGTGTCTTTTCACGTTGTCGGCAAAACTCCATAGAAGCTTTCATTAAAGTGGCCATCACTTTACTGAAGCCTGACTCGAACTTGTAAACGTGACTTAAACTGTGATTAAAACATTTATAACTTGTATTATTCAAGAAACTTATAGTAATCTCAATGCTTGACACTGGCCAATATGCTAATCGCGCGGATCCAATTATAATACGAAAAAAAAAAAACGTTCAATAATGACATTAGCAAAAGACGCAACCACTCAGCCACTAAATCAACGTAACCTCTATAACCATGATTGATGTCTTATCCAGTTTTCTTTCCCCTAGCTCTCGGTGCCGTCACTTAGTTAATGGATCGCGGACTGAAACGTTAATCCCGCGTCGGAATGGAAGGATTAATGCTGGATGTATTTCACTAGAATCCAGCTGGAGGCGCGCTGAAGCTGTGTTTAGAGCTTTAAGGCCACTTCTGGATTAATGGACACAGCTCGTTCGGCTTAGATATCTATTGATGAAGTTACTTTATTATATAGATATAATACATAGAGTGGAGAAATATTAATTCTATGTTTCAAAAGATTTTATATATATAAGAGGCCGCATTCACCTAAGAATAATGATTAGGTACCTACTATTAGGTAAATACCTACTATTACTACTCTAAATACGAGTCGCGTATCTCAATGAAGCAACTTCTAAAAAGCCTTGCTGCACCTCAAAAAAACCTCCCCCCCGAAATACGCCGATTTTAAATTTTAGGTTTGGTTTTTAATGATTTGATGATGAAATATAGCCTATCAGGTTGGTTGAACCATTTGATCTTGAAAAGATAACCAATATACAGACAGAATTACAAAGAAACAGAGTTATATCGCTTATATAACGCTAGTTAGAGTTAAATGTTTCAACAGGATACCAGAGAGTTAACGTGTGATCCTTATTTCCTCCCAACCTCTGTCAAACCATCGTATTAGCAGAGCACTTCGCGATCAAGACGTGAATATTTCACTACCTTGGGCTCGAGGCTATTCAAAATTAAATTGGTTCAAATTGAATATTTATGCGAGGAAAAACTACAAGTTTCACTCTTTCGAAGAAGTTTAGGATAGTTTTATCTGACTATGCAACAAGTATCTATATACCATATGCAAAAACGAGAGAATAAAAATGGTTGTCTGTAAGGTCGGTTTACGGACGATAATTTTACGTGATAACGTCATGATAGATGCGTCACAAGCCGAACGCTTAGGCCGATCGTGCCTCTTTATCGCTCGTTTCGCGCTCTCGCTTGCACGCTCGGCTCAGGCGGAACGTGACAATGAGTCATGCTTTTTCGTGCGTGCAGCCGGCGTTCATCGATTTATAAGACGTTATCACGTCAAAAGGAGACGGCAGTATTATGGCTTGTGACGTATTCATCCTCCCGCTCACTCATCCGAACACTGTTAATGCATAGTCTGCACTCACACACCTACTTACGTAAAGAGTGAGTGTGCTGTCACGTTCATGACATCACTGACCATTATATTATCGCAAAGCGGACGCATTTTAATCGAGGCGAAAAGAAAACTTCAATATCTTATCTATTTCACGGATTACACTAATGTAAAGAATAAAACAATTTAAAAATCCTAGTGAATGCGTCTAAGTACCCTATGTTAATAAAATAGTCTAAAAATCGTAATGTATACGCTTAAGTACCTTATGTACCTAATACGCGCACATAAGCCTCATTCCATGATTAAAAAACTCCTGCTTTCAGACAATATATCTTGTAATCTAATCGCGAAGACAATCGATCGAACTCCTGACATCAGATCGTACGTCAGGGTGACGGATGGGCCACTTCGCAGATGTCTCAGCTCCGCTTCAAACCTATCCATTAGCATGAAAGTAAAGCATGAAAGTATTCAAAGTTATATACCTACTATCCATTTTAAAAGTCTTAAATATTGTGTATCATAGGCTATATTTTTTGTTATAATTCTAATACTTAAATCGTAAAAATAAAAAATAAAAAAATTCGTAACCTCCAACGAACTTTTTCGTAATAGACAAGTGATTTTACTTAAATTATTCTAAATAACGCGCATTTATAATCTTTTACAGCGCACTTACGCATACTTTCTCACGAAAAACATATACTCAACGAGACTCTACGATTTCGTTACGCTTGAGCGTATCAAGCGTAATCGTAACTTAGACTACAAAACCTCTTTTCTACAGTCGGGTATTTTGTTTTTCTTTTAATATAGATACTTGTTAAAGACGTTATCCAGACCAAGTTAGCTAGAGCATATAGGCGACTTGATGACCTAAATGACTTGGTGGCCAACATAAGTAAGTTTGCGCTCACCCATTAACTTATCAATTCAATAGTAACAAAATGGGTACACCTAGAAAATATCTATTCACTCTGACATTATCATAGGCCTTGATTAATTGATCTACAAATTTATAGACAGTTAAAAAATTAACGTCCGACGGGACTGGAACCCGCATATCCTGAACTGTATTTGGGAGCCTTGACCGATTTTGGCCACGGAAGTGTCACGTGGGATGGTCGAAAACTTCGAACAGTTTTGTTTTTGCTTAAACCAAACAAGCGTTTGTGGCGCCTCCCGTAACACACGCTTCAAGCGTGCAATTACTCAACCGGACCCTTTACAGGTGCCATAGACTGACGAGAGATGTCGCACGTCGGCTAGATGTCGATGTCGCACATCGGTATATGCGGGTTCAAGTCCCTTCGGTTGTGTGTAATTTTTTTAACTGTCTATAAATTTGTAGAATTATGTGTGTAAAACACTCAAAAATATCGAATGTCTTCCATTGATGTTTTAACAACTTTATAACCCCTCCCTCCCTCCATAATTACGTGGAAAGATTTTAGGCTAAAAAAATCACATGTTTTTTTTTGTACACATAATTTAACGACCTTTTATCACGGTGGATGGAGAAATTGTTACCTAGCAACGGCGAGCCAAGGTCACGCACCGCTTTTTCACTTCATATTCATCCGTTTTTAATGAGAAAAAAAAATACACGTGATTTCTCACTATTAGGCTTTCAAGACTAAATTGATAATAATAATTTTTTTCTCCTCTCTAAAATTCCTCGCACACATCTTTGACTATATAAATACACACATTTGTAAAATAAAAGAAAAAAATCCAACGGCCCCAAAAGATCTTAGCTTTGATCTTAGTTCTCATTCCGATTGGATTCAGGATGGAGCATTCTTATTACTCCGAGCCTTATGCGTTATTCATGTCATAACACCACGCTGAGGGAAAACAATCTATTAATGAAGAGTTTCCTTTGAGGATATCAAGGGAACGCGGCCATTTGTTTTGTGTAAGATTTCCGACTCTCTTCCCGGTATTAACGAGTTTTATTTTTAAACTAGCTGTGTTGCCGCGACTTCGTTTATAGAAAAAAAAAATAGTTGTCTGTAAAGTCTATTTACGGACGATAGTTTATCGTGACAACGTCATAACAAAACATTGATGAAATGATGATGATGGTGATGTAACGGGACAATGAGCGTACGGGACACTGAGCGTAACGTAACGGGGCAATGAGTCATACTTTTTCGTGCGTGCAGCCGGCGATCATCGATTTATTAGACGTTGTCACGTCAAAATGTATATTTGATGAATTTCATAAATAACATGTAAGTTTAGAAAACTCAAAAACCCCCGCCAAAAGAACGGCTGCACCAATTTTAATGATATAAAGCAAAGAACACTCTTGAATAAATCCTCTTTCAAAGAAAAAAAAACTACATCAAAATCGGTACATTCGTTTGAGAATTACGATGCCACAGACAGACACACAGATACGCAAGTAATTTCATATAGTTTGACTGACCAGCCCTAGTTGATTTATATAATCAAACTAGGAATAGTATAACAAAAACTAAAAAAAAAAAAACGCTGAATGTTGTTGTTGTTATGTGTAATGTTGTTGAATGTATAGCCTAACAGAGAGCTTATCTGCCAACAAACTATTTTATAGTTGAAAATTTGGCAGAAAATTTAATATGTAATAAGTTTTTTTTTCTGGAATAAATGCTTTATTTATTTTTTAGTGTCAAATTAATTAAGTCGCCGAAAGCCCATAAACACACGTCAAACTTGTAAAACCCCTCTTTTTTGAGTCGGGGGTTAATAAAATGGCAAAATCCCCGTTTTCCTATTCGATCCTTTCGCAAATCCATTTTCCAAGTGGATATTCTTCAATATATTTTAATAATTCAAGCTTCCTAGGTTAAGTACACTTTTATTACACATATTCGGAAAACAATGATTATTTTCCGCATGAGAGCGGGATAGCAGTATTTTGTTTATTTCTGTTTTTCAAAACTTTTACCTGCAAAAGTTCTGTGTGTTTACGTGGAAAAGTTTAAATTGATTTTATCGAGGTGTGTTTCATCAAATTCGATTCAGCTATTTTTTTTGGGTTTTGAGTAGGAAACCAATCAAGTTTGTATATAAATATTTTGGGTAATTCAGAAATTCTGTCTTGTTGGTTCTCTTTTGCACCATCTTACTCACATAAGTACACAATGCAGTCTAGTAAAAATAAGATTTGTGACAACATAAAAGACAACTAAGTATATTGTTATATATATATGAATGTACTTGTGTTTTGAAATACATTTGACACAATTTCATAATGATATTATACAAGCTAATTTTGTTACCTTTACACGCTCAAACGGCTGAACCGATCGTTATGAAATTTAGTATAGTGATAGCTGTGGACCTGGAGACGGACATAAGCTACTTATCATCATCATAATCATTACCGTTTCTCATAACTACGCGAGTGAAACCGCGGAACGCAGCGAGTCTCTAGATCGGAGATTATTGTTGATCTATGATTTTTAGTTATTTTGTTATTTTATATCATAATTTCAAAGAATCCCCCCAGTTACAAATACTGTGATCAGCTCCATACAAACGGATTTATTTTTACTAGACTTATCATGATCAGATGATTGTGATGATTAAAGGAACACTCACAAAGATAATTTGATTGGGTACGTCTTGCACTTGGTTCTTTGATTATGATATTCATTCAAGTCCCGCGGGGGGTACAATCTATCTCTCCCTTCGCGTCGCTGAATCAATAAACTGAATCCACTTTACTAGGACTTGGGTAAACTCTTCCTCGCAACAATGGAACACCGAAAATGTGGACTTGGACAAATTTTGTAATGTCAACAAATTATATCAATAAATATCACAGACATAGTAGATGGAGCATGCGACTTCATTTATATGAAAACCTTGCGTGCCACATTTTTGGTACCGACTGTGACGTCACATAAACGATTTTGTGATGGAATGTTCCATCCGCGCGAAATCTATTCAACCTAATGCATCCGCGCGCTTGTACGGTAGTAACTAGTTGACAAAATATCGAATCGGAAGTATATATCACCTGAAATTAAATAAATCTTGGTCGTCAACTATGTTTTTTTATCTGGGGGCACGGCAGTGGCCCCGGCCAGTTTGAGCGGCAAGCGGTTCGCTGTCTGTCCGTCCGTCCGTCCGTCTATCACCAGGCTGTACCTCATGAACCGTGATAGTTAGACAGTTGAAATTTTTACAGATGATTTATTTCTGTTGCAGCTATAATAACAAATCCTAAAAAACAGAATAAAATAAATATTTAATACAACGTTTTTGCATGATATTGATAACGGCAACAGGTAGACGCTTGAAATATTCACTGAATATTGAGTTATATTATTTAGTTTAAAAATAAATAATTAAATTAATATTTAACGGGGGCTCCAATACAACAAACGTGATTTTGTCCAATTTTTTCTCGGTCTTAATGACGATAACAGGTAGAAACTTGAAATATTAACAAAATGTTTAATTTATTATAGATAATGGCACGGAGCCCTTCGTGCGCGATTCCGACTCGCACTTGGCCGGTTTTTTAAATATAATAAATAGATCAAGTTCACAGTGTGGTAAGTCACCTCCTTTACTAAATTAAGCCTGCTGCCGGCAAGATAAACAAACTGGAGTGCGCGACTCACAATAATCAGATTTGCTTGATGTTTGCGATTTTCGCACAAAACGGTTCTTTCTCTAATGAAAACAGAAGCTTTACTTACAATTTGGGACTCTTACTTCTTCCTCTTCTTCTTCTTAATTTATTTTTGACCCAATAAAACAAGAATCGAAGTGTAAAGAAAATTTTACAAAATAATCGCGGTTTTTAATCTCATTTTTCTCCATTTCTTTTAGTTTTCATCGCGTAAATTATGATTCGTTTTTAAATAAACAGCTAAAAAATCTGCAAGCACAGTGTTCTCTTAGTTTAGGAGCCATTTCTCATTCCAAGCTAGATATAATTATACAAATGAAAAAAACGCTGATGGCGATGAAGCACCAAAAATGCTAGAAAGTATTTCGCAAGATTTCGTAAGACTTTTCAAAAAAATCCAAACACAGCTATGATACGATGTTCCATCATGAAGTTCTAGTTCATATCTTCCGGCTCCATCATCAGATCAGTTCGATAGTACCATATTATTGTATTGTCATCAGAACTACATACAGCTGCCAATTTTTATGACGCTACGATCCTTGGAAGATGGTTAAATTAGTTACCTTAGATTTCATTACTTAAGTAGTTAGTTACATACAGGTCGACCTAATAAAAGCGTGTTAAAATAATCGGCCAAGTGCGAGTCGGACTCGCGCACGAAGGGTTCCGTACTATCATCTATAATACTACAAAGTTTAGTTCTGTTTATAAAATAACGAGAAATCAACGAAATTCCAAGTAGTAAATTGCAAACTTATAGGTAGGTTTTCGATACACATCCGGACAGCATGACGACGCTCACGCGAATACGCGCGGCTATGGCTCGCTCCGTGATGTTACCTCCCCCGCTACCCGCGCGTTCGCGCCACCACCACACCGCGGCGCGGCGCTCGCACCGCGTTTAGATGCACGGATTATTTTCATTTTGTGAGTTTTTATGTATTAGATTAGGTATTTATTTTTATAGTTAATATATTTCTAAATATTTACTTACAAATATTCAAGTTTCTACCTGTTAATTAAGATCGAGTAAAAATTGCTTAAAAATTACGTTTGTTGTATGGGAGCCCCCCTTTAATATTTACTTTATAGTTATTTAATTATTTATTTTGAAAGGTAATATACAAGTAAGTATTCTGTGAAAATTTGAAGCGTCTACCTGTTACCGTTTTTAATATTGAGCAAAAAAATACGAAAAAAACACGTTTATTGTATGGGGACCCCCCTTAATATTTAATTTTTATTAATTTTTAGTATTTGTTGTTATAGCGGCAACGGAAATACATCATTTGTGAAAATTTCAGCTTTCTAGCTATCACGGTTTATGAGATACAGCCTGGAGACAGACAGACAGACAGACAGACAGACAGCGAAGTCTTAGTAATAGGTTCCCGTTTTTACCCTTTGGGTACGGAACCCTAAAAAACACCAACAAGTATGTTCCACAGCATTTGAGAGCCATTTCTATGTACGTAGTGATACGAGACACGTGCTTCGGTGCTGCGGTGGTCTAATAATGTCTATTGTTGACCATTTCAAAATAATAAAAAAATAATCGAGCGAGATACTCATCTAAATTAGCTGACTCAGTATAAACTGGAGAAACGAACGAAAATTTAATTTTCCGTCAAACGAATCGACTGTAATTCGTCTAAAGTATATTTCCGAGAGATAGTAATCTCGTGCGCCGACGGGTACCTCTGCCAGTCCTTTCCGCAGAATATGTTGGGACGGGCTACTACGCATTCTCGATCGAGTTTTCCAATATTCGACAAACATTTCATATGACGAATATTGGGGCAGAAGTAAATTAATGTCGGCATGTTACTTTACACATTCCTAACTTGACCACAATGATATTAGTTTCGCAAAAGTGGCGGGAAGGCGTTGGATTCAAGCCGCTTCCATCAGATCTTTTTGGAAATCCATGTGGAAGGCCTGCAGTGGATTTTTGTGGCTGAGATGATGATGATGCATCATCATCACTTTATACACTAGGAAATTTACCTATACAGACAATAAGATTCTTGATGATAAATCTTACCACTTTTTTTTAATAGGATGGGAGAAGGCAAACGGCAGGGCTATCGGCTTACTCATAAACCGTTTGCCATGGATAGTCATGGGATTGGGAAGGAGAGAAGGAAAAGGGTTTGGGGAGGATGGGGTGTGTTGAGGGGTTGGGGAAATCTTACCACTTTTTACGCGCTGTTTAGTTCCGTAGGCAAATCTTTGTTCCAGAGAACACGCGGCATCTGTGAATCTGTGATGATGTACATTTACCGGAGGAGCTTTAGCAAGTGAAAAAATAACTGCGGAGGAAAAAACACTCATCACAGAAGTGGGCCGGATGACACGTTAATTTAATTGTAGGTCCCGGTTGTTTGTTCTTAAAAAAACAGCAATCGTCAAGCCAGGTTAGAGACCCTTTGGGCAACTGTCAGAGTTACAGGAGTATATTAGCTTCACTGATATAAGATTGTCAATTTATTGGTATATATGAGATTGGGCTAACAAAGAGAAGCGTCGATATTCGTGCACAAATATAAATTTACAATTATAATAACTATAGCTCGCAAAGTGGGCAAAAGCCCAGTTAGAAAACTATTCCCAGCTACACAGGCTCAAATGAGACCTAGTGCTGGGCCCAGAGAATCTAAATTGTATAACTTAACCTAACAATAGCGCATAGAAAATAAGAGTCTTTATACCTACTGCTTATATTTTTTGTGAGAACAAATAGACGTTTTTATTTATTTATATTTTATTTATTTAAAGGTATATAAATAGGTAGTTCCTAAATGAAATCGAGAAATAATAGTAGTACCTACGGAAATCATATCGGCCGAAGTTTACCGAGGAAAATAATCTAGTTAAACCCGACTCGAGCAGATTCATTTATTTAATTAAGGACGACGAAGTTTCGCAAGCACAGATTAATTTATTGTACGAGACGAATTGCATTGATTTTTATTTCAATTAAATATTTGTATGTTTCACATTTCATGGTATGGGGGTGCAGGGTGTTGTAATGAAAGAAGTTACTTTCGAAGGGCACTCATTTCACCTTCTGAACAACTTGCGATCGCAAAAAAACAAGTATCACTTATTTTCCATTAGAATTGATTTTCATGGCATGTCATTAAATGCATGAATTGATGTCATGTATGACAATAATATACATACTTAAGTATACAAAACAAAATGATTTTTTGGAGTGACCTCTTTCAAGAAATCTTGATCGATTCTTATCTTAACTCGTCCGAAATGCATGCGTATTCCTAACTAGACACATCAAAAATATTAATTTATTTACTAAACTCACCCCGAATGCTATTCTTAACTCGACCCATTTCAAAAAGTACTGTCGTTGCAGATATGTAGTGCAATATTATTATCGTGTTTCCTTATGATCCAGATTTATTGTAATTCAGTCAATTTATACCTTCACAAATGGGTAATCTGTTAACTCCATCTGCATAGTCCCTTAAGGTACCCATCGGTGGTCTTTTTACGAAGTGAAACAAATGTAACCCCGTCCGTTGCCGGACCGGCCCCATCCGTCCGGTTTCTCTCCTATTCCTGCAGTCCGGCGCGATATAAATTCGGCAAGACGGGCCGAGTCCGTAATAAATCTCTCACCGGACGCGGAATATTCATGACTGAGTTCAGATACATGGGGTGTTATGTAACTGAAATAAAACTATTAGAATAATAATAATAATAAGGGGCGGCTTTGTGGCGAGCCGTCGGTGAGTGGCGACACCGCGTACCCCGATGTTTCCCTGGGGCTAAATGAGACCCCTGACCTCCAGCTTGCCTTAACCGGCCGGCTGGATGGTGGAAACTGCAAGAGCTAAGAACCTAAGCTCCAGGGTGGAAGTGTTAAAGGGCATAACGCCGCTAGTAGCGTTTAGTGAACGCGCAGCACACCTCTCGACACCCTTAGCCACCCACACTGATGTTGCTTCTCCGGCGCCAATATGCGGTGCCACTATGGGGGGCCCATCTAGTGGGTGGCGAGTCATCACCTGCCTAGGTATTTTTGTATGGTGAGACGGAATTGGCAGGTGCCGTTTTCTCATCCTGGTGCTCTCACACAGAGGTACTTCATCTTACCTGCTGTGTGAGAGCATCAGCCTATAGCCTAGTTTATTTAAGTCACTAACATTCCATCACAATAGCCAAAATCTGTCAAATTCCATTGTACAATAATCCATTCATAGTCCATCCATATACCCAATCTGTATTTTTTATTATACATTGTAAAAGGGCCTCTCAGTGTTGGTTCCGGCCCCACTGATGCCTTTCAAAGGTCCGGGCTTAGACCCGTGTATACATTTGAATAAAGAGATAATAATAATAATACCTTTATTGACCAAAAAACTTAAATCATAACATTTTAAATATATTTTATACATTAGATACAAATAAATTGGACTTACATAAGAATGTTATCTATAGAACTGTCTGATACCTATACTAGTAATTAAACTGTGCAACAGGTGCCAGAGCCTTCCGTAGGTAATGACTATGAGAGAACATTTGGTTTACATGGAGCAAATAATTATATTAAGTTTCAGAAAAAATATTTAATCTATAATCTACACATTAGGTTCCATATTACCATGTATTACTTTACACATAAATATCTAACGAAATGACACGTTTATATAAAATGATATAAAATAAAAAAATTGCAAAAATAGTAAACAAAATAGAACTATATAAGTCGACTTAAAAATCGTTCTGTATTATCATAAGATAGCGTTTTTAAAAAATCTGTAACTGCCATTTTAACTTTATATGTTGGAAGGGAGAAGCAGAGATATGAGAGATATTCTCATACAATTTCACTCAAACTTTCTGTAGTTTCTCTATAACCTTTAAACCAGTTTTAAAACGACAGCATAGAAGGCCACTTGTTTTAAAAACTAGTAGTTCTACGAACAGTAGACCTCGCGATAGAGCTTATTTGTAGCTCACCTTGGATCATCTGTACATAATACCTGCCTACATAAATTTGGCTTAGGAGGCCGTATGTAAAATTTTGGCCGATTTCGCAATTGTAAGTGATTTTACAGATATTATTTTACGGTAAAAAAATATTTTTTCCATAAGTTTAAGCACCTTGAAAGATCAATTTAATTTGAATACACAATTAATACAAAAATAGGATATGTTTAGATGCCCTTAGTTAAAAAAACAATGTATATTCTTATAAAAACAAATAATAATTTTATAAATGGAGAGAACGTAAAATCAAGAAAATTATTCAGCGCTAAAATGCATCAAGCACATCCACGCGCCCTAGGCTCACTGTTACATGCAATCTGAAGTTGGTTGTCATATCTCGACAACCACTTGACTAATTCTGTTCATTTTTATCACAAGTTCTAATAATTGTGTACTTTACCTACAAATCAAATATCATTATAATCGGATGGTAATTAACGCTGTAATAAACTTCACCCTTTTTATGGAAACCACCCCTCTAATCAAAAATCGCCGACGACAAAAAAAAATCATAGAACCTATACACCAAGTTTCATCAAAATAAAAAAAAAATAAAAAAAATTAAATGGTTCAAAATTACGCCCTGTACGCGAGTACGAACATACAAACAAACTGACAGACGAAAGAAAATTTGGCTATAGTTAATGCAGAGACGCTTCGCTCGCTCGGTCAAAAAACAATGTAATTAATAGATTAAATTTACAGCCAAAATTTTCATTTTCTAGTGCGACGGATGGGGCCATAACACCTGCCTATCCTTGCTTTGCAAAATATAATTATTTTCTTTGACAATTCTTTCATAGGTTGTTACTAAAATGTGTCGTTGTTAAATAAATTTGACGGTAGCTAGGAGTCTCAAGATGTACAGTTCGCTTGCAGTGACAGAAGGTCCTCCTTTTTTGAAGTCGGTTAAATAAAGCAGACATTTTGGGCTAAAATATGTTTATTTTTTTCAAATCTATCCAGTTGGGAATGGATAGTGATTTTAAAAACTAATTACAAAAAATATATATACAACAATATAATATGTTTCAATGTAATTTCGATGGAGTGAACTAACTCACTCACTCACTGCAGTCGGTTTTTAGGGTTCCGTACCTCAAAAGGAAAAAAACGGAACCCTTATAGGATCACTTTGTTGTCCGTCTGTCTGTCCGTCCGTCCGGGTGTCAAGACCTTTATCTCGGGAACGCGTGAAGGTATCTAATTGAAATTAAAACCTTATACGTAAATCCATAATATCTTGATGCAGAAAGAAAAATCAAATTTCTCAGTTTTCGTAAAAAAAAGTTACAGCCGAATATGTCGTAAAAACGCACATTTCGAAACTCTCAGAGGAATCAAAACCTATGTACTTCGTTGACCTAGAACTCTGAAATTTGGCAAGAAGCATTGTGTTAGAGTACACATATAGGAAAAAATCCGATAACTGGACATTTTTTATTTAATCACAAAAAAATAGTGTCTAGTGTGATGTATATTTTTCGGTTTATGAAGGAAAATATAAAAAAAAATATGATTTCCCCCCTTTATTTAGTTTGTACGGAACCCTCGGTGGGCGAGTCTGACTCGCACTTGTCCGGTTTTATTTTTATTTTAAATACTGATGATCTTTATATTATGTTAATATTATCCAACATCCTGTAGTGGTAGAGGTTTTAGCTAAACTCGTCCAAAATATTCGAGAAAAGCATGTAAGCAATAACTCAACTTCGTGTACCGCACAATCCCAAAATATTCTCGCATGAAAGATATTACTTTAACATATGATATAAAATTTAAGAACCTACTTACCTATTAAGGTGAGCTTCGCTCAAATGCCTAGCCTGTCGGCTTTAAAATGTATGTGTTTATTACATATTTATATGTGCCCAGTAAGGTTCAAACATGCTAGAGATAAATAGAGAGATATTGAATTCTAAGTTTATACATAGGTGTATGGACTACAATTTTTGGACTATTTTATTCTTTTGGATGAATATAATCCGTTAAAAAATTAAGAAATAATATAAAAAGTCACTTTTGTTATAAAAACCAAAGTACAGAACCGATTTTGACAAAATTTCTATGGATCCTATAAAAAAAAAAAATATCATCAAAATCAATTCATAATAATTGGCGAAGTAATCGATGACAAACATACAAAAAACAGTCGAATGGAGAACCTCCTTCTTTATGGAAGTCGGTTAATGAGACAGCATTTGTGAGCCGGATTTGTTGACTAATTTAGTTTTTAGCTATAAATTTGACAATTATATTTGCATTAGTTATCTAATATATATGTTATTTTAAAATTTGTAATAAAAAGTTAAATAATAATTAATTGTTATAATTCATTTGTTTCATATTCATTAATTATATTCTATTTTTTCTATGAATAAAAATCTTACAAAGATAAATAATAATAATAATAGTTTAAATCTCAGAAAACGCCTCATTGTATGAATTCTTTCATACAAACAATTTATTATGTATTTGTTCCCGAATTCTAAACATATATAAAGAAATAAACACAAGCAAATTTTTCCGAGTTTTCAACAAGTACCTACCGTAGCTCAGTGATAGACACACGTCAGAAACAGTTGCCGTGTAAGATGTAGACGAGCTTGGAGATTTGATGCTTTCGCGCGAGCAGGCGGCACGGAAAATGTTGGAGCTCTTTTAACAACGATCTAGAACGCTGGAAGCGCCCACCGGTGCATTAAAATTATATTTGTACTTTTTAGGGTTCCGTACCCAAAGGGTAAAACGGGACCCTATTACTAAGACTCCGATGTCTGTCTGTTCGTCCGTCTGTCACCAGGCTGTATCTCATGAACCGTGATAGTTAGACAGTTGAAATTTTCACAGATGATGTATTTCTGTTGCCGCTATAACCAGAAATACAAAAAAACAGAATAAAATAAATATTTAAAGGGCTCCCATACAACAAGCATGATTTTTATTGTTCGTTTTTGCTCGATATTGATAACAGTAACAGGTAGACGCTTGAACTATTCACAGAATATTGAGTTATATTATTCACTTTAAAAATAAATAATTAAATTAAAATAAAATGAATATTTAAGGGGGGTTCCCATACAACAAACGTGATTTTTTGCCCATTTTATAGATAATGGTACGGAACCTATCGTGCGCGAGTCCGACTCGCATTTGACCGTTTTTTTTTTAATTTCTATTTTATCTCCCAATATCGATTTATATTTAATTTACAGCGATTTACGCATACTTTCTCACAAAAACGTGCACTCAAAAGCCGTATCAAGCGTAACTAAATCGTAAGTTAGACTGCAAAAACAGCTTTTCTGCAGTCGGGTATTTTGTTTTTCTTTTAATATAGCCAAGTACTTGTTATACTTGTTAATACCAATTTCTGTTGATGTTGTAGGCAAAGCTTCAAATACTAATAAGGCGGATTGACACCACATTTGACCGTTATTAGAAGGTTAGATGGAGAGGAACAGATATTTTCGAGTAGATCCATTTTTTGTGATGGACATTTCCAGCATTTATCGTGATCTGTGTAAAACATGTTCGCCTATCGGGATTTATAGGGCCGTCACAAATCGCAGACCATAATTCGTGAGCACGTATGCGCTAAGTGTATTAGTTTGGCGGAGCACAAACACGTGATAACCCTGATGCTTATCGTTACGGAAAAAAAATCATAAAAAGTCAACGTGGGTTTTTATGACTGAATGGTTTCGGAGAAAATGAAGAGGAAGGAATATACAGGGCGTTGTTACAGGTTCATATCGGCCGTCGTACAGGGTTTATGAGGTCGCTGAGGCAACTTCTGTGATGTTACGTTTTTTAACCGACTTCCAAAAAGAAGGAGGTTCTCAAATCGAATGTGCGTTTTTTATGTTTGTTCAGCGATTGTTTTTGACGATTATTGTTTTGTTTGGTAGGCTCCTCATAGGTGGTCCCATATAAATTTTAGCAAAATCGGTTCAGTAATTTGGTTTCTATAAGAAAATTACTGAAAAAATGTCGTCCAAGTAAAAGAATTGCATAGTTTTTTAAACTATAATTATTGGACACAAATTCTATGAATTTCTATATTTTTATCACTTTTAATGGTTTAATGAAATCTTTGGATTTCAAGAGCTCAAAATGCTGTGTGCTAACAAAATGTACCTACTCGTCATTTTGTTTACTGTAGCTTAGAAAATAGTATAGTTTTACAATAAAGTAATTGTGGTTAGCTTTAATAAAAGTCATTTACCGCCAACATAAACCAATATTAAGAGTTTGTAGTTCGACCATCGTCCGTCTCGCTCACGCATACCAACATTTTTGAAGATACAAAATGACTGAATGAACTTATAAAAAACCATTGCTTAAGAATCTAGAAAGAAAAAAAACAATATGATCCAAGTTAATTTTTATACATAAAAATCATAAGTCCAAAAGTCAAAGTACTTATGTTTTTAACTGACTTCCAAAAAGAAAGAGGTTCTCAACTCGACTGTTTTTAGGGTTCCGTACCCAAAAGGTAAAACAGGACCCTATTACTAAGACTCCGCTGTCTGTCCGTCCTTCCGTCTGTCACCAGGCTGTATCTTACCTAATGAACCGTGATAGTTAGACAGTTGAAATTTTCACAGGTGATGTATTTCTATTGCCGCTATAACAACAAATACTAAAAAATAGAATAAAATCTTTATTTAAGGGGGCCCATACAACAAACGTGATTTTTTGCTCGTTTTTGTCGATATTGATAACGGCAACAGGTAGACGCATGAAATATTTACAGAATATTGAGTCATATTATTTACTTTAAAATTAATAATTAAATTAAAATAAAATTAATATTTAAGGGCTCCCATACAAGAAACGTGAATTTTTTGCCGTTTTTATAGATAATGGTACGGAACCTTTCGTGCGCGAGTCCGACTCGCAATTGGCCGGTTTTTTTGTATGTTTGTTACGCGATTACTCCGATACTTGATTTTGATGTTTTTTTTGTTTGGTAGATAATATAAATAAATAAGATTCAGAGATGGTCCCATATACCTAATTTTAAAAAAATCGGTTCTATATTTTGGTTTGTAGTATAACAAAATAACTGAAAAAACTGTCATCCTAGAGATCCTAGTAAAAGGAATTTCGTATTTTGATGTCGATTTTTTTTTAAGCTATAATTATCCAATAACCAATGAGATACCGTCGCGTCGTCGTTCCGATGACGTCACCAGAGAGCTGAGCTAACCTTAATAATGTTCAGTGAGCAGAGAAGTCGATAAGTAATATCTGAAGATGCTCCTCAAAGGGGACAAAAAATGTTTAACGCGCAAATTGACTTGAAGATTGAGTTACTTATCTCGCAAATGGGGCGGAAGTGGTTGGAATATATTTTTAGATATTTTTCAACGAGTTGGATGCGTGCTTTGCGAACTGAAAGATTATTTTTAATCGACATCCGAAACGAAGGATGTTCTCATTTCGAATGTATGTTTTTTTTTGTATGTTTGTTCAGCGATTACTTTGCCCATTATGCATTGTTTTTTTATGATTAATTATTGATAATTCTTTTTTGTTTAGTAGGTAATACTTCAAAGGTCATCATCATCATAATCAACATCTCAACCTTAATAAGTCCACTGCTGGACATAGGTCTCCCCCATTGATTTCCAAAACGACCGATTGGAAGCGGCTTGCATCCAGCGTCTTCCCGCCACTTGTATAAGGTCATCTGTCCATCTCGTGGCTGGTCTTCCTACGCTGCGCTTGCCGGTGTGTGTTCTCCACTCGAAAACTTTTCGGCCCCATCGGCCATCAGTTCTACGTGCCCTGCTACGGTGCCCACAGTGGGCAGGGCACATAGCACCTCAAAGGTAGTCCCATCCCATATAAATATCAGCTATCTCTACACCAAATTTCATAATAATTCGTTTCAGGCGTTTAGTCGTGAAAAGGCAACAAAGAGGCAAAACAACAAGACCGCCGTATGCGGTTGAAACTATAGGCGGCGATTTCGTCCTAAAAAATAGACGTGAGTAACCCGTTTGTTCAAATAAAAACAAAGTGACAGACAGAGTTACTTACACTCAGGACAAATTGACTAAACAGCACAACAAACAAATACGAGTACTTAGATCTTATTTCAGAATCATTTCCTCAATTACTCGATTAAAACACATTTGAGCAAAATAACGTTTTCGACGATTTTCGTATCATTTAGTGCTCAGTTATTCACAGTCACGAATACGTCCTGTGCTTCTAGTTACATACTAACAGTATGAGACGTCTAAAGAGCTTTCATATAACGCGAGGTATTCTTTTGGGACTTAGCTCACTAGAAATTTTAGCCCACTGGACTTTAAAGATATAGTATAGCTTTTTGGTTTTCTTTTGCTCACTAGAAATTTTAGCCCACTGGACTTTATAACGACATAGTTCAGCTGCGGTTCAGCTGCGCTTGAGACGAGTTGCGTTTCAACTTTGTAAAATTTGATATCGTGCTAAAGTTCAAACGCCAACCATAGTTGGTTAGTCTTAGAAGGTAATTTATAAAGCGAAAATTTCACTACAATTTTCATTAATTCAAATTCAAATTCAGTGGTTTATTTGCCAGTTAAAGCGTAACATACATAGTTCGTATTGTTATAGTTGTACAGCCAATAACAACCTTATACAAGGTGTGCAAACATACTGGAAAATCCATAGATGATTATACATAGACATTTTAAGATGTCAATGAATTATGTCAACAATTGAAAATAATAATTACAATATGGAAAACAGTAAATAAAAATGTCAATACATAGTCAATATTTGGCGTAATACATATAAGTTCGACACGATGCATTTTTCAAATAGTCCTTTACAGAATAAAAACTTTCGTTAGTTAAAAATTTTTTCAGCTCTGCACAAAACCTATTAAGCATTACAAAGCACAACGACCCATTGCAACGACATTTTGTAACTTTTTCTCAAACGTTCTTTTGACAGCGGTTTTGACATACTAGACTAGACTATCATCTGCACAAGATCGGAGCCACGGACAGCCCGCTATGCCGAGGCTGTCTAAAAGAAAACGAAACTGTAGAGCATGTGCTACTACACTGTAAGTCCACAGAACGGATGAGGTTTACATCGGGACTCTGCGAGAAGTCACCAGATCAACTCTGCAACATGACACCTGACGCAAGAGAAGTGGAACAGTTGTGCCAGCGACCCAAGGCTGTGCTCCGTTATGTTAAGGAGCTCGGATGGTTTGGGTAGGCTGGTGGGGGGAAATGCACAACACACCCCAAGCGGGACGTCAGTACAGGTCTTATCACCCCCAACTCAAATTAGAATTAGCGGTTTTGACGGCGGCTACGCTCTAGTTGCGTCCGCAATACGAAACGTGCGAAAAGTTGCATAGTGCGATTGCCCCCTGACCGTGTGTCGCGAATGCTTAGAGACTAAATAATATTATAGCTGTATCCCGCTCTCACGCATGGGATTTGTAAGCTTGCTACCCTTACATACACTAACGCTTACATTCTATTGTCATCATAATTATATCATCATGGTTGCCCTTCATACATTCTATCATCGTTTTATATCATCATGATTGCATGTCATACATTCTATCATCATTTATCATCACGGTTAAGTGAAAGAGGTTGCTTTTAGCGGTAAGGCCAACATTTACTACGCTTTTTTAATAATGTTCTCTGTGCAGACTTCCCGATACTGCTATACTTCTGTATAGTGTGCTTTTAGCGAGAGAGCTTTGACGATGTCCATTAGTACCGCACTGTGACGTCACACAGCGTGTATTTAGGTTCGTATAGCATAGCTCTGTGGACTGCATGCATTAGATGGATATTTATGCAGATGGCTCTTCATTAAAACCAGTCTAGTATGCATGTATTACGCTGGTTCTATACCAGTACAATATAACGCATTTATTTTTTCTGAATTTTGGGGCCAAATTTTTCAATTATTAGAAAACATGGATTAGTGAAAAATCGTTTGTATGGGCACAATTCTAAAGGCGTCATTTAAGAAAAAGTAATTTAAAAAAAATTAAGTGACTTCAAAACTGAAAATGAAGAAATACCAACTGTTAAACCTGACCCTATACTATCACCAACTAAGTCCTAGACATACACGGACCTCAAAAATATTGTTGGGGTACGTACCTACTTAGGTAGACGCCCAATTTTGACTTAATTTGACGGTTACCGAAATAACCCTGTACAAATTATGGAAACGTAAGGACTACTCTATTTTGTCCTTTAAATATTTGTCTACACAGCAAAAACAGGCGGTTTCCAGAGTCAAAACATTAATATCTCGAAGTCATTACTGAAAAATGTTTGCAAAAACATACAATCTTCGTAGAAGCCCGGAGCTTTCTGTTTAATTAAAATGTAATTTATGTAGAAGCACCTGGCTCGGGGACGATGCCTATGGGAGGTAAGATTTGTTTTTCCGCTCTCAATCTATTTAATGGTGGCTTGTACAGACATATTTACTGTGGCTATAGAATACAAAGCTATATCGGAGTCTGTTCCCACCTCAGAGAGAACTCATTTTCTTCAATCGAGACGTGAGTGCCCATTTCTACCACGATATTTCTCTATCCAAACAAACTCCACCACAAAGAAATACTGCACAGTATTTTATCAACAGAAACATGTACAATTTATAATATGCACAAATATAAATATAATAAAAAACTGGACAAGAGCGAGTCAGACTCGCCCACCGAGGTTTCCGTATAAACAAGTAGATAAAAGGGGGAAATTATATATATTTTTTATATATTTTCCTTCATAAACCGAAAAATATACATCGTAAAAATATTTAAAAACCTGTTTTAGCTTGTTATTCGGCTGTAACTTTTTTTTATGAAACTGAGAAGTTTGTTTTTCTCTTTGTAGCAAGATACTATGGATCTGCGTATATGGTTTTAATTTCAACTCGATACCTTCATGCGTTACCGAGATAAAAGTCTTGACACCTGGACGAACGCACAGACGGACACCCGGACGAACAGACAGACGGACAGACAGACAGTCAGACGGACAGATGGACAACAAAGTGATCCTATAAGGGTTCCGGTTTTTCCTTTTGAGGTACGGAACCCTAAAAAAGTATATATGTATTCTATCAGCAATTTAGTTCCATGATACAAGCTTTGCTTAGTTGCCCAAACTATAAGCAAACCTAGATGGTGTTGTGGGAAATGTCCACAAATATTTATTATTTATGTATTATTATTATTAATTGTACACATTATTTTGTGTTTTATACTATATACCTACTTGTGTATTATACTATATACAAATACTAACAAATGAAATCCGATGAATTCGCCATTAAACCAAACAGATATTAAATGGAAATCAGTTGAAACGAGATCGACTTGGTAAAACTTGACGTAAATATTGAGTGTCATCGAAATAATCCACATTTTTTCCATTTGGAGGCGCTCAATCTGGGCGAGCACTTACGAGATTGGGACAAATATTTATGTTACTAAAAATATGTTTACTGTTTTGACCTTATATTTAGTACGATTAACAGCTAGTCCACACGGCACGTTGCGTCGGCGTTGCGTCGTCGCTTGCCCCGCCCGCTTCGTCTCGGGGGCTGCAGTTCAGTCGTGTGTGCGTTGCGTCGACGCAACGCTCCGTGTGAACACTATGATGATTAGTATGTAAAACGATGGAGCGACAGCGCTACGTCGACGCGACGCCGACGCGACGCCGCCGACGCAACGCGCCGTTTGGACCGGCTGTAAAATTGTAAGTATATTATATTGCAATTAAAACTTTTACATATTACAATATTTGAAAAGTAGCAACTGTAAAATACGGAAGTGCCTATTTTACTTTTGTTCAACATAAAAATACTTAATATAAAATAAAAGCTGTATCAGACAATATTTCTATGAAACATTTATTACACTACCAAAATAAGCTTCTTGCTAAAATAGAAAACACAAAAAAATCAAATAAATCATAAATCAAAGTACACCAATTCAGGACACACAAATTGGTTCGCAAATGACGGAGTAATTCGTGTACATACATAAAAATATATATACGCTACTTATTGATAACCTCCTCCTATTTTGAAGTCGGTAAATAAATCGTAATTCAAAAAATCGTGTAAAATGTAATCTTATCAATTATCAGGTATCTGGCATCCGATAACCCACCGAGGCCCACCCGGGACAACCCAACCGAAGGGCTTCACTTCTTTTATCAGCTCTTGCACTTTTGATGCCGGCGGCGGGGCCAAGCCTGCTATGAACATTTCGTTTTGTGTTCCAGTACGGGTTACAAGCAACCCATAACCAGTCTGGATGTATTTCTCGAAGAACATCACATCATTCGGCTCCCGTTCTGTGCAGCCTTCATAAGACTCGTTGAAATACACGCGTAGTTCATCTTCTGTGCTGAAAGATATTAATGGAGATTTCCTTCCGTGCTGTTTTTTATCATCCATTCTAACTACGCTAACGTAGATCATGTGGACTGGTTTATTTCCTTCACGGTGGCAATCTTCCTTTTTAGTTACATTTAGCCATGCGGAGCAGTCGCCGTTGTAGGATTTGCCACTCGAAGCGACGATGAGCCAATATGCGTTTACGTTGGCGTCATTTGCGGCGTTACATATGATCGGTGTGATGCACACAATAGCAACAATCATTGATAACAGAAATATCAACTTGGACATTTCGGTTGCCTATATTCACACTGCCATACTGAAGAACGGGAGTGGAGGCTGCATGCAGAGTGAGTCCCTTTTGTACCCCTTCACTTCCTGTTATTGCGCTATTAACGGAAATCATAATAGCAATTACATTTGCAAAAACAAGATATGCGTAAATTAATCACAAACTTATTATTTAAAACTCTGGAATTATACACTTTATTTCCTGTTATTCAAACTAAACGAAACTTGATTACTATTTAGATTTATTTTTATCAGCACTGTTTGTACAAACTGTCCCACTGCTGGGAACGGGCCAACTTCTCATTGTGAGAAGGGTTAGGCTATAGTCTGCCACGCTGGCCAAGTGCGGGTTGGCAGACTTCACACATCTTCAAGATCATTGAGAACTCCCAGATATGTAGGTTTCCTCACGATGTTTTCCTTCACCGTTTGAAGTTGGCGGTAATCAACAATACGCACATAGCTTCGAAAAGACAGAGGTGCGTGCCGTGGGATCCGAACCCAGGACCTGCGGATCGCAAGTCAGACGGTCTCACCACTAGGCTGCCGGAAACTATTTAGATTATTAACAAGCAGAAAAACAGTTTTTGCAGTCTAATTTACGATTTCGTTACGCTTGATAAGCTGTTAAGTGTGCGTTATTTGTGAGAAAGTATGGGTAAAATCGCTGTTAAAGATAACAAATGCGCATTCCTTACAATAATTCTAATAAAATCGTTCATTACGAAAAAGTTCGTTGGAGGTTACGAAAATACGCATTTTATTTTTGCGAGATATGTATTATTATTAATATTATAATTAATTAATAATAAATATTATATTATAATAATATTAAACACTCAGAGAGTGAAGACAAATCTAATGACACCTCGTACATCAAAATCATCAGGTTTACGCTGTAGGTGCTCATATAGAAACATACATACATACATACACACATACATAAAAACAAACATTACTTTCCTTCTACGCATTCGGGTAAAAACACGAATATATCCTGTTTTTCTATCCGTTTTTCTAATAATGCAAACGCCTGTCCCGCATATCCCGATCTGCCCCCGTATTCTAAACCCATTCGGTTTCGGAATCGATTCGATTTGTATATCTCCGTCTCTGTCATTTCCATAGAGAATGACAGAAACGGAGATATACAAATCGAATCGATTCCGAAATCGAATGGGTTCAGAATACGGAGGCGACAAAAATAATAATGCAAACGCCTGTCCCGCATATCCCGATCTGTACTTGGGAGCAAGTTGTGTGATAATTTAGTTAATAGTGGGTAGTTATAATAATAAATAAACTAGTTTTATAAGTCATAACCATTTCATCTCAATATCCCTGATTTGTCAAATTCCATATTGTAAAATAGTTCCATCATCTATTCACATACCAAAATCTGTATTTTTTTATTTTATTTTATGTAAAGGACCTCTCAGTGTTGGCTTCGGCTCCACTGATGCCCATCAAAGGACCGGGCTGCAACCCGAGATTTAAATTAAATAATAATGTTTTCTAATTTCAATGTAGTATGTATATGGTTTGGTTTTTCTTTAATTTTAATATAGTAGAATATTGTTTTATAAAAGTTTCTTAAAAGTGTTCGTTAAATATAAAAAAAAAAACAAAGACTCAATTAACGAAATGTAATAATCCTAAAACATCAATTCCCAGGATAAAATCTCCATAACCTGATTGTATCGTGTCGAGAGTCCCTTAAAGGGCCGAATAAATAGGATTATTCTCTGAAATCCATCTCCAAAGGGCAGCCAGTGATTATTCCATATCCTAGATGTCCCGAATTAAAATCCGTAGACGAAGAGTTTGATATCAGCATTTATGTTGCCAGTCCATCCTAAGGTTGCCTGGAAGAAATCGCTTTAGGCGATAAGGCCGCCCATTGTACTGCCAAACATTGTTTCTTTTATTGTTTATGCATTGTTTCTGATGGTGTGCAATAAAGATATATATTATTATTATTTTATGTTTATCTGTCTGTTCCCACATAATTTGTTGTTTTGTTAGAGTCTATTTGGAAAAATAACTATTGGAAATTCCAAATAACCAACATTTTTATAGACCGAGCGAGCGAAGCGTCTCTGCATCAACTGGCCAAATTTTCTTTCATCTGTCAGTTTGTTTGTATGTGCGTACTCGCGTACAGGGCGTAATTTTGAACCAATTTTCAAGAAATTGATCAAACCATTTTGAAGAAATTGTTCAAACCAAGTTCTATGGATTATTAAAAAAAAATGTCGTCGTCGATTTTTGATAGGAGAGGTGGTTCCTATAAAAAGAGGGGAAGTTCATTGCGGCGCTAATTACCCACCGATTTTAATGATATTTGGTAGGTAGATAAAGTACACAATTATTACAACTTGACGTAAAATTAAACAGAATTGTCAAGTGGTTGTCGAGATATGACAACCAACTTGAGATTGCGTGTAACAATGAGGGCGCGTGGATGTGCTTGATGCATTTTAGCACTAAATAATTTTCTTGATTTTACGTTTTCTCCATTTATAACATTAGGTATTATGTAAATGTAGGTATTATGTACAAAGGACCCAAGGTGAGCAGCAAATAAGCTCTATCGCGAGGTCTACTGTTTGAAGAACTACTAGTTATAAAGTTCTTAGGATTTTACAAAAACACGTATTTTATGAGGTAACGTTCAGTACACCACCTTGTGATTTTGTGACTATATCGAAAAGTGGTGAAAGCAGTCCGAAGAGTTCTGACGTTCTTTCTTTTTTGCAGGGCTTCTTTTCCAAACATCACATATTTTGATGAAACTACAAGCTTTTTGACCAAGTGTGCATCGTACTTTAACGCGCCAGGAAGGGTTAGACTTAGAACTTTCTAAATACGTATTGTATAATTTACGAAATTGAATTTATTTATTAAATGATAATAATAAATATTTGTGGACATTTCACACAACATTATCTAGCTTAAACTAAGCAAAGCTAAGCAGACTGTTTATGGAACTAGATGTTTATGGAATACATATATACTTTTTTATTTTGTAAATCAAATGAAATCAATCGTTGTTTTATTTTCAACCGACTTCAAACAAAGGAGAAGTTCTCAATTCGGTTATATATTTTTTTAAACTTTATTACTTCATAACTCCGTTATTTACGAGCGGTTTTTTTTTTCATTTCTAAGAAATATACTTTCTGTTTGGTAGTATTGAATTCACGCGCTTGGTGTATTTTGATTGATTTCAAGTTTAAACACATCGAATCGATTTATCTCGATTTTTTTATTGAAAGCACGTGAAAAATTCTTTTTTAATGGAGGGCACCGTGATTGCCCTCCACAATTGACAGTGACAATGATAAATGGTATAATTTTGACAGCTATGGAACTCCCCAATTGACAGTGACAACGATAAGCGATGACTAAAAAAACAGAGCTATACAAAAATAATACCGAATTCGTTACGTATCTTTGCAACATTAAATCAAAGGGCAGTAGGCTTAAATGTATTTTGTATTTCGATACCCTTTGCCTTCGACCTTTTATGGGGTTCCTATAATTTATTGGTTATTGAGATCCAAGGCTCGACTTCAATGGCGGCCCGGGTGGTTTTTATACACTTCTCAAATGAATTGAAGGTTTAAATAGATTTTGTAATGGCCGCTTACTTAGTAAATCACGGAAAGCTCGGACATTTGGATTTTATTATTTTCTTCTTGAAGCTAAGGGTACGTTTCAGGAATTATTTGGTGTGTACCTTCTTCATACCTGTATTTAGCAGGACTGCTAAAAATGGTTTAGAGGACTACTAAAAATGGTTTAGAGGACTAATGAAAATGGTTTAGAGGACTACTAAAAATCGTTTAGAGGACTACTGAAAATGGTTTAGAGGACTACTAAAAATGGTTTAGAGGACTACTAAAAATGGTTTAGAAACACTAAAGATTGCCCTAAAACTACTAAGAACAGTCTAACACTACTAAAGCATTTTTCAACCGACTTGAAAAAAGGAGGAGGTTCTTAATTCGGCTGTATTTTTTTTTATGTTTGTTACCTCAGATCTTTCGACTGAGTGAACCGATTTTGATGTTTTTTTTTAATTTGAAAGCTAGTGAAAGCTCTGCCCAAAAAAGTAATAGCAGTACTGAAATAAGTCTTAACCCTACTCAGAAGATTTTTCAATAATGAAAGAGAGATAGCACTACTGACGAGTACATACGCTGCCGAAAAGAGTCTTAGCACTACTGATAGGAATTTTAACACTTATTAAGGGTGTTTACACTGTTAAAAATAGTAATAGTACTACTACGCAAAACCTCCTTAGCAGAGTTAGGATTCATTTTAATAGTACTATTAAAATGAATCCTAACTCTGCTAAGGAGGTTTTGCGCTGCTGAAATGAGTCTTAAGATTACTTAAAAGAGTCCTCGTACTATATCTGTATATTAAAGTAGAGAGGTAGAGAAAGGAGTCCATACTCCTTCCTCTACCGAAAAGTTCTACCTACCACTTTCGAAAACAAATCTACAACCACTAAAAACCGCTACAGTACTGGAAAGTCATATCGCTGATGTTTAAAAGTCTGGTAGATATGTAGTGGCAGGACTAATAGTGCTTAAAAAATACCCCAGTTTAGATATTTTAGATAAAAACTACGGATCACTCACGTCGGTTTTAAGCCGAAAAATCCGACTAAAGTTTCAACCGCATTCGTCGGCCTTTTTCAAAGAAGCAGCGCAAACGTCACTATCGGTCGGTGACGCGCCTTGCACGTGCGAGACGTGAACGACCCGTAGTTTTTATCCTGTTTAGATAGTTGTGAAAAGTCTATAAACGTCTCTAAGTAATTATTAGAAAAGTCCTACAAACAAGTAGCTCCGTCATCGAAACAAACGAATTGCTTCAGACTTCAGAGTGAAAGGTATTCGAAACATTTATCTGTCGCTGAAACTTTCAGATAATGTCCAGAAGAGTTCTCGCCGACGGACGGCAGATGTACGATATCTGGAAGCGATCAAAATAAAAATTACAAATTGATAGTCTAGCAAATACATTGTAGCATTAGTGACTAGTATTTATTTACTTTTTATTTATTTACTAGATCTTAACTCAATTAGTTTTCAAAAAATCAAATTTATTCAATCGTTAATATATAGCAACTATTTAGTAATCAGATATTAACTAATTTAGCTACTAGGTGTTGTATAGTCTAGTTACCAGATGTTAACTAAATTGGTTAATATCTATATATTAACTAAACCGTTATGAATATTATCTAATTTTGCTACTAGTGGCCTTACCGAAAAACGTTACTTAATTTTAAGTAACACTTATCATATTTTGTCAACTTCTCGCTGACATGTAATGACACTTGCGGAAAGAAGACAGAGAATTTAAAACGTTGGTTAAAGTTAAGTAACGTTTTCCAGTAAGTCCCTAGATATTAATCACTTATAATTATTACTGGTCACTGGACCAGTAATAATTAAAAGTGACTATCATCACTAACTATACTACTTATAATATAGTTAGTGATGTGTGTGTGTGTGTGTGTGTGGGTTACTAACTATAGTAGATGTTAACTAGTCTAGTTACTGGATGTTGTGAAGGCGAGGTATTAAATTTTTAATTACTTGGTTAGGTGGTAAGTGGGGCTACACTGAGAGAGCGCAGTGCAACTGTGGAGCCACTACGCAGACCATGCAGCACTTACTCTCGTGCCCTCAGTGTCCCCAGTCTTGCACACCACAGGACCTTTACAGTGCTTCTCCCTGCGGGGTCGCTGTAGCCAAATACTGGGAGGCAACAGAATAAAAACCTCAAACAGGATCATCGATACGACGAAGAAGAAGAATTACTTGGTTACTAGTTAAAATATTTGATGTTATCAAGTGTAAATAATAGTTTTTTTAAGATTTCCCCAAATAACTACAGGCATAGATGTGTTTGTATATTGTGTATACCTAAGTTGTTTTTGTTTTATTGCATACAGTAGGTACAGTGTGCCGTAGTCTTAATGTCTAACACTTAGGCCAGCTTTAAAGTGCTAATAAGTGTTTATTTTTATGTCCGGAATTTACATAACAGGCTAAATTTTCAATATATTTTGAGATAATCTTCTCTTCCTTATAGGGACAATATCAGAATATAATAATGACTTGACTGGCTTTGTGGCTCAGTTGGTAGTATGTCTACCTGCTAAGCTGTAGGTCGTGGGTTCAATCCCCACCCAGGGCAAACATTTGTGTGATGAGCATGGATATTTGTTCTGTGTCTGGGTGTTTCTATGTATCATATGTATATATTTACAAAAACAAGTATATTATGTATTCTATCAGCCATCTAGTTCCATAGTACAAGCTTTGCTTAGCTTGGGCTAGATGGTGTTGTGTGAAATGTCCGCAAATATTTATTTATTTAATTAATTATAGCTTTATAAACTGAAACAACCTACTTGAATATGCGCAATTTTGTCTTAAAAACTAAACTACTGAAAAAGATTTGATGAAATTTCTATGGGGCCAATCTGAAAGTATATTCATTCATACGAAAAAATATTTTTTCAACTAAATTTATAAATGACACAGTTATGCGGTAACAAACGTACAAAAAACAATTGAACTGATTACCTCCTCCTTTTTTAAGTCGGTTGAAAATAAGTAAAGAATATTCCAGTTTCCTCAAATCTACGTCGATACTGTCTCCACCATTAAGGCTTCAACTTGCGGTCCATTGAACCCGGTGAACAAAAGGTTTTCTAACAAATATTGTTTCACTGAAATATTGTTTTCATAAACAGCCAAATTCTGCTAAACTAGTTATTTATAAATACAAAACACAAATATAAATAAGCAGTTTATATTTATAATTTCCAGTAGGTATATGATTGAGTCTGCTATTTAAATTTAGAACTTTAGTGGAAAAACACGGGAATTAACGGAAGGAACTACTATGATATTCTGTGGTTTCGACCTAACAAAATAATGAAATAAGGCCAGCAGCGCCCTCCATGCCATATTAGTTCTCTAGCTGAAAAGAACTTAATAAAAAGATTATTAATTACCTTGTGTAAATTAAGGTTTTACTGACATTATCTTAGAAATTTAAATTTCAATGGAACATCCATTATTAAGAATCACCTTTTGCAATTGCTAGACGGTAAGCTCTTAAAATAACCTAATTACTTCTATACTTTGTATTGGACCCGCGCGGTTAGCGCATTTGCCAATATCTAGTATTGAGATTTGATCAAGTTCCAAGAGATAATACATTCAAAATGACATGTATCATGTGTCACTTGAAACCAAAAGTAGTCTAGGTCATAGACTTCTTAGAAAGTAATTTAAGCATGGTTGGTTTTACTGTGGTATCTAATATTTTTTTGACGTAATAAAGTTTGACATTATGAAAGTCATTATCCCGTCCAACAAATACATTCCGATATTTTAGGTCATTTAAACCATACGCCACATAAGATCCGTTTAAGTTTTCTTTGACCGAAAGGTCGAATAAAAGCACCACGTCACCAGGCAACATTGACCCCTCAACAACTCAAATAATCACAAAACCAAACGAAATAAAGTTCATTTTGACACTCGCGCATCTCTGTAACGTTTGGTTTCGGGTTACCATATCGCACTAAATAAAAAACCTCTAACGTCGCGATAAAATTGGCAACAAAGCCGAAAAGGGGCGATGGTTTTCCTTGATCTTTTCTGTAAATTTGAACTTTACCCCGTTGTGATAAGGCGTAAGGACGAAACCTAGATGTACGATAGGAAAAAGCTATTGAAATCGACGAAAGGTTCCGAAGGTCCCTCTTCGACTGGGACTCCATTTATTTTGATCGCGAACGACGTTTGAGGATACACTTCACGAGTGTGATTTTCTTTCTAACACAGTGGAGGTTTGGAGGCTTTGTTGGGTGGACAATAATGTATTTTTATAGCCTTTTTATAGTTACAGAATATTGTTATAATATTCTGTACCAAAAACATCTTACTAATTCTAACTTACGCGCATACCACGTCACAAAATCTTTATGGTATTTACTTTGACACCATCCCATCTTTCTGAGTTAAAACGTGTTTTGCCATGGCCTTAGCCCGGTTTTAGTGTTGGAGGAGGTTTTAGAAAATAAAACAACAAAAATACAGTCGCGGATCCAACCCTCAAAACAGGTTTTGGCAAGAAAACAAAAAAAAAAACGAAAATTGACGAATTTAATACTTTGACTGGGTATTTCGGGGGTTGGTCCCCCCTTCCCCCCCTCCCTCGCCCCGTCTAAGCTATGAGTTTTGATATGACTGATTCGGCGGAGCAGCGCAAATATGTTGGTCTCGGTAGGTTTTAAGGGTTCCGTACCCATAGGGTAAAACGGGACCCTATTACTAAGACTCCGCTGTCCCCAGGCTGTATCTCATGAACCGTTATAGTTAGACGGTTGAAATTTTCACAGATGATGTATTTCTGTTGCCGCTATAACAACAAATACTAAAAAACAGAATAAAATAAATATTTAAGAAGAACCCTATACAACAAACGTGATTTTTTGCTCGTTTTGCTCGATATTGATAACGACAACAGGTAGACGCTTGAAATATTCACAGAATATTGAGTTTTATTTTTCACTTTAAAAATAAACAATTAAATTAAAATAAAATTAACGTTTAAGGGGAGCTCCCATACAACAGAGATGATTTTTTGGCGTTTTTATAGATATAATGGTACAGAACCCTTCGTGCGCCAGTCCGTCTCGCACTTAACCGGTTTTTAGTAATCTTGTTCTAAGTGTTCTAAACCTTCCTTATTTTAAAAGACCTATTCAACGTTAAATCACTCACGAAAGGGTGGGGTTGAAAATAATATCCCATTTAACATGTAGATGTAGTAGTGGTACCGTAAAAAATATTTCAAGATTTTATTTTACCACTTTGCTGACATGAATAAAATGTATATTCATACCAAAATACAGATTTCTAGTACTAAGAGTCTTTGAGGTAAGCCGTGGTCTGATATAGAATCTATCAGAGTTTCTAGTTAACTATGGAACCCTAACATTTTCGTTAGGGTTCTGTAGTTCAGTGAGTTCAGTGGGCTTAACTATGAAAATTATACGTCCATGATAAATATTCTTGGTCTATATCTAAATAACAAGTATTTCTATGCCTGAAACTTTCAAAATTTGTTAAAGGAGGTAATGCCCTTCGTGGCCCTTTTAGATATCTATTACATTTACATTCCCTCCAAGTCGTTGGTGAATTGTAAACATACGAAAATCAATCCTAGAACTACCTTTCCATAAAAGATCGATATCACATTATGCCTTTTCATAAAATAAACGAAATAATTATAAACTAGCTGCGCCTCGCGGTTCCACGCGGGTGGATGGTTATTGTTATTGTTTAGTACAGGAACTGTCAATTTTTTTGGGATAAAAAGTATGACAGATCCTTCTACGTAGTTGTAATCCTGGCAAATTTCGTCCAAATCCGTCCAGTAGTTTCGGCGTCCATTGGACACACCGTACATACAGACAGACAGACTTTTTTTTTTAATTACTGTTTTGGCTTCTGTATCGATAGTAATGCATACCTTCTCCGATACAAAAAAAAAACTAAAATATTTAATGTGCAGATTTTGACCCGTTACAGTCTTATTATATGTATAGATAGATAAATAATGTATTTACTGTATTCTACTAGAAAAGCCCTTTCATTTGATACCTATATTTTGGGGGTTATGATATTATGTAAACCGCCATTTTGTGACGACGCCGTCACAAAATGGCGGTTTACATAAATATTGAATTTAGAATGGTACTAAATATATTGCATTGTATTTTCATCTAAAGACGTGTACCAAATATCAGCTCAATCTGTAAAGGGGCAGGGAGTCAAATTTCGATGACTAAATTAGACCCAAATAATCGGTCAAGTGCGAGTCGGACTCGCGCACGAAGGGTTCCGTACTATCGTCTATAATACTACAAAGTTTAGTTCTGTTTATAAAATAACGAGAAATCAACGAAATTCCAAGTAGTAAATTGCAAACTTATAGGTAGGTTTTCGATACACATCCGGGCAGCATAACGACGGTCGCGCGAATACGCGCGGCTATGGCTCGCTCCGTGATGTTACCTCCCCCGCTACCCCGCTAAACCGGCGCTCGCACCGCGTTTAGATGCACGGATTATTTTCATTTTGTGAGTTTTTATGTATTAGATTAGGTATTTATTTTTATAGTTAATATATTTCTAAATATTTACTTACAAATATTCAAGTTTCTACCTGTTAATTAAGATCGAGTAAAAATTGCTTAAAAATTACGTTTGTTGTATGGGAGCTCCCCTTTAATATTTACTTTATTGTTATTTAATTATTTATTTTGAAAGGTAATATACAAGTAAATATTCTGTGAAAATTTGAAGCGTCTATCTGTTACTGTTTTTAATATTGAGCAAAAAAATACGAAAAAAACACGTTTATTGTATGGGGACCCCCCTTAATTTTTTATTTTTTTTATTTTTAGTATTTGTTGTTATAGCGGCAACGGAAATACATCATTTGAGAAAATTTCAGCTTTCTACCTATCACGGTTTATGAGATACAGCCTGGAGACAGACAGACAGACAGACAGACAGACAGACAGACAGACAGCGAAGTCTTAGTAATAGGGTCCCGTTTTTACCCTTTGGGTACGGAACCCTAAAAACAAACATAAACAAACAGGGCTAAATAAAACAGTTTAACAATGTTATGTACGTAGAACAAATAATTTCACTTGTGAAACAAATATTGAATAAATAACATAATTAAATATTGGTGAACATTTCACACACCATCTAGCCCAAACTAAGCAAAGCTTGTACTATGGAAACTAGATGGTTGATATAATACATATATACAGTTTTTTTTGTAAATACATACTTTACATAGAAACACCCAACCACAGAACGAACATTCATGCTCATCACACAAATGTTTGCCCTGGATGGGGATCGAACCCACGACCTACAGTTCAGGAGGCAATCATACTACCACTGAACCATGAGGCCTGTCTAAATAAATATTATATTAAATAAGTCTATGTCTACATATTCTAAATAAAAAGAAAAATGAAACACCCGATTGGAGCATTTTTGTTGAATAACTTAAATTTTATTTACACTTGTTATGCTGTTGAGTGTTCGCTAGAGAATATGCGCAGTCACTGTAAAATGTATTTAATTATTTTTTGAGATAATTCTTGTTAATTCTTCTAAAGTTAAAAAAATTACTTTCACATGAGTTCCAACGATCTTATACAAGAAACAAAAAACAAAGAAGTGTTTTTTTCTTTGTTACGATAAGATCGTTGGAACTCATGTGAAAGTGATTGTTTTAATTTTGGCGCGAGTCGTGTTATTACACAAAAATATAGCCTATGACACTCGGGAAGTAAATTTAGGCTGTAGGAGGTAGTATAAAAGATACATACATACATACAAATATGCCCACAAATGAATATTATCTAAGTATACACTTATACATACACTCGGAAAACATAACCCTCCTTTTTACGCAGTCAAGTAAAAAATTACGAAGTGACCGCTTATTCAACATACATTATATATCCACATACACACATTCATGGATACACCCGTAAAACATAACCCTCCTTCTTGCGCAGTGGGTAGTCATCGTTTTCAGTCGAAATTCAGACGTGTATGTTTTACAGCATAAAATAGAATGCGGACTTTTCTCTGATTGATTCGCCTTTATGTAATGACCTTAGGGACTACCCTTAGATGCTCAGTGTTGCTACAGATTCCAATGTTAAGATCTATGGCAGTAAAAGTATATAACAAGCTACCGAATTGCTTAAAAGATATAGACACAAATGAAAGCTTTAATTTGAATTTGAAAAATCTCCTAGAAACTAACAGTTAACTTAACAGTTATTATAATCAGTTATTATATAATCTTGACGAATTTTTTAAGGATAACTTTGACGAAATTAAACTTAAAATAGAACGTTCTAGGGCCATATGTATTCTCTAAATAAACATGTGATATTATAAGACCAGCATATACCTACATGTGACGCAATAAATAATTTAAATTTGAATTTTCCTGGAAGAGATCGCTATTAGCGATAAGGCCGCCAGTTGTTACACTAGTTTTTTATGCAAGGTAGATCTACGATTGACCACCAACTCGCCTGATGTTAAGCGACGGTGTGAACGAGGATGGAGCTCGTCGATCTAGAAGATATCTATTCACTCTATTTCGAATTGTGTAATACCGAATATCATTTACCGAAATTAAAATCCCGAAAACTCATATAAAAACTCTTCTGAGAACCGAATCTTAGTAATGCGAAAGTTTATATCTATCTTTTGCAGGAATACTTACGATTTCGTTTCGCTTGACACACTGTTGAGTGTACGTTTTTTTGTGAGAAAGTATGCGTAAATCGCTGTAAAAGATTACGGTTATTAATAACCGTTCGGGCAAATGAATAAGACGGCTAACAAACTTTTGTAATCAGATACTCATGTCAAATAAAACATTTAGAATCGGACTGTTAAAAAAAAATCTTATCTTCCCTTAACAATGTATTTAACAATAGTAAAATTGACAAAGGTCACGGATCCCGGTGTCTGTGGAATTAAATAATAAAAAAACGGGCTGTTAAATGAAACGAATTCGGGCAAGTACCTAAGTTCAAAGTTATTTACTCGCTATAAATTGTGGATTACAAGATCTTATATTATTTTTACAGTGTACAATTTTAACCTTATTGGCATGCGAACTTAAAAACTAGCTAGGAGACTAACAACAGAGTAATTCAATGCTACATAATAATATGACAACAACAACAAACAACTATATCTATAGTCATAACAATATGACTATAGACTAGGTTTTATTTACAAGAAAAAAGTACCCATTAGACCTTACAATACTTTAAATTTGTGTATATTTTGTTAATCTAGAAACATTATTGTGGTTTTTTTTTAAGATTCATACAAATGTATTTCGGAATAAGATATAAAGGTACCACTAGAATAGGTACCTAAATATAACATGGCTTAAGCCAAATGTTGCGATAAGCGCAAGAAATATAATTTATTTGTCAAGTTTATAATGAAATAGTCCCAGAGACATTCAAGTTCGTTATACTGCGATAGCGAACTTTATGAAAATAAGTGGCAGATGAGGAAATGGCGTACTAGGAGAAACAAAATCTTTTCAACCGACTTTAAAAAAGTAGGAGGTTCTCAATTCGACTGTTTTTTATGTTTGTTACCTCAGAAATTTCGACTGGGTGAACCGATTTTGATGGTTCTTTTTTATTTGAAGGCTGGTGCTTTCCGTATGGTCCCATATCAATTTGGTCCAATTCTGACAATGGCATCCATGAGAAGTCGGTTTCTTCAGTTTTTTAAACTATAATTATTAAAACTACGTTACAATCCTTAGTCGTATACATGACATATTTTTACTCGACTACGCCAGAGGGAGTGCATGTTTATATGTTTGAATATTACCTCCTACGGTCAATGACCTTGACCAATTTTATTTTCCTTCACTCCCTGAGGTAGGCTACATAAACTTTTTCATAACAAATAAGTAGTTTTAAAAAAGTATTGTTAAATGGACAAAACTGTCTCCTACATTTTAACCGACTTCCAAAAAGAAGGAGGTATTTAAATTTTTTTTAAAACTGAAAAACCGACTTCAAAATACGCAATTCGTTTCATTTGCAATGACATTGCATTCGTTTCGCAATGATATTTTTCAGTAATTTTGTTATTAAAAACCAAAGTACTGAACCGATTTTGATAAAATTTATTCAGTACAACCGCTGAAGACCTACCAAACAAAAATTAATCATCAAAATCAATTCACAATGGGCGAAGTCAGTTCACAAACATTGAAAAAAAACATACAGTCGAATTGATAACTTCCTTCTATATGGAAGTCGGTTAAAAATGCCAGTGTGCCCCAACCTCAGCGCTCTACGTCGCGTTTCGTTGAAGCGCGAAATGGGACGAGCAGAGTTGTTAGCAGTCTGTCTTCTAACAAAAAGAGTAGCAACTTTACTCACACAGCCCTACAGGGACCTTGCGTTATCAAGGTTCTGCATAACACTCGACTGGCAAGCACACAGACGGGAGCACGGAACCAAAGTGCCAATAATAATTATAATTTAAAAAACTGAAGCAACTGGATGCCATTGTCAGAACTGGACCAAATTGAAATGGGACCACATAGGAAGCACCAGCTTTCAAATAAAAAAAGGATCATCAAAATTGGTTCACCCAGTCGAAAGTTCTGAGGTAACAAACATTAAAAAAATACAGTCGAATTGAGAACCTTCTCCTTTTTTGAAGTCGGTTGATAAAATTCAAATAGTTGAGCTCTTTCAACTGGCTGTTTCATAATCAAATAGTGTTTAACTAGGTTCAACTCACGTCATGGCCATGATTTAAAATATGTAAGTTTATAATTTTTTGTGAGTAATGCAATTTTTTATGCTCATGACCAACCTATGACACGTATAATATAATTCCAAACCTCACATGTCAAAATCCGGCATGCCCTTTAAGGTAAAGGAAGTATTTATACTATTAAACTATTACTTATATTTATATTTATACTTATTTATATTTATACTATTATACTATTACTTATTTAACTTCTACAGTTTTTCAAGTGTATAAATGTATATATTAATATACATAAAACGACCTCTTTCTAAAAAACAAGAACCTATTTTTTAGGTTTAGGTTAAAGGTGCTCCGTGCCAAGCTGGTGACTACAACTGCCGATAGCACGAATAGCGTGTTTGTCTAAGGCCAATCTTAGTATATCCTTTCAAACAAAATATAAATTTTCAAATCGGTTTATAAAGGATAGAATTATGCGGTAACAGTCATAATAATTGATGTTTAAATAACTAAAACAACCGACTTCAAACTACGCAATTCATTTACTTGGTTGACATATTTTTCCAGTTATTTTGTTATAAAAACCAAAGTACTGAACAGATATGTTAAGATACATTTGGAACCACCTTTGAAGTATGCTATACCTATCAAACAAAAAATAATCATCAAAATCAACGCATAATTGGCGACGTAATCTCTGAACAAACATACAAAATAAGCATACAGCCGAATTGAGAAGAACTCCTCCTTTTTGGTAGTTGGTTAAAAACAAAAACAGCCGAATTGTTAAGCTCCTTCTTTTTTATGTTGGTAAGAAGTAGTAGCTCAGGTACTGTTGCAGTGATAATAACACTGAGCGAAGCTTCTCTCGCTTCGCTGGAACTATGAAATTGTTTTTATGGAGTTTATTCAATATTGGAGCTCTGCTGGAGTACGTTGTTACTGTTTACTTCATAAAGTTTTCAATATTATTGCATTTTTAAATGCGCGGAAGAATTTTACATAGATACAATCATGCCTTTTTTCTTACAGGGTAGGCAGAACATCAATGACCTTGAGGCCGTTTGACTGCAGCTGCAGCTGAATAAATTAGTATTGAAGCCTACGGTCCTTCGATCGATATTTCGTTCCTTGTGCAACAATCTGCTGATTTTGTGCTCCTACGCAGCTTTATAAACTGCAAAGTTTTATTTGAACTTTACTTCTATTAGTCTATACTCTTTATCGTAGCTTGAGCTACGTCGTAGGTTTAGCTACGTCGTAGGTCTAGCTACGATGCTACACTACGCTTTCTTCATACTCATACGTAGTCTATTACAAAAATCATAATAGATGTCACCTAGTGGATATCTTGTAGCGAGGTTGAACCAGAAATGAAGAGATACGTATCAGGATTGGCAAATTCAAGTGGCAGTGGCTAGGGGCGAAAAGTTATCAAGTGGAGACCACGCGACGGAAACCTTAGCGAAGGATGACCAACACCCAAGGTGGAAAAACGACCTTATACAAGTGTCAGGAAGATGTTGAACTTCCAAACGATCTTCTTGGAAATACATGAGAGAGACCTATGTGCAACAGTAAACTTATTGTGGCTGAGATGATGATGTTGAAGGAATCACCTACGTATATATAAAATAAAGGTAGGTACTATATTATATACTAGTCTTCATCTACTACGATATAAACCTAACAAAATATATAATAAAATAAAATGATATTAAGTTTTCTTATCAAAGATAATTAACCTACCCAATTTCCGAGAATATAAGCGTATCCGGTAAATTACAAAAGCCAGCGAGGCGGAACTCAATATCAGGCTGAATCGGGCTGCGAAATGTGATAACAGACATATATCATTATCGATAACTGGTTATTACTGGTTTGATTGATTTCTGTATATCTATAGGCACGTACGAGTATGTTGCTGTTGCTACCGTAGGAGATGAAATGAATAAGATATAAATATTTTCACTTGACAGCTCAAAAGAAAGGTTATTGGGTGTAACTAAATATTATACATAACTATATATTATATAACTCAATATTTATTTTCAAATTGCTTTTTGAAAATTTACATAAAATACTTGTACTATGGGTACAAGCTCAAATTTGTAGTATGTAAAATGTTGGTCTGTTGGCTAGGGTTCTCTCGGTACAAAAACACGATTGCTGAAAAAAGTCTCGATAGCTTTAGTTTTTGAAAAGTATGCCATTTTATTTGTTTTTTAAATTGATCTTCAAGTTGTTTGCCAGTGTTGGTACACCAAAGTTACAACAATGTAGCTATAATTAAGTAGCTATATTTCTTTTGCGTTCTACTGGTATATACATTTTTGACACGTTTAGTGCACTATTTCATAGTAATTGTATGGCGCGGCGTGGCAGCGTCGTACGTAATTCTATGCTACGTACATGAAAACACTGCGCTCAAGAAATACGGGCTGAGGTAGCGTAAAATACCTAAAGTACTGGGGAAGCCTTTTGCTACTCTTCTTGCATATACCTGGTTTTTATACAAAATAAATCGTTCAACCATCGACTGACCTAATTTTAAACAGCATACTTTGATCTGGAAGAAACCTATTTAATCTAGCCTTGATAAACCCAACATTTTAATTGACAGAAAACAAAGATGGTGGATGTCAGAGAAACTCCATTAAATTAGAGCATTTAGAATCTAGTTAGATTTACTTCTAAAAAATTGCTTGTTCCAAGGCACTGTTTAGCAATATATGAAACAAGCAATTAATATGAAATACTTTTTATTGAAATATCTATTCATAATATACTTGCTGTGCCACGCGGTGTCACCCGCGTAGTGATAAAAAATTGTGTTGATGATGATGATAAAATATAACCTCTTTAATTCAACAGGTCTTAAAGAATCTCTGTGTCAAATTTCATAACGATTGACTCAGTCTTTTAGTCATGGAAAGGTAACAAACAGACAGATTTACTTGTATAATATTAGTTACGATTTGATTCTAGATGATTCCAATTCCAATTCAGTTAAATTCTAGTCCCTTATAGCGAAAAATATGTAAATAGATTCTAGAGAGTACCTCGTAAAGTATGGATTTCTTCTATACAAAAATTCAACTTCATCAGTAGTAAGCCTTTTACATGTGTGTGTATTGTATTTATACCTACTTAGAATAACGCCAAAGTCCCGTTGTATCATCAAAGGACTACTAACCAGGCAATTCCGACGTCTGGTTAATGCCCAACAAAACGTGACATTTCGCCAGAGGGGACCACACAGTGGATTACATATTTTTTTGTGGGTTTAAGGTTAATACTGCACTAGGTCAAATTTGATATATTTTATCCCATAGCCAAATGTGCGAGAGTATATTACTTTGTCTATGCAATCTATCCGTCTATCCCAGACTTACATAAATGGCTGTATATTTTGAACTGTCGTACCGTGAAAATCGATTTTATCATTTTTCCAAGAATCCCCTCCATTGATCCGTTACTTTTTGCCTAGTAAGTGGGTGTTTATTCGAGTTTGAATTACCTTCTAATTTATATTGTATTTTTATAAAACTATGATGATTACAAAAACCTACCAGAGGAATCAGTGGTCCGTCTGGTTCCTGTGGTATGTCTTTAACCGACTTCCAAAAAGAGGTAAGTTCTCAATTCAACTGTATTTATTTTTTACATTTGTCCAGCGATCACTCTGCCATAATACCTCAGAGGTGGCCTCATATATATTTTATCAAAATAGATTCTGTACTTTGGTTATATAGCAAAATAACTGAAAAAAATTCATCCAGTAAACGAATTGCGTATTTGGAAGTCGGTTTTTTCAGTTTTTAAAGTATAATTATTTGTTATGTTATAATTAACGGTTTAATTGCAGAGACTCTTTTAAGTGCATCGTATGAAGACCAGCCACACGATGGACAGATTACCTCATACAAAAAGCAGGAAAATGCTGATTGCAGGCTGCGCTCCACCGATATTTTTAGAAATCCAGGGAGACCTATGCCTATTGTAATTCTTGTGGTTGAAATAATCTAATGTAATTCTTGTGGTTGAAATGATAGTGATCTCTAATTTTTATTTTAGTGTGTATGTATCTTACCATTGTATCATGACCACAAAGATTCAGGGTCAAAGAGAAACGGCGTGCGATATTGTGAACGACACAATAATAGGCTCACAAACGTTTTGTTTGTTTATAACGTAGCCCATTTTAAAAATAATTTAACGCAAAATGGACGCCATTAAAAAGATACGGATTTTGGGGGAAAATGTGAATAAGCTTCAAGTAGGTTTTGCTTACATAAATTGCTTTGTAGTTATTTCGTGAGTATAGAAGCGGACTGAAGCGTCATGCTCGGCTGTTAACGCTGGTTCGGGTAAAGTCGGCTCGAATCGACTAAAAGAGCGAGAGTGATATCGTCAACAGCCACACTGCTATACTACTTATTTCATATTATGTATTAACGTCGTCTTGATGAAGTTTTCATTTCTGTCGTGTAGCACTCACAATTTTGTGTGTTATAAATAAAATTAAAGCTAACTTGAGTGTATAAGGTTGAGTTTCCACGGAAGCGAAGCAAAGCTTAAGTGCAAGATAGACCAATCGCACAATGCTGACCGCAGAAAATCTGAGTAAGAAAATTTCGAAAATTGTAAATGATATAGATTTGCGTCAAAAACAACCACAACATATAAACACATAAAAATGTTTAGAAAAAACTAGAGTTACAAATCGTAAATTAAATAATATTGGTGGACATTTTCACACAACATACTCTTAGTCCCAAAGTAAGCAAAGCTTGTACTATGGGAACCGGAAAGCTGTTAGAATACACATAATATTATTTTAGAATACACTTGAATGATCGTGTCATTCAAAATTCCGTTGATAAGTGAAGCAAAACATATCAATATATGTACCTACATCTCTATCACTTAACGCTCTTTTGAGGGCCAATCCTGACTGTGTTCGGAGACGATTGGGCGGATTTAATGGCGGCTTTTTTGACATATTGTGAGACCAATTTTTTTTCTTTTTTTATTATAAAATAGGTGAAGCAAAAAGGCAGACGGCTCGCCTGATGGTAAGCGATAACCGTCGCCTATGGACAACTGCAACATTACTGATATTACTGTTTCTTTGCTAACCCGGAACCATCTTAGTTGAAGTTCGGCGGGAAAACCTTCCGAGGAAGGACATTCCACATTATGCTTGTTCGCGGGAGGAAGGAGTGCGAGAACCTGACTGTATGGGATTTTTAGTTATGCAAAATGTGGGGGTGAGCTTTTTGGCGGTTTCGTGAAGTTCGATGGTGGAACTCCGAAGCAGGTATTAGTTCAAAAAGCTCTTCAGAGCATTCCCCGAAAAATAAGCGGTAGATAATGCAATGGGATCCCACATCTCACAGGGATCACCAATGAACGAACCTAGTGGTTTTTTTACATTTGGAATTGTATTTATCAAATTTTAATCTAATTGACTTGACATATTTCATAATTAATGTAATTGGCTGTCGTTTTAATTACTATAAAATAAATGAATAAAAATCACCTTTTCACTGTATTTGATATGCAGCGTTCAAATGTTTTTATTGAGTGAAATCATGTAAAATTTTGCTTAATTGTCTTGTGTAGCAACGGACATAGTGACGCTACAAGCCCTAAAACATGCTTCACTGGACTAGCATTCAAGTTTATTACTTTTATGACTTCTATACTTTTTTGTAAACACATACTTATGATACATTGTGATTGATACAATCTCGATTTCAGGATTATGTCGCGAGATCTCGATTTGTTAATCTCGGCTCGTGATTGCATCCTCTAACTGGGACAAAGCCCCGTTAACAAAATGGATTTTTTGCTAAACGGTTAAAGCGCTGTTGTTTTTTTTATACCTGATATTTCGTAAGTCTAGTTATGTCATCAAATGTGAAGATAAGTGCAAACGAGACAGATAATTTACTACCGACGCCTTAAGTACAGGAACTGTATTCGATCGATTTTAGTAATTGTACGTAGAACTGCAAAACCACTGGGAGTAAACAACCAATCTAGTTAGAGACGTGGTTAAATGGTTTAACTTAACTTTAGATAAATCTTGCAGAGAGAACACGACAGCAGCGCCCTCACTTGATTACAGATAAATTGGAAGCACTGTTCTGTTTAATCCACACTCGTCAAACCTCACTGGTTTTTGTGGTGACACTAATTTCTTAAAGTTATGAGACTTTAAATTGTTTTTTCTACTACTAAAACTGAGAAAAAGTACATTAAAACATTTTTAGCCGACTTCAAAAAAACGAGGTTGTACATTCGTAGCGTATTTTTTTTGTGTCGATTACTCCGTCAATAGTGAACCAATTTTTTGTTTCCTAAAAAATGGTAGTAGTTAAATTTTTCTATGTCTATTGTTCGAACAAAACATCTTTTTACTTTAGAATTAGTTATTTAGATATAAAATTATTGATATTAGTTTTTTTATTTATTTTTTATTTCATCGGAACACTGTTATTTGAATTTGACGTTTGGGCGTTTATTTCGGTCAAAATAACAAATATAAAATAACATCTATTGTTAATACATAATAATAGTATTTTCATAAAGCTAAAATACTAAATGTGATCAGAACAACAATTAATAATTTTATGTCTAAAAAACGTGTCGCGTGCGATCGTTACCGCGGCGCCACCCTGTGCTAGGTCATAATAAAAGTAAAAAGTAATCATCTAGAGTCATTTTCCAGGGAAAAAACTTAGGAATTCGTTTGTATGGGAAAAACGCCACTGGTGCAGGATCTTTAAGGCTGTGAGGCAAAACAAAAGAGAGCGCTACTCGTGCATCACAAAAATTTTACACATCTACGAGCCGAAGCCAACACTGAGAGGCCCTTAACATAAAATAAAATAAAAAGTACAGTTTTTTGGTATGTGGATAGTCTATCCACATACCAAAAAACTGTACATATTGTACATTTGATAGATGATGGAAATATTGTACAATATGGAATTTGACAAATCAGGGCTATTGAGATGAAATGGTTATGACTTATAAAACTAGTGTATTGGCTATCCCACACAGTGAGTAAAATAAGGTACTTCTGTGTGGGCATCAGAATGAGATAACGGCACCTGCCAATTTCGTCTCATCATACAAAAATGTTGAGGCAGGCGATGATTCGCCACCCACTGAATGGGCCCCCCATAGTGGTGCCGCATATTGACATTCGAAGGGTGTCGAGAGGTGTGCTTCGCGTTCACTAATATTATTATTCATTTTGCGTATTTCATGGTTCCCCTACACGCCTGATTTGGTGCGCTTCGACGGAGTGCTAGCTATAATTGCCGCCTCTAATACACCTGGGGCTGATTTAGAATCACGGCGCACTGGCGCCGGATATCGACATCGCAGTGACGTATGTCTGCGGATGTGACGTAGGTACTGGTAAACTCGTTCGTAAATTAAATAGACCGCGTAATAATAAATGTGGCTTTTAATATCCCATCGATTCCGGATCAAACTGATCTTTTCAATTACAATAGTTTGCGCGGATCCACATTATTGATGCGTATTGCACAGGAATGGATTTTTTTGCCGCCATCTCTGTTTACTGATACCTACAATATTGGATTATCAAGGCTAGAGTGACTAGATATCTTCTAGATCGATTAGCTCCATCCTCGGCCACACCGTCACTTAAGTAACATCAGGCGAGTCGGTGGTCAATCGTAGATCTAATTTGCGTAAAAAAGGAATGCGATGTCCCACAATGAACCAATTAGTCAATTGCACCCTGTTTCCCCCCTCGTAGTTTGAAAAAGGTGATGATGATGATGTTATGTAGCATATATCTATCTCCAGGTCCATAGATATGTAGCTACTTAATAAAAAAAAAAAAAATTCTACGAAGAAAATAAGTGGTCCGGTAATACCGCATAATACCGCATATGATGGGTTCCGTACTTAATGCTGTAATCTAAAAGAGAGTCACTTGGAGAATGTTGTTTGTTCAGACCACTGCAAAAAGGTCAATGATCTCTGTACTACAACCACTTAAATGTTTTACAGCTACCCCTATATCTCGAAGAGTTGTAATCGCAGTATGTTCAAAATATTTTTTTGAAAGATTTTGATATGGTCTATGGTGATATGGTCTATGAATTTTTCGGCTTAATAGTTTATTTTAAGAGTAAATTGATACACCACACGATAGGGTGGGAATGAAAAAAAAACCCGCCATGGACTGCAATCCCTAGTTTTACATGCCAAATTTAGTTTTGATTGGGTCGCTTATTTTTATATATTTTATGTAGTAATATGTTTGCGCTTGACCGCAACATGCCTGATGTTAAGTGATGTTGCGGTCTACGATGGAGCGCGCTTACTTAGAAAAAACAAATTCATTCACGATTAAAAGCAACCCCTTTTTTCTACAGTATCTGAATAAAATGGCTGTGATACACGGACAGACAGAGAGACAGAAGGACGGACATAGCGAATTTATTAGATTTCCTCATAATTACTACGGAACCCTAGAAAACAGACTGGGTTCAAATGCCTCTTAAAGATCACATTACAACTGTAATTTTGTATCGAATCATTAGCTAAGACAGGCGTCTTAGAAACAAGCGAAGCAATAAATTAAACTACGGTCTTAAACTAAATTTAGAGAGACATGCAATCTTAATTGCTGCGGGCTCCCTGACTCCAATTTACAAGCATTTCCACTTGGGTTTTATATTTTAGACAAATTTAGACTCTAAATAAATATTGTTACGGTTGAATCTTTGATGGAAAGTTACATTTGCAGGATTTAAGGCATATTGAATAAATATTTCGAGAGATCATTAGCGTGAATGTATGCATCAGCTATTATTTTAATTCACACACCTGTTATTCGGGGTGATTTATTTTAACTTTCATCGAAACGTCATATTTCGTTTCATTTTTTTTTTGAATCAACAATATTTTATCTCGCACAATATTTTCCCATATTTTTCAAAAATTATTTACGCTAGCTTGTCTTGTCTTTAGACTTGTATATATTACCGTTCAAAAGATATAGTTATTTAAGTGTAGCCTCATGAATAGGCACCTTTAGTAAAGTCTAAAACGTGGTGATGTTGAGCCAAACAGGAACTCTACTAGCAAAGCAAAGCCCTTAAATCAATAATTACAATCTGTAAATGCCTGACTGAAATAAAATAGTAGGTGTAGGTACCTATTTCAGAATAATGTATTATAACAAATACATTAATATTATTACATACAGCACGAACCCTGTCTTCCGCCAATCTCGGGTTCCTCATCCGCTCAACGCGCTTACTCTGTCTTTGACGGAGTTTTCCCGCACGGCGCATTCATTTGTCAGTCGAGGCAAACGTTATTGCAATTGGCGGCACGAGAGAACAGCATCAGCGTCAGATAACAACCAAAACGTCATACATGTGTGTTTAATAAATACAAACGGTAACTGACGTATTCACATTTAGAATAACGTTGCGTTGTATGGAATGTCTAACGTTTGGTATTAAGCCAGCTTTTGAAGACTATCAAAATTGAACTGATTTAAGTGTGATAACTGAATAATCTCGTTCTTAGTAAATTATTAGGTACCTATATAGGAACAAGTGTTTTTTTTTGTAAGTTTTTTTTTTTTGTTAGAATAAAAAAATGGTTGTCTGTAAAGTCGGTTTATGGACGATAATAATTTTACGTGATCACGTCATGACAGATGCGTCACAAGCCGAACGCTTAGGCCGATCGTGCCTCTCTATCGCTTGTTCCGCGCTCTCGCTTACACGCTCGACTTAGGCGGAAAGTGACAATGAGTCATGCTTTTTCGTGCGTGCAGCCGGCATTCATCGATTTTTAAGACGTTATCACGTCAAAAAATTATATATAGGTATAATATACAGTTGAAGTCACTATCCAATATCATATTATAAGTACCTACATATGAATTAAACTTGCCCTAATTCTCTCAGCTCAGCTGCAAATTTCAGCCATTTTAGTTTAGAGTCAGTAAATTTCAGCAAGCCGTAGTTTCTAATATCATTAGCAACTGAGCCATATCAGTCCTAAGATCAAGGACTGAGGAACGGTCTTGATTAAGTTCCAGTTTCGAGGGTAATATGGTGGGTAAGCTTTCGAATGCTTTCGGTTTAATTTGATCGGTTATATTAGAAATGAATTATTTTGTATCTTTAATACCTATCCAGATGTGTATAATTTAGAAAGATAAATGACGCATGTATCAGATTCTTATCTTTATATTATATAATTATAGTAAAAAAAACTGCAAAAACCTACTTTGAAATACGCAATATACGCACATACACGACTTGATACTTTTCTACAGGCGCTTGGATATTTTACAAGTTATTTTCTATAAAAACCAAAGTACTGCATTGATTTTGATAAAATTTATAAGAGACCACGTCAGAAATATGATCTACCAAATACAAAAATAATCATCAAAAACAATGCACAATTGGCTGAGTAATCGGTCAACAAACATCCAAAAAAAACATACAGACCGAATTGATAACCTCCTTCTTTTTGGAAGTCGTTTAAAAAGTGAAAAAAAATTGTCAACCTCTCTGTCTGTTTGTAACATTTTCACGAACAAACGGGTGAACAGATTGTTATGAAATTTGGTACAGAGTTAGCTAAGAACCTGCAGACGGATGTAGGCTACATTTTGTTATCAACATCACCATTTTTCATCACTACACGGGTGAAGCCGTGGGGCACCGATAGTGTAATCATAATATGTATTGCCCCTCACAATACGTATAAATATTTGGACAAAAACTCATAGGGAAGGTATTATCAGGGAGGATATTTCCTTACCTACTACAGTTTCTAAGGCTTGGTTGCACCTTGCAAAGCCATACCTAAGTAATAAGTTATGATAAGATAAATAAAAGAGTACCTATTGTTATTATCACAATTATAAATAATTATGATATGATCAATACTCGATTATATAGTGGCTAGCTAGCTTATGTTTAGTTCCTTCCTTTCTTGTCAAATAGCTGCGCTCCCGCGACTAAATGACATATATACCAAAATTCATAGCATTCAGTTCAGCCGTTTCTACGTGAAAAGGTAATAAGCACAGCCTAGAGAGAGAGAGAGTTACTTCCGCTTTTTACCGACTTCAAAAAGAAGGAATTTAACAATAATTTTTTGACGTGATATCGTCTTATAAATTGATGAACGCCGGCTGCACGCACGAAAAAGCTTGACTCATTGTCACGCTCCGTTTGAGCCGAACGTGCAAGCAAGAGCGCGGAACAAGCGACAGAGAGGCACGATCGGGCTAAGCGTTCGGCTTGTGACACATCGTTATCACGTAAAATTATCGTCCGTAAACCGACTTTAAAGACAACAATTTTTTTATGTTTGTTGCGCATTTTGAAGTCTATTATTTCAGTTTTTAAGCTATAATTATAATATAAGGATACTGCTAACAAATTCCACAACGCTTGCTGCTTTCGCTTTGTTGTTGCTGCTGTTGTTCTTTCAAAATTCCCGCGTCTACACAGGCATCGACCACTTCGTTGAGTCTCTGGATGTAGAGTTGTAAGGCAGCAGCTTGGTAAGGCTCTTCGTCTACAGGCAGGCCTCTAGCTCGGTCTTCGCGGCTGTCCAACGCCATCACGGACAAATACGTCACCGCAGAATACAGTCCGTACGGCAGTTTCTGTAGAAAACATGACAGATACATGAAATGAGCATCCCGAAAATGTGTTCTCGTCGCTTTCCATAAATTTCTATATAAATAAATCAGCCAGCGGTGAACGCGCGCGCGTCCTCCGACACCGTAAACATCGAAAACAACGGTGCGCTTTAGAATCGGAGGACCTTTGAGTTTTCATTTCATTCATTATTCATATCATCATCTCAGACATAAGAAGTCCACTGTTAGACATAGGCCTGCACCATGGATTTCCAAAAAGACCGATTGGTAGCGACTTGCGTCTTCCCGTCTCTTGTATAAGGTTATCTGTCCATCTCGTGACTGGTCTTCTTACGCTACGCTTGCCGATGCGTGAACTTTTCAGCCCTATCGGCCATAATATCAGTTTTACGTGCTATGTGCCCTGCCCACTTCAACTTGCTAATCCGCTGTGCTATGTCAGTAACTTTGTACGTCTACGGAAAACAATGATGATGATAATAAAATATCTATTGAAAAGTCCTATTGAATTTCAGTGTGCCTTAGAAATGGAGTCAGAATCAGGATTTTATTTGTAATTCTATAGACACTTAGGTATCTAGCCTTGACGTAGTAGAATCTGTTTGGATAAAGAACTATTGCGGCAATACATTGGAACTATCATTTCTTAACATTTACCTAATTTTAACAAAATAATGACTAGGACAAGCCCTAAACTTCTCGAACAAAATAATTAAATAAGGACATTAACGCCCTCAATGCGGCGTTGGTCTAGGCATATGTACCTACCTATATTATGTGCTACATCTGTTTATTATGTGCTACATCTATTATGTGACACATCTCACATATATCAGATCTAAGCATGTGGATATAACAAATTGATACAATAATACCTAAATACGAGTCAATAAGCGTCTCAGACGATGGCTAAAGAAGAGTCCTTAATTGCAATTATAAACTCTGCTTCGCTACTTTAAATGTCGTGCGAAGTGGAGAAGCAAAAGCAGGAAGCCTGACCCCACCACCATATAGGATAAATAGCTTGGAAAAGAGAGAGACGTGTAAATAAATGTGTAAAAATACTTGCCTCAGTTAACTCAGCCATCAGAAATTTGCCGGAGTATATATCTCCTAGATTGTGCCCAAATGCCGCCGTCGCACGTGCCAGCTCCAAGCAGTAGTGGACAAACAAGTCACCGTAATATTTAGCCCTAAAAGAAGCATCTGTAGCGGTGAATACAAAATAAATGAAGTCCGTTACGATGTTTCCGACTTGTATCGTAGAAAAGTCCAACGGAATCACTTCTATACTACCATCCTGCAAAATAAATGAATTGCTATTATCATCTAGGTACATGGAGAGAAACAAATGTACCGCAAAAGATTCAATATAGGTAACATAGATTACCATACCGTAGATGTTTTGTGCATCATGTTTTTAGGCCAGAACTGGCCGTGCAAGATAACTTTGCCGTTCGACGATTTTACAAGATCATTCGCCGAATCCAAAAAATCTTTGTTGTTCAAGAAATCCATCAACTTGTTTTTGTTTTCATTACGCGTATACTTCAGAGCTAACGTTATAAATGTGGTAGTCATTACTTGAGATGATGTATCTTTCTCGAAAAGTCCTCCATGCAATTGTGCTGTGAAATTTTCAAACTCAGTAGGGTTCTCATGTTGAAAAGCTATCGAGAGAGCGTGAAACTTGGCGAGCTCTGTGATGGCTGCGGCGGCGTATGGCCAACTGAGTGACTCAAACCGGTTTACTGTACCGAACCCTAGACTGGTGAGGTCTTCCAGGACCAGTATCTCGTTCCCGTGTGCTGCTTCAGCGCCGTAGCACGCGGGCAGCCTCAAACGATCCTTCTCTGACAGGCCGTGCTTATTTTCCAGCTCTTTGTACGTCTTCATCAAGCTGGTGTAAAAAAGACGTTCCTTTTCGAAAGGCTTCACTTTCGATTCGTCCCATTTTCCGCTAAATTCAGTAACTTTCACAAATAAGTTTAAGTTATCTTCGTTTTTAAGGTTTACACCTATTTTATATTTAAATTTGGATTTCAATTCCTCTTCTTCGGAGTCACTAACGCGCGCTACACTAAGAGTTTTGTTACTACTTTCTTCGATTCGCTGGTTAATAATTTTCTCGAGAAAACTAAAAAAATGTTCTTTATGTGACATTGTTTCTGTCGTCATAGTTTTATAGATGTTATATCAAGAATAAAAAATACAAACAATTCAGCGAATGGATCGATTAAAACTGTTCCATACAAACAATGACTGCAGTTTATGCATACAAGTTTTATTTATGGGTTATCGCATATTGATAGCAGTATCGTATATAGGTACCTAACAGCAGAGTAACTAACGAGCAGGGTAAAGAACCTTTCTCTATGCTGTGGTATATTATGTTTTATTCCCGATAGGGCTTTTCTCACTGAATATTTAGGCTGCATAACTATTACGTCTTCAAAATATTCAGGTTGTTGTATGAGGAACGAAGAATCGGTCGTTTATAAAGTCTAATAATTCAGCTCAAATTTCCTTACGCTAGTGAAACGTGTTCACGTTCTCGGTACTCCATAGAGGCTTTCATTAAAGTCGCACCACTTTACTGAAGCAGGACTCGAACTTGAAAATGACTGTATACGTGACTTAAATTGTGACTACATAGAACATTATTATAACTTGTATTATTCAAGAAACTTGAAATCTCAATACTTGACACTGGCAAAGCGTTAATGGCTTGAGTTAAAAAAAAAAGCTAAAAAAACACGCTTCGAATTATTGTATTGTCATCGGTCCTCGTTAAGTCTACAAAGTTTGAATGAAATCTGACCGTTTGAAATGGGCCAAAATCAAGTCCAACGGAGTCGGTTACAAACATGCATACAGGTGAAGCTAATAAAAGCGTGTTAAAAAGCCTCAGTTAAAAGGCGTCAGCCTTTTTGCTTCTCCTATTTTATAAAAAAAAAAAAAAAAAAAGAAGGAACTCCTAGTTTTATGAAACTATTTAACGTAAAATACTCTTAGGCAAATAGCGTTCAAAACTTAATTGTTCATTTCAAGTCGTAACCGACTTTACTCTGCATGAAAGAAATGTCTGTATTAACCCTTTTTAACCCCGATCCAAAAAGACGGTACTTTGTTTTACGTGTGTATCTGTGTGTGGTATCGTAGCTCTCAAACAGATGTATCGATTTTGATCAGTTTTTTTTGCTTGGAAGAATACTAGCTTCTTATTAGTGTGTGTTTCATCAAAATTAGTTCAGCCGTTTTTTTTAAGTCGGGGGTTTGTAACTTGTTATATATTATACTCTTGTGGTCACAGTTGATGCTTGCGAGGTATCTAATTTTTCAAATTAGAAGACCTCAAATCTAACCTAACTTACGTATATCTATAAATGTTATTTTTTTATATTCCTTTTACATAATTTTGGAAATCGACCACTTTTTAACCATAGTTCATCAAAATTCATTGAATTTATTTAGTGATTATTACCTTTCTTGAATAATTAGGTAAAAATTAAAAAAAAAAAATTAAATGCAACAATTTCTTTATCAATCCTTTATTCTTTTAACTTTTAAACCAATATTCACAAAATATAACTATAAAGTAAGCGCGTCAAAACATTCTTATCGAAGTCTTAGATAAAATATGGCGGAATTCTTACTTCTAAACTTTCCATGTACAGTTCCGAATTAAAGTACATACAAAAATAGCAGTTTGAAATAGAAGACAAGTGACTACGTAATATAACAGTAATGCAAGCGCAGTTTCTCGATCGACAGACGTGAATTTAATTTATAGCATAAAATAGACTTCACACTTTAGTCGATTTTGATGATCCAGTACATAAAATATATAGAGCAAATCTTTTTGGAGTTTCAGAGGTTAACGCAAGTGACTTCGTACGCATATTTGAGATTATAGTATCACGGAGGTATTTTTTTCACATTAAATAGATCAACGTTTGACCACCAACTCGCCTGATGTTAAGCAACAATGTGGCTGAGGATGGAGCTCGTCAATCTAGAAAATATCTAATTCATTTTAGGCCTGAAAATTCCAAGATTGTAGGTGTCAGAAAACAAAGAAGGCGCCAAAGATTTCATTTCCTCTGCACTTCGCATCAAGAACGTGTACAGATACCGTTGAGTACAGATTTTTGGCATTTCAGTGAGAAATATGATAATAAGCAGAGTTGCATCACAAAGGAGTCACCGCCCGTCTGCCCCGCACCGCTCCCCGCACGTGTCTACGTGAGCCGCATGCAAGTGTGTGCTGCATCACGACACGTGGGTTGCTATCCACCAATCAGCGCTCGCGCGATTCAAGCCTACATTCAGATACTTCAAAAAGATTTGCGCGTAGTGTATCAACATTAACATTTAGTTTTTGGACGGATTCGAGAAAATTCAATTAACATACATACTTTGGTATTTGTTAAGATTGTCGAATTAATAATTTCGATTTCCGATAATTTTAGTACTTGCATTATGATTCAACTGTAGGTTACACGATTACCTGAAATGTATTGGATACTGTAGTATCCAAGGACCTACTCTCAGGCTGTCTTGCTTGCACAAACATATTATTTCTATCTTCGTCATAGTAGGCAGAGCTAATCAGAGGTTTTCGTAATTTGAATAGTAAAACGTCTCATTTCTCCTATTCAAAACCGCTATCATTTAAAGTTTTATTTGCGTTCACGGTATCTTTTTACTAAGGCAACGCTTTTGTTACAAACGCTGTTGTTTTGTTTGTATGTTAATAATGGCCGACACCTTTCACTATTTCTTCTCGAGAAACAAAATGTAGGAAAAATCCACAAGGCTTAACATAATCATCGACAGTTCAAAATGTATCCAAAAACCGAACTAAATACACCAAAGACATAGACAATACACAAGTAAAACACAAAATAAAGTTATATGAACGAAAACATTGTAAATATTTTATAAATATTGCCTCCTAGTTTATTTACAAAACTTAATTACTTAATTAGAACTTATACTCGTAACTTAGTTTCACTTAATAACTTTTTACTTATTGTCCACAATAAAAAACATACATTTTGTCAATACCAATATCAAGAATATTAGCAACTTTAGAGCAAATCGAGTGTCCCCTACCTGGCACTGTCAAGCTTGGTAAGTATTGGCTCAAAGGGCTCAAAGGACTCAGAATCCAGAGCCGTTAAATATAAAAATAAATAAAAAATGCGAAATAAATTTATTTCGCATATTTCACAGAACGATAAAGTTGTCATTGTAACCAATTCATCCTTATTATATTAATACACATATTAATCATCATTTGTTGTCATAATTATCGTTACGTTGTCTTAGTGATTTTTTTGTAAACGAATCGTTTTTACATACATATTAAATAATCACACCGCGACATCCACAGGACTAATTTGAACATGAATGTGAAATTTAAATAAATAAATACTTAATTGTTTTTAAAGTGAAACGGTTTTATTGAAAATAAAGATAATGATGTAGGTAATGTATTACTGTATTCCACTAGAAAAGTTTTTTCATTTGATACCCATATTGTGGGGATGTCAAAAATATGAAATCCGCCATTTTGTGACGGCGGCCATATTAAATTTAGAACGATACTATATATATTTAATTTTTTTGTATTGTTATTGTAAGACGTGTACCAAATATCAGATCAATCTATCCACAGGAAGGGGGTTAAATTTCGATTACTAAATTTGAAAAAAAATACAACAACAGGGTAGCTTTTAAAACCGTTAAAAAAGCCCAAAAATACTTAAGGTAGCAACACTTCACACATAATGCGATTATAGCGCGGTGTCTGGATCCCTTCACAATATCTGAAACCGCTAGTTTATAGTATTGTCACATTTATTATTATACCTCTGACATTACTTTTTTATTTTCGCGTTAGGTTGGTATTGCAACTGTGTTGATATGTTGCCAAACATAAAATACCATACAGGTAACCATACAGGTACGTTAGGTCCCGAAATCGGTTTACCACCAACACCCTCAAAACGCAAACATGTCTATCTAACAGGTAATCGTTTAAAAAACAAAAAAGGACGACTTCAAAATACTCAATTCGTTTACTTGGATGACATATTTTTAATTGAAAACCTCCTCCTTTTTGCAAGTCGGTTAAAAAGCTACCAAAGGCTGAACGGGTAAAAGTCCAAAACGTTTAAAATACAAAATCTGTAAAAAAAAACATAATTTATCACTATCTATTAATAAACGCTAAAAACCATTACATGATGTATATGTACATACTCAGACAGACTTACAGAAATAATTTTTAAAAATGTGAGAAATACTGAAAAGTCGAATCCTGGTAACACTGAGACACTAATCATGTTAGCCAACATTACAGATAGTAAATTAACTGAACGGACTGTATTTCGGTAATGCCTTATACTCTGCCAGGTTTAAATAGAAATACGATTTTGTTTCTACGCACATAACCACTTGGACAAAAAATGTGCTATAGTTCAATTTTAAACAGAATTGCTATTATCCTTGTTTTGTACATTTGAAGACGAAAAATAAACAATTTATGCTCTTACACTATTAATATTACTATAATAATTTTATACTTATTCTATGTATAATTGTATATGCGAGTACGCTAAGAAATTACTATTCACAAAAACACTTCACCACTCACTAAGTAATAATAATTTGTACTCATTCATTACTTCTATACATTATTTAAAAGTTGTACAAAAAAAGAAAACCTAATTTAAATAAAAATTGTGTAATATAAAACTGAACGCAACTATCCGCAAAAAAACTACTTTTGTTTCTATTATTTAGGTCAGGTCTGAAAGTATTTTATTTGTTTCTATTATTTAGGTCAGGTCTGCAAGTTTTTTATGTTCTAGTTTTTTTTTATTTACATATTTATTTCTTGCAATCAGCCGCTACTTAGCGCATTGTTAAGCAGCCATTTCAGTCTACAATGAAGTACTTTTTGACACCGACCCATTTTAACAAAAAAAAAGCATTATAAAAGGAACGTACGAACCATATGTTATATTATGGGTTAATTATGATGTTTTGGATTTATTATAAATGAAGTAAATAAATATTGGAGGTAATTTTCACACAACACCATCTAGTCCCGAACTAAGAATAGCTTGTGCTATGGGAACGAGATGGCTGATAGAATACATATATACATTTTTTTTGTAAAAACATACATATGATACATATTAACACCCAGACACAGAACAAACATCCATTCTCGAGGTGAGAATCGAACCCACGACCTACAGCTCAGAAAGCAGACGTATTACCACTTAGCCATGACCTGTCAAAAAGCTGAAGCCTGAATCTATTCTAATTTATTCTACTGCCGTCGGCATCCTGAATATAGGTGTGTAGGTGAATAGTGTATGTAATTTTTAAAAGTTACAAAAGCTTTTGATAATATCGTAATGTAGTGACACAGTCATAGTTAACAAAATCCTCGCTGCCCAATCTGAATCCACAATTACTACACACACGCGATTCCACAACTACTGAGTCACACAGTGACGCCACAGTATACGCAATAGTAACTGACGATATCGTTAGGAGATCGGGTATTTACAAAAAATGGAACAGTTCAATCGGACACCGGGAAGTAGTTAACAAACAAACAAAAAAACAAAAACAAAGTAACACAAAGCTGACAAAATATTAATAATTTTGAAATATAAATCGGGTTACGTTAGGTAGATTATTTTTGCTACGCGTACAAAAATAACTAGTACTATCAAAAGAGATCGTTAAAACTAAGGCCTCGATAGAGCGAAAAATTATTGATGAGTTTGGGAGCGCTCTTATGTCGTATGAAATAAGAGTGCTTTCTGTGACTGTTACGTTTCATATTCCGTTGATTTTTCGAGAAAGTATGCATAATTTATTTTGTTCAGTTTCAGATTACACAGATTTCAATCATACGCACATAATAAGTATATCACAAAACAAGAAAATGACAATCATTTCGCACGAAAATAAGAAATAAATAAAATAGACACCTTAAAATTAAGTTCTATTAGCTTAAATACAAAGTTTTCACAATTTATAATGACTAACAATTTATAGTCATTTCTTAAATATCTTAGCTTATATAAACTGCGTAGAAAATCTAAAAGTTTCACGTAATTTTCTAAAATCTAAGATCACACACGTTTTTCACAAAATGCACGTATCAAACAGCACAATGCTCGATGACTAAAGGAAAATAAGCCAAACAGTCTACCTATATCATTATATACCAGTACTATGTGATATGTGAACAAAAATGTTGATAAAGTCTTTGTTTCTCCTCATATCTTATGATATAAACAACAACCAATGACAGCTGTTATTTTCGAAATTACAAACTATCATTCATAGCAATTTAGACAGCTAGACATGTGGAGAATCACAGACTTTATAAACTATTTGATGTTAACAAGTGTAATTTTTTTTTTTTTTAGGATTTCCCCAAATAACTACAGGCATAGATGTGTTTGTATATTGTGTATATCTAAGTTGTTTTTGTTTTATTGCATACAGTAGGTACAGTGTGACATAGTCTTAATGTCTAACACCTTGGCCAGCTTTAAAGTACTATTATGTTTATTTTTATGTCCGGAATTTACATAACAGGCTAAATTTTCAATATATTTTGAGATAATCTTCTCTTCCGTATAGGGACAATATCAGAATATAATAATGACTTGACTGGCTTTGTGGCTCAGTTGGTAGTATGTCTACCTGCTAAGCTGTAGGTCGTGGGTTCAATCCCCACCCAGGGCAAACATTTGTGTGATAAGCATGGATATTTGTTCTGTGTCTGGGTGTTTCTATGTATCATATGTATATATTTACAAAAAACAAGTATATTATGTATTCTATCAGCCATCTAGTTCCATAGTACAAGCTTTGCTTAGTTTGGGCTAGATGGTGTTGTGTGAAATGTCCGCAAATATTTATTTATTTATTTAATTATAGCTTTATAAACTGAAACAACCTACTTGAATATGCGCAATTTTGTCTTAAAAACTAAACTACTGAAAAAGATTTGATGAAATTTCTATGGGGCCAATCTGAAAGTATATTCATTCAAACGAAAAAATATTTTTTCAACTAAATTTATAAATGACACAGTTATGCGGTAACAAACGTACAAAAAACAATTGAACTGATTACCTCCTCCTTTTTTAATTCGGTTGAAAATAAGTAAAGAATATTCCAGTTTCCTCAAATCTACGTCGATACTGTCTCCACCATTAAGGCTTCAACTTGCGGTCCATTGAACCCGGTGAACAAAAGGTTTTCTAACAAATATTGTTTCACTGAAATATTGTTTTCATAAACAGCCAAATTCTGCTAAACTAGTTATTTATAAATACAAAACACAAATATAAAGCAGTTTATATTTATAATTTCCAGTAGGTATATGATTGAGTCTGCTATTTAAATTTAGAACTTTAATGGAAAAACACGGGAATTAACGTCTGGAAGCGTATACTACTATGATATTCTGTGGTCTCGACCTAACAAAATAATGAAATAAGGCCAGCAGTGCCCTCCATGCCATATTAGTTATCTAGCTGAAAAGAACCTAATAAAAAGATTACTTGTATAAATTAAGGTTTTACTGACATTATCTTAGAAATTTAAATTTCAATGGAGCATCCATTATTAAGAATCAACTTTTGCTATTGCTAGACGGTAAGCTCTTAAAAATAACCTAATTACTTCTTTACTTTGTATTAGACCCGCGCGGTTAGCGCATTTGCCAATATCTAGTATTGAGATTTGATCAAGTTCCAAGAGATAATACATTCAAAATGACATGTATCATGTGTCACTTGAAACCAAAAGTAGTCTAGGTCATAGACTTCTTAGAAAGTAATTTAAGCATGGTTGCCCGTTTTACTGTGGTATCTAGTATTTTTTTTGACGTAATAAAGTTTGACATTATGAAAGTCATTATCCCGTCCAACAAATACATTCAGATATTTTAGGTCATTTAAGCCATACGCCACATAAGATCCATTTAAGTTTTCTTTGACCGAAAGGTCGAATAAAAGCACCACGTCACCAGACAACATTGACCCCTCAACAACTCAAATAATCACAAAACCAAACGAAATAAAGTTCAATTTTGACACTCACGCATCTCTGTAACGTTTGGTTTCGGGTTACCATATCGCACTAAATAAAAAACCTCTAACGTCGCGATAAAATTGGCAACAAAGCCGAAAAGGGGCGATGGTTTTCCTTGATCTTTTCTGTCAATTTGAACTTTACCCCGTTGTGATAAGGCGTAAGGACGAAACCTAGATGTACGATAGGAAAAAGCTATTGAAATCGACGAAAGGTTCCGAAGGTCCCTCTTCGACTGGGACTCCATTTATTTTGATCGCGAACGACGTTTGAGGATACACTTCACGAGTGTGATTTTCTTTCTAACACAGTGGAGATTTGGAGGCTCTGTTGGGTGGACAATAATGTATTTTTATAGCCTTTTTATTGTTGCAGTATATTTATTTCTGTACCAAAGACATCTTACTAATTCTAACTTACGCACATACCTACGTCACAAAATCCTTATGGTAGTTACTTTGACACCATCCCATCTTTCTGAGATAAAGCGGATTTTGCCTCGGCCTTAGCCCGGTTTTAGTTTTGTAGGAGGTTTTAGAAAATAAAACAACAAAAATACAGTCGCGGATCCAACCCTCAAAAAAGGTTTTGGTAAGAAAACAAAAAAACCGAAAATTGACGAATTTAATACTTTGACTGGGTATTTCGGGGGGTTGGACCCCCCTTCCCCCTCTCTCTCGCCCCGTCTAAGCTACGTCTATGAGTTTTGATATAACTAAGTAATTCGGTCTCGGTAGGTTTTAAGGGTTCCGTACCCATAGGGTAAAACGGGACCCTATTACTAAGACTCCGCTGTCACAAGGCTGTATCTCATGAACCGTGATAGTTAGATAGTTGAAATTTTCACAGATGATGTATTTCTGTTGCCGCTATAACAACAAATACTAAAAAACAGAATAAAATAAATATTTAAGGGGGATCCCATACAACAAACGTGATTTTTTTGCCCGTTTTTGCTCGATATTGATAAGGTTAACAGGTAGACGCTTGAAATATTCACAGAATATTAAGTTTTATTTTCACTTTAAAAATAAATAGTTAAATTAAAATAAAATTAATATATTTAAGGGGAGCTCCCATACAATAGACATGATTTTTTTGCCGTTTTTATAGATATAATGATACAGAACCATTCGTGCGCGAGTCCGTCTCGCACTTGATCTGTTTTTAGTAATCTTGTTCTAAATGTTCTAAGCCTTCCTTATTTTAAAAGGCCTATTCAACGATATCACTCACGAAAGGGTGGGGTTGAAAAGAATATCCCATTTAAAATGTAGATGTAGTAGTGGTACCGTAAAAAAATATTTCAAGATTTTATTTTACCACTTTGCTGACATGAATAAAATGTATATTCATACCAAAATACAGATTTCTAGTACTAAGAGTCTTTGAGGTAAGCCGTGGTCTGATATAGAATCTATCAGAGTTTCTAGTTAACTACGGAACCCTAACATTTTTGTTAGGGTTCCGTAGTTCAGTGAAATTAATATATATCTACTTGACACGTATTCGTGGGCTTAACTATAAAAATTATACGTCCATGATAAATATTCTTGGTCTATATCTAAATAACAAGTATTTCTATGCCTGAAACTTTCAAAATTTGTTAAAGGAGGTAATCCCCTTCGTGGCCCTTTTAGATATCTATTACATTTACATTCCCTCCAAGTCGTTGGTGAATTGTAAACATACGAAAATCAATCCTAGAAACTACCTTTCCATAAAAGATCGAAATCACATTATGCCTTTTCATAAAATAAACGAAATAATTATAAACTAGCTGCGCCCCGCGGTTCCACGCGGGTGGATGGTTGTTGTTATTGTTTAGTACAGGAACTGACATTTTTTTTTTTTTTTGATAAAAAGTATGCCAGATCCTTCTACATAGTTGTAATCCTGCCAAATTTCGTCCAAATCCGTCCAGTAGTTTCGGCGTCCATTGGACACACCGTGCATACAGACAGACAGACATTTTTTTTTTAAATTACTGTTTAGGCTTCTGTATCGATAGTAATGCATACCTACTCCGATACAAAAAAAAAACAAAAATATTTAATGTGCAGATTTTGACCCGTTACAGTCTTATTATATTTATAGATAGATAAATAATGTATTTACTGTATTCTACTGGAAAAGCCCTTTCATTTGATACCCATATTTTGGGGTTTATAATATTATGTAAACCGCCATTTTGTGACGGCGGCCTTATTGAATTTAGAATGGTACTAAATATATTGCATTGTATTTTCATCTAAAGACCTGTACCAAATATCAGCTCAATCTGTAAAGGGGCAGGGAGTCAAATTTCGATGACTAAATTAGACCCAAAAAACAAACATCAACAAACAGGGCTAAATAAAACCGTTTAACAATGTTATGTACGTAGAACAAATAATTTCACTTGTGAAACAAATATTGAATAAATAACATAATTAAATATTGGTGGACATTTCACACACCATCTAGCCCAAACTAAGCAAAGCTTGTACTATGGAAACTAGATGGTTGATATAATACATATATACAGTTTTTTTTTTGTATATACATACTTTACATAGAAACACCCAGCCACAAAACGAACATTCATGCTCATCACACAAATGTTTGCCCTGGATGGGGATCGAACCCACGACCTACAGTTCAGGAGGCAATCATACTACCACTGAACCATGAGGCCTGTCTAAATAAATATTATATTAAATAAGTCTATGTCTACATATTCTAAATAAAAAGAAAAATGAAACACCCTATTGGAGCATTTTTGTAGAATAACTTAAATTTTAGTTACACTTGTTATGCTGTTGAGTGTACTTATTCGTTTTCGCTAGAGAATATGCGCAGTCACTGTAAAATGTATTTAATTATTTTTTGAGATAATTCTTGTTAATTCTTCTAAAGTTAAAAAAATTACTTTCACACGAGTTCCAACGATCTTATATAAGAAACAAAAAACAAAGAAGTGATTTTTTCTTTGTTACGATAAGATCGTTGGAACTCATGTGAAAGTGATTGTTTTAATTTTAGCGCGAGTCGTGTTATTACACAAAAATATAGCCTATGACACTCGGGAAGTACATTTAGGCTGTAGGAGGTAGTATAAAAGATACATACATACATACAAATATGCCCACAAATGAATATTATGTAAGTATACACTTCTACATACACTCGGAAAACATAACCCTCCTTTTTACGCAGTCAAGTAAAAAATTACGAAGTGACCGCTTATTCAACATACATTATATATCCACATACACACATTCATGGATACACCCGTAAAACATAACCCTCCTTCTTGCGCAGTTGGTAGTCATCGTTTTCAGTCGAAATTCAGACGTGTATGTTTTATCACATAAAATAGAATGCGGACTTTTCTCTGATTGATTCGCCTTTATGTAATGACCTTAGGGACTACCCTTAGATGCTCAGTGTTGCTGCAGATTCCAATGTTAAGATCTATGGCAGTAAAATTATATAACAAGCTACCGAATTGCTTAAAAGATATAGACACAGATGAAAGCTTAAATTTGAATAAGAAAAATCTCCTAGAAGCTAACAGTTAACTTAACAGTTATTATAATCAGTTATTATATAATCTTGACGAATTTTTTAAGGATAACTTTGACGAAATTAAACTTAAAATAGAACGTTCCGACTCAAGTGTTGCCATGCCCTTATAGGGCCATATGTATTCTCTATATAAACATGTGTTATTATAAGACCAGCATATACCTACATGTGACGCATTAAATAATTTGAATTTGAATTTGCCTGGAAGAGATCGCTATTAGCGATAAGGCCGCCAGTTGTTACACTAGATTTTTATGCAAGGTAGATCTACGATTGACCACCAACTCGCCTGATGCTAAGCGACGGTGTGGCCGAGGATGGAGCTCGTCGATCTAGAAAATATCTATTCACTCTATTTCGAATTGTGTAATACCGAATATCATTTACCGAAATTAAAATCCCGAAAACTCATATAAAAACTCTTCTGAGAACCGAATCTTAGTAATGCGAAAGTTTATATTTATAAAGCAGCTTATGCAGGATAACTTACGATTTCTTTTCGCTTGATACGCTGTTGAGTGTACGTTTTTTTGTGAGAAAGTATGCGTAAAATCGCTGTAAAAGATTAACCTTTTAATAACCGTTCGGGCAAATGAATAAGATGGCTAACAAACTTTTGTAATCAGATACTCATGTCAAATAAAACATTTAGAATCGGACTGTTAAAAAAAAATCTTATCTTCCCTTAACAATGTATTTAACAATAGTAAAATTGACAAAGGTCACGGACCCCGGTGTCTGTGGAATTAAATAATAAAAGAACGGGCTGTTGAATGAAACGAATTCAGGCAAGTAAGTTCAATGTTATTTACTCGCTATAAATTGTGGATTACAAGATCTTATATTATTTTTACAGTGTACAATTTTAACCTTATTGGCATGCGAACTTAAAAACTAGCTAGGAGACTAACAACAGAGTAATTCAATGCTACATAATAATATGACAACAACAATAAACAACAATATTTATAGTCATAACAATATGACTATAGGACTAGTTTTTATTTGCAAGAAAAAAGTACCCATTAGACCTTACAATACTTTAAATTTGTGTATATTTTGTTAAACTAGAAACATTATTGTGTTTTTTTTAAAGATTCAAACAAATGTATTTAGGATTAAGATATAAAGGTACCACTAGAATAGGTACCTAAATATAACATGGTTTAAGCCAAATGTTGCGATAAGCGCAAGAAATATAATTTATTTGTCAAGTTTATAATGAAATAGTCCCAGAGACGTTCAAGTTCGTTATACTGCGATAGCGAACTTTATGAAAATAAGTGGCAGATGAGGAAATGGCGTACTAGGAGAAACAAAATCTTTCCAAGCGACTTTAAAAAAGTAGGAGGTTCTCAATTCGACTGTTTTTTATGTTTGTTACCTCAGAAATTTCGACTGGATTAACCGATTTTGATGGTTCTTTTTATTTGAAGGCTGGTGCTTTCCGTATGGTCCCATATAATTTTGGTCCAATTCTGACAATGGCATCCATGAGAAGTCGGTTTCTTCAGTTTTTTGTATCGAATCATTAGCTAAGACAGACGTCTTAGAAACAAGCGAAGCGATAAATTAAACTACGGTCTTAAACTAAATTTAGAGAGACATGCAATCTTAATTGCTGCGTGCTCCCTGACTCCAATTTACAAGCATTTCCACTTGGGTTTTATATTTTAGACAAATTTAGACTCTAAATAAATATTGTTACGGTTGAATCTTTGATGGAAAGTTACATTTGCAGGATTTAAGGCATATTGAATAAATACTTCGAGAGATCAGCAGACGTTAACGTTTAGCGTGAATGTATGCATCAGCTATTATTTTAATTCACACACCTGTTATTCGGGGTGATTTATTTTAACTTTCATCGAAACGTCATATTTCGTTTCATTTTTTTTTTTGAATCAACAATATTTTATCTCGCACAATATTTTCCCATATTTTTCAAAAATTATTTACGCTAGCTTGTCTTGTCTTTAGACTTGTATATATTACCGTTCAAAAGATATAGTTATTTAAGTGTAGCCTCATGAATAGGCACCTTTAGTAAAGTCTAAAACGTGGTGATGTTGAGCCAAACAGGAACTCTACTAGCAAAGCAAAGCCCTTAAATCAATAATTACAATCTGTAAATGCCTGACTGAAATAAAATAGTAGGTACCTACCTACCTATATACTTCGGATTAATGTAATATAACAAATACATTAATAGTATTACATACAGCACGAACCCTATCTGCCTTCCGCCAATCTCGGGTTCCTCATCCGCTCAACGCGCTGAGTCTGTCATTTGAAGGAGTTTTCCCGCACGGCGCATTAATTTTTCAGTCGAGGCAAACGTTGCGGGCTTCAAGCGCTCTAATTGCAAATGACGGCACGAGAGAACAGCATCAGCGTCAGATGACAACCAAAACGTCATACATGTGTGTTTAATAAATACAAACGATAACTGACGTATTCACATTTAGAATAACGTTGCGTTGTATGGAATGCCTAATGTTTGGTATTAAGACAGCTTTTGAAGACTATTCAATCTTATCAAAATTGAACTGATTTAAGTGTGATAACTGAATAATCTCGTTTTTAGTAAATGATTAGGTATATAGGAACAAAAGTGATATATTTTTTTTTATTAGAATAAAAAAATGGTTGTCTGTAAAGTCGGTTTATGGACGATAATAATTTTACGTGATAACGTCAAATCTAGACGTATAGATGTACGTGTGTCGTATAGATGCGTCACAAGCCGAACGCTTAGGCCGATCGTGCCTCTCTATCGCTTGTTCTGCGCTCTCGCTTGCACGCTCGACTTAGGCGGAAAGTGACAATGAGTCATGCTTTTTCGTGCGTTCATCGATTTTTAAAACGTTATCACGTCAAAAAAAATATATAGGTATAATATATAATTGGCCTCATGGCTCAGTGGGAGTACGACTGCTTCCTGAGCTATAGGTCGTGGGTTCGATCCCCACCCAGGGCAAACATTTGTGTGATGAGCATGGATGTTTGTTCTGTGTCTGGGTGTTTCTATTTATCATAAGTATGTATTTACGAAAAAAAAGTATATATGTATTCTATCAACCATCTTGTTATCATAGTACAAGCTTTGCTTAGTTTGGGCTAGATGGCGTTGTGTGAAATGTCCTCCAATATTTATTTATTTATTATTTATTTATTTAATATACAGATGAAGTCACTATCCAATATCATATTAAAATTACACATGAATTAAACTTGCCCTAATTCTCTCAGCTCTGCTGCAAATTTCAGCCATTTTAGTTTAGAGTCAGTAAATTTCAGCAAGCCGTAGTTTCTAATATCATTAGCTACTGAGCCATATCAGACCTACGATCAAGGACTGAGGAACGGTCTTGATTAAGTTCCAGTTTCGAGGGTAATATGGTGGGTAAGTTATGAGACTAAAGCTTTCGGATGCTTTCGGTTTAATTTGATCAGTTATATTAGAAATGAATTATTTTGTATCTTTAATACCTATCCAGATGTGTATAATTTAGAAAGATAAATGACGCATGTATCAGATTCTTATCTTTATACTATATAATTATAGTTTAAAAAAACTGCAAAAACCTACTTTGAAATACGCAATATACGCACATACACGACTTGATACTTTTCTACAGGCGCTTGGATATTTTACAAGTTATTTTGTTATAAAAACCAAAGTGCTGAATCGATTTTGATAAAATTTATATGAGACCACGTCTGAAATTTGATATACTAAATACAAAAAGAATCATCAAAAACAATGCACAATTGGCTGAGTAATCGGTAAACAAACATACAAAAAAAACATACAGACCGAATTGATAACCTCCTTCTTTTTGGAAGTCGTTTAAAAAGTGAAAAAAAATTGTCAACCTCTCTGTCTGTTTGTAACATTTTCACGAACAAACGGGTGAACAGATTGTTATGAAATTTGGTACAGAGTTAGCTAAGAACCTGCAGACGGATGTAGGCTACATTTTGTTATCATCATCACCATTTTTCATCACTACGCGGGTGAAGCCGTGGGGCACAGATAGTGTAATCATAATATGTATTATGTATTGTAATGTGTATATCACAATACGTATAAATATTTGGACAAAAACTCATAGGGAAGGTATCAGGGAAGATATTTTCAGGTAGATACTTCCTTACCTACTACAGCTTCTAAAGCTTGGTTGCACCTTGTAAAGCCACGCCTAAGTAATACGTTATGATAAGATAAATAATAGAGTACCTATTGTTATTATCACAATTATAAATAATTATGATATGATCAATACTCTATATAGTGGCTAGCTAGCTAGTGTTTAGTTCCTTCCTTTCTTGTCAAATAGCTACGCTCCCGCGACTAAATGACATATATACCAAAATTTATAGCATTCAGTTCAGCCGTTTCTACGTGAAAAGGTATGCACAGCCTAGAGAGAGAGAGTTACTTCCGCTTTTTACCGACTTCAAAAAGAAGGAATTTAACAATAATTTTTTGATGTGATATCGTCTTATAAATTGATGAACGCCGGCTGCACGCACGAAACAGCATGACTCATTGTCACGCTCCGTTTGAGCCAAGCGTGCAAGCGAGAGCGCGGAACAAGCGACAGAGAGGCACGATTGGCCTAAGCGTTCGGCTTGTGACGCATCGTTATCACGTAAAATTATCGTCCGTAAACCGACTTTACAGACAACCATTTTTTTTATGTTTGTTGCGCATTTTGAAGTCGATTATTTCAGTTTTTAAGCTATAATTATAATAATTATAAGGATACTGCTAACAAATTCCACAACGCTTGCTGCTTTCGCTTTGTTGTTGCTGCTGTTGTTCTTTCAAAATTCCCGCGTCTACACAGGCATCGACCACTTCGTTGAGCTCTGGATGTAGAGTTGTAAGGCAGCAGCTTGGTAAGGCTCTTCGTCTACAGGCAGGCCTCTAGCTCGGTCTTCGCGGCTGTCCAACGCCATCACGGACAAATACGTCACCGCAGAATACAGTCCGTACGGCAGTTTCTGTAGAAAACATGACAGATACATGAAATGAGCATCCCGAAAATGTGTTCTCGTCACTTTCCATAAATTTATATATAAATAAATCAGCCAGCGGTGAACGCGCGCGTCCTCCGACGCCGTAATCGTCGAAAACAACGGTGCGTTTTAGAATCGGAGGACCTTTGAGTTTTCATTTCATTCATTATTCATATCATCATCTCACACATAAGAAGTCCACTGTTAGACATAGGCCTGCACCATGGATTTCCAAAAAGACCGATTGGTAGCGACTTGCGTCTTCCCGTCTCTTGTATAAGGTTATCTGTCCATCTCGTGGCTGGTCTTCTTACGCTACGCTTGCCGATGCGTGAACTTTTCAGCCCTATCGGCCTTAATATCAGTTCTACGTGCTATGTGCCCTGCCCACTTCAACTTGCTAATCCGCTGTGCTATGTCAGTAACTTTGTACGTCTACGGAAAACAATGATGATGATAATAAAATATCTACCTATTGCCAAGTCCTATTGAATTTCAGTGTGCCTTAGAATTGGAGTCAGAATCAGGATTTTATTTGTAATCCTATAGACACTTAGGTATCTAGCCTTGACCTAGTAGAATCTGTTTGGATAAAGAACTATTGCGGCAAAAAATGGGAACTATCATTTCTTAACATTTAATTTTAACAAAATAATAACTAGGACAAGCCCTAAACTTCTCGAACAAAATAATTAAATAAAAACATCAACGCCCTCAATGCGGCGTTGGTCTAGGCATATGTACCTATATTATGTGCTACATCTATTATGTGACACATCTCACATATATCAGATCTAAACATGTGGATATAACAAATTGATACAATAATACCTAAATACGAGTCAACAAGCGTCTCAGACGATGTCCAAAGAAGAGTCCTTAATTGCAATTGTAAACTCCGCTTCGCTACTTTAAATGTCGAGCGAAGTGGAGAAGCAAAAGCAGGAAGCCTGACCCCACCACCATATGGGATGAATAGCTTGGAAAAGAGAGAGACGTGTAAATAAATGTGTAAAAATACTTGCCTCAGTTAACTCAGCCATCAGAAATTTGCCGGAGTATATATCTCCTAGATTGAGCCCAAATGCCGCCGTCGCACGTGCCAGCTCCAAGCAGTAGTGGACAAACAAGTCACCGTAATATTTAGCCCTAAAAGAAGCATCTGTAGCGGTGAATACAAAATAAATGAAGTCCGTGACGATGTTTCCGACTTGTACCGTAGAAAAGTCCAACGGAATCACTTCTATACTACCATCCTGCAAAATAAATGAATTGCTATTATCATCTTGGTACATGGAGAGAAACAAATGCACCGAAAAAATTCAATATAGGTAACATAGATTACCATACCGTAGATGTTTTGTGCATCATGTTTTTAGGCCAGAACTGGCCGTGCAAGATAACTTTGCCGTTCGACGATTTTACAAGATCATTCGCCGAATCCAAAAAATCTTTGTTGTTCAAGAAATCCATCAACTTGTTTTTGTTTTCATTACGCGTATACTTCAGAGCTAACGTTATAAACGTGGTAGTCATTACTTGAGATGATGTATCTTTCTCAAAAAGTCCTCCATGCAATTGTGCTGTGAAATTTTCAAACTCAGTAGGGTTCTCATGTTGAAAAGCTATCGAGAGAGCGTGAAACTTGGCGAGCTCTGTGATGGCTGCGGCGGCGTATGGCCAACTGAGTGACTCAAACCGGTTTACTGTACCGAACCCTAGACTGGTGAGGTCTTCCAGGACCAGTATCTCGTTCCCGTGTGCTGCTTCAGCGCCGTAGCACGCGGGCAGCCTCAAACGATCTTTCTCTGACAGGCCGTGCTTATTTTCCAGCTCTTTGTACGTCTTCATCAAGCTGGTGTAAAAAAGACGTTCCTTTTCGAAAGGTTTCACTTTCGATTCGTCCCATTTTCCGCTAACTTCAGTAACTTTCACAAATAAGTTTAAGTTATCTTCGTTTTTAAGGTTTACACCTATTTTATATTTAAATTTGGATTTCAATTCCTCTTCTTCGGAGTCACTAATGCGCGCTACACTAAGAGTTTTGTCACTACTTTCTTCGATTCGCTGGTTAATAATTGTCTCGAGAAAACTAAAAAAATGTTCTTTATGTGACATTGTTTCTGTCGTCATAGTTTTATATAGATGTTATATCAAGAATAAAAAATACAAACAATTCAGCGAATGGATCGATTAAAACTGTTCCATACAAACAATGACTGCAGTTTATGCATACAAGTTTTATTTATGGGTTATCGCATATTGATAACAGTATCGTATATACCTAACAGCAGTCACAGGGTAAAGAACCTTTCCCTATGCTGTTGTATATTATGTTTTATTCCCGATAGGGCTTTTCTCACTGAATATTTAGGCTGCATAACTACTACGTCTTCAAAATATTCAGGTTGTTGTATGAGGAACGATGTATCGATCGTTTATAAAGTCTAATAATTCAGCTCAAATTTCCTTGCGCTAGTGAAACGTGTTCACGTTGTCGGTACTCCATAGAGGCTTTCATTAAAGTCGCACCACTTTACTGAAGCAGGACTCGAACTTGAAAATGACTGTATATGTGACTTAGATTGTGACTACATAGAACATTATTATAACTTGTATTATTCAAGAAACTTGAAATCTCAATACTTGACACTGGCAAAGCGCTAATGGCTTGAGTCCAATATAAAATAATAGTTTTAAAAAAAAGCTAAAAAAACACGCTTCGAATTATTGTATTGTCATCGGTCCTCGTTAAGTCTACAAAGTTTGAATGAAATCTGACCGTTTGAAATGGGCCAAAATCAAGTCCAACGGAGTCGGTTACAAACAAAGAAACATGCATACAGGTGAAGCTAATAAAAGCGTGTTAAAAAGAAGAAGGAACTCCTAGTTTTATGAAGCCATTTAACGTAAAATACTCATAGGCAAATAGCGTTCAAAACTTAATTGCTCATTTCAAGTCGGTTACTTTACTCTGCATGAAAGAAATGTCTGTATTAACCCTTTTTAACCCCGATCCAAAAAGTGGGTACTTTGTTTCACGTGTGTATCTGTGTGTGGTATCGTAGCTCTCAAACAGATGTATCGATTTTGATCTAGTTTTTTTTGCTTGGAAGAATACTAGCTTCTTATTAGTGTTTGTTTCATCAAAAAGTCGGGGGTTTGTAACTTGTTATATATTATACTCTTGTAGTCACAGTTGATGCTTGCGAGGTATCTAATTTTTCAAATTAGAAGACCTCAAATCTAACCTAACTTACGTATATCTAGAAATGTTATTTTTTTATATTCCTTTTACATAATTTTGGAAATCGACCACTTATTAACCATAGTTCATCAAAATTCATTGAATTTATTTAGTTATTATTACCTTTCTTGAATAATTAGGTAAAAAAAAAAAAAAAAAAAAATGCAACAGTTTCTTTATCAATCCTTTATTCTTTTAACTTTTAAACCAATATTCACAAAATATAACTATAAAGTAAGCGCGTCAAAACATTCTTATCGAAGTCTTAGATAAAATATGGCGGAATTCTTACTTCTAAACTTTCCATGTACAGTTCCGAATTAAAGTACATACAAAAATAGCAGTTTGAAATAGCAGACAAGTGACTACGTAATAGAACAGTAATGCAAGCGCAGCTTCTCGATCGACAGACGTGAATTTAATTTATAGCATAAAATAGACTTCACACTTTAGTCGATTGCAACACACACTCCAAAAAGATTTGTTGATTTATATTTTATGTACTGGATCATCAAGATCCAGTACATAAAATATATAGAGCAAATCTTTTTGGAGTTTCAGAGGTTAACGCAAGTGACTTCGTACGCATATTTGAGATTATAGTATCACGGAGGTATTTTTTTCACATTAAATAGATCAACGTTTGAACACCAACTCGCCTGAAGTTAAGCAACAATGTGGCTGAGGATGGAGCTCGTCAATCTATAAAATATCTAATTCATTTTAGGCCTGAAAATTCCAAGATTGTAGGTCTCAGAAAACAAAGAAGGCGGCAAAGATTTCATTTCCTCTGCACTACGCATCAAGAACGTGTACAGATACCGTTGAGTACTGATTTTTGGCATTTCAGTGAGAAATATGATAATAGAGTTGCATCACAAAGGAGTCACCACCCGTCTGCCCCGCACCGCTCTCCGCGCGTGTCTACGTGTGCCGCGTACAAGTGTGTGTTGCATCACGACACGTGGGTTGCTATCCACCAATCAGCGCTCGCGCGATTCAAGCCTACATTCAATTACTTCAAAAAGATTTGCGCGTAGTGTATCAACATTAACATTTAGTTTTTGGACGGATTCGAGAAAATTCAATTAACATACATACTTTGGTATTTGTTAAGATTGTCGAATTAATAATTTCGATTTCCGATAATTTTAGTACTTGCATTATGATTCAACTGTAGGTTATACGGTTACCTGAAATGTGTTGGATACTGTAATATCCAAGGACCTACTCTCATGCTGTCTTGCTTGCACAAACATATTATTTCTATCTTCGTCTTAATAGTAAAAAAAAAAGCTAATCAGAGCTTTTCGTAATTTGAATAGCAAAACGTCACATTTCTCCTATTCAAAACCGCTATCATTTAAAGTTTTATTTGCGTTCACGGTATCTTTTTATTAAGGCAACGCTTTTGTTACAAACGCTGTTGTTTTGTTTGTATGTTAATAATGACCGACACCTTTCACTATATCTTCTCGAGAAACAAAATGTAGGAAAAAAATCCACAAGGCTTAACATAATCATCGACAGTTCAAAATGTATCCAAAACCGAACTAAATTCACCAAAGACATAGACAATACACAAGTAAAACACAAAATAAAGTTATATGAACGAAAACATTGTAAATATTTTATAAATATTGCCTCCTAGTTTATTTACAAAACTTAATTACTTAATTAGAACTTATACTCGTAACTTAGTTTCACTTAATAACTTTTTACTTATTGTCCACAATAAAATACATACATTTTGTCAATACCAATATCAAGAATATTAGCAACTTTAGAGCAAATCGAGTGTCCCCTACCTGGCACTGTCAAGCTTGGTAAGTATTGGCTCAAAGGGCTCAAAGGACTCAGAATCCAGAGCCATTAAATATAAAAAAAAATGCGAAATAAGTTTATTTCCCATATTTCACAGAACGATAAAGTTGTCATTGTAACCAATTCATCCTTATTATATTAATACACATATTAATCATTTGCTGTCATAATTATCGTTACGTTGTCTTAGTGATTTTTTTGTAAACGAATCGTTTTTACATAGGTACATATTAAATAATCACACCGCGACATCCACAGGACTAATTTGAACATGAATGTGAAATTTAAATAAATAAGTAATTAATTGTTTTTAAATTGAAACGGTTTTATTGAAAATAAAGATAATGATGTAGGTAATTACTGTATTCCAATAGAAAAGTTCTTTCATTTGATACCCATATTGTGGGGGATGTCAAAAATATGAAATCCGCCATTTTGTGACGGCGGCCATATTAAATTTAGAACGATACTATAAATATTTAATTGTATTGTTATTGTAAGACGTGTACCAAATATCAGATCAATCTGTCCACAGGAAGGGGGTTAAATTTCGATTACTAAATTTGAAAAAAAAAACAACAGGGTAGCTTTTAAAACCGCTAAAAAAGGCCCAAAAATACTTAAGGTAGCAACACTTCACACATAATGCGATTATAGCGCGGTGTATAGAACCCTTCACAATATCTGAAACCGCTAGTTTATAGTATTGTCACATTTATTATTATACCTCTGACATTACTTTTTTATTTTCGCGTTAGGTTGGTATTGCAACTGTGTTGATATGTTACCAAACATAAAATACCATACAGGTAGGTACAATTGCCCTCAAATATCGTTAGGTCCCGAAATCGGTTTACCACCAACACCCTCAAAACGCAAACATGTCTATCTAACAGGTAATCGTTTAAAAAACAAAAAAGGACGACTTCAAAATACTCAATTCGTTTACTTGGATGACATATTTTTAATTGAGAAACTCCTCCTTTTTGCAAGACGGTTAAAAAAGCTACCAAAGGCTGAACGGGTAAAAGTCCAAAACGTTTAAAATAAAAAATCTGTAAAAAAAACATAATTTATCACTATTAATAAACGCTAAAAACCTTTACATGATGTATATGTACATAGACAGACTTACAGATTTTTTTTTTAAATGTGAGAAATACTGAAAAGTCGAATCCTGGTAACACTGAGACACTACTCATGTTAGCCAACATTACAGATAGTAAAATAACTGAACGGACTGTATTTCGGTAATGCCTTATACTCTGCCAGGTTTAAATAGAAATACGATTTTGTTTCTACGCACATAACCACATGGACAAAAAATGTGTTATAATTCAATTTTAAACAGAATTGCTATTATCCTTGTTTTGTACATTCGAAGACGAAAATAAACAATTTATGCTCTTACACTATTAATATTACTATAGTAATTTTATACTTATTCTATGTATAATTTTATATGCGAGTACGCTAAGAAATTACTATTCACAAAAACACTTCACCACTCACTAAGTAATAATAATTTGTACTCATTCATTACTTCTATACATTATTTAAAAGTTGTACAAAAAAAAGAAAACCTAATCTAAATAAAAATTGTGTAATATAAAACTGAACGCAACTATCCGCAAAAAAACTACTTTTGTTTCTATTATTTAGGTCAGGTCTGAAAGTATTTTATTTGTTTCTATTATTTAGGTCAGGTCTGCAAGTTTTTTATGTTCTAGTTTTTTTTTATTTACATATTTATTTCTTGCAATTAGCCGCTACTTAGCGCAGCCATTTCAGTCTATAATGAAGTACTTTTTGACACCGACCCAACAAAAAAAAAAAGCATTATAAAAGGAACGTACGAACCATATGTTATATTATGGGTTAATTATGATGTTTTGGATTTATTATAAATGAAGTAAATAAATATTGGACGTAATTTTCACACAACACCATCTAGTCCCGAACTAAGAATAGCTTGTGCTATGGGAACGAGATGGCTGATAGAATACATATATACTTTTTTTTCTGTAAAAACATACATATGATACATATTAACACCCAGACACAGAACAAACATCCATTCTCGAGGTGAGAATCGAACCCACGACCTACAGCTCAGAAGGCAGACGTATTACCACTTAGCCATGACCTGTCAAAAAGCTGAAGCCTGAATCTATTCTAATTTATTCTACTGCCGTCGGCATCCTGAATATAGGTGTGTAGGTGAATAGTGTATGTAATTTTTAAAAGTTACAAAAACTTTTGATAATATCGTAATGTAGTGACACAGTCATAGTTAACAAAATCCTCGCTGCCCAATCTGAATCCACAATTACTACACACACGCGATTCCACAACTACTGAGTCACACAGTGACGCCACAGTATACGCAATAGTAACTGACGATATCGTTAGGAGATCGGGTATTTACAAAAAATGGAACAGTTCAATCGGACACCGGGAAGTAGTTCAAATTTAACAAAAACAAAGTAACACAAAGCTGACAAAATATTAATAATTTTGAAATATAAATCGGTTTACGTTAGGTAGATTATTTTTGCTACGCGTACAAAAATAGCTAGTACTACCAAAAGAGATCGTTAAAACTAAGGCCTCGATAGAGCGAAAAATTATTGATGAGTTTGGGAGCGCTCTTATGTCGTATGAAATAAGAGTGGTTTCTGTGACTGTTACGTTTCATATTCCGTTGATTTTTCGAGAAAGTATGCATAATTTATTTTGTTCAGTTTCAGATTACACAGATTTCAAGCATACGCACATAATAAGTATATCACAAAACAAGAAAATGACAATCATTTCGCACGAAAATAAGAAATAAATAAAATAGACACCTTAAAATTAAGTTCTATTAGCTTAAATACAAAGTTTTCACAATTTATAATGACTAACAATTTATAGTCATTTCTTAAATATCTTAGCTTATATAAACTGCGTAGAAAATCTAAAAGTTACACGTAATTTTCTAAAATCTAAGATCACACACGTTTTTCACAAAATGCAAGTATCAAACAGCACAATGCTCGATGACTAAAGGAGAATAAGCCAAACAGTCTACCTATATCATTATATACCAGTACTATGTGATATGTGTACAAAAATGTTGATAAAGTCTTTGTTTCTCCTCATATCTTATGATATAAACAACCACCAATGACAGCTGTTGTTTTCGAAATTACAAACTATCATTCATAGCAATTTAGACAGCTAGACACGTGGAGAATCACAGACTTTATAAGTTTAGTTTATACACTGAATTAAAACATAGGCTACTTTTCTCACAAGAAATCGGGTCGCGGTAGTATCGTAGCCGTATCTTACGTGTACGTACGTCAAAACGACAACAAAATAGCAGTACATCCCTCTCCACTGTGCGCGATGCGTCACAATCCTTACTCAACGTAACCAATTCTTCGATCCTTTATCTCGCGAACGATGTAATACAATTTTGGATGTAGATGTTAAAAACATAGCTGCAACTGTATCCCCTAATTTTGGTATAAGTATTCTGAATTTCCTCTCACAATGGAAACAAATTTAAAAACGTTAAAAAACAACGGTGCTTCTAGGATAGTACTGTGTACATTTTCATCCATTCTCCTTTATCAAATTTGGATTACTGTATATCTTGAACGGTCAGAAGTTCAAGGACCTCGGTTTCAAAGCAGTCTTCTTCAAGAACTGGTGAGCTAACATGGTCAAGTCGAGTTGATCTTGAGTTTTACCGCAAGCGTATGTTTTCCATTTGTCGTCACACTGTAAAAAAAGTAATGTAATAATTTATAAATTTTATTTAATATCATCACTGTAATAAAACACTAAACAAATATCGTGATGATGCTATACCAATTATGTTCTATTCTGGGTCATCATCATCTCAGCTATAAGAAGTCCACTGCTGGACATAGGCCTCCAACGTGGACATTTCCAAAAAGACCGATTGGAAGTGGCTTGCATCCGAAGTGTTCCTGCCATTTGTGTATCAGGTCATCTGTCCATCTCGTGACTGGTCTTCCTACACTATGCTAGCCGGTTTATGGTCTCCACTAGAGAAATTTTCTATATATATAACATCAATTATATGTACTATGTGCTCTGTCCACTGCCACCTCAAGGTGCTAATTCGTTATGCTGTCGGCGACTTTCGTACGTCTACGGATCTCTTCATCTCTGATTCGATCTCGTAGACTCCGAGTATAGATAGCCCTGTCTATCGTTGCTCGTTGCGTTGAGCTTCCTTATAAGGCCCATAGTGAGTAACCATGTTTCAATATTCTAGGTAGATATTGGGATTTTATTCCAGTATTGTTGCATAGCAATAGGCTTGTTTGTTCGCAATTATTGTAGATCCATCAAAAATATTATTTTACACAAAATAATATTTCTGAAGGTTGTTTACGCTTTTTAACTGTTCTAGAAGCACTCTGTGCACCAGAGTACATACAAACAATAGGCCGGGTCTTGACCGATTCTTTGCTTTTGAGACTCACTGAACGTAATCGAAGTGATTTAATTACAAATGCGATACTAGTGAAGTTGTTACGTACAATCACTGTTTTTATTGTTCAGAACCCTGTAAAAGTACTAACCATAATGAAAGAGACGGGCTCATCTTCCGTCTCGACTGGGACTTCCTCAAACTTGATCGAACGAACTGCCGACCGTTTCGGCACCACTGTCTCTTCCGTATCCGGTATCTAGAATAACAATCATCTTTACGTACCAGTACGTTTATAATAGTACGTATAGTTGAAACAATCAAGCAAGATGCTTGCTTGCCGCGATGAACATTTTAGATCTCGATGCTCTTGAAAAAGCATTTCTCCTGACCCTGATTCTTGGATTGGTGTCTACCAGTGAAAAAATACTGAAGGCCGGGCAGTTTGAATAGACAGCCATTAAATAAATTACATGGAGCTTTCGAGCTGTATGGCGGTTGTAAATATTCTATGATACATCTATTAAACCCATATTTTAAATAAACACTGACACAGAATGAGGTATCATACATATGTCATGTTATTTCATGCAATGTCTAGTGAAAAGATCGGTTTAATTTCGGTTCGACTGAAGCAGAAGTTTTAGATACTTAATTATGTAAATTTTCGTGTATCTTAGTTGACACTCGGCACCGAACATATAATTATCGAGGAAAGGATGGTACGGCGTGGCTTTGCTGCTCGACTTGGCCGGGGCCACTGCCGTGCCCCCAGATACCTGTCAGTCTATCTGTCATGACTATAAGTCAGTGCTGTCGTGACAATAAGTCTATCGGGACAGTCATGTCATGAGTATAGTTTGTTCTAATCGTTGTTTAGTCCCGGTATTTTGTGTTGTGAACTTTAACGAGGTGACACTATGATCTCTAACTATATAAGTACTTTTTTACAAGCCATGTATTAAGACCCAAAGTATTGCGACAAGAAACATTAAATTCTAAAACAACATTTTGAATTTCTATTTCATAATCTATAATGTCAAAACAACAAAACCAAAAGAACAGGGAATATCACAAATCCATATTGAATTTTGTCGCAACAGCATTTTGGTCTGGCATAAGTGAGTATGTACATAATTTAAGTGTATTTTTGTTGTATTTTCAATGAAAAGGCAATACAACACTGAGTACAACAAACTAGATTTGTTAAATGTAATCAGTAAACATAACTCCAAAAATATCAACATTTTAACTACAGACAGAGAAGGGTAAAAGAAACCAATATAAATAAATTAGACATATACATTTATTGAAATAAAAAATGACATCGGAACTTTGGATTGTGGAAATGGAATACAAACAATATTGACAGAAACACTAAACTACTAAATAGAAAAAAACACAAATGTCAATACAAAGTGTTACCATAATACATAGAAAAAAAAACTACCACTACAGAATAAATTAAAACATTTTCAAAAAACATAAATAGTAACAAAAAACAATTGCTATAACAATAAAATAAATAAATAAGCTTTTTAGAAGATTCAACACTGGTCTGTCAATATTGCAGGAAGGATTTTGGCGGGACAGGAAAAACAATATGGCGGATGAAAGGTTGAATGGAAATAAGGTAAATGTCATTTATTCATTTCAAATAAAGTATTCTTAAGTATAGCTGCCGATTTATATTTAAATTGCTATAAGATTAACAAAAATGTGACCGAAATAAATACTACTAAAAATAACACAACCAATGAAGTGTTAAGAAAATAGACAATAACTTTTAGTGATTTAGTCAAAATGACGGATAAATTAGGTATAAAATGTTAATATTTCAAAGGCGATAATACAAAGCAACTACTAATATTAATAGAATTTGTAAAATAAATAAATACAAGGGACAGGAAAGGTCACTTAAGTAGGATAAGTTAGTTTTCCGATTTTTATGTCGACCCTACAACCGTATTTTTAAATACTGTAGACTTATTTTAATGACTTTTTTTTTTCAACAACCACAAAATTTATTAAAAGTACGTTGATCTTTTATTCAGGATTTTGCAACTTTTTATTTCAATTTTGCCTTTTTTAAAGAAATCTCCTGCTTTTTGTTACTACAAGGAGATAAACCTACTCTAAAATTAATACTTTAAAAAGTCCTTATTTCGTAACTATTTTTAAAACCTAGTAACACTAAAAATCAATTTGGTGCGTGGTAAACTTGAGGTATATTCAATTTTAAATTAAAAAATGCAACAAATCACTTTTGGCCTTAAAAATAAATGTTATAACCCGGTTAATTACGATAAGTAAAAACTCTTATCTCACAAACGATTCTGTTATACCATAAACTAAACTAATATGTACTGTTGTAAAAATTCGAATTGGACATAAACAAATAAAATCTTCGACAAAATCGTTAACGTTTTACAATTCATCGACCTTCACGACTTAATGAGCTCAACTTTACTCTGGTCTAGAAAGTAGACAAGAAAATACGATATAGATAGGTGTAACACTGCTATTTATCGACATTAAAAATTAATCCTTCATCGATCAATTCGAGATAATCGATTTTGTCGATAAAATAGTCTAATCTGTCATATATATAAAAGTCAATACAGTATCCGGTACCACAGTACCTTTCCGTTTGTTTTATTCTATAAATAGTACTATATATTTACGTACTACGTAAAATGTATTTTAATCAAAATATTTCTTTAGTTTAAGTAATGGTGTAAAAGAATCGACGTCAGTAGCGAAATAATCTATTTCTGATTTTTTGCCGAATTATCAAAAAAGACTGTTAATTTTAGAAAACATACGTTTTAAATTCGACAACCTCTTGATCAATTTTTTTTTTTTAACTATTTATTCAGCCTGTATTTTAAGGCATTTTACCCCAGAATTTGTTGCTAAAAATATTCGCGTAAGCACTAAATTCTTCACCAATATATTAAATTAGAAAATTCACAACGTTCATATTTCATTTGATGAAAAAAAATCATCTTTGGCTTACTTACTAATATCGTCTAACGTAATTTTAGTTTGGTGATTTATCTTATGTATTTCTACACGTTTATAAAATAGATACAGTCCGTTCACTTATCTTACCTCTTGCTGTAATGTTGGCTAACCTGAACAAAGTATGTGTTGCCAGTATTTGGATTTTTCCTTTTTTAACAATTTTAGGCAGAACCAATCCGATCCTATGGCAGTAATTGTATACATACCAAAACGTAACAGTTTTATCACGATTTTAAGAATACTGAAAATTCTCTTGATTTTTCTACCAATTTCACATTTACACGTTTTTGCAGCTCTTTTTCTCTCTTTTTTTTTTTTGTTCGTTTTCGCAATTACACCGAAAGGGTATTTATATTTTTGGCAACACATGTGCAATACCAACCTAGCGGAAAAATAAAAACGCGATAAGGTCACTACATACCCTCTCACTTGTTACCGCTATATCACAAAAAAGTTAGTATTTACATTTAAGTTACAATTAATATTTAGTAAACAGACTTGCTGTTAGTTTTATGTTAGTCGGTTTTAATTAGTTGTTTTAGTCGTTAAAAACTTTACAAGATTTTTTTGAAGATCATCGAACTTCCCATTGATTAATTCCATCGACCAAGACAGGGAGTAACACAAACAGCATACTTTAACATAACAATGTAGATGTTATGAATTATGACAGAACGTTTGCGAACAAAAATAAATCTGTATGGCAACCAGCCACGCCTTGATTATCTCTGTTGTAAAATATAGCGAATAGATTGCAATACAAAGGGATGATTAATACATTGTAGTCATCATTAACGTGATATATACCGTAGTTTGTATTTGATTTCCAAATAACCCATTTTTCACGATTTCAGGTTTGTTTCCATATTTTTTTATATAATTTTATTTTTTATTTTTTTCATTATTTACCCCTGTATTCGTCCACGTAATTATTTATTCATTACAATTACGTCCATGGTTTTCCTTATTTAACAAAAAAAGAAATAAAGGAACTATTTCATTTCAGTCCGTTTATATAAAACAAGCCGCTTTTCGCGGTTTTATTCGCGCTTTATATTTTATTATCGCGGCGAAATATTTAGTGGATGCAGTTGGACTTTTCACAAGGAATGCTCTGTCCGTCTATGGGGGCCAGCGGATTAGACTACACGTATACTGGACAAATATTTCTCAAAACCTACGACGCTATCCCCGACCTTACCATGCCGTAGGATTTTGATAAAACCAGGATTTTCCAGGCAAATCCTGGGACTTTGTTAACAAAAAAATGTTAATGTGTGTGCTTAAGACCCCACATACATGACTGAAGTAAAAACTTCATCATGACACGTTGACAATATTTTTCTCGCTTCCTTAGTCGACTAGAGCCAACTTTAGAACGAGCGATACATAGCCGAATGTTGCAGCTCAGTCTATGACAAAACGGTGATACTTCATAATCCTGAGCAGCAGCCGTATAGGCTACGGATATATACATTCTTAGACTACGCCGAAAATCCTAGAACTCCGATCCAATTCCTAGGACTAGGATTTCGTTCCAAATGCCAGGACCATGAACAAAATCCTAGGACTTCGGTCCAAATACTAAGACTAAAATAAAAATCCTAGGACTTCGATGAAAATCCAAATACAGTCCTCAAAATCCTATGATTTCGATCTACATCCTAGGGCTATTATCAGAATCCTAGGTCTGCTAGAACATTGACTAAATTCTGATTACATCAAAATCGTGCGACATTTGAACGATTATAATTAGATTGTTGTCTATACCTGGAACTCGCAGATTTCAACATGAATTTCATCATAGTATGTTTCTCACTCACGATTGCTAAAAGTAACAATACTCAAGTGTCAATAAATATCAACTTTTCTTTAAATTCTTCTCTCCTCACATATTAATATTACTATACGTAAAATACTCATTTGTAAACATCTCTTCTTGCCCTGTGTCTCTATCTCCCCACCACGGATTCTCTTTCTGATAATCATTCCCTTTCATTTTATTGGTCAATATTTCGTCAATTTTCGACGTAGACGGCTTCTGATTGGTCACTTTGTAAATGTGATCGGCTAAAGCGTTCGCTAATACGTCCTTGGGAGCTATTAGATTATCACAAGAGAGATCAGTCGTATTATTTATAGTACGCAACCTTTCAGCGTTTAGACGAGCGAAAGTTCTCGGCGATTCTAAGTTGGTTATATCTTTGAATACAGCAGTTTCATAATTAGGTCTGATCTCTTTGAAATGCTCGAATTTCACATCGGAATTTTCGTAACGACCTTCCAAATTATCATACTGTTTGTCTATATTATACCGATTGTCTAAATTTTCGTATTTTATTTCTAAGTCGTAAGGTTTGTTTTCTAAGTCCGCGTATTTGTTTTCTAAGTCCGCGTATTTGATTTCTAAGTCCTCGTAAGGTTTTATTTCTTTGAACATTCGCGTAGGTTCATAGTAGGGGTTAGGTATAGGATTAGTAGGGAGATTGGACCTGTGTTGTACCTTTGTTTTCTCAGAGATGACGTTTTCAATGTCTATCTCCTCGTATTTGTTCGGTTCTGGCGTGTTCTCTGTGCTGACGATGCTGTGGAGGCTGGTGGATTCTTCTAGAAGGGAGTTCTTCACTATCGAAGGCGGCGAAAATAGTACCGAGCTGTCGCCGGCTAAGGTTTTACTCTGGAATTAAAAGAAAAAACTTTTAAGAATTAATTACTAAATAATTAATAGTGAATCAAAATATAAATAGACATTTCGCAATACGGCATGTTTTATATAATAGTCGATTCTACTAGAGAGTGGTATACCAACCGGTGTTTACTTAGCCTTAAAAGGCTTACTAAAACTTGGTGCATTGCTTTAGAGACGACTCGCAGACAGAGCCTATTACTTTTATGTGTTGAGCACTAACCGGTGTTTTTACTTAGCCTTAAAAGGCTTACTATCAGTTCCCTCACTGAGCTACACTGACTGTCATCCTTACTTCTCCTACGCGATAGTACTCACCGGTGTCTCCACGATGAAGGAGACGTCCGGCACCATGTTATGATGCGCTGTGTTCGAGTGCGCATGCGGCGTGCTAGTGGCCGCGCCCCAGCTGTGCGCAAGCGCTTTCCGTGCGCGTTTGTGCACCGTGCCCGGAACGTTCTCCTTGCCTTGCTGCGACGCGTCAGACACGCGTCGCTTTAGACTGCCGATACCAGAGTCGTTTACCTGCAATACATAGAAATGTAGATTATTTTCCCGACTGCGTAAGGAAGGTTATATTTTTCGAGTGTATGTATGTGTATACATGTATGTGGGTATGTATGCATGTTTCTATATGATCGCTTACGGCTGTTAGTGTGGCGACGGACAAATGACACCAAAGGCAGGATCGTTTGACAGATAAAGTGCTCTATAAAAGAATGATAAAGACTTATCAACCTTACCTGTACATCTTCCGGCGGACAAGAGATGAGAGAGTCGTTCTGAGCTATCTCCGTGCTCTCCTCCCGTTTGAAGATCTCGGTGATGTCCTGGACGAGCAGGCCGGGGCTGGATGGCGAGTAGCGAAGCCCGGACTTCTTGCCGAGCTCGGCCATCGCCATCTTGAATGGAGTTGGTGTTCTGGAAACAGAGTGCTCATATAACACGGAAGACATTAATAATATTACATACAATGGTGTTTTATACGTAGATAGGTTTTCCCCAGCTCTGCGTGGCAAGCCTCAAATAAAAGCGTACTGTGCCGCAACGGACAATTAAATATAAATAAATTATAAATGCTGTAAATTACGTAGGTAGTTATTTTTCAAGTCTATATAATACTAGCTGCGCCCCGCGGTGTCATCCGCGTAGTGATGAAGTGTTGAAAAACGATGACAAAATATAGCCTATGTCCTACAGGTCCTAAAGAATCTCTTTGCCAAATTTCATAATGATTGGTTTTGACGTTTATCCGTGAGGAAGTAAAAAACAAAGAGACAGACGACACAGAGAGAGTTAATTACTTTCGCTTCTATATTAGTTAGGAATTTTATGCATTGCGCCAGTTGTGTAGCCGAAGATTTTTGAAGAAGAAATAGTTCTCGTTTTCGCCGTCGCGGTCGGATTGGCGCGACTCATAGACGGCCAAGCGCGAAGTGGCGAGTGATTTGAATGATTTGAGTTGTCTCTGGTCCCTACACTGTGGTGCAAATTCATTGTAACGATAGATGAAGTTTTGTACAAACTTACTTGGGCGTCTGGTTGATTTTATGGTGTTCTGGCCCCGGTGTAATATTGTTGGTTGCAGGGGTCGGTGTGTGCAGTAAAGGACTCGCACTCCATTCCTGAAAAATGTCGGGATCGTACATTACTCACGTAAGGCTTGAAGGAGGATTCGGGAAAAATCACGAAATATCACCAGGGGGAAGGGGTCACTGTACTGAGATATCACGTGTATTTATTTATTCGCTGAACGCACGTTTTGTAAACTGAAAAGCGGTGCGTGACCTTGGCTCGCGTGAAATTTCCCGCTCGCCATTTTCAGGTAACAATTTTCCCGCTCGCCGTTTTGAGGCAACAAATTTCCCGCTCGCCGTTTTCAGGCAACAATTAACCCGCTCGCAGTTTTCAGGCGACAATTTTCCCGCTCGCTATGAATTTCTTTACATTATATTATGAAAAACAAAAAAATAAACGTGTTTTTGTGTATGGGGTGAGGGATGGGGGATTAGGTTAATACGTATAACAAGAGGAAGGGAGGGGTTAAAAAGTAACTGAGAAACATTACGTGATTAAAGGGCCGAGTTGTAGGACTTTTTTCAGGATCTGCCTAGAGAAGAAGAGATCTTTCAGTCCATAAATGTACACTCTACTATAAAGTAGAAAGAGATAACGCTTCCAGAGTTCCGAAAGACAGAAAGAGAGAGGAAGTTCTGTAGACATGTAGGTGCAGTTTTAGAGTGAAAGCATCTCTACTTTACCAGTTCCACCATCGTCAAGTGAGCGAAGACTGACAAAAAAGCTCACAAAGTTAGATCTTAGAACTGTTTTCTTATATAGCCAATAAAATATCATTTGATAATTTTCTCACCTTAGTATGTGTTGCATGTCTTAAGGGGGTAGAGTCGAAGTGATGATTAAAAGGCGCAGGGGAGTTGAGGAACTGCGAGGGGCTGAACGGTAGCGCCTTAATAGGGGTTATGCCGTTGTCTTTAGCATCTAGAGCTTTGGTTATCGAGTCGCTCCACACCTGAAACGAAAGTAAGCATATTACTGCTTGTTTTAATAGACTTAAAGTCGCTTTCAGTCATTTTTGCGTTAATAATTTCTAAAAAACTGGACAAGTGACGAGGGTTCCGTACAAACGAACTATTTCGTAATAAACGCGTGATTTTACTAGAATTATTCTAAGGAATGCGCATTTATAATCTTTTAGACCGATTCAAGCATACTTTCTCACAAAAAAAACATACAATCAACAGCGTATCAAGCGTAACGAAATCGTAAGTTAGACTGCAAAAACTGCTTTTCTGCAGTCGGGTATTTTTTTTTTTCTTTTTTTTATACATTATAGATCTACGATTGACCACCAACTCGCCTGATGTTAGCGACGGTGTGGCCGAGGATGGAGCTCGTCGATCTAGAAGATATCTATTCACTCTAGCCTTGAAAATTCCAAGATTACCAATATAATATAGATATAGATTGATTAATATAAATATCTGTTACTACTATGAAATGAAATGATTTTATTCTATTTTACATCCATGAACTATCGAAGAGAAATAAATTACAAAATTTAATTAACCTTGAATTTTAAATAAAAGTATATATGTTACTGTAAAAGCCCGAATATTGGTAAATCTTAGGTTTTACCAGTAAATCTTAGGGTTTACCAACACGAGTCGGTAAATGTAATAATATGTAAAAAAGAAACGATTTTATCGGGCTTTTACCATTAGAATTTAGTACATGCTAGGTTTTACCAGTGACGGTTGGTAAATATTGGTTTTGGAAATAAAACAATGCATACTTCTTAATCATTTATTTCAATGAGTAATTATTGATTATTTGTACTACTAATCAGTGAAGTCGTTACCTATATCTTTTGGCATTTTTATTGATTAAGTTTTAATAACTAGTAATAAACAATTTTTAAACACTTGTAGAATAAAAATATATCTCGACAAACATAATGCTTACTATTATGGCTAATCTAACTGAATCATTTCTTTTTTTAATATTTTAGATTTATAAACAAGTTGAAGATAAGCGAAACGACAATTTATTATAATTAACCAATTGTCATTTTTAATTGTTAGTAAAAAAAATACTTGTTACAATACGGAGCGCTGTTATGGCATTTGGAATTACAAAGTAATCCTGATGACTTGCAAGCGCATTTCTTCGACAAGCATTTTTTAAGGCAATTACATTTCTTCAAGCCTTGTCCTCCAGTCAATGACAATTTTCCGACAACTTCTTGAACTTCTTTATCTATAACAACTTCATTTATCTTAACAAAATTTTCAGAGCATGACGTAAATTGAATCTTTGTGTAAAACTGCTTTAGTACTCCAATTTTGTATTTGTATTTGTACGAGTAGCAGGGGGCTTCAGACTGCCATGAGTACAAGGCCATACGCCGAACACGTATTCACATGTTTATCTCAACATTTACCGTGTCTTTGAGGTAAATCCTAAGATTTACCAAGTGAATAGTGGTGAAAGTCCAAAGAAAATATGATCATAGAACGGTTCGGACTTTTACCATTAAGAGTTGGTAAATCTTAGGATTTACTGGAAAATCTTAGGATTTACCGTAGTTCGAGCTTTTACAGTAACATATATATGTAAATTAATTAAATAATTGAGATGGACAGATGACCTCATACAAGTGGCGGGAAGACGCTGGATGCAAGCCGCTTTCCATTCGATCTTTTTGAAATCCATGGGGGAGGCCTATGTCCAACAGTGGACTTCTTATGGCTGATATGATGATGAATCAAATAATTATCATCTCAGCCATAAGAAGTCCACTGCTGGAAATAGGCCTCCCCCATGGATTTCCAAAAAGACCGATTGGAAGCGGCTTGCATCCAGCGTCTTCCCGCCACTTGTATGAGGTCATCTGTCCATCTCGTGGCTGGTATTCCTACGCTGCGCTTGCCGGAATAATTTAATAAATAATTATAGAATAAATAATTTAAGTGATAGGCGCGTGATACGCCTTCCACGTCTGTTCCTGTGTATGTAATAAATAAATTTAATTGTGTGTAATTAATAATTACGGTGTGTGTATAAATTATAAATAACCAAAGATACTGTACAGCGACTCACATTGCGGTTAGGTGTGAGAAGTGACTTCTTCCCCTTCCGGCGCAGGATGGGTGGGGGCGAGCTGGTCTCCAATTTCTTCATGGGCGACACGTACACTGCTGGCACCATGATCTCTTCTAGGGCTTCCACCTCCACGGAATACGTCACTGGAATGTTACAGAATACTTATAGATTGGACAGCCTAAGAAAGAATATGCACGATATTCTAAATAAATGTTTGTGGACATTTCACACAAAACCATCCAGCCCAAACTAAGCAAAGCTTGTACTATGGAACTAGAAGGCTGATAGAATACATTTATATACTTGTTTTTGTTGTAAATATATACATATGATACATAGAAACACCCAGACACAGAACAAACATCCATGCTCATCACACAAATATTGGTATATATTTATTATTGGTGGGGATCCAGCCCACGGCCTAGAGCTCAGGAGGCAGTCGTACTACCACTGAGCCATAAGGCCTGGCAGGCCTATAATAATAACCCTGTATAACTACGTTCGTCGTATAAGGTACGACGAATTACATACATCGCAGCAGTCAAGCGGTTAATATCAAACGCACCTGCATTTTGGGTGTCGTTGGCAGAGGAGGTCGACGTGTTACTGAGGTAGTTCTTGAGAGTAGAGTCGATTGGCAGCCTGTCTAAATTGAACCTGCAATTAAATTCGCTTATTTAAGACTCTAGATCGACCATCGTCCGTCTCGCTCGCGCGTACCAACGTATATACATTTTTATTTTTGCTAGAGATGTATTACTATTATTACAAAGAATATAGCCTGACACTCAGGGAACGAAGACGAATCTCGCACATCAAAATCAGTTAAACCGTTTAAGCTGTAGGCGATCATATAGAACCATACATATGTACATACATACACTCGACAAATGGGTTATATTTGCTCCTTCTTACGCAGTCCGGTAAAAGGGTTGTGATGCGGGAGAGAGATAGCTGCGCGTATTAAGCTCCACCTCAAAGTAATACTAACTTCAAAGGAGAGTCCAATATTTCGACATCCGCCGCGACCATGCCCTGTCTTCTCGTGGGGGATTCCTCAGCCCGCTGCAGAGACGTCAGCTGGGTCTTCAGCTTATTCCTGCATTGTAGCACTCTAGACGAGTTGGTCGAAGCCATTTCGTTATAATCCGGCCAAGTTGGCCGAGTCTGGAAATACAAAATAGAGATAATATAAGAATCAGAATTAGAATCTTTTATTGCATAAAACTGATACATTAAGGGGATTATTTTTTTGTGAGAGGCCTATGTCCAGCATTGGACTTGTGGCTGAGATGATGATGATACATTAAGGTGTTATAAATTAGCTTGGTATCACAGTTTAGGATAAGACTAAAACGGTTTACTGTAACATTTTTCAAAGTATCAGGGGCATTCAATAAATTATTATTGTTATTAACGGGTTATTTAAAATAAATGTAAAGAAAATATATTTCCTTGGTAATAATTTCAAATATACCGCGCTCGCGTCGTCGATGAAGCAGACTGAAATCTACACGTCTGCAGCCTGCGTCTGCTTCATCGACGACGCGAGCGCGGCAATATTTTCATAATAATAATAATTTGCTATTTACTGTATTAATACGGCACTTCGGATTTGACAAGGTCCTAATTAACGTTTTCTAAAAGTTTCGCGATTGTTATCATTGAAATTATGGCTTTATCGCTTATTTTTACGTAATTTTATGACCAGACATTTCGAACATTTTGCAGCGTCCGTGGTCAAAGGTGAGACTAGATGACAGTTGTCTTCCTTGCTAACAGACTTACAAAATGGAGGAGGTTCTCAATTCGACTGTTTTGTGTATGTTTGTTCAGCGATCATTTCGTCAATTATGAAATGATTTAAAAAAATATTTTTTTGTTTGACAGAACATACTTCAGAGGTGGTCCCATATAAATTTTATTAAAATCGGTTCGGTACTTTTGTTCTTATAACAAAATAACTGAAAAAATGTGTCATCCAAGTAAACGCGTATTTTGAAGTCGTTTTTTTTTCAGTTTTTTAAACAATAATTAAAAAAAAAAAAAAATATTATAATTATGAAAATATTAATTACTACTGCTTATTATTTTTGCGCAAAACGTTCCCCATGTACGCAGAAGTCGCTCACGATGTGCACAAGTATCGAAGATCTAACAAAAAAGAAAACTGTCATCTAGTCTCACCTGTGACCACGGACTCTGCAAAGTGTTCGAAACGTAAAATAAAACCGGACAAGTGCGAGTCAAACTCGCCCACCGAGGGTTCCGTACAAACTAGTAAATAAAAGGGGGAAATCATATTTTTTTTTTATTTTTCCTTTTTATACCGAAAAATATACATCGTAAAAATATTTAAAAACCTGTTTTAATTAATGCTAATTAAGCTCTTTCATATGATACCCCACATGATACGGTTAATTCACTTTAAAATTTCGACCCTCATTCCTTGCATAACGACACTATTTTTTTGTGATTAAATTAAAAATGTGCAGTTTTCGGATTTTTTCCTATATGTGTACTCAATGCTTCTTGCCAAATTTCAGAGTTCTAGGTCAACAGGAAGTACCCCATAGGTTTTGATTCCTCTGTGAGTGTCGAAATGTGTATTTTTTACGACATATTCATCTGTAACTTTTTTTTACGAAAACTGAGAAATTTTATTTTTCTTTCTGCAGCAAGATACTATGGATCTGCGTATATGGATTTAATTTCAACTCAATACCTTCACGCGTTTCCGAGATAAAGGTCTTGACACCCGGACAACAAAGTGATCCTATAAGGGTTCCGTTTTTTCCTCTTTAGGTACGGAACCCTAAAAATGAATAAAATTATGTAAATTATATGCGATAAATCCATTAAAATTTGTTCCATCCCGTTAAATTTTGTTTAATTTCAGCAAGGTTGTAATTATTATAGTATTTATTGTCGTTATTTTCTTATTTAACAGCTATGGGTGTTTTTCCTTCACCGTTTGAAGTTGGAACACATACCTGCGGGAAGACGAATGTAACGCGAGGTACATATTATATTGAAAGAAGTATATTATTCAAGGAGTATATTATTGAAAGAAAAATAATGAATCGTAACTGCAAATGCTACATTTCAAACTACTAATCATAATCGAAAAAAATATCGTACATAAAATAATATAAAAACACAGTGCAGACTATAACATAAAAACATAAAAAATGTTATTTTAGCCGTATTAATAGAAATTAACTGGTGCTGTGTTGTCTAAATGTGCAGTAGGTTAAGTAACGAAAATAATTACTAGGATTAGCATAAATTAATCGAAACGAAATAATTACCAAAAATTAGACAAATTCAAAAAATGTGTTAACAGGAAAACTCATGATTTTTTTCAGTCAAGAAGCAAGTAAATCATCGGTTTAGAATCTATAAGATATGCCGCTCGAGAGCTCGAAAGGCGAGCGTTTGCCCTGAAGAGGGAGCTCTTCTACTCCGAAACCAGAACCAAAGAAATTGTGAGTTTTTTTATAACATTGACATTATAGATAAATACACCTGTTAGGAAAAAGACAAAAAACCTTCATTTTTCCAATAAGTAAACACAAAAAAGCCACATAGTACACATCAGCCAACAATAGCCGCAAAAAAAAAAAAAAAACTAAACAAAAGAACGCAATATGAGGAACAAATATTTGTGACTATAAGGTTCATTATATTACAGCAAATACATTATGTATGTATAAATTATTACCCACTAGGCAAAAAGGAAGGTTATTTTATAATAATTGGTAAATTTTTGTTGTTTGCAATTTTTTATTTACTAATTATTCTTAATTAGTTAGAGCTACTCTATATTCTTTATAGGGCACTGTTGTTTAGCATACTATTCCTGTCCTTGCATGGTTTCCTGGAAGAGATCGCTCTAAGCGATAAGGCCACCAATTAAAAACCTAGCCCTAAGTATTTAATGTTATCTTTCTGTAATGTTGGTATCATGTGGTTTTTAATAGTGTTATCTATTTATTCCTAAATAGTCTAGCGCTTGACCGCTAACACGCCTGATGTTAAGCGACGGTGTGGCCGAGGGTGGAGCTTGACGATATAGAAGATATCTATTCACTCTAGCCTTGAAAGCTCTCAGGAAATAGAGGATGGCAATCTATAACTTGTATACCTTATTGTCACGCCTATTATATTAGACATCGCTTGTCATGCCCAGAAGAAAGTTGATGATAATCGGGTAGGGGTGTAAGTATGTTCTATTCTAAGTATGTATGTGTATATATGTAACTTTTTTTTTTAATTACCTACTCCTTCGTATCACTATCCCAAAAATGCAATTTATTTAAATAATACAATATAAAATACTATAAACTTCTATCTTTTTCCAGTTAAAATTCAAATCGAAAGACAAAATAATATTAAAAGTAAGACTGCTGTAAAGGCTTGTGGTACAAACACTGGGGGACAGTTAAATTAATCAAAATCGATCCTATTAATTCCTTTATTTGCAAAGCATTGAACTTCGGCAGTCTTTTATCTGCGAAACAGTAACGTGCGAAGAACGTGTCATGATTCAAAGGAACCCATTATTTTAGTTGTTTTGGTTACAAAACACGTTGTAGGTATTTTCTTTCAATATTACTTACCTTTGTCGGGCTCTCTCATCAACTGTAGAAAGAGCGAGACATAAGTAATGTACTATAATGTACTTGTACTATGGAACTAGATAGCTGATAGAATACTTTTCTTAGTAAATATATACATATGATACATAGAAACACCCAGACACAGAACAAACATCCTTGCTCATCACACAAATGTTTGCCCTGGGTGGGGATCGAACCTACAGCTTAGCCGGTAGACATACTACCAAATGAGCCACCAGGCCAGTCATTGCGGATGGGTTTAACTGAATAGCTCCCCTAATAAAATTACCGGAAAACATCAACATCACCCTCCTTCTAGGCAATCGGTTAAAGAAATAAGCATAAGAAGCAAACCACTAACATCGTTGAAAGCGACCTGCACCTTCCCGGGCTGCTCAAATTGTTCGTAACGCTTTACCCGAGTCACCTTGCGGTGTCCGCTCTCTATCGACTCCAGCAGCTCCGGCTCGTACTTCCGTCGCATCGTCGAGTTCCAATGGTTCTTTATTGCATTGTCGGTCCTGGAAATGTAGAACAATTGTTTAGAAGTTATTTACGCATCTAACTGTCGGCAAGGGCGTCGCCAGCCCATGGCCGAGGGGGGGGGGGCAGTTAATATTATGGAGGATGAGAAAAATATGAATTGTAGGTACAGGTACAATTGCACGGCCTTAGGACTTTGGTTGCTTCTACATTTTTTTAATCTATAGGGGGGCTGCCCCCCTGCCCCCCCTTGGCGACGCCCTTGACTGTCTGCTGTTTTTTTTCTGTTCAGCGCATTTTTTTTTCATGCATCAAGAGAAAATGCAAAATCACGCAACAAACTATATTCACAGTCTCTCTGAGAGATCATAACAGAAATGAAGCAGATAGAACTGATGGTCGATTGGGCTTATCTCAAGTGGAGACCAGGCACTGGGAAGCGCAGCGTAGAAAGACTAGCCTCAAGATGGACAGACGACCTCATACAAGTGAAGACGCTGGATGCAGGCCGTCTCCATCAGGTCTTTTTGGAAATACATAGTGGAGGCCTTTGTTCAGCAGTGGACTTCGTGTAGCTGAGATGATGAAGACATTTTTGAATGTATAGAAAATAATTGTCTATGCTTTTTTTATTCTCAGTTTTCGATCATTTTTCTTTCGTGGGAGTAAAAAAATTATCATCGCCATGAAAATAAAATCAAATTTTCCAAGAAACTATTAAATAAATGTTATGATTACGATGAAATAAAACATATTTCGAATATTCTGCGATATAAAAATCCAAACAGTCAAAATAGTTCAGTGGAAAGTACTAAAATGGTTTTTTTTTTTTTTTTCTCAGCCATTGCTGTCCCACTGCAGGGCAAAGGCCTCTCTTCCCTCTTTCCATTTTTCTCGGTTTAGAGCTTCCTTACTCCAAAATGGTTGAGTTAAAAAATTTGGTTTAACAACTTAATGTAATAAAAAGTTCTTACAGTGACTAAAATATGAGCACAAATATATAATATACAAAAAGTATTTTTAGATTATCTTGTTTTGTTTATATTAACTATACAGAACATATTTCTGGTAATATTGGTAATTTTTTCACGACGTCTACCTATATTTTCTTTACTCCCTTCAGCTTTTCAGTAAATTGAATGGAAAAAAACAGAACCTCCCCCATTCTGTTGTCGGTTAAGTGCTCACCTGCCGGGCAATAGTTTAGCGATCTTCGCCCACTGGTTCCCAAGCTGCTTGTGCGCCTGGTAAATGATCCTGTCTTCAGATTCCGTCCAAGCGGTCTTCTTTATAAACGGGTTCAGGTGGTTGTGCCATCGCTCTCTAGAATTACACAGAAGAAATTATATATTCACGCCCATAGCACGCCAGCAGGCTGAGACAAGTGGCTAACTTTTCTATTTCTAAAAACGCTTATGCTTCGAAATACTAAGAAACTGTGACGTTCAGTCACGTGACATTTCGTTAGCCACTATCAATCCCATACATTTACTTTTCTATTCTACTGGCGTTCACGAAATTAGAATGTGACTTGTCTAACCTTGCTAAAAAGGAGGGCTTGGGTCTGCCTTTTTGAACTTGACGTTTATGGTCCAGGTATGTACCGAGTTACCGACCCCATATAAATGGGATAAGGGTAAAGAAATAATGATATACAAAATACGAAAAAACTTTGCTTCTATCTATTACGTGCCTTCCAAATGATGTTAGTGCTCAGTGAACTAACAGCAAGTGAGTAAAGAGATGAAGTTACCTGCACTGTTTGCCTATCCTGCCCTTGAGGTGCCGTGCTATGAGCGTCCATTTCTTTGGTCCGTATTTCGCCACAAGCTCTACTACCTTCTCGTCTTCCTGCAACGAAAACAAAATAATAAATATACTATCTCCGTTTTCTCATTCTAGTGGCCCCACACAGAAATAACGCATTCTAATATACAGTGTGGAAGGTCCTTAGATAAAATCCCACACACGCACCTATCTGACAGCCTTTCAAATTAATGTATATTAGTAAAACGGTGTGATAGAAGATCACACACAACATCGAGTAGAACTGGCTCTCAAGTAAGAAAATAAGTTGGAATGAAATCTATTGTCTAACAATTTCAACAGAAAAAACATTTCAACGGATGTATCGGAAATCATAAAACAAATTAAAATGTATAGCAATAATCATCATTAGACACACCATACATTGATCAATAAAAAATCAATTGTATCGATCGGATACATAAACAAAACAATAAACTCTAACAAGCACGCAATAAAGATCAAAATGGAATCATCATATAAATGGCCGGCGTCAAAGCAAAAAGGAATAACGCAAAAAATGATGAAAACTGCGGATCATCTGATCCGTGCGAAAATTCGTTACTAACAAGGTGAACCACTGCGTAAGTGACAAAAAAATGTGTGAATGGGACTGTCGCAAAACAGAAGCTGTTTAGAAGTAGAAAGTTATCTGAAGATCAGAACAATTAACAAAAAAATCTTAATAGTTGACAAACGCCCACTGATCATAAGATCAGTCGTCGTTAAGAACAGTCGTCATTATGATCATACTGATCATAATGACGACTGTTCTTACAGTCAGTCCACACGGCGCGTTGCGTCGTCGTCATTTTTACGCATAGACTGCCACACGGGCGCTGCGCCATCGCAGCGTTATTACAACGCAGCCGTGACGTTCCATCGTCGCAGCGGCGACGTCGGTCACGACTGAGAAACGTAATGAGCTTGCATATGTCCTCCCTCCCTATCAACGCACAAACAACTGAGCGCTGCCGTTCCGGCGTCGCAATGAGTACACCCCCGCCCGCTTCGTCTCGGGGGCTGCAGTTCAGTCGTGTGTGCGTTGCGTCGACGCAACGCACCGTGTGAACACTATGATTATTAGTATGTAAAACGACGCAGCGACAGCGCTACGTCGACGTAACGGCGACGCAACGCGCCGTGTGGACCGGCTCTTATGCCATCGCATCCAGCGAATTCCCGCAAACTTACTCAGGTTATCGGTCTACACTACTGTATTGAAGACCATAGCAGCCTGATCATGTTGCTTGTATGATTCTGGACATCGTCTTTATGACCATGATCATTCTTCACTCTGGGCTTCAATACCCGTTTTGATTGGTTGATTCAATGAAGTTCAGCAATGCTCATTGGCTATCTGTTGTCAGCAATGGACATGATGAGCATGTCCAGTGTCGAGTTTTGGCGGGAACGTCTTTAGTAACGTGTTGTTGCTTTGTTTTATTTTCCTAAACTTGTGTTATTTTGAACATTAATGTAATAAAATGGTGGTGTTTTATTCATTAAGTGTTCGATAAAGTGCGTGAGTGTGGGCAAGTGAAATAAAGGAGTAAAACGTGTGATTTTACGTTGTCGGCAAAACTCCATAGAAGCTTCTAGTAAAGTCTCCACCACTTTACTGAAGCAGGACTCGACTTATAAATGGAATGTATACGTGACTTAGATTGTGACTAGAACATTTACAACTTGTTTTATTCAAGAAACTTGAAAAATCCTAATACGTGACACTGGCAAATGTTTTAATGCGGGACCAATAGAAAAAAGAAGAAGATGTCCAGTGTCATACGAGTTATCCAGGCAGTAGATCATGTTGCGTCTAATGGTAAGAGGTTGGCACTCCACAATCTTCCATCCCCAACAAATATCGGGTCTACTGCCATTATGCAACTTTGGGTTATGTTGGTTACTTTTATTCTCATATATGATTGTCACTTGATCACTTGATATTATCTCACAGTGAGATTCAGAGCAAAGAGTTTAATTATTTATTTCTTAACAACAGATTTTCCTACATTGTACTCAAAATCGACATTATAAACAATTTACTATAAGACAGATCATGAAAAGAAAATCCACTACAAAATATGATTGAGATGTTCAATGTATGTAAATGTAAATTATATTATCATTTTGCCATAAAACGGACGATTTTAATAGGTATTTCGAGTTGTCTTACAGTAAGAAAAGTTGACATTGAAAAAAGTTTTGTTGATTGCTCACACAAGCGAACCCGCGTCCCACAGCTACAACAGAAAAATATTTAGCTTTTTTTTTTATTTACTCCAATAAATGCGCATAAAGCTTCGCTCCATTAAAACCCAATTTAAGTACCTGGATACCATTTTCTTATAGGGATACCATTCTCTTACAATCGAAACTGTGGCAAAAACCACTATAGGTAATTTTTAATTGTTATTGTAACCTTGATCTGTTTTTATGGCAACAATCATATTGTACTAATTAATCCTATTTCTAGTGTATAAATAGCGGTTACGATCAATTTTCCTGGTTATAAAACAATAGTCATTAGTATAAACCAAAAGCCAAGACTGGAAATCGATCAAAGTCTTTCAATTAGTCTCAATGATAACGGGATCTTTGCTTATTTAAACAAGGCCACGAATTCTATATCGTCATATGCCATATCGTCATTTGACATATTAAGTTTCTTCGATCGATATAATGGCTTTTGTCATAATTGTACGTTCGTAATATTACTATGTGATTTAAATGACCAATTATTGCACAACGCAATAAAAAAAAATTACATTGAACTTTGGTCCTAAAATTATAATTATTGTGTCTAATAAGTCAACATTATAGTAATATACAATTACAAAGCAGAATAAAGAAACACAGCAAAAAAACTAATCATCAATTTACAATCTAAATAAAATAGAAGCTCCTAAAAACTGAGACATCTGCAGACACAAAGTTGTTTATCCTGTCTAACTCTGACATCATTCATTGCCCAACCTAAATATACTAAATATAGACAATTCTATACTAAATTATTAAAATAATATAAATAACAAATAATGTTATTAGAAGCATTTAATAATTACAATTTAAAAAGGTGAACAACTCGATTTCTATCAAAAAAAAAAAAAAAAACTAAATATTATAATTAGATCTTAATATATTATTGGATTATACTACCGGAACAGAAATGAAGAAATCCATTCTCGAACGAAATGGAACGGATTAGCAAGTTGAAATGATAGCGGGGTAGACCAATTACCACACGGAACTGATGGTCTGAACATTCTCAAATGGAGACCACACATGGGTAAGTGCAGCGTTAGACGACCAGCCACAAGGTGGATAGACGATCTCATAAGAAAGGCAGGAAGACACACACTGCTTATTAAGATGTATTTATTTTATACGTAGATAGGTTTTCCCCGGCTCTCCGTGACAAGCCTCAAGTAAGGTAAGGTAATTGCTGACTCGTATTCGTTGCGACTCATCGGGCAACGATGTTGAACGTATGTCGTGGCTTGTGAACAATGAATTTGTGACAGTGCTATCCTGTGTGTTTAGAAAGTGCAACACGAAGATATATAAGGCCAAGATACTAAAAGTCCTTAAGGATGTGTCTTAATCCTCAAAAGTGCTAATAACAGAGAATTACCATGCTTTTACTTCACATTCAATGAGTATAAATAACCTCTCTATAGATAAAATCTCATTGTTTTGACTTATGTATTTTAATCAGTTAACCCTATTACGAATTTAATATTTCTAATTTTGTAACAATATATGGTTAACAAAACAAGGTGAAAAACTTAAGTTTATTTGATCAAACAGATCGTAAAGTAACAACACGTGGTATTTGCAAAAAGCAGTGAGCTTGACCGAGTCAAGGGCAAGTCAAACCGGCCTGATACGTTGATAAAGCCTTTAGGTATGCTCTCAGCTGAGCTACAAGGTCGCTATGTTGAATACATTTATTTTTAAGACATTAAACAACCAGACAGTGTACCTGATGGTAGGACACAACCACCTCATACAGACTTATACGGCATAAGTTACATACCTACTTATAGCAAGATATCGAGGAATACTTGTTAGGGTTCCGTACCCAAAGGGTAAAACGGGACCCTATTACTAAGACTCCGCTGTCTGTCTGTCTGTCCGTCCGTCTGTCACCAGGTTGTATCTCATGAACCGTGATGATATACCAACAATGACGGAACTACAATATTTGATTTAAGATTCCGTAGTTCGACTATCGTCCGTCTCACTCGCGCATACCCACATTTTTGATGATATAAAATGAACTGAATGAACTTATAAAAAATCGTCATTTAGGAAACTAGAAAACAACATCACAAATATTCGACAAAATTTACAATTTGATCCAAGTTAATTTTCATACATAAAAATCTTTTTTTTTATCTTTTTTTATAAAATAGGTTATGCAAAAAGGCAGACGGCTCGCCTGATGGTAAGCGATAACCGTCGCCTATGGACAACTGCAATATCACAGACATCATTTCTAAATATGATTTTTATATATGAACATTAACTTAAATCAAATTGAAAATTTTATCGAATATATGTTATTTCCTAGTTTTACAAACGACGATTTTTTATTATAAGTTCATTCAGTCACTTTATATCTTCAAAAATGTTATGCGCGCGTGAGACAGACGATGGTCGAGCTAGGGACTCTTAAATCAAAATATTTAGATAGATAGATAGATGAACTCTTTATTGTACACACCTTAAAAGTAATAACAAAAAACTTAAATAGACTAATGCAACAAAAGGCGCGCCATTTAAGCTCGTCATTTATTTTATTTATTTATTTATTTATCATCATTAGTACGGTTCATCACCAAATACACTAATTACATAAAATTACACTAATTGCACTAAGTCATTGTTGGTATATATGAGTATTGGTCAACTCAGGACACTTTGTTCTTAATTATTTTTTTTACTTTGTATCCGTGTAATAATAACGTCATTGCGTAGGATGACAAATTTTTGGCACCTATTCCAGAGAATGATGATCTAGGTATTTTATCTGAAACTATAAATTTTAAACCGGAAACCGTTTTGACATTTAACATTTGGATAAAATGCGAGGTTTTCCTATACTAATACCAGTCAATATAAACCCACGCATTTTTTATATCCAATTTATATCAATAAAATTTGCACTTCTACAATTTGAAGGCACACCTAAGTGTTTTTATGAAACTCTATTGTCTAGGAAACATTGATGTATTGTATTGTTTAAGTAAGGATCCGGTCATCCGAGGAATACCTATTAAAACATAATTAGTTTGAACTAGCGAAGCGCCTCTTCAGAGCTACATCTGCATTGCAAAACTATCTGATTTAATCCGTTTTCCGGGAATTTTGAGAATTCGCAAAAAGAATTCTGCTGCTCCATTTATTTGGTCGCTTAACATATTTTCATTTATGTAATCGATAATATTAAAATTTACAGATCAGGTTTTGTAAGAAACAATTATATTTTCTTATGAATTTCCAAAAGTCGAAAAAAAATTTGTACAATAGCAGGTCTTAAAAGAAACGCTTAGCCGATCAAAAGTATTTAACATTTCTTGTAATGAAAAAAATAACGATATCTATCCCTTTATTTAAATATTACTTTGGCCTTTATCTCAATCTTTCTACAATTGAAAGAGAAAGAGCAAAGTAATATTAAAATAATACTGCTTTAGAGCTTGTAACACAATCCCCGATCACAGACTGATTTATCACTGATTTATTAAATGCACAATTTGTTAGAAATAAATCATAGGCCAATTTAAAGACGTCCTTTACTAGGCATCATATCGTGACGAGACACGCCTGTATGCACGCACGGTGTTTGACGTGACACCACCAACTCTGAATTTAGTCATATCCTAAATGCTGTATCAATGGGGACAAATCAATTTTCTTGCGTGTTTATCAAGTCTACAGAATATTTACATCATCGATATATTCAAAAGTATTTTATTATGTTAGTCACCCGTCATAAACAAGAGTTAATACTTGTTCTCACGATCCCCCAAGGACGATAGGCAGTATCTGGTAACTCGTGACGTCATCGAGCAAACTACAGAAACGGTTGCTAACACCATATATATGTAACTTTATTCTGATGGTAAATAAGCTACAAAGTCAAGAGCTCGTTTGTTTATCGGTTTTTTATCGACAACATTTCGGTGGGTGTACTTCTGATCTGCATGATCTTATTTCCACTGCCCTTTCTGCTATCGGAAAGCAAAAAGCACTAAAACCTTTATTGTCCGTGCCGCCAAAGAGGAATACACTTGCTGAATGAGTCATACCGAATAATATGGGTGTCTTCAGATCGCGACTGAATAGATTCCTTTTTAACAGACTTCCAAAAAGAAGGAGGTTCTCAATTCGACTGTAAGTTTTTTTTTTTTGTTTGTTGACCGATTACTTCACAAAATGTGAATTAATTTGATGACCTTTTTTTTGGTTGGTCATACTTCAGAGGTGGTCCCACATAAACATAAATTTAAAATCGGTTAAGTACTTTAGTTTTTATAACAAAATAATTGGACAAATGTCATCCGAGTAAACGAATCGCGTATTTTGATGTCGGTTTTTAAGTTTTTTTTAACTATATTTTTTTCAGCATAATTAGCAAGGGCGCTCTATCATAGACCGCAACGGTCCCACACCAGTCAAATAAGCTGTCAAGCGCAAGCCTATTTAAGAAATAAATAAAACTATTCGTAATCTAAGGATATAATAAAAATAGCAATCGACTATATCGTAAGCAAATAAAAATATGTAGTTTAGATAACGCATTGTTATCATTCAGGACATGTCTCTATACAATGGATTCATTCATAAAGTCAAGGAGCCCTGTTTGGTCATTTCGGGCACACGCCTGATTTTATGACCGAAAACAATTTGGTTGACGTCATTTGTGGAATATTAAACAGATGCCAGTATGGAATAAAATATGTGCTTCTACCCAAGGTTGCCGTAGAGGTGGTCAAACCTAGAGAAAGTAATGAATTTCTGTTGGCATGTCGGTGATCTGTAGACGTACGAGTCACCGACATAGCACAGTGGATTAGCAAGTTGAAGTGGCAGTGGGCAGGACACATAGCACATAGAACTGATGGTTGATTGGGACAGAAAAGTTCTCAAGAGACCACCGCACTCCCTAAAAGTCAGTCCACATGGCGCGTTGCGTCGGCGTCGCGTCGTCGCAACGCAAATATTTAGCGCATAGGCGGCCACACGGGCGCTGCGCCATCGCAGCGTTACTACAACGCAGTTGTGACGTTCCGTCGTCGCAGCAGCGACGCCGGAACGTCACGAGAGAGAAAAAACGAAATGAGCTTGCGTATGTCCTTCCTCCCTATCAACGCACAAACAACTGAGCGCTGCCGTTCCGTCGTCGCAATGAGTACACCCCCGCCCGCTTCGTCTCGGGGGCTGCAGTTCCGTCGTGTGTGCGTTGCGTCAACGCAACGCGCCGTGTGAACACTATGATTATTAGTATATAAAACTACGGAGAGACAGCGCTATGTCGACGCGACGCCGACGCAACGCGCCGTGTGGACTGGCTGTAAGGCAGCAAAGACCTCATACATGAGGACAGAAAGATGTTGGATGCAATCTGTTTCCATTTAAATCCATGGGGGTGGCGTGTACCCAGCATTTGATTTCTTGTGGCTAACATGATGATGACATCGGTGGCTGCTGTAACGTTGGTGACAAATAGTGGTCCATGCTCACATAAGATACGCAAACTATGCTGCGTATATGTTACCTACACTTCCTTCTACACCGTTCAAAAAATGAGAAATACCCGAAAATAGTTCAAAAATGTATAAAGAATTTAATATAAAAATACACGCACATGAATGGGCTACTTCGCAGAACCCATGAATGAAGACGACGTCCGCAGTGGCATTCTATGCAGTGATTCACGCTTCCTCGCAATAATGCTTGTTAGACAGACTGGCGTGCATCAATCTAGCGCCGATAATTTGCATATTAGCAACTGGTTATATGCAAAAACGGCACCCATTCATGCTGTACTCTATAATCAAAGCAATGCAGTGAGTCAGATTGAATTGATCGACTTTGGCGTGATAATAATGGCGAATAGCAGCTTGGTTGCGCTTGAGCATGCGATAATTTAAAAGGATCGGGTTTATCCTCCAGTTTAAACCCTAATTTTCTCACTATGGGTTTCATAATAAGGCTCGAAGGTATACCTAATCACCTATAGGTCAATAAAGAGGACTTTTCGGTATGTTGGAAAAAATAAATGAGATTTCCAGGAATAACCAAAATAACCCGAAGAAGTCCCAATAGACACATTGCTCGCAGTAAAATTGGCCAATGTGACTGAAAGGTTCGGAAGTTCCAAGCGTTAAAGTACGGAATTACATAGAATATTTCTGCCTCTTATAGGATAGTTCAGCCAGATTGGTTATGATGTTCAGGACTCAACGCGGCGCTATCAAACTGATTAACAACAGGGTGTTAGTGGTTGAAAATTGAAAAGCCTCGTGCACAAATGTAGAGGTTGGGCCTCTCTGTAATAACGCACTTTGGCGAGTGTACTCAGGAGCTAAACGAATTGATCTCCTGCTACCATGCTACAGATCTTCGAAAATAGCAAACTCCCTTCCTTTGTAGCCGATATGCAATGCAAACATTGGCACGAAGCGATTAGGAAATTCTTTCATTTAATTAGCACAATTAGCCAAGGTTTGAAACTCTATGCTAAACTTACATAACTAAACTTTTTTTTAATCCTACAATCTGGGGACCCCCAAATGAATGACTTCCAAGTTCCAACATGGCAAGCCGATGACCTGGTAAGGGTTGCAAGTGGATGGCACAAGACCGGCCTTTGTTGATGTCATATGCAGAAGCATCGGTCGGTTCATAATATAAAGCAAAAGAAGATCTTTTTGTAGATTACCACTGGACGCTAGCCTGAAAATATCATATTTAGGCAGTTTGTCTTCTGTTGGTTGTCGACCATTTTTATCATATTTTGATAGGAATATTCAACTCACCTCCTTGGTCCAAGGACCCTTGACTAGTTCTGGGTTGACGACCTTGTGCCATCGCTGCTGGCACTGGACGTCTGATCTGTCTGTGAACTCATTCGCAATGAGCTCCCAGTTCTCGTTGTACGCTTTCACCATCGTTTTCAGCTTCTTATCCTGGAATCGAGGGAAAATGCCGATCAATTTTGTTGGATAACTTTTATAAGCAATTGGAAGAGAACGATGGCGAACCAAATTCAGCATTTATTTAATTACTTCTATCGAGTTAGAACTTAAATCCGCGCCACAGAAGTAGTATTTTTTATTTTTGCTGAACCAACCGACCCTTTGTGGCGCCACCTGTATTAAGTATTCAGGGAGGTACTGCGTTTATTTCTTACCTCCTCTTTCGTCCATCGCCCTCTATTAATATTCTTCCTCTGCCCAGTGCTTTTGGTTGTAGTCTGCACATCGTCATAGTTCGTCGAGTCTTCAGAGTACTCGCTCGTCTCCGATTCACTGAAACAATTATATTATCGGAATTAATAGCTTATTGTGATATCCTAGTTCCTACAAAGGGTAGTGGTGTATTTGCAAAGTCCACCTGGAGAATTTCCTGTTTGATGATCCAACGTTAGCTCCCGGTATTCATTCTTCTTCTTTTTCTAACCCTTTTAAAAAAAAAGGGTGTGAGTCAAGATATTTTTCCCCATCTCATAATTCACGCAATTCATCCATACTTACTTCGGTCGACCTCTACCACAATTACCATTCATTCTCATGTTGATCACCCGTTTTGCCGGTATTCATTCTATTAATTCAAAATCTACAAATTTTACATGTTATAGTTTTTTATTATGCTCTACTTAGAAACCGGAACCTAATCCTATCATTTTCTTAAACCATCCATCAAAGACATGACTTATTAACTACAGGCCCCAAACACGTGCTTCGTTTGCAAATAAGGCCTTGTCCTTATATTTTATTATATTTCATTTCCTTACTAACTATTGCTTAATCTGCGCCCAGAGCCTTCAAACTATTACCTATTCTATGTCTCAAGTCTCACTAACTGTTACATATTCTATGCCCCGCCTTACGTAATCTTGGAATATTATTAGCTTTTATAATAATAAGCAGAAGTTAGGCGCGGCGAAGCTTTGTGTGATAATTCTAAACGTGACTAGAGATTTCAGATAAGAATGTAGGTAATTTTTTTTATCAGTATTTGATGGGCGTACTAAGCTGCTTTGAATTATTTTTTTATACAGGTTATAAGTTAATTGGACTAAGAAGCACGCCTTGTGGGACGCCTAGAAATGAACTTATATGGATTGATCTATGTAAACGTATTCTACTTATAACACTGTTGTACTAGCATATGCTATTTTATACAGGTTATAAGTTAATTGGACTAAGAAGCACGCCTTGTGGGACGCCTAGAAATGAACTTATATGGATTGATCTATGTAAACGTATTCTACTTATAACACTGTTGTACTAGTAAGTATATGCTAGCACAGAAATGTTATAAGAGTATAATTGTACTTATTTTTTAACCATCCTCCAGGTACGTTTTTTTTTTTAGTAAAATGATTGCTAAGCCTTTCAGGGAACTATAGGATTATAGTGCACTGCTTTGTTGTGCTTTGTAAGGTTGTGTTTGTGTGTATGACACAACAAATTACACATTATGTAATTGTTGTAATCGAGCGTAATGAGATTTACTTCTAACATTTCTGAGTGACAAGCGCAGTACATTGCCACACACGTTTATAAGTATAAAATTCTGAAACGGGAAGCATAACATCAGGAAAATTGTTCATCATAAAATATAGTAACGCAGAAAGACTTATGTGACAACACCTACCTAGGAAATATTACCACCAATTAGCTAAAACAATAACTTGACAAAAGTATACTCAGTAAAATAATGTATTAATGCTGCCAATAGTCTACAAAATATTATCATGTTCAAATACGTACGATTAAGATTTGATAGCCAAGTAATAAAATCGAGTCGCATTACAGAACACATACAGAGAAAAAAGCATCATCTTTTTGTAGTCGGTTAATATAATCTTTGACTTTGCTCGAAATGCTCTAAGTAAACAAGGACATCCTCATGTCTCATGAGAAGGAATGTTAAAAAGCAAACTACATTCCGGTTCGTAATCAACTCATCTACACCGTATCTACAGTATAAAAAGCTTTACTTGATTCAAAGCCAAATGTCACGTACCTAGTAACTCTCAGCGGTATTATATGAATAGGAACCAAATGCTTGGTTAAGCCAATGCTTGACCAAGCATTGGCTTAACCAACCATACAAATACACATATTAGTTCAAATACATACGAGTAACTTGAAAAACCTTTATAAGGTTAGAAATTCTGTAAATATACTAATTATTATGAATAATAAATAAACCTTAACCAGCACACGTTAGGATAATAAATGAAATAATTGGACGAAATTAAAAATCAACTAAGATTAAGTAAATATCATTGGAAATAACAGCATAATTAATCACAGTTTAGACTAGAGATATCATTAGTTAACGAGCTATAACTTAGTTTTAGAAATTGTGTTAGAATATATACCTATTTTGAAAAAATTAAAATAAATTGAAATTAGCTCTTATGAAATTGTCAAAAAATATCATCAATATAATGTACTAAATGCAAGTTATGTTAAAAGCGTTAAATAGTTTACTTTAGCGGTTCCTTTTGCATTTATCAAGAATGACGTTTTCCATTGTCAACATTGTACCCATCGCATGGATGTTGAGCAAAAAAATGGCGCCAGAATTCGTCGTAGACACACAATAAACTTCGAGGAACAAGATCCAGAGGCCCAGGGTAAACCCACAAGCAATTCTGACATTAATAAAGATACGGATAAGAATAATAATACCAAAGCACAGATTCTAGAATTCAACGTGACAACGAACGAGTTTCATGAAATAAGTATGGATAAATAACCTACACTTACCGGTTATGAGGCTAATAATTCTCGAAGCGGAATGGCACTTCTGGTGAGGTAAGAAGATGAATAAAAAACTACAGACAATATTATTTATGCATACCGAGACGCGGCATCAGCTGATAGCAAACGAGTTTTTTCTCATTCATTCCGAATGCCTCACTGAGGTTGAAATAAGAAATTAAGAACATTCTTAGTTATTTTTAAGACTTGGTCAAATACCTTTAAAGAGCAGAGAGAGATATACATATTTCTTTTTCTTTTCTTTTGTAATATGCCGTCGTTTAACATCAGACGAATTTGTCGTCAAACGTAGATTTATCAAATGTGAAAAATAGGCTTGCACTTGACCGCTAACTCACCTGAAGCTAAGAAACCAACTGCCTCACGATAAAACGCCAAGATTATATTATCTAATGGAAAACACCGACTCGGGAAGCGTATTCGACATTTATATAGTACGTCTACGTACGATAAAAGTGGAACAAAAGCGTTACGTTCGTGTTTTCAGAATATACACCCACCTTGGATTGATAACACTACCTAATAAACGGCTATAATCTTGTGACTTTAACAGGCGTGATTTTATTAAATACGTTAAGGTATAATAGAGAAAAATTGGTAAATAACTTACTATTGCAACATCACGTAGATTTAACGACAGCCAATCGAAACGCATAAAAATCCAGGCAAAGGCACTCCATTATGCACTAACCCATGATTTAACAAACGAACACATAGATAAACTTCATAATACACAGCACCTTTTAAACAACAAAATATGATTAAAAGTTGAAGTTTAAGAAGAACCCACAAAAAAATTAAACCCCCCAATTTCCCGCCAAAACACCCAACTCACATCTCCCTAAGCTATCGCCAGTCTTACGGCCCGAAAGTCACAATAACACTGAGCCAAAAGGAATAAAAAATACCATCCCTGCTTCGTTCCCACACGAACACATATACTCATTCACCCACACACCTACAAGGTGCGCATACGCAACACCGTATTAAGGGTGTAGGGATCAACAAAAACCCCGTAAGGGACGCCATAATTCCAGAAAAGGATGCCCAACTAAAAAGGAACGCGAATGAAAAGGACGTAGTATCAGGTACAGAAATCATACCCATGAGAATGTGTGACGCAACACAAGCGAAGGCAGGTGTTTCAAATAGAAAGGAACAAAGAAATTATAGCCTTTTTATTGGATAGGTCAGCGTCAGCAGAAGTTAAATTGAAAAACTTGCGCACACGCTTACAACTATAGCATGAGTTGCAAGTTTATAAGAAGTAATAAGAACATGAAATCCTTCAAATTCATCCTCTTCAAAGTCACAAATGCTTTCTGGTTTAAAATTAACGGGAAACCATGTGTTTCAAATAAAATGGCACTTTCGGTTTCAAGGACAGCAAAAAAAAGCACAAACAAGAGGGTTCGTGAACGTATGACGGATGTTGCACTAATTTTGCTAACGGGGGTTGTTTTTGTTGGATGTATTTATATGTTATGGTTTTTCAATGGCAAGAAATATAAAGGAATTATATACCTAGTACTCAATAGTATGGCATATACATATATATATATGGCCCAGTTTATAATGTAGGTAACGAAACAAAACCAAAATTTTGCCAATAAAGCTGCTAATTTGCAAAAAAAATAAGATTATATTGATACTGTTTTATATATATTTTGGTAAGTAGAAAGAAACGGATACAGCCTAAAGGAAATAAAAATAGGACAAGACCAAAAAAAAAAGATTTTAGTAACGCTGATACACGCTTTGCAGACCTAACATAGATCTGGAACGTAGATAGATTGCCTTACCATCGTTTTATCCACCCATCAATGGAAAAAAGTATGCACTGATTTTGAAAATAATATTTGACACAACAATCAGGTGGTGATGAAAAACAATGATGATGATTAAATAACCAGGTCTAAGGAATCTCTGTGCCAAATTTCAAAACGATTGATTCAGCCGTTTAGCCATGAAGAGGTAACAAACACAAATAGAGAGACTAAGACAGACGACAGAGTTACTTTCGCTTTTATAATATAAGATAGGATTTTGTTTGAGAGAAATACATATTTGGGAATAAAAGCGCTTACTTTAGCAAAACATACTAATTTAAGCGCTAAATTAAATAATTTTAAGTCGTCAATAAAATAATGTTAAGTTTACATGCAACACAGGATAAAAATGTCGACTTTTAGTATGCTTAACATTGCAATTGCAAATATTGATACAGATAAGTAACTGACAAGAGGTCGCATTTCAACTGTTTGTTAGGAAGGTGGATATCAAAGTCGTAGCGCCATCATTTCCTGTCATACACAAATACAATGATAACGATGTGAATACTGTAAGTGATGATGTTGAAAGGGCAATGCCAGATACGGAAGAATCTAATCAGATAATGGTAGACATACAAGCTTTTTTCACACATTTTTGGGAGCTTTAAGGAAACAAGATCAAAACGCAAAAGATGTCTGAAAACAAATCTCAAATAGTTAGATACAAAACTCCAAGTACAAGGTACACTTTAAACACTCTGTCGCAACGATCATATTAATGTCAAATAAGCAGTGTTCAAATGCCTAACTTGACGAACACAAAAACACGTTGACAATCAACAATAAAAATTATGTTTCCCAAAAATTTTAACTCAACAAAGAAAATCGGTTGACCCATTTCTTTATCAAGACAGTTAATCATGAAGTTTCTAATTAAAATAAGGAAACGGACCATTTTGTGTGTAGTCATTTTCACCTGTTCCGGGTTACAAGTACATCCTGACAATTTGATTTCACGAAAGATTATGAGAGTGAAATAATTCGAGTCTAAATTACGAAAATAGGTTTTTTTCATACTAGCAGGTTCGATATAGACAACATATCATCAATTTTAAATATTTGATCATTAATGAAACGAAACTGGTATCGATAGCATCGTTAATTCACTAAAATAAGTGCATTAGATCATATTCATCTTTATATCTTCTTCTAATGTCTTGTCGCTATTTTTACTTTAATGTCTTTAAATACCTTATCAACATTCTACAATAAAGATATTTAACCTATGAAAACTATTACGATTTAAAAATAAAACGGAAATACGTACAAAATTAAGGTCTTCAAATGTCTTGCTTTTGGCCAATTTCTATAAATTAACGGGGCGTGTAAGAAGTAAAGAAAAAAAAGTCCCAACATGGGGCTCCCTAAGGAAACGTCCTGTTAAAACACGCATTGCCCGTGCTTCCTGTCCCCGTGTCCCCTTGATGCTTTATGTGACCTAGTTGTTAGCACTTAAAACATTGGATCTTCGGCTGAGTTCGATGACTTCCAGAAGTTCATGTAAATATTGGTAAGTTGGGAAACCTGAAGGTGTTAATAAGTAAGGCAGTATGTGCTTATTTCCTTTTTTGTAAAGTAGCTTTCACACCTGGAAGATTGTTGCATGTATTTTTGTTTGTTGCGATATTTTGGTAAAATAATTCTATGAAGATTTTATCTAAATTTAACTATTGGGATAAGAGTCCTAAAATATATATTTTCTTTCCACATTAACAATTTCCATTAAACAATTTTTTCTTGGAATTTTCAAAGTTAAGAGTGAATAGATATTTTCTAGATCAACGAGCTCCATCCTCGGCCACACCGTCGCATAACATCAAGTTGGTGGTCAATCGTAGTTCGATCTTAAAAAAAGATAAATTGTGAATTTTTGGCCCTTATGAAAGAAAATAACAGAATATCATGTTATCCGAACTGTACGAGTATGTTTCGTATTATCGTTGTGAAACATGGCACTTAATTAAACGTTATCGAAGTATTTGATATCCCCACAACGCAATAGGTATTGTGGTCATTTGACAATTTCGTATGTACTGAACCCATGTGGGTAATTTGATAAGTTACCGAGAAATACACCAGAAATGAATGAAATAAGTGTTATTTAAATAAATGATGGTCTGTTTAAGATGTTTCAGTACTTGACTGTTTACTAAATGAGACGTTGGCAACAAATAAAATATCAAATATCTAAATCAGATAAAACAAAAAAAAAAGTAAACTAAAACAAAAAAATCTGCCAAGTACGAATTCTTTTCGTACATCAAGGGTTCCGTAAATGTAACAAAAAGGTACTCGACATTTTTCAAGATTTACTATTTAAATCAAGTTAGTATAAAAAATGGCTCAATATCATGCCTCATTGACAAATGCCGGTAAATTAAGCAAGTATGAATTCAAATAGTGAATTAGTGTCCATAGTATCGCCATGTTTTAACCTTCAGATAGGTATGCAAAATGTACAAAAGATATTTTTTATTATTATTAAACAAAACAGAGATATGAATTTAAAAATATAGAACAATTTAATATAGGCATGTCATAATCTCACAGAAGTCAAAATAAATAAATACTTGAATAGTACTTGAAACCAGTAACTGGATCAATGTCAATCTGCCTATCGACAAATCAGCGTCAGTCTAGACTCCCAGATCCAGGCAGGCCTGCCTGATTAAACACGCCTTGTGAATAACACCGTCTGCAAACGACACGTGGATTATGTCATTTCAAGTTCAAACAGATGGTTTACTCTTTTAAAAAATATACAAGCGTAAACTATAAAGTTAGATGAAAAAAAAACTGTCAAAAGTCACTGTACCTAAACATATACAGACGATGGCTTAATAAAGCTTGTGAGTATGGGATCTAGATAATATAAAAGGGAATCTCTGTCTGTTGGTTACCTTTTCATGGCTAAACGGCTGAAGCAATCGTTATGCAATTAGGCACAGACATTCTTTAGGACCAGCCTGGTCCTACCAGGAGAAGTACATAAGCTATTTTATCATTATCATCACCGTTTTTTCATCACTATCAGTGCTAGAACAGACATCCATGTCATTACAATCTCGTCTTTAAATCGCGGGTGAATCGGTTTCTACTAGGTAAGCGCGCTCCATCGTAGACCGCCACATCAGGAATATTCATGAACTAGGTGAGAACTAGGCACTAAGGTAAGACACGTCCTCCATTCCAAAATCAACTAAATATATATATAATTTTAGTGGCTAGCGACACAAAAAATATGTGTGATGTAGTAGTGACATATTAAGTTATTAGCTCCTATATATATATTAGATTTGAATATATGATCAGCAAAAGGGCCTGAAAATTTAAAATTTATTTTTAAAATTGAAACAATTGGAAATATATACCATCATTTTCCATAGATTCGCTTCAAGTATAAAGAAACTTAACATGTATATACATATATGTAAGTGGCTATTGTACTTCTACATTCTTTTATCACTAGATATCAACTAACCAGTATTCCGATTACATTTCCCATATAATATTAACCTCTTGTAGCTCGAGAAGTAGTTTAAGATAACACAGGTTCTCGTTGCATAGTTAGAACAGGATGCCTCCATGATGTGACAACTGGACTTGACCCCTCGTCGCAGTAAATTATGTTGGCTCATCCGTAACCAACCAAAGAAAGATACATATTTTGCTTTTTGCTGAGACATGGTTCTTATGTGTAGTGCAAATTACTCAGGACACGAGGACTTTGAGTGAGTGAATCATATGACGGGTCAGGTCGCTAAGCTTAACCGCCTGCAATGTGGCATAACATAATATAGATAGAGCGACAAGTGGAAGTAATAGCACAGTTTATTTAGACTGCTATATTACTTAAATCAGGCACCAGTAATACAGTTTTCAACTAGTCCTTTGTGCCAAATAGCAATCAATAACAAAGCATAAATTGTCTGTGTGAAATTAGCCTTACCTGTACTTAATATTATCTAATAGTGGCTCATTTTGTTTGTATAAATATGTTAGCAATTTAAAAAAAAAACCGGACAAGTGCGAGTCAGACTCGCCCACCGAGGGTTCCGTACAAACTAGTAGATAAAAGGGGGAAAGAGGGAAATCATATATTTTTTTTATATTTTCCTTCATAAACCGAAAAATATACATCGTAAAAATATTTAAAAACCTGTTTTAGCTTATGCTAATGAAGCTCTTTCATATGATACCTCACATGATATGGTTGATTCACTTTAAAATTTGGACCCTCATTCCTTGCATAAAGACACTATGTTTTGTGATTAAATAAAAAATATACCGTTTTCGGATTTTTTCCTATATGTGTACTCTAACACAATGCTTCTTGCCAAATTTCATAGTTCTAGGTCAACGGGAAGTACCCCATAGGTTTTGATTCCCTTGTGAGTGTCGAAATTTGCATTTATTACGACATATTCGGCTGTAACTTTTTTTGCGAAAACTGAGAAATTTTATTTTTCTTTAAGCAAAGCTTGTACTATGGAAACTAGATGGTTGATAGAATACATATAAGTTTTTTTTTTTGTAAATACACACGTATGATACATAGAAACACCCAGACACAGAACAAACATCCATGCTCATCATAGGTGGGGACCTAGGGCAAACATTTGTGTTATGAGACATGAACCCACGACCTACAGCTCAAGAGGCAGTTGTACAACCACTGAGCCATGAGGCCTGTTAAAATGATTTATTACGTAAGCTGTCCCGATCGCGCCGGCTTTTGCTATTTAGGAACAACTTAAGGTAGCCCGATCGCGCTGGGTTTTGCTATTTAGGAACAACATAAGGTAGCCCGATCGCACTGGTTTTTGCTATTTTAGAATAGATTAACCTGGCCCGTGTCAGATTTTGCTATTTTGTAATAACGCAAGCTGCCCGATCGCGCTGGGTTTTGTGAAGTTGGAACAACCTCAAATTACCATTTCGAAATATTTACCTATCTTGTACAATGTTTCATACAATGCTGTTTTCAAGTGAAAAATAAAAGCAAGTAAATGTTGTATGCGCCAGCAATGTGACACCGGAATCCAGGTAATGAAAACCTGGCCATGCGGCCGGTGGGCGTAACTTGAGCCGGCCTGGGACCACTCGACTGGCACTGATTGCTTTCATCCTTTACATGTTGGCGGGAAAATACGGTTTGATTATAAATATAGGCTAGAATGTTTGCCATCCGTTTTAGTGCAATACAACTTCTTTATTGTATGACAATCAGTGGAAATATGGACACCCTACCTAATATTATAATAGCCAAGTAACTCTGTTTGTTGTCTGTCTGTTCGTTACGTTTTCACGACTAAATGGCCCAACAGATCACTCTGTTTGATAAGTAGATTCTCGATGCACCGGAGAATGACATAGAATGCTTTTTTTAAGACATATATCATCGTTTAAACGATCAATTTTATTGTATATATGTATATATATAATCTGAATCTCGGAAACGGCTCCAACGATTTTAATGAAATTTGGTTTGTAGGTAGATTAGGGGACGATAAATCGTTTTTGCTAGGTTTCATTTTTAGTGAACCTGGGTTTTCTCGTATTTTTTGTTATAAAAAATCCGAGTGGAGCTCGGTCGCCCAGGTACTAAGTAGGTATTAAGTGACCAGGCGAATTACTTGTTTGCCTAGTTGCTCAATTTCAAATGTCTAGCATGATACACAATACATCAATGGCAAATGAAGAAACCACTTTGGTATATATATTCCCGCCCCGTGTCACAGCGTCAAATACAATGACCCTAATAAATTATCAAAACAATTACCCAAACATCTACTCCCCAGCTGCTGTTACATCAGCGAGATAACCAGACCTATTTATACAAGTGTCGTGTATCAAAACAAATGTACCTAGTTTGAATCAGCCATGCTTGTATATTTGTATATCATCATCATCTCAGCCACCAGAAATCCACATGTTTACCTCCGCCTCCATACATATGCCTCCGCCATGGACATCCAAAAAGACCTGATAAAAGCGGCTTGGATCCAACGTCTTGCTGCCACTAGTATGAGGTCTTCTATCCACCTTGTGGCTGGTCTTCCTACGCTGCGTTTGTCGGTGCGCGGTCCATCCGAGAACTTTTCAACCCCATCAAGATCTACGTGCTATGTGCCCTACCTACTGCCACTCCAACTTGCTAAGCCGCTGTGCTATGTCGGTGACTTGTGTCAATTATAGCATACTCCACACAACATTAAAAAATGACCATAAACATAACGAATAAGCCTTTATGGTTGCAACCGTATAGAAAAATAACGTAATGTACTAGCAAGCTTTATAACCTCGGCCAATGCACGTGTATCCATGGCTATGAATAAAATTAAAAAAATATATATAACGATTACCTTAGGAACTCTCTGACATGTAGGTTTCCTCAGGATTTTTTACCGACTTCAAAAAGAAGGAGGTTAACAATTTGACTGTATTTTGTTCTTAATGTTTGCTACCACAAGCTCCGTCATTTATAAACCGATTGAATAATTATTTTTATTTTAAAATTTACTTTCAGATTGGTCCCAGAAAAATTTCATCAACATCGATCCAGTAGTTTGGTTTTTAAAACAAAATTGCGAATTTTGAAGTCGTTTTTTCAGTTTTTAAACTATAATCAGTTTGAAGTTGACAGAAACTTTGAAAAGTTAAAGATGCGTTCCTTGCGCTTTTAACTACAGGAAAATCGTCTTTACTTTATGTACTTAGTTTTCTATGCGACTTAAATGACCGTAATCTATAGTTTATATTCATTAAACTAAGGTCAAAGAAAAATGGATCCATTATGAGCGCACCCCTTTCGTTAGAGAATTCTCATAGATTACTCTAGTCAGGTGAGATAAACCTTTTTGGGCTATTGCCTAAAATTAATTACGTTTTTTAACGAATTTAGGTACATACAAGCAAAAGATCACACCTATTGTCCCTTCATTATGGCTCATAAATTAACAAATAATAAACACTGGTCAAGTGCGAGACAAGGTTACAAAATAATGGGAAATTCTTTCTTCAAAATAAAACCTCTTTGTTGATCCCACAAAAAGAGACTAAATATGACAAGGAACTATTCCGTTGCGTTTTGGCGGGAACGTCATCGAAACATGTTGTTGCTTTACATACAAGCGAAAGATAACACCTATTGTCCCGGGGTAGGCAAAGAATCAAAGACCATGAAGCTGTTTGACGCCACATTTGACTGTAGTCAGAGGGTTAAATGGAGAGGGTATTAGAGGGATATATTTCTATATTATTACTTCTTGAAGGTAAACGTAAAGGGCTATACCGATTTTGATTAACGAGGTGTTAGTAAATTAATCTGTATGTAAGGAGTTTCATAGGTTATATCTCTTTAAAAAAATATCTGGCACGGAAAAACAGCCTGAGCTTACTTTTTAATAGATCTACTTGACGAAATAGTTTTATTTATTTTTTTAAATAAGAAAAAAAACTGAAAAAATAAGTAGCTGCACTTCGCAGTAACTAAATAAATCTTACAGAGATCATTAACTTCTTCAGAATAAAATGTAGCCTATGTTCACAAACAAAATGTTTCTAACTTCTGCTATCTATGATTTAACACTGAGCAAGGGTAAAAAACAGGTTTGCTATTCTTCGAGCATAGACAAATAGAATCGAGAGTCATCCCATAGATCCCACGTTAGTTTTAGAAAGGGAACTGGACAAAAGATCATAGCCCTAGGGGACACATGCGAAAATTAAAAAATAAATACCTTGTCTATGAGTTTAATAGGTTTTCTCACGCGACGAAAGTAGCGTGGTTGAGGGTAGTTTATTTGCATTGCAAGGTAAATATAATGAGAAATGGTTTTATACAATTAATTATGTCTATGTATAAGGCGGAACGAACCGGCAAGCGCAGCGTAGGAAGACCAGCCACAAGGTGGACAGAAGATATTATCAGACAAGTGGCAGGAAGACGCTGGATGCAGGCCGCTTCCAACCGGTATTTTTGTAAATCCATGGTGGAGGCATATGTCCAGCAATGGACTTCTTGTGGCTGAGATGATGAAGATGATAAGGCGGAAAGATGGGAAATGTGGAAGAAACATCGTCTTTGTTTTATTTTCTTATACTCAAATTATTTTAGGTGCAAATGGTCTGAAAATCGTGGTGTTTTATGCACGAGTAGTGTAGGCAAGTGAAATAAGTGGTGAGCTCATGTTTTTCATATTTTTTATTTTTTTTATCAGCCCTGTTTGTACAAACTGTCCCACTGCTGGGAACGGGCCATCTTCTCAGTGTGAGAAGGGTTAGGCCATAGTCTGCCACGCTGGCCAAGTGCGGATTGGCAGACTTCACACATCTTCAAGATCATTGAGAACTCTCAGACATGTAGGTTTCCTCACGATATTACGGTTTTTCATATTATCGATAAAATTTTCTAGAAGTTTCCAGAAGTCACCAGCACTTTACCTAGAACTCGAGAATGACTTATTTACTAGTGACTGTGACTAGTCTTTTTATGAATTGCATCATTCATGAAACTTGAATAAATCTCATTATACTTGGACACATTGCCGTAACGTAGTGGAGGGGCAAAATTTTACAATAAGTAAATAATATTTATATAATATAATAAAATTTATTTATTTATTTATATAATAAAATTTATATAATATATCTTATAAATATTTGAACCATTTCATATTTTCGTCGCATCTACTATTCGGACCAATTGAAATGAGCACGGAATTTTCCATTAAGTACTCGTACTTATACTGTGAGGAATCGAGGAATCCTCTTTCTATAGATGAACGTATAATAATGACATCATTGTAGCGACTGGCAACACCGTGTGTACTGACTTGCAGGGATGCCCCTTATTTAATTTTGTGCTTGGATTGTTTGTAACTAATATTCAACTAAAATGACTTCTATAATATAAAGAATAGTGTTCAATATTGTCTAACAGCATCTGCAAATTCAGTTTTTGCCGAAAATGTACTTTGCAATTACTGTTTATTATAATATACAGTAATTCTAAATAATAAAGTTAATTTAGTTCTGTTTTTTTTTCGGTATAAATAAATAAATTATGTTTCAAGTCAAGTTGTATGTTGTCAAGTCAGTGGCGGATGGCCACTGACTTGACATGTAAATTGCACGGGTCCAAAAAAATAAGATATCGACTTAACAACTTATAGATCATAGATGTATTATTCTCATTCTGCGCAATAGATAGACCAACGGAAACTTCAGTTATTATTTTGAATGATAAATTATAGATAAAGGCTCGCTTTATTCAGTTGGTGTAAATAGGAAAGGTGGAAATAGCTGTTTTAAATGCATGTAAATTATTCTACAAGTAAAATAAAATTGATGAATTACGAAGGAATTAGTGCTGTAATAGTTGCTATCTGTGACAGCTGGATTAAAACCGGAAATGGCGGCCATATTTTAATATTCCGTTTAAAAACACGACCTTTGGATAAGTTAATGTGATAAGAATTAAGTACCTACTTAGTTGCACTTCTGCGAATGAAATAAATAAACAAAAGCTATTTTTTACGAATTTCTTATCTCTGTCAACAATGAAAGTGAAGGATTGTTTTTGAAAGCTCCGAGAAGTTCTTTAAAATTAGTGAGTATTATAGAGAAAGATCTGGTTTACTAAATCCAGTGTCCGCAACGTTGTACGTGCTGTAATAGGTGCTATTTGTGACAGCTGGATTAAAACCGGAAATGGCGGCCATATTTTAATATTCCGATTAAAAACGCGACCTTTGGATAAGTTAATGTGATAAGAATTAAGTACCTACTTAGTTGCACTTCTGCGAATGAAATAAATAAACAAAAGCTATTTTTTACGAATTTCTTATCTCTGTCAACAATGAAAGTGAAGGATTTTTTTAAAGCTCCGATAAGTTCTTTAAAATTAGTGAGTATTATAGAGAAAGATTTGGTTTACTAAATCCGGTGTCCGCAACGTTCAAAAATATCCGAGACAGAAACTTTTTGCTATATGTACTAGATACTGCGAATGAAACAAAGAAACAAAAGCTATTTTTTACGAATTTCTTATCTCTGTCAACAATGAAAGTAAAATATTGTTTTTGAAAGCTTGGATAAGTTCTTTAATATAAGTGAGTATTATACTTAGCGAAAGATTTGGTTTTCTAGACACGGTGCCCGCTGCGTTCAAAAATGTCCGAGGCAGAAACTATTTGCTATAATATGTACTAGATACACCCAGCGTCCCACCCGTGGGGGGAACAAAATAAGTGCCAGAGTTAAGTTTCATTAATAGCGAGTACGATTTTGTACCTATGATTATCAAAACTGATTGACTGTCTAATTAAATACAATGTGCAAAGATTTAAATAATCGGCCAAGTGCGAGTCGGACTCGCGCACGAAGGGTTCCGTAGTATCATCTATAATACTACAAAGTATAGTTCTGTTTATAAAATAACGAGAAATCAACGAAATTCCAAGTAGTAAATTGCAAACTTATAGGTAGGCTTTCGATACACATCCGGGCACAATACGCGCGGCTATAGCTCGCTCCGTGATGTTACCTCCCCCGCTACCCGCGCGGCCATTGCTTAGCAACCGCCTCGCGCTCGCGCCACCACCACACCGCAGCGCGGCGCTCGCACCGCGTTTAGATGCACGGATTATTTTCATTTTGTGAGTTTTTATGTATTAGATTAGGTATTTATTTTTATAGTTAATATATTTCTAAATATTTACTTACAAATATTCAAGTTTCTACCTGTTAATTAAGATCGAGTAAAAATTGCTTAAAAATTACGTTTGTTGTATGGGAGCCCCCCTTTAATATTTACTTTATTGTTATTTAATTATTTATTTTGAAAGGTAATATACAAGTAAATATTCTGTGAAAATTTGAAGCGTCTACCTGTTACCGTTTTTAATATTGAGCAAAAAAAATACGAAAAAAACACGTTTATTGTATGGGGACCCCCTTAATATATTTTTTTTTTAATTTTTAGTATTTGTTGTTATAGCGGCAACGGAAATACATCATTTGTGAAAATTTCAGCTTTCTAGCTTTCACGGTTTATGAGATACAGCCTGGAGACAGACAGCGAAGTCTTAGTAATAGGGTCCCGTTTTTACCCTTTGGGTACGGAACCCTAAAAAAATGGGCGTTAAATATATCAAATAATAAAAGAAAATAGCAATAGGGAAAATGCAATATTTTTATTTATGTTTTCATTTCATTTTAAAGAATTCCATGTAGAATAGACCACAAATATATAAAAAAAATACAAATAATACTAATAATATTAAACAAATAATAAAAAAAAAATTAAAACATTGTAATTTATCGGAAAAAATGCGGTTTTAAAATGACACGTTTAAATTTTCGCGCGAAAATGGACCTATAGTTCAGATGACGGTATTGCTGTCTGTCACTGGTCGTACTTATTCGTTGCTGGCTTTCATACATATGGAATTCATAATGAAAGATTGATTAGAATACTGCGCGAATTTGCTTACAACAACTATGATTTATACATACCGTAGTAAATTAGTCCCTTTCATTTCTACACTTGAAAACTCTGCACTTTCGACAAAAAAAGTTACAACCATGTCAACACTAACTCTTGGTAAATTCCTGGAGTCTGCTTTGATAAACCCAACTTCCATTTTTATTAAAAAAACGCAAATAATATTCCCTTAAAATAATATTAACTTTTACAACCCAACCAATAAGTTGTCTTATGACAGGAGTGACATCACTGAACACTGATTGGTGTTTTGAAAAATACGTCTTGCTTCAAGACATTTTGAAATCGTAAATAAGAAGCTTCTAGTAAAGTCGTCATCACTTTACTGAGGCAAGAATTAAATTTAAAAATGACTGTTTACGTGACTTAGACTGTGACTAGAACACTATATATCTTGTTTTATTCAAAAAACTTGAAAAAATTTCAATACTTAACACTGGCAAATCGCTAATCGCGGGGTCCAATAAAAAAATAAAAAAATCGTAATTATTGTTAAAAATCAACATTATGTAAAATAATAACGTTGCAGTGGCCTTTCTTATATATATTTTTAACATTTTAATCATAAAATTTTCATAAATATTCTAATTGCATCTTCCCTATTATGTGAACTGAAATGATCACAGATTAAGTACTAGTTGGACAGAGGCCGAAGATGACACAATTGGAGCATGTGTTATTTTTTGCCCCATTCAAGCGCCAATTCAAGCATAGTTTAGGAAGTTAAAGGCAGTTTGCTGTCGTCTACCATTTAATTGACGCGGTGGGTCACTCTTCAGATATTTTTTTATTGTAGAGATAACACGATGTGGATGACATCATACATTTTGATGTGGTTTTATATTATATTTGTATGTATTGATATTAAATTCCTTATAACTTATAAGGCATTTAATATCAATACATACAAATATAAGATATAAGTAATAGAATACCTGACTTGAAGGAAATTGTCATTTATGTAAGTGATAAGCTGACCCTGTCAGTCTGTCACTGCAAGTAAACATTTTGTACATTAAGATTTAAGTATTAGAGGGTAAAACCTTCAATCCATCTAACCCTCTATCCACGGTCAAATTCGGCGTCAAACAGCATTTTCGTGCTCAACCTACCTCGCCGTAAGGGAATATAGTTCTGATTGGTATGTGATATTAAATTTCAATTTGTGTTTCCTTAGGTGCATTAATCTATTTACGGGAAAAATATTCATAATCGTAAGGGGAGTGAGACAGCTGCCCTTTTATGCGATTAATATCGGTTTTAGTACCTTCTACATTGTAATGGTACTTGTACTTGTCTCAACTTGTTTGAGTATGCAGCCCATATAGTGTTGCCACATGTTCCGACTAGCGTTTTCTCCAAATCTTACCTAAGATCCCCCAAAATTCAGGTTTTCAAGAAACAAATCCCCTTAAAACATAATGATGACGTTCTTCGAATCTTATTCCCTAGTAGGGTGACAAAACGTTTAAACTCCAGCACCAAAGAATACTTGAACAAATTAATCCCCGATACCCTCTAAAATCAGATTTATCCCTAGAATCATGTCCACAAAAAAAATGTTTCCCCCGATTTTCGGCATGACTTGAAAATCTTCCCGAATTTGAGGGGATTCTCTCAATCTGCAGTCATTGACTACATCCATGTCGTAGAAATCTACTAAACAAGTATAATATATATATCGAATTCCTAAGGAAATTAATGTTACAATACGTTTAAATAGGAAGGAAAAACGGAAATAAACATATTCCGTTTTTCCTTCATTTATAGGAAAAATAGAAGATCACAATTTGCCATGTTTAAGATCAGTCAAAGTGAAATAATTACGGCCGTGTCCTCGTCTCGCCTCAGTAAAGTGGTAACGTGGCATAACTCGAAGCTTCCATGGATCATCATATTATTATTTTTAGGGTTCCGTACCTCAAAAGAAAAAAAACGGAGCCCTTATAGGATCACTTTGCTGTCCGTCTGTCCGGATGTCAAGACCTTTATTTCAGGAACGCGTAAAGGTATCGTGTTGAAATTAAAACTCTAAACTTACGCAGATCCATAGTCTCTTGCTGCAGAAAGAAAAATATAATTTCTCAGTTTTCGTAAAAAAAGTTACAGCCGAATATGTCGTAAAAAACTCAAATTTAGACACTCACAAGGGAATCAAAACCTATGGGGTAACTTCCCGTTGACCTAGAACCATGAAACTTGGCAAGAAGCATTGTGTTAGACCGGACATTTTTAATTTAATCAGAAAAATAGTATCTTTTTTTTATTTTATTTTTTAAACAAGATAGATCTACGATTGACCACTAACTTGCCTAATGTTAAGCGACGGTGTGGCCGAGGATGGAGCTTGTCGATCTAGAAGAAATCTATTCACTCTAGCCTTGAAAATTCCAAGATTGTAGGTCTCAGGAAACAGAGATGGCGGCAAAGAATTCCATTCTTGTGCAGTACGCAACAGGAATGTGCAAGGAATGAGGGTCCACATTTTAAAGTTCTTCAACCGTATCATGTGGGGTATCATATGAAAGAGCTTCATTAGCATTAGGTTTTTAAATATTTTTAAGATGTATATTGTTCGGTTTATGAAGGAAAATATAAAAAAAAAATATGATTTCCTCCTTTTATCTACTAGTTTTTACGGAGCCCTCGGTGGGCGAGTCTGACTCGCACTTGTCCGGTTTTTTTTAATTACATGCGCCTTAAGACTCTGACCCTAACCAAAATCTAGCAATTTACCGAAAAAATAAAAAAAACTTTTATAAGCAACACAAAGGTCCAGAATTTCACCTGGTCACTGCCCCCCAAGATTAATGTCTAAGGAACATACAATAACCTCCCCCGCACATGGCTTGACATTTCAACCCCTGCTGTTTTTTTAACTTCCTTCCCTTATTATGCGCACGAGTCAAGAAAAGGTGTGCAGCGAAAGCGTCGATGAAGCGTTTAGCTTTCATATTAATGTTCTTTTCTGTGACATTTGTTTTTTATGTGACTACCTAATTCAAAATTAAGGTTTTGTTGTAAGTGATGATCCCTTACCTTATCTTATCTCCAAGACTACTTATTAAAACTGCTGATCAGATTTTACTGATCACATTTTGCTTGTCAACGCGTCATAAAACGTTACAGAAAATACTATTATGGCGAACGATGATAACCCTAAACAGTTTTAAATTCTCTTTGTTTACAGATAAAACTTCTTTTTCTGAAGTGTTATCGCCATAGACAGCAGAATGTCATAGACCAACAATGACGGATAAAATATTACTAAATAAATTGTCAAAATGTATAACTACATACATATGTGTGTGTACTAGTGTTGTCATGACATAATTTGATAATTATTTATCAATAGTTCGTAATGTGTGACCACTAGTTCAGAACCCCTATTGATTGCAGAAATCCAACAGCTAAATTAAAAAAAAAACTGTTTTTATTCCTGTGGTTTTTTTCTTGGCACCATATTTAAATATTTTTTTGCTTATATAATAATTCTATTATAAAGGTTAACCTACATATGTTTCATAAATATACTCTACCCTAACAGCTCAATCAACTCAATCAAATCATCCAGTTTGTTAAGACAGGACTCAGGACTTTGTACTTACAATACCTATATATAAATCGGAGATATTTTCAATACTAAAACAAGACAGAATTCAATATAATACGTGACGCCATGTGCGTGTTTGTAAGTGTGGTAACAGACGCAAACTAGAAGCTCTTCGGGGCTTGCCGAGTATTGAAAAACAGAAGTTTCGAAATAATTTACAAGTACCGATCTTCTTCTTCGTGTCGATGGTTTTTGTAGTTTTTTTTTAGTTGACTTTTCTTTTTTTTTTCTTTTTGACAAGTGCCAATAAAAAAATCTATTTACCAAAATATGTCACTCTTTCCTTGACCCGTGCTAGTCCGCTTACAACAGTTATGACTAAAAAAGTTTTTGTTTTTTGCAAGGCAGGTTTGTTGTTGCAGGTTTGTTAATTTTTTTACAGAAATTCCGTTAGCTTAATTGAAACAGTGATGGAAAATATGAAAATATGTAAGTTGACGCGAATAAACCTACATTTCTGAGAAAGAGTATGAACCTGCCAAATGCCAACCCGTTTAACACCGTAGCAGACAATAGCTTATCCATTTCAAACTTCAACAAATCAAACTAAAATGTAATATATATATATATATATATTATAAAATGTGTCACTTGGGAGACACCGGCTCCTATAATACAGGTAATTAACCCAGTATAGGAGTAGGGGACGTGCACAACAATGTATGTAAATTGAGTCAAACAGAGATTTTTGTATTTGAAAAAAAAAACAGTCACAAAACTCTAGCAATAAGGAATTGAAAGGAATTTCGTTTATGATAAATTTATTGAATAGGCTATTTGATATTATTACTTTATACTGCGGCAGGACTGCGTTGCGAGACTTAATTTGAATACGAGATCAATAAATTGTATCTTTATTCAATTTTATGTTCTGAACGGAATTCTTTATCATGGTTTGGTTGGACTGAAGTCTGTTCATTTTTACCTGACTGCGCATAGTTCATAGTTCATTTATTAGTATCAAAATAAAGATACATGTCATGGTAGGTATGTAGATTCGAGTTTTTCGCAAGAAGCAGGTTATGTTTTTCGAGTGTATGTATGTTTGTATATGTATGTATGTGCGCCTCGCCTACATCCTAAACTTCTTGACCGATTTTGATGTGCGAAGTGTCGTTAGAATCGTCTTCACCCCCTGGGTATCATAGGCTTTATTTTTTGTAATAATAATAAAACATCTCTTGCAAATATAAAAAATGTGCTTTTTCGTAATAAACAAGTAATGTTTACTAGAATTATTCTAAAGAATGCCCATTTTTAATCTTTTACAGCGATTTTACGCATACTTTCTCACAAAAACCTACACTCAACAGCGTATCAAACGTAACGAAATCGTAAGTTAGAGTGCAAAAACGGCTTTTCTGCAATCAGGTATTTTGTTTTTCTTTTAATATAGATAGGTACACGTTTCATTTTATGTTCTTAATGGTATTCTTTTAACACGGTTTGGTTGGACTAAGTCGGTTCATTTTCGCGTCAGAACATCGCTGTAAACAGTGAAGGGGCCTCCCAAGATGATTGTAGGTCGTTGTTCTAGCGCCGTTCGTTCCAGATTATTATTGTAATAGGATAATGGAAGCATATTTCTTGGTGAGTGGCGAATCCGGTGGCAACCACAATAGCGAAGTGAAATACGCGCATCCCCTTTTTAGGGTTCCGTACCCAAAGGGTAAAAACGGGACCCTATTACTAAGACTTCGCTGTCTGTCTGTCTGTCTGTCTGTCTGTCTGTCTGTCTGTCTCCAGGCTGTATCTCATAAACCGTGATAGCTAGAAAGCTGAAATTTTCACAAATGATGTATTTCCGTTGCCGCTATAACAACAAATACTAAAAATTAATAAAAATTAAATATTAAGGGGGGTCCCCATACAATAAACGTGTTTTTTTCGTATTTTTTTGCTCAATATTAAAAACGGTAACAGGTAGACGCTTCAAATTTTCACAGAATACTTACTTGTATATTACCTTTCAAAATAAATAATTAAATAACTATAAAGTAAATATTAAAGGGGGGCTCCCATACAACAAACGTAATTTTTAAGCAATTTTTACTCGATCTTAATTAACAGGTAGAAACTTGAATATTTGTAAGTAAATATTTAGAAATATATTAACTATAAAAATAAATACCTAATCTAATACATAAAAACTCACAAAATTAAAATAATCCGTGCATCTAAACGCGGTGCGAGCGCCGCGCCGCGGTGTGGTGGTGGCGCGAACGCGCGGGTAGCGGGGGAGGTAACATAACGGAGCGAGCCATAGCCGCGCGTATTCGCGCGAGCGTCGTCATGCTGCCCGGATGTGTATCGAAAACCTACCTATAAGTTTGCAATTTACTACTTGGAATTTCGTTGATTTCTCGTTATTTTATAAACAGAACTAAACTTTGTAGTATTATAGATGATAGTACGGAACCCTTCGTGCGCGAGTCCGACTCGCACTTGGCCGATTATTATTTTAAATTCCGACTCATCAAGAACAGTATTTATTAAGATTTATTTTATTTAAAATAGGAAGTAACCATTTAGATTACCAAGAGTATATTATCTATATATTATTCAAACTGATTGAATAAGGTGATTTCTCGTGTAGGATCATGCAAAATAGTATTTTTGTGTTCAAGCATAAAAACTCAAATGCAGAACATAAAACTCATCCCGTTCGCAAAATTGTTTTCTGCGCATTCAAAGTCGGTCCTTCTTATTAGAGGCAGTACCTATAGCAGTCATGCAGTTACCCACAGCTTACACCAGACCCTAGTTTAGCTTATTCTAACAAATTAATTTTTCAAAGCGACATAGTGTCGCTTGCTTGCGCACTGCAAGGAGCAACACTATAAAATATAGCATTATTTAAAAAAAAATGATTTTTAATTAAAAACACAAATGTCAACGACCGTAGTGATGGGGCATTCGCGAAGAATGCAGTCCCAAGGCAAGTCTGCATTCCGAATACGGGACTTCCTTAGAGCAGGTGATACGCCATCTGGCGGACCACGTGGCAATTATTGACTGGCGAATACCGGGATTTTCGGAAGTCAATATTGTTATCGAGCTCTGCTAATCCTAATGTGTCGACTTAATTACTTTTATCGACTATCGATTTTTTGCATGGATATTGTGAGCCTTTCTGTCAGTTAGGAATTTATTGTTCACAATTTTCGAGTCGATTAAGTTAGGGAAATGTGTTTCTGATAAGTGCCGATTAAGTTTTAAAGGCACATTTGTTAATTTGTTTTATTGCTTTTCGATTGACCTTTTTCTGTCCAATTACAATTTATGGATTACCTTAATAAGCTACTTCATAGATTAAATTGACATATATATATGAATGTATTTAATTATTTGCCTTAATTTCAGATGTATTCTAGCTTTATCATAAACATCATTTTCATCCCGTTAGCGCCCTCTCACTACTCTCTTCTTGTACCATTCATCTTGCTCCTGTGTCAATCCTGTCTAAACCCACGATTTTTGTACCCTGAATTATACGATAGATTAATAAGCAATAATCGTTTGTCTTCTTTATTATCATATAAATAAATAAAACAAATTAGGGTACAACCTAGTTAAAAATTGAATAAATGATTGATTGAATAATCTTACTAGTTTGGTTGAAGCACTATCTTAATGTCCTTAGAGCTAATTTAATAAAATTGATCTAATGACGTCATCGCCCAAAACATATGCCATACTCGGAAAGTAGTCGTACATACAGATATCGATTTATCGCTGCCGGGAGCGCGTGCGCCGACATCTGCGACCCCCACGCATAATACTATGTTGATTGCCGCAGCTGCGCTCGGATGTATGGGGGATGCGCTATTTCAACAACAAAACGGCGTACCATTGATAGAAAATATCGAACAATTCTCAACTCTATTACGATTAAAGAACGAAACGTAGTCCATTTCAGAACTTAAATGTATCGATATATGAATAACTATCGCATGATGGACATCACAGCACTGCACTATTTCTTGATTCACACCACACTTGCGACCTTTTGTGTTCGAACAGTCCAAATTTGAATTAAAAATGGAATTGAACTATAATAATGTGTAGAAAAATAGAGTCTATGCATAGAAGACATTTGGTATTTGTTTTTGTGAGGGATTTTAAAAGGTGGTGAATGTACGGGCAGTGTTTTGTAAATTCATATGTTGTTTTAATGTTTGCCGACAACGCAATGTGTGGTGATGTTTCCTTTAAGGCTATATAGCTCATAAATCGTCCGTCTCACTCGCACATACCAACATTTTTGAAGATATACAATGACTGAATGGACTTACGAAAAAATAATCGCTTAGGTATTATACCCATAAACCATAAAACAATATAACAAACGTTCAGGAAAAAATTCGTTTCAATTAAAACTAGAAAATTGTTAAATTGAGCATTGTCTAGAATGTCTTGTTAAAATCTCTTATTTATCATGGGAGGTTCGTAAAAATACTTTGTTGCGAGTTTTTTGAGAGTATAATTACAAAAAAAAAACAGTGATCCTATAAGGGTTCCATTTTTAGGGTTCCGTACCTCAAAAGAAAAAACGGAACCCTTATAGGATCACTTTGTTGTCCGTCTGTCTGTCCGTCTGTCCGTCTGTCCGGGTGTCAAGACCTTTATCCTCGGGAACGCGTGAAGGTATCGAGTCGAAATTAGAGTTCTTGCTGCAGAAAGAAAAATAAAATTTCTCAGTTTTCGTAAAAAAAGTTACAGCCGAATATGTCGTAAAAACGCAGATTTCGACACTCACAGAGGAATCAAAACCTATGGGGTACTTCCCGTTGACCTAGAACTCTGAAATTTGGCAAGAAGCATTGTGTTAGAGTACACATATAGGAAGAAATCCTAAAACTGGACATTTTTTATTTAAGGCGAGGCTTGTCCAGAAATTTAGGTATTTTACGCTACCTCAGTTTACGGCATAGTTCCGCGTTTTATGAGAGCGCGACGTCCGCACAAAACGTGGCGTACGTTTAGTGCGATACCGATCCGACGCGCGCCGCGCCGCGCGCGAGTCTCGCCGCGTGGCGCGCGACTCGTCTGAGCCACATCTTCATTACATTGTAGTGGCAAGTAAGTTGTGATATACTGATATCAATCTATAAGCTTATTTCTTGAAAATCTATGAAATAATAATTTACTACTCGTACTCGTTCATTTTTCCGGGATAAAAGCCTAAGTATGTCATATTATGTGGGTATATCTATCTCCATTCAACAACCAACTCACTAACTCACATAAAACACTAAATTATCACATTTATAAAATAATAGCTATGCCCCTGCGGTGTAACCTGCGTAGTGATGAAAAACGATGATGATTATGATAAAATATAGCCTTTGTCCTTCTCCAGGTCTTGAAGAATCTCCTTGCCAAATTTCATAAATATTGGTTAGAATTACATATTACAAGTCAAATATATCACGTAAATATTTTTGATAATAATGTAAAGGTATATACAGGATGTTAGGTAATAAACACAAGCAGACACAACAAGGTTAATTTTAAAATTATATTGCAATACCATTAGTTAACCGACTTCCAAAAAGAAGGAGGTTTTCAATTTGACTATGTTTTTTTTATGTTTGTTCACCGATTACTCCACCAATTGTGAATCGATTTTGAAAATTATTTTTTCTGTGGTAAGTGATTTCAGAAGTGGTCCCATATAAATTTTATGAATATCGGTCTAGTACTTTGAATTTTTATAACAAAATAACTAACAATTATTGTAGGTTTTAAAAAGATCCTGAGAGAGTTTCCTGCAAATAATATAAATAATAAGTTGTCTATTTTGTTTGTTTATTGATTAACAGATTAACAGATTTACATATTTACAGATTTGCAGATTTACATATTTACATATTTACAGATTTATAGATTCACATATTTACAGAGTTACAAATTTAGAATCCGGAGTGTAACGAGGGATTCAAGCTCGCCCAAGACAAAAACACCTTTATCCCCGAAGTGCATACTCTACTTTTTACACCTAATGCGTGATTATAGAAAGAAATGGGTTTGAATCCACATTATTTAACAAAACAGAGCGCTTTGTTGTTATTTTTAATGTACAGCCTTGAAAAATTTCAGCATACGCTACCTGAACGGATTTTCTTTGATTTACATTATTATACCTACATTATGTAACAGAACGTCGCAATCGCAATTAAAATAGAGTTTTTCTAAGCAAACGCGCTCCATCGTAGACCGTAAACGTCGTTCAAAACTAGCGGGATCGGTGGTCAAGCTAAAGTTTCCCATAACAAAAATATAAAAAACAACCGTAGTACAATATCAAAAAATTAACAGATCTTTGAGTTGTAGCATATTTCATCTTCTTTGGTTGCAGTATTCGTGCCTGTTTTATTTCTTTTTTATGTTCTATTCTCACAACTATATCACAACTCACATGTCGATGTTATTACTCTCACATGGTGGAGTACGGGACAGATTATGCGAGTTTTATTGACGGTACCAATTCATACAAATTTGCAGTTACAAAAATATATGTGCATAAACCTCATTTTTTGTAAAATAAATAAGTTTGTAGTGCTCACTCAATCCTAGAGGTATTCAAATCAACTGGCTCTAATGTTATCAAAGACTCGTTGATTACTTCAAGATGCTTCTTTGATCTGCAATATACAAGAATAATGCTAACAAGGTCGATCACTGATAAATGTACTAACCTAGCCTAACCTAACACCCTGTATTTGTGGTGGAAATATAAATGTTATGAAACTACCTATCTAAAATATTTTATACTCAAATACGTAATATATGTATACGTAAAATCGCTGTAAAAAGTTGTAGTGTGTATTATTTATTCCAGTAAAATTACTTATTTCTTATTTATCACGAAGAAGTTCTAGGTTATGAAAAAACATTTTATTTTATTTTTGCAAGAGTACAAAAAATGCGTTACAAAAAATATAATATATCATATGATATTCAGGGAGTAAAGACGAATCTAACGACACCTAGCACATCAAAATCGGTCAAGCTGTTTAGGCTGTAGGAGGTAATCTAAAAATATGCATAGTACATACATAGATATACACCCACATACACCCTTACAAACATACATATACTCGATAAACAACCCTCCTTACGCAATCGGGTAAAAATTACCTACCTACGCGCGGCGCGGGCGGCGCGCGACAGACGGCGGTATACCTATATAGGTACTCTCAAAGTCTGTGACGCGTTCAAAGATGCCGCGCCATATGCCGCCTGCCGCGACCGCGGTGTATTTTTACCGGACTGTGCAAAAAGGTGGGTTATGTTTTTCAAATGTATGAATCATATAATATTTTAAAAGCGAAATTGTCTGTCGTCTGTCTCTCTGTCTGTTTGTTACCTAAACGGCTAAACGGCTGAACCAATAATTATGAAATTTGGAACAGAGATTCTTTAGGACCTGGAGAAAGACAGAATATATATAATATATATATATATATTTATATTATTTTTGCCATTTACATTTGCAAACCGCATTTGGCCAGCGTGGTAGATTATGGCCTTACCCTTCTTATAATGAGAAGATGGCCCGCGCCCAGCAGTGGGACAGTTTGTACAAACAGGGCTCATAAAAAATAAATGTATACATAAACATACATACACATGCTAGCTGCATCCCGCGGTTTCACCCGCGTAGTGATGAAAAATGGTGATAATAATATATATATATAAAATATAAAATATAAAAATATAAAATATATATATTATTATCACCATTTTTCATCACTACGCGGGTGAAACCGCGGGATGCAGCTAGCATGTGTATGTATGTTTATGTATACATTTATAAGTACATTTTCTTTATACGAGTATGAATAGAACTCATAGGTTTATGAACTGCAAGTGCGAGTGATCTATATAAATACTTACATGCTTGCTACATGTAAGCTACATGTATATTTCTAGGAAATAATAACTTGCAACTGGGTATTTACCTTTTTCGGGATCGCATCATTTCTATATGAGCCAAAATTTGGCGATTACGCGTTCGCTTATTTTTTGGTTTCTTTGTTCTATGATTTCCCATAGTAATTTGTTTTATTTGGCGCACGATGCAATCCGACACAGTACCGCCGCTGACAGTGGTCACCGACAGACTGGCGCGGGTGAACAGCTGAAGCAAGGCGGCGGGACGGTTGCTCGCGAGCAAAATTATTGTAAAATAAATTACTATAAAATAATGCACTAAACGTATCAAAAATGTAAGTCTAGAGAACACTAAAAAAATGTAATAGCTACTTAACATGGTAAATTTGGTTTTGATGGCTTTAAACACTTTGGAGATAAATGGGAAAAATAAATAAAATGGCATATTTTTCAAAAAATAAAGCTATCGAGATTTTTTTCAGCAATCGTGTTTTTGTTTCTAGCGAACCCTAGCCAACAGATCAAAATTTTACATACAAAAAATTTGAGCTTGAACTAATAATACAAGTATTTTTTGTAAATTTTCAAAAAGCTTTGTTTTACTGCTTTTGCGGACTAGCCGGGCCTTAATCACAAAATCTAGGGTCTTTAAGCAAGGAAAGAGGGTCCAAATTTTTAAGTACTTTAACCGTATCATGTGGGGTATCATATGAAAGAGCTTCATTAGCACAAGCTAAAACGGGTTTTCAAATATTTTTATGATGTATATTTTTAGATTAGATTAAGGGGGCTCCTATACAACAAACGTGATTTTTTTGCTCGATATTGATAACGGCAACAGGTAGATGCTTGAAATATTCACAGAATATTGAGTTATATTATTCAATTTAAAAATAAATAATTAAATAAAAATAAATTTCATATTTAAGGGACAACAGACATGATTTTTTGCCGTTTTTATAGATAATGGTACGGAACCCTTCGTGCGCGAGCACTTGGCCGGTTTTCCTTTTTTCCTTTTGAGGTACGAAACCCTAAAAATATTAAAAGAAAAAGATTCCGAGTACCTCCGCCTTTTTTAAAGTCGGTTACAAATCGATCAAGTCACTATTAAATTAAATATATTTACGGAGTGAGTCTTATGTACTTTTCAGTATTCTAATTTTTATTTATAATATAAATATTACTACTATAAATAATAAATAAATATTGGAGAACATTATCACACAACACCACCTAGCCCTAAACTAAGCAAAGCTTATAATATGGAAACCAGATGGCTAATAGAATACATGTTACATATTTTTTTGTAAAAGACACACATATTTATAAACACCCATATACAGAACAAACATCCATGCTTAGCAGAAATGTTTGCCCTGGGCGGAGATCGAATCCACGACCTACAATTCAGAAAGTAGATGTACTACCACTGAGCCATGAGGCCTGACAAAGTGTTATAAATCGTCATATAAACTAGATTACGTTTATCAAGGCGATCTGTTCTCGCATTATACTACTAAGTTTGTAGTTAATAATTGGTAATATGTAAATAGCTATATAATATCAAAACAATAAAAATGTTAGTCTGAGGCTAATGCTACTAAATTGTAATCGTAAGAAAATGGAACGTAAAAGAGGGTACTTCAAAAACTGTCTTCAAATGTTACGTACAAATAACCCATTTAGAGGTCGATGCACTACTAAAATGCAACACAATAGGTAAGGATTTACCCCCTCGAAAAGGGTTTGAAAAAATAGAACCGGTTTCTTACACTTAAAACAAATCCGTATATCAAATCGAAATGCATAATTTATGTTTGATGAAAAAGAATCTACGTTTGTATGTTCTTTCTATATTTGCGAAATAAAATCAGTTGTCAAATAAAAATACTTCGTAGACCTCAGTATAGAAAAACAAAATGGGACAGCTGATTTTTTTCCACGAACTAAGATAAATACAAAAATACAATTAACTCTTTTCGTCTTAGTAGATACAAGGTACCCTTATAAGCTAGTACGTATAACCCCGAAAAATTATTACCCGACTTCTGGGTGCTCAGTTAAAAAAAATGCTTCCATCATCATCATATTCTTGCTCTTTTCCGGCACAGCACGTTTCCTTTCGCCACTTCACTCTATCAGAAGTCAGAGAAAAGTGTGAGTGTAGAGCTCTCACACTTTTCACACGCATATCATCTTTCACACAGTCCATCCACACTTTCTTAGATCTCCCCACAAACATAGTAGATGGAGCATGTGATTTCATTTATATGAAAACCTTGCGTGCCTCATTTTTGGTACAGACTGTAACACAAACGATTTTGTGATGGAATGTTCTATCCGCGCGAAATCTATTCAATCCAATGCAGCCGCGCGCTTGTACACTACTAACTAGTTAAAAAATATCGAATCAGAAGTATATATCACCTGAAATTAAATTATTTGCGATTTTTTATCGTACTTGATGACACGCTAGGTACTTACACTTAGAGTATCTATAGAAATCTGAGTCTCCCTCTCCCGGCCCTACCGCTTACCATCATGTTTAGAGCCCTCTTGCATAAATGCTTCCAATTTTCATTAATGAATTACTCCATAATGACTAATTAAAAGCTTTTACCAATTAAAAGCCGTGACGATGGGCCATATTGCACGTGGGGTTCATTTCATGCTCTAATATCCTGGGAATTGATGATTTGCATAAAATATAATGATAAATTTTGTACACTACTTCTAGCGGCAGCTTGACCGCCAACTTGCCTGATATTGATAATCATAAGCCCACTTTAGATCAATGTTGGGTTAATTGTCTACCATTGAACGTCACTCAGCCCAAACTTCAGCATTTCCTTTCAATCATTTAAACTTAACGTTGCTAAACATCAGGCGAGTTGGCGGTCAATCGTAGATTTAACTTGCATAAAAAAACATTTCCATTTCGAACATGCCTATGCCGAAACAATAAAAATACAACATACATATTTAAAAAATATATATATAGCTTCCACACAATAAAAACACGCTTTCTCCCTAAATCCCCGCATAATGTCCAATCACACGTAAATTGCATCAAAATAATTGTAATTTATTGCATTTTTAATAACGTAGGGTGTCCTACGTATGTGCACGACGCAGGTAAACAAGTTTCCAAGTTCCCACGATGTTAAAAAACAGGGAGGCATGCATATTCGGACATGAGGGGTTTGACTCATCGATGCATGTCCTCGCCCTCAATATGGCCCTGGCAGATGGGATGTCATGTTTTGAGATGTCACAATTCCCATGCGGTGACCGAATTAGGACGAACAGATTTGAGGTTGCATTGTCTGGTTGTTATTTTTTGTGTTTGATTCGGGAACACTTTATGTATGAATTTAGGGTCTAAGATCCGTAAAACATAACATTTTAAAGAAACCCTCTTCTTAATGTGTTTTTAGGGTTCCGTAGGAAACAAGGAACTCTTATAGTTGCAATATATAATAGTACGCAATGTCTGTCCGTCCGCGGCTTTGCTTATACTAAAACACTGTACAAGTAAAAAATGGCAACTTTTTTTTTGTGTAAGTTACTCGTAGCTTTAATATCATCGGGAGAGTTGGTCAATCGTAGATCTATTTACTACAAAAAAGTACTTCCCTTCCCTATACGCAAAGTAGGGAAGATTTTTTTGATCGTCTACCCCGCTACCCCATAGTGTAGGGACTGTATTACAGGGTATCGTTGGATAGCTAATTCAAAACTGTATTATAGGTATGCGTAAACCAGCGTAAACAATTTTTCAGTCCGTTTGCGAAATTTTACAATTTAGAGAGTGATAGTTTTTGTTACGAGTCAAGTGTAGAGTTTTTTAATTTATCAACAACTGAAATATATTTTGATTTTACTTTTTTTTTCTCTACACAATAATTTAATTACCCAATTCATCAAAAAGCTCATCATATCATTTTTTTTTTTTTTAGCTTTTATAAAATCGATCCAAAACACACCAACCATATGGCGTTGGATATATTATATATTCAAAACCCTCATGTGTACGAAATAATATAAGGAACATCGTCTTTTCATGAGGGCACTTCCAAGTGCTTAGGTTAGGTAAGTAGTATCTAACTTAGCACCCGCATAAAGATAAACAAAATGATAAAACTTAAGTTTTGTGGTTGAGTCGAGTCACATTAAATAGCTTTGTTTTTATTTTTACAATAATGTAGGTATTTTAATATTTTAAGTCTATTTCTATAAAACATTTAATAGAATTTAAGAATAAGAATAAGCCAAATGAATTGCGATGATTCCCGTTGTCCCCCATTTCCGTGTCCCCCCGCTGGTGGACATCGACATCTGTTTCAAAAAGTTGTGCTGATGTCCACCAGTGGGGGACAACGCCACAACTTTTGAAATTGTTCCCGTTGTCCACCATTGGTGAACACTGACACGCGTTTTTATAAACTATTCCCATTGTCCGCCACTGGTGGACAGTAATACATCTTGTTTTCCTTCAGAGTTAGAAGGTCTAGTGAGCCAAAAGTCTAGTAAAAGGTCTAGTCTGAAATTTTTGTGATGATTCATTTAATTATATTAATCAAGCTTAAAATTACTAATTACGTGCAGTTTCGTACTTACAAGATTTTATCTACGGCCATGAAAGAGTTAAGTATTTGTTTAAACTAGGCTGGAAAGTTGTATTTCACCTTCGAGTACCTGACAGTTGAGTTCAGAGCAAGCAAATGATTATATACTATGAACGCATTCCGTAACCACAATAAAAAAATACATTTCCCCTAGAATGAAAACTATCGATATCCAGTAGTCACACACTACTTAGAAAAGGGATGGGACGCTGACGCATCAAGCAAAAACCTCATTTGAATATCCCAAGACTCGGTGCATAAGTAATGTCAAGCAGTCAGGTAACTAGCAAAGCACGCGCCGCTTCAGGCCAGTTTTCTTGATAAATACACCCACGGTACCGTCGTCTGTGTCCAACTTGTCTGGAAGTCTCGTAGTTTATGAGAATGCATTTTCTCTTTATTAAAATAGTTGAGGACTACAATTTAATAATAAGCTATGTGCGACCTATATTAGAGCCAGGAAGAAACATTTATTTAGACACAATAGTTGTGTCTATTATAAATTCAAAAATTATGAATGGCAGATATTAGATTAAAGAAAAAACACGAGGATTATAAGCTCAGTAAGCCGAGAAGATTTACAATTAAAAAAGTAATTGATAAACATAGAGTTAGTCAATATAGGTATTGACACAAATAAAACGAGAATGACGTTGGTTTTATCCCATGATTTCTTAGGAAAAAAATCTTGGTCTTAAGAGTTTTTCCTCAAAAATCATCAGTTAAACACTCATAGGCAAAGTAGTCATATTACCAATTAAAGTCTTCTGTGATATTACACAAATTAGTCGCTAAAATTTAAAAAAATAAATTGACACATACACTGAAGACCTAGGAACCATAAACCATGACTTTTCTTTTCTCTAAGGTGCAGACGCGTTTTACACAGAACAATAGAGATGCCAATCTACACGCAATTTTTTTTCTTTTTTTGGCTTTTCGCAAATATATTTTTTTATTCAATAAAAACCTGATGAACTTTGACACGTACACAACACCGACCCATGTTATTTTTATATTCATAATCCGCACAAGCTTCTAAGCATTGCGAATCTGTCTCGCCCAACAAAGGTACAAAAATAGTTTTTACCGGGAGTTTCGAGTCTTGAATAGGCACCCTCTATTTCTTGGGCACCCCTTGGAAGTAACAATGTTACGTCTGCCAAACCAGCTGGTCTATTGAATGGTTTTTTTATGGCTTGCCTCCACGTGGTAGGAAATGGGACTGGTCTGCATAGATAGTTTGGTATTATTATTATTAAAAGAAGTAGGGTAATGTTTATCGAGTATGATGTATGTGCATTGCTTATTTCTATAATAGTAGTTCTACGAACAGTAGACCTCGCGAGATACCTTATTTGCAGCTCACCTTGGGTCATCTGTACATAATACCTACATTTTATAAGGAAGCTCAAGGTCACGCAACGAGCTATGGAGAGGGCTATGCTCGGCGTCACTCTACAAGATCGAATCAGAAATGAAGAGCTACGTAGAAGTACAAAAGTCACCGATATAGCACAGAGAATTAGCAAGTTGAAGTGGTAGTAGGCAGGGCACATAGCACGTAGAACTGATGGCCGATGGGGCCGAAAGGTTCTCGAGTGGAGACCACGCACCGGCAAGCGCAGCGTAGAAAGACCAGCCACGAGATGGGCAGATGACCTCATACAAGTGGCGGGAAAACGCTGGATGCAAGCCGCTTTCAATCGGTCTTTTTGGGAATCCATGGGGGAGACCTATGTCCAGCAGTGGACTTCTTATGGCTTAGATAATGATGATGACTTAATTTTATAAATGGAGAAAACGTAAAATCAAAAAAATTATTCAGCGCTAAAATGTATCAAGCGCATCTACGCGCCCTCACTGGTTACACGCGATCTCAAGTTGGTTGTAATATCTCGACAACCACTTGACCAATTATGTTTATTTTTACGTCAAGTTATAATAATTGTGTACTTTATCTACCTACCAAATATCATTAAAATCGGTTGATAAATAATTAGCGCCGCAATAAAGATCTCCCTCCTTTTTAGGGTTCCGTTCCTCAAAAAGAAAAAACAGAACCCTTGTAGGATCACTTTGTTGTCCGTCTGCCCGTCTGTCTGTCTGTCCGTCTGTCCGTTCGTCCGGGTGTCAAGACCTTTATCTCGGGAACGCGTAAAGGTAACGTGTTGAAATTAAAACCACATACGCAGATCCATAGTCTCTTGCTGCAGATAGAAAAATCAAATGTCTCATAATTATTATATTTCAGCTTCAGAAATGTCTATATTTTATGTTACCAAGTGTGGGCCCAACTACTGGCCATAAAAATTCCATAATGATTTCGGTTTTTGCTGCCTTCCCTGTTTCCCTTGGACTACAACCTTAGAATTTTCAAGGCTAGATTGAATAGATATCTTCTAGAATCTAGTTTGACGAGCTCCCTCATCGGCCACACCGTCGCCTACCATCAGGAGAGTTGGTGGTCAATCGTAGGTCTATTGTAATCGCAGTGTAAGTCATGTAAAAAAGTAAAACATAAATTATTCATATTGCAAGTTACCTTCTCATTAAAAAGAAAACACTTTCCTGAAATGTCTAATAAAGGTGAAAACCTAAATGAAGCAGCTATTGCACGGTGTATCGTGTGAAAGTCGCGTCCTACCCTCTACGATTAGATTGGTATTCATAAAGGTATTGTTAGATAGTGCTGGATAGTTTTATCGATAAACTAGCGACATTTTTAATTAGAAGGATAATATATTTATCGTCAAAATAACAAAACGATGTAATAAAAATAATAAATACGAATGTAACAAAAAGCCAATACTATTTGAAGAATAGGATTATTAAAACGCCAAATATAGCCTCTGGACACATAATTATTGCACATAAAGATTACTTTAACGACTCATTTCACATAACTCACAGCAAAATTCATGTGGTTTAGGTATAGTTAAATAAGCCAAGGAGTATAGGAAGGAAATGGAATGGAATCCAGGATGGATGGAATAGAAATCCCAAGACTTTATCAATTGTACTAAGATTAATTTTGGATTAAATTTAATGTTTTATTGTGATTCATTTAAATGTTTTGAAATTGCAGATTTCCTTCGAACATAGTGAATGGTGTGTGATAAATCGATTTCATTTTTATATTTTACATGCCGAAATGTAGGATATGGTGGTCTCATATTATTTTTTATTACTACCTTTGTAACTCATATATGCGCAAATAAATGATAAATAGAAATAGATGATGTACGAATACAATTTACCTAAAGTTTTTTGTAACAATTTAACACTGTTTATTAGAGTTTTTTGTTTTCATAACACATTACACGACACATTTCCGACCAATTACGCCTAGAGGAAGTGTAATAATCATAATACGGGCAACATTTATCGATTTCGATATATCGACAAAGGGCATCCCTAGCTTGCACCTTGCCCGCCATCTGCCGTGATGCACGTGAAGCAATTAAGGCTGGTTGGGGGTGCCACCCTCTTGAACTGGTCATTTACCTTAGAGGGGTTGCGCCACAGTATATATAATAGGTACCTAGTAGTACTGAAGGTGGTCAATGCACCGAGACATTTTCTCACGGTACGACAAAGGACTTGGGAGTCTTACAACAATGATTTTGTTGGCTCATCTGTAATTTTTTATGACGAACAAGACGTTCGCCTGATGGTAAGCGTCAAGCTTGCCGAATTATTCCAACAAAAAAAACTACACAGAACTGTGAACTTCAACAGTTCAAAAACCTGTGTGGCATATAATGGCAATTGTCATTTATTTTTTTTGGAAAGAAAAACATCCCCACTTTCTCCTCTTCACTTGTAGAGGAAGTTAAAAAAAAATATTTTCAAGATTTTATTCTACCTCTTTTTCGGCCTGATTAGTTTGTATATACATGCTTAAGTACAACTTTCTAGTACTAATAGTCTTTGAGAAAAGCCGCGGACAGATAGACAGACAGACGGGCATGGCGAAACTACAAAACTACAAGGGTTTCATGTAGGTATACTACATGAAACCCAACAATAAAATAACCCGTCATTCTGTGAAACATCACCATTTTATTTTTTTCGAAACAATAAATTGCACTTTTACAGTTTATTTAAATCCAAAGGGCTTATTTCCTTTGTGTTGAAAATATTTGTTAATGCACATGTCCAAAGTTACCACCGCATGAGAAACAGTAGGTAGATACAGATTTGGCTATTTTACATTCCTTCCAGCTAAGAGTTGAGGCACAGAATTCGTGGACCTATTTACTTATTTGAGTTTAGTCAACACCTAATCGGAATAAGTTATTATTATAATCACAGAATTCGCCCTATTACTTGATTATAATCATCATCATAATCACATCTTATCCGAAAGGCTTTGCAAGGCACTACAGTTCGACGAAAAAAAATTAAGATGTTGTTCTGTGAACAAGACTCAAGCCTGCCTTTTCTCCGCCAAAAAGAGTGAGTTTCTTTCTCTACTTTCCAAAATGTATCCTTATCATTGACAGACCGCCTTGAACTGCTTGGACTCACGATGAACTTAGATTAGCCCTTAAGGGCTACCTTGAATCTAAGGCTACTGCTTCATCTGTATCAAGCACAGGTCCGATTTTCTACAGGATTCATTTCGGGGAATGCTAATGCTATGAGCTTCACGACCTAATTCCACCCTCCCCATTTCACTACAGGACTAGCAGAAAGTCGGCGAATTACCACCCATTACTCGTTGAAATGCCATAAATCCCCCCCTTAAAAGTTATAGCTACGCCCATCCTATCTTATCGTCCTTCACATATAATATCAAAAAGACAACAACTAAATTCTAAAACCGAATTTGAATGTAACGAATCAATAGTAAAACTCGCCAATGATCGCGCGTGCTTTCGGTGGCCTTGGAACAGTGATCAAGGTCTCACGTACAATGTAGGCCTGTGATCACGCCTCGAGAGCCTTCGTGTAGGTGGGCTGACCATTACAATACATGTCAAACTTTACAACACCTCATTGGCTAACAATTTCCGTCTGTGTTATTAATTACACCAACAAAGTTGTAAAATAAAATCATGAAAAAAATGTATTGAAACATGCTCTATACATAAAGTAGGGATGTTTTTTTCTGCGCTAAAACCATCTTCTAAGTCCGCATATTATAACAGACATTTACAGAACCATACAATGCGTGTGAGCCGATACACATTTGGCCATTTTGTTTTTTGTCACAAGAAAACGTCATAAGAACAGCGCAGAATAAAAATAACAGTACTAAAGTATCTGCAGTATGTACTCGAAGCTCATTATGAGCACTTGATATTTTGGAAAATTTGGATCGAAATTGTTCTTTTAATTTTGTTGAACATGTGTGATGTTGCTTTCAATATCTAATAATGAGATGAATTTTTCATAAAAAAATCTCTTGTAATTTTAAAGTCCCGTCCGATCCAAATTATTTATTATTATTTTTACTAACACTTATTTCCGTACAACAAGCTATACAATCGCCAGTATACATTAATTAGTCACAATCGCAACTTTTTATGTAGTATGTACATAACCTGTTGCGATATTTTTTTTTTGTTTGAAATTGGATTTGATCGATTGTTCTTAGCCATGTTTCACTAAAATCGGTTTCGCCTTTTTTTTATTTGCTGGAGTTCATATTTTAAGTTTTCTAAATTTTCTTGTGTATCTCAATAAATATTGGTATGTGTGACCAAAACAGACGATTTAGGAAATTTATGTTTTCAATAGTTTAACCTGTTTTGTTATAATAATAGTAACGTCGATGATGAAATACATCCCATTGAACATCATCGTCATTTGACTGGCCTTGTGGCTCAGTTGGTAGTGTGTTTGCGTCTACCTGCTGAACTGAAAGGTCGTGGGTTCGATCCCCACCCAGGGCAAACATTTGTGTGATGAGCATGGATGTTTGTTCTGTGTCTGGGTGTTTCTATGTATCATATGTATATATTTACAAAAAAAAAGTATATATGTATTCTATCAGCCATCTAGTTCCATAGTACAAGCTTTGCTTAGTTTGGGCTAGAGCGTTGTGTGAATGTCCACAAATATTTATTATTTATTTATTTACATGTAGCATATCTTTTGCAGTGTTTCAGTTATCTCCGTTGGTTTTCAATATGGTAATAGGTTAATCCCTTTAACCAACATTGGGCAAAGAACAAGTTTAAACAACAAAAAATAGGAGGTTGTTGCGGTAAGCCCCAGTGCAGCCATAAATATTGGCACAGATTATACTCAAATTGGCAAGTTGAATAAGTCATTGAGCGTGATTACGTCTCTGTGCGCTTGTAAAAACTTTAAAATAACAACATACAAATAAAATTAAACAAATTTTAACGGATTTATCGCCGTATATATATATTTTACATAATTTTAGAACCTGACATTTCAAACAACATCCGTGATATACGTGAGACTCTATGACAGTAACATTAACATACAAATATTTGGCAAATGTTTCTTAAGTCTCTTAATACCTTTATTAAATAATATATTTATTTAACACTTTATTGCGCACATGTACCAAGTAACAAGCTGTACAAAAGGAGGACTTAATGCTAATGTAGCATAATATAATAGTGATAGATTAAAAAAAACTTTCAAGGTTCAAATAAGCATGAGTGGATCACCCTGCTTGACACCATTTTCTATTGGGAACATAAAGCTTCACTCACGGTGGTGTGAAAAATCATAAAATCTTTGTACTGATGTGATACTAACCTAATGGGCTATAATTACTGATATTGCTAATATCTCCTTTATATTTAAGTGACATATTATATCTAAAATTATGCATGCTGATTGCAAGACTCTGAAACGTTAGCAGGATCATTAAAAATAGCCTCATGGCACAGTGGTAGTACTACTGCCTCCTGAGCTGTAGGTCACGGGTTTGACCCCCACCCAGGGCAAACATTTGTATGATGAGCATGGATGTTTGTTCTGTATCTGGGTATTTCTATGTATCATAAGTATGTATTTACAAAAAAAAAAGTATATATATGTATTCTATCAACCATCTAGTTTCCATAGTACAAGCGTTGCTTAGTTAGGGCTTGATAGTGTTGTGTGAAATGTCCACGAATATTTTATTTAATATCTATTTGATTTCCCTAAATTTGTGGTATTTCTAATGTCATCATCATTTCAGCCACCGGAAGTCCACTGCTGGCATAGGCCTGCCTTGTGATTTCCATGATAAAGACTGGTAGGAAGCGGTTTACATCCAGCATCTTGCTGCCACTTGTATGGGTTTCTATCCATCTCGTGGCTGGTCTTTCTACACTGTGCTTGCCAGTGTGTGGACTCCATTTGAGAACTTTTCGGACCCTTCGGCCACCAGTTCTATGTACTCTGAGGCCTGCCCACTATCACTTCAACTTGCAAATCTGCTGTGCAATGTCAATGATTTTTGTATCTCCAGATTCTTCATTTCTATTTCTAATGTGAATAGTATAAAAATGTCATGTAAATCAGGCATTACCGAGATGTGACAGTGACTTGACAGTGACTTGGATTTATAGAGAAAATAAAGAAATATCCAGGTGCCTTAAAACCTTTCAAACAACAAGTACTGATCTGTACAAGAACTAAATTGACTGTTTACGTGACTAGAACATTTACAACTTGTTTTATTCAAGAAACTTGAAAAAAACCTAATACTTGACACTGGCAAATGCTTTAATGTGGGTCCAATACAAAGAAGAAGAACTTGCTGTGGATTAATTTCCCCTTTAGATTTGACATTCAAAATAAAAAAAAAAAGAAGAAAACAAATCTATAAAAAGCAGCTATCATCGACGCATAGTTAAGCATTTTTTTTAAGCTTTTATCCAAAGAGCTTCTAACAATGAAAGAGCTCTCTGCCTTGAGCATTTTATGCTTTTTTAGGTCAAATCATTGAGATCATATTAAATTCTTGTACTTACCCAGAACACATGCTTGTTTTTTTTTTTAAAGAGGATATTTAATTTATTTATGCCAAGGTTTTGTTACCAATAAAATATATTTTTTTAGCTCATTGAAGAAAATTAGGTTACAGAAAGTAAGTAATATCAGGTAATTAATTTATAGACAAGAAAGCACAAGTAATATACTTAAACACAATAAATACTTAATTTAGTAGACACACACATCAGCAATTATGAAGGTAAGTTTATTACAGACAGGGTAGATATTAAATTAAATGTAGGTACATTCACATAATATTATGACCAAAGAGCGAAACGTGGTCCAAATTCGGCGAAAAACCTGGAACAAAACAGTTGGAAAATGGAACTCACTTTCTTCGCCGGCCGACACTTGAATTCGTCTTGTTTCCAAGAGGAAAATTGTACGACGCATCGAAAATCCGATATTGCAGATCGTCGTCCTCATTACTTTGATATTGCATTTCTTAGACACTAATTAATCCGCGTTGACGAAATACCACCCTTATCGATATTTGACTTTAGAATCATCGTTGCATACCATTTTACAGTGCACGGTACATTTTATTAGTTTTGAAAAAAGAACACGGACGTTAGCTCACGGGAGCTATCAAGTTTTTAATTTAATATTTTTATTTCTTCTTGACGCGACGCGAAAACAAACGCAACCTTTCTGAACGCGCGCGGGATCCGGACTAAAGGTGTTGCTAGTGCACACATTGTAATACGAGCTATTAATGTGCATAAAGTGCCAGGAAGTAATTTGTTTAAATATATTTTTTACAGCATCACATATCTATTGTATTTTTCAATGTCAATTTAAGTATTCATAAGAATTGTCAAGCATGTCATAGCTATTAATCAGTCTGAATCAAAATCAACACTAAGAAACACTATTATTTAACGCGGTTAACACAATGACACATTAATATGGTGGTTATTTTTTCGAAACTCTAGCTTCGCCAAAATGAAAATATACATTTCACTTTCCCACAATCGAAATAGAACACTTCATGAATAAAACATCACCAATTTTACACAAGTTTGAAAAGATAAAGAAGTCTAACAAAGATAAAAAATAAAGCCTAAGGGGCCATTCATTTATTACGTAAGACTATTTTTGCCAGTTTTTGACCCCCTCTCCCCCCTATATAAGAAAAAATAAGAATAGGCCGACCGCCTCCCCACCTGTGTAATATCTATTACGTAAGAATCGAAAGGAAAAAAATAATACACGTTAGGTTTATTGTAATATTCATTTTTTAAAGTAACCATTTTTAGGAATGTTTATTTGTAATTTTATACACATCTGAGCGCACTTTGGAACTCACGCTTTTTCAAAGTTTGATTTTAACTTTTATTTAAATTTTTGTGATCTTACGTAAGAACTATCAAGACCCTTGTAAGAAAAAAAAGACATGGTCGACCCCCCTCCCCCCTCTAAGTCATCTTACGTAATAAATGAATGGCCCCTAAATAGTTTTGGTGGTAACGTGAAATAAAACTACACCACAGATCGAGTGAGCGAAGCGAACAAGAGTCTACATTAAATAACGAGAATTTCGTTCTTCTGTCCGAATGTTCAAATATTCAATTAATTTTCATGTATAGCGTACTAAATATGTACTCAAGTTTCGTAACTAAGTTCAGATATATCAAAATAAATGCAATTGTTTGTCTACCTGTTAAATTCAAAATGTATGTAAAAAGTGCTTTAAAGACTGGACCGAGTACAACTTTTTTTTCGCGTAGTTATATTCGTTTATTTTCTAAAAAAAAGGCTGTCGTGAAAAAAAGTTTAGTTTCCTTCTATATAACATTTTTTATTGTTAAGATTTGGCAATAATACATTGAAAAAGAAAAAAAAGTTTTAAAAGAAAATTGGTTGTCTGTAAAGTCGGTTTACGGACGATAGTTTAACGTGACAACGTCATAACAAAACAGTAATGAAATGATGATGATGTAACGGGACAATGAACGTAACGCGTAACAGGACAATGAGTCAAACTTTTTCGTGCGTGCAGCCGGCTTTCGTCGATTGATCGTTGTCACGTCAAAAGTTTATACCGCGCAAATTTTAATTTTTGCTTGACAGTTTTAACGTTTACAACTGACCTCAGCTTATGATTTTCCACATTGAAAATCATAAGCTAAAGTCACCCAGAATTATCTATAAATAGAAAAAGTAACTAAACTGGCAGCACTGTCACAAAACAACTTTTTCGTTTCAGGTCCATGACTGAGGACTTGAGGAAGGAAAGGCTACTCAAAAAAGTTTGTTAGAATCGAATGGCCTTAACACATGCAGTTATCTCTCTCGCGCATAATAACATTTTTAGGGTTCCGTAGTAAACAAGGAACCCTTATAGTTTCGCCATATCCGTCTGTCTGTCTGTCTATCCATCCGCGGCTTCGCTCAAAAACTATAAGTACTAGAAAGCTGTAATTTGGTTTAAAGATGCATATTAATAATGTTAATTTAAAATTTTATTCAAAAACATATTTTTTGACACCACCTGCTGTATAATGTTCCTTTTTAACCCCCGAATCAAAAAGAGGTGTTATAAGTTTGACGAGTGTATCTTTGATTCTGTCTCTCTGTGGCATCATAGCTCTCAAACACTTTTACCATACAGGCCCGCAGCAAAGAGATAGTTCTCAAATAAGAAAATAAAAATTACTTACGGTTCAGGTTTGATAATGTAATCTTCCTCTGCGACCGTCGACAGTTTGGCCTGTAGAGCTTTCAGGCGCTCCATCATTTTGGACTGATCTTCTGACTCCATGCTGGAAAGATGGAATCATGCGTGATTATTTCTAATCGACTTCCAAAAAGGAGGTTATCAATTCGGTCTGTATGTTTTTTTCTATGTTTGTTCACCGACTACTCAGCCAATTGTGCATTGATTTTGATGATTCATTTGTATTTCGTAGGACATACTTCAGAGGTGGTCCCATATAAATTTTATTAAAAATCGATTTAGTACTTTGATTTTTATAACAAAATAACTGGTAAATGTACCTGTAGAGAACAGCAAGTCAGCAGAAAGAGCAAAATACAAGTAAAAACGAGCGCAAGTCAACTTTGCATCGCTATAAAAGTTAAGAGGAACCCTGCAGAAGACATGGGTATTAGTCTGGTGGAAATGCCAGCCAAAAAAAAACAATCCCCTTCAAGAATATATTATGATTAGTTCAAACCATAAATCCTAAAATACCAATTGCTAATATAGCTATTATTCCTAACCATCCAAAAGCTTCTTTTTTTCCTCTTTCTTGATAATATATGAGAAATTATACCAAATCCTGGTAAACACGTGGACGTAAAGTCTAAAACAATATTCACGAATATAGTGTCCTGGGTTGACCGATGCTCTTAAACCAAGTACCACAGAATTCGTGGCCCTATTTAAATAGACCAAGTACCAACAATGACGAACTTAAATATTTTGATATAAAGACTCTATGTCGCTGCGCTAAAGCCTAATTTAAATTGATTCTAGATTCTAGAGTCGTCTATTTTGCCGTTACGAATTATTTTGAAAATCGAAATTATTTTAATTGTTTATAGGGTCTAATTAGATCTCATTGAGCTCGGGACGTTTTTGAGGACTGACGCTACATCCCGTTGATACTTTATCAAAGATCCCCTTTCGAATTCAAACAACATTGACACTCAGATAACTCAATTCATTCATGATATTGAGTTGAACATTATTTTGACTCAGTGCGGCGAGTAAAGACGATAAAATTAATGACAAGCGAGGCAAGGTCAAGCAGTTGGATATTGTTGCCTATTTTTTAGGTCATGTTATTTTAAAATCTTGCTATTGACAAGAAGAAAAAGAAAATCAGTTTTCTACATGATGAACAAACCCAGGCCTTTTTCGTAACTTTTTTTTTTGGGCACGCTAATTCTCGAAAGTTGTAAGTCAAGATAAGACAGGAAAGATGAATTAGATTTTGTATTTGATTAATTTTGACCTATTAAAAAATATCCAAAATTTTCACGTTTTTCAAATTTTTCATTTTTAGGTTTCCGTACCCAAAGGGTAAATAAACACTATTACTAAGACTCCGCTGTCTGTCCGTCCATCCGTCCGTCTGTCACCAGCTACAACAACTAATATTAAACAACATAATAAAGTAAATATTTATTTAAGTAGGCTCCCATAACAAACGTGATTGTTTTGCTCGATATTGATAACGGAAACAGGTAGACGCTTGAACTTTTCACAAAATATTGAGTTATATTATTCACTTTAAAAATAAATAACTAAATTAAAATAAAATTAATAAGGGGGGCTCTCATACAACATGATTTTTTATAGATAATGGTACGATACCCTTCGTGCACGAGTCCGACTCGCACTTGGCCGGGTTTTTTTTCCAGTTTTTATGTCAATTTTTCGATATTTTCACCCACGTGACCCCACAAAAATAGCCCTGAACAAACCTAAGTTTATATTAAAGTTATGCAAAAATTAACATTTATCAGCCCACATCACAGAGGACTAGGTTCTTCTAAAAATGATTTTGACGTGACAACGTCTAATAAATCGATGAACGCCGGCTGCACGCACGAAAAAGTCATTGTCCCGTTGATGACTCATTGACTATGACTCATTGTCCCGTTACATCTTCATCGTCATCATTCCATCAATGTTTTGTTATGACGTTGTCACGTTAAACTATCGTCGGTAAACCGACTTTACAGAAAACCAATTTTTAGGGTTCCGTACCTCAATAGGAAAAAACGGAACCCTTATAGGATACGTCTGTCCGTCTGTCCGTCCGTCCGGGTGTCAAGACCTTTATCTCGGGAACGCGTGAAGGTATCGAGTTGAAATTAAAACCATATACGCAGATCCATAGTATCTTGCTGCAGAAAGAAATTTAAAATTTCTCAGTTTTCGTAAAAAAAAGTTACAGCCGAATATGTCGTAAAAAACGCACATTTCGACACTCACAGAGGAATCAAAACCTATGGGGTACTTCCCGTTGACCTAGAACTCTGAAATTTGGCAAGAAGCATTGTGTTAGAGTACACTTAAAGGAAAAAATCCGAAAACTGGACATTTTTAATTTAATCACAAAAAAATAGTGTCCTCTATGCAAGGAATGAGGGCCCAAATTGTAAAGTGAATTAACCGTATCATGTGGGGTACATCATATGAAAGAGCCTCATTAGCATAAGCTAAAACAGGTTTTTAACACATTCTTCGCCCCCTGCAGACCCTTCACTTCAGCTGGGAACCAAAACATGTTAGGCGAATTTTGATTAAGTACAGAGTGGCCGCGCAAAGCAACGTTGACTGCCTCAAACGCCGGCGGTTTACTGACTACTACAAAATGAACAGGACGCTCGCTCGGATCCGAGTGGGAGGCGCTGCTAATATAGCCCCACTCCACTCGGATCCGAGTGGTGAGCAAGGAATGTGTTAAATATTTTTACGATGTATATTTTTCGGTTTATGAAGGAAAATATAAAAAATATATATGATTTCCCCCTGTTATTTAGTTTGTACGGTGGGCGAGTCTGAGTCGCACTTGTCCGGTTTTTTATATATGAAAATTAACCTGGTTGAAATGGAAATTTTTGTCGAATATTTGTAATGTTGTTTTCTAGTTTTTCAAACGTTGATTTTCTATCTTCAAAAATGTGGGTATGCGCGAGTGAGACGGACAATGGTAGGAATACGGACTCTAAACCACGTCTTTGTACGATGCAAGGTAGAGAAGCTTCCCTTTAGCACAGCCTCTACTATGCTGTGGCTTTTGACATAGAATAGACGAACCATAGGGTATGGTTCGTCTGCTATTGATACAGGGAGACTAGCGAGCACTGTGAACTAAAATTATGAAGTTCGGATACTCATTACTAGAACACGCAGCGCCGAAATCCGAACCTAACCTAGTCCTTTTTTCGGATTTTTTTCTTTATGTGTATTATATGCCGTGGGGTACCGGCTTAGAATAGTACCTCCCCCTTTCTTCCCGTGGGTGCCGTAAGAACCGGCTAAGGGAAATATCACCAGAAGTGGGCAGCAGCACATTCTGAGTAAAACGCCACCTACTGCGCTCGCCAACCCGCCTGCCAAGCGTGGCGAGTACTGGCAAAAACCCCCTATGACAGACGACAAAAATACTAGGCCCCCAGTCCCCGGCAGCTCCGCTATTCCGGGCTATGGTAGCGGTCCCGGTCACGGCGGAGCAGGGGGTGCTAAGAATCTCCGGAAGAGATCCGGCTACCACCCCCTGCATAAACGACGACTGGCCCTGGTAACACACAACATTCGCACGATGAGGACAGACGAGAAGCTAGCTGAGCTGGAAGAAGAAATGGGTAGGTTACATTGGGATATCCTGGGGTTATCAGAAGTCCGACGAGAGGGGGAGGACACAATAACCCTGAAATCCGGTAACCTACTCTACTACCGGGAGGGCGACCAACAGTCCCAAGGTGGTGTCGGGTTTCTCGTCCACAAGTCCCTTGTTAACAACATTCTTGCCATCGACAGTGTATCGAGCAGGGTTGCGTACCTGATACTCAGAGTATCCAAGAGGTATTCGCTGAAGGTCATCCAGGTATACGCACCGACTTCGGCACACTCCGATGATGAGGTAGAGGTGATGTATGAGGACATTAGTAGGGCCATACACACTTCAGAGACCTATTTTAATGTTGTTATGGGGGACTTCAATGCGAAGCTGGGCAGGAAATGCGAAAATGAGTTGAGAGTAGGGCAATTTGGATATGGACAACGGAACCCCAGGGGACAGAGGTTGGCCGACTTCCTGGAGAAAGAGGGACTCTTCATGATGAACTCTTTCTTCCAGAAGCCACCTCATAGGAAATGGACCTGGTTGAGTCCTGATGGTTCTACGAGAAATGAGATAGACTTCATCCTGACCACCAAGAAACAAATATTCAATGATGTCTCTGTGATCAACATGGTTAAAACCGGAAGTGATCACCGAATAGTACGAGGCACTTTGAATATTAATGTTAAACTTGAGAGGTCCCGTATGATGAAGTCTACACTCCGACCTACTCGCGCTCATATCCAAGACCCCGAGAGCTTTCAGCTCGAACTATCAAATCGCTTCGAGTGCCTGGAAAGCTGCGCATCGGTGGATGAGATCAATAACAGGTTTGTGGAAACTGTCCGTACGGTGGGCGCGAAGTTTTATAAACCCCACCGTACAAATAGACCGCAAAAGCTCTCGAGCCATACCCTCGACCTCATGGCTGAACGACGCTCATTGCAACTGCAGTCTTCCGGTGACGCAGAGTCATATAGGCGGCTCAATAGACTCATATCAAAGTCTATGCGACACGACATCCGTACCTTTAATACTAATCGTATTAAAGAGACGATAGAGCGGAATAAAGGCTCCAAAGTGTTCGCAAAAGACATGTCTATTGGGCAGAGCCAGTTGACGAAGCTGAAGACAGAAGATGGCAGTCTAGCGTCGACCAAAGCAGAAGTCTTGAGGGAGATTGAGAGGTTCTATGGACAGTTATACACATCGGTCGCAAAACCTGTTAGCAGTTTGGGTAAAGATCCAAGAGCCAAACTGACTCGACATTATACCGAAGATATCCCGGACATCAGCCTGTACGAGATTAGGATGGCCTTGAAACAGCTCAAGAACAACAAGGCACCGGGCGATGACGGAATTACATCAGAGCTACTGAAAGCGGGTGGAACACCGGTACTGAAAGTCCTTCAGAGGCTCTTCAATTCCGTCGTGCTTGAAGGTACAACGCCAGAAGCATGGAACAGAAGCGTGGTGGCGCTGTTCTTCAAAAAAGGAGACAACACTTTGCTGAAGAACTACAGACCCATCTCGCTTCTGAGCCATGTCTATAAGCTGTTTTCAAGGGTCATCACGAATCGTCTTGAACGCAGGTTCGATGACTTCCAGCCTCCCGAACAAGCCGGTTTCCGAAAAGGCTATAGTACCATAGACCACATCCACACGCTGCGGCAAGTGATACAGAAGACCGAAGAGTATAACTTGCCCCTTTGCTTAGCGTTTGTGGACTATGAGAAAGCCTTTGATTCGATCGAGACCTGGGCGGTGCTTGAGGCTCTCCAACGATGCCGTATTGACTATCGGTATGTCGAAGTGCTGAAGTGTTTGTACAACAACGCCACCATGTCAGTCCGAGTACAAGACCAGAACTCAGAGGCAATTTCATTGAAAAGAGGCGTGAGGCAGGGAGACGTTGTCTCTCCGAAACTGTTTACCGCCGGTTTGGAAGATGCCTATAAGCTTCTGGAATGGAAAGGGCTCGGCATCAATATTAACGGCGAGTACATCACTCACCTTCGGTTTGCCGACGATATAGTAGTCATGGCAGAGTCGATGGAAGACCTCAGTACGATGCTCGAAGACCTCAATAGAGTTTCCCAACGGGTGGGCCTCAAAATGAACATGGACAAAACGAAGGTTATGTCGAACGCCCATGTAGTGCCCACCCCAATATCTGTGGGGAACTCCACTCTTGAAGTTGTTGACGAATACGTCTACCTAGGACAAACGGTCCGATTAGGCAGGTCCAACTTTGCGAGGGAGGTCAATCGTCGTATCCAACTCGGCTGGGCAGCGTTCGGGAAACTTAAAAGCGTCTTCTCGTCCAATATACCCCAGTCCCTCAAGTCGAAAGTTTACAACCAGTGTGTGTTACCAGTGATGACATACGGCACTGAAACGTGGTCCCTAACTATGGGCCTTATAAGGAAGCTCAAGGTCGCGCAACGAGCTATGGAGAGGGCTATGCTCGGAGTCTCTCTACGAGATCGAATCAGAAATGAAGAGATACGTAGACGTACAGGAGTCACCGATATAGCAAAGCGGATTAGCAAGTTGAAGTGGCAGTGGGCAGGGCACATAGCACGTAGAACTGATGGCCGATGGGGCCGAAAGGTTCTCGAGTGGAGACCACGTACCGGCAAGCGCAGCGTAGGAAGACCAGCCACGAGATGGACAGATGACCTCATACAAGTGGCGGGAAGACGCTGGATGCAAGCCGCTTCCAATCGGTCTTTTTGGAAATCCATGGGGGAGGCCTATGTCCAGCAGTGGACTTCTTATGGCTGAGATGATGATGATGTGTATTATATGACAATGCCAAATTGCACAGTTATAGGTCAACGGGAAGTACTACCTTATAGGTTTTGATTCCCTTGCAAGTGTCGAAATATGCGTTTTTTGCGACATGTTCGGCTGTAACTTTTTTTATGAAAACTGAGAAGTTTGATTTTTCTCTCTGCAGCAACAGACTATGGATCTGCGTGTATGGTTTTAATTTCAGCTCGATACCTTCACGCGTTCCCGAGATACAGGTCTTGACAGACGGACAGACGGACAACAAAGTGATCCTATAAGGGTTCCGTATTTTTCCTTTTGAGGTACGGAATCCTTAAAAATAAGAAACTTGATTTTGTATTGGAAAACGATTATAGGTATAAATTAGATTTATTCTACACGCATGAAGTCGTGAGCAAAAATAAAAAAATCATTTATAGGTAAGTAATGCATCTTTGTCTACTTGTGTATTTTTTTCCAGCATCGGCATATTTCAACACTGATGGAAATGCGATCTCTTCGAGGTTTTCCTGAATCTTGATGACCTCTGTACTATACTATAACGACTTAAGTGTTTTACATATTTATCGATATATTTTACTATAGAAACTAACGTAGTTTTCATTCACACTTTTTAAAATTAAAACCACGGGTCACTCACGTCTGTTTTGAGTCGAAATATTAGTTCCGTGCGATGTGCGTCATCAACCGAGAGTGACATTTGCGCTGCTGAATAAAACCGCCAAATGCAATTGAAACTATAGTCGGATATTTCGACAATACAGACGTGAGTTCCTTGTAGTTTTTATTTAAACAATAGCGCTATATCTCGAAAAGTTGTAATCAAAGAGTGATCAAAATAACTTTCTTTGAAAGTTTTGATAATGGTCTACCAATATGGTTAAACGTGATTTTCTAGGTCTAATAGATTAAATGATAAGAAACCTTAGTATTATTTTAAGAGACCCATCCAACGATACCCCACACGATGGGGCCCCACCCCATCGTGTGTTGGAAAATAATGTCATCCCTTCTTTATATCTATAGAGTGCCAACTGTGTTTACTTTGTCCAAGTAAATTCTCATACATAAAAATAATTTTTAGAAATGATTAACGTACAAATTATTTTTATGTATGAAAATTACCTTGGATCAAATTGAAATTATTGTCGAAAAATTATGTTATTTACTAGTTTCCTAAACCACGATGTTTTATAAGTTTATTCAGTAATTTTATACCATTATCAAAAATGTTGGTATGCGTGAACGAGACGGATGATAGTCGAACTACAGACTCCTAGAGAAAAATTCGGAAACTTAATTTGTACTTACTTAATAAAAGAAAATATTAAGCGATTGTAAACTTAGATACCTACCTACAATAAGTTGAAATGTATGGGCGAACCAACATTGTTTTCAAATACAAAATTAAGTTTCTTTTCGTTAGAGACATGTCATGGTTGCTCATGGTTCATGAAATTGGGTAGAGATTGTGTATTGATATGCAAGACGACCAACGCCGACGGCAAACTACGATGTATCAAACTACAGAAAAAGTTGCCTTCTCTTTTCTATGTACCAAACACTTCGAGGAAAATACCGTTCGACTTGGACGAGCGCCCGTAACCTCGTTTCACAAGAATCTACGATTGTACCTAAACAACGAGATAAACTTGATATACACCGAAGATAAAATAATTATCGGAACAAGTTTAACTCTCAAAGTATCAAAATCAAAATAATTCACAACCTCGTATCACTAATAAAATGGCTGAGTTCATATTGCATAATCATTATCTCTCAAATCCGACGACATTGGAAATTGGAACGCGAATCCACGTCTGCGAGTTCAATGTATTTTCTTCTATGTACTTAGGAATTAAATACACGGCGATATTCTTCTTGTATTGTTAATTTGGGAATTAACGAATCTCATTCAAAATAAGAATTCCGTTAAATGTTCAAAGATTGAATTCGAAGTAAATACGTTACGGCCATCAAATGTAGAGCAAACGGCCAGTAATGTTATTTGACATAGAGGAGCAGTAGAGGAGTGACTTAACTATTGTTTTGTTTACGTTTTTATAAAACAATTTTAGGTAAAAATAAGGAACACACGGGTCACAAAATAAAAGGTGTCTAATTATTAAATAAATCAGTAAACAAGGACAGTTAGGGTTATGTTGCATGACGACATATATCGATCGTAAACATACCTTGGTCGCGTATCATTCGCCATAAAATCTTCCAATTTCTAGCGAACAGAACACCCCCAATATAAGGTATGGATATAAATATAGTACCTATAATTAATTTGTTATGAATTGCACATTTCTAAATAGGAAAAAATAAATAAAAATCGTAAAATTTTCAAGCACAATACGTTAACATTCGTTACAATCAAATAAGAATATTGTGCATCCCTTTTGCACTTATACTGATAAGTGCATGTTGAAAAGAGAAACATAGATGGAATAAAAATAGACTTAGGCAACATGGCATCCATGTTGCAGAACAAGCGCCATCTATAGAATCTTTATAGATGGACTTAGTGCTGCGTAACTAAAGTTACGGAATCGACTTTTTTCTATTCTATACCTTCATCGTGGTAGTTGTTTGTCGCTCATGCTATAAAATTAAATAGAATAGTGTGCTGTACTTTTAAGTCATAAGTAGTATGAAAAAAATCTAAGAAGACTTATCAGGATAAGGAGCACTCCTCAATTGGGCGAGTCTTTACGACTTGATTTCGATAGAATTTAATGACTCTTCTGTTAATTTATAAATAGTTACAATCACGAGAAACACAGGGATAATAAAAATTAGATACACGCTTGGTATTATCAATTTTAGCAACAAAAAAAAAACTGTTGTCTGTAAAGTCGGTTTACGGACGATAATTTTACGTGATAACGATGCGTCACAAGCTGATCGTTTAGGCCGATCGTGCCTCTCTACTGCTTGTTCCACGCTCTCGCTTGCACGCTCGGCTCAGGTGGAACGTGACAATGAGTCATGCTTTTTCGTGCGTGCAGCCGGCGTTCATCAATTTATTAGACGTTATCACGTCAAAAAAATGTTTAAGAAAAACTTACTAAAAGACAAATTAATCATCAAAATTTTTTGATATTTTCAAAAACGAAGTGAAGGTTTATTCTCTTTAAAAACTTTATTTTAAAAACTGCAATCTTCAAGCCAGGTAAGATGCTTTTCGGTGGCTTAACATCGTTGACACTAGGCCTGCCCTACACCAACTTACTCGATTCTATATTATGTTTGTGTCATGTTTACAATATGACAACGACTTGTTCTGTATGCCACAAACTCAATTCAGAAAGCCTCGCTTATTACTGCTCTATCCTACTTCAAAGATTGGATACCTATCTGGCATGGCTTGTTAATGCCTATGCCCTTCTCCAACTACTCTGACCAAATTTTTGTAAAAATTGGTTCAGCTGTTTAGCCGTGAAATGGTAACAAACAGACAAATACGACAGACAGTTACTAAAATGGTTGTCTGTAAAGTCGGTTTACGGACGATAACTTTACGTGGTAACGATACGTCACAAGCCGAACGTTAAGCTGATCGTGCTTCTCTATCACTTGTTCCGCGCTCTTGCTTGCACGCTCAGCTCAGGTGGAATGTGACAAGGAGACATGCTTTTTCGTGCGTGCAGCCGGCCGGCGTTCATCATAAGACATTATAACGTCAATAAGCATTATGATGACATCTGAATTCTGTATATCCTTTGTGGAGAGTTAGAAATATTATTTATATATTTTTATAATAAAAAAAAAGAAAAAAAGGAAGGAAGGACACTAAGAAGGAGTTCTGTTTTGGCGGGAACGTCACCGAAACATGTTGTTGTTTTTTTTTAATTTTCCTAAACTTTTGCTATTTTGAATATTAATGCGATAAAAATGGTGGTGTTTTATTCATTAAGTGTTTGATAAAGTGCGTGAGTGTGGGCAAGTGAAATAAAGCAGTAAAACGTGTGATTTTACGTTGTCGGCAAAGCTCCATAGAAGCTTCTAGTAAAGTCGCCACCACTTTACTGAAGCAGGACTTATAAATCTACTGTATAAGTGACTTAGATTGTAACTAGAACATTTACAACTTATTTATTCATGAAACTTGAAAAAATCCTAATACTTGACACTGGCAAATGCTTTAATGCGGGTCTAATACAAAAAAGAAGAAGACACTAAGAAGTTTGAAGCCTATCCAACAATCTTCATTACATTTTCATCGTAGGTATCAAATTAGTGAAGAAAATTGTCAGTGGTAAGTGATACGTACTGTACTGACAAGACCATTTAGAATCAATGCTCTACCGATCTATCTATCATAGTCATCAAGGACATTGGCCAAGAACCTAATAATGGTATGAAATCATTGAAGATGCCACCGATCACAAGAAAAATAATTATTCTATTGAGCGTTAAGTTATTTTCTTCCGCCAATACTATACTCTATATATCATCGTTAAATTAGCCGAAATTTAGCAACACTACAGCTCATAAGAAAAATTTAATTGATTTTTCAAATTCGAAACTTCCTGACGATAAAAAATATTTATAAAATTGTAAAACTTGTATACCCAAATTTCGTCTAAATTTGTCGATAAAGATTACGTTCCATTTGAATGTTTGTTGGTACTCGCTGCGCTGGTAGTGGTATTATATTGGAATACTCGCAGGTGGTTGGTGGTCGTTGTCGTTAGACCGAAAGAAATTTAGCTAATCTTTGGTTGCGTCGGTCAAAAGGTATAAGTATCGATGTATCGACTAAATTGGTAATAGTCGATAATTATTACGATTAATTGATTACAACACTACGTCTTTCTTTATTATCTTTGTAAAAAATGAATGTTTTGGTTTTGAAAACGGCGCGGAATGAGGATTTGGATTATTTTGGATTTTATGTTTAAGTTGTGTAGTGATTCAAAAGTTAGGACAATACATATTGAAATATAGAATAATGAAGTTTCGTGCCGTGATGATAGACGCTGGTCCAATGCGGGAATTCTCAAGTATATCCCACAACAATGCAGATTTATGAAAGTCTCACCTAAAGTTTAGATAAGTTATACTAACAGGCTTATATTTTCAGATATAGTGGCGACAATATCAAAACTATGCAAAGAATGCATACTGCGATTGTCAGACGATCAAATATACTTCATTGTAAGTGAAGAGAACAGTGGTCCTGCACCACCGATTTTGTGGTGTGAGATTCCTCAAACAGTTTTCTGTTCAGAGTATCAGCTGATAGGATTAGATGAAGAACATAAAGATATTTACCTAGGATTGAATTCTGGTAAGTCTTTAACGATTTCTACATAGCTTCCTGTACATTTTAAAGCGAGTATATGAACAGTGAGATATTAATCTGTGTTTAAGCCTATTTTTTACAGACTTTGTTTTTATGTACAAAAAAACACTTTTAGCTTAAGAGGTAAGCACTAAAAAATTAAGTAAGGTACCAGTATAAACAGTCAGTTTGTACTAGTACTTTTATTTGCAGCTATGTAAATGTCTCGAATAAGTATACTCATTACTTTAACTTATGAAACAAAGCATACATTGGAATTTTCAAGACTAGAGTGAATAGATATCTTCTAGATTGACGAGCTCCATCCTCGGCTACACCGTTGCTTAAAATCAGGTGAGTTGGTGGTCAATCGTAGATCTATCTCCTATAAAAAAAAATATTAAAAAAATATACAGTTACATTGGTATTTTTATAACATGTATGCTGTGTTTTAAGTATAGGTTTCAAGAAATGGCTGATCGGGCAATCTACAAGTTTGACAGATTTTATAAAATAGATAATTAATATATGACATGATAAGATATTATAATTTAGATATAGGTAATTAAGATATTGTGTACTTAAATTATTTTCTTTTGACATTAATTACATACTTATTTATTTTTATTTAAATTGCATAATTGTCAATTTTATTTTGTTTGATTAACTGTTGACATCCATATTTATATTATTTACATTTTTATTATTATACATACTATATTAGAATTGTCATTTCAAAATGACGAATTTGTATAATCATTATGTATAGGTATTATGTATAATCATAATGTTTATTTTATGAATTACTATTTGATACAAATATGACAAGTAAATTGACAATTTATTAATAAAATAATCATGACTTATTTTTATAACATTTAGTGGCATAAATTTATTTATTCTACATAAAAATATTCAATTATTCTTGTAAACACTCATCAATAGATTTTTAAGGTTAGACCACTATTGATAAACTTTTCATGAATTTCAGGAAATTTGGCAAGATCGCTTGCAACACTGAAATCAGCAAAATCATTAAAAATGAAATTAACTAAGAAACAATGCCCATGTCTCACATTGGAGATAGAAATTGTAAGTACAATCTACCGGTTTCATCAAACATTTATGACTATTACCTAACATTAAGACCGCAAATTAAGATGCCTAAGCCATATTACACTACAGTCACACATTAGACACTATAAAAAGGTACGCTATTTAGTGGCACTTATTTAAGTTGACATCTGTATAATATACACGAAGGCTAGAACGAGCTCCACCCAAACCCTAGTGGCTGATACTAGGTTTAGCCAATATCATGCCGGCTACATCTAGATCCAACCAATCCCTGGTGGCTATTACTAGGAGTAACCTATACAGGTTGGTAACCTTGGGTGGAAGTTGTTCTATTAACCCAACAAAAGCCTAAAAATAACCTAACCTAACCTAGTATCAGCCGCTAGGGTTAGGTTGGACCTAGTTCTAGGCGGAATGATACCAGCTAGACCTAGTTTTACTCGAAAACAATCGGCTTATACTAGATTTAACCAAGAGTAAATGGCTAGACCTAGTTCTAACTGGCTAAAACTAGACGTAGCCGCGCTTCGGGTTCTAGCCGTAACACATATATATATATATATATAATACATATACTAAAGCTCTCTCTCTCTCTCTCTCTCTCTCTCTCTCTCTATTTCGATCACTGATCAACAGTCACAGGCCAGGGGAGGCAGTTATCCACATTATGTATTAATTTTTTGTGACAATGTAATACTGTAGTAATACTAATTTCTTTGTCTTAATCTGTTTTTACCACTTACAGCCATCTTCAATGTCCCAGCAGACGAGAAACGTAATACATGATATTCCAGTGATAGTGGTTCCTCGAAAACTATGGTCTGACTTCCAAGAACCACGCATACTGGACCCAGATGTAAGTGCTACTTCTAATGGGAGATAGGTCTAGCAACATTTTTTTTACTGAATTTTTCATGTGCAGATTTTATGTAGGCAAGTAAATATCATTAAAGTTCATGTAATTAGAAATGGTACTAGAATTAGTCTAGGCATTGTGAAGACATAGAGATCACGAGCTGGATAGATTTGAATTAAATTTGGCAGGATTATTAACTTTTTACATTGAAATAAAGGTACATATTCATATAGATTAGACTATGTGGCTTGGACAATTAATTTATGTACCCAAGTTGGAGCTCTGCACCTCAGACTAGGCAAAACCTGTGTCCTGAGGTTACAGCGGTTCATCAATGAGGACATAAAGTAATAAGTGATCCGTATTCTAAAAATAAAACAAAGAAATAAGAAAAAAATAACTATAAAATGGCAGAAACAAATGCGTTGAATTTTCTTAGAAAAAAATTAAATACATAGAGTCGTCTCAAGGAGTCTGGAAACCATAATTACTAGATCATCTGCATATGCTACAGTGCCAATGCCTTCTTTATTTAGAAGTTCTACTTGAACCAGGAGACCTGTCAAATTGTATAATATTGTCCACAGATTTCGATAGAACTACCCACATTGAAACAGCTCCGTACAACAGTGGACAGGATGAGGACGATGGCCACAGATGTGATGATCCGAGCTTCTGCCGATGGCTGCCTCACGCTCCAGATCAAAACCGACATGGCCAAAGTTTCCACCAGGTTTAAGGATTTGAGGGTTGAAAGCTATGGAGGTAAACGCAGATAAGATATTTTTTTACCCGACTGTGCAAGAAGGAGTATTATGTTTTTCGAGTGCATGTATGTTTCTATATTACCTCCTACAGGCTAAACAGCTTGACGGATTTTGATGTACAAGGTGTTATTAGATTAGTGAATCTCTGAACAGTTGTAAAGGTTCGCGATAACACTGACAAGCATACATCTTTCTTATTCTTTTATAGAGCACTATCTCTGTTTTACTGATCCTTCCTGTCAACTCGATATGCCTACAAAGTTACTCTAAACGTTCGCTCAGAGTAGCAATGACAAGCATACATCTTTCTCATTCTTTTGAAGCGCTCGTGGCGTAGCTTGACTAGGTGTTTTCGAATGATCACCAAATGTTAAGCAACTGACGGACCGGTTAGTCTTCGGATGGGCGACCGTGAGTGGCATTTCTTTCTGAGCGCTACCGTGGGTCGGATGACACGTTAAATTGTAGCCGTCAAGTCAGCTCAGAGGCCTTTCGGTGGCTTAATAACTCTGACACTGGGGCTGGCCACTCAGTCTATACGAACTTACTTTACTTATTCTTTTGTAGAGCATTTTCTGTATTTTATCCATCCTGCCATTTTTTTAAAATTTTCGAATTAATAAATTGAATAATAATTAAAAATTTGATTAATTAAAAATGTTATATATTTAAGTCATATATTATATAGATAACTTGTGTTTATTAGCACATGGTTAAGGAAATAAAGCATTTTTTTTTAATATCCATCCTGCCATCTCGATAGCTGGCCGAGCAGCCGAGTGGACCCGCGTCACATCCGGTCACACACGCGAAATTAAATGTTTCAAATTAACAAATATCTATGTTAAAAGAAAAACAAAATACCCGACTGCAGAAAAGCAGTGTCGCAGTCCAACTTACGATTTCGTTACGCTTGATATGCTGTTTTTTTTTTTTTTTTATCAGCCCTGTTTTGTACAAACTGTCCCACTGCTGGGAACGGGCCATCTTCTCATTGTGAGAAGGGTTAGGCCATAGTCTGCCACGCTGGCCAAGTGCGGGTTGGCAGACTTCACACATCTTCAAGATCATTGAGAACTCTCAGACATGTAGGTTTCCTCACGATGTTTTCCTTCACCGTTTGAAGTTGGCGGCAATCAACAATACGCACATAACTTCGAAAAGACAGAGGTGCGTGCCGTGGGATTCGAACTCAGGACCTGCGGATCGCAAGTCAGACGGTCTCACCACTAAGCTGCCGGGAACTTATGCTATGATATGCTGTTATGATATGGGATATGCTGTTGAGATTACGTTTTTTGTGAGAAAGTTTGCGTAAAATCGCAGTTATAAATGCGCATTCTTTAGAATAATTTTAGTTAAACCACTTGTTTATTACGAAAATGTTCGTTGGAGGGTACGAAAAAACGCATTTTTATATTTTTCCAAGAGATGTATTATTATTATTAAAAAAAAATGGCCTATGACACTCTGGAAGTGAAGACGAATCTAACGACACCTCGCACATCAAAATCGGTCAAGCCGTTTAGGGTGTAGGCGATCATATAGAAACATGCATATATGTACTCGAAAAACATAACCCTCCTTCTTACGTAGTCGAGTAAAAATGTTGAATTGGAAGTATGCGATAAGTAGCTGGATATTGGTTGCATTATCGTATTAAGGCGGAAACCGCATTGCTTCCCGTATAATGTCCTGTAACCTTGTAAAAGTGGGTAATTTTGACTCTAAAACGATTAGCTTTTAATGCTATACTTATTTGCTGTTAGAATCATTTTGGTTTTTAAAACGGGTGTATTGTGTTTGCAATAAAAAATTGTTTTAAAACTTTTAACAGTATTAAAAGCACATTTAGAAGTAATAGATCATTAACACCAAGAACATCATTTTTGTTGTTAGGTACCAATGTACTGGTTGATTTAGGAAGTGCATTCCCGGGACTTATCAATTATTTATTTGTGGTCGAAATTCAGTTGAATATCGTCGATATAAAATACTTCACGTTCATACATTCAAAACTCTCCGTTTAGTTTAAATAAGAAAAGCGAGTGGTGCCTTTTACCATGGACCGGTTGCCAGCGTGTGTGATTGACATCGGTACCAGCTACACGAAGCTTGGCTTTGCTGGTAAAGAGGAACCTCAGTTTATCATCCCTACAGCCATAGCAATAAACCCAGCACTGTTGATAGAAGAATCTGCTAAAGTTGGCGTTAAAACCACCCGATCTAAGCTCGTTGAAGGCTTAGATTTCTTTATCGGCGATGAAGCGTTCGATGCAATCGGGTACTCTGTTAGGTATCCTGTGCATAAGGGTATTATCGAAGACTGGGATGTAACAGAGCAATATGTCGAGCAGTGTATCTCCAAATACTTGCATGCCAAGCCAGAAGATCATCTTTTTTTGCTGACAGAGCCGGTGCTAAGCCCGCCCAAAAACAGGGAGTACTTGGCTGAAATTATGTTTGAGACATTCAATGTGCCGGGGTTACATATAACTCATCAAGCAGGTCTTGCACTATGCGTCGGATGCTCCAATACAGGCGTCGTAATCGAAAGTGGCGACAGTGCTACTTATATCGTGCCCGTTTACATGGGGTATGTTCTCGATTCAAGCATCAAAAGCATTCCTATCGCGGGAAAGAACATCACTTCTTACGTTCAGTTCCTGATTCGTAAACGGGAACTAAAAACCCCACCTACACAGATCTGGGATACAGCAAAGATAATAAAGGAAAAATACACCTACGTTTGCCATGACATTGCCGAAGAGTTTGTCAAATATGATAATGATCAAGAAACATGGATGAAAGAATACATCGGAATCAATGCTCTAACGAGAGACCCGTTCGCTGTTGTTGTTGGATGCGAGAGATTTTTGGGGCCGGAGATTTTCTTCCATCCGGAGTTTGTCAATGCGGACTTCACTGTGCCTTTGGACAAGATGGTGGATGACGTCATACAGTCATGCCCGATTTATATGAGAAGAGAGTTATATGGGAACATTGTTTTGTCTGGAGGGTCCACGATGTTCCCTTGTTTTGGAACGCGGCTTCAGACGGAAATCCAGCACAGGGTAGATACAAGATTGAAGCCTTCGAAGACTTCGAAGTTATCTCAGGGAAGTGTCACTCCTATACCTATCGATGTGAAAGTGATTTCGCACGACATGCGACGTTATGCTGCTTGGCTCGGAGGAAGTCGCATGGCGTCATCCTCCTCGTTCTACGGAGTATGTCACAAGAAGGCAGACTACGACGAGCATGGACCCAGTATATGCAGACACAACCTTGTTAGTCAATCATGGCGGGAACCATTATATGATATGAATATTGCGGACAGGTTTTCTAGGATGAGAGTTTAAAATTTGGTGGTTTATTATGAACTCGAAGAATAAAATAAACTCATAATGTTATTCTAAGCATTCTAAATATAATACTTTTAAAACAGCTAAGGTAACATATTTATTGTACTTGTAAATTCTACATAAGTTACCGATAGATAGAATAACCACTAGACGCTTAAACAAGAGGCACACGCTAACCTAAGTAACTAACTAAGGGAAAGATGTAATATTGACTTGTAATGATAGGGCATTACAAGTCAATATTACATCTTTCCCTCTATTCCCCTTTAACCCTCTAATACTCCTCTCCCTTCCATCTAACCCTCTAAAAACGATCAAATGTGGCGTCATGGTCTTTGATGCTCTATCTCCCCGTAAGGGACAGGCGTTATTATATGTATGTATGTATGTAATTCTACTATATGAAATTGAAATTTCGTTTGAGTTGCACTTGGCGTTTTCCTTCTAACTTAGAACGTCAGAGGTGTGGAATTCTTTTTCTTCGTCGGTTTTCCTGATAAAGTACAATTTTTTCTCACTCCCCTTGTAAGGAAAAATAAGACACGATCGACCTCCCTCACCCCTCCCCTCTAAATCGTCTTACGTAATAAATTAATGGCGCCTATGCTGTCGGATATTTTGTTTCTTTTAATATAGATACTTGTATAGGTACATATCTTTTATACCCAAATTTAACTAATAAACAATAAAATATTGCTTATAAAAATTTTCAGGTCCAATAGAACATTCCGACTCTGAAGCGGAATCCCAAGCGAACGAAGACCTGTCGAGGGTGTGTTACTGTCGAGTCGATGCCAAGAAGTTGTCGATGTTTCTGTGCGCTGACCAGATAGCACACAAGCGGACTCTGTGTAGTGTGCTACATAAGAAACTTGTCATATTGTGCCTGCACACCGACGAAAATGTAAAATTACAGTGTTTTATAAGTGGTATTGTGTATTAGGAACGTGTATCGCGCATTTGTTTCTTCACAACAAGAAATTGTTTAAAAAAATATAAAAACCGACTTAAAATACACAATTCGTTTACTTGGATGATTTATTTTTCCAGATATTTTGTTATAAAAACCAAAATACTGAACTGATTTTGATAAAATTTCTATGGGACCACCCTTTCAAACAAAATGAATTTTTCAAATCGGTCCAGGTGTCTTCAAATAATCGGCGAGCATACATAAAAAAATATTCGGACGGATTGAGATCCTCCTCATTTTTGAAAGTCGGTTAATAAGGAGAACTGTGATTTGCAGGCTAAGCCTAGTCCAGCGGGATTACACTCAACTCAAGAGTATAAGACATAAGTTCAAATGAACCTACTTTAAATTGTTATATTTTTAATAATAGCTTCAACTTTTTGTATCTGTTAAAAACGAGCTCTGAGCCAACTTTGTATCGCTATAAAAGTTGAGAGTACGGCAGCAGGAATCAAAGTTTCTAGATTTTGTTTAAATTCTTTCTTATAGACGTAATAAAAAAGAGGTACTGAGATTGAGTAGTAATTAAGTTTATGTAAATTAATAATAGTATAACTAAATCAATGTAAAAAAGTAATCAATTCAAATTACAATTTCGTCAATAGAAACCCATCCTGCATCGATCCTGGTGGAAAGGTGCCCATAATGCAAGCAGCATTGCCACGGTGTATGGCAATAGCCAACCATTGCACCAGGAACGAAGCAGAACGGGAGTCACCACTGTTGTTCTTCAGTCTTCGGCCAATTTCACTGACGAGGCCTTTGGCATCCGCTCCCCAACTGCCCAATGTTTCAACGGCGATGAGTACAAAATAATATTGTAGCTCCATTGCCGCGTATTTCTTCAGCTTTTTATGTAAATAAATATATTTTAATTTTCATTTCTACCCCTTAACAAGCCAATTTCGACGAGTGGAATCATAAATTTCTAGTCTTCTGTTTTGATTTTTCACATTTAATAGATAATCACAAAATGTTTATTGTGATAAAAAAATCTACATATAAACTAAATAAAAATTAAAAGTATACATATATGTATATTTTGTTCATAATAAACTATAGAAACTTATGATACCAATGGGATAAAAAAGATTCATCGAAATCGCATAAGTAATGTTTAGATAGGGGGTAGAAATACGAGTAAGTTATCTCCTTTTATATGCGCAAATGTTCGGTCCACGTTTCTTCAATATTTATCAAGTGCCTTTGTAGACAAAGTGAGAATAAAGCAAGAATAAAGTACAATTTCGTTAAACGTTCTATAAATTAATAAAATCCCAACATAGACTTTAAGAATTATACTTTATAAGTTAATCCTAATATAAAAGCGAAAGTGACTGTCTGTCTATTACCTTTTCACAACCAAATGGCTGAACATGATTGATTGGTATGAAATTTCATAAAGATTAGACTGAGTGGCCCTAGTGTCAGAGTTATTAAGCCGCCGAAAGGCCTCTGTCCTGTGAAATTTTAGTGGTGTTTTATAGTAATATGCTTTATTTGTCGTATTAGTGAATATATAGTACTTCCATGTCAAAATAATATGAATGCGCGAGCGTAGCGAGCGCGAATTTTTTTTGTAGTATTTTATAGTACCTAATATGCTAAATTTGTCGTATTTGTGAACTCGCAGTACTTCTATGTCAAAATAGTAATAATGTGCGAGCGCGTAAATTTTAGTGGTGTTTTTTATAGTAATCTTTATTTGTCGTCTAGTGAACCCATAGTATTTCCATGTGGAAATAATATGAATGCGCGAGCGAAGCGAGCGCGAAAATATTTTAGTAGTATTTTATAGTAATAGTAATATGCTTTATTTCTCGTATTAATGAACCCACAGTACTTCCATGTCAAAATAAAAGGTTTTTTTAAGGTTTTTAATATTTAATCATGGAAGTGATTTGATTCATTGATCGTGTTAGCGAGTCCTAGATTTTCGTGGACCAGATGAATCAAACAAGTAACTGTGTTAAAAGGAAATACCCGACTGGTAAAGAGCGGCTTTAACGCTATCAAAAATTATAAATACAACCATTTGAATGCATTGATTGCCAATTTAATATTCTTAAATATAAAAATATGACTTATAGAAAATTACAAACATACCGAGAGAAGATACGCGCAAAAATTTTTGGTTTGTGGTTATTTTTAGTGAATTATTTGCTCGTATTAGAAAGTTCACGGCACTTTAATGATCAATTCAAATAAAGATCAATACGAAACAGTCATGCGCGAGCGAAGCGAGCGCGAAACTTTTTTAACCATCTTATAAAATTATTGAAGCCTATAGTTGGTTGGGTGGTTTAAGGAAGATGGAGAGGATAATGGGATAGCAGAGGTTCAGCGCTAACGACATACACATTTCAGGGGGGGGGGACCCCCAACCCCCCTCCCCTGCCTACGGCCTTGGCTTTCACATATAGGCGTTTTTGTCGCACGACTGAAGCGCTGCACAGCGAATCCTTTCACATTACAGCGCGGCTAAGTCGTGACGCTGTCGCTAGCGACAGACGCGCGTTGAACTTGGGGTGACAAGCTCATTTCCAATATGAATTCCAACGGAGACACATTGTTACTGCTACTCCTACGCGACTACGCGGCGTATCTGCCACCGCTAGCTCGGAGCGCTGCAGTCGCGCGGCCGTTGCGCTGCAGCTTCGCTACTTAAATAGCGCTACAGTCGCGCGACAAAAACGCCTATATGTGAAAGCGCTCTAAAATCTGCCTTTCTACGTATCACGAAGTCATTATAAACTGTAAGTATTCCTTTATTTTTACTAATTTTTAAGGTTATAAATATATTAATATATATATATATATTTAATAAAAACTTACAGGGATGAGTACAATGACTTTCTTTAGGCACAGTACCTTGTACCTAACGGTTCATGGTAAAAAAGTCAAGATTCTGATTTCATATTTATATTTTGCCAAATACTAACAATCACAATGGGTAGGAAATTACTAAACAAGAACAATTTGCCATAACATTCACTGTTCAAATTAAAATCAAGACATGAAGTTCACACTTTCTTGTAAAAAATGGTCAACTTCCGAAAACATTTCTTAAAAAATTCGCGAACAAGCGCCACGCTCCAATTATACTTAAGAATAGTGACTAATTTCGTGGCCAAATGCGCGTTTGGCCACAAAATAAGTCATTCTACTAGGTCACACAGAATAGCTTAAAACAGATTTTTATCAATACGTTTGGAATTATGGTTTACTGGTAGGTTTCGAATGTTATTGGTTTTTTTAAGGTTTATGAAAATGATACAGTATGCAAAGTTAAACAGCGATAAATTCGAATATCAAATAGTTTTTGTCAAAATTATAACGACAAAGACTATTTTGACATACCCGCCGTACGTATGACATGCACCTTAAGAAAAATGTCGCACGATTTTTGTCAGTACATTACGCATTTTCCATACAAGAAGATAATACTGTTTTCACCCCTAAATATTATCCAATTTAGATATTTCTTTTTTTTGTATTGTTAGAACCAATCATGGCTATGCGTCTACGGTTTGCTTTATTCATTTTATTTTTAATCTTTTGCTTTATAACGAAATTAAAAAAAAAAGTGAACGGTAGAGGCATAGACAATAACGATTTTAATCAGATAAAAAAAAAACGTAATCGGATAACATGTAAGGATAGAAAACAGTTTTTTCCTGTATGTACGGGATATCGTGCGACAACACTTCTCTTAACTGAGCCAGGAGGCCCCGCAAACAAATCTACGATCAGTTCGAAACTACACAATGTATTAATTATAAGTGAGCTGGAAGGATCTCTCGTTGTCCCTGCGCAGTGTGTCGTGCGTCGCCTTCAAGTGGTCCAGCTTGTTGGAGATCTGCGCTATAGAGGTGTCGATCCACTGCATCGACGACATATGCGTGTTCAGGATACGCCCGATTTGGACGATCTGAAAAAAAAAACATTGGTGGCTATTTCACACAACACCTAGCTCAAACTAAGCAAATTTTGTATGCTAAATGTAAGATTTAAAGTAATAATTGATCATGAAAATTTGTTGCTGGTTCGCGGTTCATACATGGTTGATATGGATTTTGTTTGCTAAATGTAAGATTTAAAGTAATAATTGATCATGAAAATTTGTTGCTGGTTCACGGTCCATACATGGTTGATATGGATTTCTCTGAAAATTATGACTTCACCAGAGAGCACTCGAAATATAGTATTTTTGCACACTACTGCTTAGCGTTTGAATAATACTTACGGGATCATTGCTATCTTGCCCTCGGTTGGTGTCGTTCAAGTGTTCTATGACCTCTTTCAGATCTTCCGACATCTGCCGCAGTTGAGTATCCAGATTTTCTGCTAGCGAGTACCTGAGAAGTAATTTTATTATTAGTCTTTAGGCATGAAAATAACTAGCCAAGAACGTGCCGAGACATGCATTTGGCGGGATTCCATAGCTGATATCATTACACAATAGTCAAAAACTGCGCATTGTTTGTTGCATCTGACGTCCTATCATCTCAATTCTCCCTGGCCCTTTTTACTATCGGACGTTAGAAACACAATAATTATAGTTAATAAAACTGAAGCAACCAACTTCTCATGGATGCCATTGTCAGAACTGGTCCAAATTGAAATGGGACCACACGGGAAGCACCAGCTTTCAAATAAAAAAATAATCATCAAAATCGGTTCACCCAGTAGAGAGTTATGAGGTAACAAACATAAACAAAAAAACCGGACAAGAGAGAGTCAGACTCGCCCACCGAGGGTTCCGTACAAACTAGTAGATAAAAGGGGGAATTTATATATATTTTTATATTTTCCTTCATAAATCGAAAAATATACACCGCAAAAATATTCAAAAACCTGTTTTAGCTTGTGGTAATTAAGCTCTTTCATAAGAAGGGGTATCACATGATACGGTTAAAGCCATTTAAAATTTGGACCTTCCTTCCTTGCACAAAGATCCAAGTTTTTGTGATTAAATTTAAAATGTCCAGTTTTCGTTTTTTTTCTTATATGTGTACTCTAAAACAATGCTTCTTGCCAAATTTCATAGTTCTAGGTCAACGGGAAGTACCGCATAGGTTTTGTTTCCCTTGTGAGTGTCGAAATGTGAGTTTCCTATAAAGGTTCCGTTTTTTTCCTATTGAGGTACGGAACCCTAAAAATACAGTCGAATTGATAACCTCCTCCTTTTTGGAAGTCGGTTGAAAAAGCGTCATCGTTTCATGGTGGATATTCCAGAAGGCCGAACGAAACGTTTTAGTTTTACATTTATCACACGGACTGTGAATTGTGCAATACGCTTCCTGAGTGGGTCTTTCACGACAGATACAATCCTTACGTTAATCTACTGTGTCGTTCAGAACTCCAGCTCATGCTCAAAGTTCTGTTGCTCGTTGTGGACTATCTCCACTGCGTCGTTCAGAACTCCAGCTCATGCTCCAAGTTCTGTTACTCGTTGTGGACTATCTCCACTGTGTCGTTCAGAACTCCAGCTTGTGTTCCAAGTTCAGTTGGCTCAGTTGCTCGTTGTTGACTCTCTCCACTGTGTCGTTCGGTACTCACATGTGTTCTCTCTCCGGGTCCCTCCTCACACGGTCTCCGCTGTTTTCCAGTATCTGCTTTTCCATGGGCGCGAGGAGGTCCTCCAGCTCCTTCTGCTGCGCGAGCACGAACTCCAGCTCGTGCTCCAAGTTCTGTTGTTCGTTCTTCACGCTTTCCACTGTGTCGTTCAGCTCGACTATCTGGAATTGAAATAATAGGGAATATGCATGATTTATTTTTATTTAATCATAAAAAAGACAAATATATCCATTAATTACGCAAGATAGATCTACGATTGACCACCCATCCCCTGGTGTTAAGCGACGGTGTAGCCGAGTATGGAGTTCGTCGATCTAGAAGATATCTATTCACTCTAGCCTTGAAAATTTCAAGATTGTAGTTCCCAGGAAACAGATAGCGGCAAAGAATTCCATTCCACAAAAACAAAATAAAAATACCTCCAAATATAAGAAAGTTACAAGCATTTTAATTTTTTCATGCTAGACAGAGAGCACACGATAGCGTACAATGACGTCATGGTACAAGTTCGTCGTTCGAATCCAATACAGACTGTTGTTTCGCGAGAGAGAGACAGAGCATCTCTCCCCTAAAATTTTAAATGTTTATATCTCGGAAGTGATCGTAGAGAAATACACATACATACATGCGCAATTACACACCCACAAACAAACATTTATACCCACACATGTACAAACATACATACACTCGAAAAACATAACCCTCCTTGCGCAGGCGGATAAAAATAGGGGCAAACGGCGCCACATGTGACGGTCCGTTGTCACCTTCGTACCTTCTCCCCGTTAGCGATGAGCAGCCGGTCCCAGGCGTTGATCTGCGTCGCTTGGTTGATGAACGTCTTCTCCTGCTCCTCCAGCTCCAGCGTCCATTTGTTTATATTCTCCTCCAGCTCGGCGAACGTTATGGAGGATATCGGTTGCGGTGGCACCGCCGCTGTAGTGCTGGAATATTGTAATATTATGTGTCGAATAACAAGTAATGGGGTATTTTATATACTTTATATAAATAAAAAAAAAAAAAAAAAAAAAAAAAAAGCCTTTTATTTCTTGCAAAATACACAAAATTATCAAGTATTTTATAAGTTGTTATTGTTAAATAAATATAATATGTAATATGTGTTGTGATATAATATATATATATTATAGTATTTTATTTTCCATGCGTTTGAATTTTATTTGCTTAGTCTGCAAGAACCCCTGTATGGGTAAAGGCCTCCTCCAAATATGTCCATGTTTCTCTATCTTGTGCTATTTTTATCCACTGAGAACCCGCTGTTCTCTTGATTTCATCTTCCCAGCGTGTTAATGGCCTTCCTCGGCTGCGTTTGCCTGGTGGTCCGTTCCACCTCGTCGTAGTGATGGTCCATCTCTGATCTGCGAGTCTTGCTACGTGACCTGCCCACTTCCATTTTAGTTTTTGGGCATAGTTTAGAGCATTGGTTGCTTTCGTTATTTTTCTTATTTTAGTGTGTCGTATTTTATCCAATTTCTTTATGTTTAGCATGCTACGTTCTATTCCTCTTTGGCATATACTGATTTTATTTTTTGCTCTGGCAGTAAATTTCCACGTCTGGCAGCCATATGTTAAACACGGTAGGAGATTTGTGTTCATAACTTTTGTTTTAATATACATTGGCATTTTGCTTTTAAATATTTCCTTTAGACTCCAGTATTTATTCCATGTACATTGTATTCTTCTTTCGATTTCGGATTCGTTACTATTTTTATCAAAACTGATCCTTTTTCCTAAATATATGTATTCTTCTGTATATTCTAGTGGTTTGTTGTTAATTATTATTGGTCTTTTATTGGAGTTTGTCATTGCCATAGTCTTGGCGAGGTTCATTTCCAAGCCCACGTCAGCACTTACAGATTGTAATGATTCGATCATATATTGCAGTTCAGAGCTTGTCTCTGCAAACAAAATCAGATCATCTGCGAATCGCAGGTGACTTAGATATTTACCTTGTATATTGACTCCTGAATGTTTCCAATCCAGCTTGCTAATTATGTATTCAAGGATAGCGATGAATATTTTTGGTGATAGTGGGTCGCCTTGCCTTACTCCCCTTTTTAAGGGAAATCTTGGGCCGAGAGATTCTAGTTTAATTCTACTTGTATTATTTTCATAGATATTTTTGATAATATTTATGTATTTCTCCTCTACGCCTTGGTCTTTCAAGCTATCCCATATACTTGTATGTGATACAGTGTCAAAGGCTTTTTGATAATCAATAAAAGCAATATATAAAGGTCTATGTCTTTCTTGATATTTTTCTATTATAAGTTCTAATGTGTGGATATGATCTATAGTACAGAATCCTTTCCTGAAACCTGCTTGTTCAATTGGTTGTTTTGTTTCTAATACTGGGCTTATTCGTGTATTTATAATTGACGAGAAGAGTTTATATAGGCTCGGTAGTAAGCTTATTGGTCTATAATTTCCAATATCTTTTGGGTCACCCTTTTTATAGATAAGTATGATGTTTGATTCTGACCATTGTGTTGGTGTTTCACAGGTGTTTAAAATTAAAGTAAACAGTCTTGTCAATGGTACTGCTAATATCGCATGTGCTGTTTTTAATTCCTCGTTTGTGATGTTGTCTGAGCCTGGACTTTTTTCTAATTTTAATTTCTTTATCGCTTCAATTATCTCTATTTCATCGATTGGTTTGACATATGTTTCGCAAGCAGCTTTTTCTTTAATGTTTTCATATGCTGTGTTAATTTGGCCTTTGTCTTCATATAAGTTTCTATAAAAATCTGTTGCAGTAGTAATAATGTCTTTTCGTTGATATAAGTCTTTGTTTGATTTTTTCAGTCCTTCTATCCAGGTTCTATTTGTTCTAAGCTCTTTATATGCTTTTTTTGTGCTAGCACTTTGCTCTAGGTATCTTTCTATGGTATTATGTCTATAAGTAGCATAGTCTCTTTTTATGTATCTGTTTGTCAGCTTATAGAGTGCGGAGAGTTCATTTTTCATTGTTTGAGATTTGTTTTCAGTATTCTGTAGTTTCCTCCTCCTTTTTAATAATGCCATTGTGTTTGTTGAGAGTATTTTGTGTAGTTTACTTTGGCTCTGGTGCTCATTTCTAGCATTTTTTAGACTTTGATTGATGGAATCAGTTATTTTATCATAGTATGTTTGAACTGAGCTGTCTTCCTGCTGGTCGGCTGGGTCTAAGAGCAAGGATACTAAGTTTTCTTTGTACTTTATTATTTCTGTTTCGCTAATCAGTAAACTTTTTTGTTTGGTGGTAAATTTAGATCTAGTCATCTTTTGTTTTGAGATATTTATTGTTGCTCTTAACGGTCTATGGTCTGATGGGTAATTTAAATTTATGGTTTCTATATTCTGGAAAATTGTTGGTCTGTTTGATATAATAAAATCTATCTCGTTTTTGTATTGTCCATTTGGAGATTTCCAAGTCCATTTTCGATTTGGCTTTTTCTTGAAACACGTATTCATGATAGTCAGTTTGTTTTCCAGCGCAAAGTCTATTAATCTCTGTCCTCTATTGTTTCTTTGACCATATCCATGTTGCTTCATAACTAAATATTCTTCTTGTCTGGGGATACCAATTTTCGCGTTAAAATCTCCCAGTAGAATAACATTTCTATGTGCCGCCTCCAGCGCTGTATTGATTGTCATGTAAAAAGTGCTAATCTCATCTTCGCTCGCTGTCTCAGTTGGTGCATATACTTGTATTAAAGATAGCTTATATCCATGAATATCTAGGTTTAATGTTGCCACACGCTCGGTTAATCCTTTAAAGCTTTCTATATATTTCCTAAGGGGTTTATTTATTATAAAACCTACCCCATATTTTCCTGGTGTTTCTCCTATATGACAGAGTATCATTTTATCATATTCTTCTATTTTGTTTCCACATCTTCTCATTTCAGATATTCCTATTATATCATATTTTATTTCTTTTATGGCTTCTTCTAGCTCTAGTAAGCGGTCATAAGATGATAGAGTTCTGACATTGTAGGTTACTATATATAATGTTTGGATCTTGTTTTTTATTGTATTGTTTTTAGATAATTGTTTATTTGGAGGGTTATGGTCATAATCTCCCTCGGAGACCGGCCGTCTTGGGAGATGTGTTTTGTGGGTTCTCTTAGTGCTTTTGATTTCATTTTGTTGGAGGGGCCTGGATGATGATTGCTATTTTGTTGTATCATTATCGTCTTGTATATTTGTTTTATTTTTGTTTACAAGGAAATTCAGCATACCTGGCTTTACTATTCCTTCCGAAAAACTTGATGATCTTTGAGTGGTGTGTGTAGCAAGGGTTTTGTTTTTTTTGTTGCTTTGAGTTCTATGATCTACTTGGTGAAGTAAGTTATTTTCAGGAGAGGTTGAAAGGATCCTTTTTTTATAGTTCATTGGGTTTTCCGTTTTGTTGGTTAGAATGACAAGTTTGTCATATTTTATTATGGCTTTATTTCCTTTTTCTTTTTCGATTTTTAATTGTGCCTGCAATTCCTTTCTTTTTTCCAAAATTTCTTGTGGAAAATCCTCTTTTATATAGTATGCTGTGTCCCTGAGAGCATATTTTTGTTTGAGAATATTGATTTTTGTACCTAGTGTTGTGAATGTTACAACCACAGGGCGAGGTTTATCAGATTTTTTGCCAATTCTTCTAATTGCTTGCAGATCTCTGTTATCTAGTTTTACTGAGAGGTATTTATATATAAAGTTTACCATATTTTTCTCCTTGTTTTGATATTTTTCCTCGTCTTCCTCTAATCCAAAGAAAACTAGGTTACGTTGCCTCGCTTCTTTTTCCAAATAATATAACCTTCTGTCTTGGTTTTCTACTCTTTCTTCGAGGTTTTCGAATTTTGTATTCCATATTTGTAGTTTTTCGTCTATGATTTTACTAACGTTATCTGTTACACTCTGAGTTATCTTCTCTGTACTGTTTAAAATTATATTCTTGTGCTCACTTAGCTCGTTTTGTATTTTACGAAGTGCTGACATTACCTCTTCCATCGTACTAATGTGTGCCCGTAGGTATGTGATGAACTTACTATTAGTTCGCAATCGACGACGAATGTTTTATTGTAGTTACCATCAAATTAGCTAAATATCACAAGCAATTCTATTCTTTACAACAGTGAACTCAATAAAATATGATTCATCAACATGTAGATTTTTAGGTTATATTGCTATTATTCTCTTGTCGCTACGCACTACACAATTGCACACACTATTCTTGCATTATTTTGTCTTTCTTGTAGACAAATAACTTGTGAATATTGAATGATCTAGGTGTTTTACTTTGGTTTGTTTGTTTTTTATGACAGTCAATGACCTTCACAGTTTTTAGCGGTAGGTCTATTCCACTTGATTTACACTTTGTTTTCACATCGATGTAGTGAATAGCAGTCTCAAACATAACAAGAAACCTTTTATTTCCAGTTTTAATACGCGCTAGATATAATTAAACTTTATTTGTTTTTAGCAGACCTATACCTTTACTTTATATACGAAAATATAAATAATAAATATTTGTGGACATTTCACACAACACCATCTAGCCCAAACTAAGCAAAGCTTGTACTATGGAACTAGATGGCTGATAGAATACATATATACTTTTTTTGTAAATATATACATATGATACATAGAAACACCCAGACACAGAACAAACATCCATGCTCATCACACAAATGTTTGCCCTGGGTGGGGATCGAACCCACGACCTTCGGCACAGCAGGCAGACATACTACCAACTGAGCCACAAGGCCAGTCAATATGTAAAAATGTTCAAATGAGCTTAGGCTATAAGCAGCCGGAAAATATTCTCTTATTTTTGAAGGTATTTTAATTTTGTCAACTGACTTCAAAGAAGGAAAAGGTTCTCAATTCGACTGTATTTTTTTTATGTTTGTTACCTCATAACTTTCGACTGGGTGAACTGATTTTGAAGATTATTTTTTTATTTGAAAGCTAGTGCTTCCCGTGTGGTCTCATTTCAATTTGGTCCAGTTCTGACAATGGCATCCATGAGAAGTCGGTTGCTTCAGTTTTTAAACTATAATTATTTATGTGGAATGGATATAAGATATTTGTGGTTAGCTTTTTCATGACCAAATAAAAATAAATCATGCATATTCCCTATTGTCATAAAGAATATTCATTTGAATACATTTCAATTGCTAAAACTTACGTGGTAGTCGTCAAAGGCATGCTCGTAGCTGCAGTTGTTCCTAAGACTGTGATACCCGAGGGAGCGCTTGTAGATGCTGAAAATAAAAGTATGCATTATAAAACACTGTTTAAAACTCACGGTTCTTTACGATATGACCGACTTTTAAACTTATTGATATTAAACAATTTTTAACGGATTTATCGAGTATATTTTACATAATTTTATGACCGACTACTATTTTTACTCGACTGCGTAAGGAGGAGGGTTGTTTTTCCAGCGTATGTATGTATGATTCTATATGATCGCTTACAACCTAAACGTCTTGACCGATTTTGATGAGCTAGGTGTCTTTAGATTCCTCTTCACTTCCTGAGTGTCATAGGCTATATTTTTTGTAATAATAATAATACATCTATTGCAAAAATAAAAAATAAATCGTTTTTTCTTAACCTCAACGATCTTTTTCATATTAAACAAATGGTTTTACAGTAATTATTTTAAAGAATGCGCATTTATAATCTTTTACAGCGATTTAACGCATTCTTTCTAACAAAGAAACGTACACTCAACATCATATCAAGCGTAACGAAATCGTAAGTTAGACTGCAAAAACTGCTTTTCTGCAATCGGGTATTTTGTTTTTCTTTTAATATACTCGTAGATAATTGTTATGCAAAACGTTCCCTATGAACGTAGAAGTCGCCTCACGGTTATTAGTCTAGTAGAAATAAGATTTGTGACAACATAAAAGACAACTAAGTATATTGTTATTTAAATGAATGTACTGGTGTTTTGAAATACATTTGACACAATTTCATAATGATATTACATAAGCTAATTTTGTGATCTTTACACGCTCAAACGGCTAAACCGATCGTTATGAAAATTAGTATAGAGATAGCTTTGGACCTAGAGACGGACATAAGCTACTTATCATCATCATAATCATCACCGTTATTCATAACTACGCGAGTGAAACTGCGGAACGCAGCTAGTCTATAAATCGGGGATTATTGTTGATTTATGATTTTTAGCTATTTTCCTATCATAATTTCAAAGAGTCCCCCCAGTTGCAAATACTGTGATCTGCTCCATACAAACGGATTTATTTTTACTAGACTATATTGCAGATCTATGTTAAGGCTGAGATTTTATTAATTTGATAACTGGGATCATGCAGGTGGCACTTGCCAGTTCGGATATTTCCTAATTTCAATAGCCTCGCGTAACATTTCTTGGTACATAACGCGTCTCTCCAGCCAAGTTTTGAAAATATACGCGATAAATCCATTGGAAATTTAACTTCAATGAGTTTAAGTTTCTGGAAAGTTTAATTTCAATGAGTAACAAACTCCTAAACATTTTAACACATTCAAAACTTTTAAACATATCCACAAAATAATTATACAAGATATCATTGTTTAAAATACACGGTTTTTCACTAAAATGGTGTTAAGACACAAAAGTAGGTAGGGTTCCATAGCCGATGTTATAATGTAAAAGATCATTGTTTGCAAAGAATACTTTGAAAAAGGGCCATCTTTGTCCTGTAACGATTTAAATGTTTTTGATGTCAATTATTATTTATTAACACATAAATTATGCATTTCTTAAAAAAAAAAAAACACACATCCGCAAATATAAAAAAAATTGCATCCGCAACATTTCTGGCTTGGATGACGATGACACAGAAATTATCCTTTATATTTCATAAACATTTGTTTTGCATGAAAATTTATACATAAATAAAAAAACAACGATTTTTTATGCAGTTAATTAAGTTAAATTTTGAATTGATTCGTTTTTTTTTATTTCGTTTGTAAGGAAACCCACCGATAGCTTTGTTGTTTTTTTATTTGTAATTTACGAGTAATTTAGAATTTAGCAATTAAATGTATATTATTGTTATTTTTTAAACTTGTCGTACGGTGACATTTGGTTTTTTTTTCAAATAAATATGATGTTATTCTAAAGAGAAAAAACTAATAAACAATGAGTCATTACTTGTTCAGTAAGTTTGTACAGTTGACGGTTGATATCAGTTAAGTTAAGATAGTGGACCTATTTGACGGTTGCGAATTGCGATATCAGTTGAGTTTCGATACCGAGTCCAATTCAAAGTTATTTCTTTATTATTTATACAAAAACTTTCAGAAACTTATAGTTTAAACCAAAACATAGTTGCTATATCAGTTGAGTTTCGTTACCGAGTCAAGTTCAAAGTTGCTGTATCTGTTGTTTCGATACTTGAACCCAGTTCAAAGTTGCTATACCATTTGAGTTTCGATACCGAGTCCAGTTCATAGTTGCTATGTCAGTTAAGTTTCGTTACCGAGTCAAGTTCAAAGTTGCTGTATCAGTTGAGTTTCGATACCGAGAGTTCATTGGCCGGCTAAGGCCGGTGCTTGATCGCGATGTATATAGTTTATGCTATATGATTTATAAAACAAAATTAAGGCTATTGTACCAGATATACCGTTGGTTTTAATCCCGAATGTCAGTACCGTGTCAGTTTTTACAATTAGGTGACAAGACGAGCAAGCCGCTCGCCTGATGAGACATTAGAAATAAAAACTCACTACCCTGTCCCTGGAAACATTGACCTTAACCGGAATACAACAATGCTTGCACACTTGTTTGCTTGGTGGTTGGTAGAGTTTTGGCGGGAACGTCTTAGTAACATGTTGTTGCTTTGTTTAATTTTTCTAAACTTGTGTTATTTTGAACATGAATGCTATAAAAATAGTGGTGTGTCATTAAGTGTTAAATCAAGTGCGTGAGTATGGGTAAGTAAAATAAAGCAGTGAAACATGTGATTTTACGTTGTCGGCAATACTCCATAGAAGCATCTAGTAATGACGCCATCACTTTACCTCGGCAAGACTTAAATATGAAAATGACTGTTTATCTGACTTCGACTCAGGACTCGTTTTATAAATTGACTGTATACGTGACTTAGATTGTGACTAGAACATTTACAACTTGTTTTATTCAAGAAACTTGAAATAATCCCAATACTTGACACTGGCAAATGCTTTAATGCGGGTCCAATACAAAAAAGAAGAAGAAGAATAACTGGTAAAACGTTTGGTCCTTCAACAAGATTGGTAGTGATTTTAACAAATGATATAGGAGAGACTGTGATGACAGCAGGATCGACGCAGAAGCAGAAATCGTCTTTGTTTCCTGAAAATTATAACCCGGATATCTTCAAGTGTAGAGCGAATAAGTACCTTCTACGTCTACGTACTTAATTTTTAGCCACAATGTAGGCTTCTATCTTCTATCAGGCGAGCTGGTGGTTAAACCTAGATTTATTCTACATAATCGAACATAACGTTTCTTCATGCGTTAGAGTTAAATTGAAACTCACCTGTGCTAGCAGCAGCAGTGGTTTTAATCCCGAATCCTAGTCCAGTGCCGGTGAAGCCAGTTAAGCCGGTAGTGGTTTGGCCGGATGACGCCGGAGTTGTACCGAAGGAGCTAGATGACTGCGGGATCGACACGGGAGTGGGGCCAAAACTGACCGATGTCGTGGGCTGGGTGGAAGTTGTCGTCGGGCCAAAGCTAAGTCCTGCAATACATTTTCATCGTAATCATCATCTCTGCCACAAGAAGCCCACTGCTGGACATAAGCCAACCCTATGGATTACGAAAAAAGACCGGTTGGACGCGGCTTGGATCCAGCGTCCTCCTGCCCCTTGTATGAGGTCATCTGTCCATCTCGTGGCTGGACTTCGTACGCTACGCTTGCCGGTGCGTAGGAAGACCAGGCACGACAATACATTTTAACTGGTTTAAATTTAAAATAGGAGGATAGTCGTATTTTTACATCATCATTATGTGAAAATTGCAATATATGCAGTACATAACTTGCAACACGCTTACTGAATGGTTCTTCTCGAATATATATATTTATGTATATATATAATCTAAGTTAGATATGGGCCTTCAGGGAAAGTGGCGTTTATATAAGCAACGGGCTGATCCTCTGTGACTACAAGCTAAGCAAGCTAACAGTCTGTACATCTTACGAAAGATGTTAGATGGAAGGGAAAGGTCCTCTAATACCTTAGAGGACCTTTCCCTTCCATCTAACCCTTTAAACATGGTCAAATGTGGCGTCAGACGGCCTTATGGTCTTTGATGTTCTGCCTACCCCCATAGATGAAAATAGGCGTGCTTTTTGTATGTATCTGTCTTCTAATCGCGACTTATTCGGTTTCTTCTAGGTAATCGAGCTCCATCGTAAACAGCAACGGTCGCTTAACAGCCCAAGTGATAAATCAATGAGTTTTTTTGGGCCCGGTTGAACATGAGTTGCGTTTCTATGAGCCATCATGACGTTTGGCGCCAAGTAAAATGACATACAGAATCGTGTACTTTAAACGTTTAAAACCCACTGCGTTCGTCTATATTGAGATATTTGTTTTTATGTAGAAATAGGTTTGCGCTTGACCGCCAACTCGCCTGATGTAAAGCGAAGTTGCGGTCTACGATGGAGCGCGTTTACCTAGAAGAAAACAAATCACTCGCGATTTGAAGACACCCAGATTATAATAATGTTAAATCTCATTTCACCCAAAAATTTCGCTGACACACTGTTACAATCTGGTGTAGACCTATTCGGTAACTCCCAAATGTCCTATATAATATTGTTTGTATAACCTGTGGGTTGAGTGGTCGAGATCGGCTTCCCGAATCCCCCTAAAGCCGCACCACCTGTAGTGGCGGCGGCGGTGGTGGCAGGAGGGCCGAAACTAAGTCCAGGCCCAGGCTTAGCCGTCGTAGAACTGTTGAAGGCACCTAAAACATACACCAATAATATTTATAATACACAAGCTGTGCCTTGCGGTTATGTCTGTTCTTTAGTTGGGCTATTCGTAACTTGTCGCATTCGGAATCGACCCGAGAACTATACCTCCATCTCTTTCATTTCTGATGGAGATATAGTTTCCATCCCGATTCCGAATCCAACAAGTTGTGAATAGGAGTACAATTAATTCTCAAACGATTTATTGTGAAAACGTCATAAAAAGGCAGAAAAATGCCAATAATAAAACAAATTGTTACCTTGTGTTGTAGCTTGAGTAGAAGTGCCAAAATTAAGCCCAGTCGAAGGTTGAGAAGTCGCTCCTCCGAAACCCAATCCACCAGACGGTTGTGAAGTGGGTTGAGTTCCGAAACCGAGCCCGGTAGACGGTTGCGATGTTGGTTGCGTTCCGAATCCGAGACCAGTGGATGGTTGCGACGTCGGTTGACTTCCGAAGCCTAGTCCAGCGGATGGTTGTGAAGTGGGCTGAGTTGCAAAGTTAAGTCCAGTGGATGGTTGTGAAGTGGGCTGAGTTGCAAAGTTAAGTCCAGTGGATGGTTGTGAAGTGGGCTGAGTTGCAAAGTTAAGTCCAGTGGATGGTTGTGTTGTAGCTTGACTGCTAAAACCAAATCCGGTTGACGGTTGTGAAGCTGGCTGGGTTCCATAACTAAGCCCGGCAGATGGTTGCGATGATGGTTGGGTTCCGAAATTCAGGCCGGTGGATGGTTGCGCTCCGGGTTGAGGTCCGAAACTAAGACCAGTGTTAGGCTGTGATGTTGGCGACGTGAAGGAAAAACTTGACTGGGCAGTTGTTGGTGCAGTACCTGAAAATAATTGTTTGTTTGCATAGCATTTATTGTATTCACTTTCTTTATTAAACACTATACATCTATAGAACAGATAATGTGATTACTTAAGAGTCTGTATTTTGACAATTGTCTGTCTCACTCTCGCATACCCACATTTTTGAAGATATAAAATGACTGCATGAACATACATATAAAAAAAATTAATAGCGTTAATAATTTCCGAAAACGATTTTTAGTATGAAAAATACCTTGGATTAAATTGAAATTTTGTCGAATATTTGTGTTGTTTTCTAGTTTTACAAACGACGATTTTTATAAGTTCATACAGTCAAAAATTGGGTATGACGATGGTCGCACTGCGAAACCTTAATATAGCTCGAATATAACAATAACACATTTGAATGAAAACACTTATTTTATTAACAAACAAATTTACAAGTTATATACAAGAAGTAAGTTGAGTTCCTAAATCGAGCACAGTGGAGGGTTGTGACGTCGGTTGAATTTCGAATCCGAGTTCAATGGATGGTAGCGAAGTCGGTTGAGTCTCGTAACTGTCTTCAGTTGACGACTGCGAAGTTGTTAGATTACTGAAACTAAATCTGGTAGTTGGCTGTGTAGAGGGATGAGCTCCAAATTTAAGCCGTTTGGATGCTTGTGTCGTCGGTTAAATTTTGATACTTACCGAGTTCAGTGGAAGGTAGCGAAGTTGGTGTGTATCGTAATTGGATCTAATTAATGAATGCGCAGTTGTTGGCTTACTGAAACTAAATCCAGAAGATGGTGACCCCTATACAAGAACACAAGATATTTGGACTACTGCGACCCCCACAGTTTCCTTCAGCGAGTATATAATGCTCCAGAAGGAAATAGCGGAGCGCGAACGGCAGTTCATGGCATGATTGCCTGGAAGAGATCGCTTTTAGCGATAAGGCCGCCTTTTGTTGTTCTAGTCTATTTAAATCCTTTCTACTTTTAAGGTGTGTACAAATACGGGGGGAAATGCACAATACACCCCAAGCGGGACGTCAGTGCAGGACTTATCGCCCCCATCTCGAATAAGAATAAGGTGTGTACAATAAAGAGTTCATCTATCTATCTATCACAGGGCTGCCAGATATAAAAAAGGGGAGATCGTACATCTGCTACAAAAAAATCGTATATCAGTGAAAAATTAAACGAAAAAGTCTTACAGGCAATCGGGGTAACTTAAACCTTCAATAAAACCGGAAAATTACGTTTTTTTTTAGAGGATTTCCCGAAAAAAATGCCTCCAATTAATGGTTTCGTTATGAAATGTTGCCAGGTATTAAAAAGTCGTACGATTTCGACCTAGCGATCGTACCTCGACAGATACGCCAAAAAGTCGTATGTTTACGATTTAAATCGTACATCTGGCAGCCCTGATCTATCAGTTCACATCTCCCTTTGCGCCGGGAGAGCCGGGCGTTTGATTAGGCTTCGTGCTCTCCTCTAACCCCCATAACTTTGGTGGCAGATTCGGGAGTCCGTCGCCCGACCAGAGCGACCAGCGATTCTGTGTCCCTTACAGAAAGGAAAGCAGAGAACTCACTCCTAATTGTAGAGACGGCGTCAAATAGGACTGACGATGCTGGAGTTATGGAGGATTATGGTAATGTACCCGTACCCCAGTGCAAGTGGTGAGATGGAAACACCCCAGATTTTAGTGACAGCCACCAGTGGCGGAGTAAATGGTATCCATGAAAGATTTTCTCTGGAAAAAAGTGATGATCAAAATGGAAGCAAAGCGTAGGTCACCTCACTGCAATACGGGTGGACGATATTGTCACAATTGACAGTCAAAGCTGGTTTCGATTGGGACAAGAACGAGGCACTTATCATAAGCGAGAGGCCTATAACCAGCAGTGGAACAGAGAAGGCTATAGATGATAATGTTTTACCAGCGTTGTTTCCGAAATTAAGTCCGACGGCTTGCGTCTGCGCATTGCCGGTGATCGAAGACTGAGTGCTGCCGAAATTGAGTCCAGGTGCTGCTGTGGTAGACGCGCCGAATGCGGGCGCTGTAATACATTACGCGGTTACAATCTTGTAAAAGCTTTTGTTTAGCTTCACCCGGTATTTTATAAATATGTGTTTACAAAAAAAAAAAGTATATAATTATGTAGTCTATCATCCATCTGGTACACATAGTACAAGCTTTGTTTGGTTTGGGCTAGATGGTGTTGTGTGAAATGTCCACAAATATTTAATATTATTTATTAATTTTATCAAGACCGATGCAGCCAGTTGAACGTAAGGTGACAGACAGACAGGTTCTATATGTATAATATTAGTTTTTTTTAAGTCTTACCAGCAGTAGTAGCGGGCGCAGCACCCCCGCCGCCAAAACTGAACCCGCTCTTAGCTCCGAACGAGCTCTGCCCGAAACCCGCCGCGCCACCGAAGGCAGGTTGACCCTGGGTAGATGGCGCAGACGTCGCCGACTATATAAGAAATAAAAAATAAATAAATATTGTTAACTAATATTACCTTTAAAAACTTAAATCTAACTTGTATATCTAGTGTGTTTCCGTTTCTCGAAGCGATAAGATATATACCTAAGTTAGATGTAAGTTTTTTTGATATGAATTTCCGCAAAGTAACACTTGATTCATTTTTTTTAAATATGATTTTGATGTGCGAGGTATCGTTAGATTAGTCTTTACTCCCTGAGTTGTCATAGGCTATATATATATATATATATAATTGTATAAATCTCTCGCAAAAATAAAAACTACATTTTTTCGTAACCTCCAACGAACTTTTTCTTATTAAACAAGTGATTTTACCAGGATTATTCTAAAGAATGTGCATTTATAATCTTTTACAGCGATTTTACGCATATTTTCTCACAAAACACGTAACCACAACAGCATATTAAGCGTAACGAAATCGTAAGTTAAAGTGCAAAAACTGTTTTTATTCGGCAGTCGGGTATTTCATTTTTCTTTTAAAATACACGTTGTATGGAGGAGCGCGCGACAATGTTTCTCAAAGTCTGGTAGAAAATAAAAGCAAATACCGGCAGAACAGTAGGTTGTGGCTGGCCGAACCCTGATGCCGGAGTGGAGAAACCAAAGCCAGGAGTCGCAGTTGTAGCTGCAGGCTTGCCAAACGCGAATCCACCAGCGGGTGAGCCGAAAGATGACGCTAAAAAAAAAACATAGCATGAGCGCGACAGAAGATGTGTAGTTACAGGATATTTTGCAAAGTTTGCCTGGAGAAGTAACACACATTCGTCAATAGGGATTATACATACATTTAATGAATAACATACGGAAATATAATATACATACAAATTATAAAATATAATTTCACTTAGTCAATAAATTTCCGAAATATAAAAATTTGATCTTTTTGGTAGGGGATACTCTTTAGGGGAGTCTCTTTCTCGCGAAACGTCGGTTTCTATTGAATATGTACGGCGAACGTGATGTATGACGTAATCTTTCGCTCTCTGTTTAACATGAAATTAAAATGCTTGTAACTTTCTTACTTTTGTACATATTTTAATTTTGTTTTTGTGGAACGTACCTATGTCACGTAATCTGTATGTTATTAGCTTTTTTTATGATCAAATAAAAAGTCGTGCATGAAAAGCAAAAGTAGAGTTGGACAGGACACATTCAACGAAATGGTGACAACATTATAGAGTATTGCATTAACAGAGTGGTAGTTTTGACAAGTTTTAATTCAAGATGATTTACGAGATGGTCTAATGATATCACAAAAACAACAGGATTTGAATAGAGCTACGAGTAAATGGTAAGAAACAGAGGTGGGCTAATTTTAGAGAGGTCTATCCCAGCATTGGGCTAACACAGATTTATAATTAACTAGCTGTGCCCCGCGGTGTCACCCACGTAGTGAAGAAAAACAGAAATGATGATGATAAAATATAGCTTAAGTCCTTCTACAAGTCATATAGAATCTCTGTCATCTGCCAATTTTCATAACGTATAGCATATTGGAGGACATTTCACACAACAAAATCTAGCCCAAACTAAGCAAAGCTTGTATTATGGAATTAAATGGCTGATAGAATACATATATACAATTTTTTTATTTATACATATGATACATAGAAACACTTAGACACAGAACAAACATCCATGCTCATCATACAAATGTTTCCCCTGGGTGAGGATCGAACCCACGACCTACAGCTTAGCAGGAAGAAATACTAGCAAATGAGCTACAAGGGCAACCAATTTTGCCAATTTAGCCTTGAAGAGGTAACAAACAGACAGCTAGTCAGACGACAGACAGCACAGGTGAGTATAGATTTTAAGGTAAGGCCGATATTAAAGCTAACCAAAAATACTTCATTGTAAAACTATACTTTACGATCATAATTGGTGAAAATACTTTTCTATCGAAATCAACCCAAGCTTAAGAGTCTGTAGTCCGAACATCGTCCGTCTCGCTCGCGCATACGCATTTTTGAAGATGTAAAATGACTGCATGAACTTAAAGTTAATTTTCATAGATAAATATAATTTTTAGAAATTATCAACACAAAAATGATTTTTATGTATGAAAATTGACTGAACCAAGTCAATTTTGTTGAATTCAATTGAAATTTTTGTTGAATATTTGTGATGTTATTTTCTAGTTTTACAAACGACGATTGTTTTTATAAATTCATTCAGTCAATTTATATCTTCAAAAATGTATATGCGCGAGCGAGACAAATGATGGTCGGACTACCCTTAATAGTACTACCTAATATTTACCTTGTGTCGCAGGTGATCCAAAGGCAGGGGCTGGAGTAGATTGCTGACCAAATGGTTGCTATGAAAAAAGAATTCTTTATTATTAAAAAAATATTCTGCAAAATTATCTAAGCATATTTTTGAAAGATAATCAGAATCTAGTCAGAGCCCTAAGATATTACCCGTAGGTCAGATGAAAAGTAAGCCTAACCATCAATAAATACGGTACCTGTACAGCAGGTTGTCCAAATCCAGGGCTTCCTACTGTCTGGTTGGGAGGAGCTCCAAAGGACAGAGACTTGTTCGCTCCCAGTCCACCTTCCGCAGTCGTTGGAGATGCAACTGAAACATTGTATTGGTAAAAATTATAGAAAACACACTTTATACTGTTGAACAATTTTCGTGGGCTTATTTTTTATGGTTACACAGGCTAGGCATTTGACTACAGCTCACATGATGTTAAGTGATAGTGATGTTAAATATGAGGTATGCAGACTGTAATGGGATGTACTAGAAAAGAGATTTCATCATCTTGTTTGGAGTCTATTGTGCATTACAAATGTATAAGTGCAATGCATACATATGTAAATCAATATCAGAATTATAGTTACACATATGCAAGCTAATCTGCTTATTGATCTTGTATTCATAAAAATACACTGTCATTAATTTATAAACCACGCGAATCTCGGCAATAGCGCCTTATTTATGAGACGAGTGGGGACCGGGACGAGTGGCAAAAGCGACAGGGCAGATCAGCGAGGGTAGGACAAAGCAGCAAGCACAGACTCCCGTGTTGCCGCTTAAATATACGAGGCCCCGGCCCTCAATACATGTCTATAGAAAGGCGGTGCCAGCACCGTCAAGCGGCGTTGGCGTCACCGTCATTATAGAAGACGGCACAGAAGAAATTCCACCGTGCGGCGTCAGCATTCAGCACTGTTTTCCAGTGTCGTGCAAATGTACATTTTTCCAGTATTAAGATATGGCGACGTCAACGTTTTTCGGTGTCGACGCCGTTTAACGTCGAACGCCAGTGCCGGCGCCGCATCTAGGATTTGCCATGGTATGGTATGCGCTAAGTTGTTGACAGTCACTCCTGACTCTAATATTCAAATTAAATTGACATAAATACCAGGCACTTATTATCAATCTAAGCTTCTTTTAATGTTAATTAATTATTGTGATAATTCAAATAATATCTAAAATATTTGCACGTCAGAGATGACCAAATGTAATGGGACATTGTAATCAGATTAGACGTTATTTACCTACATTCTTGCAAATAAATTTCATTTCCTATCATCACCTTATCATAACCATAGCGTTTGGGAGCTAAGACACGACATCATGTTGTCACAACTCAAAAAGAAATTGAATTTCTATTCAATGAAAGAAGATCTTACACAGAGAGGTTGTCGCTGCAGTGGTTTTAGCGCCAAATGAGAAACTACCAGGCGTACTTGCGAAGTTAAAACTTGATTTGTTATCTGCAAGCATTAGAAAAACCAATGAGATGAATAGATGATTATTTATAAAATGTTGTTTAATTTTTAAACCAAACTTAAAACAACTTAAAACTAAGTATACTGGTAGTAGTTGCAATAACAATTCATAATATATTTACAGGATATAACTTGATTTTAAAAAGAGTTAACTTAAGTGATCATATAATAAAATCTCTTTTCCAACATGTCTTTTAATATAAGCATAAGCAACTATGGGAAATGGCAACCAATGAAAGATTTTATTTGTATCCAACTGCATAAGAAGTCTATTCTAAGAGTATCTATATGACATAGAGTTTCTATATGACAGCCTACAGCCTAAACAGCCTAACCAATTTTGATGAGCGAGGTGTCGTTAGATTCGTCTTCACTCCCTGAGTGTCAAAGGCTATATTTTTTACTACATATTAATAGTACATCTCTCACAAAAATAAAAATAAAATGCGTTTTCTTGTAACTTCCCACAAACTGTTTCGTAATAAACAAGTGATTTTACTTGAATTATTTAATAGAATACATACATACTCATAATCTTTTACAGCGATTTTACGCATACTTTCTCACAAAAACGTACACTCAACAGCGTGTCAAGCGTAACTAAATTGTAAGTTAATACAGTAAAATTGCTTTTCTGCAGTCGGGTATTTTGTTACTTGTATAAAGTTTTGGTTGGTCCAAAGTTGTGAACAAATGTTATACACCATATTGGAGGACATTTTCACACAGCACCATCTATCCCCAAATTAAGCAAAGCTTGTAATATGGGAACATAGAATACATATACTTTATACTGTAAACTTTATACTTTATAGGGTTCCGTACCTCAAAAGGAAAAAACGGAACCCTTATAGGATCACATTTGTCGTCCGTCTGTCTGTCAAGACCTTTTTTTCTCAGGAACCCATGGAGGTAACAAGCTGAAATACATATCAAATACTCAGGTCTACTGGCCCTTGGAGCTATGAAAAAATCAAACTTCTCAGTTTTCATATAAAAAAGTTACAGCCGAATATGTTGCAAAAAATGTATATTTCGACACTCGCAAGAGAAGCAAAATCTATAGGGTACTTCCCGTTGACATATAAGTTTGAAATTTGGCAAGAAACATTGTCATATAGTACACATAAAGGAAAAATTCCGAAAACTGTACATTTTTTATTTAATCAGATAAAATAGATTTTATGCAAGGAAGGAGGGTCCAAATTTTAAAGTGCTTTAACCATATCATATGAAAGAACTTTATTAGCACAAGCTAAAACAGGTTTTTAAATATTTTTACGATGTATATTTTTCGGTTTATGAATGAAAATATAAGCAAATCGATATGATTTTATGATTTCGCCCTTTATCTACTAGTTTGTACGGAACCCTCGGTGGGCGAGTCTGACTCGCACTTGTCTGTTTTTTTTTGTTGTAAATACATAATTATGATACATATAAACACCCAGACACAGAACAAACATCCATACTCAGCAGAAATGTTTGCCCTGGGTGGGGATCGACACCACAATTAAGTACATGACTTTTCATGATTATTTGTTCACAACTTTGGACAAGGAAGAATAGGTATTACAATTTTCAGTTTTCTGTCCTGTTATTGCAGCTATCACAGGTATTGTAGTTATTTATATAGTATTAGCTTTAATATACAGCTTTTTATTGTTAGGATAGATGAACAGAGCTGACTGATTACTTAGACTTAGTATTAGCTAACAGTTAACAGTTTGGTAGTTTTTCAAAGACTATTCAGACAGGACAATATTGTGAGGTGTAAGGTGAGAGTTAAATAAAAGGAAAAAGGGTAAACTATTAAAGAACAAATCGGATATAGTATTTTCCTATTTATAGTCTTATTTTGAAATCAGAAGCAAACAATAGGTCACAGTTTCATGGTTGTTTTGCTTAAATACTAATGTAAAAGTGAAGTGTACTATTTTATTTCTTACCTGTATTTGGAGATCCAAAAATTGTTGCTTTCGCTGGGTCACCACTACCAAAAGCAAACCCTGGAATAATTTTATTGCATAATTAATTGCAATAATTTTACATTGTATCTGTAAGTTTTGCTATCTAATTCACCAAGCGTAATTAGCTGATGTGCTGTTAAAATTTCTGTTACATTTATCAATTTTCTTTGAGTTAATTAGCTAAGGAAACGTTCCGATTTAAAAGTGCTTATCTTTTAGGTTATGTTTAAGTCGACTCTCATGATCAATACTGTTTATGAATTTAATAATAATATGAATACATTAAATAAGACGTAGAATTTACAAAACAAAAATAATGGATTAAATTGTAATATATAATTATGTAAAATTAAAGTAAATACCTGTTGACGGAGTGGTTGTGCCCAGGGTACTTCCACTTGTGGTGGTTCCAAAGTTGAAGCTCATGTTCACTTATTAATTGACTTATACACACGTAAATATTTTCTTTCTTGAAAATAATAGTCAGTCAAAGATTTTATTTGTTAGATGAAAATAAATTATTTCTGCGCCGTTACAAAACACAACATCAAAACACAAACAACTTGAGTGAGTGACAGAACTGACAGATGACAATCGTCTGACTTCTTCTTCTTTTTTGTATTGGACCCGCATTAAAGCATTTTCCAGTGTCAAGTATTAGGATTTTTTCAAGTTTCTTGAATAAAACTAGTTGTAAATGCTGTAAATGTTCTAGTCACAATCTAAGTCACGTATACAGTCAATTTATAAGTAGAGTCCTGCTTCAGTAAAGTGGTGGCGACTTTACTAGAAGCTTCTATGGAATTTTGCCGACAACGAAAAATCACACGTTTTACTGTTTTATTTCACTTGCCCACACTCACACACTTTATCGAACACTTAATGTATAAAACACCACCATTTTTATAGCATTAATGTTCAAAATAACACAAACATAAAGAAAATAAAACAAAGCAACAACACGTTACTAAGACGTTCCCGCCAAAACTCCCAATCGTCTGACAATTATAGATAATGACAGTGACATAAGAAAATGTTGGTGACAGTATACCATAGATAAAACGGCGATTACACTACCCGATTTCTCGGGCCTTAATCGGGTCACTTTCTGGGAAGTATGGAAATCAGGACCAAATCTGTTCCCGTATCCTGAACCCATTCGGTTTCGGAATCGATTTGTATATCTCCGTCTCTGTCATTCTCTATGGAAATGATAGAGACGGAGATATACAAATCGAATCGATTCCGAAACCGAATGGGTTCAGAATACAGGGGCTGGACCCTGGGCTAGAAGTCTTGGCTTAGACCACAGTCGGCTTAGTGCAGACTAAGTCGGCATCAATTTATTGCATTGTTATCGATTTATGTTTGTCTGTAATATTTAAATCAACATAATATGAAGCTGATATAAATATAAATTGATACTAACTTACTCAATACTTACCTGTGTCCATACTGCCTGTATGAATGAACTTATCAATTGAGTTTAGTCGGTACGAAAAGTAATGATTAGTTGAGACATCCAGCCCTGCCTCATAATACTAGAGAATATATACCGTCTTACTTACAAACGCATGTTAAAATCGTATTCACTGAATAAGGAGTTGTCACTTTCTGTCGGACGTAGAACGTCACGCGCGTAAATGGAACAAAACACTGTAAAATGCGCTTTTATTTTAATTTTACGTCAATATTAATTTTTGGTTGTAATTTTTAAATTTGTAATTTTGAACAGGAAGACATTTTTTTGGAGTATTTATTAACTCGTCCCTAGTACTGTTTGCACCGGTGGTTGAGAACACTAGCATTCGACGCATGCGCAATGGCTTATTTACCATCTTTAACAGCCCCGGCACCCCTTATTTGCGGCCAGATTTAATTAGGCAGCAGAAAAAAAATAGTTTTCATTTGATATATAAATAATAAATAATAAATGTACATAATGAATGTATAAACGTCCCAAAATTCAATTAATAATAAATTAATTAAAAATACTTGCGGCCATATTTTGATAGGCACCCTAGTAGATATATATTCTCCTAATCATAAATATCCATAAAAAAAAATGGTTTTTAGCTTATAAATAATGAGCGCACTGATTCTCGTACTACAAGCATTTGACGCAGTCTATGAACGCCGTAAAACTATTATTTTAAGACAGTCACTGGTCACTCATTTTTTTTTTGGTTGATAGAAGAAGGGTTTATTTAATATAGTTTAATAAAAAGAGTTGTATGTAAAGCCACAATCTATAATTAGACAATATTGTATCCCGGTCTTGGTGCAAACGGCACAGGATTAGTATCAGGGGCCAGCAACAATCTGAAAAATCAAGGTTTTCATGACTGCTAAGAAAATATTTTCTTTATAGTTCATAGTTAAGGTAATTGTTATTGTCTATCTATATCACTGTTTTTTTACTGGTAGGCCGCGAACAAAATACTCTTGAGAGTATCAGTAAATAAATCTGGCAAAGTAAGAGTTTCACTCGCACACCGAGGATTCAGTGTACGTCGGAATTTATCATAATTATTACTTATTATTACTACTTACTTATTATTACTTATTTACTGTTGCTTAACACCAGGTGAGTTGACGATCAAGCGCAAGCCTATCGTTGAATAAAAAAAAAAAACAGAAAACAAAATATCTATAAATAAAATATCTATATCTATATATAAAAATCAATTGCTGTTCGTTTGTCTCGCTAAAACTCGAGAACGGCTGGGCCGATTTAGCTGATTTTTTGTTTTGAAATGTTTGTCGTAGTCCAGGGAAGGTTTAAACGTTGAGAAAATATCGGGTCCACTCATTGATAGGTGATACGAAGTACGCCGTCATCTAGTTTGCAATAAATCTTTAAATATTTATAATTTCATATATTTTCGATACAGTAGAAATATTCTGATATGGTAGGCATATCTAAAGAAAATATATTACATCGAAGTAAGCATCATCTAGTGTCACTTGTCGTAAGACAACGTGAATTAATTTGTTTCTATTTAAAATGACAAACAACTGATGATATCTAGTGTTTGTTATTTAATTATTTGTTGATTGTTATCAAACCGAACCCAATCTTGCCAATTTTGAGACTTGTATCTATTACCGTTCCAAAGATACAGCCGTTTAAGTGTAAGGCAGAAAGACAGATAGGTAGACAGACAGACAAACATACACCGTAGCCTCACGAATAGGGTCCCACACCTAAACACCTATTTAGGTATTCTGGTACTAGGTATTATATTTCAAATTGTTTCCATATTAAAATTATTTGCAGACTGATGTATACCTGACGTTGACATTTGCTCGTCTCCATCGGTTCCACATAACATAGTGGTCTTTCCAAAGTAAGTACACAGTCACAGAATAGCCACAGAGCACGATCGCCATGAAAAAATCCATTGCAGTTTCGGTAATACGGTGAGAAATGCCTGGAACGACGCGTTCTATGTTTGTAGCAGTATTTCTAATTTTCACTAACCTTTTTTTATGTAGTAATAGGTTTGCGTTTGACCGCCGACCTATTTTACGTTTTTTTTTTATAATACAAATAAATAATGTGGACTGCGCTCATATTTATTAGTGTTAAAGGCAAACACCACCCTATTTATCATGCTCTGTCGCCAGGCACAGCACAGTGTTATAAGAGACAGGGTCCCGATTCGGTTCCGATCTCCATACTTCTCAGACATGGACCCTATAGACAGGGCCTGAGAAATAGGGTAGTTTAATACATCTTTAAGACATTAAACATTAAATTTAAAACAAACAAAAAACTATGCCACATGATTTCGAATAAACTCAAGAGAAACATTGAAACATAATATACCTATACATACATCCCCTTTATTTTAATTGAATTTCCTAGTAGAATATGGTTTAAGACTTGATTATTTACTTAAATGCCTATTACACTACTACTTCTCGGGCCCTGTTTCAAGTGTCTGTCTCAGAACTATGGAGATCTGCCCCCGTATTCAGAACTCATTCGTATTCGATATCGGGTCGGAAACTATATCTCCGTCTCTGTCATTCTGTAGGGAAATAATGAAGATATAGTTTCCGACCCGATTCCGAATCCATCAAGTTGTGAATAGCCCTACTGCACCCTTATTCACAATCATTCTGATTCGGAATCGGGTCGGAAACTATATCTCCATCTCTGTCATTCTGTAGGGAAATTATGAAGATATAGTTTCCGACCCGATTCCGAAACCGACAAGTTGTTAATAGCCCTACTGCACTCTTATTCACAATCATTCGGATTCGGAATCGGGTCGGAAACAATATCTCCATCACTGTCATTTCGATACAGAATGACAGAAATAGAGATAGGTAACATATAGTTTCCGAGATAGGTAATATATGTACATATATAGTTTCCGACCCGATCCCGAATCTGACAAGTTATCAGTACAACTACGGGACTTGTCTCTTATTACATTGCGCTGTCCCTAGCGGCAGGGTACGATAAATCGGGTAGTGTAATAGGCCTTTTGTCCAAAAAGAAAACAGTCCCTTATAGCCATAGTCAAAAAACGATTTTTATTTTTCATTCAATAGCGGCAATGTTTGTAATCTATCAATTTATTGAATACCTACATAAAAAATATTTTTTGTAGTAATCAATTTTGTACCTACTTGTAATTAAAGATTCATGAAGACGACTTGGTAAATTAAAACCTGATGAAAATGAACAAATATTAGGAGATATTTTAGCAACTATCAGAAAATATTTAGGTACTAAAGAAGACAGAAGAAAAAGGTAATTTTGCTTTTGCATTGATAATCGCAAGAAAAAAAACAGAGAAATTCAAAATCTCAAAGCAAAACCTCCTTTTCCTCGGATGAAAAAATCAAAACACTAAAAAAAAAGCAAAAACAAAACACACCTTCTTCCTTTCTAGCGGGACCGTCGAGCTTACCGAATTTGTTTCCTTCAATGACGAAGTACTGAGTGCCTACTATACACACGGCTAAGAGACCAGCAGTTACCGTCGACAGGAGCCAAAATATCAGGCAGTCTGACTGAAACAACATACATGCAAAAGTTTTTAATCGACTTGAAATATGAAGAGGTTTTTATAATAATTAGCTTTTTTGTGTTTGTTATCACGTAAATCCGTTATTTCTAAACCGATTAGAAGTTTTTTTTTTAATGTAAGATAGATCTATGATTGACCACTAACTCGCCTGATGAGCGACGGTGTGGTCGAGGAAGGAGCTCGTCGATCTACAAGATCTCTATTATTGTTGGAATTGGATTTTTGTGTAGCAATAATTATAGTTTACAAAACTGAGAAAAAAACCGACTTCAAAATACTTAGACGACTTTTTTTCAATTATTTTGTTATAAAACCAAAGTACTGAACCGATTTTGATAAAATTTATTTGAAACCACCTCTGAGGTAGGTATTACCTACCAAACAAAACAAAAAAGAATCATCAAATACGGTTCGTAATTGGCTGAGTAATCGATGAACATACATACAAAAAAAAAAAAACATACAGTCGAATTGAGAATTTCCTTCTTTTTGGAAGTCGGTTAAAAACAAGGTCCGTGGCATAATCAGAACATACAGTCATCAAAACATAGGTACATTAAGCCACTGCAATATCAATAATTTGAGTTTCCGATTGGAATAGGTGTAGCAAATGTATCAAATGTCGTAAGGACGAGGGAGCTACGATCGTATTTCCTTAGTAAAAATATCTAATTGTTTCCACTGAAAGCGTTTAGTTCTGCCTATTGACAACTCGTATAGACAAGATGGCTATTTATAATTGCTGGGTAATCATGTTGTTTCAGTGACAGTGATGTCACGGAATTCCGGCTAGTGTCAATAGCTTTCCGGACACTAAAATTAAGATTAAAAATAATCAAGTATTAGAGTGGTAGTTAAGGAACATAATAACAACAAGTTATAAGTTAAAAGAAATGAAAACCGACTGTGATACAAAAAAAAAGTGTTTTTAATTTCTTTTTATTATTTCAATTTTCATTTTAACACATATGTTGTCTATATTTTTGTAATGGCTTTTTAAAATACTTTATATCAAAATGAAGAATTTTAAAAAGTGAATTAACTCACTTTGAAGCTTTGGGAGAAAAAAAAACTTCATTGTCAAGTCTTTCCAAGTATTCGAATAATATTTAGGTAAGTAATAAAAATAATGTCGACAAGAGAGTGGGAATACAGTGGATGAGACTGCCACAAGACCGTAAAGAATGGCGCGCTAAAGTGGAGACCTATACTCAGCAGTGGGTGGACAATAGTTGATAATGATGATGAATAAAAACTTGTATTGTTTTGTAGACGTAAAGTGGCCTTCATCAGGATGAAAACGTGCGAAAACGTGAAAACGTCTCTCAGTCTCGAGCACCGCCGTAAAGTAGCATGTCTGTCTATTTTCTACAGGATTCATTTCGGGGAATGTGCGGAAGAGCTTCACAACTTAATTCCACCATCTCCATTTCACTACAGGACTAGCAGAAAGTCGGCGAATTACCACCCATTTTTCGTTGAAATGCCAAAAATCCGTACTCAGCGATATCGATCCACATTCCTGTTGCGTACTGCACAAGGATGGAATTCGTTGCCGCCATCTCTGTTTCCTGAGACCTACAATCTTGGCAGTTTCAAGGCTAGAGAGAATAGATATCTCCTAGATCGACGAGCTCCATCCTCGGTCACACCGTCGCTTAACATCAGACGAGTTGGTGGTCAATCGTAGATCTATAATGTATAAAAAAAACGTGTGGTTTGGTAAAAATAAAATGGATTTCGTTTTCGGTGAAATGGTATTCGGTATTTCAGAATTCGAATTATAGCTATGTACCTACCTAACGAGTGAATAAGTATCTTAAATAATCAAGTGAGTTCCATCGTGGACCGCAACGTCTACGGTGTCCGTCACTTAATATCAGGTCAGTTGGCGCTCAAGCGCAAGCCTACTACTGAATAAATTAAAAAAACAACGGGTTGCACTCCGGGAATGCCGGCAGAAGTGAAAACTAAAAAATTAAATAGCAAAAAGACTGACTCGTGAAGTTTTTGAATCTCCGCCCTCAGATTGATCAATTTGTCAATCTAAGGGCGGAGGTTCAAATCCTTCACGAGTCAGTCTTTTTGCTATTCAATTTATATCGGTGCTCTAACCTATTGAGTAACGAGTCTTACGTGCATGTGTCGAAAATAAGCATTCAGCGCAACGAAATGACGTCATGCTAGAAGGAAAAACTTGTACATACAATAATGAACTTTAAATGCGGAACGTTAGAATAGGTTTCTGACTAAAATAATGACGTCATGCTAGAAGGACAAACTTGTACATACGAACGAACTTTAAATGCAGAACGTTAGAATAGGTTTCTGACTGTCTATCTTGCGATCTGACGATCTGACGCGAGTTTAACATTTTTTACCCATCCCAAAAATGCACAACGCTGCTAAAGAAGTTATCACTTCAAAAATTCGGCCTAAACACAAAATAGAATAGAATAGTAGAACTGATGGCCGATGGGCCGAAAGGTTCTCGAGTGGAGACCATGCACCGGCAAGCGCAGTGTAGGAAGACCAGCCACGAGATGGGCAGATGACCTCAAACAACAACAACTGGCGGAAAGACGCTGGATGCAAGTCGCTTCCAATCGGTCTTTTTGGAAATCCATGGGGGCCTGTCCAGCAGTAGACTTCTTATGGCTGAGATGATGATGAAACAGAAAATAGAATGTAATGTTCCGGCCATTTTCAATTCCTGCAATTCTGTCCAAGCACATAATATTCCCTTCCCTCAAAGTGCCGCCTCACAAATCACTTTGTCTGTACCTACATCCGACTCAACATTTTGCTAATTAATACCCTTTATTATAATTATGCAGATAATCTGTTAGTTCCGAAAGCAGTTTGTAGCAATAATAGCCGAGGAATGCTTTGATAATTACTCTTTGAAGATTTTAACGTGGAGATTGAACAATACTGTTTATAATCACTTACAGATGTACCAGTTTAATTATTTTGCGGAATAACTGAGGGTGCACGGCCACTGAACTGATAAATATAGATAGATAGATAAACTCTTTATTGCTTACACCTTAACTAAAACACAAATTACACAGCGAAAAGGGCTTAAATGCTAGTGAAACAACAGGCGCCCTTATCGCTAATAGCGATCTCTTCCAGGGAACCTTGAGATGGAGATAATATAATGTTATAATAACCAGTCACTTGGTGCAAAAAAGGATATTACCTGGAAAGTTTTTCGGGAGTTTAAGTTACATAAAAATAAACTAGAAAAAACTCCTATAATTGCGTTACAACATTTTTTTGGAACATAAATAGTATTAGCGCACGACATCTACTTCAATATGCGTATTGGCTAAAAACCTATTCCCTACGCAATAGTACAATCATTTGGTAATTTTACCTAGTAAGTTTTCTAAGTATATTGAAAATTAGTTATTTTATAGATTTTATTTTACCTGGTAAATTTTCTGGGTATTTTGAGAATTGGTACTTTTATAGATTTTGTTATTTTTTTTTCAGATTTTTTTCTTTGCCATTTCGTTGTTTGCTACTTAAAAAATGGAGTGGACTACAAAAAAAGATCCTACTATAAGTATAGGAGAGCTACAATATTTTTTTTAAATTTTATTTTCTCTCGTCGTGATTAATACAAGTATGTAGGTATATTTTATATACATACAAAATTACGGCTATCGTGCACTAAGAGTCTTTGACCTAAGCGGCGGACGAGTAGACATACCGACATGGCGAACTATGTGTGCCTATTGACTATGGGACCCTCAAAACATAACTTAGTTGGCATTGAAGCTGTGCCGATTCGTGCCAGCTCTTTTATTTCTAGCTACGTATCTGCTACGGCGTAGCATGAACCGTAGCAAACGGTGCTACAATACAGAAGATGCTACGCGATACAAGATCATCAGGATTTATTTTACTGAGCTTTCCCTAAACTTTTTTCTATAGGACGGTTAGAAACACGAAAAAGCGTCACCGTTTCATGGTGGATATCCCAAAAACCCGAACGAAACGCTTTAGTTCCACTTTCATCGTGCGGACTGCTAGAATGTGGAATGCGCTTCCTGAGTGGGTCTTTCCCGATAGATATAATCTGGGTGTCTTTAAATCGCGAGTGAATTGGTTTCTTCTAGGTAAGCGCGCTCCATCGTAGACCGCAACATCGCTTAACATCAGGCGAGTTGGCGGTCAAGCGCGAACCTATTTCTACATTAAAAAAAAAAACCTTTAAAATTGTAATAGATATAAGAGCTTCTCGACCAAATTCCATTCTCCCCATTTCACTACAGGACTAGCAGAAAGTCGGTGAATTACCCATTACTCGTTGAAATGCCAAAAACTCGTACTCAGCGATATCGGTCCATGTTCTTGATGCGTACTGCACAAGAATGGAATTCTTTGCCGCCATCTCTGTGATACAATCTTGAACTTTTTGACTTGCATCGACGAGCTCCATTCTCAGCTACACAGTGTCGCTTAACATCAGGCGAGTGCAAGATAGATCTACGATTCAATTCAATTTAATTTAAATTTATTTGACAACAATAAAAAGTACAAGGTAGTAAGTGTGAACCCATTGGCTCCCATTGGATCTACGATTGACCACCTCAATCGTAGATCTATCTTGCATAAATATAAATGGCCAAGTGCGTGTCGTGGCACGCACAATGTAGGGTCCGTAGTTACATATCATAATTTATGTGACCTTAAAACAGGGTCTTTTGTTTGATACTACGAAATTAGGACTCAACTTATGTTAATTTAAATGAAATATTAATTTTTAACTTGTGTAAGTAATTAGTACCTGGGTGACAGAGCTCCACTCGGATTTTTTATGACTGAAAATACGAGCGTACCCGGGTTAACAAAAAATGAAACCTAGGAAGTTCGATTTATCGTCCCCTAATCTATAAACCATATAAACCATATCAAACCATATTTCATTAAAATCGTTGGAGCTGTTTCCGAGATTCAGATTATATATATACATATATACAACAATTGCTCGTTTAAAGGTATTAGATTCGATTTAAAATTGATCGTCTACAACTCGATAACTTGTAAATCGCTTGTAAAAAACGTAGTCCTCTTTTATGCGTTGCGTATCGGGTTACGAAGTCAGTCACGCGCGAAAAATAAAATAACAATATTAGAGATGTGATATCATAAAAAGTGACGAGTCCGCGCCGTGACGACACTCGACGTGACATTGGCATATTGAGATTCGTCACGTACCCGACATCTAGGTTGCGATATCTCGTGGTGACGATTTGTCGGGGTATCATTTATTTTTGCATTTAGATCGTGATTCATATGACGTTTGCTTTGAATTGGTTTTAATTTCTCTATATATCTTCGAAAACTGCATATTCATAAAAAAACACCCTCAGTTTTTCCCAAAATTAGCTTATAAAAGAGATTGCCTAATGAGATCGAACTATAAACATAATTTGATATTGCCATCTTCAAAACTATATATACACAGCTCCGGCCCTCATTCTATGGCTATCAAAATATATAATAATTTACCAGCGCAGCTGAAAGAAATATAAAATATACAGAATTTTTCTCAAACCCAAAAAAATATATTAGTTAAAAAAGGCTATTATACGATAGAAGAGTTTTTTAAAGACAAACACATAATAGAATAAACCGTTCCGCTCCGCACTAGATTGCTATACCCTATTAGGGTGATTATGTATGTACCTATGCTATGTATGTAATTCTAATGCAATGTAAAATAAACAATAAACAATAATGTTACACATATTCACCGTATGTAAAGTTACAAAATATTCATAGTCTCTATCTCTCTTTTTCTTTTGTTTTAATTTAATATTTAACCTACAGAATACCTAAAATGTGTTAGTTCATATAATGTATTCATGCTTTGGACTATAGTCTGGTTCTGATCGATTATTACATGTTATCTTGTATTACGTAAGACTATATTCTGTTTTGTATACTTAAATAAAAAAATAAAAAGTGTAGGTATGTCAGGCGTACTCTGTAGTATACGCACAAGTACGTACAAAGCCGGCTCGACCGGACACTTCAAACCATGGAACGAAATACCTTCAAACAGGCTTAGACAAGTGGCAAATGTTTCTATTTTCACAAACGCTTACGCTTCGAAATGCTAAGAAATTGTTACGTGCTGTCGTTACGTGACATCTCATTAGCTAATGTCAAAGCCATATATTTTCTTTTCTATTCTACCTGCGTTCACGAAAATAGAATGCCACTTTCCTAGCCCTCTAGTAATTTGCTCTAGTACGAGAGACATTTTGTGTGTATGTTAATATAAATAAGTCAGTCTAGAAAACTTAAAAACCCCGACAAAAAAACAGCTGAACCAATTTGATAAAACATAGCTAGCATAGATAAAAAACTCTTTTAAACAAAAAAAGACGTGTGGCACTCGGAGACTGCCGCGGTAAAGCTATTGCATAATAGCTTTACGCGCGGTGTGTTAGGTTATTTTCGTTACGGAATTTCTGGATTCGGTCTCCACGCTCAAGGCCCGTGATAGAAGCTATGCAATAGCTTAAAAACAAAAAAAAAAATAGGTCAAATCGGTCTACCCGCCGTTTGAGAGCTACGATGCCACAGGCATATACACATTTACAAAAACATATCAACACAGGCATACACGTCAAACTTATAATACTCCTCTATTTGGGTCGGGTGTAATGCATATACATTAGATAATGTTTTATAATAATTAAGTCATGTCTTGTTATACAAACACATATCAAATTAATGTTAGTAGGTAAGTTTTAAAAATAAATACAAAACGACTATGTAAAATACACTGAGAACACAATTTCTCAAAACAGCCTCGACCGCAAGATGGCGTCGTCATTAACAAACCACTTTTCAAACTGTCACGGTGTACTGTCAAGCGACACGCACACTTATTAATTCCTGTCTTCTAAACTGCTCATATTGAATTTGCCCTTGTCACCCGACATAACTGTTAATTTCACATGATTGATGGCAAGTAAAATATCCGAAGTTTATCAAGACTTGTCGAGAGAATTTTGTGAAGATTACGCGTCGAAATTACTTGATACGTGTTCCTTTGCGACTTTTGATGTGAGTCTCGGAAGTTTGTTTGGTTGGAGTTCGATTACGGAATCTTTTAAATGTTTAGGTTACTTTTTATGCTCGGTTTGTATTATGTTCAGTCGATTACGCAAAAGTTATGGATATAGCTTTAATTTCAGTACTTCCGTATCCTAATATATAGCGGGCAGAACCGTGTCTACACAGATTTGTTGAAAGCGACAAGCGATCAGAATGTAAGACTTAGACGCGTGCTGATACATAAAGATATATAACTATGAGCTCCATCCCCGGCCACACCGTCACTTAACATTAGGCGAGCTGGTGGTCAATCGTAGATCTATCTTACATAAAAAATCACGCCTTATTTTTCTTACGGGTTAGACAGAGTGCCAAAATCCCCATTACGTCGTTAGACGCCACATTTTGCTGTTTAAATTAATCACCATCTAGCCCATACTAAGCAAAGCTTGTACTATGGGAACTAGATGGCTGATAGAATACATACTTACTTCGTTCTTTTTTTGTAAATACATACTTGTGATACATAGAAACACCCAGACACAGAACAAAAATCTATGCTCATTATACAAAATAAATGTGTAAGTGTAAGACCTACGTGTAATATTACGAATGTTGGCTTGCATAGACAGGGTTCAGCCCATTGCCAACATAAACACTAAATATCCAATATCCCTCAATTTTCATTGCAGCATGCTTGGGCAGTATGTATGTACAGCAAGTACATTCTATATTTGTCATTTCCTTCTAGTTCAGCAGAAGCAGCTTGCTGATAAATCGCTGGACGCAGAGGGAGAGGAAAGAGATCGCTACAATGTATATAATTAATGAAAGATGTATGAATGAATATATTTCGAAGCCAATAAGCTTCGAGAAAGGTATTTTCAAAGAATTCATTCGCTGGTCTTTACAGTCTAGTGGTTTTCATAATGTCAGCGGATTTGGAGCTCATATATATTTTAATTGCTTTGCTTGATTCATTAGCAAGATTTATTATTTTAATTTTAACTTTTATCTTTTTTCACATTTTATTTAATCACTCAATTTTTTACATTAAACAGATCAACGATTAACCACTAACTCACCTATTAATGACATGAAAATTCGCGCCATATAAATTAAAGTTACATACACTCAATTTCTGAAATATTTGCGGATGACTAAATATTTGATAGTTTAATTAAAGTCTGTACCAATACAGAGTAGAACTTATCGCTGTTCATAATTAGACCTGACAAGCTATTGACTCTATTGTACCAAGGAGCTCATAAATACTTAAAAGTGGATTCGGTATAATTTAATAACAGCTAGTTTTAGTAATGCCTTGCGAGAGTGGGCCATTTCCAATACTTATAGACAATATACGAGTACAGATGATTTTTTCTTATTGTTTGCGCGTCGTGCGTAACCCTAAAAATATGATTTACCGAACTTCACTTGGTAAATTCGTTCGATTTTCAAGTAATCTTCACAAATTTTATAACACTTAAAATAACACCAACGACAGTGTAACTCCATTTTATGACGTTGTTTAAATCATCCGACGGGATGATGAACAAGGCGATGATGATGATGAAAACAAATATTACATAGTAAAAAGTTTTTATCCTATGACAAATTGTAAGGAACAGAAGGTTGTTTTGCGATTAAGCAGTTGTCTCCATATTGTTATAACAATATATACGTCATGGCTTAGTAAAATACATCCTTAGAACCATTGCTCCACAATAACAAATTTAATAGACAATAGTAATGATCAAATGCTGCTACTTAAGTTTGGGCTTAAAGATCGCTGATTATTCCATTATTTATATAGGAGAAATATTTTATAGGCGACGGAGTAGTGAAAAAACATATATTTTAGAAAGGAATCGAAGAAAATCTGACATTTCTCCTATTTAAATGAACAATTCGGCCTCTCTGTTTTCTAATATCGCCAATCAGTGATTTTGTATGTTTAAAAATGTTGTGATGCGCGAGAGAAAAAGCTGCGCGCTTTGATCCCAAATACCTATTAATAAACTACATAATGAACTACATACATGCTAATAATAATACTGGTAAGAAGTACTGCATCTTTCTCCCTGTGTGGGAGCATCAGCCAATAAACTAGTTTTCTAAGACATAACCATTTCATCACAATAGCCAAAAACTTTTCAAACCCCATATTGTACAATAGTTTCCCTAACCATCCACATAACAACCTAATTTTTTTTTATATACCTATCTAATTTGCAAAGGGCCTCTCAGTGTTGGCTTCAGCCTCACTGATGCCTTCCAAAGATCCGGGCTTGACCCGTGTAAAAGTTGAAATACTGGTCGGCTCTCACTTATTATAGCTATGTCTTTCTTGTAACAGTTTGATACATTGCTAATGACGTTAGGCCTTATCTGAAAAGGCTACAAGTGCACAGTTGTTTGTTTATGCCACATCTCATTCGTATATTCTCTATGGTTGGTACCAAGCAATTTATCACTCTAGGCAGTAGAGCTGAAAGACGATTAATGTATCCTTTAATTAGTCCTATATGTAGCTTTTAGATTTAATATTTGGGTGCTTAATTTTATTTATTATGTACGGTAATTAATGTTTCATTCTATGAGACGAGAACATATTGTGTTATTGAGTAAAGACATGTGTTTTTTTCGGCATTTCGTATTTAACAAGAAATATAGTTTCGCAATGTCCATCTGTGTGTCAGACTGTCCGCGGCTTTGCTCAAAGACTATCAGTACTAGAAAGCTGTAAGCAGTAGGTAGTAGGAATGTTATATAAACGTAGAAATATACGTAGGTAAATCCGAAAATCATTACTCTCATTTTTCTGCAGTCGGGTAAAAAACAAATGCACGGCGACAGAAAAATATTTGGCTTTATAAAAGAGCGAGTACCCATTCCAAGCTTAGCGTTTTCGCTGTATTCGACCACACTACTATTTACAACCATTGAGCCGTATGTTCTTACGTACGAATGAATGAATGAATGAATGAATGAATGAATGAATGAATGATATTTATTGTCAAAAAGTCACACTCACAAAATTTTATAAATAGGTATAAAATAATATGATTGTTTCTGAAAGGACTCGTCAAATACATTTTGTTTATCTTTAAATAAATACTACAAATAACATTACAAATTAAACATTTAAATAACATAATTGACTTTTGTCACTTCAAGAAAAATAAGTACATGAAAAATTTGTTTCTGCAAGTATGTCGTAACAGCAAACAATACACTTCAATAACTCCGCTGTATAGGGGCTTCGTCAACTTTGAAAAATAAAATTTTAATTACAAAAATAATAATAATAAAATAATAATCACAAACAAATAATAATATGTATAAAATAATTGTAAAACCTATCAAATAGTTTAAAATAATAATAATCAGTTATATAGTGATAGTTTCATTGTTTGAAAGAATAAGCAGCAAAAATATAATCAAATAAAAGTCGTATGAACTAAATAAACAGCTAAAATCAAATTAGTAATGATCTGGAACGCTCCTAATTAAGTCATTCAATTTTGAAATTCCTGTAGTCATTTTCTAAAAATTCCGATATTTTGTAGATTGATTTCGACAATAACAACTTTTTTACAATGAAATGAAATTTTCCATCTTTTTCTATTTTTTGGATTTCTTCAGGAAGTTTATTGTACAACTTTATACCCATCATCTTCGGCAATTTTCCAGTCATACTAAGTCTATGTCGTATGGGTAAGAGTATATTGCTATTCTTACAGGTCCTAGACTTTGATTTACTCTGTTTTTCGAAAACATGCCATTGTGAACGTACATACTTCAGTACCTCAAAAATATACACTGCCACAGACGTCATTATCGATAAATTTTTGAAGTGCTCTCTACACGATTCCCTAGATTTGATTTTAGTTAGGACCCTTATGGCACGTTTCTGTATTTTGAGTACTCGTTCATAATCCGTGGAACAGCCCCACATAATAATTCCGTAGGACATAATAGAGTGCACATATGCAAAATATACTTCTTTTAGTTGTGCCTCCGAAGTTATATGGCTGAGTTGTTTCATAGCATAAATACCTTTCGACATCTTTTTGCATGTAGTATTTATGTGTTCTTTCCACGTGAGCGCAGAGTCTAGTTCAAAACCTAACAGTTTTGCCGCATTAACACTTTCAACTATAGCTCCCAAACTATTTGGAATTGGTAGAGTTTTCAGTAAGGGGGAAATCGCATTGAAGCATATAACTTTGGTCTTATCGGTGTTTAACTTTAATCCGTTCATCAAAAACCAATCATTTAAAATTCGAAGTGATTCGTTAATATTATTTTGTAGCTCCTCGACAGAATCTCCTGAAACCACGACTGTTGTATCGTCAGCATATTGTATGATTTCTCCTTTAATTTTTAAGTGCGCTATATCATTCAAAAACATAATGAACAGGATGTTTCCAAATGACGATCCCTGAGGTATACCGATTCCAACGTTTTGTGGCGCCGATTTCATCGTTTTACCGGTTATTTTTACTTCAACAGTCTGTTGTCTATTTGATAAAAATGATTCGATTAGTTTCTGGGTATCGTTTTTAATGCCATAGATTTCAATTTTATCAATTAGTAGCTTATGATCTACCGAGTCAAACGCTTTAGACAAATCGAGTAGTATGGCCGCCACTCGTTGCTTGTTTTCAAGGAAAGTTGTTATTTTTTCGACTACAGTTAAGGTAGCAGAGGTAGTAGATTTACCTCTTCTATAGGCGTATTGGCAATCAGAAAGCGCTGCATTTGTATCAAGATGCTTTATAATTTCATTTGACAAAATACTCTCTATCAACTTCGATATCGTTGGAACAATTGTGATTGGCCTATAATTTTGCACGTCATCTGTGTCACCTTTACCCTTATAGAGGGGAGTTAAGCGTGACATTTTGAGCATTGGCGGATAGGATCTAGACTTTAGAATGTTATTAATCAAAAATGTTAGATGAGGACAAATAAAATGCATAGTTTCATACAAAAAAGTTCCAGAAATATCAAAAATATCTTTAGTGTCTGAGTTGAAAATTTTACTCTTTGCTAATTTCATAAGTTCGTCAGAATTAATTTGTTGCATTTCAAAATTGGGAAGTTCTGTCACAGATTGTTTTAAAAATTCAATTGCATTAACTCTGTTTGGTTTGTTATGGTTCTCCAATTGGTGTCCTATTGATATAAAATAATTGTTTATATAATCAGGTATATTTTCATTGGCTATTCGTTGACTTGTCTGATTATCTTTAAAATCCCAAATACATTCCCTTATGCATTTATTAGTATCCTCCTTTATAATCTGCCAAACTTCCTTTTTTTGGTTTTTAGAGTTCCTAATGCGATTATCAACATATTCTTTTTTCTTTTTAACTAAAAGATCATCCCGTTTTGTTATTGTCTTTCTGATTTCGTTGGGATGTATAAATTGGGGGAACTGTCTTTGTAGTATGTAGAGATCATGAATGTCCTGTTGAAGTTTTAATAATTCATTGCTCATCCATGGAGTTTTTCTCTTATTTTTACATCTGGTCACTATCTTGGGAAAGAATATATCCATATTTAATGTAATTTTAGACATAAAATTTTGAAAAGTATTATCGTCATAATTTTCAAAAATCGAATCCCAGTCGTAAGAGAGAAGAGCATTACCAAATTCAGCTAAGCGTTGCGAATTATATAACCTTTTAGTAATTGTTATATATTTTATACTATCTATACTGTATATGTTATCTTGGAGTGTAATGAGTTGCGCATCATGGTCCGATATCGCAGTAGCAAACGAATCTATTTTTATTGCGTTCTCATGAAGATGAGATACGACAAAGTCTATCGACGTTTTAGTGTCGTCCTCAACTCGTGTTGGGAAATCCACAAAATTTTTAAAATTATGTTCAGTCATGATATCTACTAGGGTTCTTTTGTTGCTAGTGTCTGTAAGGAAATCTACGTTCCAATCTCCAGTCAAAACAATTTTTACATTAAGCTGATCAGATAACAAATCGAATAATTTGGCAACAGTCTCTTTAAAAATGGAAAAATCTCCTTTACCCGTTCTATAGAGGCCTATAACTATATTTTTTTGTGAGTTGTTTACACGGGGGGGAATTTCAATAGCTGTGATCTCGCAATGATATTCTACTGATATGTTGTCGATGTCAGAGCGCTTTTTAGCTTTTAATTTGTCTTTTACTAGAATTGACACTCCGCCATGAATCCTCTTATGTCTAATAAAATAATTAGCATGGTTGTAGCCATTAATTGAAAAAGAATCTACATCACTTTGGCATAACCATGTTTCAGTCAATACTATTATATCTGGTTGATATGTTTCTACTACGCCTTGTAATTTTAGCTGCTTTTGCTTACTTTTGATGCTTCTACAGTTTTGATGCATTAACTTTAGATGCTTATTCCTATCAATATTGGTGTCTTGTTAGAGAGCAGACACCTTTGTTATATTCAATTGCGGCGAGAGCGCCGCACCTCACTCAGTGGCTTACTAGTGAAGCGAATGCTTTCGACGTTTTGCTGGCGAGAAAACACACCATAGATGCAATTCTGCGTTGTAAGTATCAATCGTATCGTAGGTATGACCATAGATAAACGATGTAATTATTATTCCAGCGCTGTAACGCTCTTTTGTTTACATTATCAAAAAATGTGACAATAATTTTGCTTCAGATAGCTTCTCTGGTACGTAAGCATATGCAGCTTAATGTTTATAACAGGTGAGTTGTCATCAAATGCCCGAGAATAAAAAAGAAACATCGCAACAAACAACAGTATACAACAACAAAGTGGCCACAAAATCCGTCAACAAAGTCCCAATTCCAAGACGATGCGGGCACGCAACACGGCCTAGGCAGTAAACTAAGTTTTACGACGCAAATGGGCGTTTAAAAGCCCAGCGGCTGTTGTATCGGCCGAAAAATAGAACGAAATATCTGAAACCGCGCAAAAATGTGGAGACGGACGACGGATAGGCGCAAATGGTGCGGGTAAATTCGACCGGCCGTTTTAAGGATGGTCTACATTAAATGTATGTAGAGTATGGTAAGGATAACTTCGTCTGAGTAGGTTATAAGTATGTACACTTTATACAAACTGCCACATAAAGTACATGTATGTACATGTGTGCATATGGCGTAAGAAATTTTGTTTAAGACAAATTTTGCTACCTGTAGTTTTACTAACGTAATTAAATTATTTTTCAGGTTTTTTTTGTTTTGTGATGATCAACCGTTTCTGCGTTGGGTACTGGAGAACCCTCCAATAGCCATCACCTTTTAGACCTTTTGGATTTTTATACAAAGAGCAGCAAACAGACAGACGGCCATTCAACCATCATTTAACACCTAGGTGCGTTGTAAATTCAAATTCTATATTTATGCTTGTTAATGTGTATACATCATAAGATCTAGACAGCTAAGTTTGTCCATGTCATGTAGTCAAATGAATGGCTTGTGGGCTGTAAATGGATGCAACGCGAACACAACGTTATATCGCTAGTGTATATTCAGTTCTATACTAGGATCACGCGATGAAGTGTGATAATTACTGTTTTTATGATTGTACATTATTCCACCTTAGCTAACTTAACAGAAGTTGGCACTCCAATATATACTGATGCACAGATATCAGGCAACAGTTTATGTGCGTAAATTAGTGTCTGTATTTTAGTTTTTTAGGTTCCGTACCTCAAAAAGAAAAAACGGAACCCTCATAGAATCACTTTGTTGTTCTGGCAAGACCTTCTATCTCGGAAATGTGTGGAGGTGTCGATTTTTTAATGTCAAAACCATATGCGCGAATCTGTAGTCCTTTGCAGCTGTGAAAAAATTAAACTTCTCAGTTATCGTAAAAAAGGTACAACCGTATATGTCGCAAAAACAGCATATTTCGAGACATAAGGGAATCAAAACCTATAGGGTAGTGACCTAGAACTACGAAATTTGGCAAGAAGCATTGTAGTATGTATTTACAGTTTTCGAATTATTTTACTAGCTAGATTTTTGCACTTGTCCGGTTTCAGAAAGCTGGTGAAAGTTATACTATTAAGTTATACTACTAATAATGCCATATTTTTTTTTCAAAAATGTGCGAATAGGTATGTCTAGTGTATAATTCACTTTATAAAGCTTAGTGCACACCTGTAAATGGCTCCTGTTCCTGGGATTTCCGAACCACAGGCGTAGTGCCTGCAGCACCGTGTAGCGCGGAGTCCGGATCGCTGGGTAACTGCGGACGGAAATTACAGTGTGAACTGTGCTTTATATACGGTGGACACGTTCGGAAACGTAACGAAAATTATTTTATTGTATCTAGTTTTTTATTTATTTAGTTTTATAAATACGTAGTGAGTACGAAACCTAAAGGAGCTCCCTGTATTAACGTTAGGCGAATACCGATATACTCGATAAGATCGAGATACGACTCCAATATGTAGATAAGTACACATACTATATTCGAAAATATTTCCGTATTTCTTGGTCAGTCAGCTAAAAAACGTGTACCTATGCTCTGGCTACATTTTTTTTACGCACGATTGATCTACTATTGACACCAACTCGCCTGATGTTAAGCGATGGTATGGCCGAGGATGGAACTCGTCGATCTAGAAGTTATTTATTCACTCTATCCTTGAATATTCCAAGATTGTAGCTCTCAGGGAACAGATATGGCGGTAAAGAATTCCATTCCTGTGCACTACACATCAAGAACGTGGATCGATATCGCTGAGTACGGATTTTTGACATTTCAACGAGAAATGGGTGGTCATTCGCTGACTTTTTGCTAGTCCTGTAGTGAAATGGAGAGGGTGGAATTAGGTCATGAAGCTCTTGCACAAACTCCCTGAAATGACTTTACGACGGAGCTCGAGAGCTTCTCAAGTAGCTTCATGGCAACTAAAAAAAACTGTTCTATAACAAAGTTCTTGGAAGCGTTGTATTACAATGGATAAAAGTGACACCTATATTGGCGCATATGACTTGATACTCCTGTCACTCAATAGCTCAACGAAAACACCACCTATACCCCTCACCCTGAGAGATCAAATTTTCAAAGCTATCCTACAATGTCAAAATAAATGCTTGTGTGAAAGTTGTAAGCTGATTCTGTCCTAGATCATTTCACATTCCCGGTAACATAAAATCGGACTTAACTTAACAGTTAAATTAGTTTCAGTCCAGTTATAGTTCCAATTCTGCGGAAGCGTTGCTGCATTCCGCGAATATTGCAACTATTGCAAATGGCAACACAAAATACCTGCTGACAGCTCAGTTGGCTAAATACACCTTCTAAATAGTAAGTAGTGGGTTCGATCCAGGACAAATATTTCTGTGATGATGATGGATATTTCTTCTATGTCTGGGTGTTTCTATGTATCTTAAGAACGTGTTTACAAAAAAGTATATACATTTGTTTTGGAGTTTTGATATCTGAGACAACATTATTAATGTTGTCTCACTTACTTGTACTTGTAACAATTAATGTAATTGGCTAGGGCCGTTTTAATTAATTAACTAAAATATACTTGTGACGTGTACCTAGTGTGTATCAATAAATAAATATTAAATAAAAAAAGTAATTGGTTCTCAAGCATACATAAGGTTCAGTACAAGCTTTGCTTAATTGAGATAGTGCTGTGCGAAAATGTCGATCAATATTTATTAATTTATTTTTATTTAATAAGAGCGATTTTCGTACTGTAACTGTTAAGCTTGATATTAAATAAATAATAAATAAATAATTATGTGTGTCAACATCATCATCATCTCAGCCATAAGAAGTCCACTGCTGGACATAGCTTTCCCCGATTTTCAAAAAGACCGATTGGAAGCGGCTTGCAACCAGCGTCAACTCATATGTGTGTGAGGAGTGTAGATGATCTACATTCACACCTCTCACACACATATATCGGCTATCACACAGTTCATTCACACTTTTTTAGGTCCCCCTCTCCCGGCCCTACGTTTAAGGCTCTCTTGCATATATTTCTTGTCATAACATGTCCATATCATGACAGTTTTCCACTCCTCTTCTTCTTTGTCACTGGTGCTACTTTCAGACTTCCTCTAACATACTCATTTCTATTCTTATCTAATTTTGTACTTTACAATAATTCTAATACAATTTTTAGTCACACAAAATCTCGCACACCAAAATTGGTACAACTGTTTAGAAACTGTTTTGTTACATCAGATTAACCACTAACCCGTCTGATGTCGATCGATGGTACACCCTAAAACATACTCTTCCTTCTTTCGCAATCGGGTAAAAAAACGATCCTAATTATTGGTTCTCCAATTGTATAAAAGAAGGTAGAAAAAATATTGTACCTAAATCCACAGAGCTCGCAATGATTTCTCCCAACTTGGTTGAGCCATCGCTCTAAGCAGCTCAGGTGAACATTAGCGAGAGATCCTTTACAGTTACATGGCGATATTAACCTGAAAATAACAAATTTAAAAGGGTACAATTATTGTAAAATGTAAAAAAAACATCCAAGTGTGAGCCAGGCCATGCGCTGTATTGGTTCCGTAGTTACAGATCACATTGAACTTAAAACAAGGCTTCTCATTTGTATCTTCTTAATATATCAGATCTATATATGAACGAAGTAGAAAATTAAGAATGTGTAATATGTTCTACTGTTAGCGTATCTAAATAAATAAGTATCATCTGTGTGATTATCACAAAATATAACATATAATATATCACAATGTGATATATTTTATGTTCTGTAAATTATACGATGATACTTGTGACAGTTTTGACAATCTGTTTGACTTCAAAAATAAGGGAAATATGGAAAATTATAGCAGCCAAAAGTATAATTTCGTGTTTAAAATTGGAGAATACATTCCATTTTAAAATGTCATGTTCTTAACTTTTCTAACGATGGCGAGACAAATATAATCCCAAACTTTAGTCACTTCACGACCAAGCTTCTCAGCATGTTTAAACAACTAAGTTTATATCAAGAAAAACAATTTCAGTTGAACATAACAGTAAAATCTACCGAGATTCAGGTAACATACACCAGTCTGGACTCGTTAACTAAATTGGTACTAAAGTAACTTAGTTTACGAAATAAAACTGCCAGAATCTGGCAAAACCTTTCTGATTAGATCTGTGGACAATAATTTTTGGGCAACTGCAAAATCAAGTTGTGTGTTAGTTTAGATTGTTATTATAATTTTCGAATTGAAATTGAATTGAATTGAATCGTGAATTGTCTTCGTGGTAATTAATAAATCTCGAAAAGAAGTTTAAGTTGGATTTTTTCTCCCATAATAACCACCACTGAGGTATGTGAAAGGGTTAAAAAGAAGAAAATATACGGAAACATTACGGACATTTTAAATTGAAGGGATGTGAGAGGTATTATATGCTTAAGATATATGTACATGTATTTTATATCATATGACGTAGATGCATGCCGCTTATCGATATATGTACCTACATAAAGCATCTCTATACCACATAATATGCACACATATCAGTTAAAATACCATTTTGACGCATACAAGGAACATATAAAGAATAGAGTCCATTTTATTTCCACTACATTTGCTTTTATGTATTTATCAAAATGGGATTTTGTGTGATATATTATGTGCCATTTCATTGTCAAGATTGTTTACGTTCAGATTTGACTGAATATTTTTTATTCGAAAAATAGGCCTGCGCTTGCATCGCCTGATGTTAAGTGACAGTTACGGTCTACGATGGAGCGCGCAACACATTTACAAAGTACGAGTACATTTAGTCAACGTGTCAATAATTATAGCTTAAAATACTGAAAAAATCAACTTCAAAATACGCGATTCGGTTACTTACATGATATGTTTTTCAGATATATAGTAATAAAATCCAAAGTACTGAACCGATTTTGATAAAACTTATATGGGATCACCTCTGAGGTATAATTTGCCAAACAAAAAATCATCAAAAACAATTCTTGATTGGCGGAGTAATCGCTGAACAAACATAAAAAAAATAAGATACTGAATTGACCATAGACAAGATTTTTATTGTGACAAAAACTTAAAAATATTAACATCTAAACAACGTTTTTGCCACAAGCTGGCTCCAGCTCAGCATGGTGCCAGTTGTGGCCAACTGGCGCTGGTCTTCCCGCCGCTGCCGCTGAATTGAGAACCTACTTCTTTTTTAAAGTCGGTTAATAATGTGGTATTGTTTGAGCAAGATACTGAAATCTATGGATATACCCTCTTAAGGGGAAACTATTAATTCGGTGGCTAAGCCTGCGAGATGAAACTAATAAACAATAGATAACTTACATTTCATGTGCGAAAACTAAAAGAAAAATCTAACCTTTCTCGTCCACGTGTCATACAAATCCTGCAAACATTCGATCCAATACTTGAGAGCGAATCTCTCTGAGCAACGGCCAAATCTGACCTTTCAGATAGACTACCAGTTTTCTTTTTATCGCTTTTCGATAGTTTTGGTTCTATAGTACCAGAGACCAGCATTTCATTAGCCAGATTTGGTATTGGAGTACATTCAGTTTCAACATTACAACTAATATTTGGATTTGGATTGTCCACGCGAACAGCTTCTAAAGGTATCTCGGTAACAACTATAGGAGTATCTCTGTCCAATTTGAAACAAGAAATCATAAATTTCTTCAAATCTAACAAAGTTGTATCTATGATTTCTTTGTTTGAAATCTGGTTATCTAAAGTCGGAATCTTCGAATTCGGTGTTCCGAAGCTTAAAGATGTTAGAGCATTTGTCACATCTTTGGATGTAATTATTTGTCGAATACAATGGTCGGATTTAGATAGACCGGCTTTTTGGCCTTGTTTCGCTCTTGGACTCTGAATAGCGCCCGGTAAAGGTATAGTTCTTGAAGGTCCTGCATCGTTTCTCCTTTCTTCTATGACATTGACGACGTCTTCTGCTGCGCTGGTTATTTCTTCTATAACTATTAATTCTTCCTCTCCATTCTTAGGTAGTTGTTGATCTTCCATTAATGTTGTTTCATTTGTGTTAACAAAAATAAAATGTTTTTATGAACTTGTGTGAATGTTGGATTGTTTGACAATGATTTGACGTTTTGTCAGGCTAAACTAAGAGTGGTAACTTTTTCAATGATGCATCGAGTTGTAATACTCCTTAGGTTAGGATTTTAGGTTTTAATTTTTTCATTACGAGACAAAAAATAACATTCTGGTTTCGATTAATTTTTGTACATATGTATGATCACTAATATCTACGCCTGTTGTAACCCGATTTCAATGTTTTTTAAATCTCGACCTAAAAAGAGTTGTGCTATAAGTTTAACGTGTGTGTCTGTTTGTGGAATCGTAGCTCTCTAACGGATGGACTGATTTTGATCAATTTTTTTTTGTTTGAAGGATTATTTGATCTTGAGAACTCTCAATTAAATCCTATTTCATGCGCTAATCTTAGCTATGTTTCATCAAAATCATTACAGCAGTTTTTTATGTCGGTGTTTTAAGTTTTCAAAACTCGTTTAACTATTCAACTTCAAAAATGGTGGCATAAAAACTTCATGATTTTTGCAGAGTTAATAAACAGCTCTTATTCTATGACAATTTTGTTCAAGAGTTCGGCTATTTCAGTTTTAAACCTATTTCAGAAACGGAGGAGATTGTATCTTTTTCATTTACGATTGGTACCGTCATTAATGAACCGATTTCAAAAAATACTTTTTATTTTAAAGTATATTGATCCAATTAAAATATCTTCAAAATCAATTTAGTAGTAATAACATTAAGTAATAGTAATGTAGTTTTAGTAATATTTACTAAAAATAAAATAACTGGGAAAAAATATGTCATCAAATTTACTAAATTGCTTATATTGAAGTCTGTTATTTAGGTATTTTTAAAATAATTAAGACTATAATCGAATCATAATTAGTACAAAAGTTTTTTAATGTAGTTCCGTACATATATATCAAGTAATTATACAAACAATCGTTGGTTCCGTGCAAAATAGCACAAAGTACTTGCGAAGTGTTTTTCTAAATTCTAAAAACAACTAATAAAGTATAAAACCTACCTTTTGTAAGTAGAATTCAAGTAATTACCTGTTTAAGCAACACTTGCAGCTAACTAGCTCTGTTAAATGAGCCTGCGGTTCAGGGTAGCCACTAGAGATGCGTCAGGTCACTGGCACCTTCGCTAAAGTTGTTATGTTTTTTTAACATACTTAAAATAATTAATTAATCGTTATTATAGCTTAAAAAAGTAAATATAAAGAAAAAGGTACCCAATTTTACTGTGCTGTAATTTAAATCTATGATAATTGTATTTAAATCGATATGCATAACATCAATTCGTACTATAATATACGCTTGCGTTCAGCTTGATGTGCTGTTGAGTGTACGTTTTTGTGAGAAAGTATGCGAAAGAATGAATTCTCTAAAGAATGTTTATTCTTTAGAGAAACAAAAATCGTCGTTTGTAAAACTAGAAATCAACATCACAAATAATAGACAAAAATTTCAATTTGAGCAAAGTCAATTTCCATCCTTAAAAAATATTTTTGCATTAATAAATTCCAAAATTTTACTTGCGTCAAATTAAAATTTTTGTCGTATATTTGTGATGTTTTTTTAGTTTTACAAACGACGTTTTTTATACTAGTTCATGCAGTCATTTTATGTCTGGAAAAATGTATAAGTAGGCATGCGTAAGCGAGACAGACGATGGTTGGACTACGGACTCTTATTCAAAGTATGACCTGTCCGCGAGTATCAACTAACATCCGCACAGAAGAATGAAAAAAAAATGTGGTTGACGCAGAGATATTTGTTCACTTCGCTCACTCGGTCAAGTAATTTAAAATCGAATGAAAGTAATTTAGAATCGAATTTATTTATTAAACTCGAGAATTATGATGAGACCGAGTAAAAAAAATATTTCTAGGCGTTCAAAGTCACAGGTAATGTACAAAAGAAAATGCCTTGAGTATTCAAATAATTTTTAACATAAAATCGTAATTGCTCTTCGGACTTTGTTGCATTTTGCAATTAACAGCTAAACGGATTAATTAAAGTTATTTTCATTAATTGTGCAAGCTGTCGTAAACATTATGCCATAGCTTAAAATTATCCAGTAAGAATTCTCACACATCTTCAATGGACTACAAATGCCGCCGAGATGTTGTCACTAACCGTCTTACTTATAACCGCATGTTAAAATCCCGTTCCCGTCTGACAGAAACTGACACTGAATAAGGATTTGTCAGTTTCTGTCAGACGGAAACTGTCACGCGCGAAAACGGAACACTGTTTAACTATAATGCGAGTGTGGGCAAGTGAAATAAAGCGTTGAAAGGTGTCTATTCAAATAGAAGCTTCTAGTAAAATCACACACACCAACAATTTACTGAGATGTAACGAGGACTTGACCGTGACTAGTTTTTCTAACTTTGAATGTGAGACTCAATTAAGGTTAAACGAAGATAGTGAAAGACAAAAATGAAGAAAAACCTTATAGGACTTGTATCTAATCTTGTATCTAAGCATAAAAAATAACACGATGTAAACCTTTGATAAATTTTATCAACAGGATGTAACATCTGTGCTTAAAAACGTCCGGGCTCAATGAGGTCTAGACCTCATTGAGCCCGGACAATTGTCAACCTTAGACTCTTTACACGATTAAAATAATTTTGAAACGAAGCGGCAAAATAGATGTCTCTAGATTTCTTAATCTAAATTGGGCTTTAACGCGGCGACATAGAGTTTAACGGCTCTACCGAAAAACGTTACTTAACTTTAACCATCGTCTTAAATTATGTGTCTTCTTTCCGCAAATGTCATTACGTGTCAGCGAGAAGTTGACAAAATATGTTAAGCTTAAAGTTAAGTAATGCCGTAAATCAACTTCTTTACTCGTAAGTTCGTCATTGTTGGTATAAAAGTTTCGGTCAACCCAGGACACTATCGGCCTTACCGAAAAACGTTACTTAACTTTAAGCATTGCTTAAAATATTTTGGTAACTTCTCGCTGACATGTAATGACACTTACGTAAAGAAGACAGAGAATTTAAGATGATGAAAGTTAAGTAACGTTTTTCGGTAAGGCCGTATATTCGTGAATTTTGATTTAACTTCACGTGATGAGAATGTCATTGATGTAAATCAAACAAAGAGATTTTTTTCTATGTCACGAAAAGTAAACATGCTCTTCTGTTTATCCACTAACCGCGCCTTTGTTTTAGGGTGCGTTAAAACAAACCTCGTAAAAGCAAACTTTTAAGTGACACAAAGTTGCCTGGATAGTACAGCATGGGCTCTAAATGTTTTTTATTGATGTGCATATAATTTTATGGGTAAACTTTTAATAAAAACTTTGGAAGTGCCACCGTAAAGAGTTTAGAGTTTGTTCAGAGTGACAGGGACACCTGGTGTGATGAAGGTATTTTTAAAAAAATTACTAGACTTGTCAAAAGCATATGAGTTTTAGGCAGGCGTCATAATAACTGCAGGTACTTGTTCGGAGAATGGTACTAATCCACTTGTACGGAGAACAAAGACATTGAACTTTTTTGGCGGGAATGTAGAAAAAATTATGTGGCCGCTTTATATTTTTTTTGCTTGATTTTTATTAGTTTCGCCTGGTGTTAATGTTGAGGATAAGTTTATCTTAATGAAACAAACTTTTTAAGGATTTATCGCGTATATAATCATTTCATTTATATGAGCAATAACCGCGAAAAACTTTAAAAACATAAAAAAAAAATGTTTGAATTTGAAACGAAGGATTGGCACCGGAATTCCCAATCCTTCGGATTCGGATTTGATTCGGAATCTATAACTTTCTCTTTATCATTTACATAAAAAATGACAGAGAGATAGATATAGATTCCGGTTTGGATCCGATTCCGATGGACTGTGAATTTTTTTATACATGGTTGGATTGTGCTTGACCGTTACATGAAGCGTGCTTTTCTTGAAGCAACCGATTCATTAGATACACTCAAAAAGCAGAAGTCCCCACACTCACTCATTTATATTATTTAAATGAAACCATACTAAAAATGCATACGCCCTCTAGTTGTAAACACAGCATGCTTTGAGAATATTGTTGTGTAAACATTAATTTATGTTATTAATAATATGAAATAAGCACTTAAAATAACCTAAATTAAAATTAATTATTTTTTTTTTTTTTTTTTATTTGTTCTTTACCTGGAAGCCGTCAAAGAATTGTCAAAAGTGGCTGCCATTTCTACTTGCGTTCTGATCATTAGTACCGTCGAAATATCATTTGCGCATGTGTCATGTCGCTATGTCAGTTGATGTTGACACCGAGCGCTTGAAGCGCTGCTTCATCTTGAACTACTAATAAACTCGTTGCTTGTTAAAAGCGCTGAGAAACTAATAGATATCACGACGAGCGACAACCATAACTTCATTAATAGTGTGTGTGCATATAAAAAACATAAACTTTTATATGTGTTACTAAATAGTGAGGATTTGTATGGAGAGTCCGACGTGTGGTTTTATTCAAGTTTTATTAATAAGTTGAAATAAATCAAACGATCATATACTGCGTCAAATTCTCACATCAAATATCTGCCAAGCTTGCAAACTTAATGCGTACATTAATATTCATGGAATTCATTACTGCTGCCGATATCAGATACCGTGAGTAATCAGCTTACAAATTATGATTATGTTACTATAGACTATTTGCCTGTCTATCTAAGTGAGAAATTATTAAGGGCATACACAAAACCAGACATGCGTAGGGAAACTCAAATTATACATTTATAAATATATATATATTCGTATGTTGGTAATGCTTAAATCGTATGGCCTTTCAATAGACGTAAAGGCCATTATGATGATGTAGATAAACGACGTCTTTGCTATTACGTCGTGACATTTGACAGTCGGCTGTCATTCGACTTTGACAATTTGAATCAGATGAGAAAAAAAAAAACACCACAGATTATGCTGTGGTGTTACAAACGAATTCAATTCACATTCTTGTTGTTTTTTTTTTTTTTTTTTTTTTTTTATCAGCCCTGTTTGTACAAACTGTCCTACTGCTGGGAACAGGCCATCTTCTCATTGTGATTCTTGTTGTTGCACAGGAGTAAATTAACACCTTACTGCTTTATCTATTTCCTGAAAACTACAACCTGATTTTTTTAAAGACAAAGTTTATAAAGATCCTTGACATGTGATAAATAGATCTCCTTTAGAACGACGTGCTCTATCCTCGGTCACTCCGACGCAATATCAGGCAAGTTGGCGGCCAAATTTTTTTTTTCGCTTATACCTAATATATGCAACATCTTAAACCCTCATAAATCCCTTATACCTTGCCTAATTATTTTCTTCCGGCGCGGTCCGCGCAAATAATTCCAGCAGAAATAAATTTTCGCTAAAATAATTTCGGCAATTATTTTTAGTAAAATCGGCGAATTAATCAAAGGCCACTTCGTTTCTTGTACAGCGAGCGAAATATTTTAATTAGGTTGTCCGACCCGCCAACCCGGCCCGAGCGACCGACGTGTGAGGTTGAATCGAGTTATACAGTAATGTAACATTTTCTAAATACGATAATAGAATGCGATAATCAGCTTTTTCTTCTCTTTAATCCAACTTAATTAAGAACACTTTTGATAGAGTTCTCTTTTTAAAAAAGTAGTTCAAATTCAGTCCATGCGTTTGAGAGCTACGATGCCACAGACAGACACACAGATACATAAGGTAAATGTATCATACTCCTCTTTTTGGGTCTGGGGATTAATCAATAAACAAGACACAAACAATTTGAGTAAAATAGCTTTTTGTCACAAACCAGTCTAAATATATTCCAGGTTGTCAGGTATTGTCAGGTTTATATATTCCAATACAATAGGAAATATGCATTATTTATTTTTCATTATTTAGTCACGAAAAAGCTAACCACGAATAGATCCATTCCACATATACAAAATTAAAATACCTTTAAAAATAAGAAAGTTACAAGCATTTTAATTGCATGTTGGACAGAGAGCACACGATAGATTGATTACACACGCACTATTAGTCTGTGAAATACATTTGTACGTGACGTCACTTGTCGGTTTTGACGAAAAATTAGACCTCGTTGCTTGCATTTAGCACCATGCTGAACACCGGTTTGTGACAGAAAAAAATGGTTGTCTGTAAAGTCGGTTTACGGCCGATAATTTTACGTGATAACGATGCGTCACAAGCCGAACGCTTAGGCCGATCGTGCCTCTCTATCGCTTGTTCCGCGCTCTCGCTTGCGTTATCACGTCAAAACCTATTTATTTATATTGTTTGTTTGCTTTTTACTTTAACATTTTTGTCATAGTAAAGTATGTGTTATATTTAATTTATTCATCTCTAATTTAGCAAGGCTGCTTCACTTCCGCTTAACTCCATTCTCCGTCACACTCAGCTGCACTTTTGACAGCATAGGTAAGCACTCCATGCACTAATTTGTAATTAAAGAGACCCTGCTCACGCTTACGTGTTTTACCTACCTTGGCGTTAACACACGGAGTAAGCCTACCTGAAGGTATTTTTATTCAGATGTTATAAAGTTTTTGTGCCATGTTGCCTTTATTTAAATTCGGTTTTTAATCCTATTAGGGATTTTAGACTCATGCTGTTTCAGCATTTTCCATTTTCAAGTTTATGTTAAGAGGGGTGGTAAGTTTGAAGTGTGCGTCTGTATATCTGTGTGCCTGTCTGTGGCATCATAGCTCTCAAACGGATAGACCTATTTTGAACATTTTTTTTTGTTTGAAAGTAGATTTCATCGAAAGTGTTCTTATCTATGTTTCATCAAAATTGGTTAAGCCGTTTTTTTGTCAGGGAGTTTTGAGTTTTATAAACATATACTTGTTGTATGAACGGTGTTATATGAGCAAGGCACAATTATTTTTCCATGCATATGAAGCTGCTAATACGAGTAAAAGCCAGTTTATTTGAAGGCGATCCAAAGTTGAAATAACTTTTAGTATTTCAACCGCATACGTCCGAATATTACAAAATATAGGTTTTAATTAAACCTGCAGATGTGTCCAAAACAAATTCTAATATCCAAAGTGTTATTAGAGTTTCGGACGAGTTAGCCTAAGCCCCCGGACGAAAAAATCCGGCGACAGTTAGGCAAAAAGTTTTGAATTGCCCCCTAGCCTTTAATTTAGGTTAGGTTTTGGGGCCAGACAGTTTAATTTCACAATATTTTTATTTTATTTGACAGACGGATACTTTTATATATGTATACTATGGAAACAGAAATCGAGTCAGCGTGTCAGCGATAAGGACATAAGATTTACAGATTAAGTACACATTTTACTTACAAATATTTGATGTTTATTCACACGCTGTTGCAATTATTCATAGAAGTCTACCCACAATCCGTCAATAAAATTATCACGCAATAAGAGACAATAAAACCAGCCAAGTGCGAGTCGGACTCGCGCACGAAGGTTCCGTACCATTATCTATAATAAAATTGGAAAAATCACGTTTGTTGTATAGATAAATTTTAATTTAATTTTATTTATTTTTAAAGTGAATAATATAATTCAATATTCTGTGAATATTTCAAGCGTCTACCTGTTGTCGTTATCAATATAGAGCAAAAACGAGCAAAAAAATCACGTTTGTTGTATGGGAGCCCCCTTAATTATTTATTTTATTATATTTTTTTAGTATTTGTTGTTATAACGGCAATAGAAATACATCATCTGTGAAAATTTCAACTGTCTAACTATCACGGTTTGTGACAGCCTATACAGCCTGGTGACAGATGGACGGGCAGACAGCGGAGTCTTAGTAATAGAGTCCCGTTTTTACCCTCTACCCTGTTCGGAACCCTAACAATAACAAGTTCTGTCTTTTTCTTTTCGTGACAAATAGATACTCTGCTCTCTTTCATGCAGGTTGAAGAGAGAAGTAGTTTTGCTTCTATAGTCTTCTCTTTCTACACCGGATATCCTAGATTAATTTTATAATTTGGCAATTGAGTAGGTATGTACACGTGTTTTTATTTATATGCCAAAACAGGATCCCTTTCAAATTCATTTTACCTTTACATCTGAGGATTGTTTTAGCATGTTTTATTCGTTTCTTTGAAATTCAAATCTCCTTAGCGCTTTATAAATTTGATTCAACGCCGAAATAATGATGAAGGGTGGTCGAATGGACACAGGAAGACAATATTACTCAACTTGTATTATTAGTTTGTGTTTTTAGGGTTCCGTACCTCAATAGGAAAAAACGGAACCCATAAAGGATCACTTTGTTGTTCGTATGTCCGTCTGTCTGTCTGTCCGTCCGTCGGATGTCAATACCTTTATCTCGGGAACGCGTGAAGTTATCGAGTTGAAATTAAAACCATATACGCAGATCCATAGTATCTTGCTGCAGAAAGAAATTTAAAATTTCTCAGTTTTCGTAAAAAAAAGTTACAGCCGAATATGTCGTAAAAACGCACATTTCGACACTCACAAGGGAATCAAAACCTATGGGGTACTTTCCGTTGACCTAGAACAATGAAATTTAGCAAGAAGCATTGTTTTAGAGTACACATATAGGAAAAAATCCGAAAACTGGTCATTTTTAATATAATCACAAAAAAATAGAAGCAAAGGATGAAGGTCCAAATTTTAAAGTGAATTAACCGTATCATGTGGGGTATCATATGAAAGAGCTTCAGTAGCATAAGCTAAAACAGGGTTTTAAATATTTTTACGATGTATATTTTTTGGTTTATGAAGGAAAATATAAAAAATATATGATTTCCCCCTTTTATATACTAGTTTGTACGGAACTCTCGGTGGGTGAGTGTGACTCGCGCTTGTCCAGTTTTTTTATATTGGCAAATGCCTAATAAACTAGTGACTGCACCAAGATTCGAGTGATTTCTTTTTGGAATTCGGTTAAAATAACTGGAAAAATGTTAACTAATTAAACGAATTCCGTATTTCGAAGTTGTTTTTTCTTTTTTCTAATCTATAAATATGTAACAATTTAGATTGATTGAGATGTAAGAATTTAATTTATTATTACAAAAGTGCTGAACCAATTTTGATAAAATTTATATGGGACCATTTCTAAATGATTACCTACTAAACAAAAAAGAACTATCAAAATCAAGTTATAATTGGAGGAGAAACCGCGTAACGAAAATTGAGAACCTCCTTCTTTTTGGAAGTCGGTTAAAAAGCTATAAATTTTTCCCTGATGAGACAAGCTCTAAAGCTTGCAATTCACTAACAAAATGTTATTGATGAATCTCTTTCCACGATTTTCTATAAAATCCAAAGATTTTATAGAAAATTACCAACCAAATTATATTTTACCAACTTTATTTTCTATAAAATCAAAAGATTTTATAGAAAATAAAGTTGGTATATTTCGGTAGAGCAATTACAAATCTGGCAGGAGTAGTCCACATACGAGGTACCTTCAAGTTGAATTCCGTTAAATATAAATTATTTCCTTGTCACGTCCTGTGGTCTATGAAATATGTCTTCAACCCTTGTCGACATTTTGTGGGTACCTACGCGTAACTTTATATATCTGAATTTTTATGGGAATGGATTATTCTATGTCCGTATTGATGGGGTAGATGAGTAAAACAATTCATCCCCTATTTACGTGTGGAGGAGATATCTAAAAAAAAACCGGCCAAGTGCGAGTCGGACTCACGCACGAAGGGTTCCTTATCATTATCTATAAAAAAATTGAAAAAATCACGTTTGTTGTATGGGAGCCCCCCTTAATATTAATTTTATTTTAAGTTAATTATTTATTTTTAAAGTGAATAATATAACTCAATATTCTGTGAAGTGGTCAAGCGTCTACCTGTTGACGTTATCAATATTGAGCAAAAACGAGCAAAAAATCACGTTTTTTGTATGGGTGCCCCCTTAAATATTTATTTTATTCTGCTTTTTAGTATTTGTTGTTATAGTGGCAACAGAAGTACATATCAGTGAAAATTTCAACTGTATAACTATCGCGGTTCATGAAATACAGCCTGGTGACAGACGGACGGACGGACGGACGGACGGATGGACGCACGGACAGACAGCGGAGTCTTAGTAATAAGGTCCCGTTTTTACCCTTTGGGTACGGAACCCTAACAAACATGTTTTCAAAATTTTCTAAGACTTTCTCGGCGTATTTATAATGTATGTTCATACTAAATTACAGCTTTCTAGTACTAATAGTACTTGAGCAAAGTCCTGGAAATACAGATAGACGGACATGGCGAAACTATAAGGGTTTCTTGATTACTACGGAATCCTAAAAAAGAAGATGAGTTCTATTTTTAATAGAAACTATCGAGATCGATAAAATTGTTTACTTTGTTTAATCTTTGAATCACTTTTATTTTACAGATATACCTAACTAAAGTTGAGTACTAGAATTGATTCCTATGATTTAACAAATCAATCAAGTTTTTCACTTAAGATTACTTATAGTATTTATTACTTTTAGTATTTATTAAGTATTTATTACTTTTATAGTACTTATTACAGTATTTTTTACAGACGCGATGTAATTGAATTAGTATCGGGATCGTAATAAGTGTAGGTAAGTAAGTAATGAGAGGACAATTATAAAAACACACAGGTCTGGCATATTTTTTTAACCATATTTTAACATACGAATGTAGAAAGAATATATCACGTAGAATTGATAGCCGACCAGCCACAAGATACATAGATGACTTCATACAGGGGGCAGGAAGACTTTGGATGCAGCCCGCTACCAACCTGTCTTTTTGGGAATTCACTTGCGTATTTGGATAAAAAGCTGCAGTGAAATTAGTCATACTGTAGAGATCTTTCAGTCCGAAAATACATGCCACAATGCAAAGTAGATAGAGATAGCGCTTTCATAGTTCTGAAAGACAGAACGAGCGAGAAAGTTTTGCAGACTTATGAATACAAAACTTTCTCGCTGTGTAGGGGTGTGTAGTTTTAGAGTGAAAGAACTCTATTACTTTCTTTGTTGGGTTGTGATTTTTTTAACCTCCGACCTAAAAAGTTGTAAGTATGATGTGTGTAACTGTATATCTGTCTATGGCATTGTAGCTATTAAACGGATGAACCGATTGTAGCCTATTTTTTTTTGTAATAGGATTTGATCGAGAGTGTTTTAGCTATGTTTCATCAAAATCGGATCAGCCGTTTTTTATGACAGACCTCATGGCTCAGTGGTAGTACGGCTGCCTCTTGAGCTCGTGGGTTTGATCCCCACCCAGGGCAAACATTTGTGTGATGAGCATGGATGTTTGTTCTGTGTCAGGGTGTTTCTATGTATTATAAGTAAGCATTTACAAAAGAAAAAAATGTATATATGTATATTACACCTTAATGTATACATATATCAAGTATAGTATAGTTTATATCAAGTTATCAACCATCTAGTTTCCATAGTACAAGCTTAGCTTAGTGTGGGCTAGATGGTGTTGTGTGAAATGTCCACCAATATTTATTTATTTACTTATGTCAGGTTTTTAAAGTTTCATTTGTTTCTTAAAATATGTCTAGTAATATATACATACGAGTATAATCCAGATTCCCACGACCGCAAAAATAAATTACAAAGTACAAAATACAATGTACATATTTAATATAGTATCATGAAATTTTAATTCAGAAAACAATTATACAATCCTTTTTATACCCAGAGATGTGCGTAATGTATTATATGTGTGAGTGGAATAAATTATATCAGATTAAATATAATTTAAGGCGACGCGGGCCGAATTTATGATATTATTTCTGGGAAAATTTGACTCGGCGTGGAAACTTGCTATGGAAACTGGGTAGACTTGGTTGGTTGAGTAGACTGAAAAAATAAAAAACTGGACTAGCACGAATTTGAATCATACACTGAGATCTACCTGTTAACTCAAGTTCATAAATCAAAATTCAATTATTGTGGCCTTACGAAAAAAACAAATTTACTTTTGTTGTTAAAAAAAACGTATGCCCATAATAAACAAGTGATTTTACTAGAATTATTCTAAAAATGTGCATTTATAATCTTTTATAGCAATTTTACGCATACTTTCTCACAAAAACGTACACTCAACAGCGTTTCAAGCGTAACGAAATTGCAAAAACTACTTTTCTGCAGTCAGTTTTTTTTTTTAAATATATAATGATTAAATATTATTTTTTATTTGAAAGCTGGTGCTTCCCGTGTGGTCCAGTTCTGACAATGGCATCCATGAGAAGTCGGTTGCTTCCGTTTTTTTTAACTATAATTATTATATTTAATGTGTGCCATCTATTTGTTAATAAATCTATACTCTCTCCACGTTATCACTGACATATTGATCTTTGTAAGACTGCACTAATATCAAGCGTGTATCGCATATTAATTGCGATTGCCCGGAGCCTGTGTGTCGGGGATGTTTGTCCATGACGTTCATATCGTAGAAGCTTGTTGCACGGGGCTCTTTCAAATGATGCTCTACAAAGCTTTTATGATATGAAATTTTCTAATTAACCGTATTCCTGTATAGTCCAGTACAGTTTATAAGAAACATATTTTTTTTAATTGCACAATTGCGCAAGAAGGAGGTTTATGTTTTTCGTGTGAATGTATGTATGTAACTATATTATTTTTCGAGAACTTTGTGCACTTCTGAACGTAATCATTCAGCAATATAAAAAGAAGCTGCAGCTATCGTGGAAAGCATAAGGAAGTGGAGACAATTTCTTATGGGCAAGATATTCCAACTTATTACTGATCAGAAGTCAGTGGCGTTTTATGTTTGATTTAAAACACAGTTCCAAAATCAAAAAATTATAAAATTCAGCGATAGCGCTTGGAACTATCAAGCCATAATTTATTAGAAATGGTTTAGAATTCTACAATTTATTACCACCTACAGCCCAAACAGCTTGAAGATTTAATGTGCGATAGGTTGTTAGATTCATCTTCACTCCTTGAATATCATAGGCTATATTTTTTGTAATAATAATACCGCAGGGGCGGCTTTATCGCGAGCCGTCGGCGAGTGGCGACATCGCGTACCCCGAAGTTTCCCTGGGGCTAAATGAGACCCCTTCCTTCTAGCTTCCTTAACCGACTGGCTAAATGTTGGCCCAGATAAGGCTAGCGTTCCAGTCATGCCTACCGTCGGAGCTGACATGCCGATATTTATGGAATGCTATGAAATAATTAAATAAAAAAATACTGGTGTTAGTATATAGTTAATAGTGGCGTTTGAACGTATCGCCCATGAAATATAGACATATCTTTATTTGTGACAAAAACAACCACAAAAATAAACACATAAAAATATAAAAAAAATTGAAAAAATTAAAACAAACAACTAAAGTCATTTTTCTCACACACCGGTTCCAGCTCAGCATTATTTGGTTAAATTATCCAGCGTTGGTCTTCCGTTGGGATCGGCAGGTGACGCCACGCACGCACACGATTTTGTTTTTTTCCCGACTGCGTAAGAAGGAGGGTTATGTTTTTCGAGTGTATGTATGTATGTATGTATATTTCTTTTTTCTTTGGCACGCCTTAGAGCCTAAACGGCTTGACCGATTTTGATGTGAGTGGTGTCAATAGATTCGTCTTAGTCGTGAGAGTGATACTGGGTACATTACATTATTATTACACAAAAAAAAAGGATTTTTGGCGGCAAAAAGTACTCTCAAAAAAAAAAAAAAAAAATTCAAAATACATCGAGTGTGGTATCAAAATAAAGAATTTTTAACGGTGATTACGTATATATATATATATAAGTTATATATATATATATATATATATATATATATATATATATATATATGTTTTACGCATACTTTCTCACAAGAAACTTATATTCAACAGCGCATCAAGCATCAAATCATAAGTTAGACTGCAAAAACTGCTTTTCTGCAGTCGGGTGTTTTGTTTTTCTTTTAATATAGATACTTATTACACACACGTTACAAATATAAAATACATACACACATACGCATACATGAGTCAATATCTGAACAATATATGTACATCGGATATTGGTCTGCAGCATGTGATCAGAAAACTACAATCTATAGGCTCTGCCAATTCGGACCATTCAGTTTTACGCGTCTCCAGTGACCATAGGGTGGATATGAATATATAGTTGCACGGAGGATAATCCAATTATATTGATGGCATCTCAGGCGAGGCTGGGTCTTCGATAGTGAACATTAGTTAAAAGTCTCTTTGCTATGCAAAATATTAACATTTCAGTAACTGATTTCTTGAACAACAATCCGATACAGCCATGCGCATAACGTCTGAGAGGGAGCAGGAATGAGAAAGATGGCACTTGCCAATTTTGTCCTGTTTTATTGTGGTACAATATTTTGGCAGGCGTTGACTCGCCACCTCTTAAATGGGGCTTCATAATGACGCTGCATACTGACGCTGGACAAGAAGTCATTGCTTCTCCTCCACCACGGCTTTACCGCCTTTTAACACATTCATATTGGAGCTTAGATTGTTTGCTCTTACAGGAATTATTAACCAGTCGGCTGGTTAAGACAACCTAGAGGTCTGAGGCCTCGTAAAGCCCTAGGAAAATATCTGGTTATGCGGTGTCACCATCAGCTCGCCATAAAGCCGCCCATGAGTTACTCAATTATAATTATTAGCTTGGATCTATGGTTGTCTCATTTTGTCGTAGCGAAAAAAATGTCTGTGATTTTTGTACTAAAATAGGTGTAAGTATTATTTTTGTGCAAAAAATTATGACTCTTAATTAACCAAACTACTGAACCAGTTTTAGTGAAATTTGAGATCTATATGTATATTTTTCTTTCAAACGAAAAAAGAATCCCCGCATCACCGCACCGGCAAGCGCAGCGTAGGAAGACCAGTCACGAGATGAACAGATGACCTCATACTAGTGGCGGGAAGACGCTGGATGAAAGTCGCTTCCAATCGGTCTTTCTGGAAATCCTTGGGGGAAGCCTATGCCCAGCAGTGGACTTGTTATGGCTGAGATGATGATGATGATGATGATGAAAAAATATTTTTCCGAATCAGTTTATAAATGACCGAGTTATGCGGTAACAAACATAAAAATAAAATCGAATTGAGAACCTCCTTTTTTGAAGTCGGTTAGAGTGTTAAAATTACTGTTTTTTACTCAACCTAAATACATATAAAAATGTACATTATCGATACCGAACGACGAAAAAGTGATCAGCGTCATAAACTAAACAGGCATCAACACTTACAAAAACATTTTCCTTTTATGCATTTTTTATATACATTTTTCGGGGTCGTGTAATGGTCACCCTATCGCCGTGCCGTCCACTCGTGTAGAAGGACCCTAATAAATATTTATGTAGGACATTCTCGACGTTATGCCGATGCCTCTAATATCTATGTATATGATAAAAGCGCTGTTTTTGCATAAGTGGCGGAAGTTTCCTTTCAGTCAGGTTTATTTTCACTTTTTGGTATTTTGGATGATTTTGTTCGAATTGTTTGAGTATATGGTATATAGAATACTACTGCCCTACTGCCTATTGAGCTATTGAACTTTAGAGTCGGTGGACCGGCGAGCTTTGAGGTAAATCGGTGACGATAAACTAGTTTTTTTTTGTATAAGATAGATCTACGATTGACCACCAACTCGCCTGATCTTAAGCGACGGCGTGACCGAGGATGGAGCTCGTCGATCTAGAATATATCTATTCACTCTAACCTTGAAAATTCCAAGAGTGTAGGTCTCAAGAAACAAGAAAGTTGGCAAGAAGCTACATAGTGTCGAGCACCGCTGTAAAGTGGCATGTTTGTCTATATACTAAAGGATTCATTTCGGGGAGTTTACGTAAGAATTTCAGGACTTAATTCTACCCTCCCTAATTCACTACAGGACAGATAATCAAATTGTAATTTTATTACGTGGTAAATGACTATTTATTCTTGAGTCAAAGATAGACTTGGCTTGGCCACTCACATGAAAAAAAATATTTATTTAAATGATATACATACATAATGTTTCATGTTTCTAAATATGTTAATTACCAGATTTTTTTAATATATTAATTAACAGAATTTTCTTTTTTTGCAATAAAATAAATTTTATTTATTTTCAAGATTTGTTGCAAATAATGTAAAAATACAAACAATATATATTGTTACACCGATATGCTTAATCAAAAGTTAACAAAAAAAAAGGATATAATTTTAATTAAGAAGATTTTTTAAGTTAATCTTTGTATTATTATCTAAGTTCTTTATTATATTTAATACATTACTGATAATGAGAGCGTACAACAAAACATAATATCTTATCATATATTATATAAAAGTACCTGGGCGACCGAGCTCCACTCGGATTTTTGATGACTGAAAATACGAGCAATCCCGGGTTCACTAAAAATGAAATCTATCAAGATCGATTTATCGTCCCCTAATCTACCTACAAACTAAATTTATTAAAATTGTTGTAGCTCTTTCCGAGATTCAGATTATTTATATTTATACCTATATATAAGAATTGCTCGTTTAAATGTATTAGATAAAACAAAATAGTTGTTAACCTAAATTGCGTCACTAGCCCTTACAATATATTCTATATACATTATCAAATGGATCTGAGACATTTAAAACCCAAAGGGTCAGTAATATTTTAAAAAATACACCCATAAAAGTTTATCATCTCATTACTGATAGTTAAACTTCATAAGTTGGGGAAATTATCAAAATAGGGACCGTCTACAAAACGATTGTTAATTTGTCTAGATTTTGCGACAGTGGCGCCTTTATTCAACTACATTGATAATGTAGTAATACTGCGGTTTTAAGACAATTGGGCAGCGTCGGTTCTCGAGTTGGACAACGGCCAAAGACTGGCTCTGAAATATGGCTGGAGTACTACTGGTAGTAATTGGATATTAGCCGGCTCGAAGCGATCGTCTTGGCTACCGAATGTTGGATATAAACAGCAATTAAAGGGATTTTTGCCCAACTGCTAAGAAGGGAGGAACTTTTCGGGTATTTTATTAGTTTTCCCATCTATTTGACAGCAAATGATTCGCTCATATGTCATGGCTGGGTACTTTTTTCGTGACGGAATATACTGATTCAGATATGTAGCCCGGGTGTCAAGACTAGAGTGAATAAGTATCTTCTAGGTCTACGTAACTACGTAAAAAAATATGTATGTTTCTAAATGTATACCTCATATCCTTTAGCTTAAGTAATGTGACTGACTGGGCGAGCGAAGGCGGTTACGTTCTATTCGCAACTAAGACGAGGAACGGCTGTGTTCGCTCATTGCACTGACAGTCCCATCAGTGCTTTGGTATCGGCCTTGAGGAACAGATCATCAATCATACCTCAACGCAAGTGTGGCTGCTAATAACCTGCTCGAGGTTACCGCCTGCTATTGGTCCGATTCCATCAGAAACAGACGTAACAAAAACAGCCATGCGCAACCCTTTCTCTTTCTCTTTCCACTCCCTATATATGTGTATCTATAATCCTTAGCTATATAATTATTAGTTTTTGTTTATTATATGTAATTTTATATACCTAATTTTGCTTGTATTATTAGTATAAGTGTATCTATAACCCTTTAGTTTTTGTTTATAAGTAATTATGTATATACCTAATATGTTGCTTGTATTATTATTAATGATATGTATGTTTAGTATCGCTATTGTTTTACTGTTTATCTTTGTTATATTTGCTTGCATGTGTCTCATGTGTCTTCTTTACAGTATAAAAAAAAAAAAAAAAAAAAAAAAAAACCCAATCCAAGGTGTCAGCCGACCCGTGCCTATGGATGCGTGGCTATGGGGGCGCATAGTCTCAAACGGAGGGGTCCCGAGACCAGGCGACATCGGGACCTATTTAGCCTTACCTACGCAAGCGGGGCTCTGCGGAGGTGGACCACCATTCCCTTGCTAATCGTGGGACGTACATGGAACTAGAATTACAACAACTAGAACAAACTTTGTTACAACTTGCCGACGAAGGGACGACTGGCCCTTCCGAGGATATGGTCATCGGGGAACTCCCGGTAGGCCATATTACACCAGAACCGCAGGCTGAGGGGTCCAACAGCCCCGATGGCCTTGTGGGGACGGAGTCAATAAAAGGGGATAACCCTCTCCCTCACAAGAGCGGCTCCGCTGCTCGTACTGGGGGAACACATAAGCGCCTTAGTGGCGCCGCTAAGAAACGTATCCAGCGGTGGATGGCATTGGGCAAATCCTTTCAAGAGGCAAGAGTCCTATGCCTTCGGCCGCTGGAAGAGTTTCCGGATATATTTCCAGAATTCAGGAAGGCGCGGGCTCCCACGACGAGGATCGCTAAAAGACCTCGCGAGGAAGTCAGTACCTCTCCTTCACCCGACCATCAACGAGGTAAGATTCCCAATACCCAACCATCACCCAATACCCAACCATCACCCACCATACCCCCCTTGACCTACCTACCACCACCAACCCCTTCATCCTCTCTCCCCAATCACCCTATTCCACCCCCCCCCAACATTTAGGGAAGCTGCAACATCGATCCGAGTGGGCGTTGAGAATTCAACTAGGCCCATGACGGACGGTGAACTAAACCTGGTTAAAAAAGCCATACTAAAGCTCTCGGACAGCGCAGCCAAAGGGGAAGGCCCCAATTTCTTGGGCTGTGCTGTTCGGACGGGTTGGCTTCTGCTGGTATGCGCAGACGAGCGATCTAAAAACTGGTTGGCTGCGAATATCAGTAAGATTACACCATGGGAAGGAGCAACGCTGAGGATCTCCGAAACACTTCCCAAACCTCGGATCGGTGTGGTGTGGATTCCTGACCAGGAAGTGAGTCAGGAAACTGTACTACACCGATTTGAGATCCAGAACTCGGGGATTGACTGCTCTCTCTGGAGGGTCTTGGGCAGGCGGGTCGAGGGGAATGGTCAGACCATGACCTTCTCCATGGACGAGGCCTCGTGCGAGACCATCCAGAGTAAGAGCGGAAAACTCTTCATCGGGTTTGGGTCAGTCCAATTTAGGATTAAAAGAAAGGAGCAGCAGGAAGCCGGAGAGCGGGGCAGCGTACAAGCAGCTGACGGGACCAAAAGACTGCGGACCACTGCAGTTCCAATGGTTCCCGGCGGCGGGGCAACAGCGGCACCCCCAACTCCGAGCCCGGCTCCTCCCTCCAATCTTGCTAGCAACGGAGGGGGCGGTTTAACTGCCACCCCCGGACCTAGCCGGAACCCTCGAGGACTAGTTAGGCCCTCCTGGAGTTATTCAGCGGGCACTCGGGGCGCAAGAGGCAGCGGGGTGATACGGCCTGTTCGGCCAACACTGAACAGCAGGCCGAGCCTCGCTCAGCACTCAAGCAAAAAAGCCGCGAGGAACCCGCTGAATCAGCAGCGTTTTTAAGTCGAAGGAAAAAAAAAAAAAAAAAAAAAAAAAAAAAATGCTCAAAGCCATACAATCTAACCTCATGCACTCCAAGGCTGCGACGGCGATCATCTGTCAGTCTTTTGCCGAAGGCCTTGTGGATATGGCTTTGATTCAAGAACCGTGGGTGAACGGAAACACGGTCATGGGCCTCAAAACCGCAGGTAAGCTTTTATATAACACCGGCGGCGTAAGGCCAAGAGCTTGCATACTCTTTAACAAATATATAAAAATTTTACCGATTCCCTTCGTGTGTACAGATGACGTAGTTGCAGCCTTTGTCGAGCTTCCAGGAGGCAGCAACGTAAAGACCATCATATGCAGTGCCTACCTTCCCGGAGAAGAATCGGATCCAACTACTGGATTACACCCCCTGGTGATGCTCTGTCAGGAGCAGAAAGCACAGCTAGTGGTGGGCACCGATGCCAACGCGCACCACACCAGCTGGGGTAGTACCGACACGAACGCCAGGGGTGAGTTACTATACGACTTCATACTATCTAATGACCTACACATACTCAATCATGGCAACACACCAACATTTGTTAACAGGGCCAGACAGGAGGTATTAGATATTACTTTATGCACGGGGCGGCTTATGAACCGTTTACACAACTGGCATGTCTCTAACGAGGCGTCCATGTCTGACCACAGACACATAAGGTTTGACTTGATCTGCTCAGGTATAGGACAAGTAAAACTCTACCGGGACCCCAAGTCCACGAATTGGGAAGGCTATAGGAACACCCTAAAGGAGAACCTAAACCCGGTATATAAGGCTGTTAAATCAATCGAACAACTAGAATCTGCGGCTGGGGACCTCGAGCAAGGCATCTCAACTGCCTATCTCGATAACTGTCCTCTAAAAGATGTCAAGTCGCGCAGCGACACTCCATGGTGGAATAAAAACCTACAGCGTCTCAGGCAGAAAGCCCGAAGGCTCTTCAATAGAGCCAAGGCGAATAACGACTGGGAAGCCTATAGGGAAGCTCTGACCAGCTTCAACAAGGAGGTGAGGAAAGCTAAAAGGAGTTCCTGGCGAAGGTTCTGTGGACAGATCAAGTCTACAGCACAGGCCGCCAGGATCCACAAAGTGTTGGCTAAGTCCCCCTCCTCCCATCTAGGGTTACTCAAAAAACCGGATGGGACATACACAAAATCCGAGGAAGAAACAATAAGCTTGTTGGCAAAAGTACACTTCCCGGACTCTGTGGTTCTAAACAATGGTATGCTAGAAACCAGCCAAAATCCTAAAAAGAGAAGACCCGAGGCTGAGGATTGGAGGAAAGCTTCCATTGTTTTTAAACTCCACCGAGTCACATGGGCCATTAGAAGCTTCAAACCTTTCAAGACCGGTGGGGAGGATGGCATCTTTCCGGCCCTTCTACAAAAGGGTATAGATATCATCCTACCAATGCTGCTGAAAACTTTCAGAGCTAGCTTCGCTTGGGGGTACATACCAGCGGCATGGACCAAGGTGAAAGTCATTTTCATACCCAAGGGGGGAGATAAAGACAAATCTCAACCTAAGTCCTACAGACCCATAAGTCTCACCTCATTCATGTTAAAAACCATGGAGAAGGTGATCAACCTATACATAAGAGAGTCGTACCTATCTACTCGACCTCTTCATATTAACCAACACGCCTACCAGAAGGGCCGATCTACTGAGTCGGCTCTGATGGAATTGGTGGATAAGTTGGAGAGGGCCATAGAGGACAAAGAGATTGCCCTATGTGCCTTTCTTGACATAGAAGGAGCATTCGACAACACTTCTATGGAAGTAATAATCAGTTGCATGACTGAGCGAGGCATCGATGGCACGACCATAAACTGGATCGAAGCGATGCTTAGCAACAGGACAGCCACAATAACGCTACTCAACACCACCGTTAAACTGAGGCTGACAAGAGGCTGCCCACAAGGCGGCGTACTGTCCCCTCTAGAGTGGTCTATTGTGGTTGACAGGCTCCTAAACAAATTAAATGGGGCCCGTTTATACACGCAGGGCTATGCAGACGACCTAGTAATAGTGATCGTAGGCAAATGCCCTAGCACAATATCAGAGCAGATGCAGAGAGCCCTGAAAATGGTTGAGCAGTGGTGCGGCGAGGTCAACCTATCCGTCAACGCTAGCAAAACCATTTTGGTACCGTTTACCAAGAAGAGGAATTTGGCGGCACTCAAGCCTCCAAAACTCTTTGGCCAAACGCTTCAAACTTCCAGTGAGGCTAAGTACCTAGGTATCACCCTAGACCAATGTCTCACTTGGAATAAACACCTCCAACAGGTGAAAAGAAAGGCAAAAATTGCGTTGGGGGTGTGCTGTCGCCTGGCCAGGGCTAACTGGGGGATAAGGCCCAAGGCCTCACTGTGGCTGTACACCGCCATTGTGAGACCCATGGTCACCTATGGCTGCGTAGTGTGGCAGAGGAAGACCAACCAGGCGACCTGCATTAATACCCTTAACAGCGTACAAAGACTTGCCTGCTTAATAGCTACTGGGGCGCTCTCCACTACTCCCACAGCGTCAATGGAGGCACTACTGAACCTCGTACCGTTACACATACACGTGCAAACATGTGCAAGGTCAGCGGTGTTAAGGGCCTCCATATCTGGTCGAGTAAATTGGAGATCGCTTACCATGAGGAAACTCTATGAAGACCTCACTAAAAACCCCATCATGACTATGCCCTCAGATACCATGATGAGTAAGACAAATCTATATAAACTCTTTAAGGTACATCTACCTGACAGGACGACTTGGGAGGATGACATGCCTCGAGAGTTAAAGTCCGGTGACATAGTCTGGTACACGGATGGTTCTAGGAAAGATGACAGAGCAGGTGCAGGGATTTTCAGTGGCGCTCCCAAGGCCAACCTCACGGTTCACCTTGGGCAATACGCCACTGTCTTCCAAGCTGAAATGTACGCCATCATAATGTGTGTACATGAAAACCTGCTTAGATCATACTCAGGCAAAAGGATCTTTATCCTCTCCGACAGTCAGGCCGCTCTGAAGGCCCTGATGTCGGATAACATTAATTCTAAACTCACCTTTGAATGTGCCCAGCTACTGAATAACCTAGGCTCTTCCAACACGGTGACCCTAGCCTGGGTCCCTGGGCACTGCGGCATCAGCGGCAACGAGTCTGCTGATGAGCTCGCAAGAGCTGGTTCGGAGAAACAACCGATTGGACCCGAGCCATTCTGTGGCATATCCAAATGTAACACATACGGTGCCCTAAAGGCCGGAGGAAGGGACCAGGCTCTCAAGCTCTGGAGAACTAGCTCCGGCCAGAGGCACTCCAAACTGCTTATAGCAGGCTTCACTGACAAACTGTCCAGAGAAGCACTACAACTAAGCAGGGCTCGTATAAGAATCCTGACCAGAACCCTAAGCGGGCACTGCAAGCTTAACAAACACCTCAACACTATGGGATTGGGTGAACTCAAGGCTTGCAGATTCTGTCACACGGATGATGAAACACCCGTACATATCCTGTGTGAGTGCGAACCGTTGCACCATAGCAGAAGCCGGCACCTCGGAGGCCACATAATCTCACCCGAAGAGATTAAAACCTCCTCCCCCAAGGCCATCACTGACTACATGATCGGTATAGGACTTGGGGAGGTGCTGTGATCCAAAGGGGTTGTCACAATAGATCTGCAAAGGTCGCAGTGACGTGCCGGGGCTGCTATAGCCCGTTTGGCCTCCTAGGTTTTAAATAAATAAATAATAAAATGTGACTGACTGATTTAGATGTGTGAAGTGTTTTTAGATTAGCCTTTACTTCTTGAACGTCATGGAGTACCAGACTTTAAGAAATACTTACGAGTCCGGCAAGGGTGAAATTTACCGTAATCTCCAAAACGGCCGCATAGTTTTTGAGGTCTTTAATAAATGACTTGACGAAATATATAAATATGAAATCGATATTTGTATCGATCAGAAAAACTTAGCATTAGTCTAAAATTTGTGAGACAATAATCTTAATTTCGATATATTACAACATAACATACCAGCAAAAAATAGTCAGAAGTATTGAAAAATAATTTCAGAAACAGATACATTTCTAGGATTAGCCAATATTTATAGCTAAAGGTAAATTAACTGTTTGGCTATTTAGACCACTAATTTCTATATTAGTAGACTTTCGTAGACTTCTCTTTAACTGTCCGGCTATTTAGATTTTAGACCACTAATTTCTGTATTTGTAGACTTTCGTAGACTTTTCTATGCTACGTCGTAGCTGCTTACTACGTACGTAGACATCGCACCGGTTCGTAGATAGTCTACGTAACGTACGTAAGTATATATTTCGTATGTATTAAGTATATATAGTATGTATTAAATATTATTATTATTATTTTCAAGGCTAGAGTGAATAGTTATCTTCTAGATCGACGAGCTCCATCCTCGGCTACACCGTCGCTTAACATCAGGCGAGTTGGTGGTCAATCGTAGATCTATAATGTATAAAAAAAAAATTACATTATATAGTGTGTTTTACAATTATATTTTCAATAACCTAAGTTTTGAAGCACATCCACATCCTGTCTCTGGATGACGATGACGGGCATGTCTGAGGATGACGGGCAGAAAATGCTAGATTAGCATTAAGTCCTCCTATTGTACAGTTTGTTACCTTGTACTTGTGTGCAATAAAATGTTAATTAAATAATAATAACATAGATTCACACAATTTATTATTCAGTACAAAATCATTACCACGAGCTCAACACCTGGCAGGTTTCTATTATCTGTTATTTTATATCAGAGTTAGCACTATAACAATAAAGTATTTGAGGCTTGTCAAAGAGCATCTAATTCAGACGCTGAAAAAGCTCTTTGTCTACACATCTTTAAGAATAATTCACTTCGCGAAGATCACAAACATCGGTTTTGGTACTGGAACCTAGAGAATGGAACCCTAAAAATAATAACTCAGTGTTTGAACCGCATAACAATCATAGCATTACATAAATGTAAAGAATTAAAATAACACAAAGTATTTTCATTACTAGATGAGATTTATCTTCGTAATAAAAGCCGTAGCCATCGAATAATTCAAATTATTCTAGGTTTAATCTAAAAACATAGATCTCAAGAGTGTAATTTAAGAATACCGAGTAATCTGTTGTTTGCTAAAAAGAATATTCCAAAATGAGATTCGAATTTTGCAGTGGAAACGAATATTTTTATTTTTTAACTGTTTTTAACTTTTTGCATATTTTTTCTCATCTCCATGCTGTAATTAGACGCGACAGATTCTGAAGCTTTCGGAGAAATCGGCGTTCGTGGAATGGAAATACAAAGAAACATTAGACATTTCTGAAAATATTATTTCTTTAGAAACCGTATTAGACTCTAATACAGACAAAAACACGAAACTTTTAGACAATAATCGTCTTACTTATAAACGCTGAATTTGTTTCGTTTTCGCACGTGTCAGGTTCCAGCCTGATAGAAAGTTACAAGTCCTTATTCAGTGAATAATATTTAACATGCGTTTATAAGTAAGACGGTAAATATATAAATAAAAAAAATGCGCCAATTGCCACTTACGTGATAAGTATTAGCTATATTGCGGTCCAGGATGAAATGCCCTTATTTAAGTTTACATAAAATAGAAATATCGATTCAATCGTGGTTTATAGGTATATATAGACAATTAGACATGCAGTTTGTACAAACAGGGCTGATAAAAAAAAAGAAAAAAATAGACATGCAGTCAATCTATCAGGATAAGCCCACTCAGGAAGCGTATTCAAAATTTTTTGCATAATAAACGAGGAATTAAATCGTTTTAAAAGCGTTTTAAAATAATACCACTCACGATTAAAGTTTTTTGGACATATAAACCGTAATAATAACGTTCCATCACGTGAAGGTAAAGTCAAAAACAAAATTCACTAATATAGTGTCCTGGGTTAACCGATATTCATATACCAACAATGTTGAACTTAAAGATTTTGATATAAAGACTATGTGGCCGCTATAAAGCCTAATTTAGATTGAGAAGTCTACAGACGTCTATTTTGCCGCTTCGAATTATTTTGAAAATCTAAATTATTTTAATCGTGTAAGGGGTCTAATTAGATCTCATTGAGCTCGGACGTTTTTGAGGATTGACGCTACATCCCGTTGATACTTTATCAAAGGTAAAGACAGATACTTTCTACAAATTACATTACGCCATCTACTTTTATAGATAGAAAAAAAAACGTAATCTTGTAGGTAGATAACCAACAAGTAAACCTACGATGTCAACGGTATCTCGTAACCGTTTAAAGCTCAACCGATTAGAATGGTATTAATCTACACGAATGTCGATTAGTTCGATTGACAGCCGAGTTGTGATGAATCGCTGGTCAACCCATTGCGATTAATCGTCTTCAGATAATTTGATTCCGGGTTGGATATCTCGATTGCGGCCTAATCGATATAATTGTAGCAAACAACGCAGTGAAAAAGTATTTATATATAGAAATAAAATATAATAAATAAATTACAATACACAAATAAATTAACTATTGAGCTGTATGTACTTACGTACCAGAGGAGCTATCTGAAGCAAAATTATTGTCACATTTTTTGGTATAGTAAACAAATCAGCGTTATGTGCTGGAATAATAATTGCATGGTTTATCTACGATTATACGATACAGTTGATACTTGCAACGTAGAATTTCTGTTTCGCCATGATTACGATCTATTATTTTTAGGAGAAATACTCAACAAACATAGCAGACATAAGCGGAAAATTAATTATTTTCGTGTTAAAATTCAGGTTACGTTTAATTCAGGTTTACAACGTACATTGTGTCAAAACGTCTAGTGGGTCAGAACATCAGTGTTTTGTAATGTCTATCCAATAATATCTATCTATAATGTCTATCAAATACAATGTCCATAGTTCAATGTGTCAAAACGTCCAGTGTCAAATAGTCCGTTACACTAACATGTCAAGTTAGTTTAGTTTAAATCAAAGATTCACAAGTCTGTACGTGACATATTTTCTGTCGTCAGTGAAATTATTTCTATAAATTAAAAATAAAACGTTGTACCGTTGGGAAGATTTTTATCCAATGCGAGCCTCAAGGTGTTCTAATAGGTTCTGTCCGTTCAACTACGTGACTAGAACCATGTATAAAATACACAAATATATTTCTGCGGGTGACCAAATCGGCGAATTAAAATGTTCTACCGAAAGTTATGCGTTTCGTTTAGGTAATACGACAGCAACGCTTCATTTGATCTTTAGATCCTAGTTGGTTTGTTTTTAGATATAGAAAATAGGTTGTAGGAACGTTGGTTGTTAAGTGGTGATTGTGGATTGAAGAGTGTTTTTTTACTTTCACCATGTGATATTGGACTCGCGTGGTAACTCTATTTGGCATTGTCAAATATTGTATTTAGATTTTTAGATTAGGTTTTAGTTTTTACGGTTCCGTACCCAAAGGGTCGATATTGATAACGGCAACAGGTAGACGCTTGAAATATTTACAGAAAATTAAGTTATATTAAAAAAGTATATATGTATTCTATCAGCCATCTAGTTCCATAGTACAAGCTTTGCTTAGTTTGGGCTAGATGGTGTTGTGTGAAATGTCCACAAATATTTATTTATTTATTATTATTATTTATTTATTAATCAGTTTAAAAATAAATAACTAAATTAAAATAAAATTAATATTTAAAGCCCCCCTTAAATATTATACAATAAACATGATTTTTTTGCCGTTTTTATAGATAATGGAACGGAATCCTTCGAACGCGAGTCCGACTCGCACTTGACCGGTTTTATTTACTTTCACCATGTGATACTGGACTCGTGTGGTTACTCTATTTGGCATTGTCAAATATTGTATTTAGATTGTTTTAGTTTTTTAATAATAGTCAAATATAGTCAAAATTATTTCTTTTTTAGCTCTTTTATTTTATGTTAATTAATTCAATGTACTTTATATAATTTTAATAATATATCCGATATATTATAACGTAGCTCAGCCGTTGAGCTTGAGCCTTGTAGCTCAGTTGATAGTATGTCTTCCTGCTGTGCCATAGGTCGTGGGTTCGATCCCCACCCGGGGCAAAAATTTGTGTGATGAGCATGGATGTAGGTGTTTCTATGTATCATATGTATGTTTTTACAAAAAAAGTATATATGTATTCTATCAACCATCTCGTTACCATAGTACAAGCTTTGCTTAGTTTGGGCCAGATGGTGTTGTGTGAAATGTCCATAAATAAAAAATAAAAAAAATATTGGTTGTTTTTGTTTCCCCTAAATATAGTGAGGCGTCTACAAATATTTTTGTACTCCCATATTTCATTACCTCCAACTTAGTACAATACTCTTTGCCTCCAACACAATCCACACTACGGTCGTCTATAATTCAATGGAACGCAACTGTTACGTCACTGGTTGATTTGTGGCTCTGACGTCGCAGTAGATTTATACACCTCTGAAGGAATACAATCATTTGAAATTTTAGTTGCAATATTCCTGTTTTGTAAATGGTTATAAACTGGGTAATTAGTTTTGGTTGCGAAAGTAACAAATCGGGAAACATATTTCAGATTTATTACCAAATAGTAAAAAAAAAAAATTGTATGTGCAATTGGATTCAAGTTTCGGTTATATATCTAATGAGATCGATACAAAGCCTATGTCTGTTTAAGCGAAATTCGCAAGAAAAATTTAGAAAAATAGAAAAAGATCAATCGTAAAAGTTACTATTAATAGCAAATAAAATGAAATCGATTGAATAAAACAGTTTAAATACAAAAAAAAATACTATCTCATAAATCCCATTTTGGACCATCCAATTGTACAAAAAACAAATTTTTCAGTATATGTTATACAACAAGTATAATAATATTATTATATTGTACCAATCATTGGTTTTATCTATTAGATTCATAGAATATAATAAATAGATATATTTTTGCATCAAGCGATATCAAAAAATTTATAGCTGTGGGAGAAAAAAATAGTTAAATAAAGGAAATTTAACAGCACTATAAAATCTAACTTCTAACAATCATTATTTTTACTAATGATAATAGTATATATTTCATTTTTAATCACAGATAGGTACTTTGAGTGCATATCCTTATGGTCTTAATAGGTAATCCAACACTGCTTCTAACTTAATGAGGAATTCTTCCTGTTCCTTCTGCTCATTTGGTAGCAGTTTGAGTTTAATACCGAAAAGTCCTTCATTTCCTAGGTTGAACAATTGTCGCACAAAGGAAAGAATTGCTGCTTTGTCGGAAATAGGGCTGTAAGTTTGTTTCGCCGCTATTTCTCTAGATACAGCTAGTATGGAAAGTAATGTGTCCCTCTCCTTTTGATCGCTCAACGTGCCTGCATATTCTTCAAGAGCGTCATATATCTCAGCAGAGTATTTGCGGTTAAGTTCTGCCCAGGAAAGCTCGCGGTCTGCGCTGGCTGCGAAAAGAATATCGCGATATATTTTTAGTAAATTGTACAATGGCTCTGAAGGAGATTTATTTTGAATCAGTTGGTCGAATAAGGCATTTATGGCTTTGATTCCGCGGTCTTCGACGTCGGAGGGTAAATTGTCAACGCGAGGCTCTTGAGACGGCTCGCGCGTTACACGTACGTGGGGAGGCAGCGCGTATGCACAGCACAATACTGCTAACAACAAGATCTGAAAAATTAAAAAAACATTTTAACTGATATGTACTACTATTAATTTAACTGACTGATGTCTACATTCCACTAAAGTTGATTTTAGGGTTCCGCACCTCAGTCAGCAAAACCAGGACCCTTATAGAATGATTTTTATTTAGACTACACATGATTTCCTATAAAATAACTGCTTATTGGCATGCTAATTTTAGATGCCACGTTCAAACAAATAAATAACATTAATTTTTAGGGACCAGTCCCTAGAAATTAAAGTTATATTATATTATCCCTATTTAAATTTCCATACAAATTTACATTTACGTTTAAGAACAGAAATGTTATTAATCAAATAAATAATAACATTATGAAAACTATATACCACCGTTCGTAAATAATGGTTAATTGCAATGACATTCCCAGTTGTTTAATATTATACTTGTGAAAAAAAAAAGCAAAATATAACTACGGTACAGTAGCGCTCGTGGCGTAGCTTGACTAGGTGTTCCCGAACGATCACCAATGTTAAGCAACGGACGAACCGGTCAGTCTTCAGATGGGTGACTCGCATTTTTTTTTAGCGCTACCGTGGGTCGGATGACACGTTAAATTGTAGGTCCCGGTTGTTCAGCAATCGTCAAGCCAAGTCAGAGGTCTTTTGGCGGCTTAATAACTCTGACAATAGGGCTGGCCACTCAGTCTATACGAACTTACTTACAACGGTAATTACCTATTTTTTTATGCTAGATAGATCTACGATTGACCACCAACTCGCCTGATGTTAAAAATGTGTAGATCTCACGATGAAAAACAAAAATCATTAAAAACATATTAAAAAATAAAACAGGCACTTATTTGTTGAATTAGTGAGTCTTATATTACAAGATAAATGAAGCTCCAGCTTACGACTAGCCTCGCAGCTCAGTTGGTAGTATGTCAGCCTGCTAAGCCGGAGGTCGTGGGTCCGATCCCTATGGCAAACTGTGTCTTGGTGTTTCTATGTATCATAAGTATGTATTTACTATAAAAACATGTATTATGTGCTCTATCATGTAAGTATCTAGTTCCCATATTACTTTCTAAGTTTGGGCTAGATGGTATTGTGTGAAATGCCCACCATTATTTATTTATTTATTTTATATTTACTAACCGTAGTCTTCATGTTGATGCGGAGCAGAACTTGTGTCTGCCTGCCAGAGGCTGACTTCTTATATAACACAACTACAACACTATTAACATAACAGTAATTGATGTCATTTTATATAAATGACTTTGAAATTGTTTTTATTATTTTTAATATCAATCAAATTCGATTTTAATATCAATTGAAATTAAGACTTTCCATTACGTGGACACAAAGTGTAAAACAAAATAAAAATAAAACCATAAAGTGTAATACAAAATAAAAAAAACGCATATAGTGTCCTGGGTTAACCGATACTTATATACCAACAATGACCACTAAGAGCCGGTCTACACGGCGCGTTGCATCGGCGTTGCGTCGACGTAGCGCTGTCGCTGCGTCGTCGTTAAGTTAAGCCTCTGTTTCAGTTAGTCATACGAGCGACGATATTTTGCGGCGAGTGTCGAAAATGCATACGATAACCGAAATCTAAGTAAATAGACATTAACAGTACCTACTATTAAAGTTAATGCATCTATGACCTAAAAATAAAGACTCAGATGTGATTTATTATTTATTTTAATAATGTATATTTTTGATAATGATATATATTATTTCATTTCAAGATATAGGCCTAGCCTAGTTTGGGGCCCATAGGAATCAATTTCTTCGATAATTTGTACTTAACTCTTTTTAATTGTATTCAACTGCATAATTTGTATTTCTTTGTCAAATAAATTATTATTATTATTGAAATTATTATCACATTTATTTATTTAATACAAATACAAATATAAACATATAAAAAAGAACATAAATATTGTAAAAAACTTAAAACTAGTGTGCCGCCGGCAGCGGGGCAGGGCTACAAACTGAGGAATCTCCTGGCAATGCGCACCGTGTCTAGGATGACTACCATTAGAATACTAGATGACTACCACTAAATTATTATTATTATTATTGATTTCGATCACAGATAAATACTCTGCGTATTTCCTTTTATTGCCTGAATATATAATCGAGCACAGCTTCCAACTTGACCAGAAACTCTTCCTGCTCCTTCTTATCATTCGGTAATAATTTGAAGTTGATTTCCAAGAGTCCTTCATTTCTCACGTTGAATAATTGACGAATAAATGACAGGAGAACTGCTTTATCGGGAACGATGTCGTGGTCACGTTTCGCCGCTATTTCTCTGGCCACGGCTAGTACGGAAAGTAGCGTGTTCTTCTTGTTTTCATCGGTGAATGTGCCGGCAAATTCTTCGAATGCGTCAAATACCTCAGCGGAATACTTTTGGTGACGTTCTCCCCAAGTGAGCTCGCGGTCTGCACCGACTGCGAGAAGGATATCTCGATATTTGTTTAGCAGTTTGTACAACGGCTCTGAAGGAGATTTGTCTTGAATCAGTCCATCGAATAAGGCATTTATGGCTTGTTTTCCGCGTTCGTCGAAGTCTGAGGGTAAATTGTCAACGCGAGGCTCTTGAGGCAGCGCGTATGCGCAGCACAATACTGCTAACAACAAAATCTGAAAAATGAAGTAAAAACCATTTTAACTGGTGTATAGTCGTAAATATTACTATAAACTGTTTTAAACGACTTATAAAAAGAAGGAGGTTCTCAATTCGACTTCACTTTACACAAATATGAAGTGTTTTTTTTTTTGTATGTTTGTTCAGTAAGTTTGTCAAAATATATACTGACAATTGTTATTGTATGTTCGTAAAGATCAAAACTGCTGATACTTATTAATTATTATAACATAACACAGTTTTTGCAATAAATATTTTCAGATTTTCTGATTTCAGCGATTATTCTGTTTCTTTTTCTTCTAAGCCTGCAGATATTGCCGGTATTTACGGCTGCTATTTTAGTTTCTATAGAAATTTGCATCAGATTATGATTACAAAATTAATAAAAATCAATAATTAAATAGGTAAGTAATTATATTATCATGAACATAGTAGGCACCAACCCGTGAATAACGGTCAGTCAGTGGTACGTTTGTGTGGTATTTTTTTTCACAAGGACCGCTTCTGTAGCAACTAAATAACAAAAAAAAAACAAGTAGCTAAATTAAACAACATATGGACTGCATTATGTGCTGTTGAATGTATATTTTGGCGAGAAAGTATGAGCACGACGTTAAATGTAGGTAAACGAGCATTGTTTGGAATTCTTGTAAATAAACTTATTTGATTCGAAAAAGTCTGTTGAACGAATAAAAAAGCAATTTTGTTCGATTTTTTGCGAGACTTGTATATTTATTATTACAAAAAAAATTATCTATGTCATTTGGTAAGTAAGACAAATATAACAACACGTAGCACTTTAAAATCGGTCAAGCCTTGAGCCTGTAGGAGGTTACATAGAAACATACAAACACATGAAAAATATAACCTTCTTTTCTGCGAAAACGGGTAAAAAACATAGTGTGGCAACCAGATAACAAAAGAATATATAATTCGCTGGCTAGTTGAAACAGTAACTGTTATATCATAAGATATTAAGAACCTTATACTAGCTGCGCCCCGCGGTGTTTCTCGCTGTTTTACATAAATTGTATCAAAGGAGATATTATTTTTCGGATAAAAGTAGCCTACGTGTTAATTCAGGGTGTCAGCTACTTCCATACCAAATTTCATGTAAATTGGTTTAGCCGTTTGAGCGTGAAGGAGTAACAAACACACACACTCACAAACTCACAAATTTTCGCATTTATAATATAGACATAGACATATATTTATTCATGGAAGACACATAACATCAAATTAACATTAAGCACAAAAACAAAAGAAAACGCTACAATATATAAGTATGTGTCCGCCACGAACCGGTCCCAGCTCAGCATACTGCTGGCAGAGAACAGCCAGCAAAAAAATATGAATATATAATAATAATAAATAAATAATAAAAAGGTTTATTTGTTATTACAAAAAAATATAAACAGTAGGTATAAAGACTCTTATTTTCTATGCGCTATTGGTAGGTTAAGTTATACCATTTAGATTCTCTGGGCCCAGCACTAGGTCTCATTAGAGCCTGTGTAGCTGGGTACAGTTTTCTAACTGGACTTTTGCCCACTTTGCGATCTATAGTAATTATAATTGTAAATTTATATATTAGTGATCCTAGATTTATTTTTTATAGTGTGAAAGGTTGTGTGAAAAAGTGTGTGCGTGTGTGTATGTGTGTGGGTGTAAGGTGGTAATATGATATGATATGTGAATATTAGTGTACTAACCGTAGTCTTCATGTTGACGATGAGTAGAAATTGAATATACCACCTGTCCGAGACTGAATCCTTATATATCACTTATATTCCACTGATAACAGTAATTGCTCTCATCCAGATAATGAACTGATAACCAATGAGATTTATTCGAATCACCTTTCATTAAATTTATTATTTTAATATCGTTATATTAATTAAAGTATCGTTAAAATTCGATTACCTAGTCGAGTTACAAAAGACTGGGACTACGAGTACAATAAAAGTTGATAAGTTTGCTTAGCATTAGTAACTTGACAGGAATAATTTTCTTGATTTTACGTTTTCTCCATTTATTTTATTTATTTATCAGCCCTGTTTGTACAAACTGTCCCACTGCTGGGAACGGGCCATCTTCTCATTGTGAGAAGGGTTAGGCCATAGTCTGCCACGCTAGCCAAGTGCGGGTTGGCAGACTTCACACATCTTCAAGATCATTGAGAACTCTCAGACATGTAGGTTACCTCACGATGTTTTCCTTCACTGTTTGAAGTTGGCGGTAATCAGCAATACGCACATAACTTCGAAAAGACAGAGGTGCGTGCCGTGGGATTCGAATCCAGGACCTGCGGATCGCAAGTCAGACGGTCTCACCACTAGACTGCCGGAAACTTTCTCCATTTAAAAAAATAATATTTGTTTTTTATAAGAATATACATTGTTTTTAAGTAAGGGCAACACAAAACAAACATAAACAACAACAAACGGGGTAAACATTATCCTATTTTTTTAAATTAATTATGTATTAAAATTATATTGATCTTTCAAGGTGCTTAACTTTTTGACAGTGAAATAACGTCTGTAAAATCACTTGAAATTGCGAAATCGGCGAAAATTTTATATACGGCCTCCTAAGCCAACTTTATGTAAGTATTATGTAAAGATGACACAAGGTGAGCTGCAAAAAAGCTCTCTCGCGAGGTCTACTGTTCGTAAAACTACTAGTTATGTTCAGTTAAGACCTCAGAGTACCATAGTAGTGAATACTTCGAGACGTTAGTTTCTCTTTTTTGCCACGATAGAACTGTGTATAAGTAAACAAACTCTAAGAACCAAGTTATTGTTTCAAATAAACAATAAATAAAACTTAATCAAAATCGGGTCATCGTTTGGAAGCTACTGAGCTTTAGACAGACATAAATAATACACTTGTCAAACTTATCACACCCCTCTTCTTGCGCAGTGGGTTTAAAATTAGTTAACACGCTGGCTGCGGCAAAAAAATCATAAATTTTAATTATTACGGCGGTGGTCAAAATGCATATCCATAGATCATTTTAACAGTGCATGTTACATCTTTAAACGTTCTTTTTGACCAGACACCAAAATAATAATAATAGTTTTAAAAAAATACGCTTAATCTTATCAAATTATTGTATTGTCATCGGTCCTCGATAAGTCTACAAAGTTTGAATGAAATCCGACCGTTTGAAGTGGGTAAAAATCAAGTCCAAAGGAGTCGGTTACAAACAAACAAACATCCATACAGGTGAAGCTAATAAAAGCGTGATAAAAATACATATATATAAAGTAACACGTATCGATTTAAAAAAAAGTAGGAAAACATACAAAACAAACGACGCAAACATAGAAATTGCAGATGTTTGTTAATCACATTAGGTACATTTATTTATTTCTTTTCGCATCTCCATCACAAGATTGCCTGGTAGAGATCGCTTTTCACAATAAGGCCGTCTGTTGTTTCACTATGTCTTTTTTATAAGTTAGTGTTTTAGCTAAGGTGTAAACAATAAAGAGTTTCATCTTTATATCTAACTATCTCTAATAGCAATTTAAATTAAGTAATTGGCTTTTAATTGTGATTTAATTGGATGGACGACTCAATTGAAACTAAAATACATGTCAATATTCTTTCTAAATGAATCGATCGTCATTGTGGTCGCATATTATCTATAAAAATTAAAACCGGCCAAGTGCGAGTCGAACTCGCGCACGAAGAGTTCCGTACCATTATCTATAAAAGCGACAAAAAATCACGTTTGTTGCGTATTTAGTATTAATATTGTATTGCCTCCTTTAGTATTTTTTTTTTTCAGTTTTTTAGTATTTGTTGTTATAGCGGCAACATAAATACATCATCTGTGAAAATTTCAACTGTTTAACTATCACGGTTCATGAGATACAGTCTGGTGATAGAAGGATAGACAGACAGACAGACAGACAACGGAGTCTAAGTAATAGGGTCCCGTTTTACCGTTTAGGTGCGGAACCCTAAAAATTAACGTTATCAGTAGAATTAGGCTCAATATAAGGCTATGCCTGCAGACTCCCTCATCCAGTCGCTCTGTAACGCCTATACCATGAAGATCGAGGTCAGTATACGTTACTTAATAATTATGCTAGTTTTTTTTTACATAGGGCAAGTGCCTTTATTAACTACAACAAAATAATATACAAACTTCACATACTTAACTAAACTACTACAAAAAAAGCAAATCGATTACCCCAGACCGATAAAGGTCTTAAGATAATCCTAATGTTCAAACTCACTACCAGTTGGCAGCGTACTCAGCATGTTAACCGCATTGCCACGTTGAATAATAATGCTTATGCGTTGGCCCAGATACGCACTAGCATTTTGGTAATTATGTTGGTAAATTAATAATGTGGCAAGTAAACTATTAGACAAGCGTATGTGTACTGCATTTGCCATCTTATTTTTACATATTTGTATAATTCTTTCGAAAAAATAAAATCATAGTGTTCCAAATAATTTGAATTGAAAGATTTTGATATAGCTTACTATTTTGATATACTTAGCTATTATGCTCAGTCATGAATTTCTTAGAATTCTTTATTTAGACATGTAGGACAGTTATTGAATAAGTAAGTTTTCACCTTTGGCGGGCTATATCTCGTACATATTATATTCTTTACGTGTATGGTATGCATTCTGTTTTATTTTTTACATATTTAATTTATTTTTTACTTATCGGCCATTTAAAACATAATATTGTATCAGTTTATAGATAACAAGTCATCTGCTTATATTCTAGCGACCACTGGCTTTCTAGCGATTGATAGCTGATCAGAAATATAAAAAAAATAAAAGTGTACATGTTTTCTACACGTACATGCCAAATTTTATTAATGTACTGTTAGTAGTCTTGGAATAAAATGGCTGTGACATACAGACAGACCAACAGGCGGACATGGTGGATTTACAAAAGTTCCTCGTTGTTACTACGGAATCTTTAAAATGAATCCATAATCAGTGATTTGGATTCAACAGCATTTTCCTTTTCAACAATATTTTCCTCTAAAGATTTTTTGTTTTGTTTTACAGGTATTCTTTAGTTTGTTGGTAGTAGTGTGCGCGCTGGGCGCACCACCGTCGCTCCCTGACAGCAAAGAACAGGAGGTAGAAACTATACGCGACTATTTTAATCAACTGAAAGATGAATTCCGAGGGGCAGTTAAGGAGTATGACACCGACAGTGCTGAACGCTACAAAGAGACTTTCCTGTATTTCATAGATCAAGTAGAAGATATCGCAGTCAGTTTCATTGGCATTAAAAGACTACCGAACGCAGCGTGGGACAAGGAAGAGTTCCTGTTGGCATTGAACTTAATTGACGTGTTGACACGCGCTGAAGAAGACGGCATATTCGGGTCTGTCATTGAAGAAGAAAGCGAGAGTGACAGACGCGATAGAAAGGAGTTTTTGGTGATAATTAAAAAGCTGCAGGAACTGGCTCGTGAACAACCTGACGTAGCCCTTGACAGGGACACCTTCCTGCCTGTTTACCAACGCTTTATCGAGCTAGCAGCTCTGCCTAGCCGAGCCGCGTTACTCGAGAAAATTGGTCTGACAGATTTTCTACTGGAACAGGAAAAATCTTCGCTGGATCTGCTGGCGGCTGGAAAGGCATCTTAGATTTGGGCGATTCCAATGGTGGTGGAATAATTTTCGAGGGTTCATTACATGACATTGTGCATTGAGACAACTAAATAAATATTAGTGGACATTAGCTTAAACTTTGCAAAGTTTATACTATGGAAACTAGATTTCTGATTATATATGATAAAAAATTTATATGATAATACATTTATATGATAATACATTGTGATAATTTTTTTTTGTAAATACTTCTGATACATAGAAACATCCAGACACAGAACAAACATCCATGCTCATCACACAGATGTTTATCCTGGGTGGGGATCGAATCCACGACCTACAGATTAGCATGCAAACATACTACCAACTGAGCTGCAAAGCCAGCATTATATAGCAAAATATGTATTTTACTATCGCTTATTTCCATATATCACCAGGATATAGGTATATATTTAATTTATGATTTATTAGATATAATAATGGAGTTTTATCTCATTTTTATGACGTGCCCATTCTCTATTTTTTATACTCCATTATCTATTCCATGCTGCACTGGGTGAAAAAGAAGTTAGTTTCGTTAGATTTCGGTTTTATTATAGCCAGAAACCTTACTATCAATAAAGGTTTGGTTAACAGATACATCAATTATAACATTATGCTCATTAGGTGCTAATCACCTATTAATAGTAATTAATTGTTTCATTTATTAATATAATAAATATAATAATCCACAAAAAAGCTTACGTCAATTACACAAAACAAAATTAAAAATTATTCAAATAACCCGCCCCGAATCGATCCTGGCGCAAAGGTGCCCATAATACTGTCAGCATTACCCCGTTGAATGGCAATGGCCAACCTCTGCACCAAGAACGAACCGGAGCGAGAGTCACCACCGTCATTGGCAATACGGCGCCCAATTTCAGTTATCAGGCCTTTGGCCTCTGCCCCCCAACTGCCCAAAGTCTCCACCGCAATGGGCACAAAATAATAATGTGGTTCCATCGCCGCATACTTTAAATGCTTCTTGGAAGCGGCATCCTCCGCCGCTGCTGCTCATTAGGTTGGTATTTATACAAAGAAACATTCGACAGTTCAGTTGGTTGGATGATTGACTTGATTATGGTATTTTTATTATTTTTGCCAATATTTTCTTGGCCTTTTATTTGCCAATGCAAATAGTATTGACTCAAGTCTGCTATTGATTTAGCCTTGTAACGCGATTAGGGTTCAGCGGGAAAACAAGAAAAAATCCATATTATCTGTTACATATGCCTAGTATTTATCTTTCTTTTTCAACCGACTTCAAAAAAGGAGGAGGTTCTCAATTCGACTATTTTTTATGTTTGTTACCTTTCGACTGGGTGAACCGATTTTGATGATTTTTTTTATTCAAATTCAAATTCAGTGCTTTATTTGCCAGTTAAAGGTTAACATACATAGTTCGTATTGTTATAGTTGTACAGCCAATAACAACCTTATACTAGGTGTGCAAACATAATGGAAAATCCATAGATGATTATACATAGACATTTTAAGATGTCAATGAATTATGTCAATAATAGAAAATAATAATTACAATAATAGGGAAAACAGTAAATAAAAATGTCAATACATAGTCAATATTTGGCGTAATACATATAAGTTCGACACGATGCATTTTTCAAATAGTCCTTTACAGAATAAAAACCTTCGTTAGTTAAACATTTTTTCAGCTCTGCACAAAACCTATTAAACGGCAACCCCATCAATCCACTAGGCAAAGAATTATATATGAGAGGCGCCATGTATATGCAGTTATTCCTGACCAATTCCAACCTCACTATAGACACGTATTTGGAAGCTGGTGCTTCTCGTGTTTTCCCATTTCAATTTGGTCCAGTTCTGACAATGGCATTCATGAGAAGTCTGTAGCTTCAATTTTTTAAAGTATAATTATCTTTGATTAAGAGAGTGAAACAAAATTGGTATAAGCCAACTTTGAAATGTAATATTTTTAATAATTACTGTAACTTCTGTATCAAATTTGCATTGCTATAAGAGATGAGAGTAAGCCCCATGGGTTTAATTGCCAAAATACGTACCTATGTTTTATCGAAGCATATTAACATTTGTTGTCACGAAAAACATTAAAAAAAAAACTGTATGTCTGACGCTGGCTATACACTTATTTGAAAATAGTTTTGTGTTTGACCCCTAATTCGCCTGATATTAAGTGACTGCTGCGATTTATGATGCTTGCTTAGACGGAAGTTGACGGAACCTATTCACTCGCGATATAAAGACACCCATATTATATTCATTAGGAAATACCCATTCCGAAAGCGTATTCCATTTTTTTACGGTACGTACAATAAAAGTAAGTAAGTTCGTATAGACTGAGTGGCCAGCCCTATTGTCCGAATCACCCAAGAGCTCTTTCGTGCTTCTTGCTGTCAGATAGAAAAAAAAGCAGGGGGAATAAGATCATATAGATTAGATGTTGTGTCCCGTTCGCTCATATCTCGGCATCTCTCAGCTGAAATTTGTTAATTCGCACTTGAGTAGTATACTTGCCTCACATTTAAGAGATGCCCACGACCAGCAGTCATACGCAAACGACTGCTGTCACGACAGTCATATGCAAAACATAATTTTCTTATCCAAATACGGAAAATAATAAAAAAGTATTATCGAAAATAATGATTATATTAGAGAATTATTGAGGGTGCTGCCTTCCTCCTTATTTCATTATTTTGTTTTATCGAAACGTTAATTTCCATTTTTAAGCGGCTTCCAAAAATATGGTTATCAATTCAGACTATATTTTTTTTGTATGTTTGTTAACTCAGCTAATTGTTTATTGATTTTGATGATTATTTTTATACTTCAGAGGTGGTCTCATATACATTTTATCAAAATCGATGCAGTACTTTCAATCAATCAATCAATCAATAACACTTTATTGACACCACATAAAGTAATAAGACAATAAACACATAAGAAAATGGCACAAAAGGCGGTCTTATCGCTAAAAGCGATCTCTTACAGACAACCTTGAGATGTGTTGGAAGAGTATATGTAAAGGTGGGTGGGTGGCTGTACTTTGGTTTTTATATCAAAATAACTGATAAAGTATCATCCAAACAACTGTAGAAAAGTGAACAGCAAGTCGCGTACACATGTATTGTATTTTAAAGTCGTTTTTTTTTCTTCAGTTTTTTAAGCTATAATGTGTTAATATAGTTTTCTACCCAACAGAGTTTAATGCGTATCACCTTTGTTATTAAAACAAACATAAAATTGGTAATATTGTTACACTGCACTGCGTGACAATAATCAACTCTGAAACGAAACCCGAAACTTTCTCCATAACTCCGACCCAGAAACGTCACAAAAAATTACGACAATGTCTACGGAACCGGTGAATTTTCCCGCAAATATCTGGTAGCGTTTATTTTTCGTTTCAACTCGTTTCACTTGGTATCGTGGAACTTTTACGAGTTGGTCGGTAACGACTATTATTGATTTATTTTGCTTTTTTGACCCAGTATCACGGTGAATCGGCAGTCTTTCAGCTTGCCTTGGATTTGGTGGTTCATTTTTTGTTGGCGTTTCTTTTTGCGGTTTTTGCAGAGGTTAGTGTATTTTTTTCATGTTATAAGAGCACGCAAAGGAAAATCATGGCGCTGAATCACAGTAAAATAATTTAACAACCAAATATTGTGTATTCTTTTAAATGTATAATTTATAGATAAATAAAATATGAATAAGTATTTATGTTGAAAAAAAACAAAAAACCCGACTGAATAAGGGCTAATTTCGTAGTAAAAACTTACAATTATGTTGCGCATGATATGGTGTTGAGTGTACGTTTTTGTGAGAAAATAGTCGATGAGTTTACATTTCAGTGACATCGGCAGGTCCTTCATCAATTCTTCTATAGACCAGTAGCTCCTCCAGGCATTCTTAACGCGATGCTCAATTTCTCTGTCTTGCCGGCTCTCGAAGGAGACTAACTGGGTTAGACATACGTACTCATCAACTTTTTGTAATACCTACTCAAAAACCTGGACCCCACAGTTCATGCCGTTTGGTCATGACCATAGACTTCTATAGATACCTCAAGTGTATGTACCTAGAGGGTCAACAGTATGATAAAAATACACAATTGATGCCCTAAGATTTATTTAGTTATTATTAAACAAGTTACTAGCGTGCAAGCGCGCGGATGTATTGGGTTGAATCGATTTCGCGCGGATGGAACGTTTCATCATTAAATCATTTGTATGACGTCACAGTCGATATGAAAAATGTGGCACGCAAGGTTTTCATATAAATGAAGTCGCATGCGTCGTCTACTATGTCTATGGTCATAACTTTCGCATTTGACCGATTCAACATTAGACCAACCTTGAGAGTTACTGTGCGCGGTAGAAGAAAGAGGGAGAGATCTTTGCCCAGCAGTGGGAATTATAAGTTTGTAAAAAAATTACTTAGTTACTATGATAACATGATAATCTATATATATAAAAATGAAACCCGTTTTCCGTTGTCACGACATAACATGAAAACGGCTTGACCGATTTGGCTTATTTTTTTTTTGTAGTTTTCTAATACTCTGTACAAGGTTCTTACGGAAACAAATATTAAGAAAATCTCTCAGAAAGATTTAAAAATATACATTTAATTTTGCATATTTTAAAAAACGCGCGTAACGAATGTCAACGTCATTCAATTTAAAACAAAAGAATCTGTGGTAATCTGTGACAACACATAACCGCGTTAATAATAATTTTATATGTTTTTGATAAAGTTCGTTTTGTTTTAAAGACTAAGTAGTTTTTTGTTTGCTAATAAGTGTTTGTTAATCACGGTAAGTTCACTTCACTTCATATCGATTTTTGGTAACTTTTGGTGACTACACAATATCACCGGGTCAACTATCTAAAATAATTTGACATGATAGACGTTTACGTAAACTTTACAGGAAAAATAAAACGATGTCTCTAGGTAGCAGCACTCTTGACAATTATATGTACTTGATTGACGAAATTTTGTTCAGAACTCTCCGACTCTCTCTTGGTCGGTTTTGTGACTATTGACGATGATTTGACATTCGACTTCTAGACGAAACGAAGTTCGCCGGGTCCGCTAGTTGTTAATAAAATTAAAACTTGCAAATTTGCGAAGTCTACTTGAAATACTATTGTCTGAACTGTGGCCGCATCTGCTGCTCCCCAATTACTGTATTTACCTACTAGCGTAGTTGTATCTACTTTGTATTTACCTATATCAATTATACCGTATTAAAATTTTATCACGTTGATGTAATAAGTCAATGACTATTATGATAATTTATAGTGAAATGAAATACTTCTTCTATCCTCTAAGACAGTTTCATAAAATCAGAAAATGCAGGTACTTAGATAGCAGAAGCATCGTAAGCTATCTAAGTTATTACACTGCAGCCACCGATGAAGCCTTGGGTAGCGGACTCGGGGGGTCCCTTGCCCGACAAGAGTAGCCCCCGAGGTGGCGCGCGGGGTACCATGCTCCTCATAGTATTACTGTTACACAGAGATTGAGTCAAACAGGACCGACGCTGCTGGGGTCACGGTGGATTATGCCAATGTACCCGTACCCCAGTACAAAGCGATGAGACAGTAACAGCCCCGGGTTTTTTTGTGGGTAGGCCGCCAGACAGAGAATCCCACATAGCCACCAATGATCCCCCAGAGTCAGTGTGGTATCCATAAAGGATTTCCCCGGGGGGAAAAAAAAAGAAAAGTGCTTTAAACTCCACCTTAAATAAGCCGTTAGGGTTAGGAAAGGAGATTGTGACCTTCGTAGGTACCACGTACGTAGGTGTAGAACGTCTTACGCTACGGTGCTACGAGTACACTTCTACGAAAACGCTACGACGGTATCGGCATTCATTCTTACACTAAAGTAAATAAAGATTATTAAAAGTGACAGAATTCTCGAAATGCCTAAAGTTTTTTTGAAATATTTTTATATGTTGTTAATATATACGTAATAAGGGGTATATTTACAAAATTTCTCGTGCACAGTAGAGGTTGTTCTGTCCACCTTGTGACTGGTTTTCCTAGTCTTCCTACGCTGCGCTTTTCGGTGCGTGGTCTCCACTCGATAACTTTTTGGGCCCCATCGGCCATCAATTCTGTGTGATATCTTTTTAGAGATTTCAGTGACATTGGAACGTCTCCGGATCTTTTCATTTCTGATTTGATCTCGCAGAGAGATCCCGAATATAACTTACTCCATAGTTCTTTGCGTGATTTTGAGCTTCTTTATTAGTGAGTCACATTTCAATGCTATATTCGTAGCGCTGGTGGCGTAGTTTGACTAGGTGTTTTCAAACGATCACCAATGTCAAGCAACGGACGGACCGGTCAGTCTTCGGATGGGTAACCGTGAGTGGCATTTCTTTCTGAGCGCTACCGTGGGTCGGATAACACGTTAAATTGTAGGCCCCGGTTGTTTGTTCTTAAAAACAGCAACCATCAAGCCAGGTCAGAGGCCATTTGGAGGTTTACACTAGAGCTGGCCACTCAGTCTACACGAATTTACTTTAAAGCTATATTTCATTACTGGTAACATACACTGGTCGTCTTCCGAGTTGAGATATTAAGGAATATCGGACGAAAATGTTTCTGAGTTTTTCAAACGCTGTCCAGCCTCTAACGCAGAGTTCATACAAATATTTCTCATATTTGAATGAATTCAAAATCTCCGTTTTTCAGTTCAGCAAAAATTAAGGACAGAACAAGTAGATTAACATTATCACAGCTTTTTGTAGCAGTAGTTCTAGTAGTCGACCTCGCATAAAACTTTATTGATGAGGCTTCACGACTTCATGTCTTGACAACTTCTTGGCCGACTTTTCTTATAATCCGAATTCATGTTTAAAGCCAAAATTCCAAATTCAATTAGTACATATAGATTGTTGTTTAAAACAGATTATCAAGTATGTGCTCAATGCATGCTTTCCCTTTTTGCTGGAAATATTTATCCAATCAAAAAAAACACCGATAGGAAAATACTACTAAATTGATGAACATGTACACCAAGTTAAGGTTCGTAGAAAAATACAACTTATATGGGTGTACAAAAACATACAGATGAAAAAAATAATTATTATTTGATGCTGAAATCTTGGTTTGCTCCGCTCCCTCGGTGATATATTTTATTTCTTGATAATGACAAATGCGTAAATCGCGCGAGACCAATACGCCTCTACTTCCAACAATAAACGCAGCTGTTCCAAGGTAAACAAACACTAGGCGCTATGCTCTTATTAGCAACGTGAGTGTGTGTGGCAAACATCCTTGTTTGGGCTTCGGAGCCCTTATTTAATCAGAAACACACCTGCTTGCTTTGATTCCTCCTTTGGTTCGTGTGACCATAATCTATTAATTTTTAAGGAACCATTAGGCTTAGTTATACATTTTGATAGTTTTGGAAACGAGACGGTGTTCGTTAAAACGCGAAACAATTAGTCTTGTCAATATTTGGCAGTATGAGTGCCGCGTTTTGGAATAAGTTTATACGCAAAGTCGAGCTCACGTAATTTTGAACAACGAACTTCGTTTCTCTCTTTTACACACCATGATGATAAAATGAAATAGCTAATATACCATTTTCTGACATTTAACGTTTTAATTTAGGTATTTTGGAATTTGTCTTTCATTTAGTCACAAATCGGTAAAGAATTCTCTTGACAAATGCTATGGTCAAATGCATAGCTTGTCAAATCAATAAAAATACCAATTGGTTAATGATTTAGATTATCGCGACTGTTACTCATTGAAATCATGGGGCCCGGTCATCAAATTAATAAAATCCCAGCCCCAGCACAGATCTGCGATATCTGGTAACACCGTGATCGACTTCTGCGTGCTTATGGAACGTTTTGCCTAATAATTATAGTTAAAAAAACTAATGCAACCGACTTCTCATGGATGCCATTGTCAGAACTAAACCAAATTGAAATAAGACCACACGGGAAGCACCAGCTTTCAAATAAAAAAAGAACCATCAAAATCGGTTCTCCCAGTCGAAAGTTCCGAGGTAACAAACAAAAAAAAATTGTGGACATTTCACACAACGCCATCTAGCCCAAACTAAGCAAAGCTTGTACTATGGAACTAGATGGCTGATAGAATACATCTTTACTTTTTAAATACAGTCGAATCGAGAACCAGTTGAAAATAATAGGGGGTAGTAATTAATATTTACATTTACGCTGCAGCTGCGCAAGCAACCACGTCAAGAAATATGAATATTCCACTGGCTAATTACCACTACAGGAAATAGGTATTAGTGACTTGTATGACGCTGCCTGAAGAAATACCAGAGTAGCAGACTCGGAATATTTCAAGACCGACCATCGGCGCGAGAGCATCTATCATTTCTACCGAACAATCAGACAACCTACTAGAAATTGGCGAATTTGTGGCAACACTGCTGAAGCCATCTTAACAAAGTTGAAGTTGAAGTTGAAGTTCGAAACGTCAGGTCATAAAATTATTTGTAATATGTGATAAAACCGTTAAATATTGTTTTATTTTAATTTTCAATTTGTTATTAAACGCAATCGGGTTAAAACGATATTTTCATAAAAATCGTGTAATTTCACAATAATTTAAAGATAATCGACCATGTCTCTTTAAACATATAGTCTAAAGTTGCTTACTATTACTACCACAGGTTGCGTGATACTAAATGTTGACGTTGTCAAATGAAAGTGTTTGTTTGATTTCATGAATAATTTTATTAACGCGTTAACTAAATTACTTAATTGGATTGAAACGCAACACATTTACAAATTAATTGTGAAAACTCTGCTTTGTTTTAGTTTAACTAACTTAATTTGATACAAGTTTGGTAGTTTTTGAGTCCTTAATTGTTTCGCTCAATAAGCTGAAAAAATAATAATAAAGCTATATGTACATTTTTGTATTTTTGCGGTGATAACGTGTTATAAATCGATGAACGCCGGCTGCACGCACGAAAAAGCATGACTCATTGTCACGTTCCGCCTGAGCCGAGCGTGCAAGCGAGAGCGCGGAACAAGCGATAGAGAGGCACAATCGGCCTAAGCTTTCGTCTTTTGACGCATTTGTCATGACGTTACCACTTAAAATTATCGTTCGTAAACCGACTTTACAGACAACCATTTTTTTAAAGTAAAGAGTTATTTTTAATTGGATAAGTGTGTCTCAGGTCACGCGCAGGGTGGGGTTCCGTCAATTCTGATGCCGGAACACGAGAATAGGGCATCGGTATCGTGCCTGTAGTAAGTGTCTACTAGAAGAGGTCTACCGTTAAAAATAGTTTAATTTCAATTTGTAATTTTAAACATTATTATACTTGTCTTATCGGTTATTGTGGTTACATTAGTACATATTGGCTAACTAGTAGACTAGGTAGGGCCACAGATAATACAGCAGTTGCTTAGCAAAGTGACTGCGACATACAATCTGATTACTCACCGCTTAGTCTCGTTTAGTTTTAGCTTAGTCTTCTTTAGTTTTAGTTTAGTCTTGTTTAGTTTTAGCTAAATGAGAGATTTAATATAAGACACGGCATTTTATTACTATTTTGCGAGTCTATCAGATCATCTATTTGGTTGTCATGGTTAAGTGCATTATAATATTTATTTAATGGCATAATATGGGAAAGTATTTCGCCATCTCGCTTACGGATTAAGAACAACATTTTTAGGATGTAAATTGACCGAATTACTGAATGTATTTATAACAAAGTTGTGGTATCTATGTAAATATTTAAATATCTAGTTACTTACACAGATATTTTGTTATAAGTAAATTCGGTACATCTCAACAATAATGATTATTTAAAATGTGTCACAAAAATTCGAACACCTTAAAAGCGAAAGTAACTCTCTCTCTCTCTCGTAGGTTAGTTCGACCATCGTTTGTTTCGCTCACAACATTTATGATGATATAAAATCACTGAATCAACTTATAAAAGCAATCAATAAAGACCGCACTAGCAAGCAACACCACAAATATTCGAAAAAAAAACTTTGGTCCAATTTAATTTTCATACATAAAATTATTTTTACAAATATTACTAACCCTAGACCAAAATGACATTTATGTCGAACGTTTGTGCCGATAAGCGAGACGGACGATGGTCGAACTAACTTGGAAATAATGATAGGAAAATACCTAAACAAATATAGATTTACAGTTCCTAATTTATAAACTAAGTTATATGTATGCGCGTTATGAAAAACGCTGATGATAATGATAATGGTAAGTAGCCTATTTTAATTTAAATAAGTACAGCCGTTTTTATTTTGTCGCGGGTCTTTGTTTCATACTTGTTAAAAACTTGTTTTACTTTAAATTTATACTTGTTACTGGACTAATGTGGTATTTGTTTAAACATGATAGCAAACTCCTTTTCACATAGTCTTTTTTTCATCTTAAAATAAATGAAATTGTGATTGATTGGAGTTTTGGCGGGAACGTCATCGAAACGTGTTCTTCTTCTTTTTTGTATTGGACCCGCATTAAAGCATTTACCAGTGTCAAGTATTAAGATTTTTTCAAGTTTCTTGAATAAAACAAGTTGTAAATGTTCTAGTCAATTTATAAGTAGAGTCCTGCTTCAGTAAAGTGGTGGCAAGTGGCGACTTTACTAGAAGCTTCTATGGAGTTTTGCTGACAACGTAAAATCACACATTTTACTGCTTTATTTCACTCATTTTTTGCCAACACTCACGCACTTTATCGAACACTTAATAAATAAAACACCACAATTTTTACAGCATTAATGTTCAAAATAACACAAGTTTACGAAGATAAAACAAAGCAACAATACGTTACTAAGACGTTCCCGCCAAAACTCCTAATCACAGACTCATCGAAACGTGTTATTCTTCTTCGTTTTTATATTGGACCCGCTTAAAGCATTTGCCAGTGCCAGTTAAGTACATGAGTATGGGCAAGTGACATGAAGCAGTGAAACGTGTCATATTACGTTGTCGGCAAAACTCCATAGAAGCTTCTAATAAAGTGGCCACCACTTTACTGAAGCAGGATTCGAATTTGAAAATGACTGTATACGTGACTTAGATTGTGACTAGAACATTTATAACTTGTTTTATTCAAGAGACTTGAAGTAATCTTACTTCTTGGCACTGGCAAATTATTTAAGCGGGTCCAATATCCTATGGCAGAACCATAGACATTCGTTTCGCTTAAAAATACTTTTTATTTTCTACAATTTATAGATAAAAACTCGTTATTAAAAAGTACGTAAGACTTTTGTACCAGTGAAAACTTGTGCTAACTGACATTTTATAATTAATTGCTTTGTTTATAATTTGTTGATAATGTTTATTTTGTGATTTTATTTATATTTTTATCAATATACATTACGTAGTCTACTATTATTAAAGGCCTACTTGATTACAAATACGCTGAAGAGACTTCACAGATTAATCTGAAGCATATTAAAGGTATTATTAATGAAATATATTATATATGGATTCGAATTGTATGATGAAAAGTTGTTTTATTTTGTTTAATGTTTATTTGTTTAGTCGCGTTCACAGAATGTTGGGCCACTTGAGATCTTTGTGTATTTATAAGAAACAAACGCGGTTTCCATATTACGCCTGAAATTTATTCATATTTTACCTGTTTGTTGGCAGATATTGTTTGTTCGTGGTGTATAAACGTTGATTCTTAATCTTACTCCACCATCTCTTTTACGCAGTAATATAAAATATATTTTTAAGGCTGATTCTGAGACCAGAGCCATGCGACAGTCACGTGTCTTAGCTTTACAGTCTAAGATAGATAACACTTTATTAAAAACCACATGATAACATAGTAACATACTTATCTAAAGATAACATTAAGTTCTTAGGGCTAGGATTTTCCTTATCGCTTAGAGCGATCTCTTCCAGGCAACCATGCAAGGTCAGGAATTGTATACTAAAAACAGTCTAGTATGTGGTTCGTACCATATATTGATGCCATAATGCTGGCACCGACACAGAAATAATAGTATTACATAGAGAACGGACACTCTCTGCCTCCCGCCAATCTCGGGTTCCTCACCCGCTCCCCGCGCTCGCCCTGTCTTTTGCCGGAGCTTAGTGACGTGGTTGACAGTTGAAAGAAGCGTTGCGGGCTTCAAGCGCTAGAATTCCAATTGACGTCACAAGCAAGCGGTAATCATATGACATACATAACTTCATACATGTGTGTGTGTGTGTGTGTTATATACCTATAAAATACACACACACGTTTTTTTAGGTTTGTTACCTTACCGCATAACTCCGTAACACGATTTGTAAAATTATTTTTGTTAGAAAGGATATATTTTCACGTCGGACACTCCATACAAATTTTAAATCAACAGCATGTATATAAAAGTTCTTTACACAGTCGAATGGAATGAATGCAGAATGCCTCGGTCAGGAATTAATAGATAAGATTCTTGCTCACGTAAAATAATGTCAATATAAGTTTTATAATTTTTGTTTTGTTTTGTAATTTAAAATAGAAAACGCATTTGTTTTATTTGTTGGTGACAGTGTGTTGCGGATTGTGGTACCTCCACAAACCAATTAATTATTTTTTTGGTACCTTTAAGATTACATTTTTTTTATTTTATTTTTGTTATGTAGAAATAGGTTCGCGCTTGACCGCCAACTCGCCTGATGTTACAGCGACATTTACGGTTTTTGTAGTGAATAAATAAAAAATAAAAAAAAAGGTGCGCTAATCAGTGGCACATGCAAGTTGACGCCTATAGCTATAAAAAAATAATATATAAAAAATATATCCTTTCGAACAAAAATAATTTTACAAATCGTGTTACGGAGTGCGGTGACGAACATAAAAAATACAGCTGAATTGCTGACCTTCTTATCTTATCTTAACCTTCTTATCTTATTTGAAGTCGATGGAAAGTATACCTACGTTGTAAAATAATTCGTTTCAGTTAAAAGATGGCAAAACCAGAGAGGACTGCAGAAGAGGAAATCGAGAAGATGAAGAGACTAGAAGAGAGGATCAAAGCGCCCTCTATATGGGGCCGAGTGGCATGCGGACTGCGGTTCGAAGACCTGCAGGACACAAGATACGATGACGCTGTGCGGCTGCTGAAGAGACACTATTTATCCGAAGAGGTCAGTATGAAGCTGACGTTTAAATGGTCAGTGAAGCAATAGGCTTAGAATTTGAATTGCTTTTAGCTCAGTGAAGCAACTTTTAGCAAGATTCTTTAGGTTGGGCATGTTACTCTTCCCGCTGCTTTACACGAGAGGTTAGCAAAATTTGACACACATTCACTTTTTTATTTTTCATTTAAATATTCACTTTAATTTAATTCAACTTGCGAGAACTCAAAATGATCACTTATCTATGATCTGAAATATGAACTATCGAATATCAGACTATCGAATTTCCCGAAAACGATATGTGTATGACAAATATATTTTGGATCACAGAACTCCTATAAAGATTTACATGTGGTATAATTTTAGTTAGATGCTTTTTAGGAGCTGCTTCAATACAGGATACAGAACATTTTTTTCCGACTTGAAATATTCCAAATAAAAATTAGCTATTCCCATACATATCCAATACATTTCGCCAGGGGTAATGTTTTTACAGAACTAATGTTTTTTTCGCAAATTAAGTGTGAATTTGTACTATAACCTCGTTTCGGTTTAATACATGTCACTGTAGTTAAGGACCTTGTATAACTAAGCGATAACATGATTTTTTCACGTTCTCGCTAAAATTCTTGTATAGTACAGCTAATAGTTTAAAACTGTTACACCGTTTACAGCTACGTATATAGGTAGCAGAATTACCTACTGACTTACAAAACAAATTATCACTACAAAAAAATCATAAACATAAGAAGGAAGCAAAAACTGCCTACCTCCACGCAGACTTTCCTAATTAAGAAACTGACAAAGAGATGAATTGCTTCGAAAAATCTTAATTTACTTAATTAAGTTATTTTTCGCAGGCGAAAAACTGACCGAAAAATAATCAAGTTCATTTGAGTTGGCGCCCGAGCTAGAGCGACAAGTGTCGGAAAAAATCGCATGTTCAAATAAGCTTACGAAAAAGAATTTTATTATAAGTTTTTTGTAACTTGCTTTAAGACTATACGTAATTTTGTATCTTCAACAAAGTCGTACTGCCTGTTTGTAATGTTTTTCCAGGTCTTTTTGGAAATTTGTGTCCAGCAGTGAATTAGTTGTGGTTAAGATGTTGATGATTACTTTTTGATTATCCTGTATTGCCCCACTGCTGGGCAGTCTCCCCAAATTCCTTCCATTCCTGTAGCTTGATGATTACTTAGTTTAAAGTATTCCCCGTTCCAAAATTCCCGGTCATTGGCACCACGCCCCAATCTCCATCGACTAGGCTATGTACTCACAAAATTCTTGGAGTTTTTTAATAAACCTCTTTTAAGCCTTTATTAAGCGAATAGCGTTATCCAGTTTAAATATAATTTCATTCGCATTTCAATTGGTTAGTTGATTAAAAAATCTCGAGAACGGGCTGAAATACTTTTACAAACAATTTTTTAATCTTTCTCTTTCGGAATTTTTCTGCGAATTGTGCACTTTGATTAAATTTCTCTTTCGAATAATTTTATTCGAATAAACAATTAGGATATTCGAAAGTTTCGATTTTGAAAACGAGAGCCATCACATTTAACTTTTGTTTACAAGTTTTTTTTATGATTATGATATATTTTAATGTATACATGTTAATCGATATTTCCGTTATCTCTGAACCATTTCCTGAGTTTCTTGGATAATTATAAAGAGAAAATTCCCGAGGTGGTTCCAGAATTATTTTATCAACTATGCTTTATTATATTTTGAATAATTCTTAAAAATGTGAATATTTTCATCGGGTGCCTGATATGAGTGATGTGGTTCAGATTATAGAATCGAAGAGTTCCACCGACACGTTTTTCTTTGTTTTGTCCGACGTGTTCATGTTTTGATCAGTTCTTTCGACTGTTCACTTGTTTGTTCGATTGCCATCTATTCCAGATAACATACAAGTCAATGAAGGTGCACGAAGACAAAGAGGCGACAGACGAGTTTGCACACAACGCCCGTATATGGATGAAGGACAAAATGTCCATCGCGGCTGTCAAGGAGGGCACGGAGAAACTCGTCGGGGTGCTTATAATGAGGATACAGGAGAAAAGTAAGTTTAAAAAAAAAAGACAAAATTACATACTTTTTTTTTATTGCCAAAATTTCATTTTTTTTACGATAAACTAGGGCTACGCTTGACCACAATCTCACCTGATGGGAAGCGATGATGAGTTCGAAGATGTAGCACACCTGCCTAGGAGATAAACATATTCGGGAGGCAGTTATAAGTGTATGAAATATTTCGGCAATGGGGCAAAATCTGCTTTTTTTCAACCGACTTCAAAAAAGGAGGAGGTTATGAATTCGACTGTATTTTTTTATATTTTTTTTTGTTTTTATGTGTATGTTACATCAGAACTTTGGACTGGGCGAACCGATTTTGATGATTCTTTTTTTAATCTGAAAGTTGGTGCTTTCCGTGTGGTCCCATTTCAATTTGGTCCAGTTCTGATAATGGCATCCATGAGGAGGAGGTTGCTTCAGTTTTTTTAAACTATAATTATCATGTTTATATTTTGCCCCCTTACTCGAGCTCAAATCTTAGAATTTTGTACAGCGGATATTTAACAACGGTTTTTTTTTTTTTTTTTTTTTATTGAATTTATATGTAAAACAAGATCTGCTTCAGTTACATCATAAATATTATTTAGGCTGGCCTTGTGGTTCAGTTGGTAGTGTGTTTACGTCTACCTGCTGAACTGAAAGGTCGTGGGTTCAATCCCCACCCAGGGCAAACATTTGTGTGATGAGCATGGATGTTTGTTCTGTGTCTGGCTGTTTCTATGTATCATATGTATATATTTACAACAAAAAAAAAGTATATATGTTATTCTATCAGCCATCTAGTTCCATAGTACAAGCTTTGCTTAGTTTGGGCTAGATGGTGTTGTGTGAAATGTCCATAAATATTTATTTATTTATTATTATTTATTTAGTTATATGTATAAACACAACTTCAAAAACTGAAATCTAACTCATATATTTACTGTGTTTCCGCTTTGTGCGTTCTTCAATAAATTTTATTAACACAAGTTCACAAATCTTGAGAAGGAAAAAGAAAAGAAAACGAAATGAAATTAAAATAATACGGTCAGTCAGCTTATCGAGCGGGTTCAAGTGTAAACACGCTCAAACCGGCATCTAAATTACCTTTATTTGCTGTAGTACGACGGAATAAATCCACACAATAGCCACCGGTGGTACACAGCTATCGATCCTCAAACTAAAAAGAGGATATTACGTGCACACATACAAACGTACATACATAGATATACACAAACATACATATATACAATTTTTTCCTTCACGGGGTAGTAATCTAGTAAAAATAAGTTTTGTGACAACATAAATAGTATATTGTTATTTATAAGAATGTACTGGTGTTTTGAAATACATTTGACACAATTTCATAATGATATTATAAAAGTTAATTTTGTTACCTTTACACGCTCAAACGGCTGAACCGATCGTTATGAAAATTAGTATAGAGATAGCTTTGGACCTGGAGACGGACAAAAGCTACCCTAACATCATCATAATCATCACCTTTTTTCATAACTACGCGAGTGAAACCGCGGAACGCAGCTAGTCTATAAATCGGGGATTATTGTTGATTTATGATTTTTAGCTATTTTCCTATCATAATTTCAAATAATCCCCAGTGTTGCAAATACTGTGATGTGCTCCATACCAACGAATTTATTTTTACTAGACTATAGGGACAGCATCAACAACCATGAGGCCATTTTACGCCACATTTGACTGTGATTAGACCGTTAGATGGTATTGAGAGGGTAATTAGAAGGTTAGGAGATATTAGTGTGAAATGTGATGTAGGCTTGTAGTGAGAGGTTGTGAAAGGAGGTCAGCCTATTGCCCACACAAACAACAATCTCTCTCAAGCCCCTAATCTGACTTTTAGGGAAGAGGAGCTGTTGGCACATTCTGTTTTATTTTTTCTCCCAGTCTAGCACTAGTTTATCTAAAATTGGGTTTAAAATTAATATATCCAACTTTATAGACTCAGAGTAATTTATTTTTGTTTTGTTTTGATAAGCAAGTATGAAAGCTGTATTTTTTTCGCACACTCCTTGTCGTATGTCTATAAGAAGTTGAAATAACTCGGTAAATACGTTTACAAACACGTCTCATTCAATTCACAAACGAAGAAAAATAAACTTCATAAGAAAGTGGAGCAAAGTATCTCTGGAGATACATCAGCTGAGAAAAAAATGGCAAGACTTCTTAAAGTGGGACAAAGTATTGAAGGAACGTGAAGAAAAATACGTACGTCACAAAATAACCTTCCAACAAATAACGGTAACAAACTAGCTGGTCAAGAGCGTGTCGAGACATTAACGACGCTTTAAGATGAGTATTATTAGTTAAGACCATTTTTCGAAAAGGGCTTTTGGGAAAAGGTTTTTTTTTTTTTTTTTCCTATAGAATATAGTATATTGTTATATATAGAGCTAAAACGTCATGATTGTTTTGTTATATTTATCGCAATATGTGTGTGTGTACAAGTGGCGGGAAGACGCTGGATGCAAGCCGCTTCCAATCGGTCTTTTTGGAAATCCATGGGGGAGGTCTATGTCCAGCAGTGGACTTCTTATAGCTGAGATGATGATGATGATGATGATGTGTGTGTGTGTCTGGACTATTATTTTTTTACATTACATCTGAGGAAAAAAAATGTATCAAACCATATTTTAAACTGAGTTCCGAAAATGAGAAGGTTATTATGTAGGTTGTATTTTTTATGTTTATTACCTCATAATTCCGTCCTTTATGAACCAATTTGAGAAATTATTACTTTTTATTTTAATACATACGAGTATAAGCACTTACTTTAAGTTACGTTTTTATCAAAATTGGTTCTGTAGTTTGCTTTCTAAGACAAAATAACTGGAAAAAATATGTCGTCGAAGTATACGAAATTGCGTATTTCGAAACTGGTTATTTCAGTTTTTTTAACTATAATAATTTATTAACCCCTGAAGCAAAAAGAGGCGTGTCAGTTATTTATTGTTTTTTATGAATATAAAATACATAAAAAATATAACCGAATTGATAACCTCCTCTTTGAAGTCGATTAAAATGGCAAGTCTACAAAATTTGCGATTCAATTAATTAAACATATAGTGCACTATTGCAATAGGATAATCCTGTAAGGATAGTGCATGAATGAAATTAATGAAATTTAATGGAACAAAGTATTCAAAGAACATGGATAAAAATACGCACGTCACAAAAGGACCTTCCCACAAATAAAGAAAGAAAGAAAGTTTAAAAAACAAAAGAATATCGATTGTTCGAAACTCGCCGAGATTCGCGCAGTGTTTGCCTAATCGCGCCTCCAGACGACGGAATTACCGTACAGTTCTCCCACCTTTATTTATTTAGCACCCAGCACTGAGCAATTTGGTAAACGCGCCCACAAAGACGAGTAATTCCGACACAAAATGTAAGGGAACGCCTTCATCAGCCTGCTTGGGAGCAGTGACGAAGGTCACGCAGACGGGAGCGTTAAGTACGTGGGCGTTTATTTGACTAATTGAATATTTCAACCCTGTTATATTAGTTTTGGCAGGAACGTCTTATAAACATGTTGTTGCTCTGTTTTATTTTCCTAAACTAGTGTTATTTTGAATATTAATGTGACAAAAATGGTGGTGTTTTTGACGTGATAACTTCTTATAAATCTATGAACGCCGGCTGCACGCACGAAAAAGCATGACTCATTGTCACATTCCGCCTGAACCGAGCATGCAAGCAAGAGCGTGGAACAAGCGATAGAGAGGCACGATCAGCCTAAGCGTTCGGCTTGTGACGCATCTATCATGACGTTATCACGTAAAATTATCGTCCGTAAACTGATTTTACAGACAACCATTTTTCCCATTAAGTGTTCGATCAAGTGCGTGTGTGTGGGCAAATGAAATAAAGCAGTGAAACGTATCATTTTACGTTGTCAGCAAAACTCCATAGAAGCTTCTAGTAAAGTCGCCATCACTTTACTGAAGCAAGACTCAAATTTGAAAATGACTATTTATGTGACTTAGACTATGACTAGAACACTATGTATAAATTGTATTAATCAAGAAGCGCTCATGCGTAGCAATAATACAGCACCATCATACTCAAAATGAAAATAGGTATTCTAGCAAATAATTCTTATTTGAAATGGTCTTTAACATTTTATCTTACTTTCTAAGCCTGCAAATCTCTATCTAGGCATTCCTGTGAAGCTAAATCTAGATTTGATTTCAGATTGCGTGCTTCTGACGCCCGTTGATTTAGACACGTATCGAATTGGTTTCCAAAATAAGTATTTCTATTTTGCTGATCTTGATTTGTAATGGAATCAATTCTGACAATTGTTATTGTTTATATTTAATTTAAAAAAAAAACTAGATCAAAATTGGGTGGACCGATTTTGATCTAATATTTTTTTCTATTTTTTCTATTTGAGAATTACGATGCCACAGACAGACAAACAGATATACACTCGTCACATTTATAGCTTAATAACACCCCTCTTTTTGGGGTCGGGGTAAACAAATAGATTGCCACCAGCAACAGGGCAGGGCCTAAACCGCTGAAGGTAGGGGCTACAGAATCTGCATATAGGGAATCCGTATAAGAGAATGATTTGAATTTTTAGACAAGTTTCAAAAATATTATGGGGGAAATATTTTATTTGAAGTAGAATAAAATCGAAATTTTATATGTACCAAAACAATCAAGTTAGCTGTCAAGCGCAAATCTTTACGAATAAAAAAACCGGCAAAGTGCGAGTCGGACTTGCGCACGAACGGTTCCGTACCATTATCTATAAAAACTGCAAAAAATCATGTATGTTGCATGGGAACCCTTAAATATAAATTTTATTTTAATTTAATTATTTATTTTTTAAGTTTTTTATAACTAAATATTCTGTGAATATAACAACCATTTGCCAACCTGTTGCCGTTATCAATATCTAGCAAAAACGAGCAAAAAAAAAACACGTTTGTTGTATGGGAGCCTCCTTAAATATTTATTTTATTCTGTTTTTTAGTATTTGTTTTTATAGCGGTAACAGAAATACATCATCTGTAAAAATTTCAACTGTCTAACTATCACAGTTCATGAGATACAGCCTGGTGACGGACAGACAGACAGACAGACAGCGGAGTCTTAGTAATAGGGTCTCGTTTTACCCTTTGGGTACGGAACCCTAAAAAAAAAACAACGGGTTGCACTCCAGGAGTGCCGGCAGAAGTGAAATTTAAAAAATAAAATAGCAAAAGCGCCATCTAGTACGTTGGTCTGGAACTAGACTATACAGCGCCATCTAATACGTTGGTTTGGAATTGAAACACACTCGCGCAAGCGCCCTGCGCCGTCGTATGACTACGAATTTTCGATCAGGTCACGTGACACCTGACGCGAGTTCAACATTTTTTACCCATCCCAAAATGCTCAGCGCCGCTAAAGAAGTTTTTACTTCAAAAATGCTTGTAAAATTCATTAGATGAAGTACTGTGAACGCCGGTACACCGTGAGCGCTGCTTTCGAAGGTTCACCTCGCGTAACGATTGTTCTCCCTTCCTCATTCGCCTCGATACCATCAACATTCCCTTAATATAGACCTACCCCTATCGACTGACTACTTGGAATCCAATTTACGTACAACACTCCCGGCGCAAGTCACTAGCGGCTCGCGACCTTACCAAATACATAATTCCTGTCACTCATACAGGATATGATTTTTGAAGAGAAAACTTCTTTAGCGGCGTTGTGCATTTTAGGGATGGGTAAAAAAAGTTAAACTCGCGTCAGATCGAATTCGTAAGACGGACGGATTATTTTAGTCAGAAACCTATTCTAACGTTCTGCATTTAAAGTTTATTATTGCATGTAAACTTCATTATTGTATGTAAAGTCTTTTTGCTATTTTATTTTTTAGTTTTCACTTCTGCCGGCACTCCCGGAGTGCAACCCGTTGTTTTTTTTTTAACACGAATAAGTCCGCGTTTGATCACCAACTCGCCTGTTGGAAAGCGACGATGTGGTCGGAGATGAAGCACGTAGACTTAGAAGATACCTGGGGCCCAATTCAGTTATTCAAGACCGCTCCATAGCCGAACCATATGTGGAGCGTTTCCCGTCGGCCGCCATAGTTTTTTTGATTCAGTCACTTTTATGTCATACAATTGACACATTTGATGAAACGTTACACGTCCTTCACTCGTTACTAAATCAAGCAGCCGGCAGGAAATGCTTCGCAAAAGGTTCAGCTACGGATCGGTTTTAAATAACTGAATTGCCCTCCTGTTCACTCACACTCTGACCTTGAAAAGACTAACGTTGTAACTCTCAGGGAACAATGAAGCCGGAAATAATGTATGTATATTACTTTACGTATGATATATGACATATTATGTGTATTATTTCTGAGGTGAATTCTATTTTTAACTGACTACAAAAAAAGAGGTTCTCGATTCGGTTGTACTTTTTTTTAACCACATAACTCTGTAATTTATGAACCGATTTCAAATTATTTTTGTTTGATTGGAAATATTTTCAGATTGGCCCCTTAAAATGAAATAAAAATTATAACAATGCACGTGTGCATTAGACCAAAGAAAAAAAAAAGTCGTGTGGCACTCGGAGACTGCCGCGGTAAAGCTATTGCATAGCATTTTTTATCAAGTTATGTAATTATAATTATTTATTTATTTTATTTATGCAGTATTCCTAACACCCCCCACTCCGACCGGCACAGTGGTGATACTTTTTAGTTTTTAGTTTTGCCATCTATCGATGAATAGCAGAACTTTTAATGACTTTTTGAAATATCACGCTTGTCTCTTTAGTTCTGAAAATCGACTCTAGGTGGCATTGGTTGTATCGGCGTTACTGCGTTAGGTTATTTTCGTAACGGAATTTCTGGATTCGGCCTCCATGCTCAAGGCCCGTGATAGAAGCTATGCAATAGCTTAAAAAACCTCAGTGGTAAGCTTATAGATAGTACATATTTACCTAGGAATGCAAAATCGCGCCATTCCCCTAACTTGCGTCACGCATCAAATCCTATAGCTGAATCGGAATTCTTTTTACGAATGCAGTAAAAATTTAGGCTCAAAGCATTCAAGGAATCTTCCCCTAATGTTACTGGCATGAACAGTATCGATACAAGGGAATAGAGTTCCATTCGAGACATCGATACGTGAATAGTTTAGGGATGTGCGGTATCTACTGTTATGACGATTACATTATGTTTTTGCCGGATAATTTCCAAGAGTTTTCGTTACATTCCTTCTGGACGGTTTTATATCATGTTATTGTCGTAATTGTTTTTTGCAGAATGACTTAGCGTTTGACCGTATATTATCAAAAGAAAATCTATTGCTACATAATTGACTAGTGTGTAAGTAGGAGCACACTCGCCTATCTTTGTTAAAAGATCAAAAAGTTTTGAAAATAATTCGTATTATTTTTTATTTCAATTAAAATTTAACGCATCTAAATAGAGTTTGAGGGCAATAAGAAGTTTATTTATTAAGTTAATAATAAAAAAAAACCTGACTTTACTTAAACCAAAACAACAAGTATTAACAATATTTTACATTCTAGTTTATTGTAAAATATTGTTACGGCTTATTGTTTACAAAATTTAAATTAACAAATTTAATTTAAATCTACATAATTTTAATCATTATTTAGAAGTCTGAAACACTAACTTAAAAGAATTAAGTCTTAGGATTCATCTAAGAATAATAACATAATAAAATCGTGCTAGTAAATCTTGACTAGAGGATTTTACTTACATTATAATATATACTGTACTTGTATTGTTCCGCTGCTGGGCAAATGTCTCCCTCAATTCCTTCCATTCTTCTCGGGAAGAACTGGCCGGAGATTAAAAAGAATAGAAGAATATAATTATCATTTAAAATTACCAAATACGTAAATCGCGCAAGTCCAACATTGTCGTTAAGATTTATAAAAAATAAATAAGATCGGCGTAATCTGAAAGTGTCGCATCCCTATGATAGACATCGACTAGACAGTTTGTGACTCTTTTGTGAATGCTAGATGTTTATTGAGACGCTTTCTGAGCGGATTTTGATTGAGTTTGGCTGAGACGAATCGAATAGAGTGGAACTTACCGATCGCCAGGGAAACTCTTTCTTCATTACTTTGTGTTTTATTTATTTAATATTAAAATTTAATTTTCTATTGGTTTTTTTTTGGGTTTCCCATACTTCTATTGTTTTATTTTCATAATAGAGTCCTAGTCATAGTTAAAGTAAAGAAAAAAAAAACAAGTCGCAATCAAGTCTAACCCTCTAGTCACGATCAAATGTGGCGTCAAATGGCCTCATGATCTTTGTTGCGCTGCCTACACCATAAAAGACAAGTACCTAATATGTATTAAAAGAAAATTAATATATGTATTAAAAGAAAAATAAAATACCCGCCTGCAGAAAAGCAGTATTTGCAGTCTAACTTACGATTTCGTTACACTTGATACGCTGTAGAATGTATGTTTTTTTGTGAGAAAGTGTGCGTAAAATCACAGTAGAAGATTATAAAAGTGCATTCTATAGAATATTATTATTTATTATTGTACTCTTTATTCAATTTATATCTTAAATCTAAGATTATTATTATTATTATTATTTACCTATACTGTCCCACTGCTGGGCAAAGGTCTCCCCCATAGTCTCTATAGAATAATTCTAGTAAAATCACTTGTTCATTACGAAAAAGTTCATTAGAAGTTACGAAAAAAGAAACGCATTTTTTTATTTTTGCGAGAGATGTATTCATATTATTTCAAACATACCGGTCAAAAACATAACCCTCACTTTAGCTTCGCTTTAGTTGGGTAAATAAAACTAATTGCCTATAACACTCAGGAAGTGAAGACGAATCTAATGACACCTCGCATATCATATATACATACATACATACATACACTTGAAAGACATAACCCTCCTTCTTACGCAGTCGGGTAAAAATAGGCGTGATTTTATGTATGTGTGTTTATATAAGGCCGAAAACAACGTTTTAATTCCACATTTATCATACGGACCGCAAAATTGTGGTATACGCTTCGTGAGTGGATTTTCCCCGATGGATACAATCTGGGTGTCTTTATATTGCGAGTGAATCGGTTTCTTCTAGGTTAGCACGCTTCATCGTAGACCACAACATCGCCTAACATCAGGTGAGTTGGCGGTCAAGCGCAAACCTATTATTGTATAAATAAATTACAGTTTAAAAAACTAAAAAACACGCTACAATTTATTGTGGTCAAAGTTCATTACAAGACTCTTCTAACAAATCCAAACACAGCTATGATACGATGTTCCATCATGAAGTTCTAGTTCATATCTTCCAGCCCCATCATCAGATCAGTTCGACAGTACCATATTATTGTATTGTCATCAGAACTACATACAGCTGCCAATTTTCATGACGCTACGATCCTTGGAAGATGGTTAAATTAGTTACCTTAGATTTCATTACATAGTTAGTTACATACAGGTCGAACTAATAAAAGCGTGTTAAAAAATATTTTCCCAGGTGCATTTTCAAGAACGTTCAGCCGAGTGAAGATCACGCACAACCCCCTGTACTCCGCCGTGATGACGTTCTACAACACGCTGGAGGAGCCCTGCGATTTGTACCAGAAACTAAAGGTGAAACGGTACTTCAAGATCTATTTGATCGCGCTGAAGAATCGGTACAGACATCGAGGTAAGCTTTTATGGAAATACCCACAGACATGGATGGACCATGCGACTTCATATATATGAAAACCTTGCATGCCACATTTTTGGTTCCGAATGTGATGTCACACAAACGATTTTGTGATGGAATGTTCCATCGGCGCGAAATCTATTCAACCCAATGCATCCGCGCGCTTGTACGCTAGTAACTAGTCGACAAAATATAGAATCGGAAGTATGTAAAGAATGTAATGTAATGTAATTATGTAATTAATGTAATTATGTAATTCTTTATATCACCGGAAATTAAATTAATCTTGGTCGTCAACTGCGATTTTTAATTGTACTTGTTGACACTCTAGGTACATTCACTTGGGGTATCTATAGAAGTCTATGGAAATACCTTTTTTGACGAGGGGGATCTTCCAAAGACACCTAGCTGCGTTGTACATTGGAGACGCAACCGGGTTGTGTGGGATTGTATCCACTAAAAACTTCCGGTGTCCAGACTCAGTGCTAAACGGAGGACTCTGGGTTCTAATGAGGAACTCATACTGGAGCCCTCAGCACTGCGACACAGTTCCTTCTCAGCCTGCTAGGCCTAAGACCGCTTGAGCTATCTCACGTCAACCTCGGGCCCTTCGGAGTATAGGTTAGGATCCCACTCCCGACCAACCTCGGGCCCAGATGTCCCTTTTTAGTAGGCAGGTGTTACCGATGATGTATTCTAGTGCCCATCAGGGTGGTTATGGAACTACCTTATATATTCACATATAAATGTCATACGACGACTAAAGGTAATACTATTACTTATTTCTTAAAATTCAAAAAGAAAATAACAATTATTTGTTTTATAAAAATACCTGACAGCATAAAAACTATTTTCATAGAGTAACGAATGCTTACGTTACGTTTTATATGATGTAGAGTGTATTTTTTGTCGAGAAAACATGTGCGTAAACATACGTAACATACGTTGTAAAGTATATTTAAATAAGCATACGATACGATAGATTAATATTTTTGTTTGTAAAATCACTTGAAATAGGAGATTACGAGAAGGTATATATTTCTTATATTATAATAATCCCAGAAATATCCGTCATGTCGTTTAGGCGGCATTAGAGAAGCATATATACGTATATACATATTATATCCCCCTACAAACATATATACACCCGAAATAAGTCCTCTTTCTTGCGCAGTCGGATGAAAATAAATAAATATTGGTGAACATTTCACAACACACCATCTTGCCCAAACTAAGCAAAGCTTTGTAATATGGAAACTAGATGACTGATAGAATATACACTTATTTTGTAAATATATCCATACTCATCACACAAATGTTTGCTCTGGATGGGGATCGAACCCACGACCTATAGCTCCGGAGGCAATTGTACTACCACTGAGCCATGAGACCTGCCATAATTTTGTAAAGATTTTAATCGCTATAATCAACCAAATAAATAATCATCATCACCGAAATGAATATATTATATCTATGAAGCTACAAATAAATTTTCTTTCATTTTCGAATTCACGGTAAACAATCCTTTTAATATCAAGCAAGTTTACGATCATACGCAAATCAAATATCAAATAAAAAACAGTAAAGCATTCAAAGTAATACATTTTCCTAGCGGCAATATACTCGTAAACCAACGCGTAACGCAAACTCCCTGATTGGTTCCGATGCAGAAACCTACCGCAAGGCATAAAACTCGTGTTTACCCCCAAATAAAGAATTTATGGCCGTTCCTTACAATCTCACCGAGTCGCTATTGCGAGAAAATAGATATAAAGCAGATATAACACAAATAAGATTCATTGGAAAAGTTATAAGTGTAGAATAGGATAAGACTAATAGAGGCTTCTGTTTTATTAGGAATTTTGGACTACGTCCAAGCGATGTTCTTGTGATTTCTATGAAGGAACTTTACATAGGGGTTGACTAAATTGTAGTTTGTTTTCTATGTATTTGTTCTAAGTTTTAATGAAAGAATTTCGCAGAGACTTAGTATATTTTTAAACCCATACGAGAAACGACGGATGATTGTTGTTTGACACGACATGTGTGTCTGTGTATTTGTGTGTCTGTCTGTGGCATCGTAGCTCCTAACGAAAGAACCGTTTTTGTTCTAATATTTATTTTTTTGTTTGAAACTGGATTTTATGGAGACTGTTTTAAGCTATGTTTCAATAGAATATGTTTAGCCGTTTGCTTCAAAACTACTGTCCTCACTCGTTGTATGTATTTGTCCCTATTTGGCATTGTATGTTGAAATTACAGTGGATCACTCGGATCCGGAGTATTAGACTCCGGATCTCTAAGGATCTGTATCGCCATGCAAGTAAAGCAAGTTTTTTTCCTTAGACATGTTTAGAAAGATGTGCTGCTGCTTGCTTACGACGTTCTTTGAGGGCCAACGGCATCCATGTGGCGGGAAATTTAAACTACAGAGTTTTAGTAGATTCTCACACTAACACAAACACAAGAGTTTAAGGATCAAAAGAGGTTTCTCTGAAACTTTATTAAGTCTATTCGTGAAGTGAAAATAACGAAGTTTGTTAACTTTGAATTTTTGAATTTTGTGTTCCGTATTTTATTTTATATTTCAAGATTTTATTCCTATTTTTCAGGTATAGCAAAAGAAATGCTTAAAGCTGCAATCAACCTCTCAACGAGTGCTCAAGTGCCAGGAATAGCAGGTAATTTTGTATCCATACTCTGCAGTTTAGGTATAATCACACGTTGGTCACTCCATACAACGTCATGTTATTGAGTCACACATACGCAACTTGACGTCTCTATATGACGTACACACATGCATAAAATTAGGGTTGTAGTCTTGCTACAAATTCATGGTCTTGGTTGAAATTAGAGCACTACAAGCACGCGACGGTTTCATTGACTCACAGCGTTCAGTCAAAGGCGCGTGGCGGGGGGTGAGTGAGGAGCCTGAGATTGACAGGAGGCAGAAAGAGAAAGTAGTTATTCTTTTTATTTGAACCCGGTGCCCATCAACTGTGATTTTTAACCGACTCCTTTGGACTTGATTCCCACTTCAAACGGTCAGATTTCATTCATACTTTGTAGACGTATCGAGGACCGATGACAATACAATAATTTGAAGCGTGTTCTTAGGGTTCCGTAGCCAAATGGCAACAAACGGAACCCTTATGGATTCGTCATGTCTGTCTGTCTGTCCGTCCGTATGTCACAGCCACTTTTTTCCGAAACTATAAGAACTATACTGTTGAAACTTGGTAAGTATAGATGTACGTGTGGTGTATCTATGGATAGGTTTTCAAAAATGATATTGAGGTTTCTAATATAATTTTTTTCTAAACTGAATAGTTTGCGCGTGAGACATTTCCAAAGTGGTAAAATGTGTGCCCCCCCCCCCCCCCCCCGTGCCTGTAACTTCTAAAATAAGAGAATGATAAAACTAAAAAAAATATATGATAGGTATATATGATGTACATTACCTTGCAAACTTCCACCGAAAATTGGTTTCAACGAGATCTACTAAGTAGTTTTTCTTAATACGTCATAAATCGTAAACCGCTATTTACCGTTCATTCAATCAACTCAAATAAAAAAAAAAAATAATAAAAAAAAACATTTCATTTCATAAACATAAACCTTATGCATAAGCCGTGAACCATTATTTTCTAATAATAAATCTGCAATAGGTGCCTAAGTAAATAGTAATTATAATTCGCGCGGGGCGTGGCTTGATCGGTAGCGGGTGCGGATCGCGCGGGGGGCAGGTTCCCGACTGCGCTTACCCGAGCGGGCAGACACGTGAGGGCAGACGTCGAAACTCGTGTGCGCGGAGCAATTTTTTTGATACATTTACGAATGCTAAATATTGTACGTTTACGATTTGATACTGTTTTCGTTGGATAAAATTAATTTCAATTATTTACATCGAAATTATTCTTTTAAACCCATTTACTGCCTAGAAATAGATAAATACTTACTATAAACTTAACTTAACTATAACTTAACTTAAAAAAAAAAACTAATAAAAGTTTTGAGATTTTCTGTTCATTTCCTTACATCTAAATATGTACATAATATACCTACCTACTTCGATAATACATACTCATATTAGAATAACACTTAAGTGTTATTTTAAGTATGAATTCCTTGGCTGATGACACTTTCTCCTATGTATTAAACCCAAATAACGTCCTGAGCCCTTATTCCGTATGACCATCGGCCGCGTTCACGTACGTGACGTGCGTGCATTGATAATGAAAATTAGCCTTTAAGTTTAAGAAGCCAAAGTCAAATTTTTATTGTAGACGCACAACGTCAAATTCACGTTATACGGCCGATGGCCATACGGAATAAGGGCCCAGGAAGATGACATCGTGCGAGCATTTCATGAAAAAATGTCTCGTCATTCATCTTTCCGTCCGCGGGAAGTGGGTCTGTTCGGGTTCCCGGAACCCATTGTGCCTGTGCCGCCAAATGAGTCTCATATCCAAATTATATCTACTAGTTTGTACGGGACCCTAGGTGGGCGAGTCAAACTCGCACTTGTCCGTTTTTTTTAGTTTTTTAAACTGTATTTATTTATCTTACTGTTGACACGCTAGGTACATATACATACTTGGGGTATCTATAGAAGTCCATGGTTCTTGGGTACGGTTTAAAATATCTGTTCAGTCGTTTTCGTGACTGTGTTTTATTAAAAGATCGTACTAAAGTAACTAAGTTCGTACATACTGAGGGTCCAGCCCTAGTGTCAGAGTTATTAAGCCGCCGAAAGCCCACTGACTGGCTTGCCGATTGCTGTTTTTAAGAACAAACAATCAGGACCTACAATTTAACGTATTAATTTTTCATGTTGCACCAGGCATATTCACAACTGGCCGCAGTCAACAAATAGCCGAGGAACTGGGTTTCAGGAAGTACGAAGAGATTTACTACACCAAATATATAATTGATGAACAGGTATTTACATTTTGAATCGCAACCCACCGACCTCCTAACCTGAACTACGGAATCTGAAAAGAATAAAGACTTAACGAATTCATCGCGTATATTTTACATAACTTTAAGACCTGACGTTTCGAACACTGCAGCGTCTTTGGTCACGGATGAGACTAGGTGACATTTGTCTTCTTAATCGACTTAAAAAAAAAGGAGGTTATCAATTCGACTTGTATGTTTTTTTTTGTATGTTTGTTCACCGATTATTCCGCCAATTGTGCATTGATTTTGATTTTTTTTTGGTATTTGGTAGGTTATGCTTCAGAGGTGATCCCATATAAATGTTAGCAAAATCGGTTCAGTGCTTTGGTTTTTAACAAAATAACTGGTAAAATTAGAAAAGTGAACAGCAACTCGCGTATGTGCGTATTTTGAAGTAGATTTTTTCAGTTTTTTAAACTATAATTATTTATGTATTAGTACGACATACCATGGTTCTTATATTTTTGTACTTTCAGATGTTATTCTGGGACATCGGTGCAGGTAACCACGGTGCAGCGCTCATGGCATACCGGATACCCGACGTGGAAGAACCTGACGAAATTCTTCACACTCATTCTTCTCGCTTCAATATACAGTTTACGGATGAGGAAATAGAAGAGTCGAATGCAGCAGCAAAAGAATGAGATTGAGTAAACAAATGTTACGTAATATACATAATAATTTATTGCATTTTTTTTTTTTTTTTTTTTATGTTTGTTGGCTCATAACTCCGTCACTTATAAACAAATTCGAGAAATCATTATTTTTTTATCTTTTTTTTTTTTTTTTCATTAGCTTTTAGATTGATTCCGTTGAATTTTGTCAAAATCGATTTCAGTAGTTTGGTTTTTGAAACTAAATTGCACATCTTGAAGTCGGTTGTTTCAGTTTTTAAACTATAATTTGTTGATATTCGAAATTTTTGAAGTTGTTTTCCACACTAAAAGAATCTACAAATTTAAACGATTCATTGGTTTCAGCAAAAAAGTCTAACTCACGTGACACACTTGCAGGTGAAAAAATTACTACGGCATTAGTCTTTAATATACTTTACAAAAGATTTAGGATGAGCTTCGACTGATGCGAAGCTGGATATACCAATCATAAAGCTCGAAATATCCGCGTGAAAAATGTCGAGCATTGTGATTGGTCAATTCTGCTTTTGTTTTCACAAAAATTTTGTGCTCGCTAGGCCTACTCTTTCATGTAATAAAGGAGTTATATTTCACCTGTACATATCTGTGGTGAAACTAATAATTGTACTTATATATACCGTGTATACGTGTATACGTGTGTAAGTATGTATAGCGTAGTCCGTGCAAAACGATAGATCCTTAACTCTAGTAAAGTTCAAAATGATGCCTTTAGTGTCATACCGGCATGTAAATTCGCACATAAAACACATTGTTGAAATAACGGCACGGTTTTTTATAGCTTTGTTCATAAAGAGGCGTTCCTAAAGTGTTTTACGACCTATAAACTCTTCAATGACACTACGGGTTGAGCCGATCATATCGATAAACTAGGCTATGTTTAGTTGAAACTTTATATGACTGGTATAAATAAACTAAATAACTACGAATAAGGCCTTACTAAATTTTCTACGCGGTCGGGAATGAAGTAGCAAAAACAAAATTCCGAAAACACGTACGAAACGCTTTGGCTCCACTTTCATTTCCTTGTCATAGTGTGCCTATCACAAAACTGTGGAATGCGCTTCCTGAATGGGCCTTTCCGAATAGATATAATCTAGGTGTCTTCAAATCGCGACTGAATAGGTTTCTTCTAGGCAAGCGCGCTCCATCGTAGACCGTACCTGTCGCTTAATACCAGGTGAGTTGACGGTCAAGCGCAATCCAATCGTCGAATAAAAAAAAAAAGTGATTCGCAGACGAACGAATGTCCAAAAGTAGGTTGTAATGTGTTAGGTGTTTATTCACTGTGGGTCTTTCCGAATAGATATAATCTAGGTGACTTCCAATCGCGAGTGAATATGTTTCTTTTAGGCAAGCACGCTCCATCGTAGACTGTAACTAATTATATATGTGGTAAGAAGACCAGGTAAGGGCACGTAATGGCCGGCCGGTAAGTTCAGCGTAGGTAGACAGATGACCATCATACAAGAAGAAGAAATATTCCATCAGATCTTTTTGGCAGTGGGCTTTTTGTTGCTAAAAATTTAAATGAAGAGTTTTATTCGGGTCTTTTCAATAACCGCCATGAAACGATAACATTTTTCATGTTTCTAACTGGCCGAGATATTAAAAGACCAATCCCGAAAATAAAAAGCAGACCTAAATATAGACTAAAAGCTGTTGTAAGGTGCTGATGATTATGACATATAATGGTTAATCTTCCTGTTGGAAGAATTGCTCCTAAACACTTTCTCAATATCAACTCGAACACGGATACTTGAAAATTGCCACGTTTTTATGAGCCATAATTCCTCATTCGGACATAGAGGGTCACTCCTCAACTGCTTTACGACCTATAAAGCCGTAAACGGACGGACATAGAACGTAAATTAGGGCAATTTACTTGGATCAGTTTGATGGATGTGCAGTTGGAGCTACAGGTGCTATATTTATTGATATTTGGAGGGGATTATTAGGGATGATACGGTGTAGTTTTATGACGTTGTTGCGTTATGATAGGTTTATATAAATTGTAACGTACAGACGGCAAATTACTACAGCTGGTGTTATATTGTAACAATAGTATTAGAATTTGGTCCATTATAATATTATTGTTTTTGTCTTGTAACGTAACTAGATACCTATACTATAATTAGCTACTGTTGTTTTTATGTATACCCATTTATTAGTTAAGTTTTGCTCTAAGGCCACTATCTAATAAATAAAATAATAAATATTTGTGGACATTTTACACAACACCATCTAGCCCAAACTAAGCAAAGCTTGTACTATTGAACTAGATGGCTGATAGAATACATATATACTTTCTTTTTGTAAATATATACATATGATACATAGAAACACCCAGACACAGAACAAACATCCATGCTCATCACACAAATGTTTGCCCTGGGTGGGGATTGAACCCACGACCTTTCAGTTCAGCAGGTAGACGTAAACATACTACCAACTGAGCCACAAGGCCAGGTTACCATCTATCCTATCCGTGCAAGGTTGCCTGGAAGAGATCGCTCTAAGCGATAAGGCCGCCAATTAAAACACCTAGCTATAATATTATTCTCTCTGTATTTGTGTTTCTGTATTGTGGTATTTTAATAAAGTGTTATCTATCTATCTATATTTTATTGTTTTTTGAATGATTGGAGACGATAAGGTGTAATCATAAAACCACACCTTATCGTCTCCATATGATATACTACCATGTGGTATAGCGCCACAAAGCGATCTAAATACACCTATATACGATAATAAAAACACACTCCTCAGCACCTCCCAAAATACATCATCCACTGCTTACCTGCAGACCTATCTTACCCCAAGTCACTTTTCAAGGTTATCTCTGTCAAAGTAGAGCCGGTTGATCACAGCAGCTGTGATCAATTGGCTCGCCTTTGACAGCTGCTGTCATTTTACCCAGGAGCACCCGTGTTAAGAGAAGATCCGAGCTAAAGTGGACTGTTGCCAGTTTCCCGTCTCGTAGGTTAGATACAACTCAGCTCAGACTCATCTTCTTTCATTATGGATCTCGGCTCACGGCAAACGCACCGGTGGTATATCTCTCTTCCCTTTTTTCTCACCAGCCAGCCGTGTGGTATGAGATTCACACGAGTGAGACCACGGGACGCATGATATACGTACGTGGATAACAAAGAGAAAATTATGAAGAAAGGCTGTAGAAAGATGATGATTCGGAAAAGCAGGGAAGGAACAGAGTTTGGAGATATGGAGTCGCACTTGAATGTGTAGGTATGTTATATCTGTTTGAGAAGGAACCAGACTATAGTAACCGGCGGCAAATCCAGGAATAATATTAGCAATCATATTTTCCTTGACGTTAACGGAATGCGCAGTTCCTCAAGGCCCTTTGCTAGAGAAGCTGATGAGACCAATGGATGAGACTGTTAGTGAACTGATCAAACGCAGACATTCCTCGTTTAACTTATGTAAATACACGCTCCACCTTGAAGTGGATTGGAAGCAAAGTGCAAGTTTTAAGACGTTATGTCTTATGGCTTGCAATTTGTTTTGAATATGCACTATGTTAACAATTTTCTAGATAAAATTAGAATGCAAGACTGACAATCAAAGAAATACGAGCTGTATTGGCATCAATAAGAGCTTTATTAAGCTCATTGGTCCTTAGTCTACCATTCTCAATTACATTATAAGTGAAGTAGCAAAACAGATAAAAGTAATGAAAATCGACATCGGTTAATTCTTAAACAAGTTTTGTACTTATGTAATGAAGATGGCGACACGAAAATCTTAAATTACTTTTAGCGTTGTCTCAATCGCGACGCTTTTTGTCTCATAAACTTCTGTAATGATGTTCAGAGACTTCCCTTACAGAAAAATAACTTATTTAATCTAACTTGGGCGGAAACATCTCGGATAAAGATCTCTATTTCATTAAATTGTCAGAGAGCTGGAAGCGGACACTCGGTGTTTTGTGCGGGAATCAATCAATTTTAATCGGTGGCTTTCATCGAATATAGAAAAGTCTCTAATTTTTTATTTTTTTTTATCAGCCCTGTTTGTACAAACTGTCCCACTGCTGGGAACGGGCCATCTTCTCATTGTGAGAAGGGTTAGGCCATAGTCTGCCACGCTGGCTAAGTGCGGGTTGGCAGACTTCACACATCTTCAAAATCATTGAGAACTCTCAGACATGTAGGTTTCCTCACGATGTTTTCCTTCACCGTTTGAAGTTGGCGGCAATCAACAATACGCACATAACTTCGAAAAGACAGAGGTGCGTGGTGTGGGATTCGAACCCAGGACCTGCTGATCGCAAGTCAGACGGTCTCACCACTACGCTGCCGGAAACTTTAAATTCTAAATTTAGTGTTATTATATGTTGGTCAATGAACTTTACAACAATTGTTTAGATTATTGCTTTATTCTATTCCAATTTTAATTACAGTTTCAGCGCGCTTATCGTTTGTTCATTCAGTAACCGGTAGCATAATGTCAACATTTTAATATCATTATGTATTAGAATACGTTATAAACTCCGAATATTATGGTCTAACAGAGAGCTTATCTGCCAACAAACACTATTTTATAGTTTGGCAGAAAATTTATGTATGTAATAATAAGTATTTTTTCTGGAATAAATGCTTTATTTATTTATTTGTAATTGCGTTATAGCAACTTTTTTATATTTTCCTAATGTTTCAATACCTAATAGTTTCAAGAATAAACTAGTATATATAAACTATCTTCAAAGTTTATATTCTTATACATAGGGTATTCTTGAAAATAAAAAAAATATCGTGGGTTTTTTGATTCGGTGGTGCACTCAGCCCGCAGCATACTGAGTCCATGGGCTAAATTTTTGGGTTTATCAGAAAAGTAGGTATCAATTTGAATCATCGATTACATTAGAATCAAGTAAAACTTAGCTTTTTTGGTAATGTCTTATCTTCCTTATAAGAAATAGACTGTTTTTTTTCTTATCTACGTCTCTTCATTTATAATTAGAAACTGTAAACCAAGCAATTTGTTATTAGTGGACACAAGTCTATTGCTATGTCTATTGCTATGAGAAACAAATTAATATCAACTTAACCTCCTAAAGGTGACTTATGAAATGACCTTTCAGCTTTGCATTCTCGTTTTATTATATTAAATAATTTGAAAAGCTAAATACAAACAAAAGTTTGTTCGTAACGCTACTTTGAAGTTTCTAAAACCTAATTAAGAATCACGCCTTTTAATTTTAAGGGAAGCTAATTTGAATTAGGGAGTTTTAAGTCCAACTTTAGTACTTAGGCTTGCTTAATTGTATTACTTAGTTCGTATTTTCGTTGAATAACTGAGCATAAAGTTCGCAGTAGAGCAATAGTGATGAGAAATTCGGATTTTATTTATCGATAAAAATAAATGTTTTATGTTAAACATTTCATGATTTGTCATATATTTATTAATTATAAAATATACTGAAGTTGAGAGAGAATCTTCTGTTCTAACTAAACTCGATTACTAATATCGCATCCAATGCTTATTATCGAATTAAAGTTGGAAGACTTTGCTATACGAGGAAAGTATGATTTGATAGTACATATGTTTATTTTACACATAAGTAGAGTATAAGTCTAATCTAGACTTTTATCAGTAAAAACAGATATAAAAAATCACGCCACGACTCAAAAAGAGGGGTGTTATAAGTTTGAAGTATATATGTATATAATTTATCTGTATATCTGTCTGTGGCATCGTAGCTCTCAAACGGATAGACCGATTTTGATCTAGTTTCTTTTATTTGAAAGGGATTTTACAAGAATGTTCTTACCCATAATATGTTTCGTCAAAATCTGTTCAACCGTTTTTTTGCCGGGGGTTTTTGAGTTTACTAAACTTATACTTGTCTCTTACGTTGTATGCATTTATAGATCATGAGGCCGTTTGACGGCACATTCGACGTTGTTTAGAGGGTGAAATGTACAAAATATTGGCTTACAGTGACAGGAATCAGCCTAACACCTACATAAACGCCAATTTCCCTCAAGTCCCTTGACTGACTTTTACAGTATGCCCGGGAAATTATAAGCAAAATATTATCTAAAACATATATTGCGTTGTTTACTCTTCTCTCATGGTAATAGATCTACAAATTCCTTAACTACTTCAAAAGTAGTTACCTAATTGGGTGCATGCATTTCACCAATGCGACTTCAAGTTATGTCGAGCTGTATATTTTTCGAATTGCAATATTTTAAAATATTTTTTTATACTCGCACAACGTGTAAAAGTAAAAAAATACATCGATAAATTTGGTCACATCACTAAACCTGTAACAAAATTATAACACAGGAAATTACAAAGTACGTTTTGTTATTCCAAAGGGTCCAGAACACAAATTGGCGTTTGCTAAGTAAATATTCAGACCAAGTTGGAATTAAGAGGCCAACGTCAATCAAACTGATCTTTAGCATGAAAGAGAGACGCAAATTGTTAATTAAAGCACGAGAAAAGGACAGATACAATTTCATTGTAATCAAAAACAATTCATTTCAATATTATTTATTAGCAGAGAGAATGGTTTGGGTTGGTGCTGATGCAGTAATTAGGGTTGATGTGGCAGTACTAATACTTACGTAAGTACTTAATATGGCTTAGAGCTTTTTACCGACTTCAAAAAGGAGGAGGTTCGTATTTATAATAATTAACGTGTATTTTTACAAATAAATAATAATAAATAAATATTTGTGGACATTTCACACAACACCATCTAGCCAAAACTAAGCAAAGCTTGTACTATGGAACTAGGTGGCTGATATGTATTCTATCAGTCATCTAGTTCCATAGTACAATATACTTTTTTTTGTAAATATATACACATGATACATAGAAACATCCAGACACAGAACAAACATCCATGCTCATCACACAAATGTTTGCCCTGAGTGGGGATCGAACCCACGACATACAGCACAGCAGGCAGACATACTACCTAACTAACTGAGTCACAAGGCCAGTCAATATATTGTTATCTCATGACTACGTCTGTTTGAAAAGATATTTTATTACGCAAGATTGACGACCAACTTGCTTGATGTTAAGTGACGGATATATTTTCCAAATTGGCCGCGTAGAAATTTCATCTAAATCGGTTCAGTAATTTAGTTTTTAAAACAAAATTGCGCATCTTGAGTCCTTTGTTTCAGTTTTTAACCCCCGACGCGTTGGGGTGTAATAAGTTTGAAGTGTCGGTGTGTCTGTCTATGGCATCATAGCTCCCGAACGGATGTACCGCTTTTGATTTTGTTTTTGTTGTTGTTTGAAAAGTGAATTAGTCGCGAGTGTTCTTAGCTATGTTTCATCAAAATCGGTTCAGCCGTTTTTTGTCGGAGTTTTTTGAGTTTTCTAAGCTTATTTAAACTATAAATTATAATAAATTAGTAAGGATTTGCCTGGAATACTTTCTAAGTACCCTATCCTAAATGTAAGACGTTATTCGCTCATCAATATAAACGAATTTCTCAATTTATGTAAACGAATTGGGTTTCGTTCGATTGTGAACGTCTGTCATTATTACAGAAACGAATCGAACCCTTTGATTGAAGCCGGAGTGAATGGAAATAATATTGGTAAACATCTGGAGTAGATTGGGTTAGCAAATAACAAATAAGTTGCCAAGGCCGTGTCGTGACACGCATAAGGTTACGTAGCTAATATTATAATGTAAAAGAAAATCACTTGGCAAATGTTGTTTATCTTACCAAAAGATCTCATGCGAAATTATTTTTTGATATGGTTTGATTTCATTGATTTATCTTTTCACAATCAAATTATGGCAAAAAAGTAAAAAAACATATAGATAGAGAGGGAGAGAGAGAGAGAGAGACAGACAGATAGTTAATTTTGCATTTATACTTAGTCAATGATGTATTTAGATAGATAGGTTTTCCTCGGCTCTGCGTGGCAAGCTTAAGTCAATCGTCCGACTCGTCTTCAGTCGCAACACATTGGGCAACGCTGTTAGCCGCGTGACTTATGAACAGTGACATTGCCATTCTGTGTGTTTAGAAAGTGCAACACCAAGATATATAAGGCCAAGCAGTGCCGTAAATAGCCTTTTCTGCGCCTTGTGCGAGCTTCTATAACTGCGCCCTTGTTTTTTTTAGATATTATAGGTACCCTAGCTAGAGCAATACCTACTATGTACATACTTTATTTAATTCAGTGTGATAAAATAAAGCACAAGGACGATTTTGATGATACTGGCCTGTAGGTACGTATGTGTTGGAATCGAGCATTAGGGGCACAGCGGGAACTTATCAGGAGTAAACCGAAAAAATTATGTTCTTGCCTGGTCTGGCCATTCTAGCGCCCCCCAGAGTCTACGCCCTGTGCCTGGGCACCGGTGGCACCGCCCTATTTACGGCACTGAGGTCAAGATACTAAAAGTCTTATCCTCCATAAGTGCTGAGAACTAAGATTTACAATGCTTTCACTTCATAATCAATGAGTATAATCTCTCTATAGATAAAATTACATCGTTTATAGTATTAAAATCTGCCATATCGGATTTAGATTGATGTCATTATAGGTAGCCGTCCATGCTCTGACATCCAAACCAAACGTTAGTAAAATTTTAGCTCAAGCAGTTGGTAATCTTAGAATTTAGTTACAACATTACGTACTAACTAGCAGGTGACTTGGTAGTTAGCAAACCTAATATCGCCCTATCCGTGGAAGACAGTCACAGTGGCCGTTAGGGCTGTTTGTTTTTATTGCATTTTTGAGTTTTAACAATGCATTTGTATCTATTCACATCGAAACATTTTCATCATCCACATTTCGTCCGTCCGTCCGTCTTTCCGTCCGTCTGTCCGTAGAATAGAGCCACTGACGCCACTGCGTCCGATTTTTGCTGTGTCAAACGGTCATTAATGCCTGCGCGCCTTTGTTCCACGTAAATATTACTGCGGGAGACTTGCGGCTGACGTCGAAAAAGGTCATAACGTCTATTAAACTAAAGTGTGCACCGCAATTTTGCCGCGGAAAAGAGCCATAATGGCGGTTAAATTCACATGATGTGATAATATTCCGCGGAATACAGCCGTAAGAGACAAAATATGTATAAAAACGTGTATAAAAATATCATCAACTGCCTGTTGTGTCTTGTATTAATTTGGAATCCAAAAAAATATATGTCGTCTAAGATCTTTTAGAGATAATCAGAAAAAACCTCCTCCTGAAAACCTAGGGGCCGCCTTCGACGGATACGACGAAAGTAAAAAAATGGAAAAAAAAAAAAAACTGTCATATCTATGTAACTTTACCGTATTCAATCATCTGTCGGTATTATAAAAGCCAATTTACATCAGACGAGCGAACGCTAATTCTATCCCCACTTTATTCTTTTAGTTCAAACAGACGTAGAGCATTCTTTCGTTGTTCTGTCTGCGTTCAAGAGCATTCTATGGAATATTCTAAGAATGCTCGCTCGCTTGATGTAAACGACACTAGAGCGTGTGGACAGTTTTTTAGAGTTTTAAATAAAAACTATGGGTCACTCACGTCTGTTTTAAGCCGAAAAATCCAGTGCGAGACGCGTCACCGACCGAGAGTGAGGTGTGCGCTGCTCCTTTGAAAAAGACCGTCGAATGCGGTTGAAACTATAGTCGGATATTTCGCCTTAAAACAGACCATAGTGATCCGTAGTTTTTATTTAAAATGTGTGAAAACCACGTCAGTTTCCATAGTAAAATTTCTTAGAGTGTTCTTGCATGTTCGGACGTGCTCGCTCCTCGGGGCGGTTCAAGGTTTTCAAAGCGCGCGTTCTTGTGTGCTAACCGTTCTTGCTCGTTCAGAATTCTAGTTTCTAGTTCTAGTTTCTCGTTCTTGCTCGTTTGGTGAAAACGCTGATAACGAGCTTTCGTATAAACTAAAAGATCACGAATGCTCTTGTGTTAGCTCTAGTTCTTTGTTCGTGTGATGTAACTTAAGGCGGCCTTAAGACGAACGAAGCATTGTTTCACAATTTGTGAAATAAATTGTTACACTTTTTTACATTTCAAAGAGTTGGATGAATCAAAACGAAATGATTTAAATTTGATCACCTAGGTATGTGATCATCCAGGTATAAAAAAGGTCTTCGTACTTGATTCAAATAGAGCGAATTCCAATTGGTGTGTTTGCGAAAACATTTAAAATTACTATTTTCTAGAGAAAGGGCTTCAAAGTCACGGCCAATCAGCTTTTAGATCATTAAATCGTAAAGGCGTGAAAATGAAATCGTTTCGCATTATTGAATCAAGTTTTTGAAGCAATATAGATATTTTAATAACACAAAGCCGTGAGAAATGCAGTTTTATTGCGCAAATATCAAAATGTCTTATTAGGGTTCCGTACCCAAAGGGTAAAATGGGACCCTATTACTAAGACTCCGTTGTCTGTCTTTTTTTATCTACGATTGACCACCAACTCGCCTGATGTTAAGCGACGGTGTGGCCGAGGATGGAGCTCGTCGATCTAGAAGATATCTATTCACTCTAGCCTTGAAAATTCCGAGATTGTAGGTCTCAGGAAACTGTCTGTTTGTCACCAGGCTGTATCTCATGAACCATGATAGTTAGACAGTTGAAATTTTCACAGATGATGTATTTCTGTTGCCGCTAAAACAAAAAATACTAAAAAACGGAATAAAATAAATATTTAAGGGGGCTCCCATACAACAAACATGTTTTTTTTTTTGCCGTTTTTATAAATAATGGTACGGAATCCTTGGTGCGCGAGTCCGACTCGCACTTGGCCGGTTTTATATACAATATCTTACGTCAAAACGTAAGAAACAATTCATAGCATACGATCGCGGGTATCCTCTGAACACCACTGATGAATATCTATTTATCTATATAACTAAAACGGTATTCACCAATTACATGAGCTAATATACATTATATATTATTTTATAATTTACAATAATAAAGTTAATAATCTATGAAATACAATAAACTATTTATTACATGTAAGTTGTTTATGTAATACATGATACACATGATCGATTAGTTTGTACATAATTTCAGATGAGAATATTTTCTTGTTTCATACTGTAGAGCGTGATGTTTCAGTAGCCTGGTTATGGCCAAACCCCCTATTTTGCACCAAATGACGGTACTATTTCCAAAACTTCGGATTATAATTTTCTAAAAATTTTGTACAGTTCATTCTGTTACGTCAACATTTTATCGCCGCTGTCACATGATTGACTACCATTTCAAAATGTGTTAAAATTGACGTTTTTTTGATTTTATTAGGTTCTGAGAAATCTCCGTTTCACGGTACACAAATATTAAGTTGCTCGAATTACTAGCGAACTCTCTCTTTCCGAAAATGATGTATATGTGTGTATTCAGCTAACAAAATATACGGACCCCTCGGCGCGTCAGATAGATAACAACTTAACAGATTATATTGACAAAATTTCGCTCGGGTTTGAATGAAATACTCAGATAATAGTCCACGTTCGCATAAAAAAACCCTTTTGTGTAATGGATATTCCATTAAAACGTCCGGAGCAAAGGTCGTTAGGAATATTTTAATGCTTGCACAATTACAACCTGATATCGCAGGATCAAAGGGATTGTCGCGACGTCAACGACTCATGAGTAAATATCCCTTTCAATCTTTTATCCCAACGTGCCAATGACCTACCACGTACAGGGGTTCCCAAACTTTTCAATCGCGGCACACTTTCAGATTTATTTGTCTCGTCGTCGTTGTGAAAATTACTAAATAGTTAAATATAATATATAAGTATATAAATAGAATTAATACTCATTATTTTACGAAAGCAGAAAATAAACACGCAACGGCAACTTATTTAAAATGATTGTGTGAATTTGATGATTTTTTTAATATCGCTCGCCTGTTCCTCAAAATTTTTTATAAGGTAGGGCTTAGCTATGCTAGTCTAATTTTTTGCCACCATCTCCATTTCCTGAGAACTACAATCTTGGAATTTTCAAGGCTAGGAGTGAATAGATAGATATCTACTAGATGGACGAACGCCATCCTCGGCCACACCGTTACTTAACATCAGCAAGTTGGTGGTCAATCGTAGATCTATCTAACTAAATAAAACTCGCTCCACAGTGATATTTGATAATTACAGCTATGAAACTGGTGAATTACCGATATTTATGGAAAAAGGAATGAGAGGAGGAGGATGGCCGAATCTGGCTAATTAGGGAAAATGTAAATGCCTTGTAAATAAATAATAAAAAATAGAATGAGAATTCGTAGAGCTTTTGAAGTAAAAATAGAGAGTTCAATGAGACTCTCTGCTTGTGAGTAGTGAAATTAGGTGAAACTTGTGCCTGGAAAGGTGCTTAGCTAAACACTTGACTTTCTTTTCCAAAGAAGAGTAAATATGTTCATGGTGTCTCTTGTTACTCTGACGGCGCTCAGTTTAAGAACCCCTGATGTATTGAAAAACGTGTCTTATATACATATATAGGTACATCAAAGATAAACTTGTGTTTATCCTATAAGACTTTTTACACGTTTCCGACAAAACTCTCTATGGTTGTCCTTAGGAGAGTTTTGTCAGAAACGTGTAAAAAGTCATATTACTCTTTATTGTATTTTTTAAAACTTGTTTTTTTTTTTAATCTGTGTGATTGACGCATTTGCCCGTGTCAAATCCTGAGGTTTGTTCAAGTTTTATGGTTATTAAAAATCTTCATAAAAATCATATTATAAGCACTAGTCAGTGTCTAAGCCAAGTAAATTTCAAGTTGTTTTCAAGTTTTGGTTCTGTCTTGTTAAAGTAGTGTTCACTTTTACTGGAATATTCATTCTATGTAGTTATGTAGACAATGTGAGAAACACTAAAATCACTATTTTACACTATTATTATACGAAATAAAATGTTTTGGTGGTTGAAGCTTTTTGAAGAGTAAAAATTAAAACACTTTTTAGGGTTCCGTACCCAAAGGGTAAAACGGGACCCTATTACTAAGACTCAGCTGTCTGTCTGTCCGTCTGCCACCAGGCTGTATCTCATGAACCATGATAGACAGAACAATTTTCACAGATGATGTATTTCTGTTGCCGCTATAACAACAAAAACCTACTAAAAACAGAATAATATAATATCTATACTATATATTGTTTTACTATACTTATATATTTTGATATATATTTTTCGAAAAATATAAAATTTAAAAACGAAATAAGACGTCCCAATATTTCGGCACAGTTACATGCACCATGTTCGCGGGCGACTGAAGAAATCTACCCTCTTTCTCCGTGAACATGGTGCATGTACCTGTGCCGAAATATCGGGAGCTCAAAATTAACGCGAACCACGGTAAATATCCCGTAATAATAGTGTTTTCAAAATTAAAATCTTTCAAGTAAAACGAAGACAATGCGTTGCCGAGAAACTTGAGAAGAAAATCTTGGATTACTTATTTTGCTTTGCTACAGAAATTATTTTCTTGAAGGTTGCTCGCAAGTTTCAAGTTTATATCTCAGTCTAATGCGACCAAAAACTGTAAATAGAATCTGTAAATATCTTTGTTTATACCTTTTTAGGGTTCCGTAATAGCTACGAGGAACCCTTATAAATTCGCCATATTCGTCTGTTTGTCTGTATGATCGTATGTCACAGCTATTTGACTCAGAAACTATCCGTACTCAGCGATATCGATCCATTTTCTTGATGCGTACTGCACTGGAATGGAATTCTTTGCCACCATCTCTGTTTCCTGAGCGCTTCGAATTATATCTTCTAGAGTGAATAGATATCTTCTAGATTGATGAGCTCCATCCTCAGCTACATAGTCGCTTAACATCAAGCTAGTTAAGCGAGCGAGTTGGTGGTCAATCGTAGATCTACCTAACATAAAAAATCAGACCTAAACGAAATTTTCCAGGTCATTATTCTGTGATATATTTGATATAGATTATTCTATGTATCTCTACAAAATGTTATAGTAAAATTTTCTAAAAGTGAAAAATAGGAATGGCGCTCTATAGGTACATGTTTATAAAGTATGCATTTTTTTCAACTTACCAAGGCGTGTTATCGTCTATTAAAATTAAGATTATAAGATTAAGATATATATCTTACTCTCAAGATATATATTACCATATATCTTACTCTCAAGATATTAAGATTAAGATTACAAATATAATTTTCTTCTCAGATGAGATGTGTGCGATATATAGCTTGCCAAAGGTGGAAAAAATGTTCTTGATTGCGTTCTGCATTTCTCAATTATTAGACCTTGAAATTCTTAATTAACCACAGCAGTCCCTAGGCTTATATAAAAAATAAGATTATTTTAAACGCTCTGCAATTATAATTTTTCGAGATAAATACGTAAAACACTTAAGTCGTCATAGTACAGAAGTCATAGATTTTTTTCAAAGTTGTCTAAACAAACAATATCCGTCAAGTGGGTTTCTTTTAGATTGCAGCGTTAGCTACAATCTAAAAGAAACGCACGTACAATCTAAAGAAACTACAATCTAAAAGACACGCGTATGGTAGGGGAACCCTACCATATGGAAAAGATCGAAAAGAATGTAAGTAGATGGTATGAAGTAAATTTTTTTTTTGTCGTACAAATTCGCGGGTAATCTAGAAATTTACAGATATTCGGCCTTACCGAAAAACGTTACTTAACTTTAACCATCGTCTTAAATTCTGTCTTCTTTCCGCAAGTGTCATTACGTGTCAGCGAGAAGTTGACAAAATATGTTAAGCATTGCTTGAAGTAACGTTTTTCGGTAAGGCCCATTATCGCTGTCTGAAATGTGGAAGTCTAAAACAAAACTCACGAAACAAGTGTTCTCAGTTGACCGATACTCATATATCAACAATGAGATTTTGATTTAAACTCTATGGCGCCGTGTTAAAGCCTAATTTAGATTGAGAAATTTAGAGACGTATATTTTGTCACTTCGGATTATTTTGAAAATCGAAATCTAAATGTTGTCGAATTAGACCTCATTGAGCTCGGATGTTTTTGAGCGATGTCGCGAAATTCTTGCCGATTTAATGTCGTTTACTGTCTGTACATAAATTAATGCGATCCCATGTGCGTGTGCGTGCGCACGCATGGCTGGTTGAACCCCTCGAAATTACCATAATTTTCATTATTATTAGCTCGGCAAGGCGAGTTTCATTTCCCACAGCAACCGTAGCCCGATAATGTACCGGTTAAATTTCACAGTCTATTCACTCGAGAATAATGGGCCGGACTCAAGGTGGTAAGTTTGGGGGAATAGCAGATACAGGGGCACAATCTACAGAGTTTCAAAGATACTATATACTTATTACAGCTTATCGAGCTTTGGTGAGCGCACAAGACGCTGGACCGCTTACAAACTAGGGCAAACTAGAGGGAAGTTAGGATCTTGGCTTGGGCCATCGCCTGGATTGTTGAGTCAAATTGCCCTGGCACCCCTGAAGGGGTAGTACAAACATAATATTGCATAATTGGGAAAAAGTAATAAAATAATTTTATAATTACTGTTAGGTATTGCAATTCGATCCGATTTTCAATCCAAGGAATAAGTACTTGGTTTACACGTCCGTATTGTCTCAAAGTCACAGTCAAAAGATTTATTGCCAGGCTGTGGTACAGTGTAGTTACAATATATATGTATCAACAGCTACTCTTTTAGGCATGCAATACAATATAATTATTGATTAACATAAATAAAATTATCGATAAACGTAAATGTAGTTATTATTGATGAAAAAAATCGTTTAAAAACACATATTTATCAATAGCGCTGAGCACCAGTGCTTTTGAAGGCGCATGCCGTGATCGCCAACTGGCTTGCGACGTTCGGCTTTTAGGGCTTTATTTTTATAACAAACCCCCAAAAGTATCAATCCCTTGAACCGCCCCTGCACATATATGCTATCAGGGCAGCAATGGCAACCAGTGAGCTGCGTTAATTGTGTCGCATTATAACGTCAAAGCGTGATTGTGCCTGAGTTGCCAGCTATAGTGCTAACTAGTGGCTTTGTGGCTACCATTGATTTGCATCTAAGTAATTCAAGGTATCTTGTTTTCATAAAATGAGAAGAAAACATTTACATTGAGCTGTATGTACTTACGTACCAGAGGAGCTATCTGAGCAAAATTACTGTCACATTTTTTTGCTAAAGTAAACAAAACAGCGTTACAGCGCTGGAATAATAATTACATCGTTTATCTACGATAATACGTTACGATTGATGCTTGCAGCGCAGAATTGCATCTATGGTGTGTTTTCTCGCCAGAAAAAATATCGAAAGCACTCACTTCACTAGTAAGCCACTGAGTGAGGTGCGGCGCTCTCGCCGCAGTTGAATGTAACAAAGTAGCTATGAGTGGTGTCTGCTCTCGTACGTAAGTACATACAGCTCAATGTTTGTAAACTTATTTTATGTCCCGCGGTTTTATTGACGTTCTGATATGACTGACGAAAAACGGTGATATTGTTTTTTTATACAATATAGGTATGCGCTTGGCCGCCAACTCACTTGATGTTAAGTTATGTCGCGGTCTACGATGAAGCGCGCTTAACTAGAAGAAACCGATTCACTCGCGATTTAAAGACACCCATATTATATCCATCGGGGAAAATCCACTCAGGATGCGTATTCCACAATTTAGGATTATGAGCCCTTTGGGCAGAGATTAAGTCCCTGAGAGCAAAAGTACACGATATTGTTACATCATCATCATCATCTCAACCTCAAAAAATTTAATGTTAGCCATTGATCTCCCATGTGGATTTCCAAAAAAAACCTAATGGTTTGCATCCAGCGTCTTCCAGTCGCTGTATGAGGTTTCTACTCGAGGACTTTAGAACTTTTAGGCCCCACCGCTTATCAATTAGGTAAGAGCTTCATTAGCACAAGCTAAAACAGGGTTTTAAATATTTTTGCGATGTATATTTTTAGGTCTATGAAGGAAAATATAAAAAAAAAATATAATTTCCCCCTTTTATTTACTAGTTTGTACGGAACCCCCGGTGGGCGAGTCTGACGCACTTATCCGGTTTTTCCTAACCTTCACCGAACTTTTTCGTAATAAACAAGTGGCTTTATTAGAGCTAATGTAAATAATACGCCTTTATAAAAATTTACAGCAATTTTACGCATACTGTCTCAAAAAACGTACACTCAACAGCATATCAAGCGTAATGAAATCATGACTGAGACTGCAAAAACTGCTTTTCTGCAGTCGGGTATTTTTTTTCTTTTGACATAGATACTTGTTATTTAGTAAATGACCAGAAACGCAAACGACCTTAATATTATACATTCACAAATTATCATATCTACTCAAGAAGTTTCTCAATTCGTAAATTAACTACAGTTTTCTCTTTCTACAGTGTACGCCCGCTAGCTCCATCGAGCACACACACACGATTTTTTTATCAGTCCTGTTTGTACAAGCTGTCCCACTGCTGGGCGCGGACCATAGTCTACCCATAGTCTACGCTGGCCAAGTGCGGGATGGCAGACTTCACACAACTTCGAGATCATTGAGAACTCTCAGACATGTAGGTTTCCTCACGATGTTTTCCTTCACTGTTTGGTTGGCAATCAACAATACGCACATAACTTCGAAAATACTGAGTTGCGTGCCGCGGGATTCGAACCCAGGGCCTGCGGTTCGCAAGTCAGACGGTCTCCCGACTAGGCTGACGGAAACTTCATACACATGAATATTACATACAAAGTATCACATGCGCTCGTATATTGCGATTACCATAACCTGTCGCATCCAGCTCTATGCAACAGTTTATCGCATTAGGCTTCAGTGGCTCATTTAGATTGGTAAGCATCCGTGTATGCGCCTATGATAACAGCACAATGCTGGCTCAGAACTTATGCCTCGAATTTTCGGCTATTATTTTCACCTGTTTAACTTGAATACAAATACGTTCGTTATAATAATGTAAACAAGTATTTGTAGAGACTACATGTACTACATGTCTGAGAGTTCTCAATGATCTTGAAGATGTGTGAAGTCTACCAACCCGCACTTGGCCAGCGTGGCAGACTATGGCCTAACCCTTCTCACAATGAGAAGATGACCCGTTCCCAGCAGTGGGACAGTTTGTACAAACAGGGCTGATAAAAAAAAAAGTATTTGTAGGAAAAATACAAGTGTAAGTTTAGAAAACTCAAAAACCGCCGACAAAAAAACCGGCTAAGCCGATTTTGATGAAATATAGCTAGAACAGTCTCGATGAAATCCTCTTTCAAACAAAAAAACTAGATCAAAATCGGTCCATCCTTTTGTGAGCTACGATGCCACAGACAGACACACAGATAAACAGATACACACGTCAGACTTATATCACCCCTCTTTTTGGGTCGGGGGTTATTTTTATAAGAGAATGCATAACACGTATGTCAAAAAGGAAATAAAGAATATTTGCGCATACTGCACCGATTTTGATAAAATTTATATGGGATCACCTCTGAAGTATGATCTAACAAATACAAAAAGAATCATGGAAAAACATACAGACCGAATTGATAACCTCCTTTTTGGATGTAGGTTAAAAAGGAGGTACATTCTCCATAACAGATATGCTTGTAATTGAGACCGCTGGAAACAGACTTAGAAACAAGCCAAGCCCAAAACATTCCACGAATGAGCAAGTTTCAGTTGTACCTCGTTAACTAAATAGCATAGTTTCAGAAAGGTACACTTTACGTTGTATGAAACTAAAAGAAATCTCAACTCTACTTCTGAAACACAGTCTCAAACAAAAATCTACGCAGTGAAATAATAAAGTTGTATTTTTACGAAATAAAAAATTAAGTCTTTCATTTTTAGGGTTGTGTAGTAACTACGAGGAACCCTTATAATTACGCTATGTCTGTCTGTCTGTCCGTATGTTACAGTCATTTTATTCAGAGACTATCTACATAAGCGAAATTTGGCACGTAGATGTGTTTTGTAAACTGCTACAAAATGCCGAGGTCATATTTTTAAAAGACCTGAAAAATAGCGGTTATTCTGTTGTATGTTTTTGCCACAATAAAATACATGTCAATGTTTTGTTTATATTGTTTGCGTCCAGACGTCAGAAATAAAAGAGCAAATATGTTCTACCAAAGTCTACCCTCTAATAAATCCTAAAACTCTAATACCCTCTCCATGCCATCTAACCCTCTAATCACGGTCAAATGTGGTGTCAAACGGTCTCATGGTCTTTGATGCTCTTCCTAACCCGTAAGGGAAAATAGACGTGATTGTATGTATGTAAACTCATACTGCATTTCCGAAAAACGTTACTTTAAGGAATGCTTATCATATTATGTCAACTTCTGGCTGACACGTAATGACACTTGCGAAAAGAAGACAGAGAACTTAAGACATTGGTTAAGGTTAAGTAACGTTTTTCGGGAAAGCCCATATTTCTTAAGTCGGTTCTAAGTTGAGACAAAGTAAACTTTGTAAGATTACGCGTAATTGGGCGTATTTAGTTACAATGTACGCTTGATAGATTATAAAAATAAAGTTTACAACCTCACCGAGACGGATGTATAAGTGATAAAATTCACAGAAAGTAGCAAACTGCAAATGTAGAGATTTGTTTACTTACTTTTTAACCGACTTCCACAAAGAAGGGAGCTCATCTCATTTTCAAAAATTTATCTGAGCGCCTGATCGATGCGACGCGTGACCAAAATGCTGGCGCGTATCTGGCCCAACGCATAAGCATTGCCATTCAACGTGGCAATGCGGTCAGCATGCTGGGTACGCTGCCAACTGGTAGTGGGTTTGAGCATTTGGATTATCTTTAGACCTTTATCGGTCTCGGGTGATCGATGTGCTTTTTGTGTAGTAGTTTAGTTAGTTGAGTCTGTATATTGTTGTGTTGTAGTTAATAAAGGTTCTCAATTGATGGACATTTGACACAACACCATCTAGCCCAAACTAAGCAAAGCTTGTACTATGGAAACTAGATGGTTCTTAGGTCTAAATACGCCCGCCGACTGTGAAGCGCTGCAGCGCGACATTGATAGTATTGTGGAGTGGAGTGGGCGTTACCAGTTAGAGTTTAACATATCTAAATGCAAAACGATTACTCTGACAAGGTCCCACTCGCCACTCATTCAAGACTACAATATATCGGGAGTTGCGCTGGAGCGCGTCTCAGACATACGGGGTTTGGGTCTTACGATCGATTCGAAACTGACAACTGACCTTTAACAGTGACATTACACTTGTGCAAACGCGCTTATAAATCTCTTGGATTTGTAATGCGACAATCGGCCAGGTTCCAAGACAAGCATATATATCACATCTGACACGTGACATCCCGTCGGATGTGTGTAAAGCATTCAAAAATATCGGTTTACAAATGACAAGTTATGCAGTAACAAATATAAAAGGATTAAAAAAAAACAGCCGAATTGTTATGTTAACCTCTTTCTTTTTGAAGTCGGTAAGACCGGAAGTTATCATAGCTGTTTAGCTGGAAAATCGTTTCGATTATAACGACTCATATCCTTGAAATTCACGACCAAATATCACCATGAACGCACAAAATTGCGTTTCCGCCAAACCAAATCTTTGCATACCTTGTTTTGGACATAAAAAGTATTTTTACGACAGCTTGAACCACAACCACAGTGTATACGTGCAACAGAAGCTTAACTTGGAAATAGTGTCGAATTTACTGAGTAATTTTGTTTGATGGTTAGTTTAACTTCTGTCCGTTAAGTCGTCACCGAAAACAAGGTAGAAAATACTACACACAGTTTTACGCATTTTCAGGGTACTGTACTTAAAAAAAAAAAAACACTTTGTTTGCGAGAAGTTGAGACCTTTTTCCTCAGGCACTTATAGAACTAAACTCTAACGTTTGTTGAACCAATACAATTAGAATTGGTTGTAATAAAAAAACCCGGACAAGTGCGAGTCAGACTCGCCCACCGAGGGTTCCGTACAAACTAGTAGATAAAAGGGGGATATCATATATTTTTCTGTATTTTCCTTTATAAATCGAAAAATATACATCGTAAGAATATTTATGAATCAGTTTGTTTTAGTTTGTGCTAATGAAGCTCTTTAATTATGCATACCCCACATGATACAGTTAGAGTATTTTAAAATTTTGACCCTCCTTCCTTGCATAAAGACCCTATTTTTTTGTGATTAAATAAAAAAATTACAGTTTTCGGATTTTTCCTTTATGTGTGCTATATGTTAATGCTTCTTGCCAAATTTCACAGTTATAGGTTAACAGAAAATACCCCATAGGTTTTGATTCCCTTGCGAGTGTCGAAATATGCGTTTTGCGACATATACGCCTATTACTTTTTTTTTAATGAAAACTGAGAAGTTTGATTTCTCAAATAAAACATTTAAGTTTCCAGAGATTATTCAAAAACTAATAATGGGAAGTTAATATAATTAATAATTATGTATAATTAATATCATATTTACTATAATTATTGTTCGGCAGAGCAGCCGCGCAGAAGGTTCGCGTGTAGCATAGGATGGACAAACGCCTCGCCAGGTAGATAAAGCTTAAAGCACATCGGCATCGAAATAAAACAGGAAATATCGCTTGAATATCTTGCGCACTATATAATAGATCATTCTCATAATGCCAAAAACAAATATTGTTGTTAACTTTTATAGGATATAACACGATTGCAAAATAAAATATTACAGGACGGCACAAAACCACGTATAGGCAAGTCAAGATGGTGACAGAAAGAGAGAGCGAGAAAACCCGGGTTAAGGAATGAGTATTCGTCTTGTCAAAATAAGTAACGTCAAATATAAGCTGTCTACTTACTCTTGTCACTGTCATGATGTAAAGATTGTAAAGCATACAGATAATATAGAATGATTATTTCTAACAATTATATTAATTAATTATATACTACCTCGAAATAGCATACACACGGCAGAAAAACAGAATTGATGAAATAAATCTAATTTTGTAATTGAACATAATTAATAAGGGACCAGCCCGGGAACTTTCACTTTTTAATGGTTCAAGAAACAAAGATATTTGTTCAGAAATCAATATCTTTGACTAACAAAATCAATAGAGTATACATAAAAAAAATATACAGTCGAACACAGAACATCTTTCTTTTTTGAAGTCGGTTAATGGGAACCAAACTAGATAAATTTTATTATGAATATTAGAGAAGCCAGTCATCCGACACACAGTTTTCTCTCTAGTTCGATGCCATTGGAGTAAATCAATTTTGTGTATCTACTCTCTAAGACCAAATAAAGTATTTTGTATTTGTATTTAAACGCACGTCTGCCGCAACGCCTGAGGCTTAAAACAACGGTGCGTTTATACTTATCAATGAACATTATTTTATATTGATAGATAAATAGATAGATAAACTCTTTATTGTACACCATTAAACAAACACAATTTTACAGAGAACTTATAATACAGACAACAGGCGGCTTTATCGCTAAAAGCGATCTCTTCCAGGCAACCGTGGTATGGAGATCAATTCATAGAAAAAGTAAAGCGAGTGTGCAATAGCAGAGAGACTGGGTATGGTTATCATATAATTATACCAAACAATCTAATAAAATTAAACACTAAATACTTAAATAAAAAATAATATACACTAATAAATATAATACAACAAATACAAATATTTAAAACATATATTCTAATATCTGAAAAAGTGCCTACATAAATAAAAAAACAAAAAATTAGCACCAAAGCAACGTACCTTAGAAAGATAAAATAAATTTACTTGAAGATATGCTACTGTATCTCAAGTTATATATTATACCAACCGCCAAGGCTTCCATTTGGCGTTATACTATATATTTTACGCTAACTTCCATTTTATGATATGACTTCGCTACTGTCACTGATAAAAATTGGACATAAACTTAATTTGATGATTTCGCGCGTATTTTAATATAGTAATTTGACAGGAGAAATTAAGTCTGTGCAAATTTGTTCTGTAAATGTAATACCTTTAAACGAGCAATTCTTGTATGTATGTATGTATATATATATATATATATATATATATATATATATATATAATCTAATACCTTCAAACGAGCCATTCTTGTATATATGTATATATAGGTAATCTGAATCCCGGAAACAGCTCCTACGATTTTAATGAAATTTAGTTTGTAGGTAGATTAGGGGACGATAAATCAATCTTGCTAAGTTTAGTTTTTAGTGAACCCGGGTTTGCTCGTATTTTCAGTCATAAAAATCCGAGTGGAGCTCAGTCGCCCATGTACTGATATATTCATTATGTAACGTATCGGTAAGACTACCGATATGTCATAATAGTTTGATTAATGCCCTTTAGACACCTATAGACTGTAGACTAGTTTTGATGTATGTACTCGGCTGGGCAGCGTTCGGGAAACATAAACGTCTTCTCTTCCAATATTCCCCAATCCCTCAAGTCGAAAGTTTACAACCAGTGTGTGTTACCAGTGATGACATACGGCACTGAAACGTGGTCCCTAACTATGGGCCGTATAAGGAAGCTCAAGGTCACGCAACGAGCTATGGAGAGGGCTATGCTCGGAGTCTCTCTACGAGATCGAATAAAAAAAAAAAAAATTTTATTACGTCATAAAGATGTACGAGGTCTTCTAATGAAAGTAAACGGATTTGCTGCTCTTTATTGAACTTGAACTTATAATAGATGTATGTTTCAGCACTAACTCAGATATCTAACTAATTGTTTGAAGACGGAGCAGATCAACTAGGTACTGGATTTTGGGATCGAATACATGTATATATATTTATTTATATTTTTATTTATTATTACTGGTCGCTATGTCCCTTTCTTAACATTTTGTTATATTTTAGGTATTATTAGATACATATTTCAGTAATATCAAGACACTGTAAGAACTCAACGGTTTGAGATAATTATGACACCATCGAAATCTCGTTACCGAGTCTATCGTTATACCGTAACGGCCGCAATGCCGTTCGATTCGTTTCTTATACCTACATTTACTGCTGGAAATATGTATACAAATTGCGGTACTTTAAAGGAAAATTTGTAAAGAAAGATTTGTAAAGAATAAAAAATATATAACTTTGCCTTTTCCTTTAAAGTGTCGTATTTTTTATACATATTTCCCGCAGTAAAGAATAAACAATATATAACATTGTAAAAACTAGTGTTATCATAGTTGTCGTTGTCTCAGTGATTTTTCTGGAAGTATAATCTTGTTCATTGTTTATGCGATTGTGGCGCGATATCGATGAAGATACATTCATAATTTGATCAAAATTATAGTTTATTTTTAAATCAAACATATTGTTGCTAGCTTGCCAGTTGCCAGCCATACTTCTTAGACTTCGTAGAGTTATATAGTGAACATAATCAGAAGTATGCGATGAAGATGTTCTGATAAAGTAACCAAAAATTATACATCGTAACTACAAAATAATAAACCTATTTAAGCATGGGCTCATATTTTAGTCGTACTGAGCACCTATAATTACATTGATCAAAGTTTTCATGTAACTATGAAAATTTATTTGCAATTTTTTTTTGTTATTCGCTTTTTAATAATAATAAATAATAATAAATATTTATGGACATTTCACACAACACCATCTAGCCCAAACTAAGCAAAGCTTGTACTATGGAACTAGATGGCTGATAGAATACATATATACTTTTTTTTGTTGTAAATATATATACATATGATACATAGAAACACCCAGACACAGAACAAACATCCATGCTCATCACACAAATGTTTGCCCTGGGTGGGGATTGAACCCACGACCTTTCAGTTCAGCAGGTAGACGTAAACACACTACCAACTGAGCCACAAGGCCAGTCAAACAGTTCATACGTTTTTCTAACATTGCAAGAAAATATCCAAGTTGCTTTAAAATACTCGCATTCACAGAAAAACATCCTCAATACGGCCCATCGAACTCCCGAATATATGGGAAAGTAAACTGAATTTACGATGGGACGAACTCAGTTATTACATAGTATAAATGGTTTATATCACTTGATAGACCATTTAACACAACGGTGATGTGTGGTGAGCTCTTTCTTTGCGAAAATAATATCTTGGAGACCCAGTAGACGGGAACGAGCAATAATTTTACTAATAAACCTTTGATAAGTTATTGTAGTAAACTAAAATACCTATAGTGAACCTTTTAACTTTTTACATTTGATAGATTTACGATTGACCACCAACTCGCCTGATCGCCTGATTTTTAGGGTTCCGTAACTCAAAAGAAACTGAATTTACTTATAACTGCCCGGAAACGAGCGCGCTGACGATCTGGCTAAAGAGGCAGCCCTCACGTTAAAGAGGAAGTCTGACTATGACTGGTGTCCTGTATCTTATGTCGAGCGGGTTATACGCGGTACATTCTTGGAAGAATGGGACACAAGATACAAAACCGGGGAGACCGCGTCCATAACAAAGTCCTTCCTTCCAGACGTAGTGAACGCCTACAAATTCGTGCGTACAGTTAAACCAGCAGGTATGTTAACACAAATACTCACAGGACATGGTGGGTTATCCCAGTACTTGAACCGGTTCAAGTGCAAGGATAGCCCATCGTGCGTCTGTGAACCAGACGCCATAGAGGATGTGCCACACGTCTTGGTAAGCTGCCCAGCATACGCGCGATTCAGATTCGATTTCGAACAAAGGATAGGACGAAAAATAGATAGGAACAATTTGAGCGAATTGTTAATAAGTAAAGAAACTATGGAAGCATTTATAATATACTGTACCGAGGTAGGAAAACTAGTAAATAATAGAAATAAAACTAGATAAATAAGATTTTGGTCGGCTATATAATGAATTTATATATACCGCAGCAAAAATTTAAAGTATAGATAGTTTAAAATGTAATAGGTAATTAGGTCAGTGTTGTAAATGTAGATGTAAAGATCAGAAAAATAAATGTAGGGTATGTAAGTAAACTTAAGTATGAAGTAATATGTAAGTTGTATTTTTAATTGTACTTATATCAAGTACAATTAAGAATACAACAACAAGAATGCAATAGATATAGATTAGATAAACATGTGTAAGTAAATAATAGAATTATATAAAAATTGTAAACAAAAAGTTAGATAAGTAAGGTATGCCCCCTGTATTAAAATCCTTAAATTAATATTAAGGATATCCTTACCCTTTGCTATTTATCATAAAAAAAAAAAAAAAAAAAAAAAACTCAAAAGAAAAAAACGGAACCCTTATAGGATCACGTTTGTTGTCCGTCTGTCCGTCCGTCCGTCTGTCAAGACCTGTATGTATCTCGGGAACGCGTGAAGTTATCGAGTTGAAATTAAAACCATATACGCAGATCCATAGTTTCTTGATGCAGAAAGAAAAATCGAACTTCTCAGTTTTCATTAAAAAAAGTTACAGCCGAAAATGTCGCAAGAAACGTACATTTCGACACTCGCAAGGGGATCAAAACCTGTGGACCGATGGTACTTCCTGTGGACCTATAACTGTAAAATTAGGCAAGAAGCATTGTCTTATACTACTCGTAAAGGAAAAAATTTGACACGCACTTGTCTGGTTTTTATATTCTCCCCTCTCTATTACTGCACGCCCCGTCATTTTCCTACCTTTGCGTTCTCTATCCTAACGTTGCCTGGAAGAGATCGCTATTAGCAATAAGGCCGCCAGTTGTTACAGTAGTTCCTAATTCATTTCTCTTGATTGTAAATTGTCTGGTGTGTAGAATAAAGATTTTATCTATCTATCTATTTACGTACACTTAATTTGACTGTAATCAAACGGGTGCCTTACCATCGCTTAATTTTTTTATCTTCGTCGTCTTTGTACAATAGCTACGTGAACCAAAATAAAACTTAGTTAATATACGGTAATTTAGCGGCTTTCATTCCTCAACAAAAACCACAAAATAAAGTTGATCACGCATTCGATGTGGCAACGAGGTGCTGTTCCCTAATATTAATAAAAAGCCAATGGTTACTGGTGAAAACTTGATATTGTACTTTGACACGCCATTCGTGACTGTCCATGTTAGGGCTCTTGTGTGCTGGAATGCGGTAGATGCCAATTTCTGTGAAAGTTATGTTAGAAAAGTTTTTTGTATTATTAATTGTGGAACCTGACATATTTTTTGTCATAGTTCGTCTACTATGCGCTGCTATATTTTATATTTTGCAGGGATAGGTTTCTTGTATAAGTAAAATTAACAGTAGACTTGGTAGTTAATTTGAAACGTCATGTGCGATTTTTTTGTGATTTAAAGTGACGTATAGATTAAATAGATACTTACTGCAGTTTTTTATACAAAATATATCTACGATTGACCACCGACTCGCCTGATGTTATCACAGATGTAAGGTTGTTGAGTCGTATAGGCGACTGTGTACCTAAAATTATTGAGAAATCCAAAAAATATCACTGATTTTTGCTGTCGCAAACTGCCACTAACGCCTGCGCACCTTTGTCTAATTCTAATTTGAGTGGGGGGCGATGAGGCCTGCACTGAGGTCCCGCTTGGGGTGTATTATGCATTCCCCCCAACCAGCCTACCCAAACCATGCGCGCCCTTATTCCACGTTAATATTGCTGCGAGAGACTCGCGGCTGACGTTGAAAAATGTCGTAAAGTCTATTTAACTCAAGTGTGCAGCGCAAATTTGCTGCGGAAAAGAACCATAATGGCGATTAAATTTAGGTGAACGTGATAAAATTTCGCGGAATACAGCCATAAGGGACATAATATGTACAAAATATGTACAACAAAAACGTGTATACAAATAAATAAAAAATATCATCAACTGCCTGTTGTCTCATGTATTAATTTGAAATTCAATAAAATATATGTCGTCTAAGAAGTTTTAGCGATAATCAGAAAAAACCTCCTCCTGAAAAGCAAGGGTCTTGTGATTGTGGCCGTCTTCGACGGACACGATGATATATATTTAAACAAATCCATGACCTACTTTAACAAATTGCTCATACTCAAAATTTCTGTCCACAATTAGGTACCGATTTGCTTGCTCAGTTAATTACATTAAATTACTATAGCTTAGAAATTGAAATTGAAAAGGGTTACAAATACAATAAACAACTTCCATTCTAAATATTTATAAGTAACGTAGGTAACTTAAAATATCGCACATACCAAGCTTCAAATCAAGCCAGTGTCACGGGAAAAAAACCTGCATTGTGTAAAGCTTTTATTCCAAATGCTTTAAGAATGGAGTTGTTTGTTCACTACTGTTTTATGTTGTACGTGAAAAGTTGGAACAAACAGCTGTCGTGCTCTTCGGAGCGAATAAATGTAGTTTTTAATTGAGACTGGCAATTGTGAAATACATACTTCACTTTGGGAGTTTAGCGGAAACGCTATGGAAACGTCGACATCGCACGACAGGTTTAGCTCGAGCTCCTGCTGCTAATTGTGGAATGCATCAATTTGTTTTGCTTGGACTTTTTTTAGCATATATTCTACCCTCTTTTGGTGTATATTCTTATTGAAAATAACCTAGCTATAAATGTTATTGAAAAGGCACTTGCCAGCGTGGCATACTGTGGCCTTACCCTTCTCACAATGAGAAGATGACCCGCGCCCAGCAGTGGGACAGTTTGTACAAACATGGCTGATAAAAAAAATGATATGCTATTTCTAAGCTAACATACATAACAAACTTACGATGTTCCTAATTATTAATCACTTATTATTCTGAATCATTATATTTTATTCCGGCAATAAGATTTAAAAGCTTGTAAAATGTAAATGTATAATTTTACTATTAGTTTTAATAGTAAAATTTCCAAAAGAAATTCCAGAAGAGAGAGTTTTTTTGGAAGTTTTTCCAGGATTTTATTTACATTGGAGATGTTTATTCTGTAACTCTTAAAAAAAACTCTTTATTGTCAATAAAGATATTTTAAAAAATAAATAAATATGTAAACATGTCATTTAGTTGCTTTGTTTTATTTTCCTAAGCTCTTGTTATTTCGAATTTATTAACGTATTTATTCATTAAGTGTTCGAGCAAGTGCATTAGTATGGGCAAGTGAAGTCAGGTGATATTAATAAATATACTATTATCGGAGGGTAAAATGTATCTTTACACCTCCACACTTTACTGAAAGGTGACGAGCAATTGTCTGTGACTTTGACTGCGACTATACGTTGAAAACTTCTGAACAGCCTTTTTGGAATTGATCTTAATATTGTTTTTATTTGAACAAACGGTCGACTCACGTCTATTTTTGAGCCGATTTCTCCGATAGTTTCAACCACATACGGCGTAAAAATGTGTAATAATCACGTTAGTTTACATAATAAGATCTTAATAGTATTAAAAATACGCTGTATTTTTTACCAATTTTATTTGACGTCATAACGTCTTATAAATCGGTGAACGCAGGCTGCACGCACGAAAAAGTATGACTCATTGTCACGTTCGCTTGAGCGAGAGCGCGGAACAAGGGATAGAGAGGCACGATAGGCCTAAGCGTTCGGCTTGTGACGCATATCTATCATGACGTTATCACGTAAAATTATCGTCCGTAAACCGACTTTACAGACAATCATTTTTGATTGAAGACAAATAACAACATTAAACAACTGTAACACTATAACTTATACGTATTACCTCTTTTATCTTTCTTTTCAGGGTTCAACTTATATTGTCAAAGTTTAGAAAATAAAACAACAAAATGCATTCATACAGTCACGGATCTAACCCTCAAAAAAGATTTTTGTCAACCCCCTCTTATTTACACTCATACCGAATCCTTATTTTAATCCTGCACCATTTGGCTAAACCACGAAGGAAACAAACAGCGGCAGCAAACATAATGTAGCTACAGTCGACGGTTCACCGCAGACTAGCAATATCCGGAACGCAAAAAGAGGGTTCCCTTTGTTTCTCCTATTGATTGCGGCTGCGCTCGTCACAGAATCGTAGAAATTGTGAAAATATGCATGCATGTCTGGCCGTCGATGCTCACTGACAAAAAGCTTAATAAATTTATTAAATCAGGCGTTACTGTGCGGAAATTCATATTCAAAAACTTAAATCTAACTTTATATCTAGCGTGTTACCGCTTAGAGGTCTTCAAGCTGGTACTTTTGCCTAGTTCGAAGTCTTCAAGCTGGTACTCTTCTGTTTCGGTGTTTTCTATCTGGTACTCTTGACGGATTCGATGTCTTCAAGCTGGTACTCTTGTACAAGAAAAAATGTTTAGAAAACTCAAAAATCTCTGACAAAAAAAGCTGAACCGGTTTTGATGAAACGTAGCTAAACACACGCCAAGAACAATCCCGATGAATCCTCTTTCAAACAAAAAATATCCAAATTAAAATTGGTTTATCCGTTTGAGAGCTACGATTCCACAGACAGGCACAGAGATACATATGTCAAACTTATAACATCGCACTTTTTGGGCCGTGGGTTACAATAAAACCACTTTCTGAAAATTACCTATTACTGACCATCCGGTTGATTATTTTACTTATATGTCCACCAAATCATACCATCTAGTTCCCATTGTAGAAGAGTTGCTTTGTTTAGGCTAGATGATGTTGTGTGAAATGTACACCAATATCAATTTACTTATTTCATCTTACAATCTCATTTAGGTTAATTTTGAAAACGTAAACAGAGCGTAAAATATAAATGTTTTATTTTTTAACCGACTTAAAAAAAGGAGGTTATCAATTCGACCTGTATGTTTGTAATATTGTCAGAATTGCACAATTTCTGTATACGTTAGTCTATACCAGCTTCTAAACATGTGTGCCAAATTTCATAAGTGTATGTATGTTTGTATGTTTGTCCACGCATTACGCAGAAACTATATTTCAAAAAAAAAAAATTATTGAATAAAGTATCTTTCAACTTAGGAGTCACTGTAAGTTTTATCAAAATCGGTTCTGTAGTTTTCAAGATATGGGTTTTTGAACACTCACTTCGTTCATCGCAACTGCAGAGCAGTGTCTACACCTGATATTTCAATTGTTTGATATACAGTGACATGAGCGGTGTTAAGCTTTGTCGACCGTTTTTAACCGACTTCAAAAAAAGGAAGATATAAATTCGACCTGTGTTTGTAATATTGTCAGAACTGCGCAGTTTTTGTATATGTTAGTCTATACCAGCTTCTAAGCATGTGGGCCGAAAGGTTCTCGAGTGGAGACCACGCACCGGCAAGCGCAGCGTAGGAAGACCAGCCACGAGATGGGCAGATGACCTCATACAAGTGGCAGGAAGACGCTGGATGCAAGCCGCTTCCAATCGGTCTTTTTGGAAATCCATATGGGAGGCCTATGTCCAGCAGTGGACTTTTTATGGCTGAAATGATGATGATGAAATAAAAGTAAATTTAAAAAATTAAACCGACTTCAAACTGTAAAGAGAGAAATAACACGATGAAAATCATTACTAGGCGTCTACCCAAGTAGGTAGGTATCTAAACCAACTATTTTTGAGCTCGGTGTCTGTATAGGACAATACTTGATGACAATTTGTTTAGGTCAGGACACCGACCTCAAAAATAGTTGGTTTACGTACCTACTTAGGTAGACGCCCAGTATTGATTTTCTTCGTGTTATTTCTGTCTTTTCAGTTTGAAGTCGGTTAATTTTTTTAAAATTACTTTTATTTTATAAAGGGTATTTTATTAATAGGGTTCATATTTCTTGGCAACTAGCATTCGTTCACAGTTGACACCAGGGAATCATAACAAACTGGCAGCTGGAACGGTTCCTGCTTACATAACAGTAACCTAAACGTACAAGTGCACGGATCGCGGGAGTGATGGATGACCTGCGAGGTTTTGTTTGCACAAACAGCTGTGCATTTATGCTGACCTGGTACTCTGGAGCGCGATAGCTCACGAGCCAATATTCGCTTAGATTTCTTGTTTGTTTTCTCTATTAGTCTATTGATGCTTGAAATATTTTTGGACCAATAGTGCGTAGTTGAACTTTTTGAATTTGATTGAGAAAGGTTGAAAAATTTAAAACAAATGGATCAATAAAATAAATTCGGCTATTTCCTTGAAATTATTGAAAAATGAACAAGAAATATCCATTTAAAGAAAGCCTTCCCTGCGAGTGTTTTAAAACCGGTGTCCAATGATATAATATCGAACAATTGTCTGTATATAAAGTATACTTCTATAGACAAACAATACATCGGTGATACGATTAGAGTTCCATTTGTAAGTACTTCATCGTCATCATCATCTTAGCCATAAGAAGTCCACTGCTAGACCATGGATTTCCAAAAAGACCGATTGAAAGCGGCTTGCATCCAGCGTCTTCCCGCCACTTGTATGAGGTCATCTGTCTATCTCGTCGCTGGACTTCCTACGCTGCGCTTGCCGGTGCGTGGTCTCCACTCGAGAACCTTTCGGCCCCATCGGCCATCAGTTTTACGTGCTATGTGTAAGTACTTATGTGATTATAATTTATTACCATCAGATGAACCAGCATACTGCCACTGTTTGCTGTTATTTTGTAAAAGAAAAAGGTTTAGCAACAACTTCGCTCACTCCACGACGCTAAAACAACTCTAGGAAAGACTACTAACAAGCCTATGCTTAGAAATTATCAAAAAATTTTTTTTTTCCATTTATTTTAACATGTTTTAAGGATTTATTAGTCATTTCAATTTAAAAATAATTTCAAATTTCTTATTTTATTCTACAGGTCACATAAATGACATCTTTATTGTAATAAAAATCTTATTACAATAAAATCGTGTAGGGGTAACATACCAGAAGTCGGTTAGTAAAAATAGGAAAGATTTTTTTCCCTCATCTGCTATTATAATATACAAAATCTTCCTGCCAATAAATATTTGCCGACATACATAAACATTAAGGTCGACTAGTAATAAATTCCGATAAATTCAAACCCAAAAATCCGGTTCCCTTTTGTCATATCCTAGTGTAGGGCGCGCTACATACCTACTTATACCATGTGTTATTCATGGTCTATTTGGGGTATGGTTTCCGTGTGCCATATGGCGATATTTTGTATTCGTAGGTTTCCGTTCTAAGCACAGAAAAAAGGTTTTCTGTGGTTTTAAGAGTGTGAGATTTTTTTTAATGTAGAATCAGGTTTGCGTTTGACCGCCAATTCGCCTGATGTTAAGCGACGTTGCGGCCTACGATGGAGCGCGCTTACCTAGAAGAAATCAATTCACTCGCGATTTAAAGACACCCAGATTATATCTATAGGAAAACACCGACACAGGAAGCGTATTCAATAATCTAGCAGTCCGCACGATGAAAGTGGAATTAAAGAGTTTCGTTCGGGTTTTTGGAATATCCATCATGAAACAGTTACGCTTTTTTATGTTAACTTATTTTCAACTACTTCATAAGGCTATGCTGTCTGTCTCTCTATCTGTCCTTCACATAAACGGCTATATCTTTGAACGGTAACAAACACATGTATCAAAATTGGCAAGATTGTAGGGTTTACCTTGACGTAAATCTCCGAATCTTTGATGTAAATCTAAAAATTTGTCAAGAGTGAGGCAAGCTTGCGTAAACAATTTTTGAAAAAAAAACTTCCTTGTTGATACCACAACAATTATAGTTTAAAACACAAAAAAAACCGACTTCAAATACGCAATATGTATAACGCCTGCAGAAAAGCGAATGCAAGCATATACGCGACTTTGCTATTCACTTTTCTACAGTTGTTTGGATGATACTTTAACAGTTATTTTGTTATAAAAACCAAAGTACCTACTGCATCGATTTTGTTAAAATTCATATGGGACCACCTCTAAGTACAAAAAGAATCATCAAATACAATGCAAAATTGGCTGAGTAATCAGTGAACAAACATACAAAAAAAAAACATACAGACCGAATTGATAACCTCCTTCTTTTCTGAACTCGGTTAAAAAAAGAAACTATAAATGACAAGTGAACGTTTCTTTGGCAGCAGGTGTCATGTGACACAAACTTATCAACGTTGAAGCTCATGTATTGTTTTATGCATAGAAGTACGGAAGCCTCGGCGTGCGACTGAAACTCACACTTCATTTTTTCCATACATCTCAATGTATGGAAAAAATGAAGTGTTAATGCAATTACAAAAAAAATGAGAGTTGTTAAGTGTCGTTTTTGTAAGCGTATCAAGCGTATTGAAAACGTTAGACTGTGAAACCGCTTTTCTGCAGTCGGTTACTTTGTCTTCATTTTAATATAGATAAGTACTTCACTTACATCGCATTGAACTATTTCTACCTGAGTTGAATTGAAAGTTCGTTCTACTCTGAAAGTCCGGAACAAGTTGTAAGTACGTTACTTCGAAAGTTTGAGGCAAATGACCGTTATACAGGCAAACTTAGATACTGGATACATAAGTAGCTAGGTGTAAACTATTGACACCGACATACCTACGTAATGAAAATTCCAAAGACGTATTGGTAGCAGTCACCAAAGTTTGCAACTTAAATGAACATTTATGTAAGTATACGTTTAGAAAACTAAACGAAACCCCCGACGAAATAACGGCTGAACCAATTTTGATGAAACATTATATGAAGAAAACTCCTTGTCTGAACTTTATGACGCTTTATTATTACTTATAACACTGCACTTATTTCACTGCACTGAGCGGTCTGACGCTAAGACCGCCTTTTTACTCCCGAGTTACGCCGCGACTACTTTTGGGCTACTAAGGGCCGCTCGCGCTCGTCCGCCCGCGATATATCCCCTCCCCGGAATTACAACATCACGCCATCATCCGGGGTAGCGTTCATTCTGTTCGATCACCGTTCTCCAGAGTATATAAATTAAGAAAATAGCAGTGCTGCCACTCCGCAACACTGAAAACACCGCACACCACATACAACAAATATTCAAATCATGACACTCGGCCATCCGCTTTTGTGCAACGTCCCGATGCACAACAACTCTCTAAAAGCAAGTCTGATTAATCATATCGAACCCTTTGGACTCCTTAAAGATTTGCTGCAAAATAAAATAGTTAAACAGTAATTATTATGCTAATTTTATAAAACTACTTATGGCACACTAAACTTTGTAGTATACGTTGTCGTAACTAGTTATTATTGTAGATACAAATAATCATGACACTCGGATTCGTTTTTAAATATGACAATTATTTTATGTTTATTCTAGCTGGTCTGGGAACCGGAGGCTTCCTATTCGTGTGTACACTATGCAGATAAATCATTGTTGTACAAATATGTTGTACGGATCGAGTATATATTCTGGTATTTCCAGAGGTTTGGTATATAATTAAAAAAAGTACATAAAAACTTATTCAATTCGCATTATTAATTTACTGTCGGTTACTCAATTACTTCCTCCTCTGGCTTAGTGATTGCGAACGGCAGCATCATTATATAAATGTCCCAATGTTGAAGTGGCCACTGAAGTAGCATTCAAACCTTGTAGACTTGGACTTGTAGACTTTTTTTTTATGAAAAACTCTATAAATACTCCTTTTTGTTATTCGTCCAAACATTAAAATGACCAACGACAAAGCTTGAATAAAATAAAAGCAAATTTCGTCCAAAAATAATTACACATAAATTCAAATATTTAGATCCAACTCAAACCAGCTCCAGTAATAATATGGTGACACGAGTACGTTAATTTTGTAAGTGCTCTCATAGGAATCAACATTTTAAACTGTATTTCTGACATTGTCCTGCCATTACCAAATAGCATTTTAAAATTGTGTAACGTATACTCCCCAAATCCGAGTAATACAGAGAATAAGAGAACGGAAATAATTTTCCAAACCCCTTTTTTTTTTTAGCAAGTCGCTACAACCGCATTAATTTCTGTCAAGCTTGTGGATGATCGGCAAAGCACATGAGCAAAATTTTGTCAGTTTAGAATGTCAGAAGTATTATTATTTTCTAATCACTAAATTTCATTATCATAGGGACAAATTAGTCACGATAAACTACAGGTAGCTGATCCATTGTCAGTCCTTCACCAACCGTTATTTGACTGGCGTATACCTGTTGCTGTTTACCATTAAATTGATGTACTATCAAGTTGAATCACTTCACATCACAGATGCCCTGAGTTGACATCTGTCGGATTTTAATCTGTTGTTTGCCAAATTCTTCTTCTTAATCGTACACTCTAGTCAGAGTGGTCGTGGTTGCAATGGCGGTGGCTCCTCGCCGTCACCGTCACTCTCCAGGCCAGCTGCTCTTCTCGCGATGCTTCTCCATTTCTGCCGGTCGGTTGCATTGCGAGTACACTCTACTTCGGTGGACTGCGTAGCTTTTCTAATGAGGTCGGTCCAACGTGTTGGTGATCGTCCAGGACTTCGCTTGCCTTCTACACGGCCATGCATATGCTGCGATAGGCTCTCCGTCGAGTGCTCTTTTCTTGAGATCTGCGCAAAGAACTTCAGTATTTGCAATTGCCCAGTCGACGATAATCTATTTCGTATATGAATCTCTTTGAGGATAGAGTTGTTGGTTGTTTGTCAAATACGTCATCACTATTTTGATGACACGTTAGCTAGAAAAAATACTGTACACATTACATACTAACAGTACTCAAACCGAGAATGTGGACATATTTATTTTCCCATCCAATATTTATAGTACTGATGTAACAGTAGAGCAGAAATTACTTGACTAGGTTTTAATAAACTTAGCTGTAGGTAAAGACAGAGAATGTTTATACACAGAAGCATACTTAATTCCTTTTAGTGCACACCTGAACTAATACTAAAGCATCAAAAGAGAAGAAGCAGGTAATCACTTCCATAAATAAAATTAGTCTCAATATTTGTCTTATTAATTTCTGTTTTTTTTTTTTAAAGGTCTATATAATGTCGACTAGTCATATCATAACTGCTCTTGCACTGAGTACAAGCCAGTGGTGATTTTGATAGTTGCCGTTTTATTTCAACTAAAAATCATATTTCGGAAACGTTACCAGTCCTATCAAATATTGCTTATTTTTAATGAAGATATTTTTTTATTTATCGATTAATTTTCGTATGCTGGATCCAATTCTGTTATACGCTTACCAAAATTATACTAGATTTATCAAAATGTTCATATGCACGAACGATATTTAACGATATTGATCTAGAACCTAGAAATACTTGCACGCTTTGACAGCACAAATAGAGGACCAAATGTTATTACTATCATAAGACCACATATTTGTATACCTATTTTGCAAGAAATAAATTAATTATGAATATTCAGTTTTTATATTTGACTAATTTTTGAACTCATAAACTGTACTTTTACAATAAAACCGCCACCGGTGCAATCTATTTTTGAGGCTAATTTGTTTGAAATATGAAACTGATCAATCAGTTCTCTCTGATGACTAATTTTAATTTTATTTGACAATATGTGTATCTTTTATTGCTTCTGCTTTGTCTTATTTTATATATTTTTGGTTTGTGTATTAATCTAATAACAATTAATAATAATTATTATTTTTTTATTTTTTCGCATGTGCATGATGCTGTCTACCTGACATTTGTACGCCTAATCGGCACAACATGATTTTAAGCGACTAAATTTAGTGTAACATCTTTTATGCACTTGTTGTATAAAATTCTCGTGTTGTATGCAAATAAATTATCTTTATCTTATCTTTATCTTTATCTCTTTGAATTATCTTTAGTTTGTGATAAGAAACTTCGGTCATCGCTTAAATTCAAAGTCAAATTATTTCTTGGGCTTGTAACAAAAGTGTTATATTAGAAAAGCCCTTTTCAAATTAGTATTTTTTGTTACGTTTGTACTCCAAGCTTTTTCTGTTATAAAATACAATTTAACGTAGTTTTTATTAATTTAGATATAATATATTCTATTTATTTATGTCATTTTTATATCCAATAACATAATAAATAATAAAAGGATGTCGTCAAACTTATGTCAATATTCATAATAATGTTCAAAAGGCCAAAATAGAATAATAAAAAATATGCCAATCCACTTATGGAAGAAAGTAGAAAATATGATCCGCTGTTCCATTAGAACGAGAATTCAGCAAGATCTATTTTCATCAACTTATTCAAGGCATAAAATAGGTTTCTCTCAAAGAAACGTTTACTACGTACGTTTACTCTCGACTAATAGTTTTGTAATATTATCGAGTGGTTCATTTAACATACAGATTTGTTTATATATATTTTACGATAATTGTCAACGCTCATCACTGCTTACGTCACTGTCCAGCGGACAATTCAACAAAGTGTAGACACTGCTCTGCAGTTGCAAAAATAACGTGGGTGTTCAAAACATGACATCTAATTACGTTGGCACATACGGATCGCTGATAACTATATATATTTTTATAATAATCCTTAACCGAATAGTATTTTTTGGTAAATGTCTTAGGCTTACTCATTTATCAATTCATGAATCTTATTGATGGAGTAATTTCCATTCTCTCTATAATCTAATAATAATAACCATAATAATTGAGAATCTTATAATTGCAAACAGATTACTCATAAATTTATTCGCTCTAACGCACTATACGCGTTTTATCAAAAGTAAGTGTAAGTCACTTCTAAGTCGATTCTAATTAGTACGTTTCGGAAATTTCAAGCATAGTGGCATTTGTCAAGACTCCTCCCTCGACTCTTTGAGTTTCTATGCACGTCAAGGTTACTTGCTGCGTGTCGATTGATCTCTCAGATCGGTTGATCTCTCATATATGATTTAAATTTTCTCTATGAAACTCGAAACTACATCAAAACTGGAATTATAACGTTATATCATCATTAAAAGTCAGGTGCTCAGGTTCTGGGAAAGTCCGATCAATGATTCTGCTATTCAACGCTTAACATAATCACATTAAAATGATCATTAATCGACTGGATTAATCAAATCCACTAAAATACAAGATCTGTGTACACTCTTGCACACCATATACATATTATACAAAATTTAGTTAATCAAGTTATTTTGGATTAAATACAGTTTGGAGCTTCTACTTTCCTTTGAATAGGCTTGACCTGCTGCAGTTTAAAACGTTCATGGCTGGAAGCTAAGTGTTCCGTGACCGGTTAAAATTATCATCCTGAAACCAAACCTTCATGGTTACAGCTAAAACATCATTGAATAATTGAACTTAAATCTTACAGCTCACTTACATGGTTGTAACGAGAACATCATCAAATCTTCAAACTTCGACATCGTCAAATCTTCAAACTTCAAACATCATCAAAACTTCAAATATCGTCAAATCTTCAAACTTCAAACATCGTCAAATCTTCAAACTTCAACCTTACAACGCGCCTATATGGCTGCGGTGAAATCATCATAAAATCTTCGAACTTTCCTTACGGCACACCTACATGGCCATACTTCTTTAGAATATTACCCTGCAGCTCATCTACATGGTTGCAGCGATAACATCATCAAATCTACGAACTTCAACTTTACGGCACACATACATGGCACTCTTTGGAACATTTTCCCTGCAGTTCACCTACATGACTGCAGCTAACAAACTCATAAACACTAAAAATCCTTGAATTTCAAACTCGCAGTAACACTAAGTGTAGTTGTTAACACTAAGAAATGCACTTTAATTTTCAGCACTGTCGATACTCTGATATCTTAGCGCGGCTTTAAATTCCGCCTCCGTGATTACAAAGCGTCAACGGATAAATATTCGCGACAAGTTACCGGTACACAATGGTACTATTTCTGAGGTTATACATGCCTTTGAAATTCAATTAAGATTTTAAGTCAATCGAACTATGTTATCTCTGTATAATTCAACTTCATAAACAGACTTCTGTATTAAATATTTACGCAGTGATACTCTGGTAAATCCATCAATATTGTAGCTCTACTCATATAAAATTTCGTTTGACACACTTATGTGGTTCAAGATCTTACAATAGTTACGTCACAAAGTAGTTATAGTGTTGCAGGTGGAGATACAATACCAAAATTTCGCTTCATGGTATAGCATACTTACACGACTAAAGACAGTGCTACTAGTTGTAGTAGACTAGTTGTCGTACTAGAATATTTTACTTGCGGTACTTTATTAACCTTACAGAAAAATGAACACAGTACAACTTGCCCTAAATGGCCGTAACCGTAAAGACAGGATTCCACCAGTGTGCGGCTCTGTACCGCACAGAGTGCAGCATAAATGTATTTCTTGGTGAACTCTTACGGGCAGCACCAGCAAACTGTGCGCGCACTCTATTCGACAAACCGTGAACTTTTGTCGCGCACTCCTCGGTCTCGCGTTGTACCCGCGACGACGCACTCGCACACATGTTTACACACTAAACTGAAAGTAAAGCACATTTCCGAGGTATAAATGTTCGTGTACAAATGTACCGTACAGCACGCATACTAAAGTTACGCACAACTGAGGTGGTGGACACAGGCAATCTACTATTGTGATCAAGTTCGCGCACTGCAAAAGGTCTGCACCAAATTTTTATCAACAAGTGTTCTGAATCTGAACACAATTTTAGTGGAGCCCAACCTTAACAGCTAGATAATAAGCTGTTAAGTTTACCATAATATTTTATTTGCATTACTGTTAGCAATATTCTAGAAAAACTACATTTAGAGGCTGTATTGATGTAGCCCAGTTACCGAATTAAAATATTTTACTCGCAGCACTTTACTAGTCTTCTAGAAAAATAACACACTGCTGATCGCTGACACGGCCACAGACCGATATGCCATAGCCATTGTATTATTAAAAACACTACTCTCACCATCACACCAAAAAATATTACCACGCTATGGTTCCTCTGAATGGCTGCAGCATAATCAAATACAAAAAGTAAAAATGGTTCTCAAACAAGAAAAACATATTTTCGTATACTTGTCTCTCGGGATGTTAACGAAATAATTTACTAATGACTTACTTACAACAGACTTCATTTCGTTTAAATTACGATAAAATTATCGGGGAGTAGCCCCAACCACACTATCAAAATTTCATTAGGTTATAATAAAATCGTCGGATTATAATCTTTAATCGCTGTGCTACAATAAAATAATCTGGGAGTAACCCAGATCACATCTCATTGCAGTATCTTAACAGATTCTGTCTACCCGTATTAAGAATATCCCGTTATAATTATTTTAGCACCCTGTTTCAACACTTTTAAGAACCATTTTTCCAATTCGATATGCGTGACAAATTTTTAACATCAATATTCAATAATCGGAGGGTAAAATATAATCTCGCAAGTGACTCACGATTTTACCGGGCTCGGCTCGCAGGTTGATTGCCACTTCTGATATATGAAGAAAACTCCTTGTCTGAACTTTATGACGCTTTATTATTACTTATAACACTGCACTTATTTCACTGCACTGAGCGGTCTGACGCTAAGACCGCCTTTTACTCCCGAGTTACGCCGCGACTACTTTTGGGCTACTAAGGGCCGCTCGCGCTCGTCCGCCCGCGATATATCCCCTCCCCGGAATTACAACATCACGCCATCATCCGGGGTAGCGTTCATTCTGTTCGATCACCGTTCTCCAGAGTATATAAATTAAGAAAATAGCAGTGCTGCCACTCCGCAACACTGAAAACACCGCACACCACATACAACAAATATTCAAATCATGACAATAGCTAAGAACACTCTCGTTGAAATCTTTCAAACTAAGAATAAAACCGGCCAAGTGCGAGCCGGACTCGCGCACGAAGGTTTCCGTACCATTATCTATAAAACGGCAAAAAAACACGTTTGTTGTGTGGGAGCCCCTCTTAAATACAAATTTTATTTAAATTTAGTGAATATTTCAAGCGCCTGCCTGTTGCAGTTATCAATATCGAGCAAAAACGAGCAAAAAAAAAAAACACGTTCGTTGTATGGGAGCCCCTTTAAATATTTATTTTATTCTATTTTGTAGTATTTTTTGTTATAGCGGCAACAGAAATACATCATCTGTGAAAATGTCAACTATCTAACTATCACGGTTCATGAGATACAGCCTGGCGACAGACGGACAGACAGACAGACAGCGGTGTCTTAGTAATAGGGTCCCGTTTTACCCTTTGGATACGGAACCATAAAAAAAATTCGAAAAAATGTTACATAAGATTTTTTTTATTTTTTTTAAGCGGGGAAGTGCCTTTATTATCTACAACAAAACATACATAAACAATATACAATCTCAACTAACTAAACTACTACATAGGAATTTGGATTTGCATCGACAATAAAATATGACGTCATTCGCTACCGCCCATGAATGCGCCCTCACCCCGCGGAGCGGTCGACATCGATCATCCAGGGCGGCACATCCGGATCCGCACACGCGGCGCACCCGAACACTTGAGATTTTAATTGCCAACATATTATCATGAAATGTGCACATTTCAGGATTGAATTGCTCGTATTAATAATTATAACTTCAAACGGTGAAGGAAAACATCGAGAGGATACCTTCATGTGTGAGAGTTCTCAAAGTTCTTGAAGATGTGTGAAGTTTAGCCGCACTTGGCCAGCGTGTAGACTATGGCACGTAGATCGCGGTCGCACTGTAGCACGTTCTATGTCGCCTCTGAATCGTGCCCGTCGCCACTTAAGCGCACTCCTTGCTGCCAACCCTGATTGTGATTTTTTTTGTGATAACTGGAAGACTATTGGCACGTAGATCGCGGTCGCACTGTAGCACGTTCTATGTCGCCTCTGAATCGTGCCCGTAGCCACTTAAACGCACTCCTTGCTGCCAACCCTGATTGTGAATTTTTTTGTGATAACTGGAAGACTATTTTATAAGTACATCCTTGACTTATTGTGACAATTTAATGGATCAATGGGACAGGTGTAAAAAACCTGACGATTCATTGGATTTTGACGGTAACCTTTGAGTTTATTGACTTGGTACTCTGAGTACTCACTCAAACGGTAGGTATATTTTACTTTGTTTGACATACTTTTTTGTATTGACATGCGAGGCGTATTGCCCATTTGACATTTTTGTATTGACATTTTAAATGATATTGTATTTATTTAGTGAATATTTCGTAATCCTCAGACATGAATTGTTTAAGTTTTTTTTGGATATTGTGAGATAATTGTAATTGGTATTTTTTCGTTTTTATCTCAATAAACGAATTTTAATATAAATTTGAATGGCCTTACCTAGCTCATAATGAGAAGATGGCCCGTGCCCAGCAGTGGGACTGTTTATACAAACGGGGCTGATTTTGTTGAGGGGTTTAGTAGATAAAATCTGTTCAGACAGAGAACTAAGAGAACTAATGTACCATGAGAGCCCCCGGTCCTTATTTCATTATTTCTAGGCTTCCATACTAAAGTTGCGAAAGCCTATTCATGAGCCTACGGTGTCTGTATGTCTGTTCTACACATAACCTCTTTTAGACTAAAATAAAAAAAAGTCTCAAAATTGGCAAGATTATAGGGTTCACTTTAATGTAAATCAAAAAATAATAATTGAATAACAAATACTAGATATACAATATAGTATTGGCCATTGCTATTCAGCGGGGTAATGCTGCCAGTATTATGGGCACCTTTGCGCCAGGATCGATTCGGGGCGGGTTATTTGAATAAATTTTAATTTTATTTTGTGTAATTGACGTAAGCTTTTTTATTAAATACAATACATAGTAAAGTTTTAGTAATACAAGTTTTTTTTTTTTTTGTGATTTTAAATATGAAACAAATTAATTCACGCTGTCGTAAGTCTTAGAAGAGTGACGCTAGATAGCATCACTGAAATAGCTGAGTAATACACTGAAATTTAATATTAACAAGTATCTGAATTAAAAGAAAGTCAAAATACCCGACTGCAGAAATCAGTATTTGAAGTCTATCCTTACGATTTCGTTACGCTTGATACGCTGTTGAGTGTTCGTTTTTGTAAGAAAATATGCCTAAAATCACCGTAAATGATTATAAATGCGCATTTTTTAGAATAATTCTAGTAAAATCACTTGTTTATTACGAAAAATTTCGTTGGAAGTTACGAAAAAAAAACATATATTTTTTGCCAGAAATTTATATTACAAAATATATAGTCTATGACACTCAGGAAGTAAAGACAAATCTAACGACACCTCGCACATCAAAATTAGTTTAGCCGTTTAGGCTATAGGCGATCATATAGAAACATACATACAGACCCACATACATGCATACATATATACAAACATACACTCGAAAAACATAACTCTCCTTCTTACGCAGTCGGTTAAAAAGAATGAACATACTGTATTTTATCGAATTCTCTAAATTCGTTTTGCCTGTAATGACTTTGTAATAAAGCCAACGCTCTTGAACATCCATTGTCTGTGTTTACAAGTCGGGATACCTAAATACGAGCGCGCTGAGCTAAACTTTGATTAAAATCGGTTCAGTTTCAGAGTAATGCAGGAGTTACATTAAAAGGAATGTTGAGCGTGAAATCGTACGAAGGTCACACTTAAAGTTGTGCTGTTTCCATGATTTGTTTTTAAAATAACATTATTGTACTTATGTACGAGAGCTGTTTACATTCAACTGCGGCGAGAGCGCCGCACGTCACTCAATGGCTTACTAGTGAAGTGAATATACTTTTGCTGCCGACAAAACACACCATAGAAGCAATTCAGCGCTGCAAGTATCAATTGTATCGTATAATCGTAGATAAACGATGTAATTATTATTCCAGCGCTGTAACGCTGTTTTGTTTATTTTACCAAAAAATGTGACAATAATTTTGCTTCAGATAGCTCCATTATTAAGTAAGTACATACAGCTCAATGTAAAATAATGGAGTTATGAATTATCGAGATTTTATTTCTTACTTTTTCAAAATATAATGATAGCTAAAAGCCAAAAGTTATAAATTTAATTGATACAGCTTCTCTTAGTCCTATAACTTTTATGATGTCATTTGAGTGTTACATGAGGGTATTAAGAGGAAAACAACTATCGAAATTAATAGAAAAACCAAATACCAAAAGCAATTATTGCAGTAATTTACGATGTCGTTTTGCTTGATATACTGTTGAGTGTTTTTTTTTGTTAGAAAGTATGCGTAAAATCGCTGTAAAAGATTATAAGTACATATACAAAAATAAATGCACTCGAAAAACATAACCCTCTCTCTTACGCAGTCGGGTAAAAATAATAAAGATAAAAAATATAATGTAATAAATAATTATATTATAATGACCAGCAAATATCGAAGCATAAAGCGCCACCTAAACGCTGGAATCTATGACGCAGTAATGGCGCCGTGCGCCAACCCAGCCAGTCTCGCGGCGGTGGCGGCGGTGGTTGTATTGAGAAAGAACCGTCGTGCGTTTCGGGTCGTGCGTCTTGACGCCTTAGCGTCGCGTCATTTCTTAAATACAGCGCCGAAAATCTTTTCTATGTGCTACGCATTGCGAATCAATTTTATCCACGTAACGGCCATTGTAAAATATTGAACATGTCTCCATACCTTTTTTTATAGAATAACTCTACGTTTGACCACCAGCACGTCTAATGGGAAGCGATGCTGTGGCCGAAGATGAAGCACGTAGACCTAGAAGATGCTTATTCACTCTAGACTCGAAGACACCCGGGCTATAGCTTTTAGGCAACAAGGACGGCGGCATACCTGCCGACCAATATGTAATATAGATATATTTATAATAAAGAGTTTTAGTCTCTTTGATTTCCCGGTGTATGTGTGCCGTTGGCTGACTAGTAAAACTAAACAAAATCAAACAATTTATGTAATACAAAAAAACATTAGAGTACCTAATTTTTATCGGACTTTTGAACAAAATATACCAACGATAGACCAAAATGTAAAAAAAGTGAACATTCATGCCGCTTAATAAATTTAAAAGACATACCTATCCCATCGTTTATTGAATTTAAGGCCGATTTAATTCCCCAAAGCAATTGCCCTTGATTTGATTTATTAAAGTATAAATTGCCCGGGAAAGTTTGAAAGGTTTTCCGATCGGGAATAAAAATTGAAACGAAATGATGAATGAAACGGTTACTGCTACCTCGGAACACGAGGTAACACAGATCTAAAAACTTCTGGAAGACCAGTAATCGTATTAGATAGAATATGTACAATATCGCTTTAAATTGGAACTGGGACTGGAAGATGCATACAAGCTTCTGGAATGGAAAGGGCTCGGCATCAATATTAACGACGAGTACATCACTCAACTTCGGTTTGCAGACGATATAGTAGTCATGGCAGAGTCGATGGAAGACCTCAGCACGATGCTCGAAGACCTCAATAGAGTTTCCCAACGGGTGGGCCTCATGATGAACACGGACAAAATGAAGATCATGTCGAACGACCATGTAGTGCCCACCCCAATAACTGTGGGGAACTACACTCTCAAAGTTGGTATGGGACACTTGACTCTAACAAAAATTATACCTCTAACGCTTAATATTTCGCAAATGGATATTGAAAAATTTCTATTATTATGTATCCAACAATACACTACACGATGGGGTAGATGACAAAAAACCGGACAAGAGCGAGTCAGACTCACCCACCGAGGGTTCCGTACAAACTAAAAGATAAAAGGGGGAATTATGTTTTTTTTTTTAATTTCCTTCTTAAATCGAAAAACATATACCTATCGTAAACATATTTAAAAACCTGTTTTAGCTTGTGCTAATTAAGCTCTTTCATATGATAACCCACATGATACGGTTAAAGCACTTTAAAATTTGGACCCTTCTTGCTTGCATAAAGGCCCATTTTATTAAAAATGTCCAGTTTTGGATTTTTTCACATCACAAACGATACCTTCACGCGTTCCCGAGATACAGCGGGGCTATTCAGTTATTCAAGACCGCTCCGTAGCTGAACCATACGTGAACCGTTTCCCGTCGGCCGCCATATTTTTTTGATTTGGTCACTTTTAGGTCATACAATTGACACATTTGATGAAACGTGGCACGTCCTTCGCTCGTTACTAAATCAAAAAATGATAGTAGCCGACAGGAAATGCTTCGCAAAAGGTTCAGTTACGGACCGGTTTTGATTAACTGAATTGGCCCCCAGGTCTTGACACCCGGACGGACGGACAGATGGACGACAATGCGATCCTATATGGGTTTCGTTTTTTCCTTTTGAGGTACGGAACCCTAAAAATAATTTCGCCTATCAAATATTAAAGCCTATCGTCGAATTAAAAAAAAAACACTTTACATGTACGGGAAGTACACCAAAAATTTTTTTTCCAAAATTTTATTCAACGTCTTTTGCTGCTTAATATGTTTTTCCATGCTAAATTACAGCTTTATAGTATAATAGTTTTTGAGCAATCCCGCGGGAAGATATACAGACAGATAGACGGACATGGCGAAACTTTGTGGTTTCCTAAGTTTACTACGGAACCCTAAAAAGCGTGATTGTATGTATGCAGATAGGTTAGGTTAGGTAGGTAGTTATTAGGTGGTGGCTATCCTCTGTGAACGGATGGGGGTTCACAGAGGGAAGCCGGGGCTTTGGGTGATGGACTCGGGGGAGTTCGTCGCCCAGCTGATAAGCCCAGAGATGGCGCGCGCGGTGTTTCCGCGCGCCTCTCAAGGACGGCGGGTGTTGAGCACCCGCCAGAGGTGGGTCCGAAAGGACAGGCGCCGCCGGGCCCGTGGATGAGTACGAAGAGTGCACCCATAGGCCCGGCACATAGGCGCGCGGACGAAACACCCCAGGGGTTTTAGTGGGTAACCCGGTATACCAGGCAGTATGCCTGGGCGGGACTCCCACATAACCACGCGACCTCCCCCGAGGCGCAGTGGTACCCATAAAGGGTTTCCCCTGGGTCAAAAAAAAAAAAAAAAAAAAAAAAAAAAAGGTAGGTAGTTATTACAAAATATTTGTATGGCTCATCTAGTGTCGTCAATTCTGTGTATCCAAAACACGGTTCGTTCGTATCGTTCAAAACCAGTGGACACATTCAATTTCATGGGTTGCATTCGGTACTACACACCGGCCTTCTTACGTATTTCAAATGACGTATTGTGGTTTCACAATACGGGCGACCAAGTGGACACACTTGAAGTTTCCGGGTTCCGGAGGTAAAGTAAACATTTTTAGTCACTTAAGATGGAGTTCAACGCGCGCAGCTAACGCATCGCGACCTTTTTACAAATATATCAAATCATTGGTTAGGGATATTAGAAAAGTGAGAAATAAATTTGTTTATTTAGACAGGAGAAACATTTTAAAACCTGTTTATTAATATCACTTATTACTGGCGACGGAGTAGTGAAGAATCTTATATTTTCCTTCTCCTCAGCCAATTAAAAAGATTCCAAGAAACATTTTTTTTATATTTCTCTTATAAAAATAAGCAAACTCATTTCTTACTTTTCTATTGTATGTTTAAAAATGTTGTGATGCGCGAGAGAGATAGCTGCGCGTGTTTACCTACGTAACCCAGAAACTTGAAGTGTGATAGCTGCATCCTTAATTGTGTAATTAGTAAATATAAATCGTAATAGCAATATTATTTTTATTTTATTCCTAGTTTTTGTTTTATTACAAAATATTTATCGTAAAAAAAATAAAAAAATATAATCATTTTGTTTCAACACAAAAATATTTATTTAGGTTTTTGCTATCGTTGTGTAAAAACTCTATAAAGATAAGTTGATGTAGTTCTCAGTTCTCTTAATCCAATCAAAACGTTTCTATTCGATATCTACACCTTATCTCTCTGTCATTCTCAACGAAAATGATAGTGACAGAAAGTGCTGATTTTATATTCATATTCATATCATTTATTGCGTCATATGTAGGTACATGCAGGTCTTATAATAACACATGTATATTTAGGGAATACATATGGCCCTATACATGGCAACACTTGAGTCGGAACGTTCTATTTTAATTTTAATTTCGTCAAAGTTATCCTTAAAAAAATCGTCAAGATTATAATAACTGTTAGCTTCTAGGAGATCTTTCAAATTCAAAATAAAGCTTTCATCTGTGTCTATATCTCTTAAGCAATTCGGTAGCTTGTTATATATTTTTACTGCCATAGAATTAGGGCTAGAACTATGCATTGCTAGATTTGACCTTGGTATTACTAATTTATGTTTATGTTGGGGTCTAATTTTACGCGGTCCGTCTGCTACTTTTTTAAATAAATCTGGATATTTCCTAACGAATTTACATAATTCCAATATATATATATAGATGTCACTGTTAAAATTTTGAATTTAATGAAGTATGGCTTATGAAAGTGAGGTATTGTGTTGTCAGGTGATTTTATGTTGCCAAGGATTATATTCTCTACTCAGTGTTATTTTCCGCTTGCTAGACAGTTACAGTGTAACATGTTACGAAATAGATATGATATCTGCAAACATTCGAAGCGCAGATATCACCACATATAGTCATTAAAATACTATACAATGTTGTACGATTCTGTACAACAAATTTTATAGACTTTTTTTATTAATTTTTTTATACATAGATCTACGATCGACCACCAACTCGCCTGATGTTAAGCGACGGTGTGGCCGAGGATGGAGCTCGTCGATCTAGAAGATATCTATTCAGTCTAGCCTTTAAAATTCCATGATTGTAGGTCTCAGGAAACAGAGATGGCGGCAAAGAATTCCATTCTTATGCAGTACGCAACAGGAATGTGGAACGATATCGCTGAGTACGGATTTTTGGCATTTCAACTAGAAATGGAACGTTAATGAGCCGTTAATAAGAAATCTAATTTTACTTCTGAATTTTTGCGAGGGACGTATTATTAATATAACAAATCGACAAATCTAGCTATGACACTCACGGAGTCAAGACAAATCTAACAACACGTCGTACATCAAAATCGGTCAAGCCGGTTAGGCTGTAGGCGAACATATAGAAACATACATATATAGATAGAAACATACATACGCTCGAAAAACATAACCCTCCTTCTTACGCAGTCGGGTAAAAAGAGAAGTGAAAAAGGTTTTGAAATCTAGGCTACAATTTTGACAAAATGTATGTGGGATCACCTTTACGTATTACCTACCAAAAAAAAAAAACATCAAAAACAATTCATGATTGGCGTGAGTAATTGCGTAAAAAAAACACACACAGTTGAATTGAAAACCTTTTTTATTTTTGATCAGTTAAAATAAAATTCCCACTTTTAGGAATCAGAATGACGGGCTGATGATATTTTATAAATCAGGACTTTCAGTTGAAATCAAGGAACCACCATTTAATGACGCCAGTTGTTTAGTTATGAATGTAGGTCCTGAACTTACTGTGGTTGCAATATATCGCTCTCCATCAACAAGTAATATTGAAAACTTTCTGACATCTCTCGAAAATACCTTATCGAGTATTTCGAGTGACACGTGTGTAATAACCGGAGACATGAATATAGATATTAAGCCCTCCAGTAATGATCCTAAATCTTTGGACTATCTTGAACTTACCACTGTGCACGGCTTTATCCCTGGCCACGTTTTGCCAACCCGGGTCTCTAATTGCCTAGACCATGCTCTAATTCGGTCTAAGAGAACATCGCGTGTGGTTGTTTGCAACTCCGGCGTTACAGATCATGACACTGTGTTAATTGGTATTGATAGTTTGATTAGAAAGTGTCCACCTAAGCCTAAACTAGTCACAAAAATCGATTATTCAAAAGTTATTGATAGTCTAGAAAGTATTGAGTGGAATAAGTTGTATTGTGAAAATGATGTATCTGTAGCATCTGAATTTCTAATCAACAACCTCAGTCTTGCAGTACAAAATAACACACTACAAAAGAAATTCAGATGCTCTGAAGTAATAAACAAACCATGGATGACACCTAAGCTAGTGGCTTGTACTAGAAGAAGAGATTCCTTGCATTTAATGGCTAAAAAATCTCCTAACAACCGGGTACTACAAGACAAATATAAACAATTTCGTAATCACTGTCACCTACTTTTAAAAACAGAAAAGAATAAATACGACTCTGACTTAATAAAAGCAAACAAGAACGACAGTAAGAAACTCTGGGGCGCAGTAAAAAACATATGTAACTTGAATATATCCAAATCAGACACCAGTGACCTACTTCACATTAAATCCAACCCTTCTGACTCCCTAAACGAAATAAATAACTTTTTCTCATCAGTTGGTCAAAATCTTGCCAACGACATTCTTACAAAATCACAAACGACCGAATCTCAACTCACAAATTCTATCACCATTGATGACATCCCAGCAAATTCATTTTTTATGTCACCTACAGATAAATTCGAAATTTCAAAAATTATTTCCAGCCTAAAAACGGGTTCTGTCCCGGGCAGTGACAAAATCAGTAACGAATTGCTCAAACGCGCTAATCACGTTGTGGCATCTCCGATCGCATACATATGCAATCTAAGCATGTCACAAGGGGCAGTTCCTGACTTTTTCAAAAGTGCAGACATCTGTCCAATTTATAAATCTGGGAACAAATCAGTTGTCTCGAATTACCGTCCAATCTCTCTGCTACCTTCCTTATCCAAAATTTTAGAGAAAGTTGTTAATAAACGACTACTAGCTTTCCTGGAGAAAAACAACTTACTATCTCATAACCAGTTTGGATTTAGAACAAACAAATCGACTGAAGACGCAGTAGTGTCTCTAGTTGATCACGTGACTGAGTGTCTTGACCGGAGTCAAAAATGCTTAGGTGTTTTCCTCGATTTGGCCAAGGCATTTGATACCGTGTCTTGGCCAATTCTTCTAAGAAAGCTAGAGCTGCAAGGGATACGCGGCTCAGCACTAGACTGGTTCCGTTCATATTTGTGTCACCGGAAACAACGAGTACGTGTATCCAATATGTACAGTGACTATGCCTCGGTCTCTTATGGCATTCCTCAAGGTAGTGTCCTCGGGCCTACCCTCTTCTTGCTCTATATTAACGATCTTTGCCAGATCAAGATCAGCCAGGCTAAACTTTTCACGTTTGCCGATGATACTGCGATAGTTTTCCAGGGTAAAAGCTGGCCAGAAGTTGCAATGAAAGCCGAACAAGGACTGTCAGAGGTTGCTAACTGGCTGCAAAATAGCTTATTGACACTTAATGTGGCTAAAACAAAGTATATGACCTTCAGCATTACCCAGCGAACCTATCCAACTACTATGACTCTAAAACTTCACACATGTACCTCGAATCTCCCATGTACCTGTCTGACATTAGAACACGTAAATTCTATAAAATACCTGGGAGTAACACTTGATCGTTTTCTAAATTGGGAACCTCAAATCAATAACCTCTGTTGCCGAATCCGAAAAATGACTCACTTATTTAAAAAATTGGGTTCTGTTGCTGATCTCAACACCTTAAAAATTGTCTACATAGCTTTGTGCCAAACGATACTCAGCTATTGCATTGTGTGTTGGGGATCTGCCAACAAAAGCCTCTTTATAAAATTAGAACGAGCACAGAGACTAATTCTAAAAGTGGCGTATAAGAAACCGTACCAATACCCCACAGCTGATTTGTATAGCGAAACAGGATATCTGACAGTAAGGCAATTATATATTTTGGCAGTGACCATGCGGTTCCATAAATCAGCCTTAGGTAACATTGTTCCGTCCGCAAGGTCTGTGCGACGCAATGCCTGGGCTACCCCCTATACGAAAACAAAGTTTGCCCAGCGTTCATTCTACTTCAAGGGCCCTTTTCTATACCAGCATCTTGATAGCTCCCTTGATATTTTATCCACATCACGCTTCATATGCAAACGCAAAGTTACGGACTGGTTAGCTTCCTTAAACTACAATACAACTGAAAATGTACTGACAATTAACAAATGACTTGACGGGGTCTGCTTCTTGGCCTGACGGTTGGACTATCATGCCATCTGCAACATGCCAACTGACACATTGCCTCTATGTGCTTTTGGATGACTGGGAGTCCAACTGGTCAGTTTGTCGAGAACCAGGCCCCCAACAACGAAATAATAACCCTAGATATTCCTTTACCAGAATCAGACTAATTATATATGTGATGGACCCACCTTTGATCAAGTACCTAACTTGCATTCTATTTACACGTACCCGCACAACCCCACGCACACACTCCCCCGCTCACACGGACACACACACTCACACATACAAACGAACACCCCCATAAACAGCCTTTTCTCTCACTCACCCACAACTGATAAGCAAATACACGCACTCGGACACAATTGCATATATATGTTTGTTATATTATATTCAATTACTCATCTACGCCTAGAATTTATTTTATTTATTTTTAGTTGTTTTTTTTTTTTACTTAATAAATTGATACATGCATGTAATAAATATGATATGTAGTTATTAAATTTTGTACGTTCTGAGAGTAGACACTGAACCTCACAACACAGGCTCCCCTAGTGTGAGATTCAGGGTTCCTTAGCAAATGTGAAGTAACATCCTAAGTTAATATGTACTCGTACTTAACACTCTATTATTACTATTTCCTTCACATGTTTTGTATTTCCTTACGCTCAAATAAACTTATTATTATTATTATCTCTTTATTCAAATGTATACACGGGTCTAAGCCCGGACCTTTGAAAGGCATCAGTGGGGCCGGAACCAACACTGAGAGGCCCTTTTACAATGTATAATAAAAAATACAGATTGGGTATATGGATGGACTATGAATGGATTATTGTACAATATGGAATTTGACAGATTTTGGCTATTGTGATGGAATGTTAGTGACTTAAATAAACTAGGCTATAGGCTGATGCTCTCACACAGCAGGTAAGATGAAGTACCTCTGTGTGAGAGCACCAGGATGAGAAAACGGCACCTGCCAATTCCGTCTCACCATACAAAAATACCTAGGCAGGTGATGACTCGCCACCCACTAGATGGGCCCCCCATAGTGGCACCGCATATTGGCGCCGGAGAAGCAACATCAGTGTGGGTGGCTAAGGGTGTCGAGAGGTGTGCTGCGCGTTCACTAAACGCTACTAGCGGCGTTATGCCCTTTAACACTTCCACCCTGGAGCTTAGGTTCTTAGCTCTTGCAGTTTCCACCATCCAGCCGGCCGGTTAAGGCAAGCTGGAGGTCAGGGGTCTCATTTAGCCCCAGGGAAACATCGGGGTACGCGGTGTAGCGTATTATTATTATTATTATTATTAAAATAAAAGTATGCATTTTTTTTGGGGTTCCGTACCTCAATAGGAAAAAACGGAACCCTTATAGAATCAGCAGAAAGAATAATAAAGTTTCTAAGTTTTCCAAATGCTTTGCAAATCCATAGTATCTTGCTGCAGAAAGAAAAATAAAAAATTTCAGTTTTCGTAAAAAAAAGTTACAGCCGAATATGTCGTAAAAAACGCACATTTCGACACTCACAGGGGAATGAAAACCTATGGGGTACTTCCCGTTGACCTAGAACAATGAAATTTGGCAAGAAGCATTGTGTTAGAGTACACATATAGGAAAAAATCCGAAAACTGGACATTTTTAATTTAATCACAAAAAATAGTGTCTTTATGTAAGGAATCAAGGTCAAAATTTTATAGTGAATTAAACGTCATGTGGGGTTTCATATGAGAGATTACATGGTTACATTAGAAAAAGCTAAAACAGATTTTTAATTATTTTTACGATGTTTAATTTGCGGCTTATAAAGGAAAATATAATAATATATATAATTTCTCCCTTTTATCTGCTAGTTTGCACGGAACCCTCAGTGGGCGAGTCTGACTCGCACTTGTCCGGTTTTTTATTTTTTGTTTACTTATCATATTTACCTAGGTAATGAAAACGGCGAAATCGCAGGACGTAATACGTTTATAATATCAACTGCTAAGATAGTGGATACATTGTAAGATATTTGAATAACAATATTTGATGTTGTAAAACTACTGAAAAATATATATATAACTGCGATAACGTTAATAGCGATAAAAATGTGTATCTACAATAGCTAGTTTCACCTGATCTTTTAATAGAATCAGACGTATTTGCCCAGAATATTTTGAGCCGTTGATGCAGATTGTGTTTTTCAATGAATTTGAATCGTGGTGTATTTGACAGATTTAGGACTGTATATTATAATCATAAAATGATTATTGGGATTGACAGCTGTGTGAAAAATGTTAATATTTAATTGTAGTGTTAGGTAAAATGAAGTTTTGTTACGATCGATACAGCAACCGTGAGAAAAAAATTGACAATTTCCTGAATTTTGTATAATAGAACGTTTAAAAGTCTTAGATAAATAAGTTTGTGACATAAGAATGTGAAAAAAGGAGGCGTTGTAGAATTTTACATTAAATTTTGTAATTTTCTTACTGTAGAAGTTGCAGATAAATTAGTTTCTGACAAGACTACAGAAATGAAAAAAAGTAGCAGCTTTCTAGATTTTTAAATAAAACTAGCATGATATTTGGTGTGCCACAATTATGTGGCACATTTTCTTTCATTCGAATAAACAATATACATTTTAAAATAAATATTGTATCACTATAAATAAGTTTGTGACCAACAATACTGATTGATTGATTGCAGACTGCAAAAGTGAGAAAAAACTTACTGTATTTGGATTTGTATATTATTTGCTGTAAATACAGATACCTAGATATACATTACAAATCCATTCCAACTATTAGGACAACTTTTTCACCATTGTAGGAGATTGATATAAAGATAGATAAACTCTTTATTGTACACCAGTAAACAAAAACAATTTTACAGAGAATTAGGAGGAGATGATATTATGCGTGACTAGACAATAAAACAAAGTAAAAAAACCTACAATGGCTGCAGTTGAGATTAATCCAGTTGATACTACATATGACAATGATACTACAAAGCAAAGCAAACAGAATGCTACACGGATAGACTTGGACACGATAATGATAGAAATAGGAGAGTTTGGTAAATTTCAGCAAAGGCTGATAATTATTTGCGCCGTGGTTTCTATTATGGCTTCTTGGACATTCTCCGAGTACCTGTTCAGTACAGCAAGGATCGCCACACGGTCAGTAACTGACTTATATTAAATACATTTTAATCTTTTCGTTTAATGGTCTAAAAGCACGGAAAGCGACATGGTTTCATAGATATTTTTTCATTCTCAGATGTTATATTTCAAGGTTTCATGATGGAATAATCCCCTAACCCTCTAATACCCCTACCCTTTCTCCAGCCCCGGATATACGATTTTTTCGAACCGGGGCAGAAATTTGACGGTGGCGCCCCTCTCTCCAGCGCTTAAAAAACTTAATATAATTATATACGTGGAGCCTTTTTTTTTAAAGTTAACGGTGAGTCAACTAAGCTTTCGTATTCTAGGCGCTTTGTGGAGCAAGTTATTTTATTTTTTATCATATTAATTATGATTTTGCGCCCCCTTTAAATGCCGCCCGGGGAGGGTGCTCCGGTTTGCCCCCCTAGATCCGGGGCTACCTTTCTCTCCCAACTAACCCTCTAACTACGGTCAAATATGGCGTCAAATGGCCTCATAGTCTTTGATGCTCTGCCTACGCCGTAAGGGAAAATGGTCATGATTGTATGTATGTATGTAATCGGAAATGTTGCGGTCTACGCTTGTTTGAGAGAAAAAAAATTACTCGTGATTCAAAGGCATCTCGGATGTCGACTCTGCTATTTTAATCTTATAAATAATCAATAATCTCTGTTAATTTAATTTAATTTATTTATTTATTTATTCTTATATACATATAATTACTTTATTTTTATTTTATTTTATTTTATTGATATTGTAATTGAAATTTAATTTAATGGGTATGGATTTACATCTGGAATAAATAATTTTCATTTCATTTTCATTTTCATTACAACAATTTCAATCGTTGATTCAATAGCACCTGCTCTTGGAGCAACAATTAAAATTCTTAGATTTTTATTTGATTAGAGTCTGTTTAAATTAGAACTATCATGAAAAAAAACCAGACAAGTTCGAGTCAGACTCGCCCACTGAGGGTTCCGTACAAACTAGTAGATAAAAGAGGGAAATCATATATTTTTCCTTCATAAACCGAAAAATATACATAGTAAAAATATTTAAAAACCTGTTTTAGCTTATGCTACTGAAGCTCTTTCATATGATAGCCCACATGATGATATTATGGTTGATATTCCGAAAACACGTACGAAACGCTTCGGCTCCACTTTCATTGTACGTACTGCCAAACTGTGGAATGCGCTTCCTGAATGGGTCTTTCCAACTGGATATAATCTAGGTGTCTTCAAATCGCGAGTGAATATGTTTCTTCTAGGCAAGCGCGCTCCATCGTAGACCGTAACTGTCACTTAACATCAGGTGAGTTGACGGTCAAGCGCAAGCCTATCTTCGAATAAAAAAAAAAAATGATACGGTTAATTCACTTTAAAATTTGGACCTTCATTCCTTGTATAAAGACACGATTTTTTGTGATTAAATTAAAAATGTCCAGTTTTCGGATTTTTTACTATATGTGTGTACTCTAACATAATGGTTTTTGCCAAATTTCATTGTTCTAGGTCAACGGGAAGTAACCCATAGGTTTTGATTCCTTGATATTTGATATATTCAGCTGTAACTTTTTTTTTACGAAAACTTAGAAACTTTATTTTACTTTCTACAGCAAGATACTATGGATCTGCGTATACGGTTTTAATTTCAACTTGATACCTTCACGCGTTCCCGAGATAAAGGTCTTGACACCCGACGGACGGACATACGGACAGACGGACAACAAAGTGATCTTATAAGGGTTCCGTTTTTTCCTATTGAGGTACGGAACCCTAAAAACACTGAATTTTTTCAATTTCAAAATATTTTTATTACACATAAAATTTAAACATTACACGTACATTAATATTTATCCTAGATAGTGTTAACAATATACATAACAATTACGTTTTTTTCAAGCTGAGTCATTTATATAAACTTAAAGAAGTAAGGTAAAATTATATTATAATGTTAAAGAAGTTGATAATAATGAAGAATGTATTAATAGCATACGTAATGTTTAGTTGCAGTATTACATATTTAAGATGTTTTATTTAAAGCAATAAATAAAACATCTATCCAATAAGGGTTCCGTTTTTTCCTATTAATGTACGGAACCCTAAAACACTAATGTCTCGAATATACTACTATGGTATTTGGTGATCTTGACTGAGACAAATAAGGCAATGATAATGAAATAAAGGCAGCACCGCCCTCGCCAGATTAGTTCTCTAGCCGAACAGATTCTCTATATTCAGATTCAGACTCTATATATGTAAGTACTATTTGTATGTAGTGTATTTTATGTTTATATATATATATTTGGCCATAAGTCTTGTTTCATATGTGATTTCACCACCGTCAGCGTTTACTTTTTCTTCTCTTTTAACATCTTAAGGTTGTCTGGAAGAGATCGCTATTAGCGATAAGGCCGCCTTTTGTACCTTTCTAACGCCTTAATTATGTACCTGATGTTATATTATTATGGTGTCAATAAAGTGTTTTTGTATTGTATTGTATTCTACTAACATTAAAACAAAGGTCCTATGTAGTATGGCGAATTCTGTGAAAACAAAGAAGGCTGATATTGCATTGGACTTTATTCAGCATTCTCTAATCGCAAGAATATCAACGAATAATAAGTATAATAAAACATAAATGATAATGAATGTGAATTAGATTTTATAAGATTACAATATAGATATTGTGAAGGTTACAATAGATATCTTTTAGATAGACAAATGTCATCGTCTGTCTGGATTGTTATCGGTTGAAGGGGTTCATAATCGCATACCTTAATTTTACACAACTAATCAAGAAGTAAAGTGCTGTCTGTCTGTCCGGGTGCCAAGACCTTTATCTCGGGAACGCGTACCTATCTCGTAAGGGAAAATCCTTATCTTCCTTCACGAAGTAAGCGGAGTACCAAAAGCCATGAGGCCATTTTGTTGTTGGAATTACCAATACACATAGTTAGAGGTTCAGATAGAAAGGAGAGATTATTAAAGGCTTAGAGGATATTAGAGAGTAAGTTTTTTTTTTTAATAATAAGTAAGTAAAAGTAGAGAGTAAGTTAAACAAAATGTTATCTTGCAGTGCCAGGAGGTCAGCCTATACAAACACCAATATCCCTTTAGGTCTCTTAACTGATTTTTTATTGTTTGAGTGAATTTAATGTTATTACCAGATATTCTAAGAAAATGTTAATACTTTCATATTGTGCACAGATGCCGAATCAGCGAATGTGATTCACCGGACCCCGAATTTTATCCTTCATGGGTGGAGAACGCTATTCCAGGGTCAGTAGGATCACTGGATAACTGCCAACGCTACGCTTCCAACTCTTCACATAATACTAGTTTCAATTCAACCTGTCCCGTCGATCTCTTCGACCAAACCTCTCTTCAGGACTGCGAGGAATACATCTACGAGAATACTAACACCGTTGTATATGACGTAAGTGATTTAATTTTTTTAATCCCAAAATTGTGTTTCAATAATAATAATGACTCTTACTCCGTCGTATCGACGAACATTCTTATATCGAAGAGGTTTGACCAACACATCATGAGATTCGAGCTTGATGGTTGTTTCAAAGGTCAGATACATGAAGTGGTTGGCTTAGACACGGCGCGTATTATCAGGAGGTCCTTAAATCTCTAGCCTCTACCGTAAGCAACCTGAACCCTACCCCGTTGCCGGTGGCTGTATCTAGGTTTAGGTAAAATAAATAACCGAAATATTGTAAAAAAATATACTTATGCACAGTCAACATTAATATGACTTAAGATTAATATTTGATTAACACATAAATATTGATATGCTATGTTCGAGGTCTCTCTGCAAGATCATATCAGAAATGAAGATATCTGTAGTTGTACGAAATTTACCGACATAGCATAGTAGATTCAAGCTGAAGATTGGGTAGAACACAGCATGTAGAATTGATGACTGATGGGGCTGAATTTTTTTTTAAATGGAGACCACGCACCAGCAAGCGTACTGTATGATGATCAGCCATTAGTGGACAGATGACCTTATACAAGTAAGAAGCTGGATGCGTGCCGCTTTCAACTTCTTTTTGGAAATCCGTAGAGGAGACCCAGGCCCTAGTGTATTTCTTGTGGTTGTTATAATAATGATGATGTATAATAACTAGTAGTTCTACGAACAGTAGACCTCGCGAGAGAGCTTATTTGCAGCTCACTTTGGATCATCTGTATATAATACCTACATAAAGTTGGCTTAGGAGGCCGTATATAAAATTTAGGCTGGTTTCTCAATTTTAAGTGATTTTACAGACGTTATTTCACGGTCAAAAAACATATTTTCCATAAGCCTAAGCACCTTGAAAAATCATTTTAATTTTAATACACAATTAATACAAAAAATAAGATATGTTTAGATGCCCTTAATTAAAAAAACAATGTATATTCTTATAAAAACAAATAATAAGTTTCATCAAAATTGGTTCAAAATTACGCCCTGTACGCGAGTACGAACATACAAACAAACTGACAGACGAAAGAAAATTTGGCCAGTTGATGCAGAGACGCTTCGCTCGCTCGGTCAATAAAATCCCTTATTGTTCCAGTTTGAACTAGCGTGCAACGAATGGAGCCGGACTCTCATAGGCTCAACACGTACAATCGGCTTGCTCCTTTCTCTCCCTATCTCGGGGTACATCTCGGACCGCTGGGGCCGACGAAAGGTGGTCATCATCAACGCACTAAGCAGTGCGATCTTTGGTGTTATACGCTACTGGGCCGGAACTTACGCAGTCTACGTAGTATCCGGAATTGTTGAAAACATCTTTGGCGGCAGTGCCTATGTCACATTTTATATTCTGAGTAAGTTTTACGTTGAGTTCTGGAGAGGCACTAATATATTTTTACTAGTTTTTACACACATTATAAACTGGAATTTAACTACATTGGTATATTTTAATTGTTTTAGTGATAGAATGTATGGGCGTAAAGTATAGAACCATCGCTGCTGCTTGCATGATCACTTTCTGGGCGATGGGAATGATGGCCCTTGGACTAATCGCGTGGGCTGTTCCTGACTGGAAAACCCTCACCTTAACTCTATACATACCACAATTCATATGCATAATTTACTTCTGGGCACTAACAGAATCACCCCGCTGGTACTTGAGCAAAGGGCGGTACAAAGAATCACAGATGGTGTTGCAAAAAATTGCACAAACAAATGGGAAATCTATTTCTACAAAATCATTGACTGAGCTGAAACGTTTAGCTGAAGAAGAAATGAGAAAACAAGAACTGAAGAAGAATATTAATGAACCATGGTTGATAATATCGTTGCTTAAACATAAAAAAGTATTGCTCAGGTGTATAGTGGCACCAGTGTGGTGGGTCACAACAGTCTTCATTTACTACGGATTGTCTATAAACGCTGTGAACATGGTTGGGAACAGCTATCTGAACTTCGTGGCAGTGTCTGCGGTAGAGATCCCAGGGTTCTGGACGGCTGTGCTGTTATTAGATAGAGTCGGAAGAAAACCAGTTCTCATGGCAGCGTTCTGGATTTGTGCTGGCTGCCAAGCAGGTTACATTTTCATACCTAATGGTGAGTATCTTGTAACTTAATAAGATGACGTATCTTATTGCCCAGAAAGATCTGTAGTAACGAAATATAAATGAGAGGAGGTACAAAATAGTCTCAAAGATCGCAATAATAGGAAGGCTTATGATTTTTTAGTCTCTCTAAAATACAGATAGAATAGGAATACTTTGTGAAAAAATACGATACAATTAAAGTTGATGACGATACTATAAAGAATGAAATCATCATCATCATCATCTCAGCCATAAGAAGTCCACTGCTGGACATAGGCCTCCCCCATGGATTTCCAAAAAGACCGATTGGAAGCGGCTTGTATCCAGCGTCTTCCCGCCACTTGTATGAGGTCATCTGTCCATCTCGTGGCTGGTCTTCCTACGCTGCGTTTGCCGGTACGTGGTCTCCACTCGAGAACCTTTCGGCCCCATCGGCCATCAGTTCTACGTGCTATGTGCCCTGCCCAATGCCACTTCAACTTACTAATCCGCTGTGCTATATCGGTGACTTTTGTACGAATGAAAGATTTTGAAAGAATGAAATAAACCTAATTAATAAACTACCAATTGAATTGAAAAATAAAATAACTTATAAGAATATTAAAATCTTACTGAAGCAATATTATATCAAAAAAATCGCATAGTATGGAGCATCCTGTATTGAGAGTCGTGCGCGCTCACGGCGACGGCTGGAGTAGGTTGCAAGTAAACAATTACGTATATTTCTTTATATACCTACAGTTCTTGGAAATGGGTGCTTAGTACCTACCTTACATGCTTACATCAGCTGTCATATTGCGTGATCGCGCACAACATTTAGTCAAGTTGTGTTGTTTGTAAATAATAATGTAAGTAAATGTAATATTACGAGAACAGGTCATCTAGACAAACCTTAACTAGGTTTTTAGATGATTTTATATCAACGTGTATTAATTTATGTATAAATAAATAATATTTAATCCGAAGTCCCCCAAAAATTAAGTATAAGCCATGTGTGAATATCTTGAGTACCTACGCGAGCTTTTAAATGAGGGTACAGATTTTTTTGCATTTCATTGAAAAATTGGTCTTAGTACGCTAATTTTTGCTTATGCTGTGGTGGGATAGGGAATAAAATCGTGAAGGTCTTGCGCACACTCACCAACATAGATGCACTAGAATATACGAGTAGACTGAATGCTTATACAGCGAAGTCACTCAACTGATACGACAATATTGTATTTGTTGTTGTGATTGGCCTTGTGGCTCAGTTGGTAGTATGTCTACTTGCTAAGCTGTAGGTCGTGGGTTCAATCCCCACCCAGGGTAAACATTAGTGCGATGAACTTGGATGTTTGTTCTGTGTCTGGGTGTTTCTATGTATCATATGTATATATTTACAAAAAAAAAGTATATATGTATTCTATCAGCCATCTAGTTCCATAGTACAAGCTTTGCTTAGTTTGGGCTAGATGGTGTTGTGTGAAATGTCTTCAAATATTTTTTTTTTTATTTATAATTAAAACTCATTTTATCCATAGATTACAACGCCTTGCTGCTAACTGTGTACTTGTTGGGAAAGTACTGCATTGCCGTGGTATTCCAGGCTCTGTACATATACACGGCTGAACTGTACCCGACCAAACATCGGAACAGTCTGTTTTCTTTCACCTCCATGGTCGGGAGAATCGGCAATTTTGTCGCACCACTTACACCAGCTTTTGTAAGTTTATTTCAAAATACTTTAGTGCGTAATTTTGAACCTTCAAATTTCGTATGAAATGTGTGGTGCTAATAGTTTCTCAATACGACTATCAGTTTAGAAAACTCAAAAACCTCCAAAAAGAAAAGAAAAAACGGCTGAACCAATTTTGATGAAACATAGTTAAAAGTACTCACAATTAAATTCTCTTTCAAACAAAAAAAGAAGAAAAATATTGTACAATATCTGTCCTGTTCGAGAGCAATGATGATACAAAGCACAAACAGACACACAAAGTGAATTGAGCTCCACGCATGATGATGCCCATTTAATTTTGTTTTTGATCCAGGGTGCAGCGTTATTCGAAACCTTCCCCTTTGTGCTGTTCGGTTCTTTCGCGCTGGTCTCCGGGTTCCTGCTGCTCCTCACTCCAGAGACCCTGGACACCAAGCTGCCTGATACTATGCAAGAAGCAAACAAACTATATAAAGAAAAGAGACCATTATAGTGTAATACAAAACATTTTCATTGAGTATTTTTATTTTATTTAATATTTTTATGAAAACTTACAGCCAAAATACTTAAATATACTATACATTTATATAACTATAAATTACGAAAGTATGACGTCAAAAGAACTATTTTTTGTTGAAAAAGGTTTAATATAGCTGAAAAATATGGTGTGTTCGAGCGTGTGTATGTGTGTAATTGTGTATGTATAAAATAATTTAATCCAGTACTTTAATTATTATTTTACTTATACACTACTACTTATTTACTTATTTAGTAATTTAATTATTTTTTTTCCAACTCTGTACACCCATGTTCGCAATAAAATTATTTGAATTTAACAATAAAAAGCGGTTCCAATTGACATAATTTCGATATTTTGAGTGCATATTATGTAGGTACGTGCAAAAAAATGTATACAATTTTTGTAAACTTATTAACATACCAAAGAAGAATACGTCAAAGTACTATTTTTATTTTAAGCGAGAGTGTCTTTACTTTAGTCTGTATCACAATATAAGTGAAGACGAATCTAACTACATTTTAAAGGACTCTATCAAAATCTCAAAAGCTTATTTGACAGCTCATTTGATAACCGAATCTTTGTAATACAAAAATTTATGTAGATAATTGAATTATTTATGTAGATATTGAATTAATTGTATTATTAATTATTAAGACCGTCTGACTTGCGATCCGCAGGTCCTGGGTTCGAATCCCACGGCACGCACCTCTGTCTTTTCGAAGTTATGTGCGTATTGTTGATTGCCGCCAACTTCAAACGGTGAAGGTTTTCCTTCACCGTTTGAAGTTCGAGAGGAAACCTACATGTCTGAGAGTTCTCAATGATCTTGAAGATGTGTGATGTCTGCCAACCCGCACTTGGCCAGCGTGGCAGACTATGGCCTAACCCTTCTCACAATGAGAAGATGGCCCGTTCCCAGCAGTGGGACAGTTTGTACAAACAGGGCTGATAAAAAAAATATTTAGATAATTAAACACCTAACGAACGAACTAACCTAGCCTAACCTTCTAATTGATACTCGTATATCTGATATCTGAACCTGTGTAAATAGTAAGGTGTCTTGTACTAACAAAATAGAAACCTAACCTAATAGCTGTTCGGGCAAATGAAACTGATGGTTAACAAATTTATGGAATCAGAAATTAGCGCCAAGTAAAACATCTAACATCAGGCAGTTCTATGGATACGGGCAAGTAAGATTCAAACAAATATATTTCGGACTAAAGATAGGTTACCCAAAAATCAAATAAATCAATCAATTTCCATAAACTATGTCCATCACAAATTCAACTAAATTTTAACACGATAGAAACTTCTGTCAGTGCTTCAGTTGATACTTATCTCCTTGAATAAACGCAAGGTTATTATAGCACAAAACAGAGATAGTACAGAAGGCAATCACATGTACATATGTATGTACTTTACCTTTCATACCTAAACTCGGCGGTTGCGCTAGGGTTGTAAACTTTGGCTTATGCAGAAAAAACTATCGTGGTAGCACTCGTATCTAGTTATTTGATATATTGTTGAGAATGAAATAGGAAGAACGAAAATATGAACCAATAATAACTAAAATATTTCAATTTTAATTGTTTATTTCAAATCTTTACAGTAAGCTAGTGGCAGGAACTCGCGCTCGCACTGGTCCCAGTCGGTCCGAGATATCGCGTCCGTGAGCAGAGTCTATGTGTGCGTTGCTCGAGCGCACTTTGTATGAAGATTGTCTTCTGTACTATCTCTATTTTGTTGTTATAGCTAATAGAATTTTTGTATTAGGTATGTGTTATGGTTACATCTTATTTTGTTTGATATTTTAGTATCCATGTGGCATGGAAGGTCTCCTGTTTCCAGCAACAAATGTTAGCACCAAGCAAATGTTGATATACATTATAAAAGTTGAACCTTTTCCATAAAATAGCACCACATTTCCTATGTCAAATTATAAAAGTTGAAACTTTTCCATAAAATAGCAAAACATTTCCTATGCCTTTTATATAATAGGACATGTTATGAACATGTCCTGCTGATGCTGTGATGGAATGTTTTGCTATTTTATATAAAAGTTATTTTCGTAGTGCAACTAGTACGCTTGATATAATGTTGAGTGTACGTTTTTCGCGAGAAAGTATTCGTAGCCATATTTGATAAAGTATCGTAGGTAGCCTTAGTAGTTAGCCACATACTATTTATTTCAAATAATCGCAGACGAAGTTCATTCTTAATAATTAAGAATGCTATTTGTCTGTGATTCTTTGATTCTTTTTTTTAAAGTTGAAGTTAGGCAATGAAGCTTAATTTTAACTTTCAGAGCTTATATCACGTAGTAGTGATGGCCGATGGGCCAAAAAGTTCTTGAGCGGAGATCATGCACTGGAAAGCGCAGCGTCGGAGGACCAGCCACAAGGTGGGCAGACGGCGTCATACAACTGGCAATAATTTTCTAAACGCAAGCTGCTTCCATCAGGTTTTTTTTATAAAACCATGGGCGAATCCATCCTATGTCTAGCCAGTAGATTACTCGGGACTGATATAATAATGAATCGAATCAGAAATGAAGAGATACGTAGACGTACAAAAATCACCGATATAGCACAGCGGATTAGCAAGTTGAAGTGGCAGTGGGCAGGACACATAGCACGTAGAACTGATGGCCGATGGGGCCGAAAGGTCCTCGAGTGGAGACCACGTACCGGCAAGCGCAGCGTCGGAAGACCAGCCACGAGATGGACAGATGATCTCATACAAGTGGCGGGAAGACGCTGGATGCAAGCCGCTTCCAATCGGTCTTTTTGGAAATCCATGGAGGAGGCCTATGTCCAGCAGTGGACTTCTTATGGCTGAGATGATGATGATGATATAATAATGAGCTAGATTAGTTCCAATAAATGGTTGCCATTGATGGATATTTTACACACCAAACCTAAAATAGCAACAGTTAAATACCTATATTCCCAAAGTCATTGAAATCTAAAATATATCATAATAGTGAGTCCAAAAGAAAACAGCGCCATTTCAGAGATCCCTCCACGCCAACATTACCATATGTAATACTGTAATACCATATTCGTAATGTGAATCGGAGCCGTTATGATAATATCGACAATACCGCCCGCATGCTTGTTTTGCCCTGATTGATGGGTAAATATTTATATGGCAGCACAGAATAGAAATATGCAGATGAACAAGTTAACTATTAAATTTTGTATAAGCGCGCTTCATCCAGCAACGTCTGTAGGGGTGTACGCTGTATTTTTTTTAAATAAAACATATTTTATATTCATTTTATTTACTTGTTTTATGCACTTTTATATCAGCTTTTCCACGCCCGCGTTTACTGGGTCTGTGTGAACTTTCTACGAAAACAAATTATTTATGATACATCATCTACATAATTTCTTTGCCCTTATCCCATTAGGTGGGGCACATCATTTTTCCTTTCGCCATTTGGCTCCATCGAACACCATCTCTACATTCACACTTTTCACATTTCATTCACACTTTTTTTTTGGGCGCCCCCTCTCGGCGCTACCGCTTACCATCATATTTAGTTACATACATGGCTGTGTTCCCTTCTCATAACATGTCTCACCAGGGCAGCCTTAACTCCAGAAACTCTCGGTTACTGGTACTACTTTCATACTTCCTCTAACATAGTCATTCCTAATCTTATCTAATTTTGTTACTCCACACATTCCTACATTCCCATTGCATGCAATTTCCTTTCGTTCTCCCCTCTGTTGACCCAGCAGTCTGATCCGTATAATACGACTACAGTTGTTATGATCATCTTATAAATATTCCCCTTTAGTTTGAGGGGAATTCAGGCGTCGCAAATTGTTTCCGAAACCTGCCGCCACTTCAGAAGTAAAAAGTAAATTACGAAAACTAATATAATGTGTGTGTCTGTATTTTTTCTGTGCTCTGTGGCGTGGGATAGCCTGACTCTATATCCCGTGTTTGAATATAGGGCGAGGATTAAAAGCTCCGATATAAAAGATGTTATTTGGGTTAAATGTTTTATGGACTGAGCTAGATGGAAGTATCTAATTCTCTGACTTTGCCCGCATTGAATTTTGAAGTGAAAACTTTTTAGGCGCGCAGAACACTTTATTTTCAACCGACTTAAAAAAAGGAGGAGGTTCTCAATTCGACTGTTTTTTTAAATGTTTGTTACCTCATAACTTTCTACTGGGTGAACCGATGTTGATGATTTTTTTTTATTTGAAAGCTGGTGCTTCCCGTGTGGTCCCATTTCAATTTGGTCCAGTTCTGGCAATGGAGAATGGCTTCCATGAGAAGTCGGTTGCTTCGGTTTTTTAAACTATAATTATGTAGGTATTAAATGAGGGTGAGCCGTCACGGTCGACTTTGTAACCCTCGTTCGGGTTAAGTTGACTCGAGTCAAATAAAGTGCGAGAGAGATAGACAACGCACACACAATTGTTTTTATCAAATATTATACTATATGTATATCTTAGCTGTGTCATCAAAATTAGTTCAGCCGTTTTTTGTCGGGGGTTTTAAGTTTTCTAAACTTATGCTTATATATACATATATATTTAAATATATCAATGGAAAAACCAAATTCCCGTCGGAAAAATATAGTTTTATTTTTAACACGCTTTTATTAGCTTCACCTGTATGCATGTTTGTTTGTTTGTAACCGACTCCTTTGGACTTGATTTTGACCCACTTCAAACGGTCAGATTCCATTCATTCCAACTTTGTAGATTTATCGAGGACCGATGACAATACAATAATTTGAAGCGTGTTTTTTAATTTTTTAAACTGTAATTATTTATTTTAACTAACAAAATAATATAACTAACATGGAAAATATGTTATCATCATCATCTCAGCCATAAGGAGTCTACTGCTGGACATAGGCCTTCCCCATTCATATTCATATTCATATTCGTTTATTGAGATAAAAACGGAAAAAGACCAATTACAATTATCTCACAATATTCAAAAATTATTCTTAAACAATTCATGTCTTAACATTCATTCATTCAATATATAAATACAATATAATTTAAAATGTCATTATAAAAATGTCAAATGGGCAATATGCCTAGCATGTCAATACAAAAAAAAATGATATATCAAACAGTAAAATATACCGTTCGGGTAAGTACTCAGAGTACCAAGTCAATAAACTCAGAGGTTACCGTCAAAATCCAGCAGTGGACATGTTATACGTATTATGAAAACATATTCTGGAGAAATATAACTTCCTTGGGTAGTCAAAAGTCTAACTAGACACATTAACCACAGTTAAAAAACCAAATACTTATCTTACTAAAACATGGTAGAATTTTAGCAAGCCCACTTTTAGATAAACTGTGTCATTAAAACAGGTAGAATTTTAACAAGCCCACATTTAGATAAACTGTGCGGGGAGATCGCTTGACTCGGTTTTGGATTCCCTCTTACCATAATCTATAGGATTTGTAAATTCATTACACGGTAAAAGTTGGTAGTGAATTAAGCAGAGATTACAAACTTTGCGACCGACGACATAAAGTTGGATCAGATATTTTATGGACCTTTTATAGCTTAGAGTTGGCGTGATTTATAAATATAAATGTACAGAAATAGGGCCGACGTGGTTTCGTACAGAACCGTTATTATAAAAAAAATGGTTGTCAATGGACAACCATTTTTTTTTAACCGACGTTTTTTTTTTTTAACCGACTTTATAAAGTCGGTTTACGGACGATAATTTTACGTGATAACGTCATGATAGATAATGATAAAATGATAAATGATAAATTCGTTTATTGAGATAAAAACGGAAAAAGACCAATTACAATTATCTCACAATATTCAAAAATTATTCTTAAACAAATGTCTGAGGATTACAAAATATTCATTATATAAATACAATATCATTTAAAATGTCAATACAAAAATGTCAAATGGGCAATACGCCTAGTATATCAATACAAAAAAATAATTATGTCATACAAAGTAAAATATACCGTTCAGGTAAGTACTCAGAGTACCAAGTCAATAAACTCAAAGGTTATCGTCAAAGTCCAATGAATCATCAGGCTTTTTACACCTGTCCCATTGATCCAATAGATTTTCACAATAAGTCAAGGAGGTACTTAAAATAGTCTTCCAGTTATCACAAAAGATGTCACAATCAGGGTTGGCAGCAAGGAGTGCGTTTAAGTGGCGACGGGCACGATTCAGGGGCGACATAGAACGTGCTACTGTGCGACCGCGATCTACGTGGAACAGGTCATGCGGGCGACCACGTCTGTTTGCTGGAACCCCGGGCTCGTCCGGTACGAACAGTACGCATAGCAAGTCGTGCAGACGTATAGAATCGACGGACCCCCTAAGCGCCTTACAGCAGATAGTTAGCTGGTCTAACATCCTTCTAACTTCCAAAGAGTTGTAACCAAGCTGACCGAGCAGGAATTTAGTTGGGTACAGAAACGGATAGTATCCATAAATTTTCTTATATAGCGACCTTAAAAAGGCCTTTTGGACTTTTTCAAGCATTCGCGCGTAGGTGACATGATAGGGGTTCCAGACACAAGCACTCGATTCAAGTTTGCTTCTAACTAAGGAGTTATATAATGTTTTAATTACTTCAGGATTTTTAAAGTCTCTAGCATTCCGTAGGACGAAGCCAAGGCGCCGGTAAGACTCTTTTGCGAGTTCTGATATATGATCATGAAAAGTTAGACTGCGATCAAAATTTACCCCAAATCTTTGATACAATAGATGCGTCACAAGCCGAACGCTTGTTCCGTCCTCTCGCTTGCACGCTCGGCTCAGGCGGAACGTGACAATGAGTCATGCTTTTTCGTGCGTGCATCCGGCGTTCATCGATTTATAAGACGTTATCACGTCAAAAATATATAATGAACATTAAAATAAACTTTTTGTTCTCATAACATGATTGCTTAGTTTGGGCTAGACTGTGTTATATGAAATGCCACCAATATTTATTTATTTGTATCGGAAGACCAAATTGAAAAAAAAAAATACTGGACAAGTGCGAGTCAGACTCGCCTACCGAGGGTTCCGTACAAACTAGTGGATAACTATAAACTAAAACTAAAAATGTAGACTTTTTGCAGGGGTTACATTTGTTGTTTTATTTTCAAATACACAAATTGTTCTATAACTATAATTTAGAAAAGGAAATAAAAAAAAGAAAAACGAATCCGCTTTGCAAATATTTTTGTATAAATCTAAAAAAGAAGCCTAAATATATTTTTATTTTTACTATTAAAAAAAAGTTTTAGGATTTTTTTGCATTAGAGTTTATAATACTCCGCAAAATTTTACTTCGATTTATTATTGAAATCTCAAACGTGTCTATAAGTAAGTTATTGATTCTCCATTCACCCTCTATATTCTCGAGATCAAATAATATCAGGAAAACGTTTCCTATAAAAATATCTCCAACAAACGGCTGACCCACTTCGCGGCAATTAGAGAGCTCTCTTGCTTCTCACCGGTTTTATGTATACATATTTTTTTTGTCAGCTCTGTTTATACAAACTGTCCCACTGCTGGGCGCGGGCCATCTACTCATTATGAGAAGGGTTAGGTCATAGTCTGCGACGCTGTGCGGGTTGGCAGACTTCACACATCTTCAAGATCATTGAGAACTCTTAGACATGTAGGTTTCCTCATGATGTTTTCCTTCACCGTTTGAAGTTTGCCGGCAACTTCAACCTCTGTCTTTTCGAAGTTATATGCGTACTATATAACTTCGAAAAGACAGAGGTGCGTGCCGCGGGATTTGAACCCAGGACCTGCGGATCGCAAGTCAGACGGTTTCCCGACTAGGCTGCCGGAAACTTTATATGGACAGAGCGATTTATTTCCATGGTAAATGGTGATTGTTGACAACTTTTGTCACGGGTTGGAGCATTTTTAGGGTTCTGTACTTGAAAAATAACACTACTACAACATACAGACCATCAGGCCATCAGGCGTGCGCAGAGCGTGGAATCATTCAAGGCTCAGGTCAGGAGGCATTTTATCTATCCAAGATTTAGTAAATATATATGCATTCATTCATTATAATTACTACTTTTAATTATTGTGTATTTTATTTGTGTAAGTTTATTTATAAACTAATATTTATGTACCTATTATGTATGTATGTATCTGTGTATGTATTATTACTTAGTAAGTTTAAGTTTTTTATTTAAAAAAAATATTTGTTTTCTTTTCTTAAACTTAATTTGTATACGAATATATCATGAATCAACACCACCGCCCACCTTTACTTATACTTTTTCCAACACATCCTAAAGCTGTCTGAAAAACCTCAATAAAAAAGCTAAAGCGACAAGACCTCTCCTTTTGTGCCATTATCTTATGTGTTTATTGTCTTATTACTTTATATGGTGTCAATAAAGTGTTATTGATTGATTGACAGAACAGACACTCTTCGACTCGCACCGATCTTGGGCTCCTCAACCACACCCCGCGCTCGCCCTGACGGGAGCCAGGATCTGCGAGAAGGCAGTCACGTTTTTTTTTAATTCGTTCTCTAACTGGGAGCCGTCAATGAATTTTCAAAAGTGGCCGCCATTAATAATTCAGTTCTGATCAGTATTACCGTACCGTCAAAACACCGTTTGTGTCATGTTGATGTTGACAACGAGCGCTTGAAGCGCTGCCGCTGCTTCAACTTGAAGTACTGATAAACTCGCGCATATTAAGGCGCTGAGAAACCAAAAGATGACAGGTCGAGCAACAACCATAACTTCATTCATAACTCATCTTTTGTAGAAGTCGGTTAAAATAGGTATTTCGCCGATTTCAAGCACTAAATTACAATTTATTGGAATAGAATTTATTATATGGCAATAAATTGCAATGTATGTCGTAAAAGTAAACAGCAGGTACGATCGTATTGAACTATTTGAACTAAATAGAGTGATAGCCCGGAGCTGGCAATAAAACCCGGAACTCATTCTGAACTGTAGTACTAGTAGCACTAGGAACGCTGCTTCAAGTTTTCTTACGTGAGAACTGAGTTCAAATGGTGTTTAGTTCAGGACAATCGTATTTAACTGTGGTTTTAAGTTGAATTTTGATTCTGAAGTCGAAAAAATATGGAAAAATTCTGTATTTTTACCCGACTGCGCTAGAAGGAGGGTCATGTCTTTATATTACCTCCTACATTCTGAACGGCTTGACTGATTTCGATGTGCGTGTAGTTAGATTTGTATTCATTCCCTGAGTGGCATAGGAAACTCGGAAAAATAAAATATGCGCTTTGTCTATGTATATAAATAATGACATTTATAGTTTATAATGTTAAATATCTTGATGCACGCCCCGTCTGATTTATATTTTATATTTTTATCCATCCCATGGTTGCCTGGAAGAGATCGCTTTTAGCGATAAGGCCGCCTTTTGTTGCACTAGTCTATTTAAGTTCTTTGTTATTACTTTTAAGGTGTGTACAATAAAGAGTTCATCTATCATCTATCTATCTATATGCGCTTTGTCGTAACCTTTGACGAACTTTTTCGTAACAAATATAGTACATATAGATCGTTGAACAAATGGTGATTTTACAACAAAAAAAATACAAAACATGTTTTCGCAAGAATGTACATTCACCGCCTTAGCACGCCAATTCATGCGCAATGTACGCGTAAGTTGCTATACGAATACCGCACTTATGCATTCGGGTATTTTGTTTCATTTTGACATAGATTATTGTTTCATACAAATACCAGCAAACAAGCAGATGGCTCGCCTGATGGTAAGTGATAGCTTTCGCCATACAACTACAATATCAGTGGTATCGCTGTTGGGTTGCTAGCCCAGAAAGGTGCTTGTAGACGACTTCTTAACACGCTTTTATTAGCTTCAACTGTATGCATGTTTGTTTGTTTGTTTGTTTGTAACCGTCTTCTTTGGACTTGATTTTGACCCACTTCAAACGGTCAGATTTCATTCAAACTTTGAAGACTTATAAAGGACCGATTACAATGCAATAATTTGAAGCGTGATTTTTAGTTTTTTTTTAAACTAATATTATTTATAACGCTCTTTGTTGAAGCTCAATGGGAAAATCATCTGAGGAAGGCTATTCGACATTTTGCTTGTTTGTAGGAGAAAAGAGTGAGAGAATCTGACTGCTTAGAATTATAAATTTTGCAGAACGAGGAAGAAACTGAAAAATAATAATTTTATGTGAAATTATTTTAAATAAAAGTCATAATTTGAACTTTGATGTCATGTTTTGTAAAACATGCCATTGATTTCATTATAAAAGTGACGTATATAATCTTGTTTACATTTTAAAAACGATAATAGTAGATTGTTATACAAGGGGCTAAAAAGACCCATTGTAACGTGGTAGATTTTTACTCCCGAGCTTTATTTAGCGAGGGAGTACATAGAAACCGAGTTACAATGGGTTTTTAGCGCCGTGTGTTACACTCTACTTTTCACCTTTTCACTACGATTGCGAGAAATTAAATAAACCAATACAATAATACAAAGTTTATTTTATTAAAAATAAAATGTACAATTTGTACAATTCTGGATATTTAACGAGATGTTTGCAAAGAGAATGTAAATATACTCCAAAGAGATCGCCGTTTTTCAGTTCCATTTTAAAAAATATGATGTTCTTCTTTTTTATGAAACAGTAATAAGTAGTCTTTATATATGATTATTTACTACTACTTTTGAATAAAGACTTTCGTTTATGTAGGCCCTTTTGTAACGGATAAAAAATAAAAACTTTTGCCCTGGAGTAAAATATGCAATATTTTCCTCGCTCTAGTACGCTACACTGACGGACTTTTTCAGCAAGAGGAGTGAAAATATTACCTTTACAATAAAAGCATGCTTTTTTAGGGTTCCGTACCCAAAGGGTAAAAACGGGACCCTATTACTAAGACTTCGCTGTCTGTCTGTCTGTCTGTCTCCAGGCTGTATCTCATAAACCGTGATAGCTAGAAAGCTGAAATTTTCACAAATGATGTATTTCCGTTGCCGCTATAACAACAAATACTAAAAATTAAAAAAAAAAAAAAACGGTGGTCCCCATACGATAAACGTGTTTTTTTCGTATTTTTTTGCTCAATATTAAAAACGGTAACAGGTAGACGCTTCAAATTTTCACAGAATATTTACTTGTATATTACGTTTCAAAATAAATAATTAAATAACAATAAAGTAAATATTAAAGGGGGGCAATATCCCATACAACAAACGTAATTTTAAAGCAATTTTTACTCGATCTTAATTAACAGGTAGAAACTTGAATATTTGTAAGTAAATATTTAGAAATATATTAACTATAAAAATAAATACCTAATCTAATACATAAAAACTCACAAAATGAAAATAATCCTTGCATCTAAACGCGGTGCGAGCGCCGCGCCACGGTGTGGTGGTGGCGCGAGCGCGAGGCGGTTGCTAAGCAACGGCCGCGCGGGTAGCGGGGAGGTAACATCACGGAGCGAGCCATAACCGCGCGTATTCGCGCGAGGGTCGTCGTGCTGCCCGGATGTGTATCGAAAACCTACCTATAAGTTTGCAATTTACTACATGGAATTTCGTTGATTTCTCGTTATTTTATAATCAGAACTAAACTTTGTAGTATTATAGATGATAGTACGGAACCCTTCATGCGCGAGTCCGACTCGCACTTGGCCGATTATTTTGCTGTACTCCACACAAAAGGGTACAGCAAAAAAAAAAAAGCATCCCCGATACTTATGTACCAGAATTATCTCAATGACCTAAAAAATTAAATAGCAGTCTTTAAAAACCTAAATCTAAAATTAAGACCTTACTATATCGTAATAAAATCTTAATTCGATCAGCAAGCCAGTCATTTATAACCTTCAGCATATCGATCAACGTGAAGAAAAATATGTGTCAGGAAGATTGCCTTTCGATACAGGAAATTGAATAACAAATCCTTTTCGGGGTGATGAGTGCTTGTTTCCTGCACTCGGGATTATTGGTCTCGTCTACTGAAGCTATTGATCTTTCCTTTCACGTCTTTGTTCTTTGAAGTTCGATTATGTGACAATTTTGCCCGAGTAGGCAATTTGGCGATGTCTGAACGAAGATTGCTGGGAAATACCCCTCGATTAGTTTGCTGCTTTGTATAATTCTTTATGGATCATCGATTTTCGTTTTTAAAGAGACACTAAAAAGGAAAATCGTTTTTATTTATTATTATCAAATTATTATTATTATTTATTATCGAAATGTTTTACTTACTTTTGTATTTTAGTCGTATATCTATTGATATTGGATTCGGTAACAAAGTCGAAGTAATGATCGATTTTTTGTGAAGTAAAATAATAATTTGATTGATGTGTAATATTTTATGACTCATAAATGTTACTTTGTTCAATACACACCTACTTATAAATTAAGGAAACCCAAAGTCACGAAACGAGCTATGGAGAGGGCTATGCTCATGGTCTTTCAATGAGATCGAATCAGATATTAAGAGATCCGTAGACGCACGCAAGTCACGGACATAGCGCAGTAAATTTGCAAGCTTAAGGTGGCAATGGTCAGGGTATATAGCACTAAGAACTAATGGGCGATGGGGCTTAAATGTTCTCGAATGGAAACCACGCACCGGCAAGCGCATAAGAAGACCAGTCATAAGGTGGACAAAAGACCTCATGGAATTGGCAGACACTGGACTCAAGCTTCTACCAACCGGTCTTTTTGGAAATCCACGGGAGAGGCCCATGTCCAACAGTGAACATCTTAGTAAACCTTGTTAAATTTCAATACATAACAAACATTTTCATTTAAGTATTTTCTTAATCTTTCATATAGTATATTTTCTTAAGCATACTCTTGGTTGCTTTCAAAAAAGTGGAACAGCAGATTTTAAGTATATGTTATACAGGGTCTGTATGCGTGGGACTTGCAGCCTTACATTAACATTAGTTAAGAATTAGACTTTATTTTATTATATTATGTTAATATATTCTTAATAAATAGCTGAAATTATCATAATGTGAGTTTATACGACCAAATCGGATACAAAATAGTTTTCCCTAGAAAGATTAAATAGTTGTATAGAGAGATAAAGTGGCATCAAGGAGATAAAACAGTAGACAAGCCACCACTCCATTAAATTCTACACAAAAAAGTAATTCGAAAGACTCATTTCAACATGTAACAGCTGATAGTTCAACAGTTCAACAAGGTGAATCCTTTGACTATCTCCCAAGTGAGGAGAGTTGGTTAGTTGGGAGTAACTTTTTATCCTACAGGGGACTGAAGTAGTTACTCGTAGAAAATAGAACTGGGACCTCGGAGAATTAAGATTTTTAATGGACAAAGAACTGTTTGAATGGATTTTCTATAATGTAACAATTTAGAGCTGTAAGTTATCGGAATATATTCGAGTGACCCCTATGTAATAGGGTGAATTCTGTGGAGTGACCATTATATGTTAGCTGGGTATTAGTATATGTTAGCTGGGTATTTAGTGACCCCTATGACATGTAATAGGGCGAATTCTGTGGAATGCCCATTATATGTTAGCTGGGTATTTTGAGGCGTAGTGATTTTTGATTTGAACAACATACTGATAATACAGTAAAATAAATATTAAAAAAAAACAAGATTAAAAGAAAAACAAAATACTCGACTGCATAAAAGCGATTCTCGTGCTGTAAATTACGGGATTATTGGGAAAGGGGATTGACTGATATCATAAAGACTGTTCAAGCCAGAGTTTTTGCAAATCATATATCATAGCTGCACGTTCCCCATACAGTCCCATCTGATTTTCTCTTATTTTTTTTTATTCGACGATAGGCTTGCGCTTGACCGTCAACTTACCTGGTGTTAAGCGACAGTTACGGTCTACGATGGAGTGCGCTTGCCTAGAAGAAACCTATTCACTCGCGATTTGAAGACACTTAGATTATATCGCCCTGAGCAGCTTTTTAATACCCAGGGCGTAGCCTAGTGAAACTAAATAGGTATTTACATTACCTTTTTCAAAACTGGCTCTTTTGTCCACCCTAAGATCTTAGTAATAAATAGCACGTAGTCTGTAGCACTTTCATATCGAACAGCTTTTCTCTGCAACTACAGAAATAATCTTAAAAGTTAATAAATGCCTAGAGCGCTGAAATCTCAAAGGCACATAAAACCTGCTTCACAGCACAAAGTACCTACTAAAGTGTGGTCATTATAAACAAAGTTGCGGCGACTCGCTAAGGCAAAGATAAACTTTGGAAAGCTTGAATGGTGCAAGTTATAAGTGACTATTAGTAAATTATGCCCGGAAAATGCTAAATAGTAACTTGTGACACAACGCTTGTTTTTTTTTACAAATGAGTAGACAAAGTTTCTCAGCCTCAGCCTTCTAATTCGGCCCGATGGACACCGAAAGCAGCCCAACCATTAAATTTACTGGAGACATTTTGCTGAGCAACTACAGACCTATCTTGTTTTTTAGCCATATTCATTGGCTGATTTCAAGGAAATTATATAGAAACTTGAAGAGTATGCCAGTATTTGTGTACTATGAGATAACTTAGATTTTATCAAACTGGGCAATACTTGAGTACAAAGTTATACTGATGCCAACTTTGTAAAAGCAACTAAATCCCAACGCAGCTGGGCAGAATTTGGAAATTTCTACAATGTTTCCTCATCAATACTGTATTAACATGCACTAGTGACGACCCGTGATGACATATGGTACTGAAACATTCACATTGAAACGGTCACAGATTATGGACCTCTCATAAAACTAAAAGTCAAGCAATAACCTATGGAATAGGTTACGCTCGAATTTTCTTTATAAAATCGAATAAAAAACAAGTAAAAGTTTAGAAAATTCAAAAACCCTCGCTAAAAAACGATTGAACCGATTTTAATGAAATATAGCTAAGAACACTCAATAAAATCCTCTTTTATACAAAAAAAAAAAAAAAAACTAGATCAAAATAGGTCCATCCGTTTGAGAGCGACGATGGAAAAGACAGACACACATATATACATAATATACACACGCCAAACTTTGAACACCGGTCTTTTTTATGTCGGGAGTTGAAAAAGAAGACCTCGGTAAATGAACCAAAGTCACCAACACTCAGCGGACAAGCAAATAGAAATCTTAATGTGCAGAACATGAACTTATAGCTGAAGAGGCCAAAAGTTCTAGAATAACCTTTGGAAGCGCAGCGCAGGATTACGATGTGTACACACTATCTCGTTTCAAGTGCCAGAATTTATTGCAGGCAATTTTCAATAGGTTTTATTCAAATTCCATGAGGGAGGTCTATGTTTATCATTACACTTTTTGAAACAGCGATAATAATGGATTTTTTTTCTTTTCTTATTTTTTTTTCAAATCAATTTTTATTCATTATACATTATACCTACAAGTACAACAAGTAATTACAGTGGTAGGTATACATTAGGAACTATTTATCTTGTATACTTTTCATATTATAGTGCCATGCAGTACCTACACCAAGAAATTAATCTTGTATTAATTAATTAATTAGTACTGGGATGTCCGAGCTTCGCTCGGTTTTTTTATAATAGTTTTTCTCACAAAAGAAGGAACTTGAAAGAAAAGTAAAAAAAAAATATCATCTATTTGGAATCGAACCGAGGTCTTCTGATCGAATCGCCCGATTGCCCACCTGAGCTATTACAACTTTGTAGACAGTGACGAAATTTACCTTTCTAATGATATCGTACCAGTTTTTCATTGCCTGAAAACGCGGATAAAACGACGTTTTCTAAAAATTAAACCTAGCTAGATCGATTAATCGTCCCCTAATCTACCTATAAACCAAATTTCATTTAAATCCTTGAAGCCGCTTCTGAGATTCCGATTATTATATATACACAAGAATTGCTCATTTAAAGTATTAGATACAACGCAGCGACATAATTATGCGCGAGTGAAGAAACCCTCAATATGAAAACGGTAAACGCTCTCACACCACCCATACCGTTTAACTAGTATCCTTTCAAAGGTTCTGCAATATCGACTAGCGGCGGAAATTGAAAACTCAGTTGACCCAATCATTCCTATCTGTGACGTATTGCACAACGCAACGACATGGCTACCGTGTAAAGGCAATACACTGTAACTTAAGTTACAGTGTTTTGGGTTAACAGGGCCCATTGACTTTCTTGTGATCTGTTCTAACCCCCTGTAAAGAAATAATTCTTCTAACCTTTGTCTACATTGATATAATACTTTTAAAAACACTGTATTCGACAGAACATTACAGGTTTATTATTCCAAAACACGGCAACAAAACATACCGTGTATTGCTAAAACAAAACAATGCGCGCGGAAGTTATACCGTGTCAAAAAACCAACGTTTCAAGACACGCGCGCTGCGATCGACAAGCGATAGCGCATAGGTTTGCCGGGAGCTCAAATAACAGTGGCTCGTTCGCGATCAGTGTGCGCGCGCGCGCGGGGCTACGCAACTTTGAAGTAAGAGATAGAGCACGCTGCACTTGCAACGGGACCGTGCTGTCGTTCGTATAATTTAATTATTTTATAGAGTTTTTACGTTAAAAATGTGCGGATTTTGGTAACAAACTCTTGCTAAATTTGTCTATTTGCTAAACTTGCTAAATGACGTGGATCAATGTTTTGTCACAACAATGGCAACATTATTGTAGGAACACTAGTATGGGAAACCACTCTTTTGATTGTATTTTATTTACTATTAAACATATTAGAGTAAGTACTAGATGGCTAAATAGATATCAAAAATACCTTTAAATCAATATCAAACAATGTTCTTGAAAGTCATAAGAAGGAAAAATAATCAAATTAAACCCAAAAAACTTTAATCGGCCATTTTCTCAAAACACGTTTTTTCGACTTACAGTGTATTGCCTTTACACGGTAGATGGGCGTGTCTTGTTATCTGGATGCCTTTGATGCCATGTTAGATAAGGTACAATAGGGAACTGTCAGACGCGTGTATTGGCACGGCAAAAACAATATAAAAGCGATCACTATTTGCAAGAATGAGTGCAAGGTGATATTTTGCTCGTCTGCCCGAGAAAGGATAGAGGTGTGACCCCCTGTCACTGCAAGACAATACTAGTAGTACTACGAACAGTAGACCTCGCGAGAGAGCTTATTTGCAGCTCACCTTGGGTCATGTACATAATACCTACATAAAGTTGGTTTACGTTGAGTTCTACGAAAGTATTAAACACAATAAAATCTACGAAAACTCCACAATACCACGCCGCTACGCTACGCCGCTATCTATTTTGAGAAGACTCAATAACTGGTTTTCTGGTTTAAAATTAAAACAAAACAAAAAAAGACATGTGGCACTCGGAGACTGCCGCGGTAAAGCTATTGCATAGCATTTTTTATCAACTTATGTAATTATAATTATTTATTTATTTTATTTATGCAGTATTCCTAACACCTCCCACTCCGACCGGCACAGCGGTGATACTTTTTTGGTTTTAGTTTTGCCATCTATCGATGAATAGCAGAACTTTTAATGACTTTTTGAAATATCACGCTTGTCTCTTTAGTTCTGCAAATCGCCTCTAGGTGGCATTGGTTGTATCGGCGTTACTGCGTTAGGTTATTTTCGTTACGGAATTTCTGGATTCGGTCTCCACGCTCAAGGCCCGCGATAGAAGCTATGCAATAGCTTAAAATAAGATATGTTTAGATGATCTTAATTAATAAACAATGTAATATTCTTATAAAAACAAATAATAATTTAAGAAATGGAGAAAATTATTCAGCGCTAAAATGCATCAAGCACATCCACCCGCCCGCATACGCAATCTCAAGTTGGTTGTCATATTTCGACAACCACTCAAACAATTCTGTTAATTTTTATCACAAGTTGTAATAATTGTGTACTTTACCTACCAAATAACATTAAAATCGGTTGGTAATTAGCGCCGCAATAAATTCGCCCTCCTATTATGGGAACCCCTCATAACAAAAATCGCGGACGACAAAAAAGTTAAAGTAAACCATAGAACCTATACCAAGTTTCATCAAAATTGGTTCAAAATTACGACATGTACGCGAGTACGAACACAAACAAAACAAACTGACAGACGAAAGAAAATTTGGCCAGTTGATGCAGAGACGCTTCGCTCGGTCAATTATATCTTTCCCTCCATTCCCCTCTAACCCTCTAATACCCCTCTTCCTTCCATTTAACCCTCTTTTTTATCAGCCCTGTTTTGTACAAACTGTCCCACTACTGGGAACGGGCCATCTTCTCATTATGATAAGGGTTAGGCCATAGTCTGCCACGCTGGCCAAGTGCGGGTTGACAGACTTCACACATCTACAAGATCATTGAGAACTCTCAGGCATGTAGGTTTCCTCGCGATGTTTTTCCTTCACCGTTTTTTTTTTGAAGTTGGCGGCAATCAATACGCACATAACTTCGAAAAGACAGAGGTTCGTGCCGTGGGATTTAACCCTCTAACCACGGTCAATTGTGGCGGCAAACGGCCCGAGGGAAAACAGGCGTGATTATATGTATGTATGTGATTGCGATAAAATAGATTAATACGTTACATGTTATTAAATTCTCTGATGTTAAATTACAATACAATTGGAAGTAAGAATTCATAACAGTACTCAAAATTCCACTAACAAATATGTCGTTAAGTATGAATTCCGACTGAAATGCTGCGCATTTAATTGCCTTTAGCTATTATAGGCAAAGAGCTAGGTCTAGGTCGTATATTGAAATAAATATTCAGCAAAAAAAAATAGTTGTCTGTAAAGTCGGTTTACGGACGATAATTTTACGTGATAACGTCATGATAGATGCGTCGCAAGCCGCTTAGGCCGATCGCTTGTTCCGCGCTCTCGCTTGCACGCTCGGCTCAGGCGGAACATGACAATAACGTCATGCTTTTTCGTGCGTGCAGCCGGCGTTCATCGATTTATAAGACGTTATCACGTCAAAAAATCGGTTCATGAAACAAGTTCCATTGTGCATGGAGTGCTGTTCACATCTTTGGGATCGACCGGCTAAATACCAACTTCAGACGTTGAAATCTATTGAGAAGCGTGCTAAGGAGCTAATTGGCAACGAATCCCTTGTCAAACATGTCTTAAAAGCTTGAAACAACACTGCAATGTTGATAATTTATATTTTTGATCATTTCGGCGTGTGTGCATCTGATCTGCATTTTATAATTCCCCTAACCTTTGTACAACGGTTACAAACATGAAAAAGCGTCATTGTTTCATGGTGGATATTACAAAAGCCCGAACGAAACGTTTTAATTCTTCATTTATTGTACGGACTGCTAAATTGTGGAATACGCTTTCCTCGGGAAAAATCCCTCGATGGATATAACTTAGGTGTCTTTAAATCGCGAGTAAATCGGTTTCTTCTAGGAACACGTTCGTCCGCAACATCGCTTAACATCAGGCGAGTTGGCGGTGAAGTGCAAATATATACATAGACATTTCATTCGTGACCAAAATAAACACATATTTACAAGAGTAGTTTTTGTCAGAAATCTTTATTGTACAAAAAAATTGTCATTAGAAAATAGTAATGAATATTTTTTTCACCTCACAAGCTCGGAAAGATTCTGTTTGTCATTAGAAATCTGAGTGGAAAAGTGCATTTTGTCCGCTAGCGTGGTAAGAGTTTTTAAAATTCGAACCTTTCTATTCCATACTTTTCTATACCGCAAGTCCACTGAAAATGCATTAAATACTTATTTCATGTCAGTGCGCCAACCTCATTTCTTTGAATAATCGCACTGACCAGCCACAGGTGGCAGCACTGGACTAGCGTTTTCCTCGCTGTAGTGAGGTGAAAAATATTGTGTTTCACTCGGCAGCAAAGTTATTTTGCATCTCGTACTTTTAAAACCCTCGCTACGCTCAGGATTCTATATTTGAACCACTTATACGGTTCTTATATGCGAACGCTTCGCTCGTGGTTCAATCCTAGAATCCTTCGCTTGCTCAGGTTTCAATACAAGTACTCGCCCCAAAAACCAACTTTGCAGCCTTGCATAATAAATAACTATTATCAATCTTATATGTATAAACAGGAAACAGTACAAAACCTCTTCGTCTATGTTCAGAATTTTGCATTTGATCCTGACGCACTCAACCTCCCGTAGTAAACAGCTATAATTAAGTAGAACAATGTACGAACAGCGCAACTCTTAATGTAAACACATGCTCGTACGTACCCGTTGAAATAGAGATGTGACAAGTCCGGCATCAACATCCGGCATCTGATCTCCGGAAGTAATGTTTCATGGTAACGCACATTCGTTTCATGCATTAGAGTTGGTCGACCGGCGAGCTGTGAGGTTAATCGGTGACGATAAACTGATTGTCAAGAAGCTGCTTAGTCTCGATCACCGTCGTAAATTATTTGCCGCCATGTCTGTTGTCTGAGAACAACAATCTTGGAATTTTCAAGGCTATAGTGAATAGATCGAGAGCTCCATCCTCGGCCACACCATCGGTTAACATCAGGCGGGTTGGTAGTCAATCGTAGATCTAACTAACATAAAAAAACAAGAATGTCAATGTACCACAAAAATAATATCATCTCAAGAACAACGTTGGATGTGAGGGGAAATGGGTATTTCGAGCCCCGGCCGCCTGACCATGACGGCATGACCAAGCCGCCATCGACTTAGAGGTCGTTACTTTTGCTTTATACTATGAGTTTAGGATTTAATTTCCGAATAAAATACATCACAAAAACATTGAGCTGTATGTACATACGTACAAGAGCAGACACCACTCATAGCTACTTTGATACATTCAACTGCGGCGAGAACGCCGCACCTCACTCAGTGGCTTACTAGTGAAGTGAGTGCTTTCGACGTTTTGCTGGCGAAAAAACACACAATACTCGTAAATGCAATTTAGCGTTGCAAGTATCAATCGTAGATAAACGATGTAATTATTATTCCAGCGCTGTAACGCTGTTTTATTTACTTTAGCAAAAAATGTGACAATAACTTACCTTCAGATAGCTCCTCTGGCACGTAAGTACATACAGTTCAATGCCAAAAACCTGTTTTTTGGATCTATCAACCTAAAAACAAAGTTATCTACACAACAATTAGCGTATTTCAGTAATCATTTTATATGCAAATGTAAAGTAAATACTTACTATCTTTACATTAACATTTTCTTTTTACGAAGAGAAGGTTAAAAGTAAGCCAAAGTATGTCTGTAACTCGTCAAACAGTCATGTCACATACGATGTATTCAGTTGTATTTTATTCATTTATTTTTCTGGTTCGTAGCGACCTGTACAGGTAAATTTATTTGAAATATAATGATAATTAAGAAGCTATTAATATAACTTGTAGCATTTTACCTTACTGTACATAAGGTGGGATTTCCATACAAAAGTATTTTTAACCGACTTCCAAAAAAGAGGTTTTTAATTCGACTGTATGTTTTATTTTTATGTGTGTTAGCGAATTGTTTTTGATGATTCTTTTTTTGTTTAGATAGATACAGAAGTATTCCCATACAAATTTTATCAAGGTCGGTTGAGTACTTTGTTTTTTATTACACAAAATAACTGTATAATATTTTGAAGTCGACTGCTTAAGTTTTTAAATTATAATTATTACCATGAGCCTTACAGGAAAACGTTACTTAACTTTAACCAGCGTCTTAAATGATCTTGTCTTCTTTCCGCAAGTGTCATTACGTATCAGTGAGAAGTTGACAAAATATGTTAAGTATTGCTTAAAGTGAAGTAACGTTTTTCGGTAAGGCTGCATATGTGTAGTTTTACCTGACTGCGTAAGAAGGAGGATTATGTTTTTCGAGTGAGTGAAAAAATTGTCGCCAATAAGAACTCATTTAATAAACAATGATATTCAACCTAACCAGAAACTTTATTGTAAAACTATACTTGGTTTGGCCATGATTTATAAAAAAAAAACTTTTGTTTGGAAATCGAACCATCTTAATTTAATAACTTTAGCACATTTTCTCGCTCATTTTGCTCTACAACCAATTTATAAAATGATCTTTATCATCTATTATTTTTTCCAAGTTCCAAGTTAACATATCTTATTAATTAGTAACAAAATGGTTAATTTATAATTACATTACCGGAAAACTTCACGAGTTAACGAACAATAATTTAAATCATGTCACCATCATCAAAAAAGTGTGTATGCGTTAAAAAGTCTACTTAAATAGTAGTTAACGATTTTAACCTTTATAACGTTAATTATTATTGCAACTTAATGTTTTTTTAGGTTTGTGCGATTATAACTCATTGTAATTAAACATTTTTTAACGGATTAATCGCAATTTTACATAATTTTATGAGCTGACGTTTCGAACACTTTGCAGCGTCCGTGGTCACTGGTGAGACAAGATGACAATTGTTATTTTACGCAAAATATACGCGATAAATCCGTTAAAAATTGTTTAATTTAAATTACGAAAACTTTCATCATTTTAGGGTTCCGTACCTCAAAAGCAAAACAACGGAACCCTTGTAGGATCACTTTGTTGTCCGTCTGTCCGACCGTCCGGGTGTCAAGACCTGTATCTCGGGAACGCGTGAAGGTATCATGTTAAAATTAAAACCATATACGAAGAAAGAAAAATCAAACTCTTGCTGCAGAAAGAAAAATCAAACTTCTCAGTTTTCGTTAAAATAGTTACAGCCGAATATGTCGTAAAAACGCACATTACGACACTCACAAGGGAATCAAAACCTATGGAGTAATTTCCGTTGATCTATATCTGTGAAATTAGGCAAGAAGCATTGTCATATAGTAAACATATAGGAAAAAATCCGAATACTTGACATTTTTAATTTAATCACAAAAAAATAGTGTCTTCGTACAAGGAACGAGGGTCCAAATTTTAAAGTTCTTTAATAGTATCATGTGGGGTATCATATGAAAGAGATTAATTAGCATAAGTTAAAACAGGTTTTTAAATATTTTACGATGTATATTTTTCGGTTTATGTAGGAAAATATAAAAAAATATGATTTCTCCATTTCATCTACTAGTTTGTACGGAACCCTCGGTGGGCGAGTCTGATTCGCACTTGTCCGGTTTTATTTTTTATTCATAATTGTGGATAAATTATAATGCGTCCAAAAATTAATCTAATGTTTATTTCAGGCGAACTGCACTGTACAAATCCTAATGAGGTCTATGCCTGCGGGTCAGCATGCCAAACTGAGTGTGCCAATCTGGGCTCTCCATGTCCGATAATTAATATAAGGTGCAATGATGCCTGTTACTGTATCGAAGGGTTTGCTAGAGCTCAAAATGGTACTTGTATACCGATGAGTGATTGCTGAACGCAGCGAGTCAACTGTTGCAAACTGTCAATGAAATAATAAACATGATGGATATTTAACTGTTGTTTGTTGATTTCTAGAATAATTTTATTAATGGAAACTGCTTGGGAATGGAATGCCTTATCACCGGTTTAGTGCTATTGAAACTACAACAAGTAAATACTTACGTATTTTCTAGGTCTGCTAATGCTTCTTCTTCGGCCACAGTGACGCTTTCAATCGGGTGAACTTTCGTCAAACCTTTTTTTTACACGATACTAAAACAAAAAAGTTAATCGATAAAAGCAAGTGATCGGAAAAATCCGGCAAAATCAGAAATCGTCACTCATCTATAAAACATACATCTGTCACTATTGACATACGAAATTCAACTCAAATACCACTCAATAAAGTTACTTACCAAATAGCACCCACTTTGCCATGTAATTTTGCATTCGTGCATTTGTGTTTGTACGAATATGTGCAATAAATGGACTGGAGGTAATCGCTTTTATGAAAACGTTTTTAAGAAAATGACGAAGCAACTTTTAAGATTTATTTTTATGAATTTCGGTAGAATAAGATGCAAAGCTTTCAGGGAATTTAATTAAGTTTCAGTGGAATAAGACGTGTAGAGAGTTTCCGCCAAAGGAACGCTTGTAATGTTGAATTTAGTCACAAATTAAACTGAGTTGGGATTGTTATTCGTTTCAAATGTAACAAGACTTATTTTTTCTTTAGAGATAAAGGAGTTAAGAATTACCCGACTAATCAAAATGAAAAGTAAGTTTAAAGTGCATATATTTACTATTTTTAATTTAAAATTTATTTTTTAGTATATTAAAATTTTATGTGATATTATTTATATTATTTATTTATATTTAAATTATATTTCTTCTATTATCAAGCAGAATGTATGAATAAGTACTTTTTTTTTAAGGTAAACGAAAAGGTTTAATGAAAAGAAAGATAATGATGTAAAGAAAGGTAATGTATTTACTGTATTTTACTAGAAAAGCACTTTCATTTGATACCCATATTGTGGCGTTGTGAAACGAAAACGAAATCCGCCATTTTGTAGCGGCAGCCGTATTGAATTTAGATTGCTACTAAATATATTTAATTACCTATATTGCCAGTTACACTTAAGGCGTGTACCAAATATTAGATCAACGGAAAGGGAGTTAAATTTCGAATACTAAATTCAACCTAAAAAATAAAAATAAAATAACATAAAAACTAAATAAAACCGTTTAAAATTAGAATATGCGGATCGGGTATGAAGGTGTTTTAATATTGGGCAAGCTCAAGGGTGCGATTTTTGAATCTTTCGAAAGGAACTCGTGCGAATTTGCCTGACTTCCGAACGATATCAACAATGATTCAATATGTCGCCTATTATACAAACACTGCTATCAACTATTAAATCTTTAATTTTGTAGATTTATCTTTGACATCCAGATCTGTCGAATTAAAGCAGCATTTAGCAGTCCTAAGCAAAGTAAGAGTACTATTCCATACGGAAGATCACTCATGCGATGCCTAGATTAGATCTTTGCTGCGGGCGGTCTCGAGTATGAGTGCATTCAAAAGTTATCAAAGAAAGTGGTTATACCATTAATTACGTTATATCTGACACTATCAGCAGCAAAAGCGAATAGGTATGTATAGTACGTCAGATGACAGGTGAAATCTGTTACTAATATATTTCGTAAATTGTAAACAAATATACTTATTAAATTATTTGTCTATATTATAAAAATCTCATGAATGTCTAAATTTTGGCAATAAATTAATGTGATAAGTGTAAGTAAAAAATACACATATACTTAAAATCTACAGTATACCTATATTTTTTTTAGTATTGTTAAATTTTGAATAACGTTTTTACCTCTATCGTTTTTTCTTTTCCACTCGTGTGATGCGCCTTTGAATCGGACTTTTCACTTTAAATGTAAGTGAGGCATGACGGTAATATAAAGCGTCATACCATTTTCCATCAAGGCTGTACGAGTTGGTTTTACTGCCAAGGCGCGCTATTAGATGTTTTTAACCGACTTCCAAAAAGGATGAGGTTTTCAATACGTCGGAATCTTTTTTTTATATATATTTATATGTATGTCCCCGAAAACTCGAAGTCGCTTGGATCGATTAGAAAAAATCTTGCCTTCCAGGTGGTCCCATAGAAATTTTATCAAAATCGTTTCAGTATTTTGGTTTATATAACAAAATAACTGGGAAACATGTCATCCAAGTAAACGAGTTGCGTATTTTGAAGACGGGTTTTTTAGTTTTTTAAACGATTACTTGTAAAAAAATAAAAAACTTTACACATACGATTAAAATAATGATATAACTGCATTTCACACACCAAACTCACTCCCGCTAGTTTGTGTGTACTAAAAAGGCAAGTCAGTGATAAAATCGATGACAAAAATTCCACAAATCTGACAATATGAAATCGGAGCCCTTTCATTCTTCGGATATCTCAATAATATCTTCCTACAATGCCTTTTCAATAACCAGCATACATACGAACGTCAAGAATTAAGAGCAAACTTCTTGATCAGACATTTTTATACCAAAACTATTAGTAAGGATATAAGTCACAAAAGTCTAGTTTATCAAAATAGCCTCATAAGTAAATTTTTCTTTTTAGCCGAGATATCACATTTGTCTCGACAACCTCTCGATAAGTTTTGTTTAAAAATTGATATATCAATAATTTCTGCAAATATTATAAAAATCAGTCACTAGTACCCCCCCCCCCCCCCCCCTTATCTCATTTTTTTTGGCAACGATGAGTCTCACAATTTTTCAACTGTACCGCCAAACCCCTCCGATACAGCAATAAAGTAGCGCTTTGAATTGGTTTATGTTTGCCTTTTTTGCTTTTTGATGTTGTCGAAAATAGTCGATAGCCAATTTAAATTAAAAAAGTAATATTTGCCAAACTTCCCTGCCGTATCTCTCATACAGATATCTATAAATCGAGCTCTCTGACCTTTGCGTTCCGTTGCGTCCCCCCCCCTTCTCCCAATTTTTTTTGGCAACGATGAGTCTCACAATTTTTCAACTGTACCGCCAAGCCCCTCGGATACAGCAATAAAGTAGCGCTTCGAATTGTTTTATGTTTGCTTTTTTTGCTTTTTGATGTTGTCGAAAATAGTCGATAGCCAATTTAAATTTAAAAGGTAATATTTGCCAAACTTCCCTACCGTATCTCTCATACAAATATCTATAAATCGAGCTCTATGACCTTTGCGTTAAATGAGATTTTGGCCGGCTTTTGAAATATCGCATCATATCCTGAGTGTCTGGCGTTTTATTCATGGTGTATGACGACTGGCGACAGGGGCTAATGTATTTTGAACGACTAGACTTTTGAGGCAGGGATGGAGACGGGCTGGTTATCATGCAAATTTTGGGATCCGGATTTTCTAACAGTTTTGAAATGACGATGTGGTTTTTTATTCGTTTTAGTGTGATTTATCGATTTCAAGTTTAGAATGAGTCAACATTTTTTAAGTATATTTGATTGAAGCCTCCTTTTTAACCCCCGACCCAAAATGTATCTTGTGTATCTGTAGATCTGTGTGTCTGTCGGTGGCATCGTAGCTCTCAAACAGATAGACCGACTTTGATCTGGTTTTTTGTTTGAAAGATTTTGTCGAGTGTTTTAGCTATGTTTCATCAAAATCGGTTCAGCTGTTTTTTTTGTCGGGAGTTTTGAGTTTTGTAACGACAATGCTTCTTGCCAAATTTCACAGTTATAGGTCAACGGGAAGTACCCCATAGGTTTTGATTCCCTTGCAAGTGTAGAAATATGCGATTTTTACGACATATTTGGCTCTAACTTTTTTTATGGAACTGTGAAGTTGTTTTTTCTAATCTGCAGCAAGATACTATAGATCTGCGTATATGGTTTTAATTTTAACTCGATACCTTCACGCGTTCCCGAGATACAGGTCTTGACACCCGACGGACGGACGGACAGACAGACGGACGGACAAACGGACAACAAAGTGATCCTATAAGGGTTCCGTTTTTTTATTTTGAGGCACGGAACCCTAAAAATCAAATCGGCTTAAAAATGACGGAGTTAAGAGGTAACAAACTTAGTAAAAAATACAACCAAATTGACAACCTCCTCCTTTATTGAAGTAGGTTAAAAAACGTCGCTGATCGTATGCAATTGAACATACCTGAGTCTGTCATTATCAGAAAACTATAAAGGTCAATCGTCTGTAGTTCTGAACTCTGTCTATAACTGAATGAATGAATGGACTGAATGAACTTTTCAAAGTCAAACAATAATGCGAAGACTTAGAGGTGTGAGCAGTATTCACAAACTTTACTCCAAGTTTTATGAAATGAAAGAAATACTTCATTGCATCTATAGAGTCGTTTGAGGTAAGACAGTATGGAGTTTAAGCAACTACTTTGTACTAATAACATTTTTATGGAGAAATGTTAATTAGATAGAATAAGATAAAGCCAGCCAAGTGTAAAAGTTTTTTTAAGTACTTATTTGATGAAAATATTAATTATACCACCTATTATTTTTATGCAAAACGTTCCCTATGCACGCAGAAGTCGCTCACAGTGTCAAGTTGTCAACAGGTATCGCAGATCTGCGTTGAGGCTGAGATTTTATTAATTTCATGACCGGGTCCTATGCAACAACCATCTTCTCTATTAAAGTTCGGGTATTTCTGTTTAAATATTCACCCACAAATATAATAACTGTGTCCAAAGTTTATATAGCTATAATTCGTCAAAACTTGTAAAATCTGAACCTTAAACCTTATGGTTTCTGCGGTTTAGGTGCCAGGATACACTTAAACTAATAACTTGTACATAGGGTACAGGCAAATAACAGGGAATCACATTTTTTTTTTGGTAGATCATATTTTTGTCTATGGTATATTAAATTCCAATCATTAGAATTAAAGTCAATTAATTAGGACATTCCCTGTTCTTTGTCTGTACCCTTCATATGTAAATTGTAGCATTTGAATTAAGAAATTTTGAAATTGTAATGTATTGTATTGAATTGATTATATTACTATTTGTTATACATAAAGTCATTAATTATCTGATTCACAAATTGTTTAATCGCTTTCTGAGATGTTTCATAAATATTTATGTTACAAAAATGATAATGCTTAGTGTCTAAGCAAGTAACTTGCCTAATATCAACGCGGCACTCAAACAAAATATAAAAATTTAACTTCATAAGAATTTTAAAATTTTAAACCACTAAGTGTGATATATCTTCATACATTTTCCCTTAGGACCTAGACGTGATTTGATTTTTAAAAGCTTGGACGTATTGGTTGGATGGGTATAATATTTTTCACCCCCGGTTTCACTGCGGGTTAAATTTACTTTGTCAATTTTAAATCTTTAAGCGGTAAAAATAATCATTTGTCATAATCTAGTGTTTGTTTTATTTATTGTAGTTTGTTTGGGAAGTGGATTATCGTGGCATATTATAAAGAAAAACAAAATACCCGAATACATAAGAGCAATTTTTGTATTGAAACGCCTTATTTGTATTACGCCTGATATGCTGTTGAGTGTACGTTTTTATGAGAAAGTATGCGTAATGATTCTATATAATTTATTTAAATGAACATTCCTTAGAATTTACTTACTTACTTTTTGTATAAACACAAATTTCTTACAAAAAAGAACGTTGGAACTTATGAAGAAGCGCATTTTTATATTTTTGTCGGAGTTGTAATATTGTTATTACAAAAAAAAACTATATGCTACACAAGGAGTGAAGACAAAAACGACATCTTCGACATCAAAATCGGTCAAGCCATTTAGGCTGTGGGAGGTAATGTATAGAATCATACAAATATAAGCAACAGACGGACCGGTCAGTCTTCGGATGGGTGACCGTGAGTGGCATTTCTTTCTGAGCGCTACCGTGGGTCGGATGACACGTTAAATTGTAGGTCCCGGTTGTTCAGCAATCGTCAAGCCAAGTCAGAGGCCTTTCGGCGGCTTAATAACTCTGACAATAGGGCTGGCCACTCAGTCTATACGAACTTACTTACTTTTTTATACAAATATAAATATCCACATATGTACATACTTACATATATACAGTGTATATTTCAGTTGTGTTACTAGTAGAACAAAGTAATGAAATAAGCCTAGCTACGCCACTGCGTGTCCACGTGATAGGAATGTCATTGGCCAGTAGTGCTTGGGGACGCGGGACTTGGAATTCACAGCTCATTGTAGCAGTATTACTGCATGAGAACATTGCAACCTTTATTGCAAAGTATTACGTCATAATAACGTCATTGTTCCATAGATTTAATTTAATAAATTAAACTTATCAAGGTCATTGCCTTCTCAGATGGCGCACCAACTTCTTGGCCAACAAGTTAGCGCTTCGATTGTCTAAGTGATTCGTAACTAAGCATTGTTCAAAGCCATTAGTTGTTCAGAACAGCGAAACAACAATAGAGTCGGAATCCATGATAACGTGATTTATGTAGTCACTGTTAATGTTGTAAAGTATTTACGTGCTTTGAATGCGGGTAAAATATATGTTTTAGGGGTTCAAATGGCGTTCCCGTCAGGCTATGTAAAGTAAACACTACGTACGCTCGTACAGAATTAGTGCTTTTTGGGCTTTTGTACACAAAGATAAAGATAAAGATAATTTATTTGCATACAACACGAGAATTTTATACAACAAGTGTATAAAAGATGTTACACTAAATTTAGTCGCTTAAAATCATGTTGTGCCGATTAGGCGTACAAATGTCAGGTAGACAGCATCATGCACACGCGAAAAATTAAAAAATAATAATTATTATTATTTGTTATTATATTAAAACACAAACCAAAAATATATAAAATATGACAAAGCAGAAGCAATAAAAGATACACATAATGTCAATAAAATTAAAAAAAGTACTTAGTAAAGGCTTAGAATAGTGGCTCATCTATTTAAACAGAATATCTGTCCATCCGACGTCTGTGCTATTCAAATCAAATGTCTTTTAAACCTTAATCGATATGAAGTAAATTTTTATTTTAGAAAATTTTAATTGTATCAAACTCACACTTTGCGATTTACATGATTTGGTGACTGACTCCTATAAATTTATCTTCATGCTTTGAATCATGTAGATTAAATGCATGAAGATAGATTAATCTATATCTAAAAATATTTTTAACTTCACATATCCATATTATACTTCTGTAGAACAGAAGGAAAAGTGAATTTTGTTTTAGGCTTTGTGTACATGTGATAAGTTGTTAAAGTCATTGATTAACACTCAATTATGTATTATATGTAGATAGGTTTTCCCAGGTTCGCCTCAAGTAGGGTAATTGCCCGACTCGTCTTCAGTCGCGATACGATGGGCACCGCTGTTAGACGCCTGTCGTGCCTTAATAGTGACAATGCCATCCTGTGTATTTTTAAAGTGTAACACCAATATTTACAAGGCCAAGATACTAAAAGGCGTTTTGAGTGTGGTTTTATACTCGAAAGTGCTGAGAACTGGTATTTGCCATACTTTTATATAGTTCATATTCAATGAGAATAACCTCTCTTTAGATGAAATCTCATTGTAAATACTACCGTTTACTTTTTTTTTTAAGTCTCATGACAGCAATTACGTAAACGTATACTGTCATTTCTCGTTTCTTTTTTTGTGGAATCGACATGGAGTTTTTGTCTCTCTCAATATTTTCCCATTTGAAAAAAAAAAAACAATTTACGAAAGCTTGTTTTGCTCTTTACCAGTTTTTAGTATTTGTAAATTTACATCAAAGTAAACACTACATTCTGGCTAATTTTAAGACTTGTATCTATTACCGTTCAAAAGATACAGTCGTTTAAGTGTAGGACAGACAGACAGACAGACAGACACCGTAGCCTCACGAATACCCTCCCGAGTACCCTTAGTACGGGAACCTAAAAATAAATACTATATTAACTACAGAGGTTATTTCTTCAACAACTAACTCCAAAATTACCCCCTGTCGGGTAGTGCTTACCTGTCGGCACGTAACTTAAATTACTTTATTACTTGCTTCACAACTTGAGTCTTCCTTCACTCTTTCGCTATTAGGTCAAGAATTTCATGAGCTTGAACAACGAATATATAATTTTGAAGTACTGGAAATGGTAAGTATAATTTTAATTAAATGTTTAAAAAGTGGCAAACGAAGTGCGTTCCACTTCGCTTCCTTAACAACTTATTTAGGTTATAGAGGAAAGACCTGCTCTTTTTTAGGGTTCCGTACCCAAAGGGTAAAAACGGGACCCTATTACTAAGACTTCGCTGTCTGTCTGTCTGTCTGTCTCCAGGCTGTATCTCATAAACCGTGATAGCTAGAAAGCTGAAATTTTCACAAATGATGTATTTCCGTTGCCGCTATAACAACAAATACTAAAAATTTAAAAAAATAAAATATTAAGGCCGTTGCTTAGCAACCACCTCGCGCTCGCGCCACCACCACACCGCGGCGCGGCGCTCGCACCGCGTTTAAATGCACGGATTATTTTCATTTTGTGAGTTTTTATGTATTAGATTAGGTATTTATTTTTATAGTTAATATATTTCTAAATATTTACTTACAAATATTCAAGTTTCTACCTGTTAATTAAGATCGAGTAAAAATTGCTTAAAAATTACGTTTGTTGTATGGGAGCCCCCCTTTAATATTTACTTTATTGTTATTTAATTATTTATTTTGAAAGGTAATATACAAGTAAATATTCTGTGAAAATTTTAAGCGTCTACCTGTTACCGTTTTTAATATTGAGCAAAAAAATACGAAAAAAACACGTTTATTGTATGAGATAAAATGACAAAATGCTTCTAAATCGACCTTCTTTCGAAGTTTTATATGATTGAACAAAGTAAAAAACATAATATTTTTTACTTTGCTCGATCATATAAAACTCCAAAAGATGCTCGATTTGAATCACAGAAATAGCTAAAACAAAGATGTATCTGGAACATATATATTTTTTAATTTTAATTTAAATTGATTACTTTTTTACATGCTTTTAAAATTGTTAGTTAAATATAGAATTTCAATGTTCTTTTATTTTTTAGTTTTATAATTGTTTATAACTCTATAAAATTGATTGACAAAGAGGCAATTCTGATATACCTAATGCCCCGTTAAATGTTACAAACTCCTGTAACCACTAGTCTTCCAGTAAAACTACCCTCTTTGTACCGCAGTTTCCTTACAAGAGTATAACCATTTTACTCATACGCGGGCGCTTAAATTGGCATTAGCGGGGAGCTCCGCCGCCCATATATTACGCTAACTGCACCAAGTTACGAGTCCCGCAGGATTTATATCGCACCTATGGATTTTATAGAATTTAGAAATATTAACTTGATTTTAAGTTCGAGCAGCTTAGCATTGTATTCTTATCTTTAAGTACTTAGGTCTTTGTCTCGTTTTGTTGTAAAAATGTTGTTCTGTTGCTCATGTCGTCCATTAAATAGTGATAGGAAAGCGTGTGTAGTTGTGTACCCAGAGCACTTACGCCCGCTGAAAGGCTTCTTCTTGTGGCGGTGTCGTTTGGCGGGTCGCCCTCTTTCCTCAAATATGGTTGAAGAGAGCGATGGCTTGCACATGCGTCATACTCGTGATCGGGTGCTGCTTGCGGGTCGCAGGTCTGCTCGTGGTATGCACGCAACATAGTAATAAGTACCTACTTAATTAAAACAAAATAATTTTCTCGTAACGATAAGTAGTTTAATTTAAAAATTACAAACAATAGTTTGTAATTATGACAAAGGGCACGGACTCTGGTGTCTGTGGAGATAAAAATTAAGTATATTTAAAAAAATCTCGGAAACGGCTCCAACGATTTTAATGTTTTTTTTTTTTTTTTTATTGAAGATAGATCTACGATTGGCCACCAACTCGCCTGATGTAAAGCGCCGGTGTGGCCGAGGATGGAGCTCGTCGATCTAGAAGATATCTATTCACTCTAGCCTTGAAAATTCCAAGATTGTAGGTCTCAGGAAACAGAGATGGCGGCAACGAATTCAACGGTTTGTAAGTAGATTAAGGGACGATAAATCAACCTTGCTAGGTTTAATTTTTAGTGAACCCGGGCTTGCTCGTATTTTCAGTCATAAAAAATCCGTATGGAGCTCGCTCGCCCTGTTACTAATTATAAATCGGTAATGGCAAGCATTAACATATTTTACTATGGAAACTAGCGTGGTTTTCACATTTTTTTAAAATAAATCTACGGGATATTTCGTCATAAAACAGATGTGAGAGACCCATAGTTGTTATAAAAAAAAATATTATAATCTCTTTTTTTTTTTAAAACGACAAAAAATTAATGTACAACGAGACTTCCTTTCTCGGATTCTTGGAATCATTCGGAATTGCTCATAAACAGTTCGGAATCTCTCGAACCCTCCAAACCGTAACTAGATATTCTTTCAACTTTACCATGACGTTACTTTGTTATGTCTCTGACCCTGAATTTCTAGATCTGACAAAAACACAGTTCACCAAAACAAAAGAGAAATCACTACAATGCCCCCAGGGAGCGTATTTGCCAGACGCGATAAAATTAAACGAATAACCGCTGAAACCACTCGGAAAAATCCAAACGGATATAGCAAATCCAAATGGATATAGCAAATCCAAATGGATATAGCAAATTCATTCCAGAGTAATAAGATCAAAGCGACGAAAAGAAACGTTCCATCCAATTAAGTGGATGCAAATTGGTGTTTTGGTGTAGCTTCGATTAAGGTAGAGTAGTTTTGTTTTTTAATTATATATTTCTTAAATTCGTAATTATTTTGTAACCGACTTTCAAAAAGAAGGAGGTTATCAATTTGGTCTGTACGTTTTATTCGTATGTTTGTTCACTGATTACTCAGCTAATTGTGCATTGATTTTTATTATTCTTTTTGTATTTGATAGGCCATACTTCAGAGGTAGTTCCATATAAATTTTATCAAAATCGAACTTATAAAAACCAAAGTATCGCACTTTGATTTGTTATAAAAACCAAAGTACCACACTTTGATTTGTTATAAAAACCAAAGTACCGCACTTTGATTTTTATAACAAATCTCTGAGATGATAAAAGATAATTATTAATAAATTTTAATAAGATAATTTTTAATTACTCTTTTTTGTTTGATACCTATCAAACAAAAAAGAGTAATTAAAAACACTTCATAATTCGCAGAGTAATCGCTGAACAAACATACCAAAAAAGAACATACAATCGAATTGAGAAACTCCTTTTTGGACGTCGGTTAAAAAGCGAAAGTAACTCTCTCCTGACGCCCTGTATGTGTTACCTTTTCACAGCTAAACGGTTTAACCAAACATTATGAGGCACAGATATTTTTTTTTATGAACTGGAGAAGGAAATAAACCATATTTTATCATCATCATCATCGCCGTTTTTCATCACTACGCGGGTACAGTTAGTGTTATACAATTTTGAACTTTATAACAGTTCTATCAAAATCAACTCCCCGGTACACCATAAAAGCCTTGAGGGCACTAAGCGTTACTAAGCAATTATCGGCATATCCCTTTTTGTTCAATTAATTTCAGTTTTTGTAGCCTTTGCGGTGAGTACCAGAGCAGTAAAATGAGTTTGCTTAATCTCAGCCCACGGCACGAATCTCTGTCTTTCGAAGTTATGTGCGTATTGTTGATTGCCGCCAACTTCAAACGGTGAAGGAAAACATCGTGAGGAAACCTACATGTCTGAGAGTTCTCAATGATCTTGAAGATGTGTGAAGTCTGCCAACCCGCACTTGGCCAGCGTGGCAGACTATGGCCTAACCCTTCTCACAATGAGAAGTTGGCCCGTTCCCAGCAGTGGGACAGTTTGAACAAACAGGGCTGATAAAATAAAATAAAATAAAACTCAGCTGATACTTTTTAACCTATTCCTAATTTTTCATATATTGAGTTATTGGATACGCACGATTACGATATTTGCCATCACCAAGTATTTTGGTTTATTCAAGTTTCATTAACACCGTCAAATCGTAGTAACAAAGTCGAGTAAAACTCGTCACGGTCAAGTCCTAGTCATGCTTTAATTTAAATATTTGCATTTTCGCTTCGCTTCGCTTATTATAGCAAATCCCGTCTTGTCTAAGGGATTAAATAGCATGAAATTCTTTCATTAATGTTTGGCATTGCTTTTGGAAGTTTCGAGACGAATTTTATCTGATGGAATCAATCAGAAATATCTTACAAATACTCGCCCTTATTCTGTTATTTCAGTAGTGATTACCTGACTGTCAAAGGAGAGTTTTTTGTGCTTATGAATGTCTGATTTTTTTTTTGCATGCTACTTGCAGCCTACGGGATTAATAATATGTAGTGTCATTATTCCATCTTCTTCTTTTTTGTATTGGACCCGCATTTAAGCATTTGCCAGTGTCAAGTATTAAGATATTTTCAAGTTTCTTTAATAAAACAAGTTGTAAATGTCCTAGTCACAATCTAAGTCATGTATACAGTAAAGTCAATTTAAGTCGAGTCCTGCTTCAGTAAAGTGGTGGCGACTTTACTAGAAACTTCTATAGAGTTTTGCCGACAACGTAAAATCACACGTTTTACTGCTTTATTTTATTTGCCTACACTCACGCACTTTATCGAAAACTTAATGAATAAAACACCACCATTTTTATAGCATTAATGTTCAAAATAACACAAGTTTAGGAAAATAAAACAAAACAACAACACGTTACTAAGACGTTCCCGCCAAAACCTTATTCCATCTTAGTGATATAAGGTTTTAATAATAAGGTTAGTATAGTTAAGGTTAGTATAGTATCGTAGGCGATACAAAAATGGAGAGATCATTAGATTAAGAAATGGGTGGTAAAAACGGGTGTAAGTAATTTCTTAGGTATTTAATTGTAATATACATAAATGAAACAAAACTAAAATAACCTAAATCACGTGAATAATAATATACAAATACTACGAATTAAAAATAACCTATGCAACTTAAATAAACTAAAGAAAACTAAAATTTTGAATAAAAACTAAAAATCAAATATGTTTTGGTGCCCGTGTGGTAGAGTGCTTAGAACGCTGGCTGCATTCCCACGCTGAATGGCTAAAGATATTCTTTGCGCGAGGAATGAGCCAGGGTGATTTGATTTGATCGCAGTAAAATACTTCAGCTGAAGCGCAATCGAACGTTGAACGCACCGCAACTTTTCGCACGTTTCGTATCGCGTTAAACGCAACTGGAGCGCAGGTGGAACGTTACCGCTGTCAAAAAAACGTTTGAGAAAAGTTACAAAATGTTAGCCATTGCACTGGGTCATTGTGCTTTGTAATAAAAATTATTTTGTGGAATTTTCACTTTATAAATTGCCTCCAAATACTAACCACCTTTGGTTGGCGTTTGAACTCCTAATAATTTTACTACTTGACTACAAGCGCAGCTGAACCGTAGCTGAACTATAGACGTTTTAAAATAACGCGATCGGCCCCCAGCACTCTTTTCTTCACGTTTTCTTCTAAGGTATTTGTTGTCAAGTTTTTATTCAAAAATATTAACAAAATTATAAGATAGATTTTTTTAAAGTTTAAGTGGCGAGCCCTGTGATATGTAAAAGTTGGCCTAGTACTTTTGACTAGTCTTCCCATTTCATTCATACTAATTTATTTCACGTTCCTTTGACCCTAAAATATGTACTTATACCGCTTTTAATGTCACTTTTTTATTAAATGAAAAACACAACACCAACACACAACATCACCATCGGCACAACATGATTTTAAGCGACTAAATTTAGTGTAACATCTTTTATGCACTTGTTGTATAAAATTCTCGTGTTGTTTGCAAATAAATTATCTTTATCTTTAACAATACTGTATAAATAACTAATATTTGTTATTATACAAGTTAAATGGGAAGTCAAAAGTACTATGACAACTTTTTACACGTCATAGTGTCCCCAACTACAAAATACAAAAAATGATTAATAATCTACTTTATTGAAGTCGATAAAAAAATAAAAACAACGTCAATCACATAAGCCGAAGATTCGCCGGCTGGAAAAACACAAAAAATATCCCAGAAACTTCTTTTTGCGCAGTTGGCAAAAATCAGAATAAGTCTTGTTCAACCTCCGGTCGATGACTCTATATATCTCTTACTCTTTCAGTATTTTCGGTCCTTTTCCAGTTGTGATTTGTTTTGAAGAATAAACTTTTTCACAACTTGAAATCGTATTATGGAGTAGGAAAAAATGTTGCGTTATTCTTTAACGGAACTTGTAATAGAAATTTAATATTTAAGTAGGCAATCGAAGTACTTTAGGCAGATTTGAGTTGGTTTTACTAAAAAAAAAAGTAACTGTTTGCCTCTCTGTCTGTTTGACCTTTTCACGGCTAAATGGATGAACCGATTGTTATAAAACTTAGTACTTAGATATTTTAAAACCTGTAAGCAGACATATTATAAGCCTATATTTCACCATCATCATTTTTAGGGTTCCGTACTCAAAGGGTAAAACGGGACCCTATTACTAAGACTCCGCTGTCTGTCTGTCTGTCTGTCCGTCTGTTATCAATAGTCTAGTAAAAATAAGATTTGTGACAACATAAAAGACAACTAAGTATATTGTTATTTAAATTAATGTACTGGTGTTTTGAAATACATTTGACACAATTTCATAATGTTATTATAAAAGCTAATTTTGTTACCTTTACACGCTCAAACGGCTGAACCGATCGTTATGAAAATGAGTATAGAGATAGCTTTGGACCTGGAGACGGACATAAGCTACTTATCATCATCATAATCATCACCATTTTTCATAACTGCGCGAGTGAATCCGCGCAACGCAGCTAGTCTATAAATTGGGGATTATTGTTGATTTATGATTTTTAGTTATTTTCCTTTCCTAATTTCAAAGAATCCCCCCAGTTGCAAATACTGTGATCTGCTCCATACAAACGGATTTATTTTTACTAGACTACAAGCTGCATCTCATGAACCGTGATAGTTAGACAGCTGAAATTTTCACAGATGATGTATTTCTGTTGCTGCTATAACAACAAATACTAAAAAACAGAATAAAATAAATATAAGGGGGCTCCCATACGACAAACGTGTTTTTTTGCCGTTTTTATAGATAATGGTAGGGAACCCTTCTTACGCGAGTCCGACTCGCACTTGGCCGGTTTTTTATCACAACGCTGGTGAAACTGAGGGCCGAACTAGTAATATTATAACCGTGAAAAGAACTCTCTCTGTCTGTATGTTACTTTTTCAGGGACAAGCAAATAAACATATCGTTATGAAAGATACTATGGTAGCTGAGAACCTAAAGACGGACATAGGCAAAAAAATTATCGACTTCCAAAAAGAAGGAAGTTCTCAATTCGACTGTATTTTTGTTTGAATGTTTGTAACGCGATTATTCCACCAATTTATAGATTTTGATGATTCTTATTTGTTTGATAGGTAAGCTTCAGAGGTGGTCCCATATAAATTTTATCAGAATCAATTCAGTACTTTGGTTTTTGAAACAAAAAAACTTAAAAAATATGTAGTCCAAGTAAACTGAATTGCGTATTTTGAAGTTGGTTGTAATTAATAATTAATAATTCGAAGTTGGTTGTAATTAATAATTAATAATTCGAAGTTGGTTGTAATTAATAATTAATAATTCGAAGTTGTTTGTAATTAATAATTAATAGGTAATGTAACAAATAATTCCTTACAAAACAAATTTCCCTAGCGCAATTCTATTAAATCTTGAAGCTTAGTTGAGTAGGCGGTACAAATATTTCAGACATCGACCAACAGTACCCGAGATTAAATTCAAAAGCGCTATTTAGGCATAGCCCCTAGTCAACGTTCCACAAAGCACTTTAGTTGCGAGATAACATTTATAATTTGACTTAACGTGTTATAAAAGTCGTATATGAGGACCGTTTCGGAGGTTAACGGTGTTGTAACAGGCCTGAGGCAGCGGTATTCAAACATTTAGACTTCTTGAATAACTGTCCAAGAAAGAGGTATTTTTCGAGTATTTTTATAATATTTGATAGGACCTTTGACCGCTAACTAGCCTGACGTTGAAAGACGTTGCGGTGTACGATAAATGAAGAATTCTAAATAATATACTTACGATTTCAAAATGTTTAGGCAGCGTATTTCGGTAAGCTACGTTCAGCGTAGTAAATTCTGTGGTAATATGTCATCTGTGTAAACAAAATTGCGTATTTGAAGTCGGTTGTTTCAGTTTTTTAAACTATACCTAATAATAATTTATTAATGATTTTGTGAAATAAATGTATTTCCATTTTTTTATCTAATAATCGGGTAATGACTATCATAGTCAAATACCCAAACCATCATAAAAAAATTGAAAATGCACATAATTATATTGTAAGTAAGAAATTAAAAAGAAAACAAATATAAATATTTCACATAATAAAAATAAATTGGTACTGTAGCTACATAGGAACAAGTAAAACTAACTGTATAAAAAAGACGTGTGGCACTCGGAGACTGCCGCGGTAAAGCTATTGCATAATAGCTTTACGCGCGGTGTGTTAGGTTATTTTCGTTACGGAATTTCTGGATTCGGTCTCCACGCTAAAGGCCCGCGATAGAAGCTATGCAATAGCTTAAAAATAAAAAATAAACTACTGTAAGTACTCATTATAAACCAGTATTATTAAATAAAAGGAATTGAATCAGCGCATTACAATAAAAAAATACAACAGGATTTCCTTTCCGTTTCGTAATCTGGCTGAATAATTTTGTTGCCTATTGGCTAACACATTACCATTAGCTACTATCGTTATCACGTTCTTAATGTTATTTTGTTTCTTCCCTAAATTACGTTGATTTGATCGAGCATTTGAGGCTAATTGACCGAGCGAGCGAAGCGTCTCTGCATCAACTGGTCAAATTTTCGTTCGTCTGTCAGTTTGTTTGTGAGTTTGTATGTTCGTACTCGCGTACAGGGCGTAGTTTTGAACCAATTTTGATGAAACTTGGCGCATAGGTTCTATGTTTTTTTGTTATTGCGCCCCTAATTACCAACCGATTTTAATGATATTTGGTAGGTAGATAAAGTACACAATTATTACAACTTGTGGTAAAAATGAACAGAATTTGTCAAGTTGTTGTCGAGAAATGACAAATTGATGTTGCGTGTAACAGTGAGGGCGCGTGGATGTGCTTGATGCTTGATGCAATGTACAGATGACTCAGGGTGAGCTGCAAATTAGCTCTCTCACGAGGTCTACTGTTCGTAGAACTACTACTAATAAGGATTTCTAGTTATAGTCGAATCGAAGTCTAAACTGGCTAGTATAAAACTTTGCATTTTCAATAAAGTTAGGCGTTACTTTTCTACGGAACAGCTGCTTCACTTGTATCAGGCACAGGTCCGATAGTGTGTAGAGTACTGCTGCCAGCAGCACAGCAGCAGACGGAGCAGCCGAGTATCAAATGGAAGCTTTAGAGTTGGTTGACCGGCGAGATAAATGAGGTTAATCAGTGACGATAAAATAGTTAAAAAGAAGAACCAAGAAGTCAGAAGTTAGAAGAAGTTAGTCTCGTGTACCACTGTAAAGTAGTTTCTTTGTCTATATTCTACAGAACTTAACGTGGAGTGTGTGCAAGAGCTTCACGGCCTAATTATACCTTCCCCATTTCGCTACAGGCCTAGGAAATAATCCGCGAATTACCACCCGTTTTTTATTGAAATGCCAAAAATTCGTACTTAGTGATATCGGTGCGTACTGCACAGGAATTGAATTCTTTGCCACAGTCTTTGTTTCTTGAGAGCTACAATCTTGGAATTTTCAAGGCTAGAATGAATAGATAGAGATTAATTTAACAAAATAAATTTTGTGAAAACGAATTTTAGTTTACAATAAAATATAATAGTGTCTAATAAATGAGTTTACAATAAAATATTAGTGTCTAATAAATGAGTTTACAATAAAATATTAGTGTCTAATAAATGATGAACAGTTGGAATCTTTAATAGAAAATGTGGATGAGTGTGTGAATTTCAGTGTAGGGAGGAGTGTGTGTGTACTGTTATAAACAGATTTTTTAATATTTTATTTATGGCAACATTTGAGAGCCAGTGTTCGAAGGACGGGAGTTATTGCGGTTGTTTTGAAGATACGAGCCCAAACAAAATCAAGAACGTTAACATCCTTCCTGCTAACTAAGGTAGCTAATATCAATGATGTAGGCAGATGTGGACACAGCGCGACAGTGGGCACAGTGCGGTAGTTCAGGCAGAGTTGTTACTCTCGCACTGAAAGCTACGACTAAATTGAACGATACTGTACCGACTTCAAAAAAGGAGGAGGTTATCGATTTGTAGCGTAGATATTTTTTTATGTATGTGTACAAATTTCTCTTTACTTTTTGAATAATCTCTAAAAATGAAAATATTTTCATTGGATTCCTGAGTGAAGTGCGTCAGATTATAGAATCGCAGAGTTCCACTGACACGTTTTTCTACGCAAAAGTGTCAAATGTTGAGGATGACCGTATACATTTTAATAGAATAATACCTATATTTTTTTAATCTTCGAAGACGAAGCATTTGACTTTCAATGACAAATCTCATTCTTCACAAAAAAGAAACGAGCGGGTAAAGAGAGGTCTCTTTAAAAAGGTTACAATCGTGAAGGATGTAGTAAGCTTGAAAAGTAAAACCTTCTTACTCCTCATCCAATGTGAATAAGGAGAAAATAGACTTACTTCTACTTGTTTAATTATTACCCGACTGAACACGATGATATGAACTTTATGTACATATCCTCATCATCATCATCTCAGCCATAAAAAGTCCACTGCTGGACATAGGCCTCCCCTATGGATTTCCAAAAAGACCGATTGGAAGCGGCTTGCATCCAGCGTCTTCCTGCCACTTGTATGAGGTCATCTGCCCATCTCGTGACTGGTCTTCCTACGCTGCGCTTGCCGGTGGGTGGTCTCCACTCGAGAACCTTTCGGCCCCAACGGCCATCAGTTATACGTGCTATGTGGCCTGCCCACTGCCACTTCAACTTGCTAATCCTCTGTGCTATATCGGTGACTTTCGTACGTCTACGTATCTCTTTATTCTTTCTCTGTACATATCCTAATCCTTTCTAATATTACAAGTAAACGAAATAGCGTACTTAAAAGTGCGTGTTTCAGTTTTTTCAACTATAAAATTATTGTAGTTTTTATTAGGCTTCCGTACTAAAGGTGCATTTTGTATCGCAATTGCAATCGTGAATTTTGTTTTAGACTTTAAGTTCACGTAATGGAAAGTCATTGTGCGTATTGCTATTTTGGGTACCATATATATTATTTTATGACAATTAATATGTGATAAGTGTGATAGGTAAGTAACTGGAAAATAAGCGTGATTGTATGTATGAAAAGTGGGAATAATGTGAATCATCATATTGGTCAAAGAGGTCCTATGTAAAAAGGGCCACGAATTCTGTGATATTGGTATTAGGCCGGTTATGTAAATCAGGATTCAATCTGTGTTCAAATTTGGAACCCATTTTAAAAATAATATTATTTTCACGTCTACAACAGCGTGATCATTAAATACGGTCAACTCAAAGCAGCGTTCTCAGTGCATGATCATTAAGTACGGTCAACTCGAAGCAGCGTTCTCAGTGCGTGATCATTAAGTACGGTTAACTCGAAGCAGTGTTCTCAGTGCGTGATCATTAAGTACGGTCAACTCGAAGCAGTGTTCTCAGTGCGTGATCATTAAATACGGTCAACTCAAAGCAGCGTTCTCAGTGCATGATCATTAAGTACGGTCAACTCAAAGCAGTGTTCTCAGTGCGTGATCATTAAATACGGTCAACTCAAAGCAGCGTTATCAGTGCATGATCATTAAGTACGGTCAACTCGAAGCAGTGTTCTCAGTGCGTGATCATTAAGTACGATCAACTACTGCTTCTAGTTCATTCTCAGTGGCATCTCGATTTGGGAATACGGCAGTCCCTACATGGCCGCTGTTGGCAGCAGCCAGTCTCGGTCCTGTGAGTCTCATTAGTGATTGCTCTCCACTACACAGCGATATGACCTTAGATAAAACTAGTAGTTAGCGCTGAACAGAGATTTGCTATATTGTTTTCTAAGCTTTTCGCGATCGATAATCATTCAAAGTGTTCGAAGCGTCAGATCGTAAAATTATGTAAAATATATGCGTTAAATCCGTTTCAAACAAACGGATTTAAATTTAGCCTATAGGAGATAATGTAGAAAAACAGACATACATACATGCATATTATAAGCAACCGAAAACCATTATGTTTATATATATATATATATATATATATACCTTTATTCGAAGTCGGGTAAAAATTACATAACATTTTTAACCGACTTCCAAAAAGAAGGAGTTTATCAACCCAGTCTGTATGTTTATTTTTTGTTATATCTTATAAATTGCTTTCAATATTCTTAATGTTCATTCAACGATTGGTCTAATCAAACACTAATGATGACTGAAACACTGAATGATCTCATTAATATGGGCAGATTCATTCCAGTGGCTGTTATGTACAAAAACATGAATAGATAAGCTAAGCTATGGTTTGTGGCTTCCATGTGAAGATACAGCTTTATAAGCTAAATAAAGTAATTAAGAATAACATGATATGCAATACGAGAACTAATATTTGTAAAGATCCTACAGGGTGTTACAACCCTATCTATATAAATTTTTAACCGACTTCAAAAAAGGAGGAGGTTATGTTATTACTAAAGTGACGACAATTTGTATCTTGTTTGAATAGCCATATTTGAGAGTTAATTCGCGATCGAGTAGTGTTTGTTATTTGGGGCGACACCTTTAGTTAACACATAGCCCAGTTACCCATAGCCCATACATTAGTTTAAAAAAAGTGACAACAAAGTGATCCTATAAGGGTTCCGTTTTTTCTTTTGAGGTACGGAACCCTAAAATGTACAAAAATTGGCGTGGCCAAGTGCGTGTCATGCCACGCGCACAAGTAGAATTCCGTAAGAAATAAATAAATCTGAACTTAAAATAAGGATACAATATATTAACATACGAGTTAAATATGTTACGTTAGTTTAAATGAATTTCGCACAATTTTTTCATTTCTTTTTTCGCTTAGTAAATTTTTAAGTTGACCTACTTGGCCGTTATAATTTTCCTTTTAATTTCATCATAGCATATAAATGATACTAGCGTGTTTTTTTTTATATTTCAAAAGTTTTTTTCATACCTCCAATATTTTTAACTACCTATCCAACGGTAAGTACCCCATATGATGGGGTAGATGAGAAAAAATAATTGATCCCTAGTTTATGTGTAGATATGGGAGGTACTCAAAATTGTTTTTCAAGATTTTATTCTATACCTTTTTTGGTATAACTAATATGCATAAACACACCAAATTTCAGTTTTCTAGTACAAATAGTTTTAGAGAAAAGCCGCGACAGACAGACGGACATGGTAAAACTATAAGGATTCCTTGTTTACTACGGAACCCTAAAAACATACAGTCAAATTGAGAACTTCTTCCTTTCGTCGGCTAAAACACGACTTTAATTGGCAGATAACCAAGCACAATATTGATATTTTTTAAATAGAATTAATTTTGTTATTAAAACTGTAACGCTTTTAATAAAGTACACAATTAGCAAATAACTGTCCATATTAATTCAATTAGTACTGAAACATATTATATTTAGCTTAATTAAGAAACTCCATTTTAAAGTTGGTTAGAAATCTAAAGTATTACCAAAATAATTAAAAAAGACGTGTGGCACTCGGAGACTGCCACCGTAAAGCTATTGCATAGCATTTTTTATCAACTTATGTAATTATAATTATTTTATTTATGCAGTATTCCTAACACCCCCCACTCCGACCGGCACAGCGGTGATACTTTTTAGTTTTTAGTTTTGCCATCTATCGATGAATAGCAGAACTTTTAATGACTTTTTGAAATATAACGCTTGTCTCTTTAGTTCTGCAAATCGCCTCTAGGTGGCATTGGTTGTATCGGCGTTACTGCGTTAGGTTATTTTCGTTACGGAATTTCTAGATTCGGTCTCCACGCTCAAGGCCCGCGATAGAAGCTATGCAATAGCTTAAAAAACTTTACTTTGAAAGATTTAATCGCTTAACGAAATAAGTTTGTCGTACGTTAATTGACAAATACGCACACTTGTAATGAAATGCATGTATTTATTTCAATTGTACAAGATAACTCAAGAGTTACAGTAGAGGGCACAGTGGCCGTACCACAATCGTTCAATCAGTCTTATTCCAATATTAACTTGACTTTTGTCTCGCTCTTTCTACAGTTGAGAGAACAAGACAAAGGTCAAAATAATATTGAAATAAGAATGCCATTATGATTGTGATAACCCCAGGGAACAATATAAACTATTTCTATCTGAAACTTTGTTTTTTTTTCTCGGTTTACTAACATCAATACCAACGTGCATTTCGATATATATAGCTCTGCATGTCGAATCCAACTGGAGTCCGGAGCGGAGTGGACGTTGATTTATGTAACATCCTGTATATATTACTATATATGGACTGTAGCTACGGGAAGCCGTCTGGAAACTGTAAGTTTATGTAGCCTTATTTATTTGTGTATGCCATTTCGAATCAGCTAATGATTTCGCTAAAACTTTAGAAATGATTATCTATATATTTACTTATAGTTAAGTAATAATATGTTTAGTTGGACGTTTTGTATTACTATTATATAATCAATGACATTGCAAGTACTAAATGATCCACAAAGTGGAACAACGCCATCTAGCGATTTGATCATGTTACCGACAATATAGGCAAATGCCTAAAACACATGAGCCGCACTGACCGTGCGGATAGGATAGAAAAAGCGGACTGTCAATGACGGTTTTTCGCGCCTTGCGAGTGTGTAGTAGTTTTTGCTGTAAGAATTGTTTTAGAATAAAAAGTAAATATAATAAAGATACAGTTATGTTGTACGTAATACCGTGAATGAGAACCTGTGTTAATCATAAAAGCGATGGAATAAAGCATGGATACGTTATAAACATGTATAAAGTTTTACTATCACCCAACACCGATGGAAAAACGTCTGAGCATATAGCTTCTGAAAAGAGCTATCCTAGCAATTTCTGGCCGTTTATAAGGTATGTAATAACCATGACATCCCCAGATCGTCAGCCGATTCAAACGAAAGGCGATTTAAAAAAACAATGGGATAAATCTAATGAGATTCCAGTTTTATCGTCATTCATTTGAAATGGTAGAACACGCCGATATAACAATCACTAATAATATCACTAGCTCCGCCCGATAGTGATGATAAATGGTGATGAAAATGGTAACGGTGATGAAAATCCGTGTTCGGGTTCACAGCTATCTCTGTCTGTACCAATGCAATTTCATAACGATCGGTCCAGCCGTTTGATTGTGAAAAGGTAACAAACGGAGAGATATAAATTTTAATAATATTTCATGGAAATATTCGATACTCGATTCTGAAGAAAAAAAACAATTATGAGCAGTGCGCGAGTACATACTTTGTGCTCGCGGGGTATACTGTTTATAGAACTATTATATATCTTTAGCTAGGAAGTTGGGATATATCATTAATTCATCATTATAATTGACCAACTGTGCCAAAAAGAGATAATTATAGTTTCAAAAACTGAAAAAACCCATTTCAAAGTACCTACGCAATTTGTTTACTTACTTGGACGAAATTTTTTCAGTAATTTTTTATAAAACATATAGTAATGAACCGATTTTGATAAATTCTATATGGGACCACTTCTAAAGTGTTGAAGTGTGACCAATCAAAATAAGAATCAAAAATATTTCAAGAAACATTAAAAACAATGCATAACTGGCGGAGTAATAGCTGAACAAATATAGAAAAAAAAACATACAGTCGAATTGAGAACCTCCGACTTTTTAGAAGTCGGTTAATGATAACAGCTGTTATTTGAACGAGAATAGCTAGTAAAACATCGAGGTCTAGTATAAAAAAAAAACTTGCCTTAACGTTTGTTAGGTTGGCAGCATGAACACGATGAACGTTTTTACTTTTTTTTTTATTTGCTTACCGCCAACATCCTAGAGCCAAAGTCCGTTCCTCCTAGTGAATTCGAGAAGACAATAAATCAAAGGTCGCCCACCTGACGTTTGAGGATTTTATTAAAAAACTTCCCATTGTTCCTGGATTTTAATTCGGGAATTTTGAGCCGAGCATTCGTAAATTAATTCTTTCAGTCACTAGATGAATAATTCAGCCAGTCACTTGGAGGGGTTCCTGGGAATCTCCTTTATTATAGGGATTTTCTTTATGTTTTCTTCGTACTTTTGTAGTGTTTAGGTCGAGAGGTTTGTTTTTTTGTGGTGTTTTCAACTAGGACATTATTTTCCTTTTCATTTGGCGTAAGAAATTATTGCTCCATTGATTGTTTTTTTATGTTGCTGGATAATATTATTAGTACCTGGGCGACCGAGCTCCACTCGGATTTTTTATGACTGAAAATACGAGCAAACCCGGGTTCACTAAAAATGAAACCTAGCAAGATCGATTTATCGTCCCCTAATCTACCTACAAACCAAATTTCACTAAAATCGTTGGAGCCGTTTCCGTGGTTAAGATTATATTTACATATACATATACATTACCTGCCTGAAAATTTGAACTCTCTAGTGTTATCGAGGCTGAAGCTATATGGGCTTAAAAATCCGACGAATTGCTTCGAGAAAAGATAGTCCCGGCCGTACATCCCCGCCATGTGAGCCCCGCTGGCTCATATGGCGGGGGACCGGCCGTGCCCCCAGATACAAGAATTGCTTGTGTAAAGGTATTATGATTAGACATAATAGATATAATGGAATCTTGACTGTCGAAGAAAAATAAATCGGGCAAGTATGTATAAAACCTCAAATAAAATATTCGATACATACATCAAAAAGTAACATTGAATATTCATTCATAATTATTTAAATTCATTATTTCATTCATATTCATTTTTATCAGAAAATACGAGTAGCACTCTATAATTGCTCAATTAACTCTTTTAAACCAGTTTATACCAGTTTAAAGCTGTTATAGCCAGCTGAAAGCAGATATTTCCAGTATTTTACTGACAGTCGTCAGGTTTAAGTGTTTTACTGTACTTCAGTCGTGATATGACATAAAACATGGGTTTTAATTTTATTATTGTTCGTTTTATGAGGATGGTAGCTGTGCCCCGCGGTTTCACCCGCGTTATTGTGAAAAGTATGATGATATTTATGTGGTATAGGTCCGGGTATATAATCATTTGCCGAATGAGATATTGGAATAGGAGTATGTGATTATGTTTAAAAGAAAGCTATTGTTTTTTTTTTTTTTTTATAGAAGATAGATCTGCGATTGACCACCAACTCGCCTGATGTTAAGCGACGGTGTGGCCGAGGATGGAGCTCGTCGAATTAATAATAATTAGTCGTAATTTAAGATTATTACACAATAAAAGAATTTTTTAACGACAAATTATAAAATGATTTGAATTTCTGGCGTAATCGGTATTTGTATTTTAATTTTATTTACACATATATATCTTACAACGTCTCCTCAGTAATATTATTATATATACATATATTATTATTATATTTCTGTATCAGAATATGTCAGAACAATTAGGTACTTTGTACCTTCGCACTCGGGCTCCAAGATACAAGCTTCGTGCTTAGTTTGGGGCTCGATGAACACAATCTTTATATATGTTACTGTAAAACCCCGAATATTGGTAAATCCTAGGGTTTACTTACCTTACTGGCCTTGTGGCTCAGTTAGTAGTAGGTATATCTACTTGCTAAGCTGCAGGTCGTGGGTTCGATCCCCATCCAGGGCAAACATTTGTGTGATGAGCATGGATGTTTGTTCTGTGTCTGGGTGTTTCTATGTATCATATATATATTTACAAAAAAAAAGTATATATTTATTCTATCAGCTATCTAGTTCCATAGATTAGGTTATTATTATTAGATTAGCTTTGCTTAGTTTGGGCTAGATGGTGTTGTGTGAAATGCCCCCAAATATGTATCTATAAATATTTATTTTATTTAAAATACCTTGTTTATACTGTGTTTTCTTGTATACTACGTCTATTTTCGCCATCTGTAAAAACATCCACCAAGATAAAACCCTCTGTAGTAAATTATGATTTAAAAAGAAATACACAAATAAAATATTAATATTTTTTTTTAAACAAGCTTTTATTTAAATGCTCTAAAACCAAGAAAATAAATTTTATATTGATATACTTAGTACAAACTAACGTTGATTTTAAGCAAATGATAAGAACGCGTCTAAGTCTTTTGTTGGAATTAAATATTACTTAGTAGATAGGTACGATGTTGTTTGAAATCTCGCGACAAGCTTTTATTGAAGTATTAAAATATAAAATTTATTTTCTTCGTTTTAGATTTTAGAGCATTTAAATAAAAGCTTGTTTAAAAAAAAAAAAAAAATTACTAGACTAAAAAAAGAGTGCTTGTCAAGACTATTCAAACGAGTCCAAACTCGACGGTTTTATCTCGTTTAGTTTAGGAATTCCGATAGCCACCTTCCGACGCCATCTTGAGACCAGCTTCATTGTACCATATTATTGCATTGTCACCGAAGTTACGTAAGTAAACCAAATTTCAACCTAATCTAACGACAGAAAGTGGTTCTAATTTAACTCGCAAGATTTGTCCCACACATACCAGGGCAAGTAGAATAAAAGCTTTTAAAAAATACACGAAATAGTAATATAAACTGCTCATCGGTCTATCTTATATTAAGCCCATGAATATTAATGGTCAGTAAGTACCGTCATTTCCTGCCGAGATTAAAAGAAGCCATTTGGATACTGCGTTTTAGGTTTAGACCGAGTTTCACAATCTGCTGATAAATATACGAAGTACGTTAACGTACCAGATAACAAGTAATCGTTTAAAAAACAAAAAAGACTTCAAAATACGAAATTTCTTACTTGGATCCCATATTATTCCAGTTATATTGTTATAAAAACCAAAATACTGAACCAATATTAATGAAATTTCTACAGGACCTAACGTATTTTTAAAATATCGGTCCAGGCGTCTTCGAGTAATCGGGGAACATACCTACATAAAAATAATAAAAAAGATCCGACGAATAGAGAACCTCCTCCTATTTAGAAATCTGTTAAAAATAATCGTTTAATTATCTTTTTATATTATTTAAGTATTTTAAGTACAAACGACCCATGAAATGTGCCGGTTCGACAGGACACTTCTATACTTTGTGGCGCGTCAAAAGAAATAAATGCAACACGTATAATATATTATGCAACTTTAAGACTTATGCGACTCTGTCCGTCCGTCCGGGTGTCAAGACCTTTATCTCAGGAACTCGTAAAGGTATTGTGTTGAAATTAAAACCATATAAGCAGATCCATAGTTTCTTGATGCAGAAAGAAAAATCAAATTTCTCAGTTTTCATAAAAAAAAAGTTACAGCCGAATATGTCGTAAAAATGCACATTTTGACATTCACGAGGGAATCAAAACCTATGGGGCACTTCCCGTTGACCTAGAACTATGAAATTTGGCAAGAAACATTGTGTTATACACATATAATTAAAAAAAGAAGTATATATGTATTATATAAACCATCTAGTTGCCATAGTCCAAGCTTTGCTTAGTTTGGGCTAGATGGTGTTCTGTGAAATTTTACCAATATTTACTTATTTCTATTTATACTAATGTATATTACCGTTTATTTAGCAAGATATTTTTTTTAAAGAATATAGAAACATATTGAAAGAATAAAAATATAAGAAAGAAATACATGCAGCACAAACATAAGATATATTCGTAGTTGAGTATCCGATATTTTTAAAAAAGATCATATTATTATTCGTAAAGATATAATATAGTAAACATATTATTATTCGTACTCCATCTCTTCAAGTTATCTGAAGAATGGTAAAACGGGCCTTGCAATTTTATACCTCTGGTTTTGAAGTACCAGCCCGAATTGGTTTGCTAAGTAGGTTAGCTGAAAGGTCTGTGCCGCGAAATTGCTTTGACCTATTTAAATAAGAGTATTGTCAAAAAATAGATTCTACTTTTTCAAATGGAGTGGTGATAAAATAAGAAACGTATTGATTTGATAAAGACATAATGTGTTCAATTCTGAAGGCACCTATAAGATAATTAAAATTCTTAAGCTCACTAAATTCAAATAAAACCTGACAAGTGCGAGTCAGACTCGCCCACCGAGGGTTCTGTACAAACTAGTAGATAAAAGGGGGAAATCATATATTTTTATTTTATATTTTCTTTCACAAAACCGAAAAATATACATCGTAAAACTATTTAAAGACCTGTTTTAATTTATGCTAATTAAGCATAGGGTTTCATATGATACCCCACATGATACGGTTAATTCACTTTAAAATTTGGACCCTCATTCCTTGCATAAAGACACTATTTTTTGTGATTAAATAAAAAATGACCGGTTTTCGGAATTTTTCCTATATGTGTACTCTAACACAATGCTTCTTGCCAAATTTTATAGTTCTAGGTCAACGGGAAGTACCTATAGGTTTTGATTCCCTCGTGAGTGTCGAAATGTGCATTTTTTACGACATATTCGGCTGTAACTTTTTTTTACGAAAACTGAGATATTTGATTTATCTTTCTGCAGCAAGAAACTATGGATCTGCTTATATGGTTTTAATTTCAACACGATACTTTTACGAGTTCCTGAGATAAAGGTCTTGACACCCGGACGGACGGATGGACGGACAGACGGACAACAAAGTGATCCTATAAGGGTTCCGTTTTTTCCTTTTGAGATACGAAACCCTAAAAAGGAACAAAAATTGTGTAGGAATTTCGTTCGTTTTTTGAATTTGGTTGTTTTAAACATTTTAGTTAAAAGTGATTGATGCCTTCTAAATAGCTCCTCAGAGTAATGATAAGTTAGAGTCATTTAAAATTCCGTTCAAAGTTGAAGCCAATAATCTATAAAATATTTACAAGGTTGTTTCGTAATTTTTCATTTTGACATCCAAATAAATATTAAAATAATTTTTCAAGTGGATAAAGATATTTTTCTAAAGGAATAAAAAAATTAATTTGTCCCAAATTTTGCTGACTTATCGAGTGTAGTGAGAACCAGAATGACGTATCCACCTTAAAGGCCTGTTATAATTTCTTTACTCAATTATTTAAAACTTCAATCTCACTTGAAATTGTCCAGTTGCCCAAAGTGACAAGTTGCAAAATGTCTAGTCCGAAATTCAGTTGTAAGTCAAAGTTGCATAATATATTATACGTGTTGCACTTATTTCTTTTGACGCGCCACAAAGTATAGAAGTGTCCTGTCGAACCGGCACATTTCATGGGTCGTATGTACTTATAGCACTAGTAGCTCTAGGAACAGTAGACCTCGCAAGAGAGCTTATTTGCAGCTCACCTTGGGTCATCTGTACCTAATACTTACATTTTACCTAATTTTATAAATGGAGAAAACGTAAAATCAAAAAAATTATTCAGGGCTAAAATGCATCAAGCACATCCACGCGCCCTCACTGTTACGCTCACTCACGCAATCTCAAGTTGGTTCTCGTATCTCGACAACCACTTGACCAACCAATTCTGTTTATTTTTATGTCACTTTGTAACAATTGTGTACTTTATCTATGTACCAAATATCATTAAAATCGGTTGATAATTAGCGCCGCAATAAACGCGCAATAAAAATAGCGCCTTTTTATGAGAAGCACGGTCCTATCAAAAATCACCGATGACAAAAAAAAAACCATTGAACCTATACGCCAAGTTTCATCGAAATTGGTACAAAATTACGCCCTATACGCGAGTACGAACATACAAATCACAAACTCACAAACAAACTGACAGGTGAAAGAAAATTTACCCAGTTGATGCAGAGACGCTTAGCTCGCATCTCTCGCTCGGTCAATTATGATTAACTGCAGAGTGCTGGTCTACACTCGATTCTCTACGTTTCGCTACAATTTAGTACAAAAAAGTATATTTCTTTGGAAATATACTTTTTTGTAGTAAGTAAAATATCTCAATATCTCCTTAAAACCGGCGCCAACGATTCAATAGTTTAAACTAGGTATCAGGAAAGTTTACTATCTCGGGAATTGAATCTGACTCTGCATTTTTAAACTGAGCTGCGAACAGTTGGGATCTAACTTTGCGACAGAATCTTTACGGAGAATCTTTATTTCTTTTCAATTCTCTTTGCAACATTGAATCATGTTTTATAAATTACCATAAATCCTTGTTATCACTGTTCAAAAGGGAGGAAGGTTTTTAGAATTCAAGAAATAGAATATGTCATAAGTAGCCTTACCATTCTCACAACGAGAAGATGGCCCGCGCCCAGCAGTGGGACAGTTTGTACAAACAGGCAAGGAAGTCGCGTGTGTAACTAGTTACTAGTTACACACAACTAGTTATAGTAAGATGACTTGAGGCCAAGCCAGCACCTACTCTGCCGCTACTATTTTTAATCGAATTCAAAGAAGGAGATTATTCAATTTGATATGTATGTGTGTAGTATTGTTAAAATTGTACAATTTTCATATATATTAGTTTAGCTAAGCACGTGTGCCAAATTTCATAATAAGTTTTTATGTATGTATGTTAGTATGTATTTGGGGTACTTCGGCGTTTCGCACCGCAAGTGATTCGAACCGCGGTGCGAATCGCCCATGTACTGTTTCTGAATGGGCCCATTCGCACCGCAGTGGTTGGTCCGGTGCGAATGGCCCAAGACATATTTTGGAATAGGTCGATTCGGACCATAAAGAAACGCCCGGATGCTCTTTGTACATGTATTACGTGAAGACTAGAAGTCGTATTGCAATATTTATTTTATTTACTGAATAAAGTGTCTGCCAGATAAATCGGTTCAGTACTAGTACTACTACTAAAACTTTTTAGTTTTAAAATATAAAAGTTTCATCGACGCAATTCAAACTACAGGGCGGATTTGAACGAAATTTGGTAAGTTTATTTCATATACTTTGTAAAAGGATCTGACATACTTTTTATCCCAAAAATTAGGTGTTACAATAGTAGTGAAGTGTGTTTGAAAATTAAACGAACTTACCCAGTGAAATTTGGTGAATCAAATATTTAGTTTCATGAAAAACTAATAAATAGCATTAAAAACGAGTAAACAAAAAGTAATTTAATAAAATCGACTTCAAAACTAAAAAGGGAGAAATAAGAACAGCTAAAATAATACCGACAAATTAAACATAAAAACAGCTAAAATAATAAGGAGAAATAAGAACAGCTAAATAATACCGACAAATTAAATCAAAACTGGGCGTCTACTTGATTAGGTACGTAGAAAAATAGGTAAGTACTACAACTATATTTTTGAGGTCGGTGTTTGTCTAGGACTTGGTGACAGTTTAGGGCCTGACATCGACCTCAAAAAATAGTTGAAGTACGTGCCTATTTAGGGAGACGCCAAGTTTTAATTTAATTAGTCAGTATTATGTAACAATTGTTATTTGTTCCTTTTCAGTTTTGGAGTCGATAAAAAATTTTTAATTACTTTTATAGCAGTTTCGAATCTGTACGTAGCAGCTGTCTATAGATTGTGAATTTGTAACATCCCTTAAACGTCACTACATCTCCCTCACTCCAATGCTGATGCTGGTTATACCAGTTAGATGAAACTTTGGAAACTTATCCATTAAGCCAGCCATTAAGTGCATCTATGAACTAAAAACGTTATCAAAGACTAGAGCACTCGTAGATAAGTGAGGAGCGCTAACGACTTGCTGAACTTTGCCCGTAATTTGTTCAAAGGGCGTGACTTAGTAGCGACTAGCTTCTTTGTAAAAAAGATAAATCTATAGATACTCTACATGACTTTTGAAGACATTACGAGACTTACAATAATAATTTAAATTTAAAACTGTTTAAAGCATTGAGCTGTATGTACTTACGTACGAGAGCAGACACCAGTAATAGCTACATTGTTATATTCAACTGCGGCGAGAGCGCCGCACCTCACTCAGTAGCTTACTAGTGAGGCAAGTGCTTTCGACGTTTTGCTGGCGAGAAAACACACCATAGATGCAATTCTACGTTGCAAGTTTCAATCGTGTGCGATGTAATTATTATTCCAGCGCTGTAACGCTGTTTTGTCTACGTTACCAAAAAATATGACAATTATTTTACTTTAGATAGCTCCTCTGGTATGTAAGTAAGTACATACATCTCAATGGTTTAAAGGGGAATATTCAACTTCTTGTATTACTGCTCTGATTCATTACGCAATGTTCATTCATTAGTGAACACAGATTTATACCTTCAAGCCGTCGATCTACGGCCTTACCTTTAACCATCGTCTTAAATTCTCTGTCTTCTTTCCGCAAGTGTCATTACGTGTCAGCGAAAAGTTGACAAAATATGTTAAGCATTGCTTAAAGTTAAGTAACGTTTTACGGTAAGGCCAATAATATTTTGCTAGAACTTTTTCGCTTCCATTTAACCAGCGCACTGCACGTGTTTGAGGTGTGACTTGGGGGGAATAGAATATCATTTACTGTCATAAAGAATTATAAATACAATAATATAAATGTACACACTAGAACATATATAGGGTACTTATTAATATAATTACGGACACTAACACAAGTTAATAATTCAATAATTTTGGGAAAAACTTTTACCAATCAACATAGACAAGTGGTTATTTTGGGATTTACACCGAAATATTAATTCACAGAATTCGTGGCCCTATTTACATAGAACCCAGAAGGATAGTCTCCATACTGTATAGCACCAGTTATTGGTGTGTTTTTAATGGGACAATATTTTGTATTGCATTAGGAGCCTTGTAAGTCTTTGAAAAAATCATACAGTCAATTTGATAATCTCTTCCTTTTTTAAGGACAATTACAAATACTAAATAGTTCAGAAATTAATCAGGTTCTTCTAAGAATGCTTGCTCCGTAACCTCGTATATCTAGGTACTTACCTTTCGTACAAGAAAAATAATAAACAAAACTAACCAAATACGCTTGACCTAGATAGCACAACATTATCTCTAACCGAGCAACACCTAAACGATCGAACAGCCTTCGGTCGTATTCTCCATTTAAATGTTGCGATCTAATCGCAGCCAAGTGCAAGTCACGCTCGCGTTCAATAGATCATGAGCGGGCAGGGATTAAAGTTTCGAGCCGAGTCACTGGACATGAACTCACTCCACTGCCATGCGCCAAGCGAGGCTATAATTACAGACAAAGGATCGAATACATAGATGAAGAAAAGTAGAATGTCTGTCTATTTTCTACAGGATTCATTTCGAGGAATGTGCGCAAGAGCTTCACGACCTAATTCCACCCTTCCAATTTCACTATAGGACTAGCAGAAAGACGGCGAATAACTCCCATTTCTCGTTGAAATGCCAAAAATCCGTACTCAGCGATATCGATTCTAATTCTTGTTGCGTACTGCATAGGAATGGAATTCTTTGCCGCCATCTCTGTTTCCTGAGACCTACAATCTTGGAATATTCAAGGCTAGAACAATCTTCTAAATCGACGAGCTCCATCCTCGGCCACACCGTCGCTTAACATCAGGCGAGTTGGTGGTCAATCGTAGATCTATCTTGCATTAAAAAAAAGATTTTTTCGCTGCGCTCAACAGATGGAGGGTGGACAAAGGATGGTATTTCACACCATGCCCACTATTTATTGCCAAAAATATATGAAAATATAAATATTGCTGACAGCGATTATAAAAATATGTCCATGACTTTTAACGTGCCTTTGTGTCCATCACTAGTTAGGTGGCATAAACTAATGCCTTAAATTATAACGTATTTTAGCAATTAATTAGCCAGACAATACGGATACGAGTAAATATATGGTGTGGCCAAACCATCTTCTGCTAAATAAGAGTTAAACTGCAATTTAAATACGATTTCTTGAAAATAGATCTATTTTATTCGTTTAACTCTTTACTATCGTAGTACTAGCCTATCAGTAGTTGATATTCTTAATTTTCTGAACAAAAAACTAAACTACTCACTTGATAGTGAATCACAATCAAATAACTTTTATAAACACGAGTGATTGTTGTTTTTCTTCTTTATAACTGAGAAATATGTTTTTTCTGAATTAATGGCAACTACACAAACTCTATATGTATTGCCAATGCTAATCGATACTAACCTGTTTGGTATCGAGAAATAACGACCACAACAATGTTACAGGGGGGGGTCAAAATTGCTCTGAATGGCTTCGAGAAAAGGATGGTACGGCATGGCTTGGCCGCTCGTCTTGGCCGGGGCCACTGCCGTGCCCCCAGATTGATGTATGATTTTAATGACGCAGCACCATAAATTAAGAATTTTTCGCTGGTATGCTTAACCCACTGATTTAGAACTTTTTTGTTATGACTGGATAAGCGTTATCTCATACAAATGAAAGCTTGTCGTGACAAATGGAAACGCCACATGCGAGTCTTAAAACCTAGAAAAAACGTAATGGTTTGGTTACAGCGTCATCTAGTCTAGTAAAAATAAATTCGTTAGTATGGAGCACATCACAGTATTTGCAACTGGGGGGATTCTTTGAAATTATGATGGGAAAATAGCTAAAATCATCGATCAACAATAATCCCGGATTTATAGACTAGCTGCTGACAGTAGTTCAGTAGTAACTCGCGTAGTTATGAAAAACGGTGATAATTATAATGATTGATAAGTACCTTATGTCCGTCTCCAGGTCCAAAGCTATCTCTGTAATTTTCATAACGACCGGTTCAGCCGTTTGAGCGTGTAAAGGTAACAAAATTAACTTTTATAATATAATTATGAAATTGTGTCTAATGTATTTCAAATCACCAGTACATTAATTTAAATAACAATATACTTAGTTGTCTTTTAAGTTGTCACAAATCTTATTTTTACTGGACTAATCCTGGCATAGGTATATATGGTCGACTGTCCACCTTGTGGCTAGTCCTGCTACGCTGCGCTTGCTGGTGCTCCTTTCGAAAAGTTTTACTTCTAACTCAAGATATTTTATTTTTTTACCCCGCTTTCAAGTTATATAATCAAAACTCCCAGACTATAATAAAAGAAATACTAAAACGGTAGCGCTAAGTGCCATTGAATCGGTTCATTAAACCGACAGTAAAAACCTCGTCTTCACAGTCTCTTTCTATTCAATGTCGGGATTCCAATTAAATGCAGTTTTATTATGAAAATGGGGTGGAATGCTAAAACGTCTATCGGTGTTTTATTACTTGGGATTCTTTGAAGATTATTTTAAGTTTTTGAGACTTTCATTTTAGATTTAAAAATAAATTTACGCATATTGCGTCTTTTAGTTGATATTTAAGAGTTTTGTGTTGACTGTGTTGATCTGAGATTTAAACTTTTATTATACCGTATAAAAAAAAAGTTCTTATTATAGAACTCGATCTATTATAAGTAGGTATAACTCGATATTACATGAACTTTTATTTATAAAAAAATCGATACTTTTAATAAAATCTTACATGCACCGCACATACCTACTTACGCTTAAGACGTATTCACTCTCACATATGTATGTATATACACTCTTTACACTTTATTTTTTTATTATATTAAGTAGATATATTAATAGATATAATGCACCTACACAATATGCCATGGTTGCCTGGAAGATATCGCTTTTAGCGATAAAGGCCGCCTTTTGTTGCACTAGCTAGTCTATTTAAGTTCTTTGTTATTACTTTTAAGGTGTGTACAATAAAGAGTTCATTTATCTATCTATTAAAAAAACCTATCGAATTCACATTGAAGTGAATCCAAACTTTCCACTTAACACAAAATCAGCTACATATTTTATTTGTCTCTGATCTCAATCTGGCGCCTTACAGCCAACTTTAAAGTACCAACTTTAAGACAGCTCTGACTCTCCCAGGACAAAGTTCAGTACTTTAGTGCTTGGGAAATTTTGTATCGATGTACGGCAAGTAAGCTCGGAACGGCGAATAGTGTCGAGATATTAGTACTTACTTGGAAAGTTTCGGTACGAAATTACGTTGTGAATATTCTATGATATAAAAATACGTGGATGTAACATAAATGTTTAGTACTGTACTAAAATGACAGTATTGTCGTCCTGCTTTTATTTATATACTTGAAAGCACAGAATAATAACACTGTAACATAATTACAAGTGGCGGGAAGACGCTGGATGCAAGCCGCTTCCAATCGGTCTTTTTGGAAGTCCATGAGGGAGAGCTATGTCCAGCAGTGGGCTTCTTATGGCTGAGATGATGAAGAAATACATAGTTTCATTGAGAGAATTCCGTTCATAGTTGAAGCTAAATATCTATCATATATAAAATCATTAAGTAGGAATATTAAATAAAACCGGCCAAGTGTGAGTTGGACTCGCGCACGAAGGGTTCCGTACCATTATCTATAAAAATGGCAAAAACACGTTTGTTGTATAGGAGCCCTCCTTAAATATTATTTTTTTATAATTTAATTATTAATTTTTAAAGTTAATAGTCTAACTCAATATTCTGCGAATATTTCAAGCATCTACCTGTTGTCACTATTAATATCGATCAAAAACGAGCAATAAAATCACGTTTATTTTATTTTGTTTTTAGTATTTGTTGTTATAGCGGCAACAGAAATACATCATCTGTGAAAATTTCAACTGTCTAACTATCACGGTTCATGAGATAGCCTGGTGACAGACGGACGGACGAACGGACGGACAGAGAGCGAAGTCTTAGTAATAGGGTCCCATTTTTACCCTTTGGGTACGGAACCCTAAAAAATGAGAAATGAATTTGTTTATTTTCATAGAAGAAATATTTAAAAAGGTTCTTCTTTGATATCTCTGAAATTGGCTGGGGAGTAGGAAAATATAAATGTATTTTCACTACTATCCGTCGCCTGTATAAGTAATATCAAATTTTTTTAACGAAACAATTCAGCTTTATTATATTTGTCACCGCAGAACTCCATTATTTATAAACCGATTTGTTTTTTTTTTTTTTAAAGGAAATACTTTCAGATTGGTCCCATAGAAATTTCATCAAAATTGGTTTAGTAGTCGGGGTTTTGAAATATAATTGCTCATTTTGAACTCAGTTTTTAAACTATAATATTTATTGTCATTACGCGTACCTATGTTATTATTTGGATGACATCTTAAATGGTACTAGTAAATATAGCCTTCCGGCCACTCTCGAAACTGGCGTTTTGAAACCGGCTTCGAAAACAGAATTATTTTTCGTTTCAGGAAACCCGGTTTCCAATACCGAAAAATAATTTAATTATTCGTGCCTTTATACAATTCTGGACAAATATTTTTTTAGCTCTCAAGTAGCGCATTTTGTCATCTAGGCTAACCATTCAGCATAACACCGACTTATTTCATCGATAAAAGTAAAAAGATCGAATAAGCTGAGTGGTCAGCCCTAGTGTCAGAATTTCTAAGCCACCGGAAAGGCCTCTGATCTGATTGACGATTGCTGCTTACATAACAAACGGAATTAACGGGACCTGAAATTTTACGTATCATCCGACCCACGGTTGCACTCAGAAAGAAATCCCACTCACGGTCACCCATCCGAAGACTGACTGGTCCGTCCGTTGCTTAAGATTGGTGATCGTTGGAAAGTACCTAGTCAAGCTACGCCAAAAGCGATAATTCGTATTCCCCCACTAATATACTAGATGGAGTAGTGGATAGCGCGCCGGTGGCGAAGACATCCTAATGGAAATTCTATTCCGGCGTGTCCCTGACGCGCGCCCGTTTATCCTGAGACGTCCTATTCTATTGGAATTTACGACCACTGTCGCCATTGATTTCTTTCTTTGACTCTGTATGTTGAATACACTTAAAGTTGTTAGCGCATTTGTGTTTAGAAAACATTAAGCGCATTTGTGGTACAAAAACGCATGTGAAATCAACCCAGTGAGATCTTAATACGTCCCATAAAGGTCCCATAAAATACATTAGTATGCGTGCAGAGTAATATGTAAATAATACATTAATAATTACGTAAGTGATAAGATAATTTTTATTTTTCCAAAATACAGTTCAAAATTATGCAAGAGACAATAAATAAATCAAAGCATATAAAACAAGTATCTATGTTAAAAGAAAAACAAAATACCCGACTGTAGAAAAACAGGTTTTTGAGTCAACTTTCGTAAGATGAGTTGAAGAAACGTACACTCAACAGCGTATCAAGCGTAACGAAATCGTTTTCGTTATGCTTGATACGCTGTTGAGTGTACGTATTTTTGTGAGAAAGTATGCGTAAAATCTCTGTAACAGATTATAAATGCGCATCTTTTCGAATCATTCTAGTAAAACCACTTGTTTATTGAAAAAAGTTCATTGGAGATTACGAACAAACGCATTTATTTTTGCGAGTAGAGTATTATTATTACAAAAAATATAGCTAATGACACTCTGAAAGTGAAGACGAATCTAACGACACCTTGCACATCAAAATCGATCAAGCCGTTTAGGCTGTAGGCGATCATATAGAAACATACATACATATCCACAATTCCACATACATACTCGAAAAACATAACCCTCCATCTTACGCAGTTGGATAAAAAAGGACTTAATTTCTACCAGGCCCCAAATTAAACTAGGCCAATAGTTTACAAAATCTTATAGTGCGCTGAGTTTTGTACACATGCATTAATTTAGTAACCATTCATTTATTTGAAGGTTAAGTACTTTGTTCCGAAGTATAAAAGTGTTAAAATGTGATTAACAAGTTTAAGAAGCATTGTACGGTAGTGCAGCACAGGACACTCAGAACGATAGGGTCGAAATGTTTTAGAGTGGAAACCATACAAGTACGCACCGGCAAGAGCAGCGTAAGAAAACCAGCTATAAGGTCCAACCGGTCTGTTTGGAAATCAATGTAGGTAGGCTATGTCCAACAGTGTACATCTCGTGGCTGAGATAATGTTGATTAAGTGATACATACAGAGCAGTCACTCTCTGCCTCCCGCCAATCTAGGGTACCGCGCTTGCCCTGTTGTGTGCCGAAGTTTGCTTGCACGGCGCAATCACTGTTGGCTGAAAAGAGACAGGCGTAGCACGTTGAGAGCTCCTCAAATAAAATGAGAAATTAATTTGTTTGGTTGTCTGTAATGTCGGTTTACGGACAATTATTTACGTGACAACGATGCGTCACAAGCCGAACGCTTAGGCCGTACGTGCCTCTCTATCGCTTATTCCGCGCTCTCGCTTGCACGCTCGGCTCAGGCGGAACGTGACTATGAGTCATGCTTTTTCGTGCGTGCAGTCAGCGCTTTATAAGATGTTAATACATCAAAAAACTGTGATGTGCGAGAGAGATAGCTGCACACGTTGATCTCCACTATAAGGACTTAGACAAAAATCAAATGGCCCATTTTATTTAATTATAGAATTCATTTAATTCAACAGGTTGTATTCAATGAATAGTAAAGGCGCTCAAGAATCATTAATTTATTCGCAAATATCAAGCGTACTAAAACAAAAAGCACAAGAAAAAAAATTAAAGCAACCAGAATAAACTAAAAGCAAAATCCGCTTCCGTCTACAAAAGCATCTAAAGGAGGCGGCACTTAAGCAATCCTTTACACTCATTTTAAAAATATAAAATTCAAATAGGAATTAATTCGGACTAGTTTGTGAATACGAATTCAGTTCTTGGGAATGCTAGATAACACAGATGTTTGCGGATATAGATTAGTTTTATTTTTACCGACTTCAAAAAGAAGGAAGTTCACAATTCGGCTGCATTTTTTTAAATGTTTGTTACCGCATAACTTCGTCATTTATAGACTGATTTGAAAAATACTTTTATGTTCGAAAGGGTATACATTCAGATTGGTTCCATAGATTTAATTCAGTTTTATAAAAATTGGTTCAGTAGATTGATTCAGCAAAAACATTGTATTATATCTTGCTGCACCCATGTTTTGTGTAAATAAATCAATTTGAATTTGATTTTTAAAACAAAATTGTGAATTTTGGAGTCAGTTTTAAAGGATTTTTTTCTCTTTTTTTTTTCAACTATAAGAAATTATTTTACAAGATTTTATTAAACTTTAATTGTTAGCTAGTATTATCATCAATTTTCTACCCTTATCCCACTCAACGAAGTTTAGTACAGTATGTACTTTTCCTCCATTCGTCTCTTTTATTCGTCAAATTTGCAAAATAATATTTAATTAATTTTTTTTTTATTCGACTCATAAATAGACGCGAGTAACCTTATTGTTCAAAGTAAAAACATATTCTGTGATAATTGCAAGTTCCTACCTATTGAAATACAGCAGTTTAAGTATAGGATAGACAGACAGACATCGTAGCCTCAGGAACAGGCTCCCGCGCCCTTAGTACGGAACCCTAATATATTTTTTGGTCAAATCTTGCAGTTGACCATTAACAACCTTTCACCTTTTATCCACAATCGATTGAACTCAATTTTAGCATACTCGTTTGGTTTGGATGACAATGCCAATGCTTAGCTAAAGGTCGGTTCACAACACGGACGGTCGGTCGCGAATCACAAATCTTCAAATCTCCCGGAAAATTTTCCAGGAACGTAACAGATTATTTAATTTGGTGACATTTATTTAACTGTATTGTTTTGTAGAGAATTATTTATTTTATAATATCTAATTATTTAGATTAAAAATAACAATAATTTACGACTAAGAAAATTATAATTATATATACACACATAATATGAAGAAAAAAACTGCAAATTAAAAATGGATTCAACAGGACCCGAAAATACGTAAAAAGTAATTAAAAATACATCTGTTTAAAACAAGACTATATTATTTCATATCTGATTTAAATTTAATGAATAAGTATTCTTTTGTCTGTATATGCTTTTTCTGCTTTTAACTTTAGGGGTTTTAATTACTTATTATATCCTTTATTTCATTAAAATCTCGGGTCGCAGCCCGGTCCTTTGATGGGCATCAGTGGAGCCGAAGCCAACACTGAGAGGCCCTTTACAAAAAATCAAATAAAAAATACAGTGTTTCGGTATGTGGATGGATGATGGAACTATTGTACAATATGGAATTTGACAAATCGGGGCTATTGAAATGAAATGGTTATGATTTATAAAACTAGTTTATTGGCTGATGCTCCCACACAGTGAGTAAGATAAGGTACTTCTGTGTGGGAGCATCAGAATGAGATATCGGCACCTGCCTATTTTGTCTCATTATCCAAAAATATTGAGGCAGGTGATGACTCGCCACCCACTGAATGGGCTCTCCAAAGTGGCGCCGCATATTGGCGCCGGATTACTTATTATTATTATTATTGCATGTCAGCGTAATAAACATTCTCTCTGTAAGCACAATCCATGTCTACGTCAGTAAGAAATGAGAGTAGGTAGGTAAGATACCTACTTGAACACGGCTTATTTAAATTTCATGCCGAGTTGGTTCTACTTCTCAACAAGTCAGTTTGTTGGAGTTATTTCCTTTTGTGACGTAATTTACTTTGGTCAATTTTAATATTTTTTTCACAGAAATAACTACTAGTTTGCACAGTGAATAAAACATGTGCACAACTCCCTTAAAAAGTCCAATAAAAGCGAAACCAAAACGTTTCGTTTCGATAAAAAATCGATTATAAACTATTACTTTCTATATACCTTGGAGAATGAAATGGGCGAGAAAAGTAGAGCTTTTTTCTTAGGCAAGCATGAAGCTGTCATTAAACTCAGGATTCAATGTCAACCTTGACATAAAATACGGCTTGGTGCATAATCTACTAATATTTGTTACTTTCTTTACTCCCTTCGGTCGTTCAAAATAAAAATCTAAATTCCCAATGATAGACAGTAAATCTTGTTCCATAATAGCTCAAGTAATAAAAGCATACATCACGTTACGAATGAATTATGGAGCAATAAAAATCTCAGCATTGACTTGCACGACACGGCCTGTCATCCATAATTACACGCGCACGCTTAGGGTAGGTACTCACTACTTGTTGAATATACGCAGCCATTCTACCATTGAATGTCACTCACCAATGGCATCTTAAAAGCATTTTTTCGCGAAGAGTAAATAAAAAATAACCTGTCTATCTGTGTTGTCTAACTACGAGTATATACTAAAAGATTCATTTCGGGGAGTTCATTTCATTTCATTCGAGGCCTTTCGGCAGCTTAATAACTCTGACAATAGGACTGGCCACTCAGTCTATACGAACTTACTTTATTTCTTCGAGGAGTGTGCGCAAGAGCTTCACGCCATAATTCCATCCTCCCCATTTCACTACAGGACTAGCAGAGTGTCGAATTACCACCCATTTGTCATTGAAATTCCAGAAATCCGTACTCAGCGATATCGGTCTACGTTCTTGATGCGTACTGCACAGGAATTTAATTCTTTGCCACCATCTTTGTTTCCCGAGAACTACAATCTTGGATTTTTCAAGGATAGACTGAATAGATATCTTCTAGATAGACGAGCTCCATCCTCGGCCACACCGTCGCACGGGTGAGTTAGTGGTCAATCGTAGATCTAACTTGCATAAACAAAAGTTATCTATGCGTATTCTGTCACCAGGCAAAGAGAGCGTAGTGAGCTTAGATCTTTAACCGCCTCGCTCGCAATAAAAACAGTAGGTGGTGAATAAAAAATCCCTTATTCTGTACACGTAGGGCAATAAAATAAATATAAAACCACAATGATGCTTGACACGATGAAATAATGGCAGTCGCGGAATAAGAGAAGTGGCCGCCATTTAGGTGTCTGCAGGCGCGAATCGCGAATAGAGATGGGGAATAGTTTTATGAGAAATATCGATAGTTTCATAGGTGATTTATCAAACTCGAACGCAAAAAAATATAATAATTTTCAAAATATTGTGTAATAACGTTATTTATTTAATATTAGCCTTGTGTAAATACTTGTCTGTTAAAAGTTTATACTTGAATAAGTTCCTTTGATTTTATTATCTAAATTGATTTACATACATTCAGCGTTTGTTGGAAAAACTAAGCGAATTAAGCTGATTTTGTTATCCTAATACAAACAAAAACAAAAATGATTTTATGAAATTATAGTCCATGCCTAGATATTGTAAATGTATGTTTCAACATATTCTTACATAGAACGTTCTACGTTTTAAAAATACTTTAATGTTCTAGAGTTCTATTTTGACGATCAAGTGTGATAAATAATACAATTAAAAATAGTTGACGGTAGTGCTGAAGATGAAAAATGTTATGCAAGGCTGAAAAGTTGGTTTTTGGGGCGAGTACTTGTATTGAAACCTGAGCAAGCGAAGGGTTCAAATATAGAATCCTGAGCGTAGCGAGGGTTTCAAAAGTACGAAATGCAAAATAACTTTGCTGCCGAAACACAAAACACACAAACACAAACACACAAAATAAAACACAAAAACACAAAAGAAACACAATTTTTTTCACCTCACTACAGCGAGGAAAACGCTAGTCCATCTGTGGCTGGTCAGTGCGATTATTCAAAGAAATTAGGTTGGCGCACTGACATAAAATAAGTATTTGATGCATTTTCAGTGGACTTGCGGTATAGAAAAGTATAGAATAGAAAGGATCGAATTTTAAAAACTCTTTCCACGCTAGCGGACAAAATGCACTTTTCCACTCAGATTTCTAATGACAAACAGAATCTTTCCGAGCTTGTGAGGTGAAAACGTCTTTTATAGGTCTTACTTCTATAACTAGATCAGAGAAATACGACTATCTATTTATTCTAGGCTTCAACCTGGCTATTTCTTTTGAAATTCACTTTATCACTTCTTTAACTATTAATGTAATTTTATTCAGTGATATTTAAATATATCGTAAAATTATATTACTTTTACAATGTTTAAATGCCAAATTTCTCGGTTCATTTTAAAACTTATCGACTTTTATCGACTTCAAGCAGTTATCACAACACTAAAAGCATTTCTATGCTGTCGGCCGCAAGATAATAGTCCTCACCGAGCAAGACGCAAATTGGTGACTTGAAGTGTACTAAGAAAATACAAGCTGTAAAATAAAAGGGACTACGATTTTAAGAATTCTAAAAATGTGGCAAAATGAATGAGTAAAGTAAAACGCAATAATAGTTTCGAACAAAGGCATGTGACGGGATAATAATAATTGTATCTAATAACTTAAGCTAGACGTCGATTGTCGACGTCTAGCTAAAGTTTTTATCTACTATCATAGTAATATCGGGCTAGACCTTTGATAAAGTATCAACGGGATGTAGTGTCAGAAACGTTAAAACTTAAAAAAACGTCCGAGCTTAATGAGGTTTAATTAGACCACCCCTTACACGATTAAAACAATTTAGATTTTCAAAATAATTCAAAGCGACAAAATAGACGTCTCTAGACTTCTCAATCTAAATTAGGCTTTAGCGCGGCGACATAGTCTTTATATGAAAATCTTTAAGTTCGTCATCGGTCAACCCAGGACACGTGGATTCATGATTCGTGAATTTTGTTTTAGACTTTACGTCCATGTCGAAAGACATTGGGCTAGACAGTGAACATTTTCTTCTACTAGATGAATTATGAGATTATGACAAAGCATAGACAAAGGAAGCGTTAGCAAAAACATAAATACTAATAGGATAGTTCATAGTCATAGTGGACTCTCATGACAATATTTAAATACAACTGTGTCCGACTGTGTCCAATGGACTCATACATTCAAATTTGAATCTGAGTGTCTGTGTGTAGTTTTCCTCTATTGAAATTAAAATCTTAATAAAAAAACTGGAAATTATGTTGTATATTAAAAGTAAGGAATTTATTCTTAATATTCAAATGACAGAAATAAGTAACTCGCCTAATGAAGCTCTCAAACTCCCTAATCTTATTCACAAAACCTTCATCATACTTCCTTAATCAAAACTAATTTAAAGACCCGACCTTAATGTTTATTCATTGGTCTCGGCCAAACAAAAGGAGGTTTTAAAATTCAAAACTCGAGTCACAAATTGAATAAAGCGACGTTTAGTGACGTCGGCGGCCTCCGCTGAAACAAATCAGCTGTTTAAGCTATAAGATATCCCTAAGGCTTCTGTATTAATCTTGCAAATGAGCCTTCCATTCGCCCCTTCATGAATATGCAAGGTTTTTGTTTCGGCTCCGCGAGAAAAAGTTGTTTTAAATCTGGCCTTATCAGAATATTGCGCGGAAGAAACGAGAAGTTTTTTTAAGAAGTGCTTTAAGCGCAAAACATGACGGGTTCCTCGAAGTGCCTCTCAAAATTTATACGGTATCAAAGAAAAGAGATTTAAGCGTTCTCTAGAATAAATTTACTAGGAATAGGTACTAATGAAGTAGATCTTTCAGTCTACTGGACTTTAAAAAGGCTGTGGCAAGTTAAGCGTCGTATCGATGGAAATTATTTTGTAAAAGGGAAAATCTATCTAATTAATACCTGTAAACGAGCAATATATATATATATGTTATAGTTAAAACCCGTTTTTAGATATAACGCGTTTTCCCTAGTTAGAACTAGTTTTCACTAAATGCCTTTGTTGAAACTAGAATTAACTAATGTTAGGTTAGGGTTTTTTTTTTTTTTTGGGAAGAGGGGAGTACGGAAACAGAGGGGCTAATGGGTTACTATGAGCTTGATGAATTTTAGCGCTGAATAATTTTCTTGATTTTACGTTTTCTCCATTTCTAAAATTATTATTTGTTTTTAAAAGCATTTACCTACATTGTTTGTCTGTCCGTCTGTCCGTCCGTCGGGTGTCAAGACCTTTATCTCGGGAACGCGTGAAGGTATCGAGTTGAAATTAAAACCATATACGCAGATCCATAGTATCTTGCTGCAGAATTAAAAATAAAGTATTGTGAAGTTTCGTAGATTTTATTGTGTTTAATACCTACTTCAGCTTAAAATTGCGAATTCGACGAAATTTTTTGTAGTTTTTAGTGTTTTTTTTTTTTTTTTTTTTTTGTGTTTTTTTATGTTTTTAAATATGTTTTATTTCTCGTATGAGTGGACCCACAGTCCTTCTATGTTAAATTAGTAAAAATGCGCCAGCTAAGCGAGCGTGGTCAGCTAGCTAGGCTAGGTTTTTGTGGCCCAGAATAATCAAACGAGTATCTGTGTTAAGAGACAAATGAAATAGGTACCTGACAGGATAAGAACTACTCTTACGTTATCAAAAATTATAAATACAACCATTAGAATGCATTGATTCCAAATTTATTATTCACTTACTACGTCGATGATGAAGGAGATGCCATCAGCCGTTTTGTGCGGCGGGCGAGGGCAGCCACACCAAAGACTGCTCGGCGTACACACGCATGCATGTGCATGTTACTTAAGGATTAACAGTTATAAGTTAAGTGTTAACGTCTTCCTCTTGTACTCTAGTTTAAAAAAAATGTAAAGTTAGCTAAAAAAAATGTATTAGTTTATAAAAGGCATGGACCCTGGAGTCTGTGGTGCTCCAATTTTTTCAAATAAAAAAATTATTGTTCTTAATTGAATTTAAACATATGACTTCAAAGAAAATTACAAACATAAGTACGTTTTATGAAAAATTATGCGCAAAACCGCTGTAAAAGACTATAAATGCGCATTATTTAGAATAATTCTAGTGAAATAATTTATTACGAAAAAGCTCGTTGGAGTTCTAACAAATCTAACGACACCTCGCACATCATAATCGGTTAAGCCGTTTAGGCAAATAATAATAAGAAATAATCAGGCGCGAGCGAAACGAGCGCGAAAATTTTCGAGATTTTTATCAAATTTTAGGTATTCATATGCTAATTTGCTGTTATTATTGTCACAGTACTGCTATGGCTCTAAAATACAAAGGATATTAAATAACTTAAAAGAGAGGAAGGATTTTTGATAATGACAAGGATATATTTTGAACCCTTTGAACGAAGGGGGGTTTGAACCCTCAACCTTAAAAACATAGAGTTCCTGGCAGAATTCAACGGTGTTTAAATCTCGCTCGTATTTTCGAGCCAGAACTGCTATATAAGTACCATTAAGAAATGCAAAATACTAATTCAGCACGGAAGCACATTCAAACATGTGTTACACATTTGTTATGTCGCGATTAAAGCAATGTGCATGTACACGCCTTACAATATTCATAGTCAAATGGATTTTGTGAGATAGAAATTTATAACCAGACGCGATCTGCGTGCGATTCATGCGGGCGAGCGCGCGCGGATTTAACTATGCCCCGCGAAAAATAATTTTCGTGTCTAGAGTAGGTAACTACCTACTGGACGTCTCACAATGGTCAAAGTTAATTAAATGACTTCCATTACATTTTGTAAGAGAGCTATAAATAGTTTTGGTGATATAGGGTCGCCTTGTCTGACTCCTCGATTAATGCTGATCTTGGTGCCCAATCTATCTAGCCTGACTCTACTAGAACAATTAACATATATGTTTTTAATAATATTTATGTACTTTACGTTTATATTTTGTTTGTTTAATGCTTCCCAAATGCTATCATGAGCGATAGAGTCGAAAGCTTTCTTATAGTCGACAAACGCTATGCCCGGGGCTGGTTAGATGGTGTTGTGTGAGATGTCCACAAATAATAAAAAAAAAACTACATAATATATTTTTCACTTTTATAATAATGAAGATATTTTGTCGCGTATATTTTACTAACATACACAGAGGCCGATACACAGTGAAGTTGCTACCAGTTTGGGAAAATTGCTCTGAGCTAAAGTTTTTGAATAAACGACCGTCTCGGCAATTTGTTCATGTTTTGTTTCCTTAGTTCTTGGAGTAAGATAACCACAGTAAATGGGGCAGCGGTTTAATTCTTGTTAGTATTTTGAAACAGTTTCTTTACTAGTTCAACAACAGGCAGCCTTATCGCTAAAAGCGATCTCTTCCAGGCAATGTGATGGAGAAAAATATAAAATATAAGTCAAACGGGGCGTGCAATGGGTGTCACAGATACTTTATAGCATTCCTTTCATTTATATATATATATTTTATACAAGATAGATCTACCAACTCGCCTTATATTAAGCGAGGGTGTGGCCGAGGATCGAGGATGAATGGATTTGATTGTTAACTTGTAATTTTTTTTGGTATCAAGTAATTTTCACAAGGTAATGTTACAACTCTGTTCTATATCAGCTGTGAATAGTATTTGAATGAGTATACGGTGGTATTTAGGTCGGTGTCTTCCGGCGGTGTCTTGACAGTTGACACCACGCGCAAGAAAATGTGTCTAGAATTTGTGAAACAAACTGTACTGAAATAAGTCGTGTTTTGCTGCAAATATTCAGTGCGCCTGATTTCCAGTAACTATGTAGTATCTCTGAGTTTCTGATGCCATAAGTCTGTTAATGTTGAGATTACAGCGCGCAGCTATCTCTCTCGCGCATCAGTACATTTTTAAACATACAATTATTGAGTAGGGATATTAGAAAATTTAGAGCTAAATTTGTTTATTTAGAGAGGAGAAACATTTAAAAATAAGTTTTAATCAGATATCATTTATACTGGCGACGGAATTAGAAAAAAAACATATATTTTCTCATTCCTCAGCCAATTTAAAAGATATCGAAGAAAAACTTGTTTTTAAATATTTTTCCTGTATAAATAAACAAATTTGGCCCTCACTTTTCTAATATCTCTATTCAATGATTTTATATATGTATGTTTAAAAAGGTTGTGATGCGCGAGAGAGATAGCTGTTGAGCGAATCCTTAAGGTAAAATGATCTGTGTTTCGAATATTTTTTTGAATTTTACTTGTCTGAATCCGTGTCATAGAACTGTATGATTCTAGATGTTTCACTCGACACGAGTTTCTGATTCCATAAACTTGTTAGCCATAAGTTTCATTTGCCCGAACTATTATTTTAGGTTCGGTTAGGTTCTTTAGGTTTCAGTTTTATTATATCCAAAAACTTTACTATTTACTAAGGTTCGGGAAACAGATATATTAATTATTAGGTTAATTTCGTTAGTTTTTTTCATACACATAAAATTTCTTACTACAGAAATTCGATTAACAAACGAGTTACCAAATGTCCTTTCAGTATTTTGATAAAGTATCTTTTGGAAAACAATAAATAAATAAATATTGGACATAGCACACAATGAATTTCTTTTTGACAAAATGGTATTCGATATTTCATAATTCGGATTATAGATAGATAACCGTCAATAACCATAAGTTTCAAATGACATTACATCTTTTAGGTTAGGTTTGTTATTTTTTTTTATTTGAATCTAGATACCGTTTAGTTCACAAACGTTCGGTTGTTAGATAAGTTTATCAATTAATCTTTTAGGATATAAATAAATCTTTTGAAAAAGTATCGTCGGACATATGATATTCGACCTTTCTAATTTTCGATAGCTATTATAAATACACACCCAATTTTGAGATATGTGCACCTAACGATCTTAATCCGGTCTGTGTTAGCTAAATACACCTTAAGTCGTTGTCAGAGATATGATATTCGAAATTAAAAATTTTAGATAGATATTTATAGGTACAGATCCAATGTTGAGATATAAACCGAGTATAATATCTAGCCTTGATAATCTATCTCCATCCGTGCACCTAGCGATCCTAACCCGGTCTGTGTTAGCTAAATACACCGCAAATCGTTGTCAGAGATATATGATATTCGAAATTAATTTTTTTTTATAGGTATTTATAGGTACAGATCCAATGTTGGGTATATCCCGAGTATAATATCTAGCCTTGATAATCTATCTCCATCCGTGCACCTAACGATCCTAACCCGGTCTGTGTTAGCTAAATACACCTCAATCCGCGCAGCAATCTATACTGATTACTAGTTGAAGCCGATTCGCACTGGATCGGTAAGATTGATGTTCAAGATACAGAGGGTTTGGCTGGCTAACGAGTAGGTTCGGAGTCAAGGAGTACCTTCGATTTAGACAAATCAAGTCACTGGCCGAGCTTTTTCATTTCATTGCACGTGTAATTTATTATTTTTACCCGACTGCGTAAGAAGGAGGGTTATGTTTTTCGAGTGTATGTATGAATGTATGTATCTATATATGTATATAGTATGTGTATGTTTCTATATGACAGCCTAAACGGCTTGGCTGATTTTAATGTGCAAGGTGTCATTAGATTTGTCTTCGCTTCCAGAGTGTCATAGGCTATTTTGTTTTAAAATAACAATAAGTACGTCTGTTGCAAAAATAAATATGCGTTTTTTCGTAACCTCCAACGAACTAAGTATTACGTAATAAACAATTGATTTTACTGAAGTTATTCTAAAGAATGCGCATTTATAATCTTTTATAGTGATTTTACGCATACTTTCTCACAAAAGACGTACACTCAACAGCGTGTCAAGCGTAACAAAATCGTAAGTTACACTGCAAAAACTGGTTTCTGCAGTCGGGTATTTTGTTTTTCTTTTATTAAACATAGGTAGGTACTTGTTCGTTTGATTGCACGTGTGTCTTCTTATTATTTTTACCTGACTATTATTGACTTCTGACCTAAATTGTGTTTCATCATCACAGCTACAAGAAGTCCATTTATAGATATAATATAAGACTCAGGTGGATTATGTATATCTAGTTACTTTATTACGTTATTTATAATATACATTACAAGCTAATCATATAGAAAACTTCCCTCATTGTAAAGGAGCCAGATGGAGGTTAAATGTACTAGTTAATAAGTAAAGTACGTGTCGTTCCCTTGGGCCCAGTGAGTTACTCGACGTCTCAGGGGAAACGGGATTATCAATATTGGTTCAGGAAGTTTATACACACGGTGCGTATTTCCGTGTCAGCCCTTCGTATCTTTTTACATTGGCTGAATATCTTCTAAGGATTTTGCGATTTTTACTCATTCATCATCATCATCTCAGCCATAAGAAGTCCACTGCTGAACATAGGCCTTCCCCATGGATTTCCAAAAAGACCAATTGAAAGCGGCTTGCATCCAGCGTCTTCCCGCCACTTGAATGAGGTCATCTGTCCATCTCGTGGCTGGTCTTCCTACGCTGCGCTTGCTGTGCTACTGAATGCATGTTTGTATATTATCAAAAAATAGCCAAGTGCGTGTCAAGTCACGCACAAGGTAGGGTTCTGTAGTTGCACTTTACTATGTGCAGATTTAGAATAAAACTACTTGTTTGATACTGTGAATATATTGATTGATGTTGCGATTTAAATGGAATTTGTATAAAATTTGGCGCATCGAGTACATTTTATGAGTTGATTGTCTATAACTTGTAAAGCTTACTTATCCGTGATAGTTTTTCTTTTAATTTCATCATAAATTCTACTACCTTGAATTTTTTTATATCTTTTAGTTCAACTGTTTAGCCGGTAGAGATAACTAATTTGAAAAATAGTTTTCGCACACCCCCAATGTTTTTTGATTACCTATTCAACGATACCATACGATGGGGTAGATGAGAAAAAAATATTCATCCCCACTTCACGTGTAGGGGAAGCACCTCAAAAAATATTTGTTTTTCAAGATTTTATTCTACCATTTTGTTGGCGTGGTAAATATATACCTATATACTCATACAAAATTACAACTTTCTAGTACTTATATTCTATAAGCTAAGTAAGCCTTACTAAACAATAAGGATTCGCAGTTGACTACGGAACCCTAAAAAGATGTTGACAGACAAACAGACGAAAAACAAAAAGATATAATGTAAGTTTTGGATTTTTCGGCTCAAAACAGACATGTAGTTTTTATTTAAAATATAATATAGGTATTCGTTTTTCTTTTGAACCTAAATATGTCGAAAACTAGCGTTAAATTAACATCTAGAAACATTACGGCCGTCTCGACTGTGACAGGTGTAATTAGTTGGCATCAGCAACGGATGGAGTTTCATTAACGGACTAAAATGTTTCCAAAAGCGAGGTCCAAGTTACAAAGGAATACCGTAATTAAAGTATTGTATTAAAAGAAACGTTTGTTGTATTTGAAAGTACTCATGTGTCGAGGAGTAACGTCAAGACAAACCTCGGCGACGTTTTTGGTGTTACTTTATTTATCGTATATTAATGTTTATTTGAGTAATTTTTTTTTTTTTTTTTTTTTTTTTTTTTTGTCAGCCCTGTTTGTACAAACTGTCCCACTGCTGGGAACGGGCTATCTTCTCATTGTGAGAAGGGTTAGGCCATAGTCTGCCACGCTGGCCAAGTGCGGGTTGGCAGACTACACACATCTTCAAGATCATTGAGAACTCTCTGACATGTAGGTTTCCTCACGATGTTTTTCCTTCACCGTTTGAAGTTAGCGGCAATCAACAATACGCACATAACTTCGAAAAGACAGAGGTGCGTGCCGTGGGATTCGAACCCAGGACCTGCGGATCGCAAGTCAGACGGTCTCACCACTAGGCTGCCGGAAACTTCAATTATTATTACTCATTATTAATTGAGTATTTAAATAAATAACTGAAAAAAATGACTGTCTGTAAAGTCGGTTTACGGACGATAATTTTACGTGATAACGCTTAGGCCTATCGTGCCTCTCTATCACTTGTTCTGCGCTCTCGCTTGCACGCTCGGCTCAGGCGGAACGTGACAATGAGTCATGCTTTTTCGTGCGTGCAGCCGGCGTTCCTCGATTTATAAGACGTTATCACGTCAAAAAAGATTTTAAATGTACTAATTGAAACTGTTTCAGGCTATAACAGTGCTTAAAATGAAACAAGTTCGCTGTCAAACGTAAGCGTGTACGTGCATACTTTTTGTGTAGCAATGTTTATAAATATTACTGAGCAATATTGAATTATTTGAATTATATTATTTATTTTTACTTAGTATACGTTACCATGTTGGTATATGTCATGTTATGTTATCTAATGTTTGATAACAGTTAGGAATTCTTTGTCATATTTATGTAATTGGCGGATATGGACGCGATGAATAACATTTAACTAATTGTAACAAGTAATCACAAATTTATAGATATTTACCTAAATGTCATCGTGGTGCTCCACAAAAAGTAACTGCAGTTTAGGTGCACCATAAGAAACGGTCGTAGGTAATTTTGTAGCGTAGCTCTAGTATTTTTTGTAGCACTACGATGTGCCTACGTCATGCTACGCAATTATTGACTGGCCTTGTGGCTCAGTTGGTAGTACGTCTGCCTGCTGGGCTGTAGGTCGTGGATTCGATCCCCACCCAGGGCAAATATTTGTGTGATGAGCATGGATATTTGTTCCCTGTCTGGGTGTTTCTATGTATCATAAGTATATATTTACAACAAAAAAATATATATGTATTCTATCAGCCGTCTAGTTCCATAGTACAAGCTTCTTCTTAGTTGCTTAGTTTGGGCTAGATGACTTTTCCACTCATCTATACAAAAAAAATATTGAAATCCTTAAATTTTTGATAAGAGTCCAAATCGGACCTACGAAAAGAGCATCGGGGCGTTTCTTTATGGTCCAAATCGACTTATTCCAAAATATGTCTTGGGCCATTCGCACCGCATCAACCACTGCGAATGGGCCCATTCAGAAACAGTACATGGGCGATTCGCACCGCGGTTCGAATCACTTGCGGTGCGAAACGCCCAAGTACCCGAAATGTCCACAAATATATTTATTTATTTAGTATTACGCTACGTTGTTATGCTACGCTTCACAGAAAGCTGTCAGTAAAATAAAATAATCGGCCAAGTGCGAGTCGGACTCGCGCACGAAGGGTTCCGTACTATCATCTATAATACTACAAAGTTTAGTTCTGTTTATAAAATAACGAGAAATCAACGAAATTCTAAGTAGTAAATTGCAAACTTATAGGTAGGTTTTAGATACACATCCGGGCAGCATAACGACGCTCGCGCGTATACGCGCGGCTATGGCTCGCTCCGTGATGCTACCTCCCCCGCTACCCGCGCGGCCATTGCTTAGCAATCGCCCCGCGCTCGCACCACCACCACACCGCGGCGCGGCGCTCGCACCGCGTTTAGATGCACGGATTATTTTCATTTTGTGAGTTTTTATGTATTAGATTAGGTATTTATTTTTATAGTTAATATATTTCTAAATATTTACTTACAAATATTCAAGTTTCTACCTGTTATTAAGATCGAGTAAAAATTGCTTAAAAATTTCGTTTGTTGTATGGGAGCCCCCCTTTAATATTTACTTTATTGTTATTTAAGTATTTATTTGAAAGGTTATATACAAGTAAATATTCTGTGAAAATTTGAAGCGTCTACCTGTTACTGTTTTTAATATTGAGCAAAAAAATACGAAAAAAACACGTTTATTGTATGGGGACCCCCCTTAATATTATTTATTTTTTAATTTTTAGTATTTGTTGTTATAGCGGCAACGGAAATACATCATTTGTAAAAAGTTCAGCTTTCTAGCTATCACGGTTTATGAGATACAGCCTGGAGACAGACAGACAGACAGACAGACAGACAGACAGACAGACAGCGAAGTCTTAGTAATAGGGTCCCGTTTTTACCCTTTGGGTACGGAACCCTAAAAAGTATATTGAAATTGTATATATTTTTTTTTTACTTTGGGCTTGAAATAAAGAATGCAGTATATTTAAATTTTTGCAAAGAACAATTTCAGATAATTGACCCTGATTGATGTTTTTTTTTTGACCCTGTATAATTTCGAGAAATCTGTATTTTTATGCATTTTATTGAAAACCTTGCAATTTATTCTGCAGAACTTAATCTTGAAAGTGGGGAATAATTTTAATTATCCAAAATAATTAAAAATCAAAAACACAAGTAAAATTTTAATAATTCATTATACTCTTAAGTTAGTATACGGTCTCTTCGCTGTTTGCCTCATTTGTGATTTTATCTACTATTTATTTTGTTAATAAAAATTGTAGATATTTGTTCCCCTTTTTGAAATCCTGTACCTAGCAATCATTGGCACACAACGTTTAATAACTTAACATTGGAAATTACACCATAGGAACGGAATCAGTGAGTTAAATTTCACCAGCAACCGTAACGCAATAAGATAGAGTTTCTAATGTGTATTTATGACTGATAGTTACGGATGTATTTTGAGGGCGTATAAGTCTCAAACGAGCGACCTTCGACCCAAGAGCATTAGTGCAGTAAAAATCCGGCTTAAGGCCACGCTTACCAGCAAAAGCAGTAAAAAAAGCTTTTTTAAAAATTAACAAAAAATACTTGTACAATTAGTTCAAGCTCAAATTTTTTGTATGTAAAATTTCGATCTGTTGGCTAGGGTTCTCTTAGTACGAAAACACGATTGCTGAAAAAAGTCTCGATAGCTTTATTTTGTTGATAAATATGCCATTTCTATTTATTTTGTTAATTTATCTCCAAATTGTTTAAAGCCACCAATACCACAGTTAACATGTTAAGTAGCTATAATTTTTTATAGCGTTCTACTAGTATACATTTTTGATACGTTTAGTGCACTATTTTATATTTCTGTGCTAACTACATGAAAACACCGCGCTCAAGAAGTGCGAGCTGAGGTAGCGTAAATTACCTAAGGTTCTGGGGAAACCTCGCCTTAACATCCTGATCGCTTGAACCTGTGACTTGTACCACGGAACCTGGCAGCGGGCAAGTGATGAATACTTCATTAGCACGAATATAGGTTGAAGGTTGCTTTTTGAAGCTTGTTACATTTTTATTTCGAGTAACACACGTATTTGCTTGAACGTTGATACGTGAGGGCTAGATTTGGTCTATTCAGGTAGCTAGGGTACGTTTTATGGGCTAGCTTCGTGTGTGAGCAAGTTTAGCTTTAATGCTAGAATATTTTTGGGCTATTTTTGTATAAAGAACTATTTTTAGTTTGAGACTTTATATGGAAAAAAATCCATACTAAGCGATATGATCCACATTCTTGTTGCGTACTGCACAGGAATGGAATTCTTTGCCGCCATCTCTATTTCCTGAGACCTACAATCTTGGCATTATCAAGGCTAGAGTGAATTAGATGTCTTCTAGATCAACTAGCTCCATCCTCGGCCACACTGTCGCTTAACATCAGGAAAGATGGTGGTCAATCGTAGATCTATATTGCATAAAAAAAGACCCGCCAAAATGTAGAATATTCGTATTGTGGCATAAGTAGATAATTCTTCAATATTTTAAATACTATTAGTGTAGCTAATATTGCTGTTTGATAGTATTATTATTATATACATCATTTTATTACCTATATAATAAGCTTTGGATTGATCGCAAAATAATACTTTTTTATGTGTTAATGGGTTTGCGCTTGACCGCCAACTCGCCTGATATTAAGCGACGTTTTAAGGTTGCGAAAACTAAAAGCTGCGACTCACGATGAAGGTCACTTTCCTGTAGAGAAAATCTATTTACTGGCTATTTATCGACAACAAGTTTATACATATTGGTAAAATTTTATTCAAGCAACTTCTTTCATATTATATACAGAAGGTAGGTAAGGAAGTGTCAAAACAGTGACGTTAATATAAAAAAGTCAAGAGTTCATTATTACCTCAGCCATAATAAATCCACTGCTAGACATAAGCATCCCCCATGGATTTCCAAAAAGACCGATTGGAAGCAGATTGCATCCAGCGTCTTCTCGCCACTTGTATAAGGTCATCTGTTCATCTCGTGGCTGGTCTGCTTACGCTGCACTTGCCGGTGCGTGGTCTTCACTCGAGAAGTTTTCGGCCCTATCGATCATGATTACTACGTGCTATGTGTCTGCCTGCCCACAGTCACTTCAACTTGCTAATCCGCTGTGCTATGACTTTTGTACGTCTACGGATCTCTTCATTTCAGATTCGTTCTCGTAGAGAGACTCCGAGTATAACCCTTTCCATAGCTCGTTTCATTTCAAGAGTCATCAAAGTAATAAATAAAACAAACGAATAATTGTCCTGAATTCAGCGATACTTTTATATCAACAATGGCGAATTTAGGATTTTTATTTAAACTCTTATATGTCGCCGCGCTTAAAGCCTAATTTAGATTGAGAAGTTAAGATACATCTATTTTATCGCTTCAAATTATTTTGAAATTGTAATTATTCTAAGCTTGTAAGTAGTCTAAAGGCTGCCGCTTTTAGATCTCTTTGAGTTTGGATGTTTTTGAGCGCTGGCGTGAAATCCTTCTCGATATTATAATATTGATGTATCCACAGGTATTTTAATTTTTAACAAAAATATACATATTTTTCTTAACGCCACAACAATAAAAAAATCATCTCACTTCCCAAACCATTCAATTCTCAAATGCACGTGTCACAGCGAAATTAAAAAAAAATACTATGTGACCACAAAAGCTCCGTGTAGTCTATTGAAAAAAGGTTATACTCCGGATATAGAGGTGTGAAAAACACGCGTGAAAACTCTTTCAGCGGTGGCGGTGAACTGTTTGAATAATTTGATCCATTGTACTATTGAAACTTGCAGAACTCTGGCCATTTGGTGAAGTGACAAAGTGACATAGCACCTTCTCATTTAAATATGAACACATAAAACAGGACTTATTAACAAAATGTGTTTATATACGGTGCGCTTTAAATTGTTAACTCAGTTCATATATTCAAACAAGAAGCCCTGTTTTAAATCCACATATTGTTATGGGTAACTACAGAACTTTACTACAGTCTACGTGGTCACGCACTTGGCTGTTTTTTATATTATTTTTAAAAATCAGCGAGACAAAAGACTGCCTATACAGTATCTAGAAAGAGAATCAGCTGTCAAAATCTATATTTTCCATTCAGTCCAGCATGCAATTTTCCTCTTTTAACTAGACAATGCGATTCAGTAAATTGCTTGTTATATTGTTGTATGTAACATTGTAAATTCTCTAAGTTCTCTAAGATGTTCTCATGCAGTCGGATTGCTACAAGGAGCTCTGAATTCCGGGACCCGCAATCACAGAAGTACTCTAGCTTAAATAGCATACAAGTACTCTAGCTTAAATAGCATACAAGGCGCTAGAACAGGAAACGGTTTGTTCACTTTTTCTTACGTCATTTGTTAATGAAAAATGTCACATTTTTTATTGAAATATTTTTTTATTACTCATATTTTTCGTTAGCTTGATCTAACTATTTGGTTAGACGTGATCTATAAGAAAATAAAAATAAAAACAATCTATCCCGATCTCGTCAATTTATCACCAAGCGTGTAGATAATCAAACGTAAATTAATTTTAATTCAAATTACAATTTATACACGGGTCTAGCCCGGACCTTTGAAAGGCATCAGTGGGGCCGGAACCAACACTGAGAGGCCGTTTTACAAATGTATAGTAAAATATACAGATGGGGTATATGGATGGACTATGGACGGATTACTGTACAATATGGAGTTTAACAGATCTTGGCTATTGTGATGGAATGTTAGTGACTTAAAAACTAGGCTATAGGCTGATGCTCTGACACAGCAGGTAAGATGAAGTACCTCTGTGTGAGAGCACCAGGATGAGAAAACGGCATCTGCCGATTCCGTCTCATCATACAAAAATACATAGGCAGGTGATGACTCGCCACCCACTAAATGGGCCCCCCATAGTGACGCCGCATATTGGCGCCGGAGAAGCAACATCGGTGTGGGTGGCTAGGGGTGTCGAGAGGTGTGCTACGCGTTCACTAAAAAACGCTACTAGCGGCGTTATGCCCTTTAACACTTCCACCCTGGAGCTTAGGTTCTTAGTTCTTGCAGTTTCCATCACACTGCCGGCCGGTTAAGGCAAGCTGGAGGTCAGGGGTCTCATTTAGCCCCAGGGAAACATCGGGGTACACGGTGTCGCCACTCACCGATGGCTCGCCACAAAGCCGCACCTGCGTTCAAATTATTGTTATATTACTTATACTTATTATAGTTTAAAACCTGGAACAACCTACTTCAAAATGCATAATTTTGTTCACTTTGATGAAATTTTTTCAATTATTTTGTTTTAAAAATCAGAACTACTAAGCCGATTTCGAGAAAATTTTGAGAAAGTTCCCAAATCGGTTTATAAATGACGGAATTATGTGGTAACAAACATCGACAAAAACAACAAAACAAAAATGAGAACATCTTCCTATTTGAAGTCGGTTGTTAAAATTTTATATAATTTTAACCGATTTATACTTTGTTTATTTAGTAAAATTATAATTTTATATATTAAGATCATTTAAATCAAACAACGTCTTAAAATTAAATAGTGCTTAGTATGTTAGCGAAACATTAGAAGAACTTAATTATGGTGCTATGATTTCCATATAAAATATTTTTACCATTTAAGTTAAAAAAAATAGTTTTACAATGTATTAATTGTGGTTAGCTTTAATATTGGTTTTTCTTAGCAGGGAATCACGGTGTAGAAAACACGATATTAATAAAAAAAAAAATCAATCTCATTGAAAAGTATATAACGGACATAATAACCCGCCAATAAAAACCGATATTAAATATCTAACCACAATTACTTCATTGTAAAACTATACTCTTTTCAACCATTGTAGTAAAAATGCTTTTGTATGGAAATTTTACCACTTTAATAAAATTATTTGTTATATAAAACATAGTTACAACTTCGCTTCTCTAATTTTAAATACGTATACGACTTAAAGATTTTTCTCATAGCAAAAATATATTATGAAAAGTTAAACGTTAGTCCCTTGTTAGTCCGTTTTGAAAAAAACACGTTTAAAAACTTACTCCGACACGAAGTCATTTCTATAGGCAAAGCGCATACTCCCCGGACCGCAACCGAACTCTTTTCACCGACTCTGTGTAACATTTTGTTTCATAAATGAGACCTTGTACAACAGTTGTAACATTTTCCCGTAGCTTTATGCAAGTATAAAGGTGTGAACACACTTAGCTCACTTCCTGTTTTTGGTATCATCATCATTAAGGTTGGAATAGTTTTATTTAAACATGATTTTTTTTAACATACAAGCTTTGCTTAGTTTTGATTACATAGTATTTTCTGAAATGTACACCAAAATTTATTTAATTAATTTAAGTTTGTGCATTTCCTGTGTGGTCGATCGATACAATATTTAATCAAGGCGAATAACTATAGTTTAATATATACAATTGACTTTCAAAATGCGCAATTTTATTTTATAAACTAAAATACTGAAACTATACGCTTATCTAAAACTATACGCTTGCCAAAAAAAAACTCACTACGTCCTTTAAAATCACTGCACCTACGAGTAATTTTATAAAAACCGATTCAACCGTTTGTAGTTGAAAAATTTAACAAATATATAGAGAGACTGAGTTACTTTTGCTGCATAAAATTATAGTTAAATACACCGCTAGTTGTATCTAAAATAACAATTAATTTAAAAATTTCACATTGTTAGTTTTATAACGAATAGTATAAATTTTTCACAAATTCTTATAATATCTAATAAATTTATCTTTATTTTACATACAAATTATCAACGTAAAATTTTTCATTTTTTACATATGAAATTACATAATACATGTTTGTAACTATTTAATATAAACCATCAAATTAAATGGTCTTTATGGTTGTTATTAAATAAATAATAAATATTTGTCGACATTTCACACAATACCATCTAACCCAAACTAAGCAAAGCGTGTACTATGAAACTATATTTTTTTTTTTAAATATAGACATATGATACATAGAAACACCCAGACACAGAACAAACATACATGGTTATCACACAAAAGCTCAGCAAGTAGACAAACTACCAACTGAGCCAAAAGGCCAGTCAAATGGATATAACCTAGCTGTAAAACCTTATGTATAATATATTATATAAACAAGCAAAAATAAAGAAATTGAATTTGATAACCGATTCACAGACTTTCCAAAGTCTACTTAGCTAGTGTCTGGCTGTCTGGCTGTTTCTCAAAAAGGTGGTGCTGTTGTACCCTAAAGTATACTACCGGGAGCATGTGACGTAACCGGAACGTGTGTACAGGAGTGTTTTTTTTAATCGCGATATTAAACAGGATTTTACGGGATAACGCGTTACGAACAGGATTATGTTCTGTTTGGAAATTCAGCAGACACTGGATGGGCTTGGGATGAAATGATGTTGTTTTAAACTAAACACAACAAAACTGCACAAAACGTATGTATGTACATATGTATGTTTCTTGTAATCACATACATTGATAACTTAAAAAAATATCTTTTTCGCTGAGGAACTACGTCTCTGGCTGTTTATTATCATTTCAAGACCATGTGGCTGATCAGAATGTTATGAAATTTGGTACAGAGATTTATCACGATGGGTTTTTATTACTGGGTGTGAAACTTTGAAGCACAGCAAATTTTTTATAACCTTGTATCTGCAACATCGACTAAGAGTTCTGGGATTTGTTGATAATAATATTAAAACGAGCGAGTGGACTCGTTCTTTGACCGAATAATGTTGAGCGTTTTTCCGGATAGTTATATTCGGCCTTACCGAAAAAAGTTACTTAACTTTAAGCAATGCTTAACATATTTTGTCAACTTCTTGCTGACACGTAATGACACTTTGCGGAAAGAAGACAGAGAATTTAAGGCGATAGTTAAAGTTAAGTACCGTTTTTCGGTAAGGCCGTTTATCTCTGACTTGACAACATTGATATAATTATCCAACTTTCATTTGCTACAAATAAATTGCATACCAGCTTAAAATAAAATCCGAGACGAAGCCAACTTAGTTTATCATAACACGTCCATTTCTCCGAACCCCGGGTGAAAATATCAAAATTTTAAATCCAACTCAAAACGAAACGAGTTACCTTGGCGCAAACGTTTCTACGTTTCTAAGCTTTTCTGAGACTCCACAAAATGTAACGAGAGTTGCCACAATTGTTTCCCAGACCATTTGAACCGGTGCAAATGTTGAACATTCCAGTTTCTACAGAGTTTTCAGTGGTGTTTTCATTTACTCAAGATTAAATTCATAAAAAGGGAAAGACAAAAGATTTGGTGTGAGAGGTAGGAACTTCGGATTAAATTTTAAAAGTAAGACCATTCAGAGATTTCAAGTTTGAGGTCGTTATGATTTAGTATATTAGTATTTAGTTTCATTGACTCCAAAGTTATTTTTTTTACATTTGTACCTGTGTATTTTTGTGTGTGTTTGTGGCATCGTAGCTCTCAAGCGGATGGACCGATCTCGAAAGAGTTTGTTTTTGTTTGAAAGAAGATTTAATCGAGTGTCTTAGCTCTTTTTTTTCGAAAATAGGCCTGCGTCTGACCGTCAACTCGCCTGGTGTTATGCGACAGTTACGGTCTACAATGGAGCGCGCTTGCCTAGAAGAAACATATTCACTCGCGATTTGAAGACATCTAGATTATATCTATTCGGAAAGACCCATTCAGGAACCGCATTTCACATTTTGGCGATATGCACAATGAAAATGGAGCCAAAGCGTTTCGTACGAGTTTTCGGAATTTCAATCATGTAACGATGCCGCTTTTTAAGGTTCCGTACCCAAAGGGTAAAAACGGGACCCTATTACTAAGACTTCGCTGTCTGTCTATGATGAGATACATCCTGGAGACAGACAGACGTCTGTCTCCAGGATGTATCTCATAAACCGTGATAGCTACAAAGCTGAAATTTTCACAAATAATGTATTTTTGTTGCCGCTATAACAAAAAAAACTAAAAATTAAAAAAAAAACAATATTAAGGGGGGTCCCCATACAATAAACGTGTTTTTTTCGTATTTTTTTGCTCAATATTAAAAACGGTAACAGGTAGACGCCTCAAATTTTCACAGAATATTTACTTGTATATTACCTTTAAAAATAAATAATTAAATAACAATAAAGTAAATATTAAAGGGGGGTTCCCATACAACAAACGTAATTTTTAAGCGATTTTTACTCGATCTTAATTAACAGGTAGAAACTTGAATATTTGTAAGTAAATATTTAGAAATATATTAACAATAAAAATAAATACCTAATCTAATACATAAAAACTCACAAAATTAAAAAATAATCCGTGTAACACGGATTATTTTCACGGAGCGAGCCATAGCCGCGCGTATTCGCGCGAGCGAAACCTACCTATAAGTTTGCAATTTACTACATGGAATTTCGTTGATTTCTCGTTATTTTATAAACAGAACTAAACTTTGTAGTATTATAGATGATAGTACGGAACCCTTCGTGCGCGAGTCCGACTCGCACTTGGCTGATTTTTTCTTTAATTGTTTTTTGTCAGAAGCCTTTTTTTTTGTTTTCTAAGCTTATGCTAGTTCTAGTAAGCATTGAAATCAAAACAAATAAATATATATTGAAAATGAATAGCAAACTGTACCAATCCAAACTGTAATTTGTTTTTCTTAAAAAAAAACTGCAGATGTAAATGTCGAATTTTTGCTAGATAAAAAGTTCGTGTACTAATTGAGCCTTTAGGCTGACGTTTAAACCCTTTGCGACTGGCTCTTTGTCAGAACCAGAGCTTTGCACGGCCACGTAAAAAATGACCTTTTGATAAAATAACAAAATCATTTCGCATTTCAAATAAAAAAAAATATTTTAAAACAACAGTTTCGCAATCACAATGTTATATCGTGACATAACATCGTGGCTTTCAAGATAAAATCTTAGTTTACAAGTATCTATGTTAAAATAAAAACAAAATACTGGACTGCAGAAAAGCAGTTTTTGCAGTCTAACTCATGATTCCGTTTCACGTGCTACGCTGGTGAGTGTACATTTTTTGTGAGAAAGTTTGCGTAAAATCGCTGTAAAATATTATAAATGCGCATTCTTTAGAATAATTATAGTAAAATCACTTGTTTATTATGAAAAACTTCGTTGGAGGTTACGAAAAAATACTTATTTTTTGTGAGAGATATATTATTATTATTACAAAAAATATAATATGACATTTTGGAAGTGATGACGAACCTAAAGACACTTCGCACATTAAAATTGGTCAAGCCGTTTAGGCTGTAGTATGTTTTTTAATATACATACATACACTCCAAAAACAAAACCCTCCTTCTTATGCAGTCCGGTAACAATAGAAGTTTGCTACGAAGCCATTTTTAGGATTCCGTACCCCGGGGGGAAAACGGGACCCTATTACTGAGACTTCGCTGTCTGTCCGTCCGTCTGTCACCAGGCTGTATCTCATGAACCGTGATAGTTAGAGAGTTGAAATTTTCACAGATGATGTATTTCTGTTGCTTATTTAACAAAAAATACTAAAAAACAGAATAAAATAAATATTTAAGGGGCTCCCATACAACAAACGTGATTTTTTTGCTCGTTTTTGCTCGATATTGATAGCGGCAACAGGTAGACGCTTAAAATATTCACAGACTATTGAGTTATATTATTCACCTGAAAAATAAATAATTAAATTAAAATAAAATTAATATTTAAGGGGGGCTCCCATAAAACAGACATGATTTGTTTGCCGTTTTTATAGATAATGGTACGGAACCCTTCGTGCGCGAGTACGTCTCCCACTTGGCCGGTTTTATTATCAGCCGATTTTGATAATATTTGAGACACATTCGATACTCAATTCAGAACAAAAATTTCGAATATCACCGATAGACCTCACTGAGTGCAGACTTCGCGAGGTCTACTGTTCGTTGAACCAATCGTCATTATAGTTTAAAAAGCTGAAATAACTGATTTTAAAATACGCTATTTTATTTGAATGACATATTTTTTCAGTAGTTGTTTTGTTTAAAAACGAAACTCCTAAACGACGATTTAAATCCGCCCTCCCCATTCCACAACAGGACTAGCAGAAAGTCGGCGAATTACCACCCATTTCACTGAATTGACTGAATTCCCACTGAATTGCCAAAAACCCGTACTCAGGGATGCGTACTGCACATGAATGGAGTTCTTTGCCGCCATCTCTGTTTCTTGAGAACTACAATCTTGGAATTTTTAAGACAAGAGTGACAAGAGATATTTTCTAGAGCGACGAGTTCCATCCTCGGTCACATCGTCGCTTAATATCAGATGAGTTGGAGGATAATTGTAGATCAATCTTGGTTAAAAAACCTAGATTTTGATGAAATTTCTATGGAACTAACTTGAAAGTATATCCTTTAAAAGTACGTTCACCTGCAAATACTTAAAATGATTATAACCTGTAGTATGTATACTATGTACGTAGCAATGGCCCGTAATCTAGAGTTAGGGCTCGAGCTGACACGATTGTCCTATAATTACATGCAATTTACATAATTTCTACGACGCTCTCATGCGTGGAGGGAACACGCGGTGTTTTACAGTGACGTAACTTTGTACGAAATCTATTTAATAGAATTATATAAATTTGGCGTACATTGATTATTGGTGTGTTTTTTTTTAATTAACAGCTCAAATGTTGTTCAGTATTAGAATAATTATAAAAAATTAAGAAACTGAAACAATCGTAGGTCCATCTTGCACCTTATGGTGCAAATGTACATTTGAGGCCATAAATTATGGACAGAGGTATCGATCGACGCGGCATGCGGCGCGGCAGTGGCCGCGGTCGCCCTGCTGGAGCCGCGGTTTGTGGCTTTGAAGTAGGCGCTTAAACAGTAATGGCGTCTAAAATCGCAAGAAGTTAGACAACTGTGTTTGGTTAAGCAATGTCTTCGACCTGTGTTGGGGGATAAACCGCCAAAAATACAAAAAAAAACATCTTGCGTAAAAAAAATGACAACCGACTTCTAATACGCAATTTCGTTTACTTGGAATACTGAAACGATTTTGACCATAATTTTATGGAAGCACTCTAGCATAAAAAATACAACCGAATTGAGAATTGTATTAAATTCTGCATCCTTATATTTGGCGTACGGCGGTTATATATTCAGATTTTTCTCAAAATCTTTTTTTTTAAACAATATTGCACATTTTGAAGTCAGGTTTTCAGTTTTATAAACTATTTTTTTTTTAACACGAGTATGTCCGCGTTTGACCACCAACTCGCCTGTTGGAAAGCGAAGATGTGTGTACTATAATTTCACGACTTCGTGCACGTAAGAAAAACTATCGATTAAAACCAACATCGCGAGCGAGATGGACGACTCCTAACTAGACTCTTAAGACATTCACGTATCTTTACCAAACAGCCTGAGCTAATGAACTGCTTACTCAAGTATACAATGGTTTCATAGTCGCAATTATCATCATTGGTGGGTTTAAAGTTGCCGACTTTGTAATGAAGACAATCTGGGTCGCGTTTTCATGATATTATAACTGAAATGTAAATTATACTTTATATAACGTCTACTCGTATAAAATTTCAGTACTTGGATATTAAAGCAGGCAGGTACGTAGATAGCTAATGTACCTGCTTTACTTACAAAAGTTGTAACTAACTTTATGCTTTTCCGTACATTTAAATTATGAGTCATTTTCCTTTGACCTGATTTCCGCTTTATGATTTTTAGGCGTAGGTAATCTACATATTATATTGTTATTATGTAAATTAGTAGTTTGCTAGGTTTTTAAACATATATATTTTGATGAGTTACTATACTAGGTATTGAACGTAATAAAAAGTTCAAACATCCAATGAGATTCAAAATGCTTTATAAAATACACACAAAATAATGGCACAAAAGGCGATCTTATCGCTAACAGGGATCTCTTCCAGACAACCTTAGGATGTCTTAATCGACTTCCAAAAAGTAGGAAGTTCCCATTTTGACTGTATGTTTTTTTTGTACGTTTTTGTACTCTACCAATTATTAAGTATAAATTGTTTTTGATGTTATTTTTTATTTGATAGGAAATACCTCAGATGTAGTCCCATTTAAATTTTATTGAAATTGGTTTAGTACTTTGATGGTTACTGGTGACAAATGGTAACTCTGTAATTTACAGAAATATTAATTTTATCTAATAAATTAGAAGTTACTTTATTATACTTAGAACTAAGTAACTTAGAAATAAAGTATTTTCGTTGCTTGTAAACATGGAGAAAGGTCGACGATCGTGGAAACAAACTTTTCCCACGTACCTACTTTTGTTACTTGAGTGTAAGACCCTTAACAAATCAAAACACAGACGCTCCCAATACTTCTGATCTTGCAGAATCTTCCCCCTAAGCTATAACCCACCATCAAGCCAGAAATTTATCTTCATAAAGAAAATCGAAAAATATCGACTCCATTCTCGAGATTTAGCGGCACTACCCTCAATAACTCAGCGGATATTTCTAGTATCGCTTTCAAAATAATTGGTAAAATGATACCTATAATTCGGGCCCTTGGCTTGAGACGAGCTGATTGTGATTTTATTTATAGTTCAGAATTGTGGGGTCGGAATTTGATTGGGATTCCAATTTGGACCTTGTAATTGGAACAGAACGCTGAAATGGACAAATTGGATATTGGAAAGGATTTTTCATAATTGTGGGTAACTTTAAAGTTTAATTTTATTAACTTTAGAATATCTCGGACGTATTAAGGCGTCGTGAAAACGGTGTCGAGTTTTGCGATTTCATGTTTCTATCAACATAGTTTCTTAAGAGTCCGTAGTTCGACCATCGAACACTGAAACACTGGAAGGCTAATGTAACGACACCTCGCGCATCAAAATCGGTCAAACCGTTTAGGCTGTAGGTAATCATATAGAAACATGCATACCCACATATATACAAACATACATACGCTTGAAAAACATAACCCTCCTTCTTACGTCGAGCGAGCGTCGGTCTCGCTCGCGCATACCCATATTTTTTAAGATATAAAATGACTGCATGAGCTTATAAGAAAATCGTCGTTTGTAAAACTAGAAAACATCAAACAACAGCTGACCTATTGAAGTCGACATCAAAACATCCTTTTCCCTCTGACGATCTGACTTTGACAAGTGGCTTTCGTTGTTACCCGACTGCGTAAGAAGGAGGGTTATGTTTTTCGAGCGTATGTATGTTTGTATATATGTATGTATATATGTGGGTATGCATGTTTCTATATGATTGCCTACAGCCTAAACGGTTTGACCAATTTTGATCTTGCACCTTATGGTGCAAATGTACATTTGAGGCCATAAATTATGGACAGAGGTATCGATCGACGCGGCATGCGGCGCGGCAGTGGCCGCGGTCGCCCTGCTGGAGCCGCGGTTTGTGGCTTTGAAGTAGGCGCTTAAACAGTAATGGCGTCTAAAATCGCAAGAAGTTAGACAACTGTGTTTGGTTAAGCAATGTCTTCGACCTGTGTTGGGGGATAAACCGCCAAAAATACAAAAAAAAACATCTTGCGTAAAAAAAATGACAACCGACTTCTAATACGCAATTTCGTTTACTTGGAATACTGAAACGATTTTGACCATAATTTTATGGAAGCACTCTAGCATAAAAAATACAACCGAATTGAGAATTGTATTAAATTCTGCATCCTTATATTTGGCGTACGGCGGTTATATATTCAGATTTTTCTCAAAATCTTTTTTTTTAAACAATATTGCACATTTTGAAGTCAGGTTTTCAGTTTTATAAACTATTTTTTTTTTAACACGAGTATGTCCGCGTTTGACCACCAACTCGCCTGTTGGAAAGCGAAGATGTGTGTACTATAATTTCACGACTTCGTGCACGTAAGAAAAACTATCGATTAAAACCAACATCGCGAGCGAGATGGACGACTCCTAACTAGACTCTTAAGACATTCACGTATCTTTACCAAACAGCCTGAGCTAATGAACTGCTTACTCAAGTATACAATGGTTTCATAGTCGCAATTATCATCATTGGTGGGTTTAAAGTTGCCGACTTTGTAATGAAGACAATCTGGGTCGCGTTTTCATGATATTATAACTGAAATGTAAATTATACTTTATATAACGTCTACTCGTATAAAATTTCAGTACTTGGATATTAAAGCAGGCAGGTACGTAGATAGCTAATGTACCTGCTTTACTTACAAAAGTTGTAACTAACTTTATGCTTTTCCGTACATTTAAATTATGAGTCATTTTCCTTTGACCTGATTTCCGCTTTATGATTTTTAGGCGTAGGTAATCTACATATTATATTGTTATTATGTAAATTAGTAGTTTGCTAGGTTTTTAAACATATATATTTTGATGAGTTACTATACTAGGTATTGAACGTAATAAAAAGTTCAAACATCCAATGAGATTCAAAATGCTTTATAAAATACACACAAAATAATGGCACAAAAGGCGATCTTATCGCTAACAGGGATCTCTTCCAGACAACCTTAGGATGTCTTAATCGACTTCCAAAAAGTAGGAAGTTCCCATTTTGACTGTATGTTTTTTTTGTACGTTTTTGTACTCTACCAATTATTAAGTATAAATTGTTTTTGATGTTATTTTTTATTTGATAGGAAATACCTCAGATGTAGTCCCATTTAAATTTTATTGAAATTGGTTTAGTACTTTGATGGTTACTGGTGACAAATGGTAACTCTGTAATTTACAGAAATATTAATTTTATCTAATAAATTAGAAGTTACTTTATTATACTTAGAACTAAGTAACTTAGAAATAAAGTATTTTCGTTGCTTGTAAACATGGAGAAAGGTCGACGATCGTGGAAACAAACTTTTCCCACGTACCTACTTTTGTTACTTGAGTGTAAGACCCTTAACAAATCAAAACACAGACGCTCCCAATACTTCTGATCTTGCAGAATCTTCCCCCTAAGCTATAACCCACCATCAAGCCAGAAATTTATCTTCATAAAGAAAATCGAAAAATATCGACTCCATTCTCGAGATTTAGCGGCACTACCCTCAATAACTCAGCGGATATTTCTAGTATCGCTTTCAAAATAATTGGTAAAATGATACCTATAATTCGGGCCCTTGGCTTGAGACGAGCTGATTGTGATTTTATTTATAGTTCAGAATTGTGGGGTCGGAATTTGATTGGGATTCCAATTTGGACCTTGTAATTGGAACAGAACGCTGAAATGGACAAATTGGATATTGGAAAGGATTTTTCATAATTGTGGGTAACTTTAAAGTTTAATTTTATTAACTTTAGAATATCTCGGACGTATTAAGGCGTCGTGAAAACGGTGTCGAGTTTTGCGATTTCATGTTTCTATCAACATAGTTTCTTAAGAGTCCGTAGTTCGACCATCGAACACTGAAACACTGGAAGGCTAATGTAACGACACCTCGCGCATCAAAATCGGTCAAACCGTTTAGGCTGTAGGTAATCATATAGAAACATGCATACCCACATATATACAAACATACATACGCTTGAAAAACATAACCCTCCTTCTTACGTCGAGCGAGCGTCGGTCTCGCTCGCGCATACCCATATTTTTTAAGATATAAAATGACTGCATGAGCTTATAAGAAAATCGTCGTTTGTAAAACTAGAAAACATCAAACAACAGCTGACCTATTGAAGTCGACATCAAAACATCCTTTTCCCTCTGACGATCTGACTTTGACAAGTGGCTTTCGTTGTTACCCGACTGCGTAAGAAGGAGGGTTATGTTTTTCGAGCGTATGTATGTTTGTATATATGTATGTATATATGTGGGTATGCATGTTTCTATATGATTGCCTACAGCCTAAACGGTTTGACCAATTTTGATGTGCGAGGTGTCGTTACATTTGCCTTCCAGTGTCATTTAGGTTTTTTTTTTGTAATAATAATTATGTATATATATCTCTCTCAAAAATAATAAAGTGCATTTTTTCGTAACCTTCAACGAACTTATTCGTAATAAATAATAAACTTTTTTATATTTTGGTTTTACTAGAATTATTCTAAGGAATGCGCATTTATAATCTTTTACAGTGATTTTATGCATAATTTCTCAAAAAAAAAAAAAGTACACTCAACAGCATAGCAAGCGTAACGAAATCGTAAGTTAGAGTGTAAAAACTGCTGTTCTGCAGTCGGGTGTTTTGTTCTTCTTTTATTTAACATACTTAAATACTTGTTTCGTATAGATAGATAGATACTTACTAGATAGATAGATAGATACTTGATTAATATAATTTATGTACTTTTGCCGTTTAGATTTTTCAAGTTTCGTTACAATTCAAAATTAATCATTTAAACGTTTAAATGTAGTAAAAGGAAACAGTCGAGACATGGTCATTAAAGATTCCAATCTTTAAAAAAAATGGTTGCCTGTAAAGTTGGTTTACGGACGATTATTTTACGTGATAACGATACATCACAAGCCGAACGCTTAAGCCGCTCGTGCTACTCTATCGCGCTCTCGCTTGCACGCTCGGCTCAGGCGGGACGTGACACTTTTTCGTACGTGCAGCCGGCGTTCATCGATTTATAAGTCATTATCACGTCAAAAATCTAAATCAGATAATATTTAGGACTAGAAAACAGTTTTCTCATAAGGTATGTAAAACGTGCAATTTACAGGCAAAAGATCGCGCGACATTTCTCTTAAATCAATTTTATTCCGAGAAATAAAAAGATTCCACAGACACAGCTGCAGAGACATCGAGACTTATTTCGATTCATTATACAAATGTAGGCATCTGTTCCTAACCTAATTGGGTTAAATTAACTGAAGGGAATCAATTACATTGATGAATAAAATTCGAAGGATACCCGCCTTTTTCTCGGGAGAAAATTGGGGAGATTGGGTCAGGGATGTACAGAATTAGAGCGAGGAGATAAGTGACTGATATATTCTGTTCAATCTATCTTTACTTAGTTTTTGCATTGGCCAAATAAGTATTTGACCACCTTTTATTTGAGTTTATGCAGTATCTGTATGGGCTGTATGTCAGAATATTGGAAACGATATTCGGTGTACGCCCACTAGTCGTTGGAATTCGTCGTATGAAGGTTTAATATATATGGCACCATGGAACTGGTTATAATATATAATATGGATAAAGAAGCTCAAAGTCACGCAATGAGCTATGGAGAGTGGAGGCTATGCAAGGTGTCTCAGCGAAATCGAATCAGAAATAAAGAGATCCGTAGACGTGCGATAGTCACCGACATAGCACAGCGTCATCATAGCGACATAGATTAGAAAGTTAAAGTGGCAGTGGGTGATATGTTCTCGAGTGGAGACCTCGCACCAGTAAGCGCAGCGTAGAAATACCAGCCACGAGATGGACACGTGACGTCATACTAGTGGCGAGAAGACACTGGATGCAAGCTGCTTCCAATCGGTCTTTTTGGGAAGTCTATGTACAGCAGTGGACTTCTTATGGTTGAGTTAATGATGATAATGATGGAGCTGGTCTGATGATGGAGCTAAAAATTGGACTGGACCTATAATATAATAGACATTATTATTTACATCAAAATCGGTCAAGCCGTTTAGGCTGTTAGCGGTAATATAGAAACATAAATTCGACCGAAAAACATAACCCTCTTTCTTGCCGAAACGGGTAAAAATGCCTGCTAACACTCTGGTACTATTACATATTCTATGATAGAAGTTCATAATTTACGAGAGACCTATGTCAATACACCCTTAGCTGTTTATAGTTTTCTCGGTATATACTTTTACGACCAAACTAATTGCGGAAAGACGTAAAAGTGGATTTATTCCCACGTTTACGGCTTTAATTTTGCTTTTGACACCCATTTTATTTGTGTTACCTAACTTGAAACATAATTATATAACTAGGATTTCAGTTTAAATATCTGATTTATATTTTTGACTCTGTCAAACCTGAAAAAAATAAGTAGAAAACCAGCACATTATTTTGAATTACTTATCCTAACGGCACCTCATTAAAAAAAACCGGACAAGTGCGAGTCAGACTCTCCCACTGAGGGTTCCGTACAAACTAAATAAAAGCGGAAAATCATATATATATTTTATATTTTTCTTCATAAACCGAAAAATATACATCGTAAAATTTTTTTAAACCTGTTTTAGCTTATATGCTAATGGAGCTCTTTCATATGATACCCCACATGATACGGTTAATTCGCTTTAAAATTTGGGCCCTCATACCTTGCATATAGACACTATTTTTTTGTGATTAAATTAAAATGTCCAGTTTTCGGATTTTTTCCTATATGTGTACTCTAACACAATGCTTCTTGCAAAATTTCATAGTTCTAGTTCAACGGGAAGTAGCCCATAGGTTTTGATTCCCTTGTGAGTGTCGAAATGTGCGTTTTTACGACATATTCGGCTATGACTTTTTTACGAAAACTGAGTAATTTTTCTTTCTGCAGCAAGAGACTATGGTTTTAATTTCAACTCGATTCCTTCACGCGTTCCCGAGATACAGGTCTTGACACCCGGACAGACGGACCGACGGACAACAAAGTGATCCTATAAGGGTTCCGTTTTTTCCTTTTAAGGTACGGAACCCTAAAAAAGAATTCCCACCAGTACAATCAACCTCCATTTTGTAAAAAGTTCAATGACCATTGTACTACAACGTCTTAAGTCTTTTTCCAAGATGCTCTTAGACAACAGAGATGGCAAAAAAAATCATTGCTGTGCTGCACAAATAAATAACGTGGACAAAGACATTATCAACATTATTTTGGTCACTGGACGTTAATTACATTTCGGGGGTCAAAAATGTCCTAAATGGGTTTCAGACAAGTATCTATATTAAAAGAAAAACAAAATACCCGACTGCAGAATAGCAGTTTTTGCGGCCTAACTTACGATTTTGTACGGTACGGTAGTGTACGTGTTTTGTGAGAAAGTATGGGTAAAATCGTTGTTAAAGATTACAAATGCGCATTCTCTGGGATAATTCTAAAATCACTCGTTTATTACGAAAACGTTCGTTGAAGGTTATGAAAAAGCGCATTTTTTTTTATTTTGCGAGAGATGTATTACTATTGTTAATACAAAAAAATACCTAATGCCTATGACACTCAGGGAGTGAAGAAAAATCTAACGACACCTCACACATCAAAATCGGTCAAGCCATTTAGGCTGTAGGCGATCATATAGAAACATAAATATATACACACATACAAACACACACAAAACACAACCCTCCTTCTTACGCAGTTGGGTAAAAAGGGTAGTACGGTTGGGTTCTTGCTGATCTCGACTTAGGCGGGGCCACCGCCCATGCCCCCAGATATTATCATTAATTTCAGTGAATGCTTGAAAAAAAAACAAAAATTTAAAAAAATTAATTTTGTTATAATGTCGATGTCGTTGAAAAAATTTATAAATTCACCTTCGCTTGTGACTTCATATAACATTTATTTCTATTTCAAATTTACAGAGAACTGAAACGCAAAAAATATTATTATGTCAATTTTCGTGAAAATATTTCAATGTAAACTGTATTATTTATTCTGCTATGCATGGATAATACCATTAAGACACAACATATTCCATGAATAATTTTATTGCTAATACAAAACTATGCCTTTACGCTGGAAAAAATAAAGCAATTTATTAGGCGTCACTAAGTTCAATGCTTCAATTGAGTCTAAAAAAAATACTTTGTGACACTAAGCATAAACATAAACGTATAAGCAGCATAATATCAACGCCAGTCCACACGGCGCGTTGCGTCGGCGTTGCGTCGTCGCAACGCAAATATTTTAACGCATAGACGGCCACACGGGCGCTGCGTCATCGCAGCGTTATTACAACGCAGTCGTGACGTTTCGTCGTCACAGCGGTGACGCCGGTTTATCGCGACTGAAAAAACGAAATGAGCTTGCGTATTTCCTCCCTCCCTATCAACGCACAAACAACTGAGCGCTGCCGTTCCGGCGTCGCAATGAGTACACCCCCGCCCGCTTCGTCTCGGGGGCTGCAGTTCCGTCGTGTGTGCGTTGCGTCGACGCAACGCGCCGTGTGAACACTATGATTATTAGTATGTAAAACGACGCAGTGACAGCGCTACGTCGGCGTCGATACGACGCCGACGCAACGCGCCGTGTGGACCGGCTGTGACAGCTGCATTACGAAACCGCTCTTATTTCGTAGGGGACAAGAGCGCTGACAAAATTAACATGAATTATTCATTAGAACTACTTATGGGACCAGGTGGCCCCCCATAACTAGTTTTAACTTTCAATTAACTTTGGAGGGGCACTGGCAAGGGCTACCTCTGTAAATCGTAACCCAGAGAGGAGACGCTTAGAATTCGTACATAAAATTCTCAAAACTTCTTTAAAATGTTGTCATATTCTAATAATTACTTTGATTACCTACCTTGCATTGTAGTTTTCGCTAACATTTAATGTCTTTGGTTTTATCTCTCTGCAAAAGGGAAGCGCATGAAAAAATGACTATTTTGTCAACAAAAAGTCTAAAAAACCTCACTCAGTACCAGGACTACAGTGAAAATCCTCCAGGAAGCGGTTAAGAACGAATAGAAGCTAGGGGAGAGAGTTCCGCATAAATATTTTATGTCATCCCTGATAACGTGATGTGTCTGTCTCGTTCAATTTTCTCTGTTATTTCCCTGTTTAGGAGAAAAACAGATTTATACTATTTTCACGCGTGTTTTATTATGGGCGAAATTATATTCATTTGTTTTCATATTTTTCTTGGGATCGTATCGTGTTATCTTTGGGGAATACCGAGAGAGTTTTTCTATTCAATGCTCTATGATGTTGAAGAAAAACGGTTTGTTACAATGAGTAATTTTTTGAAGTGAAAACTTCTTTAGCGGCGTTGTGCATTTTTTGGATGGGTAAAAAATTTTTAAACTCGCGTCAGATCGTCAGATTAAAATTCGTAATACGAAATTTCGTAAGATGGACGGATTATTTTAGTCAGAAACCTATTCTAACGTTCTGCATTTAAAGTTCATTATTGTATGTACAAGTTTGTCCTTCTAGCATGACGTCATTATTTTAGTCAGAAACCTATTCTAACGTTCTGCATTTAAAGTTCATTATTGTATATACAAGTTGTCCTTCTAGCATGACGTCATTATTTTAGTCAGAAACCTATTCTAACGTTCTGCATTTAAAGTTCATTCATTATTGTATGTACAAGTTTGTCCTTCTAGCATGACGTCATTTCGTTGCGCCGAATGCTTATTTATAAAAAAAGGAGGTTATTAATTCGACTTGTATTGTGAATACAATTTTTAATTTCAAACAAAACGAGTAAATTCTATTATAAAAGTAATTTAAAAAAAATAAACCAAACTTAAAAGAAAAAATAACTCGAAGAAAACCAACTATTTTTGAGGTCGGTGTCTGTATAGGACTTAGTTGTTTTTTTTTTGTATGTTTGTTCAGCACCAATTACTTTGCCAAATGTTTGATTGATTTTTAACCGACTTATTTTATTTCGGTCTGTATGTTTGTTCACCGATTACTTTGCAAATTGTGCAATGATTTTGATAATTCTTTTTGTATTTGATATATCATACTTCAGAGGTGGTCCCATATAAATTTTATCAAGATCGATGCAGTACTTTTTTCATAACAAAATGACTGGTAAAATATCATCCAAGTGCCTGTAGAAAAGTGAACAGCAAGTCGCGTATGTACTGTATTGCGTATCTTGAATAAGTTTTTTAATTATGTTAATGATTTTTTGTTTTGTAACACTTAATAAAATACAACAAAAATATATAAACTTTACATTAAATTTTAAAACGTTTCTCTTTCAATTCAGGAGCTAACTGAACCCCAAAATATAACCACCCCGAGGCTCGCTAACTATAATTGCAGCTTCAGGTTAAAAGGAGTGAGATGAAAGGACACTTCTCACATAAAGGCTCACAGGCTCTGAAAACGCTTGCAATGATAACTTTTCCCTCATTATCGACCTTATTTTACAACAAAATAGCGGTCATAATAGAGCGAAAAGTTGGGTTCATCTGCTGGCAGATTCACAATGTCTAGTTTTCAGTCTGGATTGCTCTGGAAAGGTTAAACGATGTAACTGAAATGGCTCCGAGGTAATTTTAATAAGACGTAGGTTTCTAGAAAATCGTCTGAAAATTAGATGTTACGTAGAAATCTCTTGTATTCTCATAAATCAAGGCGTTAGATTTTCTTATACTTAGAAATTTAATTTAATAGCTAACGGTCTTACCGAAAAACGATACTTAACTTTAACCACCGTCTTAAATTCTCTGTCTTCTTTTCGCAAGTGTTATTACATGTCAGCGAGAAGTTGACAAAATAAGTTATGCATTGTTTAAAGTTGAGTAACGTTTTTCGGTAAGGCCTTTAGTGTGTAAGTGTGTGTTTAAGTGCTAAGTGTTTTTAATTTAATCTTAGTGTCTTCAAATCACGAGTGAATAGGTTTCTTATAGGCAAGCGCGCTCCATCGTAGACCGTAACTGTCGCTTAACACCAGGTGAGTTGACGGTCAAGAGCAATCCTAGCGTCGAAAAAAAAAAAAAAAGTGATTCACCCTAGTGAATCTTTTGTCATCATCATAATTTTTGTCATCACCAGCTACAAGAAGTCCACTGCTCGACATAGGTCATGGGGGACCGATACAGCACAGTGGATTAACAAGACTAAGTTGAAGTGGCAGTGGGCAGGGTACATAGCACGTAGACCGGATGGTCGATGGGACCTAAAAGTTCCATCCAAGTGAAGACTACGCACCGGCAAGCGCACCGTAGGGAGACCGGCCACGAGATGGACAGATTACCTTAAGCAAAGTGGCAGGAAGATGCTGGATCTGTTTTTTTTTAATACATTATAGATCTACGATTGACCACCAACTCGCCTGATGTTAAGCTACGTTGTGGCGGTGTGGTGTGACGGTGTGGTGTGTTTATAATTGAACTTCGCTTCCATGGGAGAGACTTTGTCCAACAGTGGACTTCTTATGGCTGAGGTTATTATGATGAAGACATCAAGATGTCGTTGAGGTGTCTGAAGGCAGTACATTAGTACAGTGGCTGAGGTTATGATGATGAAGACACCAAGATGTCGTTGAGGTGTTGCTCCTAAAGGCAGTCCATTGCTACAGTCGTGGTACATCATAATACGTGTCGCGCGTTGTGACTACATGTAGTGCCACACCTCGGTCGAGGGATGAAAGTCGCGGGACCGATTCTCTCTATGATTCTCTCTACTCGTAGTTGCCCTAATGGCGAATGTGACGAGAAAAAAGTAATTTTTGACGTGATAACGTCTATAAATCGATGAACACCGGCTGCACGCACGAAAAAGTGTCAAGTTCCGCCTGAGCCGAGCGTGCAAGCGAGAGCGCGGAACAAGCGATAGAGAGGCACGATTGGCCTCTTTATTGGATTTTTAAGCGTTCGGCTTGTGACACATCGTGATCACGTAAAATTATCGTCCGTAAACCGACTTTACAGGCAACCATTTTTTTATTAGTTCAGTAATAGGCTTATACCCACCTTGCGGTTCAGGATGGAGCGTGCTTACCTAAAGACTAAAACCTATTTAAATGCGATTTAATTATCTTTATGTTTATGTCGATAGATACGAAATAGCGTAGTTCCCATTCGGCACTCGATCACTTTCTACAAATTTTTTGATTTTTATTAAAGCATAAGGTTTCTCTTATATTTCAATTTGATTTTCTTGGTACTGAAAAAGTAATTAGATATGTTTATAAAAGGAATGGACCGCGGAGTCTGTGTACAAAATATGGTTTTTCTTAGTTCATCAGACTGAAATAAATCATACAAATGTTATTCATATAAAACTCAACTTAATCAAACTAATAGACAGACATAAAAATGAAAGATATCTTCAATAAATAGTATTCAATATTTGATCAATGAATAAAAATCAAATTTCACATAATGAACCTTTCGTATTGGATCACATACTCAGTACTAATGTTATTCTGGAAATTAATTAAAGTAATAAAAGTATATCAAGTTAATACTCTACAAGGTGTTTCAGAACGATATTAGGGTGTAAGCATAATAATAATTATATTAATTATGAACAATGTTTATTATAATAAAAAAAACTAAATTTAAGAAAAATAAAAGTCACAGTGTTTTTTTTCCTTGAGTTTTGTAAATAATTATAATCTTTAAAAATGAAGATATAAATTTTCTTTTTTTAAATGAATTTTGATGAAACAAATCTATGATCTTTGCAAGACTCCAAATAACTTATTTTAAGAAACATAATGTCAAAATACACTGAGTATTTTGACAATTTCAGTCTATAGCGGACAAATAAACAAAAAAAAGTGTCAGAAACATTTTTATTCTGATTTTTCCATTTACTCAATTTATATATCTTCAATATACTGACGCGACTGCGTTAAAGTTTTACTGAAGTAGAGAATAATAATAACAATTTCAGATAGTTCAGAAAAAAGAATGTACCTACGAGTATATCTAACAATTACCAGCCAGTTGTTACAAGCTACTATGATAAATAGAGTTTTAGGAATCGTTTGCCTAATGGGTAGATCGATACTCTTAAGCATTGCGTTTTTGTAACACCCTGTGTATGAAATACGTAGCAAATATTAATAAAATACTTATAGGTATGCAAATTAATATCAAAATTATTCTCTATAATAAAATAAAGTTCACCGTTCTACCTTTCTCAAAACTTACCTACACTTTTTAAGTCAACAAGCCCCGTTTGCCTAGAAATTTAATGAAATTAAACTCTCATAACAAAAATAATAAAATAATATTGTTCAAAAGATTTTATTATCTCATCATTTATTATTTTTAATTTGCTCTGTCCCAAAAGTTAACATAAAGAATAAATATACAATTTCGTAGCTACTGAATTAATTTTAGTGGCATGGACATGTCGTAGCTATTGGACATTTTCGTAGCAATACAAGTTCTACGAAATGACTACAATAGCGGGAGCGTGTATCTTTTTAACCAATTATGCAAAAAAAGCAGGTTATGATTTTAACAGTATATTGTATTATATTTTAGCAGTATATGTCTAGTTATTATATTATGTTACCCTCAAGGCGAGACTTCCCCAGAGCTTTAGGTATTTTACGCTACCTCAGCCCGCACTTCTTGAGCGCGGAGTTTTCATGTACGTAGCACAAAAATACGTACGACGCTGCCGAGCCGCGCGCTTCGGGACAGCTGCTCGCAAGCAAAATGATTGTTAAATAAATTACTTTAAAATAGTGAACTAAACGTATCAAAAATGTATACCAGTAGAACGCAAAAAAAATTAATAACTACTTAATATGGTTACTTTGGTGTTGGTGACTTTAACAACAGAGCATTTTTAAAAATAAATAAATTAGCATATTTTTCAAAAAAAAAAAAAGAGCTATGAAGACTTTTTCAGCAATCGTGTTTTTGTACCAAGAACCTTAGTCAGCAGACCACCATTTTACATACTGAAAGTTTGAGCTTGAATTATTAGTACAAGTATGTTTTGTAAATTTTCAAAAAGCTGTGTTTGCTGCTTTTGCGGACAAGTGGGGCTTTAACCATTTCAACTCCCGACGCATCTGTAAAATAGGCTATCAATAGACCCATTGCGTATAATTCCACTTAATACCATACTTGGTTTATTTATTAAAAAGTAATTTTAAAGTGGTGTAAAAAATACTTGTCAACGAAATGTTTTTTTCTAAAGCTTCACTATAGCAATATTTTTTTCGGGTGCCTGACAGCAGTCAGTTTTTAAATTTTAAGTATTAGTTTTATATTTCTCGAAATATTAACAGTAATTACTGTTGATAAACTTGCGTATAAAATAAAAAACGAGACCTATTTAATTATTTACTCCAAAGAACGTCCCAAAATAGTACATTTTAGATTGAAATATCATTCTAGTAAAAAAAATCAACACTCTCATCCTAAACCGTAGATTAAGAATTTTACGCTACCCTGGATTAATCATCAAGTATAATAAATAAATAATCAAGAATAATCTGGATAAATAATCAAGTTCATTCAATTACTATCAAGTACTTTTATCGAATTCAGTCTAGAAACAAATGTAATTCACCGCTGACCTTTAACTACAGATCAGTGGTTGTTAAAATTATGTTAATATCTATTTCATTATCACCATTTAGGCGTTGTAACTAGCTGCAATGATTCATACATATGAAATTAGTGGTGCCCATGCCGTTTCTAGGAATCTGTGACATTATTTATTTTATCAAATCTGTATCCCTCCATGGTACTAACTTCTGAAATATGTTTTTACGTCAAAACGCTCGATGTACTTTTCATATGGGGTGTCAGTGAGCTGTCATTTTTATGGCACAAACCGGTCCAGTCCTCAAAAAATTTCAAGGTCACTGAAACTGATTCAATAAAAGAATAAACGATTAAATACAAGAAGATGATAATCGGATTTAAAAATGAAAGAGATTCTGACATTAGTTCGATCGTTTCGTTTGCCTTGAATTGATGGGCGATAAAGCGAATAACAGTCTAAAATAGATTCTATTTGAAACGCTTTATACATTATATTACCTAGCTTTATTTCAGTCTGTTTTAGTTAATGCGCAAAGAGTTTACGAGGTCAAAGGTACAATGACTTTTGTAAATAAGTAATTTTGAAAGAAATAAGTTGACTTAAAATTATAGGATGGTAATATTTTGCAAATAATAATCGAACGAATTTTCATTATTTGAAATATTTTACGCAAGATAGAATTACGCATAAAAAAATATATCGTTCATTTTGCCGGGCAAGTGCATTCTATAGCTTAAGGTCGAGATTAAAGCGCGCATTATTTAGGCGTTTCATACCGCGAGCGGTTCGAATCGCCACTTATGACTTGTTAGGTCGATTAGATAAAACAATAAAGTCATATACTTCACGACTGTCTAGACAAAGCACAAAATACCAAAACACTAAAAGGGAAAAACGCTAAAGGTTTTTTTTTGTACATTATAGATCTACGATTGACCACCAAGTCGCCTTATGTTAAGCGACTGTGTGGCCGAGGATGGAGCTCGTCGATCTAGAAGACATCTATCCACTCTAGCCTTGAAAATTCCGAGATTGTAGTTATCAGGAAACAGAAATGGCGGCAAAGAATTCCATCAAGAATGTGGATCGATATTGCTGAACATAGAGTTTTAGCAATTGACTGAGAAATAGGGGGTAATTTACCGATATTCTGTACTTTACGGCGGTGCTCGAGACTAAGTGACTTCTTGGCAACTAGTTTATCGGCACCGATTAACCTCACAACTCGCTGGTCCACCGACTCTAGAGCTTCCAGCTGATACTTGGCTGACCCATCGAAAAGGTGGCAGCAGTATTATTTGATTTCAACATTATATCCATAGGCTTTTTTGATACCAATGCATATTTTAAATGATTAAATGATCCAATTAATTAGTGACACGCGTGCGAAGCCGCGAGTAAATGCTAGTACATAAATAAAACTAAACTAAAATAACCTTAATAGTTTAAATAATATACAAATACTACGAAATAAAAATAACCTATGCAACTTAAATAAACTAAAGAATACTAAAATTTGGAATAAAAAACTAAAAATCAAATATGTTTTGGTGCCCGTGTGGTAGAGTGCTTAGAACGCTGGCTGCATTCCCACGCTGAATGGCTAAAGATATTCTTTGCGCGAGGAATGAGCCAGCTCTCTTTTAACCAGTGGCGTCGACTAAACGGGTACTTGGGCCTTTCGCACCGCACCAACCATTGCGGTGCGAATGGGCCCATTCAGAAATAGTATAAGGGTGATTCGCACCGCGGTTCGAATCACTTGCGATGCGAAACGCCCAAGTACTCGTCTAAACGAGGTGATTTTATATTTATGTTTTTTTTTTGTGGATCGGCCCCATGGACCATTACTTAGTTTTGTTAATCTTTATTTTTAGTATTATATAGTATAATGTATTAGTAATATTATTGATTATATTTAGATATTCATCTTTTTAGGGTTCTAAACTCTAAAAGGAATGAAGAGATTTACGAAAGCTTCGGTATACTTTGCATAAATAAATATGTACTTTGCAGTTTTATTGTGCACTAGTTCAGATTAGTTAACATTCGTAATTTGTTTTGTTTTAGTTAATAAATGTACATATCAAAGTTAATAGTGTATAAAACGCAGATGTAAATATCATCAACTAGTTGTAGATATTCGCAGACATCAATTAATTAAACCACTATTTAACTTCTATATTTATATTCTGTTTTAATTAAATTTCAAACTGAATAATGTTGTGATTTAGTTAAAATGAACGCCACCTAATTATACGATGCTACTCTATTTGTGTTTCTGTGAATAATATACATGCAATATAATTACTTCAGTGGCAGTGGGCAGGGCACATAGCACGTAGAACTGATGGCCGATGGGGCCGAAAGGTTCTCGAGTGGAGACCACGTACCGGCAAGCGCAGCGTAGGAAGACCAGCCACGAGATGGACAGATGACCTCATACAAGTGGCGGGAAGACGCTGGATGCAAGCCGCTTCCAATCGGTCTTTTTGGAAATCCATGGGAGAGGCCTATGTCCAACAGTGGACTTCTTATGGCTGAGATGATGATGATGATGAATATAATTACTTCGTCCCTGGAAAAGTTACTTTTGCATATTTAGTAAAACGTGGTTTGTTTTTTTACTAAGTGTAAATTTAGCCTTAAATTGCCTAAAAAAGCACATCAATTTGCCACAAAAAAAAATATGTATTCTACAGCAGACCGGAAAAAGATTGAGGCTCATTAGATAGATAGTGAGGTTAGGAGGGACTAGCTCAAGGGCACTTCGAGGGAGGTTCGGACCTCTGCTTGAGCCGTCGCCTGGGAGGGGGAGTCGTATTGCCGTGGCAACCCTGATGGGGTGTGCCAAGTGGCCCTATTGGGTTGAACTGATTGACTATTTGGAGATCTAACCAGTCTTCTATCAGACCTGGGGGTTCCTCGACGACAAGGTCGGTGTGTCATAACTGTGTTCCTTTGGTAACCGACGCCTATACCAAAAACGGAGTATTTCCTGTTGCCTGGGACTGTCGGATCGGGTGACTCCAGTGCAGCAGCCGTGACTACTGCGATAATGTGAACTATCCTTAAATAATACCGTAGCAACATTTGAACGCTCCAGGGTCAACAGTTATGTACATAGTAAGTCAAACTTACCAGCAACTTTACTAACCCTTCAGTATCCATAAATCGCAGTCAATATTCCAATATCAAACTGTAGCAATAACTCGGATTACATCTCCCGGTGTAACTACCAACTAATCTATGGTTGGGGCGATAATAAATTTATGTACGGAACCCGGGATCGGTGTAAATTATGATTCATCGGTTTATGGTTGGTATCAATTTGATCAGTGGCTCGACTATTACAGGGTTAGGGGTAGATAAAGATCATAATGATTAAATAGTTATTAGTGGGGTTTTGTTCTATTAGCCAATTAAGAGTCAAAGGGGTTGAGGTCTACTATGGGATTACCTATCTATAATCCAAATTATGAAACACCAAATACACATACTTAACTAACTAAACTACTACACGAAAAGCAAATCGATTACCCCAGACCGATAAAATTCTAAAGACAATCAAAATGCTCAAACCCACTGGCAGCGTACTTAGCATACTGGCCGCATTGTCACGTTGAATGGCAAAGCTTAAAAAAATAAAATACCAAATATCGTTTTCCCGAAAACGAAATCAAATTTTTTCAAAACATTTGTGTGATGAGCATGGATGTTTGTTTTGTGTCTGGGTGTTTCTATGTATCATTATGTAGGTATATATTTACAAAAATAAAGTATATATGTATTCTATCAGCCATCTAGTGCCATAGTACTAGCTTTGCTTAGTTTGGGCTAGATGGTGTTGTGTGAAATGTGCACCAATGTTTATATTTATTTATTTTTTTATTTACTTAATTAATTTTTTGACAGAATACGATGCGATACGGATCCAACTAAACTGTATAAACTGGTAACTAACTGGTCTGTAATTTTAGTCATATATTTTAATTTACAGTATCCAATCTCATAGTGAATGCGTATATTTGGTCAATTTGTAGAAAATTACTCGACTACGTGACCAGAGTGAAGAAAGTGACGACACGACAACGAAAATTTATATGACTACAGTCTTTCCAAAGTTTATTTTCCTTTGTCATTTCTCATTTTATTCTTATAAAATTTAAAGTTACCTTTGTCTTTGAGGCACTCACTCAATCTGTAGAATAGATTCTCTTTCTTAGACGCGAATCAAAGACAGTTAAGATAACTTTGCATTTTATAGAATAAAATGAGAAATGTCACATAAAAAACAATTGTGAATGGACTGTGTAATATTTTTAAATTAAAAAAAACGACAGAACAACATGAATATTTCGTATAGATCACTCAACGCCTCCCGCCAATCTCGGGTACCTCACCCGCTCCTAGCGCTGGAGTTTTCCGGCACGGCATATTCATTTGTGCGTTCTTCAAACGCTGGAATTTCAAATGACAATATAAGCAAGCGGCTGTCTCTCAGCCCAAATTGTGCAATTCAAGAAAGGAAGTACCTTAATTTAACCTACACGCCGCAGGTCGAAACAGGAAAGATCCAGACGACGAATAACTTCATGTATGTGTGTGCGTCAACTTACGTATGTGTCACTGAATAGTACGCCGTTGTAAGGAGTGTCCAACGTATGGTTTTTTTTTTAACGTATCTAACGTATGGTAAGACCAAGATTAATTTGCTGCTGTGCCAGTTCGGTCAATCTATCTCTATTACAACTCTTTTTGTGATGAATTCAGATTGTGTACCCATAATCTGCGCAAATACGTAAAAAACTAAATTTTTCTTATCTTTTGCGCTTGACTCTTTTTTTCTCACGACAAAACGATTCTAAAATAGCATCGGAACACGTTTGAGAAACATCCAGACCCTTACGGAGGGTAACCATTATCCCTCACGATAATTTCTTACCTACGAACGGTGGGTGAGTGGTCCATTTTTCATTTCACGGTCTCATCCAACGACTTTGTATTCTGTAGACATCGCATCATAACTATAGCTTTCTTATTTGTGACAACTTGTGCTTTGTTAATTGTGACCTAAAATGGAACACGGTTACCGAGAAGAAACCAATTCACTTATGATTTAAATAATCCGAAGTTATAATTTAACTGTCACTCCACTGGCAGCGTGTCAAGCATGGAAAGCGAGCCTCCGACGTCACCGCCGCCACGAAGACCAGCGCGGCGAGGACGTCCTCCGCTGCAGGCTATTATTGTTAAATTATTATATGTTATGTATATTGGCTAATGTAATTGGTGAATACTGTTGTAAGTAGTTAATTAAATAAATAAACTTGCGGAAAGGACTCACGCGAAAGAAAAAGCGTACGCTTTATCTTTCCAGGGGGTCCTTCTCGCCTTTAGTCAGTAGACAATAGGTTTGTTCGTTCGTATTTTCTGAATATCCAACATGAGTGTCGCTTTTTTAGTTTCTACATATTGATAGGATAGGAAAAGGCTACAAACGTAGCCGTTTCCTATTTTGATGTACTATGCACGAATTCATGAATGTCCAAACCTCACTTTCCACAGTATTTTATTTTGCTCACTCAAAGCAATTATAGCTCCATCTGCTACGTATCTATTTTCATCTGAATCGTAAAACTAGTCGACAGAATAAAGGTACTGATACACATGCTCATTATTAGCACAAAAGCATGCCATAATTGAGCAATTGCTACTTAGTAGCATATGTGTCAAAGCATTGCTAGAAATAAGCTAATAAGCATACTTTTTTAAAAGCAAATGTATCAGTACCTCAAATGATGTATACAATCTACAAAGAACAATACTATTCGTAGGTATAAAATGTAAAAAAGTTAAATGAAATATCTCGCGAGCCAAGACCTGCCAGAAAGCTGTCACGTTTTTTAAAATTCGTTCTCTAACTGGGAGCCGTCAAAGAATTTGTCAAAAGTGGCCGCCATATATAATCCCGTTCTGCAGTATTACCGTCAAAACACCATTTGCGTATGTGTCATGATCCTGATGTCAGTTGATATTGATATCAAACGCTTGAAGCGCTGCTTCATCTTGAAGTACTGATAAACTCGGTGTATTTTAAAAGCGCTGAGAAACTAATAGATATCACGACGAGCGACAAGCGTATCTTCATTCATATGTGTGCATATAAAAACATAAACTTTCGTATGTGTTAGCTAGTCAACACATATGTATAACTCTCACTTAAACCACACTTCGGACAGTCTATACAAACTATTGACTGTCCGAAGTGTGGTTTATGTCAGAGTTATACATATGTGCTGACTGAAATGGCTCGCTCTTTGTGAGTTTTATAAGTTTGGGTAGTCGTTCGAGCTATCAGAGCCCGGCCCTTTGTCCCGTTACCACGGCCCAGAGCCCCTGGGACCGCTTTAGTTTCAATAAGGCGAGATAAGAGTGGAAAAGTGCTGGTTGCTGATAAATAATAATGGCGGTTGGATTTGATCTTAAATATACCGATAGAGGTACAATAATTAGTATATAGTACATCAACGATGTCACTAGAGATATTATACTAAATTTTGCTGCATTTTTCTGAAATGAGAAGAAAAATTCTGATATCTTGATCGGTCATGACTGAATTTCATTTTATTTCAGGTATTCAAATTCAGAATCATTTATTGTCAAACTGTGTAGGAAATAAAGAATATTAGGATATTTGTCTCGACAGTTTCGCCCATTCCGGACATAATAAACAACAAACAAACTATATAAAAAATTAATATTGAAACTGCAGTCAAAGTAAGATTGTTTAGATTACATTATATTTAATTATCAATTCAAATAAAAAAGTATTCATTGCGTAATTTTATAGAATGTCAAAAATAATTTTATTATTCTTCTATTTTATCAATTAAAAATTCATCTACACTGTAATATCCTTTCCTTGTCAAAAAATTTAATAATCTACTCTTAAATGTACGTACGCATTCCGATTTTAGCAATGATAAAAGGATATTTCAGAATTGCATTATAGAACTAGAACCAAATCAAATAAAAGGTAGCGCAGGACAGCGACTTATGGAAAGAAAATGGAGGAAATCTTTTCCCAGCAGTGGGACAGTGCTACTTATTGGTTCATAAAAAAAAATCATGGTGAAATTGGTGGACATATTTTACACACAACGCCATCCAGCTCCAAACTAAACAAACCTTGTACTTTGGGAACTAGACAACTACTTAATAGAATACATAAATACGTTTTTTTTCGTAAATTATTATAACTAGAAATACAAACATCCATGCTCATTACACAAATGTATCTTCTAGATGGAGATCGAACCTACGACCTGCAGCTTAAAAGTCAGACATATTACCAACTGAGCTGCCAGACCAACCATTATTTTCTTACACTTTCCTTTAAAAAGCATTTATGGTCAACAGCAGAAATCTTGAGCCCTCAAAATGGTTTCGCAATAACCTTTTCTGGTCAGGTTTGTAATTGAGAAAAACTACAAACAATACACTCAGCAAATAAAATATACTCAAAAAGAATTTTTAACACTTTGCCATAAGGCTCAAAGTTTGTAATCTAGTGGAAACGGAGAATTTACCGAGTTCAAATCCTATTTACTGTTTGGCTTTCTGTGAAAGCAAAGAAAAATGTTGACAATTCCGGATCCCAGGCGGTAGTTAGAGTTAATTGTTTGAGTTGGGAGTTAATTGAGAAGACAATTATATGTTTGACATGGAATAGGGCTCTTAAGATTGGAAGTGTTTGTGGTGCAGATACCATTTAAGGGGAAGAAGGATGTTTTTAAACAAATGACTGGGAGGAGACTATGATCACTTATAACTCTTATAACAGTTCAAATAGATAGATAGATAAACTCTTTATTGTACACACCACAAAATTTACAATCAAAACAAATTAATTAAAAACTAGTGTAACAACTGGCGGCCTTATTGCAAATAGCGATCTCTTCCAGGCAACCTTAAGATGGAGATGAACGAAAAGAAAGTGAAATGACGGGGCGTGCAGTAATAGAGAGGGTAGAAAAAAAAAAAAAAAAGTATTTATAATCTTTTACATACAATATTTAAAGATTTAATTACATTTACATTATTTTATAGTTCAGAGGAGGCTTTCGCTTTCTTGTATCTTGATTTTACTCGACTACGGCGAAGCAATAGGAGGGATGTTTTTGACTGGTATAAGGGTATGTATGTATGTCGTCGTATCCGTGGAAGACAGCCACAATTACAAGACCATTTTTTGTTGAATATTTGTGATGTTGTTTTCTGATTTTACAAACGACGATTTTTTTATAAGTTCATTCGATCATTTTATATCTTCAAAAAATGTACCTACAATGCGCGAGCGAGACAGACGATGGTCATACTACGGACTGATAAAAAAGAAGCGGCCACCAAATACTTGCATCGAGTACTAAACGCAAATTGGTTGTGGCGTGCTTCTGCGGCGCGTGGCCCGTGTTGACACTAACGCTGCTCAGTCGTTTCTTACTAACTTGCAAAGATTGTGACTCTATTTTACTATATCAATCTATGAAGCCTTAAGTACATTATATTTTTAAATCAATTTTCGCTGTGAAAATATTTACCATATTTAAATCTAAATTATTATTTCTTCAATATTTCGCTTCCTAGGTAATTATGGAGTATTATTTTAAGAGTTAATTAGAGTTTCCGCGTTTGGAAGAATCTTTATAATGAAATTTCGATTTCCTCTAAGGGTTCCTGATAAGCAAGGTTTTTGAACTGTAAAAGGGTTACGCGATTTTATCACGAAAATTTCTCACAAGTACAAGGTAAAATCATAATCATAGTTAAAAAAACTGAAAAAATCGACTCCAACAATACGCAATTCGTTCACTTGCATGAAATATTTTTAACCGACGTTCCAAAAAGATGAGGTTCTCATTTCGTTTGTATGTTTGTTGAGCAATTACTTCGCCAGTTATGAATTGAATTTGATGATTCTTTGTTTTTTGGTAGGTGGTCCCGTATACATTTTATCAAAATCGGTTCAGAACTTTGGTTTTTAAAATAAAATAACTGTAACCACCCAAGTAAATGAATTGCGTACTTTGAAGTCGGTTTTTTCAGTTTTTTTTATTGTAATTATTCCAGTATTTTTTTTTGTTGTTCTATTTTTTATTTATTTATTAAGTTTTGTTATATATGGAATCACTTCTGAAGTATGCCCTACCAAAAAAAAAAAAACATCAAATTCAATTCATAATTGGTGAAGTAATGGCTGGACAAACATCCTTTTTTGCAAGACGGTTAAAATATCACTGGTATTTGTAACGAGTTAGGTACGCCGCAGATTTGTTCGCGTAATAATGAAAGAAAAAATAAACGGTGATGATGATTATAAAATAAATCCTATAGGTACCTATACTTTTCCGGATTCTAAAGAATCTCTGTGCCAAATTTTCTAAACGATTGGTTCAGGCTTTTAGCCGTGAAAAGGTAACAAATAGACAGAAAGACAGACAGACAGAAATATTAATGATATTAGTTAGGGTTATTGTTGGTTTTCGTTCAAAGTAAAATATGACAGTAATAATAATGTATTCGTCACAAGGTGTTTCAATTACTAAGTCCTTATATTAAAAGAGAAAAAAAAAGACGTGTGGCACTCGGAGACTGCCGCGGTAAAGCTATTGCATAGCATTTTTTATCAACTATGTAATTATAATTATTTATTTATTTTATTTATGCAGTATTCCTAACACCCCCCCCCCCCCCCCTCCGACCGGCACAGCGGTGATACTTTTTAGTTTTGCCATCTATCGATGAATAGCAGAACTTTTAATGACTTTTTGAAATATCACACTTGTCTCTTTAGTTCTGCAAATCGCCTCTAGGTGGCATTGGTTGTATCGGCGTTACTGCGTTAGGTTATATTCGTTACGGAATTTCTGGATTCGGTCTCCACGCTCAAGGCCCGCGATAGAAGCTATGCAATAGCTTAAAAATAACCACTGAATAATAATAATTTTCGTAACGTAAATATTGTTCTTGATTTTGACATTGAATGTGTATTTTGTGAAAATATTATATAGCCGAAAAGAAGCTGTAAAGCTGTCCAAAGATCTGGGAGCACTACCAAAGTTGTTAGTTAAGTAAATAGGTTACAATTTCTTACTCAATTTCTTTTTCAAGCTTTGCTTAGTTTGGGCTAGATGGTGTTGTGTGAAATGTCCACAAATATTTATTTATTTTTATTTACTAAATAGTTGGATAAATGCTCCCATATATAAGTATAGGTATTAAATTAATTAACCTTGGTTTTATATTAGATTTTGTTGGAATTATTCTTGTCAAATAATAAGTTATTTGTTATGGGGGTTACATAAAAACTACGAGACACAATGATGCCCCAAAATCGAAATTGTTGTCCCATTGTTGACATACTTCCTATATTAGAAAATTCATGAGAGAGTGCAAGCGCAACATTCCTTTCAAGCATTGCATTTGCAACAATACCATCTTATACAAAATGTTCGGTTAGAAAACCCATAATGGTAAAATTTGAAGTCTGTAATATAAAACCTGCTATCGTGGTTATTAATTAATTTAAACTTAATAGGCAAATAATGATTACCTACATATTATTAGACCAGACAGGCTGACCCTTGTGCTTTGAAAGAATGATAAGTGCTTAATTTGAGAAGCCATGTGCATCAGCTCTGTCACTTGCCCACTCGCTGGCAGTAGTAGCGAATAATCCCGCTGCCAAGAAGAGACAGAAGTGCGCGGGAGTGGAGCCGTTATATCTTTTCGTTTTGATGTTCGGGCACTGAGGTCAAATAGCTTTATAGATGAATATAAAAAAATATTCACTTGCAAAAGTAAATAGAGCATATAAATTGAATTAATAGTGATATCCGCACTAGGCTGAGCCTGTACTGCAGAAATCTAGTACGATTCGCTTATTTATAAGTTTTCATCTAATTAAATAAACTTTTAATAAATAAAGGTGAGTTAGGCCATAGATAGAATTATGTGTATTACACTTCGATATATTTCTGATGCAAAGGCTGGCAACTGTCATTCAACGCGGTAACGATACAAGTGTAATTTTTTATACTTACTAATTTAAGTTTGACGTCTCTACGAATTTCTGAGATAAAAATTCTTGACAGATAGACAAACGAACGGACAGCTAAACAGACAATGAAATGTCCCAACAAAGATTTCGTATTTTCTTTTTCCGGTATGGAATTCTAAAAATCAGTTGTTCCAACTGTACCATACAAGATCGATAAACTCAACTTATAAGCAATTTTACGATTGATCGCATAGTAATAGACATCCATAATAACTGCACCCTTCGTAATTTGTTATAGTTCATAGTAACACCCTGTATACGGAATAATACGCATAACCGTATAAGTATATCCATTTTTGAATGCCACCCGCGAAATTGCGTTCACTGGAGCCGACCGTAGATATTATATGAGAAATGATTTATACCGTGGGATTATACGGGTCTTATTGCTTGCGGTTGGGTGTGGGACAAATAGTTTAAATTGTTGTCTAGTAAAATTTTAATGTTTTAAATTTATGTTTATAGTTTAAATAAATATTATAATTATAAGCTAAATTATGTAATAATATTTGGGGTTCCGCGCCCCAAAAAAAAAACATAATATATACTAAACCCTTTGAACAACACTTCCTCTCTCCATGTAAGAGCCTGGCTATCTAATTCTTCCTTCTTAACCGACTTCGAATAGAAAAAGGGTGTCAATTTGGTTGTATTTTTTATGTTTGTGGTTCAGTAGTTTGGTTTTTTTTCAGTTTTCTAAATAATAACAATTATTAATATTATTACAGTTGTAGAAATATGTCATCTAAAACGATATTTTGAAGTCAATTGTTTCGGTTTTTTAAACTATAATAATTAAAAAAAACTGACCTAAGAGGTACCATGTAAAGTATTCCAAGCTTCACCATAATTACCCTATAGGGTATCACAAACCTCACTATAAAATATTGTTTAGGGTATCAGGTAATCTTAACATCCTGAATAAAAAACTTATCCATGTTTATGCTTCAACTATCACAAAAGTTAAACATATTTTTTTTATGTAGAAATAGGTTTGCACTTGACCGCCAACTCACCTGATGTTAAGCGAAGTTGCGGTCTACGACGGAGCGCGCTTAACCTAGAAGAAACCAATTCACTCGCGATTTAAAGGCACCCAGATTATATCTGTCGGTAAAGAACCACTCAGGAAGCGATCTTATCTGCAATAAAAAGAAAATCGCAGTAAATACAACAATAATAATATTAATTAATAGCGTAGCAAAAAATAAGTCGAACAGAAGCAAGGTTTGTCGTCACGATGTCGCAGCGTATGAATCAATCAATGTCGACGATGTACCGCTGGTCGGCTGGGCACCTGACCCGTGGCATAGTGGTCACGCCACTTACCTACGGTTGTTTCGATTCACGGAGCAAGCATGGAACACTTCAAATCCATACAGAAATACTATTTTGTCTACGCAATGATAAATATGATACTTGAAATAATTATGACTTCCGAATTCCTAAATAAGTATTGATACCAGAGCTATTTACTCGTCAAACTACCTACATAATTTAAGAAAAAGTCATAAAAAACAAAGATACAAAAGATACCGACATAGCAAACTTGAATTAATTTTCTGAGTGAATACATGGTTGAATCAAATGAAAGAAATGTTTGGTTCGTAATAGTTTATCTAGATTTTCACATACCAAAGTTTTCGTAAGGTATTTAAGATTATTATTTTTAGGGTTCCGTGCCTCAAAAGGAAAAACGAAATCCAAGGATCACTTTTTTGTCTGTCTATCCATCTGTCAAGACCTACTAAATCGGGAATGCGTAGACTCTACGCTACTCTACGCCGTAGAGGTATCGAGTTGAAATTAAAACCATTTATGCAAGACCCTTTCAGCTGTAAAACAATCAAACTTCTCGGTTATCGTAAAAAAAGTATACCCGTATATGTCGCAAAAACCGCATATATCGACACTTACAGCTCGTATAAATAAAGCAATAGTTTAAGTAATTTTATATTTTCAAAAATATTGCTGTGCGCGAGCAAGATAAAAGTTATTCTCTCCACCCAGGACAAACATTTGTGTCATGAGTATGGATATTATTCTGTCTGGATTTTAAGTATTGATTTATAAAAAAAAGTACATGATGTATTCTATTAGCCATCTAATTTCATAGTAAAAGCTTTACTTAATTTGGGCTAGATGGTGTTGTGTAAAATAAATAAATAAATATTTGTGGACGTTTCACACAACACCATCTAGCTCAAACTAAGCAAAGCTTGTACTATGGAACTAGATGGCTGATAGAATACATCTATACTTTTTTGTAAATATATAGATATGATATATAGACACACCCAGACACAGAAAAAACATCCATGCTAATCACACAAATTTGTGTGATGTTTGTTCTCGGTGAGGATCGAACCCACGACCTACAGTAAAGCAGACATACTACCAAAAGAGCCACAAGGCCAGTCAATGTCCGGCAATATGTATTTATTTAAAAGCCTACATTTTTTCATTAGATTTACATAAAGCCGATTTCCAAAACTCCAACTACAAAATAACACCAAACATTTTCATGGCTATCAGCAAAATATTCAACAGTGACCATTCTCAAACCACGTCATACATTTCCAATATTACGTACACGTATTTAAATGTTATCTGTAAGTGTGCAGTTCCCTACACATCTCATGCAATATATTGTACTGTGCATTGTAGTTTTATGGCCCCGCCGAGAATATTGGGTAGTTTGAATTTGTTTGCTGTATTGAAATTGTGTTTATGGGGATAGGTGTAGACTCATAAATATCTGACTTTAGAATGCAACATTTTACATGCGACAGTAATGGTTATGTAGATTTAGAAGGTTACTGAAAACCCTATTGGTATTTACCAGTATTTATCTATTTATTGTATTAATGTATTATTTGACTGGCATCATGGCTCAGTGGTAGTACGACAGACGACTACCTCCTGAGCTGTAGGTCGTGGGTTCAATCCCCACCCAGGGCAAATATTTGTGTGATGAGCATGGATGTCTGTTTGTCTGAGTGTTTTTCTATGTATCATAATTAGTATATATTTATAAAAAAGTGTATATGTATTCTATCAGCCATCTAGTTTCCATAGTGCAAGCTTTGCTTAGTTTGGGCTAGATGGTGTTGTGTGAAATATCCACCAAATATTTATTTATTTATTTATATATCCTTTAAGCAAAACTGACTGTATTTAATCAGGAATTAGATTATTATCATTAAAAAGCATCAACTATAGTTAAGGATTATGTAACATAATATGCTTTACTGTTTATTTGTTCTGTTCTATATTAGTATTTTTAACCGACTTCCAAAAGAAAGAGGTTCTCATTTTGACTGTTTTTTTTTGTATGTTTGTTCAGTGATTATGAATTGGTAAAATAATTTTATTGAAGCGCCAAAAGCATACCGATATTATAGCAAAAAAAAAAAAAAAAAAGAATAGTTACTGAGTCATTGGTTACCATTATGTATGGTTACCAGTTCTATTTTATTCCAAGTCTGTGGACATATCTATAGAAATAGTAGCAGTTTTGTAAATAAACTGACAAATGCAAACAATGACTTTATACATATACTGAACCCATTGGACTGGGATTCGCGTAACTGGGGGACAATTCAGTTATTCAAAACCGATCCGTAACTGAATCTTGTGCGAAGCGTTTCCTGTCGGCTGCTATCTCTTTTTGGTTTAGTAACGAGCGAAAGACGTGTTACGTTTCATCAAATGTGTCAATTATATGACATAAAAGTAACTGAATCAAAAAAACTATGGCGGCCGGCGGGAAACGCTCCACATATGGTTATGGTTTAAGTTACTCTGTATGGATGTACAATAAAGTTATTCTATTCTATTCTATTCTATATGGTTCGGCTATGGAGTGGTCTTGAATAACAGAATTGGGCCCCTGGTCATTTGCAAATCTGGCACAGTACGTCGCAACGGAATGAAACCTGTATGTTACTTCTATGTTTATTTATTTTATGACTAGGTACTGTTGATAGTTTATTGAAAACAATATAAGGTAATTTGGCGGTCAAGCGTCAAGTGTCATTAACAAATTAATTGTGTTAAATAAATTAAATTATAGTTTAAAAAACTGAAGCAACCGACTTCTCATGGATATCATTGTCAGAACTGGACCAAATTGAAATGGAACCAAATTGGAATGGAGCTTTCAAATAAAAAAAGAATCATCGAAATCGTTTCACCCAGTCGAAAGTTATGAGGTAACAAATTTAAAAAAAAATACATTCGAATTGAGAACCTTCTCCTTTTTTGAAGTCGGTCGAAAATGTAACCCGACTACAAAAATCAAGTTTTTATACCATAAAATAGAAACTTTAAAAGCACTTAAACATACATATAGGGCAGGCGGGGGCAAACTAAATAGTTATACTAGTTGTCTTAAAATAAATAAAGCCTCCGTGTGCCTTAAATTTCCAAAAATGTTTAAATTATTTTACTCATATTAGTTATTCCTTCTGGTTTTTTGAGAACTAAAATATTCGTATTTTCAAGGTTTATAAAGTAATTAAATTTATAAACTACATTTAGTTAAGCTTTCAGACTGATTACTATTACTTTAGAAGAAAACAAGTATAAGTATAGAAAACTCAAAAACCCCCGACAAAAAAAACAGCTGAACTGATTTTGATGAAACATATTTAGGAACACTCTCGATGATATCCTATTTTAAACAAAAATAAACTAGATCAAAATCGATACGATGCCGGACAGATACACAGATATACATGTCAAACTTATATGACTCATATTTTTAGGTCGGGGGGTTAAAATACATAATATTAGGAAGTTTAAAAATTATTAGTAGCAAATTTGATTTCTCATATAGGTACCTAGGTGAGTGTAATTTCTTTTTGAGATAATTATAGTTTAAAAAACTGAAACAACCGACTTCTCATGGATGCCATTGTCAGAACTGGACCAAATTGAAATGGGACCACTGGGAAGCACCAGCTTTCAAATAAATAAAAAAAGAATCGTAAAAATCGATTCACCCAGTCGAAAGTTCTGAGGTAACCAAACATTTAAAAAAATACAGTTGTATTGAGAACCTCCTCCTTTTTTGAAGTCGGTTGAAAATACAATACCGTTAACCTGAAATCGGAGTAATCCATCCTCGACCACACCGTCGTATCTGAAAACAGACACGCTTATCGTATTAGCTTACAAACAACGTTTTAAATTTCGAAACGTGCTTTGCCGATGTAATCCCGTCGTAGGAAACGCGAGAACCATTATTTCGAAACTTGTTCCCCTGTCATAATGCCTTCAATTTTGTGATTGGCTTACTCCAGCTTAGGGTACGATCCCGCAGCCGAAAATAGGCTTTAAGCTTCCCAAAATAAAAGCAAATTTCCCTTTTTAATTGGTGTTGCGAACCTTTTGAATTCAATTAACGCGGACCAGTGTTTTTGTCCGTGTGAAACGGGTATTTTTTAGGAAAGAATTATTAAATTTTAGAGCGGATGTTTCCGACGTAAAAGGGAATAATTATCTGTGTTTCAGTGCTTTTTTTCGGTTATGATACAGGGCTTATGAGTGCAATAGCCGTAATTAGTGATACTTTTGACTGGCTCAGTTGGTAGTATGTTTGCTTGCTGAACTGAAGGTCGTGGGTTCAATCCCCACCCAGGGCAAACATTTGTGTGAGCATAGATGTTTGTCCTGTGTCTGGGTGTTTCTATGTATCATATGTATATATTTACAATAAAGGTATATATGTATTCTATCAGCCATCTAGTTCCTTATAAGCTTTGCTTAGTTTGGGCTAGATGGTGTTATGTGAAATGTCTACAAAATATTTATTTTATTTTATATTTATTCTAGGGATACTATAAAAGTTAATAAAAGTATATTTGTTTATTCTCTTCCCGCGTGGTCGTTACATGGTTGGAGGTCTAGAGTGTTAATTCAAATTTGAACAAATAATACCTAATGGTTGTATGATAGACTTGTGAATCCGATGACACAGATGTGGTGAAGGAAGTTTATCTTGTCCTCTCGATGTTTTCCTTCAGCAGGGCAATTCAGTTAATCAAGACCGCTCTATAACTGAACCATACGTGAACTGTTTCCCGTCGGTCACCATTTTTTTTTATTCAGTCACTTATATGTCATACAATTGACACATTTGATGAAACGTGACACGTCCTTCGCTACTTACTAAATCAAAAAATGATAGCAGCCGACAGGAAATGCGTCGCACAAGGTTCAGTTACGGATCGATTTTGATTAACTGAATTGCTCCCCAGGGAAAGCATAGCTAATAATAATAATAAAGCTTTATTTGATTCCACAATTAGATTAGTTAATTTTTACCCTGAAGGGGTCCACATTAGAAGGAGATGAAATTGCATGAGCAGTAATATAATATAATTATTAAATATAAAAAGCATAGCTATAGTAATTAAATATAGTGTGATCTAGAAAATATTGACACGATTTAAGAAAAATTGAAAGGTGCTGTGTTGTGTCTCAAATTATTATCGTAATCTCAACCGCAAGGAATCCACTACTTACTTGATTATAGGCGACTCATCATCATTTCACCACTTCAATTTGGTTGATTTTTTTTTCTAGTTTATTACCTTCATCATCATCATCATCGACCATTGTCCACCCACTGCTGAATATAGGTTTCCTCTGTAGGTATAACCTAATAGGTATAACCTATTATTATATAAGGTTTATTACCTTATATAACTCCGTAACTCTGTCGTTTATATACTGATTGGATTCTTTTTTTACCGACTTCCAAAAAGGTTAACCTCCCTAGGTTATCAATTCGGTCTATGTTTTTTTGTATGTTTGTTCACCGATTACTCATTCAATTAAGCTTTTATTGTGATGATTCTTTTTGTATTTCATAGGTAGTCCCATATAAATTTTATTAAAATTGAAGCAGTAGTTTGGTTTTTATAACAAAATAACTAGTAAAATATCATCCAAGTGCCTGTAGAAAAGTGAACAGGAAGTCGCGTATATATGTATTGTATTGCGTATTTTGAAGTCGGTTTTTCAGTTTTTTAAACTATTATTATTTCAGGTTTTTAATTTGAAAAAGTATACTTTCAGATTTATCTATAGAAATTTAATCAAAATCAGTGCAGTAAGTAGTTTTGGTTTTTAAAACAATATAACTGACAAATGTAGCATTCAACAAATATGAAGTCGGTTGTTTCAGTTTTTTAAACTATCATAATTATTTGAAATCGGTAAAAATATATTAAGATATTAATTAAAAAGATATTAAGTTCCCGGCAGCCTAGTGGTGAGACTGTCTGACTTGCGATCCGCAGGTCCTGGGTTCGAATCCCGCGGCACGCACTCTTTTCGAAGTTATGTGCGTATTGTTGATTGCCGCTAACTTCAAACGGTGAAGGAAAAACATCGTGAGGAAACCTACATGTCTGAGAGTTCTCAATGATCTTGAAGATGTGTGAAGTCTGCCTACCCGCACTAAGCCAGCGTGGCAGACTATGGCCTAACCCTTCTCACAATTAGAAGATGGCCCGTTCCCAGCAGTGGGGCAGTTTGTACAAACAGGGCTGATAAAAAAAAAAAAAGATATTGAAACAACGAGTTTTCCAGCTTACCGTACCAATCGCCCTTACTTTATTTACAGACATATGAGTAAAGTAGACAAAAACTAGAGCTACATCTCCAAAAACTGTACTTAGATCGTTTATTTGTCAAAGCAAAGTTGAAAGATAAAGCTGACTCCAACACCAAACTCAAATATTGTAGCCTAGAACAATCTCACTTTGCCAGTTTGAGCCTAACTGTAAGCATGATATATTGCCGTAAACGAATTCCATGTAGTTTTCAGAATCAACTATTCCGTTTCAGCGAGGGATACATTTTTCATGCAGCTACCTAAGTTGGAAGATGTACTTAGAATAAAATATCTTATCATGGTTTGGGTATACAGTTATGAAAACTGTTGTTTAGGTTTTCAACAGACAGAACTAGGTTATCGGTTTCTATTTTTTGCAATATATTCACCGCTTTATCAATTCTTTTTGACCGAGCGAGCGAAGAGAGTGAAGCGTCTCTGCGTCAACTAGCCAAATTTTCTTTCGTCTGTCAGTTTGTGATTTTGTGAGTTTGTATGTTCATAATTGTTCATACACAATTATTACAACTTGTGGTAAAAATGAACAGAATTGGTCGAGTGGTTGTCGAAATACGACAACCAACTTGAGATTGCGTGTAACAGTGCGGGCGCGTGGATGTGCTTGATGCATTTTACCGCTGAATAATTTTCTCAATTTTACGTTTTCTCCATTTATAAAATTAATATTTGTTTTTATAAGAATTTACATTGTTTTTTAAATCGCGAGGTAAGAACTTGCAAATAAGCTCTCTAGCGAGGTCTTCTGTTCGTAGAACTACTAGTAAATTACGATTTTAAAATCCTTCTGGTGTTTGTGTGACGCGTAGTGAAATCTCTTCACTGCACAAACGATAGATGACGATACTTTTGTCGTTAGCACTGACGAGCCAAGCGATGGCACTACCCATATCAGGCTAGTATGAAGAGTCCATAGTTTGACCATCGTCCGTCTCGCTCGCGCATACCCACATTTTTGAAAATATAAAATGACTGCATGAACTTATAAAAAAAAAAGTCGTTTGTAAAACTTAAAAACCGGTCATGTGCGAGATGGACTCGCACACGAAGGGTTCCGTATCTATAAAAACGGCAAAAAAAAACATGTTTGGTGTATGGGAGCACCCTTAAATATTTATTTTATTCTGTTTTTTAGTATTTGTTGTTATAGTGGCAACAGAAATACATCATCTGTGAAAATTTTTACTGTCTAACTATCACGGTTCATGAGATACAGCCTGGCGACAGACGGACGTACGGACTTTGGGTATGGAACTCTAAAAACTACATCACAAATATTCAACAAAAGTTTCAATTTGATCCAAGTTAATTTTCATGTCATTTTATATCTTCAAAAATGTGGGTATCCGCGAGCTAAACGGATGATGGTAGAACTGAAGATTAGTAGGATTCTTAACTTGTTTCATTGAGCTAAAGTCAACTCACTATCACGGCCTATTAAATCTGTGTCATTATCATTATTTTTTATTATTTAAATGGTTTTCTATTAATTTGATAAATTTTTGTTTACAATCTACAAATTATTTTGGTGACACATTTCGTCTGTCATTGTATATCTGTTACATTTAAGGCCGTACCGTTTCCGTTACCGAAAAACGTTACATAACTTTGACCAAAGACTTAAATTCTCCGTCTTCTTTCCGCAAGTGTCATTGCGTGTCAGCGAGAAGTTGACAAAATATGTTAAGCAATGCTTAAAGTTAAGTAACGTTTTTCGGTATGGTCGTTAATGACTTAGTCTGCTACTGCATTCTGCCAACGACATAAACGCTATACATTTTTGTGGAGCGTATTAGTAGCATACGGCTGCGGTTGGCTGCGATGCATGGAAAGCACCGGAACATTTTCGTAACTACCACAAACCTGCCGACGTTATCCGTTACCGGAGCCCTCCCCTGGGACTTTCGGGTGACATCCCCTACTTCACGACGTACCGAAACGCCATGGCATGGTACTCCGCAATCACCACCTCAGGGACTAAACCACTGAAATGGCCGGAGGGTCCCGATGTGCCATACGACGGAAAATCTTGACTCCTATCCATAGACACAAATCAGGATCACAATGTTTATTTTTGACCTCCGACACAAAAAGAGGGCGTTGTAAGTTTGACGTGTGCATCTGTATCTATCTGTGGCATCACAGCTTTCAAACAGATGGACCGATTTTGATCTATTTTTTTTATTGAAAGTGAATTTCATCAAGAGTTACCAACGAGACTTCTTACCTTTGTTCTTATCTTACATAATTATAGTTTAAAAACTGAAAGACCCGACTCCAAAATACGCAATATATTTGAAAGATTGATTTGATATTAGGTGCACGCCTTTAGTTTAGATGTTAGTAGACTGCAATATATTTTTCATTACTCATACTCTGAAAGTAGGCCTGAAGTTGCCTTGAGGAGCGGGTTGAAATACTTTCAGCCCTAGGGAGAATCGCTTTCAACTGCCAGCTGTCAACTTAAAAAAAAAACTAGTTCTATTTTCACGTTTCTATTGAGCCATGTCCAACTTTATTTAAAGCCACTCAATCACCTAAAATTGAAATAACATAAAGATAAGTATTGATTAAAGAATATATATTTTTTAAGTAACTATTATAATTTAGTTTCAAAAATTTCTTTAAAATAACATAGATTTGGACAAAATATTTACTATTATTATGATGAAAATGAAAAATATTGGCTGAATAGATTGCCGGCCACAGAAAAAAAAACAAAATAGGCGAGAAAGCAGCAGTCCGATCATCATTTGTTTTTTAATTTACTCGTTTTTTCTGTAGCCAATTCGTGTTTTTATTTTTACTTTCCTTGTATTCGCAATGAAAAGCACAGTGTTTAACTCGGGTTAAAGACTTATTTAGTCCCTCGAACTATTGGCGCCCTCACTTCGTTCGTGCGCTAAACCCCGTCTCGGGACTAAATAAGTTACTTTCAACCCTAGGGTAACAATGTACCTTCAATGTACTATTGTATCATTCTAAATTCAATATGGCCGCCGCCACAAAATGACGGATTTCATATTTTGTCACACCTCCACGATATGGGTATCAAATGAAAAGACTTCACTAATAGAATATACTTATAGTAAATACATTACCTACATCATTATCTTTCTTTTCAATAAAACTGTTTGGCTTAAACAGATTTTAAGTATTTAAATTTTCCTACACGATAGCGAAAAAACCCGCGGCGCAAAGCTATTAAAAAATGTATGCGTAATAAAAAGATGAAATTAAAGAAAAAACCTTTTATTTTTCAAGCGAGTATTTACTCTACTCAAGGTTATTCCAAAGTAAAAAGGAATCTAATTTGAGAAAAACCACAGTCAGGTAACAAATCGTTTCCTCTCCGCACTCCCACTACACCCGCAAATTCTTCAAACAAATCGCTTCTCCTAGCGACTTCTCTACCCAATTATTGAGATAAATCGTGCCTACGGGAAAACGCGGGGTTGGGAGACGCTACTATTCCTTTATTTGTTTGCTGTTTAGCTATAGGGTTAAATTCAACGTGATTTTCGCAATTGCCGAAGAACAATGATGTTTTTACGTGTAAGTACGTATTGTACATGTGCGTATTAAATAGGAAGTACCTATATCCTACATAATACAATAAAATTAAAATATCCAACTACGTACCATGAGACTTCATCTATAGAGAGGTTATACTCACTGAATATGAAGTAAAAGCATGGCAAATATTAGCACTTTCGAGGATAAGACCATTTAGTATCTTGGTCATATGTAAATAAATAAATAATAAATATTTGTGGACATTTCACACAACACCGTTTAGCCCAAACTAAGCAAAACTTGTACTATGAAACTAGATAGCTGATAGAATACATATATATGTACTTTTTTGTAAATATATGTATATGATGCATATAAACACCCAGACACAGAACAAACATCCATGCTCGTCACATAAATGTTTTCCCTGGGTGGGGATTGTTCCCACGACCTGTAGGTATGAATGTGTAGCTGCTGAGCTGTAGCTCAGCAGCTACACATACTACCAACTGAGCCACAAGACCAGTTAATATAATTATCTTGGCGTTGCACTTTCTATACAGATAAACAGATAAACATGCGTCGATTTCTTTTTATCCGGTGCTAGACGGTCAGAGTCCAACTTACCCTACCATCATAAGTTGAACCTTGATCATTTTTTTTTCTTTGTTTCCATTTAATATTTAATACTTAAAATGTGTTTGCTCAAATTATGTATACATGCTTTGGATTATACAGTAGGACGCCGATTATTCGAATTAATTGGGACCGGGTCAATTCGGATAATCGAACATTTGAATAATCGGACATAGTTAGGTAATAAAAAAAAACGAACTGTCACACATAGAATAAACTTTATTAAGTTTAACAAACACAGTTCTACAATAGCGCTCACCTAAACATCTCGATCAGAGTAAGTTGCCTCGACGTTGAAACAAAACAAAACAAAAATTACTTTGTTTTATTTTTTTATATTACGCTTAGGACCGATTCGGATAATTGGCGATTCGGTTACTCGGCGTTCGGATAATCGGCGTTCTATTGTAGTCTGGTTCTGATCGATTGTCACGTGTCTTGTATTATGTAAGGCTATATTCTGTTTTGTATAGTTAAATACTCGTAAATAAAATAAAATATATAACTATATGATTACTACATGACCTCCTGTAAAGTTAGAAGTTATGCAAGCCTGCGAATTTTCATAATTATTGTTTGAAATGTACTGTATGTTTCAGCCAAAATAATCTAGTATAATCTAATCAAAATAATCATAACCTGAAAGAATTTTCCTACTCCCCCTTTTCCATTATTCAAAAATCGCGTTTCAAACGTTTCCAAAATTTTAGAGTAGAAAGCTGCCAGTTGATGTAAAAACATTCGTCAATATCCAAAAAAATATTTTATCTTGTGAAAAGCACACATCGTCCCTCGCATGACTAACTGTCCTATCTCATTTTTCAAATAATAAAAACGAGTACTTAGAATGCAAATACATTAACCGTTTTACTTATAAACGCACGTTAAAATCTTATTCACTGAATAAGGACTTGTCACTTTCTATCAAACGGAAACTGTCACGTGCGAAAACGGAACAAAACACTGTTTAACTAAAATGGGGTTATTCAGCGTTTATAAGTAAGACGGTAAAAGTATAAATGTGAAAATAAAATGTAACTTCTATGAAAGCTAAGGTATGCATAAGGTATGCATTCATAAGGTATGCAAAACTTGCGATCTTTAATATTTTTGACAAATATAATCTAATCTCAGAACCGAAAAACGTTTGTCCTGAAGAAATGATTGAAATGCGACAGGACAGTTAGTCATAGAGAGACGATATGTGTACCAATTTTGAGTCAGCAACAAGAATAAGACATGAATTTTAAAAGTTTGAAATACATTATTTAAGATCTGCAAAACTTTTACAACCCTTCGTCTGCATCCGTCCATAAAGCATGCAACCTCATCGAATTGATGTACCGATGCCGAGCTTTACTAGCTTATTCACTCGACGTTGAGTGTAATTTGTTGCCTACACTACTGGACGAAAATATTTTATGTTCGAGATGAAATAGCTGCTGATTTGGCCGGATAGATCGATGATTAGGCCGGAGCACAATATTTATTGTGTATTTAGCTGGTTTGTTTATTTATCTAAAATTGTGTTTTAGAGCGTACAGATTAATTAATAAACCATACTTTTCTAGCCTGTGTGTCGGTTCAGTTTAATATCACCTTACGTTTGATAGACTGTAGTTTGACCATCGTCCGTCTTGGTCGCGCATACCAACATTAAAAAAAATACTGAATAAACTTAAAAAAAGCTTCATTTAGTGCACTAGAAAGCAACATCACAAATTTTCAACAAAAAAATTAATTTGATCCAAGTTAGTTTTCATACATAAAAATCATTTTTACGTTATTAATTTCTAAAAAATATTTTTGAATATGAAAATTAAATTGAATCAAATTGAAATTTTGTTGAAAATATGACATGTGATGTTGCTTTCCTACTAGGTACTATTAATACTGTGTTACAAAATATGATGTCAAAATTGGTCGAATAAATCTCATCTCTACTCCATACCCACAGAGTGTGCAACTCAATTTTCTGTATCGAATTTATACGTGTACTGAATTTAATGGTTGGTTTGTGTGATGAGCGTCGAGAAACATGGGGCTGGTGTTTTTGTGATATGAACCTTATGAGAATTATAGTTTTTTTTTTTTTATGTGGTTGTCGGCTTACTTACTTACTTTTTACGGGTTAAAGTGTCATTAGGCTTTTGAAATGTATCGTGAATTTAGAGAACTCTTGAAAATGTCACAAAAATTAATTTGGTAAACAGTTGATGATTCGATTTTTTATAATTTTTGGAACTATTGAAACCAAATGAGAAATCGTAAATTGTATATCTTTATTATTTAGCTTGTTTAGGTTATTTTAGTTTAGTTTTATTTAAGTACATATGTAATTACAATAATTTGAAATAATTAAAAAAAAATAGAAATATGTCATTAAAGTGTAAAATTTTGACAGTCACAAAAGTTTCGGTTGTGTTATGGTACGTAAAATTCATTGATACCTAAATTGAGGTTTAGAGCTGAGTAGAGTTACATTGAGTTCTTTTGATTTATAAGTACATACATAATACAATTTTAAGTTACCCTCTCTTTATATAAATCGTACCAAAAATTACGGAATCGAATTTTCGATTCCGTCAAATTGTAATAATGTCAAATTCCGTCCGTAGAATTGTCTAGCACGTTCGTAATCCATTCAAATCGCACACAAGTTCCTGTCAATACCATCCTGATTCACAAAGGAGACCGTAAATAAAGAAATCCATTCATTCGCAAGGAAAACAAGTAATCTCTCGAAAGAGGTTACCGAGGACACCCATTAAGGAGATAAATTACCTGCGCCGGTATTCTGAGGGGGTCGTTTTCAAGAGTTTTTCAGAACACGTACTGTGCCCGGATTTCTTAGCGATTTTGATATGAACTATGTTTTAAAAATGTAGGAAGATAAAATAAAGCTATTTTTGCTTGATTTTGAAATTGTATGTGATAGAATATATACAATTAGGCTAATATTATCTTAAATTGATTAAACAAAAAGTTTTTTCTTTAAACAAGATAGATCTACGACTGACCACCAACTCGCCTGATACCAAGCGACGGTGTGGCCAGGAAGTTGAATAAAATTAAGTTATGTTCAACTAATTAATTAGATAGTTGAACAAATTGGAACAAAACATGGTACAATCAATTGGATTCAGTCACCATTCGGATATATAAATAAACAAACAGAAAAATATAAGATCTATGACTATATTTTTTAAACTTTTGTAAAAAATTAAGTTATGTTCAACTAATTAATTAGATAGTTGAACAAATTGGAACAAAACATTTACAATCCATTGGATTCAGCCACCATTCGGATATATAAATAAACAAACAGAAAAAAATACAAAAATAAATATACAGGAAAATATAGAATTTTTCCTGCATATTCTTGAAATTGATTGATTTCTGCAGAAAGACAGAGACAGAGACAGAGAGAAAGAGAGAGAGAGAGATATATATATATAGACGAAGTTTCCTAATCGGAATCGAATCCCATGTACTGGAATAGTATTTAGCTTGTATTTAGTATTTGACATTCCTGTCAAATTCGACCTGTAGTCAGTTTCAACAAATATACGAATAGAAGAAAGAAAATGTTCCTAGTTGACGCCCCGTTCACTCGGTCACTAAAATTATTTTGGCAAAAAAACGCTTTGCAGCCCTATTTTTTTTGTTGCAAAAATGACGTGTTTAGTATTTCAACGTAAAACTTGTTTCCTATCGTTCTATTATTCAAGCACTAAAGGTAAAGACTTAGCTAACATGGATATATGTGTAAGCATTTTTCACCAGCACTCCAATGAGCCTTGGGGACGTCGCGTGGGAGGTAAGTTATGAACTACTGTCGCCGTTGTCTCCGGTCTATGCTTGGCTGGTTAGCTTTTGTCTATTTATCAGTAAAAGCCTAATCGGATATCACTTTTGATATATTTTACGGTAAGCACCAAAAAGCGACATCGTTTAGTGAATATTCCAATAACACGGAGCACTTTAATTGGTTTTTTATTGTTTAATACCGATAAAATTCGTTTCGCAAATTAAGTAGTTTTATCGGTATGTATGAACTGGGTATTTAAATCGTAAATCAATAGTGTTTTCTTTTCCAGCCAGTAAATCGAAATCAAAAACTAAATCATTTAAATGCATTGATTGCCAATTTATTATGCTCAATTAAATTTAAATATAATTACCTACTTTTTTATAAATTTTTGTAATCTTCTTTTAGTGTCTCTCACTTTGATAACATCGGTTCAAATGAAAGGCATTTGGTTTGGTTGAAAAAAATAACGACTTACCATTTAGCGGCAAAATATCGCCATTTAGATTTTCTTACAACACCTATCTAAAGACATTTGGGTTTTGAAACGCATCTCACCTTTCGATATCCTTTTGCCAGTTTGGAAGAAACGAGGTAAAGAAATTTACAAACATACATTCAAGATACGAGCGAAAAACTTAACCTTCCTTGGCCGTCGGGTAAATTACCTTCAAATTAAATTCAATTAATTCGATCCAATCAAGTGTAATTTGAGACATTCAGGAAGTATACAAGTTAATGTAGCCGCTTATGCTGTACAAAGTAATATAGCATGAATACATCTTAAAATATTCCTTTCTTTTCACTAAGTTGTACAAAAATAGACAGTCCAATATTCAAGCGAAGCTCTTATGCTTGCCGAGCAAACTTGAATCTAGTTTTCTTGTTTTCAAATCCGCTTTTATTTGAACAAAAATGGCAGCCTTGACTCGGTTCTGACCAGTAAATGCACAATTTCCACTATCCCCTACAAAACTGGTCGCAGCCAGTTTGAATTTCCGCAACGGATATGAAATTTCGTTCCTGGGACCACTTCGCTATTTCGAATTTCAAAATGCACCTAAACTTAACTTTAGACCGAATAACTAGAATGTGAACTTTTATATACATATTCAAAAAAAAAAATATAACTATGTATATTTACTAGACTGTGAAAGAAAGATGGTTTTGTTTTATGTTTTTCAGATCAATTTTTTAAGCGTGCATATTTATGTTTCTGTACCACGACTGCACTGGTTTTGATTATGAGTATATAAAGGATAAACGGACTTACCAAGATATGACATTAGATAGTAATAATGACTTTAACCGTTAATATGATAATATTGATTCAATGACACTAACTGTTTAACGATTTTGTTATCTTTATATCTTTTTTACTCATATTATTTTATGAATTGATTGATCTATGTCTAATTTAATATTTTTTGTATACTGTCTCCATGTGCTGTAGATGCAATCACTGCAATAGTATTAAATATTACTTATTATAACGACGCTTAAAAGTGTATCAAATGGTATGGACCAAATTGAAATAAATGAATTGTATTGAACTGAATTGAGTGCATCTCCGCTTCAAAAACGTCATCGACGAGAACAAAAAGACAACTGTCATCTAGTCTCACCTGTGACCGCGGACGCTGCAAAGTGTTCAATACTTCAGGCCATAAAATTATGTAAAATATACTACGCGATAAAAAAAAAAATATTTCAACGAGTCTTCGCGAAAAACTTAGAAAACACATGTTACTTTATATTTTTAGTTGTTTAATATTTCAGCTCAAACAAAAAAATATCCTGGTCTAATATTAAAATTCTCTGACTTTTCAAGGGAAAAAAGTGATATATTACAAAAAAAAAAACGTTATTTATATGCATTAGGGTGAATTTATTCTGTCAGTCCCCTGTCAACTAAGCATCACTTATATTATGGTCATAAGTCGACAAGATGTTTCATACATGGTAATATCGCAGCCTACAAATCAATATTATTACCCGACTACCAAAAAAGTAGCGTAACGTATTTGAAACGACTTCAAAATAAATATAAATAAATATTGGTGATATTTCACACAACACCATCTAGCCCAAACTAAGCAAAACTTGTACTATGGGGATTAGATGACTGATATAATACATACATACTTTTTTGTAAATACATCCTTATGATACATAGAAACACTCAAACACAGAACAAACATCCATGCTCATCATACAAATGTTTTCTCCTGGGTAGGGATCGAACACACAGCCACAGATTAGAAGGCAGACATACTACCAACTGAGCTGCGAGGCCAGTCTAAGGAAGGAGGAGGTTCTCAATATGATTGTAATTTTTAAAAATGATTGTTACTACATATCTCCATTTACAAACTTCACCATCATCATCATCTCAGCCATAAGAAATCCACTGCTGGACATAGGCCTCCCCCGTGGATTTCCAGAAAGACCGGCTGGAGCGGCTTGCATTCAGCGTCACAGTGGGCAGCAGGCAGTGGGCGGGGCACATAGCACGTAGAACTGACACCCGATGGGGCCGAAAAGTTCTCGAATGGAGACCACGTACCGGCAAGCGCAGCGTAGAAAGACCAGATACAAAGTGGACAGAAGATATCTTTTATAAACTTATTCAGTTTTTTTTTTTTTACATTTTTTGAGAAATTAGCGGCCTTAATATAATTATTACACAAACAAGCCATTTACAAATTTCTACTATTAGATTTAATATATTGTTTTGAACGCTTTTGTAATAGTAGGTATATATATAAAAACGGAAAGAAAATACGTAATTATATAAACCTTAGGTACCGGACATACTGCATCTTGGGTATATAATTATTATTTACCAAGTTTACAATATAATACTAATCTAGTAATATATCTATTGAAAAAGTTTATCTATTATAAAAGTTGTCACCCAGTCATTCATCATTTATTTTAAAGGCAAAGGGTTTTTGTACAGTTCATTTTGTTTCGTCTAAATTATCTTAGCATTTTTAATTTAAGCGAAATGTTCAACCTATTTTTTTATCGTGTTGCCTATCTGGTATTTCTAACAATCTGGTATTTCTAACAAATATCCAATACTTTTAAGCTCGTCGAACAAGCTGGCTGATTACTCCCGAACGCAAAGCCGTTTGTATATAGATCAGTAGATTGCTTTTTCACTCCCTCCCTCCTATTTTATTGAAAGTCTCGTTAGGGCTAGTTAGGGTTGCTACCTAACAAAAATAAAAAAAAAACACCATAATTTTGCTGACTCCGTATGAAAACGTCTAAGTAGCAAAGCTTTATATATGCTAAGTATCTATGCCCAAAAATGCTTTTTTTTTGCGGCTGAAATTATGATAGTTACCTAGTTTATTTATTTTTAAGCTCCTTTAATACCTTTATTTTTATATAGTGGCTAAAATAACAGTCTGGTTGCAATGACATTTTGAAATTAAAAAAATAGGATGGATTTGAGGCTGTTCCTTCCAAATTGGTATTCAGTTGATTTGCATACATACATCACAACTAAAACATGCTATAAAATAAAAATCTCCACGATAGCCTTACAATTTAAAGCCTCATGCAAGAATGTGTCAACTTCTTGGCCACTTATTTTTACCTCTAATTTTATTCTTATCATTACAAAAAAAAAGTTGTCCTTTAAACTCGGGAAATACATATTAAAAGTTACCTTGCTTATCAAAATTACTGCACCTGTTTAGACTGATATTATCTTTTACAACCTAAACAGCCAGATACACAAATACATACATAGACCCTCATTTACCCAGTCGGGTAAAAACAAATCAAAAACAAGCCCGAAATTTAATTCTCGTGCGTAACAAGTCAACATCCTAGATTCTCAATAAAATAACAACAGGCAATAAATAACCCGACGGAATTCTGTTTACCGCGCATTTTTTCCATACACTCGGCGATATAATAAAAGCGAAAATATTGGCGTAATTTAGTAGTTCGACAACCCTAGGCTACAACCCAATACCGGGAAAAAATGAATAAAGGGACCGACAAGAAGTTAATTCAACATAGTACCTTCTCGAAGGCCATTGACTATACCTAATGTAGGTAGATTTACATGTTTAGTGTGTTAGGTTATATAATTATGATAATAACTATAGGGTACATTAAATATTTTTTTTATTCGACAAGAGGCTTGCGCTTGACCGTTAAGTCACCTGGTGTTAAGCGACAGTTATGGTCTCAGATCACAAGCAATGGTATTATTTGATCACAAGGGTGATTTTAACTTTATCTGGACCAGTAGAATAGAGTACAAGTAGGTATCCGTAGACCAACTTCATAGCACAATTAGTTGTGTGAACATTTTATAATTCGGTAATCATGAACCTGTGGCACAACCTATGTGGTTTATTTTTATTATATACATGAACTTTCGTGTTATTAAGATTCGGTTATCAGAAAAATTGTCACATGAGTGTCTGTCGCAATTCTTGAGCGCGGTGTTTTCACGTACGTAGCACAGAAGTACGTAAAGCGCGCCGCGCGCCGCGGGACGGCTGCTCGCAAGCATAATTATTGTAAAACAAATTACTAAAACACAGTGCATTAAACGTATCAAAAATATATACCTAATAGAACGCTAAAAAATGTAATAGCTACTTAATATGGTAACATTGGTGTTGGTGACTTTAAACAAATTGGAGATCAATTTAAAAAATAAATAAAATGGAATATATTTAAAAAAAAACCTATCGAGACTTTTCAGCAATCGTGTTTTTGCACTAAGAGAACCCTAGCCTAGCCAACATACTAACATTTTACGTACTAAAAGTTTGACCTTGAATTATTAGTACAAGTATTTTTTGTAAATTTTCAAAAATATGTTTTTACTGCTTTTGCGGACAAGCGGGGCCTTAAACAAATAAATATTTGCACCTGGGGCCCAATTCAGTTATTCAAGAGCGCTCCATAGCCGAACCATATGTGGAACGTTTCCCGCCGGCCGCCATAGTTTTTTGATTCAATCACTTTTTTGACATCAAATCATCAAAAAAAGATACGAGTAGCAGTCGACAGGAAATGCTACGCAAAAGGTTCAGTTACGGACCGGTTTTGAATAACTAAATTGCCCCCGCAAAAACTCGGCTAGTTATTTGCTTGGTTTATCTTCCATGCTGGAATGGCAGAAAAAGAAAAACATAGAATGTAAAAATCAGTTAATACACTCTCACTTGTATTTAACCCTTTAACCACGGTCAAATGTGGCGTCTAATGGTCTCATGTTCTTTTATAGCTATGGAAAATAGCAGTGATTTTATATAATTATTATATATGTTTGTAGACGATAGCCTGATCCCCTATGATATGACAGATATAGCCCAGTTATGTGGGCAGTTGGATAAAAATCATCAGTCATCACAAAACTTAAGTTTCATCATAAATTAATCAAATCCGTTTAAAACCAGCTGTAGTTGCTTATATCCTGTCATAAATTGTCATAATTGACTTTAACCGCTATGTTTAAAATCGGTTATAACCGCTTATATCAGGTTATTCCGCATTAGAACTGACGTAAGTGCGATTTAATCAACTTGGCGCCTGACTGACAGTGATTGGATTAAACCCCACACTGAAAATGACATACTGACATTCTTTATACTGTGATGTGGGAGTAAATAGGGGACACAGAAAATAAAGAAACAGTACGTCTGGTGCGACTTGTTTGTAAAACAAGACAACAGTCAGAAACATGTAAAAGCGATATTGTTCCACGGCGGATATTCCAAAAATCTGAACAAAGCGTTTTGGATCAATTTTTGTAACACGAATTCCTAACACACTGTGCATTGAGTGACATCTGATCCTGCGGAAAATCAGCGCCGGCGCCGGTTAGCAACAACCAGCGCCATGGAGCCGGCTTGTGGCTAAAACTTAATTTAAGTACTTAAATTTAAGCCATGCAAAAATTGCATTGTCTAAATTGTGGAATACGCAATATGAGAGGGTTTTCCCTGATTGTTCTATAATAATCTTAATTTCTTCCTTTTTCTTATGGCAGCAATTTTATTTGTTACTACTGTCCCGAATGATGATGATGATGACTGTCCCTCATTTTTTTTGAGATCTATGATATCCGATTTTAATATTTTTACATGTCGAGCGAAGGTCAAATATTTTATAGCGAAAACACGCGACATCTTATCATATAAAGAGTCCAAAGTAGGTAAAAAAATATAAATTAGAGACTTATAGCCTCGAAATGGTTTTGGAATCGGCGTAATGTTAATTTTTTCAATACATACCCCATTTTCCTGTTCAATTGTTCATTCATATTGTACATCTTACCCTCTAATATCCTCTCCCTTTCTATATAACCCTCTAACCACCTACTCTGCTCTGCCTACCCCGTAAGGGAGAAGCATCTATATTAGAAGAAAAACAGCAGAAAAGAAATGTTTGCAGTCTAACAATTTCGTTACGCTTGGCTGTTGTGTATACTTTTTGCGAGAAAGTATGCACACAATCGCTGCCAATGATGATAAATACGTATTCTGTAGAATAATTCTAGTAAACTTACTTATTTATTACGAAAAGTTCGTTGGAGGTTACGAACAAAACGCATTTTTTATTTTTGCGAGAGAGGTATTATATGGCTTATAACACTCAGGGAGTGAAGACGAATCTAACAACAGCTCGCACATCAAAATTGGTCACACCGTTTAGGTTGTAGGCGCTCATATAAAAATATACTTAAATACCCACATACATACATACTTTCATGCATACATACAAACATACGTACACTCGAAAAACATAACCCTCCTTACGCAATTGGGTAAAAAGGAACATCATTGAGTAGGTGGTGTGAAAATTGTATGTAGGTACCTATAGATTAGATTAACTTTTTTCACTGTGACATAGGTGCGTTAATTATCAGTAAACCTTCTATTCATGACGTCATACTGTCGGTACAGTTTGCGCGGCGGGCGACGTTGATTGCAGACTCCAGTGTTGCCAATTAGCTCTTTTCAATCAGCCCCGTATATAAACATGCGGGGCTTGGGAATGACGAGCTGAATGGAGAAAGAAATTGGAAATATTGGTGGAAAACCTTAGAATTTGTTGTGTGATAAAGCTAAAGTCAAGAGAAATGAAAATTATTCAATCGATTTTATTTCCATCATTTGATTGATGAAAAAAGTCACGATATTAATCGGTCAAAAGAGCGATGTCTTCCAATTAGTTTACGGTGTACGGCGTCGACCGACTCCTGAGGTGCATGTGTACCCGGTTTACGGTGTACGGCGTCGACCGAGTCCTATATAGTCTAGTAAAAATAAGATTTGTGACGACATAAAAGACAACTAAGTATATTGTTATTTAAATGTATGTACTGGTGTTTTGAAATACATTTGACACAATTTCATAATGATATTAGAAAATCTAATTTTGTTACCTTTACACGCTCAAACGGCTGAACCGATCGTTATGAAAATTAGTATAGAGATAGCTTTGGACCTGGAGACGGACATAAGCTACTTATCATCATCATAATCATTACCGTTTCTCATAACTACGCGAGTGAAACCGCGGAACGCAGCGAGTCTATAAATCGGAGATTATTGTTGATCTGATTTTTAGTTATTTTCCTATCATAATTTCAAAGAATCACCCCAGTTGCAAATACTGTGATCTGCTCCATACAAACGGATTTATTTTTACTAGACTAATATGTGTAACCCTGACGATGGGACTCTGACAGTCCCGATATCGGTTGGAAGACATCGCTCTTTTGACCGATTAATATCGTGAGTTTTATCCGGTTAATCAAATAACATAAATGAATACTCACGGAAGCAGTGCCGTAAATATGGCGGTGCCACCGGTGCCCAGGCACAGGACGTAGACTCTGGGGGGCGCAAGAATGCCCAGACCAGCCAGGACTATTTTTATTTTTTTCGGTTTGCTCCTGATAAGTTCCCGCTGCGCCCCTAGTGCTAACCAATACCGTTATCATATTTCTATAATATCTAAAAAAATATCAAATACTGTATTGATTAGGTATTGTATGTATAAATGTTAAGTATATAATTATTGTACAGAAATGAATGTAGTATTAATGATTTGTTTTTGACGTGAAAACGTCTAATTAATCGATGATCACCGGCTGCACGCACGTAAAAGTATGACTCATTGCCCCTTTACATCATCATCATCATCATTTCATCAATGTTTTGTTATGACGTTGTCACGTTAAACTATCGTCCGTAAACCGACTTTACAGACAACCAATGAGGCCATGGCATATTTTCATGACCTAAAAATGACCGAGTTACTTTATCTTCCTATCGCGCAAAATGGATGCGCAAACGCAAAAAAAGAACCCAAAAAGCGTGAAATTGTCACTTTCACAGAATTCAAAGAATTCAAAGAATTTTATTTTTCTGCGAACGATGTATTATATAATATACTATAAAGTGTAACCTATGATATTTGTTTTATACAAGATAGATCTACGATTGACCACCAACTCGCCTGATGTTAAGCGACGGTGTGGCCGAGGATGGAGCTTGTCGTCGTTATTTATACATTTAAAAGATAAAGACGAATTTAATGAATATTTAAAAACATTAATGTTTATCTAACCATTTAGGGTAAATAGTAGATAATTTACTTTAGATATGCTTAGGTAGATATCACTAGGTATTATATTTACCAGCTTTCTACTCGGGTAATTAAAATGAGGCAGCCAACAAAAGTAGGTCTTGACCTCCGATGCTATAGAAATCTACTCGTTCCAATCACGTGCTCTATTCTGTCGATAAACGTTTTCTTTATTCAATTAAAATTAAAAAAAAAACTGTTTTGAATCTATTAAGGTCGAAAAGTTCTCGAGTGGAGACCACGCACCGGCAAGCGCAGTGTAAGAAGAGCAGCCAATGACCTTATACAAGTGGCGGGAGACGCTGGATGCAAGCCGCTTCCAATTGGTCTTTTTTGGAAATCCAAGGGGGATACCTATGTCCAGTGGACTTCTTATGGCTGAGATGATGATAATGATGAAGGTGAAAAGACATATTACACTACGCGTATTGTCGTACCCTGTCGTGAAGGACAGCATATTGTGATAAGAGACAGGGTCCCGATCTCCATAGTTTCCAGACAGGGATCCGATCGACAGGGCTCGAGAAATCAGGTAGCGTATATCTATAGACCTTGAACCCCAGACACCAGACAAGGGTGCTCACATACACCAAACGTGATTTTTTTGCTCTTATTTGCCCGATATTGATAACGGCAACAGGTAGACGTTTGAAATATTCACTGAATATTGAGTTACATTATTCACTTTAAAAACAAATAATTAAATTAATATTTAAGGGGGGCTCCAATACAACACACGTGTTTTTTTTGCCGTTTTTATAGATAATGGTACGGAACCCTTCGTGCGCGAGTCCGACTCGCACTTGGCCGGTTTTTTAGCCTTGCTAGGCTCGGTAACTTCTATAAGTGGTCACAATGTTTGCAATAGAGTAATATTGTTTTATAATCTTTGTATTAATAACATCAATTTAACCATCAATAATGCATTTTATTGCTTATTTTATTACCCACTAGCTTTTATTTAACTTGCCCTGTTAGTATGTATGGGACAAATCTTGCGAGTTGAATTAGAACCACTTCCTGTCGTTAGATTAGGTTGAAATTTGGTTTACTCACGTAACTTCGGTGACAATGCAATAATATGGTACCATGAAGCTGGTCTCAAGATGGCGTCGGAAGGTGGCTATAGAAACTCCTAAACTAAACGAGATAAAACTGTGGAGTTTGGACTCGTTTGAATAGTCTTGACAAGCACTCTTTTTGGTCTAGTAAATAAAATATTAATTAAAAAAAATAATTAAAAACAAGCTTTTATTTAAATGCTCTAAAAGGATGAAAATAAATTTTGAATGCAATCAAACCCACCAGTTTATTAAATTATAAAATTTATATTGATATACATAAAAGCTTGTTGCGAGAACACATGTTTGTGTTCTCGCAACGTGTATATATATACGTGTATATTTAAAAGAAAATAAACAATTTTCAAAAGAACAAACTAACTTTAATTCAAAGCAAATGATAAGAACGCGTCTGAAGTCTTTTATTGGAATTAAATATTACACGATGTTGTTTGAAATCTCGCTACAAGCTTTTATTTATTTCAATATAAATTTTATGATTTAATAAAATGGTGGGTTTGATTGCATTCAAATTTTATTTTCTTCCTTTTAGAGCATTTAAATAAAAGCTTGTTTTTAAATATATTTTTTTATTAATATTTTTTTCAACCTTTAAGCAGCTTGAGTTGTTACAATTAGATTTCTAGGTTAATAATACAAGTAATACTATGTAGGTACTGCTGGTAAATAAATTAAAGTGATAAATATCAAGAATTTTTTTATATAGGTACACCACCAACCCTAACATTTTACTTTTAACCCAGTCCATCCTAAGGTTGCCTGGAAGAAATCGCTTTAGGCGATAAGGCCACCCATTGTACTGCCAAACATTGTTTCTTTTTATTGTTTATGTATTGTTTCTGTTTGTGTGCAATAAAGATATATATTATTATTATTATTAAAATTATAATCTTAGATTAGAACGGTGAAGGAAAACATACCGAAACCTACATGTCTAAGACTTCTCAATGATCTTGAAGATGTGTGAAGTCTGCCAACCCGCACTTGGCCAACGTGGTAGACTATAGCTTTACCCTTCTCATAGTACAAAATAGGACTGATAAAAAAATAAACTTAGATTGCCACAAACATATATATGATCACATACAGTAGTTACCTACGAGATTACTGTCAACTCTTATAGCCATGCAAAGTTCGTTCAGCCCCCGTTTTTATCTTTATTTTTCTGTTATTAAAGGTATGAGACAAAAGTTATATGAGCCTACTTTAAATTGTGATATTTTTCATAATCGCTTCAACTTTTTTCACACTCTCTTAATTGCAGAAAAAGCAAGATAAAAACGAGCGCTGAGCGAACTTTGCATCGCTATAAAATTGAGAGTACGCCTGCTGACCTGCCTATACATAGAGACAAAAAAAAAACTTTAAAATTTCTATTTCCCTCCGTACGCGTGACTCACTACCTTAAATCTATGGAAATCATATCTAATACCTTTAAACGAGCAATTGTTTTATATATATAATCTGAATCTCGGAAACGGCTGTGACGATTTTAGTGAAATTCGGTCTGTAGGTAGATTAGGGGACGATAAATCGATCTTGCTAGGTTTCATTTTTAGTGAAACCGGATTTGCTCGTATTTTCAGTCATAAAAAATCCGAGTGGAGCTCGGTCGCCCAAGTACTTGTAATAATGGACCGAGTTAGTGAAGCGAACGAAGGTCTCTAGTTTAAATCGCAAGAGTTTCGTTCAAATCGTCAAAATATGATTATAAAGAGATCACTTATATGATATATTAATCAATTTTTAATCATGAAAATCGTTTATTATTTTATCATCCATAATTTATTGCACGTGATCTGAATTTGCCTTATTTATGATAATAATATAATTAATATCATGGAAACATGCAATGCGGAATAAAATAAAATGAAATAATATAAATTTATTACTGTAGCTGCGCCCCGTAGATACTATCGCTTAGTGATAAAAAGCATTGATGATGATGGCGATGATGATGATGAACTGTGATCTATATCCATCTCCAGGTTCTAACTATTTTTGTACCGAATTTCATAACAATTGGTACAGCCATTTGGCAGTCAGAATGACAGAAAGACAGAGAGACAAAGTTCACTTTCGCTTTTAGGTATATGTAATATAAAATTATATCCAATAGGTTACAATTTTTACTAGCTGAGACTTTAGATTTTTCTCCTAATCGGAATGTGAGAGAATTTTCTATATACACTTTTTTTCACATAACTAAGACAGAGTCAATACTTTGTGTAAATATATATTTTACCTTCAAACAAAGGTAACCGTTTACCCAAATGCAATTTGGTAAATAAAATAACATTGAAAATCACTAAACAGCACATAAACCAGCGCAGAGCAATAGAATAATGCGCAGTAATCCTTAGCTTGCGTGTTTAGAGCAGTATATACTTTTTGAACAGTGCTTTATCTACAGTTTTTTGAAGTGAAAACTTCTTTAGCGGCGTTGTGTATTTTTGGATGGGTAAAAAATGTTAAACTCGCGTCAGATCATCAGATCGCAAGACGGACAGTCAGAAACCTATTCTAACGTTCTGAATTTAAAGTTCATTATTGTATGTACAAGTTTGTCCTTCTAGCATGGCGTCATTTCGTTGCGCCGAATGCTTATTTTTGACACATGCACGTAATACTCGTTAGCTCAATAGGTTAGAGCACGGATATAAATTTCAATTTGTCAATCGGAGGGTGGAGGTTCAAATCCTTCATGAGTTAGTCTTTTTGCTACTTTAAATTAGTAGTAATTAATAAAAATATTCACATAATTCACATTAGAAGTTGAAAAATACAATATCACATTTCTCATCGGACGTCTTGTCAACTCTAAGCATAAAAACGAACTATTATAAAACAAAACATACATCCAGGAGAAGAACCTAATAATTTTTAATTTGAATTTTTGAAGAACGTGGCCAGTGCTAAACCAGAATCAAAGGAGGCCACAACTCTATTAGGTGCTGACAAGACGAAAGCAGAGAGACGGAGTGAGATTAGGAAATTCCAACGCATTAAACTATTTAAAGGTTTTATTGGTTCCTAGTGGACCTAAAACTAGAGTGTTTTTTTTTGTCAGCTTTAATTATATTGAATATTTTATTGAACACCTGTTAGAATGTTGATCGAAGTTGGTTTTTCATTTTCCCAAAGAAATCGCCATGAGGCAATGTCCACCGCTGGACATAAGCCCCCATGCGTTTCCAAAAAAAATATAATAAATTGCCCAGTCAAAGTGACATTTGCCTGCCAAGTTTAGTCACTGTAATACACCGTACGAGTCATAATGGAAAAACTAAGCGCAACTCTGATTCCAGCGTTCGTTCGAAGCTCGTTCTCCTGTTCGCCATATTATATACTTTTGTTTACGAGTGTACCTTTTTAGAATGTAATCAGGGTTGGAAGGTTTTCGCTATGAATGACTTTGCAAAGTGTTTTTTGAAAGAAAGCATTGTGGGGTTTGTAATTTTTTATGTAAAGGATTCGCTCAACGCGCGCAGCTATCTCTCACGCATTTTATCATTTCTAAACATATAAAATCATTGAATAGGGATTTTAGAAAAGTGTGACGCGCTATCGCAACGTCACAGTATATATGTATATACATATATATATATATAGAGATACCAACCCGTCAATTGTTGATCATGCGTGCCGTCACGTGAGCACATTGTTGATCCGAAAACGTATGTTGATCCGGGTGCTTTTTGTTGATCCAATATATATTTTCTTATACTAATGTGGCTCCGGTCGGATCAACGATTGACTCCGTCGAGGTGAAGGAAAATGTTGATCCAATATACAAATCCACTCCGATAATTGTTGATCCGATTCAAATGAACCAATCAGAAGGCAGTAAGTCCTCTCATTGGCCCGTCGAACCACGGCACACGGGTCGAACAGAGCAGAATGGCATCGTCGAGCGTTGGTCTCAAACCGTTTCGAACCATCATTCCCACTATACCTCCCACTGTTGGGAACGGGTCTACTCCAAGTAGAGGATTTCAGGATTTTCAGGCCATAGTCCCCATGCTGGCTAAGTTTTTTTGTTAAGTTATAGGTAGGTATAGTTTTTTTTTAACCTTTGTATACTTTTATTTCAATTGCGGTAGAGACCATGGGTTGTTGGGGTAGTGAGGCCAAACAGCTCAATGGTGAGTTGGGCCACCGAATATTTGATAGGACAGGTGACTCCCACTCCAGCATGTTTCTGGTGCAAAGGACCCTATTACTAAGGCTCCGCTGTCCGTCTGTCCGTCCGTCCATCTGTCCGTATGTCACCAGGCTGTATCTCATGAACCGTGGTAGTTAGACAATTGAAAATTTCACAGATGATGTATTTCTGTTGCCGCTATAACAACAAATAAAACTAGTAGCTCTACGAACAGTAGACCTCGCGAGAGAGCTTATTTGCAGCTGACCTTGGGTCATCTGTTCATAATACCTACATAATGTTGGCTTTAGTTTCCGGCAGCCTAGTCGGGAGACCGTCCGACTTGTAATTCGCAAGTCCTGGGTTTGAATCCCGCGGCACGCACCTCTGTCTTTTCGAAGTTATTTGTTGATTGCCGCCAACTTCAAACGGTGAAGGAAAACATCGGAAACCTACATGTCTGAGAGTTCTCATTGATCTTGAAAGGTGTGTGAAGACCGCCAACCCGCACTTGGCCAGCGTGGTAGGCTATGGCCGTACCCTTCTCATAATGAGAAGATGGCCCGCGCTCAGCAGTCGGACAGTTTGTACAAACAGGGCTGATAAAAAAAAAACTTGCTTGTTTGTAATATAGGAGATATTAATAAATTGGAGGAAGACATTTTCACACAACACCATCTAGCCCCAAACTAAGCAAAAACTTATACTATGAGAACCAGATGGCTGATAGAATATAGTTTTTATGTAAAAACATAATATGGTATATAAAAACAATTACCACCCATTTCTCGTTGAAATGCCAAAAATCCGTACTCAGCGATATCGATCCACATTCCTGTTGCGAACGGCACAAGAATGGAATTCTTTGCCGCCATCTCTGTTTCCTGAGACCTACAATCTTGGAATTTTCAAGGCTAGAGTGAATAGGTAGATATCTTCTAGATTGACGAGCTCCATCCTCGGTCACACCGTCGCTTAACATCAGGCGCGTTGGTTCACTAGTTGCTAGTTTAGCAGCATAATTTGAATTGAGTTGAGTTCACTCACACACACACAGTTCACGCTGTGGTTCGCGGCGCGGGACATGAGAGCAACGACGCCTGTCCCAGACGAAGTAGGCGTGTCCAGACTCTAGCCGTGCCATGCACTCTCGCGTCGTACCTATGCATAACCCGATGCACTAAATACAACCATGTTTGAGGGAAGAGGGCGACCCGCCACACGACGCCGCCAGTGAATTCAGTGTTTCTCTACCTTATCACGGACATCCTATGAACAGGTGTCTGCCCGGGGCGATGACCTTGCTTGAGCCACAGCGGGGCGGGCGCGGTGTCACCCGCCGTCGTCGGCGGCGTGCGATTTTACTCCCGCGCATGGCTACTTTTATACATGATTCTAATGGCTTAGTTTAACCACCAATAAACGCACAATACACAATAGAAACATTTTATCACCCATTATCACGACATGTATGACGAAAAAATACACTAGAACGCGGAAGCGGCGCGGGCGGAAAACGTCTCGCCGCACCTAGTGTAATTCGCGAACTGGTAGTTGCCAGTTGCGTCACGTCGCGGCACAAATCAAAAGACATGCCGCCGAAGCCCGGCGCGCGCGCGGTCGGCTCCTCAAAGGACTGTTTCGCCGACTTTCGCCTTTCGGTAAGTACCGAAATCGTATTTTTAGGAATTTGTGTTTTATTTATCTTAATTTACTCTTTCTTCAATAATGCTTTTAATAATGTAGAGTGCATCTAAGGAACCTAAAGACACTTTTTAGTTATTAAAAAATAGTGGTTACATATTAATATTTAAATTAATTAAAAAACGATATGTACTGCTTACATATGTATACATTACCCTCACGATCGCTTCCTAATGAATAATATAGCACCCTGTTTAATAAAAACCGGACAAGTGCGAGTCAGACTCGCCCACCGAGGGTTCCGTACAAACTAGTAGATAAAAGGGAGGAATTACATAGGTATATTTTTTATATTTTCCTTCATAAACCGAAAAATACACATCGTAAAAATATTTAAAAACCTGTTTTAACTTATGCTAATTAAATTCTTTCATATTCCCCACATGATACTGTTAATTCATAAAAAAATTTGGACCCTTATTCCTTGCATAAAGACACTATTTTTTGTGATTAAATAAAAAAAATCAGTTTTCGGATTTTTTCCTATATGTAATATACTCGTATGGGGCTGAAAGGTTCTCGAGTGGAGACCACGCACCGGCAAGCACAGCGTAGGAAGACAACCCACGAGATGGATAGATGACCTCATACAAGTGGCGAGAAGACGCTGGATGCAAGCCGCTTCCAATCGGTGTTTTTGGAAATCCGTGGGGGAGGCCTATGTCCAGCAGTGGACTTTTTAAGGCTGAGATGATGATGAATATACTCGTAACACAATGCTTCTTGCCAAATTTCATAGTCCTAGGTTAACGAGAAGTACCCGAAAGGTTTTGATTCCCGTGTGAGTGTCGAAATGTGCATTTTTTACGACATAGGTATTCGGCTGTAACTTTTTTTACGAAAACTGAAAAATTTTTCTTTCTGTAGCAAGCGACTATGGATCTGCGTATATGGTTTAATTTCAACAAGATACCTTCACGCGTTCCCGAGATAAAGGTCTTGAAACCTGGACGGACGGACAGACGGACAAACAGCAGACGAACAGACGGACAACAAAGTTATCCTATAAGGGTTCCGTTTTTTCCTTTTGAGGTACGGAACCCTAAAAACGGCAAAAACATCACGTTTGTTGTATGGAAACTAACCCTTAAATATTAATTTTATTTTAATTTAATTATTTATTTTTAAAGTGAATAATATAAATAACTTAATATTCTGTGAATATTGCAAGCGTCTACCTGATGCCGTTATTAATATCGAGCAAAAACGAGCAAAAAAATCACTTTTGTTGTATGGGAGACCCCTTAAATAGGTATAATTACTTTATTCTGTTTTTCAGTATTTGTTGTTATAGCGGCAACAGAAATACATAATCTGTGAAAATGTTAACTGTCTATCATGGTTCATGAGATAAAGTCTGGTGACAGACGGACGGACAGACAGACAGCGAAGTCTTAGTAATAGGGTCCCGTTTTTGAATGCTACATTATCTTTGAGTAGCATAGGCTATAGGTATTTAATATTAGAAAAAAATAGGGATCCTTACTAAAACTTCAATAATGTAGCCTAAGGTGTAAAAAACTTAGCCATAAAATGTCTTTCATCTCATGCGCTGCGCAAACTATTCATGATACTCGTAGAACAATAAAAGTAATTTGATTTTTTTTACCGTTTTCGTAATTTATTTTCTGTTTGAAGTCGGTTTAATATTTTATATTATTTTAAATAGTATTTATTATTTTGAAGTCGATAAAATACAATCGTCAAAGCTTATCACCGCTCATGTCACTGTCTATCAAATAATTGAAATAGGTAGGTATAATGTGTAGAGACTGCTCTGCAGTTACGATGAACGAAGTGAGTGTTCAAAAGCCCATAATATTGAAAACTACTGAACCGATATTGATGAAACTTACAGTGACTCCAAGTTGAAAGATACTTTATTCAATAAAATAGATTCTTTTAAATACGACTTGTCACTGTCTATCAAACAATTGAAATATAAGGTGTAGACACTGCTCTGCAGTTGCGATGAACGAAGTAAGTGTTCAAAAGCCCATATCTTGAAAACTACTGAACCGTAAGTTTGAAAGTTTGAAATACGACTCATAGTTTCTACGTAATGCGTGGACAAACATATACACTCATGAGGCACATATGTTTAGAAGCTGGTGTAGACTAACATATCTAAAAACTGTGCAGTTCTGACAATATTACAAACATACAAGTCGAATTGATAACCTCCTTTTTTTAGAAGTCGGTTAAAAAGGGAAAGGTAATTTTTTTTATTAAAGTTTCGTGGTTTTAATGTTAGGGGCCGTCCATTAATCAGTGAGGCTCGAAAGGGGGGTGGGCGTTTGGCAAAAATCACGAAATATCACAAGGGGGAGGGGTGGTGTAGTAAGATATCACGTGTATTTATTTTTTCGTCAAATGCGCGATTTCTAAACAGAAAAGCAGCGTGTAGTGTGACCTTGACTCGCCGTTGCCAGGCAACGAACGAAGTCCCAGCGCACCGCGACGACCGCCTAGTTCGGCTTGCCAGTCACCAGTTATTCTGATTATTTTGGGGCCGAATACATGCGTACACCGTTAACTCGTACGTTTTTCATTAAAACAATGTCTAAACTAGGTGATCTGTATAAATACCTATTTGCAGAATAGGTATAAGGAAAATAAATGGCCAAGTGCTAAAAAAATATTCCTAATTCTTACTACTCATTAAATATAGTTAGGTACATTAATTAAGTAATATCTACTTTAAAATAAATCAGTCAAACATTAAGGAAATAGGAATAAATATTATTAATTGTATTTTTATTAACCATCCAACAGGCAGGCGCATAAGTACGCATAGGTAAAGATTGCGAAGACTCGCCGCTGCCGTTAGCCGCGCGCCGCTACCGGGCGGTGCACGCACACAAACAATCTGTTTACGCACACATAGAAATCATCTTCATTCGGCGCTTTCGAGACAGCGATAGATTCGCGGAATACCTATTTTTCAAAAGTCTTGTCGCTGGGCTGCCCTCTCCGACCCGGCCGCTCCCCCGCCCGCCGCGCGGTCGTCAAGGTAAAATGCCCTCGGATCAACGTTAGTTAGGAAGATTGTGCACGCGCATGAATATAAAACGGATACACATTTGACGCATCAGTATAATTTTTGCGACCGTTACGGATCAACAAAAATCTTTCAATTATGTATTTTTTGATGACGAGTATGTTGGCAAGAGACCGGTGCAGATCGCCGGACGACCCTTCTGTTTCAACTCCAGATCAAAGTATATCTGTTGTATTCGTAGGGAGCCAATTATATGCGTCGAAAAGGTGGATCAACATTTCTTCTAAAATAGTACTGGATCAACATATACATAGAACGGTTCTTTATATATATATATATATATATATATATATATATATATATATATATATATATATCTTTATATATATATATATATATATATATATATATATATATATAGAGATCCCAACCCGTCAAATGTTGATCATGCGTGCTGTCACGTAAGCACATTGTTGATCCGAAAACGTATGTTGATCCGGGTGCTTTTTGTTGATCCAATATGTATTTTCTTATACTAATGTGGCTCCGGTCGGATCAACGATTGACTCCGTCGAGGTGAAGGAAAATCTTGATCCAATATACAAATCCACTCCGATAATTGTTGATCCGATTCAAATGAACCAATCAGAAGGCAGTAAGTTCTCTCATTGGCCCGTCGAACCACGGCACACGGGTCGAACAGAGCGGAATGGCATCGTCGAGCGTTGGTCTCAAACCGTTTCGAACCATCATTATCAACCCACTATACTTCCCACTGTTGGGCACGGGTCTACTCCAAGTAGAGGATTTCAGTTCAGGCCATAGTCCCTATGCTGGCTAAGTTTTTTTGTTAAGTTATAGGTAGGTATAGGTTTTTAGGGTTCCATACCCAAAGGGTAAAAACGGGACCCTATTACTGAGACTTCGCTATCTGTCCGTCCGTCCGTCTGTCACCAGGCTGTATCTCATGAACCGTAATAGTTAGAGAGTTGAAATTTTCACAGATGATGTATTCGTTCTGTTGCCGCTACGGAAAAACATTATTTGTGAAAATTTCAGCTTTCTAGCTATCACGGTTTATGAGATACAGCCTGGAGACAGACAGACAGACAGACAGACAGACAGACGGACAGACAGACAGCGAAGTCTCAGTAATAGGGTCCCGTTTTTACCCTTTGGGTACGGAACCCTAAAAATCAGAATAAAATTTGTGATTAAATTCGACCACTTTTCGGATTTTTAGGGTTCCATACCTCAAAAGAAAAAAACGGAACCCTTATAGGGTCACTTTGTTGTCCATCTGTCTGTCCGGGTGTCAAGACTTTTATCTCGGGAATGCGTGAAGGTATCGAGTTGAAATTAAAACCATATATGTAAATCCATATTGTCTTGCTGCAGAGAGAAGAATAAAACTTCTCAGTTTTCATAAAAAAAAGTTACAGCCGAATAAGTCGAAAGAAACGCACATTTCGACACTCAGAAGGGAATCAAAACCTATGGGGTACTTCCTGTTGACCTAGAACTATGAAATATGGCGAGAAGCATTGTGTTATAGTACACATATATAAAGAAATCCGAAAACTGGACATTTTTAATTTAATCACAAAATACAGGGCCTTTAAGCAAGGAAAAGGGGTCCAAATTTTAAAGTACTTTAATCGTATCATGTGGGGTATCATATGAAAGAGCTTAATTAGCACAAGCTAAAACAGGTATTTTTAAATATTTTTAAGATGTATATTTATCGATTTATGAAGGAAAATATAAAAAAAAACCTTTTATCTACTAGTTTGTACGGAACCCTCGGTGGGCGAGTCTGACTCGCCTTGTCCGGTTTTATTCCCTATATGTATACTTTAACACAATGTTTCTTGCCAAATTTCATAGTTCTAAGTCAACGGGAAGTACCCCATAGGTTTTGATTCCCTTGTGAGTGTCGAAATGTGCATTTTTTACGACATATTTGGCTGTAAGTTTTTTTTTACGAAAACTGAGGAATTTTGTTTTCCTTAATGCAGCAAGATACTATAGATTTGTGTACATAATTTTTATTTCAACTCGATACCTTTACGCGTTCCCGAGATAAAGATCTTGACACCCAGACGGACGGACGGACAAACAGACATACGGACAGACGGACAACAACACAAAGTGATCCTATAAGGGTTCCGTTTTTTCCTTTTGAGGTATGGAACCCTAAAAAATACTACATATGCTTACATTGTAGGTATTTATACATTACCCTCACGATCGCTTCCAAATGAATAAAAGTGCAGGGTGTAATAAAAGAGCTCTTTATAGTACATTATGATACAAGTGTGCTATGTTTGTCATTACAGTCGAGGCGGAATTGCAGCCCGAGCCGAAGGCGAGGGCGTAATAGAGCCGAGAGTGTAATTAGTCCAGTAAAAATAAAATTTTGACCTCATATAATACAAAAGCAGAAAATTGTTATTCATGTGATAGTTTAGCTGTAAGTACGGGATGCGACGTTGCCACACCGCCCACGGGCGGTGTGGCAACGTCGCCAACTCAGTCAGTACGTGCCTACTGGTAACTTATACTTTGCATTGCAACTTGCATATTTTACTGTTTAGAATTCTGTGATTGTGCACGAGTTTTCTTTACGTAGTGGACTTATTAGGGTTCCGTACCTCAAAAGGAAAAAAAAGGAACCCTTATAGGATCACTTTGTTGTCCGTCTGTCTGTCCGGGTGTCAAGACTTTTATCTCAGGAACGCGTGAAGGTATCGAGTTGAAATTAAAACCATATACGCAGATCCATATAGGTAGTATCTTGCTAAAAATCAAGTTTCTCAGTTTTCGTAAAAAAAGTTATAGCCGAATATGTCGTAAAAACGCACATTTCGACACTCACAAGGGAATCAAAACCTATGGGGTACTTCCCGTTGACCTAGAACTATGAAATTTGGCGAGAAGCATTGTGTTAGAGTACAAATATAGGAAAAAATCCGAAAACTGGACATTTTTAATTTAATCACAAAAAATAGTGTCTCTATGCAAGGAATGAGAGCCCAAAGTGAATTAACCGTATCATGTGGGGTATTATATGAAAGAGCTTCATTAGCATAAGCTAAAACAGGTTATTAAATATTTTTAAGATGCACATTTTTCGGTTTATGAAGGAAAATATAAAAAAAATATAAATTCCCCCTTTTACCTACTAGTTCGTACGGAACCCTCGGTGGACGAGTCTGACTCGTACTTGTCCGGTTATTTGTATTTGGTAGGACATACTTCAGAGATGGTCCCATATAAATTTTATCAAAATCTATGTACTTAGTACTGTAGTTTTTCTAACAAAATAACCGGTAAAATATCATCCAAGCGTCTGTAGAAAAGTGAACTCAGTTGCGTACATATGTATTGTATTGCGTATTTTGAATTCGGTTTTTTCAGTTTTTTTAAACTATAAATATTATTATTAAAATGGTATAAAACTGATAATGTTAGGCTAGAGTTTGATATTTAATTATTATTTTTCGATTTCCATCAAAGTGAACCCTATAATCTTGCCAATTTTGAGACTTGTATCTAAAAATACAACCGTTTAAGTGTAGGAAACATAGGCGGACAAACACTGTAGCCTCAAAGGCTCCCTTAGTACGGAACCCTAAATATGAAAATTTTGTGCAATTTTATTTAAACAAACATATACCTACTTATATAAAGCTTAGCACGCAGTTGTTATTTTATTTTTTACTGACTTCATAAAAGGAGGGGGTTATTAAATCTACTCATTATAGGTACTTGATAAGTAATTACCTACGCAACAATAAACGTGTGTTTGATAACTGCCTGTCTGTCCTACGAAAAAGAGACAAATTCTCTTTCCAATATTTTCTGCATAGAAAATTAATAATATGGTATCGACGACTACGAGTATGTAATAAGCAGATAAAACAGTTAAAACTTATCCTTCTTGAGCAGTTGCGTAAAAATGTCTTTGTACCTACACGCGAAATTGCGGCCTCCCCTTCCCCGCGCACCACCGCACCGCCGCGACGGCCGGTCGCCCGCCCGCTTCGCGCTGCTGTTTTGTAAATACTTACTTATAGGTATATGTACTTGTGTATTCATCCGCGAGATTTTGTGTTTTTACTGAATTATTTAAAACCTTCAATAGATTTTTTGGAAATTCTTGTCATTTCTGATAAACAGAAATTAATGCTATCGAATCACATAAAAAATCATATGTTATATTAAACCTACAATAGTTAAAATCAAATAAAACATCTTTTGTTGCTAATTACTAAGGAAATATGTATTATAAATCGGGGATTATTGTAGATCTATGATTTTTAGTTATTTTGCTATCATAATTTCAAAGAATCCCTCCTTCTTGAAATATTGCGGTCTGCTCCATACAAACGGATTTATTTTTACTAGACTAAATGACACTAATGCACACGCGTTTCATACGACGTTTTTCAACACACTTGCGAGGAAAAAAGCACCCGTTTATAACTGAAATACTTAATTATTGAAACAATTTGTGAAAGTACAATCCCATCAAAAACATAATATGTACAAAAACACAAGTCTCGCAACGCAGCTCTTCTACTGCAAAAAGTTGTGAGATCTTATGTAAAACCAAGTCGATTAATTATTTTAGTACTATCTATGAGAGCATTTATCCAACTATTTTGTAAAAAATTATGACCTAATTAGTTAACTACCAACTTTTGTAGTAACCGTAACGATATTAAACACCTTTATTTTTTAATAATATATCTTACATATATGAACTATTTACTTACCTATTTACATAATTGTAGGTAGCGTAAGTGATGGGAAAATTTATAAACTGCAAGAGTAACTATATAATGTGTATCTACTTATCCCAGTATGAAAATCCGGTATGTTTTAGTTTTCTTACTTTATAGGCTGATCACTAATTGTGTTTCAAACTTAAACATGTGAATTTGAAAAAGTTATCTTAGAATTTTGATAAAGGTGAGTTTGTTAGTGACAATACCTTACCTCCGATAATGGACACGCTGCACCAACTTATACATAAGCACATGTATAAGTATACCTACTATAAGTATAAGTATACTGAGACATCGTCTGTAACTGACTGCGCCTTCTTATTGGAGATAGATCTACGTTTGACAACCAAATCGCCTGATGGTAAACAATGGTGTGGCTAAAGGTGGAGCACGTGTGCATCTATAAGATATTTAAATATTCTTTAACCTTGAAAATTCCAAGATTGTAGGTACATGGTGCGAAACAGAGTAGGGGACAGAGTTCTACTTCTGTACAGTACCTATAAATAATGTGGAGCGAAATCGTTGTATATAGATTTTGGTAATTTCAATGCGAAATGGACGGTATTGAGCCAATGAGATTCATTTAATACATCATTGTAGTGAGCTGACTTTCTGCTTGTCCTATATTGGAATGGATGGAATAAAGTCGTGAAGCTGCTGCGCACACTTGACGAAACGGACAAATCCAAATGGATAGAATATAGTCGCAGACATGCTACTTTACGTCGATGCTCGAGACTAAGTAGCTTCTTGGCAACTAGTTTATTATCACCTGTTATTACATCTTAGCTCGCCAATCAACGGACTCCATTTAAAATTTTCCGGCTATACTTGCATGCATCGTAAAAAAAATTGGCAGTATATGAGTAGTATTTTTTTTTTGAAAGCGTATACTTCCCAAGTGATCCCGTAGAAATTTTATCAAATTCGATTCAGTATTTTGGTTTCATCAGCATCATTCATTTCATGTCATCCAAGTAATAAATGAATCATCCAAGTAATAAACGAATTTCGTATAATGAAATAATGTATAGTCGTTTTTTTTTTGTTTTTTTAAAGAATTACTTATTGAAAAGGCCTTCTGATATTCCACCTTACTCTATATTTACCTAAATACTTATCAATCGGCTCAAACTAAAATTTTGCGGTTTAACCGATGAAAACTCGCACTAACCGCAAATTTAACTTTGTAATCCTATATAAATGTATGAAATTACAAAGTTACTTATGCAGTTAACATATCTCGAGAATGGAACTGAAATTGTTATGTTTTAATTTTTCCTTGCTTTGTAGGCTAAACACTAATTGTCTTCAAAATTTCAAGCTCGTATGTCTGCTAGAAGTACCTTAGAATTATGATGATCGGTGAGTAGATGAGTAGATGAGTGTGTCAGTGACAAAATCAAGAAAATTTAACTTCAATAATTGCAATAACTGCAATAATTCTTAAACTACAAGTTCAAATTGAATGAAATTTGGAAATGTACTTAGTACTATTATACTCTCTTTGTCTCTGAAATTTTAGGCTTCTAGCTTTATCGACAACAAAGTTACAGGGGGGTCGAAAGTTCTGAATGGCATCGAGAAAAGGATAGTACGGCGTGGCCTTGCCGCTCGACTTGTCCGGGGCCACTGCCGTGCCACCACCCCGCCCGCCGCGCGGTCGTCAAGGTAAAATGCCCTCGGATCAACGTTAGTTAGGAAGATTGTGCACGCGCATGAATATAAAACGGATACACATTTGACGCATCAGTATAATTTTTGCGACCGTTACGGATCAACAAAAATCTTTCAATTATGTATTTTTTGATGACGAGTATGTTGGCAAGAGACCGGTGCAGATCGCCGGACGACCCTTCTGTTTCAACTCCAGATCAAAGTATATCTGTTGTATTCGTAGGGAGCCAATTATATGCGTCGAAAAGGTGGATCAACATTTCTTCTAAAATAGTACTGGATCAACATATACATAGAACGGTTCTTTATATATATATATATATATATATATATATATTATATATATATATATATATAAAGAACCGTTCTATGTACAATATGTGTATATATATATATTATATATATATATATAATATATATATATATATTATATATATATATATATATAAAGAACCGTTCTATGTATATGTTGATCCAGTACTATTTTAGAAGAAATGTTGATCCACCTTTTCGACGCATATAATTGGCTCCCTACGAATACAACAGATATACTTTGATCTGGAGTTGAAACAGAAGGGTCGTCCGGCGATCTGCACCGGTCTCTTGCCAACATACTCGTCATCAAAAAATACATAATTGAAAGATTTTTGTTGATCCGTAACGATCGAAAAAATTATACCGATGCTTCAAATGTGTATCCGTTTTATATTCATGCGCGTGCACAATCTTCCTAACTAACGTTGATCCGAGGGCATTTGACCTTGACGACCGCGCGGTGGGCGGGGGAGCGGCTGGGTCGGAGAGGGCAGCCCAGCGACAAGACTTTTGAAAAATAGGTATTTCGCGAATCTATCGCTGTCTCGAAAGAGCCGAATGAAGATGATTTCTATGTGTGCGTAAACGGATTGTTTGTGTGTGCACACCGCCCGGCGGCGCCGCGCGGCTCGCGGCAGCGGCGAGTCTTCGCAATCTTTGCACTCGCCCGCGCGTTACTAAATTTTGTAGAGTCCGAAAGTTTTCTCCTACGAAAAAACTAAAGAGATGATGAATTTTGGGAAAGATTGAGCCAAAAATCGATTTGTTTTACAAGTAGGTGCCAAAATTAATCGACGGTCTTATACCGAGAAATACAAGTCAGGGAACGGAAATAAACCACGATTTTTTTTATAGTATTTTTACACTTCCTAGTACATTTAGAAAAAAATATCTAAGTATGAACCTATACTTGGAAATAAAAAAAATATCACTCGTATGTATATTTGTATGTGTTAGTAATAGGTACTCGCCCACATGAATTTGTCAAATTTTGCATCTTTTGGTATAATAAGTGTTCTTTTTACCCGAGTTCACAACAAGGAGGGTGATGTTTTTCGGGATTTATGTATGTTAATATATATTAATAAGTAATTCTACTTAGTAATTCAGCATTGGACCTCAAGATACAGGCTTTGCCGAGTTTATAGGAAAGATACACTTCTAGTTCAAGAGCCAAAAAGGCGGAAATCGAGGCGTTGAGAGAAGATATGGTTGTGCGTATGAATAAAGCTCTAAAAGCTGTGTCCGACTGGGGTGTCGAAAATCTCGTTAAATTCAACGCTAACAAGACTCAATCCTTCCTTTTCTCCGCCAAAAAGGGTGAGTTTATTTTGTCTCCTACTTTCCTAAATGTATTTTTATCATTGACAGACCGTCTTGAACTGCTTGGACTCACGTTAACCCCAACAATGAACTTTAAGGGCTACCTTGAATCTAAAGCTAAACTGGCTAGTAAAAAGCTTGGCATCATTAATAAGGTTAAGCGATACTTCTCACCGGGACGACTGCTTCATCTGTATCAAGCACAGGTCCGATCGTGTATGGAGTACTGCTGCCACCTTTTTGATGGATCAGCTAAGTCAGCTGAAAGCTTTAGAATCAGTGGACCGGCGAGCTGTGAGGTTAATCGGTGACGATAAACTAGCTGCCAAGAAGCTTCTTAGTCTCGAGCACCGCCGTAAAGTAGCATGTCTGTCTATTTTCTACAGGATTCATTTCGGGGAATGTGCGCAAGAGCTTCACGACCTAATTCCACCCTCACCATTTCACTACAGGACTAGCAGTAAGTCGGCGAATTACCACCCATTTCTCGTTGAAATTCCAAAAATCCGTACTCAGCGATATCGATCCACATTCCTGTTGCGTACTGCACTAGAATGGAATTTGTTGCCACCATCTCTGTTTCCTGAGACCTACAATCTTGGAATTTTGAAAGGCTAGAGTGAATTGATATCTTCTAGATCGACGACCTCCATCCTCGGCCACACCGTCGCTTAACATCAGACGAGTTGGTGGTCAATCGTAGATCTATAATGTTTAAAAAAAAACAGTTCAAACTAAAAAGGGAGAAGTAATTAAACCAAATATGGGCATTAAATCAAAATTAGGTATATACACCAACTATTTTTTTTAATCGATACTAGGCCATAAACTACCACTAACTTCTAGACAGGTAAAATAAATTTAAATAAAATAACTTAAAAAAAACTACACAGAAAAAAATCTATTTATTTTTAATGGAATTTACTAGTGTTGCATAAGACTTAAAAAAATCACCAAACTTTACTTTGGGCGGGCTCATTTAATTATCAAACTAAATTGACTAATTTTGTAACACCTGTTTATAGGTTAATAATAAGCCAACGAAACATTCAAATCCGCCCAGTAGTTTGGAATACGTTTGTATGGGAAAAACGCCTCTGGGCAATAGACATCAATAAATTTAAAGAGCTCTTTTAATATGTGACGGATTGATTGGAAAGAAGATGTTACCAACTTAATTATAACAGGTATGCGCCTGCCTATTGGATGGTTAATAAAAATACAATTAATAATATTTATTCTTATTTACTTAATGTTTGACTGATTTATTTTAAAGTAGATATTACTTAATTAATGTACCTAACTATATTTAATGAGTAGTAAGAATTAGGAATATTTTTTAGCACTTGGCCATTTATTTTCCTTATATTCTGCAAATAGGTATTTATACAGATCACCTAGTTTAGACATTGTTTTAATGAAAAACGTACGAGTTAACGGTGTACGCATGTATTCGGCCCCAAAATAATCAGAATAGGTAACTGGTGACTGGCAAGCCGAACTAGGTGGTCGTCGCGGTGCGCTGGGACTTCGTTCGTTGCCTGGCAACGGCGCGCGGCGAGTCAAAGTCACACTACACGCTGCTTTTCTGTTTAGAAATCGCGCATTTGACGAAAAAATAAATACACGTGATATCTTACTACACCACACCTCCCCCTTGTGATATTTCGTGATTTTTGCCAAACGCCCACCCCCCTTTCGAGCCTCACTTGATGGATTAATTTAACCTAACATTAAAACCACAAAACTTTAATAAAAAAATTACCTTTCCCTTTTTAACCGACTTCTAAATAAAGGAGGTTATCAATTCGACTTGTATGTTTGTAATATTGTCAGAACTGCACAGTTTTTAGATATGTTAGTCTATACCAGCTTCTAAACATGTGTGCCTCATGAGTGTATATGTTTGTACACGTATTACGCAGAAACTATGAGTCGTATTTCAAACTTTCAAACTTACGGTTCAGTAGTTTTCAAGATATGGGCTTTTGAACACTTACTTCGTTCATCGCAACTGCAGAGCAGTGTCTACACCTTATATTTCAATAGTTTGATAGACAGTGACAAGTCGTATTTAAAAGAATCTATTTTATTGAATAAAGTATCTTTCAACTTGGAGTCACTGTAAGTTTCATCAATATCCGTTCAGTAGTTTTCAATATATGGGCTTTTGAACACTCACTTCGTTCATCGCAACTGCAGAGCAGTCTCTACACCTTATATTTCAATTATTTGATAGACAGTGACATGAGCGGTGATAAGCTTAGACGACTGTATTTTATCGACTTCAAAATAATAAATACTATTAAAAATGTATAAATAAAAATAATATAAAATAATAAACCGACTTCAAACAGAAAATAAATTACGAAAACGGTAAAAAAAAATCAAATTACTTTTATTGTTCTACGAGTACCTACCTATCATGAATAGTTTGCGCAGCGCATGAGATGAAGGACATTTTATGGCTAAGTTTCTTACACCTTAGGCTACATTATTGAAGTTTTAGTAAGGATCCCAATTTTTTTCTAATATTAAATATAGCCTATGCTACTCAAAGATAATGTAGCATTCAAAAACGGGACCATAGTACTAAGACTTCGCTGTCTGTCTGTCCGTCCGTCTGTCACCAGGCTTTATCTCATGAACCATGATCTAATAGACAGTTAACATTTTCACAAATTATGTATTTCTGTTGCCGCTATAACAACAAATACGTCTTACTAAAAAACAGAATAAAGTAAATATTTAAGGCGTCCCATACAACAAAAGTGATTTTTTTGCTCGATATTAATAACGGCAACAGGTAGACGCTTGCAATATTCACAGAATATTAAGTTATATTATTCACTTTAAAAATAAATAATTAAATTAAAATAAAATTACTATTTAAGGGTTAGTTTCAATACAACAAACGTGATATTTTTGCCGTTTTTAGGGTTCCGTACCTCAAAAGGAAATACCCTTATAGGATAACTTTGTTGTCCGTCTGTTCGTCTGTCTGTCTGTCTGTTTGTCCGTTTGTCCGTCCGTCCAGGTTTCAAGACCTTTATCTCGGAAAAAGGTATCTTGTTGAAATTAAACCATATACGCAGATCCATGGCCGTAGGCAGGGGGGGGGGGTGTTTGGGGGGTCCAACCCCCCCCCCCCCCGAAATCCTGGCCATTATAAAAATTCTTCCAGGCTTCAATAATTTTATAAAATGCTTCAAAAAGTTTCGCGCTCGCTTCGCTCGCGCATGATTGTTTCATATTGATCTTTATTTGTATTGATCATTAAAGTGCCGTAAACTTTCTAATACGAGCAAATAATTCACTAAAAATAGCCACTAACCAAAAATTTTTGCGTGTTCTTGTAGGTATGTTTGTGATTTTCTATAAAGTCATATATTTATATTTAGGATTATTAAATTGGCAATCAATGCATTCAAATGGTTGTATTTATAATTTTTGATAGCGTTAAGTCGCTCTTTACCAGTCGGGTATTTCCTTTTAACACAGTTACTTGTTTGATTCATCTGGTCCACGAAAATCTAGGACTCGCTAACACGATCAATGAATCAAATCACTTCCATGATTTAATATTAAAAACCTTTAAAAAAATCTTTTATTTTGACATGGAAGTACTGTGGGTTCATTAGTACGAGAAATAAATCATATGACTATAAAAACACCACTAAAATTTTCGCGCTCGCGCACTATTACTATTTTGTCATAGAAGTACTGTGAGTTCACAAATACGAGAAATTTAGCATATTACTATAAAACACTACTAAAACTTTTTCGCGCTCGCTTCGCTCGCGCTTTAATATTATTATATTATTTTCACATGGAAGTATTATGAGTTCACTATACGAGAAATAAAGCGTATTACTATAAAACACCACAAAAATTTTCGCGCTTGCGCATTTATTACTATTTTGACATAGAAGTACTGTGAGTTCACAAATACGAAAACTATGCATATTACACTAAAAAAATTCGCGCTCGCTTCGCTCGCGCATTCATATTATGTCGACATGGAAGTACTATGAATTCACTAATACGAGAAATAAAGCATATTACTATAAAACACCACTAAAATTTTCGCGCTCGCTTCGCTTGCGCTTTATTGCAATTTTAACAGGTAAGTACCGTGGGTTCACTAATACGAGAAACAAAGCATATTACTATAAAAGCACTGCTAAAATTTTCGCGCTTGCTTTGCTCGCGCATACTTATTACCTATTTTTGTTTATATTTAGGTCATGCAAGCGCTACCATTTATTACTACCCAAACATAATAGCACATTTTGCTATGACAAACTTGGTATTCATTTGGGACATTAAAGTGCTCATTTTTTACGCTCGCACATTATACGTAAGATATGGGACAACATGGCCGCAGACTCTGCCCCCCCCCCTCCCCGCTATGAGAAGGCTATATAAGCTATGCCCATGTCCATTGCTGAACCCCCCCCGAAATGAATTCCTGGCTACGGCCCTGCGCAGATCCATAGTCGCTTGCTACAGAAAGAAAAAATTCTCAGTTTTCTTAAAAAAGTTACAGCCGATTATGTCGTAAAAAATGCACATTTCGACACTCACACGGGAATCAAAACCTTTCGGGTACTTCTCGTTAACCTAGAACTATGAAATTTGGCAAGAAGCATTGTGTTACGAGTATATTCATCATCATCTCAGCCTTAAAAAGTCCACTGCTGGACATAGGCCTCCCCCACGGATTTCCAAAAACACCGATTGGAAGCGGCTTGCATCCAGCGTCTTCTCGCCACTTGTATGAGGTCATCTATCCATCTCGTGGGTTGTCTTCCTACGCTGTGCTTGCCGGTGCGTGGTCTCCACTCGTGAACCTTTCAGCCCCATACGAGTATATTACATATAGGAAAAAATCCAAAAACTGTTTTTTTTTATTTAATCACAAAAAATAGTGTCTTTATGCAAGGAATGAGGGTCCAAATTTTTTAATTAATTAACAGTATCATGTGGGGTATATGAAAGAATTTAATTAGCATAAGTTAAAACAGGTTTTTAAATATTTTTACGATGTGTGATTTTCGGTTTATGAAGGAAAATATAAAAAATATACCTATGTAATTCCTCCCTTTTATCTACTAGTTTGTACGGAACCCTCGGTGGGCGAGTCTGACTCGCACTTGTCCGGTTTTTATTAAACAGGGTGCTATATTATTCATTTGGAAGCGATCGTGAGGGTAATGTATACATATGTAAGCAGTACATATCGTTTTTTAATTAATTTATATTAAAATGTAACCACTATTTTTTAATAATTAAAAAGTGTCTTTAGGTTCCTTAGATGCACTCTACATTATTAAAAGCATTATTGAAGAAAGAGCAAATTAAGATAAATAAAACACAGATTCCTAAAAATACGATTTCGGTACTTACCGAAAGGCGAAAGTCGGCGAAACAGTCCTTTGAGGAGCCGACCGCGCGCGCGCCGGGCTTCGGCGGCATGTCTTTTGATCTGTGCCGTGGCGCGACGCAACTGGCAACTAGCAGTTCGCGAATTACACTAGGTGCGGCGTGACGTTTTCCACCCGCGCCGCTTCCGCGTTCTAGTGTATTTTTTCGTCATACATGTCGTGATAATGGGTGATAAATGTTTCTATTGTGTATTGTGCGTTTATTGGTGGTTAAACTAAGCCATAAGAATCATGTATAAAAGGTAGATAGTAGCCATGCGCGGGAGTAAAATCGCACGCCACCGACGACGGCGGGTGACACCGCTCCCGCCCCGCTGTGGCTCAAGCAAGGTCATCGCCCCGGGCAGACACCTGTTCATAGGATGTCCGTGATAAGGTAGAGAAACACTGAATTCACTGGCGGCGTCGTGTGGCGGGTCACCCTCTTCCCTCAAACATGGTTGATATGCATCGGGTTATGCATAGGTACGACGCGAGAGTGCATGGCACGGCTAGAGTCTGGACCATGGAACACAATACTCAAGACACGCCTACTTCGTCTGGGACAGGCGTCGTTGCTCTCGTGTCCCGCGCCGCGAACCACAGCGTGAACTGTGTGTGTGTGAGTGAACTCAACTCAATTCAAATTATGCTGCATTATAGATCTACGATTGACCACCAACTCACCTGATGTTAAGCGACGGTGTGACCGAGGATGGAGCTCGTCGATTTAGAAGATATCTACCTATTCACTCTAGCCTTGAAAATTCCAAGATTGTAGGTCTCAGGAAACAGAGATGGCGGCAAAGAATTCCATTCTTGTGCAGTACGCAACAGGAATGTGGATCGATATCGCTGAGTACGGATTTTTGGCATTTCAACGAGAAATGGGTGGTAATTGTTTTTATATACCATATTATGTATTTACATAAAAACTATATTCTATCAGCCATCTGGTTCCCATAGTATAAGTTTTTGCTTAGTTTGGGGCTAGATGGTGTTGTGTGAAAATGTCTTCCTCCAATTTATTAATATCTCCTATATTACAAACAAGCAAGTTTTTTTTATCAGCCCTGTTTGTACAAACTGTCCCACTGCTGGGCGTGGGCCATCTTCTCATTATGAGAAGGGTAAGGCCATAGCCTACCACGCTGGCTAAGTGCGGGTTGGCGGACTTCACACATCTTTCAAGATCAATGAGAACTCTCAGACATGTAGGTTTCCGATGTTTTCCTTCACCAGAACCATGCTGGAGCGGGAGTCACCTGTCCTATCAAATATTCGGTGGCCCAACTCACCAATGAGCTGTTTGGCCTCACTAACCCATGGTCTCTACCGCAATTGGAATAAAAGTTTAAAAACTATACCTACCTATAAATTAACAAAAAAACTTAGCCAGCATGGGGACTATGGCCTGAAAATCCTGAAATCCTCTACTTGGAGTAGACCCGTTCCCAACAGTGGGAGGTATAGTGGGAATGATGGTTCGAAACGGTTTGAGACCAACGCTCGACGATGCCATTCTGTTCGACCCGTGTGCCATGGTTCGACAGGCCAATGAGAGAACTTACTGCCTTCTGATTGGTTCATTTGAATCGGATCAACAATTATCGGAGTGGATTTGTATATTGGATCAACATTTTCCTTCACCTCGACGGAGTCAATCGTTGATCCGACCGGAGCCACATTAGTATAAGAAAATACATATTGGATCAACAAAAAGCACCCGGATCAACATACGTTTTCGGATCAACAATGTGCTTACGTGACAGCACGCATGATCAACATTTGACGGGTTGGGATCTCTATATATATATATATATATATATATATAAAGATATATATATAAAAGGTATTATATTTATATAATCTAAATCTCGGAAACAGCTCCAACGATTTTAATGTAATTTGGTTTGTAGGTAGATTAGGGGACGATAAATTGATCTTGCTAGGTTTCATATTTAGTGAACCCGGGTTTGCTCGTATATTTAGTCATAAAAATCCGGTCGCCTAGGTACTTTAAAATGAAAAAAGGTGAAACTTCACTTTGTTTTTCCCAATAATTTGCAAAAACTGGTTGCATGCATACTTATTAGTAATCCAATACTCTTTTAATTTATCGATTAAAATGATGTCTATCATTTCATAGACGTTCATTAGTTTCCCCACCCTGTCATTGTACCGAGCCATTTATGAAAAGAGGTAAGACTTTACTTTGTTCGGCAAGAAAACGCGGCAACTGTTTACATGTAAGTAGATCCGTTTAGAATCCAATACTTTTGTGTGCAGTCTCTTTTATTTTGTCAATTTTAGATACATTTTGTAGATATTCATTAACTTCCCAGTAAGCTAATTGTACCAAGCCTACTTTTCTGAGAAGAGGTGACACCTCATTTTGTTCAGTCAAAAAAAACCGGAAAGCCGGTGCGTGCGGGCGCAGTAATCCAATCCTTACGTTCATACATTCAAATTAGGTTCAAAGAAAGCGCGGCCTAGCTTGAATCAGCATATTCCGACGATTCATCACTTCGCTTCATTTGGCGCCGCACTGCGACGGAAGTAAAACGTTTACGGCTGTGGGGCACTGCCGGGTTTATCTTCGAGAGTAGCCTGATAGTGGGAAATATAATTTTATTATATATATCGTAAGAATTTAGGAAGTATTTTTTATGGATTCGCTTAGCTAATTATTTTATTTAATCATACAGTCGAATAGTCGAATTGAGAACTTCCTTCTGTTTTGAAGTCTTCTTTGAAGATTCAAGTTCACATGTTTGATGCGTACTGCACAGGAGTGGAACTCCCTGCTGCATTTCCTCGTTTCTGGCCACTATGATAATATTTAAATTTTCAAGGCTAAAGTGAATAGATACCTTCTAGAATCTACCTGCTCCAATCTCGGCCACACTGTCGCTTACCATCGAGTGAGTTGGTGGTCAAACGTAGATCTATTCAGTTTCATCATCATCATCATCTCAGCCATAGGAAGTCCACTGCTATAGGTACTGGACATAGGTCTCCCCCATGGATTTCCAGAAAGACCGGAAAGACCGAATCTATTCAGCTTAGAAACAAAAAATATAAAAATACTGAGAAACTGTATCATTTTATTCTATGTATAGTTTTTACAAGTCACGATTGCTTGTAATCTTTGGTTGTTTGCGTATAGTGTTATCATGTTTGTGTAGGTGAGAGTATCACTCTCTCCCAACGTTCCGCACACATACTAGCGCCATGTGTATGTACACTAACTCTACACGTATACTACATGTAAAGGAACGCTCGCGCTCGTAGCTTGCAACGATGAAATTAACGGCAGAAATCAACTCTGTTTTCCATAGCAATCCGTTTAACAGAGCTGTTTGCCGAGTAATAAAATATCTGAATTCATTGCTTTATTTCACCGTAAACTTGTATACATAAACATATAAACATAAACAAAATTCATGCGTTCTGATCAACGATTTTATAAGATAGATGTGACTATTGCATTAAAAATTATCCTTACATTTTTCCGATTATACTTAAACCGCTATTTTTATTAATACCGCTATTTTATTATTCATCTTCAACATAAAAACATTATTATAAGTTCAACATGTATTGTTTAGCTATGTAGGTTTTGTAGATGTTTTTAGGGTTCCGTACCTCAAAAGGAAAAAACGGAACCCTTATAGGATCACCTTGTTGTCCGTCTGTCCGTCTGTCCGTCCGTCCGGGTGTCAAGACCTGTATCTCGGGAACGCGTGAAGGTATCGTGTAGAAATTAAAACCACATACGCAGAGCCATAGTCTCTTGCAGAAAGAAAAATAAAATTTCTCAGTTTTCGTAAAAAAAGGTACGGAACCCTAAAAACGCACATTTCGACTCTCACAAGGGAATCAAAACCTATGAGGTACTTTCCGTTGACCTAGAACTATGAAGTTTGGCAAAAAGAATTGTGTTAGAGTACACACATAGGAAAAAATCCGAAAACGGGACATTTTTAATTTAATCCAAAAAAATGTGTCTTCATGCAAGGAATGAAGGTTCAAATTTTTAAGTTCTTTAACCGTATCATGTGGGGTATCATATGAAAGAGCTTCATTAGCATTAGCTAAAACAGGGTTTTAAATATTTTTACGATGTATGTTTTGATTATTACGGTTTATCAAGAAAAATATAAAAAAAAAAAAATTTCCCCCTCTTAACTACCTACTAGTTTGTACGGAACCCTCGGTGGGCGAATCTAACTCGCACTTGTCCGACGCTAATATAAGCGATGTCTGAACATTTTTTTTATGTTCCTCGTATATAAATAAATAAATCTGTCTGTCACTTTTATAATATCCCTTGATTTTATATTAACAATTTTGTGATACCCGAGATAGGTAGCTGATATAGATAAATTGAACTTGACGACAGGATAAATTTATATCTTTCGTTTTCAATCTATGGTAATAAAATCTCTGGTTTCATTGCAATAATTTCACACAAATCAAACGTATATGCGAGCGTATTAACGTCATGATTAATGTATCAAATTTGGAACGGATTCAACAAGTTTTGGTCAATTGCATATCTGGCCATGTACGTATCTGGTTATTTGCGTATCTGGTTAAATGCGTCTATTGGCCTCTTGCGTTCTTGGCCATTTGCGTCGATTCCTTTATAACACAAATAAAATGTTAATTTTAAAAAAACAAGCTTTTATTTAAATGCTCTAAAAGGAAGAAAATAAATATTAAATGCAATCAAACCCGCCATTTTATTAAATTATAAAATTTATATTGATATAAATAAAATCTTGTAGCGAGATTACAAACAAATCGTACCTATCTACTAAGTAATATTTAATTCCAACAAAAGACTTAGACGTGTTCTTATAATTTGCTTAGAATTAAAGTTAGTTTGTCCTTTTGAAAAAAAAAAAATGTTTGTGTTCTCGCGACAAGCTTTTATTTATTTGTGAATTTAACTTTTTTTGAATTCTAGTGTAGAATCCTGAGCGTAGCGATGGATTCTAGAACACAAGATATAAAAACTTTACAGCCGAGTGCAATACAGAATTTTTCATCTTAACGTGGCGAGGATTTTTTTTAGTTCACCTATTTTCTCGAGTAGAAAATTCAGCTTAGCATTTATGCAACTTTACTGGTCCTAAAGTTACATTATAATTACGTGAGTTCACATACATGTACACATTTCATTAATTTTGAACATTATTTACAACAAAATTACGTACCTAAGTTTTTTTTACTCTATTCTTTTTTTCTTCTATTAGGCTTGACACGACTCGCATAGGTAATATTCTTCTTTACTCATCCAAACATTTTTCGAGTAAATGGTTCTAAAAATTCAAAACACTGTTAAGAGAAAGTAAATTGTACATTTTTATTTACATTTTACCATGGGCGTAGCTATAGCTTTCTCATGGGGGGGGTCCGCGGGTACATTTTTTTTTATAAATATACTACTATTTGCCTCTTTATTTGCGCAGACTATACGCAGACGAGTACTAGTTTATAAACGTAAATATATATATACTAATTATAATCTTTAATATAATTATAAGTATAAACATTTAAATACACGAAAATTAAATTACGGACAAACGTATAACTGTAAATAAAGTGTAAAAGTAACGTCGGAACAATATAAATTCATATTAAACTAGAGGTACTCTATGACTTCACCCGTTTTAACGAGCGCTCAGCATTTGCATGACTCAAGTAAACAAAAACACAGATAATAAGCATACGCGAGCGAAGCGAGCGCGAACATTTTAGTAGTGTTTTTATAGTAATATGATTTATTTCTCGTATTAGTGAGCCCGCAGTATTTTCATGACAAAATAGTATCTAATTATGCGCGAGCGAAGCGAGCGCGAAAATTTTTAAGGTTTTGAAATTTAAATCTTGGAAATAATTTAATTCATTGATCGTGTTAGAAAGTGGCCCAGATGAACCAAACAAGTATAAAAGTGTTTAAAAAAATGAAATATCCGACTGGATGAGTAAGATTGACTGACTTACGCTATCAAAAAATATAAATATAACCATTTGAATGCATTGATTTCAAATTTAAGAACGGCACTGTAAGAGTCTTTTTCGAGTTTTTCGAAATTATTAACGCAAAAATATTTTTTATGTAAAATTCGCTTGGATCGAATTTAATTTTTCATGGAATATTTGTGTTTTTTTTACGTAAGATAGATCTACGACTGATCTCCAACTCGCCTGATATTTGGCGATGTTATTTTCAAGATTTACGAACGAAGATCTTTTTATAAGTTTATTCAGTCGTTTTATATCTTCAAAAATATGGGCATGCGCGAGCGATCGCTTCGCTTTGGCGCGCGAAAAATATTAAAGCAAATTAAGTAAACTTTGAAAAAGAGCAAGGATTTTTCATAATTGCCAGGATATTTTGAACCCCTAAGCCCCCCCCCCCCCCCTGCTTACGGCTTTGTTCACAACTGATTCGGAATCGGCCTGGAAACTATATCTCCATCTCTCTCAATTTGTATAGATATGACAGAGATGGAGTTAGGGTTTCTTAAAAAGTATGCATATTAAAAAAAACAAAATACCGTCAGCAAAAAAGCAGTTTTTTGCAGTCTAACTTACGATTTCGATACTTTTAATACGCTGTTGAGTGTACGTTTTTTGTGAGAAAGTATGCGTAAAATTGCTGTAAAAGATTATAAACGCGCATTCATTAGAATATTTCTAAAAAAATACTTGTTGATTACGAAATAGTGCATTAGTGATTACGAAAAAACGTTTTATTTTTATTTTTGAAAGAGATGTATTATGATTACAAAAAATATAGCCTACTTATGACACTTTGGAAACGAAGACGACTGTAATGACACATCAACCTCGCACATCAAAATCCGTCAAGCCGTTCAGGCTGTCATATAGAAACATACATGGGTAATGATGGGTATGTATGTATGCTACATACATACATACACTCGAAAAACATTACCCTCCTTCTTACGCAATCGGGTAAAAATTTATAGTTTCCATTTGATATACGCGTTTGTAGTATGCGCGGTCGAAAGACGAACATGGATCATACTGCATCTCTTTAGCTAAGCTGTAGTTATGCACACACATTACCGCACATCAGGTTTTTATATATATTTTGTAACATGCGTGCCATCCGCGATACCTATTCCGGAATTTTGACAGCATTTTTTTTTTCGGCCAATGCCATGGGGGGGGTCCGGACCCCCTGGACCCCCCCTTATATACGCCCATGCATTTTACGTAAATATACAAAATGTCTGAGTTATTTTAACATAATATTTAGTGTTTCTTTAAGTTAATATAGCAAACTCCTTGAATCGAACTATTTTTCTTCATTTTGTGAAGGTATTGTACAAAGAGGTTGGAAATATTCTGTATTGAAAATGTAGAGCTCCGTCGTGTTCGAATTTTGAAATTACTTTCCACCCTAGGGAGCAAAATGAACTTTTCCACGCCAGTATTAGCCTTGGAAATCTAACTTTACGAGCTAGTAAGATGAAAATATATTTACTAGCTATGTTCTGCTGTTTCTTCCGTGTAGTAATGAGGAACGATTGTGTACGGTAATGATGATAAAATTAAGCCGATGCCCATTTTAAGGTTACCAGCTATTTCTCTACCAAATTTCATAACAACCGGTTCAGCCGTTTGGCTGTCTTGGCCTTATATATCTTAGTGTTGGACTTTCTAAGCACACAGGATAGCATTGTCACTGTTCACAAGTCACGAGACTAAGCGTCTAACAGCTTTGCCCGACGTGTCGCAACTGAAGACGAGTCCGGCATTTACCTTACTTGAGGCTTGACACGCAGGGTCGGGGAAAACCTATCTACGTAAACATCATTAAGGGCCTTACCGAGAAAGGTTACTTAACTTTAACCAACGTCTTTTCTCTGTCTTCTTTCCGCAAGTGTCATTACGTGTCAGCGAGAAGTTGACAAAATATGTTAAGCATTGCTTAAGCAATGCTAACATATTAAATCAAATAAAAAAAAAAAAAAAAAAAAAGTTAAATTTTTAGTTAAGTAACGTTTTTCGGTAAGGCCGTAAATATGAGACCTTGTATGAAACAACGTAAGAAATCACGTTGTCTTATACAAGGAGATATTATTTTCAAATGTCTGACACAGTTGCGCTGTTTCTTTCACTCATTGATTCCGTAGGTATCATACGTGCAAAAGATACCACGTTTTGTGGAAAAATAAAATCAATTATGACAGTTACAATTGTCAAAAAACTAAAATATGATTTTCCGGACTTATTGCGTTATTGAAGCAATTAGGCGATATCGTGTGGTATTATAAGACATTAATGTAACGCGAACATCATATTACGATATAATATATGAAGGGTACATACAAAGAACAGGGAATGTCCTAATTATGTAATTGACTTGAATTCTAATGATTGGAATTTAAAATACCATAGACAAAGATATGATTCTACTAAAAAACAAAAAATATTGAAATTTGTGACATTCCCTATTATTTGCCTGTACCCTTCATATTAAATTAGATTTATTTTTGATATTTTGTGGGAATTTGGGAACCCCTGGACCAATAGTTAACGCTCACCCTTACATGCCTCATGCTTGGTGCACATAATATTAATAATTATTCTATCGTAAAGATGCAAATTATTCGTAAAAAAAATATCGTAAACATGCAAAATTTCAATATTACAAATGAAATTCATTATTTCTCGAATAACCATGGAGAGATACAAAAACTCAATACAGAGTTAATAATTATAACATTTAAACTTTAATAAGCATTAAGCATGCAGATGGTGAACGACGGAATCGGCAATTCAAAAGGCGGATGCTGGTAACGGCAGTATTTTAAGAGAGTGACACCACTTTTCGTGGTTTTTTTACCCGACTGCGCAATGAGGGTTTTGTTTTTCGAGTGTGTGTATGTTTTTATAATATATACATATAAGTGGGTATGTATATTTCTATATTACATCATATAGCCTAAACTGCTTGACCGGTTTCGATACGCGAGGTATCGTTATATTTATCTTCACTCTTGTAGTGTCATAGGCATTGAGCTATATGTACTTACATACGAGAGCAGACACCACTCATAACTACTTTGTTACATTCAACTGCGGCGAAAGCGCCGCACCTCACTCAGTAGCTTACTAGTCAAGTGAGTGCTTTCTCGCTGTGTTTTTTCAACGTTTTGCTGGCGAGAAAACACACCATAGATTTAATTCTGCGTTGCAAGTATCAGTCGTATCGTATAATCGTAGATAAACGATGTAATTATTATTCCAGCGCTGTAACGCTGTTTTGTTTACTTTACCAAAAAACAAGACAATAATTTTGCTTTAGATAGCTCCTCTGGTACGTAAGTAAATACAGCTCAATGGTCATAAGCTACATTTTTTGTAATTAAAACTAGCAAAACACTTTTTAAACTAGCATGGTCATTCATTAAAACGCTATTATTATCAACTGGATATTTACCGTGGTTCGCGTTAATTTTGAGATCCCGATATTCCGGACAGATATGTCTGCTTTTAACCGTATCATCCACCCGCATTCTTCATTCGCCCGTGAACATGGTGCATATAACAGTGCCGACATATCGGGAGCTCAAAATTACCGCGAACCACGGTAAATATCACGTTGATAATAATATAAACTCTTGCAATACTAAAAAAACCGGAGAAATGAAAGCCAGACTCGCCAACCGAGAGTTCCGTACAAACTAATAGATAAAAGGGGGAAATCATATTTTTTTTTTATATTTTCCTTCATAAACCGACAAATATATATCGTAAAAATATTTAAAAACCTGTTTCAGCTTGTGCTAATGAAGCTCTTTTATATGACATCACAGGTAATTCGGTTAAAGAACTTTAAGATTTGGGCCCTCATTCCTTGCATAAAGACACTATTTTTTTGTGATTAAATTAAAAATGTCCAGTTTTCGGATTTTTTCCCATATCTGTACTCTAACACAATGCTTCTTGCCAAACTTCAAAGTTCTAGGTCAACGGAAAGTACTCCATAGGTTTTGATTCCCTTGTGAGTGTCGAAATGTACATTTTTACGACATATTCAGCTGTAACATTTTTTTACGAAACCTGAGAAATTTTATGTTTCTTTCTGCAGCAATATATTGTAAATCTGCGTATATGGTTTTAATTTCAACACCGTCCCTTCACGCGTTCCTGAGATAAAGGTCTTGTCACCCGAACGGACGGACAGACGGAAAGACGGACAGACGGACAGACAGACAGACAGACGGACAACAAAGTGATCTTTTTCTTTTGAGGTACGAAACCCTAAAATGCACTTTTTCGTAAACTCCGACGAAAATTTTAACTGTTTGGATAGAGAATTACTGTTGCATAAACTTCGCGATTAAGCAAGATAATAAAATAAAGACCATTACAGCGCCCTCGATACCACTTTAGTTCACTACCTAATAAAACGTGACGATGTGAATTATTTTTGTCTCGTTATATAATGTGTGTGTAAGGTGCGTAACACATAAACACATTCTTTAATATTTAAACTGAATATGTCAATGCAGGTACCTTAAAGCCACTCATTCACGAGCCGATAAATCGATTGTAGCCACTGCTTATTCGGCCATTCACGGGCTGACATTTGCATTCGCGGCAAACCGGTTTGAACCGGCGCGAACCGGAAATCGCTTCATTTTTATTTCATCCTGGAATTCGTGTAATGGACGCGAGAGAGCATTTTATAAGCTTGTGTTGTATAATTACGTGACATAATTTTGACGTTATGTAAACAGTTGAATTGTGGTTTTTCACGTTTTAGCGTTGTAAAAGCTGACATACTTTGCATAAAGATAACATATTTTTATGATACAATATGTCCAATCGCTCACCTGATGTTACTCGCCATTATTACTTGAACATTTCTTTAATAATATTTCATTATTTTGTTCAATCGGGACGCTAGATTTTTTAACCGACTTCCATAAAGAAGGAGGTTATCATGTTCGGTCTGTATGTTTGTTCACCGATTACTCAGCCAATTGTGCATTGATTTTGATGATTATTTTTGTGTTCAGAGGTAGTCCCATATACATTTTATCAAAATTGAATTGAATTTTATCAAATATTATAACTTATAACTGGTTAAATATCATACAAAGTGCCTGTAGAAAAGTGAACATCAACTCGCTTATGTATTGTATTGCTTATTTTGAAGTCGGTTTTTTTTTTAATTTTTAAACTATAATTTTGCTTAACGAGACGTTAGTTCCTATTTTTTTTACCACTACAGTTTTTGCAAACAACCTCTACTTATATTTTTCATGCTCGGAAATTTCTTTAAAATCTGATTCACTTTTAATTGGCTTAAATACTTACTTACTTACTACTTGCAAAGGAGTGGTCTCCATGGCAGGGTCTACAAAAGAGTCGATCCCGAAAAAGTGTTATATTTATTTTTGTTGGTTAAAATATCTACCTAAAGAGATAAAAACAGAGAGGAGAGAGAGAGAGAGATACGTCACTCTTCCAATCCCTACATACGATAAGCGATACACGCGACAGGTAAACAAAAGGAGAGGTCAATATTGGTACTTAATTCACAATATATTCTACGTAAAATTATGTATACCTAATTTTAAAGTACTCAAATAGAAAACATATATCCTTTATTAATGCATTAGCAAATATTGCCTCCATTTAAAAAAAATATACGTAAAATATATTTCTGACTAATGATTTGGATAATACATGGGTAGTATTAAATATGAAAAAATTAGCGTACTGTAAAGAAAATTAAATGTCTAAGGTTTTAAAAATATTATCTGTTATTGTCAGACATACTGTAACCTGCAGTTACTCTCGGATCAAAGATCATGTTCCGAATTCCCTCAACGATGAAAGCTTGGGTGCAACAATGATTTGTGCAATTTTGTTTGGCACAGCAGTCGTTGTAAATTAGAATAACCAGTTAGAAATAAGCTACCTAGTGTGGTTATTATGGTATATTTTTTTATTTTTTTTTATGGAGGCATATTTAATACTTTTATATATATTTTTACGCATATCTCACGATGTTAGTTGACACGGAGCACTTGAAGCACTGCTTCATCTTGAAGTACTGTAAACACGTTGCATGGTAAAATCGCTGAGAAACGCCCGCGCAGTTATTTTAAAACATACCCGGCCGCGTAACGAAACGAGTAAATAAAAACCCTAACATAACCCTAGATTAAGTTAGGTTTTTTTTTATAAAACCTGACCTAACCTTACTTAACCTAACGTATAATTCTAACATATAAAAATAACCATCCCTTTGTCTGTCTCTGTATTCGTTGAAAGACACTAAAACGGGTATAGATTACAGTATAGCAAAATGGAATGTCCTACTTGAAAGTATGTACCCCAAAAAAATGTTGCAGTCGGGTATACTTTGAAACCCTTAATACGGCTATATATATATTTATTGTATACCCGAACTCAACACTATGGAGCGTTGTGTAAAGGTATAAATTCCAAATACGCCACGATGAGCGACAACCATAACTTCATTCATAGTGTGTGTGCATATAAAAACATAAACTTTCATGTTTTTTTTTTATACAATATAGATCTACAATTGACCACCAACTCGCCTGATCTTAAGCGACGGTGTGGCCGAGGATGGAGCTCGTCGATCTAGAAGATATATATTCACTCTAGCCTTGAAAATTCCAAGATTGTAGGTCTCAGGAAACAGAGATGGCGGCAACGAATTCCATTCTTGTGCAGTACGCAACAGGAATGTGGATCGATATCGCTGAGTACGGATTTTTGGCATTTCAACGAGAAATGGGTGGTAATTCGCCGACTTTCTGCTAGTCCTGTAATGAAATGGGGAGGGTGGAATTAGGTCGTGAAGTTCTTGCGCACATTCCCCGAAATGAATCCGAAATGAATGTTTTACTAATAGTGAGAGAATTATTTTGCGTGTATTTTTCAATTATTTTAGTATTAGCTTCCATACATTTGTTTACTTCTCCTTTTGATTTCACTTCTCAACTCTGTGACAAATTCGTCTACTCACTTGAAATATTGAATGCTCATGTCATGTCAAAGAAAGCAAATACGTGAAGTTTATGCACGTATTATTAGATTTTTGGCTTGAGCTATAGGTAAAGGGAATTTGGAATGAAACTATAACTCTAAATGTTATTACTCTGATCCTAAGCCTAGGTATACATTCTAGTACAGCTATGTTCTGACACAGTCCCTGCATGGTGCTCGCTCATACTCAAAGAGACAAACTTGAGTCGGTATATTTGTTATGTAAACGTATCGGGCCATAGGGAATAGTTCGCGAATGGATGGAACTCTGTATTAGCTAGACGGTCTCTAAATTATATACCATAACGGGAATCTAGAAATTATTAGAATTATATATCTACTTAAAGATAGAATTAGAATATTTAAGAGCATTACAGATGATGCGTTTTATGGATTGATAGGATTTTAGATGTAACTTAACTAAATAATCCAAAGTACATTTGTTTGAATCCTAATTGCCCAATTCCGTTTCATAGAACTAGTCTGGTAAAAATAAGATTAGTGACAACATAAAAAACAACTAAGTATATTGTTATTTTAATGAATGTACTGGTGTTTTGAAATACATTTGACACAATTTCATAATTATATTATAAAAGCTAATTTTGTTACCTTTACACATTCAAACGGCTGAACCGATCGTTATGAAAATTAGCATAGAGATAGCTTTGGACCTGGAGACGGACATAATGTACTTATCATCATCATAATCATCACCATTTTTCATAACTACGCTAGTGGATTTCAAAGAATCCCCCCAGTTGCAAATACTGTGATATGCTCCATACAAACGGATTTATTTTACTAGACTAAACTGTCTGATTCCAAATGTTTTACTCATTCGGTTAACAGAGGAGTTATCAAATGAGTTTTCGTGATTTTGATAAAGTGTACATTTGAAAAAAAAGTGTTTTGGGGGAAATGATACTAAATATTACATAATTTGGATTACAGATAAGTTGCCGATGTTTTAAGTTTATCGTCAATCCTTAGTTCACCACAGACTCGATAGCGTGCTATAGAAACAAACCTATGGGTTTCTGACATTGAACGCCATTTAGCCCACTCTTTAGCTTTTCACTTCAAGCCACTGCATTGAATATATCGTGCTAAACTTAAGATCATACTTACCCTGACGGTTGTCAATTCTAAGCTTGACATGACCAGCCACTTCAGCTTGCTGTGCTATGTTGGCGAATCAGGTTTTCTGACCAATTATTTTGTTTTTGATGCGATCTCTCAAAATATGCACAACATTTTGTTTTCTATCAACTCCACTGTTGTTAATCATGCAATATACAGATATTTATTTTAATCTGATTCTGATCTGAGATATCTTAGATTCTTCAAATGTATTTTTAAAACTGATCGTATTTATTACCCGACTGCGTAAGAAGGAGGATTATGTTTTTCGAGTGTATGTATGTATATTTCATTGGCACGCCCTAGAGCCTAAACGGCTTGACCATTGGTCGGTAAAGATACACGCGGGGTCACCAATATGCCGGAGGCTAGAGGGTTGGTGATAATGAGACACATGATGGTATCGCTTGGATGGTCTAATTAATTGTAACAAATAACTAAGCTTATATGCTAAGTACTACTTGCTAGAGGCCTCCTATCTATGTCAGTCATACTCTTATTATCTATGTTAATGCATCCTAAAGATGACTTATCATTCTACATATAATCACGCATCACGAACACTATACTATGTGGCTACATGTGTACCTAGACTCCGCTAGCTTGTCCACCTGGAAAGGATGAACGAGGATTGTGCCAAAAAAAGGCTTACTTAGAATTACCGACAGGTCTTCTTGGTACAGGTGGAAAGATGAGGTCGAAGAAGGTTTAAAAGAACTAGATGTCCATGCCTAGCATGAACTTAGGTACACTATAATGGTAGGGAGGGATAGCAATGCTTAATATCGCAGGCCATGACATATATCAGGGGGGCAATTCAGTTATTCAAAACCGATCCGTAACTGAACCTTGCGCGAAGCATTTCCTGTCGGCTGCTATCTTTTTTGATTTAGTAACGAGCGAAGGACGTGTTACGTTTTATCAAATGTATCAATTGTATGACATAAAATTGACTGAATCAAAAAAACTATGGCGGCCGACGGGAAACGCTCCACATAATTATGGTTCGGCTATGGAGCGGTCTTGAATAACTGAATTGAACCCCAAGTCGCTGCGCCGACCTTACTTTATTAAACGACAGAAATAAAGAGGTCCGTAGAAGTACGAAAGTCGCCGGCTATGTTTGGCCTTTGAACACTTTACTTCGCACGATTGCGCGTTAAATAATAAATATTCTTTGCAAACTCTATACTTTCAAAACAAACATTACTCTGATTAAAGGAAGGAAAAATAATGTCCAATGCCCAGGTGGAAAAAGTCCATGTGAATTCTTGTCACGTCTTCACATACGATTCCGGGCTCTGCATTACCGCTGTATATATTGAAACAGTAGGGGATCTTTGCTCTAATCTTAGAAAATAAATGTAGGTATCCAGTAGCTCTTTTCGACTGCACAAGAAAGAGGGTTATGTTTTTTGATTGTATGTATGTACATATCGGGGTTAATTCTCAAAGCAATTCATCATCATCATCATCTCAGCCATAAGAAGTCTACTGCTGGACATAGGCCTCCCCCATGGATTTCCAAAAAGACCGATTGTAAGCGGCTTGTATCCAGCAATCCAGTTGCAAGTTTTTTTTTTAAATAAATAAATTCAAATAAAGAAAGAAAATTGTATGAGTTTTTTTTTTACTTTATTTATTTTTGTAAATTTAGTGGTGTCTTGAGAATTACTCCTATTATGTAGTTATTTAGGTATATGGATATGTATGTATGTTTATATACAACCTAAGTGGCTTTAGCAATTTTGATCTCATTGGATTTATCACCATTTCCCAAGCGTCCTCTGCTACATTTTTTAGTAATGATAATTATACAACTTTAACAAAAATAAAAAAATGCGCTCTTCCGTAAACTATAACGAAAATTTCGTAAAAAAATAAGTAATCTAACAAAAACTATTTAAAAAGGTCAAAATTACGTAAAATTAATTTTATTCATTCCATTAAAAGTTGTTTAATTTCAATAAGTAATAATCGCATTTTTTTTAGTAAAAACATTATCCTACAGAATGTTCATTTTGATTATTTCAATATACTTTCGTACGTAAGTACATACATCTCAATGTGTATAGTCAACAGTGTATCATGCGTAACGTAACTTATGACGAATTCTACCGCATGTAAAATCTACCTACAGGGAAACTTTGGGCACTGTTACTTTCTATACTGCGTTATTGGCGTATATCGGATATTAACTGAATTAGAGGCCAAAGCAGAAGCAGAATTCAGGCCAAACGAGGCCAAAAGGCCACCTTGCGAATACAGAAGACATCCGCATTGGGAACTTGTGAATTTTTAAATTTTGTTACGGTACCTACCAATTTAAAGCTTTATTTATTGCGATACAGTGTTCTGAGGTGTAGGCGCTTTTATACATTCTATTGTAGGTAATAAAGAATAAATAAACATTGGTGAACATTTCTCCCAACACCATCTAACCCAAACTAGTACTATGGAACTAAATGGCTGATAGAATACATATATACTTCACTATATATTTTTGTTGTAAATACATACGTATGATATGTAGAAACACCCAGGTACAAAACAAGCATCAATGCTCATCAAACAAATGGTTGCCGTTGGTGGGGATCGAACTTATGGCCTAACGCTTAGCAGGCAGATATACTAGTACTACTATAAATGAGCTGCGAGGCCATCAAAAATTACTGTTGTGCCCTGCGGTCATACTACATTATAAAATAATTATATTTAAAATTGAAAACCCGAAATCAAAATAAATTTTGTTATAAAAAACATGTATGGAGCAATTTGAAGATATAGTAAAATATTTTTTCTATTAAAAAACCGACTTCAAACGCAACTTACTAAATTCTTCACTATTGTAAGCTTTTTAAAGAGACCTCTCTTCACTCGCTCTTTTTTTCTTTTGTTAAGAATGCGATTTGTCATTGAATGTCAAAATATGCTCGTCTTCGAAGATTTTTTAGAGATTATTCATAAAATTATACCAATTTGGGAGCTTTCTCTATACACCATTCAGGAAACACAAAAATTGGTTCTCGAATGACTGAGTAATTCGTGTACATACATAAAAAAAAATGTACAGTACGAATTGATAACCTCCTCCTTTTTCGAAGTTGGTAAAAAAAAAGATTTTTTGAAATTGATTAAATGACGGAGTCATGCGATAATAGACATAAAATAAAAACAAAAAAATGCAGCCGAATTGTTGTCCCACTTCTTTTTGAAGTCGGTAAAAATGTGATAATTACTGGGCGTAATATTTTTTGTAGATTTTCTAAAAACCGGCCATGTGCGTATCAGGTAACCTGCAGAGTAGATTTCCATAATTGTACATTCATAATACGTGGATTTAAAATAAAACAGGGCTGTCTGTTATTAGGATCAAGCGCAAGTCCGATCGTGTATGGAGTACTGCTGCCATCTTTGGAACGGTGCTGCCAAATACCAGCTCCAAGCTCTAGAATCGGTAGACCGGCGTGCTGTCCAACTCATTGGTGACGATAAGCTAGTTACTAAACAGCTACTCAGTCTGGAACACCGCCGTATGGTAGCAAGTCTGTCAATTTTTTACAGGATACATTTCGGAGAATGTGCTTCTAAGCTGCATGACCTTATTTTACCATCTCCTTTCTACCACAGAACAAGTAGAAAATCAGCACACTACCACCCATATATTGTGGATTTACCCAATATTCGTACTAAACGGTTTAATTCTACGTTTCTTATCGGTACAGCGAAAGAGTGGAACAAATTGCCATTTTCTTTGTTCCCTGAGAATTACTACATTGGTCTTTTCAAGGTCAGAGTGAATAGATATGTTCTAAGTCTGCGTGCTTCATCTTCGACCACATTTTCGCTTTCCAACAGGCGAGTTGGTGGTCAAACGCGGACTTATTCGTGTTAAAAAAAAAGGAACGAGTAAAGTTCTAATGAGAGCATCGTATTTCCATTTTTACTTTACATTTTTTTTTACTTTTCCTCTGCCCATCTGTGGAACATTATAGGTTGATAAAAATATATATAATTGTAGTTAATAACCGTCATATAACAAACATTAATAAAAAAAAATGTTTAGTCGGTTTACGGACGATAAATTTACGTGATAACGTCATGATAGATGCGTCACAAGCTGAACGCTTAGGCCGATCGTACCTCTCTATCGCTTGTTCCGTGCTCTCGCTTACACGCTCGGCTTAGGTGGAACTTGACAATGAGTCATGCTTTTTCGTGCGTACAGCCGGCGTTCATCGATTTATAAGACGCTATCACGTCAAAAAGTACACAATGGTTTACTTTTCAATATTTGCTTCATTAAAGTAAGTTAGAGAGCTTCTCTGTAAACTTAACGAGAAACATCGAGTTTAGATGTAAGCAATACGAAACTCTCGATGGAGTAACGAAAGGAGATTATGGAAGTGTGAGCCCCGAAACAAGATGAAGTTTCAATTATATAAATTGATGGCATTAAAACTTCAAAGTGATGCCTGCGGGGTGTCTCTTTATAATAGGGGCTTTATGTAAATGGTATCAGTGCTGAAACTTACGGCCTTACCGAAAAACGTTACTTAACTTTAAGCATTGCTTAACATATTTTGCAACTTCTCGCTGACACGTAGTGACACTTGTGGAAAGAAGACAGAGAATTTAAGATAATGGTTAAAGTTATGTAACATTTTTCGGTAAGGCCATTAATGCCTACTGCAAGTGAAAACTCGCGAGTGAGAACTAAGAAATATGGCCAAGGTCAAATAATGACGTATAGTGGTCTCAGATACTAACAAGGTTACAAAATACGAAATGTAGTTTTATAATCTGTGTTTTATCTAATACCTTTAAACGAGCAATTCTTGTATATAAGTATATATAAATATATAATTTTATTTTATTCATAATTAAAGATTTTCATGAAATTTGGTTTGTAGGTAGATTAGGGGACGATAAATCGATCTTGCTAGGTTTCATTTTTGGTGAACCCGGGTTTGCTCGTATTTTCAGTCATACAAAATCAGAGTGGAGCTCGGTCGCCCAGGTACTTTATATAAATTGACGGCATTAAAACTTGAAAGTGGTGCCTGCAGGTATCTTTTGACAGAGGGTTTTGTGTAAACAGAATCAGTACTGAATCTCGATCTCCTCTCTGATCTGGATTTTAGTAGTTTTTTTTTTCATTTTCATAAATATATGCCATTAATTAATTCTTTCTACGAGATCGAATCAGAAATGCAGAGATCCGTAGACGTACATACGTCACCGGCATAGCACAGCGGATTAGCACGTTGAAGTGGCAGTGGGCAGGGCACATAGCACGTAGAACTGATGGCCAGTAGGGCCGAAAAGTTTTCGAGTGGAGACCACGCACCGGAAAACGCAGCGTAGGAAGACCAGCCAGGAGATGGACAAATGACCTTATACAAGTGGCGGGAAGACGCTGGATGCAAGCCGCTTCCAATCGGTCTTTTTGGAAATACATGGGGGAGGTCTATGTCCAGTGGACTTCATGGGCTGAGATGATGATGATGCCATTAAAACTTCTCATTGATGCTTGCGGGTGTCTCATTATAGGAGCTTTGTGGAAATGGAATCAGTGCTGAAACTTGATGATGCCTACTCATTTTATCTGTCATTTTATTTGCGATAACTAAACGAAACAATTTCTAAAAACAGGTGTACATATAATAATATTTACTCTCATTTGACAATTGCTGGATGGTTTCTAGGTGTATATTATGTGTATGGAAGTATAGTAGGCACTTAGCACTTGTGCAACCTAACTTGCTTTATTACGTCATAACAGAATTGCTAGCTGTTAATATACTATTCAGTTTTCTGTGCGAATCGTTGAAGGTTCAGGTACTGTTCGGAATTTCCATTGTTCCTTTATCAAAGAAACTCGGGACAATTAGTGGAATCTATGGTAACCTTAGTTTGTAATTACTAAAATAAGAGTAAAGACGGGATTTTTACGAATGACTAAACGTTTATTCATTATTCATAATTAGTATACTTTTTTTTTTTTTTGTATGTATAAGTTTCAAGTTTTTCTCTGCCTGAAGGAAGACTGCGCCTCAATTCTCCTTGAACGCAAAACTTTATTTCGGTGTGACCAGCAGGGATATGCTCAACTTATATATCGATGCAAAGTTAGCTCTTGATTATTACCCGACTGCGTAAGAAGGAGGGTTATGTTTTTCGAGTGTATGTACCTATGTATATTTCTTTGACATGCCCTAGAGCCTAAACGGCTTGACCGATTTTGATGTGAGTGGTGTCAATAGATTTGTCTTAGTTGTGAGAGTGACACTGGGTACATCAAAATTAAAAAAAAAATCATAAGTTAGGCTGCAAAAACCTCTTTTATGCAGTCGGGTATTTTGTTTTTCTTTTAACATTGATACTTGTTTTTATCTTGTTTTTTCTGTAATTAGGAGTGTGAGACAAAGTTCAAATTACTTACTTTGAATTTTGATATTTTTAGCAGTCTCTTCAACTTTTGTGTCACTCTCTTAATTGCAGAAAAAGAAAGATAAAAGCAGGCGCAAGCTAATTTTGCATCGCTATGAGGGTTGAGCATAACCCTTCCTTGCAGATCCATGTCATTTTAAAAATATACTTGAAGCGCGCAGCCATCTCTGTCGCACACTACAACATTTTATAAACATATGAGTATAAAATCACTGAGCGGGGAAATAAAAATCTCGCCAAAATAAATGATAAAATAAATAAACATTTGGGGACATTTCACACAACACCATCTAGCCCAAACGAAGCAAAGCTTGTACTTTGGAACCAGATGGCTGATAGAATACATATATACTTTTTGTTGTAAATATATAGGTACATATGATATATAGAAATACCCAGACACGGAACAAACATCCATGCTCATCACACAAATGTTTGCCCTGGGTGGGGATCGAACCCACGACCTACAGCTTAGCAGGTAGACATACTACCAACTGAGCCACAAGGCTAGTCTTTCTCCAATGATATCAGAATAAAACATTTTTTTTAGTATTTACCTAAATAAATAAAATAATTTCTCACTTTTATAGATTCGTCACTCAAACATTTTATAATTTTAAAAATGTTGTCAAGCTTAAGTCACATAGAGCTGCGCCATTTCAGTACAGGCTTAATCATCTACCTTATTGACTAAGTGACTCTGGCAATAAACTTTAAACTTCTCGAGCAGAAATTCGTCACTATGGTTTTTAATAATCCTTTGTAACGACAATAAAAAACCTCTACTCTTTTTGTAGTGCGAGAACGAGACAAGATAACGGAGTCCTATAAATCTATCTCGTTTTCGCTCGAGAAAAAGTGTACAGAATTTTTTCAAAATCGATCTTGCTAGGTTTCTTTTTTAGTGGACCCGGGTTTGCTCGTATTTTCAGTCATAAAAATCCGAGTGGAGCTCGGTCGCCCAGATACTAATAATTTCTATGAGAAACAATAGAGACGATCCAAGAAAAAACTTGTTAATAAAATAAGGGATAGCATTTCAATTATTGACTCAAGCGTTCTGAGTCGTCTTCAATCCTTTGAATGCAGAAACAATTTAATATTTCCAAGCTCTCGAGTTCAAATACTTACTGAATGCAGGCACAGCTACTTTTTGCCCGGCTTTGCTAAAAGGAAGTTATTGCTTTCAGATGTAAATAACAATTTTAATATATATATATACAAAAAAACAAATAAAATAAAAGATGTTAAATACGAGTATATACATTAGATAGATAGATAGAATTATAACACTTTATTAAAAGACCACAATACAGAAACATTAAATATATAGAGAATAATATTGCAACTAGGTGTTTTAATTGGCGGCCTTATCGCTTAGAGCGATCTCTTCCAGGCAAGATTGCACGGATAGGACAGATGGCAACAGTTACTGACCTTAAAGCAAAACTTAACACTAAAATGGGTATACATAAAACAAGTCGTTAATTATATTATAGGTACCCTAGGTTAAAAGAGGAAAACAAAATATTATAATCGCTCCAATTCTCATTCATATACTTACATAAATATTTCTATCAATATACATGTATACATAGAATTTAGTGGGAGTTATCTAAATAGTGTGCTTTTAAACGTGTTTTGAAAACAGCTAAGAATCCCGGAGCTCGCTTTATTTCCAGTGGTAGCTCATTCCACAGTCTAACAGCTGTCATTATATTATTGTTTTTATCTACTAATAATTCTGAAAACAAAAGGCCTCGCGAACACCTAACAGTATTTTGACAATTTCTTGTCTAATTTTGTTGATAATTTTGACATTCTTGTTTAGAAGCGAGTACTTACTTACATTTTAATCGTTTCATTATTTAGTTTTTGACCTTTATTTATTTTCTTTATTTATTTATTATCTTTATTTGTTTTTGTTTTGTTTGATCTTTGTTTTTGGCGAAGTTTTTTTCTTTAAATTATTGTGATTGTACGTTACGTGGGTACTTCGGCGTTTCGCACCGCAAGTGGTTCGAACCGCGGTGCGAATCACCCAAGAGCTCTTTTTGAATAGGTCATTTCGCACCGCGGTGCGAATCGAACAATATAATTTTGGAATAGGTCGATTCGGACCGCAGTGAGGAATAAAACAGTTCTCTTTTTGGGTGAGTGGGTTCGAGCAGAGAAGATTATGTAGTTTGATTACATACGTAATACCTTACAGTACAACCAGGCACAAAATAACAGGAAAAACAAAATAATTAAAATTATTGTTTTTTACTTAAGTTTAAAAAAAATATTGATTATGTAAAAAGATATTAAATAGATGCAAAATTTAATTAATTAGTATATTATAATGTACCAGCCTAGCTATACTCCATAGAAACTAACAAAATGTATGAAATAAAGAAATAACACGGAAAAAAAAACTGGGCGTCTACCTAAGTAGGTACGTAAACCAACAATTTTTGAGGTCGGTGTCTATGGAGGCCTTAGTTGATTATAGTTATTTAATTTGAAATATCTTCATATATCTTATTTTCTATGAAAAATCCCACTCTTAAATACAGTTATATTCCCTTTATAATGTACCTACATCATAACCTGTGATTAGCAAGAGTTAGTGTTAAAGTTATAAAGTGATTATGCCACGTTTAAATTGTAAATAAAATGTGTAATGTATTAAGGAAACATGATTATTACGTATACTATAGAAATTTTTTTCACTAACCACTTTTCCACTCATCTATACAAATAAATAATTGAAATCCTTAAGTTTTTGATATGAGTTCAAATCGGACCTACGAAAAGAGCATCGGGGCGTTTCTTTATGGTCCGAATCGACCTATTCCAAAATATGTCTTCGGCCATTCGCACCGCACCAACCACTGCGGTGCGAATCGGCCCATTCAGAAACAGTACATGGGCGATTCGCACCGCGGTTCGAATCACATGCGGTGCGAAACGCCGAAGTACCCCGTTACGTTTTTTTTTTTTTTTTTTTTTTTATTATTAGGGGGCCAACTGGGCTATGGCAGCCCCGGCTGGTCACTGCGACCTTTACAGATCTATTGTGACAACCCCTATTGCTTACAGCACCTCTCCAAGTCCTATGCTGAGCATGTAGTCAGTGATGGCCTTGGGGGAGGAGGCTTTTATCTCATCGGGTGAGATTATGTGGCCTCCAAGGTACCGGCTTCTGCTATGGTGCAGAGGCTCACATTCGCACAGGACATGTATGGGCGTTTCGTCCTTTGTGCGACAGAACCTGCAAGTGGTGTGTTCACCTAGGCCCATAGTGTTTAGGTGTTTGTTAAGCTTGCAGTGACCGCTAAGGGTTCTAACCAGGACTCTTAGTCGAGTCCTGCTTAGCCGTAGAGCTTCCCTGGAAAATTTCGCAGTGAAGCCTGCTATAAGCAGTTTTGAGTGTTTCAGGCCAGGGTTACTCTTCCAGAGCTTCAGTGCCTGGTCAAGCCCCCAGGCCTTTAAGGCACTATAGGCGCCGCTGATGGGTATGCCACAGAAGGGCTCGGGTCCTATCGGTGGATTTTCCGCACCAGCTCTTGCTAATTCGTCAGCAGTCTCGTTGCCGCTGATTCCGCAGTGCCCAGGAACCCATGCCAATGTTACCGAGTTGGTAGAGCTTAGGATGTTTAGTAACTGGGCACACTCTAAAGTGAGTTTAGAATCAATTTTATCCGACATCAAGGCCTTTAATGAAGCCTGGCTGTCGGAGAGGATTACTATCCTTTTGTTTTTATATGACCTGAGCAGGTTTTCATGTACGCATCTTATAATAGCGTACATTTCGGCCTGGAAGACGGTGGCGTATTGTCCTAGGTGAACCGTAAGGTTGGCTTTAGGGTCGCCGCCGTATATCCCTGCGCCTGCTCTGCCATCTTTCCTGGAACCATCTGTATACCAGATTATGTCACCGGACTTTAACTCTTTAGGCGTGTCGTCCTTCCAAGTCGTCCTGTCAGGTAAGTGTACCTTAAATAATGTCCTGAAGTTTGTTATGCCTGTCATGGTATCTGAGGGCATAGCCATGATGGGGTTTTTGATGAGGTCTTCGTAGAGTTTCCTCATGGTCAGCGATCTCCAATTTACACGATCAGATATAGAGGCTCGTAGTACCGCAGATCTCGCGCATGATTGCACGTGTATGTGCAAGGGTACAAGGTTAAGCAGAGCCTCTAGTGATGCAGTGGGAGTTGTGGAGAGCGCCCCAGTAGCTAATAAGCAGGCAAGTCTTTGTATGCTGTTGAGGGCATTGATGCAAGTCGCCTGGGAAGTCTTCCTCTGCCACACTACGCAGCCATAAGTGACCATGGGTCTCACAATGGCGGTATACAGCCACAATGCGACCGTTGGCTTGAGCCCCCAGTTCGTTCTTGCCAGACGACAGCTTGCCCCCAACGCGATCTTAGCCTTCCGCGTTACCTGTTGTAGGTGTTTATTCCAGGTGAGGCGTTGGTCTAGATATATACCTAGGTACTTAGCCTCCCTGGAAAGATGAAGCGTTTGACCAAAAAGTTTAGGAGGTTTTAATGACGCCAGATTCCTCCTATTGGTAAACGGGACTAAAATGGTTTTTGCAGCGTTGACGGTTAAGTTAACCTCACCGCACCACTGTTCTACCATATTCAGGGCTTTCTGCATCCGGCCTGATATTGTGCTGGGGCATTTGCCAGCTATCAATATCACCAGGTCGTCTGCATAGCCCTGAGTGTAAAAACGAGCTCCATTTAATTTTTGGATGAGCCCGTCAACCACAAATGACCATTCCAGGGGGGATAATACGCCCCCTTGGGGGCAGCCCCTAGTCAATTTTAATTTGACGCTCTTGTTGAGTAGGGTTACTGTGGCTGTTCTATTGCCTAGCATGGCTTCGATCCAATTAATGGTCGTGTCGTCGATGCCTCTCTCAGTCATGCTACTGAGAATGACATCCATAGAGGTATTGTCAAAAGCTCCCTCTATGTCAAGAAAGGCACAGAGGGCAATTTCCTTGTCCTCTAATGTCCTTTCCAGCCTGTCCACCAGTTCTACTAGAGCTGATTCCGTAGATCGGCCCTTCTGGTAGGCATGCTGGTTAATATGCAGGGGTCGCGCCGTTAGGTACGTTTCCCTGATGTATAGATTTATCACCTTCTCCATAGTCTTTAGCATGAAAGAGGTGAGACTTATTGGTCTGTAGGATTTGGGTTGTGATTTGTCTCTATCTCCCCCTTTGGGTATGAAGATGACTTTAGCCCTATTCCATGCTGCTGGTATGTACCCCCAAGCGAAGCTAGCTCTGTAGGTTTTAAGCAGCATTGTTAGGATGATGTCCATGCCCTTCTGGAGAAGGGCCGGAAAAATACCATCCTCCCCACCGGTTTTGAATGGTTTAAAGCTTCTAATGGCCCACATAACCCGGTGAGGCTTGAAAACAATGGACGCCATCCTCCAATCTTCAACCTTGGGTCTTTTCTTCCTGGGTTTTTGGTTGTTAATGAGCGTTCCATTGTTTAGAACCACAGAATCCGGGAAGTGTGTTTGTGCTAGCAGACTTATTGTCTCTTCCTCGGATTTTGTGTATGTCCCATCTGGCTTCCTAAGTAGCCCTAGATGGGAGGAGGGTGTTTTGGCTAATACTTTGTGTATCCTGGCAGTCTGTGATGTGGACTCTATCTGTCCACAGAACCTCCGCCAGGATTTCCTTTTGGCCTTCCTAACCTCCTTGTTGAAGCATGTAAGCGCTTCCCTATAGGCTTCCCAGTCATTAGTCGCCTTAGCTCTGTTAAAGAGCTTCCTGGCCTGTTGTCTGAGTCGCTGTAGGGTTTTATTCCACCACGGTGTGTTGTTGTTCGATTTGATATCTTTTAGAGGGCAGTTATCAAGGTAGGCAGTTGAAATACCTTGCTCAAGGCCCTCAGCCGCAAATTCAATTTGGTCGATAGTTTTGACGGCTTTACATACCGAGCCTACGTAATCTTTTAGACTAGTCCTATACCCTTCCCAGTCTGTGGACTTGGGATCTCGGTATTGTCTTACTTGTCCAACAGTATTGCAGATCAAGTCAAACCTAATATGTCTGTGATCAGACATGGACGCCTCATTAGAGACATGCCAGTTATGTACACGGCTCGCGAATCGCCCTGTACAGAAAGTAATGTCTAACACCTCCTGTCTGGCCCTGTTGACAAATGTCGGTGTGTTGCCATGGTTGAGTATGTGTAAATTGTTAGACAGTATGAAGTCGAATAAAGACTCACCCCTGGTGTTCGTGTCCGTGCTGCCCCAGCTAGTGTGATGTGCATTGGCGTCGGTGCCCACCACCAGTTGTGCATTTTGTTCTTGACAGAGTACCACCAGGGAGTTCAATCCTGTAGTCGGATCCGATTTCTCTCCAGGGAGGTAAGCGCTGCACACAATGGTCTTCATGTTGCTGCCGCCTCCCGGTAGCACGACGAAAGCTGCAACTACATCATCTGTGCACACGAAGGGAATCGGTAAAAATTTTATGTTTTTATTAAAGAGTATACAAGCTCTTGGCCTTACGCCGCCGGTGTTATATAAAAGCTTACCCGCGGTTTTCAGGCCCATGACCGTGTTTCCGTTCACCCACGGTTCTTGAATCAAAGCCATATCAGCGAGGCCTTCGGCGAAGGATTGGCAGATAATCGCCGTTGCAGCCTTGGAATGCATGAGATTAGATTGTATGACTTTGAGCATTTTTTTTTTTTTTTTTTTGTATAAATCAGAAATGCTGACGATTCAGCGGATTTCTCGCGGCCTTTTTGCTAGAGTGCTGGGCGAGGCTCGGCCTGTTGTTGCGAGATGGTTGAACAGGCCTTGTCACCCCGCCGCCTCTAGCGCCGCGGTTGCCAACTGAATGCCCGGTGGGCCTCGACGGCCCCCAGGGTCTACTACGGCTGCTGCCGGGGGTAAAGTTGGAGCTGTTTCCCCTAAAAGAAGGAGCAGCTGGAGCCGAGGCTACGGGAGCCGCTACCGCTCCGCCGGGCACTGTCGGATCTGCAGTATTCCGCAGTCCTTTGTCCTCAGCAGTCGCTTTTGCTCTACCTTTCGCCTCCGCATCCTGCCGCTCCCTCGCTTTAATCCTGAAGTGCGCCGATCCGAACCCTATGAAGAGCTTACAATTTCTGCTCTGGATGGTCTCGCATGAGGCCTCGTCGAAGGAGAATGTCAGTGACTGACCATTTCCCTCGACCCGCCTATTCAAGACCCTCCAGAGGGAGCAGTCTATTCCCGGGTTCTGGATCTCGAAACGGTGTAGGACTATTTCCTGACTTGCATCTTTGTCGGGAATCCACGCTACACCGATTCGTGGCTTGGGAAGCGCCTCCGTGACACGTAATTTCGCCCCTTCCCAAGGTAGTATCTTGTCAATATTCGCGGACATCCAGTTCTTAGAACGTTCATCCGCGAATATCAGCAAGAGCCAGCCAGAGCGGACGGAGCAGCCCAGGAAATTGGGGCCTTCTCCTTTGGCGGCTTCATCGGAAAGCTGTAGTATAGCCTTCTTAACAAGTTCGAGCTCTCCCTCCGTCATGGGCCGAGTTATGTTCTCGACTCCCACTCGGAAGGAGGCGGCGACTTCCCTAAATGAAGGAGGAGGGGGTATGGGGTGATTTGGGAGAGAGGGGGACGATGAGGAGGGGGGGATCGCTAAATGCGGTGACGACCCTGAGGTCGTCACCGCATTTAGCGATGGGGCAGGTGGTGGGGAAGGATTGAGGGGCAGAGATGGAAGAGAAGGTGAGGGTTGGGTGTTAGGGATCTTACCCGGTTGGGTATCCGGAGAGGAGGCGCTAGCGTCGAGGTCGCGAGGTCTCTTCGCGGACCTCGTCTGCGCCTTACTAAACTCCGGAAAAACGTCCGGAAACTCCTCCAGCGGCCGATGGCATAGGGCTCGCGCCTCCACGAAGGTTTTGCCGAGCGCCATCCACCGCTGGATGCGTTTCTTTGCAGCGCCACTAAGGCGCTTGTGAATCTTCCCAGTTCGAGCAGCGGGGCCGCTCTTAGGGGGGAAGGGGTTCACCCTCTTAGGGGTCGCCGTCACCTCAAGGTCAACGGGGCTAATGAGCCCTTCAGCCTGTGGTGTTGGCGTTAAATGGTCTACGACCATAGCCTCCGAGGAGTTTGTCTCCTCATCGGCTAATAATTTTTGTAATGAGAGTATTTCTTGGTCCATATGTAGATCCCACGATTAGCTAGGGAAATAAAGGTCCGCCTCCGCAGAGCCCCGCTTGCGGAGGTAAGGCTAGGTTAGGTCCCGATGTTGCCTGGTTTCGGGACCCCTCCGTTAACGACTATGCGCCCCCATAGCCACGCATCCACAGGCACGGGTCGGCTGACACCTAAAGATTGGGGATTTTTGATGACGAGGTTTACTCCTCCGGAAGTTGGATGGGGGAGTGGGAGGAATAGGATTTGGTAGGATGTGAATAGAGGGATGGGTGGTGGAAAAGGTTAATATATATTAATAAACATACATAAATATATATGTATATGTACACAAATAACTGAACACAAAAATAAATAAGCACAAAAATAAATAGTAACACATAACACGAAACACATAAGGATGTTGGAGGCGGTACTTCGGAGAGGTGGGAGAAGGGATGAGGGAAGGTAGAGAATGGGAAGGAGTGTTTACTGGACTGGGAAAGAAGGGATGCGCATGGCTGTTTCTGTTACGTCTGTTTCTTGTGAACCAGACCAATAGCAGGCGGCAACCTCGAGCAGGATATTAGCAGCCACACTTGCGTTGAGGAGTCCGCGAATACGCTATTCCTCAAGGCCAATGCCAATGCACTGATTGGACTGTCAGTGCAATGAGCGAACACGAACCGTTCCTGAACCGCGAATGGAACGTATCGCCTTCGCTCGCCCCCCCCGTTACGTTACGAAGTTTTACGTTACGATTGATAATATTTTGTGTGCATTTTCGCGAGAAAGTATGAATAGGACCGTTTTAAAATATACTTGAAAAAGGATTAAGTATATTTTAGAATAAGTACATTAAGTCAGAATTTCTGCGTTGAATGATTCTTATTTATCTTTGGTTCTCGAGTATCATCTCGGGACTATTCCCAACAAAGAACTATTCTAAGAACATCTCGCACATCAATATCGGTCAAGTCATTTAGGCTAAAGGAGAACACATGCACACATACTCACACAATACATATTCCCCTACATACAAACATACATACGCCTGAAAAATATTACCCACCTTCTTACAAAGTCGCATAAAAATAGACAAGAGATCATGTACATTTACTAATCGCTGTTGCGCAAAGACCTCAATAATTATCTAGACGAAAAAAGTATACCTAATGTAAATGGACAGCCGGAATTAAATTTCTGTAAGTGCAGAGTGACAAAAAACTACATTACTGAGGTCATAAGTAATAGACTCGTCTATTTCGTCGATCGATTTTAGTATTACGAAATGGCGTTACCTAATAAATAATATCATAGTAGGCCGAGTTTTTACTAAAGTCTACAATAGTAGGCCGAGTTTTTTACTAAAGTCTACAATAGTAGGTCGAGTTTTTACTAAAGTCTACATAGTAGGTCGAGTTTTTACTAAAGTCTACATAGTAGGTCGAGTTTTTACTAAAGTCTACATAGTAGGTCGAGTTTTTACTAAAGTCTACATAGTAGGTCGAGTTTTTACTAAAGTCTACATAGTAGGTCGAGTTTTTACTAAAGTCATGAGTTAGGTTTTCTGGTAAGTTTCTTTTTAATTTGTTTTTCTAAAGTAATTCTTTGAAAGGTAAGAGTGTCTATGAAATAAAGTGAGACTATATTTATAGACACACTGAGTGAAACTAGGTTTTCTATAAAATAAACAGGAAACATATTTTGGGTTTCCGTGGAAAAAAATGCAGTTTTCTTTTAATATAGATACTTGTTGTGGAATCAACAAGGTGGTTTTATTTCGCAGTTCGTTTTCGGACAATAATTTTCTTTTATTTAGGGTTCCGTACCTCAATAGGAAAAACGGAACCCTTATAGGATCACTTTGTTGTCCGTCTGTCCGTCTGTCCGTCCGTTGAGTGTCAAGACCTTTATCTCGGGAACGCGTGAAGGTATCGAGTTAAAATTAAAACCATATACGCAGATCCATAGTGTCTTGCTGCTGAAAGAAAAACAAAGCTTATAAGTTTTCATTAAAAAAAGTTACAGCCGAATATATCGTAAAAAACGCATATTTTGACACTCACAAGGGAATTAAAACCTATAGGGTACTTCCCGTTGACCTAGAACTATGAAATTTGGCAAGAAGCATTGTGTTAGGTACACATATAGGAAAAAATCCGAAAACTGGATATTTTTAATTTAATCACGAAAAAAATAGTGTCTTTACGCAAGGAATGAGGGTCCAAATTTTATAGTTCTTTAACCGTATCAAGTGGGGTATCATATGAAAGGCCTTAATTAGTATAAGTTAAATAGGTTTTTAAATATATTTACGATGTATATTTTTCGGTATAAGAAGGAAAACAAAAAAAAAAAATGATTTCCCCCTTTTATCTACTAGTTTGTACGGAAGCCTCGGTGGGCGAGTCTGGCTCGCACTTGTCCGGTTTTTTTTTTATTTTACGATTCTTGTCCTTTTCTGACCAGTTTTTCGTATTTATAGATTTACAGCAAAGAAAACCCTACAATCTCGCTTTTGATATTTGTATCTATTCTCTTTCAAAAGATACTTACAGCCGGGTAAGTGTAGATCAGACAGACAGAGAGACGTACAAATAGACACCATAGCTCATCAATAGGCTTACAGGCTCATCAATAAGCTAGCACCCTTATTACGGAAGAAAAATAACTACTTAATTGTAAAAAACATGTTTCAGTATCTAACAGTTATTAGACATGACAAATCCAGGTTATTCTATTTCAAGCCTCTATCTTTACACATGTACAGTTTTTTACGGTATTCCATCACAAAAAACTATTAATGGTCTGCACACGGTACAAGCAAATTTGAACTCTTCTGTGCGGCTATAAACACGAACTAAGCCGTTGTAAAAGTACAAAGTGTTATGTCAGTTTTTGGCGTGAGACAGAGATTGACTTTTGTTACGTTTTTGTTGCTCAGTGGGCTGTAACGAAAAATACGTCGGTTTTTCTATGCACGAAGATTTTTGAAGCGTGAAAATAGAGATAGAACGTGTTGTATGAAAAAAATGTGTTTGCCACTAGTTTATTTTAAGCAACTAAGATTCCGGAAACAATTTTAAATACCCAATGCAGCGATGATTGTTTTTTACGTGACAACGTGTAATAAATCGATGAACGCCGGCTGCTTGCACGAAAAAGTATGACTCATTGTCCCGTTACGTTACGCTCCTTGTCCCGTTACGCGCGCGCGCGCTTGCGGTGGCTGAGGAAGCGGGCGAGTGTGCGCCGCGCCCGACCGTCCGCGACTCCGCATCGCTTCGCTTCCTCGGAACTCGCGCGCGGACGTACATATATTGTCACGTTAAACTATCGTCCGTAATCCGACTTTACAGACAACCAATTTTTTTTTTATAGTCAAGGTTCGTACATTTACTTTTTACCCGACTGCGTGAGAAGGAGGGTTATGTTTTTCGATTGTATGTATGTATGTTTATATGTATGTATGTATGTGGGTATGTATATATGTATGTGGGTATATATGTATATTATAATCATCCACTATAAAGTGGGGAGGGGACTGTAGCAGTCGTCGACACGAGGTATCCTAATGAGGGCTATAATAGTATGCAAATATTATTTAAGACAGTTTTTCTTTTATTTAAATAAATAAAAAAAAAACTGCAATTTTCTATATTCTGTTTAACAAAATGCTAATACTCCGCTCACAAAGTAGTGCTACTTAGTAACATAAAATTCAACGAATTTTGGTTCTTATTATGTACAGTTAGGTTTCTTAAAACGGAATGCAACAGTCATTTCGTTTTCTATTTATGTGTCTATCAGTCAATCATATATTTATATATGTCATGTCATGAATTGATTTGGCCGGAACCACGACTATATTGACGCTAGGAGTTGAAAAAAAAGTCAAGCTTCTGAGCAAAAAGCATGATGACCTAATACTTTGAAGTGGTATGCGAAGAAAAAAATAGAAGGCCACAAACAAAAGAAAAATGAAAAAGCCTTTCCTTATTTTTAGATAGATGAATTCACGATAACCTATAATTATATTTTTTAAATGGTTTGCGAAAAAAAGCCACAAACTCTATTACGAAAACAAAATCATGTAGATACTTACTTAATTGGTGAATTTTCCCTAGCTGTGGCTGCCTCGTATAGCTTTAGTGAAAAAATTACCTTGATTGCTATATAACCATACTTAGAAATAGTGAAAATGCACCTTAACTGCTGTATGAGCTCACTTTGCTTTAGTGAAAACCAACATTAGTTGAATAGATTCACACAGCTCTGGTGAAAACACACCTTAATCGCTGTAGGTATAAGCTCACAAAGCTCTATTGAGAACACACCAACTCACAAACTCTAGTATAAAAGTGACCTTAATTTGCTGTGTAAATTCGCACAGCTTTATCGGAACCCACATTGATTGCTGTATAACCACATACGATTCTATAAAAACACACACCTTTCTGCTGTAGCTACTCACACTGCTCTATTGAGAACGCACTTTAATTGTTGTCTAAATTCATGAGTTCTAGTGGAATAGGCAACTTAATTGCTGTATAAGCTTGCACAGCTTTAGCGGAACTCACATTAATCGCTGTATAAGCTTGTACAGTTCTAGTGGAAACGCAGCTTAATCGCTGTATAAGCTAACTGTGCCTCCTAATGCAATATGTCGTCTAAAAACAATTTGCTACACAACATCCCGTGCGGTCTTTCTTTCATTACCTAGCATATCCATCTGTATTCCACCCAGGCATTAATATCTTGTATTCTATTTTATACTTTACACACATAATCCTAAGCTTAAATTCACATAGCAGACTAAATGTACTTGTTACGTTTTACTGTACAATCCCCCAGGCTAGTTGGAAAGGGGTCTGCTATGTTTTTAAAGTGAATTATTTTGAAAGAAAGAAAGCTTGGGGACACTTTTAAGTGTTTTCAAGTTTCTAGAGAAGCGCTTTAATGCTTAAGCCTTAAAAGCCGGTCAAGTGCATTTTGTGTTATGTGCAATGAAGGGTTCCGTGGTTGCCCGTCACATACGCAGGTTTAAATATAGAATGTTTTGTTTGACACTATGAATACTTTTCGAAACATATATCCAAAAGCAACTATTTAGTTTGAATTCTGAAAAATCAGCACGTTAAAGATTATCCATTAAGCCCACAAACATTAGACAAGATAAAAAAAACATCTATAATTCTACACTATAGGTGCGTGTAGCGTAAGTACCTTTTTTTCATAAATTTATAAATCTTTTCACTTTCTTGGCATAATCGATGTCCACGCCAAATTACTCTTTTCTAAGTGTCGCTGAGCTAATCCGCGGATAGACATTCGAACGTCTTGGCAAAACTATAAAAGTTCTCCATTGATAACGGAACCCTCAAAATGAAGAGCTACTTTTAATTTTTCAGGTTTTAAAGAATATTTTCTTCTCTGTCGGAATAATTCCACAAAAATTTCTGTCGAATTAAAATATCAGAAAGATTATGAAACGTAAAAACTTTTATGAAATTGCTTTCTGAAGGGAGAGAAAAAATAAAGTAGTATTTTAATAAGATATCGTATGGGTAGTAAGTTTCCGGCAGCCTGGTAAGGAGACCGTCTGACTTGCGATCCGCAGGTCCTGGGTTCGAATCCCACGGCACGCACCTCTGTCTTTTCGAAGTTATGTGCGTATTGTTGATTGCCGCCAACTTCAAACGGTGAAGGAAAACATCGTGAGGAAACCTACATGTCTGAGAGTTCTCAATGATCTTGAAGATGTGTGAAGTCTGCCAACCCGCACTTGGCCAGCGTGGCAGACTATGGCCTAACCCTTCTCACAATGAGAAGATGACCTGTTCCCAGCAGTGGGACAGTTTGAACAAACAGGGCTGATATATATACTTAGTCTGGCCATAAATACTGTTACAGTTAAAAATAAGAAAGATATTACATTTGCTAGATATTGAATCTCTGTGATTGCATTACACAAAGTTGGTATGAAGCCAAATGCAATTTTTAAAACTCTCCATACGCTTGGTATTAGTCAAATGTTTGTGTACCGGGCTATTAATAGGTACAATGAGACCTCCTCTGTTTGTGACAGAAAAAGATCTGGCCGACCACGTAGTGTTCGTACGAAAAAGGTGGTCAAAGCAGTAAGGGAAAGAATTCGAAGAAATCCTGTCCGAAAGCAAAAGATTTTATCTCGGGAGATGAAGATAGCACCCAGAACCATGTCGCGTATTTTAAAAGATGACTTAGGACTTGCAGCCTATAAGAGACGCACTGGTCATTTTTTAACTGATAATTTAAAAAAGAATAGGGTGGTAAAATCGAAACAACTACTGAAGCGGTACGCAAAGGGAGGTCACAGAAAAATGTTGTTTACGGATGAGAAAATCTTTACAATTGAGCAACATTTTAACAAACAAAATGACCGTATTTATGCTCAAAGCTCTAAGGAAGCTTCCCAATTAGTCGACAGAGTGCAACGTGGGCATTATCTGACTTCATTGATGGTTTGGTGGGGTGTTAGCTATGAAGGAGTGACTGAGCCATATTTTTGTGAAAAAGGTATCAAAACATCGGCACAAGTGAATCAAAATACCATTCTTGAGAAGGTAGTTAAGCCCCTTAACAACACCATGTTCAATAACCAAGTATGGCCTTCCAACAAGACTCGGCGCCAGGTCATAAAGCTCGGTCCACGCAGTCTTGGTTGGAAGTGAACGTTTCGGACTTCATCAGTGCTGAAGACTGGCCGTCGTCTAGTCCTGATCTTAATCCGCTGGATTATGATTTATGGTCAGTTTTAGAGAGTATGGCTTGCTCTAAACGCCATGATAATTTGGAGTCCCTAAAACAATCCATACGATTGGCAGTGAAGAATTTTCCCATGGAAAGAGTGCGTGCTTCTATTGATAACTGGCCTCAATGTTTAAAGGACTGTATTGCAGCCAATGGAGACCACTTCGAATAAGCTTTTATATTTTAAATTGTTTTATATTTATGTATTAAACTAACACACTGTAAAAGTAATAAATATTATTTGCAATAAAAAAAAAATTTTTTTCTTCGTGACAATATTTATGGCAAGACTAGGTATATGGGTACACCCAAGATATTTGGTATTTACAGGTTATGTCTAGAAACCAGTTTTTACAGTACGAAAATTTATAGAAAAAATCCTATAAAATGGAAAAAATATTGAGGGACTGTAATTTCATGTACATAATATGGTTTTAATAACTAGAACTAGAAACATGGTTTAGCAATAACCATTTACTTAGAAACTTTTTACGAAACTAGTAAACAAATATATTTTATTTATTTTTAATTTATTAGTAAGCTAATTAAATTCGCAGTTAAATAAATTGTCAAGCATAAAAACAAACATCAACATGTTCATCACACAAAATGCTTATTTAGGAACTTTGTTTTAAGTGCGTATTAACTAAACATTATATTTACACGTACATATACATAAATACAACTAAACTAAAATAACCTAAACAACTTAAATAATACACAAATACAACAAAATAAAATAACCTGCAACTTAAAAAAAAACAAAAGAAAACAAAGAAACAAACAACCATATTTTTGAATAAAAATATGGTTGTTTGTAAAGTCGGCTTACGGCGATATGTTTACGTGATAACGATGCGTCACAAGCCGCTGATAACGATGCGTCACAAGAACGCTTAGACCGATCGTGCCTCTCTATGGATTGTTCCGCGCTCTCGCTTGCACGCTCGGCTCAGGCGGAACGTGACAATGAGTCATGCTTTTTCGTCCGTTCAGCCGGCGATCATCGATTTATAAGACGTTATCACGTTAAAAACTAAAGATTCAAGCATTGTTCTTCAGCCGACTCACAAATCGGTAACGAGCGGTGTATGTGTCATGATCCACGAACGTAAGACATTAGCATGTCTAATAAAGTAAGTTCGTATAGACTGAGTGGCCAGCCCTAGTGTCAGAGTTATTAAGCCGCCGAAAGGCCTCTGATTTGGCTTGACGATAGTTGATTTTAAGAACAAACAACTGGGACCTATACTATTTAACGTATCATCCGAGTTCATCCGACCCACGCTAGTGCTCAGAAAGAAATGCCACTCACGGTCACCCATCTGAAAACTAACCCGTCCATCCGTTGCTTGATATTAGTGATCGTTCGAGAACATCTAGTCAAGCTACGCCACGAGCGCTACTAATGCGCACTATAACTAATAAGATTATATCACACGTTCCGTGGAACATTATTGGTTCTTCACTCGTTACTAATTCGTTGACAAAAGACGGCCACGCAGTATTGCTCCTCAAATGACCCAGTCACATCGGGGCCCAATTCAGTTATTCAAGACCGCTCCATAGCTGAACCATATGTGGAGCGTTTCCCGTCGGCCGCCATAGTTTTTTGATTCAGTCACTTTTATGTCATACAATTGACACATTAGATTAAACGTAACACGTCCTTCGCTCGTTACTTAATCAAAAAAGATATCAGCCGACAGGAAATGCTTCGCACAAGGTTCAGTTACGGATCTGTTTTGAATAACTGAATTGCCCCCCTGTATGTACTTACGTAGCAGAGGAGCTATCTAAAGCAAAATTATTGTCTAATTTTTTGGTAAAGTAAACAAAACAGCGTTACAGCGCTGGAATAATAATTTAATCGTTTATCTACGATTATACGATACGATTGATACTTGCAACGCAGAATTGAATCTATGGTGTGTTTTCTCGCCAGCAAAACGTTGAAAGCACTCACTTCACTAGTAAGCCACTGAGTGAGGTGCGGCGCTCTTGCCGCAGTTGAATGTAACAAAGAAGCTATGAGTGGTGTCTGCTCTTTACGTAAGTACATATAGCTCAATGAGCCACATTTCATACATTTCGTTGAGTGTGCGTCTGCTTTGCATGATCTCATTCCCACATGCCCATTTTTCTATCGGACAGCAAAAAGCACGAAAAAGCGACATCGTTACATAGTTGTTATTCCGAAAACACGTACGAAACGCTTTGTCTCCACCTTCATTGTGCGTACCGCCGACGGTAAAGTGCAAGCCTATTTTCGAATAAAAAAATTGGTTGTCTGTAAATTCGGTTTACGGATGATAGATTAACATGACAACGTCATAACAAAACATTGATGAAATGATGATGATGATGATGTAACGGGACAATGAGAGTAACGGGACAATGAGTCGTACTTTTTCGTGCGTGCAGCCGGCGTTCATCGATTTATTAGACGTTGTCACGTCAATAAGTCATGGATCGGTGTTGAGTTACTCCCACGTCGATAATATTTAACATAAGTTTTAAAACGTGTACGATAGGAAAATTTAATAAACCGTTTGTCATGTTTATTATTAGGGACCTATAAATTGTGGGTATCAAAATTATATAACGCTAACACGAGGTAGCCCTTATTGCGGCGTAAATCTTATCATGGAGTTTGGCAAAGTTATTGCCTTGTGAAATTGTGATGAAGATGGTAGCATTATTGTGTTATTTGGCGGTAGATGGTTCCGTTGTGATGAGAGTATTTGATAAGACTACAAGAGCAAGACAATTGCGTGATGTTAAGCTTTGCGCTTGCCAATTAGCGTTCAATGCAACCCAGAATTTTGAACTTCAATAGTTGCCAAATCTGCGTGTGGTAATGCGTTGCGCTCGTTACTGAGATTGAAATTTACCAACAACAACCGTTTTTGTTTTAATAAATTAATTTGAATTTGAATAAGTATTAATCGCGAAACCCTAAGAACTCGTTTCGTTACTAATAAGATGTTAAATTTAATTATGTCAGGATTTTTTCAGTAAATATTGACCCGTAATGACAATCAAGAAAGTTTGCACGCTACTTTTTGGTGGCACATATGATTGTAATATTAATAAGCCGTAGATTAAATATTTGGTAACGGTTTGGTACTTTCCTGTAAGAAAGCTCTACCACATAAAAGTAAGCGAATAATCGATGTTCTTTAATAGAGTATTTTGTATTTTAACAAAGTTACTATGACGCTAAATACTTATTATGTGTATACATAAATAAGTAGATATGCGTCTAAATTCATTCCACCCCACAAAGACAAAGCTCTTCAGGAATTTGGAAATGACTTCTCTAACATTCCAACGCTATGTTCCACGTATACGGTCTCAAACACTTGTCCTATATGAACCTCCTTGACGTACACTCGAGATTTGTTTTATTATAATCATTATGACGTTGGCATTAAGGTTTAGATCATTTGAATATTTTAATAGGAAGAAAATTAATTTGTTCCTTTTATTATATACAGTTTTTAATCATAATATTTCACTGACAGTTGTTCATTAAATGATTCTGATTTCTGATTTCTGATTTCTGACTGACAAAGTTCTTATACATTTATATACACTAGCCATTTTTTGCGGCTTTATTCTGCCACATGTGTGAGGCCTTCTGTATATACCTTGTAACTGGTCTTCCTACGAAGTGCTTGCTTGACTGGTTCGTGGTCTCCATTCAAGAACTTTTCGGCTTCATCGGCCGTCAGTTCTACGTGCTCTATGCCCTGCCCACTGCCACTTCAACTTGCTAATCTGCTGTGCTACATCGGTGGCTTTCGTACGTTTATGAATCTCTTTTTTTCTGATAAGATTTTGCAGAGAGACCCCGAGCATAGCCCTCTCCATAACTTGTTGCGTAAATTTGAGTTTTCTTGTAAGACCCATAGGGAGTCATTATTTATTGTATATTATATTATAATTTCTTCTGAGTAAGGACCGATACCACATTCTATATCGGTGTCAAAAAAAATCCAATGAGATATTACTCAATACTTACTACATTAATATAGTATGATATGGACTAGATCTAACCATACATATATATATCAGGTAAACGTCTGAAATCAATTTAGAACCTCGAGTTTTCGATTCGGAATGCGATCGGGAATGCATCGATTACACAAATCGAGGTGAAGTGAACGACCGCGAGCGACAGTACACGAACACGGGATGTAAGTGACAAGCGTAAGCGATGATGTTTATTAATTTGAGTAAGTGTGCTTACAAACTAGAACTAATATACAATCTACACATCATTAACTATCTATCTATCTAAAGTACTACACAAAAAAAAACAATTAGATTACTCCAGACCGACGAAGGTCTCAAGATTAGGTATGTAAATGTGTTGAAAAAAAAAACTTATATAATTATCAATGTGTACTTATTTCTCTAGTATTCTTCTATTATTTTCTATTCAGTCAATTTCCAATCCAGTATCGGGTTCTACTGTATAAAGAATATAGTAAAACCCGATTATCCGGATGTCAATATGCTGTCAAACGTAGATTATTCCTATCTTATTCGTTCACAAGTCAGTGTACCTACGCGAAAGTATCCAGCTAAAAAAAAAAATTAACTACCGTTTGCGTAGATTGTGATGTCAGTCAATATCTCAGGGTTAACTTAAATAATATGTCAGTGTTATCTTATCTCTTATAAAAGCGAAAGTCACGCTGTCTGTCGTCTGTCTCTCTATCTGTTTGTTATTTCTTCATGGCTAATCGTTGTGAAAATTGATACAAAAATTCTTTAAGACCTGGAAAAGGACTATTTCATTTTAGGACAATTATCATCACGGTTTTTTATCATTGTGATCGTGATAAAATGCTAGTTTAATATAAAATTATCAATAAATCATTAAAATAAACTGTGTCAACTGATGTATCATAGGAGGACCACATTAAAAACACGCGATAAATTAATATGAGCGGCATTTGTGATTGTGCTAGGGGACGACCTAAAAAAGTATGGTGAATTGCATGAATGATGATATGGGTAAAAATACTTCGAGTTAAGATATTTATTATGAGTAACAGAGATGAATGGAGAAGCCAAACATGCTGTACCAATCCAACCCTGTTTCCACTTACTTATGAAGGTGATTAAGTGGAAACAGGGTAAGAAAAATTACAAGAGGCTTTTATTATCAAATCGCTTGCGTTTATGTCATGAACCAAACCAATTTTATCGCAGTCATCTCAGCACTTAATAGTGAAGTGCAAAATCGCCTTAATTATTGCAGTATCGATTTCACGGTTCGATGGGATTCCGGCATACAACAAAACTGGCCGGAATAATACATATTAGAATTGGAACTGCCCTATTTTTTAACCGACTGCTTAATAAAATGGGTAATGTGGAAATTAAATTGTGTCTAGCTTCAGGGTTTAATTAAAAAAAGGTGTTAACTAAAATCTATAAGAGTTTCTTTGTTCTTTCTTAACCTTTGGGTAAGAATTACACTATTTGTTTTATTTTTTTATAGGTATTATGTTAATATATTTAGTACATGTAGGTATTTTATATATTGTAATCATATTGGCATTCATAAATTAATTCTGTAAGTATTTCGCAATTGGAAAATATTATTAAACAAATCCTTTGATATACTAAGTATAACTTTTAATATATATAATATATGTTTATTTTATTTGTTGAATCGTAGCATACTTACTAATACAGGTATAGAAGACTTCACAAACACTATCTAATCAAATAGCAGAAGAATAATTCTTTGCATGCCCAAAATGCTGGCCTTTACTTTGGACAAAATGTAAGCATTGCCATTCAGAGAGGAAATGCCGTCAGCATTTTGGGCACTCTGCCTGAAACTGGAGATTGTTTGAAATATCCATAATCTTTGTTGCCTATGGATATTTTAAATAATCTCCAATCACTCAGCTTTTCAAATATTTATTATTTATTTATTAGTTTTAGTATAATTTATTACAGCATTAATAAAATGTAAGTTATTAAATTATATTAATAATCAAATAGCTAATCTTGCTACTTCGCAATCAAATGCAAATCATTTTAAACAGGAGCTAAAAACTTTTATATGAATAATACAATATGCATCTCGTTCTACGGTAACTGTGTAGCTTTTATCTCTATCTTTTGTAGCTCGTGATAAAGTAATGTGTCTACTTCAGCGTCAGAAATACGAAAAATTGTCACCGTTTCATGGTGGATATTCCAAAAAACCCGAACGAAACGCTTTGGTTCCACTTTCGTCGTGCGAACTGCTAGATTGTGGAATACGCTTCCTGAGTGGGTCTTTTCCGATAGATATGATCTGGGTGTCTTTAAATCACGAGAGAACTGGTTTCTTCTATGTAAACGTGCTCCATCGTATACCGCAACGTCGCTTAACATCAGGCGAGCTGGCGGTCAAACGCAAACCTATTTCTACATAAAAAAAATAAACTTCTGCGTTTTTTTTGCCTTTTGTTGTTTTGCTCTTTTGTGCTTTGGCTAGATAGTCGTGAAGTACATGACTTTATTGTTTTATCTAGTCGACCTAACAAGTCAAAATGCGCGGTTCGAACCGCTCGCGGTGCGAAACGCCTAAATACCCGTAGGTACTAATTACATTAACTTAAGGTCGAGATTAAAGCGCGTAGCTATCTCTCTCGAGCATCACATTTTGAAACATATAAAATTATTGAATAGGGATATTAGAAAAATTTGAGGCGAATTTGTTTATTTAGAAAGGAGAAACATTTCAAAGAAAGTTCTAATCAGGTATCATTTGTACTGGCGACGGAATCAGAAAAAACATATATTTTCTAATTCCTCAGCCAATTTAAAAGATATCGAAGAATTAAATATTTCTCCTGTCTAAGCAAACAGATTCGCCTCTCACTCTTCTAATATACCTATTTAATGATTTTATATGTTTAAAAAGGTTGTGATGCGTGAAAGAGTTAGCTGCGCGCGTTGAGCGAATCCTTGAGTTACAGAATGTACTTGCCTGGCAAAATCAACGATAATTTCTTTTTTTTTATGGTTCTTGGAACGTACCCAATTATTTTGAATGAGACCTTTTATAATCACATACCTACATACATTCTATGTGGTCTTTTTGGCAAGAAAATATTTTTTTTAAACATAACCTTATACAATGACTTTAAGAAAACTCTTTCTCAGAAACCATAACTGTTACGAACAATACCGATTACTTTTTCTACCCGTTCACTTTTACAATGGCATGTCACATGACACACATTTTTGTTTTGCAATGTTGACAACTGTGTTACCAGTTTACGGAGACTTTATACCACATGAATTTGTTTAAAAACAGTATAATCTGAGTTTTTTTAATGCAATTTCTCTTTGATCAGTCATTGCAATAAGTAGCCAAGTACGTGTCGCGCCACGCGCGAACTAGGGTTCCATAGTTGTATATTATAATTTATGTGAACTTACTTACGAACCTTCTTATATACGAGTTAACTTATGTTAGTTTAAATGTTATGTTTTATGTTTATAAGTATTTGCACGAAATTTTCAGTTTTTACTTCTCTAAGTACATTTTTTAAGTTGATCGACTATTACTTATTTATTTATTTATTTAACACTTTATTGCACACAATTACAAAGTAACAAGCTGTACAATAGGAGGACTTAATGCTAATGTAGCATTTTCTGCCAGTCATCCTCATAGTGAAAGACAGACAGGATGTAGGCGTGCTGCAAAACTTAGGTATATGAAAATATTATTATAAAAACACACTATATAATATACTAAATAATAATAATATTAAATACATACTATATATACTTAATACACACGAAATATATACTTACATGGACGAATATACATAAATATATATATACAAATTAATAATGATGAAATGATTAACGAAGTAACATTGCTTTCAAATAATGCTCACGTACTGATCTTTTGAATATTTCTTTTGATGGTGCTTGTCTGATATTAAGAGGGAGCTCGTTCCACAGCCGTACCGCCATCACTCGGAAAGAATCACTGACGAATGATGTGGTGTGTCTAGGAGTGGCCAGAAGTAGGAGATTACTAGTTCGAGAAGGGTTTAACCGGATGTCCGAGAAATAGGTAAAAGATTCTTTAAGATAGGAAGGTGAGTTGGGATCATTCAAGACAGAGTATAATAAGTTAACTATCCTGGCATTTCTCCTATCACGGATCATAAGCCATTTAAGTTTAGAACGGTACTCGCTTATATGATCATATTTCCGAAGGCCAAATATAAAGCGGATGCAAGTGTTGAGTAAACGTTCAAGCTTGCTTAGTAGTTCTTGGGAAAGATCGAGATAGCTGATATCAGCATAGTCAATGATCGGTAATAGGAGAGAGTTTACTAAAGTAGTTTTTGTATCAATAGGCAAAAAATTTTTGAAGCGGCTAATAGAGTGGAGTGATGCATAAAACTTGCGAGAAACTTCCTTGATTTGGGGCTGCCAAGACATATTTGAATCAATGAGTATGCCTAGATCTTTAACAGTGTTGGTGAAAGGGATATCACAATTGTTGTATCTCAGCAAAGGTAACGCGGCCAGATCTACAGTGGCGAGACGACGAGGGCTGCCAACAACAATAGCTTGACATTTATCAGGATTAACCCGAATACCGAATCGATTGGACCAAGTTTGAAGCCGAAGAAGATTGTCATTGAGAGAATGGATTGCCTTGTCTATATCTTGGACATCAGTATGAAGGTACAGCTGTAAGTCATCGGCATAAAAATGATAATGACAAGTAAGTTGAGAAGAGAGCATATCGATAAATGAGGAGAAGAGCAATGGTGATAAAATTCCACCCTGAGGTACACCAGCAGATAGCTCGCTCCAGTCAGATAAGCCGAGGTTGGTGCGAATTGCCTGCCGCCGCCCCTTCAAATAAGATGAGAACCAGTTTATTGAATCGACCGAAAAATTTCTATGACGTAATACAGCCAGAAGTAAGTCGTGATCTACGGCATTGAATGCATTACTAAAGTCAATGAGAACCAAAACCGTGACTTGACCATTTTCCATGGCGCCTCTCATATCCTCAGTGACCTTTAGCAAAGCAGTGGTAGTACTATGCCCAGACCTGAAGCCCGATTGCATTGGATTGAGTAGTTCTGAATCTTTAAGGAATTCTGTGACTTGTTTGTGGACTGCTGACTCGATGACTTTCGAGAGAAATGGAAGTATCGAAATGGGACGAAACTGATTCGGCAAGAGAGCATTAGGAATCTTAGGGAGAGGCAATACGTGTGCCTTACGCCACATATCAGGAAATTGCCCGGATGTGAAGGAAAAGTTAATTATATGTGTGATAGCTGGGAGAATATGATTAAGAATATACATTACCATGACACGACCAACATCATCACAGCCTACGGCTTTTGATTTAAGGTTGAGAATTATTTTATGTACAAGATCTTCACTGACAGAAGAAAAATTAAAGGGAGCTGAAACAGGGGAGGGCAAGCATTCAATTTCTTTAAGGATTGTATTTTTACTAGTTTGGTCTAGGCTGTTACTTGAAGTGAAATGGTTATTAAGTATGTTTAAGTCAATTGGAATTTTTGATTCAGGCGACTTTGGTTTCCCGATACCGATTGATCTCAAAAATTTCCAAATACCCCCAGGGGTAGAAGATTTGACTTGGTCTGAGATGTATAGCCGTTTGGCATTGCGGCATAACTGATTACATCTATTTCTTAGCTTTTTATAATCATCCCATTTCGAGTCTGATCTCTCGTTTTTGAATTTACGAAATGCTCGGTTTCGTCTAGCCATCGCTTTCCGTATTTGATCAGATATCCACGGTGATGCATTATGTTTGATTCTAACCGGACGCACTGGTGCATGGCGATCAAAGAGGTTGATAATATTAGAAGTGAGACAATTAGTCATCTCGTCAATCGATTGAAACTTCTCGACCTCCATCCAGTTCAAACCAGAAGCGTCCTCGGATAGCCGAACTAGGTTCATGCGTGCAAAATTCCTTTGGAGCAAAATCACCGGCTTAGGCTTAGGAGTACGAAACTTTACCGAGGCATAGATAAGGTCATGGTGAGAGATTCCCGGGACCTCTATCTGACCATATGTAGAAAAAAGGTTAATATCGGAAGTAACTATAAGGTCAAGTAGAGTATCATTGGTACGTGAGTGGTGAGTTGGTGACAACTGAACTAATTCAAGGTTTGAGGAGTCCACCAAAGACCTAAGCTTCTGTGCGCGTGAGTCATTTTTGATCAAACAGGTATTGAGATCACCCATTAATATTATTTTATCATAATCTAATAGTAATACTTCTAGGGCAGTTTCAAGGTCGGAAAAGTAATTGATTTTATCATTATGACTGTAAGCTACTCCGAGAAGTAATTTAGCGCCTAGGTTTATTTCGATGAATATAAATTCCAAGGATCGGGTGTAGGCGGATGGGGATTGCAATATTACTTTGTAGGGGATGTGACTTTTCAAGTATATGGCAACTCCTCCTCCACCCTTTCCGATACGGTCATTGCGAATAAGAATATTTTTAGGTATAGGAAACAGATGGGATGGTAGACTGGGCTTAAGCCAGCTCTCCGATACTAGTACAGCATGGATATGATCAGAAGAAAAGGTATCAATAATGTCAGAATAGTGCGCATTAATGCTTTGTGCGTTGATGTGACACACATTGAAGTTCTTAGAATACGGAGAAAAAATATCTTTAAGTAGATTTGCTGGTGACGAGACGTCATCGTCAGCGCTGAGGAAAGATGAGCTATCAGAGCAAGCTGTTACAAATGAATCATCATTTGAATGCATATTACAATATAATAAAGTAATAAAATATAATTATATGTGTATATAAATAAAAAAAAATATTTCTACTATTTAAAAAACTTAAAAATATCTAACAACTAAATTGTTTTGTTGCATACCGTGCTGGCTATAAAATATTTAATGTAACAATGGTTTATATTACAAATTCAAAGCCTCATAAGAACAAACATACCAATCTTGGACACATATAGGGGGGAAAAAATGTAAAAACTAGACAGAAAAATATAAAGCAACGAGAGGATGGAAGACTTAGAGCATCTGTTGATAGATGCTCAAAGATGGAAGAGGGAAAAAAAAAAAACTGCTTAGTTCATTATATGGCATTTCGATTTTTCAGTCGTCAAGTTGATCAGCTTGTATTAACTGCGTAAGGAAACGCCTATTCCAAAACGTTGTCAAATGAATAAATTAAACTTGTATTGATAGTAAGTTAATTTAGAAGAGAGAATTTTACAATGCAATTTAAATAACGTTAAGTAACGTTTGGAACAAACCTTTAAAAGAGATAGTTTTATTCTAGTGCCATCCGTTGACAATTTTCAAATACTTTCCTTTCTCCAAAACCCCTCATTGCTTACAGTCGAAGAGAAAAACTATTGTTTATACAAATTACACAGTTATAGCACTGTTGTCACAAAGCCAAATGCACACATACAAGCTTAGGCATAAAACTTACTATCAAGTCAACGCAAATCACAGATAATCGCTTGGTCTTTATGTATCGACTGAATAGAAAACACACATAGTCTATATTGAGAAGAAAAAGAAAAAAAAAAAAAAAAAAAAAAAAGAGGACGTAACAGATATTTAGATACCTCAGAGTTTATGTCACTGTCAAAAATTACAAATGACTGACGGAAGGAGCAGCTGTCACAAGACAGTGTTTACAAAATTTAGATACTAGTGCACAAAGTTTGTCGGTATTTACTGAAACAAAAAGTATGTAATAACAGAAGTAATCACGTAATATACTCAAATGCGTATTGAATGTAGTCTATGTGCGCAGATAAACATACATGACACACAGGCCAAAGACATAATGCCAATCACTTTGTGAACTTTGCCTTGGCTGCAGCAGCTGCTGGTCTGTTTCGATTCTGAGGAGGTACTAAAGTGGGTACTGGAACCTCTGCAGTCTTCTTTGACGAGTGAGCTATATTGGAGTCCGTCAGGGGTTTCTTTGTACTTTCTGAATTCGGAAACTTTGCAATCAGTTCGACCAACTCTTGTGATGAAGAAACCTTCTTTCGCTCATTGTTAGGCAATTTGATGATGACCTGCCCGCCCTGAGTCCAGCTGCGGGTTATGCCAAAGTGTTTGCGAGCATTGGTAAAAATGTCCTGCTTCGATTTAGTGAGAAACTCGCCGACGACTGTTGAGCTAGACTTTAGCTTTTTCTTCTCACGCCAGACCGTATTACGATTAACTATGTCAGCAAAACGAACGAGAATAGGCCTATTTCGATTTTCAGCCTTGCTCCCCAGGCGATGGCAAGACAACAGTGATGTTGCTTGAATATCCACCAAGCCCAATTTAGTGTGAATGATATTGAGGATGACCTCCGAGCAGTTCTCACCTTCAGTTTCTTGAATGCCGGTAAATATTAGTGCATTACGTCGACTGTGGGTCTCCAAATCATCCACTCTCAAGGTAAGAGAATCAATAAGTAATCGTAGAAGTGATAAAATTGACCCTACAGACTTTTTAAACTCGGTGAACTCGAGACTTAGGGTATCCAAGCTGGTTGGATTGTCAGGCACTGTAGATCTTAACTGGGTCTCAAAACACGCCATCTTCGATAACAGGGACTCCTCAATCTTCTTTTGCATTTCCAATACATTTTGCATGTTTGTCATAGTGAGGGTAGAATTTGAAACTTATCTGGAAGTTATGCCAGCAGGTCTGCACTCTACTGCAGATTTAGCATCTGGTTGTGTCACTATATTAGCACTAGTAGATTTAGGCACTATTTACTTGTATTATAACACTTCCAGCATCAAAACTTTAGGATAAATAATTTTAAATTAATTTTAATATGAGAGCTAAAGAAACTTAAAGTTGACAGTTCAGTGTTGCCTACACGATTACTCGTTGTAAAGCATGCATAGCTCTGATAGATTATCTTTTAATTTCTTCATATATGCTACTAGCATTTTTTCATATCTCCAAAGACAATTGCTTAGCCAGTGGGGAGGGGGAACACTTGACTATAACACGAAAATTATAACTTCAAAGCTAAATATTTCGCAAACAGTTTCCTGTATTGAAAAATGGTTTTCACACACCCCCATTATTTTTAGGGTTCCGTACTCAGAGGGTAAAAACGGGACCCTATTAATGAGACTCCGCTGTCTGTCCGTCAACCCGTCCGTCCGTCTGTCGCCAGGCTGTATCTCATGAACCGTGATGGTTAGACAGTTGAAAATTTCACAGATGATGTAGTTTAGTTGCCGCTATAACAACAAATACTAAAAAACAGAATAAAATTAATATTTAAGGGGCTCCCATACAACAAACGTGATTTTTTGCTCGATATTGATAACGGCAACAGCTAGACACTTGAAATATTCACTGAATATTGAGTTATATTATTCACTTTAAAAATAAATAATTAAGTTAAAATAAAATTAATATTTAAGGGGGGCTTCTATACAACAAACGTGTTTTTTTTGTCGTTTTTATAGATAATGGTACGGAACCCTTCGTGCGTGAGTCCAACTCGCATTTGCCCGTTTTTTTTTGATTTTTTATCTAACGATATTCTACACGATAGGGTAGATGAGAAAAAATAATCCCCACTTTTCGGATACGGGAAAAACGGGAGGAATAATAATAACAATATTTTAAGTAAAATTGTGAGATAAAAATACTCGTACCTATACTTATCTTTTAAAACCATGTTCCTACAATAATTGCAAATTTTTATTATTTATCCTAGCAACCCCGGTAATCTCTATTATTTTACTCGACACTATGTCGTTGTGAAATTGATCGGTAAAAACGCTTCATGGGAATTAGGTGTTTTCTATTAACCATTGAATTATCACATTTAAATTGTTCGAGATTGTATGGCTTTGACACTTATAACAGCTCCTGAAGCTTGTCAATAGTAATATGTAATTATACAATTTTAGGTTAAAAACTGGGACCCAATGTAAAACGCATCTATCAGCACCATTCGAGCAAGACATAAAATGTTACTGGAGTAATTTAAAAGAAACTATTCTTGGTCAGTTGTTCTTAACCTTTTTGTGAAGAAGGTCCGTTTTGTTATGTCAAAATATGTTTTTTGCTGTAGACCACTACAAAATACAACAGTTCATGGTCCACTGCAAGGCATTAAGTACCTAATGACAATGATCAGAAATTGGTTTGATTATTTTTTGGACAACAGGAGCAATTCTCTGGGCACCACTAAACTAATTAAAAAACCAAATTAAAAAAAAGAAATAAATTCTCATTAAATTTTTGTTTCATTTATGAATTTGGTGCATAGGAGGTAGGCAGAACATCAAAGATCAAGAGTCTGTTAGGCGCCAGATTTGATCATGGTTAGAGGGATATATCAGAGGGAAAGGGTGTTAGATGGTTAGAAGGTATTATAGGGTAATATGTAATTTTGGCTTGCAGTATCAAGTGGTCAGCCCATCGCCTAAATAAATTCCAATTTCTCTCAAGTCCCATAACTGACTTTACAGAATGCCCGGAAATAAAAGCAGCTGGCACATTCTTTACCTTCTCTCCCAGTTCAACAAGAAGGAGTATTGAATTTAGTAATTTTAAGATTTTTTTCACAGATACAGTAACAGCAAAATTTGTTTTGCTCAGTTAACAATACATGGAATAAACTAATAATAAATTTAGTTACGATGATTTCGTCTGCGGACCATTTCAGACGTAGAAGTCACAAATCATAGAAACCAATTGGTCCGTGGAACTCGGTTTGAGAACTATTGATGTACGGTTTGGATTTATTATTATTCCATGACAACGTAATATGGTGATGGGTTCAAAGCTTCATGGATCGATAAAATTATTATTACTATTCCATGACAACGTAATATGGTGATGGGTTCAAAGCTTCATGGATCGATAAAATTATTATTACTATTCCATGACATCGTAATATGGTGATGGGTTCAAAGCTTCATGGATTGATAAAATGAGACTCAAATCAAATAATATTAGGAACGACAGCAAATAGTAAACGCGTTATGCAGATCATCTTAGTTCATAACTAAGCAGCTAACATGCTATTCAGAATGAACCCTTTGAAAGGTGGAACTAGTCTTGTTTAGTAACTATTTGGCAGCCTCATTTGTTATTAGTTCAAGTTAGTTTACCTTAGTGCTTAGTTACGTAAGTTATTGGGAACTTTTCCCTGCGGATATCATTACTTACTTTGAAGGTATATTTCTAGGTAATATGAGCCGACCTTGACTTAGCAGTATTTTTCCATAATGTAACATTCCAAAAAAACAAACTTGTATAAGCTATCGGTAAATTCAAGCTCGTTATCATACAAACGTTTGTCAAGTGTAGGCGTTCCTCTAGCGTTTAAAGTACGTCGACCAAAGCGGTATAAGCGCACGAGTGATGGGGAAACCAGCTCGAGCGCTGTAAGGATGCAACGTGTAACCTTCGTCAAGCAATAAAAGATAGCCTATGTTACTCCAATTGTACGCGTTACACCAATCGCACACGTTACTCCAATCTTACGTGTTACTCCAAACTTAAGCTTTACTCCAATGGTACGCGTTACTACAATCGAGGGTAGGCATCCTTCTAACGTTTGACAAACGTTGACGTGAGCATCAGCGTCACATGCCGCGCCGCTTCGACGTTCATCAAATTTTGAAGGAAAACTTACGCTCGTCAGACTGTAGTATAATATCAACCGAAGTGGGAGTGCGTGTGACAGATAGCACGCAAAATTGGATTGATGGTTGGGCTGAAAGGTTATGGAGTGGAGAGTGGACTCGAGCACCGCAGCACCGTAGCGTAAGGCGGCCAGCCACAAGGTGCACAGACGATCTCATACAAGTGGCAAAAAAGCGTTAGTTATAAGCCGTGAGATTACCATAAATATTGCAAATGAATGATCCCGACCTAATATCCATTAAACAGTACATTTCTTGTGGCTAATAATTCATTATATTACTAGTATTCTGATAGCCGCGGCTGATGCGACAGTCGCATTCGACAAAGGCGGCTTCCATCACAATGGAACGTGAAAATAGTTGGTAGTTGACAGATCGAGGAAACGACAGTGAGCTGTCTTTGTGACGCAAAGCAAAGAAAATATGTTTGTGGTCGTGACTAACGCTCCCGACTGTCACTTCGTCAGTCACAGTATATTTCCATTTTATGTTCATTATTGCACCATCATTAATATTTATTTATGTATCGGAATATCAACAGCTTCAGTAACAGATAGGTACAGGAAAAAAAAATCGTATTAAATTATTTTCTACATCGACGAGCTCCATCTTCGGCCATACCGTTCCTTAAAATCAGGCGAGTTTGTGGTCAATCGTAGATCTATCTAACAAAAACAAATCTAACTGTTATGTTTTGTTTTTTTTCTTCATAAACTTGTGCTCATAATGTTTTTTAACATACAATTCCTGTCCTTGCATGGTTGCGTGGAAGAGATCGCTCTAAGCGATAAGGCCGCCAATTAAAACCCTAGCCCTAAGTACTTAATGTTATCTTTGTTTTTTGTTATCATGTGGTTTTTAATAAAGTGTTATCTATCTATCTATCTATCTCATAAACTCGTTCCGGTCTACAATAGAGCGCGCATGCTATTAAGCATGCGCGCTCTATTGTAGACCGGAACTAGGTAGGTCTAGTAAAAATAAATCCGTTTGTATGGAGCAGATCGCAGTATTTGCAACTGGGGAGATTCTTTGAAATTCATCATCATCATCATCATCTCAGCCATAAGAAGTCCACTGCTGGACGCCTTCCTCCATGGATTTCCAAAAAGACCGATTGGAAGTGAAATTGAATTATTTGAAATTATGATAGGAAAATAACTAAAACTCATAGATCAACCATAATCCCCGATTTATAGACTAGCTGCGTTCCGCTGTTCCTTTCGCGTAGTTATGAAAAACGGTGATAATTATGATGATGATAAGTAGCTTATGTCCGGTCCCAGGTCCAAAGCTATCTCTATACTAATTTTCATAACGATCGGTTCAGCCGTTTGAGCGTGTAAAGGTAACAAAATTAGCTTTTATAATATCATGAAATTGTGTCAAATGTATTTCAAAACACCAGTACATTCATTTAAATAACAATATACTAAATACACTTAGTTGTCTTTTATGTTGTCACAAATCTTATTTTTACTAGACTATAATTAACCTTATGAGTGCCACAATATTTTGTAGAAGACATAATTATTTTATTTACAATAATTTTCAGAAGTATAACAAGGGAACATTATTTTCAAATTGTGACGCTCTTGATGCTGAGGGCACGGAATTTCATTTTACACCTAGCATTCAAACGGTAAAAAATCCGTTACCTTTGTAATTTAAAAACACCCAGATTATATCTGGTGGCAGTTCCAATCAGAAAACGGTTGCCTGGAAGAGATCGCTTTTAGCGATAAGGCCGCCTGTTGTCACACTAGTGTAAGTGGTCTGTAATATTGTATTTGTTTAATGGTTTACAATAAAGAGTTTATCTATCTAAAACATATTACACAACTGGTAGGACGTAATACACAATATCACTGCTGTAACAGCGGTCAACAATACTCGAAACACGTGGTATGAATATGCAGCTCATGATTAAGGGTTTTGAATATTCTGAGTCATGGCTCCAGGAAATGGTCCTCCATTAACAGTCACTGTATAAATCGAAAATAAGAATAGCACCGACACAGTGCCATGTTGCATCGTCGTATAAGATAGTTATTATAGTTTAAAATACTGAATCGTACATTTACCGCACATATACGATTGCGCGTATAATGCCGCAAGGAATGAGGTCCAAATTTTAAAGTGAATTAACCGTATCATGTGGGGTATCATATGAAAGAGCTTCATCAGCAGAAGCTAAAACAGGTTTTTAATTATTTTTACGATGTATAATTTGCGGTTTTATGAATGAAAATATAAAACAATATATATTATGTTTTCCCCGTTTTATCTACTAGTTTGTACGGAACCCTCGGTGGGCGAGTCTGACTCGCACTTGTCCGGTTTTTTTTAATTGCGTACGCTAGGAACGTGACAACGGAAATCTTACTACTTATAAGTTTTTATTACTTGATTGCTAATAAAATTTCAGTTGGCAAGTATATACGGATGTAGGTGACCTAGTAATTATCGAAGTTCAAAGTTCGCAATAAAACATCATTTAAACTGTCCTCTCTAGAAAGGTAACAGCGAAATGATCTCACGCAGGGTACATTACCGCGAGCTGTAATGAACTTATACAAGGATACCGAAAATATGCGTGAAGAGCTCGCGTCCAATTTGATTAGGGTGCTCTAGCTAATTAAAGGTTTATACACGTTTTCTTAAAAACGTGGTTTTATTGCAATGCAGTGTTACTTGTTTTAAAAATAAATTAATTAATTAAAAAGACGTGTGGCACTCGGAGACTGCCGCTATAAAGCTATTGCATAATAGCTTTACGCGCGGTTTGTTAGGTTATTTTCGTTACGGAATTTCTGGATTCGGTCTCCACGCTCAAGGCCCGCGATAAAAGCTATGCAATAGCTTAAAAATCCGACGTCGGATCGACTCTTATACTACGCATAATATGAGCAATCATTTGTTGTAAAATGCCAAAATTAAGGATGCTATAAATATAACACTTGGGATGTGGGTACAAATACAAATATTTGACCTGCAGCTCAATTCATTAACCATTCGATTTTTATCGCATACTTTGTACTTTGTTTCGAACGATATTCTAGAATACGTTTGTTCACAATCATTCACATCAATCACTAATGTAACGATTAACGAATGATGTCAACCAATAAAATTATAATTTATCATTTATTTATTTGAATTCAATTATAACAGTTACTTTGTGGTTTTAATAATTAAATTATAATTATATTAACAAGATATTCTACGAAAATATTATTAATGTTGTTCGGAAGTCAGGCAAATCCGCACGCGAATTCCTTTCAAGTGATTCAAAAATCGCACCCCAGTTTTGGATACGGTTATAGATCTGAAATAATTTCGTAATATCCTTTACTTTCGGCTGCGGATATTAGATTTTTAGTAGAAATAACAAACAATATAAAGGACGTGCGCGGCTAGTGTGTCGGCTCAGTTCGATAAAAACAAAAATCTGCCATAACATGAGATCCGAATCCGAAATTATTTGAAACATTTTTATCAGACTCGGTTACGGTTACGGATAGATTTTTATTTCGAATACTTAGTGTCAAATATGTTTGAACTTAAATTTCAAACATTAAAATGATTAATACAAATTAACATAATAATATTTTTAATGTATGAAAGTTAACTTGAATCGGCGTAGCTTCTTCGACTATATTAATCGGTAAACGGCTCCCAGCGCCTGGGGGATCATAAAAATGACAAACGAGGCAGCATTAACCCGCGCGACACATGCGGCCGGTGCACTCGCCGCCGCGAATTCAAATTACCTCGCGAATTCTACCGAATGCTGCCATATTGTGAACTGAAAGCTGAGCCACACGACAGATGTTGCCATACTATAAACTAAAAGTTGAGCCACTCTATTAATGTTGCTATATTGTGAACTGAAAGTTGAGCCACTCTATTGATGTTGCTATATTGTGAACTCAAAGTTGAGCCACTCCATTAATGTTGCTATATTGTGAACTGAAAGTTGAGCCACTCCATTGATGTTGCTATAGTATTGTGAACTCAAAGTTGAGTCACTCCATTAATGTTGCTATATTATGAACTCAAAGTTGAACCATTCTGTTAACGTTGCTATACAGTGAACTGAAAGTCGAGTATATCTAATGATGTTTCCAAGTCTGAGTCACTCTACCGATGTTGCCATACCGCGAACTGAAAGCTAGGGTTTACTCATACACGCGAACAAGGGCGTCGCCAAGGGGGGGCAGGGGGGCCAACTGCAAAGCAACCAAAGTCCTAAGGCCGTGCAATTGTACCTGTACCTACATCCTCCATAATATTAACTTGCCCCCCCCCCCACCTGGGCCATGGGCTGGCGACGCCCTTACACGCGCATGGTAAAAAAGAAGTACATAAGAATTACTCCACAAACGAATTTAACTAAATAGCGATTCTTGCTACGTCGCAATAATCTGAAAGTCAAGCACAGGTGCTAAGTTTTTACTTTTATATTTAAACTACAAACACTTACAGAATGCATTTTGTTATATCATGTAGCTAAGTCAAATTAGTTTTCAGTCGTTCATAATTCGCTAGCTAATTTAAAAGTGCCTGAAATCTGTCTTTTATAGCAGAAAAGTTTTTTCAGACCTAGTAAAATCGAGATTTATTTTTATTATTAGACTTTATTTTATAGATTTTTAGATGTTAGACTTTATTGTTTGTATTTTAATGTACATTTATAAATTTTGATGAGCACATTAATATTTTAAGCGTAATAATGATGGTCCATAACATATTGTCATCAACGAATGAGTGCAGTTGAATAATAACTAGTATCTAGTCTGCAATTGGAATGCAGTGCAGGTGGCCACTCGAGCTCATAAATCCTAGGTTATATAAGGCATAAGCTATCGGCGAGTGGCTTAAGGCACGGTTCCAATGCTACACAAAGACACGTTAGGTAACTGTATTTACTATCATTTTATACGAAAATGTATTGTGAATAGCGGCTGCCCACACGTAGTGGTGCAAAACAGTAAAGTTGATGTTGGCTATGAAAATATATGGTAAATATATCTCGCAGCATACTTCATAGCGCAAGTTACCCATAAAATTAACAAATATGTTGACAGTTCAAAAATTACTCATCTTAGTGGCTGTTCAAGTAATGTGGCAATGAGGGCGCTGCTGTTCTTATTTTATTACTTTGTTCAGTTGAACCACAGAATACCATGGTAGTATATATTTTGAGACGTTAGTTCCTCTTTTTGCCACGATAGAACTTTAAATAAACAGACTAAGTACTTGACAACTCCGTAGCCGAATTGGTAAAAACACATATTGGAATAATGCGGGTTCGAGTCCCGTCGGGTGTTGATTTTTTTTTTATAACTATCTACATAATATATTTGTAAATCTTAAAAGTAGAAACAGTTAAAAATATTTTTTGGATATTCATGTATTGTATTGGATTTAATAATTAATTTTATTTTAATTTTGATATATGACATTGAATTTGAAATATAATATATTTTCTATATATTTGTAAATCTTAAAAGTAGAAATACTTAATATTTTTTGGATATTTATGTATTGTAATGGATTTAATAATTAATTTTAATTGAGATATATGACAATGAATTTGAAAAATAATATATTTTCTATATTATATTATTATTTTATTATTAATATTTTTTTATTTTTTTTATATTATTTTATTATTTGGCCGCTTCCAATCGGTCTTTTTGGAAATCCATGGAGGAGGCCTATGTCCAGCAGTGGACTTCTTATGGCTGAGATGATGATGATGATGATGATATTATTGGAACGATAATGCGGCCATGCATGGAAATCTCCTCCGTGTACCTATTCTTTGTTTTGCACATCTCCCTGCGTTGCAGCATACATAGTTCAGTGCAAAATATTGCTAATCCGCTTCAGCTTATGCCTTGCCCTGGAGCGGCCTGTCCAGCTTCGCTTCCATTAGCCAAGAGCAGTATTGTTCGAATAACAAGCTTGGATGGAAACAACACCTATTGTTCCTACCATATGGAAAAATATGGGTAAAACGAGAGTTTCCATTAAAAGTTGAGGGTTCTCTAGAATATATGTTATATTAAACCATGGAAAGCTTTTGATATCGCAGAAAACTCGCTATTTTATCGGTTGTTTTTTATTACACGACTGCGCAAGAATGAGGTTTCTGGCAAGTTTCTGTATTACCTTACCTCCACTTCTTAAATGGCTTGTCCGTCAGATTCATCTTTATTTCCCGAGTGTCATAGATTTTTTTTTTCGTCATATTAATACAACATCCAAAGTTCTAAAAGTTGGCCTTTCCATGTTCAATTTAATTATAAAAATACCTAGCCTAACCTAAGCCTAAAGGCCTATTTTGGCTTTGAATCTTTAATTACATCGTTAGCTAACCAGTTTTTGTCAGTCAAACGAGGTCTCATTAAATTAAATTAATAGGGCCTAAATAAAAATTTAGGTTTTGAATTTAGAAGAAATCGCGAATCATTATAATTTACTGTTTTGACAGAACCCCAAAATTGACCATTCATCAGTGAAAAAGACAAAAAATAGAGTTTTCCATTCGAACTAATGGAGAATGAAAATTGGTATGAACTTCCGAACGAACACATTAATTTTAGTTATTGAAAACGATAAAGAATTAAGAGGAACTTTAAGTGAATAATTGCTATCAATGCATTGCGCATTTTTCACACTTTACGCTGGAGAGAATTTTATTTTTACCCGACTGCGTAAGAAGGAGGGTAATCTTTTTCGGCTGTATGTACATTATTTTGTATGTCATTGAAGTGTGAAGACACGTCGATCGACACCGGATCCGATATTTTCATCACGTTTGAGAAAACACATAGATAGATAAAATGATAAAATCCATCTTTGCGTAGTCGAGTAAAATAGTAGGCTAACATCTATCAATCTATATGATATAATTACATGCTTACAACATAATGATTATGTTGATTTTGTTACCTATGTTGAGAATATTGGATAACAATGGTAGGAAAACATAGTTCACCTCATTCGCACACATGGGAACATGTAAACTGGGAATGAGTCCTAGGAAACTGCATAGAATAAACTATTAGCTCTTGCCAGCGACTTTGTACTCGTAAAACTAGTGTTTTTACGAACTGAACCAAAATTAATCTATAATACGCCACCAAAAATATATCACGTATCAGTGCCCTAGTTATCAGTTTGTAACACAAACTGATGGTATAGGGAGTAATGCTAACACGTGACGACTTGGCGGGTTGACGAAAAATATGTCATATGCATTACCAAGATTTGTAAACTCGTAACATTTCCACAAGGCTTCGACCAACTAAGCAACGAATTTCGACCAACGTCCTGGAGGTCTGCTATTTTTACTACTTACTAGGATTATTTTTGCTATCTTTTTTTTTTTTTTTAATACATCTTTGTTTTTTTTTCTCCTTTTTTTTTGATAAACAATATTCTTATGATGTGCTATACATAATGGCTGTAAGATCTACCATACTGTTGAATTATATAAGAAAACTATAAGTCCCTATTTTTGGAAAGGCCATTGGTTTCGAAACACAGTTTATACTAGTTCGAAGCCAATGGGTTCACATTTAGTATGTATTTGTTTTTTTTTAAATCAAATAAACATTTGTATTTGTATTTGTATTTGCTATGTCTTCGCTTTCCATCTCACAGCCACCATCTCTGACTGTTGTAGTACACCGTCCGTATTCCCTTCTGACCAAGTGTCCACATAACTTCTGCTAAAATATAATTATAGTTTAAAAAACTGAAACAACCGACATCAAAATACGTATTGCGGTATAGATGACACATAAATTCCAGTTCTTTTGTTTCAAAGCACTAAGCCGATTTTGATAAAATTTATACTGGGCCAGCTCTGAAGTATGGCCTACTAAACAAAAAAAAAAAAAACAACTCTTCTCTACTCCCTTCGCTTGAACGGAAGTAAAAGAACAACTTTTAATCAGTGCATTTGAATAAAACACCCCATAACCGCTGACTTTAAAAACAAAACGACCATCTTCACCCCAACGACATCATACTCGAAACACATGGCATACGTATTTCCATAAAAATATATTCTCAAAAATCTCATACCCAACATGGATAAACCGTATTCGCCATAATGAAGCCGTAACGGGATATGCCGCGAATATACGGTATATAGATACGGTGGTTTTCTTTGTAATAAAACCGGTATAGGATATTCTATCGCGCGTGTAATTTTGGGTAAAGCGTTATGGTGTACTTAAAGCCATGTTTGAGGAGCTTTTGTACCGAGTGTGCTTAATGTATTGCTGTAAGGTTTTTACTTCTGAATACCAGTCAGAAATGAAGAGATACGTAGACGTACAAAAGTCACCGATATAGCACAACGGATTAGTAAGTTGAAGTGGCAGTGGGCAGGGCACATAGCACGTAGAACTGATGGCCGATGGGGCCGAAAGGTTCTCGAGTGGAGACCACGTACCGGCAAGCGCAGCGTAGGAAGACCAGCCACGAGATGGACAGACGACCTCATACAAGTGGCGGGAAGACGCTGGATGCAAGCCGCTTCCAATCGGTCTTTTTGGAAATCCATGGGGGAGGCCTATGTCCAACAGTGGACTTCTTATGGCTGAGATGATGATGATGACCAGTCAACGCCCAAATCACCAACAGATACAATAGATACAAAAACTTGAGACGTCGGAATGGGGCTTATGCACAATTTTTGATTATTATTCAAATTTGTAGTTGCTGTTAATCTTATAATTTCTGTGAAAAAAATGTTAAAATTGGATGAAAATTTACAAAGATACAGCGAATTTAGTGTACCTAACATAATCAAAAACGGTGTGCATGAATGAGGTGAAAAGGGACGGAATTCATGCGGTTGTGACGCAGTCACCTTTCGCTCACTCGGCTATACATAAACTGTTAATGTATTATGTACATACACGCGTATCTATTTGCGTAGTGTGAGTGATGTGTTGTCTTATTCCGACGTCACTGACCATAACCACGAAGAGCTCGCGTTTTAAATGAGACAAAAATACTTCAATAACTTTATTTCTCCAGATCATCGTATGTCTACCAGCTTTATATATATAAAATTCTATGAATAGAAAAATATCTAATTGGTTAAAAACTCTCAAAACACCTTGTCTATACAATGTAATTTATAAAAAAAATTCTACATCTGGTGTATAAAATAATAATTATTATTCCACGTTTCGCAAATAATTCTCATACCCCATAAAATAAATGCAATGCCAAAGCCGATACTTTGGCTCTCCTCCCAATCCGTAAGTTATTGTAAACGGTTGATACCGAAGAATATTTCGCAAGAGTTCAGAGGACAGAAGAGCCTACATTTTTTGCACTAAAAGAGAATCTTATTTTTCTATAGATTAACGGATTTGGGTGATTTTTAGTAACAGACACCTTGAACGACAAAGATTATGGTTTCTTTTATCATTTTTAACCCTTGGCCCTAAAAGAGCAGTATTGTAAGTTTGAAATGTGTACCTATCTGTATATCTGTCTGTGGCATCGTAGATCTCAAACGACTATAATAGATTTTAGTCTAGTTTTTTTGTTGGAAAGAAGATTTCACCGAGAGTGTTATAAGCTATGCTTCATCAAAATCGGTTCAGCCGTTTTGTATATCGGGGATTTGGAGTTATCTAAATTTACGAGTACTTTTAAGAAGATTATTTATTTATTTATGGTAGATAGATCCACAACTGACCACCAACTCAAACTCACTCACAGATGTTAAGCGAGATAACGAAATGAAAGTAGAATTAATAGTATCAATTACACAAAAATAAAATTATCGGTATCTGATTAGTTCATCATCATCATCATCTCAGCCATAAAAAGTCCACTGCTGGACATAGGCCTCCCCTATGGATTTCCAAAAAGATCGATTGGAAGCGGCTTGCATCCAGCGTCTTCCTGCCACTTGTATGAGGTCATCTGCCCATCTCGTGGCTGGTCTTCCTACGCTGCGCTTGCCGGTGCGTGGTCTACACTCGAGAACCTTTCGGCCCTATCGGCCATCAGTTCTACGTGCTATGTGGCCTGCCCACTGCCACTTCAACTTGCTAATCCTCTGTGCTATATCGGTGACTTTCGTACGTCTACATAACTCTTTATTCCTTATTCGATCTCGTAGAGTGACTCCGAGCATAGCCCTCTCCATTGCTCGTTGCGTGACCTTGAGCTTCCTTATAAGGCCCATAGTTAGGGCCAGGGGCCAGGGTTAGGGGTTCTGATTAGTTATTCATTAGTAGAAATAAATATATTATTACATTTTTCAACTTATTTAGTACTGTCAATTGTGTTTTTATTTAATCTAATTGATTATATAAACATTCATATTATATACTATTATAAATTATACTAAAACTAATAAATAAATAATAAATATTTGTACAGCTGAGTGATTGGAGATTATTTAAAATATCCATAGGCAACAAAGCTTATGGATAGTTCAAACAATCTCCAGTTTCAGGCAGAGTGCTCAAAATGCTGGCCACATTTTCTCGCTGAATGACAATGCTTACTTTTTGTCCAAAGTAAAGGCCAGCATTTTGGGCATAACTAAATGTTCTAACTTGTATCTATAGAAATGTTATGTAAGTTTTAAAAAACTATGACCGTGGAATTATTGTCTATTAGATAAATTGCGATTTTTCACACAATGTATCATTATTAGAGATACAACAAAATATACTATATTACAAATTATAATCTAAAAAAAATATACAATTAAACCATAGGAGGCATATAAAGTTTTCTAAGGTTTAGCGATTAGTAGGTACTCATTGAAATCAAACTATTTTTAACCGATTTGTCGCGTATATTTTACATAATTTTATGGCCTGACGTTCTGAACACCTTTTTTTTATTTTTTTTATTTAATTATTTATCTCCACCGACACCAGGGTCCGTGACCTTTGTCATAATTACAAACTATTGTTTACTAATTATCGTTACGGGAAAATTATTTTATTTAAATTCAAGTACTTTAAATAAAATAATTATTATTACTATGTTGCGTGCAAACCAGCGACCCGCAAGCAGCATCCGATCACGAGTATGACGCATGTGCCAGCCATCGCCCTCCTCAACCATTTATGTTAGGGAAGAGGGCGACCCGCCACACGACGCCACCGCAAGATGGAGCCTTCGATGGTGAGCATGAATGCTCAAGGTGTGCACACAACTCTTATTTCTAACTACTGAAATACTAGTATTTCTGTGAATGCAGTCACTGGTAGAGCCCGGTTTTAGACGGGGTTTCCAGATTATCTGTTTGCCCTCGAACTGTTTGTTCTGAACACCTTGCAGCAGTCGTAGGTGACAACGGACGCTGCTAAGTGTTTAACAATGAGATGAAATAATATACGCAATAAATATTTTTTTAATTAAATGTTTTTTTTTTTAATTTCAATGGCTTAGAGGCAATGTTATTTACAATTCTAATCAAATAGCTTCTTTGTTCCCTGAGAGTTACGACGTGGGTCTTTTCAAGGTCAGAGTGAATAGGTATCTTCTAAGGCTGCGTCCTTCATTTCCGATCACATCGTCGCTTTCCAGCAGGCGAGTTGGTGGTCAAACGCGGAAATATTCGTGTTAAAAAAAAAATTGAAATTGTAAGATATTTAGGAGTACGAAAAAAGATTTCTCCTATTTATATACAAAAACGCAATACAACAGTTGATCTTAGAAACATAATTTAGAGGGTGCCTTTTTTTAACGTTTGTGGGTATTCTATTAACTACTTTAATCTTTGTTATACTTGTCATGTTATATAAAAGAAGCTGCATTTGCACGATAACTGCATCTGTAACATAATCAATATTTAAAACAAAACAACTGTAATACGGAATGTGTGCTCAGTTCCGTGCTATTCGTTAAAAACTGCATTTTCATTCCGCGGTGTTTATTAAACATTAAAAATTTAAAATAAAACTACGGCTTATGGGGTGACCATGCATTTTGTTTGCATACAAATCTCTAAATAATGCCTGGAAGAAATCGTTCGAAGCGATAAGACCACCCTTGTATTACCGGAGTTTAGTTTTTCGACTGTTTAAACTTACTTATCTTGTTCTCATATTTGAAAATCATAAATTAAACTTTTCTAAATTTGTATCCTTGAATTGTTATTTTTTTGTGTAAGCACAATATATACCTACTTACTTACAATTGGATTTTTTATTTATTTTACTTACATATATTTATATTTATTTTATTATGTAAATAAAAATGTACATTCAAATTAAACTTAGCTTTATGTGAGGTTTTGCTCTTTAGTTTATGTATAGCAGTGAACTTATTGTGGCTGAAATGATGATGATGCAATGGGTAATGTATCTATAATACGAAATACGTTTGTTTGAATCTTACTTGTCCGAATCCGTTTCATGGAACATGCAATATCATTTAAGCTGCTAGAATATGGAATACGCTTCCTGAGTGGGTCTTTTCCGATAGATATAATCTGGGTGTCTTTAAATCGCGAGTGAATTGGTTTCTTCTAGGTAAGCGCGTTCCATCGTAGACCGCAACGTCGCTTAACATCAGGCGAGTTGGCGGTCAAGCGCAAACCTATTTCTACATTAAAAAAAACTGCAGAGCGCCTGACAAATAATTTTCATATCAAGCAATTCTAGCCCTTATGAAATCCAAAATATGGTCACCGTAAAACCACTAGCGTAGTATATTCGTATGCGAGAGAACAATGTGTATCACACGAGCCAAGTCCGCTTGACGTGTAATTTAAGCTTTTTTTAGGAACAATGTATGAGGAGTTATGAGAGAGAGAGTCATTTTAGACTTTTATTATCTTGAAATGGTGGTTGATAAAGTGTGGAACAATTCGGTCGAGAGGGTTTATTTTATTTTGATGACGTTGTGACGCGGTTAAGTGTTGGGATAGTTAACTACGGCCTTACCGAAAAACGTTGCTTAACTTTAAGCAATGCTTAACATATTTTGTCAACTTTTCGCTGACACGTAATGACACTTGCGGAGAGAAGACAGAGAATTTTAGACGATGGTGAAAATTAAGTAACGTTTTTCAGTAAGGCCGTACATATGTCGTTGAGAGCGCTGCTCTTCTTATTGCCCGACTGCGTAAGAAAGAGGGTAATAAATATAAATATTTGTGGACATTTCACACAACACCATTTAGCCCAAACTAAGCAAAGCTTGTACTGTGGAACTAAATGGCTGATAGAATACATTATACTTTTTTTGTAAATTTGTACATGTGGTAATGTTTTTCTAGTGTATGTATGTATGTATATATATTATGTATGTGGGCATGTACTCGTATGTATGTTTCTATATGACAGCCTACAGCCTAAACGGCTTGACCGATTTTGATGAGCGAGGTGTCATTAGAGTCTTCTAGATTCCAGAGTGTCATAGGCTATATTTTTTGTAATAATAATAATACATCTAAATAAAACTAACTAACTATTTCGTAATAAACAAGTGATTTTACTAGATTTTTTCTAAAGAATGCACATTTATAATCTTTTACAGCGATTTACGCATACTTTCTCACAAAAAACATACACTCAACAGCGTGTCAAACGTAACGAAATCGTGAGTTAGACTCCATAAACTGCTTTTCTGCAGTCGGGTATTTTGTTTTTCTTTTAATATACATACATACTTGTTTCATTATTTTGTTTCTATTGTGACATTCCAATTTCTTGCCAAGATAGTTTTTGATCCAGACAGACTCTAGTAAGCATTTTACCGGAACTAAATAACAATAAGGCTAAGGCCGCACTACGGTTAAACCGCAGCGGTTTTTAACCGCGTGAGTTTATGAAACAGGAAAACGAATACAAGCGGCCGCACTTGCGGTTTTTCCCCGCGACTGATTTAGTACCGTCTCGAGCGGTTTCGCTGTTTATAGCGGTTACCGCTCGCGGGAATAAACCGTAGTGCGGCCTAGGCCTAACGTCTAATTTAAACCTCAAACAGAGAGGTCAAGTTTGACTGTGTATCTGTGTACTGTGTGTCTGGTATCGTAGCTTTCAAACGGATGGACCGATTTTCGATCAAATTTTTTATTTGAAGAAGAACTTGATTAAAAGTTATCTCAGCTATAATTCATCAAAATCGGTATAACAGTTTTTTAAGTCGCAGTTTTTTTTTTGTTGGTAAAATAACTTGTTTATAGGATTGTCGTCCAAATTAAATCCCTTCCAATATTTTACGTTCGATGTCGCAACACGACCAAAATGAAACACTTTTTTAAACTATCACGGTCATTCGTTAAAGTACCTACTATTAATATTAACGGGATATTTACCGTGGTTCGCGTAAATTTTCAGCTCCCAATAAATACGGATTAACGCGAACCACGGTAAATATCTCGTTAATAATGTAACGATGATGATGATGATGGTGAAATTTCTAGAAGGAAATGCTCCACGACTATTTAAATAAAGAATCTCGTCAACATTCTAGAAAGTTCGAAACAAATGATAAAAACAAAAGACGAGCGAAAAGACGATCGGAATTGAACATTCTGGAACGAAACAAATGACGAACGAAATGACTATCGAAATAAAAGCTTCTAGAAGGTTCTGCGGGATATATAAGGAGCTTCAGTCGCGGACAGAGGGCAGTTCGGATACAAATAGCATACAGGAAAGAAGAAAAAGTTACATGTGAAAGTGAAGTGTTGAAGTGAACAGTATAGTGAAGAGACGTTATAGAAGAAGTGTGTTGATCGGAACACGGTCTCTGTGTGTTCGCAGCGCGTCGATTCTGTAATTATTGTCGGTGTTCGTGTTATAGACTGTGAGTGCTCTGTAGAAGATACCACGTGACAGTGAATTAAACGGGCTTGAATAACATCGTTGTTTCCTTCCAATCCCTATACCCACTTCCCGTAACATTTGGTGTCAGAAGTGGGATTGGAAGGAAGGATGCCAATCATGCCTAGAGATGGCCCAAACACCCGCTCAAGGGGAGCCGCTCAGCAACAAAGCGGCGGAGACCAGGAAGCCGCTAGTACGGGAAATCCTCGGACACGTGAGGAAGCCGGTGAGGGGACTTCCGGCGGTGACACTGTGAGTGCTCCAGTTCCTCCAATGAACCCTCATGAAGGAACCTCTGCCAGTGCTACTGTGAGTGCTCCAGTTTCTCCAGTGGACCTTGGTGCACTACTACAACAAATGCGCGCTATGCAGGAGGGGCAGGCACGCCGCCAAGAGGAACAGCTGCGTGCTTTGCAGGAGGAGCAGGCACGTCGCCAAGAGGAGCAGCTGCGTGCCTTGCAGGAGGAGCAGGCACGCCGCCAAGAGGAACAGCTGCGTGCCTTGCAGGAGGAGCAGGCACGCTGTGAAGAGGAACGCCAGCACCACCAGGAGGTACAGCTGCGTGCCTTGCAGGAGGAACAGGTACGCCGTGAGGAGGAACGCCAGCGTCGTGAGGAGGATCGCCAAAGTGCTATGCAAGAGCGTATTCTGACGGCTATCTCTGAGGGGGCAGTAAAAGTCACAGAAATTCAGAAGACTGTAGAGATGCACGAAGATCGTCTAAACGAGTACCAGGCCCGTTTCGAATCAGCGGAAGGACGTCTCCAAAGACTTGAAGTAAGCGGAACCAGCGGTCCAGCAACTGCAGTCACAGCTACTTTGGGTGGCAGTTTCAAAATTCCCACATTTGACGGGACCTCTTCATGGGCTGCATATAAGCGACAGCTTTCGGCTGTTGTCGAACTAAACAACTGGAGCGAGGAAAAAGCAAAGACAGCTCTCACTTTGGCATTGCGTGAACAAGCCACGTCGGTACTGGAGGCCGTAGAACCTAATGCCTCGTACCAGGAGTTGGTGGATGCTCTGGAGTCCCGATATGGCGACTCGCATCTGGAACATGCCTACCGGGCTCAGCTTCGTGATAGATCCCAGAAAGCCAACGAAAACCTGCAACAGTGGTCACTAGAAGTGGAGAAACTCGTAAGGAAGGCATATCAATCTTCACCAGCGAACCTAGTCGACAGTATGCTGTTGCAGACGTTTGTCGATGGAATCAACGACAAAGAAGTGAGGGCAACAGTACGCTTGGCGCACCATGAAAACATCAAAGAAGCGGTGGCACACGCTCTTGAGGTGGAGGCGGTACGTCGGGATTCCAAGAGCGGCTCTGTGCGTAAAGTTGTTTCAACAGAAGAGCGGGAAATACCACGGCGGACCTTTGCTCCGCGTTGTTACCAGTGTGGAGAGCGTGGGCATTTGAGATATGGTTGCCCCAATCGTAGCTCGGTAAGGCGAACCGACGCTGGAACACAAGCGTCGGAGAATTCGGAAAACTAAAGCAGGCCAGAGCTACGGGGTGGGCGCTGGCCGGTAATCAGGGAACCCCAAATTTTATGATCTATCAAAGCTCAGACGGAAACAGCTTAACCGTCGATGGAAGAATAAATGGAACTGCATGCCAACTGACTTTGGACACAGGAGCTTCGCGTACGGTAGTGGGGGTACAGATGACACGGAATAGTAGAAAATTATATTCCTGCAGAGAGACTGTGCAGTTGAAAACGGCTACCGGCCAGCGCATACCTGTAAGAGGGGAGCAGAAGGTGGCAATTAAGGTTGGTGACAAGCTTTACTGGCATTGGGCGGTGATAGCTGAAATTGTGGATGACTGCATCATCGGCTTAGATTTTCTGAAAGAACATCAGTGCAAACTTGATATTGAATCCGGAATCCTTAAGTGTGGATCGATTGAGGTTCCAATGAAGGGAGCCAGGGGAGGTAAAGTCTACTGCCTTAAGGACACTAAGCTACCACCACGAACTCAGACTTTGGTACCGATAAAGTTAGCCGAAAATGTAAGCACTGATCGACAACATTGCTTAGTTGTAGAGAGAGTCAAAGGAGAAAACGCATGGTTACCGGCTAGAACGGTTGTTGGAACGACAAAAAAAATGGCGGTACCGGTCTTGAATTTGAGTGATAATCCTCAAATACTGAAGAAGGGGTGTCTGATCGGTGAGAGCGAAGAAATAGTCTGGCTTCGAAACTGCGACGAAGTGAAGAAAACTCACTCGAATGCGGTTGATTTTAGTAACGTCCTAGATAACTGCAAGGGGGATTTAAGCACAGTGGAGCTGACAAAAGCGAAAAATTCACTGCGACATTTCGGTGACATTTTCTCCAGAGGGGACGCGGACATTGGAAGAACAGGGCTATTTCGACATCGGATCAATACCGGGAACGAGCAACCAATCCGCCAACGGCCTCGGCGGATTCCGTTCGCTAGAGAAAAGGAAGTTGAGGACATGTTAAAAGAGATGGAAGGTAATGGAGTCATTGAACCATCTTCTAGCCCTTGGTGTTCTCCAGTTGTCCTAGTTAAGAAGAAAGACGGGTCAACCAGGTTCTGCGTCGATTATCGGCGATTAAATAATGTGACAAAGAAAGATAGCTATCCACTACCAAGGATAGACGACACGCTGGACACTTTAAATGACATGAGATGGTTCTCTACGCTTGATCTCAAAAGTGGCTACTGGCAGGTGGAAATGGATACCAGTGACAAGGAAAAGACGGCATTCTCCACAGGGAAAGGACTTTGGCAGTTCAAGGTGATGCCATTTGGATTATGTAATGCTCCAGCCACTTTTGAGAGATTAATGGAGCGTATACTAGCCGGTCTGTTAGGGGAAGCTTGTCTGGTGTACCTCGATGACATAATAATAGTCGGACGGAACTTCGACGACCATCTAAAGAAGTTGGAGAGCGTGTTCAACAAAATAAGAGGAGCAGGCTTGAAATTAAACTTAAAGAAGTGCTCTTTCTTCAAACGCCAAGTTGAATATCTGGGGCATGTTATATCTGAAGAGGGCGTGGAAACTGATCCAGCAAAGATTTCCGCAGTGAAAGATTGGCCTACTCCAACCGATAAAACTCAAGTAAGAGCATTTATGGAACTATGCTCGTATTATCGTCGTTTCGTAAAGAATTTTTCCGATATTGCCAAACCACTGCATAGACTCACAGAAGAAAAACGGCCATTTGTTTGGGACCAAGAATGTGAGGCAGCTTTTAATGAACTGAAAGGGCGGCTATGTGAAACTCCAATTCTCGGATATCCTGATGCGAATGGTGATTTTATAGTTGACACCGATGCGAGCAATGTAGGCATCGGAGGAACATTGTCACAGAAGACACAGGACGGGGAAGTGGTCATAGCCTACTTCAGTAAATCGTTGTCCAAACCTGAAAGAAACTATTGTGTGACGAGAAGAGAACTACTAGCTGTAGTAAAAACGTTACAACACTTCAAGAAGTATTTGCTGGGGCGGAAGTTTCACGTCAGAACAGACCACGCGGCGTTGAAGTGGTTACTGCAGTTCAAGAATCCGGAAGGCCAGGTTGCACGTTGGATTGAGCAACTACAAGAATTCGATTTTGAGGTAGAGCATCGAAGTGGAAGTTCCCATAGAAACGCTGATGCTTTGTCAAGACGGCCCTGTTCTGAGAGTTGTAAGCATTGTGGAAGACAGGAAGCAAGAGATGAAGTTACAGTCCGACTGATTAGAACAGATGCCCTTGATGATGACTTTAGCAACGATGCTATGCGTAGAGCTCAAAATGAGGATGAAAATTTGAAACCAATTCTAGATTGGATGACAAGTGGAACTCCTCGTCCCGGGTGGAGTGAGATATCTGGTATGAGCGCAATCACTAAAAGTTATTGGGCACAGTGGAATAGTTTGGTCCTCTGTGATGGAGTTTTGCATAGGAGATGGGAAAATGTGTCTGGAAACGACACCCATCTACAAACTATTGTACCGAAAGTAAAAATTTCGGAAGTACTAAGAGTTTACCATGACGGAACATCGGGTGGGCATCTCGGAGTAAAAAGGACACTTATGAAAATACGGCAACGTTATTATTGGTTACATTGCAAGGAAGATATCGAGGACTGGTGCAGGAAATGTGAACGATGTTCTTCGGTTAACGGACCACATACACGGAGTCGAGGGGCGTTACGATTGTATAACGTCGGAGTTCCTTGGGAACGGATAGCGATAGATGTTGCCGGTCCATTTCCCTTGTCTAATAATGGAAATCGTTATATTCTCGTGGTTATGGATTATTTCACGAAATGGCCTGAAGCGTTTGCGTTACCTAATCAGGAAGCTGTCACTGTAGCGAGGAAATTGGTGAACGAGGTCTTCTGTCGATTTGGGTTGCCACTTGAAATTCATAGTGACCAGGGAAGAAATTTCGAATCGCATGTGTTCCAGGAAATCTGTAAGTTAATGGGGATACATAAAACGCGAACAACACCATATCACCCACAATCCGACGGAATGGTGGAGCGATTTAATCGAACTTTGGAGCAGCATCTGGCAAAAGTGGTTGATTCACATCAGAGAAATTGGGACGAGTATATTCCTCTGTTCCTTTTGTCATATAGAACGGCTGTTCATGAAAGTACTTGTACTACGCCAGCTCGAGCGAACTTTGGCAGAGAGCTTCGACTTCCAGCAACGCTTTTGGCAGGGTGTCCTCCGGATGCACCAAGATGTGTCACAGAATATGCAGATGAACTAAGAAAGCGTATGGAAGACGTACATCAACACATGAGGGAAGCCAATTTGCATGCCAGCGATCGGATGAAAACGCGATATGACAGAAATGTTAACTCAAGAGGATTTGAAGAAGGTTCTTTAGTTTGGCTACACAACCCTGTGCGAAAGCTAGGTAAATCACCGAAGTTACAGCCAAGCTGGGAGGGACCGTATCAAGTTATTACAAAGCTCAACGACGTAACTTACAGAATTCGGAAAACGTCACGAAGTCCTGCGAAAGTTGTGCATGTGGATAGGTTAGCACAATACTACGGCTCTAATGATGCTCGAGACGAGCATGTCTAAGGAGGGGGTAGTGTAACGATGATGATGATGATGGTGAAATTTCTAGAAGGAAATGCTCCACGACTATTTAAATAAAGAATCTCGTCAACATTCTAGAAAGTTCGAAACAAATGATAAAAACAAAAGACGAGCGAAAAGACGATCGGAATTGAACATTCTGGAACGAAACAAATGACGAACGAAATGACTATCGAAATAAAAGCTTCTAGAAGGTTCTGCGGGATATATAAGGAGCTTCAGTCGCGGACAGAGGGCAGTTCGGATACAAATAGCATACAGGAAAGAAGAAAAAGTTACATGTGAAAGTGAAGTGTTGAAGTGAACAGTATAGTGAAGAGACGTTATAGAAGAAGTGTGTTGATCGGAACACGGTCTCTGTGTGTTCGCAGCGCGTCGATTCTGTAATTATTTTCGGTGTTCGTGTTATAGACTGTGAGTGCTCTGTAGAAGATACCACGTGACAGTGAATTAAACGGGCTTGAATAACATCGTTGTTTCCTTCCAATCCCTATACCCACTTCCCGTAACAATAATAATAGTACGACAAAATAAACTTTCCAGAACGTATAGAATCTACCAATGGAGTCTGCAGAACAAAATGTTATTTAATCCCGACAAGTGCTACGTCATGATCTATGGTCGGAAAAAGAAGCCGCTTCTTCATAATTACCTAATTGGTGGTGATGTTATGAAGCGAGTGATGACAATTAAGGATCTGGGAGTAACATTTGATGGTGCCCTAACTTGGATCATATTTCCGTTACAGCGAGGGAATCATATCGCCGTCTCGGCTTTGTATTAAGAAATGCAAAGGATTTCCGGGATCCTGCCGTCCTTCGGATTTTGTTTTCTACCCTGGTTAGGAGTAACCTCGAGTCGAGCGTGTGTGTGTGGAGTCCACATTGTGACACACACATTTTGTGTCTTGAGAAGGTCCAGAAGGCATTTTTAAGGAACCTTTACAAGAAAACTTTGGGTTATTACCCTTTCCTATACCCGACTGATTTTCTACTTGGGCAGTTGGGCTTTAATTCTTTGAAAGTTAGGCGCTCTTTAGACCAACTTAAGACGGGCTGCAAGATATTGAGAGGCGCAATAAATTCACCGGATTTGCATAACAATATTTGTACTCTCTACGTACCAGATAAATAAATGAAACATCGGCCCAGCCGAAAACATAAGCTGTTCTTCAATGGCTCTAACCGGACAAAGTCGCGGAATTTCAGTCCAATGTGTCGCGTCATTCGTGGACTCAACGCATTCTTAAAAGAGTTCCCAGATTGTGATATTTTTTGCGATAAGTGGCCTGACCTAATGCAATTTTTATTATTATTTTGTGAAAAACATTCCTTTTAATGAATTTAATTTATTACTTATTAATTTTGTACTTATTATTGACATGTTATATTTTACTTTTAATATTTGAATTTTATAATTATGACTTAGTATAATATATGCAATACCGTTCATTGTAAATAAATAAATAGATAAATAGAAGATCTCTTATATATTCCACAAAAAGTAGTCTTAGTAATAGTGTATAATAAAATAAAATACCTTCATATATGATAAAAAGTTGCTATATCCGCTGGAGTGCAATGACATATGCCGAATCACCATGTTTGCGAAACTAATAAAAGCTCAAGTTTATCTCGAGACTCGCAGTTTACGATACAAACAATATTTTCAATATCAGTTCACGATTTATGCACTGGAACTTGAATCCGACATTGTATTTTATTATCTACGTCGAAAAGTTTGTCAGGCGTTGCAAATTTTGCTACTGAGGATACGCTAGTTTGCGCGTGATCGATCATTCCAGTGTTGCGCTCGTACTACAAAACATACAAGTTGGTACTATACAGGATGTTTACCTAAGCGTTGGTTTTTTTTGACTGCTTAAACACTTTTTCCTATGGAAACTAACGTGGTTTTCACACATTTTAAATAATAACTACGGGTCACTCACGTCTGTTTTGAGTCGAAAAATTCGACTATAGTAGCAAACGTCACTGCGAGGCAGTGCGAGGCGCGTCACCGACCGAGAGTGACCTTTGCGCTGCTCCTTTAAAAAAGACCGCCTAATGCGGTTGAAACTACAGTCGGATTTTTCAGCTCAAAACAGACGTGAGTTACCCGTAGTTTTTATTTAAAATGCTTAAACACTAGCAATATTCAGTGAAATCATATGAAACGTTTAAAGAAATACAACCGAAACAAATAAAAAAAAAGAAAACCTTGGTTAAAATCTTTCCCAAGATGACGAAATTTATGGACGCCGCACACTCTCGCGCACCGAGCGAGCGCAAGTCACTTATGTAACTTTGTTGGTACAACTTGACAACGTTAAATATTTAGGAATTTGGTTTGATAAAAATCTTTACTTAATAATTATATTTTAAAAAACGGAAACAACCGACTTCTCATGTATGCCATTGTCAGAACTGGACCAAATTGAAATGAGACCACACGGGAAGCACCAGCTTTCAAATAAAATAAGAATAATGAAAATCGGTTCACCCAGTCGAGAGTGCTGAGGTAACAAATAATAAAAATTAAAAAAAAACAGTCGGATTGAGAACCTCCTCCTTTTTTGAAGACGGTTGAAAATGGATAAAACATATCAACGAAACACGAGACAAAACACTTAAATTTTTTAATGTATTTAAAGTTTTAGCTAGTGTCAAATAGGGTGTACCTGTACATACTAAGCATCACGGCTTGGTCTAAGAACCCGCTATAGGACGACCTTCACCGAGCTGGTTAATGGATGAAAAGTATTTAATATTCAATTAAATATGTCAATAATTATATTGCAAAAGGGTTGTCTGATCTTAGACTAGCTGTATATTGCTATTATTCGAAGCCGATTTGGTCATGGTAATTTTCTATATGGTAAAAGCGGCAAGTGACATCTATAAAAACTCGATAAAGTCCAAAATCAGGCTATGAAAGTGGTGAGAGGCTTTGTTAAAACCACTCCCGTGCACAATATGGAGAGTGAGCTATGCCTCCAACCACTTTTTATCCGTAGAAAATATTTAGCAGCGAAGTTTTGACATAAATCAAGATCTATTGACAACTATATTACAAAACAATCATACAAGTGGCAGGAAGACACTGGATGCGCCTGCATCCAACCGGTCTTTTTGGAAATCCATGGGAGGCCTTTGTCCAGCAGTGGACTACTTGTGGCTGAGATGATGATGATTATTTAAATTGGTCATTAAATGGCTCCATTAATTAAATTGATCATTTAATGTCAGCAAACTTTCCCTCTTTATGGAGAAATGCCCCCACTCATCAAAAAATTCTCGACAGCAAAAATTATGTACAATCGCTTGGGGTTATACAGGAACCTGTATAACAACTTTCATCAAGACAAACATGCTGACGTAAGGAAAATCTTACTAACTGATACAAGACCTCCGTTTTGCTCAAGATGGTCAATTATAAATGTGAAAGTAGCTCTGTCTTTCTCTGTTAGTTACCTTTTCATGATCAAAGAAATGAACTGACCGATATTAATTTTATTAGAAAGATATCTGAGAGCCTGAAAACGCACAGAAACCTATATTTAAATAAAATCCCTCCTTCCCCTTCCCACAACCACAACTCCTTCCTTGCATTTTAGTGATTAAATTAAAAATGTACAGTTTTCGGTTTTTTTAGGGTTCCGTACCTCAAAAGAAAAAAACGGAACCCTTATAGGATCACTTTGTTGTCTATCTGTCCGTCTGTCCGGGTGTCAAGACCTTTATCTCGGGAATCCCGATATAAAGGTCTTGACACCCGGACGGACGGGCAGATGGACAGACGGACAACAAAGTGATCCTATAAGGGTTTCGTTTTTTCCTTTTGAGGTACGGAACCCTAAAAAATATCATCGTCGATTTTCATGTAGGTAACACCACTAGGCACAATTAGTATCATAAAACGTAAACATAAAGCTTCATCAAGATTTAATCGAATATAGATACTATCTTTAACAGCAACAAATATGCACATTGATAAAAGCAAAACCGTTCACATCTTTTACAAGTTAAAAGAAAAACAAAATACCCGACTGCAGAAAAGCAGTTTTTGCAGTGTAACTTACGATTTCGTTACGCTTGATATGCTGTTGAGTGTACGTTTTTTGTGAGAAAGTATGCGTAAAATCGCTGTAAATGATTATAAATGCGCATTCTTTACAATAATTCTAGTAAAACAACTTGTTTATTAGGTACGTAAAATTTCGTTGGAGGTTACGAAAAAACGCATTTTTTTACTTTTACGAGAGATTTATTATAATTATTACTAAAAAATATAGCCTATGACACTCTGCAGGTGAAGAAGATTCTAAAGACACCTCGCACATCAAAATCGGTCAAGCCGTTTAGGCTGTAGGCTGTCATTATAGAAACATATGTACATACATACCTACATACATACATACACTCGAAAAACATAACCCTCCTTCTAACGCAGTCGGGTAAAAATGCTTCGCTCATTTGGTCAATAATAAACACGCAACACACAAAGGGTTAGGGTAAATATTCAAATCCAATTTCATATTATATTGATATAAGAGTTTAAAGAAATGGTACCATTAACCCAAATATATTGCCTCGGACAATTCAATACACGTATCCCGTATGGTAATAAACCTTTATTCCAATATTAATTACTCTACCAATAAAACCTACATCGTCAAACACATGTGTTATGTCGAACCGAGTTATCGTCCATATTTATGGTGTTATTTATTTTATTATGGTTGATGCAACTCATGAGCGCGTACTCAGTGATATGTTAATACATAAGATGGGTTGTCTTCGGCTCTCCATGGCAAGCCTCAAGTAGGGTAATTGCCCGACCTGCCTTCAGTCGCGACACGGCGGGCAACGCTGTCAGACGCCAGTGTCATGTCAATTTGTAAACTGTCATAATGTCATCGTGTGTGTTTAGGAACTGCAAGATCTACACTAAAACATTGAGAGATTTGAAGGATGTATCTTGTCACTTGCCTTTCACGCGTAAAAACTTATAATTTTATAAATAATAAAAAATAAAGATTTCGATTCCTTAATTAACTAGGCGACGCGGACGTTCCGCCATCAGCCGCATGAACGAAACAAATAGCGCGTCATATCAAGTGTGAAAGAGAGCGCGCGTGGCCTCACGCGATGAGGGTCTGGTCAGCTGACTATGTTTATCCCTTTCAGGCAACAAGGATTCGTATATCTATGCATTAAATGTCGCTGTGAGTCTGCACTATAGCTTTATATATAGGTAGATAAAGCATGATTCGCCATGTATTCACTTCTAATTCAATGAGTTATATTATAACCTCTCTATAGTTTGGAATCTCTTTGCGCGTACTAGCCTTTTCATGTAGATTGATTGATTGATTGAATATTTGCTATCGAGCTTACCTATATGGAATCGCCATCTCAAACAATATTTTTCGTCTACTATAATAAATGTGTACAAAAGTTCGCTACAGCGTTGCATCGCTGAAACAATTATTACATCATAGACTTCTAGATGTCTTTAATACATCGTCTTTTAAACATGCAGCGCTAGATTGCTCTGGTGTGCAAGGAACACTATTATTTAAGACTAATAGTGAGGATGCCGATTTACTTCTGCGCGGTGTCCAATTTTGACAGTTCGAGATGGCTCGTCTAGTACGTAGTACATATTAGATCAAATATATTCGCGTGCAATTTGTGTACATACGTATTGCGTTAGTGTGTGTGCTGTCAGGGCAAGTGGGCCTCACTTATGCATATACAGACTGAGTCATGTCTGTATATGTATAAGTGAGGCCCACTTGCCCACACACAACTAAAAGGCACACGCAATTGTGGCCTTCAATCTATATCAAAATAACAGGCTACTGTTGGCAATGAATTTGATTGCAGTTTCAATATCAATTCCCGTGGAAATGCCAAAAACGTAAGTTATTTACTTGTGTATCTATTTAAATAAATTCAAACAATACATTAAAATAATTTGAAATAACTATCATGTATACTATTTTTGTAATGTGTAGTATACCAACCATCTTCAACAAAATAAAGTTTCTGGTTTCTGATTTCTGATTTCTGATTTCAATATTATTTTACAATAAAAATCAAGAGCAATCTCATCGCGCAAGATCTTGAAGAGTCAAACAAGGACCTATATAAAAAAAAAAAAAAAACACTGCAGAAAAGAAGATTTTTTCAGTCTAAGATACGATTTTGTTACGTTTGATACGTTGTATGAATATGATACCTCGCACACCAAAATTGGCCAAGCCGTTTAGGCTGTAAGCGATCATATAGAAACATACATACATACATAACCACATACATATACCTAAACATACATACACTCGAAAGACATAACCCTCCTTCTTACGCAGTCGGGTAAAAATCCAGCAAATGCCTCGTAAAGAGATGTACACATACTTTTTGGCACAAATATCAGTTTAATACACCGAAGCTGAAATATAGTGGATCTTTTAAGTTATAACAATAAAAACTTTTTGAAATGTTGAAATAAGAACTAAAATACATCATCATCATCATCTCAGCCATAAGAAGTCCACTGTTGAACATAGGCCTCCCCTATGGATTTCCAGAAAGACCGGTTGGAAGCGGCCTGTACCCAACGTTATACATTATATGACAAATTGAAGGAAAATGTATCATATGCAGGTTTTTTTGTCTCTCGTTTCGATAAAAAACCTGCTAAGAAACTCATTAGCTTAACAAATGACAAGTAAAATAATGACATGAGTTTAAAATAAATATATAAATAAATATTTGGGGACATTTCACACAACAATACCTAAAATGTTATAGATATTAAGATTCTTTTCTTTTCTAAAAGCAACATAAGTTGTTTAGATACTTTAATGGCCTTCTAACAGATATTTTTTTATAATAGGTAAGTCAGAATACATTATTAAAATTTAAATATAAAATTAACATAATACATGCAGTGAATTGCACAGTTATTTGAAATGATCATTAATTCAATTATTAAATATTATTAAATATTGATTCAATTATTAAATTTAAAATTATAAAATAATGTCATCAATTGAGTATAAATTTGTGTCATTTCATTTAGGTTAATATGTAAGAAATAATTTATGATTCATAACGTCATTATGCACTTTCATGTGAAAACAAATTTTCGCTTAACTTCATTTCCATAAAATCATTGCATGCTTATAGAAAACATTTTGGACGAAAAACAGATTAATTTTTCTTTTAATAGCTAGTATCTATCGCTTATTAGCTTGTGTATCGGAAATGAATATTTTACAGCTTTTACCCGACTATTTAAGAAGGAGGGTTATGTTTTTCGATCGTACATATGTTTGCAACTTACTATTACTGCAAAAACTGCTTTTCTGCAGGTGAATATTTTGTTTATCACATAAATACTTGTACCTCATACAAGTGGCGGGAAGACGCTGGATGCAAGCCGCTTCCAATCGGTCTTTTTGGAAATCCATGGGGGAAGCCTATGTCCATCAGTGGACTTCTTATGGCTGAGATGATGATGATGATAAATACTCGTTGTCTGTAGTATGGGTTAGTAAGTATATCACATATTTTACTAAATTTTAACAACATAATTCAATGCCAATTAATGTTCGGCACAATAAATTGTAATATGATAAGAGCGTTGTTAATTTATCGAGGACACTAATGTAGACAAAGAGCTAGGTGCTAAATTAAGTTTAGTGATGTTATTACTATGCTATTTTATTATTAAAATATATATATAAGTATATATATAAACATCGACATGAAGAATGAATTATAATTTTACAGTGTAATTTACTTATTTATTTCGATTTTTATTTAAAAACTTTATAACTGTTTTATCAGTCACGTAAAATAAAATAAATAAATGCATTTTTGCAGAAAAAATCAATAAATTATAATTACCTTAATATAAAAAATATAAATATTTTTTATAATTTTGCATGAATGCTATTTATTTTTAAGCTAGAAATCTGAAAACGTTTAATTTTACTTTAAACATAAACATAATAAAAAAAAATACATAACAGTAGCCATTTAATTTTAAAAGACGTTAGAGCACACGATGTAGTGCACTTACATCTTTATTACATGAAGGATTTAAAGATAATCATCTTTAAATCGTAATAATAGTCCAGATAGATTGTACGAGTATATATCTGTTTGGAAAGACCTATTCGCGATTTTATACCCAGTTAACAAATGTATCCACCACACACACATTTCCGCATTCACATATCCGCACACACACACACACATTTCCACATTTTAACAGTGCGTACACAAAAACATATTCTTAAAATTTTGTTATTGCTCGAACAATAATGTCTGTAGACACAAAAATGTTTTAATGAAAGTTATTTATATATATTACGAAACATGATTGATGAAATCTAAAAGTTTATCAACGGTAGTTTATTGAAGTATTTAAGTAAACTGCAACGTTAGCTCCCTTCCCACATCAGCTGCACAATACCACCAATTTTTCCCCACTTACTTTCAACCGTTCACAGCCATTGCACCGCAAGTCTCGCTAAGAATAGTACTTACAACCGACCCTGTACTGTGAATATAAATATTGTGAAAGAAAAATCGGAACTTAGTGAAAAAAATGTCACAAATCTGGTTTCCACCGGACATCGCCGAAATATGTCCGGACCAAATCGCGCCTCTAACACAATGTACCCAAGTCGGTTTCATGTATTTATCATTATTAACACAACTTTTTGGAAAATCAATAGACAGTGTCCCTAAAAACCCATATTTTGGAAACCCAAGTGAAGTGCATAGTGGATACATAGGATCTCGAAACATTGAATCCAGTATAACAGGACCGTCTCAGATTTTGGGGCCTACGCGCATACCACAGCATGAACCTTACAATCAGCAAGTGCCTTTAGGACATACCGTGTCTCCTTTAAGTCATTCTTCTTCCTTGGACCAGTTTCAATCATTTGGAGCGCCATCACTTGATCAAAACCGAGGGCCTTTCGGAGAGCAATCCGGATTTCAGACAGGAAAAATTGGATTCCAAAGTCAATTTAACTCCGGATTCCAAGGAATGCAATCAAGGTTCCCAAATGAGCAATCTGGATTCCATTCGGATCAATCTAGATACCATGGACCGTCGTCATACTCATCGAACGTAATTCATTCGTACAGTGGAACGCAAGCACCGTTTGGACAATATGAATCCCAGATCCCCTTGGATCAAGCGCCGATCAAACCTCACTCACCGCAGTTTGCTACTGGATTATCCCCAGTATTGCAAACGGATTTTTTAATCAGTCACAGTGAAAAAACTCACAGCAATAGCCAGAAAGTCACCCGGTTTCCGGACGCTTCTTTTTATTCCAAACAAGAGTTCGGGAAACCTGACCAATCTAGATTGCACAAAGAATACCGACCCAGTGATTTTAAATACGAAAGTACGTTTGATAAATATGAGGGATCTCCTATATTCAATTTTGACAATATAAGACGTAGTTTTGAAGATATAGATGCAGCGGCTTCTAATTCAAAAATTGCGGAAGAGAAGAAACCTTTGACAGAAGCTAAGAAAAGTAGGAAGAAAAGGCATGTGATTGAAGAATATGACTTCATTGTCGTTGGTGCAGGATCTGCAGGGTGTGTTGTAGCAAATCGGCTGTCTGAAGTAAAACACTGGAAGGTAAGATTTTTTTCTATAAGATGGTGTGCCGAATGAACGTTACCTTAGAAAATATGCGTTTTAGAAAAATCCCGAGAACTTTATTATGAAAATATGATTATTTGGAATTTCCAATATATTTAAGTTTCATAATCATCATTATCTCAGCTACAAGAAGTCCACTCCACATAGGCTTCCTGGCCTATGTCCAGCAGTGGACCGGTCGTTTTGGAAATCCATGGGGGACCATGGATTTCCAAAACGACCGGTTAGAAGCGGTCTGCATCCAGCGTCTTAGCGTCTTATTTACTAAGTTTATGTCGATTTTTTTTTTATATTTATAATTTCTGAGCATGTTAAAGCTGTGGAAGTTTGTCTAAAAAAGCGGACTTTTGGATGCTTGCCCTAAATGTGTGCCTAATAATTTTAAATTTTTACTTCGATAGATTTAATTTTAACTAATGTGTACTAGTAATAAAGTACAGACAAATATAAAGATGCTTCGTACTTACTTAAAATTGTTTCGGCAACAGGAGTGAATAAAAAATATTATTGAACGAAAAAAAGTTGTATGTTACACTTTTAATGTTTTATACTACCAAATTTTTGTTTGAAAATTTGAGCGATAGATATTTCTGTTAACTTAAATATATATATATATATATATATATATATATATATATATATATATATATATATATATATATATATATATATTAAATATATATATATATATATATATATAACTAGATACAAAAACGAAAAAATTAAATAGAAAAAAAACTTGAAACCCTCACGCCGGCGCAATTACGATCAATAAATTAATTTTTAATAGTATTTTTTTTTTAAATGACAACTGACATAATTAGTTCATATTCATGTAAAAAAGCACCTCTCAGATTAAATTCGCTTAATACATTTTGGCTTTAACAAGTATTATATGAACATAATTATATACAACAGAAAGACATGACCATCCATATTAGGCATCTGATTAAAAACTGGTCAGGATGACGTGCAAATTATGTCAAAAAGTGAAAGTGCAGGGTCTTTATCCCGTATGACCATCGGCCGCGTTACGTGAACGTGACGTGGGTGCATTGACAATGAAAATTAGACTTTAAGTTTAAGCAACCAAAGTCTAATTTTCATTGTAGACGCATCCACGTCAACGTAACGCGGCCGTTAGTCATACGGAATAAGGCCCCAGTAGGTCAAACTGAGTTCAATGTCAGTTACTTTCCATCGCGGTCATACAGAGCGGGGAGTAAAACGGCTCGTTAAAATCACAGACATAGTAGATGGAGCATGCGACTTCATTTATGAAAACCTTGCGTGCCACATTTTTGGTATCGACTGTGACGTCACACAAACGATTTTGTGATGGAATGTTCCATCCGCGCGAAATCTATTCAACCCAATGCATCCGCGCGCTTGTACGTTAGTAACTAGTTGACAGAATATCGAATCGGATGTTTATATCCCCTGAAATTAAATAAATCTTGGTCGTCAACTGCGAATTTTTATCGTACTTGTTGACACGCTAGGTACATACACTTGGGGTATCCATAGAAGTCTATGGTTAAAATATTTGTTGCCTATTTTCTTTACACTTTATTTATCGGTATAGTCAATTAGCGAGATTTAATTATTTTTATACAGGAAGCAAATTGAAATTTTATTTAATTGATTGTTGTATAAGTGCAGCATGAAATAGAAGGGCGATTGACGAATAGGTAGCGTGGCTGGTGACAACAAATATCGATACGGTAACAAGGGATGACGGACATAGTTGGGGGAGGGGATCATAGTTCTCATCATCATCATCTCAGCCATAAGAAATCCTGCTGCTGGATATAAGCCTCCTCTATGAATTTCCAAAAAGATTGTTTGGAAGCGGCTTCTATCCATTATTTTCCTGCAACTTGTATGAGATCTTCTGACCACCGTCAATTATCTATCATCATTATCATCAGCCCGAAACGAGGTTTTTTTATGGTCTCTAATAGATAAATAAAACACATTTTTATCGACTAAACCATTACAAAACCAGAAGCTCATAAATTATACTATTCATAAACAAAAGTTACAAGCCATTCCAACTTAAAGAATATCAAGTTCACATTTTGTAAACATGACCCTTTTTTTACGACCGTCTTAATGGGCCACTTGAACCGCACGTGCTTTATGACGATCTTGTTAATCTAAACAATGTATGGGATGATGTTATTTTTTCTCGGATATCTGTATATTGTTGTTTTTTAAAGCCAAAAAAACAATAATATGTATGAAATGTTTTTTATATTTTTTAATATGATTTTTTTCGTAAAAAATTGTGAAAAAAAATCGCATGCTCAACTTTAAGCCTAGATAGGGGATACTTTTTTTAATTAAAATACATATGCGTTGGATATCAGTTAGCTTTATTCAGTAGGATTACAGTGATATTAATTTTATATATAGTTTTCATACAAATTTTAGGAGAAATCTAGGTTTTAATAGCGCGCGGCAAAAAAATCAAAAAAAAATCGCGGGGGGCTTGCCGTACGCGGGGGGCAAATAAATACGTGACCTCTGCCCGCGGAGGGGCTATATGACAATGCTTTTTGCCAAATTTCACAGTTATAGGTCAACGGGAAGTACCCCATTAGGTTTTGATTCCTTTGCGAGTGTCGAAATATGCGTTTTTGCGACGTATTCGGCTGTAACTTTTTTTATGAAAACGGAGTTTTAAGTAGTTTGATTTTTCTCTCTGCAGCAAGAGATTATGGATCTGCGTATATGGTTTTAATTTCAACTCGACACTTTCACGCGTTCCCAAGATACAGGTTTTGACAGACGGACAGACGGACAACAAAGTGATCCTATAAGAATTAATATCTGTGAATTCAAGAAATACATTGTACATTATACTCCTTTTAGTCGGTTAAACAGAATCAGATTTCCTTTCCGAAATCAAGAGCGAATAAAAGAGAATGCCATGCCAATACATTCTCCGGCAGAATTGTAACCATCCATTTTTTGTAATCCCATAGGGAAGGAACCCTTTCTTCAGTTGCCAATAAAACTATCAATCTAAAAGGGACTGACAGCTTCCCTCTAAAATGTAGGTAAGATGGCGGAATACCTATACTTTGAGTGTGCCTTTATTACATGTTCACATCGCTTCTTGAACGACAATGAGATTTTATCTATAGAGAGGTAGTAAAAGAATGGCAAATCTTAGCTCTCAGCACTTTCGAGGATAAGACGGCTTTTTAGTATATTAGCCTTATATATACATTCTTAACACACAGGATCGCATTATCACTCTTTACAAGTCATGATACGCGTCTAACAGCGTTGCACGACGTGTCGCGACTGAAGATAAGTCGGGCAATTACATTATTTGAGACTTGCCACGCAGAGCCGGGGATAACCTATCTACGTATAATATATCGTTGAACGATCTCTTCTTGGGTGAAAGTAGATCTTCCTTGATAATTTCGCACTTGTACAATAAACTAACCTCGAACATAAAAAACATTGACTTTTTTTTGTCTCGTTCAACATATTCAAGAAGCAGCTCGCAGATAATTCTGTTGTCCATCTGTTTGTCTGTTTGTAAAGATCCTTCTTTTCAGTGATATTTTAACATACCAAGTTGAAAGTTCTTAGTAGCTTTTGTTTTGAAAACTATAAAAGAATATTATGTAAGCCCAGAAAATATTATTGTATTCGAAAAAAATAAATCGAAAATAGCATTAAAAGCTAGCTGCTTATTTGTATATTTTGTCAAATTAAAGTAAATAACTTTCTCATTAACATTCAATAATTTCTCGGTGACACGTAAAATATATCAAGAAACTAAAACAGAAAAAAAAATATCCTAAATTTTTTATATGTAGGTATTCTGTAAAATCGGCCTCTTTTATCTCGAAAAAGCTAGGCTTCAAAGCTTGGAACACGAAAGCTTGGGTCGCGAGGTTGCTAGCTTGTCGGTTTTTTACCGGATCCATTTCGGTGAGTGTGCATCTGATCTGCATGATCTAATTCCTTCTAGCCCTTTTTTCTATAGGACGGTTAGAAACACGAAAAAGCGTCACCGTTTCATGGTGGATATCCCAAATACCCGAACGAAACGCTTTAGTTCCACTTTCATCGTGCGGACTGCTAGAATGTGGAATGCGCTTCCTGAGTGGGTCTTTCCCGATAGATATAATCTGGGTGTCTTTAAATCGCGAGTGAATTGGTTTCTTCTAGGTAAGCGCGCTCCATCGTAGACCGCAACGTCGCTTAACATCAGGCGAGTTGGCGGTCAAGCGCGAACCTATTTCTACACAAAAAAAAAAGAAAAGAACTCGTTTGCTCGATTTCAATTGCCTGTACACACGCAATTAAAGCCAATGTCAAACTAAGTATTCAACTCTAAAATTGGCACCCAGAGCAAATTAATCGACATTTAATTATTTAGGTATTGTACATTGACCTTCAGCAATCAGATCAATGTGATTTATTGCGTCAACCCTTTTTGTCGCTGGAGGCGTAGAAAGAATTAGAGCGTGAACATTTTGCAATAGCGCCTATATTATCTGCCGAAGGGAGACGTGACCCGAAAGCCCTCACGCTTGATCCTTTTCTTATTTACTGGCCTTTTTAGTGACGACATTGTAACGTTTCGAAATTCAAAGTCTTGGAATTGAATATTAATATTATTTTGTATTTGTGTCTAAAATAGATTTTTAAATAGATTTTTGTTCGACTGCGACTGAGGGCCATGTGAATTGGTTTCTTCTAGGCAAGCGCGCTCCATCGTAGACCGCAACGTCGCTTAACATCAGGCGAGTTAGCGGTCAAGCGCATACCTATTTGTACATTTAAAAAAAAACTGCGCAAGGAGGGTTATGTTTTTTGAGTGTATGTATGGAAGTGAGTATGTATGTTTCATATACATGTATTACGTCCTACAGTCTAAACGGCTTGACTGATTTTGACGTGCGAGGTGTCGTTAGATCTGGGGGGACGGCCGTGCCCCCGCCATGTGAGCCAGCGGGTACGGCCAGGACTATCTTTTCTCGAAGCGATTCGTCGGATTAGTCTTTACTACCTGAGTGCCTGCGTGAGAGATAGACTATTTTAACCGACTTACAACAGGTGGAGGTCCATTTATGTTTATTCAGCGATTATTTCGTCAGTTATGAATTGATTTTGATGATTCTTTTTTGTTTGGTAGATCATACTTCAGAGGTGATCCCATATAAATTTTATCAAACTCGATTCAGTACTTTGTTTTTATAACAAAATAACTGGAAAAATGTGTCAACCAAGTAAACAAATTGCGTTTGAAGTTGGCGTCACAGTTCTGTAGAACTAATGGGAATTATATATTTTTTAGTTATTTTAATTATAATTATTTGTAATAACAAAACAACTCTTGAAAAAAATAAACAACATACCCACATACGTATATGTATACAAACATACATAGACTCGAAAAACATTATCCTCCTTCTTACGCAGTCGGGTAAAAATGAAGCAATTTAAATTATTAACACCAACGTTTTAATTGACCATTTCAGATCTATACGTGTGCTATACAAAAATACTTTTAAATTACAAAATGTTTATTTTGCAATTTGAAAGTACCTGCTTGTTTTTTGACCAGTTTTGGAAACACGTTTTAGAAAGTTAAAAAGTGAAGCGGTCGCTGTAAAAACTTTTTAAGAGCATTATGTTGTGTTTTGTCTTACTTAATTTTAAACTTGTGAAACATACTTACGCCTGTTTTCCTTAGGCAGACCGTCAAAGAACATGAGGCTATTTGACTGGCCTTGTGGCTCAGTTGGTAGTATGTTTGTCTGTCGTTCTATAGGTCGTGGTTTCGATCCCCACCCAGGGCAAACATTTGTGTGATGAGCATGGATGTTTGTTCTGTGTCTGGGTGTTTCTATCTATCATATGTACATATATATTTAAAAAAAGGATATATTCTATCAGCCATCTAGTAATCCTATAGTACCTATAGTACAAGCTTTGCTTAGTTTGGGCTAGATGGCTAGCTAGATGGATAAATAAATAAATAAATATTTGTGGATATTTCACACAACAGTATGAAATGTCCACAAATATTTATTTATTTATTTACTAGATGACCTTACTTCGTATCACCTATCAATGAGTGGACCCGATATTTTCTCAACGTTTAAACCTTCCCTGGACTACGACAAACATTTAAAAACCAAAATCAGCTAAATCGGCCCAGCTGTTCTCGAGTTTTAGCGAGACAAACGAACAGCAATAGATTTATATATATATAGAGATTTAACGTCGCATTTAACCTTGCTTAGAGGGTTAGATGGAAGGGAGAGGGTTAGATGGTTAGAGGGAATATGAGGGTAGGATGTAATATTGGCTTGGAGTGGCAGGGGGCCAGCCCATCGCCTACATAGGTAAATGCCAATTTCCCTCCAATCCCTTAAGGATTCGCTCAACGCGCGCAGCTATCTCTCTCGCGCATTTTTTACCTTTTTAAACATATAAAATCATTGAATAGGGATTTTAGAAAAGTGAGAGCTAAATTTGTTTATTTAGACAGGAGAAATATATATAAAAACAAGTTTTTCTTCGATATGTTTTGAATTGGCTGAGGAATAAGAAATGTATGTTTTTTTTTCTAATTCCGTCGCCAGTATAAATTATATCTGAATAAAACTTTTTTTTAATGTTTCTCTTCTCTAAGTAAACAAATTTAGCTCTAACTTTTCTAATATCCCTACTCAATGATTTTATATGTTTAAAAATGTTGTGATGCACGAGAGAGATAGCTGCACGCTTTAATCACGTCTAGTAAAAATACGATTTGTGACAACATATTAGACAACTAAGTGTATTGTTATTTAAATGAATGTACTGGTGTTTGAAATACATTTGACTCAATTTTATAATGATATTATAAAAGCTAATTTTGTTACCTTTACACACTCAAACGGCCGAACTGATCGTTATGAAAATTAGTATAGACATAGCTTTGGACCTGGAAATGGACATAAGATACTTATCATCATCATAATCATCACCGTTTTTCATAACTACGCGAGTGAAACCGCGCAACGGAGCTAGCCTATAAATCGGGAATTATTGTTGATTTATGATTTTTAGTTATTTTCCTATCATAATTTTAAAGAATCCCCTCAGCTGCAAATACTGTGATCTGCTCCGTACAAACGGATTTATTTTTACTAGACTATTAACTAACTTTTACAGTATGCTCAGGAAGAAAAGTAGCTGATACATTCTATGTTTTTTCCCCAGTCCAGGATTGGTTAAAAAGTGAAACACGACTACTTTTCAGTATGATGATGACATCATACTGACCTGCATTTTTCCTTGTAAATTATTTTGCTGTTGACCATAAAGTTTTAAAATAAGGTATTTTAGTTGACTAAATGATGACAGCGAAGATTCTCGAACAACTTACATACTAACTTACTAGGGCTCATACACACATGATCCGTTATTGAGACTTCTTGACGTGAAATGTATGAAAAATTACGTGATCATTTATATATTTTACATCACGAATCATCAATGACGGATTAAGTGTGAACGAGCTCTTATCTAACTTATAGGTAGTTATATAAGTTAGATCTACGATTGACCACCAGCTCACCTGATGTTAGGCGATGGCGTGGCCGAGGATGATGCTCGTCGATCTAGAAGATATTTATTCACTCTAGCCTTGAAGATTCCATAATTACAGCTCTCAGGAAACAGAGATGGCGGCAAATAATACCATTCATGTACAGTACGCATCAGGAACGTGGACTGATATCTGATTTGACTCTGACTTGAATCTGACTTGTAAATGCCATTTATTTATCAATAAATTATTTGTATTTGTTGTCAAATATTATAAAAATAGACCAACAAACACTCTCGTAGTAAACTTCTCTACTTTTTACCCGATTACGGCGAAGAAAAAGGGAGGGATATGTTTAATCATTGTTTTTAACCAAAACTTCACAAACTTTTATTTCGGCAACACCCAGACCGATTATGCTCATATTTAAATTACTTTAAGGATTTCGTACCTCAAAAGGAAAATACGGAACCCTTATAGGATCACATTGTTGTCCGTCTGTCCGTCCGTCCAGGTGTCAAGACCTTTGTTGAAATTAAAACTAAATTAGACAGATCCATAGTCTCTAGCTGCAGAAATAAAAATAAAATTTCTCAGTTTTCATAAAAAAAAGTTACAGCCGAATATGTCGTCAAAAATGCACATTTCGACACTCACAAGAGAATCAAAACCTATGGGGTACTTCCCGTTGACTTGGAACTATGAAATTTGGCAAGAAGCATTGTGTTATAGTACACATATTGAAAAAAATCTGAAAATTTGATATTTTTAATTTAATCACAAAAAATAGTGTCTTTATGCGCAAAGAATGAGGGCCCAAATTTTAAAGTGAATTAACCGTATCATATGGTGTATCATATGAAAGAACTTAATTAGCATAAGTTAAAACACCTAAGTTAAGACAGGTTTTTAATTTTTTTACGATGTATATTTTTCGGTTTATGAAGGAAAAAAAAAATGATCCCCCTTTTACTAGTTTGTACGGAACCCTCGGTGGGCGAGTCTGACTCGCACTTGTCCGGTTTTATTTTATAATGAAGTAACAAACGTTTCTAGCAAATATTATCACAATAAGGTAAGACAGTAAGGTAAGACACCATGTCATAGCAAACTTCCCCTCGTATTAGGAGAAACATCCCACTTATCAAAACAAGAATATTTAATCGAGAAAATATGGTCCCGGCCGTACCCGCTGGTTCACATGGCGGGGGCATGGCCGTGCCCCCAGATTGGGAAACCTGAATCCCAGGTTTCGTCAAGATTGGTTAGAAAATAAGTATGACAGAATAAATAAAATAATGTTAGTAGAATAAAAAAAATGCAGAGATCTTTGTTCTCTTGGTTCACTTGGTCAATTAACCAACAACACAAAGCCAAATTTCTCACTGAACATTTCTTCATTGTTCATTTAAATTGCAAGGGCAACTTAACCACAATAATGTTTAACAATATAACTATAAGAATTCTTTGTAAAGCGTATGAAGTAAATCTTTAGATTCTGCAATATTTCCAAGTTTCGCGATATAACGCGTCTTTTGTTTGTAAAATGGTTTTGTGTCCATTTTCAGATTGTAATTTTATGCTGTTACCTAAAACCTGTTTGTGTGATAATATTGGTTCGTGTTGAATGAGATGAAATTGACAAATGTTGGCTATTTTTTGCTGTACAATAATTTGATTCGGTGGTCAAATTTTATAATGACTTTCATAAAATTGGTGCTAGTTTTGCAAAGCTTAAGAAACTCTACTAAATTTTTATTACATTAGGTTAGTTAATAAGTTAAGATATATGAATGGTTTACTTTATTTGGTCATAAAAAAGGCTAACCTCAAAAAGATCCAATCCACAAAAACATTAAAATATCTTTAAAAAAAAAAAAAAGTTAAAAAAAAAAGTTAAAAAAAAAAAGAAAAAAAGTAACAAGCATTTTAATTTCATGTTAGAGCGAGAGAGAGCATACGATCGCGGTAGATGACGTCGTGCCTTATTCACCGTACAAATTCTTTAAAACCTGTTGTTTCGCGAGAGCGGGACAGAGTGGGATACTCTGTCCCGCTCTCGCGAAACAACAGTTTTTCCCCTAAAATATTAAAATATCTCGTTAACTTATTGACCAATTGAAATATTTTTTAGTAAATGTTTGATTCAACATCATTTTATTAGCACATATCAATTATTATTCCCATTAAATAAAATTCATGCATATTTCCTATTAGTTGTTTGTTGAGTTAGGTACCTACTTGCTTTTTTCTTCTTTATATTTAGGCTGTAAACAAAATATTAATCAGCATCGGCGTTTCTTTTCGCAAGTAATCAGCAATGCCACGATATTGACCAAAATTGCCACCTATACCTTCACATATAACTTCACACACCTATAACTTCACATATAACTTCACACACCTATAACTTCACATGCACAAGATTCAAGTCCATTTTTAACCGACTTCCAAAAAGAAGGATCAATTCGGTCTGTATGTTTTTTTGTAGGTTTGTTCCCCGATTACTCAGCCAATTGTGCATTGATTTTGATGATTATTTTTGTATTTGGTAGGTCATACTTCAGAGGTAGTCCCATATAAATTTTATCAAAATCAATTTAGTACTTTGGTTTTTATAACAAAGTAACTAAAATATCATCCAAGTGCCTGTAGAAAAGTGAACAGTCGCGTACATAAACGTTTGTGTATTACGTATTTTAATTAAAAAAAAACCGTTTTATAAACTATAATAATTATAATGTTGGTTAAACGGAAAAGCTTTGAATTTTAATTCTCGAATCCATTTCATTGAAGGTAACTGACTATAAAAAAAACCTTTGAAAATCAGCAACAAACTTCTCGAAAACCTATCGACCATCAACTAAAATAAAAAGTTGATAAAAATCGGATCCAATTAAGGATTCAAAACTTGATCGGAGCAACGATTGTAATGGTCCAATCAGCTGCAAACTCTATACCTATCCAGAAGTTTCCGACAATTTATAATTCATTTAATTTGTTGCTTTATTTTAAAACTTCCAAGTTTCTAGAAAGTTTCAATTTCAACATCTGGATGGAATATAATCTGACTGTCTATTTGTTAAATATTTTGTAATAAGTATATAGATACTAGGCGTATGTATGTATGTATAGACATACATACAATCACGCCTATTTTCTATAACGGGGTAGGCAGACCATTAAAGACGATAAGGCCATTTGACGCCATATTTGACCGTGGTCAGATGAGATGGAGAGGGTATTAGAGGGTTAGGGGGTTAGGGGGTATTGGTGGGTAAGATGTTATGTCGCACTGCAGTGACCATCGCCCACATAAACAACAATTCAATAAATAAATAAAATAAATATTGGTGGACATTTCACACAACACCATCTAGCCCAAACTAAGCAAAGCTTGTACTATGGAAACTAGATGTTTGATATAATACACATATCCTTTTTTTTTTATACATTCTTATAATACATAGAAACACCCAGACACAGAACAAACATCCACGCTCATCACACAAATGTTTGCCCTGGGTGGGGATCGAACCCACGACCTACAACTCAGGAGGCAGTCGTAATACCACTGAGCCAACAAATTTATATTTGCGCTTGTTACTGTTGTATTACTACTACTTATCAAAACCAGAACACTTTTTTAACCGACTTCGAAAAAGGAGGAGGTTATCAATTCGTACCGTATATTTTTTTTTAATTATGCACACGAATTACTCCGTCATTCGTGAACCAATTGTTATGTTTCTTAAATTTATGTATAGAGAAAGCTCCCAAGTTGGTCCCATAATTATTTTAGAAACATTGCTTTAATACTTTTTGAATAATCTCTAAAAGTAAAAATATTATCATTGTATTCCTGAGTTAGTGCGTCAGATTATAGGATCGCAGAGTTCCACTGACACGTTTTTCTTTGCAAAAGTGTCAAATGTTGAGATTTTTCGTTTAATCGAAGCATTTGACATTCAGTGACAAATGTCATTCTTGAAGAAAAAATGAGCGGGTGAATAGAGGTCTTTTAAATAGTTTACAATCGTGAGAGATTTATTGAGCTTGAAAAGTAAAACCTAGTTACTCCTCATCCAATGTATATAAGGAGAAAATAGAGTTACTTCAACGCTTGAGCGCCTTGTATAATTATTATCCTTACATATATGTATTACAAGTAAACGAAATAACGTACTTTGAAGTCGGTTGTTTCAGTTTTTTAATCTTTAAAATTATAAACTTTCACGGTCATTCATTAAAGCACTATTATTATTAACGGGACTCTGACAATAGGGCTGGCCACTCAGTCTATACGAACTTACTTACTTTTATTATTAACGGGATATTTACCGTTAATATCGGGAGCCCAAAATTAACGCGAACCACGGTAAATATCCCGTTAATAATAATAGTGCTTTAAAACCAGAACACTTGACGAGTAAATCCACAGCAGCAAGCCAGTATATTATAACGAAGTGTTTTGCTCTTTACACTATGTGAACATTGGTAACATTGTAACACTGTGATGTAGAAGTAGAAGTTACTATGGGAGCACAATTGTAAAAGTTTTTCACTTCGAGCGCTGGGATTTGTTGTATTGTTTGAGTTTTATTGAATGCGCAGATACTGTAGAAATTATGAGTTATGAAACATGTTTATTACCTAACATTATTACATGAATAGACTAGGTTATTTTCAAATAGGAGGCACATGAATGATGCCTTTGCACTCTAAGGGTAACCTATTTATACACACATAATCTATTTTTACCCGACTGCGTAAGGAGGGTAACGTTTTTCGAGTGTATGTAGGTATGTATGACTACATCGGATAGGCAAAAATAAACAAAAATTTAACAATTTGCAAAAACATTTAATGTATCTAAAACTATTGTTAACAAAATAGATAAGGTAGAACAGCTTTCTAGTACTTCAACTAATTAATCATTTGCGCACTAGTTTTGAAACTCCGGAATTTCTAGTTTTACCAAATAGGCTGAAATTTAATCAGGTTTTCCTAAACTAAAAGCGAAACCTCTTTGATATCATATTTATAAAGATAATCTCGTTTGAGTTATAAACATTTCTGTTTTTGTTTAACTTTAATCTCGGGCATTCAAATAAAACTTTTACAATTACGACATCTAAACAAGTCTGGAAACCAATTTATTTTCTTCATTAATTGTAAATAGAAAACGGAACAAGTAATTGATGGAGAGGTCGGCATCGTGAGCTTCGTTGTTTGTGTCATGACTAGGACATAACTTATAAAAAAAACTCTTTTGTAATTGTGTTAATGTCATGTCACTGTCAACGTGGCCACGTGTGGATAACTTTGACTCCTTTATAAACTCGACAAATAGCAAATGTGCAAGCACGATGCCAACATCAAGCATAAAAAAACTTTGACTCCATGTCAAACATTCTACAAAGCGTAAACATTTTTAATCTATGACATACCCTGATACGAGGGTTCTCGTTTTTCCTAAAAGATTAGTAGTAAAATTACTCGCGATTTAAAGATACCCAGTTTATCAAGGAAGAGCAATTCAGAAAGCGTATTCCACAATTTAGGAGTCCACACGATGAAAGTGGAATTAAAGCATTCAAGTGGATTCATTTCGGAGAATGTGCGCAAGAGCTTCTCGACATAATTCCACCCTCCCCGTTTTAGTACAGGACTAGCAGAAAGTCGGCGAATTAGCAACCATTTCTCGTTGAAATGGCAAAAATCCGTACTCAGCGACATAGAACCACATTCTTGTTGAGTACTGCACTGGAATGGAATTCTTTGCCGCTATCTCTGTTTCCTGAGACCTACAATCTTGGAATTTTCAAGGCTACAGGGAATAGATATCTTCTAGATCGACGAGCGCCATCTCGCTTAACATCAGGCGAAAATGCATAAAAAAAATAAAAAAAGCGTTTCGTTCGGGTTTTCGAAATTCCCATCGTGAAACGATGACACTCATAACTAAATATCATCTAAAATTAATCAGCTTTCAAAGTTTTGTTTAAAATTAATTCAGCGTAATTGAAAATCCGCAGCATCCAAACTGTTGATATTAGAAGCGGCCGAACTTGTTTTATGATGAAACAACTTTACTATGTTATTACTTTCTGAAGCAGTTAAAGGCAGTTAGAACTTGTGATACTACTAACTAGAGTCTGTTCAGATAGAGAACTACGGCCTTACCGAAAAACGTAACTTAACTTTAACCACCATCTTAAATTCTCTGTCTTCTTTCCGCAAAGTGTCATTACGTGTCAGCGAGAAGTTGACAAAATATGTTAAGCATTGCTTAAAGTAAAGTAACGTTTTTCGGTAAGGCTGCTAATGTGGGTTTAAGAGCGCTGCTGTACTAATTTCAGTATTTTGTTCAGTCGCACCACAGAATACATACAAATGTGTACTCCAAGACGTTAATTTATCTTTTTAACCAACTTCCAAAAAGAAGGAGATTATCAATTCGGTCTGTATGTTTTTTTTGTGTGTTTGTTCACCGATTACTCAGCCAATTGTGCATTGATTTTGATGATTATTTTCGTATTTGGTAGATCATACCTCAAAGGTGGTCCCATATAAAATTTATCAAAATCTATCCACTACTTTAGTTTTTATAACAAAATGACTTGTAAAATATCATCCAAGTGCCTGTAGAAAAGTGTAGTATAGTAATGATTATTTTGAAGTCGGTTATTTCAGTTTCAATTATTGCCATGATAGAACTATATGTATAAACTATATATATATAAACTGTATGTAGACTCTAGTACACGTATTAGCTCAGTATTGGTATTGGTATGTGATTTTATAGTATTGTACAAAAGAAAATAAGGCATTTCGAGGACTAACTGATTCACTTTTTGGGGTTTCGTAGTACTTTAGTAGGTTTGTCGTATATTTTTTAATGCAAGATAGTTCTACGATTGACCACCAACTCGCCTGATGTTAAGCGACGGTGTGGCCGAGGATGGAGCTCGTCGATCTAGAAGATATCTATTCGCTTTGGCCTTGGAAATTCCAAGATTGTAGGTCTCAGGAAACAGAGATGGCGGCAAAGAATTCCATTCTTGTGCAGTACGCAACAAGAATACAAGAACAATCCATTGAAATAAATAATAAATAAATATTTGTCCAAACTAAGCAAAGCTTGTACTATGGAAGTAGATGGCTGATAGAATACATGTATACTTTTTTTTTCTAAATATATACATATGATACATAGAAACACTGCAACACCAGACACAGAAAAAACATCCATGCTCATCACACAAATGTTTGCCCTGGATCTGTGTTTTCGAACCCACGACCTACGGCACAGCAGGCAGACATACTACCAACTGAGCCACAAGGCCAGTCAATATCTTTAACATGTGGAAACGTATGAGGATTCAGCAAGATAACAAGCTTTATAAGTCATTTAAATTGATAACTTCTTTATTAACAAGTTAATGAAATTGATTAAGTACCTCTTTATTAACAAGCTAATGGAATTAATTAATTGATTGCTTATTTCTATTAATAAAGCGAAAAACAAAACCACAGGACAAAATTCTAGTTTAAAATAAATTGTTCATTACGCTCGTTCATCTCACGGTAGCGGGTATAAGTGACCAAGCTAGTTCACACCTCAACGAGATACTCGACTGCTAACAAATCATACTCAGCGATTTGTCTAGTTCTCTTTGCGTCCATTCACATCGAGTGGAATGGCATAGCAACAGTGTGACAACTGTCAGTGATTCGACTTGCATAGTGTTTCTTTCATAAATTCTCGTATTGATAAGCCCTAGTTTTTTTTTATTAATTGATAGAGTCTGTTTTTGAGAATAAACGTGGGAAAATAGGAATTAACGTTTCAATTGAACAGAATCATGAAATAAGAAAAGGAGCGTCATTCAATTTATTATTATTAAACGAATTTTAAAAGATTATCGAATAAATTAACACAAGTGCATCGACGACGTTGCACTTGTGTTAATTTATTTCCTTGTACTTTGTTGTTAATTTTAAGGTGTGTCGATAAAGAGGTTATCCATATATACATATTTTAGATCATTTTTAGGATGCCGTACCTCAAAAAGACAAAACGGAACCCTTATGGGTTCATTTTGTTGTCCGTCTGTCCATCTGTCCGTCAAGACCTCGTATCTCGGGAAAGCGTGAAGGTATTAAGTTGAATTAAAAATGTATACGCAAAGCCATAGTCTCTTGCTGCAGAGAGAAAAATCAAACTTCTTAATTTTCATAAAAAAGTTACAGCCGAATATGTCGCAAAAAACGCATATTTCAACACTAGGAAGGGAATCAAAACCTATTGGAGACTTCTCGTGCCTGTAACTATATAATTTGGCAAGAATCATTGTCTTAAGGTACACATAAAGGAAAAATCCGAAAACTGTACATTTTTATGCAAGTAAGGAAGGAAGGGTCCAAATTTTAAAGTGCTTTAACCGTGTCATGTGGGGTAGCATATGAAAGAACTTCATTAGCACAAGCTAAAACAGGTTTTTTAAATATTTTTAAGATCTATATTTTTCGATTTATAAAGAATAAAAAAAACCGGACAGTGCGAGTCAGACGCGCACCGCCGAGGGTTCCGTACAAACTAAATAAAAGGGGGGAAATCATATTTTTTTTTTTATATTTTCCTTCATAAACCGAAAAATATACATCGTAAAAATATTTAAAACCCTGTTTTAGCTTATGCTAATGAGGTTCTTTCATATGATACCCCACATGATACGGTTAATTCACTTTAAAATTTGGGCCCTCATTCCTTGCAGAGGGACACTATTGTTTTGCGATTAAATTAAAAATGACCAGTTTTCGGATTTTTTCCTATATGTGTACTCTAACACAATGCTTCTTGCCAAATTTCATAGTTCTAGGTTAACGGGAAGTACCCCATAGGTTTTGATTCCCTTGTGAGTGTCGAAATGTGCGTTTTTTACGACATTCGGCTATAACTTTTTTTTACGAAAACTGAGAAATTTTATTTCTGCAGCAAGATACTATGGATATGCATATATAGTTTTAATTTCAACTCGATACCTTCACGCATTCCCGAGATAAAGGTCTTGACACCCGGACAGACAGATAACAAAGTGATCCTATAAGGGTTCCGTTTTTTTCCTTTTGAGGTACGAAACCCTAAAAATTAAATAAAATTATATAATGTCCCCTTTTTAGCTACTAGTTTGTACGGAACCCACGGTGGGCGAGTCTGCGAGTCTGACTTGCACTTGACTATTTTTTAAACCTGAAGTTTCGGACACTTTGAAATGTAATGCCCACGGTCAAAGATGAGTGAGATTAGACGACATTTGTATTTTTATTATTTTATGAAAAACGTTTTCTACGCACTCTGAACTGGCGTTCACGGTTTTGCCAGGTCCCGCTATAGCTATACATTTTTTTTCACATTTCAATATTTTTCTATAGTCTGGCAAATCAGAAACGGGGCTGGGATATCATTATTTTTATTTAGGTTAATATTAAAGTGGGACAGTATAGGTATACTCTCCCACACCTGGGCAAAGGTGTCCTTCATTCTCCCATTTCCTTCCATAAATCGCGGTCCATCGCTTCCTTCTTCCAATCTTCCCAAAATGTATCAAGATCGTCACGCCAGCGTTTTTTAGGCCTTTCAGCGCAACGTCTTCCTTCAGGAGCCCACTGTGTGACGATCCTGGCCCATCGATCAGGATGCATTCTTGACACGGGATATCATCAGTATTTTTTTTTGTATTTGTACTATAAATATTTGTTACCTTGTACTATTTCTTTATAGGCTTCTAGCTTCTGCAATAAGATATTCCGTTTCCGGGCAATTATTTAGTCTATGTTAGCATTCAATATGTATTGAAGTATATTGATTGAACGCGTTAAACATTATATTTAGTTGTTAATAGACATATCTGTCCAAGGTTAGTAGGTTCGTGACCTGCCTTTATAGGCCTTTGTTGAATAAATCGTATGTTTTTAGTAAAGTGTAAAAAAGTCTGAAATATAAATACAGATAATTGTAAAGTTTTGTCACGCTTTAACTTACAATATATGTATAATTTAGTCACGTATAAATTGAGTACATTTAATTGCTTTGCTGATATTTTTATGCGTGAAGAATTAAAATCTCTGTTGTTAAATACGCAGATATCAACTTTCTGGGATTCTTCATGAGATGAGAGGAGATAGTTACCCACTATGTAATTAGTTGGCAAATCAAATTGGCTTTTAAGTTTTTTTCTACAGTTATCCAAAAAAATGCGATTAACAAAAAAAAAATATTGCCATGCCCTTTTGGTTTCAGTAAAAATCCTTTAATCCCCGATTTATATCGATAATAGGTGTGCTACGAGTATGTGTTTTCATCCACGTAGTGATGGATAACGATGGTGACGGTGAACGGTGATGGTGATAATAAAATTAATGTAGTCCGTCACCTCTGTATCAAATTTCATAACATTCACTTCAGTTATTTGTTCATGAAACGGTAACTAACCAACAGTGATAGTTTTTTATTCGGTTTTATAATATTACTAGCTGCGTCCTGCGTTGTCACCCGCGTAGTGATGAAAAACGGTGCTGATAATGATAGATAGATAGATAACACTTTATTAAAAGACCACAATACAGAAACATTAAATACATAGAAAATAATATTAGAGCTAGGTGTTTTAATTGGCGGCCTTATCGCTTAGAGTGATTTCTTCCAGGCAACCTTGCACGGATAGGACAGATGGCAACAGATAGTGGCCTTAAAGCAAAATTTAATTAAAATGGTATACATAAAACAACAGTAGTAGTAGTAGTAATGATGTTAAAATATAACCTATGTCCTTCCTCAGATTCTAAATAATTTGTGTGCCAAACTTCATAACAATTGGTTAAGCCATTTTAATGAACCACGCAACGGCAACCGCAGCGTAGCAAGACCAGCCACGAGGTGGACAGAAGATATCATACAAGTGGCAGGAAGACGCTGAATGCAGGCCGCTTCCACCGGTGTTCTTGGAAATCCATGGGGAAGGCCTATGTCTAACAGTGGACTTCTTGTGGCTGAGGTGATGATAGTGATGATGAAGCCATTCTTCGCTCGGGCTTTTATCTCGACTTCTCAAGTGCTAAAAATCAAAATAACAGAGAGTGCGAGCTGATTTCGAAGCGGTATTAAGAGGTCATGGTTCATGCTCAGGTTTGACCCAAGTTTTAAAATGAAAATACAAAGTCTCATTTATCAACACCGGCGTGCCTTGGACGCGGCAATTAATTTAATTTTGATAGTTTAGACCCAATCAAACTTTGTCACGGCGTCGAGATGAGTTTACTTTTTATTCAACACGGGAGCAATACAGTTAATCAAAATAGTTTTGTAACTGTATTATATGTGAAGTGTTTCCCGTTGGCCACCATCTTTTTTAGGGTTCCGTAGTAACTACGAGGTACCCTTATAATTCCGCCATATCCAAAAATCCGTACTCAGCGATATCGATACACGTTCTTGATGTGTACTGCATGGGAATGGAATTCTTTGCCACCATCTCTGTTTCCTGAGACCTACAATCTTGGAATTTTCAAGGCTAGAGTGAATATATCTTCTAGATCGACGAGCTCCATCCTCGGCCACACCGTCGCTTAACATCAGGCGAATTGGTAGCCAATTGTAGATCTATCTCTCATTAAAAAAATCCGTCTGTTTGTCTCTCCGTATGTCACAGTCATTTTATTACTCAGAGACTATCAGCCCTACATAAATGAAATTTGGCACATATATGTGTTCTGTGAACCACTATAAAATGCCGTAGTCAAATAAGGGATGAAATGTTTTTCCAACCTCACCCCCATTGTACAGGGTATCGATGTAGTAGGTCTCTTAAAATTAGATAAAGGTTCAATATACGTTTTTTTTTTCTCAGATGTGACGTGTGCGAGATATAGCACGCAAGGTGACAATGTTATGTGTGAAGAACTATATTTCTAAACTGTTGGACCCAGAAATACATTATTACCCATATTGATAGACCAGTAAATAATTTCAATCAAAATTGTTTCGAGCACTCTGTGATTACAACTTTTCGAGATATAGCGATACATATATAAAACATTTAAGTCATTATAGTACTGAGGTCATTGATCTTTTTGCAAAGTAGACAACAAAAACAAAACATAAAAATATCATAATCATTTTTGACTTGTTTTTACGCTTTCGACAAAATTAAAATAATTGTATTTTACCAAAATTATTTTTTTCGTCATAATAAATGTTACCGGACCTTTAAGTAATTTTGAGGCGGAATGAAATGATTACGCTTTTTTCTCTTTCCATTTTTCGTTGTTAACACATACTATTATTTATCCAACTGTGCATGCACAGTAATAATAATAATATATATTTTTTTGTTTGACAGTGTATACTTTCCAGGTGGTCCCATAGAAATATCAAAATCTGTTCAGTATTTTGGATTTATAAACAAAATAACTGGAAAAATATGTCATCCAAGTAAAAGAATTGCATACTTTGAAGTCGTTTTTTTTAAGTTTTTTAATCGATTACTTGTGCATGTAGGAGGTCCAAGTGGAGCACCCGTATTTCCGCGTGTGTCACCTACTTAACGCATAGGGAAATACTACCATAAGGAAGGAAAGAAAAGAAATTGACTGCCAATTTGGAAAACACAATGATACCATAAGATTGGGTATTCCTATTAACACTTAATACTTATACTTATGACTGTACAATATACCTAGTAAATATGTTTCATGAAATTTTCCTTAAATTATAGTTTTTCTTTTAACACGAATAAGTCTGCGCTTGACCACCAATTCGCCTGTCGAAAAGCGACCATGTGATCGGAGATTATTAATTATTATAGATAAGCTGCCAAGTGCGCGTTATGCCACGCGCACAGTAGGGTTCCATAGTTGCACATTATAACTTATGAATACTTAAAATGGGGATACTATGAACATACGAGTAACCATATGTTATTTTAAATGAGCACGAAAAATTAATTTTTTTACTTGTCTAAGTACATTTTCAGGGTTCCGTAATCAACTAGCAAGATTTTACACTGTTGTGTATTCCACTTTTCTTTTTAGTAAAATCTGGCGTCACTGCAAAAAGCAACTAAAGATCGAATTTATACTTTACCGTCTTTTCTTGGGACAATCTACCAACCAGTATTTTTTATTTAATTTAATAGTTAAATATTTAGCTCAAATGTATGTTAATTAAATAACAATAATTAACAAAGTCTCAATTGTGGATTTTCAGGTACTCCTCCTGGAGGCTGGTCCAGAGGAACCAGACGTCACCAGCGTGCCAGGTCTGGCACCAGTGCTTGGTGGCTCCAGCATCGACTGGAATTACCGGACGCAGCCCGAGGAGTTGACCTGTCGTGCGCAGAGAGGACAGACTTGCGCTTGGTTCAGGTATAACTAGTAGATAATTGGAAGGTGCATTTTTGAAAACTTATCCTTACTGATTGAATGGACTTCGAAGACAGCTATGACTAAGAGGGCACCTCATCGGGTAACAAGATGTGATCTATCTAGGATGATGTACTTTAGTAAGGTGTCTCTAAATGTACCTTAAATGTAAATGTCCCTTATTCCGCACGACCATCGGTTGCGTTACGTGGACTTGACGTAGGTGCGTTGACAATGAAAATTACACTTTAAATTTAAATCTCTAAGGTCTAATTTTCATTGTTACACATCCACGTCAATTATACGTAACGCGGCTGATGATCATACGGAATCAGGGCCCAGAGTTGCCTACAAAGCTTGGAGTGTTTTGTGCAATTATAAAAAATGTGACCATTTTCTGGGGTGTATCATCACCTCATCACCTCTTCGGGTAACAAGTAGTGGTGAAATATGCGGCCTGATCTAAGCCTATATCTGACTGGCCTCGTGGCTCAGTTGGTAGTGTGTTTACGTTTACCTGCTGAACTGAAAGGTCGTGGGTTCAATCCCCACCCAGGGCAAACATTTGTGTGATGAGCATGGATGTTTGTTCTGTGTCGTCTGGGTGTTTCTATGTATCATATGTATATATTTACATAAAAAAAAGTATATATGTATTCTATCAGCCATCTAGTTCCATAGTACAAGCTTTGCTTAGTTTGGGCTAGATGGTGTTGTGTGAAATGTCCACAAATATTTATTATTTATTATTATTATCTGGTCGTTTGATCTAGCACTTGAGTTATAATTTTGATAGATCAGCCAACTATCGTACAAGCTTTTGTTGAGCATGGACGTTAATATTTAATTGACATTTTTCCTATTATTCTCAACTTTTTTTCTTCTACAAATGTGATTGCTGCTAATACAATCTGATATTAAAGCTAACCACAATTACTTCATTGTAATGCTACTTACTTAATTGTAATGTTGTTCTACGATATCTGTTAAAAATACTTTTGTATGTAAATTGTACTTTGATAATTGAAGATTTTAACGACATGTATCGAAAATAATTACAGTTTAAAAAACTAAAACACGCGCTTCAAATTATTATTGTATTGTCATCGGTCCTCGATAAGTCTACGAAGTTTGAATGATATCTGACCGTTTGAAGTGGGTCAAAATCAAGCCCAAAGGAGTCGGTTACAAGCAAACAAGTAAACATGCATACAGGTGAAGTTAATCAAAATGTCGGCCGTCACGTACTTAACGTCTGGCAGATGTTAAACGTCTTATATATAAAAGTTAGCATATAAAGTGCCTACTCTTTTTAGGGCTTAAGCAATGAACTAAATAGATAGGTAAGCAGTATACGCGCACGCATAGATAGATATATAACACTTTATTAAGAGGCCACTTTGTACAAATATATTAAAAATGAAAATATTACTATGGCTAATCTTTCAATAGACGGCCTTATCGGTTAAAGCGATCTGTGACACAATACGCATACACAAGGGAATCGAGATGGTGAGATAGTGGGGGCATGACAGCATGAAGTTTTGCTTAAAGAACTCGTTCGTAATATTACTAACTTAAGAAACAATTTGTTCTTAAAACTGAAAATTCGATAGGTTTGTTGTGTCGAAACTGTTATTAAATTATTTTCACACACTGTGAACTTTGTTTGTGTGATGCAGAATGCTTAAGACTGGTTAAGTAAAGAGTAAGCAAGAGTCTGATCCGACATCAAAACCACTTTGAATATCAAAATATTGAGATCTTGTTAAAACTTTCGGATATTTCATTATTCGTTGTAGAAAAAGCTTCATCACAATTGAGCTGTTAACTTAGCCCTTAGACGTACATAAAAGAAAAAAAAATAAGAAAAAAGAAGAAAGAAAAGAAGAAGAAAAGAAAGCCGTAAGATGGATAAAAATGTTTGTGCATAATTTTCCAGTTGTGGCCACAGGCGCAATGTTTTTCGCTACGCTCAGTATAGCATATTTGTGTTTTTTTTCATAACCAGTGCCTTAACAAACTAAAAAAATAAAGTTGACAAGCTGGACAAATTGCGGGCTTAAATATTTAAAAAATTAAATAAAAACGGGAAAGAACTGAAGAAAAAGGCACGTATTAATAATAACACCAAATATTTTTATTTCCTCTCCTCGCAGAAAAAGAGTGTAAAGTAAATATTTTAGAAGCAAATTAAATTTTTAATAATCACTTTCCAATGAATTCATAAAACCAGTTTCAGCCCGACCTTAATAAAATTTTACGAAGGGTTGTTTGAATATTCGAGGATAAATTCAGTAAATTTTATTAACTTCGTTCAATCATCGCTCGAAGGAAAGGTAAGACAAGGTAACTATTTCATTTAATAAAACAAATACTAATTGGACCGCCTTTGGCAGAAAAGAGACTAACATTTATTTTTCATATATATGTATTTTGTTTACCATTTGACAGATCTACAATTGACCACCAACTCGCCTGATATTAAACGACGGTGTGGTCATGGTTGGAGATAAGAAAAACTACGTTGAAGATTTCAAATAAGGCATGTTTTATTTTTGTCGAGAGAGATTATTACAAAAGAAAATTGTTCATTACACTCGAAAAGTTAAGATAAATCTAACGACATCTTACATATCAAAATCAGTCAAGCCATGTAGTTTCCAGGAGGTATATAGAAACATACATACTATTCGTGTGCTCCTTCTTACAAAACGTGAAAGGCTTGAAATATTTTACGTTTGTAAAGAATGCTATTTGACGTTCGTAATGAATATGTAAAGAATATGAAATGAAATTGACATTATATAGTTCGACTTACCGCTTAAGATGAAACGCCGTTTCGTTAAGGCTTCTTTCTTAGCAATTTGAAGTTTATTGAGACTAAAATCTATTCTCCATCTATCTATTATGATAACGTAAATTTATTTTGTCTTTTTTCAGTGGTAGAGTCATGGGAGGCTCCAGTGCTACAAATTACATGGTCTATATGAGAGGTAATAAACGAGACTATGACGATTGGGCGGATCTTGGGAATCATGGGTGGACTTATAGAGAAGTACATAAATGTTGCTTATTGTATAGCGTTTTATAATATCTTAAACATTGAAAATTGTTACAATAGCTATTTATTGGAGCTGTTATTGATTTTCAGGTGCTCCCGTATTTCAAAAAATCTGAAAACAATCAGGATATTGAAGCAAAAGATACAGATCATCACGGAGTTAGCGGACCAATGAATGTTGAAAGATTTAAATATGCAGACAAGAACGTACCCATGCTTGTTAGAGCTTTCCATGAAACCGGTTTACCTTTAGTTGATTTCAATGGAAAGAAGCAAATTGGAACTATGACAACTCAAAACACTTCCAGGAATGGTAAAAGAATGTCTACGAATGCAGCTTTCATAAGACCGATTAGACATAAAAGAAAAAACTTGTTTATTGTAACTAATGCTCAAGTGACTAAAATATTAATTGAACCTACAAACAAAATTGCTTATGGAGTTATTTTCTTCAAAAATGGAGTATGGTATAAAGTTCAAGCAAAAAAAGAAATAATTTTAAGCGCAGGATCTATCGGAACACCTAAAATACTTATGTTATCAGGAATTGGACCGGAAAAAGACTTAAAAGCCCTTAAAATACCTGTTATACAAAATCTTAGTGTCGGAAAAAATTTACAGGACCATGCAACTACAAATGCAATGCTTATGAAGTTATCGAACATAACATCTACATCAATTCAAGCAAACCAGATTTTAAACAAAATCAAACAGTATTTTAAAACGAGAAGCGATCTTGATCCTTTATCAGCCACAGGACCTTTACATATAAGTGCATTTATAAGAACTAAATTTTCCGACGAAGACAAAACAGCACCTGATATACAGTTCCATTTTGATGGCCGCAATCGTAAAGAATTTTACTCTGATAGCACTACTTATTTAGAAACAAATGTTTTACCTTTAGCATACTATGACAGCATCAATGTTCGACCGGTACTTTTAGTCCCAAGAAGCAGAGGCTATTTGACACTTAACACCACTGACCCAATATTTGGGATACCAAATATTTACCCGAGATTTTTCACTGTGAGGAGAGATTTAGACACCTTAGTAGAAGCTTTAAAATTTGCCATACAACTAGAAAATACTGAAGCATTTAGAATAAATGAAGTGCAATTTGTTAGAGAACCTGTACAAGCATGTAAAAATTATACATGGGGTACAAATGACTATCTTGCTTGTCTATTTACAAGATACACAACTACCATATTCCATCCTGCTGGCACATGCAAAATGGGTCCTAATAAAGATCAAGAAGCTGTAGTAGATCCAAGATTAAAAGTTTATGGAATAAAACATTTACGAGTCGTGGATGCTTCTATAATGCCTAATATAGTAAGAGGGAATACAAATGCTCCAGTGATGATGATTGGAGAAAAAGCATCCGACATGATAAAGGATGATTGGAAACAGTTTACATCAGAGAAATAATAACACTAAGTGAACTCTAATTTAACGCCTAGCTTATCAATAGAAATGAAACTAAAACTTAAAAAAAAAAAAAAAACAATTTGTCAAGTTTTAGGTGGAATTTTACCTATTATTGGCGTTTACGACAATCATACTCAACGGTGGTGCTAATCGGACACGGTTTCAATCGAAACAAAATTAAACGATTTCAATGACTAAGTTGTTTTATTTCCGCAAATCGAAAAATAAGAATTCTTTTTCAGTTATTTTTTTATAGATTGGGCTATGTTATCCTTGAAACCTGAATTTAGATACTAAATACATGAAAAAATTTAAGTCAATATAGAAAGAAACAATTGGTAAGTTCTATATTTCAAAATTGTAGTTGAAAATGCATACAGTAGATTGATTCGTAACTGTATTTGTGTGTAGCTGGTATATGTAGCTACTACTAGAATAGCATGGCCTTTTTAGATACAAAGTTTCATAAGGTATATCGAAAACCGTGATAATGAAATTATTTTTTATTTTTTTGTTTTTGGTTTGGAGTAGGTACATTTATTTGTTGTTGTTTTAGTTTGTTTTACTAGTATTTAGTGATTATTATATAGTATATAACATTAGAGTATGTTTTATTAAGCATATTTTTTTGTTATAAAATTAATATAATATTAATATATAGTATTTTTAGTTTCCGGGACAAGGTAATTTGAATTTTGCCCTTACAAGCATTCAGAAATTTTCAACATCCAATGGGAGTTTTCGCAACATCCCAATCTGTACCAGGACTATACCAATTCAGCTATTTAAACACCCCACGCGACAACTCCTTGGCTATATTGGTGGAAGTATCCAGGTAAATATTGGGATATTGCTTGTTCAAGTAACTTCGGATGTAACATTTTAACTGTCTAGCTGTTTCACTTTCTACTAAAGTTAAAATGACAGCTGAATCTTGCTAAAATAGTAGGATAGTGCCAATCTGAACGATTTATTGATAATTGAAAATGATAGTTTCAGATATCTAAGTGATACGATCCTATTTATTTTCTGATCTTATCAAAATTAGCCCTTAATTTTGTCTTTCTTAATTTTTTTTCATCATTTACAACATGAATTTATAGGCTTTTAAGTAATATTAAAATATAATGTTGTTTATCATATTTGAATATTTTATCGGTATTCATTGATCGTAGTCAACGAACCGTGGTGTTATCAGTATTTTTTTTATTTTCAAGTTCATTTTGTAGTTAGCAATGTAGTCGTAGTTATTTTAGTCGGAAATATTGATTATATTAATCGTATTCTTTTATATACATTTAAAAGATGGGTATTATTAATGCGTAATATATTATATATAATAACCGTAAAGTTTTATTTGTAGTAGATAGAAAAATAGTGACTTTTAATGTTCTTAGAGCATGTTTGTGTGCAACTTGTATTTAACACATTAATTTGTTAACACTGTTAATTTTATTAATATATATATTTGTCGAAATTACAGAGGCAAGACTATGGGTGGGTCCAGTGCTATCAACTACATGGTCTACATGAGGGGGAATAGAAGAGACTACGATGGCTGGGCTGCACTCGGCAACCCTGGTTGGAGCTATAGAGAGGTCAGTATTCATACAACGCCATCTAGCCACAAACTAAGTAAAGCTTGTACTATAGGAACTAGATAATTGATAGAATAATACTAGATAATTATATAATATACTTGTTATAAATACATAGGATACATTGAAACACATAGACATGGAAAAAATAAAAAACTCAGCTGTAAGGCCAGTCGAAATCTCATTTGTAATATTTTATATTAATCATAACATTAATATTGCAGTTGTTTTTTTAAGTCTTATTTATATGAAAAATAATGTGTAATTTTTTTTTGTTATCCTTATTGTCTTCTTTTACTTTTAAGAATTTCGACTGGATGATAATATAATATACTTTTAATTAGCGGAATTAATCAAAAGTATTTTTGACCGTAGGCTTTTGACAAAACTACTTTTAACTGTAAATAATTGTAAGATCTTACAATTTGGACTGAGATAATCTTATCTTATATAGATAAGATTCTTTTAGTCGAAATATAACTTAGTAGTGCGGTCAAGTGGTGCTCGTGCGATCAGTGCTCATTAAATCAGTATCAGAATTTTAGTAACGGTGAAGCTGTGCATAACAACCAAAGTCGGCAGTTGGCGTTGGAGGAGTTTGAAAAGTAAAATTATACGTAGAATTTTTCCAAAGAAATACACATTCAAATAGCCTTAGCTTTTTAAGCAGGTATTACAGTAGATAAATATTGCTGCGCAATCGTACCACGTTGTCGTAAATCGACAAAATTACGAAGTCAATGCATTGGGAAAGGATCTGTTGTTTATTAAAAAAGATGCTTGAAGAGTGTTTTTGTAACTTTTTCAGGTACTGCCGTATTTCAAGAAATCAGAAAACAATCAAGACATTGAATCACACAACAAACATTACCATTCAACTGGAGGCCCACTCAATGTCGAGAGATATCCTCACATAGATATTAACACCATGATGATTGTGCAAGCTTTCAAAGAGAAAGGCTTACCCGTAACAGATTTCAATGCAGACAATCAGCTAGGAACTGATATAGCGCAATCAACATCACTCAACGGTCGCAGATTTTCTACAAATACTGCTTACATACGACCTATCAGGCACCTCAGGCCTAATTTGAAAATCGTCACCAATGCTTTTGCTACTAAAGTTATGATAGACCCGATTACCAAAACAGCTTTTGGAGTACAATACGTGAAAGACGGATTATACTACCAAGCAAATGCCAACAAAGAAGTGGTAGTCAGCTCTGGTGCTATAAACTCCCCTAAACTGTTGTTGCTCTCGGGGATTGGACCAAAACATCAACTTGAACTTTTAGGCATACCTGTATTATCAGATTTGAACGTTGGATATAATTTACAAGATCACATTACAACCAGCGCTTTGATTTTAAGTTTATCAAATAAAACATCTACAATGGTTCAAGGTCAACAATTGCTTGATGAAATTTATCATTATCGCGCTCAGCATGAAAAAAAGACTGGCCCTTTGTCAGCATCTGGTACATTATCCGGTACTGCATTTATAAAAACTCTGTACGCACAAGAAAACGCACCCGATATACAGTACCATTTTGACGGTGTAAATGTGAAAGACTTTTACTCTGATCCAACCACATCGATAGCTACGAATATTTTCCCTTTGTCGTTCTACGATGGTTTAGCTGTTCGACCGTTACTATTAGTACCGAAAAGTCGAGGATATATCTTACTAAATAACACAGATCCAGTTTTTGGCCCACCGTTAATATATTCGAGATTCTTCACAGAAAGAGAAGATTTAGATGTTCTTATTGCAGGTCTGAAGTATGCAATAAGTTTGGAAGAGACAGAAGCGTTCAGATTGAGTGGAGCTCATTTTGTAAAAGTACCTGTTCAAGCATGCGTAGATTACCATTGGGGAACATATGAATATTTCAAATGTATACTAATACAGTATACATCTACTATATATCATCCTGTAGGCACATGCAAGATGGGACCTAAATGGGAAAAGGATGCAGTAGTTGATCCAAGATTACGAGTATACGGTATTAAACATTTAAGAGTAATGGATGCTTCTATAATGCCTCAAATTGTTAGAGGCAATACTAACGCACCTACTATAATGATAGCAGAAAAAGGATCAGACTGTATAAAAGAAGAATGGCTAAATTAAAATAGTGTGTAGGTAATTTATTTTTGTAATATTACATACAAATAGGGATAAATAAAATATTTCAATTCAATATTCAGATTTGTATTTTATAATATAGTTATGCCAACGTAGGTATTAGTTTTATTTATTCAAGTAAACATGCAAAATACAAATGTTAATTCTGAAACGAGTGATCTATAGGACATGTGAATTATAGATGAGTATTGTGTCATTTAAATAATAAGTAAAAATGTGTTTTATACCTTTATAATAAAAAGCCTTCATTTAATTGTAGTTTCAATAGATTTAAAATGACTTTAATAAAATCAAACCGACTGAAAGACTTCCTTCCGGCATTTCTTTTCAAAGAACGTAATGCCTCCGAAAACTCTTCCCATTTCATTCCGCTGAAACAGAGCGTTTATAATTAAAACACACACGGCAAGGGAGCCGAGTATTATTTGTTCCCTGTGGGCTGAGACGCGAAACAAGAAAGTTTCAACAAAGACCAACAAAATAATATCTCGCGCTGACTCATCTTGGGGAGTACGTGAAGTTTTTTGTGGGTATTAAACTCGCGGTGTTTATTAAATGATTTTTAACTGACAGTGCCATAAGGTCAGAACCCAGAAAACTTTCGAGGAAAGATAAAGTATGGAATCGATACAAAGTACATTCATAAAGTAATAGGTAGCGATAGTTTTATTCGAAATTCCGATAACAGTTGTAGCCAAAAATCTACAGAACTTTTACAAACACTAACTCCAAGTGAAATTATGACAAATTTTCCTTGCATAATTAATGTAGCAATGGACATAGTGACGTGCCCACCCTTAAAGGTTTGGTAAAATTTGCTTCACTGACACATTATGTGCTTTATTACTTCTATGAGAATCTTTTTTGATCATGAAATCTTTTTTGATCTGCTAATTTATGACTGAATGCGAACAGTGTGTGTATTGTTAATATTTGTGTTTTACGTAACTACATAATGTGTAGGTATAATGAAAGACGTTATAAATAATTTGTTGTTTAAAATAAAAATAATAATGTGTAAAAACACGTATCAATTTTAAACATCTAAAAATAAAAATCTAAATAATAGGCCAGATAAAAATCTGACGTATATACAAATGGTTAAAAAAATGTTCGGGACCGTCTCAAGTTTTATATTGTTTATATTTTAAAAGCAACTGTTTTTACCATGTAATTTCGAGGCACGCCACTCTCTTCTAAATAGATCTGAAAGTTTGTCTGTTTATTAAAGAAAAACATTTTTTATTCGAATCTGAAATGTTAGGCTGAGGCCGAACGAACGCAATTTTTGAGTTACATACACACGAATGGTCTAAGTAAAGGACTACCTTTAAGCAGACGTCCGAAACCGTACAATCTTCATATGACAAAGTAAAATACGGCGCCTCAAGACAATGGTCGTGTGTAACTTAGGCGTAAAGTTGCACAGAGCATATTTAATGCACTATTACGAAATGGTGGGTTTCTAAGTGCTTTAAGCAGTATTCTCGAAATTTAAGTGGACCACAGAGAATTTAAAACTAAAGTAAGAGGACTCGGTACTTTTATAGAGAAAATAGTAAAAAGGTAGAAATAGATATCGTGAGCTCTACTCGCTCTTGTCTAGTATTTAGTAATTATTGTTATATTCTAAATTTAAGAATTTAGTTATATCAATTTTGATACTTGTACAAACGGATAGACAGTGTAAACTCAGTTATATATTGTTATAGTCTCTCGCGCGTTTGGGTAAAAAAACCTAAAAATGTATGAATTCCACTTTGATTATTGACAAAATACATGAAAACCAATGGGAGAGGCCTATGTCCAGCAGTGGACTAAAATAGACTGATGAAGATGCTTTCTAACTTGCAGGAAATTGATTTCTTTGGAATAAATTTTTAACAAACAATGTCTCTAAGAAAGTTTTTTAGTCTAAAGAATTACGGAATAGTTTCGTAAGGCTACGGAACTCTAATATATGTATTGTCTTGAATTTTTCTTCTTCAAATTATTTATAATGTTGGGCATCTGTATTGTGGGCCGTATAACAAACATAGAAATTAGATGACGAACGAAGGTCGAGGATGTAGTTAAGCGGATTACAAGAATCAAGAGGAGGTGGGTGGGACACTTGGTCAGAAGGCAAGATCGACGGTGGACTAAAACAGTCTTCTTCTTCTTTTTTGTAATTGACCCGCATTAAAGCATTTGCCAGTGTCAAGTATTAGGATTATTTTTAAGTTTCTAGAATAAAACAAGTTGTAAATGTTCTAGTCACAATCTAAGTCACGTATGTATATACAGTCAATTTATAAGTTGAGTCCTGCTTCAGTAAAGTGGTGGCGACTTTACTAGAAGCTTCCATGGAGTTTTGCCGATAACGAAAAATCACACGTTTTACTGCTTTATTTTACTTGCCCACACTCACGCACTTTATCGAACACTTAATGAATAATACACCACCATTGAAAGCATTAATGTTCAAAATAACACAAATTTAGGAAAATAAAACAAAGTAACAACACGTTACTAAGACGTTCCCGCCAAAAAAGAGACTAAAACAGTCACTGAATGGTGTCCGCGAGACTGAAAGCGAGCACCTGGCAGACCTCCAACTCGATGGTCAGATGACATCGACAAGGAAGTGGGAAGACAGTGGATGAGATTAGCACAAGATCGGAAAGAATAGCGCGCCAAAGAGGAGACCTATACTCAGCAGTGGACAATGATTGATGATGTTGCTGATGATGAGTACTTTTTGATGAAATCTATAATAAGCTCAAACTCAAACACTTATCAACCAAATCCAACTGCTCGATCAGGTATAAAGTATAAGAAACTAGAACAGTTATCAGAGAATCTCAAATGCCCAATGAGGTATAAACTATAAGAACTCTCTTTTCATGGCCTGAAGGAAGTCGCATCTGCCGTATCTACACTCCCATTATCTGCACCCATAAACCGCTGAGAAGCAAACAATCTGAACCAAGTCTGTGCCCTCACTCTTAAATCACTACCAGTTGAAGTAGAACCACCTCGCCCCTTCCGCTCTTTAGATTTCATCTCAAAACAAGGGCAGTTAAAGCGCATGCATAGGTCACTCTTGTTTGGTTCTGTTATAAATTTTACAACGCCATAGACTTAAAACTTCATCAAAGAGCTATAAATAAACAGAAGCGGGACCCAATTGCTTTGAGCGTTTAAAGCATGAGCTTTAGTGGTTTAGTGCTTGTAGTTTAGATTAAAGAACCGATAAATCCATTATATAGAGACCCTTGCAGGTATAAATTGATGATAGATGGGATGGGTCTACCTGAATTTAATTTAAAAGGTCTATGTAATATTAATTCTATGTATTTATGAAACTTTTTGGCCATTCTTACTTTTTCCTGTGATGGTTATGGCTTCACACAATTGGTGCATTTTCCAGAATCAAGAGTATAATTTTCAGTTATTTTAGTCTTATCTTAGACCAGCCATGGATTTCCAAAAAGACCGATTGGAAGCGGCTTGCATCCAGCGCCTTCCCGCCACATGTATGAGGTCATATGGCCATCTCGTGGCTGGTCTTCCTACGCTGCGCTTGCCGGTACGTGGTTAACATAATTAGGTTATTTTTAAACGGTTTTATTTAGCTTGACCTGTTTGTTTATTTGTTTGTTTTGGTCAAATTTAGTAATTGATGTTTTGCAGTTGACGAATCGATCTGAAATTTGGTATACACTTTTAGTGCTGATGACAATACAATTTAGTATCTGTTTTGTATTATTCTAAATCCAAGATGGCCACCACAAAATGGCGGATTTCATATTTTAACACAACCCCCACAATATGGGTATCAAATGAAAGGGCTTTTCTAGTAAAATACAGTAAATACATTACCAACATCATTATCTTTATTTTCAATAAAACCGTTTAACTTTAAAAGTTTTTTTAATAAGTACTTGTTTAAGATTGACAAGTGCTTTAATTAACTCCAAAAAAATTAAAATACGCGTCCTTAGCTAACTACTTCACAAAAAACAAATAGATTATCTAAGACCAATGATAGTCTAAAGATAATCTGATTGCTCTACGTTATGAATAAGATAATAATAAGAAGATAATAAGTTTCCAGCAGCCACTATGAGACCGACTGACTTGCGATCCGCAGGTCCTGGGTTCGAATCCCACGGCACGCACCTCTGTTTTTTCGAAGTTATGTGCGTATTGTTGATTGCAGCCAACTTCAAACGGCGAAGGAAAACATCTTGAGGAAACCTACATGTCTGAGAGTTCTCAATGATCTTGAAGATGTGTGAAGTCTGCCAACCCGCACTTGGCCAGCGTGGCAGACTTTGGCCTAACCCTTCTCACAATGAGAAGATGGCCCGTTCATAGCAGTGGGACAGTTTGTACAAAACAGGGCTGATAAAAAAAATTTATAAGATTATTTATCTTGTTTTACTTTATTTAGATAAAAAAAAACCCATTAAATTGCCAAAGATGTAGATTTGGATAGTTTGCCGCAGTACGAAGTACGATAAGATCTCAAAATTCCCAATTCAAAAATTAAATGGACAGTAAATTCTATTCATAGCATTTGTCTGGAAAATTGTAGCAAATAATAATTAATTCTTAATTATTTATAGCGTATATGGGCAAGTACAAGGTACAATTATAAATTAAAAACCTGAAAACCGAATTCATAATACGCAATTTTGTTTTATAAATCAAACTACTGAACCGGTACCGATTTGAGCAAAATTGTCTATGGTCCTACTCTGAAAGAATAACTTTTCAAACCAAAAATATTTTTTGAAATAGGTTTATAATTGATGGTTCTATGCGGTAAAATAAAACAAAGAAACAAATACAAAAAAAAAACAGTCGAACATCTTCTTTCCCATTTCAATTTGGTCCAGTTTTGACAATGGCATCCATGAGAAGTCGGTTGCTTCAGTTTTTTAAACTATAACTATTTGAAATCGATTAGAAACAAAAGTAACTATATCTGTCTCTCTGTCTCTTCGTTTGTTACCATTATAAGACTAAATTACTGAACGAATAGCTATGAAATTTGTCGAAAAGATTGTCTGAAGCCTGAAGAAGGACATAAGCTATAATCGTATCAGAATCTCCCATTATTCCTTTTCATCATTGGGTGAGTGAAACTGTAGGGCACAAATACGTTAAATATATTTTTTACTTTTACACCTTCTCATTTAAAATACGTAATGTACAGACAGCGTGGGTAACTTTGACTCTGCGTCAAACATTGTACGTACCCTTTTATGCAAGATAGATATACGATTGACCACCAACTCGCCTGATGTTAAGCGACGGTGTGGCCGAGGATGGAGCTCTTCGATCTAGAAGATATCTATTAATTTCCTAAGGTTCTTAATTTTTTCCCAACATATTAGTAGTTAAATTACTTACTGGAATAATTAATTTAAGTCGTTTTTACCACTATCTCTATATACCTATACTTAATTAGAAAATAATCGAAAGCTATATACGTACAATGTTTGACGCAGAGTCAAAGTAACCCACGTTGACTGTAACCAATTTAATTTTCGATCTTCACAATCATTCTTTTCATACCCGCCAGTCATTTGATAACAAGGTAGAGTTTCATTAAATATTTTGTTTGTGATGATTCCAAGAAAATTAAATCTCGTTCATTGGAGAGCGAGAGAATGTGCCCTATTTTCGTAATAAAGGTAAGCATAAACAATATTGCAACAGGAATTCTCATTTAGCTCTAGCAATAAATTTTACCTCCTTTGTCATTTTATAGCTACAATATTACAAATTAACAGACAAAGTTTCAAATGGTACCGGCGATACAATATTATACCGAGTACAATATAGGTGTTTTCATTTGCACTTTCTCATTTTGTTTTAGAAATTGTATATACCTAAATTGACATGGTGTTCGCACGGGGGACATAAGACAAGTATCTACTCTTATATTAAAATAAAAACATAATACCCGACTGCAGAATTATAAGAGTGAGAATTTCATGTGAAGACAAATCTAACGATACCTTGCACATCAGTATCGGTCAAGCCGTTTAGGTTATAGGAAGTAAGTAAGTTCGTATAGACTGAGTGGCCAGCCTTATTGTCAGAGTTATTAAGCCGCCGAAAGCCTCTGACCTGGCTTGACGATTGCTGTTTTTAAGAACAAACAACGGGTACTTGGGCGTTCGGGACTTACAATTTAACGTGTCATCCGACCCACGATAGCGCTCAGTAAGAAATGCCACTCACGGTCACCCATCTGAAGACTGACCGGTCCGTCCGTTACTTGATATTGGTCATCGTTCGAGAACACCTAGTCAAGCTACGCCACAAACGTTATAGGATACTTCCTATAACGTTTGTATTAGTATTGGACCACACGGCAGAAGAGAAAACTTCGTCTAGGTGACGCAGTTTATAATACAAACGCTACGTTGCGGAATGTTATTTATTGTATTGTTACAGTAGATGGCATACGACCAAGGTTATCCTCTGAACACCACTATGAATATATTGTATGAAATACAATAAAACATTTATTACATTTTCTTGTTTCTAATTCTAATTCTAATTTGAAGTGGGGGCGATAAGACCTGCACCGACGTCCCGCTTGGGGTGTATTGTGCATTTCCCCCCGCCAGCCTACTCAAACCAGCCAAGCTCCTTAAAATAACGGAGCACAGCTTTGGGTCGCTGGCATAATTGTTCCACTACTATTGCGTCAGGTGTTTCATTGCAGAGCTGATTTTGACTTTGAGATTTTTTCAGAAGTCCCGATCTTGATCTAGCCTGTTCTGTAGCAGTACAGTGCAGTGACACATGCTCTACAGTCTCGTTCACATGCTCTACAGTCTCGTTCACATGCTCTACAGTCTCGTTTTCTTGTTTCATATTTTTAGAGCATAATTGTTCATTCAGTGGTTGGGTTTTAGTTTTGTAACTTAGTTTTTATTCCCTTTATTGTTATTTCTTTTCGTACACACAAGTGTGTGCGCGCCTTTGAATTGGACTTCTCTCACGTTTCGTTGGTCCGTTCTGAGTGTAACGAATTTTTTTTATGTCTGTGGGCCTTACCGAAAAACGTAACTCAACTTTGATCAACGTCTCAAATCCTCTGTCTTATTTCCGCATGTGTCATTACGTGTCGGCGAGAAGTTGACAAACTATGTTAAGCATTGGTCAAATTTGAGTAAAATTTTTGGGTAAGACCCTAGTTCTACCAACAATAGACTTCATGAACACAAACTTTTGCAAAATTAAATGTCGCAAAAATAGATTTGAATATGTATGTCCAATTTCCAGTTGAACTGAAATTAGCAAAGCATTATTCAGCTCATAATAATCCAGGTAATACAAGTGAAAACTAGATAAAACCGGTAACAAAAGAACGCATTTACACGATGACCTCATCGGCTTCCTGACGGGGAAAATATGTTTTAAAAACACTATTTATCTTGCATGTTAATAAATTGGGCATTGTTTCCCATGTCATTATGCTAATTTATGTTTTTTTTTGTCGGATTTTAACACATTATTCAACTACCAAACAGTTGTGCAAGCATTGAGAGTTAATTAATAAAATACAATAAGACAATTTTTAACCGACTTCCAAAAAAGATGATGTTCCCAACTCGACTCTATTTTTTTACATAGACATAGTATATTGATTCGTGGAAAACAGCATTAAAACGTAACAAAAAATACATCCGGCCAAGTGCGAGTCGGACTCGCACACAAAGGGTTCCGTACCATTATCTATAAAAACGGCAAAAATTCACGTTTGTAGTATGGGAGCCCCCCTTAAATAATTATTTTATTTTAATTTAATTATTTATTTGTAAAGTGAATAATATTACTCAATATTCTGTGAATATTTCAAGCGTCTACCTGTTGCCGTTATCAATATCGAGCAAAAACGAGCAAAAACACGTTTGTTGTATGGGAGCCCCCGTAAATATTTATTTTATTCTGTTTTTTAGTATTTGTTGTTATACCGGCAACATAAATAGATCATCTGTAAAAAAATCAACTGTCTAACTATCATGGTTCATGAGATACAGCCTGGTGACAGACGGACGGACGGACGGGCAGACAGACAGCGGAGTCTCAGTAATAGGGTCCCGTTTTTACCCTTTGAGTACGGAACCCTAAAAGCAGATATGGTGTGAACAGCCGACGGTGTTCTTCCGCTGGACCAACGGGTATCGCACAAAATAAACTAATTACTAATAAATACTATAGACTATTAGTATCCAATAGCGCGCTAAGCTGCGCCAGCGAAATGGTACCTTAACCTTGAGTCATATACGCAGACATAATGCTCGTGTCATTCAGTGTAGTAACTGCAGTATGCAGCTGCGCACAGGCGTGTTGGCCCCGCGCGGACGCCGCTGTGCCGGTTTCATGCTTTATGATTATTTAGTATAATTGCGTACGTATCTTTGTTCAAGCCGAGGCATTTCTAGTGATAAGTTGTCAGACACGGGAGACATCTCTGTAGCTGAGGGGTGTCGGCAATATTGTATTTCCACGCCGCGCAATTATCCATTATGGATGTGATACTCGTTATCTCGCAACTATGTTGTTCAATTTTCGTTGTTTATTTGTTTACGTAATAAACAAGTGGTATTACTTGAAATATTCTAAGGAATACGCATTTCTGATCTTTTACAGCAATTTTACACATATTTCCTCACAAAAAAACTTACACTCAACAGCGTATCAAGCGTAATGAAATCGTAAGTTGACTGCAAAAACTGCTTTTCACAAGCAGTCAAGTATTTTATTTTTCTTTTAACTTTTTAAACTATAAAATTTTATAGGATATATTTTATTTAGGATAGAGCTCATGTTTGCAGCCTCATGGGACTGCAGATAAGTTTTTAACCTTCGACCCAAAAGAGGGGTGTTATTAGTTTAACGTGTGTATCTGTAATATATATATATATATTCTTATATATATATATATATATATATATATATCTGTGTCTGTGGCAATGAACCGATTTTGATCTAATTTTGTTTGTTTGAAAGAGAATTTCATTTAGAGTGTTCTTAGCCATATTTCATCAAAATCGGTTCAGTACCGTTTTCTTCTTGTCAGGGGTTTTTGAGTTTTCTAAACTTATACTTGTTGATATTATTAGTTTCTGAAAAAAACGGACAAGTGCGAGTCAGACTCAAGGGTTCCGTACAAACTAGTAGATAAAAGGAGGAAATCATATTTTTTTTTTTATATTTTCCTTGATAAACCGAAAAATATATATCGTAAAAATATTTAAAAACCTGTTTTAGCTTGTGCTAATTAAGCTCTTTCATATAGTACCACACATGATACGGTTAATTTACATTAAAATTTGGACCCTCATTTCTTGCATAAAGACACTATTTTTTGTGATTAAATTAAAAATGTCCAGGTTTCAGATTTTTTCCTATATGTGTACTCTAACACAATGCTTCTTGCCAAATTTCAAAGTTCTAAGTCAACAGGAAGTACCCCATAGGTTTTGATTCCCTTGTGAGTGTCGATATATGCGTTTTTACGACATATTCGGCTGTAACTTTCTTTTACAAACATGAGAAATTTTATTTTTCTTTCTTCAGCAAGATACTATGGATCTGCATATATGATTTTAATTTCAACTCGATACCTTCACGCGTTCCTGAGATAAAGGTCTTGACACCTGGACGGACGGACAGACGGACAACAAAGTGACCCAATAAGGGTTTATTTTTTCTTATCCCTAAAAAGTCACTATAATAACAAAAAAATATTCTTAAATGAAACCGCTGGCAAGTAATAACATCTTTACAACACAAATATATACATTTTAACGTATAATACAGCGGCTCAATTTTCCGCATATTAAATAGTTTTCCGCAAAAAGACAAAAGAAAATGAATTCAAAAGAAAATTGATCCTATATTACAACCATTTACATGTGCCAGATGAATAAATATGTACACTGCTATTATTGATTAATGCCTATATAAACAGAAACTTTTGCAAAATTCTTCATCAGACCGCAACAGTTCCTGCAAGAATCGTATACTCATTCAGCTCTGCACGTGTAAGTTATATTTTCCTATACCTAATTTAAAAAAAACAGGATAAGTGCGAGTCAGACTCGCCCACCAAGAGTTCCGTACAAACAAGTAGATAAAAGGGGAAATTATATATTTTTTTATACCTATATTTTCCTTTATAAACTGGAAAATGTACGTCGTAAAAATATTTAAAACCTGATTTAAGCTTGTCTTAATAAAGCTCTTTCATATGATACGGTTAAAACACTTTAAAATTTGGACCCTCCGTCCTTGCATAAAGATCCTATATTTTGTGATTAAATTAAAAATGTACAGTTTCCGGATGTTTTCCTTTATGTGTACTATATTACAATGCTTCTTGCCAAATTTTACAGTTATAGGTCACCGGGAATTTTACAGTTATAGGTTCCTTTGCGAGTGTCGAAATATGCGTTTTTTGCGACATATTTTTCTTTCTGCAGCAATAGTTTTAATTTCAACTCGATACCTATATACCCGAGATACAGGTCTTGACACCCGGACGGACTGACAACAAAGTGATCCTATAACCCTTATAGTATAAGGGCTCCGTTTTTTTCTTTTACGGAACCCTAAAAGGTAGTTTTAATTCGGTTATATTTGTTTTTTATTATTTGAAAGTATACACTTTTAAATTCGTCTAATAGAATTCCATCAAAATAGGTGAAGTAGATTTTTTAAATAAAATTACTGGAAAAAGTGTCATCCGATTTTAGGCTTCCGTTTTAAGGGTGCCTATTTGTGAGGCTACGCTGTCTATCTGTCTGTCTGTCTGACTGTCTGTTCTACACTTAAATGGCTGTATCTTTTGAACGATAATATATACAATTCTGAAAATTGGTATGATTATAGAGTTGACTTTAATGTAAATTAAAAAAAAAAACTGGTCAAGTGCAAGATAAGCTTACGTAAGTAATTACACCGTTGCTCTTAAACGAATGAACCGATTTTGAACTATTTTTTTTCTACTAGGAAAATTTATTGAGAAAGTTCTTAGCTATGTTTCATGCAAATCGGTTTAGCCGTTTTGTATGTCGAGGGTTTTTTAGTTTTCTGGACTTATACTTGTTATAATATTCGCCATGAAAATATGCTTGACACTATATGTAGTTGCTTGATAATACAAATTACTACTATAAATTCCTTAATTTACAAAAAAAAAAAAATGAGAAGATATCGAGATACAAAAAAATCTTTTAAGTACACAATTTTGATTCTATTTTAACCGGAGTTTAACAAGAGTTTTTTTTTATTAAACATTTTTTAACCGATTTATCTGCGTATTTTTATTTATTTATTTTATATATTTTTTATTTTTATTTTTATTCTAAACAAAAAAAAAACTGATGTCAGGCCATAAACTATCATCAACTAAGTTCTATACAGACACAGACCTCAAAAATAGTTGGTTTACATATATATGTAGGTACTTAGGTAGACACTCAGTTTTGATTAAATTTTGTTCTCCCTTTTCAGTTCATTAGATAGTTTTGAAGTCGGTTTAATTTTATATAGATACATACCTACATATATCATCTGGCTAGTTAGCGGTCAAGTGCAAACCTATTACTACATAAAAAATTGCACTCCTTCTTAGGTAGTTAGCAGGTAAAAACTTATTCGACTCCAATAAATGAAATAATGCCAGTATTATAGAAATGAATTATTAGAGCTAAGCATTTATCAAATAAACGGCGTTTGGGGATAAAATGACATGGGTTTTAAACATATTAATGAACAAGGTGAGCTAAGGTCTGACTGGCAAAATTTTGAGTCTCTTGTTCCAAGCTTAACAGTTTGTACAGCTTTGCATATCGCACAAAGTCACTTTGCAGTTTATCTATTTTTGTACCGCATTTATTTTGGAAATCTGATCTGCATGATATTATTCTACATGCTATTTTTACTATCGGACAAACGCAGTTGACAAGTTGAATTTGACCGCAGTTGCTTTTTTAACATCAGGTGAGTTGGCAGTCACGTTTATCATTGAACAAAAAAAACTGCTTCATTAGCCCTTTGTTTACATAAATATTTTTCAAAACACCAGAGACAGCAAGGTTTCATTTTTAGTGAACCCGCGTATTTAGTCATAAAATATCTAAAAGGAGGTCTGTCACCCAGGTACTAATAATGTTTTAACATTAGTCTTGTATTTCAATAATGTGGTACGTAAAGATTTTTTTTTATTATTTGGCATAATGGGTCATTTTTAAGAACTAATTTCAATGTTTTTTTAGTTCAGTAATTATTTTTAACATTTTTTAAGAAAAAATTGTGATGACATCATAAATTCGTCTGAATTAGATAATGTCACGATTACCTACAAAAAAAAATGTATGTGATTATTTTTATTGACATCCATTGCATTATATGACACAAAACAATAGTCAAGAATGTTCCCAATGCTGTGCTGTTAGTATCAAATTTTTTAATATTTTGTGTTATTTGGTACAGAGAAAAAAGTTGGTTATGTGTCGTCATGTAGATGTCGAATAGAGGTAATTTTTTTTTTTTCTTAAAAATACGCGCCATGTCATCATTTTCAGAACCCAAAGTAAAGAAATATGGCTTAGATACATATAATCTTGAAATGGTTTCGGAATCAGTATATGTTACATTTTTTATACTTAACCCATCGCAAACAAACTTAAAAAATTTTGATCCTCCTCCTTCTTGGAAGTCGGATAAAAATAGCCTGTAATTCTCAAATTAAATGTCTTATATTTTTAAGCAGTATAGTTGAGGACATTAATATACAAATATATTGTTTTGTACGTCCGGGATGTGTATCTGCAAAAAGAATACAATGGTCATTTTGTCTAACAAATCTATGAATGAATTTTTATGCTTTGATATTTTAAATCATGCATATATAAGTGTTTTCTTCTGAACACAAAAAGAAAATTATCCGTGGCAACTATTTTGTCTGCATTATTTTTGCATATACTGCTACTAAATAATACTTTTGTCTCTTTTCAAAAATTTATATATAAGGAAGCGTTTTTCCATTTTAAGTTCAGATGTGACAGTCACAGCAGTAGTAGCAATCCAGTTGTCTTCAGTTAGACCGGTAAGCTACGTTATTATTTTACATAATTATTTACATTATTTTAACTTTCAATTCAGTCGTTATAATTTTTGTTTTGTGCTATTTATTTTATCAACCGACTTCAAAAAAGGAGGAGGTTCTCGATTCAACTGTTAAAAAAAAAAGATATTTGTTTGTTCTGACAATGGCATCCATAAGAAGTCGGTTGTTTCAGTTTTTTAAACTAAAATTATTATACTACACAAAATATAAGTTTTACTCTACAATAAAGTCCAATGACCAATGACTTTCCATCACGTCCTGGGTTGACCGATACTCATACTCGTATACCAACAATGACGAACTTATAGTAGATTGTTATATACAAGGGGCAAAAAGACCCATTGTATAGAGGTAGATATTTACTCCCGAGCTTTAACGAGGGAGTACATAGAAACCGAGTTACAATGGGTTTTGTGTCACTCTACTTTTCACTACGATTGCGAGAAAATAAAATAATCCATTACAATAATTCAAAGTTTACTTCATTAAAAATTAAATGTACAATTCGCGCTTAATGCCTTTTTTTATTTCTTCTGTAGCCGCAACGAAAAGAGAATGTAAATATACTCCAAAGAGATCGCCGTTTATGTTCCATTTTCAAAAATATGAAGATATTCTTTTTTTTTATCAGCCCTATTTGTACAAACTGTCCCAGTGCTGGGAACGGGCCATCTTCTCATTGTGAGAAGGGTTAGGCCATAGTCTGCCACGCTGGCCAAGTGCGGGTTGGCAGACAAGATCATTGTGAACTCTTAGACATGTAGGTTTCCTCACGATGTTTTCCTTCGCCGTTTGAAGTTAGCGGCAATCAACAATACGCACATAACTTCGAAAAGACAGAGGGGCGTGCCGTGGGATTCGATCCCAGGACCTGCGGATCGCAAGTCAGACGGTCTCCCGACTAGGCTGCCGGAAACTTCTTTCTTATTCTTTTTTATGAAACAGTAATAAGTCGTGTCTTTATTTATGATTATTCTACTTTTGAATAAAGACTGTTTCGTTTATGTAGGCTCTTTGGTAACAGAAAAAAAAAACTTTTTCCCCTAGAGCAAAATATGCTATTTTTTCCTCGCTCTAGTACGCTACAATGACGGATTTTTTTAGCAAGAGGAGTGAAAAAGATTTAAAAAAAAAAGACTATGTCGCCGTGCTAAATCCTAATTTAGATTGAGAAGTCTAGAGACGTCTATTTTGCTGCTTTGAATTATTTTGAAAATATAGTTTATTTTAATCGTGTAAAGGGTCTAATTGGATCTCATTGGAGCTCGGACGTTTTTGAGGACTGATGCTACATCGCGCTGATACTTAATCAAAGCCCAAATATTATTTATTTTTATCTTACTAGCTAGGAAAAATCACTTCTAAGGCGTAAAACAAGCACAGAATGGCATTTTATTCCCTAGGGCGGAAAGTAATTTCAAATTTCGAACGTGACGTAGTTACCCTTTTTCATTAGTAAACTTTCCAAACTCTTTGTACATTTATAAATCGAAAACAATATTTAAAAAGAGAGTCATAAAACAAATGCTAAATATTTATCGTCATCATCTCAGCCATAAGATGTCTTCTGATGCACATAGGCATCCCCCACGGATTTCCAAAAAGACCGATTGGAAGCGGCCTGCATCCGGTGTTTCCTGGCACTTGTATAAGGCCATCTGTCCATGTCGTAGGGGTCTTCCTACGCTGTACTTGCCGGTGCGTGGTCTCCACACGAGAACTTTTCGCCCCCATCAGCCATCAGTTCTACTTGCTATGTGCCCTGCCCACTGCTAACCCGTTACTCCACTACTCAACTTGATAATCCGGTGTGCTAATATTAGAAATAATATTGTAATTGTGTTTATATTGTAAATATTATATTAAAATAACTTTTATTGTAATTGTGTTATATGCCTTGCCCACTGCCACTTCAACTTGCCAATCCGCTGTGCTATGTCGGTGACTTTTGTACGTCTACGGATTTCTTCGTTTCTGATACGATCTCGCAGGAAGACCCCAAGCATAGCCCAACATAGCTAGCATCAGTTCATTGGAAATTACAAAAAAACTATTTTTTAGGGTTCCGTACCTCACAAGGAAAAAACGGAACCCTTATAGGATCACTTGTTATCGCTTGTGATCACTTTGGTTTTGTCACCAAATTTTAACCGTATCATGTAGGGTATCATATGAAAGAACTTTATTAGCACAAGTTAAACAGGTTTTTAAATATTTTTACGATGTGTATTTTTCGGGTACTTCGGCGTTTCGCACCGCAGTGGTTGGTGCGGTGCGAATGGCCCAAGACATATTTTGGAATAGGTCGATTCGGACCATAAAGAAACGCCCCGATGTTCTTTTTCGATTTATGAAGGAAAATATAAAAAATATACATATAATTACCCCTTTTATCTACTAGTTTGTACGGAACCCTCGGTGGGCGAGTCTGACTCGCTCTTGTCTGGTTTTATTTTATTTTATCGAGAGATGTATTATTACAAAAAAACATTTAATAACTTTCATGAACTCAGGGAGTGAAGACAAATCTAACAACACCAAAATCAAGCAAGCACATCAAAATCGGTCAAGTCATTTAGCTGTATACAGCATACATATATACCTACCCAAATACATACATACACTCGATAAACATAATCCTCCTAGTTACGCAGTCGGGTAATTATGCATAAAATCGGCCGAAAGGTTGTTGACAATAGTTAATATGTTGTGAAATCTGAGTTGACAATTATTGTCCTATAGTTTAGAAAACTGAAACAAACGACTTTGAAATGCGCAATATTGTTTTAAAAACCAAAATACTGTACCTGAAAAATTTCAATCTGAAAGTCTGATAAAATGTCTTTTCAAACTAAAAAAAAAATAAATGGGTTTATAAATGACGGAGTAAGTTCGTATAGAGTGAGTGGCCAGCCCTAGTGTCAGAGTTATTAAACCGCCGAAAGGCCTCTGACCTGGCCTGACGGAGTTATCCATTCAAATATGTTCTAGTTTCTACAACACAACAATATACAGACTCAACTAACTAAACTACTACACAAAAAGCACATCGATCACCCCAGACCGATAAAGGTCTAAAGATAATCCAAATGCTCAAACCCACAGATGGTCATCAAATAGCTAATATTTAACATAATTATAGTTTAAAAATCGACTTCAAATAAATAAAAGTAATAAGAAAGGAAATAACTCGAAGAAAATCAAATCTGGGCGTCTACCTAAGTGGGTACGTACACCAACTATTTTTGAGGTAATAGTAGGTATTTATTATTTTGAAGTCGGTTAAAAACGGCCGTCAAAGCTCATCACCGCTCATGTTTTTTTTTTTTATCAGCCCCGTTTGTACAAACTGTCCCACTGCTGGGAACGGGCCATCTTCTCATTGTGAGAAGGGTTAGGCCATAGTCTGCCACGCTGGCCAAGTGCGGGTTGGCAGACACCGCTCATGTTACTGTCTATCAAACAATTGAAATATAAGGTGTAGACACTGCTCTGCAGTTGCGATGACCGAATTGAGTGTTCAAAAGCCCATATCTTGAAAACTAATGAACCGATTTTGATAAAACTTACAGTGACTACTAAGTTGAAAGATATTTTATTCATAAAAAAAGAATTTTTGAAATACGACTTCTAGTATTACGTAATGCGTGGACAAACATACAAATATACATACAGTTATGAAATTTGGCACACATGTTTAGAAGCTGGTATAGACTAACATATACAAAAATTGTGCAATTCTGACAATATTACAAACATACAGGTCGAATTGATAACCTCCTTTTTTTTGAAGTCGGTTAATTTAATAAGCCATACAATACATAAGCGACTTGCTGTTCACTTTTCTACAGGCACTTGGATGATATTTTACCAGTTATTTTGTTTTATAAACCTAAGTAGGTACTGTATCGATTTTGATAAAATTTATATAGGGCCATCTCTGAAGTATGACCTAACAAATACAAAAAAAGAATCTTAAAATAATCATCAAAATCAATGCACAATTGGCTGAGTAATCGGTGAACAAACATACATAAAAACATATAGACCGAATTGATAACCTCCTTATTTTTGGAAGTCGGTTAAAAAGTTAATTAAATGCTCTTTTTTTTTCAGTATCCAATCAGAATGAAGTTAGCGATCATGATCAGTACAGCAGCGGTGATGCTGGCGTTCGCTATCACTATTGAGGCCGGCTCACTCCAGCGCTCCAAGTATTCAAGTGGGTGTGACGATTGCGATTACATAGGTGATGAATATAATGATGAATCACAAAATGTACGAAGCGGGGATAATGTTATCATTAATCAACAAACGGCTAACACCGCAGGAAATCCTGGAAATGGATATAATGAACGAAGAAGACACCCCAGCGCTTTTAACGAATTTGGAGAATTCGTTGCCAGCGAATTTCTGAACGTTTTCTAATTTAAGTCTATTATATACAATAACTAAACACCAGTAGGTACGCCTCTATACGAGAAATAAATTATATTATTAATAAAATATACATATAATCCACATGTATCGTATCAATAAAATGTGTATGAAAAACAAATAACAAATTTTACTATAGAAACTGACGTGGTTTTCACACATTTTAAATAAAAACTACAGATCATTCACGTCTGTTTTGAGCCGAAAAAATCCGACAATAGTTTTAACCGCATTCGGCGGTCTTTTTCAAAGGAGCAGCGCAAACGTCACGTCTAGGTCGGTGACGCGCCTCGCACTGATCGACTTTTTCGGCTCAAAAGACACGTGACTGACCCGTAGTTTTTATTTAAAATAACAAATTTTTCATCACACTGGCTCTGTAGACGGTGATTGGATAGGGCGCTCGAAGCATTGAGCTATACATAAGTACATAGATGTGTATGTATGTATAGCTATACATATATAGCTCAATAAACTAAACTCAATGGGGCAAAGTAGCATATTTCTATTCAAAACTTTTACCTAGAAAAGATGACGGAAAGGTACTGCAGGGCGTCCTAAAGAAACATAACTCCCCTTCTTGCACAGTCGGGTAACTAAAATAAATAATGTTGCTTAATTTCATAATCTATACATTTAATAAAACTGTATTAAATAATATGAGCTGAAGAATAATTATTAGAATTTAAATAAATATTATCGTCTATACTTTTGGTCCACGTTTTATTCTACCACTCGTTAGCCGAAATTGCCTGTTGCTAGGGTTCCTAGTAACCCAATCATATCCTTCTTTTTACTCGACTACGGTGAAGCAAAAGGGAGGGTTATGTTTTTGATCGGTATGTGTGTATGTATGTTCATCTGTCCCCTCATAAATTCTTAACTATCTAAATATATGTATAAATATATATATTATAAGCCGCTTCCAATCGGTCTTTTTGGAAATCCATGGGGGAGGCCTATGTTCAGCAGTGGACTTCTTATGGCGGAGATGGTGATGATGATGATATTATATAAACTGATGGCCGATGAGGCCGAAGAGTCTTCGAGTACCACACACTGGCAAGCGCAGCGTAAAAAGACCAGTCACGAGACGGACAGACGACCTCATACAAGTGGCACGAAGAAGCTGAATGTAGGTCACTTCCATCAAGTCTTTTTGGAAACCCACCGGTCCTTTGATAGGCATCAGTGGAACCGAAGCCAATACTGGGAGGCCCTTTACATAAACACAAAAACAGGTTTTGGTATCTATCTGGATGAATGATGGAACTCTACTACAGTATGGAATTTGACAAATCGGGATTAATTTAGATGTAATTGTTATGATTTAGAAAAGTAGGTTATTGGATGCTGCTTCCACACAGTGAGTAAGATGTGGTACCTCTGTATGGAAGCATCAGAATGAGACACAACACATCATGCCCATTTTGTATTTACAAAAATGTCGTGGTAGGCGATGACTCGCCGGGGTAGTTGTGTCACTGATAAGGTGGGGTGCTCACCTTGTCCTCTGTGCTTTTACGTTGGTCTGGAACTAACTTTATTGGACAAACTTGTACATACAATAATGAACTTTAAATTTAGAACGTTAGAATAGGTTTCTGACTGTCCGTCTTGCGATCGGATGATCTGACGCGAGCTTAAATTTTTTTACCCATCCCAAAAATACACAACGCCGCTAAAGAAGTTTTAACTTCAAAAAAGGTGAAGACTTGCCAACGCCACCCAGAATATGGGTCCACCCAAAGACTTGGCGAAATTTTTCTTGTTTGTTGGTCCGCCATAGTGACGCCGCATATGTTACGTAGTTAATATAAAGTATATCATCTAATATAAAGTAAATATAACATAACTAGTACGAAACGCAATCCTTTACACATCCTGCAAATAGTATAAAGTGCCATTAAAACCGAGAACTAGCTTTATTTTCTCAAGTACCGTCCATTGTTAGCCGGAAATACAAGTCTGAAACAAAGGTTTCCGGTCGCCGTCGGCCACAGTCGTTCGATAATTAAATTCTAGTCAATTGAACTACTTTTATTGCGGTTAATAGGTTTTGCGTTAGTCAATTTATTTATTTACTTAGTAAGAGGAAAATATATCCAAACTACATAAATTACACAGTAATATTGAACATATTTTTTAATAACTACGAAGTAGATAATATTATATGAGACTAGATGACTAGATGTACTTCGTATCACCTATCAATGAGTGGACCCGATATTTTATCAACTTTTAAACCTTCCCTGGACTACGACAAACATTTCAAAACCAAAATCAGCTAAATCGGCCCAGCTGTTCTCGAGTTTTAGCGAGACAAACGAACAGCGATTGATTTATATATAGAGATTGTTTTAGGTAATAATTGTATGATTTTCCACAAAACTATTATCTAATTTAAGAAAACAATTTCTATATTAAACAGTAACGTTTGGAAAACTCAAAAACCTCCGACATATAAAAACGGCTGCACTGATTTTGATGAATCATAGCTAAGAACACTTTTGATGAAATCTTCTTTCAAACATAAAAAAACATAGATCAAAATCGGTCCAGCTACAATGTACCGACAGACTCACATATTCACATATACACAGATACACATACACACGTCAAACTTAAACACCTAAATGGAAATATACACGGTTGAATTTCCACAACAAAATAAAAACTATTCGAGCAGTTTCCTTTTTTTTTTCAATCCCGAACTTCTATGGAAATGCTGACTGGTTGTCAATTTTTACCAGGAAAAAATACAGCTAGAAAGTCCGATGAAACAAACCACATTATTGTTTTATTTCAATTTGTTTGACTTTTCGGATGCAGATTGATCAAACACATTATTTGTACTGCCACTGATATTGTTAATATAGTGATTAGTAAATAAATTTTATGTAGTTATATTTTTACACAAAAGATTTTTACCAATTATATGTAGCTTTTGTCTACTTGGATTTTACTTTTTGTGGCGTCGATATCGAGTTATTGATTTATTAATTATTTCTTAAGACTTTAAAAGCCAGATTTCTTTTTTATTGCGCTTTTGTCTTCCTATATTATCCTTATCTACCGACAATGAATAACAATTATTCACAATATGCGTTGTAGTTAAAATTATTTCAAAGATTGAATTGATATCTGTTACACTCTCTATACTACGTTCCATTTCGATTGGCAATAAAGTTCGTTGACATTTCAGTGGTCTAGCAGAGGTGACCAATCTTTTAAGTCAGTGATTATAATTCGTTTTATTTTACTTAACGGTACGTTTCATTTACAGAAGTTCGCGTAGATAGGTACCAACAGTATATCAAATATTCTGCCGCCAAGCAGTACCTAGTAGGTAGGTTGAAATTTTTAAAAGGACTTTGTTACTCAACGTTGTAGGTACCTACTAGTGCAACAGGCATGCGCAGCGCAGGTGTTATAACTTACCATCAGGAGAGCGCCAAAAATAGTTAGGCACATAAACAACGAAAGTACTTTTTAATGTCATTTATTTAAATGAGTAGGTACATATAATTATATTGTCGTAAATAGAGCCACGAATTCTGTGATATTGTCAGTCACTGCCATCACTTAATTCTTCACTGTCTGTGGAGCTCTCTGAATCAGACGAATTGACATCAATTATGAATCTGTCGGAAGTCTTATCTATTATAATTTATAGCATCAATTCTACGAATTTTTCAATAACAATTAATAAATAACAACAAAATAGTAACAAAATTATAACAGATTCAATAACTAAAATTCAACAAAAATATTTTACGAATCAAACACGACTGAACATAATGGCGGCGTTGTCACGCGGCCGAAGGTGACACATCTCTGCTGTCTGACGTTACAAAATGTTCCAGGAAAAGTCACATAACTCGCGTTTTGTATTATTTTCAACAAATAGTTTGGTAAGTGTTACAAAAGGTGTTGTAATGCTTATTTTTTTTTATAATTTCAAGTAGAATAATTACAAAAAGAGGTGTTCTTTACTTATCATTAAAATAAAGTGTAACATAGAACGCTCTTAGTGCGATAAACACCCTTTTTACAAAAATAACAGACTACTACTATAGAATAGAGATCATGAAAATATGACAAATAAATAAGTCAAGTGTGTTCTAGTACTATGTAGAACTGTAATAAAAATCCATGATTAATTAATATTTTTAAAATGTTAAGTTACACTCATTTACTATTAGCGGCTTTTGAGGGGTCAACGAACTTTATTGCCAATCGAAATGGAACGGACATATACATCCGGCCGCACTATCGCTAACCTTGTTAAAGGTTAAAAATAAATTATAATTTCATTTGAAAAAATGCGTGACTGATTTTGCTTCTCCTTTCAGATTTAATTTTGTAGTGAGCCTGAACATGCCATTTGAATATTATTCGTAGATACCATAAGATGTTTTACGAGTCCATATAAAATTTAAGTTAATTCAATACCAACAAAGTAAGTGTACCAATTCACCCCAGTGTACGCGTAAAAAAATGAGTGAAACCACTCTTCACCATTTCCTTTGTTTTACGCTTTGTTCCACCACTTTTGCTCTATTAATCCCGAGAAAATTGGCTGTTAAGCCGAGTTCAAGTCGTTTCTTTGCTCGAGGCAGCTTTATTTTTATTAATATTTTATAATATACCTATAGAGAAGGAATGAAAATCCGTCAGCTTATTGTGAAACTACAGCTCTCCTTGTGTATTTAAGCTACTTTCACAGCATTATGTTAGCACAAATTCGGTCGTACATGGAGTACCTGTTCGCACCTTTGGGACGGATCTGCTAAATATCAGCTCGAGGCGTTAAAGACCATTGAGAGGCTAATTTGTCACCAATCCCTTGTTCGGACTAAAATCCAAAGTCTGGAGCACAGTTGTCGCAAAGTTGCTAGTTTATCGGTTTTTTATCGCATACTTTTCGGTGAGGGTGCGTCTGATTAGCATGATCTCATGGGAATGAGATCATGCAAATCAGACCCCATTTTTCTATCGGACAACAAGAAGCACGAAAAAGCGACATAGTTGCATGGTTGATATTCCGAAAACTCGTACCAAACGTTTTGGGTCCACACCTTGTTTCATTTCAATTGAATTGAATTAAGATAAATGTTCAACGGCTGTCTGGATTTTTTTTTAACACACATAGAAATGGTTGAATGGCAAAATCGACGCAAATCTTCGCACGTCTCTGCGACTCGATATCCAGAACTTATTCGATTTATATCGATGCATAATAATAATCGGTATGCGATTATACGAATTCCTTTGGTGGTGTTGAAACGACTAAGAGTAGACGGAGTGGTGTTTTTGCCGGATATTCGGCATAAAATGACTAGACAGCTCCTGTTGACGATACTTTAGATATTTTACCCGACTATTGATATTTTAACCAAAGTAATTAATATCCTAAAGTGTGATTGTTAGCTTAAGTATTAACTATCAACGAAAATTAGATAGAAAGTATGGATTCTAAATACGGAATAACTCGAACATTCAATGCTATTCACATTTTTTTGCTTTATTTTAGTTATTGTTTGTCATTATTGAGGTTGGGCCATTCTCGAGGGAGAGATAGTTGTAGTTGTTACGCCAGGTTGTCGAGAGGATTTTTAATTCCTCAAGGCCCCTGTAACCTCTCCTGACCAGGTATGCCCAGTCAGTGTTCGGGTTATCATATCCACCGCCTGATGCTCGCCGTTGTCAGCTCGTTTTGCAGCACCCGGAGAACACGTGCATGGTGCCTGAAAGGTATCTCCGGACGCCAGCGACCCCATCCTCCAATCTTTAATTTTTCTTTCTTTTTTTCGTCATCTGCCACACCAGGTTCGGGAGTATCACGACGCTCAGCAGTGAACCCCGAATGGAAAAGAAGGAGGAAGGGTTATTTTTAAACTAGTTGTGCTTTTTATAAAAATATCCGGACAAAAAATTAGCCGGATATACACCAACCGCCAGCCTTCACTCTAAATCTATCTGATTATCTCTGATATCGATTGTGGCTTCGACTAGGACCTTTTTTCTACGTGTCTCGAATTTCGTATTAGGGATAGAGTATTAACGCTCTTCCGTTACTTGACAACTATTTGCGTCTAGCGGTTTCTCCTGTTGTTGAAGTAAAACAAATTACAGTAAGGTTTTTTTTTTACAAATTAAATAAAAAGGATCAAATAGTCCCTATTTGATTTTTTGTGACGTTGTTACAATATGATATGGGATATTAATCTAACAGCATAGCGACAGTAGCAACAGCTTGGTTATTGTATATGAAATGAAATCAAATAATTTTTAATTATTATTATTACAATAAAATCAGTAGGTATATTATGATCAGGTTGCTAATCGTCAAACTGAGTGAATTTAAGCATCCGTATCTTGACTGATTAAAGTGATTAAACATTTCATTATTACAGATACAGCTTAAGTACATGTCACAATTAAGTTGGATTATGGTTAACCCTCTATTCAATTCAACTTAATTATTTTTATTTGATAATAGGATTAAGAATTTGCATTAATATATTTTGTCATTTAAAGTTAATATAGAAGAAATAATTAAGTAAAGTAAATGATTAATACTTAATAATATTGGTAGGTATTTGTTTCGTATTATGTTAGATTAGGTACAATTATATGTCATATAATAATAAAATATGTTTATAATATAATATGTTTTATGTTCATATGTTTTATAATAATTAAGTCAAATTATAGGTCATTACTCAAGAAAAAAACGAAACATAATGGAAAAAACCGGACAAGTGCGAGTCAAACTCGCCCACAGAGGGTTCTGTACAAACTAGTAGATAAACGGGGGAAACTATATATATTTTTTTATGTTTTCCTTCATAAACCGAAAAATATACATCGTAAAAATATTTAAAAACCTGTTTTAGCTTGAGCTAATTAAGCTCTTTCATATGATTCCCCACATGATACGATTAAAGGACTATAAAATTCGAACCCTCCTTCCTTTCTTACAGACCCTATTTTTTCAATGCTTCTTGCCAAATTTCACAATGATATGTCAACGACAAGTACCCCATAGATTTTGATTCCCTTGCGAGTTTCGAAATATGCGTTTTTGCGACATATTCGGCTGTAACTTTTTTTTTTATGAAAACGGAGAAGCTTGATTTTTCTCTTTGTAGCAAGAGACTATGAATCTGCGTTTATGGTTTTAATTAAAATATTTAAAAACCTGTTTTAGCTTGAGCTAATTAAGCTCTTTCATATGATACCCCACATGATACGATTAAAGGACTATAAAATTCGAACCCTCCTTCCTTTCTTACAGACCCTATTTTTTCAATGCTTCTTGCCAAATTTCACAATGATATGTCAACGACAAGTACCCCATAGATTTTGATTCCCTTGCGAGTTTCGAAATATGCGTTTTTTGCGACATATTCGGCTGTAACTTTTTTTTTATGAAAACGGAGAAGCTTGATTTTTCTCTTTGTAGCAAGAGACTATGAATCTGCGTTTATGGTTTTAATTAAAATATTTAAAAACCTGTTTTAGCTTGAGCTAATTAAGCTCTTTCATATGATACCCCACATGATACGATTAAAGGACTATAAAATTCGAACCCTCCTTCCTTTCTTACAGACCCTATTTTTTCAATGCTTCTTGCCAAATTTCACAATGATATGTCAACGACAAGTACCCCATAGATTTTGATTCCCTTGCGAGTTTCGAAATATGCGTTTTTGCGACATATTCGGTTGTAACTTTTTTTTTATGAAAACGGAGAAGCTTGCTTTTTCTCTTTGTAGCAAGAGACTATGAATCTGCGTATATGGTTTTAATTTCGACTTATACCTTCCCACGTTCCCGAGATACAGGTCATGACAGACGGACAACAGTGATCCTATAAGGGTTCCTTTTTTCCCTTTTGAGGTATAAAATGGGACGGAACGGGACTCTAAAAACTGGGCAAGTTCGAGTCAGACTTGCCCACCGAGGGTTCCGTACAAACTAGATTAAAGAACTACCGGGCGAATCTAGTCATTGATAAAAGGGGGAAATTGTAAATATATATAAAAATAAACATTTTTAGGGTTTCGTACCTCAAAAGGAAAACCCTTAAAATATCAATTTGTTGTCCGTCTGACCATTTGTCAAGACCTCGGGAACGCTTGAAGGTATCGGCTTAACTGAGTCTGTTCCTGAAGTATGGGAGCGGGGCGGGAGGTGTGTGTTTACGGTACATCAAATTACACGTAACTTCAGTAGGGCGTCAGCGTTTCCGCATTGCGAAAAGAAACTGTGATGTTAGTGATAATAAATCCCTGTCCATTCGTCGTCCGTCGATAATAAGCCTATGTCCGTCTCTTGATGTTCAGCAATATCTGTACGAAATTTCATAACTATAGTTTCAGCCATTTAGTCTTGAAAAGGCAACAAACAGGAAGAGCTCTATCTTAACAGAGTTCCTTTTATAATATCTGTACTAACAGATAGGTTAAGGATAAGGCTTAGATTGATCAGGTCTTTATTTGCCATATCGAAAAAATAAATAAACAATAAACACACTCCCGCATTAGTATTAGTAATAGATACAGTGATATTAGTCAGGAACGTGTCTTAGATTTAATTTAGCTCGATTCTGATTGGGATCTACTTTGATGGTATGCCGAGAAGTTATTGAATTAAGAAGGCAATTTTACGTTATTTGATTTAGCTCTCCATTTTGACAGCTTGGATCTGATATTAACTGTTAATCTAAATACTACGTTCTTTATTATTTTCTACATATAACGGTATTTATTTCACTAAAGGATATTCACTTAAACAATTTATATATATACATTGTCAATAATCTAAAACTAAATTAGTCAAATAGCCCGCCCCTAACTGTTCCTGGTGCAAAGGTACCCATAACACTCGCTGCGTTACCTCGCTGTATGGCGATTGCCAGTCGTTGCACCAGAAACATGCCGGAGCGGGAGTCACCTGTCCTATCCATTATCCTGTGGCCCAACTTACCTATGAACTGCTTGGCTTCACTACCCCAACAACCCATAGTCTCCACCGCAATTGGAACAAAAGAATACAAAGGTTCCATCCCCGCATACTTCTGCCTCTCTTATTATAACTAGGATATATATAACGATATTATATCGGGTTCGGATATAATATCGTTTCGAATTAATAGAATTTCGCGTCAGTATCTACTAAATAAATTACAGTTTAAAAAACAAAAAAACACGCTACAAATTATTGCGGTCAAAGTTCATTACAAGACTTTTCTAACAAATCCAAACACATCTATGATACGATGTTCCATCATGAAGTTCTAGTTCATATCTTCCGGCTCCATCATCAGATCAGTTCGACAGTACCATATTATTGTATTGTCATCAGAACTACATACAGCTGCCAATTTTCATGACGCTACGATCCTTGGAAGTTGGTTAAATTAGTTACCTTAGATTTCATTACATAGTTACATACGGGTCGACCTAATAAAAGCGTGTTAACCTTAAGACCAGACACACGAATATTTATCTATGATATTCTTGCGCTTATTCAATATTTTTATGTACAGTGTTTTTCAAATTTGTAGACAGTGCAAAAATGTTCAACGTCCAACGGGATTTGAACCCGCGACATCCCAATCAGTGCTACCTTTGGGAGCCTTTACCAATTTGGTCAGGATGTGTCATGTAGATTAGGACCACCTGTTCAGTTTAAAGTACTTTTGCCTATTTTTTGTCAAAAGTACTTTTGACTGTTAAAAGTTTTGACTTCAACATAATTTATGAACAAAACATTGATGAAATGATGATGATGATGATGTAACAGGACAATGGGCGTAACGGGACAATGAGCGTAACGTAACGGGACAATGAGTCTTACTTTTCGTGTGTGCAGCCGGCGTTCATCGATTTATTAGACGTTGTCACGTCAAAAAATCACATAGGAGATTTAAGATAACTATGCAACGACGATACGACAACTAAGCACATAAACCGATAATATCCTTTGACAGTATCCTTTTGACAATAGCTAATCTCAAAAGGATACCATTTTAATCGGATATGAAGGCTATCATATCCGCTTAAAGCGGATATGATGGCCATCATATCCGATTAAAGCGGAATCTCTTGCTGCAAACCTAACTTGTTTCATTTATTAGTAATATTCATCTAGAACAACAGCAGCTTGAACCATCTGTCAGCAAGCAAGCTAGCCTGATCCAATAAAGCAGCAGCAAAGTCACAAAGAGCTTTCACCTCAAATCCCGGCAGCAAACAGCGACAAATGAGGGTAGAAACAGAACGATTGTACGCGAACTTGTGACGTCATCGTACATTACGAGAGCGTAGTTTCGATGATCAATTTGAATCTAAGTTTTACGTGAATCTAAAGAAGTTGTTATTTGTATAGCAAAGGTAACTTTGTGATCCTATTTAACTGACTCCCAAAAAGAAGGAGGTTATCAATTGGATCTGTATGTTTATTTTTGTATGTTTGTTCACCGATTACTCCGCCCATTGTGCATTGATTTTGATGATTCTTTTTGTATTTGGTAGGTATACTTCAGAGGATTCATGTACATTTTATCAAAATCGGTTCAGTACTTTGCTTTTTATAACAAAGTCAGCAAGTCGCGTGCGCCTACGCGACTTGCTGACCATTTTTCTACAGGTTTAAATTATATAAATTCAACACTTTCGAGCTAACCGTGTTACCGAAAACATAAATGTATAATTTTATAATTTTCAACAATACAAGCAATTACTAGAATTTGGAGTTTGACTGACACAGTATATTACGTACCTATTTTGAAGTTAGTTTTGTCAGTTTTTAACACGCTTTTATTAGGTCGATCTGTGTATGTAACTAACTATGTAATGAAATCTAAGGTAACTAATTTTACCATCTTCCATGGATCGTAGCGTCATGAAAATTGGCAGCTGTATGTAGTTCTGATGACAATACAATAATATGCTACTGCCGAACTGATCTGATGATGGAGCCGGAGGTCGACTTGTATGTAATGAAATCTAAGGTAACTAATCTAACCATCTTCCATGGATTGTAGGGTCATAAAAATTGGCAGCTGTATGTAGTTCTGATGACAATACAATAATATGGTACTGTCGAACTGATCTGATGATGGAGCCGGAAGATATGAACTAGAACTTCATGATGGAACATCGTATTATAGCTGTGTTTGGATTTGTTAGAAAAGTCTTGTAATGAACTTTGACCACGATTAGGTTTATGACAATACAATAAATTGGAGCGTGTTTTTTTTAGTTTTTTAAACTGTAATTTATTTAAACTATTATTATGACAGTACAAGATAGAGATGTTTGTCCATGATGAAAAGTCTACGGTGTGGCCAAGAATGGAGTATCTTTAACTTTTCACTCATGATTTAACATGTATGTATATTAAAAGAAAAACAAAATACCCAACTGCAGGAAAGTTTTTGCAGTCTAACATACGATTTCGTTACGCTTGATACGACTCAACAGAGTATACATTTTTTGTGAGAAAGTATGCGTAAAATCACTGTAAAAGATCACGAATGCGCATTAATTAAAATAATTCTAGTTAAATCACTTGTTCATTACGAAATAGTTCGTTAGAGGTTACGAAAAAACGTATTTTTTTATTTTTGCAAGAGATGTAATATTATTATTACAAAAATATATAGCCTACGACAGACACTTTGGAAGCAAAGACGAATCTTTTGTATGGACTTTACGACATGTGCCTTTATTCTTTCGAAGTCATATTTTTTATAAAAAATATATCGTAGGACTATTCATTAATATCTGTGGGGAACTCCACTCTTGAAGTTGTTGACGAATACGTCTACCTAGGACAAACGGTCCGATTAGGCAGGTCCAACTTTACGAGGGAGGTCAATCGTCGTATCCAACTCGGCTGGGTAGCGTTCGGGAAATCGGTTCGGTCTTTTTGGAAATCCATGGGGGAGGCCTATGTCCAGCAGTGGACTTCTTATGGCTGAGATGATGATGATTCATTACAATATCATTGTTATGAGCTACGTGTCAGCGATACGCAGCGCAGCCAACACGAGTTGGCCACAACTCTACAACCTTTACAAGAATTGCATTATCATTGAAAATGACAAACCTTTTCACACAATTTGGTAAGTACAGTAAATTTATAATAAAAATATAAATGATAAAGCACACATATTTCCCCGCAAATTCTCCGTGCAAACATTTTCTATTTGTCATCGTAAAATATCGCAATAGCTCTCCAAGGAAGTAAATATTTCTGTTAACCCCTCAGGAGGCAATAAATACGCCAGCGTATTTCCCGCCATTGTGCGCTGGCTGGCATGCCATACGCTAGCGTATCGTTATTCCTCTCCTTGTTGTACTCCCCGCCAGTTAACTATGACATAATATTTTTTTCTGCTCTAACTCGTTCATAGACAGGCAAAATGACAAACTACCAATCAGATACGTTAGAATTGATACTTCCGAAATAAATTTCTGTGTAAATTGCATCAGAATGACGCGCGCGGTCAAGGTTATAAACACGTAATGGCGGCCGCTCTTGCCATCTATTTATAAATACCGATTTTATGTATTTATTTCGATTAAATACATATTTTGTTATGTTTTACACGTGGCAAAACCAGTAATAAAGTTAGTGACAGTGTCAAATACATGTCTGTGTGATCAAAAAAATCGAAATATTTGTTTCGAACCGAACGCCGACGGACCTTTTTTGTGCCGAAATTTGAGTGTTTTTTTTGTGACTTTTATGTTGTGATTTTTTTTTCAAAATAAGGTTTCATTATATACTTCAAAATTAATAGTAATATGTGACCGATATATATCCAGTGATACGATACAAGTGTTAAATTAAGTATGTGATGTGTATATTAATCACAAATATGAATCTAAACGCATACATGTCGAACGAACAATAGTGTCCGAAAAGCCGTGCCAGATGTCCGCCGTCGGTATTTACAGCCGATTTTGAAACATAGTTTCAATTACAACAGGTATGTATGTTGCATGTTTTTTATTTGTTATGTTATTAATAATAAGAATGCATATACAGATTTTTAAATAAAGCAACCCATTTTGCTCAATAACGTCCTAATTGACTTCGCGTATTTTTTTCAATTATCTATCATCATTATCATCAGCCCGAAACGAGGTTTTTTATGGTCTCTAATAGATAAATAAAACACATTTTTATCGACTAAACCATTACAAAACCAGAAGCTCATAAATTATACTATTCATAAACAAAAGTTACAAGCCATTCCAACTTAAAGAATATCAAGTTCACATTTTGTAACATGACCTTTTTTTTACGACCGTCTTAATGGGCCACTTGAACCGCACGTGCTTTATGACGATCTTGTTAATCTAAACAATGTATGGGATGATGTTATTTTTTCTCGGATATCTGTATATTGTTGTTTTTTAAAGCCAAAAAAACAATAATATGTATGAAATGTTTTTTATATTTTTTAATATGATTTTTTTCGTAAAAAATGGTGAAAAAAAATCGCATGCTCAACTTTAAGCCTAGATAGGGGATACTTTTTTTTAATTAAAATACATATGCGTTGGATATCAGTTAGCTTTATTCAGTAGGATTACAGTGATATTAATTTTATATATAGTTTTCATACAAATTTTATTTTTTATTAATTTTTTAATAGCGCGCGGCAAAAAAATCAAAAAAATCGCGGGGGGGCGTGGCAGACGGGGGGCACTTGACCTTTCACCTCTGCCCGCGGAGGGGTTAACCGCTCTTTAATATTTTCTCTGAGCTTTTCCTCCAGTAAATCTGTGATAATAATTTTACAAATGTCTTGAAATGAGATATAATTAAAAACTATGCTAATTTTTTACATACGCATCATCATCATCTCAATACTACGAGTAAGTTACATTCAAAAAATTCAAAATTCAAAATCTTTTAATTCCTTAATAACTATTACCGTTTAATGTAGTTACCATTGGACCTCAAACTCGGCCATGCCTGTATCTTGAGGGCCAGTGGAACATACACGCACATACATGAAATCACGCCTATCATACAACACCATATAGCCCCAAACGAAGCAAAGCGTGTTCTATGGGAACCAGATGTCCGATAGAATACGTATATACTATTTTTTTGTGAATACATTTAATTATTTGTTACATAATTATAAACACATCCAGACACAGAACAAACAGCCATGCTCAGCAGAAATGTATACCCTGGGTGGGGATCGAACTCACGACTTACAGTTTAAAAAGCAGACTACCATTGAGCCATGAGGCCTGTCAATTGATACAGAAGTACACTAATTACAGTTTAAAAACTGAAACAACCGACTTCGAAACACCATTTTTATATTTGAAAAATTGAGCTCCACAAATTTCAGGATCAATGCCTTTTATATACCAGTATATATTATTTACTGTTTTTTGAATCTAGTATACTAACAAATTTATTTTTATGACATAACTATTGGACTGATTTTGATGAAATTTCTGAGAGACTAATTTAAAAGTATGCATATCCTTAAGATAAAATAAAAACAAGTCGGTTTATAAATGACAATTTATGTGGGGAAAAACATAAAAAATACAGCGGAATAAAAAATTAAACTCCACCTTTTTGAAGTCGGTAAAAATATTATCTTTTATGTATCCAAGCTGTATTTATCTCCAATATTTTCAATCCAACACCCACTATACTAGCCTTTAGCTCAACGTTGTGTAATCAAGCACAGTACAGCAAAATGAGTTTTATTACCCAGAAAATCCATTAATCTGGCGAACATAACACTCAAATTTGTGATTCGGGGCGTATGGTTTGGTAAATTTTACCCAGTTTTTTTTACTTTTGATTTATTACAATCCTTTATTAAACAGCAAGCCAACATTTCATCTTACCTCTAACCCTATAACACCTTCTCTTTTCCATCTAACTTTCTGACCATTGTCAAATGTGGCGTCAAACGTCCTCATGGTCCTTGATACGACGTTTAATTTAAAAATTCGGATTTAGGTTAGGCATATAGGGTAAGGATAGTAATTAGTGGTAGATACGGGATAAAACTATCTTATTTTAGCAATTTTTGACGTGATAACGTCTTATAAATCGATGAACGCCGGCTGCACGCACGCCGGCTGACTCATCGTCACGTTCCGCCTGAGCCGAGCGTGCAAGCGAGAGCGCGGAACAAGCGATAGAGAGGCACGATCGGCGTAAGCGTTCGGCTTGTGACGCATCGTTATCACGTAAAATTATCGTCCATAAGCCGATTTTACAGACAACCAATATTTTTTCAACAAACTTAACGAAACGCAAATGTTTATTTTTACATTACATAAATTAATAAAAAAAATGTCACTGTTAATAATCAATAAAATTAACATATTACATTATTCAATAATGCTTAAACAGACTAAAATAGCACATTATTACTCATAAACAGCATTTATTTACCTTAAAAAAAATCAATTTATTCATTATTCAAAACCAAATATTTAGTTTAAAATATTAACCCAAGCGCAGTTTAAACAATTTTTTGAGCAATTATTGCTTGGCAACCCATATGGATTAATTTGGAGCAATTAAAGGAGCAACCTGGATCAATTTCAATAAAATGAAGCAATTTTTTTGTTGTTCAATCTTGCTAAAAATTTCGTCAAATTTACGCCTGTTGTCATTGCCATAAATTTCTAGATATTTTGTAACTTCAAAATTGACCAACATTGCATAAAATCGATATTTTTTTCATCCGCAGCTGTCGAAAGTTTTCGGAAGCTCGGGAGCTGTCCAAATTATCTCATTCATAACTTCTTAAAGTATCATAACTACATAAGCACATGAAAGTGATATGTTTAGCACATCAAATTAAAGTTATCAATTAAATACTAATACATTTTATCGGTTAAATTTTACCCAACCATAAGCTAGCGGGGTTACAGCCCACGCGTCGGCATCGCTTAGCAAAGTCATATTATATTGGTTTCATAATTTTCTGCGTGATAGACTTAATTTTTTGGGTTCCGTACCTCAATAGGAAAAAACGGAACCCTTATAGGATCACTTTGTTGTCCGTCTGTCCGTCTGTCCGTCTGTCCGTCCGTCCGGGTGTCAAAACCTTTATCTCGGGAACGCGTGAAGGTATCGAGTTGAAATTAAAACCATATACGTAGATCCATAGTATCTTGCTGCAGAAAGAAAAATAAAATTTCTCAGTTTTCGTAAAAAAAAGTTACAGCCGAATATGTCGTAAAAAACGCACATTTCGACACACAGAGGAATTAAAACCTATGGGGTACTTCCCGTTGACCTAGAACTCTGAAATTTGGCAAGAAGCATTGTGTTAGAGTACACTTATAGGAAAAAATCCGAAAACTGGAAATTTTTAATTTAATCACAAAAAAATAGTGTCTCTATGCAAGGAATGAGGGCCCAAATTTTAAAGTGAATTAACCGTATCATGTGGGGTATCAAATGAAAGAGCCTCATTAGCATAAGCTAAAACAGGGTTTTAACACATTCTTTGCCCCTGCAGACCCTTTACTTCAGCTAGGAACCAAAACTTTTTAGGCGAATTTTGATTAAGTACAGAGTGGCTGCGCATAGCAACGTTGACTGTCTCAAACGCCGGCGGTTTACTGACTACTACAAAACGCTCGGATACGAGTGGGAGGCGCCGCTACTATAGCTCCGCTCTACTCGGATCCGAGTGGTGAGCAAGGAATGTGTTAAATATTTCTACGATGTATATTTTTCGGTTTATGAAGGAAAATATAAAAAATATATATGATTTCCCCCTTCTATTTAGTTTGAACCCTCGGTGGGCAAGTCTGACTCGCTCTTGTCCGGTTTTTATAAAGCTTAAAGCTTTATTGGATGCAATTCTGAAGGCATTACAAAATCAATTTAAATGATTGATTTCACTGAATTTAAAAATATGTATTATGAATATTGTTCGTTTTTACCTGACTGTGCAAAAGGATTTTTTATATTTTTCGAGTCTATGCATGTAAGTGGATATGTATGTATGTTTATACATTGCCTCCTTCAGCCTAAGTAGATTGGTTGATTTTGATGTGTGAGGTAATCGTTAGACATTTATTACTTGAGTATCATGGGCTTGTGAATAATCATACAATTCTTGCAAAATTTAAATATTGCAGTTATTATTTGTAAAATTTCATTTAAATACATTTTACACCGGTGTGGTGCATACTTTCTCACGAAAACGTACACTCAACTGTAAAATCAATTTTAACTTGCAAAAATTGCTTTTACGGAGCCTGATTTATTGTTTTTCTTTTAACATAGATACTTGTAGAGGTTTGTAAACCTAAAAATTTAAGTTTATGAAATAGCAGGTGAAGCTATGGATCGCTGGTAGTTTACAAACAACATCACCGGAAAGTGTTAGCTAATTCCTTGCCTAACTGCCGGCAGTTAAATTCAACACTCCAGTTCAAAACTACTTGTTCACGAACAGTTCGGTTACGATGAGACAGTTAAAGTGTAAATTTGTGTATAATTTGCTTTAATTAGCGGGATCTGCTTACACTTAATTTTGGCAGTGCCGGTTTTGGAAGGCGTTTGTATATTGAATTTAGTGGAAATTGTTATGCTTGCTATAATGAATGAGAAATGTTTTTACTATGGAAACTAACGTGGTTTTCACACATTTATAAAAATCGACCGAGAGTGACGTTTGTGCTGCTTTGAAAAAGACCGCCGGTATGATGGTCAAGCGCAAGGCTATTGTCGAATAAAAAAAACCTCGCAAATCAAAATCGTTGATTTTTAAAACTACTTACAGGAAATATGCCGGTGGCGGCGTTTTGTGGTTGTGGCCAGTGGCCCGTGTGCGGGCACCCTTAGATTATAAATATTGACTGGCCTTGTGGCTCAGTTGGCAGTATGTCTGCCTGCCAAGCTTGTAGGTCGTGGGTTCGATCCCCACCCAGGGCAAACATTTGTGTGATGAGCATGAATGTTTGTTCTGAGTCTGGGTGTTTCTATGTATCATATGTATATATTTACAACAAAAAAAGTATAGGTTTATGTATTTTATCAGCCATCTAGTCCCATAGTAAAAGCTTTGCTTAGTTTGGGCTAGATGGTGTTGTGTGAAATGTCCACAAATATTTATTTATTTATTTAATAAGTAACAATACTTCATACATAAACATTAAATTGATAATTTTCTAACTCTTACTTTGATATTGTTCATAATTATTAAAGTTTTAGTTTTGATTCAGTTTTGCCGGTAATCATTGCTATACAACACGTCGTTAAAATTTCAACTTAAGCATGTTGAAAATAGAGGCGATTTCAAATCGTACGAATAAAGATTGCAAATGCATTTGCAATGCCATTACGCTGAATCGTGTCGTGCTTGTATTTAACGATTTATGGGTATGTTTTCGCGTTCTAAAATCTGCGCTAATTGACGATCTGTTTGTATCACATGTCGATTTCAGAGTTTAAATCCAAGGAGAAACTAACTATCGAGCTAATGGTATCAATTTTTAAAGCAAAGCCCTAACTAGTAGTTCTACTAATAGTAGACCTCGCGAGAGAGCTTATTTGCAGCTCAGCTTGGGTCATCTGTACGTAATACCTACTAAGTTGGCTTAGGAGGCCGTATATAAATTTTGACTGATTTCGCAATTTTATGTAATTTTAAAGGCGTTACTTCACGGTCAAAAATCATTTTTTTCATAACTTTAAGCACCTTAAAAGATTGAAAAGACAATTTAATTTCAATACACAATAATTCTGGACGTTTCTGAGTAATATATTATGTATAGTTGGATTACATAAATAATATATTAGTTGTATACGTGATGTTTAATAACGCTATTCTTTATGTATTGTTCGCTAATAGTTTCTGGTTCAAAATTACGCCCTGTACGCGAGTACGAACATACAAACAAACTGACAGACGAAAGAAAATTTGGCCAGTTGATGCAGAGACGATTCGCTCGCTTCGATCGCTTAGTCAATGATGGAAATGACAGTATTAGAAAATAAAATATCTAAAGCTATGATATATCATATATACTCGTAAATACCAATCTAATCAAAATAATGTAAAATTTTGCTCATTTATTATTTGTTATGTTGACACTTGGCTTTATTTAAAATTATTATTTGACATTTGGAAGTCTCGTTGACGAAAACATAATTGGATATTGTAATATATTGATTGTAGCACCTTATTTTATACATTAGGAGCCTTACCGAAAAACGTTACTTAACTTTAACCAACGTCTTAAATTCTCTGTCTTCTTCCCGCAAATGTATTTACGTGCCTATGAATACCTATATCTTTGTGTTAGTTTAACTGATGAAAAACTTGCGTGTTAATATATAAAATGTCACTATAGCCGAACCACTTAGCTGAGTCTGTTCCTGAGGTATGTGAGCGGCACGGGAGGGTTCAAATGTAATAGGAACGCAGACGTCACGAGTCATTTGATTTATCGTAATATAACCCCTCCCGTACCGCTCCCATACCCCAGGAACAGACTCAGTTCAGCGGTTCGGCTATAATATAATTATTAAACGCGAAAAGCCAAATACATATTCAATTTCAATTGCGATTTCAATAGCCCTTTATCCTGGGACTCCTTTCTTATGTTTATTCTTCTTGTTATTTTTTCTTTAGTTTCTAATATATCTCGGAGTTCAGTGTGCCTTCTGCCATAGGCCTCTTCTAACAATGTCCATTGTTTTCTGTCTCTTGCGACTCTTCTTCAATTTGAACCTGCTGTGAGCTTGAGTTCATCTTCCCATCTTTTACGTTGCCTTCCTCTATTTCGTTTGGCATCCATTCGGTCAGCTTCGGTGCGCTCCATTTCTCCAGAGGGCTATGTACGTAGCATATGACCTGTCCATCTCCATTTCATTTGGTCAATATTAGTGAGAATGTCTGTCACTCCTGTCATAGCTCTTCTTGTTCTTTTTTGTATTGGACCCGCATTAATCATTTGCCAGTGTCAAGTATTAGGATTTTTTCCAAGTTTCTTGAATAAAACAAGTTGTAAATGTTCTAGTCACAATCTAAGTCAATTTATAAGTCGAGTCCTGCTTCAGTAAAGTGGTGGCGACATTACTAGAAGCTTTTATGGAGTTTTGCCGACAACGTAAAATCACACGTTTCACTGCTTTATTTCACTTGCCCACGCACTTGATCGAACACTTAACGAATAAAACACCACCATTTTTATAGCATTAATATTCAAAATTACACAAGTTTAGGAAAATAAAACAAAGCAACAACATGTTTCGATGACGTTCCCGCCATAAACCTCGTCATAGCTCCTATGGATGGATGAAATACATATTACATACATATTAATAAAACGTGTAACATCCTTCTATTTGCGGTGGAGGGTAAAAAACAAAATCGCAATAAAAACACGGAAAAATAAATTGATTACTTCAAAGAAGACTTACTGACTTACCATTGTAATCATAAAATTATTGCATTCGTTAACAATGGGCAAAAAATATTTTGAAAATCCATTATCGACGGTATTGAGCTTCCAAAATAATGAGTTTGTCATTCAAGACAAAGAAAAATCAAATAAATCAAATATAAGGTAAACAACGGTAAAAGAAACAAGATTTTGGCCAAAACTCGCCTCTCATAAGCTGGAAGAGACTGGTTTTAGGGATTGTCGTACCCTATTATTGTCTCGTGAAAATGTTAAGCTTCAACCTTTCAGTTTTCATAAAAAAAAGACGCCGGAATAATGATGGATTTGTTTTTAGGCCACTGGGCGAAGTTAAGCTTCAGTGGAGAAGATCTCTGAAGTAATTTGTTTAACCATACAGAAAATACTCGTATATACGAAAATACCGTACCTACCTTCTTTATCTTTGTCCCTATTTTCTGACTTGTCTGGTTAAGAATCGGGTCGGAAACTACATATATCTACATCTCTGTCATTTTGATACAGAATGAAAATTATACATAAATATTGGTGGACATTTCACACAATACCATCTAGCCCAAACTAAGCAAAGCTTGTACTATGGAAACTAGATGGTTGATAGAATACATACATATATACCTTTTTTTGTAAATAAATACTTATGATTATAGAAACACATTAACACACAGAACAAACATGTTGCGGATTTTCCTAAGATTACTAAATGGTTTAATTCTACGTTTCTAATCTGAACAGCTAGCTGAAGGGTGTCTACAAGGAACTTTCCGGGTAAGCAAAGCAGCAGTAATGTCAGTGATGTTGCAGTTGTCCATAGGCGACGGTTATCGCTTACCATCAGGCGAGCCTTTTTGCTTCACATATTTTATTTAAAAAAAAAAAGCTAAAGAGTGGAACAAATTGCCGGCTTTTTCGTTTCGTAAATGTTACAACGTAGGTCTTTTCAAGGTCAAAGTGAATGGGTATCAACTAAGTCTGGATGCTTCAACTCGACCTCTTCGCTTCCCAGCAGGCGAGACGAGGATTTATTTACGTTAAAAAACTAAGTGGAAGACACCAGTGCAATGGAGGAGTTGCAGGAGTACGGGACGCCGTATTCTAAAAAGTGTATACGCAGCTTCAAAGCAATGGCGTATATTCTTATGCGGTTGTGTTCGCAAAATCTAAGTGGAGGACACCAGTGCAGTGGTGGAGTTGCAGGAGTACGGGGTGCCGTATTCTTAAAAGTGTATAAGCAGCTTAAAAGCCACGGCTTATATTCTGGTGCGAACACAACCACACACGGCGAGTGTATCCCCACATTTATCGTGCGATGATATATTGCGCCCATCGGGAAATAATAAAGGCTCGCCACACGTCCGGCCGCGTTCAGGTGGCGATAAATCTCGCTATTCACTGACTAAATCTGTTTCCTAACCAAACCGAGCTGTTGTTTTAATGGATTTTAACGTAGCAAACAAAGTGCCTGGTATTTTGATTAAAGTGTTGCGAATAATGAAATCCAGTGAACGCTTTTCTAATATTTTTTACTTTTTTTTGATTTCGGTCCACATTTTTGATGTAAGATAAAAATCGGCCGTCTTGTATGTTTCCTGAAAACTACAATCTTGAAATTTTCAAGGCTTGAGTGATATGATATTTTCTAAATTGATGCGTTCCATCCTCGGCCACACCATTTTGTACTTTGATATATGTTAACTGCAAGAAAACATATAACTATGCTGATTATTACATAAAAAAACAATGATAGTTATTTATAATGACGATGATGATTACTTTAGATTGATAAGGGTATAAAGATAATCTAAATTCTTCAACTCACTATTGGTTTTAAGCGTACCCAGCATGCTAAAGCACTGCTACATTGAAGGCATCACAGAAGGTATACAGTTTTCAGGATGTAGTTTAAAAAAATATCACAACGTCAAATTCTACCATTTATGTATGTTTCCGTAGCCTAGTTGGAAGGCTATCTTGCGATCTGCAGGTCGTTGGTTCAAATCCTGTGGCACCCACCTCTATCATTTAGAAAAGCTGCATCCCACGGTGACTAAGATAAAAAAATGAAGGTATCTTGAACTGTGACATTCTTAAATAAACCTATGTGCAGACCGTCAACCAGTGTGCGAGCAAAGTGTTAGAAGCTATGACCCGAGCCAAGTAGTGGGACTTTATACATTATTTTAAAGTTATTGAAGCTGCCATACTCAATAACTTTAAGGATTCGCTCAACACTCGTAGCTATCTCTCTCGTGCATCACAACCTTTTTTAACATATAAAATCATTGAGTAGGGATATTAATAAAAGTAAGAGGCCAAGATGTTTATTTAGACAGGAGAATTATTAAAAAAAAATCTCTTCGATATCTTTTAAATTTCATTATTCCGTCACCGTCAAGTAAATAAACAAATTGACCTCTTACTTTTCTAATATCCCTACTCAAGTAGATAGTAGGGTGAGAGAGATAGCTTCGTGCTTTAATCTGCACCTTAATAACAAGATCATGATGAGTTTTATACAAGTACTAATTGATGTAACAAGAAAAATATCTGTCGCCTAATTGTAAAGTAATAATTCTGACGTAATTTAGTCACAAAAAAAGTTACTCGAAATGATTGTCACGGTAAAATATTTGATGAAAATGTTCAGAGACAAAAATAACTATCAATTTCATGAATAAATAATATTCCCGAGCCCCGTTTTATTTTTAATTGATGTAATAAATTGTGCGTGTGAAATTGTTTATTTGGCTGATGAAATAAAAGTTTTGAGCTCAGAAAGAATTACATTTTTGAAATACTAGCAGAAACTTTTTGCGATAGGTCCCTTTTGGAATACCTTTGGGAATTACAACGCTTGTATTACGAGTAACGAGGCTTAATAGTCCCGAGTGATGAGCACAGTGCATTATCACACAGAGTTTTGACGAAGTCCAAGTTCGAAGTCCAATTTCTGAGTGGCGTTAGATTGTGAAGGTCAAGCGTGGCGCTTAGCATCTGGGGAGCGACTTGCTTGTCTCGTCACTTTGTTTTGTAAAAAAGTAGGGATTACTAAAATAGCTGTTGAGTAAGAACTAAATTCCTCAATTTAACACAAACAGAGTTGGCAACAGAAGTGACATTCCTGGAACAATTTACAATAGGAAAGTGTAGTGTCGGTATGACGCCTGTACATGACGGAACCAGAATTGTAGAGAAGGGGATAAATACTGGATACATTTTTATCGACAAATATTTGTTAAAGACTATGAAATTTCATTCACGTTTCAGGTTTAAATATCGCAATAAAATATTAACTCTATCCTCGGCCATACTGCCGCTTAACATCAGGCGAGTTGGTTGTCAAATGAGATATTTTTAGCATAAAAAAACGCATGTAAATAAAAGGCTGATTGGCAAAGTAACTTTTAAGCAAAACAGAAAAAAGAGAGATTATGTTTGTAAAACTGAGATATTTAAAAAAAAAAGAATTATTCTAATGTCTAGTACCTGTTTTCCATAATAAAATGGCTAAACTTCAAATGAATAAATTTTTAAATTTATCGATACTTTTGAAATACAAAATTTAGACACAATCTCATCTCTACAGCAAAGGAAACGTCCCCAAAGGTGACCCTTTAAGATTTACGAGTGCCCATAACGCCACAACAAGGGGCTGCAATACATCTGATATTGCATTTTATCCTTGTAACACGTGGACAAACTATATTGCAAGTTTTTCCAACACCTGCAATTTTGTAAGGTTGTTTTTTGACGATATTTGTTAACTTTGTTAACGAATGCCTGATTTTGGCTATCGTTGGCTTTGGTTGTAGCATTTTCTTGGGTTTTAGGGTTTCTTTTTTCAGGTGAAAATCGAATGACCGGCCAAGTGCGTGTCAAGTCCACAGTGTAGGCTTCCGTAAGTACACATCACAGTCACAATAATTCATCTCCACTTTATGTGTAGGAGTATCCAAAAAAAACTGTTTTAATTTTATTTACCACTTTGTCGACATAATTAATATGTATACCTACTCATTTCAAATAACAGCTTTCTAGTAGGTACTAAGCGTCTTTAAGTTACTAGTACGTTACTTTCTAGTAGGTACTAAATGTCTTTGAGTTACTAGTAGGTTACCTTTCGAGTAGGTACTATGCGTCTTTGAGTTACTAGTAGGTTACCTATCGAGTAGGTACTAAGCGTCTTTAAATTACTAGTACGTTACTTTCTAGTAGGTACTAAACGTCTTTGAGTCACTAGTAGGCTACCTTTCGAGTAGGTACTAAACGTCTTTGAGTTACTAGTAGGTTACCTTTCGAGTAGGTACTAAGCGTCTTTGAGTTCCTAGTAGGTTATTTTCTAGTAGGTAGATCTAAGCGTCTTTGAAATGGTGAAACTGTAAAAGTTCGTAGTTGACTACGGAAACATAAAAACGGATACCTTAGAGTGTCTGTTTACTTACAGTTCTATCGATCTAAAAAAATGAACTAACGCCTTGAAGTATGAAATACTATGATATTCTGTGGTCTCGATTGAATAAAATAATTAATTATGCACAGCAGCGCCCTAAAAGTCACATTTTAGTTCACAAGCTGATTAGACCCTAGGGTCTAAGTGATACTAGTATCACTTTGTTGTCCGCCTGTCTGTCTGTCAAGGTCTTTTCAAGGTAAGCGTGGAGGTAGCTTCAATGTACAAAATAAATTCATAATTGGCAGGTTTCTTTTAGTGGTTCATTTAAATACTTAATGCTATTTTTGTTTAAACGCGAAGATAGAAGGCGAACATAGAAGAAAGTATGATAATAATATAAGAACAAGATAAAAAAAAAAGATAATGAGAAGAAAAAAAAAAAAAAACCTACAAAACATCTAGAAATACAAGGGAAAGTTATTAGGGCTACCTCTATTAGTAGAAAGGTACTCTTATATCTAAAAGAAATGAGACTCAAATAAAATGATAATATTTCCAAAAATGCCAAATTGTCTCTGGATTCAAATTTAGCTCTTGTATAAAGTTGTCCGAGTGTGTTTCTTTCATTTCACATTTATCCTGGACAAGGATGTACCGTTAGGAGATGCGGTACCTAATTCCTGTCTTACTTATAAACATTGAATAAGCGCATGCGCGTAACAGTTTCCGTCTGACAGAAAGTGACAAGTCCTTATTCAGTAAATAAGATTTTAACATATGTTTATAAACACATGTTAAAATCTTATTTACTGTGTTTATAAGTAAGACGGTTCATTTTTATTTCTTTTCAACATTTTTCTTCAACTAATGTTATTTACCGCCAATTTAAACAATTTCTTCATTGTAAAACTATACTGTTTTACAATAAAATGTGGAATTATAGTTTATAAACATGAAAACCGACTACAAAATGCGTAATTTTGGTTTGAAAACCAAACTACTAAACTGATAATTATGAACTTTCTATGGGACCAATCTGAAAATATATTCTTTTATAAAATAATTTACAAAAAAATCAGATTTATTTGTGTATATTGACGGACTTATGTGGTAACAAAAACAAACTATACAAAAAAAGTGCAGCCGAATTGTTAAACACCTTTTTTTTAAGTCTGTAATAATACTTTTGTATGTAAATTTAAACATCATAATTTTTTTTTTTGATTAGAAGAATTATTCTAAAGAATGCGCATTTATAATCTTTTACAGCGATTTTACACATACTTTCTGACAAAAAAGTACACTCAACACAGCGTAAGAAGCGTAAAGAAATCGTAAGTAGACGTAAGAAGTAAGACGGCAAAAACCTGTTTCTGCAATCGAGTATTTTGATTTTCTTTGCTATAGATACTGGTTGAATCAACAAGTATCTATGCAATCCTGTTTTTTTATTATTATTTTAATGATTTATTTAATATCTATTAAAATTATAATGACCTATTATTTAAATTGCTTAACATTTATTTCCTGTTTTTTGTGTTAATACTATTTTTTTTTCTATAAAAAAATTCACGACGTGCTGGCAACAATGGCTCGCTTAAAATTCCTCTTATCACTGCATGCAATATACCATGTATCTCACTTTTCACCATTTGTGTCACTCAATATGTCATTGTGTTGTTGTTTGTTGTATTGTACCTTATTTTTATTTCATTTGTCTTAGTAGTTGTTTTGTTAGTGTAACAATACAATAAAATAAATACCTAACTTATTATTAGTTGCGGTAGGTTACGATCGGTTAAATAAAATTTATAAGAGAGAAAAAAGCGGTCAAGGTGTTTCCCTGTACGCCGCGTTGCCACATCTCTTTTACGTAACTCCAAGGTCCCCGGTTTCTTTGCTTGTTTTAATTTAAAAAGTTGAATTGATGCCCCTGAAGCGACGAGAATTATTCTACTTTTATATGGCGTTCTTTATGTGCTTTATATTACTTACTTTTTCTGGAATTCATGGACTATATTTATAGGTTTTAATAAAAAATTGTAATCAAAATCAATGCACAATTGGTTGAGTAATCGGTTAACAAACATGCAGACCGAATTGATAACCTTGGATCTTTGGAGTCGGGTAAACATTTCTATAGAACAATATTTTGAAGTCAGTTGTTCCAGTTTTTTAAACCATAATAATTATTATGATTCTCGACAGACAAAGACTATTCGGTGAGATGATAATTTATTCACAACAAAAACGCGCGATGTCAATTCAACTTATAAACTAATTCAAACTATTAAAAAAAAACTAAATTAACGAACGAATGTCTCATAAAAATTTTGGTTTGGTTTTTTACTAAATTTACTGGTGCGTTCAGAATTGACTACATTATAACACATTATACATCTACTCATTAGTAAAATCAATAATCCCCACTCAAATCGTAACGTATTACTGCATACTCCGGGAAAAAGGAACAATGTTAATAATTAGAAATGGAAAGGATTGACGTGACTCACGGTCGTGTAGTTTGGAACACAGTTGTATCAATGGACTGCTTTCTTGTTGATATTAATCGCAATACACACCATACTCGCCAACCCGCCGACACAACCTAAATTGCATAGCTATAGGCCCAACCTACAAGTTGATGTCAGTTGCAGACAAAGTCTGCAGGGGTTTAGTTGTATTTTTTTTATGTTTGTACCTCAAAACTTTATTATTTATTGTATTTTTTTTAATTGAAAAAAAATATTTTTAGATTGATCCCGCAACTGAAAAAAGTCATCGAAGTAAACGAAATTGCCTATTTTGAAGTTTATCATCTATTATCATTATTAGACTTATTCTGTCATGAGCAATGTTTGACTGAAAGAATAATTCTGTAAAAAGGTTTGCTGCCGCACCACTACCATGACATTTTGGTAGAAACATTTGTTACTCAGTGACTACATTAAATTAAAATTTTGAATATCAGCAAAATCGGTCAAGAGATTGTCGAGACTGAAGGCTGTAAGTAAGTTCACGGTTCTTCTAATTTTAAAACTATTTTTACAAAACGTTGCCTTATAATTTTGATTGCAGATTTTTGTGAGTCTTTGTAAATCTTTGGTCGATGTTGCGTCATGTAGAATGAATGTAGATCCAAACAATGCGTGTTAACTAAATCTTTAGTAAGATTATTTGAATGAAATGGAATAGGAAAAGTTCATTAATTTCAACTCCACTTGCGTAAAGGCTTAAGATCAGAGCTACGAAAAAATACGCTTAAAATTAAATAATTGTTGGCCATTCTGTTATGTCGTACGTCAGTCACGGGTTCGTGAATAAGGGATTGTTCATAATGACACAATGATTAGGTTCCGGGTATTGTTCGTGGAAATCCAGAGATTTCTCATTATAAGAATTCAGTTATAACCAGTTCCAACCGGAATGAGTTCTGCGAACGTAGTAACTACACGTATTAATCTTTGACTATGGAGAGGGAATTATGTGAATGGGAGTGAAGCCATAAGGAAAGACAAGGGGCTTATTTTCTTATAGCTGTGGAAAGTTGGTTCGCGGTTTTTTATTAATTTGCTTTTTTCTGCAATTAAAAGAGACACAAAAGTTGAAGGCGGTGTCGTTAGCAAATTCTCTGGCTTGCTCGCGTATATCTCCATAGTTGAAGATATAAAGTTACTGAATAGACTTACAACATTTTTAAGTTTTTAGTAAGTGTTACTTACTAAAAACTAAAACTAAACTAAACTAACTCTTTTACATAGTTTTTTCATAGCAAATTTTTCGTAAGAACGTACGAAATTAATTAAATATAAAAAAATGCCATGAGCAAGCGAGATAGAGGAGTTACTACCGACAGTGCTTTAAAAAATACAATTCAATATTTGCTCATTTCAACTTTTGTCTCACCAACGCAAGCCAATTTTGCATCGCTGTATGAAAAGAGAGTAAGCCATCTCTTTTCAATATTAGTTTCATAATGATATGTCGTAATTTACGGCTCGATTAATAAAATGGAGTTGAAGTGACTGTGTTCATCTTAATCAATTTTTAGAAGACAATTGTGTCTTGTTTTGGCGAGACTTAGTAAATAAACACATAACTTTTTTTAGTAAAACTGCGAGGCGCTTAAAAAGCTTATAATATTATTGAGGTGAGATGAGATACGCAGTAGATTCATTAAAAGATATTTGTTTTCAATAAATCTTTTAAAAATCTTTCTAAATAATTAGCCAGATATATTATACTCTTAATTGTCTAATACGACACAAAATTTATCATGACACAATTAGATCTCTAAGACAAATTGTTTTAGGTATTCTGTTATTATTTATTTATTTACTCAACTGCTATCTATGCTTACAGCGAAGCCAAAGCGCATAGACAGCCAAGATAAAGATAAAGATATATTTATTTGTCAAAACATGTGTACAGGTGCAGATGTCACAGCGTCAATATCGGTCAAACATGCTTTTACCACAAGGTGTACAAATATGAGAGTCAAGTACACTTACATGCTTAAGTCATTTCATTGTTACAATAACAATTTAATTAGCTTCAACATCAATTTCATTAGTTACAATATATTTAATTTTATAGATTCTAATGTAATAGTTAATATTAATTCTTGTTGAAATCAAATTTATCGTGTATGAAGTCATCTATTCCAATCCAATCCAATTAAAAGTTATTTCCATTACATATTGTATAACTATTTGTTTGAGGGTTTCTAGTTATATCATTGCTTTTCATCTGTCTCAATGTAATTTAAAAATACCTAACTCGTCGCGTAATTTCAATAAAGCAGAAAAAACGAACTTTATACTAACAACGAATACGTTATTATTCAATCTTGTTTCGAAAACGCGTGTGTAGCTGAATCTCAGAGCTCCCATTTTAGAGTTATATCTAGGGTTAAATTGCACTACAACTTAGAATAAATATTCGATAATTTTGAGTGTATCTACAAATTCACAGACAGTTCAAAATTACAAACATCAGACGGGACTTGAAACCGCATTATCCCGATATGTACCTGGGAGCCTTTACCATTTTGGCCACGGAGGTGTCACGCGGGTTGGTAGAAAGTTTCCAACAGTCTTTTTTGTTAAACCAATCAAGCGTTGGTGGCGCCACCAGTAACACACGCTTCAAGCGTGCAATTACTCAGCTGGATCCTTTACAGGTTCCATATACTGACGAGAGATGTCGCACGTCTGTAAATATTCGTTATTTTTTAGTGTTTTACACATTGAAGTGCACACCGTCGGATATGGTAATTTTTGAACTGTGTATGAATTTGTATGTAACATATAATGAAATTATAGATATCTAAATAACCTTTTTACACTGAGAAACTATTTTTATTAGGGTTTCTCAAACAAACAGAAAGACGTTTGTCCGCTCCCAATGACTCTTTAGGACATTGCATGGGGAACATAGGCCTCATGCCCCCATGTCTATGCCTGGATATCCTCCACTTAGATCGAAGACCCTTATTACTAAAAAGCTGTAACTTGGTATGGGTCATTGGATTTACATATTAATTACGCCATAAAAGTGGTCCCCTACACGTAAAATGGAAATTTTATTTTTGAAATATAGTCCATCGTATGCAGAATTGCTAGATTGGTAATTTAGTATTAGTAAAATAAAGTAAAGTATTAGGGGTATCCCAAAAACCGTTTTTAATTTATTTTTATTCAGATCGAATACCAAAATATTAAGATGTCAAGTTATCTTTTTTGTTAGGGTCAAGTGTCCTACTTTCGACTAAAATTGTATTGGGTAAGTATGTAAAATAATAAGTGTATAAATGAACTTAAAAGGAAAACTTTCACGGTTTAGTAGGTTTTATTTCTTAAACTTTACATACCTATTACTATACAAAATTAACATTTGTTTATATTTTATTCATAAACTATTAAACTTAAACTTTTCTATTTGTACTAGATGCTATGTAAGACATAGCATCTAGTTCACATAAATTATGATATGCAACTGCGGAACCCTACTTACGCGATTAACCTGACACGCTCTTAGCTTGTTATTAATTTAGTAACCTGACACGCACTTGGCTTGCTATTTATTAGTGACGGGACCTGCAGACCTGCTGCCTAATCTTTATGGCTATGACCAATTGACCAATCGTCACTCTGGGCTTCAATGACCGTTGTGATTGGTTGACTAGATGACTTTTCTAATGTTCATTGGCTGCCTGTTAACGTTCATGTCATGATGGCCATGTCCAGTATTACACAAGTTAGCCGACATTAACCTGTATCTCTAAGAACCCTCGTTCTAAGTTCTAGTGCGGTTAGACCTAGATTTGACATGAACGCTATCTATACGTAACAGATTGTTTGAAATTCCTTGATATTCGAGGCTTGTTATGCAAATCTATGTCGTAAGTAATTTCTGTTTTAGGCATCGTTCTCGGTATAGATTACAGAAGGAATGAGCCTTTGAGCTGCTTACGAGCTACAAACTTGTAAATACAGTAATAGCTTCGGGGAAAAGTAATTTAGCTGTAAATTTATGTATGAATTGCGTCACGTAAACTAATTTGCAAGCAGCTTTATGGGCTAGCAACGATGTAAAGTTGCTAGTGTGTTCGTAAGGAAAACTGATGTGGCATAGAGGGCGCTGCTGTCCTTATTTTATTACTTTGTTTGACTAGCGATGTAATCGAGACTCCAGTTCCCAATAGTTTGCCACGTTTTCTTTCCAAACAAAATTTACTCTTCTTGTCTATTGAATGCATATCGGTGAGTGTGCGTTGGATCTAAATGATTTCGCCTTGTCTTCATAAATCTTTTAGAACGTCTTTTAAGAAATACGAAGGGCAACAGAGAGTTCTACTCCTGTGTAGTAAGCATCAAGAATACACAGTAAAATCCAATCTAGTAAATCAAATCCAATTTTCGGCATTTGAAAGACGTATTAGTGTGACTTTATGCTTGTTATGTAGAGGAATGGGAGGAGTGGAATATGATTTTGAAGCTCTTTTGTACCAAATACAATGTCACGCTTATGGAGTTCAATAATTATAGTTTAAAAAACTGAAAAAATTGACTTCAAAATACGCAATACAATACATACGCCAATTGTTGTTTACTTTTCTACAGGCACTTGGATGATATTTTACCAGTTATTTTGTTATAAAAACCAAAGTAAAGCATAGATTTTGATAAAGTTTATTTATTTATTTATTTATTTATTTGGCACTCATTACAGATTACAGGAAATATTGCGTTTAATAACATGCTAGTTGTGCACCTACCAAATACAAAAACAATCATCGAAATCAATGCACAATCGGTTGAGTAATCGGTGAACTAACATATAAAAAAAAAACCGGACAAGTGCGAATCAGACTCGCCCACCGACGGTTCCGTACAAACTAGTAGATAAAAGGTAAAAATCATATATTTTCCTTCATAAACCGAAAAATATACATCGTAAAAATATTTAAAAACCCATTTTAGCTTATGCTAATGAAGCTCTTTCATATGATATCCCACATAATACGGTTAATTCACTTTAAAATTTGGACCTTCATTCCTTACATACACACACTTCATACACACACACACACACACACACATCTTCTTTTTGCATACACACTATTTTTTGTGATTAAATTAAAAATGTCCAGTTTTCGGATTTTTTCCTATATGTGTACTCTAACACAATGCTTCTTGGCAAATTTCAAAGTTCTAGGTGAACGAGAAGTTTGCGTTTTTTACAACATATTCGGCTGTAACTTTTTTTTACGAATACCTACTAAGATAATTTATTTTTCTTTCTGCAGCAAGAGACTATGAATCTGCGTGTATGGTTTTAATTTCAACACGATACCTTTACGCGTTACTGAGATAAAAGTCTTGACACCCGGATAGACGGACAGACAGACGGACGGACAGACGGACAGATGGACAGACGGGCAGACGGACGGACAGACGGACAACAAAGTGATCCTATAAGGGTTCCATTTTTCCTTTTGAGATACGGAACCCTAAAAAAGAAAAAAAGGTTTTGTGCTTTGTGCGAAAGAAAAAAATGATTGGTTTAGAAACGCGCGTCATTGTAGAACGCATGGGTCACAAGGTCAAGTTCAAAATAAACATATGTATTAATTGTGCCTATGTAAATGAAACAACAAAGGTTCCTTGCAGTTGCGGAACCCTAAAATGTCATATGTCAAGAAACACCACAGATATCCATCACGCTAGAATGAACAATGCTCGAATGCAATGCCCCACTTACCACAATAGTAGCCCCTCACATTCAGGATCGTAAAAATTCTTTAAAAAAGGCCATTTTTTCCAACGACAGAGAGGCTCCATTCAGCTGTCCCGGGTAGGCTATTCTATCGCAGTGTTATCACGGAAAACGACTATCACAATTACACTGCCTTTGTTGAGGGAGCCCTAATTTTTTAGACATCTCTCTCGGAAATTGTCGGCGCTTGTCAAAAGTTTTGGTCACGATTTTAAATTTTTACCCGAGTACAGGGGAAAGAAAAGGAAGGGTTATGTTTTTAGTACTCGTAGTATAAAAGACTTGATATAGAACAAAAGTAATAAAAGTAGTAAAGCAAGCGCTTTGGGTGCGTAGATCGCGCTTTTGAGACAAACGTTGCGTTCTATGGGATACACAATACAACAGGCGCCCTATCACATCATGCAGGCTCTTATCTTACCATTCAGTAGTTTTTTTTTATCAGCCCTGTTTGTACAAACTGTCCCACTGCTGGGAACGGGCCATCTTCCTATTGTGAGAAGGGTTAGGCCATAGTCTGCCACGCTGGTCAAGTGCGGGTTGGCAGACTTCACACATCTTCAAGATCATTGAGAACTCTCAGACATGTAGGCTTCCTCACGATGTTTTCCTTCACCGTTTTGAAGTTGGCGGCAATTAACAATACGCACATAACTTCGAAAAGACAGAAGTGCGTGCCGTGGGATTTGAACCCAGGACCTGCGGATCGCAAGTCAGACGGTCTCCCGACTAGGCTGCAGGAAACTTGTAACATCCGTTTCAATCGTTTAATCCTAACTAATACCTATTATAAAATCGACAGTATCGCTGTCTTTCGTCTGTCTCTCTGTCTGTTTGTTACCTCTTCACGGCTAATCCGTTGAACCAATCGTTATGCAATTTAGCACAGAGATTCTTTAGGACCTGGAGAAGGACATTTATCATCATCATCATCATTGTTTTTCATCACTACGCGGGTGACACCGCGGTGCGCAGCAATTAAAATTAAAATTAACTCAAACAATAATAAGCTTTGTTTCAAGCTTAGCTTAGAATCTTTGCAATAGCAATATGCAATTTATTTAAGAAGTAAACTAGGTTAGAAATGAAAAGCTACGTTAATTAACGAGCAAACTTTAGTTTCCGTCAAACAGAATTCATGTTATTTTTTCAGTTAATTTCTTAACGGAGAGATTTATGAAGGTTTTTCTTTTAAAACTTGGTTGACTGCGAGACGGTGTTTTTATGATTAGTCAGTTTAACACTCATTAATTAAAGTATTTAGTTTCTTTGGGTAGATTTTAATTTGGACTCATAAATTTTGTAATTTTAATACATTTACGATTAATTTATTTTTTTCATGCATTAAATTTTCTTTCTTAACTCCGACTACGTAATATTTTTTAAATGGTTCTGCAACCGACCCAAAAAAAGGCGTAATAAATTTGACATAATGTATTTGTATATTTGTGTATATGTGCGTTTATATGTGGCAGCGTAGCTCTCAAACGGATGGATCGATTTTGATCTTAGTTGTTACCGACTTCAAAAAGATGGTGAAAGAAATAAAATGAAAAAGAATGCTGCATTTGGTTTCATGCAAAAGTCATGTGCCATGAGATGCGATGCAAAATGAGTTGTACGCATTGTGCTGTATGTACTTACGTACGAGAGCAGACACCACTCATAGCTACTTTGTTACATTCAACTGCGGCGAGAACGCCGCACCTCACTCAGTGGCTCACTAGTGAAGTGAGTGCTTTCGATGTTTTGCCGGCGAGAAAATACACCATAGATACAATTCTGAATAGCAAGAATCAATTGTATCGTGTAATCGTAGATAAACGATGTAATTATTATTCCAGCGCTGTAACGCTGTTTTGTTTACTTTACCAAAAAATGTGACAATAATTTTGCTTCAGATAGGTCCTCTAGTACGTAAGTACATACAGCTCAATGGTTGTACGCCGGCTCGAATCGAATTGCGTTCGGCGTGAGAGCGAGGGAGAAGAGCGCACATTTTACGCTGCATTAACGCTCGTTTGGCTTCTAATATGTTCTAATTTGTGCGTATCTCCTTACTAAAGATTCCCCATCTATACAAACGCAGTATGTGTGTGCGACCTCTAACTTACGACCTGATATCCGGGCAGGCCTGCGACCGGTCGTAGGTACAATTATGACGTAGGAGCGGGGATCGATTAGAGGGCATGTACGGGAAGTAATCAGGGTCTGACGTGACCCTTCGGGCTTCAGGGGGCTACACTAAAACTGCAAACCTTTTTTGATCCCCAAAACAAAAAGATGGGTTTATAAGTTTGGCGGTATGTCTATGTATCTGTGTATCTGGGGGCACGGCAGTGGCCCCGGCCAAGTCGAGCAAAAAGGCCACGCCGTACCATCCTTTTCTCGAAGCCATTCAGGGCACTTTCGACCACCCTGTAACTATGTTTATGTTACTGTTTATCTGTGTACCTATCTATATAGTGCTCGTGGCGTAGCTTGACTAAGTGTTCTCAAACGATCACCGATGTTAAGCAACGGACGCCTCGTTCAGTCTTCGGATAGATGACCATGAGTGGCATTCCTTTTTGAGCGTTACCGTTGGTCGTACACGTAAAATTGTAGGTACAAGTGATTTGAAAAAAAAACAGCAATTGGCAGGTGGTCAGAGGCCTACCGGTGACTTAATAACTCTGACAATAGGGCTGGCCGCTCAGTCTATACGAAATTATTTTTTTATATATCTGTGTATCTGTCTGTATGTGGCACCTTAGCTCTCAAACCGATTTTAATCTAGTTTTTAACGGGATTCGACCAAGAGTTGTATAAAAGCCAATTTTTTATTAGTTCATGCAATCATTTTATATCTTCAAAAATTATTATGCGCGAGTGAGACGGACGATGGTCAGACAACGGACTCTTAATACTTTCAGAGTAGGATGGTGCGTGAGACTGATGATCGAGCGTTTCACTGTGCTGACACACCGGATTAAAAGGCTGGCCGGGTTATTGAATGACTAGGGAACGTGTTACACGGAACGAGTGTGCTAAACTAGCTTCGTATGTACCACTTCTATGTTCAAATTGTTACTAAGGATTTCACCTTAATTTTTTTCGTTTGGAGAGGACTTTTCCTTAGACTTTATATACAGTTTATATTGACCCCGTATTCTTGAACGTAACTTTTTCCTCGACCTCAACATGCTGACAGAATACTTAATAGTACAGGTTCAGAAACACGTAAACACATTAAATTTTATAGTGATTATTGCAATCAAATGACGCAATAAAACTCAAGTTAGATCAAACGCTTATTATGACAATCAAATTACAGAGGTTTAAATAGTAGGAATGGCATTCTTTGTCACCATCTCTGTTTCCTGAGATCTACAATCTTGGAGTTTTCAAGGCTAGAGTAAATACATATCATCTAGATCGACAAGCTCCATCTTCGGCCATACCGTCGCTTAACATCAGGTGAGTTGGTGGTCAATTGTAGATCTTGCATAAAAAAATGTTTATTAGATTTATTGTTCAGATCATTAAATTATGTTAGTTTACCTATAGTGATTTATTGTGATGACGCAATAAAACGCAAGTTAGATCGAACACTAAATGTGATAATCAAATTACAGAAATTTAAATAGTGGAAATATTTATTAGCATTTATTTTCAGTTAATTAAATTATTTAATTTTAAGTAATTAATTTAACTTACGGAGACATTTACTATTTGCATCACGTTCTATGGCATAACTCGTAGTATTATCTTCTGGTGCGCGGTAAAATACTGAAATGTCCGGTCGAGCCGGCTGATCGTAATGCCTAATTCATTCATTTAGGCATTCTTTGTCGCCAAACTCTTTATTGTACACACCTTAAAGGTAATAACAAAGTACTTAAATAGACTAGTGCAACAACTGGCGGCCTTATCGCTAAAAGCGATCTCTTCCGGGCAACCATAACCATTCACACATATAAAGCCACTCTCCTGGATAGTCGAGTTAAAAGATAAAAAGTGTATAATATTTTTTTTTTTATTCTATAAAAATTATCCTATGAAAAGAAGTCTCACGGCAAAACAGCGGAACTACTGTATTCCTCAGGTTGATCAATATTCCGACGCGCGATGACAGCGCCACATCTATGGGACTGCTTTTATGAAAAATATTCTACCTAGACTTGGCTATCTTGAAATCTTAGTGCTGCAATTTTTTTATTGCATATTATAAATAGATAATATTACAATCTTACTAAAATAAACTAGATAGAAACAATACCTTTAAGTTTCCGGCAGCCTAGTCGGGAGACCGTCTGACTTGCGATCCGCAGGTCCTGGGTTCGAATCCCGCGGCACGTACCTGTATTTTCGAAGTTATGTGCGTATTGTCGATTGCCGCCAACTTCAAACGGTGAAGGAAAACATCATGAGGAAACCTACATGTCTGAGAGTTCTCAATGATCTTGAAGATGTGTGAAGTCTGCCAACCCGCACTTGGACAGCGTGGTAGACTGTGGCCTTACCTTTCTCATGATGAGAAGTTGGCCCGCGCCCAGCAGTGGGACAGTTTGTACAAACAGGGCTGATAAAAAAATATACCTATTAAAGAAACAATTACAATTTTAAATACAATATTATAAAAGTTATCATATACTTTAGTTGACCTACGAGTAAATATCATCTTGATATTATTTGTAAGACAGTCCATAAGTTAATTTCCAAATTAATTTGTAAAGTTAGAATACAATAATAATAATAAAAATGTGTTTTATTGTTATAATGTAGTATTATCTGATGTAGACACACTTTGGGATTACTGTGACTTATGAAACGCAGCTATATCACTAGAGTTGGGAAATATTAATCATCGATTGTCGATAAGGTACTCAATAGTATCGATAAAACAATCACCGTAGTGCAATAGGTTTCAAATATGCCTAGGTCTAATGGCAATTAAATCTACTTTGATATCCGATTAATGACGAACTGTGTATTGACTTGTCAATAAAGCCAATCGTAATTATTAAAATACGCTTAGTCTCTAATTTATAGTTTCAAATTATCTCATGATAAACTAATTATATTATCAATTTACATTAAATTGTGAGTGTTCAATAATTAAAAAATACACTCACTTTCAAAGTTGCAATGCTTTAACTAAGGCTTTTCATGAAACTTTCATTCGTTTCAGTGGAAACGTGTATAAATGCTTGTTTTATTGTAGACAATTTTAACATTAAAAAACTCTAAGCAAACATTTAGTGAAAATAAGAAGAATTTAACTAACTCCCGCATTTTAAAAAGTATAGAAATTGACGTATACCTATTTAAACTTAGTTTATGACGCAAATAATAAAAGTTTCCCAGATTGTTAAGTTCTAATAAGGGTTTCATCTAGAAAAGCGCGTTCTTTAGTAAAAATAATAAGAAATTATTTTCTTATTATTATTGAATGACCTTCATAAATATTTCCAGTGCTCAGTAAAATAAAATATAAATAATTTTATCATACTCTTTATTGTACACGCCTAGGACTAACAAGTTATCGATCAAACATATGCAGATGTAAAATCGGTCAACAAGACAATAACATCGATAAAAGCCCAACACTATTCAGTGCTATTGAACCTTTTAAGTTGATCCCTGATTAAAACCACAAGATATTCAAGAGAGCTATTTATTACAATCAGACGTAGTAATGAAGTAAATAAATGAAGTGCTTTATTGTGAAATGAATTGATGTTGAAATATTTTGTGTAGGGAGAAAATTAGTGTTCTTAAATTTTCATGCTATTGCTACATTATTATAATTAAATCAAAATTGTTGTTTCTGGAATGGAAAGGGCTCGATATCAATATTAACGGCGAGTACATAACTCACCTTCGGTTTGCCGACAATATAGTAGTCATGGCAAAGTCGATGGAAGACCTCAGCACAATGCTCGAAGACCGCAATAGAGTTTCTCAACGGGTGAGCCTCAAGATGAACATGTACAAAACGAAGGTTATGTTGAATACCCCAATAACTGTGGGGAACTCCACTCTCGAAGTTGTCGACAAATACGTCTACCTGGGACAAACAGTCCGACTAGACAGGTCCAACTTTGCGAGAGAGGTCAATCGTCGAATCCAACTCGGCTGGGCAGCGTTCGGGAAACTCAAAAGTGTCTTCTCGTCCAATATACCCCAGTCCCTCAAGTTGAAAGTTTACGACCAGTATGCGCTACCATTCATGACATATGGCACTGAAACGTGGTCACTTACTATGGGCCTTATAAGGAAGCTCAAAGTCATGCAACGAGCTATGAAGAGGGGTCTCTCTGCGAGATCGTATCAGAGACGAAGAAATCCGTAGACGTACAAAAGTCATCGACAAAACACAGCGGATTAGCAAGTTGAAGTGGCAGTGGGCAGGGCACATAGCACGTAGAACTGACGGCCGAAAGGGCCGAAAAGTTCTCGAATGGAGACCACGAACTTGCAAGCGAAGCGTAGGAAGACCAGCTACAAGGTGGACAGAAGACATCATACAAGTGGCAGGAAGACGCTGGATGCAGGCTGCTTCCAACCGATTCACCTTTTAAAACACTTTTTTAAACTATCACGGTCATTTCTCTTTTTTAGGGTTCCGTACCCAAAGGGTAAAAACGGGACCCTATTACTAAGACTTCGCTGTCTGTCTGTCTGTCTGTCTGTCTGTCTGTCTGTCTGTCTCCAGGCTCTATCTCATAAACCGTGATAGCTAGAAAGCTGAAATTTTCACAAATGATGTATTTCCGTTGCCGCTATAATAACAAATACTAAAAATTAAAAAAAAATAAATATTAAGGGGGGTCCCCATACAATAAACGTGTTTTTTTCGTATTTTTTTGCTCAATATTAAAAACGGTAACAGGTAGATGCTTCAAATTTTCACAGAATATTTACTTGTATATTACCTTTCAAAATAAATAATTAAATAACAATAAAGTAAATATTAAAGGGGGGCTCCCATACAACAAACGTAATTTTTAAGCAATTTTTACTCGATTTTAATTAACAGGTAGAAACTTCAATATTTGTAAGTAAATATTTAGAAATATATTAACTATAAAAATAAATACCTAATCTAATACATAAAAACTCACTAAATGAAAATAATCCGTGCATCTAAACGCGGTGCGAGCGCCGCGCCGCGGTGTGGTGGTGGCGCGAGCACGAGGCGGGCAACGGCCGCGCGGGTAGCGGGGGAGGTAACATCACGCAGCGAGCCATAGCCGCGCATATTCGCGCGAGCGTCGTCATGCTGCCCGGATGTGTATCGAAAACCTACCTATAAGTTTGCAATTTACTACTTGGAATTTCGTTGATTTCTCGTTATTTTATAAACAGAACTAAACTTTGTAGTATTATAGATGATAGTACGGAACCCTTCGTGCGCGAGTCCGACTCGCACTTGGCCGATTATTATATATTTGTTACATAAAACTGACTTGCCTTCACACTATCACACACTATTATGTTTTAAGCACGCACTTTACATTTTTCATTATATTATGTGTCGTCTCATCATAAAATTTATTGCTATCATCAAAATAAATCAACTGTCTCTCAAATTCTCCCCAATCTGCGCCACCAGTTAAAATTCAAAACTTTTGTTGGACAATAACTCTTAAATTAATAGCCAATTCACACCGTTTCCATTAAATCTGACGTTAATAAACTGTATTTCGCTTTCTAAAATCAAATATAAAGGCTTTATGCCTCGAAATTGGCAATAAAAGTTTACGTACACTATATACTTTTTGTGGCGGCTGTGAACGATGATTTTCAGTCTGCGAGTTTTGTTGCATATTTTGCCACATGAAGGAAGTTTTTTTTTTGTTTTTAGAACGTAGATTAGATACATAAATATGTTTGTATGTATGTTTTTATATTACCTTCTACGGCATAAACTGCTTGATTAATTTTGATGTGTGTGATGTCGTTAAATTTGTCTTGAAATAATAATAAAAAATAAATATAAATAACAAACATGCAAAAATAAATGTTTTATTCATATAATACCTTCCTAGTACAAGTAAGTTATTTTACGAGTAATTTGAAAGATGCTCATTTGAACAGAGAATGCTCATTTAAAATAAATGTACCTACTTTTTGCCTCATAAAGAAGGGAGTTAGCTAATTTCACTGACCGATTTTGATAATATTTGCTGGATACGTTGTTATTCAATTCTGAACAAGAATTTTAAAAATTAGTAGTGGAAATTGCGAGCACACTCTTTTTTAGAACAAGTACTGTTGCAAAAACTGTGCTCGTGTGGTCTACTGTTCGTAGGATTACCAGTTTGATAAATAATTGATAAATGTATAATGTGAATAATTAAGGTTCGTAACCTATCATTAGGATGCAAATGCGTTAAATTTTCTTCTAAGTACGAAGCGTCTATTACAAGCGTCAAGTAGCGAGTGTGCGGGGTGCGTTATGCAGTGAACAAATCCGTTCGCCTCGAGCGGTCGGGAACGTTATTGGAGTTAGTTGCTTACGAATACTGAATGTCCTACTTTGAATGTATAATTGTAGTAGATATGTATTAAAATACTATACATTTTATGAACAGTAGAATTTTTGCAAAAATATTAGTTGCAAAAAGTCTTTGTTCTCGAATTAAATTTGGTACGGCGTTAGCTAAGAACCCGAAGACGGACATGGGCTACATTTAATCATCATCACCGTTCACCATCACCATCGTTACACGAATCATCACCACGCGGGTGAAACCACGGTGCACATCCAATATACAATAAATAGCTATCAAAAAGTTTCTGCTTAGCTCCAAACAGCTATTAAATTAATTGTTCAGCCGATTCAGTGTAAGCCTGACTTAAATTTACTGTTTGCTCCAACAACTTACTCAAATTGAACTAACACAAGATTAGGTCTAGTTTATATAGTTAACTGGTAAGATAAACACGTTCGCTAAGATTTCTTGACTTAGAAATCAAATAATCTTAATGACTCGGGTTGAATGTACGGTGAAATAGATATATTGTGTGAAATATCAATGTCGTGACGAAAAATGGCATGACGCAAATTCATGCCGTGTGTCCCAACACTTCATTATTTTTATGAGTGCTTTATGTATTGTTTATGCTTATCTATTATAACTAAAGTATATTTTATTTCTGACAACATTATATATATATATACCTATTACCTACATATGTATATATTTCAACTGGCTACACATTCAAGTTCAAAAATAGAGCCATTTAAAGGTATGACAGACGTTCAGAGTGTGGACGAAGACTTTGTGTTATAAAAAGCTTTTATAATAATCAACATAGTGAGGATGAAAAAACGGAGTTTAGTAAAAATTACAATAGTATCCATAGCAACTACTTTGGGAATTCCGAAACCTGAAAAACACAGAACATTTTCCGCACTGCGTCCATTCTTCCGGGAAGGCTAGCTTTCATTACAAATAGCATGTTCTAAAGTAAGCCGATAGCAGCACGATAAAACCGGAATAGGAAATTTAGAAAATGCAAAACACGTCGAATTGCAGTTCAGGAGTACAACTGCAGGGTAAAAAAATATCGATAAGTTGCAGTGTTTGCAGTTGGTAATGTTCGACCTTATTTTGTAAAATTGATTTCTTAGTATTTTACCCACTTTTCCAAGATAGAGGACAATTTTAGAGGTTTCATTGAATCGAATAATCATTTCGACGAGTGTCGAAAGAATATCGCGAATTTATACCACCAACCCCATCGCATTAAGTAAAATCAGAAAGTTGAAACTAATTTTTTAGTAAAATGCCGAAAAATCGTAAACAGTGACTTAGGTCTACATTCTTCATATGTACAGCACATAAATGGATCTCCCTGCTATGTTCTCTGTTTCCAGAGAGTGACAATCTTGAAATTTTCAAGATTGGAATGAATATATATCTTCTACATTGACATTTTCTTTACTCAGCCACACCGTCGCTTACCAGCAGTGACAAACGTAGAAACAATATTTCTGAGTGTATTAATGTACATTTTGTTTGGTATATAATATTTTACAGTTACTAACATTGTATCGAACATACACAAGTAGGTAGCTCCATAGTCGGCCACACCGTCATCTAACATCAGGTGAGTTGGTACTCAATCGTAGATCTATCTTCTTACGTAAAAAAAATATTGGTCGTGGATGGAGTATTAGAGTATTGGAGTATTCGTCTTTAGAATGGTGCAGCTAAGTAGCGTTAGAATATCCGTTGATAATCATTCAATCAGGATCATCATCATCATCTCAGCCATAAGAAGTCCACTGCTGAGGCCTACGTCCAGCATATGGGGGACCACGGATTTCCAAAAAGACCGATTGGAAGCAGCTTGCATCCAGCGTCTTCCCGCCACTTGTATGAGGTCATCTGTCCATCTCGTGGCTGGTCTTCCTACGCTGCGCTTGCCGGTACGTGGTCTCCACTCGAGAACCTTTCGGCCCCATCGGCCATCAGTTCTACGTGCTATGTGCCCTGCCCACTGCCTCTTCAACTTGCACTTCATCCAATGAGAATGTTATGAATAAATGTTTTTTTTGTTGTTTTTTTTTTTTTTTTGTTATTACGTTTCTTTTGAAATCGTTTCGAATTTCACAAAAAAATTGGATTTCTGTAAGTCTGTAAGTTTGTCATTTGTTAAGTAACAGCACAAGAAGAAGGATGATATTTTTTATGTTTGTTTGTATGTGTGTTTCTATATTACAATTTTAATCAGCTTTACCCTTCTCACAATGAGAAGATGGCCCACGCCCAGCAGTGGGACAGTTTGTACAAACAGGGCTGATAAAAAAAAACAGCTTGACCGATGTTAATGTGTGTGGTGTCGTTAGATTTATTGTCACTAATCTAGTGTCAACTATATTTTTTGGAATAATAATAACATACAAAAAAAATAATTTTACGTAACACGTAACGTTGTTATTACATCTGTAATAACTGATTTTCCAAAACTTCTAAAGAATGATAATTTTAATAAATTGCACTACGGTACCTACAAATATTTAAATAATAAAAACATAAAATAACACACTGTTCGGGAAGATTGGCAGGAGGCAGCGATGGACTGCGATTTATGGAAGGAAGGGAGACCTTTGGCCAGGACAGTATAGGTTAATAAAAAAAAAACACACACACTGTTATGCATACTCCATATATTTTTTATAGATATACTTATTTATGAAGTTTCCGGCAGCCTAGTGGTGAGACCGTCTGACTTGCGATCCGCAGGTCCTGGGTTCGAATCCCACGGCACGCACCTCTGTCTTTTCGAAGTTATATGCGTATTGTTGATTGCCGCCAACTTCAAACGGTGAAGGAAAACATCGTGAGGAAAACCTACATATCTGAAAGTTCTCAATGATCTTGAAGATGTGTGAAGTCTGCCAACCCGCACTTGGCCAGCGTGGCAGACTATGGCCTAACCCTTCTCACAATGAGAAGATGGCCCGTTCCCAGCAGTGGGACAGTTTGTACAAACAGGGCTGATAAAAAAAAATAAGGTGAAGTTTTACTACTGTTATCCAGTATACGGTTAACTAGAGATTGCTCTACGAAACACTATCACGCAATTTGAAATTCGATAGCAATCGGCGACCGGACGTGACGGCAGCGCGTCCGGTCCCGTCCGGGGCCGTCCGGTATCCATCGTCCGTCCGGGCGTCCGGAACGGAGCGGAATGGTCGAGTTGTGATTTTCGATGGCAATTATTCTAATTAGGTTGATTTGAGGAAGACATTTAAATAGCTTCCTGTCATCTTTGACGATTGAGAAGAATTATTGACATGGGAATTGCTATGAGTTGGGAATCACTAGCTACGTTTTGCGGCTTCGCTTTCTGTCAATAATGAACAGTACATTTTAACGATATACAGAATAGCAATGTAGGTTCATAGCTAAGTATCTCTGTTTGAAATATCACAATTATCGATTCATCCGTAAACTCATATTTTTAAACATATGGAATCTCCAAGTGTATATGGGATATTGTAAAAGTGAGAGATAGTTTATTTAAATAGGAGATATATTTAAAAAAAAGTTTTATTCAGATATAATTTTTATTGGTGACGGAGGACGGATGGACGGAGTTTAAAAAAAAACATATTTTCAAACTCCACAGCCAAGTTATAAGATATCGAAAAAAACTTTTTTCATTTCTGCTATATAAATAAACAAAACTATCTCACACTTTTCGATTATACCCACTCGGTGATTATATATGTTTAAAAATATTGTGATGCGCGAGAGAGATCCTTATCCGCCGCCTTATCGGCGGCTTCTGTAGGCACAAGCAAATGCGAGGGACGTAGCTAGTATATTAATATATTAGAAAAGTCTTCAGTCACAGTTATATAAATCTTCAGGGAATTCCTGCCTAAACAAATCTAATAAGGACTTGGGAGACATTCCGTAAGAAACTTGCCGAAACTTCGAAAACTAAGTGAAAGTAAGTTTGCGGTGACAGTAGATAATGATGTTAATGAAGGATGACACTAGTCAGTTGCTGTGGATTCTGTCGAGATACATTTTTTTATTCGAAAATAGGCTTGCGCTTGACCGGCAACTCACCTGGTGTTAAGCAACAGTTACGGTCTACGATGGAGCTCGCTTGCCTAGAAGAAACCTATTCACTCGCGATTTGAATACACCCAGATTATATCCATTCGGAAAGACCCGGATTCGGACCCGGAAGATTCAGGAAGCGCATTCCACAGTTTGGCAGTTTACAGTTTTTTAAGCTAACCTATTTATGATTCGAATTAGTTTTGTTCAAAACTTATTTGCCTGAATCCGTTTCGTAGAATTATATTATTCCAGATTTTTTACTAGATACCAGTTTCTGATTCTATAAATTAATTAGGTAATATTAGGTTATATTTGTAAGTTTTCCTGTTCATTTGAACCCAGAAACCATATTGTCCACAAAGGTTATATATCAGACCAGTTCTCAAGTGAGCCTCTGGGATTTTGATAGAGTTTAAGATAATCGGCCAAGTGCGAGTCGGACTCGCGCACGAAGGGTTCCGTACTATCATCTATAATACTACAAAGTTTAGTTCTGTTTATAAAATAATGAGAAATCAACGAAATTCCAAGTAGTAAATTGCAAACTTATAGGTAGGTTTTCGATACACATCCGGGCAGCATGACGACGCTCGCGCGAAAACGCGCGGCTATGGCTCGCTCCGCTCGCGCCACCACCACACCGCGGCGCGGCGCTCGCACCGCGTTTAGATGCACGGATTATTTTCATTTTGTGAGTTTTTATGTATTAGATTAGGTATTTATTTTTATAGTTAATATTTTTCTACATATTTACTTACAAATATTCAAGTTTCTACCTGTTAATTAAGATCGAGTAAAAATTGCTTAAAAATTACGTTTGTTGTATGGAAGCCCTCCTTTAATATTTACTTTATTGTTATTTAATTATTTATTTTGAAAGATAATTTACAAGTAAATATTCTGTGAAAATTTGAAGCGTCTACCTGTTACCGTTTTTAATATTGAGCAAAAAAATACGAAAAAAACAAGTTTGTTGTATCGGGACCCCCCCATAATATTTATTTTTTTTAAATTTTAGTATTTGTTGTTATAGCGGCAACGGAAATACATCATTTGTGAAAATTTCAGCTTTCTAGCTATCACGGTTTATGAGATACAGCCTGGAGACAGACAGACAGACAGCGAAGTCTTAGTAATAGGGTCCCGTTCTTACCCTTTGGCTACGGAACCCTAAAAAAGGAAAATTTTATTCAATATTTCATATTTCGGATTATAAATAGGTCTGTCCGACTGGTCTAATGGTAATGGTGATGACCAGGTAAATGTAGTCTTGACGACCTTAACCAAAATCAGTCAAAAGGTTTAGAAGATAAGTACATTTCTCTCGAACTTGTATCTTCTAGTCTTAGTTTGGGACAAACTATTACGCTTCTGGCGCGTACATAACATATAAGTAAGTAATAACAAAATATTATTATATCAACAAAACTGAAGAAAATTGTTGCAAAAAAATTTGATCCCAAGGTCCATTGCTCGCTGAAACTATGATTTAGTATACATAAACGTTGAAACATATAGTTTTTTTATTTAAAAAAAAAATGGTTAACAATATAGTATAAACATTTTGTGTGGAACAATTTTTGTTTTTGTTTTGTTGGGTATCTTGTATAGTTTTGTAAGTTGTCTGTAACATTGTATTTGTTCAATGGTGTACAATAAAGAGTTTATCTATATATCTATCTCATTTTTAACAGAGTGCATAATATACTTATTTGATAATATTTTTTTTATACAAGATAGATCTACGATTGACCACCAACTCGCCTCATGTTAAGAGTTTTAATAACTTAAGTGTTATCTTCACTTTTACAGTTTTATTATTCTAGGTAATTAAATCAAATGCGAACTACCTACAGATCTTACTTAGATAACCTAACGAGCGTAGCGGAAACAGTGGTAGCGGCCATGTTTGCGTTTTGCGGCATCCCCTCCAACTTCCGGTCGCCATCTTCTCTAGAAGCACAGGAGGAAAGTTTGCTAAGCAAAGATACGGCACCACTGTTATAGCAGTATGGATTTAATGTATTTAATTTATTAACTAGTAGTTTTACGAACAGTAGACCTCGCGAGAGAGCTTATTTGCAAATTCTTACCTCGCGATTTTAAAAAAAATGCAAATTCATATAAAAAACAAATAATAATTTTATAAATGGAGAAAACGAAAATCAAGAAAATTATTCAGCGCTAAAATGCATCATGCACATCCACGCGCCCTCACTGTCATATCTCGACAACCACTTAACCAATTCTGTTCATTTTTACCACAAGTTGTAATAATTGTGACTTTATCTATCTCCCAAATATTATTAAAATAGGTTGGTAATTAGCACCGCAATAAACTTCCCCTCTTTTTATGGAAACCACCCCTCTTATCAAAAATCACCGACGACAAAAAATTATAATTTATAGAACCTACACGCCAAGTTTCATCAAAATTGGTTCAAAATTACGCCTTGTACGCGAGTATGAACATACAAACTCACAAACAAACTGACAGACGAAAGAAAATTTGGCTAGTTGTTCCAGAGACGCTTCGCTTGCTTTGCTCGCTCGGTGAGTAACATTATACTTTCTCGGAGTTTATACTCGTATTTATCAGGAACGGGAGTGACGGCGAAAGAAGCGCTTTTGTACTGTAAAGAAATTCAAGCAAAATATTATCTGGGTGTCTTTAAATTGCGAGTAAATCGGTTTCTTCTAGGTAGGCGCATTTTATCTTAGACCGCATTGATCTAAGGTCTAGCGAAAGTTTATTATATATCATATATATATATAATATTAATATTGTAAAAGCTAAAGTAACTCTGTATGTCGTCTATCTGTCTGTTTGTTACCTCTTCACAGCTAAATGGCTTAACCAATCATTATGAAATTTGGTTCAGACATTCTTTAAGACCTGGAGTTACATATACAGACATAGGTATAATGTTTCCTACACATAAGAAAAAATACGAAAACTGGACATTTTTAATTTAATCACAAAAATGTGTCTTTAGAATTACAAGGAATGAGGGTCCAAATTTTAAAGTGAATTGACCGTATCATGTGGAGTATCATATGAAAGAGCTTCATTATCACAAGCTAAAACAGTTTTTGAATTATTTTTACGATGTACATTTTTCGATTTAAAAAGGAGAATATAAATATATATATATATATATAATTTCCTCCTTTTATCTACTAGTTTGTACGGAACCCTCGGTGGGCGAATCTGACTCGCACTTGTCCGGTTTTTAATTGTCAATTTTTATTTAAATTCATAAAATAATTGAAAATTAATTATTTGTCAATTGTAAAACATCATGATTAACAATTAATTAATTGTTAACTGCTGCATGCTACAATTGACAATTAATTATTGTTAATTATAATATTTCACAATTACAGTTGATCAATTGTTGATAAGTACGATTAACAATTAAGCAATTGTTTATTTTTAATTGTTCTCACAATTAAAATTTGCCCAACACTGCCAGACAGTACTATTGTAGTATCAATGGTGTTCTGTATATTATCGTATTGATCCATACTGTTATTGAAGAGGTACATAAGGGAAGTTTGCTTAGCAAGGAGCACATTGTTTTCAAAGTTCCTTACAAGTGGCACTTAGCCAACTTTCGAGTTAGGTTTTTGCTTTCGATAATCATTTTCTGCGCGTAAAGTTTGGTAAGCAGAATCTGGGACATTTTCAGAAGAGTTTATTTATATAAGTTCCTACACATACTGATAAAATTATAATGACATATTTACATAAAACTATAAAAAACCTTAAAACTAATAAAGTATGAAAATATTATTTATAAATAAAACCATAACAAAAGTATATATATATATGTCACAGTTATGACCCGTTTTTAGATATAACTTGTTTTCCCTAGTTAGAACTAGTTTTCACTAAATGCCTTTGTTGAAACTAGAATTAACTAATGTTAGGTTAGGGTTTTTTTTTGGGAGGAGGGGAGTAGGGAAACAGAGGGGCTAATGGGTTACTCACACACTGTTTCCCTTGGAAAAGGAGAGGATGATGGGGAGGAAAAAGGGAAGAGGGTAGAGGGGAGTGTGGGGGGGGGTATGGTTAGGTTAGGTTAGGTTAGGTTAGTAACAACTAGTTTTAACTGAAAATCAAAAATATTAGTGGTAAATTCTAGTTTTCACTAGTTAATTCTAGTTTCAACAAAGGCATTTAGTGAAAACTAGTTCTAACTAGGGAAAACGCGTTATAACTAAAAGCGGGTTTTAACTGTAAATATATAACTTCTCATAAAACACATACTTACTCAATAGAATAGATGAATTGAAGTTTGTTCTCAGCACTTTCGAGGATAACACCGCGTCCTTAAGGCCTTTTAGTATCTTGGCATTTTATATCTTGGTGTTGCACTTTCTAAGCACACAGGCTGGCATTGTCATTGTTCACAATAGTCTAGTAAAAATAAATCCGTTTGTATGGAACAGATCGCAGTATTTGCAACTGGAGGGATTCTTTGAAATTGTGATAGGAAAATAACTAAACATCATATATCTACAATAATCCCCGATTTATAGACTAGCTGCGTTCCGCGGTTTCACTCGCGTAGTTATGAAAAACGGTGATAATTATGATGATGATAAGTAACATATGTCCGTCTCCAGGTCCAAAGCTATCTCTATACTAATTTTCATAACGATCGGTTCAGCTGTTTGCGCGTGTAAAGGTAACAAAATTAGCTTTTATAATATCATTATGAAATTGTGTCAAATGTATTTCTGAACACCAGTACATTCATTTAAATAACAATATTCGTGTCTTTTATGTTGTCACAAATCTTATTTTTACTAGACTACAAGTCATGATAAGCGTCTAAAAGCGTTGCCTGACGCGACTGAAGACAAGTCGGGCGATTACCTTACTTGAGGCTTGCCACGGCTATTTTTTATTCACATTTAAAATTCGTTCAGGGATCTCCGAAATTTTATTAGATATTAAACAAGTTTATCCATGTGTTCGATCAAGTGCGTGAGTGAGGGCAAGTGAAATAAAGCAGTGAAACGTGTCATTTTACGTTGTCGGCAAAACTCCATAGAAGCTTTTAGTAAAGTCGCCATCACTTTACTGAGGCAAGACTTAAATTTGAAAATGATACAGATACAGTTTAGTAATGATTGTCTATTCTGAATCCGGATTCTTAGAATCTTGTGTGACTAAGGAAAATAATTTAGGGATATTAACTACTTATTCACTGAGAAAATCTGGTATGAATGGTATTATTATAATTTCCAATATTTATTTTGTTCGAGTTAAATAAGCTATACAAGACAAATGGGAAATAGTCTTCCTGGATACAATGTGTCACAAGGATAAGCGTAACGTGGGAGTAAGTTAACGGTGACGCCTACACAATATAGTACTATAATGTTTACCTTCCATTATTAGATTCATTCATATACTTACCATTACATAAAATTAATCTATGAAGTTAACAACTTTGAACGGATTTAAAGCGTACATTTACTACGTTTCGAATACTTTGTAATTACCACCTATTTACTTCATTTTGCAGGCAGAAGTTGCTCGCGGTGTCACCGACAAGTCTTACAGATTTGTGTTGAGACCTAGATCTTATTAATTTGATAACCCTGTACCATGCAGGTGGCACCTGTCAACAGTATTATCTATAGAAGTTCGGTTATTTCTTAATTTTTAACACCCGACGCAAAAACGATGGGGTGTTATAAGTTTGACGTGTCTGTGTGTGTTTGTCTGTGGCATCGTAGCTCCCGAACGGACGAACCTGTTTTGTTTTTTGTTTTTTTTTGTTTAAAAGGTGAATAAGTCGGAAGTATTCTTAGCTATATTTCATCAAAATCGGTTTAGCCGTTTTTTGTCCGGAGGTTTTTGAGTTAATAGCCTTGCGTTTTATTAGGCATTTGTCATATTTTTTACCTTTCGAGAAAACATTTATTTTTGTAGCGTGTTTATCCATACCCATGAAAGGAGAACATTAATTTCTACCCCCCAAAATTATCTAATTTCAATTATTCTGTTTTTTATCATATATATAAATTTCATAAGTGAATGTTAATGTATGGACTACCTTAGTGTAATGTATAATTTTATATAATTTTTCTCTCATGTAATGCATGTCGTCTCCATCTATAATTATTGTGACATTTGGATTTAATCTTTAATGTAAACCTAAGAAACTTACTTACATTTAATACTTTTTAAAATATTGCTGATGTTCACAATATTGATGGATTTAAATAAATAAATAAAATATATAAATATTTTTTCATTCTGTACCTAAAATTTTTTTAGATACTTGTCTTGTTTCATAGACTAACAACTGCAAAAACTTAAGAAATTGTTATAATGCCATTTTTCACAACGTCACAGTTTTTAGACGACGTAAAGGCGTGAGTTTTTAATCAATCAATCAGTAGTTATTATGAACGCATGAATAATGCATGAAAACCTCCAGGTTTTTATGAAACAGCCTGTCATTTTCATGACTGGCTCATATAAAAATCTATTGTTTTCATTTGTGTAGGCGTAGGCAATTTGCTATCTGCCCACACCGCTATTAATTCAGCGTAAATGGATATCTGTGATTAATTTTAGCATTATAAATGGTTTGGGTAGTTAATACTTTAGCGATGTGTAAGAACAAAAGAAAATGTGTATTATTATTTTTTTATAGATCTACGATTGACCACTTACTCGTCTTATTTCAAGCGACGGTGTGGTCGAGGATGGAGCTCGTTGATCTAGAAGATTTCTATTGACCTTGAAATCCCAAAATTAATGTTCTCAGAAAACAAAGATAGCGGCAAAGAATTCCATTCCTGTGCAGTCGCATAAAGAACGTGGACCGATATAGCTGAGTACGCATTTTTGGCAATTTAATGAGAAATGGGTGGTATTGCGCCAACTTTTTGCTAGTTCTGTAGTGAAATGGGAAATTAGGTCGTGAAGCTCTTGCGCACACTCCCTGAAATGAATCCTGTAGAGTATAGATAGACAAGCTACTTTACGGAGGTCCTCGAGACTAATAAACTTCTTGGCAATCAGTTTATCGTCACCGATTAAGCTCACAGTGCGCCGGTTCACCAACTCTAAAGCTTTCAACTGATACTTGGCTGATCTATCAAAAAGGTGGCAGCAGTATTCCATCCATACATGATCGCTGATACAAGTGAAACAGTTGTCCCTATGACAAGTAACGCATAACTTTATTGAATTTATGTTTTTTTTATTTTATACAATATAGATCTACGATTGACCACCAACTCGCCTGATGTTAAGCGCCGGTGTGGCCGAGGATGGAGCTCGTCGATCTAGAAGAAAACAAAAAAAAAAAAAAAAAAAAACGTAAAAAAACTAAATAATAAAATGATTTAAATACCATCTTATTTAATGGTAAATAATTAAACCAACGGTATTACATTTCTGGTTATATGTACATATTTTATGTAAATAAACCATAGTCTGAATCAAACAGACGCTTGATCTCAGCAGTAACAAATATTTACCTAAAAACATACAAATATGCAAATCCTTAACAAGGTGTTATTATTTGTTATTGCCATAGAGTATAAGAAAGAAGAGATGGCATACCTCTTAAGTAAAGTATTATATCATTGAAATTAAACAACCTTTAACGGATTTAATTTCAGTAAAATTAGTTGTAGTTTGTTGTTTAATTTCAATGGGCAATAATCGCGATAACCTGTGAAATCATCAGAATATGCCATCTCCTCTGTGTACATGCTCTGCGAATATTCTAAACACGTGTGCCCCGTAACCCGTAACAAAGTACAGGATTCAAACAAAACGTTAACCCTGCGTTTACGTTTCGATGGGAAAACTTTTAACGGCTTTATTTAACGCCCTTTCGATAATCGTTCGCTACGAAAGCGAAAACTGGTCATTATCGGGAAAGTCTGAAATGTCCACTGTGATACATTGCGGTGGAGGATGGCAAATGATTTGCGGATTTTATATTTTATAATGAGTTGGCATACTTAATTGATTAATGAGGGTATGAATTAATGATGAGTAAGTGAATGAAGTTTTCGGCAGCCTAGTTGGGAGACCGTCTGACTTGCGATCCGCAGGTCCTGGGTTCGAATCCCACGGCACGCACCTCTGTCTTTTCGAAGTTATGTGCGTATTGTTGATTGCCGGCAAGTTCAAACGGTGAAGGAAAACATCGTGAGGAAACCTACATGTCTGAGAGTTCTCAATGATCTTGAAGATGTGTGAAGTCTACCAACCCGCACTTGGCCAACGTGGCAGACTATGGCCTAACCCTTCTCACAATGAGAAGATGGCCCGCGCCCAGCAGTGGGACAGTTTGTATAAACAGGGCTGAAAAAAAAAAAAAGTGAATGAATGGATGAGAAATGTCAAAATATGTATTAATTTTCATTGTATGGATAGGACCGCCTTTCTTTACTTTAGTTTTTAATAATATACATTTATGTTTGTGGTAGCTTGAGGATCTAATCGACACGACATTAACATTCTGTGACATTAACGTACATGACAATAACATACATGATTAAATTTTGGTACAGTCGGGCCACTACTTGTTGAGAGAGAAAAAGATCCTGGTATATTTCCTGTTACCATATTCAATCGTGTATAAATACTTTATAGACACGTAAATAATGCTTTCTTTTTGCTAAATCCAGTCTCATAGATTAGAATCATAGAGGCAATGTAATGATATAATTTTTGCAATTTTTGTTATATGTTCCCCGATTGCTCAAAGACGCCTGGACCGATTTGTTTTTTTTTTTTTGTTTGAACGGTTAAGTATAACTAATTATACTTAATAATAATTATAATTTATTATTCGTAGGTGATATCATTGAAATTTAATTGAAATCGGTTCAGTATTTTGGTTTTTATAACTAAATAACTGGAAACTATATCATCAAAGTAATGGAATTGCGTATGTTGAAGCCAGTTTTTTTAGTTATTTAAACGATCACTTGTTTGTATCCATTTATTTCATCGTTTTCTTTCAGGTTAGACATTGCCTATCATTTATCCAGTTATTTTCTTGATGATATTCAATTATAAATTTACTTTATACAAGTAATGTAATTTAAATAGGCTCAACAAGTAATGTAATTTAAATAGGCTCACAAGCTCTCAGTGTAATTCTTGTATCAAAACCAATTGAAACTTGATTAAATTGGAAAGTAAACGAAATATTAAAGGAAAACTATATTGTAATGTCGTACTCCTCAAATTCAGTATTTTCTAAATCAATGTATAAGTATTTTAGTTCAACAATATACAATAATAAACCTATTTACGAGGGTAGTCGTGATTAAATACCCAATTCCACGCCAAACACCGTCATTTCATTGATTAAAGTCTACCAACCCCTTACTTTATCACCTTTACATTATTCGCTATTTATCCAATCAGTATGTACCCCACAGAAGGGATTAATTCAAAACGTCTGGCGGACTCCAAAATCCGTTCTATTTAACACCTCGATTAACTGATTCGATTTATCGACTAACTTTCGACGTTACCCCATTGTCGAACGTCGAATGTTTCATATTTCGCAGTTTCGATTTTCGAAGTTTCCGATTTTGGGTGCTTCGGTTCGTCCGTTTCATTAAATAGGTACAACGATTTGAATTCTTTGAATATATCAGCAAAATTTAAGGATTCATGATAATCTTAATAGAATTTAGTATGTTTCGATCTCATTTTATGTTTTTATTTTATTTTATTTATCCCCCCTCCCCCCCCCACACACACACACTAGAATTAACCATTGAAATCCAACTTCAGGACATGATTCAATGATTGAAATATTTTAGGCAAACGTAAAGTAACCGACTTAGCTCTTCAATCAGTTGCATAAAAGAAAAGCTTTCTATAATAACAAATGTGAAATATTCCACAAAAACATAATAAATCATCGGGGGCTATGGTGTATATTCAACTTTAGCGTCAAACTTATTGTGTTCTCATCACTTCCCCTTCTGATTTATTGTTTACCTTGAACTCAGATATATACAGAGACTCAACTACAATCTATGAAGCTATAGTATTTAGATTAAAAATGATTACACAGATTTTATTGAATGATAGCTAGGAACAAGAGTGCGAATTTTGGAAGAAAGAGTTACATCTGCCTCTTAATTATATATATTAAATATATTATTAACTAAACTTTTAAACCAATATAAGACAATAACCATAGGATGGAGCTAGGAGAGTTGGTAATTAATTGTAGATCTATGTGATGATATTAAGCAGATTAAGTTTTTTTAACTCAATCTGCTTAATATCTGTTAATATCTCTTCGAAATGAGGTACTATTATAAGAATTTAGTCACAACCATTAGCCAGAATTGCTCTGTATCAGAACTTAATGAATGTCGCGTATGGGTTGAAAAAAATATTTAAAACAAAAAATAAGGTTTACTACCTTATTTTTTGTTTTAAATATTTTCTTCAGTAAAAACGTAAGTATTTTAAATATCATATGCGCTGTATTCAAGTTTTTTTTTATCAGCCCTGTTTGTATAAACTGTCCCACTGCTGGCCGCGGGCCATCTTCTCATTGTAAGTAGGGTAAGGCCATAGTTCACCACGCTGGCCAAGTGTGGGTTGGCAGACTTCACAAATCTTTCAAGATCATTGAGAACTCTCAGACATGTAGGTTTCCTCACGATGTTTTCCTTCACCGTTTGAAGTTGGCGGCAATTAACAATACGCACATACATACATAACATCGAAAAGACAGAGGTGGGTGCCGCGGGATTCGAACCAGGACCTGCGGATCACAAGTCAGACGTTCTCCCGACTAGGCTGCCGGACACTTCAAGATTACTACTCACATAAATAAAACCTGTGAAAGTTGGCATTGTTCCATGTTGTCTACCTGAATATTCATATTCAGTGTCTTTAGCGAGTCTTTGTCAGATGCTTGGTAAGTTGGAAACTTAAGAAGTGATAAATGAAAGTCTTAACAGCTACTTTTTCTAAAAGAAGATAGTTTTCAAGGTGGTCTTGGCTAGAAAAGTTGTTGCAAGCACAGAGTTTTTAACTGAAATGCCAAGAAAGAAGGATCCTGTTAGAATGTGTGTTTTTATGGACCCGGAGAGTAACTTAGGGTATTTATCATCATAATGATCACCGTTATTCATTACTTATTCATTACTACGCACATGAAACCGCAGGCCGCAGCTAGTTTATAAATCGAAGATTATTGTGAACCTATGTTTTCTAAGTATTTTCCTGTCATCATTTCAAAGAATCCCAAAACAAAGAAAAGAAGAAGAAAGGGATTTATTTTTACTAGAATGCTAAATCCCTTGTTCTCTTTAAAGATCGTTCACGCCGGATATGGACAGTTAAGGCCAGACGTTGCCAATTTATACACTAAGCCGTCAATTACAATTGATTTATCTGCATTACATACTATCGCTTCTTTTATACAAGTGAACGACGTACGAAAAAAGTCGCTTGTTTCATAGTAAACTTCACACTGCCTATTATAGTGGAATGCTACACATATATAATAACTGATGGCCGATGGGGCCGAAAGGTTCTCGAGTGGAGACCACGCACTGGCAAGCGCAGCTTAGGAAGACCAGGCACGAGATGGACAGATGACCTCATACAAGTGGCGGGAAGACGCTGGATGCAAGCCGCTTCCAATCGGTCTTTTTGGAAATCCATGGGGGAGGCCTATGTCCAGCAGTGTACTTCTTATGGCTGAGATGATGATGATGGCGATGACACATAATATAAGACTTTAGAAAAAACATACGGACCGTATAGATAACCTCCTTCTCTTTGAAAGTGGGTTAAAATAAATATTTTTTCGAGATACGTCATATCTCCCCTTGTACAGTATGCTTGTCATACAGTTCTGTTACGTAGTTCCCTTTGGTGTGAGTGTTATTAACCTAGGTTTTCCTTACTTATTTGTTTATTTCTGTATTTTCTAGGCAACGGTAACTTACCTAATCCATGTTCGTGACTTCTGCACACGTCACTTTGCAATGACCTCGAGACTATAGACATAGTACATGGCACTGAGAAACATTTCCTAAGTCAATATCCCTAGAAGTGAAGGTGCCTTTTACACTACGCTATACGCATAATAATATAATATCGTCATTAGTTTTTGTTTACCCGACTGCGTAAGAAGGAGGATTATGTTTTTCGAGTGTATGTTTGTATGTGTGTTGCTATATGATTGCCTACAACCTAAATGGCTCGACTGATTTTGATGTGCGATCTGTCGTTAGGTTCGTCTTTAATTCGAGAGTGTCATAAGCTATATTTTTTTATAATAATAATACATTTCTTGCAAAAATAAAAAAAGCGTTTTTTTGTAATCTCCAACGAACTTTTTTCTAATAAACAAGTGGTTTTCCTAGAATTATTCAAAATAATGCGCATTTATAATCTTTTACAGTGATTATACGCATATTTTCTCACAAAAAATGTACGCTCAACAGCGTATCAAGCGTAACGAAATCGTAAGTTAGACTGCAAAAACTGCTTTTCTGCAGACGTGTATTGTTTTTCTTTTAACATGAAACTTGTTTTAAATTCGACTCCAAAAACTCGATTCAATTGTCTAGTTAATTAAAATAATTTACCAGACTGGTAAAAATATATAAATAATACACTTACATTTTCTTAGCCATGCTCTTCTATTTCACCCGGTCTGTGTCTAAGATATTACTGTATCTTATTTTCGTTCAACCATTTTGTGGTAAAAATGCGTTGCGTTGCGTTATGATAAAAGTATATGCGCACTGCACAAGAATGGAATTCTTTGGCGACTTCTCTGTTTCCTGAGAGGAATAATCTTGGTTTTCTTCTACAGTGAATAAATACTTATATTCTATATCGACGAGCTCCATCGTCGGCCACACCGTCGCTTAACATCAGGCGAGTTGGTGGTCAATCGTAGATTGATTAAATATAAAAAAATCTAACAATACAACAGGGGATTTTTACTACAAATCTACTTTTTTCACAATCAGCTGTTTTAATTTTTAACAATTGGGTATAATTTTAGAATTAACGAAAGGTACTTACGGCCAAATCGAAGCCTCAACAAACAAACATAATGAAACTGGAAAAATCTTTCCAAGTATCAATAATCGTTCATCGCTTCTTGTGGCTGAGATGTATAAAAAATATACCAGAAAACATTCCAAAAAGTTGATAGCACAGTACGAAGAGCGTTTAAGAGCCCCCACGCCAGTAAAGTAGCGTACATTACCAAAATCTGCTTTTTACGAGTGGATGTAATGCGCGTCGTCAATTTTGGTTTATGGCCGAGCCTCGCGGCTTTTGGATGTTCACCCAACCGTTCTGTGTGGTTATGATTTAGAAACTTTCAAGTTGCTAAAGGCTAGAAGGTTAGATTACACTAACAATTCTAACAATAACATTAAGAATGCCTACAAAGGCATAATCTCTAAGTATAACTACAGTATCCGCCTCCCGCCAATCTCGGGTTCCTCACCCGCTACCCGCGCTCGTCCTGTTCCCGGAGTTTGCGGCGCGGTTGTCAGTCGACACAAGCGTTGCGGTCAAGCGTTCTAATTCCACGAGCGAGCAGCAATCAGACGACAACCATAACTTCATCAGTGTGTGTAAGGCAGCTTTTGTAATCCTTAACAGAAACATTACGAATAAACTATTGAAGTTGGAACGACAGGACCTCCGAATACTAGTGGGCCTTATTACCGCTCATTGAAATTTGAATAGCCACTTATACAAATTGGGAGATACGGACAGTTCTCTGTGTAGGGGCTGTCTAAAAGAGGATGAAAACATTTACTTTGGCGCTGTGAAGCCACGGAAACCACCAGAAGATCCAGGTTCCCGAGATACAGGTCTTGACAGATGGACGGACAGACGGACAGCAAATTGATCCCATAAGGGTTCCGTGTTTTTCTTTTGAGGTACGGAACCCTAAAAAGGTAGGAATAAACTTGATTTGACAGAATATTAGAATCCACTGTTAGTCAATGAGAAAACATACTCATTGTAGTGAGAATGACAAGTACCTGTTCTGGATGATATAATATATGTGCTCTATCTAATTTAACTCGCTAATTCGGTCGGTTAAACCAATTATTGCCTAGTAAGTATATGACTTCATTACTAGCCTATGTGAGTAATCTTTAAAAAAACGCCCTGTAGATAATACAAACATGACTACATAACCTACACAAATAAGTAACACTGAACGGCCCAAAATTAATTTCAACTCCGATACAAAACACGCTAGGATAATAATTCGCTTTGGGTGCCAATATTTAATACTACGAAAATTGAAAACATCACGACCCGAAACTAAGCTAAAATGTTACAAAAACCTGATACACTATTTACTTACACGCTATCGCAAATTGGACTTTATTTTGTTTTATATAAGGCTTATATAACAGTATTAGTAACAGCAAATTTAGTAATTCCTCGACAGGGAAAGTTTAATGGCCTTTTACTGAAAATAATGTACGAATATGTACAAAAAATATCATAATAAAGTTTTATAGGTATGTGATATACTCGTGCTAATGTTGGACCTTTATACAAGAGAAAGATTGTGAGTGTGAGTGTATGAGAGTGAAGTTATATTTTTGTGTGCGTGCAGGGGTGTGTACGTGCGTGCGTGATTGCGTGATTAAGTGTTCATGTTTGCGTAAATGTGTGAATCTCAACAGTAATATTAAATAGGTATCAAAGAGAAGAATGAAATCAGAATAGGTTAAATAATTATTATGTGTGAAACTTAATTTGAACCTAAATTGTATTTTGTGTGAAACGGAACACGTGTAATATTATTATCCAAATTGTCTAAGTACAAATGTTTCCTAATTACCTCAAGAGAATTTATATTTTCAAAATGTTAAGCGTGAGTGAGATACATTATACACAAGTAAAAGTTTAGAAAACTCAAAACCCCCGACAAAAAAACGGCTGAACCGATTTTGATGAAACATAGTTAAAAAACTCTCCACTAATTCACCTTTCAAACAAAAAAAAACTTATAACACCCTGTCGTTTTTGCGTCGGGGGTTAAAAAAGAAGACGTATTAAAAACATATACCTACCTATACGTATATAAGTTGGTTAAAGAGAAACACAATAGCTAAAACCGGGAGCGCCGTCAAATCGTCATGCATTCGTAATTCGGTAGTGACACAAAATACTACAATAAAGCCTTTGTACAAAATTGACACAAGGACGAAACGTTCTTATTTTAGTCGTACTCAATTTCAAATTGAGGGTAGTGTGACAAAATTTCGTTCTCTGTCGACGTAGTTTTATTTTCATTCATTCGGAGACGAAATAAGTTGACGTTGTTGAAGTTGTTAGAGGAATATCTTTGTTGCTTTCAAAGCTTACTAACTCTCACAGAAACACAAGAACTGAAATATTATGAAATGTTTTTGAATAATTTTGTTGGAATAAATTGGACACATCATCCTTCAATATAATAAACTTAATTGTAGGTATTTAAATAGGTTCAGGGTCACAAGGACCAGTGGGCCAAAACGTTAAAATATGAAATAACATTTTCTTAAATTTTACATAATTAGGTATGTAAAACTAAATATTTGTGAGAGTTTCATAAATATTAAAGTTATAGTGTTCTAAAGTATCAAAGATCCACAAAATGCTTTCCTTGTGAAGAATAGGTTTTATACAAGTACAAGTCATTGTAAGGCGACAGATAAACTCAAAGTTTGGCGACAGTTCAGCTAGTAGGTAAAAAAAACTTTTTTTAGCTAGTGGATCAAGCATATGTATGACTGACGCCATAATGATGGATGAAAATAACGGTTACACGCTCAATTGAAGATTGACAGCTGACTGACAAACCATACGTTGGTCGCGAGTGAAAACAGCAGTCATTTATTTTAATTTAGTTATCAACTCAGCTGGATATTACGGACTAATGAAAATTATGTAAAATATTTAATTGTTGTAATTCGACATTCAATCATCAGGGTCCTGATTCCGTATGACCATCAGCGTTACGTGAAATTGACGTGGGTGTGTGACAATGAAAATTATACTTTAGAATTTAAAGTCACCTACGTCAAGTACCTACACGTAACGCAACCGATCATCATACGAAATAAGGGCAATGGTTAGACCATTCTTACCTAGACGGAATTGATGCCAAACTAAGCGTGAAACCATTAACTATGTATGTTTTACATAAAATCATGTTTTTATATCCATTAGGATAGGGAGATATATTATTCGCTACGAGCTTGACACATGTCTTTTGTTTCTTCTATTTTCATTAGTGTTTACGTAAACGCCCGTGGGTTTCGGGTACTTTTGACCTAACCTTTCTCCAAATCCTTTTGTTTCGAAGAAAGGTCTTGAATATAGACCTATGCCTATGACCTAATGCACGTCACTCAATTTGATACAAAGTGTAGCCTATAATCCAGAAAACAGTATGGGAAACTAACTATGGACTTACAATTTACGTATGTCTGATTTTGATTATGTAACTCATTTTAAATTATATAACATTTGACTAATGTTTATAAAATAAAATAAACTGAAAATTCAGACACCTTTAAATTTAGTCTATAACAGTTCCTTAAAGATAAGGCATACTACACTTTCAATGAATTTGTAAAAGATAAAATATAGGTAATAATTACAATTTTGACACACATAATTTAATTTGACATTTATAATTTTAATATTGAACGACATTAATAAAAAAGTAGATATGATTATTTAAGCGTCCATGACAAATATTAATACATTTGCACGCCTAAAAGGGGTTACATATAGATAGTTACTAAAAATAAATATAAATATTTAAGACCTATTTATTGTACCTATATCTTCGCAAATAAATCAATTTGAATTTGTATTATTTCTTAGCACGAGTTTGTGAGTTTTTGGCCACCGTCAACCAACATGTCTGATGTTAAGCGACGGTGTGACCGAGGACAGAGGTCGTCGCTCATCGTCGCAGATAGAATAAAACAACATTTCTATTGTATCCTATCCGCACCTGTAGTATGGATCTGCTAAGTACCAGCTCGAGGCGTCAGTCTTTTGAGGAGCGTGCTAAGAGGCTCATTTGTAACAATTCCCTTGTCCAAAGTCTGGAGCATCGTCCCAAAAATGTTAGTTTATCGGTTTTTTTATCGAATACATTTTGGTGAGTGTCTGATTTGCATTATCTTATCCCCCATTGGCCTCTTTTCTATCGGCCGGTAAGAAACACAAGTAACGAAATTGTTTCGTGGTGGATATTCCAACAATTATGTTAATAAGAAAAACAAAATACCCGACTGCAGAAAAGCTATTTTTGCAGTCTAACTTACGATTTCGTTTCGCTTGATACGCTGTTGAGTGTACATTTTTTGTGAGAAATTATGCGTAAAATCGCTGTAAAAGATTATAATTGCGTATTCTTTAGAATAATTCTAGTTAAACAACTTGTTTATTACGAGGAAGTTCGTTGGAGGTTACGAAAAAACGTATTATTTAATTTTTGCGGGAGATGTATTATTATTATTACAAAAAAATATAATCTATAACGATCAGAAAGTGAAGACAAATGCATCGACACCTTGCAAATCAAAATCGGTCAAGTCGTTTAAGCTGTAGGCGATCATATGGAAACATACATAGGTACATAAATACATTCGAAAAATATAACCTTCCTTACGCAGTCGGGTTAAAACTCGAAAGAAACGCTTTTATTATGTGTATTGTAAAGATGTGGAATTCAAATTCAAATTCAAAATTCATTTATTTCGGGCTAATTGCACCCATAGACATTTCACAAAAAGCTTAAAAATACGCTTCCTGAATGGGTATTTTTGAAGTTTCTTTGAATCGCGAGTTAACACCAGGCAAGTTGAATGTCAAGCTTAAGCCTATTTTATGAATAACAAAATCGACAGTTTAAAAATAAAGGCATCACACACATCAAATTTAGCAAATCACGTATAGACTATAGATAGGTAATATAAAAATTTAAAATATATATTTACACACTTGCTCACTTGTATCCGAAAACATATTATCCTTTAGTAATAGAATAAAAATAGTAAAAATATAGAATGAGTAGAATTAATAAGGTCAATCAATTGCAGGTCATCGACCCGACGGCTTAAATCCAACCAAAATCCGGTCAATCTTATTAGAATAACGATGTCTGTTTCCAATGGGCTGTGGAAGCCATGTGGTGATTTTATTTTACTATCGCTTCTGCCTTTTTATCACGACAAATGAAATGGTCCCGGAAATACTAACTGTCAATGGGAAATGTGTATTCTAAGACATAGACATAGACATCAATTTATTGTAACAAAAACATACAATAGGACATAAAAAAAATCATACATACAAAATAGGTAACAAAACAATGTTTTTGTCACAATCCGCCCCAGCTCAGCATAATGCACAAGAATAAGATACATCTAAATATGATTATTGCTTAGAATATGAGTCGCCTCTTGAAGTGAAGCAACTTTAAAAAGCCTTTTAAAGATAAAGCAAGAAAGTAGTGCAAAAACAAGTGACCTTATCGTTAAAAGCTATATCGTAAAAATCTCTTCCAATCAGCCTTGGCAATGGGACCAGCAGGATTTGTTCTATATAGTTATCGTGTCCAAAATCTTAAGAAACTCCCGTTCAAACGTATAAATACTCCGGAAACCTAAACAGAAATAATTGTATAGTTTAAAAAACTGAAACAACCTACTTCAAAGTACGCTTGTTCGTTTACAGAAAAAATAGAATACCTATATATCAAGAATATTTATATAAATATTTATAATTCATTCTTCACAGTAGTTTTAACAGTAAAATATATTACTTCAGTTATTTTATTACTCCTAGAAACATGTTATTTATTTAAACACGAGAACAAGTTAAATTAGACCCCAGTTAGGAACCGTCCTATTATTACTAAGTTCCTAAATGCTACAAAATTACAGAAACCATTCACAATGCATTCACACTGTAACTGCATAGAAACTTAGAATGTATTCCCCTTAACTTAAAGCTAAATTAAGTGTTAAACGAATTCCTCCCTCTAACTTAATCACAACTTGCGTGCATATTTGATATAGCTTAGCCAAACTTCACGGTGTTTGCTTATTATAGAGATTAAAAGGTTTGTTTTTTCCGGTTGAATATTTAACTTTAATTTTTGTTTTCTTAAAAACTTTAGCAGAGCTTAAGGTCTGATTTGCTTAGTTTGTTTTCGTGGTTTGAAGTCTTCGCTAATAGAAATAAAATACAAGACAAACTTTTATACTATTTTTTTTTATTTTGTTTTTACGTAACGTTTATAAGGAAGTATTGGAAGCGATGTTACAAGAAATTCCGCTATGCCGAATAACCCTGTTTATTCGGAGCTGGGATATATGGAGCTGGTCTGATAATAGAGCCGAAAAGTTGATACTAGAACATTCTGATGACGTCATATACTTATAACTATATGAAATCAATTTGCATTGCTAAGATAAGCATCTTTCATTGGGTATACCTATATAAAAAGTTGAACAATCTTCTTTATATTCATTTTATTTTTTTATATATATTATATAGAATATGTTTGACCACCATCTCGACTGATAGAAAGCAATACTGTGGTACAAGATGATTCACGTAGATTCACTGTAGACTTTTATTTTTGTTTCTAAGGTAGAAGGTAGGAATGCCGGCGAGTGTTTTTAGATTTGATAGTTGATGGTTCCGCTTCGGCTGCGTACGTAACTATTGTTCCGTAACTAGTTTCGTATAAAACATAATTAATTATTCTTGGTATAATACTAGTGTTGATCGAAGAAGTTTTTTTTCATAATTATTCTTTGTACGAAACTGAACGTTTCGATAAAATATGTGTCTTTCTGTATTTGTAACTCTTTCCTTCACTAGTATATACACAAGAGCATACAACCAAATATAAATTTTTATATAAAATTATTTTATGTCCTTGCAATAAAACGTTCGCGACCTATAGAAATTCCATCAAAATCAGGTCATCAATCATTCAAGTACCTAAACGAAATTGCGAATTTGAATAATTTTTCATTTATTTTCAAACTATGATAATTATTCTTACGTCAGGGATATGAAGTTTAAACATTATAAGACATTCTAGACATCCTATGAATGTGTAGTGCAATAAATGTAGCTGTGGTGGACATATTTTAAAGCTAGTTTGAAAATCAAAGTGATCAAACATATAACATTCTTTTCCGGCAACCACTATTTGTAGCATCTCTAAAAGTGCCAAAGCAAACAGTGAAATTTACATTAATGCCTTGAAACATTCAATAGCCAGCAAAATTAACTTTGCTTAAGTGACTTTGTTCTAACAACGAACTAAATGATTCATGCGGGTAATAGACAGGGGAGTGAGTGCTAAGGCAAACGAAAGAGAACAGGACGAATGCAAAGTAACTTCGAATACAGCCTATTATAGTATAAAGACCTTATTTTGGTCAAAAGGAAAAAAAAAACGGAACCCTTTGTTGGATCACTTTGTTGTCCGTCTGTCTGTCCGTCTGTCCGTCCGTCCGGATGTCAAGACCTGTATCTCGGGTAAAGGTATCGAGTTGAAATTAAAACCATATACGCAGATCCATAGTCTCTTGCTGCAAAAAGAAAAATCAAATTTCTCAATTTTCGTAAAAAAAGTTACAGCCAAATAGGTATATCGTAAAAACGCACATTTCGACACTTATAAGGGAATCAAAACCTATGGGTACTTGCCGTTGGCCTAGAACTATGAAATTTGGCAAGAAGTATTGTGTTAAAGTGCACATACCTATTGGAAAAAATCCGTAAACAAGACATTTTAAATTTAATCACAAAAAAATGTGTCTTTATGCAAGGAAAGAGGGTCCAAATTTTAAATTGGTTTAACCGTATCATGTGCGGTATCATATGAAATACCTTCATTAGCACAAGCTAAACAGGTTTTTAATTATTTTTACGGCGTGTAATTTGCTGTTTAAGAAGGAAAATATAAAAATATATATAATTTCTCCCTTTTATCTACTAGTTTGTACGGAACCCTCGGTGAGCGAGTTTTACTCGCACTTGTCCGGTTTTATTCTTTTTTTTACTCTGCTCCATGTAACGAACCTTCAAAAACCGATTGTGTGCGCGTGTTCGCTGATATACTTTGAATGTTCGCTATAACGTCACAACCAACAATTTTGAAGGTTCGCTCCGAACAAATTGGATAGTCTGTTTTCTAAAGGTATACTTTAGAAAACAGCGGGACGCTCTTTATCTTTTTGTGTAACTTCAAAACTTAAAATAAATAATAAAACCGGCCAAGTGCGAGTCGGACTCGCGCTCGAACGGTTCCGTAACATTATCTATAAAAACGGCAAAAAAATCACGTTTGTTGTATGGGAGCCCCCTTAAATATTTATTTTATTCTATTTTTTAGTACTTGTTGTTATGGCGGCAACAGAAATAGATCATCTATGAATATTTCAACTCTCTAACTATCACGGTTCATGAGATACAATCTGGTGACAGATGGACGGACGGACGGACGGACGGACAGCGGAGTGTCAGTAATATGGTCCCGTTTTTATCCTTTGGGTACGGAACCCTAAAAAAAGGAACCAAAAAAGGCTACCCAAGCGAAACTTTCCTATTAGGTATCTATAGACACGTAAATAAACTAAAATATTGTCCGTATTTAACATCTCCAGGAAGGGAATAGCCTAATTTGGGACATTCCGGTCCTTTTCCCCAACTCTACCGGGACCTACCTCGAATAGAGATGTGTCAATTTGATCTTGAAATGGCGCAGACTGTTCTGGAATCTTAATAGGAAATGATCACGTTTTAGGGTTCCGTGGGCGTGAAATAAGGACCTCGAGTATATTTTTGAACGGAAATTAAAATATAAACATCTATTTAGGTACATGTGCTTATAAAACAATAAGGACCTCAGGTATATTTTTGAACGGAAATTTAAATATTTACATGTGCTTAAACAATCTGGCATTTAAAAATTTAATACTATTAAAAAAATTAAAACTTTAAAAAGTGATATTTCATAAATTTTGGGTATAGTATTGTAGAATAAGGTCACGATTTGATTTTTAAAATATTGCGTTTTGAAACTGTTAATTGAATTTTGATCATGATTTTACATGTAGCATTAAGTATACCAAGCTCCAAAGGGTAATTACTTGCTTACTGTATCTGTTTTTATTTATATATTTATTTTTGGTTACCAACATGTTATACACCAATATATTGTAATAAATAACGTATGCACATGATACAAATTTGAGCTAAATGCTAACGTAAATATAGTCACCGACAACATGTAATTAGGAAACAAGCGGTAAAAATGTGTTGAATAGATCTAGGTCAAAAAGAATCGCATAATTTAAATTCATGAAGAGTAAAATACATAGTTATAGTTTAAACTGGTCTATGTTTAGAAAACTCAAAAACCCCCGACAAACAGAAAAAAAAACCAGCTGAACCGATTTTGATAAAGAACACACACTTTTCCAACAAAAAAAAATCAAAATCGATTCATCCGTTCAGGAGCTATGATGCCACAAACAGAAACATACACAGACACTTCAAATTTATAACACCCCGTCGTTTTTGCGTCGGGGTTAAAAACTGAAAAAACAAAATAACTGGAAAAATCTTTCATCCAAGTAAACAAATTGCGTATTTTGAAGTCGGTTTTTTTAGTTTTTAAATCTAGTTCCATAGTACAACTTTGCTTAGTTTGGGATAGTTGGTGTTGTGGGAAATGTCCACACATATTAAAAAAAGATTACGTGTATGTTTGGTTAAAAAATAATTTACAAGGAAAAAGTATGTTTTCTATTTGATTTAAATCTTCCGTTAATTTGCCAACATGCAATATATCGCATGCCATTATTTAATGTATTGTGTCAACACTCTAAGATTGCATAGTTCGAAATATCGTGCAATAATAGTAGATTGTTATACAAGGGGCTAAAAAGACATGTAAGGTCATTGTAACGAGGTAGATTTTTACTCCAGAGCTGTAGCGAGGGAGTACATAGAAACCGAGTTACAATGGGTTCTTAGCGCCGTGTGTTACACTCTACTTTTCACTACGATTGCGAGAAAATAAAATAATCCAATAATTTAAAGTTTATTTTATTAAATTTATACAATTCTGGATATTTAACGAGATGTTTGCAAAGAGAATGTAAATATACCACAAAGAGATTATTCTACTTTTGAATAAAGACTGTTTCTTTTATGTAGGCTCTTTGGTAACAGATAAAAATTAAAAAATAAAACTTTTTCCCCTAAAGCAAAATATACTATTTTTTCCTCACTCTAGTACGCTACAATGACAGACTTTTGGAGCAAGAGGGTGAAAAATTTATTTGTCCATGTTTATTTAGGCTAAAGTATACTGTAATTCACATTGTCTGGTTGGATTATTTTCAAAGGACTACCACTTCAATATTCGTTCCGAATACTGGACCCATTATGCATTGAATAAGTGATGAGTTCTTTTTAGAATCTTGTAAAACACATTTGATAGAAAAAGGTAAAGAATGTACTTAAAGTGTAAATTATTCCTGAGGATGATTGTTCAAAACTGCTTTAACTGTCACCATTATTTTTTTTAAATTTAGAAATAGGTTTGTGCTTGACCGTTAACTCGCCTGATGTTAAGCGACGTTGCAATCTACGATGGAGCGCGCTTAGAAGAAATCAATTCACTCGTGACTTAAAGACACCCAGATTATATCTATCGGGAAAGACCCATTAGGAAGCGTATTCTACAATCTAGCAGTCCGCACGAAGAAAGTGGAATTAAAGCGTTTCGTTCGGGTCCGATAGTAAAAAGAGCAAGGGGGAATCAGATGAAAATATTACTGTCGTCATCAAGCAACATGCGTTAATTTCCACCAGGTTTATGTTTTTAGCAGTTCCTATAACTACGTATATTTGGATTTACATACGTAACATACGTATGTGGCACTAAATAATTTGCCTACTACATAAATAATTATCTGCCATTATTATAATGCCACTAAATAATTATAGCCTAAATAATTTGCAGAATGATAACAGATTTTAATATTGTTATTCAGAATTTTCTACGCAGGTCAATAAAATGAGTAGATAGGTTAGTTTTATTTCACACACTCACACACACACAAATGTATGAAGTTACGGGTATAGTCTGATTGCCCCTCGCTTGTGACGCCAAATTCGGCATCGTGGCTCAGTTGGTAGTATGTCTGCCTGCTAAGCCGTAGGTCGTGAGGTCGATCTCTACCCAGGACAAACATTTGTGTGATGAGCATGGATGTTTATTCTGTGTCTGGGTGTTTCTATGTATCATAAGTATGTATTTACAAAAAAAAAGTTATGCATGGTCATACATCAAAATAAATATATATATACGAGTCGACTTGAGAACCTAGATTAGATCTAATTCGTTTTTTCGTCGGTTAAAACGCTCCTTTCTGGTAACGCGTGTAAAAACAAAATAACCGCTTATATATGTGACGAAAGTCTCAGAATTTTCACACCGTACTTTCTCAGTAAAGTTTGCCTCAAGGTTCCCAAGATTATATTCTTTGTGAGACGTTATGACAACAGGATATGACGTCACAGGTCCTGACCAAGTCACGAAGCGGTATTTGCAAATAATCAAAACATTTCTATTCCAAGTGAGTCTTAACCCGGGAGAAGTTAAAGGAAAAAGAAAGTCGATGTACACGGAATATATAAATGAAGCTTATTTTCCCCCTGATTAGTAGATACGGCTAGGCAACTATGATAAAACAAGTTTCTATGTTAAAAAAAAAAAAACAAAAAAAATTAAATACCCGACCGCAGAAGTGCAGTTTTTGCACACTAACTTACGATTTCGCTATGCTTGATGTTCTGTTGAGTGTTCTTTTTTTTCTGAGAAAGTATGAGTTTTTTTTTTTTATTTATGTAGAAATATGTTTGCGCTTGACCGCCAACTCGTCTGATGTTAAGCGACGTTGCGGTCTACGATGGAGCGCGCTTACCTAAAGAAACCAATTCACTCGCGATTTAAAGACACCCAGATTATAACTATCGGAAAAGGAAGCGTATATAAATACTTAGGAAGTGTATTCCATATTCCCGCACGATGAGAGTGGAACTAAAGCGATTCGTTCGGGTTTCTAGTAGTTCGGGTTCGGGAATTCTAGTAAAACCACGTTTTTTTTTTTTCAGTTCTCAATTCTACTGTATTTTTTTTAATGTTTGTTACCTCAGAACTTTCGACTGGGTGCACCGATTTTGATGTTTTTTATTTTTATTTGAAAGCTTGTGCTTCTCGTGTGGTTCCATTTCAATTTGGTCCAGTTCTGACAATGGCATTCATGAGAAGTCGGTTGCTTCAGTTTTTTAAACTATAATTATTTATTTTTCGAGAGATGTATTATTATTATTACAGAACAATATAGTCTATGACACTCTGGAAGTGAAGGTAAATCTAACGACATCTTGTACATCAAAATCGACGAAGCCACTTGCATGAAATATTCTTTCCGCCTTGTGGCTGGTCTTCCTACGCTGCGCTTGCCAGTATGTGGTCTCCTTTCGAAAACTTTTCGGCCCCATCGGCCATCACGTCTACTTGTTATATGCCCTGCCCATTGCCAATTTCCACTTTGCTAATCTGTTGTGCTATGTCCGTGACTTTTGTGCGTCTACGAATATCTTCATTCCTGATAAGTTCTCAAAGAGAGATCCCGAGCAAAGACCTCTCAGCTCGTTGCGTGATCTTGAGCTTCCTTATACAAATACAAATAATTTTATTTTCTCAAAAAACGAAAACTCGGCAAAGCCTGTATCTTGAGGTCCTTATAAGGCCTAAAGTGAGGGACCACGTTTCAGTGCCATATTAAGTCGTCATTGGGGACACCCACTGGTAAAGATATACTTTAATACATCTGCCTAGCCATTTTTAACCGATTTCCAAAAAGAAGGAGGTTATCAATTCTTCTGTATAAACATACATTTTAGTATGTTTGTTCACCGATTACTCAGCTTTTTTATACTACTGGCGCTTGACCGCCAACTCACCTGATGTTAAGCGATGCTGCGGTCTACGATGAAGTGCGCTTACCTAGAAGAAACCGATTCGCTCGTAATTTAAAGACATCCAATTGGGAATTGCTAATTGTAAATTGATTTTGATGATTATTTTTGTATTTGATAGGTCCCATACTTCAGAGGTCCCATATAAATTTAATCAAATCGATGCAGTACTTTAGTTTTTATAACAAAATAACTGATAAAATATCATCCAAGTGCCTGTAGAAAAGTGTACAGCAAGTCGCGCAAGTATAGTCGTGTATTGCGTCGGTTTTTCAGTTTTTTAAACTATAATTATTGCCGTTTGAAGTAGGTATTACAGAAACGTACATTTATACACTTAAACTTTAACCCAACTGTTACCCTCTTTATGAAGTCGGATAAAACGATATTCTATAGATAGAACGAATAATGATAAACAACATTTCCTAAAAATTCCCGTATAGAACCTTTCAATTACGATTATTATCGTATAGCTAATGTACATACAAAAGTACTCGGTCCTTCGCGCTTTAACAAACTTTAGGGCCACACCAATAATTGCACCCCTATAATTTCACAGCGCGGGTCGCATTTGAATATTTTACGGATTACTTCTGTAATTTAGGGCGATTTACGTATAGATATCAATCTTTCCATATTAATACTTAATGACTTCCACGTTAATATGGGGTTTTATTCGAACAGAAATTTTTACTGCTTTTATTTTCGATTTTTTATTAGCTATAATTTACAAATGAGAAATTTAAATGAACTAGTCGTGCTTTTAATAAGTATTGATATGTATTTTACAAATGATTGATTGGACATAATTACACATTTTTTTTATTTTCATAGGAATAGTTTTAATTATATTTAAATCATAATGATATATTCTTCTTCTTTTTTTGTATTGGACCCGCATTAAAGCATTTGCCAGTGTCAAGTAATAGGATTTTTCAAGTTTCTTGAATAAAACAAGTTGTAAATGTTCTAGTCACAATCTAAGTCACGTATACAGTCAATTTATAAGTCGAGTCCTGCTTCAGTAAAGTGGTGGCGACTTTACTAGAAGCTTCTATAGAGTTTTGCCGACAACGAAAGATCACACGTTTTACTGCTTTATTTCACTTGCCCACACTCACGCACCTAATCGAACACTTAATGAATAAAACACTACCATTTTAATAGCATTAATGTTCAAAATAACACAAGCTTAAGAAAATAAAACAAAGCAACAACACGTTACTTAGACGTTCCCGCCAAAACTATCAATGATATATTATGTACATAAAACTATACAAAATCTTAAAACTAATAGAGAACGTCAATATTTTTAATATTTATTATGTTTCTTAATTTATCATCTCTATTCTTCGGTTATCTGGAACATATCAGTTGTAATGATAAAGCTGACTGTTGAAACATTAGTTTTTCAAGTTAATATTGTTATTTTTTTTATCTGGTGTACGATGAATTCAAAATTATTCAGATTTCAAGCACTGATTCAGGGCGCAGGTCTCTTCACAACCCACCGCTTAACTGACCTAAAGATACAAGCTTTGCCGAGTTTGAGGTCCATCGTCAACTTCAATAATATGTAATATTTCGTTTTTTGAAAAAAAAAAAAAAAAAACAATTGTATTTTTAAATATATTTATAAATAACGATTGGTTCAACCGTTTAGTCGTGAAAAGTCAAAAAACAGGTAGAAATACAGGGTTACTTTCGCTTTTGTAATACAATTATTAGTAAGGAATTAAGGATATAGAAACTCGATGGATAATTATAAACTCGATCTAATGTGTTACTTACTCGATCTAGTCTGCCAACCCGCACTTGGCCAGCGTGGCAGACTATGGCCTAACCCTTCTCACAATGAGAAGATGGCCCGTTCCCAGCAGTGGGACAGTTAGTACAAACAGAGCTGATAAAAAAAAAAAAAAAAAAGTGTTACTTTTAAATCAAAACAAATGCCGACTCTATGAAAACTACATTCTATACTTGTTCAGCTCAATACATTCAAACTGTATCATTGTAAGCGCACTTTACTTGTACTGTGTTCACAGTCATTTTGTTAAAAAAGGAATTTTTAAACCGTAATCGTAAGCACTCATGTAAAACAAAAGCTATCGTGGAGTGAGGGCCCCTTATTCGTGTCGAGTGCGCGGATTGGCTCGGTTTTAGGCTGTTTCAAGTTATAAGCTTAAGGTCTTTTTAGGGTTTTGTACCTCAAAAGGAAAAAAACGGAACCCTTTTAAGATCACTTTGTTGTCCGTCTGTCTGTCCATCTGTCCGGGTGTCAAGACCTTTATCTCGGGAATGCGTGAAGGTATCAAGTTGAAATTAAAACCATATACGCAGATCTATAGTAGCTTGCTGCAGAAAGAAAAAAATCTCAGTTTTTGTAAAAAAAAGTTATAGCCGAATATGTCGTAAAAAACGCACATTTCGACACTCACAAGGGAATCAAAACCTATGGGGTACTTACCGTCAACGGTAAATTTCATAGTTCAAAATAAGTTAAGTTAGTAGTTATAAGTTTAGTTAGTTAGGTTAAGTTATTTCAAATTTCATAGTTCTAGGTCAACCTAGAACTATGAAATTTGGTAAGAAGCATTGTGTTACAGTACACATATACGAAAAAAGCCGAAAACTGGAAATTTTTAATTTAATCACAAAAAAATAGTGTCTCTATGCAAGGAATGAGGGCCCAAATTTTAAAGTGACTTAACCGTATCATGTGGGGTATCATATGAAAGAACTTCATTAGCATATGCTAATACAAGTTTTTAAATATTTTTACGATGTATATATTTCGGTTAATGAAGGAAATATAAAAAAAAAGATGATTTCCCCCTTTTATATAGCTTGTACGGAACCCTCGGTGGGCGAGTCTGACTCGCACTTGTCCGGTTTTTTTAAATTGGATTTGAATCCGCTTAGGGCATTTGCCATTGTCTAGTATTAATATTTCTTCAAGTTTCTTGAATACAACCAGTTATAAATGTTTTAATGACTGGCCTTGCGGCTGAGTTGGTAGTATGTCTACCTGCTGAATTGTAGGTCGTGGGCTCGATCCCCACCCAGGGCAAACATTTGTGTGATGAGCATGGATGTTTGTTCTGTGTGGGTGTTTCTATGTATCATATGTATATATTTACAAAAAAAGTATATAGGTATGTATTCTATAAGCCATCTAGTTCCATAGTACAAGCGTTGCTTAGTTTGGGCTAGATGGTGTTGTGTGAAATGTGCACAAATATTTATTTATTTATAATCTAAGTCACAAATACAGCTATTTTCAAATTCGATTCGTGCTTCAGTAAAGTGGTGGCGACTTTACTGGAAGGCTTTTGCCGACAACGTAAAATGACAAGTTATACTGCTTCATTTCACTTGTCCACAGCCACGCACTTAATCGAACACTTATTGAATAAAACACCACCATTTTTATCGCATTAATATTCAAAATAACACAAGTTTAGGAAAATAAAACAAAGCAACCTGTTTCGATGACCCGCCAAAACTCCCAATTCGAAAACTTTTTAAATATTTATTTTATTAGGTTCTAAACTTTCTAGAATTTTGACATGATTCTTAATAAATAGTCGAGCACATTTCTTACCAGAAATTTCCACCAAAAATCCAAACTTTATAAATGATGCCCGAATGTGGATTCGATCCCCGTGCCTTCAGTTCTAGAAATAAAAGATCCTCCACTGGGCCATTTGTATCTTATGTTTATCTTTTTCCATCTATTCCATCTATTATACATACATATATAAAATTTGCTTGTTCGTATTTTTATCACCAAATTTTATATAAATCCAGCCATTTTCAAATTATACATAGTGTAACTAACCCGTCTTTGTTTTGTTTATATAAAATTATAGACGTATAAAACTTTCTCTGTGGTTTTTCACTTGGACCATGTCGAAAACTTTTCAATAGGTTTTTGTCTTCAAATACCACTAAGGGTTCGGCATCGTTCCGGATCAATCAAGTAAAGATGGTATTTATGCTTAAAAGGTTGTTGGTGGTTTTATTATGATTTTCAGCTCGAAAAATATCACAATGGATAATGCCTTAATGAAAAAAAAAACGTTTGGAAAAATTTAAGTAGATTAGGACACAAATACTTACTTTACTGTTAGGTCTCATAATTTAGTTGATAATAACTTCGAAGCTATAGGCTATAGGAAAAAAATAGTTTGTGCACTTATCTACTTAAGAATATGCTCTGTTTTAATTTAAATGTTTTTAACTGCTAAGGTTTGGAACTCTCTGCCTGCAGATTTGTTTCCTGCATCTTATAGTCTGGGTATCTTCAAACGAAGAGTTAATAGGTATATTCTGGGCAAGCGTGCTTCACCTTATACTTAGTCTTGGCTCTATTGAGACAAAGTCATACGCAAGCCCATTCAATGTAAAAAAAAAAAAAACAGAGAAAAACTATATTTTTTTCCCTATTCAGTTGGATTTTCAAGAAGTGGTTTAATTCTCTCTGTTTCTATGCCCTGTATTTTTACAATATAAGAATTTTAAAATCACCAAACTTCATGGAAAATACTTACCTACATTATTTTGAGTCACATTATTTTTTTATATTTAAAACTAAAATCAACATTTGACACGTGATATATTACAATTACAAGTATCTATGTTAAAACAAAAACAAAATACACGACAGCAGAAAAGCTATTTTTGCAGTCTGACTTACGATTTCGTTACGCTTGATACGCTGTTGTGTGTACGATTTTTATGAGAAAGTATGCATATAATCGCTGTAAAGGTTTATAAAAGCGCATTCCTTAAAATATTTCTAATAAAAGCACTTGTGTTTATTACGAAAAGGTTACGACAAAACGCATTTTTTTAATTTTGCGAGAGATGTACCTCTTATTATTAGTACATGAAATACCTATGACATTTTGGAAGTGAAGACGAATCTAACGACATCTCGCACATCAAAATAAGTCAAGCCGTTTAGGCTGTAGGCTATCACATAGAAACATACCCACATACATACATACAGTTGAAAAACATAACCCTTCTTCTTATGCAGTCTAAAATATGTTATATTAGTATCTCAAGTACGCAAAGAAAATATAAATATTCAATCCATGTAATTAATCTAAAGTAAATAAAATGCTTTAAGAGGTTTAATAAAATTTAAATTGACAGTAAAATGCAAGCTAAGACGCTCATTACAAATTTTGAAGGTCAAACTGTGGCTGCTCGTCTGATTATGCCTAAAATTAGACAAACTAATTCGTTCACGCCTCGCCTTGCATATTTAAAGGTATAAGGATTAGTCCGTTAAAATTATTAGAAATTTCGTGTAAAAAGAAATATTGTTCAAATTAAATTATATTGTTTAACATAAGAATTAATAAAGCAAAGCCATATGATAGCTTTGCAAGCAGTAGACCTCGCTCAGTAGTAGTCAATTCGTTAAAGGTATCTACCTATTTTTTTTTCTTATATATCTATTTCTTGCGAAAGTGTTAAGATTTTTTATGGTAAATAAAGTGAACATTTAATCAAACAGGGCCTAGTATATATTTTATACTAATTTGTACCCACTCAAATTGAAGAGTTGGCAACATAAAGTCTACTGCGTTTCGACAGTACCTATATTGTACAAAAAAAAACAGAATTATTATAATCTTATGATGTGATTTAAAGTTGCCGTTTAACATCAGGTAAGTTAGTGGTCAAACGTATATCTATCTGACTTCTTCTAAATAACTTAAAAAAGTCACGGAGGACCCATGAGCCCGTGAGCTAAACGTCTAAAATAAAATAATAATGAATAGAGTAGAGTAGAGTAGAGTAGAGTAGAGTAGAGTAGAGTAGAGTAGAGTAGAGTAGAGTAGAGTAGAGTAGAGTAGAGTAGAGTAGAGTAGAGTAGAGTAGAGTAGAGTAGAGTAGAGTAGAGTAGAGTAGAGTAGAGTAGAGTAGAGTAGAGTAGAGTAGAGTAGAGTAGAGTAGAGTAGAGTAGAGTAGAGTAGAGTAGAGTAGAGTAGAGTAGAGTAGAGTAGAGTAGAGTAGAGTAGAGTAGAGTAGAGTAGAGTAGAGTAGAGTAGAGTAGAGTAGAGTAGAGTAGAGTAGAGTAGAGTAGAGTAGAGTAGAGTAGAGTAGAGTAGAGTAGAGTAGAGTAGAGTAGAGTAGAGTAGAGTAGAATATTATTTATTGTCATAAAATTATATTCCTAATAATTTCATTGTTAAATCAAAATGGTAATCTATCTATGATCACATTAACGGCCTTACCGAAAAACGTTACTTAACTTTAAGCATTTCTTAACATATTTTGTCAACTTCTCGCTGACACGTTATGACACTTGCTGAAAGAAGACAGGAAATTTAAGACGATGGTTAAAGTTAAGCAACGTTTTTCTATCTTACTTGCCCGAAAAATTACTATAATTATTACGAGTTTCTAATTCCATAGTTTGTTAGCCATCAGTTTCACTTGCACCAAACAGTTATTTTTTACATTTAATTATAACCAGGAACCTTCTTATTTACATAGGTTTGGTTATCAGATATATCAATTATATGTTAAGTTCGTTGGGTTATTTTTTATTGTACACAATCTTTGTTATTACAAAGATTCCGTTATCAGACGAGTTTTATAATGAGTTTTCAGGATTTTATTAAAGAGTCCTTTGAAAAAAAAAAACATTTTTGTGTAAATGAAATTCGGCATTTCACTGTACAAATTACAATAAAATAAATAACAATAAGCAGCATAACAAAATAGTACTAGAACCGTAGCATTCGTAACACTGAATTCTACGAAAACGTAGCTTCGTAGAACTATAGCTACGGTTAACTATTAGAGGTTATTGATGTTAAATACTTGAATTGAACAAATAAAGAAAATGATTGCGTCTTTCAAACCAAGTATGAAACCTATAAGAAGTATTTATATATATATATTAAAAAAAAACATTGATACGTGTGATACTTTTTTTAATCACGTATTTGTTATTAAAAAATGCATTTTTTTCCAGAGTTTTGTTATTAATATTTAAAAAAAAATTGCCTATGACACTCAGGAAGTAAAAACGCATCTAACGACACCTCGCAAATCAAAATCAATCAAGCCGTTTAAGCAACAGAAAGTCTATTAAAACATACATACATAAATAATTATCCACGTACATACATTTCTGTGCAAGGCCATTATACAATATGTGTAAATGATAATTAGTCTGATGTAGGCAATGATTCTCGTTTACCATCAGGCCAGCCTACTATTTATTGCGCTTTTATTTAAAAAAAAAAGTATTGAAATCACTTAATTATTACAAGTGGCTACTAAACGTTTTTAATATTGTTAAGGGTTTTATTATTATTAAAACAAATGTATTTTCAACCGACTTCAAAAACGGAGGAGGTTCTCAATTTGACTGTATTTTTTTATGTTTGTAACCTCAGAACTTTCGACTGGGTGAACCGATTTTGATGATTCTTTTTTTTTATTTAAAAGCTGGAAAAGCTGGTACTTCCCGTGTGATCCCATTTCAATTTGGTCCAGTTCTGACAATGGCATCTATGAGAAGTTGGTTGCTTCAGTATTTTAAACTATAATTATATAACATTAAGCTGGGTACTCACTTAGCAGTGTAGCATGTAATGTATCAGATACGGTATCAAGTGAGTACGTAGGCACGAGCCCGCTGCGAGCCGCTCGCGCGTGGAGCGCTGTAAGCTCGCAGTGACCCGCCGAGTGGCGGTATCACTGCGTACACAAAGGCGGCTCGCAGGATCCGGCAGCTCGTAGTAGTTAGATACGCGGTGGACCGTGGACGAGCCGTACCCACTTGCAGGTTGATACAGCATCTGATACGTTACATGCAACACTGCTAAGTGAGTACCCAGCTCTAGGAATGCGACGACGGATCTAAGTACATTTCGCACCTCAAGTCAAGCCTTTTAGGCTCTAGGGGTAATATAGAGACCGTCTGACTTGCGATCCGCCGGTCCTGGGTTCGAATCCCACGGCACGCACCTCTGTCTTTTCGAAGTTATGTGCGTATTGTTGATTGCCACCAACTTCAAACGGTGAAGGAAAACATCGTGAGGAAACCTACATGTCTGGGAGTTCTCAATGATCTTGAATATGTGTGAAGTCTGCTAACCCGCACTTGACCAGCGTGGCAGACTATGGCCTAACCCTTCTCACAATGAGAAGATGGCCCGTTCCCAGCAGTGGGACAGTTTGTACAAACAGGGCTGATAAAAAAATATATATAATCTGAATCTCGGCAACGGCTACAACGATTTTAATTAAATTTGGTTTGTAGGTAGATTAGGGGACGATAAATCGATTTTGCTAGGTTTAATTTTTAGTGAAACCGGGTTTGCTCGTATTTTCAGTCATAAAAAATCCGAGTGGAGCTTGGATGCCCAGGTACTATAAAACTGTCAATACAAAATTTATAAATTAATTAATTCATTAATTTTGGTGGACATTTCACACAACACCATCTAGCCCAAACTAAGCAAAGCTTGTATTATGGAAACTAGATGGTTGATAGGATAAATATAATTATACTGGGTGTTTTTATGTACCATAAGTATGTGCTTATGAAACATAGAAACACCCAGACACAGAACAAACATCCATGGTCACCCCCCAAAGTTTGCCCTGGGTGGGGATGGAACTCACGACCTGCAGCTCAGAAGGTATTCGTATTAACGCTGAGCCATGAGAACTGCCAAAATTACAAGAAAGTTATAAGTTTCCTTATTCTGTTATTTTTTTAGATAGTTTATTCAAGAGTTTACCAAACTTATTATAAATATTACATATTGCAAAGGCTCCGTTGTCAAAGTAAACATTAAGTTTACATGAAAAGCATTGAATCAATCGATGTTTTTCAACGTACATAAACAGAAAATGATATTCATAATAAAATTACCATTTCACGGCTTACATAAAATATTATGTTAAAGTTATTTATATTATTTACATTTTTCATACACCACTAAGTAAGATAATGCGAATTTTCTACCAGACATTTTTGTTACGCATGCGCGAAAATTTAGCTCTACCGGGCACGCACACAGCCAACATTTTAGGTGATCGGTTACCCACACAGCTGTAAATCGCGAAACACATACAAGTCTCAAAACCTAGAATTCACTCACACTTAAATGCAAGCGTTTATGAATACAGTGTAAATCTGCACGCACACGTTGAAATTCTAACCCTGGAGAAAAGCTATGTGCGGTAGTCACTCTGGAGGTGTCGCCGTGGAATGACGTGAAGTCGCTCTGCTTGATTGTAAGCTGTATGTACGCGATTTTCGAGTGATACCGTTTTGTGAATTGGTTATTAAAAAGTTTGGTGGTGTGGATTTAACTGTTTTGGAAGTTTTTACTCAGTGGAGTGCTGTGAAAAAGTTACTTACTTTTATTCTTGAGAGTGGAGGAATTTTTTTACGCGTGCTACTTGTGCGCTTTTTCTGGATATAATTATCAGGTAACTTTGTTAGTTAAACTAAGCTTAGTTTATAGTGTTTTTTTGTTAGAGTTAGTAACTTTCTGAGTTTCTGACTAAGCAAGTGTTTTTAAATAATACCCGGATTTTTTTTGGTTCAATAATTCTATCTCTTTTTTAGTGTTTGAAAAGTGACGTTGATGTCTACAGTAGAGTACGCCTACTTTAAATTTAATCTTAATTTACAGACAAGAGATAAATGAAATTCACGAATCACCTGCATGTTTACCTTTTTTACTTTATCGCGTGCGAGGAATAAAATATTTTTTATTTGAAATTATAATAATAATTATTAATTATTATCATGTTCATTACTCGTAAACAACGAGAAGTTGAAATCGAACGATTTTATACAAACGAGTATTTTTATTTTTGCTACGATTGGTTTAATCCTGACTGGCGTCGTTATGTTCTCGTTATTATGAAACACTGGCTACGCCCCGCGGTTTCACCCGCGTAGTGATGAAAATAGATGATGATGATGAAAAATAGCCTTTATCCGTTTGCAGTTTCACAGCTATCAATGTTATAAATTTTATATCAGTTTCAGATCAGTTTGACCGTTTGATTGTGAAGAGATAACAAACAGATAGAGAGTTAGGTTAGTATTAAAAATAAAATGCTATATTTATATCATGTAAGGTGCAAAAAATAATAAAAATTTTAAGCTGTGGGTGGAAAATAAAATAAGTTTGCGGAGTTTGGCTAGCGGTGAATCTAGCAAAATCCTTGCACGTTACACCTGTTTGTATAATTATTATAAATAGAGGTAACTGCAAATAATATGCACCAATAACAATTATTGTACGTGTATGCACAACTTAGGCCAAAAATATGGTGATATTGAAAAAAGTATTAAGTAAGGAATTGTAAATTTTTTATAGAATGGGTAAGAAAGATTTTCTACCCGTAAATAATATTGCCTCATTATAAAGATCTTTTTAAAGATTATAGTTAAAACAATGAATTATTATTTTTCATTTTTTAGTTTAATTTTTTATCATACTTATATGGAAAAAAATTATATAAAAAAAAAAATAACTAGCCAATAATAACAAATAATTCAATGTACTTATTAGTAATGCAAGCCGATATATTTATAATTCCAAATATGGTGTTACTGTGAAATTCTATACGCTCTATGTGTCTGTTTATTTAGTAGGTAAATTTATAACTATCCTAGCCCATAATATTCCAGAGATAAACGCGACTTTAACGACACTGCATCGAAAAAAAATCTAACTACCAAGTCACCTATGAGTCATGTGAGTCTAGACAAGTAGCAAGTGTCGTTCTAAAAAACGCTTGTCCTTTTACTCGTCACGTGACGTGACTCGTTAACATAAATTTCAACCATACATTTCCTTTTCTCTTCTTCTCTTCTACTTGCGTTTACGAACTTGAAAAGCCACTTGTCTAATCCTGTTACCTATATAAATATACTCGCAATTTAAAGACAACCGATTAATCAGTAAATCCCACTTAGGAAGCGTATTTGATAATTTAACTGGCAAACTGGAATGTTGCGTTCCAATTTCCTCTGAATCTGAAACTTGGTCTCAAACTATGGGCCTTACAAGGAAGCTCAAGGTCACATAGCAACGTATAACTAATGGCCGATGGAGCCTAAAAGTTCTCGAGTGGAGACTACGCACAGCAAGCACAGCGTAAAAGGAAAACTTATGATTAGTTTTTTTCATTTGATCATAATCGGCAATCAGTCGCTAGACTATAAGCAGATGATTTAGAATATTAATGGCGTATAAGCGATGAGGCCAGTGCCTCATCTGCCTTATCACGTATGATTAGTGAATAAGGAAAACCTAAAAGTGAGTGACTGGCCTTGTGGCTCAGTTGGTAGTATACCACCCAGGGCAAACATTTGTGTGATGAGCATGGATGTTTGTTCTGTGTTTTTATGTATCATGTGTATTGATTTATTAAATGATTTGATTTGGTGTTTGTGTGAAATGTCCCAAAATATTTATATATTTACTTTATTTATTCTGTTTACGAGATTTACACATGAAATTATGATCTCATTCTTAAAATTAAATAGCCAAACCAGGAAAATATTTTATACCGTACCTACTTAGATATCAGAGAATTAAAAAAATTACATCTGTTACGTACGTCATGTTTGTACTACTACAAACTTCCGTATTGAACTGAAAGTATGAAATCTCGAAACTTTTAGTCAAATAGACATTTATTTTCTTTTTTAGTTAAATGGGTGAACAGATCCTTAACTTAGCTATTCAGAGAATGAATCTTGAATTTCTTGTGAGTGCACCTAACGATACGTCAAGTAGAATTGGGTTTGTTGCTATAAACGGAACTTTATAAAACGTTTTTTAAGCGATCAACACTTGAGAACTTTTCGTACCCATCGGCCATCAGTTCTACGTGCTATGTGTTCTTCTCACTGCCACTTCAACTTACTAGTCCGCTGTGCTATGGTCAGTTAATTTCGGACGTCTACGGATTATTTATTTCCGATTCTCACAGAGAGACTCCAAGTATAGACCTAGATAATATATTTAAAACTTCTATATAACGTATTTTGCACATATGAAATATGCAAATTGTGAAAAATACGTTTTCCTCGAGCTAATTATTTCGCTATTTACGATTCTTTTTTAATTGGATTTGGACTCACTTAAAGCCAGTTTTGCCAGTGCCAAGTATTAAGATTTCTTCAAGTTCCTTGAATAAAACAATTTATAAATGTTCTAGTCACCATCAAAGTCACGTATACAGTCTTTTTCAAATTCGAGTCCTGCTTCAGTAAAGTGATGGCATGAAAGCGTCTATGGAGTTTTGCCGACAACGTGAAAAGACAGGTTTCGCTGCGTTATTTCACTTGCTCACACTCATACACTTGATCAAAAACTTAATGAATAAAACACCGTCATTTTTATAGCATTAAAATTCAAAATAGCATATAAAATTTAAAAAAGTTTAGGAAAATAAAATAAGACGGCTACATGTTTCAATAACGTTCCCGCCAAAACTCTATGATTTTTTTTCATTCAAATATTACTCTTTCCCCAGTAATTACCAGCACAATAATTGTGGTCCATCCATTTTAATGCAGCACTAAATATTCAGAATACCGCATCATTTGAAGCGGAATTTAATGAGATTTTAATTGCTTGTCCTTATATTTACACATTTTATAAAACGTTTCCGTTCCACTTAGATATTCCAAACATTTAAATGTTAATGAGGGGATGCTTTTTTTCTTCTTCTTTGACATTTTTAAAAGTATTTTCTAGAAATATTTTTACACTTGACTTTTGTCAAATTTATTGCGTTTATTTTACACAATTTTCAGATATCGTGTCATATCTTTTTCAGGGTTTGTAGTCATAGTAAAAAAAATATATGACAAGATGCATAGGGCCCGGTCATATTTTTTATTTTATTTTTTTATTTATTTATTTATTTATACATAAATTAATACACGTTGATATAAAATCATCTAAAAACCTAGATAAGGTTGGCCTAGATTCTCTTGGCCTGTTCTCGTATTATTACATTTACTTACAATATCATTTACAAAAAACACAACTTGACTAAATGTTGTGCGCGATCACGCAATAAGACAGCTGATGTAGGCATGCAAGGTTGGTACTAAGCACCCATTTCCAGGAACTACAAAATTTAATTAATTTAATTTAATTTTACAAATTAAATTAATTAATTTAATTCTACAAGCGAACACCTGGCAGACCTCCGACTCGATGGTCAGATGACATCGACAAGGCAGTGGGAAGACAGTGGATGGGACTGGCACAAGACCGGAAAGAATGGCGCGCTAAAGAGGAGACCTATACTCAGCAGTGGGTGGACAATGGTTGATGATGACGATGATGAATTTTACAAAATAGATCAGTCGGGTAAAAATAGACAGAGAGATTTACTTTCGCTTTTATATAAATGTCCTCCAATATTTATTTATTTATTATTTATTATATTAGTAGTTGGATAGGATTACGACATAATAATCAGTTATTTACAAATGTAGATTCCTTTTTATAAATATCGTCCGAACTTTTGTTTTTATTTTTTATTTGGGTGAATACATAAATATTTACATCCGAAAGTAACGTCGCTAATGACATAATTAATTATCGAATATAGAACTTCCTTGTTTACTGACATAATTTATTTTTGTTTTATTCCCGAAATAAAATAAAATTTGATTCTAGAGTTTTGGGGTCGTTCGCATTTTAACACAAAAATCTTACCTCAAATAGGATCAGTTTATGAAGCTAAAACATATTCATATTCATATATTTCGTAAAGCCAATTTACATGTCAAATGGTATATGGTATAATTAAAATAAAATAAGTTTTATTGTATGCAAAGGTATTCTCCATAAATACCTAGCAAGATCAGATAATTATGTCATGATGATAATATTATGGAATAATATATAATAAGGAATGTCAATTTAGAATAAATTAATACAATGAAAATGTCATGACCAAGTTAAAAGTATATACATAGAGTATTTTATGTGTTAAACTAAAAAAATCACCTTAGTCTTAGAATGTTCGCTCAATAAGCCAACGTTTCAGCTTAGCTTTAAAACTTAGCAGAATAGGAGCAGCTGTGACGTGTGCTGGTAGGTGGTTGTACACGTCAGGGCCCATGACATGCGTCAGTTTACAAGTTTTGCACTTTGTTTAAAAGTAATGCGTTGGCGACGTTTCTTCTCTATTTATTTACAAAATGGTGGCAACTATTTACCCGACTGCGTAAAAAGGAGAGTTATGTTTTTCGAGTGTATGTATGTAGGTATGTATGTGGGTATGTTTCTATATGATCGCCAACAGGCTAGACAGGTTGACCGATTCTGATATGCGAGATGTCGTTAGATTCGTCTTCATATCCAGGCAAAAAATTTTTGTAATAATAAATAATGAATCTCTCGCAAACAATAAAAAAATGCATTTTTTCGTAACTTCAAACGAACTTTTTCGTAGTGGTATTATTAGAATTATTCTAAAGAATGCGCATTTATAATCTTTTACAGCTATTTTACGCATACTTTCTCACAAAAAACATATCAAGCGTAACGAAATCGTAAGTTAGACTAAAAACTGCTTTTCTGCAGTCGGGTAGGTATACTGTTTTTCTTTTAACATAGATACTTTGTTGTTATATCTCTAAATAAATTGTTACCATCGCTTTACTGAGCCATGACGTCGTGAAGTATTTTTATTTTGACAATGACTAAGACTTTGTTGATTTTAAATGATAAGCTCTAAGTCATATTTGATATTCGATTATATTATACTGTAGACAAGATAATTATAGTTTAAAAAACTGAACAAACCGAATTTAAAATACGCAATACAATAGATAAGTACGCGACTTGCTGTTCTTATTTCTTCAGGTGCTTGGATGATATTTAAGCAGTTATTTTGTTATAAAAACTAAAGTACTGCATCGATTTTCATAAAATGTATATGGATCACCTCTAAAGTATGATCTACCAAATACAAAAATAATCATCTAAATCAATGCGCAATTGGCTGAGTAATTGGTGAACAGACATACAAAAAAAAAACATACAGACCGATGACAACCTCCGTCTTTTTGGAAGTTGCTTAAAAATAAAGTGCTGAAATCTTGTACTTGGCTCGACTTCAAAAATTCTGCAGAAAAGTCAAGTCAAATCCAATTATATATTGTTAATTTGTATCATATTTAAAAATACTCAGTCATTCGTTATATAGCTTTCTTATTTTTTTGTTTGATAGAAATATACCATTACTTACCAAGGGATCTTAACTTAAAATATAATGTTTTGAACAAAATTTACACGCATAAACAAACAGCCGCGTTGGAAAAACACTTTGACAGATCGATTCGTCCATATAAATAATATGCAGTAACTCAATTTACACGAATTCGAAGAATATGTCTTTAAGTCCCCGTAGTTCGACCATCGTCCGTCTCGCTCGCGCATACCCACATTTTGGAAGATAAAATGACTGCATGAACTTTAAAAAAATCGTGGTTTGTAAAAATAGAAAACAACATAACAAATATTTGACAAAAATTTCAATTTGATTAGTTAATTATCATACATAAAAATAATTTTTTGAAATTATTAAATATGATTTTGATGTATGAAAATTAACTATTATTTTCTAGTTTTACAAACGACGATTTTTCAAAAGATCATTCCGACATTCTATATCTTCAAAAATGTGGGTATGCGCGAGCAAGACGGACGATGGTCGTACTACGGACTCTAAAGGCTGTGCTCGAAGCGTGTAGCTAGAACTAGCTACACGCTACACGCTACACGTGTAGTGACTCTAGCTAGAATACTCTTTACTTTTCTCGCAAAATAAGATTTACAAATAATTCATACAGCGCTTTTTATTTGTGATGTCACATTAAGAATAGTGTGTTCTCCGTCTAACATGAAATTGTACCTACTGCTTATAAGGTGTTATTGTAAATCTACTTTATATTTTAGGAATATTATTTTAAAAAGAGTTTGCTAATTTCATAAATGATGAACTTTACTTTACTTTACTCAAGACATTGATTTCAAAGATAATCTTAACTTTTTTTGAAAACATAATTATAATCTAACTCCATGACATGCAAATTAAATTGAATTCAATTTAATTCTACTTCCTTACTGAACAGTTACAATCGAGATGAGATACTGTTGTCAATGTTTAGACAGGTTCCGGAGCGAGACACGAGTGGTTTTTGAATGTTTTATGGTGAAATTTTAATACAATACCTACAGAATTTCCCGGCGTTTCTCCCACTTCAGTTCAAAATGTGTTGCGGACGTTTTAGAGCATTTTGGCGGTCCCTTTTATATTGGTGGAGCGCTTGTGCCGGTTTTTGTGCCAATTTTGTTATTAACTCATTTCGTCTTGTAACGCTGCTTCTAGCTTTTATAGAACTTTGTTTAGCCGAAATATGAAAATCCTTGCTTGTATTTTGCATTAGTAAATTCATTTACAAAAAATAAATTTTTGTGTCAGTTTCTATGAACGTCTTATAACATTAATGTCAGGAGCATGAAATTTATTACTAAAACAAATATTAAAACACATTGTGTTATAGTGTTATAAATTTTTTGTAAGAGAAATGAATAACTGGCCAAAAGACGGTTGATTTGTTTTTATGAAATGTCGAGAGAGGGCAAAATTGGGTACTTATGGTGCTAAAGGCAGGGTGGGAAGCAAGATCAGAGAGAACGTGACAGTGGAATTTTTACACGTACAAAGTTGCGGATATGCAAAAGAAGTGCAGAGAGCTAACATGTATAAATATAACGAATGTAGTGATTTTCTACCATAATACATATTACAGATACCTATCATACGGGGGTTCAGGGTTCGACCAGAACTAGTCGAAATAATGCGGATGTATTATCTTTTACAGCGATCTTACGCATACTTTCTCACAAAGAAATGTACAATTAACAGCAATCCCGCTCCGGCATGTTTCTGGTGCAACGACTGGCAATCGCCATACAGCGAGGTAACGCAGCGAGTGTTATGGGTACCTTTGCACCAGGGACAGTTAGGGGCGGGCTATTTGACTAATTTAGTTTTAGATTATTGACAATGTATATATATATAAATTGTTTAAGTGAATATCCCTATATTAACAGCGTATGAAGTGTAACGAAATCGTAAGTTAGACCGCTAAAACCTCTTTTTTATCGGGAATTTTGTTTTCCTTTTAATATTGATACTTTTAGAGGGTTGGATCTGCATCTGCATTTTTTTGTATTATTTTCGAAACCAGCTACGCCTGTGATAGTTATATATTATAGTTTAAAAAACTGAATAACCCAGTTCAAATGCGCTACTTCGTTTTAAAAAACGAACTACAGAACCGATTTTATTGAAGTGATAACTTCTTTAGCGGCGTTGTGCATTTTTGGGATGGGTAAAATTTTTTTGAACCTGATCGAAAATTCGTAAGACGGGCGGATTATTTTAGTCAGAAATCTATTCTAACGTTCTGCATTTTAAGTTCATTATTGTATGTACAAGTTTGTCCTTCTAGCATAACGTCATTTCGTTGCGCCGAATGCTTATTTTCGACACATGCACGTAAGACTCGTTAGCTCAGTATGTTTGAGCACCGATATAAATTTTAATTTGTCCATCGGAGGGCGGAGGTTCAAATTCTTTACGAGTCAGTCTTTTTGCTATTTTTTTTTAAATCGACATCTCAACGAACGATATAAAGTGTTTAAAATATGGAAATTGAACAAAGTGCATGTATTAATGAGATATACGGGAAATTAAGTATTTAACCACATAAATTATAGTACTTTTATACTGATAAATAAAGCAATGTGCGAAATTATTCCCTAACCATTCCGAAATAACCAAAAATGCACAAAGTTAATGTTCAAGTTTTCACTTCTGCCCGCACTCCCAGAGTGCAACCCTTTGTTTTTCTATGGGACCAATCTGAAAGTATATCATTTCAAACTAAAAATATTGTTTCAAATCGTTTTATAAATGACAAAAGTATGCGGTAACAAACATAAATACAGCCGGATTATTAACTTCCCTTGTTTGAAGTTGATAAAATAACGTTGATTAGGTTGTTCCGTCTAAGCGTAAAAAAATCCTTACAAGAAGAGAAAATCCAAATGTGTTTGTGACTCAGTAATGTATAAAGCTGAATAGATTTGAATGGTGCGTATTTGGCGTGAAAATTGATTACTTTTCGTGTAAATATTGGAGAATTGCGACCAAAAATCGAGAATCACGGAACTGTTTTTTGTGTTGAATACAACTGGTGTTGTATTCAGGTTTGCTGTGATAGGTACCTGTATGAATAAAAAAAAAAGTTTGTCTGTAAAGTTGGTTTACGGACGATTTTACGTGATAACGATGCGTCACAAGCCGACCGCTGAGGCCGATCGTTTCTCTCTATCGCTTGTTCCGCGCTCTCGCTTGCACGCCCGGCTCAGGTGGAACGTGACAATGAGTCATGCTTTTTCGTGCGTGCAGCCGGCGTTCATCGACTTATAAGACGTTATCACGTCAAAAAATAATATAAACACGAATATACACTTTTTTGTTTACTCGCCTATTGGTAAACGACGATATGGTTGAAGATGAAGCTTGCGCTTAAATAATTATTTAGCTAAATGACATAATTTTGGAAATAAATTATTAAATATTCTCACTATAGGCCGTGTTCTACAGTTTTAATCCATCTTTCGTCTACTATCCAATCTTTTTGGTTCATACCAAGACCCAATGGAAGCGGCTTACATCCAGCCCCTTCCTGCCACTTTTATAAGTTCTTCTGTCCATATTGTGGCAGGTCTTCCTACGCTGGACATACGCTGGTCTCCACTCGAGAGCTTTTCGACCCCATCGACTATTACTTCTATATGTTATATGCCCTGCCCACTGTCACTTCATCTTGCTAATCCGCTGTGCTATGTCGATGAATTTCGTTCGTACGTACGTTTTTAAGGATATACATATTCATTATTGATTTGATCTCGAGCATAGCCCTCTCCGTTGTTTGTTGTATAATTTTAAGCTTCTTTATAAGGCCCCAGGACCCATACTGATTCCAATCTCGCCCATATAGGTACCTGGCTCTCTAGTCTTATTTAATTGGATTGAATTCCAATATTCAAGTTGGAAGTACTACTATTAGCCGATCACAGTGAACAAGTTTAACCGACTTCCAAAAAGGTGGAGGTACTCAAATTCGCCTGTATGTTTTTTATTGTATTTGTCATGTGATTACCGCCAATTATGAATTGATTTTGAGGATTCTTTTTTATGTTTTGTTTTCATTATCATCATTATCATCTCAGCCACAAGAAGTCCACTGCTGGACATATGCATCCTCCATGGATTTTTAAAAAGACCGGTTGGAAGCGGCCTGCATCGATATCTTCTGTCCACTTAATGGCTGGTCTTCCTACGCTGCGCTTGCCGGTTCGTGGTCTCCTTTAGGGAACTTTTCAGCCCCATCGACCGTCAGTTCTACGTGCTATGTGCCCTGCCCACTGCCACTTGTTTTACCAATGTAATACTTCAGAGGTGGTCTCATATAAATTTTATCAAAATCGATTTACTATGTACTTTGTTTTTATAACAAAACAAGTGGAAAAAATATGTCGTCCAAGAAATGCGTATTTTGAAGTCGGTTGTTTCAGTTTGTAAACTATATTTAGAATGCTACACATCCGATTGTGTGCCAGCACTATTCTCATACCTCTACGAAATATATAAAAACAAAGAGAAACATCGAAAATGTATCCATCCCGTCTGTTAGAACAAATTTTCGTGACATTCTATTATCCGGCAAGACAAAGGACGGCATGATCCGTTCGGTTCCAATTTCCATTCGAGAGATTAGTTGATACATACAGATAGATAGAGATAGCTGGTGTATCTTGGGAAAATTTCGAGTAATTCGTTAGAGCTTTCCCAATTTTGTTGGGACGTTTTACGAGCCACGAAGTGTTAACTAGCTTTTTATATTTAGAAATTAGAGTTTACGGAAAAAATTGGGATTAATAATAAATTTGAATTGACACTGAACAGCATTTAGTTGAAAAATTAAGCTAGATATGTTCTAGCTAGGGTTTATTAGGCTTCAATAACTTTTAACTTTTTATGGTTTCGTAGTAAACAAGGAACCCTTATAATTTCGCCATGTCCGTCCGTCTGTTCGTCTGTCTGTCCGTCCGTGGCTTTTTCAAAACCTGTAAGTACTAGAAAGTTATAATTTGGTATAGATTTGCATATTAATAATGCCGAGAGAGAAGTAGAATTAAAAAAATAAAATGGTGTACACCTCAAGTAAATTGGGAATGAATTATTTTTTTCTCTTCTACCCCATCATGTGGGGTGTCGTTGAATAGGCAATCAAAAAAAAAACATTTGGGGTCTGCTAAAAACATTTTTGAATTCAGGGATCAGTATGCGAAATATTAGGTTTCCAAGTGATAAAACGGCTGACTTTTGAGATATAAAAAATTATGCTAGTTTATTAATTGAAATTTCCTGAATAATTTTTTTATTGAAATGATATATTTTTAGATTGGTCACATAGCGTTCATCAAAATCAGTGTCGTAGGTTTGGTTTTTAAAACAAAATAACTGGAGAAAACATCATCCAACAACCGAATAAAGTAAAGTAGCATGTGTGTCTATTTTCTACAGGATTCATTTCGGGGAATGTGCGCAAGAGCTTCACGACCTAATTCCACCCTCCCCACTTCACTACAGAACTAGCAGAAAGTCGGCGAATTACCACCCATTTCTCGTTGAAATGACAAAAATCCGTACACAGCGATATCGATCCACATTCCTGCTGCGTACTGCACAAGAATGGAAATCTTTGCTGCCATCTCTGTTTTCTGAGACCTCGTCGATCTAGATATCTTCTAGATCGACGAGCTCCATCCTCGGCCACACCGTCGCTTAACATCAGGCGAGTTGGTGGTCAATCGTAGATCTATCTTGTGTAAAAAAAAAGAATAAACGAATTTGCGTATTTGAAACCGATTATTTTAGTTTTCAAACAATAAAAAATATTATATTTGAGGTGCGGAACTGTATAAAACCTTGAACTTCAGGTCAGCATACAAAACTTCCAAGTAACATTTCCAACTTTTGGTCAATACATGTAACCTCATACCGTCAGCTCCCAATTCGAGCTGTCACCCCGTCTTACAGCTATGATTGAGGAGCCAAATAAACGAGTATATTCCCCTCTTTGACACGTCTTGTGTTATCCCCATAATACGAAGAAATGAAAGGAGGCTTATGAAGTTTGTTTGGGTACGTTCAGCTGTGTGATTGATATATTCACTTTATGAAATAAGTATTTTTTTTATTTATATAATTCTAAAATATTTAAAAATATCCGCTCTAATATTACCTACCTAATATGTATACCTTAGATCAATTTTGAAGCTTTTTTTTTTCTAAATTTATATCGACAGGTCGTGTTAGTAAAACAACCTAAATGAGACATACGATTTAAAAAAATATGTTTTTGTGGACAGTATTTTTAGAAACTCACTATGCCTACATGACGGTAAACAAAACCACAGCGCGTATACAGTAATAACACAATTGTGTTCTCGAAACTTTATTAAAAAATAAGTAAGCACAGAATATTTTGAAGACAACGTAATTGTAAACCAACTAACTTTGAATAGAAACGTTAGAACTGGACAGGTTTCCCATAAAAATGACAGCATATATTGACACGTCAATCTCAAAGATCACATTCGAGTATCATGGTAATAAAGTTGATATAATGTCACAGAATAGATGTTGACTGGACTATTACTATTTAAAATTTCATAGAAACTTATATTTTAATTGCCAAAATAATAATAATAATTTATTTATTTACCAAATTACATTTCTGTAGATACACAATTTTAAATATCCAATATATTGTTTAATTTCGCTATTTTTAGGAACAATGTAAGGGTGACCAACAAATCTGTTGTGCCAAATTAGTAAACTGGTATTTTCTGAATGTGTAACAAATAAGTCTCTGAAATATATAATTTGTACCACAACACATAATCTAAAATAATAATAACAAATAAGTTTATAAAACCCAAAACCCCTCGTCAAAAAACGGCTGAACCGATTTTGATGAAAGATATGTATGTTGCTAAGGACAATCTCGATGAAATCTTCTTTAAAAAAAACTAGATCGAAATTAGTCCATCCATTTGAGATACGATGCCACAGACACACAGATACACAAATATATAAAGATACACAAGTCAAACTTGTAACACCCCTCATTTTGGGTGGAAGGTTAATGAAGTTCGACTAAAAGTCGGTGCCTAAGTCTTATTAGATTTTTTGCCTACTCTAATAACAAAATTCCAAACCTCTTGGCCCTGGAAGACGATAAATCATCGAAATAGTTCTGAAACTGCGTACAACATTATATTTTTCCACACTATAAGCTAAACCCGAAGTCTGAGAACCGAATATATCACGCATATTGCCCACTGTATATTTTGCTGGGACATTTTTTTCAGTACATTTACCTCGGGCTGAATTTATATCTATCATAAATCCATACTTTTATGGGTAGAATAAGTTGGATTCATCTTCACATATCACGTAGTGTTAGCAAGTTGTATAGGTAGGAAATGCAGTATGGACATTATTGGAATTATTGCTTATTTTGTAGGTATAATAGGCATGATGACACATAAAGTACGATATTAATATGGTCAATAAATCGTTTGTTTGGTTTATATTTGCATATGCCCTTTAAAAATCATATTGTTGCTAGGATTAGCTATTTCATTTACAGGTAAATTTGAACTTCATAGACTTAAAACAACTACTTGTATAAAAAAATAAAAAAAATACTGTTGTAACTATGTACATCGCGATAACGGATACAGTACGCAAATATTCTGATATATCGGAAAAGCACACAGTAACGCGCAGTATTCGTATACATCGCAATAACGCAGTACATCGCAGTAACGCAGATATTCGTATACATCGCAATAACGCAGATATTCGTATACATCGCAGTAATGCAGATATTCGTATACATCGCAGTAATGCAGATATTCGTATACATCGCAATAACGCAGATATTCGTATACATCGCAGATATTCGTATACATCGCAGTAATGCAGATATTCGTATACATCGCAATAACGCAGATATTCGTATACATCGCAGTAATGCAGATATTCGTATACATCGCAGTAATGCAGATATTCGTATACATCGCAGTAATGCAGATATTCGTATACATCGCAGTAATGCAGATATTCGTATACATCGCAGTAATGCAGATATTCGTATACATCGCAGTAATGCAGATATTCGTATACATCGCAGTAATGCAGATATTCGTATACATCGCAGTAACGCAGATATTCGTATACATCGCAGTAATGCAGATATTCGTATACATCGCAGATATTCGTATACATCGCAGTAATGCAGATATTCGTATACATCGCAGTAATGCAGATATTCGTATACATCGCAGTAATGCAGATATTCGTATACATCGCAGATATTCGTATACATCGCAGTAACGCAGATATTCGTATACATCGCAGTAACGCAGATATTCGTGTACATCGCAGTAAAGCAGATATTTGTGTACATCGCAGTAAACGTAGATATTCACATACATCACAGTAACGCAGATATTCGTATACATCGCAGTAACGCAGATATTCGTATACATCGCAGTAACGCAGATATTATCATACAAAAGCGCAAATATGGGCGGCATTATCGCGATGTATAGCACCCCAACCCAAACGCTCAAGTTACTGTCTTTATATTATCATCTCGATGACTGTAAATCACGCCAGCAAGTAATATATCAACCCTATGAGACTATCCCAGTCGCCACTAAGCTTAGGCAGATTTTTCGACCCACTTTCGGTCTATTGAACTTATCCTTCTTCTAGTCTGTTGACCTCTGAAATACGATCAAACAAGATGAACTGTAAGTAACGAAAAAAAGAATTCGCCAGAAATACTTGATCGACATGGGTAATTCATTGATAGATTTTTAATGGAATTGAGTAATTGAAATAACCTATTACGGTGTGAGTAATTGAAATAACCTATTAATAATAAATGTGCTATTAAGCGTTAGCGTTTATTTGTATTGATTAATTATTTTATTGAATAGATAGACTAGTTGTAATTAAAGTATAAATAATAGGTATATATTAGTAGGTTAACACAACACTATTTAGCTCCAAACTAATCAAAACTTATATTTGAACCAGATAGTTAGTAGAATAATTAAACATGTTATTTTATATGTAAATACATATTTATAATACACAGAAACTCCCAGATACAGAAGAAACATCCATGATCATCACACAAATATTTGTTCTGGACGGGAATTGAACCCACGGCCTATAGCTTTGATACTATGAGCACACGAGTTAACTTATTTTTAACCCCCGGCCTAAAAAGAGGGGTGTTACAAGTTTGACGTGTATATCTGTATATACATATACCTATCTGTGTGTCTGTCAGTGCCATCGTAGCAAACTCGCAAACGGATGGACCGATTTTGATCTAGTTTTTTTTTATTTGAAAGAGGAGAGTGTTCTTAGCTATGTTTCATCAATTTCAGTTCAGCCGTTTTTGTCGGGGGTTTTTGAGCTTTCTAAACTTACCTATACTTGTAATTTAAATGAGATTTTAAATAGTCAGCATTTCATCTTTGCTAACAAAATCGACTAGAATTTCTATTCACCCGTTTCAGTGTTTAAGTCGCCCAAGGTATTGGGTCTTACCGAAAAACGTTACTTAACTTTAACCAACGTCTTAAATTATCTGTCTTCTTTCCGCATATGTCATTATGTTTTAGCGAGAATTTGACAAAATATGTTAAATATTGATTAAAGTTAAGTAACGTTTTTCAGTAAGACCGATTATGTTTATGTCACCCGATTAATATTAATTATATCTTTTAAAACGAATCAATGCTAAGAATTTTAAATTGGCGATTGCTTTGTAAAAATACGTGAAGTTACAAACTGGTATAAAGATAATAATATCAAATATGTATACATAAGAAGTTTTAAAAAATGAAAAATAGGGTACCTGGTGTAATTATTTTTCCACTGACATAGGTTTTGTTAAGTGGCATATTACTTTCTGTTATATTTTATCAATATTATATAATGAGATGTGAAAATAATATTTCACGTGGTAGTCTGGCCATGAATGCACAGCCTTATTCTGGATATGACGTTTCGACTTTGACAATTTGTTAATTTTGTTTGTGTTTATTTGCATGATTTCGAGATTGAGGGTAATTTTTCTGTTTGTAGTTTTTGTGTGTGATATTGTTTCCCGTTTGTGTTTCATATAAATGGATGATTTCTAAGCTGGTAAGGCAGATATAAAGTCTATGTGACGCCTAATTATATTCGGTTAAACAATGTATACAAATTATAATAATATGACAACAATGTACCTATACAATTTTGCACGCCGGTAAGGCAGAATATGGAGAGCTATGTTTTTACCTGATGTTCCACCTACTGTACCCATATGCGCAATAAAGACATTATGAATTATGAATAGGCCTCTAAGTCTGTTTTGCCAAGTGACTAATCCTCTATCTATATTACCTTATATTGGTATACGGAAGCCACGGTGTGCGTGTAAAACTCTTACTTTGCCGGTTTTAACTAAAAATATTAATTGAACAACAGCCTTCTCAAAATCTCACATTCTTGTTGCGTACTGCACATGAATGGAATTCTTTGCCGCCATCTCTGTTTCCTGAGACCTATAATCTTGGTATTTTCAAGGCCAGAGAGAATAGATATCTTCTAGATTGACGAGCTCCATCCTCGGCCACACCGTCGCTTAACATCTGGGCATCATGCATAAAAAAATCTCACTTGAATAGGAAAATACACGATTGAAAACGGTCAAATAGAATGTATATAAAGTTTTTGGAAACGAATAACTAAAGCTTTTTCACAATAATTGCAGGAGAAGAAGGTACGCGTCTAGGTAACGGTATAGCTCAAATAAACGGATTTGGAAAATGCATTTCCAACTAACACCTCTATTTTCAACTTTAAGCGTGAAGTAATAAAACACAGAATAGTAAACTAGAAAACGTACACTTTTATTACAGTTTTATTCGTTTTAATCAAATTAAAAGACTTCAACACGTATTTAATTGCCTATCAAGTTTATAGGTGATAAGAGATGCCATAAATATTCGGTATTCGGCTTTTTGGTCACATTTAAATTCGGTATCCAACCAAATAAAATTTTTTTTACGCACACACGTCAATGCTGAATATTCAAAGCATAAGCAAGAATCTAACCGAATATTTGGAGTTTTACCAGAGAGTGTTTTTACTAGACAGACTAAACTTTTGACTACATCTAACAAGCGCAGTGCTACATTTTTTTTACAAATATTTTTCTCCTGTATCTCTCTTAATGTCATTTTTACAACTTTTTTCGCGCAATTTTAGGCAGAAAATTGGGTCTTTATGCGTCATAAATCTAAAATTATTAAAATAAAAGTTTATGTAGCTAGTTTATCGGTTTTTATTGCATACAGTTCAGTGAGTGTCCGTCTGAATTGCATGACCTCGTTCCCCCATGCCCATTTTTCTATCGGACAGCAAGAAGCACGAAAAAGTGACATCGTTACATGGTTTATATTCCGAAAATCCGTAACAAACGCTTTAGCTCCACTTTCATTGAGCGTACCGCCAAAATGTGGAATGTTCGACCTGAATGAGTCATTCCGAATAGATATAATCTACTTAGGTGAATTCAAATCGCGGGTGAATAGGTTTCTCTAAGCAAGCGCGCTCCATCGTAGACTGTAACTGTGTTGATGGTCAAGCGCAAGCCTATTTTCGAATAAAAAAATAAAAAAATAATAAGTAATCTATTAATTTTTTTAAGATATTTAAAGCATTTTCTGGCAGCATTTTCTTTAATATAATTGATATCGACATGATACTTACTATCTCATGTGCAATATATATCACAGTTTGGTTAGGCCTGTACATGTTATAATTCTCTTCTGTGTTTTGAAGACGCTTTTTCAAACGTCACATCACATATTTAGAGAATGAACATTTTTGTCGTTGTTGTGTGTAATAATGTAATTGTGACGGTAAGCCTAACTGGCTAGATATAAACTAAAATGAGAACTAAATAGCCAAAGAGGCTCCTGGAAGATATTCTAAGCTATACCCGAAAGTTTAGCCACATAAAATTTTCCATAATCTAATTTAGCCGAAAGCTTTAAAGAAAATTCGTTCTCGGCAAAATGACTGTTCGCGTCATCTCTAGTTACGAGACTTGAGAGAAATTTAAATTTATAACCGGTAGTTGTGGGTTAAAAGCTGAGTTAATACCCCGACTTAAAATGAAATACGGTTGCTTCTGTGATTTAAATGGCAAAGTTTCTGTTTGTGACGTAGGCAATTAAACACTATTTCGAATGGTTCAGAGATAAAAGGAGAGCTTTGCTAGTGGAACGTTCGCATCACTAAAATATTAGTCGAAATGAATTAGATTGGAATCGTTTCTGCCCGTGTTTATTTATAAATAGTTTGTAAAGCTTTGACTAACTACTCTGAATCAAAGAATTTAATCATGAGGCCTCAGTTTCGCCAGTGTGGTGATAATTTATAAGAAATAAATAGTTTGATATGATTATAAATGAATCTTGTTTAACAAAACTGTAACAGCCGACTTCGCAATTTCGCTAACTTGGTTGATATTTTTTCCAATTATTTTGTTTTAAAAACCAAAATACTTAACGGTTTTTGACAAAATTTATTTATTACCATCTCTGAATCTGTAGTATTACTACCAATTACCATTTACCATTACCATTGTATTACCTACCAAACAAAAAAATCATCAAAATCAATTCGTAATTGGCGAAGTAATTGCATACCAAACATACAAAATAATAATAAATTACAGTTTAAAAAACTAAAAACACGCTACAAATTATTGTGGTCAAAGTTCATTACAAGACTTTTCTAACAAATCCAATCACAGCTATGATACGATGTTCCATCATGAAGTTCTAGTTCATATCTTCCAGCTCCATCATCAGATCAATTCGACAGTACCATATTATTGTATTGTCATCAGACCTACATACAGCTGCCAATTTCCATGACGCTACGATCCTTGGAAGATGGTTAAATTAGTTACCTTAGATTTCATTACATACAGGTCGACCTAATAAAAGCGTGTTAAAAATACAGTCGAATTAAGAACATCCTTTTCAATAATATAAGTACATATTCCACGACTGGCCTTGTGGCTCAGTTGGTAGTGTGTTTACGTCTACTCGCTGAACTGAAAGGTCGTGGGTTCAATCCCCACCCAGGGCAAATATTTGTGTGATGAGCATGGATGTTTGTTCTGTGTCTGGGTGTTTCTATGTATCATATGTATATATTTACAAAAAAAAAAAGTATATATGTATTATATCAGCCATCTAGTTCCATAGTACAAGCTTTGCTTAGTTTGGGCTAGATGGTGTTGTGTGAAATGTCCACAAATATTTATTTATTTATTTATTTTTAGTTAATCTAGCTGACCGTATCACAAAAGTAAACCTAAAACATTTCGCTCGGGTTTCTGGCACATCCATCATGAAAAAAAAAACCGCACAAGTGCGAGTCAGACTCGCCCACCAAGGGTTCCGTACAAACTAGTAGATAAAAGGTGGAAATTATATATTTATATTTTCCTTCATAAACCGAAAAATATACATCGTAAAAATATTTTATACGAGTAATTTGAAAAAAAAACCGACTTCAAACAACCTAATCAACTGAAAAGGGAGAAAATATAACACGAGGCACATCCATCATGAAAAAAAAAAACCGCACAAGTGCGAGTCAGACTCGCCCACCAAGGGTTCCGTACAAACTAGTAGATAAAAGGTGAAAATTATATATTTATGTTTTCCTTCATAAACCGAAAAATATAAATCGTAAAAATATTTCATACAAGTAATTTAAAAAAATTAAACCGACTTCAAAACAACCTAATCAACTGAAAAGGGAGAAATAACACGAAAAATATCAAAACTGGGCGTCTGCCTAAGTAGGTAAGTAAAGCAACTATTTTTTGAGGTCAGTTTTATAAAAACTGTGACCAAAGTCTGGGTTATGGAGTACTATTTTTTTTTTACAATGTTGTCAGCATGTAAGTAAATTATTGATTCCTAGAACCTAACTCAGAATTCCCTAAGTCACAAATCCTAATACATATCTAAGGCCGTTATGTTATCTAGCGAAACTTACCCGCGACGTTATCTCCCAAGTTATGATTGGCTAGAAACTTGGACAGAATTGAATTGCTCTTCTGATTTCTGTATCAGGAATATCGAGCACGCCCGGCGGAATTGAAGAGCTCATTTATTTTTTTTACGACCGCCCTAAGAATTGTAAGGCATTGACATTGTCGAAAATCCTTTTGTGTTCGCGACCAATATAAATTGAACTTTATACCTTTGTGTATTTTGTTCTAACGGGCAGTTACAAAGATTTAAGAGTCACGGTTTTTGAGCGGGGATTTTTATGATTGAGATACTATGGATTTAGCTCACACATTTATATACAGCGATTAATTTGTTGTTAGAAGCGGAAAGCCAAATAGTAGAGTATTTGGCTTTCGATTATATTGTATTTTTTTGTATTATATCGACTGGCCTTGTGGCTCAGTTGGTAGTATGTCTACCTGCTAAGTTGTAGGTCGTGGGTTCGATCCCCACCCAGGGCTAACGTTTCTGTGATGAGCATGAATGTTTGTTCTGTGTCTGAGTGTTTCTATGCATCATATGTATATATTTACAAAAAAGTATATACCTATGTATTATATCAGCCATCTAGTTCCATAGTACAAGCTTTGCTTAGTTTGGGCTAGATGGTGTTGTGTGAAATGTCCCCAAATATTTATTTATGTATTTAAAAAGTTTACCCTTTATGCCGAGACCATTTGCGTTTTGTGTCGTAAAATCTAACTGATTTTCCTCATATTTGCAATTCTAGTTCATGATTGAGTACCTACCAAATGTTTCTGTTAAATATTGTTTGATTGATTGACGGGCCTTGTGACTCAGTTGGTAGTATGTCTGCTTGCTGAGCTTTAGGTCGTGGGTTCGATCCCCACCCAGGGCAAACATTTGTGTGATGAGCATGGATATTTTTTCTGTGTACGGGTGTTTCTATGTATTATATGTATACATTTACAAAAAATAAAAGTTACAAAAAAAGTATAATTGTATGTATGTTCTATCAACCATCTAGTTCCATAGTACAAAATTTGCTTAGTTTGAGTTAGATGGTATTGTGTGAAATGTCCACAAATATTTATTTATTTATCTATTGTCAAAAAGGCAGATAAATGACGCCACAGCAAACTACCTATTTTTAGAAGATATATCTGTCAATAAAAATCGTTGAATAAACCAAAATTCGGATATATAAAAGAATAGACTTCTATACCCCCCAAGTGTATGTACCTAGCGTGTCAACAGTAAGATGAAAAAATCACAGTTAACAACCTAAGATTTATTTAATTTCAGGTGACTTAAATACTTCCGATTCGATATTTTGACAACTATATACTATATAATAGCGTACAAGCGCGCGGATGCATTGGGTGGAATAGATTTCGTGCGGATGGAACATTCCATCATAAAATCGTTTGTATGACGTCACAGTCGATACCAAAAATGTGGCACGCAAGGTTTCATACTATCGGACACTACACTACTTTTTACTATCGGACAGTCAGAAACACGAAAAAGCGTCACCGTTTCATGGTGGATATTCCAAAAACCCGAACGAAACGCTTTAGTTCCACTTTCATCGTGCGGACTGCTAGAATATGGAATACGCTTCCTGAGTGGGTCTTTCCCGATAGATATAATCTGGGTGTCTTTAAATCGCGAGTGAATTGGTTTCTTCTGGGTAAGCGCGCTCCATCGTAGACCGCAACGTCGCTTAACATCAGGCGAGTTGGCGGTCAAGCGCAAACCTATTTCTATAAAAAAAAAAAAAAAAAAAATATATATATAAATTAAATCGCATGCTTAATCTACTATGTCTGTGTATAAAAGCAAGTTTTGCCAGAGACTGCTCTCTTAATAACTTACAGAAATTTCTCGTCTCAACAAGAATACAGCGAAACACCGTCCATAAAGAATTATGTACTAAAATATTCAGAGAAAAGACCATCGTCTCCGTGAAAGCTAAAAGCCACGATATAAAACTGAAACAAATAAACCAAGATGTAGGTATCTGTAGCTTATCCGAGGGATTTACGATCACACCGAATGAGATTGCTAAGAATATTGTATTTATAGCGAGGTAGCGATGTTTGTGTATAGGTAGTTAAGTTTATTGAGTTCTGGACTGAAGATCAAATTGTCTAATTCCAATGCGTTAGCCTTATTAGGATCTCTCACTCTCAAGATAACTTTCTAAATATAGCAGACTAACAAAAATAGTTCGCCTAAACGATCAATTATAAAAAAAAATGTGGACTTTTCACACAACACCATCTAGCCCAAACTAAGCAAAGCTTGTACTACGGAACTAGATGGCTGATAGAATACATTATGTACTTTTTTAATAAATATATACATATGATACATAGAAACACCCAGACACAGAACAAACATCCATGCTCATCACACAAATGTTTGCCAGGGGTGGGGATCGAACCCATGACCTACAGCACAGCAAGCAGACATACTAACAACTGAGCCACAAGGCCAGTCAATGGCTTATGGCAGACTATTATAAGATCCCAATTTTTCCTATCTTCTTAATATTCTTAACCGACTTCCAAAAAAGAGGAGGTTCTCAAATCGACTGTATGTTTTTTTGTACGTTTGTTCACCGATTACTCGTAGGTGGTCCCACATAAATTTTATGATAATTGGTTCAGTACTTTGGTCTCTATAACAATTGATTAAACTATAATTATTAACTCCGTCTACCTAAAGTCCGGTCGCGTCTGTAGTACTGTATCCATCTTTCGAATAGTTTTTTTATGCTATATTAGGTTTGTGCTTGAACGCCAACTCACCTGATGCTAAGCGATGCACGATGAGCGCGCGAGACTATATCTTTCGAGAAAGACCCAACAAGGAAGCGTGTTCCAAAATTTATCAGTCTGCACAATGAAAGATCCGCCAAATACCACTTTGATGGATCAGCCAAGTATCAGCTGGAAGCTTTAGAATCAGTGGACCGGCGAGCTGTGAGGTTAATCGGTGACGATAAACTAGCTGCCAAGAAGCTACTTAGTCTCGAGCACCGCCGTAAAGTAGCATGTCTGTCTATTTTCTACAGGATTCATTTCGGGGAATGTGCGCAAGAGCTTCACGACCTGATTCCACCCTCCCCATTTCACTACAGGACTAGCAGAAAGTCGGCGAATTACCACCCATTTCTCGTTGAAATGCCAAAAATCCGTACTCAGCGATATCGATCCACATTCCTGTTACTGCACAAGAATGGAATTCGTTGCCGCCATGTCTGTTTCCTGAGACCTACAATCTTGGAATTTTCAAGGCGTTAGAGTGAATAGATATCTTCTAGATCGACGAGCTCCATCCTCGGCCACACCGTCGCTTAACATCAGGCAAGTTGGTGGTCAATCGTAGATCTATCTTCAATAAAAAAATTAAAAATAAAAAAAAAAATGTTTTGGAGTTAGTTAAACGACGAACTGTGTGGATTGCCTTCAAAGCTAAAAAGCTCAGAGCATCGACATGGTGCCTGGCATATTTTAATCGACTTCCAAAAAGAAGGAGGATAGATATTTGTTCAAGCATACAGACTGACTGCATTACCGAAAAACGTTTAACTTTAAGCAATGCATAACATAATTATTTTGTCAACTTCTGGCTGACACGTAATGACAGTTGCGGAAAGAAGACAGAGAACTTAAGATATTGGTTAAAGTTAAGTAATGTTTTTCGGTAAGGCCCATAATTCATAACCTCAGCTCTTTGGAAGTAAAAACAGAACACTCTTGTTGGCCTGCTAATAAATTCGCTTTATCTTTTCCATATTTGTCTGTAATTATTTTGCTGTTATTTTAAAGATTTGTGCCCCGAAAAGTAGCTAACACGAACAAAGTAGGGGTAAACTCAGTACTTACGTAGAAAATTGTGTCGTTTACATTTTGCTGCTTCTAAGATATTTCTCTCCTACTTTGTCACGGTTGTCAAATAAATAAAGTAAATATTTTGTGTATCATAACATGAAGAACTTTTCTGAGTATTTTGGAACGAAAATGAAATTTGTTTCCGAGAAAAGGAGGACTTGCTTAAGGCAATCTTGGATGTTTATTTTGTTGAAGAAGAATACTTTCATGAGCACCTCCAAGCCAACAGTTTTTTACTCAACTACCCAATAAGAGAGTTATGTTTTCGGGTGTATGTATTTTTGTTTACTTCTGGTTGGAAGGCTATTCGTCAATACGATACTTTTAGACGACGCGAGTCTCGAAGATGCGTTTATGGAACCATCCAGCATGCAGAACCCCAGCAATGCTAAGCTGTGGGAGCTGAGCGAGCGAAGCGAGAGTGCTGCGGCAGGGGCCGGCAAGTACTACATTTAAAAAAAAAAATTACTGTAACTAAAATGGTGTTGGCAAAATCATGGTCCCCAAACGTAGGTTACAATAGAGGCAATAACTTGTTACATTACATTATAAATATAAATAAATAAATATTTGTGGACATTTCACACAACACCATCTAGCCCAAACTAAGCAAAGCTTGTACTATGGAACTAGATGGCTAATAGAATACATTTTTTTTTTTTTTTGTATATATACATTATGATACATAGAAACACCCAGACACAGAACAAACATCCATGCTCATCACACAAATGTTTGCGCTGGGTGGGGATCGAACCTACGACCTTTCAGTTCAACAGGTAGACGTAGACACACTACCAACTGAGCCACAAGGCCAGTCATACTTGATTACTTACTTAAACTGCTAATGCTTAATCTAATCTGAGTAGAGAAAGCGTATTCATTATGAAGTCTTGAATACTACTCCAAAAACGCTACCCGAATTCAGTAGTTCGCAACGCTGAATAGCGGAATGTTTTAAGGTAACTTTTTGTAAATAAATACTTGCAAATCCTCCCACATCTTAGAAGCACTGGAGTTCTGAATACTGAATGGGTTCCCTTCCATATACGACTCGAAGAGTCGCCAAAGAGTGTATAACATATTTTTATTTGTGTTTACTTACATTACTTCGATATCGGTATGCTACTGTCTGGCCACAGGGTCCTTAATCTGTATGACGTAACGCCGCGTTACGTGAATGTGACGTGCATGGACAATGAAAATTAGCTTTTAAGTTTTAGAAGCTAAAGTCTAATTTTCATTGTAGACGCAACCACGTCAAATTCACGTAACTCGGCCGATGGTCATACGGAATAAGGACCCAGGCACAAAACAGTTTTGAGTATATTTTTTTTAGTAAACAATTTATTAATCCATTAGAGAAGCCTATGTCCAGCAGTGGACTTCTTATGGCTGAGATGATGATATCGCCAATTTTTATTTTAAGTTAGTTAAGAAAGGTCGGACATACAATCACATATTCCTTAAAAATCTCAACCGGTCATTTATCGCAGTCCAAAAAAATCAAAACAGGACGAGGAGGCATAGTAATAAATTCCCGTTTTTTTTTGTACCTATTCTTGCGCTTAACCGCCAAATTACCTTTATAAAGCGAAGTTGGAGTCTACGACGAGAAACACTTTCTAAGAAGAAATTAATTTTCTTGAACCAAATACATCCAGATTATGTAATATAAAAAAAGACTACATTATATAAAATATTCTACAATTTAGCCGTCCACATGATAAAAATGGATTTCGTTCCTTTGATACTATTCTGAAATACAAAAAGACAATGCACATTTACGAGCAATATTATTTATATATTTCAATTAACTCAAACCTTTAAACAATATTAATTTGATAAATTTTGTTCAAATAATTAGTTTGCATTGAAATTACTCTATTGAATACAAACTCAAACGAGCAATTTCAATGAAAACTATCAACGTAATTCGACTAACTTATAGAATACCTCTATTGAACTTCAAATAAGTACTTAAATTACAAATAAATATACTATTCAAAGGCAAAGGAAACGTTTTCTTCAAGGTATCCCCTAGAGATTACTCAGCTTTCCTAGATAAATTGAAATAATATTATACCTATTGCGTTGCGTTTGAAAAGCAGCTTTAGTGTTTTGTTGCTAGGATTTGTGGCGGTTATGCGTAAACAATTAAGTAAGGAAATAAATCAAATTAAATATTATGACATTATTTTTTCTCACCTCTTTTCGGAAGTAGAGTGTACTGTTACTTTATCTTATTTTTCTTCATAATGACGCGAGTAATTATATGTATTTAATTATTGATTTCCTAAATAAGTTGATACCAAATTAAAATATGTTAATGTAAATTAAACTGTTAACAGTAGAATCGAATCCACCACCGAGGCGCCATACTTGTTTTGTAATAGATTTCTCCTTCTACCATGCTAAAAATGGCAGGATGGCTTGGTGATGGCTCGACTAGTCGGTTGGATTCTATTCTGCTTTGAGCAGCGGTGTGATGAGCAGCTATTATGGTCTAAGTCGTTACTTTCTCTAGTAAAACCGAAATCTTACAATATAAATAAATGAAATATATTTCTCTTATTTAAATCAACAATTTCAGGTAGCACTTTTCCAAAAACCCTACTCAATGATTTTATATGTTTAAAAATGTTTTAAAGAGCGAGAGAGATAGCTGTTTGCGTTGAGCGATTCCTTATGGCCGTCCATAAGGCGTAGCGTAGCCAGTCCAATGTCCCATACTGCAATAATTGCCTGGACAAGATCGCAATGTCCCATACTGCAATAATTGCCATGAAGTCGAATTCTCACAAACATTAATCTGTTTTTATTAGGTATCGCGCCATCAAAGTGCGACAGATTAAATTCGTTATGTGAAGAGTAACAGGTTTATTGTTGACTATAAATTTTCAGGATAAGAGAGATATTTTATTAAGAGACCAAATAAAAAGTATTAGAGGGAGATTACCTACTTGGCCATAAATATAAATTGCTTTCTGATAACTCGGATCAGTTTTATGGGTCTTTAGGTTTTAAGATGTTTTATCTGGAATACGTGATAGCTTTTTGGGTCGTAAATATATCTTTTTTTATTGTGATGACTTTTTTTCAATATCATCAATGTTTTGCGGGATCTTGTTCCATTTAGAACGTAATTATGGGACGTAAAATATTGAGATAATATATATTTTACTGTGTTTTACCGTACCTTTGAGTTTTTGGCAGGAACGTCATAGACAAATGTTTTTGCTCTGTTTTATCTTTCTAAACTTGTGTTATTTTGAATATTAATGCGATAAAAATGGCGGTGTTTTCGATTAAGTGCGTGAGTGGGGGAAAATGAATTAAAGCAGGTCGACAAAACTCCACAGAAGCTTCTAGTAAAGTCGCCATAACTTTACCGAAGCAAGACTCAAATTTGGAAATGACTGTTTACGTGACTTAGACTGTGACTAGAACTTTATATAACTTGTATTATTCAAGAAACTTGAAAATATTTCAATACTTGACACTGGCAAATCGCTAATCGCGTGGTCCAATAAAAAAAATCGGACAAGTGCGAGTCATACTCGCCCACCGAGGGTTCCTTAAAACTAGTAGATAAAAGGGGGAAATTATATTTTTTTTATATTTTCCTTCATAAACAAAAAATATGTATCGTAAAATGTGCTAATGAAGCTCTTTCATATATGATACATGCTATCAGTTTTACGTGCTATGTGCCCTGCCCACTGCCACGTCACTAAGTGAGCACGTTTCAGTGCCATATTATGTACTCGCACACTATAAAATACGCTAAAACAAGCAATTGTGAAATATAATAAAAAAATATAGTTTAAAAAACTGATGAAAAAACCGATGTCAAAATCATATGCGACTTGGTGTTTACTTTTCTACAGGCACTTGGATGATAATTTACCAGTTATTTTGTTATAAAACCAAAGTACCTACTGCATAGATGCAGTAGGTACTTTGGTTTTATTGTTTTTTTTTTATATTTGGTATAGTAGATCTACTATACCAAATATAAAAAAAAAAACACATAAAAATCGATGCACAATTGGCTGAGTAATCAGTGCACAAACACAAAATAAATACAGACCGAATTGATAACCTTTTTCTTTTTGGAAGTCGGTTAATAACAAAATCAGATATATCCACAGTACGAAAGCTATCCAAATTCCCTAATCAGGTAAATAATCCTTGCAAGCGACAAATTCCCAGCCCCTTTGCCATTTGTTACCGACCTACTTTCTCTAATACATAATTCATCAACGCAGTTTTGCTATGTGATATACGACGGCGATACTTAATCCCTGAAAGGTAATTTTCTTGGGCAATTTTCTTAATTAATTGCCTATGAGGCAGGTCTGTTTGGTTTTGTTTATGGTGTTTGCCTTGTGATATAGGGGTGACATTGGAGACGGAAATAAGAATACCGCTCTTAAGTATAAGCATAATACATATATCATATATAAATCTTGTACGAAAATTAGGATTCCAGCTGTAAAGAGATCCTTTCGCCGTTTACACAACGTTTTTCCAACCAACTGCGCAAGAAGTAGGCTTATGTTTTTCGAGTGTATGTTGGTTTGTATGTATGTATGTATGTTTCTATATTACCTTAAACGGCTTTTGACTGATTTGTTGTGCGAGGTGTCGTTAAATTTGTCTTTACCCCCCGAGTGTCATAAACTATATTATTTGTATAAATATTAATTAAATAATTATTATAATTAAATAATTATTATAATTACATAATTATTATAATTAAATAATTATTATAATTACATAATTATTATAATTAAATAATTATTATAATTACATAATTATTATAATTAAATAATTATTATAATTAAATAATTAGTATATAATTATTATTAATTAATTAAACACTTTCAAAAATAAAACAATGCGACTTTTTCATAACCTCCAACGAACTTTTTCGTAAAATATAAGTAATTTTACTAGTTTTATTAGAATGTTCATATAAAACCTTTTATAGCGACTTTGCACATACTTTCTCACAAAACACAGTGTATCATGCGGGTAACTAAATCGTAAAATAGATGAAAAGTCACTTTTTTCAGTCGGGTATTTTGATTATCTTTTTATTTTTATGTATAAAAAGACTTGTATTTATAAAAATACACTTTCTTGTATCCAATGAAATTTATGCATTCAAAACAATAAATATGAATTCACTAATAATGGACTATTTTTTTTTTCTTGAGGGACGAAGGTGGATGAAGGTCAAACTACCTAGGAATACCTAAGATCGAAATAAGTCAATACTCTGTAAAGAATGAATTATATTAGATTAAAACATTACCTAAACTATTTTATATTACGAAAACAAAGCTTCAACGTTCACATGAAATAAGCCTAATCCTATAGTCTGTCTGCCTAATAATATTTCACTATTTCAAACCAACAGCTCACTTGTAAATCCTGAAGGCAACCCCTAGAATTATCATCTATTATTAGTTGACAAGTGGTTAGGAACAACTAGTTTGAGCTACTGTTTGCGGTTTGAGAAACAGATCTTACAAGAGTTACTTGTTTATATATTAGTTGGTTTTATATTCATCATCATCTCAGCTATAAGAAGTTCACTGCTGGACATAGGAGTCCCCCATGGATTTCCATAAAGAGCAATTGGAAGCGGCTTGCATCCAGCGTCTTCCCGCCACTTGTATGAGGTCGTCTGTCAAACTCGTGGCTGGTCTTCCTACGCTGCGCTTGCCGGTGCATAGTTTCCACTTGAGAACTTGAGACCTATCCGTCATCAGTTCTACGTATTATATACCCTGCCCACTGCCACTTCAACTAGCTAAACGTCATATTTTATTGCAATGTATATAATGAAAGGAGCGTTCAGTTTATGTTAATGGAAAGGACATTTCTGCTGTAAGACGTAATTAGCTGTAAATGACTAGGTTTAGACATTGCAAAATATATATTAAATGTTAAATTTTGCATAAAATATTTTTGACAAACCTAACCCATAACTAAAAACATAACCCACCTTCTTACGCAATCGGGTAAAAGTTCAAATACCATCCATACAAGTAACAATTTTCTTAGTTTTACCGCCTTAGAAATACGCAATTTGATTTACGTGGATGACATATTTGTCAGTTATTTTATTATAAAAACTAAAATACTAAACTGATTTTGATATTTTGATAAAATTTTTATGGAATACCTCTGATGTATGACCTACCAAACAAAAAAATATCATCAAAATCAGTTCATAATTGACGAAGTAATCGTGTATCTTTTTGGAAGTCGGTTAAAAAAATAACAACAATTTAAAGAGTTGGTTAAATTTTACTAATATTACATTAAAAAGTGCCCAAAATAACTAAAAACTAACATAATGAAAACATCTGTGGTTATCTAAATCCATCCAAAATTTCATGCCTATGTTAGGTACAAGCCGTTGTGGAGTTCCCTAGTGAGGAAACAACCCAAGCTAAAGCATCAGTTTATGGTGTTAGTATTCTGTACTTACACCGTTCTTAAAAATTTAGTCTATGTGTAAAATTTCATTACTTCGTCGAGCGGAAATTTTGCCATGAAAATGCGTTTTGAACCATCTTTTTCCCCAGATTTCAGGCCACATATTTTGCATCTTTTACAAGACATAAATTTGAAAATAACGTTATGATAATTACCGTTGTTTGAATTATTGTTAAATTAAATGTTTATATGTTTCTCGGAATAAGTGACAATTATTATTAAAAAATAATATTTTTGGCGGGAACGTAAATCTTTTGACGTTCCCGCCAAAAACCATAAATCCAAATCATCAATTCTGATTTGTCACTTTGATCCTTCCGTCTGTTGTTGGAAGAATGGACTTTAGAGACAGCAGCCACAAAAGATTAAAAAAATGTTGAAGCACAGACTTCAACATTTTTTAACATTCAAACAGTGTAAATGTCAATTTCGGACTAAACTCCATACTTATACAATTTTCTATGGAGTAGCGCCAGGCTGGGTAAGTATATCCAAAATGTATTTGTGAAATGTTGTCAATTACTATCATCTACATTTATTTAATTAAAATATATGACGTGACCCTGGTCAATCAAAGAGAATCTATTCTCTTAGCGTCTGACTGTTGTTTATTTTTCTCTCCGAAAAGGACACACGGCCTCTATTAGCCGCGTTACCAAAGAGAATGTATTTTCTTAGCGTTGTTTATTTTTTCATTTGAGAAGTTGGTAAGGACCCACGGCATCTATTAGCCGCGTGTCAAAATTAATAATGTTACAATAACAAAGCGTGTACCCAAATACGTCATAAACCCTTGTCTATTTGATCGCACTTCTAAAATCTTGAACCATTACATGCCTAGAAGGGTTGTACCAACTTACGATTGGTACCAACCTAGAGGTGGTTAAACGTAGAAACTATAATTTTCCAAGAAAACTTATTAGATTTGCTTGGTGAATACGATACTGGCTCCGTTTCTCAAATCCATAGATAAGTTGGCATTGTTACACATGTTCTGTGGGTGATATGTAACATTTAATACTAAATAAGACGTGTGTGTGTGTGTGTGTACTAACTTAAGCTGTTCCAGGATTTTCATCTGTAATAATAACAAATGTAAATGTGTATTCGTGACAGGAATGGAATCAAGGTTGAAAGTAATAAGTAATTAAAATTTATTCTAATAAAAAAAACTGCTGGTGTATGTCGTTAGCGCCGGCCACCTGCTATCAACACCAACTCACTCTTCCCTGCTACCAACCTCTCAAAAAAAAAAAAAAGCTGATTAATTAATCAATTCCTTTAAACGAGCAATTCTTGTATATATATATATATATAATCTGAATCTCGGAAACGGCTCCAACGATTTTAATGAAATTTGGTTTGTAGGTAGATAAGGGGACGATAAATCGATTTTCTTAGGTTTCATTTTTAGTGAACCCGGATTTGCCCATAAATTTTCAGACATAAAAAATCCGAGTGAAGCTCGGTTGCCCAGGTATTTTTAACAAGTTTAGAAAACTCAAAAAGTCCCGATAAAAAAACTGCTGAACCGAATTTGATGACACATAACGAAGAACACTCGATCACGATGAAATCCTATTTCAAACAAAAAAACTATATCAAAATCGGTCCATGCGTTTAAGATTTACGATGCCAGAGACAAACACATAGATACACAATCTCATAGTATCTTACAGGATGTTTGGACATTCGATGCAGGTACTCAAAGGAAATGGAAATAATGAAATCAAGTTAAATTATAAACAAACTGCCACATTCTGGGATTTTCGAAAATATCAGAAATAGAATAAAAATTGCTCAAACTAGCAAAGTTCTGTTTTTTTTTCTTAATAAGGTCATCTATCACTTATCTATCACACAACTTTCAGCTATCAAATAATAAATAATATATGCATAAAAAATTATAATGCATTAAAAATTTTTGATTCAGTCGAATCGGGCAAAAAAACTTTTAACTGCGCCTTACTTACATGAGTGAAATAAGCTGAGAGAAATTTCTATTCTGATTTGAATTGTAATCTTCAGTAATTTATAGATTCACAATTCTCAAAGAATTATCTTCAATTCTTCACACGTTGATTCACACCATTACCAGCGTTAAGTATATTTCCAATTGTAACTTTGAGATGGGAGAGTTTGTTAACCAATACATTACGTGATTAAAAGTTATGTATGTCTCACGCTCAATCTTTTATACATACATTATACAGGGTGTTTGGTTATCCGATGATACAACAATTAAAAAAAGTTTTCATCAGGTATCATTGATACTGCCGACGAAATAGTGAATAACATATTTTTTTATTCCTCAGCCAATTTATAGGATATCGAAGAAAAACTGTTTTTAAATATTTCTTTATCTAAATAAGCAAATTGACCTCTTACTTTTAACACGCTTTTACTAGGTCGACCTGTATGTAATGAAATCTAAGGTAACTAATTTAACCATCTTCCAAGGATCGTAGCGCCATGAAAATTGGCAGCTGTATGTAGTTCTGATGACAATACAATGATATGGTACTGTCGAACTGATCTGATGATGGAGCCGGAAGATGTGAACTAGAACTTCATGATGGAACATCGTATCATAGCTGTTTGGATTTATTAGAAAAGTCTTGTAATGAACTTTTATCACAATAATTTGTAGCGTGTTTTTTAGGTTTTTAAACTGTAATTTATTTTAATATCCCTACTCAATGATTTTAAATGTTGTAAAATATAAGTATAACCTTCCTTCTTACGCAGTATTACGCGGGTAAAAATGTTGTGTGTGATGCGCGAGAGAGATAGCTGCACCCGTGGAGCGAATCCTTAAAGACACGCGACGGTCTTAACATTACGTGAATTGGCGGTCAAATTAATAATATTGACGCAAAAAGACCTCCACAAATGAAGTACTCAAGAATGAAATTTATATAGAAAATTAGCGTCACTTTATCACAGACGTCCTCAAATACGGACTCGGAGCATGACTGTACATAAAGAAAACGAGCTTTCGTCGAACCTACATACATTAATCTTTTACGCGAAGCGGTTGCTCCTTACTTACATTAAGTAAGGCTGAGTACGCGTACTTTGGTCTTCATTCGGTTAATGTGGCGGCATGTAAACACCAGAAGCTTTTGTTTGATCTATCTTGGTAAACAATGTTACTAATTTTAGCTTTTAACTAGATGAATATCTCTAGTTAGTTTAGATACGTAAGTTTCTATACGAAATTATGTGAGGATTTCGACAAATAATTGAGTGGTTTTACATTAGATCGCATGGGCACGTTTTGCACGTGTCGCGTGTTACGTATAAATGAAGATGTCATCATCATCAAGTCAGTCACAAGAAGTCCACTGCTGGACATAGGCCTCCCCCATAGATTTTCAAAAAGACCGATTGGAAGCGGCCTGCATCCAGTGTCTTCCTGCCACTTGTATGATATCTGCTGTCCACCTTGTGGCTGGTCTTCCTACACTGCGCTTGCCGGTACGTGGTCTCCATTCGAGAACTTTTCAAGCCCATGGGCCGTCAGTTCTACGTGCTATGTGCCCTGCCCACTGCCACTTCAACTTGCTAATCCGCTGTGCTATGTCGGTTACTGTTGTACGTCTACGGATTTCTTCGTTTCTGATACGATCTCACAGAGAGACCTCGAGCATAGCCCTTTCCATAGCTCGTTGCGTGACTTTGAGCTTCCTTATAAGGCCCATAGTAAGTGACCACGTTTCAGTGCCATATGTCATCACTGGTAGCACACACTGGTCGTAAACTTTCGACTTGAGGGACTGGGGTATATTGGAGAAGATGTAGGTGGATAAATTTATTGTGAATCATACATGTGGCTTGCTCGAAAGCGTAGCTAAACGCAGTACATGCTGTATACAGAATGATTATTTGAACACTAGCGATATTGATACAGGATGCTCAGTAATCGATTCTCGTTCCAAATAATCAAACAAAATAGGTAACCAAAATGGGTGGGTAATATTTTGGTGTTTTTTTTTGGTGTTGTTTGACCTAAACATTTTGCCAACAAGTATATTTATATTAAAAGAAAAACAAAATACCTGACCTAATACGCTGTTGAGTGTACGTTTTTGTGAAAAAGTATGCGTAAAATCGCTGTAAGATTATAAATGCGCATTCATTGGAGTAATTTTAGTAAAATCAATTGTATATTACGAAATAGTTCGTTGGAGGCTACGAAAAATCGCATTTTTAATTTTTAGGGTTCCGTACCCAAAGGGTAAAAACGGGACCCTATTACTAAGACTTCACTGTCTGTCTGTCTGTCTGTCTGTCTGTCTGTCTGTCTGTCTCCAGGCTGTATCTCATAAACCGTGATAGCTAGAAAGCTGAAATTTTCACAAATTATGTATTTCCGTTGCCGCTATAACAACAAATACTAAAAATAAAAAATAAAAAAATATTAAGGGGGGTCCCCATACAATAATCGTGTTTTTTTCGTATTTTTTTGCTCAATATTAAAAACGGTAAAAGGTAGACGCTTCAAATTTTCACAGAATATTTACTTGTATATTACCTTTCAAAATAAATAATTAAATAATAATAAAGTAAATATTAAAGGGGGGCTCCCATACAACAAACGTAATTATTAAGCAATTTTTACTCGATCTTAATTAACAGGTAGAAACTTGAATATTTGTGAGTAAATATTTAGAAATATATTAACTGTAACAATAAATACCTAATCTAATACATAAAAACTCACAAAATGAAAATAATCCGTGCATCTAAACGCGGTGCGAGCGCCGCGCCGCGGTGTGGTGGTGGCGCGAGCGCGAGGCGGTTGATAAGCAACGGCCGCGCGGGTAGCGGGGGAGGTAACATCACGGAGCGAGCCATAGCCGCGCGTATTCGCGCGAGGGTCGTCATGCTGCCTGGATGTGTATCGAAAACCTACCTATAAGTTTGCGATTTACTACTTGGAATTTCGTTGATTTCTCGTTATTTTATACGATTTTCTGTTATAGATGATAGTACGGAACCCTTCGTGCGCGAGTCCAACTTGCACTTGGCCGATTTTTATTTACGTTTAGACTGTGAGCTGTCATATATAAACATACATAGATACACTCGAAAAACATAAGTCTCCTTATTACGCAATGCGACCTGCGTTCGCTCGATGCGTGAGATTGTGCGGCGGCTATTAATTGAGGAGTCGGGGAAAACTTTTACCGAAGTTTTCTTAGTTGTTTTTTCTAGAATTTGTTTCGATTTTATTTATTTATATGTTCTTAATTAACATGTTCTTGAATATTGTGAGTGTTTAAACAACAACCTGTATATTGCTTCACAGCAGGTAGCGAGAGTGGTGGGGGATGGCTGTTCAGTCATATACGTAGCTATATTTGTGTAATGTAATTATATTGCAATTTAATTTAAAGCTATACATGCGAAGGCAGATAAATGGACCACGTAGCTAACGTGCGTAGCCTCTGTGTGCTTATACGCTACAATGGAATTTTATATTGACTCTCACAGAATGCCGCGACGTATTTTGTTTTAGTAACGTTAGCCCTTTTCTAAGATCGACCAAGATTCTAAGAATAGTCTTAGAATATTGGTCGATCTTAGAATAAAGCCTCGCAAAAAATTACATTGGAAATTAGACTTCAAAGTTCACTGATAATATACGAGTATATTGAATGCACTTCAAATAACTACGCTTTTTTAAACAGGAATGTTTATTTTTTTGACGTGACAACGTCTAATAAATCGATGAACGCCAGCTGCACGCACGAAAAAGTATGACTCATTGTCCCGTAACGTTACGCTACGTTACGTTATGACGTTGTCACGTTAAACTATCGTTCGTAAACCAACTTTACAGACAACCAATTTTTTTAACTCAGAATCGTCTTTATACTAGCGAACTTGCTAAATTTTTTAGATCCTAAAATAAACTGCACAGTTACAATGATATTGCTTCTCTATTAATAAATAGTAATTCCTTACTTAAAGAATCCCTACTCTGTAATTCCAGTCCAGCACATCGTCCAATTCGCGCGGAAAATTCACGCATTCTTCGCAAATTCGTGCCGCATAGCATTACTTGTTTGGCTCGTCTGCATGCATGCCACATGCATGACCGCGTCGGAAGGAATTTGCACCCTTGTGTTACATACTAAATGGAATGAGAGAAAATTTAGAGTCGGTTTAAAAGAACTAAAAGTTCTCGTGTGGAGACCACGCACCGGCAAGCGCAGCGTAGGAAGACCAACCACAAGGTAGTCAAATGACCTCAATGACCTTACATAAGTGAAAAAAGACACTGGATGCAAGTGGATTCCATCAGGTCTTTTTGAAATATCAATATGTTATTACTAAATATAATATCAGAAACTACTTTTAGTAACCTCATATATTCTGAAAGATCTTAGCTCTTTTCATTGGCTCGGTCAATAAAAACGAGACTACAGTAGGCTATTAAATGTTGATCATATATATATTATGTTGATATATTGTAGTCATAATTATAGTTTAAAAAACTGAAGCAACCGACTTCTCATGGATGTCAGAACTGGACCAAATTGGACTACACGGGAAGCACCAGCTTTCAAATAAAAAAAAAAACATTAAAATTGGTGCACCCAGTCGAAAGTTCTACAACAAACATAAAAAAAATACAGTCGAATTGAGTACCTCCTCCGTTTTTACAGTTGGTTGAAAAATAATAAAATACAATCACAGTACCACGATCATAGATCGATCAACGATATCACGATCACCCATCCAAAAACAGACAAGATCATCCGTAGCTCATCTACGATAGTACGGATACCCACTCAGCTAAAGTTAAACCCCAACAAAAGCCCTAGAGCTCTATGTACACAATTCCGAAACCATAACATCAATTCCTAGAAACATGTAAACCCACCCCGAGCTCGAATTCTCAGAAATTGAAGATTATAACGCGACGTAAGTAACAATGATCGAGCTTTAGCGAACGTGGAGAAATTGGGTCATATTTGGATTATCGCCTTTGTCAGAATCGGAACTGCCTGCGACGTGAAGATCCCGGCGAAATCTTGTTGATAATTGTATTACTAGAAGTGCTCTTTGAATTTGTCGCCTTTGATTTGTGTCGGATTTAATTTAATTTCTTAGATTTAATTTAATTCATCATTATCATCATCATATTAGCCATAAGAAGTCCACTGCTGAACATAGGCCTCCCCATGGATTTCCAGAAAGACCGGTTGGAATCGGCCTGCATTCAGCTTCTTCCTGCCACTTGTAAGATATCCTCTGTCCACGTTGTGGCTGATCTTCCTACGCTGCGCTTGCCGGTTCTACATTATTATTTCATACAAAATATTAATCTCTTCAATTCTTACACTCAAATTTTATGCATGATATTCATTTACTGCATAATTTATATAAACATAAGCTCGAAAATACGCGTAAATTTATAATTTAATTTTAAAGTCCATTCTGCACAACACTAAGCAAACACAGTTATCAGAAACTTCGTTTTCTGCATTCAAAAACAACGATAAATTGTGCAGTGTTTTAGAGTTGAAATTCGCATATCGATATAATTATGTTATCGATAGTGAGGCTGATTGCTTATATATGACAAAATTGTTCATATTATTATTAATTGAATAACTCAAACTCGTACTAGCCGATTAATGCCGACTATAGACATTCGCCAAGACACCAGGTACTAAAAAAAGCTAAGGCCACCAGTTTGCACAGTAATTTAGTTGAACGGGACTATTTACCCCCATTTTGTCTGTGAACTTCTGGGACGTGTCGTTTTTTTGCGCTCGAGTCAAAGTGTCTCCAAGCTCTTACGAAGAAAACGAGATCTCGTATGTACACACTCATCTATTCAGTTGCTCGCTAACTATGTTTGACTGAGGACGAGTATCATTATGTGGTCTAACCGACGCGAGTTAGGGCTTTTGCAGTATTATCAAAGAGAATCATTGCTATGGAAGCCAAAGGATTTTAAACGCAAAGATAAGATAATAAATAAACAAATATTGGAGGACATTTCACACGACGCCATCTAGCAGATAAAACCAGCATCAGTTTCCTTGTCCAATACGGCGCATGTTCGCAGTTCAACTGATGACGTCGAGTGTGTCTGTGTATGTATTGTACTCCCGTTCATTGTCAGAAACATTCGACGATAAGTTCTTGACAAAATTATACAGGCGGCGTCAAACTGTAGAGATTTACCAACCATATGTAATATTTATTATTTTAAGTATAATATGCCGGAGCCTGGAGGGTTGGTGGTAATGAGACACATGATGGTATCGGTATAATTTATTGTAACAAATAACTAAGCTTATATACTAAGTACTACGTGCTAGAGGCCTCCTATCTATATCAGTCACATTCTTATCATCTATGTTAATGCATCCTAAAGATGACTTATCATTCTACATATAATCACGCATCACGAACACTAAAATATGTGGCTATATATCTTTATATTTTTTTAATATTTGAGCTTTCAGCAAAATGAGGGATCGGGTGAGATACATTTCACTTCAATATTTTTGGATCACCTATCCAGCACTCCACGTATGACAAGTTAGGTGATATTTTTTCTAGATTTATTTTACTTTCTTTGTCGGCGAGATTTATAATATTGGTTGACATTCCACACAATAGTAAAACCAACCATTTAGCCAAACATATCTATTACATAACAGCTTTCCAGTACTAGCCGTCTTTGCGGAAACTATAAGGGTTTTTTGTTGACTATTGAACCCTAAGATAACAATAATAAAAATATATAATTTATACAATACGACAATTAAAATATTTTTGTCGACAATTCACTTATCGATAAGATTATATTATTACGTCACTAATGGAGAATATTTAACGACTATCGAAACTATCAAATCACAGAAACAGTTTTCCAAACTTGATTAAACTTTTTCTTATTAAAGTTTTATCTTATTCCCTACATTTGCCTAGTTTCTTGTGTTGTTCGGTCAAAAATAAAAGCTTCTGCTATGTTTTAAGTAACGCAAAATAATAAAAGTGGAGTTAAAGCGTTTCGTTCGAGTCTTTGTTTACGCTATGTGCCCTGCATCTGTCACTTCAATATGCTAATCCACTGAACGATATCGCACGCGTGTTATATTCCACACATTACCGCTCGCGAATAATAGTCTAGTAAAAATAAATCCGTTTGTATGGAGCAGATCGCAGTATTTGCAACTGGGGGGATTCTTTGAAATTATGATAGGTAAATAAGAAAAAATCATAGATCAACAATAATCCCCGATTTATAGACTAGCTGCATTCCGCGGTTTCACTCGCGTAGTTATGAAAAACGGTGATGATTATGATGATTATAAGTAGCTTATGTCCGTCTCCAGGTCCAAAGCTATCTCTATACTAATTTTCATAACGATCGGTTCAGCCGTTTCAGTGTGTAAAGGTAACAAAATTAGCTTTTATAATATAATTATGAAATTGTGTCAAATGTATTTCAAAACACCAGTACCTACATTCATTTAAATAACAATATACTTAATTGTCTTTTATGTTGTCACAAATCTTATTTTTAATAGACTAAGCGAAACATTCCCACCCTCTAGCCACCTTTGCAAACAACGCTGCCGCCTATGCATTACCCCATTCATAAGTTGTACCACAAAACGTAGTAAAATGATTTGGCAACCGTCCAACCGGCTACCTATACCGGATTTGTCATGTTATTATGAAAGCTAACTTTTATGGAATCTTGTTTTCTTGTGCCTTTTTCGGGAAGCTTCGGGAACGTCGGATGGGAAGATCGTTATTGTTATGCCCTGTGGTTGTGTAAGCCGGGCTTGAATAGGATAGTATTATTAGTAGGGAAATTGAGGAATATTTTGGAAATGTTTTTGTTACCAAAATTGAGGGCTGAGTATTCCAAAACAACTGTTAATACTTTTGCTATTTATTCTAATTTAAAATCGAAATAGACATTCTATAATATTGAGTTTTATTGCTAGAATAATCATATCATTAAGATCAAAATAAAGTTTTAAAAAAGCAGCTTAAAACAGATTTTTCACCAACAGCGGGTGCGTTGGTTCTGGGATATTTATTTGGTATTTTTCCACACGTTTTTAGGGTTTCAAGTTTCGTTATGACAGTCTGTCTGTCTGCGGCTATACTCAAATTTTATTCGTAACAGAATGCTATGATTTGTTATAAATAGTGATAAAATTAAAATCTTTATAAAAAGGTTTTGGGGTACCTACCCTTCGTTGAAGCACTGGTGCTATTTGAGGTACACATAAGTACGTACCTATAATAGCTATAAATTCAATATCAAGATTTGAGCAGAACATACAAACAAACATAAGTATTGACAACAAAAAACAAAATACCCGACTGCAAAAAGCAGTTTTTGCATTTTATTAATATTTTTTAGGATAATTTTAGTAAAATTACTAGAAAAAATTCGTTGGAGGTTACGAATAAACACATTTTTCATTGGAATTAAACAATTTGAACGGATATATCGGGTATATTTTACACAATTTTTATAACCTGACGTTTCGAACACTGCAAGCGTCCAATCAAGTCAATGAGTAACAATTGCAAAAACCTTAGAAAACACCACGTTTTTATTCTTGCGAGAGTTGTATTATTACTATTACAAAAAAAAATATCCTCTAGCTAGCGCCCAGTGGTGTGAACCACGACTATCGAGTTGTTAGGGTTGTCGAAAAAAACACTAAAAAAATATTTTTTAGTTTCGTATGGAAAAAAAAGTTTCACATTTATTATTAACATTTACGTATACGATTCCAAACGTGATATAGATGAACACCTTTGAGTATTGTTGGGCCTCACTCGGACACCCTGTAGGACCCTCGGACACCTAGGAAGTAAAGATGAATCGATGACACCTCGCATATCAAAATCGATTAAACCCTGTAGGCTGTAGGCGATCGAGCAACATACATTCATACAAACATATATATACCAAAAAACATAACCCTCCTTCTTACGTAGCCGGTAAAAAACATATAAAACACAAGCAATATCTACATGTTATTTTAATTGCACGAAAAAAATTTATGAAAAAAAAAACACAATAAATGTAAGTGATTGCATCAATTTGCGAACAAAAACATCGCTACAGGGAAAATATCACGTTCCACGTTCACAGGGAGAGCCGCAACAGGAAAACGGTTCAAATATCTCCTATCCAAGCTGGATAGGAGATATTTGATTTGAGTGAGCGTCTACACGGAACTTTCGCGCAGAATTATCATCATCATCTTTCTGGCCCTATCTAGTCGACGGTATAGTACGGCAGTAACAGTTTATCGTTGTTATTAAGGATTCCGTAGTAAACAAGGAACCGTTATAATCCTTACATCTTAGAAGGACCTAAAAGCAAAATGCCCTACATATCAATCAATCAATAACACTTTATTGACACCACATAAAGTAATAAGACAATAAACACATAAGAAAATGGCACAAAAGGCGGTATTATCGCTAGAAGCGATCTCTTCCAGACAACCTTGGGATGTGATGGATAAGTAGGTATATGTAAAGGCGGGCGGTGGTGCTAATTTGAGTAAATACTCATACAATACATATTAAATACATATTAAAACGATACAAAATCTAAATGACTTAGTAGCAAAACGTCCTATTATTGGAATGACACAAGATCAAAATGGCCTGATAGCAAAATGACCTATTAACGAAATGCCCTCTATGTACAGTAAGAAAAAAATGTTTTAGATAGAAGTTTATGTGTATAATAAAAAGAAACCTAACGAACCAAACCTAAGAATTGATTTAACTGAAACATTTTTTTCTTACTGTACATAGAGGGCATTTCGTTAATAGGTCGTTTTGCTGTCAGGCCATTTTGATCTTGTGTCATTCCGATAATAGGACGTTTTGCTACTAGGTCATTTAGATCTTGTGTCGTTTTAATATGTGGGGCATTTTGCTTTTAGGTCCTTCTAAGATGTAAGTGTTATAATTTCGCCATGACCGTCTGTCTGTCTGTCTTCTTGTCCGCGGCTTTGTTCAAAAACTATTAGTACTAAAAAGCTGTAATTTGGCTTGGATATGCATATTACCTAACGGCGTAACGTCGAGAAAATCGTGGAATAAAATTAAAAAATGGGGTGTCCGCCTTACACATAAAATGGGGATTTGTTTGTACACAGAGTTCTAATAGCTATTTGGTCTCTATAATACAAGATTTGCTTAGTTTGAGGCTAGATGGTGCTATGTAAAATATCCACCAATATTTATTTACTTATTTATTCTTCCAGGTAAGATTCCCGCTCCATCATCGATAGCAACGTCGCCTATCATCAGGTGTGTTGACGGATAAGGGCCCGGCGCCATTTTGCAACCGTAATTTCGGTGATTAGTGTAATTTTTCGCCAATCAATTGATAAATTTTGTTCAATAATGATGATAACTTTGTTATATTCGACGAAAAAGAATGTGTCGAACGCAAACGAGAACTGCACCTCCATACTCTTAAAGATAACTAAAGACCAATTAAAGATAGAGTAAACTAAAGACTTAAAGATAACTAAAGACAAACTATTTTACATTCCAAACAACAACTTTTAATTTTAGATTATGTTAAAGAAGTTTTGTAACTGTCGAATAATTGAATTATTATATTGTATACACTGCCTTAAATCAAACAGCCTTGATAGACATTTTCCTTTGGCTTCAAATTGTAATTAAAAGTAAATAACTTTTAGATTTGCCTTTTTATTATAATATTATATTTGAACCGTCCTTGGAGAAGTTCATCATCTCAGCCATAAGAAGTCCACTGCTGGACATAGGCCTCCCCCATGGATTTCCAAAAAGACCGATTGGAAGCGGCTTGCATCCAGCGTCTTCCCGCCACTTGTCATCTGTCCATCTCGTGGATGGTCTTCCTACGCTGCGCTTGCCGGTACGTGGTCTCCACTCGAGAACCTTTCGGCCCCATCAGCCATCAGTTCTACGTGCTATGTGCCCTGCCCACTGCCACCCTCCCTGGTAACTTGGAGAAGTTACCAGGGATTAATAGTAGTAGCGGGCAGTAGTTTGGACAACAAAAACTAATTTATCGTTTGTTTACGATCATTGATGTGGGTGCCCTGTTTGGGGTCGCACAATTATTAATTGGTGTAATTTATAACGAGGCCGTCTTGATACGTATAAAGTAGTTAGAAACAGTAAGGTACGTCAAAATGAAACAAATTTTTGGAGATTATAGCGCGCAGCTATCTCCCTCGCGCATCACAACATTTTTACTGGCAACGGAATTACAAAGCAAACCGGCCAAGTGAGAGTCGGACTTGCCCACAAAGAGTTACGCACCATTATCTATAAAACCGACAAAAAATAATGTCTGTTGTATGGGAGCCCCCCTTAAATATTAATTTAATTTAATTTTAATTATTTATTTTTAAAGTGAATAATATAACTCAATATTCTGTGAATATGTAAAGCTTCTACCTGTTGCCTTTATCAACATCGAGCAAAAACGAGCAAAAAATCATGTTGATTGTATGGGAGCCCCCTTAAATGTTTATTTTATTCTGTTTTTTAGTATTTTTTGTTATAGTCTGGTGACAGACGGACGGATGCACAGACAGCGAAGTCTCAGTATTAGGGTCCCGTTTTACCCTTTGAGTACGGAACCCTAAAAACACATATTTTCTTATTCATCAGCCAATTTAAAAGATATCGGATAAAAACTTGTTTTTAAATAGTTCTCCTGTTTATATAAACAAATGCAGCTCTCATTTTTCTAATATCCCTATTCAATGATTTTATATGTTTAATAAATTACAGTTTAGAAAACTAAAAAACACGCTACAAATTATTGTGGTCAAAGTTCATTACAAGGCTTTTCTAACAATTCCAAACACAGCTATGATACGATGTTCCATCATGAAGTTCTAGTTCATATCCTCCGGCTCCATCATCAGATCAGTTCGAAAGTACCATATTATTGTATTGTCATCAAAACTACATACAGCTGCCAATTTTCATGACGCTACGATCCTTGGAAGATGGTTAAATTAGTTACCTTAGATTTCATTACATAGTTACATACAGGTCGACCTAATAAAAGCGTGTTAAAAAGGCTGATGCGCGAGAGAGATAGCTGCGCGCGCTGAGCGAATCATTAACGGATTTATCGCGTATATTTAAATAATTTTATGACACATCGAATATTGTTTTAAGTATTAAACAGTAATAAAAGTCTGTCAAAAGTCCATTTAAGCCCTATATTGCGTTATAATAAATCATTTATGGAAAAAATTAAAATGAAATGAAAAAATATTTATTTGTACAAATATATAATATGAATGAACTAAAAATAAATAATAAGTATAACATTTTCAAGAACCTCGTTCATAAGCATTACCTATCTCTCTCTATCGTATTAGGTATTATATTATGTGTATTTTATTTATATTTATATTCTATAATAATTTACAACATACTTAATATTATTCTATTTATTAAACTTACTAACTACATAAATATTAAATACATAAATCAGTCAAACAGCCCACCCCTGATTGTGCCCGACGCAAAGGTGCCCATGACACTCGCCGCATTACCTCGTTTAATGGCGATAGACCACCTTTGCATCAGGTAAAATCCGGAGCGGGGGTCGCCACAAGTCTCCCTTATCCGCTGCCCCAACTCCAAAACTGAGACTTTGGCTTCAGCGCCCCAGCTGCCCATGGTCTCCACGGCGATGGGTACAAAATGATACCGCGTCATATTTATATTGTATATAATATACGTTATGTATAAGTCTATTGATTTATTAAGTATTTATGTATTACAATACCAAATGTAATCTTTATTAGCACATACATATTATAGTGTCATAGGCATTTTATTGTTGAATTTGTAATGTAACCACAAACCTCCACATTCTAAATTATACAACTTCTATCCACCCTAAGGTTGTCTGGCAGAAATCGCCCTATGCAATAAGACCGCCTTTGTACTGTCGTTTAAGTTTATTTAAAGTTTGTACTTTATGGATGTACAATAAAGTTATATTTTTTTTATTTATTTTTTATTTGACGATAAACTTGTGCTTGACCGTCAACTCATATGGTGTTAAGCGACAGTTACGGTCTACGATGGAGCGCGCTTGCCTAGAAGAAACCTATTCCCTCGCGATTTGAAGACACCAACGTATTATTATTATTATATTCTATTCTAATCTAATATAACAGTAGCCAGTCCCTTTGCTATTTATTAATAAAAAAAAATATAACAGTAGAGTTTGAAGTAATTTGGAGGCCACGTTTACAACTAATATCCTCAAGGCAAGCCTAGGCAAGCCTGTAATGCCTGTATCGAGGATACCATACTTATTACTAAAATACTTTTCTGTCTTGTGTTCTAAGCCAAGTTGATGTACTGACATTCCTCCACGCTCAGATTCCAAAGCCTATGGTGTTTTGCAGCAATGATTTGTGGCCGTGCCCTTTGTTTGGCACCTATTAATTTTGATTTGTTTGCTTTTTGTTCGCTGTTGTGATGCCAAAACATGGAGACACGGAGACGTTACGTAAATTGATTACGTCATTAATTACTCAATGGTGAGACACTTGACAAACTCTCATTACCATGAAGGGTGGGTTTTTGATGAGCAAAAATTCCCTATATATTTACTAACATAGTGAATAGCAGATATCTAAGTCATTAAAAGGATGGGTTAAATATAGTCCGATTACTGATATTTATTAATGTATGTAACATCAAAAACTGTCCTCACAAAACCGCCAACAATGGAAAAATCGAGGGGAGGCCTTTGCCCAACAGTGGGACACTTCAGGCTAAAAACAACAACAACAATAACATGTAACATCTCAACAGAACAAAGAACAAAAGACGATAATTATATTTTTAAATAAAAACTACGGGTCACTCACGTCTGTTTTGAGCCGAAATATCCGACTATAGTTTCAACCGCATTCGGCGGTCTTTTTCAAAGGAGCAGCACACACGTCACTCTCGGTCGGTGACGCGCCTTGCACTGCGCGTCTTGTGAGTGACCCGTAGTTTTTATTTAAAAATGTGTGAAAACCACGTTAATTTCCATAGGTTAGTTATACTTTAGTCGCTAATCTGTAATATTTATTTGTTATGCAAGGCTGCAAAGTTGGTTTCCGGTGCGAGTACTTGTATTGAAACCTGAGCGTAGCGAGGGTTTCAAAGGTACGAGATGCAAAATAACTTTACTGCCGAGTGAAACACACAATTTTTCACCTCACTACAGCGAGGAAATTCATTCAGTTCAGTGCTGCCAACTGTGGCTAGCCAGTGCGATTATTCAAAGAAATGAGGTTGGCGCATTGACATGAAATCAGTATTTAATGCACTTTCAGTGGACTTGGACTTGCGGTATAGAAGAGTATGGAATAGAAAGGTTCGAATTTTGAAAACTCTTTCCACGCTAGCGGACAAAATGCACTTTTGCACTCAGATTTATCTGACAAACAGAATCTTTCCGAGGTTGTGAGGTGAAAAATACTTGTTCGCTACTCGTACGTTACGTTACTGAAAACATAAAAAAAAACAATAAAATTTCGAAGTTTTTTTTTATACAAGATAGATCTACGATTGGCCACCGACTCGCCTGATGTTAAGCGACAGTGTGGCCGAGGATGGAGCTCGTCGATCTAGAAGATATCTATTCACTCTAGCCTTTAAAATTCCAAGATTGTAGGTCTCAGGAAACAGAGATGGCGGCAACAAATTGAATTTTAAACACATGCCATAAGTATAAATGGCATAGAAAGTGTAAAATTACACTTTCTTTTTCTTCTTGACTTTGGGCGTATCACCGACGTAGAAAGTTTAACCAGAACAGATTGAAATACAGGTTATGATGATAAAAAACCCTAACTTGAATAGTTTAGTTTAGGAAACAACAAAAAAACCAATTGATTAGTTTAATTTCTGTCTATTGCCTAATAATACGAGTTATTTTTTATGATTTTTTGTGTGGTTGCTAAAATTGGCAACACCAAACTTGTGTTCAATTTTTATTTCATAGCCAGGTTTTCTTGAGTAATTAATTCAACAGCTGTTCCGCCGCCATTTTGCCGAGACTGACAGTGACGCGACGCGCTAGCGACTGACAGGCGAGAATCGCGAGACTAGTAGCATTATAGTAGCGTATCGCGAGACTAGTAGCATATAGTAGCATTATAGTAGCGTATCACGAGACTAGTAGCATTATAGTAGTGAATCACGAGACTAGTAGCATTATAGTAGCGTATCGCGAGACTAGTAGCATATAGTAGCAGTATAGTATCATAACGGTATCGAAGTGTGTGATTGACCATACAAATATTGTGTGATACTCCTTGACAACTCTTGTTCGAGACTAAAATTTTTAGACGCGGCATCTAAAAGTATCGTAATGTAAGAATAACTTTAGAGTCTATCCACCGTAGTGACCTCCAACATTATTAAAATTTAAAGTTCTTCCATAATTCTTTATAAAAAGCCTTCCATTCAATAAGACCCATAAAAAACTTCCTTAAAACGCGACGTCAGTAATCCGCAGACTTGATAAAGCCCCGCCGGGAAAAGGAACAACAAAATTCATTTTACAATGTTCAGCCACTGTTCAGACAACCCTATTAAGTTAAACTTATGCTCGGTTGAAATTTCTAGAGAGGATTTACAGTGCTTGAGGTTGATTCAACGCTAAAAACTAAGGTGTTATAAAACAAAACATACAAGAGCGAAGTAAAATGCATGCATTAAATAACCCTTTGGCATTCGGAAAGTTTTCTAAATATGGTAACTAAAATTAATACCCTTTATTACTGCTATGAACCTAAAAAAAGCCTCGTCGTTTACAAAATCGACTTCAAAATAGGTAAGTAATTCGTTTATTTGGATAACATATTTTCCAGTTATTTTGATATAAAAACCAAAATACTGAACCTATTTTGATAAAATTTCTATAAAACTACCTTGAAAGTATGTTTTTCAAACAAAAAAAATATTTTTCAAAACGCTGCAGGTGTCTTCTAGTAATCGGGGAACATGCATAAAAAAGATTGCGACGAATTGAAAACCTTCTTGGAAGTCTGGTTAGAAACTGACCGACGCGCAACGATAACTAAAGTATTTTTTTTTTATTTGTTCCATATATAGATCCGGATAACATATTTTTTTAATGGTTTGGGACATTTCACACAACACCATCTAGCCCAAACTAAGCAAAGCGTGTACCTACTATGAAACTATAATAATCTCAGTAATTTTATAATTTTGCTAAAGTAATATTACTGTATGACTTTTCTATAGTCAGTCATGCTCAGTAGGTACAGATACAAGTTATGACTGAACACACTTCTGGGAACCAGTTGGGAACTTTTAAAATACTGTTGTTTTTGAATTTATCATAAAGTTTTGAGGATTTTCAACTTCAGTGCATGGTATGCTGAATTTCCTATTTCCTTTCTTTATAAATTCTGTTCTCTACATGGGAGTTTTAAATTTATACGAGTAAGCAAGACGAGTGACGTAAAATAATAACAATTTTTAACCAACATCAAAAAGGAGGAGGTTATCAATTCGTATCGTATTCTTTTTATGTATGTATACGAATTACTCCTTCATTCGTGGACCACTTTTTTTTTTTTTTTATTGGTGTATAGAGAAAGCTCCCAAGTTGGTCCCATAATTATTAGGTTTTTTGTTTGTTTCTGTTGGACACCGTCCATTGGGTATAAATTTATCAAAAGTGCGTAGGAGAAGAGAGTTTAGATTTTTGGTTTGAAACATTTGTCGGTGCTTTGGCAGTAAAACGACTTGTATGTCGTGATGGGATGGAAAAGCATGACGCTTTTTTATGTCATCACGCTCTTAAAACGTTAGCATTCCTGACTCACAATGGTGCGTGCGCGTATAATGACTACTTACTACGAGTACTACACTTTGTTATTTCTATATATATCTTTGTTATTGACTGACCTTGTGGCTCAGTTGATAGTGTGTTTACGTCTACCTGCTGAACTGAAAGGTCGTGGGTTCAATCCCCACCTAGGGCAAACATTTGTGTGATGAGCATGGATGTTTGTTCTGTGTCTGGGTGTTTCTATGTATCATATGTATATATTTATATAAAAAAAAAGTATATATGTATTCTATCAGCCATCTAGTTCCATAGTACAAGCTTTGCTTAGTTTGGGCTAGATGGTGTTGTGTGAAATGTCCACAAATATTTATTTACTATTATTATTATTATACATAATTCACTACTTATACTTATAATACTACTTATAATGTAGCTGACATATAAAAAATTTTGGTCGTATAACGCCCAGCTTTAGACAATTTCCGCTTTGAATTTCAGATGTGAAATAAAAGACGAAATTCTTACACAAATAAGTAGTCAAATATATAAAAGTTTAATTAATAGGCGTGCGTAAAGTACTCTTTATTATTTGTGTAAGAATTTCGTCTTTTGTTTCACATCTGAAGTTCAGAGTAAAGTACTCTTTAGATACGCCTATTTATTTAACTTTAATATATTTGACCACTTTTAAAAGAATTTCGTCTTTTGTTTCACATCTGAAGATCAGAGCGGAAATTGTCTAAGCCTGGGCGTTATGCGACCAAAAATTGTTAAACTTCAGCTACATTTTAATAGAACTCGGGTAGAAACCGCCCAAAATTCTTTCATTAATTATAGTAACATTTTAAATTTATCGAAAAAACACAAATTTGAAATTCAATAAAGTACCTAGAGCGTGCGTTCGACCGACCATTGCGTGGACGGACAAGCGATTTTTTAATTTCAACTTGACACCTTCACGCGTTCCCGAGATAAATGTCTTGACACCCGGACAAACGGACAGACAGACGGACAGACGAACAACAAAGTGATCCTATAAGGGTTCCGTTTTTTAGGGTTCCGTACCCAAAGGGTAAAAACGGGACCCTATTACTAAGACTTCGCTGTCTGTCTGTCTGTCTGTCTGCCTGTCTCCAGGCTGTATCTCATAAACCGTAATAGCTAGAAAGCTGCGTTTCCGTTGCGGCTATAACAACAAATACTAAAAATTAAAAAAAAAATATTAAGGGTCCCCATACAATAAACGAGTTTCTTATCCTATTTTTTTGCTCAATATTAAAAACGGTAACAGGTAGACGCTTCAAATTTTCACAGAATATTTACTTGTATATTACCTTTCAAAATAAATAATTAAATAACAATAAAGTAAATATCAAAGGGGGGCTCCCATACAACAAACGTAATTTTTAAGCAATTTTTACTCGATCTTAATTAACAGGTAGAAACTTGAATATTTGTAAGTAAATATCTAGAAATATATTAACTATAAAAATAAATACCTAATCTGATACATAAAAACCACAAAATGAAAATAGTCCGTGCATCTAAACGCGGTGCGAGCGCCGCGCCGCGGTGTGGTAGTGGCGCGAGCGCGAGGCGGTTGATAAGCAACGGCCGCGCGGGTAGCGGGGGAGGTAACATCACGGAGCGAGCCATAGCCGCGCGTGTTCGCGCGAGCGTTGTCATGCTGCCCGGATGTGTATCGAAAACCTACCTATAAGTTGATTTCTCGTTATTTTATAAACAGAACTAAACAACGGGTTATACTCAAATAGATAACGTGTTTAGCAATATTGACTTAAATGCTGGCACGTACTGTGCACTCTTTAGTTACCATAGCCCTTTATGGATACAATTTCGAATTGAGCAATAGATTTTATCAAAACTACCCGAAAAACAAGAATAAACTCTCATGGATTTATATAACAACTAAAACAGACTAAAAATTAGTATACCTACAACAAACGTGATTTTCTATTATAGATAATAGTACGGAACCCTTCGTGCGCGAGTCCGACTCGCACTTGGCCGATTTTTTTCCTTTTGAGGTACGGAACCTTAAAAACAAAACAACAAATGCTAAAATAAAAAAAACACGACTAGTACTTTTTTCCTACTCTGCTTGGTCGTCCCGCAGTAAAAATTTCTCTTCACATACAAAATGGCTACCACAATATCATTTTTACATGTTTTTACCGCAAAGTTACTCGTTAACCTCGTGTTATTCGCCGTTATGTTCCTACATTATCATTTGGGGCAACGAGCCTGTTTTTATTTCGAAGCAGGAAAGGATTATACGCAAACAGGGTAAAAAAATACCCAATTTTTATCGGAAAAGTAGATTTCGGCCTTGCCAATATGACCTCATATGAATAAATTAAAATGGCTACCTTTCATATAACGTTCTATATGTAATTTGCGGTTATTTTAATACAATATTATAATCTTCGCCTGTAACTAATTAAGAATGTAAATAAACAAATCTTGGAAGTTGACTTTCCAACTTGTAATTGACCGAGTGAGCGAAGCGAGTCTCTACATTAACTACTTAGTAAAATATTTTGTCTTTTGTCCGGATTTTTGTTTGTACTCGCATGTAGGTCGTATTTTTCAAGCAATCTTGACAAAACTTGGTGTAGAGGTATTTTATTCATAAGGTACGGGGAGTTTTTTTTTTTTTTTTTTTTTTATGTAGAAATAGGTTCGCGCTTGACCGCCAACTCGCCTGATGTTAAGCGACGTTGCGGTCTACGATGGAGCGCGCTTACCTAGAAGAAACCAATTCACTCGCGATTTAAAGACACCCAGATTATATCTATCGGGAAAGACCCACTCAGGAAGCGCATTCCACATTCTAGCAGTCCGCACGATGAAAGTGGAACTAAAGCGTTTCGTTCGCGTTTTTGGGATATCCACCATGAAACGGTGACGCTTTTTCGTGTTTCTAACCGTCCTATAGAAAAAAGGGCTAGAAGGAATTAGATCATGCAGATCAGATGCACACTCACCGAAATGGATCCGGTAAAAAACCGACAAGCTAGCAACCTCGCGACGATGTTCCAAGCTAATGATCGATGTTGAGGTAATTGCAACTATCGGGAAAATGCAACTAATTTTAATTATTTTACAATTATTTAACAAAGCACCACCACCACCTGCTTTGTTTCTTAGATGTCATTATTCGTAATAATCAAACGGCGCGAAATTATTTAAATTGGTTGCATTTTCCCGATTGTTGCAATTACCTCCCCGTACCTTAGTAGTTTTTTTTTGTCGTCGAGAATTTCTGATAAATGTGGCGCATTTCTCCCAAAAACAGAGGGTGTAAAAATATATCTCGGGCCATACAACGCGGTAATGCCGCTAGCCTAATAGCACAGTATGTGTACTATGCTAATAGGCACGTTTAGGTGGGGAGATACGTCGGTATAGGTTGTGACGTAATTTTTTTTTAGGGTTCCGTACCTCAAAAGGTAAAAAACGGAACCCTTATAGGATCACTTTGTTGTCCGTCTGTCTGTCTGTCTGTCCATCTCTCCGGGTGTCAAGACCTGTATAGATAAAATGTTATGAAATCTCAATTGAAAAAAAAGAGAAGATAATTATGTTATTACGAGTCCATTTAATTTGGTCGATCCATTTTGGTTTAATTACGCAAAACCATTTAATACTGGATTTCTAACAATAATTTTTAATATGAACAATAAACAATGAGACTCGGGAGCACAGACTATTTTGTCATTAGCAATTTTGAAATATTTGTTTTGCTCGCTAGATTTACTTTTCGTAGAACTACCAGCTTGTGGCGCTTGTGGCGTAGCTTGACTAGGTGTTCTCGAACGATCACCAATGTCAAGCAACGGACGGACCGGTCAGTCTTCGGATGGGTGACCGTGAGTGGCAATTCTATCTGAGCGCTACCGTGGGTCCGATGACACGTTAAATTGTAGGTCCCGTTTTTTTTTTTTTTTTTTATCAGCCCTGTTTGTACAAACTGTCCCACTGCTGGAAACGGGCCATCTTCTCATTATGAGAAGGGTCCCGGTTGTTTGTTCTTAAAAAACAGCAATCGTCAAGCCAGGTCAGAGGCCTTCCGGCGGCTTAATAATTCTGACACTATGGCTGGCCACTCAGTCTATACGAACTTACTTACTAGTTTATAAGCTTAAATGGTTACAGGAAATCTACCAAAAGTGTGGCTAGATATCAGATGCTAGAAACTTGGCTTCAGCTGCGGCCTACTTGGCACCGCATACCCTAACTTGTTTCACTTTTATATTTATATCTTCTGAACTACAGTTCAGTGTTAGTGGAATGAAGATTGCTTTAGAAGATATATTAGCTTAAATAGGACGTGAAAACTAAGTTTTAAAGCCTGGAACGTCACCGCTATGTTTATTGGTTTTTACCCGACTGCGTAAGAAGGAAGGTTATGTTTTTCGAGTGTATGTATATTTGTATGTATTTATATATTTGAGGGTACATATGTAAGGGTGTATATATATATAGCCTATGATACTCAGGGAGTGAAGACAAAGCTAACGACACCTCGCACATCAAAATCGGTTAAACCGCTTAGACTGTAGGCGACCATATAGAAACATACATACATACTCACATACATACATACACTTGAAAAACATAACCCTGCTTTTTACGCAGTCGGGTAAAAAAGAAGTACAGATTCAGTAGTATATGGCATTTATCGATCTGGTCAAATGTTGTTGGATAGAACACAGAAATTTGAGATTTATTATGGTCAGAACGCTACGTTGGTTGACGAAAAATACATAAAAAAAAACAATTTAACAATTTGGACACCAAAATGTTGACAAAACATCTTAAGCAATGCTTAAAGTTAAGTAACGTTTTTCGGTAAGGCCGTAGTTGTATAAATATAATTATAGTTTAAAAAACTGAAGCAACCGACTTCTCATGGATGCCATTATCAGAACTGGACCAAATTGAAATGGGACTACAAGGGAAGCACCAGCTTTCGAATAAAAAAAATCGTCACAATTGGTTCACCCAGTCGAAAGTTATGAATGAGGTAACAAATAATTTTTTTTTGTGGATTAAATTCATAAAAAAAAAACAGTCGAATTGAGAAACTCCTCCTTTTTTGAAGTTGGTTGAAAAACATACTTATACGGGATCATTTCCAAAATGTTAATCAAGATAATACCTTTAATAAAGCACGACGCTAAATGCAGCGTAAAATAAAACGTCAACATTTTAATTTACATCTCAGCTCAAGCTAAAATACAAAAGAGAGTTCGCAAAGAAAAACATAATAAGCAATTCCTTTGCCTTTTCTCAAAATAGAATTAAGCCATTTAAAAACATTGTGGGACGGCTTCGCTGGCCTGCATTGTGGAAACTTCTAGAACGGTCTGGTGAAATCTTTTCCATTTGTAAGTTTACTTGCAAGTGGCGTGTTTTTATAACATTTTTAGTAGAATTATACAAAATTAAATTTAGTTCAGACCCTCGGCTACGAGGGCGAACCTAAACAAACTTACTAATGGTTGCCGGTCCAAGTTTCGGGAAATAGCGGGGAAGAAAAATATTTATTTAATATTATTTCTTGTGCAATCATATTTATAATTACTGTTATACTTGTCAGAGCCTACTAAGTTTAAAATTAGTGCTTCTAGAATTTAGAGATGCAATGATATTCGATCTTTGGTTTAATTATTTATTATTTATCTATCAAAACAATGGAAACCTAGTTTTATATAGCAACATTAATAAAGGAAGAGGTTCCCAATTCAGTTCTATTTTCTATGTTTATTACCGCATAGATCCATCGTTACTTAACCATTTTGAAAAAAGAATATTTTTTCGTTTGAAAGGAATCAGATAGTCCCATAGAAATTTCATAGAAATTAGTTCAGTAGTTTAGTTCTTGAAGTAACTGAAAAACAATGTCATTTACAATTGTCTTTTACAGCGACTTTACGCATACTTTCTCACAAAAAAAATACATTCAACAGCATATCCAGCTTAACGATATCGTAAGGTAGACTGTAAAAATTGCTTTTTGCAGTCAGATATTTTGATTTTCTTTTAATATACCTACATACTTCTTTGAAGTAGGTGATTTCAGTTTTTAACTGTAATAATTACATTATTCAGGTATATTTTAAAGTAAAAAAGGTTTTTTCTAGTTTTTTTTATTTTATTATTATCATAATATTGATAAAAAAATTCGCTACATTCCCATATCCTAGCCCGCCCCTAAAGCTGGTAACCCAACTTTATTAAATTACCCTGTCTGGGAAGTGTATAAATTGTCAAATTTATCGCCCGCTCTCCCGTGTACAAAATGGTACTGTTTGATGTGAACACAGGGTTACCATTAACTAAAATTTACCCCTTCATATAAAACTCCCATATTTGCCGAAATTGAAAGGGTGTATAATGTTGCCAGAATTAAATTTATTTATTTTAAGGTGGCTGAAAAGATTTAATTTCATCATCATAGGGCTGTGTTTGTTCTGTTTCATGACAGCTAGGTATTTTTTAATAATAAATCCATAGTAACTCTCATATTTCTTTTTCACAGCTAAATAGCTGAATTTGGTAAGTAGATGCTGTACACATCGGGAAAAATATACATTTTCTGGATTAATGGCGTCGAAAATGTAAAAAAATAAATACATATTTGTAGACATTTCACACAATACTATCTAGCCCAAACTAAGCAAAGCTTGTACTATGGAACTAGATGGCTGATAGAATACATATGTACTTTTTTAGAAAATATAATACACATGATACATAGGAACACTCAGACACAGAACAAACATCCATGCTCATAACACAGATGTTTGCCCTGGGTGGGGATCGAACCCACAATCTACAGCTCAGCAAGCAGTCAGTATGACTGCTTGCTGAGCTGTAGATTGTGGTCCAACTGAGCCACAAGGCCACTCAGTTAATTATTATTCCTGATTTTTTTTTATCACAGTTAATATTAAAAGCACTATTTGCACAATAAAACTGTTATTTCACAATAAAATTTACAATAAAACTGTCTGGGATAAAAATGCTCTCAGAAATAAATATTAACTAAATAAATAACTTATACAAAATATGTGAGAACAAGTACCTATTCCTATTTGATAAATCTGTATAAGAATATTTATACTACGTTCATTACTCCATCAAAAACATTATAGCTATTTGTGGCCGACATAGGGGAAAATATTTTTGGATTAAATGTTTTGAAAAATCTGATAAAGCGAGAAACAGTTTGTTTTTCGCAATTACACTAAGTTTACTCAATTTAATCCAAAAAAAAATAAAAAAAATTATAACAGTAATTTTAACATATCGAAATAAACTTTCAAAACTTAAAAGGTCTGGTCAAAATAGAAAGGTATACGAGTATATTACTTTTAGTTTTAAGTATTATAATTTTCAATCGCAAATCCTGGTAACCCTAAATATGGCAGACCACTCTGTATGAAGGTTCATTTGTGTTGAGAAATATGGTGCAACCGGGTCTTATCAGATTAGAAGGGTCGAAGTGACTTCTTTCACGAGTGGATTGTATTTTATTCAGTTCGAACGGACCATCGACCTTTAAAGGGATTAGGTTAACAATTTTTCTACTGAATTGGTAGTTTTTGAGAGACAAATAACAAATTTTCTAATCTCCTAATCTTCTAATTAAATAAATCTCCCGCTCGTAAAGTCGGGTAAAAATTATATTTCAAATCTTTCGTTAAAGTTTTTTCAACCACTATTATTCTGATATTTTTTTTCGTTTAACGACCTGTAAAGGACTAGCTGTATTTTTTATTCATTCTAGTGTGGAAATAATAAATTTATCATATTTTATATCGATGTCTTAAATGTTTCGATGTCTAAATCCAAAACTTAACAAAAACTTTCACATAACTTTAATGTGGCTTACAAAGTCCAGAGTCTAGTTTTGCACTCTAAAATAACTAAACATTTAGCTAAAGCTAACCATTTAACTTTGACATAACTTGTAAGCTACGTTTATCTACAAGTAATACGAAACAATTATAAGTTACCGAAGTTTCATTTCAAATATACCTATTCGACTTGAATAATTCAACTCGACTGTACAGAAACATAATATTTGGTTTAACTTCTTGTGTACTGTACACGGCAGCTTTCATATGTATATTATAGTAAGTATAAACCATGTGTTTTTATCCCAGGCTAAAGTATATATACCTACCTAAAAACAACAAATTCAAAAACGCTCAAAACGTTCGAACTCTATAAGGTCTAAAGCGGCAACCTTTAGACCACTTACACGATATATTTTTTTCCCTTGATTTTGGCATCATGCTTCCACATTTGCACTTACACGATATAGAATTTTGATTTTCAAAATAATTCGATGCGGCAAAATACTCGTAAATGTCTCTATACTTTTTTTTTGCTTGATGTTGGCATCATGCTTGCACATTTGCCATTTGTCGAGTTTACGTCTCTATACTTCTAAATTAGGCTTTAGGGCGGCGACATAACGTAGAGCTTAAATCAAAATCTTTAAGTTCGTCATTGTTGGTAAGTATATGAGTATCTTTTAGACTTTATTTCCATGTCATAATAACGTCATTGCTTTAAAAGGCTTTATATTGAGTGATTAAAAGACATACAGTTAGCATAAGCTGCTGGTCCACGATAATTTAAATTTGGATGGTGTGTCCCTTTTGAAATGTGTCTAATAAAATTGTTGATAATGACGGCTCTTAGATTGTGGAACGAAATGTCAGTGAAAATCAAGCGAGCTCTTTAAGATAGATAGATAAACTCTTTATTGTACACCATTGAATAAATACAATATAACAAACAACTTATAAAACTAGTGTGTCAGCAGGCGGCCTTATCGCTAAAAGTGATCTCTTCTAGGTAACCGTGGTAAGATAGGGGCGCAGCTATTTCTTTCGTGCATCACAAAACATTATTAAACATGTTAAATCACCGAGATATTAGAAACGTAAGAGATAGTCTTGTTTATTTAGATAGGAGAAAGGTTCAAAGTAGTTTTTTTTCTTTTAACTTGGCTGAAGAGTGTTATTTTTTTTTTTCTAAACTCCGACGTTAAATCAAACCTGAGTAAAACTTTTTAGACAATATTTTTCATATCTAAAAACAAATAGAAAAAAAAACAAATCTGTTTCCCACTTGCCTAATATTCCCACTTCATGATTTTATAATGTTAAGTGCTAGTTAATGTTAATTAATGTTAGCTGCGTGCTTTAAGCCATACCATAAAGGTGCGTTACCATCGAAGCGGAGAGGAGCTCAGCGGTGCAAAATTTACCAATCACAAGGCTCGAAATCTTCACGCGGATAGTTTTGAGCATTAATCGTTGGGAAAAATAAATTGGTACATTATCTTTCAGAAATTTCCCCTCATTAGCAAATGTAGGTTAACCAAACACCGTAAGTTACACAAACTGACGAAACAAGCAATTATTTCTCCACAACTATTCCGACATAACAGAAATGTTACCATACAGCCAAATGTAACATGCAGGGAATTGATGTGAGGAGTACAATAACCCTTGTAAACAGAGATCATGGCGGCGTCTATTCTGAACTGAAGTTTCAAGCTGAGATATAGAAATATGTATTGCAAGACAGTGACTGGGCTTAAGCAACTGGCTTAGAACTCTAAAAAAAAGCGGGCAAGTGCGAGTCGGACTCGCGCACGAAGGGTTCCTTACCATTATCTATAAAAACGGCAAAGAAATTACGTTAATTTGCTGAGAGCCCCCTTGAATTATTAATTGAAAGTGAAAAAATGATTAAAGTGTATATAAGTCAATATTCTGAGAATATTTCAAGCGTCTGTTGCCGTTATTAATATCGAGCAAAAACGAGCAAAAAATCACTTTTGTTGTATGGGAGCCCACTTTAGTGGGCTCCAGTTATATATGTGGTTTATGTTTATTTTATTCTGTTTTTAGGGTTCCGTACCTCAATAGAAAAAAACGAAACCCTGATAGGATCACTTTGTTGTCCGTCTGTCCATCCGTCGGGTGTCAAGACCTTTATCTCCGGAACGCGTGAAGGTATCGAGTTGAAATTAAAATCATATATGCAGATCCATAGTATCTTGCTGCAGAAAGATAAATACAGTTTTTAAGTTTTCGTAAAAAAAGTTACAGCCGAATATATCGTAAAAAACGCTCATTTCGACACTCACAAGGGAATTAAAACCTATGGGATACTTGCCGTTGACCTAGAACAATGAAATTTGGTAAGAAGCATTATGTTAGAGTACACATATAGGAAAAAATCCGAAAACTGGATATTTTTTATAGAATCATAAAAAAATAGTGTCTCTATGCAAGGAATGAAGGTACAAATTTTCAATGAATTAACCGTATCATGTGGGGTATCATATGAGCTTCAGTAGCATAAGCTAAAACAAGTTTTTAAATATTTTTACGACGTATATTTTTCGGTTTATGAAGGAAAATATAAAAAAAAATATATGATTTCCCCCTTTCATCTACTAGTTTGTACAGAACCCTCGGTGGGCGAGTCTGACTCGCAATTGTCCGGTTTTTTTGTATTTTTTGTTATAGCGGCAACAGAAATACCTCATCTGTGAAAATATCAACTGTCTAACTATCACGGTTCATGAGATTCAGCTTGTCTATCCGTCTGTCAACAGACAGACAGACAGCGGAGTCTTAGTAATAGGGTTCCGTTTTACTTTTTGGGTACGGAAATCTAAAATCGAAATACAAAAAGTCTATGTCTATGTCTAAATACAAAAAGGGCTAAGCCGGTTTTAATACTCTAGATCAACACAATTTTTCACTCTCGAACACTTTCAAATAAACAAAAAAAACTAGTTGTAACGTAAAAAAATAAAAGAATTTGAAATTGGGAATGGTAAGACGGCAAATGGGAAAACAAATGGGAAAATAAGACATTAATAACACCTTTAGGTGGGGACAAATGGGAATGTTACGTTACAATGTATTTTTTACTATTTGTTTGATATAGAATAAAAAGAATTTACCAAGTTATGCAAGATTTTAACGATATTTAAAAAGTGCTCCTCAAGACGAATCAATTGAGCCCAAACTCGATGGATTTACCTTGTTTTCAGAAGTTCCTATGGCCACCTTCCGATTCCATCATCAGACCCTGGATATTATGTAGCACCAAAGCATTCACCAATACAAAACAAATGAGCCCAAAATAAAGTTTCAAAAGAAAAGTTTTTATATTGACAAATGTAATTTAATTTTATCGATTTATTATTAGCTGTGTTGACTTTGTTTTTGTAAATATCAATATTGTAATTGGCGATAACGCGGTGCTAATTTGATAAAAATAAATAAATAAGTAAATTACATTCTCATCTTAGCTACTGTTTATATCTAAGGTATTCGTATACCTTTACCTTGTACGTATGTTGTTGTAATTGTATATTTAAGACGTATGTGAGTTTGACGCATGATGGGATGTAGACAGAGAAAATTAAAGGACGGTATTCAAATAGCACGGAGACTTAGAGCTATAAAGCTTAAAGTAAAAGCTCCGTGCTCCTTTAATTGGATTCCCCGTATACTTATTAAGTAAGCCTTAAAAACGAAAGAAACCTGACACTTGTAAATCTTGTCTTAACTGTTACTTTTTTTCTTAAAAACATAAAATTGTATAGTCATTGTAATCCATAAAAAATCGGCCAAGTGCGAGTCAGACTCGCCCACCGAGGGTTCCGTACAAACTAAATAAAAGGGGGAAATCATTTTTATTTTTTTCCTTCATAAACCGAAAAATATACATCGTAAAAATATTTAACACATTCCTTGCTCACCACTCGGGTCCGAGTAGGGGCTATAGTAGCGGCGCCTCCCACTCGGATCCGAGCGAGCAAACGTTTGAGGCAGCCCTCATTCCTTGCATAGAGACACTATTTTTTTGTGATTAAATAAAAAATGTTCAGTTTTCAGATTTTTTTCTATATATGTACTCTAACACAATGCTTCTTGCCAAATTTCAGAGTTCTAGGTCAACGTGAAGTATCCCATAGGTTTTGAATCCTCTGTGAGTGTCGAAATGTGCGTTTTTTACGACATATTCGCCTGTAACTTTTTTTTACGAAAACTGAGAAATTTTATTTTTCTTTCTGCAGCAAGATACTATGGATCTGCGTATATGGTTTTAATTTCAACTTGATACCTTCACGCGTTCCCGAGATAAAGGTCTTGACACCCGGACAGACGGATAACAAAGTGATCCTATAAGGGTTCCGTTTTTTTCCTTTTGAGGTACGGAACCCTAAAAAACAAGTATTACTCAAACTGATTTTCTGACAAGCTGCTGTGGTAAATGGTGGCTCCAAATTTTATTCAATTTAATTTTCATACATAAAAATCATTTGTATAAAATATTTTTTATGCATGGAAATTAACTTAGATCAAAATTAAATTTTTGACGATAATTATGATGTTGAAACCAGAAGGTTTCGCATTTTTTAAGCATATTTAGTCATTTTTATATCTTCAAAAATGTTGATATGCGCGAGCGAGACGAACGATGATTGAAGTACAGACTTTTAAGGTAGTGTGCCATGAAAGCTGCGGGGAATTCAAATTTCAAAGAGTTTTTTGTGTAGTTAACATAATATTTGCGGCAATCTAAGGTTATTCTATATTTTATTACATCAACGTATTTACCAAATATGGAAGCCAGTTAGCTAATATAAAAAAAAATGGGTGATTTTAGGGGTAGAATACAGTTTCTTTTTTCTTATTTGTGACAACGTTTCTCTTTCTACTATAATATGATTGTATAAAATATTTTGGTCAAGGAAATAAGTAAAACAGATAAACAAAATAAAGTAGGCAATTAATTGTTAGTCCAAAACAAAATTATAAAGAGTTTTATTTACTAAACTCGAACGTAGTTCATATATCAGAATTGTGGCCATTACGGACTGACGGCCAGAAAATAAACAACAGCTCTGCAAAACAAGAAACTAACATCTGAACGAAAATTACAGTAGCAACACAGTAAGACTAGTTTGTTAAATTAGGTAAAAAAAAAAAAAACTAGTATCAATAGCAGTAGGGTAACGTGGATTTTTCTCATTGTTCTTGCATAACATTTTGTAATTCCTTTTCCATTCTTTTGCAGTTACAAAAAAAAGTTTTAAAGGGTAACCACAGCTTAGTGGTCGCGGCAATAATGAAATAAAAAAACCGGCCAAGTGCGAGTCGGACTCGCGCACGAAGGGTTCCGTACCATTATCTATAAAAACGGCAAAAAAATCACTTGTTGTATGGGGTGATTGTTATTATATTTTAATTATTTATTTTAAAGTGAATAATATAACTCAATATTCTGTGAATATTTCAAGCGTCTATCTGTTGCCGTTATCAATATCGAGCAAAAAAACACGTTTGTTGTATGGGAGCACCCTTAAACATTTATTTTATTCTGATTTTTAGTATTTGTTGTTATGGCGGCAACAGAAATACATCATCTGTGACTGTCACAAATTTGAACTGTCTAACTATCACGGTTCATGAGATACAGCCTGGTGACAGACGGACAGACAGACAGCGGAGTCTTAGTAATAGGGTCCCGTTTTACCTTTTGGGTACGGAACCCTAAAAACCATAGAAGGCAATATATATTTACAATTTCAATCGTTAAAAAAGAAATTGGAATCATCCAATTTCATTAGGGTTAGAAAATAGTTTTTTAAACTTAAGAACTTTAATAGAACTCATTTACTCTTATTACGTGAAGACTTGTATCGTTTGCGCAAGTCAACAAAGACTATCCACTTAACTAGTCAGCGAACTTCAAATTGCCATTTTGAATAAAAATTGAACACAAGCAATAGCCGTTTTAACTCGTATCCCAGAAAGTGGGAGTTTGCGTTTACATCTCTGTTTTTGTGTATTTGTATATTTGTGTGTCTGTCTATGGCAACGTAGCTCTCAAATGAACCAATTTTGATCTAGTTTTTAGGGTTTCGTACTTCAAAAGGAAAAAAACGGAACCTTTATACGATCGCTTTGTTGTCCGTTCTGTCTGTCTGTCCGTCCGCCCGGATGTTAAGACCTGTAGGTATCTCGGCAACGCGTGAAGGTAAACGTTAAATCTTATACGCAGATCCATAGTTTCTTGGTGCAGAGAGAAAAATCAAATTTCTCTGTTTTCGTAAAAAAAAGTTACAGCCGAATATGTCGTAATAAAACCCACATTTCGACATTCACAAGGGAATCAAAACCTATGGGGTACTTCCCATTGACCTAGAACTATGAAATTTGACACGAAGCATATAATTTTAAAGTGGTTTAACCGTATCATGTCGTCATGTATCATGTCACGTATCATATATTTTTCGATTTATGAAAGAAAATATTAAAAAAAAAAAATAATTTGTTCCGTTTATCTACTAGTTTGTACGGAACCCTCGGTGAGTGAGTTTATTTCGCACCTGTCCAGTTTTTTTTTAATACAAAATATCCCTACTGATTTCGTTCCACTGTGGTGGAATTCAGCCATTTGTTTTGATAAGTTTCATGGTTCCGTGACCCTTTGTTCGAGACGGCTCTAAGCACGAGGTCGGCCGTTTTATGGTCTGCGAAGGTTGTGGTAGAAAAACAGCCATTTGGAATTGATAAACAACCAACTAATTCGACGATCCTATGGAAACATCTCTAGAATTTGTTCGTGGCTTGAAAATTATTCTCGTGCTAATTAAGGGTAATTTAGGGTAGCTAATTAAAAATAGCTTATTTGACCAATTTTAATTAACATTGTGTCATTAGATTGGTAGTTATTGAGCAGGTGTAAACTGCTTACACATATTAAAATTAGTACCTGGGCGACCGAGCTTCACTCGGATATCACCAGGGACGCTGCAAAGTGTTCGAAACGTCAGGTCATAAAATTATGCGCAATAAATCTGTTAAATTTGTTTCATTTCAATGGAATGAAAATTATGATTTTATTTTCGTACCGCAAGTCGTGTGCTTAGTAATTTTTGTAAGCCTACAGCTTGTCCACTCCATATAATCCTCTAACTACAGTCAAATACAGCGTCAAACGGTTTCGTGTACTTTGATGCTCTCTCTGCCTAGGCTTACCCCTTAAGGGAAATCAATAAAAAATAACATTATAGGTACAATAAACAATGTTTTTATTGTAACAAAAACTTAAATATTTATATAACTTAAAGCTAAAGACTAAAACTAAATTTTTGCCACAAGCCGGCTCCAGCTCAGCATGGTGCACGTTGTTGCCAACCGATGCTGGTCTTCCGCTGGATCCGGCAGGTGACTTCACGCACTGCACAATGCGCGTGCATGTAGGTATTTTCATATCTTTTCGGGTTTTAATTACTATATATATCCACTTTAAAGAGCAACAAAATACCATAAATATTGTTTACAATATGGAAATATTAATAGTGCTGTACAGGTATGTATTTAATGCTTTGGTATGTATTTTTGTTGTTTTTTTTCTAATGAAATCAGGGGTGATTTTATGTATGTACAGCTAATTTTAAAGTCTGTTAACAAGTTGACCTTAAGTAATTAGCACTTACAAGTACATACCTACGATTCCATATAAATCATGCATAAGTGAGTAAGCATGTGAGTACGTCAAAACAGCGGCTCCCAAAATATCGCGTGTTAGACAAATATATCCCCCTGAATGTAAGGTAAACACGGTTTATCAATTTTTATGCTCGCCCATGGCACCACAAACAAAAGCGGGCAATTTTTTAGCGTGTCCATAAAAACTTCCCGCGTTTGCAAACAAACAGTCTTGGTACTTTGAAAGGTTGTAACGTTTTAGAGAGCGGGAATGGAGATGTTTTGATCCTTTCTGATGTAAGTACGCTTTTGAAGGAAGAGGTAATATGCTCTTTTTTGTAACTTGTTCTCGTAAAAGAACTAAACCAACTTTCACAAATTGATCAAAATTATATTTTTTAATAGACTAGTTGCCTAAATTTTAAAACTTGGTTAATTATATACTTTAATATCTATTTTATCCCAAAAAACCTATATTCGAAAGAAAAATTAATATTTACATTACCTACGTATTTTGTATTTAAACATAGTTTATTTTTATTGGACAAAATTTATCCACAGACGCCAGGCATTTTATGAACGGATATAAACTAATATATCGTCGTTGCGCGTGCAATACTACAAACACCGCGTGTCTTCATTTTTAGTATTTTACAGGAAGAAGCCGCAAAATCTCAATTTTGCACCTTTGCTGTTACGCAGTATTTACAAACCGCTCTTCCGCTTCCGCACGCCCAATGACGGTATTTTTAAATTACGTACATTATTTTATAATTATGCAAGAGGAACATATTTTGTTTAAATATCAAGACTTTGAAGTTTCCTATTTCCTTTTATCAATTCAGATTCGAGAATTTTCTCGAATTCGTTTTTCGACAATTCGTTTTCATTTTATACATTTTGCTAAAACACGGTAGCTGAAGATATTTCAGTCGGTCTCTACTGTTTTCAACGCCGACGTTGTCAGTGAAAAGGTCCTGTTTCCAGGTCAGTTAATTCTCTTCACCTCAATTTTTCTTGGACTTTTCTACCTCGGCTTGCATTTTGGTGGGTAGTAAAATATTCTCTAGGATACTGTACGCAATTCAAAAGACTTATTTACTGAGAAAAGGAAGTTGGCAATTCGTTAGATATTTTGTTTGTTTGTTTGTTTATTGATATGTTGTATTGCATTTGTTTATGATCCTCTGGTCTGGCTTTATGGCCATCTGGTCAATCGTAGATCTATATGGTATAAAAAAAAAATGTCTGTAGCTGTAGACGAATTTATTTATTCGCAAACACGATAGTTCAGAGTTTTCACAACGTTACATTGACTTTTCTTAAATAGTTTATTCATTTTATTTTTGACGTGACAACGTCTAACAAAACGATGAACGCCGGCTGCATGCACGAAAAGTATGACTCGTTGTCCCGTTACGCTCATTGTCCCGTTACATCAGCATCATTTCATCAATGTTTTGATGACGTTGTCACGTTAAACTATTGTCCATAAACCGACTTTACAGACAACCAATTTTTTATTTTAGATGGATCTATGATTGACCACCAACTCACCTGATGTTAAGCGACGGCATCATCATCATCTTAGCCAGGTCACAAAAAGTCCACTATTATACGTAAGCCTCCTCATGGAATAGCTTAGCTCCAACATTTTTTTGGGATCGTGCTGAATGTATGAATGACAGTCTGTTTTTTTTTTTTTTTTTTTTATTATTATTCCTATAAATATGCCAGTGTTAACGTACTAATTATTGATATTTCTTAATTTTGTTTTGAAATTTAACAGACTTGTCGTTATTTTCTTTGCTTTGATAAACTTCAATGAAATCATTTCATACCTAAACCAGATTGTTAGACTCAAACCGCAATGTTGAGTCAAATATTTGCGAATTTCGCAATACGCTGCCAAACGGTCACAGTTACCGGAAATATTTTGCGGCCAGACTGTCCAATTAAAGCATTGACGTTCAGTTAGTAACTCCATTATATAATATCCATACAAACTCGACAGAAGGCAAATGGGAAAACATGATGCCAACATCAAGCAAAAAAATAACTCCATTTATTTATATCGAAACAAACTGTCACATATTTTGGTTATTCTAAAACTAAATTTATCATACTTACCTACGTTTTAAATTGGATTAAAAAAATTGAGAAATCAGTTGAAAAATTAATTACCTGTTACTATTTTTATCCTGCTATGTAAGAATTAAGGTTATGTTTTTCAGGTGTATGTATGTGGGTATTATATATGTATGCATATGTATGAATGTTTCCATATTACCTCCCACAGCCTAAACGATTTGAACGATTTTGATGTACCTAAGTCATCTTTACTTCAGAAGCTTCACAGGGTACCTACTTTTTTGATATTCATTAAAAAAAATTTTTTTTTTAAATTAAAGAAAATAAATTGAAAAGAAGAGAACACCAAAGAGAAGAAGAGAGAGGTACGGAAGCTTCCTTATACAAAACCAATTCGTACATGACCTATACTAGTTTATTTTTTTATTTAATCATAGAAGAGTACATTTAGTTTCAACTGTCCCGATGTCTGTAATTCAATCAAAAAATTGTTTTATTTATTACCGTAAGCGCTTTTACTTGCATTATTAAACGTTGTAGCTGAAAAGTATAATATATTTTTAAATAAGTATAAATGAATAAATAAATATACAGTTTAGCATTGTACCTGACTGCATAGCAACAAAATATGTACAGAGAAAACTGGACATGCTAGTTTTCTTTGTACATATTTGTTGCTATGCAGTCAGGTACAAAGTAGAAATAAACCAAAGAACAGAGTGCACAAGGCACTCAAGGCGCAAGGCACCGGGTAGATTACACCGGACACCGGACCCTGAGTTAAGTCGGGGGATTACCGCTAAGCGTGCCTGAGCCGTGTTCAACTAGTCCGCCGGTAAACTACAAATAATGAGGGGAAGTTCCTCTTCGCTGCAGGTTTCTATGGAACATTTATAACGACTTTTAAACTAGCCCACTCACATTACGCGGGTATCTCATCGCGTATAGCATCTATAAAGATATAAAATAAAACCGGCCAACCGGCCTTCGTGCGAGTCGGAGTCACGCACGAAGGGCTTCGTACCATTATCTATTGACTGGCCTTGTGGCTCAGTTGGTAGTGTGTTTACGTCTACCTGCTGAACTGAAAGGTCGTGGGTTCAATCCCCACCCAGGGCAAACATTTGTGTGATGAGCATGGATGTTTGTTCTGTGTCTGGGTGTTTCTATGTATCATATGTATATATTTACAACAAAAAAAAGTATATATGTATTCTATCAGCCATCTAGTTCCATAGTACAAGCTTTGCTTAGTTTGGGCTAGATGGTGTTGTGTGAAATGTCCACAAATATTTATATTTATATTTATATTTATATTTATATTTATATTTATATTTATATTTATATTTATATTTATATTTATATTTATATTTATATTTATATTTATATTTATATTTATATTTATATTTATATTTATATTTATATTTATATTTATATTTATATTTATATTTATATTTATATTTATATTTATATTTATATTTATATTTATATTTATATTTATATAAAAACGGCAAAAAAATAATGTCTGTTGTATGGGAGCCACCTTAAATATTAATTGTATTTTAATTTAATTATATATTTTTAAAGTATAACTCAATATTCTGTGAATATTTCAAGCGTCTACCTGTTGCCATTATCAATATCGAGCAAAAACGAGCAAAAAAATCACATTTGTTCTATGGGAGCTCCCTTAAATATTTATTTTATTCTGTTTTTTAGAACACTATTATTATTAAGGGGATATTTACCATGGTTCGCGTTACTTTTGTGCTTCGATATTTCGGCACAGTTACATGCACCATGTTCACGGGCAACTCAATAGTAAATATCCCGTTAATAATAATAGTGTTTTAATGAATGACCGTGATAGTTCAAAAAACTGTTTTTAGTATTTGTTGTTATATCGGCAACAGAAATACATAATCTGTGAAATTTCAACTGTCTAACTATAACGGTTCATGATATACAGTCTGGTGACAAACGGACAGACATACAGACAGACAGCGGAGTCTTAGTAATAGGGTCCCGTTTTACCCTTTGGGTACGGAACCCTAATAAGTAAGTAGCTATATTTAGCGGTAGGACGGGCAAACTAAATGGGCATATAAAGATAGCCCCATCTGTCGTACATTTTTAAAACTGTATGTACTGTTATACAGTACTTCTATGCTGGACTGGGAGAAAATAAAAACATAGAATGTACCAGCTGCTTCTCTTCGTGGTCATACTGTAACAAAAGTATAAGTTTAGAAAACTGAAAAGCCCCAGACAAGATAACGGCCTAACCGATTTTGATGAAACACAGCAAGCAACAAAAAAAAAATCAGTTCATCTGTCTCGGGAGCTACGATGCCACACACAGACACACACATACACGTCAAACTTATAACACCCCGTCGTTTTTGCGTCGGGGGTTAAAAACCGTTGGCAAACAACAACACACAGTCGCTGCAAATGCTGTCGGCAGTTGCAGTCGGCTGCTTGCATCGGAATACTTTTAGTTTATAATGCATCAATAAACAATTCCGTGGCAAGCTAGTACAATATAGTTCTCTTACTTCGTTATCACCGAGATCTGGAATATGGTTATCTGTATAGAAAGAAAGAAAGAAAGAAAGAAAATATTTTATTTTTATACACCATACACAATATACACAATATACAAAAAGAGAGAACACAAGTACAAATAACAAAAGTAAGACTATTGAGCCTAAAAAATATGTTTTCGCTGTAGTATCTGGCGTATCAAAAAAGGTAAGAGCTCAGCGATAATGCTGCTGAGCGATCAGCAGCGCTGATTTTCAGGACTAACCTTTCGACATACACACACACATACACCCACTCACACACACACACACACACACACACACACACATACACACGCACACACACACTCACACACACTCACACACTCACACACACACACACACACGCACACACACACGCATAATTCTGAAGTTATTAACAGTATTGCAAATGAACATATAAATACGTATCTAGAATGTGTAATCAGCATTCAAGTGACATTATTCAAATGTATCTAATCTAATGCAATATGCATACACTCCGGATATTAGGGCGAATGCAATATTGTCTATTAAAGACGTTTAGGTAGTCTAGTCTAGCAAAGAGTTTGTTTATATATGTATAATATGAGATATCCTATTTTCTTATGGGAACTAATTTTTTGAGCAGTTATTTATATATTCGAGATGTTAGTATGATCAGTTCAAAAACATATTGAGCAGTTATTTAATTTAATGGCGGTTGATTAATTATTGCGACAGTAAAACATGGACAGTAATAAAAATCAATTAGTCGGTTATTTTATCATACAATGTCAATTCTAAAAATAATTGAGCAGTCCAATAACTGAATGAGCGGTAAAAATGATGGAAAGTTGTCTATGTATATAGGTAGGTATAAGCAATAATTTCTTCAGAGATTAGGTTATGGTTTTTTTTTTTTTTATACAGATTTATAGATAATAATTTTTACCGCCCATTTAATTATTTTCCTGCTCAATTATATATTCACTGATCCGTTTCATTATTTTTTATTACTCATTTTTGTTTACTTTACTGCTTAGTTTTAACTGCTCAACTAGTTATTAAACGTGCTATTTATAATTTTTAACTTACCAAAACTGCTATTTACAACTGCCTCTTTAAAACAGTGCCTTTTTTTAAATCCTAATATTAGATGCCCTATTTTTGTACAGTAGTTAGTTCCTAGTTGAGCATTAAGTCACCTTGAGGAAAAAACAGCGCCACCCGTCGAAAAAATACATAAATATACTAAGATTACTAAGAAAACAAGTGAGACTTAAAAACCTCCTACATAAAAAACGGCTGAACTGAGTTTGATGAAACATATCAAAAAACACTCTCGAGGAATTTTGGCGGGAACATCATCGAAACACGTTGTAATTTTGTTTCATTTTGAATATTAATGCGATGAAAAATGGTGATGTTTTTATTCATTAAGTGTTCATTTAAGTGAGCGAGTGTTGGCAAGTGAAATGAAGCAGTGAAACGTGTCATTTTACGTTGTCGGCAAAACTCCATAGAAGCTTCCAGTAAAATTGCCATCGCTTTACTGAAGCAGAACTCGAATTTGAAAATGACTGTTTAAGTGGTTAGATTTTTTACTAGAACATTTATAACTTGTTTAATTCAAGAAACTTGAAGAAACCTTAATAATTGACACTGACAAGTGCTTTAAGCGGGTCCAAATACAATTTAAAAAAACACTCTCGGTAAAATTCCCTTTCAAACAAAAAACTGGATCAAAATCCATCCGTTTGTATGACGGATATGATGCCACTCAGACACATACATACGTCAAACTATCACCTCTCTTTTTACCAGGTGGATAAAATGCATTTACACCTTATCTCGTTTCTTTATGTTTCGTGTAAAAAAACGTAATATTATATATACTTTTAGGCTAGATGGTGTCGTGTGAAATGCCCACCAATATTTATTATATTATTAATAACTTATATCACCCCTCTTTTTGGGTCGGGGGTTAAAAATACAAAGTATTCTCGTATATTGAATCAACATCAAACAAATTCGGTTCATCAGCATCTAACGTAGTTAAGGAACGAATTACAAACACTGTACGGAACATTTCCCCTATTCCTGTGACGTAATCAAGTTTCCCTATATTAATGTCAATGTATGCTGAGTAAACAAGAGCTATGTGGTTTGTTGCCATAGGGATATAGGCATATAGGGTTATGTTTTGTATACCTATGTACTATGGGTTATTGTATTGAAATAGGTATGCTTTTTTTGATATATTCGGCTGTAACTTTTTTTTATGAAAACTGAAAAAAATGATTTTTCTCTCTGCAGCAAAAGACTATAGATCTGCGCATATGGTTTTAATTTCAACACGATAACTTCACGCGTTCCCGATATACAGGTCTTGACAGACGGACAACAAAGTGATCCTATAAGGGTTCCGTTTTTTCCTTTTGAGGTACGGAACCCTAAAAATTTTTACATAATGAATAATATATAATACTTATTAATATAATAATCTTCGGCTGATGGCTGATGGGGCCGAAAGGTTCTCGAGTGGAGACCACGTACCGGCAAGCGCAGCGTAGGAAGACCAGCCACGAGATGGACATATGATCTCATACAAGTGGCGGGAAGACGCTGGATGCAAGCCGCTTCCAATCGGTCTTTTTGGAAATCCATGGGGAGGCCTATGTCCAGCAGTGGACTTCTTATGGCTGAGATGATGATGTTGATGATGATTAATATACTTCTCTAATTTTCCACAGCAAAACTTGTAACATTTAAAAAGTACTTAGATACTGGAAATTTTAGAGGCAAAAAAGGCCAAGGCCGTCTTGAAACACGCACCAGTTTTTTTTTTGGTAAGACCACTTTGCGAAAAGTTGTCAATTACCTCTGTACCATAACGACTTAACTGTTTCACATATATATATCGCTATAGTTCTAAAAAGTTGGAAGCACCTAATGCACTTTTCAGCTAAGCACCATAGCGATCGAACCAATTTTATAACACACTTTCAAGTTATTTTGGACTCTATCGTACTATAAAATAGATTGCAATTTAAAAAACAATGCAGAGCGAGATTATCACTACTGCTAAAATGCAAGGCACGAATGCAACCCTTTTTTGTTACCCACCGTTCGGACGTCCGTGGTGTTTGAAATCCGGATAATAACACGGTTTTAACCGGATTTTTCCGGATTTTTACAGAACTTTTTATGGAATACCGTGTTATTTTTATTCTTTTTTGTATCGTAGGATGTGTTCAATTTTGAGAGCTCAATCTATTGTGTGATGAACGTACGAATCAGAAAATTTTGCCAAAAAAAACCTCGACTGCAGAAAAGTAGTTGCCGTAGTCTAACTTACGATTTGTTACGCTTGATACGCTGTCGAGTGTACGTTTTTTTGTGAGACAGTATGCGTAAAATCGCTGTATAAAATTATAAATGCGCATTACTTAGAATAATTCTAGTAAAATCACTTGTATATTACGAAATTGTTCGTTGAAGTTTACGAAAAAACGCATTTTTAGGGTTCCGTACCTCAAAAAGAAAAAACGGAACCCTTATAGGATCACTTTGTTGTCCGTCTGTCCGTCCGGGTGTCAAGACCTTTATCTCGGGAACGCGTGAAGGTATCGAGTTGAAATTAAAACCATATACGCAGATCCATAGTCTCTCGCTGCAAAAATAAAAATCAAATTTCTCAGTTTTCGTAAAATAAAACACAGTTATAGCCGAATATGTCGTAAAAAACGCACATTTCGACACTCACAAGGGTATCAAAACCTATGGGGTACTTCTCGTTGCCCTAGAACTATGAAATTTGGCAAGAAGCATTATGATATAGTACACTTAATGGAAAAAGTCCGAAAACTGGCCGTTTTTAATTTAATTACAAAAAATTGGGTCTTTATGGAGGCAAGCAGGGTAAACCAAATTTCATTAAAATCGTTGGAGCCGTTTCCGAGATTCAGAATATATACAATTTATTTATTTATTTATTACAATTATACATATATACAAGAATTGCTCGTTTAAAGGTATTAGATATATTTATATTTAGCGGAGTGAGTTATCTGTACTATTAAATATTCTGTGCAGTTTGTTGAACCTGCCACACTAATCTAGGAAGCATTCGGCTTCAGTTTCTGCTTTTGACGTTAACACGGGACACGTTCGCAAACTACGGTTAGATGCGTTCTAATCTTGCTTTACGTCTCTAGCAGATGTATCTGAAATACCATATTCAATATTAATAACTTTAAAATGTAGTTTGCACACAGTAAAGTTATTTTAACCTGTGCAAGGAAAAAATAATTGTTTTTTGAATTCATGTTTTTATGTTTCTTTAATCACCTCTATTAACTTAATTAACCATTATCATCTCTGCCACAAGAGGTCTACAGCTGGACATACTCGTAGGTCCTGTATTTTTAAAAAGATCTGTTGGTCTCTTTAAATAAGAATAAGGTTTAATAACATCTTTTTAAATATGTGTGAGATTTAGTCCGCCAAAAGTTATCCCCCCCCCCCCCCCCCCCCCGAACTATTAGATCTAGAAATTCATGACTTACCATAGTAGTAAACAATATAATTTTTTTTTGTAGGTATACTCTGTGATTACAACTTTTCGGGGTATAGCGATAAATATGCAAAACATTTAAGGCATTATAGTACAGAGCACATTGATCATTTTGCAAAGTAGTCGAAACAGACAATACTCGCCAAGTAGTATCTTTTATATTACAGCTGATTTTAATATTAAATTGAAAAAGAAATGTCTCATAAAACGTAAGGCGCGTTAGTTTATTTACATTTCTATAGGCCCCAAAATACCCAAGTACGATAATTTTCTCACTTTCCCCTTTTTTCTCTTCGAAGAAAAAGTAATAAGTCATTCTTATCTCTCTGTATTAGGATTAAGGTAAAGTTGCAGAGAATTGAAGATAAATTCCAGTTTGGAAAAATTCGCAATTAGCTTTGGATTTACTGAATAAGTCTTGATTAATCCGATAGGTTCAGCATGGTGCGATCAATATGTTAGATGTAATTAGACAGTTTTTTTTAAACGTAAATGTAGCCACAATATAGCCAACAACAATAAACTTCATACAAGTGAAGACGCTGGATGCAAGCCTCTTCCAATCGGTATTTTTGGAAATCCATGGATGTCCAGTGGACTTCTTGTGGCTGAGATGATGATGAAGATAATTATTAAGATTGAATGATTTCAAAAAAGAAAATATTTTCTTTTTTAGCCATTTATTTTTCTTTGTCTTTAATTTTTCAATATTAATATTATTTTTATTAACATTGATAACCAGTATATTTTAAGGCTGTAGACATAGCAGATACCATAAAATTTCCTTCATAACTAGTTTTCCTGACCCCACTAGTTCGAAACGTCCCTTTGAAATGTAGCGCCGACTGAAGGAGAAAATTCTCTCACATTTCTTCGTCTTTCATTGGAAGATATATGGAGCTACTGCGTCATATTTCTGTTTGATAGGATTATGTGTCTCGGTTGAATTTTAAAATAAAATATAGTGGGAGAATTCTCTCTATTGGCATTCACTTGGGAACAATAGAAGTGTCTTGGGTCTCTTGTGGGTAATTTTGTGATTTCTTACCATACTGACAAAGAATGAATTATTTCTTCGAACTCTTTTTTATGTAGGTGCGTTATATTTTTTTAACGCAAGATAGGTAGCGGGCGACCACCAATTCGCCTGATGTTAAGCGACGCTATGGAGCTCGTCGATCTAGAAGATATCTATTCACTCTAGCCTTGAAAAGTCATAGATTGTAGGTCTCAGGAAACAGAGATGGCTGAGATTATTGTATTTACATTGATAAAAAATCATCTGTCATCATTATTTGGTTTTATTAAAAGCATTCCATTAACTTTGATATCTGTTTGATTTGAACTAAAATAACATGGAAGCATTTCTTTTAAATTTACGACTTTAAAATTTGCAAAATTTGTTTTCTTTCGAAAACTTCAAGGGCTGAATATAATTGACTGGCCTTGTGGTTGTTAGTATGTCTACCTGCTAAGCTGTAGGTCGTGGGTTCGATCCCACCCAGGGCAAACATTTGTGTGATGAGCATGGACGTTTTGTTCTTGGTGTTTTTATGTATCACATGTATATAGGTATTTACAACAAAAAAAGTATATATGTATTCTATCAGCCATCTAGTTCCAAAGTACAAGCTTTGCTTAGGTTTGGGCTAGATGGGTGTTGTGTGAAATGTCCACCAATATTTATTTATTTATTTATTTATAATCAGCTGTTTATATTCTCGAGGAAGATAAAATATTTACCATATTCACATTTATATCATGCGTGTGTGCGCAGGCCATATTAATGTTTTTTTTTTAAATCCATTAATAATGTAATAAGTTGCTTTATGTTGTTTTTATGTACTTGTGTTCTCTCTTTTTGTTGTAGTGTATGGTGTATAAAAATAAAATATTTTCTTTCTTTCTTTTAGTATTTAAAAAAATTAGGAATTAGGGAAAAACATATCATCGAATTATGTAATACCGTCAGCGATGGCAATAAATTTTAATTCTATTTCGGGGCTGTCGTAATAGCAAATTAGCCTTCCATTCGTCAAATATGTTTGCATCCGATGTTTTGACACATTTACTGAAATGTCAATGTCATTCTGCCGACAACTGTTACCGCGTTTTAATTTTAGAATACGTCACTCATTGATTTCTTGCATCCTTTGTGTATGTTTATATTTAATTTAGTGAAGTGATTTTATATTCAGTTCTACGTGCTTTCTACGTGCGTGTAGCACGTAGAACTGATGGCCGATGGGGCCGAAAGGTTCTCGAGTGGAGACCACGTACCGGCAAGCGCAGCGTAGGAAGACCAGCCACGAGATGGACAGACGACCAGTGGCAGTGTCATACAAGTGGCAGGAAGACGCTGGATGCAAGCCGCTTCCAATCGGTCTTTTTGGAAATCCATGGGGGAGGCCTATGTCCAACAGTGGACTTCTTGTGGCTGAGATGATGATGATGATGATTTTATATTCTTTGAAATGAAACAAATTTTGACGGATTTATCGTGTATAATATACATAATTTTATGAACTGACGTTTCGATCACTAAGCAGCATCCGTGGTCACAGGTGAGACTAGATGACAGTTGTCTTTTTGACGTGACAACGTCTAATAAGTCGATGAACACCGGTTGCACGCACGAAAAAGTATGACTCATTGTCCCGTTACGTTACTCTCAGTGTCCCGTTACATCATCATCATCATTATTTCATCAATGTTTTGTTATGACGTTGTCACGTTAAACTATCGTCCGTAAACCTACTTTACAGACAACCAAGTTTTTGACGTGACAACGTCTAATAAATCGATGAACGCCGGCTGCACGCACGAAAAAGTATGACTCATTGTCCCGTTACGCTCATTGTCCCGTTACATCATCATCATCATCATTTCTTCAATGTTTTGTTATGACGTTGTCACGTTAAACTATCGTCCGTAAACCGACTTTACAGACAACCATTTTCTTTTGGTATGAAAATATTAATTTTACCTACTATCGGCAATTATTTATTATAATTAGAAAACATGAGACTTTGTATTACGTCTTATAACCAATTCTCATGTGTGTTTGAGGTTCCATTCGGTTTTTAATTATCTTTAAAGTATAATTTATCTTTGTAGACGGTTTTGTACAGTTTTATTTTACGCAGGGCAAGTTTAATCTATTCGCTTTTGCTTTCGCTATTCGCTTCTATATCCATTTATGTTGCCGTTGAGTCTAAATACGCGAAAGCCCGTAATTCCAGCTTATCCTATTATCTGCCAAGTGCTGTCAAATTTTAACATTCGGCGTCAGGTAGAGGCCTAAAACATCACAGTGTGTTGTCGTAGGCAAATGGTCTACCTAAATATGAACGTTGATACAAAGACGTAAAGGATCAGAGAGAAAAGCACAGGATAAGCCCAGAGACATTAGTTCTCGTATGCCACGTGCACGTGACGATATTTTAGTATTTTTAACCGATTTCCAAAAAGAAGGAGGTTGTCAATTCGGCCTGTGTGTTTTTTTTGTATGTTTGTTCGCCGATTACTCAGCTAAATGTGCATTGATTTTGATGATTCTTTTTATATTTGGTAGATCATGCTTCAAAGGTAGTCCCATATAAGTTTTATCAAAATCGATGCAGTACTTTCGTTTTTATTACAAAATAACTAGTAAAATATCATCCAAGTGCCTTTAGTTAACAGTACGTCGCGAAGGTATGTATTGTATTGCGTATTTTGAAGTAGGTTTTTTCAGTTTTTTTAACTATAGGTAAGTTAAATCGAGTCATTAGTTTCCAATTTTGCCACGAAAATTATTTATCCAAATAGATTCTACATTTTTTATACTATTCTATTCTATTTTAATTCTGTAAGTAGGTATAGACAGGAACGCGTCACCACCATTCATACCTAATACATCAAATGTTCACCTACGTCAAATGACGTCAAATATATCTGGCCGAATTGACGTTCTATTAAGACGCACGTGACGATATTTTAGTATTTTAGGGACCAGTGAGCTTGGAAAGAGAACTGTGTGAAAAATATTCCTTATTTTAATTATCATGCTAAATATTTTCATTTGTAATGTATAGATGTACACAGTGTAGGGGAACTTTATAAATAAATAAATATTTTTCGATCTTATTCTAACAGTTTATTGTATTTGTAGCTGTTTATCTATGTATGTTGTCTTTATATCTTTCCTCGTTTAGAATAAAGGAATTTCGTTATATATTTGAAGTTAAAAACAAAAAAAAAAAAATTAAAGCAAACCGTATAGCATAGAAATTAATGAATCTAACCTTATAAAAATAATTATTGAAATTTGATAATATTTAGGGGTAGAAATTATTCTTCTCATGTTGAATGAAAAAAAAAACGCATAATTTACATACCATTGCAACAATGCTTTTTTAACGATATTTCGTTGAAAAACTGAGTAAATATCACCTGTTCCATTCCTTATTATGTAATTGCGTACCAGCACACCCTGTCAAATGTCATGTCCCTGCCTAGCAGCTTAGGCTACAATTTGTCAGTCAATCAGGCAACCAGTCCCGCAACAAAGGATTATATACTCGTAGCTACAAATTTTATGGCTATTATACGGAACCCAATATAAATGTACAGTCTAGCACTAGCCCGAATTCTCGGAATCTGTCTATGACGGGTAAATGGAGTTGACGGCGCGTGAAACGTGATAAGTCTATTCTGAATGATAAGAAAATAATGTCTTTCTTATATTTTTTCGTGCTAACGCTTTTTCGGTTACGTTTTGCGTGACGCAAAAAAGGTTTTCCAAAGACAAACTTGCTGAGGCATAAAATGTAATACTTATGTTTTTGATACACCTATTATTATGTTTACGTTGTACGCAATACTTGATAGGTAAACTATTCACTTTACTTAGTTTATACATTAAGAGTAGTAGTAAGATGTACTTAGTTGTCGCGACAAATTTTGCCGGTGTATTAAGTACGCATGTTTCATACATTAGGGAAAACCAATTTTCTATTCTATCTATAGATAGGTATATCTATATACATACATAGATTTTTTATCTGACTGGCCTTGTGGCTCAGTCGGTAGTGTGTCTACGTCTACCTGCTGAACTGAAAGGTCGTGGGTTCGATCCCCACCCAGGGCAAACATTTGTGTGATGAGCATGGATGTTTGTTCTGTGTCTGGGTGTTTCTATGTATCATATGTATATATTTACAACAAAAAAAGTATATATGTATTCTATCAGCCATCTAGTCCCATAGTACAAGCTTTGCTTAGTTTAGGCTAGATGGTGTTGTGTGAAATGTCCACAAATATTTATTTATTTATCTCTAATTAAATATTATCTTATTTCGATAATTATTTTTTATATCCGCAGCTATAACGAAATAAAAAATAAAAAAAACTAGAGGCACAGTAATCAGACAAAAATAATCATAGTTTAAAACTTGTAAAACCGACTTCAAAATGTATTATTTTGTTTTAAAAATCAAACTGTTAAATCGATTTTGATAAAAAACTCTAATATCTAAAAAACTCTGACTGTTATAAATTAAATTAAAATAATTAAAACAAAAAAAATCAAATCGATTTGTGAATGATGGAGGTAACAAACATGAAAAAAATAAACAAACAAAATACAGTCGTTTCCTCTTTCTTTTTGAAGTCGGTAAAAATAATAAAATTAGCACATAGCTTTGTAATAATACCTAAAAAAATCTCCAATAAAATCTAATTTACCACTTCAACGCAAAAGTTACCGCTGTTAGAGCTTTAATTCCTCTCTATTCAGGATTATAAAGCTAAAAGCTTCACCAATCCCCATTTATACCTGTATAATGAAAAATTTCGTACGTTTCCATATTTTTGCTTTAATGAAAACACAAAAGAAGTCTTTCATTAGAACCGTAGCTTGTTCGCTCTTTAATCAAACCACTGTACATAGAATAGATAACAGTTGGTATTATGATTCACAGAATATGACTTAGTAATGCAAAATCTAGTGGACATGGTGATCTTTTGTAAAGTTATAAGCCCTTCATGGCTCAGTGGTAGTACGACTGCCTCCTGATCTGTAGGTCGTGATTTCGATCCCCACCCAGGGCAAACATTTGTGTGATGAGCATGGATGTTTTGGACTAGATGGTGTTGCGTGAAATGTCCACCAATATTTATTTATTTATTTATGTTTGAGTGTAGAGCCACGGTATACTTACTCATACGAAATTACAAGTTTCTAGTACTTACCGTCTTTAAGCTAAGCCGGAGTACGGACGGACGGACATGGCGAAACTGTTGACCTTATAAATACAATCGAATTAAAACCGCTTTTTTAAGTCAGTGAAAATAAACAAAAATGTCGTAATACATTTTAAAACACAAAACAACTTAAAGAGCTACACGACGAAACCATCAAGCAAAAACACTCTACGGTACATGAGAATCACATTACTCGCCTCATTCCGGCCTAGGCTAATAAGGCCCAGTGGCCCTAATTAGGCCCTCTCGTCCTGTGCAAAGTAAGCCCCATTACGGTCCTAATTGTAAGATCGGGCTCTTAGTACCAGGTATCCCGATGTGGCTGTTTGCCAATTAGCTAAGAGAGTCTAATAGGCGAAAATAAGCACTGGAACACTATAGCTGGGCCATTTTAAAACTATCCTTGTGCTATATATAGTTTTATACTGGGTTTTTTATATAACTGTAGAATTTTGTAGGGTCTTAGTATGGTTTTTAATTTTTTTAAGACCTTTGAAATGTATGATAATAAATGTTTATTCATTTATTTATACACATATACATTTATGTATACGTGTGTTCCAGGAGCAAGCCTATTTTCTGTTTAAAAACACATAAAATAACGCCTATTTTTTAACGAAATAGGCGAAGTGTCACAGATCATGAGAACGTTCGACCCCAGATTTAACCGTAGTTAGAGTTAGAAGATTAGGTGGAAAGAAGAAGGTATTAGAGGGTAAGATGCACAAAATGTTGACTTGCAGTGACAGGGATCAGTCCGTCCACCATACTTAAACGCCAATTATTCTAAAGCACCTTGACATTCTATGCTAGACTGAGAAGAAAATAGAAATAAATATACTAACAGCTAGTATTTTTATTTCTATTTTCTTCAGTTTTTTTTTTTATAGAAGCAATAATATTGTATCCTTCTAAATATAAAAAATCAAATTCGCTTATAAATGACGGAGTAATACGGGGAAAAACATAAAAAAACAAAAATACATCCGAACTGCGAACCTCCTAAGTTTTTTTAAGCTGGTTAAAAATGGCTGAGCCGATTCTGTGATTATTTTGAAATGTAGCTATTTTGATAAAATCCTCTTTTAAACTGCAAGCTACTCGTACAATGCCACAAACCAAAGAAGTTTTATCACAATGGAAGGAGCCGTATAAAACGTGTCCGCTTCATTCCGACTTTCCGGTCATCAAGTTGGCGTCACGTGAACATAAATTATTTGCTAAAATGCGTGATAATTTAATTCCTTGCTTTACGCCACATAACTAGTAATTTACTAAAATGCACGTAATGACATTTTTTATCTGCTGTCAGAAATATTTATAATTCAAATATTTTCGGCAATAAAATTAGTGGACTTGGTGTGAAACACCATACCATCCCATTTATTGAGCGTAGCAAAAAAATCATAATATATGCCACAAACAGATACAGATATGCCATGTCAAATAGTTTAGACAAAAGCCTTCCCTCATGAGTCCTTGCCCAGTTTTGTTACACAGTATTTTTTTCCATGGCTTCAAGGTTAGTGGGTTGACCTTTTGGGTACCACAGAATAATAGTACTACATATCCAAAGTAAAAGTAGTTAATAACAATGAATTCTTTCAGCCTAGTACACGTTTAACGTTTAATTATACGGTATTAGGAAACTGTACCTACATTCTATTATCAGTTAAATGCGGGGATAATTTTACTGCTATGAAAATTTTGTTTTGAAATGTATATCAGCGGACATTTTAAATGTCACATATTGCGTTACAGCTTGGCTTCACGAGGAAGTGATCGTACACGTTTCATATGTATAAAGCTAACCTATAAATAAAACCGGCCAAATGCGAGTCGGACTCAGGCGAGTTGGCGGTCAAGCGCGAACCTATTTCTACATAAAAAAAAAACTCGCGTTGAAGGGTTCCGTACCATTATATATAAAAACGGCAAAAAATCACGTTTGTTATATGGGATCACCCCTGAAATAATAATTTTATTTTAATTTGATTAACTATTTTTAAAGTGAATAATATAATTCAATATTCTGTGAATATTTAAAGCGTTTACCTGTTGCCGTTATCAATATCGAGCAAAAAAATCACGTTTGTTGTATGGAAACCCCTTTTAATATTTATTTTATTCTTTTTTTAATATTTGTTGTTATAGCGGCAACAGAAATACATCATCTGTGAAAAGGTCAACTGTCTAACTAACACAGTTCACGAGATACAGCCTGGTGACAGACGGACGGACGGACGGACAGACAGCGAAGTCTTAATAATAGGGTCCAGTTTTTACCCTTTGGGTACGGAACCCTAAAAATGAGTAGTTCAAAGACGTCCGTCTTGCATGCTAATGTTTTTGAAAATGTGAAATAACTGTGAACGATGGGTGGTAAAGCAACATCATAAATGTTCGACAACAACCTCTTTTTGATCCAAACAAATTCTTATACATTGAAATTGAATAAGGTCACCGATGTATATGTACTAACTTTAATTTTCTGTTCTAGTTTACATTGAATTTTTTGAATAAGGTAGGCAAATTGAATACTATTTATGAAAATTTAAAAGGGACAATTTTTTTGATAACGTCTTCTAAATCGATGAACGCCGGCTGCTCGCACGAAATAGCATGACTCATTGTCACGTTCCGCCAAAGCCGAGCGTGCAAGCGAGAGCGCGGAACAAGCGATAGAGAGGCACGATCGGCCTAACCGTTCGGCTTAGACGTATCGTTATCACGTAAAATTATCGTCTGTGAACAGACTTTACAGACATCCGGTTTTTTTTTTAGAAAATTCGCGATACTGCCTTTAAGTGCTTCCTGCTATGATTCCCTCATAAGTTAATTCACTAACTTGTTCAAAAATTTCAAATCTGACTAGGCATGAACCCGCATCATTGGGATATGCGGGTTCATGCCTAGTCAGATTTGGGACTCATTGGGATAGTCCCAATTACTGACTTGCCTTTACAGTTTGGCCACAGAGTCACGTGAGATCGTCGAAGCTTTTAAACAGTTTTTGTTCCAGTCAAGCGTTGGTGGCGCCACCTGTAATCTGTAGTCTAGGGACTACTAATCTAGTGTCTTAAAAACAAGTCTAATAAGTCTGGCCTTAAGACTGAACTGGCCTACTTTTCGAATTTCACGACAACATACACAGATATGTATCGCAGAGTTTCACATAATCATTTTTGAACCCTCCCTATAGCAAACACGTTCATATAACTCACTTCGCTGCCTTTCATCCTCTCAGAGCAAACACGAAATGGTATCTGCAAGATATGTTTACACGTAAGATCAAATAAACAAAAAGGTCTACGTTATATTTCATACATTCCACAGGACGATTTATCTTTGATTGCTGGTATTAGAAATATTCTGACTGGGTTGCGGATATTTTTAGCTCTTTATATAATTTAATTTTAGGTAAAGACTCTGTAATATGTGTGTTCAGCCTATTTGTACATAGCGGGAGGCAGCTCTTAAAACTGATGATAATAAAATCCGGGTTTTTTTTGTATGCTAGTTTAAAAAATAATAACTCAGTACAAAAAAAAAATATTAGGATATAAAAGGCACGGACCCTGGAGTCTGTGTGGAGATCAAATTTTAAAATAAAGCAAAAAAATATGTATTAGGATATAAAAGGCACAGACCCTGGAGTCAGTGGAGATCAAATTTTTCAAATAAAGCAAAAAATATAAAAAAACGGGTATACGATACGATACGAAATTAACCCACGTTTCAAAACACAAACGGAGGCTTTTTTCTACGGAGCACAGCTTTTTCTAACGGTATATTGTCATTGTAAAAAAAATAATTAAAAATTATTTTATTTTATTCAGGAAACACACAGTATCAAATATCTAAATAACTTAAAAAATAGGGTCACTCAGAACTATTTACGTGTCTCCGCATATGTGAGTTACGAGTAATATTGTATGTTCGTGATGGACAACTACCACCTTTGTACACAGTTATACAATAAATATTTTCTGATTTCTGATTTCTGTATGCAAAGCTAGAATAAAGCAAGGTATTTCGTAATAATCACGTTTTCTTAACAAGACAGAAGTCACAACAACTTAAAAATTATAAAATATGATAAGGGGGAAATCATTTTTTTTTTTTTATATTTTCCTTCATAAACCGAAAAATATACATCGTAAAAATATTTAACACATTCCTTGCTCACAACTCGGATCCGAGTGAAGCGGGGCTATAGTAGCGGCGCCTCCAACTCGGTTTTTTTTTGTGATTAAATTAAAAATTTCCAGTTTTCGGATTTTTTCCTATATGTGTACTCTAACACAATGCTTCTTGCCAAATTGAATAGTTCTAGGTCAACGGGAAGTACCCCATAGGTTTTGATTCCTCTGTGAGTGTCGAAATGTGCGTTTTTTACGACATATTCGGCTGTAACTTTTTTTAACGACAACTTAGAAATTTTATTTTTCTTTCTGCAGCAAGATACTATGGATCTGCGTATATGGTTTTAATTTCAACTCGATATCTTCACGCGTTCCCGAGATAAAGGTCTTGACACCCGGACAGACGGACAGACGGACAACAAAGTGATCCTATAAGGGTTCCGTTTTTTCCTATTGAGGTACGGAACCCTAAAAATGTAGATGATTCAATTAATTGTAACAGATAATACAGGAATTAAAATGAAGTATACGTTATGGTGTCACCAAGTTCGAAATAGCCATCATTAGGAATATTTAACCCCAGATATAATATAGACTAAACCACCCAACACCCACCTTAACTACAGAGCAACTTATTTAATATGTACTGTACACCACAACCTCCTTTTCAAACTGCCAGATTTCTTATACACCCTAAGGTTGTCTGGAAGAAATCGCTCTATGCGATAAGGTCGCCGTTATACTTTCAATTACTATTGTTATCTATATTTAAGTTACTCTGTATGGATGTACAATAAAGTTATTCTATTCTATTCCCAGTGAGTTGGGTTGTAAGAAGAACTCGCTGAAATAATGAAATAATGTCCAACTAATCCGTCACAGGTCCGAAAAAACTCAGCTATTTTGTTCCCTTTCAGCTGCCCTTCCGTCAGATATCATCAGAATATATTACAGCCAATATTTTCTCGCCACGTTTCGCCCTTATCAGGTCCCAGAATGTACATCTTGAGATACATCGTGTTCAGTTTTAAAGAGACAGTGAAAAATTACAAAGGATAGAGTGATGGATCACGGGCCGTGCCTACGTTTAAAAAACGATTCGGATGCTTAATTTTTCTGTCGTCAGATGTCGCTTTAGCTGGCGCCGTGATGGATTGGTTGGGTAGAAAATAAATCCCTACTACAGTAACTCGAATGTGGATTCAAGATAATTTCATATATCTGCATGATCTTGTACCTCTCTGCTAAGTATCAGCTGGAAGCTTTAGAGTCAGTGAACCGGTTACCTATGATGTTAATCGGTGACGATAAACTACTTGCCAAGAAGCTACTTAATCTCGAGCACCGCCGTAAAGTAGCATGTCTGTCTATATTCTACAGGATTCATTTCGGGCAGTGGCCGCAAGAGCTTCACGACCTAATTCCACCCTCCCCATTTCATTACAGAACTAGCAGAAAATCGGCGAATTACCACCCATTTCTCGTTGAAATGCCAAAAATCCATACTCAACGATATCGGTCTACGTTCTTGAGGTGTAATACACAGAGGCGTTTTCAAGGCTAGAGTGAATAGATATCTTCTAGATCGACGAGCTCCATAATCGGCCACACCATCGCTTAACATCAGGCGAGTTGGTGGTCAAACGTAGATCTATCTTGTATATTTAAAAAAGAACTGTTTTTTTTTATATGAAACCTTGTTTGAAACAAGTTCGTCTTTGTTTTCAATCTTCTTCTTGAGGTACCATCGCCTACCAGAGGTTGGCTATCATTAAGGCTATTTGTATCTTAGACACAGCTGCTCGGAACAAGGATCTTGTGCTCAGGTTGAACCATGTTCGAAGATTTTTAAGCCACGACGTACGTCGTCTTCCTGGTGGTCGTTTACCCTGGATTTTCCCTTGCATTATGAGTTGGAGCCGATCGTATTTATCGTTACGCATTATATGACCCAAGTACTTTTAGCTTTCGTCTTTTAATAGTATTCAAGACCTCCACTTTCTTATTCACCATCTGTAATACTTTTTCGTTGGTTATTCAATCCGTCCACGATATTTTCAGGATTCTTCTGTATACCCACATTTCAAAAGCCTCTAAACGCTTGCTCATAGTCTGCGTTAACGTCCACGACTCTACGCCATACAAAAGAACCGAAAACACATAGCAACGTGCCAAACGCACCCTGGTAGATATCTTTAGAGATCTGTTACAGAGAAGGTGACTTAGTTTCAGAAATGCGTTTCTCGCTTGCTCTATTTGATTTCCACACTGTGATCACATTGGTCGTTAACGATATAGCCAAGGCCAATAATTTGTAAGAATTGTCACGTTGGACTACTTGATTTCTTAATACCAAATCGGTTGTGGTAAGATGTTGTGATTTACCAACGAGCACAACCATTATTTTCAATAGTAGCACCCAATTCGTAATCCTTACCAAGACTTAGATTGACAGTTAGATAAGTGAATTTGATAGAGCGTAAAATTTAAGGCCCTTAAAATATGTCCAAGCTCATCGCATTCAAAAAGATTTAGTGTTTTCATAACTGATAGCGATTTCTAGACCGATACTGACAGGGGCTTAGGAAACGTTTTGGGCGGCTTTTTGTAAGCTAAATAGAATTATTTTAATCATTTTTAGGGTTCCGTACCCAAAGGGTAAAACGGGACCCTATTACTGAAACTTCGCTGTCTGTCTGTCCGTCCGTCCGTCCGTCTGTCACCAGGCTGTATCTCATGAACCGTGATAGTTAGAGAATCGAAATTTTGACAGATGATGTATTTCTGTTGCCGCTATAACAACAAATACAAAAAAACAGAATAAAATAAATATTTAAGGGGGCTCCCATACAACAAACGTGATTTTTTTTGCTCTTTTTTGCTCGATATTGATAATGGCAACAGGTAGACGCTTGAAATATTCACAGAATATTGAGTTATATTATTCACTTTAAAAATAAATAAATTAACTAAAACAGAATTAATATTTAAGGGGGCTCCCTTACAACAGACATGTTTTTTGCCGTTTTTATAGATTATGGTACGGAACCCTTCGTGCGCGAGTCCGACTCGCACTTGGCCAGTTTAATTAAATAACTGGACAAGAAGATCGTTTCGGGACATGCTTAAATATGGTAATTAAGAATCTATAAATTATGTGAGTTACTTTAACTCCGTGTTAAACATAGCCTTATTTAAAGATTCTTGATTTTTTCCTAGAAGATTAATTATTAAATTACATAATAATTTGGTTAGCAGTCATTTTGACTACTAATCATTTGGGAAAACGTTAAGTACAATGTTTGACACGGAGCCAAAGTTACCGACGTTGATATATAAATAAATTATAGTTTTAAATAACTGAAACAACCGACTTCTAAATGCGTAATTGTGTTTTACAAACAAACCGCTGAACCGTTTCAATGATTTATTTATTTATTTTTCAATTCGTTTCATAAAATGTCAAAATTAAGCGGCAACAAACATAAATAAAACCGGACAAGTGCGAGTCAGGCTCGCCCGCCGAGGGTTCCGTACAAACTAGTAGATAAAGGGGGGAAATCATATATTTTTTTATATTTTCCTTCTTATACCGAAAAATATACATCGTAAAAGTATTTAAGAACCTGTTTTAACTTATGCTAATTAAGCTCTTTCATATGATAACCCACATGATACGGTTAATTCACTTTAAAATTTGGACCCTCATTCCTTGCATAAAGACCCATTTTTGTGATTAAATTAAAAATGTCCAGTTTCGGATTTTTTCCTATATGTGTACTCTAACACAATGCTTTTTGCCAAATTTCATAGTTGTAGGCCAACGGGAAGTACCCCATAGGTTTTGATTCCCTTGTGAGTGTCGAAATGTGCGTTTTTTACGACATTCGGCTGTAACTTTTTTTTACGAAAACAGAAATTTTATTTTTCTTTCTTCAGTAAGATACTATGGATCTGCGTATATGGTTTTAATTTCAACTCGATACCTTCACGTGTTCCCGAGATAAAGGTCTTGACACCCGGACAGACGGACAGACAGACAGACAGACGGACAGATGGACAACAAAGTGATCCTATAAGGGTTCCGTTTTTTTTTATTTTGAGGTACGGAACCCTAAAAAAGAAATATAGTGGAATTGTTAACTTCCTTCTTTTTGATGTCGGTAAGCAGAATACTATTAGGTATATACTTGCAGTTGTGTAACAAGTATAGGTATATAAAGAAGAAAAACTTTACAATAAAGAGTTAATCTATATACCTATCTTCTTGTGCGGTCGGGTAACTGAACCCTACATCGGATCACTTTGTTATCAGCCTTATTTATATGTTAGTGTAAAAGCCCGAACTAAGGTAAATTTTAGGTTTTACCGACATACCCGTGGAGTTGGTAAATGTAAGTATTAATAAAAAGAGCTGCTACATGCTACGTTAGGTTAGCCAAGGGAATGGTGCTAAAGGCACGAAATTCGGACTTTTACCATATCTAGTTAGTAAATCTTGAGTTTTACGGGTAAATTTTGGGCTTACTGTAAAAGCCCGAACTACGGTAAATCCCAAAATTTACCCGAATTTATTTATTTGTTTACTTAGACATAAATTGGCTTAATCCAACTTGTTAGTAGAAAATCAAATTATTGTTTTATTCAGAGTACAATTATCCCTTTCTAATTTTCATTGTGTAAAATCATTTAAAATTTTGGGATTTACCGGTAAAACTCAAGATTTACTCAAGATTTATTTTTATAAATTGGATTAATCCAACTAGTAAGTAGGAAATCAAATTATTGTTTTATTCAGAGTACAATTATCCCTGCCTAATTTTCATTGTGTAAAATCATTTTCTTGCGAAAACACTCGACCAAGGCTTAACCGTACTTCAATCGAGGACTCAGATTCGAGCTTAAGACCTTTATTAAGTTGTAAACTTTATAATTGCGAGTACTACTTCAAGTAACTCAGTATTTACATATTCTAATGGATGTCTGTCGGAATTGAATGCAAAGCTTCGTCGTTTGTTTATAAAGTTGATATTGTACTTGAATTATTAATTTTGTGTTTAAGTAAGGGCTTAAATTGATTAAATTGTGAGTCCGGACTACGCCGGGGTCAAAAGGAAGATAATGACTTTAAATTTATACTAAGTATGTTCATCGGTTACCGCATAATTTTTAAATTATTATAGAACAGTAAAAATAAGATTTGTAACTACATAAAAGGCAACTAAGAAAATCATTATTTAAATGAAAGTATGAGGTCATCTGTCTATCTCATGGCTAGTCTTTCTACGCTGCGCTTGCTGGTACGTGGTCTCCACTCGAGAACTTTCAGCCCCATCGGCCATCAGTTCTACTGTTATGTGCCTTGCCCATTTCCCCTCATACAAGTGACGAGAAGACGCTGGATGCAAGCCGTTTCCAGTCGGTCTTTTTGAAAACCCATGGGGGATGCCTTTGCCCAGCAGTGGACTTCTTATGGCTGAGATGATGATGATGAAATGAAATTATTAGTGTTTTGTAATATATTTGTCATAATTTCATCCTAATCCTAACAAATATTTTAAAACAAAAGCAACTCTCTATGTTTGTTAGCTTTCACGACTGAACTGAAATTTGGCACAAAGCTTGAACCTTTATATACTTTATATACTTTTATTCCAAACGCAGTGGAGACCATGGGTTGTTGGGGGTAGTGAGGCCAAACAGCTCATAGGCCAGTTGGGCCACCGTATATTTGATAGGACAGGTGACTCCCGCTCTGGCATGTTTCTGGTGCAAAGACTGGCAATCGCCATTCAGCGCGGCAACGCCGCAAGTATTATGCCTTTGCACCAGGAACAGTCAGTGGCGGGTTATTTGACAGAGTCAAATTTAGTTAGTTTTTAGCTCTTTTATAAATTTAAGTTGTAAATCTTTATTATTTAACTTGTTTAGGTTATTTTAGTTTAGTTTTAAGTACATATGTAGTTACAATTTCAAATTATAATAAACAAATATTTTATATTCAATAAATAAAATAATGTAAACATTTATAATAATTTTAATAGACATACTCCGGAGACCGTTAAGCCCAACTTTTAAAATAACGTTAATCTAATACCTTTAAACGAGCAATTTTTTATATAAATATATAATCTGAATCTCGGAAACGGCTCCAACGATTTTAATGAAATTTGGTTTGTATGTAGATTAGGGGACGATAAATCGATCTTGCTAGGTTTAATTTTTAGTGAACCTGGATTTGCTCGTATTTTCAGTCATAAGAAATCCGAGTGGAGCTCGGTCGCGCAGGTACTAAAGATTTAATCAAAGTAGCAACCACAACGTCCCTTCCAAGTTTTCTTCTTATCAACTCTGTAAGAGAATAAAACGGCGCTTTTAAATTATAAAGCTTGGAAAGAAACTATTAAGTTATACTATTTTAATGAAAGTTGAAGAGTTAGTATTTCTACAGAATATTCCTACCCTCATTTTCTTCTTATCAATAACGACGACTGGGACCCATAGAATTTTTTATCAAAATCGGTTCAGTATTTTGGCTTAATAACAAAATAACTGGGAAAATATGTCATCCAAGCAAACGAATTGCGTATTTTGAAGTCGGTTATTTAGTTTTTTAAACGATTAGGTACTTGTACTTAGGTGGTCGTGTGGTAAAAGTTTATGTTGGTGGTGGACCTCGTAAAAATATAAGCAAGTGTTTCTTAAAAGTTCGTATACATGCGGAAAAATGTTTGAAACAGCCGATTTTTTTTAGTTCAGGGTTGGTTCCGTAGTAAATTTTGTTCATACTTATGATGACTCCTAAAATATTCGCTATTAAAAACGTCGTGGTCTATGTTTTAATTTCTAGTTAAAATAATTTTATTACTCAGTTGGCATAACTTCAACATAAAGTGTCAAATTTGAGCCAAGCAATGCAACAGACGACATTGAGCCATATCTTGCAAAATACATGACACTTTACGTGAATTAGGCTGAGGGTAGACTAGTTGAATTCAATTTATTACCATTTTTTTTAGTTTACCCTCATATGTTTGTTTTATATGGATTATGGATAGTAAAGATAGTCCATACCACCTTATTCATAAATCCACAACAAGCGTATTTTTAAACCCCGACGTAAAAACAATAGTTAAGAGTTATAAGTTTGACGTGTCTGTTTGTGTGTCTGTCTGTGGCATGGTAGCTCCCAAACGGATTAACCGATTTTGGTTTTGTATGTTTTTTGTTTGAAAGGTGAATTAGTCGGGAGTATTCTTAGCTTTGTTTCATCAATATCGGTTCAACCGTTTTTGTTTGTCGAGGGTTTTTGAATTTTCTAAACTTATACTTGTAAAAAAGTGTTATGTTACAAAAATAGGCGTTTATGAGTTCGTGTGCCTTTGGCCTTACTATTAAAATCCACGAGTATCTAATATATGCTGCGCCGTAAATAAAACGGGCTACCAGCACTCGGAACCTATTTGGAATGAGTCCAAATATGAATAAATAAAGCGCTGGATATGCTAAATAGTTTGCCATAACGGCTTGTGACATTGGGACATATTTTTGGTGTTAAAGTGGAGATTAAAGCGCGCAGCTATCTCTCTCGCGCATCACAATATTTTTAAAGATATAAAATCATGAGTAGGGTTATTAGAAAAGTATGAGGCCAATTTGTTTTTTGAGATAGTAAAAACATTTAAGACTTCTCATTCTAAGATGATGACGATGAACAATCAAAATAACACAAATAGTGAAATAAAACAAAACGACGTTTCCTTTTCGTTGCCTAGTGAATATATAGTTTTACAATGTTTATACCACAGAATTCGTGGGCGTAAGTACTTATTTACTTAAGGTCAAAGTATAAACTTACTTTTACTACCAATTTCAAATTTTAAAACCTTGTTTAGTCTCATTAAACTTACGAAAGCTTCTCTTGGAAACAAGAATAAATGACTAGAATTCTAGAAACCAATATCAAATTTCTCAGACGGTTTCTTCGATAGATTTCGTGTCACTTCGTAATATGAATAACGTATATTTTGTGTAACAACGTTATATCTGGGGTAATTGAACTGGAATCACATCACACTTTGATCTTATAACAAAGTTATTGGGCGAAATGTCGAATGGAACCGTGATTGATGAATATTGGATTGACAGTTTGATGGACTGATGTGAATCGATGTGAATTTTGGATCGTTTAATCGTTAACCGATGTGTAAGTACATTAAAGTCTCTAGTCTACCAGTGGAACTTTGTTTGGCTAGTCGTCATCTCGGCACGAGGCTTATTCTAAAGTAACAATTTTTTTTTTTTTTTATTTATTTATTCTTCAATTACATCATGAAAATTTATGACATAATTCTGCCAAACTGCATAACAGTTTTTTTTTTTTTTTTTTATCAGCCCTGTTTGTACAAACTGTCCCACTGCTGGGAACGGGCCATCTTCTCATTGTGAGAAGGGTTAGGCCATAGTCTGCCACGCTGGCCAAGTGCGGGTTGGCAGACTTCACACATCTTCAAGATCATTGAGAACTCTTAGACATGTACGTTTCCTCACGATGTTTTCCTTCACCGTTAACATAACAGTATGTAGGCAGATAATACCCTCTCATCCACAATAACAATTCTTCCGTTTGTAGGTGATTGTTTTTGACGCGACAACGTCAAATTAATTTCTAATTCAATATTTGAGCTTAAAACTCCTGTAAAAATAAAAATAAAACGTTTTAGTTTTCATTGAAGTGCTTAAAAAACAATAAAATCATTTGATCTAAAGGTTATACATTATATTCTATTCACACGTTGGGTGTTCTTAGGTTAAAAATCTAAAGCATGACTGACCTAAAGGTTTATACACCTAATGGATGATATACCTAAATGTAAATTAATCTAAATTTGATAAGCCTAAGTAATGACTGATCTATAATCCAAATCTATGAAATAAAACGCATAATACATACAAAAAAGAGGTTATGACCGTTTCTTAGTTTTAAAACAAATTTTAAAACTATATATTCAGCTGTTTAGGCGTAAAAAGATAATAAACAGATAGAGATACAGACATACCAGTTACTTTTGCTTTTTCTTATACAACTAATATTAGTAGTTACGATAGCTTAATTTACGGGTTTTAAATAATTATACAATGAAGATAGATGTTTATCTATATTTAATGTATACTGAAAAATACAACATTTTCATTAATGACTGATTAGCGTAAAGTTATAAAAATATATTTTTTTTGTTTTTGAAATATAATACAAATTATTCAGTTATTTAAAAAATATTCAGGTAAAATTTTTGGCTAATCCCTTAACTTTCAGAAACAAAAGCAAGCGAAACTTTTCGAACCGACAAGTTTCTGTTTTGTTTTCTTTTAACCTAGGCCACAGTATAATGGTCAGTTGCAGAAAGCACTGATCAAGTTTTTTTTTTAATACATACGAAATATCAAAATGACTCTATCATAATTATAATTCTAGCCACAAGAAGGCCACTGCTGGACATAAACCTCCCATGGATTTCCAAAAAGACCTGTTGAAAGCGGCTAGTATCCAGTTACTTTCTCGTTTTGTAACATTCATCAGTCTGTGATTATTTTCATTATTTGCTTGTTTTTAATCCAGTATTATTTGAATCGATCATCATCGGTATATGAGAAAAACCCGGACAATTGCGAGTCAGACTCTCCCACCGAGGGTTCCGTACAAACTAAATAAAAGGGGGAAATCATATATTTTTTTTATATTTTCCTTCATAAACCGAGAAATATACATTGTAAAAATATTGAACACATTCCTTGCTCACCACTCGGATCCGAGTGGCGTGGGGCTATAGTAGCAGCGCCTCCCAATCGGATCTGAGCGAGCATCAGTAAACCGCCGGTGTTTGAGGCATTCAACTTTGCTTTGCGCGGCCACTCTGTACTTAATCAAAATTCGCCTAAAAGTTTTGGTTCCCAGCTGAAGTGAAGGGTCTGCAGGGGGCAAAGAATGTGTTAAAAACCTGTTTTAGATTATGCTAATGAGGCTCTTTCATATGATACCCCACATGATAAGGTTAATTCACTTTAAAATTTGGGCCCTCATTCCTTGCATAGAAACACTATTTTTTGTGATTAAATTAAAAATGTCCAGTTTTCGGATTTTTTCCTAAATGTGTACTGTAACACAATGTTTCTTGCCAAATTTCAGAGTTTAGGTCAACGGGAAGTACCCCATAGGTTATGATTCCTCTGTGAGTGTCGAAATGTGCGTTTTTTACGACATATTCGGCTGTAACTTTTTTTTAACAAAAATTGAGATATTTTATTTTTCTTTCTGGTGCAAGATACTATATATCTGCGTATATGGTTTTAATTTCAACTCGATACCTGCACGCGTTCCCGAGATAAAGCTCTTGACACCCGGACGGACGGACAGACGGACAGACGGACAGACGGACAGACGGACAGACGGATAGACGGACAGACGAAACAAAGTGATCCTATAAGGGTTCCGTTTTTTCCTAATGAGGTACGGAACCCTAAAAAACATATACATAGTCAGTAGTCGAATATAGAACCTCCCTTTGAATTCTGTGGAAAATAATAACATCCTATTAAATTTATAAAAAAGAATATTTTGGTAATTGAAACAATGTTTTTGTCGTTCGCTCAAAGAAAAGTTGGAATTGTTTTTCTGTTTACCGTGAACTGTGAGTTTTTTGTAACAATCAAATTACTTTTAATGCCGGCCCATGAATAATAATGTCGGAAACTTTATAAATGTACGAAAATTAATGAACATGAATACGATACAAAGTATACATTTTTAAAGGTTAGCTCGTAGATTATTTTTTTTACTTAATTTTGGAAAGTCAGCGTTGATTTAGGCTAGAATGTCTGAATTAAAGTTAGACAGAATTAGTAAAAACTTTCAGGTTTGATTAGTTTTGATTTGTTTTGTTTAAGTTTGTGAACAGTGTTCGCTGTAAGTAATAAATATTGAATACTACCCACAAAATTTTAATATTTTGTTATTTTCCTTGGTGAATATATTAAACACTGTGTACTTTTAGTTGGTTTATTGGAATCCAGTTCGCAATTTGCTTTTATATCAGTTAGAGTACTCACAGAGGCCATTGCTCTTGCCGACCGCAAACCATAGAAGAAAGTTACTAGGGGTGGCCATTTAGTTATAGAGAAAATAAATAATAATAATAATAAATAAATATTTGTGGACATTTCACACAACACCATCTAGCCCAAACTAAGCAAAGCTTGTACTATGGAACTATATGGATGATAGAATACATTTATACTTCTTTTTTTTGTAAATATATACTTAAAATATATAGAAACACTCAGACACAGAAAAAACATCCATGCTCATCACACAAAATAGTAATGTACCACAGATAATTCAATATTACAACATATTTACCATGTTTAATCTCGCTTACATTGAGCCACCAATGATGTATTATATGCTCTACATGGCAAGCCTCAAGTAAGGTAATCGCCCGACTCGTCTTCAGCCGCGACTCGTCGGGCAACGCTATAGACGCGTGCGGTGACTTGTTTTTTTTTTTTATCAGCCCTGTTTGTACAAACTGTCCCACTGCTGGGAACGGGCCATCTTCTCATTGTGAGAAGGGTTAGGCCATAGTCTGCCTCGCTGGCCAAGTGCGGGTTGGCAGACTTCACACATCTTCAAGATCATTGAGAACTCTCAGATATATAGGTTTCCTCACGATGTTTTCCTTCACCGTTTGAAGTTGGCGGTAATCAATAATACGCACATAACTTCGAAAAGACAGAGGTACGTGCCGTGGGATTCGAACCCAGGACCTGCGGATCGCAAGTCAGACGGTCTCACCACTAGGCTGCCGGAAACTTCAGTGACTTGTGATTAGCGACAATACCATCCTGTGTATTTAGCAGGTGAGTGAAGAAGTTGGACCTGACAATTGCTTGTCAAAAGAAAATTTTCCTCTCCATACGCATGTCAAACAACAGGCAAATTAAGTATCTTATTTCTTGAGTGATTCAAACAAAAACAAAATCTACAAGTTGACATAAACACTAATGTGTGTATTCACGGTACAATGGTCAAAGTGCGACTGAAGTCCCGCTGAATCCAGGTAACTCTTTTTTTTATATATTATAGATCTACGATTGACCACCAACTCGCCTGATGTTAAGCGACGGTGTGGCCGAGGATGTAGCTCGTCGATCTAAAAGATATCTATTCACTCTAGTCTTGAAAATTCCAAGATTGTAGGTCTCAGGAAACAAAGATGGCGGCAACGAATTCCAAGTACGTACGTTACGACTAATTACGTTAGGTCCAACTTTTTGCTTACATCACGCGTCTTTCTCAATTTGATAATGTCTAATGTCTATTGTTTAAGAAGTACTTTGTCAGAATCTAAATATGTTATAGTTTTAGTCAACTTTTTTTTTTTTTTTTTTTTTTATCAGCCCTGTTTGTACAAACTGTCCCACTGCTGGGAACGGGCCATCTTCTCATTGTGAGAAGGGTTAGGCCATAGTCTGCCACGCTGGCCAAGTGCGGGTTGGCAGACTTCACACATCTTCAAGATCATTGAGAACTCTCAGACATGTAGGTTTCCTCACGATGTTTTCCTTCACCGTTTGAAGTTGGCGGCAATCAACAATACGCACATAACTTCGAAAAGACAGAGGTGCGTGCCGTGGGATTCGAACTACCACTAAGCTGCCAGGAGCTTCAGTCACCTGCGAAAACATAAATAAACAATATTTATATTTTAGACACATTATATTTTATGTCGAAGAAGACATAAATAATTTTTATTTATAAATGCACTAACCAGCCTATAAAATATACTTGAATGAGTATAAAGAATCAGTTTTTACGATAAAATTAATTTAAACACGTATAATCTATAAAACAAAACGTATCAAGTCACATCTAATTGGCTTAATGCTTTGTAAACCCCAAAAATCTGTCAATCTACTGAGCGGAATATCTGACAGGACGGATCAAGGATAAATCAAGTTACACCGGGCTTCGTCCGGGACGGGACGTATTCTGTTCAGTTCGTTTTTCTTTAGAGGCCACTGCTTTTTTACCCGACTGCGTAAGAAGGAGCTAATTTTTTTCTAGTGTACGAGTATGTATGTTTGTATATATATGTATGTATGTAGGTAGATATGTATGTATATAGGTATATCTTTCTTTATAACAGTCTACAGTCTAAACGGCTTGACCGATTTTGATATATGAGGTGTCGTTAGATTCATCTTCAATTCTTGAGTATGATAAGCTATTTTTTTTCGATTAATAATATTACATCTATCGCAAAAATTTAAAAAAAACGCGTGTTTTTGTAACCTCCAACGAACTTTTTCGTAATAAACAAGTACATAGTTTTGCTATTATTATTATTATTCAAAATAATGCGCATTCATAATTTTTTACAGCAATTGTACGCATACTTTCTCCCAAAAAACGTACACTCGACAGCGTATCAAACGTAACGAATTCGTAAGTTAGACTGCAAAAACTGCTTTTCTGCAGGCAGATACTTTATTTTTCTTTTAATATAGATATTTATTGACATACTATTCATACTGTGTTCTGGTTGCCTGGAAGAGATCTCTCTAAGCGATAAGGGCGCCTAATAAAAACCTAACCTGTTATTGTAATTTTGTTAAAATGTGGTTATTAATAAAGATATAACACTTTATCAATCTAATCTACTTTTATCTATCTATTCATTCAAATATATATTTATATATATTTGGAACCAATAGAAAGTCTATGATATTGTACTACAAATTATAATATTGTTTTTCTAAGTGTTTGTTGGAATAAAATAATAAATTAACAAATGAAATTGATTTAAAAATAAAAAATATAAAATAAGTATGTATAAGAATCTAGGCATTAAGTTTTCTTTGCGTAACTTTCGTACATTTTATTTTCTTGTTTGTGATTTTTTTCAGTTGTTCGTCAACTCGGCCGTAATAAATTCGTCCACGTGGTCTTTTTTAAAACATTAAACTTATCTTCAATAAACAAATGGGCAGGGCGCATAGCACTTAGCAAGTTCTCGAGTGGAGACCACGAACCTGCAAGCGCAGCGAAGGAAGACCAGACACAAGAGGTGGACTAAAAACCCCATAAAAATGGCAGAAAAACACTGAATACAAGCCGCTTCCAACGGATCTTTTTGGAAAGCCATAGGCGAGGCATATGTCCAGCAGTGGGCTTCTTATGGCTGAGATGATAATGAAATAAACAAATCCCTCATATCTAATATCCCCACTCAGTTTGTATATGATTAAAATGTTGTGATAGAGAGAGATAGCTGCGCGTTTTGAGCATAACTTTAAAGTGAAGTACTTATTTCTATTTTACGGTCGGTCCCGGCTAGCTCCCGGTATAATGTAAGTCGAGCTTAAATACTCCAAACCGAATCAATACAATCCTATCGGATAGACTCCTTTCCGCGCCCGGCATTATCGGAAAAGACTCCAAAGCCTGTATCCGAGAAGAATTTATTCATGATGTATCCACAGCCACAAGGAAAATATTTTTTCCTCTCATCTGATGGACAAGGGATAAAGGAACCGGAGTAATGGCACAATATAAATGAGCACAGATGGAAAACTTTAAAAATCAGCGATATAATTTCACATCTTGATGAAGAAATTAAAAATAATGCTAAAAAATTAGGGATTAGGTTTATACATTATAATAATACCAAAAGATAAAACAATAAATTAGATTTTGTATAATTGGATAAAAGAAATATGCATTTTAAGTAAAAGTACTCGTCACTCACGCTATTTTGAGTTAAAATTTGTAACATGGCTAGCATTCGACTTCAATCTAAAATAGACCTGAGCAACACGCGATTTTACTTGAATATTTGAAATGATTTCTTCATTTCATATATGCATTCTACTAAAAAAACGTTGAGTCTACAGTCAATTGATTTTGAAAAGTACACGAATTCCAAGTCAAAGAAAGGTTTCAAATGTACAGATTTATTTTTAGCGGTACTAATACTTTGTCAAACCATCTTTTCAAAACCCATTACATGAAATATCATTGACATATAATTTTAACATCGCATTTCGTGCAAGCAATAGTCACTGAAAAGATCAGCTTATTCTGGATTTGATAGAACATAGTGATCATCTTTTGTACAAAATAATAATGTGCGCATTCATTTACAGACACAAAGCAAACCGACTTTGTGACTTTGTATGCTGTGACATAAAACTCTCCATCTGTTATTTTTTAATCTGCGCCAATATTTACAAAGATTCGCTCCTCTTCCATTATTCATCAGTGTGTGAAAGGATAACTATGGAAATTCAATGCAGGTATGGAGTCTGGTGTTTTTTCATTTTTGTAGTGCACTAGTAATCCGTCTTGACAGCATGTGAGCAAGGTGATCCACATTGTGTATGTGCATACAAAGTGAAGATTTTTAATAATATTTTGAATACCTTTTATTATGGAAACAAACGTGGTTTTACACATTTTTATTACTTTATTACCAGACACTATTTTATTACCAGATGAGACGTCCTTCGGGAGTGACGCTTGCGCTGCTCCTTTTGAAAAAGACTGCCGTATGCGATTGAAACTATAGTCAGAGAGAATTCGGCTATTAGATCCGAATTCTTCTAGTTTTTAGTTTTCTAAGTTTTTCGCGATTATTAATCATTGAAATTAACAGATTTTAACGGATTTATCGCGTATAATGACGTTTCGAACACTGCAGCATCCGTGGTCATAGGTGATCACAGAGACTAGATGACAGTTGTCTTTTTGTTATGAAAATATTAATGAATACTATTTTTATGCAAAACGTTCCCTATGCACGCAGAAGTCGCTCACGGCGGCAACAGGTATCGCAGATCTATATTGTTTTTTTTTTTTTTTATAGAAGATAGATCTACGATTGACCACCAACTCGCCTGATGTTAAGCGACGGTGTGGCCGAGGATGGAGCTCGTCGATCTAGAAGATATCTATTCACTCTAGCCTTGAAAATTCCAAGATTGTAGGTCTCAGGAATGGAACAGAGATGGCGGCAACGAATTCCATTCTTGTGCAATACGCAACAGGAATGTGGATCGATATCGCTGAGTACGGATTTTTGGCATTTCAACGAGAAATGGTTGAATTGAGGCTGAGATTTGGTGATACTTGCCAACCATCATCTCTATTACAGTTCGGTTCGATTATGTAATAAAGTCTGACTTGCGATCCGCAGGTCTTGAGTTCGAATCCCACGGCACGCACCTCTGTCTTTTCGAAGTTATGTGCGTATTGTTGATTGCCGCCAACTTCAAACGGTGAAGGAAAACATCGTGAGGAAACCTACATGTCTGAGAGTTCTCAATGATCTTGAAGATGTGTGAAGTCTGCCAACCCGCACTTGGCCAGCGTGGCAGACTATGGCCTAACCCTTCTCACAATGAGAAGATGGCCCGTTCCCAGCAGTGGGACAGTTTGTACAAACAGGGCTGATAAAAAATAAAAATAAAAAAATATGTAATAAAGTTAGCGATAAATCCATTAAAATTTGTTTCAATAATTGATTTAGATATTTAATGACACCGGAAATATATATTTTACTTTTTAGTCTGCCTTGAAAAAAAAATAAACGATAAAACTCGGTTTTATAAACAAAAATTAAAAACCACCACCAAATTAATATTAACTTCCTCCTGCTTTGAAATCGGTTCAAATGAACAAACTTGACTATATAATATACTAAAGTGTAACAAGAAACTTCAAACAAATTTACTTATAAGTAATGAAAAGAGGGAAAAACATACACTCGTATTCAAGAAAATATGTTTAATTTACCGTTCATTGATCAAGGCAAAAAACAAAAATTCAACAAAATAAGTAAATTACTTTTTGTAGGAACAATATGTTAATTGATTTCTTTTGATATAAACGGTAACAGGTAGACGCTTCAAATTTTCACAGAATATATACTTGTATATTACCTTTCAAAATAAATAATTAAATAACAATAAAGTAAATCCCATACAACAAACGTAATTTTTAAGCAATTTTTATTCGATCGTAATTAACAGGTAGAAACTTGAATATTTGTAATTAATTTAGAAATTCTTTTGCTTGCATTTTTTTCAGTTTTCTAAGCATTATCTTTGATCCTCATTAGACATACAAAAAAAAACAGGGCATTTTATGACTGAAGATAAAATACTGATTTTCTTAGTAGATTAAAGATACACAAAAATACATATAAAACACACAAAAAAAATACATACAAAAAATTCATATTTATATGAAATACATATTAATTTTTACCATCCTTTCCTTACTAACTAATATATAAACTAGCGTATTGTGATATAATCATCATATCTTTTTAAAAGTAAAAATAACTCAATACGACTTATCTTTACGGCATTTTGAATATGACATTATTGATGTGTGATTAGATACAATTACTATTACTAATTATTTTGCTTTCCGAAGTGTATTAACCGATGATTCTTTGTGCATAATAGCGGTCCTCCTCTCTTCTATAAAGCGACTTCAAAATCGGAGGAGGCTTAAAATCACGCTAGTTGGTGGTCAATCGTAGATCTATCTTGCGTAAAAAAGAAAAAGTATTTGGACTGAATATCTGTGCATAATATTAGCTTCACAAAGAAGAAATTTTTTTTGTTCGTTACCGCATAATTCCGTCATTTAGAAACCGATTTGAAATATTCCTTTTTTTCTTTTCTTTGAAAGGATACACTTTTATTTAAGATTGATCCCATAGATTTTTTAACAAAACCATTTCAGTAGTTTGAGCTTTAAAATAAAATTTCACTTTTTGTAGTCGCTTTTTTAGTTTTTTTAACTATAATTATTTAGCTACGATCATGAATACAATGACCTTAGAATCGGAATATTTCTTGCATGAAACTGTGTACTGACCTGACCTGAGATGTTATACAAACAAAAACTGAATATAAAATGCTTAGGTGGATATTTCTTTTAACGTAAAGCAAAGAACTCTTTTTACCCAAGTCATAAAAGTTAAAAGCTGTAGGAGGTATGCAAGCTTCAGCTTTCAGTAAAAGCTCGGCTATAACTTTTAATTAAAACATGAAAACCCCATTTAGACCGTATTAAGAAATTCATGAGTTATAGAATAATATAGTATATGAAGATTTCAGTAACAGACATTTTCCAAACAAAATTACTTTATGAATCTTAAGTAAGTAACTAATTGACCAAAAAATATTTTGTTTCAATCATTTTGCAAAAAATTCAATGACAACAAAGCAAACGACAACTATTTACAAATCTAAAAGTTTAAAACAACCTTTTGTTAATCACAGATAGTTAAAATAGTGGCCAAGACACGCATATCGGGTTCCGTAGCTTTTAAAATTATATTTTTTATCATTCATAAATATATAAGTTATAGGCCTTCAGTTACACATACATTTCAAAATCTGTAAAATACATTATTATAAAACATCGACTTCAAAATACGCAAAAACTAAAGTCCTAAATCGATTTTGATAAAATTTACGGCGTGGGACCAACTCTGAAGTATAACATATAAAATAAAAAATATCATCAATATTAATTCATAATTGGCGGAGTAACCAATACACAAAAAAAAAGGTAAACGTAAAGTCGCATTGAAAATTTGGAAGTCGCTTAAAAAAACAATGGTCTGAAAATCAATACCATTTGAAGCAAAACGAGGAAAACAAATATAGTTTACAAACAGTTTCTGTGTTGCAAACGCGGTGCGGTTTTCAGCTGTAGATAGAAGTACCCAATAGAAAAAAAACCTCCGACCTAAAACGAGGGCTGTTATAATTTTGACCTGTGTATATGTATATTTGTATCTGTCTGTGGCATAGATGAAGAATTTTTTGCTACGTTCAATAGATGAAGGGTATAGTGTTTCACACCGCACCGTGTTCACTATTTGTTGCCAAAAATATATGGAAATATAAAAATTGCTGACAACGGTTATAAAAATATGTTCCTATTTTTGTACGTGCGTTTTAGTCCATCAATAGTTAGGATAAACTAACCCATTAAATTGTCACGTATTTTAGCAATTAATTTTTCTTCACGTGACGCCCACTTGACGCAATATATGACCGAAGAATAGGAATGAAGCGGATACGTTTTATACAGCTGAATAGCGACAAGCAACGTTTATGGCTCCTTCTATTGATCCAACTTCCTTTGTTGGGAAAAAAATCTGATCATCCATTTGAGAGCTAAGTATGGCATCATAGCTCTCAAACGGATGATCCGTTTTTTTTTTGAAAGACAATTATTCCACTGAATCGAGACTTCTTATATCGAGAGTTCTCATAAACTGTGCATATACGCATTTTACTCAAAAAGTGTTTTGTTCTGTTTTCGCATGTGACCGTTCCTGTCTTACAAAAGTGGACAAAAAATGTTTTAGCTGAAATGAGCTTATCAGACATTTATGAGTATACGCTGTATCCAAAGAGAATATAACGCACTTAAGAGGCGGATCTTCCATAGACAAAAAAATTTATGAAAATATTTCAAATTTTGATTTAAGTCGAAATGTATGGAGTTTCGGTCGAAATTCTTAATTCGATTCATTGTCAATTTGATTGTTTTTATTCACGCTACGGGCAGGCTAATGCAGTTTGGCCGTATTGCCTTTGTCAAGAATAACTTAATCATGCCTCAGGAAAGTGGTGATGAGTTTACCCGACAATTTTATGGAGGTTTGTGGGACGGATAAAAAATATAATACACTTTACCATTTTATTTAACTTTCCAATATTCCTGTACGGAAATAACAAATATTCAAATATTGTAGTAAAAAGTAATAAAAGGAATTAATAATTATGTTAAATTGTTATGACTTTTCACTTGACTCAAATAATGTGAATATTTACAGTTGCTACTTTTTACGTACTCATAATTACATTAAAAAGTGCCCACAATGACTAAAAACGAACATAATAAAATCATCTGTGGTTATCTAAATCCATCCATAATTTCATGCCTATGTTAGGTACAAGCCGTTTTGGAGTTCCCTAGTGAGGAAACAACCCAAGCTAAAGCATCAGTTTATGGTGTTAGTATTTAATTATATATCTGTACTTACACCGTTCTCAAGCCAATAGTATTTATACGTTTCTCGGAATAAGTGACAATTATTATTAAAAATAAATACTTTAGCGGGAATGTAAATCTTTTGACGTTCCCGCTAAAAACACTCGGCCCAAATCATCAATTCGAGTTTTTTTTTGGCGGGAACGTCTTAGTAACGTGTTGTTGCTTTGTTTTATTTTCCTAAACTTGTGTTATTTTGAATATTAATGCTATAAAAATGGTGGTCTTTTATTCTATTCTACTTTTATTGTTTGTTGGAAGAATGGAATTTAGAGACAGCAGTCACCGAAGATAAAAAAAAAATTAAGTCAAGTCAAACAGTGTAAATGTCAATTTTGGACCAAACTCCATACATTATACAAATTTCTATACCATCACGACCATTTATTTATCAGTATTATATTACCTTATTTACATAAAAACATATGAACATAAAACCATTTTACAAATTATTCGGATCCTAGTGCGATGTAGGCAATGAGGTGCATTGATAATTAAACTGACGTGATAAATAATAAAAATAAAGTATCAAAAAAATCTTAGATGTAGTAAACATTGTGATCACTTACAAAAGTTTGAGCTAGCTACAAAAACAAAAAAAAAACTAATTGAAATTTGAATTTCCGTCGATTTTTTAGCTTTGTTAGTTAGTTAAAATTACGATATTGTTATAAACTACTAAAAATTGTTTAAGTGACTTATTTCTAACTTATAAGCATTATGTTCTCCTTCTGGAGATTCGCTGCATATTCGGAGCGAACGATTCCATCGTTTGTTAACACTTTTAACGTCAGGTGAATGAGTTGCTAAGTTCGTCGCCATATTCCCCGTCTTCAGGCGGATTATTTTTTATTTGCAACAGTTACAAAGAGAACCGCCCCTGGAAGACATTAAAACTTGCACGTCCGCGAGTTTTGGGCGATTCCAAAAGACGTTTTAATGGCCAGAGTGAAGTTCGTAACTTTCTTTATAAGCGACAAAGTTGCTAATTGAGAAGTTTCTCGAACGAGTAAAGAGTGGAAGGCCGTTAGAAAATTCCTCATAGTCATAATCTAAAGTGAAAGATTGCTAAATTAATTATGAGTCGTAAGATATTGTTAATGAAGTATTTGGTAATTTTTTCAATTTTGTACATTATTTTATGCAATACGAGAAATGGAATTGAGGAATCCGTTGTCGATTTGACAGTTTACTGCTTTTAAGAGGCTATGCAATAGTAATTAGATTAACATATCTATCTTGCTCACGTATGACCACATTTTTGAAAAATATTAACAGACTGAATGTATTTACGATAAATCTGTACGTAAGAAATTACGAAAATGAAATCACACGTCTCTGACATAAAGTTTCAATCAAAGTTTCATAGATAAATAAATAATCTATTTTTGAAATTTTCGTACATTTTACATAATTTTATCTTGGAGTATGTAAGCTTAACTGTGAGTGTGGATTATCAAAGTGAAGCATCGAGACTCGGGTGATGGAAAATATTGCGGATATAAAAAACAGATACTTACAGGTCTGCATGTGTAAGCATGAATTAGATAAGCCAAAACACTACAACCGTTTTGATAATCCTTAAATCTCGGCTAGAGTGACGCGTTATGTACTAAAGATGAAATGAAATAATTTTATTCCGGATGTTTGCATCCAAAAAAGATGTTACCTGAGGCTATTTTTTTTTTTTTTTTTTTTTTATACTCTATAGATCTACGATTGACTACCAACTCGCCTTATGTTAAGCGACGGTGTGGCCGAGGGTGGAGCTCGTAATCTAGAAGATATCTATTCACTCTAGCCTTGAAAATTTCAAGATTGTAGGTCTCAGGAAACAAAAAAAAAAAAACTTAACTTTAATAGGGAATATGGTTGGCAAATATCACCAGGATGGGACCCAGTCATCAAATTAATAAAATCTCAGCCTCAACACAGATTTGCGATACCTGTTGGCACCGTGAGTGACTTCTGCGTGCATAGGGAACGTTTTGCATAAAAATAATAGGCGGTAGTCAGTAGTAATAAACATTTGCATAAAAAAATGACAACTGTCATCCAGTCTCACCTGTCACAACGGACGCTGCAAAGTGTTCGAAACGTCACGTCATAATATTATGTAAAATATAAGCGATAAATCAGTTAAAAGTTGTTTAATTTCAATGAGTAGCGATCGCGAAAATCTTAGAAAACATTACAATCCAATCTATTTTTTCCTTATTTCAATCAAAGTGTAATTTTGTGTGATAGATCTGTGTATTATTGAGATTCTTACTGATTTGTCGTTAACTAATAACTCACTCAAATTGGGTCACTCTGATGAATGGATATTCGCAAAATGGAGCTATCAGACAGCTGCTGATGTACATGTACAATTATATTGCCCTGCATGCTTCATTGTTTCTCTAAACACGCTAAAATAAGTTAAGTAGCCAAGACCTTATCAAGACACATTTAAGGTAGGTTTCCGTAACTAATGCTATTAGTCTAGTAAAAATAAATCCGTTTGTATGGAGCAGATCGCAGTATTTGCAACTGGGGGGATTCATTAAAATTATTATAGGAAAATAACTAAAAATCATAGATCAACAATAATCCCCGATTTATAGACTAGCTGCGTTCCGCGGTTTCACTTGCGCAGTTATGAAAAACGGTGATGATTATGATGATGATAAGTAGCTTATGTCCGTCTCCAGGTCCAAAGCTATCTCTATACTAATTTTTATAACGATCGGTTCAGCCGGTTGAGCGTGTAAAGGTAACAAATTTAGCTTTTATAACATAATTATAAAATTGTGTCAAATGTATTTCAAAACACCAGTACATTCATTTAAATAACAATATACTTTAGTTGTCTATTATGTTGTCACAAATCTTATTTTTACTAGACTATATAACTGACCGAACGAGCGAAGTAAGCAACGGTCTCTACTTTAGCAGGAAAAAATTACCGGATGTTGGTACGCGTACAGGGCGTATTTTTCAACCAATTAACCGAAAGTTAACTATACTAAAACTTCCGTGAGTATCCATTTATATTATTTGACGCTCTCTTTTGACCGATTAATATCGTGAGTTTTTTCCGGTTAATCAAATAATACCTATAACCGAAAGCTGTTGTACGGGTTACACAATAAAAAAATTATAAGCGGTTTATCCAACGTAAAATTTATTTCATGTAATTAGTCTCTGATAAAAAATACTGGATGATTTTGAAAGACAAACGGGTAGGTATGTCGAAGATAACACTACTACTTTGTACAAAACCCTAAAAACAAGTGCTGTACATTCAAACTCAGCGCTACCTATAGGTGCATATTATATTTTTAATAAAAACTACGGGTCACTTACGTCTGTTTTGAGTCGAAAAATCAGACTATAGCTTCAACCTTATCCGGTGGTATACATATTACATTACCACCATTTGTACCCAAAACCAAAATCGGTTTAATGTATATCCTTGTTATATTTGAGAAGCTACAAAATTCCGTTTATTAATTATAGAGTAATTAGACACTGTCGAAACAAAGCTTCCGTCGTGATTAATATCTCATTAGATCAAGTAAATTCTCTTTTAGGTGGTAAAGAGGTTTCTAGTAACTTTATCTTTTTGGAAAATGGGAAACCAGATTTAATTAAAACTTCCGTGAAGTTTCATTTATAATACGCTTGTACCATAGAGATAAATTCATGCTCCTCGACCGGTTTCGAAACTATAAGACTTCATTTCTCAGGGCACACAAGCATCTTTTAATTCGGTCTAGGTGGTTACGATTGAAGAAAGCCGCACAGAGCACTTAAGCCTCTTGGATCGCGGCTTATACACTACCCGACTAATTCTAAAAATGCCTAGATCTCATAATGACCAATTCTACAATTAGGCCTTAATTTTAAAATGGGCATTATAAAAAAAAAAAAAATACATTGACGCCCGTAAGCCCACCTGGCTGGTGGCCTACAAGTAATGCCAGTAATGCTTCATACGTATATTAGTATGTATGTAACGGAAACTTTGAACATGATTTTGAACCCCTTTAAACCGTCGGATTAACTCGAAATTTGGCATACTTATCATGGACAGATGACAATACAATAATTTGATAAGATTAAGCGTGATTTTTTAGTTTTTTAAACTATTATACTTTTTTGTTTCCAGATGATGCACCCGGCAACATTGGTGGTGTGGAGGGCGCTCGAATGGAGGTACCTGGGCTGAGCCATGGCTCCCTGGCGCGTCGACATGCAAGCCATGTGCCTCACTTACAGACTCAAGGTTGGCGTCGCGGTCATAGTCATTATGGTGCTCGGGTTTTTTAATGAAAGTCAAGGTAAGATAATTTTAATGAATGCTGTAGGTCCAATATACCTCAATGCCTTAACTATAATATATATGATGGATAGATAGATAGATAACTCTGTATTAAAAAAACACAAATACAGTAAAATAAATACAGATAAAACATAATTATAGCAAGGCTTTTAATTGGCGGCCTTATCGCTTAGAGCGATTTCTTCCAGGCAACATTGCACGGATAAATAAATATACTTATATATCTCTGACAATACATATCTACACTAATATATACATATGTATATATTTAGTCTGTGTGTATATAATGAGCTTTTACACGGGTTTTGAAAACCGTTAATGATGGAGCACGATTAATTTCAAGTGGCAACTCATTCCACAGTTTGACAGCTGTAACTGTAAATGAGGAAGCATAAAAGTTGATTGGTGTTTTGGCGGGAACGTCTTAGTAACGTGTTGCTTTGTTTTATTTTCCTAAGCTTTTGTTATTTTGAACATTAATGCTATAAAAATGGTGGTGTTTTATTCATTAAGTGTTTGATAAAGTGCGTGAGTGTAGGCAAGTGAAATAAAGCAGTAAAACATGTTATTTTACGTTGTCGGCAAAACTCCATACCTAGAAGCTTCTAGTAAAGTCGCCACCACATTACTGAAGCAGGACTCGACTGATAAATTGACTGTATACGCGAATTAGATGGTGACTAGAACATTTACAACTTGTTTTATTCAAGAAACGAAAAAATCCTAATACTTGACACTGGCAAATGCTTTAATGCGGGTCCAATACAAAAAAGAAAAAGAAAAGTTTATTCTATGCTGAGGGATATCAAGCGTCATATATGCATATTTGATTCCAAATTTTCGATAGGTAAATACCATTTCGTAGGTTCATTGTTTGACCAATAGAGTTGTGAAAACCGCGGTTATCGTCAACTCACCTCTAGCTAACCGTCGACCACAAACTCGGGCGAAGCGCAGGGGACTCTTGGTTCACATAATAACACAGTTAATCTGGACTAGCTTAATTACAACCGCTGTATATACATACTAGTATTTGCATTTTTTTTATCTAGACAGTGAGTTAAGTTTTTATTTGAACAAACGGGTTACGCACGTCTATTTTTGAGCCGAATTATTTGACTATAGTTTTAACCGCATACGGCGGTCTTTTTCAAAAGGAGCAGCGCAGACGTCCTTCGGGAGTGACGCCTGCGCTGCTCCTTTTGAAAAAGACCGCCGTATGCGGTTGAAACTGTAGTCGGAGAATTTGGCTCAAAAAATAGACGTGAGTAACCCGTTAGGAAAAATAAAAATTTGTATAATCACGTTAGTTTTAATAATAAAAGAGAGTTAAGTTGTTTTAGAATTACTTTTTTTATTATAATTATCAGGGTAGGTGTTTGACCACAGATCGTCAGATATTAACTGTCTTATGATTCAAAATGATAAGCACACGTACTCTAGAGTAGTCTATTGACCGAGTAAGCTTAGCGAAAAATAGTCTCTGCATCATCTGTCAAAAATTTCTTTCGTTTGTAAGGTATTTTCAAAGCTGCAGTAAATAGGTACCTTCTCGACCTTTGTGCTCCATCCTCGATCACACCGTCGCTTATAATCATGAGAGTTGGTGATTAGACGTAGATCCATTTATTTTATAAAAAACCGGCCAAGTGCGAGTCGGACTCGCGCACTCTGAAGGGTTCCAACTGTTAAGAACTGTGAAGGGTTAAATTTTAACTGTCTTAACTATCACGGTTCATGAGATACAGCCTGGTGACAGACGGACGGACAGAGAGACAGCGGAGTCTTAGTAATAGGGTCCCATTTTACCATTTGGGTATGGAACCCAAAAAAAACTATGACCTATATCCATTTCTGTTTGGCTATCAATCAGATTTCCTCATTCGAATGATCACGCACGAAGTCGCGCGTACAGCTATCTGAATACTAAATATCGTTTTAATTTGTAATTACCGCTCGGTAATTAGGTCATACAGCAACCGTACTAAATCATGGCTGGTGTAATTAACGTTACGTTGCTAATTTTGTGATTAATTATATTCAAAAATGGATAGATGACAAGTGACGTCACGGGCATAAGTGACGTCATGGATATCGAACTTAAAATCTAATACCTTTAAACGAGCAAGTCTTATATTTATTAAAAGCTTTTATTCTACTTGCCCTGTTAGTATGTGTGGGACAAATCTTGCGAGTTAAATTAGAACCACTTCCTGTAGTTAGATAAGGTTGAAATTTGGTTTACTTACGTAACTTCGGTAACAATGCAATAATATGGTACCATGAAGCTGGTCTCAAGATGGCGTCGGAAGGTGGCCATAGGAGCTCCTAAACTAAACAAGATAAAACCGTCGAGTTTGGACTCGTTTGAATAGTCCTGACAAGCACTCTTTTTTAGTCTAGTAAATAAAAATAATTGAAAAAAATTTGCAAAAACAAGCTTTTATTTAAATGCTCTAAAACGAAGAAAATAAATTTTATATTGATATAAATTAAAGCTTGTCGCGAGATTTCAAACAACATCGTACCTATCTACTAAGTAATATTTAATTCCAACAAAAGACTTAGACGCGTTCTTATCATTTGCTTAGAATTAAAGTTAGTTTATTCTTTTGAAAAAAAATAAATATATATTTGTGTTCTCGCGACAAGCTTTTATTTATATCAATATAAAATTTATTTTCTTCGTTTTAGAGCATTTAAAAAAATAAAAGCTTGTTGTTAAAATAAGAATAATAATATTTTATGTATGTATATAATCTGAATCTCGGAAACGGCTCCAACGATTTTAATGGAATTTGGTTTCTAGGTAGATTAGGGGACGATAAATCGATCTTGCTAGGTTTCATTTTTAGTGAACCCGGGTTTGCTCGTATTTTCAGTCATAAAAATCCGAGTGGAGCTCGATCGCCCAGGTACTTCAATATTATGTATCGTATAATTCTATAATGTCCGTGGCTTTACTCAAAGGCACTTAGTACTAGAAAATTGTAATTTGGTACAGCTATATTTATTGTTCATATTAATTTTATCTTTGTTTAGTATATTTTTATATGTCGCAATTCTTTAGTTTTTACAATAGGTAAATAATAAAAAGCCTTTATTTCCAATAGCATTCCAATTCCATTCCATTAACAACTACATTCCTAAATAATAAATAAAAAACAGATCGTTTACAACAGTTTATAAAGAATAAAAAAATTGCTATAATTTAAATTAATATGATTTTTTAAGTTTTTGAAATAAATATATTAAAATAATTTAAGTAAATGTTATAAAAATTAGGGTGGCGACGGCAGCGGGACAAGGCCCGGGCTGCTAACGTTAGGGCTACATACTCAGGATTTGACTTCTAAATTGGACACTATAAGACTTTATATATGTACATATTAGACTGGTCTCATGGCTCAGCGGTAGTATGTCAGCCTTTTGAGCAGTAGGTAGTGGCTTCAGTTCCCACCCAGGGCAAACAGTTCTGCTGAGCATGTACTGTGTCTGGGTGTTTATATGTATCATAAATTATGTGTGCATTAAAAAAAAAGTATATGACGATATACATTACATTAGAAACTTACGGCCTTACCGAAAAACGTTACTTAACTTTAAGCAATGCTTAACATACCTACGTGTTTTGTCAACTTCTCGCTGACACGTAATGACACTTGCAAAAAGAAGACAAATACAAATACAAAAATATGTAATTAATTATATCTTAAGTTTCCGGCAGCCTAGTCAGAAGACCGTCTGACTTGCGATCCGCAGGTCCTGGGTTCGAATCCCGCGGCACGCACCTCTGCCTTTTAGAAGTTATGTGCGTGTTGTCGATTGCCGCCAACTTCAAACGGTGAAGGAAAACATCGTGAGGAAACCTACATGTCTGAGAGTTCTCAAAGATCTTGAAAGATTTCTGAAGTCTGCCAACCCGCACTTGACCAGCGTGGTAGACTATGGCCTTACTCACAATGAGAAAATGGACCGCGCCCAGCAGTGGGACCGTTTGTATAAACGGGGCTGATAAAAGTGATAAAACAATATATGTATATATCAGCCATCTGGGTCTCATAGTACAAGCTTCGCTTGGTTTGGGGCTAGATGGTGTTATATGAAAATGTTCTCCAATATTTCTTTATTTTGTTTATTTATTTATTATTTGTATTCATATTTTTATTTCTGAGAAAAACAACTTACAATAAGATGTTTTTGTCACAAATAAAAATATGTCTATGGTAGTATCTTCAAATTTCCTGAAAAGTTTTGTCAACCACTAAAAACAAACACTAAATAAAGGGATAAGGTGAGACAAGTATATAACCGAAGGTAAATCCCGTCCAGTCAAACATTTCCCCAAAATAATCTAAGGCAAGCCACAAACAACAGTTATAGTACCCAAGCGGTGCTCGGGCGAAATGTATTTGCACAAAATAATCGCATTAGTTGGGCAAACAATTTGGACGAATAGTTGGACAAATATTGGTCGCACTTAAAATTGTTTGATGATGGCGCATTTGATACAGTTGAGTGATAAAAAATAAAGTGTTAGAAGCTTATAAAAGAAAACTGTTTGCGTGGTACATTTTATTAAACAGAATGTTTGTGTAAGCTGTTTTAGTTTCTGACTCTGTCAAGTACTATAACTGTAGAGAAGGGGACAAAAACTAAAAAAAATATGATATTTTGACTTTATTTAACATACATACGAGTACATACACAACATACACATCTAACAAAATCAAGTTTAATTTCCCTTACGCTGGTTTACGCTACATTTCATCGTGGTTAGAAGGCAGGTAGATGGTATTAGAAGGTTACAGTGGATTAGAGGGTAAGGTTGGATGTAATATTGCCTTGCAGCGACAAGTATCGACCATCGCTTACACAAATGCCAATTTCCCTCAAGTCCCATAAAAAATGAATTTTAGAGTATGTCCAAAAAAAAGCAACTGATACCTATATTCTATATGATATGTTTTTATTGTTCTCAAAGTTATAATAAATTAAAATAAAGTTTAATGTAATGTTATTACTTACAAGGAAGCTCAAAGTCACTAAACGAGCTATGGAGAGGGTTAAGATCGGGGTCTCTGGAAGATCGAATCAGAAATGAAGAGATCTGTAGACGCATGAAAGTCACCGATATAGGACAGCGCATTAGCAAATTGAAGTTGCAACGAGCAGGGCATATAGCACTTCAAACTGACGGCCGATAGATTCAAAAAGTTCTCGAGTGGAGACCACGCACCAGCAAGTGCAGCGTAGGAAGACCAGAAACGAGGTGGACAGAAGACCTCATACAAGTGGCAAGAAGACGCTGGATATAAACCACTTCCGGCCTACTCGTATCTTTTTAGAAATCCATAGGGAAGGAAGTCCAGCAGTGGACTTCTTGTGGCTGAGATGATGATAATGAATGGAACAACTTCGATCCATTACAGTTTTTAATATATGTATGTACCCATATAGATGTATATAAAAGAGACGGTTTCAAATGCAGTTGGATTTAGTCGATAACATAATTACAGGGGCGGAATTGAACGGATGTCTTGCGGCGAAGCTGCCAGCCGCACTATAGCCATGCTCTGTTAATATGCTTTGAGGAAAATACTAATTTTAAAATACTAAGGAACTAATTTTGAAACAACAGAATGGACTATTTTTATCCGTCTGTCAAAGAACGGTGATGTTTTTTCGAGCGTATGTACCTAGCGTGTGTACATAGGCATACATACATAAATGCATGTATGTATATTTTTAGCGCGCTCTACAGCCTAAGCCGTTTGACGAATTTCACATGTGATACTAAATTTGTCTCAGTTGTGGAAGTGATTTTGGATAAAATTATAAAAAAACTTTTTAAAAAAACTGCACTTTTTCGTAATTTATATTTTTTATATGTGGACCCGTCATTCCTAGCCCGCAAGCCAATATTTTTATTCTCTAACTTAAAGTTACTTTTGATTTTCATTAAGTAAGGAAGTTAGGATTTAATTTCCATTACAATGGAGCACTTGCATATTTTTTATCTATTACGCAGATTTATATCGATTGACTTTATTATTTATATGAAAAAAATAAATTGGATTAATAATTTTATAGTATAAAGAACGAAAGAATAAAACCGGACAAGTGCGAGTCAGACTCGCCCACCGAGGGTTCCGTATAAACTAGTAGATAGAAAAATATACATCGCAAAAATATTTAAAAACCTGTTTTAGCTAGTGCTAATGAAGCTCTTTCTTTAGTATGATACCCCACATGATACGGTTAAAGCATTTTAAACTTTAGACCCTCCTCCCTTGCATAAAGACCCTATTTGTAGTGATTAAATTAAAAATCTACAGTTTTCGTATTTTTTCCTTTATGTGTACTATAATGACAATGCTTCTTGCCAAATTTCACAGTTAAAGGACAACGGGAAGTACCCCATAGGTTTTGATTCCCTTGCGAGTGTCGAAATATGCGTCTATTGCGGCATATTCGAGGCCATGAGAGCCAGAGCGGCCTAACTGTATTTTTTTTAATACTGATTTTGTTTGATAAAACTGGTTTAAATAATGAAATCGTAACGCCAGAACGGCCTAAAATTAGTTATAGCATTATTTAATTTGTTTGAGTAGGCCGCTCTTTCCCTCATGGCCTCTTATTTATTTCGGCTGTAACTTTTTTCATGAAAACTGGAAAAATTACTCTCTAGTGTGCATGAACGTCATCGTTTTATAAATTTCATCAAAAGCTTTGTTTATCGCTATACAAAATTGAAATCAACGCAATCTAGAAGCAAAAATCTGATATATTGACCTCTCCTCAACTTTTACTTAAGAACATGCAAATGCAAGACACGACGTGTTACGTTACACGTGTTTCACCCGCGTTTGGGAAATAGAGATGGATAAAATCCGGCTAAAATGCAGAGACAAAATGAAACAATGATAAATACGACAAAATTTCGCCAAAATGTATCAATACAACTTCATCAATCAACTGATACGTCAATATAATGTTCATTTTAACGGTTATTTATTTGAGTGTTTGTTCAACTATTATTTTTCCAATTATGCATTGATTTTGGTAGCTATATTTAGTAGCTATATTTGGTAGGTATAATACAGAGATGGTTTCATATAAATTTTATCAAAATCGGTTCAGCACTTTGGTTTTAATAACATAATAACTAGATAAATATGTCATCCAAGTATTTTGAAGTCGTTTGTTTCAGTTTTTAGGGTTCCGTACCTCAAAAAGAAAAAACGGAACGGAACCATTATAGGATAACTTTGTTGTCCGTCTGTCCGTCTGTCTGTCCTTCCGTCCGGGTGTCAAGAGGCTTAATTCCAAGTACTATTTTAATTTTGTATCTCTGTAAAATTCTGCCGGATCACTCGTATCATCTCTATTGCAAGCAGAGTAAGGCAAAGTTCACAGTAAAAGCTTGTACGTGAGTGTTTTACATTCAAGTTTGAGCCGAACTCTTGTGTTTGGAACACTGCTTTAGTGTGTTGTTTGTTTTTATATCCATAATTCTAAACAATAGGTATGGAAACAGTTGTGTTGTTTGTTTTCATATCCATAATTCTAAACAATAGATATGGAAACTGTTGTGTTGTTTGTTTTCATATCCATAATTCTAAATATTAGGTATGGAAACTGTTTAATTCTACGGTTCTAATCCGTATTGCCAGGAATGAAACAAATTTTCGACTTACATACTTTGAAATAAAACCGGCCAAATACGATTTTACTTGCCCACAGAGACTTACAAAGGGGACGAGATACACACTTTTAAATTTATTGTGAAACATCTATTTTTTTTCTCTACCCCGTAGTGTGGACCATTCTTCAATTTAGTGATCCGTTTGAAAAATATTAAGCATTAAGGTGATATTGTTTGTTTGAGTCAAGTGTCCTGTCAGTTAAACGACTGATAAACATTTTATATATATAGCTTTCTTTCAGTCCAGTATAAATAAATAAATGTTAGTGGTCATTTCACACAAAACCATCTAGCCCAAACTATGCAAAGCTTGTATTAAGGAACTAAATGGCTGATAGAATAGATATGAATACGTTATTTTTGTAAGTATATTTTTATGATACATAGAACACCCAGATACAGAAGCAACATCCATTTTCATCACACAAATGTTTGCTCTGTGTGGGGATCGAATCCACGACCTACAGCTTAAGCATACAGCATAGAAAAATAATTTTCTTCCAATGTTATCACGTTCTTATTTTCATTTAGCTATAATATAAGGAATACTCAATATAGTCACTAAGTAAACACCTATTACGATCCAAATTAGTCGTACCCAACATACGTGAGCCCCATTACGTGCGCAACCATTACATTAGCTGTTATAGCACATAGCAATATCGCGTAGTACAGGGTGTTTGGGAATGTTAGTTTGATGCTCGCTCGCGACAATAAAGATAAGTTAAGTAATTATTTTATAACTTAAAAACTCACTATAGCAGAAGGTTCAAATAAAAAATGGACCAAAGTTAATGAATATTTTATGGAACCAAATATAAAATATCACTTAAAAAGTTCAAAAATAAAGTAGATTTGATATACCTAATTTTTTTTAAGTTAGTTGGAAATGATAAAAAGTATCCATAAATTAGATAAGGGGTCAACCAGTGTTTCTATAGAACAGCAATTTTTTCGCGATTTTAGAGACGTGCTCCTGATAAAAAGTTGCTTATAACAACAAGTACGTCGCTAAGTACGCTTGTCTCTGTTTGCCTTTTAGCCTAGTGAAACGCAACGTAAGAACCCCGTATTTATAGTATTACTAGCGACACCCCATGATGTCACCCGTGTAGTGATTAAAAACAGTGATGATGATGATGATAAAATATAGCCATTTTAAGTCTTAAATCTCTCTCTCTCTCTCTCTTCCTAGCTATTCATCCCATATGGTAGTGGGGTCAGCTTTCCTGCTTTTGTTTCTCCACTTCGCTCGATCTTCGACGTCGTCGTTGGTCAACTCGCATTCTCTCATGTCCTTTAGCACTACAGCTTTCCAAGTAGTTTTGGGCCTGCCTCTTAAAAATCTATGTGCTAAATTTTAAAACGATCGTTTTAGCTGTTTAGCCGTGAAAAGGCAACAAACAGAAAGAGAGAAAAGGTTGTTTTTGCTTTTATAATATTACTTACCGTTAATTATCGCCGAACATGGCGAGGCAGGTACCTTGTCCTACCAAGGCACTGAACAAATTATAGCAAACAATGTTTACTGTTGAAGGAACGATTACTTTAATTTAAAGATTAAAGATTACTTTATGAAATTTAATTCTTTTATGAAATGAATTAATTCAGTCATTGTATTGTGAAAATGTTAAAAAAAACAGACAGATTTACTTTCATTTTTGTAATATTATCTAGGATTATTTTGATTAAATTGATACAAAGGATTATATAACGGCAAAGGATAATGAGAACGATGATTAAGTATAGATTATTAGCATCATCCCGGATCGAATACCTTCCCAAACACCTTGTATAGCAAAGTTATTAACAATAGAACAAAAGAGGTTGAGTTTCCGAATTCGTATAAGAAACAAAGGGCATTTTAGTTCGCGCAGATGTTATTAATGTGTTTCATTAGAGTAAATGGAATTAGGTGCACTAGATGTGGCTTATTGTCTGGAACTGGCTGTGGTTCAACTATTACTGCTAATAATGTTTCAATGTCAAATATCATCTCGTTGTAAATTACAGAAAAGTAGTCTGAGTTTTGGAGGTACTTAATCTAAAAATTAAATTCTATTTGCATTAAATTTTTATATTACCTGTGTGTTAATTACCTGTCTGTAAATTTTTATATTACCTGTGTGTAAAACGTGTGTTATTTTACATGCAAGTTTAAAAATTGCGTTTTTATTCAATAAATTTATCATATCATGTCTTGTATTCACGATAAAGAGTTTGTATAATGTACATACTTATATAGGTACAATTGTATATATGTACAAGCACTACAGCTTTCTTGGCTTGATGGATTTCAGTGTGGAAGGTGTCATCAGATTCGTATGAGTTGTGTGAGTGACATATGGTATATATTATTTTAAAATGGCTTGCAAAAATATAAATAAAAAAGGCTTTATAGTAGTGATTGTTCAATGTGGCCGCATTTTGCAGGCGGTTATTTTGTTTACATCCTAAATAAGCTTCATTTGTAACCGACATAAAATTATTATATTTACAAGATATTGTTTGAACAAACTTACATACACTGTGGTCTGTCAAGTTTGTGGTCAACGCTAAACATTTTTACGAATAAATAAAATGTTTACTCTAAATAAAAAAAGGTGCTTATAAGTATTCCGCTGCATAACGTCTCGAAGGAGTGTTGCCACTCAGCGTCACGTCGCTCCCACTTCAGCATTTTTATTATAAAAGTTCGCTCGTTCGACGTAACACCAGCATTACGTAGTGTTGCCAGCTTTTATGAGCTCCACGTGGCTCGCATTGGAAATGACCTGTGTGCTGGCAATTTTTAATGAGCTTAAAGTAAATAAGTTATGCCGTAGACTGATGCTGTCAAGTAAATAGGTACTATTTGTAGAGTTTCATCAAACTCAGAGCTGTTTTGTACTTTTTCCATTTTTAGACTTTCGTACTAAAGGTGCGTTTCGTAAGGCCACAGTTTCTGTCTGTCTGTACATATTGCCAATTTTGAGACTTGAATATATTACCATTCAATAGATATAGTTATTTAAGTGTAGATCTTAAATAACTAGGTATATCTATTGAATGGTAATATATTCAAGTCTCAAAATTGGCAATATTGTAGAATTTACTTTGATGTAAATCAATATATACTAAAAACGTGCGGATAAAATGCACGAAAAGCTTGCGTAAATAAAATTGGGGAATTATTGTGCAAAAACTACTAGATAAAAACCTCTTTGTTAATTTCACAAAAAAATAAACATAAAATGACAAGTGAACTTTTTCTTTATGAACGTCTCGTGGATAGTTGGTGTAATATGCCCCAATGCTACGCTCGGACATATTGTATTTATTGCACTTCACTTTACATGAAAATGTAGACGCATCTATCTATTACGTACTTAACTTTATATTTAAATTGGTTGAAACAGAAGAGAACAACCATTTCTAATAAAATAAAAAACAGAAAATAAATACTATTTACTATGGAAACTAACCTGGTTTTCACACATTTTAAATAAAAAACTACGCGTCACTCAAGTCTGTTTTGAGTCAAAAAAAACGACTATAGTCGGAGTCGGATATTTTGACTCAAAACAGACTTGAGTGACGCGTAGTTTTTTTGTTTTTATTTAGAAAATAAATACATTTACCAACAAACATTAGATAATCTCCAAGTTAAACAACCGAAAAAACTTTTGTCCTCCGCATCGCCTTCAAAGAACCCTAACCCGGCCAGGTGATCGATCAGGGAGCTAGTCAAACAAAACTTCGCCTACCCTAATTGATTTGCCGAAGGCCTGGACTTGCGTCCGATAGAACTTTGGCCCATCCCTGGAGAAAAAAACTAATCAGTATTCAAAGTGTGCACGAATGGCCTCACACTTGACCGGATGAAACGTTTAGCAAGAGTACAGGTTGTAATGTCAGTATCCTGTCTTATATCTGGTATATTTGACCTTTCCAAGGCAATACGGCAACCAATAGACACTTAGTTTTGGCTATGTATGTTGTTGTAAATAAAGATATTTTCATTTTGAAGTGATAACGTCTTATAAATAGATGAACGCTGGCTGCACGCACGAAAAAGCATGACTCATTGTCACGTTCCGCCTGAGCCGAGCGTGCAAGCGAGAGCGCGGAACAAGCGATAGAGAGACACGATCGGCCTAAACGTTCGGCTTGTGGCGCATCTATCATGACGTTATCACGTAAAATTATCGTCCGTAAACCGACTTTACAGACAACCATTATTTTTTCTTTTTTTCTTTGGTCGCGTATTTAGGGTCCTTTTAGGTTTATTTTTAACCCCGACGCAAAAACGACGGGGTGTTATAAGTTTGACGTGTATATGTGTGTGTCTGTTTGTGGCATCGTAGCTCCCGAACAGATGAACCAATTTTGATTTTTTTTTGTTGAAAATATGAATTAGTCAGGAGTGTTCTTAGCTATATTTCATCTAAATCGGTTCAGCCGTTTTTGTTTGTCGGGGGTTTTTGAGTTTCCTAAACTTATACTTGTTTTTTGACTATTTTCGAATTATCTCAAGTAACTCAAACGCAATTGCTTGAGGTCGGTGTCTGTATAGGACTTAGTTGATGACAGTTTAGGTCCTGACACCGATCTCAAAAGTAGTTGGTTTACCTACTTAGGTAGACGCCCAGTATTGATTTTCTTCGTGTTATTTCTCTCTTTTCAGTTTGAATTCGGTTTAATTTTTCTCAATTGGTTTTATTGATAATTGTTTATTGTTCGAAGTTATATTACTATTAGTACGTCTGACAAAATTCTCACAGATAGGAGTGGAAAGTTTTCTCCAGCGGCGCGCCGGTGGACTAAAAAGTTCCCACAAAACGCTTGGCCAATTTCGATTAACGGGAAGGTGAAGCAAAGTTTTGTGGATTAAAAAGAGAAAGTTCCCCGAATACAGTGTTAATGGTGAAAATTTCGTCTTAAAAAAGCGTAAAACATTACTTTGGAATGCGCTCACTGAATTTATTATAAAACTTTATTATTTACTTTTAGCTTAACTTTACTCAGCTCTTTTTTCGGGTTAAGCTATTTGGATGTAGGTATTGAGATAAATATACAGTTTTTTTTTTAAACTTAATTTCACATATCAATATTAGTAGTTTATTATTATTATATAATTATTTATAATATACTGGGTTTGAGCATTTGTATTGTCTTTAGACCTTTATCGGTCTGGGGTAATCGATTTGCTTTTCGTGTAGTAAGTTAAGTATGATTGTTTTGTTGTATAATATAACGCATAATATACTAATGAAACTATTGTTGTTAAAACTATAATATTTTATCAAAAATTAAATAAATATTGAGATAAATGTTTAGTTGTAGACTAGTAATATTTAAATATATAGTACATTTGTTATCCAACTATGACGAAGCCAAAATAATAATGACTCAACCCATGAGTGTACATATAGTGACAATATGTATATTCATCTATTCCCCCATAACTTCTAACCTTTTTTTTTTTTTTTGTTGACGGGGGGGAAATCTTCATAAGATACCCAGCTGCATTGGGGTGCAACTGGGTTATGTGGGATTGGGACCAACTACCGGGTTCTCCTTAGGACCGCACCGGTGTCTCCCTGTTTGCCACTGAGGCAACACTCCCGTGGAACATCTTCTTTGTCCTGCTCTATGCAACGACGCATGCCACGGTGCGTCGTTACCTTCTTCTAACCTATCTGTCCCGTGCCTCCAAGCTGGCGATCAAAACACCTTCCCATTCCAACCTTTCCTATAGTAAATCTTTTACCGTGCAGGCTGTCTTGCTGTGGAACGCGCTGCCAGTCTCTATCAGACAGGCAAAATCTCTTCATATATTCAAGAACCTCGTCCATGAACATTATCTCTCCTCTTGCTAAGATTGTATCTATATGTATTTATATATGTATATATATAATATTATATTTATGTTACATTATATATATCTGTATATATTTTATATTGTTAAGTATTTATGTATTTATATATTTTGTGTTTTGTATAAGTATCTATGACACAATTATGTTATTTAATATGTACTGTACACCACAACCTCCTTCTCAAATTGCCTGTTTCCTATACACCCTAAGGTTGCCTGGAAGAAATCGCTCTATGCGATAAGGTCGCCGTTGTATTTTCAACTCCGATTATTCTCTATATTTAAATTACTCTGTATGGATGTACAATAAAGTTATTCTATTCTATTCTATTCTATCTATCGTTTTATTCGGCTGTGTTTAAGGCGCGCAGCTCTCTCTACCACGCCCATCACATTTATTTTAAATCTATAAAATCACCAACTGGGAATATTAGAAAAGCAAAATCTGTATAATAAATAGTTTAAAAACTGAAACGTCTTCAAAATACGCAATCTCTTTTATTTGAGGACATATTTTTTCAGTTATTTTGTTTTAAAAACCAAAGTAATGAAGCAAATTTGAAAAAATATATATGAGGTCACCTCTGAAGTATGACATATAGAATAAAAACAAGAATCATCGAAATCAATTCATTATTAGCCAAGTAATAACGTAACAAATATACAAAAACATTCGGTCAAATTGAGAACCTCCTTTTTGAAAGTCGGTTAAAATGATATCGCGAATAGGCGAGACAGCAGTGCCACCCGACTCTGCACCTCAAAATAAAATCCTTTAAATTCCTTCATTTCAACATAGCTCGTTTTACATATTCTGAGAACACCTGGAATCCTTTGATATCTCACCCGAGCTAAAAACCTACACATTCACACATTCCACTGTAAGCTCGTACCTAGCACCATTATTAATGTAACAAGCTTAGCCCAAGGAAACCTCATACATACGGCCACTTGACCTAATAGCTTTACTTTAAGCCGCTTAGGGATTTAAAAAGAAAATCTAGACTCCAGTGCTCGCGCTTAGAACGAAAAAATAAGGTATATTTATAGCAAAGAAAAATTTACTGAAAGCTACCATAATAAGGGAAATCCTCTATATTTATTTACATTCATAAATCTAAGATTTTTTACAAGTAAAATAAAATTTTAACCTAGGGTGCCGCCGGCAGCGGGGCAGGGCTCAAGCTGTCTGTAATGGCTACAGATTGAGAAACCTCCTGATAATGCGCACCGTGTTCAGGATGACAGCCGTTTGTATCTAACGAGAGGCTCTTGAAATGTTAGTCGCAGCTCTTGCCTATGAAACCGTTCACGGATACGACTATCGAAACAATGATCATCATCACAACATCTCAGATATCGGTTATATCGTAAGTCAATATCACAATAGATCCGCAAGGGTCGCAGTGATGAGGAGGCTTATTGCTGCCCAGCCGATTAAATTATATTATGAGCCAAGTCAAGGTACTTGCTGAGTTTGTCCTTTTCGGCTGTCACTTTTTTGTAGTAAATAGATCTATTTGACCACCAACTCGCCTAACGGTAAGCGACGGTGTGGGCGAGGATGGAACACGTTCTCCAGATATTTTGAGAAAACTGTAAAACTATGGATAAGACAGGGAGACAATTTAATGCTAGTAAAGATCGTCGGATACAGTTGAAACTTTAACCACAGGTTTTGATTTAAGCAAGTATCTAATTTAAAAGAAAAATAAACTACCCAACTGCAGAAAAGCAGTTTTTGCAGTTTAACTTACGATTTCGTTACGCTTGATATGCTGTTGAGTGCGCGTTTTTTGTGAGAAAGTATGGGTAAAATCGTTAATTATAAATGCTTTTTCTGTAGAATGATTGTAGTAAAATCATTTGTTTATTACGAAAAAGTTTGTTGGAGGTTAAGAAACACATTTTTTTATTTTTGCGAGAGATGTTTTATTATTATTACAAAAAAATTAGCCACTCCGGAAGTGAAGAAGAATCTAACGACACCTGCACATCAAAATCGGTTAAGCCGTTTAGGCTGTAAGCGATCATACAGAAACATACATACCCACATTTATACATACACACACTCGAAAAACATAACCCTCCTTCTTACGCAGTCGGGTAAATAGACGTGAGCGACCCGTAATTTTACTTTTAAATGTCACAAACTGTTATAAAAAAACATTTTGTTAACAAACTGTATCTTATCTTCATAGTCTTTACCAAAAGCAATGTCTTTAACGGCGTGAATTGTTTTCCTGGTCGTTACCATCTGAAAATACTTGTCTCAGTAATAGGACTACACCATTACCCTAGTAATGACATTAAAACCTTTGTAATGCTAGGCGTTTCACGCGAACCTTTTGTTTCTACATTTATTGTGTGGTTTCACATTGTTTCTGACGTAACTATTAAAAACTTTAATGAAACAGACAATGTTTTTATTAAAAGTAGCTGTTTTAGTAAGTGAAATTCAGTAGCGATGAGAAATTTATCTTTAAGTAAGACAGAGGAGATAAATTTGAGCACAGAATATAGGTATACAGAACGGACACTCTCCGCCTCCCCTTTGGTAACTCACCAGGGCTCTCACTCCGTATGACCATTGGCCACGTTACGTAAACTTGATGTGTGTGCATCTACAATGAAAATTAGACTTTGGATTTTTAAACTTAAAGGCTAATTTTCATTGTCAACGCACTCACATCACGTTCTCGTAACGTGGCCGATGGTCATACGGAATCACCGCAGGGAGCGGGGATACGGGCCCCGCTCCCTGCGCTCGCCCTGTCATTTGTCGGACTTTGGCGGAACGCATCATTTATTTGTCAGTCAGAATATAATATAAAATAACAGAATAGAATAACTTTATCATACATCCATACAGATTAACTTAAATATAGATAATAATCGTAATTGAAAGTACCTACAACGGCGACCTTATCGCATAGAGCGATTTCTTCCAGGCAACCTTAGGGTGTATAGGAAATCTAGCAATTTGAAAAGGAGGTTGTGGCGTGACATATTAAATAATATAATTGTGTCCAAAGATACTTATAAAAAACGCTCAATGTTGCGCTCGCGAAACGATGGGTTTAACCTGTGGTCTTTAACTATGCGTATAAGCGTTTTATTTGTCACAATCAGTGTCAGTGCTGAAACGTGATTGGACACTCAGAGTTGCCATCTAGCTGTGGAAAATAACTATCAGTGTTTATCTGAGAGATCGTAGTCCAATGAAGTAAACAAATCTAACTAGAGTCTTCCGCAGGCTCAGCGTATTAGTGTATAGGCTGAAATAGCAGAAATACAGTTATATCTGTGGTGAAACCATGTTCTGGCTGAAATAGCAGAAATACAGTCATATCTGTGGTGAAACCATGTTCTAAATTAGCGGTGAGTTTACATACATATTGTAAAGCGTCCTGACTGGAACATAATTGTGTGATATAGAAATAAAGTTATTCGTGCTTGGAACTTTAAGTAAGTTCGTATAGACTGAGTGGCCAGCCCTATTGTAAGAGTTATTGAGCCGGCGAAAAGCCTCTGAATTGGCTAGACGATTACTGTTTTTAAGAACAAACAACCGGGACCTACAATTTAACGTGTCATACGGCCCACGGCGCTCAGGAAGAAATGACACTCACGGTCACCCATCCGAAGATTGACCGGTCCGTCCGTTGCTCGACATTGGTGATCGTTCGAGAACACCAATGGAACTATAGATATGTATAGTTAAATACTAGACTAAGTGGCGTGTAATGGAAAAAGCTTTTACCTTCTAATTGGCTGGCCTGACACATTAGTTGGTAGTATTTCTGCTAATTAGCCATAGAGGTCGTGGATTCGATATCGATCCAGGACAAACATTGATTGTATGATGAACATGGATGTTTACTTTTTTGTATCTGGTTATTTCAGTTTTAGCAAAAAAAAAAAAAAAGGTTACTATGAGAAATCTTATCTCCTTATTACAAGCTCAAGGTTTGCTTAGTTTAAAGATAGTTTAAAAATAAAGTGGGCTAATAATGATGAGACAAGATAAAGTTACTGTCGATTTAATAACATTAGCCACATTAGATTTACAATTTTGCCAAAACTCTGAAAACTGAATTCGACCCTCAAGTCTGAAGTATGACGCTCAAAATATCTGACTTTTTCATAACCTTTGCCTGACACCCGTATTAGCCGTATAGGAAAATCGACTCAAATGTCGTTGATTGTAGGTTCATAATCAAGTAGCCGGGGTTTTAAAAACAAGCAACAGAATCATAAAAACAGGGTAAATGAGATGTGAACCGCGCGATTTAAGTCGGGCAATTTGCCGTAATGACACTAGACTAGGGATAGGTGCAAGTAATTTGGACCAGGTAAAACAGTCACTCAAACATCGTGAGGAAACCTAAGAAAATGGAGGAAAATAATGTCTGGCCAGCGTGGTAGACTATGGCGTCAACCTTCTCACAATGAAAAAATGGCCCGCGCCCAGTTGTGGGACACTTTGTACAAAAAGGGATGATAAAAAAAAACAGCCACTCATATTACAATTTTGTTTTTACTACGGCGAAGCAAAAGGGAGGGTTATGTATTTGACCTCTATGTGTGTATGTATTTATGTACCTATGTTCATCTGTTCCCTCATAACTTCTCAACTACTTATTATAACTTGACAAATGAGGTGTCGTTGGAAACGCCTTGTGCTAAACGTAAAACAGCAAGAACCTGAATGTAAAGTGAAGTGAAGCCAATTCGCTTAATTCACTTTAGGTCCTATAGAAATTTCATGAAAATCGGATCAATAGTTTGGATTTCCAATCAAAATTGCTCAGTTTTATGTTGGTTTTTCAGCTTTTTACCCGACTGCGTAAAGAGGGTTACGTTTTTCGAGTGTATGTTTGTAAGTATGAATTTATTTATGTGGGTATGTATCTATTTTTCTATATGACAGCCTACAGGGCTTGACGGATTTTGATGTGCAAGGTGTCGTTAGATTTGTCTTCACTTCTATATTGTCATAGGCTATTTTTTTTTCTTAATAATGATAATAAAGTTTTCGCAAAAAAAAAACTGTAATATCCAACGAACTATTTCGTAATAAACAAGTGATTTTACTAGAATTATTCCAAATAATGCGCATCCATAATCTTTTACAAGGGTTTTACGCATACTTTCTCGCAAAAAAAAAACGTAGACTTAACAGCGTAACGAAATCATAAACGTAGACTTAACAGCGTAACGAAATCATAAGTTAGACTGCAAAAACTGCTTTTGCGGCAGTCGGGTTTGTAGTTTTTCTTTTAATATACATACCTACTTTTTATAATATAATTATAGATACAAATATTATGCTCTAGAAACACTTGTCTAAATAATTAATAACCCGACTGCGCCAGACGGAGGGTCTTCTGGTGCAGTCACGTAAAAAAAATTGCGAAAATCATTGGGTAAGCTTTCCCATCACTATTTGCAAAGGGTTAGCATTACGTCAGAGACCGTTTCGCCTTGTTATTGGTACCAACTACTTTTTGGGATGTAATTGGCGAGTTGTTAAAGTTAGCGGTTTTATTTTCGCCGGAATGATAAGGTCCGTAAAATAAAAATAAAGTACGGTCTCGTGGTTTTTGTAAGGTACTACCTACATTTTTATGACCAAGTTTCCACGGCGGTTAGGTAGCAAAATAGTAAACTAAAAACTTATTGATCGTTGCCAGGTTTTAATTTAACCGCCAAGTTGGAATTTTCTAGGCTAGAGTGAATAGATATCTTCTAGATCGACGAGCTCCATCCTCGGCCACACCGTCGCTTAACATCAGGCAAGTTGGTGGTCAATCGTAATCTATAAAGTATAAAAAAAAGTTGACGTTCTAGTATTATCATTTAGAATTTGACTGAATTTTTTTCCGGGATTGTTAAGAATTGGTAATTTTATATATTTCTTTTTTTACTGCCCTATTGAAAAAATTGGTAAACATTTTTTTGACAATATTTCCTTTCCGGCTCATTTTAAGACTAAACAGCTTGTAATACATTAAATGAGAGGAAATTGTCTATAATTTACATACTAACCATTTTCTTTTTTGCTAAATCAATACTTAGTTATAGCGCACAAGCGCCGCAAAGCCTACGTCAACTTTAGTTTTTGACAAAAAACAAAAGACAAAATAATAATAACCTACTTTACCTTAATTAGGCATACATAATTTTAGAATGCGATACAGTTTATTAATATGTATTTGAAATATGCACTTTCTCTTATTGGATTCTGTCGTGTATGTTATGGAGTAAAGAATTTTGAAATTTTACTTGGAAACTTTTCCGGTTTTCTGACAGTTTTTAATACGATGTGCTGTTTTCTAGTTTGCCATCTCGTATCTTTGCCACTTGCTCCGCCTTATTGTAAAATGAGTGGCAAAGGAATTAAAAGGAAATGAAACAATTTTAGGCATCATTTTTTCATGGCAGCACAAAGAGTCTCAATGTGCATCAGTACTTGGAAAACGTACATCAAAATCTATATTATTAACAATTTTCAAGACTCCCTCAAAACTTTCCATGTAGCAAATGACTGTACCATTAGACAAGGTTGCAATTTCCGAGACCAAGATGAAGTTACGGACGAAGATGGAGCCCGCATAAACTGTTTGCATCAGGAAACTATTAGGTAGGTAGGTACTAATAACTTAATTTTCTACTAAAGAAATTAATACCCCAATAAAACTAGATATTTTATTGGTGTTATTACTCTTAATTGTTTTTGTCGTTCATCATTATCATCTCAGCCATAAGAAGTCCACTGCTGGACATAGGCCTCCCCCATGGATTTCCAAAAAGACCGATTGGAAGCGGCTTACATCCAGCGTCTTCCCGCCACTTGTATGAGGTCATCTGTCCATCTCGTGGCTGGTCTTCCTACGCTGCGCTTGCCGGTACGTGGTCTCCACTCGACCGACTCGTGGTTTTTGTCGTTGCTTGCGATTTATAGTCTTGAATTGTCTTGAATTCATTGAGTCTTTAGAGTTCTTACAGTTAAAATTCCTAAAGTCTTGTTAAATTTAAACTTAAGACGATTTACACATTGTTTCTAATGTGTTTGGAATAAGTAGGTAGACATTTATTGTTTTGTATGCGGATTGAGGTGCAAAATCATTATTTGTTAGTTTTGTTAGACGAGCTCGGACTATTACGAACATCTCCAACCGTTCTGAAGTAATGCGCTGATTTATGTCATTTTTAGGGTTCCGTAGCAATGAGGAACCCTTACAGTTTCGCCATGTTCTGTCTGTCTGTGCGACCGCGGCTTTGCTCAAATACTCTACATAAATACTAGAAAGCTGTACATGTATATATTAATCACACCGACAAAATGGACCAAAATATATATCCATTCTTAAAACCAACTGAATTCCGACCGAATATTTGTAGAAAATATTTGTATATTTAGGCGCCACGTACGCCTTACATATTCCGTATTTCCAGCAGTCTCAACCCACGCAGAATATTTCGCAGGCGTCCACCGTCTACACTATATTCCCTACTTTAAAGCACCTAGCTTAACGGTTATCGATTCTGTAACAGATGTGACTAGGATCTAGTCGAGGAGACGTCGGTCGGTTTGAGTGATATGTTTTGTGTAAAATATACGAAATGTCAAAGTCAAAGTCAAAGTAATTTATTGATAAATATAATATAAAAGTCTTGTATACAATAATAAACAACTAAAACAACAATAAATACTATTTCACTGACATTCATAGAATATAATTATAATGATACCATTAGAAATTACAATGTCAATATAATACTCAAATGTCACATTAATACGAGTATTTTAATCTTACAATTATCATGTCGATGAATTCAAATGTCACAGCCCTCATTTTGTTCTACTTTTATTGTCACTATTTATGAACTCATAAAAATTATAGAACGCTTGTTCGATAAGCCAGCGTTTTAGTCTGCTTTTGAAGGTACCTAAACTCGGAGCAGTGGTGATTTTCTCAGGTAGCGTGTTATACACTTCCGGTCCCATAACATGAGTCAGCTTGCCTGATTTTACGAGGGAGTGTGAGATACTTACGAGCTTGTCACCGTTTCGGGTTCTGTAAGAGTGACTCTCTCCGCGCCTGCTGTATAAATCGAGATTATTTCTCACATACACTGCTACCTGAAAAATGAGGATAGCTGGTAGTGTGAGTATCCCGAGCTTTTTGAAGAACGGTTTGACAGAGGTGCATCTCGATACACCCACGATGGCACGTATGGCTCGTTTTTGCGCTCGGAAAACGCGCTCCCAGTCGGCTCCGCGCGCGTATAGTTCGGCACCATAATGTAGTCTGGAACCGTGGCAAAGTAACACGCATGAACGTGTCATGAACCAAACTAAATAAATGCTGATAATTTGTTAGGTACACTGTCAACTGGTAGTGGGTTTGAACAACTAGATTTTCTTTAGAGCTGTATAGGTCTGGGTTAATCTATTTGGTTTTTTTTTGTAGCAGTTTAGTAAGTTAAGTATATGTCCACACATATACTTAACTTACTGTAACGTGTATTTTTATATTTATATTTTTATCCAACTAATTTAGATGCTGATTTCAGCCCGTGATATATAAAGACCATTTAAACTTTAAATAGCCTCATGGCTCAGTGGTAGAACGTCTGCCTCTGAGCTGTAGGTCGTGGGTTCGATTCCCACCCAGGGCAAATATTTCTGCTGAGCATGGATGTTTGTTTTGTGTCTGGGTGTTTATATGTAACATATGTATGTATTTACAAAAAAACATATGTATTATATCAACCATCTGGTTTTCATAGTACAAGCTTTGCTTAGTTTGAGGCTAGTTGGTGTTATGTGAAAAAGTCCCCCATTATTTATTTTACTTTAAATTAATTTCTAATTATCCTCTGATTTTTAAAGCATATTAGTCAAGTTGCACGAAGCCTCTCCGTGCAAAGTGCGTTAGCTATCCAACTAAGCATGTTCTGACATCCAGTTCCATGCGGTACTGATTACTGACATCCTAGGAATCGCTTTACATTTGAGCTTCAATATAAGTTTGATAAATTCTGCCATATTTATTTAAAGTAATGCCCATTCAAAAGCTGTTTTGTTTTTGTGGTTGGCTTATGCGTTTCTTTGCAAAATTTTACACTAACACTATTTAAAAAAAAACTACAATAAATTAGTATTGACTAAAGACCAACTCGTATTCACATTAGTAATTTAACTAATTATCTACTAACTCTGCTTTCGAATGGTAGCTTAGCAAGCTACTAATATAAAAATAAGTCAATAATAGAAGCTTACATAAAATGTCAATAATCTGTCAAACTCAACTCAACAGTCAACTGTCAATACTGCCATGCATTTCTAGTGCTTACTAAATTTTGTATGTAAGTCTTAATTTTTGTGTAATCTTTTGTTTTAAATAGCATGCATACCCAGATATAATACACCCAGAAGAGGCAGTAACTAAATAGCTCTTTCTTGGTTGCCCAGTTTTTACCCGACTGCGTAAGTAGGGTTATGTTTTTCGAGTGTACCTATGTGTGTATATATATACATATGTATGTATGTGATTATGTATGACTGTATATATGTTTCAATACGATCTCCTACAGCCTAAATGTCTGGACCGATTTTGATGTGCAAGGTGTCGTTAGATTCGTCGTCACTCCCTGAGTGTCATAGTCTATATTTTTGTGTAATAATATAAACACAGCTCTCGCAAAAATAGAGGAATGCGTTTTTTCGTATCCAACGAACATTTTTGTAGTAAAATTACTTATTTTTATTATTTATTAATTATTATATAAGTTATTTTACTATAATTATGCTAAAGAATTCGCATTTATAATCTTTTACAGCGATTTTACGCATACTTTCTCGCAAAAAAAAATTTTTTAGGGACCTTACTTCTTATTAGTCGAGAAAGGAAAGACTAGTTGAGAGTAGATCATGCAATCTATTTGGAATGTATCAAATATAGGGAATACATTGATTATGTGCCTTAGCTGTACTGGTAAGCAGTATACATTTAACCGACACGTAAAATGTTGTCTTGGTTCTAATGCTCCGCACTTAAGAAACTAATAGCGGCGTCTCGTTCTCGCTCGCACCGCTTAAAGATAGGTACTTGCAAGCGCGTGCGCTCGAGCTGTATTCGGCGGCCGGCGAGGGCGTAACCATAAGGACCAAACTATTTAGAAAATATAAGAGAATCTACTAAAATCACGGACTAATATATATATATTAGTCGATGATTTTAGTAGATTCTGTGAAAAAAAAAAAACTGTTTAAATCAGATTTTTAACACTAAAAATAATGACGAAGATAATAAGTTTGATTGCAAAACAGCTTTTCTGCGGGTGTTTTATTTTCTTTATCTTTTAAAGATACTTGTCTCAAAATTTATTGAGGAGAGCGATAGCTGACACAAGCGTCAATTCGTAAACGGGCGCTGCTTGCGGGTCCTTAAGTGTAAAATATTGTTTTCTTTTTCTATGTCTTCTTCTTTCTGTGTTGTTTAAAGTTAAAAAATATTTTGTTTATATATATTTTTTTAAATTAACCTCTGAGTCTGTGTTAAAAAAAAGAGTGTGGAATTTATTAAACAAAATAACAAACAGCAGGCCCGTTGAGCATCGGCTTCTTTTTACTAATTGGAATAATAGGCAATAAATAATTGACACTTTTCATTGGAATAAGAGGTTCCGTCCGAAGGTTCTTTGATCACTAAATATCTCGGACATTAGCTAACAAAAATAATTTATCACAAAAACAAACATCCAACTTCTTAATTAGCAAAACAAACAACATTCTCGGCAAAAAACCTTAAGAGTCGAACAAAAATGTCATTTCTACATTTTCATTGCGTTATATTTCCTTAATCAACATACCTTTGTTTAGGTTAATTGTATCATTAACCATTCTATTTGTACCGTTACAAACAGACTCACAAGTAAGAAGTAATGAGCTTAATGGAAAAACGTGGGACTTCGGATGGGGGATGTTTGCCGCAGGATTTTGACGGGTCCAGAATCCAGATTATAGCCCGCAGCCAAAAAATATGATTAAACCGTGACATAATAAGAAAAGGTTTATAGATATAGACATAGACATGTATTTTATTGTGACAAAAACATACAATATATACTTCAATAACACATTGAATTAAAATTAAAAATTAACAAATTAATTGATAGTTTGTAACATAAGTTTTTCCCAAAAAGACATTTTTTATGTTATTCGGGTGTATGTCTGTATGTTGGGATTGTGAAAAATATTTTTTTTTAAACACGAATAATTCTGCGTTTGACCACCAACTCGCCTGTTGGAAAGCGACGATGGGGCTGGAAATTATAATATGTTATATAGGTCTTTCACAATATTGAAGGACAATTTTTCACACAACACTATCTAGCTCCAAACTAAGCAAAGCCCGTACTATGGGAACCAGATAGCTTACAGAATATATTTATATACTTTTTTGTAAATACCTACATAAATGTGATACAAAGAAATACCCAGACACAGAACCAATATCAATGCTCAGAAATGTTTGCTCAGCTTAGACGTACTACTACTGATCACTGAGCTATGAGGCTTATCTACAATAGTTACCTTGGTGTCAAAATCACAAGTGAATTCATTTTATAATAAGTATAAAAATTTATAATCTGAATGTTTATATTATTGTCTTCTAGAATTTAAACGGCGCGGACGATTTTGAAGTGCGAGGTATTGCTAGAATCATATTTATTTTTCGAGTGTCAAAGTATATATTTTTTAATAATTACACCTACCATAACTCTAACAAAAATTAAGCATTGCATATTTTCGTAACCTCCTTATTATAAGTTATTTTACAAGACTTATTCTTATAGACAGATGCATTTTACTTTCTCGAGAAAAATCGTAATTCATTACATTGAGCCAGTATATGTACTTACGTACAAGAGCAGACACAATTCATAGCTACTTTGTTACATTCAACTGCGGTGAGAGCGCCGCACCTCACTCTACTAGTGAAGTGAGTGCTTTCGACGTTTTGCTGGCGAGTCAACACACCATAGATGCAATTCTGCTTTGCTCTCTTTCTCGTATCGTATAGTCGTAGATAAACGATGTAATTATTATTCCAGCGCTGTAACGCTGTTTTGTTTGCTTTACCAAAAAATATGACAATAATTTTGCAAATTATTTTTCAAATTTAAGTCTTGCCTCAGTAAAATGATGGCAACTTTACTAGAAGCTTCTATGGAGTTTTTCCGACAACGTAAAACGAGAGGTTTACTCCTTCACTTTCACTTTCACCACCATTTTTATTGCATTATTATTCAAAATAACATAAGTTTAGGAAAATAAAACAGAGCAACAACATGTCTCAAGGACGTTCCCGCCAAAACTCATGTTCAAACTTTTCCAACAAAATCCAGTAAATCAACCCGTTGTCGGCAGGCACGGCGCATTACGGCGAAGACAGTGTGGGGTCATTCCCGTATTTCGAGTACAACGTGCCTCGGAACGTGACTACGGTGGTCGGCCAGACCGCCTTCCTACACTGCAGGGTTGAACAACTTGGAGATAAAGCTGTAAGTTACATTTTTTTCTACGTTACTACACTTAGTTTTTTACGCGGCTGCCCGAAAGAGGGTTATGTTTTTTGTGTATGTATGTGTTTATGTAAAACCTACAACAATAGAAACGGCTTGACCGACTTTGATGTGTGAGATGACATTAGATTCATCTTCACTTTCCAAGTGTCAAGCTATTTTTTTGTATTAATAATAAACAGCTCTCGTAAAAAAATAAAAATTATGGTTATATCCTACAATTTTAGTTGTATGTGTAATATATATAGATTAACAGATATAAACAGGTGTAAGTAAATAATAGAAATACCTATTTAAATAATTTTAGTTTTCTAATTCGATCTCGAAAAGAGACTCAGAGCATAAATGGAGCCCTCTCCATAAATAAACTTAACCTTATAATTTGCAATGTATAATTTGAACAACATCTAAAAAGCTTGTCACATGTAATTACATATTTATTTGTATCAAAAAAAAAAAACTCGTTGCGTGGTATTAAGAATACATATTTTTATAGAATTATATAAAATCTGTAAACAAAAAGTTTCGTAAATAAGGTATGCCCCCTGTATTACAATCCTTAAATTAATATTAGAGTCTCTTTTGCTAAATAAAAAAACAATTTTAATATAAGGTTACGAAAATAACCATCGATAAAACTCAGAATGGATACTATACGTAACCTGAAGTAAGAACTATTTTTTGGAACAATTCAAAGGTTCCTATAGGACGACTCATTTTCACACTACACTACAGTAATTTGTTTAAAATTTTAAGTAATTCCTCTAAGAAATATATTCAAAATAATTTTTCGCTAGGCGCGTCACCGACCGAGAGTGACGTGTGTGCTGCTCCTTTGAAAAAGACCGTCGAATGCGGTTGAAACTATAGTCGGATATTTCGGCTCAAAACAGACGTGAGTGACCCGTAGTTTTTATTAAAAAATGTGTGAAAACCACGTTAATTTCCATAGTTCAAAATAATTGTGAGTGCAGCTAATACGATTTCACATTCTAAGACAACGACTTATTCTAAGATTACTTATTTCGTAAATACTTTTTATCATAATAAACACTTTGTCTATTTTCAATTTTAAATTTAAACTAATATTCAAAAGAGAAAGTGATCCTGTCTGTCGTCTGGCTCTCTGTCTATTTGTTATCTCTTCACAGCTAAGCCGATGGACCAATCGTTATTAAATTTGCCGTAGAGATTCTTTAGAACCTGGAAAACGATATAGGCTATATTTTATCATCATCATCAACATAGTTTTTCAACACTACGCGGGTGACACAGCGGGACGCTGCTAGAATTACATAAACAAGATTTTGAACCATAGACTTTTATAGATACCCCAAGTGTACATATATACATATTAGCGTGTCAACAAGAATTATAAAAATCGCAGTTGACGACCTAAGATTATTTAATTTCAGGTGTCGATATTTTGTCAACTAGTTACTAGCGTACAAGCGCGGCGCATTATTGGGTTGAATAGATTTCGAGCGGATGCAACATTCCATCACAAAATCGTTTGTTGACGTCACAGTCGATACCAAAAATGTGGCACGCAGGGCTTTCAATGAAGTCGCATGCTTCATCTACTATCTTTGTGGTTGGCGAATAGATAAATGAACTAAACTTTAAGAAAAATGTAGGTTCAAAACACAGACACAGGACATAGGAGAGCGATGGCTGGCACATGCGTCATACTCGTGATCGGGTGCTGCTTGCGGGTCGCTGGTTTGCTCGTGGTATGCACGCAACATAGTAATAAGTACTTAAATTAAAATAAAATATTTTTCCCGTAACGTTAAGTATTAAACAATATTTTGTAATTATGACAAAGGTCACGGACCCTGGTGTCTGTAGAGATAACAATTAAATAATAAAAAATAAATAAATAAAAAACAGACATAGTTTTGAACCTTTCGCAAAGTTTTAGTTCAATTATCTATTCGCCAACAATAAAAGCCAGATAGTATTCATACTTGGCTCAGTTAGTGCTAATATCCAGATAAAAGCATCATTATACAGTATCGCAAACTTGTAATGTCCGACCAAAATGAAGCACCTATTCAACCTCAGCCTACCACTTCGAAACTAAGCACTCCGACCCCTCTAAAATTAGATTATCCCAATGAATAGAGATAAAACACGCTGAAAGAGATAAAATTATCTCCTAAAACTCTTCATAGCAGAACATAATACACTAAAAGACTCTCTCGTGGAGTGTGACCAAGTTATCTTTGCGCTCAAAACGCGGCGACACTATCCATTTTCTGCAGTTCACTGAAGTATAAAATAGTTCATCCTTATTGCCGCCTTCTGCAGATAAGTTGGACCGACTCTTCGTAAGAGCTTTCTCACAGATTCAAAATAGCACTCAAAGGAACTTGAAGCTAGAATAATAATAATAATAAAATTTGGCATTAATACAAAGTTTAGACTGGACAAGGACATGCTAAGAATAGATCTAAAGGTAAAAGGCTACTTCGTGCTACAGTTTGAAAGCTTCCTTGTTCATATATTAAAATAATCGAGTGAGCAAAGCAAACAAAGTTCTCTGAATCAATTGAACATATTTCTTTCAACATGTTTGTTGGTACTTGCGTATAGGTCGTAATTACCTGACTGCGTGAGAAGGAGGGTTATATTTTTCGAGTGTATGTATGTATGTATGTTTCTATATGATCGCCTGCAGCCTAAACGGCTTGACCGATTTTGATGTGCAAGTTGTCGTTAGATTCATCTTCGCTTCCAGAGTGTCATAGGCAATTTTTTTTGTAATAATAATACATTAATTTAAAAAAAAAAGTGTTTTTTCGTAAACTTCAACGAACTTTTTCGTAATTATAGTAGTTTTGTGGTTTTACTAGAATTATTCTAAAGAATGCGCACTTACAATCTTTTATAGTGATTTTACGCAAACTTTATCACAAAAAACGTACACTCAACAGCATATATCGTAAGTTAGACTCAAAAAAATGCTTTTCTGCAGACAGGTATTTTGTTTTTCTTTTAACATAGACTTAATTTTAGTCAATCTTTAAAGCTAAGTAAACTGACAAGCAGTTATTCTGTTAGTTCTTTATTTTAATCACATGGTAGGCACATGCTTGTTTTGTATCTTAACTCAGTAGAAACAACAAAACTTGTGATAGGTATCATTACGCAATGTCCACTCCACATTGATTCATTCCCAGCGGCACTCTCTACTGGGTCCCACTGTAGATAAGAGGGTAGTAATAATGCAATTTATTCTTGCAAGTGTCGATATCAGGGCCGGAGTGGGTTCTAGAAAATCGAAATATTGTATATTTTGGTTGTAGTTTTCTTTACTGTTACATCGGGTTTCTGATATGAGTGCTATTTCCGTGGTAGTTTACCAAATAATTAAATGAATATATATTAAAATAGTCATCATCATCATCATCTCAGCCATAAGAAGTCCACTGCTGGACATAGGCCTCCCCCATGGATTTCCAAAAAGACCGATTGGAAGCGGCTTGCATCCAGCGTCTTCCCGCCACTTGTACGAGGTCATCTGTCCATCTCGTGGCTGGTCTTCATACGCTGCGCTTGCCGGTACGTGGTCTCCACTCGAGAACCTAAAATAAAAATAGCACCTGTATGTAAATCATAATCACTTATTGACTCGGTTTTCTCTCACATCACAATATTTTATGTTTAGTCTATGTAAGTTTATCTTTATAATTAAGTATATAATATACCCTATAATATGTAAGGACTATTTTTATGTTGTGTTTTTTTTATCAGCCCTGTTTGTACAAACTGTCCCACTGCTGGGAACGGGTCATCTTCTCATTGTGAGAAGGGTTAGGCCATAGTCTGCCACGCTGGCCGAGTGCGGGTTGGCAGACTTCACACATCTTCAAGATCATTGAGAACTCTCAGACATGTAGGCTTTCTCACGATGTTTTCCTTCACCGTTTGAAGTTGGCGGCAATCAACAATACGCACATAACTTCGAAAAGACAGAGGTGCGTGCCGTGGGATTCGAACCCAGGACCTGCGGATCGCAAGATAGATGGTCTCACCACTAGGCTGCCGGAAACTTATTATGTAGTGTATTTTATGTTTATATATATATTTGGCCATAAGACTTGTTTCATATGTGATTTCACCACCGTCAGCGTTTACTTTTTCTACTCTTTTAACATCTTAAGGTTGTCTGCAAGAGATGGAATTAGCGATACCTTGTACCCTTGTCTTGGCCTTTTGTACTTTTCTAACACCTTAATTATGTACCTAATAATATTTTTATTATGGTGTCAATAAAGTGTTTTTGTATTGTATTGTATACCATAAACTTAGTATGTACTCATTTGTCAAGTTAATGCCAAAATTCCGAACTCAACTATTTCGGTTCACGTTCTTGATTGAACTGCAGAATCTTGGAATTTTAAAGGCTAGAGTGAATAGGTATTTTCTAGATTGACAAGCTCCATCCTTGGCTACATCATCGCTTAACATCAGGCGAGTTGGTGGTCGTAGTTCTATCAAATATATAAATATAAAAAAACTATTGAAATATTACTTGACTGCTAGATTGTGGAATACGATTCCTGAGTGGGTCTTTCCCGATAGATAGAATCTGGGTGTCTTTAAATCGCGAATGAATTGGTTTCTTCTAGTCTTGTTTATTTGGAAAAAGTTCGTTAGTGGCTACAAAAAACGCATTTTTAGGGTTCCGTACCTCAAAAGGAAAAAACGGAACCCTTATAGGATTACTTTGTTGTCTGCTGCCCGTCTGTCCGTCCGTCCGGGTGTCAAGACCTTTATCTCAGGAACGCGTGAAGGTATCGAGTTGAAATTAAAACCATATACGCAGATCCTGCTTGCTATCTTGCTGCAAAAAGAAAAATAAAATTTCTCGTTTTCGTAAAAAAAGTTACAGCCTAATATGTCGTAAAAAACGCACATTTCGACACTCACAAGGGAATCAAAACCTATCCCGGTACGTCCCGTTGACCTAACACTATGAAATTTGGCAAAAAGCATTGTGTTATAGTACACATATAGGAAAAAATCCGAAAACTGGACATTTTTAATTTAATCAAAAAAAAATTGTGTCTTTATGCAAGGAATGAAGGTCCAAATTTTAAAGTTCTTTAACCGTACATATGCTACATTAGCATAAGCTAAAATAGGTTTTTAAATATTTTTACGATGTATATTTTTTGGTTTATGATGGAAAATATAAAAAATAAAATGATTTCCCCGTTTTATCTACAAGTTTGAACGGAACCCTCGGTGGGCGAGTCTGACTCGCACTTGTCCGGTTATTTTTTTATTTTTGCGAGAAATGTATAATTATTACAAAAAAATATAGCTTATGACATTAAGGAACTGAAGACGAATCTAACAACACATCGCACATCAAAATCGGTCAAATCGTTTAGGCAGTTGGCGATCATTATTTAAACATACATACATTCAAACACTCGAAAAACATAACCCTTCTTCTTACGCAGTCGGGTAAGAACGACTCTTCTATTAAGACAAAGCCAACATGGCATTTGAATCACAAACGAAACAATACCGATGTAACATCGAGATCGTGTCTAGCTTTGGTTTGTATTGAAACGGCTAATGATTAGTACGTTTTAACCTGTGACTGCAAGCTTAGAGATGGAAAAGTTTTCTTGAATTTTTTGTATACAAGATAGATCTACGATTGACCACCAACTCGCCTGATGTTAAGCGACGGTGTGGCCGAAGATGGACATTCTTGTGCAGTACGCAACAGGAATGTGGATCGATATCGCTGAGTACGGATTTTTTGGCATTTCAACGAGAAATGGGTGGTAATTCGCCGACTTTCTGCTAGTCCTGTAGTGAAATGGGGAGGGTGGAATTAGGTGGTACTTAGTTGTATCATTTGAACAATATTTTTTGACCAAGTGAGCAAAACAATCAAATAAGCCAACAGGCAACCCGACATCTTCGCCCAACAGCTGTACCAACGTTGTACAGCTGGTACACGACCAACGTTGGTCCAGCTGTTGATCCAAGATATCGGGATACTTTTATCCCGACTAGCAACATGACGCAAACAACAGTCTACAAAAAAGACTGTCTCCTGACTGTTCTTCATAATTCTGCCATATAGGATGTAAAATATAACTAAAGTTAAAAAAGTTAAAGATTTAGGCTGTTCGTTGAATGTTGATATGTGTTGAATTTTATTGTTGTTATTAGTCCATTATGTACCAATGTTGGGCAAAGGACTCCCCCAAACTTTCTTGTGTTGACGATATTGTCCATTAGTGTGCAAGTTTTTATAAAATATGGCTTGAATTTTACATTAAATTTATTTCATTTAAAACGTGTCAGACGATTTTGTATCATTTACGTTTAGTAATTGAAGCTGCTCGTTATCTGTTTTCGATTGTATTTATTCTAAAATACCTCATCCCTAGTCAATACTTACCGGAAATAGCCGACACTACTGTAAGCAAACTGGGCCACTGTGCCGACATTTCCAAGCCTATATTTACGTTTTCAGTTCTGTTTTCGTCAAATGGTTTTGAATTTTCAAGGGAATTCGAACAAGGCATGTCTGCTTTGAATTTTGAAGGATTTGTTTTGGTTAAGGATAAAATGTATACGAGGAATGTTTCCTATTTGGAAATTTTAAAGGTTTTATTTACATAACATGAATACTGTTGAGAATGAAAAGAACTTTGATTTCCAAAGAGAATACATTTATTTTTATCTTGAAGAATACTAAACTAATAACTTTATTTTTATCTTGTTTATAACACAACAATATACAGACTCAACTAACTAAACTACTACACAAAAAGCACATCGATCACCCCAGACCGATAAAGGTCTAAAGATAATCCAAATGCTCAAACCCACTACCAGTTGGCAGCGTACCCAGTATGCTGCCCGCATTACCACGTTGAATGGCAATGCTTATGCGTTGGGCCAGATACGCGCCAGCATTTTGGTCACGCGTCGCATCGATCAGGCGCTCAGATAAATTTTCTTGTTTATTATCATGTTATCTGTGGCATATCTTTGTTTTTACTTAACTACGCAAGAAAGGAATGTATGTTTTTCGGGTGTATGTGTGTTTCTATATTACTGACCGCAAAAAGACCGCGGTTCAAACTCAAAACAGACTCGAGTTATCCGTAATTTTTAACCGACTTTTAAAAAGTAGAAGTAGAAGCTTGACTGTGTGTTTTTATATATTTATATGTTTTTTAATGACTACTTCGCCAATTATTTACTGGTTTTTGAATTGTTTTGATGATTCTTTTGTTTGTTAGGTGCTCCCATATAAATTATATCAAAATCGGTTCCGTACTTTGGTTTTTATAACATAATAACTGGAAAATATGCCATTAAAGTAAGTCAGTTTTTTTAAAACTTAGTATTATTTTAACCTTAGTTTTTTTTTTGACTCGGTATTATTTAAAATTAGAAGACCTTACCGAAAAACGTTGCTCAACTTTGATTTATGTCTCCTTCTTCTATTTTACTGCCGTGAAGAAGACAAAATTGTTGAGAATTGTTGTTGTTGTTGTTTTGTTGTTGTTGATTGATTAGATTTGATAGTCGTTTTTCGGTAAAATCCAGAGTAATTAGGCTGTTTACCACTGTGTATTACCAGTTTGACATACGGCTCTGAAAGATGGTCCGTAACTATGGGCCTTATAAGGAAGCTTAAGGTCACGCAACGAGCTATGGAGAGGGCTATGCTCGGAGCCTCTCTACGAGATCGTATCAGAAATGAAGAGATACGTAGACGTACAAAAGTCACCGACATAGCACAGTGGATTAGCAAATTGGCAGTGGGCAGGGCACATAGCACGTAGAACTGATGGCCAATGGGGCTGAAAAGTTATCGAGTGGAGACCACGCACCGGCAAGCACAACGTAGGAAGACCAGCTACGAGATGGACAGATGACCTCATACAAGTGGCGGGAAGACGCTGGATACAAGCTGCTTCCAATCAGTCTTTTTGGAAATCCATGGAGGAGGCCTATGTCCAGCAGTGGACTTCTTATGGCTGAGATGAAGATGATGAATTAGGCTGTTAAAGCTTACAGAGTTTTCAGCTGCAACCCTTCAAGATATCTTAGGTTTACATTTATTAACCGTTATTTTCTTTTCTTACAGGTGTCTTGGATAAGAAAAAGAGATCTACACATACTAACAGCTGGAATACTTACGTACACGTCAGATCAAAGGTTTCAGGTAATAAAGCACCTTTTTAATATTGATTATAACTAGCCATATCCATCCATATAAACCATAAATTATTTATAAATGGACACCTCACTTTACATAAAAAGCACCCACTTAATTTCATGTATATAGAACCAGTAATTTAGACTGTATGTTGTGTATCGTTACGGCGTTAATTCAAGATTTAAAGATAAAACCTTTTACTGGTAAGTACACATAGTAATTAGGTTTTTAGGTTGATTAAGGACTTTTCTTTTATCTTTGTGACATTTATTATTATTTCTATGATTTTAATTGTATAGTTTAATTACATTTGTACGCCATGAGTTGGCAAGAACATGTGTTCCAAGTATATGTTAAGATCTCTATACCACTTTGTATGTGTGTGTACTACCATGTTCTGACAAATGAATAAATCTTGGATCTTGAATCTTGAATCTTCATAATAGGCAATATATTTAAGGCAATTAATGCTTATAACGTAGTGCCTATCAATATTATCAACAGTATTAATGTATTGTCATGGCGACACATATAACATACCAAATTTTTGTAGCTTTTTAAACAAAATTGCGCATTAGTCTCAAACGTAATCGGCGGTTTTTTTTCACAATAACAAAAGCAGACGTCACGTCCGAATCTGGTAAGTACTAGACGAGAATTCATTTACAAAAAAGAAACGCCGAATACTATTTAAAATATACACAAAAACAGAAATACGACTCATAATTATTAAAATTTAAATATGCAACAATCACATAAAAAAAAGGTTTATTTGTTCTTACAAAAAATATAAACAGTAGGTATAATGACTCTTATTTTCTAGGCGCTATTGGTAGGTTAAGTTATACCATTTAGATTCTCTGGGCCCAGCACTAGGTCTCATTAGAGCCTGTGTAGCTGGGTACAGTTTTCTAACTGGACTTTTGCCCACTTTGCGATCTAAAGTAATTCTAGACTTATTTTTTATAGTGTGATAGGTTGTGTGAAAAAGTGTGTGCGAGTGTGTATGTGTGTGTACATTAGTTCTCATAGTAAGATTTATTGCTATGAATATGCTTGCTACACTCGACAAAAAAAACAAAGACATAATAATTGCTCACGTTCATCCGATGACCGTTCATCAAATCCAGTCCATCAAATCTTGTTTACTTGCCATGTATGAAAATATTTATTCACCCACATTTGTTTTTCGCTTACAATCATGGCGAGCTAGTATGTAAATGTTGTTTGCATTTATGTAAATTTAGAGTGGCAGTAACCAAACACATGCATACAACCTAAACCGGGCAAAATGTAGGTACGTCTAATGGACACTTACTGATCTACGGATTGAGTGAAACACAGATGTAGAATTCCAAATATAACATTTTCAGTTTTTGCAAATAACAAAAATTACAAGCCCAATCGGTTCCGATCATATAAAAAATATGTATAATATATTTAATATATTATTTTAGAAATCGAAGTGGTTTAAAACTGCCGTACCGAAATTAATATTTTCTTAAATTCATTTCAGAAGATATATTATTGTCAACTTAATGTACATAATATATTTTGTTCTTTGAGCTTCATATTTTAATGGTTTATGCTGAAATTACAAAAAAAGTACTGTAAATACTGTAAAGTAAATAATTGAAATGAATTAGATAGATAGATAAACTCTTTATTGTTCACACCTTAACTAAAACACAAGTTACATAGCGAAAAGTGCTTAAATGCTAATGAAACAACAGGCAGCCTTATCGCTAATAGCGATCTCTTCCAGGCAATGAATTAAATTAATAAATCGCTTAAATTAGTTTACTATATTGAAAAATTTAACTAGTTCAGCGTTTGTTTCACTTTTGAATTTCACTTGCATCTGTTCATTTTTAGTCTGTGTCTAAGTGATACCAAATATTTACTAGCACCCTTTTATCTCTCTCATCTCTCAACAGTAATATGTACCTACGTATATGATTTGGGGCTTAAAAGTTCTGAAATATACTCCTTGATTCATGCCGGTTCTGCTTAGTTATTGTGATCAAATGTTATTTTAAGATAACAAACAATGGTAATAGTTATTTATGATGCATATAATTATGGAAAGTAATTTTTTTAAAACAATTGGAAGAAAATTCAAATACTTCTCATCATCACCATTTTATAATAAGTGGACAAGACCGTATCGAGACACGCGTAGGCACGGGTTCCGTAGCTAATGCTGCTTGGCAAGATTTTTTTCATAGGGTTGCGCTTGACAGCCAACTTGCCTGATGTAAAGCGACGTTGTAAAATTTAAGTGTTTTATGTATGTATCGCGATATCTCGAAAAGTTGTAATTACAGAATGCTTAAAACAATTTTCGTTAGAATGTTCATCATGAATTTCTAGGTCCAATAGTTTAGAATTACAGAGGGAGGGAGGGAGAGGGCACACATTTTTCATTTTTGCGGGCTATATCTCGCACACATCGTATCTCAGAAAAAACTATATATAGAACCTTAGTCTTATTTTAAGAGATCTATTCAACGATATCTTACAAGATTTGGTGAAGTAGAAAAAAAAAACATCCTTTTTTATATACATTTATATGGAGTACCACCCCCATTTTTAAAATTTAACTACGGCATTTTGTAGTGGTTCATAGAACACATGCGCCAAATTTCGTTTATGTAGGACTGATAGTTTCTGAATAAAATAACTGTGACATACGGAGAGACAGACCGACACATGGACATAGCGAAATTATAAGTGTTCCTCGTAGTTACTACGGAACCCTAAAAACCAAATTCGCTCATGTGGCATATAGCGTTCTTCAATACAGTTGTGAGAAAACACTTTATTATATGTAAATGAAAAAACTAAATTAGATTAAATTTGCACCTATTTAAAAAATAAAGCCACACCATATTACTATTATAAACATGCACGAGCAGCGTTTACAGGATACTCTTTATTCTTTTCTTCAAGCTCTGAACGATTAAATTTATTCCATTGCGCTAGGAATGCGGTCACGCGCATGCGTATAAAATGATGGTGGCGTATTTTTTTTAATGATAATTCAAGGAAATTTTGGTTTTCATTTATGAGAATTGGAATTAGATATTTGTATGGAGCTATAACACTTTCACAGTCTCCATTCGTAGCTGATTTTCAGACGCTGAATCGAGGAATTTCTCTTCAATAAAACAATTAACTACTTATTTAGACACCATTTAGAAAATACCTAGATTAGAAAATAATCATATATAAACCACGGCTTTAGTCAAAGTCAAAGTAAATTTATTTGCGTTAAACATGAGTGATAACATGCTTTTGGTGTTCTTAATTTTAATGTGCTTCATGTTATGCCTGAGGAGGCGTGCAAATCAGAGGGCGCTATCGATCTTTAAAACTACTAACATAAATACCTAATTATCAAATGTCAATTTAAACATGTCATAATACAATTATATAAAATTATTTTTTTATTTTTATTTTTATTAATTGTGTCAATAAAATTTCTAAGCATTAAAATATTTTGTTCATAAGGAACGATCGTCTATACTTAGTCTGGCCATAAATACTGTTACAGTAAGAAATAAGAAAGATATTACATTTGAATTTGGAATCTGTCATTTTTATACGATTGTTCATTGAGTTTTCTAATTTTGGCGCCAATACATTGTACAATATTTTGCGATATTAAAATGGAGTGGGGTGATAAAGAGAACCGAATCGCTGTGATTGCATTACACAAAGTTGGTATGGAGCCAAATGCAATTTTTAAAACTCTCCATACGCTTGGTATTAGTCAAATGTTTGTGTTCGGACTTCATCAGAGCTGAAGACTGGCCGTCGTCTAGTCCTGATCTTAATCCGCTGGATTATGATTTATGGTCAGATTTAGAGAGTATGGCTTGCTCTAAACGCCATGATAATTTGGAGTCCCTAAAACAATCCATACGATTGGCAGTGAAGAATTTTCCCATGGAAAGAGTGCGTGCTTCTATTGATAACTGGCCTCAACGTTTAAAGGATTGTATTGCAGCCAATGGAGACCACTTCGAATAAGCTTTTATATTTTAAATTGTTTTATATTTATGTATTAAACTAACACACTGTAAAAGTAATAAATATTATTTGCAATAAAAAAATAATTTTTTTCTTCGTGACAATATTTATGGCAAGACTAGGTATAATCTTTAATCTTATAGTAGCATTTTTCAACCAGCAAGGCTTTAAATTTCTTTTTAAATAAATTAGTTGTCAGATTTCTAAGACTTATAGGTATCTTATTATATATAATTAGGAATATTTTCAATACGATACCCTTATAATTAATTCAAATTGTATCAATAAAAAACTTAAACAAAAACCATCGACACGAAGGATGAATGAATACTTAAGTGTGTAGTAAAATTATTTCTATCATCTTTTGAATTCTAATGTAGCATTGCTGGATTATGAACGAAATAGTGATAATTTGTGATAAACAATTTCAAGCAATTCAAATTAAATACCTTTACCCCCCACAGGTTATACGGCCAGAAAAATCAGAAAACTGGACACTCCAAGTGAAGTTTCCGCAAGAAAGAGACGCCGGTATCTACGAGTGTCAAGTTAACACTGAGCCCAAAATGTCGCTGGCGTTCCAACTCAATGTCGTTGGTAAGTGCAAACCGCTTTTTACTGAAGTTTCTAGACTAATTTGGGGCCGTACCAAGCACTACAGCAGTCTTAATTTATTTAATCATACTTGTTACTTGTCTTGCTCTTTCAACTGTATGAAAAGCATGACAAAAGTCAAAGAACGAGAAATATGCAAATAAGATTGGTATTCAGTAAGCGGAAATAATTACAGTTAAAAAAACAAAAAAAAAACACGCTTCAAATTATTGTATTATCTGTCCTCGATATTTCTATAAAGTTTGAATGAAATCTGACCTTTTAAAGTGGATCAAAATCAAGTCCAAAGGAGTCGGTTACAAACAAACAAACATGCATACAGGTGAAGCTAATAAAAGCGTGCTAAAACAGCATAGTGGAACACACTCGGTAGCTAAGTGGCAATACTCTTATCAGTCGTCTCTTTAAAATGAATAAAAACCATAAATAACATTAGAATCAATCAAAAATTTGCGATTTAATAAACCAAATCAACTTCTCCCAACAGTATTAATTTAAACATCAATTTAACAGTGATAAGGATTCCATTATAAAGTTTAAGTTCGACTTCTTTGAAGAAACCAGTAATAAAATCTCCATTCAGAAACTTTAAAGCGAATCTTCCACAATACTTAATTCATAAATCTCACAGATTCAAAAGCAAACTTCCTAGAAGTTTCCGATCTATTAATCAGGCAGTGTACTCGTATACCGCAATCTTGGAAACAACAAAGTTCAGGCACCTGAGCAACCGCCGACCTCAGGTAAACAAGAGGATGTAGAATAGACACAGACAGATAGATAAGAATTGGGACAAGACATAGTTTGAAAGTGCAGAGACAGATGACTTAGCTGTCTCGCTTATACTCGAGAATGCAGACATTTTAGATATAAAGACATCATGAGAAAGCAGACATTATGAATGAAAGCGCTTTTTTAGAAATTAAATTATTGAATATAATATCTTGGATTAATCAAATATATTTTGAGAAAAGTAGGTGCGTCTCTCAAATTTTCGTCAAAAATTGATGACGAAAAGATAACTAAATATTAGTTATAATCTAGGGATAAAAGCACAATATAATTTGAATTAAATAGTGACTTTGAGTACAATATAATAAAGCGCTAATCAGCCCTCAGCGCTGTGTCAACTCTTATTTTAACCTACAGACACTTACAGAGTGGATTTCGTTCTAAGATCTCGTCCGTATATTTTTTTTCATTCAGCAAAGTACTAAATTCCAGTCGAGACATTAAATTGTATGTATTCGTTGTAGCGTTATAAACTGCAGCGTGTAGCTTGCTTAATTGTGCCTTAAGGTTGACCATCTGCGCCTCGTCTATTCTCTTCAAGCCAAATAATTCCAATGAAGCTCAAAGTTTCCAATCTAATAGGGGTGCGGCTGGTCTAAGTTTCCAGAAACTTCCTACAATGCAGGTCGTAGTTGCGTCACCTGACGCGTTCTGTCTATATATAAACTTGCACTGTATTTAATTGACAGCCAGCAGAGAAACTTGCTAATAAATTACTGTAGAATACTTGATAAGTCAGTAAGGATAAGTAAGGGTATTCAAAATATGAGTCGTGACATCTTAAAAAAAAAAAAAAATTATAAAAGGGATTGTAGGTAACTCGGTTTCTGTCTGCTATATAAGTTTTCACGGTAAAAAAATTGAACAAACTTTTATATAAATGGATAAGTAGACACGTTTTATATATATCGAAGAATGGCATAAGACTCTTTTTCGATATGCCCTTCATTAATTAAAAAAAAAAATGAGATTTACGACTACGTTATGCCACACTGTATATAGGTACAATTATACATATACAATGATCTATTTGTGACAATGTCCACGGGTAGTGTTTTTAATTTAGTATTTTGACAGTAGATATGTAAATTAAAATATTATTAGTTTTAAAAATTGGTAAGCTTTCTATGTATATGCCCATACATATCCTGTGCGAATGTAAGCCTCTGCACCATAGCAGAAGCCGGCACCTTGGAGGTCACATAATCTCACCCGATGAGATAAAAACCTCCTCCCCCAAGGCCATCACTGACTACATGTTCAGCATTGGACTTGGAGAGGTGCTGTAATTAATAGGGGATGTTACAATAGATCTGAAAAGGTCGCAGTGACCAGCCGGGGCTGCCAGAGCCCTTTTGGCCACCTAATGATCGAATAAAAAAAAAAAGCTTTCTATGTGCATTTTACGAATTTAACCAACTAAAGACTATTTTTTTACAATATCTCGTTTCCTTAAAAAAAAACAATAGACTTCAAAATACGCAATTTCGTTACAAAAAATACTAAAACGCTTGTGGTGAAATTTTATGGGACCGAACTGAAAGAGTAGATATCCTTTTAAATGAAAAAAGTGTTTTTAATCGGTTTATAAATGACTTAAAAATAACCAAATATGAATTCGGTTAGTTTCCTTTTTTGAAATAGGTTAATAAAAAAGTAATTTTTGTTCTTAGCGGACCAAGTGATGTACGAAAGGGCGTTTTTCTTTATTCGTAGTTAAATTACATTTTTCTTGATTAAAGCCTCAGAAGTAGTAAGAAAAAAAATTTAAGACATCATACAGTGTAGTATGAGTATGTAAATATTTTACAGTATTTTTCATTACACTGAAATATCTATATATTATTTATTTTTTTATTATATTACTGTGATATTGCGACTGGCCTTGTGGCTCAGTTGGTAGTGTGTCTACCTGCTGAACTGAAAGGTCGTGGGTTCGATCCCCACCCAGAGCAAACATTTGTGTGATGAGCATGGATGTTTGTTCTGTGTCTGGGTGTTTCTATGTATCATATGTATATATTTTAAGTTAAAAAAAGTATAAATGTATTCTATCAGCCACCTAGTTCCATAGTACAAGCTTTGCTTAGTTTGGGCTAGATGGTGTTGTGTGAAATGTCCACAAATATTTATTTATTTATTATTCATAAGTTTTAGAAGGTAGATAACAAAGATCAAACTACCTGGTACTTCCTAACTGAACCCACTCGCTCTCTAGTTCAGCTAACACGGACTAACTTCTAGCAAACTCTCACTACAGTTAGGACAATGCAAGCTAAAACTGGCGGCACTTGACATTGCAATTTTCTCAGCCCCGCTGTCTCGGCCCGCTCTAATGACTCGACACAACATGCTTTGTGAACTTTACTTGGCTAGTGGGCGGACTTAGGATTTAGTTGGGGGCACAACTTCTGAACGTGAGTGGTGAAACAAGTTATTTTACTTTTCATAAAATTCGTTTCTTTCTTGTTTTTGACTATCTTACATCGTTAAAGTAAAACAATGTCTTAAATAATGATCTTTGACCTTAAAAATAATGTGAATACATATTCAGCTATGTAATTAGAATTTTTTATCAAAAGTTTTTATGTTCGTTATCTGCATAGTAAAAATATATTTTCATTTGTCGTACGTACACGTAGAAAATTCTATTCTAGACTTTTTTCACGATGATAAATTTTTTCTCCAAAACTTGACTTTATTACATTGTTACTTTAGGCCTCATACTTTAGGTCTAGACACGTTTTCTTAGCATATCTATGTATATATTTTTTTTTATATCGAGTAATAAGCAGATGGTTCGCCTGATAGTAAGCGATAGCCGTCGCCCGTGAACATTGGAAATATTTTATATGGGTCTAATTCTTTGAGAGATGTTTTTGAGGGCAGACGGTAGACATGCGGCGGGAAATTTAAATTTCAATCAGTTTTTTTCGTCTTTGTAACAAGCTCGGGTAATTATTATTATTATCGTTTTAACACGCTTTTATTAGCTTCACCTCTATTCATGTTTGTTTGTTTGTAACCGACTTCTTTGGACTTGATTTTGACCCACTTCAAAGGGTCAGGTTTCATTCAAACTTTGTAGACTTATCGAGGACCAATGACAATACAATAATTTGATAAGATTGTTTTAGTTTATAAAACTAATATTATTTTACATAGCTTTGCGCTTGACTACCAACTCGCCTAATGTTAAGCGACGTTCCGGTCTACGATGGAGCGCGCTTACCTAGAAGAAATCGATTCACACGCAATTTAAAGAAACCCAGATTATATTTATCGGTTTTCGGAATATCTACCATGAAACGGTGACGCTCTTTCATGTTGTGTCGTGTGTATTGTAAGGTTGCCTGGAAGAGATCGCTATTAGCGATAAGGCTGTCAGTTGTTACACTAGTTTTTAATTAATTTATTTTGATTGTAAATTTTATGGTGTGTACAATAAAGAGTTTATCTATCTATCTATCTATCTATCTATTGTAAGTGATCACAATGTTTACTGCAATCCAAGATTATTTTATATTATTGTATGGGTCAATTTAACACTTAGTAATGCGCATTGTTGCTTACATATCTCGAGAAGTTGCTTGAATTATGAAAAAAGATTTATAAGATAATATAAGTAACGAGACGTATAATTGGTAAGGGTGCCCACGGGCCACTGGCCACAGCCACAAACACCGCCGCCGTCAACTTACGATTTGTAACCGACTTCCAAAAAAAAGGAGGTTATCAATTCGACCTGTAGGTATGTTTGCAATATTGTTACGCTTAATACGCTCAACGTTTGTTGACAGTTGGTATCATATGACATAAGCTTAAAATAGTGTACACGGTAGTTTTAAAATCACTCTAGATAAAGAAAATAGGTCTGTAACACTTACTTATTTGAACTTGGTATGTAAGCGCCTAGTGTAATATCAGACTATTCCAATGCACAGAAAACGATTATGTGAAGTTAAGAATATTCTTAGATGTAAAGCACATTTTTAACCAACTTCAAAAAAAGGAGGTTATCAATTCGACCTGTACGTATGTAATATTTTCAGAACTGCACAGTTTTTGTACACCAACAAATTTTAGAGGTCGGTGGCAGGTCCTAAAGTATTACCAATTATGTTTTATAAATATACTCAAAAATAGTTGGTTTACGTACCTACTTAGGTAGACGCCCAGTTTTGATTTTGTTCGTGTTATTTCTCCCCTTTCAGTTAATTAGATTGTTTTGAAGTCGGTTTAATTATTTATTTATTTTTTATATTAACTGAATTTGTTCAGGTTCATGTATTGTGTCATGCGTAAGAGTTCGCAACCCTCGGTGTGCGAGTTAAAACTCGTAATTTCGCGGATTTATTATTTTTTGACGCCCAAAAATCTAATAAATTTAGAAGTTTGAGTTGAAATAAACAAATTTGCATTGGGTATAAAGTTACTGCTGTTAAACTTTGTATAATATAATTATGATGTACAATTATTATTTAACTATATAATTATTCGTAATAAATTACTAAAGTATTTTATTGCAATTGATAGTGACATTTATTATAATTATTGAATGTCAGGTTGTATTCACAAAATTAAGTATTTTTCACATATATTTTTTGACATAAATTATTATTATTGTTCATTATTATGATTATTTTTACGCCTGACTTGTAACTACGGAGTTATGAATAAAAATTTGTATTAGTATAAATACTATCGTGGAAACTTAAAAACCTAAGGTACTGGATATTTTTCTAGAGAATGTACAACCAAACATAAAAAAGAAAGGTTAGCTCGTATCCACGTACAACGTTTGTTTTTCTTTTCTTGGATTCGGCATAAGGCCTTGGTCGACGCCCTGCTTTTTGCCACATTAATAACCCCCAAAATATTGAAACAGGCCGGCACTGCGAAATCTTCAAATAGAAACATTGCATAATATTGTAAGCACACGATCTGAAAAATCTCCATAACGACCACACGGAAATAAACAAACTCAAAAGAAAAATCTCATAAGTTTGGTGACCCAACACAAGTTTCGTGTTGCGCGATCTCATATTCATAGGTGAGATAATAAGACGGTGGTAACAAGTCGAAAACAACATTCAAGTAAAGGGCAGCGCGAAACTTTCATGGGGTTATGATTCCGTAACGGCGCTGAGACATCCCAAGACCCGAGGATAGAGATGAGGTATTTAGCCGGCATTATGAACAGATAATTTCAAAGTGGACAGATAAAGATGTTTTTGTTTAATTAGTAAAGTAGTTTAAAGAAGCTTTAGTTTAAACCAAAACATTTTTAAGTGTCTCAAAAATGTTTTTTCAAAAATTTACAGTTAAAACTGTAAATTTTTGAGAAATTGTAAATAAATAAATAATAATAATAATAACCAAACATTTAATTATGTTACATTGATAAATGTAGGTAGTAGATTTATAATGGATTTATAATGGATTTCCGGCAGCCTAGTCGGGATCCCCACCAGAGCAAACATTTGTGTGATGAGCATGGATGTTTGTTCTATATATCTGGGTGTACTTTTTTTTTGTAAATATATACATATGATACATAATATGTATATATTTACATAAAAAAAAGTATATATGTATTCTATCACCCATCTAGTTCCATAGTACAAGCTTTGCTTAGATTGAGCCCGATGATGTTATGTGAAATGTCCACAAATATTTATTTAATTTATAAACATTCATCCGGCCAAAACACGTCTACAGTGCATTTCTACGATGAACATCCCAGTCATGGGTCCTTTCTCTAATGCTTCCAACAAGATTAAGTAGGTACAAATCCCTTTGGCGAAAGCGATCCGTGAATTATTTGGAACTAAATTTATTACTGATTTAATGTCAGATTTGATTTCCGGACCCGAAATAAAGTTGGGAATTCTATAATGTCCTCCGCATACTCGAAATTTATACGCCAGAGATTTTACGACGACGTTAAAATTATGCTACCGTTTTGAATTACTTGGGTGGAGTTATGTAATGGCTTATGTACTTAGTCAATTCAAGTTACTCCAGATTGCTGGAGAATTTTCAGTTTTACATGTTTGAATGTTTTTACAGGTAACAATATAGCCAATGAATTTAAAACTTAAAGACCCAATTATGTGAGACAATAAAATGTTGCTGACAACTAGTTGAGCTCTGTGGCATATTGACACTCGTCATTCGCATAGTTCATATTACAGTGGTACCTCAGAGCACCGTACTAGTACATATGTATCTTTGACACTGAAGTGGTAAAAACGAGTCTAATCAAAAACTCATATCAAAATCGGCTGAGTCGGTTTTATTATAAATAAAGCTAAAATGTAGAATACACTAATGCTGTTTATACTTACATATATTTTTTTTTTCAACTTAAACTTCTTCTTTACGAGTAATCGGTTAAAAACTTAAAAATATGACTTCAAAATACGCAATTCGCTTACTTGGATAACATATTTTTTAATCATTTTGCCATAAAAACCAAAATTTTGATAAAATTTCTATGGGACCACATGGAAAGACTTGGACACTTGGACCTTTCAAACAAAAAAATGTTTTTCAAATCGGTGCACGTGCCTTTGAGTAATCGGGGAACATACATAAAAAAAGATTCCGACGAATTGAAAACCTCCTCCTTTTGGAAGTCGGTTAATAATCGGTTGGAGTTGAAGATTCCAGTAAAAGATAAAAATGTATTTATTTAAGCCCATCAACAAAAATAATACATAATTTATAATCAAAATTATTCATTGTAAAAGTGTTTTCAAACGATTCCTTCTTTTCCAAAGTGCCATCCGTGTGAAAGACGTATTACCATTATTGAAGAAGCCCGCTCAAGCGATCAACGTGTATTTTCCTAAATCGATTTGTGATGTCCGAGACGAAAATCGACGGATCAAATGGACGACTGATTCCATGATTGGTTCAAAGGGAACCATTTATCTTGCTTTGATAAAAAATATATAAAATTAAAGATGTGTCATTTCGATGGCAAATAAGTGGCTAAGACAGTGTCGAGACACGCATTTGGTGAGGTTTTATAGTGATTTACGATGTTATGATATACCAATGAGGATAATTAACTCTCTTCAAACTTAATAAAGATTTAAAGAAACAACGGGTTGCACTCCGGGAGTTCCTGCAGAAAAGAAAACTGAAAAATAAAATAGCAAAAAGACTGACTCGTGAAGGATTTGACCAAAGATATTATGTTTTACAAACAACCCCTACTCATCGCTGTAGGCGAAGCGTTAGCGTGTTTAAGACTATACAGCGTCATCTAGTACTTTGGTCTGGAACTAACTTTATAGAACAAACTTGTACATACAATAATTAACTTTAAATGCAGAACGTTAGAATAAGTTTCTGACTGTCTATCTTACGATCTGACGCGAGTTTAAGATTTTTTAACCATCCCAAAAATGCACAACGCCGCTAAAGAAGTTTCACTTCAAAAAAATGAGGACTTGGCGAATATAGTTTGTAAAGAGTAATTTTCAATAATTTAATAGTTTAAAAAACTGAAACAACCGTCTTCAAAGTAAGTAATATAAGTAAGGATAATAATTAAACAAGGCGCTCAAGCGTTGAAGTAACTCTATTTTCTCCTTATACGAGTACAAATTAGATGAGGAGTAAGTAGGTTTTACTTTTCAAGCTCAATAAATCCCTCACGGTTGTAATTTTTTTTAAAAACCTCTCTTCACCCGCTCGTTTTTTTTCTTTCAAGAATGACATTTGTCACTGAATGTCAAATGCTTCGTCGTCGCAGATTAGAAAATGTGCAGATGTTTATACGAAAAACCTCAACATTTGACACTTTTGCGAAGAAAAACGTGTCAGTGGAACTCTGCGATTCTATAATCTGACGCACTCACTTAGGAATCCAATGAAAATATTTTTACTTTTAGAGATTATTCAAAAAGTAATAAAACAATGTTTCTAAAATAATCATTTTAAAAAATACGGTACGAATTGAAAACCTCCTCCTTTTCGAAGTCGGTTAAAAGGTCAATGAATAATGAATTATTATTTATTAATGCAGGCAATTTCGGCAAGAGTTTCCGGCAGCCTAGTGGTGAGACCGTCTGACTTGCGATCCGCAGGTCCTGGGTTCGAATCCCACGGCACGCACCTCTGTCTTTTCGAAGTTATGTGCGTATTGTTGATTGCCGCCAACTTCAAACGGTGAAGGAAAACATCGTGAGGAAACCTACATGTCTGAGAGTTCTCAATGATCTTGAAGATGTGTGAAGTCTGCCAACCCGCACTTGGCCAGCGTGGCAGACTATGGCCTAAACCTTCTCACAATGAGGAGATGGCCCGTTCCCAGCACTGGGACAGTTTTTACAAACAGGGCTGATAAAAAAAAATATAAAAAAATGCAGGCAAACACAATTTGTTTTAGCGTTCCTTTCATCAATCATTTATACTTACATTTATTAACGAAAATATATTAAATTACACGTTTAAAACAATACACAAATTACACAATTAAGACTACCATTAATCATCTTTGTTTCAAAGCGATTCTCGCAAAAAAATTACAAACCGTAGCACATAAAAATATTATACATTTTCATTTTAATGTGCTACGACGTAGCGTTTGGTAGACACTAATCGTAGCGCTTTGCTTTTTTATAATCCAAGTGTACAAAAAAGAGGGTAATATATATCAGGCTTATGTATTTAGGTGGTTTTTTGTTGTTGGTTTATGTTTGTTTTTATGTATTTTATCTATACATATAAATATAAATGTTTTTATATTTACAAGTAGTCCGTTACTCTAATTTAGGTTCATCAAAACAAGTGTTATTCTGAGAATCACAAATAGTTTATATTTCCGCTTTCAGCCCGGACCTAAAGGTTTTCAGTAATTCGAATTATCTAGGTCGCTGATTTTCCCACGGAAATATTTGAATTATACATAAAAGAGCTTCCATGAAATGGATTTAAATCAAAAGGAAAACGGAGTATATCCTTGAAAACGATTCCTTAACTAAAGGCGAGCTAATTGCCAGAAGCCTATATCCAGCGGTAGACATCTTGCAGCTAAACTGATGACAATAATGATGAAATCCAAGAACATGCTTACAAAGATAAAAAGTAACTAAGAAACAGAACCCTGAAACCGTAATCTCCTTCAATTACTCGTACTACGGGACTAGTGATTATCACTTGCTCTACAAAAAAATATTTTTTTTGTTGCCCTGGATATCTTTACAAATTTTTATGTTTTCATGAGCCCAGATTACGAATTTATTCATGAAAGTACTGAATGTGCTCATGTTTTTTTATGATTTTTACATAATTATCTTTTATTGTTGTTTCTTGTTTTTCGATACTTGTAATGTAAAATGAAAATAATGATAAAAAAAAAATGAGAGCAAATCTTACAAAATCATTGTTAGTTTCTCATGAAACTAATAATGATCGTGAGCATAAATATATCCAAAATCAATCTTATCAATCAATCTATCTATTTTGTAATTAAAATAAATAAATATTTGTGGACATTTCACACAACACCATCTGGCCCAAACTAAGCAAAGCTTATACTATGGAACTAGATGGCTGATAGAATACATATACTTTTTTTTTTGTAAATATACGATACATAGAAACACCCAGACACAGAACAAACATCCTTGCTCATCACACAAATGTTTGCCCTGGGTGGGGATCGAACCCACGACCTACGCACAGCAGGCAGACATACTACCAACTGAGCCACAAGGCCAGTCAATAATACTTTTAAACGAGCAATTCTTGTATATATATAACCTGAATCTCGGAAACGGCTCCAACGACTTTAATTAAATTTGGTTTGTAGGTAGATTAAGGAACGATAAATCGACCTTGCTAGGTTTCATTTTTAGTGAATCCGGGTTTGCTCTTATTTTCAGTCATAAAAAATACGAGTGGAGCTCTGTCGCCCAGGTACTAACATCATAATATTCTACGTATAAATATGCTACAAGTGAGATCCTAAAATAATGTTGATCTCATCAAATCACATCGAGAATCCTACCCAAGATTGACTCTCTCCTAATCAAGCAAAATCGGCATTTTCAGAGAAACAAACACAACCATCAGAATGAAATAGGAGCATCCTCAAAATTCTGAATCACAGCATCAAACTTGCTAATACGCGTAACTATATGGAATAACAATTTATCTGCATGATCATGCGAAAACAGCACATTTCTCATCTCAGCGTTATGAACACGAGGGTTTAGTTTCACTACGATAAAACGGAACAAAAATCTTACAAAATACATTTAGCGTTTTGCTTCCACCTTCCTAATGCGAACCGCTCGGGAATGGAATGTCTTGCCGTTGTCCTCGTTTCCTGAAAACTATAACCCTGGATAACCCTGGGTGTCTTCAAGTCTACAGTGAATCTTTTAAGTCTATGAGCTTCATCTTCGGGCATAGTATCGGTTTCCATCAGGCGTGCTGGTAGTCAAACGTAGAGCTATTCCATATAAAAAAAGATCCCACAGAATACATGCAGCTGAATTATTCAAATTTCAATTAGGTTTTCGTTCTTGTAGCTCTAGCTTTGGTAATTATTGTAAACGGTAGATGTAAGTTTGACCACCAAATCACTTTATGGTAAGCGACGGTGTGGCCGAGGATAAAACACGCCGATCTAGAAGATATCTACGAGTATTCACTCTAAAAATGGATTAATATATTTACATAAATAACACGATGTATTATATTTTATAAATAGATTTACATGATAATTTATTAAATAAAATTAGATTGACACAAAAATATCATTGCCAGCTACAAAGATAAAATAAAAACGGCAAAAAAAACAAGTTTTTTGTATGGAAGGCCCCTTAAATATTAATTTTATTTAAATATAATTATTTATTTTTTAAGTGAATAATATATCTCAATATTCTGTGAATATTTCAAGCGTCTACTGTTGCCGTTATCAATATCGAGCAAAAACGAGCAAAACAATCACGTTTGTTGTATGGGAGCCCCCTTAAATATTTATTATATTCTATTTTTTTTATTTGTTGTTATAGCGGCAACAGAAATACGTCATATGTGAAAATTTCAACTGTCTAACTATCACGGTTCATGAGATACAGCTTGGTGGCAGACGGACAGACATACAGACAGCGGAGTCTTAGTAATAGGGTTCCATTTTACCCTTTGGGTACGGAACTCTACTCTGCTAAAAACATTAAGCAGAATACCAGCTTCTTTTATAGTATGTAAGCAAAAAAAACCTTAAAATATTTTACAAACAATCTTAGTGTACTCTCACCCTTAGCCTTACGCAAGGGCGTTTCTATACCTACTTATATACCGAGGGGCACAAATCCCTAGATAACAATGTCAGTTGGAGGTCGAAAAGAACCTTTCCAAGATTAAATCTCACTTAAAAATTGTTCTAGATTGTACCAGAATCTTTCCAGAAATTCGCGACACAAACGTGTCCTATCAACCGCTGTGAGGCTTCTATATGGCTTTTTTACTTTAATGTTTAAGAATAATCCATGGATGATTAATTTCTGCGAAAAATCTTTCGTCTCTCACGCCCACCTGATTCAGATCAGCTCTATAGTAAATAAAAGGGGGAAATTATATATTTTATTATATTTTCCTTCATATACCGCTTCATCGTAAAAGTATTTAAAAACCTGTTTGAGCTTGTGCTTATTTTTTTCCCTTTTTTTTGTACTATTACAATGCAATGGGAAGTACCACATAGATTTTGATTCCCTTTCGATTGTAGAAATATGCGTTTTTGCGACATATTCGGCAGTAACTTTTTTTAACGAAAACTGAGAAGTTTGATTTTTCTCTTTGCAGCAAGAGACTATAGATCTGCGTATATGGTTTTAATTTCAACTCGATACCTTCACGCGTTCCTGAGATACAGGTCTTGACAGACGGACAGACAGACAACAAAGTAATCCTATAGGGGTTCGGATTTTTTCTCTTTTGATGTATGGAACCCTAAAAGTAGATAGAAAGATAAACTCTTTCTTGTACACACATTAAAAGTAATAACAAAGTACTATAATAATTAGTATTACGGTAATGCAAATATTTAATTCTACCATGAAACTAATATCACTTTTTTTGTAATTAAACATTTAAAATTAAACCTAATGTAATATTTCTTTATTCAATCTATATCTATAGAATAAATATAACACATATTGTTTTATTATATCACTGGGCGTAATGTTTCAGAATTATTCTTTCTTCATTAAACCGCAAAGCTTACGCATTTTCCGAAATAAAGGCAGTAGAACACAAAATAAATAAAGTTTTTCTTGGTACGGATATTTCAGGCAATATCGTTACCTAAATCCGATATTTATCAGATTCCGAGAACAGTTAAATCGGGTTAGAAGAAAAAACGGCTTTGATTTAAAGTCAGGATTTTTCCTAACCATGATGACATTAGGGGAATTTAGTAAACGCGCTAAAGTTAGCTGATTCCAACGATCTATATGTACTGCTGATTTATATTTTCTTAGTGAATTTTATGACAAAGAATTACAAAATAAATATATCTTTATCTATCTTTATTAAGTAACTGGTCAAAATTAATTTATTATATACTATTGGAAAATGTTAGTTGGTGAATCCACGTTTTAGTAAAAATGAGAAAATTACCTTCAAAATGACAAACTTTGAATAGTTCCTGCGGGTTAGATTATAATTATTGTGTATTTTCACATAATAAGATATTTTTTACCAATTTCAAAAAGAAGGTTTTTTTTTTTTTTTATGGATTTATCGCGTATAATAAAAAAATGATTAAATAAAACTAAACTAAATTACTTACTCAACTAAATTCGATTATATTTTTTAGATTGGGAATTAGGAATAATTAGAGATTAAGATTAAAAATAGATAAGATTAATAAGTATGTCTCTCTCATGAGGTAATCAACTTCAATGGTTGCAACTTACAGAACTCTATCTCATTTCTATATGTTTGTCGACAGAAGCCAAAGCGACCATCCTGGGCCCAGTGGACTTGTACGTGAAGACCGGCAGTAAGCTGTCCCTCACCTGCATCTTAAGTCAAGGGCCTCACGACTTGGGAACCATATTCTGGTATAAGGGTAAGTATCTTAACATAAGATTAAAAATTATCCATACAAGACGAGAAGAAAATGATTGGCGAGTTGAATATCTGACGTAATGAAGAATCAAAGGATTCCATTTCTTAACTGTACAATCTGTATGTATTATTGTGTTTATTGTATCTGTATGTAGTTTTTTTGAACGTACAAACAATGAATATTGAAAAAAAAATGTTTTTTTTTTAAAACTTTGGCCACTTGTTTATCGATATTCCATAGCAATATTCATATAATTATAAATATTATATTTAAAAAAAAAAACTGAAACAACTGTGCCTTTACTTTTTGTCACAGGAGCAAACATAATAGAATATAAAGAAGTAGAAGAAAACGATATTATAGAAGAGCCTAGGGTGCGACTGAAGACAGAGTGGACAGAGCAGCTGACGTCACGACTCACTATCGAGAAGGTTCTACCGAGTGACAGTGGAAATTACAGCTGTGTGCCGACCATGGCGGACGCTGCTTCGGTCAATGTTCACATTATAAATGGTAAGTGAAGGAATACAATTATTGCATAACTATTAAAATATATCGTAAATAAATTTAAAATTAAAATTATAAAAATAAACACTAATTCTCTTTGATCTCTCAATTCCACCATAATCACCTACTTAAATGCGATACGTACTTCGCTCGTTACTAAGCCAAAAAAAAAATGTGGCCGGCAGGAAATGTCTCGCACTTAATTCAAAAACTGAACGGAAAAAAAACTAAACTGAATTTTTAAAAAGAACTAAATTCTCTTACAATAGTAAGAGAATTTAGTTCTTTTTAAAAATTTGGTTAATTTAGGAAATTTTATCAGTTTAGTGGTGTCTTGAGATTAGCCCCCAATAGCGTTCACCAAGAAGGAGCACGCGCAATTATTATTATTATTATTATATTTTTCGTTTCCTAGCCTTTTAGTAAAATTAATACCTATTTTATGTTCGACAGGGGAACACCCGGCAGCGATGCAGCATGGCAACGCCAACACAGCGTCACCGTGTGCTCTATCAGTTAATCTCTTTATATCTCTTTATTGCACTTTTGCGACTCTATATTCGAGCACCGTCGACGGATTTAGATGAAAATTACACAATTAGACGACAATTAAAGTTGTTTGCATAAGAGTGGTTAGGTATGGATTTGATTGGATTAGGTCAGCGGCTTATTTACATTCTGATTGATTAAGATACTACGTAACGTTAATTTATTTTTAAATTACTTCAAGAAACATGAATTTTTCTAACAAATCACGAGTTTCAGACTAAAAAATCAAAAATGTCAATGCACTGCGCCTTGTAATTTATTCAGATTTTTAATTGATTTGAAAACTATTTCAATTTACTCAAATAATTTATCAGTTTTTACCTAAACGTGATCAAATTTATATTTCTAACCATTCAAAATACAAATACAGTGTATAGAAAAGTAAGTTTACAGTTAGTAATTAAAAGTTTTGATATATTAAATTAATATTGTCGAAGGAATATTAGAAGAAATTTATTTAATTTATAGGTAATTTAATAAATTGCCTCAGAAAATACACGTAGTCGTAGTTATTTTACACCACTGCAGACTTCTTAGAATAAGTTAAACTTCGCTTCATTTACAAAATATTTATGTTAATTATTTCAAATGTACCACATACTTATATATAATACAACATGTATTTAATTACACAAGAAATTAATTTAAAGTTAATTAAAGGCCTATTTTATATGTAACATGTATTAACAGTTTAAAACAATCTTCTAAAATCTTTTTGTGTTGTATAAAACTTTATTTTTATGACTATTGGGATGTAACAAGTAAATATTTAGTATCCAAATTCAGACTTTAAATACGATATTTTAAAGTGTAAATTTTCAATGACAATCACAAAGAGTTAGGCGGCTAATGGTCATAATAAAAAAATATACAGAGTCTATTTTAATGTGTTCTTTGTCTCTATCACTCTCACTCTAAATATATAGAGTGAAAGAGATAGAAACCAACTTGGAACAACTTAATGAGAGTTTTAAGGCGCCAGAGTAAATATAAAATAAATAATAAATATTTGTGAACATTTAACAAAACACCATCTAGCTCAAACTAAGCAAAGCTGGTACTATGGAACTAGATGGCTGATAGAATACATATACACTTTTTTTTGTAAATATATACATATGATACATAGAAACACCCAGACACAGAACAAACATCCGTGATCATCACACAAATGTTTGCCCTGGGTGGAGATCGAACCCACGACCTACGGTACAGCAGGCAGACATACTACCAACTGAGCCACAAGGCCAGTCAATCAATATTACAGCTGATATGTTCGTGTGTCTCAGCTACACCTACACTGGCGCCTTAATGACCCCAGTTATATTGTAGCAAATGTAAATACTTGTGTATACATTAATAATTAAAGATCAGTACATGTTATTTTATTAAATAAACTGAGTTACCTTTGATACGAAATTAAATGTTATTACTCTAAGCTATTAAGAGGATTGCGTAGCGCAAATTTGTTTCCTCATTTTTATTTCCTTATTATGTTTTATAATTTCAATCATGAATTGCTCGGCTATGTTCTATTTTATAATTTTAAGTTTTAGATAATGTAAAAATCTAAATCATTAAATAAGATAATATTTGGATTAAAATCTTTTTTTTCTTGAGTTTCAAGCCTGTTATTCCATTAATAGTGAATAAATTCACTATTTATGATCAAATGGAGATGTATATATAAATGTCATTATAATCACAGTGTTATGACGTAATCTACATACAATAATGACTTCTATCCTATAATCGTGACCATTGGGATCTGGACCTTTGAAAATTGCTTCAATTTTGTTTGGTGACTTTTTATGTCAATATATTGTTCCTTACAAAAGTTTGAATGTGAAAATTTTACACAGCACTCATACGTAGAAAAAAGTTCATCACGCAATTTAAAGACATCCAGGGAGGCAATTCAGTTAATCAAAACCAAACTGTAACTGAACCTTGTGCGAAGCATTTCCCGTCGGCCGCTGTATGTCCGTCCGTCTGTCACCAGACTGTATCTCATGAACCGTGATAGGTAGACAGTTGAAATTTTCACAGATGATGTATTTCTATTTGTATTTAATTTATAGGTAATTGGTTTATAGGTAATATCCAATTGATAGTATGAGACGTTATTACCAGGTATTTTAACTTATTCGGAAGCGTTGGCCCCGTAGCTTGGTGCACGCTATACGAATAAATATAGCACACAGTCGTAACAAGTGAAAATAAGTTCCACGCAGCAATGAAGCTTTATTATTAAAACAAAACATTCTTTTATTAATAAATTACTAATCTATATCAAATATATTTCAATTCTCAGCTTTAATTATTCACCTAAACACTTAGTGGGTCTTTTTTCAATTAGAAAACGTTTTACCTAAAATACCGTCTCTGGGTAAAAAGGCATATTTTCGTTCCATTTCACGGAATCCTTTTGCGTAATTTAATTTGTATTTGAAAGATTACATAGCAATTTGTGTCCCATCCCTCATAATTGTGAGGTTTTAATAAAAAATAATTAAGCCTACGGAATGGTGAGTCCGGAGACATCTTTATTTAGCTAAATTTTGTCGCTTGTAAAATAACATTTATGAATTACAAACGTATTCTACCCTCTTCCTGATTGTTTAAATATTCATATAAAAGGAACCGCTTGCGGTTGCTTAGGTGCGAACTGTTACTAAGCCCAAGGGTTTTGGTATGAGCGATGTATAGAACCCGTAGATTTACGAACGCATGGCTTCGGCCCAGTTTATTAAGTTTTTTTTTACGAGTCCACATTAAACAAAAAACAAAGTACCTGACTGCAGAAGAGCGAGTTTTGCAGTCTAACTTCGATTTTATTACGCTTGATACGCTGTTAAGTGTACGTTTTTTGTGAGAAAGTATATGCAATGTTGCCATTAAAGATTATAAATGCGCGTACTTTATAATAAATTTGTAAATCACATTATTTATTATTATAATTATTTATTTATTACGAATAAGTTCGTTGGCGGTTCGCATTTTTTTATTTTTGCTAGTTTCCCCTTTTTAAAAAAAATAACAAAACACTCGGGGAGTAAAAACGAATCTAATGTCACTTCGCACATCAAAATATGTTAAGCCGTTTAGGGTGTTGTGTAGGTGATCTTATAGAAACATATAACACCATACACACTCGAAAAACATAACCCTTCCTCTTACGCAGTCAAAAATATCAATGAATAATATATTTTCCCAGAATAATGTATGCGTTATGTATTTTTCAAGTCAAATATACATTTAAAAATAAACATGTTAAATATGAAATAGTAAAGAATGGCACTTACTTTATTAGACAATTTTTAATTAAAATGTAATGATTTTATGTAACTGTACGTAATGATTGTAAATTTCCATGTAAATATTAGTCAATATTTGTAAATATTATCTATATGAATATTTCACAATGTTTGTTTTACAATAAAAATATATAATGCAATAATGTTTTCATGGCAATGTTAAGATTTTGTAAGAAAACTTTATTTCTGATCAATTACCTATGGTAATGTAGGAACAGGTAAAAAATATACATATTGTAAACTAAAGGTATAATTTTAAGAAACTTTGACAAATAAAGATAGTGACATTAACTTATGTTTCATTTTAAAGTCATTTGCCTGATGATGGTAAGCTCCTACCTAGAAGAAATAAAAATAATAAATGAAATAAATTAATTCAGTAAACCTAAAACACAGCGAGAACAGCCACAGAGTGGTAACCTTCAGTAGCAGACTTGTACTTACAAGTCGTTGCCTTAGTGCTTGTTTAACCTATCTACCATTGGTAAAATTTCACAGGAGCAGAGATTTTTGCTTTATTTTTTTGAAAAAGCTATATTTCTAAGACTTAAAAGTCATTTTTTATACATGTGTTATATATAGTCACATATAAAAAAAACTTTCAAGTCTTACTAATATAGCTTTTTGAAAAATATAGCGCATTAAACTCTTCTTCTGTGAAATTTTACCAGTGGTAGATAGGCCAAACAAGCACTGAGGCAACGAAGTGGCTTGTATGGAACGCCTTCCCGCCATTGGCCTATATGCCATTTATGCGAGCCACACGACAATCTATCTTTTTGGAAATATACCTGAGATACCTTTGTCTAGCTCTGAAATTCTTGTGGCTGAGATGATGATGATAATGGAATGAAAATCGAAGTGTATTGATGTTTTGACGGCACATGCAACAAAATTGAAACTTTTTTTTATACAAGATAGATCTACGATTGACCACCAACTCGCCTGATTTTAAATCGTATTTGGGTGCTTAGTATATCTATCTACCATGAAACGATGCCGCTTTTAGTACTTATTACCATAAGATAGAAGAAAAAGCAAACAATATGAAGATTAGGAATGTAAGTAAAGTAAGACGAATATTATCACGCAGATCCGATGCACAATCACTGAAATGTATTTAATTAGTTATGCACTAGGCAAGATATTTTTTGGTACTTGACTGTTAGATATCATCCTGAAGTCTAAAATATGCCACTAAGCATGTAACTGTATGTTCTGAAATTATTAAACTGCTTTTCCACCAGAAATTCGCTATACTGTTAGTTACGACTTTGTGAGATACCCACTAAATAAAGTATCTTTATTTTATAGCTTAGTTTAGCTTCGTTTAATCTGTTTCCAACACTGCTAAACTATGTTTTTTTTTTATATATAAAGAAAATAAAATGCGTACTAAGGCTAAGAGCTATGGCTGGAAGCTACGGATAGGAACTACAAATAGGAGCTACGCTTGAAAGCTACAGATGGAGGCTACGAGTAGGAGCTACGGATGGAAGCTACGAATAGGAACTACGAATCTGAGCTACGCATGGGGCCTACGAATAGAAGCCACGAATAGGAACCACGAATCTAAGCTACGGATGGGGCCTACGAATAGGTGCTACGAATGAAAGCTACGAATAGGAGCTATGATTGTTAAATAAGGATTACACTCATTTATTGTCGATATGAGCTCACTCTTACAAATTACAGATACTCTTATAATATGTTAGGAATATTAAGTGTGTCGCTCATACATTCCTAACACAGTTAAATCATCGCGGTACATCTTCATCTGTTAGTATTAGCGGAATCAGTCATTTAATTGGTAAATTTTAGTTTAACCTCGTTCATAGCAACACACATCGCAGCACTTCTCTCATGGAAAAGTACAGTACTCATACAGTTTTTCAAAGTTTTGTGTGATATTAAAAACTGTCTTATTCCATTCACACATTGATTTTTACATAACTAAAAAATATTGATATGCTAAAAGATATAGCCCCGTGTTACACAAACAAAATGATTAATGTAAATCCTACGTCAAGAAACGTCTAAGACTTTATTCAAAATTTTCATATGAAGTACGGGACTCGACGTGCCCATATCTGTGTAAACATATGTTGAATATTTTCTGAGAACCTAATACAGGTATGACCTAGATTTAGACTGAAAAATGACGGTAGGTAAGGTCTACCCAACGAAATATCAGATATAATATTATTTGCTTTCGAGTGAACTAAAGGATGGCAATACATAATCCTAAAATAATTTTTATATTTTAAAAGAACTATACCAATCGATTTCATAATACGCAATTTTTTATATAAATATTTCTAATAAAATGAACTCTTAAATAATATGTTTGTCATATTTTTTTAATATTTTTATCAGCCCTTTTGTACAAACTGCCCCACTGCTGGGATCGAGACATCTTCTCATTGTGAGAAGAGTAAGGCCATAGTCTACCAGCTATGGCCTTACCCTAGCTGGCATAGCTGGCCAAGTGCGGGTTGGCAGACTTCACACATCTTCAAGAACATGGAGAACTCTCGGACTTGTAGGTTTCCTCACGTTGTTTTCCTTCACTGTTTGAAGTTGGCGGCAATCAACAATACGCACACAACTTCGAAAAGACAGAGGTGCGTGCCGCGGGATTCGAACCCAGGACCTGCGGATCGCAATCGCGGTCAGACGGTCTCCCGACTAGGCTGCCGGAAACTTTTATAATAACACTCCTGTTTGTGTCTGCTGACTGTGTGCAGTGTAACAAAAAAAATATGTACAATCCTCAAATTTTTTAAACTATATTTGTAAAGATAACAATGAATAACGGATATAATTTAGATTTAGTATTCGTCTTTATGACTAAATTTACTTAAATTTAGACATAAGGGTAAAATCGCAAAAAAAATATAGTTAAACAGTTCGCCAACCTTCGGAAGTAGAAGAAATAACTTACTATTTTAATAAATTACTGCCTTTCTTGGGTAGCTGAGATAAATATATAACAAAACAAATTATTTTGCTACATAGCCTACTTTATAAATAGGGGTCGAAGGACATCCAAACAAACCCCGAATACTTTGCTAAAATATCCGGCACCACATTGTTTTACCATCGAACAATTCTGAAAATACAAATGTTTTCATTAATAAACTTGATGACGGTTTAGAAGAAATGGTGGTTATAAAATACATAAGTATACCCTAAAAACCCGACCGCCCAACAAGGGAATGTTTTTAGGGTGTACGTATGTAGTTAGGTTTTATTATTAACTCATGTGGTCTAAACCGTTTGTACGTTTGGAAAGTCGTTAAATTCTTATGTATCTCTCAAATATCATGCTTTTTAAACTATTTTCCAATTTAGGGATCTGTTTGTGATACACTAAGCTTTGAATTATATTTTTTGTTGAGTAAAGTGTACTGCTCTAGGTACTGGCTAAATGGTTTATTTTAGAGATGTGAAAAAATTCATTCTAGTAGCATATTTATTTAATGAAACATTGCTAAGTAAGCTTTACAAGTTAACGAGTTATAGACAGTTAACTTGTAAAATGTACCTGGATATGGTATATTTATTAAAAATTCCATTCATATCGCAATATATATATCAATATGTTTGTAATAACAAACTAGTAGCTCTATTAAATAAGTAGGTAGCTACATTCTATGCGCGAAGTCCAACACGCATTTGGCCAATTTCACTTTTTATTTTAGTGACACTAATAACTGTTTCCCAGATAGATGAATTAAAAAATAAACTATTCCATGAAAACAAACTATTTACGACTAGCATTTGCATGACAATGAAATTTTCCACAAACAAATAATCCGACAAATATAACACAAATAAAAAAGGTTAAAACAATAAAACACTTTTTACAACACTGACTTGCCCATGCAAAAGTCGTGAAGTAAATTAATGAACAAAATAATGGGTACTTCTAAATGAAACATTACGTTAAGTTTTTTTTTGTCAATATATCACTCACCTCAACTCACTGCTGGACAAAGAACCCATACCCCGCCATAAGTTTAGATCCAGCTTTGTTTGTTGCTAGCCTGGGCAGTTAATTCTGGAATGTTTCAAGATCATCACACTATGATAGAGTTTTCTAGGCCTTCTTGCAGGTTTTTAGGGTTCCGTACCCAAAGGGTAAAAACGGGACCCTATTACTAAGACTTCGCTGTCTGTCTGTCTGTCTGTCTGTCTGTCTGTCTGTCTGTCTGTCTGTCTGTCTGTCTGTCTGTCTGTCTGTCTGTCTCCAGGCTGTATCTCATAAACCGTGATAGCTAGAAAGCTGAAATTTTCACAAATGATGTATTACCGTTGCCGCTATAACAACAAATACTAAAAAATAAAAAAATTAAGGGGGGTCCCCATACAATAAACGTGTTTATTTCGTATTTTTTTGCTCAATATTAAAAACGGTAACAGGTAGACGCTTCAAATTTTCACAGAATATTTACTTGTATATTACCTTTCAAAATAAATAATTAAATAACAATAAAGTAAATATTAAAGGGGGGCTCCCATACAACAAACGTAATCTTTAAGCAATTTTTACTCGATCTTAATTAACAGGTAGAAACTTGAATATTTGTAAGTAAATATTTAGAAATATATTAACTATAAAAATAAATACCTAATCTAATACATAAAAACTCACAAAATGAAAATAATCCGTGCATCTAAGCGCGGTGCGAGCGCCGCGCCGCGGTGTGGTGGTGGCGCGAGCGCGAGGCGGTTGCTAAGCAACGGCCGCGCGGGTAGCGGGAGAGGTAACATCACGGAGCGAGCCATAGCCGCGCGTATTCGCGCGAGCGTCGTCGTGCTGCCCGGATGTGTATCGAAAACCTACCTATAAGTTTGCAATTTACTACTTGGAATTTAGTTGATTTCTCGTTATTTTATACGATTTTCTATCATAGATGATAGTACGGAACCCTTCGTGCGCGAGTCCGACTCGCACTTGGCCGATTTTTTTTATTCTTTTTATCGTGCAAGAACGTGACAGAATTAGGTAGATCTATAGGTCTGTCTGTTTTTCACACGACAAAAAGGGTATGTATTGTATTGGACAGTCATTAAGTTGGAGATTAAAGCGCGCAGCTATCTCTCTCGCGCATCACAACATATTTCAACATGTAAAATCATTGATTATGGATATGAGAAAAGTGAGATATTAATTTGTTTATTTTTGTGGGAGAAATATTTTTACGGTGTATAATTTTCGAAACTTCGAACAAAAATATAAAAAAAAAAAAAAACTCCCTTTTATCCACTAGTTTGTACGGAACCCTCAGTGGGCGAGTCTGACTCGCGCTTGTCCCGTTTTTTTCCTCTACATCCAACTATACAAACTATTATTTTTGTAGACCGTGTGGTCCTACCGATTGGACGATAGGAACTTAATTTTTTTGCTAATTCGATTTAATAATTGGACTTGTTTTGAAGCTTTTGACAGCCACCATTCGCATTTTAGTTTTACCTCTATAAATACTGCTTAAATACAATAAAATGTTCTTACGACGTACAGTGTCTCTACTGACATTATTGCAACCGTTACGTTGTACGTTGAACGAAATAACCAATTTCGCTTATTGCACACGACTCATGCATTTTGTATAAGGTCGACGAAATGCAATTAATTCCCGGTTGGTTATATTTTGTATATGATTGTTAAACGCATTTAACTCTGTGTGATTTGTGTATTCTCTGTGATTTGCAATGCAAATGATGTTGAGAAACTGTTGTAGACTTAAACGTTTCAAAATCTTGTGTGGCATGGCACTGTGCTCGTCATTCAAAAATATTAGATGATAAATCTATTTATATCCATACATTTAACTGGAAATATACCTTAGTTGTTGATAAACTTACAAAGGAGTGGTACTTCCCTAGGTGGATTCTGTAAAAGTTATTTTTCCTTCTTTTTATGCAATGATACATTTGGGCTTAGCCACCAACTCACCTGATGTTAAGCGACGTTAATTAACATCTAGTTAACAAATAATAATCAGCCAAGTGCGAGTCGGACTCGCGCACGAAGGGTTCCGTACTATCATCTATAATACTACAAAGTTTAGTTCTGTTTATAAAATAACGAGAAATCAACGAAATTCCAAGTAGTAAATTGCAAACTTATAGGTAGGTTTTCGATACACATCCGGGCAGCATGACGACGCTCGCGCGAATACGCGCGGTTATGGCTCGCTCCGTGATGTTACCTCCCCCGCTACCCGCGCGTTCGCGCCACCACCACACCGCAGCGCGGCGCTCGCACCGCGTTTAGATGCACGGATTATTTTCTTTTTGTGAGTTTTTATGTATTAGATTAGGTATTTATTTTTATAGTTAATATATTTCTAAATATTTACTTACAAATATTCAAGTTTCTACCTGTTAATTAAGATCGAGTAAAAATTGCTTAAAAATTACGTTTGTTGTATGGGAGCCCCCCTTTAGTATTTACTTTATTGTTATTTAATTATTTATTTTGAAAGGTAATATACAAGTAAGTATTCTGTGAAAATTTGAAGCGTCTACCTGTTACCGTTTTTAATATTGAGCAAAAAAATACGAAAAAAACACGTTTATTGTATGGGGACCCCCCATAATATTTTTATTTTTAGTATTTGTTGTTATAGCGGCAACGGAAATACATCATTTGTGAAAATTTCAGCTTTCTAGCTATCACGGTTTATGAGATACAGCCTGGAGACAGACAGACAGACAGACAGACAGCGAAGTCTTAGTAATAGGGTCCCGTTTTTACCCTTTGGGTACGGAACCCTAAAAAGGACAAGAAACCAATTCACTTGCGATTTAACAACATCCAGATGATATATATCGGGGAAGACCTCAGGAAGCGTATTCTACAATTTAGCTAGCCGCACGATGAAAGTGGAATTTTATGCGGATTTTTTAAAATTTATCATGAAACGTTGCACATAGCACGTAGAACTGATGGCCGATGGGGCCGAAAGGTTCTCGAGTGGAGACCGCGCACCGGCAAGCGCAGCGTAGGAAGACCAGCCACGAGATGGACAGATGACCTCATACAAGTGGCAGGAAGACGCTGGATGCAAGCCGCTTCCAATCGGTCTTTTTGGAAATCCATAGGGGAGGCCTATGTCCAGCAGTGGACTTTTTATGGCTGAGATGATGATGATGATGATGATGAAACGTTGACGGTTTTTCGTATTTATAGCTGTTTAATAATCTAGAGTCTTACCACTACAAATGAATAGGTATATAATTTTTTTTGTCAACAGTACCTGGGAAATACAACCTGTTTTAGAGAATATCAGAAGATATAAGTTTGAAAGTCAAAATAAAATTCGGTTTTGAATTAAAAATTTCACGTTTGCGTTTTTTTAACGGGCAAGTGCTTTTATTAACTACAACAAAACAATATCAACTAACTAAACTACCACGCAAAAAGCATATCGATTACCCCAGACCGATCTTTATCGGTCTAGGGACCTTTGTCTAAAAACAATCCAAATGCTCAAACCCACTACCAGTTGGCAGCGTACCAGCATGCTGACCGCATTTCCCCGTTGAATGGCAATGCTTAATATTATACGTTGGACCAGATACGCACCAGCATTTTGGCCACGCGTCGCATGACCAAAATGGTCAATGGTTTTTGCTTGGTCATCTAAAACCAATAAACATTCTAATTGCATAATTAACTTAGCTACTACACAAAAAAATCAAACTTATAAGGGTTCCTCGTAGTTACTACGGAATCCTAAAAATGATTTCGATTAGCTTAGGATAAATGAAAGTCTAAATATAATTCAAATTCTCAATACATAGCACACTTTTGGAAAAAACTTACGCTTATTCAAAAACAAATGTTCTAACTCCAGAAAATATCTCAGGAGAAGAATAGAAAGTTTAAAACCGAAAATAAATCCTTATTTTATGTTTTATTTACCATAACAACGTACAATAGGCGTGCTTCTTAATTAAATTAAAATGAAATGACAACACGCGAGGTACTTAAAAATTAATTCGAATACCTTGCAAAGCGACATTTTTGACGAATTTGTTAAATAGAACGGCGGACCGCTCCCATGGGCGTCGCTGGTATTTACTGGTATTTAGGGGGGGGGGGGGGGGGGGGGGGGGGGGGGGGGGGGGGGGGGGGGGGGGGGGGGGGGGGGGGGGGAGGTACTTCTACACTACATTCACTGGGTATTTGCTACTAATTTAAGGGTGATTATAAACGGAAATATTTTATGACAATGTATGGCTGCATGGCTGCTACATAAACAGTAATAAACAAACTACAATCTTGGAATTTTCAAGAAATTCAATTTCAAGAATTCTTTCATTCTAGAGTGAATGGATATCTTCTATATCAACGAGCTCCATCCTCGACCACACCGTCGTAACCTCCATCTTGAGTAAAAAAGAGCCGGACAAGTGCGAGTCAGAATCGCCCACCGAGGAATCCGTACAAACTAGTAGATAAAAGGAAATTATATATTTTTTTATTAAAAACCTGTTTCAGCTTGTGCTAATTAAGTTCTTTCATATGATACCCCACATAATACGGTTGGTTACGGTTACTTTAAAATTTGAACCCTCCTTCCTTGCTCAAAGACCCTATTTTTTGTCATTAAATTAAAGAAGTCCAGTTTTCAGAATTTTTCCTATATGTGTACTATACAATGCTTCTTAGCTTTCATAGTTCTAGATCAACGAGAAGTACCCCATAGGTTTTGATTCCTTTGCGAGTGTCGAATGTGTGTTTTTTACGACATATTCGGCAGTAACTTTTTTACGAAAACTGAGAAATTTGAATTTTCTTACTGCAGCAAGAGACTATAGATCTACGTATATGGTTTTAATTTCAACACGATACCTTCACGCGTTCCTGAGATACAGGTCTTGACACCCGGACGGACGGATAGGCAGACAGACGGACAGACGGACCGGACATGCGGACAACAAACTGATGCTAAAAGGGTTCCGTTTTTCCCTTTTCAGTTACGGAACCCTAAAAATTCAGTTGAATTGAGAACCTCCTTCTTTTTTGGAGTCGGTTGATTAAATAGAATGTATACGACGAATATATTATTTATATAATCCAACTATACATAATATATCACTCAGAAACGTCCAGCATTATTATGTATTAAAATTAAATTGGTCTTCAAGGTACTTAAACTTAGGAAAAAAATATTTTTGAGCGTGAAATAATGTCTGTAAAATCATTTAAAATTGCGAAATCAGAAAAAAAATTATATACGGTCTCTTAAGCCAAATATGCTAATGATGAGCTGCAAATAAGCTCTCTCGCGAGGTCTACTGTTCGTAGAACTACTAGTCATTACTACCTTTCACTATCACTATAGTTTTTCTTCGTTTTCTTTCGTGTTAAAAGTACCTACTTATCTAAAGAGTCCTTTCTAAATTATCCTTTAGATTTGAAGAAAATTTATTTGCAATGAAATTTAGTTTGAAAGAAATAAGATGAAACAACGAGACGATAGGTGTCTATTCTCTTTTATTGACAAAGGATCAGAATATTGAAAATATAAAGAATATCCTAAGCCAACAAAAAGGCTCAATCTCTGTCAAATATTTATTGTATTGTTTCTAAAATGCGAGACTTAGAACTTGAATAGTCTTTGTTTTGTGTTTAGATGCTTTGATGATATGAACTAACATATTTTCTTGTTTCTTTCAAGTTAGATATTAGCTAAGAGAAGTTTTACAGCTTTTAACTTTACTTGTTTTTATAAAAGAGCTCGAATTTTGCTTAAATACGCATGAGGAAAAAGTTTCAGCACTTTTTCTGTTTGTAATAACAGAAAAAAAGTAACCAAAACTGTGTCGAGAAACGCATATAGTAATGTTCCGTAGATGATGCTAGGATATTCTTAATGGTAGGCCTATGCTCAAATAAAAAAAAAGGGTAAGAGAGACAGCGAACCCTATTCTTAAAGCCCCTTAAAATAGGGCAGATTAACAGACTACGATGCTCAGTGATGGGCTTCCGTTGACACTCTTATGGTGCGGAAGTCTAAAATAGTACCCTGCATTATTGTTAGCTGATTTTATTCTGATACGCCAACCCTCTCAAATAGAATCTGCTACCTTATCTGCCAAATTTTATAACTAAATTCAGGCAGTGCACCTTTAACTTCGCCCAATAAATCTCCAAGGGAAAGTTCGTCGTGCTTTCCCTCATTTACATTTTATTAACTTGATTTTTTGCAGTACGCCTGCGGGCCTTCGATTGAATTTTTTGGAAGGTTTTTTGACAAACTGGCGGCGTTTTTACTTTCGTTTCAAAGGAGGGCGAATCAACCTGTATATCTGTGGCACTGTAGCTTCAAAATGGTTGAACAGATTTTGATCGACTGAGCGAACTAAGTGGGGCAAAATTTGCCTCTATTTGTCCAAAATTCCGAATATCTGGTTGCTAGGATGTAATGATGTTGGGGGAAACTTACTCGCGGTGCACCCAGGTTTCAATTTTTTTTATCTAATTTTGATAAATTTTCATAGACAGGTTCTTTGTTTTTTTTATTATCGGTGATTTTGTATTGTATTTTTATAGGTGTGTTTCTCTCAAAGAGAAGTTTGCTCCGGTGCTTGCAGCAAGCAAGCTTTTGTGGCTAATTTTGATTAGCAAAAACATTTGGAATTTAATTCCAGAGATGAATTTTAAATTTAAGCAAAATATGATCATTTGTGCGCTAGAGCTTCATGGCCTATTCCAACCTCCCCATTTCACTACAGGACTAATAGAACGTCGGCGAATTACCACCAATTTCTCATTCAAATAGCAAAAATCTGTACTACTTAGCGATATCAGTCCACGTTCTTGCGTGTGTGTAATGCATAGGAATGGGATTCTTTGCCGCCATCTCTATTTCCTGAGAACTGTAATCTTGGAATTTCGAAAGGTAGAGTGAATAGATATCTTCTAGATCGACGAGCTCCATCCTCGGCCACAGCTTCGCTTATCACGATGCGAGTTGGTGGTCAATCGTAGATCTATCTATTATAAAGAAATAGGTTAAGGGGTAGTAAATACATAAAGTGAAGTTTTTAAGGACGCATTATGACTTATTGAAATATTTCTTGGATACTTTTTAGAAAAGAAAATGTGCCTTTCATTAATCGTTTTGTTTTTGTTGGATGATACAAGTACTTGATGAATTAAAACCGTCAAATTTAATTTAAAATTGTTCATTGTGCAATAAAACTAAGCGCCCAGTCTAGACAAGTTTTCTTTCATTAATATTCATTTTTTTGCTTTAAGTAATTAGTCTAGACTAATTACTTACTCCATTTTAGCGTTTGGATAATTAATGATAGACTTACAAATATTACGTAGTTAACACCGTTTAGCCCTCAAAACAAACTTTTGAGTTAAATTTTATTTCATTTCCATAAGAAAAATTAAAATAGTAGAATCACATTCCTAAAATGTATATCCTAAAATCAATGACGTTCTTATTAACTTTCACTTAAAGTTCAGTTTCAGTTAAAATTGTTCAGCGGGGTCACGTAACGGTGCAAAGTTGGCTCGCGCCCGTTTTTATCTCGCTTTTTCTGCAATTAAGCGAGTGACACAAAAGTTAAAACTGTTAAAAATATCACAATTCAAAGTAGGTTTATTTGAGCTTTTGTCTCACTTTTTTGATTACATTAAAATCAAAATAAAAACGAATGCAAGTCGAAGAATAAAAAATGATGACCTTGAATTTGTAGAAGTTAAAGTTTGGAATCTTGGCCACTCTTCTTCTTACCAGAGGAGCTTCGAAACAGCACACAAAATTTTTTTTTGCTGTAGGATGACGCTTTCGATTATTAAAATATTTTTATTTTCTTAAACTAAGTATACCAAAATTCATCTTTATTCTAATTATTTCCCCTATTTCTCTTTCGTGCTAAGCATCACTATATGTCACTGAAGTTTGGCGTTTTTCGCACTTGGTATTTCGCATAGTATTTGATTTGTCTTTAAGATTCCGTGGTTTGCATATTGCGTCAAAAAGTATCAGACCAACAGATGTCTTCAAATCATTTTATGACAATTGGTGACTAAACAAACAAAATCATCGAAAAGCATAATAAAAGCTTATAATACAGACAGAACGCAAGAAAAAATATGTCTATCTTTCTAGAAGTTTTATCTCTTTCTTAATACATACCTATATTTTTATTCAGAAGTGTTTGGCTAGTAAAAATTATTTTATGATACATAAACCATAAAAAAACAAACGCTAAAACTGAAAGTTTCGTTGTATTACTAAGAAACATTTCATATTTCTCGCCACTAAAAGTAAGCAAGAGATCTGTTGTAAAGAAAATAAAATAATAAGCAAAATATTTATTTTCTAGAAATAATTTAATACCTTCAAGCGCACTACATGTCCCAGCTGTTTTGTTTGCCAGGGACTGAATTACTGTTATAATTAAGTACAAAAAAATATTTAAATGTGTTGTAACCGCTATTTTTATCTTTTAAACTGTACGGTATTTTATGTGTTTTTTTGTTTACGCATAGTCCATCATAACACTCATCCTATTTTAAGAGTCGTCTCTTCAGTTTTTTATATAATTATTTTTTTATTATAATTCATAATTATATTTTTTATATAATCGGTTTTTTATATAAAGGCCAAGTGATATATTCCAGCAGGCTTTCCAAATGCACGCCAGCGTCTTGTCAGCGTCAAAACTTTGTTATACAAAGTTTTGTATCTCTTTGTCAGATGAAAAAATAAAATATAGACTGACTGAGTTGAAATAAAGACTCACAGATAAATATAAACTTTTATGTACTCACAAGAAGATAAGCTGCATATAGTTTGTCATAGTGTGCATATTAGACGTGTTTGGCTATGTCACAGTATCTACATCTAAAACGACGCATTTTATAACTTAATTATACACTTTTTTGGAACTAAGTTCCTTATCGCGCGTTGCGAAAGGGGGCTAGACGGAAAAATTAAGACCAAAAGTTGTAACGACACTTTTTGCTATAGTTGTAAGCCGTGCGGCGTGCGCGTGTTTCTCTGTCTGTCTCTCTCTCTCTCTCTCATAGAAAGCAAGCCAGTTATTTTCGTTTCGTCTTTCTATTTCGCATTGAACAGTGTGGTGCGCGACGATTATTTATGTTGAGTGTACACAGGTTTTTTGTACATAATAAATAATAACAATAATGAATCCTGACAGTGTTTCTGCACAAGTTCCGGATATTGCTGATGGAGTTAGGTAAGTAGAGATTTTATACAGACAATAATAAATGCTTTTGTATTTTTAGCAAGCAAGGAACTTCGTTCCATCCGGTTTTTTTTCGGTCAAGTTTTTTTTTCTTTAAATAAGTTTATGTAGTGATTGGTTCCACGAGAAAGATATTGGTTAGCACTTAGCATACTTTAAAAATCTATACTTTTATGTATATAAACTGGTGCAAATTATAATAATGATTACCAAAATATAATTTTGGGAGAAAATGATTATCCGGCCGTAGATTATGATATTATCTCGCTTTAGGTCTTATTGTTTTGTTATGTTATTCTGATTTAATTTGCAGTGGGTGGTGAGATGCAACTTGTGGGTCAACCTCACCCACAATAAAACTGAAATTGGTCAACTGAGCCCACGGCCTCAGTGGGCTGCGGACTCAGTTGACCACTGAATTGTCTATGCAGATGCTATTGCGTCATTTTCACGGGTATCGACGTGGCCAGTTATATTTTATTATATGTGTGGGCGGGAAATAGGGTTAAAACGTTACGTATCTAAATATAAACAGAAGTTATATTTATACTACAGACCTTCATGGGTCTCGAGTAATCTAATTGCTCATTTATGTAGTAGGTACTTTAGGTATTTTTGAATAATATACCTAATATGTAAATTGTAATCTGATTTTTGTTGAAGCTTGAATATCTACCACGTAAACAAGTACCACCATGTCGGCCAGAGTAAAAGACCAGAATTCAGAGTTTTTGAAATAAAATGAAGCAGGAAGAGACATGAATCCAAATTCTCGGAATTTAGTACCGTTTATTATACCGTTAAATAAAAGGTATTACAACCTCTGTGAAAATTAATATTTCTCAGTGCACTTTGCTGTTACAGGGGAGCATTAGACTATATTCATATCGACGTACATTATTAAACTGTCTGACGTGAGGTCGTTTACTTCACCACAGAATACCTACTAAATATTATAGTTACAGAAGGATCATTCTGCGAAAAAAAAAATAGCGACTTTATTACCACGTAATAGACAGCAATTTTGCAGGCACGAGTACCAAGCCTAATTCATTATTGAAAATTCACACATATAGTTCTCCATTAGGATTATTTCTGTCAAAAATGCCACTAAATAATACCTAAAAATACAGAAAAGAAAAACTCATATTTAGGCAAATATTTAAATTCAAGTTCAAATATGTATGTAATAATACCAGCCTTAAGGGTAGACAAACTCATAGGGATGGCATGAAGACCTAATTTGCAAGCCGCGTCCCAATCATTATTTTTGAAAACCCATAGTACAAGTCTTTGTCCAGCAGTGAACTTCTTTGTGCTTGATGTGATGATGGTAATTCGAATGATGTTTTGGTACTGATAGAGCTGTTTTGTTGTAAAATTCGGTCTAAACACGCCAAATTAGTCTTTATACTGTTAAACCTAAAAGCTAAATGTTTGTTCGTCAATGTCACAAATCTGTTTTAAAGGTGCCTCGAGGACATTAAATTCCCTTTCTTCCTCATTTTATTTTTCACAAAATTTGTTGGGCATATAAAACAACGAAGGAAGATACAGCGAGAGCTTCATCTGTTTTTTGTTAATTAAATTTGATATTCTTTTGTTTTGATATAATAACACAACGAGTTCGTGCAGTATGGACGTTTCCACGTTTTGTTTTCAATTAATTTTTTTATTTATTTATAGAATTTTACATAGATGCATCAAATTATAAAAGCTATTAATTTAGACCTTATGGTTTTATTAAATAAGACATTCATCAGACCGGCGCCAGTGTAATATTTTTTTTCCTTATTAGCTTAAAGAGACAAGTTTGAGATGTTTATATTTTATTTGATAACAGTAAATAAGGATGCATGCAGTTTAAAAAATCATAATAGTTGTGTTCAATTTTCTTCTGAAATTGTACCAATGGTACCACAATTCTCAAAAAATGATTATTTAATCAATAAATCTAACACCATAAAATGACAACACAAAAAAACAAAAACACAAGATAAAAATTGGCTAAAAGTAAGTTTTTCCAGACCATTTCAATATCTTAGTGATGATAATTGGTGTTTCTAGCTATTGTAAGTATGTATTTACAACAAAAAAAAGTAAGTATGTAATTAATATGTATTCTATGAGCCATCTAGTTTCCATAGTACAAGCTTTAGCTTAGTTTGACCTAGATAGTTTTGTGTGAAAACACCAATATTACTGAATAATAGAGATATAAGCCAAGAATTAAACGTTAAACTTAGACACAAAAATACAGACTGCCCAATGACAAATTAAAGGTAGTAAAATATAAACACTTAAGTAATATTTTAAGGGCTTTTGTTCCACTTTTGGACTGTTGTTGTTTTGTTTGTTCAGGAATAAGTTACTAGATTTTCAAAAATAAATTTTGTAATTTTGTAATAAGCAAAATATTTTTACGTGTCTAAGACGACTGCCAACGGCTTACTGTCTCCTAAATCTGGTGATACTGGTCTCTTCTTGTATATAAGCCTTAGAAAATGAAGCATTAAGCGGCCCATACTGACATTAGAGTCACAATTTGTAATGAGGATCAAATTCTAAGCGTAACACAAAAAATATGAAACGGTAAACAATGTGCTTTGTATGCTCCAGGCATCTGGTATTTTGCAATGCAAAAAGTATTTGCAAATACGAATTTACGAGTGCACGTACCGGGAAAACGTGTGTTTAACGTGAAAATAGCTTGGAACCATTTTTCCTTAATTTGGAATTTTATTTTATTTTTAATCGACTTCCAAAAACAAGGAGGTTATCTATTCGACCTGTAAGTTTGTAATATTGTCAGAATTGCACAATTTTTGTATATGTTAGTCTATACTAGCTTCTAAACATGTGTGCCAAATTTCATAAGTCTATGTATGTTTGATTGTTTGTCCACGCATTACGTAGAAACTAGAAGTAGTATTTCAAAAAATATTTTTTATTGAATAAAGTATCTTTCAGCTTAGGAGTCTCTGTAAGTTTTATCAAAATCGGTTCAGTAGTTTTCAAGTTATGGGCTTTTGAACACTCACTTCGTTCATCGCAACTGCAGAGCAGTGTCTACACCTTATATTTCAATTGTTTGATAGACACATGAGCGGTGATGAGATTTGACGACCGTTTATAACTGACTTCAAAATAATAAATACTATCTATTAAAAATTAATAGATAAAAGTAATTTGAAAAAATTAAATCGATTTCAAACTGAAAAGAAAGAAATAACTCGAAGAAAATCAAAACTGGGCGTCTACCTAAGTAGGTACGTACACCAACTAATTTTTTTGAGGTCGGTGTCTGTATAGGACTTAGTTGATGATAGCTTAGGACCTGATACCTGTTTGTGTTTACCTTTACATGCATGAGTAAATAAATAAAGAAAAAAATGATTGATGAAAATGAAATGATTTATCAATAAAATTTAGTCAAATTGTATACACAATACCAATAGGGTTTGAGGTGATCAAAATATTTTATTACCTACATTAGTTGTCAGACGCTGGAACGTCTGTTAATAGAATAAAAGTCGTGTAATAATGTGACTTAGCAGCCGTATAACATTCCTGTATCATTGACTTTAACACAGATGTAGAGTCCATTCAGGTGTAACACAAGTGTCGCGGAAATTTCAAACATCTTTTAGGGCTTTGACTTGATAACGTTTTATAAATCGATGAACATCGGCTGCACGCGCGAAAAAGCATGACTCATTGTCACGTTCCGCTTGAACCGAGCGTGAAAGGGATAGCGCGGAACAAGCGATAGAGAAGCACGATCGGCCTAAGCGTTCGGCTTGTGACGCATCGTTATCGCGTAAAATTATCGTCCGTAAGCCGACTTTACAGGCAACCATTTTTAGGGTTCTGTATCTCAAAAGGAAAAAAACGGAACCCTTATAGGATCACTTTGTTGTCCGTCCGTCCGTCCATCGGGGTGTCAAGACCTGTATCTCGGGGACGCGTGAAGGTATCGTGTTGAAATTAAAACCAAATACGCAAATCCATAATATCTTGCTGCAGAAAGAAAAATAAAATTTTTCGGTTTTCGTAAAAAAAAGTTACAGCCAAATATGTCGTAAAAATCCCACATTTCGATACTCACAAGGGAATCAAAACCAATGGGGTACTTCCCGTTCACCTAAAACTATGAAATTTGGCAAAAAGCATTGTGTTAGAGTACAAATATAGGAAAAAACGAAAAAGGGGCATTTTTAATTTAATCACAAAAAATAGGGTCATTATGCAAGGAATGAGGCAATTTTAAAGTGATTGACCGTATCATGTGGGGTGTCATATGGAAGAGCTTCATTATCAGAAGCTAAAACAGGTTTTTAAATGTTTTAACAATGTACGTTTTTCGGTTTATGAAGGAAAATATAAAAAAATATACATGATTATACTACTACTACCTTTTATCTACTAGTTTGTACGGAACCCTCGGTGGGCGAGTCTGACTCGCACTTGTTGGGGGCAGCTGAATCTAGAGATTTAAATAAAAATGTATCCAACTGCAAAGCAACCAAAGTCCTAAGGCCGTGCAATTGTACCTGTACCTGTAATTCATATTTTTCTCATCCTCCATAACATTAACTTGCCCCCCTCTGGGCCATGGGCTGGCGACGCCCTTGCACCTATCCGTTTGTCACAGCCATTTTTCCAGCGCATTTTTCTTAGAGATTATCAGCTCCAAGTGAACTATATTTGGCCGGCCAAATTTGGTGTGTAGATAAATTCGGGGAAGATAAATCGATATAGGTAGTTAGGTTTTATTTTTGGTGAACACGGATTTGCTCGTATTTTCAGTCAAAATCCGAACAGATCTCGGTCGGCCAGGTACCAACACTATTCTTTATGTGACGTAATGACTTTGTGAAGCTTGTTATATTACTTTATTTATATAACATCCCATTATTTGAATTTAATAAGATTCTGTTATGAGTTTGCTGTGGGACAAAAACATTTAATAATGTCCATATTCACAGAAGTTAGTATTCCCATCTCCGATTTGACCTTTGTTTCATCTTATACCCAGTTTCAGATCATATCAGTATTTCTTCAAAAGGCAAGCCTTTGTATGAAGACCAAATATTTGTCCGTACTCTCGACGTTTCGGGCCCTATTGGAAAGATTAGAAAAGCACAGAGGAAAAGTTTCTACTACGTTTATCCGGTTAACCAGAAGGAGTATAATGTCTCCCAGATTTTATGAAATTCTTGTTGTTACTTTGGATGGTGCGTTCTGAACTGACGTCCGGCTTAGGGTGATTTGAAAAATTTCTGCTGCCATTCCATTTTAGTACCTATAACTTTGAAATACTGGGCTTCTACTTATGTTTTGGAATATTCCAATGTAATATTTTTAATCATCATAGTAGATAATTGGTATTTTTATCTGAAAACTGCGAGAATCTAAGTTTATTTTTATTCCCTCTTTAAGCAAATGAGCTAATTTAGTATATATATTTGTGAAATTTATATTCTTCCTTTTCCTAATCTGTAACGATCGTTTCTAATCTCAGATACGCAATATGAAATAGGGGATTTAGGTCAAGATATGTGAGATATTGACTTAGCACATACTCCTCTGGCCATTCATGTACGGACATCATATAACATTTCACGCTATTTTCTCAGCTTTGTAAATTTTGTAATGTAAATATAAATTTTATTTTGTATTGTTATGTAATGTAACATATACAATCTTACTTTGACCGCAGTTTTAATATTAGTTTACCTATAGTTAAGTAGTAATTGTTTCTTTACAATACCTAATGAATTTAATAGGTTAATGTAATGCGTAAAGTATTGTATGTCCACAATGGGCGAAACTGTTGAGACATGTAAATATTCTAGACCCTTTATTTCCTACACAGTTTGACAATAAATGATTTTGATTTGATTTTCATTTGTATTAGTACGACCTTGTTTGTTTACCAAACAAGGCTGTACTAATACAATAACATTTTGTGAATAAATTAAGACAAGACATTATTGTCTTGTCTCAATTATTATTAATTGGGATACATGTTTAAATCAACGCAGTGCATCGCGCTGAGCGTCCGATTTCGCGTCGTCTAATCAAATTCGCTCAAATCAACGCAGTGCATCGCGCTGAGCGTCCAATTTCCCGTCGTCTAATCAAATTCGCTCAAATCAACGCGGTGCATCGCGCTGAGCGTCCAATTTCCCGTCGTCTAATCAAATTCGCTCAAATCAACGCGGTGTATCGCGCTGAGCGTCCGATTTCGCGTCGTCTAATCAAATTCGCTCAGAGTTACTTTGCACTTTTTTCACTTTCCACTATCCTTTGTCATTATCTTTACCATTTCGTTAATTCGCCAATTTCTTCAACTTCCCGACTTCGTCAAATCTAATAACAATGAATTACATTGTTATAGTAATACATGAGAGTAATAGCTATGCGACGCCTTTCCGTAAAGGAGAAAACCTTCAACGCGTTACTTGACATGCTGGGTGTTTCAAGAATGTTTTTTTTTTTTAAAGAGAGAGAATGATTGTCTTAGTCCTATCTCTTTTGGAGGAAGTAAATGCGAGCGGATGTTTTATTGTAAATTTTTTCGTAGCGTATTGGAAAAGTTGTAGTGGATTGAAGTACATTAATTACAATATTAAGAGCGTAATCGTGAAATAAAAGGAAGAAAAAAGAAAGAAAGTGCAAGGATACAGACAATAAATGAAAAACTTTATTTTTTATCACATATAGGGATGAATGACGAAGAGCGTCTAGCGTCGAGTCATACAGTGCGTTATACTTTTTATGTACTGTATTGTTTGCAGTGTTGTTCAAGGCGTTGCACACATAAACACAAGACTACTAGAAACGTATCAACGTTTAGCGTAACGTGATTTTCAACGCTCCAAAAATCCCTGAACTAACTTTCAAACTCTGTCTCATCCAGTCGACAAACCTAAATCTACGCACGCATAATTCCAAATCTCCCGTACACTAATGAGCTGGTTAACCAAACGCTAATGTACGGCGGCTGCGTCCCAATTGTCCTGGCTGACTGCTACTCCTGATGAATTGTTAAATCTAATTGTCTACTTAATACGGCATCTTGTTAGACAGATCGTTTTGTTTCTTAGTCTATTTAATAAGCTTAAGGACCTTTACGAATAACGCTCACGCATTATCAAAAAATTTAGGAAATAAAAGGACTAAATGCCATAAACATGAGATATCTTGATAATATATATTTTTGTACATTGACTACCAGCTCAACTGGTCGTAAGAGATGATGTCCCCATTCCACTACAGGACTAACAGAAAGTTGGCGAATTACCACCCATTTCTCGTTGAAATGCCAAAAATCCGTACTCAGCGATATCGATCCACATTCCTGTTGCGTACTGCAGAAGAATGGAATTCTTTGCCGCCATCTCTGTTTCCTGAGACCTACAATCTTGGAATTTTCAAGGCTAGAGTGAATAGATATCTTCTAGATCGACGAGCTCCATCCTCGGCCACACCGTCGTTTAACATCAGGCGAGTTGGTGGTCAATCGTAGATCTATCTTCTATAAAAAAAAACGAGGATGAAGCTCGTCTATTTTGATGATATCTATTCTGTTCTTGAAAATTCTAAAATTGTAGTTCTCAGGAAACAAAGATGGCAACAAACGAAAAATTCCATTCTTGTGTAGACCGTAGCGTACAGTGTAGATAGAGCTTTTAAAAAAATATTATTCCGTAAATAAATGTGTCATAATGACCCAATTAGTACCTTTATAGCACCTACCAGTTTTCAGAAGCTCGCGTGTAATTTCAAAACGCAACAGCGCTATGATTAACGTGTGGTAAATATTAATTGCTGTATTTGCATTCAGAATAATTATTCGTAATGTCCGCAAATAAGTCGAGCTGTCTTTATAAATAATCAGGAACAACATATGAAACAAATTTCACACATGTATGTATTAATTGTTAATATAACTGCAAGTAGATAAATGTTTATACAAAAGCTTGTGCTTTTTGTATAAACATTTATCTAATTTGTAATGATTTTCGGGTTTATGACATTAGTACCTGTAAGTACCAAATGTTTCTGCCAAATAATTACAAAACAAATAAAGACTGATAAATTTATTCATATATAAAACAAATCAGCCGATAATTATTTTGGTAACAAATTTCGTCTGTCATTATATGTATTTTTAACCTCCGATCCAAAAAGAGGGTGTTAGAAGTTTGAGGTATGTGTTGGTTTTATTTAATTATAATTGCAAAAATTAATCTTAACAGTTTCTAAACGATTAAAAGGAGCTGTATGTTTTAAAACGAAACAACCGCCATCTTGATTTTCTACATCTATTATTCACTTTGCCTGTGTGCTAGGAGCTAGTCGCATCACTTCCAAATATAAGAAAAATAAGGATAATATCGAAAGGTTCTCGAGTGGAGACCACGTACCGGCAAGCGCAGCGTAGGAAGACCAGCCACGAGATGGACAGATGATCTCATACAAGTGGCGGGAAGACGCTGGATGCAAGCCGCTTCCAATCGGTCTTTTTGGAAATCCATGGAGGAGGCCTATGTCCAGCAGTGGACTTCTTATGGCTGAGATGATGATGATGATGATGAAGGATAATATAGAACTGATAATTATTTAAATCCTTAAATTACGTTTTTAATTACCTACGCCCTTAACCTTCTATAAATATTAGTATGTATTTATGTATCTGTATATGTATATACATATCTGTATCTGTGTGTCTATCTGTGACATCGTAACTCTCAAACGGATGGGCCGATTTTGATCTAGTTTTTTTAGTTTGTTTGAAAGATATTTTTTAACCCCCGACGCAAAAACGACGGGGTGTTATAAGTTTGACGTGTCTGTGTGTCTGTTTGTGGCATCGCTCCCGAACGGATGAACCAGTATTTTTTTATTGAAAGGTGAATTAGTCGGGAGTATTCTTAGCTATGTTTTATCAAAATCGGTTCAGCCGTTTTTTTGTCGGGGGTTTATGAGTTTTTTAAACTTATACTTGTGTTTAGAGTATTTTAGCCATGTTTCATCAAAATCTGTTTAGTCTTTTTTTGTCGGGTTTTTTGTGTTTTCTAAACTTATACTTGTACATCTAATGTCTTTGTTTAGACCATGCTGATATTAGTGAAATAAGGCTAAGGTCCTGAGGTTGACTGGAAGAGAGCGCTATTAGCGATAAGCGATAAGTTGTTACACACTACTGGCGGCCTTATCGCTAATAGCGCTCTCTAGTTCTTAATTAATTTCTCTTGATTGTAAATTTTATTTTTTACAATAAAGATTTTATTTATCTATTTATCTATGAAATAAATATACTTATTTATGAGAAACACGCGTTTTGACCTATCTGCATTCTAAACTGAGAGCAATAAAAAAGGTACGCAAAGAAATTCTAGAGTAAGCTTTGCACGGTAAAATATGTAGCATCCTGCCACATTTCTCACTTCATACCCAGTCATATATAATATAATTTAGTGGGAAAGTAGGGTCTGTCCGTGGCTTACTGTCGCGACTAGGGAAAATTTATTCATGAATATCATGCCTATTTACCTAGGTCTTCACAACGTCTGGATAAAGTTTTTGTATTCAATGTGGACGCGTTTACGTTTACCGGAACAAAGAGTATTGTCATAGCAACTATTTTAAAAGAAGAACAAGTATCTATGTTAAGAGAAAAACAAAATACCCGACTGCAGAAAAACAGTTTTTGCAGTCTAACTTGCGACTTCGTTACACTCGACACGCTGTTGAGTGTACGTTTTTTGTGAGAAAGTAAGCGTAAAATTGCTATAAAAGATTATAAATGCGCATTTTTTAGAATAATTCTAGTAAAATCACTTGTTTATTACGAAAAAGTTAGTTTTTTTTTTTTTTTTTTTTATGATAAATAGCAAAGGGACCCTAATATTAATTTAAGGATTTTAATACAGGGGGCATACCTTACTTATCTAACTTTTTGTTTACAAATTTTATATAATTCTATTATTTACTTACACATGTTTATCTAATCTATATATATTGCATTCTTGTTGTTGTATTCTTAATTGTACTTGATATAAGTACAATTAAGAATACAACTTACATATTACTTCATACTTAAGTTTACTTACATACCCTACATTTATTTTTCTGATCTTTACATCTACATTTACAACACTGACCTAATTACCTATTACATTTTTAACTATCTATACTTAAAATTTTTGCTGCGGTATATATAAATTCATTATATAGCCGACCAAAATCTTATTTATCTAGTTTTATTTCTCTTATTTACTAGTTTTCCTACCTCGGTACAGTATATTATAAATGCTTCCATAGTTTCTTTACTTATTAACAATTCGCTCAAATTGTTCCTATCTATTTTTCGTCCTATCCTTTGTTCAAAATCGAATCTGAATCGCGCGTATGCTGGGCAGCTTACCAAGACGTGTGGCACATCCTCTATGGCGTCTGATTCACAGACGCACGATGGGCTATCCTTGCACTTGAACCGGTTCAAGTACAACGGTGGTTCAAGTAGGGAGAACCCACCATGTCCTGTGAGTATTTGTGTTAACATACCTGCTGGTTTAACTGTACGCACGAATTTGTAGGCGTTCACTACGTCTGGAAGGAAGGACTTTGTTATGGACGCGGTCTCCCCGGTTTTGTATCTTGTGTCCCATTCTTCCAAGAATGTACCGCGTATAACCCGTTTGACATAAGATACAGGACACCAGTCATAGTCAGACTTCCTCTTTAACGTGAGGGCTGCCTCTTTAGCCAGATCGTCAGCGCGCTCGTTTCCGGGCAGTCCTGCATGGGCCTTGACCCAAAACAAAGAGACATCTTTGCCCGAACCCCAAGCCTTTCGCAGGTTCTCCCTCGTCTCCACGGCCAAAGGGTGGAGGTTGCTATGGTTAACGATCGTCTCCAGTGCGGCTCTCGAATCGCTATATAGACCATAGCTAACCTCCTTCCTCTTGAGAATTACGCCCGTAGCCTTGCATATGGCCAGAAGTTCCGCCTGGTAGACTGTGCAGTACGCGGACAGACAGAGCTTTCGGTTCTGGATCTCGGCCTCGCTATCCCATAAGGAGAGCGCAGCTCCGACCTTCCCTTCAAGCTTGCTGCCATCGGTAAATATTCGCACCTGCTGCACATTGTACCTGTCCACAAGGCTTTGGTCTTCCAGTCGGATGAATTCCAGGTCCATATGATCGGCTGGGTGAGGTACTTCTGCAAACCTTACCGGGCGCTCAGTCTCTCTGTCTCCCAATTCCGGCGGGGGCGACCCTCTCTTTGCCTGGTACAGAGCGGCTGCTTCTTGTATTCTCAGGTCAAGAGGTAGTATCCCCGCCAAGACCAGTGCCGAGTGTAGAGAGACTGTCCGGTAAGATTTACAGAGCTTCTGGGCGAAACCTCTCTGGACCGTGTTGAGTAACTTACGCACCCCGATCTTTTCTGCTGCAGGCGCCCATATCGGTGACGCATACATTATAATGGGCTCGATGGTGGCCATGTAAATGGTGCGTATGACCTCAGTATGTAGACCCCAATCTATTCGTGCGGCTTTAGAGAGCTGCTTGTAAATGTCGAGCGCTTTCCGACATTGCAGCTTTACGTGCGTGTTGAATGTCAGTCCGTCATCAATCGTCAGTCCAAGAATCTTGACTTCCCGTGAAATTCCAACACCTACCCCTCCCATGGTCAACACTGGGGTGTCGTACTTAAGCTTCTTGGTAATCACCATTGCGCAAGTTTTGTGTAGCGCAAACTTCAGCTTGTTACGTATTCCCCATTGTTGTACATGAGCGAGCGTTGCGTTGGCCTGCCTCGAGACGTCAAGTCCCGTGTCTCCGTCAACGAAAAAGTTAGTTGGAGGTGAAGAAATTGTCTGGAAGTTTTTTAAGTTTTTTGGTAGGTTTGGTAGTTTTATATCGCTCTATTTTCATTGTATTTTTATGGTGTGTACAAAAACCGTCTTACTTAAAAACGCATGTTAAAATCTTATTCACTGAATAAGGACTTGTCACTTTCTGTCAGACGAGAACTGTCACGCGCGAAAACGGAACAAAACACTGTTTAACTAAAATGCGCTTATTCATCGTTTTTAAGTAAGAATGAAAGAGTTTATCTTTTTATCTATACATGTCTCAGACCCTTTAACAAGCGGCTTGAACTCTCTATATCGAACCCCTAAGAAGTTAATAATAACAATCAACCCAGTATCATATATGTATAGGTACGTCAGATATGATAATGACAATTAGCCCAGTATGAAATATATCATCTATTATAAAGTTAAGCAAGGAAGTTATATCATAATGGAAAGAGCCATTTGCTTGTCGCTATTACAGCTATACAAAACGTGTCCGCTTCATTCCTACTCTTCGGTCATATATTGCGTCAAGTGAGCATCACGTGAAGACAAATTAATTGCTAAAATACGTGATAATTTTATGCATTAGTTTATACCTACTAACTATTGATGGACTAAAACGCACGTACAAAAATATGGATATATTTTTATAACCGCTGCCTGTCAGTAATTTTTATATGTCCATTATTTTTTGGTAATAAATAGTGGACACGGTCTGAAACACTATACCCTCCATCTATTGAACGTATCGAAAAATTCTTCATCTATGTATACGTTAGTCACTTGATACCTACACACACAGGCACACTTTGATATCTTCCTGTCCGATGTCATCATAACATCTTTCTGCAACCTATCTCGATGTATTCGATACTTATATTTACCTGGTTGACCGAAAGAGTGAAGCTAACAGAGGTCTCTGCATCAACTGCCAAAATCGTTTGTCGGTTGAACGGTGAAGGAAAACATCGTGAGGAAACCTACATGTCTGAGAGTTCTCAATGATCTTGAAGATGTGTGAAGTCTGTCAATCTGCACTTGGCCAGCGTGGCAGACTATGGCCTAACCCTTCTCACACTAAGAAGATGGCCTGTTCCCAGCAGTGGGACAGTTTGTACAAACAGGGCTGATAAAAAAAAAAAAAAACTTATTTTTTCGAATAAAAAAGCTAAATTGTACACAGAAAATATATATAACTATTTTGCCCTCATTTTTCCTTCCATTAGGCACTAGGGAAGAATATCATATAGTACGTTGTACAATGCCTTTAATACCCCACCACTTCCGATGTAAGTACCTAATAACCAGAGCTTACAAAACCCCGACCAAAGCTCAACAAAAGCTCCACGTACATTCCTTTCTAATCTTAAAGGCAAATGCTGTACTATTCGTAACTACAAATACCTTTGCGTTCAAAAAACGACCGCTGGAAATCAGCGGCGTTTTACGAACAAAATTGAAGCAAGAATTCCGGAGAAAAAGGCAACACGCTCCGAATTTCCTGTGAAGGTGAGAAAAGCGAGCCACGAAAGATACCGTTGAAAACAGTACATAAGCTTTGGACAACATTTTTTAATAATGGTACGTCAAAATTAATAAGTTCAGCATCAAATTTATTTTTCACCCTTACACTTATTTACTGCTTAAAATAAACAAATAATGATAAAGGGATTTGAATTCTGTTTATTAATAATACATAATACCTGCCTACAAAAATACAAATTTGCTCCAAGATTGGAATATTCATTTATTTTAATATGCTAAAAAAATAATAAAAAAATATAATAAAAAATATTAACATGATATTCGAAGGTATATTTGAAACATTTCACATATACTACTACAGAAAAAATCTATAAGATAGCGGGGTTGTATTATTTTATTAGCTGTCACAAAATATAGTTGAATTGTGCATTACTAATTTATTTTTTATTTTACCTACCTATATTTTTTAAACAAATCCAGGCGGAGCTTCATCTCTGTTCCAACAGTACATAATCTCCAATGGAAGATAGTGAAGCGAAGTTTCGACTTGTTTGAACATGATTACGATTCGACACCATCGTACGGTTATCCAATCAGTGGGCAAAAATAAGTGACCTACATAGAAAATACTCCGAGATCTTAGAAGATGTAGAGATGATGGAAATGAATGAAGAAAGCTTACAAGCAATAGTAAATTATAGTTTCAGATAGATCAAACTTCGTGCTTTCTGTGTCGCCGTTGCGTGTCGATTTCAATTTCTGAGCTGGAGTGAACTTTAAGCTCTGATTTCTAAAGTTCGCTCCAGCTCAGAAATTGACAGCTGTTTAATAATTTTGCAAAAAGTTATGGCACGAAATTTGATCTATCTCAAACTATATTTGAACTATTTTGACTTAAAACACTCAACCCACATCATTTAGCCCAATAAAGGCAACTTCCCCCATCTAGTTACCCGTGCAAAGTTCACAAAGGCTAATACAACCATCATGTAAAGCCACATCCAGGAACTAAATACCCCAAAGTGGGGTAAAAACGGGCGAATGTTGCGTCGGACAGGTGAAATAGTGCGAAAAATTGCCCCGCGGTCAAACGAGTACGTTTTCCCCGGTGTTTTCTTGCACAGGACTGGGCTGAGGCAATTATGTTAGGGAAAATACGAAGGATGGGGGTATGTAAACCATTATTTTAGATATTTATTATAAAGATACTTTTATTCGAAACTATCTGCACTTGGACATCATCTAGATCGACGAGCTCCATCCTCGGCCACACGATCGCTTAACATCAGGCGAGTTGGTGGTCAATCGTAGATCTGTATTGCGTAAATAAAAATGTGTATGCGTTATATAGAGACATCTGATTTGTATGACTAAATAGCACTAAGTTGTATGGAGTAGTCAGCATGAGATACAAGTTATAATCCTGCGAAAGCCACCTGGAACACAGATTCCAAAAACTGACGAAAGCAATATTTTTCAACCGACTTCAAAAAAGGAGTAGATTGTCAATTCGACTGTATTTTTTTAAATGTTTGTTACCTCAGAACCTTCGACTAGGTGAACCGATTTTGATGATTATTTTTTTATTTGAAAGCTGGCGCTTCCCGCGTGGTTCCATTTCAATTTGGTCCAGTTCGTCAGAATTGCAATTGTCAAATTGCATTCATGAGAAGTCGGTTGCTTCAATTTTTTTAACTATAATTTAACATTTACGTAAAGTTACAAGATAAGTTCGAACGCCTAACACCATCTCTGGTCTTCCTATAGGTGTTTTTGAAAGAATAAAGAACCTGCCTCTAAGCAAAGGCGTCAGAAATGCTTCACTTACAAAGTTATACGTAACGCACAGATAAGTTTACCGTATAAAACATTTCACAGGCCGCGGAACTTCGTAAGCTCATGCCATCAATAAACATATCTACTTGCAGTAAGCGACTTTTTACTTCTTTTTTTAGGGTTTCGCGTCTCAAAAGGAAAAAAATCGGAGCATTTGTAGGATCACTTTGTTGTCCGTCTGTCCGTCTATCAAGACTCTCTATCTCGGGAACTCGTAGAGGTATTGAGTTGAAATTAATACAATACACGCAAATCTGTAGTCTCTTTCAGCTGTAATAAAATCAAACTGCTCAATTATCGTAAAAAGTTACAGCCGTTTATTTCGCAAAAAACAGCTTATTTCGACACTCACAGGGAAATAAAAACTATCGGGTACTTCCCGTTGATCTAGACAATTATAAAATTTGACTAGAAGCATTGTCTTACAGTACACATTAAGGAAAAAATCTGAAACTGTACATTTATAATCTAATCACAAAAATAGGGTCTTTATACAAAGGAGGGTCCAAATTTTAAAGTGAACTAACTAAGTGATTAACTGCACCATGTGGGGTAAAACCAGTTTGTAAGTATTTTTACGATGTATACATAACTTACTTCCAAAAAGAAGGAACTTCTTAATTAGTTAGATTTTTTTGGTGGTCCAAAATTTTAGCATCCCAGGCTCCGCTACTATATGTCCTGCAGTGGACTTCTTGTGGCCAAGATGATAATGATGAAAGGCTACGGAACCCTACATTGATATATCCTATTTTGATGTCTGTGTCTGACTCTCGACACATTCTTGGCTAGTTAAGTTTCTTTATTAACCTCAGTAAATAAATTAAATCAAAGTTTTACCTCGCCTATTCTTAGAAAAAATAAAAAAGATGTTTCCTTAGTCCAGCCCCTGGTAATGACGTCACATTACGTCACAGATATACGACTTGACCTTCAATTACTCACCACAATCACAGTTTTACAACCGCAGCTCCAATAAAAGCACAGTTTACACCACTTATTCTTTACTCTTATTGCCTTACGATAAGGTTCGATTTTGCTGATACCGGTTCTTCATACAGTTTACCTAGAAACAGAGTAGTAACTTTCCTAATTAGTGATATAGTTGTGGTAATTTATCTTGTGTATTTTTGGTAATTTATCATATCACTAACCTATTAAATTTAGATAACAAATACTGAAAATTCTAAATTTACCTATAAAAAAAAATTCAGCATAGAAAATATTTAAAAGTACAAATTATTACCTAATTATTTTGTTTTTATTTTATTATAAAACACGAGGTCGATGAATTCTTGAAATCAATTGATACAACTAACATTTTAGCCAATATTAAGTTAGGCATTTGTTTTTCTTACACTTTTCTTTTGAAGCAAGTAATGATACTATAGAATGTAGGTTTACATTCTACAGACAGAATATAACGCAGTCTGAATAATATTGTTTTCTTAAAAGATAATGGAAAGAAAGAAAATAACGAAATATCTTTCATTATTTTCTTTCTACCATTAACTCTGGTTAAAATAGGCGTGATTTTACGTATGTATTAGTCAGATCCGTCAGCTATTCAAATCCAAATAGATATTGACTCAACAGTAGATCACTTTCTGCAAATGCAGTACACTGCGCTGTGCCAAAAGTCAAAGCCTATCTCATAGAAATTATTGAGCAGATGTACCGAAGTGACCGAGCCAGTCGCCAGGCTCGTAACCGAGACAAATGGCTCAATCCAAGTGACACATCGGCGCTTGCGATGCGATCGGTGTGCTCGATGCGAGCTGGGAATTCAACGGCAACGTTAAGAATTCTATGGGGAAGTCAGGAGTTCGGGAGTTGTACAGGATGATTTTTGGAAAGCTAAATAAATAATAAATTAAATAAATATTTGTGGAAATTTTACACAACACCATCTAGCCCAAACTAAGCAAAACTTGTAATATGGAACTAGATGACTGGTAGAATACATATGTACTTTTTTCGTAAATATATGTAAACATATGATACATAAGAACGCCCAGATACATAGCACAAACATTCATGCCACATCACACAAATGTTTGCCCTGGGTGAGGGATCGAATCCACTACCTCGACGAAGCTCAGCAAGCAGACATACTACCAACTGAGCCACAAGGCCAGTCAAAGCAGTTTGAATATTATTTTTCACCTCACAAGCTCGGAAAGATTCTGTTTGTCATTAGAAATCTGAGTGGAAAAGTGCATTTTGTCCGCTAGCGTGGAAAGAGTTTTTAAAATTCGAACCTTTCTATTCCATACTTTTCTATACCGCAAGTCCACTGAAAATGCATTACATACTTATTTCATGTCAGTGCGCCAACCTCATTTCTTTGAATAATCGCACTGACCAGCCACAGGTGGCAGCACTGGACTAGCGTTTTCCTCGCTGTAGTGAGGTGAACAATTTTGTGTTTCACTCGGCAGCAAAGTTATTTTGCATCTCGTACTTTTGAAACCCTCGCTACACTCAGGATTCTATGTTTGAACCACTCGCTTCGCTCGTGGTTCAATCCTACAAATCTTCCCTTGCTCAGGTTTCAATACAAGTACTCGCCCCAAAAACCAACTTGCAGCCTTGCATAACAAATAACTATTTTTTCTAGACAGATCTACGACTGACAACCAACTCCTTATATAAACCAACGGTGCTCCGAGGACGGATTTTTTGTCAATCTAAAACATATCTATTTACTCTAGCCTTAAAAATTCCAAGATTGTAGTTCCCAACATGTTAATCCTCTGTTTTATTTTGCTAAACTTGTATTATTATTGTTAGAAATTATATAAGAATATTGAGAATTCCATTGGTATTTTTTACCATTAGTAATATTTGATTTAACACTATTTTGGGCAAATAAAACGCTGCAATATGTTTTTACATGTTTCTGTCAAAATTCACGTATCATGTAGGTCACTTATAACATAAAACTATTTGACAGACATGCTAACATATAACCATGTCACTAATAAGCATGTCAGAATAGGAACGAGTATTAGAAATTGCTCCTTTGGTGTTTTAGTAATAAACAAGCAATAACAAATGTCAATATTATTATGAAAAGTGATGTAGTTGTTAGGTACACACTTAGGTACACATAATTTACTTGTTAATCACGTCTAATTTTAGCCGAAATCTCAGACTATAGTTACAACCGTATACAGCGGTCTTTTTCGCGTTACGGTACCGTGCCTAACGAAACGTCTTCCGAGAGTGACGTCTGCGCTGCTCTTTTTGATAAGACCACCGTATGCGGTTGATACTACAGTCGAAGATTTGGGCTCAAAAATAAACATGAGTTAACCGTAAATTGTTCAAATAAAACAATGTCGGTAGCAACTTTATTAAATGTGGAAAAATATATTCTTATTTTTTATTTGTATTTGTTCTACAAGTCAAATCACCCTGTATAGCAATTTTGTGGATACGTCGACAATGTTGGAAACAGTTTGGTGATTCAGAAGTTGGATGGAAATACCCCGTGTGTAATATTATGGGAAAAATAAAATCTAAGTCAAGGTCTCCTAGAGGAAGTGATGTTGTTTTTCTCAGCAGTCTAATTAAGATAACATCAATGTTGATTGATTAGAATGTCTTTGGAAGTTTTCGTTTTCTTCCGGATTAATAAATAACTTTTTAGATGTTTTGCTAAATTTGTGTAGCGTACTACAAGAAACACGATGCGTTTGTTTACTAGTTCTATCGTGGCAAAAACGAGCACTAAGTTCTCGAAGTATAAACTACTATTCTGTGGTCTAGTCTAGACTGAACAAAATAATGAAATAGAGATAGTAGCGCCCTCCATGCCACTAGTTCCCTGGCTGACCAGACTCTACTCATTGTTTTGTAATTTTCGATCGAAAATGCGCCTCGATCAGAGCATACTTATTTATTTATTTATTTATTTTATTTTATTTTCAAAGGAAAACTTACAGCTAACTACATACATTAGAAAGCGTATATAAAAACGGAAGGCCAATTAAAATCACCTAATCCACGCGACCTTGGACCTTGATACAAAAAATATTAAATAATTACTAGCTGCACTCCATGATTTCACCCGCGTAGTGATAAAAAATATTAAATAATTACTAGCTGCACTCCAGGATTTCACCCGCGTAGTGATAAAAAATATTAAATAATTACTAGCTGCACTCCATGATTTCACCCGCGTAGTGATAAAAAATGTGGTGGTGATGAAGATGATGATGAAACGTATTATATTACCGTATTAGATTATTCACATAGAAATTTCATCAAATCAAGTTCAGTAGTTTGGTTTTTTAAACTAAATCACGCATTTTGAAGTCGGTTTTCCAGTTTTTTTTTTACAGACTTCCAAAAAGAAGAAGGTCAAATTAGTCAAAAGAAAATCAATTCGGTCTGTATGTTTTTTTAAACTATAATTATATAATATTAGCAACTAAGGATATAATGTTGTAATTTGCTTTATTTCTTCGTTTGAAATGACTTAAAATAATGTACATAGAAATAGACATACATCTTTAACAAAACTTACGACGTTCTCTCTCGGGAATAACTGAAGTAGCAAGTCTTGCGAGCGCTTGTTCCGGCTGCAGTGGAGAGCTTAACTCCTTTATTTATGGAAGACTGCGATTGTTTCCTTTGCACTTACCTGCGAGCAAGGTGGATAGAGAAGGGCTGGCCCGTCCGTATAACTAACTAGGCTAGGCTAGGCGCTCGCATTTGGGGCGGCACACGTCGGCATTAAAGTTAAATAAATAATTAATTAACTTACTTAGTTTAAAAACCTGAAACAAACGACTTCAAAATACGCTATTTCGTTACTTGTAATACTAGTCAGGATTAGGATACATAAAGTTCAGCGTAGCGAAAAATTCTTCATTCATTCGCCATTCATTGCTAACAGCGGTTATAAAAATGTGTCCATATTTTTGTGAGTGCGTCACAAAAGCCCATCACAAGTTATGCGACACAAACTAATGCATTAAATTATCACGTATTTTAGCATCGTGACGCCCACTTGACGCAAATATAAGACCCAAGAGTAGGAATGAAGGAGACACGTTTTACAGCTGAATAACGACAAGCAAAGTTTGTGGCTCCTTCCATTGGTATGTTAGCATATTACCCACGATAATACACTCGAAAAAAAAAGTATGGTATTCACACCAATTTCCATACACTTTTTGCATGATACTTGAACGGTACAATCGAGTAGAAAGTAGATAGGGACAGGCAACTTGAACGGTACAGTCGAGTAAAAAATGGTCAGGCAAAAATGCTATACTAAACTGATAAACAGTCACAGTAACTTAAAATTATTGTTTTATACACAGATGTAACAAAAATGAGTCGTAGATAAAAAAAACCGGACAAGTGCGAGTCAGACTCGCCCACCGAGGGTTCCGTACAAACTAAATAAAAGGGGGAAATCATATTTTTTTTTATATTTTCCTTCATAAACCGAAAAATATACATCGTAAAAATATTTAACACATTCCTTGCTTACCACTCGGATCCGAGTAGGGGCTATAGTAGCGGCGCCTCCAACTCGGATCCGAGCGAGCGAACGTTTGAGGCAGCCCTCATTCCTTGCATAGAGACACAATTTTTTTGTAATTAAATAAAAAATGACCTGTTTTCGGATTTTTTTCTATATGTGTACTCTAACACAATCCTTCTTGCCAAATTTAAGAGTTCTAGGTCAACGGGAAGTACCCCATAGGTTTTGATTCCTCTGTGACTGTCGAAATATGCGTTTTTTACGACATATTCGGCTGTAACTTTTTTTACGAAAACTGAGAAATTTTATTTTTCTTTCTGCAACAAGATACTATAGATCTGCGTATATGGTTTTAATTTCAACTCGATACCTTCACGTGTTCCCAAGATAAAGGTCTTGACACCCGGACAGACGGACGGATAGACGGACAACAAAGTGATCCTATAAGGGTTCCGTTTTTTCCTATTGAGGTACGGAACCCTAAAAAATAAAGATATTTTATTCAAGAGATGATTGAATGGACGGCCACTCCACAAACATATTTATTTAAATAGCTACTCTGGCTACGACGCATTAAAGCACAAGTCAGCTTAGCGCAAGCACAGCACGAGCAATTTATCGATTCAATGCCCAAAAATTTACAAAAAATCTTTCAAAAATTTGCGTACGCTTCGCTCGTGCATTGTCATTCCCTGTTTTACTGAGGAAACGAACGTAGTTTTCATACACTTTTAAAGACAAGCTAAGGGTCCACAGTCCTATATAAACATTGAGGCCATAGGTCTCACTTTTACCTCATACAAGCATAAAGGATAAAAACATAACTTTCCTATCACGCAGTCTGGTTACAAGGTAAATTTGCCCTTGCCCCATAAAATTATATCATCTAAATGACCCAGTTACCCCAAAGCTGTTTGCAATCAAAACATAAGTGTCCCATCTCAATGTAAAACCATAAAAATTAATTTAGAGACCCAAACCTTAACAAGAATAATGCGTGAACATTATTACTTAAGCCCATACGCTCATACGTTACCCTGCTTATCACTTAAATGATCCAAAATAAACTTTACAGATAACGAAATTGGGTTCCATTTTGAATGGTGTTAGTCCACGTTGGGCGTATATTAGGGAGTAATATCTACTTATATTTATGAGTGGCTTGGCATGGGATAGTCCCTGGCCTCGTATTCGGGGGCTTCCTTCGAAATTACTTATCTCACCAACCTACCTGTTTATACAGTTGTGGATATTGTGGATTTTCTTTTGTTTATGAAGGTGTTTTTAAATCTTGGGCTTGGCTTCATTTCTTACCTCATAGTTAAAGAATGAGGGTTCTAGAGACGACTCTGGGACGAAAAGTTCTAGAGTGGATACAAACGAAGCGTAGGAAGACCAGCTACAAGGTAGACAGTCTACCTTATTATTAAAGTGGCAAGAATAGTTAGATGCAGTCAGATAAACCACTTTCAACCCAATTAGATTTTATTTGTAGAAAGGTTACTCGTTGATTATAAAGTAAAAGCATGGCATATCGCAATTCTTATCATTTTAGGGGATAAAGATCACTTCCATAATGTCTTTTAGTATGTTGGCCTTATACATCTTGGTTTATCACTTTCTAAATATACAGGATGACATTGTCACTGTTCACAAGTCACGACACACGTCTAACAGCGTTGCCCGACGTGTCGCGACTGAAGACGAGTCGGGCGATTACCTTACTTGAGGCTCAAAACTGTATTCTAAAAACTTGGCTCTAGGATTCTAGCACCTAGCTTACCGTAATAACCAGATGAATACAAAAGAGATATATCCTTCAAAAGGCCGAGGCCTACATTTTCCGTACCCTACGTCGCTATGAATTATTCAAGGCGCCAATAACTAGTTACTTTAAAAGTAAAATTTTAAATTTACTCTCAAAGCATGTTCGCGTCACATTTGCTTAGAGACGACAGGCCTCTCGTAGCGTTGGCATTTTTGTCACGTGCTAAGTCATAAGATTATAGCGAAATTAAACCTACATTCAATCTAATATTTTCATATGAAAATATTAGATTAAAAGCTTTTATTGATAATCTAAAGTTTTTATTATCTTTATTTCCATGTTCCAGGTTTTTTAAAGTGGAGTTTAACGCTCGCAGCGATCTCTCTCGCGCATCACAACCTTTTTAAACACATAAAGTCATTGGTTAAAGATATTAGAAAAGTGATAAATGAATTTGCTTTTATATATATGGGAGAAATATTTTGCTGAGCGCGTTAAGCGCATCCTTAATTATATGACTGGACCCAGGACTGGTATAGAGTCTATAGAGAATAAAGTTTTTTTTAATAAAGTAGTACCTACATAGGTAGGTACTATTTGATTAAATAAATATTAAATCAACATGCGATTTTATTAATTTTATAATGCACCCTAATAGCATTATTATTATACTGGTTTTGTTTCGTCATACGAATTTTGCTTGCGCTTGACTTTACTTACTTTTTATTATATCTAAGGACGCTCTAAATAAAATATAACAAACATACAAAAAACTAGATAAAAATCGATCCATCCGTTTGATTGATGCCACAGACAGACACACAGATATACAGAAACTCACATCACACATCAAACTTATAACACCCCTCTTTTTGGATCGGAGGTTCAAAATAAATACACGTATTTGCAACCGTGAAACAGTCTTCATTCTGAATTTTTATTAAGTTTGAATTCCGCTGTGTGACCATTACTTGGGCCAAACAACAAAAACGCCGGCGTGTTCTAGCGAGAACATCTTATTTAAGCTCAAGCGAGCGTGATCTCTCCAGGATTTTCCCGCTCTTTTCTATCTGATATCAAAAGTTTTAACCTCTCAAAAATATCCGAAAGATTTGCATCGGTATTACCTTTTGAAGATGGAAAAGCTGTTGAATTTGCTAAGATTTTAGTTTGAGAAAGTTTTTTGTGCATTCAATTTGAGGAAAATTTAGTTTTAACCATTAGAGGTTACCTAAAATATATTTAATCCTAAACACATTTGCTTGATTCTTACTTACCCGAAATCAATTCATAAAAGTGCCCGATTCCAGATGTTTTACTTGACAAAAGTTTTGGAGTCCATAAGTTTGGTAGCCATCAGTATCATTTGCCCTATTCTGTTTTATTAAACACATACCAAAACCAAAGATCTTATTACAAAGATTCGGTTATTAAACGAGTTGGAAAATGTGTTTTTGGGATTACGAGTCTTTTGAAAAAAATTATCGTTTTTGAGTCTTGCTTAAATATAACTTTTTTTTAAATACAAGATAGATCTACGATTGACCATCTCGCCTGATGTTAAGCGACGGTGTAGCCGAGGATGGAGCTCGTCGATCTGGAAGATATCTATTCACTCTAGCCTTGAAAATTCCAAGATTGTAGGTCTCAGGAAACAGAGATGGCGGCAAAGAATTCCATTCTTGTGCAGTACGTATGAATGTACATGAATGTGGATCGATGTCGCTGAGTACGTATTTTTGATTTTTCTAAACTTTGACTTTGTCTTGCTCTCTCACCTGTAGAAAGTGCGAGACAAAAGTCAAAGTAATACTGTAATAAAACTGATTGAACGCTTTTAATCAACTGTCAAACACTCGACGGTTTTCTCTTCTCTCCACGCAATAAATTCGTCATATGTAGATATCTAACGACTTTTTGACTTTTCCGGTAAAATGTTCTCCGAAGCATTTTGTGTAATTATACTGAGTTCCGGTGGTGTTAATTCAAAAAACTAGGGTCGAAATTACTCATTTTGTGCAACAAACAACTAAACTCGCAAAGAAAATTTCTGGAATATGGCGCCAACCCTAGAATATAAGCAGAGTATTTTTTTTTTCTTCACCCATTCTGGTAGGCAAAAGGAACTATGCCCATACAGCCAAGTCTTCAGTAGAATTTTTTTATTGATATGAAATGAAAATGAAATTTAATGAGATGAAATGAAATGAAACCTAACCTAACTCATTCAATCAAATCATTAAATCTGATATTGAAACAAATTAGTAGCTTCTTTTTAGAAATATACGTATTTGCATGAATCATAAAAACTTCTATGTTTTTTTTTAGAAAAAACTTCATGGTTGGTTTTTCTTTTTAATAGACATTATTTTGACAGTTGGGAAAGAGAACGCACGAGTTCGGGAAAGGTAAAAAAAAAGCACGAGTATGTAATAGCCCACATCCCGAACGCTATACGTCCCTGCAATACGCCACTTTTTGAGCAACTGTATTAAAAAATATTTTACCAATTACCTACAAAAAATATATTTGTGTGGAAATCTTACCACCTGAACGCCCGTCTCCCAGCTCAATAACTGTACCACAATACTTAGCAGGAAATAACAACTAGCTTGTTTACAAGGGTCTCTAGTATCTATAATTTCGCCATCATTAAGCTTTATATTCTTGTTTACCGAGGTTGTCGACAATTCTTTCAACGACGTGAGATTTTTGGTTGCGCGTTATTTCTGTGACATTTGTGTTTGTAATTATGTATTGTTCGTATAGTATGTATTGTATGTATTGTATGTATTGTATGTGTTGTATGTGTTGTATGTATTGTATGTATTGAATGTATTGTATGTATTGTATGTATTGTATGTATTGTATGTATTGTATGTATTGTATGTATTGTATGTATTGTATGTATTGTATGTATTGTATGTATTGTATGTATTGTATGTATTGTATGTATTGTTTGTATTGTATGTATTGTATGTATTGTATGTATTGTATGTATTGTATGTATTGTATGTATTGTATGTATTGTATGTATTGTATGTATTGTATGTATTGTATGTATTGTTCGTATAGTATGTATTGTATGTATTGTATGTATTGTATGTATTGTATGTGTTGTATGTGTTGTATGTATTGTATGTATTGAATGTATTGTATGTATTGTATGTATTGTATGTATTGTATGTATTGTATGTATTGTATGTATTGTATGTATTGTATGTATTGTATGTATTGTATGTATTGTATGTATTGTATGTATTGTATGTATTGTATGTATTGTATGTATTGTATGTATTGTATGTATTGTATGTATTGTATGTATCGTTCTATATTACCTTCTACAGCCTAAGCAGCTTGACCGATTTTGATGTGTGAAGTGTTGTTAGATTTGTCTTTGCTCCCTAAGTGGCATAAGCTATATGTATTTGTAATAATAATAATACAACTCTTGCAAAGTATATATTGTAACTTTATATTCTAAAAAACTTTAAAATTAAGAAAACAAAATTTTAAATATATTAATTGAAATTAATTGAAATTAAGAACAAGTGACCAAAATGCTGGCGCGTATCTGGCCCAACGCATAAGCATTGCCATTCAACGTGGCAATGCGGCTAGCATGCTGGGTACGCTGCCAACTGGTAGTGGGTTTGAGCATTTGGATTATCTTTAGACCTTTATCGGTCTGGGGTGATCGATGTGCTTTTTGTGTAGTAGTTTAGTTAGTTGAGTTTGTATATTGTTGTGTTGTAGTTAATAAAGAACAAGTACATATTATGTATAAAAAAAAACATTACTCGACTGCAGAAGAGCTACTATTGTATTCTAACTTTGATTCATTTTCATTTTAATTTCATGTATTTAGCCATAGGATTTCAAGGAGCACTTAGCAATGTCATGTAATAGATATTTTACTTTTAAGTAAGTACATCTAATATACATTACAAAATCAAATGCGGCTGTATAGGGGCCTTGTCACAAACTTGTCAACTAATAAAAATATAAAATAACAATAGATTGATACATTATTAATATTTCAAAATAAATTCAATGTGGCTATAAAGATTTCGTTACATAAATACATACATACCCATACAAGTACCTACACACATACATAAGCCCAGAAAACATAACCCTCCTTCTTGCGCAGTCGGGTAAAAATTAAATAAGTGATTTTACAAAAAGTATTTCAAAGATTGTTCATTTAAATAGATTATACCGAATGGTGTATATACAAAAACCGGCCAAGTGCGAGTCGGACTCGCGCACGAAGGGTTCCGTGCCATTATCTATAAAAAACGGCAAAAATCGATCGGCACGTTTGTTTTATGGGAACCTCCCCTTAAATATTAATTTTATGTGAATAATATAACTCAATATTCTGTCAATATTTCAAGCGTCTACCTGTTGCCGTTATCAATATCGATCAAAAACGAGCAAAAAAAATCACGTTTGTTGTATGGAAGCCCCCTTGAATTTTATTCTGTTTTTTGTTATTAAAGCGGCAATAGAAATACATCATCTGTAAAAATTTCAACTGTCTATTACAGTTCAAGAGATACAGCCTGGACACAGACGGACAGACAGACTGACAGTGGAGTCTTAGTAATAGGGTCCCGTTTTACCCTTTGGGTACGGAACCCTAAAAACGTACAGTCAACAGCATTATATCAACCGTAACGCAAGCGTAAGTGACAGTACAAAACTCGGCCTTATGCAGTCGAGTATTTTGTCGTGTTTTTTAATAGTTATATAACTCTCCATTAATGAGAGCTTATTAATTGTTAAGTATAAGTTTGATTGAGTTCAGAAGCTTTATTGCTCTTGCTGTCGGTATACAGAGACACTTCTTTGTACTCCTGATAAGGAAGCATCATGATAAGTTCTTCTGTCTTGTGCCATGGTATACAGCCAACCTGAAATATATACACATAAATTAACAATTTTTTAATTGGCATTGTTTTCATTCTTTATGTGATTAATGCATATCATTTTTGGGGTTCCATACCTCAATAGGAAAAAACGGAACCCTTATAGGATCACTTTGTTGTCCGTCTGTCTGTCCGTCTGTCCAGGTGTCAAGACCTTTATCTCGGTAATGCGTAAAGGTATCGTGTGAAAATTAAAACCATATACGCAGATCCATAGTGTCTTGTTGTAGAAAGAATAATAAAGTTTCTCAGTTTTCTTAAAAAAAAAGTTACAGCCGAATATATCGTAAATAACGCAAATTTCGACACTCACAAGGGAATCAAAATCTATGGGGTACTTCCCGTTGACCTAAAACAATGAAATTTGGCAGGAAGCATTGTGTTAGAGTTCACATATAGAAAAAAACCGAAAACTGGACATTTTTAATTTAATCACAAAAAAATTGTGTCTCTATGCAAGGAATGAAGGTCCAAATTTTAAAGTGAATTAACCGTATAATGTGGAGTATCATATGAAAGAGCTTCAGTAGCCTATGCTTAAACAGGTTTTTAAATATTTTTACGATGTATATTTTTCGGTTTATGAAGGAAAATAGAAAAAAATATATGTTTTTTCCTTTTATCTACTAGTTTGTACGGAACCCTCGGTGGGCGAGTCTGACTCACACTTGTCTGGTTTTTTTTTAAACATGTGAATCTTACGGAAGTAAACTCGTGATTATTTCGTATGTCTTACGACAACGTGAATTAAGTTGTTTCATTTTTAATATGACAAAAACTGATAGTATCTAGTGTTTGTTATTTAATTATTTGTAGATTTAAACCAAACGAACCCTATAATCTTTGCAATTTTCAGTCTTGTATCTATTACCGTTCAAAAGATACAGCCGTTTAAGTGTAGGACAGACATACAGACAGACACCGTTGCCTCACGAATAGGCTCCCGCACCCTTAATACGAAAGCTTATAAATAAAAATGTAAAGTGACTCACATTACTCGTTCTCAAAACGGTGCCAAGGTCTCTATAATCCACACGTTTATACAGAATCGTATCACCGATCTGAAATACAGATACGCTTTATTTATAAGCTATTTATGACAATACATTATAAATAGTACCTGGGTGACCGTGCTCCACTCGGATTTTTATGACTGAAAATACGAGCAAACCCGGGTTCACTAAATATTAAACCTAGTAAGATCGATTTATCGTCCCCTAATCTACCTACAAACTAAATTTCATTGAAATCGTTAAAGCCGTTTCCGAGATTCAGATAATACCTAGTCTTGCCATAAATATTGTCACGAAAAAAATATTTTTTTTTTATGGCAAATAATATTTATTACTTTTACAGTGTGTTAGTTTAATACATAAATATAAAACAATTTAAAATATAAAAGCTTATTCGAAGTGGTCTCCATTGGCTGCAATACAGTCCTTTAAACGTTGAGGCCAGTTATCAATAGAAGCACGCACTCTTTCCATGGGAAAATTCTTCACTGCCAATCGTATGGATTGTTTTAGGGACTCCAAATTATCATGGCGTTTAGAGCAAGCCATACTCTCTAAAACTGACCATAAATCATAATCCAGCGGATTAAGATCAGGACTAGACGACGGCCAGTCTTCAGCTCTGATGAAGTCCGAAACGTTCACTTCCAACCAAGACTGCGTGGACCGAGCTTTATGACCTGGCGCCGAGTCTTGTTGGAAGGACCATACTTGGTTATTGAACATGGTGTTGTTAAGGAGCTTAACTACCTTCTCAAGAATGGTATTTTGATACACTTGTGCCGATGTTTTGATACCTTTTTCACAAAAATATGGCTCAGTCACTCCTTCATAGCTAACACCCCACCAAACCATCACTGAAGTCGGATAATGCCCACGTTGCACTCTGTCGACTAATTGGGAAGCTTCCTTAGAGCTTTGAGCATAAATACGGTCATTTTGTTTGTTAAAATGTTGCTAAATTGTAAAGATTTTCTCATCCGTAAACAAAATTTTTCTGTGACCTCCCTTTGCGTACCGCTTCAGTAGTTGTTTCGATTTTACCACCCTATTCTTTTTTAAATTATCAGTTAAAAAATGACCAGTGCGTCTCTTATAGGCTGCAAGTCCTAAGTCATCTTTTAAAATACGCGACATGGTTCTGGGTGCTATCTTCATCTCCCGAGATAAAATCTTTTGCTTTCGGACAGGATTTCTTCGAATTCTTTCCCTTACTGCTTTGACCACCTTTTTCGTACGAACACTACGTGGACGGCCAGATCTTTTTCTGTCACAAACAGAGGAGGTCTCATTGTACCTATTAATAGCCCGGTACACAAACATTTGACTAATACCAAGCGTATGGAGAGTTTTAAAAATTGCATTTGGCTCCATACCAACTTTGTGTAATGCAATCACAGCGATTCGGTTCTCTTTATCACCCCACTCCATTTTAATATCGCAAAATATTGTACAATGTATTGGCGCCAAAATTAGAAAACTCAATGAACAATCGTATAAAAATGACAGATTCCAAATTCAAATGTAATATCTTTCTTATTTTTAACTGTAACAGTATTTATGGCCAGACTAAGTATATATGTACATAAATACAAGAATTGCTCGCTTAAAGGTATTGGATTAGATAACAGCCGTATCTCGCAATTTAACCCACGACCGAGAAATCCATTTTAAAAGCTTTATATTAACTTCTAACTTGTTCTAGCCTCATTTAACATTGAACACGGCTAATGGGAGAAGATTGTGAACAAGTACCTATGTATAATAAGAGAAAAACATTTATTTGTCGCAAGAGGTTACGAAAAAATGTTATGTTTAATATTTGTTAGAATTTAGGTATGTATTATTATTAAATAATTATAATTTAACAAGTATCTGTGTTAAAAGAAAATCAAAATACCCTACTGCAGAAAAGCAGTTTTTTCAGTCTAACTTGATTTCGTTACGCTTGATACGCTGTTGAGTGTACGTTTTTGTGAAAAAGTATGCGTAAAATCGCTGTAATAGATTATGAATGTGCATTCTATAAAATAATTCGAGTACGATTTCTTGTTTATTACGAAAAAATCGTTGAAGGTTACAAAAAAAAACTGCTTACTTATTTTTTTTTTGTTTTTGCAAGAGATATATTTTTATTACAAAAAAAATATAGCTATGACACTCAGAGAGTGAGGATGAATCTAACGACACCTCTTGTCTTCATTTAGGATTTTTCAAAACTTCACCTTACTGTTCAGTTCTGATGACAATACAATAAAATTATAGAGACCGGACAGCCAAGATTGTCTCCCAAAATTACTCTTAGATTTAGATTGTTCATTGCCCAACATGTCAGTCATATTAGGCAAGTCAGTTTACAATATGTGTTACAGTAAACTAAGTATGTACCTAATGAAAATGTATCATTTATAGTAATTCTAAGAATAATACATTTGTTAGATTTCAAAATAAAATAAAAAATCTTCACTCTTAAAGTTTCGCCGTCGAATGCACTGACTCGGCGCACGGCACAGCAGCGGCAGCGGCGAGAGGCTCGTGATGGTTTGATACTTGTATTAAATTTAATCTTTTTAATTTATTTTTATCAAAATAGTAGAAAAGAAATATTTAGCTAACAATTTTAAAAGCATGTAAAAAAGTAATCAATTTAAATAAAAATAAAAATAATAATAATATAATATAATACATGGTGTAGGCACTCATTAATTATATTCTAATAGACAATTAACACACTTTCATGTTGTATCTATATTCGTACTTGACATGTAACTACGGAGTAATGAATAAATATTTATATTTATTTTTATTGTATGTTCATTTGCACTCTATCCAACCCTCATCACCTCAGTCGTAGGAAGTCCACTACTAGACATAGGCATATGGGGGACCATAGATTTCCTATACACGTTCAAAATAAATTTAAAATTATGTACATATATGCACTAATTTTTTATATATATTTTTTAAATAAATTTTGGTAGACGTTTCACACAACACCATCTAGCCCAAACTAAGCAAAGCTATGGAACTAGATGACTGATAGAATACATATATACTTTTTTTTTTTTTGTAAATACATATTTATGATACATAGAAACACCCAGACACAGAACAAACATCCATGCTCAATATGCTGATAACACAAATGTTTGTCCTGGTTGGGGATCGAACCCACGACCTACAGCACAGCAGGCAAACATACTACCAACTGAGCCACAAGGCCAGTCCATTTATCCTCTTAGTTAAGAAGTCACCTGTATAGGTATAGTTATATGTTACTTACATCCAAAGATATCTTTTTGTTTTTCATCACAGCAATACGACGACGCTCCTCAGTCATTCTGAAATAGTACGAGTGATCGAGTGAAACAAAACGATTCGGTGCATCTAGCCGTCTCGTTTGCATCAACTCGTACGCCATGCGGCCAATCTGTTAAAAGGAAAACAAAAGGTAAAAAAAAAAGTTAGGTTAGGTTAGTAAGGTTTGAAATTAAAATTTCTCAAATATTATTAGTATTAGAAAGCTGTAAGTAATTTGGCATGGACATGCATATTAGTTATACCGAGAAACTTGTAGAATAACATTTTGAAAAAAAAATTGGAGTTCCTCCCTTACACATAAAGAGGTGACAAATTATTTTTCTTATCTACCCCATCGTTGGATAGGTAATCAAAAAACATTGGGCTGCTAAAACCATTTTTCAATTTAGGAATCCATTTACGAAATTTTTAAAGTGATAATTTTCGCGTGTCCTTCCCCACTCCCCCTCTACCGGCTAAACGGTTCAGTTTAGAGATATGAAAAAAATCACGCTAGTAGCATATATGTATGATGAAATTAAAATGAAAACTATCATGGCTAAGTAGGCTTCACAAGTTATCGAGTTATAGTCGATTAACTTAACAATGTGCTAAGATAAGTTAAAAATGAAAAACACTTTTTTTTAAACTATCACGGTCATTCTTTAAAGTACTATTATTATTAGCGGGATATTTACCGTAGTTCGCGTTAATTTTGAGCTCCCGATATTTCGGCACAGTAGGGAGTAGTAGGGAACTCAAAATTAACGCGAACCACGGTATATGTCCCGTTAATAATAATAGTGCTTTAAAAAAATAAAAAGTTCGTGTTATAGTGTCACTATTTTCAGTTCACATAAACGGTAATGCGCAACTACGGAACCCTACTTTGCGTGGTGCACGCACTTGGTCGCTTATTTTATTTTTGGAAAGTTTTAATTATTATTACAAAATAATTGCATATGACACTCAACGAGTAAAAACGAATCTCACGATACTTCGCACATACAAATTAATCAAGCCGTTTAAGCTCAAGGAGATCAAATAGAAACATACATACACTCGAAAAACATGACCCTCGTTCTTGTGCATTGGGGTAAAAATACATGAAACTTATAACATCCCACTTTTTTGCTCTGGGATTAAAACAATGTTTTATACTGAGCACCAAACACTTACATTACTGCTGAAAGTACAGACGACAAAGTCAGACAGTGATAGTATATGCAGATCTACAAGGATACCGGAAATACCTCGTGGGGAAAACCGGTACCTCGTATCCGCCATCTTGGCTCTAACAAAGTCTCCATAAAAAGTATACTGAGGGTATTTTATGATTGCTTCTTTTAACACCTGCAAGAGAAAATTATCACTTGAGTATTACACAAACTTCTTTTTGCTTAGTTTTTTATTTATTTTTATTCTTAACCTACTTCCAAAATGAAGGAGGTTATCAATTTATCAAAATCGATGCAGTTCTTTGGTTTTTATGACAAAATAACTGGTGAAATATCATCCAAGCGCCTGTAGAAAACAAGTAGTTGCCTCTAACTTTCTAATATCCCTACTCAATGATTTATATATTTAAAAATGTTGTGATGCGCGAGAGAGATAGCTGCACGCTTTAGGGTGCTTGTCCACCAGAGATGTGCTATGCTACGTTGCTATGGATGCGTTTGATATCCACCAATCATATTCATTGGTCCACATAGCATAGCACTGGTGGAAACGAGTTCAACTAAGCTATGTTTTTATATGTAAGGATGCGTGCTATGGATGGAAGCTATGTGTGTGTGCTATGATGGGAGCTTTTGATGGGAGCTATGGATGCGCCGCGCCGCAGCCACTCCCCGTGCCTTCTCGACTGTCGATACATCGCTGCATCCTAATGCTCGATCTAGCTACGCATCTTACTTCGCGGCGGTGCATCTTCATAGCACATCTTACTCGCCAAGCTACACAGCTTAGCATTAGTGGAAACGGTCACATAGTTTCCGAGCTTAGCTTTCGCATCCTCGCAACTTAACTGCATAGCACATCTCTGGCGGAAAGGCCCCTTAAGCCACGCAGCTGAAAAATGCGCCTATGCGTAACTACAAAATGTTCGCTTATTAATGCCTTTTATCCGGTTGTTTGCTTGCAACCTGCTTACAGAGACACTAATAAACTTACTCTATATTCATCAGTGGCGATGTAGACCTGGCGTTGTTGAACCGGGCGCGTTAGTTCTATCTGTTTGTAGAAATCTTCCACGTGGGCCATGTACTCATCTATGTCGTGGTATTTCGCTTCATTCACTAATTTGTCCGTGCGTCGGACGTGAACACTGAAAAAATAGTAATATAGACAAGATGGTTTAAAAAACTGAAACAACCGACTTCTCATGGATGCCATTGTCAGAACTGGACCAAATTGAAATGAGACCACACGGGAAGCACCAACTTTCAAATAAAAAAAAAACATCAAAATCGGTTTACCTATAGTTAAAAGTTCTGAGGTAACAAACATAAAAATAAAACCCGTTTTTTTTTTCAGGTATTATGAAGCTTACGTTTCAGATTTATATCTAAAATAATTTCTTTCGTGAACCAAACTGGATATCGTGCTACTTTATTGCCTTTGCGGCACTTTTTAGGAATGCAAGCATCGAATATACGATATATGGTATCATATAATTACCTATATTTAGTAGCTAAGTTGGCATCATCGAATAGATACAGTTCATCCCAAGACACTTCGATTAACTTAATAAATAATACTACATAATCACATTTCTTAAGGTTCCAATCCTATGTAAGTAAGTTTATAAGTAATAAATATAGTTGATTTGACTTATATCCTGATGACTTATATATTTATATTTATATTTGACTTACCCAACTATAGGTGATGTCCAGTTTATCTTGTTGATGCTCATATTTAAGACATTTGGATTCCGAAATTTTAAGATATACTTAAGTATCTGGCCGAACCACCACGAATATGGATCGCTGCTAAATCGGCGTATCCTGCAACAGTTAATATCAAAACAAACTGTTTTTCATCATCATCGTTTTTCATCACTATGCAGGTGACACCGCGGGACGCCGCTAGTTTTACTTAATAATGATAATAAAATCACTCATTTATTAAGAAAAAGTTCGTTGGACGTTACGAAAAGCACTTATTTTTATATATGCAGTTTTTTTTTTTTTTTTTAAATGCCTATGACTCTCAGATAGTGAAGACGATTCTAGACTCGCACAACAAAATCTGTCATGCTGTTTAGGCTGAAGGTGATCACATAGAAACATAATTATATACATACATACTTACATATAGGTCTTATGGCTCAGTGGTAGTACGACTGCCTCCTGAGCTGTACTGGTCGTGAGTTCGATCCTCACCCAGGGCAAACATTTGTGTGATGAGCATGGATGTTTGTTCTGTGTCTGGGTGTTTCTATGTAATATAAGTATGTATTTACAACAACTAAAAGTATATAGCTATGTAGGTATTCTATCAGCCATGTAGTTTCTATAGTACAAGGTTTGCTTAGTTTGGGTTAGATGGTGTTATGTGAAATGTCCACCAATATTTATTTATTTACATACAAGCATAAAAACATACATACACTCGAAAAACACAACCCGACATCGTCGCTTTCTAACAAGCGAGTTGGTGGCCAAACGCGATTCGTATCATATTTAATTGTACGAGTACAATACAATTATACAATACTATGCTATATCTTCCTTATAATTTTTTGTTTAAGCGTATTTTATCAATAATGTTTCCTTCTTTTTTCTTCGATATCTTTTAAATTGGCTGACAGAATAAAACTTCTTATTAAATATTTCTCCTGTCTAAATAAACAAATTTTGCTCTAACTTTTCTAATATCCCTATTCAATGATTTTATATGTTTAAAAATGTTGTGATGCGCGAGAGAGATAGCTGCGCGTGTTGCCAATTTGTAGGCACTTGGGTTGTTTTTTTTTTGTACTGTATAAACAACACAAAAATTGATTTTTTTTTAATGTTTTTGTATGGCAAATAGTTGGTGCTAATCGGATATAGGTTTGTGTATTTATTTTTTATCAGATATCTTTTCAGCAGGTAATAAATAGTTCATACCTCTCTCCCAAATCTTTTGGAATGATGTGGGGTTGTAAAGATTCTATCTTAGGGACTGGCGAAATAGGTAAATATAAGACTGATTCATTCCAAGCTCTATCTGCAAATAAAAAAAATGCTTCGGTACAGAATGAACTGAAATAAATGAAAATTACAATAATCAATAATTTGGAAAATAAAGCAGCCGACAATCACAGTAAACCCAATAAATACAAAATATCCGGCAGTTACACTTGATATGATGTTGAATGTACGTTTCTGCGAGAAAATATGCTCAGACCGGTTATAATAATTAACTAATTGTGCATTAAACTTTATGTTGCTTTATTAATTCAATGCAACATTGGCAGTTTTTTTTAATACTTTATATAGATCTACGATTGACCAGCAACTCGCCTCATGTTAAGCGACGGTGTGGCCGAGGATGGAGCTCGTCGATGTAGATGATATTTATTCACTCTAGCCTTGAAAATTCCAAGATTGTAGGTCTCAGGAAACAGAGATGGCGGCAATGAATTCCATTCTTGTGCAGTACGCAACAGGAATGTGGGTATAGGAGTTACTAATCCATCTGAATTAAATTATATAGTATATTTCCGCTTCAAAGCGAAAATAAACTCGATATTTACCAAACTAAACTCGCTATCGCTTTCAGCGATAAGGCTGCCTGTTGTTTTCGCTAGCGTGTAAGCTCTCTCTTGTTAATTAGTGTTTTAGTATAGTGGTGTAATAAGTTTCCGGCAGCCTAGTCGGGAAACCGTCTGACTTGCGATCCGCAGGTCCTGGGTTCAAATCCCGCGGCATGCACCTCTGTCTTTTCGAAGTTATTTGCGTATTGTTGATTGCCGCCAACTTCAAAACGGTGAAGGAAAACATCGAGAGGAAACCTACATATCTGAGAGTTCTCAATGATCTTGAAGATGTGTGAAGTCTGCCAACCCGCACTTGGCCAGCGTGGCAGACTATGGCCTAACCCTTCTCACAATGAGAGGATGGCCCGTTCCTGGCAGTGGGACAGTTTGTACAAACAGGGCTGATAAAAAAAAAAAAAAAAAAAAAAAGTGGTGTAAACAATAAAGAGTTTATCTAAATCATAATGTATCTCCACTTCAAAGCAGAAATAAACTAGATATATTATTATTATTATTAATCTTAATTCAAACATTTAGTTGATTCCATTTTCCATTTTCCAAACTTGGAATCGATGGGTAGGTACGATGATATCGATGGGACGCACTCCCGTAGACACGGATTGAGACTGGCTACACCGAGGCATAGTCTTAGGAAATCTAAAAAATGCACACGGATATTTGGCGCACAGGTGTATAATGCGCTACCCAAGCATATTCGTGATGCTAAGTCTGTAGTAGCTTATAAAAATAAATTAAAAGCATTTTTGACTAACATGGCGCCATATACCGTCGAGGAGCTCATTCCGAACGTAGAATAACAACCTCTCTATTTAATAATTTTTTGTATTATTTTATTTCTATTGTAGGACAGGCCTATATTGGATTTTGCATCTATATTATGACATTTAAAATTTACATTGACATTTTTAATTTATTTTCGAATATTTACTATGATTTTATTTTATTTTTACAATTTGATATTTTTCTGTTGACATATTACATTAATACCATGTGATATTATGAAGGAGTGTCGACATTATTGTTAATATTTATTATTTTATGACATTAATTGTGCACTTGTAATGCTAATTTTAATTCTGATTAACTGACATGTAATTTATTATAATTATGAATAAATAATATCATATCATATCATATCATTTAGAATCGGAAATTGACTACATGTTTGATTAAATTAAGTTATTCAAATAACTAGTATATCCCAAACGTGCCCATTAGGCTGCCGGTATTACCGCGTTGTATGGTCAGAGATATATTTTGGGGTAGTTAGTTAAATTAAGTTTTGAAATCGTAATTCACATAGCGACACTTTTTCAATGAATTTATTTACATGTAACAAACGTGTCTTAATTTATTACCTGTCAAAGGGGATATTTTCTCTGTGTGACTCACGCATGTTTCCGATAATGGAGAGGCTATATCCTTCCAGACAAACATTTTGTGATACTTATTGAAATTATCAATTATTAAGGTCCTTTTTAGATTGTACGCAGTTATCAAGCAGTACATTAAGTGATGGATGTTGCAGCCTATTCCATAGATCTGGAACAAAATGCAAATATAAAATAAGTGGCCAAGACCGTATCGAGAGACGCACATGGTTCCGTATATAATGCTGCAGTATTTTAACAGAAAACCACTTGGCGAGTATTGTTTGCTTAAACCACTTTGCGATAAGGGCAACGACCTCTGCACTGTAAACTTATACATCTGCACATTTCTAATCTTCGAAGACGAGCATTTGACATTCAATGATAATTCGCATTCTTGAGAAACGAAAAAAAGAGCGAGTAAAGAGAGGTATCTTTAAAAAGTTTACAATCGTGAAGGATTGAAATTGCGAAAAATTGCGTTTGAAGTCGGTTTTTTAATAGAAAAATTATTCTATTTTATATTCTTTTTTCGGTTGTCAGTTCAATTTTGGAACTAGTTCTCTTTGCTGTGGTTGAAATGGTAGAAATATTTATATGAGTTAGACACGTAGACAATCTAGTAGGCTCAGGTACCAAATACAAATCACATTATGGCACAGTGCGACGATAAAGATGACGATCTTTAGACTTTCTTTAAATGACGCAATGAATGAAGTCCGTTAAAAAGGAACATTATTGAGCAGGTAGTGTAGTTTAAAAAACTGAATTCAAAATACGGAATTCGTAATTTTTTTCAATTAATTTGGTTCTTTTTTTGAATAAGGGTAGATCTAAAACATGCCAATCCACGTTCGGGCTACGAACAGTGGTGGCGTCAGTTCCTCGCTTGCACGCGCCCGGCTACATTCTCCGCATTCGTATTTTTAATAGACTTTCAAAAAGAAGAACGGCGACGATTCAATCTACCTGTGGTCCCGTATACATTTTGTCGGGATGGATGCAGTGATTTAATTTGTGTACGAACTAACTGATAGTGTCATCCAAGTGCCTGTGGAAGGCTGAATAGCAAGTTGCCAGTGGAGCCTCCCTTCTTGCACATCATATCAATTAGGACTCCGGCGACGGATTGGTATGTACACTGCCCTATTTAAAAATTGTTCCTAAGCCCGGCCTTCTAAAAAAAAGGAATAGTCACCCCCCGCACACCGGCAAGTTTCGCCGGATGGTAAAATACCAAAGAAAATATCCCAGAACCAGCGCACCCGCCATTGGTGAAAAATTATTCATTTCAGTTGTTTTTCCCCACCATAATTAATTATAAAAACCAAAGTACTGAACCGATTTTGATAAAATTTATATGGGACCATCTCAGAGGTATTACGTAACAAAAAAAATAAAAGAATCATCAAAAATTAAACTTACGTCGTGGTGGCAAACAAGCTTCTTCGCTGAACGACAGTCTGACGGGTTCTGTAGAGAATATAACCTCCGCTGAATGAGGTCACTAACATTTTCTGCTTCTCGGCTACGCCAGTCATTATACCCGTCGACGCTTTGCAACTTCTCCAATTCAGATAGTAATAATCTGTAATACATATATAATTCATGATTTAATTAAACATCATCATCATCATCTCAGCCATGAGAAGTCCACTGCTGGACATAGGCCTCCCCCATGGATTTCCAAAAAGACCGATTGGAAGCGGTTTAAACATGAGTCACACTTATTGCAATTTTTAAACTACTTCAAATTAATTATAAATTTAAATAGCCGGCCAAGTGGGTGTCGCGTCGCGCGTAAAACAAGCTTGTGCTTAAGCCGAAGGCACGGGGTTCGAATCCACACTCGGGCATCATTTATGATGTTTGGATTTTTGGTGAAAATTTCCAGAACGAAATGCTCCCCGACTATTTAAATAAGAATCTCGTCAACATTCCAAAAAGTTTAGTTACAAATGGCATAATGGAAAGAAGAAGAAAAAGTTACAAGAGAAAGTGAAGTGAATAGTAAGTAAACAGTGTAGTGAAGAGACAATATACTAGAAGTGAGTTTGGCGCGCTAGATAAGCACGCAGACTGTGTCGACAGCGCTCCTAGATTGTAATTATTGACGGTGTACGTGACTGAATTGCTCTGTAAAAGACAGTATGTGTCAGTGAATAAACGTGCTTGAAAACATCGTTGTTTACTTCCAAACCCTGTACCCACTTCCCGTAACAATAATATATGCTAATAGCATGATTTTTAGGGTTCCGTACCCAAAGGGTAAAAACGGGACCCTATTACTAAGACTTCGCTGTCTGTCTGTCTGTCTGTCTGTCTGTCTCCAGGCTGTATCTCATAAACCGTGATATCTAGAAAGCTGAAATTTTCACAAATGATGTATTTCCGTTGCCGCTATAACAACAAATACTAAAAATTAAAAATATATATATATTAAGGGGGGTCCCCATACAATAAACGTGTTTTTTTCGTATTTTTTGCTCAATATTAAAAACGGTAACAGGTAGACTCTTCAAATTTTCACAGAATACTTACTTGTATATTACCTTTCAAAATAAATAATTAAATAACTATAAAGTAAATATTAAAGGGGGGCTCCCATACAACAAACGTAATTTTTAAGCAATTTTTACTCGATCTTAATTAACAGGTAGAAACTTGAATATTTGTAAGTAAATATTTAGAAATATATTAACTATAAAAATAAATACCTAATCTAATACATAAAAACTCACAAAATGAAAATAATCCGTGCATCTAAACGCGGTGCGAGCGCCGCGCCGCGGTGTGGTGGTGGCGCGAACACGCGGGTAGCGGGGGAGGTAACATCACGGAGCGAGCCATAGCCGCGCGTGCGTATTCGTGCGAGCGTTGTCATGCTGCCCGGATGTGTATCGAAAACCTACCTATAAGTTTGCAATTTACTACTTGGAATTTCGTTGATTTCTCGTTATTTTATAAACAGAACTAAACTTTGTAGTATTATAGATGATAGTACGGAACCCTTCGTGCGCGAGTCCGACTCGCACTTGGCCGATTATTATTCTTATATCCAAAGTCAACCGTTTAGCCGTTTTGGTATATTATAAACAGCGAAACGGTATACAGACAGAAAATAAATAACATAGTCTAAAAGTAAATAGAAAAAAACACAAATTGTACTTAGTTAGGTGAAACAACCAAAAACTTTTCTAGTTATATACCTTTTTCGTTCAGCAACATCTTGCAGAATCGTTTTTCTATGCTGTTTCGTCAGACTTCCTTTAGCGGCGGCCTTCTCCAGTTCATTTCTCAAGGTGTGCCACAAGTTCTCAGTGCATGCATGTATCTTCCGTCTTGTAGTTTCATATGCCTCTGCCGGACCCCTAAAAAATCTCAGATAATGAAAAAAAATCTTTATTATGTCTTAAACAACTTTTTAATTTACTTAATTTATTTTTGGAAAATTTACAGCTAGATTTTTTTTTATATAGAATAGCTCTATGTTTGACCACCGGCACGCCTGATGGAAAGCGAAACTGTGGCCGAAGATGGAGCACGTAGACCTAGAAGATACTTATTCACTCTAGACTTGAAGACACCCGGGTTATAGTTTTCAGGAAACAAGGACAGCGGCAAGGCATTCCATTCCCGAGCGGAAACAGCATTCTACTTATACACAAGTATAAGTAGATCAAGTATAAGTATAAGTAGATAAGGCAATTGGCCTTATGGCAAGTTTTCAGTAATAGTAATAAATTATAACAAACTATAATGTGTACGTAGAGATAATAAGTAAGTAAGTAAGAATATATACTATTATAACTTATGTATAGTTTTGACGGAATTATCGCGTACATTTTACATAATTTTATGAACTTTCGAATACTTTGCAGCGTCCGTGGTCACAGGTGAGACTAGTAATGTAGTCATTACTAGTCTCAGTAGTACAGCAACTTTTTTTTTGAGGTCACCACCTCAAGAAAATAGTTGCCGTTTCCTTTTTGTTTCAAAAATTATTTACCCAAGTTTGTCTTGTACTTAACCAGATTTTTAGTAATTATAGTTTTACATAAAAGTAAATCTTATTTTGACCTTCAAACAATCAACCTACAATCTTGCCAATTTTGAGATTGTATCTATTATCGATCAAATGATACAGCCGCTTAAGTGTTGGGCAGACAGACAGACAAACAGACATCGTAGTCTCACCCTGCACCCTCATTACGAAAGCCTACAAAAGGTACTCACTCTAGAAACTTCTCTATTTTTATTACGAGACGTTTGTGGTTAACCTTCAACAGGTCTATTTCCAAAGCGACTCTCTTCAAATTATTTTTACATTTTTCAATAACATATGAACAATAGTAGTATCTGCAAATATATAAATATATGAACATATCGGTAATTATTGCTTACTTCACTGGTCAAGAAGATTATCCGTTTTTTTTTCAGCGTATGTAGGTCCGTATTTCTTAGTAGGTATTCCTTGTCACCTTTTTCTTGGGGACTTTCTCGGTATCTTGGAAATTTCAAGGCTAGAGTGAATTACTAGGGTTAAAATGATTTTAACCCTAGTGTTTACGATTACGACGGATACGATTTTAATAAAATACAGGATACGATTTTAATAAAATCGTATCCTAAATCTTGAAATAGTTCGTGCTTGTCGATAAGATTCGCCTTGTAAATTGTAAGATTGTAGTTCTCAGGAAACAGAGATGGCGGCAAAGAATTTCATTCCTGTGCATTACGCATCAAGAACTTGGACCGATGATGATGATGGTGATGGATCGATAAGAACGAAGTTTTGGCATTTCAACCAGAAATAAGTGGTAATTCACCGACTTTCTGGTAATCCTGATTAGAAAATTTTACTGGTTACTATAAATTAGGTTACATAATTCAAATGTTGGGTAAATCGTGAGCAAGAGACAATATATTTAAGTTTTTTGTTATAATTAAATGGTTTTTTTCTGATTAATGAAATAAAAAACAATTATTTTTCTTACCTTAACTGTAGCATAAAATATGTGAAGGATAATAAAAATATTATTAGAAACGCAGACTTTATAATTGGAACATAATATTTTGCTGCTACCATTACTCTGAGGCTGTAAATTAAATAACTTAAATAAGGACTAATCAAAAATATAATATGTAACTATAGGTCTACCGCTTAACTGAATCTATTCCTGAGGTATGGGAGCGGCACGGGAGGGTTCACATGTAATAGCAATGCTGACGCCCGACTGACGTAATATAACCCCTCCCGTACCACTCCCATACTCCAGGAACAGACTCAGTTAAGCGGTAGATCTATAGCTACGCCCTGTGGTGTCACCTGCGTAGTGAAGAAAAACGGTGATTATGAAGATGATAATTTGTATAGTCTATGCCCTTCTCCAGGTTTTAATGAATCTTTGTGCTAAATTTAATAAGAAATGGTTCAGCCGTTTAGCTATAAAGAGGTAATAAATAGACAGAGAGACAGACATAGTTACTTCTGCCTTTTAACCGACTTCGAAAAAGTAAAGAAAAGAACTCTCAGATATGTAGGTTTTCTCACGATGTTTTCCTTCACCGTTTGAAGTTGGCGGCAATCAAGAACAATACGCACATAACTTCGAAAAGAAAGAGGTGCATGCCGCGGGATTCAATCCCAGGACCGCAAGTCGCTTGATCGCAAGTCAGACGGTTTCCCGACTAGGCTACCGGTAACTTAATAAAATCTTGTATACAATAGTCTAATACCAGACTTCTGTGGTACTGAATTGAAAATAAAACCACCCATACACGATTTTTACTTTTGTAATAGCAGCTTTGACTTGGGAGTGTCAGTTAGGGAGAGTTGGTGAACTTACCTGCCTGTAGAAAATAAAAATCAGTTTATTATCACTTTACAATTAAACTGTAATAAAATGCAAAGCGTCTTTGCAACAACACGTTATATTTATGATTGTAGATGTTTATCAAAATAAATTATGCTCTTCGACGAATGTTTATAAAACGAGATATGCCAACGTATTGTTTATTTACAATATAGAAAACCGATCCAAGTCATAATGAAGTATATTTTTGTTTCAAAATGAGGTTATCATACACACAGTCGCACGTAGAAAGTATTCGACTGGCCTTGTGGCTCAGTTGGTAGTCTGCTTGCCGAGCTGTAGGTCGTGGGTTCGATCCCCACCCAGGGCAAATATTTGTGTGATGAGCATGGATGTTTGTTCTGTGTCTGGGTGTTTCTATGTATCATATGTACTCGTATATATTTACAAAAAAAAGTATATATGTATTCTATCAGCAATCTAGTTTCATAGTACAAGCTTTGCTTAGTTTGGGCTAGATGGTGTTGTGTGAAATGTCCACAAATATTTATTATTCGTAGTACAAATGTTATAAGTAATAAATTAAGCTAATAGTATAAAGTAAAAAAATATCCCAATATAGAGAGTATAATTTTCTTTACATAAAATTATGTCAAGTCAAATAACATTAGTATGCAGCCATAAAATGTGCGCCTGCTCTCATAGATTTACAAGTCTCTCGCGCATTGAACTAGAAGAGAAACTATCCAAGAAGTTAGCAGCATTGGCGTGCCGAAAGGCAATAGAAATCTGTCGTTTAAAATACCACCCAGAGCGTCGTAAGACCGTCTGGTCTTTTGTCTTCCAAACGGTATAAGCCGGGGGTTTCAAGGTACACGGTACTTCTGCAAAAACAAATGCACGCCTCAACCGCAAGCTCAGCTATGGGATTCGCAGATAGCGCACCCTAGACGCAAGGGCGTCGCCAGCCCATGGCCCAGGGGGGGGCAAGTTAATATTATGGAGGATGAGAAAAATATGAATTTTAGGTACAGGTACAGTTGGACGGCCTTAGGACTTTGGTTGCTTTGCAGTTGGCTACATTTTTTTAATCTCTACGGGGGGGCAGCTTGCCTCCACTTGGCGACGACGCCCTTGCCTAGACGTAAGCCCGATGCGACTCTTAGGGAGTCATCGTCTAGAAGCGTGATTAAACATAAGAAAAATATTGAAATCAGTTCCTTGAAATATTTCTAATTAAATGTTCTAGCTCCACAGACACCGGGAGCCGTGACCTTTGTAAATTTTACTATCGTTAAATACATTGTTACGGGAAGACAAGATTTTTCTTTTTTTTAACTTACCTAACTTATTACTATTATTTTTTTCACACAACACCATCTAGCCCAAACTAAGCAAAGCTTGTACTATGGAACTAGATGGCTGATAGAATAATTTTTTTTTTAAATTGTAAATATATACATATGATACATAGAAACACCCAGACACAGAACAAACATCCATGCTCATCGCACAAATGTTTGCCCTGGTGGGGATCGAACCCACTACCTACAGCTTAGCAGGCCGACATACTACCGACTGAGCCACAAGGCCAGTCAAATTGTGTGTACACCATGAGCAGACCAGCGACCCGCAAGCAGCACCCGATCACGAGTTTGAGGCATGTGCCAGTTTTAGTTCTAAGTTTCGAATATTTGGCAATTCAACAGTCTTGCTACTTTTCCACGATGCTGTCGCTGAATCAGAAGGCGCTCAAAATACACTATACTCACATCCCCTGGATCCGCACGGCCCTGGGCCACATGACGCCCCAAGTCAGGTAATAGCCCCCGCGATGCAAAAACGAGATCCCCACTTGAATTTTAAGCGACGACTAAGTGTGAAGTAATGCCAATTTTTACGAGACAGCCCTGAGTAGAATATGTGATGAGGCAGCCCTAAAGAGTTATGGGTATTTTAGTATTGGTAGTTTAGTGTTTGATTATAAAAAAACACAAGTAGTGAAAATTTAACTAACGTTTTGTTATTATTAGTATTTTTTAGGGTTAAGTACCTCAATAGGAAAAAACGGAACCCTTATAGGATCACTTTGTTGTCCGTCTGTCCGTCCGTCCGTCCGTCCGGGTGTCAAGACCTTTATCTCGGGAACGCGTGAAGGTATCGAGTTGAAATTAAAACTATATACGCAGATCCATATTATATTGCTGCAGAAAGAAAAATAAAATTTCTCATTTTCGTAAAAAAAAAAGTGTTACAGCCGAATATGTCGTAAAACGCACATTTCGACACTCACGGAGGAATCAAAATCTATGGGTTACTTCCCGTTGACCTAGAACTCTGAAATTTGGCAAGAAGCATTGTGTTAGAGTACACATATTGGAAAAAATCCGAAAACTGGATATTTTTAATTTAATCAAAAAAAAAATACTGTCTTTATGCAAGGTATGAGGGCCCAAATTTTAAAATGAATTAACCGTAACATGTGGGGTATCATATGAAAGAGCTTCATTAGAACAAGCTAAAACAGATTTTTAATTATTTTTACGATGTTTAATTTGCGGTTTATAAAGGAAAATATAAAAATATATATAATTTCTCCCTTTTATCTACTAGATTGCACGGAACCCTCGGTGAGCGAGTCTGACTCGCACTTGTCCGGTTTTTTTAGCTTTAGTTTTCTGAGTTTCCTCCCATTATGGAATCAAACTTAAACGCGTATTTAAGTAAAAAACACTCTATTAAATTTCCAAGGATGTAATGATCCGGTTCCGTCATCCATTCTCCTTCTATCCGCTGAAATACGCACATATTGTGTTAATTATTTACTACCATTTTTATTTTTTATGCTACCATATTTTTAGACAAGTAAGCTGTGATCAAAACACCTAGCCTATTAAGCGAAAAGGGTTATCCGCCGGCCAATAAAACGAGTAGACAACTCAATTCCAGCGCACATTTTTCAACAAACGCATTTACCTAGATTAAGTCACAAAATCCCCGAAATTAGTCACTTCTCCCCAAACAACACAGATTAACAACCAGTTACAAACCCTAGTCACAGTTACAACTGTAGTTAGTATAAGAAAACACCACAGATTACGCCACAGTCAGTGCAAGCAAAAGGCACCTTTTAATAAAACGGTGTTACTCGTTAACGGGAGAATAAACGGTGTTCCACGAAAACACGACGCAGGAATGTTTTAATTTTGCAAAGATTGTTATCTTGTCCCTGTCCGTTATTCTTTGTCTTCATTATTTATTCGAGATTTTTAATTAAAATAGTTGTTGAAGGTAACTCGCCTTCGTGAGGTGGGCAGGGTTGCCAGGGGAAGACAGAAAAACTGTTAATTTTTGCTCACTCTAAAGAATGAACGCACCGGCAAGCGCAGCGTAGGAAGACCAGCCACGCATAAGTGGCAGGCAGACGCTGATTGCAAGCCGCTTCCAATCGGTCTTTTTGGGAAATCCATAGCGGAGGCCAGCAGAGGACTTCTTATGGCTGAGATGATGATGATGTAGATGAATGAATGTGATGTGAATAGGAAGAGCCGCTTGAGGCTTGTGACAGTGACAATTGCACGATTTCGACATGAGCTTTGAGTTTTATGTGGTTTTTTAAGGTGGTATAATTGACAAAATTATTCTTTTTTTTTCAAAGTTATTCTTATTTTCAAAATTATTCTCATTTACAAATTTATTCTTATTTTCAAAATTATTTTTATATACATAATTATTCTTATTTACCCAATCATGATCGAAAAGAGTACGTATGTTTGAGTTTCAGTTTGAGTTTGATTGAGTTTTAAAAATTAGTTATTTATTTTAGTTACTTATCTCTAATATCGTAAATGTAAATTGGCTGTAAATCATATTCGTCGAAAAAAATACAGGTGATTAATTGTTTCTTTATTACCTACGATTTAAGCCTTAAAGGTTTGATTAATTTTGATGTGTCGTTAGTTTTATTTTTAACACTATGAGTGTCAAGATATTTTAATATATTTTATATTTTTACGAGTTTTATTAATGATAATTAAACTCGCAAAAGTAAATGAATAGCCAAGTGCGTGTCGTACTACGATCAATTTAGGGTTCCGTAGTTTCATAATTATAATAATTTATGTGACCTTAGAACAGGGTCTTGTAATGGAACAAACCTTTTTTTTTGCATGCAGCAGTTTTGAAGTCACCAATCACCTATCGAAATCACTAATTCTCAAGAAAAACAAATAAATCTAAACTGACATTATTGCTGCTGACTGACTGCTGACTTTTTTTTTTATTTTATTATTATTAGTTGTGATATTGTATATGGAATCAAATTCTGAAATAAACAAATTATTATTATTATTAAACAACGTAATTCTGGCAACCTTACCCGAGATTTTGAAGTTGGCGTAAACAAAGTAAAGATTAATTACAAGGAGAATTGCTTTTGTTCTGTCGAAGTTTAATGCGGGAGTCATTCTGAGCTGATTTAATGACCGGGAAGCAACCATGGCCGCGAGGAAATAAGGCTTCAACTTCAATCAATCAAGTCGGACTCGACTGACAGGATTGATCTTGCATGACAGTTTGAGAATCGGGAATAAGGAAAAAAGGATACTTACTTGAATATTGGCGCGGACTTTAGTTTGCACCACCACTCAAGTCTTATAGAAATGGCGTTTCAATCGCATTCCGGCCATACTTACTATTAAAGAATTCTGTGTTCCAGCGGACAATGGTAGGCCTGTCAAATTAAGGCCCCTAGCACACGGCGTATTTTAAACGCGCAGACGACGCGCTGGGAACGCACGTATACGCGCTTCAAACGAAATTTGAACGCAACCTTGTAACCTAAGCACACGGGGTGATCGTAAAATGTGCGTCATCTGCGCGTATACGCGCAGATACAGCGATACAGAAGCGCTGTAACTGCGGTGCGGGCGGTGCCGTGGCGTGAGCGGGCGCCCCTTCTCTACCCGTCCTTCAGCCCTTTGTACGCGCATCAAACGAGTTTCGAACGCGCTTCATATGCGCGTTTGTATCGCGTTTTACGCACGTTCGAATTTATAAAAACGCACAAATCGGCATCTACGGCGCAGAAAACGCGCGTTTCTGAAACGCCCGTCATCTGCGCATTTAAAATACGCTATGTGCTAGCAGCCTTAGTTCCGAAATTTCACCATCGGACTACAGTAGTGGCGCGCACGCATGCAGCGGGAAATTCAAATTTCAATATTTTTTAACTTCAATCAATCAAGTCGGACTCGACTGACAGGATTGATCTTGCATGACAGTTTGAGAATCGGGAATAAGGAAAAAAGGATACTTACTTGAATATTGGCGCGGACTTTAGTTTGCGCCACCACTCAAGTCTTATAGAAATGGCGTTTCAATCGCATTCCGGCCATACTTACTATTAAAGAATTCTGTGTTCCAGCGGACAATGGTAGGCCTGTCAAATTAAGGCCCCTAGCACACGGCGTATTTTAAACGCGCAGACGACGCGCTGGGAACGCACGTATACGCGCTTCAAACGAAATTTGAACGCAACCTTGTAACCTAAGCACACGGGGTGATCGTAAAATGTGCGTCATCTGCGCGTATACGCGCAGATACAGCGATACAGAAGCGCTGTAACTGCGGTGCGGGCGGTGCCGTGGCGTGAGCGAGCGCCCCTTCTCTACCCGTCCTTCAGCCCTTTGTACGCGCATCAAACGAGTTTCGAACGCGCTTCATATGCGCGTTTGTATCGCGTTTTACGCACGTTCGAATCTATAAAAACGCACAAATCGGCATCTACGGCGCAGAAAACGCGCGTTTCTGAAACGCCCGTCATCTGCGCATTTAAAATACGCTATGTGCTAGCAGCCTTAGTTCCGAAATTTCACCATCGGACTACAGTAGGGGCGCGCACGCATGCAGCGGGAAATTCAAATTTCAATATTGTTTTCCTTGTATTCAGGTCAGGTAACTTGGTTATTTATTTACCAATTAATTCGTGTGCGATACGTTGTGGCTACGTCGTTCGGACTGCTCGATTGTGGAACCCGCTTCCTGACTGGGTCATTGCCGATAGATATAATCTAGGCGTTTTTAAATTGCGAGTGACTTGGTTTCTTCTATGTTAGCGCGCTCCATCGTAGATCGCAACGTCGCTTAACATCAGGCGAGTTGGCGATCAAGCACACACCTATTTCTACATAAAAAATACGTCTGCTCGGCTCGGCACCCGAATAATCTTAACTTTCCAGCCGAGCTATAACCAAGCCTTACAGCCATATTTTTCAAGTATACAGAAGGAAAAAACTATCTAAAAACAAGTATGGCGCCTCTGTGGTGGATTTGATTCTTCCGTTAACGTTTGAATTTTCCTACTAATTTAGAAAATCATGACATGTATGAGTAGAAAGTACTACCATAGCATGGTTTTAAAAGTATATGCTGCATGCTTCTGAAAAAAATATAATATTTAATCAGAGAGTAATATTACAGTATGAAAGTGAAGGATTTACAAAGTAACTCAATAATAGATTCAAGGAGTGGATGGAACCTCTGTCACCTCGCGTCGGGAAGTTTACTTCTTCGCCGACGTTAATTCCCGGTAGACCATATTGCAGAATATTTAGCGAGAGACGGATAGAATAATAAAAATTAATATATAATATAATTATATAATAATTTTTATATTTTTAAATAAAAACTACGGGTCACTCACGTCTGTTTTGAGCCGAAATATCCGACTATAGTTTCAACCGCATTCGGCGGTTTTCGGCAGTGCAAGGCGCGTCACCGAATGAGAGTGATGTATGTGCTGTTCCTTTGAAAAAGACCGCCGAATGCGGTTGAAACTATAGTCGGATATTTTGGCTCAAAACAGACGTGAGTGACCCGTAGTTTTTATTTAAAAATGGGTGAAAACCACGTTAATTTCCATAGTAAAATAATTTTTATAGATAAAAAAAACAACCGATTTCGAAATTCGCATTCTCGCTTTATCAATGTTTTGATAAAGTATCAATGAGATGTAGCGTCAGTCCTCAAAAACGTCCGAGCTCAATGAGATCTAATTAGGCCCCTTACACGATTAAAATAAATTCGATTTTCAAAATAATTCGAAGCGGCAAAATAGAATAGACGTCCTAGATTTCTCAATCTAAATTAGGCTTAGCGTGGCGACATAGTCTTTATATCAAAATCTTTAAGTTCGTTGTTGTTGGTAGACTTTATGTCCACGTGATGGAAGGCCATTGTTTGAATAACAATGTTTTTTGCAGTTATTTTGTTTTAATTAGTTTGAAAAACTGAAAAAACAGACTTCAACCTGTTTAGGCTGTAGGTGATCATATAGAAACATACAAACACTCGAAAAACATAAGCCTGCATCTTACGCAGTCGGGTAAAAACATTACCACATTTCGAGGCAGATTTGAAGGTTTACTTCTGTTCCCTCCTAGTCTATTCGTAAAGTTTTGAAGGTAGCATGTCGTTATTAATTATTCAGATGTCATCGAGATCTTGAATTTCTGAGTTTGTTGTAGTTGCACTGCTTTCGTTTTGTGCTGTATGAATTTAGCTCACTTACTGGTATATAAGATTAAAAATTAAAAAAAAAAAACTTTTTTTGAAAATTAACGTAAATCACGGTAAATATCCCGTTACGACTTACGCTAAGAATATTTCCAATGAAATACTCTTTCCAATAAAATAAAAAATTGATCAAAATCGGTGCATCCGTTTGAGAGCTACAAAAACTCCCTTACCTTATACTTCTTATTGAACCGATATGTTTATACTGCAAATTTAAGATCTACGCGACTTTGCTTTACAACTGAATTTCAGACTAGAGGAGTACTAGTAGTCAATTTTTGAGCTTCTGGATCATTTGACACTGGATCTTTTTGGTCTTGTCATCTTGGGTCACTGGACCTTGTGAACCTGAACGGAACAGTTCACAGATTTTCTCATGAAAAACGCGATTTCACTTCACTCGACTACACTACTAACTTTTCTCCTAATAAATTAATCGTTTTTATAGTGTTCATTGTTTTTATAATTGTATAGACAGTTAAAAAAATTACGCACATCCGACGGGACTTGAACCCGCATTATCCCGGTCTGTACCTGGGAGCCTTTACCTTTACTAAGGTGTCACATGGGAAGGTTAACTTTTGTACAGTATTTTTTTGTTTAAACCAATAAAGCGTTGGTGGTTCCTTCCGTAACAAATCGCGTTTGTTAATTACTTAATTGTAACTAAACTTAATTGTTATTGTTAATTATAAATACCATCATTATCATGAACCGTCTAGACAGTAAAATAAGTATACAAAAAGATAAACAGACGATTCTAATTTTAGCTTCTATAAATTTGCTGAATGTAGGTAATAATTGGCGACGGATTGTGCAGCGAGCCACCACCCGGAACAATGACCACGACCACTCTGCCAAGAGTGATCACGACTAAGAAGAAGGTAATATTTAACAAATATTAAAAAAAAACTGAAACAAAACTGAAACTGAAACAAAATTTATATTACAAGGCTAATTTTATTATAACAAGGCCTCATTATTATGCCTGTTTTTACTTAAACAAACTTACCAAGCTCGATGTTATTTAGTTTAGTATCCTCTCTCATCCACAGATTTCCTAAACAAAAACTATACCAGAGTCAAGTGCAAAGAACTTTAATATACCGTCCTGAGCCGACTTTACAACAATACAACTTAGCTGGAATATAAACTTCAGCGTTAACCTAGGCGGCTATTCTCATTTCACTCGATATTTTGTACAGTAATAAATAATGCTACTTATTAAACAAATCATGTTTTTCCAATTTCTCGAGGAATCGTACGTGTATGTGAATAATCTGGGGGCACGGCCGTGCCCCCGCCATGTGAGCCAGGGTACGGCCGGGACTATCTTTTCTCGAAGCGATTCGTCGGTTTGGATGTTTCCAAATTACCTCCTACCGTACGGTCTAAACAGTTTGACCAGTTTTGAAATATCGTCGTTGGAAATTTAAAAATCTCCCATGTGTAATATTAGTACAATCACACTCGAGTTAATGGATTCGATAACCATTGTGAAAACCAGTATAAAATACGTCTATAAAAAAACGAGAAAAAACCGTGCCTTTTGTATGCTAATACATTTATTTTTTTAACTAAATTTACATTTATTTTTAAATCTAGCATACAAGAGGAATACTTAATGTTTCAAATTCCACTTTATCGTAACCCTCAACAAACTTTTTTGGAACAAGTTGATTTTACAAGAATTATCATAAGTAATGTTAATTTAAATGCATTTTAAAGCAGCATTCCACGTACTTTCTCATAAAAACGTACACTCAACATCATATCAAGTATAAAAAGTTTACTTAAGTTATGAAAATAACGAGTAAATGAGTTACGAAAGTCGCTCTTACGCTGTCAGATAATATCTTTTTCTGTTAATACAAGTACTTGTAATAACGTCTATTATATTCTTACTATCACGAGGCTAGATAGGTATTTTTTTATTCGAAAATAGGTTTGCGCTTGACCGTCAACACACCTGGTGTTAAGCGACAGTTACGGTCTACGATGGAGCGCACTCGCCTAGAAAAAACCTATTCACTCACGATTTGAAGACACCTAGATTATATCTATTTGGAAAGACACATTCAGGAAGCTGTATTATTATAAATACTGTTGTGATCGAAAGTTGAAATATCGAATGCGATATAATATCGAGAACGCGAGAATAATGCCCCACCTCTGTTGCCAGCACTTCGAAATCGCTGTGTATTATAAAACTTTATCGCTTTTTGAATCAGCTCGGGATGGAACTAAAATATAGTCTCCGTTGGCAGTTTCAAGGCTTTCTGTTTTGTGGCATTTAATTGAAATAAACGGACCGCTCCGGGCTAGTTTCGAGAGTTTCCAGTATTTTGCATAGTGTGAACAGTAATCAAGTTTTTTTTAATGCAAGATAGATCTACGATTGACCACCAGCTCGTCTGATGTTAAGCGACGGTGTGGCCGAGGATGGAGCTCGTCGATCTAGAACATGTCTATTCACTCTAGCCTTGAAAATTCCAAGATTGCAAAAGTATTATTTATTATTAATATTAAATAATAATAAATAAGCCTTTTATTTCCGTAATAAATAAATAATCGATTTAAATAATTTTTGTAGTAAAATATTTAAAAAAAAGTATTATATAAGCGAAAGTAACTCTGTCTATTTGGTTGTTTGTTACCTTTTACGACTAAATAGCTGAACCGATTACTATATAATTTGATGCAGATATAGCGCAGATCCTGGAAACTTACTTAAGCTACATTTTATAATCATCATCATCGCCGTTTCATCACTACTCAGGTAAAACCACATGACGCAGCTACTCATATAGATATAGAATTCTAAGATTATATACTTGGTCTGTGTACAGCATTATGTATAATTTGCTTACAGTAATTTTACTTTTTATATTTGTAATTAAAGTTTGGTATTACACCGATGTGCTAAAATTCAAAATACATCGGGTGAATTCATGGGTATGCATATTTTTTACGAAAAAGAAGCCGAAAAAGCGTGGTAGAAATTATTTCTTTCATTTTTGTATGGAAGAGCGAGCGAAAATGTTTCTCTTAATATCACCATTTCTATAAAAAGATCTAGTAAGAAAATAATCTTTATTACGATAAAATTAAGAACAACAACAAAGGAACTAGAATAGCTGTTCGTACCGTGTGATCAAGAAAGGGTGAATCAATAGGCTCACCCACAGAATTCGCCCTCTCCCTTCCGGGCCATAATCCGTATCGTTCAATTTAATATCAATGGCCGATAACACTTACACCGCATTAGCTTTCAGGTAAGATGCTGCCAATATTTGAAGTACAGTCTATTATCTGGAGATGGGCTGAACCTGGGGTGACAATGTATATGTGTGTAGGCGAGATTGGGCTTTTGTGTTGCGATTGTCTAGAGACGAGGCTTATTAAGGGTCTTACTTAGGCACTTCGTACATTATGATACTCGAAAGAGACGATACTTCAATCTTAAAACACTTGTTCGCTACACGGGCTCGTACATTGCGCTCATGAAAAGAAACCGGACAAGTGCGAGTCAGACTCGACCACCGAGGTTTCCGGAAATTCCACGAAATCGGGAACTAAGTTGAGAAAACTTTAGGGCGAAGGAGTTTTTTTTTTTTTTAATTTCTCATCATAAACTGAATATTACACATCTAGGAAATAATTCAAAACCTGTTTTAGCTTGTGATAATGAAGTTTTTTCATAAGATACCCCACATGATACGGTTAACTCACTTTAAAATTTGGACTCTCATTCTTCAGTAAAGACATGAAAAATTTACAGTTTTTCGTTTTTTTTCTTTTATGTGTAAAGACAATGCTTCTTGCCAAATTTTATAGTTTTTGGTCAACGGAAAGTACACTATAGGTTTTGATTCCCTTGTGAGTGTCCAAATATGTGAGTTTTTTTGTCGGGGGATTTTGAGTTTTCTAAACTTATACTTGTTTACAATGAGAAGATGGCCCGTTCCCAGCAGTGGGACAGTTTGTACAAACAGGGCTGCAAAAAAAAAAAAAAAAAAAACTTGTTGAAGATACAAAATGACTGAATGAACTTATTAAAAAATCGTCTTTTATAAAACAAGAAAATAAAGTCACGAATATTCGACAAAAAATTTTATTTTATTTCCAAAAATACCGGTTAGAAGTGCATCCAGTGTCTACCTGCCATTTGCATGAGGTCTTCTGTCCACCTTGTGGCTGGTCTTCCTACGCTGCGCTTGCCGATGCGTAGTCTTAACTCGAAAACTTTTCCGTCTCACCGGCCATCAGTAAGTCATCTACGTGCTATGTGCCCTGCCTGCCCACTGCCACTTGGTAATCCGCTGTGCTATGTCGGTGACTTTAGTACGTGTCGGATCTCACAGAGAGACTCCACACAAGAGTGTTAATCTCCTTAAATTAAAATTAGTCCTAAATGTTCTATCCATAACGTTAACGTCTTGCTTCTGTCCGTATAAATACAACGTAAAGTTAAATAAAAACTTGTAAAACTATCTCTGTTTTCCTTGACTTATGGACATACAAGTCGTAACTTCCTTGGAACTGCCCGTTAGCGATGCCTTAAGGAAAAAACGTCGCCGAGCTGTTTTTATCTACTAAAGCTCGTGATATGATCTCAAGATGTTTTCTATTCATTTTACAATATACTTAGATGGTGCCTTGACTTTTTAAGTAGCTTTTCAGGCTTATTTTTAGACAAGGTTGACCTTTGAGGAAAATAATTATTGTAGAAGCTTTATTTTTATCTCTAAAGTAATTGGATTGTTTTAATATACCTAAAAAAATTGGTTAGCTAGATTTTTTTTTCCTTTTTAAGGACATCTTAAATCTCTTAAGAGGTGGAAGTTCCTGTGTTCAAATGTGTGTATATTTTTGTTTTATTTATGTTCATTATTTCTCCCTTAACTGAGGATTGGTTTTGGATTTGTTTTTTGAGTTGGATTCGCTATTTTGACCAGGTGGTTCAATTTTTTTAAAATAATGATGTCAAATGACGATGATGATATCGCTAACTAATTTCAATCCCATACAGTTTTTTAGGGTTCCGTACCCAAAACCCTTTGGGTACGGAACCGTCCCGTTTTACCCAAAACGGGACCCTATTACTATTACTGAGACTTCGCTGTCAGTCCGTCTGCCGTTCGTCCATCCGTCCCTCTGTCACCAGGCTGTATCTCATGAACTGTGACAGTTAGAGAGTTGAAATTTTCACAGATGATGTATTTCTGTTGCCGCTACAACAAGAAAAACTAAAAAAACAGAATAAAATAAATAATTAAGGGGCTCCCATACAACAAACGTGATTTTTTGCTCGTTTTTGTTCGATATTGATAACGGCAACAGTAGTCGCTTGAAATATTCATAAAATATAGAGTTATATTATTTATAAAAAAAAAAAAAAAAAAAAAAAATTAAGGGGGCTCCCATACAACAGACATGTTTTTTGCCGTTTTTATAGATAATGGTACGGAACCCTTCGTGCGCGAGTCCGACTCGCACTTAGCCGGTTTTATTTCTATTCTGCTGGAATTCACAAAAATGGAACGCCACTTGTCTAATACCCCAGAGCTGGACACTAATGTCCAAAACCAGCAACATTGGAAAAGTCGGGTGCATAAGTCGGGGTTCAGGGGCCTTGTCCCAGTAATGATACACTACAAGCTAGCAGCATAAGCGCAAATAAAACATTACTTTACATATTCTTGAATAAACGTACCCGCTTCTTAATTACAAACGAGATGTCGTCTGCGCATACAGTGCTTTTGACACAAAATCGATTCAAATTAAAAACGTTATTTGAAAACAATCAACTCAAAGAACAAAGTAAATTGAAATAAGAACAAACAAGGCATGGGCCGCAAATTCAAGGAGCATTCGAAATGAGATGCGGAAATAGGGAGGCTTGTATACTAAGTATGACAGCAAATATAATTTTATTAAAACATATTTACCGTGGTTCACGCGAACCACGGTAAATATCCCTTTAATGATAAAAAAATTAATGATGTTTAAATGAATGACCGTGATAGTTTAAAAAAGTGTTATATAATTTTATTGATCGAGTGAGCGAAGCGAATAAAGGTGTCTGCTTATACTACCAAAATTTTCTTTCTTCTGTCAAATGTTTATTGGTGCTTTTGTACGTAATTATCGTATTTTTCAACTAATCTTTACGAAAATTTGTACAGAAGTTGTACAATTTTATTATTATCGTCGGGGATTTTTGATTCAGGATTTCCTCATAATAGGGTTTTTATTGTGGCGTCATTTAATGACCGATTTTGATATTTTTTACAAAGTTCGGTAAGTACTTAAATTTAAACAAACAAATAAATTATGAGCAAAACCGGTGAAAGCGTTGACGCAACAAAATGCTCTGCAATTTCAGCTAAGAGAGATTGAGTTTGAAGATCAACGAGCTATCTCTCTCGGGCATCGCAATTTTTTTAAACATATAAAACCATTGATTAGTGATATTAGAAAAGTGAGAGATTTGTTTATTTCGATAGGAGAAGTATTAAAAAAAGTTTTTTTCATATATCACTTATATGAATAAAACTTTATAAAAAAATACTAGATATACGTATACTAGCGACGGAGTAAGAAAACACATATACTTTCTTACTCCTCAACCAATTTAAAAGATATCAAAGAAAAACTTTTTTAATATCTCCTTTAAAAATAAAAAATAAATCCTCGCATTTTTATATTCTTACTCAATGATTTTATGTTTAAAAATTAGAAATGATGTGATGCGCGAGAGTGATAGCTAAGTTGAGCCTATTCTCAACAAGTATCAATGATAAAAGAAAAACAAAATACCCGACTGCAGAAAAGAGGTTTTTGCAGCCTAGCTTATGATTTTTTTTTAAATTTTGATGTGCTCAGTGTCACTCTCACAACTAAGACGAATCTATTGACACCACTCACATCAAAATCGGTCAAGCCGTTTAGGCTCTAGGGCGTGTCAAAGAAATATTCATAAATATATACACTCGAAAAACGTAACCCTCCTTCTTACGCAGTCGGGTAAAAAGAGGAGAAGTTATTTGGCAGAAACATTTTATACTCAATTCTGAATTATAATTTATAATAGGTACGAACAGGTAATAATACAAATTTTGTAGCGGTCCAGCCCAAGAGCTCTAGCCTAGAATACACGAGCTCTATTCTACTGTTCGTAGAACTTGTATGTTACAAGGTAAATTGACGACAGTCGATTGTTTAAGGCGCAGCATAAAGCGTTTGATCAGATATCAGATTCCGGCCCTCAACACCCAGTATACGACCCTCAATACTCAGTATACGACCCTCAATACTCCAATACTCAGTATACGACACGTGTTTTGAACTCCGATTGCCTACTTGATAATATATTTGTATGCATCTCCAGTTAGTAGAATTCTACGGGTTAATTATGATTTGAATACTAGGGGGCTTACCGAAAAACCTTACTTAACTTTAAACATTGTTTTACATATTTTGTCAACTTCTTTTTTTTTTTTTTTTTTTTTTTTTTTTTTTTTTTTATCCGTCCTCCTCCACCCATAAACCCCCAACGAAAGTCGTCAGGGCTCTTGTATAATTTGTTTTTGTTTTTACATCGTCCAGATTTTACAATAAAAATAAATAAATAAATTTAAGTTAATGTCTAGAGGCTTAGTAGGTTGTTTAAGATATAACTTTGTCGTTGTTATGTTTAGTCAATTTATTTTAAAATGTATATATAGTAATGTAAATATATATTTATAGTTTGTATACGTAGTTAAATAAAGCTTTATTATTATTATTATATGTAGCTTCAATGGTACACAAGTACAGTGTCATTGCTATAAAAACTATGTTATAGTTTATTTATTATTCTTTTGTTCCGTGCCTGTTTTATGTGAATATTTGTTTATTTATTAGTTGCGTATTTATATCTTATGTATTGTTGTATATCTCCCGAAAATTTCCTATTGATATATCTATATTATCAAATATAGTATTCAATATTTTTTATGTATCTATTTGTTCCTCTTTATTACCTTTGATGCTAAACTTATACAGTACTTCAAAAATATTTCTCGTATATTTTTATCTGCTATAATATATTTTATATTCTCTATCGTGATCCTTTCTCCTATTTCCTGTTCTATATTATATCTTTCTAGGGAGTAGGCAGGGCATTCCGTCAATATGTGTATAATGGTCTCATCCTTGTCAGGTTCACAGATACACGATGGATTCTCCTTACACTTGAAGCGATACAAGTATTCGGAGAATCCACCGTGTCCCGTCATCACTTGTGTTAATACGCCTGTTGGTGATATACTTCTGATGGTGGTATAGGATGAGACCACATCCGGCAAAAATACCTTTGTAGTGGCTGCCGTACTTCCAGTCTGGTATCTCCGATTCCATTTGTCAAGCGACTCCATTCGGATTTGTCGCTTGACAAATGATACCGGACATAGATCGTAATGTGGCTTCGTTTTTATTTTTTGGGCCGCGTCCTTGGCCAGTTGATCCGCTCTCTCATTGCCCTCAAGGCCCGCATGCGCTTTAATCCAATAGAGTTCAACTCGCTTATTTAGTTTTTTGCACTCTATTAGATTATTGCGAGCTTTGACCGCGAGGGCATGTAGAGAGCGGTAATTGACCACCGTTTCCAAGGACGACCTGGAGTCGCTATAAATACCGAAACTCGTTTCGGGTCGCTTTTTAGCCTCTTCCGTCGCTTTCCATATGGCCAGTAATTCGGCCTGAAAAACGGTGCAGTAGGACGGCAACAATAATTTCAGGCATTTGGTTTCGGCAGCATCATTCCAAAGAGATAATGCTGCCCCAACCCTGCCTTCCATTTTACTGCCGTCCGTGAATATGCGTACTGCTTGAGTATTGTGTGTGTTTACATCTTTTGCGTTTTCCAGGCGTAAAAATTCCAGACGTATATGCTGCTCAGGATGTGGCGTATCCTTAAACACTGTCGGTGTCTCAATTTCCCCTCCCGGCGTTGGCTCAGTCACTCCCCTCTTTGCTTTATAGAGCGCTGCAGCTTCTTGAATTCGGAGATCGAGGGGAAGCAGCCCAGTCAACGCCAGTGCCGAGTTCAGAGAAACCGTTCTGTAGGCTTTACACAATTTCTGCGCAAAGCCTCTTTGAACAGCGTTTAATTGTCTTTGGATCCCGAGTTTTTCGGTAGCTTCCGACCATGCACCCGCCGCATACATTACCACCGGCTCTATTACTGCGATATAGATGGTTCGGATAATTTCCGGGTGGAGGCCCCAGCTCACTCTTGCGGCTCTGGATAGCTGTTTATATATACCCAACGCTTTTCTGCACACATTTGCAACGTGGGTATTGAAAGTCAACTTATCGTCTATCCAAAGCCCCAAGAGCTTTATTTCCTTCGACATAGCAATGTCTATCCCGCCCATGCGGAGCAGTGGGGTATCAAACTTAAGTTTTCGCGTCAACAGCATTGCATTTGTTTTATGCGGAGCGAATTTCAACTTATTTTTGACTCCCCACCGCTGCACATAGGCGAGAGCGTCATTAGCACGTTGCTGCACCTCCAACGCAACATCCCCATCGCATACAATGACGATATCGTCTGCAAAGGCCTGGCAGTAATCCCCACGACGCTGCAATCCTTGCAGTAATGGGTCGAGGAGGATGTTCCAGAGGGTTGGGCCGCTTATTGATCCTTGTACGCAGCCTTTCGTTGTGTTCTTCACCACCTCCTCGCCCGCGTAACGTAACCTTACCCGTCTATGCTCTAAGTAGCTGTCGATCACCCTTCGCAGGTTGATGGGGCACTCTTCCTCGGCTAGTCTCAGCCTTATAGCCGGCCACCACGCACTATCAAACGCGCCCTCTATGTCTAGCGATATGACCGTGACAAGTTTTTTCTGTTTTAGTTTGTCACGTATATGCTGTATAAGGACGTAGAGGGCGTCCTCCGTGCTTTTTTGAGGCATAAAGCCGTATTGGCGAGAGCTAAGCCTTGGAATGATATGCCACTTAATCCTAGCCATCAACATCTTCTCCAGAATCTTTCCCATCACCGGCAGTAGGCCAATTGGCCTATAAGATTTTGGATCTGTGTAACTTCCCTTTCCCGGTTTTCTCAGTATTACAACAGTCGCTTCCTTCCACGGGTCTGGGAAGTGACCCAGATCCAAGCACTTATTGGCCAGTGATAGGAAAGTTTCCGGAGTTAGGTAAATTACGCGCTTACAGATGTCCGCTGTTAAGCCATCTGAGCCTGGAGCTTTTTTGGGGTCAAAAGATTCGACAGCAGATCTGAGCTCCTCAAGGGTAAATGGTGGGTCATGGGTTTCATCATGACCCACTGCATTTACTTGTTCTGATTTTGCTCTTATACTTTTATAATAATAATAATAATAGTACTTTTATTTCAGAAATAATATCCATATCAAAATTAATTACCAAATATCAAAACACAAAAAGCATACACAAATATTCAAATAAATCATAATTAAAATGTCACAAAATAATAAAAATCAATGTCAACAAAAAATGAACAAAAAAAAACAAAATAGCAATAAAATATGTCAGAATAGTCAAAGTCATAGTAATAATAATCATAATTTTGCGCCCATTAAAATCGTCATCCACTTGTGCTGGATAGGACAATCCTTGCGAGAAATGATCATTTCCAGGATGCTGTTGCGACTGTCACGCGCCCGCTGCTGCAGTGAAGCGACTTTCTTGCGAATCATCGCATGAAAGTCGTCCGTGCGCGCTTCAGCGAACATCTCAGATGCACTACAAAAACGTGGCAGTCGCATCAGCACCCTAAAAATGTCATTATATTGGACACGCAAAGTACTGGCAGCCCGGCGAGTGTGGTTTATCCAAAGGCTGCTCGAGTAGAACGACTGGCAGTAAGCCTTAAAAAGCGTGATTTTCACTTCTCTCGAGCAGCGAGCGAACCTGCGTGCGATCATATTTCCCCGGACTGCCAGAGCTCTACGCTCTCTTTCGATGTCTGCGTCATCTTTCAGATCATCGGTAACTATGTGCCCCAGATAACGAAAACTATTCACCACCTGCAAAGCCACACCGTTCAGCCTAATTGGCGGAACATGTGCTGGCTTAACATTCCCACTTTTAAATATGAGCACCTCACTCTTTTTGGAGTTGTATTTCAGTCCATGTTCCGCCGCATACGCCTCACAAATTGCAATCATCTTCCGAACTGAACCCACCGACGGACCCAGCAGCACCATGTCGTCTGCGTAGCTAATGTTATTGACGCATACTCCATCAATGATGCACCCTATATGGGTGCTGCTGAGCTCACCGATGAGGTCATTTACATAGAGGTTGAATAGCAGAGCTGAAGTTATACCACCCTGCCGGACACCACACTCCATGCCATACACATCAGACAAAGCCCCTGCCCATCGTACCTGATTCCGTTGACAGCCATACCAACATCTTAGGATGGAAATGACTTCGGCTGGCACACCCGCATCCCGGAGCTTCTCCCAAAGCTTTCCATACAACACCGTGTCAAAAGCCTTTGAGAGGTCCAGGAAACAAGCGTAGACCGGCGTCTTCCTTCCCGTATAGTACCTGACAGCCTGCTTAAGACATAAAATTGCACTCTCCGTTGAAAGTCCAGCTCTAAAGCCAAACTGAGCATCATGCAGTTGAATGTGTTGTAACAATATGTCATTAAGCAAGCTGTCAAGAACCTTTGCCAGTATCGTTGCCAAAGATATAGGTCGGTAGTTGTGTTTATCAGATGCATCTCCAGTTTTACATTTGATAATGGGCACTACTATTGTCCTAGTCAAATCATCCGGTAAATACCCATGACAAAGACACAAGTTGTAAAACATGGAGAGCACACGCGGCATATGAACGCCTGCATATTTGAGATGCTCGATGCTGAGACTGTCATGTCCAGGAGATTTGCCTCTCTGCATTGAGCAAATATTTTTTTTAATTTGTTTTGCTTTAAAGCTTACAGTACGCTCTGAACTGACAGTCTCTTCATCCAACAATCGATTATTGGCAGTCTTAATCCCTGATGCTATCATAAAGTGATCCTTAAAATTTTATGGTCTGCGTTATCATCTTCTCTTCTGTCCTCGGGGTAAAATGTTTCAGCCAGCTTCGCTGCAGAGCTTTTCGAATCAAGTACCCGACCATCCACAATCAAAGGTAAGTCCTCATATCTTTTATTTGTTTTTGCCATGATCCTATAAATTCCCTGCCACACTCCTTCCCTATCCTGCTTCTCACAAAACTGCCTCCAACTCCTTATTTGTGCATCCTTGATCGCGCTTTCGTACTTTTCTTTTGCTTCCAGGTACTCAGCAACGACTTTGTTTCTCCGGACAACTTCTCGCTGACACGTAATGACACTTTGCGGAAAGAAGACAGAGAATTTAAGACGATGGTTAAGTTAAGCAACGTTTTTCGGTAAGGCCGTATATATTTAAGACTCGTGAGCACTCAACTTCACTACATAATCAAAAAATAAAACGATATGTTAAAAAAGCTATAGGAATTATGAATATTTTGTTAAAGGTTACTAGTGAAAAAGCTCCTTAACGGGCAGGGCGTCTGGCTTTTAATTAACATTTTGTTTTAAGCTTAAGATGTCTTTTAAAAGGTTGGCTTGTATGGCAAAATAAAAACTCGGCCGCTTCCTTAGAAATTTTGTTTATAATTAATTTTTGGCCGAAAAGTCGGAATGAAGCGGACACGTTTCATACAATTGAGTAGCGTACAGGGAAGGTTTATGACTCCTTCCATTGGGATAAGACTTTCTTGGTGTACTATATTCAACTTTAACTTTCGTCATCCAGAAAGACAAACTTCTTCACACACAAAAGCTTCCCACATTTATATCTATCAATATTCGATGTTCAACTTTCTTCATGCCTAAAGACACTGCTCATTCTGTCACTCGCCTACAAGCTTTCACATTTTATAATTATTGGCGTACGATATTCAACTTTCAACTTCCCTCATCCAGAAATTCTACTCACCCTCATCTAGCAAAAACACTATTCACTCCCTCTTCATCTTATCAGCCCTGTTTGTACAAACTGCCCCACTGCTGGGAACGGGCCATCTTCTCATTGTGAGAAGGGTTAGGCCATAGTCTGCCACGCTGGCCAAGTGCGGGTTGGCAGACTTCACAGATCTTCAAGATCATTGAGAACTCTCAGACATGTAGGTTTCCTCACGATGTTTTCCTTCACCGTTTGAAGTTGGCGGCAATCAACAATACGCACATAACTTCGAAAAGACAGAGGTGCGTGCCGTGGGATTCGAACCCAGGACCTGCGGATCACATGTCAGACGGTCTCACCACTAGGCTACCGGAAACTCACTCCCTCACTCACATATAACTCATTATATTCTACTATCAACTTCCCTCATCCAGAAAGACTACTCACCCTCATCTAGAAAACACTTTTCATTGCCTCACTCACGTACAAGCCTTAACATTTATATATAACTAATAGCGTATGATATTCCACTTTCAACTTCGCTCATCCAGAAAGACACTCTCCCAAACAATATACAAGTAGGTACGCCATAAACACGAGCCAATAAATCTCCCGAAGAAGTTAAACGGCGAAGAAAATTCATTCCGTCAAACACAGTCGGGAGTGACACCGGGAATCCTGTTAACTGAACTTAATGACTGGACGTTTCACTCATTAATACTGGCGTCCTTTATGCGGGCCCTTTTTGTACGACATTTGTTACTTCCCGGTTTTCGATTTTCAATGGTCCTTTTGTGTGGACTTTTGGGCTGGTTTTGTGGTTTGCTTTTTATTGTGATGAAGTGCGGACCAGCGAGATTGTTTTTTTTTACTTTTTGATAGACGAATTCATCTATGACAGCTACATCTCCATCGGTAATAAACTGGCTGGAAATTAAACAGCTTTACAAAATGTTTAAGTTCAACACATTCGCTAGTCTGTATGAAAGAAATAGCTTATTGTTTCAGGAAAGATTGCAAGATTGTCTTGACGAGGGACTACAAAATGTAATCAAAATCAGTTGAGTAAATGTACTGTAACCAGTAATGTCACTCGAATTTGTATCGTTTTTTCATTCAATAATAGCAATGGTTTTCCATGACTTTTGCCCCTTCTTTTATCCCTTTCCTATCCCCTAAACAATATATCTCCCCTGCAATCATCTTGCGTACCAACCCTTATTCTTATTTATCCCTTGTAATCTCCGAAATACGTCGTGTTTATCATACGTGTTAATACCTCCGAGACCGAGATTATTTTCTTCACCTTTGTCTGTAATTAATGTTTTCTGGCCCGTTCCTTTTATACATGGTGTTCGTGTAACCGACAGCCACGTCGAGAGACGGTATTAGATGGACCTGATCTCAAATAATAATTTATTAAAATAAATAAATATTTGTGGACATTTCACACAACACCATCTAGCCCAAACTAAGCAAAGCTTGTACTATGGAACTAGATGGCTGATAGAATACTTAAATACTTTTTTTTTTTTGTAAATATATATATATATATATATATGATACATAGAAACACCCAGACACAGAATAAACATCCATGCTTATCACACAAATGTTTGCCCTGGGTGGGGATCGAACCCACAACCTTTCAGTTCAGCAGGTAGACGTAGACACACTACCAACTGAGCCACAAGGCCAGTCAAACAACTCTTTGTCTAATGTAAAGTAATAAAATGTTTTGAGAGCAGTCAGACTTTTACTGTAGTTTTGAAAATTTGTTATACTTATACATCGTAAGTATTATAAACCAGACTATCATCAACAGAAAAATTAATCACTAGACTACCAAAGGGTAGTATGTGACATTCAAAAGTTAATGTAAGTACAAGTCTGCAAGTATTTAGTACAAACTATGGGGTGCTCTGTGTTACAAGCACAAACCTAAGTACACTGCACATTAAAACCCATAAAACAACATATGCATAGAGGCATGCCTGTACAACATATACATACTTACTCACACACATAGGTACACCATACTTACGAATTTGTATAAGCCTTGGTTTTTGACCAGTCAGATAAGATAACTGTCAAATCATCGAATATTAGAAATCCGAACATCTTGTAGGTATATTGTTTCTTTATCTGTACCGTAATCTAAAATGATCTAAACTACAGTCTGTGTATCCGAAGACAGAGTTATGAGGAAAAATATAAAATAGATAATTTTTTCATAAGGAAAATTGATAAGGATATTATAGCTATGTTTTTAAAACTGTTTAGTTTTCTTGGAAAATTAATGAAATTAAAATCTAGTCACTTTTAGGGTTCCGTACACAAAGGGTAAAATGGGACCCTATTACTAAGACTCCGCTGTCTGTCCGTCTGTCACCAGGCTGTATCTCATGAACCGTGATAGCTAGTTGAAATTTTCACAGATGATGTATTTCTGTTGCCGCTATAACAATAAATACTGAAAAACAGAATAAAATAAATATCTAAGGGGGCTTCCAAGCAACAAACGTGATTTTTTGCTGGTTTTTGATCGATATTGATAACGGCAACAGGTAGACGTTTGAAATATTCACAGAATATTGGGTTATATTATTCACTTTCAAAATAAATTAAAATTTAATTACTATCTAAGGGGGACTTCCGTACAACAAACGTGATTGTTTGCCGTTATTATGATGGTACGGAAACCTTAGTGCGCGATTCCGACTCGCACTTGGCCGGCTTTTTATCTTTATTACCAAACATAGAGAAACGTAAATGGATTTAGGTTTTGCGATTGCTATTCATTGAAATTAATCACCTTTTAAATAATACCTAATAGTGCAAACTTAGCTTCATTTGGGGCTAGATGGCGTTGTGTGAAAATGTCGTCTTCCAATATAATATATCGTATCATTTCAGATAATTTTACTTCCTATGTTTGTAATTACATTCTTGTTGCGTACTGCACAAGAATGGAATTCCTTGCCGCCATCTCTGTTTCCTGAGACCTACAATCTTGGAATTTTCAAGGCTAGAGTGAATAGATATCTTCTAGATCGATGAGCTCCATCCTCGGCCACACCGTCGCTTAACACCAGGCGAGTTGGTGGTCAATCGTAGATCTATCTTCTATAAAATAAAAATAAATTTAGTAAAACTAGACATGACAGGTGTGCCATTTTCGTTTTGTTTTTATTTATTGATAGGCTTGAGCTTCACCGCTAACTCGCCAAGAAAAATTCCTCAGGTAATCAACAATTTAGAAGTTCGTAAAATAAAAGTGGAAACAAAATGCTTCTTTCGGATTTATTAATATCACCATAAAATGACGATTTTCAAATTTCTTACAATCCGATAGAAGAATGGGCAATATGGAAAAAGATCATTCAGGTTCGATACACACTCACCGAAAAGAACATAAACAAAATAAAACTGACAGGTCTGTACTTTACGTCGATGTTCCAAACTTTAGAGTTAACTTAACTTAGCTCCTTTTTCGATGCACTTAGTCGCCTCGAGCTGATACTTTGCCAAACCATCCCAAAGATGCAATACTTTAAGCACAATCGAACTTCTGCTTGTTATAGCATGAACAGCTGTTCCAACTTTTAGCTGCTAATCGAGTCTTTGGCTCAATGTACGTGTCAAAATGTCAATCACGTGATTAGCGATTTGCCAGTGTCAAGTATTGAGATATCTTCAAGTTTCTTGAATAATACAAGTTGGATGTTCTAGTCACAGTCTAAGTCACGCAAACAGTCATTTTCAACTTTGAGTCTTGCCTCAGTCAAGTGATGGCGACTTTACTACTAGCATCTATGGAGTTTTGCCGATAACGTAAAATGATACGTTTCACTGCTTTATTTCATTTGCCCACACTCACGCACTTGATCGAATACTTAATGAATAAAACACCACCATCGAATCAATAATGATGAGATCCGTAGACACACGAATTTCACCGACATAGCAAAGCGAATTAGCAAGTTGAAGTGGCAATGGTGGAATGGTGAATACAAGCCGCTTCCAACCGATCTTTTTGGAAACCCCTATGGTAGGTCTATGTCCAGAACTGAACTTGGATGATTATGACTGAATAAAAAAAAAACCGGACAAGTGCGAGTCAGACTCGCCCACCGAGAGTTCCGTACAAAGTAAATAAAAGGGGGAAATCATATATTTTTTTTATATTTTCCTTCATAAACCGAAAAATATACATCGTAAAAATATTTAACACGTTCCTTGCTCACCACGCCTCCCACTCGGATCCGAGCGAGCGTCCCGTTCATTTTGTGGTAGTCAGTAAATCAGCGTTTGAGGCAGTCAACGTTACTTTTCGCGGCCACTCTGTACCTACTTAATCAAAATTCGCCTAAAAAGTTTTGATTCCCAGCTGAAGTGAAGCTTAAGCTAATGAGGCTCTTTCATATTTATTTTTATATTTCTTTTTTTTGTGATTAAATTAAAAATGTCCAGTTTTCGGATTTTTTCCTATATACTAACTCAATGCTCTAACACAATGCTTCTTGCCAAATTTCAGAGTTCTAGGTCAACGGGAAGTACCCCAAAGGTTTTGATTCCTCTGTGAGTGTCGAAATGTGCGTTTTATACTACATATTCGGCTGTAACTTTTTTTTACGAAAACTGAGAAATTTTATTTTTCTTTTTGCAGCAAGATACTATGGATCTGCGTATATGGTTTTAATTTCAACTCGATACCTTTACGCGTTCCCGAGATAATAATAATAATAATAATAAATATATCTTTATTGTACACCAAACATTACAATTGAAGGACACACGTTTTAACAAGTTTTAACTTATAACATAAATAAAAAGAGGAATACTAAACAGTAAAAAAAAAATTCGGTGGTACAAAGGCGGCCTTATCGCCTTGAGCGATTTCTTCCAGGCAACCTTTTGATAGAAAGGAAATGGAAGAAAAGGTTATGGAAGGTAGTGCACATACAAATATAGATAGTAAATATATTAACAAAATCAATATTAAAAAAAAAATATATAAATAACGATACTATAACAATACATACATTATACAATAAATATTCTATATATATATATATATATATATATATATATATATATATATATATATATATATATAAATACACCAAATTAACATAAGGAGAGATAATGATTATAAATGAGTTGTTTGAATATATCAAGGGATCTGGCTTGCCTGACGGAAACAGGCAGAGAGTTCCACAGCAGGACAGCTTGCACCGTGAAGGATTTGCTGTAGGATAGATTGCTATGGGACGAGGTTTGGAGCTTGAGTTTAAGAGCGCGGGAAGATCGTAGAGGATTAGTAGAGTGACCCTGTACAAACTCAAAACGTTCCTTCAAGTACACAGAGGTAAAGGGATTAAACAAAATTTTATAGAGAAAGGAGAGTATATGAGAATTACGGCGAAGTCGGATAGGTAACCATTTGAGCTTTTGGCGGAAGTCGGAAATGTGGTCATATTTGCGTAAACCAAATATGAACCGAATACAGAAGTTTTGTAAACGCTCAAGCTTGTCCAGTTGCTCTTCGGTTAAATCCAGATAGCAAGCGTCTGCGTAGTCCAATATTGGAAATAGGAGAGATTTCACGAGCGCAGTTTTGGTAGTAATTGGCAAAAAATTACGTAGCCTTCTAAGTGAAGCTGCAGAAGCAAAAAGTTTACGACTAACTTCTGCTATCTGAGGCCTCCAGGAAAACTGTCTGTCCATTAATATTCCTAGATTTTTGACGGTCTCGCTTATAGGAATAGGTATTCCATCAAAAATTACTTGTGGAAGATGAAACCAATCAATTTTAGATATCATACGCGAACTTCCTATGACGATCGTTTGGGTTTTGGTAGGATTAACAGTAAGGCCGTATGATCTACTCCAATCACTTATTCGTTTTAGATCACAGTTTGTGGACTCGATCGCTTCTTGTAGCCGTTCTAGAGGAGCTTGAGTATATATCTGTAAGTCGTCTGCATAGAGGTGATAGGAAGAAGTTAGCAGTTTTGAGATAGAATTTATGAAAATTGCAAAAAGAAGAGGAGATAAAACGCCGCCCTGAGGAACACCAGCAGTGATCTCGCACCACGAGGAATAGGCCTCGTCAATACGAATGCGTTGCCAGCGCCCAAACAGGTAACTACGAAACCAATCAATTGCCGTTGGAGATATGTTAAGAGAGCAAAGGAGTTCCAACAAGATGTCGAAATCCACGTTATTAAAGGCGTTACTAAAATCAAGTAGCGATAACACAGTCAGATGACAATGACCGATCCCGTCTCTTATGTCATCGGTGATTTTTGTCAGAGCAGTTACAGTACTATGACCAGGGCGAAAGCCTGATTGGTACGGATTAAGAATGCCATTTTTATTTAGAAATTTAGATAATTGTTGGTGGATAAGCCGTTCCAAGACTTTAGACAGAAAAGGTAAGATGGAGATTGGACGGAAATCGGAGAATGAGTTGGGATTGGGTTTCTTTGGAAGAGGCGTTACTTGGGCTTCTTTCCATATTACAGGAAAAGTGCCAGAAGATATAGAAAAATTTAATAGATGTTGGATGATAGGAAGAACTTGGTCAAGTATAGGCATTATCATTTTACGACTTATGCTATCGCTACCAACTGCATTTGAAGTAATAGACTGAATACTCTTCTTAACATCACAAGCGGTAAATTGATTAAATGTGAAATAGTCATAGTCAGGAGGTGTGGTAGAAGAAAGATGTTTAATGGTGGCAGCTTTTACCTGTCCATCCAAACTGGAGGATGTGGAGAAATGCTGATTCAGTAAGTTGATATCTAATTTTTTTGGAATACTGTCTTTACGTGATTTACCAACCCCCATTGACCTGAGGAACTTCCAGACTTTAGCTGGATCTCCATTTTCTACAGAACTATGGATGTGTCGGCGTTGTGCGTCTCTACACGCTCTATTGCAGAGATTACGACGATGAATATACTTCTCCTTGTGTTCGTCAGTATGGCGATGCTTAAGTTTAGATTTGGCAATAAGCTTTTCATGCATGAGTTTCTGAATCTCATCATTCAGCCATGGTGCCGGTGCGTGTTGATAAAGGTCTTGACTACCCGGACGGACGGACAGACGGACAGACGGACAACAAAGTGATCCTATAAGGGTTCCGTTTTTTCCTATTGAGGTACGGAAACCTAAAAAACTAAAAAAAGAACACAACTCGTTCTTGAGCAAACAGATAAAAAATAACGATATGTAGCACATCATAAATCCGTTCACCATTAAAGTCTACGTCCATCAAAATTAACTAGAAACCACTCAGTGGAAATAGAACCGGCCGGTTCCGTCAGCCGACAAATTGCCGTGTCAGTGGCTGCCGGGCCGGCGTTAATCCGGTGATCTGATGACTTCCGTCTGTCTGGCTAGGATGCACTTCCTAGTCGAACTGACGTGGAATCTACTGATTCGACTGATATGAGAGCATTTCATGCGATATCTTCAACCCTCGTAGTGCTACAAACTGCAGGCAAAATTCTTTCTTCATAAGATCAGCGAACTTTGTTAACTACTTGTATGATTTTCCTGAATTCGATTTATTTAATACTTCTCAGAAACTCAAAATTGCAATGTCCATAATCTGGTTTGGTGCGAATCTGAAATTGACGTCATAGAATGTATTTATGTTATTAACAATTTATGTTTAATTTGTACTTATATTGCTTGAGGACAGCCGTTTTTTTAGTTAAATATATGCCTGTATTAGACATGTAAAAAAATGGACGTAAATATAATGGAAGCGTTCGGCAAGACGCAATTATCATGATGTTATCACCATAAAAAAGTAAGTAAAAAGTAAGTAAGTAAGTAGTAAGTTTCCATAGTAAAATGACGTTATCACGTAAAATTATCGTCCGTTAACCGACTTTACAGACAATAATTTTATTCAATAAAATTTTCACTTACAGTAAAATTCAACCATAGAATTGGTAATTAATTGGGTAAATGGTAGGTACCATTCGCGTGGCCCGACATGCACTTGACCAATTTTGTATCGATTAATGGAATGTATAATTTAGAAATATAACGTCAATCTTACAAACACCGTTTTAAGCAATATTTATAACAAATTTTAACTAGACCTAGATTAAAAGCATAATATAAACAGAGAGACGGTTGTTATCTACACTAATATTGTATAAAATATGCCACTAGCTCTGAAGTATTTGACATCGACGTCTCTATCTTTCAGGGAAGCTATAATTCTATTATTCTATGCCGGCTCCACCGACGTGGCAAATCTAGGTCAATATTATAAGAAGAACTGACCTCACATTTTCCGGATAAAATGTTCTCGGACAAAATAGAATAGGTCTGCGGCACACTTCACACTGCGCTAAATTCATTTGAGGGTTAAATAAAATTAATTGTAAAAAAATAAATCGACTTCAAAACAATCCATTTAACTAAAAAGAGATAAATATGTGTTACGTAATACAGAAAACTTAAATCAAAACCGGGCGTCTCCCTAAATAGATACGTACACCAACTATTTAACTGTGCACCAGTGGTGTACAATAGGAATGGTTTATAAAAACGCGTGTCAGTGTCCACCAGTGGTGATCAACGGGAACAATGTAAAAAGTTGTGCCGTTTGTGCAGCACAACTTTTTGAAACAGGTGTTGATGTCCACCAGTGGTGGACACGGAACTGGGGGACAACGGGAATGATCGGATGTCCACCAGTCGTGGACACGGAACTGGGGGCCAACGGGAATTTCAATATATCAATGAGACATGGACGATAAAAAAAAATCTTTTGACTTTCTTACTGTTGAGTAAAATTGCCCTACACTGCGACAATAAAATCGAGAGCGTGCGACATTTGTAAGCGGAATATAAGTCAGCGATTGTCATTTTCATAAATATGTATGAAGATAGAAACAAATTCGCGGAACAGGCCCCGGAATTAATTTTCTGAATACAGAATGAGGATAATTTTTTGCTAAATTGGCTGTCGATATCTTAATGGGCGATGAAAAGTAATATATTTGAACAGGACGGCTTTAGAAAATCAGTTTCACTTTTGCTTCTTTATGGTGCTTAATTAATTTGTGGAAAAGGTTAAATTGTATAATTTGTGTTTTTTTTTACTAGCTTTAATCATATCACGCTTTCTTTAATAGCTTTAAATAATCACAGAACATTTTGGACTTTTACAACAAATAGTTGCAAAATTTCAGATTATACTAGAAATTCTTGAAATAAACCTGGAAAAGTGTGAATTAAATCGATATTTTCCTTAAAAATTAGTTTAATTACACAATAATTGATAGCGTATGATTATTTTAGGCGATAATATGGATCATTATTTTTATAATAATCCATATTATCGCCTAAAATAATAACTGTTTTCAGTTGCCGTATTAGTTTGATAAAAAAGAACCAATTCCAAAATTGTACTGTAAGTATCTTAAGAATAAAAAAATATATGACCACAATTCCATTGAAATAAGAAACCGAAAATGTAATAGAAGCCCTTTACTTAGCAGCACATAACTTAAACGCCCTACATTATACTCTGTACTATCTCAACGGTGTGAAACATTAACTCTGCTGCGAAAAATTCAAAGGAAAACAGTCTTTATGTTGAGGGCGATAGGGTAGGAGTGAAATGTTTTGTGTTTGCGAGACGCGGAAATGTACAGTGTGCTTAAAAAACCGCTTTCATTTGTCACCGGCAGATGCAGTCGAATCAGAAGTGGGGCCACGGAATACTTTCGAAAAAAAAAAACATTCGAAACAAAAACTTTCGAAAAAAAAAACTGAACCTGGAGTGAGATTTTTGATTCGCTCGAAAGGAATTCACACGCTAATTTGCCTGACTTCCGAACAACATCTCTATTATTTTCGTAGAATTTCTTATTAATATAATTATAATTCCAACGGTGGAGATCTTATAATTCCAACGGTGGAGATCATATAATTCCAACGGTGGAGATCATATAACTCCAACGGTGGAGATCATATAATTTCAACGGTGGAGATCATTTAACTCCAACGGTGGAGATCATATAATTCCAACGGTGGAGATCATATAATTCCAACGGTGGAGATCATATAATTCCAACGGTGGAGATCATATAATTCCAACGGTGGAGATCATATAACTCCAACGGTGGAGATCATATAATTCCAACGGTGGAGATCATATAATTCCAACGGTGGAGATCATATAATTCCAACGGTGGAGATCATATAATTCCAACGGTGGAGATCATATAATTCCAACGGTGGAGATCATATAATTCCAACGGTGGAGATCATATAATTCCAACGGTAGAGATCATATAATTCCAACGGTAGAGATCATTCGTTATTTAGCGAATGATGTGAACGGTTGAGAGCAAACGAATTCTTGAATATCTTCCAAAACAAAGTCATATCCGTATGCGATAAAATACGAACGATTCAAAAATTGAGCCCCTGGTCTGTGGTTATAAATAACTTCTCTCAAACTATAAGGTGTGATTAAAATCGAACAAGCGATATTCTTACCGACTTTTACACATGAAGCTTCTCTTTTAGCTTGTGTTAATGGACCACTTTCATAAGACACCCCTTCATCATCATCATCCAAGCCGGTTTTCAGCTATGGCGATAGCTTCTGCAAGCAGAAGCAGTCAGATGCGCGTGACATATATACATAAGTGCATAAGTGGGTGCGCTTACACAGATGCACTCTCACGTCCTACCCCTCTAAATGATACGTTTAATTCACTTTAAAAATTTGGACCCTCATTCCTTGCATAAAGACCCTATTATTTGTGATTAAATGAAAAATGTGCATGTGGATTTGTTTCCTTTATGTGTACTATTAGACAATACTTCTTGGCAAATTAAAATTTAATAGTTCTACGTCAACGGGATGTAACGTATAGCTTTGATTCCCTAGTGAGTATCAAAATATGTGTTTTCTTGCGACATAAATTGCTGTAATTTTCTTTTTTTACGATTACTAAGAAGTTTAATTTTTTCACAGCTGCAAGGGACGATAGCGTCAGGTCAGCGTAAGTATATAGTTTTTTTTCAACTCGATATCTCCATTGTTCCCGATATAGAAGGTATTGACAGACGGACAGATGGACAGCAAAGTGATCCTATAAGGGTTCCGTTTTTGTTTCTTTTGAAGCAAGTAACCTTAAAATATGATTTTTAGAGAAATGCCTAGATTTATCTTATTTATTTTTTTAATAAAAAATAAAATCAAGTGCCTAACCATGTATGATTTAATTCGCATAAAAAATCATCAAAATCAGATAATATTTAGATGTAAAAATCAGGTATCTGCTCTTGCATGAACAAAGTCGCTCTGAAGAACCCTCTTATTGCTTTTACACATGAGAAGTAGGTCAAAAGCAGCCCGATATTGATATATCGTGGCTCATGACAACGCTCTTTGTGTTACAAACGGGAGAGTGGGTTCATCCTGCGCCTCTGGCCTAATTAAGGAGTACCCGCCTTTTGGGTATTATACGATAGCATCATAATCCCTCATCTTACAATTTTTAGAACTAATTATTGGATTTCAGCATAACAGGATGTCATTCAACACAACGTTACAAATCCGGATTATATTCCCTACGTTATTTTTATTTTTTAACCAACTTCTAAAGAGGAGGAATTGAAAAGGACTGTATAAGTGACTATTGTGACTAGAACATTTTATAACTTGTTTTAATCGAGAAACTTTAAGAAATCTTAATATTTGACACTGGCCAATTCTTTAAGCGGGTCCAAATACAATTTAAAAAACTCCAGCTAACGACAGGGCGAGCGCGGGGAGGAGGAACCCGAGATTGGTGCCGGGAGGTGGAAAGTGACAAAGCTGCCGATATCTCTGTTGGAAAAGCACCGTAAACGCGTTGACAAGGTGAGCGCGGGGAGTAAGGAACCCGAGATTGGTTGGAGGCGGAGAGTGACAAAGCTGTCGACATCTCTGTTGGAAAAGCACCGTAAACGCGTTGTTCGTAGCCCCAATCCAACAGCCAGGTGATCGAGCGCTGTCCTTTGACACGGCCCGGAGGAAAAATTACGCGGTTTTTGCGAATACCCCACGTAAGTATTATGGACGACGCGCGCCGACGCTGCATTGCTTTATTCCGACTGTGTGATTTTAATGTGGGACATTTTACACTCAGCTCTCGGGTACGCAAAGTGCAATGAGTTTTTAGGAAAAAATTAGTTTGGAATATTCTTGCGTACTGAACCTATCTTTGTGTATCATTTTTGACTACCGTGCTTTGTGTATCTTAAATATATACGCCCAACTAGACGAGATTGATGGTGAAAACATCATCGGAGACTGGACCAGACACAGGTACGTGAGTGCATGTCTCTTTGCTGCGCCTCATACTCTGAATCTATCGTAAAAAAGTAGAATACGTTATTTTTTCCAGATGTGTAACAGCCACCTGGCTCTCCCGTAAAGGGTGCGACGTTACATATTTCTTTGCGGTGCCGAATAGCCCGGGATTTTCTATCTAAGATCACCTAACCATTGGATCCGTGTGGTATTTCTAGGCCTATGTCCATTAGTGGAATTCTTGTGGCTTATATGATGATGATGATGAAATTGAAATTTTCGTGAGAATATTTGTGATGTTGTTTTCTAGTTTTACAAAAGACGTTTTTTTGTAATTTGTTTCAGTCATTTTATAATATCTTCAAAACTGCGCGCGCGATATGGACGATGTTCGAACTACGGACTCTTAAAAGGCGACCGCTTTAGTTCCAACCAGTGACGTCAGATTATAACAGCACTCTGAGTCACACCAGTATGTATGAGCGTGTCAGCATAGTGTACATTAATAGTATGTACAAGAGAGTGATCGAGAGGATGCCTACGTCACTACGTATGATTGCCGTCTTATTTCACCTCATTCGCGCTCCGTTTTTGCGTATGGTACACTAAAAATCACTGTATGTTCGTAATTTATCATCTAATTTTAAAATTTTTTCACAATGTAAATTATTTGAACATGAACATGAAAACTTTGTAAGAAAAAAAAATTGTTGTCTGTAAAGTCGGTTTACGGACGATAGTTTAACGTGAGAACGTCATAACAAAACATTGATGAAATGATGATGATGATGTAACGGGACAATGAGCGTAACGCGTAACGGGACAATGAGTCATACTTTTTCGTGCGTGCAGCCGGCGTTCATCGATTTATTAGACTTTTTTTTTAATTTATTTATTTTAAGGGCTTTGTCGCTACGCGACCACATTACCCTGTAATTCAAGGCACTTTAGACGTTGTCACGTCAAAAGTCAAGAACTAACTCAATATGTGAACACTCTCTATAGATAATGAGTAAGCTATGCCAGAATTATTATATCCCAGAATATGTCCATTTTGTATCCCAACACCCTATATTAGGTTACCGAGCTTGCAGACAAAGCTCTCAGCTTTCAGCCGATATCGCAGCGTATTTTTAGAAATATCGGACTGGGAGTAGGCACTAATCCGACAAGGGAACCTTAGCTTATATGGGATAATACTAGATTCTGGACAAAGATAAATAAATTCGTATTGCAGAGAGGTTGATGTATCAAAGATATTTCCTTTATTGGTCAAGGTATAATAATATTTTGTTTTGAAGTTGTTGTTTATTTTTATCTAGAAAATTGAAATTTACTACAAATGTAATTTGCAAGTGGTTCATCACACATAATTTTTTTACAATTAACGGAAAAATACTTAAATAACTTGGATCAAAATTTGTTTTTTTTTTCGCGTTTTGTGTGATGAATTTTTTTATAATTTTTTATTCAATAATTTTATGTCTTCAAAAATGTTTCTAAAACCAACCGTCAAGCTGTTTAGGCTGTAGGAGGTAATATAGAAATATAAATATACATACAAACATACCTACACTATAATAACAATAAGAAAATTATAACCCTTCTTGTGCAGTAGGGTAAAAAAATAAAGCTTAAAATCTAACAAAACATTTAATTCAAAATGCTTCTCTATAAAGTTTCTATACAGCTTCCAACGCCTCAGCCTTGGACTTCAAAAGAATACTCCAAGGTTAAAATCCCAATGTTCTACAGAAACCCCATTCCGTCTAAAAACGTTTCTTTATAATTCCGACTCGGGCACTTTGCTGAATTATTTACTAGGCTATCTAAACTGGGGACATTTACGTAATAGGCTACATTTCAGTTCATTCTATCATCATTTTGTAAATTGCTGTTGCTTATTTGTCGCTATAAAGGCTATTTACGTTGTAACTTTAAAGGGTTGAGTGGTGTTTGGAAGTAGAATATCAACTCTCTTACATATGGCAACACCTCATAGATTAAGAGCGGGCCCTATGTTTACCCACCTCATCGGTTACCAAGATGTGAGCTATCCAGGATGACGCACATTATTAGGGTGTCTCTATAATGTACAGGGTTGCCTAGGCTAAATCTGGAGCGTTTTGTACAGTTAGCAAAATTATGACCATTTTTTTGTATCCGCTACCTTATCGGGTATCAAGTAGTACATTCGAAAGTGCCTATATAGAAGTTCCAAAATTAATATGGTCAGTCAGATCAGTCGGTAAAATGACAAACAGAATACATATAATTAATATATATACATAATATTTCTTTTTATGTCGACTGTAATACGCATTTATAACCGTTTACAGCGATTTTTATTTTATAGGTGGATGATACGGTTAAGAGCAGATATATCTGTCTACCTTCTTTAAAAAAAAAACAAAGAAAGACAGATAATTATGTCTGCTCTTAACCGTATCATCCACCCGCATTCTTCAGTCGCCCGTGAACATGATGCATGTAACTGTGCCGAAATATCGGGAGCTCAAAATTATTGCGAACCACGGTATATATTCCGTTAATAATAATAGTGCTTTACACCCGTTTCATGTAAACCTGTATTATTATTTTTTTTCTATCCATATGATTCCAGTATTCTCCTTTCTATGTTAAATTAAAATTAACTAAAGGAGGTTCTCTCAACTCTGTTCAGGTTTCGAGTTTGAAATTCTACTGTGTTATTTCTATAATATACAATTTCGCATTTTATTGCATTGGCTTACGTTCAAAGAGGTCTTTCGCGCGATCGCTAAACGTTTCGATGAAAACCCAATACTGTCAATATAGTTTTAGGGTAAGATTTCTTATAATAATTACTACGTATACTTATTTAAGTTTTTTTAAGATTTAGATTTTAGATTCTTACTGGGGCTTTAAAAGTATGTCGATCAACAATCAACATATTTTTTGTGATCGTGATGAACGTGATCAAAACTATGGGAGCACCACATCTACGCTCCACAGCACTTCTGGTGTCCTGGTGCCAGAAAATGTATCTCGATCTGTTCATTTTAATAATCCTAGCCGTAATAATTTTTAAGCGTGCGTATAAATACTACGTGAAAAGAAAGCTATGTTTTTTTAATGAGTATAATAAAATTGAAGTTGGAATGTTTGACTGTGCCAGCACCTTGCGAAAATATTATCAATAGGCAAAAGCAAATAAGGTTCATCATACCATTTGATAGGAAACACATTAGTAAGCACTGCGAGCGATCAATCACTGATAATTTACGTACCATTACGCATGAAATGTAAGGAATGACAATGATAAAAGACTGGAAAAGCGGCTCCGTCGATGAAGCAGCACGAGCGGTAATGCTTGCTACCCATGGTTGCATTTATTTGAGCTGGAATTGGTCCATTGCGGGTCTGGAGAATAAAACCAGCCAAGTGCATTTTGCCATTGCAGAATAGGTTTCGTCTGTCACAATTTCCAGTCTTAGGAATGGGTTTTTGTTTAGTGTTTTAAATTATATAATAAATTAATTGAGTTTTCAGTTTAAATGGAATTCGTAAAAAAAACTGTTATACGCTATCAAATACATTTTTCACTCCTCTTGCTCTAACAGTCCGTCATTGTAGCGTAGTAAAGCGGGGAAAAAATAGCATTTTAAGCTCTAGCGGGAAAAGTTTTTTTATTTTTATTTTTATCAAACCAAACCAAAGAGCCTATATACACGAAACAGTCTTTATTCAAAAGTAGAATAATCTCTTTGGAATATATTTACATTATCTTTGCAAACATCTCGTTAAATATCCAGAATTGTACAAATTGTACATTTCATTGTTAATAAAATAAACTTTGAATTATTGTATTGGATTATTTTATTTTCTCGCACTCGTAGTGAAAAGTAGAGTGTAACACAAGGCGCTAAAAACCCATTGTAACTCGGTTTCTATTTACTCCCTCGCTAAAGCTCGGGAGTAAAAATCTACCTCGTGTCTTTTTAGCCCGTCAATCTACTATTGCAAGTATCTCAATAACTTTTAAAACCAACTTAGCTGAGTTAGTTTTTTTCGATAAATAATACTGCCTACAATTTTTTCATACTATTTTTTCTTTAATTTTTAGCTCCACAGACACCCACTCCATGGTGTCCGTGACCTTTGTCATAATTTCATTTTTTTTACATTAAAGTATCCTTAAAATGTATCGAAGCGCCTAATCTATTATTACACTTCAGTTACACGCCGCGTAACTTAAGTGGTTTATTTAAGCGCCTGATCGACGCAACATGTGACCTAAATGATTTATCCGAGGGTAGACCGTAACCAAAAACCTTGACGCATACATTTACCCGACTGCGTAAGGAGAGTAATGTTTTTCGAGATGTATATATGTATGTATGTATATGTACATATATGTATGTATGTACCTATGTTCATATGTAATATGTATGTGTGTTTCTATATGACAGCCTACTACAGCCTAAACGGCTTAACAGATTTTGATGTGCGTGCTGTCATAGGCTATATCGCGAGCTTTTGTGCGAGCTGTCACAGGTGCGAGCTGTTTTGTAATAATTAATAATACATCTCTTGCAAAAATAAAAAAATGCGTTTTTTCGTAACCTCCAACGAACTATTTCGTAATAAATAAGTGATTTTACTAAATTTATTCTAAAGAATGCGTATTTATAATCTTTTACAGAGATTCTACACATATTTTCTCACATAAAACGTATATTCAATTTTATATAGAGATACTCGTTTCTAACATTTCCCCCCCCCCCGAATAATTCGTGCCCCAACATTTTTTCAAGGAAATCAACGTACCGCAGTTCCTCAAAAAAGCACGAAACGGGAGGAATCACAGCGCCATTACCCGCAAATATACAAAAGCATTATTATTTCAGTTTTGCTACATCGTGTCGTGACAAACGACCTCGTTCAAGGAAAAACACCGCTTTCTACGTAATTCTGGGAAGTTTGAGAGATGTCACTGTTGAGGAGTTTTGTTTGTGATTTTTTTATCCGATGGAAACGAAAGAGGGTGAAAAATTAGAGTGTTTTGCAAGACATCGTCTGTAATTTGATAATAATTATTATTATAAGCTAAACTTAAACGTTATTTTGTTTATTAGGTAGAAGAAATATTTTTAAATAGATAATAATAAATAATAATAATAAATATTTATGAACATTGCACATAAAATCATCTAGCCCAAACTAAGCAAAGCTTTTACTATGGAACTAGATGGCTGATGGCTGAAAAAAAAGTAAATATGTATTATACATATATACTTTTTTTTGTAAATATATACATAATTATGATACATAGAAACACCCAGAGACAGAACAAACATCCATGCTCATCACACAAATGTTTGCCCTGGGTGAGGATCGAACCCACGACCTACGGCACAGCAGGCAGACATAGTACCTTTTCTTTTTGTCGCCGGGGGGGAAATCTTCATAAGATACCCAGCTGCATTGGGGTGCAACTGGGTTATGTGGGATTGGGAACCACTAAAACCCCCTCGGTGGCCACCCTCTGTGTTAATGACGGAAGGCACCGGCAACTTCTTAGGACCGCACCGGTGTCTCTCTAACTATTTGCCACTGAGGCAACACTCCCGAGGAACATCTTCTTTGTCCTGCTCTATGCAACGACGCATTCCACGATGCGTCGTTACCTTCTCGGGGTTATGTATAGGTTGTCAGACCCCCCAATCTGACCACCCACGATCTGAATAAAATGTTCTTATATATAAATGTACTTATATACTGGTCTACCAACAAGGCCAGTCTATTCACATATTATTGATTATGATGACGGACAGTGATAGACATAGACATATAATTAAACATATATTTTGCTACTCCTCAACCAAGTTGAAAGACGTCAAATAATATTATTTTAAAGATTTCTCCTATCTAAGTAAACAAAACCACGTCTCACTTTTTCTTAAAAAAAAAAAAAAAAAAAAAAAAGATTCCCACTTAATGATTTTATAAGTTTAAAGTATTATAATTCGAGAGAGAGATAGCTGCTGATAAAAGAAAATTTCGCCAGTTGATACTCCAATCTTGTAAAGCATGTACAGTTATTTACCTCGTTTTATTACGACATTTGGCTGGTTTAACAAGAAGTACTATCGTTATTGTTTGGCATTAAAAAGTTTTTATTTGTCATTTTATGCGCTTATAAAAAATAAGTCTCCGAAAAAAAAAGAGCGAGTGAAGAGAGGTCTTTTTAAAAAGTTTACTACCGTGAAGGATTTAGTAAAAGTAAAAACTTCTTATTCCTTATCCAATGTGTTTAAGGTGAAAATAGAGTACTTCAACGATTTGTTTAATTATTACCCGCCTGATAAAAACATGAATCTCGAGAATTACATTTAATAGCTTGTTTAATTCATGATTCCCAAACATCTCATTATCTGTCACAATTTTCCTTATTTTGACGGAAATGTTGAAAAAACTCATCCACACGACATTACTTTTATTTTCCCGTGAACGTGAAGATCTAAGATAACAAAGTAGCTATATGTTAATTGCTCTTATTTATAAAATTAGTTTTTTTCTTTCTTTTCAAATATACAAGACGTAATAATAAATATAATAGATGGTTGGGTCAAGGGTCGGATTCAGAAGGCAGTCGTCCTAGACACGGCACAAATTGGCAGGAGGTTTCTGAGTCTGTAGCTCCTACTGCCAGCAGCTTAGACCCTGCCCCGCTGCCGGAGGTACCCTAGTTTTAAGTTTTTATTGTTTTTAGGGTTCCTTACCTCAAAAGAAAAAAACGGAACCCTTATAGGATCAATTTTTTGTCCGTCTGTCCGTCTGTCGGTCTGTCTGTCCATCTGTCCGGGTGTCAAGACCTTTATCTCGGGAACGCGTGAAGGTATCAAGTTAAAATTAAAACCATATACGTAGATCTATAGTATCTTGCTGAAGAGAGAAAAATAAAACTTCTGAGTTTCATAAAAAAAAGTTACAGCGAATAAGTCGAAAAAAATCGCACATTTCGACACTCACAAGGGAATCAAAACCTATGGGGTACTTCCCGTTGACCTAAAACTATGAAATTTGGCTAGAAGCATTGTGTTATAGTACAAATAGGTAAGTATAGGAAAAAATCCGAAAACTGGAATTTTTATTTAATCACAAAAAATAGGGCAAGCAAGGAAAGAGGGTCCAAATTTTAAAGTACTTTAACCGTATCATGTGGGGTATCATATGAAAGAGATTAATTACCACAAACTAAAACAGGGTTTTAAATATTTTTACGATGTATATTTTTCGATTAATGAAGGAAAATATAAAATTTCCCCCTTATATCTACTAGTTTGTACGGAAACCTCGGTGGGCCCTTGTCCGTTTTTTTAATAGAAATAATGTAAAAACTTAGATTTAATAAGATAAATAAATATGTGCATTTAATATTGTAATGATGGCGACATATTACGTTCAGATATTACTTTAAAATTATTAGAACACACACATTTTAAGAGAAGTCTTGGTCTAAGAGGGTCTGGAAATATACGTGGAATATATTTCATCATCATCATCATTATCTTTATTTGAACTAACGGGTTACTCACGTCTATTTTTGAGCGGAATTCTCAGACTATAATTTCAACCGCATACGGCGATCTTTTTCAGAAGGAGCAGCGCAGACGTCACTCCCAAAGGACGTCTCGTCTGGTACTGAAATAATCAAATAAAAATGTGTAACAACCACTTTAGTTTCAATAATAAAATCATCATCATCGTTTTCATCACTACCTTAATCACCTAGAGCACTAATACGCAGCACAGCTAATACAAAGTACATAGATCACGAATTCTAATCCTTAACTTTAAATATAACCTTTGCCATAGACGAGTTGTAAGGTTATTTCGAAACGATTTTGAATAAATAACAAGTTCCAAAGTGTAACAAAGAAAACAAAATAAATTAACCAACCCCCTTTTATAACAATATCATCACTTTCCGCAGCGAAGTTGGAAGTTTCCTACATCACCCAACGGCGTCATAATCGTTAAAGAGTTACCCTTGCCTTATCAAAATCATATTATCTTATGCCATAATGAGTTCTCCTTGCCCTAGATCCTTCTCAAGTTAGCTAATTAAAGTTTGGCCCGGCAGAGTCCTGCGGGAATGCTGTATATTGTGGAGCTGCCTGTTTATTGACGGTGAAATAAAGTGTTTTAGAAACAATGTTATGATAATTATAGTTTAAAAAACTAAAAGACACGCTTCAAATTATTGTATAGTCAGCGGTTCTCGATAAGTCTACAAAGTTTGAATTAAATCTGACCGTTGGAAGTGGGTCGAAATCAAGTCCAAAGGAGTCGGTTACAAGCAAACAAACATGCAACAGGTGAAGCTAATAAAAGCATGTTAAAAACTGAAAAAACCGACTTCATATTACGCAATACAATACATACGCGACTTGCTGTTCGCTTTTCTACAGTAACTTAGATGGTATTTTACCAGTTATTTTATTGTAAAAATCAGAGTACTGCATTGACTTTAATAAAATTTTAAATGGGACTCTGAAGTATGGTCTACCAAATACAAAATGAATAATCAAAATCAATGCACAATTGGCTGAGTAATCGGTGAACAAACATAAAAAACCATACAGACCGAATTGATAACCTCCTTCTTTTTGGAAGTCGGTTAAAAATATGCAATGTAAAATAACTGTAATTTAATGTTTTTGGAACAGAGGTGGAGGACGCAGCTGTGCTCGAATGTGACCACTATACACTAGATATACGAGTAGGTAATATTATTAATCGGCTTTGAAAACGAAGGAGGTTCTCAATGCGACTGTATATTATTTTGTATGTTCGTTCAGCCATTAGTTCGCCGATTATGAATTCTTTTGATGATTATTCTTTGTTTGATTATTGATTATTTTTAGCCGACTTCCAAAAAGAAGGAGGTTATCAATTCTTTGCTATGGTTCTCTTCATTTCTAATTTGATCTTACAGAGAGAATCCGAGCGTAGCCCTCACTATAGCTCGTTGTGTGTTAAATAGATAGATAGATAAACTCTTTATTGTTTACACCACTATACTAAAACACTAATTAACAAGATAGAGTAACTTACACGCTAGCGAAAATAACAGGCGGCCTTATCGCTTAAAGCGATCTCTTCCAGGCAACCTTGTGCCCATAGTGAGAGACTACGTTTCAATAGATACCGTATCTCATCACTGCTAAAACACACAGGACCTCTATTAGACTAGCTCCTGAAAAATGCATTAAAATCGTTAAGAGAGTTTTTGACATTTTAGACCATTTATACTACTCGTACATGCCCTGTACTTATCTAAGACACGGTACAGGAGCTTCATTCAAAACCGTAACAACAACATTCGTCTTTTGTTTTATGAAGACATAATTAATGATGAAATGTTTGACCCACATTTCTAGAGTATTCCACGCAAAGTTAGCTAATTAAAGTTCGGCCTCACTATCTCCTTAGGGCGTGCTATGTTCTAAACTTCTAAGCGCTGTCACGTGACACGCGCTAAAGATGTATGACTTCAAAATTACTGCTGGAAGTTACAGGAACGTTCAGAAAAATAATAATAATAATAAAATCGGAAACCAAAATCTTCAAGTCTAGAGTAAATAAGTATCTTCTAGGTCTACGTGCTTCATCTTCGGTCACAGTATCGCTTTCCATCAGGCGTGCTGGTGGTCAAACGTAGAGCTATTCTATACTAAAAAAAAAAAAAAAAAAATATTGCCAGTAGAATAGACCATTTCAAGAATGACGTTTTATTAGTCTGGTAATAAAAGTAATTAAAAAAAAATTAAGCCGACTTCAAACTGAAAAGAGAGAAATAACACGAAGAAAATCAATACTGGGCGTCTACCTAAGTAGGTACGTAAACCAAAAATGTTTTGAGGTCGTATCGTATTTCAAAAATTCGTTTTTAGTGTTCCGTACCTCAAAAGAAAAAAACGGAACCCTTATAGGATCACTTTGTTGTCCGTCTGTCCGTCCGTCCTTCTGTCCATCTGTCTGTCTGTCAAGACTTGTATCTCGGGAACGCGTAAAGGTATCGAGTTGAAATAAAACTATAGGCGCAGATCCATAGGCTCTTGCTGCAGAGAGAAAAATCAAACTTGTCAGTTTTCATTAAAAAAAAGTTACAGCAGAATATATCGCAAAAAACGCATATTTCGACACTCGCAAGGGAATCAAAACCTATGAGGTACTTCCCGTTGACCGTTAACTGTGAAATTTGGCCAAAAGCATTGTCATACAGTACACATAATGGTAAAAATCAGAAATCTGAAACAAAATGTACATTTTTAATTTAATCACAAATAATATGGTCTCTATGCAAGGAAGGAGGGTCCAAATTTTTTATTGCTTTAATCGTAGCACAATCTAAAACAGGATTATAAATATTTTTACGATGTATATTTATCGGTTTATGAAAGATAATATAAAAAATAATATAATTTTATCTACTAGTTTGTACGGAACCCTCGGAGGACGAGTCTGACTCGCACTTGTCCCAGTTACTTTTTTATTGAATAAAGTATCTTTCAACTTAGGAGTCACTGTAAGTTTTATCAAAATCGGTTCAGTAGTTTTCAAAATATGGGCTTTTGAACACTCACTTCGTTGATCGCAACTGCAGAGCAGTGTTTATACTTATATTTCAATTGTTTGATAGACAGTGACATGAGCGGTGATGAGCTTTGATGACCGTTTTTGACTTCTAGTTTCTGCGTAATGTGTGGACAATTATAAAAACCTACAAACATACATACACTTATGAAATTTGGGCTTTGGCACACATGTTTAGAAGCTGGTATAGACTAACATAGAGGTACAAAAATAATTGTGCAATTCTGAGAATATTACAAACATACAGGTCGAATTGATTGATAACCTCCTTTTTTTTAAGTCGGTTAAGATTGTTCTTAAAATACGTTAAGCTACCGAGAAAGAGCCTAGAAGAATACAAAAATCTATTAGAACATCGTCTTAAGTCGTACGCCAGCCTGGCTGATCTCGTTTATATTGTTTTTGTAAGTCACTCATCTCCCTGTCTTCGGTGGATTAATAAAATGTAAATTTTTTCGACGCCGGCCGCGTTCCCGATCAATTTGCTGGGAGTTCCGACAAAACTGTGGGAAAATGTTATTTCAACTTTTATAAAAATCAATTAGAGACTGCTGCGACTTCGCGATATACTGTTCAACCGACTGCCGAAAACGAGGTGCCTCTACAGGTGGATTTTTGTTATACGCCACACGGTAGGAAGACGAGCTATAAAGCGGACGGAAGATCTCACACAAGTGGCAGGAAGATGCTGGATGCAAGCCGCTTCCAACCGGTGTTTTTGAAAATCCATGGGGGAGGTGTATGCTCATCAATGGAATTTATGTGACTGACATGATGATGACGATAAAACGATATTTATAATAAAACCGGCCAAATTCTTGTCGGACTCGCGCACGAAGGGTTTCGTACCATTATCTATAAAAACGGCATCAAAATCATGGCTGTTGTATGGGCCCCCCTTAAATTATAATTTTATTATTGATTTTTAAAATAAATAATATAACTCAATATTCAGTGAATATTTCAAGCGGCGACCTGTTGCCGTTATCAATATCGAGCAAAAACTAGCAAAAAAACATGTTAGTTGTATGGGAGCCCCCTTAAATATTTATTTTATTCTGTTTTTTAATACTTTTGTTATAGCGGCAACAGAAATACATCATCTGTGAAAATTTCAACTGTCTGACTATCATGGTTCATGAGATACAGCCTGTTGACAGACGGACAGACAGACAGCGGAGTCTTAGTAATAGGGTCCCGGTTTACCCTTTGGGTAGGGAACCCTAAAAACAATTCCAAAAGAGCTTTGGGCAAATGTCACTGCCAAATGGCATCCCAACTCGACGAAGTCACTCGGCAGGCCCCAGTTGCCACAGTGGTGTCCACTCGAGAACTTTTCGGCCCCATCGGCCATCAGTTATAAACAGTCATTTGTTTGTTTATAATTATATTGCAAACTGTGAAATCTTTCGCCACGACAGTTCAGTGTAGTTATAAATTGGATATATATTAAATTAAACCCTTAGTCATTTCAAATTTTACATCTATTAGAGAATCAAAACTAATTAAATGACAGATATCGACGTCTACATTTAAGAGCTTAGTATTTTTACCACAAAATTATTCCGCCCGAATAATATATACAATTTTGGTAGTGATCAAAGTAAAGGGCAAAGTAGGTAGGGCCTTAGATATCATAGCTGTCTGTCTGTCTGTCTGTCTATCAATAGGTATATTATACTACTGCATTATTCATATCACGTAATTTAGCTTTAGCATTTAATTGAAACTCCATTTAAATGTCATGAAAACGTCACTGAAAACTATTTATTCCATCGCACTAGTTGCGAATTTCAGTTGCGATTGCGGCCGGAACGTTCTAGATTATTTTGATTAGACAAATAACTGAAACAAAATGTAATAAACTGATAAAAGAGCAGCCAATCAACACGGATTTTCAAGATTGTCTGGAAGATATAGCTTTAAGCAACAACAGGCGGCCTTATCGCTTAAAGCTATATCATTGACATTGCTATATTGTTTTTGTTTTTTGACCATGATTATATTTATTGTTTTTTTTTTACATTTGATATGTTTTGTGCAATTATTAATATTAATTTTACTATATTGACATTTACATTTTAAATAATTTTGAATTCATTGTAATTAATTATGGTTTTGACGTATTGATATAATGTATATCTAATGTAATGTATAATGACGTATCATTAGTGTAATTCGCATCAGCGGTGCTAATTGAATAAATAAATAAATAATACCAGCTTTAAGCGATAAGGCCGCCTATTGTTCTGCTAGCATATTAGTGTTTTAGCTGAAGTGTAAGCAATAAAGAGTTTATCCTTTTTTATATTTTTCTATGGTTTCGTAGTAACTACGAGGAACCCTTATAAATGCATGCACAAATAAATGCACCATGTCCATATGTCTGTGTAAAGTCTTTTAAAATAAGACTAGAAAGTTTCTTACATTATTTCCTTTCCAGATGTGATGAATGCAAGATGTTTCCCGCCAAATGACAAAAAAATGTGTACCCCTGCATTTATATACTATTACAACTATAAATTTATGATTATATATAGAGCATCATATTTAAATGTTTTATGAAAACTATGTTGAACACTCTGTAATAGTAACATTTCGATATAAAGCGATATTTATATACGCAAAAAAAAAACACTTACGTTTTTAGGGTATAATAAAAGTAATTGATATTCTGCAAAGTGGTCTTAGCGAGCAAAATTCGCCAAATATTTTACTTTTAGATTATAGGATTAGCTACGCAACCCTACCATTGTTTATCTTTCGACACGGTCTTGGTCATTATTTGGGTGTTAAATGTATTATTTTCATAGCTTTAAAGTTATGCACATGTTGTAAGTTGCATACGAAGGCTCCATTGCGTCGCGCAGCCCAACTACGTATATAAAAAAAATAAAAAAATTACCTCTTTTTATAAAGTCGGCTAAAAATAGCATCACACCTCGAAACTTGGCTAGCACAAAGAAATTAGTTCCAACTCAAGGATGGTACCTAATATAAGTTATTCTGTGAGGTAACAACTTTTAATTTATTCAGTACGCCATTTGAATACTAAAGCGTAGCACAAATAGAAAATGTCATAGGGTAACTCCGGCGAGCCAGTTTGTTAGTAGCAACTGGATGGGGTGCGGCTAGAATTGACGAAGAGTTAAATAAATAAATTATGATAAATTGCTATATTAAGGTGGTGTTGAACTAATTTGTAACATAATTACTCACTTTGTTGCTATGTTGTATACTAGATGTCGTTCATAAACGAAGACGGAAATCCTAGCTCGCAATATAGAGATATGCAGCGATGGACACTTATAAACATGAGTCGGTTAGACAATAAAATAAAATTTGAGGAGAAAAAAAAAAAAAAAAAAAACTGAGGTGATTTGTGGTTTCATTTCTACTATCCCTCAGACCCTCCTACCCCTAGGAATCCGAACAGGTGGTACGAAGTATTTTTACCCATTATCATCGAAAAGAGTGACTGTGTAGTTTTACAATAGGTAACCTTTTCTATCGGTCTTTAAAGGCGGTAATTAGGCAGTAATCATATTTACAAATTTACAGCCGAATATGTCGCAAAATACGCATATTTCGATACTCGCAAGGTAATCAAAACAGGGGGTACATCCCATTAACCTATAACTGTGAAATTTGGCAAGAAGCAATGTCATATAGTAGGTACATATAAAGGAAAAATTCCGAAAACTTCAAATTTTTAATATGATCACAAAAAAAAATGGTCTATATGCAAGGATTCATGTGTCATTAGCACAAGCAGAAACAGGTTTTCAAATACTTTTACGATGTATACTTTGGTTTATGAAAGAAAATTTAAAAAATATGTAATTTCCCCCTTTTATCTACTAGATTGTACGGAACCATCGGTGGGCGAGTCTGACTCGCACTTGTCGGTTTTTTTTTTAATTATAATTCAGCGACAAATCCATTAATTTATGATAAGAATGAGTGTTTAGTGCTGCAGTATATCACATTAAACCCTAGCCCTAAGTACCTACTGACCTAATGTTATCTTCCGTAATTTTATCATATGGTTTTAATAAAGTGTTATCTATCTATTCAAAAAATCCTCAAAACAACAACATAATTTTGAGCTGAGAAAAAAGATAAGCATCTTCCAGCCTAAAAAAACTGAACACGACGCCACGTTCGTGTTATCCCTCCAAATAGGCCATATAGCAAGTAGGTGCGTTGATACCGCTTATCAACAAGTAGGTATATGAAATTTTACGAGCTAAAACGTTCAACGCTAATGCCCCCTCGTGGTGAAGTGTGGCAACCTATAAAACCCAATTTTATGTCAACCTCGTCTCGTTAAAAATGGGGTATGTCTTTGATCATAGCGAGAAGGTTTCTGGGAAAGAACGTAATTTGAAATTGATGCTTATAAAGCTTTATGACTTTTTATTTCGTGTAATATCTAAATCTTTTGGCGATTAACGGTTGGAATTTGTTCATAGTTTCGTTCGAAATTCCGTTTTCAGTTAAAGCCGTAAATCTATAAAAATGTGTGCATGACCATCATGTAATTTTCATTGAAAAATACCTACATTTATATATATAAAAAAAACTAATTATACAGAAACACGTACATAATAGTTTGTACCTGTAAAAAACCGTCCAAGTGCGAGACGGACTCGCGCACGCAGGGTTCCGTATCATTATCTATAAAAACGGAAAAAAAACACGTTTGTTGTATGGGAGCCCCCTTAAAGATTTTTTTTCTGTTTTTTAGTATTTATTGTTATATCGGCAACAGAAATACATCATCTGTGAAAATTTCAACTGTCTAACTATCACGGTTCATGATATACAGCCTGGTGACAAACGGACAGACATCGGAGTCTTAGTAATAGGGTGCCGTTTTACCCTTTGGGTACGGAACCCTAAAATACCTTGCTTATGCAGTCGGATAAAATATTACAGAATTCTGAAGTTGCTTGCCAACACGTTTATATCTCTAGTTTGCGAGAATATATCAAACTTTATCCCGAATTGAAAAGTCGCGCCGTGTTCCCATCAATCTCGGCAGATGCTAAACGCACAGGACTAAACCTTGAAAGTTGCGGAAGCAACCAAGCGCAAAACTTGCTAACTTTCACCCCGGATGCTGTGCGTTCCGCTCTAACGGGACTGAATAACCGAAATATTTTTTTCACTAAGATTTTTTTATTTAAATATTTTATTCAAACTTTTACACGGGTCAAGCCCGGATCTTTGTAAGGCATCAGTGGGGCCGAAGCCAACACTGAGAGACCCTTTACAAATTAGATAATATAAAAATACAGTAGGTGGTTATGTGGATGGTTACTGAAACTATTGTACAATATGGAATTTGAAAAGTTTTTGGCTATTGTGATGAAATGGTTAATGGTTAAAAACTAGTTTATTGGCTGAATATTTTTATTATTTTTATATTATATTATTTATAAATAATAATTTACGTTGACAATGAAAATCATACAAAGAAAATATAGCTTAATGTCACAATAATTAGAGGTGAAGTCAGCATGTATTATTATTGAGCGAAAAAAAATAGTAACAAAAAAATATGACATTTAAATAATATCAAATGAATTTAAAATAATGAGAACAAGATATTGAATTACATGGGAAAATAAATAGTCAATTATTAAATCAATTATAAATAAAACAATCAATTATGTGAAAATAAATAGTAAATGTATGTCAAATAAATATCATATCAATAAATCATTAACGTTTGAAGAAAATTACTATGACATTATATTTTCTCGTGTTCAAAGAGTCTTCAGAGATAAAGAAGTTGTTATAATAAAATTAAATATAACACAATTTTCACAAATTGAAATTATTATTAACCTGTAAATTTATTTTGCTAGATTTATGAATAGTTACTCATTTCTGTACTTAGTGCATTTTTATTTAAACTTTTTGATTTGATTGTTTTTGTTTGGATCGAAAGTTTTTGGAATATCTATTTTGTATAATATTATCTTTATTTATTGTAAAGCTTGTGCATAATCATTATCACAAATCTTTTTCTGAAATTACAAATCAGAGAGAATAAAACTTGTATTGTAATATAAATCTATTACATAGTCATTTAGTCTAATAGTGAGTAAAATTTCCTCGAAATGTTAGCCTCAATTCAATTATTTGAAACAAGTATTTAAATGGCAATATTTAATCCTTTGCCCGGTAGTGGAGTAGAATAGACTTATATTGTAATAAAATAATTGCAAATTAAAAATATAAATTATTCACTGTAAAATAGTTTGTACTTATTGGTTTTAAAATTATTGTAGTTTTTAAACATTTAATATCGGAATAAGTAGGTACCTATATTTCCAGAAGTGGTTAATTATTGTCAGAAATATGCTTCTTCCATGAACCTCTACTAAACTTACTATTTCCGGAAATAATATTTACTTCATATCATAATACAGATTCTTGTGTACCGTATTCAGTCCTCAATCAAAGTTTTAACCGAAAAAACAGTGTTTCTTTTCCCCTTTCTTTTAGAGGGAAACAGTTTTAACTAGGTCACGAAATTCGGAGGAATTGTACGTAGTTATTAATGGAATTGGAAAAGAATAAATATGCGGAACCCTCGGGCCGCGACACCGTGAAAACGCTTTCCCAACTACAAAGGTAGTATCTCGTGGAGATCTTATACTAGTTTGGCAATTTATTGTTATTGAAGTTGAAAAACCTGCACTGTTATACGGGTCGTTCGATTTGAAAGTTTTATAGATCAAGGCAGTGTTGTTTCTAAATAAAGGTTATTGTTTGTTCATAAATTGTTAAAATTATCACATAAAAATCATTAATATAATTAAATGATAACAGTCACTACAATCGCTAACGTCTACGTAGTCTCTAACTAGAAATCAATGGAGAAGGTTGTGATAGGAGTCTTTACAAGCTAGGATCAGAAATGAAGAGGATTTTGTGTAGATGTTTCTCAACTCCGCCAACGTCACTTAAGATAAACCATCAACCTTCTCACCTTTGTACTCAGAGAATGGTGGTTATACTCAACATTCCTTTTGAATCTCGGTACATTGACTTGAGCGCATGAGATAACCAACCAATATAAAGCTGACCAGCGACGTAAGCACATCATAACTCAATTTTAAGATGCATTTCATTGAGTTCAGATAGAAAAATGTCTCTATAAAATTTTACACATGGTAATCCCATTCATAAGGACGACTTGAAAACGAAAATCGACATGCATAGATACTCCAGTTCAACGTACTTAATTTTCTTTTAGGTTATGATTATATGAAGTGTTATTTTTACGCTTCTAAACTTTTTAATATTCCAAAAACCTGAGTAGAACCTAGAACGCTTTGGTCCTACTTTTTTTTGTATTGACATGCTAGCCCTATTGCTCATTTGATATTTTTGTACTTATTGACATTTTAAATGATATTGTATTTATATAATGAATATTTCTTAATCCTCAATAATATCAATAAACTAATTTGAATTTGAATTTTATTGTGTGTACCGCTAAGTTGATATTGTGCTTCCTGAGTGAGTCTCCACCAGAGGTTACAATCTGGGTGTCCTTAAATCGCTAATTAATCGATTTCTACTAGGCAATTTAGCTCCATCGTAAACCAGTCATTTAACGTCAGGCGATTTAGCGGTAAAGTGGAAAATTGTAAGAAAGGCAATGTGCGTGTTGATCCAAGCGCAGTGTAGTATGGTAGTTTTGTGGTTGCACATCACAGTATGTGGACTTAAGAGTTTTCAGTTTTCAGCATGCAGTTTTCATTTTTACTTCTCCAAGTAAATTTTTAATTAAATCCGTACTCAGCGATATCTATCCTCATCCCTGTTGCGTACTGCACAAGAATGGAATTCGTTGCCGCCATCTCTGTTTCCTGAGACCTACAATCTTGGAACTTTCAAGGCTAGAGAGAATAGATATCTTCTAGATCGACGAGCTCCATCCTCGGCTACACCGTCGCTTAACATCAGGCGAGTTGGTGGTCAATCGTAGATCTATCTTCTATAAAAAAAAAAAAAAAAAAAGTTGATAGGCTACTAGGTACTATTTAATAGTAGCCTAGCTGTTTTGTACAATATATTGAAATTAAAAAGTACACCTTTTAATTTCAATATATTGTACGCATAAAACATTTTATTTATATACATGTTAATTAATTTAAACAAATATTGTGCCATAAAACACACTAGGTTTGTCTTGGCACTCGATTCGTACTGCGTTAAAAATGATACATAATAAATACATACATATTATATATGTAGTTGCAACTACCAAGAATGTTTTCACATATTGAGTTAATATGATATTTTTTGGGTTCCGTAGTAAACAAGGAACCCTTATAATTTCGCATTTTTTTTAAGGCATACAAAACTTTTCACCTTTCCAAAAGGTCATCAACCAGTCCAAGGTATTCTGTCCAGAGCCCAGGGAATGGCTAACTACGTGAGAGTCAGGTGGGTGTAGCGAACCCTGCTCCGGAATGAAGTTCAAATGAATGAAACGTCAGCCCTCATTTTCCTGCTGAAACTTCTACCGTAATTGCTCCCGTGAAGTCAAAATGTACAATAATATAAGTCACTGACAGTAAGGACAATCATGCATACTAAAGTTCTACAATACATACTTCTTTTAGCTCCAAAGACATTAGGACCGATTGTGGTGTGCGAGGTCTCGTTAGATTCTACTTCACTTTCTGAGTGTGGAGTTCATGGGGTATATTTTTGACGTGACAACGTCTAATAAATCGATGAACGCCGGCTGCACGCACTAAAAAGGATGACTCATTGTCCCGTTACGCTCACTGCCCCGTTACTGTTACGTTAATGTTTTGTTATGACGTTGTCACGTTAAATTATCGGCCGTAAGCCGACTTTACAGACAACCAATTTCTTTTTGTAATAATATTACATCTCTGCAAAATTAAAAAAATGCGTTTTTTTCATAACCTCAAACTATTTCGTAATATACAAATGATTTTACTAGATTATTCTAAAGAATGCGCATTTATAATCTTTTGCAGCGATTTTACGCATACTTTTTCACAAAAACCTACACTCAACAGTGTATCAAGCGTAACAAAATCGTTAGACTGCAAAAATAGCTTTTCTGCAGTTGGGTATTTTTTTTTCTTTTCATAAACATACTTGTTGATATCGTCTTTAACTGTAACCACAAAAAAACTTTAATAGATAACTGTGGATTTACTAGCGACGAAAACGAAAATCTTGAGACTATCAACAAACATTCGGCCAAAAAAAAAGAAAATTTTGTCAGGTCACGCAGAAACCTTCGCTTCGCTTACTCGGTCAAAAAACGTCCGTGTATCCTTACTGCTATCACAAAGACACATAACAACAAACATCTAAACATTCCTCAACCTTATTTAAATGCGGTAAAGTTGAAAATTGTTTAACTTGAGCTTCATTACTATAGGTACATAAATAGGTATGAGAAGAGTTCACCGCGTGCTTTTTACAAGTTTGGAGTTACATGGCGTAGAATATGTTAACGGAGCTGTTTAAAATTAGGTACTTTTTGTTATTGTTTGACAGTTTGACAGGTTTTTTGAATTTTTCAGTTAGGCGTGGGATTGACATTGACATTTGTACAGCGTATGTAAAGTTTTGTCAGATTTCAACTTGGAGGTGTTTTTGTTTTCCGTATGTTTTCGTAAAGTTAATTTTACTGTAGAATATTGTTGGTTTGTAAAAGTTGAAAGTTTTCAATTCGTTTAGTTTACGATTTCTCGCATGAAGTTCATTTTGCTAGAAATATTTTTTTACGCAAGATAGATCTACGATGAACCACCAACTCGCCTGATGTTATGTGACGGTGTGGCCGAGGATGGAGCTCGTCGATCTAGAACATATCTATAAGGATAAGTAATAGAACAGAGCCAGGAGAAGGAGACAAAAATGATTTTTTTTTTATCAGCCCTGTTTATACAAAATGTCCCACTGCTGGGAACGGGCCATCTTCTCATTGTGAGAAGGGTTAGGCCATAGTCTGCCACGCTGGCCAAGTGCGGGTTGGCAGACTTCACACATCTTCAAGATCATTGAGAACTCTCAGACATGTAGGTTTCCTCACGATGTTTTCCTTCACCGTTTGAAGTTCGCGGCAATCAACAATACGCACATAACTTCGAAAAGACAGAGGTGCATGCCGTGGGATTCGAACCCAGGACCTGCGGATCGCAAGTCAGACGGTCTCACCACTAGGCTGCCGGAAACTACATAAAATGAAAAAAATTTAATTAGACGGCGTGAAAACAATCACTGATAGAGTCCGATCAGTCCTAAAACCGAACACTAAGTACTACTAACCTAAGTAGTAAGTAGTACCAAACAAAAAATAAAAACATACAGTCGAATTGAGAACCTCCTCTTTTTTAAAGTCGGTTAAAAACGGCTGTTACAATACAAGACGCCCGGCACATACGAAATAAAAAGTAGTACATATTGACAGAAAAACAAAACGTGCGTCCAAATTACGTTCAAATATACTCTTGTTGAAAAGATGCATACAAATTATACGACTCGCACACAAAAGTGTAGAATGTATATGAAACACGCACCCATACACAAAGAAATCGAGTGATAGTCGTGGTAACGGCTTCAAAAAGCGCCATGCCATTTTACGTCACGGCATACGAGTTCATTTTACTGTCAAAGAGCGCCAATAAATGCGTTCACATTAAAAATAGTACCTGGGCGACCGAAGCTCCACTCGGTTTTTTATGACTGAAAATACGAGCAAACCCGAGTTCACTAAAAATGAAACCTAGCAAGATCGACTTATCGTCCCCTAATTTACACACCAAATTTCATTAAAATCGTTGAAGCCGTTTCCGAGATTTAATTATATATATATATATATATATATACATATATACAAGAATTGCTCGTTTAAAGGTATTAGATATATATTATAGTATTCCTCACAAAAGAAGGAACTTGAAAAAATAAAGAGAAAAAATAATGTATCATCTGGGACTCGAACTGGGGATCTTCTTGTTACGCGATCGACCGAGCTGAGCTTTTATAACCGTGTACCTAGATGGTGGCGAAATTTACTTTAATTTAATTTAATGAATTAATTAAATTTAATTAATAATTTATTTTATTTTTTAGTATTTTATTTACTTTTACTTTCGCCGGCGTCGCGGCACAGTCGAGGCGTGGCGTTTTTGCTAGAGTCGAGGCGCGGGCGGCTATGCTTCCTTCACACACTATAGTGTAAACACGTCTACGCACGAAACAAAATAATAAAATGGCTGTGGAGTCGCGGCGCGGTCGTGCACTGCACCCCTGCCGCGACGCCGCCGCGACCGCGCCACGACTCTAGTGTGTGGGCGCACTGCCATTTGAACCTGAAGGAAACGTATTAGCGGCGCGCCGCTTGTGCGCCCGTGCCTCGACGCCGCCTCGACTCCAGCTCGTGTGGGCGACGCGCCTAATGATATTGTAACAGTTTTTCATTGCCTGAAAACACGGATAAAACGACGCTTTCTAAAAATTAAACCTAGCTAAATCGATTTATCGTCCCCGCATACAAAATTTCATGAAAATCGTTGGAGCCGTTTCCTAGATTCCGATTTTATATATATATATATATATATATACAAGAATAGCTCGTTTAAAGGTAATAGATTAGATTAAAAATATTTTCATTTTGTAAGAAATAACCTTCATATTCTATCCATCGTTGCAGATCACCAAGACTCAGAGATTCATAATAGATTTATTTATACCCCAAAGTAGACTAATTTCGTACCTTTGGCGCTCGTATAAATCCCTTCAGGGTTCTTTGATAAATAATGCAAGAAGTATCTTTAGTTCTTCCTCTTTACTCGGACTACCTGCGAAGTTATGGCGGAGAGCTTTCGGACAACAAATTTTACGACGATATTTTTAAAACTTGACTCGATGCACGAAAAAGCAGGGAAGCAGGGTGGATTACAGAAGTGTAGAGTTGTAAACAAAGTTCATAGGTGTTTTGTCTGATGAGATGAGACCGATTGCCACTGGATCTCCTGAAGAGAAGTACTAAGATAATCGAATTTATTAATCTACTTTTGCTAATTTATAATCGATTTCAAAAAAAGGAGATAAGTCCAAGTCTCGTCAGATATAAAATTGTTGAACTTGTCGGCTTCAGGTGTGTCACGCAAGATGGTCGAAATTACCGAACAGTACTTTTTGCTTAAAGTAATCAAGCGTTGGTGGCGCCACCACACACTATTGCTCAGCTAGACCTTTTACAGATTCTATAGACTGAAGGTGCTGTTTATAAATATTCGATATTTTGAAGTGTTTTTTCCTCATTTAAGTATCTAGTTAACTGCAACAACATGAAGTATCTGGTTAAATGTGTCTATTGGCCTCTTGCGTTCTTGGTCATATGCGTCGATCCCAGCCAATTTATGTCCAATAACTAAAACCACAAAATTCTCTCAAGTACACTATTTGTACAGTCTTTCTTAGTCCTCATACAAGTGGCGGGAAGACGCTGGATGCAAGCCGCTTCCAATCGGTCTTTTTGGAAATCCATGGGGGAGGCCTATGTCCAGCAGTGGACTTCTTATGGCTGAGATGACAGTCTTTAATAATTTTCCGTTATAAGGTGGATAAAATAGCAACATCTATATTTCCACCCGGGTTCCCATGTTTACCTTGATTATCGCGTAGAATTTCGCCCTCACCTTTCCAAAGAATTCTATTAGAATTTTTTCTCGTAAATATCAATATGTGTAATTTATGGACCGTATCTGGGTCAGGGGAACACAAATTATGAAGAGAACAGATACTTTATAGAGGATTATTTCCACTCGAGAAAAAATATATTAGGATATTCGATAAAAAGGCTAAGGCAACAATTATGTAACAATACAAAAAAAAATACTACTGCTTATATTTTTTTATCAATATATTCTAAAATTTATAGACAATAATAATAATAGTTATATATGCAAGGCTGGAAAGTTGGTTTTTGGGGCGAGTACTTGTATAAAATCCTGAGCGTAGCGAGGGTTTCAAAAGTACGAGATGCAAAATAACTTTGCTGCCGAGTGAAACACAAAATTTTTGTGTTTCACTCGGCACCTGTGGCTGGTCAGTGCGATTATTCAAAGAAATGAGGTTGGCGCACTGACATGAAATAAGTATTTAATGCATTTTCAGTGGACTTGCGGTATAGAAAAGTATGGAATAGAAAGGTTCGAATTTTAAAAACTCTTTCCACGCTAGCGGACAAAATGCACTTTTCCACTCAGATTTCTAATGACAAACAGAATCTTTCCGAGCTTGTGAGGTGAAAACATATTTGCCATGAACATCCTCCGTTTGTCGGTCTGTCTCGTTATATCTAGGGACTAAACTAGAAGAGAAAATAAAATGCTGAAGTTTCCCTTCTATCCCTCTTTAGTTAGTGCGGGAAGGAAAAGGGAAGCGGTCTGTCAAATAGTTGTTTATTCACAAGAAGTCTGCCTTTTAGCTGATTCTTTCTTATTGTGTTAAAGGTTGCTTCTTGTTCTGATGGAATACAACTTGCTTTATTCATTTTACTAAAACAGACAGAATATTAGTACACTATTTAAAAAGAAAAAAGTTTTATGACCTTGCCTGGTGAAATTTTTTGCTAGTTATTCAACATTGTACAAGCATTACTTTATTTTGAATTGAAGGGAAGTAGAAAATGTTATTGTGTAACTAGATTTTGCATCTTAGGATGACGAGCACAGTGCGTTTCTATACAAAGTTTTTTAAATCAGATCAAAATCTGCATGACGTTAGTGCGTAGCTGTGAGCAAGGCCGACTTACTCGTCTCGTAAAATAATAAAATTTCCTTTTTAGGGTTCCGTACCCAAAGGGTAAAACGGGACCCTATTACTGAGACTTTGCTGTCTGTCCGTCCGTCCGTCCGTCCGTCCGTCTGTCACCAGGCTGTATCTCATGTACCGTGATAGTTAGACAGTTGACATTTTCACAGATGATGTATTTTTGTTGCCGCTATAACAACAAATACTAAAAAACAGAATTAAATATATATTTAAGGCGGCTCCCATACAACAAACGTGATTTTTTTTGCTCGTTTTTGCTCGATTTTGATAACGGCAACAAGTAGACGCTTGAAATATTCACTGAATATTGAGTTATATAACACTTTAAAATAATTAATTAAAATAAAATAAAATTAATATTTTAGTGGGGCTCCCATACAACAGACATGATATTTTGCCGTTTTTATAGATAATGGTACGGAACCCTTCGTGCGCAAGTCCGACTCGCAGTTGGCCGATTTTACTTTTTTAATATTTAGGGACATTTCACACAACACCATCTAGCCCAAACTAAGCAAAGCTTGTACTATGGAACTAGATGGCTGATAGAATACATAATATACTTTTTTTGTAAATATATACATATGATACATAGAAACACCCAGACACAGAACAAACATCCATGCTCATCACACAAATGTTTGTTCTGGGTTATAAAAAATACTGGCTTAAGTTATAGTTTAAAAACTGAAAAAGGCACTTGAGCATGCGCAGTTTTGTTTTAAAACCATAGTACTGAACCGATTTCGTTAAAATTCCTATGGGACCAATTTGAAAGTAGCTATATCATCATCATCATCATCTCAGCCATAAGAAGTCCACTGCTGGACATAGGCCTCCCCCATGGATTTCCAAAAAGACCGATAGGAAGCGGCTTGCATCCAGCGTCTTCCCGCCACGTGTATGAGGAGCTATATATATTTTTTTTTTTTTTTTTCAAATCGGGTTACAAATGACGGAGTTTTGCGGTAACATCCGAATTAACCTATTTTTTCTTGAAGTCGGTAAAAATAGAAAATGGATTTTATTATCTATTTTTACCGACTTCAAGAAAAATTAGGTTAATTCGGCTGTACCTTTTATATCACATTCATCTCAAATAAAAAAAAAAATAGCATTAGCATCTATTTATCATCATCATGAATTCTCAGCCATGAGAAGTCCATTTCTGGACATCACTCTCACCCATGAATTTCCAAGAATATGTACCTGTTGAAAGCTATTAGCATTCTATTTTGTGCCTTCTAGTTGTATGAGGTCGTCTGTCCATCTTGTGACTGGTCTTCTTACGCTGCGCTTGCCTGTGCGTGGTCTCCAATCGAGAACTTTTTGGGCCCATCTTCAATCAATTCTGCGTACTACCAATAGCACTTATCAGAATATTATTAATAACGAACGTTTGCTATAAAAGAAGCACTATACTCGTCTCAATCATACAGTGGTACACAAAATATCCAAAATAGAAACACAATTTATACATCTAATGCTCTAAACTGCTCTAAATTAATACTCCTACAGTTTCCATCGTCTAGACGGGCTAAAATGTTAGCAACAATATTAAGGCACTTGTCCTCGTAGCGACGCAACGCTTATCGAGAAGCGAGTAATAATAGATTGTTATACAAGGGGCGAAAGTAACCTATTTAGGCACGAAATTGTGCCTAAATAAGTCTTTCACCCGAGGTAAACACTCTGCTTTTCATTTCGAATATAAAGAAAGTAGATAAAACAAAGAGTTAAGATCAATACTGAGGGCTCAAGATTAAAACCCAAGACTTCAGGCTTAGGACTCGAGACTTAAGACTCGAGACTCAAGACTCGAGACTCAAGACTCGGTACTCAAGATTCGGGACTCAAGACTCTGGTCAAGCGACTAGGTACTCTAGAATAGGGACATGTAACTCGGGACTCAATACAAAAGAAAACTTTAAAATGGCAAATGCGCTGACCACGTGAGTCCACATACCCGTGAGGGGAAAAAAGAAGAAGGAAAAAAGTTTCGACGTGGTTTGATAGAAATGTCGAAATAGAAGGTGATTTACAAATAATCTCACAGCATGGAAAACTATTCTCTCCAGGAAAAATTGTTTTTTTTTTCCTGTGTACAGGCAACTTCAAGTGTAATTTCCGAGTATGAGAAATCACAATAAAATATAAAAAAGTTGCAGATGCGAGTTTGCTGTTAGTAAGAAAGTCAAACGATTGATTTTTAATGTTTTTTAAACCTCTTTATTTAGCTTGTCTTGTTTGGTGCTGTTGTTGTTTTTGGGCCAAATTTAGTAATCAAAATTTTACCTACCTCTTTCCTGTAGACAAATTGATCTAATATTTGGAAGACACCTTTTGTTTTGATGACAATCCAATGAATTATATTCAGTATCATTCTAAATCCAACATGGCGGCCCCACAAAACGGCAGATTATATGTTTTTTTACAACCCCCACGATATGAGTATCAAACAAAAGGGCTTTACTAACAGAATACAGTAAACTATGAAACATTCCAAAGTATTAGTTTTAATTTCTTTACTATTAAGTAACAAATTAAAAACTAAAAACTTAAAAATAAAATAATAGAAAATAAACTTTTTAGTTAGATTTTATTGAAAATAAGGCTAGGATAAGAATACAGATAATGTACTAAAACTAAAAGCCAAAAAATAATTAGGTGCCAGTCATCATACCACTATCTTCATAAATCTAGGGCTAATAATCTATATAGAACCGTAGTCTCCAATTTGGTGGTAGGACAAGGTCATAACACCACTAAAATTTACTAAATTAGTCCATTTTCATACCGCAGCCCCCGACATCAAAGTGAAAATAATTTCACATAGGTAATTAGCATATATTATGGTTCTCGTTCGTTATCTCAATGATCATAGCTGCGAAGGCCTGTTTGTACCTACTGGTCCAGATTTAGCTCAAAAGTCGCAGGTCACAGGCATAATTTTTATTTTTATTTTCACTGTAATGGATATTGAATTTGTGCGATTTGCGTATTTGCCGTTTTCAAGTGAAATACTTTATTTTATTAGAGTCAATAAATATGTATATTTGTATACATGATGTGGGTATTTCTTCTTCTATTTCGTCTTATTTACTAATTATTTTTTAAGATTGATATCATGATCTTTCTCATACTGTCGACTCCAGTGAGTATCTTTTAAGCTCTTCCCCTGTGGGTTTTAATTCGGGTTCGTGGAACACACTCAGCTTTTTAGATTAAAACATCACGTAAATTTACGTAAGTTACTGGTACATGGAGATGTTTGCACGCCCGTAACTCCTGCGCGGTAGGGCGGTACCACGGATTTATACTGGAGGTTATTTCATATTTGAAGGTGCAGCCCCGTTTCACTAACGCAATATAGTATTTAAAATATTTTTCACCATCCTGACTTATAAATAACTTCGTCATTCATAAGCGAGAAAAAAGTTCATTCATTCGTTCATTCATTTGACACACAAAATATTTTGATAACATAAAACAGGCACGAATACTTCAACCAAAGAGAAGGGTTTTTGGCGGGAACGTCTTAGTAACATGTTGTTGCTTTGTTATATTTCCCTAAACTTGTGTTATTTTGAACATTAATGCTATAAAAATGGTGGTGTTTTATTCATTAAGTGTGCGATCAAGTGCGTGAGTGTGGGCAAGTGAAATAAAGCAGTGAAACGTGTGATTTTACGTTGTCGATAAAACTCCATAGAAGCTTCTAGTAAAGTCGCCACCACTTTACTGAAGCAGGACTCGACATATACGTGACTTAGATTGTGACTAGAACATTTACAACTTGTTTTATTTGAAACTTGAAAAAATCCTAATACTTGACACTGGCAAATGCTTTAATGCGGGTCCAATACAAAAAAGAAGAAGAAGAAGTATCTATTAAAATAATAAAATTATAATTTAACAAGTATCTATGTTAAAAGGAAAACAAAATATCCGACTGCAGAAAAGCAGTTTTTGCAGTCTAACTGACAATTTCGTTACGCTGGATACGCTGTTGAGAGTACGTTTTTTTGTAAAACTATATGCGTATAATCGCTGTAAAACGCTGTAAAATAAATATATAATACATTCAGTTACCTTCTACAGTATTATTAACTTGCTTTCGCTTGATTTATTTTCAGTTATTTCTGATATTTTTCATAACAAAGTGGCCATTACAAAATATCTCGTTAAGCCCTTAATTATAATTTTTCATGTAATTGTTTCGCTCGACCCTAAATTAACTGTCATCTTAGCCGCTTGATAAGGGTGACTGACGGAAGTAGGGAAGGGCTAAAACTTCCGGCAACTTTCAAAATTAAAAAAGCAAAGTTCTTTCAAGGAAGTTTATCTTTTGAATTACCGATCAGTGAGTATTTATGGAATTGTATTTAAATCTTAGCGGCCTTTATTTCGTTTTTTTTATTCAGCCCTGTTTGTACAAACTGTCCCACTGCTGGGCGTGGGTCATCTTCTCATTGTTAGAAGGGTAAGGCCATAGTCTATTATATAGCCGTTATTTCGGTTACTCTATTCAAAATATATAATCTTTTAAATTTCAAATTATTCCGTAATAGTAAAATAACCATACCATTATGCAAGCAAGCACGTGCTATACGTGCATGGTATGGTTATATAGCTAAATCCATAGTTAAAACCATTTTGCGAGAAAAAAGACTGAACCGTTTTTGAAACGTAGTTAAGAAAACACCCGAAGAAATTCTCTTTTGAAACTATATCAAAATCGATCCATCCATTAGAGAGCTATGGTGTCACAGACAGACACCGATGCACAAGTCAAAGTTATAGCACCCCTCTTTTTGGATCGGGGCTTAAAAACGAGCTTAACTTCACTATAGTGGTAAGATATTCCATTTCCAAGCACAAAGAAAAAGATGGAAACTTTGGAAACTTGACTTCTATGGTGACATAGTATTTTTTATGAGCCTATACTGTCCCACTGCCGGGCAAAGATCTCTCTACTTCCTTCCATAAGTCGCGGTCCTGTGCTATCTGTTGCAAATCTGTCTGAAATGAGTAAAGATCGTGTAGATTTGGTTTAATAATTATAATATTTACATATAATTAAAATTATTACATAATTCATTGAAATAAAACAATTTAACGGATTTATCGCGTACCTATACCTATTTTACATAATTTGATGACCTCACGTTTCAAACACTTTGCAGCGTCCAATCGCTTACACCTTAGAAAATATTCCTTATATAATTATTTAAAGATAACATATGGCAATTTTGTAGATCCACAGCGCAGATTTGGCCGGATATTACATTTAGACACAAAACTTTTCCGGATTGTTACCAGTTCAAAAGTGTAGCATCCCTAGTGGCAACATTTTGGAATGACAGCTAACCTCCCCTAATTCAAGTAGCTCGACATGGAATGTGCTTAGTTCAAACGAATTAATCTAAGTTAGTTGAGTTTTGGCGCGCATTCGCGAGGAGTATTTCCAAATATGGATGAGGTTGCAACTTTGGATATTACAGAAAAACGTTACTCAATTTTGAGGAATGCTCAACATATTTTGTCAACTTTCCTCTAACATGTAATGACACTTGCGGAAAGAACACAGAGAATTTGAGACGTTTATCAAAATTAAAACACGTTTTTCGGTAAGACCGCTTATTTACACAAATCAAAGCTACATGATAAAAATTCCCTAAGTGATTTTGCATTTTTCTAGCTAAATATTGCAGAGAAATACCATAATACGTGGTCACTTACTATGGGCCTTATAAGGAAGCTCAAAGTCACGCAACGAGCTATGGAGAGGGCTATGCTCTGGGTCTCTCTGTGAGATCGTATCAGACACGAAAAAATCCGTAGACGTACAAAAGTCACCGACATAGCACAGCGCATTAACAAGTTGAAGTGGCAGTGGGCAGGACACATAGCACGTAGAACTGTTGGACAGAAGATATCATACAAGTGGCAGGAAGACGTTGGATGCAGGCCGCTTCCAACCGGTCTTTTTTGAAATTCATGGGGGAGGCCTATGTCCAGCTGGGACTCCTTGTGGATGAGATCTCACTGACAAGCTAGGAATTTAATCACACTCAGGATTAAATATGTTGCTCTAGACAGAAAACACCAATTTATTCCTTTGGTGTGTAACTGTATAATCTACTATTTATATATTCGATATCTATCCGATTTTAGATACGTATTATAACCAATGATGGATACTGACAGTCATAAATATGTGAAATGTCATCATGTCGTTAAAAGGCATAAATATTTTATGCTATTTTAGCTAGATGACATATCGTTTAACATCAGACGAGCTGGTGGTCAATCGTAGATCTAACTTAACTTGCCTAAAAAAAAGTCACTTAAATTATGATTTGTACGGAATAGAGATGACAAAGCGCGAGCACGACCAAATGGCGTGGTTCATCGTCCACTCTTTCACAATCTCTGTAAAATTATGAAAAAGTGCATTTTTTAATTTTTGCCAGTATTTACGTTTTTATAGTGCATCTGAGATGTTCGCTGAAGCGCGCACAGACGACTTTCATGCGATGATTCGCAAGAAAGTCGCTCAACTGCAGCAGCGGGCGCGTGACAGTCGCAACAGCATCCTGGAAATGATCATTTCTCGCAAGGATTGTCCCATCCAGCACAAGTGGATGACGATTTTAATGGGCGCAATTATGACTTTGACTATTTTATTGCTTAATAATTTTAGTGACATTGATTTTTATTATTGTGTGACATTTTAGTTGTGATTTATTTGAATATTTATGTATGCTTTTTGTGTTTTGATATTTGGTAATTAATTTTGATATGGATATTATTTCTGAAATAAAATTACTATTATTATTGTCATTACTCCCGTAAGTGAGTTAATTTCAATAACTCATCATGCGTGCTAAAAGTATAGACGTAGTATGTACATATTCTCGAAAAACATAACATTTTTTTTGTTTAATAGTGTACAATAAAGAGTTTATCTATCTATCTATCATCCTTTGGCAATCGAATAAAAATTAGTGAAATCGGACAATGATTGGAGGTAAAAACACTTTCCATGCGTATTATGGGAAAATGTCCGATTTACTTCCGGCAATTGCGTGCTGAACTGTCCTCTTAAATGAAATCCCATCAAAACTCCTCTTAGATTCGTGTCTACTGGTCGGGGCTCAGCTGGAATGTGGCAGTAACAATTTTGAAGAAGGTACACTTTAAGATAAGGAAATTATTCTTTCCCAACATCGGATTATTAGATTTGCCTTCGATATGAGAGGAAACGCACTGCGCACACTTCTTTAGAATTTTTTTTCAAAATTATTGTTACCGTTTTGAGAAATAAGCTTTTCCCAATTTTTCGGTGATGACCCAGATGGTCCTCTAAATACCATAAAGTATCGAGTCATTCGCGAAGACATCATTACATTTTAAAATACTTTTTTTGGCGATTATTTTAAACTCTAAGAAAACTATAATAAAATCAAGCAAATAATTTATTTATATTATGTGGCATATATGTGTATATCTAATTTATTATTTTATATATAAATTCTCATATAGAAATTGTATTTATATATTTTAAAATTCTAATATTTACAGTATTTTATAAATTGTTTTTTTTTTTTTATTGATATTGATAATAAATAGCTCAATATACCGGGTTATGCATTATTGTAAATTCTAAGAATTATATTATTTTATAAATAAAAAAATAAAAAAAATTATAAACTGAAACAACTAACTTAAAATACGTAATGTCGTTTACTATAATAACATATTTCTCCTGTAATAACTTTTTTTACCAAACTACTAAACCAATTTTGATAAAATTTGTAGGCGACCGATCTAAAACAATAATATTTAAATTGAAAGAATAACATTTATCTATTTTGGTGTATATATTGAAGTTATGAGGTAACAAACATAGAAAAAAAGATACAATCAGAAATCAGAATTTTTATTTTGTTGAACATGGTAGTATATTACATATTACAAAATAATATACAAGAACCGAACAACCAAACAACCGAATTGATAACCTCCTCCTTTATTGAAGTCGGTTAAAAATAGGACTCTCTTTATGATACATGGAAAGAAGTGAAAAAAAAAACAAAAAAAAAAATTACAAAGTGTGCGACTACCTTAAAATCATCTTTTGTACTCGAGTTCATTTTTTCAGTGAATTTTATTAGGGTGACTGGGAAATTCACAAATTGATTCTGTCTTGTGAATACTAAGGGGACGGCAGAATCTGATATTATCTGGATTTTAGTACTTTTTTTTTAAATGGCCTATAATCAAATCCTTGGTTTATCATTATTTTTTGCTCTATCATTTATCCTTATCATAATTATATATAAAAAAAAAATAACAAAAAAAAATATAATAATTTATTTATTTTGTTTAATAAAGACAGACATATTTCACCAAACAATACATGGATATCAAAGGCAATTAAAAATTATTTTACAATTTAATTTAAAAACAGTCAACTTTACTTCGTGGCAAACTTATAAATTTAATTGCAACATTTTATATATTTTTTTATAAATAATTAAATTATACAATTATGAAAAAAATACCATAAAACAAAAAAAAAATTATTGTTTTGGTCTTGTTGCTATATACCGTACCAATTTATTTTTATTATGTGAAATATATTAAGGTTTCATAAAATAGCTTTGTAAACTTCAAGATATTTAAAATGTAATCGAAAAGAGTAATTATTTATTTGCTTTGCTTTTCTAAACAAAATTAATTTCTAAATAAATGGAATGTCAATCAATGCATATTTACGATACATTATACATCATTTGTTCACACAGCGCCACCTATCCCCAAACAAAGCCAAGTTTGTACTATGGAAACCAGATATGTGTTTGTTGCTACATTTTGTTGACTTTATCAAATATTTTTAATATTTTTTAGCAACTCTTTCTCATTTCTGTCGCTCAATATATAACATAACAACTTTATTCATAAGAAAATAGATAATCTAATCCCATTATCCTATCCACCCTCATCCATACATACTTCCCCCTTACTCAATCCCCACACTCTCACTCGCCCCATACACACTTCCCCGCACACACACTGTCCCCCACACACACACTGTCCCCCACACACACACTCCACCCTACATCACATTATCACTCCCTTACAAACATCCACAATTCACAATAATATATACATATAGGTATAGTAGTTAACATTTCTGCGTAAATAGGGCGAATTCTGTAATTTCTGCGAACTGTCTCAAAAAGACCTTGAGAAAATCTATGTAACGCTATGTCTATTTTTGTGTTTGTTTTATACTTTTATTTTTATTCTTGTATTGTATAGTATAACACAGGATATTTCCTAGCTTGGGTAACAGTTCTTCTCAACTCTACTACTCTTCTGTGTTTTCTTTCATTCATATCATTACATCATAAACAACATATAAAACCATTTATGTTTATGTAAATCATATATATATAGTTTATGTATGTTTATGTATGGCGAGCGTGGCAGACTATGGCCTTACCCTTCTCACAATGAGATGATGGCCCGCGCCCAGTAGTGGGACAGTTTGTACAAACAGGGCTGATAAAAAAAATATCTCAATATATGCTCCATAAATGATCCTAAAAATCTGATTCAGCCCATAAATTGTATTCTGAAACAATTCTGAAAGGCTATCTAGAAAACAGTCTAGACAAGACCGTCATAATTCAGACGGGAATTTCATTTCATTTCAATAAGCCCTTCGAATCGAATTAGCTACATCGTCGACCCCCGTCAAACCCGAAATAGAAAAAAGAACTTATAGCTGTGAAGAACATTAACACTTTCTGAGAGAAAATATGAAGGTTCGTTCTGAAATTATTAGGATGGAACGATTTTAGTAAACTAAAAACCCCCGATACACAAAACAGCTGAACTGATTTTGATGAAACTTAACACTTTCTGAGAGAAAATATGAAGGTTCGTTCTGAAATTATTAGGATGGAACGATTTTAGTAAACTAAAAACCCCCGATACACAAAACAGCTGAACCGATTTTGATGAAACTTAACAAATAACACTCTCGGTCAAATTCTGTATCAAACAAAAAACAAAGAGAAAAATTAATAAAAAAAAATGTTTTTTTTATAGTTCTTTTTTTGGCATAATCAATATGCACATTATGTCCATAAAAAATTACAACTTTATAGTACTAATAATCTTTGTGCAAAGCCGCGGACAGACAGACAGGCAGATGTGGCGAACTATATGTGGGTTCCATGATTACAACGGATCCTAAATAAATTGAAAAAACCGGCCAAGTGCGAGTCGGACTCGCGCATGAAGGGTTCCGTACCATTATCTATAAAAACGACAAAAAAATCACGGTTTTTGTATGGGTTAAAAATATTAATTTTATTTTAATTTAGTTATTAATTTTATTCCTTTTTTTAGTATTTTATTCCTTTTTGTATTATATTCCTTTTTTAGTATTTGTATTTGCTGTTAACGGCAACAGAAATACATAATCTATGAAAATTTCAATTGTCTAACTATCACGGTTCATGAGATACAGCCTGGTGACAGACGGACGGACGGATGGACGGACTGACAGCGGAGTCTCAGTAATAGGGTCACGTTTTTACTCTTTGGGTACGGAACTCTAAAAAGAGGTTTTAAAATTAGGATAAGTCTATAGAAGTTGGACACCAATCCCAAGACTGTAAAATTATTCTATTGCGTTATAATATGCGGCTCTTTTTTTTGGTGTTGTACAAAATGTAAAACACTTGAGCTATCCTATATATGTGTGGCGTAAGTGCAAAAGTATCGTGAATTTAACAAATCCTTTTCGTGACAAAATCTACAAATAGGTACATTTTTGTTTAACCAAAAAACCAAAGGTCTAAAATTACACACATTGACTCACTAAAGACGAAATATATTTTATATATTTTTCCTACTTCAGGTAAGTATAATATATTTTTTTAAAGTACCGTTCAGTTTTAAAACTACCGTGTTATCGACAGTATGCAATGAATGGTGCTGCGCGCATTGCGATTCGATTTCGTTAGAGTTATGTTTTCCGTAAATTTTTATGGCCAGTCGTACAACATACATAACAGAGTGGAAACAATATCGTTATTTTCAGTACAATTACTGGGGATGATCATGCCTTGGTCAAAGAAGTATCGATAAAATAGGAATAAACGATTATTTTGTCGTAAAAAACACATATTTCGACACTCGCAACGGTATCAAAATCTATAGGGTACTTCCCGTTGAGCTATAACTATGAAATTTGGCAAGAAGCATTGTCATATAGTACACATAAAGGGAAAAATCTGAATACTGTACATTTTTATCCCAAAAAATAGGGTCTTTATGCAAGGAAGGAGGGTCCAAATTTTAAAGTGCTTTAACCGTATCATGTATCATAATTATGAAAGAACTTCATTAGCACAAGCTAAAACAGGTTTTTAAATATTTTTATAATGTATATTTTTAGGTTTATATAGGAAAATATAAAAAATATATAATGTCCTCCTTTTATCTACTAGTATGTACGGAAACCTCGGTGGGTGAGTCTGACTCGCACTTGTCCGATTTTTTTATAACCTGACAACTTAAAATCGATATCGATATTTTGCTGAATGCTACATGTAAATATAAGTTATGATCAAATATTTAGTTAGTTTGAGTTGGACTTTGACCCAAGATATTTATTATATCCGGGTTTAACTCTAATATAATAAATTATATATTTGAAATATATTCCCGTACAAATTACTTATCGTAAATTGATAAAGTTATTTAGTATTATTGTTAAAGTGAAATTGAATATAATTTGTATTGTGTTTACAAAATAAATAAAGATATTACTTGTTTTGGAGATTTTGTCGAGACGGTAGCGATAACGGCGGTGTCGAGGTTATGTTCAACAGTAAGTACTACTGACAGTTAACCTTCTGCAGCGTAAACCTGTGACCAGGTTAGTGTCTTTCGGCTCTAGAGTGTAGAGCGGCTGGGCAGTGGGCAAGGCACAGTGGCCATCGCCGGGCTCGTCAGAAGACGAGGTATGTCAGCTGTAGGTGGATGCATCGTTGTTCCGCCTAGTATACAATTCACAGATTGTGAAACATCATTCCATCTGGAGCACTCCGGAGAGTACATATAGATCTCTTCGTGATCTTCTTTGGTAATTGAGACTGACTTTTTCTCTACAAGCAAAATATATATTATGCTTTAAGATCGATACATAGCTGTGGTTATACCCTGGTAGTATACCCGAGTAGCATGTATTTGAGTTGGAGTTGGGAAGCCTCATATGGACAGCCGGTTTCCAAGATTTAGGAGTTGGGGGGCCCCATATGGACAACCCGGTTTCCTTATAATTTATTTAGAGAAACAGTCTCAGACCAACTATTCGACACCTTGCTTTTTATCAGGAATGACTTATCTGGTGGCTGCCTGTCGCTTCCCAGTGATGATGATGATGTTGATTTACGAAATTTTTGTCGAGCACGATTTATTTTTCTTTAATACACGTAATCACAATCACTGTGTTTCTCACTGTCCCTTTGGGGCACGTTTAATTATTTATTTCACTATATATTTAACGATTGAAAGTAAAACTGTAACTATTTAATATTTAATGAGGAACAGTCAACTGAAACAGCGAAGCACTGTACTGTGAATGATCGTAGCAGGTAGAGATGGGAATCAAGTGGCGGGACCTTATGCATTTTATTTTGATTCTTATAGTCTCTCAAATACAGTATGAAATAGCGAGCTGGTGCGTGAAACTACAAGTGTTCATAATAAAATACCTTCAAATTATCGATAACTTTAGTGTGCAACTCTATATCGTTAAAAATGACTATGATATTAGCTTGACCCTCGTCTCCCAGGGGAGTGTGACCCAAATGCTTTGATTATGAAACGATGAGTTTGACTTTGAAATTCTATAACCCAGGAGAGAAACGTTGATTAAAACTGACCTACTATTGATGAAAATATTATTATTAGTAGGTGCTCTTTTGATTATCATTTCGTCTTTCCTCTTGAGACTTTGATTTTAACGTAGATTGTTTAACTTGTAAACCACATATATAGATATCTATTAAGAAAAAAACATAAAAAAAATGGTCAACGGAACTAATAAAATAATAAACAAATAATTGCAATGAAAAATTATTCCTAATTATCTCAATGTAGAATTAAATAGGAAAGAAGAAATATTTAATGAAACATTTTATGCGACTGCTCACGACGACATACTACGATTTTCACTAACAGCACCATCTCCTGTGGTAAGATTAACCATCATGGTTTTACTAATGTAGAATTAAATAGGAAAGAAAAAATATTTAATGAAACATTTTATGCGACTGCTCACGTGAAAGTTTTATTTTGAAGTTACTTCTACATTACAATGTTCTAGCGCCATTATTAAGGGCTCGAACCTAGGTGTCAAGCCACCTAACATAATTGCAGCTAAAGAGCTGTCCTCTATTCTCTTGCTGAGCAGTCGTTGTTATTGCAGTCAAATACATCTCCAAGTTGTCAAAATCATTTAATGAATACCTGTACAACTTCCTCTCTAACGAAAGTTTTCTTCCAAGGCTTTTGTCCTCATACGCCGAACATAATGCATCCCATGCTTCTTTTGCACTTGACGCAGTTCTCACGTGCGTAATTGCGTGTGTGTTTGCGTTGTCGTCTGCGTTCGTCCCCTTTCGGGTACGGGAAAAATGCGCTCGGTCTGCGCTCGTACCCTTAGGGTATGAGCGGAGACTGTCAATAAAACCCGCCAAAACTTGCCCCGACTCATAAGTACGCTGCTCTAACTTTGAGAGTAGATGAAAGACAAAGACACAAAATAAAACCGTTAGGAACATAACCGCCAAACATTTTTTCGGAGAAACGAACGACGTTCATTCTCGTCCGACCGCCGCGCGATCAACATCGTAATCGTTCGAAATATTCAAAGAGTGTTTCTGTGTATTTTTTCCGTGTAGTGTTGTATTTACTAGTGATATAACAATGAACAGGTGAGTTCTGAACAGATTTCTAGTAATATTTATAGAGTTTCGTTGTGTTTGTGGCGAAACATTTGGTCAGATCCGAAGCCGGGTCGTTCTACTAGACGCGTCATGACGCGTCCTGATTTTGTCGGGCTCTATTTCGAAATAAATTTCACTAAATTCAGCAAAATAATTGTACTAATGAGTGCATTAGTGTATATCTAATTACGAAATACAAGTGTTCAATTTATAGTTTGTTTGATTAATTTATCGTAATTTGACCCAGAATGCGTGCCGAGAGGCCATAGTGACACTGCGCAGGAATGCGTAGTCCAAGGTCGTTTTTTACAACGATCGAGCGTGCAAGATGTGGCATATTTTGTTTTGTTTTTTTCTTCAACTATTGCAAGCATTGTAGTTTATCTAGATGTGTTTGAGCAATTTGTTTTTAACCGACTTCGAAAAAGTCGAGTGGAGGTTTTCGATTCGTACCGTTTTTTTTTTAGATTACGGTTTTTTTGTGTTTATGGTTTGTTTTATGCGTGTTTTTTTATTTGTGTATTTTTTTTGTTTTTTATTCTCAACTATTGCAAGCATTGTTATGTTTTTCTAGTGTATGTGTGCATGTGTTTGAGCAATTTGTTTTTAACCGACTTTGAAAAAGGAGGAGGTTATCAATTCGTACCGTATTTTTTTATTTTTTTTAGATTACGGTTTATTTGTGTTTATGTTTTTATGCGTTTTTTTTTTTGTTTTAAGCCAATCTAACAGGCGAGTGCGCACCCGAGGAGGGCTCCGCGGGCGCGGAAGGGGGGTGCGCACACGTGGTGGGGGGAGAAGACAAAGCCGGCCCGACACTGTCGATCAGTTGGTTTCATTTGCTTTTTAATTATTTCTAATATTTTATTCATTTTTATTTGATTTTTAATATGCTTTTTTGCATTTACAATGTCAATACTTTTGAAATTGTTTGTAGGTTTCCTGTTGTTGACATCGACATCACTCCAGAGGGCACTCAGCAAGAGCGCCCTCTGCACCCTAAGAGACGGAGGGCATGGAGACCGTAAGTTCTTGTAGAGGATTAATATTTATTAGTTGTTTTTTATATTGTTAAATCAAATGTCATTGAATTTCAACAGATCGCCACCTTCGACTTCCACGTCTGCTGCTCCCGTCGCCGCTGCCGAGGACCAGGCGCCTCTGGAGTCGCTGGCGATCCCGCCTTCTCCAGCGTTGTAAATATAGCTTTACTGACTATGTAAAATTTGTAATTTAGAAGGAGTAATATTAACGATGGTTATTTTTTTCAGTTTCGTCGAGTGTAGAGTCAACCCGAGTCCAGCGATGTCGATGGCCACGATGTCGGCCAGCCCGGCGGTGCTGCCCAGCCCGGCGCCGCCCAGCCCAGCGGTGCTGCCCAGCCCGGCGCCGCCCAGCCTTGAGCCGGTGCCATCAACATCCCAGGCCTCGGAAGACGCTCGGCGATTGTAAGTATCACCGTAATGAATATGCCAACTTTTTAACCTAGAGAGTATAATATTAACGACAGTTCTTTTTTTTTTGAACGCGAAGGGAGCAGCAGCCTCGGCGCCATCTGAGCAGCGTGGAAATCGAAGAGTTGTTGCCGCAGGAGTTGGGTATGTTTTCTCTTTATTTTCGCTTGTTTTTACCCCACTGAGTACGGAGTATGTATTTGTTTATCTTTTTTTTTTACTTATTTAAAATCTATTGTTTGTTTAACAGGAAGTGAGGGAGAGGAGAGCGGTAGCGACGATGAGGCGCCGTTTGGGGTTCCTGTGATGTCGAGATGGTGGATCATTAACGAAGAAACGCCGGTGGACGATCCCCCTATCGCCGTTCCTTCGTTTCAGGCCCCGTCAGTGTCGGAGGAGCCCCAGCTGCTGCCTACAGAGGCTTCTCTTCCCCACGGCCCAACTAGTATGTATGAGTTTACGTGGAGCAGTTTTCCGGACTCCCCAATTCCACCTGAATCGAGGAGGGAAACATTCTCCCCAAGTAATGTCGGTCCGACTCTCCCGGCGGGCACCCCGTATGAAACCTTCATGGCCATATGGGATCGCCCGATAATCGAAACTATCGTAGGGGAGACAAATAAATACGCGCAATCTGTGGCGTCCAAGATGATCGAGCGAAATGAGCTCACCCCCCGCAGCCGCATATGTGAGTGGTACGATACTACCGTGGACGAGATATACATTTTTTTTGCGTATATTTTAACAATGGGCATTGTCTGTAAGTCCCGTTTAGAGGAGTACTGGTCTAAGACGAGTTCATTACATGCAACGCCCGGATTTAGCTCTATCATGAGCCTCAGGCGTTTCCAGCTGCTGAACGCCTGTTTACATTTCAACGACAACGAGGCCATGAGAGACCTAAATCTGGACAGCTCTCAGGCGAAACTGTACAAAATATCACCGATCATCGAGCATTTAAATAAAAAGTTTCAGCAGCTATATGTATTGGGCAGGAATATTGCGTTGGACGAATCACTGTTACAGTGGAAGGGTTGGTTAAATATTAACCAACTCATCCCAAACAAAAGGGCTAAGATAGGTATTAAAAGTTACGAGTTGTGCGAATCCCAAACTGGATATCTGTGGCGATTCATAATTCATGCTAATCAAAAACCCATCACTCCACCCTCAGCAGACGACCCCATGACTTCGACAATACCGTCGCTTGTGCTGAGCCTGGTGCAGGGGCTGGAGCACAAAGGATACACGCTATGGATGGACAATTATTATAATTCTCCGGCTTTAGCTAGGAAGTTGAAAACGATTGGTTTTGATTGCGTCGGGACAATGAGAACAAACCGACAGTTTGTTCCAGAGTCCCTGACAACTTTAACCAAAGCACAGATGCAGCCAGGTCAAATCACTGGGGCTACCTCAGGTGATGTTGACCTGATGGTTTGGCGGGATCATAATCAAGTTGCCGTGATATCTACATATCACGGCAACGCGTCTTGCGTCTCCGGTGGGAAACGCAAGCCGATACTGGTCCAAGACTACAACATCATGATGGGTGGTGTAGACAAGAAAGATCAGATGTTGGCAATGTACCCCATCGAGCGAAAGCGAACAAAAGTGTGGTACAAGAAATTGTTTCGGCGACTGCTCAATGTGTCCGTGCTGAACGCATATATCATACACAAAGGACACCAAGCCTGCTCCCAAACTAAACATCGGGAATTTAGAATAGAGTTAATAGACAGCCTTCTTAAACACCATACTGTAAAGGCTGTCAACGTCCCATCGCACGAGCCACGCAACCAAGTGTTCGATTGCCGCCAGCACTTCATAGCGGAATACCCCATGAACGCTACAAATCGTAGGCTTCGGCGGCATTGCGTGGTTTGTGGGAAAAAAGTAAGAACGTACTGTTCTGCCTGTGAGAAGGCTGTGTGCATAATAAATTGTTTTGTGGCGATACATAGTGTAGACGACTGAACGTAATATTAAATCAAATCTCATTTATTCTATCTACAAATAATTACATCACAAAAGTTACGGCACTAATCATCAAACTGGGTGAATTTAATCACCCGTGTCTTGATATATTAGTCATCATTGATAGTGATCCTGCTTAAGTACATGTCAAATTAACATTAATTATTACAATACAATGTCAATCATTACAAATTCAGAATATTATCAACATTTATCATTTTATTTTAAGATTACGAAAAAGTCAATGGAATAAATTTAATTACATTTGATGTAAAATTTAGTATGGAAGCAAACAGAAGTAAGGTAATTAAATTGAGTTGGAATAAGATTAGTAATTTTAAATTGAATTGAGTTGTATCATTAAATTGGATCAAATAAATTATAAATCAAATATTATATAACAATGACGTTTAAACAAAACAAACAAATGAAATATTTAATATGTTATAATATGTTTGGTCGTCACACTATGTACCGACACAAAACAATTTAAATGCCTTCAGCACAAAATTTCTTCAAGATTCGTTCAGTCGTCATTAAGCTGTACCACCACCAAATTTCATAAAAATCCGTTCAGTCGTTAGAAAGCTACACCACCCCCAAATTTCATTAAGATCTCTTCAGCTGTTAGAAAACTGCATCACCAAATTTTATCAATATCCGTTCAGTCGTTACAAAGCTGCATCACCAAATTTCATCTACATCAGTTCAGCCGTTCAGAATCAAACCCAATCATTTTCAAACCTATCTAAAGCCTTCGTCATCGAATTTCATCAAGATCCGTTAGCCGATCCGTCCATAGCGTGTTTACCAAATTTCATCAAGAACAGTTAGCCGTGTAGAAAAAATGAATACACGGGAATAACAAACTGAACAGCCTACGAATTCAGCTTTAACTATACCGCACTGCACGTGTATCTTGTTTCTGAGTTATTACAATAGGCCCTACAATCGGCATTTCATTGATTTTTATTGTATCTTGTTTCTGAATGATTACAATAGTCCCTACAATCGGCATTCATTAATTTTTATTGTTTTATGCCTTTGACCATAACCGTGCCAGATGTGGGTGTTGCTATCTACTTAAATTGTTGCGATATCGTTTTAGAAAGTTTTGACTGATAACTTAAAACATCCTTAATTTGTTTTAAAATAAATGTGCCGTTACACATTATTTTTGTCACAACCCGACCTCAGCTCAGTAAGATGCTAGTTGCAAGCAACTAGCGTAACCAGTTGAGAGATAATCAGAAAATATCTCTTCCTGATAACCTCGGGTGTTGTAATTGTTGCTATTTTCTGTGGATACGATGACATTGCCACAGCGTATCTTTCCAAATTTCAAATTCAAATTCAAATAATTTTATTGCGAACATAACCGTAGCATTGCCACAGCGTATCTTTCCAAATTTCACCAAAACCAGTTTAGTTCAGTCATTACATAACCGTAGCTTTTAATATTGCATTTTAGCTCACAGAATTTCATCAATTTCGGTCCAGTCGATACATGTCCATCGCATACTCACCGAATTTTGTCAAGCCCAGTTCAGTCGTTACACGTCGTACACGTCGCCTGAGTTACCCAATTTTCATCGAAATCCGTTCAGCGTTTATTCGTCTACACCGTACCTCGCCGAATTTCATGAAAATCCGTTCAGCGTTTAGTCGTCTACACCGTATCTCGTCGAATTTCATAAAAATCCGTTCAGCATTTACTTGTCCACGCCGTATCTCGTCGAATTTCATAAAAATCCGTTCAGCATTTACTCGTCCACTCCGTATCTCGTCGAATTTATCAAAATCCGTTCAGTACTACATTTTGTACGTCAGAAATTGCGCGTATTTATTGTGTGTATGTGTGTGTGTGTGTGTGTGTTTGTGTATGTATATATTTTTTAAAATTTTTATTTTTTTTCGCATTGTGTACAAAAACGTGTAATTATATATTTTTTTTCGCATTGTATACAAAAACATGTCTGTATTTTTTTTTTCGCATTGTATACAAAAACATGTCTGTATTTTTATTTTCCGCATTGTATACAAAAATATAATTTCAATTTTTTTTTTCTGATTGTATACAAAAACATGATGTCATAAAAATACGCACTCAAACATCTTACCATTTTACTGTACAAAAACCAACTACGCTCATCTGACCTTGAGCCGCAGATGTCACTTCCATTTGATTATGTAGCGAGCGCGCTTGTTTTGGTTTTGTATGGCGATTTCGTTCGTGTTCCCTGATGTTTTGTGAATGTTTTTGGTATTGGGACTGGTATGTTTTTTTAATTCATTTTGTAGTACGTTTATCTGTTTTTATGAATGTATAAACAGATTTTGAAATAAAGCAAGGGATCTTGGTCTATGACATAATATTTGTCGTGCCGTCTTTTGTTTATTCTGTTGTATAAAATTCTTTAAAAATAAAACTAAACATTTGTACTAGCTAACTTGTTGTTTATACTATGCCAGTAATGTAAGCTATTAAATAAACAAAAGAACAGAGACACTTCTCATTGAAAGTTTCTCGGTATTGAGCTTGTAACCCGGCCCAATTTTTTGTCGACGCTCGGGCCGCGTTTCAAGTTTGTTGTTTTTGTAAAGCTCATTGTATAAAAATATAGTATGGAAAGGTATCTTAATTTTTATGATTAATGGATATTTGTGTTTTATAATTGAAATAAAACAATAATGTGCTTTAAAAAAAGGCTTTTATTTCTTATTACACCCATTTATATAAGAGGTGGTACAGAAAATAGCGCTCTCTCAACTTTAAGCCTAGATAGTGGATACTTAGATTTAAATAAAAAACATATGCATTAGATATATGTATAGGTTTATTCAGTAGGATTACAATGATATACGTTTTATATATAGTTTTCATACAAATTTTAGGAGAAATCGCGGTTTTAGTGGCGCGCGCAAAAAAAAAAACGCGATGCTGTGCACAGACTTGGACATGCGCGAAAACCTGATGCGCGGCTGAAGGGTAGCTAGAAATATCTAATCTAGCTATCTAACAAAAAAAATTTTTAGCAAAAAATTTTTTCTAAAAATTTCTAGGATTATTTTTTTTTCTAGCTAAAAAAAATTTCACCCGCTAGAAGCGACTAACGAAAATTGACGATAGTAGCCCAATACTGCTTACAAGCACACTAGTAGTTATATAACCACTTCTCCCTTTTCAACCGACTTCAAAAGAGTAGGAGGTTCTCAACTCGACTGTATTTTTTTTCTTATAGGTTTGTACCTCATAACGTACGACTGGGTGAACCGATTTTGATGGTTTTTTTTATTTATTTGAAAGTTGGTGCTTCCCGTGTGGTCCCATTTCAATTTAGTCCAGTTATGACAATGGCATCCATGAGAAGTCGGTTGCTTCAGTTTTTTCAGCTATAATTATTAAATTTCTTATTTATAATGAGAAACAAAACATTTCCTACAACATTTTATCAAAATCGGACAATAAATGGCATTGCAACCACTTCTCCCTTTTTTAGGGGAAAAATCCCCGACGATAAAAAAAATCTATGGAATTGTGAAACCCGTATTCCAAGTTTCGTTATGATTGGTTGAAAAATACGACATGTACGCGACCTGTAACGATAATTTTGCCAGTTGAAGCAGAGACCTAGGCTTTGTTCACTTTGCTCACTTCGCCAATTAAAATACTTATCTAACAAATCTGTTGTAAGAGTGCTTAACCTAACACACCGTTAGCAACGCTATTGTTAGGTAAGCGTACTTGTTTAAGGTGGAATTATTCGACGAATATTGGAGGAAATAGGTTTGAACGAGCTCTTTTCCTTCTAAACTTTGCCGGAAACGTGATTTAATCGAGAACTGGCGTTGCTCTCGAGAGCATAAATTATTAAATCTCTTTGTAAATATATTTTTTATACTTAATTGTAAATAAAAACTACGGGTTACTCACGTCTGTTTTGAGCCTTTTTGAGTATTTTTCAAAGGAGCAGCGCATACGTCACTCTCGGTCGGTGAGCCTCGCACGCCGAATGCGGTTGAAACTATAGTCGGATTTTTGGCTCAAAACAGACGTGAGTGACCCGTTGTTTTTATTTAAAATATATGAAAACCACGTTAGGTTCCATAATAAAATGTTTAATTGTGATACTTTTTTTTTGATACTTGAATTTTTTGCCGACTGACTACGCATACTCCACAGCGTATCAATCGTAAATAAATCATTAGTTTTAATTAAAGACGATAATGTGATTCATTTCGTTTTCAACCGTATTAATTGAATTCAATAAATAAATAAAAAATAGTTAGACTACAAAAATCGCTCTTCTGCAGTCTGATACATGGTTTTTCTTTTAATACAGATACTTGTTTCCGGCAGTTTCCGGCAGCCTAGTGGTGAGACCGTCTGACTTGCGATCCGCAGGTTCTGGGTTTGAATCCCACGGCACGCACTCTGTCTTTTCGAAGTTATGTGCGTATTGTTGATTGCCGCCAACTTCAAACGGTGAAGGAAAACATCGTGAGGAAACCTACATGTCTGAAAGTTCTCAATGATCTTGAAGATGTGTGAAGTCTGCCAACCCGCACTTGGCCAGCGTGGTAGACGAGACTAGCCTAACCCTTCTCACAATGAGAAGATGGCCCGTTCCCAGCAATGGGACAGTTTGTACAAACAGGGCTGATAAAAAAAAAAGATACTTGTTAAAACTCGTATATTAACATATTTTCGTATAAAGTCAGAATACTTCAAAAAACTACATCGTCTAAAATTTTACGTAATATCATCTTGTCTCTATATCAAGGTACAAAAAAACATATATTCCCTCATCTTTCGGAACAAAATTCTCACATACTTACGACCCGAATTCCTAACCATTATCAGCTCCTACAGCCTTTCTATCCCATTCCGGAACTCAGATCCGAGCAACAAAGCAGCCCCGTCCGGAACCAGACCCGGAAATGACGTCACATTACACTAATACAAAAAAGGACACACAACATACAACGTGAGGCATAGCATGTAGGGTTTACAAGAGATTTGGGCCCGTGCCATATGTATGTTTGTGTATATTTAATTTTCCTTAAGCTTTTACTTGGGGGTAAAAAGGGGTGGGTATAGTAAAAAGGGTAACTTTACACCTGCGAAACATTACGCACATTTGGTTGGCAAACAAATGTAAGCCTGGCTAATGCAAAACGAAGGCAGGATGGTTGGTAACCTTTAGGGACGTAGACTAAAGAATTCATAGATCTTTTTGACCTGACTGCCCAAAAAAGAAGTCTTATTTTTCAGGTTTTTAAATAAAACTCGTTCACTCACGTCTGTTTTTAGCCAAAATATCCAACTATAGTAGTTTAGTCCGTAGTTTTATAAAAAAAAAGTGTGATAACCTTAATTAAAAAAAACTTTACAATCCATAGTTAAATTATTTTTCGGGTGCTATTAAATTTGGATTTACATTAGATCCTTTAGTCTAAGCGGTTTTTTTATTATTTTCATGTTTCATGTCCACTAGTGGATTCTTACGGCTGAGATGATGATGATTATGGTGATTATTTTCATCCGATTATTTTATTATATAGTAATTTAGGTTGTTATATTTTTTTAACCATTTTTACTTCGTGAAATTCAAATAATAAAATTTAATTACAATTATAAACATGGTTTTAGCAAACGTGGACGTTTTTTCTGGCCAAAGTGTTTTCAGGAAAACGTGTTACAATGCATAAGATACTTTAAATAGGCATTCATACAATGCAGAAGCAAATTGTGATTTATGATGATCATGATGCCAATTGAAAGACAATTTACACATGACGTAAATTCGTCGCTCGCATAACTAACTGTCCTATCTCATTTCAGTCATTTGTTCAGGACAAACGTTTCTGAGATTTGATGTAATTTATCAAAAATATTAAAAATAGAATGTTAGCATACCTTATGATATTAGTTTTCATAGAGGTTACTTATATTTTAATTCGACATTGATACTTTTAATGTATTTGCATTCTAAAACCTGTTTTTAGTATTTGAAAAATAATAAAAACAGGAGATAGGAAGATAGGGCAGTTAGTCATGCGAGCGACGAATTGTCATCATCACTGTCAAATTTTAGTGAGTTTCATTAGTAGTAACTTTTTTTAATACATTACAGAAATATAGATCTACAATTGACCACCAACTCGCCTGATGTTAAGCTACTCATAGTAATTTGATTTGTATTATAAAACTTGGCATTTCTAATCCCCTTTTGTACTATAAAAGGTCAAAGCTGAGTAAATGCAAACTTAAAACACAGTACAAATATAACAGAACATAAATTGTTTATTGTTTTACGTAAACAAGATCAAAACATCTGTAAAATAAAGTATACAAATTACTTATATGTCCATAAACAGTTACATCAATGGCAGCCGATTTAATAGCTACGTTTTTAACCGACTTCCAAAAAGAAGGGTTATCAATTCGTATTTATGTATGTTTGTTCACCGATGACTTAAGCAATTGTGCATTGATTTTGATGACTCTTTTTTATTTACTCATATAAATTTAAACAAAACCGGTAAAGTTATTTGGTTTTTATAACAAAATAACTGGTAAAATATCATCGGAATGCCTGTAAAAAAAGTGAACAGCAAGTCGCGTGTCGCGTATTTTGAAGTCGTTTTTTTTTCAATTTTTTAAACTATAATTATTGCTTACAAGAATTTGAGCCTAATGGAAAACTTATAGAGGAAACGGTAAAAATTGCTATTTTTTTTTTATACAAGATAGATCTACGATTGACCACTCGCCTGATGTTAAACGACGGTGTGGCCGAGGATGGAGCTCGTCGATCTATTCACTCTAGCCTTGAAAATTCCAAGATTGATTCTCAAGAAACAGAGATAGCGACAAAGAATTCCATTCTTGTGCAGTACGCAACAAGAATGTGGAACGATATCGCTGAGTACGGATTTTTGGCATTTCAACGAGAAATGGTTGGTAATTCGGTGATGGTGCTAGATCGTTTCGCCAGCCGATAGTCACGAAGCCATGTTAGGGCCCGGCCCCACGTCATCCGGCAAAAAACGTCGGATTCCGGCGCCGCGCCGGCTTTTGGTTCCGATCCGCGCGCCATGCCGCATGAATAGGGCCAAAGCCTTTGATATGTTTCATCATCGGTTCAGCCATTTTTATGACATCTTCAATTCATGATTACGTATGGATACATACGTAGTGATTACATGTGTCAGCCGGATTATTACCTTCGAGTAACATCTAACCGGTCGCTCTGTGACTACTGGATTGCTTTTTATCGTTCATCATCATCATAATCTCAGTGATAAAAAGTCCACTGCTAGACATAGGCCTCCTTCATAGATTTCCTAAAATACCTGATGGAAACGGCTTGCATCCAGCGTCTTCCTGCCACTTGTACGAGATATTCTATCCTTCTTGTGTGTTTTACTCATTATTGGACAAGCAATGTAGCAAAACCTCAAATAGTGCCATTAAACGTTTAAAAAAAATTGGTTGTCTGTAAAGTCGGTTTACGGACGATATTATAACGTGACAACGTCATAACAAAACATTGATGAAATGCAAACGTTACAATGAGCGTAACAAGACAATGAGTCATCCTTTTTCGTGCGTGCAGCCGGCGTTCATCGATTTATTAGACGTTGTCACGTCAAAAAAATATTTTTCATTCTTGTCATAGCAGCCTACATTATTATTATTTGCCATATTGCAGTTAAAATCGTATGTGCACGATTAAAAGAAAGATACTACTACAGCGGTGTCAACTCACTGAAACACGTCTCCCGATTAATCTGATAAATATGTCTATATGGAAAAAAGTATTCCCGTTTAATCAGAATGATGGGTAGTGTTACTTAAACGGAATAATCTTGCCAGAGTGAGCAGTAGAATTTTTGAAAGGTTTACAAGTTAACCTACTGTGTAATTGTGTACACTGTACTAAAAGTGGGTTCAGTATAACACGAGACAGTTGACGGCCGCGGGAAAATTGGACTTCTATTTCCAGCCTTCCACTATAATGTAGAGACGGGACGCCACATTAAACGAGCACCTCAATAGGGATGATATTTTTGACAAGTATCTATGTTAACAGAAAGACAAAATACCCGACTGCAGTAAAACAGGTTAACTTACAATTTCGTTGCGCTCGATACGCTGTTGAGTGTACGTTTTTGGTGAGAATGTATGCGTAAAATCGCTGTAAAAGATTATAAATGCACATTCTTTAGAATATTTCTAGTTATATCTAGCTAATTCTAGATAAAACCACTTGTTTATAATGAAAAAAATCATTGGATGTTACAAAAAATGCATTTTTTATTTTGCGAGAGATGTATTATTATTATTACAAAACAATATAACAATATATACACTCTGGAAGTGAAGACGAATCTAACGACACCTCGCACATCAAATCGGTCAAGCCGCTTAGGCTGTAGGCAATCATAGAAACATACATACATATATACATACACACATACATATATACATGCAAACAACATACACTCGAAAAACATAACCCTTCTTCTTCTTAGTCGGGTATAAAAAAATCTTATATTTCCCTTACTGTCATATTTTATCATGTCGAGTTATGAATCATAAAAAGTATACTTCTTCCATATGGATTTCCATAAAAGAAGCGGCTTCCTGTCACTTGTATGAGATCGTCTGTCCACCTTGCACTTAGTCACCACTTGCTGGGGCTTGATAGATAGATAAACTCTTTATTTTAACTAAAACACAAATTACATAGTGAAAAGGGCTTAAATGCTCGTGAAACAATAGACAACTCACTGACAACAATAGACTGCTGTGGAACTCTCTGCCTATTTCCGTCAGGCAGGCCAGATCCCTTGATATATTCAAACACCTCATTTAGATATAATCATTATCTCTCCTTACGTTAATTTGATATATTTATATATATATATATATATATAGAATATTTATTGTATACATGTATGTATTGTTATAGTATCTATATTTATTTTTTAATATTGATTTTGTTAATATATTTACTATCTATATTTGTATGTGCAATACTTTCCATAAGCTTTTCTTCCATTTCCTTTCTATCAAAAGGTTGCCTGGAAGAAATCGCTCAAGGCGAGAAGGCCGCCTTTGTACCACCGAATTTTTTGTTTACTGTTTAGTATTCCTCTTTATACTAGTGTTATAAGTTAAAACTTGTTTAAGCGTGTGTCCTTCAATTGTAATGTTTGGTGTACAATAAAGATATTATATTTATTATTTTATTATTATTGACTCAATACAACTCGAGATCTTTTCGACCCCACCGTCCATCAGTTCTGCTTGCTATGTGCCCTGCCCACTACCACTTTAACTTGCTAATCTGCTGTGCTAAGTCGTTAACTTTTATACGTCTAGGGATATCTTCATTTATGATTCAATCTCGCAGATCTAACTTCCTTAGCTCCTATTTAGTTCTACGCCCTATAAATCAAAGTAACATTTAGCCTTCAATTCCCTTTGAAACAGTTTATATCAAACGGCAAGTTAATTAATACAAAGTTATTAAGTCGACAATAACTTATAACTGTCATTTTCCTCCCTCACAATTCATCGAACTTCGTTTGTATTCATTATAACGGACGAAACACATTTATTTGTTTTTGCTCCGGGAGAGAAACACAAAAGATTCATAATCGCATTAAAAATGGCGGCACATTGATGTAAAAATCACGACCGCTACTGTTTTCGTTAAATAATGATAACATAAAAGTCGTAAAGTCAATGGTGATAGCCGAATTGCGGGATACAATGATGGCTTGGCAGTGTGTATGATGGATTTCCGTGCTGAAGTTTGTTCAAATCCCAATTTTTTTAACATATAAATAAAATGAACTTCATTTCCGCCACAAAAAGTCCACAGCTACGCATAGGCTTCTCCCACAAATTTCCAAACAGACCTAGTGGAAGCGGCTTGCATACAGCGTCTTCCTGTCAAGTAGTATGATGTCGGCTGTCCATTTTGTGGCTGGTCTTCCTACGCTACGCTTTCTGGTGCGTGGTCTCCACTGTAGCATTTTTCGGCCCATCGGCCATCAGTCCTACGTGATATGTTCCCCTGCGACCACTGCGACTTCAACTTTATAATCCGATGTGCTATGTCGGTGAAGTTTGTACGCAAAATGTGCTAGTGTGTATTATTAAAAATATACAAATACAAATAATTTATCAGTAACACTACAGTTACAAGCCAAAACTTATCAATATAGGTAGGTACGTATAACATGTAGGTACCACAAAATTCATACAATCAAATTTAAAATTATCATACTTGAAACATTATATTAAAATTTCAGGTACCTAATTCATTGTAGACATCATTGTCATAAAACAGTTGATCGATGAACCATGTTCTAATCTTCTTTCCATCTAACCTTCTTACCACGGTGAAATGAGGCGTCAGATGGCCTCTTAGCCTATGATGTCTGCCTACGTTTACCTCTTATGGGAGAATAGGGATAAATTTATGTATGTTTGTACAAAAACATGGCTCTTCAAACCGGAATATGGTAATACTTAATTGAGGGACACAGCTTGTATCTTGAAAACTGACAAAAGTGTGGTACTGCTCCAGCTGATTTTTACAAAATAGACCGGCCATTTCAAAATTTATGTGCGAACTGCCTTCTCCAGACTTTGATATTCATCCATCCGCCTCTTCCTCCAGCATTCATCATAATATTACTTATCATTACTGCTCCAAAACAAAAGGACTACATCAATCAATGTCTGGCAAAAAAAAACGTGTGGTCTTTTAAAAGGTTTCCTTTGCTTTTTGTTATGGATGGGTACACTCTTATTGGGTTTCCTGTCACATGTCGTTTATGATGAAAAAATGTAACAAAGCTAATGGTAACTGATGATGTACTTCCCGTTCTTAATACGTTATTCTTAAAATCTCGAAATTGTAATAAAAGTCAAATATGGCAGATGCCTAGAAGCGTAAAAAATTACAAATGTACAAGCATGATGCCAACATTAAGTAAAAGAAAAAAAAGCGTAAATCAAAATATATCTCGATAAATGACTGGAAGTTTCTTAATAGCAATACAGAATTACATTGGTCTAAGCCAATATATATTATTCTATAAAAGCATAAAATGTTAAAATATCTAAAACAACCCAGTCTTTCCACGGAAAAGAGTTGTAAAATTTTACGTAAAACAAAAATCTTATAAATATTTATATAAATAAGTTATTTATTAGAATCTGGCACAGATATGCAAGACTTGTTGCTACCGAGCGAGCGAGCTTTTTTATGAGCTTGTTAAGCGACGTTACAGTCTACGATGGAGCACGCTTACCTGGAAGAAACCAATTCACGATTTAAAGACACTCGGATTATATATGTCCGAAAAGACTCACGCACTTCTGCATGCATAAGGAAAATACAGATAAAGCAGAGTATCGTTAGGTATTAAAATTATATAAATCACTGCACCCCGCAGTTTCACCCGCATACTAATGAAGAAGGATGATGAAGATTATAATGAAATGTAGCCCTATATCCGTCTCTAAGATCTCGGCTATCTCTATGCCAAATTTCAAGGCGATCTGTTTAGCCGATTGATCGTGAAATGGTAAGAAATAGACAGAAAGAGAGAGAGAGAGAGAGAGAGAGAGAGAGAGAGAGAGATTTACTTACGCTTTAATATTATTTAAGTTGTTTAACTTGAATGAGTTACAATCATGTATACATAAAATACCATGAAGTAGATTAAAAGTTATATAATAAATAATAAATATTGGTGGACATTTCACACAACACCATCTAGCCCAAACTAAGCAAAGCTTGTACTATAGAAACTAGATGGTTGATACAATACATATATACTTCTATTTTGTAAATACATACTTATGATACATAGAAACACCCAGATACAGAACAAACATCCATGCTTATCACACAAATGCTTGCCCTGGGTGTGGATCGAACCCACGACTTACAGCTCTGGAGGCAGTCGTACTACCACTGAGCCATGAGGCCTGTCAATTATAACCGATAAACGTTTTATATACATACAAGTGGACATTATTATATATTTTATTTTATTTTATTTTATTTGGAAAATATACAGTGTTTTATAAACTAATTCAAAACTTTATAATTAAGTTCAGGATGTTGTTGGGGCTGCCCCGCTTTTGTAGCGCATCAGGTATGTTCACAAAGGCTCGCATCGATGGATTTGCAGCCATCATGCGCAAACGGATAGCCTCTTTGATGCGGCGGGTGCGTGGCAGCGGCAACAGCTACCTGAGCGTAGTGGCGGGGAGGAGCGATGGACCCTTCCTTAGTAACCTTGTAAGGGCACATGTGCTACCATGGCGTCCTTGTGCCAAATAGAGAGGACGGATAATTTTGCACCTATGTTTTTATAATTTAATGTGCCAGTTTTGACTATTTAATTTTTAGTTTTATACTGTTAATTTGTGTTTTTATAATTTGATATTGCCTTCGACAGTAATAATAATAATGATAAATAAATAAATAATAATAATAATGATGATAAATCTATTTTCAGTTCTATTATGCTAATGTTAATTTGATATTATTGACTATAAATTCTATTGTTTTTGACATTTAATTTTATAATTTGAGATCTCCATTGACTATTGATTTATTTTTGCATTGTTATTTTATTGTTGTAAACTACCTATTAATTTTTGAATTTGTATTGCCTAATATATTCATTTGCTTCAAGTGTAATCACATAACTATGGATTTCGATCTGAAAATAAATAAATTTTGATTTGATTTGATTTGATAATAACTAAACACCATTAATTTGTTTTCGCACAGCGAATCTACATAAACACACTTCCATGTCAAACCAAAGCGAGACAAACAAGGCGAGACGCCAATCAGGATCCAGGAACGTCACATGAACCATTATTAGTTCATATGACACTCCCAGATCCCGACCAGCATCCCGAGTTTATTATAATATTATAAGTAATACTACAAGAACAGAAAAAACTCTAGGAAGCACCGTCAAACCAGTCTTTGGTTAAAATATTGCAAACTTTATTCGGAGTCAAGTTGAATAGGTCAAATTCAGGGAAGTCCAGGTTATTGATATACTCTTTTAGCTTCGTCGCAATCGGATAAAATTAACTCTGATTTAAAATGCAGTAGCAAATTCAATCATTTTACATCGTAGAATAGCCGTACCTACTCTCATTTCATTTCATATTTCACCATCATCCCAAAGACTGCAATTTGCAACCTCTGCGCTCAGGTGTGTTCCGTTCCTTTGACAAATCACTGTCGGAGTATAAAGCTGATCTTCCGCGGGGAAAGCTCTATGGAATCAGATCGACTTTTTGTGCAAAGCTGCAGAATTGTGTCATTACTTATGGTCATCATCTTTTTACCCTTTATTAATATGTATTATTGTACATGCGTTTTTCTTCACCTATCATTACCTCAATAGGGTATATGCATGAATTTTATTAACTCGTAAGAATAATAGTTTTAATTTATAACATATTAAAATATAATACATACATATTAATACTAAAAAAACATATCAACCAGTCAATAATCTTCCGAGGTATAAGCATTTAAAATTCGGGTCTTTAGGCGTTTCGCACCGAGAGCGGGTCGAACCGCGGTCCGAATCACCCAAAAGCTCTTTAGGGATACCCTTTCCTCTCTCGCGAAAGAACAGTTTGTATTGAGTTTGTACAGCGAACTTGAACCATGACGTTATCATTCGCTATCTTGTGCTCTCTGTCTAACATGAAATTAAAATGCTTGTAACTTTCTTATTTTTGAAAGTATTTTAATTTTGTTTTTGAGGTGGATCTATTTGTGTTTATCTTTTTTATAACCAAATAAAAATAAATCATGCTTCCCCTATTACAAAAAGTGCACTAAGTACTAGATAGTAGTCCCAATGGATTTATGATAAAATAAAATAAAAAAATATTGGTGGACATTTCACACAACACTATCTAGCCCAAACTAAGCAAAGCTATATGGAACTACTTATATACTTTATATATATATATTTGCATATGATACATAGACACATCGATCGTGGGGGTCGAACCCACGACCTACAAGCTCAGCAGCAGACATACCAAAACCACACCAGATGCACCAGTCAAATGATAAAACACTAAACAGATTTTTTTAGGTACGTCCTTTTATTAATGCAACGAATAGTGCCTATATTTTTGACTAACCTTGTGGCTCAGTTGGTAGTGCGTTTACGTCTACCTGCTGAACTGAAAGGTCGTGGGTTCGATCCCCACCCAGTGCAAACATTTGTGTGATGAGCATGGATGTTTGGTCTGTGTCTGGGTGTTTCTATGTCTCATATGTATATATACATATGAGACATAGAATATACATATGAGACATAGAAACACACATTTACAACAAAAAAAAGTATATATGTATTCTATCAGCCATCTAGTTCCATAGTTCAAGCTTTGCTTAGTTTGTTCTAGATGGTGTTGTGTGAAATGTCCACAAATATTTTTTTATTTATTTTATTTTTATTGACTAAATAAATGACTCTACCTAGAGTTCCAATGTCAATCTTTTTCTCGATTTTCAAACCCTCTATATCTTAATATTATGGAAGTTACCTACAACAACAAAACTAACAAGTCCAAACTACAATATCTTAGCACTTGCTAATTTGTTATCAGGATTTTTTTACGACAATCTAGGCCTGCGTTTGACCACAATCTCACCTGATGAGCGATGATGAGGTCGATGATGTAGCACACCTGCTTAGGAGATATCTATTCACTTTTTTCTTAAACTACCCCCAGTCGTATTTTATAGGGAACACCGACTATGGAAGAGCGTTCCACACTTCTTCCGTTCTCACCAATAAATTGGATCGGAAACGCTTAGCGCGACGGAACGGAACTTCCTCTCTCTATATCCCGGTACTATCAGATCAAATCCATATTGTCCTAACAACATTACACTGTCATCCAATTTACATGCCCATAATGTGTATTTTCAATTTTAGTTAATTCGGAAACTGGGAAGTGGTTTAAAAAACGCAAAATAATTCTTTGATGTGATGAAACAGAATTTTATTCTAAGCATACAGGTATATATAAAAGCACTGAACATGCTTCCATTTTTAGGGTTCCGTGGTTTAATAGGAGAAACCGGAATCCTTAGAGCGCTTGTACACGTCCGTTTTTTTTTCGGACAACGATCCGTTTTTTTCACCATACGCCACCGCGAATCCGTTGAAAATAAACGGTCCGTTGTGCGGAAAAGAACGGACGTCTACAAGTGCTCATAAAGGATCACTTTGTTGTACGTCTGTCCGTCTGTCCGTCTGTCAAGACCTGTATCTCGAGAACGAGTGAAGGTTGAAATTAAAACCATACCCATATTTTCCGTTGACCTATAACTGTGAAATTTGGGAAGAAGCATCGTCATATACTACGGTAAGAGATCAATATCGATATTGCGAAAAATATGATTACATATTTTTTTTGCCGTATTTGAGCCATGAAATGTGTGATTAATGAAATAACTATAATGACGTATATTATCAGCAAAAGAATAAAATTCACATATTATACCTATTGCCTGTATTTCGATATAAACAACAGCGACAAGCTAGAAAAAGAAAATGCCATAAAATCTGTTCCTGTATCGCCCACATAAATAAGAGTCAATATAATTCACTGTGACAGAGATGTCTAAACAACATCTACCGATCTAAATGTATTTATTTCAAGTGAAACGGTATGTTTACTTCAATCCATCTCAAAGGGTTTTATTCAGTTTATCAGCATTACATTTTAACTTTATTCCTCTGATGCCAGGAATTCTTTCAAATCTGTTTACTGTTTCCAGTAGCTGGATCTGTCTAAACATGCTACGGTTTTTTGCCCATAAAAGTGCTCGTAGAGTGCAATGTAGCTTGTAGTGTACGTTTTTATCGAGCTTAGCTTAATACTCCTTTTATATTTGATAAGTAAGGTATAATTATTTTGACGTGAAAATGTCTTATAAATCGATGAACGCCGGCTGCACGCACGAAAAAGCATGACTCATTGTCACGTTCCGCCTGAGCCGAGAGTGCAAGCGAGAGCGCGAAACAAGCGATAGACAGGCACGATCAGCCTAAGCGTTCGGCTTGTGACGCATCTATCATGACGTTATCACGTAAAATTATCGTCCGTAAACCGACTTTACAGACAACCATTGTTTTATGCCCGGTTCCTATAACTTGTGAACAGATCGTTTTGCTTACGCTCAGCAAAATTTTAGACGCGGCGTGACTTAAAACTGTTTCTATATTGTACCGATGCCGAGCGAGATTACCGAATGCTGGCTACCTACGGAAGGGAGGGGTTGGAACGGAGGTTCGTAGCTGCAATGTATGGGAACGGCGATATAAAGTGTTTCTATTACAAACGTCAACCGACAGTACAAGTGTCAAATTCAATATTCGTAGGTAAATTGGCTATCGGCCGATTTCGGGCGGTTTTATGTTACTTGCTCAATAGTTTTTGTGAATCAAATCAAATTTTAGTTCTAAATTTTTTTTTTTTTTTTTATCAGCCCTGTTTGTACAAACTGTCCCACTGCTGGGAACGGGCCATCTTCTCATTGTGAGAAGGGTTAGGCCATAGTCTGCCACGCTGGCCAAGTGCGGGTTGGCAGACTTCACGTATCTTCAAGATCATTGAGAACTCTCAGACATGTAGGTTTCCTCGCGATGTTTTCCTTCACCGTTTGAAGTTGGCGGCAATCAACAATACGCACATAACTTCGAAAAGACAGAGGTGCGTGCCGTGGGATTCGAACTCAAGACCTGCGGATCGCAAGTCAGACGGTCTCACCACTAAGCTGCCGGGAACTTCAAAATATATGGAACTAGAAATGGAAATACTGCATATTTACCTATTCAAGGGTTTACCGACATATAGATACTATTGTACACGAAGTAAGCGAATTTTATGATTTTTTATGCTTTTATGATTATGATGATTTTATGAATATAATTTTTTTAAATTAAATATTTTATGCATCAAATATAAATTATATTTACAATTTTAATTCGAAAATGATATACCTACTTACTTACCTATTCATTTAAACGAAAAAATATAGAAAGAAAATATACCTATGTGTACTTACATGAAAATGACTATTTATAGGTACAACGTCCTGGTTTTTTAAAAATATTTTCATTACTCTTTCTAGATTTAATGTACTTATGATAATAAGTAAAAAATATTCCTATAGGTATTCCATCATATTTTATTATAATAGAATAATTTTAATTCAAATATAGGTATATCAGGCATAATTAAGTGCAACGCGAAAAAAACATACAAAAATCACGTAAAATATACTCATGTAATATATAGATTTTAAATTAAGTAGGTACTTAATAGTTGAGTGTATTAGGTATACCTACCTAGTTTAATAAATAATCGGTACCTAATCATCTATCACAGAGCCACCTCTATCTAGCAATACAATTAGTGCGAAAAAGACAACAATTATTATTACCTGCTTTTGTTTATTATGGTCACAAAAAGTCATCTGTGTTTTTTACGCGCAAGTAGGTAGTAGATTCTATGAAGGGTCGAATCCCGAACTATAAACATGTTTGAAGGACAGGCATCTTAACGTCCTCGACATATAACACAAAATCATTTGTAAAGTAATGAAAGTCAAAGAGGGCCACAATACCGACCGTTATCCGTCCAGGCAAGGCATGCTGAGCGCATTGTGAAACATAACACCCAAATTCCCATTGCCAAGCTTATACATTTTTTAAATATCATGTACGCTCGTAAGAATCTTCACAAATTCAAGAAACAAAGTGATGTTCATGACTATCAGACAAGGAACAAGTTTAAACTTGTTCTTCCTAGCACTAGGCTGGCTAAAACTACAAAATCTTTTGTAAAAAAATGCATATTATTTTATAATCTACCTACTACCGAGTAGTGTGATAAATGAAAATGAAACAAAGTTTAAAAACACTATAAAACAATTTTTAATGCAAAAAGCTTATTATAAGATTGAAGATTTCATTTGTGACAAAGATTCTTTACGCAATATGTCTAATAATATAAATGAGTAGTAATATTTGTTTATTTTTACAATGGTAATTTTAATTTTATTTGACATATAAATTTAATATCGTTGACATTTAAATTTTTGACATTGTATATTTTTTAACCTTTGTGACATTTAATTTTGACAAATAAGTTAAAATCTGTTTGTCGGCTTGTTACATGTTTGAATTATAAATTTTAATTGATATTTTATATTGTTCTGTACCAACTCTGTATTGTTTTTTGACATTCATAAGTGTACACTGGTGTACCTATATTTGAGAAATAAATGGATTAAATTCTGTCGGTAAAAATGGCGTCAGAACGGCTCGTAGCTCAAATAGATCGGTTGTTGGTAAGTTATAGGAACCGGGCATTAGTCTACTTTCTGAGGATTCCCTCCACGTAATTTTAATAAATAACTTTCCTTACTATCTTTTTGTGGTTTCTAAATATATGTAGTTTTCTCAAATGCTCTTTTAACTCTGTTCAAAGCGTGCAGATGTCTCACTTGCGCATCGTAATATTTTTTAACATATAAATAACTGTATGGGAATATTATAATTATAAGTCAGAGATGAGTTTGTTTATTTAGATAGGAGACATTAAAAAATTCTTCGATATCTTTTAGATTGGCTGGAGTTCTAAAATACAACCTTAACCTTCTCCATTTTTTAGTCGGTAAAATTAAGATTTGTTACAACATAAAATGCAAGATTGTTATTTAAATGAAAGTACTGATATTTTTAAATACATTTGTCACAGTTTCATACTAATTCTAACTTTTTTTTAAATTCTATACTGTGAATGTGTTTTTTTTTTTTTTTTTTTTTTAATGATACAACTAGAGTTTTATTGACATTAATAAATCGACTAAAAATAAACATATAGTACATAAAAATTGACTTTGTAAAATGTATATGACATAGTAAAAGGTATGTATATTTCTCTCTGATTACGGAAATTACTTGACTGGCAAGGTGCGCAAATGTGTTATATCAATAAATAAAATAAAAACGTACAAAAAACATTTATTTATGGGGCTTTACGTCTATTGCAGACGATGAGACTATTTATTCATTTAGGATGTTGTTTTTTCCAATTTTCGGTGATAATAGTCCAGTTCATGGTTGCTTTCAAAAGCGGCCCTTCTATCTTGGTACTACCTGCGCCCGCGCATGCGCTGACACTACTCAAGTTCAAGAGTGTCAGCACCATCATCACCACGAAGACAGCGCTCAGGTACTTAGACATCGCGCTCGATGATCTAAAAATATATAAAAAAAATATTCATCTTCAAACTTTAATATAAGTACCTACTATCAACGGGATATAGCATCAGTCCTCAAAAACGCCCGAGCTCAATGAGATCTGGGGCCCAATTCAGTTATTCAAGACCGCTCCATAGCCGAACTATATGTCGAGCGTTTCCCGTCGGCTGCCATAGTTTTTTTGATTCAGTCACTTCTATGTCATACAATTGACACATTTGATGAAACGTAACACGTCCTTTGCTCGTTACTAAATCAAAAAATGATAGCAGCCGACAGGAAATGCTTCGCAAAAGGTTCAGTTACGGATCGGTTTTGAATAACTGAATAGGCGCCTTACACGAATAAAATAATGTCGATTTTCAAAATAATCCGAAGAAGCAAAATAGACGTATCTAGACTTCTCAATCTAAATTAGGTTACAGCGTGGCGATATAGAGTATTTATATCAAAATCATTAAGTTCGTCATTGTTGGTATATGAGTATTGGTCAACCCAGGACACTATATTCGTGAATTTTGTCTTAGTTTTTATGTCCACGTGATGGAAAGTCATTGTCTTCAAAACTTTAATCTAATTGAAATATCTTGTTTTCTTTTGTCAGCCCTGTTAGAAGATAGAAGATAGATCTACGATTGACCACCAACTCGCCTGATGTTAAGCGACGGTGTGGCCGAGGATGGAGCTCGTCGATCTAGAAGATATCTATTCACTTTAGCCTTGAAAATTCCAAGATTGTAGGTCTCAGGAAACAGAGATGGCGGCAACGAATTCCATTCTTGTGCAATACGCAACAGGAATGTGGATCGATATCGCTGAGTACGGATTTTTGGCATTTCAACGAGAAATGGGTGGTAATTCGCCGACTTTCTGCTAGTCCTGTAGTGAAATGGGTAGGATAGAATTAGGTTATTGTTTGTACAAACTGTCCCACTGCTGGGCGCGGACCATCTTCTCATTGTGAGAAGGGTAAGGCCCATAGTCTACCACGCTGGCCAAGTGCGGGTTGGCAGACTTCACACATCTTTCAAGATCATTGAGATCTCTCAGACATGTAGGTTTCCTCACGATGTTTTCCTTCACCGTTGGAAGTTGGCGGCAATCGACAATACGCACTTAACTTCGAAAAGATAAACGAAGAAAAGAGGTGCGTGCCGCGGGATTCGAACCCAGGATCTGCGGAACGCAAGTCGAACGGTATCCAGACTAGGCTGCCGGAAACTTCTTAATAACTTTCTTCTTAACTTCTTAACGGAATATCTTGTTTATTTCCGCATATTTAAGTTACATTTGAATCTTATTGTAAATTTGTAACAAGGTATTTTTAGAGTTTCGTGTCACAAAATAAAATAAGTGGCCAAAAAGCCAAGTAGACTAATGCCCGGTTCCTATAACTTGTGAACGGATCAAAACAAAATTTTAGACGCGGCGTGACTTAAAACTGTTTCTATATTGTACCGATGCCGAGCGAGATTACCGAATGCTGGCTACCTACGGAAGGGAGGGGTTGGAACGGAGGTTCGTAGCTGCAATGTATGGGAACGGCGATATAAAGTGTTTCAATTACAAACGTCAACCGACAGTACAAGTATCAAATTCAATATTCGTAGGTAAATTGGCTATCGTCCGATTTCGGGCGGTTTTATTTTACTTGCTCAATAGTTTTTGTGAATCAAATCAAATTTTAGTTCTAAATATATGGAACTAGAAATCGAAATACAGCATATTTACCTATTCAAGGGTTTACCGACATATATAGAATATTGTACAAGAAGTAAGCGAATTTTATGATTTTTTATGCTTTTATGATTGTAATGATTTTGTGAATATATTTTTTTTTTATTAAATATTTTATGCATCAAATATAAATTATACAATTTTAATTCGAAAATGATATAAGTACCTACTTACTTACCTATTTTTTAAACGAACAAATATAGAAAGAAAATATACCTATGTGTACTTACATAAAAATACAACGTCCTGTTTTTTTTTAAATATTTTCATTACTTTTTGTAGATTTAATGTACATAAGATAATAAGTAAAAAATATTCCTATAGGTATTTCATCATACTTTATTATAATAGAATAATTTTAATTAAAATATAGGTAGGTATATCAGGCATAATTAAGTGCAACGCGTAAAAAACATACAAAAATCACGTAAAATATACTTAATTAATATATATATTTTAAAGTAAGTAGGTACTGTATAGTTAAGTGTATTAGGTATACCTACCTAGTTTAATAATCGGTACCAAATTATCTATCACAGAGCCACCTCTATCTAGCAATACAATTAGTGCGAAAAAAGACAACAATTATTATTACCTGCTTTTGTTTATTATGGTCACAAAAAGTCATCTGTTTTTACGCGCAAGTAGGTAGTAGATTCTAAGAAGGGTCGAATCCCGAACTATAAACATGTTTGAAGGACAAGCATCTTAACGTCCTCGACATATAACACAAAATCATTTGTATAGTAATGAAAGTCAAAGAGGGCCACAATACCGACCGTTATCCGTCCAGGCAAGGCATGCTGAGCGCATTGTGAAACACCCAAATTCTGTCGGTAAAAATGGCGTCAGAACGGCTCGTAGCTCAAATAGATCGGTTATTGGTAAGTTATAGGAACCGGGCATAAGTGGCCAACACTAGTGTCAGAGTTATAAAACCACTGAAAGGCCTATCTTATTGATGTCTTATTCATATATTGCCTTATTTTTATTTCTCATTCATCGGAATGATTTTGTCACCTCTTGGTGCACCACTGGCAACTATAGCTAAAAATAAAACCGGCCAAGTGCGAGTCGGACTCACGCACGAAGTGCCATTATCTATAAAAAACGGCAAAAAATCATGTCTGTTGTATAGGAGCTCCCTTAATATTTATTTTATTCTGTTTTTAGTATTTGTTGTTATAGCGGCACCAGAAATACATCATCTGTGAAAATTTCAACTATCACGGTTCATGAGATACAGCCGGTGACAGACAGACGGACAGACAGAGAGACAGCGGAGTCTTAGCAATAGGGTCCCGTTTTACACCACTTTACCCAAAGGAACCCTTAAAATAAATTTCAATCAACATGCCGACACCCTGAATGAACGAAAATAAAAAAACTCTTAATAACCAGGCCTTATAATTCCAAGCACATAAAAAAACCTCACCTCAATTCACTCACACGGTCAAATAGAAAAACAAGATAAACATCAACAGAACTAAACATAAATGAAAAATACTAAAAAAATCACATATAAAAATTAAATAGCTTATAATTCAGTTGAAGAAAAATTCCAGTGGTTACATAAATAGGCCAAATTTGAAATTGACACAGGCAAATTTTAGTGTAAATTATTTAAATATCTTTTTTTTATCTTGTAATAGTGTTTTTTTTTTGCATCAGTGAAAATAATTTAAATAATTTTTGCTTAATTTTATAGAATTATGCATAAATAAAGTGTCTTAAGAAACTTACTAATATAAAAGCCGGTTTTCTTCAAAATTATAGTATTACAGCTGAATCTAGTAAAATTCGTCTGAAGTGAGAAGTAGCAGGGCTCTTTTTATATTTATGAATAGGATACATACCGTATTTAATGGTATATTATACTGGGTGTTCGGAGAGACAAGATACATACTAAACGATATGATAATTATGGAAGCTTTACAAGTAACTACAAATATAATAAACTTAAACACAGGCCTTGAAGAATACAATAAAATGCAAACACATTATGAAGTTATTGTGGGTTCGAGTCCTGCGGGATGTTTTGAACTGGCTACATATTTGTAAATAATATTAAATTATATGAAATAATCTCAAAGACAATACAGGTTTGCGCTTGACCACTAACTCGTCTGTAGTTAAGCGATGTTACGGTCTACAATGATATATACCATTAAGTTTCACAACTTCATAATGAACTACTCTTGAAATTACAAGGCTATCCAACATTTTTATCGGAATTCCAGAACAAAACAATCTGATATCCCAAAATAATATCATCAAAGTTATTTAAGTCACATGTTATGTGTAATTCATACAAATAAAAACCCTAAAGTTAAAGCGATCTCATATTAATAAATTTGTTAGATAATCAAATAACCATGGATCAAATATTTATTTTATTATCATTTTGTTTTTATTCCAGTAACATTTATGAAAACACGTATTACAAAAATAAATTGTCATTATTTGATCCAAACATTCTGTATCAATGCTTCCAGCTGTTGAGTGTCAACCAAAATGAGTTAGTTAGTTGTCTTAGACTTCACTCGGACAAAGTTCTGTTTTTTTGTGTTATTTTACTGTGGTATTTGTTTATTATGTTTTTTTTTTATTTATTTTTTTTAAGTTGCGTTTTCTAATGACTAACAATTAATTATACAAGTTTATAAAACTCAAAACACCCCGACCAAAAAAAAAAAACAACGACTGACCAAGTTTTGAAGAAACATAGCAAAAAAAACCTTCTTGATGAAATCTTCTTTCAAACAAATTAGCTTTTATATTTTCATATTATATAAGGACAGATAAACTAACAACTATAATATTTTTATATAGTTCTATTGAAACAATTTTAAAGATGTGTAACATAATATTTTTACGGTTCAAAAAGTGTGTATAGGTATTAAAACGCGTGAAATCTGGTTTGAATGTTGTACATTCAAATGATCAGATGGTACGCTTGAAAATAAAAATAGTTATTTATTGTACTAGGCTGGAAAGTTGTATTTTACCGTCGAGTGCCTGACAGTTGAATCCAGAGCAAGCGAAGGGTTCTAGGTCTGAACCACGAGCGCAGCGAAAGGTTCTAATGTTGAATTCTGTATGCAGCAATGGATTCAAGAAGGCACGAGACAAAACAAGTATTTTATTTATTTAACAAAAAAAAAAAAAAAAAAAGTATCTATATATTAAAAGAAAAATATAATACTCGACTACAGAAAAGTTGTTTTTGCAGCCTTACGATTTCGTTACGCTTGATACGCTATTGAGTGTACGTTTTTTGTGAGAAAGTATGAATAAAAGATAACAAATGTGCATTCTTTGGAATAATTCTAGTAAAATTACTTGTTTATTACAAAAAAGTTCGTTGGAGGTAACGAAAAACCGCATTTTTTTATTTTTTTGAGAGATGTATTATTATTATTACAAAACAATATAGCCTATGACACTCTGGAAGTGAAGACGAATCTAACAACACCTCGCACATCAAAATCGGTTAAGCCGTTTAGGCTGTAGGCGATCATATAGAAACATACATACATAAATACCCACATACATACCCACATACATACATATATTATACTGGAAATAGGCAATTTCTCATTGTGAACCAAAATTGTTGAGTACGTTCTTGATGCGTTCTGCACAGGAATGGAATTCTTTTCCGCTTTTTATATGCCCTGAGAACTACAAACATAATTATCAAGGCTAGAGTGAATAAATGTCATCTAGACCGACGAGCTCCATCTTCGATCATACCGTCGGTAGGCGAGTTGGTGGCCAGCTATAGAAGAATAAGTTTTTTTTATGTATCAGTTTCAAAACAAAAGCCTAAAAGCGTATACAAAAAAAAATTAAACGCTCTATTAGTTCCACAAACATAAAATTTTTGCGTCACACATTTATTGTCTTTGATTACAGCGTGAAATTGAACACAAAAAAATATTACAAGTGATGATAATTCCGCATGTATTTCGGTCCGTTTCTAATTCTTTGAGTCCACCTGTAAAGGAAAACAATGTGTGTTGGTGCTACGCATATCTGTGAAATATTTTTGTGCGTCATTTTTCAAAGAGCTTTTCGAAAGACTGGAAGAAATGTTAATGGTTAATGTTGGTTATTTTTAAACATTTTTAATAGCCTAGGCATTGTTTGTTATATATCAAGGTTTTATTTAGTTTCACCTGTCCGATGTTTGTCATCAAATGTTGCAAATTAAATTTGATCCACTTCCCGGTTACCGATTGAGCTAAAATTTTGCATACATGTGTAAATCGCGTGACAATGCAATATTATGCAGACATGGTGCTGATCTGATGATGGAGCTGGAAGGTGGCCAAAGGAACTTCCCAATGAAACGACACAACCTAATTGAGTGTGGGGTCATTTGAATTGTCTTGACGAGTAGTTCGTCTTTCAATTCTAACCAGAGTCTGATGATGGAGCTGGAAGGTGGTCATAGGAACTCTGTAATGAAACGACGCAACCCCATCGAGTTTCGGCTCGTTTGATTCGTCTTGGCGAGTACTTTATTATTAACAAGAACATACGTAATAAAAGCTTGTTTTAAAAAAGTTATTTTTAACATACTTGTGTTTTTTATATTTCCTATTTTTACCTACTTCAAAAAGAAGAAGGTTAATAATTTCGCTGTATTTTCTTATATTCGTTTAGTTATTTAATTTTATAAAATGATTTGAAAAATATTTTTTTGTTTGAGAGGACGATATTTTCCGATTAGTCCCTTAATGATCAGTGTTCAATGCATATCTTAAAACAAGTAATTGTTTAAAAAACTATAAAAAACCGGACAAGTGCGAGTCAGGCTCGCGAGGGTTTCGTACAAACTTGTAGATAAAAGGGGGAAATCATATTTTTTTTTTATATTTTCCTACATAAACCGAAAAATATACATCGTAATCAGGCTCGCGAGGGTTTCGTACAAACTTGTAGATAAAAGGGGGAAATTATATATTTTTTTTATATTTTCCTTCATAAACCGAAAAATATATAGGATATTTAGAAACCAGTTTTAGCTTATGCTAATGAAGTTCTTTCATAATTGATACCCCACATGATACGGTTAAAAACTTTAAAATTTGGACTCTCATTTCTTGCATAAAGACACTTTTTTTTTTGATTAGATTATAAATGTCTAGTTTTCGGCTTTTTTCCTATATTTGTACTCTAACACAATGCTTTTTACCAAATTTCAAAGTTCTAGGTCAACGGACTAGGAAACCCCATAGGGTTTTGATTCCCTTGTGAGTGTCGAAATGTGCGTTTTTTACGACATATTCGGCTGTACCTTTTTTTGACGAAAACTGAGAAATTTGATTTTTCTTTCTGGAGCAATAGACTATAGATCTGCGTACATGGTTTTAATTTCACCTCGATACCTTCACGCGTTCCCCAGACTCAGGTCTTGACCCCGGACGGACGGAGAGACGGACAGACGGACATACCGACAGACGGACAGATAGACAGACGCACAGACGGACAGACGGACAGACGGACAACAAAGTGATCATATAAGGGTTCCGTTTTTTTTTTTTTTTTTGAGATATAGAACCCTAAAAACAAATATATAAGATTCCGACGAATTGAGTACCTCCACCTATTTGGAAGTCGATTAATAATTTAAAAAATATTTTTATAGTTTTTATTTTCTGCTCTTTACCCGACTGCCAAGGAAGGGTTATGTTTTACGCGCGTATCTTGTACGTTTGTCTTCATGACCGCGTATCTTCCAAATGTATCTTTAGATAGGTGTGTGTGAATCTACCCTTTTGAAAATTTGTCTTTTTGAGAATCTGTCTTTTCCATAATCTGTCTTTTCCAGAATCTTTCTTTTCCAGAATCTGTCTATACATGTTTCAGTACTGTCTTTTCAACTACCACCACTGTGGTCAAATGCTAAAACGGAATGACTTGTTAGCCGTTATCGGTCGAAATTTCAATGTAATCAATTTGGATGGATGCCGTTAATGAAATAGTTTTAGGTTGAACGCTACCTGCCGTTGAATTGATCCCGTTCAGTTGACCGAGATAACGAATTGATCGTTAACCGATAACGAGGCCCCAGAATTGAGGCCAGATGTTTGTAAAGGATAACTCCTTTTGATTTGAAAAACTGTGTGGGCGAATTATATTGCCATAGTTTTTTATCCGGGAAGATGACCCGCGCCCAGCTGTGGGACAGTTTATAAATAAATAAATAAATATTTGTGGACATTTTCACACAACACCATCTAGCCCAAACTAGGCAGAGGTTGTACTATGGGAACTAGATGGCTGATAGAATACATATATATATATATTGTAAATATATACTTATAATACATAGAAACACCCAGACACAGAGCAAACATCCATGCTCATCACACAAATATTTGCCCTGGGTGGGGATCGAACCCACGACCTACAGCCCAGCAGGCAGACATGCTACCAACTCAGCCACAAGGCCAGTCGTTTGTACAAACAGGGCTGATAAAACAATATCAACTCCAAAAAAAGAGAAGATTCTCGATTCGACTGTTTGTTCAGCGATTACTTCGCCAATTATTAATTGATTTTGATGACACTTTTTTTTTTTGGTAGGTTATTCTTCAAAAGTAGTTCGATATAAATTCTATTAAAATCGGTTCAGTACTTTGGTTTTTATAACGAAATAACTGGAAAAAGCCTAAATTTTATTTAAATTGAAACAAAATACTGGAAAAATATGTCGTATATTTTTGTAACGTTGTCTACAACTGTTACCTAGAATAAACCGATTTACTCGGCAATATAAAAACAGTCTCATTATAACAATTGTGAATAACTCAATCAAGAAGTTTATTCCTCAATTTAGTAAGCCAAACGATGAAAATGGAATTAAAGCGTTTCGTTCGGTTTTTTGGAATATCTACTAAGTGATGTATTATCTACCTATAGTACCAAAGATGGAAAGCCAGCTATAAGCGGAGCGTTACAACCTAGATTCAAGTCGCTTGTCTAAACTCTAGACCCACACTCTATCGAACCTTCCATTAAAAGTAACAAAACTTTCTTCACGACGTTGTCGTTATTTTCAAAGCTTACAAAGAAAGGAGAGGTAAAAATATGCATGGAAGCTGGTACAAAAATTTAAAAATTTAAGCAAAATAATTCTTTGCGTGAAGAAACAGCATATTAATCTAAACATACAGGTATATGTAAAAACACTGAGCACGCCTCCATTTAGAAAAATAAGTTTGAATAATATTACCAATATACCATAATAAATATACTTGGTAACATTATTTATGACTAGTAACTGATTTATAGCTTCCGCTATGTTCCAAAAAACTTTGCATAAATAATAGTTGCACACAACCATATTCAATCCTAAGTATAGATCGTTTGCTCATCTTTGTTTTGTACAACATCTTTAACCTAAGACACAATCACAATCACAATCTTTACAGTACACAATCTTTGACCTGAGTGTGACATCAGGTTACAGGATGACACTATTGACACTGATAATGAAAATGCATACCTGTAATACTTAAGAAATTTGTTTGTTTTCTACAGTAATGATTTAATACCTTAGTGTTACCATGTATTATCCAAATCATTGGGCAGAAATATATTTCGATTTTCTGTTTAAAGGGAGGCACTAAAAATATTCCTTATATATCTTTATTAAGTACCTAAGAACATAATCTATTAAATGAGATATTTATAATTGTGCATATAATTTCTTCGGAATAAAGTACCACTTTTGACCTCTCCTTTGTTCTATATCGTCCATATAAATAATAAATTAAGAAAAACATATTTCTACAAGTTTTTAATGCCATCGTGGCTCGCTCTATCACGGATAAAAAAGTTGTAAGCACCTTCGTATCTTCTGGTATCAATATAGACTTCCAAGTATCTCCATCCTGTTGACCCTATACCGTAATTAATTAACACATGAGTTAATTTACAGTACGGTTGAATAAATAGCTCCGGAGTGTGAAGATGTATGGGACTGACTGACCGCAACTGGGTTGTGGGCTACTTGGCGAGGAATACGGATACCAAGGATACCTATGTCGGACTTTAATAAAACTAGGATTTCGATTAAACTGACTGAATATAATTAAACTTATTTTATCTCGTACTAATTCAATTAAATATCTAGGAGTAACTATTGATAACAATCTCTCTTTCCAACAACATTTTTTTTTTTTTTTTTTTTATCTATTTAAAGAACTTTGTCGTTGCCGACTATGTCGTTCTGATGAATCTATATAAATATATGCCTTACCACTAAAAATAATATCTGAATAATTTTGACAATAGGGCTGGCCATTCAGTCTATACGAACTTACTTAATATACTATAATGTATACAAAAATAATACGTTTGTGGGGTGCCTAGCACAAAGGAGCAACAGTGTTACACCCATGTATCAGGCGCCGCACCCACACATCATGGTATAAGCAACTTATATAGTAGTTTGGCTCTCTCCGATGATGGAGAGGCCAAAATACCATTACATTCACCCACTCTCAATGGGTCTATTCTAACAGCTCTTCGACAGGTCTCATTCCGCACACACTCCATCAAGATATGGTAGGCATCCTCGATGACTCCACAGTCCGGACAATTGGGAGATAAAACTTTTCGCATTAGGAATGCAAAACTCCTTGATGGAACGTGTCCGGAACGTAGTCTGAGAGCAGAAACCATGTCACTTCTATTAAGGTTCGCATTGTCAATCCAAGGTTTTCTCGGCGGGTGCGGTTCAATAGTTTTATACCATATCCCCTTCTCAAACAACATATTATTAACCTGAAATGTCGCATAAGAAAACTACTTCCTATATTTAAAAATCTAAGGCATATCGCTGATCCTGATCTCCTCAAGACAATGTATTACTCTCTTTGCCAATCTTTGCTGACTTATTGTATTTCTAGCTGGGGAAGTATATGTAAAACAAATTTCAAACCACTAGAGTGTGCCTAGCGAGCTATCTTAAAGGTGGCTTACTTTAAACCACGACTTTACCCTACTACTGACCTGTACCTCGAATGTAATGTTCTTACAGTGCGTCAATTGTTTATACTACAAACTATCCTAAACCAACATGTCAAAATCCCGGATGACAACAGCGATGTAATTAAAAAACGTAAAACTAGTAAAAGAAATAAAATATTTAAAGAGAACCAAACAAATACAGTGTTTGCCAAACGTTTTGGTTTTTATCTAGGACCTTTCTTGTATAATAAGATTAACACAGATTTTCTATTCGCAATCTAAATTATTCTCAATGTAAACAAAATATTGTACACATATTGAAAGGTATGAATGAATGAATGAATGAATGAATGAATGAATGAATGAATGATATTTATTGTCAAAAAGTCACACTCACAAAATTTTATAAATAGGTATAAAATAATATGATTGTTTCTGAAAGGACTCGTCAAATACATTTTGTTTATCTTTAAATAAATACTACAAATAACATTACAAATTAAACATTTAAATAACATAATTGACTTTTGTCACTTCAAGAAAAATAAGTACATGAAAAATTTGTTTCTGCAAGTATGTCGTAACAGCAAACAATACACTTCAATAACTCCGCTGTATAGGGGCTTCGTCAAGTTTGAAAAATAAAATTTTAATTACAAAAATAATAATAATAAAATAATAATCACAAACAAATAACAATATGTATAAAATAATTGTAAAACCTATCAAATAGTTTAAAATAATAATAATCAGTTATATAGTGATAGTTTCATTGTTTGAAAGAATAAGCAGCAAAAATATAATCAAATAAAAGTCGTATGAACTAAATAAACAGCTAAAATCAAATTAGTAATGATCTGGAACGCTCCTAATTAAGTCATTCAATTTTGAAATTCCTGTAGTCATTTTCTAAAAATTCCGATATTTTGTAGATTGATTTCGACAATAACAACTTTTTTACAATGAAATGAAATTTTCCATCTTTTTCTATTTTTTGGATTTCTTCAGGAAGTTTATTGTACAACTTTATACCCATCATCTTCGGCAATTTTCCAGTCATACTAAGTCTATGTCGTATGGGTAAGAGTATATTGCTATTCTTACAGGTCCTAGACTTTGATTTACTCTGTTTTTCGAAAACATGCCATTGTGAACGTACATACTTCAGTACCTCAAAAATATACACTGCCACAGACGTCATTATCGATAAATTTTTGAAGTGCTCTCTACACGATTCCCTAGATTTGATTTTAGTTAGGACCCTTATGGCACGTTTCTGTATTTTGAGTACTCGTTCATAATCCGTGGAACAGCCCCACATAATAATTCCGTAGGACATAATAGAGTGCACATATGCAAAATATACTTCTTTTAGTTGTGCCTCCGAAGTTATATGGCTGAGTTGTTTCATAGCATAAATACCTTTCGACATCTTTTTGCATGTAGTATTTATGTGTTCTTTCCACGTGAGCGCAGAGTCTAGTTCAAAACCTAACAGTTTTGCCGCATTAACACTTTCAACTATAGCTCCCAAACTATTTATATTTATATGGACTATTTATATTCTATTTATATGGACTATAATACTACTGAATCTTACATCAATATATAAGCTAAACGTAATTGAATGGAATTAATAGTTATAACCTGTATTGTATACATTTTAGTTATCAAAATTTTAAAAACCTTTTGTAATTTAAAGTATATTTTCATTATAATAATACTTTGTATATTTTCATTATAATAATGCTTTGATAGTTTGGATAATAGATCTAGTATATTATAGATATGTTTATTATGAACATTAGAGAAGCCAATGGCATCCGAAACACAGATTTCTAACTAGTTCGGAACCATTGGAGTCAATAAGTTGTATATCTACTTTCTAAGACCAAATAGAGTATTTTGTATTTGTATTTGTTTTTGTATTTAAACTTTATCTTAAACTTGATGTTCTCTCGCACACAGAACGCGCGCCACAACCGACTACGTTTGTGGTCGCGAGACTGTCTCAACTTTAGTTGTCTTTACGACTTTAGTAGTAGTGAAAACCTATCAATTACCGGTATATAAAAAATATATACCCAAATGTTTGGGTAAATACCCATAATGTGCAGTTTTAACTAACACTTAGATCAAAGGCTCAATATCTGCTCGTCTAAGGGCTAATATTTTAATCCTAAGATAAAAGTATCTGTCAGATAAATTTTAACTCTGTCATTTTCTTACACATGAGTTAAGAAAACGAAAGCAATGTTTTAACTGACAAATAGTTTTTATCTGGGGATTGACAAAATAGCCCGAAATGTTCAAAGTAAAAAAAAAATAACTCATGCAAATACAGGTTATTCCAAAAAGATTTAACCAAGGTACTTATAGATTTAACCAGTCTAAGAGTGAACAAAGGGGACAATTCTTTGAAACCTTAGTTCAACTTTTCTATGTTGGTCTAAATTAAATTGTACTAACTAACTCATTACGTCTCTGTAATACGACATATATCTTGATACTTCCTTTGTACCTTTGTCTAGTTGACATTCGGGAATCACAATCTACTATGCCATCTGTCACCTGTATAACGTCATAGCATTTCCGCTTGATAGTGTAGATTATGAGACATTTAATATACGTTTAATATGATAATATATCTTATCATATTATCAGATATTAAATACATATTTGTGGACAATTCACACAACACCATCTAGCCCAAACAAAGCAAAGCTTGTACTATGGAAACTACATGGTTGATATAACACATATTTTTTTTGTTGTAAATACATACTTATGATATATAGAAACACCCAGACACAACAAACATCCATGCTAATCACACAAATGTTTGCCCTGGGTGGGGATCGAACCCATGACCTACAGCTCAGGAGGCAGTCGTACTACCACTGAACCATGAGACCTGTCTTATAGTATTATTGTAGTATGTATATTTATTTACTCTCATTAGCTACGAACCGTACTAGCGAAACGAGCTCAGGTCTCAGCATTAAATGGCAAAATTTGCTTTCATGTGTCATGTGATGTTTGTGTATTGGAGGTTAGCAGTCACTTACAACTTGTAAGTATATTCAGCTTAACTTGACGAAATTTTGTATAAAAGTTTTACAATTGCGGTGGAGACTATGGGTTGTTGGGGTAGTGAGGCCAAACAGCTCATAGGTGAGTTGGGCCACAGGATAATGGATAGGACAGGTGACTCCCGCTCCGGCATGTTTCTGGTGCAACGACTGGCAATCGCCATACAGCGAGGTAACGCAGCGAGTGTTATGGGTACCTTTGCACCAGGAACAGTTAGGGGCGGGCTATTTGACTAATTTAGTTTTAGATTATTGACAATGTATATATATAAATTGCTTAAGTGAATATCCTTTAGTGAAATTAAGTATTTCGTATTTGTTTTTTTATTATTCGGCGTCGGCGATTTTGACCCTAAAGTACTCAAGCATTTCCTTCAAAAGGGGAGAGGGAGTTTGCTGTACGCTATTGATCGGCCGATTTTACTTATTGTAAAAATAGTTTTAATAATATACCTAACTTGTTTTAGACCAATGACACCGGTGAACGTTAGGATTGACAAACAAACATGCAGAGGCGTCTCTAGCTTATGTAGCGCCCGTGTGCGAACCCTGGCGCACTTAAACAAAATACGCGAGTGAATCAAGCGCGAAAATTGCATGAAGCTAGAACAATGCTGGATGGCCAATTCTGTTGGTGGGGCTGGTAGCAAAATTTCAAGTTGTATAAAAACTCCTACTGTTATTGTTACTTTACAATTTCGATAGTATCGTTTGCAACCCCCGTAATACAAGTACTCTAGGCACTATCCTAGTTAGCGAATCGACGAGCCTTGGGCAGGGCCTTAAAGGAGTCTCGTGCGTCCCTCGGCGCCCCCTAAGACCTGCGCCCGTGTGCACTGCACAATAGGTAAAGCCAACACAGCAAATATGCCTTTAACTCTTTATAGTAATATAAAGAAAGAATCATCATTTTTCCAGCCATAATAGATCTATTGCTGGAATGATAGATCTATACCTAGAAGAAACCGATTCACTCGCGATTTAAAGACACCCAGATTGTAACCATCGGTGAAATCCACTTAGAAAGCGTATTCCACAATTTAGCGGTCCGTACTGTAGAATTTAAAAGTTCAGTACCTGGCCGACCGAGCTCCATTCGGATTTTTTATAACTGAAAATACGAGCAAACCCGGGGTCATTAAAAATGAAACCTAGCAAGATCGGTATATCGTCCCCTAGTCTACCTACCAACCAAATTTCATTAAAATCTTTGGAGCCGTTTCCGAGATTCAGATTATATAATATATATATACCTATATACAAGAATTGCTCGTTAAAAGGTATAGATAATGATCTTATCTTTTTGTAATAATACAAACTTTTACTCTTTCTGCTTACATAAAGAATAAAAGTTACCTAAAATTCACAAAGAAATTGATCATCAAATCATAACCTGAACTGCTATATAATTACAATTTGATTACTTCCAAAGAGACCTATCAAAAGGTCAACAATCTCAAATATAGTAAATTTAAAGGGAGGCTAGGCTAGAATATTAATTTACTCAAAATTATCTACACAAACTTTCCCAGTGCCAAAATTCTAAACAGTGGCGGTGATTCCTGCCTCCGACGGTACTTGTCTAACAAATTTATCTTTTGATTAGACATGTAGTTTCCCCCGGGCAGATATTTAGACGTACCTACAGAATAGTTTGGGTTTTAGCATATTAACAAACTGGAAATTGAGACAGACATTAAGCTCTATACGAGTATAAATACAGTTCATTTTCCTTCTGTGACAATTTTTTTATGATAATTAATTGTAACTTGTGTAACTCATTTGAGTTCCAGTGAAGAGGACATTTTAGCTGAACCGACAAGAGGACCAGCTGCCCACCCCAACCCTTTTGCAACCGATGACGTCACGCACGGCACGAGCGGCACGTCGCAGTGCGAGGTGCATCACCAACCGAGAGTGACGTTTGCGCTGCTCCTTTGAAAAAGATCGCCGAATGCGGTTGAAACTATAGTCGGAATTTTCGGCTTAAAACAGACGTGAGTGACTCGTAGGATTTATTTAAAAATAATTATTGTTAATGATGATTTAATAATAATAACTTTTTCCATGTTGAACTGTAAATTGTAATTGTTTGGGCGCCATTTTATAAAGTATTTGGCGCTCAACAAAATTAGTTTTTAATTTAGATTTTGTATTTGTCACAAGCTAGGGGTTTAACTGTAGCTCATGTGATATTTAATAATAATATAATTATGCTATGCATTTATATCTTATCTTATCCTAGGATCGGTTACCACACGCACTCCTAGGCATAGGACCCTTTTGTACTGTATCGTATGCACTGCTAGTTTGGTATAGGTTATATGCAATATAAAACTCAAACAAAATAAAACTCAAACTTAATCACCGTTAGGTTCTTATACGATTAATCTTTTTGTATAACAAAAACACGACAATATTTTGTGAAACGAAATGTTCTACTATAGAATATTTGAGACTATTTGATAACTTATAATAAAACATGTCTCAAATTAAATGACTATGTTATTTTTACGTAGTTTTTATATCATTTTCTTTGAGAATTAATTCTACTCTTATTCGTATACGATCAACCCAAAAATTGCTCAAATAAAAAAAAAAACTGCCGTGCCAATGCCAAATATCAAAACCAATAGGGGAAGGGGGGCATGACGGGGTCACGAGGTAAGGCGGGGTACCGCACACATACAAGAACCTAGACGTTTGAATAGAAAGCAATAAGCCAATAGGAAGCCTCATTCGACCAAGCAACGGTCAGTGCGAGAGGGAAGTGCAGGCGTTTTGTTTTTTATTTAATTTTTTATACTAGATAGATCTACGATTGACCACCACCTCGCCTGATGTTAAGCGACAGTGTGGCCGAGGATGGAGCTCGTCGATCTAGAAGATATCTATTCCCTCTAGCCTGAAAAATTCCGAGATTGTAGGTCTCAGGATATGATATAACAGAGATGGCGGCAAAGAATTCCAATTTTGTGAAGTACGCAATAACAATTACAAACCCCCCTAGTGATTTTGTGCTAATATGTGTCTCTGTGTTAGGATTAAACGTTGTTATTACTAACAACTTGTGTGGGTTCAATGTTTAGTTTGTTTGGGATATGTTTAACTATGTTGCGGCTAGTTTTCTGATGACGTCATTTGGCTACACAATTAGGCAGTGACGTCATCAAGTTTTACGACCGAAATATTACCTAGTATGGTGGATGTGAAATGTGATTGGAACTGTTTGAATTTCGCACTTGATTTATGATTAGATTAGTGCATGTAGGTATATCGAGAGATTGATGTAGAGACTTTGAGCCCGTGGGGACCGCGAGCTCATCTCATTTTCAAAAATTTATCTGAGCGCCTGATCGATGCGACGCGTGACCAAAATGCTGGTGTGTATCTGGCCCAACGCATGAGCATTGCCATTCAACGTGGCAATGCGGGCAGCATGCTGGGTACGCTGCCAGCTGGTAGTGGGTTTGAGCATTTGGATTGTCTTTAGACCTTTATCGGTCTGGGGTAATCGATATGCTTTTTGTGTAGTAGTTTAGTTAGTTGAGTTTGTATATTGTTTTGTTGTAGTTAATAAAGGCACTTGCCCGTTGTAGTGAATAAAAAGGTATATCGTAAGTAATCAGCGGTAGTGTTACGTTACTAATATAATATATATTAATTTAGCTATAAATCCAAAATTCGTAAAATTTTGATGTTTTGCTCTAAATTCTATTTATTTAAATACCTATCCACTTTACTTTATTTTATATTCATATCTGTAATATAAAATGTAATATTACCCCGGAGGTACACAAAAACTGCTTTTCTGCAGTCGGGAAATATGTTTTTCTTTTAACATAGATACTTGTTAAGTAACTGGAAGTTTAAACATTTTTACATGTTACCAGGCTCAAACCGGCTTCTTTCATCTCATACATCCGTGCCACGAAGGCGATTATTCCCGTAGTCCCCCAGTTCCGTATCCCCCACTGGGGGACAACGGGAATAATCGCCAAGAAGGTTGCTAATCAAAGTAAATAATAAACAAATTAATAACTGTATCATAATTAAATATTGTATAATAAAAAGTATTCAATCGTTGGTCAACATTTCGAAACTTTGAAAAATGTTAAATGTAATCTTATCAACGTTTATAAACGTTAAAATTGTAGATATTCCCATCGTTAAAATATTAAAATTGGTTTCTTTCAGACGCATGTTGCGTTAATCTTGTCAACTTTTCACTTTAATAGAACTTTTTTTATAATAAAACTTCTAAAACAACATTTTTTGGAGATAAAAGAGCGCTAATCAGAAACAAATTCCAAAAAACAAACATTGGAAAATAGAGCAAGAATCTCCTCAGGCAATTAAGGGAGTTGCCGACAGTCTTAAATGTAAAATATGTAAAAAAAGTTTTGTAATTTCAGCTGATAAGATATATTTGGTCGGTTAACTTTGATTATATTCTGGGGTACATTGACAGCTGCGAGAATAAGATAAATCTTCAGCTTATTTCAGAAAAAGATATGTGAGTAAGTTTTTTCTTAAATTAGTTTTAGTATTTTTGGTTTTATTTTTTAGTCTTTCGTTTGACCGCCAACTGACTTGAACTGACTGACTGAAGTAGGTTTACCTGCGGTTTAAAACAACAGTGCACGTTTCCTCGGGAGAACCATAATACAATTATTTGATGTACTTAAGTGTTGTAGCGGTCTTTTTACCCAATTGCGTAAGAAAGAGGGTTATGTTTTTCGAGTGTATGTATGTTTATATGTATGTATGTGGGTATGTATGTATGTTTCTAGATGATCGCCTACAGCCTAACCGGCTTGACCAATTTTGATGTGCGAGGTGTTGTTACATTTGTCTTCACTTCCTAAGTGTCATAGGCATTTTTTTTTAATAATAATAATAAATCTCTCGCAAAAATAAAAAACGTGTTTTTTCGTAACCTCCAACGAACTTTTTCGTAATAAACAAGTGATTTTGCTAGAATTATTCTAAAGCATGCTTGCTCATTTATAATCTTTTACATCGATTTTACGTATACCTACTTTCTTATAAAAAACGTACATTCAACAGCGTATCCAACGTAACGAAATCGTAAGTTAGGCTACAAAAACTTATTTTCTGCAGTCGGGTAATTTGGTTTTCTTATAACATTCATACTTGGTCCACAATTGAAAAAATCGCGCAATAAATTTAGGGCCAAAGCAAAGCGCTTCTTTTTTTTTTTGTTTTTTTTATCAGCCCTGTTTGTACAAACTGTCCCACTGCTGGGAACGGGCCATCTTCTCATTGTGAGAAGGGTTAGGCCATAGTCTGCCACGCTGGCCAAGTGCGGGTTGGCAGACTTCACACATCTTCAAGATCATTGAGAACTCGCAGACATGTAGGTTTCCTCACGATGTTTTCCTTCACCGTTTTGATGTTGGCGGCATTCAACAATACGCACATAATTTCGTAAAGACAGAGGTGCGTGCCGTGGGATTTGAACCCAGGACCTGCGGATCGCAAGTCAGACGGTCTCCCGACTAGGCTGCCGGAAACTTTTGTATTAAACTATTTTTTTTTTTTTTTTTTTTTGGATTATTCTTCTTCATATTACTTATCTACTTCTTCAATTCACTTGCCAATTCTGCAGTCTACAAGTCTATAGCGACCTTGACCCACAGAAGTTGTGGAGACACATTTGAGAGTATACCATTTCGACATTTTATCGGGTTTAAAAAGAGACCTTGGCAAGCTCGTCTATACATTAACCTGCTCACCTGCCGGCCTCGGATATTCCTAAAGATTTAAGGAGTCAATAAAAGCGGTGTTTTACACCCAAACTGTACTTCTATCGGCCACTAAACCTTTGGAATAGGTACATTCGTCTTGTTAAGGGTTAAATTGGGAACTGTCTGGAATGGGATATAAAACAGGTAAGACATAGTTGAATTTGACTAGCGTAGTTAGAAAAATGTGGTTTTTTTATTTTTATTTTTATTTTTATTTAATTTTTATTTATTTTTATTGACATAATCTGATGAGCCAAACCGCAGAAAATCTGAATATAAACATACAGAACAGAGACTCTCCCATCAATCTCGGGTTCCTCACGCGCTCCTCGCGCTCGCCCAGTTGTTTGTCGGAGGTTGGCGACACGGTTGTCAGTTGAGACAAGCGTTATGGGTAGCTACTTGGTATTTAACTCAGATCTGAAACGGTTCAAATATACAGATCACAAATGTTTGAACCGCAGCTACAGCTTGAGCTGCTTATTCGCGGGACGCGGGACTCGCAGCTCACCATTACTGGAAATACTGGAATCTATGACTTGAATGAGATAAACATATAGCGGGCAAAAGAGAACCTGAGACCTACAATCTTGGAATTTTCAAGGCTCGAGTGAATAGATATCTTCTAGATCGACGAGCTCCATCCTATCCTCGGCCACACCGTCACTTTACATCAGGCGAGTTGGTGGTATGTATAAAAATAAAATAAAATAAACCTACTTTCTGACCCACTACGCTATTCCCGCAGCAACTACGAATATCTGAAAAAGTGGCGCCGAAAACTCTCTAACGAAAGATGCATGTTTACTTCATGACTCAATAGATGACTTTGATTCACGTCGGATTATTCAAATGAGAAAAATGTACTCTGTCGACCTAAGTTAAGCTGATCTGTGAACCGGTTCACGGTTTTAGTTGAAGTGGATGAGTTAAGAGGAAAGGCAAGCGCAGCGTAGGAAGACAAGCCACAGACAGAAGATATACAAGTGACAGGAAGACGCTGGAATCAGACCGCTTCCAACCGGTCTTTTTGGAAATCCATGGGCGGCCTATGTCCGGCAGTGGACTTCTTATGGCTGAGATGATGATAGCGATGGCTTCAAGAAAACACAGGAATTATTTTGTACTGAAAATGTGTAGCTCCATCAAGTTCGAATTTTGAAGCCCTGACTTTACGAGCTAATAAGATGAAAACAAATTTCAATGAATCTACTTCACTATAATAGACGAGAGAGTTGTTGTTCAGACGAGTTGTCGAATGAGCTTTCGGGATTTCAATAAAGTGTAAGTGGGAGTTTTGGCGGGAACGTCTTAGTAACGTGTTGTTGTTGTTTTATTTTCCTAAACTTGTGTTATTTTGAACATTAATGCTATAAAAATGGTGGTGTTTTATTTATTAACTGTTCGATAAAGTGCGTGAGTGTGGGCAAGTGAAATAAAGCAGTAAAACGTGTGATTTTTCGTTGTCGGCAAAACTCCATAGAGGCTTCTAGTAAAGTCGCCACCACTTTACAGAAGCAGGACTCGACTTATAAATTGACTGTATACGTGACTTAGATTGTGACTAGAACATTTACAACTTGTTATATTCAAGAAACTTGAAAAAATCCTAATACTTGACACTGGCAAATGCTTTAATGCGGATCCAATACAAAAAAGAAGAAGAAAGTGTAAGTGCAACCAATTCAACCTATTGAACCGTTGTTAACCGTCAGTTTGTCTATTTGGACACACCTTTACTATAAACTTGTGTCATTGAATAATTCGTAAGACGGCCTGGAGATGGCGCACTGACCGCAATTTCACCTTCTTGGCTGCGTTTGTGGCCTCTTACATAATTTAATACTGTACTTCAGCCGATTTGTGGAGGCCTTTGGCTTCATAAATAAATGAAGGACTCTATCGCAATGACCGCGGTTGACTCGAATTGAGATCTCAGTTGCGGTATTGTCCGAGTTGTGTTGTATTTATTGACACAAGGTTGTTTCAGATGCTTAGTTTATTATTGACTGAGCGAGCAAAGCAAGCTATTTCTTATAAGATGACGCATAATACAGATGAGGGAATAAATTTGCTATTTGTATATGTGGATTGGTAGACATCTGAGCGTGCTTACTAGCTATATAGAGACTATTTGAATATGTATGACTGATTGGCGTGTTCGCAAGGTCTACTGCTCAAATTACTAGAATACTAGACAAATCTGATGTACTATGTGTTGTTGAATAACTTATAGTTCAAGCATAACCTTTCTAGAAGGAGCTGTTATAATGATTAAATAATGCATTTCGTCTTATTGTCTCTTACTGTCACATATTCTGTGAAAGGTTCAACTTCCTACCTCTTACTAAGTATTACAGTTCGAAAGATACAACTCAACCGTTAGACAGACAGACAGACAGATACCGTAGCCTCAAGAATAGATTCCCGCACCCTTATTAGTATGAAAGCCTATTAATTATAGTTTAAAAAAAACTGAACAAAACCGACTTCAAAATTCTCAACATAATACATACGCGACTTGCTGTTCACTTTTCTACAGGCACTTAGATGACATTTTACCAGATATTTTGTTATGAAAACCAAAGTACTGCGTCGATTTTGATAAATGTTATATGGAGTATGGAGTATACCTCTGAAGTATGGTCTACCAAATACAAAAAATAATCATCAATATCAATGCACAATTGGCTGAGTAATTGGTGAACAAATATACAAAAAATAATTATAGTTTAAAAAACTGGAAAAACCGACCTCAAAATACGCAATACTAATATAGATACGAGTATATACGTGACTTGCTGTTCAATTTTCTACAGGCACTTAGATGATATTTTACCAGATATTTTGTTATGAAAACCAAAGTACTGCATCGATTTTGATAAAATTTATAGGGACCGCCTTTGAAGTATGACCTACCAAATACAAAAATAGTCATCAAAATCAATGCATAATTCGCTGAGTAATTAAATAAATAATTCTCGACATTTAACACAACACCATCTAGCCCAAACTAAGCAAAGTTTTTATATTGGATATATGGAGTTTTTTTGTAAATATATACATAATGATACATAGAAACACCCAGACACAGAACAAACATCCATGCTCATCACACAAATGTTTGCCCTGGGTGGGGATCGAATCCACAACTTACAGCTTAGCAGGCAGCATACTACCAACTGAGCCACGAGGCCAGTCAATTGGTAAACACACATACAAAAAAAACATAGGTACAGACCAAATTGATGACCTCCTTCTTTTTGGAAGTCGGTTAAAAATGCAACTTTCCAGCCAAGTACAACAAATAGCTCTCGATCTAAGATAAAGTTTCTAATGTGTCTAATGTGTTTCTAATGTGTGTGTGTTTCTAATGTGTGTGTGTGTGTGTTTGTGTGTGTTTCTCAGGATCTCCTCGCAAAGGTTTCTTTTCTCGTACCACTGAAACCAGATTATTTCGTAGCAACTCGACTGTTACAAATTGCTAGGCTTTCCACACCTACTTGTATTAAAATTGGCTTTATTACACAAATAATAGGGTACAAAGTCGTTTAGCTAAATTAATGGAAGACAAGGCAAAGACTTCAAAGACTCTCCCCCAATCTTTGCTTTGGTGCGATATAAGTAGAATACCAGTATGGGCAAATCTTTGATAAAGTATCAACGGGATGTAGCGTTAGTCCTCAAAAACGTCCGAGCTCAATGAGGTCTAATTGGACCACGATTAAAATAATTACCATTTTAAAAAAAACGAAACGGCAAAATATACGTCTGTAGACTTCTCAATCTAAATTGGGCTTTAGCTCGGCGACATAGAGTCTTTATATCAAAATCTTTAAGTTCATCATTGTTGGTATATTAGTAGTATCGGTCAATCCAATATACTATATTCGTGAATTTTGTGTTAGACTACGTCCACGTGATGGAAATTCATTGGGGGCAAATGTATTAAAATATCTTCATTTTATCCACAAGCTTCAGTACTTAAATCATCCATGAGAATAGGGATTAGGGAAAACGATGATTTACATAAACATGTTTATTTACTGGCACGTACTGTCCACTACAGAGCACTTCAATCATACATAATATACACTTATAGGTACTTACAGTCTCGACGCGCGTCTGTCTCAGAGTCTGAGTTGCATACCGAGTGCTTCATACACACTACTACAGTCTCTTCACCCACTGTTCACACTCACCGATACATTACTGGTCACTACATTTTTACTTTTACTTTTCCCTCTTTTCTTGAAACTCCGTTAAGTTTTTCAAAAATCCTCAGACCAGGGTCCGTGGCCTTTATGACAAAGGTCACGCACCCTGACGGTCTGAATTAATTATTTATTTTGCACTCGTTCACACTGTCCATACTGCTCTTTAATAATACCATATCCCAATCTTAGCTTTGACTTGTACCTCGTATATTAAATGTCAAGATATTATTATAAGGGGGAGTACGCACGAACGCGCGATGCCAAAACGCCATTACGGAACGCGCGGCCTTTAATGTTTGCTTTTGACAATATTCTAGTATAATATAATTTCGCTCATTATCACTGTTACTTTGTTTGCATAAAGTTGATGTAATCTACTATCTGAATAATCGTTAATGTTGTTACTATAGGTTTATATATGATTCTTCTTATTTTTTGTATTGGGCCCGCATTAAAGCATTTGCCAGTGTCAAGTATTAGGATTTTTTCAAGTTTCTTGAATAAAACATGTTGTAAATGTTGTAGCCACAATCTAACTCACGTATACAGTCAATTTATAAGTCGAGTCCTGCTTCAGTAAAGTGGTGGCGACTTTACTAGAAGCTTCTATGGAGTTTTGCCGACAACGTACAATCACACGTTTTACTGCTTACTTTATTTCACTTGCCCACACTCACGCACTTTATCGAACACTTAATGAATAAAACACCACCATTTTTACAGCAGTAATGTTCAAAATAACACAAGTTTAGGAAAATAAAACAAAGCAACAACACGTTACTAAGACGTTCAAGCCAAAACTCCAAGATGATTATATATCATCTCTGATAATTGTCTGGCAATTAAGGCAAGTCTGGGGAACATTGTTTGCTTCCTCAGACTAGTCTTGTCCTAAAGCACTATTATTATTAACGGGATATTTACCGTGGTTCCCGTTAAAATTAACGCGATCCACGGCAAATATCCCGTGCTTTAATGAATGACCGTGATAGTTTAAGGAAGTTTTTGCCTTGTCTTCAAACTCATATAATTTCAGCTGAGCGTGCGCAACGAGCAATACTTAAGGTGATATTATTCTTGCCATTCCGACACCCTACGACAAAAGTATATGAAACTGCAAACGTTCTTAGTGTGAGAAAGTTATTTATTCATGAGAGCAAACACGGTTTTATCACAAAAAGATACACTTGCCTGTAACATCTAGACGAGTTGATCGATGCCCTGTTCCTCGTACAAGACGAAAATTTAAGCAGAAGAAATTTGAAGGAATCGTCCCTCTAATTTATAATAAAATAGACAAAGAATACCAGATTAAACAAGTTAGTAACCATAAAATAAAACAAATTTTACTTATTTGGCTTAATAAATTTTATTATAACGGTATAGAGAACATGTTAGACACCTTATACTTATGTTAGATTGCGTATTTTTGAATTGAATTGTTTGTGTAGCTTCAATAACTATATTTTATTGTTTCTAGATATATTTATATATATATTTAATTTAACTTTGATATTGTTTATTGTTTGTTAATTTTTTTTTTTTTCTTCTTTCTCTTTAACATATGTAGTGCATTGAATAACATAAATATGTAATTTACTATGGGAGAGGCCATTGGTTCTGAAACACAGTAATAACTAGTTCGGAGCCAATGGGTTCACACTTACTACCTTGTACTTTTTATTGTTGTCAAATAAATTGAATTGTCTTTTTTTACTTCTTGAGCTGAGATGGTGATAATGATGATGGCTCAGTAGGCCTTTACTGATTCCTAGTTTTTATCTAGGTATCCTTAGTCAGTTGTCAATATTCTACTATTACTGATTTTTTACTTATTTCCACACGATAATTTCTCTTTTTACGGTTTTTTCACGTATTTCATTTCTAAAATTTTACAATACCTACATAAGTATCCCTCACATTACATTTTGGTGATGATGACTATTATAACTACTGGCACTACGCATATACCTACATAGATTCATAGATTGGAATGCTGGCAACAAGGTGGGCACGCTGTCACGGTCGTGTGTTTGAATATTCAGACTATCATTCGGGCCTTATTAATGCAGTATCACTATTTTTTTTCTCGTAATCGTTGGTTGATTTTCGATTCTTTTCAGCAAATCGATGTCTATGAAGCCTGAAAAGCTACCATTTCAAATACATAAACATAAACTGGATAAACGTTCTCGAAAGGTTCTCGAGTGGAGACCACGTACCGGCAAGCGCAGCGTAGGAAGACCAGCTACGAGATGGACAGACGACCTCATACAAGTGGTTGGATGCAAGCCGCTTCCAATCGATCTTTTTGGAAATCCATGGGGAGGGCCTATGTCCAGCAGTGGACTTTTTATGGCTGAGATGATGATGACACTCGATAAAATATACCCTGGAATAACACATAAGCTACTTTTATCCTGGAAAAACTAGATATTCCATAAGATAGCGAGTAAAGCCTCAGGGTACAGCAAGTTTCAAATAAAATAAGAAGTATACATATATACAAATAAAGATTAAAACATGGAACTCTTTACATTAGAACTCTAAACTTACAACGGCATAGAAAGTTTTTTGTACACCTTGCAATATTAAACTAGAAACTGATATATCTGCAAACGAATATCGTCATCAGGCTGCTAAACTTAAAGTTCTAAATGCTATATATACGAGGACCATGTAAACAAAGATCGATTAACTAGTTAATCCAAGGAAGCACCCATTAGCGAAAGCAAACATTACTGCTCTGATGATACTTAGGAATGAGCTCTTAAGTCGGAAAATTGTGAAGTATTAGTAAACTAAGTATAAAATATAATATTAAAGCATTTTTCCTTCTTAATTTTAAAAGACTAACCATTTTGTGTTATTAATACAGGGTGTTTTGATAGGGGACGAGCATTATACAAATAATTTATAGTTTCAAAAACTGAAACAACCGACTTCTCACGGATGCCGTCGTCAGAACTAGACCAAATTGAAATGGGAACCACACTGGAAGCACCAGCTTTCAAATAAAAAAATAATCATCAAAATTGGTTCACCCAGTCGAAAGTTCTGAGGTAACAAACATTTAAAAAAAAACCTCCTCCTTTTTTGAAGTCTTGAAAATACTGGCAACTACTAAAACATAAACTTTTCGTGGTATGGTAAAACATGAAAATACGTATTAATACGGGTAAAAACTGTTAAAAACCATTTAATGGAAGATAATCACCGACCTCTAACAATTAACCGTGTTTTTAGTTTATTGGATAATCTTATATGTGCTTAAAATATTGATAAGTATAACAGAATAGGAATTTAGTTATAAAAAAATACTAATATATGTCAAATTTTTCTTGTAATGTTAATTTTAATGGATAATTTACTATTTTAAAAAGCTGAGTTTAAAATACAATTTAAGTGATTTTTATTCAAACTTATACGCATAAAACTGGTTTCATCTGAATAGAATCTTTAAAACCTAAAACACCTTATTGGTGACCACAAAATACATTATACGTGTTCCATCATGTTTTAAAAAAACGTAGCGTTTTAAAAAGTTTTTTTTTGTCTACAAGCACTTTTCCGGGCTAGCAAAGCAACAGTAATGTCACTGATGTTGCAGTTGTCCATGGGCGACGGTTATCGCTTACCATAAGTCGAGCCATCTGGCTTTTTGCTGCACCTTTTTATTAAAAAAATTGTCTTTTATTGAACAAACACCCTTTATCATCTAAACGTCAAATGGTGCTAGACATAAAATTCACTAATTCACTATTAATATTAAAATAGTAATTTAATATTAATAGTAATTATCTAAAAATGGTCTTCATTTTCAAGGAAAAACAAACCGCCACTTAAATAGACGTTGTACATTTCTAGACTAATTACTGTCTAGGTTTAAGCTAGACTAATATAATATGCACTAGACTAAAATGATGAACACTACATTAAAATTACCTAATTGTTTTACTAACAATATGCTAGAATATAGTTTGATATTTGTTCCGGACCGCGGTACCTCCAAGCCGGGCCAGTCGAGTGGACTGTATGTGGCTAGAGGAGTGTAGGCGGAGGGACCGACTCGGTGTCCAGTACCACGGTCGTTGGCGGGTGGAACGTGCGCTGGGATTGCTTCTCGGAGAACAAACGCAGGCTTTTGTGTGCTCTTGATGTCGTAAAGGCACCCTGGCGAGGTGACCCAAGAGCGAGGCGTAAATGAAGGGTCGTCCGTGAAAGAATGTCGTCTTGAGAGTGTCGGCTGAGAACGGAATGACAGACTGCCTTGAGAGAGTGCAGTGACTAAAGGCTGAAGACAGAATGTGTCGGGAACGCGGCTTGCGTTCGTATTTATCACCGAACGGCAACAACGGGACCGTGTGAATCTCGTCGGCGATCCCTGTCGTGTACCTGCGATAAGGTTGCGGGCGCTGTCTGTTGCGCCCGCACCATTGTCAGTCTAATCGCACACGGTACTTTATTACCGTTCGCCGATTTATATTTTATTACTTACGGCCTCGCTGTCGGGCTCCCGGATCACCAATAAAAATGCCGTTACGACATCCGTTTATTTTAGGAAACTAAAACTATCTTAAATTACCGTGCGAAAATTATTATCTCTAACTTAATTATATTTACAGTAAATTTCGTCGGTCGTCGGGAACATTCTCCCGCCGTGCAGCGTCGTCCAGGGCGCTGCATTCTAAAGCGTGAGCGGCGGGCGTAGTCGGTAGAATGCTCAACTTTTTTCCTTGTCTTCTTAGAACTCCGGTAGTGCAGACGTCGACCACCCGGGTAATGTCGTAGGCTCCCGGGTGGATGGCTTTCTCGATCCCGCTCGACCGTATGTTGCATGTAGGCGTGTTGTCTGCGGCGTTTACGACGTCGGCGTCGCCGGCTTGCACGGCGGGTCCGCGGCTGCGGGACTCCCGCCGGTATTGCAACTTGAGGAGGTAGCGGTTTCAGAAGATGTCCGTTTGGTGTCGCGTCACGCGTCGCGCGTGCCGGATGATTTCGGTCTCCGGCGCGGTCATTAGGACCGCGCTGCTTTGCCACCGTGTCCATATACGTCTGTCCTTTTCTTGGCATTTTGCTTGGCGTAGCGTGCTCAGCGTAGCCCTTTTTGACTAACGCAGTCTTCTGCTCGTGATGTCTGGCGGCTGACATCGGCTCTTTCTTCATCCGTCGCTTCACGGAGATGATTCGTCGGGGTGCGGCGTCACTGTTGTTGGGCATCTCATCTTTATTTCGAGAGAGTAGCGTAGTCTCATAACGCCCGTCTGGTTGTTGTTTTGTCGGTTCTTGTAATGACTCGAGAGTACATTGTTCCGGGTCGCTAACTGGCGTTTTCGCAGCGACAGTGAGGCTCTCGATGGCGTTAGCTCATGCGGTCGGCATGGCGGCAAGAACGGGCAGCTGCAGTTGTTCGGCGATGACTGGCATCGACGGTGGCGGCGGTGGCGGCATGAGTGGCAATGCACTCGGTCGTTTACGATGTTCGTCTCTCGTCGAGACTATTTGTTGTGCACTGAAACAAACGTCTACGCGGTGCTGTGACTGCACTACGACGTCTTCGTCGGTGAAAGTAGTGCATGCGTCCTCTTTGTCTTCGACTTCAGGTGTCGGGGGTTGAACAGCAGCGAGTTGCACATTTGTCCGTGCTTCTTTTTCCTGAGCGCGCGCGTGCTCTGCTTGTGTGCGCGCGTACTCTGCTTGTGTGCGCGCGTGCTCTGCTTGTATGTGCGCGTGATTTTCTTTAGCTCGCTTGTGTAGAGTGGAGCGTGCGTCCTCTTCGTCTTCGGCTTGAGCTTCAGCTTCCAGCGTCTCGATATACGCGGCAGCAAGTTGCGCTTGTAAACGCATGTATTCTTCCTTAGCGCGTGCTATCCGCAGCAGTCGCTCGGACTGTCGGCTTGACTTTTTTGTTATTGTCCGCCCTGAAGCTGTGAGCGACGTGGCGGCGCAGCGTGGCACAAAGTCGGCGGATGCAGGGGGCGCGCGGGGCGAGTCCCGTGTCTTAAGGTGAGCCGCAAATGTCGGTGGCGGCTGTAGGCTCAAAGCGGCGGCGTTATCTGTAGCAGCGTCGATCGTCGTTGTCGGCGTTGAAGGTGAGGTGACGTGATAGTATCGGACCCCACTGTTGTGTTGCGTCGGTGAGCACTGCGCGTAGAACGTAGACGGCAGTGTTCGGGCTTGCGTCGGCTGGGAGGAGGGCCCTGTCAAAGGTAGGCCCTGCGTCGCCCCCAGCGTTGAGGCGGCGGCTGTAACCGATATGACGTTACGGTGCGGCGCGATGGCGTGAGAGGACGACGCGCGCGGCAGTGGCGCGCCGGTCACTCCCATAATCCGAAAGGCGTGTTCTGATGACTCTCGGATTCTTTCTGGGCGATAGACGGCATCGGTGGCGATAGCGGTGCGTGTCGGCTGGGAGGAGGGCCCTGTCAAATGTAGGCCCTGCGGCGCCCCCAGCGTTGAGGCGGCGGCTGCAACCGATGTGACGTCACGGTACGGCGTGGTGGCGTGAGAGGACGGCGCGCGCGGCGGTGGCGCGCCGGTCACTCGTCCAAGCTGGCCGATAGCCCAGAAGGCGCGTTCTCTTGACTCTCGAATTCTTTCTAGGCGATAGGCGGCATCGGTGGCGATAGCAGTGCGCGGGGGAAGTGCGCTCGGCAGCGGCGCATTCCTTTGCGCACACGATGTCGTCGCTATAAGGACAGCTTCATTTTCGGAGCGTGTCGACGGAGGGCGTTCCGCGGCGGCTTGACGCGACGCCCTCGACGTCTCAGAGCGTGTCATCACTATGTTTCTGAAGGCGGGCGGTGACACTGATGGCGAACGGGCACTTCTTCTCGTCGAAGGTAGATCCGGCTCGAAGGACCAATGTTCCGGACCGCGGTACCTCCAAGCCGGGCCAGTCGAGTGGACTGTATGTGGCTAGAGGAGTGTAGGCGGAGGGACCGACTCGGTGTCCAGTACCACGGTCGTTGGCGGGTGGAACATGCGCTGGGATTGCTTCTCGGAGAAGAAACGCAGGCTTTTGTGTGCTCTTGATGTCGTAAAGGCACCCTGGCGAGGTGACCCAAGAGCGAGGCGTAAATGAAGGGTCGTCCGTGAAAGAATGTCGTCTTGAGAGTGTCGGCTGAGAACGGAATGACAGACTGCCTTGAGAGAGTGCAGTGACTAAAGGCTGAAGACAGAATGTGTCGGGAACGCGGCTTGCGTTCGTATTTATCACCGAACGGCAACAACGGGACCGTGTGAATCTCGTCGGCGATCCCTGTCGTGTACCTGCGATAAGGTTGCGGGCGCTGTCTGTTGCGCCCGCACCATTGTCAGTCTAATCGCACACGGTACTTTATTACCGTTCGCCGATTTATATTTTATTACTTACGGCCTCGCTGTCGGGCTCCCTCACCAATAAAAATGCCGTTACGACATCCGTTTATTTTAGGAAACTAAAACTATCTTAAATTACCGTGCGAAAATTATTATCTCTAACTTAATTATATTTACAGTAAATTTCGTCGGTCGTCGGGAACAATATTGCTCGTAATTGGAGCAAACTATTATTACCCTAATTTCGTTGTGAAGTTAAATTAAGTTAAAACTTTGGTTATTATTTGATAGTTACTTTATAATTACTGTTTAAACTGTAGACTTAACGTAGAGGCTTCCAGGATAAGTTTGACTTTGAAACGTTGGCTTTAAATTAAATTTTAAACAATTCAGATTTGAATTAAATTATCTATTATATAAAAAAAAAAATGAAAGATTTTAATCTATATCTACGTGCAACATTCTCTACAAAAGTGGTACGTACATTCAGACAATTTAATGGTCAATAATATTACAAAATCATTATGGCTTAAAAAACTGAAACAATCGACTTCTCATGGATGCCATTGTCAGAACTGAACCAAATTGGGTCACATTTCAATTTGGTTCAGTTCTGACAATGGCGAAAAGCACCAGCTTTCAAATAAAAAAGGATCATCAAAATCGGGTCACCCAGTCGAAAATGCTGAGGTAACAAACATTTAAAAAAACAGTCGAATTGAGAACCTCTCCTTTTTTGAAGTTGGATGAAAAAGGAAAAACAATGGCACTATAAATTTATTGTTACAAATGTGATAATATTAATACCACATAAAAATAAGATTATTATTCTTTCTTTACTTTCAACATGGGTAACTTTGACTCCTTGATAAACATTGTGCGTAGCCCTTAATGGTTCTTTTCCCAAAACATTACTATTTAAGACGACTGCTAATTTCTTTATTAAGTAATTTGACTTCTGACTATATAGACCTAAGACCCACCCTCCCCATTTCACTACAGAACTAGCAGAAAGTCGGCGAATTACAAGCGAGCAAGGATTTTTGACATTTCTCGTTGAAATGTCAAAAATCCTTGCTCAGCGATATCGATCCACATACTTTTTTGGTTTTGTCATACTAAATATAATAAAGATATAAACCGATAACACTGCAATAAAATGACATTAACTTAATCACTTATCCGGCTGTATTCTTCTGCCTCTATGAATCAACTTATCAACCGAGTTTGGTCGCTACGAAAAGTCGAAACTTCTAGCCCTAACTAGCTCTGCCCTGTAATTTTAGCCGCTGTACATAAACATACACCCACATAATAGACACACACATTTTCAAACCCTTTGAAATAGTGGGTTTGGGTGGGTTTGAAAATGTGTGTGAAAATCTCTTACATACATTAAAAAAATCGATGAATCATCCTAGCTCTCTTACATACACATATAAATTACAGCATAATACTTATACACAGAAATACACATAAATGACAGCATAAAGCTATTCTATTTATGGAGCCTAAATTCATATACTGAAACTAGGTCATAAAATCTAGACTCATTCCGTTAGTCACCGTGAGCACTCTTCACTAGGTACATAAACGTGAAGAATGCCAGATGAGGGATCCAAAACTTGGACAGTGATGAACTCCCAGACGTACAAATGATGGACCCGTCGACTCTGCCTACAGTAGGCCCCTGGTCACTGAAGCAACCCAAGTCCTGAATCTCAACTAGGTATCTCAGGTCAAATGGGAATCTGCACACGGAGTTATCTGAAAATGATTTTTTTAATGAGTTTACGCATGTAGTTATTCATAATGTCACTGTGGCAAATCCATACCGGCGGCACCCAAAAACGGCGACGGCGCCGCCGGATTGCGGCATCAGGAAACAGATTTACTACGCCGAAGCTAGAATCTGCGATGACGCTGGTGGAGATCAACGCACACAACTATCTTTTTTATACAAGGTAGGTCTACAATTGACCACCAACTCGCCTGATTTTAACCGACGGTGTGGCCGAGGATGGAGTCCATCGATCTAGAAGATATCTATTCACTCTAGCCTTGAAAATTCCAAGATTGTAGGTCTCAGGAAACAGAGATAACCAAGATCTCTCTCGCGTCACAACATTTTTAAACATATACAATTATACAATCATTGGTTAGGGCTATTAGAAATTTGAAAATAAATTTGTTTATTTTTATACTGGCGATGGATTAGTAAAAAAAAGTAAAAGTAATAAAAGTTATTTTTTAAACCAGTTTTTTTACCAGTGCAAATGCCAGAAGAGGTTGTGGTGCCGATCCGAGTGTCCAACTGCACGGAAATGTAGAAGGGCGGGCATAACATGGGGGAACAGTAGCCTGGGCAAGCGTTCTGCAACGAGACCTCCACGTCCCCAAGGTCGTTTAAGGTCGTGCATGTGATAGCCTCCTCATCGGCTTCGGTGACGATTGCGCTGCGTCTGAAAAAGAAAGAAATTGTAAAATATTAATATCAATAAGACCCCGGCTAAAATACCACGCCTTCCTAAGATACAATGTCTAGATAGACGGACAACAAAGTGATCATAGGATTACTTTGTTGTTTGTTGTGTTTGTTGTTTGTTGATTATTAAGGATCCCGTTTTTTTCCTTTTGAGGTACGGAACCTTAAAAATACCCATGGCCAATTTTTTTTTTTTTTTTTTTTTTTTTTTCATATACTCCGAAAACATATTTAAAAACCTGTTTTAGCTTGTGCTAATGAAGCTCTTTTATATGATACCCCACATGATACGGTTAAAGCACTTTAAAATTTACAATGTGATCCTATAAGGGTTCCATTTTTTTTCTTTTGAGGTACGGAACCTTAAAAAATAAAATAGCCGCAAAAAAATCAATTATTCCTGAACCTTGGTTGCTCGACAGTTCTGGAATAGCAGACCACAAGACTGCCAACGCCGCCCCTGTTCCGTATAATCTTGATTTTTCTGTTATCGTCATCTTCGTAGAAGTAATTGGGGCTAACTGTGTAGAAGTTAAAGCTGTCAGGTGAAATAAGGTCCTCGAATTGTCTGGTTCCTGACGCTTGATCGTTAGTGAAGTTTGGCCCGCAACGAGGATTTATTATCCGTCTCCCAGCTGTAAAATAATATTAGTAATTTTTTCATTACAGGAAATAATCTAAACTTCTACACTATCTATATCTATTATTTATCACACTAATCTACACTAATAATATTTCAGATTTATTTTATTCATCATCATCATTATCTCAGCCATAAGAAGTCCACTGCTGGATATAGGCCTACCATGGATTTACAGAAAGTTATATTAATCCCCATGAATTATAAAGTTTATACCCTGGAATAACACATAGGCTACCTTTTATCCCGAAACATATGAGGATTCCTGTGGAATACTCCAGATAGTTAAAATCACATTCATAATTTTTATTAATTGAAGGGAACTTAGAAACATTTATTTTATTGGCCTTATAAAATTCAGTTACACTGGGCAAGTGAAGTCAAATACAATTGAGTATATATTATAGAAATAAAATATAATGTTATTTACACTAATCTACACTATATTATTGTATATAAACATACGAAAGTTTGTGGCTTTGTTTGTTACTCTTTCACGCTCAAACCAGTGAACTGATTTGCTTAAAATTTTGTATGTAGAAAGTTTATACCCTGGAATAACACACAGGCTACCTTTTATCCCGAAATATATGAAGATTCTTGTGAAATACTCCAGCTGTATACTGAAATACAAATAATCAGTTTTAGCCACATTGTTATGTCAGTTATCAATGTCTGTACATACTTTATTTCCTCTGATAAAACTGTGGAAAGACTGTTTGTCTACGTTCCATGCTAACCCTGCAGATAGTTAAAATGATGTTCTTCATTTTAGGGTTCCGTACCTCAATAGGAAAAAACGGAACCCTTATAGGATACTTTTGTTGTCCGTCTGTCTGTCCGTCTGACCGGGTGTCAAGACCTTTATCTCGGGAACGCATGAAGGTATCGCGTTGAAATTAAAACCATATACGCAAATCCATAGTATCTTGCTACAGAAAGAAAAATAAAATTTCTCAGTTTTCATAAAAAAAATACAGCCGAATATGTCGTAAAAATGCACATTTCGACACTCACAAGGGAATCAAAACCTATGGGGTACTTCCAGTTGGCCTAGAACTATGAAGTTTGGCAAGAAGCATTGTGTTAGAGTACATATATAGGAAAAAAACCGAAAATTGCATATTTTTTTAATCACATTTACAATCTTGCCAATTTTGAAACTGGTTGAATTATTGTTGAGCTTCATGATCTAATTCCACCCTCCCGATTTCACTAAGTTCATACTCAGCGATATCGATCCACATTCTTGTTGCGTACTGCACAAGAATTGAATTCTTTGCCGCCACCTCTGTTTCCTGAGACCTACAATCTTGGAATTTTCAAGGCTAGAGTGAATATATATCTCCTAGATCGACGAGCTCCATCCTCGGCCACACCGTCGCTTAACATCAGACGAGTTGGTGGTCAATCGTAGACCAATAATAGTAGTCAATCTAGTATAAAAAAATCGTTCAAATGATACAACCGTTAAAGTGTAGGACAGACAGACAGACAGACAGCCTCAGATAGCCTCACGAATAGGCCTCTTAGTACGGAAGCCTAAAAACATACAGTCGAAATGAGAACCTCCTCCTTTTTGAAGTCCGTTAAATATATACTAACTTAGTTTGATTCGTTCCAGCACAGGGTTCATTACGGTGTCGACGTTGGTTCCAGCTGTCGTAAGAGATATTGTTTTGATGTCGTTTTCCATGTCCTGAACGAGGTTGTTAAGATTGTTGATCTGATTAGTAGAAAATGCAAAAATAATCCTCAGATCTGAAAAAAAACAATTTTTAAAGATAATTCTTTCTGAGTAGTAGAAGTACATAAGTCATTTTGAAGCACTTTTAGTTTTTTTAGGTTTTTAGGTTAGTTTAGTTTAGGTTTGACTGGATGATTGGCTGGCTGGTTAGTAACTGGTTCAAATATACATAAATAAGTTATTTGATTTTAATTCATCCATTCATAGATGAATTAAAACCAAAGAAGTCCACTGCTGGACACAGGCCTCCCCTATGGATTGGAAGCGGCTTGCATCCGGCGTCTTCCCGCCACTTGTATGAGATCATCTGTCCATCTCGTCGCTGGTCTTTCTATGCTGCACTTGCCGGTACGTGATCTCCACTCAAGAATCTTTCGGCCCCATCGTCCATCAGTTCTACGAGCTATGTGCCCTACCCACTGCTACTTTAACTTGCTAATCCGCTGTGCTATATCGGTGGCTTTTGTACGTCTACGTATCTCTTCATTCCTGATTTGATCTCGTAGAGAGACTAGTGGTTTAATTAATTCGATCATTTTATCTGTCTTAATTTTATCGACCCACAGATAATTAATTTGGTTTTAAGTGTAGTACCTTAAAAAGCTTTATGTAATAGTTTGTCAATTAGCAGAGGCTAAAAATAATATTTTTTAGCTCCTGCTAATTGACGAACTATTTAACTTAAATTTTTAAACAGTTTCAATTGAAATGAATATTCATATCAATTGAAACTGTTTAAAAAACGTTGAAATGATTTAATGTTAATGTATTATTTAGGTAACAGAAGGTAAAAAATAACATAAAAGGGAAATAATTTAAGAGATTTCACCGCTAGCCAAAATATTAGAAAACGAAAAATGTTCGATATTTTTTTTGAGACAAAAAATTACAAAAAAAAGTATTGGACATTCAAGACAAGACTAGCAGTAGACATTACCACCCATTTCTCATTGAAATCCAAAATTCCGTAATCAACTATTTCATTCCACGTTCTTGATGCGTGATGGAATGGAATTCTTTGCCACCTTCTGTTTTGTTTGTTGTATTCTGTTTACTGAGCTATAATTTTGGAATTTTCAAGGCTAGATCGAATAGATATATTCTAGTTCTACGTGCCCCATCCTCGGCCACACCGATCGCCGCTTAACATCAAGCGAGATCGTGGTCCACTGAAAATATTAATTATTAACTTAAAAAGTAAAATATAAACTAGTACCAGGTACAGTGTAGCGAATGGAAATTGCTTCTTCCAGCACGGCGTCGTTGTTATCTACGTTAGAATTAATCAAGTAAACCAGTATAATAGAGGCGCCACCGATATAGTTCCGCATGGATTCATCTATGAGATTCTCGTGCATCATGTTCTTGATGTTTGTGAGGCTGGCCTGAAGGTTCACACCTACCATCACTGAAAACAAAGAGATACATTTTAAATCTATAAAATCGTCGCGTCGCTTAACATCATGCGAATTTGTGGTCAATCGTAGATCTACGCAATATGTTAAACAAATAAAGATAAAAAAAAACGAAAATACTACTTCGAAGAGCAGTTCCCTCAAATATGGAAATATTCACTATTGTGCCGGTACAAAATACTACTGAAGCAAGCTCAAGGATTTTGGCATAGGTTCGTATTTTTCAAATAATCTTGATGACATTGATATTCATCAATTTTATAGATAAATTTTATTGTCATCTGATTTTTAATTGAGCAAGTACCTACTGCACTAAAAAGAGGATAATAATAAATAAATATATAAATATTGAAACGCATTTACACGTAACACTATCTAGCCTCAAACTAAGCAAAATTTACACTATGTGAACCAGATGGCTGATATATTGTGATTGCCTTAGGTGGGGATCGAACCCATGATAAACAGCTCAGAAAGCAGACGTACTACTACTGAGGCATGAGGCATGCCTGAGAGGTTTGCAGCATTTACTGGCCGGTCGTAAAGTCACGACAAAAATGTTCCGCTCGCATAGTCCATTGTTCTCAAAACAAGCAAAATACTGTTCAAAATTTTCCTCTCCCACGTCATGTGGCAAATATCTGTGACTGACTGATAAAGTACTCTAAAATATTAATACTGACGGTGCGAGGCCGAGATATACTCAAATATTCAAACTGAGCATTCAAGACGTTGAAAATAGCTGTAATATTATTAACACTTAATTTTTTTTATTTTTTTAAGTAAAACGGAATATAAAAAATAATAATAAAGATGTAGGTACTATTTACTGTATTCTACTAGAAATTTCCTTTCATTTGATACGCATATTATGAGGGTTGTAAAAAAATATAAAATCCGCTATTTTGTGGCGACAGCCATATTAAATTTAGAATGATACTAAATATATTTCATTGTATTGTCATCTAAACTAAATAAGTGTACCAATTCAGATCAATCAGTGAACGGGAAGTGGGTCAAATTTCAATTATTAAATTTGACCCAAAAAAGCATAAGCAACAACATCAACAACAAACACCCATAAGCACATAAGCACCCTGTTTGTTGTTGATATTGGTGGGCATTTTGTGTGAAATGTCCACCAATATCAACAACAAACAGGGTGCATATTCCGTATGACCATCGGCCGCGTTACGTAAAATTGACGTGGCTGTGTGACTATCAAAATTAGACTTTCGCATTTTAAACTTAAAGTGTAATTTTTATTCAACGCACCCACGTCAATTTCTCGTAACGAGCCGGTCATACGGAATCAGGCCCCAGGGCAAGCTAAATATTAGACACTTTAACTCACTTGACTGATGTTTCTCAATGTTGTATGTCATATGAAAGTCAGCAATAGAGAATGTTGTGTCCACAATAACGCTTCCATCGAAAGCACTGAGTAGAGTAACACTAGATCCATACTTGTTAACTTCAATTTCATCTAGCAGATATGATATTGCTGGATATACCGCTGCATATTCCCAGGATGCGTCAAGAGCGATGTAGAGGTTGGTCTTTGTACGGTAATCATCAAGTTCCGCAGTTGGTACACAAATGTCGTTCATTTCAGCTGAAAATATTAATTTAGATTAAGCTTTCAATTAAGTTCACGGGAAATTAAACATGAAACCGTGGAAGTTGCTTGATGCTCAGAAGTAGAATAATACTTTCTCTCAGTACGAATGGACCGGTGGAAATAATATCGTTTTCAAGGTTTTTCTACTTTAGACTTTTTTTTTATACATTATAGATTTACGATTGACCACCAACTCGCCTGATGTTAAGCGACGGTTTGGCCGAGGATGGAGCACGTCGATCTAGAAGATATCTATTCACTCTAGCCTTTAAAATTCCAAGATTGTAGGTCTCAGGAAACAGAGATGGCGGCAAAGAATTCCATTCTTGTGCAGAGCGCAACAGGAATGTGGATCGATATCGCTGAGTACGGATTTTCGTCATTTTAACGAGAAATGGGTGGTAATTCACCGACTTTCTTCTAGTCATGTAGTGAAATGGGGATTGTGACTGCTAAAATATCGCGTGAACATTGACATAGAAATTACATAATATACGTATGTAATTTCTTTGACGATACCATGAATATACCATGAACCTGGTCCGATGATTAAGCCCAAGCGTTATCACTAGAACAACCTATCTGATGGTTTAAAATAGATACTTTTTTTACAGTTATAGCGCTTTTCATTGGGTATATGAAATGTCAAGGATCTGAAAAATTTTCTTTGTAACTCCTAAATGGCAAATGGTGTACCTATTAAATTGAGCTTGGCAGTGGTCTCTTAATGAAGCTACTACAATTTCTCGCCAGCTTAAATATATCCATCAACTTAAAACTAATTTGTTTAGTTATCATAAAACGTTAGCATGAACGTTTTTCGTGGATATAGACATATGCATGTATTTTATTGTGACATAAAATATACAACAGAATGAAACAGTGGGTGTCTTGTTGCTGAGATGATGACGATGAATAAAATATTATCTTTAAAAGGAACCTCAGTACATTAAGGTTTAAGGGCTCTTGTGACTTTGTTTGGAGTGATATTTCTGCTCTACCTGTGTATGTTTGGAAGTTATCGACAGCATCAGTTACAAGCGTGTCCAGTCCAGTGACGGTACCCGGAAGAGACAAGTGAGTGTCCAGAGCTGCGGCAAATGCATATGTTTCGTCTGCCAAATTATCACTTCTGATATATTGTCTACCTAAAGCTTGACGGTTGCAGGATCTAAAATGTTCATTGAACACTCCATGCTAAAAATAAATATAAGTATTAGTTGTAATGCTAAACTTAAAGTTGTAATGCTAAGCGAAAAATAAACGGACAAAATATTAAGGTTTTTATATTGTTGTCACGTTCTTGCACGACATAAAGAGTAGATAAATATTTGTCGCAGCGCGCATCTTAGACCTGCGGGAGACAGTCATAGCCATAGCCTACACTTCAGTCAGAATATTTTTTTTTATGAAAGGAAAGTCGGAATCCTGGGTAACTACATCCAGTTTTTTTCAAAATCAGCAAAATTAAATGGCCACATCCCCCATGGATTTATTATTTTTTATTCTGTCTTTTAGCGTGACTGTATTCCAAACTGTCCTATCTAGCGATACTGTATATCAAAGTCTAATGGGTTCTAATAATAAGATAATAAAATAAAGCTTTAATTTACCCTAGCTGAATAATACATATCCAAAAGTGTAGAAAGCTTCAAAGAACCGAACGTGTTCAAAAAAATATTATGTAGATTGGCTCCCAGCACGTAACCGTCGATGTCACCTCGAATCTCTGGATCTGTCATCTCGTTGTTCGTAAGACTGTTTATAATATAGTGCCTGCGAGCTTGGGTACTGTTCCAGCTCCCAGTCACACCGATAGAGATGGAGGAGCTGGATCTTCCTTGGATCAGGACTGCTTCCGCTAAATCTCCTGAAAAGAGCAATTATTATCTGAATTATTTGACCCGTTTGGTGTTGAGAACTTTGAGTCGAAGTGCTTAACAAAATTATTATTACAGTTTTAATAAATTACAGTTTAAAAAACTAAAAAACACGCTACAAATTATTGTGGTCAAAGTTAATTACAAGACTTTTCTAACAAATCCAAACACAGCTATAGTTCCCGTCACGTAATAAGAACGCTGATTTGTTCGTAAGCGCGAACAAACCAGCGTTCTTTCTACGTGACGGGAACTATGTTCCATCATGAAGTTCTAGTTCATATCTTCCGGCTCATCATCAGATCAGTTCGACAGTACCATATTATTGTGTTGTCACCAGAACTACATACAGCTGCCAATTTTCATGACGCTACGATCCTTGGAAGATGGTTAAATTAGTTACCTTAGATTTCATTACATAGTTAGTTACATACAGGTCGAACTAATAAAAGCGTGTTAAAAACTGTTACAAACGACTACAAAATGCGCATTTATGTTTAAAAATTCGAAGTGCTGAACTGACTTGGTAAAAATTCTATGAGACTAATATGAAAGATATAAGGCTCATTTAGGCGGAATATCGCGTTCTCGTTCCTCATTTGTTTTCCCAACTCTGTAACCCATACATATTAGCAACAAAATTATTTGTGTTGAAAATATACCCTTTTGAATATAAATATAAACCAATTTGGATAACCGGTAACAAAACAAACAATACAACGGAATTGAGAATATCCTCCATTTCTAGAGTCGGTTAAAATACTTTCTTCTACTCTTGATTTTTTATCATTGATTAAGCAGTAAGTGGGAACATGAATTAAATAAGAAGCATTCTAGGTACTGACGTGAAACATTTTGAACTTTATACAATATTGTCATATACGAATACTATTGAAAATAATACAAGTATAAGTTTTGAAAAGGCAAAACCCCCCGATAAAAAAACAGCTGAACCAATTTTTATTAAACATAGCTAAGAACACTCCCGACTAATTCACCTTTCAAACAAAAAAAAAACAAAATCAAAATCGGTTTATCCGTTCGGGAGCTACGATGCCACAGACACACATACAGGCACGCCAAACTTATAACACCTCGTCGTGTTTGCGTTGGAGGTTAAATTACTAACTTAAAGTCGAAATTAAAGCGCGCAACTATCTCTCTCGCGCATCATAACATTTTAAAACATATAAAATCGTTGAGTAAGGATATTGTAAAAGTTAGAGCTAAATTTGTTTATATAAAGAGGAGAAACATTTAAAAAATAATTATCAGATATCATTTATACTGGCGACGGAATTTAACATATATTTTCTTATTCCTCAGCCAATTTACAAGATATCGAAGTAAATCTTGTTTTTAAATATTTCACGTGTGTAAATAAACAAATTGAGCTCTCACTTTTCAAATATTTGAATTTATTATTATTATTTGATTCTATTCAATGATTTTATATCTTTAAAAAGGTTGTGATGCGCGAGAGAGATAGTTGCACGCTTTGAGCGAATCCTTAGATAAGTTAGAGTCTGGCCAACGAAAGCTGTCCAAGAAAAAAGGCGGGAATTTTAAAAAATCAAGAGCTGTTAACCCTGGCTATACACTGCATAAACGGAGTTGATACTATTTATTTTTCAGCAAGTACATTTTTTTCGAGTTGTAAAAATTTTGTTTTGTTAGCAACTGTTGTTGAAATTTTCGAATGTATTATGAAGAATATCAAATAAAAGATTACTTTTAATTCTGTCTTTTTATTATTTTCAAATAATCCATTATTTATGTACAGTCGAGGACCCCGAGGAGCCGTACAAATATAGGAGCTATGAGTCATAGTTAAAATCGGATTCCAAAAACTCTACACCTGATATTGAATCAGCTTCATTGCTTTCTTCGCTGCTACTGCTACTGTCCCCAACATGTATTATGAATGGTTCAAGTTTGTTTTCAGTAATACGGTCCCTTAATTTGTACTGATTTTCCACATTTAGTACATGATCAGTGTACTTCTTCCAGTCATCAGCAGTTATGGATAGAAAACATTCTTTTATTAAATTTTGCATTTCAGACCCTGGTATTCCTATATTTTTGCTTGCTACTTTTCTCTTCGCTTGACTCCATACAAGCTCAATAGCATTGAGGTCGCAATGATACGGTGGCAGCAACAAAATTTCGTGATTGTGGATATGACTGTGTTTTTTTAGAAGCACTTCTGCTTCGTAAACAACGGCAGGTTTATTATCTTTCACCAAACACATTAATTCAGCTTTGGTGTGATATTCTTCAAAATGAATATTATTTTCTTGAAGCCATATTCGGAGATTAGCTTTAGAATCAGACATAGTAGGGGGTTTGTTTACTTGTTTCACATGGTAACTTGCATTGTCCATCACGATTACACTAGGTTTAGTGAGATTAGGTATCAACATTTCCTCAAACCATTTCATAAAGTTGGTAGCATTCATATCATCATGGTAGTCAGCTGATTTGGATTTTGTGCTGAATACCAATAATGCACCTGGCACGAACCCTTCCTCCGATCCGGCATGCACAATAATATGTCTTTTTCCTGATGATATATTAGTAGTGACACCGCTTGTTGAAGGTCCTTGCCATGATTTTTTTACTTTATAGTTCTGATGTACATATGTCTCATCAAGGTAAATAATCTGTTTACCTTCTAGCCTCTTTTTATGTATTGTCCTCAAGAATCTATGTCTCCATGCCGCAATTTCATATTTTTCTGTAAGTAAAGCCCGTTCATTTTTATTGTTTTGAAACTCAAACCCGTTCTTGTGTAAAAATTTTCTAAGGGTTTCACGGCATCCCTTAAATTCAATTGCTTCCCTCAGCTCATTGTGCAGGCTTCTCAGTGTTGGGACTTGTTTTCTAACTCCATAAAATTCGTTTATTTTGTTTCTTATAGCTGAAATATCAAAATTATCCAAATTGGAAACTGTTGCTGAATGTGGACGATTTTTCCCCGGAGTATTCCACTGTCCTTGATTTTTAGACCCTTCAATTTTAATTCTTCTTAGAGTCTTCACACTGACATCTGAAGATAACAAATACAATAAATTATGTATGTAACAGTATATTATTAATTATCAGTCATTAAAGTCAAAAACCATAATAATATACAAAGACATTATTACAAAACAATAATATTATATTATTTAATTTAGCCATCCATACATTGTCATAAATTTATATAACTCTTCGAAGTAACTGTTAAAATCTATAATTTCTAAAGTAATACCTGTCATTGAAGATATCTTTTCTAAATAATGTGTTTCAGAAGTCGCCATTTCATTTTTTTCGAGAGTTTTCAATTTCTTTACTGCTTCCACAATTTTAAGTTTTGTCTCCTCGTTGTTAATACTTCCTGAAAAGTAGATACACCATGAAAAATATTGCGATTTGTCTTAAATAGTCTAAAAGTATCAAAATGTTTCATTAGAAATTCAATAAACTAACCTGAAAGTGAAAGGATTGAATCCAGTCGTAGTATTTTCTCTGCAGATTTCTGATTTAAATCACTTTTTATGTCTTTATATTTGTCAATCATAGTAAATAGAAGCTTCCTCGTCGAACTTTTAATTGTTCTCGGCATTATTTTAAACAAAATCAATGAAAATATGATGCACATAAACCAACGTAAACAGAAGATGACTCAAGTACGAAACGTCAAAGTGTCAATTTTGACAGTCTTAAATTATTGCCATATCAAAACTTCTGAAAATAATACGTGGACAGCTTTCGTTGGCCAGACTCTATAAATTACTTACCAGATACAGTAGCAGGATAAATAGAACACACAGTTTCTTGCACGTTTGGATAATCCAATGTTGTTCCTTTAGCTAATAATACAGTTTGCACTCGTTGCAGCTGTGCTCCAGCTGCTATGCCAGCGATGACATGACCAGCGGAGACTGCGCCCCACGGAGTCGAGATCACTCCATCGAGTAATGCACAAGAGCTTCCAGAGTTGCAGTTGCTGTCGTCGATTCTGGCATCTACCGTCGTAGACAGCATGTGGTGGAGAGCACACTGAAAATAAAAAAAATATATAAAGTCAGACTCGCCCACCGAGGGTTCCGTACAAACTAGTAGATAAAAGGGGGAATCATATATATTTTTATATTTTCCTTCATAAACCGAAAAATATACATAGTAAAAATATTTAAAAATCTGTTTTAGCTTAAGCTAATGAAGCTCTTTCATATGATACCCCACATGATACGGTTAATTCACTGTAAAATTTGGATGAGGGTCCTTGCTTAAAGACACAATTTTTTGTGATTAAATTAAAAATGTCCAGTTTTCGAATGTTTTCCTATGTGTGTAGGTACTCTAGAGTACCACAGTAGAGTACACAATGCTTTTTGCCAAACTTTACAGTTCTAGGTCTACGGGAAGTACCACAATAGTAATGCGCCAATCGTCAGAATTGAAATTTCACAAAGGAAAATAAAAATAGATGCAGACGAAAACATTTGACTTGTAATTTAATTAGTAGTACCCTCAAATCGCAAAAAAACCTAGTCGTTATGTCAATTCCGGTGTTAGGTGTTTCATTGGAGAAACACAAGAAATTGCTTCAGTATTTTTAGGGTTCCGTACCTCAAAAGAAAAAAACGGAACCCTTGTGGATCACTTTGTTGTCCGATTGTCCGTCTGCCCGGGTGTCAACGCTAATGTCAAGACCGGGGGTATCTCGGGAACGCGTGAAGGTATTGAGTTGAAATTAAAACCATATACGCAGATCCATAGTATCTTGCTGCAGAAAGAAAAATAAAATTTCTCAGTTATCGTAAAAAATTGTTACAGCCGAATATGTCGTAAAAAAACGCACATTTCGACACTCACAGAGGAATCAATACCTATGGGGTACTTCCCGTTGACCTAGAACTCTGAATTTGGCAAGAAGCATTGTGTTAGAGTACACATATAAGAAAAAATCCGAAAACTGGACATTTTTAATTTAATCACAAAAAATTGTGTCTCTATGCATGAAATGAGGGCCCAAATTTTAAAGTGAATTAACCGTATCATGTGGGGTATCATATGAAATAGCCTCATTAGCATAAGCTAAAACAGGTTTTTAACACATTCTTCGCCCCCTGCAGACCCTTCACTTCAGCTGGGAACCAAAACTTTTTAGGCGAATTTTGATTAAGTACAGAGTGGCCGCGCAAAGCAACGTTGACTGCCTCAAACGCCGGCAGTTTACTGACTACTACAAAATGAACGGGACGCTCCGCTCGGATCCGAGTGATGAGCAAGGAATGTATTAAATATTTTTACGATGTATATTTAACGGTTTATGAAGGAAAATATTTAAAAAACAATATGATTATTTAGTTGTATTTAGTTAGTTTAGTTTAGTTTGTACGGAACGAGACTCAGTGGGCGAGTCTGACTCGCACTTGTCCGGTTTAACGCTGATAAGTCCGTTTGACCACCAAGTCGCCTATTAAAGCGACGGTATGTTCGAAGATGAAGCAAATTTAGAAGACATCAATTCACTCTGACCTTGAAAAGACTCTTTTTGACCAATTCAGTTATTCAAGACCGCTCCATAGCTGAACCATATGTGGAGCATTCCCGTCGGCCACCATAGTTTTTTTGATTCAGTCACTTTTATGTCATACAATTGACACATTTGATGAAACGTAACACGTCCTTCGCTTTTTACTAAATCAAAAAAAGAGAGCAGCCGACAGGAAATGAATGCACAATGAATGCACAAGGTTCAGTTACGGATCGGTTATGAATAACTGAACATTAAGCATCGTCTTGTCACTTGTATGATTTCTGTTCACTTTGCGTATGATCGATCTTATTGATCTACTTACCTCCAACAGCGGTGACAGGATGTCTTCACGAAGCGTCAGCAGGTTAGGGATAAGATGATTCAGCACGAGACGGTGTCGATGGAATGAGTGGTATGTAGGTGCAAAAGGCAGATACTCGGAAGATTCGGTCTGGTACTCGATACCATCCTGGCGATACCTAAAAATATTGATAAAAAATTATACTCAATTTGAAATTGCAAAATACTCTTATTTTCTATCGATGAAGTAACTAGTTATGGAGTGATGTTCTTCCAAAAATCTTCGCGTCGATATTCATCAAAGAGTGTTATAAAATAGTGTCTACAAACAAACACGTCTTCAAACCAAATTTTCAGTCCATCGCCTATCAGTTCTATGGTTCAAATCCTACTATTTTTACCGCCTACGCACGATTGATATGTTTTTCGGGTGTGTGTATGTTTATGTATGTATATATTTGTTATGGGTATGTACTTATGTATGTATGTTTCTATATAACCTCCTACAGCCTAAACGTCTTAACCGATTTTAATAAGCAAGGTGACGTCAAATACGTCTTCACACCCTGGGTGACCATAGATTATGTTTTTTTATGATAATAAACTCGCAAAAATAAAATAAAATGCCCTTTTAGTCACCCTGGCCTTTTTTTTGTTAAAAATTTGTGACTTTAGGGAAACTATTCTTAATTTATAAAGTAACTTTGCGCATTTTTTGTCCCAAAGTCGTTAACTCAACAACATATCAAGCGTAACGCAATCGTAAGTCACAGTACGAAAATCGCTCTTATACAGTTGTTTTTTTTTATGTATACTTATTACTTCATAATAATTTATAAAACCTCACGTGTTCAGTAATAAAGCTGAAAGTCTCTCCAAATTTGAATCTACGCCAGGACTATCTTCAATTTGGCGGATGATGTCGATCAGTACTTGTATTGTCATCGGTGGGAGGTTGTTCTTGTCCATAAGGAATGGGATCTGGTAACATTTTTGTATACGTGGAGCTATGGTGGTCTGTGTCGTATCTCTGGTAAATGTACTGCTGGCAATGGTCACGGACAAAATTAATAGCCAGTACATGTTCTTTCTGAAAAAGAAGTGAAATTATATTAGGTGTCCAGTTATAACAGCTGAAATAGTCGTTTGTGTTTTCAAGCTTTTATCTGAGGAATAAAAGAATGGAATAATATGCAAAAATTCCATAATATGCAATATGCAATAATAATATGCAAAAATACCTTTATGCAAAAATAAAATCTTATTATTAATTTAGTGAAAGCGAAATTTAAAAAAATTCACTTCTCAGTGTTGAATTCTGTATTCAAATGTTATAAAAGTAGAAAGTTAGACTATATAAGTAACTCACAGATGTAATCAAGATAAAATATTATCGATGACTAGCTTACAAACGTATAACCAATGAGATTTGAGATTTTATATAAAGACAGGTTATACTCATTGAATATGAAGTAAAGCATGGCAAATCTCAGTTCTCAGCATTTTCGAGAATAAGACCACATCCTTATGGTCTTTTAGTATCTTTGACTTATTTAACTTGGTGTTGCACATTCTAAGCATACAGGATGGCATTGTCACTGTTCACAAGTCACGACACGTGTCTAGAGTTACCCGACGTGTCACTACTGAGACAAGTCGGGCATTTACCTTACTTGAGCCTTGCCACGAAGAGCCGGGGAAACCTATCTACGTGTAATACATCATTCCGTATAACTAGTTGTCTGTTATCAAGGTAAGGTGCGGATGAGGAAAAGTTATATTGAGGAAAAATGCTTGAGCGACTTACCTGGATGAACAGTTTTATTTGAGTAGTGACTTATTTTTAGTAATCTTATCAATGGAAACTAGTCATTCTTCTGCTTTTTATCTCGATTCAAATGAACTTGATATGAATGAATGTATTTGATGTACTTAACCTTTGTTTACAGTTTTTGGCGGGAACGTCATCGAAACATGTTGTAGCTTTGTTTTATTTTCCCAAACTTGTGTTATTTTGAATATAAATGCGATATAAATGGTGGTGTTTTATTCATAAAGTGTTCGAAAAGTGCGTGAGTGTGGGTAAGTGAAATGAAGCAGTGAAACGTGTCATTTTACGTTGTCGACAAAACTCCATAGAACTTTCTAGTAAAGTCGCCACCACTTTACTGAAGCAGAACTCGACTTTGAAAATGACTGTATACGTGACTTAGACTGTGACTAGAACACTATATAACTTATATTATTCAAGAAACTTGAAATTATTTTAATACTTGACACTGGCAAGTCGGTAATCGCGGGGTCCAATACAAAAAAGAAGAAGAAGAATCCTTGTTTATATTGCCAAATTTAATGTTAAGCATGATGCCAAAATCAAGGGGGAAAAAAAAAGTTATCGTGCAATTTCTTTGGTTCGAGTGATACAAGTTGCTATGAGCCAATGATTAATTTTGTGTGGTTAAGTAGCTTAATTTGTTTTTTCCTGCTGTTTTCATTAATTATGTATTTAATAGATTATTTGTTGCTATATATACATACAGGAAGTATTTATTTATTTGATTAACATTTTTTAAAGAGGCATAAGCTTAATTGGTGACCAATACTGGTTCCCATAATACAAGCTTTGTTTAGTTTAGGGCTATATAGCATTGTATAAAAATGTCCACCAATACTTATTTAATTCATTGAGCGTTTCATATCGTCGCTCGCATGACTAACTGTCCTATCTCATTTTTCATATAATAAAAACAGGTATTTATAATGCAAATAGATCAAAAGTATTAATTTGGAATAAAATGTAAGTAACCTCTATGAAAACCTCTATGAAGTGGCGGGAAGACGCTGGATGCAAGCCGCTTCCAATCGGTCTTTTTGGAAATCCATGGGGGGAGGCCTATGTCCAGCAGTGGACTTCTTATGGCTGAGATGATGATGATGAACCTCTATGAAAGCTAAAATCGGTATGCAAAACATTAGATTTTTAATATTTTTGACAAATCTAATCTCAGAAGCGAAAAACGTTTATCCTGAACAAATGACTGAAATGAGATAGGACTACTGTAATAATACAATTTCAAGTTGAATATCAAATAACTTAGCTAGGATATTAGTCTAGTAAAAGTAAGATTTGTGACAACATAAAAGACAACTAAGTATATTGTTATTTAAATGAATGTACTGGTGTTTTGAAATACATTTGACACAATTTCATAATGATATTATAAAAGCTAATTTTGTTACCTTTACACGCTCAAACGGCTGAACCGATCGTTATGAAAATTTGTATAGAGATAGCTTTGGACCTGGAGACGGACATAAGCTACCTATCATCATCATAATCATCACCATTTTTCATAACTACGCGAGTGAAACCGCGGAACGCAGCTAGTTTATAAATCGGGGATTATTGTTGATCTATGATTTTTAGTTATTTTCCTATCATAATTTCAAAGAAAGAAATTGCAAATACTGTGATCTGCTCCATACAAAAGGATTTATTTTTACTAGACTTTATGATTTAGACAGATTATAAAATAAAGCACTATTATTATTAACGGGATATTTACAGTGGTTCGCGTTAATTTAGAGCTCGAGATATTTCGACACAGTTACATGCACCATGTTCACGGGCGACTGAAGAATGCGGATGGATGATACGGTTAAGAGCAGACATATCTGTCTACCCTCTTTCTTTATCTTTTACTGCGAAGAGCGATATCACCGGCACTCGAACTCGATTGATAGTCGACATAACACACTCACAATATCACTGCATATTTTCTTTTGGACACATTTAATATCCCGTTAATAATAATAGTGCTTTAATAAATGACCGTGATAGTTAATAATCGGCCAAGTGCGAGTCGGACTCGCGCACGAAGGGTTCCGTACTATCATCTATAATACTACAAAGTTTAGTTCTGTTTATAAAATAACGAGAAATCAACGAAATTCCAAGTAGTAAATTGCAAACTTATAGGTAGGTTTTCGATACACATCCGGGCAGCATGACGACGCTCGCGCGAATACGCGCGGCTATGGCTCGCTCCGTGATGTTACCTCCCCCGCTACCCGCGCGTTCGCGCCACCACCACACCGCGGCGCGGCGCTCGCACCGCGTTTAGATGCACGGATTATTTTCATTTTGTGAGTTTTTATGTATTAGATTAGGTATTTATTTTTATAGTTAATATATTTCTAAATATTTACATACAAATATTCAAGTTTCTACCTGTTAATTAAGATCGAGTAAAAATTGCTTAAAAATTACGTTTGTTGTATGGGAGACCCCCTTTAATATTTACTTTATAGTTATTTAATTATTTATTTTGAAAGGTAATATACAAGTAAATATTCTGTGAAAATTTGAAGCGTCTACCTGTTACCGTTTTTAATATTGAGCAAAAAAATACGAAAAAGACACGTTTATTGTATGGGGACCCCCCTTAATATTTATTTTTTTTTAATTTTTAGTATTTGTTGTTATAGCGGCAACGGAAATACATCATTTGTGAAAATTTCAGCTTTCTAGCTATCTCGGTTTATGAGATACAGCCTGGAGACAGACAGACAGACAGACAGACAGACAGACAGACAGACAGACAGACAGACAGACAGACAGACAGACAGACAGACAGACAGACAGACAGACAGACAGCGAAGTCTTAGTAATAGGGTCCCGTTTTTACCCTTTGGGTACGGAACCCTAAAAAAAGATATATTATCCTGAAAAGTGTTACGAAATTTTGTCACTGGTAGTTATTTTGAAGTGAAAACTTCTTTAGCGCCGTTGTGCATTTTTGGAATGTGTAAAAAAAAATAACTCACGTTAGATCGTCAGATCGCAAGACGGACAGTCAGAAACCTATTCTAACGTTCTGCATTTAAAGTTCATTATTGTATGTACAAGTTTGTCCTTCTAGCATGACTTCATTTCGTTGCGCCGAATGCTTATTTTCGACACATGCACGTAAGACTCGTTCGCTCAATAGGTTAGAGCACCGATATAAATTTCAATTTATCCATCGGAGGGCGGAGGTTCAAATCCTTCACGAGTCAGTCTTTTTGCTATTTTATTTTTTAGTTTTCACTTCTGCCGGCACTCCCGGAGTGCAACCCGTTGATTTTACGTAGATTTTTATTTAGACATTTCGAAAACTTTTTCATTGAAGGAAAAAAAACAATACCTTGACAGATTACAGACTGACATATGAAAGCATAGCCGAAACAGTTGGTCTTGGAGATAAAGCATTGCGAGAAAGAGTAGGAAAATGAAGAGATTGTATTCTTTGTGAAATGTAAGCATCTAACCACCGATAATATCGCGGGATGCACCTACGGCCTTACCGAAAAACGTTACTTAACTTTAAGCAAACTTAACATATTTTGTCAACTTCTCGCTGACACATAATGACACTTGCAGAAAGAAGACAGAGAATTTAAGACATTGGTTAAAGTTAAGTAACGTTTTTTCGGTAAGGCCACTAGTGTATAAGGGATCAATGAAATTGAGCAGCTATCTCTTTCATGCATATCTACAATTTCGATTAGATAAATTCTTTGTTGGTATTCGTTCGTTCCAACTCTGATAAGGATCAATCGAAAGATAAAACTCTCCATGCTTCAAACGTTTCACAGTTTTGAGCTCCAAGTACTATGTAAATAAAAAATGTATATGACCGTGTCGAGACACGCATTTGACAGGATACAGGAATAGACTTTTGGTGTCTGATTAGAAATATGTTCAAAAATGTTGATACAAAATCATCAAACCTTTCGAGATATCGAGTGATTCTAAGTAATTCAGTGTTCAATTAAGCGAGATCTCGGTATATTGAGTTTGCATTGCCCACTTCGGGAGCTATTCGATATACTTGCGTGCCACACATTGTCCACTTCGGGTGCTATTCGATATACTTGCGTGCCACACATTGCCCACTTCGGGTGCTATTCGATATACTTGAGTGCCACACATTGCCCACTTCGGGTGCTATTCGATATACTTGCGTGCCACACATTGCCCACTTCGGGTGCTATTCGATATACTTGCGTGCCACACATTTGGTTTGTAGATAGATTAGGGGACAATAAATCGATCTTGCTAGGTTGAATTTTTAGTGAACCTGGGTTTGCTCGTATTTTCAGTGATAAAAAATCCGAGTGGATCTCGGTTGCCCAGGTACTATAACCTAAATTGCGACAATCCGCAAACTTTGTCACTTTTGCAAAGGAAAGTACATGTGCGTGTCTATAATCTAAAAAACTCAATTGTGGCATCCAAATTACATTTTTACAATGACAATTTCAAACAAACCTACTATCATTGCATTTCTAGAGATTATAGTAACTAATAAAGCAAAAATAATAAGATTAATATGGGAACACCATGTAAATAGGGCGAATTCTGTGGGGACCACCTTGGGTGCTTCCTCTTTACAATAATTCTAGAAACACAAAATTTTTATTCATGACATGACAACTAACTTTTTCGTGATTCTATTAGAATTATTCTAAATAATGCCCATTTATATCCACATGGCGCATACTTTCTCACAAAAAACGTACACTCAACAGCGTATCAAGCGTAACGAAATCGTAAGTGAGACTGCAATAATCACCCTTTCCACAGTCGGGCATTTTATTTATCTTTTAAATATATATACTTCTTGCAGTCGATTAACAAAAGCGTGTAAACGAGATGTTAATCTCTACTCGATTAAATTACTGGCGTAATACGAATTAAGTTGGAAACTAACCTTCAGTTCGGATATTGCGATCCGATAATGGCGATGAATCATTATCAGTAAAGCCAATAGACACTTACCTGTTTAGATCAATTAATAGATTCGGAGATGTTGTCAGCTCCAACTAACTTCTAACGCTATGGCCGAGTTACTGCGGCTTAATCTATAGATGCCACAGAAACTGTTAGTAGGAAAACTCTTAGCCACGCTTTATTTGACAGATGCATGAGATAACATATCACCATTTCGTAATAAGAGTAGTTTCGATATGTACTGTTAGTTTTAACTGCGTAAGTACTAGTTTTATTCATGATAAAATTGACTGGTTTTGACTGGCCTTGTGGCTCAGTTGGTAGTGTGTCTACATCTACCTGCTGAACTGAAAGGTCGTGGGTTCGATCCCCACCCAGGACAAACATTTGTGTGATGAGCATGGATGTTTGTTCTGTGTCTGGGTGTTTCTATGTATCATATGTATATATTTACAAAAAAAAAGTATATATGTATTCTATCAGCCATCTAGTTCCATAGTACAAGCTTTGCTTAGTTTGGGCTAGATGGTGTTGTGTGAAATGTCCACAAATATTTATTTATTTATTTATTAAAATAGTGTAATGTTTAAGAATTTACTTATTAATCGACTTCCAAAAAGGAGGGGGTTCTCTTTTTAGGGTTCCGTACCCAAAGGGTAAAAACGGGACCCTATTACTAAGACTTCGCTGTCTGTCTGTCTGTCTGTCTGTCTGTCTGTCTGTCTCCAGGTTGTATCTAATAAACCGTGACAGCTAGAAAGCTGAAATTTTCACAAATGATGTATTTCCGTTGCCGCTATAACAACAAATACTAAAAATTAAAAAAAAAAAATATTAAGGGGGGTCCCCATACAATAAACGTGTTTTTTTCGTATTTTTTTGCTCAATATTAAAAACGGTAACAGGTAGACGCTTCAAATTTTCACAGAATATTTACTTGTATATTACCTTTCAAAATAAATAATTAAATAACAATAAAGTAAACATTAAAGGGGGGCTCCCATACAACAAACGTAATTTTTAAGCAATTTTTACTCGATCTTAATTAACAGGTAGAAACTTGAATATTTGTAAGTAAATATTTAGAAATATACTAACTATAAAAATAAATATCTAATCTAATACATAAAAACTCACAAAATGAAAATAATCCGTGCATCTAAACGCGGTGCGAGCGCCGCGCCGAGGTGTGGTAGTGGCGCGAGCGCGAGGCGGTTGCTAAGCAACGACCGCGCGGGTAGCGGGGGAGGTAACATCACGGAGCGAGCCATAGCCGCGCGTATTCGCGCGAGCGTCGTCATGCTTCCCAAATGTGTATCAAAACCTACCTATAAGTTTGCAATTTACTACTTGGAATTTCGTTGATTTCTCGTTATTTTATAAACAGTACTAAACTTTGTAGTATTATAGATGATAGTACGGAACCCTTCGTGCGCGAGTCCGACTCGCACTTGGCCGATTATTTATGTATGTTCCCCGATTACTCGAAGACACCTGGACCGATTTGAAAAATTCTTTTTTTGTTAAAAAATATACTTTCCAGGTGTTCATATAGAAATTTTATCAAAATCGGTTCAGTATATTGGGTTTTATAGCAAAATAACTGGAAAAAATATGTCATCCAAGTAAACGAATTGCGTATTTTTTATGTCGTTTTTTTTTAGTTTTTTAAACTATTACTTGTTTATCAATAAAAATATTTATATGAGCATCATGCAATTACTCTCTTTGAAACGCACATGAACTTTCTAATGATTTTTAAGTGGGCAGACGTTTTTGTCACTGAGTTAGAAAGTGAAATGGTGCTAAATTTTGCTTACATATCGTATGTACCGTCGCCGACTACGAGCAGATTGACGTATCCAGCCTTAAAAGGCTTACTAAAATTGCTTCACTTAGCTAGAGACCACTCGCATTCTAAACTTAATACTTCTATGGTGAGACTATGATCTTTTTTTTTATAAACTAATATATGTATTTTTAATTATGCAAGAAGAAGACGCCTATGATCTTACTGTAACAAATTATTCTGTGCCTAAGGTCAGGGTGAAAGATAAGGGTGGCTATAAGTTTCTGCTTCTGAACTAATGTTCCAGAACTTTGCTGCTTTAAAGGTTTATCTCTGAGGTCGATAAGGCGACCTTTAGTGGAGTAAACTGTCTCAATCCTGAACCTACTTGCGGAAAATCATGTACTCTTATGAAATAACTTTATATTCGTATAAGCTAAGCATTTGACCACAGTTCACTGGATGTTAAGAGAATAATTAAAACTAAAATTTTCACCAATACAAAGCATATTTATCTACAACAGGAATTTTCTCCTTTTAATATCTAATAACCTGTCTTGTGATACTTACATACATACAAATAGGATAAAAACATTTTTTTAGAAATTAAAATGGTAAGAAGATTTTAAATTGACATCGTTTTGGATTTTTCGGACCATCAAGTAAAGTACAATGTATGGTGTTTTACCCAGTGGAAATAATTAAAGTAAATCTGAAATTATTATAACTCGTGACAAAAAAAACCGGCTGAACAAATTGACTGGTAAACAAATTATTTATTTTATTTGTGTTAATTTACATACACCAAACTGCAACCTATGCAAACTACTATATCGGTGACAAAAGTCACCGATATAGCACAGCGGATTAGTAAGTTGAAGTGGCAGTGGGCAGGGCACATAGCACGTAGAACTGATGGCCGATGGGGCCGAAAGGTTCTCGAGTGGAGACCACGTACCGCCAAACGCAGCGTAGGAAGACCAGCCACGAGATGGACAGATGACCTCATACAAGTGGCGGGAAGACGCTGGATGCAAGCCGCTTCCAATCGGTCATTTTGGAAATCCATGGGGGAGGCCTATGTCCAGCAGTGGACTTCTTATGGCTGAGATAATGATGATGAAACTGCAACCTGTCTTTGTGTTATCTTAAAAAACCTTATCCTGGGAAGTAGTCCTTTTCCATTTTACCGCGACAATATCCTATTATGTCTTCCATTTGTTTACAAAATAAAAACCATTACATCAGGGATAAGGGTAGACCTGTCAGTCAATGGACTTTAATTGAAAATAGTGATGCGCCACTGAAAGGGATGGCTGTAATGTATACTAAACATTTCAAACAAGACAGATAAAGACAGACAGAGAGACAGAGTTAGTAATTTAATTATCCAATAAAAAATATATGCGTAATTGATATAATGCTGCGCTGTGCTGTACAATTAACCTTTTTTTATGGATTATCCTTTATTTTTTTTTTCAACTGTACAGTTATTATTTTATTATAATTACATAAATACTTAATAAAACTAAAATAACTTAAATAATACTTATATTACAACTTAAATAAACTAAAGAAAACTGAAATTTTGAATTAAAAAATAAATAAATATCAAATATGTGTTGGTGCCCGTGTGGTAGAGTTCATAGAACGCTGGCTGCTAACTTTTAATTATAATTAATTTATTTATTTTGTGAAAAATATTTAAATTTCAATAAATGTCCCTAGTTTCAAATTTATGTCCAAATGATTAAGGAAGAGGTAGTAATCACCATCATCATCATCATCTTTACCATAAGAAGTCCACTGCTGGACATAGGCCAGATGGATGGATTTCATGGATGGATGTTTTTTTTTTTTTTCATGGATTTTCAAAAAGACCGATTAGAAGAGGCTTGTATCCAGCGTCTCTCTGCCACTTGCGATGGGTTAACTGTCCATCTCGTGGCTGGTCTTCCTATGCTGAGTTTAGCCGTGCGTGGTCTCCACTCGAGAAGTTTCCTGCCTCATCGGCCCTCAGTTCTACGTGTTATGTGCCCTGTCCACTGCACTTCACCTGTGGCAGAAATACCGAATATAAGAAATATTAGAGCATATTTTATTTATTTTCCTCATAATTCTGATGAGATGTATTGTGTTTGTAACTATATATGTAGATGATACGTTGTCCCACGCCCACAAGTGGTCAAATGCATAACACGATCGCAAATGTTTTTACCTCGAGTGAGTTCATTGAATTCCTCCGCTTCGCTCATGATTCTATTCAAGAATCCCTCGCAACGCTTGGGATTCTTTGTAAACTCCTTCGCTACGCTCGGTTCTGAATTCAACTAAAAGCCCTCGCCAAAAAATACCATTTTACTCCCTTGTTATTCTTTACTATTAGTACCGTAAGAGGCTTTACGTTTTTTCCACTAATCGATCGCTGGATTTGTCAAAGCTACTTAAACTACAAGACACGAACATGCATTTTGTGTTCGGTCAATAAAATGAACCTAAACCATTCCAATTATGTGATTGCTCATCCCTACACAGTTCCGTGACGTAGTTTTACCCCTCACAGAAGGGATACTCTGTTTATTTGTTTAGGATAGCCATGCTCCACAATACATACAGTATAGAAAGTAGAAAAATACCTCACCTAAATGTCTTCATATTGTTTCCATATAGTTGCGGTGCCATAAGGTTGCGGATTTTATTATGAAAACTAACGTGGTTGATACACATTTGCTCGGAGTCTCTCTACGAGATCGAATCAGAAATGAAGAGATACGTAGACGTACAGGAGTCACCGATATAGCACAGCGGATTAGCAAGTTGAAGTGGCAGTGAGCAGGGCACATAGCACATAGAACTGATGGCCGCTGGGGCCGAAAGGTTCTCGAGTGGAGACCACGTACCGGCAAGCGCAGCGTAGGAAGACCAGCCACGAGATGGACAGATGACCTCATACAAGTGGCGGGAAGACGCTGGATGCAAGCCGCTTCCAATCGGTCTTTTTGGAAATCCATGGGGGAGGCCTATGTCCAGCAGTGGACTTCTTATGGCTGAGATGATGATGATGATGATACACATTTTTATTTTGAACAAACGGGTTACTCACTTCTATTTTTCGTACCAGACGAGACGTCCTTCGGGAGTGACGTCTGCGCTGCTCCTTTTGAAAAAGACCGCCGTATGCGGATGACACTATAGTCGGTTGCGGATTGTTTTGTCGCTCTGACTTATTTCAACCAAGACAAATAAGCTTAGAATTAGAGTCTCCGATAGCTTAGTGAAGTAACTTTTAGCAAACCTTTTCTCTTTCTTCAGAGTAAAAGCCTTTAAAGCTCAGAGTTATGTGAAGCCACTGCCTCGTTCGCACGAAATACCTTTTTCTTAACATATTATAATTATAGTTTAAAAAACCGAAAAAAAACGACTTCAAAATACGCAATATATATATCGCCTGCAGAAAAGTAAATACACGCATATACGTGACTATTCTATTGCTATACACTTTTCTATAGTTGTTTGGTTCTTCACCAGTTATTTTGTTATAAAAACCAAAGTACTTCATCAGTTTTGATAAAATTTATAAGGGACCACCTCTGAAGTATGATCTACCAAATACAACAGAATCATCAAAATCAAAGCGCAATTGGCTGAGTAATCGGAACCTGAAATTAAGACCGAATTGATAACCTCCTTCTTTTTGGAAGTCGGTTAAATAGTTGAATGTGTATACAAAACAACTAAAGTCAAATCAAAATCAGCTACAGCCGTTCAGACTACAAGAAAAGTATACACTTTCTTAAATCTCTTTTTGTGGGTAGTCGAGTAAAATGAGCTTTGCTTAATGCAATACATAATATCGTATTTCGTAGTACGATTAAAATAAAATTTCTTCATTCAAAGGAATGAAATATATTTCTTTAAGGGTTCCGTAGAGTATTCATTTATTTATTTAAGTCCATCAAGCGCGCTCCATCGTAGACCGTAACTGTCGCTTAACACCAGGTGAGTTGACGGTTAAGCGCAAACCTATCTTCGAATTAAAAAAAAACAAAATTGTGTTTATTAATAATATTTTAAATAATATTTTAAAAACATATTAAAGAATAAATCCAAATGTCACAATAATTATAGATGGCGACGGTATGCATTACAGGAGCGAAAAATTATACAAAATTTTACATTACATCAAAGATATTTAATATATTACATTTAAAGTAAAGCAATCAAAATAATAATGTCAATAAACTAAAGTAAATGTCAAATGATATAAAATAATGCTACATTAAAATGGATCTAGTATCAAAGACTTACTACAAAAAGTACTAAATATAAAGAATCCTTACTTTATCATTTTGTTTTGTCCATCCATGTGTCTAAGTCACAAATAAGCAAAATAAATATTTTAGAGTGGCTAAAAAATAAATATTGTAGATAAAGATACTTTCACAGATAATTATTTTTGTAAAACACTTACATATATACTTACTTCACTTACTTTTTTGTAAATTAACTCGAACCACGGTAAATATCCCGTTAATAATAATAGTGTTTTAATTATTTTTGTTGTGTGAAACAACGCATACCGTGACGGGAAATAACGTGACTCCTTTTTCATACCGTCACGACCCCACAACGTTAACTCTGCTCAGATTTTGTATTTCTAAAAATAAAAACACTTCGACGGCCAACTTTTCTATCATGGGTATACTATAACGGCTTGCCAAAGTTTCAAGGAGTTGATCCACAATCCTTAAGGTCTTCCATTCGGAACCTCTCAGTCTCGACACGCTCTTGGCCAGTTATTTAAATCATTGCCCCGGCGACACAGCACAGCAATATACAGATTTTAAAATTGAAATTTATATTCCTTTAGGAGCGGTTAAAATGCGGCCGTCCCAGTAGGGTTTGGTCTTACATACCGCGAGGAAATAAAGGTTCTTTTAATGTATTTTAGACTATGTTTCGAAGAGTTTTTTGACCTCGCTCGTCTGTCAAGGAAAAAAGGACATTGTATGTAATTGCAAGTATTTATAATGTTTGCGAAAATTTAAGATTATTCTTTATAAATATAAAGTGACGTCAAATTAACTATCAATAAAGCACCTCGTTGCTTAAGTATCCCGAAGAGTTGCTTGATTTACAAAAAATGGGTTAATTAGGTTAATACATGCTACATGATGTATTATTGGTAAAAGTAATGACATTATAAAATGATCAATTACAAAAAATACCTGACTCAGCTAAAAGAACAAAAAACTGTTTGAAATTTGGATTTTCCGGCGCATGCGTGACGTGCCACTTTAAAATTTAATATTTCGATATCTTCCCGCTGTATTTCTCACCAAACCTCATTTTTCGGCATGCAGTGTACGGAGTTGAATAAATATTACTTTTAAAATGTCCTTTATTTTTCCACCTGTGTTTTTAAGGTTTTCTTTTATGATAATTTTATGGATTTTTACTACGAAATGTTTCCCATGCGAGTGTGTTGGCTAATTTTAATGTTTCGCTTTTGGATTTTACGTTTTGCACGTTTTTTACTTGCATCATGTTAATTTTAGGGTCAGATTTATGATAAATCACGACTTGTAACGCAAATTACAATAATATAATTGGCTATTTGCTGTATTAATTAATCTATTTATTTTAATTATAAAATCGTTTGAGCGCAACTTACCTTGCGGTGTTTTTGAAATCGGCAACTCTTTCTAGCCCCCGACACAAAAAGAGGGGCGTTATAAGTTTGACGTGTGTCTGTGTATCTGTAGTGTATCTGTGTGTTTTTCTGTCGCATCGTATATATCTCAAACGGTTAGACATATTTTGATCTAGTTTTTTTTTATTTGAAAGAGGAATCGCGAGTGCTCTTATAGCTAAGAGCACTCGCGATTCCTATTTCATCAAAATCGGTACAGCCGGTTTTTTTAAAGAGTGGTCTGATCTGTAATACAGTTCTGCGTGATGACAGCACGACAAGGGTCTGTCATGTTTTGTAGGATCACCAGTGGCGCGACGTTGACAAAACAGTACGATAGCCGCATTATTTAGCCGCGCTGCTAATGGGCTCAGTGTGAAAGCGGTCTATCACTTATCAGGTATCATATTTACAAAGCAATTTAAGGCACTCCCTATTTTCCCTCTGAGAATAAAAGAAGCTTTTCACCAGATTATGAGTTCTTGAAGGTTTAAATTTCCAAAGGCCTCACTATATCGCGTTACAGATATGCAGATGTAAAATTCTAATAAGATTAGCGGAATCTGACTTTTAAATTTGTCTGTTAATATGGTACAGTCGGATATTAAATGTGTTATAATTTTGTGGAAAAATTCTAAATTTTATGACGTCATACAAAGATACAATATAAAAGTGACAGGCAGTGGTGACAGGGTAAAAAAATACAATAGTAGTTAATGTGTTTACAGACGATTGCAATAAGCTTTTTGGAACGCAGGCAAAGTGCTTTTCACAAAAGAAGTCCCACAGACGCGGCGCTGTCATCGCGCGTCGGAATTTTGGCTAACCTGAGAAATACAGTAGTTCCGCTATTTTCCGTGGGACTTCTTTCATGAAAAGCACTCTACTTTGATAAATTTAGTTCCCGTAATATGTTCGTTATCACAAACCATATAAAAATTTACAGATAATTATAGTTTAAAATAAACTGAAAAAACGACTTCAAAATACGCATTTCGTCTACTTGGATGTCATTTTTCAGTTATTTTGTTATAAAAAACCAAAGTACTGAACCGATTTTGATAAAAATTATATGGGACCACCTCTAAGGCATTACCTACAAAAATGAATCATCTAAAACAATTCATATTTGACGGAGTACTCTCTCAACAAACATACAGTCGGATTGAGAACCTCCTTCTTTTTGGAAGTCGGTTAAAAATAGCTAGTGAAACTTAGCTTTGGACACAACTTGAAGAATGAGTTGAAAAGCATTGAAAGTGAATAGGGGATTGAAAGAGTCGACTTACCATAGATTTCTATAGATACCGCAAGTGTATGTTCCTAGCGGGTCAACAGTAAGACAAAAAAACACAGTTAGCGCCCTAAGATTTATTTCGTTTCCGGTGTTTTTTTTATATTAAATAGGTTTGCGCTTGACCGCCAACTCACCTGATGTTAAGCGATGTTGCGGTCAACGATGGATGATATAGTTTCTATTCGATATCTTGTGAACTAGTTACTAGAGTGCAAGCGCGCGGATGCTGTGATTTGAATCGATTTCGCGCGGATGGAACATTCCATCACTAAATCGTTCGCGTGACGTCACAGTCGATATCAGAAATGTGGCACGCAAGGTTTTCATACAAATGAAGTCGCATGCGTCGTCTACTATGTCTGTGATGATAAAGTTGTTGTTCTTATCAGAATAATTAGCTATCCAACGTAGCACTATTGTCTCCGACTGTACGTTAAGTTAATTCAGACAAAATGCGTTAAGTCTAATTAAGATTCCTAATTAATTACTTTTTCGTTCATTTCGACCCGCGGCGCGGTCCTTGGAGCCCGTAACAATGCCGGGAGACAGTTTATGCTAATCTTTACGATTATTAAGGTCTTACTTACGAAAAATATTGGTTTTGTACGAAACTTACGGGTACATTGGTCTTGTGGCTCAGCTGGTAGTATGTCTGCTAAGCTGTAGGTCGTGGGTTCGATCCCCACCCAGGGCAAATATTTGTGTGATGAGCATGGATGTTTGTTCTCTGTCTGGCGGTTTTTATGTATCATACGTATACATACATTTAATATATATATATGTATTCTATCAGTCATCTAGTTCCATAGTATGTAGTATGTATGTAGTTCTGATGACAATACAATAATAATATGGTACTGTCGAACTGATCTGATGATGGAGCCGGAAGATATGAACTAGAACTTCATGATGGAACATAGTACCATAGCTGTGTTTGGATTTGTTAGAAAAGTCTTGTAATGAACTTTGGCCACAATAATTTGTAGCGTGTTTTTTAGTTTTTTAAACTGTGATTTACAACATTTTTATGATTTTTTTAATTATCTGACAGCGATCGAAACTAAAAGGGGATCTTACCTAGGTATTTAGTTTTTTAGCTCCCGACGCAAAAACGACGGGGTGTTATAAGTTTGACGTGTCTGTCTGTGGCATCGTAGCTCCCGAACGGATGAACCGATTTTGATTGTTTTTTTTTGTTATGTTGAATGGTGCGCTAAAGAGGAAACCTACACTCAGCAGTGGGTGGACAATGGTTGATGATGATGATGATGATCAATATTAAGGGGATGATTTATTCAAACGAAACGTATTCGTAGCGTCTGAATCAATCGGTTTAATGTGGAGGATATCTTTTATAGTTTTAATATAATTCATCACAAACGTCTAGTTCGAAATTATTTTTGGAATAACTCGTAATATATGGATGGAATTCTTTGCCGCCATCTCTGTTTCCTGAGACCTACAATCTTGGAATTTTCAAGGCTAGAGTAAATAAATATTTTCTAGATCGACGAGCTCCATCCTCGGCTACACCGTCGCTTAACATCAGGCGAGTTGGTGGTCAATCGTAGATCTATAATGTATAAATATATATACATTTTTAAACTAGTAGTTCTGGGTTCGAATCCCACGGCACGCACCTCTGTCTTTTCGAAGTTATGTGCGTATTGTTGATTGACGCCAACTTCAAACGGTGAAGGAAAACATCGTGAGGAAACCTACATGTCTGAGAGTTCTCAATGATCTTGAAGATGTGTGAAGTCTGCCAACCCGCACTTGGCCAGCGTGGCAGACTATGGCCTAACCCTTCTCACAATGAGAAGATGACCCATTCCCAGCAGTGGGACAGTTTGTACAAACAGGGCTGATAAAAAAAAACAATATTCACGTGTATTACAACAACAATAGAAAAAATGCTCCACATATCACTGAAAGTAGAACTAATCCCGCTTCCGATTTGAGCTGTGATGTATTTACGAGCCACATTGTCGACATAGTTTGTATCCACTGACTTAGGGGGGCTACTACGAGTTTGATACACTTTCATTTTAACAGACTTCAATTTATTATTACTATTGCCTACTAAGCTGTAGGTCGTGGATTCGATCCCCGCCCAGGGCAAATATTTGTAAAATGAGCATGAATGTTTGTTCTGTTTCGAGGTGTTTCTATGTATCATATTTATATATTTACAAAATAAAATCGGCCAAGTGCGAATTGGATTCGCGCACGAAGGGTTCCGTACCATTATATATAAAAACGGCAAAAAAATCACGTTTGTTGTATGGGAGCCCCCCTTTTATATTTACTTTATTGTTATTTAATTATTTATTTTGAAAGGTAATATACAAGTAAATATTCTGTGAAAGTTTGAAGCGTCTACCTGTTACCGTTTTAAATATTGAGCAAAAAAATACGAAAAAAACACGTTTATTGTATGTATACCCTTAATTTTTTTTTTTTTAATTTTTTGTATTTTTTGTTATAGCGGCAACGGAAATACATCATTTGTGAAAATTTCAGATTTCTAGCTATCACGGTTTATGAGATACAGCCTGGAGACAGACAGACAGACAGACAGACAGACAGACAGCGAAGTCTTAGTAATAGTGTCCCGTTTTTACCCTTTGGGTACGGAACCCTAAAAAAGTATATATGTATTCTATCAGCCACCTAGTTCCATAGTACAAGCTTTGCTTAGTTTGGGCTAGATGGTGTTGTGTGAAATGTCCACAAATATTTATTTACTTTTATAGTTTAATTAAATATAGTTTAAAACTGAAAAGTAACTGACTTACAACGCAATTTCGTTTATTTGGATGACATACTTTTTTCAATTATTCAGAACTGATTTTGATAAAATGCTTAGGGGACCACTTCTCAAATATCACCTATCAAATAAAAAAATACATCAAAATCAATTGATAATTGGCGATGTAATCACGTAACAAACATACAAAAAAGACAAAAAGTAAAAGACATACACTAGAATTGAGAACCTTCCTTTTTGGATGCCGGTGCAAAACAGAAACAACAGATTTCAAAATATTAAATTAATATTTTGTTATAAAAAAATCAAACTACTGAACCGATTTCTATTTTGTGTGGGACTAATTCTTACAATAAAAAAAAACAAATCCATTTGTAGTATGCATTGTTTGTGTTTATGTTGTATTGTTTGTATTTGTAGTACCTATTTGTAGTTTGTATGCGGTAACAAACATAAGAAAATCTAATCGAACAATTGGCCTTCTCCTTTCAAAAACTTAAATTTCAAGTGCGTTTCCGCTTCAGTCTTCAAGCTGGTAATCTAGAACTTCCTCTTTTTTGAAAAGAGGTAATCAATTCGGTTGCATTCTGTTTTAGTACAACCTAATTTATTTTATTTCTTTAATTCTCAACCGGGAGAAATATTAGTACGATTAGTATGGACGTTTGTTTTATGTAAGTACCTACTATAAGTATGCATTATCAATGAAAGTATTTATGTATTCTATTAACTATTAGATTCCTATAGTAATAAGCATCGTTCAGTTTCGTACTAGATGGCGCAGTATCACGAAAGTCTACGAATATTTAATATATGTAATAGGTATAAATATACCTATACATATATTCTACTAACCATCTAGTTCCATAATACAAGCTTTGCTTAGTTTGGGCTAGATGGTGTTGTGTGAAATGTCCAGCAATATTTATATATTTGTATTTTTTTGTTATATGCAAACATAATGCTCTAAATAAATCAACCAAGTGCCCCAACAAACAAGAAAACCGTAGAGGCATAGGCCTCTTTATTTATTTTTAATTATTTTTTTATCTTCGCAACAAGACGTCTCTTAACAAGTGGTCGTCAGTAAATGAATAAATTCCAATTTGTGACACTTACGTCATCAATGTTCATTATATTCTCAGAAATTAAACATCAAAAACAAGTTCGCAGTATCCCCCGCGGTGACGTAACGCCCGACGCCGGAAAGTCTGCACAACGGGGGGTCAACAGACAGATAAACGTGCGAACTGAGTTGTTTGTCGGCGACCGTAATTTAACTGTTTCTAGACCTATTTGTGGAATTTTAACTTTATTCATTTTCTAAAAGTTCGAGCTTCTTTTTGCTTGCTCTTCTTTTTAACCCGACTGCCGAAGGAGGGTTGTATTTTTCAAGAGTATGTATGTATGTATGTACGTTTAATTCTTTGGAATGCTCTAAGTACAGCCTAAACTGTTAGACGGATTTCAATATAATATGAGGTGTATCAAATTCCTTTCAGTTTTGGGATTGACATACAATTTAATATTATTGTGTAATAATTATGAACATTTTATTAAATATAAAAATATTATACTGTTTTTAATCGAAAAAAATAATTAATTGTAAGCTTTTAAATTAGATTTATTTTATTCATTGTATTTAACCAAAATAAATGTGTCAAGCAACGGACGGACCGGTCAGTCTTCGGAAGGGTAACCGTGAGAGGCATTTCTTTCTGAGCGCTACCGTGTGTCGGATGACACGTAAAATTTTAGGTCCCGGTTTGTTCTCAAAAAAAAATAGTAATCGTCAAGCCAAGTCAGAGGCCTTTCGGTGGCTTAATGACTCTGACACTAGGGCTGGCCACTCAGTCTATACGAACTAACTAATGTATTTCATTATCTAAATTGAATATTTATCATACAGAAAATCAAATTGTATAAGGTAATATATACCCATTAGGTAATACAACTCTCTAAAAAAAGGCTATTTTTCGTAACTTCCAACATTATTTTACGAGTCCGTAGTCCGACCATCGTCCGTCTCGCTCGCACATACCCACATATTTGAAGATATAAAATTACTGAATGAACTTATACGAAAATCGACGTAAAAACTAGAAAACAACATCACCAATATACGACAAAAATTTCAATTTGACCCATTGATTCTTAGATTTTTTGTTAATTAACGCAAATGATATTTAAGTATGAAAATGGACATGGATCGAATTGAAATCTTAGGCGAATATTTGTGATGTTATTTTCTAGTTTTACAAACGACGATTTTTTCATAAATTCATGCAGTCATTTTATATTTTCAAAAATATTAATGTGTAAAAAGTGGGTATGCGTGAGCGAGACGGATGATGGTCGGACTACGGACTATTAATAAGAAATTAGTGCTTACAAGAAATATTCTACAGAATACTCATCATCATCATTATCTCAGCCATAAGAAGTCCACTGTTGGACATAGGCCTCCCCCATGGATTTCCAAAAAGACCGATTGGAAGCGGCTTGCATCCAGCGTCTTCCCGCCACTTGTATGAGGTCGTCTGTCCATCTCGTGGCTGGTCTTCCTACGCTGCGCTTGCCGGTACGTGGTCTCCACTCGAGAACCTTTCGGCCCCATCGGCCGTCAGTTCTACGTGCTATGTGCCCTGCCCACTGCCACTTCAACTTGCTAATCCGCTGTGCTATATCGGTGACTTTTGTACGTCTACGTATCTCTTCATTTCTGATTCGATCTCGTAGAGAGACTCCGAGCTACAGGATACTCATTTGAATATAATTGTACATAAGGACTTTCACGCGAAAACTACTCGACATCGTATCAAGCGCTACAGTTTCCTATAAAACGAAAATCAACAAAAAACACGAAAATCGCTGTTATTTATATTAATTAGGTATTTTGTATATATTTTTTAATATTTATTTTAAGATATATATATATATATTATTTTTTTATTCGAAAATAGGCTTGCGCTTGACCGTCAACTCACCTGGTGTTAAGCGACAGTTACGGTCTACGATGGAGCGCGCTTGCCTAGAAGAAACCTATTCACTCGTGATATGAGATATATATATGTTATATAATATACCCCTACTATATTACAACTTCCTATTACTAAAAGTCTATGAGCTAAGCCGCGGACAGACGGATTTACATGGCGAAATTATAAGGGTCCCTGGTAGTTACTACGGAACCCTAAAAAGAGGACTATCAATCTAAATCTTACTGTCTTAACATTTCTTGTGAAAAATAAATTGAAATCTTTACTAAATTGCTTGACCGCACCGAAATAAGGTCACTGACTTCAACATTGTGAACTTTTTGTTTGACCCAACAACCCTTTCAAGGATTACCGAACTTGAGACAAATAACCTATGACTATGACTATATGACTATGACCCGATCAAAATTTCAAGCAACGCGTTCGATCATCGTTTTAAGGAGCTTTTGTGCTCAATATTGTGTCATAAAACTATGTTCACTCCTCAAACTACAGAAAAGGCAGACCGAGCGTATAGGACTTGAATTTGGAACAAGCTTTCAGAAAGGATATAAAATGGTTTTTAGTTCTATTATGAGAACTGTTAAGTACTAAACGAACTTTAATATATTTATAATTTACGTAAATTTATTCTTAAAAACATTAAACGTTAATAATTTTAAATTAATTTTCTTGAAACGTAGCTAAGATCGCTGAAACGTTTAACTTTTGATATAATTATTTAACATGTACATATATTTAAAGCCAACGTAAGCTTAAATTACGTAAATTAAGCGCAATAAATTTGTTAAAATTTGTTCGATTTTTCTCGGTCCTAGTGCGAAGCCTTGTAGGAAACTTTGGACCGGATACGGTCACGGGCGAGTTATTAGATTTTTAGTTAGTTTTTACCCGACTTCGTAAGAAGAAGGGTAATGTTTTTATGTTTAGCTGATATGATAATAAAATATAATGTTCATCTTATTTTTTTTAATAAATAACTAAAAAGTTATAAATAACATCAATAATTAATCGGTTACGATAAACTGACTGCCAAGAAGCTACGTAATCCATCCTCACCCATAACGTCGTTCAACATCAGGCGAGTTGGTAATCAATTGTAGATCTATCTGTAATGTAAAAAAAGCAAATTTATCTATTTTACGATTTATCTGTATTGTAGGTACACAGAAAGATACACACTTTAGACTTAGAACAGTCAGGCGTGGGAGAAAAATAAGATATTTACTGTCCGAGAGAGCGAAGAGGGCTAAGCTCTTGTTAATCCATTACGAGCTAAGCACAATTTTATATCCATTCGTATCTAAGTATAATATATTATCTTAAGTATATATTTACAAAAAAAAAAAAAGTATATATGTATTCTATCAGCCATCTAGTTCCATAGTACAAGCTTTGCTTAGTTTGGGCTAGATGGTGTTGTGTGAAATGTCCACAAATATTTATTTATTTATCTCCTTCTAAAAACAGATTAAACTTCTGAGCGTTCCGTCTACCGTATTCTCTAGTCTGATGCGCACTCACATATCGTATACGTGTCTTGTCTACAGATAGTTCACGACGCGAAGAGGTATTAAATCGTATTTACGATTATTTCTACTATCATGCCGCGTTACAAAGTGTCTTTATGGAGTTAACATCTGTGTAGAGCCTTTATCAAACTGTTAATGCCTCACATTAAGTGAAATGGTGCAGTTATGGTGTGCTTTGAAGTTCGGCGGAATGAGAGTCAAAGAGTAATGGAGAGTGGAGTACATATTTTTACATTACTTTTTAGGGTTTCGTAAGGAAAACACTCTTAAAGAATCACTTCGTTGTCCGTCTACCTGTATGCATGTTTGTCTATCTGTCCGTCTGTTTTTCTATCGGTACGTCTGTCAAGTTTTTTTTTTTAAATCTCTATGTTGCTTTTAAGGCTGTTAAAAAATGTTTTAAAAAATGCGGTCCACGATGGAGCGCGCTTCTAGAAGAAACCGATTCACTCGAGATAAAGACACCCAGGTGATGTCTGTCACGAAAGACCGAAACAGGTTGGATAATTTCAGTTGATTTTAATCATCATCATTTCAGCCATAAGAAGTCCACTAATGTCCCATGAATTTCCAAAAAGACAGGTTGGAAGTGACTTGCGTCCAACGTCTTCCTGCCACTTTTGTGAGGTCGTCTCTTGACTTATTACTAGTCTTCCCGAGTATTTTAAATATACAAGCCCATTTAATTACCTATTTATAAGTTAGCTGTAGAATGATAATAGTATAGATAGATAATAGATTTTTATTTTTTTACATATAAAAAAACCATTTAAATAAAAAAAAAAATATATTTTATTTCTTGCAAAATAAACAAAATTATCTTAAGTATTTTATAAGTTGTTATTGTTAAATAAATATAATATGTAATATGTGTTGTGATATAATATATATATATATTATAGTATTTTATTTTCCATACGTTTGAATTTTATTTGCTTAGTCTGCAAGAACCCCTGTATGGGTAAAGGCCTCCTCCAAATATGTCCATGTTTCTCTATCTTGTGCTATTTCTATCCACTGAGAACCCGCTGTTCTCTTTATTTCATCTTCCCAGCGTGTTAATGGCCTTCCTCGGCTGCGTTTGCCTGGTGGTCCGTTCCACCTCGTCGTAGTGATGGTCCATCTCTGATCTGTGAGTCTTGCTACGTGACCTGCCCACTTCCATTTTAGTTTTTGGGCATAGTTTATAGGTAGTAACAATAATAGATTTATATATTTTCATATACAAATAGCCAAAGAAAATTTGTAACCAAAGATTTTTCACATGTAAATATTATTATTAACTCCCATTAGAAATTGTATACTACATAAGAAATTATTATATAGTACATAAGAACTCAATGTTGCACGCCTGCATTGGGTAAACTGTTGAAACTGATATTTTTTAAGAACTCTGTACACAGTTATGAGCAATAAAGTATATTTGATTTGATTTGATAGTCTTCCTACGCTGCGTTTGCCAGTAGTCAGTGCGTAGTCTCCACTCGAGAACTTTTCGATCTGTCGTACCTTCGATTTTTCGATCGATAACTTTCGTATGACAGCGGATCTCTTCATTTCTAATTCGATCTCGCTGAGGCCATAGCCCTCTCCATAGCAAGTTGCGTGGCTTTGAGCTAGGCCCATAGTGAGTGACCACGCTATTTGTCTTAGACTACGTGCTTAGAACTTTAAAGCATACTTTGACTCTAAAAAACATTACGGTATCTAATACTTTAAACGAGTAATTCTTGTATATATATATATATAATTTGAATCTCGGAAACGGCTCCAACGATTTTCATGAAATTTAGTATGTAGCGGGCTTCGGGGGCGATAAATCGAGCTAAGTTTCATTTTTAGGAACCGTCGTTTTATCCGTGTTTTCAGGCAATGAAAAACTGTTACAATATCATTAGAATACGAAGGTGCACAAGCTCCACCAACTAAACGATTGTAATAGTTCAAATTGGAAATCGGGCGATCCGGAATCCAGAAGACTTCGGTTCGATTTCGATCGATATTATTCTTTTCACTTTTTTTTCAAGTTCCTTTTGTGAGAAAAACTATTACAAAAACCAAGCAGGGCTCGGTCATCCAGGTACTAAAAATTAAATAATCAAAATTAAACTTTGAAATTATGGATCCAAAATGTAATATTGAACTCTATTTTTGTATCCACCCCTCAATTTGTAAATAACCATGTAGCCTGTCCTCTAGCCATCCTAGGTTTAACAAGGGCTTCTTAAGTTTCTTCTCATTCCAAATTCAAATCTTTACAAACGATCCCTGCTGTTTGCCACCAGGCGCTGGCTGATAAATGACGAAGCTACATCATCCTCGTCACCCGCGAAAATGGCTACGTTTGGCGCGAAAACGTCTAGATTCTCGGCTGTAGTTTGAGATTTACATAAACATTTTCAGTGCAATTTCGAAGCTGTTTTGGGACGGTGAAATATTTCTGGTCGTTTATTACGCTGATAACTGTTTTTGGGTTGTTCACAGCAAGCAGGGAAATGTTCGCGAATCTAATGAAGCTTCATTTTACTGTAATATGAAGCAAATATGTCAGTTTCACCACATTTAAGCCGTGAAGTTGGTACCTATTTTTCTTAGAATAAAAATTGTAGTAATATCATATTTTGTGCTTATAAACGTTGCTTCATACAAAAATAAGTGGCCAATACCGTGGTGAGACACGCATATGTAAAAAAAAAATAACAGTCGAATTGAGAACCTCCTCCTTTTTGAAGTCGGTTGAAAATAACATATAAAACTCATATAACACGTTAAGTTTTCTTTACAACCAGTGAATAAAGAAAATATTTTAAAAACTTGATAAAACTCAAGTCATACTTAACAGCCGATTGAGCGTAAAATGAACGAAAATGTTAAAATATTGGCTCGTCTGGGTATTAAAAATAAGTTTTGAAACTTTGCGACTTTCTTAAGCCTTTCAAAATGATTGAAGCTTCTGTTTTTGTCGGTCATGCCGGTCAAATCACTTTATGTCAACTTTTAGAAGACATTTTAATAATATTTTGTTCGAAAAAGGCTTAAATACTTAACCGCTACATAGCTAGCAATACTAAAACCTAATTTTATAATTTTATTGAATCTCAATCTAATTTATCTAATTTTTTTTATTTTATTTTGGGTTTTATTTTTTAGACTGGCCTTGTATTTCAATCGGTAGTCTGCCTGCTAACCTATGAGTTGTGGGTACTATCCCCACCCAAGATAAATATTTGTGGGATGAGAAAGGATGTATTTATTCATACAAAATAGATCTACGATTGACCACCAATTCGCCTGATGTTAAACGACGGTGTGGCCGACGATGGAGCTCATCGATCTAGAAGATATCTATTCACTCTAGCCTTGAAAATTCCAAGATTGTAGGTCTCAGGAAACAGAGATAGCGGCAAAGAATTCATTCCATTCCATTCTTGTGCTGTGCGCAACAGGAATGTGGATCGATATCGCTGAGTATGGATTTTTGGCATTTCAACGAGAAATGGGTGGTAGTTCGCCGACTTTCTGCTAGTCCTGTAGTGAAATGGGGAGGGTGAAATTAGATCGTGAAGCTCTTGCGGCCACTCCCCGAAATGAATCCTGTAGAAAATAGACAGACATGCTACTTTACGGCGGTGCTCGAGACTAAGTAGCTGCTTGGCTTGTCTGTGTGTACCAATTTATCATAAGTATGTATTAAAAAAAAAGTATAACTGTATGTATTCCAACAGGTATTTCAGTTTCCAGTCCAAGGTTTGCTTAGTTTGGGCTAGATGTTGTGTGAAATGTCCACCAATACTTAATACTTATACATTTTTAATTATGAAATGCTCCTAATCGAACAATATTTATATCGCACAATTTAAGTAAGATATAGTCAATTATCAGCCAGATATTTATGTGGTTCGAGTTAATGTTGAGCTCTCAATAATAAATAATCAGGTGTTCAAAACGTCCGAGCTCAATGAGATCTAATAAGACCCCTTCATCTCAGCAATAAGAAGTCCACTCCTGGACATAGGCCTCCCTCATGGATTTCCAAAAAGACCGATTGGAAGCGGCTTGCATCCCGCGTCTTCCCGCCACTTGTATGAGGTCATCTGTCCGTTTCGACCTCTTACACGATTAAAATAATTTCTATTTTCAAATAATTCGAAGCGGCAAAATAGACGTCTCTAGACTTCTCAATCTAAATTAGGCTTTAGCGCGGCAACATAGCCTTTATATCTAAATCTTTAAGTTCGTCATTGTTGGTATATGAGTATCGGTCAACCCAGGACACTATATTCGTGAATTTTGTTTTACACTTTACGTCCACGTGATGGAAAGTGATTGTATGTACGGTAAAAATTAAAACGTCGTCAGTTAAATAATTATAGCGTTGCCGAGTAACTAGTCCTGGTGTCAGTGTTCACCTTGTGTATATTATATCTAATATTAATATTATAAAAGAAAAAGTAACTCCTTTTTGTCTGATTGTTACCCTTTGACAACCAAACGGCCGAACTGGTTGTGAAATTTGAAGGGAAAAAATTGTGACTGGAAGACAGACATCTACATTTTATCATAATCACCATCATCATAGTTTTTCATCACTACTTAGCTCAGCTAGTAAACTTATAAAACTTCTTAATAATTTTTCAAACTTTTTAAATTATTTAAAATAAAAAATATATAAGTTCTAAACGCTTAGCAGTTAATAAAATGTCTTAAATTCCGCAATAAATTATATTTCAATTCTTATAAACAACCGTTGCGATATTTGTATTCTAATTAATTTTCTTTTTCCCCCATTTTATCCTGTTTTTCCCGTCATTTCCCATTCGAAACATTAATTTCAATTTATGTGTACAAAAAAGAAAACAAAACGTCTTTTGAATGATTTCATTATCCCATTTGCTTTTAGTATTGTTATTTTTCTGCGTGTATAAAATGAAGTAGGGCGTTCTAACGAAGATTTTGAGAAATAATTTTATTTAACACTTACTACTTATTTACTTATCGGAATTATTATGTTTTTTTTTAATATTTGCTTTATTTTATTATACGAAGTATTAAATACAATTTAGGACCATAATACTATATTAATATTATAAAGAACCTTGATATTTCACAATTCCATGAAATAATAACATAACTAAATCAATGTAAAAAAGTAATCAATTCAATTCAAATTACAATTTTGTCAATTGAAACCTATCCTGCATCGACCCTGGTGGAAAGGTGCCCATAATACAAGCAGCATTGCCACGCTGTATGGCAATAGCCAACCTTTGCACCAGGAACGAAGCAGAACGGGAGTCACCACTGTTGTCCTTCAGTCTTCGGCCAATTTATGAAATAAATAAATAAATAAATATAAACGAACTAAATTTGACTCAGTCAAATAGCTGGCCTTGTGGCTCAGTTGGTAGTGTGTCTACGTCTACCTGCTGAACTGAAAGGTCGTAGGCTCGATCCCCACCCCGGGCAAACATTTGTGTGATGAGCATGGATGTTTGTTCTGTGTCTGGGTGTTTCTATGTATCAAATATAATATGTATATATTTACAAAAAAAAGTATATATGTATTCTATCAGCCAATCTAGTTCCATAGTACAAGCTTTGCTTAGTTTGGGCTAGATGGTGTTGTGTGAAATATGCACAAAAATTTATTTATTTTATTTTAAATAACCCACCCCTAACTGTTCCTGGTGTAAGGGTACCCATAATACTTGCGGCGTTACCCCTCTGAATGGCGATTACTAGTCTTTGCACCAGAAACATGCCGGAGCGGGAGTCACCTGTCCTATCCATTATTCGGTGATATATTTATATATATATAATGTTCGCAAAGAAATGTGCCAAGAGGCTAATTGGCCTTTTTAATTGGCTAATTGGATAATTGGCTAATTACACTCGGAAAGCCTGAAAATCAATGCCAAGTTGCTGGCCTATCAATTTTTAACACCATGTTTATTCGGTTGTTCGTTTTTTAAACGAGTTAAAGATCAAACATAATTATTGAATAAAAAAAAATAACTGCAAAAATATCATCCAAGTAAACGATTTACGTATTTTGTTTTTTTAAACTATCCTTATAGACTATTCAAGGCGCCAAACCAAAGAGAATTCAATGCTCTGCCTAAGTATTCAAATGCGAAAATAAGCACAACTGTTTGGATGCCAGTAGGTATGTACACGTCAATAAATTAACTTTCAAAGTCGAGACTGAATAGAGTTCCACTGGAAGTTCCACTGTCGGCTTTCCAACGCAATCATCAAGCCAGGTTCATTATTTATGTGAAATGTCCACCAATATTTATTAAGCTATTGCATAGCTTCTATCGCTGGCCTTGAGCGCGGAGACCGAATCCAGAAATTCCGTAACGAAAATAACCTAACACACCGCGCGTAAAGCTATTATGCAATAGCTTTACCGCGGCAGTCTCCGAGTGCCACACGTCTTTTTTTTGATTAATTTATTTATATTATTGCATTGTCATCCAACTTACCTACAATCAAACCTTAGCATGGTCAGACTAGGTGGTGGACTCTAAAATTTCGATCGCACAAAGCTCTAAACTTATAAAAACCGGACAAACGCGAGTCAGACTCGCCCACCGAGGGTTCCGTACAAACTAGTAGATAATAGTTTTTTTTTTTTTTTTTTTCCTTCATAAACCGAAAAATATACATTGCAAAAATATGTAAAAGCCTGTTTTAACTTGTGATAATGAAGTTCTTTCATATGATATCCCACATGATACGGTTAAAGCACTTTAAAATTTGGACCCTCTTTCCTTGTTTAAAGATCCTATTTTTTGTGAATAAATTAAAATTGTATAATTTTTAGATTCTTTCTGCAGCTAGAGACTATGAATCTGCGTATATGGTTTTAATTTCAATTCGATACCTTCACGCGTTCCCGAGATACAGGTCTTGACAGACGGACAGATGGAGAACAAAGTGATCCTATAAGAGTTCCGTTTTTTTCCTTTTGAGGTACGGAACCCTAAAAATCGGGATAAAAGCCTTCAAATAATGTCTTATAGCCTTGTAGCAATAAAATTCCAAAGTCCCTCTTCACAATTGTCTTGACATCGTTTTGTCCTCGTTTCTGACTCAGTATATCAAGTTTTCGGCTATTTCAGCTTATTTATTGCTTCAAAAGGCTATAAGTGCATGTCTACCGTAAAATTGACTTCCTTTAAAAGGAATGCAGCAGGCATTGTGGGACCCTCAATCATGAAACAAACCTTGTGTAGCCGCGATAAGACTTATATTCTAATAATTCTGTGAGACTGAGGGAACGGCAGATTGACCAATTTAAAAAGAACTTTAGAGAATGTAGAAAGAGGTATACAACCATAGTTATGTAGTACATGATGATTTGATCAAATTTAAAATAGTTTAAACAATTATATACTTACAGATATATAAAAAACTGTTGAAGAAGAGCGATTTACGCTTTCTTTAGAATAAATCTAATAAAAAAACGTACTTTTAAACCGACTTCAAAAAGGGAGGAGGTTATTAAAATATAATAATAATAACCGCAGCGGCGGCTTTGTGGCGAGCCGTCGGTGAGTGGCGACACCTCGTACCCCGATGTTTCCCTGGGGCTAAATGAGACCCCTGACCTCCAGCTTGCCTTAACCGGCCGGCTGTGAGGTGAAAACAGCAAGAGCTGAGTACCTAAACACCAGGGTGGAAGTGTTAAAGGGCATAACGCCGCTAGTAGCTCTTAGTGAACGCGCAGCACACCTTTCAACACCCTTAGCCACCCACACCGATGTTGCTTCTCCGGCGTCAACATGCGGTGCCATTATGGGGGGGGGGGGGGCATTCAGTGGGTGGCGAGTCTGCCTGCCTCAAACATGCCTCAAAAAACAGGCGTACTACACAGGCGTTCTATTACTGAAATAAAAAGTAGCAAGTTTAACAAAACATTGTTTGTGTAAAGTTTATGTTACTATGCTTGCTTTGCTACCCAAAACACTGCCAATCAATGATATATTATATGTAGATAGGTTTCCCCTGGATCTGCGTGGCAAGCATCAAGTAAGGTAATTGCCCGAATCGTCTTCAGGTCGCTACACGTCGGACAACGCTGTTAGCCGCGTGTCGTGACTTGTGAACAGCGACAGTGCCATCCTGTGTGCTTAAAAAGTGCAACACTAGGATATAAAATACCAATATACTAAAAACTTTATCCTTGAAAGTGCTAAGTACTGAGGTTTGCCATGCTTTTACATCATATTCATTGAGTATATAACCTCTATAGATTAAATCTTATTACCAAATAGATCACACTTTTCGTCATCATCATCATCGCCACCGTTTTTCATCACTACGTGGGTATATAACAATAAGTTTAAAGCGGTCGAACACAAGCTCACTAAAACAGGCAAGTCCGTTTACGTGAAGGGTCCCGATATTTATAACTTGCTTCCTGACGACATACGGGAATCAAATCCAAATGCAATATTCAAAAATCGACTGAAGAAGTTCTTGGTCAGCAAAGCCTACTACTCACTAAAAGAATATTTCGGAGCAAAGTATTACTTGCGTAGTAACAAATGACATAATAGCATGTATATGATTGAATCATATGTACTTATATTACTATTATTTTTTTTTATAATTTTGCTATTGTATAGCATTTTTTGACATGTGACATAATGTAATGATTCACCAATAAAATCTGTATCTGTATCTGTATCCGCAGGGCGTATCTAGTTTTCTATATTGTAGTTTAGAAATATAAGGAGACTTGGTGGTTCAAGTTACGATAGTCGATAGTCGATTATTGCACAAACGTCTTACAGACACGTGTCCGACACTCGAGCGAAGCAAGGGTCTTGCTTGTATGCTATTGTAGGTCTTAGCGTACTTATAAGGAAGCTGCATGGGAATTTGTAGGAAGTCAGGATTGAAGAACGTCCAGTTTTTTTGTTGTACTTCCTTTTTGTTTAAAACTTTTTTGGAAAGCAACCTTTTCCAATAATTACAGTTTAAAAAAAAACTGAAAAAACCGACTTCAAAATAACCAATACGATACATACGCGACTTGTTGTTCATTTTTCTAGAGGTACTTAAAGGTAAAAGACGCCTATCGACCTTTCGAAATTAAGAGGATTACATGCAGACAATATATATCTAGCTTAAAACAAAGTACTTAAACCTTTTAGCCTCCATTTGTTATCTTTTAATAGCGTGCTCAGAAGTCAGCAGGTACTTACTGTTTTTATATTTACAAATAATATCTGCAAATGAAAAACTTCCATAAATTGTTGGAGCGCTAAGGGCTCCTTCACATTAGCTGGACTAAGCAGCGAAAATATCTGCACTATAAATAGCAATCGTCTTACTTTCCTAAATATATCAGTGGTTGATGTTGTAGAACAAATGAGAAAGAATGATAGGATGAGATTTTTTTTAGCATGAAAGATGAAAAAAAAATCGTACTGTTAGTTACGTTTGATATGCTGTTGAGTGTACGTTTTTGTGAGAAAATATGCACAAAGCTACAATATAATATAATTAAATTGACATTTGTTAACTTTTTAACAAATGCCCATTTAATTAACAGTAACAGTTTTTGTAAAATCACTTATTTGTTATGAAAAAGTTCGTTGGATGTTACGAAAAAGCACAAGTTTTATTTTTGGAGCAGCTGTATTATTATTATTACAAAAAAATATAGACTATGACACTCCGGGAGTGAAAACAAATCTAACGACACGTCACACATCAAAATCGGTTAAGCCGTTTAGGCTGTAGGAGGTAATATCACGATAATATAGAAACGTACAGATATACAAACATGCATATTCTCGGAAAACATAACCTTCCTCCTTGCGCAGTCGGATCAAAATGTGCCTACTTTATTTTCTTATTTAGTTATTCATTACAAAAACCATAAAAGTATCCTTAGAGGTACATAAAACTATAATTAGTTTGTGGAGGTACCACAATTCGCAACTTCTCCAGCCCTGCTAGCATGGAACATGGATAAATAGTCTTTATCCCGTTTTATCCACCCTTCAGAGGAAATAAAGTATGTACTGACATTGACAACTGACATACCAACGTGGAAAAAAACGTTTTATCTACCTTCCATGCTAGCAGGGCAGGCAGATTAAAAATAAATTACAGTTTATAAACTAAATAACACGCTACAAATTATTGTGGTCAAAGTTCATTACAAGACTTTTCTAACAAATCCAAACACAGCTATGATACGATGTTCCATCATGAAGTTCTAGTTCATATCTTCCGGCTCCATCATCAGATCAGTTCGACAGTACCATATTATTGTATTGTCATCAGAACTACATACAGCTGCCAATTTTCATGACGCTACGATCCTTGGAAGATGGTTAAATTAGTTACCTTAGATTTCATTACATAGTTAGTTACGTACAGGTGAACATAATAAAAGCGTGTTAAAAACCACAAAAACGTGACAAAGTCCTACCGCCTAGTGTGAAAGCCCTCTAAGCTCCATATAAATAGACGCACATGTTTTTCTCGTGGAATGACATGAACATTAAATAATTTCTGTAGGTAAGTAACTTATTTCGGTACATTTTCAGTAAATTTTCGGTACAACAATGTTATAGCGATTTGCGCGCGTACAGTGGTTGAGTTAGCTAAATGATGTACACATTTATTCTCTAAGGTGGTACAGTGCTTGCCCCGAAAACAGTGAATTGCTTTTTAACCAACTTCCAAAAAGGCGGTTAAAATTTGGTCTGTTTGTTTTTTTGTATGTTTGTTCACCGATAATCAGCCAACTGATTTGATTGATTTTGATGATTCTTTTTGTATAGGAGGTAATATAGAAACGTACAGATATGCAAACATACATACGCTCGAGAAACATAATCCTCCTTCTCGCCCAGTCGGGTTAAAATGTGCTACTTCTCCAGGCATATTCAAAAGACCTACCACAAAAACGTGACAAAGTCCTACGTGAAAATGTGAAAGCCCTTTAAGCTCCATATATATAGACGCACATGTTTTTCTCGTGGAATGATGTGAACATTAAATAATTTCTGTAGGTAAGTGACTTATTTCGGTACATTTTCGGTACAACAATGTTACAGCGATTTGAGTACGTACAGTGGTTGAGTTAGCTAAACGATGTACACATTTATTCTCTAAGGTGGTAGGTACAGTGCTTGCCCTGATAACAGTGAATTGCTTTTTATTGCTATGAAGGGATATCTTTATGTTAGAGAGTTTTGGAACTACCCAATATCTGTACAAAGCGAATTAGGTCCACAAGTTTGATGCGCACTGCACAGGAGTGAAACTCTCTGCCACCTTCTGTGTTTCCTGAGAACCTTGGAATCTTGGAATTTTAAAAGCTAGAGTAAGATATAGGCAAGTTAGTGATCATACGTAAATCTACATATTTACTACAAAAACATAAACATCAATAATGCTAGATGCAGAGACCTCTGGTGGAATAAGGTTGTGACCGAGTGGTGGACAAGACAAGGGTAATGGCGCGTAGGTTGTCCAGCTGCAAAATGGGTGGACGATATTGTCTCTAGCGGTTCGAAGCTGGATTCGATTGGCACTGGATCAAGCCAGATTGCGTGATACAAGAGAGAGACCTATATCCAGCAGTGGGATGGATAAGGCTGTGGATGATGATGATGAACGTCTTTGGAGATACCTCCAAAAGAGATTTCTAAATGTAAAATGTGAAAAGTTGCAAACAGTTACACAAACATGTAGTTTGTTTTGCTAAATACTTGACTAGCTATTTGAATAGATATAGAAATTGATTAACAGTTTAAAACACCCAGATTTAAATATCGGGGAAGACCCATCCAAGCACGTGTACACAGTGAAGTAGGAACTAGTAATTAGAGTAGATCGTTAGTGTAAGTGCCTCGGACGGCTAGAGATCGATTGGTTGTTAAACTGTGGCCGTTAACCGCCGGCCTGTTTGCTTTAACCGGCCGATTGATTGATTCCGGGTCATTAGACCGATATCCAGCCGATAGTACTTGTTGTTTAAAGCACCTTGTGTAATATGCTTAAAATTAACCTATTTCCTTATAAATAAAAAACTAAAACACTATTATTATGATTGGGATATTTACCGTGGCTCGTGTTCATTTTGAGCTCCCGATATTTCAGCACAGCTACATGCACCATGTTCACGGGCGACTGAAGAATGCGGATGGATGATACGGTTAAGAGCAGACATATCTGTCTACCCTCTTTCTTTGTCTTTTACTGCGAAGAGCGTAATGACTGGCACTCGAACTCGATTGATAGTCCCGACAAAACACACTCACAATATCACTGCATATTTTCTTTTGGACACATTTTGGACGCGTATCTTTATTTCTAAGATTACCTAATACTGGATTCCATGCACAAGCTAGTTGAAAACCATCACCTCGATTGAAATTTAGGCACTTTGAGATTTCAATGGCTTCCTTCACCAGCCTAGGTATGTAGTGACGTTCAGTAGACACGATGTCCGGCTTGTGAAATTCTATCCAATGATTAGGTCCTGAGTCCAGCAGATGTTCAGCTATGGCAGATTTGTGCGTTTCACTATTCTTCACTGCCTTTATGTGTCCTTTGATGCGGCATGAAACAGTTCTCTTGGTCTGCCCCACGTTAGAACTTCCGCAGCTGCAGTTTATCTTGTACACCCCGGGATGCTCAAAAGGAATCCAATTCGCAAACTTTGTGCTATCTTTTTGTGAGGAGTAAATATGGCCTTGATGCAGTATTTATCCAGAATACGACTAATTTTGTCAGTGACTCCTTTCATGTACGGAAAATTATTTATTATTATTTAGATACAATGTTCTTGGTCGGGACTGTATGAAGCGTCTTAGTGAGGAATGAACCCTCTGACAAATATGCACTGGGGAGCTCGCGAATACAGAAAATATTGTAAGTATGCCTCGAATACCGGGGACGAAGCGGCTAACCAGCCAGGTTCCTTGTTGACACACTAGTCTTTGAATACTATTTTCAGGCAATAGATTAGCTCTAGTAGCGCTCATGTCGTCGTATCTTTACGTGTACAATGAAAATTCTGATTAAATTAAAAATTATCATATGCCAGACAGTTGTGATCATAAAATATTTTTTTTTATACAAATTCTTTTAAGTTTATGATCAAGAGGTGTTCTATCGGCAAATAAGTCAGTTAAAATATTAATACTTACTTAAGCTATCGGTATTTTAATGTTATATTTTTATCGGTCGTGATTATTTTAATACCTTTCGGGCACTACTACGACGTCTTTGTGTATATCTGTTTACTTGAAAGTGTACCATTTGAAAGCTTGATAAATCAAAAGTATGTAGAATATGATGCGATGTCTACAGGCTAAGAAGTCATTGATCTCAGTACAGCACATGTGAAGAGACAAATCTCTCGTCGGTTTTAGCTTAAAGAGGACAGTTTATCACACAATGAACACCTCGTGTTTGATATAAATGTAAGTTTATATAACTATATCTTTACTTTCTAACGACTGAAGTGAGTAGGGAAGTACGAGAATTGTTGTCTAGAAAAACTTTTTCAAATTATATGAGATATGTTTTTTTGTACAAATTAAAAACAAAATATTGTTCGCAAGCACATAATTAGAATATGCCATTTAACTACTTTTACCCGACTACGCAAGAAGAAAGCCAACAGAAGAAACATTCATACATATCCACATACACAAATATCTACAAAGAAGCCCTCGAAAAACTTTAATCTTCTGCTTGCGCAGTCGCAAGTAAACATTTTTAAAATATGAATATTAGATTTAATGCTGGTCTGGGAAATAAAGATAAACATAGAATGTGCCAGCTGCTTCTCTTCCCGGGCATACTGTGATAGTTATGGGACTTGAGGGAAATTGGCGTGTATATAGGCGATGTGGGCTAATCCCTATCATTGCTAGCCAATATTACGTATTACCCTCTAATTCTCTCTAACCCTCCAGCCACGGTCAAAATTAAATGTGAACTTAATTACTATAAAAAAAAATTACTAACCGACTTCTACAAAAGAGAACGTTCTTAATTCGATTGTATGTTTTTTGTGTGTTTGTTACGCGATCAATCCGTCAATTATGTATTGATTTTGTTTTTTTTTGTTTGGTAGGTGATACTTGGTGTGAGAGAGGTAAGTAAGTAATTTCGTATAGACTGAGTGGCCAGCCCTTTTGTCAGTTATTAAGCCGCCGAAAGGCCTGTGACTTGACGATAGCTGAACAACCGGTACCTACAATTTAACATGTTATCTGACCCACAGTAGCGCTCAGAAAGAAATGCCACTCACCAAGGTTAAGCAACGGACGGACCGGTCAGTCTCCGGATGGGTGACCGTGAGAGAGGTGGTTCCATATAAATTATATCAAAATCGGTTCAGTCTTGAAAAATTATGTCGTCCAAGTAAACGAAATTGCGGTATTTGAAGTAGATTGTTTCAGTTTTTTAAACTTTAATTATTTTTATACACTACAGTGAGAACAATAAATAAGTATTACAAGACAAGAAATACACAAATATACCGTCTCACTTATAAACACTGAATAAGCGCATATTAGTTAAACTGTGTTTTGTTCCGTTTTCGCGCGTGACAGTTCCCGTCTAACAGAAAGTGACAAGTCCTTATTGAGTGAATAAGATTTTAACATGCGTTTATAAGTAAGACGGATAGCGTACAACTCTATTTACATTGAAATCTTTTAGCTTAAACGGATCTGATTGCGTGGTATTATTATTATACACTTTATTCAATTTCAATCTTAAATCTAAGTTTTTTACAATAGAAATACAAAAATATAAATATTATAAGAAACTTAAACCTAGGGTGCCACCGGCAGCGGGGCGGGGCTCAAGCTGCCGGTGGTAGGGGCTACTTATTATTATTATAATATATACATACATAACATCACAATCCGGCAAAATATTCGTGTGTTCCAGACGCTTATACAGACTGTTTTATACATCTAAGTTGATTGATTTAATTACATTTGTAAAGTTTGAACTTGGTTGAAAAATATTTAACACTTATTACGTTACTTAACTTTAACCATCTTCTTAAATTCTCTGTCTTCTTTCCGCAAGTGTCATTACGTGTCAGCGAGAAGTTGTCAGTATATGTTAAGCATTGCTTAAAGTTAAACGTTTTTCGGTAAGGCCGTTAATTCTCAACTAATCATTATTAATCATCTCCAACAATGACGTCATTGTCACATGGACACAAAATTCACGAACAGCGTGTTCTGAGTTGACCGATAGTTACTTACCAACAATGACGAACTTAATGAATTTGATTTAAACTCTATGTCGCCGCGCTAAAGCTTAATTTAGATTAGGAAGTTTCTAGAATCTATTTTGTCGCTCCGAATTATTTTGAAAATCGTAATTATTTTAATCGTTTAAGAAGTCTAAAGGTTGCCCCTTTAGACCGCATTGATGCCAAATGTTTACAGTTCTGATGGAAAAACGTTAATGATAAAATATCGCGGATCTCCATGAGAAAGCAACTTTTTAATCGACTTCCAAAAGAAGGAGGTTATCAATGCGGTCTGTATGTTTTTTTTGTATGTTTGTTCACCGATTACTCAGCCAATTGTGCATTGATTTTGATGATTCTCTTTGTATTTGGTAGATCATACTTCAGAAGTGGTTTCATATAAATTTTATCAAAATCGATGCAGTACTTTGGTTAATATAACAAAATAACTGGTAAAATATAATCATCGCAAGTCGCGTGTGACATACACGACTTGCTCGTTATACATATTGCGTATTTTGAAGTCGTTTTTTTCAGTTCTTTTATCTATAATTATTTATGGAACTCAACTATCAATACACCCTGTATAAGTCCATTCAAGTCAGACGTTTAGTACAGAGTGGCTCAAGGCCGAGACGAGGTGATTAATGTCGCTAATGAACTGAGACGGACGGCCGAGGGTTGCGAATGGGGTAGAATAGGTAGGGGTAGGGGTAGGAATACCCTTTAAGGGTAAAACTTGCCCCCAGGAAGGTAAACCACAAATCTATACAATAGTGTAAGCTTACATAATAATAGGTGAGACTGTTTTACCCAGAGTTTGTTTCGGTTATACGTATCAATTTTATTTTAACCCCCCAACGAAAGCAGAGGGGTGGTTATTTAACACACGAATCTGTGGCATTGTAGATCTTAAACAGATGAGCCGATTTTGATTTAGTTTTTGATCGAAAGTATCCATTATAGTTTAAAAGAATATATGATTTTTTTCAAATGATAAAGTCAGTTTAGGATTCGCTCAACGCCCGCAGCTGTCTCTTTCGCGAATCATAACCTCTTTCAATATATAAAATCATTGAGTAAGGATGTTAGAAAAAGTAAGAGACCAATTTATTTATTTAGATAGGAGAAGTAATTAAAAAAAGTTTTTCTTCGATATCTTTTAAATTGGCTGAGGAATTGAAATTTATGTTTTTTCACTATTGCGTCGCCATTATAAATGATTCATGCAAAATCTATTTCTTTTATTGCAACAAAGTGCTAGAATCTCCGGTCGAGACTGGAGATTGTATGTGTAATATGCGTTACACTTAGACTACAGAGTACGCCGCTTGGTATTTCTAGGTACATCATTCATTGTGTATAGATACCTGGAAATGCTACGCGCTTAATGGTACACAAAGCATGTTACAGCTACGTCATATGTAATACGAGCTACGAGCTATGCTACAAAATTAATAGTTTAGTAAAAGAACGTTACAGCTACGTCATATGTACCTATACGTACTACGAGCTACGCTACAAAATTAATAGTTTGGTAAAAGAACATTACAGCTACGTCATATGTATACGTACTACGAGCTACGAGCTACGCTACAAAATTAATAGTCTGGTAAAAGAACATTACAGCTGCGTCATATGTATACGTACTACGAGCTACGAGCTACGCTACAAAATTAATAGTTTAGTAAAAGAACGTTACAGCTACGTCATATGTATACGTACTACGAGCTACGAGCTACGCTACAAAATTAATAGTTTAGTAAATTCACGTTACAGCTACGTCATATATACTAAGAGCTAAGAGCTATGCTACAAAATTAATAGTTTAGTAGTATTCCTACAGGAAATGCTACAGTAAACTACACTCATATAAATTTTATCAAAATCGGTTCAGTACTTTGGTTTTTAACCCCCGACCCAAAAAAGGGAATATTATAAGTTTGACGTGTATATTTGTGTCTCGTCGTATATCTGTGTGTCTGTGGCATCGTAGCTCTCATACGGATGGATCGATTTTGATTTAGTTTTTTTTGGTTGAAAGAGAATTTCAGTGAGAGAGTTCTTTGTTATGTATCACCAAAATCGATTCAGCCGTTTTATTTGTCGGGGTTTACCTTTGAAGTATGATCCATCAAACAAAAAAAACACATCAAAATCAATTCACAACTGGCGAAGTATTCGCTTAAAAAATACAAAAAAAAACACAGTTGAATTGATTACCTTCTCTTTTTGGAAGTCAGTTAAAAATATTCACAAACATTTCCAGAAAACCAAAACACGAAAACAAAATAAAACAATTATTATTGTTCAAACGATCAAAACAAATTTTTGCCAACAATTTCGGGCAAAGTTTTGAGCAAAAATTTGCCAGAAGGCTTCCTCCAGTGTCGTCCCCTTCATTACTTAAAACAATTGTCCATTTTACCAGCTATTTCGCTACAAGTTAATGCAATAAAAATATCTCACCCAACGTTTTCCTTATCTCTTTTCAGTTTGAGACAGGTTTGGGACAGTACTTAAGTTTTAGACATTGCCAGTAATGTAATTTGATACCATGTATATTTGGTACCATGGGGCTGTTCTGATGATGGAGCTGGAAGACGAAAGGAACTTACTAACTAAATAAAATAAACTCATCGAGTTTGTGCTCTTTTTTTTTGTAAACACTTTGGTGCTACATGATATCTAGGGTCTAATGAAGGAGTCAGAAGGTGGCCATAGGAACTTCTGAACTAAATAACATAATCCCATCGAGTTGGGCTTTATTGATTCATCTTCAGGAGTATTTTTGTAAAAGCTGTTTTTTTATAATTAATTTATATGGACTGTAAGATATCTAACAAATTTCATAAGAATCGATTCAGTCGTGATCATGAAAAAGTTAAATATAGACAAGGAGACTACTTACTTACTTACTTGGAGGAGTTACTTTTGCTTTTAAAATATTAGTATCACACTTATAAGATGTATCCTAACATCTAAAAAACATCAAACGTCATTAAAAATAAATCACGAATACCTATCATACATTTCATTTTACTGGATGTTTCTATTTGCCTAGGAAGATTCTTAAAACTTACAATCAAAGTGTCCGTTTTCAGAACCTTTTTTTTAATCAGCCCTGTTTGTATAAACTGTCCCACTGCTGGGCGTGGGCCATCTTCTCATTGTGAGAAGGGTAAGGCATAGTCCACCACGCTGGCCGAGTACGGGTTGGCAGACTTCACACATCTTCAAAATCATTGAGAACTCTCAGACATGTAGGTTACCTAACGATGTTTTCCTTCACCGTTTGAAGTTAGCGGCAATCAACAATACGCACATAACTTCGAAAAGACAGAGGTGCGTGTCGCGTGATTCGAACCCAGGGCCTGCGGATCGCAAGTCGGACGGTCTCCCGACTAGGCTGCCGGAAACTGCAGAACCTTCCGTACTGCCAAAACAACTCTGCGCAAAGGCTCAAAGGGTCTAATGTAGGGTCGTTTACGTCCTACATAAATAGTACTTAAGTACTGCGCAACTGTAAAAAAATATCTACGCAGATGTGACGAACCCTCAAACATGTTTGAACGTCGGGAATGAGGGGCGACGCGGTACAAATGACGAATTTAATGTCCCCGCAGAATTCGCAGCCTGGGAGGAAATGAAAAAGGAAATTCTAGTACTAGCGTTGAACGTTTGTGGAATAAAACAGATTATAATACAAAGCCGCGTTTTGTATCATTAGTCTTTTATATTGATAATTTTCGATAAACATTTTACTTAAATAAAATTTGCTATGTATCTCATGTTTTCTTCAACAAATATGATTTGCCGCCCATAAAGACCAATTTACTACATGTAAAACTACACTTTTATCGATCACAATTGGTATAAATACTTTTGTATGGAAATTGCGAAATCAAAACGAGGTTGGAATAATAAAATTGTGATTACTGGTCTCCATGGCCGTCATGGTAATTAATGACGTAAAGTTTTTGCAGTGTGTTCCCATTTAAGTTGTGAAATAATCTAGTCTACAATAATCCCAGATGTTTCACTTTTCTACTAAACTAAGATGTGCTATTTCCTAACTTCTAAGTCCAACGCTGCGCTGGTAACGAATACGATTTGAATTCTAAGCGGATTCGTGTTGTTTGGTTTTATTTAGATACTTTATTCCGCTCTTAGGACTTCGGTTTCTAGTATAAGCTTCAGCTTGCGAAATATTTATGAATTACAGGTCTAGCGCTTGAGTCTGTCCCTGAAGTATGGGGGCAGCACGGGAGGGTTGGTAAGGAAAAGAGTAGGGTGGCGCCGCTGTCTCGTTTGCACGCGGTACCTTTTTAACCGACTTCAAATAAGGAGGAGATTATCGATTCGTAGCGTATATTTTTATGTATTTACAATTGTACACGCATTACTCCGTCATTCGTGAACAAAAACTGGTGTTTTTGTGTTTCTTGAATTGGTGTATAGAGAAAGCTTCCAAGTTGGTCCCATGGTTATTAGACATAAAATTATTGTAATTGCTTTCGATAATTTTTCTCCTTTTAGCTTCATAATATTAGTTTGTAATAAAAATCAAAGTTATGAAGCAATTTTGATAAAATTAGTATGGAACCACCTGTGAGATATTACCTACTAAACAGAAAAAAAGCAACAATAACAATTCATAATTGGCAAAGTAATCGCTGAACAAATATACAAAAAAAAATCTAGCCTATGCTTATTTCAAAGCTTAACTAGGTGGCAAAAAGCTGGATATCCTCTCAAATCGGAGTCGGTACTTCACGCTGGAACAGCTGTTCATGTACCAAGCACAAGTTCCGTCGTGCACACAGAAGACAGAATTCTTCTGTGGTCGTGCATATAGCATTATTCACATTTTTGGGATAGATCGTCTAAATATTAGGACCATCGGGATGTTCCAAAAGCGTGCCAAGAAACTCATCAACAAAGACGTCTTTGTTCGAGCGAAATTCTAAAGCTCGGAATACCGCTGTGAAATTCCTAGATAGTCGGTTTTTTTATTTAGTTAAAGGCTACTTAGAATTGAGTGTATAGGGACTTAGTTTTATTTTCCTTTAGTTTTATTATTATCGAGCACTCAAGCGCACTAAAAATTACTTAGTTGATATACTTAGTGATATTTTAAAAATCCGAATGAAACGTTTGGACTCCACTTTCATTGACTTAGCACTAAATTGTACCTCTAAATTCCCGAGTTTCAATGGTTAGTCCTTAAATTTCTAATGAATCCGTTTTTAACCGACTTCCAAAAAGAAAGAGGTTATCAATTCGGTCTGTATTTTTTTTGTACGTTTATTCACCGATTACTCAGCCAATTGTGCATTGATTTTGATAATTCTTTGTATATTTGGTAGATCATACTTTAGAGGTAGTCCCATATAAATGTTATCTAAATCGATGCAGTACTTTGGTTTTTATAACAAAATAATTGGTAAAGTATCATCCAAACAACTGTAGAAAAATGAATAGCAATAGAATAGTCGCGTATATGCGTGCATTCACTTTTTAGCAGGCGTTATACATATTGCGTATTTTGTAGTCGGTTATGTCAGTTTTTAAACTATAATTATGTTGTAAGTAGACGTCACATGCACTCAAAATCAGGCGAATTGGCTATTAATTGCAAGCTTATTTAAGAATATAAATAAAGTGTCTATACAAAATACCCGACAGCAAAGTGATTTTTCCAGTCTAGATTGATACGTTGTTGAGTGTATGATTTTTGTGAGAAAGTGTGCGTAAAGTGTTATACAATATACATGTGCGAATGTATAACTAGTTATTTTCCATGTCTAGTAATTTTCCTAGAATCATTATAAAGTACGCATTCTAATTATTTATTGTATTTTTACAATTTTACAACTTTTTAATTTATTTCAATATATTTAGAAAGTTATTCTATCTACTACATAATAATAATATTTACAAACTTAATCTAAGAGACCGCTACCAGTAGGCAACGTACCCAAAATGCTGCCAGCATTGCCACGTTGAATGGCAATGCTTAACCTTTGAGTCAAATAAAGAATTATTACGAAAAAGAATTATTAGAATTATTTATTACGAAAAAGTTAATTAGAAGATACGAAAACTTCCAATTTTTATTTTATCTGCCTTTTATTATTATTATTACAGAACAATTTAATCTTTCATATTCAAGAACTAAAGAAAAATCTAACGACTTCAAAATCGGTCAAGCCATTTATGCTTTACGAGTTAATATTGAAAGATACATACGTACACCCGAAAAACAAAACCCTCCTTCTTGCGTAGTCGAGTAAAACGTAATTTCATCTAAATCAACGTCTTCGCTGAACAAAAAAAGGAAAAAGTAGAACTTTCAAAATCTCCAATGTGCTTCTAATAAACTTCAGAAAGGAGCATCAACGATCGGACGAGCACCGAAGACCCACCATTTTGACCCTCCAAGCCTTGATCCCAAAAAATCAACTTGTTAAACTGTTCACAGACAGACATTTCCAATTCATTCCTTGCTCGTAGCCTTTTTACAAGCCATCCGACCCAGCACTCCTTAATAGCAATTCCTAGCAATTTTCAAGCGCCTTTCAAAAAGGTTATAGAGATGCGATTGTGATCCGGAGTCCGGACTATGTATCGCGTTCTCTGGCAAAGACATCGCCATATATCGCCATGGCTGCCTGTCACATTTGAGTTCAGATAACTATATAAAACATATCACTTGGAAAAAATGCAATTGCATAATATACTTTGTGAGCATAATACGTAATTTAAGCGAAGAGCCCGATGTGTAGATGAAGGGAGAGATTATTATTTTTGTTCTCTTATACGTCGAATTACATTATTCCGCTAGTTGTTTCTGGTATCCCAATCAGTTCACCGATTATTGCTTATACATATTAGCATGAAGACCAAAATACGTCATATCAGCTCTTACTCTAGCTTCAAAGGTCTCTTGCAACTTTGGCTTATTGAGCAAGCATCAAGGGCGTCGCCAAGGGGAGGCAGAGGGGGCAACGCCCCCCCCCCCCCCCCCCCTTAGAGATTTAAAAAAATGTAGCCAACTGCAAAGCAACTAAAGTCCTAAGGCCGTGCAATTGTACCTGTACCCCTGTACCTACAATTCATATTTTTCTCATCCTCCATAATATTAACTTGCCCCTCTCTGGGCCATGGGCTGGCGACGCCCTTGGCAATAATTCTGTAAAATTCATCAGTTATAACTTTGATTGATTTTACAAAGTTGTACATTTGTATTTTATTATTTTTATTTGTTTATTATTAATATTATATACTGACATTTTAATATTATTGAACTCACCCTACCGTCACTCTACCATGACATGTAAATTGGTGTTACGAAATAAATACCTAAGATTTTTAAATATTACAAACATTCGTCAATGACATTACAGTAGTATATATATAAATTTATGAACACTATTTCGATTACAATAAAAACTGATCAGTTTAAAATTTGTATCCACACCCGGCTAAATCTCACCTGGTATCATCTCTAACTCTCTGCATCGTGTAAAGTCAGGTTCATCGGAGCGTTCCCTGATCCGTCTCTGTACTCTTTCTATTGGCGTTTGACGGCAAAATGTTGACGCCTTCTTCCTATGTTACGTACAGGTACAGTATATGGTATACGGTATGCGATTGACCGCCAACTCACCTGATATTAAGCGATGTTGCGGTCTATGATGAAGCGCGCTTACCTAGAAGAAACCAATTTACTCGCGATTTAAAGACACCCAGATTGTATACGTCGGAGAAAATCCGCTCAGGAAGCGTATTCCACAATTTTGCGGTTCGTACGACAAAAAATACACACATATACACATGTTAATGTTATCAACCCTCTTTTTAGGTCAGGGGTCAAAAAGATTTACGTGTAGTATACATATAGTTTGATTTGGAATAGCCTTTATTTTGTGGGTATTCCAAGCCTGTTGTTATGCAGATTGCCAGCCGAGTCATTCGTACAAACTTGTTCAGATTAACATTTTGGGATTCGGGTTTTCTGATTATGTCGTACTATTATAGAGGTTTATTTATTTTGAAAATGAGAAATAGATTTCAATTTCATAGTTCAGTGATCCTCTTTTAATATGAATAATGCTTTTATGGTCGAGTTTGACTGCAAAAGTCGTTTTCAGTTTAAAGGAACACAGCGTGACCTTAGTTACTTCCCAACTAATATATTAAAGTGAAAGGATTTCTGTTTCATGCATGTTTCCTATTTTCTTAAATTAACCATAGATGTCATCACCGCTTTTCATGATTACGCGGTTTCACCCACTGTATCTCTTACTTCCCAACTTATATTTTAAAAGTAAAAATAACTCTGTCTGTCTCTGTCTGTTTGTTTATTTTTCTATGAAAATTGGCACAGATATTGTTTAGTACTTTAAAAGTACATATGCTATATTGTATCATCAACATCACAGTTTTTCATGATTACCCGATTTCACCAGCTTTATTTCTTACTACAACTAATATTTTAAGGTAAAAGCAACTCTTGCTGTCCCTATGTCTGTTTGTTTCTTTTTTCCATAAAAAAGGATATATATAAATACTAGATATACTGGTTGCGCCTCGCGTATTCACCAGAGTAGTGATGAAAATCGATGATGATAATAAAATGTAAGCTATGTATATCTCACAGCTACTATATGTACCAAATTTCTTAACAAGTCGTGAAATGGTAACAAACAAATAGAGGTATTTTCGCTTTATTAATTAATACCTGGGCGACCGAGCTCCACTCGGATTTTTTATGACTTAAAATACGAACAAATCCGGGTTCACTAAAAATGAAGACTAGCAAAGATCGATTTATCGTTCCCTAATCTACCTACAAACCAAATTTCATAAAAATCGTAGGAGCCATTTCCGAGATTTAGATTATATATATATAAATATATACAAGAATTGCTCGTTTAAAGGTATTAGATAAAGAAAGGTGAATATTTTTAGTTTTGTATACTTATTAGTTATTACTAATTTAGAAGCCAAGTTAGAACCATGCCAATCATAGTAAAAAAAATGAAAAATATTCCAAAATCAAGAAAAATTAAAAAAAAGTTCTATAAACTTTTTACAATCTGTGACTCTACTAACTAGCAGGCCACAGACTAAAAGTTTCCAAGTTTTCTTCTTGACTTAACTGTCAGAAAGAAAATTGGTACGTAACTGATGTTGTTAAGCTGTGATGGTTTTAATTACGGTTGTTTTGTTTTACAAAGGGCAAAGATAATTTCCTCCTCTGAGGGAAATGGCGGTAATGAAAGGAGAATAGCTGTTTTTGCCGAGAATGGAGGTGAAATCAGGTTTTGTTAGGGCTGATAGAGATCTCAAAGATAGTGTTTATTAGTATTTTGGTTTAGACAATGTGAAATAAGGTTAGCGATAAACAAACAAAATACCAATTGTTTACCGTTGATAACAATTGAGAATTAAGGGCTCTTTTAAATTTACCGGTCGTATTATTTCCGCGTCAAGTTTTCTTATTAAATTAAAAAACTGGCCAAGTGCGAGTCAGACTCGCGCACGAAGGGTTCCGTACCATTATCTATAAAAACGGCAAAAAAAAAAACACGTTTGTTGTATGGGAGCCCCCTTAAATATTTATTTTATTCTGTTTTTTAGTATTTGTTGTTATAGCGGCAACATAAATACATCATCTGTGAAAATTTCAATAGTCTAACTATCACGGTTTATGAGATACAGCCTGGTGAAAGACGGACAGACAGACAGACAGAGGAGTCTTAGTAATAGGGTCCCGTTTTAGCCTTAGAGTACGGAACCCTAAAAATCAATGAAGGAATTTTTGACAAATCTGGATTATTATTAACAATAAATAAACCGGCAAAATACGCGATTAAATCACGCGTTCAGGGTTCCAGAGTTTATTCAGATAGATAGCTATTGTGGCATAGAGGGCGCTGCTGTCCTTATTTCATTATTTTGTTCAGTCAAGACCACAGAATACCGTAGTAGTACACACTTCCAGATGTTAATTCTCGTGATTTGCGACGATAGTTATATATTTAAACAGATTAGAGAATGCATTATGCCTCTACGAAAGCATCTATGTGCAGCAGCTATGTGCTACATGCTACACGCTACGTGCTACACGCTACACGCTACGTGCTACACGCTATATGCTTTCGTCCAGACAAAATGTGAGTTTGATAATGAAATAATTTGATAATTCTCGGATTTATTTATTCAACAACTTTTTTCATTACAGTACTGCTTACTGGTATATTTTACTTTGCTTAATTTAAATGTTCTAGTTCCGAGATCAAATGATAAACTGAACTGAAACTGAAAAAGCTGGGTAAATTTAGTAACGTAACGTCTTTTTAGATAAAAGTTGCCTATGACGGATATTCATGACTAAATTAAAATAAAATAAAATAAATTAGGCGTCTGTTACATAGTCACAATCTGCGGTTCCGACAGGGGTGACCTTGCATATGCAACCATGTAGACAGAAATGTCGACACGGTGTGCAACACGGCCACGATCACAGTCACCCCTATCAGGATCGCGGTTTGTGAATTTAAAGCTGACGCTTTACTTTACTTTTTACTATCAAAATTAAAATACAACATTATTCTGTTTAATCAGTTTTGAAAATGTAAAAAATATGGATAATAAATTTTTACGATCTTTTATTTGAATGAGAGTATCACAAAAATTTCAAATTATTTTTTAACATTTAATTACTGACGTGTTTTTTTTTAACGTAACCTCTGACGCAGGGGCCTGGGAGGCCTGTAAATTTAAATGTTTTTATTAGCGATCCATGAAAATTTTGAGGTCCAATTTATAATTTACTAGCCAACTTAAGGATATTTAAATACAACAATAGAAAATTGAAAATTAAATATATTTTTGTATGTTAATTACCTTATATTTGACAATTAAGAAATTATATAACAATTTTTGGCAATATTTACTTGAGATAAGAAATCAGCCTGCATTTCGTAAAAAATAAAAAATAAAAAACTTACTTGTATTATATAACTTAAATAGTGTCACTAATAAACTATACATAATCAATTCTAGCCACTACATAAATAATATAAAATTGCAAGGCACCAAATCTTAGAAATTATAGGTACACAGTCGGGGCTAACTTTTTTTGGGCATTGGAGAAAAACATGTTTTATACACATAAAGCAGGTATGATCAAACTTTCTCTGAAGCTTCAGTGGATATGTGTAACATCTTCATCTTAGCATTAAGTCTTCTTCTTCAAATTCTGGAAGTGCTGGATGATCAGACGTAGGCTTATTAGGTCCCAGTACGATCGCGAGGCAGTTTTCCATTCAGCACTCTTCGTTTCATGTGTGACAACAACAAACTAAGGCCTCTTTTATGAAAAAACCCTTGCGGACATTATTTCTTGGTGTATGTCGTACAATATATAGCTGTTGACAGAGCTGATATCTAAGATGCGGCAAAAAATTGGTCATCTATGTCATGTTCTACTACTGCATGTATAATTTTATTATTAACTTATAAACACTTTTGTCTATTTCATCTACTCCTCCTTTGGATGATCCATCTGCTAGGTTTTCTGCCTCTGATTCACTAGAATCCTCACATTTCAACCAAGATAAACCGACAGATTCTAAAACACGAAACCCGAGCACAATACCACTCTTAGTATGAAATAACGTAAATTATCTTCGGTATTTGTCATTCATTTCCTCTCAAATAATGTACTTGTTTCCATTTTACACTAATTATGTAATAACTCAAAAAAAAAGAAATAAAAACAATAAATAGGATTTGTTTCAAATAGTCACGTAAGTACTGACCATGGGTCAGAGAGGACCGCAAAAAAAATTCAAATAAATTTACTCACAGAAATTAACCGCGGCAACACTTACACCAACTCTTACGACCTTCATGTCAGGCAATTCGAAGCTACTGAAAGCTGTGTATGCGTCGCACGCGGGGGGAAGAAGTTATACAATATTTTAATTGTTGCTAGACCGGAGCAGCCCCACGTCAGCAGTTAAAGGTTAATAAGTATAGCAAATATGCAGAAGGTTCAAAGGTTTAGTTATTATGCATGCACAGTTATAGCGTTTGGTATTTCTTACCCCCTCTCTAAGCAAAACGTGTAACTCAAGAAAAGTAGGTCGTCTATTCGACCTACAGGTCAACCACGTCTTAAAACAAAACAAGAAATAACCAGTAAGTATAATGTAGCAGAACCAGTACCGTCAGGCGAGTAAGCGGTCAGGCGTAAGTCTATTGACGAATTAAAAAAAAGTTATATATCTTTCTCACGCGCTTGCCAAAACTCCTATTGCTTAAGATGCCTTGTAACTCCCAGTGAAAAAACAAAAACACCTCAAATCCCCCCTCGTCAAATTAAGCCTTGACTTGGTTGACTGATTCCCGCCCACCCTTTCTAAAAGAGACTGTCATTCATAAACTGTCTCAGCATACGACGTACTAATGTGCTAAAGAAAAAAGGGGTTTCCTTCAACTGATAAATGGTACCCGACAGTACCGTAGATTAGGGAGAAATAGATGGACAACTTTAGGGAAATGATCAAAATTAACATGGGATGCGTTTTAGGATAGCTCAGCTGATGTCGCTGGTTTTTTGTTGTCATTGATAGAGTCACCATACTATTATAAAAATAAATAAATATGAATATTTGTGGACATTTCACACATCACCATCTAGCCCAAACTAAGCAGAGACTACTATGGAACTAGATGGCTGATAAAATATATATACACTTTTTTGTTGTTGTAAATATATACATATGATCCAAGCTCATCAGACAAATGTTTGCCCTGGGTGGGGATCGAACCCACGACCATACACACACAAACACACACACACACACACAGCTTAACAGGTAGACATACTACCAACTGAGCCACAAAGCCAGTCAAATATGTTTAAGTCAAATATATTTGCCCTCATAAATGGGAGTAGATAATATCAACAGAGTTATGCATCTACATCAAATCTGTGACAGCATCGCTTCGAGAGCGGAAGCCGACAAAGCCTTTGTAAACAATAAAAATCTCAGAACATTACGTTGTTTTGTTGTGATTTTTTCCGCGAAAAACGGAGGTTTTATGCTCTGAATTATGAGTAGTTGTGATAAGGAATAATGGCGCTAGAGAATAGGCGTGTAATGCTATGTAATGTGAGAGATATTTCACTGAAATCTGGAATTTTTATGTCAGGACTAGATGTCGACAATATGTTGCTTTTTCTCACCACATATATTTATAACGTACATTTATTTCAATGTACATTCTACATGATCAATGAACAACTTCCAATTATATAAATACATATATCTATGCAGAATATTATGATTCATTAAAACAAAACAACCTACCTTACCTAGAAAATAAGCGTTATTTTACCTAAAATAACGCTTATTTTCTCATACGGGGTAGGCAGTGCTCTGCCCTTAAAAACTGGTCTATTTGACGCTACATTTGACCGTGGTTAGAGGGTTAAATGAAAGGGAGAGCTGAGGGTATTAGGGGGCTAGAGGGGATAAGAGGTTATGAGGTAATTTGCCTGCAGTGAGAGGTCAGCCCTTCGCCTACATTATTATGACATATTTGTCAATTTCCCTCAAGTCTCTTAGCTTTTAGATTATTCCCGGGAAGAAAAGTAGTTGATACATTCTATGTTTTTCTTTTTCTACCAGTTCAACATGTATTTGCATCAGTGCAAGCAGTGTTGGACGACCAGTTATAGATAATCTAATCACATACAAGTGGAAAGAAGATTCGCTGATTGGAATTCGCCCGCATCCAGGATTTTGCTTGACATTTTTTTAACTCTAGCGCAGTGGTTAGCTAGACAGGCATTTTTTTATAAGATGGGAGGAGGCAAACGGCAGGCCTATCGGTTTACTCACAAACCGTTTGCCTTGGATAGGAATGGGAGATTTGGAAGGAGCGAAGGAAAAAGGTATGGGGGGTTAGGCCACCTTACCTACCGGTAAGGTGGCCTAATGCTTGGCTTGCTATGGTTGAAACGGACCAGCGAAGGCCAGACAAAAACAGTGGTAAGAAAAACATCAAGTACTACCAATGCACCAAAGGAAAAGCTGCCTAAGGCTTCCAAATTGGATATTGCAGATCCTATCCAGGGGCAGGATCTGCAATTTGGAAGCTTTAGGTAGCCAGCTTTAGGTAGTGTAATAGCCAGTTTGCAAGTCCATAAAATCGTCTCCAAGCCGTTGACCGTTGTAGGTAAAATATGTGTAAATGGAGCCTAGCAGTTCCCCCGGTGGAGCAATGTGATAGTGACGCCACCTCCTACGTGGAAAATCTGCTTGTATTTCCACTGTGCCTGACTTATGCGAGGCTAATGCTGCTGCCATTTCCGTGACCAAATACGTGGTCAAATACCACTGACATGAAAAGAAAAAAAAAAGGTATAATATTCATGTAACTTACTGACATTTTCACTAGCATCTGGGGATAGCTTCGGGACGTATACATATTTATAATATTTTTAGCAAACCTTAAACTATTTGAGTGAAGTGTTGTCGGTGTAGAGTTAAGTGCAAACTATTTGCGGCGTCGACGTCTAGTGGCGATGCAGGATATCATTCGAGACCCTGGGGAGGCTACACACTGCTTTACAGAATAGCGAACAAAATAATTTCAATTTAAGTTAAAGTATTAGTAGAATTTTGAAGTCGCCATGAATGGTGGCCCGGAGTAACGAAAGTTTTCTTAACTGTAACAAAGTGTGATTATAAGTAAAATGTACCAGTCTCGGTTAATAAATAAGGAGGCGTTAATTAAAAATAAGAATGTCATAAGGCCATTATTTTGAAACATAGACCATTTCTAAGATGACGGCAATGGCGGATAGCTATTTATTATGTATCACCTCCACTTTGGAGAATAAATAATAATTTTTTAATAAGAATTGGTAAAAGGTTCGGAGTTCCAGTAAACAGGTACATCCTGCATATCTTCAAGATAAAAGTGAATAGACAGCTTATGGGCAAGTGTGCTCCATCTTCCACCGCATCATCGATTACCATCAGGAGTTATGGTCAAAGGTTGATCCATTCCATAATAAAATAAACTGTAATGTTTGATGTTTTATTCTGTTATGTTTCACGCTAGAAAATATTCGGAATCACCCGTAGGAATATGCTGTTGACACTCCTAACGTCTGCCGCCGCAACCCATTTCAAATAAATATTGAAATTAGTTTGCTGAAATACAACTTAGCAGCATTTTATCGTGAACAGAACGTGGTCTAGGTAAACGTGATTCATCGTAGAGAGTAGATTAGAGGCAAAGTTTCAACTCCCCTCCCCCCTCCTCCCCCCCCCCCCTTCCCCCATACTGGACTTAAAAAAAAGATTAATGCATGGATTATATTATCGAGCAATAGACATTTCAAAAATTTAATTCATCTTACGGGACTTGAACTGGCATATAATATACAGCCCGATCTGTACTTTACCATTTTGGCCACGGAGGTGTCACGTATCACGTGGGATGGTCAAAACCAAAGAGTATTGTTCTAAACAGGAAGTCAAAACTTTCGAACTGTGTTTTTTTTTTGGTAAAACCAATTAAGCGTTGGTGGCGCCACCCGTACACACGCTTCAAGCGTGCAATTATTCAGCCGGACCCTTGACAGTTTCCATATACTGACAAGAGATGTCGCTCCTCTGTAAATTATTTAGTGATATTCACTCAAAAATATGGACTATCGAACGTTTTGATTTTCTGAATCAAGAGTCCATATTAGGCACAGATCCGTTATTATTTATTATATTTAAAATAGTTATAGTAATATAAACATAAGTTTAATCCACGAGCGACGTTAGTCAGTATTACTTGTTGTCACTTTATGTGAAACAGGAATATATTATATTATTTATATTTTAATCCACATACATAATTTATATTTTGGATGGATTTTTATTTGCGTAAGTCCCAAGAATTTTCCTGTATACATACACCTATAAATGGGAGTTAGTAACCCAAAGACGATTATTTTGAATCTATATTATACCTACTTCGGTGTCAGTTCCTAAAGTACCAGCAATTAAGTCCTATAGAAACTTACTATACCTCAAAAAAATAGTTGGTGTACCTACGCAGGTAGATAGATGCCCAGTTTTGATTTTTGCATTACGACTTCTAGTTTCTGTGTAATACGTGCACAAACATACGAGTACAAATACACATACCTATACTTATGAAATTTGACACACATGTTTAGAAGCTGGTATAGACTAACGCTTATAAAAACTGTGCAGTTCTGACAAAATTACATACATATATACATATAGTTCCCGTCAAGAACGCTGGTTTGTTCGCGCTTACGAACAAATCAGCGTTCTTTTTACGTGACGGGAACTATACAGGTTGAATCGATACCGTCCTTTTTTAGGGCTCCGTAACCAAAGGTTAAAACGGGACCCTATTACTAAGACTCCGCTGTCTGTCTGTACGTCCGTCTGTTACCAAATTTCAACTCATGAACCGTTGAAATTTTCACAGATTTTATTTATTTATTTATTTCAATTTAAACATATAACTAACAGACATGGTCCAATACATTATACGTTACAGGTTACAGCTAAGATAGGCTAAGAGTATAGGGATAAACTTACCCATCCCATCGAAAAATATGTCCAAATCAGGGTGTTGAGCGAATAGATCATTAATAAGCTTAATAAATCGTGGCGTAGGAGCATTGCGTGCATGGACAGTACGCAGGCCACCAGGCTGCTCGAACAGGCGGCGCGCTCGGCGCGGAACCAGCGTGGGGTCGCCCCGCATGTGTACGTACTCGGATGGCACTCTCAGACGCAATGCGCTCACCGCGCTCGGATTATTTACTCTGTTGTGGACAACAGAGTAATAATGCATGATAAGCTGCACCTTCCGTCTCAGTTCGAGTGTGTACATACCTACCATTCCGGAAACAAAAAGCGATGGAAACATATAGGGGTAATATCCATACAATTTTTTATAAAGATAACGAGCAAACTTGCGCTGAATACGTTCAACCATAAGAGTATATTTTTTTTCATAGGGATCCCAAATGGCAGCATTATACTCTAATTTACTTCGTACGTATGCGGTGTAAAGTGCCATCGGAGCCCGCGTATCTATGAACTTGTAAGATGTACGCATAACAAAACCCAGCATTCTATACGCTTGTTTACAAATATTTGTCACGTGGTCCCTAAAATTTATCTCCTTGTCTAGAGTTAAGCCTAGGTCTTTTATTTGTTCTACTCTTTCAATAGTCATGTCATTAAGCTGGTAGTTGTGTGTAATTTGTGTTCGTTTCCTGGTAAATGTTATCACTTTACATTTATTAGTGTTGAAATGCAACCGATTTTGAACACTCCACTCAAACACCCGGTCTATATCGCGCTGGAGTAACTAACTCGCTATCTGCAGTACTTCCCACAGCCGCGAATAATTTAAGATCGTCAGCAAACAACAAGCATTTCGAGGTACTGACTGTCTTTGGCAGATCATTGACCATTATCGAAAATTGCGTTGGACCTAGTGTTGATCCCTGGCTCACTCCAGATCTTGTGAAATAATCGTCACTGTACAATTTTGTACCTTGTAGTTGGACATACTGCAAACGGTTTTGCAGGTAACTGGCAAGAAAGGAAAGAAGGTCAGAACTGAAACCGATCAAGGAGCATTTTCGAATAAGTATGTCATTATCGACGCGGTCAAATGCTTTTTGGAAATCAAAGTAAGCTGCATCAACCTGCAGACCAGCATCCATCTCTGCGGTCACATAATCCACGAAGTTGACATGGTTTGTCAAGGTAGACCGCCCTAACCTAAAGCCGTGTTGGCTATCGTCTAGATAGATACCGATCTGCTGGACTAAGCGAGCGTTTATTATTGTTTCAAATACTTTTCCGAAAATTGACAACACCGCTATAGGACGGTAATTATAAACCTCAGACTTGTCACCTCCTTTGTGAATTGGTGTAACACGGGATATTTTCCAACAGTCTGGATATATTCCACTTTCAACAGATCGGTTGTACAGATGTAGCAGCGGAGTTAGAAATATACGAGCACAATCTTTTACCAAATATGGCGGAATACCGTCAGGTCCAGTAGCCGAACGAGATTTTAAGCGCTTTATCGCAAGCAGTACTTCTTTAGGACAAATATTCTTTACCGTGATATGAGCTGATGGTGGAGACGGTCCTGCCACTTGAGCAGCGTTTATATCCAAGGTAGGGATGTCATCGAGAAACACAGAGCCGAAAAAACTAGCGAAGGCATCGGCTGCACTCTGACCCGACACCCACTTCCCCCCGTACCTAAACTCATCACACAGATGCCTTTGCTTGCACATCCATGCTCATCACACAAATGTTTGCCCGGGGTGGGGATCGAGCCCACGACCTTTCAGTTCAGCAGGTAGACGTAGACACACTACCAACTGAGCCACAAGGCCAGCTATTTGACTGAGTCAAATTTAGTTCGTTTATATTGTAATGTATATGTATTATCTATGTTTTTGTGTTTATGTAACGTTAATGCCTTCATATACATTTTCTACAGATTCTTCTATGCTGTGCTGGCTTCTAAAAGCCTCTATTTCCCTATTTAAGCTGAAAATTTAAAATATTTTAGTGTTAATTCTCTTTGATTTCGTTTTAATAATTTTACTCTGACAGCTTAGCCGTGCCAAAGAGATAATCTCTCAAAATTATTTTCTTTTTATTTCAAGTTTTTAATCAATAGCGAAAAGGTTTATTGAGCTTTTACACATGATTTACTGGCCATATATTTCAAATTAATTCCAAGTCTTCCATGTCTATTTTGTAAATGGAACCAGGAAATCTGCGTAAAAGCGGAACATCTCGGCCCGGCTAGGGCAGTCAGTTTTTTAGTCTGATTCCTGCTTCAGAGTGTTTATCCACAAGTGATTTTGTATAAAAGTATTTATATATTACGGTAGTAAAGTCCGAAAGTTTAAGTTCAAGTTCTAAAAAGTGCAGTTACAAAAATAAACCACGAATTATAAATCCTGGCGTACATTTCGCCTGGTCGATTCGTCCGGGAGCTTCCACGTCATCTTGCCCACAGATGATGATCAAGGAATTGTCTCGTAATTCGACCTGACCACCCTGGGTAATGTGAACCCATCTACTACCTTGGAAAAACGTATAAATGGTGAGCTCATCCATTTTATTAATATCTCTCGTTGGAAAGAGAGAAACTACCTGGAGACTCTTCAATAGGTTACCGTTGAACCTCTTCTAAATTTATTTGGAGTCTTGTATCCTTCAATCTCCAACCTCAACATTTAGAAGTTTAAAGATTTTTTTACATCTGATTATATTGACTAACTCTAAATTGTTTTTTATATTTCCCATGTATTTTGTACGCTTAATAAAACTGACTTTACTATTGTATTTTACATCTTTTTATTTCTAGATACTTAAGGTCTAATTAGGTTAGGCAGGATCTGCTGTAAGACTACACCTATTAGGCCTAACAGTCCGTTACACCCGTAGGTAGATCTCCAGGCGTAACGTGACAATATATACATATATATTTAGTACAGAATAAACATGTATTTGTGTACCTAAAGTAAAGCTTGTTTCTTGTTCCACCCCCCCTCACATTGAGTAGATAAAATACACAATTTCTCCCGCTTGTGTCCAACAACCAACAACATTCAACCGAGAAGATCCGAGATGATATTATCCATGTACACAAAACGTTATCGTAGGTACAATAGTGATGTAGTCGAATATGGCGAATATCGATAATATCCGGCAAATAAAATATATTAATACAGCCATTGTACAATCCAAATAATTTCCTTACACTATCAAAGTCTGAGGTCATTGACAATTAAAACCATACACGATTAAAATAATTTCGATTTTCAAAATAATTCGAAGCGGCAATATAGATGTCTCCAGACTTCTCAGTCTAAATTAGGCTTTAGCGCGGCGACATAGTCTTTATATCAATAATTTTATTTTTCTTTTAAAAACCGACTTCAAACGCAACTTACTAAATCCTTCACGATTGTAAACTTTTTAAAGAGACCTCTCTTCATTCGATACTTTTTTCTTTTGTCAAGAATGAGATTTGCCATTGAATGTCAAATGCTTCGTCTTCGAAGATTAGAAAATGTGCAGATGTTTATACGATAATTCTTAACATTTGACACTTTTGCAAAGAAAAACGTGTCGATGGAACTCTGTGATTCTATAATCTGACGCACTTCACTCAGGAATACTATAAAAATATTTAAATTTGTAGAGATTATTCAAAAAGTAATAAATCAATGTTTATAAAATAATTATGGGACCAACTTGGGAACTTTTTCTATACACCAATTCAAGAAACACAAAAATTGGTCAATGAATAACGGAGTAATTTGTGTTCATACATAAAAAAAAACTATACGGTACGAATTGAGTGAGTTGGTAGACTTTACACTTATAAAAGAACGTTACGATCTCTCAATTTAAATATGCACATTGTCATTGGAAACAGAAATATATGCCAGTAATAAACTCCTCTATCTAGCTTGTGCATATCAACATTTTTGAAAATATATAATTACTAAAATGACTCACGTAAATCGGGTATGCATAAAACTAGAGATTACCATTATAAGCCCTTAGCAAAAAAAACGTATGTGTGAGCGAGACAGAGGTTTACTACCTACAGGACCTTAAGATTTGCTGGCTGGCTGTGACTTTCCACCGATGTCACGTATAAGCGACATAGGTCACATTTCCGGAAATGTGTCCCATCACTATACTGTCATATTCAATGTCTTCTAAATCCGTCTGCAAGATATTTTACATTTTTCCTGGAGGATCCAGCTTGTCACAGCAATTCTCGAGTAAGCTTTCAGTGCCGGGCTACACTTCATATCTTGTTTCTTATGTCGTGTTTATCCCAGAGATTTTTGTACAGGATAACATGGGATGTACTTAACCGAAAGGATATATAGCAACCTATTATTATCAACAACGTCTACTGTAGTACCAAAACAGAAGTAGGTTTACCTTTTTATTTTTAGTTAACTAAACTAACTCAACTAAAACGATGTTTGCCACGACTTTTTCATTTTGCCAAGATAGCTACGAAATATCTGCTATGAAGAAAGCAAAGTCACAAATGTATATATAACAATAATTTATATATACAATACATAACTAAGTATACAGGCTGACTGTTTGAACACTAGCAATATTCAAGGACATGTTAATTAGTGGTCATATGAAACGTATAAAGAAATAAAACCGAAACAAATTCAAAAAGTAAACTAAGAAAATCTTGGTTAATTTTTTTCCCAAGATTCCAGAATTTATGGACACCGCGCACTTTCACGCACCCATCATCACACCATCCCATCATCACGCATCACACACACGCACGAGCGAGCGCAAATCACACTACGTAGGTTAGGTACGTTGCGCAGTGATCGCGCGACTTGCGTACTTACTTGATGTACTCTCTGCGCGCGTGGTTTGCCGAATACAGTAACATATGCATTGTTTTATTTCCAAAACCAACATTTACCAACCGTCACTGGTAAAACCTAGCATGTACTAAATTCTAATGGTAAAAGCCCGATAAAATCGTTTCTTTTTTACATATTCTTACATTTACCGACTCGTGTTGATAAACCCTAAGATTTACTGGTAAAACCTAAGATTTACCAATGTTCAGGCTTTTACAGTAACATATATATATATATAATCAGACGACGCAATCTTGATATCAGTAATTACTTTACTGATATCAATATTGCGTCAGCTGATTACATTTTACCAATAGATCATTCGATGATATCACGTATTTGTGTTCCTATTTTCCGTATCTGTGTCGTGCTACAAAGTTACTTTTTGCGCTGTAAGCTGCCATAGCTGCCTAGCCTAAAAAACTCAAGGGTGTTGTCATACTTTATAAGATAAACTTTTATCTAGTTCTTCAAGTTAGATAATAATGAAAGGACTGACATTCAGAAACACATTTTCACAATTTTCTTCTGTATTTATTCTTATTCTTGACTGGCCTTGTGGCTCAGTTGGTAGTATGTCTGCCTGCTGAGCGTTGGTCGTGGGTTCGATCCCCACCCAGGTTAAACATTTGTTTGATGAGCATGGATGTTTGTTCTGTGTCTAAGTGTTTCTATGTATCATATATGTAGGTATATACTTATTTACAAAATATATATATATATATAAGTATGTATTCTATCAGCCATCTATTTCCATAGTACAAGGTTTGCTTAGTTTGGGCTAGATGGTGTTGTGTGAAATGTCCACAAATATTTATTAACCGACTTCCAAAAAGGAGGTTATCAATTCGGCATGTACTTGTTTTTTTTTTATTGTTGTTCACCGATTGATTGTTTATATGTTTGTTCACCGATTACTCAGCCAGTTGTGCATTGATTTTGATGATTCTTTTTGTATTATTATCAAAATCGATAACTAGTAAAGTATTATCCAAACAACTGTAGAAAAGTGAATAGAAAAGTCGCGTATATGCGTGCAGTCACTTTTCTGCAGGCGTTATACATATTGCGTATTTTGAAGTCTGTTTTTTCAGTGTTTTAAACTATAATTATTTTATTTATTTATTATTCCTCTCCGTCACAGCTTCCTCCTAATTAATTAACCAGGAAGGGCACGAGCTCCAACCCTCAGCAGTGGATTCTTACAAACAAACATTAACAACGGTCATCGGCTCAACAATCTCGTTTAGACCCGAGTAATGACTGAAGCCGGCGAGAATTATTCCACGTTACTGGGGGCACTACTTGCTGTTAATAAGTCACTCGTGATTTACTTACAGGTTACTCGAAAATCACTTGTAAGTTACTTGTAACTCACAGTATACTGGGAAGTCACATATACATTACTCGTAACTCATAGCGTATTGGAAAGTCGCGTATAAGTTACGTCACATATATATATATATATATATATATATATATACATTAGTTGTAACTCATAGCATATTGGAAAGTCACTTATAAGTCACTCGTACCTCGTGGTACGAGTTACCTTTACATTTTTTATCCTTTGTTTTTCGGGGAATGCTCTGAAGAGCTTTTTGAAGTAATACCTGCTTCGGAGTTCCGCCATCGTACTTCACGAAACCGCCAAATAGCTCACCCCCATATTATGCATAACTGGAAATCCCATACAGTCAGGTTCTCACGCTCCTTCCTCTCGCGAACAAGCAAAATGTGGAATGTCCTTCCTCGGAAGGTTCTCCCGCCGAGCTTCAACAAAGATCGTTTTAAAAAGGGTGTCTACAAGCACCTTTCCGGGCTAGCAAATCAGTAATTTGTAGAATGTAATACACAACATAACATACAAACAGTAATGTCGCTGACTGATGTTGCAGTTGTCCATAGGCTACGGTTATCATTTACCATATTCAGGTGAGCCGTCTGCCTTTTTGCTGCAGCTTTTTATAAAAAAAAGCTTACAGCATACTAGAAATTCCAGTATGAGTCATGTACGTTATACTGGATAATCATATACACGTGACTTGTAACCCACTTACAGCATACTGTAAAGTCATATACATGTAACTCGTAAGTCATAGTATACCGGAAAGTCACATTTATGGTACTCGTAGCTTACAGCATAAAGGAAAGTCACATAAGTTGCTCGTAATTTGCTGACAGAATAATAGTAGGTACCCTAGTAGTTTTTAGTTACAGGATTAAAAAAGCTAATTTTATTTCTACTAAAATATTTTAGTCTCATCTCGTAACTTTAAGTTGCATTTAAGAGTTTGAACTTAACAAATTCAATTGAAGAAAGTAAAGATTAAGTAATTTCTGTGAAACGTACTTAAATGCTTTCTAATCTAAAGTTTAAAATTTTGAACACGTTGTCTCATATTTAAGTTGTATAATTGTTGAAATTATGAACTTGAACTTGCTTATAAATTTGATTATTCTTACAAAATTGATAATAAAAAACAACCTCTCGACTTTGAAACAATGAATAAGTATCATGCGTTAATTATTTATTAAATGTTAAGAAATGATAAATCTGAAAAGCTTTAGCGTTTCTTAATTTTTAATTTAGTTCATAAAAAATCAAAATATTGTATGTTTGAATTTTTAGCTACATTTCTTGTAATTTAAATTATACACATCTCGCAAAAATAAAAATAATCACTTTCTCTTAGGTTCCGAGGATTTTTTTCCTAACAAATTAATTGTTTTACAAAAAATATTCTAAGGAATATCAATTTGAATAAACTTTATGATAGTTTTGTGCATGCTTTAGAACAAAAACGTACACTCAACATCATAACATTCGTAACGTAAGCGAAAGTTGCATTACGAAAGTCGCTCTTATGAATTTTGTTTTTGTTTTAACATAGTTGCTAAATTAATTCTAAGTCAACCAATGAGAATCTCACCAACGGTAGCCCCCAAACTTGGACCGTTAGTGCGAGGTAACTACTGGTGATTTGTACACTTCGGTCGAAATGAGAAATGGCTGGGCCCTCAAGCGCGGTGCTTGATTCAGAAAAATAACTCAAACGTAATATTATAGAAGCACAGATGGAAAACTTTATTGTCAACCATTGTTTCTGGTACTGGAGCTTTATAATGCTATTATTTTACGCTCCTCCACCTCTGTAAAGGACTTTGAACGGTAACCTAAGGAGAGGAAAATGTTTTTCGAGATAATGTATGTTTTGACTGAAATTGAGAAAAACATGGCGCTGCTCTGTTGTTGTTTAGCTACAACTAAACCAAAAGAAGGGTTGTGGTTCCATATGACTGTATATATTTTATATTCATTTGTTCTTGCATAAGTTATAAGTTCCTTCTCATAATTTGACAAAATATTAAATATCTTCGGGCACGGCCGTGCCATGTGAGCTAGCGGGTACCGCTGGGACTACCTTTTCTCGAAACGATAATTATATTACAATTAAGTATAAAATTTATTTGATTCTAAACAATGATATTTCTAAATTTCTGATTTTCGTTTTACATACATTTTGTTAGATTTTTGAGGTTCTTGACCGAAACAACACTGAAATATTTAAGTTTAATAAAAATCGTTTTTAACCGACTTCCAAAAAGAAGGAGGTTATCAATTCGGTCTGTATGTTTTTTTTGTGTTTATTCACCGATTACTCACCCAATTGTGCATTGATTTTTACTTGTTTTTTTTTGTATTTGGTCGTTCATACTTCAGACGTAGTCCCATATAAATTTTATCAAAATCGATACCTACTTTGGTTTTTATAACAAAATAACTGTTAAAATATCATCCAAGTGCCTGTAGAAAAGTAAATAGCAAGTAGCGTACATAATATGTATTGTATTTCATATTTTGAAGTCGTTTTTTTTTCTGTATTTAAAACTATAATTATTAAGAAATAAAATTACAACTGCTCCATTTGAAGTCAGACGAAGAAAAAGTTACATGGGCGCAGCAAAATATTCTTGGCCTTCGTTAAAAACAGATGGCGCTTCTGAGAACTATCAAAAATTTATTGAATTTCTAGCAAAACTAGTATAATTTACATAATTTAACAATATCAGGTACACAAGACTTTTAATAAACGAAAATAAGTATCTGTATTAAAAGAAAAACAAAACAGCCGACTGCAGAAAAGCAGTTTTTGCAGTCTAACTTACGATTTCGTTACGCTTGATGCGCTGTTGAATATAAGTTTCTTGTGAGAAAGTATGCGTAAAACATATAAGTTATATATATATTCGTAATCATCGTTAAAAATTCTTTATTTTGATACCACACTCGATGTATTTTGAAAACATTTTTTTTTAGATTACTTTTTGCCGCCAAAAATCCTTAATTTTGTTTTTCTTAAATTTTGATGTACCCAGTGTCACTCTCACGACTAAGACGAATCTATTGACACCACTTACATCAAAATCGGTCAAGCCGTTTAGACTCTAGGGCGTGCCAAAGAAATATACATACATACACTCGAAAACATAACCCTCCTTCTTACGCAGTCGGGTAAAAAGTAGCAGTGGACCCAATTTTTACATGCTTACATAATAGACAGTGAAAAATATAATTTATTTATAGCCTTTTTTGGGTTCCGTACCCAAAGGGTAAAACGGGACCCTATTACTGAGACTTCGCTGTCTGTCCGTCCGTCCGTCTGTTACCAGGCTGTATCTTATGAAACGTGATAGGTAGAGAGTTGAAATTCTTACAGGTGATGTATTTCTGTTGCCGCTATAACAAAAACTACTAAAAAATAGAATAAAATAAATATTTAAGGTGGCTCCCATACAGCAAACGTGACTTTTTGCTCGTTTTTGCTCGATATTGATAACGGCAACAGGTAGACGCTTGAAATATTAACTAAATTTTAAGTTATATTAAATATTAATAAATAATTAAATTAAAATAAAATTAATATTTACGGGGGGCTCCCATACAACAAACATGATTTTTTGCCGTTTTTATAGATAATGATACGGAACCCTTCGTGCGCGAGTCCGGCTCGCACTTGACCGGTTTTATTTTCTTTGTCAGGCTTACAAGTATCTGACCTTTTCGAATCCATGTCGTCGAGCATAAATCTGATAGAATAGTAAGTGGACGTGATAGTAACACGTCTTTTACTAGATAAGTCACTGGAGCCACTACGTACCTACGCAGTTATGTAGTGAAATCGACAACCACCAAGTATTTTGGTGTCATATTTTTGATCAATCAAACCGCAAACGTATATTCGCGTTTATTTTTTAACTGCTAAATTGTAAAATACTTTGCATTGTATGTGGTCACTGGTCTCTCGGATTTCAGTCAGTTGATGAAAGTCAGTTTTCCGTATTCAATAGGTTACTAGATGACAGATGTCATAATTTTGATTATGAAAATATCAATTTCACTCCTAACTTTACAAAACAAAACATACATGTACGAGGTAAAACCGCGGAGCGCAGCTAGTATTTTTACGACAATAGCTGAGACATCTGTCATCTAATCTCACCTGTGACCACGAACACTGCAAATTTTGAGATGTCAGGTCCTACAAAAATACACAATAAATACCTGGTTTAAAAGTATTTTCATTTCAGTTATGTTCAACTTTTAATAGACTTCAGAGATCTTCATCTGGGACTTTAGGAATAGGTTTCTTCTAGGAGTTCTAGGTAAGCGTATTCCATCGTAGACCGCAACGTCGCTTAAGATCAGGCGAGTTGGCCGTCAAGCGCAAACCTATTTCTACATACAAAAAAGTATATGGCCGACTGGCCTCGCAACTCAGTTATGATAATCAGGGAGTGAAGATTAATCTAACGACACTAGCACATCAAAATCGCTCAAGCCGTTTAGGCTGTAGGCGCTCATAGAAACATAAATAGGTATGTATGTTTCTATTTGTATGTATCTAGGTAGATACATACAAACATAAAAAGATACATACACTCGAGAAACATAACCCTCCTACTTACGCAGTTGTATAAAAACTGATTACCTATAAAGTAGAATAAACTGTATTATTGAACTTCAAAGTTTGAAAATGTAATGTATGAATGAGATAGGTAAATGCAATTTCATATCTTATCTCAATCATAATTATTTTAATCTGTAAAAATACGAGTAATTAAATGCTGATGTTAACTGATTATGATCATAATATTAAATTCCAAAAACATCAACCACGCTACGTAATCTACTGATAATTAAATATACTTATAGTTATACACGAAAACAAGTATACGACAAATTATCCAACGTGGAGCTCTATAATTAGTAATTACACAAGTAATTTCAATTTCAATTAGTAAGATCTCTTTCCAGCATGTGCCAGGCAGCTAAGCTATGAGAGAGATGAAGCTAAGCCATAGAATTCGAGAAACTAAGCCAATCTATGAAGTTTCCGGCAGCCTAGACGGGAGACTGTCTGACTTGCGATCCGCAGGTCCTGGGTTCGAATCCCGCGGCACGCACCTGTCTTTTCGAAGTTATGTGCGTATTGTTGATTGCCGCCAACTTCAAACGGTGAAGGAAAACATCGTGAGGAAACCTACATCTTTGAGAGTTCTCAATCATCTTGAAGACTGCCAACCCGCACTTGGCCAGCGTGGTAGACTATGGCCTTAGCCTTCTCACAATGAGAAGATGGCCCGCGCCCAGCAGTGGGACAGTTCGACAAACAGGGCTGATAAAAATAAAGGAAATCTAATAAAAATTATTTAAGGACAAGGTTTTATTAATGCAATCACTTTTCATGGTGGCTTATGGTGACTAAAATAATGAGTATAATTCGACAAATATGTCAGGTTCAGGGAGTTCCAATGGAAATCTCCAGGCTTAACCTCAAGATCCTCATTATCATGTCTATTGGAAGGTGAAATTGACAAAACAAACTAGCCTCAACCTATACAACCTAGACTCAAAGAGATAAAGACCTGAAAGAGATAAATTTACCTAAAGAGAGGTGATTTATTAAAGTGAAAGATTTGCCATATCTCAGTTCTCAGAATTTTCGTATCGAAGGCCTTTTAGTATCTTGACCTTATATCTGTTGTACTTTCTTAACACACAAGATAGCATTGTCAATGTTCTCAAGTCATGACACCGCGTTGCTCGACGTGTCGCGACTGAAGACGAGTCTGGTGATTACCTTATTTGAGGCTTGCCACGGAATGCCGGGGAAACGTATCTACGTATAACTACCTAGTAGTTCTACGAACAGTAGACCTCGCGAGAGAGCTTATGAGCAGCTCACCTTGGGCCATCTGTACATACTTAATACCTAGATAAAGTTGGCTTAGGAAGCCGTATTAAAAACGAAAGAAAATTTGATCAATTGATGCAGAGACGCTTTGCTCGCTCGATCATCAAATAATTTAAATATGGAGAAAACGTAAAATCAAGAAAATTATTCAGCGCTAAAATGCATCAAACACTGCATGCGCCCTCACTGTTACACGCAATCTCAAGTTGTTTGTCGTATCTCGACAACCACTTGACCAATTCTGTTTATTTTTACGTCAAGTTGTAATAATTGTGTACTTAATCTACCTACCAAATATCATTAAAATCGGTTGGCACCGCAATAAACTTTCCCCTTTTTTTTGGGGGAAGTTTATCCACCCCTCCTATCAAAAATCGTCGAGGGCATTTTTTTTAATAATCCATAGAACCTATATGCCAAGTTTCTTCAAAATTGGTTCAAAATTACGCTCTGTACGCGAGTACGAAAATACAAACTCACGAATCACAAACAAACTGACAGACGAAAGAAAATTTGGCCAGTTGATGCAGAGACGCTTCGCTCGCTCGGTCAATAACATCATTGCCTGCACTCGACTATCTTGGCACTTTCCGCTATTGAGTTCCAGTAGCTAGCTGAACGCGCGTAGCTATATATCTCGCGAAAAATATATTAGAAAATTTGAAATTATTAGAGAAAATAGAAATGAATTTGTAAATAAATAAATTTATTTGGTTCTAATTTTTCTAATATCCATAACCAATGATTTTATATGTTTAAAAATGTTGTGACTATCTAAGTAGATAGGAAAAATATATAAAAAGTATATATTTAACTTTATACTGGCGACGGAGTAGTGAAAAAACATATTTTCCTACTCTTCAGTCAATTTCAAAAATAATAAAGAAAAACTTTTTTTATTATTTCTCCTATCTAAATAAACAAATTTATTTCTAATGCTTCTAATGTATCTATAATATAAAATATACATGGAGACCTGAGCAACCACTTTTTAATAAAACACATACCGAAATGAAGTACAGCTGTAAGTAAGTACCAACCCGTCACAGAATAGACAACAGTACTTTCGTACCGGTACAGTAGTTATTTGAAGTACATTAGGTGTATAGAGACCTCAATTTGTGAGTTCGCGAACAGTTTAAAACTACGCAGCCCCGGGCCGTGGACTGATGTTTTAAACAGTGTTTCGGACAGAGAAAACTGTGGAGCTTCAAGCTTGAAATTTTGATTTGAACCTCGCCACAAGATAAAGAGAATCTAAGTAATGATATTTATTTGTTTACATTTGGTCGACAGTTCATACACTTGAGTGTTACTTACTAGATCGTAAATAATGGACGGAGCACACTTATGGAATGTATATTGGCTCTCAAATACAGCTCTCATAGCACATCCTTACTAGTGATGTAAATATCCTGTCACCATGCTATTTTTCTTTCACCAAAAGCTGGAGCTATTTTTTATCTTTATTTAGTTTAGAGAGAATTTAGACATATGTGCTGAGCTGCCCTCATTGTCCTTTTGCGTGTCAATTCATTGCACAACCAACTGAACTCATCGCTTCACAATTTCTTTATAAGGTATAAATCTTTCAGTCTAATTATTATATTAGTTTTAAAAACTTGACAACCAACTTGAAAATGGGCAATTTTGTTCTAAAAACCGACTACTAAACCGATTTTGAAGAAATATCTATGGGACCAATTTCAAGTTATATTCTTTTAAGCAAAATAATATTTTTTCAAATCAGTTTACAAATGACGGAGCTTCATATATATAAATGAAAAACTTACTCTATAAGTCAAAACCAGTAATAAGTTGAACCATGTTTAATTGTACTCGAAAATTCAATGTATCGCAATTATTCATCTACTATAAAAATCGTATTGAAATGAACATTCTCTACAGTTTCCCCGTTCCTCCATGGGATCTCTACGTTTATAAAGTTGATGTTTAGTGTTAAATTCCAACTCCATTACAATAGCACGCCGCTCCCGGCTATTAGAAAACTAATATACTCTGTGATGACCAGCCCCAACTTTGTATCCATAAACAATTTTAACAGGTTATTTTATTATGTTAGGCTGGCAACACTTCGAGGTAATGGAGGTGGGTAATAGGTGATGGGAAACGTGATGGATTTTTATTGTTTTTCGTAAAGGTTTAGTGCGAAAACTTGGTAATTGTTTTTAGGGTGCGGAATGTCGAAATATAGGTAGTGGGAAAAGTTTACGAGAAAAATAAGAAAATGGACGATTGGTTTGTAGCGTTAGCGTTGTAGCGTAGCATTGTAGCGTAGCGTTGTGGTGTAGCATAGTAGCGCAACGTTGTAGCATAGCATTTTAGCGTAGAGTTGTGGTGTAGCATATTAGCGCAACGTTGTAGCATAGCATTTTAGCGTAGCGTTGTGATGTAGCTTAATAGCATAACGTTGTAGTATAACATTGCAGCATAGCGTTTTAACGTAGCGTTGTAGTGTAGCGTTGTATCGTAGCGTTGTAGCGTAGCTTTGTGGAGTAGCGTTTTTCTCATTTGATATTTTGCTGTTTTCTTAATTTTAACACACTTTTATTAGCTTCATACGTATGTTAGTATGTATGTAACGGAAATTTTGAACAAGATTTTGACCCCCTTCAAAACGTCGAATTAACTCGTGGCATCCTTATCAAGGACCGATGACAATACAATAATTAGATAAGATTAAGTGTGTTTTCTTAGTTTTTTAGGGTTCCGTACCTCAATAGGAAAAAACGGAACCCTTATAGAATCACTTTGTTGTCCGTCTGTCCGTCCGTCCGGGTGTCAAGATCTTGGGAACGCGTGAAGGTATCGAGTTGAAATTAAAACCATATACGCAGATCCATAGTATCTTGCTGCAGAAAGAAAAATAAAATTTCTCAGTTTTTCAAAAAAAGTTACAGCCTAATATGTCGTAAAAAAAGCATATTTCGACACTCACAGAGAAATCAAAACCTATGGGGTAGTTCCCGTTGACCTAGAACTATGAAATTTGGCAAGAAGCATTGTGTTAGAGTACGCATATAGGAAAAAAACGAAAACTGGACATTTTTAATTTAATCACAAAAAAATTGTGTCTCTATGCAAGGAATGAGGGCCCAAATTTTAAAGTGATTAACCATATCATGTGGGGTATCATATGAAAGAGCCTAAGCATAAGCATTAGCATAAGCTAAAACAGGTTTTTAACACATTCTTCGCCCCCTGCAGACCCTTCACTTCAGCTGGGCACCAAAACTTTTTAGGCGAATTTTGATTAAGTACAGAGTGGCCGCGCAAAGCAACGTTGACTGCCTCGAACGCCGGCGGTTTACTGACTACTACAAAATGAACGAGACGCTTGCTCGGATCCGAGTGGTGAGCAAGGAATGTGTTAAATATTTTTACGATGTATATTTTTCGGTCTATGAAGGAAAATATAAAAAATATATATGATTTCCCCCTTTTATTTAGTTTGTACGGAACCCTCGGTGGGCGAGTCTGACTCGCACTTGTCCGGTTTTTAAACTAATATACTGATTTGCAACTATGTCATGTAAATAATACACCAAGGCAAGTAAGCCTATTCAAATAATTGTCAAACGTTACTTGGTATGTTTATTTGATTTTCAATTAACAAATACTTTTACAACAAAGTTTTTTATGAAAGTATGCCATATTCTTATCTATAATAAGAGCTATAATCATATCAGTTTTTTTTCTAATCTATTTATTCATTTCGGACGGTTTATAATTAAAATTAAAAAAAAAATACGAATTTTAACATCACATACTCCTGTTATTATGTATTTGTAAAAACTAAATAACAGCTTTGTCGTTCTGATCTCATTAAAAACCTCAACCACCGAATTATTTGATGTTATCACATCAAAAACAAAACTGAAGCAACGTCGCCATTTCACAATCCCTCTTGCTGAATAATCTGTATTTGATTAGGTGCGAGTGCCGAAATTTCTCGTACTTCACGCGATAACAATATTAATCATTCAAGCTTGTAAGGCGCGTCACTCACTGGTAAGTCGAGGCGCGGTCGCAGTGGCGTCGCGGCACAGTCGAGGCGTGGCGTTTTTGTTAGAGTCGAGGCGACGTCGTCGCCTGCGACGCGACTCTAGTGTGTGGGCGCACTGCCATTTGAACCTGAAGGAAACGTAGAAGCGGCGCGCCGCTTGTGCTCCCGTGCCTCGACGCCGCCTCGACTCCAGCTCGTGTGGGCGATGCGCCTAAGGCACGGAGGTTTGGCACCGTCGCTTCAATTAAAGAAAACTTTTAAATTTTCTTAGTTTTTCTTTCTTTTAATGTTTTTTAACCAATTTTCAAAAATTTCTCAATTCGACTGCATGTTTTTCTTTTTGTATGTTTGTTATGCGTTTACTCTGCCAAATATGAATTGATTTTAGTATTATTTTTTTTATTTGGTAGGTAATATTTTAGGAGAGGTCCCATAAAAATGTTGATAAAATTGGTTAGTACTTTGTTTTCTAAAACAAAATAACTGGAAAAAATATGTCATCCAATTAAACGAAATTGCACATTTTGTAGTCGGTAATTTCAGTGTTTTAAACTATAATTATTCAACCCCAGCTGCAAACGGAGGGGTGTTATGATTTTCATGTGTGTGTCAATAAATCTGTGTACTGTGTACAAAAAGTGTTAACAAACGATCGTATCTGTTTGAACCTTAAAAAAATGTTACTAGATAACATAACGCACAACCACACTAGTCAAATTATGGCCTAACCCTTCTCACAATGAGAAGATAGCCCGTTCCCAGCAGTGGGACAGTTTGTAAAAACAGGGCTGATAAAAAAAAAGATAACATGAATATAATTTAATTATTGAAAAATGCTCTTATTCAAATTTTAATGTCGCGTCTAATTGTATAAGCAACAAACAATTAATTATTCAACAACAAATTACGAGACAACAGTAATTATGCCAACGACAACTTTACTATCCTGTTAAATTTAGTTAATTTAAATGATGCTGTTGTCACGTTATTACAGTTAGGATAATTAGTGGAAGCTAGACTGGAAATATAGCATGTAGATAATAAACCGCGTAGAACAAATCTGTTCACATAATTAATACTAAGCATTACTTGGTACGTTCGATTATAATTTATGACCTAACGTTTTACTAATATTTTTAACTTTCCTGCGTCAAAATATCTGATGCAAGGAAAATACACAATACAAATGCATAATTTTCAGGGAAACAGCCTTTCGTACAGCCATGCCAATCAGTCACGAAAAAAGTTACCAACCAACCTTCACGCTTCATTCGCTTCCATATTCGAACTTGTTCGAGCAAAAACTCCGGGAATAATTAAAGGGGAGCATACAGTAGAGTTATCCGGTACCCTTGTCACACAGATGACGGACGAGACAAAAACATAGTTTGTGTGAACACAGTCTTTTTGCCTACCCCTTGCCTCTAAGCCGTTTGTACGAGAATTTTTGTTGTTCACAATTTTGCGCCTTTATGAATGGGTCTGTTGTGTTTACGGCCTTTTTAGGGAAGTTCTGTGGAGACAAGCTTTGAATGCTTAAGCCTAGGATACAAGGTGATAGGATGTTGGTCTTTCATAAGAATTTAAGTGCGCTGAATCACAGAATACCTAATAGTACAGAAACTGAACCTGCTTGTAAATAGATTTTGATTTCTAACATCATAAAAACGTTAGACCTTAGAAAAAGTGTGGACAATTAAATAAATAAATAATAAATAAATTATGGTGGACAATTCCCACAACACCATCTAGCCCAAACTAAGCGAAGCTTGTACTTTGGAAACTAGAGGGCTGATAGAATACATAAACACTTTTTTTTGTAAATACACACTCAAACACAGAACACGTATATACACTCAAACACAGAACAAACATCCACATTATCATCACACAAATGTTTGCCCTGGGTGAGGGCCAAAACTCGAACTCACGACCTCCAGCTTAGCAGGCAGACATACAACCAACTGAGCTGCAAGGCCAGTCTGTTGGCCAGAATTGTGTGTCAATATCAATATATAGTTAATTACACGTTTAATAACAACTTTTTCCATTGAAAGTATTCTTAAATCGCGGGAAAATAAGCTGTTTTGTGGTAACATTTGTTTCAAATTAGATTCTGAAATCTTGGCAAGGAAATAACATCTATTTATCACGTAGACGCACAGTGCTTACAATTTTTCTTGTTCACAATGATAAATATTGAAATTGCAACAACGATTTCAATATTTTTTCCTGATTTTAAAATATTTTCAAGTGATCACGCTTTCATTCAAAAGTTCGCAGTTCGTAGTAACAAATTTCAATAGTAGTTAAAAGCAAACGCAAAGAGGAAAAGGAAAGACGGCCAAAGATGATCGACCGCGACCAAAGGAATTCAGTGATGATATAATTGCCGCATATACCAGACAATAGGAAAGACAAATAGCAAAAGCTGAAAGTAGCCTTAACGGGCAAGTGCCTTTATTAACTACAACAGAACAATATACAAAGTCAACTAACTAAACTACTACACAAAAAACATATCGATTACCCCAGACCGATAAAGGTCTAAAGACAAAAAGAAAGTAGCTAAATAAATTGGTTAAATATTTATATTCCATTATTAATATTCCATGACAGAAGTAGAGCACTAGCAGTTCCACAGTGGAACAGCAGATACCGAGTATTCTAATGAGCTAAAATTACCTAACAATAACACTAATGATGACGTTGCATAAAGGAATGACTTGCTTGTGTTGCCTCTCAGTTGCATGAATATGATTTGCCTTGCATGAATTCCTTAATAACTGTAGGTATTCCACGTCCAAAATAACACGTTCAGAACAAAACTAGGTTAGCTAGGTACGCAACTATGCTTTCCTAGCTAGGAAGGCATAGTTGCGTACGGTGGAACGGAACATCAATAATTTTACCGGCTTATACGCCTCGCTGGCATTTTGGACCTAAAGGTAGGAACCCACTGAATTACGTGCAGTGCGATCCCTATCCCTATCCCCTGCGACCGTTTTGGTAGGCGGTGGGGCCAAACATCTGACCCACCGCAGGGACCACGGGCGTAAGACACGGGGTCGTCTTGCGCCCCTTCCGATGTGGTCCCAGAGGAGGAGATCGTGACGTGTCTCTGTGTCATGTTTACACCCGTTACCCCCCGAGGAGGGTCCGGAAACGGACGGCTGCGGCGGGTCATGGATGGAATCAGAAACGGTACCCATGACCCGCCCTGAGCGCGGCCAAGGAAGGACACCGTGGAGTTTTAGTGGGTTCAAGTCCCACATAGCCGCACTGTCTCCCCGTGGCAGTGCGGTATGCGAAGGCATTTCTCCACGTAAAAAAAATATGTCCCCAATGATATAATATAATAATATTTATTTATTTATTTTATTTAAATATTATGAATATCGCTACCCAAGCAGAAGTATATGGTAAAACAAGATAGATCTATTGTAGACCCCTGTTTGACACCGTTGTTGACTACAAACTGTTCTGTGACATCATTTTCATGATGTGTGGAACTCAACATGCTTTATTAAAGTATGCACGCAAAGTTAACAAACTTTTACGAGAATAGTTTAATAGTTTAAACTATAGTTCAAACAGAAACCTAGAGAAAACTCTTGTATAGTCCGCTTTGAGTGAATTGAAGCACCGATCATTTCAGTCAGAAGTTCGGCTGTCGAATAGTAATTAAACATTTCTAGGTTCTAGATTAAAGATCAATACAGGATGTAGAAATTCCAAAAGGAACAGAAACATGAACTGGAGCTTAATTGGAAAAAGCGTTCCAGTTCTGAAGAACGTTGTTTGTATTCATGTCCGGTCGTTGATATTTTTGAAATTTCTGCAATATTGAAGAAAAATGTCTTATTTTGCCATTGCTAAATATTGCAATTTACAACTAGTAAAAAACTGTTTGAAATAATTCGTAAAGTCACGTGCTACATCGACTAAATAAATTGATAATCGTCAAACAAGGTCAGAGGCCTTTCAGCGGCTTAATAACTCTGACACTAGGGCTGGCCACTCAGCTTATACGAACTAACTTTTTATCGCCTAAATATAAAAAAAAACTATATTTCGAAGTGGAACACAACCTTATAAGAATTGCGGGCAAGGGTTTACACCTGGGACGGCGGGCAAAAGTCCCGGACCCACGAGAATCGTAGGATTGCCGAGATTCCGTGGTTTCTCGGGACAACTGCTAAAATAGTTACATACCTATCGGAGATATCTGCGCTGGAACACGGGAAAGGTGCAAAAGATTACTTCCTGATGGTACAATATAACATACATTTAAAAATTGTCACGGTCCTTACAGTTTCAATATTTTTGTTATTATTGTATTCATCGTTTTATTGCTAGTAGTTAAAAAGGCAAATCTTAGAACAATTAATTGTTTTATTTTATGACTGTTTAATATAAGAGAACCGAATTTGTAAAACGACTTGCCTTTTATAGCGATTTTGTTATAAGGCCAATAAACAATTTGAATTGGAATTTGATTTAATTATGTTTTATACAAAATGTGTCAGAATTTATATTAAAATTCTGACCCTGAACTCACGGACTTAATTTTCATACCTATAAATTATTAATGCATAACACAGACACACACACACACACACACACACACACACACACAACAACCTAAGTGATTTTTATGTATGAAAATTAACTTAAATCAAAGTGAAAATTTTGTCGAATAAATTATGTATATTGTTTTTTAGTTTTAAAAACTAGTTTTTTTTCCATTTAAATAAATTAAGAAAAAAAGGTATATTTTTCATGGCGCCATCTGTGAAATTTTGATAGAACTTTTTCCATACCTACCCTACGTCGTGCTGCTGACATTGTACGAAACACGCTCTCGAATTTTTTAGTTTACATCATCTGCAGTAGATGGCAATCTATAAATACATGACTACACGAAATTTAATTTTAATCCCATCATAAATATAAAATATTCAAATTCACGACGTCTTCACACTCCACAGCAATAAGTTTTGTATGACAAATAAGGTGTGATCTTCTGTGTGGTGCCACCACAGAATCGAACAAGGGTATCTGCCAATTTTGTCTCATTTTACAAAAAAGCAAAAGACAGACGATGACTCGTCATCCACGATAATTATTATAGTTTAAAAAAACTAAAACAACAGTCTTCAAAATCCGCCAGTCCGTTTCCTTGGATGTCATTTTTTCCAGTTCATCTGTTTTATAAACCAAACTGTTAAACCGATTTCAATGAAATTTCTTTGAAACCAATCAGAAATTAAATTCTTTCAAACAAAAATATATAATTCGGTATATAAATGACGCAATTGTGCTGTAACAAACAAAAAAATTATAACCGAATTGAGAACTTCTTTGAAGTTGATTAAGAATAAAAGCCATCACCTGTGGAAACACGGGAGTTTCCAGCAGTTCAAGCTGGAAACTTCAGTGTTTTGACATGATGACCCATCCATAAACCCCTAAAAAGACCTGCCTTGTGATTCTAAGGGTTCATAGATATTTTGTTTTTGCACTATCTTATTTATCTATGTATTTAGCCTGAATCCGTCCCTGCTGGGTATAGGCCTCCTCTCATTACCATAATATACTAAGTACCTACCTACTTATAAATTACAATAGGTACTAGAATTCTATTCGTTCCAAACCAAGACTTCACGACCCTGAAAACATTTTGATCGATGTTGTACTTGTATCCAAATTTATTTTTAGTAGATTTTAGTAGATTTCGTTTTTAGTTGAGCTTCAAATGATTTTACCCGACTGCATAAGAAGGAAGCCTATGTTTTTCAAGTGTATGTAAGAGTGTATTTATGTATGTATCTATGCCAAAGATACATATTGTATCTTTGGCACGCCCTAAAGCCTAAACGTGTAGTGTCAATAAATCGTCATAATAGTGGGAGTGACACTGAGCACGAGATTAATTCACGATAACACGCACGAAAACAAAATAGAAGGACTTGAAATTCTTAAATACAATTGAGTATCAAATTAATGATAAACCCTTAAGTATTTTTCTAGTAATAATAATTCTGTATTTTTTCTGTTGTCTGACTTTCAATAAAGAATTACATTAACATAGAAAAATCATAGATGTAAAAATATACAATAAAACTTTAAAATCAGTGTCTCGTCAAGATTGATTGGGAAATAATACCTGTACGCGCGTACCCAAATCCAAAAAAATATCGGACAGATGAAAGCAAATTTTGCCAGTTCATGCGAAGACCGTATATAGCTTGCTTCGCTCGGTCATTAAGATTAGCATAGATTTCAGTCAGTTATATTACAATTATTTTATAGCAATTGGATTGTAAAGACTATCTAAAGATACCTACATTTATCGATTTGGAGTAATTAATCGATTTGCATAAAAAAGTAGTCTATGTAGTTGCGCAAACATAAAAAAGAATAACTGTATATCAATTAAATGATAACAAATCTTAGAAATCAATGATTACGATCAATTAGTAATGAATGATAAGTATATGATTCTCCGAAACGTAATCAAAGTAGGTGTGGAGCCTAATATAATGGATTTACCCATGATTTCCATCTAGATAAACACCTACGTACCTACCTACATAACCTTATTAATAAACATGTTTTGGAAAATAAACATTATCTGCCATTGATGTTGTTAATAGTGGTTCTTAATCTATTCATTCAACTAGATAATTATAGTTTAAAAAACATTTCAGTTTTTCTAGATAATTATACTTAGTTTAAAAAACATTTCAGTTTTTCTAGATAATTATACTTAGTTTAAAAAACATTTCAGTTTTTTTAAGCTAATAATTATCTAGATACAACTGATTTTGAAATGCGGAATTTTGTTTTAAAAACCAGACTAATGAATTTTGTTTTTTTAATGTATAAATAGGTTCGCGCTTGACCGCCAACTCGCCTGATGTTAAGCGACGTTGCGGTCTACGGTGGAGCGCGCTCACATAGAAGAATGATTAAATATCTTAGACCAATCTGAAACTATTGTGATCAATTCTGAAGGCACTACTAAACTAATTAAAATGATTAAACTCACTAATTTCAATTAAATGACCAAGTGCGTGTCGTGACACGCGTAATGTAGAGTTCCGTAGTTACATATCATAATTTATGTGACCTTAAAACAGGGTCTTTTGTTTGATACTATTACTACGAACATATGATTTATCATACGTTAATTTAAATGAAATATTCATTTTTGACTTTTCTAAGTAATTATTTTAAGTTGATCGAATATAACTCGATAATTTGTAAATCCTACTTAGCAGTCATAGATTTCCTTTTAATTTCGTCATATTATATTCTACTAGCAAGATTTTTTTCATATCTACAAAGTCAAGGGCGGTAGAAGGGCCGACACGGACACGTGACTCTAACAAAAATTATCACTTCTTGAACCTTAATATTTCGCAAACTGATCCCTAAATTGAAAAATGGTTTTCGCACACCCGCAATGTTTTTGATTACCTATCCAACGAGAAAAAATATTCATCCCCACTTTACATGTAGCGGAGGTAGGTACCCCAATTATTATAAAAAAAAATCTACGACTTTCTCGGCATTATTAATATGCATATCCATACCAAATTAGAGCTTTCTAGTACTTACTCGTATTGATTTTGAGCAAAGCCGCGGACGGACAGACAGACGGTCATGGTGAAACTATAAGGATTCCTTGTTTACTACGGAACCCTAAAAAAGAGAACAAAATTGTATGGGCGTATGGTTTGTTTTTTGCATAAGTTCTATTCTAAAGGCAAATGTTTCAAATAACTTAATTATTTGAAACATTTGCCTTCAGAATAGCTCGTATTAATTTTAATTCAAATTTCTGCTATTAATCTTTCTTCTAGTCCTGTAGTGACCATTCAGGGTCACAAGGTCTAGTGGTCCAAAATGTCCAGTGACCCAAAAGGTCCCTTGACAGCATTTATCAAGCGTAGCATTTGCAATACGAAAATTACTAATATTATCAACTTACTTTTTTTTTGGAACCTAATTTTAACTTAGGTACTTTTTGTGGCAGATATTGTGTAGAATACAATAGTTATTTGTTATTTTAGGCTGTGTTCCCTTTTCCTGAGAGCTGCAATGTTAGAATTTTTAAGTCTTGAGTGAACATGGTGGGCTCTCCTGGTGTAGAACAAACAAACTTGGTTTAAACGCTTACGTAGAATAACGATTTACTCGTGATTTACAGACATCCAATTCAATTCCAATCAGAAATATTCGTACAGACAACTTATTCCTCTTTTAAATCTAATCAGAAATATTCATTCAGATAGCTTATTCCCAATTGAAATGAAATCAGAAACAACCGTTCAAAACCTTATACCCAATTAAAATCGAATCAGAAGTGTCATACAATAATTATAATTTAAAAACTGAAGCAACCGACTTCACATGGATGCCATTGTCAGAACTGGACCAAATTTAAATGGAACCACACGGGAAGCACCAGATTTTAAATAAAAAAATAATCATCTAAATCGGTTCACCCAGTCGAAAGTTATGAGGTAACAAACATAAAAAAGCCTCCTCCTTTTTTTAAGTCGGTTCAAAATATCGGTCTATAGCGTTTCCTGCGAGTATTTAAATTAAGGATTTAAATGATAACACTTTTCAGAAATGTTCACGACTCAGCTACTAAATCTGATGAAAAATTTATAAAGTACATTGTATTTAAAAGATAAACTACATAAATAGGCTACTTACCAAATTCTCGAAATAAATAAAAATCTTTACGTACTTTTCAATAAAAAAAATAACGAAATCAAAGCGGAATTGGTTTGATAACTAACTCATATAGATGGCATGATAAGGATTGATATAAATAATATGGCACATAGAAATTGATCAGTTTTTGTTCAGTGTGGTCAAAATGAAGACTATTGTCTTCTTAGTGCTGGTCGCTGCAGCGGTGTATGCTGACAAGGAGTCACGTGTTGCTGAAGAATGTGACGTGGAAGCTTGCCAGCTGCCTGACTGCAGATGTTTCTCAACAGATATTCCTGGAGGATTAGCGGCTAGAGATACTCCTCAGGTATGAATTTATCGGGTATAAGAACAAAAGATAGTGTTCTTTATTCAAACTTAAGATTAGGTTCATGAATTCAAAAATGCGTCCATCCAATCTCTATATATATATATTTAAATATATAAATCAATTGCTGTTCGTTTGTCTCGCTAAAACTCCAGAACGGCTGGGCCGATTTAGCTGATTTTGGTTTTGAAATGTTTGTCGTAGTCCATGGATGGTTTAAACGTTGAGAAAATATCGGGTCCACTCATTGATAGGTGATACGAAGAACGCCGGGTCAGCTAGTATATGTATAATAAATAGGTCTTGTATTTTATTAGGTTTCAGTATAATTGTTTTTACTTTTAATCAATTATATTTTATTCTGAGTTTTAAAGTTTAACATTCTACTAGATATATTTATTTCTTTATTTGACGAGCAGACAATACTACAGTTACAGTCAATTTGAGCTTTGAACAGCTCAAATTGACTGTAACTTACTCTAAGTGTCATTTCGCATCTTTAACAGCTTAGTTAAGGATTTTGGTCAGATCTTGATACAACACGTTTGATTACAAGAAATAGTTATCCTTACTTAAGTAATTATGGTACTAAAACAATTTTCGAAATAAATAAAAACTTTACAGCGCCTAGTTTTCCTAAAGATTTTAAAACTGATACAAATTTAACACAAAAATTTGACTAAAATAAAAAATTGGGAATGTACACAGAAATTAAGTAGGTACATATGCATTTGTGGTATATTTGCAATTTTGAAATTTAGTGTTTGGGAATCTCGACGAGTTAAAAGAATGAACTCTCTAGTGTTATCGAGGCCGAAGCTATGAGGGTAAAAAAATCCGACGGATCGCTTCGAGAAAAGATAGTTCCGGCGTGCCCGCTGGCTCACAAAGCGGGGGCACGCCCGTGCCCCCAGATATTGTCTTCACTTTGTTCAGCAGTTTCATTTCTTTACAGTTCGTCACCTTAACCTTCGACGATGCCGTTACCGTAGCTGCCATGCCCAACTATAGAGAAATTCTGCTCAACCGACGTAATTCTAACAACTGCCCAATAGGTGCTACCTTCTATGTCAGCCACGAATGGACTGACTACTCCGCAGTCAATGAGCTATACAACAACGGCTTCGAAATTGCTTTACACTCCATCAGCCATCGTACTCCACAAGATTACTGGAGGGATGCCAGTTATGACGTTATAAAAGAGGAAATCGCTGATCAGAGAAGTCAGATCGCTCGTTTTGCTAACATCCCTCAAAATGCAATCAGAGGTAAGTTTAAAAAAACTGATCACCCACAGACGCCTTTCAATTTATGCTGATTTGACGTCATATAGGATTTACAAATGTATATCTTTTTTCTTTCTTTTTTTTATACAAGATAGATCTACGATTGACCACCAACTCGCCTGATGTTAAGCGATGGTGTGGCCGAGGATGTAGCTCGTCGATCTAGAAGATCACACCCAGCCTTCCTTTCTAGAAGAACACACTCTAGCCTTGAAAATTCCAAGATTGTAGGTCTCAGGAAACAGAAATGGCTGCAAAGAATTCCATTCTTGCGCAGTACGCAACAGAAATGTGGATCTCTAACGCTGAGTACGGATTTACGAATCTAACGTATGTAGAATTAAAATGTTCCTTTTACTTCACCTGATCTCAATATTTTTGATATTTCACAAAAATTTAATGGTGTTTGGTACCATCAATATATTTTTGAATTTATTTATCTTACTAAATTTGTTTCTAGGTGTTCGCAAGCCCTTCCTCCAACTCAGTGGTGACACTAGCTTCCAAGTTATAAAGGACTTCAACCTTGGATACGATTGCTCGTGGCCGACTGTCCGCTACACGCAACCGGGTCTTTGGCCGTACACTTTGGACTATGCTTCTGGACAAGAGTGCAATATCGGGCCGTGCCCTACATCTTCCATACCTGGCGTGTGGGTGCAACCTATGGTTGCATGGACCGATCTCCAGGGCTTCCCTTGCTCAATGGCTGATGCTTGTGTTTTCCCGTATGTATTTCTTTAAAATATTTCAGTAATACTGTGACTGTTTTCGATTGTACCTTTTCAACACACTTGCTCGTAAAGTGGCCCTTATTCAACCGTTTTTATGGCCGAAAAGTATCCTATTAAACACGCGTGCTTTTGACTTTTCTATTACGCACTAGTGTCTTTACTTTTCAACCAATTCAAGGGCACCTGCGCGCGCATAATTAATTCAACCAATGCAAGGGCACCTGCGCGCGCACGATCTAAGCCTACTAGATTGTCAGAATCCAATCAGAGATGAATACTTCTACCATACCGGCCCATAACAAAAAGAATACACTCGAAAATCGTACTGGCAACCGAGAATATAACATAAAGAAATAAAACAGGCACGAATATTGCAACCAAAGAGAATGAAATATGCTACAACTGAAACATCTGTTGATTTTTGGATATTGTTTCAATAATTAAATATTTCAGTTATAAACGGGTGTTTTTTCCTCGCAAGTGTGTTGTAAAACGTCGTATGAAACGCGTGTGCATTATGGTCATTACACTCTCGGCTCTATTACGCCTCGACTGTAATGACCAACTTAGCATACTTGTATTATAATGTACTATTCTCTCTCATTAGACTGGCTAGCTATGATTTTAAGCCGAAAACTAGTTAACTACTTAGTTTTGTTCTGGTAGTTTTATTTTAACTGGTTCCATTCTCATCTTTTGCTAGGCGTACTAGCTATCTTCTACATATCATGTTCAAAAGTTTGGTTAAATTATAATAAAATGAGGATTATCTCCTCCTAGCCCAGACCGTGAAGACGCCGACGCCTGGTTCAACTTCATCGTGCAAAACTTCGAGCGCCACTATTTGAACAACCGTGCGCCCTTCGGAATCTACCTCCACGAAGCTTACTTGAGAGGCTGGCCTCAGGTCAAGGTAGCCTTGATCAGGTTCCTCGATATGATCAACAACATGCACGATGTCTTTTTGGTAAGTTTGTAATTTAAAACAAGCATATAAATTAAAAGTAAAACAAAATGTCCGACTGCAGAAAAGCGGTTTTTGCAGTCTAACTTACGCTTTCATTACGCTTGATACGCTGTTGAGTGTACGTTTCTTATGAGAAATTATGCGTAGTTGCCTGAAAGAGATCGCTCCAAGCGATAAGACCGCCAATTAAAACCCTTAGCCTTAAGCATTTAATGTTATCTGTATTAAATTTTTGTTATTGTGGTTTTTAATACAGTGTTATCTATGCGTAAAATCGCTGCAAAATATTATTTTATTAGCAAGAGATCTATTATATTCTTATTCCAAAAAATATAAGTAGCCTTTGCCACTTTGCCAGGGAGTGAAGACGAATCTAACGACATCAAAATCGGTCAAGCCGTTTAGGCTGTAGGCAATCATATAGAAACATAGATACATACGTACATACACACGTACATACAATCGAAAAACATAGCCTTCCTTCTTACGCAGTCGGGTCATAAAGATGTTATTCGTATCTATGGTAGTTAAATTACGATTTCATATGAAGTAAGAAATTGTTAATTTAAGGAATGGGTAAAGTAAATTTTAGTTATAAATTTTATGCTTCTATTTAATATTTTGAACTATTTTAAGGAACTAATTTTTATGTTTTTGTAACTAATATTGTATTTATATTTTTATAATTTTTTTAATGTTTTCAATACCATAAGTTATGAACGATCTGTTTGTTTACAGAAGTGAAACTACGAATCCTTGACCCGGTCAAGTAATTTTACAAACTAATTTTATTTTTCATTCATTTTATAGGTGAACTCGAACGAAGTGCAAGACTGGGTTAGGGCTCCGGTCCCAATAAATGAGTACAGATCGAGGTCATGTAGATTCTGGTTACCGTCTGCCTGCATCCCATCCATGTGCCAGCTGACCGCTTCCCACAACAACGTGAGTATAGTCTGCCGTCACAGACCGTGTTACCGGACACTATACAATAGTAACATGTAACACACACACATAAATACACATAAATGATGGTCGTCGTCTGATTGGTGCTCGCTTGTGACATCTATTGGGAGGCTGCAACGTCCCGACTGATAAATTAATGCTTTGTACCACCAAACTTCGACAAACGACAGGGCGAGCGCGGGGAGCGGGTGAGGAACCCGAGATTGGCGGGAGGCGGAGATTAGTCTCCATCTCTCTTTTTTCCTTTGTATTAATTTAAAAAATTTAACCCATAGAATACCTAAAATGTGTTTGATCTTTTTATGTATACATTCTTTGGACTATAGTCTGGTTCTGATCGATTGTCACGTGTTATCTTGTATTACGTTAGACTATATTCTGTGTTGTATACTTAAATAAATAAATACTATTAAGTTCTTCTGTACTCTAGATAAGCAGAATTTGACATAATTTCCCATCCTAATTCTAACAATAGAAACAGAAAAACAAAATACCCGACTGCAGAATAGCGATTTTTACAGTCTAGCTTACGATTTTATTATGCTGGATATGATATTGAGAGTGCATTTTTGTATAAAGTTGTATGGGTGCAGACGCTTTAAGGGGTTACAAATGCGCGTCCTTTAGAATAACTCTAGTAACATCCAGCCCCGGATCTGTTTTTTTTTCGAACCGGGGCAGAAACTTGACGGTGGCGCCCCTCTCTCCAGCGCCTAAAATAACTTACTTAAAAAAACTTAATATAATTATATATGTGGCGCCTGTTTCTTAAAAGTTAACGGTGAGGCAACCGTGCTTTCGTATTCTAGGCGCTTTGTGGAGCAAATTATTTTATTTTTAATCATATTAATTATGATTTTTGCGCCCCCTGAAAATGCCGCCCGGTGTGCCGGTGCCCCAGTTTGCCCCCCCCCCCCCCCCCCCTAGATCCGGGGCTGGTAAAATCACTTGTTTATTACGATAAAGTTAGTTGGAGTTTACGAAAAAACGCATTTTTTTTTTTTTTACGAGAGATATATTAACAATAGAGTTTGTGTAAACGAAAAACGCATTTTTTTGCAAAAGATATATTCTTATTATTATAACAAAAATATATAGCCTATGACACTCAGGAAGTGAAGACGAATCTAACGACACTCTCACACCAAAATCGGTCAAGCCGTTTAGTCTGTAGGCGATCATATAGAAACATACATACATACCCATATACATACTCATCTGTACATACAAACATACATACACTCTAAAAACATAACCCTCTAAGGTTTTCGCGATTTTTACTCATTGAAATGAAACAAATTTTAACAGACTCACCTCCGTCACTACGGACGCTGCAGTATTCGAAACATCCTAAAATTGATTAATTAATTAATTATTTTTGTGCATGTTAAAGAAAGTAAAAAGATGTATATTATCCCTTTCATTATAATTCTTGTTTCAGTGGGCCTACTACATGACCGTCTGTGGGACCTGCCCGAGAGTGTACCCGTGGGTAGGAAACCCACTAGGAGCCTAAATGGAAAACCTATTTTAAAGGACAATATTGGTTTTTATAGTTTTTTAAACGATTACTTGTAAATGATAATAAACCTAGAAAAAAATATGGTAGTGTTATTTTGAATCGCAATTCGAAAAGTTTAATTTCACTAATTTTAGCCGCTATCTTAGAGAAACCCTTTAAACTTTTGAGATAAAATGCACAGTCCAGGGGACAATTCAGTTAATCAAAACCGATCCGTAACTGAACTTTGTGCGAAGTATTTCCTGGCGGCTGCTATCTTTGACGTGATAACGTCTTATAAATCGATGAACGCCGGCTGCACGCACGAAAACCATGACTCATTGTCACGTTCCGCCTGAGCCAAGCGTGCAAGCGAGAGCGCGGAACAAGCAATAGAGAGGCACGATTGGCCTAAACGTTCGGCTTGTGACGCACTATAATGTCGATATTGATATTATCACTTTATATTATTTATGTTACCGCATAAGGCTAAGGCCGCGCTACGGTTTTTTCCCGCGAGCGGTAACCGCTATAAACCGCGAAACCCCTCGAGACGGCACTAAATCAGTCGCGGGGAAAAACCGCAAGTGCGGCCGCTTGTATTCGTTTTTCTGTTTCATAAACTCACGCGGTTAAAAACCGCTGCGGCTTAACCATAGTGCGGCCTTAGCCTAACTCCGTCATTTATAAACCGATTTGAAAAAAATCTATCATTTAATTATTTTTTTCCAAATCGGTTTATAAATGATGGAGTTATGCGGTAACAGACATGATATAAAGTGAGTAAGTAAGTAATAATATAATATAAAGTGAGTAAGTAATCTATATATATAAAAATGAAACCCGTTTTCCGTTGTCACGACATAACATGAAAACGGCTTGACCGATTTGGCTTATTTTTTTTTTGTAGTTTTCTAATACTCTGTACAAGGTTCTTACGGAAACAAATATTAAGAAAATCTCTCAGAAAGATTGAAAAATATACATTTAATTTTGCATATTTTAAAAAACGCGCGTAACGAATGTCAACGTCATTCAATTTAAAACAAAAGAATCTGTGGTAATCTGTGACAACACATAACCGCGTTAATAATAATTTTATATGTTTTTGATAAAGTTCGTTTTGTTTTAAAGACTAAGTAGTTTTTTGTTTGCTAATAAGTGTTTGTTAATCACGGTAAGTTCACTTCACTTCATATCGATTTTTGGTAACTTTTGGTGACTACACAATATCACCGGGTCAACTATCTAAAATAATTTGACATGATAGACGTTTACGTAAACTTTACAGGAAAAATAAAACGATGTCTCTAGGTAGCAGCACTCTTGACAATTATATGTACTTGATTGACGAAATTTTGTTCAGAACTCTCCGACTCTCTCTTGGTCGGTTTTGTGACTATTGACGATGATTTGACATTCGACTTCTAGACGAAACGAAGTTCGCCGGGTCCGCTAGTAATATAATATAAAGCAAATAAGTTACAACCGAATTGAGGACCTCTTATGGTAATTTTGCTATAGTCATTTTTTTTTTGGTATTATCCTATATTTTCTTCATTTTTTACTGCAATGACAATTTAGAAATAATTGACTAGATATTTTGTTTGTAAACTACTCTAAGTAACTGTTTGTATGTGTAAATGCTTTGTACAAAGCAGGATCTGGCGGACTAAATCTAACTCGCATTTACCTTGTTACCCAGACCCACAAGCTCAATAAATTGAATTTGAATTTGAAGTATAGGATAAAAATAACTCAGAATTTGGCCTTATAAAAGTAAACAACAATATTTAGTAAGTACATTAAATTTATTCAATTTACATCAAATAGTAACTATGTTATCGTAATTCAAAATGGTAAATACTAGCCATAGCAATTAGATAAAACCAGTCGAAGTACGTTATACCTAACCCTATATTACAGAAAGACATCAAGTACATTAGATATATGAAAATTCTTAGATTAAGGAAAGTGTTTCCATGCAAAAATTAACAGAAAAGAGAAAATTATATAAAGAAAGCAAAATTAACTTTAATTACACTTAAGTTTGAAAAAGACTGCCGAATGCGGTTGAAACAATAGTCGAATTTTTAGGCTTAAAACAGACGTGAGTAACCCTTAGTTTTTATTTAAAATGTGTGAAAACCACGTTAGTTTCCTTAATATTTCTGTTAAATAGATTATAAGCTATAATATTCTGTGGTTTTCACTGATCGAAATAATGAAATAAGGACAGCAGCGCCTTCTATGCCTTCTATTCTCTAGCTTAACAGACTCTAGTAGGTATCTGAAGATACCTCAAAGTTCAGCAGACAAAAAAAAACGCTTTTGATAAAAATATTGAAGATCTATTTTTTACTTGTAGTTTTAGTATGGAAAACTTCAATTTTGGTGCCACCGAGTCAAAGAAATTTGATACTTATATCTATGGCAATAACGTTATAGTAAAACTTACACATCCAATACACTGGCAATAAATTGAATTGAATGGACAAAGACATCTAAAAAGTAATTTACAATTATCTCTAGAAAATATATGTACATTTAAAACTTAGCTAGATTATAAAATATATTTTAAAGAACTTGAAAGACTACCAAAATCTTATATTAATGAAATAAGCTATCACATTCTAATATAATAAATTAATTTAAATTATTTACAATAGACTTATATAATAAAATCCTTTGATATAAAGTTGAATCAAATCACGGACATAATCTGAACTAAATCATAGTTCGAATTCATTTCGAGTTATTAAATTGTTCGGAACGAAAACAAGTTTTTTTCATAAGTCGGACACTCCTTACAACGGCGCACTATTCAGATATACACAAGTTGACCCCTGTATATAACGAACACACTTGCATGATGTTAAGATCGTCATCTGACAGCCAGTCGCTTGTAATGTCAAGTATTATTGGGATTCGAGGGCTTGAAGCACAGAACAATATTACTCTCGAGGCAACGCCTGCCTCGACAGACAAATGAATGAGTGAAGACAAACTCCGGCAAACGATAGGGCGAGAGCGGGGAGCGGGTGAAGAACCCGAGATTGGTGGGAGGCGAAGAGTGACTGTTCTGTATGTCTAGTCATTCTGAGCTTTTGTATTGGCTCTTGATCGAGACAAAATGAAACTGAATGGTACATTTATAAAGTATTCTTAGGTTCTTTGAAAGTTGTAACTATTTTAAGAAAAGAACTGCAGTAATTTTGTGTAAAAAGTACATTATACTTTTTGTATTTTTTTAACATTTTCAAAGTTTTGTGCTGAGGAACGCTATCACACCAGAACTGCATAGTTCTTTTGACTAATAATTTATATTTAATATATGAAATGAAAGGCCTCCTATTTAGGTATATTTGAGGCTTGAACTGACGGCCGATGGGGCCGAAAGGTTCTCGAATGGAGACCACGCACCAGCAAGCGCAGCGTAGGAAGACCAGCCACAAGGAGGACAGAGGATATCTTACAAGTGGCAGGAAGACGCTGGATGCAGGCCGCTTCCAGTCGGTCTTTCTGGAAATCCATGGGGTAGGCCTATGTCCAGCAGTGGACTTCTTATGGCTGAGATGATGATGAATATATGAAATTATTTTTTAAATTATGAAAATCTCAAATAGTAAAGTAAAAAACGAAAGTACATTTTTCTGGCACATTAAGACATGAATTAAAAGGGCAGGAAATAAACTGTGGCAAATGGTAAATGGCATCGTTTGTGACGTTCCATCCCAACTTTCGCTACCACAAAACTTTAGAACATGATTAAAAAATAAAAACGAAATCTGTTGCAAAAATCTGGTTGCTTAAAATAAAATTAATTCCTAAGAATGCTTTACATACCCATAGCCATAGATCCAAGCTAATCCTAAAGTTTGAATAACCTGACAGGATTTATTGTTGTAACTATTATACAAATCAAACACTTTTTTAAACTATCACGGTCATTCATTAAAACACTATTATTATTAACGGGATATTTACCGTGGTTCGCGTCAATTTTGAGCTCCCGATATTTCGGCACAGTTACATGCACCATGTTCACGGGCGACTGAAGAATGCGGGTGGATGATACGGTTAAGAGCAAACATATCTGTCTACCCTCTTTCTTTGTCTTTTACTGCGAAGAGCGTTATCACTGGCATTCGAACTCGATTGAAAGTCCCGACAAAACACACTCACAATATCACTGCATGTCTTCTTTTGGACACATTTTGGACGCGTATCTTTATTTCTAAGATTACCTAATACTGGATTCGATGCACTGGCTAGTTGAAAACCATCACCTCTATTGAAATTTGGGCATTTTGAGATTTCAATGGCTTCCTTCACCAGCCTAGGTATGTAGTGACGTTCAGTATACACGATTTCCGGCTTGTGAAATTCTATCCAATGAGTCCTGAGTCCAGCAGATGTTCAGCTATGGCAGATTTATGCGTTTCATTATTCTTTACTGCCTTTACGTGTCCTTTGATGCGGCATGAAACAGTTCTCTTGGTCTGACCCAAGTAAGAACTTCCGCAGCTGCAGTTGATTTTGTACACCCCGGGAAAGCGAACCACGCGAACCACGGTAAAAATCCAGGTAATAATAATAGTGTTTTAAACAAATCAAAGTCTCAAATGAGGTAGAAAATATAATTGTGCTACTAATAAACTAAGCACATTTAATATATAAATTATAAGGGGAAATAGTTTATATATAATGTTTTAAGGAGTAGTTATTGAAAAGTTATAATATTTTCTGTTATTTTCTTTAACCCAAATAAAACTTCAAATAGATAAAATATAAATATACCTGTTTCAACTCAATTTATTAGTGATAGATGCTTTTTAATCATTAAACTGTTGACAAAAATGTTATGAAATATTTTGAACTGCTAAGATACATTAATATACCTAGTAATGCTTGATAGAAATACAGTTAATCAATTAGGTAATTTCTTACATTAAAGAGAAACTTAAAATTATATTTACATTAGTAAATAAATTAAGTTTTAAAGCCTTTAGATATAAATCATAAAATATTAACAGAAATAACTATTTACAAGTTTATACATATTAAATTAAATAAGTTAATAATACTGTAAATAAAATTAAAGCTTATTTTAAGAAAAACAAAAAACCCGACTGCAAAATGTAGCTTAATATAAGCTCGCATTTCAAAATGTAACAAAATTAACATAAATACTACATAAGTATGTACACCCTAAAACATTACCTCCTTTGGGCAGTTGGGTACAATAAAACTTTTTTGAATTCTTAAAATCAAATCAGTCATTGAATTGAATGGTGTAACTAATTCACTAAATTTAGAGTTGAAAATAGCTTCAATTGCAATTGAAATTTAAAAACAAGATTATCATTACATAAATTTAATTACAGATCTGAACATTACAGAAATCTGAACACCTTTCAAGGTCATAAAACTAGAATCTGGTTCTAAGAATATAAAATACAATTTTATATAAATACATCGGCATGAAAAATAAAGTAAAATCAAAAGTGAAATAGCAGTTCTTGAATAAGTAAGATTTGAGAACATATGGAACAAATTTTATTAGTTGATGAACTGCTATTTCATCGAAATAGCAATTTTTATTTGAATGTCATGATAATTCATAATCATTAACGTATCTAGGTTTTATAGGCAAAGTGTACCGTCACCAAGCAAAGTTGAACATTCGAAATAGGTGACCACGACGAAGAACTAGAAAACTAGTGTAGAAGTTATCTAATCTACATATTAATGAAATCTTTACCACACTAGTTATAGGATTAATTAATATGAATGCCACGATTTTTCGAAAAATCTCTTAGGAAAAACTCACACTATTAAGTAGGTGAGTAACAAAATAGAAAGAAATACTGCTATCATAGTTCCGAAGGACAGAAAGAGAGAAGTTTTTATAAACATGGCGCCCTTCCACTTTTGTAGTTTTATAGTGAAAGACCTCTACCCTAGATACGCTAATGTTTATATATAATGTTACTTTGGGGCTGAACTTCCTATAAAATCAGATATAATCATTATAATCATTAATGTTGAAAAAAGTTATTTTCTGATTATGGCCGACATTGAGAGTTGTTTTTCAAACCAAGTTGGTTCGCTAAGCCAGTGCAAATAAAGTAATACCACAGTAAATATATTAGTAGTTTAATTTGGCTCATAACGAGGCTCAAACTTAGCTCTCCAGGTCTGTTCGCGAACTATGGATTCCAATAGTTAGCAGTCAAACTTCAAAATAGAGTCAAAATCTAAAATAGCATATCGTTCCAAACTACGTCCATGAATCGTCAAACCCAGAGGTGGAACATTCGGGAAGAATTTGTCTCCTTCTGCAATAACCAGTGGAACCATTTAACTCAAAAGTTCTTTATGGTGAACAATTTGAGAAGAACGCTGAAAGCTTTGTTCATAATTTAAACGGAACAGGCTAACCTAAATAACCATACTATAGGCAAGAAAAGCTAGTACTAGCACCTAACTTATTAGCACTATAGTTTGATTGGCTTGAAAAACTACCTTTCTTTCACTTGGACTTCACTGTATTTCTTTATGAAAATTAGTCTCAATGGGAAATTTGATTCAGTTGCAGACATGGTGATCCCTCTTGAACCGACAGATCTCGCACTGCACCTTGCAGCACCAGACGAACCGACACTTGCACTTCTCCTCGTGGTCTCTGATTCGGGTCTGGTAGCCGCGGCCGCAGCACAGCAATCTGCAGCCGTCCAGGCCGGCGGATGTGCGGTTACAGGTGCGACCTCGTGTGCCCAGAATACCTAGCCTGTAAGATAAATTCATACAATTAGAAGAGTATTGTGGAGAAATAGGAACTCAGTATCAGCGAAATGCGCTAGCGCCGCGGTGACGCTCATAACCCGGTTCCTGTGCACTGCAGTCACTTTCCAGTTCCCACCCGTATCACCGAGTACACACTTTTGGCTGAGTATACATATGAATAATTTACGGAGCTTCCTTGATATCTAAGCTTTCCTGTTAGAACCGTAATATAGACTCTCAGGCTCGACAATTGAATAGTCACTCTCGTGCGGATACCTAGCCAACAAATATACGATAACTTATCCGACAATGGTGATACGAACCGACAAGGAAGGGCGTCGCCAAGGGGGGCAGAGGGGGCAGCTGCCCCCCCCCCCCCCTCCCCCCTAGAGATTTAAAAAATGTAGCCAGCTGCAAAGCAACCAAAGTCCTGAGGCCGTGCAATTGTACCTGTACCTACAATTCATATTTTTCTCATCCTCCATAATATTAACTTGCCCCCCTCTGGGCTATGGGCTGGCGACGCCCTTGCCGACAAGTATCATCATGAAGAATGAATATTTTTGATGTTTATGTAGATTATGTGACTATAATATACTCAAAAGTTAAAAAGCTCATGTCTATTAGTGGAATAGTTACAGTAAAAATAGGGCATATCCAAATCCAGAGCAGGGACTAGTCAATTAGGTACATTAAATATATTTGTCCACATAAATTACTCACCACGTGAATAGTAAGATAATGCAAGCAAGAGTTTTATTATATGCTAACATATACCTTGCTTGGATTTGGCAGCCAGCCATGGTTTAAATTTAGAGGTCGTGAGTTGACCGTTGTGCATGCACTGTACATTATCTAACAGTCAGTCAATCGACCAGTTCCGAAGAAGGAAGTTTCTTTGTAGATATAGATAACAAAGAAAAACATTAAAAATTCTATGATTTTATAAGGTACAAAAAGAAAAAGAGAATTTACCAGCTGCTTCTTTTTCCGATATACTGTGAAAGCCATTTATGGGACTTGAGGGAAATTGGTGTTTATGTGGGCCATGGGCTGACCTTCTGTCACTGGAAGCCAACAACATATCTTACCCTCTAATATCTTATCCCTTCCATTCTAAATATGGTCAAAGATGACGTCAAATAGCTTCATGGTCATTGGTGCTCCTATCCCGTAAGGTAAAATAGGCATGATTTTTTGCATGTATGTTGTATGTATGAATTTATAGAAAAATGGATTCAATATTAGCACATGATCAAACTTACTCTTCATTAGGTTCGCAATAGTCTGGCGAGTCCTCCAGATACACCAGATCGGTTTTGTTCGGTTTCTTCATGTCAGGATGCAGCGGCCGTATCTTCCTTATGTTCTTTCCTCTTTTCCTTTCTACGACCTGTAACATTTGTACCGATACCAAATATTTTGTGTTCATACTGGTCATATATTAAGATGACGTGATCTGGGCATGAATTCGAATATCCTTCCCAACAAAACATGTACGTCATATATTAAAACATTACCTATGATTTGACAAGTAAGTTTCGATTCGATCTAATCTATAACAAGTATGGCTTTTGAGCCATACTCAAAAACCTCCAACAAAAAAAGACGTGTGGCACTCGGAGACTGCCGCGGCAAAGCTATTGCATAATAGCTTTACGCGCGGTGTGTTAGGTTTTTTTCGTTACGGAATTTCTGGATTCGGTCTCCACGCTCAAGGCCCGCGATAGAAGCTATGCAATAGCTTAAAAAAACTGAACCGATTTTGATGAAATATTCTTTCAAACAAAAAAACTAGACCAAAAAAGTCCATACATAAGTACATCAAAACTACATAATACCCCTCTTTTGGGTCGGGTGTTAAAATCATTATCAACCGAGCCAATGAATATCCAATATGGCTGTCATAACGTTATGGAACCAATAAGTGAATGAATTTGTTATTCGTGTATTGTATTTGCGCTTGCGCACCATTTAGCGAAATATTTAGATAAAGAAATCGTATGCTTATTGTATCTATCTATTGGTATATAACATTTTTTTTTTTTAATGGCAAGCGCCTTTATTAACTACAACACAACAATATACAGACTCAACTAAACTACTACACAAAAAGCACATCGATCACCCCAGACCGATAAAGGTCTAAAGATAATCCAAATGCTCAAACCCACTACCAGTTGGCAGCGTACCCAGCAGGCTGACCGCATTGCCACGTTGAATGGCAATGCTTATGCGTTGGGCCAGATACGCGCCAGCATTTTGGTCAATAAATAAGTATTTTCTTAATAAATAAATATTCAATTTAAATTGAATCGTATACCTATTGGTATACCCGCGGATATTATTGTGCGTAAAATCCAGTAGTAGTCAATAATTGACTTTGAAGTTTCCGAGTCTTTGTTGTGACTGGAAACAGAAAATTAAAATATTAGACTAAGTGCGTCCAATGGTTAGTGGGTAGGCCTAGATATTTTTTAATATTTAACATTTTTTTAATTTTATTAATAAGTTTGCGCTTGACCGCCAACTCGCCTGATGATAAGCGATTTTGCGGTCTACGATGGAGAGCGCTTACCTAGAAACCAATTCACTCGCGATTTAAAGACACCCAGGTTATATCGATCGGTAAAGATCAAGAAGCGTAATCCACAATCTAGAAGTCCGCACGATGAAGTGAAATTAAAGCGTTTAGTTCGGGTTTTCGGAATATCCACCCTGAAACGGTGACGCTTTTATGTGTATTGTACTTCAAAGTGGGTTGATGATGATAATGGTAAGGAATATGTCCTTACAAACCTTAACATGCGAAGCGCCTTCATATCTAGTGGCCAGAGCTTCGCCGACGATCCTCAGCTGCGGCAGTCGTCGCCAGCAGACGCGCACCGAGCACGACCCAGACATACCATGACACTTGCACACACGCTGCATGCGCCCGCGCACTGCCTGGAAAATGACAATACACATTCTAAACAAAAGTACTTACATACTGCGACTTTACGGTCGGAAGAAATTTCATAAAATGAGAGTTTTGATCAAATCCGATTAATGATAAAATCATATCAGTGCATTATGGTTTCATCACAATCTTTTGGTTCTCTTGCCTTAATTTGGCTCGCTTTTTTCGTTTTTTTCAACCGTAGAAAGAGTTAAAGTGAGACAATTTTGAATTGCAAGCGAAGGTACAAATTCAAAGCTGGAATGAGGCAAAACCTTTTCTAGTATTCTCATATGAATAAGCGAAAATTCCATAATATGTTTCGCAATTAGAGCTTAAATGAATATGCCAGCGATATAAGGTTGCGACCCGCGATTTTAAGAAGGTAGAAGGCTTTGGATAGGCTGGTGGTAGAAAATATACAATACTAAGTAAATTGGATGCCAGTGTTGATTTTATCGCCCACAATTTTAAAATGAATTATAACAACATAAATATTGAGCTCGGATTCATCTTGAATACCAATGGCTAGTTGCTAATTCAAAGTATGCTATCATGGATGCTAGCATGGATAATAGATAAACAGTTTTTATACACGTTGTTGTGTCAGTTATCAGTACATACTTTATTTTATCGGAAATGTGATCAAAACAGCGGAAAGACCATTTGTCTACGTTCCACGTCAACCTGCAGAAATAGGAACAATACTACATGTAAGAGCCGTACTTAAATACCTTTCAAATAGTAAACTATATACGATGAAATAATAAATACCTACCCTACGTCCAGCCTCGTTATTATGAAGGTTCACTAAGCCTTCATTAGTACTCTTGTCTTCTTTGGAATCAACAAAATCTCGGCTATACATCTCTCCGTATCTTATATCCTGGAACATACATCAAATTGATCAGTGAAAAATTTAGAGTAACTAAAATAACAACGCAAGGATCCAGAAATTAATTACATTTTTTTACGAAGGATGCTACGGAAGGTAACATAATTACTGACTTTCTAAAAGCTGTCCAAACTAACTCTACTTTGTGCACTGCACTTTCAGGGCACTAATGCAGCTACGAGCTTGACGCACACTTGTCCAATTAATATTAATGAATAAGTGCACGCAAAGCTCAGTTTGCATTTTGCATTTTCTTTTTACACATAATAGTAATAAACTAGTATGTATGCAGAAAGCCTGAATGAATATGGCGAGCAAGAATTTTTTTCAACTGCGTGTTGAGACAAATATGCTTCTTTATCCATTACAGGCAATGCCACCTTTTTTTCGATTTTTAACATTAAACTGAGTGTGCCGACGCCCTACGCTCCTCTGCAATATTAAATCTCATTGTACTTAAAAAAATTGCTAGGAGCATTGCATTCAATTCGGAAGACAGTACAAGTAGGCTTGCATATTGTTGCTTGACGGCTGAATGACTGGCAAAGGTTTATTACTTCCACAAGCGAACTCTGTTCTGATTCAATTCAGACCAGCAGCTTTATTGGTCAACTCTCTGGCTGTCTCTGTCTCTGGCTATAATATTCATTTTGATCGAACATAAAACCATCTCTCTTGACTTCTATATCCGTTTGCATTGGTTCATCCTCGAAATTTCGACGAAATTCATGAGTACCACAAAAAATCATCACGGTTTTCAGTGGTCTAGCAATGAAGGTCATTGTCAAAGTCAACCGAAAAACGTAAACCTACTAGTGTGTTTCCATTTCGACGTCTTAAGTCTTGCTGCGAATTCTTCGAGCTATTAGATTTAAGTTTTTAAATATGAATTTCTGCAAAATAACGCCTAATATTTTACCCAACAGTTCACAGTCCACAGCCCATATATGGGCTGTAGGCCAATAGCGTCATGAGTCCACAGCCCGCATATGGGCTATCCGGCTACTGAGTTTTAATGGGTCGTATTTTATTGGACTCTGAGGGAATGTCTCATATTAAACGTGGACTTGGTAGGATAGATGCTTAGCCACAAAATTTCACCGGACTTGGGTGGTGCTTTATACTCTCGATGCTGGACTGTGAACCTGCTAAAAGTCAGCCGATAAAACGGCAGCTGCTAAGTTATTTGAGGGCCATACCTCGGAGCAACCACCCCACTGCCAGTGCCGTGGCGTTCGCTTGCGCACCCTGGAGTCGCAGGAGCATTCGTTCAGCTCGCCGCGACTGCACGCGCGCGCCACGGCGTGCGTCAGCGCTGCAGCTGATAGAGCGTGGACGAACGCTGATTCGCGGGTTTCTGAAATTCACAAAACCAGGACTGGAACAACATATTTTTCTGTGCAAAAAATTTTGAATACATTTATAGTTTGATCATGAATTTATAAAAATGTATGGACCGCTACATATTTTTTTTCTATTTAATTTTTTTCTTTTTGTACAAAATTAGTACATATAAATCGTTGGTGCAAGAGAATAGTGTTTGTACATATTTTTTTTCATTGTGTCGAATATATTTATTATCTTTCTTTTCTATCTTTCTTTCGTGCAAACAGATTTTTTATATTCATATTAATAGATGTTCCTGGGTTCGAATCCCGCGGCACGCACCTCTGTCTTTTCGAAGTTATGTGCGTATTGTTGATTGCCGCCAACTTCAAACGGTGAAGGAAAACATCGTGAGGAAACCTACATGTCTGAGAATTCTCAATGATCTTGCAAGATGTGTGGAGTCTGCCAACCCGCACTTGGCCAGCGTGGTAGATTATGGCCTTACCCTTCTCACAATGAGAAGATTGCCCGAGCCCAGCAGTGGGACAGTTTGTACAAACAGAGCTGATAAAAAAAAAAAAAAAAAGAGATTAGATAATTTAAAGTAATGTTATAGCTTGTCGCGATAGTTACTTATTAAAATTAAACTAATTTTAACGGATTTAACGCGTATATTTTACACAATCAAGTTCAATAAGTATTCAAAACGTCAGATCATAAAGTTAAGTAAAATATATGCGATAAATCCATTAAAATTTGCTTCATTTTAAAACGGAGGATTAATTTATTTTTTTCTTATGTGTATATTTCATAATATGGTCACCGGTTATGAACAAATATTAATAATTATTTTTAATTAAAAAAAGTAACTAAAAGAACCTCACATATAGCTTTGCAACAATTTCAATAGCATGAGTTTCGTAGTTTTTGAAACTGCATCGATAATAAAATGTATTGTGCGGGCATGTGCTGACTGAAGTTGATTTATCAATTTTTTAAACAACTAGTTGTGCCTCTTGATTTCGCCACATATTGATGAAAAATTATGATGGTAATGATTTGAAAATGTAGCCTATGTTTGTTTTCAAGTTCTCAGCTATATTTATATCAAATGTCAAGACCCGATGGTCTTGATATTTGGTTCCGCCGTTTAGTCGGGAAAAAAAAATTATTTCTGTAAAATCCGTTTACGGACGATAATTTTACGTGATAACGATACGTCACAAGCCGAACGCTTAGGGCTCTTTTACTGTCATGCGGATTTGCGCCCGCGTGCTGGCCAGCTCCGCATACGTGCTGCGGGCCGCACGCAGTGCAGATATTTTTGGGTCTGGGTGCGTGTGGCACACATGACAATAAAAAATGTATGAAAGGATAGGTTGCGGCCGGCACGTATGCGGATCTGGCCCGCACGTGGGCGCAAATCCGCATGACAATAAAAGAGCCCTTAGGCCGATCGTGCCTCTCTATCGCTTGTTCCACGCTCTCGCTTGCACGCTCGGCTCAGGCGGAACGTGACTCTTTTTCGTGCGTGCAGCCGGCGTTCATCGATTTATAAGACGTTATCAAGTCAAAAATCAATAATAAGCGGACATAAAAACAGAGTTTATTTTTACAGTTTTGTAATATTAGTCAGGATAATAATAGCGTACGCCAATTTACGTCATTGATATTATAAACCACTTTGAATACTTCGCCCTAACTTCTATTACCCGTAATATTTTGTAACACGATCCTTCAATATTTCTCATTCACCCACCATTCTTAAAACAAATCATTGGATATCCAATCCCTCAATTACGTCAGCATTAATTGTTTCCCCGTGCCAAATTCAAGGATCAGAAGCAATCTATTCTTGTTACCCAAAATATGTATTTGAATTCCAAAAGTCTTGCAAGTTCAAAGCGCGTAAGTGCTTTGAAGTGAATGCTGTCAGTATTATTTCGTGCATGTAGTTTCTGTTAAATGGTTACCGTAAACGGTCTTGCTTTGAACGGCTCGTCTCTCGTCAAATCTGTTTATTTTGTACGCGATCTTTAGCTACATTTCGTGGGATGGGATAGGAAAGTGTACGATTAGAACTAACTGGCCTTGTAGATAGACAGATATCCTATATAACTATTTATTAAAAGACCACAAATACAAAAAAAGAAATACAGAGAAATTATGTTTTCTCTTATAGCTAGGCTTTTAATTGGCGGCCTTATCGTTTAGAGCGATCTCTTCCAGGCAACCATGCACGGAACCTGTAAAATAGATTTTTAAAAATGCAATCACTTCTGCTATTCTCATAGTAATATGTAGGTACTACGTAGTAGTAAACTATACATTTCAAAACTAAGAAAAGTGATAAATGATAATCAAAGACTAAATAATTAGGTATAGTAAAATTGAAAAAAACCGACTTCAAAATACGCACATACGCGACTTGCTGTTTACTTTTCTACAGGCACTCGGATGATATTTTACCAGTTATCTTGTTATAAAAACCAAAGTACTGAATCGATTTTGATAAAATTTATGTAGGACTACCTCCGAAGTATGATCTAACAAATACAAAAAAAAATCATCAAAATCAATGCACAATTGTCGGAGTAATAGGTGAATAAACGTACAAAACAAAAAAAACATACAAACCGAATTGATAACCTCCTTCTTTTTGGAAGTCGGTTAACAAAAGTGAACTTTCAAAAGACCCCAACAAACAAGAAGGCATACTAAGTGATCTCTTAAATAAATCATCATCATCATCAATCAAATCATAAATAAATATTAAATAAATATTGGTGGACATTTCACACAACACCATCTAGCCCAAACTAAGCAAAGCTTGTATTAGACTAAGCTTCGAGGCCAGTCAATATATTTATTTTTTTATTATTAGGAAATATCTTCCCAAATCAGTTCTAACAAATTCAAACGGATACTACAAGCCACGTCCAAATATTCATGGAAATACATGACCGAGACGCAGAGCTGTTTATTTTCCAATGTCGATAGCTGATCTCAACGTGCAGACGTTGAATGAACCGCTCTTGGTGTTTATTGTAAACTGTTCACAACAGAACCAGTGGAAAATGAGCCTTCAGTTTAGTATACAGATGTAGATCGCCTTATCGATGATATGATAAAGAACAGTCCCAAGTAACTGGTTTGTGAAGTTTTGGTCAATGAACTGTATTTACCTTTACAAATGCTTATGCGTTTTGACATGTGTGTGAAAGTAGGTACAAAATTTATTATAAAAATAATTATAGTTTAAAAAACTGAAGCAACCGACTTCTCATGGATGCCATTGTCAGAACTGGACCAAATTGACTGGACCACACGGGAAGCACAAGCTTTCAAATAAAAAAAGAAACATCAAAATCGGTTCACCCATAGTCGAGAGTTATGAGGTAACAAACATTTAAAAAAAAACTAAAAAAATACAGTCGAATTGATAACCTCCTACTTTTTGGACGTCGGTTGAAAATGGTATTTGTTATCTTGAAATGTCATAAACAACGATTTGTTGTTGTTTTTTATCACACTTTTATTAGCTTCACCAGTAATTTTTAACAAAAAAATAAATAAAATTCAATGTCGATTTGAAACTGCGAACGTATCATCATCTCAGCCATAAAAAGTCCACTGCTGGACATAGGCCTCCCCCATGGATTTCCAAAAAGACCGATAGGAAGCGGCTTGCATCCAGCGTCTCCCCGCCACTTGTATGAGGTCATCTGTCCATCTCGTGGCTGGTCTTCCTACGCTGCGTTTGCCGGTGCGTGGTCTCCACTCGAGAACCTTTCGAGAGTTTGCGAACGTATAAAATACAATAAAAAATCATTTATTAATACAATAATTTGATTCCATCGAGATGATCTGATGATATAACATAAAAGAGGATATAATTATATAGATGTAGTAATATTCAATGATTACTACATCTATATAATGATTACTATTAAGCTCCTCGAGTGTGAGCTCATTTGTTTTTTCATAAAATTGTGTTTAGGAAGAATTTGAAGTAGGTCGTGAAGCTCTCGATTTTAACACACAACGTTTGGTGACGACGGTCTGCTTTTTTTATTTTTTTTATTCGATGATAGGCTTGCGCTTGACCGTCAACTCACCTGGTGTTAAGCGACAGTTACGGTCTACGATGGAGCGCGCTTGCCTAGAAGAAACCTATTCACTCGCGATTTGAAGACACTTAGATTATAATATCTATTCGGAAAGACCCATTCAGGAAGCGCATTCCACATTTGGGTGGTACGCACAATGAAAGTGGAGCAAAAGCGTTTCGTACGTGTTTTCGGAATATCAACCATGTAACGAATCGTTACTAACGATATCGCTTTTTCGTGCTTCTACTGCTATTTGTAAAGCGCGATTATTTACTTCACTTTTTGATTTATTCACTATTGAGAAATACTCAGAAGTAAATTTCGGTATGATCTCACGAGTTCGCTGATTTAATCCGGTAATTTTAATGTATTTAGGATGTATATCTATTACCACATCTCCCCCCAATCTCGGATTCCACACCCGCTCCCCGCGCTCGCCCTGAGCCTTTATTCCCCTATAACCATCGGCTACGTACGTGAATTTGACGTGGGAATGTCTACAATGAAAATTAGACTTTGCCCCTTTTAACTTTTAACTTGGCCTTTTGACTTTGGACTTTTAAACTTAAAGGTTAACTTTCATTTTCAATGCACCAACGTCACGTTCACGTAACGCAGCCGATGATCATACGGAATAAGGGCCCTGTTGTTTGCCGGAGTTTACGTTTCAAGTGTTCGATTTTCAAATGAAGACACGAGCGAGCAGCAATCAGGCGACAACCATAACTTTATACATGTGTGTGTGTTATACACAGACGTCAACTTGCGTAAGCATCACTAATTAGCGCACCGCTATATGGAGTGTCCAACGTGTGGCTGTACCTACGTTGTCTACCAGTCAGACATGAATCATGATAAATCCTTTAAGTAAGTAAGTAAGTGCGTATAGACTGAGTGGCCAGCCCTATTGTCAGAGTTATTAAGCTGCCGAAAAGCCTCTGACTTGGCTTGACGATTGCTGAACAACCGGGACCTATAATTTAACGTGTCATCCGACCCACGGTAGTGCTCAGAAAGAAATGCCACTCACGGTCACCCATTCGAAGACTGACCAGTCCGTCCGTTGCTTAACTTTGGTGATCGTTCGGGAACACCTAGTCAAGCTACGCCACGAGCGCTACTAAATCCTTTTATAGGTATACTTGAAAGAATAAGACAGTACTTACTGAATTTTAAAACCCCTCCAAAGATGTCAGTGGTGTTCGCCACGGTACTGCAGTTCCACCGGCTGTGGCGGAACTGGTGCTGGCACTCCTCGAGTGCTTGTTCAGCACCGTTCTGGAGAACCTGGAATATGATGAGCATATACTATAAGAACATTGGAATATCGGAACAAATTGTTAAGAATATTGGAACCTCGGAACATCTCAATGAAAACGTCGGAACATCTTGATAAGGATATTGGAACATCGGAACAAATAGTTAAGGATATTGGAACATAGGAACATGTGGATGAGAACGTCAGAACATCATGATTAGAATATTTATTTTTTGCATTAGCAAAGCAATAGGATACACTTTTCGTACAAATTTCTGGAAGCTTTAGGGTTGTTCGAAGCAAAATTTTGATCATCTAATAACAAGGCCCAAACGGTTAAGTTTTCGAAATCTTTACACATGGGGGAACTTACCAAAAAAACGTTACTTAACTTTAACCAACGTCTTATATATTCTTGGTCTTCTTTCCGCAAATGTCATTACGTGTCAGCGAGAAGTTGACGAAATAATATGTTAAGCATTGCTTAAAGTTAAGTAACGTTTTTCGGTAGGACCATAAGATTAAACACATTTTGAGAAATTTATCAACACTATAATATTATGAACCAGAAACAACGAAACGAATGAAATATTTTGATTAGTATGAAAATATTAATTCATAAAAACTGTCAAATAATCAAAATATTAACTGAGACTATGGAAAATGACAAAGACTAGTTACATTTCATTATTATCATAGCCAATCATCCACATTTGGTCGTTGTACATGCAGGGCATAACTAGTACAAATGTAAATGCTATAATGTCATAGAATAAATAAATTAATAAACATTTGTGGACATTTCACACAACACCATCTAGCCCAAGCTAAGCAAAGCTTGTACTCTGGAACTAGATGGCTGATAGAATAGGTACATATATACTTTTTTTGTAAATATATACATATGATACATAGAAACACCCAGACACAGAATAAACATCCATGCTCATCATACAAATGTTTGTCCTGGGTGGGGATCGAACCCACGACCTACAGCTTAACAGGCAGCATACTACCAACTGAGCAACGAGGCCAGTCCGAATAACCGAAGCTGTTTGAAAACTATTAATTTTAAAGAGGTTATTTATAACCCGATGAATTAAAATAGGAATAAAAGAATAATCCAAGTATTTATTTATTATTTCTATTCAATAATAATTACATCTGAATTTGGTTGTGGTATAAGACACCGTACAAAAATCCAATAAAACGTTATTACGTAGTTTATAGCTTCTAACCTACATTGCAAACTCCTTCCCGTTATCGAATCACAGGCGCTGACAAAATCCAAAGTCAATAAAAATTCAGATCGCATCATCGGAATATTTTTAACCATTTGTAAAAGTATCGTGAATTTCTTAAATCGATGCTCATTCATGTGCGGGAAACATTGCGAGATTCCAAATTGCAAATAAAAGGGCCTGTCGCAAATGAGAAGCAACATGGCAGCTGTTAAAATTATGCAAAAAAAAATATCTAGGTAAGGAATTAATTACAAGTGACGGGAAGACGCTGGATGTAAGCCGCTTACAATCGATCTTTTTGGAAATCCATGGGGGAGGCTTATGTCCATCAGTGGACTTCTTATGGCTGAGATGATGATGATGATGAAGTAATTATCTAAGGTATGAACATGGTGATCAACTCGAATTTGACTAAAATCAGGAGTTATACAAGCATAATTAAGATATCATCATTTCTTACCTAAAAAAAAGAACAAAGTACAACCTACCTACTTGCTTTAAACAAATCGTTGAGTTCCGGCATCTTTTTTAACCGACTTCAAAACAGGAGGAGGTTATCAATTCGTAGCGTATTTTTTTTTTTTTGTGATATTCGATTCCGTTTTGATTTCCTTATAAGACACAGAAGCAATATGAGATTATACTTAAGATATGGTTAACACCTGGTTGGGTGGTCTACTTCACGAACATACAATCATGAAGATACCTTTGCAATTTACGATTTGCTTCCTGAACAAGCCTTCCAATCCGAGCGAGCGAGCGAAGCGAGTTAAACCTTGGCGTCAACTGGTAAAATTTAATTTCATTTATCTGGATGTTGGTACTGCGTACACTGTATGGGTTGTATCTTTCAACTGTCAAATAAAAATAATCGGCCAAGTGCGAGTCGGACTCGCGCACGAAGGGTTCCGTACTATCATCTATAATACTACAAAGTTTAGTTCTGTTTAATAACGAGAAATCAACGAAATTCCAAGTAGTAAATTGCAAACTTATAGGTAGGTTTTCGATACACATCCGGGCAGCATGACGACGCTCGCGCGAATACGCGCGGTTATGGCTCGCTCCGTGATGTTACCTCCCCCGCTACCCGCGCGGCCGTTGCTTAGCAACCGCCTCGCGCTCGCGCCACCACCACACCGCGTTTAGATGCACGGATTATATTCATTTTGTGCGTTTTTATATATTAGATTAGGTATTTATTTTTATAGTTAATATATTTCTAAATATTTACTTACAAATATTCAAGTTTCTACCTGTTAATTAAGATCGAGTAAAAATTGCTTAAAAATTACGTTTGTTGTATGGGAGCCCCCCTTTAATATTAACTTTATTGTTATTTAATTATTTATTTTGAAAGGTAATATACAAATAAATATTCTGAGAAAATTTGAAGCGTCTACCTGTTACCGTTTTTAATATTGAGCAAAAAAATACGAAAAAAACACGTTTATTGTATGGGGACTCCCCTTAATATTTACTTTTTTTTAATTTTTAGTATTTGTTGTTATAGCGGCAACGGAAATACATCATTTGTGAAAATTTCAGATTTCTAGCTATCACGGTTTATGAGATACAGCCTGGAGACAGACAGACAGACAGACAGACAGACAGACAGACAGCGAAGTCTTAGTAATAGGGTCCCGTTTTTACCCTTTGGGTACGGAACCCTAAAAACTGATTTTAATGAAATTTGGTACTTATACAGATTCTACAATTTATTTTTCATCGTTAAATAGTATTCAGAATTAGTCAGATAGCTTCGTATGCTTGTATATATTTTATCAATATGTGTATTTAAAATGGCAAGGTGATGAAAATTTTAAAATTAGACATTGGAAAATACTGTTACTTATATTATATGTATTATTCTAGTCTAGTATATAAGAAAGAATCAACTACCAAGACACGGGTTCCTGACACCCAGATTGGTACCAGTACGTCTATTTGTATAATCTTATGTGAATAAATTATTTTGTATTTGTATATATATATATACACATACATCACATAAATACAAACATACCTACAACCGAAAAATATTACCTTCCTTCTTGCATATTACTATTACTGAGTCCCTGTTTAATCAAAATCACACAAAAAGCAATACCAATCAATTCCTTTGCCCTAATATCCTAAGCTAATCAAAGAGCGGTCTTAAAATTAATTATTACCCAGTTTTCATAATTAAGGCTAGTTTTAAAATCAATGTAGTTATATTGCAGTCGGTAAAAGGTTAAAACTACACCGCTTACAGCGTGAGACTATGTTGCAGTTTATGCACTTTAAACGCTCAATAAACTATTTTTAAACGTAATTTAATGAATGCAAATTAGTGTTAAAGCAAACCGCTATAGCGCGCGGTCTTTGGTTGTGTGCGTGTCATGCCTGTATAAGTGTGAGTGTCGCCCGTTCGCTCTGTTCCGCACGCACACTAACGTAAAATGCATGTACAGTAATACTACACAAATAACACATATAAATGCTCACGCGCACTGGTCAATTGCAACAATTTATATTGTTGTCGTATTAAATTTAACCGCTAATCCATGAAGCAACATGATTACAAGTGATATTAAAATGCAATAGCTTTTCATTTAATAACATGTATCAATGTTAAAAGAAAAACAAAATACCCGACTGCAGAAAAGAGGGTTTTGCAGCCTAACTTATGATTTTTTTTAATTTTGATGTACCCAGTGTCACTCTCACAACTAAGACGAATCTATTGACACCAGGGCAAAGAATATATTGACACCGTTTAGGTTCTAGGGCGTGTCACAGAAATATACATACATACACTCGAAAAACATGACCCTCCTTCTTTCGCAGTCGGGTAAAAACCAACAGAATAACACAAGATGTGTCAATATTTTAAACAAAATATTCTACTCGTAAGAGTGATTGACTGTTACACTCAATATGAAATTATTTAATGTACTTTTTCACGAGAAAGTGTAAAAAGGAATCAGAGCCCGTGTACATTTTATTAGATGCTATAGTAACTACAAGAAACTCAGTCCGTCTGCCTGTCGGTCCCTCCGTATGTCACATCAATTTTTACTTAGAGACTCACCCCTACTTAAACTAAATTTGGCAGGTTTTTTGCGTTTTTGGCCTCTCACTGATTTGGCCATTCGCGTAAATATTTTTATAAATAAGCAAAAGGCCAAATGGTCTTTTGCGTTCTTGGCCATATGCGTCGATCCCGTATAGATATGATACATAAGGGATCGACGCATATGTCCAAAAACGCAAGAGGCCAATAGACGCATTTAACCAGATACGCAAATGACCAGATACGTACATGGCCAGATATGCAATTGATCAAAACTTGTGTACGCAATTGACCATAAATTGAAATACGCAATTGACCAAAACTGAAATACGGCTATCAAACTTGACAGGCTGAGAGCACAAGACAAAACATAATACCGCTACAAAATTCCAAAATGTTTCACCCCTTGCATTTCTAAACTATTAGATCTAGAATTTCATGACTAATCAGAGTAGTAGTCCATATCAAAAACTTTCAACAGCTTTTCGAGATATAGCGATAAATATATAAAACACTTAAGTCGTTACAGTACAGAGATCATCAACATTTCTGTAAAGTGGTCTGAACAAACAATACAAAGTGTGTTTCCTTTAAATTACAACATTAACTATTGAACCCTACCGTACCCGTGTCTCGACATGGTCTTAGCCACTTATTATCTGAATCATTTTATGTCTATCATTTTTTAGGGTTCCGTACCTCAAAAGAAAAAACGGAACCCTTATAGGATCACTTTGTTGTCAGTTTGTCCGTCTGTCTGTCTGTCTGTCCATCCGTCCGGGTGTCAAGACTTTTATCTCGGGGACGCGTGAAGGTATCGTGTTGAAATTAAAACCATAAACGCAGATCTCTATAGTATCTTGCTGCAGAAAGAAAAATAAAATATCTCAGTTTTCGTAAAAAAAAGTTACAGCCGAATATGTCGTAAAAAACGCACATTTCGACACTCACAAGGGAATCAAAACATAAGAGGCACTTCCCGTTGACCTAAAACTATGAAATTTGGTAAGAAGCATTGTGTTACAGTACACATATAGGAAAAAATCGGAAAACTGTTTTTTTTTAAATTTAATCACAAAAAAATAGTGTCTTTACGCAAGTAATGAGGGTCCAAATTTTAAAGTTCTACCGTATCATGTGGGGTATCATATAAAAGAGCTTAATTAGCATAAGTTAAAACAGGGTTTTAAATATTTTTACGATGTATATTTTTTGGTATAAGAAGGAAAATATTAAAAACATATGATTCCCCCTTTTATCTACTAGTTTGTACGGAACCCTCGGTGGGCGAGCCTGACTCGCACTTGTCCGGTTTTTTTATCATATTATTTATTTATTTATAAAGTTCACCTACACTTTTTACATCTATACATTGGCTAATACTACTACTATATATTTTTTATCTGTATCATGCTCACCTGTATCATTTTATCGGAGAGCATGCAGAGCTGTTTCTGCCGCTCCACGAGGTACTCTAGCCTGTGACAGTAGTCTTTGTGTAATGCTGGCGAAGTCTCTGTGGAACCGTTGCCAAGCTGAGGAGGAAGCGGCATTGCGAGGTTCCTGAAACGAAGAGAGGTGTCATTTAGTATATGTATAGTAGTTTTATTTTTATATTAACTTAGTAGTATAAAGTAAGATACAATGAAAACTCGAAATGGGAAAACTGAGAAATTTTATTTTTCTTTCTGCAACAAGATACTATGGATCTGCGTATATGGTTTTAATTTCAACTCGATACCTTCACGCGTTCCCGAGATAAAGGTCTTGACACCCGGACAGACGGACGGATAGACGGACAGACGGACAACAAAGTGATCCTATAATAGTTCCGTTTTTTCCTATTGAGGTACGGGACCCTAAAAATTTGGAAAGAGCACGTCGAAATCTATAAAACTACCAATTTTAAATAAAAACTACGGGTCACTCACGTCTGTTTTAAGCCGAAAAATCCAGCTATAGTTTCAACCGCATTCGGCGGTCTTTTTCAGAGGAGCAGCGCAAACGTCACTCTCGGTCGGTAACGCGCCTCGCTCGTTTTTATTTAAAATGTGTGAAAACCACGTTAGTTTCCATAGTAAAACTACCAATTTTCAAAAGTCCCGGAAAACTTTATAGGTAAAATTACCAAATGATGGTAATCTAAAATAAAACTGTCGATTTACGTAATACTCGTATAAAGATTTGAGATCCTCCAACAAATACAAGAAACAAACCCATTCTCAGTTATCCTTACCCTTTGTTGATACAACGTTAAGTCATTAGCAACATTTCGTATTCTAATGAAGTACTAATAGCAATGCTAGCTTCCCATTATCCCCTCATATTTGCATCTCAAACAATAAAATGAAGACAGACTCCTGTTCTATTTGCGCAAACAGATCTTCAACTACGTAGCGCCCTACACGCAAACACGGGAAGGCTTGTATGAAAACAAACGTTAATATGCTTATTATGTAATTCCATCTCGAGCACAGAGTTCCGCACAATAAAACAACAATATTAAAGTTAAAACATTGTGAAACTGGAAAGGTTACAAGCACGCTCCATTTACAATAGCGTATAAGATAATTAGTCGTTCAGACGTCCGCTACGTACGGCCTCCGCCACTCAAATGGGAAGCACTCGAAGAAAACAAAGCTATTACCTACCCTCGTCTTTTGTTCTCTAAAAAATATTCTCTATTCACACCGGCCAATGCGGAGCGGGCTCGGTAGAGTGCGTTGATTGGCCGTCGACCTCAGGGAAATAAAAGTGCTTTGGTAAATGAGGCGTTCCGTCTCATTCCGTCGTCGGTTGGGTCGGTATTGCTGTTTCTTTCTGTTTTTCGTTTTAATTGCAGGCATGAGAGGATGTGTAAAGGGTTGAGACCTTGAGTGGTACACGTGCAATGAGGCTGCGGCATCAGGGACTGGGAAGTGCATTCAACATGTTTAAATAGGGGGAACTCTTACCGTCATCCATGTTAGTTTGTTAGTTTTATGAAGTGTTGCATGGATGTGGGCTCACCGGGTCATTACGGAAATGAATTTTATTTGAAATTGTCATTGACCTGGAACTTGTATTTGAACATCATGACTCAGACTTTAAAAAAATAAAATGAAATATAAATATCGCCTACCAGGATGTAGTTGTGCTTACTTCCTGGACAGAAATTTTATCAGCGATTTAGATAGATAAACTTTTTATTGTTAATCTCTTTCGCACATCAGAACATTTTGAAACATATTAGAAAAGTGAGAAATTAATTAGTTATTTAGATAGGAGAAATATATATTTTTAAGGTTTTCTTGTATATTTTTAAATTGGCTGAGAAGTATGTTTAAAACATGTTTTATCACTACTCCGTTGCCAGTAAAGTGATGTCTGTATAAAACTTTTTTTAAATATTTCTGTTTAAAAAGGAGATGACTTAACGGTTATAGCGATCTCATCCAGAAAACCTTGGTTGTTCTTTTGATAGCCCGTCTATATGTTTCTTTATTGCTTCCTATTAAGTACTTGACCGGCACTACCTCTCAAGTTTTGGCTCATGCTATTTGTTTTAAGTAATCAACGAAAACTTTATTAGTTTATCAGGTGAAATAATACCAGCGCCTTGCTAATCACCTTTGAAATATTGAAACCAAACAACTCGAACGATATGTGACCCTAGATGGCCGAGTTAGCGAATATCAATTATTTGATTGATATTCGCTAACTCGGTCTTATGAAAGAGACAAGTGAAATAGAGCTACGAGACGGACGGACGGACAGACGGACAAACGGACAACAAAGTGATCCTATAAGGGATCCGTTTTTCCTTTTGAGGTACGGAACCCTAAAAATATGCCTTTTTAATGAGAACGTAAAAACAAGTATAAATTCAGGAATTCAATTTCGTCGAACTGAATTCCTAGATTTATGTTACTATCGAAGCTCCAACCTTTTGACCCAAAAAGCTCGTTTTCAATTCGAACGCTAATTGCGGGTAGCCTTAAAACCGGAACCGGAGGTAGCGAATCAGTACCTGTTATGTTGGCAGCCCTATTAGTCAGTGTTGCCAACTTTATAGTTGTTGAGCACGCAATACTTGAGTTACCAGTTTAGGGATATTAGCTGAGAGTGGAACATTGATATGTGGTACTATTTATAAGAACATGCGCCATGATTGTGATTTATTTGCTTTAGCGTGGAAATAAAATATAGAAAGTGTAAGAACCTAGAGTGGTCCCTAACTATGGGCCTTATAAGGAAGCTCAAGGTCGCGCAACGAGCTATGGAGAGGGCTATGCTCGGAGTATCTCTACGAGATCGAATCAGAAATGGAAAGATACGTAGACGTACAAAAGTCACCGATATAGCACAACGGATTAGCAAGTTGAAGTGGCAGTGGGCAGGGCACATAGCACGTAGAACTGATGGCCGATGGGGCCGAAAGGTTCTCGAGTGGAGACCACGTACCGGCAAGCGCAGCTTAGGAAGACCAGCCAAGAGATGGACAGATGACATTTAAAAGATGACATACAAATGGCGGGAAGACGCTGGATACAAGCCGCTTCCAATCGGTCTTTTGGAAATCCATGGGGGAGGCCTATGTCCAGCAGTGGACTTCTTATGGCTGAGATGATGATGATGATGAAGAACCTATAGTACAATACTTATATTTAATTAATCGCAAAATAGAGGAATAATCTCAATTCAATATACATTTTTTAGTACTTAAGTATTCCGATTTCAGTATTGATGCTTACTGCTTTTTACACACATTTTTACCCGACTGCGCAAGAAAGATGCTTCTTATGATTTTTGCGTGTACGTATGTGTCTGTGTCTGCGTGTCTGTGTAATTGTTGATATGTATTTAAGTACGTCGGTATATTACCTCTATGCCTCTATACATTTCGGTGAGTGTGCGTCTGCTTTGCATGATCTCATTCCCCCATGCCCATTTTTCTATCGGACAGCAAGAAGCACGAAAAAGCGTAATCGTTACATGGTTGATGTTCCGAAAACACGTACGAAACGCTTTGGCTCCACTTTCATTGTGCGTACCGCCAAAATGGTCCAATGGCCAAAATGGTCTTTCGGAATTGATATAATCTAAGTGTCTTCAAATCGCGAGTGAATAGGTTTCTTCTAGGCAAGCGCGCGTCATCGTAGACCATAACTATCGCTTAACACCAGGTGAGTTGACGGTCAAGCGCAAGCCTATCGTCGAATAAAAAATAAATAAAAAAAAACCGAAACGAATTAGCTGATTTTGCGTTTTGATGCGTGGGGTCGTTGGATTCGTCTTTATTTCCTGAGTGATATAGATTACATTTTTTGTAATAATAATTGGCCTATTCTCAAGTCGCATTATACCTTTAAATCCTAGTAGGTAATTATTATAACGTAGGTAACTTTGACTCCGTGTCAAAGCCATTTACATACCTTTTTTGAAAAGTTTATGATTTTTTTCCAAAAGACTAGTAGTCAAACGATTGCTTTAAAACAATTTTTAAAGTAATTTCACTAAACTTTTGGGAAACAAGTAAGTTTCTATATTATAAGAAAAACTAAATATAAGCTCTTTTTGTAGTTCATTAGAGGAAAAAAAGCCCTTTTAATTTTTTCAAGAGTCAAGAGATAATAATATTACTATTATTACAAAAAATACAACTTATAACGTTCATGAAATGAAGACAAATCGAATAACACCTCGTACATCAAAATCGTTCAAGCCATTTAGGCTGTAGCAGGTAATATAGAAACATCATAACCCTCTCGAAAATCATAACCCTCCTTAAGCAGTCGGGTAAAAATCAATAACCTCCAAAAAAAGACTATTTACAATGTTTGACACAGAGTCAAAATTCCCAACATTGACGATAGGTAATTTTTTTTTTTAAATTTATACCTAAAAAGTACATATATACCAATTATATCCCATCTAGCAATCCCAAATCAGTCTCCTTATCAGTCCGGTCTCATTCGTTAATAAAGTTGTTTACACAATACCGTCGAGCGACGACGCAGCACTCCTGCAGCAATTACTCAAAAATCTTCACTGTAAATATTTGGACTAGTCTGAGAGCCGCTATCGGGTAACTTTGAATATACGTGTATGTTGGCCGGGTTGGCCTTCACTTTTTAGGGTTCCGTACCCAAAGGGTAAAACGGAGCCATATTACTATTTTAAGACTTCACTGTCTGTCTGTCTGTCCGTCCATCTGGCGCCAGGCTGTATCTCATGAATCGTGATTGTTAGACAGTTGAAATTTTCACAGATGATGTATTTCTGTTGCCGCTATAACAACAAATACTAAAAAAAGAATAAAATAAATATTTAAGGGGGGCTCCCATAAAGCAAACGTGATTTTTTGCTCGATATTGATAACGGCAATAGGTAGATGCTTGAAATATTCACAAAATATTGAGTTAAATTATTCACTTTAAAAATAAATAATTAATTTAAAATAAAATTAATATTTAAGGGGGCTCCCATACAACAAACGTGATTTTTTCCCCTTTTTAATAAATAATGGTACGGACCCTTCGTGCGCGAGTCCGACTCGCACTTGGCAGGTTTTTTTTGGTATAGTAACGTAGGGTACTGTAATATTAGGATTTTTTTTGGAAGTTGTAGTAGTAACACTTTTGCCAGGAATAACCACCAAGTAGTAGTGTGCGAGCATTACTTGTTGACTATAGCCTAGGCAGACATACTACCAAATGAGCTACGCCATTTGGTAGTATGTCTGCCTGCTGAGCCGTGCCTGTAGGTCGTGGGTTCGATCCCCACCCAGGACAAACATTTGTCTGATGTACAAGGATGTTTGTTCTGTGTATGGGTGTTTATATGTATCGTAATAAAGTTTCCATAGTACAAGATTTGCTTAGTTTGGGCTAGATGGTGTTGTGTGAAATGTACTCCAATATAACTGTGTTTTATATAATAATCGGCCAAGTGCGAGTCGGACTCGCGCACGAAGGGTTCCGTACTATCATCTATAATACTACAAAGTTTAGTTCTGTTTATAAAATAACAAGAAATCAACGAAATTCCAAGTAGTAAATTGCAAACTTATAGGTAGGTTTTCGATACACATCCGGGCAGCATGACGACGCTCGCGCGAATACGCGCGGCTATGGCTCGCTCCGTGATGTTACCTCCCCCGCTACCCGCGCGGTCGCGCCACCACCACACCGCGGCGCGGCGCTCGCACCGCGTTTAGATGCACGGATTATTTTCATTTTGTGAGTTTTTATGTATTAGATTAGGTATTTATTTTTATAGTTAATATATTTCTAAATATTTACTTACAAATATTCAAGTTTCTACCTGTTAATTAAGATCGAGTAAAAATTGCTTAAAAATTACGTTTGTTGTATGGGAGCCCCCCTTTAATATTTACTTTATAGTTATTTAATTATTTATTTTGAAAGGTAATATACAAGTAAGTATTCTGTGAAAATTTGAAGCGTCTACCTGTTACCGTTTTTAATATTGAGCAAAAAAATACGAAAAAAATACGTTTATTGTATGGGGACCCCCCTTAATATTTTATTTTTTTTAATTTTTAGTATTTGTTGTTATAGCGGCAACGGAAATACATCATTTGTGAAAATTTCAGCTTTCTAGCTATCACGGTTTATGAGATACAGCCTGGAGACAGACAGACAGACAGACAGACAGACAGACAGACAGACAGACAGACAGACAGACAGACAGACAGACAGCGAAGTCTTAGTAATAGGGTCCCGTTTTTACCCTTTGGGTACGGAACCCTAAAAAGGCAATAGGGCTGTAGTCCCCTTATTCTGCAAACAAAAATATATAGATATTCACTGTATATTGTATTATTATAACATTTATAACTGTAATATTGTTGAATATATCAAAAGATTAAGCCAAATAAGCTAACCTACTTTATATATATTATATAAATCTTCATCTTGCATATTAAAAAAATGTAAGTAGTTAAAAATACAGATATATTAGTTTATGAAAGGCACGGACCCCGGAGTCTGTGGAGATTAATTTTGTCAAATTAATAATTACCTATAGTTTGAAAAACTGCAGCAACCGAGTTCTCATGGATGCCATTGTCAGAACTGGACCAAATTGAAATGGGACCACACGGGAAGCAACAGCTTTCAAATAAAAAAATAATCATCAAAATCGGTTCACCCAGTCGAAAATTCTGAGGTAACAAACATAAAAAAAAACAGTCGAATTGAGAACCTCCTCCTTTTTTGAAGACGGTTGAAAAAATTGGTTGTCTGTAAAGTCGGTTTACGGACGATAATTTAACGTGACAACGTCATAACAAAACATTGATGAAATGATGATGATGATGTAACGGGACAATGAGCGTAACGTAACGGGACAATGAGTCATATATATATCGTGCGTGCAGCCGGCGTTCATCGATTTATTAGACGTTGTCACGTCAAAAAACTTACAAAGAAAGTCAATCCCATATAATAACAAGATCCATTCAGCTCCAAACAAACCCGACAATGTGTTGACAACTCCGAAAATCTCAATGGAATAATAGTAAGTAAGTTTAGTAGTAACAAGATGAATATATTACAAACTGGTTAGTTGTGAATGGGAGGGCTATTAACATAACGTTTGTAGGAATGAAAGCGGTCCTACTGTTCAATGTATTGACTTATTTTTATTTTTTTTAACGGGCAAGTGCCTTTATTAACTACAACAAAACAATATACAGACTCGACTAACTACTACACAAAAAGCATATCGATTACCCCAGACCGATAAAGGTCCAATGACAATCCAAATGCTCAAACCCACTACCAGTTGGCAGCGTACCCAGCATGCTGGCCGCCTATTTGACAATTTGCCAATTTGTAGTTCTTATGTTTTCACTATTAAATGTAAAAATCAGCTAACACAATTCACACTTGTTTTACGTTCACTAGAAAAAATGCTGATAATTTTTTGCTCGCAACGCTCGCACACGTTTACGAGGAACATGTTAACATGGAGACCTTTGCCCAGAAGTGGGACAGTATAGGTTAATAAAAAAAATGATGATATGAAATTATCATAAGTAATGCCGATTTTCAAAGCTTAGTTAACATAAAATGATTGTTTTACGGTTTAGTCCATCCATCCAAATTATTCTAGTAGATTTTTGCACTACGATAGCAAAAATCTACTAGAATAATAAACAAATATTCAGTGCAGTACCTTTCTTTTTTAGCAAAATAGATCTATGATTGACCACCAACTCGCTTGATGACCTACGTCATAGTAGTCTACTTACAAAAGAAGCAACCAACCGTGTTTGCACTCGCAAAGTCGTTAACAACCCACAAATTTTTGCCGAACCGTCAGTACTTCGGCCGAAATCATTCTTGGTTATTCGGTATTCGGCCAAATCAGTATCTATGACATCTCTAAGTCAGAAAGTTAAATTATTCTAGGGTTCTATTTGAGTGTGACCTGCGAATAGTTATTTCTAGAAATTACCTTTACAATGTTAAGGTTTCTATATCGCACCTGATTGTTCTACATTTTCTAGGTTTATATTATTAATCGTTTGACTGGTAAACCGTTACCTATAAAACCTGGTTCGCATAATGTTAGTAATTTAGCGAAGTAACGAGTAACCTTGCGTTAGCATGCGTACTTTACATTGTATCTCTTAAAGCGCTTATGAAGGTGGAACTAGTCACTCTCTCTACTAAATTAATAACATAATTTGGAGATAGAGGGGGATACCTATTTCCAGCAGTAGAACAGCATAGATGAAAAAAAATGTTGCAAAATATTTTAATGATTACAGTTTAAAAAACTAAAAAACACGCTTCAATTTGTTGTATTGTCATCGGTCCTCGATAAGTCTACAAAGTTTGGATGAAATCTGACCGTTTGAAGTGGGTCAAAATCAAGTCCAATGGAGTCGGTTACAATCAAACAGGCATACAGGCGAAGCTAATAAAAGCGTGTTAAATTTTTTATGTACGCTTAAGAGATCAATCTCATAGCTACAGCACAGCCCAGCATTTTAAAAATAATCTCAAACTACGGTATATATCTCGTTAATAATAACATAAATATTATAACGATTAACCACTGGTTTACGGTTTCTTTTTTTTAATTATATTTTTTTCAATTTTTTTTTACTGGCTACCTAGTGATGTAATACAACATTACCGTAAATTTTAGTGCAAGAAATCAAACGTCAATGTGCATTCAGACACAAAAGTGCTATAACGCCACGGACAGACGGGCTGCACAATGCAATCTTCAAATAATAAGGAAGTCGGCAAACTGGCAACTTATTTGCAACAATCGCATCGCAGGTACAAGCAACACCGACAAAGTTACCCGTAAAGTTGCTCGACTGAGAAAACTGACGATTGTCTACAGATATTGTTGAGATATGCGATTGTAGCTCCCTCACAAAGTTGTTCAAGTACATTTGCGGCATAGTCCAGACGATTTCACGCACCGCTTCCCTACAATGGTAGCTCTCGGAACGTATTAGGAATTAGTCACAGCGACAAAGCTGAAGATTGAGAATCTTTATTGTACACGTAGCTTAGGGTTGTCAAGTTTTTACTTTTACTCGAGTAAAGAAAGAAGGTGAAGTTTTTCAGATGTATGTATTGCACGCAAATATGTTTTTACCTTATGTAGCCTAAACAGTTTGACTGATTTTGATGCACGAGATGTTCTTAGATTTATAATAATTATAATTTATCTAACGAGTTTCAAAGACTTTTTTACAAATACGTCGCCCTTAAAAAATAACTTTTTAGCCATGGCCATTATAACTTGATCTCTAGCTTGTAGGTCGTAACGTAGTCCTAAAACTAGCCAAATATAGCTCAACACATTTCGTGTTTATTTAAGCAGTTGTTTTTTTTCTTCATATTTGACATACATATATGCCGTAAGCATTAAAATTGTATGAAGAAATTTTCGCTAAACTATGCTTACACGTTAATAGCGCATGTGTCAGGAATCATTAGTATCTAATTTAAAGTTTACTTATTAGAAGAATTGTACTGCGTGTGAACAATATAATCAATGAAAATACCGTAAAGTCGCGAACAGATGTCAAATTATTTAGGCATTTACAGAGAGATTCAACACCAACTAACATTTAGAGCACTTTTACACTACCCTACTCAGCAGTGCGGCAGCAGCAAATGCTTTATAAATTAATGAACGCTTTCACATTAGCATTACTGCGATAGTAGCATTACTTAGATTTCCGAGTGCGTGAGCTGAGTCTGAACTATGATTTTGTTTTTGTTCAAAATTGGTTCGCGCTCACTTTTATCTTGCCTTTTCTGCAGTAAGAGAGCAAGACAAAAATTGAATCAAGTCAATTAATAATTGTGTTTTTTTTTCATCGCTTCAGTTTTTGTTTAGCTCTCTTAATGCAGAAACGCTGAGAAAAAATTATTAAAGCTAGCTTAAGCAGACTTTAAGCCCTTGTCATATAAACTAAATGACATAACTTAAAAGCTTGACAATGCCTGTAAAGTTTTTTGGTGTACAGTTTTTATACAAAACAGTATGTATTTTCAAAACAAAAATATAGCGGGAAATGTACATAGATTCTAAAAATTAAGAAGTATATTTTACCTTAAGCTTCAATAAAGAAATACCATACTTTATTCATAAAATATGAACAAGGATAAACTGGGATAGAACTGGGAGAATTCATAGATGTCGATAATACTTTTTTATTTCTTTAATTAAAGTTAATAAATAAAACACGTTCAAATACTCATTTGTCATTCGTAGATGACAATGTCATGCAAAGAGACAAGCGATATTGCACATTTTTTTTCTCAAAGCATACTTTGAACTGCGTTGAATTACGCCGCGCGGTATCGTTTCAGCCTACGGATTAGCGGGAAAGGTCCCTAAGTATCGCGATAGCCGCGCTGCTTTCTCAATGTAAACGTGCCCTTAAATAAAATGCACAACTAAAAAGTACTTTTAACTTCTAATAGAAAATAGCTGTAACCACAACGTCATTACAGTAAATTTGAAACTTATAACGATGACAATAAGATTCTAAATTGAAATAAATAGCTCGTAAATAACGTTTCGCACTACCATGCGAAATGTAATAAACGATGTTAGACAGAATGTTCGGCTATGATATGAAAGGAAAACAAGAATGTAGCGATGGGCTACATTACTGGGTTACGCAGAAATGTAGTACTAAATCGAAAGGAGGCGAATTATTGAGAACAACTTTTATTATGGGATCAACCGAAGAAATCAACTGTTATGTAATAAGACAATAAGTCGTACTTCCACAGCTTAGAACTCACTTCCAGAAGGTTAAACCCTGCCTGTTACAATCTGGGTGTATTCGAAGACTGAATAGGTATCTTTTAGGCAATGAATATTTCATATATGTATTTTTTTTTTCAGTGTAGGTGAACTTTATAAATAAATAAATATTTCGGATCATAAAGAGATAACCTTTTGAATTAGATTTAAAAACTCCTTGCGTATCGATACAATATTATGAAAGACGTGATATAAAGAGGCGTGCACACGAGATGTCGTCACTAGACGAGTCAACAAACGTCTTCCTGTGGGCACCGCGCCGGTATGTAGGCTAATTACCTGCAAACTATAACACAAGCTAAGTTTACTTTGTTTTATAGCTTGACACTTCGCTTTCGTGTTGCTTTTAGATATGTTACATTACATTATGGTTGACAAGCTGAATAAAATAAATAATATTTTATTAGACGACTTGTACAAACAAGTATTAAGTATATTAATAATTTTAAAGTAAAAAAAACTGAAACAACCGACTTCTAAGAACGTTATTTTGTTTACTTGGAATATTAGTAAGGATAATAATTAAACAAGGCGCTCAATGACATTTGTCATTGAATGTCAAATGCTTCGTCGTCGCAGATTAGAAAATGTGCAGATGTTTATGTGAAAAACCTCAACATTTGACACTTTTGTAAAGAAAAACGTGTCAGTGGAACTCTGCGATTCTATAATCTGACGCACTCACTCAGGAATACAATGAAAATATTTTTACTTTTAGAGATTATTCAAAAAGTAATAAAGCAATGTTTCTTAAATAATTATGGGACCAACTTGAGAGCTTTCTCTATACCTATGTCAATTCACGAAACACAAAAATTGGTTCTCGAATGACGGAGTAATTCGTGTGCATACTTACATTAAAAAAAACGGTACGAATTGATAACCTCCTCCTTTTTCGAAGTCGGTTAAAAATATATATACAGAGATTAAAGACGAATCTAACGACACCTCGGACATCAAAATTGGTCAAACTAATTGGGGCTTGAGGCCTTAAGTCATACTGAAATATTGATACCCACATAATTTAAATACATACAAACAAACACTCAGAAAAACTGTTATACTTAGTTTAATTTTTGTCTTAGTATAATGATTTTTTTTAAAGTTCTTACAATTGTTACTCATAGAAATTAAATAACTTTTGACAGATTTATCGCAAATGCTTTACATAATTCCACCCTCCCCATTTCACTACAGGACTAGCAGAAAGTCGGCGAATTACCACCCATTTCTCGTTGAAATGCCAAAAATCCGTACTCAGCGATATCGATCCACATTCCTGTTGCGTACTGCACAAGAATGGAATTCGTTGCCGCTATCTCTGTTTTCTGAGACCTACAATCTTGGAATTTTCAAGGCTAGAGTGAATAGATATCTTCTAGATCGACGAGCTCCATCCTCGGCCACACCGTCGCTTAACATCAGGCGAGTTGGTGGTCAATCGTAGATCTATCTTCTATAAATAAAAATAAATAAAAAAATAAATTATTTACAGTGTATTTTCATGAGAAACAATTCGGCCGCATTTTATAATATTTTATACAAAATAGTTACTAATATACTACAGCGTCAGAATTGTATAAACGTAGTAATAGAAATTAGAAATACTACTAGGCTTGTAAGAACTTTTACAAACAAAACAGCAAAGTACAAAAAGAGTTGCATGACAATGTCTATTACTATCTTTAATAAGCTATCTACACACATTAAAACATTGTCCTTAGCCAAATTTAAAATGGAACTGAAATCTTGGCTACAACAGAAAGGATTGTACTCTGTCAATGAATATTTAGGATTTTTTTGACTTTCTGGAACAGTATACCGTAGTTAACAAATTACAATTACTATACTAAATTATATGTAGTAGATACTCGATTGATGTTGACATATTGTTGAAAAAATTGTATGCCCGTAATATAAGGGCAAAACTGTTAATAAGTGCTGGCTTCTTATACCTAACATCAAATTGTACACAGATTTGCACAATTAAATATTCATTTCATTTCATTTATAAAATCACAATTATTTATACAAGAAACATATAATCTAGTAATAATTATAGTTTAAAAAACTGTAGCAACCGACTTCTCATGGATGCCATTGTCAGAACTGAACCAAATTGAAATGGGACCACACGGGAAGCACCAACTTTCAAATAAAAAAATAATCATCAAAATCGGTTCACCCAGTCGAAAGATATGAGGTAACAAACATTAAAAAAAAATACAGTCGAATTGACAACCTCCTCCTTTTTGGAAGTCGGTTGAAAATAAATCCGTTCGTATGGAACCCACCTTGGGCGATTCTTTGAAATTATAATTGAAAAATACCTAAAAAAACATAAATTTACAATAATCCCCGATTTATAAACTAGCTGCGTTTCGCGGTTTCAGCCGCATAGTTATGAAAAACGGTGATGATTATGATCATGATAAGTAGTTTATGTCCGTCTCCAGGTCCACAGCTATCTCTAAACTAAATTTCATAACGATCGGTTCAGCCGTTTCAGCGTGTAAAGGTAACAAACTTCGATTTCATAATAGCATTATGGAATTGTGTCAAATGTATTTCAAAACACCACTACATTCATTTAAACACAATATTCTTAGGTGTCTTTTATGTTGTCAAAAATCTTATTTTTACTGGACTAATAATCACATAGCCACCTTTTATCACGGAACTTAACAAAATTTTCCTGATACATTGAATGTTTCTTGCAAGTTTTAAAAAATATATAATTATCTATGCTATCTCTTTTTCACCCAATTTCCACAATAAAGACGTCAGTTCCCATTTTCTGCCACGATAGTAGAAAGAATCGAACAGACTTTATCGGCCTTGCCGAAAAACGTTACTTAACTTTAACCATCGTCTTAAATTCTCTGTCTTCTTTCCGTAAGTGTCATTACATGTCAAAGAGAAGTTGACAAAATATGTTAAGCAATGCTTAAAGTTAAGTAACGTTTTTCGGTAAGACCGTACATGTCAAAGACAATTTGACAAAATATGTTAAGGAATGCTTAAGTTGAGTAACGTTTTTCGGTAAGGCCGTACATGTCAAAGAGAATTTGACAAAACATGTTAAGGAATGCTTAAGTTAAGTAACGTTTTATTACGAACATTGTAATATAAAAAATAATTTATTTCAGACTTATTTATTTAAAAATTTCAGACATAATATCATATATTAAAATTTTGGTTCTCTTTTAATGTAAGGTTTTTTTTCATAGTTTTATGTAAATAATTAGAAAAAAGTTGAGATTGAAAACAATAAATAACTATTTAATTTCAGACAATGCGAATATGCTAAGCCGTAATCCTCCCAAAAAAATGGTTGTCTGTAAAGTCGGTTTACGGACGATAATTTTACGTGATAACGATGCGTCACAGAACGCAGAACTAAGCAGAACGCTTAGGCCGATCGTGCTTCTCTATTTATTTATTTAGTTTATTGGTACACGAAACAGAAGACAGTCTTTAAAATTTTTACAGTTTTCTCTATCGCTTGTTCCGCGCTCTCGCTTGCACGCTCGGCTCAGGTGGAACGTGATACTTTTTCGTGCGTGCAGCCGGCGTTCATCGATTTATAAGACGTTATCACGTCAAAAAATCTTTTATTTATACAATGTCAAAAAGTGTCACAAAACACAATTACTAGTTGAAAATTCCCGTGTTTAGAGCATTCGTCACTTCGAATAATTCTGGTGAGTCACTTCGAGTGAGGGTACCCCCACATCGATTATGCACATGATTCAAGTTTTATTGCTATTGAATTGAGTTTACAATGCAACTTTATTGACCTGTTAGTCGACTTCAAAAATAATTGAGAAGATTTACAATTTATTGCAATCATCATCATCATCATCATCTCATCTCATATCATCATCAGCTGGACATAGGCCTCCCCCATGGATTTCCAAAAAGACCGATTGGAAGCGGCTTGCATCCAGCGTCTTCCCGCCACTTGTATGAGGTCATCTGTCCATCTCATGGCTGGTTTTCCTGCGCTGCGCTTGCCGGTACGTGGTCTCCACACTTTATTGCAATATTTACTTATTTTCCTCTCATTTCGCGCAGTACTATTCATTTAGTACTTTCTCATTTCGTATAGCACTTTTAATAATTGTATTACGCAAATTTTCAATTTAAGGTGGTGTTCAACGCGCGCAGATATCTCTCTCTAGCGTATATTTTAAACATATAAAATCAGGGATATTAAAAAGTGAGAAATGAATTTATTATAAGTTGTGTTCCGCTTTCTCGTAGTCATTGTTTATTTTAAAGTTTATTTTATTGAATTTCATTTTGATTTGTATGACATCTTGTCAAAAACAACGTCGTATAAAAAAATGTGTACTTTTGCATTTTTCTTATTTTTTGAGGTATGTAAATGTTGTAATAATAAAATATTGAAATGTTTCTAGTTATGCTTGATTGGTAAAACGAATTTAAATGCAAAATAATACAAAATAGCACAGAATTCGCCCTATTACATAGGCAAAATAGAATAATAAATACGATTCTCGAGAAAAATGCGTCTGACATCTGAATGACGTTTACGTTTTTATAAGTTGTTATTTACATAGGAAAAATATTACAGATATCACTTATACTGGCGACGGAGTAGTGAAAAAACATATATTTTCCTAAAGCCAATTCAAAAGACATAAAAAAACCTTTCTTAAATGTTTGTCTATGTGACAAACATTTAAGAAAAGTTTTTTCAACAAATTCATTTCTATTTTTTCTAATATCCCTAACCAGTGATTTTATATGTTTAAAAATGTTGTAATGCGCGAGAGAGATAGCTGCGCACTTTGCGCCGAGAAATTTAAATTTCAAACCAATGAGATTTGAAATTTCGGTTTGAGCATTTGGATTGTCTTTAGACCTTTATCGGTCTGGGGTAATCGATATGCTTTTTGTGTAGTAGTTTAGTTAGTTGAGTCTGTATATTGTTGTGTTGTAGTTAATAAAGGCACTTGCCATAAAAAAAAAGAGATTTTATCAAAAATTCATCATTGTTTCAAACAGTTTTCTTGTTCTTGTAGCTAGCTCCATTAATTCGATTGTTATCTCAGATTACTTTTTATATTTTTGATTCTATGGGCCTTGCCGAAAAACGTTACTTAACTTTAACCAATATCTTAAGTTCTCTGTCTTCTTTCCGCATCTGTCATAACGTGTCAGCCAGAAGTTGACAAAATATGTTAAGCATTGCTTAAAGTTAAGTAACGTTTTTCGGTAATGCAGTGTGTCTCTAACCTAATATGTAGTACGTAGTCACAGAAAAAGAAGGCACATGGCATTTCTATTGCCTTCTCTTTTCTATGTACGTACTAGACGAGCCAACCAGCCAACTAGCCATCTCAAACTGTCAAAATTGGACACCGCGCAGAGCACCGCAATCGGCATATTCACCTACGCTGGGAGTAATAGTGTTCTTTCACACCAGAAGTCTGAAGCAATCTAACGCTGCATGTTTAAAAGACAATGTAATCCAATAGACATCTTACTTAACTTGAGAATTGCTTAACGTATTTTGTCAACTTCTCGCTGACAGGTAATCATATGTGCGGAAAGAAGACAGAGAATTTAAGACGATGGTTAAAGTTAAGTAACGTTTTTCGCTAATGCCGTAAAAGTATATGATGTAATCATTGTATCAGCGCTGCAGCGCTGTAGCGATCTATTGTACACATTTATTGTAGTAGACAAAAAATATTGTTTAAGATAGTGACTCCAGTTCTAGATATGTAGGTATTATATTTTATTTCAGAAATCAAAAATATATGAGCGATTTTTTATCATTAGGTCGTACAACACAATATACTCAAAATAGAGTGTTGCCATCGCAATAAAGTGAAAAACCAATAAACAGTTTATGGGGGAAAAGTAAAATCGTCGTGAAAACGACTTTTACTGTTTCATAAAACGCTACAATATTGGCTGTTAACTTGCAAGTAGACAATGGGATACAATGAAAAAGCGTCTGATGTCTAACCAAGGATTATTTTAAGGTTGAGTTCAAAGCGCGCAGCTATCTCTCTCACCCATTACAACATTTTAAACATTATAAAATCACTAATATCCCCAATTAGAAAGGTGGGAGACAGATTTGTTTATTTAGATAGGGGAAAATGCTATTGGTGAACTCTTATACAGGCATTGAAGCTAAGAAGGACGATTTTGGGTTTAAAGACAATACACATAAATATGTAAACAAAATAATAAACTATATTAAAAGAAAAACAAATATTAAATAAATCCGTTAAAGTTTGTTTCGTTTCAATGATTATTAACAATCTTAAAAGCCTTAGTAAACATTAATACTCCATTTTGTTCTATAGAGCTGTTAAAAAAATTGGTTGTCTGTAAAGTCGGTTTACGGACGATAGCTTAACGTGACAACGTCATAACAAAACATTGATGAAATACAAACGTTACAATGAGCGTAACGGGACAATGAGTCATTCTTTTTCGTACGTGCAGCCGGCGCGGGCGTTCATAGATTTATTAGACGTTGTCACGTCAAAAAGTATCTTTGGTGATTTTGGTCATAACACTATTTAATATGTAATGTCCGAAACTGCTAGTTGGAATCGCTTCCATCTAGCGTCTTCCTGGCACTTGTATAATGCTCGTCTATCCTAACCTAACCTTTATAATAATCCACCTTCATCAAAATACCTTTCACAGTCAGATACTGTTGTACCACTAGCAAAACAGTCGGTGAATTACTACCCATTTCTCGTTGAAATGACAAAAATCCGTACTCTGCTATATAGATCCACATTCTTGTTGCGTACTGCACAAGAATGGAATTCTTTGCCGCCATCTCTGTTTCCTGAGACCTGTAGGATTGTAATATTGGAATTTTCAAGGCTAGAGTGAATAAATATCTTCTAGATCGACGAGCTCCATCCTCGGCCACGCCGTCGCTTAACAACAGGCAAGTTGGTGGTCAATCCCAGATCTATATTGTAAAAAAAAAAACACTTTTTTCATATAGCAACACTACAAGATTATTAATAATTAACTGGCTAATTAATGGGTGTAACACAAGTCGTAATTTAAATTCTCTCCGAACATCTCGCCTCCAGCTAAGTAAAGGTAGATTTAGACAGATCCAGTGACTGGCGCCGAAATCGAGACAAGCCAGCGCTGACCCGAAAACAACCCCGTGTAAATTGATTTCAAGTCAATCCAGTGGCGGGAAGTCAGCGCTGGCTTGTAAATTCACACATGAATATTTAGAAGCCAGTCTAGGCGCGGGCACTGGCGCCGATAACTGACTTGTGCACTGACCCTGTCTAAAATTGCCTTTAACGTCGTAAAACAATCCTAAGTTCACATAAATATGCACATATGTGGTAATTACCAATAATTATGACAATATTAACCTATTATCAACTGTCATTATTTAATTTTACTGTTGAAACTTTAGCAGGTTTCGTAAACAGTTAGTCAGTTTAGTTTTGTTGTTTATTGAATTGTATTTAATTTTTTAATGCCGTTAAAATAATGTTAACAAGAATTTTAAATAAATATATAAAAATAAATTTAAACTGTAAAAAAATAAAAATAAGTTTTCACAAATCAAGAAGAATCACTCGCGGTTAAACTAGATGGGTCTATCTTGTTTACTTCAGAAATTCCCATGGCTACCTTCCGACTCCATCATCAGATACTGGTTATCATGTAGCACCGAACTACTCACCAAGACAAAACAAATTAGCCCAAACTCGATAGGTTTATCTTGTTTAGTTAAGAAGTTACTATGGCCGTCTTCCGGCTCCATCATCAGAACAGCTCAATGGTACCATATTATTGTATTGTTACCAAAGATACATATGAGATACATATGGTATATAAATTTGAGCCCGATTGGACATCGGGAAGTGGTTCTAATTTAACTTATTACATTTTTTTATTTTTTTTAAGTAAATACGTTTAGTTTATTAATGTTTTTTATGCCTAAGTAAAAAAATAAAATAAAAATAAAATTAGTAAAATAAGATAAGTTACTTAAAAGCTTAATATATAAAATATTTTATATATAAAATAAGTTACGTAAAAGCTTATAAAAAAGTTCGGTATTACGGGACAACCAGCTGGTGTGAAACAAAAGATAATCTGCCTTACCGAAAAACGTAACTTAACTTTAAGCAATGCTGAACATATTTTGTCAACTTCTGGCTGACACGTAATGACTCTTGCGGAAAGATGACAGATAACTTATGACGTTAGTTAAAGTTAAGTAACGGTTTTCGATAAGGCCCACTATAGTCAGAAATACAAAAAACGTATACAATCGGTGAATATACTATAATTTTATAGATAAGCACAAAAGGACCTAATGGCTCAAAGTGCATTCGAGAATTGGACCCATTTATAAGATAAGATAAGATAGTTTAATAGATAATACATAAACAGTATGCAACTCACACAAAACTTCGAAACTAACGAAGTATAAAAGAAAAGTCGAAATCGTTATCGTAGCGGGGGCATAATGACGGCATAAAAGAACGTCGTACCATTTCCCGTAACGCCATACGAGTTAGTTTTACTGCCAATACGCCAATAGATGTTTCAAAACAAAAATAAAGCTCCTCCTTAGCTAACCAGGTGGAAAGCAGATCAAATATTAATCAATCATGAATTTATCATCAAAATCAAAATGCTCGCATTCCAAACTTGTTTTTAACCAGAGTTACCTCCAACCAAACATTTGTCAGAAAAAGCTTTTTATAATTTAAAACTATTTAATCAAACACAATCGGAACCGAACTGAATGCTTCTCAAACAAATTATGAAATCGGATATATTCGGAGCAAAGAGCGATCCATCAAAAAAATATGACAGACGGAAAAAACTGACCCTTTGTGTGGATAGAGAGTTCTGTTTGTGAATGTACATTGTACTGAGATCTGAGACGAGAGAAAAAAAACAGTTTTTTTATTGACTTTTAATTAATTTACCGGAATTCTTGTGTGAGTCACCGTATATAAAGTACAAAATCAACAAGATCTGTACTTATCATTATTATTATTATGTATTAAAAATAGAAATACTTTTTTAATATTTTTCTAATAAAAACAGTTTCTCAGGTTTTTGTTAAAAACTTCTTTTTACAGATCCATGTAAACGCCAAACGAATAGACAAAAATTCTATTCATCATTATGAATATCATTTACAACGAAACTACACCTGAAAACGCGAAAAATAAGTTTCTCCACACAATAAGTTCTTAGGCCAAGTGTTTTTTCGCAATATTAAGGTGGGCTTCAATATATATCAACAAAAAAGCAAAGTACTTATATTTGACATTAATTTTACGTTCTCTAATTCTATTGTTCAGACATCAAATTTAAATTATTATTAATTTCATTATTATTTACATCTGATTAAATTTTATTGACGTTTATGAAATAATATTTAATATTTAATCATTTATAATAATCATGTAGTTTCCGGCAGCCTAGTGGTGAGACCGTCTGACTTGCGATCCGCAGGCCCTGGGTTCGAATTCCACGGCACGCACCTCTGTCTTTTCGAAGTTATGTGCGTATTGTTGATTGCCGCCAACTTCAAACGGTGAAGGAAAACATCGTGAGGAAACCTACATGTCTGAGAGTTCTCAATGATCTTGAAGATGTGTGAAGTCTGCCAACCCGCACTTGGCCAGCGTGGCAGACTATGGCCTAACCCTTCTCACAATGAGAAGATGGCCCGTTCCCAGCAGTGGGACAGTTTGTACAAAAAGGGCTGATAAAAAAAAACAAGTTTGATTACTAAAATTGATTTAATGTTCCAAAAGTTTTGACAATAAGTATAGATTGCCCGATGAGGATAAGCTAGGTGATAGTGAATTATATAGAATTATCAATTCCATATATGTAATTCACTATCACCTAGCATATCCTGGAAGAAATCGCTTAAGGCGATAAGGCCGCCCCTTGTACTACTGCTAATTATATTATTGTTTATTTTTAAGTTTATTTATAAGGTGTAGATACAATAAAGCAATATATTATTATTATCATATCTCTAAATATTAGGTATCAATAAAATATATCTAAATCTGATGAACATAAACAAAATGAATGTTGTTGTCAACCATGGGGCACTGCTACATGGGTTACTCTAGTTTTCCCTTCTGCATGCTCACCCTAATAAATGTGGGGAACTCCACTCTCGAAGTTCTCGTTTATTACATCTACTTAGGACAAACTGTCCGACTAGGCAGGTGCAATGTTGCGAGTCAGGTCAATCGTCGAATCCAACTCGGCTGGGCAGCGTTCGGGATATTCAAAAGCGACTTTTCATCCAATTTATCTCAATGCCTCAAGTCGAACCTTTAAGACCAGAGTGTGTTATCAGTGATGGCATATGGCACTGAAATGTGGTCACTATAACAGACGACTTCTTACAAGTGGTAAAAAAGACGCTGGATGCAAGACATTTCCAATCGGCCTGTTTTGGAAATCCATAGCGAAGGCCTATGTCCAGTAGTGGACTTCTTGTAGCTGAGATGATGATGATGATTAATGTCGGTAACATGGTAAAAGTTGTTCAAAATGATGAAGATAATAATAACCTCTTATGATATGATCGTTATTCATTATTCATCTTTATTTAACAGGCACTTGTATGTAAAAAAACAACCGGACAAGTGCGAGTCGGACTCGCGCACGAAGCATTCCGTACCATTATCTATAAAAACGGCAAACAAATCACGTTTGTTGTATGGGAGCCCCCCTTAAATATAAATTTTATTTAAATTTAATTATTTATTTTTAAAGTGAATAATATAACTCAATATTCTGTGAATATTTCAAGCGTCTACCCGTTATCAATATCGAGCAAAAACGAGCAAAAAATCACGTTTGTTGTATGGAAGCCCCCTTAAATATTTATTTTATTCTGTTTTTTAGTATTTTTTGTTATAGTGGCAACAGAAATACATCATCTGTGAAAATTTCAACTGTCTAACTATCACGGTTCATGAGATACAGTCTGGTGACAGACGGACAGACAGCGAAGTCTTAGTAATAGGGTCCCGGCTTACCCTTTGGGTACGGAACCCTAAAAAACTCACCATTCTCCTGTCCAGTCAGCTAACAAATACCTCCTCAGCTTACACTTGCATTGTCCATCTATAAATTCATTTACCATCTATAATTACAACTCCATATAAATAAAATCCAAATCGATTTATTAAGAGCGCAAGGCTTGTAATTTTCGCGCGCGTTCATAAATTTCAATTTGTGAGAACCTCGAAATTACACGCTTAGAGCCCAGCAACTAAACTGATTTACTGACTTTGGTGATCGGATATTTTGGCGCCTTCACCCGCGAGATGTATGAGTACACTCGCCTACAGAAATGCGCCCAGAACTAGCTCGCAATTTAAAATTATTAGAAATTAAAACAAACACTGACAGAAAAATTTTTTGCAAAAAATTGCAATTTGCGGTGTTGTTACCATTAAGTTGTATGTACTTGCGTATGAGAGCAGACAGCACTCATAGCTACTTTGTTACATTCAATTGCGGTGAGAGCGCCGCACCTTACTCAGTGGCCTACTAGTGCAGTGAGTGCTTTCGATGTTTTGCTGTCGAGAAAACACACCATAGATGTAATTCTGCGTTGTAAGTATAAATCCTATCGTATAATCGTAGATAAACGATGTAATTACTATTCCAGCGCTGTAACGCTGTTTTGTTTACTCTACCAAAAAATGTGACAATAATTTTGCTTCAGATGGCTCCTCTGGTACGTAAGTACATACAGCTCAATGGTTATTACTACATTCATGACCTGTTACTGAAACAATAGTTTGATTAAAAATCAAACTACTGTTTCAGTAACAGGTCATGCACCGACACCGACAACAAAATTGCGCATTTTGTTGTCGGTATTTCAGTTTTTTTTTTTTTTAATTATAATTATCTCTTATGGGATATGTGGGCTTGTACCCACTAATTAATAAATTCTGTTTTCCTGGGTATCGAAATTCCGAGGTTACTCACGAGGCGATCCTGAAATGCTTGCATTGAGCGATAATTCGCAGGCAATGTTCAGATTTGCTCGCGAACCAAACGCATCTCTAAAAACGCTAAATTTTGCATGTGACTGTACTAAGACATGGTTGCCAATTGTATTTATTAATTTAGTACCGGCTATTATTGACAATTTATTGCCCTTTGAAAGGTGAATTAAAGCTTATGTATGGAGTGTTGGCTTCTCGGTCGTTACTTCTAACGGCTGATGGCTGAATGTCCCCAACCACGGCACGGATTTTCGTCGTCGTCATTAAAATGTTTTGATAAATAAAACAGGTCTGTAACACTTACTTATTTTAACTTGTGTACGCCTATCGTTTCAGGCTATTCCTGCTGTAGGAAATATGTGAAGTTACTAATATTCTTATTTATAAAGCACTTTTAGTTGAGTAATTAGCCCTGATGTCAGTGTCAATGTTCATATATCATGTCATGCGTGTACGGAAGCTTCGGTTTGCGAGTGAAACTATTACGTTGTCGGATTATTTTACATGTGTGAAGTCGCGGATATCTAAAATATTATGTATTCTCATAGGAGAGATCAAAAGCCGTACCTCCATCCACGTACATAATATACTTTCAAGCGCGGTCGAGTCAGGCTTTACAGCTAAATTAAAAAGCGGTTTATGACGTCATAAAGCTGATAGCGCCTTATTGAGGTGGTAAGCATGCTTTATGGTGGAATAGACGTCATTATTATTATTATTACTCATAATGGGTAGGTGTGGAGTGTAGCGAGAATAAAATGGTGCCGCAAGGGAAAGAAGAATTGACGATTTTTTGTTTACTTTTTTAGGGTTCCGTACACAAAGGGTAAAACGGAACCAGCTACTACTAAGACTCCGCTGTATGTCCGTCTGTCACCAGGCTGTATCTCATGAACCGTGATAGTTAGACAGTTGACATTTTCACAGATAATGTATTTATGTTGCCGCTATAGCAACAAATACTAAAAAACAGAATAAAATAAATATTTAGGGGGCTCCCATACAACAAACGTGATTTTTGCCGTTTTTATAGATAATGGTATGGAACCCTTCGTGCGCGAGTCTGACTCGCACTTGGCCGGTTTTTATTAACCCCGACGCAAAAACGACGAAGTGTTATAAATTTGACGTGTCTGTGTGTATCTGTCTGTGGCATCGTAGCTCCCGAACGGATGAACCGATTTTGATTTTGTTTTTGTTTTTTTGTTTGAAATGTGAATTAGTCGAGAATGTTCTTAGCTATGCTTCATCAAAATCGGTTCAGCCGGTTTTTTTTGTCGGGAGTTTTGTAGTTTTCTAAACTTATACTTGTTTCTTATTTTATTTGTAGATGTAGTACTGCATAATTTTGTTTCAAGAAAGCGCATTTTTTAGAACAAGTTTGATTACATGTAATTATTTATTGAATTAGGCGTTACTTTGCGGAAATTCATATTAAAAAAAAACTTAAATTTAAATAATATATTTAGTGATTTCCGCTTCGAGGTCTTCAAGCTGGTACTCATGTCAGCTTTCACCAGCTAGAAATACACCAAAGCTAACAAGAGTACCAGCTTGAAGACTTCGATGTAGGTAGACATAAGAGTACCAATTTCAAAACCTCGGCGAGATTTTTGGTGTTTAGTATTTATATTTCTCGTATATTATATATTGATGTTTATTTGTGTAATTAAAAGCGAGTCAGACTCGCCCACTGAGGGTTCCGTACAAACTAGTAGAGATAAAAGGGGAAATTTTTATTTTTTTATATTTTCCTTCATAAATCAAAAAATATACATCGTAAAAACATTTAAAAACCTGGTTTAGCTTGCGCTAAATAATCTCTTTCATATGATACCCCACATGATACGGTTAAAGCACTTTTTTTAAATTTGGACCCTTTTTGCTTGCATAAAGGGTCCAACTTTTTGCAACCAATTTTTTGTGATTAAATTAAAAATGTTAAAATGTTTAAATTAAATATGGAAGGATGATTTTAATTTTTAAAATTTCTCTATAATTATATTTTTCAACCTATTTTTTTTTTGTTTCAAATTCCGTGTTGCAATGTCCGTTCCTGAGATCATTACCTCTCCCACACAAGGTCCATAAACCGAGCCACATTAGAGGGCGGTATCCAATTTATTTTTTCCCCACTGCAAGCTGCAGGATGCGAAAGTTACGACGTCTGGGCCCTGTCTCAATGCTTCGAAGCTATTTGGGGTGTGGGAAACATCTTTACATATTTTACACTACTTATATTTTTTTATTTTTTTTTATTTCGATATCAGCACGAGTTTAAATATTTTTTTAAACCCAGATATATAAAATAAAATCGGACAAGTGCGAGTCGGACTCGCGCACGAAGGGTTCCGTACCATTATTTATAAAAACGGCACAAAAAAAACACGTTTGTTTTACGGGTGTACGTATTAATATTTAAACATTTATTTTATTCTGTTATAGTATTTGTTGCTCCCTCTTAAACATTTATTTTATTCTGTTATAGTATTTGTTGTTATAGCGGCAACAGAAATACATCATCTGTGAAAATTTTAATTGTCTAACTATCACGGTTCATGAGATACATCCTGGTGACAGACGGACAGACAGACAGACAGACAGCGGAGTTTTAGTAATAAGGTCCCGTTTTACCCTTTGTGTATGGAACCCTAAAAACGACAGAAAAGACGGTAAGGTAAACGTCCCAATAATCGAACGATTTTGAACTTTGCTGACTTTGTTGCTCTACCATACTGAAACTAGTTAAAATACGAAAATGAAATTTTGATTGCTAGATAGGGTATACATTCTAGTTTATCTCAAAATAAGTTGTTTAGGATACATTTGAGGTTTAATAGTAATTAATAAGCAAATAGTAAAAAAACACCCTAAAGTACCAATGCTCGAACGATTTGCACTAGAAATCGGAATGTTGTCCCAAAATTCGAACGCCTTACAAATATGAACTGTATCTGCTTGAATTTAGAGTTTAAAATCCCGTCATTACTCAAAAAAATTTTAGGCATAGCTGAAAAAATCATGCGTAAACTACGAATAAAATAGTATTTCAGTTCAAAGTGCGTAAAGAACTTCACGTGAAAGAAAAATACATTTTAATAACTATCGAAATAATATATTATATCATATACAACTTAAAAACGAAAAGCATTTACTAATTTTGCAGTTAAAGAGAGGCCCGTGACCAGCAACGGGCAGATTTAGGGCCATAATTATTTATTTAATATTTGGTGGATACCTATCCTACCAAGAGACCTATTTGGAACATCTTTTGAAAAAATATAGACGAAACTACCTAGTTTCAGAATCAGTTCAATAATAAATTTAGTTTAGTAAAATCTAGTGAAATTAGGATTTTTGTGATTGTTTTACAGATAATCAACCAATATAAACAAACTTTACTTTGTTCTTCAAATGATACATTACAATAGATACATCAAAACGTTATTTCACTAGGCAAAACTTCTGCGCAAACAGTATGATAACAAGTCTTACAAAGTACGCACTGTATCACCACCTTTTTGATGGATCAGCCAAGTATCAGCTGGAAGCTTTGGAATCAGTGGACCGGCGAGCTGTGTGGTTAATCGGTGACGATAAACTAGCTGCCAGGAAGCTACTTAGTATCGAGCACTGCCGTAAAGTAGCATGTCTGTCTATTTTCTACAGGATTCATTTCGGGGAATGTGCGCAAGAGCTTCACGACCTAATTCCACCCTCCCCATTTCACTACAAGACTAGGAGAAAGTTGGCGAATTACCTCATTTCTCGTTGAAATACCAAAAATCCGTACTCAGCGATATCGATCCACATTCCTGTTGCGTACTGCACAAGAATGGAATTCTTTGCCGCCATCTCTGTTTCCTGAGACCTACAATCTTGGAATTTTCAAGGCTATAGTGAATAGATATCTTCTAGATCGACGAGCTCCATCCTCGGCCACACCGTCGCTTAACATCAGGCCAGTTGGTGGTCAATCGTGGATCTATCTTGTATAAAAAAATATAGTCTAATAAAATTAAATCCATTTGTATGGACCAAATCACATTACATGAACCTAGAGGGATTCTTTTAAATTATGAAATAAAAATACCTAAAAACATAGATTAACAATAATTTGATACTACTAACTTTGAACTACCTGCACCTGCGGTTTCACCCGCGTAATTATGAAAAACGGTTATAATGATAAGTAGTAGCCTATGTCCGTCTTCAGTTTCACAGTTATTTTCACACTGAATTTCATAACGATCGTTTCAGCCATTTCATCTTAAAAATTCGTTTGAAATATTATTATGAAATTGTGTTAAATGTATTTGAAATTGGTTTCTTGGGCAATTGCCGATTGATTCAAGCATGTTGTAGATGTGCTAGACGATACAACTTTCACCAGACAGTAATCGGATCCACCAAGTGGTGCTGACGATTTGGAATATCTGTCGGGATCATTCGTCAGTAAAAGGTCCAAGCAGTTGGCAGTGTGGCTGTCAACTTTGGGTACTCTCATAGCTTCCTTGACCAGTTGGGTGAGATTTAATGACATTGCTAGGTTATACGCCTCTCTCCCTGCTTGGTCTGTCTTCTGGTTTAGGAATAGCCACTCCGGTGGTAACCATTAAAAACCCCCAGAAGAACAAGCTGAACTGTGGGATATCGCCGTTTAACCAGATCTGCCTTCTCACTGAGCTGCTGAAACAGCAGAATTGTCACTTCGTTCCCGGTGTGCGAGGGATAGACGCCGGCGTAGGGTCTTTTCTAAGCCGGTGTCGACCAAAATCTACAGAATAGAGAATCTGGAACTTTCAAGGTCACGGAGACGCCTATAGAAGATATCATCACGTGCGTAGACGCAGATACCAGCGCGTGTTTTACCAGACCACCTGTGCTTCAGTACATAGCCTGGGAAAGAGAGATAGGCTGTGTCAGCAGGACATCTGATTTGCGTTTCCGTGACGGATAGCAAGTGCGGGTTCTCAGTTTCGAGATGGTATCGTACTGGTTCGATATTTGCGTGCAGATCTCGCACGCCAATATCGAATATATTGCAGAAGTGCACGCAGCGAGAGAGTGTGCTTCTGCTGATTGCACAGCTTACTATTGTAGAAAGAATAGATGTGTGGAGAACGGGAGTTGGGTGAGGCACGAGTCACATAGTCCAGGGTACAAACATGAGATGACATCGCACTATAAGGAGGCTACTTTAGAGACTGCGGGGACGCCCATAATCCCCCAAAAATCCTTGAGGTCTTCTCGTCCGGTCGCCAACCGTCATCAAGGAGCAGTCCCAGGATTTTTCGCTATATGGTGAGGCAGCCTTTCATCTGTGATTTGTGTACTTGGGCCCCCAACTCTCTGCGGTCGGCCAGCGGAAAGCCGTGCTACGAATCCTGCACAAAACCGTCGGCGGTCCCATGGAGCTTACGACAGAAGAGAGCCCGCGTTGTTTGTCGTGTATAAAAATCTAGACTTTGGTACATTGTACTGTCTTGCAGTAGCTGAAACCGTGGCTCCTTTATTGACTGCCTCTAAGACTTCAAACATTGCCTCGTGCTTCTTGTTTATGATGGACTATAATAGAAATAAAGTAAAATAATATAGATCAAAAAATTGTTTAAGTTAAACTACTAGATATAACATTTCATAAACTGAACATAGATAATTATCATTGCAAAAAAAACACGTAGATCAAAAATCATATCATAAAATGTACCAAATATTATCAAAATCGATCGATAAGTACCTAAACTCTTAGGAAACTTTTCTTCTTTGTCACTGAGACCTAGTTTTGAGTAAAAACTACAAGCCACAAAAACAAAGAAAAAATACAAAGTAAATTTATACGAAATTAATATAATTGCATTTTTATTTTATAAATTTTGCTCGATGGAAAGAGGGAAGAGAGGCCTTTGCCATGCAGTGGGATAGTAATGGCTGAGAAAAAAAATTGCTCGACTTTGAAAGTATCAAATCAAATCAAAATTAATTTGTTTCAGACTCAGAGACATCTATATATTTTATAGTATAAATTGTATTAAATTCTTATTATATGTCAATTAAATCGAATTAACTATATATTATCTCATCTACTCGTACTAAGCCAAACAAAAATGTAACTAAACTCAACGTAATAAGACACATAAATGCACCCATCGATGTACGTCTTAACATTCGGAAGATATTTACCACAGGTTTAAGGGAAATTGAAACTAATTTCAAGGCAATAAAGATGTATTACGGACTTAGGTACAAGGAATACCATAAGCTAAAGTGTGTCCTAGTGTTCGGACGAAAAATATGTATTTTGTCCGAGTATTGGATCAACTAGAGGTTAAGTGTGTACTAGTAGGCGAACGCACAAATATAACAACCAATCAATTAAAATCTTCTCAATTTATAGGTTATATCGCTAGATAATTTTCTTAAGTATCATAGTAAACTAACACACTTACCGTATCATTACACAGAACTGAGAAACAAAATAAACTAAGTGACGTGGTGGCAACGAAGTGTAGCAACTAAACTTGTCAAGTTTTTAATAGTTTCGGATACCGCACTTTTGTTGTAATGTAGACTGGTCGCCAATAGACCAATTTTTCAGTGTTGCTACTATATTGGTTTAGAATATAACCACAAATTTTTTGCCATTCACAAAATCTTATTAAGTATTAGTAGAAAAGTTTCAAAAACAAAAAACCGCAAAGCGTTCGAGCTCTAGGACATGTTCGAACTTGTGTACATTTACCTTATGTTAAACACTCTCGATCAAGTATTCTTTCAAAAAACAAGTAGGTAATGTTAATAATATAATTTGAAAACATCCAGCGTACTTTTACAACAACTTTATGCAACTGATTCCTTCATAAAACCTCGTTTTATACAACCAATATATTCCTCATATTATCTACCAATATAAAAATGGCATCACATTCCTCACCCATAAGTTATAAAAATTGTGTAATTTTCGTGTCGCATTTCCCGAAATCGGTAATTTTAGTTTGATTTCCCCCCGGCGGCGTAGAATAAGTACTCATAAAACATCCCCACACCATAACTTCACCCTAAAGCACGGGACTTATGTCTCCAGTCTATGGTAACACCACACGATGGTTTATTGGATAGGGAGACGTGCTGGCAACACAGCATCATTTTACTCGACTGCACTGGAAATATTTTTTTTAGGTATTTATAGGTATGTAATTAAGTTTCTTCCATACTGGTACTGGGAGAAAAGAAACAGAAAAACATAGAATGTACTAGATAGCTAGTACGAGCCTTTATTAACTACAACAAAACAGTATAGACGTTTTAGTTGAGCCGTATTCTAGCCCAATAACGCAAATCTATATTTGACTAAAAAAATACAAACAAAAAAATAAAACCTGTACAATAAAGATTAAATTCCAAAAGCAGTATATTTGCCGGCGCTGCGGTTGTCCATTTCGCCCTTAATGATAGTCTTACGGAAAATAAGTACTTAAAAGCAGTTAAGTACTGGAGACGTCGAGAGTGATTCGTTAAATAATGATGGATACGTTTATTAGGCCGTAAAGGTTTAAAACAAGTCTGTTAAGAGGATCGCTGAGTGGGCTTTTATACAAAAGGAGAAAACGGTTTTATAACATTGAGCCGTATTTCATTTTTTTAGGGTTCCGTACCCAAAGGGTAAAACGGGTCCCTATTACTGAGACTCCGCTGTCTGTCCGTCCGTTCGTCCGTCTGTCACCAGGCTGTATCTCATGAACCGTGATTGTTAGACACTTGAAATTTTCACAGATGTTGTATTTATATTGCCGCTATAATAACAAATACTAAAAAATAGAATAAAATAAATATTTAAGAGGGCTCCCATACAACAAACGTGATTTTTTTATCGTTTTTATAGATAATGGTACGGAACCCTTCGTGCGCGAGTCCGACTCGCACTTGGCCGGTTTTATTATGCTTATGGATTGGAATCCTTAATAGCTAAGCGTGTATATTTTGCATTGGCTAGATGTCAAAATAGGCCGGACTGAATGCGCTTTAAGATCATGCATGTATCCTACTTTTTGTGTATTAAATTCATTTCATTTCATTTGAGATTTTTTCTTAGATCAGATTATTTTTATGTTTTGTTAAAAATCTATCTCTTAGAGAACAAAGATTGTTCCTTTACCTGCACGGGTTAGAAACGTTAATTAAAACCAACGAATTAAGCCCGTTTAATACGAACCTTAGGAAATCCATATTAAAAAGTCTATGAAGGGTGAATTTAACAACAGCAAGGAGACGAATCCGAACGACTTCGACGACGCTGTTTTTTTTTAGCGAGAATTTGAGAAAAAAATATGTATGACACTGTGTTTTATATTCCTCAACTTTTGTTATTAGGAATATTAATGGTGTAAAAAGAATAGTTTTCTATTTGATTTAGACATATTTAGGTCTTCATCTAGGTGCACGAATTTGGGCAGGGCAGAAAAACGTATGTGAAAATACAAGATAAAATGTATAAAAAGAAAGAATATTTATACTGTCGACAAAATTTCGTAAATGCATTACCGCTTCACTGAGACATTATGACTAGCACTTGGGAATGATTTATATCATGATTATGTACTAGTTATTTTCTTATATTAACAATTAAATTTGATCAAATATCAATACTTGATACTGGCAAATGCGCTAATTAGGCGAGTTCAAGCCCAACATAGAGAAAATAAAGAGCACTGCATGCTCAACTTTACTCTTAAATTTAAAAGATTACTCGCATTGATTAGTGTTCGGATTTAACTGTTTTTCGTAAAAGTAATTACATCATTTTCATCACAATTTTGATACGAGAGTAAAATATTGTTTGTTGCCGTGTCTCGAAACATGCTTGAGACTCTACGGCTTATCCAATAGTGATGAGATTTGATATGGTAGTTGTGTACGTCGTGAGGATAGACATAAGTGGCTTACCTTTAGGAATATTCGTATTAATACAATATTATACATTTTAATTTTTAGGGAAATAGGCGTTTATGTAGGCGATAGTTTGTCACTACCACCCAATATTACCCTCTAACCACTGTCAAATGTGGTGTCAAACGGCCTGATGGTCGTTGATGCTCTGCCTACCCCGTATGGGAAAATAGACATGATTTTATGTATGTATGCCTTTGCCAAATTTATCAAGACTGGACCAGTAGTTTAATTATAAAAAGGTAATAAATGGACAGAGGTAAACAGACATGACGTAAGACCTATAAAGGTACTAAGGTTTTATCCGACTGCATAAGAATGAAAATTATGTTTTAGGGCCTTCTACAACCTAAACGGCTTGGCCAATTTTGATGTGTTTTATTTGTCTTTAGTTATTTCTCGAGTGTCATTGGGCACGATTTTTGTAATAATAATAATAACACAATTCCTTGTCAAAAGTATGTCCTTTTAATTATTTTTTAACCTTAATTTTAGCTAAAATAACAGTTATACCAATTTTTGCTAAGGCCTGCAGTCAAAATTTACAGTACTTACGTACACTTTTAGCTAGAACCTACTTAAGCACAGGAAAGAAATACAATATTCCTGCAACTCCACAACATTCAATAATGTCAGATTATTGTATTGCCATAATCTAAGGTTATTTGCATTTAGTGTAAGTACAGCCGCGAACGCGACTCGGTTGACCTTTCGACAGACACAGTTCGTATCCAATCTTACTTCATATCTGGTATAGCTAGAAGCTATCTGGTATCTGGTGAGCTAGCTAGGGTGGCTAGAATTAGAAGTTTGCCCATATTTAGGATTCCGTAGTCAATAAAGTATAGATAGATAGGTAGATAGATTTAACTCTACAACTCTCTACTCTACAAATACAATTTTACAGAGAACTTACAAAACTAGTGTGACAACAGGCGACCTTATCGCTAAAAGCGATCTCTTCCAGGCAACCGTGGTATGGAGATCAATAAGGGATTTTTCTTACCTATCATGTGTGACGACTTCACTAAGCTAGAGCTTCGACTCACATTTTAAATTTCTATAAGTCACATTTGTAATCACATTAACCAATAAAAAAATCAGAATAATTTATTTCTTGAAAGTACAATCATTTTATGTTTAGCCATAGCCGCTAAACTAGGTGAGGAAAACATCTGTATTTTGGCGGGTAGACTTCCCATCAAAATTCATTTTCATTTTTGTACATTTATTTGAAATTAAAGTTAAATTATTACATGTTAAACGATTTAGTCAAAACTGTTAATAAATAGATTATATTATAAGTATCCATATTAAAAGAAAAATTAAATACCCGACTGCAGAAGAGTGATTTTTGCAGTACCTACGATTTCATTACGTTTGATGTGCTGTTGAACGTTTTTATATGCGAATTTTGAACAAATTCTAGTAAACATTTTCGTAATAAATTAATTAATTTATTACAGATCTACGATTGACCACCAACTCGCCTGATGTTAAGCGACGGTGTGGCCGAGGATGGAGCTCGTCGATCTACAAGATATCTATTCACTCTAGCCTTGAAAATTCCAAGATTGTAGGTCTCAGGAAACAGAGATGGCGGCAAAGAATTCCATTCTTGTGCACTACGCAACAAGAATGTGGATCGATATCGCTGAGTACAGATTTTCGGCATTTCAACGAGAAATGGGTGGTAATTCGCCGACTTTCTACTAGTCCTGTAGTGAAATGGGGATGGTGGAATTAGGTCGTGAAGCTCTTGCGCACACTCCCCGAAATGAATCCTGTAGAAAATAGACAGACATGCCTAACATAGGTAATACCTTTGAACGAGCAATTCTTGTATTTTTATTTTATCAGCCCTGTTTGCACAAACTGTCCCACTGATGGGCGCGAGCCATCTTCTCATATGAATTCTTGTACGATTTTAATGAAATTTGGTTTGTAGGTAGATAAGGGGACGATAAATCGATCTTGCTATGTTTCATTTTTAGTGAACCCGGATTTGCTCATATTTTCAGTCATAAAAAATCCGAGTGGAGCTCGGTCGCCCAGGCATTTATTATTATTACAAAACAATTATCCTACATCTTATTTCATAACCGAACGTCATTACCTTTGCCGGGATCTTAAAAATATTGAGCTGGCAATACCACGCAAGCTCAAGCTCGTGAGAACTGTGTCGATTAGTAGTTGCAAATTACGTGGTGATTTTCAACTTGCCGGGCTTGTTTTTCTTACTGACGGCTCATTTAATCAAATATATATTTGTATGAGTAATTTGTATTCACATATAATAAATAAATATTTGTGGACATTTCACACAACACCATCTAGCCCAAACTAAGCAAAGCTTGTACTATGGAACTAGATGGCTGATAGAATACATATATACTTTTTTTTTTGTAAATATATACATATGATACATAGAAACACCCAGACACAGAACAAACATCCATGCTCATCACACAAATGTTTGCCCTGGGTGGGGATTGAACCCACGACCTTTCAGTTCAGCAGGTAGACGTAAACACACTACCAACTGAGCCACAAAGCCAGTCAAATATTACATCATTAATTATCAACATAATATGTTATATAATTATCAATATAACATATTATTCTTGATTTACGTGCGATGAATACTACCACTGAGTAGGCCTTATTGTTACGCTATTTTGAAAAGTTACAATTAAGTACCTAAAAGGTCAAGTTACCTACATATACAAGTCCGTAAAGGTACAATGGGCCAAAAGGTCCAGTGGGACATAACGTCTAGAGTTCGTTTTCTGTTCACTGAATCATAAAGAACAAACCGAAGAATAACAATGGCCTTACCGAAAAACGTTACTTAACTTTAAGCAATGCTTAACATATTTTGTCAACTTCTCGCTGTCACGTAATGACACTTGCGGAAAGAAGACAGAGAATTTAAGACGTTTATTAAAGTTAAGTACATAAGTACTTAATGTTTTTCGGTAAGGCCCCAAATGTCACATGATAGTTATCAAAGTGACTGTTTTGAAACACTACGTTCCATAGTGTCCTGAAAACTAATTTGACGCAGGCTCTTGGCAAATTTTTACACCACAGTTTTTTTTTTTTTGCTTCGCTCAGTATAAGCCACATCCTGATAATGCTTGATGAAGAAGTGAAATACGACAAAAGTACTACATAGCGCAATAAATTTTGACGTAGGAACGAGTACATGCCGCGTATATTACAAATATCGAAACACGGCGTATTTATGGTTACGGTGCATTACAAAATAAATGCCAATTGATATAAAATATCACTGTTTCAAATTATCATATTGTTTTTTAGGGTTCCGTACCTCAATAGGAAAAAATGGAACCCTTATAGGATCACTTTGCTGTCCGTCTGTACGGGTGTCAAGACCTTTATCGTATATATCGATCTGCGTATATGATTTCAATTTCAACTCGATATCTTCACCCGTTCCCGAGATAAAGGTCTTGACACCCGACGGACGGACAGACGGACAACAAAGTGATCCTATAAGGGTTTCGTTTTTTAACGGAACCCTAAAAAATGGTTTTCTGTAAAGTCGGTTTAGGGACGATAATTTTATGTGATAACGATGCGTCACAAGCCGAACGCTTAGGCCGATCGTGCCTCTCTATCGCTTGTTCCGCGCTCTCGCTTGCACGCTCGGTTCAGGCAGAACGTGAAAATGACTCATGCTTTTTCGTGCGTGCAGCCAGCATTAATCGATTTATACTAAGGTATCTACGTCAGAATTTTTATATTAGGTTAAGATGACGTGTAAATAATATTTTAAGAATAAAATGAATATGAATATAAGACGTTATCATGTCAAAAGTGAAAGCGATGATAGCTGTTATATTGGTAATTGTACTATTTCAACGCCGGAGTAAGATGTAAGTAAAAACCTTTGTTTCGTTTAACTTGATACGTTATGTTAAACTTTAAGTAACATTTCGTCAGCCCATTGTGCAACGTTTAGCAAGTTAAAGCAATTTCAACCTTTTCGTACACAATGCGGTTACTTAACGTTCTTTTGTTAATTACTTATTTACTTATATTTAACTTAATTTATCTTGACCGGGAGGTTGAAGGGAATATTTCGGGGAAATTATTTGAATTTTCATAATAGCTGTGCTAATTAGGGGTTTGTGAATTATATTCTTCAAAGATTTTGAACGTGATTGGATATTTGTTGAATGATTGAGCAAAGCGAGTTCTCTGGTACAACTGAAAAATTTAATCTGTCCTGGTGTTTGTTTGTACTTGCGCACATTTTATATTTTTCAGCTAATCCTGACGAACTCTGATTTACATATTAGGATGCACAATTTTGTAGTTTTTTGTTTGTCGTCAGCATTATTTTATCAAATTTTTGATTATATTTTCCACAAAAAGGTGGAAAATTTCTGCGGCACCATTTACCAGGCGATTTTTACATTTGCCGAAACATTTGATACTCAATTAGATTATAAACTAGAATTACAAATGAGTATGAGAAAAATTGGACAAAAGATTGTGGAGGGAAAAGGTTGTGAAATGTCGTACATCTCTCCACAGATTTTGATAATATTTCTCAGAAACATTCGTACTCAATCCTACACAAGAATTTATAATACAAGTAAAATCAGTGGAGAGGTTGTCAAGATCGTGAAGTCTTAGGAAAAAAGGTTTGTGTGTGTTAATTATTTTTTTTATTATTTGTATCGGCGTGTCTGTATTATCTTTAAGAGGAAAGCAGAATAGAAGAATACGGAAGTTTAATAATAAGGTCCAATAAAAAAAAAGTTCAAAAATAATAGTGGTTTCTAATACAGAAACCCTAAAACGACATCACTAATTCAACAGCTTCAAATAAAAAAAAACACAGTATTTAATTAAAAACACAAAGTAGTGCAATTAAATGTGTAATAGGAGGAGTAAATGTGAAAGATCTCAATATTTATGTGCCTTTCGAATCGCACAGTGGGCCAACGACGTCGTCGAGATCGACTAAAAAATGCTTTTAAAACGTATCCATTGTACCGCTAGTGCCGCCGTTTACTTCCAAACCGTTTTGATACTTTGTAGCTGACATTTTATTTCACTTGATAAAACTTATTTCTATTTATCATGTCTTATGGATTCCTTCGTTTTACATATTAATCTAGCTGAATACAAAGCTAACGAGTGGCTGTACTAATAAAAAAAGACGTGTGGCACTCGGAGACTGCCGCGGTAAAGCTATTCTAACATTTTTTATCAACAATGTAATTATAATTATTTATTTATGCAGTATTCCCAACACCCCCCACTCCGACCGGCACAGCGGTGATACTTTTAAGTTTTTAGTTTTGCTATCTATCGATGAATAGCAGAACTTTTAATGACTTTTTGAAATATCACGCTTGTCTCTTTAGTTCTGTAAATCGCCTCTAGGTGGCATTGGTTGTATCGGCGTTACTGCGTTAGGTTATTTTCGTTACGGAATTTCTGGATTCGGTCTCCACGCTCAAGGCCCGCGATAGAAGCTATGCAATAGCTTAAAAATACAATCATATTGTTATTGAAAAGTATGGCCTAAAACATACGTACACCGTACGTGTATAATAAGTTTTCTTTTTTTATCAGTTCAATGTTAGTCAACTTAATATAATTGATTAAATTTGCAAACACGTTGAAAAGTTGCGTTCTAAATTTTTCTTAGTTTTATAATCTGTAATTGAGCGAGCGAGTAAGACATACAAAACTGAGAACTGAATGAATATTCTGCTAATATGCTATATTCTATACTTATTACTATGTTGCGTGGTATGCACGCAACATAGTAATAAATACTTAAATTAAAATAAAAAAAAGACGTGTGGCACTCGGAGACTGCTGTGGTAAAGCTATTGCATAATAGCTTTACGCGCGGTGTGTTAGGTTATTTTCGTTACGGAATTTCTGGATTCGGTCTCCACGCTCAAGACCCGCGATAGAAGCTATGCAATAGCTTAATAATTCTCCCGTAACGATAAGTAGTAAACAATATAAAAAAAACTGCCAATCGTATATGTTGTATTAAATACATTAATTTAGTAGTAATGGTGATAGACTTTTGTACACTATCTGGCAAGCATACATTGAACTATTTGAACATAACCTTTGCCTGTCGTACTTATTGATGTCTTCGTGAGTTCTACAAAGTTCTTCTCAGTAGTTCTCATTACAGATGAGAGTTACTGTTTATTATAATCTAGTATCAAGACTGTTCAAACCGTCCACGGATCCGTCGGTCAACACAGGCGATGATGTGGACAAAAAACGTTCGACCGCACCGCGCACCGGGGCGCCGACAAAGTGACGAATACATAACTTTTGAGAGGCCCTTACCACTGTGCGGCGATTAGCAGCCAATAACACTGGGTTCTGTCGAATTGACGTAAATTACACGTCGGGCTTTTTGATACTTTTGACCAGATTCCGAGGGATAACACACCACTGGGTCAGATAGAGGAATTGAAGAAATTCTTGGAAATACTCTTTGTGGTTTTAAAAAGACTCAGGAATCTCAGGTTCCAGACAAATACGGCATTACCGAAAAACGTAACTTTATTCAACGTCTTACATTGTCTTCTTTCCGCAAGTGTCAAATTTGAGCAATACTCAGCATATTTTGTCGACTTCTCGTTAACACTTGCACGTAATAATGACACTTACCGAAAGAAGACAGATAATTTGTAGAATAGATATACTATATTTCTACCTTGTTACCTTTTTAGACAACGACAGAACGGTGAATGTACATAAGTCTGATCTGCATATTCAGCTTGGAATACAATAACTAGTTAGTAAATAGTTAAAAAAACTGGAACAATCGACTTCAAAATGAGCAATTTTGTTTTAAAAACTAAATTACTGAACCGATTTTGATGAAATTTCTATGGTGCTAATGGGACCATGCATCGGTAATGCAGCAATAAAAAAAAATATTCGACATTCATCTAGGAAGCGCATTCGTACAATGAAAGTGAAAGAAAGAAAAGATCATGGAAAGCAGACGCACACTCACCGATATGTATGCGATAGTGTATACTTATTACTGATAAAACCACCTAAATTTAAGCATCAATCTACGTTAGTGGATACATTGTGTTAACCCCATATCTTGCACCCCATAATATCTTCTCCGTTGCCATACATCGAACCCCTTTACTATAATAACCACGAAACCCATTATTATGCTCGTCAGACCCCATAACAACGACAATTACAACAGATTTGTCCATAACAATAACAGGAGATATTCATAATTTGTCCATAATAATAAGATACGAGATATCGCCCAATTGTCTGTGATATGGAACAGTAAAACATGGAAATTCTGGAGTGGTGGTTAAATTGAGAACTAAGCCTTTCTCCAGCTCATTTAGTGGTTTTGATAAAGTTGCGTTTAGCATGCAACTCGGTTTATGTTTAGCAATATCATGCTAGTTGGTATATGATGTAGCACGCTGTCGTAGATTAATTCTATTCACTCTGTCTAAGACACATGTATTTGTCGCGTGGGGATAAAATATTTTTATTTTTTATATTTTTTATACAAGATAGATCTACGATTGACCACCAACTCGCCTGATGTTAAGCGACGGTGTGGCCGAGGATGGAGCTCGTCGATCTAGAAGACATCTATTCACTCTAGCCTTGAAAAAGCAAATATTGTAGGTCTCAGGAAACAGAGATGGCGGCAAAGAATTTCATTCTTGTGTAGTACGCAACAGGAATGTGGATCGATATCGCTGAGTACGGATTTTTGGTATTTCAACGAGAAACGGGTGGTACCTAATTTGCCGACTTTCCGAATTACTTTTATAATATTGGAACCAAAGCAGCTCCACTGTAATCCTTGCATATCTATTGGGAATTTGGGCCATCCTTCTGAACAATACAGCACATTGCCAGATCAAAATCATGTAATTCCCTTCTTACCCTCTCCGACAGCAAAAGGAATGTGCACTTATACCGATAGCGCTGAACTTTTGCTGTCAAAACATCCTCCTTCTCCACTTCTCACTTCTCACAAAAAATAGAGTCCTTATGCAAGGAAGGAGGGTCCAAATTTTAAAGTGCTTTAACCGTATCACGTGGGGTATCATATGATAAAGCTTCATTAACATAAGCTAAAATAGGCCTTTAAATATTTTTACGATGTACATTTTCCGTTTTATGAAGGAAAATATAAAAAACATATATAATTTCCCATTTCTAATAGTTAGTACGGAACCCTCGGTGGGCGAGTCTGACTCGCACTTGTCCGATTTATTCTCTTATATTCTCCTCCCAATTAAAGAAGACTCAAAGTTTTTTTTTTTATATATCGGCTATGAAATTATAGCCTGTACTTACAGAGTATGTTGAAACATAGGTACATTGAAAGATGATTTATAACGCTACGTCAGAGTTTTTGGAATATCAACGATGACACCTATGTCTCTATTTAGGTCACACGTTATTTGCGGTTGTATGACAAAAAGCTGATCAAAAGCTGTAACAGAGCTGTAAACTTGGCACTGGAACTATTGGACTAGTCGAGTTAGAGTTAATTTGTTGACAGAACCGAAAATGGGGGCACCCTTAAATCATATCATCAAATCATCTTTAAAATGTTGGACCTGTTTGTGTTTGGGCTCATTTTTTTTAGTCAATTGAGCACTTTTAGTTTACCTTTGATTGAATCCCTCACTATTGACAATGGAAAGCCTGTCTTATTGTGAATAGTTTTGCGATAGTAACGCCCGGCCCAAGTGCACGAGATAAGTTGGTCAGTGTACCTTCACCGTAGGGTCAGAGTCCCCTTGATATGCCAGCCTGTAATGTGCGATTTCACAGCCCACCCTAGCTTTGTAGGACAAGTGACAAGAGGTGATAATAATTATAGTTTTAAAAACTGAAGCCGGTTGACTTCTAAATATGCAATTTCGTTTACTTGGATGACAAATTTATCCAGTTTTTTTTTTCCACTTACTTATTTCATAAAATTTATTTGGAGCCAACCACCTCTGACCTACCTATGAAACAAAAATAACCATCAAAATCAAATCATAATTGGTAGAGTATTCGCGTATCGAACAAGCAAAAAAAAAACATTCAATCAAATTGAAAACTATTTTTTTATAAAACTACTTAGTCCAAATAATCTAAGATTACCTAATAGGTATTGATAGAAACCTAAAAACCAAATTTCAAATATTTTTCTCATGAAATATTATTCATTTCCTAGTGTAAAATGGCCCGAAACTGTTTCTAACCGCGAGGTATTCCTAAGTTTAAGAAATTATACAATAGGCAAGAAATAACATTAAAAAAATATGTTTTTTTATAAATTTGCTACATTGTTATTGTACATTTAAATGCTGTATCACTTTAGCTATTTTTGTGTGACTCTTAAGTATGTGGTTCGTTCGAAAGTACGTATGTGTATAATAAAGCGAGAAAAATGGTCGTTTCCAAGACATGAAAAATCAAAATTGTAGTAAGCCATTAAATGATTTTCGTACTATTACTCATATTTTACTGCTAAAAGCTAAGTTACATAAAACAATCAATTTTAAGAATAAAATTCAAACAAATAATTATACATTCTTAACCATCAAAATCCGTCTAGCCGTTTCAGCTTCAGAGGGTTAATATAAAAACATCTACACATATACGCGAAAAACTTAACTTTCCTTGGTCAGTGGAATAAATAGCGTTTCATTTACTTTTCAACTCGCTACAGCTTATGACTCAGCCCACGATGAGGTATGCATCGACACGTCTCACCCGCTACCTCGACACAAGTGTGTATTTAAATAGCCCCAAACAAGACAGCCCTGTTTACATGCGAATATTAGAAAACATCTATGAATGCAGCGGCATGCACGAAACGGGTAACATTGCCCCATGTTTCGTGCATGCCAGAACTGCGCAGGAACGAGCATAAGTACCTAATACTTTTTGAGTTTTTAAGTGTGTTTGCATGTATTTTTCTATATTATTTAAATAATCCCAAACAATCAGCCCTGTTTAAATGCGAATACACTGAGAAACTATAAAAACTGGAATGTCACTGGATTACATTCATATTTTTGTAATGAGGTATGTAAAGTTAATTTTTATTAGGTATGTATTTTATGCTTTTATTTGAAATTTTATACTATTATAAGAAAATAATTCTAATATTTTTGTAATAGACGTTGTTTATATATTTTTAATAAGTTTTTTTTTCAGTGGGAAGCTCTGTAACGTGTCAAAGTTGGCCTAGTACTTTGGCTAATCTTACCATTTATTTCAGATTCCATTGACCCGAAAAATGTACTTAGACCACTTTTAACGTTATATTCTATGAATAAATAAATAAAATAACTGAAGCAACCGGTTTTCATGGATACCATTGTCAGAACTGAATCAGATTAAAATGGGATCACACGGGAAGCACCAGCTTTCAAATAAAAAAAGAATCATCAAAATCGGTTCACCCAGTCGAAAGTTATGAGGTAACAAACATAAAAAAAAAAAAAAAAAAACAATCGAATTGATAACCTCCTCCTTTTTGAAAGTCGGTTGAAAACAATACTATATACATACATAAACGAGGTCCTGCCATTTTATAAGCTAAATAGGAATTATAGTAAAAAGTACTAGGACAACTTTTATACGTCCTAGCGCTCCCCACTACAAAACTTTAATAAATGATTAAAAATCTAAAAAGCATGTATATTAAATGAAAAATAAGATACCCGACTGCAGAAAAGCAGTTTTTGCAGACTAACTGACGATTTCATTGCGCTTGATACGCTGCTGAGTGTACGTTTTTTGTGAGATAGTATGCGTAAAATGGTTGTAATAGATTATAAATGTGCATTCTTTAGAATAAAAATCTTCTACGAAAAACCGTTTTTATTTTTATTTTTACAAGAGATGTATTATTATTAATTACAAAAAATATAGCCTATGACACTGGAAGCAAAGACGAATCTAGTGACACCTCGCACATCAAAATCGGTCAAGCCATTTAGGCAGTAGGCTGTCATATATGTAGTAACATACATACATACACAAACTCGAAAAACATTACCCTCTTCCTTGTGCAATCGGGTAAAAGCAACATCAATTACAAAAATATTGAAATTAGTAAAATTTGAAAATAAAAGCATATAAAATACATACCTAAAAATTGACTGTACATACCCCACTATTCTGTGTGAAACATGATTTGATCATTATTTCACATTATTATCAGAAAGCCAACAATTAGTCTTCCAAATGAACACTTCTCTAATTACACGTATCTCGTCAATGATCCAGCGTAATATACATCAGAAAATCAATTATTTCGTACCCGTTATCTCGAGTACTGTGAGGAGCTGTCGGACCAGATATGTAACAAGTTCACCGATTACTCAGCCAATTGTGCTTTGATTTTGATTATTCTTTTTGTATTTGGTAGGTCATATTTTAGAAGTGGTCTCATATAAATTTTATCAAAATCGATGCAGGTCGCCTGTTATTGCACTAGTCTATTTAAGTACTTTGTTATTACTTTTAAGGTGAGTACAATAAAGAATTCAGCTATCTATCTATTCTATCTATCAAAATCGATGCAGTACTTTAGTTTTTATAACAAAATAACTGGTAAAATATCATCTAAGTGCCTGTAGAAAAGTGAACAGCAGGTTGCGTATGTATTCTATTGCTTAATTTGAAGTCGGTTTTTTTCAGTTTTTAAATCATAATTACTTCTTTTTTCTACACAGAAAGAGAAGAGAAAACTTTATGCCAGTGCGCATGCAAAAATATAAAATTATTTACGTACACGGCATGTACAGTACATACTCTATACTACACTCGTAAGAGTGGAAACCTACTATCGAACGCCTTACTTAACTCAATTAAACAATCTTACACGTTTTAACCACTAGCTCTCCTGCCATAAACGAATGTAGATTATTCTTGTTTCATGAATAACTGCAGTTAGTAATGAATCTGCGCACCTCTCTATAACTGAACCTGAATATGTTGCCAGATACCATCTTAATGGTTATTACTTATCTAAACCAGGTCTAAGCTTTAAATACTACGTAACCTACAATAACATTAATTTTACATTACGTACATCCATTTCCTTATCTCCCCATTGAGAAACGGTGTTGCCGAGTACCTAAGTCGCGTTTTTTTTCAATGCATAGGAAAAATCTGTTTTGTGCCTCAAAAAACTATCCTATTTTATTCTTTTTAGGGTTCCGTACCTCAAAAGGAAAAAACGGAACCCATATAGGACCAGTTTGCTGTCCGTCTATCCGTCTGTCAAGACCTGTATCTCGGGAACGCGTGAAGGTATCGAGTTGAAATTAAAACCAAATACACAGATCTATAGTCTCTTTATGCAGAGAGAAAAATCAAACTTCTCAGTTTTCATAAAAACAGTCGAATATGTCTCAAAAAACGCATATTTCGACACTCTCAAGGGAATCTAAACCTATGGGGTACTTCCCGGTGACCTATAACTGTGAAATTTGGCAAGAAGCATTGTAATATAGTACACATAAAGGAAAACATCCGAAAACTGTATATTTTTTATTTAATCACAAAAAAGGGTCTTTATGCAAGGAAGTAAGGTCCAATTTTTAAAGTGTTTTAACCGTATCAAGTGGGGTATCATATGAAAGAGTTTCATTAACACAAGCTACAACAGATTTTTAAATATTTTTACGAAGTATATTTTTCGGTTTATGAAGGAAATTATAAAAAATATATAATTTCCCCCTTTTATCTACTAGTTTGTACGGAGCCCTCGGTGGGCGACTCTGACTCGCACTTGTCCGGTTTTATTTTATAAAAATAGCATCAAAAAGGCAGATAGCTCGCCTGATGATAAGCAAGAACCGTCGCCTATAACTGTAGCATCAGTGGCATCGCTGTTGATTTGCTAACCCGGAGAAGTGCTTGTAGACACCCTTTTAAAAACGCTCTTTGAACTTGACATTAACTAATTTAATCCTATACAAAGGATATAGCGATAATTAATATTGTCGATAAGTTTAAAAGCGCTAGAAATAACAACACAGCGATAAGAGGAGCCCTTTAAATGTACCAAGTTATTGTATAAACGGATTGTGGGCTTTAAAGTCTGATATTATGGAGTTAAAGTTCAATTTTCAATGATTTACAATATTGGTTTAAAAGTTTGTCCATCAAACATTTCACAACAACAGGTTGGGGAAAGATGTAATGTAAACAGTAAGACAACTTTACACATTCACCATTTAAATAATATACCTACATTCGCCAAAAAATAATCTTGGAATTTTTATGTTACAATTTGAAAACGGACCAAAAAAGTATAGTTTTAGGGCCTAAAGTTAACCCATCGATCCAAAGCCATAATTTGCCAGTTACCAAACAAAAAAAAACGGACAAGTGCGAGTCAGACTCGCCCACCGAGGATTCCGTACAACCTAAATAAAAGGGGAAATCATATATATATTTTTAATATTTTCCTTCATAGACCGAAAAATATACATCGTAAAAATATTTAACACATTCCTTGCTCACCACTCGGATCCGAGTGGGGCGGGGCTATAGTAGCGGTGCCTCCCACTCGGATCCGAGCGAGCGTCCCGTTCATTTTGTAGTAGTCAGTAAACCGCCGGCGTTTGAGGCAGTCAACGTTGCTTTGCGCGGCCACTCTGTACTTAATCAAAATTCGCCTAAAAGTTTTGGTTCCCAGCTGAAGTGAAGGGTCTGCAGGGGGCGAAGAATGTGTTAAAAACCTGTTTTAGCTTATGCTAATGAGGCTCTTTCATATGATATCCCACATGATACGGTTAATTCACTTTAAAATTTGGGCCCTCATTCCTTGCATAAAGACACTATTTTTTTGTAATTAAATTAAAAATGTCCAGTTTTCGGATTTTTTCCTATATGTGTACTCTAACACAATGCTTCTTGCCAAAATTTCAGAGTTCTAGGTCAACGGGAAGTACCCCATAGGTTTTGATTCCTCTGTGAGTGTCGAAATGTGCGATTTTTACGACATATTCGGCTGTAACTTTTTTTTACGAAAACTGAGAAATTTTATTTTTCTTTCAGCAGCAAGATACTATGGATCTGAGTATATGGTTTTAATTTCAACTCGATACCTTCACGCGTTCCCGAGATAAAGGTCTTGACACCCGGACAGACAGACAGACGGACAGACGGACAGACAGACGGACAACAAAGTGATCCTATAAGGGTTCCGTTTTTTCCTATTGAGGGACGGAAATAAATTAATAAGTGGCGAAATAATCGCTGAATAAACTTAAAAAAAAAACAATTTTTTGGAAGTTAGTTAGAAATTTACAAATTGTTACATCTTTCTACAATCTATTTTGTTAGCAAATATTAGAAAACATTTACAAAAAAATATTTAATAAATTTTGCTACACAATGTTACGTTTCACAATAAAATGTTCCTTAACCAAATGTTCATTAACATTTTTACTCCTGTGTGGGAGCACCTTTATTAAAAATGTAGTATGTCACACAGGGGAATAAAACGAATCTATAACACTCACTTCAAAATCTGTCAAACTGTTTTGGCTGAAGTTATAAGCTGTAGGATCTGTAGGCAATGACTTTCCATCATCTGGACGTAAAGTCTAAAACCCTGGGTTGACCGATGCTCATATTATACCAACAATGACGAACTTAAAGATTTTGATATTAAGACTCTATGTCGCCGCGCTAAAGTCTAATTGAACGTCGTAAAGCAGAAGGCGACCATCCTCGATTTTTGGCAAAATGAGTTTTAGTGCCCTAGGCTTAGGATTTAGTATTAGCTACATTATCCAAAGACAGTTAACTTGAGATCATATTCAGAAGCCGAGATATTAAAATGTCAAATGCGACCATCTGCCATAATCGCTCATTTTATTGTGTAAAAAGCGACCATTGGAGGCGATGGCTGTGTAAAATCCCTAAAAACCATGAAAATGCATTAAGCAGAATGCGACCATCGCGATGGGCTGGGAGATTTTAGTGAAAAAGTACATTTTATTAATATGCAGAAACAGACCATCGCAAATGGTCTCGTTCTGCAAAATGTGTTATAGCAAATAACTGTACATTTACAGAATGCGACCATTGTTCACGCGGGGATGGTCTAGTATTGCGATACGATATTTGACATAAATATCTGTGATTCTTTGTTTATCAGAAAGCGACCATCCCCATAAAAGGTAGTAGTCAAAAAAGTGGAACAGAACATCTTTAGCGTGTTTTATGCTACGCATTCATCCCTCTCGCTCCACGTGCACCTCTGCAACATTCGAGGTCTGCACGCAAATATCGAACCAGTCCGATACCACCTCAAGACTGAGAGCCCGCACTTGCTATTCCTCACGGAGACGCAAATCAGATGTCCTGCTGACGCAGCCTATCTCTCTTACCCAGGCTATGTACTGGAGCACAGGTTCAAGTCGCGCGCCGGTATCTGCGTCTACGCGCGCGATGACATCTACTATAGGCGTCTCCGTGACCTTGAAAGTTCCAGATTCTCCGTTCTGTGGATTTTGGTCGACACCGGCTTAGAGAAGATACTCTATGCCGGCGTCTATCGCTCGCACACCGGGGACGAAGAGACAACTCACCTGTTTCAACACCTCAGTGAGACGGCAGATCTGGCTCAACGGCGATATCCTACAGCTCAGCTAGTTATTCTGGGAATCTTAATGGTCACCACCAGGAGTGGCTATTCCCATACCAGAAGACAGACCATGAAGGCAGAGAGGCGTATAACCTAGCGGTGTCGCTAAATCTCACCCAGATGGTCAAGGAAGCTACGCGAGTGCCCGACGTTGACAGCCACACAGCCAACTGCTTGGACCTTTTGCTGACGAATGATCCGGACAGATATTCCATTTCAGTGTCTGCACCACTTGGTGGTTCCGATCACTGTCTGGTAAAGTCTGTATTCTTATACTCCGCCTGATCCTAGCCCTAGAGGCAAACGGCGGGCATGGCGGTACAAGTCAGCAAAATGGGAAGAGATGCGGGATTTCTTTGTATCTTACCCTTGGCGGCAAGTATGCTTCTCTTCTTGTGACCCAACAGACTGCGCAAATGCCGTTACGGAGGTGATAAATCAGGCAATGGAATATTTCATTCCATTTTCTGATGCTTCACCTTCTGGCGCAGCTCGCCCATGGTTTAATGCTGCATGTGACAGCGCTGTAGCGTGTAAGCATGACGCATATTTGGCCTGGGCTGACGCTCGAATGCACAAGTCCTTGGATGCACGTGAAAAGAAGAGAGCCTTTAACAAAGCCGCCAAGTCCAGCAGAAAAGCAATTCGTAGAGCTCGATTTGAGCATATCAGCCGGATTGGGGCTAAATTAGCTTCTCACCCGACGGGTAGCAAAGCTTTTTGGTCCCTGGCTAAGTCTATCGAATCGAACTTCTGTCAAACATCTTTGCCTCCACTGTTGAAACCGGACGGATCTCTAGCTCACACCGCAGTAGAAAAAGCGAATCTATTCGCAGGTCTATTTGCGGACAACTCACGTTTAGATACCTCAGGAGAAACGCCTCCAAGTATACCTCATTGCGGCGCAACTATGCAGGACATACGCATCAATCAAAAGGAGGTGCTTAAGACACTTAGAGGTCTAGACGTGAACAAAGCTAGTGGTCCTGATGGTATACCAGCTATTGTGTTGAAAACCTGCGCACCTGAGTTGTCCCCGATTCTGACTCGTCTTTTCCGTCTTTCTTTGGAGACTGGTATAGTCCCTAAGTGCTGGAAGCTTGCGAACGTTCAACCTGTTCCAAAAAAGGGTAGTCGTGCCGATCCTAATAACTATCGGCCTATCTCGGTTATGTCCATTTTGTGTAAAATTATGGAGCGTGTACTGAATAGGAAGCTCATGGCATACCTTGAAGACAATAACCTCCTCAGTGACCGACAGTACGGATTTCACCGAAATCGGTCGACTGGGGATTTTCTCGTGTATGCCACACACATTCTGAGCGAGGCCATCGAGAACAACGGTGAGGCCTTGGCTGTGTCTCTCGACTTCTCGAAGGCCTTTGATAGGGTTTGGCACGACAGTCTCCTTAACAAGCTCCCTTCTTATGGACTACCAGCCTCCTGTTGCTCTTGGATTAAAGACTTCTTGAGAGAACGATCGATTCGAGTGGGTTGACGGGTGCTCGTCCGATCAAATGGCAATAAACGCCGGCGTACCTCAAGGGTCTGTACTTTCCGCTACTCTCTTCCTGCTGCATATTAATGACCTGCTGAAACCTGGTATCTTAGGGTATGCAGATGACAGCACAGTCGTGGAAAGATACACTTCTGGTCCAAGAGCCAAAAAGGTGGAAATCGAGGCGTTGAGAGAAGATATGGTTGTGCGTATGAATAAAGCTCTAAAAGCTGTGTCCGACTGGGGTAACGAATATCTCGTCAAATTCAACGCCAAAAAGACTCAAGCCTGCCTTTTCTCCGCCAAAAATAGTGAGTTTCTTTTGTCTCCTACTTTCCAAAATGTATTCTTATCATTGACAGACCGTCTTGAACTGCTTGGACTCACGTTAACCCCAACAATGAACTTTAAGGGCTACCTTGAATCTAAGGCTAAACTGGCTAGTAAAAAGCTTGGCATCATTAATAAGGTTAGGCGATACTTCTCACCGGGACAACTGCTTCATCTGTATCAAGCATAGGTCCGATCGTGTATGGAGTACTGCTGCCACCTTTTTGATGGATCAGCCAAGTATCAGCTGGAAGCTTTAGAATCAGTGGTTCGGCGAGCTGTGAGGTTAATGGGTGACGATAAACTAGCTGCCAAGAAGCTACTTAGTCTCGAGCACCGCCGTAAAGTAGCATGTCTGTCTATTTTCTACAGGATTCATTTCGGGGAATGTGCGCAAGAGCTTCACGACCTAATTCCACCCTCCCCATTTCACTACAGGACTAGCAGAAAATCGGCGAATTACCACCCATTTCTCGTTGAAATGCCAAAAATCCGTACTCAGCGATATCGATCCACATTCCTGTTGCGTACTGCACAAGAATGGAATTCGTTGCCGCTGTCTCTGTTTCCTGAGACCTACAATCTTGGAATTTTCAAGGCTAGAGTGAATAGATATCTTCTAGATCGACGAGCTCCATCCTCGGCCACACCGTCGCTTAACATCAGGCGAGTTGGTGGTCAATCGTAGATATATAGTGTATAAAAAAAAATGAAAAAAATACTATTAAAAATGTTCCTAAAATTAAGTAATTCTTATTTTTATTTAAAGAAAAATTGGTTAGTAAGTTTAAAAGATATTTATTTGTTATTAAAATATTTATCAGCCGTTTTTACTATAGACTGTTTTGCATTATTCAGAACACGACCATTTGTTTGGCTGTTTCTATTTTTTAAACTATTAACAAAAATTCATTAAGCTGAAAGAGACCACATCGTATAGATGTGTTCTGCTAATTACAATATGACGAATTTTAGCAATAAGCAGAAGACGACCACAACTTTAACTGCAAAAAAATATAATAAAATTAATGATTTTCTGAGTTTTTATTACCTTAACCTCTAGCCACTGAAATATACTTTCATATAAACTAAATACTTAAATCATAACACTAAGTGGGAAAGTAGCAGCAGCAAAATACTTTGAAATGGCCGTATCTCAAAATGCATTTTTCGTCGATGGTCGCTTTCTGTTTTACGACGTACAATTTAGATTAAGAATTCTAGAGACGTCTATTTTGCGGCTTCGAATTATTTTGAAAATCGTAATAATTTTAATCGTGTAAGGGGTCTAATTAGATCTCATTGAGCTCGGACGTTTTTGAGGAATGACGCGACATTCCGTTGATACTTTATCAAAGGTAATAAACAAATATCCCACACTAGCACATACCCGAAAGACATAACCCTACTTCTAGCAATGTCGGTTAAATCGACCAAGAGACGAGTTACTGTCATTTTGTCAAGTTCATATTTGTCAAAGGTGTTTAACATAGATCTACTCTCACCCACCGCCAACTGACCCCTGCTTTCCCCCACAACATTTAATTCGGAAGTTCAATGTAAAATGGCCGATTTATTGTTGTATGCTTTGTCATTTGGTTAGTGTCGAGTAAATAGATAAAGACATTTGGAAAGTAAATCGTTGAGGTTGTTAAAAGCATCCTCTCGCATATGGGGGTTTTAGCACTTTTACTTTTTAGCCGACTGCCCAAGGAGGGTGGATTTTAACGTAAACACGTCAGTTTTGCTTCCATATTGAGAGACAATACAAAAGCTGATGACAAAATCGGAGGACAGAATTCGGTGTTGCAACTAGATAAGTACAGATACATTACATACATATTTACATATGTACATATAATAATTAAAGGACTTGTAATACTTAAGGGAAAAGTTTCTGGCAGCCTAGTCGGGAGACCGTCCGACTTGCGATCCGCAGGTCCTGGGTTCGAATCCCGTGGCACACACCTCTGTCTTTTTGAAGTTATGTACGTATTGTTGATTGTCGCCAACTTCAAACAGTGAAGGAAAACATCGTGAGGAAACCTACATGTCTGAGAGTTCTCAATGATCTTGAAGATGTGTGAAGTCTGCCAACCCGCACTTGGCCAGCGTGGCAGACTATGGCCTAACCCTTCTCACAATGAGAAGATGGCCCGTTCCCAGCAGTGGGACAGTTTGTACAAACAGGGCTGATAAAAAAAACTTGAAATACACGTTCCCGACAACTACTCCCGGCTCAGATATCACAAGTTGTTTGCTGAGCCCCGTTGTCGGACAGCAGCTCACTCCAACTCGCCTCTCCCTCGCACTCTCGCAGCGCTCAACGCTCTCTTGAAGGCTAACCCTGAATGGGATGTGCTTGAAGACGGATGGTCGAATTTGATGTCGGCATGTCTGACATATTGCGAAAGCATTGTATAATTATTTTTATTTTTACATTTACAGCCTTTCTTTTTATTTATTATGAAACTGACATTTAAGGTTGTTGATATGTGACACAACATTATTAATGTTATTTGTAATAATTAATGTAATTGGCTATGGCCGTTTGAATTAATAAATTAAATTAAGGGACATATAATAATGTTTTCTAAGGTTTTGTCGTAATTTAACGCGATTGTTATTGATTGAAATTTAACAAAAGTGTTCGAAACAAGCCTTAAAATTATGTAAAATATACGCGATAAATCCGTTAAAATTTGTTTCATTTAAATAAGAATTGGAACGAGCTATGGAGAGGACTATGCTCGGTGTCTCTCTACGAGATCGAATCAGAAATGAAGAGATACGTAGACGTACAGGAATCACCGATATAGCACAGCGGATTAGCAAGTTGAAGTGGCAGTGGGCAGGGCACGTAGCACGTAGAACTGATGGCCGATGGGGCCGAAAGGTTCTCGAGTGGAGACCACGTACCGGCAAGCGCCGGTACATGGTCTCCACTAGGTAGCGCAGCGTAGGAAGACCAGCCACGAGATGGACAGATGACCTCATACAAGTGGCGGGAAGACGCTGGATGCAAGCCGGTTCCAATCGGTCTTTTTGGAAATCCATGGTGGACATAGACCTCCCGGTCTATGTCCAGCAGTGGACTTCTTATAGCTGAGATGATGATGATGATGATGAAATAAGAATTTCGAATGTGAGCGGTAGAGCTCACGAGTACAGACATTGTACTCGCGAGGGCTACTGTTCGTAAAACTACAAGTATTAATTACGATGCGCAATAAACTGGCAGTAATTGCACTTTTACCGTTCGTTTTAAATCAGCTAATTCGCAATATACCATCTATTCGTCGACACTTGCTATAAATTTGAAAATCGAACACAAATAGTGGCGCTGTCACCGTGACTGCAATAAACCGGCGGCGACTCCTGCGCAGTCAAAACAACGGCCACGTGTGGCGGGTTTTACGACTCGCGAACACTTGATTTAGACGAGCCATTTACATTGAGAGTGCATTTGTATGTCATTTATGGGTTAAGACTGTCATTTTCTGTTGTCAATTGTCAAATTTAGTGATACAAATAGTAGACCTCGCGAGGACAGACTTTTTGTAACAAGCATTGTTACAGAAAGTTTGCGGTTTTAATATTTGCTAGAAACGTCTGTCTACCGTCTGAAACTCATTTCTTAACAATTTTTTAATATGAGCAAAATCAGTCAAGAGTTTGTCGAAACAATAGGTTGTAAAATTCCGGTTAATAAATGGCCAAGTGCGTGTCGTGCTACGCGCAATGTAGGGTTCCGTAGTTACACATCATAATTTATAACAGGATCTCTTGTTTGATACAGTGAACGTACAAGTTAACTTATGTTTGAATGAAATATTCATTGTTTTTACTTTTCTTAGTACATATTTGAGTATTTATACATAAATTAATACAATTTTTTTATAAAATCATCTAAAAATCTAGAGATAACTTGTAAAGTCTACATAGTTTTTCTTTTAATTTCATCATATTTATTAGTAGCATTTTTTTTCATATCTCCAAAATGAACCGTTTAGCCAGTAGGACCCCTCCTATTTAGGGATATTTTTGTTCAAAAATTTTTTTTTCAAAAAAATTCCCTTCAAAACTTAATATTTCGTAAACTGGGCTTAGCACACCTCCAAATGGGGTAGATGAGAAAAAAATAATTCTGTCTCACATTACATGTAAGCCAAGTACCCCAAAAAATTTTTTTTTCAATATTTTATTGCGATATTTTAATATGCATATTAGTACAGTCATTTGGTCGAAAAAATAGAGGTTACCTGGAAAGTTTTCCGGGAGTTTTGAAAATTGGCAATTTTATAGATTTTGATATGCTCTTTCCAAATTTCAACTTTGCCACCTCGTATGTTTGCCGCTCGCACCGCCATATTGAAAAAATGGCGCCCAAAATCAGTTTTTTGATAATATCTCCTTTCCGGTGCATTTTACAGGAAAAACATATCTATACAAAATAAAAGTAGAGGAAATTTCCTACAATTTATGTTATAATCTTTTTTTCCCTAAAATCAATAGTTTCTGCGTACGGGCGCCGTAAACCATTATACATCCACACCAACGTGTATTATTTACTTTAAACTGCTCATATTGTGATTTGTAAATTATAAAAATTATACGAAGGTTAAATATTGTTCCATAGAATGAAAACCCAGCTAACTATAGTCTATCATGTCTCCGCAGGTATAAAGAGATGCGTCCCTTCTGTGTCAAGCCCCTTCTTCCCCTTCTAAGAAACATCTGGACCCAGCTGAGCTCAATAGAAATATTTAGTCTGAGTCATCAGTATACGTTTATCATTTCACAGTGACGTTTGCATTTATAGAGCCATGGCTTCTAATGAAGTAAACTGCTTTATTTGTGGTGATATAATGCAAGAAAGTGAAGTTATTGAAGTGAAGGAAAAAGGATTGGAAACTTTACGTCAGTCAAGTATAAAAAGAAAAGACAATAAATACAAACTTTTGGTGGGATTGAAATCCATAGTAGTTCACGATGCGTGTCGAAAACGATATAATAATAAGAAGTTAATCGCTGCAGCTTTGCGTAGGGGAAGTGATGGTACAACTTCTCAAGTACAACTGCGATCTACACGTCCAACGTTCTCATTCAAAAATCATTGCTTTTTATGTGCTGCTGAGATAACAGCAGAGTTTATATCTAAACAAAAACAGACGCGTTTATGTGAACATAATATTGTGTATAGTGTGCGTAAATTGTCGATGAAAAATAGTATTTCAGAACTTGCTCGGGCTCGTAACGATGATTGGGGACAAGCAATAGTTGAACGCCTGGAGCAGGTTACTGACTTAGTCGCAGCCGATGCACAATATCACAATTCGTGTATGAAGAAATTGTATCAAACGCCCTCGACCGAAGAAAGAAAAAAAAAGAGGTCCGTATGCAAGCGAGATTGATACCGCGATGCAATACATTTATTCATATCTCGAAGAAAATTCCGAAGAATGTCAGTTTTCTCTGGACGAACTAATGACAAAAATTGAAGGTGATTACCGTCCACACATAAAAACAGTGAAAGCACAACTGCTTAAAAAATATGGTGATGATATTTTAATTGCTGTCACTGTCAATAAGGCGCCTGTGGTTTGTTTTCGAAGTACAGGGTTTAAGTTATTAACGGATGCCTGGTACAATGCCTTAATTACACTTTACGGCGCTCCTACGCCGAAACTATTAATTTTAGGGAAAAAATATTATTACATAAATTGTAGGAAATTTCCTCTACTTTTATTTTGTATAGATATGTTTTTACTGTAAAATGCGTCGGAAACGAGTTATTATCAAAAAACTGCTTTTGGGCGCCATTTTTTCAATATGGCGGCGCGAGCGGCAAACATACGAGGTGGCAAAGTTGAAATTTGGAAAGAGTATATCAAAATCTATAAAATTACCAATTTTCAAAACTCCCGGAAAACTTTCCAAGTAAAAATACTAAATGACTGGACTATATGACGTACGAGATTACGGTTTGAGCGGAGCCGCGGACAGATAGGCGTACTTACGTACCTACATGGCGGTAGACCTCGAGCTCAGAATTTTTACAAAAATACTTATTACAATTTATAAGTATTTATTAACCGACTTCCAAAAAAAGGAGGCTATCAATTCGACCTGTATGTTTGGAATATTGTCACAATGTTTGGAATATTGTCACAATTTTTGTATATGTTAGTCTATACCAACTTTTAAACATGTGTGCCAAATTTCATAAGTGTATGTATGTTTGTCCACGCATGACGCAGAAACTATAAGTATTTCAAAAATTATTTTTTTAATAATGTATCTTTCAACTTAGGAGTCACTGTAAGTTTAATCAAAATCGGTTCAGTAGTTTTCAAGATATGGGCTTTTAAACACTCACTTCGTTCATCCAAACTGCAGAGCAGTGTCTACTTACACCTTATATTTCAATTGTTTGATAGACAGTGACATGAGCGGTGATGAGCTTTGACGACCGTTTTTAACCGACTTCAAAATAATAAAAACTAAAAATGAATAAATAAAAGTAATTACAAAAAATAAACCGACTTTAAACTGAAAATAAAGAAATAACTCGAAGAAAATCAAAACTGGGCGTCTACCTAAGTTGGCATACGTGACTATGACTTAGTTGATAAAAGCTTAGGGCCTGACACCGACCTCAAAAAAAATAGTTGGTGTACGTACCTACATAAGTAGATGCCCAGTTTTGATTTTCTTCGAGTTATTTCTTTCTTTTCAGTTTAAAGTCGGATTAATATTTAAAATATTTTTTTCAAATTCAAATTTCATTTATTTCGGGCTAATTGCACCCATTAAAATTTCACAAAAAGCATAACAAAATCATACAATAAATCATAATTGGATAATTAAAATATAAAACTCATAATGATAAATAAATATATTCGCAAGCTGCTGTTCGTAGAATTTCTAGTATTATAGGTAGTTGATCTCAATTTTTAGACACAACAAAATGATCCAATTACATATTACCTTGTAGGTGTATGTGAAGTTAGCTTTGTATTTTTGATGACTCGGCTGGCTTCAGAGAAAAACGTGCTTTATCTCGATCGACGTTAGTACAGTTATTGCTTGCTTATTAATTAGTACGTCACATTGTTTTAAAACGCATTTTGTTATTGTGAGTTATTACCTGACTGCCGAAGGAGGAGTAATGTTTTTGGAGTGTACATACTCGTAGATGTGACCTTATTCCTTCTGCAGGGTTAGCATGGAGCGTAGACAAATAGTCTTTCCACCGTTTCATCCACTTTTCAGAGAAAATAAATTATCCACTGATATATTGACAACTGACATAACAATGTAGACAACAAGTATAAGTTTAGAAATCTCAAAAACCCTTGACAAAAAAAACGGTTGAACCGATTTTGATTAATCATAGCTAAGAACACTTCCGACTAATACACCTTTTAAACGAAAAAAAAACAAAATGAAAATCGTTTCATCCGTTCGGGAGCTACGATGCCACAGACAGACACACACACAGACACGTCAACTTATAACACCCTATCATTATTGCGTCGGGGGTTAAAATTGGTTTTAAAGCCGTCCATTCTAAACCAGCTGGACTTTTTTACTATCAGACGGCTAGAAACTCGAAAAAGAGACATCGTTACATGGTAGATGCTCCAAAAACTCGTACGAAACGCTTTGGTTCCCTTAAGTCAAAGGTAGGTACTAGGCGAACTTTGCGTACAAATGCAAAGGAGTACGGAAGCCTCGGTGTGCGACTGAAACTCGTACTTTGCCGGATTTACTATAACTTACATACAAAAGCTGAAGTAGGTTGTTTCAAGTTAACAATATACATACTTAGATTTTCTTTATTTTAGTCATGGCATGTCTATAAACTGTGGCTGTTTCTATGCAAACTAACATACAGAAGTTATTGACTGACCGAGCAAAGCGAGGAAAGATATATCAACTGCCAAAATTTTCCTTCATTTAACCGGATATTTAATCTCTATAAATATATTTAGTAAGTTTAAGTAGTTTATTTTAAAATTTTATTTGTTTTCTTTTCATATACCTATTAATTTGTCTACGAGTATCTCATGAATCAACACCACCGCCCTTTACATAAATATACTTTTCCAAGACATCCTAAGGTTGTCTGGAAGAGATCGCTTTTAGCAATAAGACCGTCTTTTATACAATTTTCTTGTGTTTTTTGTCTTATTACTTTATGTGGTGTCAATAAAGTGTTATTGATTGATTGATATTTGTTTGTACTCGGGCAGTCGAGTAATAACGAATCGCCCACCTCTTTCTTTTGTATAAGTCGGTTAAATCTCATAATAAAATGGCCGGTTCTATAAGCATAACTGCATCATTCGTCTCGAGATCAGCCATCCCTCTCGCACGGGGGCGTGTCCCCGCATGATTATAATGATTTTAATTAAAGACTCGAGGGTCGTGTTTTTTACCTTACATTATGGTTTGAGGTTCATGTAGAAACTATCATGTAATCTGTGGTTTTGATACCTTTTGTGGCGCGGATGTGGATTATTCAGTCGACGTTTTGTTTCTTTTGTGCCGTGATTTTATTTTAATGGTTTAATTAATTGCTAGTTTGTAAAAACCGATCTCCGGTCAAGTACGTTTTTTTTTTACTGAGGCTTCAATATCCCATTTTCTTTACTTATAGAAACTAAGAAAAAAAAAAATCGACCATAAATTAAGAAATTGACATTAAATCGAAAAAAAAACTTTTTATCAAGATTTTGTTTTTTAGTTTCCTTATCTACCTATTTACATGTACAATAAAACTATCATAACTAGGAAATTTTCATTTATAACAATGCCACTAGGATACCCCGTGTCCTGCAGAACTTCTGCAACCCTTTGCCGCCATCTCTGTTTCCTGAGAACTACAATCTTGGAATTTTCAAGGCTAGAGTAAATAGATATCTTGTAGACCGACGAGCTCCATCCTCGGCCACACCGTCGCTTAATATCAGGCGAGTTGGTGGTCAATCATAGATATGTTGCGTAAACCTTAAAATTTGGGCCCTCCTTACATAAAGACACAATTTTTTTGTGATTAAATAAAAAAAAACTGTTTTTGGATTTTTCCCTATATGTGTACTATAACACAATACTTCTTGCCAAATTTCATAGTTCTAGGTCAACGGGAAGTACCCCATAGGTTTTGATTCCTCTGTGAGTGTCGAAATGCGCGTTTTTTACGACATATTCGGCTGTAACTTTTTTTTTCGAAAACTGAGAAATTTTATTTTTCTTTCTGCAGCAAGATACTATGGATTTGCGCATATAGTTTTAATTTCAACTAGATGACCTCATACAAGTGGCGGGAAGACGCTGGATGCAAGCCGCTTCCAATCGGTCTTTTTGGAAATCCATGGGGGAGGCCTATGTCCAGCAGTGGACTTCTTATGGCTGAGATGATGATGATGACCTCACGCGTTCCCGAGATAAGGATCTTGACACCCAGACGGGCGGACAGACAGACAGACAGACAGACAGACGGACAACAAAGTGATCCTATAAGGGTTCCGTCTTTTTCTTTTGAGGTACGGAACCCTAAAAACTATAATTCTTATGAAATAAAGTTCATGCATATTCCCTATTGTGATAATAACTTAATTGCATCAGTTAGGTAAGTGTTTTTCGCGATTTCAGGCTTGGTTACAATAAGCTTAACATCAGCTAAGCGACTTTTAGTCTCGTCACAAAAAAATATTCAGCCATGTCGAGGAACGTTCAATTTTGGAACAATAGTCTTTAAATTCCATACTAAAATGCTGCAGTTATTAAGGCGAGCCGGTGTTTCTACTACTTGGATGTATAGGGCTGTCACTGTCGTTAATTTGAGAAATATAAAATCCCTGGTCTTCCACGATTAATAATTGTACGTAGAAGAAGAGAAGAACCGAGAGTGAACAACCAGCAAAAGATGACAAACAAGCATTTTATATTTTTCTCCATCCCATGGTTGCCTGGAAGAGATCGCTTTTGGGAATAAGTCCGCCTGTTGTTGCACTAGTCTATTTAAGTGTTTTGTTATTACTTTTAAGGTGTGTACAATAAAGAGTTTATCTATCTATCTAACAAGCATGTCAAGAAGTTCATTAGAAATGAGCCAACTGTTCGTTTTAAATCTCCTTTATATTTTCCAGAAACTAAGATTGAAAACCTCCTATTTTGGAAGTAGGTTGAAAAGAAAACTTTTTGTATTCTTGCAGGTGGCAACCCTGGGTATAAGAATAGTGCATTTGAAGCACAGTAGCGCGTTATCGGCAGCCGACAGACTCCGCTAGACGCAACGTGTCGCAGTCGAAATGGGAATACGGTGCTTCACGAAACAACCGGATGTTTCCAACAATTTGCTGTTTTGTATGTTTTTACCCGTCTGCGTAAGGAGGGTAATGTTTTTCGAGTGTATGTATGTTTTTATGTATGTATGTGGATATGTATGTATGTTCCTATATGATCGCCTACAGCCTAAACGGCTTGACCGATTTTAACGTACAAAGTGTCTTTAGATTCGTCTTAACTCTCTGAGTGTCAAAAGCTATATTTTTGTAATAATAATAATACAACTCTCGCAAAACTAAATAATAAATACAGTTAAAAAAACTAAAAAAACAAGCTTCAAATTATTGTATTGTCATCGGTCCTCGATAAGTCTACAAAGTTTGAATGAAATCTGACCGTTTGAAGTGGGTCAAAATCAAGTCCAATGGAGTCGGTTACAAACAAACAAACATGCATACAGGTGAAGCTAAAAAGCGTGTTAAAAAATTGCGTTTTTACGTAATCTTCAACGAACTTTTTAGTAATAAATAAGTAATTTTACTAGAATTCTATGGACTACGAGCATCTTTTACAGTGATTTTACGCATAATTTCTCACAAAAGACGTATTCTCAACAGCGTATTAAGCGTAACGAAATCGTAAGTTATTCTGCAAAAGCAGCTTTTCTGCAGTCGGGCATTTTGTTTTTCTTTTAATTTAGATATTTGTTATGAAATAATGCGTTAATATTTTCAGTATAGACCACAGTTTTTGTTAGTAAGTACAATACGTTTTTTCATACAACAGGATAAAACTACCCCTGAATATTATTTCTTTTCCGTTTTTTAGGGTTCCGTAGAACCCTAAAATCCCCGTGTTTTGTGTGTAAACAAACAACCTAGAACCTCTATAATTTCGCTATGTCCGTATGTATGTCTGGCTATCCGTCGGTGGTTTTACTCAAATATTATTGTAATCATACTAATTACAAGTGGGGGATGTTTTTTTTTTCTCGTTTACCACATAGTGTGGGGTGTCGCTGGTTAAGTAATTCAAAAATATTGTAGGTGTTGTGAAAAAATCATTTTTTAATTCCCGGATCCGTTTTAGAACTATTAAATAAAGCTTAACATTGATAAGAGGGAATTTTTGTTAGAATCAAGTGTCCGTGAATTTTAAATGAAAACTACGGGTCACACGTTTTGTTTTGAGTCGAAAAATCCGACTATAGTTTTACGCCTGTTTTTCGACTCAAACAGACGTGAGTGACCCGTAGTTAAAATTTGTGAAAACCAAGTTAGTTTCCTTAGTAAAATTGTCCCTAAATTGTGTGCCAAGTTCACGTAAATTTTAGTGTAGGTACAACTGCGGAACCCTACACTGCGCGTGGTCCGACACGAATTTGGCCATTTACTAAGTTTCCGATGTACGCCCATACAATTACGACGCGACCCTAAATAAAATCTTGTAGAACTACAAAACCATATTAACTCATATTTATTTATTATTTATCGATATACAGAACCTAATTACAACTCCAATAAAGGTTGCCTATATCTCATTATTTATGAAGATCTCACCAGTTAATATTAAATTAAAGTTGGCCCGCAAATTATTGAGTCTGCCTCGAAGATAATCTGTTTAATACAAGCTAAACTCGGATCGCATTTAAGTAATAATTAAGCGAAGATCAACTGGATTTTAGTGATGGGACAGTGTAAGGATAATAAGCTAAGACTAAGAAAAAGTACATAACAAAAACACAAGACCACAAAATCAAGAGATATAAAAATTATATCATCATAAACAATACTGGAAAGTCTTGGTTTTGACATACATATATTGTGAAAACACTCGCTTGTTACATCACACATTAACTTTTCACATATATTTATTATTATAAATACACTTTATTCCGTTAAGTTTAATTAATTAATATCAAAATAATTATTAGGGTGAATTATTACTTTTAGAAAATATTTCTTTTGCGACTCTACTGAAAATACCTAGTACAATACAATGAATTTATTTCGATAAATGGCCTAAATAAATAAAGATATAAACAAAATACATATTACAGATAAAAAAACAGAACTCAGGTCACAGTCCCAAGGCGACGCCGACGTTCCCAAAAGGCTAGCGACATTGCCTCGTTGGATAACAATGCTAATCCGATAAAATTAAATTAGTAAAATACAATCATCGTAAATCATCTTTCTTCAGACATAAAGTGATATATAGGTATTTAATTTTTTATCGTGTGGGGAATTTAAGTTTATTTATTATATTCTCGTACTTGAACGGCAACGTCGCCATTCGGAAAGTTAGTGATCAAGCACAAGCCTATGACTGAATAAAAAAACTTTCTTTGGTTTTTAGGTAAAGTTTCGAGCCAAAAAAACATTACCATAAGACAATACTGTTCATAGGACCATGTTTTTTGGCTCAAAATTATCTAATTCCGTTTTTTTTAAATTAAAATCAATCAGTTTCCATCAGAATCAAGACTACTGAAGAGAAAGTTTCGACATTTCGGATCAAAAGTTCAAGACTGCCGTTTCTGTACCCAAGTTCTCCCATCACTATCCACCAGAATTCGATTCCGATGGCTTTGTTCTTGTTCTTTTGACATCTGAGTTGCTAAATTGGGTGTTGCTCGTTTGTGGGTTAATTTAGTGCTGAATTTATACTGTTCATGTAATTTTGTTGTGATTTACTGAATCTACAAGAGGACGGGGGACTTGAGTTATCCACATAAAGAGCTTATAACTTACGCATTAATTTAGAGCTTAATCGACTTTAAATAGAAGGTTTAGGTTAAATTCGACTGTATTCTTATTTTGTGTATTAACATCTTTGGCTATGAAGTATTTATATGACTTTTTTAACCGACTTCAAATAATTACAATAAAAAAAAATGAAAAGCAACTTAAAACAACTGACTCTAACAACACAACAAATGAACAATTCATTCTAACAAACTATGCAAAGCTGTATGTTCTGTGAAATGTCCACAAATATTTATTATTTATTTATTTAGGTATGTGGGTATTTATGTTTCTATATTACCTCGTACAGCCAAAACTGCTTGACCGATTTTGATGTGCGAGGTATCGTTAGATTCGTGTTCACTCCCTGTGTGTCATAGACTATATTTTTGTAATAAACGACTGTAATAATAAGACTTTAAAAATGCGCTTTTTCGTAATCTCTAACGAACTTTTTCGTAATAATAATTAATTAATTATAATAATAAAAAAATCTAGTAAAATGTTATAAATGCGCATTAGTGTGCATTTATAACATTTTACAGCGATTTTGAGCATACTTTCTCGTAAAAAAAGCTCATTCAACTGCGTATCAAACGTTACGAAATCGTAAGTTACACCGCAAAAACCTCTTTTCTGCAGTAAGTATTTTGTTCTCTTCCACGTACCCGCTTTAAAAAATACTTTTTCACTTCGCTAAGCTTAACCAAGTGAGAATGGAAATCAGAAGCCAATATTAGCAAAGCATGTTAACAAGTCGGTTCCTATGAAAGCATGCTATAAAAATACCTTAGTAAATGCAGCGCAAGTTAAATACTATTTATTTCTTGATTATGACAACCCATCATCTTAGTAAAGAAATAGCGTTTAAATTACGCCGTCTATTTTGTTTGACTTTTAAAATAAATAACAAATAAAGTAAGTTTAGATAACTCGAAAAACCCCGATAAAAAAAGACTAAACCGATTTTGATGAAACATAGCTAAGAAAGCTCTCGATAAAATTTTCTTTCAAACAAAAAAAACTAGATCAAAATCGGTCCATCCGTTTGAGAGCTACGACGTTACAGAGATACACACAGATACACACTTCAAATTTTCTCTTTTTGGGTTCGGGGTTAAAAAATAAAATGATAATTTACATTTTTATAAAAGTCAGTCGTAATTCATCTTACTTGGCTTGGCTTGTCTACTTACTATAAATACATGATCTTTAAATTTATATAAAAATCAAAAGTAATATAATTTATTTAATACCAAAAATATACAACTAAAATATAAAAAAATCCACCTTGTGGCATTTCTACTTCAAACGGTTTTTGAGATTACCATCAAAAGTACTTTGTACTTACAATTATTCAAGAGACATAGATATTGTACATTAAATAAGATATTTAAACGTCTCTTAATAATGTTCTCAAGCGTTTTAAAATAAGAAACTACACATCGTCAATTGCAACCTCTTTCAAAAGCATTTGAAGGACCCTCTACACTATCAATGTAAACGCAGCGGGTTTTCATGCAAATTTTATATGGGCTTAGTCGTATCATTAACGTTTTATGGTAAAACTGTCTTATTGACTAAGATTTTATCTGTGGCATGTTTACATATTTTGTAATTGGTATCCAGTCCTTAATATCTTATTTTCAAATATGTACGTTAATGTCGAGATTAAAGCGTGCAGCTATCTCTCTCGCGCATCACAACCTTTTTAAACATATAAACTCATTCTTCTTCTTTTTATTATTTATTATTTTTATTTATTTATCATCAATCTTTATACATTACATAGTTTAAATCAAAGTTGTACCAAAAAACCATTCGGTTTGTCGTGGTACAGATTCACCATCTATGCTTATTTGCTTTTTGTGTCAACGGTTAGATTTAAAAAAAAAAAAAAAAAAAAACTAACAAAATATAAAAGTAAAATACTTACTATTTATTTCTTGATTAGGATAAAAACTCATTAACTTAGTAGAGAAATAGCGTTTATATAACGCTGTCGATTTTGTTTAATTTTCAAAAGAAATAACAACTTTATTCTTGTTGCGTACTACACAGGAATGGAATTCTTTGTCCATATTTCTGTTTCCTGAGACCTACAATCTTAGAATTTTCAAGCTAGAGTGAATAGATATCTTCTAGATCGACGAGCTCCATCCTCGGCCACACAGTCGCTAAAACGCGAGATGGTGTCTATCGTAGATCTGTTTATATCTATTTTTATATAGATCTATCTATATATTTAAAAAAAGCCTGTTTTTCATTAATGTGAAACCGTCTCAAATAAACCTGTCGTATCATAAAGCCTGATTTTAAGTGTATCGTCTGACGAGGAGCCACTTAAGGCTAAATGCACATATTTGCCAACATAACGGTGTCGAGTTTCCTACGCGTATCGACGGAGGCAGTTGGAAACTAGTGATGGGTATAATATCGATATTATGTCGCTTTCTGGTAGAATTTCGGTTTCAGTTTTATTATTATATATTTTTTTTTTATCAGCCCTGTTTGTACAAACTGTCCCACTGCTGGGCGCGGGCCACCTTCTCATTGTGAGAAGGGTTAGGCCATAGTCTGCCACGCTGGCCAAGTGCGGGTTGGGTTGTATTATTATATTAATACGAAATAATTTTGTGTAGGTAATATGAGTTTTTAATTCTACCTTAGAAGAAGAAATAACAGGAAAAAGAATCTAGTGGAGAGGACGGACTTGCCACTCAATGGTATAAAATAATGCTTAAAAAATACAGTTATCAATGTTATGACCTGAAAAGGACTTACTAATTTTCTTTATGTAGAGCTGATTTGTTAACCGTTTTCTTTCTGATGTCGGTAAAAACTGACAAACCGACTTCAGAATGAGCAATTTTAATCTTTTCTAAAATATTCGCGATACTTATGAAGCAAATTTTAACGAGATTAATTAAATTTAATTTTGAAGAGATACGTAGACGTACAAAAGTCACCGATATAGCACAGCGGATTAGCAAGTTGAAGTGGCAGTGGGCAGGGCACATAGCACGCAGAACTGATGGCCGATGGGGCCGAAAGGTTCTCGAGTGGAGACCACGTACCGGCAAGCGCAGCGTAGGAAGACCAGCCACGAGATGGACAGACGACCTCATACAAGTGGCGGGAAGACGCTGGATGCAAGCCGCTTCCAATCGGTCTTTTTGGAAATCCATGGGGGAGGCCTATGTCCAACAGTGGACTTCTTATGGCTGAGATGATGATGATGATGAAATTTTAACGGATTTATCACGTATCATTCCATTTTAGGTCATCCAAATCCGTTAAAATTTGTTTAATTTCAATGAGCAATTTTGTTGTAAAAACCAAACTATTGCACCGATTTTGAACAAATTTCTATGGGATTTATCTGAATATACCTATATCCTTTCAAACAAAAAACAACAATTAAGTCATCAAATCATCATACAAATGACGGATAAAAAATACAGTCGAATTGTGAATCTCCTTCTTTTTGAAGTTGTTAAAATTTAAAGGTTTTTTTTTTTTCGGTTTCGTCTAATCCAAGTTTCCCTACCCTACAGTTGAATATGATGTTTAAAAACTGATGCATGCGCTGATATAAAACTAAAGACAGTACGTAATGAAGACCACACAGAGCTAAGCGCTGAAGGCTTTAGTATTATAAGTAATTCAATTTATTGACTGGTTTTGAAAATTTACAAAAGAGAATAAAATAAACTTTCAGACATTTACGATAATGTCTCTTTTTACAATGTAACAAGTAATCTTTTTTGTTTATTTTTTTTGTGGCGAGCGCCTTTATTAACTACAACACAACAATATACAGACTCAACTAACTAAACTGCTACACAAAAAGTGTCATTCAAAACACATCATTATTGAAAAACAAAAAACGTAGGCATAAGTATGACATTTAATTTTACTTCGAAGACAGGTCATAGACTGCTAACTCACCTCGATTCCCAAATAGTTCTACGTACAGTAGACCCTGCGAACACGATTTTTTATCAAAAGTCAATGTTTACAGGTCTACTGCTCAATTGCCCATATTCTAAATTTTTATTCAGTATTGAGTATCAAATGATTCAGCCAAATGTTATCAAGAGCGGCATATCATTTATATGAATATGGCAGTAGACCACGCGAGCACGGATTTTAGACAAAATTTTCTATTCGCGAGGTGGAGATTCGAATCGGCTCTTATGCGGTGTAGTCTTTAATATCAGGCGAGTTAGCAGTCAAACTTTCGTAGTTTCTCTTAGTTTCCTATTTCCTGAGAGCTACGAATTTTCAAGGCTAGAGTGAATAGATATCTTCTAGATCGACGAGCTCCATCCTCGGCCATACAGTCACTTATTAGGCAATTTGGTGGTAAATCTTAAATCTATCTAAAGAAAAAAATTCAAAAATAACCGCTTCTTGCCCGTGGTCCGGTTCGGTTGTCCGGTCACCCGGACCACAGAAAAAATATTTTTTCCATAACCCGTGATCCAGTTCGCTTCTTGCCCGTGAGTACCCACCAACAAGAAGCGAAAATAAATGTATATATTCTCCGGTAGGTGTACGGAAGCCTCAATTTATGAATCAAACTAGTACTTCGCTGGTTTTTTTATATGAAAATCCCTAACATGGCAGGTAACCTTTAATGCAGAAAGTCATTTCAATTAATTTCTTACTAATTATAGGACAGATTATATCTTCAAGTTTATTAAGGTAGGGTTAAGCCACAAGAGAACACTTAATTTTTTTTCTTCACAAAAGTAAAGATTAATGTTTTTACCTCTTTTTTGAAGGTTTAGAAACAGATATAAACGACTTCAAAAATTGAATGGACCGATTTTGATCTTATTTTTTTTTTTTTAGTTTGATAGTGAATTTGATTTTCATATCAATTCGGTGCAGGCGTTTTTTATGGTTTTTTAAATCCGTCAACAACTTATTTTTTAATCTCTAACCCAATAAATGGGTGTTTGACATGTGTATCTGTGTATCTGTATATCTGAGTGTCGGTCTGTGGCATCGTAGGTCTCAAAAGGATGGACTAATTTTAATCTATTTATTTGTGTTTGAAAGAGGATTTCATCGAGAATGTTCTTAGCTACATTTCATCAAAATCGGTTCAGCCGTTTTTTGTCAGGAGTTTTTGCGTATTCTAAATTTATTTCTACTTGTTTAAATCTGTTAAAAATATAATAAATTGAAAAGTATTTTTGCGCTTATCAATTGGGCCTGAAATCTTGGAATCTGAATTAAGTATTAAAATTCAAAAGCAACCCAACTTATACAGGATGATCAAGTAAATTGTACGCCGATACCATCAAGTGAGTAATAACTTCTTTGGACCACTATCGTCCAAAAAATATATAAAAAGCTTTAATATGGTACAAAAAGTTTAATTGGTTGAGAATTCTTGGGTGTTTGGAATAGTTTAGTTTGGAATGCACGATTCTGATTAATAAGGGGCGAAAATAATTAACTATATTTTATGTAAGTATAATTATTTAATTTAATGATTTATTTTCACTGTTCTTTTTAATATTGCCTGGAACAAGTAGCGTAATACGATGAGGACACATTTTTATGTATATGTACTTATATAATCTAGTAAAAAGTAAGTTCGTATAGACTGAGTGGCCAGCCCTAGTGTCAGAGTTATAAAGCCGCTGAAAGGCCTCTGACCTGGCTTGACGATTGCTGTTTTTTTTTTAAGAACAAACAACCGGGACCTATAATTTAACGTGTCATCCGACACGTTTTATTTTGTTCAATGTACCTATATTTTTTTTTTGTTAATGATAGATAGATAGATAACCTCTTTATTGTACACACCTTAAAAGTAATAACAAAGGACACTGCAGCAATAGGCGGCCTTATCGCTAAAAGCGATCTCTTCCAGGCAACCATGAAAGGAGACAATTAGGGAATAGGAAGTCTCTACATTTTTGAATCAAATAATCAAAATGTTGATTATTACAATCTTTGATCACAGTGTGAAGAAAAGGATAATTTACATAGCTTAGGAATTTGAGTGGCAATTTTATGCGTCAGTTTTATTACTAACAAACAAAAAAATACAAATTAAGTACTTATGAGATTTTTTAGTAAGATCCCAACATCCCAAAAAAAAGAACACGGAAATATTTCAATATAATCCAACGACCTAAATCAAAACACATAAATCCTGAGAAATTACTCACAAAAAGAGATAAAAATTATATTGGCCCAAAACTGTTGACAACCACTAAGATCGCTTAAAATTAATGGCGGTCGTGCTTAAAACTCGGCTACCAAAGTCAGAGGTGGTCTACCCTTTTACAAACAAAAAAAATAATTGATTGTCATACCTGTGAATGCTCCCTGTGAATTATACCAGCAATTAAAAACGAAACTTCTTTAAATTCCTTTAAGGTGGGAGGTGAATAGAGATATTAAAAAATCTAGTAAACATCATCGACAATACAAACCCTCTTTCTGCCTTTTCGATTGGACCCGCGCGATTAGCGTATTCGCCAGTGTCAAGTATTGACATTTGTTCAAGTTTCATAAAAAATACAATTAAGGGACTAGGTAATCAAAAAAATAGTGCGGGTGTGCGAAAGTTATTTTCCATTTGCGAAATTTAATAATTCAATCAAACGCAAATAGCCAAACGCTTGGTAGAGGTGACAACTGACCAGAATGCTGGCTCCTACTTTGCTCAAAAAGTAAGCATTGCCATCCAACGTGGCAATACTGCCAGTATTCTTGCCACTTTTCCCACTACCAGTGGACTTTTTGAGTAAGTTTTTATTTTTTTTATTTTTTATTTTTAGTTTTTATTTTATGTTTTCTGTATATATATATTTAAAAATTGTTTTTTTTTAATAGTCTTAATGTGTAGATAATAATGTATAATTAATTTTTATGTTTTTTAAACTGTAAAACTATATTATAATTCAATTTATTTAAGTTAGATAAATTATCATAAACTAATATAATTCGTCCGGTAATCAACACGTCAAGACTTGACTAAGGTCACCGACCCTGGTATCTGTGAAGCTGAAAATTAAATTTAAAAAAACATGAGTACAAGTATATATTTAGAGACTTTTTATGCTCAGGGAAGAGATATAGCTCGATGGAATCTATTATTTTTTCTACGAAGGACATTCCACCTTAACCTTTTAACGTACCTACATATATTATAATTAAACACCGGTAGTTTAATACGAAAGTATAATTTTTATAGTCTGGTTCTTATAACTTTACTGCTTATCTGGTGTATAATAATTTTATATACTTATAATTGGGGATAAATCTAAAAGGTCAGACGGTAAAATGTGACTCAGTGCTGAAGGTTGCCTAACTTAAGGTTAACTAACTTGGCAAATTTGCTGCAGAATCTATCTTTTTTAGGGTTCCGTAGTTAACAAGGAACCCTTGTCCGTCTGTCCGTTTCTCAAGACCTTCTATGTCAGGACCGCGTAGAGGTATAAAGTTGAAATTAAAACCATATACCTACGCAAATCTGTTGTCTACAGCTATGAAAAAATAAAACTTCTTGGTTATCGTAAAAAAGTTACAGCCATAATAAATGTATATCGCAAAAAACCGCATATTGAGACACTTACAAAAGAATCAAAAGTAGGTTACTTCTCGTTGGCCTAGAGCTTTGATATTTGATGAATAGCATTGTCTTAAATCCGAAAACTGTACATTTTTTATTTAATCACAAAAATAGGGTTTTTATGCAATGAATGAGGGTCTAAATTTTAAAGTGTATAGTTAACCGTATCAATTGGGGTATCATCTGAAAAGCTTTATTAGCACAAGCTTGAACTGGTTTTTTTATTAATTGACATCATAATGAACCCTATATTCTTGCCAATTTTAAGATTTGTATCTATTGCCGTTCGAAAGAAATAGCCGTATAAGTGTAGGACAGACAGACTACGGTGTCTGTCTGTCCTACACTTAAACGGCTATTTTACTTAAACGGCTGTTACGCCTCACGAATTGGCTCCCGCAACCTTAGTACGGGAGTCTAAAAATGAGCATTATATTTACCGAATTGAATATATCTTATATGACTTTTATACCTCTACAGTCCCTTTAACATTTAAAAGCCACCCTAAGACCATAAAAAGGTACTCCATTATGGACATTATGAAGACCCCATAGGTAAGCCATCGTTTTATGCTCTGATGGACTCAAAATAAAACTTAATCGACCTTGAAGATTCTTGATATAATTATCGTTAATTTAACATAATATCTTGAGATATATCTGCTTCCGTTTCCCATGTTTTAACCCCCGACCCAAAACGAGGTGTGTTATAAGTTTGACATGTGTATTCGTACATCTGTGTGTCTGTCTATGGCATCGTAGCTCTCAAATGGATGGACTGATATTGATCATTTTTTTTTGTTTTATAAAAAACGGTTCAGCCGTTTTTATTGCCGCGGGATTTTCAGATTTCTAAACTTGTTCATCATCTTGTTGATCAAAAGTATGTTTAATTTTATATCTAGAAAAAAAATATCGCGTGTGAGCGAGACAGCTATGCCACCCGACTCAATACCGATATTTGTACTCAAAATATTCGTTTATTACAAAACTTTGATATAATATCATAACAAACTATTAAGTTTTCATTCTCAAATTCCACGTATAAATAAATACTAACTAGGTACATACACTAAAAAAAGTAGAAACGGAATCGCACCCTTCCGGACGATTTAAAACAAACTTTATTGCGTCTGTCAGCCATTTTGAATTCTATACCGAGTTCCATTTTGATTTTAAAACTCAAACAAGTCTCACAAGCACATCGACGCTAACAAAAAGCTTTCCGAACGGAAAACTTTGCTTAAAGTTTTCTTTAAGCCAATATTTTCGTTTGAGATCGGTTTAGTTTGACTTTGTATAATTAATACGGTGAGTTTCCCGGTGAAATGGTGCTTACCACGCACGATTTATATTAATATTGTCTGAAAGTTGGCAATACTGAAAGTCGTGTTGAAGTGAGATGGAAGATTGTTTTTAATTGCGTTTGAAGATTTTAGTTTGGATCCTAGTCACTTCGCCTCTTTCTTACCCTATATATTTATTTATTTTGTTTGTTTTTTTAAGTACGTCTTTAATATTAATTGACTAAAGGGTTTATGAAAAAAACTACAATATTTTTGTCTGCTTTCCGAGTTAACATTAGCAAAGTTCTACAGATAAATTCAATAATTGATAGAATAAATCTGTGAATGATAATTTACTTGAAATATTGACACTCTTTCATAATCACAGTTAATAGTGAATTTAATATCAGAAATAAGGTAATATTGAATTGGTACTCGTAAAAAGAAATCAAGTTCATAACTTGATTTCTTTATAAGTTGCACAGTTCATTATAAGTACAATACTTATAAAACCATACATTTACGGCTATTTTCCTGAAATAAGCGGAGCGTCAAAGTCTGCGTGGATTTTTGACGCAACATTTGACAGTACGAGTAGATGGAAGGTTACGTATTGAAGATTTTACGGCAATTGAATAGAAGTCCCGTTTTAGTCTGATATTTTCTTTGTATAACATCAATAGAGTACTACTTATAGTAAAATTCAAGTAAAACAAGTCTTGGTCAAGTCCCCTTCACGCTTTGAGAAAATGGGGGTGATTTTAGACATAGACATATATTTTATTGAGACAAAATAAATACTTTATATAAAAACAACAACCATAGTTCATACATTGCAATAGTGTTATTATGAATCTGAAGGTAGAATATTTATCAAAAGTAACTTCAAATATTTTATAACTAAAAAAGGTGCGAGCGAGACAGCGACGCCACCTTTGGGCATTTACACTACATCCGAGATGATAAATAGCTTGGATCTATCATTGCTATACATTAGCAAACAAATTAAAATTGAAAGCAGTACATGAGAAGGCATATCAAATACTAAAATTACGAAGACTGGTAAAATAATACCTCTTCATCATTTTCTAAGGAACTAATTATACTCTCATTGTTTCAAGCAATTACATTCTCTAAATACAAGTACCTTTATATAATAAAATACATTTTAAGGCGCATTACTAAAGGTACTTGTACATTTCCAGTCTATTGTTCGGATATCATGTAACTTTTCATTATCCGAGCGTAATAGTGATGTGAAACAGACTATCGATCTATCAAAGTTGTGTTTAATCGTGTTACTAGATATGGCTCGATGGAGGCTGGTCTTATCTCTAGTGAGCATGTTATTTGTCAAATGAGTAGATTTAAGATAAAGTTGATAAAGAGTAATTGCATAACTCAGTTGCAGTAGGTTGTCTCATTTGTTATCATATGAAGAAGCGTACATTTTATTATCTCGAAGTTATTTTGAACACAAGTACACTATCAGTTACAGACAATTCGTCTTACTTAATAACGCATGTTTAAATCTTATTCGCTTAGTAAGGAATTGTCACTTTCTATCAGACGGGAACTGTCACGTGCAAATACGGAACAAAACACGGTTGCTAAAATGCGCTTATTCAGCGTTTATAAGTAAGACTGTATATTATAAAAGTAATGGTTATGTAAGTATATATTAATGAGTATTATATTGGTCTTGCAGTTAATATAATAAAATAATTTAGTCAGTTTCGTTTTAACGAATAACCCATAATAAAATAATAAATAAATATTTTAAAGAAATTTGCGTTTATATAGGCTGAAGTCTGAACCCCTGTTTCTACAAGTCTAAATTATGTAGTTAGTTGCTCTTATTTGCCACGATAGAACTATATAAGTAAACAGACTCAGTATTTTATATATAAGCAAATTTAGAATTTCATTATGTATTTAGATACTAATATAAATTTAGTAACATTATATATGTAAATAATTTGACATAGCTTAGGCGTAATTCAAATAGACACTTCCAGCACTGCGACTATCCTTGCATCCATTCATCGCTGCGCAACCCCTAACCATTTTGACAGCATAGTACGGCCACCGCATGCAAATCGCCCCCGGCTATGAAATATACGACCAATAAATAAACAACGGTAGGGGTGAAATTAAATATTCATTCGGACCAGTGACGGTGACGTCGTCGATAAAATGCCTTGATGTATATTTATGCAGTTTTTATGCATGACTTTGTATGTTTTTCGGTTTGAATGAGGGAAAATATATTGATACTCACGGAGTGCACGTGAATTGTTTGAAGGGTAGCGTAATACTGATAGAAATGATAGGTAAAATTTATGATTTAGTTAATATTTTATAATAGAATCTGTAATTGTGCCGCAATGTCTCGGTTAATTAAATATTCTTGTATTGCCTTTGATTTTACTTTATTTTTGTCTGTCATCGTAATATGTATGTAAAACTTACTATATTTATCATTGTACTATTAAGATATTTATTATTTCATGTATTTTATCTCAGAAAGCATATTGGTAGTTCTATTGTGAAATAAATATTTTAAAATCGAACCGTAATTGTTATAAACAAAATCACATAATATCATCTATAGTTGATAATATTTCGAAACATAAATATGTATTGTATGTATTTATTTACAAATAATTTGGAATAAATGTGTATTAGTGATTCCAAAATATTGCTAAATAAATTCACAAAAAAATCTTACAGTTTATTTTATTATAATTAATTTATTTATTTATAAAGTTCACCTACACTGTGTACATCTATACATTGACAATAAAAAAACATACAAATAAAATACAGCTTAATGTCACAATAATTACAGGTGAAGTCAGCATGCATTAATAATAAGCGAAAAATAAAAATAGAAATAATTATAATTGTGATTATAATCTTCATTAAATGAAACTTAATTTTTAGAAGCAAATAACAAAATATAGAATAGCCAGAAATGTCCTAATTTTTTCGTCGATTCTATTAGTATTAAATATCGATATCGATAATGGCGATTAGAAACAACGCCCATCACTAATCGCGTTCAATATCGTAATAGGCAGTCTAAAGAGTGAGGCGACTTGTACAACATCACCAAATTAGCTGGCCGGTGTGCAATAGCCCTTAGGCTTACGTAGGGTTGCTGCTACGTTTCAAGAAAAAAAATTGGAATTCAAACAATCGACCTAAAAATAAATTATTTTGCACTAAATGTTACTTTTATTCTATTCTAGTTTATCGTCTGTTTGGTTATATAGGCATTAAAGTGAAAATTTTGGTTAGAGTCAAGTGTCCGCTAAATTGTTGGTGTTGGATATGTGAAAAAGTTCACGGCAGTGGCATAGGTGACTAGAAGTAATTTTAAAAAAATAAACAGACTTCAAAACAATTTATTTAACTGAAATGGGAGAAATAACACGAAAATAATCAAAACTGGGCGTCTGCCTAAGTAGGTACGTAAACCAACTGTTTTTTTAGGTCGGTGTCAGGCCCTAAATTATCATCAACTAAGGCCTTTATAGACACCGACCTCAAAAACTGCTTTTCTGCAGTCGGGTATTTTCTTTTTCTTTTAATATAAACTACATAAATAAATATTGGTGGACATTTCACACAACACCATCTAGCTCAAACTAAGCAAAGCTTGTACTATGGAAACTAGATGGTTGATAGAATACATATATACTTTTTTTTGTAAATACATACTTTTGATACAATAGAAACACCCAGATACAGAACAAACATCCATGCTCATCACACAAATGTTTGCCCTGGGTGGGGATCGAACCCACGACCAGTAGTTCAAGAGGCAGTCGTACTACCACTGAGCCATGAGGCCTGTCTTAAATACATATATATATATATGTTGTTGGTTCTTGAGTTTTTTAAACTTACTTGTCGCCCATTCAGTCATACAAAGAGAAAGCGTAGCGTCACGTGACACCCCTAATCCTAAAACATGTAAATGTTTCGCGACGCGCGCTTACAAATGATTTTATCCGTCGTTTTGTCTGATATATTACTACGCCAAATTGAATTGGATGCAATCTGGGCGTCGGCGTCACTCAAACACATGGGATTTTAATGTAACGGGATGAATGCGTTGCGCTAGCAAGTTCGCCCTGTACAATTACTTTAATGCGTCCCAAAGCAAATTGTTCTCATCAGGCGGGTCACTAAGAAGACTTCGTAATTTCTTGCCTACGGCCACTAAAGTTACGCTTGCACAATCTCTTCTTCTTCCCGTCCTTGACTATGCCGACGCCTGCTATCCTGATCTCACAGAAAACCAGTTAGACAAACTTGAGCGTCTCCAAAATTACTGCATACGATTTATATTTGGCTTACGCAAATATGATCACATCTCTCAATTTCGTGAAAAACTCAAGTGGTTACCAATTCGCCTTCGCCGGAATGCTCACATACTTTCTCTTCTTTATAGCATCTTATTTAACCCATGTACCCCACGCTATTTGAAACTTGAATTCACTCACTGGCACTCTTCCCATCCCCTACCTCTCAGATCCAAAGATACCCTCTCTCTAAAGACTCCTTCTTCACGTTGTGCTACTTTTTATGGTAAGTCGTTTGCATTCCAGGCGGTTCAGCTATGGAATAATTTACCTGCGTCAATTAGAAAATCTCCTTCGCTCGCTATTTTTAAAGAAAGGGTCAAGTTGTTTTATATGTCTAAGGTCTAGTCGATAAATAAATTGCGGGTTGTCAAAATGATGCTTATTTACTTATTCTAAGTATGTTTTTTTTGTAATGTATAACGTGTGTTGTATTTATTATTATTTTAAATTATAATATTTATTAGTATATTATTCCTCTCTATATAAGTATTAGTATGTAATTACTATTAGTATGTATGTCTATGTATATAAATAATGACATTTATAGTTTATAATGTTACTTGTTAAATATCTCGTTGCACGCCCCGTCTGATTTATATTTTATATTTTTATCCATCCCATGGTTGCCTGGAAGAGATCGCTTTTAGCGATAAGGCCGCCTTTTGTTGCACTAGTCTATTTAAGTTCTTTGTTATTACTTTTAAGGTGTGTACAATAAAGAGTTCATCTATCTATCTATCTATCTATCAAAGGTTTCTTCTAGCAAGTTGAAGTGGCAGTGTGCAGGGCACATAGCACGTAGAACTGACGGCCGATGGTGCTGAAAAGTTCTCGAATGCAGACCACGAACCGTCTAGCGCAGCGTAGGAAGACCAGCCACAAGGTGGACAGAAAATATCATACAAGTGGCAGGAAAACGCTGGACTTCTTGTGGCTGAGATGATGATTATGAAAGATTTCTTCTAGAAGTTCTAGAATGTTGTACTCCATCATCAGCCATCAGGCGAGCTCAAACGTGAGTCTGAAGCGTTTTATGAATTAATAATAATTGATTACGTACCTACATGAATTTGGGCAAGTGAAATAAAGTGGTGAAATATGCAAAGTACAAAACAGATTTTAATACAATTTTATAATTATATTAAAATCTGTTTTTATTATAATTAATCATAATGAAATTAAAATAAAATAGGACCAATTTGAAAATATATGCCTAAAACCAAACCTTTTTTTTAATCGGTATACAAATGATGGAGATATGCGGTAACAAAAATACATTTTTTATTTTATTTTAATGAAAAGACTTAATTTAAATCAAGAAACTCGTCTCGCACCCAGAAGTAGGGGACAGTTTATACATACAGAGCTGATCTGTAGTACTTAACGACTTTAGTCTGGACTAAAACTTTTATTATACCCCGCATTATGTCTACACACGTGTTTTATGTCAAATTTTAACAACATAAGGGGACTTTGTGTGAAACATGGTTGATGGATAAACCCTCAGCAAAATAATATAGTGATACAGTCTTTGTTCAAAATGTTTTTAAAGTAACTCACCCATGCAATCTCTTGAAGCAATGGAAATTCACTATAACCAATGTCACCTTCTTGGTTAGTTTTTAATAATATACATTAAAAAAAAAAGTAGTAAAAAGCAGTTAGTTTTAGTTAAATTAATAAGTTAGTTAATCAGCAAACTGAAAATGTATTTACACTTTTTTTTTAAATTAATATTATTCTTTTTCTTTTTGTACCTATTGGACCCCGCGATTAGCGATTTGCCAGTGTCAAGTATTGAAATATTTGCAAGTTTCTTGAATAATACAAGTTATACAGTGTTCTAGTGAGAGTCTAAGTCACGTAAACACTCATTTTCAAATTTAAGTCTTGCCTCAGTAAAGTGATGGCGACTTTACTAGAAACTTCTATGGAGTTTTGCCGACAACGTAAAATCACACGTTTCAGTCACCTTTCACTTGCCCACACTCACGCACGTGATCGAACACTTAACGAACAAAACACCACCATTTTTATAGCATTAATGTTCAAAATAACACAAGTTTAGGGAAAAAAAACAAAGCAACAACATGTTACTAAGACGTTCCCGCCTTAACTCCCTAAATTAATATTACAGATAAATTAATAGTTTTTATTTTTACTTCCTGCCAGTTTCTAAAAGTTTTGAGATTAGGAACGCCTAACGATGATAACATCAAACCTCGCATTTGACTAATACATTTTCATTGAATAGTTCCTGCCCTTAGATTTCAAGTACCCTCAAAATACCCAACTGCAATGGTTTTGTATTGTGCTATTTGTATTGAAACATGTTGCCAGAGCAGTAATCAATTTTATTATTGCTACACAAAGAGCTAAAAAAACGTCAGCCTGTTTCCATAATAAAATGTTGCCAGCAACAAAAAAAAATATACCGATTGGTATCTCCGTAATTACAATTAATATCCTATTTTAATTACAATTAATTATCTTTGTAATTGGATTCGTAAGAACGTAATTTAATTAGATATGATAGATCGCTTCCGGTTGAGGTGTTACTTTATTTGTTTTAAACTTGTTTAAAAAATTATACCACTAAAACTGCGGGCTTATTGGATAAGTGACTGGAGTAATAAACTTCATTGCCAGATTACAGAAAAAATACAACCGGTGAATATTGACTTTTTTTTATACAAGATAGATCTACGATTGACCACCAACTCGCCTGATGTTAAGCGACGGTATGGCCGAGGATGGAGCTTGTCGATCTAGAAGATATCTATTCACACTAGCCTTGAAAATAACAAGAAGTTTAGTTTTTTTTTTTTGTAATTTCAGTAGCTTCCGTCAAGGCACAAAGGCTAGCTACCATAATTTCCACTATACTCTAAGTCACTAGTAGTAAGTACTAATCTATTTCAAAGATTTTCCCTCATCAACAAAATTTTTTTTAATCTGATTAAAATCTCAAATACATAAATGCCAGTAAATTAGCACGTGTTCAGTCTGTCCGGGTATCTAGTCTATTCCAGAAACTACTGTGACAATAAGTTGTCAAATAACATAGACAAATAATGGTTGGGCCACCGTCTGGCACGATCTCAGTAAATTTGCACTAAAGAGGGTATTTATAGAGACAATCGAGATCATGAGATGGCATTCTAAAATATCCATTGAGATGATTGGATTCATAGAAGTTATAAGCTTAGAATGCGAGTCGCCTCTAGATAAATGGAGCAACTTTTAGCAAGCCTTTTAAGGCTTATGTCCTCACTCTGTCTGTCGTATCGCTACAAACAACAAGCAAATTTTGCAGTGATCCGTAGACGCACGAAAGTCACCGACATAGCACAACGGATTAGCAAGCTGAAGCGTCAATGGGCAGGGCACATAGCATGTAGAACTGATGGCCGATGGGGCCGAAAAGTTCTCGAGTGGAAACCACGTACCGCATAGCGTAGGACCAACCACGACATGAACAGGTGACCTTATACAAGTGGTGGGAAGATTCTGGATGCAAGTCACTTCCAATCGGTCTTTTAGGAAGTCCATGGGGGAGGCCTTTACCGATAGATATAATCTGGGTGTCTTTAAATAGCGAGTGAATTGGTTTCTTCCAGGTAAGTGCGCTCCATCGTAGACCGCCACGTCGCGCGAGTTTGCGGAGGCCTATGCCCAGCAGTGGACTTCTTATGGCTGAGATAATGATGAATTAATATTACCTTTTATTTCTCATCTATAGAGCGTCCTATGACGCCTATAGATCGATTAATATAATGTGTATCTAGCTTTAACTACAGTATCCATGCTATATATATGAATCGGTAGAATGTTCATATCGTACATATTGTCCATAGACTTCTATAGATACCCCAAGTGTATGTACCTAGCGTGACAACAGGAAGCTAAAAACACATAGTTGACGCCCTAAGATTTATTTAGTTTCAGGTGATATATTTCGATTAGATATTTTGTCAACTAGTTACTAGCGTGCAAGCGCGTGGATGCATTGAGTTGAATTGATTTAGCGAGAATGGAACAATCCATCACTAAATCGTTTGTGTGACGTCACAAACGATACCAAAAATGTGACACGCAAGGTTTTCATATAAATGAAGTCGCATGCGTCGTCTACTATGTCTGTGGTATAGAGTCCAGACTTGCAGTGTGAATTACGTGTAATATTGGTATCTCTACAACTGATCCCCGTTTTAGGTCAAGCAGTGTGTTACGCATTGTTACCTATTACAATACCATACGAGCGGCGTGGGAGTACTTAGGACCTACTTTAGATGTCTATTAATACCTACCTGATTTAAGGCTTGGAACACACTGAGCGAAACAAGCCTATTAATGCCGAGTCTACAGTTACTCAGTTTTGTTTTACAGTTTTTAAATAAAAACTACGGGTCACTCACGTCTGTTTTAGGCCGAAAAATCCGACTATAGTTTCAACCGCATTCGGCAGTCTTGTTCAAAGGATCAGCACAAACGTCACTCTCGGTCGGTGACGTGCCTGATGCCTCGCACTGCGACTTGCCGCTTGTGCCGCACGTGACGTCATCGGTTGCAAAGGGGTTGGGGTAGAAGTGAGTGACCCCTAGTTTTTATTTAAAATGTGTGAAAACCACGTTAGTTTCCATAGTTTTTAACAGACTAAATTTCAATGCATTTTTCGGATTTTCTGATTTTGTACCAAAATAATTTCTGTCTTGACCACCATATTGACAATAGCTTCTCCTCGCGGTTTCTTCTACGACGACTAAAATTAAAATCATTATTTTCTTTAGATATTTATATAAACTGTTATTGTTTCGAAATAAAATTACTTACACTGAACCCATAATGTGTAATTATGCCATGACTTCAAAAAATGCGTGAGCGAAGCGAGTTGGAATTTAACAACACGTGTAAGATAGTTAACATGTAAGTTCTGCCCTTACACCTCTTAAAATGTTTGAGGTACATTGTGAATAAACAGCTTTAAGAGTCTGTAGTTCGACCATAGTTCGTTTCGCTCGCGCATACAAGCATTTTTGTAGGTAAAAAATGACTGAATGAACTTTTTTTAAAATATACCCATAAAACACTTCAAAACAATATCACAGGTGTTGGACAAAAAATTCATTTTCATACATAAATATAATTTTTGCGTTAAATATTTGTAAAAATCGTTTTTATGTAATGAAAATTATCTTAGATCAAAATGATTTTTTTGTCGAAGTCTAGTGTTCTGTGGAATAACATTTTTATAAATTCATTCAGTCATTTTATATCTTCAAAAATGTTGAGCGTGAGCGAGACGGAAACTACAGGCTCTTAAATAATTCTAAAGCTTGCGTACACGTACCTCTTGAGATCGTGTATTCAAGACATATTAATAGAGTCAAATGTCCATTTATCTTAACATCTAACGAGTCTTACATACTGTTAAGTAATCTGTGGCCACACGTTAATTTACACGACGCGTTAACTTCAAACGGGGCAAGGCGGAATTACTTTACTACGAATTTCAGTTTTATACATTTTGTTGCCTAGACTCGGTACTTGTTTAGTAACTAAGTGAGGTCAATTTTGCAAACTACCAAGAAATGTATACTTAAGGTGGTATGATTTTCATACAAAAGTATTTTCAACCAACTTCCAAAAAGAAGGAGGTTATAAATTCGGTCTGCATTTTTTTGTATGTTTGTTCACCGATTACTATTAATTGCAATTATTAATTACTATTGTATTGCATATTGTAGTATATTTTTGAACAAATAAGTAATTAAGTTAAGTTAAAAAAAAAATAAAAAAAAAAATAGACATTTTTACTGTTAATCTCAACTTTTTTTCATTAAGAAATGTGACGTACCGCCAATAAAAACCGATATTACAGATAACCACAATCATTACACTGTAAAACTTTATGGAATGACTTTCCATCGCGTGGACGTAAACTCTAAATCAAAATTCACGAATATAGTGTCCTGGGTTGACCTATACTCATATACCAACAATAACGACCTTATAAAATTTGTTTACTTGGACATTTTTTCAGTTATTTTGTTATAAAAACCAAAATACTAAATCGATTTTGATAAACTTTATATGATAAACATTTTTGTTCTATCACCAATAATTTGAGCAGCGTATGCGATGAAAGACATTTTATGGCTATTTTTTTTACACCTTGGGTTATATTATTGAAGTTTTAGTAAGAATCCCTATTTTTTCTGGTATAAAATATAGCCTATGTTCATCAGGGATAATGTAGTATTCTAGTGGTGAAAGAATTTTTGAAATTGGTCCAGTAGTTTTTAAGTGATAACTTGTCAAACATACAAAAATACAAATCTTTCCTCTTTTTATTATTAGTGTAGATATATGATATATACCTCTGAGATAATTACCTACCAAACAAAAAACCAATCATCAAAAACAATTCATAATTGACGATGTAATCACGTAGCAAGCATCCAAAAATATATGCAGTCGATTTGAGAACCTCGTTTTTTTTAAGTCGGTTAAAACCCATTATTATCCTTCTCTGGTACTAAGATGAGCTCCCACTCTCACGGACCCAAAATCTTTATTCAGAAACTTGTAAGTATAAAAATACTAGTCTACCTTTCTTTTTATAGCAACTTTAAAAGACAATAAACTAGCTAAACAAGGTTTTACAAAAGTAGTATGTCTCTACATGGTGCTCTCTGCACTTGATTTGCATTCTGTATTGGAGAACCCACGTTTACTATCAATTAAGCAAATATAACGCCTACCAGTCTGTCTTAGCTTATCTTTTCTACAGATCTTAATCTTTAATTAAATTGAAAGATAAACGCTTAACCTCAAATGTAACGCCTTCGCCACATGACCAAAACTGAGTTCGCGCTCATTTATTTATATCTGCTTATTTCAGTTCATTTCTAATTTATAATAATTACAGGTTAAACAAGTATAATTTTAGAAAACTCAAAACCCCCGACAAAAAAAAACGGGTGAAACGATTTTGATGTAACATAGCCTAAGAACGCTCCCGACTAATTCACCTTTCAAACAAAAATAAATCAAAATCGGTTCATCCGTTCGGGACAAAATCAAAATCAGTTCATCCGTTCGGGACCTACGATTCCACAAACAGACACACACACAGACACGTCAAACTTATAACATCCCGTCGATTTTGCGTCGAGGGTTAAAAGCTGAAAAGGCCGACTTCGAAATACGCAATTTGTTTACTTGGACAACATTTTTCAGTTATTTTATTATAAAAATCAAAGTACTAAGCCGATTTTGATAAATATTCGATAAATTTTAGTGTTTTACTCACAGTATCTACAAATTGATAGACAGTTAAAAAATTACACAAATCTTCATCACCGGATCATCATCATCGTCGGATGTTGTAATTTTTTTACTGTCTATAAATTCATCGATTTTGATAAAATTTAGGACTTCTGAAGTATGACCTACAAAACAAAAAAGAATCATCAAAATCAATTCACAATTTGCGACATAATCTGTTAAAAAAATAAACCAAAAAACATACAGTGGAATTGAGAAACCTCCTTCTTTTTAGAAATCGCTTAAAAAATCAAAGAGATACCTAATTTATTCAATTTAGATCAACTTTCACGTAATTAATATTGCGCACTACGCTTGCGGCGGGAAATTCAAATTTTAATTTCAAACTTTTTAACACGCTTTTATTAGGTCGACCTGTATGTAATGAAATCTAAGGTAACTAATTTAACCATCTTCCAAGGATCGTAGCGTCATGAAAATTGGCAGCTGTATGTAGTTCTGATGACATAATAATTTGTAGCGTGTTTTTTAGTTTTTAAACTGTTTTTTATTTACAAACCAGAGTAGCGAACGAATTGCGAAAATCGAAATATATAATATTGGTTTTAGTTTAGCCCCAAATATCTCAATTCTCTTTGGCAAATGATTTAAATCAACTAACCGATATAAGCAGATAAGTCAACCACTTGAACTAATTTAAATGGATTGGCTTATCTCCGCTAGTAATTATATTAAGCTAACATGTAACATTGTCTTATGTTTGCATTAGCAGAGCATGAGTCAACGTTATACAATAGATTGTAAAGTTAATAATATTTCATTTGAATTCTGTGGCAATTATTAAATTGTTTTAGCAGTAGAGTTATGTGGAAGTCAAAGGTGTACTAATCATACAGGTGGTAGGAAGACGCCGATTTCATTCCGTGCCAACCGGACTTTTTTATGTAGAAATAGGTTCGCGCTTGACCGTCAACTTGCCTGATGTTAAGCGACGTTGCGATCTATAATGGTCTAATTCTAATTTGAAGTGGGGGTGATAAGATCTGCACTGACGTCCCGCTTGGGGTGTATTGTGCATTTCCCCCCGCCAGCCTACTCAAACCAGCCAAGCTCCTTAAAATAACGGAGCACAGCTTTGGGTCGCTGCCATAATTGTTCCACTTCTGTTGCGTCAGGTGTTTCATTGCAGCAACTCGGGCTTCCTATGTCCAACAACTCAGGTCTCATCGCTTAGAAGTAGTATGTATGCCTTCTGAGCTGTAGGTCTTGGGTTCGATCCCCACCCAGGGCTAACATTTATGCTGCGCGTGCATGGATGCTTGTTCTGTGTTTGGGTGTTTATATATATATATCATATTGCATTGATTTAGAAGTTTGATAATTTTACTGCCCAAAGAGATAGCTTACACATTTTCAATATTAAGTACTTAAAGTGCCTGGGCAACCGAGCTCCACTCGGATTTTTATGACTGAAAATACGAGCAAACCCGGGTTCACTAAAAATGAAACCTAGCAAGATCGATTTATCGTCCCCTAATCTACCTACAAACCAAATTCCATTAAAATCGTTGGAGCCGTTTCTCTCTTGATTATAAGTTCTAAGGTGTGTACAATAAAGAGTTTTCTATCTAAATTTGACTCCTCGTAAAACATTGTAAATAGCCTTATTAGAAAGTTTTATTTTCCTCAAAAAAATTGTAGTCAAATTACTTGAATAATTATATTGAATTATTATATATAATTTTAACGACTACTCTTTTAGGGACATTTTAATAAGGAAATTTTATTTAGGAAAAAAAAAACAAACGCCTTCGAATAAAGCTATGTTCATTTTTTTAAACGGAATCAAAGATATCCACTTTGATAGTATTAATTTCAGCTCGATATTTTCTCGCCTTCCTGAAAAAAAAGGGTTTAATAAACGAACTGACAGATGGACAAAAATGTCACCATACAAGGGTTACTATTCTTTCCGTTAGCGTTAAACGGACACTGGCAGAATCGTGACGTCAATGAGGCCATTAAACCAAGAACTAAACAAAAACTATTATTTCCTTACTAGGTACGAAAACCTAAAAATAAAATCAAGCTAACGAAAAAGTAGTCGATGTCAGTTATCGATCGAGATTGACGTGAATCATTTCATTAACCAAAAGCTTATCGAACAAAATAAAAACCGGCCAAGTGCGAGTCAGACTCGCGCACGAAGGGTTCCGTACCATTATCTATAAAAAAAATTGGGGAAAAAATCACTTATCAAATAATTTTATTTTAATTTAATTATTCATTTTTAAATTGAATTATTTATCTCAATATTCTGTGAATATTTCAAGCGTCTATCTGTTATCAATTATAAATATCGAACAAAAACGAGCAAAAATAATCACGTTTGTTGTATGGGAGCACCCTTAAATATTTATTTTATTCTGTTTTTTAGTATGTGTTGTTATAGTGGCAACAGAGATACATCTTCTGTAAAAATTTCAACTGCTCTAACTATCACGGTTCATGAGATACAGCCTGGTGACAGACGGACGGACAGACAGACAGATAGACAGCGGAGTCTTAGTAATTGGGTCCCGTTTTTACCCTTTGGGTACGGAACCCTAACAACAATATTGAGCCAATTTCTCTCCGTGATTTCTCGAAACGGTAAAAAGGCAATATATTATTCTGTTCGATTGAGTCTGGCTAGTTTCACTTTCTTTACTCCAATATGGGACGAATAAAAATAATTTATGGGATAATTTTCAATGCGTCCTTGGGAATTGCTTGTTTTGTTTTCTTTCTACGTACGTTTTAGTCTATATGCGCATGTCATTTACGATTTTTTCTCGACTGCGCAAGTAGGAGGATTATGTTTTTCGAGTGTATGTATATTGTACGTATATAATTATGTGTGTTTTTAAGTTTATGTATGTGCGTATGTGTGCATGTTTCTAATTTTTTGTTTTTTTGGAGAGAAGGAGTTTTGAGGGTTGGTGGAAGGGGGGTGGTTTGACAGCAGAGGTTCAGCGCTAATGGTATACTCATTCCCTCTGCTATCAAAGGAAGTGGGGTGGATATTTCTATATTATTTCCTACAACCTAAAGAGCTTGACTGATTTTGTTGTGCCAGGTATTATTAGATTTGTCTTCTTTCCCTGAGTGTCATAGGCTACAATCTTTTTAATAATAATTATAAATTTTTGTCACAAATCTCGCAAAAACTAAGTTGGACTGCAAAACCTGCTTTTCTGCAGTCGGGTATTTCGTTTTTCTTTTAACATAATTATATCGGTCAGTAGATGAGATAAAAATACAACTGTTTTATCAGTTTGTAGACAAAAAAATGCACTATCAAAATGCATTATTAACTCGAAATGTCAAAATTTTGAGATACAACTATATTGAATGTCATGTGCGATATATACTTGTTCGCTTCTGTAATGCATGCCGTCTCCATCTATAATTATTGCGATATTTGGATTTTTTCTTTAGTTCAGACTTTTTAAATATTGTTAATATACACAATGTTGATGGACTAAGGCCTAATATTTCAATTCTCAGATAAAAGTAGCTGTCAGTAATTTTTTACCTCTAGCCTCTTCTTTCATATGACTTAAGAAAAACAAAGCCATATTTTAACTGACAAATAATTCTTATCTGGTGATTGTTTTTTTTTTTTTATTGGATTTGGACCCGCTTAAAGCATTTGCCAGTGTCAAGTATTAAGATTTTTTCAAGTTTCTTTAATAAAACAAGTTATAAATGTTCTAATCACAATCTAAGTCACGTATACAGTTATTTTCAAATTCGAGTTCTGCTTCAGTAAAATGGTGGCGACTTTACTAGAAGCTTCTATGGAGTTTTGCCGACAACGTAAAATGACGTTTCACTGCTTCATATCACTTGCCCACACTCACATACTTGATCGAACACTTGATGAATAAAACACCACAATTTTTATCGCATTAATATTCAAAATAACACAAGTTTAGGAAAATAAAATAAAGCGACAACATGATTCGATGACGTTCCCGCCAAAACTCCTCGATAGAAAAATTAGCCCATAAATAAATAAAATAAGATCAATTTAATCCGGTTTCAAAAGGAAAGGATACATAAACATTATAAGCTATTGCAAAAATGATCTGTAAACAACAAACAATAGCAAATTGAAACGTTCAAAGTCAGTACAGACGGACACAGAAGTGTCAAACGTTTGATCTCGGCGACTTCCGGTAGTAAGCAGTTAAACGTATTTATAACTTGTACTAGACGCGCAAAATAACTTAGCATGTTTTGCCTCTTTTTGTAAACATGCAGCTGGGTGGTGTAGTTGTTTGGACTTAGTGTGTGACTGTTTACAATACCATTTTACCCGTAAAATAATATGGCGTTAGCAACATTATATTCTTATTAAGGTTGTGTTCAAAGCGCGCAGCTATCTCTCTCGCGCATAACATTGTTCATTTATTTTTTTATCTGATTTATGTGATTTGACCTGTAAATGGCTAAGATTGCGTTGTTTATCCTTATTTTTTTGCCGACTTCTAAAAAAGGAGGAGAATTTCATTTCAATTGTATTTTTTTGTGTTTGTTTTAAAGTTTCTTATTTGATTTGATATGTCATAGGTACTTCAGTGGTGGATCCACATAAGTTTTACGAATATCGGTTCTGTAATTTGGTATTTAAAACAAAATAACCGGACAAATACATATGTCATCCAGTAAACGAATTGCTTATTTTAAAGTCGGTTGTTTCAGTTTTTTTAAACTATAATTATTAATACGAAGCTTGAGAATAATTTATGCATGCCGTCTCCATCTATAATTATTGTGAAATTTGGATTTACATATCTTTAATATGTAAGACTTTATGAAATATATTGTTAATATACGCAGTGTAGATTGGCTGAAATAAATAAACAAAAGTTGAAAAGAAAATAAAGCAGCAAAAAATAAACAGCAGCTTAATTAATTTAGTTTTCATCTAAATCGCTTAATTTTAATCAATTTCCATTTCTAACTATTTAGATACGTACTTAACTCCCACTAAATACTATGTATGTATAATGATAGAGATATTTATGTAAATATATGAATGAGAATTTGATCTATTATAATATTTTGTTATCCTCTTTTAACCTAGGTACCTATAATATAATTAATGATTGTTGTTTTGCCCATTTTAGATATGTTGCCATCTGTCCTATCCGTGCAAGGTTGCCTGGAAAAGATCGCTCTAAGCGATAAGGACGCCAATTAAAACAGGTGTTTTAATTGGTGGTTTACATTACAACTAGGTAGTTGTAATATTATTCTCTATGTATTTAATGTTTCTGTATTGTGGTCTTTTAATAAAGTGTTATCTAATCTATCGATCTATTGCTCTTACTGTCTGTGAAATTCTTTAGAAAATTTCTGACATAGGTACTAAGATCTAAAATGCTTCCCGCATTCCGAATAAAGAAGCAAACATCCGGTCTTGACCGGAAAAATAAATATGGCGGTAGATTAACCCTAGCAGACGATGATGATGAAAATCTAAAACATAGACAGACAAAACGTTTTGTTTCTTTACATAGTCTTATTTCGCACTTGCCCCCGATCTGTTCCATTCCACCTTCCCGTCCATCACACATCAAATCCAAGTAATAACATAAATCACTTGTGTTAGTTTATAAAAATTGTTTTCCTAACATCCATCTTGCTCTGTTTTTTACGTAAACAGTTCATGCATAAATAATTTTTCATCGGAACAAACTATTTTTAGATCCGTTCGTCTATTGTTTTTATTTTTAGATATTTTTTTTTGTTTAAGTTTTTCTTTTTTCTTTTTGACGTGATAACGTCTTATAAATCGATGAACGCCGGCTGCACGCACTAAAAAACTAACTGCTGCACGAAAAATCATGACTCATTGTCACGTTCCGCCTGAGCCGAGCGTGAAAGTGAGAGCGCGGATCAAGCGGTAGAGAGGCACGATCGGCCTAAGCGTTCGGCTTGTGACGCATCGTTATCACCTAAAATTATCATCTGTAAACCAACTTTACAGACAACCATTTTTTGTGGTTATTTTTTCTTCATGTATATGGCAATATAACAATTAATTAAGTATATATATGATGCTCAAAAACAAGAATTAAAATATCTATAAATTTGAGTAGCTAAATTTTACAAGTTTTCGCCTACTGTATGTATGCCTATGTATGCGCGTGCCTGCGCGTGGCCCGACACGCACTTGACCGGTTTTTATATATCTGTTTTTATGTAATAATCTATATACATATGTTAAAACTTTGTGAATGTCAGTGTCAGTTACAATTAGACAATGAAAAAAAACCTACACCGCATCTCCTTGCTAGAGACATGAAATTTAGAGAATGCATCCCTTATAAAGTAACCACAAGGAAAATATTTCCCAATAGCGTGTAAACTGCGTTATTAATACAAATGTAATATAAAAAATAGTACGTTCAAGATACTTAGCATACAAAGTGCACCGCCAGAGTTCAGTTTGTTTATAAAAAACCAGTTTGACAACGGTATATTAATATTATGCTTTTATCTGCATACACATTATAATAACATTAATATAAGTTTACAACCGTTTATTGACTCTACTTTGTATACTGTCAACGTGGGAAACTTTGACTCTGCGTCAAACATTGTACGTGGCCTTTTTAGGCCATTAGACTATTAGTGTTATTTGACAACTAATCTGCTGGAAAAATAATAGAGAACCTTCTAAGAAGGCTACATACATTGTTTGACGCAGAGTCAAAGTTACCCACGACTGACTGTAAGGTGAGTACTGGCTAAATAATTATTCTCGCCGTATCTCAGCAAAAACTTCGTAATTGTAAAATTCAGAATGTTAGATAGATATAGATTGACATTTCAGCTGGCCTAGTAGCTCAGTTGGTAGTATCTCTGCCTGCTAAACTGTAAGTCGTGGGTTCGATCCTCACCCAAGGCAAACATTTGTGCTAGTTTCCATAGCTTTGCTTAGTTTAGGCTAGATGGTGTTGTGTGAAATGTCCACCAATATTTATTTATGATGATATTCTAGATAGAGGTACTCCATCCTCGGCCACACTGTCGCTTACCAGCACGTGTGTTGTAGGTCTAACACAAATTTGTTTTGTAAAAAATTACAATTTATTAATCAGTAAGATTTGAAAACAATATGTAGGAAAAAATCTTCAATGATAATTGCAAGTAAAATATTGTAAATTATCCTGTAAAATAAGTTAAATGATAACTAACTCTATACAGACTCTTGAAACTTTATTAATAATGAAGGAATGAAATAGAAAATATTCGTTTTAAAAACTCTACATAAAGTTTTACTTAAGCTTAAACTTATGAGAAAACTTACCACCAATTTCCTGCCACTGCTTGCGCCAGCAGAAGCAAAGAACACAATATCGCCCAAAACAACATCATTGTGTTGAAAAACTTTGAAAACGATCACTTTTTAAACATCCTTTAAAAAGCACAAGAAGCGTCAATACTCCTAGCGCACACCACAGAAATCATAAAAGAAACGTACACCATCCGCAAATTCAAACCAAACCACCGAACAGAAACCACAACATAACAAAGTAATCACACAAACCTAAAAAAATAATTAAAAAAAAAACTTTTAAAACAAACTTTCGTAAAAGTTCACTCGGCGCGAAACCGCTCAAATTTGACAACGGAACTCATGTCTGTAGATAATTCCAGAGAATTATTATAGAAAAGAAATCTTCGTTCGAAATTCGAAAATTCGAAAAAGGTATTAGCGTACGGCTTTGATAGCGACGCGAACGAACCGCGCGGTTGGAAATACAAAACCAGACTGGCTTGGCTGCTTGAAGCCGTTCGTAAGTATTCCATAGGATTCTCCGTAAAGGGGAAGGGTCGCACCGGAGGGCGTGTGGATGCAATACAGTGCACGAGTTCATCCTTTGGGCCCTTACCATGGGCTCGATAGCACTCGATCGCCCGCCGACCGCGGAATGCCGCGCGAAATGTCAAACGAGAATCGCGATTTTGTAACACACTGATTTGTTCCTCGCGTCACATACAATCAATTCGACTGTCAATTCACTTGTAAAAAAGTTATAACAAAAACGTCACGATAATGGAGCGGAATATTATTTGAAAAAAAGTCATCAAACAGTATGGTATGCATGTTCCATGTCTTTATTTACAAAAAACTCGATTGCCTGTCACTCTGAACTTATATACCAAACTAAACCTCATAGCTCAATTTAAGATAAGTAAAGACTATATTTTATTTTTATTTTTTTAGATCTACGATTGACCACCAACTCGCCTGATGTTAAGCGACGGTGTGGCCGAGGATGGAGCTCGTCGATCTAGAAGATATCTATTCACTCTAGCCTTGAAAATTCCAAGATTGTAGGATTTCAAGAGTATTCTACTCGTTTTTTAAGTTTTTTGTTAGATTGTACAATAAAATTCGATATATCGTAATTGCAACCTTATCCACATGCTTCCATTTACAAATAATAGTCGAAATCTGATATTGTTAGTAAAAATAAATTTTCCCCATTTGTATAGGTAAAAGCGCAAAATCCTTTAACTTATGTTTAGTCATACAAATATGAACAGCTTGAAAACAAAACGAAAAATTTACAAATTGAAAAAAAAAAACAAATTTTATTATCATTATCTCATCTCAACCATAAGAAGTCTACTGCTGGACATAGGCATCCCTGGATTTCCAAAAAGACTTTTTTTTATATATATAAAATAGGTGAAGCTAAAAGGCAGACGGCTCGCCTGATGGTAAGCGATAACCGTCGCCTATGGACAACTGCAACATCAACTTCAAGACTGGTTGGAAGCGGCCTGCATCCAGCGTCTTCCTGCTACTTGTATGAGGTCATCTGTCCATCTCGTGGCTGGTCTTCCTACGCTGCGCTTGCCGATGTGTGGTCTCCACTCGAGAACTTTTCGGCCCCATCGGCCATCAGTTCTACGTGCTATGTGCCCTACTCATTGCCACTTCAACTTGTTAATCCGCTGTGCTATATCGGTGACTTTCGTATGACTGAATTTGATTATGATTTCGCGAATTTACGAAAATCCGTGGTAATTCTCGAATTTCAAAAAAATAAGCATAAACACATCAATTGTGGACTTACGCCGTCCTCCAGAGATGCTAAGTCGCAGAATTATCATCATTTATTTCGAAAATGATGTGGCTCTGATCGAAAGTTGGGATTTAAAAGTCATATCATTTTATTTATTGCGGAAATTCATAGGAGCTTTGCCTTTTGCAAATGAATCTTTCCTTAAACTGATATGGTATCATTTATAACAACTATGTTTTTTTTTGTGTTAAATCTTTGTATATTAATTATTTAGGTATATCAGACTTTGACACTCGAGAATTTAATATAAATCTATCGAAATCTTGTACATCAATATCCGGTTGTAAGAAATAATAGGTATAGAAACATGCATACATAACACATACCAGCATACCTATATACATATGCGTTATTGTAACATTTATAAAATTACATCTAGGTAACCTAACAATATGTTTTAAATACATTAAACTGTCTTGTCGCTGACTTCTATAGAGTTTCCAAACGTTTACAAAAATGATAAATATACGTGAAATGCTCGGGTACCTTCCTTTTGTAGAAAAATACCGAGTCGAGTCCACTGCTTGCTACCTATTTTCAACCCCCGACCCAATTTTATCAAAATCAATTCAACGTTTTTTTTTTTTGTTCGGAGGTTTTATGTTTTCTAAACTTGCTCGTATATTTGTATTTAATAATTTTCTAACTAAAATCCATTGAGCTTTATGTATCTACTTACGTACCAGAGGAGCTAGATATCTGAAGCAAAATTATTTTCACATATTTTGGTAAAGTAAACGAAACAGCGTTACAGCTCTAGAATAATGATTACATCGTTATCTACGATTATACGATACAATTGATACTTGCATGTATGGTGTGTTTTTTCGCCAGCGAAGCGTCGAAAGCACTCACTTCACTGTAAGCCACTGAGTGAGGTGCGGCGCTCTCGCTGCAGTTGAATGTAACAAAGTAGCTATGAGTGGTATTGGTCTCGTACGTAAGTACATACAGCTCAATGCTAAAATCTGTCTTAGCCTATCTAAGATTGTATTTGTTTTTTGTTTTCATAACATAAGACGTATATAAGTCCAGAATTTCCTATATCTTCGAACACGCCGCTTCGTATTTTTCTATCTAGACCTACGTTTAAGGTTCTTCTTCTTTTTTGTATTGGACCCGCTTAAAGCATTTGCCAGTGTCAAGTATTAAGATTTTTTCAAGTTCCTTGATTATTCAAGGAACAAGTTGATTTTTACAAGTTATAAAAATGTTTTAGTCACAATCCAAGTCACGTATACAGTAATTTTCAATGTTAAGTCCTGCTTCAGTAAAGTGGTGGCGACTTTACTAGAAGCTTCTATGGCGTTTTGCCGTCAACGTAAAATTACACGTTTTAATATTATTAAGTGTTCGATAAAGTGCGTGAGTGTGGGCAAGTGAAATAAAGCAGTAAAACGTGTAACGTGTAATATGAAAATAAAACAAAGCAACAACACGTTACTAAGACGTTCCCGCCAAAACTCCACGTCTAAGGTTAGTCTGTTTGAAAACAGAACTATCGTGGTAAAAAATGGAAAGGTTTCGAGTGTTGCTAGTCGAACAAAATAATGAAATAAGAACAACAGCGCCCTCAATGACACACTAGTTGCCATTGCAATCTATTCGTATGATACGATAGAGATTACTTACAAGAAACCGCTTTCATTAATGACTTTCCATCACGTGGACGTAAAGTCTAAAATAAAATTCACGAATATACGGCCTTACCGAAAAACATTACTTAACTTTAACCAGCGTCTTAAATTATTTATCTGTCTTTTCCCGCAAGTGTCAGTATGTGTCAGCGAGAAGTTGACAAAATATGTGCGTTGCTTAAAGTTAAGTAACGTTTTTCGGTAAGGCTGATAGTTTCCTGGGTTGACCGATGCTCATATACCAACAATGACGAACTTAAGGATTTTGATATAAAGACTCTATGTCTAAAGCCCAATTTATATTATTTAGATTGGTAAGCTCGACAAATGGCAAATGTGCAAGCATGACGCCAACATCAAACAAAAAAAAATGATCTAGAAATGTCTATTTTGCCGCTTTGAATTGTAAAAAATAGATTGAGAAGTCTAGAGATGTTCATTTAGCCGCTTCGAATTGTAAAAAATAGATTGAGAAGTCTAGAGATGTCCATATTGCCGCTTCGAATTGTATTAAAAATCGAAATTATTTTAATCGTGTAATTAGATCTCATTGAGCCCGGATGTTTTTGAGGACTGACGCTACAACCCATTGATACTTTAACAAAGGATTTCACGAACAAATTCAACATCGAAACTGCATTCTATAGCAACAACTAATTATCCACCGTCTATAACCCCATGGAGGGTAAAAAACTATAACAATAGGCTTACCTGTCAGCCATGTTGCTTCCCCATATTTACGACCGGTGTAAACCATAATTGCAATAGATCAAACGCTCCGACAGATGGTGAAGAAATTATACTATATAGAGGAAATACGCTTTGGAGAAAAGGGCGAAATTGTTACTGTTAGGTTAATAATAGGAATTAATCTGTTACAAGGTTAGAATATTTTTTTAAGTTGACATTTTCAAGGTAAGAGTGAATAGATATATGTACCTATGTATTTTAGAAATCTAGATCTACGTGTTACATCCTCGGTCACACAGTCGCTTACCATCACGCGAGTTGTTGGTCAAACGTAGATCTATTACCGATATATATATAATCTGGGTGTCTTTAAATCGCGAGTGAATTGGTTTCTTCTAGGTAAGCACGCTCCATCGTAGACCGCAACGTCGCTTAACATCAGGCGAGTTAGCGGTCAAGCGTGAACCTATTTCTACATTAAAAAAAATATAATTAAACAATAATGTTTCCTAAGGTTTGATTGATACTAATTATAGACTAGAAATAATAATTATAGTTTAACAAACACTGAAACACCCTACTTTAAAATACGCAATACAATACATACGCGACTTCCTGTTTACTTTTCTACATGCACTTGGATTATATTTTACCAGTTATTTTGTTATAAAAACCAAAGTACCTACTGCATCGATTTTGATAAAATTTAAATGGGACCTCCTCTAACCTATGAAGTATAAAAGAAAGACCTACCAAATATAAAAAGAATCATCAAAATCAACATAGAATTAGATGAGTAATCTGTGAACAAACATACAGTTGTTCAGTTGGAAGTCGGTTAATGAAACGGATATATCGCGTAAGTACCTATATTTTACATAATTTTCTGACCTGACGTTTCGAACACTGCAGCGTCCATGGTCACAGGTGAAACTACTTAAACAAGTATAAGTTTAGAAAAACCTTACCAAAAAGTTTTCGTGAAACATAGCTAAGAACACTCGATGAAACCTAACAAAAAAAAACTAGATCAAAATCGGTCCATCCGTTTAAGAGTTACGATGCCACAGATAGACACACAGATCCACAGATATGCAGATACCTACACACTTACAACTTATAAAACCCCCTTTTTGGCTCGGCGGTTAAAAATATTCTTAAAATAAACATCAATGTTTCATACCATATAAAATAATCCTAATCCTAAGATGATCCTAACTTCCTATCTCCTAATGGAATAAAAGCGAAATTAACTCTGTCTGTCTTTCAACTTGCCAGTTGGCAGCGTACTCAGCATGCTCCTGCATTGCCACGTGGAATGACAATAATTAATAATTCATTATTTTTAATAAGTACTACATTATGAAGAAGAATTTTAAATATGAGCAGTATATTATGTGTAACTAATGTTTCGCAGAAAACAGAACAAGTATTAATGCAAAAAGTTTGTGGTCGCGAGGTCTACTGTTCTTAGAAATAATTGTAATATATTGTATGTTTTAGTTAACTTCTCTAAGTATATTTACCTTTAACTAAATAAATAAAATTTTGTTTGTTGTTTGTTCTTTTGTTTTCTTTATGTATATTTGTTTGTAGATACACCTGTCTCACCTGTGACCACGAACACTGCAAAATGTTCGAAACATCAAGTCATAAAATTATATAAAATATACGCGACATAAATCAGTTAAAATTTGTTTCATTTCAATGAGTCAATCACGAAAATCTTAGAAAACATTATTTCATTTCATCTATATTTATCTAATTTAACAAATTTCTTTTAATTATGTATTACATATTATTACCATTATAGTTAAATTTATTCGCGTAAGTACCTACCTATATTTTACATAATAATTCCCAGCAGTGGGACAGTTTGTACAAACAGGGCTGATAAAAAAAAATAAAAAAAAAATAGTTAAATTAACTACAGCTAGGTATTCTAAAGGAAATTCAAAGAATGTATGGAACAGTGAAAACACGTGAATTCTCAGGATTCTCGATAGCTAAAGCAAATACACATTAATTAGACAATGATAGCTTGTTCAATTGAATCCATTGTTGCCAATCTAGATACAGACAAGGAATTAAACTGTTTGTACTATTATTTCATTAGCTAGAATATTTCTGGCAATACGTCAGCTTCCATACGAAATGTTATCTATTGAAGTGAGTGAAGTGATAAGCAACTAATTGATCAAGTGTGCGAAGCGAATAAAAGAGATTCGCTCAACGCGCGTAGCTAGTTGTCTCTCTCGCGCATCACAACATTTATAAATTAATAATTATACATAGTTTAAAAAACTGAACCAACCGACTTCTCATGGATGCCATTGTCAGAACTGAACCAAATTGAAATGGGACCACACGGGAAGCACCAGCTTTCAAAAAAAGAATCATCAAAATTGATTCACCCAGTCGAAAATTCTGAGGTAACAAACATAAAAAATAAATTAAAAAAAAACAGTCGAATTGAGAACCTCCTTTTTTGAAGTCGGTTGAGAAGTGAGAAATTAATTTGTTTATTTTTATAGCAGAAATATTTAAGAGTGCGACCATCGAGCGGCAGTCTCGCTCGCGCATACCCACATTTTAAAATAACATGAATGAACAAGTACTCACTCGTCGTTTGTAAAATTAAAAAACAACAAATATTCGACAAAAAATCATTTTGATTGGATCAAATTTGTATACTCGTACATAAAAATCATTCTTAGAAATTGGTAACGCAATAATGATTTTTATGTAACAAAAATTACCTTTGATCAAATTGAAATTTGTGTCGAATAATTGTGATGTTGTTTTCTAATTTTAGAAACGACGATTATTTTGTAAAAGTTCATTCAGTCATTTTATATCTTCAAAAATGTGATGCAAGACGGATGTAACGATAACTCGCACATGAAAATCGGTCAAGCCGTTTAGGCTATAAGAGATAATAATAATAAGAAGAAGAACATACATACATATAAACAATACATACACTCCAAAAACATAACCTTCTTTACGCAGTCGGGTAAAAAGATAAATTTGCTACGAGACCATTTGTCGGCCGATTTTGATTATAAGTATTTGGCAAAAACATTCGATAATGAATTCAGAATAATAATTTAAAAAATAAAAAGTCGCATGCGCAGACATTTTGCGAAAAGAAGTTTGTTGTGCTTGCGAAGTAGGTAAATATGTATAAATAAACATTGGTAGACATTTCACACAACACCATCTAGCTCAAACTAAGCAAATCTGTACTATGGAAACTACATGACTGATAGAATACATACATACTTTTTTTGTAAATACATACTTAAAATACATAGAAACACCCAGATACAGAACAAACACCTATGCTCATCACAAAATTATTTGCCCTGGGTGGGGATCGATCCCACGATACAATATAATTTGAATTAAGCACAACTTAAGTGCCCTCATTTCCGTACAACCACAGTCACTTGCCACTAGCAACACTGTTCTACAAAATCTAAAATAAGAAAAAAAGTGTAGACTCATTTTCAGTTTCCTGTCAAGAATTCCTCCTTCCAAAGGGAATCGAGTGACATTCTTGGAAGTAATCGCTTTGTCGCTTTAATGCCGTCATAATAACACTTTAACCACGGTTTCACATGGCAACACTTGCAGTAGGGTAAAATGAAGCTTATGGTTTAAGCGGTAGAGTTTAAATTAAAATTAATTGTTTGTTGCAGTTTTCGCCCGGCTGTTTCAGAAGGAGAAAAGTTTTTCGAGCACTTGTTGATAAAATACTTTTTCTGAGTACCTAAGTGTATATGTTACTGATAAAAGCCCGTCTATTGATAAATCCTAGGTTTTAATTACAAATCCTGGGATTTACCATTGAAAATCCTTATATTTACCAAATCTTGTAAATTTTAGGATTTTTATAAAGTGAGATGATTTTTCGGGCTTTTATCATTAAATTAAACATCTAGCTTTTATCATCTACTTAATTAATATTATTTTTTAGTCATTTTTTTCAACCATTATTAGGCTTAGTTAATACGTTAGTACTGGAAACAAGTATACGTTTGGAAAACTCAAAATCCACGACAAAAATAAACGGCTGAACCGATTTTCATGAAACAAAAATCTAGATCAAAATCGATCCATCCGCTTGAGAGCTACGATGACAGACATATACACAGATACACACGTCAAACTTATAACACAACATCAACTTACAACTGTTTTGTTATCTAAATAAACACCCCTCTTTTTAGGTCGAGTGTTAAAAATAGCTCTCAATTGCGTCGTCGGGTATTATTCCTTTCCCCCTATAGTGGGGGTTAGGGGTTGGGTTTCAGGTCTGTGCCCTCTTTCCTAGGCTCTTCTTCACCCAATACTTTGGGTGAGTCTTTTTGCTTTTCCTTGGAATCTTTAAGCGGGAGCCCGCTCTTCGTCTCCACTTTACGTAACACACTATACGCTGTCTTAATCGCGGATAAAACCACGGGATATACATGGTAGCTTGGTAGTTCAAATGAGCCGAAAAGGATTTCACACTTTTCTTCAATTTCTTCATATTTTACATTGAACTTTCCCAATAAACATACCTTACTAATAAATAACAAGCTGCAGACAGCATCCATCAATAGACAAGGTAATTACAGAAGGACACAAATCCCTACCCTGAGGAACAACTCATTTACAAACGAATACGCACCCTGTTCTATCCCTGATAAGGTTGAAATCAGAGGTGAATAGTTTTGCGATAGCATAACTGCCAATTACGTTTGATATCCAAAAGCAGACAACAATAACATAAAAGAGTCGATACAAATGAATAATCTATAAATGCCTTTAAGACATTGGGTCGTAGAGCTAGGAACGTGTAGAGCCTCTGGAGACGGGAGGTTTGAGTTTATGTTTATTTTATTTATTTATTTTTATGAAATAATAATATACTTAGTAAACAATAATTATTAATAAAATACGTAATTCTTTAAAGATGGAATAAGTCTTACAGTTTAATTATTATAGTTCAAAAAGTCAGGGGTGGGTTGACTGTACCCGACGCAAAGGTGCCCATGACACTCGCCGCATTACCTCGTTGAATGGCGATGGACAGTCTTTGCATCAGGTAAAATCCGGAATAAAGTCTTGTGGCGATCCGAGGGTCGCCACAAGACTCCCGTATCCGCTGCCCCAACTCCAAAACCAAGCTTTTGGCTTCAGCGCCCCAGCTGCCTGCTTTTTATTTACATTTGTAAGAAAGCGATTTTAAATAACATTTATATTCAATTTAATTTGCAACAGTTGTCACTTGGATGCTATGGACACTAGGATGTTGGATATATTGGTAGAGAATCTTCTCACTCTTATGTATACTAACATTTTTAAAGATAATAATTGAGTGGCATGGAATGAAATGATATTAAATGAAAAACGTTACGTACCAAAAAACTAAAGAATAACCTTACAGATCTTCAACAACTTCGATCCAACTTGAACTACTTATTTATAACTACTACTTTAACTTGAACTACTTTATTCTATTCTATTCTCTTACGTAGCTAAGTTAAGTATATGTAAATAAATGAATATGAAACTAACCAATTCTATTACACAAGGTGTCGATAAAATTACCTTAGCAATTTCAAAGGCATGAATTATAAGCAAGCAAAGGCAAGCAATTACATTGTTGGTTATTAAATAATGTTTATTGTGATGATAATAATAGCGTATTATGCCGCAGTTGGCTTATATAAAAGAGGGGGAGGGAGCTTAGGGGGTCGGGTCTAGTCTAAAATTTGCCTTACATATTCTTACGAAAAGTGCGGCCCTACACTGACAGGTCTAAACCTACATACCTCCGCGCTAGAAGTTAATACGCTCAGGTTATTAGGAATATAATAAGTCGGCATATTCCATACTCAGCCAGTTAAGGAGATATTATCTTGTACTATTATTATTTTATTCATAGAAATCTGCTCTTTATATTTTTGTTTACCCCGTATTGTGTTTGAGGAAGACGGTTGGCTTTTCTCTTTTGTTGATTCTGCATTTCTTCGTATGGTGCAGATGTTATTTTGTTTTTTGTTACGGAAGGTTATGATTAGATGGTCCCTACTCGAACTAGATCTATTTTTACCCGACTGCGAAAGTAGGGTAATGTTTTTCATATATATGTAAGTTCAAATGTGACTGTTAATTTATTATCTTTTATTGCCTAACTGCTTGCCTGTGATTTACATTTTCTTACAATTAAATCCGAAATATAGGGCATACTTATAACAATTATTTAAATACATAAGTACATTATTGCCTTCCAAAAATAAATATATGTCAATGTCTTAATGTTTATCCTATATTTCGGATTTACGTGAAGAAAATGTAAAGAATATTCATTTCTCAATCGTAATCGTACGTTCAGAAAATGGAGGAAAACTTACTTACTTATGAGATACTTTTACAGTACATACATATTTATTTTTTCTAAAATTTGTTGTTGTTGTTATATATATATATACTTATCTTAAATACCCTATATTCTCATCCGAAATAGTATTTTTTTTTTACTTTCAATCAATCTGAATTTACATTTTCTCGTTTCAATAGTACTTACTATACCTATTTTTAAATAATTTAAAAGTAGGCACAGTAGTAGCTATTTACTTAACGGCGATGGAATTTAAATTAAATTCTATCGCCATTATGGTCCAACATTTAAATTCCTTTAATGTTCATTACTTAAATTCCTTTGATGTTTTTTCATTTTACTTTAAAGTAATTATGCATGTCCTTAAATACCTTACTGAAAGTAAATAAGTAAGCACTTACTTTTAATTGCCACATATTTTAAGGCACCTTTTAAATTTAAATTCCGCGAATTGACTTTGTAATTAATTCAACCATCTTTTTTTTCGAGTACTAGGTATTAAAATTCAATGCTGGCTTAGCTACATAACATTGTTCATTAAGTTTTATTTTTTTTAATTTTGTAAGAAAAAGATTTCACTAGTCGTTAACGACTAGTGAAATCTACCTCAACTACTAACTACCTCTTTGCTGGTCTATATGTACAGTATTTCCAATCCAATGCAACTATTAAGTAGATAGTTTATTACTGTTTTTGGGGTAGGTATTACAGAATTGAGGATTTATCTGTTTTTGGGGTAGGTATTACAGAATCAATTAAGGATACCGGATATGTTCGATTGCGAATGTCAATAAATATCCAGAATGATTATTTTATCGGGATCCTGTGATTTTAACAGATTTCGGAATTGAAGCAGCTTCTAGAAATGTATAATAATCTGTAAGAAAATAATCAGAATAATGTTAAAATTGCATTTTACTCGTACAGCGCTGGAGTAAGCCCAAGGGGCCCGTGGCTATTATAATATTAGGTCCCGGTTTCGCCCATATATATGTATATAAGCCCAGAAACTGACAGATTAAAAAAACTGAAAAAAACCGACTTCAAAATACGCAACATACGCACATACGCTACTTGCTTCACTTTTCTACAGGCGCTTGGATGATATTGTACCAGTTATTTTGTTATAAAAACCAAAGTACTGCGTCGATTTTGATAAAATGTATATGGGACCACCTATGAAGTATGATATACCAATACAAAAAGAATCATCAAAATCAATGTACATTTGGCTGAGTAATCGCTGAACAAACATACAGACCGAATTGATAACCTCCTTTTTGGAAGCCGATATTATTATTATTATTTTTTTTTTTTAATAGCTCTGTTTGTACAAACTGTGGTATATAATTACTTGCATTAAAACAAGCATGAAAAATAAAAATAGATGCTGACTTGCATAATGGATACATTAGGTATGTTTTTTTAATTGTTACAGTTGGTGAAATCTACCTTTGCTACCAATATCTTCTCTGGCCTAACTTTATGGTTTTCGGATTGACTCCTCGCGTCCGCGTCATCGCACTGCGCCGCCGAATAATAACAGTTTGGTTAAACGGGAACCTGATTTCTTCCATAGTGATGGACTAGTGAGTATATCGATAAATGAAAGCTTCTTTAGAAATCTTGATGCGGATGAATAAAGAATGGGGTACACACAATTGGGTCTAATAGAGTGTATCCGATAATTGGACCCCAAGAAAAGATAATATAAATATATCGATAATAATATTTTTTTATCTTATGTTACGTTTGCTCTTGACCGTCAACTCATCTGATGTTAAACTACTGCGGTCTACGATGGAGTACGCTTACCTAAAAGAAACTGATTCACTCGTATTTGTTACCCAGATTATATTTATTCAGGAAGACAACATTCTATGTATACGCACATTAATACTGTAAATTTAGAATGAATAATTTAATAATAATAATAATAAACAACATCGACCAACATCTCAAGAGGCTCTCGCTCGATGATTGGGTCAAGGGTCGGATACAGAAGGCAGTCATCCTAGACACGGCACGTATTGTCAGGAGGTTCCTTTCTCTGTAGCCCCTACCACCGGCAGCTTGAGCCTCGCCCCGCTGCCGGCGGCACCCTAGTTTTAAGTTTTTTACAATATTTATGTTTCTTTTTTATAAGTTTATATTTATGTTGTAAAAAATTAAAAAATTAAGATTATAAATAAATAAATGAGATATTAATAATAAAGCCTTTATTCTACTACAGATTTAGAAATTTCAAAAAAACAATAAACTTATATCCTAGTGGTTAATTATTATCTGTAGGCCTCCTCTAGTTTTCTCCATTCTTCTCTCTGTCTTGCCTTTGTCATCCAGTTAGAGCCAACTCTCTCATTGAAAATATCTCTCCATCTCTTTTTTGGTCTTCCTTGTTTTCTTTTTCCATCTCTTGGAGTCCACTCTGTGACCTTTTTTGTCCATCGTGAGTTTTCGAGTCTACAGATATGTCCGGCCCAGTTCCATTTCAGTCTTCTTGTACTTTCCGTGACATCTGGTAACTTCGTCTTAGCTCTTATTTTTTGGTTACTTATTTTATCTGCTTTTCTGACATTCAACATGCTTCTCTCCATCTTCATATCTATAAATACTACATACCCATACCAATCTTTCAATCTTCAAATTTTTGTTGTCTGCAAGTTTGGCCTAGCCTACCTGAAAAAGTTCAGGTTCAGTCAGTGACTCAGTGACACAGCATAAATAAAAATATAAAATAAACCGATAATGTCTAATTAGACTAGGACCAGACTAATGATTTATTTGCGGTATTTTTTTCTTACAAAGAAAACATTTTTTTTAATTTTAAAAAAGGAGATCCACTATGAACATTGTTCTTAAACGTGTAGAATAAGTTTGATATGGATGGTGCCGTTAATTGATTAATCCTTACCTACCAAATTTCACAGGCTATACTTATTTCGTACATGCTTGCAATAAATAAATTCTTAGATACTTTTCTAACCACGGCCAAGGGTGTCGCCAGCCCATGGCCCAGAAGGGGGGGGGGGGGGGGGGGGCAAGTTAATATTATGGAGGATGAGAAAAATATGAATTGTAGGTACAGGTACAATTGCACGGCCTTAGGACTTTGTATGCTTTGTAATTGGCAAAAAAATTTTAATGCCCCCCCTTGGCGACGCCCTTGACCACGGCCACTATAAGTTGAACTCATAGACTTCTATTCTATTGATACCCCAAGTGTACCTAATGTACCTAACGTGTCAACAGGAAGATATAAACACACACTTGACGCTAGGTTATTTTGTTTCAGGTGATATATGTATAGGTTAGATTTGATATTTTGTCAACTAGTTACTAGCGTGCAAGCGAGCGGATGCATTAAGTTGAATCGATTTCACGCGGATGGAACATTCCTTCACTAAATTGTTTGTGTGACGTCACAGTCGATACCAAAAATGTGACACGCGAGGATTTCATATAAATGAAATCTCATGCGTCGTCATTGAAAGTATGCAAAAAATCGCTGTAAAAGATTTTAAATGCATATTCTTTAGAATAATTATACTAAAATCACGTATTTATTACCAAAAAGTTCGTTGGAGGTTACGAAAATGCCTTTATTTTTATTTTACGTGAGATGTATTATTATTATCACAAAAGTAACCTATTGTCTATTATTGCCACTCAGGGAGTGAAGACTAATCTATCGACACCTCATACATCAAAATCGGTTAAGCCGTTTCATAGGCGATATGTACATTACCTATATACACTTGAAAAACATAACCCTCTTTCTTACGCAGTCGGGTAAATTACGCAGTCAAGTAAAAATAGATTATCAACAAAATTTTAATAATATCGACTACTGAAAAGATTTATCGATAAATCCGTCGCAATCCATCCCAACACTAAATCTACCTATTTATTTATCTACTGGTTTGTATCAGCAGTCAATCATCACCATGTTTCCCTGTCAATCAGCACCTAGAGCCAGACCATCTGTCTTTATAAAACCAACGTGTAAACTTTACGTCGATATTGTAGTTTTTTACTGCATATTAATTTGTTTATCTACATAAAATCCGGTCTGATTTGTAGATGTAATAAAAGTCTTGGTAAAAGTTGAGAAGTGCTGCTATTTTTTGATTGGATGTGGGCGCGGCATGGTTTTATTATATCAGTGTTGCACTGATTACATTCTAGACTAGTCTATAAAAGTATAGTGTCTGTAGTTCTTCTTCTTTTTTGTATTGGACCACGCGATTAGCGATTTGCCAGTGTCAAGTATTGAGATATCTTCAAGTTTTTAATAATACAACTTATATTGTTCAACGTATATTGTTCTAGTCACAGTCTATTTCAAGTAAACAGTCAAGTTCATCAAAGTTGAAAATGACTGTCTGAAAATGTCTTACCTCAGTAAAGTGATGGTGACTTTACTAGAAGTTTTTATGGAGTTTTGCCGACAGCGTAAAATGGCACGTTTCACTGCTTTATTTTACTTGCCCACACTCACATAGGTACTTGATCGAACACTTAATGAATAAAACACCACTATTTTTATCGCATTAATATTCAAAATAACACAAGTTTAGGAAAATAAAACAGTGCAACGACATGTTTCTATGACGTTTAACATAATATTTTCAAACATTTTGATCTTTGGCATCAGCTGCTTTACGAAAAGATGTTCATGAATTAGATTTCACCTCGTATGTTTTTTGTTTTATACATATTTTATTTTATATTTTGGTGACAAAATATCTCCTCATTTAATAATGACTGAATACAAATGATCACCAAGAATATATATTAGAAGAGATTTATACGCGTTAAAACCCTCAATAAAATATGTATAAAGTCGACAAGCCAACAATACCATCACGTGTGGTCTTTCCTATTATTATATTGAATTAGCGCAAACTGCATCAAAGATCAACTTACGCCATTGTTTGTAGTGCTTTGTTTCCATCCAAGACAAGATGGCGTCTAAACGTTATTGGAAACAATATGGCCGCCGGTCGTTGTTTCAATGGCTAGGAATGTGTAGTTCAATATCAGTTTCGGTGTAAATACACAATCAAGACATAGATAGCTTATGATAGACAAGGCGTTTGACCGTGGTTCATCGGATGTAAGGTGATACGTCACGCGTGCGGCGGAAAATTCATATTTTCAAACAGTTTTTTTTTGTCTTTGTTGCCAGATCAGCGAGGTTACTCTCCCGTGCGCCGTGTTACTACCAATCTCTTATAGCGATGCAAAGTTCGCTCAGCGCCCGTTGTTTTTTTCTGTATTTAAGAGTGTGGGACAAAAGTGCAAATGAGCCTACTTTAAATTGTGTTGTGATATTTTAATAATCACTTCAACGTTTGTGTTACTCTCTTAGGGCCTTACCGAAAAACGTTACTTAACTTTAACCAACGTCTTAAGTTATCTGTCTTCATTCCGCAAGTGTTATTAGGTGTCAGCCAGAAATTGACAAAATTATGTTAAGCATATGCTTAAAGTTATGGGACGTTCTTCGGTAAGGCAGTTAATTGCATAAAAATCAAGATAAAAACGAGCGCTGAGTGAACTTTGCATCGCTATAAAAGTTGAGAGTATGGCTGCAGGTAACTATTATCAGTGATTATGATTATAACGTCAATTAGTTGGGAGTGTTATAAGATATGTTTCATCAAAATCGGTTCAGCCGTTTTTTTTTGTCGGAGGTTTTGAGTTTTCTAAATTTATCATCATCATCATCATCATCTCAGCCATAAGAAGTCCACTGCTGGACATAGGCCTCCTCCATGGATTTCCAAAAAGACCGATTGGAAGCGGCTTGCATCCAGCGTCTTCCCGCCACTTGTATGAGATCATCTGTCCATCTCGTGGCTGGTCTTCCTACGCTGCGCTTGCCGGTACGTGGTCTCCACTCGAGAACCTTTCGGCCCCATCGGCCATCAGTTCTACGTGCTATGTGTCCTGTCCACTGCCACTTCAACTTGCTAATCCGCTGTGCTATATCGGTGACTTTTGTACGTCTACGTATCTCTTTATTTCTGATTCGATCTCGTAGAGAGACTCCGAGCATAGCCCTCTCCATAGCTCGTTGCGTGACCTTGAGCTTCCTTATAAGGCCCATAGTTAGGGACCACGTTTCAGTGCCGTATGTCATCACTGGTAACACACACTGGTTGTAAACTTTCGACTTGAGGGACTGGGGAATATTGGACGAGAAGACGCTTTTAAGTTTCCCGAACGCTGCCCAGCCGAGTTGGATACGACGATTGACCTCCCTCGTAAAGTTGGACCTGCCTAATCGGACCGTTTGTCCTAGGTAGACGTATTCGTCAACAACTTTAAGAGTGAAGTTCCCCACAGATATTGGGGTGGGCACTACATGGGCGTTCGACATAACCTTCGTTTTGTCCATGTTCATTTTGAGGCCCACCCGTTGGGAAACTCTATTGAGGTCTTCGAGCATCGTACTGAGCTCTTCCATCGACTTTGCCATGACTACTATATCGTCGGCAAACCTAAATTTAAATTTATTCTAAATTTATACTTGTTACTAAGTCAATCGAGTTCTAGCGCTATTTAAGTAATTAGATGCATTATTATAAATATATAAACGTGGTCCCTAACTATGGGCCTTATAAGGAAGCTCAAGGTCGCGCAACGAGCTATGGCGAGGGCTATGCTCGGAGTCTCTCTACGAGATCGAATCAGAAATGAAGACATATGTAGACGGACAGGAGTCACCGATATAGCACAGCGGATTAGCAAGTTGAAGTGGCAGTGGGCAGGGCACATAGCACGTAGAACTGATGGCCGATGGGGCCGAAAGGTTCTCGAGTGGAGACCACGTACCGGCAAGCGCAGCGTAGGAAGACCAGCCACGAGATGGACAGATGACCTCATACAAGTGGCGGGAAGACGCTGGATGCAAGCCGCTTCCAATCGGTCTTTTTGGAAATCCATGGGGGAGGCCTATGTCCAGCAGTGGACTTCTTATGACTGAGATGATGATGATGAAATATATAAATAAAATATTGGTAGACATAACCCAAACTAAGCAAAGCTTGTAAACTACGGAAACTACATGACCGATAGAATACATTTTATATACTTTTTTGTAAATACATAAGTACTCATGATACATAGAAACACCCAGACACAGAACAAACATCCATGCTCATCACACAAATGTTTGTCCTGGCTGGGAATTGAACTCACGACCTATTTATAGATAAAAATATCGATTTAAAATAATTATTATATACGGCTCGTTTACTTGGATTATATTTTTCCAGTTATTTTGTTATAAGCACCAAAGTACTAAACCGATTTTGATAAAATTTATATGGGACCACCTCTGTAGTTATTACCTACCAAACATAATTGGTGGAGTAATCGCTGAACAAACATACAAAAAAAAACATAGTCGAATTTAAAACCTCCTTCTTTTTGGAAGTTGATTAAAAAGTAGAAAAAAAAAATAAAGGAAAATGACTAAGAAAATATATAACCGTTTTCTTTTCCCGTCAGAGGTATTGGGCTCACACAATTAGCACATTTGCCATAATAAAGCAATTTTTCAAGAATTTATCTATCTAATATTCTATTTTATTTCTCCCAAACTTAATTTTCAGTTATTTGCGGTATCTCTTGTAATAACATTTCCATTTTAAGGTATGGTACCTACTTACTTTAAATTTTGCAGACTTGCAACACTGAACCCCTGTAATCTCGGAAAACCTGCACCCAAACATATTTTAGAAAATTACCCCAACTTAATTGAAAGTTTCTGCTTATCGTGGCGTGGAATCGAACCTGGGACAGTGCTAAAATGCGCTCTATATGAGTGTGGTTATCTTTTGACAGCTATGCCGTCTCCTACCTACCTAGAGGGTGTTTTGGAATAAAATATTTGTTTACTAACTGTATTAGCTGAAGTAAGCGTCTTCAACATCATCGTCTTAGCCGCAAGAAGTCTTCTATTAATTGGACGTTGCGTACATGCAGCGTCTTATTTACCGACTTCTCAAGACAAAAGTCTTTGTTTTTCAGATGTATGTATATATGTAAATAATGTGGTCAATTCTGAAGACGCCAATTATATTAAATTATTTTTTCTAATCAAAAATTTCAAAATATAAACAAAACTTTCATGAGACATTCGTCCGTTTTTATTTTATTTATTTAGATGTTTTGATTCTTCTTCTTCTTCTTCCATGCTGGAAGTACAAGTGATATTTTAAAGTATAAAGCTACGGAACCCTAGCATATACGTGTTGACATGGTCTTGACCACTTATTTATTTCCTTCTGGGATTAAAGTCTAGACCCATTGAGCTGTATGTACTTACCTACGTACCAGAGGAGCTATCTGAAGCAAAGTTATTCTGAAATTTTATGGTAATGTAAACAAAACAACGTTACAGCGCTGGAATAATAACTACACCTTTATCTACGATTATGCGATACGATTGATACTTACAACGCAAAATTGCATCTATGGTGAGTTTTCTCGTCAGCAAAACATCGAAAGCACTCACTTCACTATAAAGCTACTGAGTGAGGTGCGGCGCTCTCGCCGCAGTTGAATGTAACAAAATAGCTATAAGTGGTGTCTGCTCTCGTACGTAAGTACATACAGCTCAATGACTAGACCTTGATTTTTTTACTTGAGCCTGTCCATCCCATCGCTACATTGCTGCCGTGCTACGTAGAATATCTGTTATCTCGCACAGTCCACAGGCTCCACTCGCCAGTCTGGGGGGATACTATTAGCATGTGAAAACAGCGCCGCCCGAGGGACAGTCTAATTGGCGTTGTGTAAACTTGCCATGTTATCGAAACGCCTCGAGCGATACCACGCGAGACTGGTGTGGAGCGGGCTTTATTTTATCGTGATTACTTCTTATAAATCGATGAACGCCGGCTGCACGCACGAAAAAGCATGACGTTCAAAAAGCGTCACGTTCCGCCAGAGCCGAGCGTGCAAGCGAGAGCGCGAAATAATATAAACTATAATTATAAACTTACAACCATTGGTAAGCATACGAACAAAAACAATTAATAGTAATTATAACAAATTACACTATTAATAATGTCTAAATAAATAAATATTAGATTGAATAATAAATGTCAATAGAATTAAAAAAATATAATTGAAAAATGTCAAATATTAGCGTTAAAAAATCATCATCATAATCTCAGCCATAAGAAGTCCACTGCTGGACATAGGCCTCCCCCATGGATTTCCAAAAAGACCGGCTTGCTTCCAGCGTCTTCCCGCCACTTGTATGAGGTCATCTGTCCATCTCGTGGCTGGTCTTCCTACGCTGCGCTTGCCGGTACGTGGTCTCCACTCGAGAACTTTTCGGCCAAAAAATACATTTACATTATTACTGTTCGAGTAGCCATTTTTTAAGCTTTAGGTACTTTAAAAGAGTATATATAATGAATATTTCGTAATCCTCAGACATGAATTGTTTATGAATATTTTTGAGTATTGTGAGATAATTGTAATTGGTCCGTTTTTATCTCAATATAAACGAATTTGAATTTGAAAACATGAGCCATCTCCATACTAAGGTAGCGTCAGCAAAATCCTCCCTCGCACAGCTAATATTGACTTGTTATTACGAAGCCGATCGCGGCGCTCCCGTGTCCCACCTCGATCCGGCCCTGCACCACAAAACCTAAGCTTGAACCTTGTAAATAACAATAAGAAAACACACCTTTACAATAACAACGAGATATGAACAAGTGTATTTATTAGAAGAAAAACAAAACATTCGACTGCATAACAGGGATTTTCGTGATGTAACTTACGCTTGTTATGATGTTGAGTGTACATTTTTGTGAGAAATTTTGCGCAAATAAAGAAAATTTCGAAAAAGTTATTTACGGGTTACTAAAAACGTGCATTTTTTATTATTGCGAAAGTTTTATTATTATTAATAGTGATGACATTTAGGGGATGAAAACGAATCTAACGACAATTCGCAAACGCTCGAAAAACATAACCCTCTTTCTTGCGCAATTGGGTAAAAAGCGACACGATTTAACCAAAAGCCTGTTTGTTGTGATATAATTTTTTCCCTGCCGTATTTTTGGCTGTGTACCTACTTACTATTTGTGTGTCTGTCTGTGGCATCGTAACTCTCAAATCGATGGATCGATTTTGATCTATTTTTTGTTAGATAGAGGGGTTGCTCAAGAGAATTCATTTCATCAAAATCGATTCAGCCGAAGAGCTATACTATAAAAATACCTATATATCTATAGAGGAATACCAACTCAGGCAAAAAGTGTATTCCAAGCTTAGCAGTCCACACGACGAAAGAGGAATTAATGGGTTTCTTAAGGGGTTTTGGAAACCAGATAACTATCAGGGCCCTTATTCTGTATGACCATCGACCGTATAACGTGAATTTGACGTAGTGCGTCTACAATAAAAATTAGACTTTGGTTTCTTAAACTTAAAGGCTAATTTTCATTGTCAATGCACGCACGTCACGTACGTGAGCGCGGCCGATGGTCATACGGAATAAGAGCCCTGGTAAACCACAAACCAGCAAGAAGTTCTGTCGCAAGTCACCAGAATCTTATTATAATAATTATTTCAGTTTGACACTTTTTTAAACTATCACGGTCATTAATTAAAACACTATTATTATTAACGGGATATTTACCGTGGTTCGCGTTAATTTTGAGCTCCCGATGTCCCGTTAATAATAATAGTGTTTTATTTCAGTTTGTACGTCGTTAGGAACGCGTTTCTAAACGTCATTGGGAATAAGTAAGTTTCTAAACGTTATTGAAATCACGTTTATAAACGTCTCTCTCGACCCTTGACCCAACCATCAGGTTGGATAAAGAAGGCAGTCGTCCTGGACACGGCACGTATTGTCAGAAGATTCGTCTGTAGCATTTACCATCGGCAACTTAAACCCTGCTCCGTCGCCGAGGGCCCCTAGTTGTTAAGTTTTTTTTATACTATTTATAATATATTGTAAAAAAAAAGAACAAATAAAGACGAGATGATTATAGTTTAAATAAATTTAAATAACCGACTTTAAAATGCGCAATTTTTAGAACTAAACTACCAAACCGATTTTGATCAAATGTCTATGGGACCAATCTTAAAGTATATCCTTTCCAATAAAAGATAATTTTCTAAATCAGTTAATAAATGACGGAGTTATACGGTAACAAATATAAAAATACATCCGTATTGAAAATCCGTATCCTCCTTTTTTGAAGTTGGTTAAAAATAAAAAAAATAGTTATCCAAGAAATTCCTTGGAAGAGTGCAAGTGACCCGTGGAATGAGCCGTCGTATGCGCATTATCGACGCGCAAACAAAATGCGCTTACTCTACTAAAGCAGAGTTACATTGGGACTTTCAAATATTTTATTACTTACTTTTTCATTATTAAATAAATTGATTTAAAAACATTAAATTATATATCTAGTGTGTTTCCGCTTCGAGGTCTTCAAGCTGGTATTCTTGTCGAACTCTTCACGAGGCATCTTCAGGCCTTCCGCAAATTTTGATGAATTTCCGCAAAGTAACGCCTGATCCAATATTTTTTATAAATCGGTTTGCCCATGACCGCCAGCTCGCCTGATGTTGACGGACACTGCGCTCCATGGTGGAGCAGTCTTGTCTAGAAGAAAGCTATTCACTCGTGATTAGAAAACAATGGTTTATATTGTAAACCAAAACGCTTTGTCTGGATTTTGTAGGATTGTTTTTCAGGTGTATATAACCTTTACCGGTTTTAATGTGCAATGGGACTTTAGATTAGTTTTTACTCCCAGGCAACATATTTTTGCAATACTACACACAACTCTAGCAAAAAGAAACACTTTTTTACGAATGAACTTCTTCGTAACAAATAATTGATTTTACACGAATTATCCTCTAAAATGCTCATTTAAACACATTTTATAGCGACTTGGAGTAGTTTCTCGCAAAACATAATATAGATACGTATGGTTCCCGTCAAATAACGAGTATATATCTATACCTATAAAATGCACGCTAGTTTTTTTTACGTGGCGGGATCTTTAAATTGAATTCCGTCAAACGACTTAGGCTCTAAAGCTTGTCAAAAAACTTTAACATACAGACGCCCTCTAAAAATATTACCTCCATACGGTAATCGGATAAAAATAGTGTGCTGTAATATGTACGGCCCTTTACCCAGTCAAAGTGTGCACTATTTGTCATCTTTACCTCGGTCGGAGCTTTTACACATTATCGTTATAACAATATTTGTCTGTGTGTAAGTTTGTCCGCGACGAGCGAACGCCTTGGGCGATGGCTTTAAAATACTTTGAACTTTAACTGTATTTTTTTCTCAGTGCCTCAAGTCGAAAGTTTACGACCAGCTTGTGTTACCAGTGATGATATACGGCACTGAAACATGATCACTCACTATGGGCCTTATAAGGAAGCTCAAAATCACGCAACGAGCCATGGAGAGCACTATGTTCAGAGGTATAGAATCAGAAATGAAGAGATCGGCAGACGTACGAACGTCACCGACATAGCACAGGAGATTAACAAGTTGACGTGGCAATGGGCAGGGCACATAGCACGTAGACGTGATGACGGATGGACTGGAGCCGAAAAGTTCATAAGTGGTGAGAACCCACCGGCAAGCGCAGAGCAAACTGGCCACGAGGTACCTACAGGGGCAGTAAGCCGCTTGGCTTCCAATGGGTATTTTTGAAAATCCATGGTCCCGAGGCCTATGTCCAGCAGTGGACTTCTTATAAATACAAATCATTTATTGGTAAAGTGTACAAGTCAATTGATCACATATAGTAAAACAAAATTAATAATTTTAATTATATAGGCCACGTACCGGCAAGCGCAGCGTAGGAAGACCAGCCACGAGATGGACAGATGACCTCATACAAGTGGCTACTTATAACTTGTCTTCCTTAAATTCATTAATATTATAATAAGGCTTGCTTTGAAGCAGGAATTTTAATTTAGTTTAAAAAATGTCGTATGGCTGAGATGAGGTTTTTTTTTAAGTTGGGGGAGAAAGTAAATACATTGACTGCTGTAAAAGTAGGTGATTGACTTTGGTACCTACGTAAAGGGTTTTGGTTGTTGTTTTACCTACCTATCAGTTTTTGTCGCTGGTGTAAAGTGCATCGCACCATCTCTACGTAGCCTGGTGCACTGTTCATTCCTAAAGCACGCTGCACAGGAGCAGAACCCCTTACCGCCTTCCAAGTTTCATTAAACCTACAACCTTGAAATTTTCAAAGCCAGAGTGGATAGGAATCTTATAGATCGCCGTGCCACATCCTCAGCGACACCGTTGCTTTTTACAATCTGGCGAATTGGTGCTCAACCTTAAATATATTTCGTATATACTTAATAACAATAGCCAGCCTATCTCCTCAAGAGTCAAGACGCATACATATGGGCTCCGTAGCCAATACCGTAAAAAATACTTCTTAACGAGCATTGTGTTAAAACCGTTATGCAAAAAGGTCAATTATCTTTGAGCTACAACCTCTTTAATGTTTTACACATTGAACTACAACCTCTTTAATGTTTTACACATTGAGCTACAATCTCTTTCATGTTTTACACATTTATCGCAATACCTAGAAAAAAAACTTGGAAAAAAATGGTTGTCTGTGAAGTCGGTCTACGGACGATAATTTTACGTGATAACGATGCGTCATAAGCCAAACACTTAAGCCGATCGTGCCTCTCTATCGCTTGTTCCGCGCTCTCGCTTGCACGCTCGGCTCAGGCGGAACGTGACAATGAGTCATGCTTTTTCGTGCGTGCAGCAGGCGTTCTCGATTTATACGACGTTCTCACGTCAAAAACCTGTGACGTGCTGTCACGTGACATTTCGTTAGCTAATGTCAATCCCATACATTTACTTTTCTATTCTACTGGCGTTCACGAAATCAGAATGCCACTTATCTTACCCATATAATCCATATTATCATATCCATACCCATATTTTAGTAGAAGTAGATAATTGAAATCGAAACAATTAAACGTACTCATTTCAAACTTTTAATTTTATTATCACAAAATCAGTAACAACTTATTAATCAACATTACAAAAATATTGTCTCAACAGCTTTCTTTATATACCTAATAGTACTGCTACACTTGTTTAACTAGTCTGTTTGAAAATAGAACTATCGTGGCAAGAAATGGAAACTGTCTCGATTGTGTTGCTATTCAAACAAAATTATGAAATAAGAACAGCACCGCCCTCAATGCCATATTAGTTATCTTTCCGAACGGACTCTAGTAACAAATATACAATATTCTTTAGTTACTTTTTTGACAGTCTATTTCAAAGATAAAACGCAAAATTAACACAGCGCAGGCGCACGATGGTGCAGCTGTTTCGCCCAAACAAATAGAAACTTCATTGTTAATGGACCAGTTCTTTATTTTGTTTAAGCTGCGGTAGCGGCGCTGCACACAGATATTTAAATAACTGAATTTGACATATATTTTACAAAATACAGCGCCATCTATTTAGTTGTTTTTTTTTTCTTTTTAAGAAAATCGTGTCTTACACATTTTCCGTTCGTATATTTTTGTATTATCGCTTCATTGTCATTTACACTCTACCAACGCCTAAACAGCTGAAGCAATAACTATGAACTTTGGTACAAAGACAGCCGAGAAACTATTGACATTTCATCATCGCAGTTTTTTTTCACTGCGGGAAACCATGGGTCATAAATATACGAGCGCCATTACCAGTTTTATTTCCCATTTCGTGCGGAGAACACAGTGTCGAACATGGCTGTTTGACGGTGACGTCACAGCGAATAATTTTGAAGCTACCCTCCATGTTCGCTCCGAACATATACACTTGTATAACAAAAATATCTATAGTCAGTACGGACAAGAAATAATGTGGCATTGAGGGCACTGATGTCCTTATTTCATTATTTTGTTCAAGCAAGATGTTAGTTCAACATCTTGCTTGTTGTGTGTGTGTTGTTCTTTTCCAATCGGTCTTTTTGGAAATCCATGGGGGAGGCCTATGTCCAACAGTGGACTTCTTATGGCTGAGATGATGATGATGAAGATGTTAGTTCCCAATTTTTGCCACGATATTTCTCTATCCAAACAAATTATAGGTACACAAAAAACACACACGTTTGTAACATAACTAACTTAAATAAGTAAAAAATAATTACAACAAGTACTTTTATAATTTCAACAGAACAAAATTAAATTAACTCATAGGTGCCTACTTTCTGCACGACATAGGAATGTCAATGGGTATTTACGACGGACTAGATAACTGACCGAACGACGCGAGTCTACTCAGTAAAATTATTATAGTTAAAATACTGAAACAACCGAATTCAAAATACGTAATTTTATATAATTGGATGATATTTTTTTCAATTATTTTGCTTTAAATACCAAACTAATAAAACGATTTTGGTGACACTTCTATGGAACTAATTCGAAAGCATAATAAAGATAGATAAACTCTTTATTGTACACACCATACGCCGTACACGTGAAGTGGACTATATTTTATTTAAAAAAACAAGAGAATGATTTTTTTTCCGAAAAATCAATTAACAATAATTATATTAAAAATACTAGCGGCCACATTTTGATAGGCAACCTGGTAGATATATATTCTCCTAATCATAAATATGCGTAAAAATTTGGTTTGTAGCAAATACTCCATGAGTGCACTGATTCTGCGGCCGGATCTCGTACTATTTACCTTTTAGAGTGTAGACAATTGGTTGCTCGGTCATCTATTTCTATTATGCTTGGAATTAATGTAAAACTCAACACAGGTCCGACATATATTACATTAAATTAATTATAACAACAAAAAACAATCATTTTTATAGCTTAAACAACTGAAACGACAGACTTCAAAATGTCTAACTCCGATTACTTGGATGACATACATATTTTTCCCAGACATTGCCATATATATTTATATTTCGTTTTAAAACCGATTACATAAAAAAAAAAAAAAACAGTTTTATAAACGATGGAGTTATGCGGTAACAAACAAAAAAAAACAACCGAATTGAAAACCTCCTCCTTTTGGAATTCGCAAACTGCAATGCGGTACCAAAACTAAAAAGTTTAGTATAGATGGAAGAAGAAGCCGTAAAGAAGTTGAAGTTTAGTACTTTTTTATTCGAAGATAGGCTTGCGCTTGACCGTCAACTCACCTGGTATTAAGGATTCGCTCAACGCGCGCAGCTATCTCTCTCGCGCATCACAACCTTTTTAAACATATAAAATCATTGAATAGGGATATTAGAAAAGTGAGAGCTAAATTTGTTTATTTAGACAGGGGAAATATTTAAAAACAAGATTTTCTTCGGTATGTTTTAAATTGGCTGAGGAATAAGAAAATATAGGTTTTTTTTTCTAATTCCGTCGCCAGTATAAATGATATCAGCTGATTAAAACTTTTTTTTAAATGTTTCTCCTCTCTAAATAAACAAATTTAGTTCTAGCTTTTCTAATATCCCTACTCAATGAACTTATATGTTTAAAAATGTTGTGATGCACGAGAGAGATAGCTGCGCGCTTTAATCTCGACCTTATGCGACAAATACGGTCTACGATGGAGCGCGCTTGCCTAGAAGAAACCTATTCACTCGCGAAATAATACTATGTATGGAAGAAGATGCCGTAAAAAGTTGAAGATTAGTATGTATGACAGGAATGCGATTGGAGCGCCGCGTCTTTCGGAATTGAATGGTGGCGCGGACTCTAATGTCCATAGTTTGGTAGATCAGCTGGAGTGGTAGAGACCAGCGAACGCGTCTTGTAACGCTCTCAGACAGGGCAGCGTCGCGTTGTACCCACCCGATTTCTCTGTCTCGTTCTCTGATCTGTAATCATTAGTAAAATAGATAAAGTATATAGATATATGTGTACAGGTATATGATTGGCCTTACAGCTCATTCGAAATTAAAAAACCGGACAAGTGCGAGTCAGACTCGCTCACCGAGGGTTCCGTACAAACTAGTAGATAAAAGGGGGAAATGATATATTTTTTTTATATTTTTCTTCATAAACCGAAAGATGTACACCGTAAAAATATTTAAAAACCTATTTTATCTTGTGCTAATGAAGTTCTTTCATATGATACTCCGCATGTTTTACACTTCATTAATTTCAACTCGATACCTTCACGCGTTCCCGAGATACAGGTCTTGACAGACGGACAACAAAAAGATCCTATAAGGGTTCAGTTTTTCCTTTTGAGGTAAAACGGACGGACCCTAAAAATCGAAATAAGATGTTTAATGTCAAAAAAATAACAATCTTACGAAAGAAAGGCGCTATCAGCGCAAATCCTACTGTGAATACTAGAAAACCATAGCGAACGAATACTTTTCATATTCATATCAGATACTTTAGTTTCAGTGAGTAGTCTCTGAGTAAAATTACTGTAACAAACAGACAGACAGACAAACGGACATTGTGAAATTATAAGGGTTCCTCGTAATTACTACGGAACCCTACAAAAAGAATTTTCCAAATCGGTTTATAAAGAACGAAGTTACGTTGTAACATACATAAAAAATACAACCAAATTGAGAACTTTCATGTTTTTTTTTGAAGATGGTTAAAAAAAGGTTTGTTCGTAGCTGTATGACTAGGTAAAAATGAACAGAATTGGTCAAGTGGTTGTCGAGATATGACAACAAACTTCAGATTGCGTGTAACAGTGAGGGCGCGTGGATGAGCTTGATGCATTTTAGCGCTGAATAATTTTCTTGATTTTACGTTATCTCCATTTATAAAATTATTATTTGTTTTTATAAGAATATACATTGTTTTTTTAATTAAAGGCATCTAAACATATCCTATTTTTTGTATTAATTGTGTATTAAAATTAAATTGATATTTCAAGGTGCTTAAACTTATGGAAAAAATGTTTTTTGACTGTGAAACGTCTGTAAAATCACTTAAAATTGCGAAATCGGCCAAAATTTTACATACGGCCTCCTTTATGCCAACTTTATGTGGGTATTATGTACAGATGATCCAAGGTGAGCTGCAAATAATCTCGAGGTCTACCGTTCGTAGAACTACTAGTAAATAAATAACATGCTTATCATATTATTTCTATAAAGTATGTGTGTATAATGAAATATTTTTGATACGTTATATTTATATAGATTACCTCTTTATAAAATATTGTAACATCATTTTTAAACTAAGATCAAACATATTCCTATATTTTTTTTTTTTTTAAACGGGCATGTGCCTTTATTACCTACAACAAAACAATATACAAATACAATTAACTAAACTACTACACAAAAAACATATTGATCACTCAAGACCGATAAAGGTCTAAAGGTCCAAATGCTCAAACCCACTACCAGTTGGCAGCGTACCCAGCATGCTAACCGAATTGCCACAATAGTTAAATATTAGTTACTTTATATATGGTTTGTTTTATATATTGTGTCAGTAGTAGAAATAAATGCTATTTCCACATAGACTTCTATAGATACCCCAAGTGTATGTACCTAGCGTGTCAACAGTAAGATGAAAAATCACAGTTGATGACCTAAGATTTATTTAATTTCAGGTGATATATATACTTCGGATTCGATATTTTGTCAACTAGTTACTAGCGTACAAGCGCGCGTATGCATTGGGTTGAATAAATTTCGCGCGAATAAAACATTCCATCACTAAATCGTTTGTGTGACGTCACAGTCGATACTAAAAATGTGGCACGCAAGTTTTTCATATAAATGAAGTTGCATGCTTCATCTACTATGTCTGTGTATTTCATTTCATTTCACATCTCACCTGACATGTTGCAGATATCCGTTAGCGACAATGCCCTGTACAGTGGGGGGATCCGGCCCCACTCGATCGGGCGTCACTGGCGCCTCGTACTTGTACAGCGGGCCTTCTTCTATTACTGGAATCGACTCTTGGAGGCCTCGCGTGAATTTTACACCCGACGAGAACTGGGTCACCTTAAATGCAGTTGAATCCATTTAAAATGGTAAGTTTCCGGCAGCCTAGTCGGGAGACCGTTCCGCAGGTCCTGGGTTCGAATCCCGCGGCACGCACCTCTGTCTTTTCAAAGTTTTGTGCGTATTGTTGATTGCCGCCAACTTCAAACGGTGAAGGAAAACATCGTGAGGAAACCTACATGTCTGATAGTTCTCAATAATCTTGAAGATGTGTGAAGTCTGCCAACCCACACTTGGCCAGTGTGGTAGACTATGGCCTAACCCTTCTCACAATGAGAAGATGGCCGCCCCCAGCAGTGGGACAGTTTGTACAAAAAGGGCCGATAAAAAAAAAAGATGGTATGATTTCCATACAAAAGTATTTTTACCAAATTATCAGAATAATCAAAATTTCATTTTGTTGAACATGGTAGTATATTACATATTACAAAATAATATACAAGATGGGTTTTTGAAATGTTGTTACACATGTCCATACCCGAGGAGTACAAACAAACAAAATTATGGTCGGAAATAATATAAGTTTTACAATTAGTTATTGTGGATGAAGTAAATGTCGCACTTGGCCAGCGTGGCAGACTATGGCCTTACCCTTCTCACAATGAGAAGATGGCCCGCGCCCAGCAGTGGGACAGTTTGTACAAAAAGGTCTGATAAAAAATTGTGGTTAGCTTTAATTTCGGTCTTTATTGATGGAAAATTTGTTAGAAAAAAAGTTTTTTTTACACAAAATAGCCAAGATTACGGGAGCTTCTGGACGATGGTGTTTTTCTTAAAACTAGCGATTAAATAAAAGACCGAAGTAGAGGTCATGAGGCACCAAAATTCAAAATTTGCTAATACCTTAGCAACAGCAGGCAGAATCTCTTCCTGTTTATTTGCAATATTCTGAGCGAATTCATTCAATATATCTCTTGCATCTCCTTCCGCAAACATTAGTTCATCTATTAGCGCTTCTTTCTCTCTGATCTTCTGTTTCTTGGCCTCTTGTTCTAATCGAGCTATCTCTGAACGACGAAGCTCTTCCATTTGTTTCTCAATTTCTAAGATCTCTTCGAGTTCGATTTCTTCACGACCTGAAAATATACAAGTAATATTATTAAAAGAAGAATAAAATACCAGATTGTAAAATTCTACAAAAGACGAAGATGATGTCACAAAATAAATAATATGTAGTTTAATATACTCTACACAACTATTAGCGAATACGGGCCTTGGTGGCTACAAAAAAAAATGTGGTTGCTACAAACAAAAATATGGTGGATACAAACAAAAATGTGGTGGCTACAAACAAAAATGTGGTGGCTACATAAGGGGGCATGCAACTAACTAAGGAGGAGCTGCAGCAGCAGTTTTAATGGGTTTTTTGTCTAAATAAGCAACTACGCAATACTGTTTACATGACTATTGGATTTATTTTTTCTTGCTATATGAACAGTAATTGTTTTTAAATTATCAGTCTTCATGATTCTTCTTATGAAATAACTTATTTGTTTGTACAGACTATTAAAAGTGCATTTTTATATGAGTTTTGTTATTATTATTACAAAAATTGTAGTCTATGGTGCTCAGAAGGTAAAGATGAATCTAATGTCATACCAATCAATACATTAAAATCAGTCAAGCTCATAGGCTACAGAAGGATGGAGCACATCAATTTAAATGATATATTTAATTTGAATGATATGACTCTAGCCTTGAAATTTCTAAGATTTATAGTTTTCAAGAAAGAAACATATATACATAGAAATTAAGTAAGAATTAAAATTTTAGATTCCTAAAAAATAATTAGTTTGAAATCTTACCAATTTTTGCCTTATTTTTCATAATTAACTCCTTATTCTCTCTCTTATATTGTTCTATTTTCTTATTTGTATTCACAATATCAATATTATTTGTTAGATTGTATATTATTGTCTCAATTTCTTCCAAGTAGTCATTATATTCTCGTAATGTGGCAAAATCTTCCTCTTTCTTGTTATAATCTTTCAGTACACGTTTCCTTATATCTATTTCTTTTTCTACCATCGGATCCTCAAATAGTTGTACTCGGAAATTGCTTCTCCGTAGGGGAACATTGCAGTCAGGGCAAGATCCAGAACCTAAAAAATTAATTATTTATTTTATGATAATTATATAAAAAAAAATATATTTTTTTATGATATAGAAAAATTAAGTTATCTGCCCTGAAATAGGTATCTTCTAGAAGTAGAAGAAATACTGGCAATGTTAGTTTATAATAGAGGAAATTAGTAAAATATAGACAATTTTTATCTTATGTAGATTAGATTAAAGAAATAGCTAGGCACAGTGCAGAGTACTCAAAAGTGAATCAACTTTTGTAAGGAAATATGAAAGGATACAAAATAGTATTTAGCTGAAGCTTAAATGCAATTATATAATAAGAAGCATCTTTTTGATCACAGGATTCAACAATTACTAAAAATAGTTTTAGGAAAAGCTAATCTACATAGTAAATTAAATAATAACTATTACATGATACATATTTTTAATCAACAGCCTGTATAAAAGTTGTTTATGCAGTCTATTGGAACCGGTTATGCGTCCGAGTCAGACTGGCTCAGCCAGGAATGAATAGATGAGTCAGACTGGCTCAGCCAGGAATGAATAGATAAGTCAATGCTTGATCACCTAACATGTGTCAACATAAGATATATGTATATTATTTACTGTTTTGTAATATAAAATAGAAAACGCATTTATTTTATTAGTTAGTGACAGTTTAAGTACTTCTAAAGGATACATATGGTTTTTATAATTAATAAATAAATAAAAAATTAGATACAAAAATGTGTTCAACGTCTAACCATTCTTGATTTCAATAGATTTAAAAAATAAATGCAAGTATACATAATGTAAATGTAAACAATGATGTATTTTATTATATGTAGATAGGTTGTCCCTGGCTCTGCATGGCAAGCCTCAAGTAAGATAATCGTCCAACTCGTCTACAGTTGCGACACGTCGGGCAATGCCGTTAGATGCATATTGTGACTTGTGAACAGTGACAATACCATCCTGTGTGTTTAGAAAGTGCAATATCAAGATATATAAGGCCAAGATACTAAAAGGCCTTAAGGATATGTCTTATCCTCAAAAGTGCTGAGAACTGAGACTTGCCATGCTTTTACTACATATTCAATGAGTATAACCTCTCTATAGATAAAATCTCATTGAATGTAAATGTATTCTTTTCTAAAATTGGTTTCACTTTTGAATGCTATTTTTTCTTTGCTTTTCTTTCTCTATTTTCTGATAGGTTTTAAAATTATTTTTTTTGGACTACCAGAGTTTATGTTAAAATGTATGTTTTGTTACCTTTCAAGAATAGCAATTCAACACAACTCTCGCATAATGCATGCCCACACACGTTCACCATTAATTTCAACGATGGATTTCTGTATTTTGTGGTTTTGCACCGGGGACATGCTTGATCATCCATGTTTACAATTGATGTTAATTATATCCTTATAATAGAAACAATATTCTACGATTATGGCCAAATTGTACGCTTCACATTCATTTCTTTCAGACGATAATATGTAAATATTCTTTTTGTTTTAATAAATTATATTCGAAAGAAAATTCACAACAAACAATCTGAACAATCCACAAACAATGTTTTTTTTTTGTTTTAATTTGCCCTACAAAGACCGTTTAGCCATACTGCCTTGTGTATCTCACAGTAAAGTGATGGCTACTTTACTAGCAGTTTCTATGGAGTTTTGCCGACAACGTTAAATGTCACGATTTACTGCTTTTTAAAAAATAAAAACTACGGGTCACTAACGTCTGTTTTAGACGTGAGTGACCCGTAGTTTTTATTTAAAAATGTGTGAAAACCACGTTAGTTCCATAGTAAAATTTACTGCTTTATTGATTTGTCTACACTCACGCACTTGATCGAACAATTAATGAATAAAACACCACCATTTTTACCGAATTAATATTCAAAATAATATGTCTAAGAAAATAAAACAGAGCAACGACATGTCTCAAGGACGTTCCCGCCAAAACCCCCACAAACAATGATCCAAAAGAGAAACCAAAATACATAAAATATTAGTAACTATTAAAGGCAGCTCTACACATTCGCAAACCTGGCTAAATACAGAGGTTGGGTAACCTGTCAAGTGCCAGGGCCTCACCTTATTTATCTATAGGGTTTTTCATTAAGAGCGCTCGAACTTAAAAATAAAATAAAACAACCTGTTTAAGTGATATTGCCACAATTTTTATTTTATTTTAAAGGATATTCGATTACATTATGTATGGAATATAATTTCAGCCAAATAGCCGCCGCGACTCCGCAGTAGGTGGTGTATCCTGGTGGACCAATTTTTGGATGCCATCTTTCCATAAATGGGACTCAATTTCACGAAGAGCGCGAGTTATGTTGGCCTTCAGGGGCGGCAATTGACTGTGGTTTGTCTGCATAGACTAGAGATTTCACGTAACCCACAGAAAGTAGTCGAGCGGTGATAAGTCACACGATCTCTCGGTGGCTAGTTGATGTCTCCACCGCGCGAGATCACGAAGCCTTCGAATTTCTCATCCAATAAATTTAATGTTTCCCGTGCTGTATGGCAAGTGGCGCCGTCCTGTTGGAACTACATGTTTGTGAGATCCATACCATCCATCCTAGGCCACAAAAATTTGTTATCATCGTCCGATATCGGACGCCATTATTCATTAAACGACGGATTGTAGACTCTGCAGGACGGCCATGGACGCTATAAATTGGACGCAATGCACGGAACGTTAGGCAAATAGAGCAATGATTTTAATAATAAAATTTTAACGATTTCTACGCTTTTTTGAAGCGTGTAGCGTTCCATGGTGAAATGTCACGACTAAATATGTGTTCATGCCAAATTTGACAGCTATCGCTTCACCAAGATAGCCACTATGCGCTGTCAAAGTTCGCGCATCCATAATGAAAAACCCAATAGTAATAGACTCTAGCAATTCGTCAAAATTGTCTTTGAATCGTATCAGCGAGCGGCGAACGAATGATGTTCAATTAGCAGCCTTGAGGCCTTGGTTTGCGACGTGTAGAGTTGTAGACCCTATCCGTAACCTTTCGCAATGACCTTCGGACGTTCTCTGTCGGCGAGCGTGCGCTTGCGAGACGGCGCGTCTTCGCGTCTGGTGGCGAACCACCACGTCTTGTCGCCGACCATGTAGCGTGTAGACGCTTGTCACAAACCACGTGAACATTGATTCCAGATGGGAGATTTTCCCCCAACTCTGGGTAATCAGAATCATAATAAAATATTTACTGTATAACTGTGTATAAAGGTGGTAGTATAAAGATAAGTTTCAACAGTTTTGTCCATCACGAACATACAAACGTGTGATTTTACGTTGTCGGTAAAACTCCATAGAAGCTACTACTAGTAAAGTCGCCAACACTTTACTGAAGCAGGACTCGACTTATAAATTGACTGCGTACGCGACTTAGATTGTGACTATAACATTTACAACTTGTTTTATTCAAGAAACATGAAAAAAATCCTAATACTTGACACTGGCAAATGCTTTAATGCGGGTCCAATACTAAAAAGAAGAAGAAGACAATAATTTCCGAAAAAAGTTAAATGTCAAAAATTGAAATGTGAAAAAACGCACTTTATTTATCTTTGTGTTATGAATAATTTTGGTTTTTCATAATTTACTTTTGATTTTGACCTGAAAAGTCAAGTAATTTTGTAAATAAATATGAATTTAGCTGTAAGGCAGGCCTTTACGAGGCAGACATTTCGTCTTTATAGTCGTTTTCCACAAAAAAATCTCACAAACGAACTGGCTGTAACATCATCATGTTCTGTTATACGATTTCGAAAATATTGCGACAACAGAAGCATGGAAACCAGAAAGCTACCTCCCTTGATGGAATTCCCACCGATTGTGTGGCCCTCATTTGTGAAATTTATCAAGAATTGGATGTTTGCCAATTTTATCATCAGACCTTATTTCGATCATGAATTCAACTTGCATGAGTTTATTGAAGCTTCCAAACATGCAGTGCAGGTTTGTAATGTATTTTATACTATTATTCTGGTGCAAATTTAGTTAAAAACAAAACTGTTTGAGTTTTATTGGATATGTATTGGTTTACCCACGGTTAACCTTAATTCTGGAATAAGGTTTTTAGTGGGATAGATGAAATAAAATACATCTCAATTTAAGCAGACTAAAGTTGGATAAGTAAATTTAATTTAATCAATAAATTATATTTTATTCTATTCTAAGTGGCAAAAAAACTACACACCCCAAGTAAAACAACAAAATTTTTCTCCTTCTAGATTTTTTTAACACATTTTTTATATTCTTACAAGCAGTGTTCTGCTCAGTATATTCTCCATCTAACCAGCACCTAATAGGTGAAATACCTCTGCTCTAAAATACTCTGTTAGGTTGTTTCAGATGCCTTACAAAGGGGTGATTTCAAAGCATTAGATGGCCTAGTGGAGAAAGAAGCTATTACAGCACTCAAAAAAGCTGTATCACAGCTCTCAGTGTCACAAAGGCAAATGCTCGCCATTGAAAAAGAAGATATTTTCTATTCCTTCCCATATCAGGTAAATTTTTTTTTTTTACACAAGTTAAATCTACGGTTAACCAACAACTCACCTGATGTTAAGCAATGGTAATTTCTAAAAAAAAACATGTAAAGTTTAGTTTAAGTATCTTTAAATCAAAAAATACTGGTTCCTTCTTGGTAAACATACTTTCTAGATACCATCTAAGCAGAACATCTGACACCTGGCTCAAATTATGAATGAAGCAATGAGCCAAATGATTATACAATAGGTGGTAACAAGTATCCATATTAAACGAAAAACAAAATACCTGACTGCAGAAGAGCGAGTTTTGCAATCTAACATATGATTTCATTGTGGTTGATATGCTGTTGAATGTAGTTTTTTTTTGTGAGAAAGTATGCGCAAAGTTGCTGTTAATGGTTATAAACATGCAATCTTTAGAATAAATCTAGAAATCACACTTATTACGAAAAAGTTTGTTAGAGGTTATGAACAAACACATTTTTTATTCGCAGTGCATAGTTTTATTATTATAGTTACAAAAAATGTAAAAATGTAGCCTATGACTCTGGGGAGTAAAAATAAATGTAATGACACATAGCACATCAAAATCTGTTGAGCCGTTTAGGCTGTAGGCAATTATATAGATACAAGCATACACACACTCGAAAAACAAAACATTTCTTACGCAGTCAGGTAAAAATAATAATTGGACTCCATATTCTGCCTGAACTAACTTAGCAAATACCTAAAATCGAATAATTTATCAGTCTCTAAACATTATATTACTAATTACCTACAGTTCTGTATACATTTGAATCATCTGTTTTTGGGTTCCGTAGAAAACAAGGAACCTTATAGTTTCGATATGTCCGTCTGTCTGTCCGCCCATGGCTTTGCTCAAATACTATAAGTACCTAGAAAGCTGTAATTTGGTATATGTAGATATGTATATGAATAATGCTGAGAAAGATGTAGAATAAAAATTTGAAATAACATTAAGTGAAATTATTATAAAGATGAATTATTATTATCTCAAATAACCCATTGTGTATCATTGTGTTTATCGTAAGATAGGTAATCAAAAAACTTTGGGGGTGTGCGAAAATCATTTTTCAATTTAGGGATCCGTTTGCGAAATATTAAGCTTTGAAGTGAGATTGTGTTAAGTACAATATGATGGAATTAAAAGGAAAACTATCACGGCTAAGTAGGTTTACAAGTTATATAGTTGATCAACTTTTTTCAGGTGGGAGTAATGTTCGATGATTCTGACAAGAGGTGGGTAGAGATCACGATGTGCTATCATGTGCTGAAAGGGCTCAGCAAAATGAAAGAGACTGATGATCTACCTCCTATCTCATTAGGGTAAGGTTTATTTTTACATATGATATTTACATACAAGACAAAATGGCTGAACCGATTTTAATCAAAAAAAGCTAAGAACAGTCTTGATGAAATCCTCTTTCAAACAAAAACACTAGATCAAAATCGGTCCATCCGTTTGAGAGCTATGATGCCACGCCGCGGTTTCAGCTGCGTAGTAATAAAAACAGTGATGATGAAATCAAGCATGTGGCACTCTTCATTTATATCATGTTGCTTGCTATTAGAGAAGGAATTTTCGAAATCGGTTCAGTAATTCCAGATTCCTTAAACCAACAAACTCACATACTTTTCCTCTTTTTAGAATGGTATGTCAAACTTATTTAAACTTATATCCAAAAGTAGTATGTGTATTGGATAACTTAGAAACAAACCACTACTTACGCACACGTCCACTCACCCTTGTACACACATACACACACACCCACCTTGCAAATAAAACTAATAATAGTTTATTTTTTCAGCGTAAACCCAGAGTTCCAAGATAAGATATTTATATTAAACTACAGATTTATCAGAGAATTCACTAAAGGCGTGGAAGACAGCTGGTGGGTGAACATAGTAAATCATTTTCACCCACAGACTCTCAGGAAATAGTTTGCAAGCTCAGTGTTTATTGTTAAAGCCTCAGTCATGTTAAGAAAGTAATAAAACGCAATTGTTGTTCATAACACAGTTTTTTTATTGTTTATCTTTTCATATATAAAAAAAAATGCACCAATTCTTACAGACTACAAAAGGAAGAACAAAAAATATGGGAAATAATAATACTACGTATTAAAACATTAAGCTCACATAGCTCAATGTATTAAAAGAAGATTCTCAATTACACTAGGTCTTAACATCTTTTTGAAGTGAAAACTTCTTTAGCGGCGTTGTGCATTTTTGGGATGGGAAAAAAATGTTAAACTCGCGTCAGGTGACACGTGACCTGAACCATACTTACCACTAAGATTTTGTTTAAAATACAAATACGTTATATTTTGTTTTGTTTTTTTACGGTGGTTTTTTTTTTTTGTTCTAATGTGTAATGTAAATATTTTCATAAGCATAATATAAAATTTTTGTTTAAAATACAAATTTAACATATTTTAATTTGTTTTTGTTATTTTAGTTTTACAGTAGTAATACGGGCAATTTTTTATTGCTGTTCTAACAACTTTCAACAAAAGTAGTAAGAAGGGTAATTTAATTACCGGTGCTACTACTAGTAGTAAGATTGGTAGTAGCACGGGCAACAAATGGAAAATTCCTAAGACGATTTGTTAGAAAATTTGAAAATAAAAAGAACAATTTTGTAAAATTTAAAGCTTTATCACCGCTTGTAAGCTGTTAGAGAGAAAATTTTAATATCAACAAAATAAAAAAACGTTATTTTCAGATTTTCTAATAACAAAATATACTACGAAAAGTAGTAAAATCATTTACAACCAAGCCCACTGCTGGAAGAAGCATATAAGACGATAATAAGCGGTAAAATAACATATGTTTAAACAAATGTCCTAGTATGGAAGGACATCTCATATAAAAAATACGAGATACTTATGTAATATGTAGGGGCAAGTGCTGTTCCTATGGACGGTTGCACCTGTGGACACAGTCAATTCCGACGAATCTAGCAACTCTAAAATTCTAATTTGAACGCGACCAAAATTCTAATTCGAACGCGAGCTTTGTCTATGGTTGAAAGTTTTGACGTGTTGCCATCTTTGTTTTCTGGGTGATTGTTTACATGCCGGCTATGAAAAAATTTTGCGCCAAAAGTAAGTAATTTTGCTTAATTTAAATGAGTTTTACCGTGAAAATACTTAGGTTATCGATTTGATTGTTTTTGCAGAATGATCTCTGGTATTTATTGCTTAGTTAATGCTTTTTCCGTGTCTGTCAAGCTGTTTTAGGCTCAAAGATAGATCCGATTTATTTTTTATGTCTGAATTTGTACCTGTGGACAAAAATATGAGTGTACCTATGGACTGTCCACAGGTACAAACGTGCCTTAAATGTTTGCTTACAAAATCTAATTTACCGGTTTGTTAATTTTTTTCAGTGCCTCGCAGTAAAATTGGTTTAAAAAGAAAGAGAATATGCCCCGATACACTGACAGAAGCAGTAAGAGAAGCAAAACATTCTGGAAATTCTTTAAGAAAAGTAGCCGAAAAGTATGGACTGCCCAAGTCAACTATTTTTAAATACTTAACCCTTTTTAAGGTAGAGGGAATATATTTCCCACCAAATATATTTGGTAGTTTCTCCAAAACGAATTGTGCTATCGACTTTTTTTTTCTATGGCAACTTTCTCTAGAAACCGTTCAACTTTTTTTACTAAGAAGTTGAATGCGGTCCTCATAAAAAAAATTTAGTCTGTGGCGGTAGTAAGTGTGAAAATAAGTGAATTTCGGCACCTGCTGATAAATCTTTATATATCTTTAATTTTCGGAACGATCAAAAAGTAAGTTGTTATTATTCTTGTTGTCTACAGTTTATTTTACTAGTATTCAGTCAAATTTTAAATTTAAAATTAGGATTTTTTGTTCTACGTGCTTTTTTTGTGGTGGTAAAAATATTCCCTCTGCCTGTGCAGTGCTTGAGCATTTTATGCATGTTTTTTTTTTCTTATTGTGTGTTACAGTCTTGAAAATGAGTGGGAGTAGAAGAGTGCTCAACGATTTAGAAATCATTAGTGAATTGGAAGAAATTTTTGGCCTTCCCGATGATCCCAATTTATCGGACGATAATTTAGAATCGGACGAAGAAGAAGCTCAATACAGCACCACGAAACTTCAAAAAATTCTTGAAAATTTTGATGATCCGAATGACGGGCTTATGCCACCGACACCCGATCTACCTAGTAGCCCGATACTTCAAGAAGTTCAGTCAGGCAGTTCCTCGCCTGTTCAGATCACATCTAGTTCAGTATCCGGATCATCACAACATGATCGTCCTAGACGGGCAACAAGAACTGAAGATTTACCCAGTACATCACCACGGCACGCAAGAAACCTCAGAGCTAAGGACAAAATCACCAGTTAATCTCTATGATGACTCGGAAACGGAAGATTCGGACGGCGATGAAGAAACCTGGAAAAAAAGTAAGTGGACCACATATCGGCCAACGCCTAGCATTTATGATGAAATTCCAATGGCCCCTCAATCAATGTTTTCCAGCCGAACAAGACCTGTAACTTTGTTTGAAAAATTCTTTACTGATGAGGTCTATGAGTCCATAGTGTATCAAACGAATTTATTCGCCGAGCAGAACAAATCTGAAGGATGGTCGGACTTAAATAAAAAAGAACTAAAAGCCTTTATAGGTATTATTATAATCATGGGATATAATAAACTTCCTTCCATTGACCTTTATTGGTCATCTGATCCTGGTTTCCGCCCATTAAGTTACGCCCATTGTTAGATTTTATTAGTCGTGCTTGTTTGGAAAATACTAGAGAATCCTCGTCCCAAAGTATTGACGAATCGATGATTATTTTCAAAGGCCGGTCATCAATGAGGCAATACATGCCATTAAAACCGATAAAAAGAGGCTACAAGGTATGGTGCCGTTGTGACAGCAATACCGGATACCTGTACGAGTTCCAAATTTACACTGGTAAAACAGGGACCGGAACAGAGGAAGGCCTAGGATATAACGTTGTAAAAATGCTGACGGAAAAGCTAATAGATAAAGCACTTGAAGAATATCACATTATTGTTACATTTGACAATTTCTTCTGTGACTATAAGTTGCTGCAATATCTGTACGAAAATGGTATCTACGCAACTGGAACTGTGCGAAGACATAGGAAAGATCTGCCCACACTTATAAAGGGTAAACGTAAACTGAGACTGGAAAAAGGAGAGTTTAAATGGAGAGTAAAGGACAACGTGGCTTTCGTCGTCTGGCAAGACACCAAAGAGGTTCTTGTTATGACTAATGCGTTTCATCCAAAAATAGGTAAAACCAGTGTTTTGAGGACTCAGAAAGACGGCGCAAAAAACGTGATTGAGTGCCCTGCAGCTATAAAAGAATACACGAAAAGGATGGGAGGCGTCGATCGTTTTGATCAGATGAAAAGCACCTATTCAGTTGGCAGAAGAAGTAAAAAATGGTGGCTCCGCATATTCTACTTTCTGCTTGATGCAAGTATTACAAATTCCTATTTGTTATATTGCCAGAATCCAAACGTAACCAAACTGTCGAATCTCGAATTCCGTGTATCAGTGGCAAGGGGATTGATTAGCGGGTTTACGAGCAGAAAGAGGCGGTCAATTGGTCAGAATTATGTTTGCAGAAATAAAGCCGTCATGTCCGAGAACCGTCAAAAGGCTTTACACGTTGTTGCTCAGGAGCTTCGATATAGCAATGTTGGAGTTCACATGCCCGTGGAATCGCCCTCATATAAACGCTGCAGGATGTGCAGCACTAAACAAAAAGATAAAAGATCGAAAATAATTTGCGAGAAATGTGGAGTTTCTCTTTGCATTACACCATGCTTCACGTCATTTCACAGGCCCTAGCAGGTAGAGGGAATATTTTTCCCACCGTGTTTTTTTTTTTTTTTTTTTTTTTCATTTTTTAAAAATAAATAAAAAATCTAATCTAGAAATATAAATAGTTTTATTGTATCACCTTTAGAAGCTTATGCCTTATAAAGGGTTAAAGATACCATAAAGGCAATGATTTGAAGAGTAACATTCAGCTGTTGAAGAATGATGTAAGAAAGGTATTTGACCCGGAAGAAGAAATTTTACTGACCAAATATTTAAGAAAAGCTGCATTTCTAGATATGGGTTTAAATACAAAACAGTGCAGAGAGCTGGCTTACCAATACGCAGTTTCTAAACAGAAAACAAATCTCCCTGCTAACTGGAAAAAGCACAAAATGGCAGGTATTGGGTGGCTTCGCCAATTTCGACTCCGTTTTCCAGAGTTATCTCTTCGCAAACCCGAACCAACGAGCATAGCAAGAGCAACTAGCTTTAACAGGGCAAACGTTAATGATTTCTTCAACAACTTAAAATCGGCCATGGCACGATTCAAGTTTCCACCAGGATCGATCTCCACGGTTCATAAGCCTGGAAAAGTATTGGCTCCTAAAGAGATCCGCCAGCTAGGGAAGATGACTTCAGGAGAACGAGGAGTGAATACTACAATGATAGGTTGCATAAATGCGGTTGGAAACGCTGTACCTCCTGTGTTCATATTCCCACGGGTTTTCTACAAAGATAACATGTTGAAAGGAGCTCCACCTGGTTCGTTGGGTGTGGCTAATCAATCAGGGTGGTCAACAGAACCAATTTTTCAAAAGTTCTTGGATCATTTTATTAAATTCGCCAAACCAACAAGAGAAAATCCAGTTCTCCTAATAATGGACAATCACGAGACTCATATCTCCATTGAGATAATAGACAAAGCCAGAGAGAACGGAATTGTCTTATTGACTTTGCCTCCACATACATCCAATCATCTGCAACCACTAGATCGCACAGTTTTTGGTCCGTTTAAAAGCCAATATAGCCAAGCAGCTGATAGATGGATGCTCAATAATCCTGGTAAACCTATTACCATTTACGACGTAGCAGAAATAGCTGCCGAAGCATATGGAGTCTCGTTTACGCCAAAAAACATCATAAAAGGCTTCGAGGTTTCAGGTATTTATCCATATAATAGAAACATATTTTCAGACGAAGATTTCTTATGCTCATATGTAACTGATCGTCCAGACCCAAGCCAAAACTTAATTGGAAACCTGTCCGAAAATCAAGAACAGCCTTATATTGAAGTCACTGGAAATGATCAAGAAACACCGATGGTTAATTTGGAATTACAACAGTCGGTTGACCAGATTTCTAATCAAACTAACCCAGAAAACTTGGATCGAAACGAATTATTTAGAGATTCTGTTTTTCAGGCCATCACAGAACCAGTTTCCCCAATTCGAAAAGATGAACGGTTGATACCAGAACAACCTGTATTCCGAACTCCACTGAAGATTATAGATTCACAAGTAACGCCCGAAACCATCCGCCCCTTTCAAAAAGCAGGTCCTCGAAAGGGTGCTCAACGTGGAAAAAAGCCTGGAAGAACCAGAATTTTAACTGACACGCCAGAAAAAGAAGAAGTTCTAGTTGTAGCATTAAAAAAAGCTGAGAAGAAAAAAATAGCCGTCCAGAAAACGGAAAAGAAAAAAAACGCAAAAGCTGCTCAAAAAATAATTGCTGCCAAAGCTCCTTCACAATCTGGTTCATCTGAAGTTGACACTAGCTGCTTCAAAAGTCATCTGACTCTTCTGTTGGCTAATAATCCTTCTGAACCTGGTCCTTCCAATGCACTTTCGAATGAAAACGCTGATAAATCTGCCGAAAAAAATATTAAAATAATTCAAAACGAGAAGTTGTCGTTTGTTAGATGTATGAAGTGTAAATCTTATTCCAAAGACAAAAACCAAATGCTTAAATGTAGTTTTTGCAGTCATAGCTATCATATTTACCTACTAATAACAATATGCACTACAATTCCCCAAATTCGTAAGACGGAGGGGAGTAGACCGCCGGCGCGGCGTAGGAGAGGAAGTAATATCCCCCTCTCTTTGTATTAACGTTTTCACTTCTGCCGTCACTCTCGGAGCGCAACCCGTTGTTTTTAGGTACCTCAATAGGAAAAAACGGAACCCTTATAGGATCACTTTGTTGTCCGTCTGTCCGTCCGTCCGGGTGTTAAGACCTTTATCTCGGGAACGCGTGAAGGTATTGAGTTGAAATTAAAACCATATACGAAGATCCATAGTATCTTGCTGCAGAAAGAAAAATAAAGTTTCTAAGTTTTTGTAAAAAAATAGTTACAGCCGAATATATCGTAAAAAACCCACATTTCGACACTCATAAGGGAATCAAAACCTATGGGGTACTTCCCGTTGACCTAGAACTATGAAATTTGGCAAGAAGCATTGTGTTTATAGTACACATATAGTAAAAAATCCGAAAACTGGTAATTTTTTATTTAATCACAAAAAAGTAGTGTCTTTATGCAATGAATGAGGGTCCAAATTTTAAATTTCTTTAACCGTATCATGTGGGGTATTATATGAAAGAGCTTCATTAGCATAAGCTAAAACAGGTTTTTAAATATTTTTACGATGTATATTTTTCGGCTTAAAAAGGAAAATATAAAAAAATATATGATTTCCCCCTTTTATCTATTAGTTTGTACGGAACCCTCGGTGGGCGAGTCTGACTCGCACTTGTCCGGTTTAATTTTTTATTTTTTTTACTAAAAAACATAGTAATTACAATTAGTAACACAGGTTTATGTAGTTAAAATATCTCGGGAACGGGACTGAAATTGTTGTATGTCTTAATTTTCCCTTGCTTTGTAGGCTAAACACTGATTGTATTCAAAATTTCAAGCTTGTATGTCTGCTGGAAGTACCTTAGAATTTTGATGATCGGTGAGTGTATAGATGAGTAGATGAATGAGTGGGGATCGACGCAAATGGCCAAGAACGCAAAAGACCATTTGGCCTTTTGCTTATTTAAAAAAATATTTACCCGAATGGCCACATCAGCGAGAGGCCAAAAACGCAGAAAACCATTTGGCCTTATGCTTAGTTGAACAATATTTACGTACAGCCCACCGCTCACCTGAGGGCTCGGCTCGACCGATTATTCCCGTTGTCCCCCAGTTCCGTGTCCCCCACTGGGGGACAACGGGAACAATGTGCAAAGATGTGTTGATGTCCCCCACTAGGGGACAACGCCATAACTTTTTACATTGTTCCCATTTTTCACCACTGGCGCACAGTGATACATTTTCAAAAAGTTTTCCTCATAGTCACAAGGTCTAGTGAGCCAAAAGGTACAAATGTGTCAGTGACAAAATCAAGGAACTTTGACTTGGAATATCTATTAAACTACAAGTTCAAATTGAATGAAATTTGGAAATGTAATTAGTACTAATATACTCTCTTTGCCTCTGTCAGACTTCTAGTTTTATCCACAACAAAGTTACAGGGGGGTCGAAATTGCTCTGAAAGGCTTCGAGAAAAGGATGGTACGGCGTGGCCTTGCCGCTCGACTTGGCCGGGGCCACTGCCGTGCCCCCAGATAAGGATTGAAAATGTACAATTGAGGGCATCACCAAAGTTGCAAAGTGGAAACATATTGTAAAATTACATGATGAAAATCCTTCATACTCAGGAATAAAATTAGTAAAAAACATAACAGAAAACCATATAAACCCTGAAAAATATAAGATGAAAGTTAAGTTCGCCACTCAGATATTTAGTGCAACTATTGCAAGCACAATGGGATATTTAGCCGCAAAAAAATATTGCCTGCAGAGTGTCAAGAAACTGCAGACGTAATTTTATTCTTCGACGAATTGTTTGACTCCCTCAACGGAAGTTTGAAAAATTCCAACAAAAGAAGTGGAAAGCCTTTGCTACGCGCGGTTACACCACACTCGTGTCACACTGATTTTTGGGCCAAAGCCATAAAAGTATTAAGTACAATGAGATGTATCAAAGACGGTAAACAAGTTATGATTCTATCGGTAAGTAACTGGTTAAGTACTATAAATAATGTCGAATATTTGAGGGACGTGTTGTTTAGAAAATTCGAAATAACATCATTTTGGATGCGACATTCCAATCAACATCCGGGTGCCGGAAAAGCAAGTGCCAACAAGATGGAACCCCGTCTACACTATGTTAGAGCGATTTTTAGAGCTCCAAGACACTAAAAAGTACAGCCGGTTTGCTAGATAAGACCTTACCTATGCAATCTAGTGAAGAATGGGGCATGTGCAAAGATTTGTGCAACGTTTTAAAGCCCATACAAGAAGTGACACAGCAGATGAGCATGGAAAACTATGTCACGGGTAGCCTAGTCATAGTGTGGAACAGGGTGTTGCGAAATGTATATGAAAATAAAATACGTTCCAACATACACCCCGAAGTTCACAAGGCTGCCATAGTCATAGTAGAGCAATTAAAATCAAGTTTGGGTCAGATTGAGTTTAGCGCAACATATGCAACGTGCACTTTACTAGATCCACGATACAAAACTCAAGTGTTTCCAAGACAAAGTAGCAGTTGAAAAAGCAAAAAAAGGACTGATATTATATTATTGATTTATAATATTAACAGAACTCGTGACCATCGAAATAAATAAATAAAAATGAAATTGCCAGCACGTCGGCTGCGGCTACAACATTATCCAACAAAATCGATCACAGTCAGCAAGAAAAAAACAATAGAGAATTTTCAATATGGGATAATTTAAACGAAATATTGGGACCCGTCGAGACAACACAGACACCTCTGGCTTCGGCAATTATAGAGGTACAACGCTACCTAGAAGACAGATTACTGCCGATTAAAGACAAATATGGAAATTTCAATAATCCAGCTAAATGGTGGCAAAATCACCAATACATTTACCCAGGCCGAGGTACCTCATCACATTCATCCAAAAATATGATTTTATCATCACAAAAGAAACCGCTGAAGAAATTTCAAATGATAAAAAAAATGATGTAAAAGGATTTATAGGAAAAGAGGTGAAGATAAAGAAAGAAAAAAACTTGAATAGAAGCCATGAGACCACTTCTGAGCCACTTCTGAGACCTATTTTAATGTTGTTATGGGGGACTTCAATGCGAAGCTGGGCAGGAAATGCGAAAGTGAGTTGAGAGTGGGGCAATTTGGATATGGACAACGGAACCCCAGGGGACAGAGGTTGGCCGACTTTCTGGAGAAAGAGGGACTCTTCATGATGAACTCTTTCTTCCAGAAGCCACCTCATAGGAAATGGACCTGGTTGAGTCCCGATGGTTCTACGAGAAATGAGATAGACTTCATCCTGACCACCAAGAAACAAATATTCAATGATGTCTCTGTGATCAACATGGTTAAAACCGGAAGTGATCACCGAATGGTACGAGGCACTTTGAATATTAATGTTAAACTGGAGAGGTCCCGTATGATGAAGTCTACACTCCGACCCACTCGCGCCCATATCCAAAACCCCGAGAGTTTTCAGCTCGAACTATCAAATCGCTTCGAGTGCCTGGAGAGCTGCGCATCGGTGGATGAGATCAATAACAGGTTTGTGGAAACTGTCCGTACGGTGGGCGCGAAGTTTTATAAACCCCACCGTACAAATAGACCGCAAAAGCTCTCGAGCCATACCCTCGACCTCATGGCTGAACGACGCTCATTGCAACTGCAGTCTTCCGGTGACGCCGAGTCATATAGGCGGCTCAATAGACTCATATCAAAGTCTATGCGACACGACATCCGTACCTTTAATACTAATCGTATTAAAGAGTCGATAGAGCGGAATAAAGGCTCCAAAGTGTTCGCAAGAGACATGTCTATTGGGCAGAGCCAGTTGACGAAGCTGAAGATGGAAGATGGCAGTATAGCGTCGACCAAAGCAGAAGTCTTGAGGGAAATCGAGAGGTTCTATGGACAGTTATACACATCGGTCGCAAAACCTGTTAGCAGTTTGGGCAAAGATCCAAGAGCCAAACTGACTCGACATTATACCGAAGATATCCCGGACATCAGCCTGTACGAGATTAGGATGGCCTTGAAACAGCTCAAGAACAACAAGGCACCGGGCGACGACGGAATTACATCAGAGCTACTGAAAGCGGGTGGAACACCGGTACTGAAAGTCCTTCAGAGGCTCTTCAATTCCGTCGTGCTTGAAGGTACAACGCCAGAAGCATGGAACAGAAGCGTGGTGGCGCTGTTCTTCAAAAAAGGAGACAACACTTTGCTGAAGAACTACAGACCCATCTCGCTTCTGAGCCATGTCTATAAGCTGTTTTCAAGGGTCATCACGAATCGTCTTGAACGCAGGTTTGATGACTTCCAGCCTCCCGAACAAGCCGGTTTCCGAAAAGGCTATAGTACCATAGACCACATCCATACGCTGCGGCAAGTGATACAGAAGACCGAAGAGTATAACTTGCCCCTTTGCTTAGCGTTTGTGGACTATGAGAAAGCCTTTGATTCGATCGAGACCTGGGCGGTGCTTGAGGCTCTCCAGCGATGCCGTATTGACTATCGGTATGTCGAAGTGCTGAAGTGCTTGTACAACAACGCCACCATGTCAGTCCGAGTACAAGACCAGAACTCAGAGGCAATTTCATTGAAAAGAGGCGTGAGGCAGGGAGACGTTGTCTCTCCGAAAATGTTTACCGCCGGTTTGGAAGATGCCTATAAGCTTCTGGAATGGAAAGGGCTCGGCATTAATATTAACGGCGAGTACATCACTCACCTTCGGTTTGCCGACGATATAGTAGTCATGGCAAAGTCGATGGAAGAGCTCAGTACGATGCTCGAAGACCTCAATAGAGTTTCCCAACGGGTGGGCCTCAAAATGAACATGGACAAAACGAAGGTTATGTCGAACGCCCATGTAGTGCCCACCCCAATATCTGTGGGGAACTTCACTCTTGAAGTTGTTGACGAATACGTCTACTTAGGACAGACGGTCCGATTAGGCAGGTCCAACTTTACGAGGGAGGTCAATCGTCGTATCCAACTCGGCTGGGCAGCGTTCGGGAAACTTAAAAGCGTCTTCTCGTCCAATATTCCCCAGTCCCTCAAGTCGAAAGTTTACAACCAGTGTGTGTTACCAGTGATGACATACGGCACTGAAACGTGGTCCCTAACTATGGGCCTTATAAGGAAGCTCAAGGTCACGCAACGAGCTATGGAGAGGGCTATGCTCGGAGTCTCTCTACGAGATCGAATCAGAAATGAAGAGATACGTAGACGTACAAAAGTCACCGATATAGCACAGCGGATTAGCAAGTTGAAGTGGCAGTGGGCAGGGCACATAGCACGCAGAACTGATGGCCGATGGGGCCGAAAGGTTCTCGAGTGGAGACCACGTACCGGCAAGCGCAGCGTAGGAAGACCAGCCACGAGATGGACAGACGACCTCATACAAGTGGCGGGAAGACGCTGGATGCAAGCCGCTTCCAATCGGTCTTTTTGGAAATCCATGGGGGAGGCCTATGTCCAACAGTGGACTTCTTATGGCTGAGATGATGAGAAGCCATGATTACTTGCAAAGACCAAAGAGAAAATTTACAGATGAAGAATTATTGAAAATATTAACAGAACATTGTTAGGCATCATTCAAAACAGACAAAATAAATTATAGGTAGGTACCTAGGTACCTAATAATCTTTATCAATTATCTTTTCTTTTGCTTTCTTAGAAAATGTGCCAATAATTATACTCTATTTATTACTGCCAATGATTATGCTACAGTGCCAATGGTTGTACATTATCACATTTTGAAATATTTCTTAATTTTATTCTTATCAAACAATTTATTTTTCACACTGTATTACCATCATATTAGAGTTTAGATATCTAAGTTTATATTAAACCAACAATATTCCTACAAAAGTAATAATCAGGCACCAGCTTAGAGTGCCAATCATTGTATGGTTTACCCTAATAGGTATATATTAAAAATAATACAAAAATATATTTAAAAAAAAAACCATTAAAAACAAAAAAAAACATAAAAATAATCTACATTTGTAATGTAAATACAACTTATAAATCATTTTAAATATCGTGATTCACTTTGTAAATACGCCCTATTTCGTTGACAGTCCTAAGCCTGTTAAAGTAAATCACTGTATATTTACCTATATTATCAATAACATGAGCTATTTTTCAACTATTACACATAATATTTTAACCAATAACGGTTAAATTGCCCGTCTTTTATGAACGAATAATATTATAAATTCTCACTATTATTTGACTATTACCCAGTATTAAGTTAGATAACATAATATTGGCTAAGTGTTATATTCGATAATAGGAATACCAAATATACCAATATACGATCCTAATATAACACCTCTAACATTTTGGAAGGGCTCAGTTGAAATGCAGTCGAAGAAGATATAATTAAAAACCTGTCTGTTGTTTTTGTGCTAAAACGACAGAAATTTATATACATTAAAAATACAAAATAATTTTCAAAAAGAAAATCAAACATTTAATTAAATGTTAATTTAATTAAATTTAATTAACATAAAAAGAGCCACAATACCAGTCATTAGCATAGGTAAGTGTAATTGAGATAAATATTTTAGTTTTATAAGAGCCATTCGAGAAATCGAAAAAACCTGACGAATACCAGTACCAGTAGAATACCACCCACCAAACTAATTTATTTTCTGCGGTTTAAATTATAATATATCTGATTGTTTTAAGCTAAAATATGGAGAAAAATAGAATATTGACTGATCGTGAAATAGAAAAAGAGTTGAAGACCATGTTTGGTATCCAAGATGGTGAAGACTCAGAAGATGGATTGGAAGATTCTGATGGCGAAAAAACCTCTTTTAGCACAGAATTCGCCCTAATTTGTTATTTGCAAAAGATACGTTTTTTGCGCATTTATCGAACCTAATTTTGTACATACATTGTTGACGAGCACTTGTAGTAGCAGAAGGCTCGGAAAGCATGGTCCAGAACAGGCTGTAGATGAATGGGAAGAAGTCGAAGATGAAGGCAACGGAACTAATAGAGGAATTTTTGAAGTACGTAAAGCGACATAATGATATCACAGATTGTGAGAGTGAACTGAGGAAACCAGAGATATGCCTTTGGCTTCTACATCCTCAGCTAATACTGCTCAGATTATGAAAATGATAAAATAGATTAGCCGAAAACCAGTTGGGCCAATAATCCAGATATTTCTTCTTTTGATGATAACCTGCAACCTCGAAACAATTTTTCAAATAGGGCAGGTCCTCTGATAACATACTTGTACAAACGAATTTATTTGCCAGTCAATCTAATGTTAGGAAAATAATATTACAAATATTCGACAAACATTTCAGTTTGATCCAAGTTAATTTTCATACATAAAAATCAAGATTAAAAATGATATGAAAATTAACTACATCAAATTGTTTTTTTTTCGAATATTTGTGATGTTGTTTTCTAGTTTTACGCGCTCTAGTTTTATGCGCGAACATTAAGGACGATGGTCGAGCTAAGGACTGTTAAGTGAATACACACATTTCATAAACGCGTACCTTTTTCTTTTAATAATTTTTCAGGAAGCTTCAAATAATGAAACGGTAGGTCATATCATTTACTTGATTTGGCTTAATAAGAATCTGAAGATGACGAATGATCTTCCATGGATACAAGCAAAGTTAGTAAAACACTTAATGCAGCCTCTTGATTGATATATCAGTGTTCAAGTCATTCAAAATGATATGGGATGCGAAATGAGTAGAGTGGCAGCGTAAAAATATCTACACAAAAATGCCAAAAAAAATCTTCGCACAAACGTTGGCAGATACCTACTTGGCAAAAAACAGATCCTGAAATCATCAAAGTTGATTTAAAGATGCTGGTATCCATCCTTCGAATGACAAAGTGATACCCGTGGACGTGTATGATTCAGAGGTTTACAAACGGTACCAAAAAGTAGTAACAGAAAGAGACGTTACACATACAGAATGAAACCTAAAGACCCCAAAGAGGCAAATACACTAAAGCAAATATGTATAGACATATTTAACAAACAACTTCCGACGGCTAATTTCTGTGAAAAATCAAGAACTCGGTTATCTCAATATCTCTAGTGTCCAAGTTCGATATTCAAAATTTGAGTTTTGTAGCTAAACACCCAGCCGTCTTCAAGATAGCTTACACAAAGTCAGACACAAAATTCCCCAAAAGAGAATATCATCTCGAATATCATTATTAAAGAAGCACCTGTACCACCACAAAACCCTATTCAAGAGGATCTTGAATAGGGTTTGTTTTTGATTTGATCTTGACAAGATCAATCACAACGATCATTCACTCAATTGAATAAGACAAAAATGAAACTACGTCTACAAAAAAGAAACGTGTCACTAAAGGCGCTGAGGTAACTGAGATAGCTAGCAAAACTAAGAGTTTCATAAAAACAATTTCTGATGAAAATAAAGAACACAGATGTAGACAAATAGAAAAAAAATGCAAAATAATAAAAAAGGTCATTGATACGTCTTGAAAAATGTCAAACATTATTAAATACATAAATCAGAGTGCCAATAAAAATAAAGCTCCCTGGAACGTCCTCGAACAAAACACATCACAAACAAATAATATTCATACGATAAAAAGACAAATAAATTCCAAACAAGAAATTACAGATCCTTTGTTAATAAACAAAACTTTTAGTAATTATGTTATAGATATAAACAAAGAGCAATACCAGTCATTAAACCGTAATTAAAAAACCACTACTCATTGTAACAGCATCTTTATTAATTCAGTTACTTTCTTAGGAGTGAGGTATATTATCTAAAATAAAATAAATATTTGCGGACATTTCACACAACACCATCTAGCCCAAACTAAGCAAAGCTTGTACTATGGAAAGAAAGAAATCAAAGAACAAAAAAACCACGGGTACATGTCAATATCTCAATAGAAAATTGGTTAAATGTCATAGTTGAACCTTGTGAATTATCAATTCTACGATCCAGAGTCCCTATTAGAAGGAGAACACACCAGCTTACCACCGCCCAAGAAATGAAATTGAAATTGAATTGAAAAAAAAAAAGAAATTGAAATTTCAATAAATGCAAACAAAGAAAATGAGTAGGAACTACTTTGTTTCAGAAAGATTCATATTATCTGCATAAGTACAGAAACTTGTTAAAACCATTTATGCTTATGTTGTATGATGGAGAGATCCTTAATTGCATTGGTAACTTTTAGGCCACCACATCTGATGCAGATGTAATGAAATGTTTATTTCAAAATGAAGATTCCCCTATACGATAATATTTCTCTGAAAACAGAACACAAAAAACAAAGGACAATTTCAATATGTTTAAAACGGTTTTGCACTATTAAAAATCGAAAGTTTGTTGAGGAAGCATCAAAATTAGCATCATCAAGGTGTTTATTCAAAACTTGTGGGTTGTATCAGGTCAGGCCTGATTTCCTAAATTACAAGAGAATTGGTAAGGTTACTAACAACACAACGACTACCTACCTAAAGGCTACCACTGACGATACGTCCATTTAGTAGACTTCCTTTTGGATGCACTCCAAATGGAAATTTATCCAGATACGGTACCATTCACAATACTTCCATTTGGATGCATGGCGTCACTTCGAACTTTGCAATCGTACGGAACGGAAATAAATAATACTATGGATAACAATAAATTAACCGTATCTAGGTTGGCTTTTGGATCCTTTGTTAAAACAAAGGATTCCAACAAAGCATTCATCGCTGCATTTCTCTTTTCTCTGTTGTGATAATCAGGATGTTTTACTTGCCATAAACATGGATATGATTTATATTTTTCTATTACTTCCAACACAAAGTCACGCGCGGACAAAGACATAATAAAAAAAAAATATAACGCTTGACAAATACCCAGCACATGCACCACCATCGACATCAAAACATGAACTGAAACAATAACCTCAAAAAAATGGACGCCGTTTCGCCCATTCACGGACAATTCGGACTGCTTCCATATGGCGTGGCGCACGTTTCTGACATTGACGGACGGCCGCGGATGACGTCCATTTGGCCTGGACGCATGGATTTCAATCCGTTTGGAAATCCAGAGCTGCCTGACGTCCATCCAAATGGAATATTTTTTTACCATTCATGGGACGATTTTGGACGACGACTACTCCATTCGGATTAATGGACGTATCGTCAGTGGTAGCCTTAACTCCACCAACTCTACCAATGTAATAATTACCGAAACAAGAAATCTTAAATATCTCAAAAGAAAGTATGAACCAAATGTTCTCGCAAGTTTCAATCGTTTGAATTCGGCTGTGATTGGAAAGGAAATGTGGAGGCAATAATATGCTTTACAATTCATAATTTTTTGGCAATCTTTAAAAAAAAGACCCCTCTTCGATACCACTAATGATGAATACAAATGGAAATACATCACAGGAAAATAAGGAGGCATTACCCTTATTGAAATTTCAATAAATGCAAATAAAGAAAATGAGTGGGAACTAACATGTTTCAGAAAGATTCATATTTTCTGCATAAGTTCAGAAACTTGTTAAAATCATTTATGCTTATGTTGTGTGTCTTTAAAAAAAGGCGACTCTTCGATAATGACAAATACAAATGTCCGTCACAGGAACCGAAGGAGGCATTATTACCTTTATTGAAATTTCAATATAAAGAAAATTATTTGGAACTTATGAGGAAATATGTTTCAGAAAGATTCATATTCTCTGCATATGTACAAAAACTTGTTAAAACCATTTATGCTTATGTTGTGTGATGGATACATCCTTGATTGTATTGGTAATTTTCAAGCCACCACATCTGATGCAGATGTAATGAAATGTTTATTTCAAAATGAAGATTCCCCTATACAATATATCGTTGAAAACGATGTGTTTATCTTATATATATACATAACTAAATATATATATATATATATATATAACTGTAGATGTTTTTGGGACTGCATCGAGTTGTTACAAAATGAATGGAATTATCAATTCTGGGATCCAGAGTCAATAGTTATTTTAATAATTTTAATTATCGACTGCTGCGATGTGTAACAATAAAACTGTGCCAAATATGAATATAAGGATGGTACGGCGTCGCCTTGCTGCTCAACTTGGCCGGGGCCACTCCCGTGCCCCCAGATGATACTGTCTCTCTACGCAGGTTCAGTCAAGACCCCCTTGAAAATTGCTTTGGATGCATAAGAACTAATTGTGGTTCAAACCCGAACCCCACTTCTGTGCAAAAAACACATAAAATTCGTAAATTACAAGAGAATTGGTAAGGTAACTAATAATACAACGACTACCTACCTAACTCCACCAACTCTACCAATCTATAATTACCGAAACAAGCTACCTTGAATAGCTCAAAAGTAAGATTGAACCAAATGTTTTCGCAGATTTTCAATCCACGTTTGAATTCGGCAATGATTGGAAAGGAAATGTGGAGGCAATAATATGCTTTACAATATGTGGCGGGGTGCGCACATGCGTAATAGCAACACTTTGTATTATCTGCGACGCTGCACTCCCGCCGCACTACTTCCTTCCGGAACTTCCTTCCGACATATTGAATAAAATATAAGTTATATTTAATAGTTTAAAAATTTGTAGTTTAAAAACTAAAATATCCAAATCAACCGCTGAACAAATTGTTATGAAATTTGACAGAGATTCTCTAGGGCCTGGGGAAGGATATAGGCTATATTTTATCATCATCAACATCACCGAATTTCATCAATATGCTCGTAACTCCGAGAGAAGCAACTAGTATTGAATACAATCATCAGTGTACTTGAATATGTATAAATAGCGGACAATCAAGTTCTTCTAATGATGTCACATTTGTCATATTATGATATGTAGTTTAGAAGTTATGTGGGAACCATTGAATATACATAATTGCCGAATAACCCTGCTTTTGTCATTGATATAGTTAGGTAATAATCTTAAACCCCCACGCAAAATTTAGCATGAATAAAGCCGGTTTATTTAAATATTATTTGACATTCTTTTTCAGATGACACAATCCATTTATTTGGAAATTCGTTGAGTGTGATTTATGATCCGCCTCATCTAGTTAAAGGAATGAGGAATAATATCCTTTCAAAAGATGTAATTTTTGAGAATAAAACTGCTTCATGGCAAGATATAGTAGACGTGTATAACGCTGATTGTAATCATGGAGAAAGCAGAATCATGCACAAGCTAACGGATGAACACGTTATTCCTGGGAAAATAAAAAAGATGAAGGTAAATTCCATTTTTTTTCTTCACTGAGTCCTGCACATTTGCCATTTATTATATATATGTACATATATAAATATGTGGCAAAAGTTTCAGTCACACAGTGAGGCTTCTCAGGCATCCTTACTCACATGCAACAATTAACACTGACACCAGGGCTAATTACTCAGCTATGTAATGTTTAAAACTTCATCATCTGATGATTCTTGTAGCTAAGATACAAAAGATATTAAAATGATAAATACAAAAAAATTAATCATATATTTTATGTAATTTCCAGGTCAAGAACTGTGTACGCGTTTTCAGCAAAACGGTTGCGGCTGCGTTGTCATACACTGCTCAGTTTCGTAAGTACAAATAAAAAATAAATATACATATATGTTAACGGAAATGTATGTAATCCGTCATTGTATGGAATTCCTAGGAAATGTATATAATTCCTAAAATCACCCGGAAATGTGTAAAATAAATTATATTAGACACATTTCCTAGAAAATCTATACATTTCCTAAGTAGCAATTGGAAATGTAATACATTCAAGATGAGAAGAAAATATAAATACATAGTTAGAGACTTAGAAGACTTTGTTCATAGTTCTTTAGACTATAGTGCCGTTTGTGGAAAAACTACATTTTTAATTTAATCACAAAAAATAAGGTCTTTATGCAGGGAGCAGGGTCCAAATTTTAAAGTGCTTTAGATTAGGGTTTTTTTAGGAAAAGTTGGTTGGAAGGTTTTCTAAGAAGATGGTTAGCTTAGACGTAGCATTAGTTCTATGCAATTCCTAGGAAATGTATACATTTTACACAATTGATATCTGTGTATGAATAATCTTTGAAACAATATTTCATACATTTCCAAAATAGCTTCGGAATTGTATACATTACTATGCTATGCTTCTGCACTAAATCTAAGTGCTCAAGAATGGCCACTTCTATTTAGAACAGTGTTTTCTTCTTCAAAGGAAGTTTCTTTTAAATCATGTTTATGTGTTAAAAAGACCTTGGATATAATGATCCTTTTTTTTCAGCTTTATATCCGAATGGGGAGCCTGTTAGCAAGACATTGAAAAACACAGCGGAGTTCTTGTCATTCATGGACGATTTATTTGATAGTGTGAATGGAGCCACACTATTTGACAGAAAATCCAAAGGCAAAGTTCTTCGGCGTGCAGTGACGTCAACATCAACACATCACGTTTTTTGGACAGATGCCATCAAGAAGTTGCAAAATTTGAAATTCCTAACAAAGGATAAACAAGTTAAAAGTGTTCCATCCCTGAAAAACTAGATTGTTACCCTTAAAAGTTTTAAAAGAATCTGGCAATATTTAAATCAAAAGAAAAATGTTAAAATTTTGCGGCCGCGGTATTATAATTCAGACCCAGTAGAAAATTTCTTTGGCCAGGTCAGAGCATATAACTATAGGAATAATGATCCCAGTGTTTCAGCATTTAAAAACACTTTTAAATCCCTGCTCATAACCAGGTTTATAAACTTTCATTCAGAAAGTTATAATTGCGAGAATGATGAAGGCAAAGAATTACTATCTATTCAAAAACAATTACAGACAAATAAATAAAAAGAGTACACCAATTGAAAATGCATTGGTCGATAATGACAAAAAAGTGTCACATGAAATAATAAAACAGAAAGATATTCAAGTACAAGCAAGATGTGAGAGGCTTAATGTACACTCTAGAGAATATACCGTGGGATGGGTTATCCGAAAGGTTTTACAAAAAAATAACTGTAAAAAATGTAAAAAAAAATTACTCACAGCAGACGAGAGCACAGTTCATCAATGGATTGCATCGTGGGAGTATAAGGCAAAAAATAAAAGAAAATTGGCCTACCCCACTGAATATGCCGTGAGGAATTTTAGCATTATAACAAATGTAACAAATGAATATTTAAACAAAAATGCAAGTCAAGAAAACATAGCAAAAAAAATTAAACAACAGTTGTCTAAATATTCATTTGATTTCGTTGATTGTGAATCTCATAAACAGATTGTTCATGAATGCTTTCTGAATATAACAATAAAATTATTTATTTTTAATTGGTGTAATATCATAAACAAAATATTGAAAGGTGTTGATATCATGCGGCTTGATGAATCGTCTTTGCCACATATTCAGAAAATAGCATTAAATAAATTTAAAAAGAAGTTGAAAAATAAAAAGCTAAATAAGTAATTCAGTAGTTTTCTTTTTCTTCTTATGCAATACCAATAAAATTAAAATATTTTTGCATATAAATAACCATTATGACACGTTTTAGGGTGGCAGAATATTTTGCTGTCACAAGCATTAAAAAAAACGAGTTAAAAAAAACAACTGTCATCATGATACTTTGCAACGATACATTGCCAGTTGTATAAAAGATTGCCTTCTGAATACCCTTAATGTTCTGTGGACGTGATGCGTCTCAACGCTCGAGCTCTCGTGTATTTATTACTAAGAGTGAATATGTAATCGGTGATTTACAATAAACTATTGATACAGATCGCGCGGCGAGAGTTTGGCTTTGACCGTTATTGCGCAGAAATCAGAAATTGGGTATCAACGGGCAATTAGCGGGGTGCGGGGCGGGTGTGTAGGCGCACGCGGTGCTCTGATTGGCGCTCCAATCGTTCCCTGCCTCTCGCATCGATACGACGTACCGCGCACTCCTGTTGTACAATCACGTTCACAAGTGAATTGCTATTTTCGTTAATTGTTTATTGTTGTCGATTGTTATTATTTGTTGAGTTTGTTTGTTTAAGTTTGTCAGTTAAGTTTTTTTTGTTAAATATTAAAAAGTGATTTGAAAATGCGTAAAAAAAAACATTGTTTTAAAAAGGCAAGCACGGAAAATGATATATGACGTGAATTGCTTTTTAAAGAAAGAAGCTGACGAATGTATCGATTCATTGAAGCAAATTCGAAGTCAGATTGAGGAAGTTGCTTCTTTACTCAGTCAGTCGGAGAATAACCAAACTATACAGACTATGCAGGTAATGAAAACGGAAACTGTTTCTAAATTAAATTGTGTAGTCAGTAAATTAGCTAAAATTCAAAAACGGACATCGGAGGCCACTAAGACTTCAATTGGCACTGTAAAAAATATCGCAAATCAAGCCAAGAGTTCCGATTTGCTAATTATTTTCAGAACACCTGGAAAAAAACGTCCCAGAGCTAAACCAGTTACGAATATTGATAATTTTGACCAAGGTGTTATAAAAAGATGTATACACAATTTTCACAAGACGAATAATGAACTTCCCACCATTGGGAAACTAAAAAAGAAACTTGAGGAAGATATAAACTTTAAAGGGTCAGAAACAAGTCTTCGTGTAATTGTAAAGGAGTTAGGATTTCGCTGGAAAAAACAGAAAACAACCGTAAATTACTAATAGAAACATCGAATATCCGATTACAACGCATTGAATATTTAAGAAAAATAAGAAAATATCGACAAGAAGGAAGACCCATTGTTTACACAGATGAATCCTACGTAGATTCATCGCACTCAACAACCAAAGCCTGGAGCGATGGCCCTACGGAAGGACTAAAAAAACCCATTTCTAAAGGACAACGAGTCGTGATAGTCCACGCAGGATCTGAAGCTGGGTTTATACCAAATGCTTTATTAACTTTTAAAGCCGGCACCAAAACAGGGGACTATCACGACAACATGAATTACGAGAATTATGAAAAATGGCTTAGGACACAATTAATTCCCAACCTACCACCCAATTCTGTAGTGGTTGTCGACAACGCCTCATACCACAATAAACAATGGGATTTAGCACCGTCCTCCAATACCAAAAAAGCCGATATGCAGAATTGGCTAACTGATAAAGGCATACAATATGATTCAACAATGCTCAAGCCACAATTGTACAACTTGATAAAAGCTAATAAAGAAAGATTTAAAACTTTTTCAATAGATCAAATTTTAGCAGAAGCAAACCATAGCATATTGAGATTACCGCCTTACCATCCAGACCTCAACCCCATAGAAATGGCATGGGCTACTATTAAACAATATGTAGCTAGCAAAAATGTTAAATGGAATTTACAAGAATGTACCAAACTTATCAAAGAAAAAGTATCCTTAATGGATGCCCAGGAATGGGAAAAAATATGTAAAAAGGTAAAAGATATAGAAGAAGAGTACGCCAAGAGTGACCATGTAGTTGATTTACTTACCGAGCAATTTATAATTCGCGTCGATGATAGTTCCGAAGACGATGATTCTGATGATGGTTATGAAGATGATGATGATGACAACTGCGACCGAGGAAGCCCTGAACCCGGACCCTCAACAAGCAAAAGACGTTGCACAATTTCGTGTCGCGGCAGCACCACTGGACCATGCGGTGATTTCATAGAAGGCGTTAAACCTTTAACTGATTCAGAATCTGAATAGCACTGCTGCTAAGACTTTTTTTTAACACTAGAGTGCACGCGCGGGCTACATATGTAACCCAGCGTGTAATATTGTCGTATATAATTTTTGTTTGCCGCGCTACAGCGCTATCGTCTAATGTATTCCTCAAGCATTACCCCCCGCTCCCGCCAGTAGCGTGCCGACTCCCGCGGCTCACGGACGTCTGCAAAAATCGCCCTTGAAGTTGGTGGGCTACGCCTGTAGCCCGCGCGAGCGTTAGAGGAAATTAAGTGTTTAGTGTGCAAGTGGTGAAATTGAGGTAAATATGAAACATTTGTTGCAGTATTACAACAAAACGTACTGTTAATTAATTTTTAAGTGTTTGTTGTTTGTATTTATGGGTTTTTCATGTATCTTTATTCTGTTTTGTTCACTTTTTAGATGGCGGGTAACTCGAACAGATTGTGCGACCAAATACAAAGATGGCTGCTGGAGGTGGAGGATAATGAAGACGACGACATTTCGAGCGAAAGTGAGGAAGACGGAGAATCCGCGGAACAAAGTGGCCCGCTTGGATCTCCTCACCATTCTGATACGGAACAAGATGGCGAGGAAGACGAGGACGAAGATGAAGACGTGCCTCTATCGACTTTGGCTTCCTATCAGTCTCGTAATGGTACAAAATGGAGCAAGATTGCACCGCCCACTTCAAGAACCAGATCTCACAACATTTTAGTCCGTCCACCAGGCCCAGTAGGTGTAGCAAAAGACGCTAAAACGGCTCTCCTATCATTCCTGCTGTTTTTTGACGCTGATATTTGGAACGTGCTTGTTGATTCAACAAATATTTATATTGATATCATAAAAAGCAAATACCAAAGGGACAGAGATGCGTCTCATACCGACGTGATAGAAATCAAGGCACTTATAGGTATTTTATTGGTGATTGGAACTTGCCGTGCGGGGCGAAGAAATTTGAAGGACTTCTGGGATAACTCAAAAGGAACTGGCATTGAAGTGGTGTATACAACTATGTCAGAGAGCCGATTCCGATTCCTACTGCGCGCCCTCCGCTTTGATGATGTAAGAGATAGGCAAGCTCGTCAACAAAACGACCGACTAGCTGCTATACGTCAAATTACGAGTATTATGTTACATAACTGTAAGAAATATTATACTCCAAGCGAAAATCTTACTATTGACGAACAATTAGTAGCGTTCAAGGGACGTTGCGCGTTTGTGATGTACATGCCAAACAAGCCAGCCAAATTTGGCATAAAAATCGTTATGGTGGTGGATCTCAAATACCCATATGCCTATAATTTTGAAATCTACGTGGGAGCGCAACCAGAAGGACCCTTTCGGGAATCGAATAAAGTGTCTGACATCGTAAACCGAATTTTGAGTTCATTATTCGGCCTAGGATGTAATGTAACTATGGATAACTGGTTTACTAGTGTGCCTACATGCAAAGAACTATTGGCTCACAAGATTACAACCGTAGGAACACTAAAAAAAAATAAACCAGAGATACCTGAACTGTTCAAAACTACACAAAACAGAGAAATAAACGGATCCATTTTCGGATTTCAGCCTGATTGCACACTAGTCAGCTATGTGCCAAAACGAAATAAGGTAGTATTGTTATTGTCTACCCTCCACAATGATGATAAAATTGATGCCGCGACTGGCGATGCTAGAAAACCTGAAATCATCACATTTTATAATCACACCAAATACGGCGTCGACATTTTTGATAAAATGTGTAGACAATACGATGTTTCTCGTAACAGTCGCCGATGGCCTCTCACGCTGTTTTATAATTTTGTAAACATGGCGGGCATAAATGGCCTGGTAATATATCAGATGAATAACCCTCAAATGAAAGTGATCCGTCGTCAATACCTCCAAGAAGTCGGATTTGATCTTGCAAGACCTTCTATTGAGCGTCGTATATCCCAACAAAATATACCCAGAGGTATTAAACTGAAAGGCAGACTACTTCTAGGATTGGCAGAACAACCCTTGCAACAAAATATGCCTATTCGGGGAGGAGTTGGTCGGTGTGCTTTTTGCAGTAGGGCTCGCGACCGTAGCACGCGCAAGCAATGCAGCAAATGTATGAGGCGTATTTGTAGCGAACATCAGGCAGTCGTGTGTCCGGAATGTATGCCAATAGACTGATTTATTACCCGTTACTTTGATAATAGATTCAATTAGATTAAAATAAACGCCTTTTGTGATAAATATTACGTTCCTAAATAAAAATAAGACTAAGAGAACTCAACCCTTTCAAATATTTGTTGATTTTTAAGAAGTTTATGTTTAAGTTTCAAATTATAATAAAGAATCTAAATTTTGTTGATTTTATGAGCCATTTTGATAAAAATAAATATGTTTAGTAATTATATGCTGTGTTTTACTCATTTTTTTGCCTTATTCAGAGAAATAATTGACCCATAAGTGGCCTACACCTGTAGCCCGCGCGTGCGCTTAAGGAGTATTTATGGGCGCGTGCACTCTAGTGTTAATGTTAATTTTTGTATTTAATAATTATTTTAAGTTTTCTTTTGTTTGTATGTACCAATTTTACATGTATCTTGGAATAAATAATTTTATTAAAAAACAATTATTTAGAATTTTCATCGCTGTCTCTGTAAACTTTAAAAGGAAATAAACATGTTATATAAGTAAAATAACTATCAATAGTTTTAATAAATGAAGAAGTTTATCTATTTCGTATTATTTTCTAGCATTATTACCACTGTACATGAATTTTGACCCACTCAAATATCCAACCTGGTACATAAAAAAGGAAAAGTATTGTGTGCGTGACAGTACCCATGCGCAGTAATCCCCTCCACCCGAAGGTCAAAGCCAAACTCTCGCCGCGCGATCTGGCTGTTTCTCGTGATTGGACCCAGAAGCGATAAATCCATCATGTTTTGGCAATCTTTAAAAAAATGACAACTCTTCGATACCACTAATGATGAATACAAATGTACATCACAGGAAAATAAGGAGGCATTACCCTTATTGAAATTTCAATAAATGCAAATAAAGAAAATGACTAAAATGTTTCAGAAAGATTCATATTTTCTGCATAAGTTCAGAAACTTGTTAAAATCATTTATGCTTATGTTGTGTGATGGTTACATGCTTGATTGTATTGGTAATTTTCAAGCCACCACATCTGATGCAGATGTAGTGAAATGTTTATTTCAAAATGAAAATTCCCCTTTACGACAATATTTCTGTGAAAACGATGTGTTTATCTTATACATACATAACTATATATATACGATATATATATATTATATAACTGTAGATGTTTTAGGGACTGCATCGACTTGCTACAAAATGAATGGAATTATTAAGTCTGCGATCCAGTCTCTATTAGAAGGCAAACACACCAGCTTATCACCGCCCGAGCAAATCGAAGCAAATGTATTACGATTTGCAAATGAGTGGAAAAGGTTATCAATGGTTATTTCAAACGGGACTATCGACTGCTGCGATGTAACAATAAAACTGTGGCAAATATGAATATAAGGATGGTACGGCTTGGCCTTGCTGCTCCACTTGGCCGGGGCCACTACCGTGCCCCCAGATGATACAGTCTCCCTACGCAGGTTGAATCAAGACCCCCTTGAAAATTGCTTTTGATGCATAAGAACCAATTGTGCTTCAAACCCAAACCCCACTTCAGTGCAGTTTGTTGCAGCATTGAAAGCTAGTATGGAGACAAATTCATTGAACATGAATGACAACAGTGTCTTGTTAAATAATTTTAAAGTGTTTCTTTGCAAAGGCAACGAATAAACAAATTGATGAGACTTCTACACCATTATTAGTAGAAACGATTGATGAATAAGAGACAGATATCGGTAGTTGATCGGTAGTTTCTCCAATTTACAGACCATAAATAGAATGATCAATGAAGACAGCCGACGATCAGAGACGATTTTCTCTTTAGGAAAACTTAAGGACCTTGAAGCTGTTCAGGTCCTAGTAAGGAGATTAAAACAAATAGAACTACCCCCAAGACATGACAATTTACTAGAAGTAATGTTTCAGCAAATTGATTGCACATTCAAAATTGCTCAAGCACTGAGAGAACGAACGTGGGGGTTTCCGATCATGGGAATAACGAGTCCAGTTCCGTGCGAGCAGATCAAACTTAAACTTTGATTCAGCCCAAGAAGAGGAGAGAACAGATTGTATAATTGTTAAAACATCATATAAACTAAAGAACGAAGGGAAGAGAGCATTCCAAGAGAGAGGGCCCTTTGAACCTTATCTCGGATCGGCTACACCCGAAAAGATGATCAAGCCCAAATTAACTGTGGTTAATCCAAATCCCCTAGTAAAATCAGTAATGAAGCTATACTATATCCTAACTTACTTAGAGAGAATGGACAAGGAGAGCGAATTAATAGGTCTAGTAACAAGAATGATCAACGACAAACTCCAGATGCTTCCTGAAGAATTTCGAGTGACCCCTTTGTCAGATTGGTGCGGAAGAAACTATGGGGGGAGTTATGAACATAGATTCAAAGTTTCATCCCAAAAGAGATCCGCTCTATATTCACTAACAGAAAATCTTGCCACTCATGTAACAATAAACACAAATCTGCTTGGGAAATCATTAAGAGAGATATTCTTGTTTATTCAGAATTATATAGCCGAATTAGCAATGAGAGGGTATCCGATATTTGATACTTATGCAGTTCCATTAAACTGCCAAAGTTGCACATAATATAATAAATACCCCAATCTCCCTTCAGACTAGTAATCTTCTATATAAATCTAGAATAATAATGGATTTAGCTCCTTCTTACTTGAGCCAAATTGATCTCTCTCCTTGTATTCAGATATGTATCCTTGCAATGTCGGTATCTCTTGGAAGAAAGCTTTCAAGCACTAGATTACATGAATCTGAAGTACACAGTGCACTGGAATCCTTCAAAAATATAAAGACGGAAGACTCCTCTGAAAGAACCAGTAGCAATATCATGTCAGAATTCAGAGGGTCTGATTTCGATTACGTCTTGGTTGGTGCTCTTCAATCCAGTAAACAACTTTATGACTTTGTGATAGGAAAATCTCGGGATTATCCATTATCGCTTTTTGAACATCTTGCTTATCTCATTATTAACAGTGACCGAATGGATGAATTGTTGTGTAAACTAGATATTAAAGTGGAGAAACACTCATCTATAACCAGAACAAGTGGGCTGTCTAAAATACTTGCTATTTCAGTAAGAGACTACATCAGGAAGAGGTTAGATATCTTCTTTAGGGCCTGTGCATTCACAGTATTTCACTCGGACTTGATTTCGAAACAAGCTTATTTGTGGAGATCTTTTATGGGTTTTCTGATTAACAAGGATCCCCATCTTTCTGAGAACCAAAAGAGAGGAATTTTGAGAATTCCAACAGGGGGAGGAGATAGTGTTAATAAGTGGGCTCAACAGTTGAAAACTGATGAAGTCAAGGGTCTGATGATACTCATCCCCTTTGATGAAAATTATGCAATCTCAGTATGGAGGGACTTGAAAGGCTCTATCAATGAGAATCTATGCCCTATTTCGCCTTTTTTTCAAAGACTCATGGCCAGCTGCACACCCCCTTCAAGAAATGAGGGGATATTAGACATACTCATGTTATTGAAATCAAAGTGCTTTTCTCATAATTCTCTTAAAGAAAACGGAAAGAATAAAGAATTGTCTCACTTATTCCCATATACTGGACTAATATACAATACTCTCCAGAGCGACGAAGTGGAAATGAAAGAGAATGTTTTAAATATAAACCCTCCAGCATTAGTTGGAGATTGTTGCAAGCCCCTAGAGAGATTAACAGGATTATCGGATATATGTATTGGTGACAGACATTACAAAGCGGGACTTCGTGGAGAAACTTGTAAAAGTTATCAAACTTCAGAAGAAAGATATTCTCATTCTTAACATGGATGCAGAATTAAAGACTGATATGAACAATGTCGACAAGTTGGAAATCTACCTACCTCTTATGAAAACATTCTTATCTCCGGATGGACTACTCATTAATAAGATGTTCATAAATAATTATTCTGAGACAGCAAAGATCTGGGAAACTTGTAAGTCACATGGTTTTCTATGTAATTTCCATAAACCATCATCGAGCCATCCCCACAATAAAGAGTTCTACGTTGTTTGTTTCAACGAAAGGTCTCGACACCATGTCTCTGAGACACTCTTAGGAGAATCAATTATTGGTGATTGGGGTTGGAGAGAAAAGAATATACAAGTTCTGTCTACAAGAGAGAACAGGATAAATTTAATTACTCACCTTGTAGGGCAAGCATTAGAGCCCATATACACTCTGTTTAAAAATCATCAGTGTCTATGGTCAATTAAGAGAGAATATTCAAGTCACGAGATCACTGTTGATTTCCCTTTAAAAAAGAATCAGAGAAACCTCATATGTTGTTTATTGGCAATTGAAAGAGAAGATGAGGTAATTGATTTCCACACAAAAGAGATTATTTACATGCCCTTTTTAAGTAAGGATCTAATTGCGACACTCCTCGTTCTGTCTATCATAACCCGGCTGTATAAAAATCACAACCAATTGGTGTCAGCTCTTGATTCCATTTCGGTCATGAGTATCAGCTGTGACACGTAGTCGATCGTCTCGAGAAGAGATTTAGGTAAAACTAGTTTAGAAAAAACCGGGTGAAACAAAATGTCTTCTGAGTATTTGAAATTGAAATTCCAGAAGGTTTTGTTTCCGTTATTCGTTTTGTGACGCACGAGATATATATACCTCAGTGTTCTGGAGAAATGTAAGATTGTGCATGTTTGCGATTAGGTATATAGTAAAAATATTGAAAACAATTGCCAAACATGCAAGAAGATCTCTTTAGCTGACTGAGGCTGACTTTTATTTACATCCTTTATGGAGTATGATGAATATAAAACTAACCTAAATTACATCTAAACAAGTTTCTGTGAATTCGTTGAATATGAATAATTATTTAAAATAAAGCTCACAACGAAAAAAATAAACTAAATGTAATGAAGAAATGTGAGTAATTGAATTATAACTGGCTGGAAGGGTGCAATAAACACATAAAAAACAAAGCACAATTTCAATATGTTTAACGGTTTTAAAAACCACTAAACATATAAAACTAAAAACTTATAAAAACCTTACACTGACAGACTTATTAAAAATACAGTTTGTTGAGGAAGCATCGAAATTAGCATGTTTGTGAATTGTATCAGGTTAGGCCTGATTTCATAAATTACAAGAAAATTGGTAAGGTAACAACAACTAACAATACACCGACCTTCCTAACTCCACCAACTCTACCAATCTTATAATTACCGAAACAAGATATCTTGAATATCTTAAGATGATTCCTGGTAATTAAACAACATTTTTATGTTAACTTTATTTCAAGAATACTTGCTTGAATAATTAATTTTTCATATATGTGTGTGTTGATTATCTTACTTCGATTAATACAAAGACAGAAACATAAAACAAGTAACTTTCCTCGATAGAAAAAAAATCAGAACTTACCTCTAAAAATAACATTTTATGAATTTTATGTCGTAGTCATGTACATTCTGCACATTAAAATAATTAAGAATGTAGATAATATCATATTAAACATTAACCAGAAATCAGTTCTTAAAGAAACATAAAATTGAATTTTTAATTAATTTTTATTTAGTATGGCGCTTACGTTATTTTTTTCGAGCAGGTTGCATGTTTCTTCTCTCTATCTATTTACGTTGCTATCGCATAGTTCTATCACTCTCAACCATTTACTCAGTTCGCCCGTGTGCATCGTGCGCGACGGTTCTGTGTCGGTTGACGCTTGACGAGCTTTATTAATTTATTTTTACTTCTTTTATTTAATTTTTAGGATATATTGATTTCAGATAGTTTTATTTCTTCGTGCGTATAAGTGACCTTCCTTGTAAATAAGTAGTGCCTTAGCATAAGTTGTAAATACTTTATAAACTTTTAAATTTAAATATGGGTAATAAAACAAAGTATAAAAAAATCAATCGAAGATTATTCAAGAAATTTCAAAGAGAACAATTACATATGATGAGAGAAAAGAAAAAGTAAGTCCATATCTTCTTTTTTTTTGTAAAAACGTTTTTTAGTGTACACAAATATTAAAATTATGATAACAACAAAATTTTACTTAGAATATTTTTTTACGTTTCCAGAACTGGCCTTTTATCAGATATAAGTAATATTGATATTTTGCTAACTGCACCAGCATCGGCAGAAGTCCATTCGGAACAAGTCCAGCCAGCCGCGGCCGGATCAGAGAGGTCAACGACTGCTCCCACTGTTTTAGAAGAGGGCGATACAGTGGAGTCGCAACCACAACTAAAAGTTTTAAAGGATCGAAACTTGAAAAGGTAAAGGTGTTATTTTTGTACTACTGTTATAATCAAAAGTATATTGCATTTGAAATAAATTGTTTTAACCGACTTTAAAACAGGGAAGTTTTCGCACTTTTTTTTATTTGGCGATAATTCATTGGTTGAAAATCAATTAGGTATTAATAAGTAGTAACTTTGTTTGTTAATAAATATCTAAATTACATTATATAAAACGGGGTATTATATAGGTATACTCACGGGGTACCTATTATCTATATATATAAAAGCGAAATACCACTCACTGATTAATCACGAAATCTCAAAAACTACATAAGCTACGAAGCTAAAATTTGGCATGCATGTTTTTTATGGGGTATATATGTCATCTAAGAACGGATTTTGCAAAAGAGCCGAATTAAGTAGGTCTAAAGGGGGTTGACAATTTGTATGAAACATCCTTGATTTTAGTGCTAGGACCTTGAAATTAAGTATTTGGATTAAAAAATAAACACAAATTACAAGTGTAACAAAATTTTTGCAACAGGGATGAATTAAGGATTATATGCAGGCGATTGAAATTTTCCACAAAAGTACCACGATTTTTACGAATAATATAAATCAACAAATATTCTATATTTTACGGCAGAGATGAATTAAGGTGGTTAAATTAGGGTCGAAGTATTCTATGAAATACGCACGATTTTCACGTTAGTGGGACGGAACGGAAACGAGTTGTGACCTAGATTTAAGTGCAGTGATAATAGATGCGACCTGGGAGCGCAATGTGTCGAATAAGTGCACGGGCTTGAATAGAATGGAAGTAAGGCTGGAGCGAAAAGAAAATGCGACGAGGGATCGAGGTGGGGACAGGGCGGAAGTGAAGCAGGAGCGGAACGAAAGTAGGGGGGGAGCGAGATGAGAGTGCGTGGGGAGCGAAGTAGGAGTGAGACAGAATCTACATTTGAACCGTGTGAGTGCGAGACGATAGTGGAGTGGGAATGAGGTGAAAAGTATTCAGAGTGGAATGGGACTTGGGTTGGGAACGAACGTGCGACGGGAGCAAAGTGGATGTAGGATAGATGTGAGATAGGAGCGGAGTAAGTGCAGGGTGGGAGTGAAGTAGAAACGAGGTGGGATCGGGACAGGAACTGAACGGGAGCAGGTTAAGAGCGGGGCGAAAAAGGGACGAGGAGTTTATTTTTCATTTAAATAGATCTACGTTTGACAACATACTCGACACAAACAGATTGGGTCGGCAGTTAAGTTGGAGCGCAGCGGGTGTGTTTTCTTACGCGTACGAAGTTACGGATAACAACTAGTATTATATAAAACTACAATACCGCGCACGGAGCGCCCTCTAGTTAATAAAATATATCTAAATTGAACTCTTCTGTATAAGGATAATTGAAGTCGATTATTTTTGTTTTCTGTAAGCAGGTTTTTGTCACTAATATGGATTAATATATTAATTTTAATTATTTAATTTTAAAAGGAGGATTTTATGTGATATTTATAGGCAACGTCAATCGATTCACAAAATACGAGATCATGGAGAAGAAGTCGAAGAAAATACAGAGTTGCAGAGCTCGCCACTGCCATTCGAGTACACAGACACTCCTAATAAAGATGAAGTAAGCATTTTGATATATTGGTTAGTATTTGATAGAAAGAGCATGGAATTATAGAATTGCATGGAATTATGATAAATTATTGTACCTTTTTGACTTCAAATAGAAAGAAAGTAGTCTGAAAAGAGGTTATAATTTGTGATTTTTTCGTAACTGTTTTTTTTTTTATTATTTTCAGGATCCAAATCTACAGGCAGGCCATAGAATAATAGAAATTAACTATTTTGTGCAAGAACTAGCTCGTATTTCAGCTCATTCGTCATTGTTTGACTGCGGTTTAGAGAGCATGGAGCTAACTAAGGAAAAATCTTGTGGGCTGATATCTGCATTTACCTTTACATGTAAACTTTGTAAGCAAAATTTTAAAATTAAAAATACCAAAGCTAACTTAAATAAAAATGCAGTTGAGGGAATGATGGTAGCTGGTTGTGGTCATGCTCAACTCAAGCAGATCTCTGCTTCGCTCGATTTACCCATTATGTCAGAGCATACTTTTAAGATTTCTCATGACCTCGTATCTGATGAATGGGAAGTAACTGCATGGGAAGAAATGAAAAAAGCGGGAGAAAAAGAAAGAGATGCTGCCATAAAAGAAGGACGAGTTAATAAAGATGGCATACCAGAAATTGATGTTATTGTAGATGGCTGCTGGTGCAAACGTTCATACAAAACGAATTACGCTGCTCTATCAGGGGCAGCTACTATTATTGGAAGGCGATTTGGCCAAGTGCCGTGGCCGTGAAAAATAAATATTGCTGCATTTGCGCCAGAGCAGAAAAACGTAATGAGACAGTGAAGCAACACGAGTGTTTTAAGAATTTTACAGGACCATCTACTTCTATGGAATCTGTAATAATAGCAGAAGGTTTTAAGCTATCAATAGAAATGCATGGGCTTATCTACGCAAGGTATATTGCAGATGGTGACAGTAGCACCTACTCTAAAATTTTAGAATGTCGACCATATCTAACTTTAACAGTAGAAAAAATAGGCTGCAAGAACCATATATTGAGAAATTATTGTAACAAATTGCAACTAAAATCAGACACACGCTATTCAATAGCCGATCGTAAATTACTGACAAATGAGAAAATTTTGTCTTGCAGGAAATACATATGCAGTGCTATTAAATATTACAGTAGCCAACAAAATAAATCTGAAAATATTAAACACTTGTATAAGGATATATCAAAAGCCATGTTTCATGCATTTGACTGACATGAATCCTGCAATAAAGAAATTTGCTCTAAACAGTCGAATTCACTGAACTCTCAATTCTCCAAAAGTTTTCTATGGCAGAAGATTCAGTTCTTGACAGGAAATGTGGCAAATCAAGCTAGAAGTTTGATAGAAAATGTAGATAGCAATGTTGTAGAAAGGTTAAATGGAGTAATCGCAAAGTTTGTTGGAGGCAAAAGAGTTAATTATGCTCTTAAGCGCTCTTATCAAGCAAGGTGCGCTGGAGCTGTTATTTCTTTTAACACAGGAAAAATATTATCTACAGTACATAAAACGATTTATAACGAAAGTCCACCAAAATCTGTTCAAAACTATGAAAACGCCAAAGAAGCTAAGAGACAGTACAACCAAACCTTAATTAGAAAAAAAAATCGAAATCTGTTTTCAAAAAAGATTGACTTCGATTACGGTGAGAATGCCACTAAGCCTGATTTAGACCCAGAAAGCTTTGACCTTGCAAAGTCAACATTCTTAAAGAATTTGGAAAAGACTAAAGAAGAACGAAATGATATTGAAAAACGAACAATTCTCCAAGCTGAATGTGGGGAGTGGTTGGAACTTCGTCGAAATTTATTGACAGCCTCTCAGTTTGGAAAGGTTATTAAAAGGAAAGTCATAAACAGTTGTGCCAATATAGTAAAAAATATGCTATATAAATCTAACATCGACCACGTAGCTTCCATAAGTCATGGCAAAAAAAATGAAAAAATTGCCTTAGAGCAATTGTCTAGTATGCTTAATATAAATATTGAGCATTGCGGGTTATTTATTGACCAAGAACACCCATTCCTTGGGGCTACTCCTGATGGAATAACCGAGGATATGGTAGTGGAAGTTAAATGTCCTATAGCTCCATACAAAATGGGAATAGATGCAGCTATAGAAAATAAAAAAAATCATTTTTGGAGAAATGATGATAAAACTAATAAAGTTGCAGTAAATAAAAAATCTGATTGGTATTTCCAAGCCCAAGGTCAAATGCATATTTGTCAAAAGGATAAGTGTTTATTAGCTGTGTGGTATGGAGAACACAAAATAATAATCGGCCAAGTGCGAGTCGGACTCGCGCACGAAGGGTTCCGTACTATCATCTATAATACTACAAAGTTTATTTCTGTTTATAAAATAACGAGAAATCAACGAAATTCCATGTAGTAAATTGCAAACTTATAGGTAGGATTTCGATACACATCCGGGCAACATGACAACGCTCGCGCGAATACGCGCGGCTCGGCTATGGCTCGCTCCGTGATGTTACCTCCCCCGCTACCCGCGCGGCCGTTGCTTAGCAACCGCCTCGCGCTCGCGCCACCACCACACCGCGGCGCGGCGCTCGCACCGCGTATTAGGTATTTATTTTTATAGTTAATATATTTCTAAATATTTACTTACAAAAAATATTCAAATTTCTACCTGTTAATAAGGATCGAGTAAAAATTGCTTAAAAATTACGTTTGTTGTATGGGAGCCCCCCTTTAATATTTACTATATTGTTATTTAATTATTTATTTTGAAAGGTAATATACAAGTAAATATTCTGTGAAAATTTGAAGCGTCTACCTGTTACCGTTTTTAATATTGAGCAAAAAAATACGAAAAAAACACGTTTATTGTATGTTTATTGTATATAATTTTTAGTATTTGTTGTTATAGCGGCAACGGAAATACATCATTTGTGAAAATTTCAGCTTTCTAGCTATCACGGTTTATGAGATACAGCCTGGAGACAGACAGACAGACAGACAGCGAAGTCTTAGTAATAGGGTCCCGTTTTTACCCTTTGGGTACGGAACCCTAAAAACCGAAATAATCAAAAGGGATGATAAGTTTTGGAAAGAACAAATGGAGCCAAAATTATTGAAATTTTATTTTGATTGCTTGCTTCCTGAACTAGTGGACCCAAGATTTGTTAGAAACATGCCAATTCGTGATCTAGGATATGTTATTAAAAAGAATGCTGAAAATGAAGAGGAAAGTCGGACTGATGATTATGAATTATATGAAAATGAACCAAACACAACGCAAGAAATTTCATCAAATGAAGATATTCAACTTATCTTAGATTTTGAAAAGTTTTGAATTTTGAAATAATATTTGGACCTAATTAAAATTTAAGATTTATTATCCTATTAACTTATTTATTATAGGTACCTATTTATTTCCTTTAAAAAAGATTTTTCTTGTAAAGATCTTTTAGTTTTGCAGAGAAATCATAAAACCCGGAATAGATCTGTAAATCATAAGCCTCCTAATATCCCCACTGTTAGGGTACTGGCCTACTCTTCTCAGAAAGTGTATAGTTTATAACCCCAACCCTGAACCAGTGCATGTTGGGGATATTACAAATCTTCGAACTTGTGAGTTTAAGAACTTTCTGGTTTCCTCAAAATGTTTTCTTACACATATTATAGTTAAAATGTGTATGTTAGCATGTTTGTTACTCAATTTCGTAAAATAGCTCAACAGATTTTGATGATATTTTGGTATTCTATAGTTTATACCTAACCTAGGCTAGCCTAATGAGTACGAGTTCCCTTCGAATGCAACTGTTGGCAATAGTTTAATTCCAAAATACATATATTTATTTCTGTTACCTTTTGTAAACTACCTGTAGGTAGTATTAAAATAATAATAGTGTTTTAATGAATGACCGTGATAGTTTTAAAAAGGGTATTAAAATAGTTTTAAAATTCTTAATCGAAATGTGCAGTCAAAGACCATCTGAGGTTCTGGTAAACTGAAGCTCAGGTTCTGGTTATTTCAGCAAATCAGTCTTCAATATACGTTCCGGTCCTTTTACCATACTACCAAATACTAAATTTTTCAATAAATAAAAGAGCAAGACATGGTTTATCGGAGGTCGCGGGTTCGAATCCCGCTCGCGGATAAAACTTTTCTCTTATATTATTTATTTAAAAATGTATCAATAACATAACATGTGTTTCATGTTAAATAAAAAATATACTAATTACTATATACTTTTATTTTTAATAAAGGTTGTATATTTTGTGAAGAACGAATAAAGAAGATAAATATTTAATAAAATAATCACAATCCCACACGTATAATAAAATAAACATAAGCGTAAATTGACTCCACTACATCTCTGTTCTAAATCGCTACTTCCTTGCGCGCGGATTTCAAATTTTGTTGTACGTAATGCCCGCTTCGCGGGGTCAAATATGCTCGCTTGCATATTTGACCCCGCCCACTTTTTATCATTTTCGCAACGAGGTATCGTCTTAAAGGTAAGATTGAACCAAATGTTTTCGCAGAGTTTCAACCCACGTTTGAATTCGGCAATGATTGGATAGGAAATGTGGAGGCAATAATATGGTTTACAATCCATTATTTTTGGCTACCTTTATAAAGAAAGACAACTCTTCGATACCCCAATCCGCTACGGCGCTAAAACCCGTAAAAAGTCTGCGTAAGTTGCAGAGAGAAATCTGCTACACGTAAATTGCAGAGAGTAATCCGCTATGGCAATAAAGCCCGTAAAAAAACTGCGTCAAATGCAGAGAAAAATCCGTTAAAACAAATTCTGCGTAAATTGCAGAGAAAACTGCTACGACACTAAGGTCCATTAAAACCAATTCTACGTAAATTGCAGAGTAATCCACTATGGCAATAAAGCCCGTAAAAAAATCTGCGTCAAATGCAGAGAAAAATCCGCTATACTAAAGTTTGGTAAAACAAATTCTGCGTAAATTGTAGAGAAATCTGCTACGGTAAAATAATTTCTGCTTCAATTGCAGAGAAAAATCCGCTATAATACTTAAGTCCGGTAAAGCAAATTCTACGTAAATTGTAAACAAAAATTCGCTATATAATGCCCCCCACGGCGCTCTGAATTGAATAATGCAAATATTCGTTACGAAGCGCCATGCCGGCCAACGCGTCGGGCACCCCGCGCCTCAGTCCCTCACCGGCGCTTACGTTGAGCGGTCGTTTGCATTCTCTCTGTGTTGATATCATTGAAATTATTGACGTTTTTTTACCAAATACATTATGTGATGATATTTTATAATGGAAAATAATATTGTGTGCAGCCAAGAAAATTATTGTGAACTTACTATGGAAGACTTTGATTTCACGCATGCGGATTTAGAAGAGCTTTCAAACTTGGAAATCAGTGCTTTCATAGAGTTGGTTAGTAGAGAACAAAGTAGTGGGGACGAATCAGAACAACTGCACTTGCCTCGAAAACGGAGACGACTAGTTATAGCTTCGGAAAGTGAAACAGATTCAGTCGAAGATTTTGTTTTGAGTAACTTACCTTCAAACTCACTCGATCACGCGAGGAAATGGAGAGATACCACTGGGCAATCCGCCCGTGTGATTCCATTCACTGAGCCCACAGGTGTAAAATTACCATACTCAACAATGATGAATCAGGCTGACCCTGAAGACTTCTATGCTTTGCTAGTTCCCGACGGATTATTTGAAATAATAGCAGAGGAAACAAATACTTTTGCTGCTCAAAGTCTCTCCGAGCGTCATCTAAAGCCATCTTCACGATCACATGCATGGACTCCATGGACTCCATGGATGAAATGAAATGTGATTTTGGATAGATACTGTTCATGGGGCTTGTAAAGTTGCCCAAACTAAGTCATTACTGGAGCAAAGGCAAAGTGCTGGGTCAAACGTTCCCCCGTACCGTCATGAACCGTAACCGATTTGAATTACTTCTACAGTATTTGCATTTTGCAGACAACGATAACATAAATCCAAATGACCGCATTGGTAAAATCAGATACCTTATAAACTTATTGAACAAAAACTTTGCTCAATTTTACTCAGCCAAAGAAGATGTGTGTGTAGATGAGAGCATGATCCCTTTCAGGGGGAGGCTCTCTTTTCGGCAGTATAATAAGTCAAAAAGACACAAATATGGAATCAAGCTTTTCAAAGTTTTCACAAATCCAGGCTATACCTTAAAACTCCAGGTATACAGCGGTAAAAGAATTGATACAGTCAACAATACACCAACCAAAGTAGTCTTATCACTTTGTGAAGATCTATTGAATAAAGGACATACCATCGCGACCGACAACTGGTATACCAGCTTAGAATTGGCATACGAGTTGTTGAAGAAGGAGACACATTTTTTAGGAACAGTGAGGAAGATCAGAAGAAACTTGCCAAAAAAAGTCGTTGAAGCAAAATTACAGCGTGGAGAACATATGGCACAAGAAAATGAGGATGGAATTACTGTCCTAAAGTGGATGGATAAAAGGGATGTATTTATGATGTCTACTAAGCATACTGACACATTTTGTAAAATCAAACTAAAAGGCAAGAGCGTTCGGAAACCTAAAATGGTTCTAGAATACAACAAAATATGCAAAGCTTCAGTCGACATGAGCGACCAAATGACAGCCTATTCTACACCACTTCGCAAATCTGTGAAGTGGTACAAAAAACTAGCAATAGAACTAATTTTGAACACAGCGGTTATCAATGCGATGATCATGTATAAAGAAACGACTAACAAAGCAATTTCAATGGTAGAATATAGAAAAAAACTCGTGGAGTACCTTACGACCACTGACACTTCAGAAACTGACCGTTCAACAGGAACGCGCCCAAGAAGACTGAAACATGAACTGGAGAAAAAACCCGGAGCAGTAAAAAAAAACAGAAGATTCTGTGTTCTTTGCTACAAAAATAACACGGAAATAATGCCAAGGATTGAGGCGAAAAATAAGACTAAAAAAGTTAGCACCTTCTGCAGACTATGTCCTGGTCAGCCCCACTACTGCCTTCCATGTTTTAATACTGCACACAAATAACACATGCGTAAATTACTTTTTTGTGATTTGATTTAATTGTTAATTTGATCCTTTTTTGAATTTAAAATTGTAAGTAAAGTAAAAATAAATGGCTTAACTCAGATTTTTCGTCTTACCTTCATTTTCCTATGATTATTCTAAGTCCTCTTGAAGTATCAATGTCCTGTTTGGTAATATAGTTCTAGAGCGCCGTGCCGGGCATTTCATAACAAAAAATTAAAGGAAACAATGTCCTACGGCGCTATAAAGCTTGTTAAATACAGTTCTGACTTGAGGTCACATATGGCCCCCAAAGCGCTGCGTAGTGAAGTACTTGAGGTCACTAATGACCCCCATGGCGTCCAACGTGTTAATATGGTTGGAACCATATGTACATAAAATTACGCTTATTTTCCCCTACGGGGTAGGCAGATCAGCAAAGACTATGAGTCTGTTTGACTGGTTAGAGGGTTAGGTGAAAAAGAGAATTTATTAAGGGGCTAGAAGGTATTAGAGGGTGAGATGTCATGTTGCCTTGAAGTAACGGAGGGTTAGCCCACCGTCTACATAAACGCCAATTTCCCACAAGTCCCTTAGCTGACTTTTACAGTATGCCCGGGAAGAGAAGCATCTGGTACATTCTGTTTTTCTTTTTCTCCCAGTCCAGCATGGAAGGCTGTATTTAACTGTAGTTTAGAAATCTAAATATAAAGTAAAATATGATCGGCAATGATTCCAAATAAAAGCATAACCCTCCTTATTGTGCAGTTGGATAAAAATAACTGAAATCGGATAATCGTCTAAAGGTTAACAACAATTTTCTCCTGTATGGATAAATATCAGTTTAACAGTAAATCTTTCTCTCAAAAAGTGTATGATAATTGAATATGACTAGCATAAATAACAGTAACCATTAAAACCATATTTCTATGAAGGTACTTCCTTAAAACACCGTGCAGCAGTCTGCAAATTCTTTCGCAACTTCACGCAGTTTTGACAAAAGTGCTTCAGTTTCACCTGTAAAAAACAAAACGAGTAGGTATAGTCAATTTTGAAACCAAATCGATTATATAACTCTAATTGCACCAATTATTTGGAGCTGTCTGTGATTAATGCTCGCACTGTGATACAACTTAAGTTAGAAAAAAATATATTTATTGTTTTGTCGAAAGATGTAGAAGATTTAAGTCCTTATCCTTACAAATGTTACTATAAAAATAAAAGCAACTCTGTCACGTTTTCGCGTCTATGTTATGAAATTTAGTATAGATATAGCTGAAAACATGGAAACGGCCATATACTTTTTGATCATCAACTTTATCACTATGCATGTGAAAAAATATATTTTATAATTCATTGTATAAATAAATAAATATTGGAGGAAATTTTCACACAACACCATCTAGCCCCAAACTAAGCAAAGCTTGTACTATGGGAACCAGATGGCTGATAGAATAAATATATACTTTTTTTTGTAAATACATACCTATGATAGATACAAACACCCAGACACAGAACAAACATCCATGCTCAGCAGAAATGTTTGCCCTGGGTGGGGATCGAACCCACGACCTAAGCTCAGAAGGCAGACATACTACCACTGAGCCATGAGGCCTATAATCACAGTGCCTGAGGTGACAACTAGTTTCTTTCGTTTTTTCCTAGACTCAATCAGTGACACCCTGTAAGTATTTATTTTACTTGCAATGTTAGTTTTTTTTGGCATAGTATTTTTTTTACAGTTCCAAGGGACCTGTTTTTATGCTAGCGTAGTCTACTACTCTACACATACAGTTCCGCCATATCCGTATGTCCATTTGTGCATGACTTACTAAGACCCTTAGCACTAAAGTACTAGTAATAAACAATGCCAACAAATTGGTAAAATAAAAGTTTGAATAAAAAACTATTATGAATAGGGATCCTTTTGTGAAATATTAAGATTTAAAGTGATAATTTTTGTAGAGTCAAATTTTCTTTCGTATATCAGTTTATTGTGAGTTTGTTTGTATGTTCGTACTCGCGTACAAGGCGTAATTTTGAACCAATTCTTTATTCTTTATTCAATAACATACACGACAGAATGCAATAGGGGAAAGTACACATTTCAAATACATATTAATAAGCAGTATCGCATCCTAAAATTATGTATGCCTAGCTAGATAAGGTAAAGTAAAACAATCAATCAATTTTGATAAAACTTGGCGTATAGGTTTTGTGGATTATTAAATTTTGTTGTCGGCGATTTTTATAGGAGGTGGTTCCTATTAAAAGGGGGAGAAGTTTATTGCGGCGCTAATTACCAACCGATTTTAATTATGTTTGGTAGGTAGATTAAGTACACAATTATTACAAGTTGACGTAAAAATAAACAGAATTGGTCAAGTGGTTGTCCAGATATGACAACCAACTTGAGATTGCGTGTACCAGTGAGGGCGCGTGGATGTGTTTGATGCAAAATTATGTGTGCTTGATGCACACACTAGATATATAAGTTAGATTTAAGTTTTTTAACATGAATTTCCGCAATGTAACGCCTGATCCAATAAATTTTCTAAAATAAGCATTAAAAAAAAATGCGCTGAATAATTTTCTTTATTTTACGTTTTTCCGCAATATAAAATTATTTGATGATAGAGCGTGCGAAGCGTCTCTGCGTCAATTGGCCAAATTTTATTTAGTTTTTACTATGGCTTCCTAAGCCAACTTTATGTACATATTATGTACAGATGACCCAAGGTGAGCTGTAAATAAGCTCTCTCGCGAGGTCTACTGTTCGTAGAACTACTAGTATATAACATAACACTAGTGTGATATTATATTACATGTTACACTAGTCTACCTGGCTTAAAGGGCTAGTGTAGTAGGGTAAATTAAACTCAATTCTTACCTGACACTGGATCATACAAGGATCTCTTGTCAACTCCGCATTGCATCTTCAAAGCCCTCTGTTTCCTTACAGAATGTTCTATATCTGTGAACCAATATTATTTTTTTAAACACTGCTTGGGTTGAACAGATTTATATGTTTATGAATGGAAATAACTTATACCCTGTGTTCATAGACAAATTTTTAATCAGACTTCAAAAATGGAAGAGGTTTTCAATTTGTTTGTATTTTCTTTTTTATGTTTATTAATTTCATAAAATAACACCGTCATTTTTAAGTGGTTGTGGAAAATTATTTTTTATTTGCAAGGATATACTTTCAGATTGGTCTCATAGAGATTTCATTAAAATTGATTCAATAGTTTTATGATAAAAGTACCTGGGCGACCGAGCTCCACTCGGATTTTTTATGACTGAAAATACGAGCAAACCCGGGTTCACTAAAAATGAAACCTAGCAAGATCGATTTATCGTCCCCTAATCTACCTACAAACCAAATTTCACTAAAATCGTTGGAGCCGTTTCCGAGATTCAGATTATATATATGTATATATATATACAAGAATTAGATAACAAAGGTATTAGATAATGGAAAACTATGTCATCCAAGTAAACAAATTCAGTTGTTTCAGTTTATTAAACTATAATAAGAAGATCTATTTATCCTTATTTGTCAGAATACTGACCAATGTCCTATATCATTAGTATTGAGTTTTATATACATACCTGCATGAACTTTATCCAAAAGTGTGCTGACATCTACATCGTCACAGAGTCGTGTACATAATGCATTCACATAAAGACTGGCTCCGGGCACAATTCTATCGGTGTCCCCTGTCTTCAACTCATATGTCACATCAGTGTCTATCGTGGTGGAGCATTCAATCTGTAATACTTCATATGCTGCTTCAGCTGACTGGCACGAGTAGCTCACAAGCAAGTTCTTGTGGATACTGTATTCCTCTATGAAGGACATTGATTCATATATTTGGGGGTTTATTGTTCTGAAAAAGGGAATAATTATTTTCAAGAAGATTTGAAACTCTAATTTTAGTAATAACAGGGCCTTTTTAATTTCTATTTTTCTCCTAGCTCTTCGTCCCATTCATAGTGGTGGGGTCAGCTTTTCTATTTTTGTTTCTGCACTTTACTCAATTTTTAACATTATAGTTTGTCAACTCACAATCTCTCATGTCTTTTAGCACTACAGCTTCCCAAGATATACAGAATAAACCTTCCATTCCTGTTCAAAGATTAAGTAGTGCCAAATTCCCTATTTAATCGGGTGGTCTTGGATATTATTGTCTTTTAATATATTACAATTATATCCTAACTGTTATTATAAAAGTGAAAATAACACCGTCTCTCTTTTGTTAGTAACCTTTTCATAGTCAAATGTCTGAACGTCAATTGTTAAAAAATGTAGTTCAAACATAGCTCAGAATCTGGAGATGGACGTAGGCTACATTTCATAATCATCACCTTTTTCATCACTTCACAGGTGAAACCACGAAGAGCAGCCAGTTACTATTAATATAAGCACTAAGTGAAAACCCAAAAAAATATTGTTTCACACAATAACAATCAACAACCTTGGACTTTTCAAGGCTAGACTGAATAGATATCTTTTAGATAAATGAGCTTCATCTTTGGCCACACCTTCACTTAACATCATGCGAATTGGTATCTATTTGATGAAAGAAAACCATGACCCTTACCGATCTAAATGTACCCTGCACATATCCATAATAAACACACACAAATCCAATTTGCATTTTTCCATTTCTCTTAACACATAATTTTCCGTAATGCAGTGTTCAATTTTAATATTTTCCATTGGACAGTCGATGGACAGTAAGCATTTTGTGTTACATATTTCGCAACCATGACCAGCATAGAATACAAATGCTGCAACAAAAGTTGATATTATTCCTTATATATAATGAAATAAAAAATGTACAACTTAAATTTATAAAAGAGCTAAAAACGAACTAAATTTGATTCAGTCAAATAACCCGCCACTGACTGTTCCTGGTACCCATAATACTTGCGGCGTTGCCGCGCTAAATGGCGATTGCCAGTCTTTGCACCAGAAACATGCCAGAGCGGGAGTTACCTGTCCTATCAAATATTCGGTGCCCCAACTCACCTATGAGCTGTTTGGCCTCACTACCCCAACAACCCATGGTCTCCACTGCGATTGGAATAAAAGTATATAAATATGAAATAAAATGATTTTATTCCAGATATTATACAAATCATTAGTGAACAGATTTTTCCATCTTCCAAAAAGGAAGAGGTTCTCATTTAGTCAGATTTTTTATTTTTATGTATGTTCCTCAATTATTCGAAGATGCCTGGGCCAATTTAATAAATTATTATTTTTTATTTGAGAGGGTATTCTTCCCAGGTAAAATATAACTACTTTTATTTATTTAAGTATACAAAACAGAACTGAACTGAACCATTTGAACTGTTTTTGATAAAATTCCTGTGGCACTGAATTTTATCAAAATCTGTTCAGTAGCAAACTAACATTTGAGACAGCCAAAAGTATCATAATGTAGGGTCAATGTGCTAGTTCTCGTCCAGTTAGTGGAGTTGTCAAGTTCGGAAAACAATATAAAAAAAATATTTAGACTATGCAATTTGTACAAGAAATTATTGCAATATACTCGTCATATACTCTATTTTGGTAAAATGTATTTTTTGTGGTTGTAAGTTTACTGTTTTTTTTAATAATTCATAAAATGCTCAAAATTGCTGTTTTAATGATATAGATCATTTTTTTTTATATAACTATAATATAAAAGAACTAATTACTGTAATAGAAGGTGTTAGAGATGTTTCAATAATTACAGATGTTGAAATTGTAAGATAATAAATGTTAATCACTGACTTTCTTTAAATGTACCTAAGTATATATTTTCCTATTGAATTCCAAAGTTTCCAAGTGAGTGGTCGAAAACTAGCTAATAGGTGGACAAGAACTGAATTTTGTTGACGAAAACTAGCAAAACAACAATTTTGAGCATTTTATGAATTATTAAAAAAAACAGTAAACTTACAACCACAAAAATACATTTTATCAAAATAGAGTATATGACGAGTATATTGCAATAATTTCTTATACAAATTGCATAGTCTAAATATTTTATATTGTTTTCCGAACTTGACAACTCCACTAACTGGATGAAAACTAGCACATTAACCCTATAACTTTAATATGTAGTACTTAAGGTTATATTTATGTTATTTTGTTATCATGTGGTATTTAATGAAGTGTTATCTATCTATCTATGTTTCTCTGTCTGTGGTATCATAGCTCTCAAACCGATTTTGATCTAGTTTTATTTATTTGAAAGAGGATTTCATTGAGTGTTCTTAGCTATGTTTAATCAAAATTGGTTCAGGTGTTTTTTTTTTGTCAGGAGTTTTTAAGTTTTCTGAACTAATACAAGTGTATCCTCCTATATTACCTGGTTACTATTACATAAGACTAAGACAACCAAACCAAAATGAAAGTTTTTTATAAATGTATGCTTACCATATGAATCTTCAGGTATCCAATTACAAACTCTTTTAATAATTTCTTTCAAAACATAACTTGTAGTATTCTTTATTGTTAAAACATTAAACCCTAAACCTCTCAGCTTCAGTCCAATTGAATCGCAGTCTATGGATGGAGTCGCCAATTTGGACAAGTGTATGTATTTATCATTAGCAATTAGAATGGCTACTTTGGCTCTTGGTCTATTGTACGTAACAATAGTTTTTACATTTAAACAGGAGATGATCTGAGCGTATCTTTGGGGAGTAAAACCGGCTTTGTCAAGTTCTTTCATAAGAAATTCGCCAGGTTTGCTTGATCTAGAGAATTGAATGCTGTAATAAAAGTAGACGAGGTTATCTGATGTTCATAAAGAACGGAAAAGAAGTACCTACCTATTAGTATGTTTAAAATACAAATATAAATATCTTAAATATTTATAGCTGATAAAAGTCAAATTACCTCAGGTCTGCAAATCGCGCTATTTTTTCACATTGTTCGGCAGTTAAAGCTAGCGCCTTTGCGTACTCTTTATAGGATATACTTTGTAATAGAGACATGTTTTATTGGTTCTTAATTTAATTTAAACTTAACTTTATGAACCATAAAAAGTACTGATGTTAAGGTAAACAAACTACGTGGGCAATCTTTAAAACTGTTTAACAAATAGACTACGATACATAGTAAACATTATTATATCATTTAAGAAGGGGAAAATACCGTATTCAACTTTTATGGCTTTTACGAAGGTGTTTCACTTCATGACTCCGCCAATGTCACGTTAAATAGACCATCAAACGCTGAGAATATTAAAGTTTTTTTTTTTTTTCTTGAAGTTGGCATCATGCTTCCACATTTGCCATTGGTCGAGTTTATATTAAAGTTTTACACGCTATTGATCGGTGACTGGACTGCAAAGTTTCTGTTTTTCCCATCTAAAAAAAAATACAAAACATTCTAAAGTACAACACACACATGCACAAAAAATATACTTAGTATACTTAAACAACAATAGGTAGGTTAGTATAGGACAAATACTTATTACAATTAGACATATAATCTTTTTTTTTTTTAATATATTTACACAAAATATGTACAAATGGTGTAAAAACAAGGGAGAGGAGGCATTTAAGGGAGGTAGGACGAGGGATGTCAGGTGGGATGGTATCATATAAAGAAAACTGCATCAAAGCCATCAAAGGACAATTGAAAAAGATATGGTCCACATTTCCTTCATCCAAACCACATTCACAAACAGAGTGATTCCTAATCCTAAGTTTGGCCAGAAAAACAGGAGTACAAGAATGATTAAGACGTAAATGACAAATCGTAGAAGTGGTAATTTTATCTGCTTTTTGATATTTATAAAACCAGGGTTTATGGGGGTTTTCAGTTTGGACTTCTCCAGACACCTTTTAAGTTTTTTGTATATTGCCATTTCTGATTCCAACATTTATGCAGTATTGGTTTTAGAATTGTGCATGCATCATGAGAGTAAATTTGGGACGAGAACCTGTCAGAGTTGCAGCCCTGGCACAAGAATCAGCACATTAATTGCCTAGTATACCTGCATGACCAATGCCAGAATATTGTTAATTCCGAGATTGTGGCATTCTAATAGAGCTTCTCTGATTTTGATAATTATTGGGAACCTGGTTTTTACTCGCAATTGATTGGCTAGGATTGATTGAAGGCAACTCTTAGAATCTGAGAAAATGATAGAGTTATTAAGGTGGTGAGATTTTATGAACAGGATAGCTTCTAAAATGGCAATCGACTCTCCTGTAAAAAGAAGGGCATTTACTTACGATAACGATAACGATAACGATTAAGATTACGATAACTATTTCGATTACATTACGATAACGATAATGATAATGATAACGATAACGATAAAGATAAAGATAACGATAACGATAACGATTAAGATTAAGATTATGATTATGATTATGATTATGATTATTATGAAATGCGTTTCATCAGAAGGAATTCTAGCCTTAGTCAATACATATATAGATAAAATCAATTCATATTGACTCGATACCGATACCGATACCGATACCGATACCGATACCGATACCGATACCGATACCGATACCGATACCGATACCGATACCGAAACCGATACCGATACCGATAACGATACCGATACCGATAACGATAACGATAGCTATAACGATAACGATAACGATTACGATGACGATTACGATTATGATTATTATGAAATGCGTTTCATCAGAAGTAATTCTAGCCTTAGTCAATACATTTTACATACTAATTATGTTATAGCCGGATCGTAATCGTTATCGTTATCGCTATCGCTATCGATATCGATATAGCTATCGTTATCATAATCGTTATAATTATATCGCTATCGTTATCGTTAGCGATAACGATAGCGATCGAATCGTATAACGATAACGATAGCGATATAACGCAAACGATAACGATAACGATAAAGATAGCGATAGCGATTACGATAACGATAACGATAGCCATAACGATAACGATAACGATGCACACCTATACAGACCACAGACCTTACCTCACATACAGACCTTAGGTTTCAATCTCTTGAGTTGTTGGTCGAGGCTCTTCACCAATAAACCGTTTGCCGACACAACTATCGGAACAATGATCGTCGAGTCAACGTCCCACATCGCGGTTATCTCGTGAGCCAAGTCAAGGTACTTGCTGAGCTTGTCCTTGAAAAAGAATGAAGAGATTGAATGACTTGGGCTGATTTTTATTATGAAATAAAAAAACTACTTGACTTTTCGATCATTAGGGGGCCAAATGGGCTCTGGCAGCCACTACTTGACTTACGCAAATGTCACTCTACGGAGACGATACAAAAACAACCCTCGTAGAATAAAATATTCGTTGCCATGCCGCAAAGAAAATTAGTACTCTACTCTCTACACATAAGTTACTCTATACTCTCTACCGCATAGAGTAACTTCTTGCTCTACCGCATGCAGCCATCAAATTGACAGTCAATTGAAACAGACAGTCGTAACAATTTTTCACAAAAATCCTGTATTTTTAGGCTTTTTATATTTATTTCCAAATTTAGATTTTGTAAGCTTTAGCCATTTCATTACTACATAACATTACCATCAACCATGGAGATATTAATTTAGTTGGTACAACCCGTAGATGAAGTGTCCGGTTAGTTTACTTGAGTAATTGCACTCACTGTTTAACAGTTTGCTATATCTTCTAATGCTTTCAAACCCAAAACTTATATTCCACGAGTGGCGTCAAAAAGTATTTTAATAACATGGCTCAGACTCTCGAAAAGTTGATATATGTACGATTATTGACAAAATATACCAAGAAAGACATCGCATCTCCCGGGATTAGGTACAGCACCTGTTCTGGTGGAGGAGAAGCTGTGCACCATTGGGGAAATATTGAAATGGGTCAACCTGACGTCATTTTTGGTATAACTGAAGCCTTCAAAAAAGATATAAATAAAAATAAGGTCAATCTTGGTGTTGGAGCTTACCGGGATGAAAATGGTATGCCATGGGTCCTTCCTTGTATTAGAAAGGCTGAAGAAAGAATTCACAAGAAATGTGTGAATCACGAGTATGCCCCCATGACTGGCTTAGGTGATTTCACAAAAGCAGCAGCAAAGCTGGCCTTCGGAGATTGCAGCCCTTTATTGCAGAGGAAAAGCAACTGCACAGTGCAGGCTCTATCTGGTACGGGAGCTTTGCGTCTGGGCTTAGAGTTCTTAACGAAATACTACGCCAGGGATAAAGTAATTTATCTTTCTGCACCCACATGGGGCAACCACCCACAGATCTGCAACTCAATAGGTCTCAAACATAAAAAGTACCGGTACTTTGACCCCAAAACCAATGGTTTAGATATGAAAGGATTTTTAGAAGACATTTGTAAAATCCCAAACGGTTCTATTATCCTGCTGCATGCATGCGCTCACAACCCTACTGGTGTGGACCCAAAGCCCGAGCAGTGGGCTCAACTCTCACATGCAATCAAGGAAAAAAAGCTTTATCCGTTCTTCGATATGGCGTACCAGGGATTTGCCACTGGTGACGTAGACAACGATGCGCGAGCCATTCGGATGTTTGTTAAAGATGGTCACCAAGTTACAGTTGCTCAAAGCTTCGCAAAGAATATGGGGTTGTACGGCGAACGCATCGGCGCCCTAACTTTTGACTGTGGTAATAAAGAAACTTTGGCCAAGGTGTTATCGCAGATAAAGATTCAGATTCGTACAATGTACTCCAATCCACCTGTGTACGGTGCTCGTCTAGTTGCGGAAGTACTCAATACACCAGAATTGAAAAAACAGTGGTTAATTGATGTAAAAAAAATGGCAAATCGTATCATAGAAATGCGCAAGACTCTACGAAGTGGCATAGAAGGTGCAGGTAACAAACGTTCGTGGAAACACATTACTGATCAGATAGGCATGTTCTGTTACACCGGACTTAAACCTGACGAGGTCAAGCGCATAACTAAAGATTTCCATATCTATTTGACCAAGGATGGGCGTATTTCTCTCGCCGGGGTCAGTTCAAAGAACGTCAAATATCTTGCTAAGGCTATGCATGCGGTCACTTCTAGTTGCAGTTCCGGTTCCCACGGGAAGGGTGGGGATTCCGGGGAAAAGGGGGGAGGAGGGAGTTACTAGAGGGGGCTTAAGGCTGGTAGGAGGGATTCAGCTACCAGTAAAGTAGGATCAAAATAAAAATCGGCCAAGTGCGAGTCGGACTCGCACACGAAGGGTTCCGTACTATCATCTATAATAGAAAATCGTATAAAATAACGAGAAATCAACGAAATTCCAAGTAGTAAATTGCAAACTTATAGGTAGGTTTTCGATACACATCCGGGCAGCATGACGACGCTCGCGAATACGCGCGGCGATGGCTCGCTCCGTGATGTTACCCCCGCTACCCGCGGGGCCGTTGCTTAGCAACAGCCTCGCGCTCGCGCCACCACCACACAGCGGCGCGGCGCTCGCACCGCGTTTAGATGCACGGATTATTTTCATTTTGTGATTTTTTATGTATTAGATTAGGTATTTATTTTTATAGTTAATATATTTCTAAATATTTACTCACAAATATTCAAGTTTCTACCTGTTAATTAAGATCGAGTAAAAATTGCTTAAAAATTACGTTTGTTTTATGGGAGCCCCTCTTTAATGCTTACTTTATTGTTATTTAATTATTTATTTTGAAAGGTAATATACAAGTAAATATTCTGTGAAAATTTGAAGCGTCTACCTGTTACCGTTTTTAATATTGAACAAAAAAATACGAAAAAAACACGTTTATTGTATGGGGACGCCCCTTAATATTTTTTTTTTTTAATTTTTAGTATTTGTTGTTATAGCGGCAACGGAAAAACATCATTTGTGAAAATTTCAGCTTTCTAGCTATCACGGTTTATGAGATACAGCCTGGAGACAGACAGACAGACAGACAGACAGACTGACAGACAGACAGACAGCGAAGTCTTAGTAATAGGGTCCCGTTTTTACCCTTTGGGTACGGAACCCTAAAAACACGCGTGGCCCCGTGCAGAGTAACGAACTTTAAAAAAAAAAGTATTTCCTTATTTATCGAAAGATAAGCTTTATTGTGATGGAACATATTAATTATATTGTGTCAATAAGTATCTGAATAAAACTATTATTTTTATTTTGGAATTATTTTAAGGTTCGTAATTAACTACGAAAGCACATAACATATAATAATATTAATACACAAAAGTATAAACTCTTATAGTATATATTTAGTATATATTTTAAGTATATATTTACAAAAAAAAAAAGTATATATGTATTCTATCAGCCATCTAGTTCCATAGTACAAGCTTTGCTTAGTTTGGGTTAGATGGTGTTGTGTGAAATGTCCACAAATATTTATTTATTTATTTATTTTATAGTTTCGCCATATCCGTCCGTCTGCCTGTTCATTTGTTCGCGGCATAGCTCAAAGACTCTATGTACTAATTTAGTATACTCTATTGCTGAAAATGATTATTTTCGTCGATAGAGTCCAATTGAATAAAAGACAAAAATACGAAAGCTCCATTCCCTTTGTTTTTCCTAAAAAAAAAAAAAACTAGAAAAAACGTATTAAATGCCAATGTCAATTAAAATTATACAAATCACAAAATATGTCTGACAGATATGACAGCTTCTGAACGCATCCAAATCGTTAGCGAATTGAAGGGAGCACGACGCGCGCTCACTAGATGTCGCTTTTTATGTCCTAGAGCTGCACAGTGTCGTAGTGTAAACGAATCAATATCGATAAACTAGTGATGTATTTCGTATCGATAATATAGGTTTCTGATTTTATTTCTCCTTAGTAAATATTTTTATGACAATAAAACAAAAAGAAAAATGTTTTTAGGTTTATAATTTTAAGTTTTTATAAGCTTACTAAGGCAACTATTTGCATTCTTTATTCTTAGTATCACTGCCATCAGCGAACATTTTTTATGTATGTTCTGTTAACTTTCTCAAGTTTTTAAATCTCCTATTTACTATACCATAATTTGTTATCTATCATCCTAAACAGCTTTCTTCATTTAAATATTAACGACGTAATATTTTACCTGCACAAAAAATAAAAACAGTAAGATTCATAAATGTAAAATGAAGTGCTTGGTAAGGCAATGTATTTTGTATCTCATATACATAATATTTACTATAAAATTCCTGTTTTAGAGAATCAAGATTGCAAGTCCCGACTTTTCATATCAACCAAACTCGGCTAAGTTGATTCATACAGTCAGTATCAACACATTTGAATTTGGTACTTTAGTGTCAATCTATCTCAGTGTTATTAGTTTATGTTAGTTTGTTACATGACAAACCAACACAATATAAAGGGCACACGGAGATAAAGTAATATAAAAAGTAATGTAAAATTGTACTAACTAACATTTACCATACTGGTCTTTGAATCAGCTTATTGTTTGCATTATTGAATATAAAAACAGAGCTCAAGATTGTACACAAAACTTACTTTTAGATGTAGTGGTCAAGAATGTTAGTTTCTTTGGAGGTGTCAATTCTGCATTAGTAACATGCCTGAAACAAAACAATATTATTTTCAATAAAACTTTAACAAAGTCCTTTTTACGGTTCCGTAGTAAGCAAGGAGCCTTTATAGTTTCGCCATGTCCGTCTGTCTGTCTGTTCTGGTACTGTGTATGTTAGCATGTATTAATCTAATCCAATAACTAATATTATAAAAGCATAAGTAACTCTGTCTATTGATTACCTTCTCATGACTGGCTCGCTGAACCAGTTGTTATGAAAGTACAGTAATTAATAGTATGTTTGTACTAAAATAGAAAAATTGGAGATGAATATAGGCTTTATTTTATCATCATCATACTATCTTTTTCATCACAATGCGAGTGAAACTGGGGGAACAGATGGTAAATGTATATAATTAGTGATAATAATTACCTATTTAGAGGTATCGTCTTAAGAGTTTGAAGGTGTGGCAGGTTCTTGGTCTGTAGAGATCAAATCTTATAGTAGTTTTATGATATTTCTTGGTAGGCTACTTGAATAAGATATACATCTCTTGTGATATGTGTGATCACTTGGTCAGACTCTTGGTGATTCAAAGTATGTTTGGTCACTTCCTGAAATAAATTGAAAAATATTTATACAATGTCAATAATCTCTGTATTTTAAATATCCCACAAACAAAAAAAGTATACTTCACAAACTTACCTGGTTTTATTTGTAAGGTAAGGGTATGACTCAGGAATGGATTTCATCTTTGGCTATTGTGGTAGATTATCATGTGAGTAGTATTTTATCTCTTATCAGACATGTAGGCTCGAAGTGACTTCAATAGCTGCTTTTCAGAGAACTTGGATTTGTGGCTAGTAAGGAGAAGTGCGTTATACCCACTCACTGCAACATGTTTTTTTATGAAGAAATACGAATAATTTTGGATTATTATTATCTGTTCTACAACGGTTAAAACTGCAGGTTAACAGTTTGGTATTTATTTTAAAATTTTCCATTTCTTTGTAGTTTAACGACCGCCATTCAAAACAAATTCAAAACCTCATGGCAATGACAGATATATTTGTGACTTTATGACAGAAATCAAATCAGAATCAGAATATAGAATCAGAATATCAAAATGGCGGTTGGTCATGCACCCACTTTTTTTTTTTAATTCACACGAGGCCAAAATTGTTTAAGCTGTCTGTGTCTGTCAGAGCCGTGTCGATGCGGTGGGTGCGTGATTCAAATCAAAAATGGCCATCGGAGTTGATACGTCTAAGTGGAAACCTAGACGTTTAAAAGGGACTCCTGCTGCTCAATTTTGTAATTATCTTGGTTTAGGAGTAGTCGGTATTGGTATAATTAGCGGATTAGTATTCCAGTAAGTACCTACATACCTCATTTTCGGCAACTTAATACCAAAGTTTATGGCTATATTGGTTTTGTTTATTTGTAATATTGATTTCAGTTTTGCTAAACGTACTGTTAACATCAGAAAGGCTAGTGAAGGTCTGTATGAAGATCCTATAGAAGAAGTTGAAAGGAAACTAATGATTGCCAGCGGCCTTCCGAATAGAACTGCTGACAAAATCAGACAGTTAATGAAAGAGGACACTAGGACAGATTTACCATTTAAATAATGCACATAGATGTTAGGTAACCGAAAATTAAATTATTTCTGTTATGTAGTTGTAATAAAGATGTAAATTGTACAAATTTGTTTCATTTTGTCAGAGTTGAATCAAGTTCATGTGTGGTGAAAAGCAAGTATTTTTCATTTAACTCTGTTATGGACGAGAGCCTGACAGCATTTCAAGAGACGAAGAATAAATGTGCTGGACCCAAAACTACTTCAACAAAGAACAGCAAATCTAGAAAAGCTCCAAAGAGACCATGTGGTCAGAAGGACATCCGAACAGTCTTAAGGTCTGTGAAAAATGAATTAGAGTCATACTCTAAAGATTTTGATAAGGTATGTAAAAAAGCAGGCATTGATGTTGACTCAGAACAGTTACAACTAGCTATTGCACTGTCAAAATCATTACAAGATACGGCATCAACTCCCAAAGATTCTGCAGAAATAGAAACTATAGCTCCACAAAGCAGAATAGGAAAAATACGTACTACACTCCAAGAGTATGGTTTCAAAGTGCCTGAAGTAAAAATTGTAGGAAACACTTGTAAAATACGGAAACATAGAAAATACTATAAATTAGTGCAAACAACTGACATTGAAAAGAATGAAATTATTGCAAATAGATATTCCCGTATTTTGTTTAATGACATAACACATTGTAACTTGGTTTGTTCTGACATAGACTTTTCTAATATACCATTATATTACCTGGCTTCAAGTGTCTCATATGATGTATTGAAAACAATAAATACTTTTTATGTAGATAATTTAATAGACAAATGTACAAGCACTGGTATTTTGTTGAAAGATTGGTCCAAAATACCAGGACGACCAGAAAGTCCAAAGCTTTTTGAACCAATGAGTATGAGTTTCAGTGAAATAGAATGTTCTCAAGATGAATTAAATATTATTCTTAGTGGTTCCTTAAAAAGTTGCAAAGATATTGTTATTAACAAAATAACAGACTGGCATAAGAGTAATGATTGCAAATTAGATGTGGATGATAATATTAGTATAGAAAATGAAAGTAAAGAAGAAATTAAAGATCAAGACAATACTTTGATAAAAAATACAGAAGACAGCAACCGCTTAAAGCTAATTTCAGCAGTAAATAATTACAGAAGCTGTTCCCCAGATATGTTTGATGATGATGATCCAGATATATTAGTTGAAAGTAAAAGTTTGTCACAAAAAGAAAACTGCACAGATGAGTACAAAACTGACACAAATATTAATTTGGAACTTGTAAATGTCTCTGAGAAATCTCAATTTAAGCTTAATCTGAATGTTACAAATAGGAAATCAAACAACATGGAATTAACCAAGTGCATTCATATTCAAATCAAGGATAATATTACAATAGTAGATCAATTTTCTCAAAAAACTAATGCAACAAAAAGAAGGTCAAATGATTTTATGGAATTAACTGAGTGTGTTGCCACATCATCACAGCCCTTACGAAATAAGATTGATCTAATAGAAGGTGTTATTGAAGAAAACAATTTACTAGATGAGACTGTAGATAAAGTAAAACAGATTATAAAACCTAGTACATGTAATGATATAGATTTGACAGAAAGTGAAAATATAAGTATACCAAAAGAAGTGAATTCAAGCAAAGATATTGAGTGTATGGATTTGACTCAGTCATCAAATACAAGTGATGAGTTGCCTTTTGTAAGCTTGACCGCTACTGAAAACAAATGTTTATATGATCCAGATGATACTGTAGTAATTGTAGATGTCAATGATAATGCACATATTGATTTGACACAAAGTATTCAGAGAGACAACAACACTAACATGCAAAGTCAAAGTTTTTTCGATGAATACAATCATGATCATTCAGATAGCTTAGATCAGTCAAAAGAAAGTATCTCTGATGTTATTGTGCCTATAGAAAATCAAGACAAAATAGACCTTACACAATCTATTGAAAGGAAAAGTCTTAATAACACTATTAGTTCTAATAAGTCAAAAGGTAACTTAGAAGAAGATAATTTTAAATCTTTATCACAACATAATTATGATAATTGTTCTCAACTTATTATAGAACCGATTCCGGTTGAAGAACATCCTTCAAATTCTTCTATTAAGAATGTTCATCATCAAAATACTATCGTCCCAAACATTGAATATGCTGATAACTCAATAGATGATATAGATTTAACTCAAAATTCCAACACATCTGAAGAATTAAGTCAAATTTTAAAAACGGGTAATGATGGCAATATTGATGCAAGCAATGAAAGTATTTCAAAAGCCAAAGATTCATTTACTCTGAGAAATTCACAAAGTTGCAGCAGTCTTGGCAAAAAAGACGATATTTCCATAGATTATGATGACTTTATCAAAAATTCTGATGTTGATGAACTGGTAAACTTGAGAAATACTAACAAGGAATCTGTTGTTTCTGAAAAGTCTTTTGAAAATGTTAATAATTTTTCCAGAAACAATAGTTTTATATCAAGTTGCAGTCAAACCTCGGAAATATTTGAAATATCCGATCAAGAGCTAGATTATTCTATACACAAGTCGAAATTAGAAATTCCAGTAGATAATTTCGATTTCGATGGCATATCTATTATGGATGAACCATCTAAGTTTGGAAAAACTAAGGCATCCATAGAGACTAATTATAATTCTGTTAATGATGTTGAGATAGAAAATTTGATTACAGTAGATAGTGACAAAATGAAAAGTAATGAAATAAGTCCAATAAAACATAGAAGAATAACAGAAATAGCTACTCCTCAAAAGGCATGCAGTAGTGACACGATCACAGCAATAACACCTAAAAATAATGAAGTGATAATCAAAACTAACAATATTACACCAATGAGAGACTATGAATCAATGTCTACACCAGACATCCTTAAAGAACTAGATAAATATGGAATCAAACCATTTAAACGGAAAAGAGGTGAGAACAAATTTCTTTGTATACCAGACTATAAATAATGATGACATGTAACCTGTGGTCCTTCTCTACAGCATCTATGATATTTATAATTTCATAGTTATTGTTTAATGAAATTAAATGAATGTTCATCAGTTTAGTTGTGAAAAGGTAGCAAAAGCCTGAAAATCTTCACTTTTACATCATATTTAGGCATATTAGATTTCTATTTTGATTTTACCCCTTAGTTCAGCCCTTTCGTAAATTTCGTTCATAGCTGACCTATTTAGGTACTCTATAAGTAACATACATGCTAAATTTCAGATTCGTAGCTTATGTAGCTTTTGAGATTTAGTGATGAGCAACGCAATACTCGTAATGTTGAATGTTGTAATTTAATGCTATATCCCAGGGGTGCTATCAAATTTTTCGGTATAAAAAGTATGCAAAATCCTTATACTTAGTATAAGTAATAATCCTGCCAAATTTCGTCCAAATCCGTCCAGTAGTTTCGGCGTCCATTGGACACACCGTACAGACAGACAGACAAGAATGTTAAAAATTGCTGTTTTGGCTTCTGTATCGATAGGAAGGTATCCTCCTATCAAAACTTTTCAAAAATATTTAATGTACAGAATTTGACCTGTTACAGTCATAGTATATGTATAATAGATAGATAGTTTTATCAAAAAAAATGGTTGTATGCGTGTGAGACAGCTGCGTCACCTCAATGTCTTAAATTATATTGTAACTTGTGGTCTACCAATTGTAATATTCAATGTTTCAGCCATACAACTGTTAACACACATATACAACCAAACCCATCCCATCATAGAAGCGGCTGACGACATCGCTTCACCACCAAAACGACGGAAACATAATCCACCATCACCAAGAAAAAATATATCACCAAGAAAACTTCCTAAAGATATAACTAAAAATATTCCAGATATTGATAAAGGAAAAGAAAATAATGTAATACATGGGAATATAGAAACGAATAGTATAAGAAAAGGCAAAGGAAAGGGCAAGAGTACCCTTGAAAATAGAAATAAACACATACAAGAAAAACCTACAGAAAATGTCCAAAATAACATTAGTGAAATAAATGGAGTTCCTATATTGAAGGAAATTGAGTGCAGTCCCGAAGATTGGGTGTTTCAGAAGAGAGAGAAGGCTAAGGTAAGTTTATTGAAGTGAAAACTTCTTTAGCGGCGTTGTGCATTTTTGGGATGGTTAAAAAAAATTAAACTCGCGTCAGATCGTCAGATCGTAAGACGGACAGTCAGAAACCTATTCTGACGTTCTGCATTTAAAGTTCATTATTGTATGTACAAGTTTGTCCTTCTAACCTGACGTCATTATTTTAGTCAGAAACCTATTCTAACGTTCTGCATTTAAAGTTCATTATTGTATGTACAAGTTTGTCCACTAGCATTACGTCATTTCGTTGCGCCGAATGCTTATTTTCGACACATGCACGTAAGACTCGTTAGCTCAATAGGTTAGAGCACCGATATACATTTCAATTTGTCAATCGGAGGGCGGAGGTTCAAATCCTTCACGAGTCAGTCTTTTTGCTATTTTATTTTTTACTTTTCACTTCTGCCGGCACTCCCGGAGTGCAACCCGTTGTTTTTTTTTTTTTACTGACTGCACATAAATCTTCCAGAATCCGATATAGGCTACTTACCCTAATCACAGTTTATCATCGCTAGGCACATCACCATCAAGACGTAGATGTGAGCTATACCAGGAAAGCAAGCAACGGCGTGCACTTTTAAAAAATATTTCTCCAGTCTATATAAACAAAATCATGTCTCCCTTTTCTAATATCCCTGCTCAATGATTTTATGTTTAAAAATGTTGAGATGCGTGAGAGAGATAGATGCGCGCTTCGAGCGCATCCTTAAAAGCGACGCCAAACGTGAGTGACGTCTGCGCCTTTCCTTTTGAAAAAGACCGCTGAATGCGGTTGAAACTAGTCGGAGATTTCGCAACCACGTTAGTTTCCATTGTAACACGTCATTGATGTGATTTTTCAGGTACATTCGTGTCGTGTTCCATTACACGTAGCTTTCTATAACTACGTGTCATCTCGACGGGAGCTACGCGAGGCGATCCTGTGCTATGCACCTGTGGAAATAGACCTTATACATAAAGATCTGGTCGCATATGGACATAAGTACGATCCTAAGGCAAGTGTACAATACCTATTTTGCAAGGTTAACAGGAAGCGAAGCGATCACTTTTAGTGTTGGCTTCAAAAAATGACCGAGGGCTATTGACAACCTGTCGGATGTAAATTAGATCTCTGTCATTTAGAGGACTGAATGAAAGAAAAGTATACATATATAGACGAATACTGTCGTATTCGTCTCGAAACATCTAGAACAATAGGAAATATGCATGAATTTTAATTTCACAGAAATAATAATTTTATTGTTTTCATACTAAAATGTTAATACATTTACTAAAACAAATATTTCGATCGGTTAATAAACTTCCGAGATATAAACGTTCAAAGTTTTAGGGGAGAGTTGCTCTGTCCCTCTCTCGCGAAACAACAGTTTTGTATTGAATTTGTACGGCGAACATAATGCGTGACGTAATTTAACACGATCGTGTGCTTTCTGTCTAACATGAAATTAGAATGCTTATAACTATAGATCTACCGCTTAACTAAGTCTATTCCTGGGGTATGGGAGCGGTACGGGAGGGGTTATATTACGTCAGTCGGGCGTCAGCATCGCTATTACATGTGAACCCTCCCGTACCGCTCCTATACCTCAGGAACAGACTCAGTTAAGCGGTTTATTTATAGTGGTATTTTTAAGATATTTTAATGTTGTTTTCATGACCAAATAAAAATAAATTATGCATATTCTCTATTGTGAATATGAATACTGAAAAATATCAAATATGATCTATTAAATTGGTCCTACTAAAGTCTGCACTATATAACCGGAGACAAAATGAATGAACATTAAAAAACAAAGACTTACTGGCATATTTCTTATTATCTGCTGGGTACTGTCAACCATGAAATTAAGTACAAGTACTATAAGTTTAGAAAATTCAAAAATCCCAGTCAAAAAAATATATTTCTGAACCTATATTGATGAAATATAGCTAAGAACACTCGGTGTAATCCTCTTTCTACCAACAAAAAAACTAGGTCAAAATCGGTCCATCCATTTGAGAGCTACGGTGACACAGACAGATAGATACACGCGTCAAACTTATAACAGGGTCTTTTTGGGTTAGGGGTTAATAAAACAATTTTTAACAATAAAATTCAATATATTAACATACAAAATTATAATAATTAATTAAAAATAATAATATAATAATTAAAAACTTACGATGCTAATATTTAACAAAAAAATTCATCATATGTATTTTTTTTCAGGATTTACTCAAGTTCCTCGATAAGAAGTGTATAACCGTGAAGACAGCAGACAATGATGCTAGAAACCAAAAGAGATAGAGTTCGTTAGGATAGAAACATAATCTGGCATGCCTCTGCTGTCCTTATTTTATTGTTTTGTTCAATCAAGACGTCGTTCCCATTTATAGCCACGATAGCAAACACTAATTTATTTATACATCAAAATGATTTGAAACTTTTATTCCAAAGTCACAGTTTAAAATAAAAAAAAAATACAACATTTAGTCAATAGTAATAATTACAGTAAAACAAAAAAATACGCTTCAAATTATTGTATTGTCATCGGTCCTTGATAAGTCTACAAAGTTTGAATAAAATCTGACCGTTTGAAGTAGGTCAAAATCAAGTCCAAAGGAGTCAAACAAACAAACATGCATACAGGTGAAGCTAATAAAAGCGTGTTAAAAATACACCATGATAGTAACCATATACCATAGAATATTTAATAGTATAGGTACAAGACACGCCAAATATAAATAAATAGCGCCACGGCCCTGGTAATAAAACGTGTCAGCTTTTATTTTTTTATTTAATTTTTAGCTCCACAGACACCGGGGTCTGTGACCTTTGTCAATTGTTTTTTGCTAACTTGCTAAATACAGTACAGTAAGTCAGCTTGCACAGGCGCAAAAGGTCTACTCTGACAGAGAGTATCCCATTCTATAACATAGCTGTTATCATTTCTGGCGCGTGAAATTAGTATGTCCGGCGTATTTGAAATGTACGCTATATTATATCATGGACGCACTTGTGGTCTTTCAAATTGACGTTCCAATAAGCTGTTACTTGAATGGGAAAAGCCTGTCCAATCTTAAATAAAACCGGCCAAGTGCGAGTCGGACTCGCGCACGAAGGGTTCCGTACCATTATCTATAAAAACGGTAAAAAAAAATCACGTTTGTTGTATGAGAGCCCCCCTTAAATATGTATTTTATAGTATTTGTTGTTATAGCGGCAACAGAAATATCATTGTGAAAATTTAAACTGTAACTATCACGGTTCATGAGATACAGCCTGGTGGCGGACGGACGGACGGACGGACAGACAGCGGAGTCTCAGTAATAGGGTCCCGTTTTTACCCTTTGGGTACGGAACCCTAAAAAAGCGGTCAAGTGCGAATCAGACTCGCCCACCGAGGGTTCCGTACAAACTAATAGATAAAAGGGGGAAATCATATACTTATTTTTTATATTTTCCTTCATAAACCGTAAAATATACATCGTAAAAACATTTAAAAACCTGTTTTAGCTTATGCTAATGAAGCTCTTTCATATGATAATTCAATTAAAAATTTGGACCCTCATTCCTTATATAAAGACACTATTTTTTGTGATCAAATTAAAAATTTCCAGTTTTCGGATATTTTCCTATATGTGTATGACATAATGCTTCTTACCAAATTTCATAGTTCAAGGTCAACGGGAAGTGCCCCATAGGTTTTGATTCCCTTGCGAGTATCGAAATGTGCGTTTTTTACGACATATTCGGCTGTAACTTTTTTTTACGAAAACTGAGAAATTAGATTTTTCTTTCTGCAGCAAGATACTATGGATTTTCGTATATGGTTTTAATTTCAACACGATACCTTCACGCGTTCCCGAGATAAAGGTCTTGACACCCGGACGGACGGACAGACAGATAGTCAGACGGACAACAAAGTGATCCTATAAGGGTTCCATTTTTTTCCTTTTGAGGTACGGAACCCTAATATTGAGGTCTAAAGTTTTGATGCTACACCATAGATAAATGAAGAATCATATTGGTCCTCGAACGGGGATAGATTCTTGTCACAAAATGGCGATACGCCAAGACTTTTATTTTATGCTGGCCATACACCATACTTCCTATCGTCCAATCGGCATGACGCTGCAGCTTGATCCAATCTGCAGTTTGTCCATAGAGACCACACACACAACGTTTGAATTGTCCAATCGGCAGCAACGTTCAGTTGAAGCCATGGCGTCACCGGTGACAGACGACGATGTTTTAGCCGTTTTGGGCGTTTTACTCGTAAAAATGAAACAAAAAAAAAGAAAAGATCGAGCAGAGTGGTGCAAAAAGTGGTTAATGAAAAGAAAACAGTTTACTCATACAAATTTATTACAAGAATTGAGGACTACGTCTAAAGATTATTGTAATTATTTACGAATGAATGAAGAAACATACACGAAACTTCTAACGTTAGTTACTCCTCTAATTGAGAAGCAAGACACTGTTATGAGAAACGCTATCTCGGCACACGAGAGGTTAACAGTGACTTTACGATTTCTAGCAACAGGGAGATCATATGAGTGCCTAAAATTTTCAGCCATAATATCGCCTCAATCTTTAGGGCGAATTATACCAGAAACCTGTGCTGCTATTTACGAAGTTCTCAAAAAGGATTATATACCGGTAAGATTGTTGTTATATATATATACCTATATAATGAGAAGTACCCAATGTGTTAAGTAATCTGGTACTTCACTTCATCTATCTCCCAAACAAATCTTATCCAAATCCGTAACCGTTGAGACGTTAACATCTAAACATCCATATACTTTCATATTTATCGACCAAGCGAGCGAAGCGCCTATGCTTCAGCTTGGACAAAAAATCGTTTTTCTGTCTGGATTTCCCATTTCCTGACTAGAGATCGCATTTCTCAACCGATTCTCATGAATAGGTCCGGTAAGTATACCTATAGATAATTATTTTGTCGAGCCAGTTTTACGAAAAAAAAAACCTAAAAAATGACAAATTTCCGTTATTTAGAGGTCAGCGTTGACTGGACTTGGTACAATTTAGTAAGTAATTTTATTTTTCAGTTTCCCGGTACTTCCGCTAAATGGAAAGAAATTGCGAAACTCTTTGAAGAAAGGTGGAATTTTCCTCACTGCTTGGGAGCAATAGATGGGAAACACATTGATATAATCCCACCTGCTGACAGTGGTTCTTATTACTACAACTACAAAGGACGACACAGCATGGTCCTCATGGCAATTGTTGACGCAAGATACCGGTTTGTACTTGCTGATTTTGCTTTAAAATCCAGTGTCAAATTTCCCCATTCAGCCTCAAATAATACATCATTAATAAATTTTTCGGCGAGAATTCTTTGCTGACTTGGCAAATCGCGTAATTTGGTCGCAACAGACTTGCAATAAATATCGTGACGATCTTCCTTTCTATCATCCCTGGGACGTTTGAAATGGTCATCGACAGATTGAAGAACACTGTTGACGAGACTGTCATCATTTTTTCTTTTTGGTGTCGGCCTCCTTGCTGAGTTACCTGCTGTAGACTTTTCATTTTGTTCCGAGGATTGTTCATTTGGCTGAGAGGATTGTTCAATTGGCTGCGAGGATTGTTCATTTGGTTGCGAGTTATTTTCAAAATCCTGAAACAAAACAATTGGAATGATTTATGGTAGTGACCGACCGAAGAAGATAGGTATTTGATATTTTTCATTTTGCGCACTTACTGTATACTGTTGTTCTCTCAACTGTTCTTCATCCGCGTTCTCTTCCTCGTCATCAATAGTTGAAATAGAAGCTCTTGCTAAATTTTGATCATTTATGAAGGATAATTCTTTGTAGTACCAAAGCTTAGGTTCATACACCGCATCTGTACCAGCGCCAGACCGCTTGGTTTCCTCCACTTTCTTTTTCTCTTTGTTGTATGCCGTCCTCAATGAATTGATTTTTTTTAAAACAACATCGCGGTTTGCCTTCTCATCTATTTCTTTATACTTTGTTAATAACTTATCCAGAGCTGCGTTTCTCTTGTCTCTGAAATAAAAACTAATAATGAATATCACTTGAGAATGTGCAAGTATCGTCTACAATGGCGTGGGGCGGGGGCGCGGGAGCGCGGGCGCGGCGCGAGGGCGCGGCGCGGGGGCGCGGGCGCGGGCGCGATGCGGCTGCCGCAAAATTTTTCGTACAAATTTCAATCGCGCGGCTGACCACATTGCGGCTAACCGCAAAGTGCGTACGTACCCTTAAACATAACTATAAACACATAGGTACGTACCTGTTGTGATACCCTTTGCTTTTCACTTTCCATAAACACGGTTCACTTTGGTATATAGCAATAAATTCTAGTAGCACTTCGCGGTACCGGGTTGTATTTTGCGACATCTTTTGCGCGCGCGCACGACGTCCACCACCGACAAAAATCTTGACTAGACTGAAGTGACGATCGCATATCGCATACACGGTCCAATCGGCATGATCCAATCGCCATGATCAAGCCAAAAGAATCGAAATTCGATTGTTCCGTCAATTATAACTGTCATGCCAAATAATGCCAATCCACTCCCACACACGGTCAGTTCTAACTGATCCAATCGGTAGCGTCATGCCGATTGGACGATAGGAAGTATGTTGTATGGCCACCATTATGGAATACACAAGTAGTCTCTCTGGCGTATTCCTATGAGAACAGTAATCTTAAAATGTTAAGGCTAGAGTCAAGCTAGAGTGAATAGTCTGCTAAATGGACGTATCTTATCCTCTGCTACATTTACCATCAGACGAGTTGACAGCAAAAATGTTTTTATTTTGTAAAAAAAAAAGTGTATCTACTTATTTAGAAATTTTGTGTAAATTGTTATCACTTTTTAGAAATTATGGTATTATTATATTAAACAGATATTATTTATATTCTATTCTTTTATTTCTAAATATTAAAATTGTACATAGAGTACCCCACTCTTTCTCCTAAACTATGTTAAAACAATGGCGGCATTCTCAAAATAACTAACTTAAAAAATTAACGAAATTTTCATACAATTTTCGTTCATATATTGAATTTAGTTATTTTAAGAACTCCACTTGGTTTCGTTACCTTGAAAATTGCCCTGAATATATACATAAAATAACTTTCTAAAATCATTATTTCCAATATTATATCACAATTTTCAGATACAAACATAGCTTACAAATTAATTAAAAAACAACATTCCCCTTCTTGAGCAGTAGGGCAAAAATATGATGCTAGTCTCTGAAGCTTTAACGGGATAGAGGAGGGTTAGACAAGTGGCATTCTAATTTCGTGTACGCCAGTTGAATATAAAAGTAAATTTATGTGACTGACCTGACATTATTTAAAGAAATGTCACGTGACAGTACGTCATAGTTTCCTAGCATTTTGAAGCGTAAGCGTTTGCAAAAACAAAAACGTCGACCACTTGTCTAACTTTCCTGTTCGGAGCTAACCTTCGAAATAGGGAATATGCATGAATTTTATTTCATAGGAATAATAGTTATAGTTAATACCATACTAAAATGTAATTTCTGTATATATATATAAAAATCAATTGCTATTCGTTTGTCTCGCTAAAACTCGAGAACGGCTGGGCCGATTTAGATGATTTTGGTTTTGAAATGTTTATCGTAGTCCAGGGAAGGTTTAAACGTTGAGAAAATATCGGGTCCACTCATTGATAGGTGATACGAAATACGCCGGGTCAGCTAGTACATAATATAAACGTTATTTCAATCTGTCAATAAACTTCCGAGATATAAATATGTAAAGTTTTAGGGGAGGGATGCTCTGTCCCTCTCGTGAAACAACAGTTTATATTGAATTTGTAAGACGACCACGAACCATGACGTCATTAGCTATGACGTCCTCTTTGTCTAATATGAAATTAAAATGCTTGTAACTTCCTCATTTTTTAAGGTATTTAACCTTGGATTTTGTGGAATGGATCTTATTGTGGTTAGCTTTTTTATGACCATATAAAAATAATTTGTGCATATTCCATATTGTTCGTTGTGACGTCACAGCGTACCGGTCATGTTCGGCACACCGCTCTCTGCAACACGAAATAATCCAGTTCAGTTTGAACAATCTTAAAAGTTCGCTCTGTATAGATCCGATCGTGTGTTTGTAGTTCTAGAAGCTTGTAAGGTTCAAATCAAGCGACCTTACCGGAAACGTTACTTAACTTTAAGTATCGTCTTAAATATTCTGTCTTGTTTCCGCAAGTGTCATTACGTGTTAGCGAGAAGTTGACATAATATGTTAAGCAATGCTTAAAGTTAAGTAACGTTTTTCGGTACGGCCGTAACTGTATAAGTTGCATGCTGTTGCTGCTTTCCATTTGCTTAGAAATCTATAAATATAATTAGACGTGTTTATAAAAGTAATTTTACAAAGAATACTTTTTAAAAAGAATTTTACCTACTATAGAGACTAGCATCGTAGATAAAATTAGCTAGTTTCCTCAATATATAGTATTTTACCTGACAAAGTAAAATAGCAGCTAAATATATTCCTAAAAGCACTTACAGACCCTTTTGAAATTCTAGTATTTTACTATAAGTTTTCTAAAACAATCATACTGATTTTTGATTAATTTATTGACAGTAAAACAATTCATTTCCAATATTAAAATATTCGAGTCAAATCAAAAATCAATATGACTTTTGTGTGGAAGCCATATGGAAATGGATATAGCAGAGCCTATTCAGTACGGCCAAAGAAAACCAGTTAACAGTAAAAAAAAAAAATAGCAATAAGATGCCAATTTTTTTCTAAGTCACCGCGGTTTCCTTAGAAACCTAGCGCAAATAATTATAGTTTTAAAAACTCAAGCAACCGACTTCTAATGGATGCCATTGTCAGAACTGGACCAAATTTGAAATGGGACCACACGGGAAGCACCAGCTTTCAAATAAAACAAGAATCATCAAAATCGGTTCACCCCGTCGAAAGTTATGAGGTAACTGACAATGGCATCCATGAGAAGTCGGTTGCTTTAGTTTTTCAAACTATAATTATTTAGCTAGTTGTCTACTGCGCCAAAATAAATGACAAATTGACAGCCATCAGACCATGTTCATAGGTCAGCAACCGTTTATACAAGGTTGTTAAGGTACTTTTTGCTAAACCGAAGGGGTCATTGCACTTATTATGAATAACTTATTAATGGCGATATATTTTCTATCGATCAGCTGATTTTTTCGTCAAAGTTGTGTCCATAGTAAAAGTACAATAACCTTTCCTTATAGTATAGAGTACCGTAATAACACCGTATAAAGTCATGCTTCCACTAGGGTCACACGTTTCTAGTGTGGACCCGGCTTAAGTACAGGCTAATGTCATTTCTTGAGTAAGCCAGCCTGCAATAGGGCTTGCCTCGTCGCATTGTTGATGTGCCGAAATCTGTCTGGGCCCAACTGAATGCCTCCATACCTGAAACATCAAACACATTCTATTATTTAAAATATACGCTAGCTGAGTGGGTTTTTACCGATAGATATAACCTGGGCGTCTTTAAATCACGAGTGAATAGGTTTCTTCTAGGTGCTGTTGGTCTAGCGCAAGTCTAAGAATGAATAAATACAAATGGTTTATAGTTTTCCATGTTAGTTAAAACACGTGTCACCGTCCACCAGTGGGGGACACGGAAGTGGGGGATATATGTAAAAGGACCTGGAGTACTTTTTAACCCAAAAATTAGGTGTTACAATACTACTATTGTAACAAAAGTGTGTGTTAAAAGTGTGTTTAAAAATTAAACGAACTTACCCAGTGAAGTTTGGTAAATAGTTTTTTTTAAGTTTCACGCAAAACGAATAAATACCAATAAAAATGAATAAATAAAAGTAATAAAAAAAAATGTTGTCTGTAAAGTCGGTTTACGGACGATAGTTTAACGTGACAACGTCATAACAAAACATTGATGAAATGATGATGATGATGATGTAACGGGACAATGAGTCATCCTTTTTCGTGCGTGCAGCCGGTGTTCATCGATTTATTAGACGTTGTCACGTCAAAATTAAATCGACTTCAAAACCACCCAATCAACTGAAAAGGGAGAAATAACGACTGTTACATAAAACGGTAAAATTTGATCAAAACTGGGCATCTATCTAAGTATACACTATATACGTACCCAACTTTTTTTTTTGAGGTCGGTGCTAGGTTCATAAACTATCACCAACTGAGTTCTAGACAGCCACCGACCTCAAAAAATAGTTGGGTACCTATTTGTCGGCCTTGTGGCTCAGTTGGTAGTGTGTTTACGTCTAGCTGCTGAACTGAAAGGTCGTGGGTTCGAACCCCACCCAGGACAAACATTTGTGTGATGAGCATTGATGTTTGTTCTGTGTCTGGGTGTTTCTATGTATTATATGTATATACAAAAAAAAAAGTATATATGTATTCTATCAGCCATCTAGTTCCATAGTACAAGCTTTGCTTAGTTAGGGCTAGATGGTGTTGTGTGAAATGTCCACAAATATTTATTATTTATTTATTTATCTACTATAGAGACACAGATTTGATTAAATTTTACCGTATCATGTAGCAGTCGTTATTTCTCGCTTTTCAATTGATTGTTGAAGTCGATTTAATTTTTAATAATTACTTTTATTAAAGAATTTAAATACGTAAAGAATGTCAAGAAGATCTATGACAATTTAAAATCGTTAGAAAACTACATGGAAACTATTATTTATTATTTCCATGGTGAAGCCCGATTTCGTGAATTATTTTTTGAATGTTGATATAGAGAATTGTTCTCAAAACCACGCAGCTACATCTCTCGCGCATTATTTTGTTTGGTAGGTCATACTTCAGAGGCGGTCCCAAAAATTTTTTATAAAAATCGGTTGAGTAGTTTGGTATTTAAAACAAAATTGCGCAGATTGAAGTCTGTTGTTTCAGTATTTTTTTTAATTTAAGTGGAGATATTAGAAAAGTGGGAGATATTTACAAAAAAAAGTTTTATTCAGATATCATTTTATATTGACAAGGATTAATACATTAAATTAAACACATATTTTGAAACTCCTTAGACGAGTTAAAAGATATTGAAGAAAAACTTTGTTTTAAATATTTCTCCTATCAAAATAAACAAATTCATTTCTCACTTTTCTATTATCTTTGATTATTTTCATCATCATCTCAGCCATAAGAAGTCCACTGCTGGACATAGGCCTCCCCTATGGATTTCCAAAAAGACCGATTGGAAGCGGCTTGCATCCAGCGTCTTCCCGCCACTTGTATGAGGTCCATCTGTCCATCTCGTGGCTGGTCTTCCTACGCTGCGCTTGCCGGTGCGTGGTCTCCACTCGAGAACCTTTCGGCCCCATCGACCATCAGTTCTACGTGCTATGTGCCCTGCCCACTGCCACTTCAACTTGCTAATCCGCTGTGCTATATCGGTGACTTTTGTACGTCTACGTATCTCTTCATTTCTGATTCGATCTCGTAGAGAGACTCCGAGCATAGCCCTCTCCATAGCTCGTTGCGTGACCTTGAGCTTCCTTATAAGGCCCATAGAAATTGATTATTTTACATGTTTAAAAATGTTGTGATGCGCGAAAGAGATAGCTGCGCACTTCGAGCCCAATCTTAATGCGGCTGAATGATTTTCAACCGATTAAGGAGATTCTCAATTCGACTGTATTTTTTTTTGTTTGTTAAAAGATAAGATAATATTTGTTTGTTTGTGTGTTTTTTTTATATGAGAACTTTCGACTGGGTGAACCGATTTTGATGATTCTTTCTGAAAGCTGGTGCTTCCCGTGTGGTCCTATTTCAATATGGTCCAGTTCTGACAATGGCATCCATGAGAAGTCGGTAGTTTCAGTTTTTAAACTATAATTTTACCATCTAGACACAACAACGAGCGCATTCTTCTGGTCCAATATCTGTAATAGATGCAGCATCCGTCCGCCCGCATGCGTTTCACCGTCGTCATCACAGTCTTGCAGTACGCTCGCACCTTTCGAAGTCTTCCGCTCTATACGGTACGCGTACATATTGTGAGTCGCGTGTGAGAACTTCTTGTTTTGTTTCAGTTTGGCTAGCACAGCACTGCAAAAGAAAAAGATTTTTGAGTCCGTAGTTCGACCATCGTCCGTCTCGCTCGCGCATACATTCTTGAAGGTATAAAATGACTGAATGAACTTATAAAAAAATTCCATAGACTTCTATAGATACCCCAAGTGTATGTATCTAGCGTGTCAACGTGAAAAGTACGATAAAAAATCGCAGTTGACGACCAAGATTTATCAAATTTCAGGTGATATATACTTCCGATTCTATATTTTGTCAACTAGTTACTAGCGTACAAGCGCGCGGGTGCATTGGTTAAAACGAAACGAAACTGTTTTTCTTAGAAAAAAAGCGTTTCTAGAAACGGTTGTAAATAAAACGGTTTTTTCTTATTTCACTCAAAATTAGTCTTTATTTAGTTACGTTAAAGAATATTCTGCCTTGTATCATTATGTAGTTAGAAAAAACTGGTTTCTGATTGAGTTGAGATAGAGAACATTCTAGCTTGGGCCAAAATGTAGTTACAAAAACCGGGTTTACTATTCAATCAAAAATAGACTAATTATACTAAATTCGATCATAAAGTCGATACGTTTTCGTTGTTTCGTTTCGTTATCACTGCTGCACTCAGCAGTCGCGCGACGCGAGTTCGTTTCGTTCGTTTTTTTTTGTAACTGGTTGTGTCATATCGGCATAAAAGCGTTTGTTCGTTTTTCATAGAGTACCTAACTAGTTTTTAAAACGGTTATTGTAAAAAACGCCCAGCACTACTATTTTAGCCTCATTCCGTCATCGCCGAATCCACCGCCGATGCTCCACTGGTGGATTCAAGGACATTTTATCCTCTTTGTTTCTCGGGTGGATCTATGGATTGTTTTTCTTCTTTGATCCACCGATAGATTTCTACTTTGTTCCTCTCCAGTTCGCATCAAACGCTCACGAGGAGAAACGTGTCGATTTTTTTAAGTGTTAACCAATTTTTGAGAATATCGCAATCTTGTCAACTATTGCATTGAGTTCCATTTAGCTGTACAGATTAAGTGTAATACTTACGTGACATCTTCGAGACTGTGTACTTCCGCTGCATGCCCCTGGAATGAGCTCTTTCGGTCAATGATCACTTCTCCGTGGGTTATGTCTGGGCAGTTTATGTCTAGCTGAAAATAAGGTTACAAATTTTAGTATTCTTTTTTTTTTCATATAGCAAAAGGGACCCTAATATTAATTTAAGGATTGTAATAAAGGGGGCATACCATATTTACCTAACTTTTTGTTTCACATTACATCTTGCCATCAACTATTATATCTAGGTATTGCAAGGGCTACATGTATTTGTGTAGCGTTAGCACACATAATGCGTTAGTGTGTGTGCGGGGCGAAGCGAGCTGGCGCCACTCACATACACAAAAGCCACACAACCAAAGGCCGTGACTTATGCTGTACTCGTCCAGACCGTGGATTTAAATTATGGGAAATATGGGACCATCTCTGAAGTATTACCTACCTAAACAAAAAAGAATCATCAAAAACAATTCATAATTGGAGAAATAATCGCCACCCCTAATCCCCCCTTATATACATATGTGTCCCCCTTATGTATGCGTCTATGGGTATGATGGACATGCATATATTTTACAAATTTATAGACAATAAAAAAATATAATAATGTCATTTGATGTCTAGTTTTTGAACTGTCTGTGCGATCAAGCAGTTAGCACCCCGAACAAGCGCTGACCTTTCTGAGAGTGCTAGTGAGGCTAGACATGTAGTGTTGTCTCTCTCTATAGGAATGTTGGGATTGCCTGCTCAGAAGGGCTTGTAACCTCGACGTGGACGGGCTTAGATACTTCAGTCTCTCAAAACACTCAAAATATTGAATATGAATATAGAATTTTTTCCAAAACGCTAATTGTTTGCACCCCCCTTCACATCTCCCTACATCCCCCTAGTTTGGAAATCCTGCTCTAGATCAAGTAGCTTCTTGGCAACTAATATATTACCATCAACCAACCTCACAGTTCGCCAGTCGACTGGTTTCATAGTAGGTGTTTAATAACATTACTTCATACTCACCAGCGCCAGATCTAACGAGACTACAGCAGTAGGTTTGTCTTCTTCTTTTTTCTTAGAGTCAGGTGGTTTCATAGTCTGCAGTATCTCTCGCACCTTCTCCACCCATTGAAATACCACTGTTTCACCCACATTCTCTCTGAAATTATATATGCATCAAATTGTTACAATGCTACATACTGAGAAAGATGTATAATTTTTATTTTGTAGTTAGATCTAATGTTGATCATCAACATGCCTGATTTCCAGACGTAACAAAAACATTAACACCCAAATTTTCATGGGAATACCAAAAATGTGTACTCAACAATTTCTGTCCACGTTCTTGATAGGCATCAAGAACTGCATTTGAATAGAATTATTTGACATCTCTGTTTCCTGAGAGCTATAATCTTGGGACTTTTAAGGTGCTCATTATCGCTAGAATAAAACAACTACGAGTATGAGAAATTTACTTTTATTTATGTAGAAATAGATATCATTATCATCAAAACCTGTTTATCTATTTATATATGTATGTACATACATATTTAAGTAAGAGTTGTTCATAATAATGTGATGAGATCCTCTTAGTGTAGTAACCTCCCTCTCCTTGGCTTAGTAAAGTACACATTCAGTATAATAAAATAAAAGTATCTTTGCATATATGAATAAGTCATCTTCAGTTAGAGTTGGCACAGAAGTAGTAATAGCATCACTTAACACCTGGGTTCTAGTCTCGGAGAATAAAATTTCGTAATAATTATGTTGGAATATAATTTGATAAAAAACACATGGACATGCTCTACCTTAGACATTGTCTGGTGAGGCAAAGCGAAACATGAACCCATTTCTATATCCCGTTCAAATACAGAGTTGTTTTATTCAATGCTATTAAAGATAGAAATTGATAGATACCTACAAATATACTTCATCCAGAGCACTATGCAGTTGTCCTTTAGCCTTTCTGTCCATCCACGGGGCTGATATCTCATACTTTGGAGGCGATAAACTTGGATAGTCTTCGGGCATAGTTACATACAAAATTACTTCGTTTTTGCCTTTCTCTATCACGATACTATACGATCTGGATGCTTCACCTTCTGTCTTCCAATCGTCAGCGTAGATAGCAATTAAAGCTTCTACTTCTTCTGCCTACAAGGGTGAAAGCCGTTCATAAAAACAAGAATATCTATAAATTAGTACAAAATTCTAGGTTATAAATATGAATACAGTTTTACCTGTTTAGTCAAATTGTCCGTGTCCATTTTATTTTTTTGTAACTGTGACTTTACAGTTATGATAAAAGTCACGTTTTTGAGAAATATTTTTGCCAATTTAGGTACACAGAAATTTTGTAAAAAACAAAAACAAAATTTTGCAAATAGAAAGTAAACTGACCTGACACATGACAATATAATTTTTTTTCTTCGCCGTACATTTTGTACTGGCAGGTAAAGGTCATTTGACCATACAGCCTCGTCTGATTTAATTTCATCTCAATTCTATGAGAGTAAGGCCAGAGCTAAGTCTGTAACATCAATTTCATCATCATAATCAGGGAGTTTCATCATAGAAGCTTCTAGTAAAGTCGCCACCACTTTACTGAAGCAGTACTTGACTTATAAATTGACTGTATAGTATACGTGACTAGAACATTTACAACTTGTTTTATTCAAGAAACTTGTAAAAATCCTAATACTTGACACTGGCAAATGCTTTAATGCGAGTCTAATATAAAAAGAAGAAGAAAATGACAATAAATAGAATTGATTTGACAATAACAACTGGTACTCGCAATGACAGTACACTTTTTTCCTATATTGAACTCGCGTGATTAGCGCATTTGCCAGAGTCAAGTATTATCTACATAATTTTAAAATATAAATATAAAGAAATTTTCTTCAAGTGTCATGAATCATACAAGTTATAGTACAATTCTAATACAAGGTCTAAATCACGCAAACAGTCATTTTCAAGAAGTCTTGCTTTAGTAAAGTGATGGCAACTTTACGCGTTACTAAAAGCTTCTATGGAGTTTTGCCAACAGTGTAAATGACACGTTTCACTACTTTATTTCACTTGCCCACACTCACGCACTTGATCGAACATTTAGTGAATTAAAACACCTCCATTTTTGTAGCATTAACATTCGAAATAACACAGGTTTAAAGAAATAAAACATCATATGACGTCCCCAGGGCCGGATTAACCCTATCGGGGCCCCTAGGCAATGCAATTCACCGGGCCCCTTTCCTTTACCCTTTTCTTACTTTTTAAAATATATTTTTTTCTATTACAAAAGTCGAGTCGGTCAGATCGACTCCTGCTTTTTGCTTTCATTGAAATTATCTTAATGAATAGATTTTATATATGTATGTGGCCTGCATCGACTAGGCCTCCGTGGGCCCCTAGTTTGTGAGGGGCCCCTAGGCAGTCGCCTAATCTGCCTTATGGATAATCCGGCCCTGCCCCCGTATTCTGAACCCATTCGGTTTCGGAATCGATTCGATTTGTATATCTCCGTCTTTGTCGGTCTCTATGGAAATGACAGAGACGGAGATATACAAATCGAATCGATTCCGAAACCGAATGGGTTCAGAATACGGGGGCTGGGTCGTCTCCACCAACACTCCGACAGTACGCTTGATTTATCTTACATTATGTTCTGAGTTTCGGAATTGATCGTCGATTCGAGTTTGGGTACAACAAACGTTTAAATGAACCTAGGTAGTTTAAATGTAATATTTTCAATCGCTGCAACTTTTGTGTAGCTCTTCATTGCAGAAAAAGTAAGCGCCGCCGATAAAAGCGAGCGCCGAGCGAACTTTGCATCGCTATATAAGTTGAGAGTACGGCTATTGATCTTTATTTCGGCATTTTGCAGGCTTCATTAATATAGAAAATATTCTTACAAATACTTATCTAATTATCTAAAGGTACATAGCGTCGTTGAAAATTTAAAATCTCTTAAGTGAAATATGAATTAAATCGCATAGGATTTTACAATCCATCTTTAAAACTATCTGTCAAAAATGTTACAAAAGAGATTTTAGATTCGATTAGATTTTAGACTTATCGAATAACGTACTTATTTCTATTACTTACTTGTTTTGAGACAGTGATATTTAAATTTTTTTTTTTTTAATTTTGCTATAGTTCTTCTAATAACACCTATATCGGCCACGAATTGATTGTTGGTGAATCTATAAAATAATAATAAATAAATAAATATTTCTGGACATTTCACACAACACCATCTAGCCCAAACTAAGCAAAGCTTGTACTATGGAACTAGATGGCTGATAGAATACATATATACTTTTTTTTTGTAAATATATACATATGATACATAGAAACATCCAGACACAGAACAAACATCCATGCTCATCATACAAATGTTTGCCCTGGGTGGGGATTGAACCCACGACCTTTCAGCTCAGCAAGTAGACGTAAACACTCTGCCAACTGAGCCACAAGGCCAGTCAAATCTATTTCCTACATTAAATTGGTACCTACCTACTATCCGTCTTACTTATAAACGCATGCTAAAATCATATTCACTGAATAAGGACTTGTCACTTTCTGTCAGACGAGAACCTGACACGTGCGAAAACGGAACAAAACAGTTTAACTAAAATGCTTATTTATTGTTTACTAGATAGTTACTACTAGATGCACTGGTATCACCTATTAATGAGTGAACCCGATATTTTCTCAACGTTTAAACCTACGCTGGACTACGACAAACATTTCAAAACCAAAATCAGCTAAATCGTTCTCGAGTTTTAGCGAGACAAACGAACAGCAATTGATTTTTTATATATATATATATATAGATATAGAAGATAAGTAAGACGGTTTATTTTTGAAAGGTCAACTATAATTTAAACAAATCGGACTGAAATCAACCGGTATTTGTCGCGTGTAATCGAATAGACCATATGCAAATTCTAACGCACACGACCGAATTCGTAAAACATTATCAGTAGCGCTGGTGTCGCATTTTCCATCAAAAATGTCCGTATAAAGTAGAAAATAATGTAGTTCTTGATTTTGCCAACTCAGTAAAGCAGGTTATAGATGTTTTATGGAAATGTGTGGTGGCAGCCGGAAACCTTATAATTTCATACATTTGCCATGATACGGGCATATTATGAGGTATTAGCATACTATGACTGGCCACATTACACGTTATTACTTTTGAATCTAGATAATTATTTAATCGCACTTATAAACCGAACCATTGCTTAGAAAAATGGTGTGTTGCAAAAGGTGTGCTAATATAATAAGTAGGTATTAAAATGCGATTTTTTCAGTATACTGTCTCTATACGTTTGAATACTAGAAATATTCAAATTGTTTATTAGTGGTCATATGAAACGTACAGAGAAATAAAAATTATTATAATTAATAATAAATAACTAAGGAAACCTCAGTTATAGTTTTTCCTAAGACTAGAATTTAGACTAAGAGCGGTATGTTTTACCCACCTCATCAGTACCCCTGCTAAATATTTTTGTTACGTAATAGTAAATCAATTCGATAATAAAAATGCGTCTATTTTGTATTGGTTTATTTTGACTTTTGTACAGGCATCTAATATATATTTATAATAGATATCTTTACCTAGAACTGGATCAGTTTGTAAAGCCCGGTAGCCCGGTACACATTATATTAGTAATTTAGTAGGGTGTTCTCGGTTTCAATGAGCGCTTTTTCAAAGTGCGCTAAATAGGTACCTAAGCGTTGAAATAGAACATAGAGTTGTGTTCACATGGCATCGTTCTAAGAAGGGGTTCCTTTCTATTGCACTAAATTACTAACATAATTATTATGAATCGTGTTTTAAGTCTAGTTTACACTATGTCCAGTACAGTAGTAAAAGGGAAGCACTACGTCTAGTAGTGAGTGAGTTAGTCTAGTTTATCTTGAACTGGCTAGTTCCACTTTTTTGACAATCATATTGGAATAGTGTGATAAACCAACAGATTTGATGCATCGTTAGAAGTAGCTTCTATGTAGATAATAATTATGTGAGCGATGCAGTTTTTTTTTTAAATTATAATATCTCCTCGCTGGCAAAATCGCAGATAGGTAAGGCTATTATCTTGATTCAGCGTTCAAGTAAAGATACCTAACGTCGCATAAATCAGTCATTGTATACACAAAGATGTATCGATCTTAGGAGATACATATTTTGTGATTAAATTAATTGTTACTTGACTAAAATACTGACGTAGTGCAAACTAGGCTTTTATTATACTATATTACCTAGGTTTCAATTTACTAAATGTTTGCTTTACTTTGTTAATAATTATAATATTAATTCTTATTTAATACTTAACAATCACACTTAAAATAACTAGCTAATATTAATATAATTATGTACAGTGTAAAATAAAGTAGATATAGGAAATATCTTCTATACATGGGTAGGTAACAAAGGTTTTAATCTACAATTTTGGAATGTTTAAAAACAGGAATGCTTGAATATATGCAATGCAATACCTACTTAAAGTCTGTTTTTCGTAACATGTCTTACGACATAAACAACAATAGCGGCTCAATGATGAATTAGAACAAAAAACTTCAAAATTATAAGCTCTTATCTAATCAGTAACTTTATTTTTCACACATTTTAAATAAAAACTACGGGTCACGGTGTTTTGAGTCGAAAAAACCGACTTTAGTTTCAACTGCTTTAGGCGGTCTTTTTCAAAGGTGCAGCTCAAACGCCACTCTCGGTCGATGACGCGCCTTTCACCTGCCTGTCTATCGCCTGTCAATGCGAGGTGCGTCATCGACCGAGAGTGACGTTTGCGGTGCTGCTTTGAAAATGACCCCCGAATGCGGTTGAAACTATAGTCGGCTTTTTCGACTCAAAACAGACGTGAGTGACCCGTAGTATTTATTTTAAAAGGCTTGTTTATATTATGAGCCATGTAAAAACAGACTTTACATTATTTATTATAGATACTTAATTAAATATAAGTATTTAATTTATTTACACTAGTGTTAAAGAATATTTAAATAAATTATTTCTTACTAGAATATCACAGAACCATAAATAACGATGATTAAGGTTGTAACTCAGTAGTTAATTCCCACAGAACTGTATCGTGATAAAAGGGGTGCGAACATTTTTGTATAGAAGCTGCCATTCCCCGTCATCAACCTGTCGCCATTTTTTTTTCTTTTTATAGGGTTCCGTAGTAAAAAAGGAACCCTTATAGTTTCGCTATGTCCGTCTGTCTGTCCGTCCGCGGCTTTTCTCAAAAACTATAAGTACTCGAAATCTGTAATTTGGTATAAATATGCATGTTAATAATGGAGAAAAAACCGTAGAATAAAATTAAAAAAAAAATGGGGTACCCCCTCTACACGTAAAGTGGGGATAAATTATTTTTTCTCATCTACCCTACCCCATCGTGTGGGGTGTGGGGTATCGTTGGATAGATAATCAAAAAGCATTGGGGGTGTGCGAACACTATTTTTCAATTTAGGGATCCGTTTGTGAAATATGTATTGCTTTGAATTGATAATTTTTGTTAGAGTCACGTTCTTCAAAATTGTTAGAAGATTTGCGGGGAACAGATCCTTCGAGAGATTTTTGGAGGGATAAAATAGTATTTTGGAGGGAATCGGGGTATTTAATTACTTAATCGGGGTCACTTTATTCTTTAATCCTTGCTGTTTAATAAACATTGTGTTAAAACTCACAAAACTAACAAAGTTACAAGTTGTGTGAAAATTAGACGCTGAGTTACATCAAAACCATTTTTACATTTCTATATAGGTACAACTTACTTTAATGTTCTTCTAGATATATACTATTTATGGCTAATATGTAATAGATATACGGATGTATTTATATGGACACAAAGATGAATTATTTTATGGCAACTCTACGTTACGTACTATTTTTGTCTAATAACCTATTTTATGTACCTAGTTAAATTCATACAGGGGTATATTATTCAATCTATTTTTTTAAGAATGTCTAAACTTAATTATTTACCACTTAAGTAAGGAAACTAAAGTGGTTATGATATGACACATTGTAATTACAGTTACGAGTCACTGATATTTATTTATAGTTAGAATCAAAATCTTCGACTATAGTTTCTACGATCGAAGGTCTTTTTCAAGGCTTAGCACCTGTCACAGTTGACATTGCATCGGGTACTGCAACTAAAAACTTCGACTTAATACGAGACATGAGTGTCATATACATTTACTTACAATGTACTTAAGTAGTTGTTTTCCTTCAGTTATTTATTATTTTGTAGACAAATCTATTACCGTTTATAGCTTCAGTAATTTTGAAAAATGTGTACCTAGTGTATTCGAATTTTCCGTTTCGACGCATTTATCACTTCAACCGTTTTTATTGGTTCACATTTTTATATGTTTAGCCAGTTTAGTTTAGTAGTTTACAATTTTATTTGCCTAGTCTGTAAACCAACAGCTTTGACAAAAAATTCCGTTTCATATACCTACTCTTTCTTCCTTTAACTTCTTTTTAGTCAGTACTTACGAAAAATATTTCCTGTATTTTGCTTCAGACATTTCCTATTTTATCTGGCGCCCCATCAATCGGTAGTGCTTTTTAAATAGCAAATTTAATTAAAATCCCAAATACAAGATCACTGATACTGCTCAATTTCCTGCCTTAATTTCAGGACTGCTAGAATCAACAAAGCAATCATTAGAAACGCTCTGCGCGGAACAGTAACTAGCTGGAGAGCTCCTGTTACTCAAGTCTTTATCCTGGCCATATTCTATCATGCTTCCACTTGGCTGCCGAAGGAAATTTTGAAACGCCATTGGTGGTACATTCGGCAATTTGTCCGGCTTTTTCAGTAACTCCTCGATGGAGTACGGGTTTTTCTTTTTCTCCTTTTCTTTTTGCTCGTCATCATCAGGTCTGTCAGTGCTGTCATCGCTAGCTTCAACTGATATGTGCTCTGATTCTGTCTTCACTTCGTCTGTGGTGATTCTCAGGAAGTCGTGATTGATATTTGCGTAGGGGGTGAAGTTTTTTGCGTCGGCGTGGTAGGGGATCATTATTCTCTGCCAGGGGGATATTGGGTAGGGTTTCAGCAGGCCCTGTGCCTGTACTTGATTGGCGAGAAGCCAGGAGGTGGCCAGTCTTCGGTCGTAGAGGTGTGCGTCAGAAGTTGTCGGTGGTGGGACTCGGATTCCCGTGTGGCCGAAGTATGGAGGGTTTTGTGGCGGTGTAGGGGGGAGAGACGTCTTGAGAGACATGTAGTCTATGAGGTTCGGTAGCTCGGGTTGTGGGTATTGTTCTGAAAAAAAAAGAAATTGATAAATTATTTTTTGCCCCTGCACAAAATGCAAGAGTAAAAAAATAATTAAAAACATCTTAGAATTTAGAAACAAACAAAGATTGGATTAAACCTAGACCAGATGAAGGTCTAAAGATAAACCCATAGTGGTGGGTTTGAGGAATTGTTTGGTATTTCCCCCGGGTAGCGATGAAAAATGGGGATGATGATGGTAACATAAACGCTATGTCCTTCTTCAGGTCTTAAAAAATCTGTGCCAAATTTCATAACGATTGGTTCAATAGTGATAAGGTAATATATAGAATACAGACAGAGAGACAGAGTTATTTAATTTGACTTTTATAATATTAGTTATGATTATTCCATCGGCGTTTCTTGAGCAAGAGAGACGATTCTACAAAATATAAGTATATCTAGAAAACATAAAGACTACCGAAATAAAAAGCAGCTAAACCAATTTTGATTAAATATAGATAACATACTCGATATCGAATCCTCTTTCAAACAAACAAAAAATCTAGAACAAAATCGATCCACCCGTTTGAGAGCTACAATGCCACAAACACACATACACAAGTCAAACTTATAACACCCCTCATTTTGAGTCGGAGTTAAAAAAGACGTCACGTGCGAGTAAGTCAACTTCGACAACAATTCTGGCGCCTTAGGCCTTCCGCACACGGAATCCTACGCTACGCTCTTAGGTCACCATAGTTGATTGCACACGGTGCGATGGGTCAAATGATAAAATGTATGAAATTAAAATAATTATTGTTAAAAAAACTGAAAAAACGACTTCAAAATACGCAATACAATACATACGCGACATGCTGTTCACTTTTCTACTGGCATTTGGATGATATTTTACCAGTTATTTTGTTATAAAAAGCGAAGTACTGCTTCGATTTTGATAAAATTTATATGGGACCACCTCTGATGATCATGATCTATCAAATCTATTGATTATAATCTACCAAATACAAAAAGATCATCAAAATCAATACACAATAGGCTGAGTAATCGGTGAACAAACATAGAAAAAAAAACATAGACCGAATTGATATCCTCCTTCTTTTTGGAGGTCGGTTAACAAACTGGCGTCGCATTCGAGTAGTCCCATGTGCGATAGGCCTTATAAAGTTCACCGTTCATTATTATACCCGGTGTCTCATAGATATATGCTAGATATATTTTTATTATCAAGTAGGTATCCCTTTAAACAGGTGTGGGAGGTTTGTAAGTGATGTACATCATATTTAACTACTGCAGTGGGTAATGAACACATTCGAAAATAAAATGTACTACAATTTAATAATTTGTAAGTTGAAAGTATTTAAATATAGATAGTTTGAACAGGTGCCGGAAGTAGTCAAATTAGTTTTAATTGATATTTATTAGAATTACATGTTTATGGACATTTTTGTTATCAAATTAGGGAAATTGAATTAGGAACGACAAAATTCCACCTGTTCCAACTGATTTAAGGTAGGTAAGTCGATGAATTATTTACTTTCTCCATTATTGGAGGAACATTTTAAGCTGGAGTTGCGTAAAAAAACTAAGTAAACAAAAATGTTATTTTGAACTTTTTGATTTGAAGACAACCGGTAAATAACTATAATAATTTTGTCGTTGACCGCAATCGCTTAATATTGCGTCGCCTCAGTGCTTGTTTGAGCTATCTACCATTGGTAAAATTTTACAGAAGAGTTTATTGGTCTATTATTTTGGAAAATATATATTTGTAAGGCTTGAAAGTCTTCAATAAACAAAATAAATGTCAAAAATCCGTACTCAGTGCCTCCACGTTCTTGATGCGTACTGCACAGGAATGGAATTCTTTACTCTCTTTTACATCTCTGTTTCCTGAGGAATACAATCTTGGAATTTTCAAGGTTCCATCCTCGGCCACAACGTCGCTTCATCAGGTGAGATGATGATTAATCGTAGATTTATGTCATAAAAAATAAATAAGAAGAAACATAAATATCTTACGGAGTCCCTCTTTACTTTCTACGGAACACCAGGGCCAATCAGCGCATAGTTTGAGAACCCTTGGCATAGAGTATGCAAGCATTTAGTCTATTCTATATCATAGAATAAATACTTAAATATAAATCATCTTCGGTTTGTGTAACTTTTTTTGGTAAGCTCATGAGTTTGGCGCGGTCTGGGTGTCTTTAAATCGCGAGTGAATCGCTTTCATTTAGCTTACCTAGCCAAACGACGCCATCCATCCAAGATACGACGGGTCATCCATCCAAGACGGGTCATCCATCCAAGATACCTCAAATATACCTGCCTGAAGAAAACGAACAGCAAAAAACATTCCAGAAGTCCAGTGCCGAGCTCTGCGTATAGCATCTTAAGCTGGAGTCGTTGTTGGAGCGGCGGTTGTGGATTATAAGGTTGGTGTAGTGTTTTTTTTTATGCCCATTGTCTTACAAGGATCATTGTCATTGGATATTTGTCCTCTACAGTCCACTACATAACACTGTAACCAGCCCCAGGAGTCTGCGAGTACCGTACAAGTAGAGTCCATCGTCAAGTTGGTGGTCAAACCTATTTCGAATAAAGAATTTAGTTACCATGTCCAAGTCTGTCGTCATCGCTCCAGGCTAGGCCGCTGTTCCTCAGTATCCTGTTGACGGAAGACACCGAGGGTATGGAGTGGGGCTCGCACACCCTGGCGCTGAGAAGTCGCTCCCTGATCTCCCATGCGAACATACCAGGATTCTCCTGCTTCAGCCGGAGTATCTTCTTGACCACTGTCGGGGTAGCCACTTGCTGAAATGGAGAGAGGGGCGGGTTACAAGGAGCGAATTTATAATTTTTAGGGTTCCGTACCCAAAGAGTAAAACGGCACCCTATTACTAAGACTCCGCTGTCTGTCCGTCTGTCACCAGACTGTATCTCATGAATCGTGATAGTTAGACAGTTGAAATTTTCACAGATAATGTATTTCTGTTGCCACTATAACAACAAATATCTACTAAAATACAGAAATAAAGTATTTAAGGGGGCTCCCATACAACAAACGTGATTTTTTTTGCTCGTTTTTGCTCGATATTGATAACGGCAACAGGTACACGCTTAAAATATTCACAGAATACTGAGTTATATTATTCTCTTTAAAAATAAATAATTAAATTAAAATAAAATTCATATTTTACGGGGGCTCCCATACAACAAACGTAATTTTTTGTCGTTTTTATAGATAATGGTACAGAACCCTTCGTGCGCGTGTCCAACTCGCACTTGGCCGGTTTTATTTTAAATACAGAACTTTAACGTCAGACGAGTTGATGACTTTTTAAATTTTTTACCCGACTGCCTAAGACGGGTTATGTTTTTCGAGTGTATGTATGTATTATATGTGGGTATGTATGTATGTTTTTATCTTACCTACCTACTACAGCCTAAACGGCTTGATCGATTTTGATTTGAGAGGTATAAAATAAAATAAATAACACCTAGTTCTAGTCACAGTCTACGACACGTAATCAGTCATTTTAAAATTAGAGTCTTGCCTCAGTAAAGTGATGGCGACTTTACTAGAAGCTTCTATGGAGTTTTGCCGACAATGTAAAATGACACGTTTCACTTCTTTATTACATTTGCCCTCACTCACGCACTTGATCGAACACTTAATGAATAAAACACCACCATTTTTATTGCATTAATATTCAAAATAACACAAGTTTAGGAAAATAAAACAGAGCAACAACATGTTTCTATGATGTTCCCGCCAAAAACTCCAACCCACGCTCGCTATTAGATATATAAATAAACTCTTTATTGACACACCATTAAAATTAACAAAAACAAGTACAAAAGGAAGTAATTTTACACTAGTGTAACAACGGGCTATTCCGTGTGTTAAGATGCTACGAATAAAATTTGTCATCGATAGCCAAATGCTTCGTCTTTGAAAATTAGAAAATGTGCAGATGCTTACAGAATAATCCTCAACACTTGTCACTTATTAAAAGAAAAACGTGTTGGTGGAACTCTGCGATTCTATAATCTGAACCACTTCACTCAGGCACCCAATGAAAATACTCACATTTTTTGAGATTATTCAAAATATAATAAAGCAAAGTTGATAAAATAATTATGGGACCACCTCGGGAATTTTCTCTTTATAATTATCCAAGAAACAGAAAATGGTTCAGGGATGACGGAGTAATCGGTGAACATACATAAAAAATACAGTCGAATACCGAACTTCCTTCTTTTTTGAAGTTGGTTAAAAATAGTTTACATGCTCCTCTCCTTATATCGGTCTATTATCACAGACAAACAAAACAACTAGATAACATACTACCACAGATTATTAAGCGGGGGCAAACACAAGTTTATTAGTGTAGGAATTTTCATTACAACCTATCTTCATTGAAGTGTAGTGAAGCTAATAACAGTGTGGCAAAGTGTAATAACAACGAAATGAAATTTCGTGCGAACGATCAGCTGCGTGTGAAAAGTTTTATCTATAGATTGTTGGAGCCACTGTTCTTTTTACAAAATAAAACTGGCAACCTTTGAAACAATATAGGCATAGTTCCCTCATTTTGGCAGCACTGCAAACAATTTTGTCGTATTGAAGTAGTTTAGCGCAGCGGCTTTCTTCATTATGTAGGTAGTCGATTGGGTGTTTCTATCGATATCTTTTTATCCGACAACGCAAGAAGGAGCGTTAAGTTTTTCAGGTTTATGTATGTTTAATGTGGGTATTATAATAATATACACAATACACCTGGTCGGATAGACGGATATAGCGAAACTATAAGGGTTTCTTGTTTACTACGGAATCCTAAAAATGGATGTCATGAGACTGAATAAATTAGTCAAGTAGTGACAAAATTGCTTCAAATCTGAGAAAGAAGACTATTACAGGCTAACTTGAGAACAAACAAAAGGAAATCATTAATATTTTGACAGCAGCGGCTTAAGAATGCATCAATAATAATTACACATCACACCCGTAACACGAACGCACCCTTCGAATAAAAAAGTTAAAATTAAAAAGAAAAAATGGCGCCAAAATTGAGCGTTCATGCGGACGTATGATTAAAAAAGAAAAAAAGTATCGATCGAGTTCTAATGTCGTAATTACATGGTTTCCCGGTAAAATTGACGCCTTGGCTACGGGACGGACCAACACACCCCCGTATCGAAGCCTACTATTTACACATTAACTCAGACAGGCTACTTAAAAGTCCTATAATTATTTTTTACCACAGACAAAAGTTACGTTTTGGTTTTGGCGGCAAAAAGTGGTTTGTAATGGATTTCGGTTTTGATAATTGTTTTGGCTATTGATTCGATCAAACAGATGCCGTGAGATTCCGGATATTGATAACGTGCACGAAAAAGATGTGCGCTTTTTTAACTGACTGTTTAGAACGAGTGCAATGTTTTTAGGGTGAGTTTCCATGTTATTAAATGCTGTAGCCTAATTGACTTTCTGACACGCACAGAATTCGCCCTATTACATAGCTGACACGTTGGAGCTGCAGGGGAAACTGCATATAATTAGTAGGTATAATCCTGCAAATTAATGCCGTTCCTTAATTGATTGCGTATATTATTCACAATATTATGTACAATTAATTGAACAAAATCTTCCACACATGACGTCAATTATTTAATAAAATAATTATAAATATTTAATTAGCATTTTTATCCAAAATGACGAGAAGCTACTATGTTGGGAAACATCGTAAAGTAGCATATACGTGTAGCAAACGTGTTTATATATATTATCGGATTCATTTTGGCGATTATGCATAAAAACTTCAAGACTTTCTTCCACTATTCCCATTTCACTAATGAACAAGCAAAAAATAGGCACAATACCTTCATCCCATTTCTCGTTGAAATGTCCAAACCCTGTACACAAGTATTTCGGTCTACATTCTTGATGTGATTTGCACATAAATCATACAACATTAATAATACATACAACGCTACAAATCGATATAAGTCTGGCATCTTAAAGCATACACATTAAAATAAAATAATAATATCGTATAGGTATTTAAAATATCTTTAAAGTAGCTTAACATAATATGACTAGTTGGATTGGAGGTCACAGAATAAAACAAAAGTTTAGAAAACTTAAAAAGCCCCGAGATAAAAAGCGGCTGAACCGATTTAAATAAAATACTGTCTATGAATTCTTCTTTCAAATAAAAATAAAAAAAAACTAAGATACAACCTGTGTTCGTTTGAGAGTTAGATGCCACAGATAGACCAACACATGTCAAAGTTGTAAATTTCTTTATGCGTTGGGGGTTAAAAATACGAACATGCGCGTAAACTAAAATATCTTGTGGTATTGTCAGTCGGTTAATAACTAGAATCCCTAGGTCTTTACCCGCGTAACACAGCAGCTCTCGCCCGAAGCCCCGCGTCACGGCCCGTTCCGTTCACCGGTTCTTGCGCCCGCGCATCCATCATTCCTTGACACATCCAATATCAGTTTTTGCACGACAAAATGGCGGCCAGTAACTGTCCGTACGCGTGTACGATATTACGGATTTCTATTAGACTTTCCACCTTCCTGATGGGGTGAGGCGAAACGTAATGCGAGGGCGTGAGACCGTTGCTTTAATGACGGATTGATTTGATATTAATAAGGTAGGCTGCAGGTGTACGCCTAGCTACGCTGACATGTTTTTTATAGGTCAGAGTATGAAAGCTCATTAAGAGTGTCGCCTGAGGAAGTTGTGCGTAATTACGCGGTACGGGTAGGAAGCGAAATGTCTAGGACATTAGTGGCGTAGGCTTACATCTGCTGCGTTGATCGCTTTTGGAAAGAGAATGGTATTTTTTTAGATATTGATCGAGCGAGCGAACCGTCTTTGCATCAACTGGCCAAATTTTCTTTCGCCTGTAAGTTTGTTTGTGAGCTAGAAAAAGAAAACATACTGAATCGATTAGCGAACAAAGATAAATAAAGAATAGCGTAATTAAACAGAACGTGTACAACGAATATATATTTTTAATGTAATCCAACTATACATCACTTCACTTCCACTGTCACTTCCAGAAACGACCAGGATTATTATGTATTAAAATTCAATTTATCTTTCAAGGTGTTTCAACTTATGGAAAACATGTTTTTTGACCGTGAAATAAAAAAAAAGTCTGTAAAATCACTTATAATTGAGATATCGGCTAAAATTTTATAAACGGCCTCCTAAGCCAACTTTATGTAGGTATTATGTACAGATGACCCAAGGCGAGCTGCAAATAAGCTCTCTCGCGAGAAGATCGTCTCTCTCTATTCGTAGAACTACTAGTTTATAGTATTACGCTTGACCGGTAACATGCCTGCGGGTTACTCCCGGCTCTCATAGCGATGCAAGTTCGCTCAGCGCTCGTTTTTGTCTTGCTTTTTCTGTAATTAAGACTGTGAGACAAAAGTTCAAATGAGCCTACTTTGAATTGTGTCATTTTTAATAATCACTTCAACTTCACTTTTCACTTTTGAGTCAATTAATTACAGAGTCTCTCTTAATTGCAGTACAAGCAAGATAAAAACGAGCGCTGAGCGAACTTTGCATCGCTATACTATACTTAAGTTGAGAGTAGGGCTGAGAAGAAGAAGATCTAAGAAAGTCGCGATTTTTTGTGAAGGCCTACTCATGTAGTGCGTATCACAATTTAGATACCTTTAATAAATGTAATAAGTAGGTACCTCTTCGTATAAAAAAAATCGGCCAAGTGCTAGTGCAAATCGGCTAGCTATCACGGTTTATGAGATACAGCCTGGAGACAGACAGACAGACAGACAGACAGCGAAGTCTTAGTAATAGGGTCCCGTTTTTACCCTTTGGGTACGGAACCCTAAAAAAACTATGAGTTTGGTTCGGGATTTTGAAAAGAAGATAAGAGTAAAAGAGCAAAACGTCGTAGCAAAATTATAATTTTCTATGTGTAATATTAATACAACCACACGGGACTTTGTGGATTTAATAACCACTCCAAAATACTATAACACAATCTATAAAAATATATCCGAAATAAAGTCAAGAAGATTTAAGATATGTAACGCCGAAAAATTTTGCAGTCGTAAGGACCGTACTCACCGCGACATAATTTTTCAAAAGTCGTATTTGTTTGCTTTGACAAATCGTTCAATGAAAAGTTCAACTGTTTGGTGTCAAAAGTTCAACTGAACGAAATCAAAAGTTCAACTGATCGAAATCAAAAGTTCAAATGTTTCAACTCAAAAGATCAGCAGGGCAATTCAGTTATTCAAGACCGCTCCGTAGCTGAACCATATGTGGACTGTTTCCCATCGACCGCCATCTTTTTTTTGATTCAGTCACTTCTAAGTCATACAATTGACACATTTGACGAAACGTGACACGTCCTTCCCTCGTTACTAAATCAAAAAATGATAGCAGCCGACAGGAAATGCTTCGCAAAAGGTTCAGTTACGGATCGGATTTGATTAACTGAATTGGCGCCCTGGTGAAGTGAACCGTCAAAATTTGAAGAGATCGTAGTAAAAAGTTCAACTGGCCCGACTTTATATAGGTCAACTGAGTTTCGTATTTACAATCCGAATTACGAAATATCGAATATAATTTTCTCGAAATCGTTATGTATTTTTTTCAAAAGACCCTTTATCAAAAACACTCGGGATCAGCCAGTTCTATGATACGGAATCAGGCAAGAAAGATTCAAACAAATGTATGTACTTCAGATCATAGTTTTTTAAATGTTTAAGGCTTTGTCGCTACGTGACCACATCTCCCTGAGATCTTAGTTGTTACCGTTAATTGATATAACTATTATTATTATTTTCTTTGTTGTACACTCCGTCATCCATTAGGCTAACACCGCACTACGGTTAAGCCGCAGCGGTTTTTAACCGCGTGAGTTTATGAAACAGGAAAACGCAAACAAGCGGCCGCATTTGCGGTTTTTCCCCGCGACTGATTTAGTACCGTCTCGAGCGGTTTCGCGGTTTATAGCGGTAGCCGCTCGCGGCAAAAAAACAGTAGTGCGGCCTAGGCCTTACTATCGTTTCGCGTCTCCATTACAAGTTTGTCTGGAAGAGGTCGTTATTAGCGATAAGGCCACCTGTTGCTTTTTTAACATGTAAGCCTTTTCTTGTTAAAGTTAAATAAAGTTTATCTATTCTAACTAAAAAGTTCAACTGGTAGTGCTTAAAAGTTCAAACGCGCGAAATTCCAAACCAATGACGTTAAATTCGTTGCCTTATCTCCAAACAACTACAATGAGTTCTTTATCAAGTACCGGCTCGCGATAGACTATCTGTAATCCACCATATCCGCTCGCAACGATGATTGATCTCCGTTCGCCATCCCGGATAATCCATCTGCAGCCCGAACTAGTCTGTGGTAATCCGGCGCACTGTTATTGCCACAACGCACATAAATATTGCCAGATTGAGTTATCACAACGATATTGCAAATCTATATAACCGATTAAGCAAAAAGCAGGGTTGTCATAAACGTGCACTATTAAATGTGTTTTTTTGGTTTACAATATAGGTTTGCTCTTGACCGCCTACTCTTGTGACTGGCCTTGTGGCTCAGTTGGTAGTGTGTTTACGTCTACCTGCTGAACTGAAAGGTCGTGGGTTCAATCCCCACCCAGGGCAAACATTTGTGTGATGAGCATGGATGTTTGTTCTGTGTCTGGGTGTTTCTATGTATCATATGTATATATTTACAAAAAAAAAGTATATATGTATTCTATCAGCCATCTAGTTCCATAGTACATGCTTTGCTTAGTTTGGGCTAGATGGTGTTGTGTGAAATGTCCACAAATATTTATTTATTTATTTATTTTATTTACTCGCCTGATGTAAAGCGAAATTGTGGTGTACGATGCAGCGCGCATACCTAGGAGAAATCGATTCACTCGCGATTTAAAGACACCCAGATTGTATCCTGACTGACTGACAACGTACATACTAATGTACTTAAGTATGTAGACTGATGTATGTGACTTGTGAACAGTGACATTGCCATCCATTGTGTTTAGAAAGTGCAACGCCGAGGCATATAAGGCCAAAATACTAAAATGCCTTAAGGATTTGGTCTTATCCTCGAAAGTGTCCAGAACTGAGATTTCCCATGATTTTACTTCTAATCTATAACATCTCTATAGATCACATCTTATTAATTTAGACTAAAAGTTTCCGGCAGCCTAGTCGGTAGACCGTCTAACTTGCGATCCGCAGGTTCTGGGTTCGATTTCCGCGGCACGCACTTCTGTCTTTTCGGAGTTATGTGCGTATTGTTGATTGCCGCCAACTTCAAAACGGTGAAGGAACACATCGTGAGGATGTGTTCCTACACCTACATGTCTGAGAGTTCTCAATGAACTTGACTTGAAGTGTGAAGTGTGCCAACCCGCACTTGGTCAGCGTGGTAGACTATAGCCTTACCCTTCTCACAATGAGAAGATGGCCCGCGCCCAGCAGTGGGACAGTTTGTACAAACACGGCTGATAAAAAAATTATTGACTATATAAATCGCTTATGCAGTTGGGTATTATGTTTACTAACAGACTTCAAAAAAGGAGGAAGTTTTTAAATTATAAAACTACGAGTCACTCACGTCTGTTTTGAGCCGAAATATCCGGCTATTTCGAGATATTTCGGCTCAAAACAGACGTGAGTGACCCGTAGTTTTTATTAAAAAATGTGTGAAAACCACGTTAATTTCCATAGTAAAAAATGAGGAAGTTGTTTTGACATAGATAATTGTATATTAAAATTTCTCTAGCACAGCCGTAGACTAAATACTAAGCTTCAGATAAAACTTGTATAAGTATTGTCGACATATCCAATATATTTTATACTTGTTTTGCACGTCAGCTTTACGGTATTAAAAGGCGAGTAATAATATTGACAGAATAATCCAGAAATACACCATAAAGTGAACGATATCGATACAAATCCGACTTGAGTTGTGAAAATCCAGGTGGGGCTAATACGGAACTTGTTTTGCGTGTAATATGGACTATATTATTTGGAGTGGTAAATCGTTATTATTGGTTGAAGGTGCCTTTGTGTATAGAATTTTGAATTACGACGCATAATAAAATAATATAATCTAGGGCCGTACCACGAGCGTTAAAGCAATCTTATTTCAATATTACTTTGACTTTTGTCTTATTCTTCCTACAGTTGTAAGAGCAAGACAAAGGTCAAATTAATATTGAAATTAGATTACTTTTAGGATTTCGGTAATCCCCCTGAGAGCTCAGGGCCGCCAGAAGTTACATATAACGTTTCGGAAATATCATATTAGGGCCATATTCACCCCCAACCCAAATTAACCCCCACCTGTACGCATATTAACCCCATGCAACAAATTATTGCATGCCGATTATAATGCACACAAATTGCAATCGAAATTAACAATGTTCATCACACAAACCACCCACCCCAAACGAATAAAACAAATTATCTACTTACCATCACAACTAATATTAAAATAATTAAAATATATATATATATATATAATAAGCCCTACTACATTGTAATAAAACTCAAAATTACAATAGCGAAAAATTTCAACTCGCTTCACTCACAAAAATCAGTGGCCAAGACCGTGTCGAGACACGGGTTCAGTAGCTAATGCTGTAATTTAAAAGAAAACTACTTGGCGAGTATTTTGTGTTTAGACAACTTTGCGAAAAGGTCAATTACCTCGGTACTATAATGATTTAAGTGTTTTTTTTTTAATTTATCGCTACATCTCGAAAAGTTGTAATCATAGTGTTCAAAACAATTTTCATTGAAAGTATTTAATATGGTCTACTATTATGGTTAATCATGGATTTATAGGTTCAATAGTTTAGAAATGCAGGGGAGGAGGACACCATTTTTTCACTTTTGTGGGGCTATATCTCGCACACATCGCATGAGAAAAAAAATGATATACTTAAAGAACCTTATTTTTATTTTAAGAGACCCATTCAACAACACCCCACACAATGGGGTGGGGGTTGAAATTCATCAATTTTTATGTGTATACAGAGTTACCCCTATTTTTTATTTATTTGAACATTTTATTAACGTCATTTTGTTGCGGTTCATAGAACACATCTACGTGCTAAATTTCGTTTATGTCGACCTGTATGGAGCCTGTATGTAACTAACTATGTAATGAAATCTAAGGTAACTAATTTAACCATCTTCCAAGGATCGTAGCGTCATGAAAATTGGCAGCTGTATGTAGTTCTGATGACAATACAATAATATGGTACTGTCGAACTGATAAAACAAATTATCTACTTACCATCACAACTAATATTAAAATAATTAAAATATATATATATATATATATAATAAGCCCATTACATTGTAATAAAACTCAAAATTACAATAGCGAAAAATTTCAACTCGCTTCACTCACAAAAATCAGTGGCCAAGACCGTGTCGAGACACGGGTTCAGTAGCTAATGCTGTAATTTAAAAGAAAACTACTTGGCGAGTATTTTGTGTTTAGACAACTTTGCGAAAAGGTCAATTACCTCGGTACTATAATGATTTAAGTGTTTTTTTTTAAATTTATCGCTACATCTCGAAAAGTTGTAATCATAGTGTTCAAAACAATTTTCATTGAAAGTATTTAATATGGTCTACTATTATGGTTAATCATGGATTTATAGGTTCAATAGTTTAGAAATGCAGGGGAGGAGGACACCATTTTTTCACTTTTGTGGGGCTATATCTCGCACACATCGCATGAGAAAAAAAATGATATACTTAAAGAACCTTATTTTTATTTTAAGAGACCCATTCAACAACACCCCACACAATGGGGTGGGGGTTGAAATTCATCAATTTTTATGTGTATACAGAGTTACCCCTATTTTTTATTTATTTGAACATTTTATTAACGTCATTTTGTTGCGGTTCATAGAACACATCTACGTGCTAAATTTCGTTTATGTCGACCTGTATGGAGCCTGTATGTAACTAACTATGTAATGAAATCTAAGGTAACTAATTTAACCATCTTCCAAGGATCGTAGCGTCATGAAAATTGGCAGCTGTATGTAGTTCTGATGACAATACAATAATATGGTACTGTCGAACTGATCTGATGATGGAGCCAGAAGATATGAACTTCATGATGGAACATCGTACCATAGCTGTGTTTGGATTTGTTAGAAAAGTCTTGTAATGAACTTTGACCACAATAATTTGTAGCGTGTTTTTTAGTTTTTTAAGCTGTAATTTATTAATAGTATTTAGATACTCGTTTTGTTTTAAATTAATTAATGACATAATACAAAAACTGTGCAGTTATGACAATATTACCAACATACAGATCGAATTGATAAACTCCTCTTTTTGAAGTCTGTTAAAAACAGTCGTCAAAGCTCATCACCGCTCATGACACTGTCTATCAAATAATTGAAATATAAGGTGTGGCCACCGCTCTGCAGTTGCGATGAACGAAGTGTGTTCAAAAGCCTATATCTTGAAAACTACTGAACCGATTTTGATAAAACTTACAGGGACTCCTAAGTTGAAATATACTTTATTAAATTAATATTTTTTTTTGTAGTAGTGATAATTTATTTTTGACAGACAGACAGACGGACATTGCGAAATTATAAGGGTTCCTCGTAGTTATTACGGAACACTAAAAAGCGTCACTTTTCACTCATTAAAGCATTCAGGCATTTATGCTGAAGTAGTAAGGTTGAAATTAGCGTGTAATGGTTAAGGTGCATTTTCATTGAAGGACGGTGGATGGCGACACCGTTTATCTAAATAACATGTTAATACATCGGACTGTCCTTCGGGGTAATTCTTTTTTTGTTTGTTTTTTAGTAGCCTGTGACCGGTCATATTTGCCGTATCTGAATTAGATCTGGCGGTTGGAAGGACGAAAAACTGTCAGTTTTTAATAATAATGCTATTTTGAGGTTATGTTTTAACCCTCGATGTAAAAAGAGGGGTGTTGTAAGTTTAACTTGTATCTATATACTTCGGTATATGGCATCAGTACCTACTCCCAAACTGATGAGCTGATTTTGATATTACAACGGGAGCGTGAGTAAAGGATAATAGAAAAAGGAGAGACCAGATATCTCATTTGCAAGCCTCGAATTCTGTGCTCATTTAGATATATGTTGACCAACTTCTAAAAAGAAGGAGGTTCTCAATTCACCTGTATGTTTTTTTTTGTATGTTTGTTCTGCGATTACTAGTTTGGTAGATAATACTTCAGAGGTGGTTCCATATACATTTTATCAAAATCGGTTCAGTACTTTGGTTTTTATAACAAAATAACTGGAAAAATGTCATTCAAGTAAACGTGCGTATTTTGAAGTCTGTTTTTCAGTTTTTATAATTATAACACATGATAAACTAAATAAATGTAAATTTTCTTAGTTTTCTATTTTATTGAAACCTCCCGATAACCATCTCACGACTGACAAGTGACAATGACATGCTAGAATGACATTAACAGCTTTGTCAAACATCATAACGTGTATCATCAAATATTCACTGGCCACACATTGCCCTACCTCCTATTTTTAATTGCGGCCAACACCGAAGCGCGGGAATTATGTTTTTTTATTCGTGCTCTGGCGATTTTAATGCGATTTCTACGGAAAGATAGTGTAAATTGAGTTAATGGTTCCGTACATGCTAGCGTTAGGGATTGTTCAAATTTCAAACACTTGATCATAGTATGTGGTGGTTTACGGTCATTATTATCGATGTTCTTTAATGTATTTAATTGGCCTCATAGCTCAGTTGGTTAACTATATGTCAGCCATCATGTAAATTGTATGTCGCGGATTCGATTCCCACCCAGGGAAAACGTTTGTGTGATGAACGTGGATATTTGTTCTGTGTCTGGGTGTTTCTCTGTACCTATCATAAATATTCATTTACAAAAAAGTATATATTGTATTCTATCAGCTATATCTAGTTTTCATAGTACAAGCTTTACCCAACGAAGTATGTATGCTTATACTGCTATGGTGTTCTGTTGTCTCTATTGAATAAATTAATAAAACATGTATGTACTTATATTAAAAGAAAAATAAAATACCCGAACGCACAAAAGCAGCTTTTGCAGTCTAACTTACGATTTCGTTACGCTTGATCCGCTGTTGAGTGTACGTATTTTATGAGTAAGTATGCGTAAAACCGTAGTAAAATATTATAAATGCGCATTCTTTAGAATATTTCTAGTAAATTCACTTGTTTATTATGAAATAGTTTGTTGGAGGTTACGAAGCAACGCATTTTTTTATTTTTGCAAGAGATGTACTATTATTATAACAAAAAATAAATAACCTATGAACTTTGTAAGCGAGGACAAATCTAATGACACCTCACACATCAAAATCGGTCAAGTCGTTTAGGCTGTAGGCTGTCATATAGAAACATACATACCCACATAATTACGTGCATACATATATACATACTTACATACATACACTCGAAAAACATAACCCTCCTTCTTACGCAATCGGGTAATAACGACAGCAACGCCCTCAGTTTTCTAGCTGACCAGACTCCACCTACTTTTCGCCCTAGGGGATAAAACGGGGTTTCCAAGTTATTTTCTCAGCGGGACTTTTATTTTACAAACATGATAATATCATTTTAGGCGTTCTTATTAGCGAGCCAATCACCGTTTTCCGTATCGATTGGCCCTGGGACGAACTAAGGAATATTCATACTTTAATTTACACAACTCAAGTAATTACCTAGTAGTTTAAATTAACTATTTTCAAGTGCAGTTGCAAAGGTCTGCAAGTCATGTAAGTGTAAAGTGTTAAAATATTTCGCGTGCGCGCGCTAACTTCCTAATTGGTCGTAAAAGGTCGTAGGCATGTCCTGTGCCATCTCGGCTGTCATTTACCATGGATCGCGAAATGACACCCATTTCAATTTTAATAGCGGAAATCGAAGATATACCTACTTACTGCAATTCACTATTGCGCATGACCCTTGGCTATGTTTTTTTAAATTTATTTTTTATTTGCACAGACACCAGCGTCCATGACCTTTGTCATAATTACATACTATTGTTTACTACTTATAGTTACGGGAAAATTATTTTGTTTTTTGTGGTTGTATTAAACCCTTATCCATTGTTCATGAGAGTTTTTTTTGACGTGATAACGTCTTATAAATCGATGAACGCCGGCTGCACGCACGAAAAAGCATGACTTATTGTCACGTTCCGCCTGAAACGAGCGTGCAAGCGAGAGCGCAGGACAAGCGATAGAGAGACACGATCGGCCTAAGCGTTCGGCTTGTGACGCATCGTTATCACGTAAAATTATCGTCCGTAAACCGACTTTACAGACAACCATTTTTTTTGTGTACAATGGGCCAACGTTTGATGGAGAGTGATGATACGGTCGAAGATCAGAATTGGTCCATCCGTTTGAGAGCTACGATGCCACAGACAGAAACACAGTCTGATACACAGACACCCCTCTAACCCACCTCTCTCTAATACCCCTCTTTTTGAGTCAGGAGTTGAAAATTCACGGAACCCTAAATCGTACCAGAGCCGACAAATATACAGTTTCTTACAAGTAGGTACGAGATCTTTCAAAATAGTTGTAAGAAATATTATTAAAAAATCCATGACCAGCAGTGTCAAAAAAATATTATAAAAATCCATCCTCAACATCCATAATATATTATTTGCATGGTGTCCGGGCGCGCGGCGCGGCGGCGCGGGCGCAACTTTACGACCGCGTTTATGATGGATGGCCGTATTGGCCGTAGTGCCGTATTTACGGCCAAATGACCGTAATTAGCCGGTTTATGGCAGCGGGCAACACTACTTTCACACTGGATTTTTAGTTAGCGCGCCTTTATATTTGTTCTGGTGGGGATTTACACGTTATTACAATTTATAGAAGATTATTCGGTATGGATTATTAATATTCTTAATTTGTGGTAATTGCCTAATCGTGGTTTATGATTAGTTTTATATGATTTTGATGGCCGAGGTGAAGTGTTGCTGGAGAGAGATTAAAATGTATTTCAATTTTTGATTTGCCGACGACGCGCACCATATTTAATTCATTTTTAGATTCAATCTTACTAAATCGTATTAGTTTGTATGCAATTTTTAGATTCGATTTTGCATCGATTTTTATTCAACTGTCAGAGAAGAGAAAATATAATAAATAAATATTGGTAGAGGTTCTCTCTCTTAAAAAACTTCTCCGATCGACACCAGTTTTGTACCAAGAATAAATTATGTTTCGTACAAAACTATAGTTACGTACGCGGCTGAAGCGGTCATTTTCGCGCAACGTCTTATAGCACTAAAATAAAAAAAAATTGAATCTGGTACAGATAGTGGCTCTGTTCGTATAGACCCTGAATCGGTCCAATAGATTCAGAACAATTTGGTTGTGACGAACGGACAGACAGGGTCTATTAGGGTTCCGTTTTTGAGGTACGAAACTCTATATAACAGGTTCACAGTCCAGCATCGAGAGTATAAAGTGCCACCCAAGTCCGGTGAAATTTTGTAGCTAAGTGTCTATTCTACCAAGTCCACGTTTAATATGAGACATTCCCTCAGAAATACGACCCGTTAAAAATCACTAGCCGGATAGCCCATATGTGGGCTGTAGACTGTGAATCTGATAAGACCCTTTTTAACATATAAACAAACTACAGGACAAACCAACAGTCCAAAACATCAGCATTTAACAACGATAATTGGTGTACCAAAATAGTTACAGAAACCATCAGCGGCTGATTCCGAGCCGACATAACGATCGGCGATCGTGTAAAATCGTTTGATTGGTCAGATCAAACCTCGGTTTTTATAAGGTCAAAACCATAATTCCGAAGGCACCTCCATTTATATGATGCAGAGATTCGGGTGTACCAAATAAAAATTTATTGTGATTTTCCTTTAATCGTTGATTTTAATTGAATCACTGCTTTATTGGACCTTGGTAAACAAATTGTTGATTTGTACAAATCGTTTTCATCGTCCGGTCGAAGGTCTTCCAAGACTTTCGCTCATAGAGAGTTTCTTATTCTTATTCCAGATGGGGGCGATAGGTCCTGATTGATGTCCCGCTTGGGGTGTATTTTGTATTTCCTCCTACCGGAATTCTTCGAGCTAACCCAGCTCCTTGAAAAATCGGAGCGTCCTTAATGCCTATATGTATAACGCTCGATTAATAAATTACATTTCGTGTACTGTTACAATTTACAATAGGCACAAATAAATTCCACGACAATAAAATCCATCTGCGTATCGAAGCAAATAGCGTTTCGACCATTCCCAGTATATCTAAGTCAAATCTATAGCGTATCAACCATTCCCGGCGTGTCTAAGTCAAATCTAAAGCAAAGCATGTATGCAATGCGGGAATCTCACATGATACCGAGACTAATGCATAGTGTGGGAAGCCACGATACCCGACATAACCCGACAAATATTTACCGCTACAAACAGTTCAAAGCTAGCATTTTTTAATCGACCACACCTGCGCGATTGGCTTGACTGCGAAGAAGCGAAGGTTTTCGATGTCAGCATGAAGCGTGGCGAACAAGAAGATAGCGCTAAGAAGGTAGCGTAGTAGATTCATAAATCGTAGCTTTTATAAGCAAGTGTGATTCCCAATGAAAATTAATGTACGGAATAATTACAATGTGAAGTGTTTAGTTGAAGACTCTTTTTCGACCATCGGTTCGGCGCAAAAAAGATCAAATAAATTCTTAAATCGTTTTCTCAAAACTTGATTTTTCTAGGTGCCTACAATGTTTCATCATTATACAACATGATTTAGGACTATTTTCAGTCCCTACATAAAAACTATTTGTCAATCAAAATATTGCTTTCTTTTTCTAAAGCCATATGAAAGCAAAGGACATATGTAGCTAAAATTTATCCGAAAAATACTGATATAGATATCCGAGGACTGAAGTATAGACCTTAAGCAACTAAATATTATTATAACATCTTTTGTGCATTCGTATAAAATTCTCAAGCTGTATGTAAATAAACTGTCTTAAAAACTTCGTGTTCTCAATCCTCAAGACAGAGCGGCAGACGGGTCAATCGCTCAGGTATGTTTCAACGAATCTTGGTAAAATAGCGAAAACAGACCGATTTCACGCTCCCACCAATCAAAGTAATAAGACACGGTTTCCTACAATAATCGGTGATCGCTACAGAAGCATTTATTTCATATAATGCGAGGTAATAACGACTCAGCTTCCATTTTACCGCAATTAAACTTTAATTACTTTTAGGGTTTTTTTAGTTGGTCAATTTGAGTTTCTGGGGAAACGCTTTCTGATGGAATTGATTTTGATATTGAATGCAACTACAAAATTAGATTTGATTTTTTACGTGACTTTTGTAGTCACTATGAGGAACCCTTATTTTAATAAATAATAAATATTTGTGGACATTTCACACAACACCATCTAGCCCAAACTAAGCAAAGCTTGTACTATGGAACTAGATGGCTGATAGAATACATATATACTTTTTTTTTGTAAATATATACATATGATACATAGAAACACCCAGACACAGAACAAACATCCATGCTCATCACACAAATGTTTGTCCTGGGTGGGGATTGAACCCACGACCTTTCAGTTCAGCAGGTCGACGTAAACACACTACCAACTGAGCCACAAGGCCAGTCACACCTTAGGGTTATTAATTCGCCACGGCGCGCGTCGGTCTGTCCTTATGTCATAGCCATTTCTAGACTCTCAGATCGACATAAACACAATTTGGTAAGTTTATGTGTTCTATGAATCTACAAAATAGTAAAATTTTCAAAAAAGGGGAAAAATAGGGAAGTGCTTTCGCTACTTTTCCACTTTTGGAATTTGTGGAAAAATAGGGATGTGCTATCCCTATTTTTCCACTTCTAGTCATACCTACATAATATAGTCGGGCTAGACAAGATGTGACATTAGATGGTAACGATAAAACTGTTTGGTTTGTAGGTAGATTAGGGGACGATAAATCGATCTTGCTAGGTTTCATTTTTAGTGAACACGGGGTTTGCTCGTATTTTCAGTCATAAAAAATCCGAGTGGAGCTCGGTCGCCCAGGTACTGTCATATTAAGTTATGTACATTCGCTAAGCAAAAGAAAAATAACGTATATTATGAAAACGACCGTATATTTTTTTAAATCTCTGTCGTGCATAAATTGCTATTTTATGTCACTTTTTTTTAAATAAATTAGTAATTCTGTCGTGAAATGGTATATATAAGTAGTGATATTATCGATTATTTTTTCAGAGTTTTTTTTTATAGAAGAAAGATCTACGATTGACCACCAACTCGCCTGACCTGATGTTAAGTTTTTAGGTCATTCTGTCTGTCTGCGTATTTGTCCAAAGACTATTAGCACTAGAAAGCAGTAATTCGACATGAACATACATATCAATAACATTGAAAAAGTCGTAGAATAAAATCTTGATTTTTTTTTGGGGTTTTCTTCTACATATAAAGTGGAGATAAACATTTTTTTCTTATCTACCCCGTCGTGTGAGGTATCGTTGGATAGATACATTTATCGGCCGAAGGATAATGTCTGGCAGAAACAATCATTTGGCACTCAATTTAATTAAAAAAAAAAACATATTTTTCGATAGTTCAAATAGGGATCAGCCAATAATACGAGCTAGTAAAGAAAGTCTGTTATATTTTGCTGGGGCTGAAGCAACACTCATTTACATTTCTAACCGATTTCAAAAAGAATGACATTCTTAATTATTTCGATGTAGAGTAGTAAAGAGGTTCTAAGAAAAAAAAAGAAAAAAAAATCGTCTATAGTATAATAAAATAAACAGTCGAATAGTGAATCGACATTTTTCAAGCCTTTAAAAAAATCAGGCAGGTACCATAGACAACAGTTGTAACTTTATTCTAATTTAAATCAATACAAATTAAACTCCACTACTGAGATGCTGTAGGTATGATAAGATTCAACTTGTGTTTTTTTCCCATGAAGTCGATGGTTTGTTTCCAATAAAAATGCTAATTAAATCGATTTACAGAAGCTGGTATTATTTAAAACATATTAGAATATATTTTGGCTACTTTATTACGGACTTCTTTGATAAGAATAATAAAGTAATAGCTATATCATAAGTAGAATATCTTGACATAGGTAAATTAGAAGTCACATTTTTTGTGTTCTACAGTACTTAGAGTACTTTCTACCTATAAAAAGCCTATTATACCTATTACACAGCGCAATTTCTCGGGCCCTGTAGTTCGGATGCCTGTCTGGGAAGTGCGGAGACTGGTGTTCGGGACCCAGCTTACTAGACTGTTCTGTCCATATTATGCACTGAGTATATATCCAAATAGATAAATCCAGAATCCAGACAGATGAAGCATTCAAAGAGACCTACAGAAATACAGACGAGAGGACGACCATATTTTTTTCATCTTAAATTCGAATTTTTAACCGACTCGCAAAAAGAAGGAGGTTCTCAATTCTAGTGTATGTTCGTGCACCGATTACTTCGCAAATTATCTATTGATTTTGATGTTTCTTTTTTGTTTGATAGGTTCAGAGGTGGTCCATATAAATTTCATCAAAATCGATTTAGTACTTTGGTTTCAATAACAAAACAATTGGAAAAATGTCATCCACGTAATGGCGTATTTTCAACCGACTTCAAAAAAGGAGGAAGTTTTCAATTCGACTGTATTTTTTTTAATGTTTGTTACCTCAGAACTTTCGACTGGATGAACCGATTTTGATGTATCTTTTTTTATTTGAAAGCTGGTGCTTCCCGTGTGGTCCCATTTTAATTTAGTCTAATCCTGACAATGGCATCCATGAAGAGTCGATTGCTTCCGTTTTTTAAACTATAATTATAATGTTGGTTGCTTCAGTTTTTTAACTAGAATAAATATATATAAATGTCTACAGACGTTCGTAATAAATAAATCCAAGCACACATAGGTATTAAAAGCGAAAGCTTCATTGCGCTTGCGCATAGAGATCGTATACATGCATCTTCAGCTCCCCATCGTTCGAAGCGCACCTCTAACGTTGATTAGTAGTCAATTAAGTGTTCCCATAACAGCACTAATAAAAGTTTTCGGTGATTTGGATGTATTTTGTTGTAATCAATATGAGGCGGCGTCCGCCTGTGTAAGAACAAACGGACGTTTTATTGGCGTACCGAATCCGCTGAGGTCGATCTCCAACGCTTACCGGACTTGGGATTGGGGTTCCGTGGGGGAAAAGTTTTTTTTTTTTTTTTTTTTTTTTTATCAGCCCTGTTTGTACAAACTGTCCCACTGCTGGGAACGGGCCATCTTCTCATTGTGAGAAGGGTTAGGCCATAGTCGATGTTAGGCCATTAGAAACGGAAATAATTTTTACTTAGTCTAGAATAGCCACAAATTTTCCGCGTACCGGTATCAGTTTTTTATCGAATTCATTTCGGTGGGTGTGCTATTACGATTGACTATTGGACGGTTAGGTACAGAAAAAGCGCTATATTTCATGGTGGATATATTCAAAAAACCAGGCCGAAAATATCAAATTCTGTTATCGCGTTGGAGGTTAAATATAAATTCGTCTATATGAAGCAGATCATATTAAATGCAACTTGAGGGATTCTTTGGAAATCTAATAATAAAATACCACAAAAATAAAAACAAAATCTCCGATTTATAAACTGGCTGCGCCTCGTGATTATGAAAGTTATGAAAACATATCGAATTTTATTTTAGAAAATAAGTATATACATATAATATAAAATATGATGATATTAAGCAGCCTATGATAGATAGATGGATAAACTCTTTATTGTACACACCATAAAATTTACAATCAAAAGAAATTAACTAAGAACTAGTGTAACAACTGGCGGCCTTATCGCTAATAGCAATCTCTTCCAGGCAACCTTTATGCCGGTCTCCACAGCTATGTCTTTGCAAAATTTCAGCATGATCTTGTCTTAACTTGGACGACGATGTGTGCCAAGAATGGAGCTTTTCGAAAAGTGCTGAAATTCGAATCAATTCGAATTTCAGCACTTGTATGACAATTTGACATATTATCCTGTTTTACACTTAATTGCTTAACAAGTACTTATTTAAAAACCTTTTTAAGTTAAACGGTTTTATTAAAAAGAAAGATAATGATATATGTAATGTATTTACTGTATTTTACTAGAAAAGCCCTTTCATTTGATACCCATATTGTGGGGGTTGTGTTAAAATATGAAATCCGCCATTTTGTGGCGGCGGCCATCTTGGATTTACAATAATACAGAATATACTGAATTGTATTGTCATCAAGACTAAAGGTGTATACCAAATTTCAGATCGATCCGTCAACTGCAAGGGGGTAAAATTCCAATTAATAAATTTGACCCAAACAAAAAATAGGTCAAGCTAAATAAAACCGTTTAAAAATGCACATATTCCTACGGAACCACCTCTCACATCCCCGATATCGAGTACCGCGCGGCCATGTCGAAAGGCCATCTCAAGAAGCCGAAAGCATCGCGCCGGTCGAAATTTTATAGTTTATAATTACTGTTGATTGCCGCCGTGACCCAAACGACTCGCTCTCAGACTACGATCTCACTTCTAAGTTGCATTCGGACTTCATCTTCATCTTTGGTTTCCCTCTTGTCTTTAAAAAAATATTGCCAAAGTTACAAACGTAATTATCACGAAGTATTAATAAGTTAATGAAACATATCGGCAACGGGGCAAAATCGGCCCCATAGAGATTTAGAGATTTGTATTCATTTGCCATGAGTGTACTCACTGCCACTTCAACTTGCTATAATGCGCTGTGCTATGGTGACTTCCTTACGTCTACGGAATTTTGATTCTATCTCGCATAGAAATGCTCGGGAGCATAGCACTCTCCATAGCTCATTGTGTGACTGAGCTTCCTTATAAAGTGATTGAGGTATATCGGTGACATTCATTCCACATACCTTAGTCTTACTCCCGCCGATGGATCCAGGTCTAATAGAACCCGTCTCGTAGAATCTGGTGAGGATCTTGGAGACGCACCCGTGCGAGACGAGCAGCTGCCTGCTGATGTCGCACGGACGGACGCCCATGATGGCCAGCTCTACGATGCGCTTGCGCACCCCGTCTGGCAGCGGTCTGCCGTTCACGAACACTCCGCCCAGCTGGTTCACGCCGGCTTGCCCTATAGAACAAAGAGAATATATTATATATTATTATTATTTTAATAATAATAATTTTAAAGTTTAAAAAACTGAAACAACCGACTTCAAAGTACGTTATTTCGTTTACTTGTAATACATATATGTAAGGATAATAATGCAGAGAAATAGTGCAGATGTTTATACGAAAAACCTCAACATTTGACACTTTTGCACAGAAAAACGTGTCAGTGGAACTCTGCGATTCTAATCTGACGCACTCACTCAGGAATACAATGAAAATATTTTTACTTTTAGAGATTATTCAAAAAGTAATAAAGCAATGTTACTAAAATAATTATGGGTCCAACTTGGGAGCTTTCTCTATACATTAATTTAAGAAACATGAAAATTGGTTCACGAATGACGGAGTAATTCGTGTGCATACATAAAAAAAATATACGGTACGAATTGATAACCTCCTCCTTTTTCGAAGTCGGTTAAAAATACGGATTACTTACGTCTATTTTGAGCCGAAATCTCAGAATTTAGTCTTTTTAACAAAAAGCAGACGGTTCGTATGGCTGTTAGTGACCAGATCATAGTTGTATATGGACGAATGCAACGGTAGTAGTGTCGCTGAATCTTGACTAGCCTGATCCTATTTTAGCACGTCAGCGCCGCCACATCTGTGGCGGTGAGATGACGTACTAAATGACGCACTGAAAGTAGTACTGAGTAAATTTTATTCATTACTTATTCTGTGAGCCACAGAATAAGTAATAAACAACTATTTTACATGTCACTGTCATTTAGCTATCACAATTTATACTAAAGTAAGTAAGTAAGTTGGTATAGACTGAGTGGCCACTCCTAGTGTCAGAGTTAATAAACCGTCGAAAGACATCTGACCTGGCTTGACGATTGCTGTTTTTTTAAGAACATACAACCGGGACCTACAATTTAACGTGTCATCCGACCCACGGTAACGCTCAGATAGAAATGCCACTAACGGTCACCCATCCGAAGACTGACCGGTCCGTCCGTTGTTTAACATTGGTGATAGTTCGAGAACACCTAGTCAAGCTACGCCATGAGCGCTACAATTTATACTACAAAGCAGACCTACTCAAGTCGATGCTTATCTTTACTTTCGTAGGTTTCTTAAAAAACTTAAACGTTTCTACGTTTCTTAAAAAACTAATTTAAACAAAAATAACGCCTTCGTTCCGTAATGACTCAATTCAGAAAATATGTTTCATAAATTATATCTCAACGCTTGTTTAGGTCTTCATTGTTGACAAAAGAGTCGTCAAAATTTAAATTATTGCGAGTCTCCACCTGCCCTTATTTAAGCCTAATACGTATTTGATTGCCAAATTCCCATACAACCTTTCATACAAAGGTCGATATAAATACAAGCAAAGTACGAGTTTGACTCGCACACTGAAGATTCCGTACAGTCATTCATAATTGTATGTTTATGACTTCACATAGAATCAATAGAATCCAAGGGTTATTTCTAAGGCAAAATTCTATGCGATCAAAAAATATATATACTTAGTGAGAACTTGACACGCACTTCAGAGGTTTCTAAAATAATATTTATTTCAATTCAAAATAAATACTATAATTGTACCAATTCTGGAACACGTGTCAATAAAAAAATTAAAAGTTAGATCTACGGAAAATTCCGTTTTTATATTACTTTCCTGTTATTATTATATGATAAATCTGCTATAGTATCACATATTACCTGAAAATTACTACTTCCTATCTATTCTTCAAAAGGTTCAAATGTAGGAGAGAAGGACGGACAGTCTAGTGAAAGCTTAGTAACAGGCTCCGTCGTTTCGAGTACGGAAGCCTAAAATTACAAAAAAATATTTAACTTTCTCATTAAAGAAAGATGCGTTATCTTTCTAGAAGCTCATATTTTTTACGAGGTAAAAACAGATCGACAAGTTAAGGGAATTTTATGTGCTTAAATATGGGTTTAATAGGCAAAAGAGTATAATATGATAATCTAAACTAGAAGTCGATTATAAAATAGATTAATTTACAGTTTTTTTGGCTTTTGAGCATCCGTGCCGATAGAGGCGTTATCATTGTAATAGAAATAAAAGATTATAGAATAATTCATTATCATCATCTCAGCCGCAGGAAGTCCACTGCACATAGGCCTCCCCCATGGATATCTAAAAAGACCCACAGAAAGCAGCTTGCATCCAGCGTCTTCTTGCTACTTGTCATGGTCATTTGTCCATCCCGTGGCTTGTCTTCCTACGCTACGCTTGCCGGTGCATGGTCTCCACGCGAGAACTTTTCGCCCCATCGGCCATCAGTACTACTTGCTACTTGCCGACTGCCACTTCAACTTGCTAATCCGCTGTGCTATGTCGGGAACTTTCGTACACCTACGGGTTTTTCAATTACTGATTCGATCTCGCATAGAGATTTTGAGTAGCTTCTCCAACATTTAAGCTTCAATATTCAGTCATAAGCGCTTCACACGTCTCATTATACTAGAAGGCTATCTGCAGCACCTACGCACCGGCTACCGTTAAAGCCTGCATTATAAAACCATAAAACAATCGCCTGCCGACCGATTTATTACCTTAATGTAATAAAATTAACGTTCTAATTTGTTTGGAGCAATCTGGATTTACGGCTTTTCTTTAAGGACGGTGGAGACGTGCTATTTTTTGTGTTAAATCGCGCAATATGCATTGTCCACATTGCATCATGAATTAATCATGAATTGAATTTTTAAATCATAATAATAAGGGTTTTTTTTGCTATGGCAACCTGGACTGTAAGCCTGGGCTCTGAAGCCACAACAACATATGCCTGTTTGACAGAAGTTGACATTTATAATATTCTTTTCATTACTCTATTTTATACAAGCTGCGCTCTATTTCACCCACGTAGTGATGATGGCGATGATGACAAAATATAGCATATGTCCTTTACCAGGTCCTAAACAACCTCTGCTCAATTAGACAGAGAGACAGTTACTTTCACTTTTAGAATATTAACTAACTAAAGTTAATTCGTTTACAATTTGCGAATTATTTTGATGATCGATTTCACCTTCTAAATCTGTGCTTTTTTAAAGACGAAACTGTTAAAGCCGTAAGAGCTTTATCAGTTTATCAGATACTCGAAAACTGACTTTACACGGTTTGTTTTTCTTTTTTGGGTTCATAAGGAAAAATTGGACCCTTGGATTTTCTGTTTTCCCTCCCCCATTTTGACTGTCTATGAATGTTTATATCTATCCCATTAAAGCTTTTTGTCTCACAGTTACTCCTCACCACAATCATCCACAAAAATTCTCAATGTTTATAAGTTTTCTGTTACTCTTCGCCACAATAATCCACAAAAGTCCCTTGTTTAAGCTTTCTGTTACTCTTCGCCACAATCATCCACAAACGTCCCTTGTTTATAAGCTTTCTGTTAATAAGTTTTCTGTTACTCTTCGACACAATAATCCACAAAAGTCCCTTGTTTAAGCTTTCTGTTACTCTTCGCCACAATCATCCACAAACGTCCCTTGTTTATAAGCTTTCTGTTACTCTTCGCTACTATCATCCACAAAAGTCCTTTGTAAGCTTTCTGTTACTTTTAGCCACAATCATCCACAAAAGTCCCTCGCTTATAAGTTTTCTGTTACTCCTCGTCACAATCATCCACAAAAGTCCCTTGCTTATAAGCTTTCTGTTACTCCTTGCCACAATCATCCACAAAAGTCCTTTGTAAGCTTTCTGTTACTCTTCGCCACAATCATTCACATAAATCCCTTGTAAGCTTTCTGTTACTCTTCACCACAATCATTCACAAAAGTCCCTTGTAAGCTTTCTGTTACTCTTCGCCACAATCATCCACAAAAGTCCCTTCTAAGCTTTCTGTTACTCTTCGCCACAATCATTCACAAAAGTCCCTTGTAAGCTTTCTGTTACTCTTCGCCACAATCATCCACAAAAGTCCCTTGTTTATAAGCTTTGTGTTACTCCTCGCCACAATCATCCACAAATAGTACCCCGTCTGCCGCGCCCTCCGCGGCACGCCATTTCACGGTGTTGTCGCGCAAAACGAACCTCGCTCCGATGCAAATTACTTTCCGTACTTTACGATTGCTCTTTCTTGACCGCTCTTTAATGACTGACGAGACTTCAATCAACTTTCTACCATATTGACATGACATAAGGTAGATTTCGACTTGTTATTTTAAGATGTCATTAAAAGTATCGGAAAGGCGAAATGCGTAGTGTCTGGTAGCAACGCAACCGTTCCGCGAATTTATAGAATCTAATCTTGTAGGTTGATTTGATTAGCTATTGATGATGTGTGTAAGAATTCTTGATCGGACGATTCAAAGTCGGTTTACGATTTCAGGGAAAGGTTTTAAATTTTACCTTTAAATTTTAATTTAATATGTTCTACAATGAAATGAAATGAATTAAATCCACAAAAAAAATAGAGTAAAAGCGTAAAAAGCGTATTCAGTCCGGCCTATTTTGCCATTTGTTGGCATGTGGAATTAACTGTTTTACAAAGTCAGAATGAGTCAGAAACAATCAAAAGTAAACAATCAAGTCAAATCTTAATAACTAGTTGGTCGGATAATTTATATTGTGCCTATTCAATAATTCGTCTATATTGTAAAAACATTTTTCCAGGAACCAATTTTTTAACTTTTTTCGAAGCCGGTAGTTAAAAATCGGCCAGTTCCAGTCTTTTTGGAAATCCGTGGGGAATGTCCAGGATTTCTTGTGGCTGATGATGATGGGGTACGTAACCAAGACGAAAGTATATAACAATATTAAGTAGTCACCAGCTGCCGTCAGCATGAAATCTGGATTGGACGGTATTTAAAAATCGGCCAGTTCCGGTCTTTTTGGAAATCCGTGGGGAAGGGAGTCCAGGAGACTTCTTGTGGCTGATGATGATGAAGATGAAGTACGTAACCAAAACGAAGGTATATAACAATATTAAGTAGTCGCCAGCTGCCGTCAGAATGAAATCTCATTTGGCCAGGATCGTAAAGTTGGACCGAGACCCGCTGAAACGGTATTGCTACCGATTCACTGCCAGCCATTATGTTTTACAATCTGCTACAGGGTGTCCCATTATAACCTTAAATGTGTTGTGAGCATTGACCTCTATTTTTTGTTAGGACTGGACAGGTTTTTTTACATAGTAATGACAAGTTCTATCAATTGCACTTGCGATTATTCTGAGCTTATGAAATGATTTCTTGATAATGAAGTTTACTAATAATGATTATGACTTATTCCTGTCTTACTTGACCTTTAAGATACAAGCTGTGGTAAAAGTACAAAAAACCTCCGCCGAAACTAGTTTCGAAACTCCGGTTTCGTAGGCGAAAGCGTATGGGGTAAGTCATATTTTGAAGAAACCATGTATCTAAAACGAAATTTTATAAAAATATTGAAGTTAAAAAATATAATGTATCTACACCAAAAAATAATAAATGACAACTAAAGATGTTTATAAACAAGTTTAGCTTATAATTTACGAATAGGAGGAAATAATAAGTACCTTAATAATAACAACTATATTAACTAATAATATTTCATCAAAAATCATAATCTCCCCCAAAGTTTCCAGGAGTTCCCAAAGACCGGTTGGAAGCGGCCTGCATCCAGCGTCTTCATGTCAGTTGCATGAGGTCTGCTGTCCACTTTGTGGCTGATATTCCTGCGCTGCGCTTAAAAGTTCGTGGTCTCCACTCGAGAACTTTTCAAATATTTCATCATCATCATCATCGTCTCAGCCACAAGAAGTTCACTGCTGAACATAGGCCTCCCCCATGGATTTCCAGAAAGACCGGTTGGAAGCGGCCTGCATTCAGCGTCTTCCTGCCACTTGTATAATATCTTCTGTCCACCTTGTGTGTGTTCAAATATTTACGATATATTAATATAATATAATAATATAATAATATAATAATATAATATAATTATTTAGTTAATAAATAGGTAACTTAAATCCAACTAAGCGAGGTCTTTGTTCGAGGCGAATATTTCGTATGATTTTTAAAACCAAAAGCATGAGTTAGACAAAAAAAACCTATAAGTTATTAAATATATAAATAATTGACCGAGCGAGCGAAGCGTCTCTGCATCAACTGGCCAAATTTTCTTTCGTCTGTCAGTTTGTTTGTAATTTGTTTGTATGTTCGTACTCGCGTACAGGGCGTAATTTTGAACCAATTTTGATGAAACTTGGTGTATAGGTTCTATGGATTATTTAAAAAATAATCGGCCAAGTGCGAGTCGGACTCGCGCACGAAGGGTTCCGTACTATCATCTATAATACTTCAAAGTTTAGTTCTGTTTATAAAATAACGAGAAATCAACGAAATTCCAAGTAGTAAATTGCAAACTTATAAGTAGGTTTTCGATACACATCCGGGCAGCATGACGACGCTCGCGCGAATACGCGCGGCGCGGCTATGGCTCGCTCCGTGATGTTACCTCCCCCGCTACCCGCGCGGCCGTTGCTTATCAATCGCCTCGCGTTTAGATGCACGGATTATTTTCATTTTGTGAGTTTTTATGTATTAGATTAGGTATTTATTTTTATATTTAATATATTTCTAAATATTTACATACAAATATTCAAGTTTCTACCTGTTAATTAAGATCGAGTAAAAATTGCTTAAAAATTACGTTTGTTGTATGGGAGCCCCCCTTTAATATTAACTTTATTGTTATTTAATTATTTATTTTGAAAGGTAATATACAAGTAAATATTCTGTGAAAATTTGAAGCGTCTACCTGTTACCGTTTTTAATATTGAGCAAAAAAAATACGAAAAAAACACGTTTATTGTATGGGGACCCCCCTTAATATTTTATTAGTTTTAATTTTTAGTATTTGTTGTTATAGCGGCAACGGAAATACATCATTTGTGAAAATTTCAGCTTTCTAGCTATCACGGTTTATGAGATACAGCCTGGAGACAGACAGACAGACAGACAGACAGACAGACAGACAGACAGACAGCGAAGTCTTAGTAATAGGGTCCCGTTTTTACCCTTTGGGTACGGAACCCTAAAAAATGATTCGGCGATTTTTTATGAGGGGTGGTTCCCACAAAAAGGGGGAAAGTTTATTGTGGCGTTAATTACCAACAGATTTTAGTGATATTTGGTAGGTACGTAAAATACACAATTATTACAACTTGTGGTAAAAATTAACAGAATTGGTCAAGTGGTTGTCGAGATATGACAACCAACTTCAGATTACGTATAACAGTGAGGGCGCGTGGATGTGCTTGATGCATTTTAGCGCTGAACAATTTTCTTAATTATACGTTTTCTCCATTTATGTAATTATTATTTGTTTTTATAAGAATATACATTGTTTTTTTAAATTAAGGGCATCTAAACATATCCTATTTTTTGTATTAATTGTCTATTAAAATTAAATTGATCTTTCAAGGTGCTTAAACATATGGAAAAAAATTTTTTTGGCCGTGAAATAACGTCTGTAAAAACACTTAAAATTGCGAAATCAGCCTCCTAAGTCAACTTTATGTAGGTGATGACAGATGATCCAAGGTGAGCTGCAAATAAGTTATCTCGCGAGGTCTACTGTTCGTAGAACTACTAGTTATAGCAAAACAATTCTACGTTTGAGTGCCTATAACAACAATTCAATACCAGTAGTCAATTTATCGGTAATCAAGCCTTCATTGCATTTTGCCACTGGCGGTGCGTAAACTGTGTTTTTCCACTCTCACTCCATATCAAAGACATAAAAAATACTTTCTAAAACAAAGGATCCATGGAGGTGTTAGAGATTTAAACGCTTCGTCTTTAGGGTTCCGTAGTCATAGTTTAGCTCAAATACTCTTTGTACTAGCTAGAAAGTTGTCAATTCGAGCTAGAAAGATCGCTCATTTTGCTTGCGTTGTGAAGTATGATCGTAGAAACTCTTTATGATCCGAAATACATTTTTTCGAATCTTGCTTGCCCGAACCGTTTCGTAGAACTCTCTGATTCCAGATATTTTACTTGACACGCGTTTCTGATTCCATAACTTCACTAGCCATAAAATCTATATTTTATTTGTTAGGTTCGTTATAAATTTGTTTTTCATCCCCCCATCTCGAAAAGAGTATTTTTGCTCTTCGATATCTGAGTGTAAAAGCCGTTTTTATCCTCTAGAGGATAAAGTAAATTCAAATTTAGAACAACGTGTGCCCTGAGTTTGTGAATTCAAAGCATCATTAAATCTATTTACTTCTACCTCCATGGTGCAGAATTTATCATACAACCTTTTTTAATTTGTTAAAAACTCTGACTCGGAACCTTCTTAGTGTATTTGACGCCAACAGAATTGACTGAAACTGTTAATAATGCGCAAATAATCCCTCAACAATCACGCGAGAAGTATTTGAAACAGTACGATATGTTTAACACGTCTAGCTAAAGGAGCCAAAACTTTCTCCGAAAACGTTTTGCTGGCATATTTTATTGAATTATCCGATACCAAGTAATCAAGCACTCTATGGAGTACGTATTCAATGCTAAAAGCAACAAAAAGATGAAAAAAGACATACGTATCGACACCTATCCTAAATTAGTGGCATTTTTAAAAAGAGCCTCATCTGGTCATCAACCATTATACCTAAGTGTTATTTGTTATAATTTAAAGATTATTCTGTAATACTTACCTGTCATAATGTAGTAGTTAATACCTAAACTGAAAAAAAGTATCTTGTGATTGTAAATGTTTTTTTTTTGCATTTAGTTATTTCCTCGCTGAGGTGGGATGAAAAGTTACGTGTTGCACTCGAGTGCAAAGATTTTTCACCTCGTGCTCTTTTGATTCCCTCGCTAACGCTCAGGATTCTAATTTTTGAATCCTTCGTTTGCTCGGTCATCAAATTTGAGCACGCGGTTAAAAAGCAACTTTGCACTCTTGTATAAGAAATAACTATTATTATTTTCGGAATTTTGATACAGTTTCTTAGGAAAAAAAAAATTAGGTTTTCGAGGAAATGATAATCGGTATTTCATAATTCGGATCTTAAGTAAGTAATCTCATAGAACGTAACCCTTTCAAAGCGAAAGGCTTAAATACTCATTTAGTTTTAACACTACTCTACACTGTTCCATGAAACTTTATAAAGATTAAACCGACGTTTGCTGTTGTAGTTTCCGTGGCTACTTTTTGCAGAAGACATTTATGTGCCATAATAAAGCTAGAATCTATTTGACGCTAATCTTCTGATCCTAGATTTTGTTGCGTTTTTGTATATTTTACGATATAAGTTTTGAGGTTTGCAGTCGTTAAATTGTATCGAAAGTTGTTGTATTACTTTTTATGACGTGGAAAATGAAGCGCTACATTTAGCTTAAAATACAATTTTTTATTTATTTTTTATTAACCTATAGGTACTGTCCCACTCCTGGGCAAAGGTCTTCCACCATATACTGTAAAAATCAGTTTTTTCTTGTTTTAATGATCTATAGACTTATTTTTTCTCTCTCCTACTCTCATACATGAAAACCACAAGTTTTTATAGAACATTCATCATCTCAGCCACAAGAAGTCCACTGCTGGACATGGGCCTCCCCCATGAATTTCCAAAGAGACCGGTTGTCGTCCACTTTGCGCTGGTCTTCGTACGCCGCGCTTGCCGGTGCGTGGTTTTCACTCGAGAACTTTTCGACTCCATCTACCATAATCATTGGTAACACATTACGCATTTTTATATGACTGAAAACATAAAAATCTTGTTTTTCTACAAGGCATGTAAGCTTTTCTTTCAATGAAATGTAAAAAAAAAAACAGAACAAAATTGGCTTCTATGTTGTGATTTTACTTTTCAAATTTGCAAATCGCGATGACATCGCCATTTACGATTCCAATTCGAATCCGAGTAACGTTTAAAGGGTAGTAGGTAATTAGTTTTCTCCTTTAGTATGGATTAGTGCTAAAACATTTCTCTTAAAATTTCAGACATAAATATCTATACAAACTATAGTCTTTTATAATCTCAATACGTTTAACACTGGATCAGTAAATCCCTAACACACTCCCAGTTTACAACGGTCATAAAGTCGCAGGGTAAGCGCAAGTCTCGGCGCAAAACTCTTCGATCTTTTTGTATCTTTTTCGTACGCGAATATATCGGCAATATATTGAGGGGTTATGGTCGAGTTTATAACTTGTGACTGATTTTACTACACCGACGATTGGGGACGATTTAGACTTCAGTTATGACGTTCGGCTACTGATGTAGGGCCGAGATGGCACAGACGATTTTATCGATGTTTTTAGGGTTTCGTACCCAAAGGGTAAAACGGGACCCTATTACTGAGACTTCGCTGTCTGTCCGTCCGTCTGTCCGTCCGTCACCAGGCTGTATCTCATGAATTACCGTGATCATAGTATAGTTAGAGAGTTGAAATTTTACCTGTTGCCGCTATAACAGCAAATACTAAAAAACAGAACAAAATAAATATTTAAGGGGGCTCCCATACAACAAACGTGTTTTTTTGGTCGTTTTTGCTCCATATTGATAACGGCAATCAGGTAGACGTTTGAAATATTCACAGGATATTGAGTTATATAATTTACTTTAAAAATAAATGATTAAATTAAATTAATATTTAAGGGGGACTCCCATACAACAAACATGATTTTTTTGCCGTTTTTATAGATAATGGTACGGAACCCTTCGTGCGCGAGTCCGACTCGCACTTGGCCGGTTTTTTATTTCGTTATAAAAACTTAAGCCTTCTCAAAGCATAATGAGGTTTATGCACACTAGAGAATTTTGAATTCTAAGTGTGTAATATACAGGTAGGCAATTTTGTTCACTGGATGAGTGTAATCCGTTCGGAAATTGCGAAGTTACTGAAGTTTACTTTTGACTCGCTTAAAATAGGACCGATTTGATGTCATGGTCAGTGATGTCACGAAAGTGACAGCACACTCACTCTCTACATGAGTAGGTGTGCGTGTGTGAATGGAGAATAAATTATGTGACTGTCGGGCGAGTGAGAGAGAGGACGACTTCGTCACGCGTCGCACGTCGTCTGATTACCGTCTTTTTTTCTCGTTTTTGCGTATGGTACACTGATATCAATATATCACGTTATATATTTTTTTATACAAGATAGATTTACGATTGACCACCAACTCGCCTGATGTTAAGCGACGGTGTGGCCGAGGATGGAGCTCGTCGATCTAGAAGATATCTATTCACTCTAGCCTTGAAAATAGCGTATCATCGTAATTTTTCACCCGATTTTGATATTTTTTAAACAGAAATGATTTATTAGAAATGAAGGATTTATCAATGGCTATAAATCTACATTATAGATAAGTATATGCATGTGCTCCATTCCACATTTTAATGTGAAACCTGTATAACTGGGATCTCAAGGGACCTAGGTTTTTTGACATAATAGACATTTTCTATTTCTTCTTCTTTTTTGTATTGGGCTCGCATTAAAGCATTTGCCAGTCTCAATTATTAGGATTTTTTCAAGTTTCTTGAATAAAACAAGTTGTAAATGTTCTAGTCACAATCTAAGTCACGTATACAGCCAATTTACAAATCGAGTCCTGCTTAAGTAAAGTGGTGGCGACTTTACTAGAAGCTTCAATGAAGTTTTGTCGACAACGTAAAATGACACGTTTCACTGCTTCATTTCACTTGCCCACACTCATGCACTTGATCGAACACTTAATGAATAAAACACCACCATTTTTATCGCATTAATATTCAAAATAACACAAGCTTAGGAAAATAAAACAAAGCAACAACATGTTTCGATGACGTTCCCGCCAAAATCCATTTTCTATTTATCCAGTTTCCTAAAATAGACAGGTTTGAAATGTGTGTCTTATAGAGGGGTCCGCTAAGAGATATTATCCATTGCCTCCCTCATGGATTTCCAAAAAGACAACAGGTCTTTTTGGAAATCCATCCAACAGGGATGCGGCTTATGCATCCACAGCATCCAGCGTCTTCCTACCACTTGTATGAGGTCGATTATCCACATTGTGGTTTGTTTCGCGTTCTTCAAATACTTAAAAATATCACTGCGCGTTGCGCAAACCTCGATTCGCAAAAATATGTAGAGCTCTAGCTCGAGCTCCATCTTCGGCCACACCGACGCTTAACATCAGCCGAGTTGGTGGTCAACCGTAGATCTATAATATATAAAAAAAAAAGTTGTAGTACCTATACTGAATAGCAAATAGTACAGGCACTTTCATAAATATACATTCTAAATCACCACGTACCGGCAAGCGCAGCGTAGGAAGACCAGCCACGAGATGGACAGATGACCTCATACAAGTGGCGGGAAGACGCTGGATGCAAGCCGCTTCCAATCGGTCTTTTTGGAAATCCATGGGGGAGGCCTATGTCCAGTAGTGGACTTCTTATGGCTGAGATAATGATGACATTCTAAATGATTAGGACAGACAGAGGATAGAATGAAACTAAAAAGCTTCCTTGTACGAAGTGAAACTCTAAAAATTATTCAACCTATTTTTTATTCATCGATGTTGTCTATTTTTCTAATGTCATGCTTATGCCATTTTGACATTAGCATTTAGTTTATATGGTCATCCCACGCGTTTATTTTGATACCTATTTTTAATGAAATACCTATGAAATAACAAAAATAAAATGGATCGCTGCCGTTGCCCAGACTATGAGGCTGCAGTAAAGAAGTTGAAATTGTACACAGTGGGCACTTTGAGACCAGATATTATTGACTATTATGATAGTAAGTTAAATTCATAGAATTCGTGGCCCTATTTATCAAGTATTTGAGTAAACTAAGGGCGAAGGAAATATTTGACAGGTCTCATGGCTCAGTGGTAGTACGATTGCCTTCTAAGCTGTAGGTCGTGGGTTCGATCCCCACCCAAGGCAAACATATGTATGATGAGCATGAATGTTTGTTTTGTGTCTGAGTGTTTCTATGTATGTACGTATGTATTTACAAAAAAAGTATAATATGTATGTATGTTTCTATATGATCAACTACAGCCTAAACGGCTTGACCGATTTTAATGTGCGAGGTGTCGTTTGATTCGTCTTCACTTCCATAGTGTCATAGGCTATATTTTTTGTAATAATAATAATACATGTCTCACAAAAATTAAAAAATGCGGTTTTTCGTAACCTCCAACGAAGTAAACAAATGATTTTACTACAATATTCTAAAGAATGAGCATTTATAATCTTTTACGTCGATTTTACTCATACTTTCTCTTAAAAAATGTTACTCAACAGCGTATCAAGCGTAACGAAATCATAAGTTAGACTGCAAAAACTACTTTTCTGCAGTCGGGTATTTTGTTTTTCTTTTAACATATATACTTGTTGCTTGTGTCATGGGTCTTCCTAAACCTTTTATAGGCTTTATAAAATTATCTTCTTGACCGAGATGATGATGATGATGATGACGACGATGCCGAGCTTCAACAAAGAGCGTTTTAAAAAGGTTGTCTACAAGCACCTCTCCGGGCTAGCAAAGCAACAGTAATGTCACTGATGTTGCAGTTGTCCATAGGCGACGGTTATCGCTTACCATCAGGCGAGCCGTCTGCCTTTTTGTTGCACCTTTTTATAAAAAGAAAAAATGGTTGTCTGTAAAGTCTGTTTACGGACGATAATTTTACGTGATAATGATGCGTCACAAGCCGAACGCTTAGGCCGATCGTGCCTCTCTATCGCTTGTTCCGCGCTCTCGCTTGCACGCTAAGCTCAGGCGGAACGTGACATTGAGTCATGCTTTATCGTGCGTGCAGCCGGCGTTCATCGATTTATAAGACGTTATCACGTAAAAAAATTATCAATAACGAAAACATCCATCAGGTACCGGCTAGCAATATCCTGGTTCAAGACAGGTATCTCCTATGACGACTTCAAGTTCGTCAAGCCCCGCGCTAGGAAGGTCCTGGAGTGGCACGAGCTGCCAGAGAACAGGCTCTCTGGAGATGCGAAGAAAATAGAACAGATGTGGTGTCCATTCATGTCGCCGCATATGGAGATCTTGCCGATGGAAGATAAAAATATGTATAAACCGAAGGAATGAGCTATTTTCAACCGACTTCAAAAAAGGAGGAGGTTCTCAATTCGATTGTTTATTTTAAATGTTGGTTACCTCATAACTTTCGACTGGGTGAACCGATTTTGATGATTATTTTTTGATTTTTAATACTGGTGCTTCCTCTGTGGTCCCATTTTAATTTGGTCCAATTCTGACAATGGCGTCCACGAGAAGTCGGTTGCTTCAGTTTTTTTTTAAATTATATTAACTGACTTGGAAAAAGTTTTCAATTCGGTTGTGCTTTTATGTTTGTTACCATAAAACTCTGTTATTTACTAATTTATTAGACGTTGTCACGTGAAAATATTTATCTTCTTTCTATGCCTGTCCTGCTGGTTATTTTTAGAATGCGAGTCACCCCTAGCTCTGCGAAGGTAAACTTTTTTTTTTGATACAATTTATAATATGGGACCACCACATACATACACTCGAAAAACATAACTGTTCTTCTTACGCAGTCGGGTAAAAACACAGTCGATTTGAGATTCTCATTATTTTGAAATCTATCAAAAAATGGTTTCTCGAAACCGCAACCAATTTTTGAATCGAAACCACGACACAACCAGTTACCTACATTTCCCAGCATAATAAAGTTACATAACCAAAACGTTACGAAATCTAACTGATCCTGTTTCCACCGTTTATAAGTTTACGATATCCCTAAACTAGTTTTTTTTATTTAAATTAATTAACAATAATAAAAGGAAATAAAGTTTACGATATAAAATTGTAACATAGTTGTAAACATCCGAGTAGAAAATCGAATCTGATGTTTTAGATCCATTTGATACGGGACCGTCTCTTCAACTGTGACAGAAGTGATTATATGGACATGTATGACACCATGACAGCTCAGCCTAAGGGGCTATATGAATGGAGTGCGCTATCTTACTCGCGCGTTTTAAATTTTTTAGGGCGCTGTCGATAGTAAATCTTCTCTTTCACACGCGTACCTTGGAGATATAAAATTTGGTTTTGAATGTAAAAAAGTTGTGTATGCTTTAAACCACACGACATAAGTAAAAACTTCATCAAGGATGTCTACGAGCAGGGCCTCAAGGCTGCTATTTTAACTATCATTCGTTCGCCACTCGCTGATACGATTTAGCGACAATTGACAATTGATTTAGAAATAAACTAACAAATTGTCACAATTGTCGCTAAATCGTATCAGCGAGTGGCGAACGAGTGATAGTTCAATAGCAGCCTTGAGGCCCAGCTCTCCGGTGTCATCACTCAAACAACAAAAGAATCATCAAAATAAATTCATAATTGGCGAAGTAATCGCTGAACAAATTTATAATACAAGTGAGAACCACCTCCTTTTTAGAAGTCGGATAAAAATAGCATTTGTTGCAACAGACTCATATATAGGTAGATAACACTTTATTAAAAACCACATGACAACAAAATTACAAAAAGATAACATTAAGTACTTAAGGCTAAGTTTTTAATTGGCGGCCTTATCGCTTAGAGCGATCTCTTCCAGGCAAAGGATTTTTTGCTAAGATTTTTATCGCGACGGGCGTATCCACATAGTCCCTACCATGACGAGCCAGTGACCGCTCAAGCCACCGACTCAATACTGTAATGTGGCGTCAAAGCCATCTCAGCTCAGCGCACGTTGACATGTCGGGCTGACCGGTGCGGTGGTCCTTTTGTCGATCTGACGCGCCGATAGGCACAGGTGTGCCGACTTGCAACAGACTGCGCCCGATTTTTTACCAACTTCGAAGAAAATGAGGTTAACAGTTCGGTTGTATTTTTTTATGTTATCACAAAACAATTTATATATATAAAAAAAAAAAAAAACTTTTTTCTTTGAAAGGATAATAATATACTTTCAGATAGGTCTCATAAAATTTTATCAAAATCATAGTTTATTAGTTTGGTTTTTAAAACAGAATTGTTCATTTGGAAACCGTTTTTTTTTTTTTAAGTTTTTAGGGTTCCGTACCTCAAAAGGAAAAAACGGAACCCCTATGGGATCACTTTGTTGACCGTCTATCCGTCCGTCTGTCTGTCAAGACCTGTATCTCGGGAACACGTGAAGGTATCGAGTTGAAATTAAAATTATATACGCAGATCTACAGTTACTTGCAGCAGAGAGAAAAATTAAATTTCTCAGTTTTCATAAACAAAAGTTACAGCCGAATATGTCGCAAAAACGCATATTTCGACACTCACTAGAGAAACAAAACCTATGGGGTACTTTCCATTGACCTATAACTGTAAAATTTGGCAAGAATTTAAAAAAAATTAACCGACTTCAAACTGAAAAGAGAAATAACACGAAGAAAATCAATACTGGGCGTCTACCTAAGTAGGTACGTACACCAACTATTTTTTGAGGTCTTGGTACTTGGGCTTTACCGAAAAACGTTACTTAACTTGAACCAACGTCTTAACTTCTCTGTCTTCTTTCCGCAAATGTCATTACGTGTCAGCCAGAAGTTGACAAAATATGTTAAGCATTGCTTAAAGTTAAGTAACGTTTTTCGGTAAGGCAGTATATTTGCACTTGCGATCTTGTCTGGACAGCACAATAGGTATTTTTTTTTACATTTTGCTAGATCTACGAGTACCTACGATTGACCACCAACTCGCCTGATGTTTAGCGTACATAACTTTCGCTTAAAAAAATTATTTAGATAGAATATTGAAAGCAGCGGTTAACTGATTACAAAAACTTGTTTAGCAAAATATTCGCTATCGGAAACCCCTTTGATGATTTAACAAAAAAAAAACATAAACGCGTCTAGAATATTACCATAAACATAATAAGCAAATTAAAAAAAAAGCCGGAAACATCGTGTGTGATCTTTATAGTAGCAACACATTCAATAATTCAAATGTAAGTTTTTTTTAATTCCGAGTTAAAATCACGGCTTTCGTAGAAGTAAGGAGTCGCGAGATGTATATCGATTATAAACTGTTTTTCTTTGCTAATAATCGAATAGGTGAAATGTTTCGCCTTATCATGCAAGACATAAGGTTTAATTTGGAGGCGTTTGTTAATTTTCGGTGTCAGTTCAGTAGATGTTAATAAGAACGAATGTGAGTAAAGCATGTATAATGTATTAAAAAAGTGGTAGTCAACTGTTTTTGTTAGGGGGTCGAATGTTTGGATTGGTACATCAAATATGTTTACCATAAAATTATCTACTATGACGGTAAGTATTACTCTTTTTAGGAATGTGTTTGGTGATGTAGCGCTTAGAGTGAAATTATTTAGACAACCATGTTAAAGCTTATCTTGCAGCGTGGAAGAATAAACTTCGAATTCAGCTTTTACTCATAGCTCTACCTTGTAAAAATTTTTTTTGCATATCTGTGTTAATATAATGTAGGTATATATGACCTTTTCACCTCTGTTTAGGTTTTGAAGATTTAAAATAATCGCCAAAATAATTACTATGTTAAAGATCGGTAAAATAGGCTACTTACTCATATTACCGTAATAAACAAACTAGTTACATCTCTGCAATAATTATTTAGTTATTTTCTTACAGTTCTTTTAATTTTAGGAAAAAAATATATATTCTGTTTCTATAGTAATTAACAACACTACCATCTCGCCAAAATATCGTTACAAATATAAACAGTCTAACTATTCGGTCGTGAAAAGGCAACGATATTTTATTCACTTTTTCATACCACATCGAGCAATATTATTATTATAATAGCAATATACCCCTGTTAATTTTCAGTAAATATCAATAATCAAGTAGTTAAAGAATACTTGATAAAGATAAAAGGCACATTATTGGAATTTTTATTTATCAAGTCTGGGGGCAAAAGATGAATAATATCTGCGATGGACTGAAAAAGATGGTATTATATAATATAATATAATAAAATGCTTACATCCAACGCTATATCGATAAAGACCGATTAATGGTGATGATTTTTTCTTTACAAATACGACGGGTCGCATGAAAATTTGAAGCGGGCCGCTTGTTGGCTTCAGCTGTATTAGAGAACAGGTCGCGCAGTCGCGGGTGGGCTACTCGATACGGATTCGATTTTATCTCGATATGAGATTTGGCTCTCGATTCTCTTAATTACCGTTAATGGGTCTGGGGACGGTAGTGGTAGTGCACCAGGGCTGTCACGAAAATATTTTTTTTTGCTTCATTAAGACAAGTGTTAAAGTTTTATTACAATTTTCTAGTTACTAAAAAGTAACTGCTTTCACATAAAACAATTTATTCCTGACGGAATAAAAATAAGCTTATATTTGCAGAGAGTACCTATATAAGCGTTTAAAAATTACTGACGTTATATTGGACTGTTTTTCGTGATGACATTTGATGTTAATACATAAAATTTTGGAGTAAAGTATTTTTAGGGTCCCTTGCTTCATAGGGAAATATGAAAATATTCTTATTCGGACTTTATTTATAGGGTGGTACGAAAGCCGCGCTGCCTCGTTTTAGGTATTATGGAAAAAATTGTATGTGACTGTTTTTTTTAAGAATTAATTTTTAATCAATAATTTGTGTGCAAAAATTAAAAAAAAGTTTCATATTTGATATAGTTGCAATATAAATATAGCCAATATATATAAATATTTCCAAAAGAAATAATAATATGAAAACATTTTTTTCAACGATTCCAGTTCTTCCAAAACCTTAAAAAAAGCACTGCACGTCGTAGAGATTCAGCACGAAAAAGCTTGACAACCCTAAATATATAGGGGTTCTTTGAAACGCTTATGATTTCAACGCATGAGGTAAAGTCCTGTTCAGCCGATAAGTGCGGGTTGGTCGGTATTTAACCTTAATGTCGGCAGTTAAAGTTAATTAAGATCTGAGCTTTGTCGAGACTCGAGACTACCGGCTTGATTGTATTGTGTGATATGTGAATGATGGAAAGCATGAGATTATGATATCTATACTGAGATACATTTTGTGCTATAATGGCTTAGTCACAAAGACGCTTGGTGCTGCCGCTTGAAAGTGACGGTAGTCACGAGCGAGACAGAAGTATTGCAGGCTGTATCTGTCTTTCTCGTGCAACACGTCAAATTGCACGCTTTGAGCTTCCTTTCGTGTCTGGGATATATCTAGATTTTATTCTCCTTTATTTAAGATACATTTAATTACATATTACAATTACACAATTACAATTACATAATTTTTTATGGGTTAGTGGAGATTTCATTATAAATAACAAAATATGATGAATTAAGTTATTGGTTTACATAAATTATAGGTATCTATTGATCATCAAATTAAACTGCCAAAATGAATCCGATATAGTATAGACAGGCATAATATGTTACTGTTCGGAGATGATCGCGGTTAACTAGCTTCTTGGCAACTAGTTTTTCATCTCCTATAATGTGGCTTGTGAGTCAACAGACTTTAAAGCTTCCAGGTGATTCTTGACTGCTGCATCAAAAAAGTGACAGCAATATTCCAGTCTCTACATACGATCATACCTGTTGTCCAGTTGTAGCTATTATGATATGACTCAATTTATTGTTATTTTTAACAGACTTCCATAAAGAAGGAGGCTCTTATATGTCTACTGTTTTTTTGTAAGATTATTCAGCGATTATTTCTCAAGTTATGAATTGATTTTGATGATTCTTTTTTTGTTTGGTAGGTCATACTTCAGAGGAGGTCCCGCGTGAATTTTATCAAAATCGATTAAGTGATTTGGTTTTTATAACAAAATAACTGGAAAAATATGTCATCCAAGTAAACCAATTGCGTATTTTGAAGTCGGTTTGTTCAGTTTTAAACTATAATTATTAATTAATTTAGTTGTAGTAAATTGAGATGAATTTTAATGTTATTATATAACTTTAGGTATAATTGGTATATTTACCTGTATGAGGCATTTTGCAGCAGTATCTGAAACAAATAAGAAGTTGCGTTAGACGAATTTGTAAAATGAAATATATCTCCCTATTTATTCTCAACTTTTAAATACAAATTCAAAACTCCCATTGTTTTTGTCCAGGAAGAGAGAGTGAGTAAGTGAGAGAGAGAGAGAGAGAGAGAGAGAGAGAGAGAGAGAGAGATCCACTGTCTTCCAGAAATTCATTTCATTGTCAAGATGAAGGTGAAGGTTACTGACTTTACCCTGTGAATTGTACATCTCTAGTTGGACTCTGCGCGGAAGCATTCGTAACATGGTATTCGTTAAAATTTATAAAGTCAAGCAAGTATTAATAACTAAAAATAAAAACTAAGTATTTGCTTAGTTCTCATAACCGAAAAATATTTAAACGAAATCCAGAAGCGAAAAGATATCAATCGCATTCCGTGATCGGCGCCAATTTCACAAACGAAATCATGCCTACGCGCACATTTTAAAGCACGCCTTAAAAATTACAATAAAACTTTTTTTTTAATTTATACGTTCATAAAACTCGGCTCTCTCGTAAAATCGCTTATCTCGCTAAAACATCTACCGAAACACAAGAAATGTATGACATCTTTATCGTACACTCCTACGGCCCTTTCCACGACAGTTTTCGAGTTTTCGTGTACAAAGTCACAATTCCAGTGTGACATTATAGCATGAAAGCAGCACGGTTGTGGTTACAACCGCCCATTTATACACGATAACACCCTTAAATCATAATTTATTCAAATTAAAAATACTTATCAAAATATGATGCGGTACTAAATCAGGAATTAAGTGAGTAGGTGCGTGCGGGCGATGCTATCGCGCGGTTGGTCACCGTGAAAATCCAAAAACGAGGAACTGGCGCGGCCGGCACGCGAATCTCACTTTAAAATGCGTGCCTTGCTTGAGATAGCGTTCCGAGGGTTGCGGGCGACGCAACCTAAAATAATATTAGCGGACATTTTTCACACAACACTATCTGGCCCCAAGCTAACCAATGCTTGCGAGCCGGATAGATGAACTATGCGATAGCTGATGAAATATTTTTTTGTAAATACCTTACATACTTATGATACATAGAAACACCTAGACACAGAACAAACATTCATGCTCATACTTTGTGGTCATCACACAAAAATATTTGTCCTGGGTGGAGATCGAACCCCCACGCCCTACAGCTTAGAAGTCAGGCGGAAACCTTCCGTTGAGAAGTAAATTGTACCGATAAGTATCCTATAAACTTCTACTTACCTAATCTTTACTATGATACGAGTAGAGACAACACAGTGTAGGATGCGCATGCATGCACATGCGCAGTGCAGGAAGACTACAAGGCGAACAAACTACCTCATACAAGTGACACAAAGACGTTGGATACAAGTCTCTTCCATCAGGTTTTTCGGAAATCCATGAGGCAGTCCTATATTTTTTAAGCTATTGCATAGCTTCTGTCGCGGGCCTTGAGCGTGGAGACCGAATCCAGAAATTCCGTAACGAAAATAACCTAACACACCGCGCGTAAAGCTATTATGCAATAGCTTTACCGCGGCAGTCTCCGAGTGCCACACGTCTTTTTTAACGCAAGATAGATTTACGATTGACCACGAAGTCGCCTAATATGAAGCGATGGTGTGGCCGAGGATGGAGCTCGTCGATCTAGAAGATATTTATTCACTTTATCCATAGTACATCCAGCAGTGGACTTGAATTGTGGCTGAGACAATGATTATGATATTATTCTATATTCTATATTATTCTATGTTCGTTCGTTCTGTACCGTTTATTGGAATAATTAATTTATATTATGATAATATTGGTATACAATTATAATATACAATTATATTTTGACTTGTAAATCTATATTTATTAATTAAAAAAAAATATCGGTTGAAGATATCTACTTCAAAATAACATGAAATCAAAATGCATAATGATGACTTCAATATAAAATACCGCATCTTAGAATATTACATAGAAATTAAATCATCATCATCATCTCAGCTATAAGAAGTCCACTGCTGGACATAGGCCTCCCCCATGGATTTTCAAAAAGACCGATTGGAAGCGGCTTGCAAATAAAACCAGAAATTAAATAAAACCAGAATTTACTACAACAAAACAATATACAAACTCAACTCAACTAAACATAAAAATAAAACTACTCTAAAAGACCGTTAGCAGCGGGAATTGTTCCCAGGATGCTGGCCCCATTACCTCGTTGTATAGCGATACTTACTCTTTGAGCAAAGTAGAGGCCAGCATTCTGGTCACGTGTTGCGTCGATCAGACGAGACGAAAGCTCTCTATTTTTTTTTGCTGCTGGTCTCCACGGTCCTAAAGTTTCAACCCCAAAAGGCTCAAATATATATCCACTATCGAGCGAACTATATTTGCGCCTTTTGAGGTCTTCTGCAAATTCAGCCGCAGCACCAGCCTTATTTTCGGTCCTGTTAATAAATTACTTTGACTTTGACTTTATTCGTTTCTACTAAAATATTTTCAGGTAGAGAAGGTAGAGAAATCTTTACTAGATGTAACAGCTACTACAATTTTAAGACTGTTGCTTAGAACCCTAGAATCTTGAACGAAGCTAGTCTAAGCTGGACTAGATCATCACGTCTTGTGACAAGTGTTATAGTTAAAAAAACTAAAACATCTGATTTTAACCAACACACCCTCGGACAAAATAATCATATAATTGAGCATGGTTACAAAACTACTAGAGTAAAACTGATACAATTTAACGCAAAAATAGTTCTAAAATTTTATTGATCTACAAAATTTTTTTTGTTAATTTTAGAAAACTATAAACATAGGCACCTACATAGAAATTAAAAACATACTCAGTCGAACATTTCGAACCACCTTTTTAAAGTCGGATAAAAAAAATATCATTTACCTTCGAAAGAATTCATCAAAATTAAACCCACAATTTGTTGAATTTTCGATATGCAATAAATCTAGAAAAGATTCAAAGAAAATAGCAAATTTGTGTCCATAGACAAAAATGCTTTATCCAAATTCGTCCATGGTTGTATCATAAAAGTTTCCGGCAAAGTTTCAGTGAACAAAAAAAAATTGGTTGTCTGTAAAGTCGGTTTACGGACGATAGTTTAACGTGACAACGTCATAACAAAACATTGATGAAAACACTTCCCGTTAAAATGAGCGTAACGGGACAATGAGTCATCCTTTTTCGTGCGTGCAGCCGGCGTTCATCGATTTATTAGACGTTTTCACGTCAAAAAGTAAGCTCTCAAAATCATCGGAAAACAATCAAAACTGTTTAGATGAATACATTTACTAGCACAATGCTACAATACAAAAAGTCCAAACGCAAAGAAAACAAATTAAAAAGCAACCACGAGCCGAGCATAACGGAAGCGAGGGCCACCGTATCAAAAAATATAAAAACTATTACCATAATACGCTACGACAAAATGGTTGAATTATGGCTAAGGGTCATAAGCCGACACGCTATCGCGGCCAAAATACAAGAGCACCCATTTACAGAAGTGCCAACGTAATAACGTTTAACTATGAAACCATAGACAATAGAGCGCAATGAAAATATGTCTTTTTAAAAGATCAAGTTTATTTATGATGTTTTACAATTTGAAAATGACTTATTTACTTGAATATGACTTTGGCCAGAACTTATGTAGGTATGTGACTTTATTATTCATGAAACTTGGGAAAATCTCAGAATTTGGCAGCACTAGCAAATGCGCTAAACGCGCGAGTACAGAAAAAGAAGATGTTTTGCAAATTTAAAAAAGTGCATATTATTAATAATAACCATTTTTGTGTGATTTATATTTATTAAGGAGATAAGATGATACCTTAAAAAAATTATTTTCTCCATAAAATTTTCGTGCATTCGTCCTGTGTCATCTAGGGAAATTGAACTGTTAATTTGGCTTATTCGTTTTTTGTACCGACCTCAAAAAGAAGGAGGTTAACAATTCGGCTATATTTTTTTAATGTTTGTTACCGATAACTCCAATATTTATGAACAGATTTTTTTTTGTTAGAAAGGGTATTGGTCATATAAAAATTTGTTCAGTAGTTTGATTTTTAAAACAATTAAGTATTATTATTTCTAATTGTGCCTATCAGCGAGTAGAGGAATCTAAATCAAGGTTGCCAGCCTAATCTAAGTGGTAACGGAACGGAGCGGTCGCTCGCATTTTGCGTGAAATGAAACGTGCGTGTCAGATTTAATTTGTGCATAGTTTAACGTTTTTATTAGGTTTGTGAGCGCACCACGGTTACCTAGTGTTAATGTAAGGGTTTTGTGACGCGCCGACTCCTAACTTTCGCATTAAATGTTGGGAAGTTATTGTATTGCTTCAATGTCGCTTTTTTCTTGTTTTGTTTGATTTGATTAGGACATTATTTTTGGAAAACGTCAAAAAAATCTCTCTGTCTCTAGTCGATTTTCTTGACGTTAGATTTGTTCTCTGGCCCTTTGTTTATGAGAGGATCGAGCACATTTTTAACGTCCGACTCAAAAAGAGGGATGTTTTATAAGTTTTGCGTGTGTATTTCTCAAACGAGAGCTACAATACCACAGACAGACACATACAATTATAAGTTTAGAAAACTTAAAAACCCCCGACAAAAAACAGCTGAAACAGATATCAGATCAGATCGGTTTTTTTTTGTTTGAAAGAGGATTTACTATTTTCTAATGTTTACTATTTTTCATCAAAATCGGTTCAGCTGTTTTTTTTTGTCGGGGGTTTTAAAGTTTTCTGAACTTATAATTGTATATTATTGAACCATCTAACTTACAAGTCATCAAAACAATAACTGTTGTTGAACTCGGAAAAAGGTTTAGGGGCAGAAATATCGCGTCACATATAACACATAGAGAGGGAAGACTTGTAAATTAATAAGTATTAAAAATAGAACGCCCTTTTTCGCGTAGTCGGACAAAAACAAGTTAATAATCCACCAAAAAGCTCGACCCAAACAAACGACACCTAAACGTAAATAAATGAGTATCACGGCGCCTAGGTATAAAATTCAGCATAAAATGCCTGCATCGCGATAAGGGCGGGTGCACACCGCACACACGCTCGCACCGCGCGAAGACAAGTGACTTAATTGAGAACTGACCCGCGGGAGGTCCGCGCGCGTTTATGCTAATCAATTCACTAGTTTGTTTTTTACCAGACGCCCGGAATCGGGCTCTTTCTCGCTTTTTGTTTGGGTTCCGTTTGGGTATTATTCTCGTTTACGTTCAGCATGCTTCAGTTACCATATAGGTAGATTTTTTTGTTTTGCGAAATTATAAAAAAGCGCAGAGAAAAGATTGGACGCACATTAGTAACGTTTTGTACAGTTAGCGAAAATGTGACCATTTTTAACCATCTCATCGGGTAACAAGTAGGTACATACTTAGTACATTTTGAAGTGCCTATCGAGAAGTGCCAAATTAAATAGGGTTGCCTTACCTAATCCTGGAGTTTCCGTGAGTCAGCCTAATTTTAAGGTGCTAAAAAAGGATACCAATCACATCGTCGAGTAACGAGATGAAAATTATGCACTTGACACTTCTGGATACGCACTTAGTAACGTATTATGTACCTACTTGTTACCCGATGATGTGGGAAAACATACGGCCCGTTCTTAGTCTACGAAAGCAATGACAATTTCAAGTACCTATAAGAAGATAAGTTACGCTACTTTATAGTTGGATTTAACTTTTTTTTTTTTTTTTAATCTTTATTATTTAAAGGGGTTTAGTCACCCAATGACTATGTTACCCCCGTAACAGAATAATTATAATTATCAAGCACTCATCTTATACTTATATCTATTTATATCTTAAATATTTACAATAATCGCTTATACAATTGTAACAGCATTTTGACTTGCCCCGATGTTGGTGAAGCCAAAATGCTGTTACATAGGCCAACATTATACAACTCATTATAGAACATTGCCTGCCTCTGAGGCTCGTTCCGGACACATTCCATTAATACATAGTGAACATCTTCTACCGTATCACATTCCTCGCAGTTCGGTGAGTCAGTTATTCCCATTAGATGTTTGAATTTATTTGATATGATGTGTCCCGAACGAAGTCTCGTCAACAGCACTACATCTAGCCTATTCAACTTAGCATCCTGAAACCACGGGCAACGAGGTGGGATTTAAGAGTCAGCTGGACACAGCGAGACACACTAACACTTAGACGCATTTTTACCCGACTGTGTAATTTAAAAACCGATTACATTTATTTTTTTGGTTAGAATTTTGTTCAGATTGGTCCCATAGAAATTTCATCAAAAGAGGTTCGGTAGTTTGGTTTTTAAAACAAATCTGGGATTTTTGAGGTCGTATTTTCAGTTTTGTAACTTAAATTATTTTAGGTTCTTTCAACTATATTTTTACATTTCATCTTACGGAACCCAATCGTTTCGTTTCGTTTTAGTTTTACAGATCGGAGCGTATAATTTATTCGGTATCAACGGGTTAAGATATATCGGTGTGGTCTGCGCTACCCGTTCATATTCCGTGAACAGATGACAACAGTTTTGTTAAGGTCTTACACTTAATTGGAGAGGAATTTATTTTGGATCAACGCATATGGCCAAGAACGTAAAAGACCATCTGGCCTTTTGCTTATTAAAAAAAATTACGTGAATGGTCAAATCAGTGAGAGGCCAAAATACAAAAAAGCCATTTGGCTTTTCGCTTATTTAAAAAAATATTTACGCGAATAGCCAAATCAGTGTGAGGCCAAAAACGCAAAACCATTTGACCTTTTGCTTATTACAAATAATTATAATTCACAGACAATAGCTACGCTGCTATACAGGTCCACGGTTTCTCAATTTATTATTTAATTTTATTTTATTTTGTCCTTAGATACGCTTGTGTTTGTTGTTTCCTAATATGTTGAGATTGCAATTTCACCAGGAAATAGAGCATTGTTCATACAACACATTTTCAAGCTTAATGATTGATTTATAACGGTTGGATGCCTAAATGTGAAGGTTAACATTAGGCGAGTGAATTTCTTTCATTCTTTATTGCGGAGAGAGCGAAGCGTCTCTGCATCAACTGGCCAAATTCTATTTCGTCTGTCAGTTTATTTGTATGTTCGTACTCGCGTAGGGCGTAATTTTGAACTAATTTTGATGAAACTTGGCGCCTTAGAATATAGAAAAATACAGAAACCGTGAACATGCTTAGAACTGAAGCGACAAAAACTACTCATATATAGAGTAGTTTGAAGCGCGCGCGATCAGTTGCTCTATGAACGTCTTAACGAGTGGCAAGCTTTGTTGGTGTTAAATTTAATTCAAATATGCCGTCATGTGTCGTTCCTACGTGTAAAAATACTGCTGGGGTGAAAAAAAAACACGATGGGATAACATTTCACGTGTAAGTAACACAATTGACATTATCTTACGTATTTATTTAATAAATTGTTCGGTCTTTGATCATCGTAGAGAAAGAATCGTCCATTTTGTTGGTGTTGCCAATATCAACGTTTTGATTTTCCTTACTTTTACTTGCTACCGATTTTTTTAGTTAGTAGTTTGTAAATTAAATGAGTAGGTATTTAAATATATTTTTATCCGATTAAAAATTAATTGGCCAAGTGCATGTCGAGTAGCGTTCAGGGTAGCGTTTCATAATTGCAGTTCACCCTATATGGACTTAGAATAGAACTACTTGTTTGATATTGTGAACATATTGATTGATTTTGCGATTTAAATGGATTTAGTGCGAAATTTATCCTGTTTTTTTACCGTTAACTTATAAAGCCTACCAGGGCCGTAGCCAGGAATTCATTTCAGGGGGGGTTTCAGCAATGGACTTGGGCATAGCTTATGGTTTATTCGCGAAAATTGTATGTAGTGTGTAGTAGTGTAGTGTTTTTATAGTAATATACTATAAAAACACTACTACAATTTTCGCGCTCGTTATGCTTTGTTTTTCGTATTAGTGAACCCAAAAAAATTTGGTTAGTGGCTATTTTTAGTTAATTATTTGCTCGTATTAGAAAGTTCACAGCACTTTAATGATCAATACAAATATAGATCAATATGAAACAATCATGCGCGAGCGAATCGAGCGCGAAACTTTTTTTTTATAAAATGATTGAAGCCTGGAAGGATTTTTGATAATGGCCAGGATTTCGGGGGGGTGGTAGAACCCCCCAAACCTACTTAGCTGTGACAGGTTAAAATAATGCCTAACCTTTTAAGCTAACGTAATAAGATACAAACACAAAATAATTTATTTGACCGATTAATCCGAATAGTAAGTCAAGAGAACAGTTATAAAAATAATGATATCCGTTTAAGAAAGTAAATATTTTATTTTAATATATTTTTATCTCCACGATTTACCACAGCAACGGGTAAATAATGCATACACTAGCAACATTATGCGGGTGAGAGGTGAGAAGGGTGCGGGACGATGCTTTTGTTTTTGGACACAGCACGGATTTTGTAACTGCATCTGGACGCGCCTTCTGTATTTTTCTATATTCTAAGCTTGGCGCATAGATTCTATGGAGTAAATGAAAAAAATTATAGGAGTTGTGTTTCCCAAAAAAGGGGGGAAGTTCATTGCGGCGCTAGTTACCAACCGATTTCAATGATATTTGGTGGCAGATAAAGTACACAATTATCACAACTTGTGGTAAAAATGAACAGAATTAGTCAAGTGCTTGAAAGAAGCTGGTTGCACTCCGCCTCCATCGTTTTGGAAATCTACGGGGGAGGCCTCTGTCCAGCTGCGGACTTCTTGTGATATCTTCTTTTGATAATAACCACTATTTGGCAAACGTCCAATTATTAATATAGATGCCGGTTTTATTAAAATTAATGCTCGCTTAATTAATTAATGTTCTTAAAATTAATAAGTGTAAAGGTGTCATGAGTGATAACATTTCATTTCACAATGACTAAGTTTCAGTGAGGATGAATATATCTTCATTAAAGCTAACTGGTCGCGGGCGAGAACCACCATGTCAGGAATTGAGACTGGACGCGTATCACACCGTAGCGTAACATGACATCCGCCTACGAACAACTTATAGTTGACTGTAGTCAATGGGATCAGCCGTGGACACACACACACACATACACCTCGACCCCCCAACACACACACATACTATGAATTTACTCATATTACCGTTTAAATTTGCTCGATTGGACATTTAACACCAGAAAACCCAGTACAAATGAACTGTAGTTTTTTTGGTACCTTATAAGCCAGTTTATTATGTAAATTTTGTGTTGGTAATTAAAAAATATTAAAAAAATTAGCGTGGCGTTATTATTAGTGGATAGTTGGACACCATTTTTATTTTGAACAAATGGGTTACTCACGTCTTACGTTTGTGGTTGAAACTATAGTTGGAGGATTCGGTTCAAAAATAGACGTGAGTAACCCAAAATCAAAAGTTCAAAATGAAAATGTGTAACAACCACGTTAGATGGACACCAGTGCAATATGTTTATATTGCACTTGTTGTTCAGAATTTCATTTATTGTAGAGTTGTATTGTCAAATCTTAATGTTTACCTATCCAATTTTCCTTGTAGCTTTCTCTTACTATTTGTTTGTTTATTAGAATCTTTTGTTTTTTAAAATGTTCATTATTCATAATTTAAAAAAGAAGACCAGCGCTGGCAGTTCGCAGCTAGCAGTACGCTGGCCAGCTCAGCGTACTACTAGCTGCGAACTGTCATATAATATTCTTTGAATCTTTGTTATGTATGGAATTATTGCATTCCACAAATAAATATATGTCAATGTCTATATATATTTGACTTTAAAAAAAAAAATTTTTAGGTATAGATATAAATGTATAAAAATGTGTTTATGTGAAGACAACGAGTCACGTCAAAATCTTAAAGTCACTAACTTGTTTCTCAAAGTCGCTCGGTACAGTTCGGTGTGAATGCGGCCGCAGATAGAGATAGCGAGGCGCAGCATTTGCATTCACGCCACACACTGAGACCACCGCTGCGCAGGCGCTTCGTTTTGTTTCCAGGGTTTAACACCTCTGCAGTTATAGGGCTTGCCTTTTATACATATATGTACGGAACCCTATCTAGTAGGGGAGATAATTGGATTATCACGTGCGAACATCAATTTGTCCTCTTTCTAACCGAATTCAAATAAAGAAGGCATATTTACTGATCTATTCTCCGGTTGTGGGCAGATTAATTTCGATGATTTTTAGGGTTCCGTAATGAACTAAAGACTAATATAGTATAGGAGTCAAGCGTAGCATATTGGAAAACCAGCCACATGGTAGACAAAAGACCTCATACATGGTTTCAACCATGCAGTCTTTTTGGAAATCTTGTGGCTGACATGTTGATGATGAAGTACATGTGTGTGCTCGCGCATAGCAATGGATATGCGTCTTCATACAAATTAAACTTACTATTTTAAAAGAAGCAAATTCAATTAAATGTAAGTCTGGTTAAAGTAGGTACCTAAATAGCCAGTAAATTCCATTTAGGTGTCACTGAGTGTAAACTTCTGCGAAGAATTCCATTATAATTCAACTTTATACTTTAGTTGGGCAACATTGGACTGATAGTGAATCACATTCGTTGAACATTCCTAATTAACTTCATAACTAAACAGGCTCGCACTTAGGTACGGGGCGACGAGGGGTAAATATCTAGAATCTATGGTGGTAGAAGTATTTTTTCTTGAATGTAAACTTACTTACGGAAATATAATTATGTACCTACGTATTGTATAATAATATAAAGTTTAAAGCTCTTGTAACTTTTTACTAGTTGCGACCGAATGTTTTATTACTTACAGCTATTTTTAGGGTACCCAAAGGGTATAAACGGGACCCTATTACTAAGACTTCGCTGTCAGTCCGTCCGTCCTTCCGTCCGTCTGTTATCAGGCTGTATCTCATAAACCGTGATAGTTAGACAGTTGTCATTTTCACAGATGATGTATTTCTGTTGCTGCTATAACAACAAATACTAAAAAACAGAATAAAATAAATATTTGAGGGGGCTCCCATAAAACAAACGTGATTATTTTGCTCGATATTGATAACGGCAACAGGTAGACGCTTGAAATATTCACAGAATATTGAGTTATGTTATTCATTTTTAAAATAAATAATTTAATAAAAATAAAATTAATATTTAAGGGGTCTCCCATACAGCAAACGTGATTTTTTTTGCCGATTTTATAGATAATGGTACGGAACCCTTCGTGCGCGAGTCCGACTCGCACTTGGCCGGTTATTTTAATAAGTTTTGCAAGCGGAATCAAAAGACGGTAAATAGACGTTGCAAATATTGAGGCTGTCCTCACGTAGTATCCGTTTCACTTATATCAGAAATTATATTAAAATAAATTAAATGCCGGTATATAAAAAAGTCTGTTATCGTTTGTAAAAGTCTACTTATGTCGATAGCTTATGTCCGTACGTAGCCACAAAAGACTTTAATAGTAACTACTACGACATACCAGACAAAAACAACCGTACTTACCAGCAACACCAAATGTCTAATTACAACGTATATTTTTAAATTTAACGTATAAATTGAAACAGGAAAAAGATTAGGTTCTCCACATGGCAATAATTAAGCCTTAATAATCATTCTTCTCACACAGTCATATTGTGTCAAAATCAACTCAGTGTAATAGAGTGCCCAATAATTTTATCCTATCGACGGCCCTGGCGTCGGCTAATGTAAAAAAGACTCATTATTAACTTGGACATATTCGGAAAAATAAGTCCCCGGTCGAATTAGCATTTTCGTGCGGCATGAAACTATGAAACAGCTGCTACTTGCACGGTTTTAAAGCACAAATTTTTTAATGAATTCGCACAAAATTTACATGCTTGAATACCAAAGAATCAAATAACTAGATATTGTATACAAAATATGGATTACATTTCATAAATTGAACTTTTAGCAGAATTCCGGTTACTTTGGTAACTTCAGCCAAAAGAAGTCCACATATGGACATAGGCATCCCCCATGGATTTCCATAAAGTCCTGTTGGAAGCGGCTTGCATCCAGCGTCTTCCTGCCACTTTTATGTGGTCGTATGTCCACTTTGTGGCTGGTCTCCCTACGATGTGCTTGCCGGTGTGATCTCTCTACTCGAGATGTTTTCGGACCCATCGGCCGTCAGTTCTACTCAAGGGCGGCAGCTGCCCCCCCCCCCTAGAGATTTGAAAAATGTAGCCAACTGCAAAGCGACCAAAGTCCTAAGGCCGTGCAATTGTACCTGTGCCTATAATTCATATTTTTCTCCTCCATAATATTAACTTAACCCCCCCCCCCCCTGGGCCATGGGCTGGCGACGCCCTTGGTTCTACCACACGATTAAAATAATTTCGATTTTCAAAATTATTCGAAGCCGCAAAATAGACATTTCTAGACTTCTCTATCTAAATTAGGTTTTAGCGTGGCGACAACAATACTTAAACTTTATAACAAAATCTTTAAGTTCGTCACTGTTGGCATATGAGTATCGGTCAACCCTATGTATATTCGTGATTTTTGTTTTAGACTTTACGTGCACGTGATGGAAAGTCACTGTATATAATTATAAATATACATATTGTTATAAATTTAGCATTAAGAGAGATAATGTTCGAGGTTCTTGAATATGTGAAGGGATTTTTGGTGTGGGACACATCTAGACCCGCTTTAAATCGTAAAAGCCTTAAAATGTGTAATGGCGGGTGCTCCAGTTCAGTAATTAACACGTAAGCGCACGTGCTTTATGAAAAGCGGCTTACCAAATTGACTGTTTACCTGCCTCCTTTTAGCTCAACTAATTTAGTTATTTTATTAAGTTATTTTGATAAATTTTACAGTGAAATATTTAAATTAATAGCTTAATCAAAATATTTTAATTAATCTAAAAGTTACGAAGACTTACGTATAATATATAATTATAATAAGAAGCATTATACTATGGAAACTAGATAGTTGATAGAATACATATATGTATACTTATTTTTTTTGTAAATACATATTTAGGATACATGGAAACATCCAGACACAGAACAAACATCCATGCTCATCACACAAATGTTTGTCCTGGGTGGGGATCGAACCCACGACCTACAGCTCAGGAGGCAGTCATATTATCACTGAGCCATGACACCTGTCTACATAAGGCCAAAATACCCGTTCAAAATTAAAAATAGCTACTTGACCTGGCTACATAAGGACAAAAACCCCCGCAATACGAGTACGTGCAGTATAACACCATAAAAAATATACCGACGAATTGAGAACCTTCTCCTTTTTGGAAGTCGGTTAAAATGAAAACATGTAGGTGTAGATCCGACAAATACCGTCACTAGCTCATTCCTAAAATAAGCCACCTAGTATTTAGCATACCTCTTCAATACTCATTATGTTCTTGTTGTTTTCGTGGTCACGAATTTGAAGACAACAAGCCAAGATTACACGTCATTCCATAATTTGGACTTTATTGCTTTGAAATAATTGTCAAATTTGCAGTTATTTGGTAGGTCCTGTTTAAGATTGGTAATTTCATAGCCTAAAGCATATTTTAAGCAAGTTTGTGGCTTGGACACTTCAAATGACATGATTTTTAATGTGAGACTTCATTAAGAGGTTCGTGGAACATGTGCTTACATGTGTACGTCCATATAAAAGGAGTAATTTGGTTTTTATCAGACGCTGATAATTATATTTAATTACCATCCCAAAAAGAGGGGTGTTATAAGTTTGACGTGTGTATATTCTGTGGCATCGTATCTCTCAAACAGATAAACCGATTTTGATCTAGTTCTTTTTTAGTTGTTTTATCTTCTTGGTGTAACTGTAAAAATGTATCAAAAAGGCAAAACTGTGTTTTGTCACAGAGTGAAATATAATAATAAAACATTTTCGTTGCTGGATTTGATTCTCTCCATCTGAATTTCTTACTTTTTGGTAAATTGGTGGACATAGGTCCACCAATCTACCAAAAACCAACCAAGGACAGACTCACATAAGCTTAGTAATAAGCGCCTGCTTCTTTGGGTATGGAAGCTTAAAAAGCGTGGTGTAGGTATTGGTGACAAGTCAGATAGATAGATAGACTCTTTATTGTACATACCTTAAAAGTAATATTAAAGTACATAAATGAACTAGTGCAACAACAGGCGGCCTTATCGCTAAAAGCGATCTCTTCCAGGCAACCATGAAATGGAGAAAAATATAAAATATAAATAAGACGGGGCGTGCAGTTGCACGCTCACGACGCCTCTTAACAACTTTACTGGTCATCTCTAATTGGGTGACATTTAATGACACTCATTTATTTGGAGCTAATTTATTGATGGTACAATTTTGTGACTTTTGGGCGTAGGTGGACACCGAATTGCAAAATAAAATGAATATTTTTAGGCGAATGCCTAAACAATAACTACTTATTTTTTTCAACATCAAAAATACTGTTTATTTCAGATATACATATTATCAATAGACATCTAAGAGAGTACAAAAACAATATGGAAACACTATATAAAATACCTACACATACTAAATATATTAACATAATTAGTAAAATAAAGTCTAATTCTTAACTAATGCTAATGTAAGGCCGCAAGTCCCACGCATGCAGACCCTGATCTGAGAGTCCCCATCACGCTCGCAGCGTTACCGCGCTGAATGTACAAGGAAATTTACCACCCAGATCTCGGGTCGCGACCTCTTTCTCGGATTCGCCGCCCTAGATCTTAAACAAATTATTTATTTAATTCGTTTATTTTACTTCTATGTCTATTATTGTCTATCATTCAGACGCAATAGTGCTTGCAAACTATAACTTATTACAACGTACGCAAATAAGTAGACAGTTAAAAAAAAACATCTGACGGGACTTGAACCCGCATATCCCAATCATTAGTTGGGAAATTGACGAAACATAACAACGACAAAGTTATATCATAAACAACCTACTAAATCTCTAGACATTACTTAAATTTATTTATTTATTTTTAATTTATTTTTATTGTAAAATCTGGACGATGTAAAAACAAAATAAAATAAACAAGAGCCCTGACGACTTTCGTTGGGGGTTTATGGGTGGAGGAGGACGGAAAAAAAAAATCATTTGTTGGGAGTCTTTATCAGTTTGGACACAGGTGTCACGTGAGATGTTTGAAACTTTTGAACAATCTTTTTTCATTAAGGTGGAGATCAACGCGCGCAGCTATCTCTCTCGCGCATCACTTTTTAAACTTATAAAACCTTTGCTTAGGATATTAGAAAAGTGAGAGATGAATTTGCTGTTATGAGAATTACTAAAAAAAAAAAGTCGTATTCAGATGTAATTTATACTGGCGACGAAGTAATAAACATAAATGTTTTCCTACTTCTCATCCAATTTAGAGATATGAAAGAAAAAGTCCTAAATAATTATTTTATTAAATAAATAAATAATAATGTGTTTATTAGCATACAAATAGCCATATTACAGATAGGATATGGCTATTTGTATGCTAATAAACACATTATTATTTATTTATTTATTTATTAAAATTACAATTTCGTTTCTCACTTTTTAACCGACTTCCAAAATGAAGGATCAAGGAAGGTTATCAATTCGGTCTGTATGTTTATTTTTTTGTATATTTGTTCATTGATTACTCAGCCAATTGTGCATTGAGTTTGATGATTATTTTTGTATTAGGTAGGTCATACTTCGGAGGTGGTCTCATATAAATTTTATCAAAATCGATAATTATAGTACTTTGGTTTTTTAACAAAATAACTGGTAAAATATCATCCAAGTGTCTATAGAAAAGTGAACAGCAAGTCGCGTATGTGTTATATTACGTATTTTGATGTCGATTTTTTCAGTTTTTTAAACTATAATTATCTAATATCCCAACTCAATGATTTTATACGGTTAAAAATGTTGTGATGCATGAAAGAGATAGCTGCACGCGTTGAGCGAATCCTTAAACCAACCAAGCGTTGGCTTTTTTAAACTGTCTACAAATTGTGGAAAAATACTTCAAAAATATTAAATAACATATGCTAATATTCTGTTGAATCTAGTTTTTACGTTTACGTTCTTGATGCGTAGGTACTGCACAAGAGTTGAAATATTTGCCGCCATCTCTGTTTACTGACAACTACAATTTTGGAATTTTCAAGGATGGATTGAATTCGACTTCCGCGTTATTGATCCTTCGGCAGCCGCGTAAAACAGCATTAGGGCCCGGTTCCATCTCTACAGTACGGCGCCATGTCGTGGAATCCACGTGATTTCCACGGCGCTGCGTTGGATTCCGACGTTACGTCACGTTACGTTACGTTTTGCAGTAGAGGTACGCGGTGCGTCTGTTTCCGGTGCCGGGCCCTTATTCATCTTTTTGATCCACTAATATCTCCCAGCTATGCTATCACAATTGTTATAAGCACTTCAGTAATATGTCTCTGATTTATATATCAAACTGCATTTACAAGATAATTTAACACATTAGACGCTGACTGACAAAGTACTTTGCGCCATATGTGTAAAAATAACGCCTGGAGCTTATCTTGCAGGGAATTTTTAAGACTTCTCAAATTAGCGCACTCTCATTTCTCTCCTTTACACTTAACACTTGCGAACAGGAGGCAAAAAACTAAAACCATAACTGATGACTTAAATCAGGAGCGCTACCATCGCATTTTCTTAACAAAAATTTGCGGCAAGTATTAAAATGTTTTGTTACCTCATTTATCCAATTTTGACAGATAATTTGGTTATGCACGAACAATTTAAGCCCCATGAATACGTTTAACGTCTCATTGGATTCTAATTGCGTAGAATTACAGGGCGTCGCGACCGAAATGAAAATTGAGTGTTAAAAAACAGCAAAAAGTGTTAAGAAGTGTAAGGGATGGTGTTAAAAGTCCAAGAAGCTTATTAGGCGCTCGTTAAGTCCGCTTGAGTTGCGCACGCGACGTTTTTTTTGCGCTATTTTGCAGCGTAACGTAGGTTATTAACGCGCCAAATTCGGGATATTGGCAGTAACAGTTGTCGCGGCTGTTAATGGAACCTATATATAATCAGGGCAGCAAGTCTGGACGTTGAACTGCTCCATACAGACAATATGGATGACGTGACCATATTTTTATGACAAGGCGGAATGCTTGCGGAATTTAGTAAAAAAATATATAGTAATCGACGGTATTTGATTATTTGCCTGGCCCCGTAAGAGGTACAAGTATGTGTGAGGTTCTATGTTATTTCTATTTGGTTTATACATTTTTATCTGTTAGATTTTGAATTAACAGAATATGGAGTACAGACAGACAAATTAATTTTAATTCACTCTGTATAGTTGACTTTCACCACACCCATGTAAGTACATAATAATACATATATGTACCTACATATTATGTAGGTGCGTACGCGCATATATTTTTTTTATTCGGAAATAGGGTTGCGCTTATCGCTAACTTGCCAGATGTTACGGTCTACGATGAAGAGCGCTTGCATTCAAGACCTATATTCACTTACGATTTGAAGACACCCAGATTATATCTATTCGGAAAGACCCATTCAAAAAGCGTATTCATTTTGGCGGCATGCACAATAAAAGTGGAGCTAACGCGTTTCGTTCGAGATTTTCGAATATCTAGTATAAAACGATGTCGCTTTTGCCTGCTTCTTGCCGTCCAATGGAAATAATGGTAAAAGGAATTAAGGACCATGTAGATCAGCAAGTTTATACAAGTAGCAAGCGTTTCTATTTCTACCAAACGCTGGTGATCGTTCGGGAACACCTAGTCAAGTTACGCCACTAGCGCTACTGGCATTTATGAAATTAGAATGCTATTTGTCTAACCCCACAGATGCATACTCACCGAAATGTATTGATACCATTGAGCTGTATGTACTGCCAGAGAAGCTATCTGAAGCAATATCTGATTGATCTCACATTTTTTGGTACAGTAAACAAAACAGCGTTACAGCGCTGGAATAATAATTACATCGTTTATCTACGATTATACGATACGATTGATACTTGCAGCGCAGAATTGCATTTATGGTGTGTTTTGTCGCCAGCAAAACGTCGAAAGCACTCACTTCACTAGTAAGCCACTGAGTGAGATGCGGCGTTTTCGCCGCAGTTAAATGTAACAAAGTAGCTATGAGTGGTGTCTGCTCTCGTACGTAAGTACATACAGCTAAATGATTCATACATACATATGTACCTTGTTACACCCGAAAAACATTACCTTTCTTTTTTACGTCGGATAAATAAGTAGAAGGAGTTGATGTCTCCGTTCGTATATGATAGTCTCCCATTAAGCGGTGAGCTTTGGAATAGTTTACGTTACACTGTCTTTAATAACCACGCGGTGAGATAAAAGTTAAACATCGCTTGTATAGCTCGGTCCAAATTACAGGAGATAGCGTTTATAACATATCTACTTGTGTTGTCCATAACAGCGATTACATACCTACCTAAATACTCAAGCCAGCGAAACATAAATAAACAAGGCCTTTAAAAGCAATTTTCATGTTTATAATTTAAAACTATAATTATAGTAAAAAAATTAAAGAACCCACTTTACATATGTAATATTTAGGCTTCCGTATCTCAAAAGAAAAAACATTTACTTATTTAATTACTTATTTACTTATTGTAATTACATATATACTTAAATAAAACTAAAGTAAAATAACCTAAACAACTTAAATAATACAGATATACAACTTAAATAAACTAAATAGGAAACTGAAATTTTACATTTTACTTTTCTAACTACATTTTTTTTAAGTTGATCGCCTATTACTCGTCAACTTGCAGAACAGAAACCTTATAGGATCACGTTGTTGTCCGTCTGTCCGTCCGTCCGGATATCAAGACTGTTATCTCGGGAACGCGTGAAGATATCGAGTTGAAATTAAAACCACATATGCAGATCCATAGTCTCTTGCTGCAGAAAGAAAAATCGAACTTCTCAGATTCAATTAAAAAAGTTACAGCCGAATAAGTTGCTAAAAAGTTACGGTCTACAATGGTGCGCGCTTGCCTAGTTGTTGTGATGGTTAGAACTAGCTTAGCAATTTTAATCGCATGGTTATATAAATTATATATGACCGTGGATGCTCCGCTGTATCTTATAAATTGACACTTATAAGTACTTCTTGTAAGCATATGAACTTTTTTCTCTTTTTTTCTATGCAAGTACGAGTAATAGACCCTGTAGTTTTATCTACCTATTAGTATGGGTAAAATAGGTATACGTCATATTTAATTAGCTGCAAAAAAGTTCGGGTGTCTGTCAATCCACATAACATACGTGAACCACAAATTCATTCGCTTGTCAGTTTCAGACGTAATTTTATGAACACGTTCGCTTCACTCGGTCTATAATTCCGCTTACTTCATATTTAATATTTTACTACATACTTCGTTTTCGTTGTAGTCAAACGTACACCTTTTTTAAAGAAACAATAATAATTATAGTTTAAAAAACTGAAAAATCGATTTCAAAATGCGCAAGTTTGTTTTGAAAACCAAACTACTGAACCAATTTAATAAAATTTCTGGGACCAATCTGAAAGTATATTCTTTCTAACTAAAAAAAAAATCAAATATCACTGAGTTATGCAGCAACAAACATAAAAAATATACAGTAAGTATGTCGGTTTTTTTATACCGCAAATATTAAACGATCGACTTCAAAATGCGCAATTTTATTTTAAAAACGAAGTCATTGAACTGATTTTGATAAAACTTCTATGGAACCAATTTGAAAGTAGATCCTTTCAAGCAAAAAAATAATTTTCCAAATCGGTGTTATACACAAAATAAAATAATTAAATGGAGAACCTTCATTTTCGAAGTCGGTTAGCAAATAAACCGCACACAGCGATAGGTAAGTACCTATCGGTTTACTTACTTGATGCGTCCCTACTGCAGAACTGTTGAATAGAACGCCCAGTGCCGTTTTCTGTTTCCTAAGACCTACAATCATGGTATTTTGGCGGCTAGAGTTAATAGATATCTCTAGATTTATCATCTCATACATTTACTTACATTTTAAAATAGCATGTCTGCCTATATTCTACAGGGTTTATTTCGGGGAGTGTGCACAAGAGCTTCACGACCTACTTAATTCCACCCTCCCCATTTCACTACAGGCCTAGCAGAAAGTTGGCGCATTATCATTTCCCATTGTAATGCCAAAAATCCGTACTCATCGATGTCGGTCCACGCTCGTGATGCGTACTGCACAATAATGGAATTATTTGCCACCATCTCTGTTTCCTGAGAGCTACGATCTTAGAATTTTTAAGTGAATAGATATCTTCTAGATCGACGAGCTCCATCCTCGGCCACACCGTCGCTTAATATCAAGTGAGTTGGTCACTCGCAGATCTATCTTGAAAAATGCTCCATCTTCAGCCACTCCGTCATGGAATACCATCGGACGAGTTGGTGGTCAAACGTATTTTACTTATTTCATCTAAAAAACCTTCGTTTGTAGGGCTGCATCACAAACAAACATTCGAATTTTATCTACTTAGTAGATAATAATAATCCCACGATGTGCACAGCATGACGGACACGCTACTTGCAGTCAAACCTTATATAAAACGTTTAATATCATATTTCATACATAATATCTCCATTCTACATCGTAGGTATAGGTACATACACGGTGTTACAGAAACGAATACCTACTTAAGGGTGTCAATCAGTCAAAGAGAAACGTACTGCACAGGAGTGGCATTCTTTGCAGCCATCTCTGTTTCCCGAGAGCTACAATCTTGGAATATTCAAGGCTGAAGTGAATAGATATCTTCGAGATCGACGAGGGCCACCCTCGGCCACACCGTCGCTTAACATCAGGCGAGTTGATGATCAATCGTAGATCTTGCGTGAACAAAAAGAAAGAGTGTCATAAAAAATGATTAAAAATAAAGGCTTGAAGAATTCTTTTTAATCGAGATTTCAGTCTTTCATCACGACAACATCTTGGTCTATTTTACTCATATTTATATATTTTAGAATTGAGTACCAAACATTTCTAGCAAATATTACCAAAGTCAGTCAGTTTTTGCCGACACAACATAAGTATGTCATCCAAGTAAATGTAATTACGTAATTTGAAATGGGTTTATTAACGTTGAATAACATACATGTTACAGGTAAGTCAGAATCACACATATGTATTTTGATAAATTAACTAAACTTTATAATAATAGCATAAATAAATTGATATATTCGATTTAATTTAAATTATGGTATCCAATAAATTTGAATTATGTACATCTGTTTTAAGACTCTAACCGTTAAGACAAGAATAATGAAAAATATATCAATACCTACCATTAAAAATATATTATCTAGTTAAATAAGTATATATACTAGTTAAAATATATTTATATTATTTTGTTTTTAAACAGAAAACTTCAGAAATTAAGTATCTAGGTAAGTACACCCTTAAGCATTCCTTCACAGTTCTATAACACCATGTATAAAACATTTAATATCATATTTCAAAAATAACAACTTCATTTACATAATATATTTAAATGTAAGTACATGTAAACATGTTAACTAGCGTAATTGTAGTTAATTAGTACATTTTTGTTCTGTAAGATTTAATCAAATTTTGTTTGTGATATGCCGGCATGATTATGTATTTAGATTATGTAAATAAGCTGTATTGTCTAATATTTGTATAATTAGGGTATAATTTGTAATATAACCATCATATTCTTACAAGCTATTTACATATTGCATGTTATTTATTTATTTTTACCTTAAAAGTTTTTTGCTATATAAATATTTATTAATCATCTTTTAAAAATAATATACCTTTATTACAAAATAAAATATAGTATTTATAATAAAAACTAGAATAACTCTGTCTGTCTGTTTGTTACATTTTCACGACTGGACGGCTGAACTGATTGTTATGAAATTTGGCACAGTATCTCTGTGCCAAATTTCTGTAAATCTGAAGATGGAAATAAGCCACTTTTTATCATCATCGTCATCACCATTTTTCATCGTTACGCGGTTGCAACCGCATCTAGTAATATTATGAAAGCAAAAGTAATTCGATATCTCTATCTCTCTCTGTTTGTTACAATGTCACCACTAAACTGCTGAACCAATCGTTATTAAATTTAATACAGAGATATTTGTAAAGCTGAAAACGGAGATGGGCTACTTTTTATCATCATCACCTTTGTTCATCACTATGCGGGAAACAGCTAGTAACAATGTAAATATTTACATTCAGTTAAAAACGTGGTTTTAAGGCACAATAAATTCCAATCAGATAGCCTCTTTAGTCAATTTGTGTCCACACAAAATATTAATATCCTAAAAACATTTTTTTTCTTTCTCAAGAGTTACGAAGCTTCCACATATTAATATTTAGATTTAGACACTTGTTTTTTTTTTTTTGATTTAAATTAAATTGATACAACAACTAAGTAAATAAAATAGGCCTACACAAATAACTAACTTTTAGATCACATTTCTTACCAAAACATATTTTTAAAGTGTAATATTATAATTACATACTTGATAATTGACATACAAGCCTAATAAATTAATTTATGGTGTATTTATAAATGACTAAATACACACCAATATTCTTCTAACTTTGACTAAGAGCTATTTTGTCAGTTTTACCAGACAAGATAGGCGCGAGAAAGAGAGAGCGCGTTGATGTCTTTTCTTTGACAAAAATGTCATCTTTAGAACTGATTTATCTTGTCAACTATTTTATTTTATTTTTATGCATTTCTTTAACAGGTGTACCTACATTATAAATAAATAAAATAATGCTATCGTATTGTTTATTACTAATAAAATACTGAGTTAATTTAGTTAAAATACAACATTATCATCTATTAAAAAGTAATTTAATATATTCATAAGAAAATGTTGACACTTAGATTAAGACAACAACATTTTTTTTCTTTAAAAAAATATGTTATATAAAATAAATATACTCACACAAGAACAGCAGCTAATCTCCTTCAAATCAGCATCAAAAATAATGAACGCATAACCGTACACACAGACTCGACAAAAAAGTTCCAACTGGAAAAGATTTTATACAAAAAAAAAATTAGAACACCAAAATTAAAAAAGCGAATAATGTGCGCGACGGACGTTCCAGATTCGAATTGGGAACGCGTGCCGTTCCGTAGTACGCGAGCTCACTGCGCGAGTCGCGGCCCGCTTGTCCCGAGCGTGCCGGCCCCGCCTACCGCGGAACGGAACGGTGGGGACGATACACCTCTTAGCTTCTTCACACTTCCCTCATACCTACTAGAACGTCCAATGATAACAGACCTGCGCGACCCCCCACTGCTTTCTCACACGCTTTAATATTGACGCTTTTACATAGCTCTTGCTCGACTGGTCGTTTTCCGATCTCACTTCTTACACTGCTTTATTGGATTGACGACTTTATTTTAAATGGAATAACGATTATTAGGAATGTTTATATAAGTTTGTATGTGCGTTTGTTCTGGTATTTGGCTGGGCGGAGAGCTAAACGCTGTCAAATAGATAATTCGTATAGGTATGGGAGGTTCGTTGAGGGATTTGTAAGTTGGATTAAGTTCTACTAGCAGTATGTATTATAGCGCAGCTTTTGGTAGATAAACTTGAATGATTTTGACTGTTTTAGTTATTGAATAAATCACTTATTAACCGAGTACACATATTTTTAACTAAAACTATTTCGCAAGCCAGCTTTTACTTATTTTGATCTAGGTTTACCTACATTTTTGTTTAATGTACATCTTTTTAACCGATTTCCAGAAAGGAGGAGGTTCTCAATTCGTCGGAAACCTGTGTTTTGTTGTTTATTATTTGTGTATATTACCTACGCGATTACTTAAAACACCTTGACAGATTCGAAAAATCCTTTTTTGTTTGAAAGGGTATATTTCTCAGGTGGTTTAATAGAAATTTAATCAAATTTGGAAAATAAAAAAATAATAAAAATAAAATAATAAATTTTTATAACAAAATAACTAGAAAAATCTATCATCCAAGTAAACAAATTGCGTAGTAAAATATTTTGAAGTCGTTTTTTTCGTTTTTTTAAAAGATTATACTTGTTAAAGTTGCAATAGGTACATACGCAATATAGGTATATTATTAAGTATTTTCTGTAAGTGTAAACATAACTTGAAAGTTGAATTATATTCTATTTCAGATAAATTTTTTATCTATTTTGTATACTTATTTTGTGTATGTAACAAAAACACATTAATTTGCGTTATGTATAGGTACCTAAGTATCTAGTTTGTTAATCTTAAACGGAAATAGTTTTGCAATACTCTTTTTTTGTTCGTTTTGTGCATAAATTATTTTGCAATCCATAATTTTTATTTTACAATAAGTGGTACACCTACTTTTCGTTTAAAACAAAAAATAATTTTGCAATACCTACATCGATTATTCGTTTAAAAATACACCTATTTTTCGATTAAAATAGGGCGCGTCATGTCAAAGCTATGGCCATTAGATGTACCCGCAATTATGAATGTGGCCGGTCAGACCGAAGCGACGGCCGCCGAGAAATAGGTGGATAATGAGCCGGGCGCAAACACCGTGACTGCTGTCACCCTCTCTTGATTGTAAGGAACAAGGCACGAAAGAAAAGATGGCTGAATCGATAGTGGCCCTGCACATACTTTCTCACGAAAATGTACATTCAACAATGTAAAAAATTTACGTATCAAGTGTAAGAGAATAATAATAATTTATTTATTTACCAAATTACATTTCTGTAGATACACAATTTTAAATATCCAATATATTGTTTAATTTCGCTATTTTTTAAGGAACAATGTCAGGGTGACCTACAAATCTGTTGTGCCAAATTAGTAAACTGGTATTTTCTGAATGTGTGACAAATAAGTCTCTGAAATATATAATTTGTACCACAACATATAATCTGGCCACTAGGAACATTGTTGCTTGTAGTCCCTTTAATAACATAATAACATCTTCAGACTAGATGGAGCTGCCTCGGTACTAGTATAGCAAAACATTTATTTGAAGTACAATACATTGTTCAGCATATTTATTATGCTAAATTGAATTATGTTATCTAACATGTACAATAGAGTTTTTTTGTGACTATTATAAAGAGCCATGTGCTACAGGTTGAATAGATGTTGAGCCTCAATTCTCTGAGCTAAGCAAAGCTTTTATTTCAGAGAAATGCGCTCCCCATGTCTGGTGACAATATAGATAAAGCTAAATAAAAAGCTTAGTTTAATGTAGTAATTAGGAATAATTTTGATAATATTTGACAAAATAAAATCTAAATTCAATAGAACATTACCTTTACATAGGTAAGTCGTCTTAATATATAAATTACTATATAGTTTAGACTGTGGTAGTTGTGTGCATGTGCATGTTTATGTATTGAGAGGGTGTGTGTTTCTGTATTACTGGTGTGTATGTGGGGTTTAGTGTGAGTGTGGGGTATTATTCATCTCAATCACTTCGAAAGGAGGTTCTCAGTTTCCTGATAGGAAAGGCTCTGTAAAATGTTTGTGACAGTTTTTTTGAGTGAATAACTATTAAGAGATCTCAATTCAGTTTTTGCTGAGAGTTTATTATATATATGACCACCCAAAAAGCTAAAAAAATTATGTTTGAAAAAAGTTCTGGATCTAGATAACTCGAAAACCTTATCTACACGACGTTTCTTTGATGTTGTCTCTGGTAGCCATAATTTGTGCTGCTTTAAAACAATCCTTAGTAAAAAGAGCTGTCTGACTGTTAGTACACCAGTTACGGAGTAAAGATTTATAGTAGGATATCTGAATGGTAGGAAATTGCTAACCTTAAGTATGGCTCTTTGGGATTTCTCCAAGGGTAACAGATTGGTTTTTGAAGTTCCGCCCCATGCTTCAATGCAATACATTATCAATGACTGGCAAAGTGCGTAATAGGTAGTTTTCAGAATGTCTGCGTTTGCTACGTGTCTAATATTTTTGAACAATGCAATTAATTTACGAACCCTACCAGCCATTGCATTTATGTGACTAGTGAAGCTAAGCGGACTGTCAATTATGACCCCCAGATAACGGATAGTACTTATTAACTCTTTCAAGTTTTGCTGCAGCTACACTCTTTTCGTTGACATTGCATATTGGTAGTACGTGTGTGAGCGATTACGTCTAGATGCATGGGAGGTTGTGAGTTGTTCCGAATTTAAAATGCCATAGTTTTAGTTTTCTCAGTATTTAGACTAAGTAGGTTCTGATCTAGCCAAGCAGTCACTTTATCAAATCCTTTTTGGGCCGCTGCGTAGACGTCATCCCAGCTCTTGGCCCGGAAAACAAGAGCTGTGTCATCGGCGAAGGTTATTATTTTTCCGTTTTCAAGTTTTAAGTCACATAACTCATTAATTAGGACAAGAAATAGGGTTGGCCCGACGACACTCTCTTGAGACACGCCATAATCAATGTTTTCTGGATCGCTAATCGTGTTTGCAAGCTTCACACATTGTTTTCTATTTGCTAGGTAGTCGCTAAACAAGAGGACCTGTGTCCCTCGTACACAGAGAGCTTCCATTTTTCTGATAACGATGGAAGTGGACACTGTGTCGAATGCTTTCGATATATCGAGGAAAATTGCAACACATTTATCACCAACATCCAAGCCGTCAGCTATATGATTAGTAAGTTCGGTTACTGCATCCAAGTTGATTTATTTTTCCTGAAACCATATTGTTGAATGAAAAATAAATGCAGAGATAGTACGCACTTTCTGTACAATCAACAGAGTATCGTGCGTAACTTTAAACTACAAAATTGCTCTTATTTTATACGTGTAAGAGTTGAATTGAATCCTCATAGTAGTCAAGTTGACAAATTTTGTCAGAATCGCCGGTTTTGTTAGATAAGGAATTGTAAAATTTTGTCAAAATAGTTTGATAGAATATTTGTTTTTTATTTAGCGAGTATTAGCCCAGCTTTATCTTGGGGTTTTTAATATAGTTTAGTAAAAAAAAGATTTGTAACATAAATACAACAAATTTTGTTTAAATGAGTTTTTTTTTATCAGCCCTGTTTGTACAAACTGTCCCACTACTGGGAACGGGCCATCTTCTCATTGTGCTCAGCTTGTTTATAAATCGGGAATTATTGTGTATCAGTGTTTTTACGTAGGTATTTCCTTATCATAATTCCAAAGAATCCCTCAAATTGCATTTAATACGGTTTTATTTTGACTATACTATTAATACTTAATCCTGTATGAAGTATTCTTTCTATTCCGTACTTTTAGGGTTCCGTACCTCAAAAGGAAAAACGGAACCCTTATCGGATCACTTTGTTGTCTATCAAGACGCAAGGGAATCAAAACTTATGGGGTACTTCCCGTTAACCTATAACTTTGAAATTTGGCAAGAAATATTGTCATATAGTACACATAAAGGGAAAATTAAAATTAATTTTAATTTAATCACATAAAATCAGCCGAATATGTCGTAAAAAACGCATATTTCAACACTCGCAAGGGAATCAAAACCTATGGGGTACCTACTTCTCGTTGACTATAATTTTGACATTTGGCAAGAAGCATTGTCATATAGTACACATAAAGGGAAAATTCCGAAAATTGTACATTTTCAATTTAATCACGTGAATGAGGGTCTTTATGCAAGAAAGGAGGGTCCAAATTTTAAAGTGCTTTAACACTATCATGTGGGGTATTGTATGAAAGAACTTAATTAGCGCAAGCTAAAACAGGTTTTTAAATATTTTTACGATGTATATTTTTCGATTTATGAAGGAAAATATAAAAAAAATATATAATTTCCCCCTTTTATCTACTAGTTTGTACGGGACCCTCGGTGGGCGAGTCTGATTCGCTCTTGTCCGGTTTTATTTTGTATTTTTTAGATTCAATTATCTCCCGCTGTCCGTTTCTCTCTTGCGTCAAAAACAAACAGACAAACGGGCGTATCGTCCCATGAGCGGTTACACTTCGCTGCAATAACTGCTTTACACTCGATAAATTACATGTACGTTTCATGTTAGCACGGCGGTAGGACCGCGAGACTGATGATGATGATAACCACCCATTTATTAGACGTGACATGATTGTCATATTTTTTACAGCGAACAGGCCTGCGTTTGACCTTGTAGGCTTTGTAGAAAATCCGGATGATTTACAATTCATGATAAAAACACGGTGTGGAGAAGCTCTTTGCATTTGCTTTTCACGCAAGAGCTCGAAGAGTCAAGAAGTTTTGAGAATGCCTCGTGAAGAAGTGAAACACATATTGACAAGACATGACAACCTTGAGACCTCAAAGTGGAAACACACGACATACTCGTATACGTTGATTTAAGTTTAAATAATTATAGTTTAAAAAGCTGAAAACCCCGACTTCAAAATACGCAACACCTATGTGTAACGCCTGTAGAAAAGTGAATAGTATGTTACGTATATGCGTACATACGCGACTTGTTATTCACTTTTCTACAGTTGTTTGGATGATATTTTTTTATTTTGTTATAAAAACTAAAGTACTGCATCGATTTTGAAATAAAATTTTATGAGACCACCTCTGAAGTATGATCTACCAAAAACAAGAAGAATCACCAGAATCAATGCACAATTGGCTGAGTAAACAAACATACAGACCGAATTGATGAACTCTTTCTTTTTGGAAGTCGGTTAAAAAATCTGTCAACATACCGCCTTATCTGAAACATAGATTACGAGCAGCTGCACCATTAGCCAGTAAATGCTTGCAATCGCAGAAAACTTTCATCACCGGGACATTTGCAATTGTCTCCCAGGTGTGAGTAATTAGTGCACCAAATTGTTAGTACTTTGTGTGAAGCGCTGGGCGACGGCGCTATCTGGCATCGCGCGCACCCTCTAATTATGGGGAGGCGATGGACATTGCGTAATGGACACACGCTTGCTGTGGACTTGGGGAAATATAAAGTAAGCTCATATAGACAGAGTGGTCAGCTCTAGTGTCAGAGTTATTAAGCCGCCGAAAGGCCGCATCTGACCTAGCTTGACGATTGCTGTTTTTTAAGAACAAATAACCGGGACCTACAAACTAATGTGTCATCCGACCCACGGTTCAGAAATAAATGCCACCCACGGCCACCCATCCGAAGACTGACCGGTCCGTCCGTTGCTTGACATTGGTGATCATTCGAGAACACCTAGTCAAGCTGCGCCACGAGCGCTACTAAAAAAATAAGAAGGTATAGTAGGGCTCCGTAGTGGTTTAACAAGAAAATCATTTGGCGAGGTTTTTTTAAGAACACTGAATAAAGGTCTATTTTAGAGCAATATTTTTTTATTTATAGCCTTCCGTACTAAGAGTGCGAAAGTCTATTCGTGAGGGTACGGTATCTGTCCTACACTTAAACCCCTTGTATCTTTTGAACGGTAATAGATACAAGTCTCAAAATTGGCAAGATTGTAGGGTTTACTTTGGTGTAAATCTACAAATAATAACAAATATTAAATGGTCGTTTTTAATATTTGCAAGCCAGACAAGCTTTCGTAATAACAAAAAAAAATCGTAAATAGTTTTTGAAAAAATGGAAAATTATTGTGCGTGATAAAATCTTCTTGTCGATTCCAACTTTAAAAAGGAAATCTTACACAAATAAGGTTTCCTCGTATCACTATGGAACCCTAAAATGGTTCTTGTTTTAAAATAAATTATATTAGTGAATGTTAGAGCACTATGCTCCAGAGTTGAACACCGTTTTAGAAGTAGTTGAAAAGAAAGCGGAACAAATTGTACACCTCTAACGGGTTGATTTCTACTCGCGCGATCCGAGTCATAAAACCGATACTTTTATTAATAAAATCTAAGATTCAAATTCATAATATTAATTGGTTCCATTCCGAGAAGCTATCGAACTTTTAATGTTATTGGAATTGACTTATTGAAATGAGAATTCGAAAGGGAGCGATTGCATTTTCATTTTTTGACTTCCGCCCTAAGGGTGCGTATTCGTGAGATTACGGTGTATGTCTGTTAGTCTGTTTATCCGTCCTACAAAGATATAGCCGCTTAGGATGTATCTTTTGACCGGTCATAGATACAAGTCTCAATTGGCAAGATTGTAGGGTTTACTGTAAATCAACAAATACTAAAAACTGATCAAGAGCAAGGCAAATTCGCGTAAAAAAATTTTGAAAAAAATATGGAAAATATTGTGCGAGATAAAATCTTGTTGATTCCAGAAAGAAAGAAACAAAAAATGACAAATGAAACGTTCATATGTCATTTTTCGTTTCTTTCTTGACAGTTGGTGTTATGTGACATAAACTCAAAGAGAATGTAAATACATATACATTAAATATAGTAAAGGTAGTGTTAAAATCTCTTTGGATAAAGAAAATAGGTCTGTAACACTTGTATTGAATGCCTGGTATTTCAGGCTATTCCTACTTTATAAGAAAATATATGAAGTTACAAATATTCTTAGATATTTAAACCACATTAATTAATTAATTAGTCCTAGTGTCCTGGTGTTCATTTTAACTTAATATCAGGCGAGTTGGTGAGTAATCGTAGGAGTTCGGAAGTCTCCGTGTGCAAGTGAAACTCGTACTTTGCAGGATTTATGCTTAGTCCATATTTGCCACTGAATAATTAGACGAGCAAATCAAAATCGAATCGGATGGTCACGCTTACCTATAATATCAATGCCACCCAGAAGTTGGAATTTTAACAGCTCGTAACGTGGTATCGTGATAAACCTCTGGTAAAATTTTCCTACCTGCCACATCGAGTATCTACTCTACTATTATTGTTTGTTATGTTTTCTGGTAGCTTTATTTGAGAGCTGGATATTTCAGAATTGATGAGCTTATGCACTATCTTGAACCACAGGATAATTTTACATGAGCTGATATGTAGTCAAAAGCCTAGTATGTCTTAAAAATTTGTTAACATATCTATTCCGAAATATATTTATTCGAATCTTATTTGCCCGAATCTGTATCACAGGACTGTCTGATTACAGATGTCAAATATAAATTAATTTATTTGCACTATAGGTATATTTTTTTGTTTTTGTTTTAGTTAAATTTTAATATAACAGTCACACTACATTGCGCCCCATGCAAAATTCGCTTTTTTTATACTTTTATTTTAACCATAAAATTGATTCTTCATAAAGGTTCAGAAAAGTTATCAAACAAGTTGTCTAATTAATTTTTGGGGTTTTTATTTTCGGATTATGGATATTCCGAGATTCATTTTTCGGAAAAATGATTTTTCATACTTCATATTTCAGATAATAGATAGGTAACCAAAAATTTATAATTATTTTATCTAAAACCATAGGTTTACTTATCGAACAAGTTGTCAAATGAGTTTTCGGGATTTCGATAAAATGTCTTTAGAGAAAAATAAACTTATTTTTCGGGGAAACGATATTCGTTGTTTCATAATTCGGATTTTCGCCAAGTCCCCAGTTTAGCCTCCCCAAAGCGTTTCACGTGAAACGTAGTCGCACGCATCTGCCTTCCGCCCAAAACTACCAATTTCAACGAAGAACAAGAAACATAACCATTTTAACAGCTCTCCGGCCACACGTTGTCAAAATTAACGTACGATTTTCGAAAATTACTCATTTTCCCGAAAGTCGTGTGTCGAAAGTTTTACTTCGGCATTATTTTAACGTTGCTATAAAACCTCAAAATAATGTCTTTTTATGTATCTACATGACAATTTCGGGCAGTCTGCGGTCGTATCTGGGTCATGTGTGTTTATGTGGTTTTGCATTGGGTGAGCAAAGTCAGCTTCTATAAGTCACGAACTAATTACGTGTAAAATTATTGCTGACGCCAGATAATAATTCAATAGTAAAAAAAAAACATGTCAATAGAGAAAAAAACTCTATATTCAGTGGATCTAACACTTACCTAATTCTTACAGCAGAATCTGTTCAGATTGAGAACTAATATAGATTGAAGGCGCTGCTGTCCTAATTTCATTATTTATTTTAATCGAAACATTAGTTCCCATTTTCCGCCACGATATTTTTTTATTTAAACAGATTTTAGAAGCCTTTAGAGTCAAATAACCTTGAATATCATGTAAGTATAAGTATCTATTTAGATATAGCCTACTATTTTATAAGGTGTACTTAAAGTTAAACGTATCAAGTTAGTTTTTCATTCAAGCATGTTGGTCTTGGTGTGGGTTGGTAGACATCCAAGCGACGCGCAGCATTGTTCGTAGCGAGCATACTTTGAACTATTTAAATATAAGATTTATTTGTAGTGCTTACTCACCTACACTTCCTAGTAAGTCCTAGTAATAAGTTTATTAAAGCCTGACTATATAGGACTTGATTTGTATCTTATCTAGGTACTTAAATTAGATTTCGACTAGAGGTTAAATGTAGGTAGGTACGTATTTTTATGAAACTTGAACAAATCTCAGTACATAAGTGAGTACTTAACACCGGCAAATGTGCTACTCACACGGGTCCAATTCAAAAGAAGCGAAAGAGGAGCTAGTTCAAGCAATAGAGGTTAACAAAGAGATCGTTTTAAAATAGTTCGATTAATGATTGATGAATGAAGCTTGTTTCACATAAATAATAGTTTTAATGGATAATTTATAGATTAAAAAATAATTTCAATCGGTTTTTAAGTTCAACATTTAAAGTTTATGCTCTGTCCCTTTCCCGTGAATCGACAGTTTCTATTGAATTTGTATATCACACGTGATGCATGATGTCATCACCCGCGATAGTGTTCTCTCTGTCTATCATGAAATTGAAAATGTTTGAAACTTTTTTTATTTTTAAAGTTATTTCAATTTTGTTTTTTATGAAATGGATCTATTTGTGGTTAGCTTTTTATATGCAAATAAAAAAATGTAGCATATAACCTATACTAAGTACACGTGAGATCTACTGTTTGTAAGCGTACGTGTAGTATTTTTAGTTAACCATTAGTCCAAAAAATAACTCAAAACATTTAGTTAAAAACATGAACAAAACGTTTGATTCATTTACGCCTTTATTCAATTAACACTTCGAACCAACTGACAGAGACAGATAACGCAATGTCTATATTTGTGAAAGGGACGGATATAATTTAATCGATACTGCTTCGAAAGGAAGGCGTGCCCGAATAGACAACCGAAGATTCGCATTCAAACAAGTTTTTTTAATCGTTTCGGTTCGATGGAAAAAGGTTGCTAATTAGACACGAGCGGCCACCGAAAAACGGTAACTTTAAAGCATTGCTTAACATATTTTGTCAACTTCTCGCTGACACATAATGACACTTGCGGAAAAAAGACAGAGAATTTAAGACGATGGTTAATGTTATGAAACGTTTTTCGGTAAGGCCAGTGGTGTTTATCGATTAAGTACAATCTGTTCGGAATATTAAAGGTGTGAATGACTTACCTACTTAAAAATGGATTTATTTGGGGAAAATTGAAAATAATCATTCAAATGTTTTGAAATTGTTTGAAATATAGGAACAGAAATACATAAATAACTATTAGCTATTTATTGCACTTAGCTTTTTCGAAGGTTTTCTATTTTTTGCAACTGTGCCCATAAAAGTTAATTGCTACCCGAAAACGGAATTCAACAATTGAAATCCTTGTATGGTAATACACTGCAATCGTCACTCTAAGACAATAGACTATCTCGTTATGCCTAGAAATTTCGCTGAAAACATTGTATCCCAATCACTAACACAATAATATTATTTATTTATTTATTTATTTAAGACCAACAGCTTATTTTCATTTTTGGAACAAAATACTTAATTAATAAAATTAGCCATTAATAGGTCTATCTTAATAATTTCTAATGAAATGGGCGGATATAAAGTTAAAATAAAGTAAAGTAAAGTTAAACTAAAGTTATCATCGATGATAACTTTAGTTTAACTATCACTTATCACACATATAACATTACTATCACACTATATACACTATACACATATCACACTATACTGATAAACGATGTGTGCAGTACACATCGCTTATCAGCAGATTAATTGGCGGTCAAGCGCAAACCTTTCTTAAATTGACTATGACCGAATAAAAAAATCTACTAATGTTTTTTTTGTATATTAATGCCCGAAGACATCATTAAAACTCACCACACATTCCAAACTGCCTATAAAATATGACCCATGATACATTAGCAGAGTCCATAATATTTTTTCTCCTAGACATGTCAACTTTTTTGTGACACGTGCGAAGGAAAAAATGTCCCATTAAGCTGGTACACCTTTAGCTAATGTAGTAATTGATTATAAATTACATGGCTTCTTTTTTTACTTTTTAGGGTTCTGTATTCAAATGGAGGGGAACCTATTCCTAAGCCTGTCTGATCGTCGAAGAATTATATATATCGTTGAACCGTAAAGGATAAAAGATAAGGAAAATAATAGGAAATTTTCAGAGCATATCACAATGGGGTATGTAAAGTAAATTTTTAGGTATGTATTTTTTGCTTTTCTTTGAAATATTGAACTATTTTAAGGAACTGATTTCAACATTTTTGTGATTGATATACCTATTCAATATTTTTTTTATTTTTTGTACTGGGGAACGGTATGTGTAAAAGTACTTTTGAATCTTACCATTCAGCTTATGAAATAACAAGACCGTTTATGTAACTATTTCTATTTATTATAGAATGTGTCGTTAAAAGAGCTTTAAGTACATTTTTTGGTCGATGGAATCTGATAAAAAATGGTATGAATTAAATGGGAGGAGTCAAAAGTAAGTACTAGGCTAACTTTTATAAAAATAACATTGATCAGAAAAATATTGAATATGTCATAATAAAATAGTTCCAAGTTTCGAAGAAAACATCAAATAAGTACCTAAGAAATTACTTTACGTATGTACCCAATTCCTGTATTCATAATTTTTTAATATCTAAGTTTTTTTTTTTACAATGTATAAGTTGTGTATTAACTGAAATATTATAAAAAACAAACTAATTCTACATATGCCCGAATAGACAAACTATATACCTAAATAGAAAACAAAACTTATCTCTAAATTAGCATTCGCATTAACAATAACAAATGCAAAACAGCGTTTAACTGTGACTTGTAAGGCTAACTCACGAGATAAGATTTTATGCAATTATTTTTTGAGCTCTTAGCAGTGCGTACGGAATCCTCGGTGCACTAGTTAAGACTCGTACTTGATTTTATTTGGAAACTGGTTTCGATTTTACTGCGTGTAATTTAATTATTTATAGATAAGAGAAAGCTTTTTTGCCCACTGCTCGAGAAAGAACAACAGTTTTGTATGTAGGTATGTATCAATGAAATCACGCATTCTTATTTGTGTCAGTTTTGCACTTCAGACGTTAACGAAAATAATGTACAATTTTCAGTAAAATATTTCATTATAATCATCATCATATCATCTTCATCTCAGCCACAAGAAGTCCCTAAAAACTTTATTTTTAATTTGAAAAATCTCTTCTGTTCGCATAAAAACTGTTAATATCATCTTGGAGGTTTTTTTAAGGATAACTTTGGACGAAATTAAAATAGAACGTTCCGAATCAAGTGTTGCCATGCCCTTATAGGGCAATATGTATTCCAAAATAAGCATTTATTAATATAAGACCAATAAATAATTTATATTTTGAATTATAGTTTAAAAAACTGAAGCAACTGAACTGGACCAATCGTCCCATTCGTGTGGTCCCATTTCAATTTCTTTAAAATAATCATCAAAATCGGTTCACCCTGTCGAAAGTTCTGAGGTAACAAACATAAATAAATTAAAAAAATACAGTCGAATTGAGAACCTCCTCCTCTTTTGAAGTCGGTTGATAATAAAATTGAATTTGATGTGCAAAGTTTCCCTTTCTTTAGCTCGAGTGTCATAGGTTACTGTTACAGTCGGTTATTTCGCATTAATTTCAACAATATTACTTGTTATAAAATATTTTCCAGCCGTCAACAAGCTAATTTGTTCCTGATCAAGCCTGGCCAAATTATACAAGTCCCTTTTTGCATTGAGTTTATTCAACATGCCTCATTATTTAGGAATCTGAAGCAAATCAATTTGAAGAGCAGCTTCGGCAAAAACAGCGCCATCTCTTGAGATCATCTGTCAAACAACTGTCACCTGTCAGATGGGATATTTTAATTTCAGTTTTTAGGACTTGAAACTTTTGTGGCGGTTGGATAGATAGAAAGCGTTTGGAGAGTTTTTTTATACAATATCGATCAACGATTGACCACCAACTCCTGATGTTAAGCGACGGTGTGGCCGAGGATGGAGCTCGTCGATTTATAAGATATCTATTCACTCTAGCCTTGAAAATTCCAAGATTGTAGGTCTCAGGAAACAGAGATGGTGACAAATAATTCCATTCTTGTCCAGTAGCAACATTTTAGATTGGATTTTAGGATAATTATTTGAGATATTAAGTGCCGTGAATGTTTTTACCGATTGTATAAGAGGATTTCGATATTATATGTATATAATACTTATATTTTATATGACTCTTGTATAATGCTTAATAATAATAATTATTATTTTTTATGGAAACATTTTAATATGTTCTAGTAGTGTGGTTAGTCCACAGAATTTGAGGTCTATTACGTTAACATGGATTTAATTATAATGTAAATAAAGGAAGAAGAATGCACATTGTGTCACCTTTGGTGTAACTATATATCCCCCATACCACTGCCGAGAAGAAAATGAGGTAAGGATCAAACCCGGGGGAAAACCTTATTTTATTTTAAAAGACCTATTCAATTTGAAAAAAATCAAGAGCCTTCGTATAAGCACAATGCTTGAGACGGAGCCAAAGTTACCCACGTTGACAGCATTTATATTTATATATGTAATTGTGTATTCTTATGATTTCTTACGTACATTTAGACAATATAATTTTGGAAACAATTATGTTAATAGCGAGCTTTATCGCTGTAGCTAGATGATTCTTTTTTATTTGAAAACTGGTGCTTCCCGTTCCCATTTCAATTTGGTCCAGTACTGACAATCGCATCCATGAAAAGTCGGTTGCTTTAGTTTTTTAAACTATAATTATATATATATTAGTTAGGATCCGCTACTTGCTGGCACTAAAGCCACTCCTTATCCGCTCACTGTTTATGCTGGTATCCCTATTACGGAGCGTTTAGGATGCTTATTTTATTGCCAGGGCTAAAAATTATAATTAATTAAAATCAGAGGCACCTGTGCGGACGCGCTCGCGTGCGCGCTCTTCTTTAAATGTTTGGGTAATTTTTATGTTTTGAATTAACATTACAAAGTAAGTTTCATTACAATGTTTAAATAGTTAAAGTGGTGTTTTAAAAGATATAATATTAATAAATAAATAGTGGAGTACATTTTCACACAAACATCATTTTCATCTCGCCCCAAACTAAACAAAGCTTTTATTAGGTACTACTAGTTGTACTGTGACGAGAAACAGTGATGATGGGGATGATGAAATGTAGCATGTATGTCTGTATCCAGATTTTCAACTCAGTACCAAATTTTTTAACGAATACAAATACAATTATCTTTATTAACAAACCATTTGCGCAAATTACAAACACTATTTGTCCCGCACGAATACCATATCGCAGGCGTCCTATTTGACGATAATACACTGATGGTTGACTAATAGTTAAGAAAAAAACTGAGTACAAATAGACAAAATGCGTGCAAACATATTAATTTAAGAAAATTGAAGTTGATTGTTTTTTATATTTAAATAATAATTCAAATTATACTTATAATAAATTTAAAACTAAATAATACAAACAAGTATAATTTTAGGAAAATCAAAACCAACAACAAAAAAATTACAACCGATTTTGATGAAACATAGCTAACTTCCACACATACTTTAACTTCCACAGTTCTTCTAGTTTCCACCACTCTTTTTTATCACCTTAAGCCATCCCTGGCGCAAAATATTGTAAGAGTCTTCGTTCATATTTATTTGTTCGCGTAAATATTAATTTCAATCTCAATCACCCCCCTTAATTCATCCCTGTTGTAAAAATATAATAACAGTATTAGTTCCTGTCTATTAATTAACCTAAATGTTATTCACTTTTTTAAACTATGACGGTCATTCATTAAAACACTATTATTATTAACGCGAACCACGGTAAATATCCCGTTAATAATATTAGTGTTCTAAATGTTATTATTTAACGCCTCTAACATGAAGCGTTTTTTTTAAATTACACTAGCGTTCCGACAGTCGCGGCCTTTGCGGCAGTATGCGTAATTTAAACTGGTGGCCCTAGTGAAATATGATTGTTCAGGACTCGATCCGATGAATCCTGTGCAGTGGACTGTATAAATAAAATGTTCTTCTCTTTTCGTTCGTAGTTTTATTCCAAGTCGATGTCTACAGTGCGAAGTTACAAAACAGACTGACTGTACAAATTCTATGGACGGTTATTTAAACTAACTTATTCTACCGCGACTAGTGCACATGTGCGAGGGTACGCGTCGATCGCGTCCTCCAATCACGGCGCCGCGCGCCGGCTCGCCCGCACCCCCTCCGTGCCTCGTTCCGCGTCCCGCGGTCGTCCTCCCGTAGCTCAGGGCTCGGCGTCCTCAACACTCTCCCCCCGGCGTAGCTTGCGCAGCCTTCTTCTGCAGCTTCCAGGACGGCGAGCTTGTATGTTGGACGCCTGAAGGTTCCGCTCTTCGTTCTTATGTCGACGACTCGCACGCCACCATCCGGTCCAGGGTAGGTAGCCGTCACGATTCCCATCGGCCATATATTCCTCGGTAGAGTGCGATCGACTACAACGACCACGTCGTCGATCTTCATGTTCTTCGAGTGGTCACTCGGTGCTCCTCGTGGCGTCAGCGTGGGCAAGTATTCCTTCAGCCAGCGCTGCCAGAAAGAGTCGGCAAGCGCCTGGCTCGCTCGCCAAGTTCGTAGGTCCGCAATTTTGCAGGGGCCCGTTGTTGGCAGGCCGCTCGACGAACCCAGCAGGAAATGGTTCGGAGTGAGTGCCTCAGGGTCTCTGTCACTCACACTCACGTACGTCAACGGCCTCCCGTTGATGGAGTGTTCTGCTTCGGTCAGCAGTGTTTGTAGTACCTCCTCCGTTGGTACTTGTTCTCGCAACGTTACTGCTAGCGCCGCTTTCACAGACCGTACTAGTCTTTCCCACGCTCCTCCGTGTCTGGGCGCTCCGGGAGGTATGTAGGTCCACTTCATCCGATGGAGTAACCCCTCCTCACGCAAGACGGGGGCCCACTCCTCGTAGGCCTCTCTTAGCTCCCGATCTGCCCCGCGAAAGGTCGTGGCGTTGTCTGAATACATATGTGACGGCCATCCTCGCCGTGCCGCCATCCGCCGTAGAGCCATGATAGCTGAGCTGCTCGTAAGTGAATTCACGATCTCCAAGTGCACGGCGCGTGTGCTGAGACATGTGTACAGCGCGCCCCACCGCTTTTCTCTCCTTCTTCCTACTTTCACCAACATAGGCCCGAAGTAGTCCATGCCGCAGTTAGAAAATGGTCGGTGGTAGGGGTCCAAGCGGGCTCGTGGTAGGTCCCCTCGTGTCGGTTCATTCGGTCTGGCCTTCCTTGTGTGACAGAACTTGCATCGGTGTTCCACGGCTCGTACGGTAGGTCGCAGGTGAAGGATCCAGTATCGTTGTCTCAAATCGTTCGTCACGCGCTCCCTGTTTGCGTGACCGGCGTTGCAGTGTTCTCGCATCACTAGTAGTCTAGTCACGTGATGCCGCCCGTCCAATATTATTGGGCGCTTTAGATCAGCGGGCGCGTTCGATGCTCCAATGCGACCTCTCACGCGCAATGCTCCATCCTCGATCACCGGGTCCAGTTTGTATAAACGACTCGACTTTGATAGCGGGCGAGCGTTTCTCAAACTGTGGAACTCGGCACTGAAGCTCTCTTCTTGCGCGTGCCGTAGCAACAATCGTTCGGCGCGCTCGATATGTTCTAACTCGACGCGTGCTGCTCGTCGACGGCATTTATCAATAAATGTTAGCACGCATGCGGTCGCGCGTACTAACTTCTCGTACTTTGAGAATCTCGTCGGCTTCGGTAGACACTCTGACAAAGATGCTTCCTGTTCGGTCGTAAATAGGACCTCCTTGTCTTCTTCTTCGTCGGTTATCCGAGACGGCCACTTGTCCTCTGTTTCATGTAGAAATGATGGCCCTCGGAACCATCGGTCGTCGGCGGAGATTGACGTGTCACTCAGCCGGGTCGCGTCGTCAGCGACGTTATGCTCCGTCGGCAGCCATCTCCACTCGTTCTTGTCGGTCAGTTCAGAGATCTCTCCGAGTCGGTGAGCGACGAATGGTGTATACCGTCGTTGGTCGTTGTATATCCATTGTAGCACGGTCGACGAATCGGTCCAGTATACGACTCGTGCTATCTTGATCCGATGTTCTCGCTTGATTGTGTCCGCCAGTCTCGCTCCGATAACGGCCGCTTGCAACTCGAGTCGAGGTATACTCTGAGTGCGTCGTGGCGCCACTTTCGCTTTAGCTGCGACAAGTGATACGTCGATCTTGTCATCACGACGTATAATCCGCCAGTAGGCTATCGTAGCGAAGGCCTGTTCGCTCGCGTCACACATCTCATGTAGTTCTACGTTTTCGTGATGGTCGGAAGGTGTGCTTCGTCCTAGACCGTAGCTCCGTTGTAGTCGTAGGCTCGTTATTTCTTGTAACTGACTTATCCAAACAGCAAATCGATCGGCGTTCTCCTGCGGGATTGATTCGTCCCATCCTGTGTTCGTTCTCCATAAGTCTTGAAGTATAATCTTTCCGCGGATGGTGTAGTTACTGACCAACCCGAGCGGATCATAAAGGGACATTACTGCGCTCAGTGCTTCGCGCTTTGTGGGCGCGCGGTTCTGCGCGCGCACGTCGTCTGACACTCGATGCATGGCAGTGTTGAATCCCAACTCATCGTTCCTCGCGTTCCAAAATAATCCGAGTATTTTGTTGCTAGCGACTCCCCCCAGTCGCGTAGGCTCGTTCGCTCGTAGATCATCGGGCACGTCGGTCAATGCCCCTGGTTTGTTTGAACTCCAGCCTCGCAATGTGAAGCCGGCGTTAGCGTGCACTTCTCGTAGCTCTTTGATAGTGCGCCGCGCTTCCTCTTCATCGTCGTAACTGTCGACCAGGTCGTCCATGTAGTGACTATTGGTTATCGCCACTAGCGCTCTCGGGTGTGTCTGAGCGTGCGCGTGCGCGTTGTGATTGCGCACGCTGTGGGCGAGGAAGGGTGAGCTGGCCGCGCCGAAGATCATACTGGTCATCGGTCATCTTGTAGGCGCGCGGCGGGCTCGTTCGGTCGCTTCCTCTCCATAGAAGCTGCTGGGCAGGCTGGTCTTCCGGACGGATCTTCACCCTCAAAAACATTTCTTCAATATCGGCGGTGACAGCGACTTCTCTCTCTCGGAAGCGGAAGATGACTCCCGGCAGCGGCAGCAGTAAATCAGGGCCTTCTAGTAGTCGATCATTAAGGCTCACTCCACTGTTTCGATGCGCCGCGTCAAATACTAGGCGCCGCTTCCCCGGTTTGTTCGGGTTGGTAACCGCAAAGTGTGGCAGATACCAGCAGATGGGACTTTGTGCTTCGGTCCCGTCGCACGGCACGGCGTATCCTTTGCTCAGCAGGTTACCGATCTGAGCGGCGTAGTCCTTCGCAAAACCGGTGTCAGCGTCCATCTTCTTTTCGATGCCTTTTAGACGATTTAAGGCGGCGGCGTAACTCGGTGGCATAGTCACGTTCGGCTGTTTCCATAGTAGCCCCACCTCATACGCGCCGTCGACTTTCTTCACTGTCTCGTTAAATGTCTTCACCGCTTGTTCGTCCGCGTCGCTAACTCGGGGTTTGAGAGCGACACCCAAGGATTCGATCTTGAAATGCTGCTCTACTAGTTCTTGTAGGCGCATATCGTGCGTCTCGCTCTCGCATATACGTCGATCGGGCGTGTATATGTGCAAGACGCTCTCGTGGCTGTAAATGAGACTGCGTGGGACGGTTCCATGTATCACCCAGCCCAACTCCGTTCGGGATGCTGCAGGCTGGTTTGCGCCGCCAATGCGCAACTCTCGTGAAACAATGAGCTCCCAGTAGCCACTTCCGATGAGTATGAGCGGGCGTGTTCGTTCGTAGCACACTTGCTCTTCGAGATCTCGCAGATGTTGGTATTGTAGTAGCGCGTTCGGTACCGTCTGTTCTCGCAGTCTTAATTCGTTGACTGTGCGCGCTTTAACGGTGTGTGATGCCGTCTCGCTCGCACCACGTAGCCGAATAGTCACAAGCTTGCTCGTAGCTTCGTTCTGGGACATATTCACGCCGGTCATACGCAGGGGTTGACTGGGTCCGTCGGCGCCGACTTTCTTTGCCAATTCACTGTCGATAAGGGTTATAGTCGCGCCTTCATCCAACAGAGCGTATGATCGCGTCTCTCCTTTGGGACCGGACACCACGATAGGACACACTTTCAGTAGTATTCCGCCGCGTTTATCAGTAACATTGGAGGTGGTTGTTACTGATAACACGTCACCCTCATGGCTTGTTCTGCTTGATTCCGCGGTTCGCGCGGCCGGTTCTGTAGTCGCCGACATGGTCTTGTCATCTTGATGCAGCAGGGCATGGTGAGGGCGGCGGCACTTGTTCACTCCGCACGGCTTTTCTCTACACTGCGCTCGATGGTGTTTTTTGTGTATGCATTTGAAACAGAGTCCCTTTTCTTTTACGTGATTCCACCGGTCATCGATTTTCATCGCTCGAAAATCCGCACACAATGACAGTTCGTGTGGCTTACTGCATCGCGAGCATCGGTCAATCTGTTCGCACTCGGTATCCTTATCAGTGTTGTAGACGCTCACTTTTCTTCTTATGTTCGTATTCACGTTCGGTTTTACTTCAGTTCTTGCGGTCGTAGAATACGATGCTGGGGTTTCATATGCGTACCGTAGCGCAACGTTGGCCTCACGCATCAAAAATCGCGACAACGTCACAAAATCTGGGTCCTTGCTGTCACTGTTCGTATATGCGTAGTCGTACCACTTGCTTTTGATTGTCGGAGTAAGCTTCAGCATTATCTCTCGTGTGAGTTGCGGGTTGTAAATATAACCACGCCGATCAAGTCCTTGCAACACACACACCGCGTTTTGCACTTTCACTGCTAAACTGTTCAGTTCTTTGGCCGACACACCCAAACGTGGTATTTTTCGTAAGTCTTCGATTATCTTGTCCACTAATACTTCTGGTGACCCGAAACTTTGTTTTAACGTGGCCATTATCGTGTCGGGGTTGGTATCCGCGTATAGATGAGCGGACACGGCTTCCCGCGCCTCCCCGACCAGCGCCGATCTCAAGCGCATCACGTTTTCTGCAGGTGGTATTTTAAACATCTCAGTTGATTCACGATATGCTGCTTTGAACGGTAGCCATTCACATACCGCACCACTGAACTGAGGTAAATCACAATTATATCGTCGCTGCGGTCTGGCTATCCGGTCCAATGCTTCAGCTATCTGGGATCCGTAGCTGCGAGACCGGCCCGGTGTTGGTGTCAACGATCGGTCTCTGCGGTCGGTATCGAAGCGTAACCGACGGCGTTCCTCCGTTTCATGTGGGCGCAATGAGTCATCGCGCTCCCCCCGTTCAGCAGCGGCGGCACCCTGCAGCCAGTCATCGACGCGCTGACGATGTTCAACTCTGTTCGAATGTAACGGCTCGTCCCGTACGCTGCCCGCTTCCTCGATGGTTGCGATCTGCGCGGCCAGGCGTTTCTTCACAAGATCCGCTTCCATTTCCAGTTCTCTTCGCTTGATTGCTGCAAGCTTCTCGGCTGCCTCCAGTTCTGCCAGTCGCAGTTGCAAAGTAGAGTTCGTCGTTCTTTGCGAGTGCTGTGGCGAGGCTGCTCGTTCACGTTCCATGTTCGTACGTTGGTTGACGAGGGCAGGTGCTGCTTCCGGTCTGGCAGCAGCTTCCTCTCCCACCGGCATCGAGGGTGATGCCGGAGGAACCCTGCTGAGTCTTGTTCGTTCCCCTTCGATTCTCTGTAATTCGGCTTGCTCAGTGACGTCAGCTTGACTCCTTGTTAACACCATTATTTTCTAAGTACGATCGGCACTTGAAGAAAATAACACGTGCGGAGTCCGATCCTCGCTGATTCACGTTCTATGCGGCGTTCGACGGAACAAATGCTCGCTGCTCCACGTTCGATCCGGCGCTCGAAGGACCAAATGTTCAGGACTCGATCCGATGAATCCTGTGCAGTGGACTGTATAAATAAAATGTTCTTCTCTTTTCGTTCGTAGTTTTATTCCAAGTCGATGTCTACAGTGCGAAGTTACAAAACAGACTGACTGTACAAATTCTATGGACGGTTATTTAAACTAACTTATTCTACCGCGACTAGTGCACATGTGCGAGGGTACGCGTCGATCGCGTCCTCCAATCACGGCGCCGCGCGCCGGCTCGCCCGCACCCCCTCCGTGCCTCGTTCCGCGTCCCGCGGTCGTCCTCCCGTAGCTCAGGGCTCGGCGTCCTCAACAATGATAGTCCGACTTCAAAATACGCAATTCGTTTACATGTATGACATATTTTTTTCAGTTATTTTGTAATAAAAACCAAAGTACCTACTGAATCGATTTTGATAAAATTTATATGGGACCACCTGTGAAGTATGATCTACCAGACAAAACAGAATTATCAAAATCAATGCATAAATTGGTGAAGTAATTGCTGAACTAGTATACAAAAAAGCAGGCAAGTGCGAACCAGACTCTCCCATACCATTCTCCTCCTCCTTTTTGGAAGTCTGTTAAAAAAAGACAACCTGGCGCATGGCAGCGCGTCGCGCGCGTGTCCGGCCCTGCAGCGAGGCAACCTGGCATCATCATTACGTAAATAAACGGCGGTGGTGTGCGCCTGCGACGCGCGCCTCGTCGCCCCGTCTATCACCAAGGTAAAACAATGAGATTTGTATGTATTAATAGGTTTGCGCTTGACCGCCAACTCGCCTGATGTTAAGCGACGTTGCGGTCTACGATGGAGTTAGACCGAGTGTTGGTGCGGCGACCCGTCACCACAAGTGAGGGCCTGTGGCGTCAGGGTGAAAAGCATATTTTTATTCACGGTTTCGATAAGTTCTCTTGAGCTATTCAAAAACATCTACGGCCTTACCAAAAAACGTTACTTAACTTTAACCATCGTCTTAAATTCTCTGTCTTCTTTCCGCAAGTGTTATTACTTGTAAGCGAGAAGTTGACGAAATATGTTAAGCAATGCTTAAAGTTAAGTAACGTTTTTCGATAAGGCCGTTAATTGACAGAATGAGCGAATCGAACAAAGGTCTCTGCATCGATTGTCAAAATTTTCTTTCTTCTGTCCGGATGTTTGTTGCTACTCGTAGATGTCTTGTTTTCAACAAACCTTTATGAACATATTTTACAACTTTTTTTTGTAGTCGGGGGGAATTTTGTTTATGGTGGTATATTTCCTTGTTTAAATTATTATTTAAAATTTTATAGTATTGTGTATTTATTGCCCATCAATATTTATTTATAGTTTTGTCCTGAGTAGCGGTAAAATGAAGAGTAGCAAAAAAAAAACAACTTTAAGCAACTTTGAATTTATTAAAAACCATAAATATAAATATTAGTGATCACTGGACAACATTGTACAAAAACTGGTTCTTAAGCATTTTCGGGTTCGAAATAAACTCAAATTATAATATTGAATTCCACAATTAGGCCCCAAATTGCCAGTTACAGTATTTATTATTTTATTGGTGGCAACACCGATCGTCTTTTAGGTAGCAACACCGGCTTCTAATTATTTTCGCCCCGCATTTGCTAATGAACGGAAGTGGGTTCAAGATTAATAAATTGTGCAGTGGCACTGTACATACTTTCTCGCAAAAACATACTCTCTACAGCACAGGAATGATGCGTAGCAGATGCGCTAAGAAATTAGGCATTCATCATCATCTCAGTCACAAAAATTCACTGGTTATAAGAAACCCAATGGATTTCCATAAATACCTGATGCAAACAGCTTGATGACAAGCATTCATCATCATCATCATCATCATCTTAGCCATAAGATAGATAAGATACATTTATTCATAATTTGCAAGAAAATTATAGCTATATATAAGCTAACTAAATAAAAATAATAGCAATTATGAATCACAAATAAAAAACATGTCAAAATAAGTAATAAATAAATTAGATGTCTTAATAATAATAAATAAAAGAGTAGGTACATTGCCCTAAAATGTAAAGTGTAAATGAAAAGTAAATATACTTATAAGCTATAAATATAGCATAAAAATTCTACTACTAGAAATAGGCCTCCCCAGGACTTCCGAAAAGACCGATTGAAAGCGGCTAGCATTCAGTGTCTTCCCGTCACTCGTTGATAATGGTTATAGAGCTTGAAAGGTTTGAAATTAGAAATATTAGCTCAAAATAATGAAATAAAATATCGATTTACCACCAAAAACATGGATGTATACAATCAAGGGCGTCGCCAGCCCATGGCCCAGGGGGCAAGTTAATATTATGGAGGATGAGAAAAATATTAATTGTGGGTACAGGTACAATTGCACGGCCTTAGGACTTTGACTGCTTTGCAGTTGGCTACATTTTTTTAATCCCTAGGGGGGGGGGGGGGCAGCTGCCCCCCTTGCCCCCCATTGGCCACGCCCTTGTATACAATCTACCTGTCTGTCAGAGCGATCGCCAGTCCTTATCTCTTACGTTAAAAACGGTCCGCCGATGGAGTAAGCTATCAAAATCGGTTCATCAGTTGACATAAGGGTGCATGGGGCGCTGTAGAATGATATAACAGTAGACAAGCCTAAAATATTATTTACATAAAATTTTAGTTCATCATCTATGCCATAAGAAGTCCAGTGCTGGACATAGGCTTCCTCTATGGATTTTCAAAAAGATTTGATGGAAGCGACGTGCATCAGACATCTTCTTGCATGAGGTTGTCTGTCCACCTTGCGGCTGGTCTTCCTACGCTGTATTTGCTGTTTGTGGTCTCCATTCGAGAAATTTTCGGTCCCATCAGCCAACAGTTCGATCGATTCGAGAGATCTATTTTACTTCCATTTTAATCGACGCTATATACATAGTCGGGCTTATAATTATTATTGTATTTATTTATTGTTATTATTTAAAAAAACTGAAATAACCGACTTCAAAATATACAATTTCCATTACTCAGATGACATACTTTTTCAGTTACTTATTTTTATTTAAAAATGAAATTACTAAATCGATTTCTATAAGATTTAGGTATAAGGGGCCAATCTGAAAGTATATATTTTCAAGTGAATAATTATAGTTTAAAAAATACGCAATTCGCAAAATCATCAAAAACAATTCATGATTGGCGGAGTAATAGCTGAACAAACATACAAAAAAATCATACAGTCGAATTGAGAATCTCTTACTTTTTGAAAGTCGGTTAAAAATAATTTTCCAAGTCGACTTACAAATGATGAACTTATGAGGTAAAAAATATTTTAAAAATGCAACACAATTGAGAACCTCCTCCTATTTGAAGATGACTACAAAAGCTTGAATACTGTCTGCGCGTCTCCACGCCGACGACACATGGGTGTTGATCACCTGCGCGCGCGCACGAGTTGACAAAACCACTGTAATTTGAAGTAATTTGCCGCGTGCGTGTACCGACCGTACCTACATGTAGGTACTTAATGTTAAGTGATCGCTTTAAACGAACACAGCTTTACGTAATATGTCGCGTAATACAACCGTCGCGGTTGTCAAGTCAAGATTTTTGTGAGAAATAATAAGAATACAAGTATAAGTTTAGAAAACTAAAAAAAAAACCGCCAAAAAACGGCTAACCGATTTTGACAAAACATAGCTAAGAATACTTTCGATGAAAACCTCTTTAAAATTAAATAAAACTAGATCAAAATCGGTCAATCCGTTTGAGAGCTATGCTGGCAGAGACAGACACACAAATACACAAATACACACGTCAAACTTATAACGCCCCTGTTTTTGGGACGAGAGTTGAAAATAAATATAATCAATCTAAAAAGAGAGGCAGTGTTTCGGAAAACAAGCCGAAAAACTATGCCTTACTTATAAATCTACTATGCCTTCGTGCTGATTCTTTCTTACACAATTATTTAATTTTATTTAAGTTTCCGGCAGCCTAGTGGTGAAACCGTCTGACTTGCGATCCGCAGGTCCTGGGTTCGAATTCCACGGCACGCACCTCTGTCTTTTCGAAGTTATGTGCGTATTGTTGATTGCCGCCAACTTCAAACGGTGAAGGAAAACATCGTGAGGACACCTACATGTCTGAGAGTTCTCAATGATCTTGAAGATGTGTGAAGTCTGCCAACCCGCACTTGGCCAGCGTGGCAGACTATGGCCTAACCCTTCTCACAATGAGAAGATGGCCCGTTCCCAGCAGTGGGACAGTTTGTACAAACAGGGCTTATAAAAAAAAAAGTTCTTCATTTACCTAGAAACATCTGACATTCTTAGTTTATTACTTCTATGAGGTCTATTGAACGCAGTCAAACTATAGTTTTCAACAACTTTATTTGGCTCTTCTATAATCTAATGAAAGACTTTGCTTAGTACTGCCAGCTAAACCATGGTGTGTATCTTTGATGTTGTTTTAAGTTTCCGACATTGAAAAATATAGTAATTAGTATATAAACATTACGATAGTGATATAATGAAGACTCGTACTCTGATTGCACTTGAACTTAATTGGATTAATGCGATTTGAAAGGTGTGTTTGATGCGCAACAGATGTCGTAAGAGGAGAGAGTGTTTATGGCATTTATAACGTAAGATGATGATCATTATTTCGCTGGCTTTTCATTAATGTGAACTTCTTTTTTTTTTTGGTTTTTGTATTGGACCTACGCGATTATGTATTTCCCTGAAATGTGATCCATAAAAACGTAAAAACGGGTTCATTTTTCGTAGATAATAAATAGGCTTACACTTGACAGCTAACTGGACTGCGACCTTTGCGCTCTAAGATGGAGCTACAGTTGCTCACCCGATAAGGGCGTGAGTACACGCATTGGATTGGAAAATCCGTAACTGACACGTCGCGCGTCTGTCTGTCTGCCACGTGCCGTGGGCGGGGCTACACGGATTACTTAACCGATCTGTATAATATCTCACTGAGCATTGCTCATTTAATATACGTGTTGTGTGTACCTAATCCGTATTTTTACAAGTTTTTAACTCACTTCCAAAAAGAAGGAAGTTATCAATTCGATCCGTTTGTTTTTTTTTTTTGTATATTTGTTCACCGATTACTCCGTCATTAGTGAACCAATTTTTGTGTTTCTTGAATTGACATATAGAGAAAGTTCCCAAGTTGGTCCCATAATTATTTTATAGACATTGCTTTATTATTTTTTAAATAATATCTAAAAATGAAAATTTTCATTGTATTCCTGAGTGAAATGCGTCAGATTGTAGAATCGCAAAGTTCCACCGACACATTTTTCTTTCCAAAAGTGTCAAATGTTAAGGATTATCGTATAAACATCTGCACATTTTCTAATCCTCGAAGACGAAGCCTTTGACATTCAATGACAAATCTCATTCTTGACAAAAAAATAATAAACGAGCGGGTGAAGAGAGGTTTCTTTAAAAAAAAAACTGTGAAATATTTAGTAAAAGTAAAACGATTAAGCGTTTTGTTTAATTATTACCCGACTGAGCATGATGATATGAACTTTATGTATCCTAATCCTTTCTAATATTACAAGTAACGAAGTAGCGTACTTTGAAGTCGGTTGTTTTAGTTATTTAAACTATAATTATTAATATGGAATTTTCATTTGACCTCGCGAGCACAAGTTTTTTTACACTAATACTTATTTTTTAAACGGTTTTCTTTAGCCTTACCTGTTTGTTTATTTATTTGTTTGTTTGGACCCCCTTGCAGTTGACGGATCGATCTGAAATTTGGTAGGTATACACTTTTAGTCCTGATGACAACACAATTTAGTACCTGTATTCTGTATTATTGTAAATCCAAGATGGCCGCCGCCACAAAATTGCGGATTTCATATATTAACACAGCCCCACAATATGGGTATCAAATGAAAGGGCTTTTCTAGTAAAATACAGTAAATACATTACCTACATCATTATCTTTCTTTTCAATAAAACAGTTTAACTAAAAAAGTTTTTTTTAAAGTAAGTACTTGTATTTTGAACTTGAGTTACTCACGTCTATTTTTGAACCGAATTCTCCGACTATAGTTTCAACCGCATACGGCGGTCTTTTTCAAAAGGAGCAGCGCAGACGTCACTCCCGAAGAACGTCTCGTCTGGTACTTAAATAGACGTAATAGATGGTAAATAGACGTGAGTAACCCGTTTGTTCAAAATAAAAGTAATTATAAAAAATTAAACCGACTTCAAACTGAAAAGAGAGAAATAACACGAAGAAAATCAATACTAGGCGTCTACCTAAGTAGGTACATAAACCAACTATTTTTTGAGGTCGGTGCCAGGACCTAAACTGTCATCAAGTAAGTCCTATACAGACACCGACCTCAAAAATAGTTGGTTTACGTATCTACTTAGGTAGACGCCCAGTATTGATTTTTCGTGTTATTTTTCAGTTTGAAGTCGGTTTAAATTTTTTTTATTACTTTTATTTATAAATTTTTAATAGTATTTACTCGTTTTGTTGCAATACGACTTCTAGTTTTTGCGTAATACGTGGACAAACATACATACACTTATGAAATTCGGCACACATGTTTAGAAGCTGGTATAGACTAACATATACAAAAATAATGCAATTCTGGCAATAATACAAACATACAGGTCGAATTAATAACCTCCTTTTTTTTGAAGTCGGTTTGTAAAAATGTGTAACAACCACGTTAGTTTTTTCTTAATAAAACTAATACTTATTGCAAAATATCTGCGCTGGCGAGACCCACTGCCTTATTAAATATTCTTATTTAGAGAGTATAGAATGTTTCTGTCAATCATCATCATCTCAGCCATAAGAAGCCCACTGCTGGACATAGGCCTCTCCCATGGATTTCCTATAAGACCAATTGGACTTCCCGCCACTTGCATCAGGTCATCTGTCCATATCGTGGCTGGTCTACCTAAGCGCATCCTGTCTTCCTGTGCTTGCCGGTGCGTGGCCCCCACTCGATAACTTTTCGGCCCCATCGGCCATTTCTACGTGCAACGTGCCCTGCCCACTGCCACTTCAACTTGCTAATCCGCTGTGCTATGTCGGTGATTTTTGTAGGTCTACGGATATCTTACTCTTATTCTTATTCTTATTCGAGATGGGGGAGATGAGTCCTGCACTGACGTCCCGCTTGGGGTGTATTGTGCATTTCCCCCCGCCAGCATCTACCCAAGCCAGCCTAGCTCTTTGAAATAATGTAGGCAGGCCTTGGGGTGCTGACGTAATAGCTCCAGTGGTGAAGATGGAAATGATGAGAATGATAATGATGATGACGGATATCTTCATTTATGATTCGATATCGTAGAGAGACTCCGAGCATAGCCCTCTCCATATCAATCTGGAATATTATTTTAGCCAAACACTCCTTCCTAGTCTCAAGATATTTCAAACATCGGGCTTATGGAAATGAAGGCGTGTGCCAAACCAGCTGCCAGCCCAGACTTTGGTTTGGTTTGGACATAATATTAAAGCCCATTTGAAGCTCGTAAAAAAATATTGAAACATAAAATTAGACGGATTGCATCGCAGGCTTGGGTTTTATTTAAAGGGTGTACCTACCGACGTTTAGGGGTGAGATTTTATTTGTGATACTCATTGAAGTATGAACAGAAACGGAAGGCAAATTGCTACCTTCATCTTCTCATCATCATCATCATCTCAGCCATAAGAAGTCCACTGCTGGACATAGGCCTCCCCCATGGATTTCCAAAAAGTCCGATTGGAAGCGGCTTGCATCCAGCGTCTTCCCGCCACTTGTATGAGGTCATCTGTCCATCTCGTGGCTGGTCTTCCTACGCTGCGCTTGCCGGTACGTGATCTCCACTCGAGAACCTTTCGGCCCCATCGGCCATCAGTTCTACGTGCTATGTGCCCTGCCCACTGCCACTTCAACTTGCTAATCCACTGTGCTATATCGGTGACTCCTGTACGTCTACGTATCTCTTCATTTCTGATTCGATCTCGTAGAGAGACTCCGAGCATAGCCCTCTCCATAGCCTCGAATACGTCTACCTAGGACAAACGGTCCGATTAGGCAGGTCCAACTTTGCGAGTAAGGTCAATCGTCGTATCCAACTCGGCTGGGCAGCGTTCGGGAAACTTAAAAGCGTCTTCTCGTCCAATATACCTCAGTCCCTCAAGTCGAAAATTTACAACCAGTGTGTGTTACCAGTGATGACATACGACACTGAAACGTGGTCCCTAACTATGGGCCTTATAAGGAAGCTCAAGGTCGCGCAACGAGCTAGAACGTCCTCTATCAAGTAAAAAATAAAACTAGATCAAAATCAGTCCATCTGTTTGAAAGCTACGTACCACAGACACACAGTTACAAACGTCAAACTTAAACCCCATTTTTTTTGGTCGAGAGTTAAAATATGAGTGAAAGAGAGGTCCACCTTGGCGTATGTTAAAGTTTATAAACACCACAACCCTAATAATCCCATAATATCAAACTACAAAACAAATATGAAAAATTAATTCAAAAACATTGAGGAAGACTAATTTATACCTATCAAGTACTTACCATTAAGTACCAAGTTACCTTAATCTCCGTCAGTTTTTTTTTATTTAATTATGTTGCTTTAAGATGCCACGTGCCTGGCAAACGCTACATAATTACAAAATAACTGGACAAGAGCGTGCTGAGACATGCATAGGACAGGGTTCTACTGAAAAAAAACATGCCTTGTTCGTTATGGCCGTTTGGCAAAAAGACCAAATAATGTTGTTTGGTTTATAATACTTTGATTGTTGTATATGTTTCTAAAGGCGACAAAGTGCTTATAAAAAATTCATCTATAGTTCACAGCTTCGTATAATATTCTGATTATCATAAATTTCTAGGCATAATAGTTTATTGATAACCCGACATAACCCGATATTATTAGCCCGACATAACCCGTCGCTCCCCCCGCGGCGGAGGGTATGCGTAAATGCATTTCCTCACGAAAAAAAAGGTATAAGGTCTAAGGCATAAGGCATAAGGTCTAAGGTCTAAGAAACAAAGCAGGGACCGTCCCTGCTTTGTTTCTTAGATGGCATTATTCTTAATAATCAAACGGCGCGAAATTATTTAAATTAGTTGCATTTTCCCGATGACCTTAATAGTTTATAAATACAGGGGGTGCGAAACATTTTTTTCTTTCTTCAAATATATTACGCTATCTTTCTGAAGAGACAGTGATATTTATGAAACCTTAGTTGAAAATCACCCCTTGAAGTAATGAGAATTAAACAATAATTAATTAATAATTGCTCCTACTTTATAATATTATTACAACAAATGCTTCTAGTCAAATATCGTTTTAAGATGATGTTAATACTACCTACTACTAACGACTAACGCAATATATTTACGTGTACACGAATAATATCACGCATTAGTAAGACGCACGTGCTCGCTTTTTGCCACAAATTATACGAAAATGCAAGCCTCCAGGCGCCACTCGTTTATAATTTCAAAAAGTGTACTAAAATTTGACATAATCGAATTGACGATCAGCGTACGATGTACGTCATTATACCCCATCACCTTAACTAGACGTGATTTGTTTGACGCTTACGATGTTTGCTCACATCATCGATGTTTTTATTTAATTCAAGATTTATTGAGGTTTAATTCTGGATAAGAGACAAGTTACGGGTCGTCCATTAATCACGTAACGTTTACAGCAACTTTTAACCTCCCCTCTGGGACATTATGTGGTGTGGTTATAGACTGCTGCCCAAAATCACATGTTTTAATAGTGTTCGCGGCGGGTGGGGAAATTGTTACCTAGCAAGGGTGAACTAAAGTTACCCGCCTTTTTTTAATTTTCAATAAAAAAACACCCGTCATACTACACTCCCCCCTCCCACTCCTCTTGGGATTTACAAAACACACCTATCTACTAAATTGTGTATATCATATCGTACGTCACAACCATATAAAAATTACTTTTTGGTTGTGACGTACGAACAGACAGACATACATGAATAATTTTTAAAAGTTCCTACTAAAAACCACTATATTAAATGCGAAAACAATTATTACCATAAATAGCAAGGCAACGATTAGTTATTCCATTATCTTTAGAGATGACACAGCGAACCTCTGAACTAACTAATCACCATAAGACGGCTGTGATATAATTATGAACAGACGGACAGTCAGACGTACGTGACTTTATAAGGATTCCTTGTACTACGGAACCCTAAAAACACCATGATATATCGAGTGTGCCTGTCACTGTTATAAATTGACATAGCTTCAGTCAACACGTATACTTTCGTACCGTCATAGCTGACATAATTGGTTTTACTATCCTCAGACGTCACATAACGAATGGAGTGCTTGGTTTACATAAAATACTGTCTATTGTATATTATTATTATTTAGTGTTGCCATAATTTTTGTCTGACTAATCATAATACAAAAGTGGTTTGCAAATATATATGCAAACAAGTATCAATGTTAAAAGAAAAACAAAATACCCGACTGCAGAAAAGAGGTTTTTTGCAGCCTAACTTAGGATTTTTTTTAATATTGATGTAGTATCACTCTCACAACTAAGACGAATCTATTGACACCACTCATATCAAAATCGGTCCAGCCGTTTAGGCTTTAGGGCGTATCAAAGAACTCATAGATATAAGAATAACCACGGACTCTCTCCTCCCGCCAATCTCGGGTTCCTCACCCGCTCCCCGCGCTCACCATGTTGTTTCCGGAGTTTGCGACACGGTTGTCAGTCGACACAAGCGTTGCAGGCTTCAAACGTTCGAATTCCACGAATCACGAGCGAGCGGCAATCAGACAACCATATCTTCATACATGTCTGTGTGTTTTATACAGATGTCAAATGTATGACTAATTAGTGCACCGTTGTATGGAGTGTCCGATGTGTGGAATAACAATAATAAAGTTTGCCATTATGTTGATAAAATCGTGTCTCTCAACATCGGTTACTTCACGAAGTTGTAACAACAGAAGCGGTAACATATTAAAAACTAAATTATTGTAAAGAAGCAATCAACTTGCGTAAGAGTCGGTTATGTTAGCCACCCTGTGTGATTACTTGATCATTTCAGCATGTTGGCAACACTGAGCCGCGGGCGGCGTGCGGCGCACGCGACGGGCGCGCGCGCCTCATTATTAGCATGCAGTTTGGTCCACGACGATTTGAAAATGGAACTTATTAATCTACCTCCTTTAAGGCTCCATGAGTTTCCAACCTATAATTTTGTAGATTTCTAAGCGATGAAAGATATGGATAATCGATGATATTTTGTATTATTTCCTCACTTGGACTCAGACATAATTAATATAAAAAGCTTGCTATGAAATGATTCCGATTTTCACACATTGTTAAATGGAATGATTGGATAGTAATTTAGAAATCTCTCCTATTTATCAATATAGTATTAATTTATGGATAACACGCGAAACAAAATAATTATTAAAAACGCAACAAAAAATCGGCAGCAACTTCGGCGTCGAGTGTTGAAACCTATGGCATATTTAATATGGCGCAAGGGCGTCGCCAGCCCATGACCCAGGGGGGGGGGGGGGGGGGGCAAGTTAATATTATGGAGGATGAGAAAAATATGAATTGTAGGTACAGGTACAATTGCACGGCCTTAGGACTTTGGTTGCTTTGCAGTTGGCTACATTTTTTAATCTCTAGGGGGAGGGGGGGGGGGGGGGTAGCTACCCCCCCTTGGTGACGCCCTTGAAATCAATTCGTCGCAGTAGTATTTAACACACCTATCTATACGCCACCTGTACCCTGCGGTTTGCCACGTGTAGTGAGGAAAAACGGTGATGATGATAAAATATACATAGTATGACCGTATCCAGGGTCTCCACTATCTCTGTACCAAATGTCATGACAATCGATTCATCCTTTGCGTGAAAAGATAGATACGTAATAAACAAACATACCTTCAGACGGGGTTACTTTCGCTTTTATAATAGGTATTAGGATGGGATAAGCATGAAAATCTTTATCCAGCCTTTTCAGTCAGATTAAAGAACGCCACAAGACATGATGGTAAGCGGGAGGACCGGAAGAGGGAGACCTAAAGGGGATGCCTTATAGGTCTCCCTCTCCCGGTCTTATGAAGTGTGTGAAACACGATAAGTGTGTAAAGTTAAGACGTTTTGTTTTGTCGGGGTTTATTGAGTTTCTTATACTTATGTTACTGGTTCGAAAATTTGCATTTTTTTATCAACAGCTAATCAGAAAACAAATAATGAAAATATTAAACCTCAGAAATTTGGTTATATCAAATTATGTTTTTAGTATCGTAGTATTGTCTATTAAATAAAAATCAACCATATCCCCCATTGGTGTAAAGTGTTTTAAAAAACATAATTTCTCGAAAGCCGTGTCTAGTCCAAATATAAATTCGAGGTCAGTGGTAAACTAAGGCCACCGCTCCAAATGTGCGCCGACCTCCGCAACGTTTCCGTGCGTCCAGAAACCGCAACAAATTATCCAGGCTCAGGGTCCAGATAAACACGTTAAATGGTTTCGGTCGCGTGCTGGCGGCCTGCCACCGGGCGTCCGACCACTTCACACATGCTGCATAAATGACTCGTGTCTGCCGGTTATTAGAACCTAACCACAAATCTACAGGGCCAGCCAACCATTTTTATGTTAACAAGTAAGTACCTGGATGACCGAGCTCCACTTGGATTTTTTATGACTGAAAATACGAGCAAACCCGAGTTCACTAAAAATTAAACCTAGCAAGATCGATTTATCGTCCCCTAATCTACCTACAAACCAAATTTCATTACAATCGTTGGAGCCGTTTCCGAGATTCAGATTATATTATATACTTAAATACATATATACAAGAATTGCTCGTATAAAGGTATTAGATTAGATATATTACAATTTAAAAACTGAATAACTTTAATCACACTCTCGAACTAAATAATAAGTATGAGATGGAAACTAAACTACCCAAGTTTTCAAGAAAAAAACAGTTATTCGCTGATCAAAATAGTTATTTGTAATGCAAGCGCGGAAAGTTTTTTTTATACTAAATGGATCTACGTTTGACCACCAACTCTCCTGATGGTAAGCGACAGTGTGGCCGAGGATGGAGCACGTAGATCTAGAAGATATTTTTTCACTCTGCAAATTCCATAATTAGGTATAGTTCTCAAGAAACGAGTAGACAAATTAAAATGAAACAAATTTTAACGGTTTTATCGCGTATATTTAAACCTCGACCCAAAGTTCATCTTCTGGCTGGTCTTCCTACGCAAATCGCAATAGGTCATAAATGCGCATTATTATAGTATAATCACTTGTTTTTTTCTAATACTTCGTTGGAGGTTACGAAAAAATGCAATTTATGCTACACATGTATCTGCCTAATTAATAGAAAGACATTAACAAGCATTCTTCATGAAGTTATTAATATTAATGCTATAAATAATGTATAGGGTATACCGAGGCGAAACGGATCACGAGGTGAATCGGTTCGAAATAAGAAAATCTCAAATATAAAAAAAACTGCGCGTCATGAAACGTAACTGCAAACGTTAAAACGTTCCCTGGTTCACGCCACGCTATTTTGAATTTATAGTAGAACTCTCTCGCCTGCACCTTAGTGCCAGCGAAAATCGCAAGCAAGTGACACGGATGTAGGGTGCGGTCGCGTTTTGCGCCAAATATAAAGTAAATAATTTTGGTTTTGCATTTTCTGGTATCTTTAATTAGCTTTATTGTTTAAATTGTTGTTTTACCATATGCTATTTGAAATGAAATATGAGTATAATGCTAGTTTTTTACGCTATAGTGATGGATATTTTTTCAAAAGATATTATTTTGAAAATATGGGTATGTGGCTATTCGGATCATTCATTATAACTAGCCAATATTTATTTATATGTTGTTTTAGATGGTTCGGAACTATGCAGTACAAATCCAGAACCAAAACCAAGCCCAAGTCCTTACTTGGGCTTGGTTTTGGATTATGTACAGATAAGTAACTGATCTCATAATTTAGGTTTATATAAGCGTTTTTATAAACATTTTAAGTTTTTTATAATATTTGTTTGTTCAAAAGAAATTTATTTGTTTGATCCAATTCGCCCCCAAATCTAGGGTGAATCGGTTTTTTCCCGATTTTAAAATTTTTGTTAATTAAGAAGAAAGTTTTAGTTTTGTTTAAAATTTTAGTAAGTGGTTATAAACTATGATAAATACTGATTATGATTCAATAAATAAAACTATTGTGTCTTATTCAGAAGTATTTTTTTTTCAACCCAAACTTGAAGTGATCCTATTCGCCTCGGTCTACCCTAAGCTTTCGCGCCTGTTACCTACTTATTAAAATTAAACGACTTTTAACCGATCTATCGCGTCATTTTAAAGAATTTGCAGTGTTCGTGGGCTCAGGCGAAACATTATGACAGATGTGTATGTTTTAGGGTTCCGTAGTCAACGAGAACCCCTTATAGTTTCGCGATGACCCGTGACCCGTGAGCTCAAATATTGAAAAATACAAAGGAGTAATTTAATGTGGAATGTGGAGATATTATCAAAAGAAGTGACGCAAGCTTAAAGTTGGACTAAGTCCACTGGATTTAGCGACACGTAGGTATATTGTGAAATAATAATGCTAGTAGCATATAAAATGAAATTAAAAGGAAATAGGCATTCACAGTAGACTTTACAAGTTAAAGTAGGTATCTAAGTAGGTTTTACAAGTTAACGAGTTATATACAACCAACTCATAAAATGTTTCTATAGAGACTTTCGTACAAATTGTATTTAAATCAATAGATATGTTCAAAGTATCAAACAAGTAGCCCTGTTCTAATTCCGGTTATCATATAAATTATTACGTTAAATTCATTAGGTTTTCTGTTTATAATACACAGAAGCTTTCTTATTTACCTACTAAGGTTCAGTTATTAGACGATTTATCATATAAGTTTGCGTTATTTTGATATAGTGTCTCAAAAAAAAAACGTTTTCGAGAAAGTGATTTTCGATGTTTCATAATTCGAATTATAGATAGGCAAACCAGAAAAACCGGCAGCTTATACAAGAGAGCTTGTAAAATTCACGGGTTTTTGTTTGATTGTGTACAGGCCGTTGGAACAAGCTTTTAACTTGTGAAGTTATTATTCTTGCAATAACAAATCTTCCGTTCCTAGCTATCCATCAGACGCGTAAGTTTCGCAAAAACCCCTTCACCTCGCTTAGCGTAAATCGTCATTTATTACTCCTCACCAGTTGACACCAGTGTTCCCTTCTCAATCGCGCGACGGTCGACTTTTTACAGTACAAGAGATTCGCTCACAATCGGTATTCTCACGGCAAAAACGACCGAATCAAAATTCTCAGATACCGCATCTTTTATTTATGCGACCCGCTCCGACTAACAGGCGTCATTTTTTCCGGTAAACAATCAGTTTTGCCAGAAAAATGCGAAACGGGAGGAAGACATAAAAAGGTCGCCATCGAGTATTGTTGGCGGATTTTTTCGGGTCACCCTCGTCTCTCCGACTCATAAATATCGGGTTATGATTGGTCAAGGAGCCGGTGGAATGACCGTCGCGCCGGCTTGCACGTCGGTATTTTACTTACATGGTGTTTTTAGAAAAAAATCGGGCGATTGTCTTTTGTTTCGCCATAAACATCGGCCGCTATGGGAAAGGTGGGTGAGGCAAAAACCGCCGGCAAACTTGGGGAATTTTGGAAGACGCACGATATTGGGTCGAAGGCATTTCGTGATCGGACTTTCGATGATTTCGATCATAAGAAATAGACGCTGTAGATACTTAGGTAGTCAATTGTAAGAATAAATAGTTTCATTATCATCATCTCACCCGTAGAATTAATAGGTTTGGAATGCGGTTGCCTCTACCTCAGTGAAGCAATTTAGCAAGCCTTTTAAGGCGCAAGCACGTCACTCTCCTCATCGCTACACACAGGTAACTCAGGTAAGCAAACACAAAAACATCTACTAACTTAAATTATCCTTAGAACGCTCATGAGCATGTCAAAGAGAATATATGATGGTTATACCACATTGATTGGCTCCAACTGTGAATGAATTTTGAATGAAACTATCTCTCTAAGTATCTTTACTCTGTAATCTTATCCATAAGAAGGTTGCTGCTGCATGTCCCAAAATAATAGTTGAAAAAAACTAAAAAAACACGCTTCAAATTATTGTATTGTCGTCGGTCCACGATAAGTCTACAAAGTGTGAATGAAATCTGACCGTTTGAAGTGGGTCAAAATCAAGTCCAAAGGAGTCGGTTACAAACAAACACGCATATTACAAACATGCATACAGGCGAAGCTAATAAAAGCGTGTTAAAAATCTAATATCGCGCGGCCACAAACCAGCATTTTTTGCACTTGTATGGCCGTCTATTCACCCCTGCTGGTCTAATGGTACGCTTACCGTTGTTAGGTACTCATGAACTTTTCGACCCTATCAACCGTCAGCATATCAAATAAAACATATTATCATCATTTCAGCCACAAGAAGGGCATAGGCCTCCCCCATCAAAAATTACCTGATGAAAATAGGCCTCCCCCATGGATTTCCAAAACGACCTGATGAAAGCTTGCATCCAGCGTCTTTCTGCCACATGCACGAAGTCATTTGACCATTTGTGTCTGGTCTGGTTTGTTTGTGGTTGTTCTAATTGTAATTCTTCCTACGCTGCGCTTGCCGGTGCGTGGTCTCCACTCGAGAACTTTTCGACCCCATCGACCATTATAAAATATCTATTTACTTCTTCACAGTAAAAATTACGAGGAAACGACGCATCAACACCTTAAACAACGCTAAAAGTAAGAATTTAATTATATAATTATTTATACAATTAAAAGTTTCGTTCCAAAAAAAGACCACATTGAAACTGGGCCATTGCGTTCCAACGTACTTTTCACGCTAAAACTTTCCAAGCCATCATGGATCCAATCAAAATATAGCATTGTATTGGCCACCGTGACCATGTAGCTACCGGTCCCCGCAAGAACACCGTGGAATATTGTCGCATGCACTAATGACGGGATTTCCAACATTTAATTGCACTCAAACAGACAAACAAACATAGAAAACATCAACACGAAAACCATAACTAGAAATTTCTATGAAACTTTAAAGTTCAAACTTGTGCACATCGCCGGCAAATTTATGTTTGTCAGTCAACTTTGCAGCATCCGTTGTGATGAAAAATGTATGAACTCTCATTTCAAAAAGCAGGTAAAAAGTGCGTATTGAAGTCGATTTTGATCTGTGCTCTTCAAGGGTATCATAACAGATGAGGTACCTACTTGCCTTAAACGTGGTATAGATACACATTCTTCGCTTATTAATTTTTTATCGGTTGATATTGATAAGGGGCTTCAACCTGGTCTGATGTCATTACGACTCTTGCATGAGCTTTCTTTTATCCGGCAATCAAAAAGGAGGGGTTTGATTTAACTGTTTATTAATTTATTAATTTAATCCCCTAGTATATTAATTTACTATCTCTAATCATCTTTAATTTTATCGGATGGTAGTGCTTAGGTATGTATTTATATTTTGACACTCATTAGTAGATGACCGTAACTGTCGCTTAACACCAGGTGAGTTGACGGTCAAGCGCAAGCCTATTGTCGAATAAAAATAAAAAAGATTTAAAGTTACAGGGTAATTCTGAATCAAGAAATTTGGCAAAGAGAAAGATTTCATAATTTCCGGCAGCCTAGTCGGGAAACCGTCTGACTTGCGATCCGCAGATCCTGGGTTCGAATCCCGCGTCACGCATGCACCTCTGTCTTTTCGAAGTTAAGTGCGTATTGTAGATTGCCGCCAACTTCAAACGGTGAAGGAAAACATCGTGAGGAAACCTACATGCCTGAGAGTTCTCAATGATTTTGAAGATGTGTTAAGTCTGCCAACCCGCACTTGGCCAGCGTGGTAGACTATGTTTTACGTTTCTCACAATGAGAAGATGGCTCGCGCCCAGCAGTGGGACAGCTTGTAGAAACAGGGCTGATAAAAAAAACACAGTACAAGTGAAAAAATATTAATTTATACATAATTTTTATTTCTGTGAACTGACACTTCACTTGAAATATATGGGCAATAATTGTTTTCAAATTTTCAAATTACAATATCTTTTTTCGTTAGATCCATGTTTTCATGGTTTATGCACTTGAATAGGTGTGGCTGAGAAAGAGGTAGGTAAGCAAGACTCAATGTACGAAAAAAAATTACTTTTCCGTTTTTTAAGCTAACGTGTTCCAACGTAGATCATAACGGTCACCGTGTGTGAGCCAAAGAACTAAAGACACTATTGGAATATGTGTAATTTAGGTATGTAAAAAAAAATTACAAAAGGTAGAGCATTGTAAAGTATTGTACACAGTACAGTTTTAGGTTTTCAAGTTATAGCTTGAGAATTTAAACAGGACTTACGCCAAAGTAAGCGCTTCAGGGCATCTTGTTCATTTGTCGACTTTGTGGTTATTTATTACATTATTACGCATTAGTTCTGCGTGTCTGCTTTAGGCATATTGTCTTGCTCAATACAAAGGTCTCGTTTAATCATATATTAGGTAAGAAAGTATGGATGTGGTTTTTCTTGAGTGGAGGCCACGGACTGCCAAGCGTAGGAAGACCAGCCTTGTGGCTGGTCTTCCTACGCTTGGCAGTCCGTGGACAGACGACCTTATATACCTACAAATGGCAAGAGGACGCTGGATGCAAGCCGCTTTTGGTCCATGGTCTGGGGCTATGTCCAGCGATGTACTTCTTGTGGCTGAGCTGATGATGATGACTCTCTCACTTACTTACCTGAGACGATTCTAATGACAAATCATATACCAAAATTTGTAATAAGCACACAAACAACCTTTTTTTTTTATATCAGCGCTGTTTGTACAAATTGTGACAAGGGTAAGGCCATAGTCTACCACGCTGGCCAAGGCAAAATATTAGGTATTATATATCGACAATCGAGTAAAAAAGTCTGATTTACAAAGTCTTTCTCCACACTACTGACCTCCTCTCATAACAACATCACCCAAATAACACCACCTCACACGAAATCACAGCATTTACCAAATTAATTGAAGAGTTCAATTAATTTAAGAAGGAGGTCCTACCTCGCCGACCATTCATCTTGCGGTAATTGGCACAGGCAGTGTCCCGCGGTATGAGTGTGAGGTAATGTAGGGTTTGGGTGCTCGTTTGGTTTATTAGGGAGATTGATGACTGGCGATGTATAAAACCACAGAATATTTAATAGTAGTACCTACATTTGACTGGTCTTGTGGGTCAGTTGGCAGTATGTCTGCTTCCCGAGCTGTAGGTCGTGGGTTCGAATCCCACCCAGAGGATTTGTGTAATGAGCATGGATGTTTGTTCTGTGTCTGGGTGTTTTTATGTATCATATGTATATCATCATCATCATCACAGCCATAAGAAGTCCACTGCTGGACATAGACCTCCCCATTGGATTTCCAAAAAGACCGATTGGAAGCGGCTTGCATCCAGCGTCTTCCCGCCACTTGTATGAGGTCATCTGTCCATCTCGTGGCTGGTCTTCCTACGCTGCGCTTGCCGGTACGTGGTCTCCACTCGAGAACCTTTCAGCTTCATCGGCCATCAGTTCTACGTGCTATGTGCCCTGCCCACTACCACTTCAACTTGCTAATCCGCTGTGCTATATCGGTGACTCCTGTACGTCTACGTATCTCTTCATTTCTGATTCGATCTCGTAGAGAGACTCCGAGCATAGCCCTCTCCAGAGCTCGTTGCGCGACATTGAGCTTCCTTATAAGGCCCATAGTTAGGGACCACGTTTCAGTGCCGTATGCGGTTTCATATGTATATATTTACAACAAAAAAGTATATATGTAATCTATCAGCCATCTTTGATAGAATACATATATACTTTTTTTGTTGGATCCATAGTACAAGCTTTGCTTAGTTTGGGCTAGATGGTGTTGTGTGAAATGTCCACAAAAAATATTTATAGAAATCTGAATTCGTAATTCAAATGCATATTATATAACACACAGTATACACAGAAGTAATGTTTTCTGAGGGTTTCACGGTTGTCACTCATTGAAATGAAACAAATACAGGATTTATCGCGTGTATTTTACATAATTTAATGACCTGACGTTTAGAATACTTTGCAAGGCTGAGATTAGATGACAGTTGTCTTTTTAGGGTTCCGTACTTCAAAAGGAAAAAACGAAACTAGTTCTAGGTCAACGGGAAGCACTACCCCATAAGTTGTATCGTAATGTGCGTTTTGACGATATATTCGGCTGTAACTTTTTTTACGAAATCTGAGAAGTTTGATTTTTCGATCTGCAGCAAGAGACTGTGGATTTGCGTATATTATTACAATTTAAGCTGGATACCTTCATGTGTTCCCGAGATACAGGTCTTGACACCCGGACAGACGGACAACAAAGTGATCCTGGATCACTTTCTTGTCCGTCCAAAGTGATCCTTATAGGATCACTTTGTTGTCCGTCTGTCTGTTCCGTTTTTTCCTTTTAAGGTACGAAACCCTAAAAATCATATAGCTGACACTCTTAAAGTAAAGAATATTAAAATTGGCCAATTTGCATCCTATCCTCTTATCCCCTCTAGCCCTTTAATACTCTCTCCTCTCCATCTAACTCTCTAATCACTGTTAAATGTGGAATCAAATGTGGCGTCAAATGTGGCGTCAAATGGCCTTACTGGTCTTTGATACCCTGCCTACCCCGTAAGAGAAAACAGGCGTGATTTTATATATGTAAGTTAGATTAGCCGTTTAGGCTGTAGATGATATAGAATACATACATTTATAATTATACATACATACATACAAACAAAAACAATCCTCTTTTTTGCGCAGTCGGGTATTTTTTTTTTGGGATAATGACATATTGGGATAATTTGACAGTTACATTTGGCCGTGCAATAAAGTACAAATTACAGCACCGGGCTGTCATTTGACGTCTACCGCCTCATTACTGTGCATGTGCAATAATAAGAACGCTTAGATTAAAGGATTTTACTCATAAAGCCGCAGTTATATCCTTTCGCCCTGTATTTTTGTGAATTAAAGCTAAATTAAGTACTGGATTACGAAATATACGAAGACATGCGTTGTTGCAATACGTAACATTGTAGGTACAGTATAATTAAAGTTTAAAAAAATTAAACCGACTTAAAATGCGCAATACAATACATACGCGACTTGCTGTTCACTTTTCTACAAGCACTTGGATGATATTTTACCAGTTATTTTGTTATAAAAACTAAAGTTCCGCATCGATTTTAATAAAATGTATATGGGACCACCTCTGAAGTATGATCTACTAAATACAAAAAAAAACAAAATCACCAAAATGCACAATTGGCTGAGTAATCGGTGAACAAACATACAAAAATAAACACAGACCGAATTGGTAACCTTCTTTTTGGAAGTCAGTTAAACATATTTGTTCGTAGTATTCATTCGTTCATGTATCTATATAAGTATATAATCTGAATCTCGGAAACGGCTCCAACGATTTTAATGAAATTTGGTTAGGTAGATTAGGGGACGATAAATCGATCTTTTTTTTTTTTTTATCAGCCCTGTTTATACAAACTGTCCCACTGCTGGGCGCGGGCCATCTTCTCATTGTGAGAAGGGTTAGGCCATAGTCTGCTACGCTGGCCAAGTGCGGGTTGGCAGACTTCACACATCTTCAAGATCATTGAGAACTCTCAGACATGTAGGTTTCCTCACGATGTTTTCCTTCACCGTTTGAAGTTGCCGGCAATCAACAATGCGCACATAACTTCGATCTTGCTAGGTTTCATTTTTAGTGAATCCGGGCTTGCTCGTATTTTCAGTCATAAAAACCCGAGTGGAGCTCGATCGCCCAGGTACTTTATTTTTAAATTTTGCATTCAACAGTCCTCTTAAATAATACACAGAATATTTTTGGCTCATGATATGAAATAGAGATAACATTTCGTGAGCAAGTTTGTAAGCTAAGACGACATTGTTTTGTACAAGAAGCTCGATAATATTTTTATGATAACATTCAGAGCGACTTGAGTGGGAATGAAAGGAAGGGCACTTTTTATCCAACTACCTAGAAAGGTAAGTAATGTTTTAAGGATGAATGTTTTGATCAATTATGAAATGATATACATTAGTTCAATTCAAAATCTGTCGAGCTGTTTATGTAGTAGACGATTATATGAAAAATAATTATTATAATTTAAACCTATAATAACAGACATCAAAATACACAATATATATATATATATATATATATATATACAATATATATTTATATATATATATATATATATATTTCGTTTATATTTCGTTTTAAAAAACCAAACTATTGAACAAATTTTGATGAAATTTCTATGGGAGCAATTAGAAAATGTATCTTTCAAATTAAAAAATAATTTTCCAAATCGGTTTAAATGACGAAATTATGCGAGAGAATTGAGAATCTCATTTTTTGAAGTCGGTTAAAAATACTATCTACCGAAAAATGTACATGGGAATTCCCAAATGTCAAAAGGTCTTAAAAGTAAAAGTTTTGTCTCCTTCTATAGTCATTGTGAGCATCTTTAACATTAATAAAAGCCTGTATACTTATAAAAAGTTTTTATACATATCTATTAGAGTTTATTGTTTTTATATAACTGCCTAGAAGTCATGGTAACGCAACAGTAATGTTTTAAAGATGACTGCTTTGACGATAACTTAGAGAAAAAATCTTTATCTATTCATTTTTCCCCCCGTTATTGACGTAATCTGCAAAACAAAAATGCGTACCAATGTAATTAGGTAAATCTTCTAAACACCAGTTCGATATGTAGTTAAGGATACTCTGAGACTTTTCATATCTCGACTCACTAAATTCAGTCAAGCTATAGGAAGCAATAAAGAAACATATACACACATTACGCATTAATAATGTCACCCTTCTTCTAAACAGTTGGTTAACAACAAAATAGGTCAAGCAAGCGCTATCACAACACTAAATCCAATAATGGGCGAACCCTCAACCTGTCACTGGGGTCCCGTGAAGCCGACCGGGCGACCCTCGCCGCGGGGTCTGCGAGACCACCCTAGGGAAATCTAATCAGAATTAAACTATTAAAAACGTTTACTAGTTAGCGAGTGCAACTAGAGATAACGGTTATAAGGGTTGCCATTTTACAAATAAAAATAATTCTATTTTAATAACCTGAAAAAAATTTACTTCAAATTACACAATTCGTTCACTTGGATGTAATTTTTTCAGTTATTTTGTTATAAGAACGAAAGTACTAAACCGATTTTGATGTAATTTATATGGGATCACCTCTGAGATATTACCTACCAAACAAAAAAAACATTAATTTTGTTTCATTTCTATGAAAAAAATAATCAATAAAAACAATTCATAATTAGCAAAGTAATCGCGTAACAAACATAAAAAAGAAAAAAATACAGTCGAATTGAGAACCTCCTTCTTTCTGGAAGTCGGTCAAAAAGAAAACTAAAATATCACGTTTCCGATCCGTTCACGAAGTTTCCGGCAGCCTAGTCGGGAGACCGTCTGACTTGCGATCCGCAGCAGGACCTGCGGTTCGAATCCCGCGGCATGCACCTCTGTTTTTTCGAAGTTATATGCGTATTGTTAATTGTCACCAACTTCAAACGGTGAAGGAAAACATCGTGCCTACATGTCTGAGAGTTCTCAATGATCTTGAAGATGTGTGAAGTCTGCCAACCCGCACTTGGCCAGCGTGGCAGACTATGGCCTAACCCTTCTCAAAATGAGAAGATGGCCCGTTCCCAGCAGTGGGACAGTTTGTACAAACAGGGCTGATTAAAAATATATATATATGTATATATGTATATATATATATAAAGAACCGTTCTATGTATATGTTGATCCAGTACTATTTTAGAAGAAATGTTGATCCACCTTTTCGACGCATATAATTGGCTCCCTACGAATACAACAGATATACTTTGATCTGGAGTTGAAACAGAAGGGTCGTCCGGCGATCTGCACCGGTCTCTTGCCAACATACTCGTCATCAAAAAATACATAATTGAAAGATTTTTGTTGATCCGTAACGGTCGCAAAAATTATACTGATGCGTCAAATGTGTATCCGTTTTATATTCATGCGCGTGCACAATCTTCCTAACTAACGTTGATCCGAGGGCATTTTACCTTGACGACCGCGCGGCGGGCGGGGTGGTGGCACGGCAGTGGCCCCGGACAAGTCGAGCGGCAAGGCCACGCCGTACTATCCTTTTCTCGATGCCATTCAGAACTTTCGACCCCCCTGTAACTTTGTTGTCGATAAAGCTAGAAGCCTAAAATTTCAGAGACAAAGAGAGTATAATAGTACTAAGTACATTTCCAAATTTCATTCAATTTGAACTTGTAGTTTAAGAATTATTGCAGTTATTGCAATTATTGAAGTTAAATTTTCTTGATTTTGTCACTGACACACTCATCTACTCATCTACTCACCGATCATCATAATTATAAGGTACTTCTAGCAGACATACGAGCTTGAAATTTTGAAGACAATTAGTGTTTAGCCTACAAAGCAAGGAAAAATTAAAACATAACAATTTCAGTTCCATTCTCGAGATATGTTAACTGCATAAGTAACTTTGTAATTTCATACATTTATATAGGATTACAAAGTTAAATTTGCGGTTAGTGCGAGTTTTCATCGGTTAAACCGCAAAATTTTAGTTTGAGCCGATTGATAAGTATTTAGGTAAATATAGAGTAAGGTGGAATATCAGAAGGCCTTTTCAATAAGTAATTCTTTAAAAAAACAAAAAAAAAAACGACTATACATTATTTCATTATACGAAATTCGTTTATTACTTGGATGATTCATTTATTACTTGGATGACATGAAATGAATGATGCTGATGAAACCAAAATACTGAATCGAATTTGATAAAATTTCTACGGGATCACTTGGGAAGTACACGCTTTCAAAAAAAAAATACTACTCGTATAATGCCAATTTTTTTTACGATGCATGCAAGTATAGCCGGAAATTTTTAAATGGAGTCCGTTGATTGGTGAGCTAAGATGTAATAACAGGTGATAATAAACTAGTTGCCAAGAAGCTACTTAGTCTCGAGCATCGACGTAAAGTAGCATGTCTGCGACTATATTCTATCCATTTGGATTTGTCCGTTTCGTCAAGTGTGCGCAGCAGCTTCACGACTTTATTCCATCCATTCCAATATAGGACAAGCAGAAAGTCAGCTCACTACAATGATGTATTAAATGAATCTCATTGGCTCAATACCGTCCATTTCGCATTGAAATTACCAAAATCTATATACAACGATTTCGCTCCACATTATTTATAGGTACTGTACAGAAGTAGAACTCTGTCCCCTACTCTGTTTCGCACCATGTACCTACAATCTTGGAATTTTCAAGGTTAAAGAATATTTAAATATCTTATAGATGCACACGTGCTCCACCTTTAGCCACACCATTGTTTACCATCAGGTGATTTGGTTGTCAAATGTAGATCTATCTCCAATAAGAAGGCGCAGTCAGTTACAGACGATGTCTCAGTATACTTATACTTATAGTAGGTATACTTATACATGTGCTTATGTATAAGTTGGTGCAGCGTGTCCATTATCGGAGGTAAGGTATTGTCACTAACAAACTCACCTTTATCAAAATTCTAAGATAACTTTTTCAAATTCACATGTTTAAGTTTGAAACACAATTAGTGATCAGCCTATAAAGTAAGAAAAACTAAAACATACCGGATTTTCATACTGGGATAAGTAGATACACATTATATAGTTACTCTTGCAGTTTATAAATTTTCCCATCACTTACGCTACCTACAATTATGTAAATAGGTAAGTAAATAGTTCATATATGTAAGATATATTATTAAAAAATAAAGGTGTTTAATATCGTTACGGTTACTACAAAAGTTGGTAGTTAACTAATTAGGTCATAATTTTTTACAAAATAGTTGGATAAATGCTCTCATAGATAGTACTAAAATAATTAATCGACTTGGTTTTACATAAGATCTCACAACTTTTTGCAGTAGAAGAGCTGCGTTGCGAGACTTGTGTTTTTGTACATATTATGTTTTTGATGGGATTGTACTTTCACAAATTGTTTCAATAATTAAGTATTTCAGTTATAAACGGGTGCTTTTTTCCTCGCAAGTGTGTTGAAAAACGTCGTATGAAACGCGTGTGCATTAGTGTCATTTAGTCTAGTAAAAATAAATCCGTTTGTATGGAGCAGACCGCAATATTTCAAGAAGGAGGGATTCTTTGAAATTATGATAGCAAAATAACTAAAAATCATAGATCTACAATAATCCCCGATTTATAATACATATTTCCTTAGTAATTAGCAACAAAAGATGTTTTATTTGATTTTAACTATTGTAGGTTTAATATAACATATGATTTTTTATGTGATTCGATAGCATTAATTTCTGTTTATCAGAAATGACAAGAATTTCCAAAAAATCTATTGAAGGTTTTAAATAATTCAGTAAAAACACAAAATCTCGCGGATGAATACACAAGTACATATACCTATAAGTAAGTATTTACAAAACAGCAGCGCGAAGCGGGCGGGCGACCGGCCGTCGCGGCGGTGCGGTGGTGCGCGGGGAAGGGGAGGCCGCAATTTCGCGTGTAGGTACAAAGACATTTTTACGCAACTGCTCAAGAAGGATAAGTTTTAACTGTTTTATCTGCTTATTACATACTCGTAGTCGTCGATACCATATTATTAATTTTCTATGCAGAAAATATTGGAAAGAGAATTTGTCTCTTTTTCGTAGGACAGACAGGCAGTTATCAAACACACGTTTATTGTTGCGTAGGTAATTACTTATCAAGTACCTACCTATAATGAGTAGATTTAATAACCCCCTCCTTTTATGAAGTCAGTAAAAAATAAAATAACAACTGGGTTCTAAGCTTTATATAAGTAGATATATGTTTGTTTAAATAAAATTGCACAAAATTTTCATATTTAGGGTTCCGTACTAAGGGAGCCTTTGAGGCTACAGTGTTTGTCCGCCTATGTTTCCTACACTTAAACGGTTGTATTTTTAGATACAAGTCTCAAAATTGGCAAGATTATAGGGTTCACTTTGATGGAAATCGAAAAATAATAATTAAATATCAAACTCTAGCCTAACATTATCAGTTTTATACCATTTTAATAATAATATTTATAGTTTAAAAAAACTGAAAAAACCGAATTCAAAATACGCAATACAATACATATGTACGCAACTGAGTTCACTTTTCTACAGACGCTTGGATGATATTTTACCGGTTATTTTGTTAGAAAAACTACAGTACTAAGTACATAGATTTTGATAAAATTTATATGGGACCATCTCTGAAGTATGTCCTACCAAATACAAATAACCGGACAAGTACGAGTCAGACTCGTCCACCGAGGGTTCCGTACGAACTAGTAGGTAAAAGGGGGAATTTATATTTTTTTTTATATTTTCCTTCATAAACCGATAAATGTGCATCTTAAAAATATTTAATAACCTGTTTTAGCTTATGCTAATGAAGCTCTTTCATATAATACCCCACATGATACGGTTAATTCACTTTGGGCTCTCATTCCTTGCATAGAGACACTATTTTTTGTGATTAAATTAAAAATGTCCAGTTTTCGGATTTTTTCCTATATTTGTACTCTAACACAATGCTTCTCGCCAAATTTCATAGTTCTAGGTCAACGGGAAGTACCCCATAGGTTTTGATTCCCTTGTGAGTGTCGAAATGTGCGTTTTTTACGACATATTCGGCTATAACTTTTTTTACGAAAACTGAGAAACTTGATTTTTTGCAAGATACTACCTATATGGATCTGCGTATATGGTTTTAATTTCAACTCGATACCTTCACGCGTTCCTGAGATAAAAGTCTTGACACCCGGACAGACAGACGGACAACAAAGTGATCCTATAAGGGTTCCTTTTTTTCCTTTTGAGGTACGGAACCCTAATAAGTCCACTACGTAAATAAAACTCGTGCACAATCACAGAATTCTAAACAGTAAAATATGCAAGTTGCAATGCAAAGAATAAGTTACCAGTAGGCACGTACTGACTGAGTTGGCGACGTTGCCACACCGCCCACGGGCGGTGTGGCGTCGCATCCCGTACAGCTAAACTATCACATGAATAACAATTTTCTGCTTTTGTATTTTATGAGGTCAAAATTTTATTTTTACTGGACTAATTACACTCTCGGCTCTATTACGCCCTCGCCTTCGGCTCGGGCTGCAATTCCGCCTCGACTGTAATGACAAACATAGCACACTTGTATCATAATGTACTATAAAGAGCTCTTTTATTACACCCTGCACTTTTATTCATTTGGAAGCGATCGTGAGGGTAATGTATAAATACCTACAATGTAAGCATATGTAGTATTTTTTAGGGTTCCATACCTCAAAAGGAAAAAACGGAACCCTTATAGGATCACTTTGTGTTGTTGTCCGTCTGTCCGTATGTCTGTTTGTCCGTCCGTCCGTCTGGGTGTCAAGATCTTTATCTCGGGAACGTGTAAAGGTATCGAGTTGAAATAAAAATTATGTACACAAATCTATAGTATCTTGCTGCATTAAGGAAAACAAAATTCCTCAGTTTTCGTAAAAAAAAACTTACAGCCAAATATGTCGTAAAAAATGCACATTTCGACACTCACAAGGGAATCAAAACCTATGGGGTACTTCCCGTTGACTTAGAACTATGAAATTTGGCAAGAAACATTGTGTTAAAGTATACATATAGGGAATAAAACCGGACAAGGCGAGTCAGACTCGCCCACCGAGGGTTCCGTACAAACTAGTAGATAAAAGGTTTTTTTTTATATTTTCCTTCATAAATCGATAAATATACATCTTAAAAATATTTAAAAATACCTGTTTTAGCTTGTGCTAATTAAGCTCTTTCATATGATACCCCACATGATACGATTAAAGTACTTTAAAATTTGGACCCCTTTTCCTTGCTTAAAGGCCCTGTATTTTGTGATTAAATTAAAAATGTCCAGTTTTCGGATTTCTTTATATATGTGTACTATAACACAATGCTTCTCGCCATATTTCATAGTTCTAGGTCAACAGGAAGTACCCCATAGGTTTTGATTCCCTTCTGAGTGTCGAAATGTGCGTTTCTTTCGACTTATTCGGCTGTAACTTTTTTTTATGAAAACTGAGAAGTTTTATTCTTCTCTCTGCAGCAAGACAATATGGATTTACATATATGGTTTTAATTTCAACTCGATACCTTCACGCATTCCCGAGATAAAAGTCTTGACACCCGGACAGACAGATGGACAACAAAGTGACCCTATAAGGGTTCCGTTTTTTTCTTTTGAGGTATGGAACCCTAAAAATCCGAAAAGTGGTCGAATTTAATCACAAATTTTATTCTGATTTTTAGGGTTCCATACCTCAAAAGAAAAAAACGGAACCCTTATAGGGTCACTTGGGATCTCTATATATATATATATATATATATCACAAAATAAATCAATCAATAACAATAATAAATCAATTAATAATTCATTGTAATAAACTAACTGTGCTCTGTGATTTCATCCGCGTAATGATGAAAAATGATGGTGATGGTCGGTGATGGTGATGATAAATGTAGCTTATGTACGTCTCCAGGTTCTCAGTCATCTTTGTAGCAAATTAAAAAAAAATGCAAAAAAAAAACAATTTGAAATCAATTCAGCTGTTTGGTCTTGAAAGTGCAACAAACAAACAGAAAATTACTTTCGCTTTTTGACAGAGTGAGCGAAGCGAACATTGCGCGTTGGTGCATTAACGAGCAAAATGTTCTTCTTCTTCCAGCAGCCGTACGCTCAACTTTATAGCGATGCAAAGTTCGCTCAGCACTCGTTTTTATCTTGCTTTATCTGCAATTAAGTTGCAGCGTTTATTAAAAATATCACAATTTTATACAATCCTTTGTCGATGGGGATTTTTGATTTTTTAGCAATAAATATTGCTGCCAAAGTTTTGTGCTCGCGAAGTCTACTGTTCCTAGAAATACTACTAATATTAATTTGGAAGTTAAGTTGTTTTCAAAGTCTTCCGTATCTGTGCCATTAATTATCGTATGTCACTTCAAGAACCTCAGCACAGCCCTGCGTCAGCCAGGGATTACAGCAAGTTAATTCGGTCGCGTGTCATCACCCCATCACCCCACTTCGCCTTGATCCCGGCGTTTTGCCACAAAAAAACCCGTCAATCAGGACGCATCCTAGCGGAAGGTAGATTTGTTGGCGTCACAGAATGGGAGTGTAATAGACCTTGATGCAGATTGGAATATTTCCCACTGGATTTGTGATCGTGTGAATACTTTTTTGATTTGTAAGTTGGGTAAATTATTTTTAAGGCATGTAGGGGCTGTATGATACTGATAACAAAATACGTCACCACAATCAAGCACAATCATGTATTTGTACGTTTGCGTTAACATAAAATAAACGAATTTGTATATAAAAAAAACATTGATTTAGAATTCGATAAAAAATGTGACAGAGTCTGAAATTGCTGAATTTCGTACTTACACAGAAGACTACATGTCACTACATATCATAAAATGTTTTGTAAAGTACATTACATAGTACTCGTACCTACATATTTTTTTGTATTTTTGGCTGATTCACAAATCACATCCATAGCTGTACTGTGTATCCTATCCATACTGGGCCGGTACGGCAGCGACGGCTCCGATGTGCTCCAGTTTTTTAGTTAAGCTTTGCATTCCGTCGCCGTACCGTGGGTTTCCCACGGCGGCGGCGGCGCCGTCGCTGTGAGACGGTGTCAGCGTCGAGACCGTTTACGACCGGGCTCTATCATCAACATACACACATTTATGAAGCTAAGGTCGTATGGATGCCACTCGCTTGTAACGTCAATTATGGTATTCGAGCCCGCAACGCTTCTCTCGAACTCTCGACTGACATGAAAGGCACCATTGGCGCCGCACCGCCAACTTCGATAAAAGACAAGGCGAGCGCGGAGAGCGGGCGAGGAACCCGCGATTAGAGGGAGGCGGAGAGTGTCCGTTCAGTATGTTACTATTGCTATGACTATTAAAGTATGTGGTTTTAACATAAAATATTTTTAACTTTTTGATTCTCAATTCGTCTGTATGTTTTTTATATGTTTATTCGCAGATTACTCCGCCAATTCTGAATTGATTTTGACGTGACAACGTCTAATAAATCGATGAACGCCGGCTGCACGCACGAAATAGTATGACTCATTGTCCCGTTACGCGTTACGCTCATTGTCCTGTTACGTTATCATCATTTCATGAATGTTTTGTTATGACGTTGTCACGTTAAACTATCGACCATAAACCGACTTTACAGACAACCAACATTTTTTTGTTTGGTAGTTAATGCCTTAGATTACTATAAAATGTGTATGGGACTACCCACAAAAATGTTATCAAAATTGGTTCAGTACTTTGCTTTTTATAACAAAATCACTGGAAAAATGTCATCCAAGTAAACGAAATTGAAGTCGGTTTTTTCAGTTTATTAAACAATAATTATATCGTCAAGCAAAATGTGGTCAAACGCAAGACTATACCGAATACACAATGCAAATTATTTATTTACAGGCAAGTGCCTTTATTAACTACAACAAAACAATATACAAACTCAATTAACTAAACTACTACACAAAAAGCATATCGATTACCCCAGACCGATAAGTCTAAAGCCAATCGAAATACTTAAACCCACTACCAGTTGGCAGCGTACCCGGCATGCTGCCGGATAATAATTATTTTATTTACATAGAACAGATGTATACATAACGCACTAACCACAAAATTAAAATCTCCTTTCAGATTCATTACACGCACTTTGCCAAAGTCATAAACATATAAACAACATTAAATCACAATAAACCACACCACTCACTTGTCATCACATCTGTTTAACGACATTAAACTATTATAAATAGACCTTAGCACTCCGTTGTAAGAATTAAAAATGTACAAGAAAAATAAAAGCGAGGGCTCCAAATACCCTGGTGTCACAGATTACGTAACTGTACCTTGCCAATGACGATGATAACCACTGTAACTATAACCCCGTATCCCTTAGCAAAGTTCTATATTTTCATAGAAAAGTGTTAGGGTAACATAAGCACAGGGGTCAGAATGGCCTGGTAGCGGAGATTTTAGTGTTAAAATGACGTCACACATAAATAATCACATAATTGGGATGCTCGAATAGATCTCGAAAGAATAATGTGGAATAGCCAAAAAAGTCACATAAACTCATTCAATAACAAAAATAAAACAGGTATTTATTTAAAAATAAAAGCTTGTAAAAATCTACTTATCAGACTTCAAAAGAGAGATTTTCGTAATGTAACTGTTAAGCAGGAGATGATGTTGTTTGATGTTTTTATTGGAAGAGAGATGTCACAGGCTTTAAATTTATTAGCTTAAGGAGACTAACATTCCAAGTTTATACATATAAACATTATGTACACGGAAAAAATATGACACTCCTTTTTACGCAGTTTTTACAAATAAACGAGTAATGAGTCTAAATTAATTATTCTCATCTAAATTACCTATATACGTAAGTACTATTTGTATGTAGTGTATTTTATGTAGTGTAATTTTTTTTATTAGACGATAGGCTTGCGCTTCACCGTCAACTCACATTGTTATTCCACATTTTGCATAAGATTTGTTTCATATCTGATTATACCACTGTCAGCTTTTACTTATTTTTTTCTCTTTTGCCATGTTAAGGTTGTCTGGAAGAGATCGCTATGAGCGATAAGTCCGTCTTGTGTACCTTTCTAACGCCTTGTACCTAATGTTATTTTTATTATGGTGTCAATGAAGTGTTTTTGTATTGTATTGCACTTAAGTTCTTCAGTTAAAAGGGAAATTAAAGTATGTACACCATTTTAACCGTTATTTATTTTATATTTAAGATAAAAAACTTATGCTAAATACAATATTACAATTAAATAATACTGTGAATAATGAATAAATTCCTTTTAAAAAACAAAACTCCCCGCGACAATTTGAAACTTTTTTTATTAGGTCGACCTGTATGTAACTAACTATGTAATGAAATCTAAGGTACTAATTTAACCATCTTCCAAGGATCGTAGCGTCATGGCAGCTGTATGTAGTTCTGATGACAATACAATAATATGGTACTGTCAAACTGATCTGATGATGGAGCCGGAAGATATGAACTAGAACTTCATGATGGAACATCGTATCATAGCTGTGTTTGGATTTGTTAGAAAAGTCTTGTAATGAACTTTGACCACAATAATTTGTAGCGTGTTTTTTAAACTGTAATTTATTTACGTTACAAGATCAGATGTCCATATTATTCTTTCCCACATTATTAGATTACAATAAACAACGAATAACAAGTAGGATGTTTGCTGGCAAGTGGTAGGGCGACAACATAATGGGAACCATACTGTGGTGCCCATTATCCGCATTATCCGACGCGACGTGTGGTCACACTCGGGTTACACTAGCATAATACAATGTAAACAAGTGTTGTACTTAACTTTCCTATTATGAGGGACTCTGCTTTTACTCGACTACCCAAAAGGAGAGTATTACTTTTCGGATTGTGTACGTAATTATTAGTTTTGAGAACAGTAGACATCGCGAGCATTTTTTGCAAGAATGAGGTAGGTATGTACCTAATCAAATTTTCAAGTATTTATTTTGTCTGTAATTAAAGTTTGAAGTATGTTCATAATCATTATCATCTCAGCCACACAAGTCCACTGTTGAATATAGATCTTCCCCTATGGATTTCTTTCTCTATGGATTACTTTTAACATAAATTGAGTTTTACTATGGAAGCTAACGTGGTTTTCACACTTTTTATATAAAAACTACGCGAGGCGCGTCACTGACCGAGAGTGACGCTTGCACTGCTCCTTTGAACAGAACGCCGAATGCGGTTTAAACTATAGTCGGATTTTTCGACTTACAACAGACGTGAGTGACCCCTAGTTTTTATTTAAAATGTTAAAAAATAGGGTTCTTCACTTGCTCTTGATTTAACTACCATAATATACTCGCAGTATAAGTTTGGAAACTTAAAAACTCCGACATAAAAAAAACGGTTTTAACTATTTTAATAAAACATTGTAAGAACACTTGTTCAAATTTCTTTAAACAAAAATAATTATATTTAAAAAAACTGCAAAAACCAACTTCAAAATACGCAATTCATTTACTTGGATGACATATTTTTCCTGTTAGTTTGTTACAAAAATAAAAAAATATATAGAGGAATGGAGAACCTCCTCCTATTTGGAAGTCGGTTAAAAATAGATTTAAATCGGCCCACCCGTTTAAGAGCTACAATGCCACAGACAGACACACATATACACCGATACACACGTCAAACTTACAACATCCCTCTTTTTGGGTGGGGGGTTAAACATACAACGTTCCAGTCTGGTACTACAGAAGATTAAATACCTACTAAATACTAGTACTATTAATTATAGTTTAAAAAACTGACAAAATCTACTTCAAAATACGCAATTTGTTTTTTATTTTTATCAGCCCTGTTTTTACAAACTGTCCCACTGCTGGGAACGGGCCATCTTCTCATTGTGAGAAGGGTTAGGCTAGTCTGCCACGCAATTTGTTTACTTGGTGTTAAATCTTTAGAGGATGTACTGGTGTCAATCAAACTACAAGTTCTAGTAATTTCTTGTATTGTTAAGATTACAAATTATTACATTTATGTGTTCGGTAACAAGGTTAGGTCGCAAGTGTTGAATTTATACAATTATTATTTAAAGCGCGCCTACGCGACTTGCTGTTCACTTTTCTACAGGCACTCGGTAGATATTTTACCAATTATTTTGTTATAGAAACCAAAGTACTGAACTTACCTCCTTTTTTTTTGGAAGTCGGTTAAATATAAGTATTATCTCGTCCAAAATCTTCACAACCTTCACAAATCACTCAAAAAGCATCTTAAATAGTCGTTTAAAATGTAGCCGTAGATTGAGTTATATGGGTCCACCGGTAGCACCCCCTAGAGCGCTGCTGATTTGGACAAAAAGGCAGTTCCGCTGGGTCCCTGCGGGAAGTTACCGACTTTCAACTGTTTAACAACATATTTAGCTTATTTTATTGGATAGGCACCTGCTGCTTTGGTCACGTGGGTTATCTAACTTAATTACATGCTGGTTTTTAGGGTTCCGTACCCAAAGGGTAAAAACGGGACCCTATTACTAAGACTTCGCTGTCTGTCTGTCTGTCTGTCTGTCTGTCTGTCTGTCTCCAGGCTGTATCCGTGATAGCTAGAAAGCTGAAATTTTCACAAATGATGTATTTCCATTGCCGCTATAACAACAAATACTAAACATTAAAAAAAAAAAAAAATTAAGGGGGGTCCCCATACAATGAACGTGTTTTTTTCGTATTTTTTTGCTCAATATTAAAAACGGTAACAGATAGACGCTTCAAATTTTCACAGAATATTTACTTGTATATTACCTTTCAAAAGAAATAATTAAATAACAATAAAGTAAATATTAAAGGGGGGCTACCATACAACAAACGTAATTTTTAAGCAATTTTTACTCGATCTTAATTAACAGGTAGAAACTTGAATATTTGTAAGTAAATATTTAGAAATATACTAACTATAAAAATAAATACCTAATCTAATACATAAAAACTCACAAAATGAAAATAATCCGTGCATCTAAACGCGATGCGAGCGCCGCGCCGCGATGTGGTGGTGGCGCGAGCGCGAGGCGGTTGCTAAGCAACGGCCGCGCGGGTAGCAGGGGAGGTAACATCACGGAGCGAGCCATAGCCGCGCGTATTCGCGGGAACGTCGTCATGCTGCCCGGATGTGTATCGAAAACCTACCTATAAGTTTGCAATTTACTACTTGAAATTTCGTTGATTTCTCGTTATTTTATAAGCAGAACTAAACTTTGTAGTATTATAGATGATAGTACGGAACCCTTCGTGCGCGAGTCCGACTCGCACTTGGCCGATTATTATTTATTATGGGCAAGTGCCTTTATTAAATACAAAAAAAAACAATATACAAACTAACTAAACTACTACACAAAAAGCATATCGATTACCTCAGACCGATAAAGGTCTAAAGATAATATAATCCAAATGCTGAAACCCACTACCAGTTGGTAGCGTACCCAGTATGCTGTCCTCATTGCCACGTTGAATGGTAATGCTTATGCGTTGGGCCAGATACGCCAGCATTTTGTTCACGCGTCGCATCAATCAGGCGCTCAGTTTTTTTTTTTAAATGAGATGAGCTCCCGGTCCCCACGGACCCAAAGTCTCGACAAAAGTAGTAGTAGTAGTACGCTCCAAACTGCGACCTTACCTGGGCCAGAGATCATAAAATATAATAATACCTGGACTTCTGCCTGTTTTGGCAACTCTTGTAATGCTTTTGCTCACATTTTTGTAAGAGGGAAATGATTGTCCATGTGCGCTTCAAATAAAAACGACAAGTGACTTTTTAACCGACTTCCAAAAACAGGGAGGTTATCGATTCACCTGTTTTTTTTTGGTTTGTTACCCCATAACTCCATCACATAAAAATAAATTATTTTTTTATGGAAAGGATATATTTTCAGAAAATATATTTATAGAAAAAATCTATTAAAATCGGTGTAATAGTTTGATTTTTGAGACAAAATAACTTGAAAAAATCTTTGAAGTCGGTTTAATAACCGAACTATTTGTGGACCTACTCCAGGCATACAACTGTTTGAACATGGCGGGTGAGATTACTGCGTACATAGCTACTTATTAGGTATTTGGCCGTAGCTCACCTTCTGTTGCGTGATGGTGCGGTCGAAGGTGATGTGCTCTCCTTAGAATATATAAAAATACAGAAGGCGCGTCCAGATGCAGTTACAAAATCCGTGCTGTGTCCAAAAACAAAAGAATCGTCCCGCACCCTTCTCACCTCTCACCCGCATAATGTTGCTAGTGTAGGCATTATTTACCCGTTGCTGTGGTAAATCGTGGAGATAAAAATATATTAAAATAAAATATTTACTTTCTTAAACGGATATCATTATTTTTATAACTGTTCTCTTGACTTACTATTCGGATTAATCGGTCAAATAAATTATTTTGTGTTTGTATCTTATTACGTTAGCTTAAAAGGTTAGGCATTATTTTAACCTGTCACAGCTAAGTAGGTTTGGGGGGTTCTACCCCCCCCCCCCCCCCCCAAAATCCTGGCCTTTATCAAAAATCCTTCCAGGCTTCAATCATTTTATAAAAAGTTTCGCGCATGATTGTTTCATTGATTTTCGCGAAACCATAAGCTATGCCCAAGTCCATTGCTGAAACCCCCCTGAAATGAATTCCTGGCTACGGCCCTGGTAGGCTTTATAAGTTAACGGTTATAGACTACCACCACAAAAAAAAATACAAAATATCTGAGGAAAATTTTTGCACTAAATCCATTTAAATCGCAAAATCAATCAATATGTTCACAATATCAAACAAGTAGTTCTATTCTAAGTCCATATAGGGTGAACTGCAATTATGAAACGCTACCCTGAACGCTACTCGACATGCACTTGGCCAATTAATTTTTAATCGGATAAAAATATATTTAAATACCTACTCATTTAATTTACAAACTACTAACTAAAACGGTAGCAAGTAAAAGTAAAGAAAATCAAAACGTTGATATTGGCAACACCAACAAAATGGACGATTCTTTCTCTACGATGATCAAAGACCGAACAATTTACTAAATAAATACGTAAGATAATGTCAATTGTGCTACTTACACGTGAAATGTTATCCCATCGTGTTTTTTTTTCACCCCAGCAGTATTTTTACACGTAGGAACGACACATGACGGCATATTTGAATTAAATTTAACACCAACAAAGCTTGCCACTCGTTAAGACGTTCATAGAGCAACTGATCGCGCGCGCTTCAAACTACTCCATATATGAGTAGTTTTTGTCGCTTCAGTTCTAAGCATGTTCACGGTTTCTGTATTTTTCTATATTCTAAGGTGCTCTCCAAGCCCTTATCAGTTTGTTCTGACAACTTCCCACTGATATCCAGCTTACAAACTTTGTAGATCGGTTTAAATTCAAATAGACAAAATTTGTTTATTTTTTACAAGCCTCAAATAAGGTAATCGCCCGAGTCGTCTTCAGTCGCGAGACGTCGGGCAACTCTGTTAGACGCGTGTCGTGACTTGTAAACAGTGACAATGCCATCCTGTGTATTTAGAAAGTGCAACACCAAGATATTTTGGGCCAAGATTCTAAAAGGCCTCAAGGATGCGTCTTATTCTCGAGAGTGCTGAGAACTAAGATTTGTCATGCTTTTACTTAATACACATAACCTTTTTTTTAACACGAATAAGTCCGCGTTTGACCACCTACTCGCCTGTTGAAAAGCGACGATATGATCGGAGATGAAGCACGCAGACTTAACTTAGGTTAAGTCTGTTGTTAAGTCGCTCTATGGATAAAATCGATGAAAATGGATAAAAAAAGAAGTTACTTTTTTAATAGTTCAAAAAACCACTGGAGTAAGATAGTAGGCAAGACGAGACGAAATCGTTTAAATTAAACATATCTGTAGTCAGACTGGAGATTACTTTTTTTTGCTTTTAAAATTAAATCAAAAATACAGTTTCGAACTAATAAAAAAAAACTGTCAGACCAACCAAAAAGTAAAAAATGAAATAAAACCCCTTTAGGACTTTAATAAAACTTCGAATACACCTTCACCACATTTCTCATCACCATTCCAGCAATCATTTATCGATAAATGATCATCTTTCCGCCCGATAAAATGTTCATGGTCCAAATATTCTATAGAACGTAAACTTTAGAATTTCCCGATCAAATCTGTTTCAACAGATATGTTAAGAATGTCTTGGTTTTACATTTTGATGCTACCGTTCTAAAGGATTGATGTATTTGGAGAATGTGGCCGTTTGGTCATTCGAAATAGCTATTCTTATTCAGCCTACCTGCGACCCGCGGTTTCACCCGCGGTTAAGAATTTATTTCTTGTGATTATCAACATACACTTCACAAAAAAGTTACTTTTTTATTTTTTTCGAGAGATGTATTATTATTATTACAAAAAAATATAGCCTATGACACACTGGAAGTGAAGACGAATCTAACGACACCTTGCACACCAAAATCGATCAAGCCATTTAGGCTTTCGGCTGTCAACATAGACACATACAGAAATACATACCTACACTCGAAAAACATAACCCTCCTTCTTACGCAGTCGGGTAAAAATAGTTACAGCTGTTTTCCATATCAGCTTCAGGCATATTTTGCAACCAGCTTCGAAGTAAAATATCTCAAACAGGAACTACAAAGGGTATTTTTAAGTACACCGTATGTAGTTATTGATTTCATCTTTTTTTTTCGTAAACTTATTTAGATACGATGGTATAGATTCTATACCATTGACAAATTCTTGACAGGCGACCAACATCTTCCTTTTTTTGCAAGTTAAATAGTGTGTTAACTTTTTATAGCCAAGCTTCAGTCGGCACCTATTAATTGATTCTATTTTTGATAAGGAAGGACAGTGTCTTGTCCTGTCGTTGTCAAAAGCTTTTTGTGGCTATCCATTTTTATCCGACTGCTCTAAATAATGGTAATGTTTTTGAAGTGTATGCACGTAGGTATATAGAAAAATAAATGTATATGTATATTTTGTATGTTTATGTATTTAAATAAGTGCGTGTTTATCTATTTTTAAATAGCAGGCCCGATTATAACTGGATATTGATGTGAGACAAGTCATTAGATTTTTCTTTGTTGTGTGAAGAATGGTCATGGCCAGAAAGAATGGCCCGCATCGAAAAGACAAAGATACATATTTATATCAAAACGTTAATTAATTATATAACCTTTATTGCTAAAACTGTGTGTACATTACAAGTGTTACAAAAAAGATCAGACACAACAGTTTATCGTAACAGGCATGGAATATTATTAAAATCTGGGAAAATGTGTGTCATAAATTATATACATTTTCATACATACCTAATAAAACTAATTGTAGTGGAAAAAAGATTTTATTTTCTGTGTGAAATCTTTTTTTAATCAAAATAGATTTTTATGTGTTACAATTCCTACAATAATATCGTCAAAATTCCGTACAAAAATGTGATATTAGTTAAATGCGTAAGCGGAAAGGCGAACTCTGTTCGCATAGCCCCTTAACGGAAAGACAGAATTACTTTCGTATTTGTAATCAATTGAAAGTACGCTTGCCACTTACTTTGTGTCAGGAGCTTCAACTGCTATACAAATGAACACAGAACAGAGGAATCAAAACGTTTTGTTCACGAATATGAATTATAAAATAATAGGAACGAATAATGAAATTATATCGCCATTATTCATATAAATTTAATAAATGTCATATAATCATGGTAAGTACCTGGGCGACCGAGCTCCACTCGGATTTTTTATTCGGATTTTGACTGAAAATCGAGCAAACTCACTCTTTTAGTTCACTAAAAAAGAAACCTAGTACGATCGATTTATCGTCCCCTAATCTACCTACAAACCAAATTTCATTAAAATCTTTGGAGTTGTTACCGAGATTCAGATTATATAATATCTATAGTTCGTTTAAAGCTATTATATTCAGTGAATTTGATTTTAACATGTGTTTATAAGTAAGACAGTCCGTGTATTAATTGAAAACGACAATCAAATAAAAAATCCCAAAAATGCCCAAACACAAGTCAAATTAATGTGCAGTGTGACAATCACCCAGGGGAACCAGGGTAAAGTAGCAATAATGACCTCAATATTAACATAACAAAGAATCTGACGGCCCGACGTGTCGTCACATCCCCTGACTACCCCCTGGGGGGCAAAAAATTCATCCACCCTATTGGTGCCGGGGGGTCGCCGTATTTTAATTTTTTTTCGGGGTGCCAAGCTTGCCATATACATTTTATGTTCTAAAGAGATAATGTAGACGTTTAATTGAGGAATTTAGAGATTTTTGTTTTTCCTGAATGAATCTAAGATGTATGAAGTATCTTTAGACCTTCATCGATCTATTTGCTTCTTTGTATAGTGATTTAGATTGATAAGTTATTGTAGATTTTTTTATTTTTTTACTAGAATTATTCTAAAGATTGCGCATTTATAATCTTTTACAGCGATTTTACGCATACTTACTCACAAAAAATGTACACTCAACAGCACATCAAATGTAACGAGATCGTAATTTAGACAGCAAGAACTGCTTTTATGAAGTCGGATATTTTGTTTTTCTTTATATATACATACTTTTATCAGTCCGTTAAAAATATTGTATCCCTACTAACCGATGATTTACAACTGATTAACAACATAACTCGACCTTAATCGTTATTTTATTAGCAACGTAGTTAACAGAACCGAATTCTTAATAACATCCCCCAGAGCTAGTTAACAGGACTTCATAAACTAAATACTTAAAAAATATAACAAAATAGTTTAGTTTGGTCATTGGTAGATCGTGCTCGAGATAGGGGGCTAATTCTCTTGAAATATAGAGCTTGGAGGGTGGTAGGTATAGTGGCTCTACGTAGAGTTATGAATGCTATAGAAATGTTATTTGACTAACTGGAAATACTCACGATATTAATTGGTCGACCGACTCTGGTGCATGAGTACCCTGAGGATGGGACTCTGACAGTCCCGAAATCAGTCTGAAGACATCGCTATTTTGACCGATTAATATCGTGGAGTTTTTTACCGGTTAGTCAAATAATATAATCGAATAATCACGGTCAAGTTTTAGTACAGTTATAGTAATGTTTCCCGGCCTAAAAAGGGGCAATATTTTATGATTTATTTAAGGGTTACCCATCAATAAACTGAATTGTGAAATACCTAATAGCATGCCCCCGAAATTTTTTTTTTTTCAAAAGTAACTATCAAATTCCCAAAAGCTCATTCTGAACTCGTCTGTTATTCAAATCTTTATATATATATATATATTTTTTATTTGTTTCAGTTTTATTTCTATATACGGGTACTTTTTATAACTGACCACTAATTAACATGTCTCCAGAGGATCCTGCAATAGTTTGGACATATTGCCCGAAAGCCCCACGACAACCTGGAGAAACTCATTATGACCGGTAAAGTGGAAGGTAAAAGACCCAGGGGACGCAGCTCAATAAGATGGTCCGACCAAGTGTCACAAAATATGGGCACGAAAATCTCTGATGCAATACATCAGGCTGAGGATCGTCAGAGATGGAAAGAGCAAACGAATAGAGGAGGAGGAGGAATTAACATGGACATGGAATATTGCTAGTGTTCAAACCGTCAGCCTGTATATACATACTATATCGACTACTGAAAATAAATGGTAATAGATGGATGGTAAATAATTATATGACTGGCCTTGTGGCTCAGTTGGTAGTGTGTTTACGTCTACCTGCTGAACTGAAAGGTCGTGGGTTCAATTCCCACCCAGGGCAAACATTTGTGTGATGAGCATGGATGTTTGTTCTGTGTCTGGGTGTTTCTATGTATCTTAAGTATATATTTACAACAAAAAAAAAAGTATATATGTATTCTATCAGCCATCTAGTTCCATAGTACAAGCTTTGCTTAGTTTGGGCTAGATGGTGTTGTGTGAAATGTCCACAAATATTTATTTATTTATTTATATTTATTTTACTGTTGTCTTTGTTGTGTATTTTGTGAACGTAGTGTTTTTCGGTGGCAGTTCTAAATATTAAACGAGCAACAGCGGGAAAGCACAGGTGCTGCTTATCAGTCAATCAGACTACAATGGAAATTGAGGCACCGACAAAACGGTAAACAAAACTATTTTTTAAATAATTACATTCATTCTATATCAGAATACTATTACAAACATAATAATATTATAAGTTATGAATATAAATGAGATTATTTCTCTCGGCATCTCCAATATGGGTTTTTGTAAAGAGAACTATGTGAAAACTAATATTGCAATGAAGGCACTGTTGTCCTTATTTCTTAATGTTGTACGAGAACAAAGGTGTTGCTATCCTTATTTCATTAATTTTGTTCGAGAACAAGGGTGTTGCTATCCTTATTTCATTAATTTTGTTCGAGTACAAGGGTGTTGCTAGCGATTTTTGCCATTTCAAAGAGAAATGCGTGGTAAATGTGGTAATTCGCCGAATTTCTGCTACTTTCTCACTAGACTACTCGTTAACGCCTACTCTTTTACACTTACGTCTATAGTCAATGTTTTTTGGTAGGCGCTAAGAATATCGTAACACATTTTATAACTTGCTAAAATACTTGCTTTAATTTATAACTCGTGGTTTATATAGTAATATAAAGTTTCAGTCCTTTCCCAAGGACTCAACTACCTTTATGTGAAATTTCATCACGTTCGGTTCAGCCGTTTAATCGACAAAATGTAATAAGGATTCTGTCTACCTGTCTGTACAGAGAGACAGAAAAACAGTTACTTTCGATTTGTAATATTACTTAGGATTAGTCTATAAAGGTATTACAATCTGGGTGTCTTTAAATCGCGAGTGAATCGGTTTCTTCTAGGTAAGCGCGCTCCATCGTAGACCGCAACATCGCTTAACATCCAGGTGAGTTGGCGGTCAAGCGCAAACCTATACTGGATAAATAAACCGGACAAGTGCGAGTCAGACTCGCCCACCGAGGGTTCCGTACAAACTCATATTTTTTATTTTATTTTGCTGCATGTGATAATACGATGTCTAGATCATTTAATACTAAATTAGATACTGCGGTTTCCTTACCTAAGAATTCCTAGAAGCCTATATAGTCATATTAATATTTCACTATAATATGTACTCATCACATTTTTACTAAGGATACCTTTATTTATGTGTACGAAGTACCAATAGGCTGATTTTTGAAGTACAAATGTAACTCCTGCCTGATATGCGGTTTACTACGTTTTAGCGAAAGAGTATGCAATTCCATGAGCAATTATTTTTTCTGTTGTATTTTTTTGTGTTTAGTAATCTTTTTTATTATTATTTATTTATTAAATTATCTTTTTTAAGTCATATTATCTGTGTTTATCTACATACCATTAATTTTTTCTATTCAATTTTTTTTGATCCAAGAAACTTATGCTTGTTCTCAAAAAATACACAATGAGCCTATTATCGAAAGCTTACAAATTGGTCTAATTAATCCTACTTAGGGAACAACCCAAAAACCTCATACAACAATCTACTTCCTAACCCTGTCTCCATCCTTCACCATGTCCCCTGGCCAGTATTAACGTGAGAATGACATAATTATCTGAACCGATCCGTCCAGAAACTCAATACGACGTCTAATTTGTTTCCTGAATACAGGTGTCCTTCCCTTATCGGCTCATAAAGGGGCAATAAGGGCGAAACCTTTTATTTGTTCAATTCCCTTTCAAATTTCCGCCCCTAACCGCTTAGGAACATACAAAGGTGAACAGTAAATCAACTCTGCAAAAGATCAAATTAAAAATAAACAACGGAATAATTAAACGAGTCTCTCGAATAAGGAAAGGTACTTATTGATTTGCATTTATATTTATTTCTTCTTCGATTAAAACAAATAATTCTAATGTCTAAAAATATTCATTTTTTACATTTCGGCTTTATCTTTCAATAATTATGGACCTAAATCCTATTCCTCGATATACCTAATAAAGGGATAAACAGAACAACCTTTGTTTTGGGGACAAAATAAGTATTATAGTTTAAAAAACTAAAACAACCTACTACGAAACGCGTAATTTTGTTTCTAAAGTATGTAGGCGTTTGCATTGGGATTTTTAACCCATTTTTATTATTTTCGAGGAAATTTTCTTTTTTGCCTCGTTTCAAACGTGACCATTTGCGGCTATGGTCAGTGATGTCATGAACGTGACAGCACACTCACTCTCTACGTAAGTAGGAGGGCGTTTGTGAGCGCAGAATGCCATAATACATTAATAATAAGGGCCTTACCGAAAAACGTTACTTAACTTTAACCAACGTCTTAAGTTCTCTGTCTTCTCTCCACAAGTGTTATTACGTGTTAGCCAGAAGTTGATAAAATATGTTAAGCATTGCTAAAAGTTACGTAACGTTTTTCGGTAGCCTTACCGAAGCGAGCGTGAGGTTAACTACGTCACAAATCACATAATTCATGTATCTTCTCCTGTTTTTGCGTATAGTTCTGATATCACTGTATCTTCGTAATTTTTCATCCAATTTTAATGTTTTTTTCCCAAAAATGATTATAAATTACTAAATGTATGCTATTAAATAAAAAATATTTATATATAATAAAAACCATGGTCACTTCCGCGACATGACCACACCGATTTTTTTCTGGGTATCAACCATTGAGCTGTATGTACTTACGTACGAGAGCAGACACCACTCATAGCTACTTTGTTACATTCAACTGCGGCGAGAGCACCGCACCTCACTCAGTGGCTTACTAATGGAGTGAGTGCTTTCGACGTTTTGCTGGCGAGAAAACACACCATAAATGCAATCCTGCATTGCAGCGCTGTAACGCTGTTTTGTTTACTTTACCAAAAAATGTGACAATAATTTTGCTTCCAGATGCGTAAGTACATACGGCTCACTCAATGGTATCAACTCAGAAAAAAATCGGGGTGTGGTTGTGTTACTGCAACTAGATTATACGTTACCCATTATATGGCTAAACGATCTTCACCCCATTTCAACCCCAATCTAATCCGGCTGATTAAATACTCCTGATAAGTAATGTGGTGGATAGAAATGTTTCCGACGATTTATCGGAAGATAATATTTCAATGAGCGGCCATCTCGAAATTGGATCAAATACCAATTTGTATCTGTTGTTGATTGGACTGATTGCATAATTGTATTCGGATACGTAAACTAAGCTTTTTCACTTGACTGCGCAAGAAGGAGGGACTTGGACTCGAAAACCATAATTTCGAGTGTATGTATGTATGTGGGTATGTAGGTATGTATGTATTTTTCTATATTATCTCCTACAGCCTAAACGGCTTGACCGATTATCATGTGCGTGTCGTTAGATTTGTCTTCATTCCCTGAGTTTCAAGGGCAATTTTTTTTTTAATAATAATAATACAACAACAAAAATAAAAATAAATCTGTTTAATTTGCACTTTTTCGCAAGTTCCAACGGACTTTTACGTATTAAGTAATTTTATTAAAATAGTTCTAAAGAACTAATTTGAATATTTTTTGCAGTGACTGCGCATACTTTCTTTCAACAACGTAAGCTCCACAGCATATCAAGCGTAACGCAATCGTTAGTTAAACTGTAAGAATTGCTCTTATGCAGTCGGGTATTTTTTTCTTTTATTATAGATACTTGTCTGTAGATAGTAGAGATATATACTTATAGATAGTATTTGTTAAATTTGATTTTTCCTTTAGATTGCAGCTACGGAACCTTGCCATATGCATGTCACGCCACGGTCTTGGCCACTTATTTAACTTTACAACAGTCAACAGTCAGGTAAAAATTACTAGTTTTGTAGTAATAAGAGGCGTTAAAAATGCTTTTAATGAAGCTTAAAGTTCTCATCAATTGCATAGACAACTATAGACCGATATCACTTCTCTGTATTCTCTCTAAAGTACTGGAAAAAATTGTTAATAAAAGATTGGTAAATTTTCTTGAGAAAAATGAACTCCTTGAAACGAGACAATATGGTTTTAGGCGTGGTAAATCGACTGAAGACGCGGTAAAACTCCTAGTTGAAACAGTGGCAACTCAATTAGACAGAGGCAATAAAAGTGTAGGAGTTTTCCTCGACTTGGCCCGTGCATTTGACACCGTCTCGATCCCCATTTTACTCAAAAAGCTTGAGAACCTTGGAATCCGTGGTATTGCGCTTGACTGGTTTGCAAGTTATCTCAGCAACAGACGGCAACGAATTAGGATAGGGAATTACCTCAGCGATGGCGAGGTAGAGGTGTGTTTTGGGGTCCCACAAGGTGGAATTTTATCACCAACATTATTTATTATATATATAAATGATTTATTAAAAATAAAGATACCAAAGGCCACTCTTATCTGCTATGCAGACGACACAGTAGCAATCTTTCAAGGAAAAGACTGGAATGAAGCACAATCAGCGGCTGAAAAGGGAATGTCAGAGATATCGCGATGGTTAGACATGAACTTACTTACTTTGAACGTTAACAAAACCAACTTCGTTGGATTTCATATCACAAAAGCCACTGAGCCCAAATTCGACAACATTAAAGTCCATTCTGATAAGTGTCCTGCAATAGAGTTACACTTTTCAGATAGTTGTATCGCGTGCTCATGCAGAAATATTACAAAAACAACATACATAAAGTATTTAGGCGTACATATAGACCACAAACTATCTTTTGAGCGACAAATCGTATTCCTCTCAAAAAGAGTTCGGAAAACAATCCATATTATGAAAATACTTCGCACAGCTGCAAGCAGAGAAGTTATGGACTTGGTCTACAAAGCTCTGTGTCAATCGTTACTGCAATACTGCATTGGCGTTTGGGGTGGGGCCGCAACAAGTTACATGATTGCAATAGAGAGGGCTCAACGAGCGGTTCTTAAAGTAATGCTGGGAAAACCTAGACGCTACCCCACTGTAGAGCTCTACAAGGAAGCAAATGTCCTGACTGTGAGACAGCTATTTATCATGAGTGCCATAAGTAAAACAGACATAATATATTCGCACCAAAACAAGAGGAAGGCTCGACGTGCTCTTACTCCTCTTCCAAAGGTTAGAACGGTATTTGCAAGCCGCCTCCCTCCTTACATATATACTTTTACGTATAACTCAGTAGGCAGGCTCTGTGACATTAAAGAAATCCCACACAGGAAAGCCAGAGGAAAGGTAAAAGCATGGTTAGAGTCCCTCTGTTATAAGGAAACGGAGGATCTCGTAAAAGTATATGATCTCAACACTTAGTGCTTCACAGTCTCACTCACAGCATAAACACGCACACACTTACACTCTCCTCTCTACACACCACACAACCCTCACATACGCACATATCCCTCTATTCACAGTCTAGATATATTACATAGCTTCGACACATCCTCGCACGCACACGCACTCACACAATACACCCACGCACCCAATACACGTAATTTCCCCAAACCAACGGTAAACAAAATAGTTTAAATTAATCATTAGGTATGTATAACTCATTGTTTTCATAACCTATATTTCGAACATATTATTTCGTATCTATCTAGTGTATAATATCAAATTGTATTTTAATTTTTTGTCATTAATAGTATTATTATAAATTATTTCATTTCCTGTCATTGTTATCAGTAAATTAATTTCCTAGCGCGCGTAAAAATTGTAAAATAGGAACATCTGCTCTGGGCTTCCAAGATACCGGCTTAGCCGAGTTTGGGGCCCACTGACAATGCATAGCAATAGTAATTCTATTTTGGAAATAAACATTTACTTTACTTTACTTTACTTTAATTATTTAAGTCGAAGTAAGAATGAAGTATAACTTCACCTGAGAATGGGAACTGAGAGGCCGATTTGTCACAATGGCGTTACTAACATGTGTTCTCCGTAAAGGTATATTCACATCTACGTGGTATTGCCGCTGCGGAAATCGAGGTGCTTGCAAAGTTTCTGTAAATCAACTAAATCATAAAAAGCGTGCAGGTAAAATGTATGCAATAAATCCGTTAAAAATGGTTTAATTACAATAATTATTAACAACTGTATCAAAATACCATTTTTTTAAGCTAGACTACTGGAGCATTTTGATGAAATCGAGATCAACATACGATATCAATAAAACCTTAAAAAAAAACAAATCGTTTTATAATTGACGGACGGAGTTATGCGATAACAAACATAAAGAAATACAACCTTTAGAACCTCCTACAAAAAAGCAAATAAGTAAACTGTATCTATAGCATCAAGAAAACTACTTTCGTAATTATAATTGATTGTAGTTGTAATACAGATATGTCGATCGATCTGAAAAATTACATAAATAACCTTTACCACTATTAGTATTCTATGCGCGTATACGATCGCTGTTTGCGTTCTGCAGCAGCTGCGATCTGCGACACACCGCGTTAGTGTGGATAGGCCCTAATGCTAATGAGTTCTATTGCACAACACGTGTCTCGTAATACGTGGAAGTAGAGATTTTACTCAGCGCCTGCGCTGGTGATTATAGACAACACTACTTGTACGGCGCCGGTGAAATATTCACGGGTGATATGTTGGCAACATATACGCGAGAAGTTATTTTATATTTATTGAGCTAGCCGATAGCAGACATTGCTGCATTGCGGCGCCGGCGCGGTGGGACATTCGCGGAGAACATATTGGGAGACATGTATGGAGAACTTATTTTCTTTGTATCTATGCGTCCGTTTTTATAATGGTTTTTGTATGATAAATATTCACGTGAGAACATGTTAGATGAACTGGCTTAATTTGTATGTGTCCCATTTTATTCATTATTGGTACTGTTACAGCTAAACATCTTGGGAGAAATATTTAAATAATTCAACAATATTCCTCAATATTTAAAATAATGGGCCTGTATGATCGTAGCGTCGATGATTCTCTAACATCTTGAAAATCGAGAACACATCATATAAATATTTGAGATTTTTTAAAGAAACTACCAGAAGATGTTGTACTCGCTACACCGAGCAATACGTACTTAAAATGCCACGTATTAAGACAATTATGTAAATGCGTGTAATAGGATTACTTACAATACAAATAATGTACCTACTTATATATTGTACGCCCGAAATGGGTAAGCTGTGAGATTACATTATTTTATAAGACCATAATGTATCAGTTTCTGCAATAAAAGTTTTTCTGATTCAATGGTTTCCCCGGGATATTCTCCTTCACTACTAGCTCAATCTTTACATAGTCCAGTTTGAACCTTGTGTTGCGGATCGAAATTTGGACGTGACATCTACTCAACTATTGCTACAAAGAGTACCTAAAACATAAATATCCTTTTCGGGTTAATTGGGTAAATAGAAAACAAAAATAAGACGTATTTGCTAGGTTATCGGATTCATTCAATAATATCTTTTGCTTTCAAAAATGTTTAAGTATATTAATTGCTTTGTTAGTATAGGTCAAATCTTACAATTTAATTTTAAATCAGTTATTACAATTTATACAGCTGAATTTGCATACACATTCAGTTTGGAGTACAATCATGCATGATTAGCTAAATGATATCATTCTAAATCTAATATGGCGGACTCCGGAAGATGGTGGACCAATTTTTTGCAAGGATTTGCCAGAATTTGAAGAGTACGAAGAGCTTGTTTTTAAAATGTAATTGTAACCAAACTATACAGCTGTAGGTAAGTATGTTATGTTGTCAACTGAAAAGAATGCTTTAGTACTATCTCAACATTGGTTAGAGTGATACAATTAACTTTTTACAATTATAATATTGGTTATCAAATTTGCTCATTTCATGCAAATTTATGTACGAAGCTTATTTGTCTGTTAACTGCTTAAATTTTGAGGTAATAAGTGGACAAATGTCGTGTCACATTTGCAAGTGGAACAATATTAGAATAAATAAATAGAATTTACAGTAGCATAGTTGTGTGACTGTATGATATACGGAGAGCAGACAAACGGACAGACATGCCGAATTTTCAAAGGTCGTCGTTACTAGGGAAACGTAAAATTCAGTCGAATTGAGAACCTCCTTTTTTGAATTTATATACTTATATTTATAAATTTATATGGGACCACCTCTGAAGTATGATCTACTAAAGTGCTAAGCACACAAAGAACCATCAAAATCAGTGCACAATTGGCCGAGTATACGGGGAGCAAACATACAAAAAAAAACATATCCCGAATTGATAACCTCCTTCTTTTTGGAAGTCAGTTAAAAAATCTCCTTTAAAATAGCGAACAAAATCGCAGACATAGTATATTTAAAAAAAATGTATCTATGTTGTTAGTAAACGTAAATCATGGTCACCCATCCGAAGATTGACAGAGAGCGTGCGTTGCTTCGTGATCATTAGAGACCGGATTATATGCAATATAAAAAGCTTGAAATATGCATGAAAAATGGGTAAAATATGCATGAAAATTGTTAAAATATGCAATATAAATGATGAATTTTAGGAAAGTAAAAAAGGGAAAAGTGCCTTATTTTTTTTAAATTTCTAAATCAGTAAATTACGTATTCGTTCTAAATTTAACAACCTTGTAGACTATAAATTATAGTCTTTATTAATATTAATACTCAATACAATTAAACGAACAATAAATAAACTTTTTTTTAATTTAACATTTTTTTGTGTAGGTATAAAGAGAATTTTTTAGTAAGTTATAATTCATACACTTATAGGGTAACCGAAACCGAAAAATGTATTAAATATAGCGAAAATGTACATGATCACTAAATTTCAGACAAAATATGCAATGATCGCTAAAAATGTGGTAAATATGCAAATGCATACATAATCCGGTTTCTAGTGATCATATATAACGTCAATTCAAGTGATGTAATTTCAATATAAAAGCAGTACCGATATAAAATGTTATCTTTCCATACTAGACATGAAGGAAGTTGTTAATAAATATTTTTATCGCTGCCGGCTACTTACTTACCTGTATTAGAAAACATCGTAATTAAGTATAGGTATAATTACTTGTTACTCAATTTTGTTATACTTGCTTCGAATTTATCAATTGAGTAAATAATAAAGCGCAACCCTATTGTTGAGTAAAAAATGTTAAAAGTCCAAATCAGAACTAAATTACACTAATGGAGACTATAACTTAAAGTTACACACAGTAAACACGGTAGTAATCAGTGATATGTAAATACAATCTATTTGGTAGTAATAATTAAAAAAGTAAAAATACATTTTGTGTCGGTTGTGAATTCCTCACTTTGCTCAAGATTCTACTAAAAAATCCCTGGCTACGTTAGGGATTTTGCGTCAGAATCCTTCACTATATTCAAACATGTGAAACCGAACAAACGTCATCGCCGAAAAAATATTATCATGCCTCCTTAATACTCCTTATTACACGATATATACTAACTATTAGATAATATTGAAGTCATGTTTTTTGGTTTTATAACATGTTATTTTTCACATTCCGAAGTCTCCATATTAATGTACGCAATACGCATTCATACATACATAGCGAAGCCGTAGATTAATTACGTTTTACTATAAATTTTCAAACAAAGCAAAAGTAATTACTAGAGCAACGCCCATCTCGAATGTTGTGCATGAGATTTCAAAAAATCCTTCAAACAACCAAGGTCTCATACGCCAAGCCGTGCAGGCCACCGGTGCATGACGCTATATCTGATCTTGTAACGCCCCAATTACCGTTTTTAACTATACTCACCATTGCCAGCCCTTGTGCAATACTCGCCATTAAATTATTATCGAGAGGTGTTCATAGAGTAAAAGGCGGTTGAGAGAGATTGCGAAGGTTTTAGTTGATAACTTTATTTGGTAAATCAAGGTTTATTTATTCGTGAATGAATTTCTTCATAATCATAATCTGGTTTCCGTGACGTTTGTAGGGCAATCGCTGGGACTACTTTTACCTTTATTTGGTGAAGGTATATAGCCTTCGAATAATTTATAGCTTACATTAAAATAATTTAAAAAAAAAGTACGAGTCAATGTACGACTTTTCTTTAAAATTATTTTTAAAAGTAATCATATTCATTAAATTTATTTACATAAGTAAATGGACTAGAGAAGCCCTCTCTTTTATAATTTCATTTTATTTTTCGTCTTTTTACCATAAATTTGCAATAATTTTCAGAATTGTGAGATGTAATGGCAAGCGCCTTTATTAACTATTTTCAGAATGTTTTTTATGATTTTCACTGCAAAGTGTTCGAAACGTCGGGTCATAAAATTATGTAAAATATACCCGATAAATCTGTTAAAATTTCGTTCCTTTTCAATAAGTTTCCGATTTTTACCTTTATATGTACACAAAACCATACTTCTTGCCAAATTTCGTGATTCTAAGTTGGCAAAGCACATAACACATAGAATTGTCAATTCTTCTAGAAGAAGAAATTTGCGGTGAACATCATACGCCGGCAAGCGCAGCATAGGATGACCAGGACGGTGTTGGTCAGACGACCTCATACAAGTGGCAGGAAGACGCTGTATGCAAGCCACTTCCATCAGGAGGTCTTTTCGGAAATCCATGGGGAAGACTTATGTCCAGTAATGGGCGTCTTCTTGTAGCTGATATGATGATGTTTCCAGCAAATTTCTGAGTATAATGAGATTTAATATCTAGTATCTCAGAGTGACGAGCGCAATGTATTACCACACAAGGTTTGGATCTCTTGAAATCCACAGTATTCTGTGTGGTATTGGTTATAGGCAAGCGTGGCTCTTAACATCAGGCGAGCGTCTTGCTCGTCTCGTCACTTAGTATATTTTTTTTATTGAGTAGCCAAGTTGAAACCCTTATAATTATGTTAAGGATACTTCATCATCATCATCATCATCACAGCCATAAGAAGTCCACTGCTGGACATAGGCCTCCCCCATGGATTTCCAAAAAGACCGATAGTAAGCAGCTTGCATCCAGCCTCTTCCCGCCACTTGTATGAGGTAGGTAGGGATAGGTACTTATTAGTAGCCAATACCACAACCAAGAAGACACACATGAAACTTATAACACCCATCTTTTTGGGTGGGGGGTTAAAAACCGCGTCGCAGTTTTGTACCGTAAAGAGTCGTGTGAAATAAAACAATAAAATCTTATAAAAATTAATGTATTTCGGTCATGCATTAATTTTATTGTCTACGGAATAAGCGAGACTGTTTCTCAAACACTTGTATTACGTCATTTCCTGACCTTGGTTGTTTTAATTGGAAATAACACACTTTCATTTAATTCTATTATAATATTATTAAAAGGAAATCAAGTAAACTGACTTCAGAAATAAAATCTAGATAAACACTTTCTTTAACTTTCTCGGTTATTCAATATATTGCAATCATTATTAACGGAATATTTACTGTGGTTTGTATTTTTAATGAGTTTTCGATATTTCGGCGCAGTTTCGTATACCATTTTCACATGAAACTGCGCCGAAATATAAATATCCCTTTTTTAGGCCACATGGCTCAGTGGTAGTACGACTGCTTCATGGGCTGTAGGTCGTGGGTTCGATCCCCACCCAGGGCAAACATTTGTGTGATGAGCATGGATGTTTGTTCTGTGTCTGGGTGTTTCTATGTATTATAAGTATGTATTTACAAAAAAAAAGTATATAATATATTCTATCAACCATCTAGTTTCCATAGTACAAGCTTTGCTTAGTTTGGGCTAGATGGCGTTGTGTGAAATTTCCACCAATATTTATTTATTTATTTAAACTATCGCGGTCGTTCATTGTAGCACTATTATTATTAACGGGACATTTACCGTGGTTCGCGTTAATTTTGAGCTCCCAATATCATCTACCCGCATTTTTCAGTCGCCCGTGAACATCGTGCATGTAACTGTGCCGAAATATTGGGAGCTCAAAATGAACGCGAACCACGGTAAATGTCCCGTTAATAATAATAGTGTTTTATAAATATTCTGCCAACCCGCACTTGGCCAGCGTCGCAGACCATGGCCTAACCCTTCTCACAATTAGAAGATGGCCCGTTCCCAGCAGTGGGACAGTTATTACAAACAGGGCTGATAAAAAAATTGGTATATATATATTTTATAGAAGATAGATCTATCTTCTATAAAATATATATATACGATTGACCACCAACATATTGAGTGTAATATATATATATATATATTCCGTTAATAATGATTACAATATCTAGATAGATAGGTGAGTTGACGGTCAAGCGCAAGTCTATTTACGAATTAAAAAAAAATATGATCATCATCTCAGCCATAGCAAGTCCTCTACTGGACACCACCCCACCTGTCCTCTCCCATGGATTTCCAAAAAGACCGATTGGAAGAGGCGTGCATCCAGCGTCTTCCCGCCACTTGTATGAGGTTATCTGTCCATCTCGTGGCTAAGACTTCCTACGCTACGCTAGCCGGTGCGTTGTCTCCACTTGAGAACTTTTTGGCCCCATAGGTCATCATTTTATGTGGTATGTGCCCTGCCCACTGCCACTTCAACTTGCTAATAGGCTGTGCTATGTCGGTTATCTAGATATACCTACCTATAATAAGTAAAATTATTTAAGCTACAGTAGGTGATATAACTCAGGACGTATTTACATATAGACGCCCAACAACACAACCTTTTTTCTTGGACCGTCGCGTTGGTCGGTTAAATTCAGGAACGAAGCTGCTGTCCACCAGTATAGTATAATGTGTCCACATTTATACATTTGTCACCCATACAGAACCATTATGAAATTCTGTTGGCACGAAAGCACGAAAAGTATATTCGCAAACAAGTATAAATTTAGAAATCTCCTAAACCATCGATAATCTGATATGGCCAAGACCGCAATAGACCATTTGGCCTAGTAAAATAAGCATATTTAAAAAAAAACGCGAATGGTCAAATCAGTCATAGGCCAAAAATTTATCTCGTCATCTTTAGAAACGCACGCTTCAGATGTAGATCATCATCGCCTTTGCCTTGCTTTATTAATATACCTAGTATAATAAAGGGTCATCAACAACGCTACGAAAAAGAAGAATAAGCTTAGTATAACGTATTTAGGGGTGTAACCGGGTCGAACATACACTCAACTTTTATGGCGATGAAAATTTCGCGCGCGCTCGTATTTATCTTTCTTTGTTTGTAACTAAGAGCGTGAGACAAAAGTTCAAATGAGCCTAGCCTTCATGTTCGTGTTCGACACTCTTGCGAATTAGTTAATTTTAGTTCATTGTCAATTTTTACATGATTTAAGTTTTTTTTTTATTTAACAATATTAATCTCCACAGACACCGGGGTCCGGGCCTTTTATATACTAATAGATGCATTTTTAACTACTTTTATATTTTTTTAAGTTATGCAAGACGATGATAAAATTTTAATTTACACTTAACTAACAGATTTGATCATTTCTATTGTGACTAAATCTTTCTTATTTTGTCAGACTAAAATAAATTGTGTGTAAAATGAATTGATTTGAGTAGCCTACTGTGCGGATTCAAATAATTGCACAATCACGCTGATGTGTCTATAATTAATGCCAATGAAAAACATTTTATAATAGTAGTTCCTAGTTACAAAAAGGTCAAAATCACTGATCTACATAAATAAAACAATCGGTCCACGTTCTTGATGCGTAATGCACAGGAATGGAATTCATTGCCGCCATCTCTGTTTCCTGATAACTACAATCTTGGAATTTTCAAGGCTAGAGTGAATATCTTCTAGATCGACGAGATCCATCATTGGCCACACCGTCGCTTAATATCAGGCGAGTTGGTGGTCAATCGTAGATATATCTTGCGTAAAAAAATCTATTTCATCACAGACCTAATGACCATGTGATGCCATAACATCAAAATAAATCCATGGCATGTTATGTGTGCCAATAATACTTTCTTCTTTGCTCTTGTTGGTCTGTGAAAGTACTAAGGCGCCAGAACACGTAGGTAGCTATTACTTTGTCTGTTCTCACATGTGTAGTTACAATATTTTTATTACGCAATTTGTATAATAGTTTACTTTCTATCTGATCTTGTTTTAAATCTTAATTGAGATCAAGTAACTTCGGTTGCTTTCAATATGAATATGTAATGGGGATTTAAACTGTTTGTTTTACTATACATTTAATTAGCTATTTATTTATTGTATTTATTTCCGATGCATTATTTAATATTTTTATATATATTTATAGGATAAAGTCAAATGTGAGTAAGTAGACTTCCTACATCTTTAATAGCGTCAAATTTCCGCTGTATTTCTTCACCATTTGAAGTTAGCGGCAATTTTCTTTAGTCCAAGTTACATCTATCTATGTTCAATAACAGAGGCCTATCCAACAGTAGATTAAATGAGCTACTGCTGATGTGACTGGAGAATGATGACTGGAGATAATGAAATGAAAATAATAATAAAACATTTCACACGTTTAATCAGCCTCATTGCAAAGTACACGTACTTTGACAAGTTATATACATTACAATAACAAAGCAAGTTTAAGCTAAAAAAATAATAACAATATTCTCTAACAGGACAATCCGTGCATCCATGCCGGTACCACGCGACCGCCAAACATCCAATCACAACCTACAAACGTGAGCGAAAATTTTGCTGAACAACGCACTCAAATAAAATACAATACTAATGATCACATTTTTAAACTTAGCCTACAAGGTACTGGTGTGACTATCAACTATATACAACTTAATGCCATCCGTGGTGTTCCTGATGACCATGTTGTTCCTGGTGACCATGTTGTTCCTGGTGACCATAGTGCTCAATATGACCATGGTGCTCCTCTTCCTTCTTGATCACGAAAGGTACATGAACCTTCACGGGGTAAGGAACTTCTTTAACAAGAGGGAATGGCACTTCCTTGTACACTGGGTAAGGCTTGTCGATCGGGACCTTGACTTCGTAAGGAACCTTCTTCTCTACGGTGTAGGGGATCTTCTTGTAGACGTCGTAGGGCTTAGGGACTGGGACCTTGACGGGCACGGGGTAGGGCTTTTCAACTTCAACCTTGTAAGGTTTGTCGACTGGGACCTTCACTTCGTAAGGCACAGGCTTGTGCACGGTCACAGGGTAAGGCTTCTCAACATGTACTGGGTAGGGTTTGGGCACGTATACGTTGTAAGGCTTGTCGACGGGTACTTTCACTTCATAAGGTACCTTCTTGACGACTTCATAAGGCTGGGGTACTTTAACTTCGTATTTGACTGGGTATGGGACCTTCTTTTCAACGGTGTAGGGTTGGGGATAGGGGACCTTGACTTCGTAAGGAACTTTCTTTTCGACGGTATAGGGAGTGGGTACTTTGACCTTCACTTCGTAAGGCTTGTCAACTGGGACTTTCACTTCGTAAGGCACCTTCTTTTCAACGGTGTAAGGTTCAGGCACGTACACGGGGTATTTGACGTACTCCTTGACGGTGACGGGAACTTTCTTTTCGACTGTGTAAGGCTGGGGATAGGGCACCTTGACTTCATATGGGACTTTCTTTTCTACAGTGTAGGGAACGTGTTTTTCGACGGTGTATGGTACGGGGACCTTCTTGATGACTTCGACGGTCTTAACGTGTTCATGGTGGTGATGGTGTCCGTGACCGTAGTCACCTCCGCTTTGGATGGGCTTCCATTCTCCACCACCGCCGCTGGAGCCACCGAAGTCATGACCACCGAAGCCATGACCACCGAAGCTCACTTGTCCACCAAAATCATGCCCATGTCCACCTTCTTGTCCACCGAAGCTGTGTCCTTCGTATCCTCCTTGGCCTCCGAAACTGTGGCCCTCATCACCACCGCCGAAGCCTCCACCGTATCCTCCGAGATCGTGGATGCCACGTTTGTCCTGTTTCTTTTCTTCGCTTGCAGCCTTTGGTGCACCTTTCTCCTCTTTGGCAAAGGCCACCACGGCCAAAGCTGCCACTAAAACAACCTGCAGACAAAAGAAAAACTATTTTATAAAATTTGAATAACAACATAAATTTTAAGGCTTTACAAAATGTTTTTTCTTTGATATGTTGAAGCTCAAGAAGAATGTACTCTAGAGTTCAAAATTACATTTTAAATTATTCGATGTCAATAAAATTCGGTCAATCAATGCCTAAAATCTGTGTTCTCAAATTATTTTCCATCCTTTCCTACTCTTCATAGCTTTTTACGCATGCCTATTTGATAGTGACCTCATTTCAATTCGGTTATCTTGACGCGGCGGGATTTAGTAAAATTAAAATTGTAATAAAATGTAAATGTCAAGGTTTTTATTTTTAATTCTTTCATGGTACCTAGACTACAAAATACTAAAGAGAGAGCAGGATATGCTCTAGTCTAATCCTAACAAATAATGTGTCCAGTGAATGCATAGAGAATATTGAAACTAGAGAAGTAAAAGTGACGTGATCTAGTTTTGTAATCGCAGATTCAATTCTACGTACATTTGGAATACAAATATGTTTCACTTTCTAAATCTCTTGCATTTATAGTAATCTAGTAGACTTAACGCGTAACTATGGAAAGCTAGTTATAAATTGTTTTTATATGTATTTTTACCTTTCTTTTGGTATGAGCTATTTAAATAAGCTAATATTTTATTTAATGTGTTTATTTATTACTTATAGTAAAGTTTAATAAACTATATAAAATACCAGTGCGGGTTGTCACCTTTAGATATACTATCATGACCCAATTTTAAGCAATTTTAGCATTACTATCCCAATAATTTGTAATTATTTTTTCATAAGATAAATTGTACTCCATTAACAATTTCTTAAAATAACTTTTCTACATAATGCGATATTATTCAATATTTTAACGTTAACGGAAGTAATGATTAATAAAATATCTAATTACTATCATAAATCGATTCGATTACCACAACCACATCTTATGTTTTGTATAAATAATTTCAATTTCTATGTCAAAAACGAAACTGCTCCACTTGCTGGTGAAAATTTTATTGGTTTTCCATTTTGAAATTAAAAACTAATAAATTACATAAACAAAAACGTAACACACATATAGAAGCCCAAAGCGATACAATACATACCAAGTGACAAAAATTACGCATAAACCGATTTTGATAAAACATAGCTACACTCTCGATGAAATCCTCTTTCAAATAAAAAAAACTAGATCACAATTGGTCCATCCGTTTGAGAGCTACGACGCAACAGACATACACATAGATACACACGTCAAACCTATAACACCCCTCTTTTTCGATCGGGGTTTAAAAAGACATATATCAAATCAGAGCAAAAAGCAAACCCATTTTCAATTTTCTTTCGTGTTACTCTAATGATGAAATAATCAAATTTGTTAACAGGATTCTTTATATAATTACCAGTTAATATTAATCAGTGTTAATAACAGCATAACTTCCTATTTATTATATAAATGAAATTTTACGCGCTAATATACTTACAATCTATTTAATAGACCGCATTTTATAGATTTTCGCAACCGTTTTAACTGGCGTGGTAATTTTTGATTGCGCAAGAGCACCTAATGGTACCGATATAATCCGCTCGCGAGTCATGCCTCGTGCTAGATACACATTATCTTAAATGAAATTAGGTAACTGTTTGTTATGTTCGAGTATTACTATTGCACTTCCTTGGTATTGATCTTATTCATACTTATTTCTTATTACAGCAACACTACTTGTAGATAAGATTTAATTCGAGTTGGTAGAGCTTTTATTTGTGACAACTATTTCTTCCTTCGTTTCTTGTGGTTTTGTAACTGTTATAAGTAAGTAATTTCTTGTATATTTAAAGTACATATTTAACATAATTTGAGACTTGAAATTTCTAACACTTTGCAGTGTCCGTGGTCACAGGTGAGACTAGACAAAAGGTGGCTCAGCTTCTATTACTTTCAGAAGTCACTCACGGTGTCGACAAATCTTGCAGATCTGTGCCAGAGTTGAGATTTGACTAAACAATTAATTATTTTTCTGAATACAGACCTAAATATCCTATCCTAATCTGCTTTGCAAATCTGCTTTCATCCTGATGGTATCTAATTTGACGAATGGCATCAGACACTTTTGTGTCTAGACTTTTTGGCCAATCCATGATAGGCCTTTCGGATCTTCCAGGAAATATGACCAAAATATTGCTAAAATACTCCGGAAACAAATATTATACTCTCAAATAGAACTTTTAGTCCTCATAAAAATGGAGCTATAAAACAGAAATGCATCTAGAAACTTTTTTTAGTCTAATTTGTAATCGACAACGAATATTAAACGAGTACGTATTAATTATTAATAATTTTGATTCCATTAATCAAATAAATGAAATGCTAAGTTGTAATTAGCGTTCGCGAAGCTGGCACGTACAGTTTATATATACAATTAATTATACATAAAGTTTACAAATGCGTTAATCGTTGGTTACGTTGGCTATCATCAAGACAGTTATAATGGCTTTCCGCCTATCTTGACATGTTATATAACATATTTCGCATAAAAAGCCTATGAAACACTTAGCATAATTAATGTTTACTATCCATGCCTATGGAGTACTTTTTTGAATTTTAAATTACTAGATAATTAATAAAATTATTACCATAAATTAGGAGTAATAACAATTATGAGTCATAATTAGATGCAGCATTGCGTATTGCCATTTTGGAGCTACCCAAGCTCCAAAACATTACGAAATCTAAAAAATATGCTTGAGATTCTTAGGTTTACTAATTAATAGATCTTTCACACTCATTGAAGTATATTTGATAAATAATTAATCCGTGGTCAACGTTGCTGGTACATCATCGAACTATTTTTCTTAACGATTACTGTATTGGACTAAGTTAGAACTTAGTCCAATTTTGTCCGTATTAGGAATCTTTTGTCTGGGATGACGCGGAACATAGATATCTCAAATATCATACAAATATTTAAATTAATCATTCAAACATCTTCCCTCGACTCACACCTTAATTATTTTACCTTTATAAACCTTTATTTGAACACCATCCAAAAAATCCAAATCTAAAAGAAATTTAAAAGCCTCAGGAAATAAGGAAGAAGAAGGATTCCATTCTCTTGCACTACCTTAGTACCTACTTTTCTCTAATTCTGTTTGTGATTATGTATTACGAATTATATTTGTATTTATGTTTGGCTAGGCATTTGTCCGCAGCTTTAAGTGACGATATGAACCAAAATGGTAATAAATCCTAGTCTGAAATAGAAACAGACTTCCAAGGAGCCTTCCAGGCTTCCTGAATACGTCATTAGATTCTTGATGACAGATGTTTCACTCATGCAAGCAATGAATGCGATTGATCGCTTCTCAATGAATTGAATGATTGTGTGTGATTGAATGTGTACACACATTGGTGAATATGTTTCGAAATGCGATTTTTAACGTCTAGTGTAAGTAAGTAAGCGTGTTAAAATAGCGTAAGTGTATTGCAACACTCGTTAAAATATGTTCTTACTCATCATGAGTGTTATAATGATTGACAAACAAACAGATTGTGTTATGACATATAAGTAAGTATAGCAATGCCCCGGTTTAAGTTACCATGCCCCACGTTACGCTATTTATTTATTGAGAGACAATTTTGTCAAAGAATCAAGCAAACTGTAATGTGATTGTAGAAATGAGCGATATTGTCAGAAAACAAAATATGAAGCGCTTCTGCTCAAGTTTTATAAACGATACTTCACAATTGTTTGATGCTCGATGCGTTAGATACTTTTAACATAGAATATCTAAAGGTACTTATAAATATCTAAAATCTAAGGTATAAAGACCTGGGCAATTCAATCTCGAATAAATACGTTTCATCAAGAAAATTGTGCTTTATCGTAGACTACAACGTCGTCGCCCAATGTCAGGTGAATTGACGAAGAAGAAATGCATAATAAAAAAAAAATAAGTAAATGACATAAATGACGTCATAAAACAATTGAAAAATATTTGGTCAGAACATTACGTTATAAAAAAAATGCAATCGTGTTTTTATGCTCTGTATATTTGGAGTTTCAAAAACAATGGCAACTACCCACATTTGGAATTAACCTACTTTGTTTCAGTTTATTACCGAGTTACAAAAACAGGTTTCTAGGTACATAACAATGTACTCAAACTGAAATATCTGTATGAGTTTCGCTTTGTTGTACTTTTTTGCGAATTTTAACATATTTTAGCAAGCCATTATCCATTATGATTTTTGTCAAATTTTAGTGAAACAATGTAAAAGATATATTTTAAGAAGTCGATAAAAACATTACAAATAAATTTTCTAAAATTGAGAAAAGATAAACTTGATATACGAGTAATGTATAGACAGCAGATGTTATATTTTCACTTATTTTTGGCTGCAAATAGAGGACATTGATTTTTATAGAAAAAAATATAAGTAATCACTGGAGCCTTAATTTTTTTAGGTTGTAACTAGTTTTCAGGAAACAAAAAAGACAGTAGAGAATTCTACTTTGCGCTGCACGCATCAACTTTAATCTTTTATTTTGTAATCTTTATGTAGTACGTATTTTGGGCATTTCAACGATTAATTGTTGGTAATGTGCCGACTTTTTGCTCGTCTTAAGAAAAGTTGAAGGTAGAATAAACACGTGAAACTCTTGCGCACACTCAAATTATAATTCATGTCAACAGTGTTAAGTGAAAGAAAATTCACACGCCTATAAAATTGTATGTATACCACGGCCTTGAAGTTTAAGCGAAAGTGTTCGACAATCATAAAATTTTGATGGTTTTAAAAGGACCTTTATTGCAAAACACAAGAAGACGGACTGAATCAGTAATAATGTTTGACCCAAAATGAAAAATGAAAATTTGTTAGCATTGAGCTTAAAACAATGTAAAAGTATGAATCAAAACCGTAATAATTATTTGTGCTATAACTATTATAGTTTAAATAACAAAATACCTAATATCCATAATACAATCATAACAATGAAAAGATTATTTTTATGGACATTATTATTTTAGCAGTTAGTGTGTCTGTTTATTTTAGATGTAGGTACTTACTACTGGCTTTTTTTTATTATTATTTGACGACAGGCTTAAGCGATTAGTCATCTTTCTTTCAAGCTTAAAATAATAATGATTAATGAAAAGCAGAAGCAAATCGCTTTGGGTCTTTTTGCATTTTTTGAATTTATTCCAGTGTCCGTATATTTAACAACTTTTTGTAGCTTACAAATGATATTAATTTGATCTTGGTTTTAGAAGCATTCAACTCATTTTGTTTCTACATAAACGATCTACAAAGCATGAGAAAGACATTTTGATATAAACTTTCTGCTAAAGGTAAAACGATCGTTTATGCTATTTATTGTAAATTGCTATTAAAACACTGCTTAATTTAACCTGCTAACGAAGAAATAACTCGCAAAATAATGGAGAATTATATAAATTTCACTATCTCAAATTATCACAATTTTAAACAACTAAAGCTTTATAACAGATCTTTTATTTATGTTTAAATTTAATCACTATTTTGTTTGCATTGAAATTCTAATGCTCACTTAAAAGAAAGTAAAACCCCGATTTACATAAATATCTAAAACAGCCAACCCATCCTAAGTAGCTGGCTGTATCACTCAATGATACATAATATTATGTCTATGGCGGCAAATGTTGTCTGCTAAGTACAGACCATGTAATACCTATTCTAAGAGCCGGTTTTAGAGCATTGACACTGGAAACTGCTTGAGGAAACTGATTTCACTGGGAAGTCAACAGAACCTGATACTAATTACTGCATTTGACGTCTATATCTTATCTATGTCTATGTCTTTTTTGCAGATACTTAACGGTTTATGATTATTTAATTTAGCTCAATGAGCAAGCACTTGCTAGTTTTTTTTTGCAGATACTTAACGGTTTATGAAAATTTAATTTAGCTCAATGTGCAAGCATGATGCCAACATCAAGCAAAAAAAACTATCATCATTTACATTTTGACATTGACATTTTTAGCATTTAACTTTTTAAATTGTGTAACTTATTTTCAGTCTGTTTACATGTCGTAATAATTTTACTATGTACGGTATTCAAATTGTATGCAGAGATCTTTGACCTGACCTTTCTTATTGTCAAGTTTTCTGATCATACAACGTGACATTAATTTAAGAGGATCGCTGAGTAAGCAATTCTACCAAAGTGCATTATGCATTTTAACACAAAAGAAGAAAACTTATTTTTTATTATTTAATTAAACCTTAATATACTTGTTCATTTTGATGTGTAGATTAACGCCCTTAAGTATTAGGTACTTTTCCAATTAACATACCTTTAGTTTATTTTAAAATAGTGATAGCTTAGTTGATTAATTGATGAACTTCTGTACCAGAAGCCATAGGTTAGATCTATATACCTAACTAAATTAAAAAACGACTTTTGAATTGTCCCAAATATCAATTTGTACACTAAAATCTATCAAGCAGTGTAACACATCGTACCAAAGAATTACATACGTACAAAAAACATTACATCCCTTCGGCAGTCGGATAAACAGTTTGTGTTCAAAGTTATCAACTTTGTGTCACAATCCACATTCCAAACAATACTCTGTTAGTATCGACACATCAGTAATTTGTGTGCAACGCGTATTACATAACATCGCTGATTGTAGTTGATCTATCACGGCATCCGTCAAGCTCAATTGATGCCAGCGTAATACTGCACCTATACTGGTTCCACACAAACTAGTTCTTAGCTAAAAGAGGTTTTATATGCAGATGTTTTTTTAACAACAAAATACGTGTATTGCGTAAGATACATCAACTTAGTGCCAGACATATTAACTAGTGACTTTAGATTCGAAGGTCTAAGTTTATATTCTAAGTCTTTTCAAAGATACGTGTGCACTGATAAGAGTATATTAGATAGAATGTGCTATCTCGCTCACACATTTTCACACCGTTTAACCGACTTCAAAAAGAAGAGGTTCTCAATTTGATTGTATTTTTTTGTTTGTTACCGCATAACTTCGTTATTTATAAATTGATGTAGATTTTTTAAGGATTTGTTTGTTTATACTTTCAAACAAAATTTTATGAGAATTTTGTTCGTTTTCAGATTGGTCCCATATAAATTCCATCAAAATTGGTTCTTTAGATTGGTTTTTAAAACCAAATTACGCATTTTAAAGTCGGTTATTCCAGGTTTTCAAACTATTGAAGATAATTCCTACTTCTAATATACGGGTTTCTTAACTGTGGAATATGTTGCCTCGCTGGGTTTTCCCCGATAGGTTAGGAGTTTTCAAATGTTTAGGTCAAATATTTGTCCTCTAAGCAAGCCCGCTCCATCGTAGACTATAACATTGTTCATCACGAATCAAGCTCAAACCAATCAATTAATTTAAAAATATGTCATAAGTCCATTCAGTAAGGACTCACAACAAATCTGTATGTAAAGAATCTAGACAACAATGTTACAAATTTCTCACAAAAAAGAACATTAATTATATATATTCCTACTGTAATATATTTAAATAGAAAATACAAATATTTTGCCATAAATTAGGTTTAAAATCAAAACTCTAAATTGAATGTCGAAAATACAATTTAACTCATGATAACATCACAATTTCGTTAACAATCATAATAGCTTTAGATATTCATTACTAAAGTGGTAATTAAAGTCGTTAAAATAGATGTAAGATATGTAAAACAATGTGCGGATTATGGTGAGCAAATTGAAAATGAAAGGAGAGCGAAATCGGAACCTTGAAAAAAAAAGTAGAGCAAAAGAGTTGAACGCGCAAAGCATGTGTAGAACATGCAATGATGAAATTTTACTTAACAATGTTCTTTCACTTAGCATAGTTAACCAATTGTTTAGATATAATCCTAACTAATAATTATCATAAAAGCTAAAGTATCTCTGTCTAGCGTAGCTAGGGGGATGGGGGGGGGGGGGGGGGGGGGAGATTCGGGGGTTCAAACATAATTTTTTCATTCAATTTCAACTCAGAAATTTGGCACAGAGACTTTTTATAACCTGGAGAAGCACATAGGCTATATTTTATCATCATCATCACCGCTTTTCATCACTTCGCAAGTAAAACCGAGGGACACAGCTAGTTTATACAATACCAATTTTTTTACATCGAAACTGCAACCTTCTCCGTTGGTGTTAATTTATGGTGTATTGACCAGCTGACAAAATCTGAATGTCGTCGGCGCCGTCGCCGGCACCCTACAAACTTTATGTATCTAGGAACAGCCGCATAGACCTTACGATGTTTGTCGGTCAGTAAATAAATCCTTATATAGATAGATAAACGAAAATTCGATAATAGTTGTTTATTTTGAAAAAAAATCCTAACCCGTTTTTATTATATTAAAGTTTTTTAAGACTCACATTTCAGAAAACTTTATTTTAATGCATATTCATGACTCCATTCTCTTTGTGTAAGTTTAAAAAAAAAACTAATCCATTAACTCATTAATTCGACAAACAAACACACATACACAATCCTTACATAATTTAACAAATACATATTATCAATTCGCCGTACAAATGGCTGTGAAATTAAAGTAAACACCATATAATTTTCCTTGCTTTCTCGTCCAAAGAAAGTGAAAAGAAAATAACACTAGTTAGATGAAGGAGGAAACACTGTGGGAACTACTCATTATTTGGTTACGTATAGTATAAGTGAGTATAATTATTACTTTCAAAAGTATGATCATGGTAATTAATTACTGATCTTTTTGTTCAACTGCCTAAGAAGGAGGTAATGTTTTCGTACATATGCGGTGAAAAATAACTTACTACTGTTTAGGACGAAAGTCTGTCTTTTTTATTCGAAAATAGGCTTGCGCTTGACAGCTAACTCGCCTGATGTTAAGCGACAGTTCCGATCTACGATGGAGCGCGCTTGCCTAGAAGGAGCCATTTATTCACGATTTGAAGACACCCAGATTATATCCTGGAAAGACCCATCCAAAAAGCGTGTTTCACATCTTGGCGGTACGCACAATAAAAGTGGAGCTAAAGCGTTTCGTTCGAGTCTTTGTCTGTCAATATATTTTTCAATAGGCACATAACTTCGAAAAGACAGAGGTGCGTGCCGCGGGATTCGAACCCAGGACCTGCGGTATGTTTCTGTAGTATTATATTATATATATATACATATGTACATACTTTGTAAGTTTATATATTATATAAACATAAACCCTAGATGGCTTAAACGGTAATTAAATGCGGGACATCGTTAGAATTATTTTTTGTAATTTACATATACATTTACATAATTTTCGCAAAACTTTTTTGCTCTCTTTTAAATCGCGAAACTTTAAAGTTTTAAAAAACTTCACCTCTTAATAATCTTAGGCCACATTTTGCTTCTTGTATTTTGATTATGTTTGTATGCAAAACAGTTATAAGTTTTGGCCACAATTTACATGCAAAGATATGTGGTCGAGGATAAACCACATCAATCTAAGAGAACTCTTTTCACTTGCCTAAAAATTTCTATGACTGACAATGTGGATTGAATGTGATTAAGGATTATTAAACGATTTTTATATGTATATAAATTATTATAGTGTAACGAGACACAGACATTCATAGGTTACAAAACAATTAAGAATCTAACGACAACGCACAGATAAAATCTGTCTGGCCGTGTAGGCTACCAGACCATATTACATATTACCTTTCTTACGTAATCGGGTAAACACACGAGAGCTTTCATTTGAGCTATTTTTAAATACAATAATATTTTATTGATCACAAGACACAAAAGGCGGTCTTATCGCTAAGAGCAATCCTAATAAATAATAACAACTTTTGAAAGAGTAAGAAAACATGTTTTTTTTGGGATCTTATTCAAAATAAAGTATAAAAATAATTAAAAATATCGTATCGTAACATAATTATACTATAACAAATTGCGTTATTGAATTAATAATTTTTATTTGTATCTTTATCTTTATTTATTTTTATTATTATCTTTTGAAACTTTCTTAGTGCAACTGAAACTATTATTTTATTTAGTTAATAAACTTAATTATTGTCCAAAAAATAAATAGGACTAATATGGAGTTGTTGTATGTGTTTACGTCATTTGGTATTATTATTTAATTATATTTATTATACATTACTATCTACTAATATTATTATTAGATTTTGAACAAATGTGTTCAATACAATAGTATTAGATAGAGAAGATACTTTAATGTAATAATATACTTTAATAAACTGACTTGAAACTGTAAGCCTTAAAAATATTATAGTCTACATTGGAACTGTTAAAAACAACTAAACTGAATTTTATGGTTTGATTTTTAGGGACCACCTCTGAGGTTCACTGACGAAGATATATGTTTACATACAGACAAGAAAATACTATCAAATTAGACAAGAGTGTTTATATTGCGGTGTATATTAAGACAGACCTTCCAGCTGTGAAACAAGTTATATATATTGGGCTGATGATGATGATGACAATAGAAGTTGAGCATCTCTAAATTATCACAAATAATTTTCGCATTCTCTGTTAAAAATGATTAATTTGACGCAAACAGACTATTCTCATTAAAAACTAATACCATAAATTCCTATTTGTTTATGTAACTATTAAAACAAAACACTGTTAAATGTGTATAAAAAAAACTTCATCCGCACACATTTACGTTCACAAATTAGAGATGCTCCACTTCACAAAAACTGATTCGATTCGAATCCGCAAATCGAATAACACTTTTTCGAACACGTCACTGTCACTGTCACATGAACTCACCAAAAACTTCATGTTGCTGCGTGTCTTCGTCCAGCGCCGAAGACAGGTTGTGTGGCCAGCGAATGCCTCCATCTTCATATATACCGTCCCTCCCACTTCCAATACAACTCAAGCTCAAGAAGGGTAACGTAGGCCCGATAATCATTCCAATTGTAAAATTGTAACGCGCATTTTTTTTTCATTTCGAATTTGGAGCAAGCGGGCTTTTGTTTTTTTTCTGGTTTAATTTTGACAGCTTTGGTTTACCTTAGCGATATACTCTTTGATAGCGATGATGGTAGTGATATTAAAATGTGAAGATGTGCTTTTCTTTTACATAATTGGAAAATGATAAGTCATGGAAGATCGCGACTGTTACGAATTGAAATTAAACTTCGTTTAACGAATTTTTACTTAAATTTAAATCTGACATTACGAACACTGCTTTGAACACAATTGGCTTTAGGGTACATAACATATCTTTAAGTAGTAAAGTAACAAAAATAATACAATAGATTAAAAAAATTATATACCTACAATGATAGAATAGAATATAACTTTACTGTACATCTATACAATAAAACTTAAATAATTGTAGTTTAAAAAACTGAAGCAACCGACTTCTCATGGATGCCATTGTCAGAACTGGACCAAATTTAAATGGAACCACGCGGGAAGCACCAGCTTCCAAATAAAAAATAATCATCAAAATCGGTTCACCCAGTCGAAAGTTCTGAGGTAACAAACATAAAAAAACAGTCGAATTGAGAACCTCCTCTTTTTTTGAAGTCGGTTGAAAAAAGACAATAAACTTAAACGACTACAAAGGCAGCATTATCGCATAGAGCGATTTCTTTTAGGCAACCTTAGGGTGGATAGAAATAATATAGCTTAGAATAAGGAGATTTGTGGTTACATTACTATAGCGATAGTGTTAAGTAAGTTAATAAGCAATATAAATCACATAATTATATGATATGGAATGTAAGTTGCATAGTAATGCTTCGATAAAATATTTTAGATATTTTCTTGATTTTCTCGTTACATAAATAATTTATGGTTGTACTTTAGTATGAATAGTTATATAACTGTCTGTTTATGAAGCCACTCATTAATGAAGTATGAATTATTGCCGGCGAGCTAGGATTTTGACCACAGCTCACTCGATGTTAAGTGATTACATTTTTGAAATTCATACAAATCTTGTCTTCCATTTATTGCATACAGATAAAATAAAAATAGTAGGTATTTTCCGAAATCCATATTTTTTTGCAATGATTCTACATGTCACTCATACAAGTTGCAGAAAGACCGTGGATGCAAATTGGTATTTTTTGATATCCATGATCCCTCATGGCATAGCCCTCTTGGTCTATATTCAGCAGTGGGCTTCCGGTATCTTAGATGATGATGATGATGATGGATAATCTCTAATAAATTATCGCACGAATGAATAAGCTTGTAATATAACCTTTTAATTCAAATGTTATTACAATTTCGAAGTCAAACGTTTGCATAAACAAAAAAAATCTAAATTTAGAATTATTTTATTTCAGACAATTTACTTCCACTACGGCACTGAAACGTGGTCCCTAACTATGGGCCTTATAAGGAAGCTCAAGGTCACGCAACGAGCTATAGAGGGCTATGCTCGGAGTCTCTCTACGAGATCGAATCAGAAATGAAGAGACACGTAGACGTACAAAAGTCACCGATATAGCACAGCGGATTAGCAAGTTGAAGTGGCAGTGGGCAGGGCACATATCACGTAGAACTGATGGCCGATGGGGCCGAAAGCTTCTCGAGTGGAGACCACGTACCGGCAAGCGCAGCGTAGGAAGACCAGCCACGAGATGGACAGATGACCTCATACAAGTGGCGGGAAGACGCTGGATGCAAGCCGCTTCCAATCGGTCTTTTTGGAAATCCATGGGGGAGGCCTATGTCCAACATTGGACTTCTTATGGCTGAGATGATGATGATGACTTCCACTATGATTTAATGTAATAAAAAAACATGCCTAGCCATTTTCTCTGTATCAGTATAAAGTATAAATTCTATTTAGATTCTTTCTCTATTCTTTAAAGTATAAAATATTTTTTTTCTTTTTAAAGAAAATACTTAATATATAAATGACCATCACAGACATACAGAAATACTGTGTAAATCAGTTTCACCAAAAATAAATGAATATGAATACTGCATCTTACGTACTACACTGAGGAACTACAGCGCTTAGACTTAGTTTCCTAACTTAGAAAAAATTCATAACAATACAATAAAAAAAACATAATCGTGTTTAATATTTTAGGTTTAAGGTTTTTTTTTTATAGTTTTATGTAAATAATTTTAAATATTACAATTTTATACTATGTAAAAAAACATACTCTGTATAATAAAAAGAAGTTGGTTTGTTTTTAGAGTTCCGTACCCAAAAGGTGAAACGGTACCCTATTACTAAGACTTCGCTGTCTGTCCGTCCGTCTGTCACCAGGCTGTATCTCATGGACCGTGATAGTTAGACAGTTGAATTTTTTACAGATGATGTATTTATGTTGCCGCTATAACAACAAATACTAAAAAACAGAATAAAATAAATATTGAAGGGGGCTTCCATCCAACAAACGTGTTTTTTGCTCGTTTTTGCTCGATATTAATTTAGCCGTTTTTTATAGATAATGGTACGGAACCCTTCGTGCGCGAGTTCGACTCGCACTTGGCCGGTTTTATATTTTATAGCTGAGGTATAAACAGTAAAGAGTTTTATCTATCAATACCCAATGATGTGTTATACGTAGATAGGTTTTCCCCGCCTCTGCATAGCAAACCTTAATTAAGTAAGGTAATCGCCCGACTCGTCCTCAGTCGCGACACGTCGGGCAACGCTGTTAGACGCTAAGTGTTGTGACTTGTGAACAGTGACAATGCCATCCTGTGTGCTTAGAAAGTGCAACACCAAGATGTATAACGCCAAGATACTAAAAGGCCATAAGGATGTGGTCTTATGCTCGAAAGTGCTGAGAACAGAGATTTGCTATGCTTTTGCTTGAGTATAACCTCTCTACAATGAGTGTATTTTTATTTCAAGTTTAAAAGGGCGTGTCCGGCTGCGATACCTAAAAGGACTATGGCCAGAGAGTTCATAGAAATAAATAGAAAGTATAAATCTGTCAGTATGAGTATTCATCTGTCAATTAAATGTCACTGTCAATTTTATCTGCATAATTATAGTTCAAAAAACTGAAAAAACCTGATGACATATTTTCCAGCTATTTCGTTATAAAAACCAAATAGTATAAGATCCCGCTATAGGACGACCTTCACCGAGCTGGTTAATGAATGTTTTTTTTTTATATTCAATTAAATATGTCAATAAATATATTGCAAATGGGTTGTCTAAAAAATTTCAGTCCAGAATATGATTAATTAATAAAAAAAAACTTTTTTTTTCAACATTTCACTGCTTTGGTTAATAGACAAATTCTATATATTTATGTGTAAATAATCTTTATTTAAATTTAACTTTAATTCATTAAACAGACTGGTGCAAGTTACTAGTATCGATTTACCTGTTTATACCTGCCTACCCAAGAGTTGTGACGGGAAAAAATAGTCAACCTAACGTTTGCATATTCTATGGGCTTCATACTTTCGATTGGTAAGGAATTCGTCTATTAATTAACAAAAATCAGTGAAAAGTTTAAAAAAAAAAAATTAATCATTCTGGACTGAAATTTTTTAGACAACCCATTTACAATATATTTATTGACATATTTAATTGAATATAAAAAAAAAACATCCATTAACCAGCTCGGTGAAGGTCGTCCTATAGCGGGATCTTAGACCAAAAATACTGAACTGATTTTGTTAAAATTTATATGGGACCACCTCTGAAGAATGATCAATCAATTTATAAAATACGAAGTAATCGCTGAACAAACATACAAAAAACATACAGTCGAATTGAGATCTCTCCGTTTTGGAAGTCTGTTAAAAATCGAATCTACTTTCAAGTGTATTAAAAAGTAGTAGTTTAACACGTCTGCAGTTTTAACAGGTTGATTGCATCCTATCTGAGAGGCGAAGTGACAGGATTGCATCGACACATTAATAAAGCTTCATCAGTTACTATTGAATCTGTGCCTGACTCTGTTTCAATTAATTACCTTTCAAAATGCGCTTGTGTGTTTAAACCGTGTTATTTTGCGAAACGATGCTAATATATTTATAATTCCATTCAACACATGTTTTGTCATTTGCTTAATATTCTGTTTATAATTTAAGAGCATTGTTGAGTGCACAGTGCAGCTTAGACGAATATTTTTTACGATTAGAATCAAGGGTGTCGCCAAGGGGGGCATGGGGGGCAGCTGCCCCCCCCCCCCCCCCCCCCCCTAGAGATAAAAAAAATATAGCCAACCAAAGCAACCAAAGTCCTAAGGCCGTGCAATTGTGCCTGTACCTACAATTCATATTTTTCTCATCCTCCATAATATTAACTTGCCCCCCCCCCCCCCCCTCCCTGGGCCATGGGCTGGCGACGCCCTTGATTAGGATTAGTAAGTTAGACTGCAAAAACTGCTTTTCTGATGCACGCCTTCATCCTGTTTTTCACTATGAGAATGATTGGCAGAAAATGCTACATTAGCATTTTTTTTTTATCAGCCCTGTTTGTACAAACTGGCCCACTGCTGGGAACGGGCCATCTTCTCATTGTCAGAAGGGTTAGGCCGTAGTCTGCCACGCTGGCCAAGTGCGGGTTGGCAGACTTCACACATCTTCAAGATCATTGAGAACTCTCAGACATGTAGGTTTCCTCACGATGTTTTCCTTCACCGTTTGAAGTTGGCGGCAATCAACAATACGCACATAACTTCGAAAAGACAGAGGTGCGAGCCGTGGAATAAGGGATTAACATTAAGCATTAAGACCTCCTATTTACATCTTGTTACTTTGTACTTGTGTGCAATAAAGTGTTAAAATAAATAAATAAATTTAAGTGTTCTACATAATTATATTAATTTGGAAAGGATGAGGGAGGATCGCGCCACAAAAAGGGACTACTTGGGAATGCCGCAAGGGAGAAGGCCCGTCGGACGCCACAAGTATATATGGAGAGACGAAGAAGAGAAAGATCTGAGGGAGCTGGATGTTCATGCTTGGCACGAACGTGCACAAAATAGAGAAGAGTGGCGTCTTCTGGTATCGGAGGCCAAGACACATTTTAGGTCGGTGCGCTAACAAAACTAACTAAAGATAATTATATATCGCGACATCTTGAGTAGTTGTAATTACAGTGTCCAAAATATTTTTGATATTTTTTAATAGGGTGTTACTATTATAGTTTATCATGAATTTCTAGATCTAATAGTTTAGAAATCTATATCTAAAATCTAGACATAGATATACATAAATAGACATTAATTTATTGTCACAAGAAACATACAGCAGAGAATAAAAATCAGATACATATAATAGATAACTAAATATTTTTTCACTTCAGTAGCTCAAACATGTAGGTTTTGCTGCCTGAAATCAGTGAGCAAAATCGCATTTTGCTCACTGATTTCAGTCAGCAAAACCTACTGAAGTGAAAAAAAATTGTACATACAACCTTAATACCGGTTCAAAAATACCCATAACGGAGTAGGGTTAAAAAAATATTTCATCCTTTCTTTGCATGTATGGATTACCATCCCTAACCCCCCTTTTTTTAATACTTAACTTTGGGAGCATACATTCGTGTCAAGTAAAACATCAGGGGGTTAGACAAGTGACTTTCAATTTTATTATAACGCCAGAAGAATACATGAAAATAAATCTATGGGATTGATTAGCTAACAAAATGTCATATGTCGGCATATTTTCTTAAATTGCAAAGCGGGAGTGTTTGTAAAAAAAACTCACAAACTAATAAAGCAATGTTTATATAATAATTATGGGACTTGGGAGCTTTCTCTATACACCAATTCAAGAAACAGATTTTTTTATGTATGTACATGAATTACTCCGTCATTCGTGTAATTCGTGTACATACATAAAAAATATACGCTACGAATTGATAACCTCCTCTTTTTTAGAAGTCGGTTAAAAATAGAAACGTTTGCTACTTGTTTAAGGGGGCTGCAATCAGACAGTTCTATAAAACGAATTCGGACAAGTAATTTCCTAGATTTAAAAAGCCTTATAAATCTATATAAGTATAGCTTATTAAATCAAATCTATGCGACTAAGATTTCAACTAACGTATTTCGGATAATTAGTTTGTATGGAGCACATCACAATATTTGCAACTGGGGGGATTCTTTGAAATTATGATACGAAAATAACTAAAAATCATAGATCAACAATAATCCCCGATTTATAGACTAGCTGCGTTCCGCGGTTTCAGTCGCGTAGTTATGAAAAACGGTGATGATTATGATGATGATAAGTTATGTCCGTCTCCAGGTCCAAAGCTATCTCTGTACTAATTTTTACAACAATCGGTTCAGCCGTTTGAACGTGTAAAGGTAAATAAATTAGCTTTTATAATATCATTATGAAATTGTGTCAATAGTATTACAAAACACCAGTAAGTACATTCATTTAAATAACAATATACTTAGTTGTCTTTTATGTTGTCACAAATCTTATTTTTACTAGACTAAATAGATAGGTTACCGTGGATAGCACCTAAGTACACCTTTCTCCGATGAATAAAAGGGAAAGAGATAGTTAATTACATAGCATGCTGAAATACAGAATTCCTTACAAATTATCTGTAGCAGCAATCAAGCCCGTTTCATTATGCAAGCTATTATCTTACGTGGATACTGGTTAATTTATGGATTTGTCAATAAAATTGGTTAAACACGATAATATCGTTGCATAAGTTAATAGTGAGCAGTAAAATTACTCGTATGTATAACTTGGTTCTGATAAAACATAGTTATTTCACTTACTCACTGTATCTAACTAGACGATCTAGTCTTTATGTAAAACTGTATGTTTTTAGCTTTGTATGCGTAGAAAAAACGGACGAATCAAAACCAATGATTTTTAAATAAAAACTACTGGTCACTATCTACTGGTCTATTTTAAAAAATAAATAAGATTAATTTAAAAAAAAATCGACTTCAAAACTGAAAAGGGATAAATAACATCTAATACATAAGTACCTGACGACCGAGCTCCACTCGGATTTTTTATGACTGAAAATACGAGCACATCCGGGTTCACTAAAAATGAAACCCAGCAAGAACGATTTGTCGTTCCCTAATCTACCTACAAAGCAAATTTCATTAAAATTGTTAGAGCCGTTTCCGAGATTCAGATTATATATATACAAGAATTGCTTGTTTTAAGGTATTAAATAGATTCCGACAAATTACCACACCGTCGCTTAACATCTGGCGAGTTGGTGGTCAATCGTAGATCTACCTTCTATAAAAAAAAAAACTGGGCGTCTGCCTGAGTAGGCATGTACCCCAACTAAGTATGTATAGCTTCGAGGTCGGTGTCTGTCTAGGGCTTATTTACAGCTTAGGGCCTGGCGTCTATTTTAAGTCGAAATACCAAACTATAGTTTCAACCGCATTCGGCGGTAGTAGAGCGTGCCACCAAATGAGAGTGACGTTTGCGCTGCTCCTTCGAAAAAGACCGCCGGATGCGGTTGAAACTATAGTCGGATTTTTCGACTTAAACAGACGTGAAGCGGTAATGATAATATAGAAATACTATTATTTTTCATCGTATTTCTTATTCTTCTTAAATCTGGACACGCTTTATTACAACAACATAATAGATATACTTAGTTTCATACAGAACACTAAGAATAACTGTAAAAAATTATAATGAATCTATAAAAAATATAGAATCTAGAGTAGTATAGATTATAAGCAATATAGTATGCAAATATTTACAATAGGCAGCTTTATCCCTTTACCCCCATCACTGGAAATCAATATAACATCCCTCTAATCCCCTCGAACCCTCTAATACCCGTTTTCTTCCATCTAACCTTCTAAACACGATCAAATGTGGTGTCAAACGGCTACTAAAAAATACCTACTTTATCTTTAACATTACAAAATTTGCATGAAATGTGAGTCCTGACACACATTTCAATAATGAAAAGTAAGTTTACCTACTAAGGCTTTTGTAAAATGATATCTAAGAAAGATTTTACGCATTGCGCCTTCTCTCTTTCATAAGAATTCATTTAACGTTTTATTTAATTTAATTTAACAAAATCAATTAGTATAATAACGTGTTACAAATTTGAATAAATAAATACCGAGTTTAGTTAGTAAGTAAGTTCGTATAGACTAAGAGGCCAGCCCTATTGTCAGAGTTACTAAGCCGCCGAAAGGCCTCTGACTTGGCTTGACGATTGCAGAACAAACAACCGGGACCTACAATTTAACGTGTCATCCGACCCACGGACCGAGTTTAGTAAAAACTACATATTTTAAAAGTGTTCTAGTTTTATTTTCTTTTTAACCGACTTCTAAAAAGGAAGACGTTAATGGTTCGATTGTATTTTTTTAAATTTGTTACCTCATTACTCTATCATTTATTAACTGATTTTAAAAAATAATTTTATATTTGAAAGGATTTCAGATTGGTTCAATAAATCCATCATTTAATAAAAAAATAAAAATTTAGGTGTACCTCTCCTACACGTAATGTGGAGATGACATGTTTTTCTCGTCTTATCCATCGTGTTTAATTTAAAAAATAATTTACACGCACTTAACCAATTATTTATTAAGTATATTGGTGGAAAGCGGTTACATGCTCTTAAAATTACGAAAGCTGCATTGACAAACATATTTGTACGTTTTATTTTTAAGCACGATAAAATTACTACAACCGAGATAAGATTACGAATTTGAGACAATAAATGTGAAATATTTCATTTGACATGTTGTAAATATCGTATGCAATAACATCGGTTTCAAATTACAAACGATCGGACAAAATTATTGTTGGCAAAAGAATTAGTCACTTCTATCCGATTTAGATTTGTTTTTAGAGTTCCGTACTTCATAGTTTAAAAAACTGAAAAACCGACTTCAAAATACGCAATATGTATAACGCCTGCAGAAAAGTGAATGCACGCATATACGAGACTTGCTATTCACTTTTCTACAGTTGTTTGGATGGTACTCTACCTGTTGTTTTGTTATAAAAACCAAAGTTCTATATCGATTTTGATAAAATTTATATGGGAGCACCTCTGAAGTATGATCTACTAAATACAAAAAGAATCATCAAAATCAATGCGCAATGTGCTGAGTAATCGGTGAAAAAACATACAAAAAAAAACAGCACGAATTTATAACCTCTTTCTTTTTGGAAGTCGGTTAAAAAGGGGCTATCTTGTATGTATTGTAAAATGTAAGATTTAGGGTTTCTTGAAGTTGTAAAAACCGTGGTTCTAAGTCATTGCAATAAAAACTATTCAATCTAACATAGTAATCTGCCTAAGTACGTTGAACTTTCAACTAAACCTGCTAATTTTAAAATGGATTTTGGTCTTTTGGTACGGGACCCTACTACCAGCTTATTAACTGGACACGCTTCTAGAACAAATTTTAACCAAGACATGTGTTTGACTGCCAACTTGTACTTTGTTTTTAGATTCGCGGTCTACAAAAGAGGAAGACCTAGAACAACCAAAAAAACTAAATTTGTCCTCATCTAACCGGGATAGGATCAAGAAATAAGTGAAGATGCTGACAAACTATGTAGTTTCTCCCTCAGCCCGTCGGAATAGGAGCAGAAACCAAAAATACTAGCGGCTCTGCCCTACATTTGCAATTTTGGTGATATTCCGATTAATAGAAAATGATAAGGCTTCATCTTACATTTTCGGACTTGATGGTACATTTATTTTATAAGCGGAAGTATCCAGGTTCAAAAAAGATCACTAAATAATATATGTTCGTACTTCGCTCTAATATGTAATTCAAGAAACTGAACTCTCACTTCTAAATACGCAATTTCGTTTATTTGCGTGATATTTTTCGCAGTTATTTTGTTTTAAAAATCAAACTAAATAACGTTGAGCCGTTTGATTGTGAAAAGTTAAAAAAGAAACAGAGTTACTTTAGTTTTTCAACCGACTTTAAAGAAGGAGGAGGTTCTCAATTCGGTTATATTTTTAGCTAACTTCCAAAAAGAAGGTTCCCTAATCGACTGCATGTTTTTTTCAAGTTTGTTACGCGATTAATCCGCCAATTATGACTTGATTTTGATGATTATTTTTTTGTTTGATAGGTAATTGTTCAAAAGTTGTCCCATATAAATTTTATCAAATTTGGTTCAGTGCTTTGGTTTTTATAAAAAAATAATTGGAAAATGTCATCCAAGTAAAATAAAAAGCGTATTTTGAAGTCGGTTGCTTCAGTTTTTTAATTGCCTTTGCCTATTATATTTAAAGTTGGTGATTGATGACCTAGCACCGACCTCAAAAAATTGTTGGGATGCATACAGACCTACCTACATATAGGCAAAACTATTCAATTAACTAAAAAGGAAGAAATGACAATAGCTGTTACACAATATCGAAAAATTAAATCAAAACTGGGCGTCTACCTATGTAGGTCTGTATGTATCCTAACTATTTTTTGAGTTTTTCAGTCAGTCGATTTAATTTTTTCTAAATTACTTTTATTAAACCATAATAATTTAGTTCGTCTGCTGTTTAAGCGAAAAATATCTAGATATAGTCATTATTCATCTTCCGTAAATTTTAATTAAAATCTTTCCATATTTTATCACAAAATTATGCGAAATTGTCCCAATACATAACCTCTGGGTCGTGTCAAAGTTATCTGTGCATTCACATTGCATTGAACTTTTGTTCATTTGTATAAAGGTGTAAATTATGATGAAATCTATTTTAGAACTAGTTATTTTGATACATGATAAATGTAATAAACGTATGAATGATTTATAACATTATAAACTGGTTATGTCTCGCGGCTTTACTTGGTAAACATTAAAATTAAATTATGTATTTTTAATAATTTCTACAGTATTAAATGTTGGTAAGTTATGCATATATTATACTGTGGCATATTTACGAATTATTGATACAAGAACATAATTATCTTAAGAGGCCATTGAACTTAATCATTACAAACATGTTCTAGTGTCAGACAAATCCTTAAATTGCGAAAAAGCTTTCCATAATCAAAGTTTCCGGCAGCCTAGTCGGGAGACCGTCCGACTTGCTATCCGCAAGTCCTGGGTTCGAATCCCGTGGCACTCACCTCTGTCTTTTCGAAGTTATGTGCGTATTTTTGATTGCCGCCAACTTCAAACGGTGAACGAAAAACATCGTGACGAAACCTACATGTCTAAGAGTGATCAATGATCTTGAAGATGTGTGATGTCTGCCAACCCGCACTTGGCCAGCGTGGTAGACTATGGCTTTACCCTTGTCACAATAAGAAGATGGCCCTTTTCTACAGGCACTTGGATGATATTTTATTTACGAGTTATTTTATTATTATAAAACCAAAGTACTGCATCGATTTTGATAAAATTTATATGGGACCACCTCTGAAATATGATCTACCAAATCAATTCACAATTTACTCAGTAATCGTTTAACAAACATACAAAACAAAAACACAGGAACCGAATTGATAACATCCTTCTTTTTGGAAGTCGGTTAAAAAATTAAGACCAACAGACACATTTTGGAATAAATAAGAAGGTAAGTGCTTACAAAACGAAGCGCATCTATTTAAGACATTGACTAAGTGCAATAATAATAACAGATAAGTAACTATCACAATCTTCAAGATCATGCTGGTTGACCTATACACCGTTCACAGTTGATTTACCTCAACCTGTAATGTTGGCTAACCTGACTGCACCTATATTCGATATTTTTAACCGACCATTCGCCTCTAATAGGAAGTTTCCGGTGGCCTAGTCGGGATACCGTCTGACTTGCGATCCGCAGCTCCTGGGTTCGAATCCCGGGGCACGTACCTATATTTTCGAAGTTATGTGCTGTGTTGATTGTTAATTGCCGCCAACTTCAAACGGTGAAGGAAAACATCTTGAGGAAACCTACATGTCGGAAAGTTCTTAATGATCTTGAAGATGTGTGAAGTCTGCCAACCCGCACTTGGCCAGCGTGGTAGACTATGGCCTTACCCTTCTCACAATGAGAAGATGGCCCGCACCCAGCAGTGGGCCAGTTTGTACAAACAGGGCTGATAAAAAAAAACGCGTCTATGATCAATTCAACAGATTTTCTATTTTGAGTTTCAGCAACACAGATGTAATATTAAACTAGCTTAAATAAACGCAAATATCAGAGGTAAAATAAATAATGAATGGACTCTATGCATGAACAACATATGAAAAAAAAAAAAACTATCGAATGCCAAGTAAGAGGTTGGTCATATGAAATACCTTCTTGCACAATTATTTTGATTTATCTTTTTATTAGACAATCTAATCATTTAGATGCTTTTATTTTTGTTTTGATATTCATAATTTTTTTTTATCTACTCGAGAGGCCGTCTATTTATCACGTGATATACAATAAACTTATCAATAATCAGTTGTTTGAATCTCACTTGCCCGAACCCGTTTAATAGAACTGTTTGATTCCAGATATTATATTTAAACACGAGATTTTGATTCCATAAGTTTGTTAGCCATAATTTTCATTGTCCGAACAAGTATTAGGTTAGATTCGTAAGATTTCTGTTTTATTAATATCCATAGAAACCATATTATTTACAAAGCAAATATCAGGTTCAGTCCGTTAGGGTACCTTGTATGAGGTTTGTCCAGCTTGTGGATGGTCTTCCAACTTCCTACGCTGTTTTTTTTTTTTGAGGATAGAGAATGATTTGGTAAGTTTAGTAGGAGAGGGATGGTTTGACAGCGGAGGTTCAGCGCTAATGGTATAATCATTCCCTCTGCTGTCAAAGGAAGTGGGATGGGTGGCAGTGGATGGTAGGTGCGATAATGTGCACCTCACCATCGCCGCTAAGGGGGTTGGGTGTGGTGAGGGGAAAATAAAGAGGGTTGGTGGGAACCGGATAAGTGAGATAAATAAGGGTTCCTACGCTGGGCTTGCCGGTGGCGTTTCAGTGACGTGATGAGACTAGGGAATGCAACGAGATCGCGAGATCTCGGCCTTTTTTAGCGAGATTGATCTCGGACGAAAAAAGGGAGATATCTCGCGAGTTTAACGAGATTGCACTCGAGCATAAAAATGTCTTATTCGAAGCGCAGACGTTACATTTTGTTAATTAATCTGTAATATCTAATGGATCTACTGACTAGATATAGTTTTATTTAATTGATAATAATATCTCAGTTTAATAGTCAACTCAACTTAGTTAATAAGTTTTTTTTTTGACATCTCGTTGTTTTGTTTGTTATAAACGAACTGTTTTATTACTAAAAGATTTTTGTTTGATATTAGAAGAGAAGACTGGTTGTTTCTTTCATTTGTTATTTGATAGATACGTACGTCAAAGCTTACTACTTAGAAGTTTATTAAAAATTTATAGACAGATACGTCAAACAATGTTTGATGCATAAAAGTCTACTGAAAAAATTCGTGAAAATAAATGTTTATTAAAATACTTAATTATTTTTTTTCTTAATTTATTCAAATATTGTGGTTATTTGAAAATAACCACACAAAACTGCCAATCTCGCGAGATCTCGAAATTGGCGAGATCTCGCAGTGCTGTTATTCATAAACTCGCGGGATCTCGCTTGAGCCCCAATCTCGCGAGATTTGCATTCCCTAGATGAGACTTATATCGTTAGAACATCTCACACGTAATTGTATGGGTAGTTTAGGTGCTACAGCGGAACATAGGTAAATACATACATACAATCACGCATGTTTTCCCTTACGGGGTAGGCAGAGGATCAATGACCATGAGGCCGTTTGACGCCGAATTTGACCTTGGTTAGAGAAATCAGGTTATTAGAGGGTTAGAAAGGACTAGAGGGTAAGATGTAATATTAACTTGCAGTGACAGATGGTCAGCCCATCGCCGACATAAACGTCACTTAACTGACTTTTACAGTATGCCCGAGAAGAGAATCAGCTGGATTCTGTTTTTAGGGTTCCGTACCCAAAGTAAAACGGGACCCTATTACTGAAGCTCCGCTCTCTGTCTGCCCGTCCGTCCGTCCGTCTAACCAGGCTGTATCTCATGAACCGTTATAGTTATAGAGTTGAAATTTTCACTGATGATTATTTCTGTCGCCGCTATAACAACAAATACTAAAAAAATAGAATAAAATAAATATTTAAGTGGGCTCCCATACAACAAACGTGATTTTTTGCTCGTTTTTGATCGATATTGATAACGGCAACAGGTAGACGCTTGAAATATTCACAGAATATTGAGTTATATTATTCACTTAAAAAAATGTATGTTTGCCATACAACAAACGTGTTTTTGCCATTTTTATAGATAATGGTACGGAACCCTTCGTCCGCGAGTCCGACTCGCACTTGGCCGGTTTTATTTAACTTTGCTTTAATCTGGTAAGAAGGGCCACAAAGCATGTCGCAAACATTATAATTATGTACTTAAGCAAACGTTCTTTCGAATTAAAACCTCATTGGAGCCCAACAATTGCCACACATAGTTATTATGTGTCCGATTTGATACACATGCCAGCACAAATATTATACAACACATAAGTACTTGCATAATAGTAATTAGGTAGGTGATAGGAAGCACAAAATAAAAAAGGTAACAGCGAAAGTTACGTAAAATGTATCGTAAGGAGTTTAAATTCTTTTATTTTTGCTATCTATTGAACCAGTATTGATATTAAGAGTAATAAGCTAGAAACTTGAAAGATGAGCGTTTCCCCGCCACCTGGTTAGTCCCCAAAAAATTGGAACAACCGACTTCAAATTACGTAATTTAGTTTACTTGGATGACATATTAAAAAATTTTAAAAAACATACAGTCGAATTGAGAACCTCCTCCATTTTGGAACTCGGCCGAAAAGGAAGAAATTCTCAACCGATTTTTATTTTGTTTTTCGGCGTGTGTGTGTTAACTCATAACTACGAAATTTATTAATATTTGAAAAATTAAACTTTTTATTTGAAAGCTTATACCTACCATAGACATTTTTAGCCCAAATTGGTGCAGTAGTTCTGTTTTCGAAACAAAACAACAATAACACTCCTATCAAAGCATAACAACTAAGTTGACCCTTTGTTTCCTACACAGTTTGACAATAAATGAAATATAAAATATGTCATCAAGGTTAACGACATTGCGTATTTCAAAGTCGTTTGTTTCATTTTTTTAAACTATAAACTATACTTATTAATTATATTTTAACTAATGATAGATTTTCCGAACCCACTTAAGGAACCACTTCTTATATCGCCATGTAAATTTACGATGAAAGCTTTATAGCTTAGATTATATACCTCTATAATCTAAGCTTTATAGGAAGCCAAGTACTCGTAAAACAATAATGTTATTAATGATATATTAGACGATATGATAATACTAAAGCCACGTCCCCACAGCCTCGCAACTCATGGTCTACCTCTTCCTCCGCGTCAAAATGGTCATGAACCACGTGTCCCTGACCCGATGGCCTACCTAGGTGAGCGATGGAATGCGACGCGACGTGACGCGATGCAAACTCATTGTTATTACGCTCAACTTTTATAGCGATTCAAAATTGGCTCGCGTTTGTTTTTATCTTGATTTTTCTGTTATTAAAAGTGTGAGACAAAAGGTCAAACGAGCCTACTTTAAACTGTGTTTTTTTTTACAATCTATTCAACTTTTTTGTCACTCTCCTCTTTTTTGTCCTCATACAAGTGGCGGGAAGACGCTGGATGCAAGCCGCTTCCAATCAGTCTTTTTGGTAATCCATGGTTTTTGGTCCTATGTCCAGCAGTGGACTTCTTATGGCTGAGCGGAGATGATGTGATGATGATTCAACTTTTTTGTCACTGTCATATTTACAGAAAAAAAAAAACAAAACAAAAACGGGTGCGAGCCAACTTTGCATCGCTATAAGAGTTGAGCGTAACCCTGCTGGTGTCAGTGTTGACAACGTAGGATCCGTACTACTGCTAGCTACTGTACATTTACTTCCAAAAACTTACAAAATATTTGGTGACAATATAATGTTTATTTATCGACATTATTTGATAAAATTAATACGGCAATAGTTAGAAATGGCACACAGCGTTACGTAGATCGGTGTCTAGCGAAACGTAATAAGCAATGAATTGTATCGCGTCGCGTCGTTTTTAATCCCTCATCTAGGACAACGGGTTGACGTTCTTAGAACACGTGAAAAATATCACTATCCGTGAAAAGATAAAATTACCCCTAGTACTAACGTATTTTGCTCATTTCTAGCGTAGTGCGAACTAAGCCTTACGCTTCAGTGAGTATACCATACTTACGTAATTCTCACGTAGATTATTTAACGATGATACAACTCGGAACAAGCACATAAATCAAGAATGCATCGAGATCGTCGCGGCGCCTTGACATACTGATACAAAGTTGTGAAGTTGTCATGTTCGTAACGAACTTAACACTTCCCTGTCGGGGTTGACGGGTACGCCACGGAACATACAAAATCACTATTTTTTAAATTAAACAAATTTTAACGGAGTCATCGCGTATATTTTACATAATTTTAAGACCTTTTTTAGGGTTCCAACCCCTTATACTTTTGCCATACCTATCCATCTGTCTGTCTGTCTGTCCATCCGAGGCTTTGCTCAAAGATTATTAGTGCTAGAAATCTGGAATTTGGCATAAATATGCATATCAGCTTTACCAAAAAAGTCGTGGAATAAAAAGTCGTGTCTTGCTAGGATTCCTTAATTTGACAAAATATCGACCGGATGTATCGTCAGTCCTCAAAAACGTCCGAGCTCAATGAGATCTAATTAGACCCCTTATAATTAATAGAATTTCGATTATCAAAACAATTCGAAGCGGCAAAATAGACGCCTCTAGACTATTCAATTTAAATTAGACTCTAGCGCAGCGTGGTCTTTATATCAAAATCTTTTTCATCTTACTAGCTCGTAAAGTTACGTTTCCAAGGCTGGAAAAGTTAATTTTGCGTGGCGTGGAAAAGTTAATTTTGCTCCCTAGGGTGGAAAGTAATTTCAATATTCGAACACGACGGAGCTCTACATTTTCAATACAAAATATTTCCAACCTCTTTGTATAATACCTTCACAAAATGAAGAAAAATAGTTCGATTCAAGGATCTTAGCTTAAAGAAACACTAAATATTATATTAAATTAACTTAGACATTTTGTATATTTACGTAATATGTAAATAAAAATGAACAATTTACATTCTCTTAGCAGTGTTTTGAATTTTTAGAACCATTTACACGAAAAAGGTTTGGATGAGTAAAGAAGAATGCGACGTATGCGAATTGTGTCAAGAGCCTAATAGAAGAAAAAAAATAGAGTAAAAAAAACGTTATACTACGTAATTTTGTTATAAATAATGTTCAAAATTAATGAAATGTGTACATGTAAATAAACTCACGTGATTATAATGTAACTTAAGGACCAGTAAAGTTGCATAATTAAATGCCAAGCAGATTTTTCTATTCGAGAAAATAGGTGAACTAAAAAATTTCCTCGCTACGTTAAGATGATTTTTTTTTTATTGCACTCGGCTGTAAAGTTATTTTATCTCGTGTCTTCTTGAATCCTGAGCCTACCTAATCCAAACCAAACCTAGAATCCTTCGCTTGCTCTGGATTCAACTGTCAGACACTCGACGGTAAAATACAACTTTCCAGCCTAGTACTATAAATAACTATAAGTTCGTCATTGTTGGTATATGAGTATCGGTCAACCCAGGACACTATTTTCGTGAACTTTGTTTTAGACTTTACGTGCACGTGATTGAAAATCATTGGTTCCGTAGCAACCTCCGCGGTGGAAACTGGGCTTTATAATGTAGTTCCCAAGTTTCGATTGATGCGCATTCGCTCGGCTATTTCATAATACAGTTATTATAAATGGTTATGTGAGCTTAAACTAGTTAACGGACGCTCAATTATTAATAATATAACCACTAACGTAATAGTGATTACCGCGGTATGCGTATGCGCCGATATGCATATTGTTACTTAATGAGTAGGTTTCTTGGTAAGCTGACGCATCTTGTTCTAGTATCTAGTCTAGTGCTGAAAATAGCACTGTCTGTGTTTTGTCATCATAATCTCAGCCATAAGAAGTCCACTGCTAGACATAGGCCTGGATGTGTGTGTGTGTGTGTGATCCCCATGGTCTGTGTCTTAAGATATAAAATAATAATAGTAATAGCGGACTGATGATGAATGACAGACGACTGATGGCGGGGTTCATAATTAATATTTTTTGTTGTTGATCGCTTATCCGTAATTTTTAGGGTTCCGTATCTCAAAAGGAAAACGGAACCAAGCAAGATTGCGACAGGTGAAACTAAATAAAAGCTAGTAAAAAAAAATTACTTTTTCTCCACTTTTACGTAAAGACAAAATCCATGTTGAATTGCTTACGAGATCTGATTCCACATTCACTGCAGCCACGCATTTTTAGATTTACTTTCATCTAACTCTGTAAGGTTTTAAGACTTTCTACAAAAGGAAAAGTGACGATCATTACGCATAATGATTTCTAATAAACATTATTTAGAAATGTGGGCTTAGTGTATTTCGAATTAACTGTGCGCGTGGTTTGCAGTGGCTTAGATAAAAGGACTAAGTCATAAAATGTGTGCCACTACTGGGCAAAAGTTAATAAAGATGTATTTCCTGCTATGCTGTACCTGCTCTTCCTTGCTGGATTGGGAAAAACATAAAACGTAGAATGTAGCAGCGCAGGAAGACCAGCCACAAAGTGGACAGAGGATATCATACAAGTGTCGGGAAGACGCTGGATACAGGCCACTTCCAATCGCTCTTTATGGATATCAACGGGGGAGGCCTATATCTAGCAGTGGACTTTTTGTGGCCGAGATGATGATGATGATGTAGCAGCGGCTTCTCTTCCCAGACATACTGTAAAAGTCGGTTAAGGGACTGGAGGGAAGTTAGCGTTTAATTACGCAATAGGCTGACCCCCTAAACATCAAGTGAGTTAGCGGTCAAGCGCAAGACTATTTTCGAATAAAAAAACCTAGCTCCCTCCCTAGCTAACTCTAAACCTCTAACCACAGCCAAATGTATCGTCGAACGTCCTCATGGTCCTTGATGGTCTGCCTACCCCGTAAGAATCAGGTATCTCTATATTAAAAGAAAAACAAAATACCCGACTGCAGAATAGCAATTTTTGCAGTCTAACTTATGATTACGTTACGGTTGATTCTCTGATGAACGTGTTTTGTGAGACAAATATTTCCCGTTGACCTATAACTGTGAAATTTGGCAATAAGCATTGTCATATAGTATTTACGCTTAAAGGCAAAAATCCGAAAATTTTACATTTTTAATTTAATCAAAAAACAATAGGATCTTTATGCAAGGAAGGAGGGTCCAAATTTTAAAGTGTTTTAACCGTATCATGTGGGGTATCATATGAAAGAGCTTTATTAGCACAAGCTAAAACAGGTTTTTAAATATTTTTACGATGTGTATTTTTCTGTTTATGAAGGAAAATATAAAAAAATATATAATTTCCCTCTTTTACCTACTAGTTTGTACGTAAGCCTTGGTGAGGGACCCTGATTCCTGATTCGCACTTGTCCGCTTTTACTTTTATTTTTAAATATTATTAGTATAGAAATAAAAAAAAAATATCAACAGCTGCCACTAAAACTGGCGCCAGTAGTGGAAATGGAAACTTTAACAGCCGAGATGGTCGTGCTCTAACGGCCTTACCGAAAAACGTTACTTAGCTTTAACCATCGTCTTAAATTCTCTGTCTTCTTTCCGCAAGTATCATTACGTGTCAGCGAGAAGGTGACAAAATATGTTAAGCAATGCTTAAAGTAAAGTAACGTTTTTCGGTAAGACCGCAAGAGATTACCTTTTATAAACAAATCTATAACCAAATAATTTACGTACGTCTGTTTGTCTAGTAAAATAAGACATAACGTAATGACCATTATCAGCATATCAGTTACCCAATGATCTATAACATCGCGTACTAAAGTAAGGCTTATAAATAAATCTTTCGCTCAGTAATCTTGCGCATAATCAGAGTATGAAGTCTGTTAGCGTGTAACTTATAATAAATTACTTAATTAGATATAATTACCCATAGTAATTAACTAGCGGTTATTACTCGACTACGAAGGAGGGTTATGTTTTTCGAGTGTACCTATGTATGTTTGTATGTATGTATGTTTCTTTATGATCGCCTACAGCCTAAACGGCTTGTTCGATTTTGTTGTGCGATTTTAGATTCGTCTTGACTTCCTTAGGCAATTTTTTTTTGTAATAATAATACATCTCCTGCAAAATAAATAAAACCGGAAAAGAGCGAGTCAGACTCGCTCACCGAGGGTTCCGTACAAACTAGTAGATAAAAGGGGTATAAGTTTTTTATATTTTCCTTCATAAATCGAAAAATATACGTCGTAAAAATATTTAAAAATATTTTTTAGCTTGTGCTAGTTAATCTCTTTCAATTGATACCTATACATGATACGGTTAAAGCACTTTAAAAATTGAATCCTCCTTCCTTGCCCCCTAAATACCCTAATAAATACCCTATTTTTTGTGATTAAATCAAAAATGTCCAGATTTCGGATTTTTTCCCTATTATGTGTAATCTAACACAATGCTTCTTGCCAAATTTCATAGTTCTAGGTCAACGGGAAGTACCCCATAGGTTTTGATTCCCTTGTGAGTGTCGAAATTTGCGTTTTTTACGACATATTCGGCTGTAACTTTTTTTTATGAATACTAAGAAATTTTATTTTTCTTTCTGCAGCAAGAGACTATGGATCTGCGTATATGTTTTTAATTTAAACACGATACCTTGACGCGTTCAGGTCTTGACACCCGGACAGATGGACAGACAGACGGACAACAAAGTGATCCTATAAGGGTTCCGTTTTTTTCTTTTGAGGTACGGAACCCAAAAAATATATAATTTCCCCCTTTTATTTACTAGATTGTACGGAACCCTCGGTGGGCGAGTCTGACTCGCACTTGTCTGGTTTTTAAATTTAGACAACCGTTTGCAAAATATTAAACTACCCCTGCCAGCTAAATGTGAAAAAATTCGTGGCAGTAACATTTAAATCAAATTAAAAGGAAAACTATCACAGCTAGTTAATAGATCAACTTAAAAACGTACTTGAAGAAGAATAAATTAATACTTCATGTAATTTTACAAAACTCGTAAGTTACATGTTTACAATTTGAAACAAGAAGTTAAATCCAGATAGGTATTGTAACTTGCAACTGCGGAACCCTATGGGCCCGTCACACACACACCATTTATTATATAAGTTTTTTTTTGTAAATAATTGTGTTTTCTTTTCTTTTCCCCTATAAACGCAATCCTTTAAGTATAAAAAAGTTTACAACTCATCAAGATGAAGCGATAATGTTTACGTCTCGACTCGTACTTGGCCAGTTAATTTCAATTACCTTGTATCTGCATTCTGCAATCACATATCTTAATTTAAACTACTTTAAAACTTGCAAAACAAACGAAACAGTTTCGCTATCTCCACCTACGCGGAACATCTGCCGACTTCCGCTCCAGATTTTCCCTACCCAAAAGCATCTGACAGGGATGGCATCATACCAACCTTGGAAAAATAACCTCTGTATACACTTTCATAACCCTTAAGTCTATAACTATAAGGCTCACAATAATGGTAAGATAACCTGCTGGTTAGTAGTACCTTGCACAATGAATTCTTCGTCACACAAGCTGGTTGTAATGGGAATGGCTCGTAAGGATTTATTGCTATTAAAGAGGGTTAGCCGGAAAGTGTATATTAATAAAACCGGCCAAGTGCGAGTCGGCTTCGCGCACGAAGTGTTCCGTATCATTATCTACAAAAAAACGGCAAAAAATCACGTTTGTTGTATGTTGTTGTATGTATGCCTCCTTAAATATTTATTTTATTCTGTTTTTTAGTATTTGTTGTTATTGCGGCAACAGAAATACATCATCTGTAAAATTTCAACTGTCTAACTATCACGGTTCATGAGATACAGCCTGGTGACAGACGGACAGACACTAGAGTCTTAGTAATAGGGTTCCATTTTACCCTTTGGGTATGGAACCCAAAAAATCTACAGGATTCGGATTTTTCCTTTAATAATGACAATGCTTCTTGCCAAATTTCACAGCTATAGGTCAACGGGAAGTTTTGATTCCCTTGCGTGTGTCGAAATGTGTGTTTTTTGCGACATATAACTATAACTTTTTTTATGAAAATTATTTTTCTCTCTGCAGCAAGAGACTATGGACCTGCGTACCTATATGGTTTTAATTTGAACTCGATACCTTCACGCGTTCCGGAGATTCAGGTCTTGACAGACTGAGACTGACGGACAGACAACAAAGTAATGATATAAGGGTTCCGTTTTTTCCTTTTGAGGTACGGAACCCTAAAAATAAGTCGACTTCAATGAACTGAAAAGAGAGAAATAACAACAGCTGTTACCTAATACCGAAAAGTTAAGCAATAGTAGGCAGTGAAGTGTGTTTGAAAAATAATCGAACTTATCCATTAAAGTTCGGTAGAAATACCTATCAGTGTTGGAATTGCATAGACGATGGGTGCTTTATCATGAAGTCTCATACCTTAGAGGTATACTGCATCCCGTTCCGCGAATCCGGGATGCGAGCTGACAATTGTTTATCGATACTGCTCTAACTTGTACTACTTATAGAAACAAACAAAGTTGCAAATAGTATTCCCCAGCATTCCCCTTGACCCGCCAAACATTTTGACGTGATTACGTCTTATAAATCGATGAACGCCGGCAGCACGCACGAAAAAGCATGACTTATTGTCACGTTCTGCCTGAGCCGAGAGTGCAAGCGAGAGCGCGGAACAAGCGATAGAGAGGCACGATCGGCCTAAGCATTCGGCTTGTGACGCATCTATCATGACGTTATGACGTAAAATTATCGTCCGTAAACCGACTTTACAGACAACTATTTTTTTTTAAAGTGAAAACTTCTTTAGCGGCGTTGGGCATTTTTGGAATAGGTAAAAAAAAAAAAACTCGCGTCAGGTGTCACGTGACCTGATCGAAAATTCGTAAGACGGGCGGATTATAGTCAGAAACCTATTCTAACGTGCTGCATTTTTTTTAAATCCGCCCTGTTTTTACACTGTCCCACTTAGGGCATGGAACCGGTTTTTCCCCGTTCTAAAAGGTTCTGTGAAGTAAAATAAGAACCGGGTCTGCAGAACTAAAGAACCGGTTCTTTCGGGTCTTTCGGTTCCCTACGATTTTTTATTATTATTTTATGTGTACGCAGTTAGCACATTAAGAAGATTCTTATACTTCATTATTAGCATTTTAAAGCACGATATTAGTGTTTTTCTCATCTGGAAACAGTATATGAGTATTTGTTGACCATTCAGTGTAGAACCCGAACTGTTCCAAAAAAGGGTAGTCGTGCCGATCATAGTAACGACAGGCCTATACAGGGCTATTTCGGTTACGTCCACTTTGTGCAAAATCATAGAGCGTGTACTGCAGAGCGAAATCCGCACTGAGGGTTATTGTCTCTCACATTCTAAGCGAAACTATAGAGAATGATGCTGAGGCCTTGGCTGTGTCTCTTGACATTTAGAAGGCCTTTAATAGGGTTTGGCATGACAGGCTCCTTAACAAGTTTCCATCTTGTGGACTACTTGCTTCCTTCTGCTCTTGGATTAATTGCACCGATATTTCACGGACTTAGATTTAGCTCTTTGCCTGCAGTCAGCAAAGAGCTGGCTGCTTGCTGTTGAGTTTGGCTAAATGCTGGTAGGAGGAAATACACAAAACATCCCAAGCGGGATGTCAGCTTGTCGCCCTCATTTGAATGCATGTTCATAGTATCAGACAAAGTATATTGAAGAATTTATGAAGATTTAGATTCATATTCTGACTTATAAATGACTTGAATTCTGAATAAAATATTTAAAACTTGTGACTGGTTAAAAATAAGTGCTTTATTTTTAATCAGTCACAAGTTTTAAACAAGAACAGAAAAGAAAAACAAGTCTTACATAAAAAAAAAAACATTGCATTATTCGCAAAAGAACCGAAAACCCCGGGTACCCGGTTCCAAGTCGCTACCAGAACCGAAAACCCGGTTCTAACGAGAGAGCTCCGATTCTGTACCCCCTAGTCCCACTGCTGGGCGCGGGCCATCTTCTCATTATAAGAAGGGTAAGGCCATAGTCTACCACGCTGGCCAAGTGCGTGTTGGCAGACTTCACATATCTTTCAAGATCATTGAGAACTCTCAGACATGTAGGTTTCCTCACGATGTTTTCCTTCACCGTTTGTCGGGAAGAGCATGTCCATGTCGGAAAAGTGTATGTCCATATGTGAATTATTGGGGATGTATCATGGATAGCGCTCACCGAGTGTTTCATTAGGTTATGAATAACAAATTCTTCATACCTGGGGTTCCTTAGCGTGGCGTGTCCTTTATCGTCTTTCCGTGGTTGATTACAGAGAAATCTAGTTAGAACTAACTTTCAAAAGTTAGTTCTAACTAGATTTCTCTGTAGCATTGTTTTACCATAGCCTGTGAAATCATCAGTATGTTTTGGCGCGAAGAGTTTTCTGAGTTACCACTCATAAAATTATCATTCTTCGCATTCGTCGCGACACCGTTTGAAGTTGGCGGCAATCAACAATACGCAACGCACAGAACTTCGAAAAGACAGAGGTGTGTGCCGCGGGATTCAAACCCAGGACCTGCGGATCGCAAGTCAGACGGTCTCCCGACTAGGCTGCCGGTAACTTTCACAGCGAAAACGAAACGAAGCGTTCTGCATTTAAGTTCATTATTGTATGTACAAGCGCCGTACACTAAGCGTTAGCGTGTTTTAAGAGTGTACAGCGCCATCTAGTACGTTGTTATAGAACTATTATATTATGAAGTGTTCATACAATAAAGCTAATTCTATAATAACGAACTAGATGGCGCTGTATACTCTTAAAACACGCTAATGCTTCTCGTACAGCGATGACAGGGTTGTTTGTAAAACACAATATATCTTTGGCCAAATCCTTCACGAGTGAGTCTGGTTGCTATTTTATTTTTAGTTTTCACTTCTGCCGGCTCTCCCGGAGTGAAACAACCCGTTGTTTTTTTTTAAGTTTAAGCTGTCTAACGGTAACGGCTCACGTGTTGGCTTGGCTTAGCGTTAGCTTGGCGCAGTATTCTCTAGCTAGAGGTGTGTCGTACTCGTCAATTTATGTATAAAATCTTATAAGTACGAGTCTGTGTCAATAGTCAATACGTGTTCCAAATACTAGTTCCAGGAGTATATACAAGTATTTCTGCGTTTATTTAGAAATAATGCTAAAGCTAAATCAATCTAAGCAAGTTAGCGGTAAAACCGAGTGTTATTTTCACCTGAATGCGTCTCCCTTACACATAGTCTAGTAAAAATAAATCCGTTTGTATGGATCACATCACAGTATTTGCAACTGGGGGAATTCTTTGAAATTATAATAGGAAAATAGCTAAAAATCATAGATCAACAATAATCCCCAGTTTATAGTCTAGCTGCGTTCTGCGGTTTCACTCGCGTAGTTATAAAAAACGGTGATGATTATGATGATGATAAGTAGCTTATATCCGTCTCTAGATCCAATGCTATCTATAAACTAATTTTCATAACGATCGGTTCAGCCGTTTGAGCGTGTAAAGGTAACGGTTAAAGGTTATGAAATTATCTCAAATGTATTTCAAAACACCAGTACATTCATTTAAATAACAATATACTTAGTTGTCTTTTATGTTGTCACAAATTTTATTTTCACTAGACTAACATGCCATCGAGGGCGTCTCGGCGTTGCATTCTATGCGACGCGTCATCAATCCCTAGGCCTAAGGTACATTTTTGTTCGATAAACTCACTCAAACATACTTAAAACGAGCGCGTCTCGCAAGGGCAATAGAAGTATGGGTTTTTGTCGAGAACATCATGGAAACATGTTGTAGTTTTATTTTATTTTTCTAAACTTGTGTCATTTTGAATTTTAATTCTATAAATGAATTTTAATGCGTGAGTGTGGATGAGTGAAATAAAGCGGCGAAACATGTATTTTCACACTGTTGACAAAACTCCATAGAAGGTTTCAAGTAAAGTTATTTACTAAAGCATGACTCAAATTTGAAAATAACTGTAGATGTGACTTGGAATGTGACTATAACATTTATGACTTGTTTTATTCAAGAAACTTGAAGAAATAATAATACTTCACACTGACAAATGCTCTAATCGGGTCCAAATTCAATTAAAAAATAGCAGTATGAGTTGTATGTATGTATTTTTTTTTATCAGCCCTGTTTGTACAAACTGTCCCACTGCTGGAAACGGGCCATCTTCTCATTCCCTTCTCACAATGTATGTATGTATATATAAAAATAGATGTTAGTTCTGGTCGAGTATCATTTTAACTTCACACACACGTTTGCAACTAATGCGTTTCGAAATCGGCATCGAGCAGAATAGAGTAAACTAGTTTCGAGTATACGAGATTGCGAATCTGTTTTGATTTTAATCCGAGTAGGAACCAGTACTTCTAAATACTTAAAACATAATATTCGTACGCTAATCAGAGATTTCATACGAAGAAACCTTGGTTGAAATCAAGTATTAAAATCTATGCTAGTAAACGCCTCACGTCTATAAAAACTCACGTCTTGTAGTGTCATCATAGTGATGGTCAAACAAAAGTCAAAACAAAACTACATTCTAGGCAAACCAAAGAGTTAAAAAAAAAGCAAATGCAATACCCAGGGCAAAGACCCAGGGCTACCATTTCTACGGCAATTGCCGTGTTAGACGGCAATTGGGGCCGCTTGCCATAAAAAACACGGTACACGGCAGAGCATTGATTACCGTGTTATAAAACACGGCAATCAGCGCGAGAGAACAAATACACCAATTAAGTTGCAGGCAACAGCTACTCTACAGTAAAATTCTACACATAGACATAGACGCGTCATCGAATACACATAACACTTCATGTGTAGGTGATTAATCATTATACATCTCTCTAGAATACCAAGGACCAATATTACATCACTTACTAGTGATGTAATATTGGTCCTTGGTATTCTGATGGTGACTTCTGGTGACACCCCCGAGAGGTTAAAAATAATTTTTTGACATTTATATCTCGTTCTTTACGAACAAAAACATTCATTCTTGATTCATTTTGATTCATTGACGTTGTTAACGAAACTTTAAGAATTGAAATAGTGAAAAATGCAAAGTGAAAATAGTGACTGAACAGCAAAAACACTTAAAAATAACTTCTGTTCCTCAATATTATCCGATTTCATTCTTTTTAACCGACTTCCAAAAAGAAGGAAGTTATCGATTTACCGATTACTCACCTAATTGTGCACTGATTACTCAGTTAATTGTGCATTGAATTTGATGATTATGTTTATATTTGGTAGATCATACTTGAGAAGTGATCCCATATAAATTTTATCAATATCGATGCAGAACTTAGGTTTTTATAACAAAATAACTGGTAAAATATCATCCAATTGCCTGTAGAAAATTGAACAGCAAGTCACGTATGAACGCGTTGTATTGCGTATTTTCAAGTTGTTTTTTTCAGTTTTTTTAAACTATGATTATTTATATAGCCGAAAAAATTAATCTTAGAAATCGGTTAGTGTTTAGGGGTAGAAAACAGTTTTATCCTATTTGTAGGTATGGAAGATCACGCAAAATCTCTCCTTTTAAGCATCTACGTATAAAAAACTGCTTTTTATATGAAACACGGCAATTTTTAGAATTTTGAGCCAAAACACGGCAATTCAACATCCAAAACACGGCGGTCCTTTATTTTTTATGGCAACCCTGGCAATACCGGTTGTGTTTGGAATTTGATTTGTTTTGTGTTCTTTTAACGTGCTCGAATTTCTTTAATTAATTAAATTAAAGGCCGAATCGAATTTTTATCATGGAAAGGTAAGAAAGCAGTTTTATAATAGTTATTGCTAAAGTATAATATAGATAGATTTGTGTAGTATTTGTATCGAAATATTTTGTTAGATTCGAAGTCGTACGCCATCCGACGCTTTTCTTCTTTTTGTTGCATATTTCAAAATAATTTACCCTAAACTCGGCAATTATTCAGAAATACCATTTTTAATATCGTCGGCTTATTGTGCTAACTCCATTTTTTACATTAAGAATTTTTGGTATCAAACAAAAAGCTTTGTAATCCTATAACATGCTATTGAACCCATAAATGTGCATTAAAAAACCCACAATGATTCCTGCTAACTCCACGAGTTTCAATTTTTTCGTGCAAAACTGCCAACTTGTCATTCGACAATATTTTGTTGGTGTGTTAACAGCGTAGTCGTTCTCATAAATTTTAATTAAAAAAGAACGAATCAAGTAAGAATCACAGAGCAAGTCTTCCTTCACAAGCAATCCTTCTAGTTTGTCTGAGGTAAGAATATAAAACTTTAAAATAATAATAATAATTTGTTTATTTCAGAATTTGATTCCATTTAATTACAATGTCACAACTAATAATAATATAAAAAATAATAATAATGTCAGCAATAAAATGAAATCAGCAAAACAATTGAAAATTAATCAAGTAGGTATCAAACCCGACAAAAAAACGCCTGAACCGAATTTGATGAACCATAGCTAAGAACACTCTCGATCATGCTATAATTTGACTGCAATTTGTTTTTGTTTCTTAGCTGGCATTGTATCACTGCAGGGCCGCCCTTCCCTCTTTCCGTTCCTCTTTATGGGCCAGTTTGTTTCGACATCTCTTTTATGTCCGTTGGAAGACATCTTAGTGTTTGGCAGATAACCACATTGTTGTTATTTTGGGCCATTTTGGCAGCAGATGTCTCCAGGTCAGTTCCACTTAGGCTGCCAGTCTTTTCTTTGTAGTCGGTGATTTTTATTTCAACATATTAAGCTAAGTTCAATCTCGAGGCTTGTCTAATTGAGATTTGTAAATATTGGCTCAGATCTTGGGCAGTGGGAGAAAACAGTCTCGCCAGCAAACAGGTTAGTAAGCTTCCTGCTGCCAACTATTATGTTGCCCTTATTTTCTCTCCTGGCTTCACCAGTGTCTTGAAGACTTGTTCTAAAGTGGCTTTAACAGATTGAAAGACAGGAAACCTAGATATTTAACACATCATAACTGATCTTACTATCTAATCTAATCTTACTGTGCTATTGCAATAAATATTCTGCAATAAAATAAAGTAGGTATTGTTGTTTCCTTAGTATTCAAGGGCTTGGAATATGGAACTGTAATTTGTAATTCATTTAAAAAAAAAACTTATGACAGATTGAACTATACATATACCGAGCCTGAAATGTATAAATAGTTGAAATAGGTATTCTTCCTTTTTCTCAATTAATCGGCTTGAAGATTGTAGATTGTCAGTTGTTAAAACCCCTTGCCTCTTCTGAATTCTACCTGTTTGATAGGCTATAAAAAACATTGACTCAATAAACATATTCAAGAAGCAGCTCGCCGAACACATTATTAAAAGCAAGTTAAAATTATCAAAATACAACTGAATGTGCTGTATGAATAAATGTTTAAAATATTGGGATGTTTTTGTGTATTTGGATCCAATATCTACGATGACAAACTGTATAAAAAATAATCATTAATTAATTATGTTCTCATGGAAGTGATGTAATATATTTATATGAGAATAAATAATCTTTAAACCCAAACTTATAGCAAATATGAGTCTCAATTACTTACATAAAATGGTAAAGATGTACTTAACACAACTGTAGGGTTACCCTCAACTCTTATAGTGATGTAGTTGGCTCATGTCAGTTTTTATCTTGCTTATTCTGTAGTGTGAGACAAAAGTTCAAATGAGCCTACTTTAAATTGTGACAACTGCACAAGATAGAGGATATTATTAATATTAAATACAATTTACATAGATTCATTATATTTACCACATAAAATGAATCTATGCATTATTTTTTAATTTATATTCTGTAAAATTAGATCTTTATTTTTTTTTATACAAATAAGAAAATCAGCTAAATCCCTAAAAAAATATAAATTTTTAAACAAACAAAATATTTTTTATTGCCAAAGTTACAGTTATTTTGATCTGTAAGTAACAAAAATGGCCAACACCTTTTTTGCAATTTAAAAGTATATGATCACTGTAAAACAATAATTCCATTAATAAACTATGTGTTTCTTACATATTACCAATGGGATATTTGTTTTTTTTTTTATTTGGGTTTTTTTTTCTCATTTCCCACAAGTTGAACGAAATGGAGTTAGCCGGTTTATATAAAATATCAAATTATACAATTGTTAAATTTAAAGTTTTGTTGGTAGGTATATGTTTTTTTTGACTTCCTTGTTTTGTAGAACAGCCGATTCTATTTTCACGACTTCCGAGTTGTGACACGCCCTCTATAATATATTAAATTGTTGTCTGTTTTCAGAGTAAATATTGTTTTGGTGGAGGATTTACCGGCGGGCGAACCATTAGAGAAGCCACTCCACCCAAAAAAAAGGCGCATTTGGAACCCGTAAGTCCTTGATGGTAATAAATGTTGTTAATCTTATAATTATCTTGTTAAATCAAATGTTATTGAATTTCAACAGCTCAGAGGAGGATACCAGGACCCCAGTAGACGTTAACTCGTCTCCGGCATCGTAAGTATCACTAATGAATATTATGCTAAATTTATAGCTTTGAGAGTGGAACATTAACGATAATTCTTCTTTTAATTTCTTTGAATGTTGGCAGCAGCGACCCAGTCACGCCGCGGAGTGCAGCGGGCAGTAGCGGCCCAGTCACGCCGCGGAGCGCAGCGAGCAGTAGCGGCCCGGTCACGCCGCGGAGTGCAGTGGGCAGTAATGGCTCCATCACGCCGCAGAGCACAGCGGGCAGCTCGCGTTCTCGGAAAGTGTATGTATCATAACACTGTCCAAATCGTTGCAAATTGGTAATATACTCGTATTTCTGCCTTATTGTTAATTTTCTGTTTAAAGGGAGGCAATAATAGTAGATTGTTACACAAGGGGCTAAAACGACCCATTGTAACGAGGTAGATTTTTACTCCCGAGCTTTAGCCAGGGAATAAATAGAAACCGAGTTACAATGGGTTTTTAGCGCTGTTTGTTACACTCTACTTTTCACTTCGTTTGCGAGAAAATAAAATAATCCAATACAATAATTCAAAGTTTATTTTATTAAAAATGAAATGTACATTTAACGAGATGTTTGCAAAGAGAATATATTCAAATAAATATATTCCAAAGAGATAATTCCACTTTTGAATAAAGACTGTTTCGTGTATGTAGGCTCTTTGGTAACAGATAAAAATTGAAAATAAAAATTACTTTTCCCCCCTAGAGCTTAAAATGCTATTATATATTTTCCCCGCTTTACTACGCTACAATGACGGGCTTTTAGAGCAAGAGGAGTGAAAAAATTATTTTGTATATATATTTAAGTACCTAAGAACTAAAGCTTTTCAATGACATATATATAATTACTTCTGAATAAAATACCAATATTGACCTCTCCTTTATAACTTAGAGGATGGAACATTAACGAGTTTGTTTTTAGGTCAAGGCGAAAACTTACCTACCAGCGGCCTACTGGGACTACGGAAATCAAGAGCAAACAGAATCCAGGTACAGTATTTGTTGATTTTCGCTTGTAATTACGTTAACTTACTCCATTTCCAAAATTAACAAATTTCTAATTTACTGATAATATTAAATTTGGAAACTATGTGTTTGATCAGGAAGCGAGGGCGAGTCAAGCGAAAGCGGGGAAGACGAGGAGCTTGAAGAGTCTCTGCCTCATCTTCCTCCTTTATTACCAAGGAGACTGCAGTCAATTTTGGACACGCCGGTAGACGACCACATGGACTGGGTGCCTGAAGAAGAACCGGAGACATCTCCGTATGATTACCTTTCACATCAACCAAGTACTATGTATAGTTTTGAATGGAGAGCATTTCCAGATTCCCCGATTCCTCCTGAATCGAGGAGGGAAACCTTCTCCCAGAATAATGTTGGTCCAACTCTCCCACTGGATGACCCGTATAATGCTTTCACAGCGATATGGGATCGTCCAATAATGGAAAAAATTGTGCTGGAGACAAACAGATACGCGCATAATCTAGCCGAACAGATGATTGATCAAGATAACATAAAGGATAACAGTCGCATTTTACAGTGGTACGATACCTGTGTCGACGAAATGTACATATTTTTCACTATAATAATGGTTATGGGAATTGTCGTTAAGTCCCGGCTTGACGAATATTGGAACAAAAATAATGACATGATGAGCACGCCTGGTATCAGTTCATTCATGTCTCTTCGTCGATTCCAATTGTTGAGTAAGTGCTTGCATTTCAACAATAACGAGATCATGAATGGACTAGAACTGGACGCTTCACAGGCGAAATTGTTTAAAATTGAACCGATTATCACACACCTGAACAACAAATTCCAACAACTGTATGTATTGGACAGGAACGTAGCTTTGGACGAGTCTCTGTTGCAATGGAAGGGTTTGTTAAGTATTAACCAGTTCATTCCGAATAAGAAAGCTAGGGTAGGTGTGAAAAGTTACGAAATATGCGAGTCCAAAAGTGGATATCTATGGCGTTTTGAGATTCACGCTCATGAAAAGCATGCTAGGCAGCAAAACCCCGATCCTGTGAGTGCTCCGATTCCTTCAATCGTTTTGAGGATGGTTCAGGGTCTCGAAAACAAGGGATATACGCTATGGATGGACAATTATTACAATTCACCAGCTCTAGCTAGAAAATTAAAAACTTTAGGATTCGATTGCGTTGGGACATTGCGAACCAATCGGCAGTTTGTGCCAGAGGACCTCCACAATATTTCTAAGTCGCAGATGCGGCCAGGAGAAATCACCGGTTTGACTTCAGGCGATGTAGATCTGATGGTTTGGAGGGATGTGAACCGAGTAGCGACTATCTCCACGTACCATGGAAACTCGGCTAGCGTCTGCAATGGGAAGACTAAGCCGATTCTAATCTCAGATTACAACATCATGATGGGCGCCGTGGATAAGAAAGACCAAATGCTAGCAATGTATCCCTTAGAAAGGAAACGGACGCAAATATGGTACAAAAAATTGTTCCGGAGATTACTGAACGTCTCGCTGTTGAACGCGTACATTCTAACCAAAAGCTCGCCTAAAGCAACCGTGAATACACATCGTGAGTTTCGAGTTGCTTTAGTACGAATATTGTCTAAACGACACTCCGCGAAGACTGTAGTCCTTCCATACGAACCGAAGAGCAAGATCTTTTTGGCCAAAAAACACAATTTAGAGCAATACGCCATGCTGTCAACCGGAAAGACACGGATACGGCGAAATTGTGTAGTCTGTAAAAAACGAACATCCTTTTACTGTGGGGGATGCTCGAAGACAGTTTGCTTAGGTCAATGTTTTATCACCTTACATTCTTAGTTATTTGACCTTTCCGTTCATCTGAATTTCATCTAGATCCATTCAGTCGTTATAAATGTCTAGAGCCTTTCTTACCAAATTTCATTTAAATCGGTTCAATAATTACACATGTACGGTGTTCAGCACTGAATTTCATTTAAATCCATTCAGTCGTTACATATCCACCGGGTACTATCTTACCGAATTTCATCAAAATCCGTTCAGTAAATACACATCCATAGCGTGCATCACTGAATTTCATCTAGGTCCGTTCTGTCGTTACATGTCCACAACTCCTACCTTACTGATTTTCACCAAGATCCGTTCAGTCGTTACATGTCCACAACCCCTATCTTACTGATTTTCACCAAGATCCGTTCAGTCGTTACTTGTCCAATACATTCCTCACAGAATTTTATCAAAATTTTTGCAGTCATTACATGTCCAATACATATCTCACCGAATTTCATGTAAATCGGTTCAGTCGTTACACCCCCACAGCGTATCGTACCGAATCTCAATCAAATTCATCAAAATCCGTTCAGTCATTACATGTACATTGCGTATATCACTGGATTCCATCTAGGTACATCCGTTCAGTAATTTCATTTAGTTGTTGTTCGAATTAGTAGGTTCGGTCAGAGTCACTAATTTAGTAAAAAAATTACTAATAATAATAAAAAGATATGTGCTTATTGAACAGACACTGACATGGATATATAAATATGCACTTTTTACACTGTAACATCCTTATATTACTAACTTTCTGTACAAAGCCAGATACACGATAAAACAGCCGTATCCATAGTTATGTGGCCCGCCCTTATTGGTTTTGTATTGTGAATTGGTTCATGTTTGCTGATGATTTGTAAAAAATGTTTTTTTTTTTTTATTGTGACTAGTATGTTTTTGGATGTTTTAGTGTTTAAAAGAATGTATAAAAATATTTTGAAATAAAGCAAGGCATCTTCACTTTACACTTGCCATGCCGTCTTTTCTTTATTCATCGGAGGAGCTTTTGTTATTATTTGTAAATTACAAACATAAAAACTTAACATTTCTAATAGCTAAATTATTGTATAGCTATAGGCTAAGCCACTATTAAATTTAATAAAACTAACGAAAACTATTGTTTTATAAAAACATTTTTGTTTAACAAAAACAATTCAATAAACAAAAGAAACAAGACTGAAGACACATGACTGTATAAGTTTCTCAGTATCAAGCTGTAAACATTAAATTTTTTTTTGCTCCATGCTCCGCAGTTTTTAAGAGGCATGTGTTCGAAAGCTTATTGCGTAAAAAAATGTATTGAGAGGTGTTGTTTTTACCTGTCTACGTAAGAAGGTGTTGTTTTTCGAGTGTATGTATCTAAAGAATGCTCATTTATAATCTTTTACAACGATTTTACCCATATACCTATAATAATAAAAAAATATTTAATTCCTTACAAAATAATCGATTTTTATATACGAGTTGAATGTAGTTTAGGTTTTAAAGATAAATTTATAAAATAAATGTTGTTTTTAATCATTGTTTGTAGAATGTAAGGTAAGGACCCCATTCGGATAAATACATTTTACCCGATTTTACGCATAATTTCTCACAAAAACCGTACACTCAACAGACTGCAAAAACTGATTTTCTGTAGTCAGGTATTTTGTTTTTCTTTTAATATACATACTTGTTATAATTGATGTATATTTGTATTATAATGCCTCGGTGAATATGTACTTAATTTTTGTATGTGCTTCACTAATTCCAAAACAATTTAATATAATTTATTACCTTTAGTTTAGGTTAGGTTTAGTTTTAACAAACTTCTTGTATATATAATTTTTGTGATTATTACTTCTAAGTTATTGTACATAAATAATGTTACAATAATTATTACTTAAAATTGAATAAAATTCTTATGTAAATAAATCAATAATTTGTTTAAAAAATGGTTTTTATTTAAAAATACACTGATTTATGTAAGAGTTGGTAAAAAAGCGCATTCTCCACTTTAGGTCACTTAGAGGATACTTTGTATAAAAAAACCGGACAAGTGCGAGTCAGACTCTCCCACCGAGGGTTCCGTACACACTAGTAAATAAAAGGGGAAAATTATATATATTTTTTCCTTCGTAAACCGGAAAATATACATCGTAAAAATCTGGTTTGGATTGGTTCAGCCGATAAGTCGTGAAGAGGTAACACGCAGATGTACGACAGACAATAGTTACTTTCGCTTTTAACATATTAGTTTGATGATTTACAACAATACATGAACATACACATTACATAATTATAATATCAGTTTATAAATACTCACTTCTAAATATTGCTAATCACAGTAAGATTTCCCTGACAAAAAAATCTTTACTCTTTTTGTGGAGTGAAAAAGAGACAGACCTCTGTCGTTCACGCACGACGAAAAGAGTGGAGAAAATAATGTAACTTTTTTATTGGAAGTGTAAGTTTCAGTTGTAATCAGCTGTTTTGTAGTGGGTGAAAATCATTTTAAAGATTCCGTTATATACGTGTGAAGCATATTAGTCAGTGGCGTAGCAAAGGGGGGGCGGCGGGGGCGGGCCGCACCGGGTGTCACCTGCTTTGGGGTGACACCCACCCGGTCTCTCAACTTTAAGAACAATGTACAAACAAAAAAAATCGCTAGCACAAAAATTTATTTTTCGGGAATTCCTCCACTAGCACTAGCTCAGCTCTATGTATAATTCGGGGATTCCCGCAAAAGAGCCTGACGCTGTCGTGAGGGGTTCCCCGTTCCATAATCGCGATCTTTGACGTCTCAGTTGCAACATTTCTCATTTGTTTCGTGAAGTGTGTTGTGTTTGGTTGGCGTGAATTGTTAAACGTGTATTTATTATTGAATAATATGATAATAATAAATGATCCATGACCTTTATCATATAAAATTTATTGCTTTTTACTTTCGATGGGGTGACACCACCAACTTCCGCACCGGGTGCCACCCAAGGTAGCTACGCCACTGATATTAGTTAACTTATCAAATCCTTATTGAAGTATGTTTTAACTGTGGATAAGTTTGCATTAAAATATGATTATTTGAGGTCGTAACACTTGAGCAAAAAGCGTACAACTGCCCCCTTACTCAGAACTCATTCGGAATCTATATCTCCGTCTCTGTCATTCTCTATGGAAGTGACAAAGACGGAGATATGTACATTCCAAATCCGAATGAGATCAGAATAAGGTCAGCCCCTTATTCTGAACTTCGGATTTAGCCGAAAAATTCTCGAGTAGTGACCGCGCACCGGTAAGTGCAGCGTAGGAAGACCAGCCACTAGATCGACAGATCACTTCATACAACCGGCAGGAAGACGCAAACAGTGCAGAAAAATGCGAAGCGCGTTTATCAGGTCATTTTGGAATCTATAGGGGAGGCCTATGTCCTGCAGTGAACTTCTTATCGCAGAGAAAAAAAAACTAACTAAAAACTCACTTTTGAAGTGAAGTGTTTTTTTACCTTCTACGGCAATGTTAAAAGGAAGAAAGCCAAAGGAAAACAGAGTAGAGATTAAAACCCTAATTATATATCTTTTGTGAGAAATACAATGTCTCTTAAGATAATTATTGCAAAAGATCATGATTTTTCATCAAAACATAGTCTGGTTTATTCATTCAACTTATAGCTTGCTCATATATACTTACCCACATTCTTCTACATAATGATCTCACGCCACAAATCTATTGCAAACGACAAAAGCGCTGCTACCAAACCACATCAATTACCTACTAAACCATCCATGTACATCCGCATTTATCGTTCAACATATATAGCACAGCCCTAACACCCCACCCGGGAACAATGTCTTTAACGGGAGTGGGCGCCGCGCCAATCACAGCTCCCGGGTGCTAGGGGTGGCGGAACTTTGCGAGGAAATTCAATTAAACTTGAGCGCCCGCCTTTATCTGATCATTCCGTGGAGAGACCGGCTACGTAACGAGATGAAATAGGGTTGCCAAGTTTTACTAACATTTTATTACGTTTTATTTAGTTCTCAATACCAGCCACTAAGCCGTGAAACATAAGCCTATCTTTGTTTAAAAATCTTAGTCATCACATAAATATCAGCTCGCATTTTGTTTTTCTACCGGACTGCCCCAAAAAGAGGTAAATAATATTTTTCAAGTTACTCTTTGAAATTAGATGTGTATGTGGAGTCTGTTTGATTAAAGGACTATCGTGGCAAAAACTTTTCTATTGAACAAAATTATGAAAGGACAGCAGCGCCGTCAATACCACATTATTTCTCTATCTGAAAATATTCTGTTATATCTTATTGTATTTTGAAATGTGAAATGTTGTTAGATCTTGTCTTTAATTGCATACAGTGTGCCTTAATTTTTTTTTGTATAAAATTTTAAAACATCTCGCGTAAACAAATAAATTTAGTTAATCAGACTATTTTAAATATCCGATATTGCAGACTACGGTGCAGAACGTAAACTTATTTTTCTAACTTATTGATTATTTGATAGGTGGTAACCCTGTCTTGAGCCGATATTTGGTAAATCCCCATTCTGAGCAGAGCGTCGAGCGAGACTCGTCGCTAAGCCGACCTGTGACGTTATCTGACCTCGCTTACTTACTACCCTCTTTACTTAGAAACAGCGAACAATGTTTAGGCACAAATATTAACATTCTTCTTTTCTCTAGTGCCATGCCACGTGCTTAGTTTGGGACGCCACGTGCTTAGCCTGTTACCTGTCAGTCGCTCGGTCCTCGCGTCGGGGCGGCTGCTGAAGATGCCGCGAATAAAAAACGCCAGAAGTGCGCGGCTAAGGAGGTGCGGTATGATTTCGTACACATTGCTGCCGAGACTATGGGCAGTTGGGGCACTGAAGCCAAAAATTAGGTTCGCGAGTGAAAGCGTCGGATAAGGGAGAAGTGTGGTGAAGATGGGTTAGACAAATGACATTCTAATTTCGTAAACGCCAGTAGAATAGAAAATGAATGTATGAGAATGGCTGGTGCAAAGTACATATTATGTCCATCGTTATTCAACACTAACGCGGCTAGCGTCATGGGTACTTTTTACCCGACTGCTTAAACTTTTAAGGATGGTTGTTTTTAGAAAGTGTGTATGTATATATGTATGTCGTGACAAGGGCGTCGCCAAGGGGTAGCAGGGAGGGGCCGCTGCCCCCCCCCCCCCCCCCCCCCTAGAGATAAAAAAAATTAAAAGCTTCATGCTCTCGACGGTACCTACAATTCATATTTTTCTCATCCTCCATAATACCTGGGCCATGGGCTGGCGACGACCTTGCATGTGACGGCACGTCCAGGCTTAAGCATTTCGAAGTGTAAGCGTTTGTAGAAATAGAAAAGTTTGCTTGCCTGCTGGTGGCTGGTGCAAAGTATCTACATAATGTCCATTGTCCATCGGTATATAAATAGGGCCTCGAATTCTGTGGTCCATCGCTATTCAACACGGTAACGCGGCTAGCGTCATGGGTATGTATGTTTTTATATGACAGCCTACAGTCTAAACGGCTTGACCGAAATTGATGTGTGAGGTGTCATTAGATTCGTCTACACTCCCTGAGTGTCATTGGCCATGTATTTTTTAATATTAATGTTATATCTCTTGCAAAAATATTTTTTATTTTTATTTTTGCAAGATTGATTTGCAAGATGCGATTTTTTGTAACCTCCAACGTACTTTTTCATCATAATCAAGTGATTTAAGTAGAATTATTTTATAGAATGCACATTTATTTATAATCTATTACAGCGATTTTACGCATTCTCACTCACGAAAAATGTACACTCAATAGCGTATCAAGCGTAACGAAGTCATAAGTTATACTGCAAAAACTGCTTGTCAGCAGTCGCATATTTTGTTTTTCTTTTAATTTTCCTGGTACGGGCGGGCTTTTTGACCTTTGTCATTTAAATCTTAATCCGTGTTTTTTTATTTATTAGATTAAACCTATTACCACAGAATTCGCCCTATTTACATTTAAGATTTGTACATAATTGACTCCGTTAAATGTATTTAGTAATGATGACTATATATTAATTAATTAGATTAGATTCTGCTTGAAGGCTAACCTCATGTTTTAATCGACGATGCTTAGTCTATTCACTCACAAATTAAAGATACCCAGATTATATCTATCGGGGAACGCAGGTTTAGGTAGTCAAAATTCAAATTCTATAGCAATTTGAGCAATAAGTTTGTCCAGAAAAAAGGCGAATGACATTAGAGGATCATGCAGATCATCGCACATTCACCGAAATATATTCGTTACAAGCAAGTTTGTTATATTCAAACTTTATTATATGTATCTTTAAAATCTCTTTTTAGGGTTCCGCAGTAGCCATAATTATATGTAAAGAAGGGATGTTTTTTCCGCTTCGGCCGCGTATGTAACTTATTTATAGTTTCGTACGAAACATAATTATTCTTGGTACGATACAAGTCTTTTTTCCGTATTCGTAATCACGGTGTTTATTACGTAACTGATTACGAAGTAAACATAATTATTCTTTAAAGAAACTGAACGTTTCGATAAAATATGTGTCCTGTATTTGTAACCTCTTTGCTTCCCTAGTACATACACAAAAACATACAACCAAATACACATTTTTTACAGTTTTTATATAAAATTATTTTTACGTGCTTGCAATAAAAAGTTCGCGACAGTTTTCAATCTCATCCCATCGTCCGTTGAATAGGTTCCTTAAATAGGAACAAAGTTTCATATAATATTTTCTTCTCAGATATAATGTGTACGAAATATAGTGTAATAAAATGTGTCCCTCCTCCTGCATTTTTAAACTATTAGACCTAGAAATTTATGACTAACCATAGTAATAAACCACATTAAAAAGTTTCAACAGTTAAAATATTTTGAACACTCTGAGCCTTACTGAAAAACGTTACTTAACTTTAACCAACGTCTTAAATTCTCTGTCTTCTTTCCGCAATTGTCATTACGTTTTAGCGAGAAGTTGACAAAATATGTTAAGCATTGCTTAAAGTTAAGTAATGTTTTTCGGTAAGGCCGTCTGTGATTACAACTTATTGTAATATAGTGTTATATGTAAAATACTTAAGTCGTTATGTTAAAGAAGTCGTTGGCCTTTTTTGCAAAGATGTATTAACAAACAATATTTGTCAAGTGATATTTAAATTTATATCATTAGCTACGGAACCCTAGCATATGCACCTCTCGTTACAGTCTTGACCACTTATTAATTTATAATCACGAGCATTTGCAATTTTCTGCCAAACTCATTCACTGTAATGAAAATAAATTGTAAATTAGGGCAAAACCTTACATTGTGAGTTGATCAAGACAATTTAAACCTTAATACAGAGTGTTTAAACAGGTTTTTCAAGTATCTATAACGCAATAATCACTGGATTTGCTGTTAGGAGACGATAAGTGTCAGTGGAAACCGTTTCCTGAACCGTAAGAAAATTGTCACCCTCGTTTTATAAGATATCCTTAATTCTTTATTATATATAACCTTAGTCTGACGACTAAGGACTGAAGTACTGTAGATAACCTCCGTCGCAAAAAGGGGGGAGTGAGCTTGAGAGCTTGACTTATGTGTCATAATAAATTTAATACTAGTACATAAGTAGTAAAGTAAAAGACTCACGGCCTTACCGAAAAACGTTACTTAACTTTAACCAAAGACTTACGTAAATAGGGTCTCGAATTCTGTGACTTTAACCATCGTCTTAAATTCTCTGTTTTCTTTCCGCAAGACGTGTCAGCGAGAAGTTGACAAAACATGTTAAGCATTGCTTGAAGTTAAGGAAGGTTTTTCGGTAAGACAGTCATTTCTCAAACACATTTAATTAAACAACAATCAACAATAACAAACGACAACAAAATAGAAAACAACATCACAAATATTCGACACTAAAATCAATGTGATCCAAGTTAATTTTCATACATAAAAATCATTTTTGGTAATTTCTAAAACTGATTTTTATGTATGAAAATGAACCAAATTGAAATTTTTGTTGAATATTTGTGATGTTGTTTCTGGTTTTATAAACGACGATTTTTTTATAAGTTCATTCAGTCATTTTATATCTTCAAAAAGTGGGTATGCGCGAGTGAGACTGACGATGGTTGGACTACAGAATCTTAAGTATATCCCGGAGCTTAAACGGCTTGACCGATTTTTAGGGTTCCGTACCTCAAAAGAAAAAAAAACTGAACCCCTAAAGGATCACTTTGTTGTCTGTCAAAACGCAAGGGAATCAAAACCTATGGGGTACTTTCCGTTGGCCTATATAACTAACTTTGAAATTTGGCAAAAAGCATCGTCATATAGTACACATAAAGGGAAAATTCCGAAAACTGTACATTTTTAATTTAATCACATAAAATCAGCCGAATATTTCGTAAAAACGCATAGTTCGACACTCGCAAGGGAATTAAAACCTATGCGGTACTTCCTGTTGACCTATAACTTTGAAATTTGGTAAGAAGCATTATCATATAGTACACATAAAGGAAAAATTCCAAAAACTGTACATTTTTTATTTAATCACATAAAATATGCAAGGAAGGAGGGTCCAAATTCTAAAGTGCTTTAACCGTATCATGTGAGGTATTATATGAAAGAGCTTAATTAGCAAAAGCTAAAACAGGTTATATTTTTACGATGTATATTTTTCGATTTATGAAGGAAAATATAAAAAAATATACAATTTCCCATTTTTATCTACTACTTTGTACGGAACCCTCGGCGGGCGAGTCTGACTCTTGTCGGACTCCGACGAACCGGCTCTTGTCCGGTTTTTTTTGTACGAAATGTGAGATTACTCTGTACCCCCCTTACCTTGTACCTGACATAGGTTCTACGATTTCGTGTAGTCTCGGATGTCATGCAAGTACAGTGAACCAGGGCGGCTGAATGCTACCGGCTGATAACGCCTCAAGCCGCTTTGTGTACCCTTGGGAATAGAGTAGGAAGCTCCCGAGAGGGTAGCATCCCATTTGCAAGCTACTAGAAACCTTCATAGAAGGCGTTACGATTAAATCTGTCTAAATAATATGGCTGCTGGCCTATCTTCACTTCGAGCAACTTTTTATTCAGATAGGTAAGGAAACTATAATGAAATGAGAAATATTTAATAACAAGTTTTCTTCGATATCTTATAAATTGGCTGAGGAATAAGAAAATATATGTTTTTTTTCTAATTTGTCGCCAGTATAAATGATAATATCTGTTTTTAGGGTTCCGTAACTCAATAGGAAAAAACGTAACCCCTATAAGATCACTTTGTTGTCTGTCCGTCTGTCTGTCTGTCTGTCCGTCTGTCCGGGTGTCAAGACCCTTATCTCGAGAACGCGTGAAGGTATCGAGTTGAGTTGAAATTAAAACCATATACGCAGATCTATAGTCTTTTGCTGCAGAAAGAAAAATAACATTTCATAGTTTTCGTAAAAAAAGGTTACAGCCGAATATGTCGTAAAAAACGCACATTTCGACACTCTCAAGGGAATCAAAACCTACTTCCCGTTGATCTAGAACTATGAAATTTGGCAAGAAGCATTGTGTTAGAGTACACATATAGGAAAAAATCCGAAATCTGGTCATTTTTAATTTAATCACAAAAAATAGTGTCTTTATGCAAGGCATGAGGGCCCAAATTTTAAAGTGAATTTGTACCATATCATATGAAAGAGCTTCATTAGCATAAGCTAAAACAGGTTTTTATATAATTTTACGATGTATATTTTTCGGTTTATGAAGGAAAATATAAAAAAATATATAATTTCCCCTATTATCTACTAGTTTGTACGGAACCCTCGGTGGGCGAGTCTGACTCGCATTTGTCCAGTTTTTTTATTTATTTACATTGACACAGTCCTGCCAAACTGCTATGTAGATAGCAGTTATATATATATATATATATAAATCAATTGCTGTTCGTTTGTCTCTCTAAAACTCGAGAACAGCTGGGCCGATTTAGCTGATTTTGGTTTTGAAATGTTTGTCGTAGTCCAGGGAAGGCTTAAACGTTGAGAAAATATGGAACAATTGCGAAGAAGATAGTAAAAACAACAATTTCATTTTCCCATAAAATTGTTCTACTTACTTTCCTGTCAAACATTTGACGTTCGTCCCTTCGGTGCGGTAGACTCGGGTCCACTCATTGATAGGTGATACGAAGTACGCCGGGTCATCTAGCTAAAATATAAACAACCAAACCGATTCGAACTACCAAAGCGTTATCAGTATTCATTTATCAGTGCATTACACTCCCACCACAACTAGTGACTGGGCCGTACAGATAAATATTAATACAATGTTAAATATTAACCGATATTAAGCCCAGCCGTCAATTTTCACTGAAAACATCGCTGAAAAGGATTCCATTCGAAAAACCGCATTGCTAATCTACGCTCCGACACGAACAGTCGTAAGTGCCATTTAAATCGTGTTTTATTTAATCTTTACCACTTTAAGGTTAGAGTTCATAATTGTGTGACAAGGTGATGATTTTGGTCGTAAGCAGAAATAGAAGTGTGCGGGAAAAATTGGAAAATGGTGACAGGCTGAGAGCCGTGATAGCGCTCCAATGAAACCGTGGTGGGAAGAATGATAGGGTTGTAGCTTTTTTACCCGACTGCGGAAGAAGAAGGGTTATGTTTTTCGAGTGTATGTATTTATGTACGTTTATATGTTTCTATATGACAGCCTCCAGCCTAAACGGCTTGACCGATTTTGATATGTGAGGTGCCATTAGATTCGTCTTCGCTTCCAGAGTGTCATAGACTATAAGTATTTATTGTAATAATAATAATACATCCCTTACAAAAATAAAAAATGCGTTGTTTTCGTAACGTCCAACGAACTATTAATAATTATGTGAATTTACTAGAATTATTGCCACTGCTGCTTTGTAGTCAGACACATGTTTTCAAACGCCTGTCTAATTTGTTACGGCAACATCGTAAAATCGACGTCTGAGTATTGCTATGACGGACTATGATCATTGCGAAAAACTTAAAAAAAAAAACTCATATCTATTGTTTGTTAAGATAACCGTATATTTTTGATTCCTAATCTGTCGTAATAATTTACTTACCTTTCTTTTCGAAATTATAAGCGTAATTTGTAGCTAGCTGTATAGGAAAACATCGCGAATATTGCCAACCCGCACTTGGACAGAGTGGTGATCTATAGAGAAAGAGAACTATCGCCTGTTTGCTTCGATGACGAAATTCCAGGCGACCTCCTGCGACCGTAGAGGGAGACAGGAAATGTTTTTTTGTTTTAGTGGTTCATATAGAAGTGTTAGAAAGACAGCACAACGCATGTACCTGCTCTGATGTGATATTTTGAAACAAGATGGTTGGACGCCTTCGCTACGCTCGTGCGCCAAACCATCTCGTATCTAATGTTTCCTCTGCATTCTCGAATTAAAAAACCCGTTCATCCCTGAGTTCGTTCCATTCCAGTTGAGTTGTAGAATTAAAAAGAGCCCCCACATTGCCCCCTCAGGTTCAATTAAGCCGGGATTGCGACCGCACTGTCAAGCTCGTTCATTTGGATTTATTTCCCATATTCGTTTTCATGCAACGGTAAATCGGTTATTGTCAATGAAAAGTTTACTTTAATTATTTTTTTACTACTACCTGCCCATAGCTATATAGCACAATATAAAGAACCTTCCTGTATGTAGCTGTAGAATTGTAGATACGCTAAGGTAATTTTATTAGTTACTATATATTATTTGACAGACCTCATGGCTCAGTAGTGGCACGGCTGCCTCCTGAGCTAGGTCGCTGAGCTAGTAGGTCGTGGGTTCAATCCCCACCCAGGGCACATAATATTTGTGTGATGAGCATAGATGTTTGTTCTGTGTCTGGGTATTTATATGTATTTTAAGTAAGTATGTATTTACAAAAAAAGTATAAATGTATTATATCTATCAACCATCTAGTTTCCATAGTACAAGTTTTGCTTGGTTTGGGCTAGATGGTGTTGTGTGAAATGTCCACCAATATTTATATTTATTTATTATGGTACAAAATGGACCATAAGTACCTACAGTAAAAGTTGTACAATATCTACCAATCAAAAATTATTTCTATTACAATTGTACGTGGCATCGTAGCTCTCAAACGGCTATCTATCCGTTGAGTTTTCTTAAAGAATACTTGTTATACTTCGATGAGTATGCATCGGATCTGCATGATGTTACTTACTCTAAATTACCCTTTTTTTCTATCGAACTTGTATCAGACTGTTTTGTGCGTTGGTTTTCCTTCCTTTTCCACTTTAGGAAAAGGTGGTCGGAGCAGAGAGTGCTCTAGATTAAACCAACAATACTGTGACTAGTATAAAAGCTATCCTTTGAAAGTTGAGTTGCCGCTTCCAATCGATGTTTTTGGAAATCCATGGGGGAGGCCTATGTCCAGCAGTGGACTTCTTTTGGCTGAGATGATGATGATGATGAAAGTTGAGTTTATTACTTGATACTGGCTAATGCAGCTCCATTAATAAGTAAGAAACATGTGGCTGATGCGTTCCAAATGATCCCAATAATGGCTTAACGGATTTTAACCGCCTTTAAATGGCCTTTCGTTCAATCAGAATATATTATTGAAAATATTGAAATTGAGGATACAATCACTCATTATAATGTTTATAAATTAAACTATTTTCATTAAAATATTTATAAATAATCTTCGCCCACCGTTACCAGTGAGCACGCCTTGATAACGGTGTTGTTCGTTATCGTTGCTTCGCTATTATTCTTATTAGCGTGATTCGGATTGTTGTTCACTTGAACTGAATTATTGTCGTTGTGGGTAATTTTGACTCCATTTCAACATTGTACTTAGCTTTTTACGAAGGTTCTCGTTTCCCCCCCAAAAGATTAGTAGCCAAAACGACTGCTAATCAATTAACTAAGAAAATAAAATCTTGGGTTTCTTCAAGGGTACCCCTCAGATGAGAAGAAGTGAATAGATATTTTATAGATCGACGAGCTTCAGTTTCCGCCACAATGTCCCATTACTGGCTTTTACAGTATAGGTACTCCTGAAGAGAAACAACGAAGTAACTGGTACATTCTGTTTTTTCTTTTCCAGCATGGAATTGAAGTTTTTTTCTTTAAAAAAAAAAGAATTTGAGTACTTAGTAGTAAATATTTGGGGAACTAAGAAACTTCGAAAAAAGCTATGTACAATGTTTGACAAGGAGTCAAAGCTACCAACTGTGACAGTTGACACTACTGACTACTTTTCCAAGGTCACATAGAAATGTTTGTTTTTTTTAAATATAAAATCAGTCTCTTATTTTATTGTTAAATGATCGGTGTTATTCTTTATACTACAGGTAATGTACATTGTGTAATATTTTTCCCAATATGTAATCGTTACCCAGTCATAATAGTAATCTTTGATCGTTACATAGATATAATAACTTTCCTTGGTTACGAGGCAATGAATTAATTACTTGTCCACAAATCAATCACGATTGACAATACACGAAATAATTCATTTTTACTTGTATGTGCAACATATAATAATTCTTTTACATTTTACAAAAATACTGTGAATATTATTAATGATAATTTTTGTGTTTACCAACTTTAAAATCTAGATAAACACTAGCAGAATGGGTGATCAAGTGGATTCAATGTCAGATGATGAACTCCGGACAAAACTAGCTGAGCATGGTTTTCCTATCATGCCGATAACTGCGGCTACAAGAAAGTTACTCATAAAAAAGTTAAAGGAATGTGAAAAAGCAAAAGCTCCAGGTAATAAAAAGTCCAATACTCTGATGCTGCGGGCAGGTCACTGGTTTGCTTGTAGTATATACACAACACAAAATAAAGTTAGCATTACATTAAAATAATATTGGATTCTTCCAGTTATCATTTGTAACAACTTTTTTTTCAACTAAAGTTTGTAAAACTTTTGGTGAAAAATGTCCTAAAGTTCTCTGCTATCTCTACCAAATGTCTTAACAATTGAATCAGCCACTTAGTGGTAAAACGGTAAAAGTAAACAGACAGAGCTACCTTTACTTCAATAATATTAATTAGGACAAGAGTTCTGATGCTGTGTGCTGCGTGCAGTGCCCTGGTGCACCATAGAGAGGAGAGTGCTCCTCTCTATGACAACCTCATAGTGATGAGGTTGTCATATGTGCAGTGAGGATGCTCTGCAGGCTCAAATGGATGTGGGCTGGTTATATCACTCGATCTACAGGCAACAGATGGAGTGGTCGCAATATAAATTGGTATCCCAGAGAAACCAAGCGAGACAAAAGAAACCTTGGAGAAGATGGTGCGACGTCATTGTTGATGCTGCAGCTACGAGTATAACCTGAACCTGGGAAAGGCACAAGAGAGCAGGAAATGGAAAAACATGGAGGAGGCCTTTATATGCTAAGGCGTCCTGAACTCGGCTTAATTAAATATTCAATTAATATTATTTTGTTGATGGAAATAAAGGCTATTTCATATGTGAATTTCATTATAATTTTAATTTTTAACCAACTTCAAAAAGGAGTGTATTCTCAATTTGGTTGTTTTTTTTTAATGTTTGGTACTGCATAAGCCTATCATTATTTTATTGCTTAAAAGGCCAGATACCAGATTGTTGATAACTTACAGTGTTGTTATCAGTTTATTTAAATAAATATAGAAATAAAATGGTGGACATTTCACACAGAATCAGAATCAGCCACACAATAACATCTAGCCCAAACTAAGCAAAACTTGTACTATGAGAACTAAATATATAATAGAATACATATATAGTTTATAGTTTTTTTGTTGTTGTAAATACATGCTTATAATACATAGAAACACCCAGACAGAATAAACATTCATGTTCTTCCCACAAATGTTTCTCTTGGGTGGGGATCAAATCCACAACCTACAGCTTAGCAGGACAACTGAGTTAGTCAATGTCAACTGTTATTCTATTTCAGAAGCACCAGTCACAACCAGCAAGATGCCGGCCAAGGATTCTAAATCATCTCAAAAACCAAAAGCAGAAAAAAAACGAGGGGTAAGCTATCACAAAAAGTATAAAATAATAGTTCCGTTTTACCACTGGATTGCTTCCACAAGGTAAATTGTACATACAAAACAGGAAGTCTTAGTGAGTTATGATTCATAAATATGGTAACTTAATTTGTACCTATTTCAAACAATTGTATTTTATTTAAATTAAACAACTTAACGGATTTATTGTTTATTTATTTATTTTAAAATTACACATAATTTTATGATCTGATGTTTCGAACACTGCAGTGTCTGTAGTTGCAGGTGTTTGGAATGTCCGATTTCAAATTATGTGATAAATCTGTTAAAAGTTGTTTAATTTCAGGAAACAGGGTTATGTTTTAAAGTGCTAGTATGTTTGTATGTATGTTGGTGTTTATGTAAGTTTATATTACCATTATATCTATATTACCTCCTACAGTCCTACAGCCTGGCTTACTGGCTTGAACGATTTTGATGTGTGAGGTGTCATTAAATTCATCTTCACTCCCTTAATGTCATAGGCTATATTTTTTGTAATATAATAATAAAAAAAATCGCAAAAATTAAAAAATGCGCTTCATCGTAATCCCCAATAAACTTTTTCGTAAAAAATAAGGCATTTTACTAGAATTATCCTAAAGGATTCTCAATTAAACAGCGACTTTGGGCATACTTTCTCACATAAAACGTACACTCAACAGTATATTAAGTGTAACAAAATTATAGTAAGTTAAACCGCAAAAATCGCTCTTCTGCAGTCAAGTATTTTATCATTATTTTAATATAATACTAACTTCTTGTATTTTATCCATTCCAGAGTAGAGTCCTACGGTACATCATATACTCTGCCATAGCCGGCTTATGTGCATATGTTGCAGCATGCTACCTCACCAGAGCACCGGACATGCCACAACCAGACCCTGCCCAGTACTGGGGAACATACCCTATGGAGGCAAAACCTGATACATCAATCAGTCCATTCAAAATTGAATTTCCAGATGAGGTGTGTAAACATTTTCAACTGACTTCAAAAAAGGACTGTTTGTTTTTTTACCGACTTTAAAAGAAAGAGGTTAACAATTCGGCTGTTTTTAGCTAGCAACTAGGGCATTATTATCTATGACCATTGGAATTAGAAGCTTGGCAAAAAAGTATAAATTAAACAGTTTAATCTGTCATGAGTTAAAGACAAATCTGAAAAGAACTGTAATTTTTGATATTTATGATTTTCTGTGCATAACTCCCTATTTTTGTGACTATCCCTAAATGGACAATTTTCCAAACGATTTGCGATAGTGGCGACCCCATTATTATCCAAACCTTTATTTACATACGCGTAAAAATTCAACTCCGAAAATTGGACTTTAAAAATTACAGTTGAATTTACAATGACATCCACAGTGCAAGCCGAATACAGACAGCGAATATCCCCCAAAATGTTAAAATCAAATGCTCATTGTGTTCCACAGATAGTGAATGATCTGAAAGAGCGTCTCCTCCACCACCGGAAGCCGCCCCTCCCACTAGAGAATGCCGGCTTCACGTACGGTTTCAACTCGAATTTTCTCTCACAAGTGGTGGACTACTGGCGGAATGGTTACAACTTCAAGGACAGAGAGAACTTCCTGAACCAGTACCAACATTACAAAACTAAAATACAAGGATTGGATATACATTTTATGAGGGTGGTACCGAAAAATTTGGATGACCTTGAGGTGAGTAGAGTTTGAGGTTTTTTATGGTTGTGTGTTTGATTACAATTGAGGATATATTATGTTAAAGCTACTCTCACCTACTAAACGTATCCATTAGTAGTCAAGTAAAAATAAATCCATTTGTATGGAGCAGATCACAGTATTTGCAACTGGGGGGATTCTTTGAAATTATGATAGGAAAATAACTAAATATCATAGGTCAACAATAATCCCCGATTTATAGACTAGCTGCGTTCCGCGGTTTCACTCGCGTAGTTATGAAAAACGGTGATGAGTATGATGATGATAAGTAGCTTATGTCCATCTCCAGGTCCAAAGCTATCTCTATACTAATTTTCATAACGATCGTTTCAGCCGTTTGAGTGTGTAAAGGTAACAAAATTAGCTTTTATAATATCATTATGGAATTGTGTCAAATGTATTTCAAAACACCAGTACATTCATTTAAATAACAATAAACTGAGTTGTCTTTTATGTTGTCACAAATCTTATTTTTACTAGACTATAGGGAGTTGTTGTTGAGCTATTAGGTGGATGCGGCAGGTTCCTCGCTCGCACGCGACCCCTTTTTACCGATTTCAAAAAAAACTATTCCGCATAACTCCGTCATTTAGGAACCAATTTGATTAATTTTTTTGTTTAAAAGAATATATTTTTAGATTGGTCCCGTAGACATTTCATCAAAATCGTTCAGTAGTTTGTTTTGTAAAACAAATTGCGCATTTTGAAGTCGGTTCTTTGAGTTTTTTAAACATGACTATGACCATTCATCGCTTTGGGGTTCAATAAATCGATAAAAAAAAAAGCAAGAAAAAACATATTTTATTTTTATACACCATACACTACAACAAAAAGAGAGAACACAAATAAGTAAGACTATTGAGTCTAAAAAAAATATGCAGTTATCGCTGTAGTATCTGGTGTATCAAAAAAGGTAAGTGCTCAGCTATTATTTATTTATTTATTTAGTTTATTGGTACACAAACAGAATACAGTCTTTACAATTTTCACAATGTACAATTTATAATTTGGACCTAAACTATATTCCTAAAATATATTCCTTAAATGTATACACAACATGTTATAATTACAATTACAATAATAATATTTTCAGTTTCAAAAGTAAAAGAAATAAAAAGAAAATTGGTAACATCACTTGATTAGCTTAAATTAATTAAACTTCATCATCATAATCATCATATGCAGCAAACACAATATATTATGAATGGGATTCGATGAAATTTACCAATGCTCATTGACTGTCTGTTGTCTGGCAATGGGCATGATGACCATTCTCAGGCCTCATTTACGTAGACGCGGGATGCCGCGCGTCGCGTGTGGCGTGGCGTCTCGCGGCGCGTCAGGCGTTTTTTCTGTTTACGGAGCGGCGGCGCGTGCAGCGGCACGTTACATCGCACGCGTAAACACAAACATATAGCAATATTCGATCTTGTTTATAGAGACGCGAGACGGGACGCGTGGCGGTGCCCGCCGCTGTGCCCGTGGCGACTACGCGTGTAGGGAAGCACGCGGCGGGCACCGCTGCGGCGCACGCGGGGCGGGGTTCAAACCGATACCGACTCCGACTAGAAGGTTCCGCCGCGGGCAACGCTTCATCGAGAATTGACGCTACGTGCGCCGTGGCGGTGCACGCCGCGTGAGACGGTGCGGTGCCAGCCGCGGGCTCCGCCACAAAAAACGCTTCATTTCAAACAAATATGTGTAAAATAGCTTCTCCGTAAACGCACTCATACGACGCCATACGTTTGAATTCAATGCGGGCCGCGCCGCACAACGCGACGCGCGACGTCCCGCGTCTCCGTAAATGAGCCCTCAGTGTCCTAAAAGTTAGATAGATAAATAAACTCTTTATTGTTTACACCTTAACTAAAACACAAATTACATAGCTAAAAGGGCTTACATGCTAGTGAAACAACAGGCGGCCTTATCGCTAATAGCGATTTCTTCCAGACAACCTTCGCGTTGGGTTAATAGTTAACCGATAATGCAGCAGTTCTGGATGTAGGTCTCTGAATGGGCAACGCAACTATTTGAATACTTGATAATACGGATACAAAAACTCTCACCCCGGCAAAATCGTTTAACTAAATAGCAGCTTTACCTTCGATGTTATAAAGTGCAATTCAGCTCGCACAAATGCGGAGTGCCTACTCATGTAATCACATACGACCCACAAGGTACCTCTTATCAATCACGATGCGCAATCCAAGGCTTCGCGACGAACTACACAGCCCAATATAATTGCACCTAAAGGATTTCACGCAAGTACCTAGAATTCAAAGTATGCTTGGCCTACCTATAAGAATGATAATCGTTAAGCATGCGTCTTCATTTATATGAAAACCTTGCGTGCCACATTTTTGGTATCGACTGTAACTATATCGACTATCACACAAACGATTTTGTGATGGAATGCTCCATCCGCGCGAAATCTATTCAACCCAATGCATCCGCGCGCTTGTACGCTAGTAACTGGTTGACATAACATCGAATCGGAAGTATATATCGCCTGTAATTAAATAAATCATAGGTCGTCAACTGTGTTTTTTTATACTGTTGACACGCTAGGTACATACACTTGGGGTATCTATAGAAGTATGTGGTTCGTAGCTATGATTCATAAAAATCTGCGATTGTTTTTGTATGTGTTACAATTTTTAAGTTCCTTTTGAGGTACTCGTATGAGTCGTAAGACCCTATAATCAAACAACTTTTACTTACTATGTAATATTTTTTATTAAAGACGCTACACATAGGTATTTTAAATACATTTTCTCTCTCTCCCTCTCTCTCTCTCGTTAGAGCACAGACATTTATTTTCGCTACGCTCGTTAGTGAGTAACAAGTATAAGTTTAGAAAACTCAAAACCCCCGACTAAAAAAGCGGCTGAACCGATTTTGATGAAACATACCTAACACTCCCGACTAATTCACCTTTCAAACTAAAAAAAAACAAAAAAGGTTCATCCGTTCAGACACACATACACAAACACGTAAAACTTATAACACCCCGTTATTTTTTCGTATCATGCTGTATCATTGACGGTTTACTTCGTATCAATGAGTTTATGTATATTATTTGCATCGTCAAGTCGTGCTTTCAAGCAACCTCCTTCCATGTTCCTCTTTATAAAACCACCGAACATATAGAAATCTTCAAGCTCCTGTAGGGTCTTCCCTTTAGTTTCCGGTACATACCTCATTATAAAACATAAACATAATGATATATTTAACGCGTATATCAGAAAAGTACACCATAGTCCAATATACTGCGTTATGTATGGCGATAATTTAAGGGACGACGCGTATAAAATACAATTGAATATGATCAACAATGCACCGCCTAAACTTCTATGCTTAACAGGCATTAATTCTACTGCTATTATGAAAACTATACTGTGAAACCCGATACTTGTACAAGTTGTATACGCCATCAGGGAAATTATTAATAGTAAGGAGTTTTCAGATAAAACGCCTAAGCTTTGTAAACCAGATATAAGACTAGAGAACAGTAAACATACTGTAGCCGCGCTGGCGCTGTAGAATAAAACAGTTTTGTTGTTCAATTTTCTTATAACGAAATTAGTTATGGAAAATCCACTTAAAACTATGACATACATGACAATGCTACCGTAAAATACAGCAGAGTCACTGTTAGTGGATTTCTTAACGATTTCAATAAAGTACACGTATATCGCATCGATTCCTCCCCAGTACATTATAAGGAGAATGATGAAGATATGAAAGCTTGGCACATAGAAATCTCTTCTAGAAATGTTCCTCCACAAATCGTTAATGGTAAATCTTTTTGGCGTACTGCTCAAATTTTCCTTTTGTGCTGCGATCAGCTCTAGTAGTTCATTCTTGGACTGCTCGTCGATGTTTCTTAATTTTTTGAATGCTCGCTCACACTTTTCAAATTCTCCTCTACAAGCGAGCCAGGAAGGTGACTCGAGCCACATCAAAGCTAGTGATGTAGCAGTTACAATGGGAACCAACATTATAATGCTAACGGTTTTGTAGTGGAGATAGCGGCCGAGAATCCCGCATCCTGCCATGCCAACGCCTTGAGCTATCCCGAACGCTTGCAGCGATATGTGGCGATACCTGGGTTCCAGCATTTCTGTCATGGCTATGTAACAGACTGGCAGCAGACTGTTGGTGCCCAAACCGTGGAACGATTCGCTTATAAATAATTCTGTAGCGGTAGTGGCTGTATAGGCAAAGATCCACCCGATCATGATGCATAGGCAGGCTGCGATGTGACCCCACTTTCTTCCAATTCTCTGAGATATGATCGGCATAAGGATTGCTGGTATACCTGCCAAGCCGTATATGGACCCTGGAATTATGTTATTATTTACATTAATACCCTTTTTTATCAGCCTTATTTTTTAAAATAATAACTTTTTTATCAGCCCTGTTTGTATAAACTGTCCCACTTATGTTACTTATGTTACTGTCCCTTATCCTAACAAAAAATATTATAAATCCGGAAAAGTACGAGTTTCACTCGCGCACCTACTTGAAGACCTCGAAGCGGAAACACACTAGATATATAAGTTAGATTTAAACTTTTTGAACATCAATTTCCGGAAAGTAACGCCTGATTCAATTTTTATAAGATACATTTATTCTTTAATATAATTATAATTTAAAAACTGAAACCCCAGTCTTCAAAATGCGCAAATTTATTTAAGAACCAAACAACTGAACAGATTTTGATGAAATTTCTATGGGTCCAATCTGAAAGTATGTCCTTTCAAACAAAAAAAATATAATCATATCGGTTTATAAATGGCGGAGTTAAGTGGTGTGTGTTAACCTCCTTCTTTGTTGAAGTCGGTAAATAGTGAACATTCAAAATCTTACCTATCCAAGATTTGGTATCAATATCCAATTGTATAGTGGTATCGTTTGTCCGGAACCGTTCGATCAGTAGGGTGGGGTAGGTGACAGCTCCCCCCACCGACACCCCTGCCAGCTGGGATGATGCCACTATCATCATCTACAAATTAACAGTTAAAAAACTAAAAAGCCGACTTAAATTTTTTTTTCCAGATATTTTGTTATAAAAACTAAAGTACTGAACCGATTTTGATAAAATCTATATGGGACCACCTCTGAAAGAATCGTCAAAATCAATTCAAGCATACAAAAAAAAATACAGTCAAATTGAGAACATCGTCCTATTTTGAAGTCGGTTAAGAATATTATAATTTAGCCCAGCAATAGTGCCTGTGGTTAAGTCATTGACCTCATTTAAATGAAACAAGTTTTACATAATTTCGCAGACCTCATTTTTAGTTGTTTAATGTTTCGCCATGTCCGTCTGTCTGTCTGTTTGTCCGTGCGATGCTTTGCTCAAAAACTATTAAGTACTAGAAAGCTAGAATTTGGCATGAATATGCATATTAGTTATACCGAGAAAGTCGTTATTTCGCCATGTCCGTCTGTCTGTCTGTATGTCCGTGCGATGCTTTGCTCAAAAACTATTAAGTACTAGAAAGCTAGAATTTGGCATGAATATGCATATTAGTTATACCGAGAAAGTCGTTGTTTCGCCATGTCCGTCTGTCTGTCTGTATGTCCGTGCGATGCTTTGCTAAAAAACTATTAAGTACTAGAAAGCTAGAATTTGGCATGAATATGCATATTAGTATGCCGGGCCCGGTGCCTTTTAAAACACCCACCGGACCCGGTAGGTATGAAAACCGCGGCGCGTTTAAGAAAAATATAATATTTTAATAAGAATTTGTTTTGTTTATATCAAATATTACCAAAGCTACCAAAGTTTATCTATCTATCTAATCTAAGTTGTTATGGCAAGTTTAGTGCTTTAAGCTTTATTAGTTTCTTATTCTAATACGTTTCAAATATGTTTCAAATGGACACTATAACGAGTAAAGAGAAAGACTTGCTTGCTTAAACTTATAAAAATTAATAATTACTAATGTTACTATTCCGTCCATAAGTAAAGTAATCAATTCTGTATTAAATCAGAGATTTTGAGTCTTTGAGTGAAACTGATTATTGTTGATTTGCTAGTTTGAAATAAATATTAATTCGTAACCTTGAATCATTGTCCTTTTCCATTCTTAAATAGCAAATTTTCATAAAATACTTTAACGGTTTCATCGCTAACACATCAACCCGGACCCGGCGGACCCGGCCGGGTTGGCGACGAATGATACCGGGCCCGGCCGGGTTGAGAAACATACCGGGTTGCAATTCTGAGGACAACATGATACTCAGGAAGTGAAGACGAATCTAACGACATCTCGCACATCAAAATCGGTCAATCCGTTTAGGCTGTAGATGATAATATGATCATTTTTCGAGTGTATGTATGTGGGTATGTTTGTAAGTACCTATATTTCTATAATATGATAGAAATATAGGTACTTACAAACATACCCACATACATACACTCGAAAAACATAACCCTCCTTCTTACACAGTCGGTTAAAAACACATTAAAATATGTTCATAAATAAACAAATTAACCCTAACGTATAGGTTAATATACAAAAAATATTTACAGGCGAATTGAAGACCTCCTCCTTTTTTTGGAATCGTGTAAAATACTTTAATATTAGGTTAATTTAGTCTTACTTGTCTCACAACTGGTGAAATTTTCATTGTTAATTCCGATTTCTATCCACACAGAATTTAGTACTTTGATGTCGACCTGTTCTGCATTACTGGGTACCGTCTCGTGTCACTATTGTCGAATGGTATAATGTAATATCAGATGTGTGAATAATTTCTTGTTAATTACATTAAAAAAATATGGATAAGTTCAAATCCTTTTTGAGCGGCTAGTGTTCCGTACAATACCTCGTCCAACAATTTTGACAATGTCAGCTGGTGTAATTAATATGAAGCTGAAGCAAATGTTTTAGTAACAATTCTAAACTCAAATAGACATACTAATAGACAGTTTTAAAATTCCACTCACCACAAGTGGAAAAACACTTCAAAAATATCAACTAAATACTGTTGCAATCTTATGTCATTACTCTTTTTTCATACCCGACTGCGGTATGAGGGTTGTGTTTTTCGGATGTATGTGTGCAATATCCATTACCTTCTACATCCTAAACGGCTTGGCCTGATTTTGGTGTCAAGGTGTCGTTACATTCGTCTTTACTTACCAAATTTCTTAGGCTAATTTACCTTAGATAAATTTAAAAAAAACCGGACAAGTGCGAGTCCGACTCGCCCACCGAGGGTTCCGTACAAACTAGTAGATAAAAGGGGGGAAATAACATATATTTTATATTTTCCTTCATAAACCGAAAAATATACATCGTAAATATATTTAAAAACCTGTTTTAGCTTATGTTAATGAAGCTCTTTCATAGTATGATACCCCACATGACACGGTTAAAGCACTTTAAAATTTGGATCCTCCTTCCTTGCGTAAAGACTCTTTGTGATTAAATAATAAAATGTACAGTTTTCGGATATTTTCCTTTATGTGTACTACATGACAATGCTTCTTGCCTTTCACAGTTATAGGTCAACGAGAAGTACCCCATAGGTTTTGATGCCCTAGCGAGTGTCGAAATATGCGTTTTTTGCGACATATTCGGCTTTAACATTTTTAATGAAAACTAAAAAGTTTGAGTTTTCTCTCTGCAGACTGTGGACTATAGATCTGCGTATATGGTTTTAATTTCTACTCGATACCTTAACGCGTTCCCGAGATACAGGTTTGACAATCGGTCGGACAACAAAGTGATCCTTTAAGGTTTCCGTTTTTTCCTTTTGAGGTACCGAACCCTAAAAAACACTTCGTAACCTCTTGTGTCAAATAAATTATTTTACAAAATCAAATTCTACTCTTATAGAATGGTCATTCAGATTAATTGTAAAAAACGTCTCTCTACACTTAACTCGGCTCACTAAACTTACTACACTCAACACCATATCAAGCGCAGCAGTCATCTACGAAAATCGCTATTTTGCAGTTGGGCATTTTCTTTTTCTTTTTCTCTCACTTCTGCAGAGACTGATACGGTCCATACCTACTTTCTTACACTTATATATATAACTTGTAAAACAAACTAAATATATAACTTGTTGTACTTTTAAAACTATAAAATATACATGCATTAAAATATAAAAGGTTTCCGGCAGTCTAGTGGTGAGACCGTCTCACTTGCGATCCGCAGGTCCTGGGTTCGAATCCCACGGCACGCACCTCTGTCTTCGAAGTTTTGTGCGTATTGTTGATTGCCGCCAACTTCAAACGGTGAAGGAAAACATCGTGAGGAAACCTACATGTCTGAGAGTTCTCAATGATATTGAAGATGTGTGAAGTCCTCCAACCCGCACTTGGCCAGCGTGGCTGAGCCAGACTGGCCTAACCCTTCTCACAACAAGACGATGGCCCGTTCCCAGCAGTGGGACAGTTTGTACAAACATGGCTGATAAATATATATATATATATTATTTTTTAATGATAAAAAGTAGTATAGGCGCTTCTATAGCCTCCCTTTTATTCCATATCTTATGAATGCTAGATGAAAGAATTTTACTTGCAAATTTTTACTATGTACTCTAATCGTCATTTTATTAAAATTTATTGGAGCATATATTGTATTGTATTGCATGTCGGTTACCAAAGGTTACAAAATAGAAATGAAAACAACATGTGAGTACGCCATACTTTGACATTTGGCTTGAAAAAACGTTTTCCTTTATGAAGTCATCTGTTCAAACAACAACTCATTCTAGAGCTTACTCACAATGGCTAGTAACTTAGCCGAGTAGTGGATACCCGCTCCTCCGCACGAGTGTTCCGTACGCACTAAGAGAGAAACAAAAAAAAAACTGTACCAAAATCGGTTCGGATTTTTGATGTTTTTTTTTACAAGGAAAGTATTTTAAAAAGTCAAATCTTATTTTATCTCCTGCACATAGTAGGTATACATCGTTATTATGCTAAATTGAATAATTTAATGTAACATTTTGGATTGAATTGAATTTGGATGTAATTTCTCTTATTTTAAGCCAGAATATTTATTTATTTATTTATAAAGTTCACCTACACTGTGTACATCTACGCATTGACAATAAAACATCATACAAATAAAATACAGCTTAATGTCACAATAATTACAGGTGAAGTCAGTATGCATTAATAATGAGCTAAAAATAAAAATAGTCATTAAAAAATAAAAATATCACATTAAAACTCATGTCAAATGAATTAAAAATAATAATAACAAGCTATTGAATTACATGTCCATCAATTATGTGAAAATATGTAGAAAATGTATGTCAAATTAATAAAATAAAATATCCCATCAATAAATCATTACCGTCTGGAGGAAAAAATACTGATTCTGATTGATCTTATTTCATCTCCTGTACATAGTAGGTATAGCACAGTTATTATGCTAAATTTAATAATTTAATTTAACATTTTGGATTGGATTGAATTTGGATGTAACTTCCCATATTTTAATCTAGAATATTTTATGATATCGTGTTTTCTAATCGTATTGATCTAGGAATGATCGTTAACTTTCCAATATACGAGTATTAATTTCAAAGCGTACCTTTTTTTTAGGGTTCCGTACCCAAAGGGTAGAAACGGGACCCTTACTAAGACTTCGCTGTCGGTCCGTCCGTCCGTCTGTCACCAGGCTGTATCTCATTAACCGTGATAGTTAGACAGTTGAAATTTTCACAGATGATGTATTTTATAACAACAAATACTAAAAAAACAGAATAAAATAAATATTTAAGGGGGCTCCCATACAACAAACCTGATTTTTATTGCTCGTTTTTTGCTCGATATTGATAACGGCAACATGTAGACGCATGAAATATTCACAGAATATTGAGTTATATTGAGATAATATTTAATAATATATTCACTTTAAAAATAAATAATTAAATTAAAATAAAATTTATTATTAAGGGGGGCTCCCATACAACAAACGTGATTTTTTGCCCGTTTTATAGATAATGGTACGGAACCCCTCGTGCGCGAGTCCGACTCGCACTTGGCCGGTTTTATTTAAAATGAGATGAGCTCCCGGTCCCCACAGACCCAAAGTATATTACTTACCTACCTTTACCTACGGCAGTAACATCTCCGGAACTATTTATTTCCTTAAGCTTAAAATAATGTAATTTTAATTAATTCCTTTTGGTTATTGACTTTACATAATTGAAAATAAAAATTAAAGTGTAGTTAGTCATTTGAATTGTCCTTAATTGAGTGTTAATTGTGAGATTTTTTTTTATTCTATGACAAATGCTTGAGAAACAAACTCATTAAATTATCATAATTATAACCGGTTCAGACTACTTGAAATGTTTCTCATTGTATTTAAATTCATAACACGCTTAACATCAATTGTGTTTGTAAGCAAATCTTGGATGTCAATATTAACGTGCATCTCATCTAAGAATGGGCAAGTTCCCTTATTAATCACCTATAACAAAACTTTAAACTACACAGTCTCATGCGTTGGGCCAAATACGCTCCAGCATTTTAGTCCCGCGTCGCGTCGATCAGGCACTCAGATATTTTTTTAGGGTCCGTACCCAAAGGGTAAAACGGGATCCTATTACTAAAACTCCGCTGTCTGTCTGTCCGTCCGTCTGTTACCAGGCTGTATCTCAAGAACCGTGATAGTTAGACAGTTGAAATTTCACAGATCATGAATTTCTGTTGCCGCTATAACAACAAATACTAACACACTACACCGATATTTCAGTGTACCATATGCAAAAATGGTACGCAAATGAGGTGAAAACAGGCGATAACCATTCAACTATACGCAATGACGTAGTTCACACTCACTCTCGGTGTACTCACACACGCATACCTAATGACGTAGTGTGAGTGGGTGTTCTGTCACATTTCGACGTCACTTCCCACAACCGCAAAGCGGACGCTCTAATCCGCACTACCAACTGGGCTGTGAAGCAGCAGTCGGTGCCGGGCCCCTGATATTCCTGGGAAGGGGTTCCCAGAACCACCCTTATTTTTTTATACAACGATACAGGCATATAATTTTCTTCCTTGAATTCGTATTTCGTACATCCCCTGTATACAATATATGTGATAAATAAAATGTTGTATTACGCAGGTGGTACCGCTTCTCTTGCTGCATGGATGGCCAGGCTCGTTCCGCGAGTTCTACGAGATGGTCCCGGATCTGACGAGACCCCGTGACGGAAAGGGCTTCATATTTGAAGTTATTGTTCCCAGTTTACCTGGATTTGGGTACTCTCAGGTAAGATACATTAAAATGTTCAATATTATTTGAAGTTGTACTAGGTTTATCTGTATTTGTGTACTCCCATCTACATACGAACTATGTACGTACGTATCATGTACTCAATATTGTTTTAAGTTGTACCCGGATTATCTGGGTACTCTCAGGTACACAATACATTTACATTTTTAATATTTTTCCAGGGTGCCTCGCGCCCCGGCCTAGGTCCGATGGAGATGGCAGTCGTAATGAACAATTTGATGCAACGAATCGGGCACAACCAATATTACGTACAAGGTATATAATATTACTTACAACAAATTAATATTACTTCGCTGTGTCTGCCATTTTACCAGACTATCCAAGTTTTTTTTAATTGTGTTTTTTTTGTACGTTTCATCATAATCTACTCCAAAACAGGTCAGTCACGTATGCATATTTATTTCCTGAGTGACATACTGCAGTTTATTATACTGATATCACACGTCGGACACTTCATACAACGGCGCGCTAATCAGTAACACATATGCAAGTTGACGTCTGTATATAACACACACACATGTGTGAAGTTATGGTCGTCGTCTGCCTAGTAAGCCTAAAAACGATTGCTCTAAGTTAAAACCTCGCGTTGCGGCAGGTTTTGCGAAAAGTCCAATAGTAGTATCAGCGCTGGTTAATTTAACCAGCTAATGCCGAGTTGGAACCGGCTTGTGACAAAGGCGAGTGTCTGTTTATTTTTAATCGACTTCAAAAAGGAGATTATCAATTTGATATGTATGTGTGTAATATTGTTAGAATTGTACAATTTTCATATATATATTGGTCTACGAGTATGTTGGCTGCTATGCCGAATTTCATAAGTGTATGTATGTATGTTTATCCACGAATTACGCGAAAACTAGAAGTCGTATTGCAAAAACTATTAATATTTTTATTGAATAAAGTATCTGCCAGATTAAGGAACAGTGCAAATTTATCAAAATCGGTTCAGTACTTTTCAAGAATGAACTTTTAAGTTTTAAAATATAAACGTTTCATCGAAGCAATTCAAACTACAGGACGGATTTGATCGAAACTTGGTGGGTTTATTACTCATACTATGTAAAAGGATCTGACATACTTTTATCCCAAAAATGAGGTGTTACAGTAGTACTGATGTGTGTTTTATAATTAAACGAACTTATCCAGTGAAGTTTGATGAATCATTTTTTTAGTTTCACGCAAAACTAATAAATACCATTAAAAAGTAAGTAAGTTCTTTAAAAATGAATAAATAAAAATAATTTAAAAATAAATCTTAAAAACTTCAAAACTAAAAAGGAATAAATAACAACTGATACATAATACCGACAATTTAAATCAAAACTGGGCGTATACCTAAGTAGGGACGCCCAGTAGACGCCCAGTTTTGTTTCAAATTGTCGTTATTATGTATCAGTTGTAATTTCTTCCTTTTCAGTTTTGAAGCCGATTAATTTTTTTTTATTTTTTTTTATTATTTGTGTTTATATATGTGGTTGTTTTTTTGTCACAAATAAAAATATATTATGTCAACTCAATGCTCAATCAACAGTTCTAAAACTTTTTTTTTGTTCGCTAGGTGGTGATTTAGGACACATGGTGGGATCTATACTGGCCACTTTGTACCCGGATAACGTACTCGGATTTCACACAAACTTCCCGTCGATCATGTTCAACTCATTCGCAAACTTGTGGATATATCTCGGTAAGAATACTCATGTAGATTACTCTAATGGACCACATGCACATTTTTATTTTTATGCAAATTTATAGCAATAGATAATCCTATCATTTCCATGGAAAAAAAGTATCTAAAAATTGCGAAGATACAGCGATATCAGTGTGCCAAACGCAAAAAGAGACGGCAATCATGGCGTGTGATGTAATCACACTCTCGCTCACACACCCATACACAATGTACATTCTGCGCTCACACACGCACCCCTACTTAACTACGTACGTAGTGAGTGAGTGTTCTGTCACGTTCATGACGTCACTGTCCATAACCGCAAACCGGTAGCATTTTAAAAGAGGCAAAAAAAACTTTAGTAACTTAACATAACTTTAACTTAACTTAACTTTACATTTTAAACGAGGCAAAAAAAACTTTAGTGTCTTTGCTATTTCTCAATGGATTACGCATCCAAAGAACAAAATAGTTTAAAAATCCCAGTGCACATGCCTATATACTTAGAATGCAAATATCTCTAGCGTGCGTGCATAAGCCTCATTCTTATAAGGGAGCTCAGTTACTCAACTAGCTACGGAGAGCCGAGAAGGCTATGCTCAGTGTCTCTACGAGATGATAGAATCAGAAATGAAGAGATCTGTAGACCTATACAAGTCACTGACATAGCACAGCGGATTAGCAACTTGAAATGGCAGTGGGCAGAGCACATAGCAATTAGAATTGATGGCCGATGGGGCCGAAAAGTTCTCGAATGGAGACCACGCACCGGCAAGCGCAGCGTAGGAAGACCAGCCACGTAATGGACAGACAACCAAGTGGCAGGAAGACGCTGGATTTGCATACAGAGCTACAAGCTTTTGTGAAACTCATAGGGAAAGCCTTTAAAACTGGACTTGCTGTGACTGAGATAGGCAAAGTACTGTCACAGGTCATCTGTCCACCTGGTTGGTCTTCCTGCACTGCGCTTATGTTTTTAAATAAAATTAAAATTTGTATTTCTGTTTCGTTAGGATCCGTCTGGCCATCATTTGTAGAAAGTCTAGAGCTACAAGACCGGCTGTACCCGATCGGTGATAAAGTCTCGTTTAATTTGGAAGAAACAGGATACATGCACATACAAGCCACCAAGCCCGACACTATTGGTGAGTACAGGTCATAGAGAGAGAAAGCAATAGAGCACAGTCACATTTCTTTCTCTTTCACTCCCGAGTGAAATAGTGTAATGTGATTATAGCAAATCATAATGTGAAAGAGAAAGATGTACGCCATTTTTGTCTCTATCGGTCGCCATAAGCTGTCACCAAGATTTGTAGTATAGCTTGGTGATGGTTTGTGGACAATACTTATACAGTTTTTTTTTTTAATATAAATTACAGATCTACGATTCATCATCATGTTCATGTCGATTATAAATATATTATTAAAATATAATATTTTTAATAACTAAGTAGGTTCCTTCTAGTCAAGCGCGTTCCATCCTAGACCGCAGCGGTCCTTTAATACTAGGTGAATTGACGGTCAAGCTCAAATCTATTTTAAAAAAGACTTACTGAAGTCCCAAGATATTTTGTTCGTCGTCGTCGACTTTTTTAATTTTGACTCTTTGAGCAAGAGCTCGAAGAAGTCCTGAAGATGCCTCGTGAAGCAGAAGAGTACCATCATGAAAACTTCGAAGTAGGCAAGAGTACCAGCTTGAAGACCTCGAAGCGGAAACACACTAGATATATAACTTAGATTTAAGTTTTTGAACATGAATTTCAGCAAAATGACGCCTGATTCCATAAATTTTCTTTAAAAAAAGTATGTTATTCCCCCAGGGTCCGCTCTGATAGACTCCCCCGCCGGTCTGGCCGCCTACATCCTGGAGAAGTTCTCAACGTGGACCAACCCCAGCTACCGGCTGGCGTACGACGGCAGCCTGCTGGAGAAGTACTCCCTGACCCACCTCCTTGACAATGTGATGGTATACTGGGCGACGAATTCTATTACAACCAGCCTGAGGGTTTACGCAGAGACTCTTAACACCAAGTCGTATGCTACGGTCTTCGATCGGTGAGTAATTGGGAATCATCATCATCATCACAGCCACAAGAAGTCCACTGCTGGACATAGCCCTCCCCCATGGATTTCCAAAAAGACCGGTTGGAAGCGTCTTCCTGCCACTTGTATGATATCTTCTGTCCATTTAGTGGCTGGTCTTCCTACGCTGCGCTTGCCGGTTCGTGGTCTCCAATTTGAGAACTTTTGAGAACTTTTCGGCCCCATCGGCCGTCAGTACGCCATATTGAATTGGGAATATGTATGATTTATTTTTATTTGGTCATAGAAAGGCTAACCACAAAGAGATCCGTTCCACAAAAACGAAATTAAAATATCTTCAAAAATAAGGAAGTTTAAAATAAAAAAGCATTTTAATTACATGTTAGACCGAGAGCACACGATAGCGAATGATGACGTCATGGTTCAAATTCGTCGTACAAATTCAATACAAACTGTTGTTTCGCGATAGAGGGACAGAGCATCCCTTCCCTAAAACTAAATGTTTAGTTTTCCGAAGTTTAAGTTTACGCCCTAGACAAGTGACATTCTATTATCGTTAAGGCAAAGAGTAGGGTAGCGCGCCACTGTCTCGCTCACCCGCAGCACCTTTTTAGGGTTCCGTACCTCAAAAGAAAAAAACGGAATCCTTATAGGATCACTTTGTTGTCCATCTGTCTGTCTGTCTGTCCGTCTGTCCGGATGTCAAGACCTTTATCTCGAGAACGCGTGATGGTATCGTGTTGAAATTAAACCATATACGCAGATCCATAGTATCTTGCTGCAGAAATAAAAATCAAATTTCTCAGTTTTTGTAAATAAAAGTTACAGCCGAATATATAGTAAAAAACGCACATTTCGACACTCACAGGGGAATCAGAACCTATGGGGTACTTCCCGTTGACCTAGAACTATGAAATTTGGCAAGAAGCATTGTGTTAGAATACACATATAGGAAAAAATCCAAAAACTGGAAATTTTTAATTTAATCACAAAAAAATAGTGTCTTTACGCAAGGAATGAGGGTCCAAATTTTAAAGTTCTTTAAACGTATCGTGTGGGATATCATATGAAAGAGCTTAATTAGCATAAGGTAAAACAGGTTTTTAAATATTTTTACGATGTACATTTTTCGGAATAAGAAGGAAAATAAAAATAATACACAAAAAAAAAGGTCACAAAATAATGTTAATAATGTTGTTAATATAAAAAAAAAATATCTTACACCATAAGTTCTTAAACTTTGTATAAATCATATTAAACATAAAAATGATCTTAAATTTTAAGTCAATAAATGTTTATTTAAAATATGATCCCCTTTTTATCTACTAGTTTGTACGGAACCCTCGGTGGACGAGTCTGACTCGCGCTTGTCCGGTTTTTTTATGTACAAGACAGCGATGTCACCCTACTCTTTGCCTTAATGCCATTGAAATAGAACAGCAGAGTTAGAAGAGTGGCTTTTAAGTTCGTGAACGCCAGTACAATTGAGCAGGAAATGTATGGCGTTGACATAATTGGAATAAATAATAAATATTGGTGGACATTTCACACAACCCCATCTAACCCAAACTAAGGAAAGTTTGTACTATGGAAATTTGAAGGCTGAGTGAATACATTTATATACTTTTTTTTGTAAATACATACATATAATACATAGAAACACCCAGACACAGAACAAACGTCCATCCATACTCATCACACAAATGTTTGTCCTGGGTGGGGATCGAACCCACGACCTACGGCTTAGCAAGCAGACATACTACCAACTGAGCTGCGAGACCAGGGGGGCAATTCAGTTATTCAAAACCGATCCGTAACTGAACCTTTTGCAAAGCATTTCCTGTCGCCTGCTATCATTTTTTGATTTAGTAACGAGCGAAGGACGTGTCATGTTTCATCAAATGTGTCAATTGTATGACATAAAAGTGTCTGAATAAAAAAAACTATGGCGGCCGACGGGAAACGCTCCACATATGGTTCGGCTATTGAGTGATCTTGAATAACTGAATTGGGCCCCAGTCAAATGATAAAACTTCAGAATGTTTTTTAAAGACAGAAGTTTGAAGTATCATATTTTTTATTATTTTATGATTACTTTTTTTAATCCTTCATCACTCACAGAATCCCGACATCAGTGCCAACATGCGGAATCAAGTTCAAGCACGAGCTGTCGTACAACCCCGACTGGATACTAAGGATGAAGTACAAGAACTACCTGCACAGTACCGTGGTCGAGGACGGTGGACACTTCGCCGCGATGGAGAACCCGGAACTGATGACCGGCGATCTCTACAATGCTGTCAGCCTATTTAGGAAGTTCCATGGACAGCGGTATGTTGTTTTTATTTTAACCGACTTCCAAAAACGAGGTTCTCAATTTCGTCTTATTTTTTTTTATGCAAGATAGATCTACGATTGAACAACTCGCTTGATGTTAAGCGACGACGCTCGCTCGCTAGCTCGTCGATCTAGATCTCTATTCGCTCTTGCCTTAAAAATTGCAAGATTGTAGTTCTCAGGAAACGGAGAAAGTGGCAAAGAATTCAATTTCTGTACAGTACGCATCAAAACGTGGACCGTCATATTATATCGCTGAGTACGGATTTTGGCATTTCATCTTCCCCATGGATTCTTTATTTTATTTTTATTTATTTAAGTATACAAAACAGAATATAGTCTTACGTAATACAAGATAACATGTGACAATCGATCATAACCAGACTATAAACCAAAGCATGTATACATTATATGAGCAAACACATTTAAGGTATTCTATAGGTTAAATATTAAATTAAAACAAAGGAAAAAAAGAGAGATAGAGATTATGAATATTCTGTAACTTTACATACGGTGAATATGTGTAACAAATCTAAATTTTATTCATTTTGCAATTGATTTTATGGATTTGGATGAAGGATATCCCTTCACTGATTTAATATAAATTCCACTGATTTCCAAAAAGACCGATTGAAAGCAGCCTGCATCCAGCGTCTTCCCGCCACGCCACTTGTATTAGGTACTACTTCCTACGCTGCGCTTGTCGGTGCGTGGTCTCCACTCGAGAACTTTTCGGTCCCATCGGCCATCAGTTCTACGTGCTATGTAACCTGTCCACTGCCACTTCAAGCACACACCACCACCAATTATTCAGTGCTCAATATGATAAACTATGAAACATATTTTTTTTCAGAAACCAAACGGCAACACCGGAAACCGTCTACGATTACACCGTAAAAGACATAAATGGCAACATCATTAAACTGGACAACTACAAAGGCTATGTACTCCTCATAGTCAACGTGGCTTCACAGTGCGGTCTAACGGAGAACAACTACAGCGAACTCAAAATACTACATAACAAGTATCACAGCAAAGGTCTACGTATACTGGCATTCCCTTGCAACCAGTTTAACGGACAAGAACCGGGCTCTTCAAAGGATATCTTAGAATTTACAAAAAGCAAAGGGGTCTCGTTCGATTTGTTCGAAAAGATTGATGTGAACGGGGACAAAGCTGACCCTTTGTGGAAGTTTTTAAAGAGAGCAAAGGGTGGTTCGATGGGAGATTTTATTAAGTGGAACTTTTCTAAGTTTGTTGTTGATAGAAACGGTGTGCCGGTGGCAAGGCTTGGTCCGAATGTTGATCCGTTGGACTTGGAACCTTATATCTTAGAGCATTTGTAACAAATTTTGATAGGTATAAACCATGGTTTCTGTCCTAACCAATTTAAAATGACGGGTTGTAGTACTTAGAAAGTAAGGGCAATGAAAATTTTTTAGACATTTCGTAGACAGCAAAAAAGTGACTATATTTCATTTTTTTTTATGTATCTATATTTCTACTGATTTGATTTCAAATCAGTAGAAATGAGATATAACTGTGTAATCATGGCCCAACAAAAAAAAATTCTACATGTGTCAAATATAGATATAATATATTAATTTAATAAAAAAAAGTCAAAGCCTACTAAAAAACTTAAGTCAAACAATTATTATTTTCTTTTGTTTTAAATTCAAACTTCATTGGTGGATCTAAATCAGTCAATTGGGTATAATTATGGTAGTACTTCATACAACACTGGTAGGTATCTGCAAATAGACAGTTTAAAAATTACACACATCCAACGGAACTTGAACCCGCATTATCCCGATATGTACCTGACAGCCTTTACCATTTTGGCTGCGAAAGGGTCACGTAAGATGGTCGAAACTTTCGAACAGAACTTTTGAACTGTCTTTAAATTTGTAGATACTTCAGTGCTTAAAACACTTAAAAATATCTAATATAACACTGGTAGACTACCAGTGGTAGGTGTTACGCACCGCCATTATAAGGCATAACGCGCGAAGCAGCCTGCTTATAGTATGCGCTAGTTGTCATAAAATGTACGAAGTGATGTAGAAAGAAGTCGTGATTGTTTTATGATTGATTTTGTGACAGCAATATTGTACACGCGAGAAAATATGATTAGCACCGCCATTTCGGATTTGTTCCTTGTGTTGTCTTTGTGTGTGTCTTCTTCTTCTTCTTTTTTGTATTGGACCCGCATTAAAGCATTTGCCAGTGTCAAGTATTAGGATTTTTTCAAGTTTCTTGAATAAAACAAGTTGTAAATGTTCTAGTCACAATCTAAGTCACGTATACAGTCAATTTATATGTCGAGTCCTGCTTCAGTAAAGTGGTGGTGACTTTACTAGAAGCTTCTATGAAGTTTTGCCGACAACGTAAAATCACACGTTTTACTGCTTTATTTCACTGCCCACACTCACGCACTTTATCGAACACTTAATGAATAAAACACCACCATTTTTATAGCATTTATGTTCAAAATAACACAAGTTTACGAAAATAAAACAAAGCAACAACACGTTACTAAGACGTTCCCGCCAAAACTCTTTGTGTGTGTCACAAATATTTTTATATAGATTAATTCAGTGATTTCTTTTTCTACTTTTTTAAATGAGTGACGAGACTCGCTTTGCTTATGTAAGTGCCTTTGTAGAAACAAGCCAAAGTTGGAATGTTGATAATTCATATTTTTATCTCTTAACACGGGTGTATTATTACATAGAATTATATAGTTATATGTAGTCTATTGGGTTAAACAGAAATGATATATATAATGTAAACATTATTATGGGATCAAGAATAATATAATATTATGTATTGTATGTTTATATATGTATATATATATATATAGTAAGACTAAAATGACAACAAACACTAATATACTAGTGAATTCTATCACTTATACACATCAGCAACATGTTAAGAACATACATATTAATTATATGTAAGTACTTATATTTGTTTACTGCGTTAATAAAAATTGTTGATTCAATTTAACAATGTTTTAATTTCACTACAATCTTACTATATCGCCATTCATGGCAATGTAGACTTCATTGCATTGAAACAAATTTTAATAATTGATAGAAAACGTAGTGTAGACGTTATTCACCCATCCAGTTAATTTCCCGTTGGAGTAGGTATTTAAAATATGTAAAGAGGCTTTCAAAAATATATATAACCTTAATTGAGACATTTAAATAGCTTAACACAGGCCTTGTTCACAATTACGGGTTAGTGCGAAAACTACAGGTATCCAATCGGATAAAGAACTAATATGGTATTGATGGCGCTCCTGTTCTAATTTTGTGCAGTCCAGACGTTAGTTCCCATTTTATTACCCGACTGCGTAAGAAGGAGGGTTATGTTTTTCGAGTATATGTATATTTATATGTTTCTATATGACAGCCTAGACGGCTTGACCGATTTTGATGTGCGAAATGTCGTTGTTTGAGTGTCATAGGCTATATTTTTTTGAAATCATAATACATCTCTCGCAAAAATAAAAAAATGCGTTTTTTCGTAACCTTTAACAAACTTTTTTTAGACTGCAAATACTGCTTTTCTGCAGTCGGGTATATTATATTTCTTTTAATATAGTTGTTCCACGATAGTTCTCTCCATACAGAATTTAACCTTGACTAACCAATTGGGAATTACAAAAGTGCGCTTCCGGCTTCGAACGCCGCCCCCGCCCTCTCCAGCTCGCACCCGCGCTGTCTGCATGTCTGGCACTTGTAGATACAAATGCCACATTTGTCGCGAAACAAACCAGTTTATTATGGTTTTCAATAACGTTTACTCACCGAATGTAACATAAAAAACGCTAAGTAATGCTACACACATCTTGTGCGAACGTATAGAGGCTTATGTTATCAGACTGTTTGTCTTCCGAGTCGAAGCTTGGACAAGTCTTGTATGGTGTTCCGGGAGCTCGTCTCGCTGGCCTGCAGCTCCGGTGCCGAGGCTATCATCTGTCGGAAGAAGCCGTGTCAGTCTTGTTTTTTTTTTACAAGCTCAAACCTATATTGTATAAAAAATATATTGTATATATACATATTTATACAATATAGGTTGCGCTTAACCGCCAACTCACATGATGTTAAGCGATGTTGCAATCTACGATGAAGCGTGTTTACCTTGAGGAAACCGATTCACTCGCGATTTAAAGACACCCAGATTGTATCCATCGTGAAAAATCCACACAGGATGCGTATTCCACAATTTTGCGTTCAATAAATTTTTGAATCACGCGCAAGAAATTTAAGTCATTTGATTTTTTTTTATCGATAGATTTAAAATAGGAATGTAAGTTAAAATAGGTTGAGTGCACTCGTAACGCTAGCGAGTGATGATAATCACGAGCGATCGAATTTTTGGTTACACATATAAAGAAAGTCATATTCGTATATGTTAACTTTCGGGCGATTCAAAAATTGAGCTCCAGGCGACTTTACACTACTGCCAAAGGAAGGTTATTGAATATCGTTCGTTCGTTTGAATAAGGTTCGCTGCTTAACATTAGGCGAGTTGGTGGTCAATCGTAGATCTTGTATAAAAAAAAAAACATTTTCATATGAGAAAATTTTCGAGTGATTAAAAAATCGCACCCGTCCGATGCACACTCACTGAAACGTATGCGATAAAACAATGTAAAAGAATAGATGATTTTTAGTGCATTTTGAATTATGCTCATAGTAAAAGTACTATAAAGATGAGTACAATGACCTTTCGACTACGTGTAACCAGTCTACCTATACCTTAAACCATTTCTCGTTGAAATGCCAAAAATCCGCACATTCCTGTTGCGTACTGCACAAGAATGGAATTCTTTGCCGCCATCTTTATTTCCTGAGACCTGCAATCTTGGAATTTTCAAGGCTAGAGTGAATAGATATCTTCTAAATCGACGGGCTCCATCCTCGGCCACACCGTCGCTTTACATCTGGCGAGTTGGTGGACAATCGTAGATCTATAATGTATATAAAAAAAACTAAGTGACCGCGCAAGAAAAATGAGACTAATGAACTTCATCATCATCCCAGCCAAAAGAAGTCCACTGCTGGACCCATGGATTTCCAAAAAGACCGATTGGAAGCGGCTTGCATCCAGCGCCTCCCGCTACATATATGAGATCATCTGTCCATCTCATGGCTGGTCTTCCTACAGTGCGCAGTCTCCACTCGAGAACTTCTCGGCCCCATCGGCCATCAGTTCTACGTAATATGTACCCTGCCCTAAATGAACTTGTATTTTTCTTATTCATTACTGTAGATAATATCGAAGTATCTAATCATAAGTATAAAAAACTATTTTGACATTTCTCTGCAGTTTTCAGCTACAAAATGCAAAATTGACTTATAGCATCACTTCACTTGCGTGGTGATTTAGCTTTTGGAATCGACTGGCTGTTAGCATTAGTTATTTCAGTTATCTACTTATAGATTCTCAGGATTTCCAGCTGAAAACTGTAGATAAATGTTAAAAAATATCGACTGACCACATTTAGGCAATTGCCAATTTCAGTTTCGATTATATATTCTGATCTTCTGATCAAGTTCACTTAGGGTCTCACTTCAATTGCTGTCACTTTGTGAACCGACATGCAAGTCATGCACTGGTAGAACTTGCCAGTTCACTACGTAACCAGTTACTTAACAAATACCGTGATTACATATAAGGAGAAAAACTCCTTTGTACGATACTAGTATCGTACGAAGAATAATTATGTTTCGTACGTAACTAGTTACGAAACAACAGTTACGTACGTGGCCGAAGCGTTCAGAACTCATTCGGATTCGGAATCTTTGTTCTTTCCATAGAGAATGACAGAGATGGAGATTTAGATTTCGAATCGATTCCGAATGAGTTCTGAATACAGGGGTAGTACAGCTTTGGTGTACCCATGCCAGTCTTATATGTTATTAATGCTTTTTTGCTTCGACTTTATCCAGAATATACTACATACCTAAATTATAGATACCATGATTTTACTAGTTTACATATATAATTCTACTCTATAGATAGGACACTCTAAAAATAGGATACAAATAATTAAATACACATTATAAAAGTTATCATACTTTATTGAACAATCAATATAGATTCAACACAATCATTCCATTACAAAGTAATATTTCAAATAAACTGTACGAAAGATAATGTAATTAATTTTAAATGACAAATAATTATGTAAATATGTCTGAATATGAAGTAAAAGCATACAATATTTCTAGAAAAAAATAATTAAATCTAAATATAAAAATGCTACATACCTTGATTTCTTTACAATTTACTTCAAATATTACTTCTAAATTACATAAATACCCTAAAACTGACGATAGAATCAGTTCAGTGATGGACTTTTGTTGTTTTTGTTGCTGATCATCTTCTTTTTTTACGTAACCCATTTTTTAATTAAACAAGCAGGAAAACTAGGTGTTGAGCAATAAAATCTGGATCTTATAACTCACTAGCCGCGTCCCGTGGTATTACTTGCTATCTAAAAATCCTTTTTTACTGGATATCTGCACTACGGCATCCAAATTTTATATTTCTAAGAGCAATGGTTTAGATTGTATGTTGTTTGCTACTAAATCATTCAGGACAAAACTTATAAGTTAGATAATTAGGTATACTGACAGCAAACTAGCCAATAGCAGCGCTTGCTGATTTTGGCGATTGGTGGCAATCGAGGTGTAATTTTTAAGCCACGCCCAATGCGGTGTACTTTCCGTATCGCCTTTCTTACCCCGACTTTACTTTTCTATGCCTAGTCCTGTCTACCTGTCGTTTATAGAAGTGAGATTATGAGATCCAAGCCAAATACAATTCTTTAGTTTAGTTACATCAAGATCATTAAACAAAGACATCTAAATTCTACCACCGTCCTTCATCTATCGCCAGAAATCAAAAACATTTGATAAGCAGGAAAGCTAAAATAGTTTACCCTATATGTAAAAAGAAATTGCATAAATTATGTGCCCCTAGTACCCAGTGTATCTTATGTAGTGGATTTATTCATGTAAAAGGAAAGAATATTAGTTTGCCCCTAAGCACTATCCGTCTTACTTATAAACGGTGAACAAGCGCATTTTAGTTAAACAATGGTTTGTTCCGTTTTCGCGCGTGACAGTTGACAGAAAATGACAAGTCCTTATTCAGTGAATAGGATTTTAACATACGTTTATAAGTAAGACAATATGTGACAGTATGTGATTCGGTAAATTTTCGAGTTATAATGAACTTTGAAACCGGCAAAAACCATTGCTTATAATCACAAAAAACGCATCAAAATCTGATTTTGAGATTTCAGAGTTTAGTGGTAGAAAACACTTTTATACTGTCATCTGAATAAATGCCCACTACACAATTCTTTGTCCATGGCTGTAGTTTAAACTATATTTTGGGCTTATCAAATGTTTATGAATAATAGAGAGAATACTTAAGGGATATCCTTAATGACCTCAGCAAGCTGCTCTCTTGTGAACATGTGGAACATGGACCCTGGAGTCATGGTGACCACCTCCACATTGCTCTCGGACAATTTCTCCTCCATCACTTGCTTCAAGATGGTGAGGGCGGATTTTATTGCTTCCTTCAGAGTCATCGACTTATGGTACACTTCCTGTAAGATAAAAATTGTGTTTTACTTTTAGATTTGTCTGAAAGCATTTGAGCCCTATCTAAATGACCAAGCCAAGTAAGTTTACTTTCTGAGCAATTTACAAGAGACATCAAAGTGATAAAGAGCTTACATTATAAAATTGTAGGCCTCTACATGTCTACAAAACTTTCTTTCTCTCCAGTCTTTCGTAACTCTGAATGCACTATCTCTTTCTACTTGATAATCGGCTTTGCATTGTTAGATTAGAAAAATCTCTACGTGTGATTACTTTGTATGGCAGTCTACAGTGAATTAGTGAGTTTTACTGTTAAGTGTAAGCATGTGTGTAAACTAAAGAGTTTGTTTTGGCACAAAGAGCCCTTTATTTTGAAATAATATGATTACCTTCAAACTTTGCTGAGCACCTTCACTGCCAGAGCCAATGGCTTTAGCATCATACTGCACAAATGTACCGCTAGGGTCCATGTGAAATAGCTGTGGACCCTTCTCATCAATTCCTGAAATATAACAACATTTCTTTTACTAAAATGATTTGTCATGATAGATCTTTAAATGTTGAAGTGATTTGGCAGGGTTGATTGGACAAGTGTTATTAACAGTCTAACATGTCATAATTCATCAATATTTAATCCTTTTCCACTAAGTCAGTACAGTATGTATGTGTTCTTTCCACTTGCCTATATCACTATCATATATGCATTCACTTCTTTTTCACTACACTACACATTATGTTCATGCAATAATTCATCAATTCTGTCTTCTGTTATCCTCTAGCACTATGTCCTTTCAAACACATCTAAGTGCTCTTTTGTTATGTAGTCATCATCTTTCCTCATAATATGCCCATGCCATGATAATTTATCTAACATGTCATAATTGACTAAATTTTGAATTTTTGTTTTACTAAAATAATGTCTATTATTTCAACCTGTAACTGCCACTAAGATTGTGACAAAATGTCAATATTAATTTATTTCAGTATTTATTTCTAGATTAAATATTACATAGACAGCACACTGACCCCAATATTATTAAAATTATTACCATCACCAAGTGGGTGTAACTGACTTGTTTTCACACAAGGATTTGAACTGAGAAGGCTTCAGTGACTATAGAAATTGCACTGTCTGTTTTCAAGTACTTAAATGATTAGGTAGAATTGGTGTGTTTAGCTATATAGTACAATATATTGTACCTGCAAACATGACAGCTACACCGAATGGACGAGACATCGCCGTACCACTGTCATCGTCACTGTCTCCAAACTGTATAGCAAGGTTGGAAACAGCCTGAGCACAAGACTCCACACTCATACGTTCATTGTACACAAACCAATGGTTCTGGCACTCCACACGAGCACGTTCCACCAGCATCCTGAAAAGTGGTAGATAGATATATGTTTATTTTTAATATTTTTGCTTTTTGGTTTTAATTTGTTTTAGTTTTTTTTAGTCATAAACAGGCTTATGCTTGATTGCCAAATCTCTTTATGTTAAACAGCCATTGTGGGAGTTTTGGCAGGAACGTCATAGAAACATGTTACATGTTGCTCTGTTTTATTTTCCTAAACTTGTTATTTTGAATATGAATATATATAAATTGAATATTTTGAGCATGCCATAAAAATTTTGGTGTTTTATTCATTAAGTGTTCGATCAAGTGCGTGAGTGTGGGCAAATGCAATAAAGCAGTGAAATATGTCATTTTACATTGTCAGCAAAACTCCATAGAAGCTTCTAGTAAATTCGCCATCACTATACTGAGGCAAGACTCTTTGAAAATTACTGTTTATGTGACTTAGACTGTGACTAGAACACTATATAACTTATATTATTCAAGAAACTTGAAAATATTTCAATACTTGACACTGGCAAATCATTAATTGGAGGGTCCAATAAAAAAAAAAGAAGAACAGCCATTGTATTCTAGGGTGGGTATTTGTTTAAAAATAAAGGATTTAAATTTAATAAGTACCTACAGTTCAAAAATATCGTTAGTTGACCTGCTTAAACATACTTAAGTGTGTTTTCACACTTTAAAAATATTGAATATAAATTATTCACTTGTGATTTTAAGACACCCAGTTTATATCCATTGAGATACATCAATTGATCCACCTTAGGTGCTTAGACAGGATTTCTACATTATCATAAAAAAAAACTAACAACCATACTTATTTGGGGCACTAGAGAGGTAAATTATGTATAATTATATTATATATATTAAACAATTAAGTAACTATGAGAACAAAACAAAAAAAGTTTCTCTTTATTAATTAACAATGCTTAAAATCGTTCAAAACAAACTTTAGTAGGTATATATTTTTTATGCTAATTTAAATAATAAAATTTACCTGGAGTCGGCCATCAGGCCTGAAACAGCGCACGCAATGTGCCTGTCCACTTCCACGATCTTTTCAATAGTAGTAGGTTCCATGAGAGGAGAGGTGATCCTCTTTTCGACAGCTAACACAACTCCTTCAGACGTACAGATCCCAATGGCGGTAGAACCCAACTTTATAGCTTCTATAGCATATTCCACTTGGAAGAGCCGCCCTTCTGGGCTGAACGTGTTAACACCGCGATCATATTCAGAACGAGTAAGAAACATCTGAAAAATAAACGTTCACCGGCAAAGGTTAGGACACCATGACAAAGCGATTCAGATTTTAAAAAACAGGACTGAATTTAGGCATTTTCTCGTGGATCTTACCTTCGGCTTTAAGAAATTAACTAAACTACAGCGATCAAATCCGTTTTATTTGTATAAAATTGAGATTTTAACTTTAATTTCAATTTCGTCAACTCACAGAGCGTCAAGCAAGATTCGAAACGAAAAACGTCAGTCATGCTGTCATTTTCATTTTGTCTTCTTCTTTTTTTTGTATTGGACCAGGTGATTAGCGATTTGCCAGTACCAAGTATTGATATCGTCAAGTTTCTAGAATAATACAAGTTATGTTGTGTTCTAGTCACTGTCTAAGTCATTTAAACTTAAACAGTCATTTAACTTTGAGTCTTGCCTCAGTAATAGTTAGTGATGGCGACTTTACTAGAAGCTTCTATGAGTTTTGCCGACAACGTAAAATGACATGTTTCACTGCTTTATTTCACTTTCTCATACCTTTGATTTTGGTGTCACATATATTTTTGGTAGGAAAGTGAAAACATTTCAATAGGTTTGAATAATTTGACACGTTAAATTGTAGGTCCCGGTTGTTTGTCAATCGTCAAGCCAGATCAGAGGCCTTTCGGTGGCTTAATAACTTTGACACTAGGGCTGGCCACTCAGTCTATATGAACTAACTTATTATTGGCCTTTCGCCAGGCATTGAATCTTCTCTTACTCTTGGACTTTTAATCTCAGGCTGTAATGTTACGTTGTTATGAAAACATTAATCGTCTTACTAATAAAAGCTCACTAAGCGCATGGTAGATAAACAGTGTTTTTATACAATATTCAACCATCACCTTATATAAGCTCGACAAATGGCAAATGGGCAAGTATGATGCCAACATCAAGCAAAAAAAACATCACTTATACAACTCAAAACAGTCAACACCCAAGAGTGTAATATGTCAACACAAACAACTTCAAGCAACATAGATAGACCTAGAGGGGGACAAACAAAGTCAACCGACCGACTGGCTGGTCAGACTTAAAAAAAAGTAACTTTTTAATAGAATGCCGGCTAGTTGTGTGTCTGGCTACTGAAAACAAAAGTAATTAATGTAAGTTATTCATAGAAGTATTCAGTAAAATTTATTGTTATTAAAGAATACAATTAACAATCCTAGGTACGCCCAACCATTAATAATAAGATTAATACCTATTGTCCGCCCAAAGAACACTTGTATGCATTTAACACGCCGAATTAACAAGTATCTATGTTAAAAGAAAAACAAAATACCCGACTGAAGAAAAGCAGTTCTTGGAGTCGAACTTTCGTTACGTTTGATATGCTGTTGAGTGTAGGTTTTTGTGAAAAATTATGCGTATTTACTTAGAATTTTACACATTATTTAGAATAATTCTAGTGAAACCACTTGTTTATAACGAAAAAGTTCTTTGGAGAATACGAACAAACGCATTTTTTTATATTTGCGAGAAATGTAATATTATTATCACAAAAGACATAGCTCTGGAAGTGAAGACGAATCTAACGACACCTCGCACATCAAAATCGATCAAGCCGTTTAGGCTGTAGGTGATCATTTATATAAACATAGAGTTCCCGTCACGTAAAAAGAACGCTGATTTGTTCGTAAGCGCGAACAAACCAGCGTTCTTTTTACGTGACGGGAACTATACATACATACACTCGAAAAATATAACTCTCCTTCTTACGCAGTTGGGTAAAAATTACTGACTAGCCTTCTGGCTCAGTTGGTAGTATGTCTGCCTGCTAAGCTGTAGGTCGTAGGTTCGATCCCACCCATGACAAACATTTGTGTGATGAGTATGGATGTTTGTTCTATGCCTGGGTGTTTCTTATGTATGCATTTACAAATATGTATATATATATATATATGTATGTTCGATTATGCTGTTATTGTTGAATGTATCCCACAGGAACTGTCAAATTTTTCGGGATAAAAAGTATGCCAGATCCTACTACATAGCATAAGTAATAATCCTGCCAAATTTCGTCTAAATCCGTCTATTAGTTTCGGCGTCCATTGGACACACCGTAAAGACAGACAAAAATTTTAAAAATTGCTGTTTTGGGTTCTGTATCGATGCGTAATGCGTCCTCCAATAAAAAAAAAACAAATACATTTAATGTAAGTACAGATTTTGACCCGTTACAGTCTTATTACACTTATGTATTGATTTGCTTCGTCTCCGCGAAAAAAAATTCATGCCATGTCGTTGTAATATTTTATCGGAATTAATTTAAGATCATCATTTTGATCCATAGACTTCTATAGATAGGTACCCCCAAGTACCCCGTGTATGTACCTAGCGTGTCAGTAAGATAAAAAATCACAGTTGACCTAAGATTAGTTTAATTTCAAGTGATAGGTATCACAATCTCAAGGATACAATATTTTGTCAACTAAGTAGTTGCTAGTGTACAAGCGCGCATTGGGTTGAATAGATTTAGCCAGTTGACCTAAGATTTATTTAATTTCAGGTGATAGGTATATACTTCCGATTCAATATTTTGTCAACTAGTTACTAGCGTACAAGCGGGCGTATGCATTGGGTTAAATAGATTTCGCGCGGATGGAGCATTCCATCACAAAATTGTTAGTGTGACGTCACAGTCGATACCAAAAATATGGCACGCAAGGTTTTCATATTAATGAAGTCGCATGCTACATCGACTATATCTGTGATTTGATCACAGTAGTATAGAAATATTTGACCTTGCTTATTGCCTATACATATAAAGATAAACGCCGTTAAAAAGATTCCGACGTATTGAGAACCTTCTCCTTTTTGGAACTCGGTTAAAAAGTCAGTATTTATAAATTTGTCCAGACAAAAGTACGATTTGTTTTACGTTAGTCCGTTGTAGATTTGAACAAACAACGCACACGCTATACATAATTATTTATGTAATTAAGTCTCTAATTAATTTATTTATTTATTAATCAAATTAGTACCGCATAAGTCTACGAATTACATTAATGATAAATAAACATGCAACATTCACTCTTTTACTTACATGTTTAGTAAAAAAGTGAATGCTATGCGAGTCCAATAACAATACCTACTCATAATCAGAGTGCACAAAAGAAATTAAATGCCATAAATGAGATATTATTGGATATTAAAATAAATGTCAATAAAAGTGTTTATAGTCAATGTAAAAAGAATACAAAATAATAATAATAAAATAACCGTGAAATTAAAATGTCAAAGTAAATATATTTATAAACGCTTGATTGCTTCTGTGCGGTAAATTCACAATAATTCACAAGACATTCTACTATAATATGTCGCCACTCGCCAGCGAGCAAGTCACATTCAGGCTTGGCATTCAGGAGAGCGTTCTGCAAGGCGAGAGATCGAGGTATCGGGGAAGCCTTGTGAGCCACTGACCACTGTTCTACACACCGGGACAGCAAACAGTTTGTGTTTCCTGCACCGACGGTAATTGTAATTAAAGGTTCGAGCACATTATGCCGGGCCGCAGCGTGTCGGGGCGGAGCGCAAAAATCCGCTCAAATCGCTTGAATACAATTTGTATGAAATATCGCACATTGTGTCGGGCCGCAGCGGCTCGCATTACTGCGACGCGGATTTGCGTCCGTGCGATGCGGCCCGCCCCGCCCCGCTGCGCCCCGTCCATATTTTACGTTTTCTTTTTTGACGAACTTCTTGTCTATGCTGTTCATTAACTTATTCTTCTAACAGCAGGCAAAAAATGAAAGTTTTTCGTCAGAGCTATCCATAACGTACAGTTGCACGCAAATTCTTGCAGTACACTGTACTCAAAATCCGTCAATGCGCTGCGACCCGGCCCGTCACTAATGTGCTAGGTAAGCATTTTGTGCTGCGCTGCGGCCCGCTCCGCCCCGCTGCGGCCCGTCCTAATGTGCTCGATCCACACATGTTTTGCTCACATTGCTTTAGTTGTTTTGTTTAAATAGGCACTTACCGATACTTCTTTGATGACTAATATCTTGTAGCAGAGCCCTAGATAGTTATTGTAGGTATTATTTTGTTGATGTAGAAATGACTTACATGACCATTACTCCTCATCTATAAAAAAATAAATCTTGGAAAAGTTTTTTTTCGTTGATACATAGGTACATATATATATACGTATGGATTTCGATATCGGCGAAGGAATATTCATAGTGGTAGTACATTTATATAATCATATAAAGGCGATATTTAGTCAGTATATTAGCAAAATCGATAATCAGTCAAAATAACGATTAGTACAAATCGCGAAATCAAAAAATGACATAAGTTGGACGCCGAAACAAAAAAAAAATGGTTGTCTGTAAAGTCGGTTTACGGACGATAGTTTAACGTGACAACGTCAACAAAACATTGATGAGAACACTTCCCGTTAGGCCTCGATTACACTGGGCTAGTTTACAAGCTACAAGCCAACGACTTCGCGAGCAGCTTGTAAACTCGCTCCGTGTCATTGTCATCATTGACCTTTTTTACAATCTGCTTTTGATTGTGTCATCGACTCTCGCTCACTCGCTAGCTTTTAAACTCGCCGACTAGCAGCTCGTAAACTAGCCCAGTGTCATCGAGCCTTTACAATGAGCGTAACCGGACAATGAGTCATCCTTTTACGGACGTGCAGCCGGCGTTCATCGATTTATTAGACGTTGTCACGTCAAAAAATATTTAAAACTACTTGTTTTAAATATTTTTTGAAATAAATAAATCTAATTTATATCGTCGAATTACAATAAATAAGTTCATATATACTCGTAATAATCTTAAAATATTTTCCGCCTACTTTTATAAAAAGTAGGCGGAGGCTTTTAGAAAGTGCCATAATAGGCTAGCAGCGTTGCCGCGCTGAATTGCGATAGAGATCTGCTGTGTTAAATACCACCCAGAAAGCGAATCCCGGCCCTTCTTTCGCAGACGTTGACCCAGATTACGAACGAATTTTCTAGCCTCACACGGTAAAAGGGACAAAGTCGTAGGCCGATTCCAGTAGTACATAAAAGTTTAGAAAATTCAAAAACCACCACTCAAACCCGATAGACTCGGCGCGGCGGGGCGCTTCAATCGCATTCCATCCATACATACTATTATGGTATTCTGTGTTCTGCCGGACTATGCCGGACTTGTCAAAAGATCGAAAATTTCACCACTGCACTTGGTGGTGGCGCGAACACTACAATGAACTGCATCGCATTGCGTAGCGTTGATACTTTATCGCTTTTCGTCGCTCATCTAGGACTGCGGGTAAGATGATGATGATGTGGATAGTAAAAAACACAACGATAAAAGATATACCACTAACATAGTTCAATAGTGACTATATAGGTACATACGATCACTAGTTACAAAGCGTTACAAATATGACATGCAGGCCTACCCTTGACTAATATTTACTATAACGTCGCAAAACAATAGTATCTTCAAAGTATTCGTTCCGTAACATATTGTAAATAATGTTCTTTTGTCTGTAACGGGGACATGGCGATAACGACTAATGTATAAAATGATATGGATCAATGATGGCTGAATCACTTTTGGTTTTGTCTTTGATCTTCACGTTTACTTACGCGTTGGTACAACTTTAAATAACATCAACTCTATAGTTTTGACTTTTATATACACTCTTATATTTAACTATTGCTGTTTTCAGATTCAACTGAGTGACAACATTTATAAGAAAATGCTGAAGAAAAGCGATGAAGATAAAGTGCTTGGAGACATTCGCTCCTTTACTAAAACGGACAAAGATTACACGATAGAATATACGGGAGGAGAAGAAGCTAAACTGACAATTTTGAATAACCATGTTTTCAGATATTACATGTCGCCAACAAGGGAGTTTCTCGACTATCCGATCCCGCACAATCCAACAGACGTTGCAAAAATCAATGCAAAAGACATAAAGGATTACGGCACAGAAGCATTCAATAAGTCCACTGTGACCCTCAATCGTACTAGTTATATTGTAGAAACTGAAGAGATAAGAATCCGTTTTCATACCCTGAAAGGAACTTTTGATGTTTACGATAAAAGAGTAGGGAAGCAAGTATTAAGCGAGCTAGAACCTGTACGTTACAATGATGAGAGGACAGTACAATGCCTGCTTCAAGGTGAAAAAGAACACTACTTTGGAGGAGGTATGCAAAATGGGAGGTTCGCCCATAAAGGAGAAATTATACACATAGAGAATACAAACAACTGGGTAGATGGAGGCGTGACTTCCCCAAACCCTTTTTACTGGTCGTCATTTGGCTACGGTGTGTTAAGGAATACGTGGCAGGACGGATTTTACGATTTCGGATCTGATAATCCAGATGTAACTGCAACAGCTCATGAAGAGAGCCATATTGATGCGTTTTACTTCATTAATACCAAACCACGCCACATTTTGAATGATTACTATGAACTGACTGGACAACCTATTTTCATGCCAGAATATGCGTTCTATGAAGCTCATCTGAACACTTTCAATCGAGATTACTGGGTTGAAGTTAACTATGACACTAAAGGAGCTATACTTTTCGAGGATGGCAAATTCTACAAAAAATATCAACCAAAAGAAATGGTCAACAAAGAAGGAATTCTGGAGTCACTCAATGGAGAAAAAAATAACTATCAATTTTCTGCTAGAGCTATGATCGATAGATACAAAAGACATGATATGCCGTTGGGTTGGTTCATTCCAAATGATGGTTACGGGTCTGGATACGGACAAACTGACACTTTGGAGGGAGATATTCAAAACTTGAAAGAATTCATTGACTATGCAAACCAAGAGGGCGTCGAAGTCGCTTTGTGGACAGAAAGTAATCTTGAACCGAAAGATCCTAAAAATCCCAAAAAAGGCGAAAGAGATCTAAGCAAGGAAGTAGGAATTGGTGCTGTTGCGTTAAAGTGTGACGTTGCCTGGATCGGCGAAGGTTACTCCTTCGGACTCAACGCTGTGAAACACGCAACGAATATATACGTAGACAGGGTGAAGGAAAAAGTAAGACCTTTGATAATAATGGTAGATGGATGGGCGGGAACTCAACGATATTCGGCAATTTGGAGCGGAGACCAAACCGGCGGAAAGTGGGAATACATACGTTTTCATATTCCTACTTACATCGGCGCTGGACTTTCCGGTTTGCCAATAGTAGGTTCCGATATGGATGGCATCTACGGTGGAGGCGATCGAGAGGTCAATATTAGGGACTATCAATGGAAAGCATTTACACCACTTCAGCTGAACATGGACGGATGGGGAAATATCCCAAAAACACCATTCAGTTTCGACCTCGAAGCAACGGCTATTAACAAAGCATATTTGAAGTTGAAATCGATGATGCTTCCATACAATTACACAATCGCCCATCAATCAATTTATGGCCTGCCCATGATCAGAGCCTTGTTTTTGGAGTTTCCAAACGAAGAGCCAGCTTACACAAAAGATTCCCAATATCAATTCATGTGGGGACCGAACTTGCTAGTAGCTCCAGTCTATCAGAGGACCGTATCCAAGGGAAACCAATTGGTTCGTCACGGAATATATTTGCCAGATACAAGCCAAGTCTGGATTGACTTATTTACTGGCCAAAAGTATCAGGGAGGGAAAATATACAACTATATAAATGCGCCGCTATGGAAAATACCCGTGTTTGTTAAGGAAGGTGCTATTATACCTTTCACAAATGACAACAATAACACGACAGAAATAAAGCGAGATTGCAGAATAATTAATATATATCCGGCTAATACAGACATAAAAACAGAATTCATTGTTTATGAAGATGATGGCAAATCCGCTGAGTATTTGGGTCATAAATATGCGGAGACTAAAATATCTGTTACAAATTATGAAGGAAATTTGTTTATTACTATACACAAAGCTGTAGGACACTATGACCTTATCATAAAAGAACGAACTACATTACTTCGAATAATGATTGCTGAGAGTGTAAAATCCGTGAAAGCAGCAATTAATGGAGAGACAATAAAAATAACCAAAGCTGACAACAGAGAAGAATTTGCAGATATTGAAAATGGATATTACTACGATGAACGTTTCATGATCAACCCATATCTTAAAAATTGCAATGTAAATCATGAACTGTTCCAAAAGTGTTTGCTTGTCAAAATTGATAAGACTGATGTAACGGAAAGCGAATTACAAATTAAGGTCAGTGATTATAAGAGTTATGATGACTCTACAAAAATAACAGGTTATTATAACCTTAATTCTAAGCTACAGGCTCCGAAAAACTTCAATACTCCTGCAAATGGAATAACGTCAACTTCTGTAACTTTACAATGGGAAATCAACGATGCAACTTCCTATGAGATTGAAAGAGATAGCGTTATATTTACCAATATTAGAGGAAACAAAAGTGCTCCCGTTTCGGAAAGGTGGATTTTTGAAGGATTCAAAAGCGAATCTGAGCACAGGTTCAGGATTCGATCTGCGGACGATGAAGGAGTGTCTGAATGGAGCGATTATATAATTACTAAAACTTCACCAGACCCTTATAATAATACAGTGAAGGGAATTTCGGTGACCTGCAATATTCCATGCCAGCCGAATCAAGAGGTGTGCAAACTGACTGAGCGAGATCTTCACTCCATCTGGCATACACATTGGGGAATGCCAGGACAAGCTGACTATGGTTCCGGAAAAGCGATTATACTATCATTTAACTTGGAGGATGTTTACGAAATTGAAAAAATCGAGTACGTTCCAAGAGATGATGCGGGTAATGGGACATTTTTGACGATCCGCTACCACTACTCCGTTGACGGTGAACATTGGAGCGAGGTTTCCCCGGAAATTTCTTGGGCGGAAGATGAGAATACTAAAACGATAATGTTAAAAGGTGTTAGAATGAAATTCTTTGAATTGAACGTTTTGAAATCTGTAGGTGGATTTGGTTCGGGAAGAAATATATTCTTTTACAAAAAAGCTTAGAATTACCTTCTCATATTGCATGCCGATTTTGAGGAGCTTTCTTCGAGTCGAAACTAAAGATAACGGCAGTCATTTGAGACATACATAGACCTCATGACCGTTAATTTCACAAGCTCTAAACCAATTTTTCTATTTGAATTTAAATAATATTATATTGAATAACATTTTTTGAAAGCCCACTTTTTTTTTTGAAGTTCGGGTAAATGATTTTATCAATTTTGATGTTTAAGAATTTAAATTACCAAAATTCACACTCTGTTCATGATTAATTTACTTCATATTTTGGTAACGTTCAATTCAGTCTAACGGGTTATGCTTGTAACTCGCTCGCAAGTAATGGCCTTTCTTCTAGCCGGGACCATTATATCTGACTTTAATCCAATAAATGAAATTCCGAAAATCAGAGTTCTCATTGGTCACGGGTTCCGACTTGAGAACATTATCGTTCAAATCATTTACATTATCGTTCACATCATTTATATGATCGTTAACATCATTTACATTATCATTCACATCATTTTTACTCTGAACGAATGTTTCATAGCTACGATGGATTTTCATACATATTTAAAACGACAGTTTCGCTTTCCACGCACGCTTTACACAAGAGCGATGACTCCAACGCCCAGTCGCATGCTTGCAAAGTGACTAATCAGCACTGCAAACGCTTCAAGTGAAGGCGATTCCTGCTGCTCCGCTGCTGAAATCACCTAATGTTAAAGTACTACTAATATATTAATCTAAACTTATACGTATTATTCGGTATTATAGTTGTTGAAAGTACCGATTGCATGCGGTTTTTTTTGTGTTCGAGTCATGTTTGTGTATGAATAAGTGGCGCCCTTTTGCCGCTCACTCCGTCCCGTACACGCAATATGTATTTACACGAGTATCTATCTACTACGTGTAAAACTCGCGCGCATTCGTAAAGAACAATGGCGAAATTTTATGTCTAACTTTTTGAAGCGTCTTAAAATATCATATCTACAGAACTTAACTAAATAATTTTCTATGTTTTTTCAATATAACAGGTAAGCTAGTAAAAGCCACAATAAAAAGATCATTTTAAAAATCATTATATTGATTGAATGTTCTTTCCTCCATTGCATTTTTCCTCTACGGAGTAACTAACTTGGCACCGCACGTCAAGAACATTTGCCCCAGTCAAGATATTCCATTGGATTCATCTCTCTGCCAATCCGCTTTTTTCTTTCTTTTGACTAAACATTTTCTTAAGATTCAATTCTTTCTTTTCTTGGCAATTGTGATGAGATATATTGGGTTTTTTAAACATAACTACATGCCACTGGCAAATGCTCAATCGCACGGGTTCAATAAAAGAGACGAGGACGGACGGACGGACTTGGACGCCATACGTCAAATCAAACGGTTTGTTTATATTGTTATTCGGTGTTTTTGGTTAGATTATTGTTTTACGTTAGATTATTTCTTACGACCCGCACTGCCTTTAGAGTTACCGATATTATTTTTTCTGTATGACTACTACGTGCCCAAGGATTTCAATTTTGTTTTACATCCGATGACTTTGTGCTATTCTCATATGGACTTCGATAAAATGTCTCTCGATCTGTTTTGTTTAATTTAGTCATGATGGGAGACTTACGTGCAACATATGTGTCAATGCACTGCGCCGATACCGTGCTTTGGATGTAAGTACCTATCTACCTACCACTAATTTAGTAGCTTAGCCTACCTGTATAAATTAAACAAAATCTTTAACTTCACTTGACAATGTTAATATTGAATGTATCTTGAAATATATAATAATATCATTAACATTTAAAACAAAACATTTATTCCACACACAATCTATTGTGTGTGTAAATAATACTCGCCAAGTGATCTCCTTATGGATTATACCATTAGCTATGAAGCCCTACCATATTATTATGTCTGTTCGGTTTTATGTGTGGAAGTTTTCTACTTTAAAAAAATATATAATACCTACATAATAAAAAGCATTAACTAACCTACGCATTTGTGAAATATTATTATATTTGATATTATTATTTAATTAATCACTTCATTGTATTTTTATTTTCAGATAACTGCATCTAATAGTATATGCCATGCTTGCTGGTAATGCACTCAAATAGAAGCATGTAGAAAGAACATTCTATCATAATTTGTGATGGAACATACACAAAAGTGCAAAATACGTTTAAAAAGGAGAGTTACTCTCTTCACAAATACAGGAACTTACTAAAACCATATCTCATTGTCGCATGTGATGCAAATATTGTGGATTGGTGTGTGATACAAAGACAATATTACTTTTTACAAACCTTACATGCCAGAATCATTAATAGAATCATTAATAAACAAACACTAGATCGAACAAACCGAAGTCAACAATTACAGGTTACGAACATAACAATTTGCAGATGAGTGGTATAGGTTATAAATAGTAATTTTAAAAGTTATTTTCAATTATTCAGGCAGAAATATTTTCATAGGTATAAAGCTCTACCACATGATGCAGAGCTTTCAAATAGCTGCAGATCTTAAAAAGGTTTGATCTTCGCTTTTATGACAATATATAATATGCTCCTGAAACAGAAATAAGTCAGAGAAAGAATTGAGAAAACATTCTGGCATGTATGATAGAGGCTATAAATATGAATAGACGGACATCCAACTTCCAAAGCATTACTGCGGACAGAAATAACATCTTGTATTTACCAACATTGGAATACGAAGATTTGTTTCTGTTCACCCTGGGATCGTATGATGAAAAATAAATGTTTAAAAATATTTTTTGCTTTATTTTCCTACCTTTTTATTTATTGACAATAATTTATTAATAGTAGACATCTATTTCAGTAAAAAGTGAAATAGCAGAGCAATTTACCCGCTTAGCTATTTGCATTACTGACCTGTCACTGTATGCCAACATTACGTCTTACCTTGCAACCCTCTAATACCCTTTCCCTCCTAACTAACCCTCTAACTACGGTCAAATGTGGCGTCAAAAGACCTTATGGTCTTTGATGCTCTGCCTAACCTGTAAGGGGAAATAGGCATGATTTTAAGTATTTTTTTTAACCTATTTTATTCTTATTTACTCCCATGCAGATGAAAACATTGTTTTTTGTACTCGCTATGAGGTAACAACATACATTTCAATATGTAATTAAAACGTTTATATTTTGTTTAACAAGTTGACATCAGCAACAATAACCTATAAATCGAAGTTTTGGCGGGCTAGTCATGAAAACATGTCGTTTTATTTTATTTTCATAAACTTGTGTTATTTTAACTATTAATGCAATAAAAATGGTAGCGTTTTATTCATTAAGTGTGAGATCAAGTGCGTGAGTGTGGGCAAGTGAAATAAACCACCGAAACATGTCTTCATGTTGTCGGCAAAACTCCATTGAAGCTTCTAGTAAAGTCGCCATCACTTTACTGAAGTATGACTCGAATTTGAAAATGACTGTTTAAGCCTTAGATTGCGACTTGTTATTTTAGAACTTGTTTTATTCAAGTAACTTGAAGAAATCGTAATACTTGACACTGGCAAATGCTATAAGCAGGTCCAATTTCAATAATAAAAAAACAACAAACTCACAAAACTTTGAAGCCAAATTAGAATTTTTCCTGGCTTTCTTGAAAAGAAATTCGCATACTAGGAATCTCAGGAAATGATGTAGAATCAGTAGATATTTTTTTTATTTAAAGACGCTACGTTTTTTACTGACATAAAATCATGTATGGGAGTTCGCCATTGTTCTTTCAGCAACTATACAAAATGCATTCAACAGATCTCGATTATGAGCAATACTTGTAGAGAAAACATAATATATTCCGTTATTATTTTATTATAGATACTTAGTGTAAGAACAACATAATTGATATACATATTGTGACATATTGATTGACATATTGTGATTTCAATGCCTTATATATTAAAAATGTGTTATCCTATTTACAATTAAATACATATTTTTATTTTCCTTCATAGTTACACCCTCATTGTTGCCTGAAAGAGATCGCTTCCAGCGATAAAGCCTCTCGTTGCAACCATTGTTATGATGATTATTCTCCCTCAAAAAGTAGGTAATATTTTTATTCGTTTTAATAGCCTTCTAATTACCTGATGTTAAGCGATATTACGGTCTTAGAATACTTAATCGAATCAACACAAGATCAGCCTTCAGTGATAAGATTAAAAAACTCGAATCAGTGCCAACAACGTTTATTGCGTGTCTCGAATAAATATAAGCAAACAATTATACGACAAAAAATATATTAAAATAAATATAGGAGTGAGATTCGCTCATTCATTGGCCTGAGAAGTTACTGTCAAAATTCTGTAGACCTATAATAAAATAAATCTGCAGGGTTAGCATGGAATGTAGACAATAGCCTTTCCACCGTTTCATCAACCTTTCAGATGAAATAAAGTATGTGCTGACATTGACAACTGACATATAGTCTAGTAAAAATATATCCGTTTGTATGGAGCAGATCACAGTATTTGCAACTGGGGGAATTCTTTGAAATTATGATAGGAAAATAACTAAAAATCATAGATCAACAATAATCCCCGATTTATAGACTAGCTGCGTTCCGCGGTTTCATTCGCGTAGTTATGAAAAACAGCGATGATTATGATGATGATAAGTAGTTTATGTCCGGTTCCAGGTCCAAAGCTATCTCTATACTAATTTTCATAACGATCGGTTCAGCTGTTTGAGCGTGTAAAGGTAACAAAATTAGCTTTTATAATATCATTATGAAATTGTGTCAAATGTATTTAAAAAAAGAAGTACATTTACTTAAATAACAATATACATAAGTGTCTTTTATGTTGTCACAAATCTTATTTTTACTAGACTAATATTGACGTGGATAAAAACGCTGTATCTTCTTTCCATGCTAGGCCATAGATAAACCGCTTAACCGAGTCTGTTCCTGAGGTATGGGAGCGGCACGGGAGGGTTCACATGTAATAGCAATGCTGACGCCAGACTGACGTTATATAACCCCTCCCGTACCGCTCCCATACCTCAGGAACAGACTCAGTTAAGCGGTTTATCTATAGCTGGGGGATTACTGCAATCATAATAGCAATCTTATTTCAATATTATTTTTGACCTTTGTTGTGTTCCCTCAACTGTACAAAGAGCAGTACAAAAATCAAAGTAATTTTGAAATATGTTACCTTCCACTAACTCAACGGAGCAATTCAGTCAATGAACTATTGCCATCGAGATTGGCACCCTGTTTAAATATAATCTTAATCAATAAACTCATTAATTTTATGTCTTAAATATAAATAATTAGGCCTAAAATAAAAACTTGGAAGAACACTTTCTCACTTCTTGATCAAAAATGATCACTCGCACTATTATAAGTTAAAAAAACCTTATTTACGTCTATTATTTACTATCATCATTGAATCTATCTGATAAAAATCCGTGAAAATTAACATTATAGTATTAGATTTACTTCTCATTTCAAAATTTAAGAAAAAATTGTAATGATTTCAGTGTTGCCACAATTAATAATTTATAAATCAATAATCATAAGCAATGTGGTAGAAATATATCTATATCATCATTAGCATGAGTATTCTACTCGTAATTTCAATCGGTAGCGATTCCATTTTCCATACGGAAATGATACCTATTCTCATTCTGTATGAAAATGACAGAGATGGATGACATCCCTTTTTCGACTATAAGTCGCAAGCTTGACACAAATGACATCACTGCCATTTATTGTTGCCTTTGTCACATTTGAATTAATTACATAGTCGGGTCTTTCTTTAGCAAGTGTCATCAGTGAACAGACGTTCGTATCAGCTCGGTTAATTTACGCAATCATTCAGTATTATGCGACCATATCTAAAATGTTTCTCATTCAATATACCTTAGACCAATATCATTTCTACAGGCCCGTAATGAATAAAATGCGGTTTACGAAAATAATGTGGATTTTCTCTCAGTGGAGTGAGGGCAAACAGCTGATTTTAGCGCACCTAAACAGACCCGAAAATTAACTTCAGTCCATTCAGGGTCAGTTCTTTTTATTCCTAATGGAAACTGTACGATGAGTGTAACAGAATTAGTACAGTAAAATTACATTTGAAGTAACAAGCTGAAAATTGGTAGAAATGACACATGACGATGTCCCAAATGAAATCCCAAATATCTTGGGAAAATCTTCCTGGGTAAATTTCACTAACATGGAAAAACATCCCTCCCTTTTTCTGAATTGAAGAGTTTTAGGTACAGCAGGTGAGTCAAACTCGGTTCATGCGCTATACCGATTTTTTTGGGAACTTTGCGATTTTAATTAAGACATCATCATCATCATCTCAGCCATAAGAAGTCCACTGCTGGACATAGGCCTCCCCCATGGATTTCCAAAAAGACCGATTGGAAGCGGCTTGCATCCAGCGTCTTCCCGCCACTTGTATGAGGTCATCTGTCCATCTCGTGGCTGGTCTTCCTACGCTGCGCTTGCCGGTACGTGGTCTCCACTCGAGAACCTTTCGGCCCCATCGGCCATCAGTTCTACGTGCTATGTGCCCTGCCCACTGCCACTTCAACTTACTAATCCGCTGTGCTATATCGGTGACTTTTGTACGTCTACATAGCTCTTCATTTCTGATTCGATCTCGTAGAGAGACTCCGAGCATAGCTCTCTCCATAGCTCGTTGCGTGACCTTGAGCTTCTTTATAAGGCCCATAGTTAGGGACCACGTTTCAGTGCCGTATGTCATCACTGGTAACACACACTGACATGTGTTCCATGTTCAGGCTGACAATTAAGACATCATCTGTTACATATCTACTAATTTTCATTGTTACTTCAAATATCCAGGTTAGAATAAATTTTTGTCTAATTTGCCTGTACTAAATCGATTTAATTTGTTATTACAGTTATTGAAATCCCCCATTCAACCTTTCATGAAGAATTTGGCTCATAAAAATGTAGCAATAACAAATGTCACAAATCAAAGCTAATTAGGTACTCTGCATTTCATCTGCACTCCTCAAAGCAATAATTGTGCACACAGAGGAATTAGAATCGAAAACACAACTTATAGATAAGTCTTCGAGCACACAACTGTACTCATGATCCGGATACCTCGTCTTGACATAGAGAGATCTGGGATCATCAGTTAATAAGCTCTCTAAATTAGCCTTGAAGATTTGAGCTCGATCCCGGTCATTTATCAGTTCATTCAATCTATTTAAAGCATGTTCTGTAAATCTTACTTCGTACGCTTGAGACGGTGGGTTAGAAATCCAGGAGGCAACTCTTATTCCATCATTAACGGCGCTTACGTGTGATTGTGGTGGTGTAAAACGTTCTTGGCCATCCGGGGCACCTCTTTCTGTATCTGGTCTTCTTAGTGGTGTCTGAGTTCGGAGTAGGTCTTCGCTTAGAGGTGATTCCGGTGACGGTGAGACTGGGGTTAAGATATTGGTGCTCGGTGATGGGATGTCTTCGAATGGTGAATGGGATGGACTGGTGTCAATGCCGATAGTAGTTGTCAAACGAGGATTTGAACTGAAAAATTACAGATTTTTTTAAAGCATACAACAAAATAACTGTCTTATATTAATAGAGTAAACAATACACACTATCGGATTTAAGAGAATCACGCATTTTTAATTACAATAGAAGCAAATTGTTTTCTATTATGGTAATTGGGTTGTGGTGATGGGAGTGATACACTGAATTGATGTAAACTTGTCTATATCCAATCACGATTAAATCTTAAATCAGTTGGGAACGTAAACAATACATGCGCGTGCGACGCGTGGAGGTTCGAATCTGACTAGTTCACATTCCATCCGCCGCGCTCGCCCGGCAGCACTCAATAGGCGTGCAAAATATAGTGACGGGGTAAAGGTCGAAAAGCGAATAACTGATAAATATTTAGATAATGTGAGTGTTATTATTTAGAATGTAAATATTGTTGTAAATAAATATTAGTGGAAATTAATGGAAATATTATATATGTAAATAATAATGTATAGTGTGTATGTATAATAATTAATTAATAATATAGAAATGCGATATGTGTAGGAAAGTAGCCTACACCACCCCCCTCCAGAGCCCGTCAAGGGCGATAAAAATCTGTAAATTTAACCTGTCGCCCGGATCGTGTAACATAGTTCAGATACCTATCTGGGATTGTACGAGCGTTAAGTTTGCGATAATCGCCGCATGGACGCCATTCATTATTATTTTCCGGCGCTAAATGCAACGCGGAGGACCATGGACTTTCCGATGGTCTAGCTGTACCATTAGCCAGCATAGACTGGAATTCTTTTTGTGCAATTTTTAGTTTATCCGGAGCTAAACGGCGGGGTGGAGATGACACTGGAGGGCCTGGGGTGGTGCGTATGTGATGAACTGTGTTGTGTGGCGTAGTGTGATGTTTACCAGCTGGTCGTGTTATCTCCGGAAATTCGTCGAGAATTTTGTGATAAATTGACTCACCGGTCACAACCTTTACCGAAGATACATTTTTACAAAATTAAATTTTTCGGCATTAGATTTAATTTTTCGGCATTACGTAACAGTTGTTATTTCTCCCTTTTCAGTTAAATGGATTGTTTTAAAGTCGATTAAATTTTTTTAATTACTTTTTTATATGGTCGGAACCATTAATGGTTATCCCTCTATGGTTTGATTTTTCAAAATTTACGTTTTTAATTTTTCCAATCGATCTTTTTAGAAATCCATGGGGGCGGCCTATGTCTAGCAGTGGACTTCTTATGGCTGAGATGATGATGACGTTTTTAATTCGGAACTATAACGAAAATTTAGAAAATCAGTCCGTAATACATATGATATCAATTGGTGTATGGGAGATCGCGCGACAACAGCTCTCCTAGTTTCAAAAAGATTTGGAGCGAATTTTTGATTGTGTGTATAATTTTTTTAGGGATAACACATTCACAGTGCTGGCATCTACCAAAAAAGTCCTTGTATATTTAAGTTTTTTTTTTATAGTAATTCAGGCTATTCTTATGTCCTATATGCCGGAGCCTGGAGGGTTGGTGATAACGAGACACATGATGGTATCGGTCTAATTTAGCGTAACAAATAACTAAGCTTATATACTAAGTACTACGTGCTAGAGGCCTCATATGTTTTTCAGTCATACTCTTACTATCTATGTTAACGTATCCTAAAGATGACTTATCATTCTACATATAATAACGCATCACGAATACTAAACTATGTGGCTACACCCTACACCTACATTAGCTGTGCCACGCAGATTCACCCAATGAAAAAAAGACAGAAAATATTTTATTTTTATACGCCATACACTACAACAAAAAGAGAGAACACAAGTACAAATAACAAAAGACTTTTGAGCCTAAAAAATATGCAGTTATCGCTGTAGTACCTGGTGTATAAAAAAAGGTAAGTGCTCAGCGACAACGCTGCTGAGCGATCAGCAGCGCTGATTTTCAGCACTAACCTTCCGACACACACCCACACATGATTCTGAAGTTATTAACAGTATTGCAAATGAACGTATAAATACGTATATATAACAAAATAAACAGTATGATGATGTTCCTGATAAAACATAGCTTATATACAGCTTTCCCTGGTTCAGACATTTAATTGTTAAATTATATGAAACGACTTATTGTCGCTTCCACAATATTAGTTACAATAATTAACTAGCAGAAGGTAGGTGATGATGTTTTCGGCAGCCTAGTCGGGAGACCATCCGATTTGCGATCCGCGGGTCCTGGGTTCGAATCCCGCGCACGCACCTCGTTCTTTTCGTAGTTATGTGCGTATTGTTGATTGCCGCCAGCGTCAAACGGTGAAGGAAAACATCGTGAGGAAACCTACATGTCTGAGAGTTCTCCAACCCGCACTTGGCCAATGTGGTAGACTTACCCTTCTCACAATGAGAAGATGGCCCGCGCCCAGCAGTGGGACAGTTTGTACAAACAGAGCTGATAACTCACCTCCTACCATCAAAGCCTCCACTATCCAACGTGATAACCCCAACAGCCTCAACTGCATCGCTGATCCCCTCAGTAGGGGGTCTATTAAGGGTTGACAGGGGGTCTGCTGTGGCCGGGCAGTCATACTGCGGAATGTAAGGTTTTATATCCAGGACTGGAGTGCCATTCACCATATCTACTCCGAGGAAGTTTATTCTGTTACCTGAAAATAAATTCATGCATTTCAAAACACAAACACTTTCATTTAAATAACAATTTTTGTAGTTTTTAGTTGTTTCTTAGTTTTATCTTGTACCAAATCTTATTATTACTGGACTATAATATGGCTGTTACCTGCAATGCTCTGTATTTTCACTAGTGACAGTCCAATCGGGCACGGCCTGTGTGGAGAGCGTGTAGAGAACACGCCGCGCCGCTCGCCGCCCAGTCTAGGGGGCGCCACCTTCGCTGGGACATTACTGCTCTCCGTGTTGTGGAAGTGGAATATTATCCTGAAAATGACAGATACTACTGTTATATATGTAAGTTATGGTATAGTATAAATAAGATTTCTTCTATCCTGAACTGAATGTACCAGCAGGCTACCTCTGTTCTAGTAAAAGTCAGTTAAGGGACTTGAGGGAAATTGCGTTTATGTAGCTTAGGCTTGCCCCTTTTTATTGTAAGCCAACTTTTTGTACATCTTATCATGGTCAAATGTGGGATAACAGCTTCCTGGTCTTTGATGCAATGCCTAGCCTACAAGGAAAAGTTTGACATAGTTTGACTAGGTGTTCTCAAATGATCACCAATGTTAAGCAACAGAAGGACTCATAGTCATTCTTCAGATCTTCATTTCTTTCTGTGTTACCATGGGTTGGATCCTGGTTGTTTGTTCTTATAAACAGCAATTGTTAAGCCAAGTCAGAGCTTTTGGTGGCTTAATAACTCTGACACTACGGCTGGCCACTTAGTATATACGAAGTTACTTACTTTTTACAAGGTAAGAAGGCATGATTTTATGCATGTATAAGATGGCTACGAATATAATACTGCAAGAGCTGCTGCTATAATGAAGTCATTGCCAAGAACAGAACATAAAAATTAAACAAAACTATTATTAAATTGTTAACACATGCCTGATTAATGGTGTTTATGGTCCTACCACTGTAACCACCATGTATGAAAAAAAAACAACTTCTTCAAAAAAACAACTTTCTCCTCTTTTTTTCACATTGGTACATCATAATACCAATATGAAGTTAATTTGAAAAGGCAAAACAAAAAAAAATAATGAAAATTGGATATTTAGGGGTATAAATCAGTTTCTCATTTCTTTATAGGCATACAATATATATTCAGAATATTTCAGTGAGTATACATGATTAAGCTACTCAACATTATTATAAGTAATGTCTAACTAAGTTTGTATACATGTTTGTTATTCTTCCACATAGCAATAGACTTTGGTAGAAAAGCCATTAAACCTTTGGATTGACAATTTCTGGGTAGATATCTTAGCTTTCTCGCTTCTAATATTACACTAAAATGTAGCCCTATTGGGTACAGTTAGTAAAATAATGTACAAAATCTTCAACTGTGTGATAATAAAACCTTCTTTAGGATCTCAGTTCAAATATGATCTATGCAGCTGTCACAACATAAAATTGTAACAATTGAGCATGACTTACTTTCAATTTTATAACTACACATAAAATTACCATATATGAGAAAACTCTTCCAATCCTTCTAGAGCATGATCAGGGTTATTGAACACTCCAGCGTCAATAACCACGGTGCCATGAGCATTTGCCATCACAGAGGGCTGCCGCGGCACTGCTCGCTTGTTTTGAAATGAGCTTTCTACCACCCCGATCGGTCGGAAAGGATTGACATCTTCATTGCGCGATATTGAAGGCTCATTTTGTGGCCCAGTTGCGAGTGTAGTAGCTGTAAACACGGCAATTAAACCCTGTATGCACATCAATCAAAACAATAGAATTATAATGAGTAAATATGGCCCATGGTACAAATTATTGTAGGTCAATTGTAAGCATCAATTTCACCTGCATCGCCGCAGCTAGCGCAACGTAATCCTCCAAGCATAGACCTTATATGTTTAATTTCTTTGAGATGTTCATGTTTCAATGCACTTATCTGCTGCCTGCATAAAATAAATACGACTAATTAGACTTTCTATCGATGTTTTGATTTAATTAATTTTGACCAAAGAAACAGAATACATACTAACCTTAAGTTTTTTATTTCTGTTCTAGCTTGTGATATTTGGTTAAATTGATTAAATTGTTCCGTCATATTCTATCAGTTCCGTTCGTTTCAATATAAAACAATTATTTAATTTATTTGGAATTAATATGACTTTTATCATTCCTCAAACAGTTAGAAATTAGAAAATGCTGGAAAATGAAAACTTGAAAAGGTTAAATGTTCCAAGACTTCCAAAGATTTTTTTTACGGGAGATGAATATAATAAATAGCATACAAAAAGTGACAGCAGGATAACGCCATACAAAAATAAATAAGATGAATTGTTAAATGCTAATATTCTGTAATCTGTATGGAATGACATTCCATGTCAATTATTTCGTTTAAAAAATTACTTACAGAATCTCGTTTAAAGGTTTAACCTTTGGAAGATATCGTGCTTATAATATGTTATTAATCATGATCCGAGTTACTACTACGTTAGTGTTTTTGTCTGGGGCTTTGTTGTAAAAATTATGGATTTAACTATATAATCTAGATATTATTTGTATCATAAAAGTACAAGTGTTGGAACAATACCACAATTATTATTATCTGTGACTTTAGTTTTTGAACGTAGAAATAATATATCGTGTAAAGCTAGTGTTGTCGGACTATGATCGAAGTATTCATGATTCGATTGAACCATGCTTTTTGAAAAGTGCATTTTACGTATTATTTTGAACGTCATTTTGATCAGATAACTTTCATGAATGATGAATCATGGAATTCTGTTTCTGATTGCGTTATATCAATACATGTTTGTTTGTACTCTTAATGTAACTTCTTACAAACATAAGAATAATTTCTTATAAACAAAAAAAAAATGGCTGTAAAGTCGGTTTATGGACAATAATTTTACGTGATAACGATGCGTCACAAGCCGAACGCTTAGGCCTATCGTGCCTCTCTATTGCTTGTTCCGCGTTCTCGCTTGCACGCTCGGCGCTGGCGGAACATGACAATGAGTCATGCTTTTTCGTGCGTGCAGCCAGCGTTCATCGATTTATAAGATGTTATCACGTCAAAAAGTTTAAATCGGTAGTAATGTGATTTCCTCAGTATATGTAATAGCTATATAAATAACGGCCAAAGTTATGCCAGACTTGCAGTACAGTTAGCATCTACGCTTGTATGTCCTTCTCACTCTACGCATTTATTATGTAACTGTAACTGAGTATAATACGAATCAAATAATAAAAGGTTTGATCCAGAACTATTTTAGGTTATAACATAAAAATCAATTGATTGATTTCTTTTTTTGGATAATGTATGAACACAATTCGTTCTATATCAAATAATCGCAGCCGAGCCAGCCGATACTGACACGATTTTATGCAAATTCGATCAACATTCGTCTTCGATCGACGTTTTTATTTTTAGTTTTACAACACTATTGCGGTTTGCCATTCGCCGCACACGTGCTGAGATTTTGTGATATTTTTACTACAATTTATTTTACTTCGCAACTTTCCGAGGGCATTACGAAGCGTCTTCTTTCCGTGATTGTTGTTTATCAACATCTGATCATCATCAAGTTTTGGTGGTGAGTGTAATTAGCAATTTTGTTTGACGTGTGGGGTGGGGCAAAATGTCTGTGGAAAACGATCGCCACGTGTCCTAGATTTTAGATTTTCCCCCTTTTCTGTTGATTTTATGGTTACCTTGGTATTTTTTGTGGTTATCTTGTACATTCTGAGTTCTATGGGCTAATGTTAGGTCTTACATTTGGTATTTACACGGTTCTAGGAGTGCGTATTTTGATTTCACAGGATCGATTATTTTCGTGCCGGCCCGGTAAATTTTATTAATTAGCGATGGCAGCGTTGCGCTATCGACCTTGGTAACAAATCATACTATTAGATAGGATGAATAAACTTATAAATTAATTGTTTTAAATTATCGAGAATATTGGCTCCTATGACTCACATTTTCCAACCTCACTTATGTTATCTACCCTCAACATGTAGGTATGGATAAATGACGAATTTTAAAAATGCAGCTTAATAATATACCAAGTTATAATTTAAAATATTCCTGTGTAGCATTTTCTTTCTAGTCTGTGATTACTGTCAATACAATACAACTATGGTCCAGTAAGCCTATGTTTATATCCTGTTTTTGTGCTATAAATAAACCTGGGTTTTTTACTACTTTAGATAGGTATATGACAAGACAACTTACCATTTTTGATTGAGAATAGGGTAAAAGTAGTTTTGTGAAATAAATTTTGTCGTGAATTTAGGAACAACATACCCAATTGATGTTTAGTAAGTACCTACTTGAAAATAATTACTAAAATACTGTCATATTTTATTGATGTTCAAATTTGTATGTTTTAGTTAAAACACAAAAAACATTGACTAATGTTATTGTAGTTTTACATGTTTATGAAGGTGGATATGTTTTTAAATTTTATAACTAGGTATTTATGTTTTTTTACTTCACCTCCTTATTTTGATGTATGAAGTGTCATCAAAATTGATTTCACCTGATGAGTGCTAAACTATCTGTTTTGCTATCTGGTATTTTGTTTTGGAATATAAAGGTGTACAAAGATATAATCTATTTTGATGAACTAAACAGTGTGAGCTCAACAGCTGGCAAATTGATCTAGCATATGGTCTGTCCATTCTTCTCATGCAGTGTAAACAATATAGACAGATTAGTACCTAATGAAACTTTGTTTAAAATTAATGGCATTCCTTGGTTGCCCATCCATGGTTGTTTATAAAAAAGATAAAAAAATAAAAATAAGATAAAATGAGTAACATATGGTAATAAAACTACTCTACTTATGTACTTGAAGTAATCATTTGTTTTTGGATTTTTCACTTTTGGACAATAAAGAAGATAATATCAACAGGAAGCTTGTTTTTTTTCTTGTTCTTTAGATAAACTTAAAAAGTTATATGACATGGAGCCATGGACATGTTGTTTAGATATATAACCGATATAAGTTTAAAAAACTCAAAAACCCCTGACAAAAAAAAACGGCTGAACCAATATTGATGTAACATAGCTAATAACAATCGATGAAATCCTTTTTTTGAACAAAAAATATATCAATATTAGGCCATCCACTTGCACAATACACCCCAGACGGGACATTGGTGCAGGTCTTATCGCCCCCACTTCAAATTAGAACTAGCCATCCACTTGAAAGCTATGAAGCCATAGTCAGACACAGATACACACTTCAAACTTATAACACCCCTCTTATCGAGTTGGGGCTTAAAATTTTAATATGCATTTTTAGCCTCTGTATGCTTGTTACACTTTCATGACTAAACCAATTGTTACAAAACAAATTTGTTGGGTACAGATCATGACTCAAGAAAACCTGGCTAAGTACTAAATAACGTCTTGAATTGTTGTTGCAAATTTTAGCAACAAAACAACAAGACAACAATTAAGAAAAATAACTTATTAGGTAAATGACATAAACATGTCAGTGTTTTTTTTGTTTCCAATAATGAAACTATTCAAAGTTTTTTTTTGTCTTCTGAAACCCATACATCTACCCTACTTTGATTAAGATTTTTGTGGCATGCAGATGTCTATATCAGCAATACTCTCAAAGTCCTGGAACACCACTTTATTACTATGTCATGGTACAGATATAGTCGTGTCCCCGAAGACGGGCATAGGTTACATGTTATCATCACCGTTTTTCACCACTATGCAGGTGAAACCTCAAGGCACAGCTAGTTAGTATAGTATTAGTTTGCTAGTATAGTTTAGCTAGTTCATAATTATAGTTCTCATCCTAACTTGTCCACTTTTTGTTATAAAAATGTGCAACTATAGGGACTTCCCCTACTATCAACACAACTTGGAAGGGAAAGTCTTAATAACAAAACCTTATTACATCTCATCATGAATGAGATTGTGTATTGTTTTAAGTATAGGGGAAGTACCATTTCCAAGGTATCCAACTTCCATATTGTCACGTAGTTCACTAAAATATGTTGCCTGAGCAGGTCTTCCATTGGTTAATTTGGTTGTGAAAAGGTAACAAATAGGCAGATAGAACTGAGTTACTTTCACTTTTGTAATATTAGTTAGATTAGGGACATTAGGGTGTAGGTCATAGTTTGTCCATCGTCCATCTCACTCATGCATACATTATAGGGTTCCGTACCTCAAAAGGAAAAATGGAACGCTTAAAGGATCACTTTGTTGTCGACAGACAACAACAGACTGCAAATATCCGACCACTTCAGTTGTATTGTTGACAGATAAAAAAAAATACCTACTGTGTAGATAAGCACATAAATGATGTCACAGCCTAAGTAATTAATTTGTGGCAGCTAATGCAAATAGTGTAGGTGGACTCTAATAAGAAATTATCATAAAAATAAATATATTGATATACATATGAATATAAATATTCATGTAATACATTTAGAATACCTAACTGCAAAAGAGTGATTTTTGAAGTCAAAGTTACTTTAAAATTAGTTAATTTAATTTAATTTAATTATTATATATCTTTATTGCACACCAACAGAAACAATATACAAACATAAAAAAATAGACACAATGTTTGGCAGTACAATGGGCGGCCTTTTCGTCTAAAGCGATTTCTTCCAGGCAATCAATTTCATTATGCTTGATATATGCTGTTGAGTGTACAATTTCGCGAGAAAGTATTGGCAGAGTTGATTTAAAATGTATGTTTAAATAAGCGTTCTTTAGAATAATTCTTGCAAAATCGCCTATTAAACTTTTTAGACAGATAGTTCAATAATTTAACAACCACAATGATAGTGGGTCAAGGGACAAGTGTTACCTTGTGTCATTAATGTTTACTGAATATGTTAAAGTAACATACAAGTTTGTTACAAGCTTTGATTTAGTTTTGTATTGTAATTTTATTATAAAAATCTTGGACGCAATTTAAAAACAACTTTTATTGTTTAAATTGTGCTGATATTTAGGGCCTTACCGAAAAACGTTACTTAACTTTAACCATCGTCTTAAATTCTCTGTCTTCTTTCCGCAAGTGTCATTATGTGTCAGCGAGAAGTTGTCAAAATATGTTAAGCATTGCTTAAAGTTAAGTAACGTTTTCCGGTAAGGCTGTTAGAATAGATCTTACATAAACTACACATAACATTCCTAAAACACAATAAAGTAGTAATGATGGGTACTTAAGGCGCACAGGCTTCATTGCTTACTTTGGGATTGGAAGATTTACTTATCCCATAATTTGACAGTTCTGTTATTTTTCTCTTTTTACATATAAAAAGATTTATTTAGAGCCTGTTCCGTCCCACTGCTGGGCAAAGGCCTCCCTATCCTGTTTCCATTCTTCTCAGTCTATAAAAAGAAGGAGGTTAATATTCAGCTTAAGTTTCATGTGATTGTTACTCCATAACTTCATATTTATAAACCAATATGAAAAATTATCTTTTTGTTTGAATGGATAAAACAAAATTGCCCTTTGAGAAGTCTGTTTTTAATTTTTTAACCTATAATTATTAATCCCCAACTCAAAAAGAGGGGTGTCATAAATTTGATATGTGTATATGTTTATCTGTGTATTTTTGTCTCTGTCTATTGTTTTGTTTGAAAGAAGATTTTAAAGTATTGTATCAGCTATCTGGTTCCCAATTCCATAGTACAAGCTTTGCTTAGTTGGAGGCTAGTGTTGTGTGAAAAAGGGGACCAATGTTTATTTTGATCATGACACGAGAATACAGGCATAGTAATAAAATCGGACACCAGTTTGGTGTTAGGCTATTTTTAGCAATGAAACAAAAAAATATGTAACTCTTATTATTAGGCAAATGACATAAATTAAACATCTAAAAAAAATGTAGTTGCCAAAAACGAAACAATACAAAATAGGAGTTTTTTGTCTTAAAAACCCTGTTTTTCAGACCGATTCTGGATAAGATATTTGTGGAACGTGGGATTCTACATCGATCACGATCCCAAATTCACGTAATACTATAATACTATGCATCCGCCATCTCTGTTTCCTGAGTCTTGGAATTTTCAAGACTTAACATCAGGCGAGTTGGTGGTCAATCGTAGTTCTATTTAGCATTAAAAAAAATTATACTTGTCATGATTATGATAAATTTAATTTATTTATTTGTTGCAGTTAGTAATTATATTTGATGGCCATGGTGTCTGAGGCAAAGGTGAACGGCGGCGAAATGGAGTCCTCGGAACTACCGCCGGCGCTTGCGGAGAAGCCCGCGGGACTCCCGCCCGGCAAGTATTCGCTCGTTGGCTGGGACATGGACACCACCGGGCGCAGGCTTATCGACGAGGTGAGGACTGCTTACATGCTTCGAACAAAGCGAGCTTCTTGTTTCCTTACGACTGACCTCGCTGCCCAGTTGGTAGAATGTCTATGTAGAAGTACGAAAAAGCAACATCGTTTTATGGTGGATATTCCAGAGACTCGAACAAAACGCTTTAGCTCCTTTTATTGTGCGTACCGCCAAGATGTGGAACATGCTTCCTGAATGGGTCTTTCCTGATGGATATAGATAGATAGATAAACTCTTTGTTGTAAAAGTAATAACAAAGTACTTAAATAGACTAGTGCAACAACAGGCGGTCTTATCGCTAAAAGCGATCTCTTCCAGGCAACTATAGGATGGGGAAAAATATAAATCAGACGGGGCGTGCAACGGGGATATAATCTGAGTGTCTTCAATCCGCGACTGAATAGGTTCCTTCTAGGCAAACGCGCTTCACCATAGTATATATGTATGTTTCTATATGACAACCTACAGCCTAACCGGCTGGACCGATTTTGATGTGCAAGGGGTCGTTTGATTCGTCTCCACTTCCTGAGTGTCATAGACTATATTTTGTAATAATATTAATAATACTCCTACTACTCCACCTTAATACTCCTTTGGCATATTAAGGTGGACTCTAAACTGAGCTGGATGCTCTGGATGGGAGGGTCCGTCATCAACTGACACTACATCGCATGCTACACCCACGCTCGTCTGTTATGACACTGTACATCCCGCGGAAGTGGGGGGGTCGTGGCTTTTTAAATGCCAAGAACCTTCACAACCGTGAGGTGTGCAATCTCAGGGACTATTTCCGAAACAACGAGTGTGCTATGCATTGTGATGTAGTGGCAGTTGATAAGGGCCTGACGCTTCTCTCCTTGGCAAAAGAAAACTGGCGCAAACCAACGGTGCTCAGCATCGAAAACCGCAAGAACGAATGGAAGAGCAAGGAGTTGCACGGGCGGTTCTACTGGGTGTTATCAGGACCCGATGTAGACCTGCCTGCATCTGTGAACTGGCTGCGCTTCGGTGACCTCTTTGGGGAACCTGAAGGGTTTGCCTGTGCAATTGCAGATGAAGTTATCTAGACGAACAACTATCGGAAATATATCATGAAGGACGGTACGGTCGACATCTGTTGGGCATGCCACTGTCCCGGAGAGTCACTCCGAGTCTTGTCGAGTCAGAGGTGCCGTACTATCAGTACGCACCAGCGCCAGTTCTCGAAAATAGCCGTGCTTTGCTCTACTGGGATCGTTCTATAATCACGGCCAGGACTATTGTTGCCAATAAGCCTGATATCGTGATCGTAGATCGATCTCAGCGCCGGGCAGAGCTCGTAGACATCACCATCCCACATAATGAGAATCTCGTGAAGGCTGAGGACAAGCTCAACAAATACCTTGACTTGGCTCACGAGAGATAACCGCCATGTGGGATGTTGACTCGACGATCATTGACCCGATAGTCGTTTCGGTGAACGGTGTCATAGCGAAGAGCCTCGACCAACATCTCAAGGGGCTCTGGCTCGATGGTTGGGTCTAGGGTCGGATACAGAAGGCAGTCATCCTAGACACGGCACGTATTGTCAGGAGGTTCCTCTCTCTGTAGCCCCTACCACCGGCAGCTTGAGCCCCGCCCCGCTGCCGGCGGCACCCTAGTTTTAAGTTTTTTACAATAATAATAATAATAATTGATTTATTTCAGATTATTACAGAATCCATATATAACAAATAATATCCATAACTACAAATTTCAAAATTAAGTCCAATTAAATTAAAGTCATAACTAAATTAAATTAAATTAAAAATTATTAAATTCCAAATAAACACATAAAACGAAAAACATAAAACATCTTTATCTTAACCTATATTTCGGTTTGGATCCAGAGTGTCCAATATGCACACTAGTCCAGTGTTGCATCATTGGGCAATCAAGATCCATCCGTGAGGCGAACAGCTGTAGGTAGCTGTTGGAGCTGCCCCGCACTCGACGCATCAAGGACTCGATTCGCTTGCGCAGAATTGCAGTAAAGCTATCAATTCGTGCAACTGCAAACATCCCTGATGCGCTACAGTAGCGTGGCAGCCCCAACAGCGCCCTGAAAGCATTGTTGTAAAGGACGCGTAGAGAGTTGTAGGCCTTTTTTGTGTACTTGACCCACAGGCTGCACGTGTAAAAAGACTGGCAATATGCTCTAAATAACGTAGTCTTGACTTGATCACTGCACCGTGCAAACCTGCGAGCCAGCATATTGGCTCGAACTGACAAGGCTCTACGCTCCCTCTCTATATACAATATTTATGTTTATTTTTTATACGTTTATATCTCTGTTGTAAAAAATTCACGCCAAAACAAAAAAATGCGTTTTTTCTTAATTTCCAACGAACTTTTTCCTGAGTGATTTTACTAGAATTATTCTAAATTAATGCGGATTTATAATCTTTTCCAGAGTTTTTACGCATACTTTCTCACAAAAAACGTACAATTAACAGTATCACGCGCCACGAAACAAGATAGACTGCAAAAATTGCTTTTATGCAGTCGTGTATTTTGTTTTTCTTTTAATGTAGATACTTGTTTTATTACTAAACTATAATAAAAAATTGAACAATAGTGTGTAACCGTCCCAACATCTGTTTGTTGGTTGCAGATATGCCAGATAGCAGCGTACACACCTAAGGAGACGTACTCGCAGTACATAATGCCGTACGGGGACTTGAACCCGGGCGCGCGGCGGCGACACAACGTGCGCGTAGTCACCGTGGGCCGGTACAGAATGCTCAAGGATACCAATACTCACAAGGTACAACATATACTGGTCTCCTTAAAGCTACTGAACCTTAGTCACAGAACACTTATGGTACAGATACACACATCTCACTCAGAGTGTGTAGTTCGACCATCGTCCGTCTTTTTTGCGTCAATAATTTCTAAAAATGATTTTTAGGGTTCCGTACCAAAGGAAAAAACGGAAAAAAACGGAACCCTTATAGGATCACTTTGTTGTCCGTTTGTCCGTCCGTCCGGGTGTCAAGACATTTATCTCGGGAACGCGTGAAGGTATTGTGTTGAATATAAAACCATATACGCAGATCCATAGTAGCTTGCTGCAGAAAGAAAAATAAAATTTCTCAGTTTTCGTAAAAAAAAAATACATCCGAATATGTCGTAAAAACGCACATTGCGACACTCACAAAGGAATCAAAACCTATGGGGTACTTCCCGTTGACCTAGAACTATGAAATTTGGCAAGAAGCATTGTGTTAGAGTACACATATAACAAAAAAACCGAACACTGGACATTTTTAACTTAATCACAAAAAAAAAATGTCTTTATGCAAGGAATGAGGGGCTAAATTTTAAAGTGAATGTACCCTAACATGTGGGGTATCATATGAAAGAACTTCATTAGCATAAGCTAAAACGGGTTTTTAAATATTTTTACGATGTTTATTTTTCGGTTTATGAAGGAAAAAAAATATGATTTCCCCCTTTTATGTACTATTTTGTACGGAACCCTCGGTGGGCAAGTCTAACTCGCACTTGTCCGGTTTTTATGTTTGAATATTAACTTGGATCAAATTGAAATTTTTATCGAATATTTCTGACGTTTTCTAGTTTTACAAGCAACGTTTTTATTTATAAGTTCATGCAGTCATTTTATATCTCAAACAATGTGGGTATGCGCGAGCGAGACACGATGGTCGAATTACGGACTCTTAAACACATTTAAAGACACATGCTGTATAGTTTTTTTTTAATGGGCAAGTGTCGTTATTAACCACAAAATAACAATAAACAAACTACATATACTTAACTATCTAAAATACTACACAAAAAGCAAAACGACAGAGATCTAAAGACAATCCAGTAGCTCAAACCCAAATGATACTGGTGTTGCAACACTACTTACATGAGCATAATAATGTTTCTTCTACTGCAACTTAATTTTCACTGATCATTTAACACTTGTCACTAGATCCTGAAGACAAAGTCCGAGATTTCAGCGCTGTCTGATTTCTTGGACTGGCTGGAGAAAGAGAAGGGAGATGGGAGTGTGATCCTCATCTACCACGAGCCACGCCGCCTCAGCCCCACCATGCTGCTGGAGGCTCTTACCAAGTAAGCTTTCTTTTATGTCACGTTGCCACCAAAAGTCATCTAAAATGTTACCTTACCTAATTGATTGAGTGAACGAAGCAAGTTTTCTTTGTGTCTGGATGTTAATTTGTTTTACATACAGGTTGTATTTTTCAACTAATTTTAACAAAACTTGGTATACAGGGTACCTCGATTTTATAGATTTTTTGTCTTTTTGTTGTTATTTATATATTTAACTGCATTCGACAGGGACATTAGCAGAAATATATAGATGGTAGGAATGTGCAGTTTGAGGCTCACTGACCTCACAGCTCTGAAACATTAGGTCTCTTCAGCCTTTTATCTTGGTTCAGAGAACCATTTGCTGACTGATTTTAATAATATTTGCCAGAAATGTTTGGTACCTAAATCCAAACAAGAATTTTAAATATGAGCAAAATCGGTCAAGATGTTTTCGAGATAAAAGGTTACGATATTCGGTTGAAAAGAGAAGTTTGTTACGAGGCGATTTGTCGGCCAATTTTGAAAATATTTGACATTAAAATTCGATACTGAATTCTGAACAATATTTTCGATATGAGCGGTAGAGATCACAAGTACAAGCTGTGTGCTCGGGAGGTCTATTGTTCATAGAGATACTAGTTCGTAGAACTACCAGTTTAAAACAATCCACAGATACAAACTGCTGGACCGGTTCAAGTCGATCGTGGCCGGGTTCGCGGACAGCTACGCGCTCGCGGCGGACAAGTGCAAGTCGACAGTGAAGTCCGTCTCGCTGCGGGTGCTAGCGCGAGTGCTACTCGACGCAGACTCGCTGGCCGTCGACAGCGCGCTGGACAGAGCCACGGCCGCCTACCGCATACTGGAACACCTCGCACAAGGTTAGTTTTTTTTTATTTATTAATGACCATGGATACGAGACCTTTAGTTGAAATAATATAAAGAAATATATATTTACAATATTAAGAAACACCTAATGTTACCCAAATAAAGTTAGTGACCAGCAGAATTCCCAACCCAGGGGTTTCCCCCCGAAATTAGGGGGTAATTTAATTACAATAGTGTCGATTACCAAGAAAGTTATTCTTAGTTATCCTTAGGAAACATAAATAAAACACCTATTTTTATCGTGTCGAGTTGGCATACATCCGTGAACGGCACAACATTGCCCCATTGTCGGTATTTAAAAAAAAAACGCTTTTTTTAATTAAAAATCCTGAGTACCGCTCCGTAACACCGCGTGCCTCAAGTGTCCTTGGGAATTGGTCGCGGGGTGAGGTAGCGCGATGTGGTGGGAGGTGAGGAGTGTCCGGTCTATGCGTACTATTATCATATGTTCTGTGTACATAGTACACTTACACTTCCAGGTGATCAGCAAGAGGTGGGGGGCGGCGGGGAGGGCGTCACGCGCGACATGGTGGAGACCGCGAGGCAGTGGGCGCGGCCAGTCACCACCGAGCTCTCTGCGTTAGATAACCTCAAGAAATTGCTTGAGAGGTAAGCACATGCTATTTAACCCAGACTTCCAAAAAGGAGGTTATCAATTAGACTTTTTTTTATTTGTTCAGAGATTACTTTGATGAATATAAAATATAAATATGAAAATATTTTGACGATTCTTATTTGTGTTTGGTAGGTCATACTTCAGAGGTAGTCCCATATAAATTTTAGCTAAAATCGGTTCTGTACTTTGGTTTAGACTTCCGTACTAAGGGGGCAGGAGCCTGTTCATGACGCTATGGTGTGTCTGTCTCTCCTATACTTAAACACACAGCTGTATCTTTAGAACGGTATCAAACGAGAGTGTCAAAATTGGCAAGATTACAGGATATAAGAATACAGTATTCACTTTGTAACTCAACAAGTAATAATTAAATAATAAACAGAAAATATTATCAATTTTTTGTCATTTTGAAAATGAAACAAATTAGTTCACGTTGTCATAAGACATAAACTAGTGACGCTAGATGGAGTCACTCGTTCGATTGTTAAATAACCGTGACAGTTTAAAAATGGAAGGTAACAAACGTCCGCGTCCGTCCGTTCGTTCCGTTCCAGACAAAACACGTTCCGGCCGGTGTTCGCGCCGCTGCTTCGCTCGGCGCGTCCGGAGCGCAAGCGTGTGACGGCGCTGCGGCGGCTGCTCGCCGACGCGGGCCTGCTCTACGACCAGCTGCAGGCCGCCTGGCAGGAACAACAGCTGCAAGGTAACTCGCGCCACAGCTACAGCTGCGCTCGACGCAGCGGATACATTACAACCACAACTATCAAAGAAGTGCTGCACTTCATTGTAGACTGTCCAGCTTATTCGCGGCAGAGATTCAACGTGGAACAAGAGTTGGGAACGAATTCGTCAAAAATAATTTAAATGAGCTATCAACTAGCATGCACAGTGCAGAACCATTTGTAAACTACTGTTTAGAAATAGCAAAGATAGTAACCAATAGAAATAAGAGTTTGTTCGGCTATACATACATATGTTCGGTATTTACATATTTATATACACCACAACAAAAATAAATGTAATAGATATAAAATTATAGGGTTAACTAAAAACGGTAAATACAAGACATACGTTAGATATAAAGAAATAAATGTCGATTCAATCCTAGAACTTATACTAGGGACCTTGGCTCAATATTATAAAAAAAAATACAACTATCTATATTAAAAGAAAAAAAAACATCCAGAAAGGAGGTTTCTTGCAGTCGTAACTTACGATTTCGTTACGCTTAATACGCTGTTGAGACTACGTTTTTTGTGAGAGAGTATGCGTAAAATCGTTACAAAAGATCACAAATGCGCATTCTTTAGAATAGGTAATTCTGGTAAAATCACTTGTTTATTACGAAAAATTTGAGGTTACGAAGAAACGCATATTTTTATTTTTGCGAGAGATTTATTATAATTATTCCAAAAAATATATAGCTTATGACACTCAAGGAGTGAGACGAAACTAGCCACAACTCGCAAATCAAAATCGGTCTAGCCGCTTAGGCTATAGGCGCTCATATAGAAACATACATACATATTAACAAAACATACATACATACATATTAACAAACATACATACAGTCTGATAACATAACCCTGTCTTTTACGCAGTCTGGTAAAAACAGTAAATATCAACCAAATGTTCATGGCAACGTTGCAGGTCTCGAACAGCAGCTCGCGTCGCTCTCAGTGTCCGCTAAAGAAGAGGACATCAAGGAGCTGATTGAGATATTCGACTGTCATTTCGATCCCGCCAAAGAACCAAAAGGGCCAAAGCCGAGATTACCGAGGAATCCCGTACGACAGAGGGTGAGTCATATTTACAACTTACGTGATACTTTACCTGATATTATGTTCAAATAAAAACAGTTTATTATCAACCAAAAGATACAGAAAAACAGTACAAGTACTTAGTAATTTTATAACAAATTGGTGACCAGGTTCACACAGAGATGTTCTTGTGAACCCTGCTCTAATGTATGAAACCTGTATCGCAGGCGTCCACATATACTGCTTTAACCAAAGAAAATAACAGAACGTGCGGTGAATTTTACACGATAACTTTAAATGACGCAGTTGGTAAAAAACATGAAACGAACTTCCTACTTATGCGAGTAGGATAAAAAAATGCCAAAAATGTGTGTGTGTATGTGCGTGTGTGGGGCGGGGGAGTGTATGTGCATGTGTGGGGGAGTGTATGTGTGTGTTTAAGGAGGGGTATGATTACGTGCGTTTGTGCGTGAGACGTTGTAGTCAATGTCAAGAGGACCTTTGTTATAACTACTAGTTTTGCAAACGTTAGACTTAGCGAGCACAACATTTTCTTGAGACTTCACGTGCTCCCGATGGTGATGGTGGACGCTGATGATATTTGTAAAACATAGTCTCTCTGTCTCTAGGTTTTCAGCTATTTATCTATCAAATTTCATAATAATCTGAATAGATAATCAACAGAGTGAGAGGTACTTTTAAAATATTCTTTTATATAGATATAGATTGAACCCACGACCTACAGCTCATGAGGCAGTCGCACTACCACTGAGCCATGAGGCCTGTCAAATGTATATGGAACATAATTGTAATATTTGGTGTTATTGTTCAGGCGACTTCATCCGCGGGCGAGACGGGCGAAGCGGAAGGTACCACCAGCGAGTCTCAGAACAGTTCTCCACACAATTCTCCTAATAAAACCAGTAATGGTATGTATGACCCGATACCCCATTTCACTGCAGGACTCCAGAAAGTTGGCACATTACCACCCATTTCTGATTGAAATGCCAAAAATCCATACTCAGCAATATCGGTCCACGGTCTTTGTGCGTACTACACAGGAATGGAATTCTTTGTCACCATCTCGGTTTCCTGAGAACTACAATCTTGGAATTTCCTGAGAAATAATCTTGGAATTTTCAAGGCTAGAGTGAACAGATATCTTCTAAATCGGCGAGCTCTATCCTCGACTGCACTGTCGCTTAACATCAGGCGAGTTGGTGGTCAATCATAGTTTTATCTAATCTAAAAACAGTAGGGGCCGGTTATTTGACTAAATTAGTTTTAGCTTTTTGACAATCTATCTAAAAACAACCAAAAAATAATTGACTCTGTCTGTGAAGACTCTAGACTCTGTCGTGTGATCTTATCAAGAGTCTGAAGTTCGATCATTGTCTGTCGCTTGCGCTCAAAAGCTTTTATGTCAAAATCAATTTCAGAAATTATTAGCGCAAACATGATTTTTATGTATGAAAATTGACTTATAATAGATATTTTTGTCAAATATTTATCACATTATCTTCTGTTCATATTAAGTTCATTGTGGTCATTTAATACTTCAAAAATGTGGGTATGCGTGAGCGAGACAGACGATGGTCGGACTACGGACTCTTAAAGTAAAAATGATTTTTAAGTAGATAACTAGTGTTCGTTGTTCTAGAAGGCGACGCAGCGCCCGCTGCGGCCGGCGACCCTAGTCAAAAAGCGCCCGTCGCCGAGCCGGTATCGGCTAAGTAGCGAACAAAATACAACATGCTTAGACTTTTCTACCACATAACTTAGTATAATAAACGCCATAGATAAATATATATACATAAAAGTATGTTTTTCTTTAAACGCCCCATTAAACAGCATTGGCGGACTTTCGACCAATCAGAGCTCTAATTTTTGAAATTGCGAGCTGCGATTGATAGGTGCGATGCCATATTTGTTTACAATGGACGAGTGAGAAAGTATGTACTTTACATTTATTTGTATTACGCATTAGGTTAAGTATCCATCGGAATTGAACATTTGTTTTTCGTGCATTGGTGAATGAGATTACATTTTTTTTTCTTTGTTTCATATATTTTCCATAATGTCAGCCCATACTATAATTTTGCTTTACGCGTAAACGTTTTCCTATATTATATAGTAGGAGTGCCTTAGCAACTCGATGTTTTAAGATGAATTTGTATATCCATAGTGAAGTAACAAGTAGTCGTTTTTCATTGTCATAAAGCCCTATTTTCACTAGGGGGCATTGTCCCGTGACACGCTCTTTGTCTCATGACGTCACCGGGTACATCGTTGAACTTGGCCCACGACCTTTAAGGGTCACACAGGTCTCGAGGCTTATCCCACGAGTTGTCACGTGTATAGGCTCAATATCTGTCGACATTACCTGCAGAGCATTATAAATGAATGCTGCGTTGTCCCGCGCCTTTGCCCCCTAGTGAATACACGGTATTATTATATTGTGCCGTTTTTACGCGGCAAATTAGAGATGTGCAATTATGTTATATCTTATATACGATATTATGATATAAATGTAACGGCAATGTTGCAGATTTTGTACTATTTTTAATATAATAGCAGTTTTAATACGGCTTGAAAAGTAGCAATATACTATTAAGTTTAATTGGGGGCTTTTGTTTTAAATAAAGTACAATACAAGTACTAGTTTATTAAAAAAATAAATTATTTATTGAAATGAAGTGCAATGTTACGAAGCGGATGGACTGATTTTAACATCCACTGTATGGAATATGTTTATTTACATTTTTATTATACCTTTTTTTTCATATTTATTTTGCGCTTGCTGTTTCATGCTAATTTTTGGTTGTTGTCAAATATTTTGTTTGCCATAAAAGAAACATTTTGTTTTTATTTCTCCATCCTTTAAGGTAAGATTTTTTTACCATTTATACATTTAGGCTGCAAAAGTGTGTACCTATTAACTTCTAATTTTAGTTAGTTATAACATAGACTGTACATATTAATTTAATTTCTTATTTTGTTCAGATCTCTAATAAATATGTAAGTCTACATACATATTTGTTTAAATTGTCTCTAAAATTACTACCTTAGTGGATCTCCATATTTTTCTGTCTAGTTACCCGATTACGGCGAAGCAAACTAAACTACTTATAATTTGACAAATGACGTGTCGTTGGAAGCGTTTTGTTTATGATAATTCAGTAACTTTGAATGCAGCGAAAAAAATCTTGGTCTTAGAAATTAATTATATTGCAATAGACGTGAGTGAGTGGGTTAAACACCAACCAAGGATTATTTGGTTGGTTAACAACTAACCAAGTGTTAGATTGGATTTTATATTAGTGTTGTAAATAAAACTTCGAGTATTTTTATATCTAAAATAATTTTATTTCATACAGTAACAACGTCTTGTTTCGTCCAGCCTTCTGCCAAATGTTCTCTCACTGCTTTGTCTAAAACTACCTGCAACATGAAAACAAGTAGACATTGTTAGACGAACCCTACTGATATTCTCATTTAATAAACAGTCTACAGTTTAGGTTTAATGCTGAAATGTCAAGCCGGCACATATCGTATGTACTAGTACTGGAGACTTCAGTACTATATCACATGCTAGAAGAGATAAGAGCTACACAATAGAACGAGATGCATTGTCTGTAAGAATTTATATAAGAGTCGGGTAAGCGTCTGCGAGTTGACTAGCTTGTGTTTGTGTTTGTTATTGTGTCGTAGCAAGGGTCGATGAAATGATTTAATGAAATGCATTTGAAGAGTGATTCTTCTGTATTGAGGGAAAGCGGCGTCATTTGCTATTACATTTTGAGATAAATTAGGTACCCATATAATACGATCATTTCAAAGGTGTGAAGTAGTTTATTACTATGGGGTTATTTATTGTCCCAATTTTGAAGAAACTAAACATTCAATTCTTAAAAAAAATAAACAAGTTTAGTATATATACACGGTAAATGTATGTATATCCTTAAATATTGCTTGTGTCTTAACTGTCGGCCTGTATATATGGAAAAAAAAACTTAAGAGCGAATTTTGTAATGTAATTGTTACAATTGATATATGATTGAGTGTGATGCGAGTGTTCTTTTTAAAAATAAAAAAATGATCTAGTGCACGCTGTATAATTTTAAAACAATTCACTTATTTTTCACAAGAGATATAATATACACCCGAAAATTATCCTCCGTGCGCAGTCGGGTAAAAATAGCAACAAACCTCAATATCTCTGCACCCCTGCATGGCTCTACTCAACACGACGTCAAAATAGTCCATGTGTAGTCTGTGGGAAAGCTCAAGTAGCGCTATACTACCTGGAAAATAAATCGATCATGAGTTTCATATTTATCATCATCATCGTAATCTCAGCCATCAGAAATGACTGACTGTCGTATTTATATATTGTTAGTAATAGTATAATAATAGGCTATAAGTTTTTTGCTAAAGTTGTAAAATAGCCACCTGTGCTAGGCAAGCTGGCCACAGTAAGGCACACGCCGCCCGCGGCCTCCTCCACGTGGCCGACGTCGAGAAGGGGCTCCGCCTCGCCGCCGCGCCACGACATGGAGGCGCTGCAGGCGCATGCGTACGCACGCAGCGGGATGCCAGCGTCGATCAGCGCCAGTGTGGCGGCGTTCACGCATACGCAGTAACAGCTGCCGTCTGCCTGGACGACGACGATCATATTACTTCAAGGAGGTTACACAACTGGCATTCTAAGTTTGTGAATGTCAAAATAGAAAGGAAATGTATGGGATTGAGATTAGCTAACGAAATATCACGTCAGTTTCTTAAAATTTCGAAGTGGAAGCGTTTGTAGAAATAGAAACGTTTGCCACTCGTCTACGCAGGCAGTTATTTTTACCCGACTGCGTAAGGAGGGTTATGTTTTTTGATTGTATGTATGTGTGTGGGTATGGATGTATGCTTCTATATTACCTCCTATATTCTAAACTGGACTCTATAAAGGATATTCATTCAAATTTATACACGTGTTTACTTGACAATCGAAAAACAATACCGAACTGTGGTCATCGCTTTCTTTAATCATCATCAGCCATTTATTCTCTTGTAACCAACTCATCTGGGTTTGTTCCATTCCAATCTTGTCCAGGTTCAACCCGCAATATTTGTAATATCAACAACATAACAAGATGGTGGACATCTGACATTTCGTTTCCCAGAATGTCCTATGTCCAGAATGACTTATCTGTTAATGCATCAGTCCACCTGCTGCCACTCTGCTTAGGAATAGGCCCCTATCCAGCTCCATTCATTATCATCACAGTCACAAGAGCACTGTTTTACATAGGCATCCCCTACAGATTTCCAAAAGATCCATTGGAATAGGCTTGCATCCAGAGTTTTCCTGCCACTTGCATGATGCTGTCAGCCCTATTTAGGTAACAATAATTATTGTAGTACCTGTAATACTTCGACATAGACGTCGATCTGTGAACGCGGGTACAATTCAGTCTTGATGGCCGCTGTGAGTGCCTGACGTAGGTGGAGGGACATTTCAGTGGATTTGCGGTCACCACGGGGGCGATTCTTTCTCTCACCTGGAAATCATAACTAAATAAATAATGGTGGACTGGTGGTTTAGATGATTCTTTTTGTATTTGGTAGGCCATACTTCAGAGGTGGTCCCATATAAATTTTATCAAAATCGGTTGAGTACTTTGGTTTTTTATAACAGAATAACTGGTCAAATATCATGCCTGTACAAAGTGAACAGCAAGTCACATATACTTATCGCCGTTAGCTAGTAAGAGTGTGTAACACCAAGTACTTAAACAAATTGCACATTTGAAGTTGGTTTTTTCAGATTTTTAAACTGTAATTGTTTATGTTAAATAGTAATTTCAGCTGGGTACTTCCTCACAATACTGATAAAAATTACTTTATGGTATTGACATACAGACAGACAGATAACTAGGTGATCCTACAAGAATGCCGCTTTTTCTCCTTTCAAGGTATGGAACCCTAAGTTTATGTTGATAAAAGCTGTTTATATACTTTCTTTGCCTGCAGAATATGTAGAGTAGACTTATGAGTCAGTAGTTCAATCATCACCTGTCTAGTTTACGCATACCCACATTTTTTAATTTTAATATAAAATGACCGAATGACCTTATAAAAAATCGTTTTACAAATGAAGATTTTTTATAAGGTCATTTTATACTTAAAAAATGTGGGTATGTGCAAGCGAGACGGATGATGGTCAGATGGACAGATGAACTCTTAAGACAAAATATATGTTGCTTGACTCACCTGTAGAAAAAGTGGCCATACTGTATTGGCAATTTACCACAACTCCTTCAGTTGATATTTTGGATTTTGAAGCCTGAAATAAAATTATCAAGGTTTTTGAATTCAATATACATACATACACTATAAAGTCTGTGCAGTAAAATAATCGTTTAATTTCTTTTATTTATTTCCAATAGTCCTTTTAGTTTACCAGTTCAATAGTCAGTTTTGCCTTTTGGTTTAGTGGGAGAAAAAAGCCCTTGGCTGAATCATTGTCGGATATTGTTGAATAGGTAATCAATAAACAGTAGGGGTGTGTGAAAACCATTTTTCACACACCCCATAGGGATCCGTTTGCGAAATATTAAGTTTTGAAATGATATTTTTTGTTAGAATCAAGTGTCCCCACCTTTACTGGCTAAACAGTTGACTTTGGAGGTACCAAACAATTCATGCTAATAGCATATATGATGAAATTAAAAGGAAAACTCATAGCTAAGTAGGCTATAAGTGGCAGGAAGATGTTTAACGCAATCCACTTTATATTGTTTTTTTTAAAGTTATTGTTATAATTTTGGAAGTATGTCCAGCAGTGGACTTCTTACAGCTGAGATGATGATGAAGTAGGCTTTATAAGTTATTGAGTAATAGTCGATTAACTTAAAAAAACCGGACAAATGCGAGTCAGACTCGCCCACCGAGGGTTCCGTACAAACTAGTAGATAAAAGGGGTAAATCATATTTTTTTTTACATTTTCCTTCATAAACCGAAAACTATACATCGTAAAAAATATTAAAAATAATTAAAAACCCTGGTTTAGCTTATACTAATGAAGCTCTTTCATATGATACCCCACATGATACTTTTATTTCACTTTAAAATTTGGACCTTCATTCCTTGCATAAAGACAATTTTTTTGTGACTAAATTAAAAATGTCCAGTTTTCGGATTTTTTCCTATATGTGTACTATAACACAATGCTTCTTGCTAAATTTCATAGTTCTAGGTCAATGGGAAGTACCCTATAGGTTTTGATTCCCTTGTGAGTGTCGAAATGTGCGTTTTTTACGACATATTCTGCTGTAACTTTTTTTTACGAAAACTAAGAAATTTTATTTTTCTTTCTGCAGCAAGACACTATGGATCTGCGTATATGGTTTTAATTTCAACTCGATAACTTCACGAATTCCCGAGATTAAGGTCTTGACACCCGGACGGACGGACGGACAACAAAGTGATCCTATAAGGGTTCCGTTTTTTCCTTTTGAGGTACGCAACCCTAAAAATACTTAGAAAAAAAAAATAAGTCAAAAATTAATATTTCATTTAAACATAAGTGAACTCGTATGTTCATGGTATCAAACAAGAGACCCTGTTTTAAGTTCACATACATTATGGTGTGTAATTACAGAACCCTCGATTGCATGTGGCACGACACGCACTTGGCCATTCATTTTACAAAAACTGTTAAAACATACCACTGGGAATAAAAGATGATCTTTTGTAAAATGCTCTGATAAACTAAAAAGTTTCTTTCTTTGTAGATCTGTGGTAAAATGATGTTTTTTTGTTAAACAAATAGTAATAATAATAAATGGGAGACCTATTGGTAAAACTTTAGTATCCTGCGGCAGAGGGGGGAGGGGGAGGGGGGCGGAGGAGAACCCCCCCTAAAGGGAAATAGTGCGGAAACCCTTAGTTTCTGAGAAAATCCATATTTTCTATTTTGAGGTTAAGTATGAAATCTACTCGCTACTTAACTAAGAAATAAAACTCCTATCTCTTTATAGGGAGATGCCCTTAATCTACAAGTTTTATGAACTGTTTTCTATCAGGTTAAAAATAATACAACATTATTATTTTAATGTTTTATTTTATAAACATACTGAATGCACTCTATCAGTTTTAAAAATGGGTCAAATTTGTTCTTTTCCACCCAGCGTCTCCACATATATTCTACTATAACATCACCAAAGTTCGCTGGGTGATTATAATTGTCTTTTTTAAAAAAGCGTTTCACTACTCTCCACTGGGACTCAATTCTTTGAGTATGAGTGCCGTCTGGGGCAACAAATGGGTTTTCTGGGTCGGAATGATTTAATTTTTTGTGAATATACCCATGTTGCCCCAGACAGTCGTATGCTCGCCAACAATCTGTATGTATTGTAGTCCCCTCAGCTACATGTTTTTTTATGAGGGGAATTAAAACTTCCGCAGATCTCATGTTATCCGGGCAGACTTCCAGTCGTAGGTCTTCGCTTCCATCTTCAATGAAGCCAAGAACCCAGTGACCCTCAATCTAGCGCCCTACAACAACGATTTTTTTAAATAATTAGATACACAGTAAGTTCTGTGGCAGGAAAGGTTTTCTGGGTTGTTATAAAAGGGGGCCAAGAAAACAGGCCGGGTCGTTGGGAAAAATCGAAAACACAAATACAGAGCACATTCCACAAACGCAAGCGACAAGGGAATGAATAATAATTTCAATGGATTGACAAAACAAAAATGCATGAACAAAGAGAATTGCATTACGAAAAGTGAAACATTTTTAAAACGATAGAGTGAGACAGCACTAGTTTGGGCCATATATTTTGATATTCCTATCTCTTTCTAACTTAAATTCGTGTTATTTTTTCTCTTTTGTAGGATTTCTCTAGCAACTTAACCTCAAAAATTAAAATTTCGATTTTTCAAAAACTACGCATTTCCGCACAATAAGCCGCTACATTATGATTTAAGGCATCAATGGCTATCGATTAACACCGAAATCACCCAGGTTTTCGTGCCGCAGGATACTAAAGCCAACCCGACCTATTGACTTAGGAAATGGAATTTATGGTAGTTACCTCAGAAATATGAAATAGGTACCCAATGTGCTTTGTAAAATTGTAACCATACAATACTGTAATACCTGATGAGGGCCGTAAACCGCAGCCAGTACTTTGGTGTTTCCTTGCTCTAAGTATGCACTGCCGTCGGGTTGAGTAAATACGCCAAGTTTACACCGTATTCGTCTCAGTTCATTTGGTCTACGGCCGTCCAGTCGCAACCCTTGACTAGATAATAGTTCTGGACCTGGCATTTTAATTTGAAATTCGACAAGTTTGTATCTTGTTATACCGCCACTATTACTTTGAAGGGAACACAAGAACTGTAATACAATTCAAATAATTTATCGTTGGTTATATATTCGATCATTGAACTTCGCTACGCTAAAAAATGATATCTTATACTATTATCAGATAAAAAAAAAAAAAAAAAAACTTAAACAAAACAAGACAACATTTTGAGGTTATTCATAGACATTTTTCTTTTTTTTTGGTTGTGATCAAAGTAGAGATCAAAGAGATTTTTTTTTGGTTAATTTTTCCCTTTCGGGAAAGGCAAAGGGTGTCAAGCCCATACAGCCAAGAGATCAAAGAGAATTGTACTAAATTGCGATTTTCCTTTTACGGAAAGGCAAAGGCAAAGAGTACTATAATATAACGGGAAAGGGTACAGCGCACTTATAGTAATCATCTTAATTTGAATTTTTCTTTGAATATTTCAATATAGCAGGCCAACATAACAACACAAAAATATGATTAATATGGTTATCCTCACACTATAAAAAATATAAGTATGTATATTATAAGAAAAACAAAATACCCGACTGCAGAAAAGCAGTTTTTGCAGTCTAATTTATAATTTCATTGCGCTTGATTTGATACACTGTTGAGTGTACGTTTTTATTGTGTAATCTTTAGAATAATTTTATATTTTGACGTGACAACGTCTAATAAATCGTTGAACGTTGACTGCACACACGAAAAAGTATGACTCATTGTCCCGTTACGCTCATTGTCCCGTTACATCATCATAATTTCATCAATGTTTTTTTTATGACGTTGTCACGTTAAACTATCGTCCGTAAACCAACTTTACAGACAACCATTTTTTTTATAAAATCACTTCATTATTACGAAAAAGTTTGTTGAAGATTATAAAAAATATGTATAATTTTGATTTTTGCGAGTGATACAAAAAATAAAGCTTATGTCACTCAGGCAGTGGAGATGGATCTAACGACACCTCCCACATAAAATTAACCAGTCAAGCCGTTTGAGCTGTAGGGGATCATCTGTATAGTACTCTATGGCGATCATGTAAAAAAAACAACGTAAAAACAATTAACATACACTCACTTTTTCTTGATCTTCTCAAAAATCATAACGTTCCTTCTTACGCAATCTGGTAATTATTGAAAATAAAACAGATTGTCTCTGAAAAAATTAAATGGCGTCGATGGCGTCTGGCGAGCGTTTGGGCAAGCGACAGATTGCGGCTTGTCTATTTTGATATTATTAACTTTATTTTATTAGTTTAGCAAAGACAGAACTTAGCTAAAATATACGATACCTTTAAATAGAAACGATGTTATGAATAATCATTTCTGTATTACGATTATCCAATTGCCATTGTCTTCAAAATAGTGTTTTCAATCAATTTCTGTCAAATTGTCACCTCTTCGGTCTATGAGTGCGTGTGCATTAAATTAGCTACAAAATCGATCTATTTCAACAAAAACTACTTTTTGCTAAGAATTCTCTATATAAATAACACCGGAAGGTAAACCTCAATTTTTACCTCTTCAATGTGTTTACGAGATCGATTACCCAATAAGCATTAGTTTTATTGATTACACACAATTAATTTCAGTGAACAATGGATGTCGACGATTCGGCTGTGGATCTCAGTGTGAGGTAATACGTGGTTCCCATAAAAATGTTAGATGTTTGTAATTTTTGAGTAATGTTTACTAATTTTGTATGGGACAGGTCATTGCCACCAGAGCTCAGTGAGCTTAGGGCTCTCACGGCCAGTGGATTAACTATAACACCAGCCCAACCTCCCCCACATGTAAGTATTTAATAAAATTATGCTTGCAAGGTAAATTTTCAAATTGAAAATCTTAGAGTAGGTATAAACTACAAAAAAATCTATAAGGTTTTAAGTATATACATTCCATTAAAAGCAGGGAGCTTTGTAAACAAGTTATCCTACTCTGCATTAAGATAAAACAAATAACCAATTGTTTCAATGTCAACGTTTGGTCAAAGCAGAAAACGCTAGTTACTACATAGTCTAAAATGTTAATATTTGGTTTTCATGGACATAAAATTGCATATACCTTGGACATTGTTACTTACATATGAAAATTCATTCATAGCAGGTATGATAATGTGGAGAATAATTCTGTTAACAGATTCAGCATGGTAGGCCCAACAGGTGTGTCAGTCATCTTTATAGTATAGCGGGTGACCCACCTGTAGTGTCTTATGCAATTTCGATAAAAAAACTGTGAAATTGTTGTTTTGAGAAGTTTAAGTTAACCCCATACTATTTATCACTAAAAATCACAACTGTGCTGTTAGTTTTTAAATAAAACCGTATTTTGTAAAATTCAGCATCAGCAACTAGAGCACCACAAATATTTTTGTTAGCAGCCACTGTCTTAAGTATGTAAAATACGTTGATGCAATGAATCAGTTAAACTTGTTAAAACAGCTTATGATCAACTTTTGTGAGTAGTTTTTACCACTATGGTTAGGTAAGGTTAGCATCCTAGCTAGTATTATAAAAAGCAAAAAAACTCTGTTGTCTGTCTGTTTGTGACGTTTTCATGACCAAACAGCTGAACTAACTTGTTATGAAATTTGGTTCAGAAGATGGACAGCTACATTTTATCATCATCATTATCATCACTATACAGGTGTAAACCCAGGGCACAGCTAGTATTCATATATATTGTGCATACATAGTTGTAAATAAAAAACATAAAAAATTAGCATGGAGAGAATTAGCTCAATCAAATTTGATTAAAATTATTTACCTACATATTCATATTTGTGTATTTACCTACTAAATTGTTATTCAAGGTCTAATATAAGATGGAGTAACAGGAAAATTAGACAATTATTTCTTATCATACAATTGACATTATGTACAATAAAATTGTTACGTTCTATTTTTATATAATAAATTTTGTTTTCACATGCCTATCCATGGAAGATTGATAGAGTAAGTATATAGTACCGTTTGCTGTGTGATTAATATGTAGTTTAACTACTTTTTAGTGTGAGCACATATCAACAATTGAATGTTGAGTAGAGAGTTTCCAAAAATTGTTCCATGTTGTCAGTAATCATAGTTTCGTAACTATTGAATGCACAAATTGACTCAAGCACAAGTACATCACAGAAATTTGTTTTGTGAGGTCAAGTGTCTGATGTTAATTCTCCTAATTCACCAATTGTCATTGTAAATAGCTTTTACTATGCAAAATGTTTTTTTTTCTAACCTAGGGTGTCCCACTGCTGGGCAAAGATCTTGCCCTTCTCCCTCCACATATCCTTTACCATCTCTTGCCATGCAAAATGTATTTAAAAAATATATGTTTGATTAAAGACGTAATGTTTGTTTTCTTCCTTAATTTTGTTCTCAAATCTTTTCTGTTGATTCAACATAAATGAAAATAAAATTCCCTCTTATCAACTTTTTCTCCATGAACAAAATGTTATTTCAAGCTAATTTGCCACTGATGGTTTATATGTTAGATTCGAGAGTGCAGAACTTACAACATTAGATTAATTTCTAAAGCATGTTGACATACATACATAAATAACTTCAATAAATGACTCTGACTGAGCCACTTACACTTCATAATTATATATGGTCTCAGGCAAGCTGTGGTTACACAGCCGGTCTAACAAAAATAATATAGTAATTAGCCATGTTACCTTACAGTTAACCTGTTAGGTATTTGACCACAGCTCAACCGATGTTAAGTGATGGTATGGTCCAATTTGATATACACACCTTACCTGGAATGGGAACAATCTTATAAATGAGACTGCCAGGACACACTTGTAAATAAATAAATATTGGTGGACATTTTCACACAGCATTACCTAACCCCAAACTTGTAAAGCGAGCAATTAAAATACAAGCTTGTACTGTGGGAACTAGATAGCTAGTAAAATACTTTATATTTTTGTGTAAATACATACTTATGATACATAGAAACACCCAGACACAGGACAAATACTGATGTCCAACAAACATTGTACTGGCTGGGGCCTTTGGATCTTAAATATATTTGTGGGTATTGTAAATTTGATGTGTATTCCAGGGAGCCAGTGGGAAGCGGGTGCTTCGCCCCCGTTCCGAGCAGCGCAGTTACGCCGAAAGCCCCGACATAGTTCTGCTGCCGGCCGCGCCGCCGCATCGGAAACAGTCTATACCTACTCCCACTCCATTCAACGGTAAGATACAGTTGTAACAGTTATCTGTATTATATGGTATCCGCCCAAACTCGTATATATAAGCCTTGCTTGTTTGTCAAAAAATCTAGAAATAAGCGAGACTTAGTGATATTTTATGTTAATTGTGAATAACCAATGATATTTTCTACAACCGATTTTCTATTCAAAGCTACTGTCACAAAATGGCTATTATTCAAATAAATTTGCGATAGTAGTGATGAGCCCATTATTTTCTACTCTTTTTGCCAACCTGTACTATGTATTTATGTAACTTCTGAGTTGAGTAATATTGTACTGACGTAACTTCTGAGTTGAGTAATACTGTACTGACGTAACTTCTGAGTTGAATATTACTATACTGACGGTAACTTCTGAGTTCAGTAATACTGTTCTGATGTAACTTCTGAGTTGAATAATACTGTACTGACGTAACTTCTGAATTGATGAATACTGTACTGACGTAACTTCCGAGTTGATTAATACTTTACCTACCTACTGACGTTACATCTGATTTGAGTAAGTACTGACGTAACTTCCGAGTAAATAATGTAGTAACGTGAATTCTGAGTTGTATCATACTATTAATAATTTGTGGTTCGACCATCGTCTGTCTCGCTCGCGCATACCAACATTTTTGAAGATATAAAATGACGAATGAATTTATAAAAAATCGACGTTTAGGAAAATAAAAAACATCACAAATTTTCGACAATTTGTGATGTTGTTTTCTAATTTCCTAAACTATTATTTTTTTAAATAAGTTTATTTCAGTCATTTTCTATCTTCAAAAATGTTGGCATGCGTGAGCGAGACGGTTGATGGTCGAACTGCAGACTCTTAAATTATTCCCCTTTATATGTAGACGTGAGCAGTAAGCTCAATTCTGGCGGTGTGAATGTGTCGATCACTGCGCACGCGCCGGAGTCGCCGCTCGAGCCGCGGGAGGAAGATGACGAGGACGACGAGAATGAGCCTCCGCTGCCGGACCCGCTCCCCGTACACAGGGTAAAATCATTTCAATATTTTTTCGACTGATTTTGTATTTATAATTTTTTAAAATTTCGTAGTGGGGAGCGCTGTGATATCATTTAGTTTATAAAAAGAAAATACTCTACTTATTATAGCTATACTGTATTGTCTTTTATTTATGTACGATTCCATCAGACTAAACTTCAAAGTCCAGAGCATCGTCGCAAAGTAGCTAATTTGTCGGTTTTTTTATCGTATGCATTTCGGTGAGTGTGCGTCTGCTTTGTTTGCATGATCTCATTCCCCCATGCCCATTTTTCTATCGGACCGCAAGAAGTACTATAGATCACATCCACACGCTGCGGCAAGTGATACAGAAGATCGAAGAGTATAACTTGCCCCTTTGCTTAGCGTCTGTGGACTATGAGAAAGCCTTTGATTCGATCGAGACCTGGGCGGTGCTTGAGGCTCTCCAACGATGCCGTATTGACTATCGGTATGTCGAAGTGCTGAAGTGTTTGTACAACAACGCCACCATGTCAGTCCGAGTACAAGACCAGAATTCAGAGGCAATTCCATTGAAGAGAGGCGTGAGGCAGGGAGACGTTGTCTCTTCGAAACTGTTTACCGCCGGTTTGGAAGATGCCTATAAGCTTCTGGAATGGAAAGGGATCGGTATCAATATTAACGGCGAGTACATCACTCGCCTTCGGTTTGCCGACGATATAGTAGTCATGGCGACGATATAGTAGTCGATGGAAATGCTCAGTACGATGCTCGAAGACCTCAATAGAGTTTCCCAACGGGTGGGCCTCAAAATGAACATGGACAAAACGAAGGTTATGTCGAACGCCCATGTAGTGCCCACCCCAATATTTGTGGGGAACTTCACTCTTGAAGTTGTTGACGAATACGTCTACCTAGGACAGACGGTCCGATTAGGCAGGTCCAACTTTACGAGGGAGGTCAATCGTCGTATCCAACTCGGCTGGGCAGCGTTCGGGAAACTTAAAAGCGTCTTCTCGTCCAATATTCCCCAGTCCCTCAAGTCGAAAGTTTACTACCAGTGTGTGTTACCAGTGATGACATACGGCACTGAAACGTGGTCCCTAACTATGGGCCTTATAAGGAAGCTCACTCAACGAGCTATGGAGAGGGCTATGCTCGGAGTCTCTCTACGACATCGAATCAAAAATGAAGAGATACGTAGACGTACAAAAGTCACCGATATAGCACAGCGGATTAGCAAGTTGAAGTGGCAGTGGGCAGGGCACATAGCACGTAGAACTGATGGTCGATGGGGCCGAAAGGTTCTCGAGTGGGGACCACGAATCGGCAAGCGCAGCGTAGGAAGACCAGCCATGAGATGGACAGATGACCTCATAAAGTGGCGGGAAGACGCTGGATGCAAGCCGCTTCCAATCGGTCTTTTTGGAAATCTATGGGGGAGGACTATGTCCAGCAGTGGACTTCTTATAGCTGAGATGATGATGATGATGTACGAAACGCTTTGGCTCCACTTTCATTGTACGTACCGCCAAAGGCTAAGGCCGCACTACGTTTTTTTCCCGTGAGCGGTAACCACTATAAACCGCTAAACCGCTCGAGACGCACACACTATGTTCGGGGTTAAAAACTACATCAATCGCAAAAATATTGCAATCAGTTTCTTAGAATAGTTTAAAGTTTTCAATAAAAGCATACATTTAATATCTAAAAGACGTATTAGGCATGCCGTTAACGTTGCGATTAGAGAACTCAATCCTCGAATGCGCGGATTTCGATATTTCAGGAGTTATCGAGCGCAGATATATGGGAGCGCGAGCGGAGACTGCGCGACTTGAGGGAGAAACTACGCGCGGAGGAGACTCGGCTCGTGCTACTGAGGAAAATCCGTCAGTCGCAGCAGGCCCCCGCCATACCGCCGGCCAAGGTAACACTAAAACTACTTACTAACACTAATGATAATGCATATTTTTTTAGATATGCAGATTTGTACTGATTGATAATCCTATCATTTCTGTAAAAATAAAAACGGCCAAGTGCGAGTCACGCGTGCGAGAATGACGATCAGGTGAAATCTATTATCAAAATAATTTGAAAGATTGTAAACTAAAACTCATCAAATTAATATAAAATCTCCTGGATTTCAACGTTTAGCAATGAAAAACTGTGATAAATGTAAGTAAAACATTGAAACTGCAATTAATATTCGCAATCTAGTATACTTTTGAACTAACATTTATAATATACATGTTCCTTACATACACAATAATTTTTTAAAACTTTCCCTTTCTCATTTTTACTTGTGAAAAACGTTTTTTAACTCGTCTTTGAATTGAACTTTTCTCTGCCACGCTTTGTCGGTCTGTTCCGAGCGTCGCGAAAATGTTGTGTCTGTGGGTAAACATGTCTCGGAGTATTGTAATGTGTGTTGCAGGAGCCGAGCAGCGGCACGGCGCTAGCCGGCAGCGGGTGCGTGGTGCCGCCCGGCGTCACCGTCACACCGGCGCCGCCGCCTGCGCACCAAAACAAGGTGTGCTTCTATATTCGATAGCGTGCGACCGAAACATCTTTTCCAGCCTAAAACTAATGTTTCTTTTTACACATTTATTTGCTACAGATATATTAACTTTTCGAGCGCCACGTTTGACATAGAATACATTTTTCTCTATTTTTTTTAAAATAGTTTTCGGAAGTATAACAAACTATCCTTCAAAAACGAACATAGAACCTCCCTTTTTTAAAGTCGGCTAAAAATAGTCAATGGTTCTCTTGTATTATCCAGCGTACAACGTCAAGCGCGAGTGCGAGCATCGTCCCGGGAAATTCATCTCGGCGCATGTCTAGCCTGCCCGGGGGAGCCACGCTCACTCCTGGACCGTACCGCACGCAGGTAACTTACACGCTAATCCCGCTTCACGCAGCAGCTGCGGCGTAGGTATACCAGCCACAAGGTGGAGGAGAAGGAGATATCATACAAGTGGCAGGAAGAAGCTGAATGCAGGCCGCTTCCAACCGGTATTTTTGGAAACCCATGGGGGAGGCCTATGTATGGACTTCTGGCTGAGATGATGATGGTATGTTGCATCTTAACACCAAACCTATTTTAAGAGAATCGTCGAGACTTACATTTTCGCTTGTACTCAGTACAGAATGCGTTTTTCTATAGAACAGGAGAAATCTGTTTTTTGTCCTTAAGATTTAATAATTAAATTTTTTAAACGGTTGGAACCATTAATGGTTATGTCTCTACGGTTTATTTTTTTTCTCTTTTAATTTGTCTAGCTCCGATGTTTGAAAAAGTAAACCATAGACTAATTCAAACTAAACCATTCAATGAAATAAAAAAATTATTATAAATAAAATAAAAAATAAAAAAGCCTTTATTTCATCTACACTATTAAATAAAATCAATACAAATGTCAAAAATATCAGTTTTGAATAATTACAATAATTAATTCTCTTTTTAATGTCAATAGTATTATTATTATTTCATACTAATGCAATCTTCTTCGTCAATTTTAAAATAATTATAGAATTCGGATAATGTTCAGTCATGTAATACTAGCAACAATTCTCAAAGCAGCACTATTTAAAATCAGAACAATTAAAAGGAAGAACAAAATTCGACAAACAACAATTTTAGGAATTTTGATTTTCAAGGGGACTCTAACTAAAATAGTTTAGTGATCTCTTGACAATTTCTAGTACTTCATATTTAATATTATTTCGTAGTTAATAACAAGTGTTATTGATTCTAGTCGTCGACAAGCGGCGGCGCCAGTATCACCCCATCAGTCACCATTACGCCGGCGCCACCGCCCGCCAATCAACATGCTTCTTCTAAGGTAAATATTTAGCTAAATTCATAAGTGATTTAGAAGAGAACTGAGTTATTAAACCATATTTGTAACGTTGAACTGGCCGCAATTATGTATACTTATAAAAAAATAAATAGTTTAGATTTTATGTTTAGAGCAAACTTTTCGTTTGCATACACGTCCACGATTGTATTGAATACTAGCTGACCCGGTACTTCGTATCACCTATCAATGAGTGGACCCGATATTTTCTCAACTTTTAAACCTTCCCTGGACTACGACAAACATTTCAAAACCAAACTCAGCTAAATCGGCCCAGCTGTTCTCGAGTTTTAGCGAGACAAACGAACAGAAATAGATTTTTATATATATAGAGATTGCGTTAGACGCTGCGTGAAACGCACTGTATAATTTATTCCATTATAACTATGAAAGAAGAAGAAAAAAGCAGAAAGAGACTGTTGTGAGATGTTGCGAACTGACACAGTAGTGCTGTCTTTTTTACTTTCAGCTATTTGACGCGTAAAAAATAACATGCTTTTTTTTTGAAAAATAAAATCGAATTCGGCGGATTCGATTATCAAATAATAAAAAAAAATGTCGGATTTACCAGTTTATTGAAGCAAAGAGGCGATATGTAGTACTTATTATGCAATTAGAAAAATTAGAATTTGATCGGAATCTTTAAGTACATGCAATAAAAAAAGATACGTCATGTGAATAGTATGAAGGTAGATTCTTCTATGCGTTTGACGCACTGCGTCGCTCACGCGTGAAGCTGAATGCGTAGTAATTGTCTTACATCTAATGAAAATGCGCGCGTCAATCGCAAAGCGTTTTTAACGCAGCGAATACCGCATAAAGAAAAGGTGAGGGGAATAAAAAATTGTGAAAAAAAATTGCGAATTGTGGTACCACCACAAACTAATTATAGTTTTTAGGTACCTATAAGGATATTTTTATAGTCTTTGTAATTAATAAAATAAATAATAACTTAGCGTTCATTTGTACATACAGAAGACTGATTTCTATCACTAAATATTATTCAATATCTTTCATATTTTTTTTGTGATTAAAATCATGAATGTATAGGTAGAACTAGACTTGTATTTCTTTTCGAGTGTAATCTATCTAATTCCTTTAAACGAGCAATTCTTGTAAATATATATATAATCTGAATCTCGGAAACGGCTCCAACGATTTTAATGAAATTAGGTTTGTAGGTAGATTAGGGGATGATAAATCGATTTTGCTATGTTTCATTTTCAGTGAAACCGGGTTTGCTCGTATTTTCAGTCATAAAAATCCGAGTGGAGCTCGGTCGCCCTAGTACTTATTAGTTTATTATCAAATACTGTCGCTTCTGCTTTCATTAACATTGCCATATATTCTCATACATTAAGGTACTTATCGCTTGGTATTTCTTTAAAACCTAAATATAATTTATACGTAGTCAGCTAAAGAATGTATGTTACAATTAAATTAAAATGGATAAAATGATGTATGTTATTGCAAGCCTGCTCAGGACAATTCATCGGTGACGAGTAGTACCAGCGATGCAGTGAGTATGGAAATGTGATTTCTATTTATTATTTATTTATGTAGTCATTAGTTAGCTGCGATGCCTGTATAGTTATTACTGGTTATATAATACGCGTATATCGCTATCATTGAACTTAGTATTTTTTATTTGAATTGGACAAGCATTTCCCATATAAATAATAAATATTGGTGGACATTTCACACAACACCATCTAGCCGAAACTAAGCAAAGATTGTGCTATGGAAACTAGATGGCTGATAGAATACATATAATTATACTTTTTTTTTTGTAAATACTTACATATGATACATAGAATATTAGAAACACCCAGACACAGAACAGAACAAACATCCATGCTCATCACACAAGTGTTTGCCCTGGGTGGGGATCCAACCCACGACCTACAGGGTTAATTAATTATTTCGAAATTAAAAATTATTTCGATCAGACAATAAACTTCCCGAGATATAAACTTTTAAAGTTTTAGGGGAGGGATGCTCTGTCCCTCTCTCGCGAAACAACAGTTTGTATTGAATTTGTACGGCCAATATGATGAGCGATCGTGTGCTCTCCGTCTAACATGAAATTAAAATGCTTGTAACTTTCTTATTTTCGAAGATATTTTAATGTTGTTTTTGTGGAATGAATCTATTTGTGGTTAGTCTTTTTATGAATATTTAATAAAAATAAATCATGCTTATTCCATATTGTTTTTATGTCAGGTTGAATCGTTACGTCTCAGTGTTATTACCGCATCATTCAAATATTGTAATCGCCGTGTGTTGTAAATTTGTGCATGGCAATCGCAATGCGTTTAACACTGCGTTTAAAGGAAAGGCGAGCTGTAGTTTTTACATTGTTATATGAATATTCTAATTTGTGTTCACCCATATGAACACAAATTAGAATATTCATATAACATATTCATATAATATGGGTAACCTATCTATAATCTGAAATACATTTGTTCGAATCTTACTTGCTCGAATCCGTCATAGAACTGTATGATTTCAGATATTTTATTCGACACAAGTTTCTGATTCCATTAGTTTGTTAGCTATAAGTTTCATTTGCCCGAACCATTATTAGGTTAGGTTTCTGTTTTATTATATTCAGACACCTTATTATTATAGTTTCAGATATATCAATACTTAGGTTCGTTAAGTTTCTGTTTATTATACACAGAAACTTTCGTATTACAAAGATCCAGTTATTAGACGAGTTGTCAAAATGAGCTTTCGGGATTTTCGTATTGTCTTTGCAAAAAAATATATTTTGTTTTCGGGGAATTGATCTCCGATATTTCACAATTCTGATTTATAGATAGGTAACTACGTGATACGCTCTTATGATTTCATCATCTCATCATCTCAGCCATAAGAAGTCCACTGTTGGACATAGGCCTCCCCCATGGATTTCCAAAAAGACCGATTGGAAGCGGCTTGCATCCAGCGTCTTCCCGCCACTTGTATGAGGTCGTCTGTCCATCTCATGGCTGGTCTTCCTACGCTGCGCTTGCCGGTACGTGGTCTCCACTCGAGAACCTTTCGGCCCCATCGGCCATCAGTTCTGCGTGCTATGTGCCCTGCCCACTGCCACTTCAACTTGCTAATCCGCTGTGCTATATCGGTGACTTGTACGTCTACGTATCTCTTCATTTCTGATTCGATCTCGTAGAGAGACTCCGAGCATAGCCCTCTCCATAGCTCGTTGCGTGACCTTGAGCTTCCTTATAAGGCCCATAGTTAGGGACCACGTTTCAGTGCCGTATGTCATCACTGGTAACACACACTGGTTGTAAACTTTCGACTTGAGGGACTGGGGAATATTGGACGAGAAGACGCTTTTAAGTTTCCCGAACGCTGCCCAGCCGAGTTGGATACGACGATTGACCTCCCTCGTAAAGTTGGACCTGCCTAATCGGACCGTCTGTCCTAAGTAGACGTATTCGTCAACAACTTCAAGAGTGAAGTTCCCCACAGATATTGGGGTGGGCACTACATGGGCGTTCGACATAACCTTCGTTTTGTCCATGTTCATTTTGAGGCCCACCCGTTGGGAAACTCTATTGAGGTCTTCGAGCATCGTACTGAGCTCTTCCATCGACTTTGCCATGACTACTATATCGTCGGCAAACCGAAGGTGAGTGATGTACTCGCCGTTAATATTAATGCCGAGCCCTTTCCATTCCAGAAGCTTATAGGCATCTTCCAAACCGGCGGTAAACAGTTTCGGAGAGACAACGTCTCCCTGCCTCACGCCTCTTTTCAATGAAATTGCCTCTGAGTTCTGGTCTTGTACTCGGACTGACATGGTGGCGTTGTTGTACAAGCACTTCAGCACTTCGACATACCGATAGTCAATACGGCATCGCTGGAGAGCCTCAAGCACCGCCCAGGTCTCGATCGAATCAAAGGCTTTCTCATAGTCCACAAACGCTAAGCAAAGGGGCAAGTTATACTCTTCGGTCTTCTGTATCACTTGCCGCAGCGTATGGATGTGGTCTATGGTACTATAGCCTTTTCGGAAACCGGCTTGTTCGGGAGGCTGGAAGTCATCAAACCTGCGTTCAAGACGATTCGTGATGACCCTTGAAAACAGCTTATAGACATGGCTCAGAAGCGAGATGGGTCTGTAGTTCTTCAGCAAAGTTCTTCCAAAAAGGAGACAACTCTCCTTTTTTGAAGAACAGCGCCACCACGCTTCTGTTCCATGCTTCTGGCGTTTTACCTTCAAGCACGACGGAATTGAAGAGCCTCTGAAGGACTTTCAGTACCGGTGTTCCACCCGCTTTCAGTAGCTCTGATGTAATTCCGTCGTCGCCCGGTGCCTTGTTGTTCTTGAGCTGTTTCAAGGCCATCCTAATCTCGTACAGGCTGATGTCCGGGATATCTTCGGTATAATGTCGAGTCAGTTTGGCTCTTGGATCTTTGCCCAAACTGCTAACAGGTTTTGCGACCGATGTGTATAACTGTCCATAGAACCTCTCGATTTCCCTCAAGACTTCTGCTTTGGTCGACGCTATACTGCCATCTTCCATCTTCAGCTTCGTCAACTGGCTCTGCCCAATAGACATGTCTCTTGCGAACACTTTGGAGCCTTTATTCCGCTCTATCGTCTCTTTAATACGATTAGTATTAAAGGTACGGATGTCGTGTCGCATAGACTTTGATATGAGTCTATTGAGCCGCCTATATGACTCGGCGTCACCGGAAGACTGCAGTTGCAATGAGCGTCGTTCAGCCATGAGGTCGAGGGTATGGCTCGAGAGCTTTTGCGGTCTATTTGTACGGTGGGGTTTATAAAACTTCGCGCCCACCGTACGGACAGTTTCCACAAACCTGTTATTGATCTCATCCACCGATGCGCAGCTCTCCAGGCACTCGAAGCGATTTGATAGTTCGAGCTGAAAGCTCTCGGGGTTTTGGATATGGGCGCGAGTGGGTCGGAGTGTAGACTTCATCATACGGGACCTCTCCAGTTTAACATTAATATTCAAAGTGCCTCGTACCATTCGGTGATCACTTCCGGTTTTAACCATGTTGATCACAGAGACATCATTGAATATTTGTTTCTTGGTGGTCAGGATGAAGTCTATCTCATTTCTCGTAGAACCATCGGGACTCAACCAGGTCCATTTCCTATGAGGTGGCTTCTGGAAGAAAGAGTTCATCATGAAGAGTCCCTCTTTCTCCAGAAAGTCGGCCAACCTCTGTCCCCTGGGGTTCCGTTGTCCATATCCAAATTGCCCCACTCTCAACTCACTTTCGCATTTCCTGCCCAGCTTCGCATTGAAGTCCTCCATAACAACATCAAAATAGGTCTCAGAAGTGTGTATGGCCCTACTAATGTCCTCATACATCACCTCCACCTCATCATCCGAGTGTGCCGAGGTCGGTGCGTATACCTGGATGACCTTCAACGAATATCTCTTGGATACTCTGAGTATCAGGTACGCAACCCTGCTCGATACACTGTCGATGGCAAGAATGTTGTTAACAAGGGACTTGTGGACGAGAAACCCGACACCACCTTGGGACTGTTGGTCGCCCTCCCGGTAGTATAGTAGGTTACCGGATTTCAGGGTTATCGTGTCCTCACCCTCTCGTCGGACTTCCGATAACCCCAGGATATCCCAATGTAACCTACTCATTTCTTCTTCCAGCTCAGCTAGCTTCTCGTCTGTCCTCATCGTGCGAATATTGTGTGTTACCAGGGCCAGTCGTCGTTTATGCAGGGGGTGGTAGCCGGATCTCTTCCGGAGATTCTTAGCATCCCTTGCTCCGCCGTGACCGGGACCGCTACCGTAGTCCGGAATAGCGGAGCTGCCGGGGACTGGGGGCCTGGTATTTTTGTCGTCTGTCATAGGGGGGGTTTTGCCATTACTCGCCACGCTTGGCATGCGGGTTGGCGAGCGCAGTGGGTAGCGTTTTCCGCAGAGGATGCTGCTGCCCATCTCTGGTAGTATTTCCCTTAGCCGGTTCTTACGGCACCCACGGGAAGAGAGGGGGAGGTACTATTCTAAGCCGGTACCCCACGGCCATGATTTACTAAAATATGATTTACGATTTACTAAAATACAATACTCTTATGATTTACTAAAATACAATCATCAAAATGTATAAAAATACAACGACACGAAATCCAGACACTCGTGAAGATATGAAAAGTTTGTTTGAAATGAATGTTATTATTGTTCCAGGCGAGTACCCGCAGCTCGGAGGACACGCAGACGCCTGCGCAGCGGCAGGCCGCCGCCAAGCTCGCGCTCCGGAAACAACTCGAGAAGACTCTGCTCCAGGTCTGTAATGCACTATGACATTGACGTGAAACCTCTTTGAAATCACACCATGACTCTAGAAAAAAATCTATTTTATCTATTTTATTTATTTATTTGGGCTGGAATATTTGTGAATAGTTCGGGGAGGGCACTGTACGCCGTAACACAGGCCGTGAGCCTAGTACGGCAACAGCAACCGTATATACTTTTGTGAAAACTTTTATTAAATAAATTATTATTATTATCTCCTTTCATCTATTTACTGACTCTTCTGATCTTATCTCGTCCTATTAAAATAATTTTCGCGTGTCACGTTTCCCTACCTTTTAATCTAAAAATCTAAAGTCTGGTAACTAAAACTGTAATATAAACTTGAAAATGGCAAGTGCGCTAATCGTGTGAGACCACACCCCGTGAGGGGCAATAAGAAGATCCACCGGTGGATCGAAGAGGAAAAAATATTTATTAGGGGCAAAAAGAAGAAGATCTACCGGTGGATCGAAAAAATATTTATGAGTCTATTGTTGGGTTGAAGAGAAAAAAAAAATTATAAATACATCGGTGGATTGAAGAGGAAAAAATATCACTTGGCTACATCCTAATACTGTCCAAGTATCAGAGTAATCACAAACTCTTAAACCTCTTAGAATTCCGATAATTAAAATTGTTTTTCGTAAACAGATCCCGCCTCCCAAGCCTCCACCGCCGGAGATGAACTTCATCCCGTCTCCGTCTAACACAGACTTCGTGTATCTGGTCGGCTTGGAGCACGTCGTCGACTATCTCACCAATGAAGACCGGTAAGAATATTGAAGAACTGCGATAGTGCGTCTACTCCGATATATATCATTTGGGTGTCCTTAAATTACGAGTAAACATATTCCATCCGGGCCAGCGCTCCACATAGTTTACCACAAAGTCGCTCAACATCAGGCGTCTTGACGTTCGTGGCCAGGTGGAAGTTTATGATTAAAAGAAAATGAAAAATAAATTCGTTGATACGTTTCGAAATCTATTTAATCTTATAGGAGTACATTGCATTACACGCTTACTATAAAATTATCATTCATCTGAGAGAGTATTTTTGTAGTCCTTCGAGCCGGATTAATCTTACATTTATTTTACTTTAGATAGATCTACGAATGACTACCAACTTGCCGATGTTAAGGCGACAAAAGATGCCATTCCTTGCATCAAGAACGTGGACCGAAATCGTCAATCCATCCATCGAATCGACATTTTAATGAGAAACGGGTGGTGGCGCACCGACTTGCTGCTAGTCATATAATGGAATAAGGTCGTGAAGCTCTTAGCTTACATAGTCGGATAAAACGCATCATTAGTACTTTAATACGACGTTTTGTATGTGGTAGCATGCCTCGCAGTAGCGTGCCCGCCGTATGCGCCCAGTGCGGGTGCGACTTCACCCCGGTGTGGCGCTGGGAGCGCGCGCCTCCGCGCCGCCTCGACGCCACCTTCACGCCGCCGCACGCTGCGACGGCGCGACGACTCTGCGAGCTCTGCGTCTCCGGGAACGTTAAGCGTGCGCTTAAGGTTTGTACTTCCACGATGCTGTGCCCCAAAACTCTGCATGTGTAACACCAGGACATGATTTATTGTTGTACCACTTTCATGTATACTAAACTGATATAAGTGTAAAACGGGGATGAACACTGATTTACAGTACATATGTGTAATAATGGGACACTTTTTTACAGCTGTACCATATTGATATATCAAACTGATAAGTATATGTGTAATAGCGGACACTTTTCTACAGCTGTACCAAACTGATAGGTATGTGTTAAAGTGGGCCACTCGTCTACGGCTGTAGTATGTTGATGTGTCCTAAACTGATACATATATAACACTCGACATCCAACTTACGACTTGCCGTTCGTAGTGGAGAGCTCACACCCAGTATAAATATTAACTTGATCAGGGATTTTTTGAGGATTGTTAGCAAATCACCAGCTAAACTGCGTTTTTTTTCCATCTTCTCTTGAGGTTCCCCTTTTTCACATACAATTTCCAGTAAAATAAAGTTGTCTATAGTTATACAGGCTTATTCCTTTTCCGCAGCCTCCTGAGATCTCGCTTACATCCGACATAACGCACAAAGTTAGTTCTTAGTTTATACTTTATATTATAATACTGACCTTTCTGTTTTAGAATTCAAGTTTCACGTGTTTGGTATTGAAAGTTAAATTATATTTTATATACTTTGTTAGAATACATAAATAATTCCTGGTTTATAAAATGTGGCCCACTGTCACTCTTAGAGAACACAAATCATCGAAATAATTTTAGGAGAAAATCAAGCTTCAAGGGCAAATGGCAAACATGCGGCGGGAAATTAAAATTTCAAACAGTTTTTTTGTCCCTGTAGCTCTGTTAAGTGATGTTACAATGATTACGACAATCTAAGATTATTTTTTATGATATCGTGTCAATATAATTATCAATAATGCGCCTCATTGCTTACATATCCAGAGAAGTTGCTTGAATTAGTAAAAATGTATTTCTAGGCCAATATTAGTAACAAGATGAATACAATAATAATAAAATGTTTACCAATAATAATCGGTAAACAGAATGGTTAGTTATTAATAGTTATAATATATAAAAAAAAGTTAGATTGCCGCAAACATTATAATCAATAACAATAGATGTCCGACTTGGCTACAAGGACAAAAAACTGTTTGAAATTTGAAATTCCCGCCGCATGCGTGTCGTGTACCGAATTAACTCGTCCCCATCGGCAGGCGGAGCATACAGCGCGCCTGAAGACCGCATTCGTGAGGGCGTTACAGCAGGAGCAAGAGATCGAGCGCCGGCTCGCCGCCCCGCTCCCCTCCACATCGCCGCCGCCCGCGCCGCCGCCGGCGCACGCGGTCAGCCACCGCCCTACCGTGGTATGAACCGATTTATATCATTAGTCTATAGTTTTTGGATCGATTGTCGACAGTTTATATATCGATAGTCGATAGTTTTGTATCAATCAATCGATTTTGTTCGATTCTACGACGGTTATTGAATCCATAATCGTTAGTTTTGTCATTTATAGTTGACTTCTGTCGATTGTAGATATTTTTGTATCCACAGTCGATGATTTGTATCGACAGTCGATGAATTTGTATCGACAATCGATGAATTTGTATCGGCATTCGATGAATTTATATCGACAGTCGAAAGTTTTTAACGTATAACTAAATCAATTTAAAAAAATGTAAAGTCACTGGTAGAGTCTCGTACATGGAATCTAATATTGCAAATTGTGTGGTAATTTTAGAAACCACGGAAGCCAATCGAAATAGACACTAAACCCGCCACCGGACGCCATTCGCCGGGGATTCACGTGGTGAGCACACGCCACAATATTACTGCGGAAGCATACCGACGGACCGCTTTAACAATACCTAGCTTTACTGGTTTGGTTTGGGGTGATTTAAGATATATTTTAATCTAAGAAGATACGCCTTAACCTTTCATCTTAAGATGAAACGATTTCCATACAAAAAGCATTTGTTGATACGAATTAGGGAGTGACGACATTTTTCAACGTGGAGTTAGTTTGAGCTGATCACAAACAGGAGGCAATGCAATAAGAACGAATAAGGCATAGTTCGGCTTTCCTGCGCGAGAGTGACGTGACTAAACGCTGACTCTGAACTTTCATTGCCCGAGTGAGTGAAATGAACAAAATTCTCTGAATGTCAAATCCTTACTTCTGTCTTGTTACTTGTACTCGCGGTTATATATTTTATCAACCTATCTTGACGATACTTGGTATACCAGTTTTACAATTTTATAAAATCCTTCGTCGTCGAGGATTTTTGATAAGCGGGATATTTCCCTTAAAAGGTGGCGATTTTTGCTACGGCGCCATTTACCTACCGATTTTGATTATATTTGCTAGAAATGTTTGGTTCTCAATTCTAAAGAAAAAAATTAAATGTGAGTGTAATCTGTCAAGAGCTTGTCGAGATAAAATGTGAAAACTGTTAAACCATTTGTCGGCCATTTGATCAGGCCATTTGTCGGCCATTTTGATAATTTTGACAGAAACATTTGATACTGAATCCTGAACTAGAATTTGGAATATTCGAACTTCGCGACCACTGATATTTCTGCTACCAGTATTGTTGCATAAACTGCATAAACTGCAAGGTCCTACTGTTCGTAGAACTAAAAGTTTCTTGCGCGAACGTAATGGTTTTTCAGTCTATTTCAAACAGATTTCGCTTCGATAAGTTTTGTCACTCCCTAAATTATTATTTTAGTGAAAATTACATTCCTGATAAAAAGCAAATTTAGGGCGTGTCTTAGTGGAATTAGCTATCTAGACTATATATTTATATAGTATAGTATAGTAATAGCGAGTGAATTCGCGATCAATTCGATCAGACGGCATGACTATACCTAGCTCGAATAGATATATAATATTCCTGCCACACTCAGTAAGAGCATGCTTATTTGAATACGTATATTTACATGAATCAGTCACTGTTTTTTTTTATTTTTAAATAATGGGAATGCACGTTGTGGGTTATAGTGTTTTACGGCAACCGGATGCAAAGTCCTTTAGGCCGTTTCTTCATCGCAGTCTTAATTCCCCTTCTATAATGACGATATTAAGTTCTGGTAATAGCCAGTGTAAAGCAAAATAAGTCACGTCTCAGTGAAATTGCAATAACTTAACAGAAAAAAATCTATGCAGTTTTGCCGACAATATTTAATGACACTCTTAATCACTTTATTGCACTTGCCCACACTCATGTGTGAAGTTGGTCAAAAAATGTAACGTAGTCAAATATAAACGTACAGTAGACCGAGTTAAAACTAATAGCTAATAAAAAAGCTTAGATAAAGGGTGTATTTTTAGTAGAATAGTAAGCTAAGTAGCTAAGGAAGCGTCTAATTAAAATCAACCAATATCATCATTCGATTTTACAGCTCGCCTTATAGCTTTGGAAATCTAGCGATCCTATGTATATAGCGATATATGTCGACTACATAAGTATACTTAGCATAAGGATCAACGGTAGACTTTTGTACTTATAGCTAGGTCGGATATTTATTGTAAGTGATAACAATAATTGGGACAATTTAAGATTACTTTTTATTTTATCACTTCAATGTAACTATCAAAAATCGCCTCGGTGCTTATATATCTCGGGAAATCGCTTGAATCAATAAAAAATATATGATTCTAGCCCTATATAGGTGACAAGATGTAATTATTGGTAAACAGAATGGCTAGATAATATAAAAAATTATCTTTGTCTCAAACATTATGATCAGTTATAGTAGTTACTTGACATGTCTACAATGACAAAAAAACTGGTTGAAATTTGAAATTCCCGCCGTTTGCCTATCGTACCACCTTAACTGCTTCGATTAACTCTGGGTGGGAATGTACCATAATCCTTAGGATGCAGAGATTTATTGAATTTTGAACGCATGTTTGTATATAATTAGTTTACAGACTAACCTGGGAATGCATGAAAAATTTATAAAAATAAGTATCTATAATGTGAGCTTCCTTACCTATCGTATGAAGTAAACAACAGCAAAGCCAATTCTGTTACGTGCTCACTAAAACTAAGATTAAATTGGCGGGACTAAAACACTTGCCGACCTTAACTTTATCGAGTAAGAACAACTTTGATAATTCAGTTTTGGTGAGTGTATATCTACATAAAGCGTATATCAGCATAGGAAGACCAGCCACAAGGTGGACAGAAGACCTCATACAAGTTGTAGGAAGACGCTGGATGTAAGCCGCTTCCAACCGATCTTTTTGGAAATCCACAGGGAAGGTTATGTCCAGCAGTGGATTTCTTGTGGCAGAAATTATGATGAACGATGAGCGTAAATCAGAATTGACCCCAATACCCGAATGGTGACCATTGAGAGCTCTTATTTCCCAAAACTGGAATCTCATTGGCCACCAGTCATTGCTGTTTACGTTTATGAAACAGGTAAAGATGTCCAAACCTATACAGGTCTAAGATGCGTACCCCGACAATTTTTTCTCTACTTTTTCTGTGTTCTGTTTAGATCTTGACTTGACAGTCAAAAAGAGACAGACCTAAACATGTATAATCTTAGCCTTGTCACATTCTCGCATAACAAAAATAGTAAAGAAAAGTTCGACGCAGTGCGCGTCCCAGGCCTGCGGAGCCTTTAGTTTCACTACTATGTATTTGCCGTGTTTTCGCGAATTGACTCGCATGAGTTCTGCACTAGGCCGTGATGGTGTGTTTCTTGCGAATTTGTATTGGAGACTTAGACAGTAGTGACCAATGCATTTTATCGCTAATACACTCTGAGACTGTCTACAAACCTTTCTGTAACCAGTTGGCACAGTTGGCCGCTGACATGGTGTAACTTGAATCATCCCTTAGGCTGTGTTTTCATTGAAACGAAGCGGTTTGATGCAAATGACCAATCACAACTCTTGAAATCACGTGCAAGAATTTGAGCGTTGTGATTGATAAATTCATGCTCCGCTCCGCTTCAGTAGAAACGCAGCCTAATGTACATCATCGTAAAAGTATACAGTCCCGGGGTGTATGGGTGATAGTGTACATTTCTCTGTCATGTTACGTAGGCGTTGAATATACGCATAATATGTATGTGTGCAGTCGATGTCTGTGGGTCGTGGAACGCGGGGCACGGCGCCGGCGCTCAGTCCCGCGCCGCCCGCGCCTCCCTCCCCCGCGCCGCCCAAACATCACGCGCCTGCGCCCAGGTAATTACAATTTACCTTTGTTTTTTTTTATTGCCAATCTCTTTCGTGTGCATTCCACCAGTTCTTAATTTTCGTTCTTCGAAATTCTTTAGACATTCTGAATCAGGTGTTGTTCCGTTTCCACTGAATCGGAGCGGAACTTAGCGGTGCATGAATTGTCCAATCACAATGCTCAAAATTTTTCACGAGGAAATTTCAAATATTCTGATTGGTCATTTCATGCACCGCTAAGCTCAGTAGAAACGCCGCGTCGTGACATTCGTGACAAAATATATGAAGTATTTATTTATTTATTTAGGGATATGCCCTTTGTAAAAGTTGTTTATTATTTATAATGATCTGTCAGTCAATATGTACTTAAGTGACACTACAAGATTTTGTGCAAAAATTGTGCAATTCTGACAATATGACAAACATACAGGTCGAACTGATAACCTCCTATTTTTAAGTCGGTTAAAAATATAAGGCAATAGCAAAAAGGTAGTCTTATCGCTAAATGTGGTCTCTTCCAGGTAAACCTCAGGATTCAATTATGAATACAATGACATCTTTTCGGCTTAGTACATTATACCCTAATAACCCAGTGATTATAATAATTTTAAAAACTATGTTGTTGTGTTCCAGACCGATGTCTTCTTCAGAGTCTCTCCGCAGCCACCACTCGGAGCGCGCGCGCAGCGACAACAACGAAGTGCCCGCCAAGAAAGGGAAAGGTACACACTAAGTCACACTACTAATGATAATAACGATATAATTCACGATGAGGCAAAGCACCTTTAAAACATTATCTCGAAAGACTTCTTTGATTCTGCTAAAATTAAATATGAATTAAATATAAACGAGGCTGGCTGGGTTGAAGAAGACATAAAAACAAAACTAATTTTATTTAACTTCATATTTTATTTGTGGGGCTTTTTTTTCTACTTGTTATTGTTATTTTTTTTAAGTAGGCACTTGTACATGTGTGTTCTCGTAGCTGAAAACTGTTCTGGGCATTTGTGAATTCGTTATTTTCTGCTATTTTGATTTGTTTGCCGTTGGTTTTCCATGAATGTAAAAATAAAAAATAAAAATAAATAGTTTTGAGCTAACTTGTAACACAAAGATAAAGGACATGACACTAAGTATAGACAAAATGAAGCTTGATGGAATCCTCCGTATACTATAGATAAACCGCTTAACTGAGTCTGTTCCTGGGGTATGGGAGCGGTACGGGAGAGGTTATATTACGTCAGCACTGCTATTACATGTGAACCCTCCCGTGCCGCTCCCATACCTCAGGAACAGACTCAGTTAAGCGGTTTATCTATAATGGTGAACATCGGTGGAATCTACTGATTTTTATATGTTTATTGTGAATCTCGACAAAAAATTTATATATATTATAATATGTAGTATAATGGACGCTAGAGTACTATACAAAAAAGTCTTAAGGCATACTATTTCGTGTTTACCTTCAAAGGCTCTAGCGCGTGCATATTATGGATTTAGAGTCTGTTGGGATAGAGAAATAATTTAGTATTGCGGGCGCTGCTGCCCTTATATCAGCGCTGCTTCTTTCGTAATTTTGTTCGAGAACAAGGGCGCTGATGTCCTTATTTCGTTATTTGTGTCAAGAAGGGCGCTGATGTCTTTATTTCGTTATTTGGTTCGAGAAGAGCGCTGATGTCCTTATTTCGTTATTTTGTTCAAGATGGGCGCTGATGTCCTTATTTTGTTCAAGAAGAGCGCTGATGTTCTTATTTTGTTGGAGAATAAGGGTGCTGATGACCTTATTTCATAATTTTGTTCGAAACCAAGACCGCTTTCGTAATTTTGTTCGAAACCAAGAGCGCTTTCGTAATTTTGTTCGAAACCAAGAGCGCTTCTTACGTCCTTATTTCGTTATTTTAATCGAGAACAAGGGCGCTGATGTCTTTATTTTATAATTTTGTTCGAGAATAAGGGCGCTGATATTCTTATTTCACTATTTTGTTAAATCGAAAGGTTAGTTCCTTGATAGTTCTCTATGCAAACAGGCTCTAGTATTTTGAGAACATTTGCTTTACTTGTCAAGATTGACAACATATGAAGAAAATAATTTGATTAAATAATAGTCTGGACCTCCGGATGTCCATTTTGTCTAAATATAATGCCAAGTTCTTTATTAAATATCTAAAGACTTTTATAAAATTGCTATTATTATTATATTGTTGATATTGAAATTGCAGTTACTGTTAATAATAATAAAATTGCAGGTTCCTCTTCGAGCACTACTAGTCAAGGAAGTAGCAGCAAACAGCATCAGGTGTGTTTTACTTCTAATTAACACGAAAAGATATTATAATCAACAAAAAAAAAAGTAAAAGAAAAAAAATCTGCTAGTATGCATATATATATATGTCGCAACCAACTATGATTGGATGAAAATGTCGAAAATACAGTGATATCAATGTACCATACGCAAAAACGAGAAAAATGTGACGGCAATCATGTGGTATGTGACGTAGTCATCCTCTCGCTCATTCAACTGAACATATTAATGTATTTTGCGTCCCCCCCCCCCCCCCCCCCCCTCCCCTCACGATAAACCTGCTAAAACACCCGTGCTATAAAGTGTCGTTGTGTGCAGCTCGCGGCGGCGGCGGCGGCACAGATGGCGTTCGAGCAACACAGCGCGGCCGCCATGCAGGCGCTGCAACACCAGCTGCTCAGAGGTACGTGCCATCTAAACGATACACGCCGATGACAATTAATCCGTAAGATACCTAATAAAAGAAATAAAAACAGAGTACCGTACTCTTTGCCTTAAAGAAAATGTTTTAGGAAAAAGCATGATTAAATCAACGAGAAGACCTAACAACAGTAACTAAAATATGATCACAAACTAGACTATTATAGCGTTTCCATATGAGTTCCAGTTGAAATCTTCCGTTTTTTTTTAGAAATTAAAACAATATTGTTGTAGTACTATCTATGGTCTACCTTTACCATAAATAGAGTCGACTATAGCAATATTGTTGTTACCATAATTAATTTCGTTATCCTTTAAATACATGAGTTAATACATGTATTCAAACACAGCTGACAATATTTATATTTGCACCCATGTCCCCCTTTGTCAAGCCAACATTACATTTAAAAAAAAAAAAAAAAAAAAAAAAAAGTCTTCGACGCTCTGCCTACCCCGTAAAGATAAATAGGCGTTATTAAATAAATATTGGAGGACACTTTCATACAACATCTAGCCTAGCTGTACTAAGCAAATAGTACAGGCTTTGCTTAGTTTAGGGCTAGATAGTGTTGTGTGAACCAGATGGCTGATAGAATACAAATATACTTTTTTTTTCTTCTAAATACATACATGTGATACATATAAACACCCAGACACAGAGCAAACATCCATGCTCAGCAGAAATGTTTTGCTTTGGGTGGGGATCGAACCCACGACCTGCAGCTAAAAGGCAGACGTATAACCCCTGAGCCATGAGGCCTATTGTATGTGCCTCCCCCTCCCCGCAGGTCTAGGGGGCGGTGCGGGAGCCGGCGGCGGCGCGGGCATGTCAGCGGCGGCCGCGGCTGCCATGATGCAGTTCTCGCCGCTCCTCTACACGTACCAGCTCGCCATGGCACAGGCCTCGGCGCTAGGTAAGCGATGTACGTATGCACAACCTCACATTACATTTACTAGGCTAGCGTTATATTCAGGTACTACGATTTACATACAAAAGTATTATTTTTTTATCAATTATCGTCGAAGCGTTTAGTTTTACTGTGAAGCAATTGTGAATAGCAATGGAAGAATTTGTTGCAAATTTGTTGAAGAAAAGATATTGTTAGCATTTTTATAAAAGAACTACGGGTCACTTACGTCTGTTTTGAGTCGATAAATCCGACTATAGTTCCTCGCACTGCGTGCACGTGCACGCAGCATCTGCGAGCCACGCTGCTCCTTTGAAAAAGACCGCCGAATGCGGTTGAAATCATAGTCGGGTATTTCGACTCGAAACAGACGTTAGTAATCCGTAGTTTTTATTTAAAAATGTGTGAAAGCCACGTTAGTTTCCATAGTAAGATAACAAATTTTATTCAAATTTATTTATGTTTAAGAATGTGTTTATAATATTTAATTGGCATTTTTGCTATTAATCTCACCTTGTTTTTCTTTAACATATACGTTTTACTGTATAAAACAAAACTACTCTTTACGACCATTGGTAAAATACTTTAGTATGGAAATCGAACTACCTTAAACCTACTTCCACCTTCCGGTTTACATTAAGGCAGTTCATACATCATGATACTCGTTAGAGACGATACTTGAGTCGTGTACTATAACCGTGTAAATTACTTGATCGCTACACGGGGCTCGAATGCCATTCGAATTTCGTCAATAAATTGAATATTCAACAGCTGTTCCACTGCCATTTTGGAGGACCCCACAAGCTCTTGACCGATTTGGCTTATATTCGAAATACTGGTTTAGCTGATATTGAATATTTGAGTGCCAAATTTTTCTGGTAATTATTATCAAAATCGGTCAATAAATCGCTTCGCAGTAAACTTCTCCTGACCTTTTGTCGCAACAGCCTCTTTCTCTCTCTCTCTTTCAGACAGATTTTGTTCATATTTGAAATTCTTGTTTAAAATCCAATATTGTTTATTGTTTTTTATATTTTTTGAGTCTATATACTTCACATGAGTTTACATACCCTTTTTCGAATAGCCTCATTATCTATGAATATTCAACCCATATTCAAGCTTAAATTATTTCTTAAACATTTTCCCAACAAACTGTAGTGAGTTCCGTCATATCTTTTAGCGGGTAAGGGCGGGTCGAGCGGCAGTAACGCCGCCATGGCCGCAGAAATGCAGCGCATGGCGGAGGCGCAACGACAGTACCTGCTCGACATGATACCTGGACAGCACGGGCGGAACCCGTGGAGCAAGAACTAGCGACATGCTCTATGTAAGCTATATTGAACAACTAACGTAACTAAACATAGACCACCCGTGGAGCAAAAACTAGCGACATGCACTATGTAATCTATATTGAACAACTAGCATAACTAAACTTAAACCACCGATGGAGCAAAAACTAGCGACATGCTCTATGTAAGCTATATTGAACAACTAGCGTAACCAACGTAACTAAACTTAGACCACCCGTGGAGCAAAAACTAGCGTCATGCACTATGTAAGCAATATTGAACAACTAGCATAACTAATCTTAGACCACCCGTGGAGCTAAAACTAGCGACATGCTCTATGTAAGCTATATTGAACAACTAACCTAACTAAACTTAGACCACCCGTGGAGCAGAAACTTGCGACATGCTTCTATGTAAGCTATATTGAACAACTAGCATAACTATATAAACTTACCGTTGACCTAGAACAATGAAATTTGGCAAGAAGCATTGTGTTAGAGTACACATATAGGAAAAAATCCGAAAACTGGATATTTTTTATTAAATCACAAAAAAATTGTGTCTTTACGCAAGGAATGAGGGTGACTACCCGTGCGTGGAGCAAAAACTAGCGACATGCACTATGTAATCTATATTGAACAACTAGCATAACTAAACTTAGACCACTCATGGACCAAAACTAGCCTTAGCCACTTATTTTTGTTTGAAAGAGGATTCATCAAGAGTGTTCTTAGCTATGTTTCATCGGAATCAGTTCAGCTTTTTTAGGTTTTCTAAACTTATACTTGTGTATACATTATAAGACAGACAGGAAAGCACAGAATTTAAATGTTTTTCAAACAATACATGACCGAACTTTAACATTGTGTGTTTTATTTCCAGAAGCGGTGCATTTACGAGCATGGAGTAAGAAACGTTATGGTTGAAGTTTTAGAATACTTTACTTGATTTTAAGGATAAGTTGAAACAATCCAATAGTACTTTGAAAGTAAATTTGCACAACATTTAAAATACGTAATATATAGAGTTAATAAGTGATGGTTTATAATTTAATTTTGAAGTTGGGATTACATCGCTGACCTCGATGGCTTTTGTTCGGACTGGACAGGGTTTTCACATACAAGTTACACTGACACACTAGAATTTGTAATCTATGTAATTCTATAAAAAGCTTTGACTGAAAGCCAACAAATAACTAATAACTCGAACGTAGCATCTTCGTATTTGTATGGTAATTTTTAAATAAATTTACTTATCAAGCGGATATCTCTCTGCTTATCTAAAAAAAAAACTGCCTATAACATTTGTAATGTTTTTTATAACCGAGTGATGATCTGGCATGTTTCTCGCCTTAACCTAATTTTCAAAACTAAGTTTTTGTAAAAACATGTTATGAGACACAGAAACATAAACACTGATACAAACAAACATCCACCACATATTTATTTTCTTGGGTGGGAATCGAACCCGCAACTAACAGATTAAGAAGGTAAACTTGCCTACTAAGCTTTAAGCTGTGAATAACCATATTATATTTGTTTTGAGGTGTAAAAGTTTAAAACAACAAATTATAATGAAAGTACATTGTGTGACAGCCACCAGTTCGTCAACAGAGGTCAGTGAACCTCGAAGTGAACATACAAAAGTGAAAAAATGTAGTAAAGATTTAAATGTTTGTTTGATGGGTAACTTTTATGAGATATGCGGTGTATGTGTGTGAAGCTAAGGAACAATTTTGATCTTTTTATAAAGATTTAGGATAAATAAAAGGCTATTATTATGATTATAAAGTGGTTTTATTAATATCGTTCAGATAATACTTTTATTATAAATATAATTATAAAAATAAGATAAAGTTTTCTTGAGAGGTTTGTTTTTATTCTTTCAACATGATGGCTGAAGATACGAGTTCCTTAAAAAACAAAAAAATAATAAAATTGACTATAAAGAGATATACACATACATACATAATATTCAAATTGATTTATTTGTTAAGACTACAATAAATAGAGCACAAAGTATTGCAAAATTACACAGGTTGAACAAAAGTCTATGCTCACGATGTATACTGCTCATATTCGATTTTTTCTGTTAAAATTCTGTATCGAATATGTTTACCAAATATCAAAATTGGGTGAAAAATGACCTCGTAGCAAACTTCTCTTTTCAACCGACATTTCATAACCTTTTATCTCGACAACCGCTTGACCAAAATTCAAAGATTAAATTCTTGTTTAGAATTGAGTCTAAATATTTTTAGTAAATATTGAAATCGGTCAGTCAAAGGCGCGCAGCAATCTTTCCCCTTTTTGGTAAAAAAAACCGAAACTTATCGAAAATTCCTGACAAAAGAATCTATAAAACTGAGGAACCTGTATATTATGTTTAGTCAAAATTGGTTAAAACACGACCTGCGGGGTCGTACTCTTAATTCTTAAAGCGATGCAAAGTTCGCTCAGCGCTTATTTTTTATCTTGTTTTTTCTGTAATTAAGAGTGTGAGACAAAGTTCAAATGAGCCTACTTTAAATTGTGATATTTTTAATAATCGCTTCAAGTTTTGTGTCATTCTCTTAACTGAAAAGAAGCAAGTGAAAAACGAGGGTTGAGCGAACTTTGCATCGCTATAAAAGTACCAACAAATACCTGTTTCCTGAGACCTACAATCTTGGAATTTTCAAGGCTAGAGTCAATAGATATCATCTAGATCTACGAGCTCCATCCTCGGCCACACCGTCGCTTAACATTAGGCGAGTTGGTGGTCAATTGTAGATCTATCTTTCATAAAAAAATATCCGGACTACGGCTTGGAAGTATAAGTACCTGATGTGAGTCTAGATAGGCGAGGTCAGTATCCGCCGCCAGTATCTGTACGGCGTCGATGATCACTTGCGCCGCTTTCTTCACGTTCTTGGAGAACATAGCCAAAACTTCGTTTACTGACACCTGAACACAACAATTATATTATTAGTAATGACTTTGCGAGCAGCAGTCCTCGCTCACAAGTATGACATTCTCCAGATGGTGTTAGGAATCCTCACAGTTCGGGAAAAGATCTCACAGATTGGCAACACTGCTGGATATATCCATACAAGTACTGACAAAATAGAAGAGGCCAAAGCATTAATCAAGCCACATATCACGTAGAACTGATGGCCGATAAGGCCGAAGTTCTCGAGTGAAGACCACGAACCGGCAAGCGCAGCGTAGGAAGACCAGCCACAAGGTGGACAGAAGATATCATACAAGTGCAACCGATCTTTTTGGCAAAAAGATGTTTTTTTGAAGGCCATGGGAGAGGCCTATGTCCAGCTGTGGACTTCTTGTGGCTGAGATGATGTTGATGATGAAATAAATGGGTTAATGATATTAATTTCTTTTTATTATTATTTTTATTGTAAAAAGCCCTCATCGAACACAGAAATGGCTTGGTGGTTGAAAAACTGTCACAGCTTACCGAAGTTTCATTTTCCCTCCAACAGTCGTAGTCTGTCACAAGAGCGACGGCCGCGTAGCTAAGCCCAGCTTCCTTCGCCAACACTACCTGCCGAAACGAATATTATTAATCTATATTAAAAGAAAAACAAAACACCTTTTACTGCTATGCTTCATATAATGTTCAGTTGTACAATACATTTAAATGAGCGTTCTTTATAACAACTCGTATAAAACAAGAGGCTACATATAGCATCCTACCTATTATATGTATAATTATGAAGGATATGAGAGGATCAGAATTAGTTTTGGTTAATCGCTTATTCCAGTTTTGGTCAACTGCGCATTTTGTTTTGTCCAACTGCGCATCTGGCCATGTAGGTATTTGGTCATTTGCGCATCTGTCTAAATGCGTCTTATGGCCATTTGCATTTTTGACCATATGCGTAATTCTTTGTGGTCGACGGTCATGTCCTGCGTGTAATCATATAAATATGTAGCGTTCATGCACATGCTACACCATAACGGAATCTTAACTTAGAACTTACTTCTGGCACGGTGGTCATGTTGACGAGATGTCCGCCCCACTGCTTGTGCATCAGGCTTTCGGCGCGGCTTGAGAATCTGCAAAATAACGGGCGATTAAACAAGATTATATGGTATCATGGCCTGAACTGAAGCACTCACTATACGAGTATAATAGGCCTCTATTATACTCGTATAGTGACGATGTGAGCCTTCACATCATCACTTAACATCAGGAAAGTTGGTGATTAATCGTAAATCTATTGAATGTAATAAAACACGTCTTGTTGTTTCGTGTGTATTACCTTAAACTAATAAAAACAACTACATTTAAAATCTCATTTTTTTTGTTCTTTTTAGGGTTCCGTACCGCAAAAGGAAAAAACGGAACCCTTATAAGGGTTCAATATGAAAAATAAAATATATAATTTCCCTCTTTTATCTACTAATTTGTACGGAACCTTCGGTGGGCGAGTCTGACTCGCTCTTGTCCAGTTATTTTATTTTTTATTAAGTGATTTTAAGAATTGTATTTAATTTAGTTGGTGCCTCCAGAATTGACCACAGTATAAGTACATATGTAAACAGGCATATTTCGTTAAAGATTTCCAAATTTCGTGTGAAACCAGTCCTAAATTACGTTAAGTTTGTAAAGATGAACATTATAATACCTAGGTCCCTGTATGACGACAGCAGTGCCCGTCTCGTGGCACTTGTACCCTCTGGCGCGTGCTGCGGTGACCAACGCTGCGCGTGCCCGCTCGCAGTACGCGGGCCGCATCGGCAGGTGGCAGACTCCGCGTGGCCCGCCTTCCGTGCTGTCGAAGAATGTACAAGCACGACTCCACGTCCTTGAAGGAATTAAATATGTGTCAGAGCTTTCATTATTATTATTATACTTACAAATTATACACATATGACAAATACAAAAGTTTTCTTTGAATGAAGAAAATAATCGGCCTAATTTCTCATCCTGATACGAAGCCAAAGATTTGAAAAAAAAAAAAAAATAGAAATTAGAAAAATTAATTTGAAATTAGAAATTGAGTGGACAGTTTCGTAAAGCGCCATCTAATCCCAACTAATCGCACACCCCCAATGTTTTTCGACTACCTATCCAACGATTAGATTAGATGAGAAAAAATTATTCATCCCCACTTTACTTGTAGGGGAGATATCTCAATTTTATTCTATGACTTTGTCAGCATTATTAATATGTATCAATAATTCTGACAAAATAGTTATATCTATACCAAATTACAACTTTCCAGTTGAAAAAAACTCCAGATAATTTTAAAGCCCGAGGGTATTAAAACAAACACCTCAGTTATCGCAGTGAAAGTAACATTTATTCAGAAGAACGGACACACGCAACGTTTGCGTGTTTCAAGTGAATTGAACCCCATCTAGTGACGGGATGTGACATCTCTTAAATTATATTCGATTGGACACTACTACTTCTAGTGTTTTAGCAAAGCCGCGGACAGACAGACGGACATGGCGAAACTACACGGGTTCCTTGTATATATACTACGGAACCCTAGAAACGTTATCTACCTTCCATGCAAGGGTAAACCACAAGCGTTCAAGTAGTCTTATTTCAATATTACTTTGACTTTTATCTCGCTCTTTCTACAGTTGAGAGAGCAAGACATACCTCAAAGTAATATTGAAATAATATTGCTATTAAGATTATGGTAACCCCAGCTGTACCTGTCTATAAAGCCGTCCAAGACTACGAGGTCTCCCGGCGCGTACTCCTCCACCAGCGATCCGGTGGCAGTAGTCGCCAGTACATGGGTACATCCCGCCTGCTTCAGGGCCCAGATGTTGGCGCGGTAGTTTATGTCACTGTAAAACAAAATGATAAATCTTGATAATATTTTGAATTTGTAATATTTGAATTTGTAATGATTGACATTGTATTGTACTAATTAATGTTAATTTGACATGTACTTAAGCATGATCACTATCAATGATGACTACTCTATCAAGACAAGACACGGGTGATTAAATTCACCCAGTTCGATGTGCCGTAACTTTTATGATGTACTTGTAGATGAAATAAATGATTTGATTTGATTTGACTGGAACAGAGTACCAACATTTTTACTTGGCTGCCGAAGGAGCATATTTTTCGTGTGTTTTCTGTTTGACGGATTTCAATATAATAAGTAAGGTCATTGAAATGAAACAAATTTTTACGGATTTATCGCGTACCTTTTACATAATTTTATGGTTTTGAACACTGCAAAAAACTTTGCACTTTGTAAAAAATTGTTTATTTTTCGATGAGTAACAAACATTTTAGATTCGTTCCAGTTGGAAGAGTGACATAGGGTATACCTATTATTTATTTACCTTTTCACACACAAACCGATGCATACTTAAATTACCGTTTAGGCTGTAGGTTGTCATATAGACATACATACTTACAAAACCATATACTTACATACAAATACAAATAATTTATTGGTAAAATGCATTTACAGGTCAATACCTACTTACATACTTACATTTTTTTTATACAAGATATATCTACGATTGACTACCAACTCGCCTGATGTTGAGCGACGGTGTGGCCGAGGATGGAGCTCGTCGATCTAGAAGATATCTATTCACTCTAGCCTTGAAAATTCCAAGATTGTAGGTCTCAGGAAACAGAGATGACGGCATGGGCGTACCCAGGGGGGGGCAGGGGGGGGCAGCTGCCCCCCCCTGGAAGTCTCGCAGAAAATGTATGAACTCGCCTAATTACTAATCAAAGTGTAAATGGGGCCTTATGTGCTAACTTTTAAATAAACCGCGCAGTAGACACTGGCAAAATGCACGGTGCAATTAATTATAGCCATAAAAAACCGTGCAGTGAGCAAGTTGTGCTATAGTCGCCAGCCACCGCCGCGGCGACGATGGCGGACGAAGATTACCGAATCTAGCTGAGCGTTCGTATTCTTGGCGGTAGGGAGTTGCGAGCGACTAGCATTTATTTTATTTGACATGCTAAGGCTTTGAATCTTGAGAGCTGCGTCTTGCAAGGACAGCAAGCCGCCAACAATATAGGGCAAATCAACCAGCTGGTTCGTTAAGCGAATATTTTCGCCGATCGTTCAAAGTTATTTAATATCCTTTGTATTTTGAGCTTGTGACAACATTAACAGCAAATCAGCATATGAATACCTAAAATTTGATATAAAGTTTTGATATAAATTTCGCGCGAATTCGCGCTCGCTCGCGCCTGATTATTTCCTGTTATTTTTAGCCGACTGTGTAAGAGGGAGGGTTATGATTTTCAAGTGTATGTATGTATGTATATGGGTATGTTTCTATATGATCGCCTACAAGCCTAAACGGCTTGACCGATTCTGATGTGCGAGGTGTCGTTAGAAATCCAACGAGCTTTTTCGTAATAAATAAATGATTTCACTTGAATTATTCTAAATAATGCGCATTTATAGTCATTTACAGCGGTACTTTGTCATAAAAACGTATGATTGTAATTTTCTATGAAGTCATGTTTTTTAATTAGGAATAATAAATTTGCAATCAATGCATTCAAATTGTTGTAGGTATTTATAATTTTTGATAACGTAAAAGTCGTTCTTATCCTTGTCGGATATTTCATTTTTCTCTTAACATAAATACTTGTTTGGTTCATCTGGGCCACAAAACCTATGACACGCTAAGAAGATCAATGAATCAAATTATTTCCAAGATTTAATTTTAAAGCTTTCTAAATTTTCGCGCTCACTTCGCTCGCGTTTTTACTACTTGAACATAGAAATACTGTGGGCTTACTAATGTGAGAAATAAAGCATATTACTTTAAAAACACAATTAAAATTTGAAAAAAGTTTCAAAAATTTTCGCGCTCGCTTCGCTCGCGCCTAATTATTTCCTATTATTTTACCCAACTGCATAAGAAGGAGGGTTAAGTTTATTCGTGTGAATTTATGTATGTATGTGGGTATGTTTCTATAAGTTCGCCTACAAGCCTAAACGGAAAGCCTAAACTAGAATTATTCTAAATAATGCGCATTTATAGTTTTTACAGCGGTTCTGCGACTCTACAACATATTAAGCGTAACAAAATCGTAAGTTACACGTCGGGTATTTAGTTTTTATTTAAATATATATACTTGTTTATTTGTATTAATTATTAAAGTGCCGTGAACTTGCTAATACAATCAAATAAATCACAAAAAAAAAACACTAAGTAAAAATTGTTTCCCAACTGCCAAGAAAGTAACGCGTATCTTGTAGGTATTTTTGTAATTTTCTATAAAGTCATGTGTTTAAATTTAATCAGGAATAATAAATTTGCAATCAATAAATTCAAATGGTTATATTTATAGCGTAAAAGTCGTTCTTATCCAGTCGGTTATTTCATTTTTCTTATAACACAGATAATTTGTATGGTTTATCTGGGCCACAAAAACCTAGGACACGCTAACAAAATCAATGAATCAAATTACTTCCAAGATTTAATTTAAATAACCTTTTCAATTTTCGCGTTTAACATTTTTCCAATTTAATATAGAAGTACTGTGGGCTCACTAATACGAGAAATAAACCTTATTACTATAAAAACATAACAAAAAAATTAAAACTTTCGGTATTAGTCGTTAGATACCTGGGTTGGTACTGGTGCTTCCGTCCGTGCCTGGCGAGCAACACGCAGCTGACCCCCCCGATCTCTCCCTCAATGAGCACGTCTGAAGGTTTCCCGAACGGAGTGCTAACATCCTTCTCCACTTGATTCTCGAACAATGTCGGATCGTCGAAGCCCGAACCTCCTATGATGCCGATCTGGAAGAGAGCAATATAGTTCGGAAAACACTTTTATCCCCCTACTCAAAATGATTGCCATGTCGTTGCCTCAGTGCTCATTTGCCTCGGTGCTTGTTTACCCTATCTACCATTAGTAAATTTTCACAGGAGAAGAGTTTAATGCTCTATTTTTTTTTTTGATAATTGTAAGGCTTGCAAGTCTTTTTTTATACATGTACATTTATAAAAAAAGACTTTCAAGCCTTACAAATTTAGCTTTTTGAAAAAACAGACCATTAAACTCTTCTCCTGTGAAATTTTACCAATGGTAGATAGGACAATCAATCACTGAGGCAATGATGTAACACCGAGGCGCCGCGCCGCGCCGCCATGTGACGCGCGCGCGTCTTTTATATTTAGAAATCGTGTGTGCAACAAAAAATACACATGATATCTCACTAGACCCCCCTTACTTAATTACTTACTATTTTAACCGACTTCAAAAAAGGAGGTTATCAATTCGACTCTATTTTTAGGATTCCGTACCTAAAAAGGAAAAACGGAACCCTTATAGTATCACTTTGTTGTCAGTCTCTCCGTCTGCTAAGACCTGTATTTTTTCACAGAGAATCACGGTCCGTTGTTGTATGGGAGCCCCCCCTTAAATATTAATTTTATTTTAATTTAGTAATTTGTTTTTAAAGTGAATAATATAAAAAAATATTCTGTGTATATTTCAAGCGTTACGTTTTGTATGGGAGCCCCGTTAAATATTTATTTTATTCTGTTTTTTTTGTATTTGTTGCTATAACGACAACAGAAATACATCATCTGTGAAAATTTCAACTGACTAACTATCACGGTTCATGAGATACAGCCTGGTGACAGACGAACGGACTGACAGACATCAGAGTCTTAGTAATAGGGTCCCGTTTTACCCGTTGGGTACGGAACCCTAAAAACGCAAATACCCTAGTTGACCTTACTATAATAACCTCTACAGTAATGCATAATCACCATAAACTAGAAAAACTTCTTACTTTCATACTAGATGGCGCTGCGCGGTATTTTAAAACGCGCAAACAGTTTGCTCACGATATTTGTAGGGACGTTTTGCGTCTCAAGTGAAACTAAAACCAAACGGCTATAAAACCGATCTTGATGAAATTTGATGTTTTTTGGAACGTTCTCGGAACTCACTGGTTTCTGGGGACTATAAAATAAATAATAAAGAAGTCGAAACACTATGAAATATGAATAGTAAATTGACAAAATTACTTACGCTGCGTAAGTCGCAAGCAAATCTGTCTATTTCTGTCTGTAACGGTGTTACCTTTTCACGGTTAAATGGCTGTACACATGTACCAGGCTCCCCGTGAGCATTAATGTTGCTTGGTACTAAGGCTGAACCGAACATTATGAGATTTAGCACAAGAGCCACAGATATTCTTTAAGACCTGGAGCAAGGACATGGCTATATTTTACCATCATCACTACGCAGGTGACACCGCGGGGCGCAGCTAGTATAACTCTGAGCAAAGAAAATTACTCTCTACTTGAAGTAATAGAGCCAAGGAAGTAGTCTTCCTTGGCTCTGTCTGTACATTAGTATATAAAGGAATAATTGTTTTGTGATAGATCAAAAGTGTTGAACACAATACACCCCAATCAGGATGTTGGTGTAGGTCGTCTTTTCAAACAATTTTTTTTTAATTTTTTTTATAGAAGACAGATCTACGATTGACCACCAACTCGCCTGATTTTAAGCGACGGTGTGGCCGAGGATGGAGCTCGTCGATCTAGAAGATATCTATTCACTCTAGCCTTGAAAATTCCAAGATTGTAGGCAAGATTGTATTTAGCCCCATAATTGTAAATAAGTAATTTATTTGAACAATTGTACATCCAGAATATATAAAAAAGATCCAGATGAGATTAATACAATAAATACCAGAAGATTGTTGATCAACAATAATTTATTTTGTACATAATTATCTACAAGTATTTCTAACAAGTTTACAAGCATTTTAACATTTTATTATTTATGAAATGTATTGTCATAGCCCTAATAGCGTTACCTAAGGTGTCAGACTGTTTGTTGAGAATAAAAGTGTCCACACACTTGGTCTACAAATATGAAAATGTTATAATTGTATCCCACTTGCACACAATTTGCAAGTACATTGGAAGTGAAGGTGTAACAGATATGGTACACCATGTACTGTCCTATAGTAGTTTGTGGGTACATCTTACTCATGCCAAATGTCAGGACAGAATAAAATTGCATATAACATTTATGGTAATCCTGTGTCCGGCACTTCGCATATACGACGACTACGCACTAGGCTTAGTGGTAGAACATCTGCCTCGGAACTGCAGGTTGTGGGTTCAACCCCCACCCAGGGCAAACATTTGTATGGTCAGCATGGATGTTTGTTCTGTGTCTGTGTGTGTTTATATGTATAATATATATGTATTTACAAAAAAAAAGTATATATGTATTCTATCAGCCATCTGGTTCCCATAGTGCAAGATTTGTTTAGTTTGGGGTTTACAATACCATCTAGGTATTGTGTGAAATTGTCCTCCTCCAATATTTATATTAACATGAAGTGCCCATAAACAGGATTATATATTGAGTTGTTGTATAAGTTGCATGAAAATTTTAATATTTCTATCCTATTTATTAGCTTGTTACATTTACTACATATATTATGATATATGTATATTTTTAACTAAAACCATGCATGCATAAGAGAGCAATTATTTTAATTTCCTTGAAACACTATGTAACACTGGGAGAAATCGCTCTATGCCATAAGGCCGCCTTTGTACTGTTGTTTAAGTTTATTGTTTATTTTAAGTTTTTATACTGTATTGATGTACAATAAAGTTATATTCTATTCTATGTTTGATTGGCTTAGTTCAGAAAAGTCTCATTCAGCAACACTCAAAATTTGCACTTGGGCTATGACAAATAAATGCAGTGCTGCTTTTCACTATCGCATTAATCCTTCAATCCTTGCTGGAACTTCAATTCCTTCGTCGTTTCATGAGCCTTTTGTAGATTTTGTGCAATTTCGAAGTATCTCTTTGACTCATCTGCATTTTTCACACAACCCTCGCCTTTTTTATACATCATACTGACATTTGCACATGCGTACATGTTTCCTAAGTCACACGCTTTTTTGGCAAATTGAAACGCTTGATTCATGTCTGATTTGATGAGGTAGTCTATGTTTTTGTTCTTTTCGGGATTGTGCGGGTTGAATTCTGCTATGTTCTTGGGTACACCAGTTATGTACATTCCGGAGAGGTAATGGCATGCCATGTCATCATTTCCATCACAACTTTTCTTTAAGTAATTATAACCTGTAAATGGAAAAAATCTTTATAATTTGATGGATGAGTAAAGCCAGAATTAAAATATTTTTCTTTGATATTAAACAACTTATAACAGAATTAAATGTGAGTATCTCTTAATCTCGTCTTAATTTAAGACCTGTCATTTCAAATACTTTGCAGGGTCCATTATCCCTTTGCTCCTTCACTGGTAGCTTAATAGTCAATTTAATTCTAAGTGTCACTGCACCCAGACAACTAAATTTGAAAAGTCAATCAAGTAAAAGTGGTATCAGGAACATTGAAATGGATAATATTTATTTGATTTTTTCTCATTTCGTTTATGTGCACAAAGCAGATATCTGAGGTGAGACTAGACAAGTGTCTTACAAAGCCATATTAAAATTGTTTCAATAGCTCTGAACAGACTGCCTTAAAATTACAGAACTTCATATAATTTTACACTGAGCTAATGAAGAAATCGTTCAGAAAAGTTAACAACAATATTGATGGCGTAATGGTTATACTTTAACCCACAGAACAATATTACTCTTAACTAAAGTAAATAGTAAACCAGATAATAATTTACCTTTAGGAACATCTCGTTTAATGCTGATGCCGGGTCCTGTGGCCGTTAGCAGCATACCAGCGTGAAGGCAAGCACCGGGTTCGTTCAATTCACATCCTTTTTCAAAGTAGGTTAGAGCTTCCGCAGCGTCACCTTTTTCCTTCCCCCGCCCCACCAACGTGTAGTTTCCGATTTTCAGACATGACTTGCCGAACTTATAATCCAGGCAGTTGCTTTTAAAAACTTTTCCTGCCTTGTCGAAGTCTTTTTTGATAGCTTCCAAATAGTCGCCAAGGAGATGACATACTTCAGGCTTTTTTTCTTTGTAACAACCAAACCTGTACTCGATGCCGAGGTTCTCGATGTATTCCTTAACTTCCTCTTCTTTTTTTAAGTCATAAGCCATTGTTGTTTCGTAATAATTTGCTTTATCGTGTACATGCACTCAGAGGTTAGATAACAATTTGGGAAATGTCAAAGTGATAATGTTATCAAAATGTAAACAATGTCGTTCACTTACTTTTAATTTCAAGTTAAGATGTAAAATTGCTGAATTATAGACAATTTACAATTTTAAAGATTATTACAATGTTCAAGAGAAAAATTTAAAGTGAACAATAGAAGTAATCAAGTTGATTTACCTTTATTTTCTTGGAGTCTCCCATTGTTGTTTGGATAGAAAATTCTAATATAATAGACTGTTTACAACCACAACAGGTACAAAAGTCAATTGGAATTGAACGAGCGTAGGATTTTCTTCCTGATAAATTGCTCTAAATCACAATAAGTGGTGCAAAATCATAAAAACACTGTGCAAATCAAATCAACGACAACAGCACAATCACGATCATAGAAATAAATAATCTATCAGTATAATAGGAAACGGAAATATGACACAATAATAGTGTCATTCGGAAATGTAAATAGTCAACACATTTTTTTTAAAGATTTGTCATTATAATTTTTTGAACTTATAATTTTTTATAATTAATTTAAAAAAATTTTTTTTTTTAAATTTAGGATCTATAAACAGGGGTTTTTTTTTTTTGTTTTTTGTTGAAGGAACGTAAACGTCAATAGCTCTCTTTATCGAGATCTGTCAAACTAAACAGCTGATTCATTTTTCAGATAATTTTTCGCCACACTAAAACCCAAGAAAGTGAGCAAAGTAAATACGTAAAGATGTCTGACGGCTTAGAAAAATTTTCGGCGCGCATGAAGAAGGCCACAAGAAAAATTCACAACATCAGCGACGCCTTGGTCAATGCGAAATTCGCGATTTGTGAGAAATATTTTTGTTGCCAAATTTTCTTTATTTTCTTCATGAATTTTAGTTAATTTAACTTAAACAATGCGTTGGTTGTTTTAGCTTTACGAGATGAAAAAGTTTGGGGCGGAGGACTATTTATCTTCTACCACATATTTGCATATCTTGAAGATGCTAAAGAAAGATTGCACAATGCAGATTTGAGTAAAATGTTTGTGCACAAAAGCTTGTACCGGTAAGCGGCTATATTATTAAGATTTTTTTTTTTCATTACTATCAAAGTGAAAAATCTATCAACTTGCATTTGAACAGCTTTGTGGACAATGGCCTTACCCTTCCCGCAATTTTTCAGTAAACAAGCTTTTGAAGAGGATCTAACACATTACCTAGGTGATGACTGGCGAGCAATTCCCAAAGCACCTGCACTGGAGAACTACCTCCAACATCTACAAGACCTAGAGAGAGACAGTCCTATGCTACTTATGGCATATGTCTACCATTTGTACCTGGGGTTGCTGAGTGGGGGTCAGATACTGTCAAGGAAGAGGCAGATGTTTGGAGACAGTGAGTAATCTTATTACATCTTTAAATATTAAGTTCAATTTCATAAGATTATTTTTGAGTCAAAATCTCAGACAATAGTTTAACTGTAGACGGAGATTTCGATTTAAAAGTAAACATGCGTTATCCATAAGATATTAAAAAAAAAGTGGTACAACCACATTAGATTCCATAATAATGTTATTACGTAGTTCAAGTACCACAAACTGTCTTAACACATTAACAGAACCCCATACAAATTGTTTTAATTTCCTCGTAATTCCCGGATTTTACTTCAATTTCAATGTCCTGCTCAGTATAAAGATATTGAACTAATCTGAGTGTGTAGCTGGTCCTTTCTTACATACCCATATGTGGGCCACAGACTTATGGAGCTAGTTCATCGTGACCCATATTGGTGAATTGGACTATAAATGTGTTAATCTTTCAAAACTAAAAAAAAAAAATGATATCAAATCTGACTGGCTTTTGTGTCTATGTGCTGCTTCTTATGCTAACTAGCAGACAAGACGAAATTTTCAACATTAACATACACTAAATTTGTTGGTGGTTCAAAGCCAATCTTAACATCTCAATGAGTACAGTGCATTGCAATTTCTTAGATTTAAATATTTAGTGACATACAAAACAATTGGCTGTCAATGGCTGGGAGATTAGTGACGGATCAGTGTTTGTGTGAACTTCATGCCATTATTTGATATTCTTGAAGTGTGTTTAACCACACAAAAGTATCTACAAGTTTGTACAGTTCAAAAATTGCACACTCGATGTGACTTAAACCTGCATATCCCAATCGGTCAATCGGTTCTTGGGAACATAATCTTGTCGGATGGTTTTGACCATCCCACACGATTATGAGATGGACTTGAACCCATATTGAATTGAATATTGGTACTTACTTAACGATTGGGATATTCAATTCAATATGTGGGTTCAAGTCCCGTTGCATACGGAATTATTGAGCTGTCTACAAATTTGCTAATGCCATTAAGTTTATTAAGCCTAAAAAAAGTTACAAGTTAAGCTTAAAAAAACCCTATTTCAGAAAATGCAACCAAAGAGGTATACAAAGACAAAGTAACGGACTTCAGCGAAGTTGACATTCGCAAACTGAAGGAAGACTTCCGAGCTGCTATGAATGAGATCGCAGAACACCTTACCGACGTTGAAAAAGATGCGCTGATTGAGGAGAGCAACCAGGTCTTCATCATGAACAACTTGATAGTCAATTCAGTCGGTGGACAGAACCAAGTGTTGTATAACTTGCTATATAAGGCATCGGCTATTGCTATACTTGTTGGTACTGTTGTTATTGCTTATAAGATGCATAAAGTGTTGTAGTTGTTTTAAGAATATGGAAATAAAAAAAAAAATAGATTTTTAGATGAACAATGAACAACACTAAGGGGTTTTGTATCCACACTTATTAACAACTTTTACGATGTCTCATAGTAAATACAACATAAATACATGAGAAAACATTGGAAAGGCAAGTAAGGCGGCCCTACTGGTATCAATCTATTCCAAACAAAGTTTACATGATGTGTGTGAAGGAAAAATCAGTAACAACAAATTTCAAATTGCTAGAGAATTGGTTTCTTCTATGTAAGCGCACTCCATCGTAGACCGCAATGTCGTTTAACATCAGACGAGTTGGTGGTCGAGCGCAAACCTATTTCTACATAAAAAAAACTGTTCCATGTATTTTATAGTCTTGTTGTTTTCATTACAGACATTGTATGGCTGACGTTTTTAACATATTTTTTTTCAGTAGTGGTCCTATTTGTAGGTTATTCAAAATTATGAGTACAGTGACCTGGGCACATAGAGACTGCTATTTTCATGGCTTATCAATCTTCAATCGCTGGCAAATGTTATTTAATAGCAGTTTTAAATTTATAAATAGAAAGCTGTGTTCAAATATTTGTCAGTGATTGAAGATTGATTAACCATTGAAAAAACCACCTCAACATCCTATTAGAGTATGTCTATTGTTCATATAAACACTTGCTATATGATACATATGATTGAGTCGTAGAACTTATGGGAATATAAATTAGTCATAGAATATGGTTTTAAGAAGACCCTGTAGAAGTAATTTTATTCCTTAGGTAACAAATTAGACTGCATAGTTAAGGAGAAAAGAGATCTAGCGAATACAGCTCTCACATGCTGTTACAGCAATTGTTTTGTATGGGTAATCTTGGTTAATTTGTTATTTTTTTTGTTTGAGTTTATTAAATTTATAGTATGTAGTGCAACTCACGTAAGGTACACAATGCTAGAAAGGCCTTGCATACATACATACATACAATTATGCCTGTATTCTCTTACGGGATAGGCAAAGCATCAAAGACCATGGGGAATTTTGACGACACATTTGATCGTAGTTGGAAGGTTAAATGGGAGGAGGGAGAGAGCATTAGAGAGTTAGAAGGTAAAATGTAATGTTGGCCTGCAGCGACAGGGTCAGCCCATCGAAAGGCCTTGCAGCTCAGTTAATAGTATGTCTAGCTCTTGAGCTGTGGATTCGATCTCCACCCAGGACATTTGTGTGATAAGTAATGGATGTTTGTTATGTTTCTGAGTGTTTCTATGTGTCATAAGTATATATTTAATATTATCTGATTTCGGTAATTCTTTTTATAAGGTTGGAACCATAAGTCGACGCCTTTACAGTTTGCTTTAAAAAAAAAAACTTATTTTTTTTAACTTTTAATTTGTAAAAAAAACAAACCGTAGAGGCATAGATATTTATGATTTAAATCATATAAAAAATAGTAGTTATATAGCCCAAACCAGTTAGCAAGACCTTACGCAACAAGCGCATTCACTAGATCTGGATGCACCTTTATAGATATTGAAATGTCATAAATTAGAGATTAACATGTTATGGTTTGATTATTAAAGACTGATGGTTTTCAAATCCGTATTTTTATTTCAATTTAGTATCAATATATTTTACTACCTTTTAAAGTTATCACTGGAATATATATATATATTGAATATATCGTCAAGCCAAGTCAGAGGCCTTTCGGCGGCTTAATAACTCTGACAATAGGGCTGGCCACTCAGTCTATACGAACTTACTTTTACTGGAATATATTGTGCTTATCACAGTTTGTGATACATTAAATCTTACCAGGCTATACCACAAAATAAGGGTATAATAATAATAGGGTATATAAAACAGAAACAACAGTTATAATTACGAAATATTTTTACATAAGTAGGATTTTAATTTCAAATACCACATTATCATACAAAAACAAAATGTCAAAAATTAAACATGTTTTGCTCACATACAAAAATATTTCACTACACCTAAAGTGTCCTATATTTACAATAAACACTAATAATAGACCTACGAATAACTAGAATTATCTATAGGAAGGTAGTACGGGAGGATCCATCGCCATGTCGATCAGGTCATCTATATCGTCCGAGTTGAAGAATGACATCTCCAACTGGAAATAAAAACGTATGTTACAAAAAACCTGGTGAAAACTAGCCAAGTGCGAACATCTGAGGGGAACCTTTGAACGAAAATAGTAATACTATAATAGATAGAGTATGTTTACTTATAGTTTTATCATGGCAAACAAGTATCTATATTAAAAATACAAAATACCCGACTGCAGAAAACCAGCATCGCAGTCTACTTACAATTTTTGTGAGATTATATGCGTAAAATGGACACTCAAGCAGTGAAAACGAACCTAACGACACATCGCACATCAAAATCGATCAAGCCGTTTAGGCTGTAGGCTGTCATATAGAAACATACATATATTATCTAGATAATTCAGTAATTATATATAATGACTAGTCATTATGTATATTAACTAATTAATCGCTAACTCGAAATACATAACCCTCCTTCTTACGCAGTAGGATAAAAAGAAAATGAATTTCTTGAATTTCCAAATTCAAGAATTTAAGACATGAAAGTTATGTCAGTATTTATAATATCTACAAAAAAGTAAGAAATAAGATAATGAAGCTAGTAACTGAATGTGTATGTACTCGTATTATCTAAAGATCAAAAGTCACTTTTTGCTATTCAAAAGTTAGTTTATCGGTCTTACTTTTTATTTTAATGATAAACAAGCGTTTGATAAAGTATTTTATAAATACAGATCATGTTTTTGATTCATGTCAATTTTATTACTATTGTCAAGTTTGGTGTTTATTCATCATAATTACCATTATTATGATATTATGATGCATCATAGTAAACTGGCTGAGCTTTCATCAAAACTGCCTAATCTTTATAATTACTTTTTATAGATAAATTAAAAAGTAAATCGACGATGTCTATATTATTATTAAATACCCAGCCTAGCGTAGCTTCATAGGAACTTACAAAATGTATGAAATACCTAATTGCGAAAAATGACATTTACACTGTTTGACACAAACTTCAACATAATTTTTTATCTTTGGCTGTTGTTTCTGAAGTCCATTCTTCCAACAACAAACGGAAGGATCAAAGAGACGAGATCTAATGAATACAAATAATAATTCCTCGGTATTGTACCATCACGATTAACAAAACTAAAAAGTTGGAGATGAAATTGAACGGTTTATTATAGTTGACAAAGGCAGTATGACCAAAGAGCTGTTATGTTAGCTTGCCCGTAGGGCGAATAAAAGAAAATCTTCGTTCTATTCTTTTTGGTATACCATTCTCTGCGTGTCCGCGCAAGGCCTGCAGTGCAGGCGCGCCTCGCGGCACTCGCAGCGCGGTGCGCCGGCGCACGGGAGCGCGGTGAGTGCCACGCGCCCGCCGCACACCGACGAGAACCGGCGCGCCGTCGGACGGTCCGCCTGCAGCTTAGCGCCCGCCCATATCGTGCCTGCGAAAATGACACTTCTTAAGGTGGAGTTCAACGCGAGCGCATCACAACCTTTTTAAACATATAAAGTCATTGGTTAAGAATATTAGAAAGTGAGAAATTAATTTGTTTATTTAGATAGAATGTATAAGCAACGCAAACGCAAGATAGACCACCACCTACGATTGATGACCACCAAGTCGCCTGATGTGACGGCAGTGTGGTCAATGATTACACTGCCGTCACATAGACGGCCGTGTTAGACCGATATATGGCGCTAAGTATAAAACTATATGAAAGGTGCGTTCTAAAGTTGGCCTAAAACACAGAAGACATTAATATTATAACAAACAGATCGGAGACTCGCCCTCCCGCCAATCTCGGGTTCCTCACCCGCTCCCCGCGCTCACCCTGTTGTTTGCCGCGTTTTGCGGTGCGGTTGTCACTCGAAACAAGCGTTTCGGGCTTCAATTGCTCGGATCTTAACAGCAGCAACTCATTATACTTGCAATAATAATCTTGTCTATTGTAAATACGAGTACTCGTACGTCGTGATAACTAAATTTAATTCAAATTTGTTGCTTTAATATATATCTCGTGCAGCAGATCTTAACTAAAAATTTAAATGTATATAGTAAAATGTGTGAAATTGTTACCGTTAGTCTCCATAGCGAGCGAGGTGCAGAGTCCGAGCTTGTCTTTCGGCAGCTTCACTTGCTTCCTCAGGCCGGAGTCGCCCACCAGACGCTCGTAGTCCTTGTTAGTGTACGCCAGGGAACTGTCCATGCCTGGGTGATGACGTAAAATTATAGTAACAAAACAAAATTATAGTAATAAAACATAATTGACGTAAAATTATAGTAATAAAACATAATTAAAGAAGTAAAATTATAGTAACGACGTAAAATTATAGTAATAAAATATAATTAAAGAAGCAAAATTATAGTAACGACGTAAAATTATAGCAATAAAACATAATTAAAGATGCAAAATTATAGTAACAGTTTAAAATTATAGTAACAAAACAAAATTATAACAATAAAACATAATTGAAGAAGTAAAATTATAGGAACGACGTAAAATTATAGCAATAAAACATAATTAAAGATGCAAAATTATAGTAACAGTTTAAAATTATAGTAACAAAACAAAATTATAACAATAAAACATAATTAAAAAAGCAAAATTATAGTAACGACGTAAAATTATAGTGACTAACGACGTATATAACATAATTAAAGATGCAAAATTATAGTAACAAAATAAAATTATAATAATAAAACATAATTAAAAAAGCAAAATTATAGTAACGAAGTAAAATTATAGTGACTAACGACGACATTATGAATCAAAATAATATTAATAAAAAATAATGAATAATAATAATAAATCATGTTTTTTTGTTGTGTTATAATACTACAACACAAAAAAACCTAACCTAACCTCAATCTAAAAAACTTGGGTAATACTAAGAAGACCCGAGTAAACATAAGTTTACTTATTCTTCTAGCATTACCCGTAATATACTTATATTTGTGGCGATTCTCACCGAAAAGATATCTGGCGGCGCGTTTCTTAGACAGCATGAAGTCGCCGTCCATCAATATGTGGAGCGTCACGGAGTTCTCCATCAGGTTGTGATAGATCGTTGAATAGTCCAGCTGAAATTGAATTAGAACTGTTTGTTATCGCAGTTGGTTTTAGGGTTCACTACCTCAAAAGAAAAAAACGGAACCCTTATAGGATCACTTTGTTGTTCGTCTGTCCGTCTGTCAAATCCTATCTCTGGAAGTTTACGTTAATAATTTCTAAAAATGATTTTAATGTACGAAAATTAACTTGGATCAAACTGAAATTTTTGTCGAATATTTGTGATGTTGTTTTCTAGTTTAACAAGCGACGATTTTTTTACAAGTTCATGCAGTCATTTTATATCATCAAAAATGCGCGTATGCGCGAGCGAGACGGACGATGGTCGTACAGCGGAGTCTGAAAATCCGTTGCGTAATTTGAAAGATCTAAGCATGCAGACTGGGGGAAGGGGCTTTGTTCTATAGTATGTAGATGAGCCGCGATCGTAGATCTATATTGAATCTACTCGTATATATATAATAATAAATAAATAATAAATATTTGTGGACATTTCACACAACACCATCTAGCCCAAACTAAGCAAAGCTTGTACTATGGAACTAGATGTGTAAATTTATACATATGATACATAGAAACACCCAGACACAGAACAAACATCCATGCTCATCACACAAATGTTTGTCCTGGGTGGGGATTGAACCCACGACCTTTAGTTCAGCAGGTAGACGTAAACACACTACCAACTGAGCCACAAGGCCAGTCGAAATAGATAGATCGATATATGAAAAGATAAGAATGAAAATATTGCACGCGCATTGTGCAGTGCGTGACGTCACCTGCCGTATCCAGCGGAAGACCAGCGTCAGTTGGCAACAACCGGCACCATGCTGAGCTGGAGCCGGCTTGTGGCAAAAACTTAGTTGAAGTCTTTAAATTTAAATTATCATCATCATCATGGCTGAGCCATAAGAAGTCCACTGCTGGACATAGGCCTTCCCCCATGGATTTCCGAAAAGACCGATTGGAAGCGGCTTGTATCCAGCGTCTTCCCGCCACTTGTATGAAATTTAAATTATGTAAATATTTTAAAGTTTTTGTCACAATAAAAACATTGTCTATGTTAAAAGCTGTTGATACCTGAAAAAATATGTCTATAAGTGTATTGTCTATAAGTTGTGAGAAGTGTGTATAGTGGGTACCTTCATGAACTCGTGGTTACATTTGGTGCAAGGCACGAGTACGAAGGTCCTGGGCACCGCGGCGCGGTACGGCAGCCGCGTCGCGAAGCTGAGCGCGGCGAACATGTCGGCGCGAGCGGACCGGTTGCCGCGGGCGATGTCCGACTTCTCTGCAAATGTGCGAAATATATTTGTATAAAGCCTAATGTTTTATTGTTATTGTTATTCATTGAAATGAAACAAATTTTAACGGATTTATCGTGTATATTTTACATAATTTTATGACCTGACGTTTCGAACACTCTGCAGCGTCCGTGGTAACAGGTGAGACTAGAAAAATTATGTAAAATATACGCGACAAATCCGCTAAAATTTATTTCATTTCAATGAGTGACGACTTGGAAAATATTAAATATTTGATATTTTCGAGTGAAATGATGGTAAAGGCTCCCAGGTACAGATCGGGATAATGCGGGTTCAAGTCCCGTCGGATGTGTGTAATTTTTGATCTGTCTATAAATTTAAAGAGCGAGAATTTTGTTCTCTCGCTGCGTTTGTTCACGATATCGAACGATACTTACCGATAGTGAAGCTATCGAACGATACTTACCGATAGTGAAGCTATCAAGCGATACTTACCGATAGTGAAGCTATCGAACGATACTTATCTTTAGTGAAGCTATCGAACGATACTTACCGATAGTGAAGCTATTGAACGATACTTACCGATAGTGAAGCTATCGAGCGATACTTACCGATAGTGAAGCTATCGAGCGATACTTACCAATAGTGAAGCTATCGAGCGATACTTACCGATAGTGAAGCTATCGAGCGATACTTACCGATAGTGAAGCTATCGAACGATACTCACCTATAATGAAGCTATCGAACGATACTTACCGACAGTGAAGCTATCGAGCGATACTTACCGATAGTGAAGCTATCGAGCGATACTTACCGATAGTGAAGCTATCGAGCGATACTTACCGATAGTGAAGCTATTGAACGATACTCACCTATAGTGAAGCTATCGAGCGATACTTACCGATAGTGAAGCTATCGAGCGATACTTATCGATAGTGAAGCTATCGAACGATACTTACCGATAGTGAAGCTATCGAAGTGGTGCGAGATGTCTATAGCGTTGGTGAAGACCTCGTTGTTGACATAGAGAGCGCGCGGACGGCGGTACACGCCGCGACCGCCGAAACCGACTATCGCGTATCTATTGTGCACAAATATTATTCACTAGTTTAGAAGACTCGAAGACAACACCTGTACCATAACGGCTTAAGTGTTTTAAATATTTATCGCTATATCTCAAAAAGTTCTTATCACAGTGTTCAAAATAACTTTCATTGCAAGATTTTGATATGGTATATGGTGGGTTGGTTGAAAAAAAAATAAGAAGCGACTAGCTTTCACTTTTTGAAAATTTTACTTCGGTATTTTTTAGCAGTTCACAGAATACATATATCTGCCTTAAATTTAATTTATATAGAGCTGGTAGCCTCCGACTAAAATGGCTGCAACATACGGACAGACAGATGGACGGAGATGGCGAATTTACAAGGGTTTCCCGTATTTACTAGGGAACCCGAAAAACACATGTTTAAGAAACACACGTTACCTAACTCCTGAATAATATCCTCAGATTTCCCAACATCTGAATATTTGTCAATACACATACCTGTTATCAGAAAGCCCGCTCGCTTGCAGTTTTGTGTCGAACGCCTCAACGAAGAGGTCCATGTTCTTATTCTTGCGTATGTTCTTGTTACAGAACTGAGCTTCGATAATGAACACTACGTCCGTGGATTTAGGTACATATTGCAGTGTGTGGAACTCGCCCTCTTCGATTATATCGCCCTGGGGTGTGACGCATCTATGAAAAAAAATAAAAAAAATAGAAATATTAATCATCACTAAACTATTAAATAACGAAAAAAATTTATAAAAAATAAATCAAAAATATATACGTATATTGACGAAAATTAGTCAAAAGACTCATTTAACAGTTGCATAAATAGCTATCCTCGAAGCATCACTAATTAAAAAAACTAAACTAATAAATCCAAAAAATAAACAAGAAATTCTCCTAACTTTCCCGTTTGTTATTTAAATTTACAATTAATGAATTAAAAAAAAAAACAGTTTAGTGGTGTCATGAGTTGAAAAACTAAAGTGAATAGATCATAAAATATAGCGTATGTCTGTCTCCAGGTTCCCAGCTATCTCTGTACCAAATTTCATAATAATCGGTTCAGCCGTTTCGCCGTGAAAAGGTAACAAACAGGAATAGAGTTACTAGGAGATTAGTGACTCGGCTGTTTTTTTGTTTGTTACAGCATAACTCCGTCATTTATGAACCGATTCCAAAATTATTATTTTTAAATTATTTTTTTAAGCTTTTATTTAACTTGCAATGTATGTATGTATGTAATTTATGTTAGTTCGGGTGGAATCTTTGAACTCAATTTTGAAGTAGATATCTTCAACCGATTGAGCTGAAATTTTGTTAAAGGAAATTCTTTCAGATTGGTCCCATTAAATTTGCCAAAATCGTTGCGAATTTTGAAATTGGTTTATCTGTTTCTTTTTTAACTATATAGTTATATAATACTAAATGCACTCCGCGGTGTTACCCGCTGTTTTACATAAATTATATCAAAGTAGATATTACTTTTTCGGGATGAAAAGGTAGCCTATGTTTTAATCCAAGGTGTCCGCTACCTCCATACCAAAGTTCATCAAAATCAGTTCAGCCGTTTGAGCGAGAAGAAGGAACAAACATACTGACATACTCACAAACTTTCACCTTTCTATTATTAGTGTGATTAGTTAGTAAGTTGGCAGGTGTCACTCACTGTTGACAGTTGTCCGGCACGTGAGTGGGCACGTGTTGCTGGCTGCACAGCTGAAGGTAAGCGCTGGCGAGCGCGCACGCAGACACTCCCGACTGGCACTGCTCGAAGAATGGGTTAGCGTCGATCTGTTCACGGAAAATCAAACATTTTTGTTCTAAAACTTCAGAAAAACAACTGTCATATTTGTACTTCAGAGTATTAATTGCGTTTTTACCGATTAATATCGTATTTTCCGGTTAATTAAATAATAACAACTGTTATTTATTGTGATACACTGGAAAGTCTTATTTTGTGGTGACAGATATATCGACTTTCACAAAAGATACAAGGAGACACACTGCGTGTCTATGTTCTGCTCTGTTGTCTATGACACGTCCGGTCGGCACCAGGTTCCAGCTACGAGTGGCGAAGGTGAGAGAGACAGCTATATCAACTTACACAAGAGAAACAAGGATGCAGCGGTGACAGCTTGTTAGCGAAGAATTTGTCACACTACGTGTCATTGTTTTGTTCTCTATTGTCTATGACACGTCCGGTCGGCACCAGGTTCCAGCTACGAGTGGCGAAGGTGAGAGAGACAGCTATATCAACTTACACAAGAGAAACAAGGATGCAGCGGTGACAGCTTGTTAGCGAAGAATTTGTCACACTACGTGTCATTGTTTTGTTCTCTATTGTCTATGACACGTCCGGTCGGCACCAGGTTCCAGCTACGAGTGGCGAAGGTGAGAGAGACAGCTATATCAACTTACACAAGAGAAACAAGGATGCAGCGGTGACAGCTTGTTAGCGAAGAATTTGTCACACTACGTGTCATTGTTTTGTTCTCTATTGTCTATGACACGTCCGGTCGGCACCAGGTTCCAGCTACGAGTGGCGAAGGTGAGAGAGACAGCTATATCAACTTACACAAGAGAAACAAGGATGCAGCGGTGACAGCTTGTTAGCGAAGAATTTGTCACACTACGTGTCATTGTTTTGTTCTCTATTGTCTATGACACGTCCGGTCGGCACCAGGTTCCAGCTACGGTTGGCGAGGGTGAGAGAGACAGCTATATCAACTTACACAAGACAAACAAGGATACAGCGGCGATAGCTTGTTAGCGAAGAATTTGTCACACTACGTGTCATTGTTCTGTTCTCTATTGTCTATGACCCGTCCGGTCGGCACCAGGTTCCAGCTACGAGTGGCGAGGGTGAGAGAGACAGCTATATCAACTTACACAAGAGAAACAAGGATGCAGCGGTGACAGCTTGTTAGCGAAGAATTTGTCACACTGCGTGTCGTTGTTCTGTTCTCTATTGTCTATGACCCGTCCGGTCGGCACCAGGTTCCAGCTGCGAGTGACGAGTGTCGGTAAAGATGTTATGGTGTTATTGGTGAGTAAGAGATCATCGTATTGCTCGTTGTTGTATGTACCGAGTAAACCGCCTAGAGTTGCGTAATACCAACCTGGAAGAGAGGAACATGAGGTTATGCTTCTGACCACAGACATAATTAGTAGATGGAGCATGCGACTTCATTTATATGAAATCTTTGCCTTGCGTGCCACGGATAGAGAAGTACTTACCGGAAACCTGCAGTTTGCAAGTCCTGAACAGGAGGTTACAATGTATGTCCAGTCCGTTGGTCCCTTGCACGGAGAGCGTGTCTGTCTGTCTGTCCACAATTAGTCCGTCGACTAACGCTGGCAGGCTCAGTGCTACGTTTTCTATTGACACTTGCTGAAAATAAAAATAAATTATAGAGTTTGTTTGGATAGAGTGAACGATAGTTATCGTGGTAAAATGTGGGAACTAACGCTTGAACAAAATAATAAAACAAGTATCAATGTTAAAAGAAAAACAAAATACCCGACTGCAGAAAAGAGGTTTTTGTAGCCTAACTTATGATTTTTTTTAATTTTGATGTACCCAGTGTCACTCTCACAACTAAGACGAATCTATTGACACCAATCACATTAAAATCGGTCAAGCCGTTTAGGCTCTAGGGCGTGTCAAAGAATTTCTTGGTCAAAGTATTAAATTTGCCGATTTTCGGATAGCCGTGGCCAAAACCTTTTTTGAGTGTTGGATTCGTGACTGCATTTTTGTTGTTTTATTTTCTAAAACCCCTACGAAACTAAAACCTGGCTACGCCCATGCAGTACGGCACAATATCAACTTTTTTTAATTTAAAAAATTTGGCCTCCACAGGCTGCAGGGTCCGTGCCTTAAAGCTCTTATTTTTTAACTAAGTTTTTTTTTTTTAAACTAGCATACAAACGATATCAACTTACCTCTTTGTACAAATCAATGTGTATCAGTTTCCTGGCGGTCAACACGACTAGGTTGTACCTGCCCTGCGCGTTGCTCTCCATCAGGACGGTGAAGTTGTCCAGCCTGTAGTCCTTGGTGAGAAGGAAGGTGCCTTCCTCGGAGACCGTGAACACACGCTTGTCGAACGTCACCAGTGTACCTTGACCGGTCATCATGGCCATGCCTGGAAGGATTTTTTTCTTTATTTGAATTTGACACCCTTCAAATATCATATCTCTAGGGGTAATAACGCCTGTTTGCTTCAATATAAAGGTAAATCGGAAAATAATATAATTAGAACAGGCTTAACCGTTTTTTTTTTTTTTTTTTTTTTAATGTGGTATTATTCCTCGTGTAAAATTAATATAAATTAGATATACAGATATTTTGTTATAAAAACCAAAGTACTGAACCAATTTTGATAACATTTACATGGGACCACCTCTCAAATATTACCTATCAAACAAAAAAGAATCATCATACACAATTCCTAATTGGCGGAGTAATCGCTGAACAAATGTACAAAAAAAATAAAAAAAATAAAATACAGAATTGTGAATCTTTTTTGGAAGTCGGTAAAAATATCGTAAAAGGCTCGCCTTTGACCGTCAACTCACCTGGTGTTAAGCGACAGTAACGGTCTACGATGGAGCGCGCTTGCCCAGAAGAAATCTCACTCGCGAAAAAAAACTTTATTGATCAAGTTACAAGTTGTACACTCAGATAAAAACATACAGTTGAATTGAGAATTGAGATCCTATGTTTGAAGTCGGTAATTTTTTTTTTATTCGAAAATAGGCTTGCGCTTTACCAATCAACTCACCTCGTGTTAAGCGACAGTTACGGTCTACGATGGAGCGCGCTTACTTAGAAGAAATCTCACTCGCAAAAAAATAATAATAAAAACTTTATTGATCAAGTTACAAGTTGTACACTCAGATATACATAGATATGTATATTTGAAACGAACTCACCGTCAAACGGCGGCAGCAGGTTATTGAAGTCCATATACGGTCTGATTTCATAATAAAACGACCAGATGCTCTTGTTGGAAGTGAGCCACTCGTCCATGAAGTCCCTCACCGCGCGGTACTCCGATATCTCGGTGAAGTCGGGTGTCCTGTTGAACGCGTGCCAAGAGAACGGCAGCTTCTGTTCGAGCATTATCTCGCCGGTGCGCGGGTCGAAGATGAAGTTGGTCTTCGGAGTGCGGTGGCTGGGAAAACATGACACAATATAACAAACATAAAAAAACAAAACTACTTCAAAATACACTATTCGTTTAGTTGGACGACTTATTTTTCCAGTTATTTTGTTATAAAAACCAAAATACTGGATCGATTTTGATAAAACTTCTATGGGAAACGTGGAAAGTAAAGCCTTTAAAAAAATATTAATATCTGTCTACGTGTCTTTAAGTCATCATCATCATCTCAGCAATAAGATGTCCACTGCTGTAGGCCTCCCCCATGGATTTCCAAAAAGATCTATTGGAAGCGGCTTGCATCCAGCGTCTTCCCGCCACTTGTATGAGGTCATCTGTCCATCTCGTGGCTGGTTTTCCTACGCTGCGCTTGCTGGTGCGTGGTCTCCACTCGAGAACCTCTGTCGTGTCGTGTCTTTAAGTAATCTTTAAAAAAATATATGTATTATATTTTATATATAACATACATAAAATATACAAAAAAAAACGACGAATTGAGAACTTCCTCCTTTTTTGGAAGTGGGCTAAAAATATGTAATCATCATGCAACTACAATGTTAGCAGTTTTTTTTCTTTAGTTTGCTTATAAACTTGAGTAGAAGTGGAGAGAGGAGATGGAGGAGGGGAGGAATTAAGAAAACAAAGAATCTATGTTAAAAAAAACACCTTATACCCGACTGCATAAGAGCGACTTTCGTTATGCTACTTACGCTTACGTCACGCAAGATATGATGTTGAGTGTACGTTTTTGCGAGAAAGTATACACAAAGCTACTGTTTAATTTATTTAAATAAACATTTTTATAATGTTTCTGTAATATCACTTATTTGCTCTGAAAAAATTCGTTTTGAGGTTACGAAAAACGGCTTTTTTAATTTTTTTTTGCGAGAGTTCTATATTTTTTTTTATATAAGATATATCTACGATTGACCACCAACTCGCCTGATGTTAAGCGACGGTTATTATTCTAAATGTACCCTATATGACACTCAGGGAGTGAATATGATTCTAACGACATCTCGTACATCAAAATCGGTCAAGCCGTTTAGGCTGTAAGCGGTAATATAGAAACGTACATACATACATACACTCGAAACCTCCTTCTTACGCAGTCTGGTAAAAATAGCGATTTAGCGGTTTTTGTTTTAAATTACAACTTCAACGTCCAACTTACATCTCCTCGTACTGCAGCGCTGTTTTCGCGAAGTCCGTGATTTTCTCGTACAGTATCTTGCCGATCGTTTGTAAAGCCTCGCCTATCAAGAAGTAGTCGTACCACCATTTGAGTCGAGTGTACGCTTCTTCGTACTGAAACAATAATTATACTTTAAGCAAGTGTAAGTTTAGATAATTATAGTTTAAAAAACTAAAGCAACCGACTTCTCATGGATGCCATTGTTAGAACTGGACCGAATTGAAACGGGACCACAAGGGAAGCACCAGCTTCCAAATGAAAAAGAATCATCAAAATCGGTTCACCCGCTCGAAAGTATTGAGGTAACAAACATAAAAATGATGCTTTTACTTTACTTCATTGATGAAATGAAATGAAGTAAAAGCATGGAAAATCTTAGTTCTCAGCACTTTCGAGAATAAAACGACATCTTTAAAGTCTTTTAGCATCTTTTAGTATAATAAATAAATATAAATAAATATTGATGGACATTTCACACAACACCATCTAGCCCAAACTAAGCAAAGCTTGTACTATGGAACTAGATGGCTGATAGAATACATATATACTTTTTTTTTGTAAATATATACATATGATACATAGAAACACCCAGACACAGAACAAACATCCATGCTCATCACACAAATGGTTGCCCTGGGTGGGGATTGAACCCACGACCTTTCAGTTCAGCAGGTAGACGTAAACACACTACCAACTGAGCCACAAGGCCAGTCAATTTATCTTGGTGTTGCACTTTCTAAACATTCAGCATGGCGTTATTACTGTTCACAAGTCTAACAGCGTTGCCCGACGTGTCGCGATTGAAGACGAGTCGGGCAATTACCTTACTATGAGGCTTGCTAGGCAAAGCCGGGGATAACCCTATCTACGTATAATACATCATTGATGTATTGTGTATTTCCTTGCAATGACAGGGGGTGATATCTAAACAAATAGATATTGTACTATAGTAATGTGTGTACTATGCTTTTACCTTTTCTCTAACATACACCACATTTTGAGTCTTCATGAAGTTTTGCCAAGCGTTCGTGAACTCTGCGTACAGTTGAGAGAATTCATCTTTGAATGGAATGTATTTCTCTATCTTGGCCCAGAGCGTGTTCCAGATCTTCTTGCTGTATTTCTTTATGTTCGTTATCAGGTCGTTGTTCACAAGGTCTTTGTAGATTCTGAAATAAATGGAGAGTACAGACATTTTATACAACAGGAGAAACCTAACCCCATTTTTTTTTCATTGCCACCTACTTCAAAATATTATTCGATTCCTACGATCTTTTTTTATACTGTAGCTAGGGTAGAATCCATAAGCGTCTGTTTTTACTTTTTCAAAGTTTTAAAACGATAAAGAAAAAGAAAGAAAGTGAAAGCAATAAAAAAAAAAGAAGAATGAAGTTCGAAGTGATTGCAATTTATGCAGTCAATCAAACAAAAAATTGCAAAACAATATTTCGCGGAAGAAATGGTTTTCCCTTTATACCCAAGTGCGCGGGGAGGATTACGTTTTTAAGGTGTATTTTGTTTGTATATATGTATATAGAAATGTAGTCGGGAATATAGAAATATATATATGGGTATCTACATACCCACATATACATTTCTATATTCCCGCCTACAGCCAACACGAGTTGACCGATTTTGATGGGCGAGGTGTTGTTAGATTTTTCTTTACTCCTTAACACTCAGACTATTTCTTTTTGAAATAATAACAACACACCTCTCGCAAAAAAAAGAGTAGATTTTCGTAACCTTCAACGAACTTTTTCCATATTAGTGGCGTTACAAAAATATTCTAACGAATCTATATTTAATTTGAAAGATTTCACTGAGAGTTTTTCATCAGAATGGATTCAGACGTTTTTTTCATCGTGGGTTTTTGAGTTTTCCAAACTTATATTTGTAATAAGACATACTTATCCATCTCATATCCGAATGTAGAGACATAGTTGAAGTACGGCGAGTCCGTCAACTCCTGAGTTCTATCGTAGAAGAAATCCATGACGCCCTTCCCGATAGCGAACACGAAGGACTCTGTGTAGTGGAGAACCTTGAAAAACAGCGGTTCTATGGACTTTAGCAACCGTTGCCAGTACACTGTAAGTCTGTTTGTAGCGTTCACCCATGTCACCTGCGGATAATACACTATATTTACTATCTTCAAAATATATTACGGGTTACTCACATTTACTTCACGGTTTGGTACCAGAAGAGACGTTAATCGGGAGTGACATCGCGCTATTCCATGCGAAAAAGGCCACCGTATGCAGTTGAAACTATACTCGGATATTTTGACTCAAAAATAAACGTGAGTAACCCGTAATTTTTAATGTACGACAACTATGTTAGTTTCCACAAAAAGATAATTAATTTATATAATTTAGTATATTTTCAAAATGAGTCGACAAAAAAAAAGTATCAATCGGGAATAACATCATTGCACATTTTTTTAATATGCTAAAATACCTCTCATATAGTCGGGTATTTTTTTAAAGTCTTTTTAAAATTCTGGAAATTCACAAAGAAACAGGCAAAACTCACCTCCCAATACTCCAAAAATTTCATATGCAAATCTCTTATAAAGTTATCATACTGCAGTATCATAGCTTCGAGCCTTTCCGACACCAATTCCATGAAATCAGCATCCAACGCCTTATTCACAGACTGAAGGAAATTGGAATACGCGGTCTTGATCGTATCCACCACGTACGTCAAACTGTCCTTAATAGACCTGCTCGTGTTACCCATCATTCCCCACATATCGTTCACTATCCCGGGCAGACTCTCCAAATGGTTACTTATCGCCATTTCATCTAAAATCTCATACGTGAACACGACAATATCTTTGACATAAAAATCGTTATTATTGTACGATTGGTTTAGGAACGTTTCGAATTCGTCCAAATCGTCTTTGATCACGTGTAAATCGTTCAAATCGTCGAGTAAGTCCCTCACTCTCGGTTTAGCGTCCAGCCAGATGTTTTTCAGCGCTAAATGCGCTTCCATCGGTGCCTCCTTTAGTATCACTAGAGTGTCGTTTATTTGGCTGTACACCATTTTAAGCGTGTAAACAGCGGCTGACTTCACTTCGCTGTATATCTGCGGTCGCCAAGCGATCTTGCTGGTCAGGAGGCGGGAGTGGTTGAGGCGTATGTAGGAGGCTAAGTCGACGGTGGTGACGTCATCGAAGTCGCGCCAAGCGTCTACTTTGGCGGAACGGGTGTCTACTATACGGCCTATCATGTGGTAAGATATATCTGTAAAGATAAATTATAGATTATACAACGTCAATATCAATTATACTCAATATTCTGGAGTCGCTAAAAAACAGATCTAAAAAAATACATTTTCCACAATATGTTTTAGATGGGTACCTTTATGTGATAAAGTTGTATAAAGCTACACCATATAAACTGACACTTTTTTATTAACCTACACTTGTTTATTACGAAAAAGTTCGTTGGAAATTACAAAAACACGCGTTTTTTTTATATTTATGAGAGATGTATGATTTTTATTAATAAAAAATATAGCCTATGTCACTCAGCAAGTTAAAACGAATCTAACGACACCTCTCACATCAAAATCGGTCAAGCCCTTTAGGCTTTAGGCGATCATATAAAAAACAATCAGATATACATACACATACACTCGAAACACCCCCCCCCCCTCTACCTCCCCACCCTTTCTCCCCTCTCCTTACCTTAAAACACAATTATAATGGTACAGTTGTCGGTGATTTTTTTGAGGTAGGAAATAGGTGTAATCCTGTTTTACCCGTTCCCGCGGGAATCCCGGGATAAAAAGTATCTTATGTGTTAATCCAGATAATAAACTACCTGTGTGACAAATTTCAGCCAAACCCGTCACGCCATTTTACCGTGAAGAAGTAACAAACTGACACAAACTTCGCATTTATTTTATAAGTGTGAAGTGTGATGTGATTTATTAGCATTTCCTATTCCAAACTCCAATAAAACATATAAGTTATATATATACATATTCGTAATTACTGTTAAAAATTCTTTATTTTGATACCACACTTGATGTATTTTGAAAACATTATTTTTTTTGAGATTACTTTTGCCGCCAAAATCCTTAATTTCGTTTTTTTTTAATTTTGAGGGACCCAGTGTCACTCTCACGACTAAGACGAATCTATTGACACCACTCACATAAAAATACGACAAGCCGTTTAGGCTCTAGGGCATGCCAAAGAAATATACATACATACATACACTCGAAAAACATAACCCTCCTTCTTTCGCAGTCGGGTAATTATAGTCAATTTATCTTACCATCCGTGCTGTTATAGTGCGATATAAGCGAATAGTCATTCATAGAGAGCGTCGCAATCGCCGTGTCGTTCCCAGTCGGTCGACTCACGTACGACCTGACGTTGTAGTCCGGATACGTCAAGTCCCATGTACTGTTCACTTTGTAGAAATATGTCTCGTTTGTACGCTGAAATTATACGCAGGAAATTTAAATAAAACAAAAACTGTATTTTAATTTTTACTTATTTATTGTACTATACTTTATTTATTTTTCAACATAATTATGTGTCTTTAGAACAGCTTCAGTTGTAAAATCGGTTGTTATATAATGTAAACGCCCCTAGCAACTCTAATAGAGCTTTCCCAGTTTGTTGTGAAGGTCGATTGTCGAGCAGTTTGAAGTGACGTGGCTTGTATGTTTAAATGGAGCTGTTCACACCTAACTCAATACGATTAAAATGTCGTCTACGATTTTTTTGATGTTATTAAGATGGTCGTTGAGTGATAAAAACGTGACGACGCAGTGGGAACGCGCAGCATACCTCTTGATACCTATAGCCACCCACACAATGTTGCTTCTCCGATGCCAATACGGAGCCATCCATTACGTCGCACGTTAAGGGGAGGGGAGGGGGTCGACGAAGTGTGACATTGTGAGACAAGGGGTGAGGGGTTCTAAGCCAGGCATGACAAGAGGGAGGGAGGAGTCAAAAAACAAGAAATTCGTGTGACGTAGTTTATGGATGGCCCCTAAGCTGTGCCTCTGTAGTGGGTGGCGAGTCATCACCTGGCTCACCTGACTCATTATTTAATCTGATGAGATAAAATTGGAAGGTGCCGTTTTTTTACGAAGCTACCACACAAAAGTATCGTATCTGTTGGGTGGGAGAATCAGCCAATAGTCTTATTTTTAAATCACAATCATTTCATCACATAAGCCAAGATTTGTTAATCATCTACATCAATCATCCGTCCACTTACCAAAATACAGTATTTTTTAATTTAATGTAATGATTTCTACCGTGACACTATTCTCGTATCTATTACCTTACGCAAAAGATCCAAATCCGAACTTACCTCCCACTGAACAAAACTGTTCCTCATATCAATCAAGAGCTTATTATTCCTCAATTTCTCATAGAACAGATTCTTCTGGAATCTGTACAAATTATTGAAATAATACCATCGACTGTGTATATTGACATCGGACGTCATGTCCAGGTCCAAGTTAGTCGATGGATGTTTACATGTGAGCGCGAACGAGTAGTCTCTGATTGGTCCGTTTGAATTGTCCGTTAGAATGGAGTTTAGTGTTAGGTATTCTTTTTCGTAATCCGAATATTGGAGCTCTAGGGATATATTGGACATCACTGCTGGTGTGCTTATGTACTGGCCTTTGAGATTTACATCCTGAAAAAACAAACAGGTTTATCGTTAAGAGTAGCTCGACCATCGTCCGTCTCGCTCGCGCATATCAACATTTTTGAAGATAAAAAAATACTGAATGCACTTATTAAAAAATAGTCCCACAGAACTCTAGAAACCAACATCACAAGTTTTCGACAAAATTAACATATTTTTTTTCATTTTGATCAAAATTGATTTTCACACATAAGAATGATTTTTACAAATTATTAACGTAAAAATAATTTTCAAATTTTCGCACACAATTTTCCCATTATTTCAAACGCAATACGTAAATAACTTTTGAAATAACAGGAAAATTTTGTGCGAGAACTGCGAAATAAAACTCGCTTTAAAGCGTCTCGCACTTGACCAGTTTTCATAATTTATCGATTTATGAGCCATAATGACACATATTCTTCAAATTCAAATTCTTTATTTTTGCTTGTTAATGTCTTAATCATAAGGTCTTACAGCTTATCTTTAAAAGTTTCAACTTCCTACTTATTACAGTTTAAAATATACAGCCGTTTAAGTGTAGGGCAGACAGACGTATACTTAGTCTGGCCATAAATACTGTTACAGTTAAAAATAAGAAAGATATTACATTTGAATTTGGAATCTGTCATTTTTATACGATTGTTCATTGAGTTTTCTAATTTTGGCGCCAATACATTGTACAATATTTTGCGATATTAAAATGGAGTGGGGTGATAAAGAGAACCGAATCGCTGTGATTGCATTACACAAAGTTGGTATGGAGCCAAATGCAATTTTTTAAACTCTCCATACGCTTGGTATTAGTCAAATGTTTGTGTACCGGGCTATTAATAGGTACAATGAGACCTCCTCTGTTTGTGACAGAAAAAGATTTGGCCGTCCACGTAGTGTTCGTACGAAAAAGGTGGTCAAAGCAGTAAGGGAAAGAATTCGAAGAAATCCTGTCCCAAAGCAAAAGATTTTATCTCGGGAGATGAAGATAGCACCCAGAACCATGTCGCGTATTTTAAAAGGACTTAGGACTTGCAGCCTATAAGAGACGCACTGGTCATTTTTTAACTGATAATTTAAAAAAGAATAGGGTGGTAAAATCGAAACAACTACTGAAGCGGTACACAAAGGGAGGTCACAGAAAAATTTTGTTTACGGATGAGAAAATCTTTACAATTGAGCAACATTTTAACAAACAAAATGACCGTATTTATGCTCAAAGCTCTAAGGAAGCTTCCCAATTAGTCGACAGAGTGCAACGTGGGCATTATCCGACTTCAGTGATGGTTTGGTGGGGTGTTAGCTATGAAGGAGTGACTGAGCCATATTTTTGTGAAAAAGGTATCAAAACATCGGCACAAGTGTATCAAAATACCATTCTTGAGAAGGTAGTTAAGCCCCTTAACAACACCATGTTCAATAACCAAGTATGGTCCTTCCAACAAGACTCGGCGCCAGGTCATAAAGCTCGGTCCACGCAGTCTTGGTTGGAAGTGAACGTTTCGGACTTCATCAGAGCTGAAGACTGGCCGTCGTCTAGTCCTGATCTTAATCCGCTGGATTATGATTTATGGTCAGTTTTAGAGAGTATGGCTTGCTCTAAACGCCATGATAATTTGGAGTCCCTAAAACAATCCATACGATTGGCAGTGAAGAATTTTCCCATGGAAAGAGTGCGTGCTTCTATTGATAACTGGCCTCAACGTTTAAAGGACTGTATTGCAGCCAATGGAGACCACTTCGAATAAGCTTTTATATTTTAAATTGTTTTATATTTATGTATTAAACTAACTATTAAAAAACTATTAAAAAAGTTTCCGGCAGCCTAGTGGTGAGACCATCTGACTTGCAATCCGCAGGTCCTGGGTTCGAATTCCACGGCATGCACCTCTGTGTTTTCGAAGTTATGTGCGTATTGTTGATTGCCGCCAACTTCAAACGGTGAAGGAAAACATCGTGAGGAAACCTACATGTCTGAGTGTTCTCAATGATCTTGAAGATGTGTGAAGTCTGCCAACCCGAACTTGGCCAGCGTGGCAGACTATGGCCTAACCCTTCTCACAATGAGAAGATGGCCCGTTCCCAGCAGTGGGACAGTTTGTACAAACAGGGCTGATAAAAAAAAAAAATAAAAAAACTAACACACTGTAAAAGTAATAAATATTATTTGCAATAAAAAAAAAATTTTTTTCTTCGTGACAATATTTATGGCAAGACTAGGTATACAACATAGCCTCACGGTTACGCTCCCGCATCCTTAGAACGGAAGTAAAAAAAAAAAAAAAAACTACCTTTCTAAAGGAAGGATGCGCCAATTCCAAATCAACCTTATGCAGCGAGCCCTCCCTATAAGGCGGGCTCTCCCAGACCCCCCTCAACTCCGCCGTCTTATTGTCCGCCTTCACATTCCAGTTGAGAGTTGCCTTGCCGTCGAGTAGCGCGTCTTGCAGGTGGTATAGCGCGACCAAGTTGAACGTGCGCAGAGGCCAGAGCACGTTCATTACTAGATGCTGGGATTCCGTTTCGGGCTGCAAGAGAGGACACGCTTTATTACCGGAGAAAGAGAAGACTATAGAATCGAAACTACTTTCTCTTTTCAGTCTGCATAACAGAGAGCAGAATATTATTAGTAACGAAGACAATAGACAGAGCTTGTCATTTTATCGTGTGTCAATTTTGTGATGCTAAGTTTTTGCCATAAAATATAAGGTGCGGGATAATTTAATTTGAAAAATAAAAAAAAAATACGATAAACATTATAGATACTTATGGATTTCGCGTATTTTTACGCTTATAATGTTAACTTCGCTATGAGAATGGTAGAATGTAGTTTTCGTGGTTGCAAAGGCATTTATCAATTAATGTCATGCCCCCGATCTCTATTTCCGTAGAATATATAATACCTCTATGTTTATTACACGCAGAATCGGACCTCTCTTTCGTTCATCAATATTTTTAACTCCCAAGCGTAATGAGGATTTACATCTTTTTTTTTATAAAAAAGAAGACATCATCTTATAAATATAATCAAGATCATCAAGATGTTGATGATGCAAAATTATCTCCTACCTACCTACCTCCAGATCTTCGACCGGGGTTGTAAAGTTGTAGTGCTACAAAAATAAATAGTGCTACATGTAGTGTATAAATAGTGTATATAGTATTGTTGACGCAAAATTCGTAATTTCGAAATTACGAGGCCTTATTAGTCACCAGTGTTGTTTATATAAAACAGATAAGGAATCACAGACTTTACTATCCACAATGTAAAGTGCCTTTATTAGCTACAACAAAACAAAATACAAACTACACATACTTAACTACTACACAAAAAGCAAATCGATTACCCCAGACCGATGAAGGTCTAAAAATAATCGAAATGATCAAACCCACTACCAGTTGGAAGCATACCCTGAATGCTAGCCGCATTGCCACGTTGCCACAATGTAAATGTCAATAAAGACTCACCGTAGTCATATTAGTGACGTGTATATCATACTGTATCCAGACGTCCTCCGCCCACTGGACCTTGCTTCCCTGCTTCATTTCCTTGTCCAGGCCCTCGTACTTGTTGTCGAAGGTCCAGGTCCGGTTCCCGTGGATCACCATCAGCTTCGCGTTCTTCCCCACGTTGTACGTGAGCACGTCCAGTTTGCCCGTTACATTGAACTTGGTCGCGTTGTGTAGGTGGAACACGGTCGCTTGTTTTACATCCTGGAATAAATAGATCGAAATCTAATCCTGTCTAGAGCGTTATAATACAGTGTCAGCTTATAAATACAAATCAGCTCGTAAATACACTGTCTGATTATTAATACACTGCCAGTTTATATATACAAGTCAGCTCAAAAATACACTGCCAGCTTATTAATACACTGTCAGTTTATAAATACAAATCAGCTAGTAAATACACTGTCACCTTATTAATACATTGCCAGTTTATAAACACACGTCATCTTGTAAATACACTGTCAGCTTATTAATACACTGCCAGTTTATAAATACAAGTCAGCTAGTAAATACACTGTCACCTTATTAATACATTGCCAGTTTATAAACACACGTCATCTTGTAAATACACTGTCAGGTTATTAATACACTGCCAGTTTATAAATACAAGTCAGCTAGTAAATACACTGTCACCTTATTAATACATTGCCAGTTTATAAACACACGTCATCTTGTAAATACACTGTCAGGTTATTAATACACTGCCAGTTTATAAATACAAGTCAGCTAGTAAATACACTGTCACCTTATTAATACATTGCCAGTTTATAAACACACGTCATCTTGTAAATACACTGTCAGCTTATTAATACACTGCCAGTTTATAAATACAAGTCAGCTCGTAAATACACTATCAGCTTAGTTATTTTAATAATTTTAATTAGTTTAGTGGTGACTTCCGCCATTTACAAATATTTTGTCTGCAACTGCTAATTTGTACTCGAAGACGACTTATAGACTTCCGAATTGGCTACTTCGAATCATGCCATGGAAGTAGCATACAAAGTCTGATAAAATTTATAGGTGTTTTTCTAAGCATATTTAAAAAACATAGCTGAAAAACTACTCACAATATTCCCGGTGCCATCATACTCATGCACATATTTAACTCCGACGGGCGTGTGTGTGTTCTCTACTTCAATGTTAGTAGTGGAAACATCTAGATTCCGCTTGCTTTTCCTCAACACCTGGTTAAAGGAACCTTTCACGAACCGTTCGCCGTCGAAATCGATCGTCGCGTTACCATTGCTCGTTCTGTCGCCTGTAATATATATTTTTTAATATATAAATGAGAGACAACTTGCCATTGATAACGTTTTTAAGTCAAAGCAACATTTCCTTGGTTCGGTTTATAGTCTAGCTATAATAATTGTAGTTTAAAAAACAACTAATTTCAAAAACGCAATGTTGTTTTAAAATCACTAGACATTAGACCGATTATGAAGAAATTTCTATGGGACCAATCTGAAAGTATACCCTTTAAAATAAAAAAAAACCTAATCGGTTTATTGTGTAGTTGAGACTGCGAGATTTTTTTTGAAACCAGATTATTACTTTTGTCACTAATTTTTGTAATGAAATGCCACCGATCGGCATGCTACCGATTTTATCTTTTTACGTTTCCGATATTTGTCAAAGCCCAACCTTTATCTGGGAGTACGGTACAAGGATTAATATCCTGAAACACTTTATAAGAAATTAATTCGATCGCTATTAAAAGACGTCCAGAGAGAGAGAGAGAGAGAGAGAGAGAGGGGGACACCAGATAAATTCACAGTTTAGTTCGCTTGAAGCCGCCATCTTTTTTCAAGTGGCGGAACGACTGCAGCTGACCAAGTGGCAATTCAGTTAATCAAAACCGATCCGTAACTGAACCTTTTGCGAAGCAATTCCTGTCGGCTGCTATCATTTTTTGATTTAGTAACGAGCGAAGGACGTGTCACGTTTCATCAAATGTGTCAATTGTATGACTTGGAAGTGACTGAATAAAAAAAAAAAGGTGGCAGCCTATAGGAAACGGTTCACATATGGTTCAGCTATGGAGCGGTCTTGAATAACTGAATTGCCATGCTGTTCTGCCAGAAAGTATACGTTAGAAGTTTCATATGTTTTGTATTACACCTACTGATTACATTACCTTGTACATAATAATACTGCGTGTTGACCAAATGCTGAGAGTTAATAGGCACAGAGAGCGATATCTCCCCGGTTTGCGTGAAGCCGCCATCTTGTTTCGAGTAGTAATGTGTCGTATTGACCGACGCCGACTTGTTCGGCCAGAACAGATCCACCTTGTTGTCTGAGTGATCTTCGAGGTTGTTTATCTGAGAAAATGCAATCAATTAATCTGTTGATTTTATTGAATTCCTGTAAAAATTATTTTTGTTTATTATCCTGTTCGTAATTTTGCATAACACACATGAAAATAACTAGTTACGTTTAAACTTTAAGAATTAAGAACTAGTTACGTTTTAATGCTACATTCTTTAAGTGAGCAGTAAAAAAAAATGGTTGTCTGTAAAGTCGGTTTACGGACGATAATTTTATCCTGTTATCCTGTTCGTAATTTTGCATAACACACATGAAAATAACTAGTTACGTTTTAACTTTAAGAATTAAGAACTAGTTACGTTTTAGTGCTACATTCTTTAAGTGAGCAGTAAAAAAAAAAATGGTTGTCTGTAAAGTCGGTTTACGGACGATAATTTTTCGTGATAATGATGCGTCACAAGCCGAACGCTTAGGCCGATCGTGCCTCTCTATCGCTTGTTCCGCGCTCTCGTTTGCACGCTCGGCTCAGGTGGAACGTGCCACTTTTTCGTGCGTGCAGCCGGCGTTCATCGATTTATAAGGCGTTATCACGTCAAAAATCAAGGACTGATAAATGTCAAAAAATATGAATAAGGCAGCAATAGCAAAAATATTAACATTAAAATTAATTTTTTTTAAATAGTTCAAAGGTTGGAAATTAAAATATAAAATCTATTGATTTCATGTCTTTTCGTAAAAGATATTGAATTTTTACGTTTTGCTGTCACAAAATGGGTGTCTCTGTGAAACATATTATATGATTTTTTGTTTTGTTGTTTTTTTTGTGAGTCCGCACTAACCGTATTGTTCTACAGTTGTATCTCTTAAAAACATAGTTGACAATATAACACAGACTGTGACTAGACCCTTTGTAACAGCAGGACATTCTGCGCCTAAATGAAATCAAATATTAAATGGCAACTCTATGACCAAACCAAGAGATTGTTATTATGGAATTGGATAATAATATTGTACATATGCATTCATTATATAATTCAGTTAGTGGATTGTTTACGCCGGATGTCTCTTTTGTGAATGAAGTTTGTTAAAAGTAAACGACTCACATCAAATATAGACTTCAGCCAGGGTAAGTTTTGGAAAGGCGTGGTGAAGTTGAAATGACCGTCCGTGTGCTTGATGCCGCCGTAACGGACATCTATCTCGCCGATTTGACAGCGCGACGGATGGTACATCATACCTCTGGAACGATAAAAAATCTGAAATTGACCATTTACCAGACGAGACGTCCTTCGGGAGTGACGTCTGCGCTGCTCCTTTTGAAAAAGACCGCCGTATGCGGTTGAAACTATAGTCGGAGAATTCGGCTCAAATAGACGTGAGTAACCCGTTTGTTCAAAATAAAAATGTGTTAGTTTTCATAATAAAATCTGAAATTGATTAACTGAACTCACAGGGTCCTTGGGCATTGCTAAGCCTACTGGGCATTGTCAAACTTTTTGGTTGGGCATTGCCAAATATGCTGGGAATTGCCAAAACTGTTGTCAAACATCTACGGCCTTACCGACAAAAATTACTTAACTAAAGATAAGCAATGCTTAACATATTTTGTCAACTTCTCGTTGACACGTAATGACACTTCCGGAAAGAAGACAGAGAATTTAAAACGTTGGTCAAAGGTAAGTAAAGTTTTTCGGTAAGTCCGCTAACGGAGGTTGTATAAGACTTGGGCCTTAAAGAGGCTACTAGCGACTATTTTGACAAATTGCTAGCCTGCTATTATGTAACAGACCAACCATTTGTCAAAATAATCGCTAAATCGTACCAGCGAATGGTAAGGGAGTGATAGTTCAAATAGGAGCCTTGTGACTCTGTTTCATATGCTACGAACCCTTCCTTAGCATATGAAGCCGGCAGAGAGGCCACCAAATTCACACGATAATCCCCTCTCCCAAAGCCATTGTATTAATAATTAGCAACAGACTTGGGTACGTGGCTGTAACCTGTAAGGGGGTAGTTGTGTTTTTTCCCCATATAAAATTTTATCTAAATCGGTTCAGTTCTTCACAATCGGCTTTTATAACAAAACAACTGGGAGAATAAGTCATCCAAGTAAACAAATTGCGTATTTTGAAGTCGGTTCTTTCAGTTTTTTTTAAAACTATAATTACTGTTGTTTAAACTATAATTAGTCTGGGCATCAAACAACATCTGGGCAAATGCTAAGAGTACGTAGTTCAACCATCGTCCGTCTCGCTTGTCCATACCCACATTTTTGAAGACATAAATTGACTGAATGAACTGAATGAATGAAAAAACTTCGCTTTTAAAACTAGAAAACAACATCATAAATATTCGACAAAAAAAAAAACAATTTGATCCAAGTTAATTTTCATACAAAAACATCATTTATAGAAATTCTAAAAATTATTTTTATGTATGAAAATTTACTTGGATCAAATTGAAATCTTTATCGTCGAATATTTGTGATGTTGTTTTCTAATTCTTCTCTTTGACACGCACACAAGCGTTCAAATAATGTTGCAAGTGATTTATACAGTGCATTTATACTAAAATACATATTTTAGATTAGGGGAGGAGGGAGGGGGTAAAGATATATCTCACCAGGCGGGGAGGGGGCGGGGGCAAAAAATATTTATAGACGCCTCACGTAATTAATGGACGCCCCCTTGCCATATAATTAATGACTTACTTGACGACCTTGTATCCGTGTACCAAGTCGAGCTGATACGCCCCATTGACATGTAGCGTGGGTTCGTCCACGTAGAGAGGCGATGACAACGTGTAGTCTATGAGATTGGACCCGTTACTGTCCCATTTGTACACCAGCTGGTTATCTATGTGCTGGTATTGAGACGAGGAGGTCCAGGTGATTGTGGAGTTCGTGTCCACGCTCTCTGGTAACATTAGCAGCTGTAGAAAACAGATTACTCTTTTTACCCGACTGCATTAAGGAGGGTTATGTTTTGCGTGTTTGGCATGTGTGTTATATAACGTATATAATATGTGGGTATGTATGTATGTTTCTATATGATCGTCTACAGCATAAACGGCTTGAGAGATTTTGATGTGCAAGGTGGTGGTACATTCGTTTTTACTCCCTGAGTGTTATAGGCAAAAAAAAATGTAACAATAATAATGTAAACCTCGCAAAAATAAAAAAAATTGCGTTTTTTTGTAAACTATTTTTTTTTTTTCGTAACCTCAATATTTTTTTTTCGTAATGAATGTGTGTGTATGTAAATTTCCAGATTTATTCTAAAGAATGCGTATTTATAACAGTAACTTTGCGCATACTTTCTCACAAAAAGCGTACACTCAACAGCGTATCAAACGTAACGAAATCGTAAGTAAGACTGCAAAACCTGCTCTTCTGCAGTCGTTGTTTTTTTCGTTTAATGTGGATATTTGTTATAGTAAAGAAAATAATTATTAAAATCATCATCCTAGATATAAGAAACATATTATTAGACATAGACTTCAGCCATAGATTTCTAAAATAACTCGTGGGTCGTACGTCCTATATCCAGCGTCTTCCTGCCATTTGTAGTGGGGTCGTCTGCCCAATTTGAGGTTGGTCAAGTACAAGTGGCAGGAAGACGCTGAATGCAAGCTGCTTCCAAACGGTCTTTTTGGAAATACATAGTGGAAGGCTTACGACCAGAAATCCGGCAACACTTCTAGTGGCTGAAATGATCATGTCGATGACCTCTAATCAAATCAAAACAAAAACTCAAATCTCTAAACAAACACAATTAATTAACAGCAGTTATGATAAAAACTCACTCTGCCTTTGATGCCATTAATGATTTTCGTGACATCGGTCCTGTACTCGGCCTCCATAGTCTTGGTGGGGTCGGGCCCTCCTCCCATGTACCCGTCTATGTACAGTGTGTGTACGTCGACGTTAGGTTTCGGCAGGATTACGTTTAGTATTAGATTCACTCGTTCCGACATCACGAAACCGACTGATGCGTTTGCGCCGATTCTGTGGAGAATTTAAAAACGTCAGTAGTCAATAGTCAAATGATAGCGTTATATTTTTATCAAACCGCCCAAAAAGTGCGTATGGATACGCCTGTTTCTATATTACCTCTCCATCCTAAGGTTGCCTGGAAGAGATCGCTATTACCGATAAGATCGACAATTGTTTTATATAGGTCTCTTTTCGTTGTATTTTTATGGTGTGTACAATAAAGAGTTTATCTATCTATCTTTTTTAACGTAAACGTCTTAACCAATTTATTTATTTATTTTTTGGGTACCAACATGTTATACATTCTTGACATTGATGATTGATTCTTCTTTCTTATTTTGATGGCAAGGCAATGACTTGCCATCACACGAATGTAAAGTCTAAAACAAAATTCCCGAATCTAATGTCCTGGGTTGACTGATGCTCATATACCAACAATGACGAACTAATAGATTTTGATATAAAACCTCTATGTCGCCGCGCTAAAGCTTAATTCAAATTGAGAAGTCTAGAGACGTCTATTTTGGCGCTTCGATTTATTTTGAAAATCGACATTAAAAAAGGTTTTAGTTACGTCCACCCGAAAATCGGCGTAAAAAAATTAAACCCCCACTCTAAGTACGCATAGAGTTTATTGTATTGTTTCACAGATTTTGCTAAAAGGTAAATAAATAATAGTAAATGGTAGTAGTATTCACAAAATGTAAATCAACTCACTGCCAAATGTGATCGAGATCCATCCGGAACCCTGCGTCGGTCTTCTCGAGGTTGTCCGGCGAAGTGCTGTTACCGAAGTAGATGTCCAGATCGACGCTCTTGTGCAGGTCTTTCACCAGCTGATGACCTAATGCCTGAGGAAAAGTACGGAATTCAGTCATCGATTCAACGAACAAACAATTTCATTACATTGTTTTATTGATGTTCAGACAGTAGATCACTCCAGACTTTCTTTCGTGTACAGGGTGTAACAAGTATAAGTTTAGAGAACTTAAAAACGCCCGACAAAAAAAAAAAACGCCTGTACCGATTTTGATAAAACATAGCTACTCTCGATAAAATCCTCTTTAAAAAAATAAAAAAACTACATGTAAATTGGTCTATCCGTTTGAGAGCTACGATGCCACAGAGAGACACACAAATACACACGTTAACCTAATGGTAATATATAACGGCTACCCCAGACAGGAGCCGTTATATATTACCAATTTGACTAAGCGACGTCTCATCATCATCATCTCAGCCACAAGAAGTCCACTGCTGGACATAGGCTCCCCCATGGATTTCCAAAAAGGAAGGGAATTGGAAACGGCCGGCATCCAGCGTCTTCCTGCCACTTGTATGATGTCTTCTTTTTGGGTCGGGGGTTAAAAATGATCAACTTTTAAACTTCTACTAATATTACTGAGAGCGCTAAAAATACAGCTGTTCCCTGAATTTGGTCAGAGGTCAACAAACTTTTTCTAAGGAACAGCTGTTCGAGTTTTTTTGCGTTTTCAGTTATGGTCTCATAGTAAAAACTGTACCTTTCTGAGACCCTTTGAATGTGCAGTTTTCACCAAAAGATATAGTGTATGACATCCAACGGCTTAAAGACAAAATATATTAAATTAATTTTAACTCTCAAGCGTCAGAACGAATGTTTCGTGTCCAGGGTCTGTATGCTTCCATTATATGGTTGTTATGACACGTACCTTTATGAACAAATCTCCGATTAGGAAACTCCATTTCAGGTCGCCCTCTCCCTTCATGTCCGGGAGCTCATATTTGCAGAGAAGATAACCAGTTTTTGGACCGAACCTGACAAAAATAATTCAAATTTGAATTCAAGTCAACAATAACTGAAATCTCTGATACATCAGCTGTTATTTGTATGGGAAAGACCTATCTAGCATTATTTTACTGTAAGATATAAATAATAATTCTCTTCCATGCTGGACTGGGACAAAAAGAAACACATAGAATGTAACAGCTGCTTCTCTTCTCGGGCATACTGTAAAACTTTTGCAGTTAAAAAGCAAGTTTTACGATTGACCACCAACTCGCCCGATGTTTAGTGACGATATGGCCGAGGATGGAGAATCGTCGATCTAGAAGATATCTATCACTTTAGCCTTGAAAAATCCAAGATTGTAGTTCTCAGGAAACTTTGATCGAGGCAAAGATTTCAATTCCTGTTCAGTGCGCATCAAGAATGATATCGCTAAGTCCGGATTTTTGGCAATTCAACGAGAAATGGGTGGTGATGCGCTGACTTTCTGCTAGTCCTGAAATGGGGAGGGTGGAATTAGGTCGCGAAGCTCTTGCACACTCCCCGAAATGAATCCTATAAAATATAAAACAGTTAAGGCACCCGAGGGACATTGGCGTTTTATGTAGACGATAGGCTGACTCCCTGTCACTCCAAGCCAATATTATAATATATATTACCCTCTAATGCCCTCTCCCTTCCATATAATCCTATAACCACAGTCAAATGGGGCCTTTAAAGCCTTTGATGCTCTGCCTATCAGCAATTAAAGGGGAAATAGACTTGATTTTATGTATGTATATAAATAGCATCTACAGTTACTTACACAAAGTCAGTGTCTCCCTTGAGGAAACGGAGCCTCTCCAAAGGAGTAGCGGCTTGGACCGAGACCACCTTGCGGAGGTCTGGGTAGTTGTCCACACGAGACTTGAAGTATATGTTGTCAGTGTATTTAGAGTTAGGGATGTCCACCTGCAATGTAATTGAATAAATGTAGTTTTGTACAATTTAACGTTTAATCCGACACACGGTAGCGCTCAGAAAGATATGCCACACACGGTCACCCAACCGAAGACTGACCGGTCCATCCGTTGCTTGACATTGGTGATAATTCGAGAGCACCTAGTCAATAAACTCCGTTTTGTGGTAAAAATTAATAAAAATATGTGATAATCGTTCTTTGTCTGGAAAATTTAATCCCAATGACAGGCCTGAGCCACATAACCTCAATGAATATATAAAAAGGGAATTAGTGACCAATAGGAGATTAATTTTTTATGAAATTACGAACATAGTAGCGTTTTTTTTTTGGATTTTTATACCAGAGTTAGATAGATAGATAAACTCTTTATTGTACACACCTTAGAAACTTACAATCAAGTTAAGATATTTAAAATCTAGTGTAACAACTGGCGGCCTTATCGCTAATAGCGATCTCTTCCAGGCAACCTTAGGATGGAGAGGAGTGAAACGAAAGTAATATAACGAGGCGTGCAGTAATAGAGAAGGGAGAAAATTATCTAAATATATACAGTCTTTATATTATAGAGTTGCTTTTACCTCAGAACTGTTTCAACGACAAAGCTTGTGAATTTGGGCAACCTACTTGTATGTACCTTTTTTACGCAATATAGATCTACGATTGACCCCAAAAATGCCTGATGCTAAGCGATGGCGTGGCCATGGATGGAGCTCGTCGAAGATATCTATTCACTCTAGCCTTGAAAATTACAAAATTATAATCTTGTAATTTGAAAACAATCGGTTTCTTTTTTGTTCTCAGAAAACAGAGATGGCGGTAAAGAATTCCATTCCTGTACAGTACGCATCAAGAGCGAGGACCAATATAGCTGAGTACTGATTTTAGGCATTTCAACGAGAAATGTGTGGTAATTCGCAGACTTTCTGCTAGACCTGTAGTGAAATGGGAGAGTGGAATTAGGTCGCGAAGCCCTTGCACACACTCTCCGAAATGAATCCTGTAGAATATAGACAGACATGCTGCTTTACGGCAGTGCTCGAGACTAAATAGCTTCTTGGCAAATAGTTTATCATCACCGATAAACCTCATAGCTCGCTGGTCCACTCACTCTAAGAGCTTCTCCTACTTCCTCATATTTTACATTTAATGTTTTTGGTGTGATTTTTCAAGTCCGCTCCATACCTTAAAGTTGATATCGCTGAACTTGTCCTCCGTTTCGGCCCTGGCGTGCACCGTCGCAGTGACCTTCCCAGTAACATGCGCCGTGAGCTGGTAGACGGTGGGCGATTGCTCGAACTTTAAGTTGATGTTTATTTTATCGCCTTGACCTTTCGGAATCAGCGTTACTGACATCTAAAATAATATAAAATAAATTAATTTGATACGATTTTTAGGGTTCCGTACCCAAAGGGTAAAACGGGGCCCTATTACTAAGACTCCGCTGTCTGTCCGTCCGTCTGTCACCAGGCTGTATCTTATGAACCGTGATAGTTAGATAGTTGAAATTTTAACAGATGATGTATTTCTCTTGCCACTATTACAACAAATACTAAAAAACAAAATAAAATGTACATTCAAGGGGGCTCCCATACAACAAACGTGTTTTTTTTCCAATTTTTATAGATAATGGTACGGAACCCTTCGTGCGCAAGTCCAACTCGCACATGGCCGGTTTTTTTTTCAAGGAGATCGGTGGAGCGATAGAAATATATTTACACGTCACTGCTGTACTGCTATTTCCTATTATTGGCGGAGTAATCTCTGAACTATAATAATATAATATAATATAATATACAAAAAAGACAATATACAATCAAACTGAGAACCTCTTTTTTTTGGGAGTCGGTTAAAAATTTCAATGTTTTTTTCCGTGATATTTTTAGACGCTCGCAAGTACTCGGTCTTTGAGTGACGATGGGAATCGAGCAAGCGAATAGCCAACTAGTAGACAGATAGATAACACTTGATTAAATACATAGTGAGTAATATTACAGCTAGGTGTTTTAATTGGCGGCCTTATCGCTCAGAGTGATCTCTTCCAGTCAACCTTGCACGGATAGTATGGACAGATGGCAACAGATAGTGGCCTTAAACCAAAACTTAACTAATAAATGGGTATACATAAAACAACAGTAGTTAATTACATTATAGGTACCTAGTTACGTTAAAAGAGGAAAACAAAAATATTACAATGGACCATTCTCATTCATATACACTTAAATAAATATCTCTATCAATATACATACTTAAAATATTTAGTGGGAGTTATCTAGATAGTGTCCCTTTAAACGCGTTAATAGGACAACGTTGTTGAATTAGCGGCCTTATCGCGAGCAACAACTAGTAAGTGGCCATACCGTCAACGGTTGTCGGTTCAGAACCCTCCCGCCGATGCTGTACTCTGTAGCGTCGGTGACCAGAGATCCTCTAATGTTGTCACCTTCGAACTCCGTTATGATCTTCATCGCTCTGAAAACACACGAAAAACACTAAAGCGTTGCGTAAACGACGTCCAGCGAAGTCACTTTGTTGTCCGTCTGTCCGTCCGTCCGTCTGTCAAGACCTGTATCTCGGGAACGCGTGAAGGTATAGAGTTAAAATTAAAACCATATACGCAATTCCATAGTCTCTTGCTGCAGAGAGAAAAATAAAACTTCTCAGATTTTAAGAAAGGAAGGAGGGTCCAAATTTTAAAGTGCTTTAACCGTATCATGTGGGATATCATATGAAAGAACTTCATTAGCACAAGCTAAAACAGGTTTTTAAATATTTTTCGATGTATATATTTCGGTTTAAGAAGGATAATATAAAAATATATATATAATTTCCCCCTCTTATCTACTAGTTTGTACGGAACCCTCGGTGGGCGAGTCTGAGTCGCACTTGTCCGGTTTTTTTAAAATGTAGAAATAGGTTTGCGCTTGACCGCCATCTCGCCTGATATTTAGCGACGTTGCGGTCTACGATGGAGTGCACTTACCTAGAAGAAACCAATTAATTATACAGCTTAATTAGCTGTTGATGTGAATCAATGAATGAATTTGCTATTAGTGTATGTATGTTGGTGACATCCAAATTACGTGCGCCATCTAGCAAGCGTACACTCAACTTTTGGTACAACACGAGAATCGTTTGACCAACAACTCGACTGGTGTTAAAGGGGTGCTTGCGAGGTCTGCTGGTAAATACTGGTATAATAATTATATAGCCATCTCTCGCGCATCACAACATTTTTAAACATTTAAGATAACTGAATGAGAATATAAAAAAATTTGAAAAAGAAAAATCAGGACAAATATTCTAAATATTAATAAAATAAGATTTAAAAAAAAAAGTCTGGATTTAATATTTTTAAAGTGGCTGAGTAGTGAGGAGTTCCAAAATATAATATGTTTTTATTTCAAAACTTCGTCGCCGCAATAAATGATATCTCAATAAAACTGTTTTTTAAACATTTCTCCTATCTAAATCAAATATATCTCACTTTTTAACCGACTTCGAAAAAGGAGGTTCTCAATTCGACTGTGTTTTTTTTACGTTCGTTCATCGATTACTTCGTCAATTTGAATTGATTTTGACGATTCTTTTTTGTTTGGTGTTTGGAGAGGTGGTCAATTTTTTTTTCAAAAACAGTTAAGTACTTTAGTTATAAAAAACTAAATAACTGGACAACTGTCATTTAAGTAAACGAAATTTGAAATTGAAAAAAAAATTGAAGTCGTTTTTTTTTTTTTTAACTATAATTATCTAGTATCCCCTCTGTTATTTTATATATTAAAAAAAGTTATACGCGAGAGAGATAGCTGCAAGCTTCGAGCACAGTCTTAATCGCTTAACAAAGTAAAGAGTCACCTGTATCCATCATGCGGCGAGCTGAGCGCCACACTGATGGAATCCGCCCTCCTGTCAGCTTTGATCGAGTAGTAGTACTGTTCGGCGTTAAAGTCCGCGGTGAGACTCTTCTGGCTCCCTTCCTCGCTGTACTGGAAGGCGAGGGTCGAGGGGGGCAGCACGGGCGGCAGAGAGCCGCGGGAGTTCCACCTGATGTAGTGGGAGGGGGGCGGACGCCACGTCACGTCAGCGAATAACTGGGGAACAATTGTAATCACATAATAATGTCAACAACACACACAACACATAATAATGATAATCATATTATTTAACATATACTGTACATCACAACCTCCTTTTCAAATTGCCAGATTTCCTATACACCCTAAGGTTACCTGGAAGAAATCGCTCTATGCGATAAGGTCGCCGTTGTACTTTCAATTAAGTTTATAATCTATATTTAAGTTACTCTGTATGGATGTACAATAAAGTTGTTCTATTCTATAATAATAACAATTAGAGTTTCAAAATACACAGTTGTAAAAATATTTTCGCAAAAGGAGCAGCAGAGCATAAGTCGGGTTGAAAAACTACAACATATGTAGTTTGTTTATTATGTTTAATAATTTTATCTGTACTGTACGAATAATTTAAATAAATAATTAAATATTGAAAGCTCGACGAGGATTGAGTGACAATAAGTAACATACTTATTGTCATAAGTTGCAATAGGTACTATTGCACCTATTGCAATAGTACCTATTGCAAAAGGTGCGAATTTTCAAGGCTAGAGTGAATAGATATCTTCTAGATCGACGAGCTCCATCCTCGGCCACACCGTCGCTTAACATCAGGCGAGTTGGTGGTCAATCGTAGATCTATAATGTATTAAAAAAAAGGTAGGTACTATTGCACCTACCTTTTGCACCACCTGCAAAAGGTAGGTGGCATTAGTTGCAATAGGTACTGCAACTAAAGCCACCTATTGCAATAAAAATTATATGAAATATATATATACCTAGTCTTGCCATAAATATTGTCACAAAGAAAAAAAATATTTTTTTATTGCAAATAATATTTATTACTTTTACAGTGTGTTAGTTTAATACATAAATATAAAACAATTTAAAATATAAAAGCTTATTCGAAGTGGTCTCCATTGGCTGCAATACAGTCCTTTAAACGTTGAGGCCAGTTATCAATAGAAGTACGCACTCTTTCCATGGGAAAATTCTCCACTGCCAATCGTATGGATTGTTTTAGGGACTCCAAATTATCATGGCGTTTAGAGCAAGCCATACTCTCTAAAACTGACCATAAATCATAATCCAGCGGATTAAGATCAGGACTAGACGACGGCCAGTCTTCGGCTCTGATGAAGTCCGAAACGTTCACTTCCAACCAAGACTGCGTGGACCGAGCTTTATGACCTGGCGCCGAGTCTTGTTGGAAGGACCATACTTGGTTATTGAACATGGTGTTGTTAGGGGGCTTAACTACCTTCTCAAGAATGGTATTTTGATACACTTGTGCCGATGTTTTGATACCTTTTTCACAAAAATATGGCTCAGTCACTCCTTCATAGCTAACACCCCACCAAACCATCACTGAAGTCGGATAATGCCCACGTTGCACTCTGTCGACTAATTGGGAAGCTTCCTTAGAGCTTTGAGCATAAATACGGTCATTCTGTTTGTTAAAATGTTGCTCAATTGTAAAGATTTTCTCATCCGTAAACAAAATTTTTCTGTGACCTCCCTTTGCGTACCGCTTCAGTAGTTGTTTCGATTTTACCACCCTATTTTTTTTAAATTATCAGTTAAAAAATGACCAGTGCGTCTCTTATAGGCTGCAAGTCCTAAGTCATCTTTTAAAATGGTAATCGCGACATGGTTCTGGGTGCTATCTTCATCTCCCGAGATAAAATCTTTTGCTTTCGGACAGGATTTCTTCGAATTCTTTCCCTTACTGCTTTGACCACCTTTTTCGTACGAACACTACGTGGTCGGCTAGATCTTTTTCTGTCACAAACAGAGGAGGTCTCATTGTACCTATTAATAGCCCGGTACACAAACATTTGACTAATACCAAGCGTATGGAGAGTTTTAAAAATTGCATTTGGCTCCATACCAACTTTGTGTAATGCAATCACAGTGATTCGGTTCTCTTTATCACCCCACTCTATTTTAATATCGCAAAATATTGTACAATGTATTGGCGCCAAAATTAGAAAACTCAATGAACAATCGTATAAAAATGACAGATTCCAAATTCAAATGTAATATCTTTCTTATTTTTAACTGTAACAGTATTTATGGCCAGACTAAGTATATATATAGTTTTCCATTTCATTCCAATCACTTATACACTTATAGCATGCGAGTGAGACCGCTACATACTTACATAGTTATTCTGATTGCCTTGTTGGATCTGTATACCTCCGCCCACCGAATTTTCAAAGTCGGAGAAGTCTTTCTTGAACTGCATTTTGATGAAATAATCCTCTAAATACGCCGATGTCATGTTCAAACTCCCGGAGGTTTCGACGAATGGGTCGTCGAGCTGTCAAAAGGAACATTTTTAAATTCGAGCGATCGAAAGGTATTTGCAGCGGATTAGCAAGTTGCAAGGTAGCCTAGTCGGGAGATCATCTGACTTGCGATCTGCAGGTCCTGGGTTCGAATCCCGTGGCACGCATCTCTATCTTTACTAAGATGTGCGCATATTGTTGATTGCCACCAACATCAAACGGCGAAGGAAAACATCGTGAGGAAACCTACATGTCTGAGAGTTCTCTATGTTCTTGAAGATGTGTGAAGTCTACCAACCCGCACTTGGCCAGCGTGGTAGACTATGGCCTTACCCTTCTCATAATGAGAAGATGGCCCTCGCCCAGCAGTGGGACAGTTAACAAGTTGTAGTTCTAGGTTTTAGTTCCTCTCCATCCTAAAGTTGCCTGGAAGAGATCGCTATTAGCGATAACGTCGTCAGTTGTTGTACTAGTTTTTAAATAATTTCTCTTGATTGTAAGATCTAAGGTGTGTACAACAATAGTTTATCTATGTATAATATAAATATATATATATACATACATGTAAATATATCTCACTGTACAACACAACCCTCTTTGTGCAGTGATCTAAACAGTATGAATGGCTTCGAGAAAAGGATGGTAAGGCGTGGCCTTGGTGCTCGACTTAGTCGGGGCCACTGCCGTACCCCCTGATAAATATCGTCAAAATATTTATTCAATAAAAAACTCCTAAACCAACTCATTTTCTTCCATGGAAACAATAAAATAATATTCAGTTTGCTAAAAAACTAATGTGGCATTTGTTGTTCTGTTGTTCTTATTTCATTATTTTGTTTAGTCGAGACCACAGAATATATTAGTAGTATACTTCGAAACGTTAGTTGCCCATTTTTGCTACGATATACCTATAAGTAATACTACCTACTAATAACCGCTAGCTCATACGTAGTTTATGTACACACTTTTGTAATTGGAACGCGTATTTACCACAGACACTTACTTGCAACACTTGTGTACAGGTACATTCCCAGGTGTTTTGGCGGGAACGTCTTAGTAACGTGTTGTTGCTTTGTTTTATTTTCCTAAACTTGTGTTATTTTGAAGATTAATGCTATAAAATGGTGGTGTTTTATTCATTAAGTGTTCGATAAAGTGCGTGAGTGTGGGCAAGTGAAATAAAGCAGTAAAACGTGTGATTTTACGTTGTCGGCAAAACTCCATAGAAGCTTCTAGTAAAGTCGCCACCACTTTACTGAAGCAGGACTCGACTTATAAATTGACTGTATACGTGACTAAGATTGTGACTAGAACATTTACAACTTGTTTTATTCAAGAAACTTGAAAAAATCCTAATACTTGACACTGGCAAATGCTTTAATGCGGGTCCAATACAAAAAAGAAGAAGAAGGTACATTCCGAGTACGACAGTGTGTCGTACTCAGGAATGTACCTGTACCCAAGTGGTATACTCGTATATAGAATAGAGGTGTGTCAGACACAACTCTATTCTATATGGTAGTGGTAGTCTAGTAAGTACTAAACAGGGTTGCCATAAAAAATAATAGACTACCGTGTTTTGGATGTTGAATTGCCGTGTTTAGGCTCAAAATTCAAAAAATTGCCGTGTTTCATATAAAAAAGCAGTTTTTTATACGTAGATACATATAAGGAGAGCTGTTGCGTGATCTTCCATACCTATAAATGAGATAAAACTGTTTTCTACGCCTAAACACTAACCGATTTCTATGATAATTTTTTTCGGCCAATAGACATGTATGGCTATATAAACAAAAACTAAAAAACTAACTTCAAAATACGCAACACAACGCGTTCATAAGCGACTTGCTATTCACTTATTTTACCAGTTATTTTGTTATAAAAACCTAAGTCCTGCATCGATTTTGATAAAATGTATATGAGACCACTTCTGAAGTATGAAGTTCTGAAGTCTACTAAATACAAAAAGAATCATCAAATTCAATACACAATTAGCCGAGTAATCGGTGAACAAACATGTCTAAGATATCGATAACCCCGAGAGGTTAAAAATACCTCTCGGGGGTGTCCCTACTAGTGATGTGGTAATATTGGTCCTTGGTATTCTAGAGAGATGTATGATGATTAATCACCTACATTTGACGCTTCAAGTGTATTCGATGACGTGTCTATGGAATGTGTTCGATTTAACTGTAGAGTAGCTGTTGCCTGCAACTTTATTGGTGTATTTTTCTTTCGGTCTGGATGCCGTGTTTTATGATACGGCAATCAATGTTCTGCCGTGTACCGTGTTTTTTATGGCAAGCGGCCCTAATTGCCGTAGACATGGTAAATTGGTAACCCTGGTACTAAATACCACATGGAAGATGGAAGTGTAATTACTACTTACCAATTTAGTGCGAGCCTATTCTTAAGGTGAGAGAACGTTAAAGCACCCGTCGACGCAATAACATTCCTTACAAAAACATATTAGCGATATACGCTAGCAATATGCGCGAGCGAAGCAAACAGTAGAAGTTCACATCTACTCGGCTTCAGAGTGCACGCGACAAACACTACCGTGTGTTAATTTGTCTACTAGCACCATCTACAATTTCTTTCAGAACTAAAATTAAAACTTTTTTTGCGTAAGATAGTTCTACGTTGGTGGTCAAGCGCAAACTTATTAATACATAAAAAAGGTTTGCAAAACCCACCCAGTGACGCCTCCTTTCTCGCCCTATCCTCATTTTCATATCATGAACAACGACGCCCCAAGCCACGCTTGAATGAGATATACTGTTCGCACCCGCTTGATCCTTGTCAGCGATGATTCAACAAATGTGATTTATAAAACAACTCTTTTTGACTTTTAATCTATATATATATAAATCAATTGCTTCGTTTGTCTCGCTAAAACTCGAGAACGGCCGGGCCGATTTAGCTGATTTTGGTTTTGAAGTAGTCCAGGGAAGGTTTAAACGTTGAGAAAATATCGGGTCCACTCATTAATAGGTGATACGAAGTACGCCGGGTCATCTAGTATGGAATATAAATGATATTTTTATGGCTTATTATCTATTTAAACTCTTGTTAAATAAAATTCACGCGCATATTGGTATAAATACTTTTATACGGGAATCGTAGCACCTTAAGTTCTGTTTACCTCGAGGCTGGCCAGTGCTGTGATGGTGAACGCCGGCATCTCGATATCGGCGGACATTTTCCACAGGGCGTCCTCTAAGCGCGCGGTCACCCTTGCGTCCAGCGCCGGCAGCACGGCGAGAGGCGTGGCGATGCCGACACTGCCCACGTACGACTGGTACGTGTCGTCCTCACCCGATTCATATTCGTAGAAAATTTTCGATGATATCTGGAAATGTCGGCAAAATCAATTAGAGTTTTTTTTTAGTTTAGTCTAACTTACAATTTCGTTATGCCTGATACGTTGTTGAGTATACGTATATTGTGAGAAAGTATGCGTAAAATCGTTGTAAAAGATTATAAAGGCGAATTTTTTAGAATAATTCTAGTAAAAATCCCTTGTTTTTTTACGAAAGGAAAACGTAAAGGTTATACCAATTAATTTTATTAATTGTTTCAATCAATTCAATCCAAGGAAAATTATAGCTTTTTAGAACTAGGTTTTTTTAATTCGAAAATAGGCTTGCGCTTGACCGTCAACTCACCTGGTGGTAAGCGACAGTTACGGTCTACGATGGAGCGCGTTTGCCTAGAAGAAACCTATTCACTCGCGATTTGAGCAAAGCCATGGACAGGCAGACATACAGATATATAAACGACAGGGTTACAGGTTAATGGATGGTAAATGTTCCTTCGTTTCCAAATCCAATTGCCGTAAATAAATAGTAAAATAACTGAAACTAACTGTATCATGTATATCAATATGTACCACTTAGTCTTGGTGATATTACTTATATTTTAACACAAGATTTTGACCTTTAACACATTGACTGCCAACCGTCTTAGAGGAAACGGCACGCGGAGCCAATTTTTTTTTATATAGGAGTTTGAATAGGGGAACTAATTTTTTGAGCTGTTATTTAATTTAATGGCGGTTGATTAATTATTGCGACAGTAAAACATGGACAGTAATAAAAAATCTATTAGTCGGTTATTTTATCATACAATGTCAATTCTAAAAATAATTGAGCAGTCCAATAACTGAATGAGCGGTAAAAATGATGGAAAGTTATCTATGTATATAGGTAATTTCTTCAGAGATTAGGTTATGTTTTTTTTTATTCAAATTTATAGATAATAATTTTTACCGCCCATTTAATTATTTTCCTGCTCAATTATATATTCACTGATGCATTTCATTATTTTTTATTACTTATTTTTGTTTACTTTACTGCTTAGTTTAATCTGCTGAACTAGTTATTAAACGTGCCATTTATAATTTTTTACTTACCAAAACTGCTATTTACAACTGCCTCTTTAAATCAGTGCCGAAATGCCGACCCCGCTTCGAGGCGGGGCCGGCCTCCCGCGCCTTCCTCATCACCCCGCTCCGGCGCAGGGTTGGCACTCAAGGAGTTAATGATCGTAAATTGTCAAGCGAATAGTAACCTTACCTCATGCCAATACGAGCCATTATAGAGCAACACCAGCATAGTTACGTTGAACGCCTCCCCGACGGTTACATCGAGTGTGTATACAGATTTCAGTTCTCTCATGGCCGGGAACGGAGTCACCAGGTGTAATGTGTTCCGCATTGTTAGGTATGTCTGAAAAAAAAAATGTATATATCACACTTTTTTTTGTCTCACTTTTCCGGCATTTCTGGGGATTACGAAGCTTTTAAAAAGCTTCGTAATCGACACAAAACATCTGCTTAAATAAATACAGATTGCAAAAAATCTAAGCAAATTGACCAAAAATTTTTTTATGGGAGAGTGAAGGTCTTGCAGACTATAAGACAGTATTTTTTCTTAAAAAATTTAGAAAAAAAAATACTGTCTTGGCCTATAACGGCTCTGTTTATCTCCTATAAAATCTTAGCCGGAAATTAAATTTTTGCTGTACTTACCGCTTTTAGAGATTGTGATTAAATTGAATTGCATATTACATTATTTTTTATTAAACAACTGTACCGTAATTCGAAACCCAATTAAATATATGAGAGTAGCGTGCTTGACTAACATCCGAAATAGTCGTGCCGTGATTCGGGTCCGCTCGTTCACCTCCGGTTTTCTCGTCCAATCAGAAGTGACTCCGCCCCTTCCGGCCCCTTCCTTCCCCTCCACGTGTACCATCACCACAGGTAGTGCGCTGGGCGCAACTAGGATTCATTGGCGTTTGGATTTTCATCCAAAAGCGGTCGTTAGTACCTTCTACATACTTTATAGGCCGCGTCGTGCTATAAAAGTGTTAAAGTACCAAATAGTGTTAACCGGTAAGAGGTTGATAATTGGTAAGTCCTGAACAATTATTTACTTTACCACATTTAACGGTGTTACCGTTCGTTATTTTATAAATTCATACTGAATTTAAGGTTATTCCAGTATTTTAAATAGATTTAATAGGGTTCCGCTCCAACGAGGGATACTACGGATGTTAGGAAATGAAGATTTAGCTGTTGCAGGAATAAGGCTTAATATGCCATTGAAATAGTACTTAAAAAACAGCTATCGCTGTGACATATACTACAATACATTTATTACCAAATTCTTTACCCGAAAGCCCGAACCCAAACACGAGTTGGGAATATTCACATACAGGACCTAAAGAGCAGTGGCAGAGCTACCTTCTCGCTTTATCAACTATTCTATAGCAAATCAATTATGCCTTATATAATGTTCTATATGCTTAAATATATACTTTAAACATCGGTTTTAAGAATCTCGGCATTTTTAAGAAGTAACATTTTATATTGCGTTCATCTCATGTACGATTAAGAGTGAAACAAGAAAAGCTGATTATCGCAATAAACAGCAAATTGACGCGACTTTATTCGAAATAAGTAAAAAGCAACACTAAGCTAGAATGCTGTACCCTTGCTTCGCATCAAAATTATGCATCTGCGTGTTACAAGCATTGCAATTTCTGCGTATCCCATCAGTATATGATCAGAAAAACTGAAGGCTTTAATAAAATATAATCTGTCCTGATCCGACGGGGATAAGAACCAAAATAACTTAAGACAATTAAAAAACTAAATTCGTCCTCATCTAACCGGGATAGGACCAAGAAATAAGTGAAGATGCTGACAAACTATGTAGTTTCTCCCTCATCCCATCGGGATAGGAACAGAATCTAAAAATGCTAGCGGCCCTGCCCTACATTTGCAATTTTGGGAGATTCTGATTATGCTAAGGCTTCATCTTACATAGGACCAAGAAATAAGTGACAAACTATGTAGTTTCTCCCTCATCCCATCGGGATATGAGCAGAAACGAAAAATGCTAGCGGCCCTGCCCTACATTTGCATATTTAGGAAATATTCTGATTATTAGAAAATACTAAGGCTTCATCTTACATTTTCGAACTTGTACTAAAACTACTTACAGTAATCGAAATAAGGAATACGTTTATTAAAAATGTCAGGCGCCTTATCCTACATTTTTTTTTTAAACATTTGAAAGTGGACTATGTAGTTTCTCCCTCATCCCATCGGGATAGGAGCAGAAACGAAAAATGCTAGTGGCCCTGCCCTACATTTGCAATTTTGGGAGATAATCTGATTATTAAAAAATGCTAAGGCTTCATCTTACATTTTCGAACTTAAAACAAGAAATACCAGTACTAAAACTACTTACAGTACTTGAAATAAGGAATACGTATATTAAAAATTTCAGGTGCCTTATCCTACATTTTTAACATTTGAAGGTGGTATTAACTCATCAGAGAATGCTAAGGGCTAAATTTTCAAACTTATAACGATGACTACGCTCATTGTAAGAATGCGAGGCGCCTCGCCTCCATTTTCAACTCTTGAATGTAGTATTACGCTTATCAGAAAATGCAAAGGGCTCCGCCCTACCTTTTCAGTATCTAATATAAGTATTACGCTCATAAAATAGTGCTAAGGGGGCTCCTCCTTTCACTTTTTCGAAATAAGCACTAAATGCTTGAGAAAATTATGATTACTTTCTTTTTTAAATTTTTTAAATAAGCGTTATGTTCATCGCAAAATACCTAAGCCTCCGCCCCCATTTTTTCAACCTTTAAAGAAAGCTTATCGGAAAATGCTAAAGGCTCTGCCAAACATTTTCAGGCTTTGAAATAAATATTACGATCATCGGAAGCCCCCGCCTTCCATTCTATTACTTAGAAATATTACTCATTGAAAAGAGCTTAGGGCTCGACCTTACCTTTTTTTTTTTTTTTCAACTTGCCGATGCAGTCTCGCCAAGTGACCAGACTCATTCTAACCTACGACTCTACAACGACAAATATGAATCGTTCACGATATTCACACATCTGCTGTCATGTGTAAATCCAGTATTTTATTTTGCTGTAATTGCTATTTACAGAACGGCTACAAATGTATCACCATCATAAATTCATTTGTTAACTGCCACCGTATACCTACCGAGTTTTTATTTTTATGAAAACACTGGGCGTTCATAATAAAATTAACGTTGCGTCAAACCTACCCTCTTTTTCCAACTGCATTAAGCCGTCACTGCATTTATGTGGCTTGTTTATAACGATATTATAAAATATGTTCGAAAATCGATTCAACATTAATTTCATATACATCAAGTCTATATACTTCCTGGCTGGCTACTTGCAACTCGGCCGGACACTTTCTTAATTCTAGGATTTAAAGGAGGAGAAATTAAGCGCATTATCGAAAGAGAATGCCTTGATCACCTGTACCTGTGCCTTGCACTCTGTATCAATGTCCTTCCGCCAAGGCTGTGCTATACATATCAGACTGGACGGTATAAACATGAAGTCGCCCCACAAGTAGAGATAAACTTCCAAACCCTAGTGTTTGAAACAAATATACACATGTATTTATTGCTATAATATGCTATGTGTTCTCGCGCCAAAACGCTCAACATACAAATACAAGGGTACAAAGTTGGCCCTCGGACATACAAAGTGTAACCAATCACTGTTAACACAGACATGACAATGAAGCGACTAGTACTAAGGAGGAAAAAGCAATCGTAAGGGAACTTGCAAGATCAATATCATTAGATTATTCAAGTACATCCCTTGCCTATTATCACAATAGACTAGTTAAATACACTACAGTTAATGAAAGACATTGAAAAATCTTATGTCAGTGCAATACTCACATGATCAATCTATTATTTAACATTTACGACACAATCGCAACACTCGCATATGCCATTTATGCCGTACAGAATTCGGCACAACTTCTTAAAGTACCTACCTGAATTACAAACTTCAACTGAAACGAAGAGAATATCAAACTTTAAGGTCCACATCGAACAAACCTGTATTCTGCAATGGTTTCAGGATTGCACATCAAATTCTCAGGTGAATTGTTACGATGCTCTTTAACATAGAGTTAGACACCTTTAATCTTACTTAGTCTGTTTTTCATCTCCACAACTAAGAAATAAATTAATTGAGAAATGGACAGAAGTCAACAAAAGAACTGATAGTGGATAATTTCTTTATCGTCTTTATTAAAAAATTACAAACTGTCGCAACTTACGAATAACCAACTTATGAACCTAAAAACCAATCACATTGCAGACCTGCATTTGTAAATTGGTAGAATATGCTCTGAATTTAGTGTGTACCGGCCCACTGCTGGGCAAAGACTTCCCTATTCTCTTTCCATCCTTTTTGGCTTGATGATAATTGTATCCAAGTTTTACGAACTTTAGTAAACCACTGGAAAATTCAGAAACCAAGTTCCAGTTGTTACCATGGCCGGCCACCGATAGTAATTAATATGAATACAAAAATAAATTAATTATAAAATATTTGCATTTGACACTAATATGAATAATATTGATAGTTTTAAAATAAGACGTATATCTGCCATTTAGAGGTATCAATACCTTGTATGAATTGAGACAGGCTATGCTAAAGTCCTATCGTGTCTCAGTTGAATATTTTTTGACTGACCTGCATACGCTTGTAAGCAGTCCATCCTGGTTAAAAATGATAGCGGTTAAATATTTTAATTTTATACTGTACCGCAGCCAGAAATTTCTATCATCATAAATAATCGCATATGAACTTTCACAGTTCCACCCCACACAACAATTACTCCGTGTTTAATGGAAATAATATAAGATGCTTTTATGCCTGGAAGTGTTTAAACTTCACCCAGTTTGGGAGCTAGTGCTGCAGTTTAATGTTTTGTACCATAATTATTGTAATAATAAACAACTTCAATTTGAATGGATTTACTAAACCAAGAACAATTGGTCTAGTTTCACCTGTTACCAAAGACGCTGCAAAGTATTCGAAATATCAGATCGCAAAATTATGTAAAATACATAGATACACTATAGCTGATACTGCTTAAAAGAAGTAAACACTGAATCAAATATACCTGGCAGCTACAGTCTAGCAGTGGCATCAACCAATTGTATTAACAAAATAATAATATTCTATAACAGTCGGTTCCTGATAATAACTTGATCTTGCTAAGAGTACTTACAACTACTTAACTAGTAGTTACTTTAATACATCACTTTCAAAATATTAGTTGTCTTTGACTACACCTATACAGTCAAACTAAATATATCACATTGGCGTAACGTCACCATCACCACCAGGCGATAACAAACAAGTCTCTCATATATTTAATTGGGTTTCGAATTACGGTACAGTTGTTTAATAGAGATGTTTTACCTGTAAATAAAACATTTATTAAACATACTTACCTATTCGAAACCCAATACTTTCTATATCTGCCTGGTGGCCTAATTATATGAGATAACCAATGAATCCTAGTTGCGCCCAGCGCACTACCTGTGGTAATGGTACACGTGGAGGGGAAGGAAGGGGCCGGAAGGGGCGGAGTCACTTCTGATTGGACGAGAAAACCGGAGGTGAACGAGCGGACCCGAATCACGGCACGACTATTTCGGATGTTAGTCAAGCACGCTACTCTCATATATTTAATTGGGTTTCGAATAGGTAAGTATGTTTAATAAATATTTTATTTACAGGTAAAACATCTCTATTTATTTGTTATCAAGATGAATAATTAATATTTTTTGAAACCAAATTACTTTTGTCAATTATTTTTTCTGTAAAGTAACACGATTGTTCCCGATCTTATTTTTCTACGTTTCCGGTGTTTGCCGAAGCCCAAACTTTATCTGGAAATAGTGTAACTGTCTGTCTCTGTTTGTTTGTTATCTTTTCACGATCAAACTGCAATCTGCTGCAGGCTTAGACAAGTGGTAAACGTTTATATTTCTACAAACGCTCACGATTCGAAATACAAAAAAAACTGTGAGGCGCTGTCATACTATTCTACTGGCGTTCACGAAATTAGAGTATCCAGTTGTCCCCCCCTCCCTCAATCTATTAAGTAGTTTTGGCTGCCAATTTATTGGAACAAAGAATCAAGAACCTTTAAAAAAGCTATGTACAATGCTTGACACCCATGGTGTTACACACGGTGATAGTAATATAATAGTTTGTAGTTCTTACCTCTAACACGAAAACGTCTGTTAGCACGATAGGAGGCTTGTCCGGCAAATGTAAAGTTGCGTTCGCTTCCAAAATATTCTCTTCATAAGGTCCGATGAACTGGAAATTGAATGGCATAATGTTAAATATCAGTCAAATATTAGCGGATTAGCAAATTGCAGTTGCAGGGGATAGATAACATTGGTCGCACACAGGTGTGAGTTTTATTGATAAATAGTATGGGATATTTATGGGTTTCATTGATATATAACTTAAACTTAGGGTAAAATTTAACGAAGTTTTTCCAAATCGCATATGGCACAACAGATGTGTCACCAGCCATACAATGACACACCTGTTGTGTCATCAGAACTGAAAGGGTAAATATTATATATACCTTCATTAGCCTCGCGTCGAAGGCTATAGTAGGGTAGTAGAGTGTGTCTATTACGACTTTAGCGCTCGTATCGAAGTTTTCCAAGAACGTGTCGTGGGTGGTCGGCTTCGAGTGATTGAACATTTCCTGTACAACGTCGATCAAGCCTTTACCGTTGTCTACCAGCTGGATGACTATGCCGAACTGTGGACAGAGAAAAATAATCGGCCAAGTGCGAGTCGGACTCGCGCACGAAGGGTTCCGTACTATCATCTATAATACTACAAAGTTTAGTTCTGTTTATAAAATAACGAGAAATCAACGAAATTCCAAGTAGTAATTTGCAAGCTTATAGGTAGGTTTTCGATACACATCCGGGCAGCATCACGACGCTCGCGCGATTACGCGCGGCTTTGGCTCGCTCCGTGATGTTACCTCCCCCGCTACCCGCGCGGCCGTTGCTTATCAACCGCCTCGCGCTCGCGCCACCACCACACCGCGGCGCGGCGCTCGCACCGCGTTTAGATGCACGGATTATTTTCATTTTGTGAGTTTTTATGTATTAGATTAGGTATTTATTTTTATAGTTAATATATTTCTAAATATTTACTTATAAATATTCAAGTTTCTACCTGTTAATTAAGATCAAGTAAAAATTGCTTAATAATTACGTTTGTTGTATGGGAGCCCCCCTGTAATATTTACTTTATTGTTATTTAATTATTTATTTTGAAAGGTAATATACAAGTAAACATTCTATGACAATTTGAAGCGTCTACCTGTTACCGTTTTTAATATTGATCAAAAAAATACGAAAAAAACACGTTTATTGTATGGGGACCCCCCTTAATATATATTTTTTTTTAATTTTTAGTATTTGTTGTTATAGCGGCAACGGAAATAAATCATTTGTGAAAATTTCAGCTTTCTAACTATCACGGTTTATGAGATACAGCCTGGAGACAGACAGACAGACAGACAGACAGCGAAGTCTTAGTATTAGGGTCCCGTTTTTACCCTTTGGGTACGGAACCCTAAAAACAATATGATATTAATAAAAAGACAAATAAGTCCAGAAAACTTAAAAACCCTCAGACAAAAAAAAAACAGCTAAACAGATTTTGATCTCTCGATCAAATCCTTTTTAAAACAAAGAAAAAAATAGATCAAAATCGGTCCCGTTTGAGTGCTACAATGCCACAAATATACTGACCTCAATCTTATAAATATTACGCCTAGCCATGTCATGGTTTAAACGAATAAATTAAATACTGACCTCAATTTTATAAATATTACAACTAGCCATATGGTTTAATCGAATTATTAGTTGATTAATGATTTTATCACATTTTGTCGAACTTCAGTTCAGTAAGTTATATTTGAATTAAATCTACATTTATTATTATGAAACATAATTACAAATTTGGCATTTTAGAATTTATCAAATACTTATCTTGCAAGAATTTACATCATGCCAAATTTTAAAATTCTAGGTAAACAAACAATGATCTGCAGATTTCAATATAGTTCGTGCTAGTTATACTCTCGCATTTTGTTTCGAATACTCGTTACACAAACCGTTGTCATGATTTATTTCATGCTAATAAAAAACATGTATTAATGAAACACAAAAATATATCGTACTAAAATAATATCAAAACAAAGCTACGAGTAGTAATATAGCGTCACACGCCAGACACTACAACGGCGTGCTAATTAACACATAAGCACGTTGACGTCTGTATATAACACACACACACACGTGTGAAGTTATGGTTGTCGACTAATTGCTGCTCGTTCGTGACATCTAATGGGATTTGAGCGGATAAAGTCCGCAACACTTATCTCTACTGACAAATGTGACGTGCCACCAAACTTCGACAAACAACAGGGCAAGCGCGGGGAGCGGGTGAGGAACCCGAGATTGGCGGGAGGCGGAGCATGTCCTTTTAAACCCCCGACGCAAAAACGACGGGGTGTTATAAGTTTGACGTATTTGTGTGTATGTCTGTCTGTGGCATCGTAGCTCCCGAACGGATAAACCAATTTTGATTTTTTTTTGTTTGAAATGCGAATTAGTCGGGAGTTTTCTTAGCTATGTTTCATCAAAATCGGTTCAGCCGTTTTTTTTTTGTCAGGGTTTTTGAGTTTTCTAAACTTATACTTGTTACTATTAAAGGTCTTCTGTGATAGTGTATAAAACTGCAGTATAGAGAACTTTTGTGCCATTGCGGACGCTGCTACCCTTATTTTATTGTGTTCAATAGAGACGTTAATTCCCATTTTCCGCCACGAGAGTTCTATCCAGACTAGCTAGTATACCTTATGTTTAGAGAGGCGTATAGACAGCTCCGTGTCCAGTCCGTTTCCGTAGATGTTCTTTAAGACCAGCCCGTTTTCCTCAAAACCTTCGAGCGGCGTGTACAGCTTATAGAGGTACACGAAGTTGATAGATGACCGCCACTGCCAGATGCCGGTGAAACCGAAGTCCATGTTGCCCCAGCCGACGCGGAAATCAAGCTGGACAAGAAAAAAATTATTTAGTCAAGGAAAATCAGGGTGTAGCTGTGTCGTATATGGTCGTATATTTTACGTGTTCGTGAACACTTCAAAATGGCGTCGTTTCCCATTCCATTGTGCGCGATGCGTCACATTCCTAACGCAAATAAAAATTCATATTTTCAGATCGGAATTTATAGCTTCGGTGCAACTAATTCAGCATAATGAATTCTTTAATCCATTACCTATAGAGTGGGATAATTACTTTTTGGATATAGATGTGTATCTAGCGGAAACACTAAATTGTATTTCTGTCTCTGTAACTGTAACCAAATGGTGGCCCCGTCAAGTTTAGACTCGTTTTAAGGGTTCCGTACCTCAAAAGGTAAAAACGGAACCCTTATAGGATCACTTTGTTGTGACCGTAGACCGTTTCATGTGGGGTATCATATGCAAAGAGCTTCATTAGCAAAAGCTAAACCAGGTTTAGAAATATTTTTACGATGTATATTTTTCGGTTTATGAAGGATAGTTTGTGTGTCTAAGTTTTTAGTTGATTTCATATTTGACAAAGTAGGAATAAGCTCTATATTTTTTATTGCACTTTTGTTGTGCGTACCGCTAAAATGTGGAATACGTTTCCTGAATGGGTCTTTCCAAATGGCTACAATCTGGGTGTCTTCAAATCACAAGTAAAATCGAGAAATTTACAAGGCTAGAGTGAATAGATATGTTCTAGATCGACGAGCTCCATCCTCGGCCACATCATCGCTTAACATCAGGCGATTCGGTGGTCAAACGCAGGTTTATCTTGAAAAAAAAAGGGTTTCTTCCAGGCAAGCGCGCTCCATCGTAGACCGCAACGGTCTCGGCGAGTCATTAGGCGAAATAACGGTCGAGCACAAGCCTATTTATGAATAATAAAACAAGCTAGCTTACCTCTTCCGGAGCTCTTTTAGCAGTCAGTAAAGCCCGGTTCAAGTATTGTATCGGGAGAGCCACGTGGCCGAAGATGTGGAAGTCCTGCATCGACGTCAGTTTTAGGAGGACTTCGATACCTGAACACAATTATTTATTTTAGTGGAAAATTTGTTAATTCTGTTAACATAAACGGAAAAGCTTGTAAATGTTTTAATTAATAATTACACAATCACGCTAAACAAGAGTAGGGGTATTCAGAACTCATTCGGATTCGGAATCTATATCTCCGTCTCTCTCATCCTCTATGGAAATGACAGAGACAGAGATCAATCAATCAATAACACTTTATTGACACCACATAAAATAATAAGAAAACACATAAGAAAATGGCATAAAAGGCGGTCTTATCGCTAAAAGCGATATCTATCAGACAACCTTGAGATATAGATTCCGAATGAGTTCTGAATACCACTACAAACCATACTCGATGATAGTTTAGTGCCATATAACTAATTATTAAATACTCATTAACGCATTAATATTATAAAGTTTATGTGTGTTTGTTTGTTACTATTTTACTCTAGAACGGTTGAACAGATTCAAATGAAATTTGGTGTGGCTTATACTCTGTATTATTAACACAGAGGCTACATATTTATGTGGGATTTATTTAGTTAATGTGGATGAAACATTGGAGCAAATAAAAATTGTGTGTGCTTAACAACAACAGAAGTGAAAACTTCATCAAAGCGACATTAATAATAGGAAATAGCAGTATAGCAGTGACGCGTTGATTATATCTCTCTCGCTCCCTTAGTCGACTTTACCCGACGGAGCGTTACATATCCGAGCGTGACGGTTCAGAGTAATACAACAAAATATAATTGTAGTTTATAAAACTGAAAAAAAAGACTTCAAAATACGCAATATGTATAACGCCTGCATATACGCGTCTGTTCTATTGCTGTTCACTTTTCTACAGTTGTTTGGATGATACTTTACCAGTTTGTTATAAAAACCAAAGTACTGCATCGATTTTGATAAAATTTATATGGGGCCACCTCTGAAGTATGGTCTACCAAACGCAAAAAGAATCATCAAAAGCAATGCACAATTGGCTGATTAATCGGTGAACAAACATACAAAAAAAAAAACATACAGACCGAATTGATAACCTCCTTCTTTTCGGAAGTCGGTTAAAAATGCTCAGCGCCCCCAAAGAAGTTTTCACTTCAATAGAACTAGTATCGTACGAAGAATAATTATGTTTCGTACGAAACTAGTTACGAAACAATAGTTACGTACGCGGCGGAAGCGGTTTCGTACGAAACTAGTTACGTACGCGGCCGAAAGGGAATAGTTACCGGTGGTAGTGTTAGGCGTGACGACCATAGCCACCAGATGCCTGTCGATCTCTATGAAGCCGAAGCGAGCGCTCGTGTGCGCGAAGTCAGGGTCGGGACTCGTCACGTTCACCACGAGCATGCAGTTCGTTATACGGTGCATGTGACCTGATACCAAAGATAGCGTCAACAAGTATCTATATCATAAGAAATTCAAAATACCCGACCGCAGAAAAGTAGTTTTTGCAGTTTAACTTAAGATTTCGTTTCGCTTGATACGCTGTTGAATGTACGTTTTTTTTGTGAGAAAGTATGTGTAAAATCGCTGTAAAAGATCATAAATGCGCATTCTTTAGAATAATTCTAGTAAAATCACTTGTTTATTATGAAAAAGTTTGTTGGAGGTTAAGAAAAAAACACATTTTTTTTATATTATTACAAACAAATATAGTCTATGATACTCAGGGAGTGAAGAAGAATCTAACGATACCTGGCACATCAAAATCGGTCAAGCCGTTTAGGCTGTAGGCGATCACAAAGAACCATACATTTACATACACTCGAAAAACATAGCCCTCCTTAAGCAGTTGGGTAAAAAAAATATAAGGGTTCCGCAATGAGATTTTATCTATAGTGAGGTAATACTAATTGAAAATGAAGTAAAAACATAGCAAATCTAAGTTCTCAGCAAATAGATGTGATTTTATGTAAATATTAGTGATTTTTTTTCATTAAGCGCCATCTAGTTCCAAATCAAGCAGTTACTATGGGAACATAGCTGCAAGCATATTTATCGAGGGAGGTGCTCAATTTATTGCAGACAAAATGCGACTTACCGTCTACAATAATCTTAAGCATTCTCTCCTCTAAATCCAAGAAAGTGATGCCCATTATGTCCTTTTTGTCGGTCAGAGTGAAATGAGTTCGCATGTATCCGCTCGTGTAACCCTGGAAACAATTATAACCGTCAAAAGGTGTGAGAAATGAATGAAAATAACATTACAGAGTGATAAAGAATCACATTAATACAAATTCGAAACTCTCACTACCTCTTCGTATGCCGTTACTGTTATACTTGTGGACACCAAGAGCGATAAAATAATTGCTAGAGCGCGCTTTGGAACAACCTATGTTTCAACCCATTTGCGATCGGAAGCAGTGTTGCAGTGTAACAGTTTGATAGAAAAATTGTTATTGAAATCTTTACATTTTCATTTCTTACTGAGAAAAAAATAAAATATCCTCAAAGGCTACCCCAGACAGGAGCCGTTATATATTACCAACTTGACTAAGCGACGTCTCATCATCATCATCATCTCAGCCATAAGAAGTCCACTGCTGGACATAGGCCTCCCCCATGGATTTCCAGAAAGACCGGTTGGAAGCGGCTTGCATCTAGCGTCTTCCTGCCACATTGTATGATATCTTCTGTCCACCTTGTGGCTGGTCTTCCTACACTACGCTAGCCGGTTCGTGGTATCCATTCGAGAACTTATCGTGCGTACTGACAAACCGCCTTACTTATAAATGTATGTTAAAATCTTATTCACTGAATAAGGACTTGTCACTTTTTGTCAGACAGGAACTGTCACGCGCGTAAACGGAACAAAACACTGTTTAACTAAAATGAGCTTAATCAGCGTTTATAAGTAAGACGGAAAATGTAGAACAAGTTTTCTGAGTAAGTTTTTTTTACACATCAGGTGAATTGGCGGTCAAGCGCTAGCGAATAAAAAATAGCACGCAAAAATAGCAAACTTACTTTGAATGGAGTGAGTAATGTGACTTTGCCAGTGATGTTGTTTTCGTGTCTTCCCTTATCCAATAACCAGGAAGAGTTTATCATGAGCAAGCCATCATCGTTGTACTGCAATTAAAATAAAATATGAAATAACAGAGTTAACTAAATGAAAATATGTCATCGTCCAGCTAGAAGAAGTCCACTGTTTGACATATCTCCATGGATCTCCAGAAAATATCGATAGTCGAGCGGTCCATGCGATGTGTGCTGTCCTCGCTCAATGTAACGAATGCTTTGATCCTTTAGCTACCAAGTAATGGAATGTTGGATGTAGATGACAGATAAGCTGCAACTGCCCTATTTGTATAGTGCGAACTACCAACTTGTGGAAATGCGCTTTCTGATAAATCTGGGTGTTTTAAAACGAGTAAATAGCATTCCTTTGTATAACCACACTCTATTATGGACCGAAATGTCGCTCAACAGATTTAAATGTCAAACGCAAGCGTAATACTGCATTAAAAGAAAACGCCAAACAGTATCTCTCTATTTTATGATCATATATTTTTTCTGAATTTCCGACCACTGTGGAAGTAAAAGGAAATATAAAAACGTATTCACGCCCACATGAAAAAGAAAACTATATATTTACCTGGAATTTAAGCAGAGTATCAGCACTCCTCTTCCAAACGGATCTGTGCTTAGCGACCGCCGCGGCGCGCGGCAGCGTCGGTATGGTAGAGTTGACCAACGCATTAATCTCGCCGTAGAACTCATTCGGTTGGAACAGGTAGTCGGCCAGTAGCGAGAACGCGAGGTAGTCCTCCTGCCAGTTCATGCTGCCGTTTACAGCTTGAAGGTTGTCGTGGTAACGCCACCTTGTAGTCAAATCATTATCATCACCTCAATTCTCATATCATCTAAATTCACCTGATTCACCTCATCTCTAATATCATCTAAATTCACCTGATTACTCACCTCGCACTGTTGGTACGAGGTACAGGCAGAGTTCATATGTCAATACTGATCAATGGTGATCAATTTAATAAACTGTGCAAGTGCGCAGATTTGGATCTATTCAATACGAGTGTAAACTTAGCTAGGCAGCGGTTGAGCAATAACTACATACTTCAAAGGTACATTTTTAATGTACCGCTGTTTGTGTTTGTTTCTTTTATCGTGAGTTTACGGTGTGTAACATAAGCATTGAGAATTGTGTTCATATGTCTTTATTATGTGTCTAAACGTGAAAATCTTTAATTAGTTTACTGTTTTTATAACTGTTTACCTATCTGTTATTTAAGCTGTTGATTTTCCGATAAATAAATAAATAAATCCTTATTGTACCTACAAACTGCAATAAAATTATTTGAATTTGAAATCACATCTATATGACATTTACATGAGACACCAAATATTATTTGTCAACAAAAGTTGACAAACAATATTTTAGCTAAATGGGCTTATTAGACGTTTATGAATAATCAGATATTGCCGTACAGTCAACAGTTTGTTTAATGTATTTCTATTAAAAAAATAAACTTACATAACGTTGAAGCTAGTGTCCCGTAGGTGCGCGAAGGGCGTGTCCAGTTTGGAGAGTAGCGCGTACACCGTCTCGTTCTTCGCCTCGGAGTACATCTTCACTTTCCAGAGGATGTTCGCTTCGTGCGACCACCCCATGCGGACCATCCACTCGCAGAACCAGTCTGGAACAATTACAGTTTTAACCTTTTCAAGATTCCATATCTCAAAAGGGAAGGGTTTGATCTTAAAACATGCAACTGTGCCGAAATATCGGGAACTTAACAAAACTACTGTAAATATTCCGTAAACAGTAATATTAATCCATTTACCTCATTAGAATATAAGATTCAATATACAAAAACGTCCTTACAATCATATAATATACTTTACTTATCTGTGAAGTATTCCCTCCTTCTTGGGCAGTATGGTAAATATAAAATCCTTACAAATAATAGCTTTGTTCCGAGCGAGTGATTGATTGACTGACAAAAAAAAACGTAGGTACAGCCTAAATCCTTGGTCCTAGAGAATATTCTTTGGAAGATGCCTTCCTTGTGAAGTGTAATCGTCCAATAAGAAAGGATTTATCTATCACAAGTAAAACCGTTAGATGCAGTTAGTCATGAAAAAATAACATTAATTTGAGTATGTATATCGTAGAACAAATTTGAACTTTACTAACTTTTCCATAAGAACTCAAATTGCCCGTTGATCATCCTCCCCGGGTAGTATAAAGTAGCGGACCCGAGGTGATGCCATGTGCCCTTGTTGTCCAGCTGAATGTCTACGCTGACTTTCTGCGAGGGGTCGCGATTCGCGTCCCAGTTCACTGCGGCACTCAAGCGCTTCTGTCGAGCACTCAGCCAGCGGTGGTAGGATATGTGGACGTCGCGCAGTCTGAAATAGTGTTGAAACTTTTGTTTTTTTTCAACATTATCATTTCAGCCATTAGATTCCACCGTTGGACATAGGTCTCTCCTGTAGATTTATGAAAAGACTGATTGGAAGCGGCTTGTATCCAGTGTCTTCCTGCCACTTGAATGAAGTCGTACGTACGCCTTGTGGCTGGTCATCTGTACCCCTTGTGGCTGGTCGTCCTACGCTGCATTTGACAGTGCATGGGGTGATATTTTATTTGGCCGAATCTGTCGTAGATAACAAAGGAATAGTCGCGCTCAAGTGTAGAGACCCCGTAACGGCAAGCGTAGTATAGGACGCCCGGAGACACGATGGAGTGTCTACATATGTAAGGCAATTGACGGTGGTTGAAAGCGTATAGTCAAAGCGTATGATCAAACTGTCAATAAAATGATGCCCAAGCCTATTTCCTATGACCTTACAATGAGAAGAACTCACCCAGAGAGCGACAGCAAACATACCTGGATAACAGGCTTGCTTACACTTAAGATTTAAAGACACCGAGATAACATAAATACTTACTGATCAAAATGTATATCGACATTGACATTAGTGTTGTTGTTCAAATCTGCATTCAAACTGATACTGTATGCTTTCCCGCTAACATCTATCTCTGCGTACGTTGTGAAGTTTTGTTCAGACAACAGGACGTAGCGTATCAATGTACGGTATTTATCCTCATTATATTCACCCTGAAAAATATAAAGATAAATGAAAAACGGCGAAACGCAGATGAATGGTTCTGAATATACCGTTCATTCACGGAGTGAACGAAATCATTCACATTAAATAAACATGTTCACTCATAATGACTAAACTTCTCTAGATAGAATCAGTTTTAGCCGGTAAGATACAACATTTACGCCCATTCAGTTAGAGCGAAAATTGGTTCCGCATGAATCGGCTCCAAGACGCGATTCAACGCCGACTCACAACTCTAGCCAAGGCATAAAAGCTTTTCTGAGCAACTTAAGCCTAATTCTACATCGAAAGTTTAAGTAACTCCCTAAACGAATTCGTTCTGAATGGATGAACAATTTTACAAATAGAGATTCATTCTTAAGATTCATTATACAAAATTGCGCGTCCCAAAAGCGATGACAGGCTTGATGGTTTAGCATGCTTGCGTATAAGATACCAGATCCCTGAATATTTATTTTCCCGCCTCATTGCTGATAACATATTTTTTTAAACCCCAATATCTTATAACAATATTCTTTTCACACATGGTGTGATACATTCACAACTGATTTTCTACTCTAAAATCGGGTTTCTTACAGTGTAACTCATTGATGGACAATTCACTATTGTTGTTTATACAAGACAAGTAGAGAGATTGACTTATACTTAATAATTTTGACCTCTGTTACTGTGCTTATTGAACTTCAGACGTACAAAAAATCCCTGGAAGAAAATCAGTTTTAAAGGTCTCACACTAATGGGAGTTACCAAATATACTTACCAATCAATATAAGACTTAAGTTAGCATTCCGAGGGCACGGACTTTTTCTGGGGGGGCATGTTTTGTTAACAAACTGCTGTACCGACATTAATGAATATTGACAAGAGTTGCATTGCGAAACTATTATATAAACGCCAGTTTTAACAATAGGTTCGCAACGCAACGCTTTCATTATTAAGACGATACCTCGTTGCGAAAATGATAAAAAGTGGGCGGGGTCTAATATGCAAGCGAGCACATTACGTACAACAAAATTTGAAATCCGCGCGCAAGGAAGTAGCGATTTAGAACAGAGAAGTAGTGGAGTAGATTTACGCTTATGTTTATTTTATTATATGTGTGGAATTGTGATTATTTTATTAAATATTTATCTTCTTTATTCGTTACTCACAAAATTAACAATCTTATTTTTTTTTAAGTATTTGGTAATTAGTATAATTTTTATATAACATGAAACACATGTTGGGTTATTGATACATTTTTAAATAAATAATATGAGAGATTTTTTTTATCCGCGAGCGGGATACGAACCCGCGACCTCCGACAAATCGTGTCATTGCTCTTTTACCAACATGTTTCATGTTAAATAAAAATTATACTAATAACTTTATTATAAGGAATTATTACAAGACAAACATTCTAATTGAAAAATTAGATTTGTCGGGTACCAAAGCTATAAAGCTATGATAATCAGATGTTTCCTACTGTCCTATAAGACGTAAAATTATACATGGTAGTATGAGAGAGAGAATTTCGAAGCGAGCGGTTAGACCACGATAGCTCAGTTGGTAAAAGAGCAACACGGTTTGATGGAGGTCGCGGGTTCGACTCCCGCTAGCGGTTTTTTTTCTCTCGTATTATTTATTTAAAAAAATTAGTATTTGGTAATATGGTAAAAGGACCGGAAAGTATGTTGTATTTTGAAATTAAACTTTTGCGCACAGTTGCATTCGAAGGGAACTACTACTCATTAGGCTAGCCTGTGCGTCTATCTAGGTTAGGTATAAACTATAGAATACCAAAATATCATCCTAATCAGTTGAGCTATTTAAGCTAAATATTAAGCTTTGAAGTGATTATTTTTTGTTAGAGTTACGTGCCTAAAGCTTAACTTAAAAAAACATACTAGTATAATATAATGATTAAATTAAAATAAAACTATCACGGCTAAGTAGGCTTTACAAGTTATAATTGTTCCCGTGTGAGTATAACCATGTAAAAAAGTATCTATGTTAAAAAAATACCCTACTGCAGAAAAGCAGTTTTTGCAGGCTAACTTACGATTTCGTTACGCTTGATATGCTGTTGGTTTCGGAGATGTAGCCGTGTCAAGTTTGACAGCTGTCATTTGAAATGAAGTTCGCGACGAGATCTATCACTTTTGTAAAGAAACAAACAGTCTAAGATCAATAGTTTTCAAGATATAGCCGTGTAAAGTTTGACAGCTGTCATTAGAAATGAAGTTCTTGACGAGATCTATCACTTTTATAAAGAAACAAATAGTCTAGGATTAATAGTTTCCAAGATATAGCCGTGTGAAGTTTGACAGCTGTCATTAGAAATGAAGTTGTTGACGAGATCTATCAATTTTGTAAAGAAACTAATAGTCTAAGATCGATAGTTTCCAAGATATAGCCTTAACAAGTTTGACAGCTGTCATTTGAAATGAAGTTCTCGACGAGGTCTATCACTTTTGTAAAGAAACTAATAGTCTAGGATCAATAGTTTTCGAGATATAGCCGTGTTAAGTTTGACAGCTGTCATAAGAAATGAAGTTCTCGACGAGATCTATCACTTTTGTAAAGAAACTAATAGTCTAGGATCAATAGTTTTCGAGATATAGCCGTGTCAAGTTTGACAGCTGTCATAAGAAATGAAGTTCTCGACGAGGTCTATCACTTTTGTAAAGAAACTAATAGTCTAGGATCAATAGTTTTCGAGATATAGCCGTGTCAAGTTTGACAGCTGTCATTAGAAATGAAGTTCTTGACGAGATTTATCACTTTTGTAAAGAAACAAATAGTCTAGGATTAATAGTTTCCAAGATATAGCCGTGTGAAGTTTGACAGCTGTCATTAGAAATGAAGTTGTTGACGAGATCTATCAATTTTGTAAAGAAACTAATAGTCTAAGATCGATAGTTTCCAAGATATAGCCTTAACAAGTTTGACAGCTGAATTCGAAATGAAGTTCTCGACGAGGTCTATCACTTTTGTAAAGAAACTAATAGTCTAGGATCAATAGTTTTCGAGATATAGCCGTGTCAAGTTTGACAGCTGTCATAAGAAATGAAGTTCTCGACGAGATCTATCACTTTTGTAAAGAAACTAATAGTCTAAGATCTATAGTATCCAAGATGTAGCCGTCTCGAGTTTGACAGCTGTCAAACTGATAGCTTGACAGGTAATAGCTGTCACTTTGATATATGTGGCGAGCTTTTTATTGCAAGGACGTAAAAATAATTTTATATAAAAACTAAAAAATGTGTAATCGGTTGTATGTTCTTGTGTATGTACTAGTGAAGCAAAGAGGTTACAAATACAGAAGGACATATTTTTTCGAAACGTCCAGTTTCGTACAAAGAATAATTACGTTTACTACGTAACCAGTTACGTAACAAACGCCGTGATTACGTATAAGGAAAAAACTTCTTCGTACGATACTAGTATAATTATGTTTCGTACGTAACTAGTTACAGAACAATAGTTATGTACGCGGCCGAAGCGCTTATTAATACTTAATTGATTTTCAACCAACGAATTATCGCCAAATAAAAAAAGTGCGAAAACTTCCCTTTTATTAGTCGGTTAAAACAAATTATTTCAAAATGCAGTATACTTTTGATTATAACAGTAGTACAAAATAACAACTTTACCTTTTCAAGTTTCAACACTTTAAAACTTTTAGTTATGGTTGCGACTCCACAGTCTCGAATAAATAAAACTATCCGAAATCAATATGGCCTAAAAACTGAATAAAAGAAGTAAATAATCGTAATTCGTAAAGCTCGTCAAGCGTCAACCGACACAGAACCGTCGCGCACGATGTTCACGGGCGAACTGGGTAAATGGTTGAGAAGGATAGAACTAAGCGATAGCAACGTAAATAGATAGAGAGAGGAAACATGTAACCTGCTCCAAAAAAATAACGTAAGCGCCATACCAAATAAAAATTAATTATAAATTCGTTTTTACGTTTCTTTAAAAACTGACTCTGTATTTATGTTTAGTAAGATATTATCTACATTCTTCATTATTTTAATGTAACAGAGAGTACATGACTACGACATAAAATTCATAAAATGTTATTTTTAGAGGTGACTTCTGATTTTTTTTCTATCGAGGAAAGTTACTTGTTTTATGTTTCCGTCTTCGTATTAATGGAGGTAATATAGTCAACAAACACATATAAGGAAATTGAATTATTCAAGCAAGTATTCTTAAAATAAAATTATTATAAAAAATGGTTTTATTACCAGGACTCATCTTAAACAGACTAGCAAAAAGTCGGCTCATTACCACTAATTTCTCATTGAAATGCCGAAAATCCGCACTCAGCTATATCGGCCCACGTTCTTGATGCGCACAGGAATGAAATTCTTTGCCGCCATCTCTGATTTCTGAGAACTACAATCTTGGAATTTCCAAGGCCAGGCAATAGAGTGAAAAGATATCTTTTAGATCGACGCCATGCTCGGACACACCGTCGCTTAACATCCGGCGAGAGGGTGGTACATCGTACATAAAAATCACCGTGGAGCTAGTTTCATAAATACCTCTCCAATGAAGGTGATCTGTCGGTTGTCCTGTGTGAAGCGTCCGTCGATGGCGATATTCTTGAACTGGCTGCTGTTAAGGAGGACTTTCAGGTGGTGAGACGCTAGGTTGGTCTTGGAGAGATCTTGGTATAACGCGTCTATGTTGAAATCCGTGCCGGTGAACCATATGCCGTTGGCATTGACCTGTGGGTGATTTTTTAAAGACATAGACATATTTTTATTCGCGACAAAAACAACTACAACAACATAAAAATATACAAAAATTCCAGTCATTTTTGTCACAAAAGAGTCTGTAGTTCGACCATCGTGAGAGAGATGGCTCTCTCGCGCAAAATAACTTTTTTGGAGATATAAAATGACTGAATGAATATGTAAAAAAATCGTCGTTTAGTGCACTGGTTCTTGATGCGCACTGCACAAGAATGGAATTCTTCGTCGGTATCTTGTTTCCTGAGAACTACAATCTTGGAATTTTCAAGGCTAGAGTGAATAGATACCTTCTAGATCGACGAGCTCCATGCTCGGCCTCACCGTCACTTAACATCATGCGAGTTGTAGTCGTAGATCTATATAACATTTAAAAAAACTGACCTGGAACTCATTCTGTTGCTTTTCATGCACTTTCGCCCGTATCGTAGCCGGATGTAGAGTCGGCAGAGTCATATTCAACTCTGAATCTATGAAGAGCTGGGTCCCTGCGGGGTAGAACAGCGAACCAGAGACCACGATCGAACGGGACTTCGGGTTGAAGTTGAGGAGCGCTAGCGCTGTGTACTTAGCGCCGATCTGGTCGAGAGAGAACACTTAGAGCTAAGGAGTAACGTTAGCATACATATGATAAAGCAGCATATTGGATAAGGGTGAGAATTCACGAAAGCTGAGCGAAATTCTAACTTAATTAGGGTTGGGATGGGTATTTTTTTCAGAAAAGGAAATGCGTTTGTTCATTTTAAATTTCTTTAAAAATTCTACTTAGCGCAGGTGTGCTGAGCTTCGATAATCTCGCCCTTTTTTCTTTTTTTAAGAGGAACGTTGAGCGTGTATTGTTTCACACACATGTAAATGATTTTTAACTCTAAACATTAGCCGAGTAAAAAGAATAGTCCTATTGAATGGAAAACACGTGAAGTACTGAGGATGAGGCTGCATTTTCACCAGAGCTAAGCCAAATTACAAAGTTAATCGACCAATATGATCATTTGATTTCCATACCTAAATGTTGAGCTACGAATAAATAGCGATTCTATTGGTTAATTTTGGCCACAAATTTAGCTATGTATCCTAGCTTAGTTCTTGTGGAAAAGTAGTACCGTATTACAAGCTGAAAATACCATACATAATATAGAATAAAATAGAATAGAATATAACTAATATAAGGCTAGTAAATACCATTTATGCGATATAAAGCTACCATACGTGATATAAAGCTACTATATACCGAATAAGGCTACCGTAAATCATACAAGGATTAATATATTAACCTACTATAACATATTACCCATATTTTTTTTTTAGAAACCGATTTCTTAACTTATTTCCAAACCAATCAAGCATATACGTATGTATAAAAAAAGCTGACGATAATCGCAAGCAAGGCTTTGAGAAAAGCATGAACATTATAAAATTTCCCTTTGATTCCATTTTCAACTAACCATCCTATTTTACAATTTTTATATCATCTTGACTATATTGACAATCGGCTGATTTACAACATAGATCTTAATACATAAAAAGTCTCATCAGATTTAATATGCAGTATTATTCGCAATAATAAAAAAAAACATAATATATCTCATATGTTCGAAACCACCACCATTATACATTCCGATTATAATCCACTCACAGTTAATTTACCTCTGGTGTTCAGCATATTATTTTTATAGGTTGGTAATAGTGTTACCGAAAGTCAAAACGTCATATCTGCAGAATGTCCTCATTAATATTGATACCAGCTAGGATCAAAATAATTTTTTATCTTGAAATCATGCATTTAAAGTAATTTCCGCCAAAATTAGAACATAAAGGGCTACTAAAACACGTAAATATAGAAATTCGAGAGACTCCATCAGTATTCTTGTGTGTGAAATGTCCACAGATATTTATTATTTATTTATTTATTTATTCTAGAAATCGTGAAGCCAATATCCATTGATCACGTGATGTTTTTTTAGCAATTTTTAACCCCTCCCTTGGTGATACGTGGTAAAGGTTTAAGGTACTATTTGAAACACATAATTTAAAAAAAAAAACATTGCAACGGGCAGGCAAGAGAACCAAGTTCGCCCCATGATATTTCGTGATTTTTATCTCCAGGGGGGGGGGGGGGGGGGGGAGGGAGCGCCTCACGTGACTAACGAACGTTGCAACGTTGCCTAGAGGTAAAATAACAGTGAACAGCGGAAAAATAATCTCTAGTCACGTCATAGTGCTCGGTAATTATACGCCATACTTGTTTACAAATTTATACATGCCAATATTAATGATTTATCTGTAGTTACCCCTTCAAACTCGAAGCTCATATCGACGAGCCGCGGCCGGCTGAGAGTCACACGCGTGTTCAGTTTCACTCCGTTCAGTTTGTCGAAACGCACGAACGTGTACGAGAACGACGGCTCGAGTCTCGTCTCACGGGAGCCGCTCACGTTGAAGCTCATGTCCACGTGGCTTTGTGTTTTCTGAAAAAAAAGTTTACTATTTGTAGTTTCAAAAACCGACTTCAAAATATGCAATTCGTTTACTTGGGCGACATTTTATCAGTAAATTTGTAATAAAAACCAAAGTACTGAACCGATTTTGATAAAATTTATATGGGATTACCAAATAAAACAAGAATCATCAAAAATAATGCACAATTGGCGGAGTATTCACTAAACAAACATAAAAAAACATACATTCGAATTGAGAGCCTCCTTAGAAGTCGGTTAAAAGAGTTTATATGCTGCGCTTGCGCTCTTTTATTAACGTTTAGGGTTTCGTAGTACTATGAGCAACTATAATTTCTTTATCTCTTTATAACAGCAACTTTATTCACAGACTTGCTGCTAAATCTAAATAAGACATGTGTTTTAAATAAAAACAACTGGTCACTCACGTCTGTTTTGAGTCAGAAAAAAGACGTGGGTGACCCTTAGTTTTTATTTAAAATATGTGAATTGGACCTTTGAGTAGCAAAAAAAAAAAAAAAAGTTTTTTTTTTTTTGTAAACTGACAATCAGGAATGACCCCAACTTTCGAAACCGATCAAGAAATCTTTATGACCATTACAATAACAGCGAAAAAGTAATCATTCAAAATAGTTTGGACGATGTCACTCGGCTTCGACTCTTATTGCATTGACATCAAACTTTTTTGGTCAGTTCAATCTCGCGTAAAAAAATGTGGGTACAAAAAGAAACTTACAATATTCTTCAAAACAGCATAAAAATCATACACTGGGTACGCAGTAAACTGCATAGCCAACTCTCCAAACAAATCGTGTCTGTACCCCGACGCTTTCTCACTATACTGTCCGTCTATCTTTATAGTCTGCTTCGGGTTCTTGTAGAACTGGTAGTCTAGTTGCAGTTTAGTGCCGTGGGTTGGTCCGTTGATGGTGTAAAATCCGATGAGATGGCTGGCTAGTTGTTTAGTTTGGAAGTCAGCCTGTATGTCGCATTGGGTGATGCCGCCTTTTGATTTTACTTTGATTAAACCTGCAAAGAAATAACTCTACATAAACGAGTCTCCCTGGCATAGAGGCCTTATTATCATCATCTCCGCCATAAGAAGTCCACTGCTGGATATAGGTCTCCCCTATGGACTTCCAAAATGACCGATTGGAAGCGGCTTGCATCCAGCGTCTTCCCGCCACTTGTATGAGGGCATCTGTCCATCTCGTGGCTGGTCTTCCTACGCTGCGCTTGCCGGTACGTGGTCTCCTCTCGAGATCTTTTCAGTCTCATCGGTCATCAGTTCTACGTGCTATGTGCCCTGCCCACATTCAACATGCTAATCCGCTATGCTATGTCGGTGAGTTTCATACGTCTACGGATCTCTTCTTCTCGGTAAGCGCGCTCTATCGTAGATCGCAACGCCGCTTAACATCAGGCGAGTTAGCGGTCAAGCGCAAACCTATTCCTACATAAAAAAATAAAACTTACCGGAGAGTTCAGCAACTCTGTCATTATCGACGACCCAGTAGGCATGCGGTATCCAGACGAACCCGTGCTTTATATCGTGTCTCTGTAGGGACATCACGCTGTCGAACTGCTTGTTCCCATCCACGTCCAGGCTGGCTTCCAGTGATTTGTCGTACGGTAGGTTCTTGTATTTAGCTTTGGCTTTTATCGTACTTTTGGAGGATTGGAAGGTGACCGAGGCGTCAGATGACGTGTTGGACAGGCTTAGAAGGGCGTTGAATGAACGTTTCTCCTGAAATAATTAAATGGTTATTTTTCGCTAAGGTTTTATATGTTCACAAACAGCTTGGTTGATTTGACTCTTATTGCATAAAAAAGGTTTGGTCTATGCAAACGAGCTCCATCGTCGACTGCTACATTATTCTATCAGGTGAGATTACGGACTGGGGGGTTACTAGAATCTTAATAACAATCTTATTTCAATAAAACTGCGCCCCGCGGTTTCAACCGCGTGGTGTTCGATTATGTTGTTATTGTTTAGTGTATCCCACAAGAACTGTCAAATTTTTCGGGATAGAAAGTATGCCAGATCTTTCTACATAGTATAAGTAATAATCCTGCCAAATTTCGTCCAAATTTCAGTGAAGTCGAAATTCGGTCAAAGTTTCGGCGTCCATCGGACACACCGTACAGACAGCCAGACAGACAAAAATTAATTAATTATAAAAAAATAAAAAAGACAGATTTTGGCCCGTTACAGGTTTATTATATGTATAGATTACTCTGATCTTTGTACAAACTTTGTCTCTCAACTGTAGTAAGAGAGAGACAAAAGAAACAAATGTTGAAATAAGACTGCTTTCATGTGGTACGAGGGCAATTCTCAGTAGCACAATGTATAGTCCAATTGTATTCTATTAGACCTTAAATCGGTCCGTTGTATAAAAAGAAACAACGATTTATTTGAATCCCCCTTCTGACCTCAAGCGTACCAGTATGAACCCAAAAAATTACTGAAAACCCAGATGTGAAATACAATTTTCTCGGTCTTTTTACTGAACTTTAACAATACATTTTACCAATTTAACCAACCACCAATTAAATTAATTTAATTTTCCCATTTTTTTATGAAGTGTTATCTATCTATCTATCTATCTAACCAGGAATATTGGTCAAGTGGGGTGTAGAAACATCTGAAGAGTATTTTGTTTACCCAAGGATTGCGTGAGACTCGCCATCTGTAGCACACGTTTTAAGCTTGTAATTACTAGACTAAGGGGTCCCTTAAAACTGATGAAAACTGTTACCCTACTGTTCTGTACAATCAACCATGATTTCTTAGGTTTCGCGTATGTTACTCACTGTAATTAAGCAAATTTTAACGGATTTATCGTCTCACCTGTGACCAGGGACACTGCAAAGTGTTCAGTCAGGTCTTCTATAGTTATAGTTTAAAAAAACGGGATCAACTGACTTCAATATACGCAATTTCGTTTACTTGGTTGACTTATTTTTTCCAGTGGTTTTAAAACCCAAAGTACAAAACCGAGTTTGATAATATTTTTATGGGACCACCTCTGAAGTATAACCTACCATACAAAAAAGAATCATCAAAATCGATTCATAATTGGGGAAGCAATCTCGTAACAAACATAGTCATATTGAGAGCCTCCTTCTTTTTGAAGTCGGTTAAAAATATCCGCGATAAATCTGTTAAAAGTTGTTTAATTTTAACGCATGATCGATTTATGAGCCACTTACATTACTGTTGGGCGTGGCGAATGAGAATCCAATGACGTTGGTAGTATCGTTCTTATCCCAGTTGTATTGGAAGGCGTATGTTTTGGCCGAGGGGTCCGCTTTCTCCAAGGAGAGGATGTATTTGGCCGGACCGCTCATCAGGAAGTATGGTGCGTTGTGTAGATTCGTCATGTCGGGGAACTGGAAGTCAGCAAATAATATTATCAAAAACTTAAATCTAACATATCGAAGCGGAAACACTCTAGGTGTTTCCGCTTCGAGGTCTCCAAGCTGGTACTTTTTCCTATTTCAAAATCTTCAAGCTGGTATTCTTCTTCTTCGATGTCTTCTAACTGGTAGTTTTGACGGCTTCGACATCTTCAAGCTTCTTCTGGACTTCTTGACTCTTCGAGCTCTTGCGCGAGAATGAGTTCATTGTCATCGACAGATTTCGTACATTTTATGTATTTCTTTCTCTCGCAGTCCAGCATTATTATTACAGTATCGAGACATATCGACTCAGTACAATAGAAATATATATTAGTTTACCTGATAAGAAGCGCACACTTTGATCCCAATAGCCTTGTCGAAAATAGACCAACTGCAAGTGTTCCTCTCTATCCTGTTCTGATTTAAGCCTTGCTGCTGATGCTCCTTCTCTCCGTGGAGGACTATCAGCTCGGATCTAAAACATTACACATACTGTTAGATTGTGGTATAACCTATTTGATATACAGCAAGCGTGTTGCCTCGCAGACTACATACACAATCAGTAGTCTGATAGTATTTACCCGACTGCGTAAGAAGGAGGGTTATGTTTTTCGAGTGTATGTATGTATGTATATATATTTCTTCGACACGCTCTAGAGCCTAAACGGATTGACCGATTTTGATGTGAGTGGTGTCAATAGATTCGTCTTAGTTGTGAGAGTGACACTGTGTACATCAAAATTTAAAAAAAAAAACATAAGTTAGGCTGCAAGAACCTCTTTTCTGCAGTCGGGTATTTTGTTTCTCTTTTACCATTGATACTTGTTTGTCTCATTAGTTGACCCGAGGCGCTTTAACAAAAAATATAACTCAGGCGCCCGCCCGCTCGCTGGGTCGACGATAGTGTAAAAATCGGACAAACCAAAAAACAAAAAAATTGGACAAGATTGGCGCAGGACCGAGATGAATGGAGTACAAGAAGAGTACGGATAAGAGTAAGCATACTCAGCAGTGGGCGACGATAAGTTTAGTAAACTCAAAAATAAAAATCGGTCCATCCGGCTGAGAGCTACGGTGCTACAGACAAACACACAGATACACACGTCAAACTTTTAACAACCACTCTTTTTGGGGTCAGGAGTAAAAAAATTGCAGACTTAAAATTGACAGTTTTTGACACGGGTAGGTGAAGTATCATTGCAAAAATTTACAAGTTGACGAATCTTCACTCCAGCTCTTAGCTGTCAATTATAGTGCTTATATAAAGTGTTATCGCCAGTTTGACTTTCACTCTGGTCGAGAATAGCCAATTTCACCCGATAGTCCTTATTGACACAGTAATAGAGTTGCAACTCACTTAGGAGCGAAACTTCTTGCATCAGGCAGCCCTAAATCCAGTCTCCGCATCTCATTGCTAGTTTGGCCTCTACTCCAGTGGAAATTTATAAACGCCATTTTACTCTAAAGTCCCTTATTGGACCAGCAATAGAGTCGACACTCACTTGGCAGCGAAGATTTCCTGTTTGTCATCTGGCAGCTCCAAGTCGAGCCTGATCAGGCGCGCGCCCCTCACAGCCAGTTTAGCCTCCACTCCGGTGGCGGTGTAGAGACGCCAGTTCACTCGAATGCCGCTGGAACTCAGGCCGTCGGCTATGACGCTCATTGTCGCTGCTATATTTACTGCCACGCTACGTAAAATAATGGAATTCTTATTCATGTATACTGATAAAAACATAGAAGTAATGGGCTTAGGATGCGAGTCGCTTCTAGTTAAGTGAAGCAACTTTTTTTTCAAGACAGGCCTTTTGAGGCCTGTTACGTCGCGGTGACCGTCACTGCACACGACAGGTAAGCTTAATTTGGCCTCATTTCACTTCCTAACTCTGTAACAAATACGCCTACACACATAAGACAGTATGCTGGTCATGCACACATTTTGATGAGGTTGTTGGCTTCACCTATGAACGAAAATTTGAATGGAACTCTATCAGTTTAAGGTCATTACTTTAAGGACAAAGGTTATAGTGGTTCATAGTTACGAAGTCAATAGATGTACATATGTAATGGTTTCTTAGTTTTTCGCGATTATTAAATTCAATGAGTCTTATGCCATTCTGAAATCATTGGGTCATAAAACATATTTGAGAAGAGTATGAATAAGTATCATCTAATCAATCATATTTCACATTACGGCGAGGTAATTACAAAAGAGATAAAGGGTTAATTTTTATCATTCAAAATCAAACCTTATAATCATCTAAAAAATCTATACAACCCTTACCTGGGGCGCAGTTTGCCTTCAAAGTCGAGATTACCGCTCTGCATGTACTTATCAACCATCGTCCCCGACATCTTGGTATTTACGTAGCTGGTCCCCATGAGATTCATATTCATGGGCAGCCCGCAACCAGTCGGTATCGAGAACGTGGTGTCGAGGAATAGGGACGCTTTGTTGTACGAGATTTCCTGTAACGTATATATAGCGTGTGTTTTGTTAAATCTTACTATGGAAACTAGCGTGACTAGACTGTAAAAAAGGAAGCAGTTCTATGTTTTAGAACACCTTTGTGTGTGATTTTTTTACATTAGATAGGTATACGATTGACCACCAACTAGCCTGATGTTAAGCGACGGTGTGGCCGAGGATGGAGCTCGTCGATCTAGAAGATATCTATTCACTCTAGCCTTGAAAATTCCAATTAGATTAAATTAGATTCTGCTGCTTTCATATAGTTCCTTAAAAAATCTAATTCATTCGTTACAGTTCAGTTTTTTAAACTATATGCTTGTCTCTTTGACCGATTTTTCTTTGAAATATTTATCTTTCTTTGAAACATCGGAAATTTAAATATTGTATAAAAAAGCTTATTCTTACCTTCCCAGAAAGTATCTCCAAAACTCTCATCTGAGGGTTAATCTTCTGTAACGCTTCGAAAATCTCTTCGTCACCCTCCGCGTTCCAATAGGATATCTCATTCCCGAAGATCTTAACCCCCAACTCAGCCAAGGGAAAACGGTGCTTAAGAGCTTCATTCTTGTAGTTCAGATCGTCTATTTTAGCTCGCATGCCATCCGCTTCGTTCGCCGAACGCATGAAGCGCATTTCGTTGATTTTGTCGACGATTTTATTCTTGTTGAGAGGGCCGTTTGAGCCGAAGAAGCTTTCGAAGTAGCGTTCGAAGCCTTCCGCGCGAGCTTTCATCTGAGAATTATAATTCTTTTTTCATCCCATCTATTCGAAAAGGACGACTTGATTTCTATAAGAAACTTTTAGCGGGCAGTAATGAGTTTTTAATCCACTTTATTTTTGAATTTGGAACATCTTAGTGTTCAGCGCCAAATAAAACGAAATATTGTTTGAATAAAGACTGGCTGGTACGACGGCCCATAGTCGCGCCGCCGGCTGATTTTATTATTAGATACTATTTAATTTCAATTTAGTTATTTCTCTATGTTTTATTAAATAATAATATTACAATAAAATATGAGGCGCCTTTTATTTTCTCATAGAGGGTGATGAAAAGTAGAGTGTATCACGCGGGCGCAATATATATTTTTGGCTCGGGCGACGAACTTCACGTTTAACACGTTTACATCACTTTTTTATTTTATTTTATAGAAGATAGATCTACGATTGACCACTAACTCGCCTGATGTTAAGCGACGGTGTGACTTTCTCGCACTCGTACAAGTGATTGTGTTAAATCAATTAATGTTTATACACAGATTACTATAAACATTCAAAATAACATAATAAAAAAAACAGATCACGTTCTCGCCAAAACTTTATAAGGATTCTCTCAGTGAGAATTTTCTCACTGCATACACCATTAAATGTCATTTGTTGGCACTGACGTGAGATAGGACATAAAATCGCGTTCATCATCACTTAAAGCTGGACTAAAAGAAAAATAAAAATATAGAATGTACCAGCTGCTTCTCTTCTCTACCATACTGTAAAAGTCAATTAAGGGACTGACTGTTGACTCCTGTCATTCACCACAGCCAACATCACATCTTACCCTCTAATACCTTCTAACCCTAATAACCTCTCCTTCTCATCTAACCCTCTAACCACGATCAAGTGTGGCGTCAAAAGGCCTGATGATCTTCGATGCTCTGCCTAGGCGTGATTTTTATATATGTATGTATGTATTGCTTACTTCGAAAATATTGATGGATTCGCCGAACATATCGACAGTCAGATTGAGAGACAGAGAGCGGGGAATGTACGAGTCCGGAGAAAATACCACGTTCGCTTCGTAGTTGCCACCTGAAAAAAAGGCACATTTTTTTAAATTACAGACTTGAATTTTGAGACATCTTGCCCGATTGAGCGAAAATGTGACGTAGGACGCAACACTTACAAATACGTAACATTTTATTCTGAAGCGAAAGTAACTCTGACTATATTACCTTTTCACGCCCAAACGGCTGAACCGATTGTTATGAAATTTGGTAGGGATATCGCCGGGCACCTGGAGACAGGCTACATTATATCATTATCATTCTCACCACTGCGCGGGGCACAGTTATAAAACAAATAAATTATATTATTGTAGATCAAACCTTTCCACTAAGAAATACGCTAATCTAGACAAAAACCCGGCCAAGTGCGAGACGGACTCGCGCACGAAAGGTTCCGTACCATTATCTATAAAGACGGAAAAAAAAACACGTGTGTTGTATGGGAGCCCCCCTTAAATATTAATTTTATTTAAATTTAATTATTTATGTTTGAAGTGAATAATATAACTCAATATTCTGTGAATATTTCAAGCGTCTACCTGTTGCGGTAATCAATATCGAGCAAAAAAGTCACGTTTGTTGTATGGAAGCCTCCTTAAATATTTATTTTATTCTGTTTTTAGTATTTGTTGTTATAGCGGCAACAGAAATACATCATCTGAGAAAATATCAACAGTCTAACTATCACGGCTCATGAGAAACAGCCTGGTGACAGACGGACAGACAGACAGCGGAGTATTAGTAATAGGGTCCCGTTTTACCTTTTGGGTGCGGAACCCTAACATCAGATTTACTTGCGATTTAGTCAACTCGGCACCACTTACCAGCGTTATACTGATCGAAGAACACGCCCTGTTCATAATTTCTGGAGAACATTCGGAAGTCGGGACTGTCTTCCAACTGGGGCATGGTGTTCCCAGACAGCAGACCTTGGATCTCCACGCGGGACGGGAGAGAGGACTCCCCCAAGTTCTTCAGGTGACTCCACACGAATGTTGCGGCTGAAAATGAAACTTGAATTAAGAGAATTGTTCGCTTGGACGACTTCTTCTTCTTTTTTGTATTGGACCCGCATTAAAGCATTTGCCAGTGTCAAGTATAAGGATTTTTTCAAGTTTCTTTAATAAAACAAGTTGTAAATGTCCTAGTCACAATCTAAGTCACGTATACAGTCAAGTCAATTTAAGTCAAGTCCTGCTTCAGTAAAGTGGTGGCGACTTTACTAGAAACTTCTATAGAGTTTTGCCGACAACGTAAAATCACACGTTTTACTGCTTTATTTTACTTGGCCACACTCACGCACTTTATCGAACACTTAATGAATAAAACACCACCATTTTTATAGCATTAATGTTCAAAATAACACAGGTTTAGGAAAATAAAACAAAACAAGAACACGTTACTAAGACGTTCCCGCCAAAACTCCCCTCTCACGACTTCAGTAGCTTTATAATCGCCGATTATTTTTTTTGTGTTTTTACGTAGTTGTTTAACAGACGATAAACGATAGTCTGAGCCATATAATCTGTTACACAATAAAGGAACAGAGCTGGATCGCTGACCAATGAGAGCTCTGATTTTTTGAAATTACGAACTGTCAACATATTTTACAAGATTAAAAATGAATGAACTTATAAAAATCGTCGTTTGTAAAACTAGAAAACAACATAATTTTGCGTATAAATTTCTAAACATGATTTATATGACTGGCCTTGTGGCTCAGTTGGTAGTGTGTTTACGTCTACCTGCTGAACTGAAAGGTCGTGGGTTCAATCCCCACCCAGGGCAAACATTTGTGTGATGAGCATGGATGTTTGTTCTGTGTCTGGGTGTTTCTATGTATATGTATATATTTACAAAAAAAAAGTATATATGTATTCTATCAGACATCTAGTTCCATAGTACAAGCTTTGCTTAGTTTGGGCTAGATGGTGTTGTGTGAAATGTCCACAAATATTTATTATTTATTTATATATGTATGAAAATTAACTTGGATCAAATTGAGATTTTTATCGAATATTTGTTAAGTTTTTTTCTAGTTTTGCAAAAAAATTCATCCAGTCATTTTATGCTTTATGCGCGAGCGAGACGGACGATGGTCGGACTACGCACTCTTAATACATAGTGTTTTGTATTTACACTCTGACCATACCTATTATCTTTTAAAATTAAATTACCGGTGATCAATAAGAGCTCGTAATTCCGAATCAAACATCTCACTGGTCACCAGTTAGTTCATACTCATTATAAGACAGTTTAACCAACTGGTTTGGCGATTGGTTGGTTGTTCTTCTTGTTTCCGTACAACAGGCCCTGTATGTATTTGTTGTATTACCCACAAATGTAAATGTTCAATAATATCTTATCACTTTATTTTCTTACAAGTTTTTACTAGATTTGTTAATTTATTTTACCTATATAGCAATCCAGAAGCCATATCTAATAATGATAAAATATGTATATTGTATAAATATGTAAGTGTATATGTAAATTGTAAGATCCTGCCTAGTGTTATTATTTATTTATCACGACACAAACATATGAAATAGCGAAGTAGTATGTACCTAGCAAAACCACTTTATTTATATCATATAATTTACCCTCATAATCATGTTTTAAAAAGAATGTATTCACTCACCTAACATTTTGTTAGTTCAAAGTTTTAAAAGGCGCACTTAGCCTATAGAACGATTTAATCAATAATATAATTTGTAACCTAAGCTATTTAAGCTAAGTCTATAAACTGTATTTGTCATTATGATAATAAAGTACTTCTTAAATCAAAATCAATCATTATAAGACAGTAATGAGAATCCAAACTATATAGTACTCACCTTGATTGACAGTCTCGTGCTTTAGCGAGTGGAATATTTCTCTTATAGTCTTCAAATCTGGACACCTCATGACTTGCAGGTACGACGCGATACGCACTTCTATGTCCACTAAGTCTGCGCGAAATGTCTCTAAGAAGTATTCACTGAAAATTAAGGATAAGATGGATTAGATTAGTTAAAATTAAGTATAACATAGGTTAGATTAGTTAAAATTAGGTATACTATAGGTTAGATTAGTTAAAATTAAGTATAATATAGGTTAGATTAGTTAAAATTAAGGAGAATGGCGGTTATATTAGTTAAAATCAAGGATTTATTTAACACTTTAATGCACACAATTACAAAGTAACAAGCTGTAAAATAGGAGGACTTAATGCTAATGTAGCATTTTCTGCCAGTCATCCTCATAGTTAAAGAGAGACAGGATGTAGGCGTGCTTCAAACCTTAGGTATATGAAAATATAATTATAAAACACACTATATAACATACTAACTAATAATAATATTTAATACATACTATATATACATAAAACATACGAAATATATACTTACATGGACGAATATACATAAATATGTTTACAAATGAATAATTATGAAATGATTAAGGAGGTAACATTGCTTACAAATAATGCTCACGTACTGATCTTTTGAATATTTCTTTTGATGGTGCTTGTCTGATATTAAGAGGGATAATAATATAGGTGAGATTAGTTAAAATTAAGAATAAGATTGTTATTAGCTAAGGTAGAGATCAATGTGCGCAGCTATCTCTTTCGCGCATCACAACATTTTTAAACACGTAAAATCACTGCATAGAGATATTAGAAAAGTGAGAAACTGATTTGTTTATTTAGATATGAGAAATATTTGGTTAAAAAAAACTTTTATTCAGATATCACTGATACTGGCGACACAGTAGTGAAAAAAAAGATATATTTTCCTATTCCTCAGCAAATGTAAAAGATATCAAAGAAAAACTTTTTCACATTTTTTTCATACATTTCAGTTTCTCACATTTTTAATATCACTACTAAATTATTTTATATGTTTAAAAATTTAGTGATGCACGAAAGAGACAGCTGCGCGCTTTGAGTCGATTCTTAAATATGCTCATTCTCGATGAATTCATCACTTGACGATCAGAATTTCTATGTAATTTCCGTCGGTGTAAATCCGTCACTTTTTCAAACTCCTTGCTAGGTATAGTAACATTTTTAAACAATATTGTCGGTTAATCTCATTGGTAATGAACCAATTAAAAAGTAGCATTTTTTTGATGATGATGCCTGATGCCAAAACCTTGATTTATGTATAGACGGCAATGTATATATACAGTACCGTGTCTCAACGCAAGGCGTCCTTCTAAACGCGTCGATGGCCGCCAGCCTGATGGGTACCGGGACCATGCTGTCGCCTATAAGGTTCAGGAGTACGTCCGTAAACTGCTCTTTGAAGCCACCGATGTTACCGAGAGCCTTCATCGCTATCATGATCTGAAAACGACGAACAAGATTGCCATTGTTACAGGTTTTTACCCGACTGCGCAAGAAGGTTACGTTTTTCGAATGTATGTATATGTATGTTTCTATATTACCTTCTACACCCTAAACGGATTGACCGATTTTGACGAACGAGGTGTCGTTAGGATTGCCTTTACACACTGAGTCTATGCAATTTTTTTTGTAATAACAATAATAATACAACTCTAGCTAAAATAAAATAAAAAATCTTAACAGACGAACTTTTTCATAACAAATATAACTATGATTTTACAAAAAAAAACATAAAATTAAGAATAAGTTTTTTTTTTAAGAATGTTCATTTGAATAAATTATACAACAGCTTTGCGCATACTATCTCACAAAACGTACAATAACATCATATCAAGCGTAACTCAAACGTAAGTTACAGTAGAAAAATCGCTCTTTTGCAGTCGGTATTTTATTTTCCTTTTATGTATACTTTTTTAATATTTATTACTCTATCATTTATAAACTGATTCAAAAAGAATCCTAGTCATGTAATAAATACTTATTTATACTTGTTTCATTTGACATAATTGTCGGTGTCTCCGCTTCGGCCGCGTACGTAACTATTGTTTCGTAACTAGTTACGTACGAAACATAATTCTTCGTACGATACTGTCTCAGTGATTCAAAAACAAAGTTACTTACATTTTGCCTATCACCCCTAGTTTTGATGACTCCTTTCGCCGCTATACCCGTCACTATCGCTTCGAACTCTTCCAGAATCTTCTTTGGAGTTTCTTCTTCACAACACTCCCTCACTATAAGTAGAAAGAGTAGAAATATTTCAAAGATAGCCAATTTTCATCCTATATACCTTAATAATAAAGATCAAATTTGATAAACAAAATTAACCTAACTCGACACACCCTCACACTTTCAACGACAGACAAGTTTTTTCTTAAATAACATTGTAACAAATTTCAAAATTGATTAACAACTTATGCAATCAAATTATCTTAACCCAATTCGTGGATATATCTCAATCAGATTTGAACTTAAGAATAATAGACAAAAGAGGTATTTTCGTGTGTATCACTTACAAGCTTTCCCACTATGTTTGCAGTAGGAATGCACCATAGAGGAGACGGTGAAACTGATCACTTTATCGTACTTCTGGCTTCTGAGTAGTTCCAGCATGCTGTCTAACATCGCTAATTTTGGCCTGAAAAAATAGACTCTAATGAATTGCAATTATTGTGTACCACTATTAAAACTTTTGTAGTTCGACCATCGTTTGTCTCGCTCGTGCACTCCACCATATTTGAAGTTATAAAAAGACTGCATCCTAAATAATATTATGAAAGCGATAGTAACTGTCTGTTTGTTACTACTTCACTGCTTATCGGCTGAACCAATTGTTACGAAATTTGGGAGCCTGGGAAAGGACATAAACTATATTTTGCCATCATCACCGTTTTTCATCACGGGGTGACGCCGCGGAGCGCAGCCAGTGAACTTATAAAAACAATAATTAAAGACCGCACTACAAAGCAACATCACAAATTTTCGACAATAATTTCATTTTAAATCAAGTTAATTTTCATACATAATTTTTTTTGCTAATTCGTAACGTAAAAATGAATTTTATGTATGAAAATTAACTTGTATCTTATATCTTCAAAAATGTCAGTATGCGCGAGCGAGACGAACGATTTCAAACAATAAAAACGACAACTATTAATAAGTATTAATAGTGGTCGTTTTTAATGTTTGAAATTTTGAAATTGTTTGATATTCAAATAAAGCAAGTTTTCATTAATTTTTGTAAAAAAAACGAATAAATTTACCCTAATCATTATACTATGGTGTCAATAAAGTATTTTTGTATTGTATTGTATTGTACATTTGAATATACAGACAAATATATATTTTATTTTATTTGTTTATTTGTATATATATTAAAATAGTTTTTTATGTAGTCTTAAAGTGTATATAGTAAAGGTATAGTTATAGTTCTTAGTATAGTATTTTCTTACATATCGTTTCTGTGAATACAAATGTCATACATAAAATAACAGTCGCTTTGACGGTCAAAAGCAGACAAATATAATATTTAGCAAATCGGTTAACCTGCTAAGGCTAAAAGAGATATTACAATAATATAAACTGAATAAACACATTATCCATTTCAGTTTTTTTAAACTATAATTATTACCCGACTGCTTTACAGTCGGGTAATAACTATAGTTTAATAAACTGAAAAATCAAATTCATAATGCGCATATTTATTTTAATAAAAGTAATTTAAAAAAAAAAACGACTTCAATACTGTTCGATGAACTGAAGAGGGAGAAATAACAACAGCTGTTACATAATACAGAAAAATTAAAACAAAACTGCGTCTGTGCGTGTTTCCCTTACACATATCAAATGTTATCTTACCTAGGTATCATTGCCATAGACATGAGCCACTCGTGTCTGGTCTCCTTGTCGACCTCGTCCCGTATTAGCATGTCCTTTATCAGTTCCACCGATCCGGTGCTGGCTATGTACGGTAGAGCGTCCTTCATGTGCTTACTGAAACAACCAATCAGGTATTAGCGAACGATGTTCTAGCCAATCAGGAGTGTTGTTAGCCAATCAGAAGTGTTGTTAGCCAATCAGAAGTGTTGTTATCCAATCAGGATAATGTTTGCTATAGGTAGAAAACAAGAAGGATGGTATGTTTGACTGTAAAATGTCACCGTTGCTGTAACGACAAAGTGATCTCTTTAAAAATTACACACATCCGACGGGACTTGAAACCGCACTATCCCGATCTGTACCTCGGAGCGTTTACCAGTTTGGCTACGGAGGTGTCACGTGGTATGGTCGAAACTTTCGAACAGTCTTTTTGCTTAAATCAATCAAGCGTTGGTGGCGCCACCTGTACACACGCTTCAAGCGTGCAATTACTCAGTCGGACCCTTGACAGGTTCCATAGACAGACGAGAGATGTCGCATATCTGTAAATTCGAATATTTACTAGCATAAAGTCGGCGAATACAAACAAAAATACCGGTCCACGTTATTGATGCGTATTTCACAGGAATGCATTTTTTTACCGCCATCTCTGTTTCCTGAGAACTACAATCTTGGAATTTTCAAGGCAAGTGAATAGATATCCTACATCGACGAGCTTCATCCTCGGCCACACCGTAGCTTAACGGCGAGTCGGTGGTCAATCGTAGATCTATCTTGCGTAAAAAAAACATACTCACACAGCTCCGTCGCAGATGGTCGGCGCTCGGGTGAGTAGTTGCGCGAGCGCAGGGTATTCCAACGGCCGGGCGGAGCGCACGAGTCGCCCCCACAGCCCCACCGTCGAGCTACTGTCCATGTACTCGTCTACGTTCGTGCGGACCGTTTCAGAGTTGTCTTTCACCCTGTAAACCAATGATAATAGATAATAATAACTTTATTTGTAAAAACAATTTGCACATATAAAACACTATTTAAATACATTTTTTTTAACTTAGGTAAAATATAAATTATATGCCTGAACTAGATATTTCTGTTTGTCAGGCGAGATGTAGGCAAACAATTAATGTATTACAAAATCACTTATATAAGTACTACGTTTTTTATATACTATCTTAAATAATTTATGAGAAATCTAAGCAAACAATGCACTAGGCAAACTAATCGTAAACTATTAATAATGATGTATTTATTATACGTAGATAGGTTATCTCCGGCTTTGCGTGGCAAGCCTCAAGTAAGATAATTTCCAGACTCGTCTTCAGCGTTGACACGTCTGGCAACGCTGTTGGACGCGTGTCGTGACTCGTTAACAGTGACAATGTCATCCTGTGTGTTTAGAAAGTGCAACACGAAGACATATAAGGCCTTAAGTATATGATCTTATCCTCGAAAGTGTTGAGTAGTAAGATTTGCCATGCTTTTACTTCATATTCAATGAGTATAAGTATACTATAGATAAAATCTCATTGCTGCAAATAATATCATTGATATTATAAAGGCGAAAGTTTGTGAGTGTGTTTGTATGTTTGTTCCTTCTTCACTCCCAAACGCCTATTTGATGAAATTTGGTATGGAGGTATGGTCGTGCGCGTAATCAACTTATAAAATCAAACGATGACATGATTTTTCCACGTTCCCAACTACAGACCAGTCGATCGAAGTGTAACTCACATGCAGAGCAGTTTGAGCACTTCTCTCGCCATCTTCAGGCTGCCAGTGTCGTCTCCCGAGTACGGCGTGTGGTAGTGGAGCAGATTGGAACGTCTCAATATCTCCGCCCATGCTGGAATGGGGAACGGAAAGGACGGATCACGTTACTGATGTAAAAAAGACTAAGGCCTCATTTACGTAGACGCGGGACGTCACGCGTCGCGTGTGGCGTGGCGTCTCGCAGCGCGTCAGACGTTTTTTATGTTTACGGAGCGGCGGCGCGTGCAGCGGCACGTTACATCGCACGCGTAAACACAAACATATAGCAATATTCGATCTTGTTTATAGAGACGCGAGACGGGACGCGTGGCGGTGCCCGCCGCTGTGCCCGCGGCGATTACGAGTGTGGGGAAGCACGCGGCTGACACCGCTGCGGCGCACGCGGGGCGGGGTTCAAACCGATACCGACTCCGACTAGAAGGTTCCGCCGCGGGCATCGTTTCATCGAGAATTGACGCTACGTGCGCCGTGGCGGTGCACGCCACGTGAGACGGTGCGGTGCCAGCCGCGGGCTCCGCCACAAAAAACGCTTCATTTCAAACAAATATGTGTAAAATCGCTTCTCCGTAAACGCACTCATACAACGCCATACGTTTGAATTCAATGCGGGCCGCGCCGCACAACGCGACGCGCGACGTCCTGCGTCTCCGTAAATGAGGCCTAAGATCACTACAAAATATACGGATGGAGTACGCAAAAGGCGACAATATAACTACAGTTTAATAAATTAAAAAACACGGTTCAAATTATTGTATTGTCATCGGGCCTCGATAAGTCTACAAAGTTTGAATGAAATCTGACCGTTTGAAGTGGGTCAAAATCAAGTCCAAAGGAGTCGGTTACAAACAAACAAACATGTATACAGGTGAATCTAATAAAAGCGTGTCAAAAAAGTTTGCTGTCACGGGACGTGTGTACAAGCGGTGAACGCATCAAATATACTATCTAATACATAGCCATACGTAGTATACAACTCACACATAGAAGTAACGAAGTGTATAGTATACTTGCACGCACACATAATGGAGTCGAGAGCTAGCATAGTAAGGGCATGACGGTATGAAAGAGTGTCACGCCATTTTCCGTCACGGCGTACGAGTTGGTTTTGCTTCCAAGACGCGCCAAATGCCAATATAATATGTTTCAAGTAAATATGGTAAAAAAGTATCTCAAGACCAGGCTTCAAAATAAGCAATTTTGTTCTAAAAACCAAACTACTTAAACCGATTTTGATGAAATTTCTATGGGACAAATCTGAAAATATATCCTTTCAAACAAAAAAAAAAAAAAAACTTAAATACTGAACCTTTAAAAAAAAACCAAATCGGTTTATAATTGACCGTGTGCGATTAGAAAACAAAAAAAAAATATAGCCGACTAGGAATCCTCCTTCGTTTTCAAGTCTGAAAAAATACAAATTCTTACTTTTAGGCTGCGCCTCCATAACTTCGCTGTCAGTCTTGTTAACCTCATCTATCAGCACCAGGTCTTGCACGACGGTGGTGATGGCACCCGATGAGTTCTTCCCCGAAAACGGCAGGAAGAGATGCCGCTCGCGACAATTCACCGCCTTGTATATGTGGTGGTCGACGGTGATGCGGCATTTGCTCTCCGATTTAAGTACGGGCCATGTTTGGAATTTCTAGAAAAAAAAAACGAAAAATAATCAGCATCTATAATAATAAAAAAACTACATGCCCGTTTACATAAGATTTTCGTGGTGTAATGTTACGCTTGATAATTAAGATGTTTAGTTTACGATTTCGCGAAAAAATATGCTCCGAATCGCTGTAAAAATTAACGTAATTCTTGTGAATCACATTTTTTTGCTTACATGTTTGATCAGTACTCACCTGACGGAAAGCGTATTTTTTTTAACGCAAGATATCTATTCACTCTAGCCTTGAAAATTCCAAGATTGTAGTTCTAAGGAAACAGAGATCGTCGAATGGATCACGCTTGCCCATGAGATGAACAGATGCCTATTCACACTCACTCACTCACTTATTTGTCTCAGGAACTTACAAAAATTCCAGCCACAACGTGTTAAACAAAAAATGTATCACAATGGTTACATTACAGTGACTGCCCTACCAAGACAGCTGCTCCTACAATTGTTAATAAATCTTGCAAGAATAGCAAATGTTGTCCAGTTTTTCTGTATTGTATTTGTTTGTATTAAAATCACGAATGATTAGGGATTTTCTACACAAATCCGCTCTATTATTGACCACAATGTCGCACAAAATTTAAAGAGTCGGCCGCGATTGAAAAATACATACATTTAATACAAGTATATATATATTTTGAATATTATGATCATGATGATATATTTTATAAATCTCAGTGCCTTAAGTCGAAAGTTTACAACCAGTGTGTGTTACCAATGATGACATACGGCACTGAAGCGTGGTCACTCACTATGGGCCTTATAAGGAAGCTCAAGAGGACGCAAAGAAATATGGAGAGGGCTACGCCCGGAGTCTGTTTACGAGATTGAATAAAAAATAAAGAGAATCGTAAATGTACGAAAGTCAACGACACAGCACAGCGGATTAGCAAGTTAGCAAGTTGAAGTAGCAGTGGGCAGAGCACGTAGCACGTAGAAATGATCACCGGTAAGCGAAGCGTAGGGAGACCAGCCACGAGACAGATGACCTCACCCAAGTGGCAGGAAGCACAATCGGAAATCCAAGGAGAGACCTATGTCCAGCAGTGAATTTGTTATAAGTTGTTTGCTAAGATGATGATGATGATATTTATATATAGATGTCAGTACTTACGCTTTGAAAGTCATATCTGACAGTCTGCAGTATGGACATGTATTTATATCTATTGGTACACTGAGTGAGGTCTCGAGTCTTCACCAGTATTAGGCTGGTGTTTTCCTGGCCGCGCACTTTGTAGTCCACATTGCAGGTACCGTGGATGTCTTGCTGGAAAAGAGAGATTGTTCAATACATTATAGTTTTAAAATATGAAATCCGACTTTAAAATACGCAATTTTGTTCTATAAACCAACCGATTTTGACAAAATTTCTATAGGACCATAAAAAATATACAGCCGAATTGTTAATCTCCTTTTTTTAAGTCTATAAAAAGAGTGATAGGGGGTAATAAAAATATAACAGTATTTACTACATACAGATTTGACATTTGTTTTCAGTTTATGGCAGCAAAATGTTGAGTAAGGAATGGAAACTTCAAACACAAATTGGCTTATAAAATGACTTTAGTAAAACCAGGATTTTATAGCTATGAATAAGCTCATATTTTATATTGTTTTCCACCGGTAACGGTTACTGTCATTTTTAACCGACTTCAAAATAGGAGGTTATCAATTCGACCTTTATGTATTATTATTGTCAGAACTGCACAGTTTTACCGTCAGTTGTTTTACCTTTGTTTTTTTTTCACGAGTTTTTCATCAAAGTTATAGGTTTTAACAATTTTGCAACTAAATCGATACCTACACATTCATTCATAAAACCACGCCTATTTTCTCTTACAGGGTAAGTAGAGCATCACAGACTAGAAGACCGTTTGACACCACATTTGACTGTGAACAGGGTTACATGGAAGGAAGAGTGTATTCATTGGCTTGCAAAGACAGGGGGTCACCAAATTGCCTACATAAAATACTCTTTCTCTCAAGTCCCTTAACTAAATTTTACAGTACGCCCTGAAAGAGAAGCAGCAGAAAATATTCTTGTCAAAAACTACTACTAGTCTGTTCAATTAGAGGTCTAATGCGGTTTTGAGGGCGCTGCTATACTCGCTTCGTTATTTTGTTCAGTCGAAACCACAGAATACCATAATAGTAGTACATACTTTGAGACATTTGTTCCTCTTCCTGCCACAATTGAAGTATAAGTAAACAGAGACAACTAATATTCGACATCCCGTCGGATGAGTATAATTTTTGAACTGTCTATAAATCTAGGTATATACAACTAATGTTGCGTTACCTCAATGCCATTGAAGTTGATGTCGAACCTCTTCATGCTGTTCTGAAAGAGGGCCAGTATAGCCCTCTTGAAGTTGAGGACCCAGTCCTCTTCTTCCACATCGGGGCATATCTCGTGGATCACGCCATCGTGGAATGCAAACCTATGCATAAAATATACAAAATATTTTCTTATTCTATCTTTGAAATTCAATGTTTTGAAAATTACAAGCATTTTAACTTTATGCCATAATTATATAAAGATATATTAATATTTCGAAGTGAAGTCATGTGTCATCATACAATTTCTATACAATGCTTGTTTTGCAGTAAATAGACAGAATTTTCTCTTCTTTTCCACCGAAAACTTTGATTAGTTAAATATCAAAATTTCTTATTGTATGTGATCTGCGGGAGGCTGTCTCCATATTATTGAAATAAAGTAATGCACACACGATTATTAGTGTTTATTGAGTGAAACACACACACAGTTAATGTTACACTTCATAATGGGGTATGTAAAGTTTTTTTCAGTATTTTTTTTATATTTTTATTTGATAGATTGGATCATTTAAAAGAACTAATTTCAATATTTTTTTATTCTGTTTAGTATTTATTTTTTAATATTTTTTTAAAGATAAAATCGTGATGACGTCACAATTCCTGCTGAATAAGATGTTGCCATAGCCTACATGAATAAAAAAAATATGTCTAACTTGACGTTGACAGTGACATGTATATTTGTTTTCTCATATCAGATCATCCACCCACATTCTTCAGTTCAGTCACCCGTGGACATGGTGCATGTAACTGTGCCAAAATATCAGGAGCTCAAAATTAATGCGAACCAAATAATATAAATATCCCGTTAATAATAATACACATTCTTCATCTAGGTTTGATAGAATACTGACAACCATCTAACTGTTAGATATAATTTTAACATAAGTCAACATATCTGTATTTCATTATCATTTTCCTCCCAAACATATGCTTCTTCTAAATTTCTTCCACAATATTACTCGTACCTGAGGTCATTAACAGTAACAGCATGGACAAATTTCTCTGCTCGCTCCACCGGATAGTTCTCATCTTGATCTGTGAGCGTTACTTGATTCAGCTGCAGAAGACCCTCACATGGTGTTACAAACTGTATTATCACCTGGAACATAAGGTAAAAACTTTCAGCTCATAAGAACCTTTTAGAAACAACCTTTTTTAAGTATAAAAAATATGACTACTTTGTTGATTACTTGAAGATAAGAGTGCTCATGATGACAAAACAATGAATCCAAAGTTATTATTTTTTTTTTATTTGCTTCAAGCGATTCCATGCCCAATTTTGGCTCTCTAAATCATATCAGCAGAAATGTTTGCTTACACTTTTTTGTACCCTAAAATGTTATTCAATTTAGATTTTATAACCAATTGGAATCATAAGGAATCAGAAATGCTACGCTATGCTAAGCTCTACGGAACGCTTTTTGCAAATTTCTTTATAACTCTAAAGTTAAAAATTTTAGGAACCATAGAACTCCCTAATTACAAATAGTGAATCATAAACAACTTTGACTCCTCTGAAATTTATGTTGGTCAAGATTATAAGTCTATGGTCAAGATAAGATCATTACTAATTTGATTTTAGCTGTTTATTTAGTTCATACGACTTTTATTTGACTATATTTTTGCTGCTTATTCTTTCAAACAATGAAACTATCACTATATAACTGATTGTTATTATTTTAAACTATTTGTTAGGTTTTACAATTATTTTATACATATTATTATTTGTTTGTGATTATTATTTTATTATTATTATTTTTGTAATTAAAATTTTATTTTTCAAACTTGACGAAGCCCCTATACAGCGGAGTTATTGAAGTGTATTGTTTGCTGTTACGACATACTTGCAGAAACAAATTTTTCATGTACTTATTTTTCTTGAAGTGACAAAAGTCAATTATGTTATTTAAATGTTTAATTTGTACAGTATTTATTTAAAGATAAACAAAATGTATTTGACGAGTCCTTTCAGAAACAATCATATTATTTTATACCTATTTATAAAATTTTGTGAGTGTGACTTTTTGACAATAAATATCATTCATTCATTCATTCATAAGTTGATGCAGAGACCTTTGTTGCTTTGCTCATTTGGCAAATTTAAGTACCAATTTTTATTATTGTATAATAATTAATTTAATATTAATTTTAAGTCCTTTTCTTTAAATAATTATGTAAAGAAAAAGACTTCAATGACAGTCAAAACTCAAAATGTGAGTGCCAAATTTGTTTTTTTAAGGTGGATCATGGTTCAGTCAAGTTTGGGAACCTCTGGTCTACTAAGATTTTTAATTTTAATATAATATTGTTTTCTTCATCACCATCTAGAAATATGAAAGATTAGCAAGGCTATTTACAATCAGTATCAGATTCGATCCTGAATTTATATGTAGTTAACCTTCATTTTACATCTAAATGATAAAGAGACAGAGAAAGACACAGATTTCAAATCAAATCCAAATCTGGTGAATTGTGAATACGGGTCTACAATTTTACTTACCTCAGTATTAATATCAAGTGTAGATCGGTTGTTGCTGGAACCAGCAAAGTAAGTCTCAACGTTGACTTTGTATTCATAATGATATATCACATCTGCCAAGTACTTGAATTTTTCTGACTCTGAAATCACAAATGTATAAATTCACATTAGATGGATGAGTCAAGAGTAATACATAAAATAGATATCTCGGGCACTACATTAATTTTCAGGCTTTTCTTCAAACTAAAGTTCCTGTTATTATGGCAGCTTTGACCCAGTGACGCTTCTAGTGGCACTCTAGATAGGATTGTAATAATTCCATAGTTTTCTAAATTAACACTAAAATAATCAACAACATTTTACATTACAATTTATAGGTCTGCAAAACTGGCAAAGATTTTTTTTAAAGGGTGTTTATGAACACCTTTTACGGGCTTGATAACCAACACCGACAATGGACAGACGAACTATATACTAAGCTTCTTTGCTGCCTTGTGATAAAAAAATTAGGCGACTCGTATTATTGCAATAAGAAACCGCAGTCACCGCGTGCGGCTTATCATCCATTTTCTCTTGACAACATGTTTTAGCAATATTTATTGATAAATGTATGACATATGTATACATTAAAAGTATCTGTTTATACTCAGAAAGTGAGTGAGGAATAAAATTGAATTCGAATTCGAGGTCCTAACAGTTAAAAAGTAAATTACTTACGTGCACAGGAAGGTGGTCCGCAAATGTAAGGATCCTTGAGAGAATCTGCAACACACCAGGAAAAACGTAAATATTCTCAGTTAGACCAGACTATCACATTAATTAACAAAAACTGTGTAAGAAACAGCATTAATTTGTTAATTTTGGTTACACTCACAGACTAGTTGTTATACTCGATTAACATCTGTTTGTTTGTTTACAAATAGATCTTTTTTTTTAAAACTATTTTCTTCTCAGTTTGTATTTGACTCGTGCGATTCGCGCATTTGCCAATGCCAATATGCCAAGTATTATAACTTGATATTGCTACCGCTACCGTGTATAGGTAGGCAATACACTGTAACTCAAGTTACAGTGCTTTGGGTTAAAAGGGCCCAGTTTTTGTTAGTTGTTGCGAGCAATCGCGCTAACTTGATATATCCATCTTTCGTACTGATAGCAGAACAGAAAAAAGGCATTTTGTAGCGGAAATAAAATACTGGGCCCTGTTAACCCAAAACACTGTAACTTGAATTACAGTGTATTGCTTAAACACGGTAGATTGGCAAATTGCTTTTTAAATTGTAGTCTAAGTAGCGGTAACTTTACTGAAAGATTTTACGGAGTTCTATCGACTACTTGAAAACTACTTGAAAAGACGTTCAGCGCAGTATTTCACTTGCCCACATTAGTGAAAGTATAATGCTATATATAACAATTTATTATTATTATCATACGGAAATAACATAATCGGAAAATAAAAAGGCAGCGTAGAATCGTAGATTTTCTTTTAACGTTAACTCGTCTTAAACAGTTGTTTGTAATTTTTATATTCGGCTGTAACTTTTTTTTACGAAAACTGAGAAAATTTATTTTTATTTCTGCAGCAAGAGACTATGGATCTGCGTATATGATTTTTATTTCAACACGATACCTTCACGCGTTCACAAGATACAGGTCTTGACACCCGGACGGACGGACGGACAGACGGACAACAAAGTGAAATAGAAATAGAAATAAGGGTTCCGTTTTTTATTTTAAGGTACGAAACCCTAAAAATACAATCGAATTGAGAAACTGCCTTTTTGAAGTCTGTTAAAAATAACATGGCATGTGGTTTAACGCTTTATTGATTTATTGATATAATTAACTACTCTTTAAGCATTAAGATAACTTTACCCAGAAAGAGATAAAAATAGGCATTCCTTATAGATAACCGCTGCCATTGACGTGGTTTCCACAACCGCAAAGGTCAAGTCAGGATTATAGTATTATGACTTACTTCATAAATACTGTATGAAGTCTTGTGGCTTCTAAAGTTCTAATATTTTATTCTACGGCTAAGCTAATTGTTTTTCGAAGGCGCGCTCAAGGTTCACCATTTATTTGCCACGCGTAAAATAATTTATCAATTTTTAAAAGATGAGACATGAGGCAGAAGATAAAGTTTTGGAAGTATGATGTATATATTTTTTTTCCAATTAAATATGTATCATTTTCGTCGTAGATAAGTATAGTTTCATAGCTAACCGTATTGTTCGTGAGTATGAGCGATGGTCCCCAAAGTAGATAATATTATGTACCGTCCATAGAGTATCTACTCATCATCGTCTCAGCCACAAGAAGTCTACTGCTGGACAATTACGCCTTCCCCATGCATTCCCAGAGACCGGTTAGAAAGCGGCTCCAGCTTCTTCCTGACACTAGTATGCAGTTTCTGTCCAGCTTGTGGCTGGTCTTCTTACGCTGCGCTTATCAGTGCATGGTTTGTACTCGAGAACTTGTCGACCTCATCGGCCGTTAGTTCTACGTCCATAGTTGATGTAATATCGTTATCCGTAGTACTATTACTAAGGAACTTCAACTTTTATAACCGTAATATTTATTTATTTTATTATGTTATGTATATATGTCTTTATGTATCCCACAATGCACATGGTATAATGTAACTACATATTTCCACATCGTACATTGGAAAATCCCGGGTCTTTCATAAAACTCCTCGTTTCATTGAACTCCTGCGACATATACCTACATAACTAGCACTAGATACTTGATTGTATCTAGGTACTTGAAATAAATAAAATAATTCCTAAATGGACCCTAACGTTTAGTTATCATTAATCATTGTACCTACTTGATTTAGGGGCTATCCACACACGTAGACTGAGGGGGTTTCATTCTAAGTATATTAAACTTATTAATGTATAAATTTATCACTCATGTGATCCATTTATACATTAATAAGTTCTTATGACGACGGACTTATGTCCGTCTCAGTATTTTTGGTGCAATCGAGTCGTGACGTGAGAAATGTCAGGATCCACCCGGATGAAGGCCCCATCGGGGCTTCCACACATGTAAATCAAAATCAAATCAAATTCATTTCATTCATTTTCATTCATCATTCATTCAATTCATTTTATTCTTTCGACATGTTACATGCACTTAGTCATTAGAACATTTCATAAAAGTTATTTATAAACATACTTACATTACACGTCTTATCAAGATCATGTTCATTATACTTTTCAAATTATTTATAATTCATAAAATAAGCTTGGAGAAACAATAATACAATGTAAAAGTCTATCCCCAATACTCTTTGAGTCTATAATTGTAGAATAAATGTCAAACTGACATTCAATAAATATAAAATTGTCAATGTCAATATCATGGAATATCTGCAATAGCATTGTCACATAAATTTAATAAATAAATAACATTAGAAATAAATTAATTAGTCTTATTCTAGTCTTATCTTATTCATAGTCTTATAATCTAGTAATTATGTAGGGTCATGGCAAGGGCTATTATACTCGGAGCCTCTCTGCGAGATCGAATCAGAAATGAAGATATCCGTAGACGTACGAAAGGCACCGATATAGTACAGCGGAATAGCAAGTTGAAGTTGCAGTGGGTAGGGCACATCCTTTGGGTCTTTTTGGGTGTCCATAGGGGAGACCTATATCCAGCACTGGACTTCTTATTATGGGTGAGATGATGATGATGATGATGATGACTATCTCCCAAACTAAGCAACACTTGTCCTATGGAAACAGCTGGTAAAATATTTACATCCTTTTTAAGGTTCCTTAGTAAAAGAGGAAACTTTATAGTATTGCATCGTCATGTCCGTCTGTCTATCCGTCCGCGGCTTTGTTTAAGGACTATTAGTACTAGAAAGCTGTTATTTTGCGTGGATATGCGTATTAGTTATGCCGAAAAAGTCGTAAATTAAAATTTTGAAATAAATATTTTTGGGGTACCTCCCGTGCACTTAAGTGGGGATGTTTTCCTTTTATTATTTCTCATCTGCCCTATCGTGTGGGGTATCGTTGCGTAGGTAATAAAAACATTGGGGGTGTGCGAAAACCATTTTTCAAGTAAGGGATCCGTTTTTTTGAGTTTTAAATATACTTAAGATAGATAGAAACACGGACACAGAACAAATATTCATGCTAATCATAAATATTTGTCCCAGGTCCCAGGGCGATGACGTTCTCATCACACAGGTGGGGATCGAACCAGCAACCTACATTCTAGAAGGCATGAATACCTTATTTCATACAGGCATTTATTTTTTTATAATAACACATACAATATAATTTGTAAATAGCATATTATTTACGTACTTAGTAACTTTTCAGACAGATATTAAAAAACTTCGAGTTTTCGGGGATTTCCACAGAACAATATACGGGATATAATGGGATTTCTGAAATATCTATCCGGCTTTACACGTCGTGTTCAAATCACTGTAACCTAATTACTAACCCAATTAAGTAGACATGGCCGAAAACAGCAAGAAATTCATTATCAATGAAATTAGGCAACACTACAATCAACAATGTATATTAAAATATATATTAATTAATGTAAATTCTAGCACATAATATACTTACTGGCTGATCCGTACACTACAGCACAAAACCACATGCACAGAAAAACCACACACCAATTCATGGTAATTTCACAATCAATACATGTTTAAACTAATTCGCGACAGCCGCACAAGTAACATGAAACACCAGGGCTTTATCTTAGGGTCGTGTCGGGTCAAAGTAAGCAATGATAACGTGCGCTTATCTGTTCAATGGAAGTCGAGGCAATTGATGATTAAATGTTTGTCAAATGTTGTGATACGCGGCGAGGGGCTGGCGGCTGAACGGGAAGTGTAGGAAGTCAGGGATCGGCTTACTCATGTCGCGTTTTGTGTCGCGGATCAGTTTTGAATGAGGGTAGGGGTCAGAATACTATATACATATTACATTCAATATTCATAATCGGATATGTGTTCGTAGTGTCCGACTGCTCAAGGAGTAGGGAGTATTTTTATCCGGCTTCAAAGGAGGAGGTTTATATTTTTGTTTGTAAATACGTCATTTATAAACCATTTAGGTCCCGGTTGTTCAGCAATCGTCAAGCCAAGTCAGAGGCCTTTCGGCGGCTTAACAACTCTGACAATAGGGCTGGCCACTCAGTCTATACGAACTTGCTTTATAAGCATTTGGAATTATTTTCTTTATTTGAAAGGATTTACTTTCAAATTGAGGCAACCTGGCAACCTACCAAACATAAAAAAATTCATAAATTGGCGGAGCGCTAAACAAACATACAACAAAAAAAAAAAAACAGTTGAATTGAGACATTGCGTTCTTCGATGGAGCGCGCGATATAAGCTTATTATACCTATCAGGAAAGAGTCTTTCCTGATAGGATGATAGGATGTGGAATACGCTTCCCGAGTGGGTTTTTCGGAAAGAAATTTAGCCGATAGTTTTTACCAAGATAAGAAGTTGAAAGGTCTTCCACTAGGCTGCTGGCAGCAGTATTGGGTTATCACGTACTTACTAATTACGTTTAAAACCAAGTCATTAAGTAAATATTACTGATAAGAACGTCATTAATATGTATAATAACAATAATACAGGATATGCTAATAACATATAGGTACTTACATACCTATTACAATGGCGGGATGTTATTAATATACCTACGCCCATAACGAAAAACGTTACTTATCTTTAACCAACGTCTTAAGTTCTCTGTCTTCTTTCCGCAAGTGTCATTACGTGTCAGCAAGAAGTTGACAAAATATGTTAAACATTGCTTAAAGTTAAGTAACGTTTTTCGGTAAGGCAGGTATAGTATTTGAGCTACTTACCTAATTTTTACTCGATTGCGTAAGAAGTGCATGTTACTGTCGGCTTGATTGTTTTTGATGTGCGAGATGTTGTTAGATTCGTCTACATTTCCTGAGTGTTAAGCTATATTTTTTTGTAATAATACTATCAGTACGCACCAGTGCCAGTTCTCGATAATAGCCGTGCTTTGCTCTACTGGGACCGTTCTATCATCACGGACAGGACTATTGTTGCCAATAAGCCTGATATCGTGATCGTAGATCGATCTCAGCGCCGGGCTGTGCTCGTCGACATCACCATCCCACATGATGAGAATCTCGTGAAGGCCGAGAAGGACAAGCTCAGCAAGTACCTTGACTTGTCTCACGAGATAACCACCATGTGGGATGTTGACTCGACGATCATTGTCCCTATAGTCGTTTCGGTGAACGGTGTCATAGCGAAGAGCCTCGACCAACATCTCAAGAGGCTCTCGCTCGATGCAGAAGGCAGTCATCCTAGACACGGCACGTATTGTCAGGAGGTTCCTTTCTCTGTAGCTCCTACCACCGGCAGCTTGAGCCCCGCCCCGCTGCCGGCGGCACCCTAGGTTTAAGTTTTTATAATGTTTTTATTGTTTTTTATATAAATATTGTAAAAATTTAGACTTAAGATTATTAAATAAATATGTGAATAATAATACATTTCTCGCAAAAATAAAAAATAAACGTTTTTCGTAACCTCCAACGATCTTTTTCTTAATACTAAGTAATTTTACTTGAATTATTCTACAGAATGAGTGTTTATAATCTTTTAGAGAGATTTTACGCATACTTTCTCACAAAAAAGTACACTCAATAGCGTATCAAATGCAACGAAATCGTAAGTTTGACTGCAAAACCCGCTTTTCTCCAGTTTAAACCAGTACTTTCACAAAATATTTAGTGGTAAGTATTATGTAGTAGGCATTGAGTACCAATCAAATGTTATGTGTACTCAGGGCTTCTTTTGGGGGGACACGTGAAGCACGCAGTGTCCCCAAAGGAAATTTCGAAAATATCGATATTTTTTTGGTAATCTTTACAAAAAGAAAAACATTTTTTAATAGGTCAAAATTATCCAAATACATTATCTAATCTATATTTCCTGTCTATCTTAACTTACAACTTTCGAGAATTAGAGTGCCCCCAAAAAAGAATTAATGACAAAAAAGGCCTACACACAATGAGCACCTATTACTTAACCCTTTAACTACAGTTACTGTAAGCAGCCTAGGCCATGACATAACCTGATTGGACAATTGTATCTTATCTCACAATAATCATAACAAACAACTAATAACTGCAACAGAGATTTTATATTGCAAATTGGCATTATAGCAACGCACATTATCCAACAATTAAATGCTGTTGCAATTATTTATCTTATTACAACAAAAATAAAGTTTATTTTAGCCTGCAATTTCTGTATTTATGGGGATACTTAATTGGGTTGCTCCGTGGCTCCGACAGGAATCTGATGTCAAGGACTATGTCAATAAATGAGATTGTTCACAATGCTTTATAATACGTTTGTTCTTCCTTTTGGTAGATAGATAGCTTTATATGTAACCACAGACATAGTAGATGAAGCATGCGACTTCATTTATATGAAAACCTTGCGTGCTACATTTTTGGTATCGACTGTGACGTCACACAAACGATTTTGTAATGGAATGTTCCATCCGCGCGAAATCTATTCAACCCAATGCATCCGCGCGTTTGTACGCTAGTGTTTTTTTTAAATTACAATATTAGCTACAGAACCCTACTATACGCGTAACTAGACACGGTCTTGGCCACTCATTAAAAAAAAAACATCAGCACTTGGACTCGCTACATCCCATTGTTAGATTTTCCGTAGAAGTAGGTACGCCAATACGTAGGTAATATTCCCTTATTGTTCTGTGAGTACGCCCTACAATGTTTCAAAAGCATTTGATTGAGGGCTTAACTGGCTGTTATATAGAGACGTTTTATCTAGAATTTGGACAACAATGTTTTCAAATTACGAATCTACCGATAAAAATGTTGCAAGTTTTGAAAACCGCAAAATTGGCTTGAATTTATTAAAATATGTATCTCATATAGAAAAAAATCGGACAAGTGCGAGTCAGACTCACCCACCGAGGGTTCCGTACAAACTAGTAGATAAAAGGGGGTAATTATATTTTTTTATATTTTCCGTCATAAACCGAAAATATACAAAAAATAAAAATAAGATAATAGGGGGAAATTATACATTTTTTTATAATATAAATAATAAAAAATAATATAAAAAATAAAATAATAAAAAATATTTAAAAACCTGTAAAAAATATTTAAAATCCTTTATAGGACCATTTTGTTGTCCGTATGTCCGTCTGTCCTACCTGGACGGACGGACAGACAGACAGACGGACAACAAAGTGATCATGTTAGGGTTCCGTTTTTTTTCCTTTTGTTGTACGGAACCCTAAATAGGGTATTATGCAAGGAAGGAGGGTCCAAATTTTAAAATGCTTTAACGGTATCGTGTGGGTGTATCATATGAAAGAGCTTCATAAGCACAAACTAAAACAGGTTTTTAAATATTTATACGATGTAAGTATATTTTTCGATTAAAATAAATATATAACTTCCTCTTTTTATTTACTAGTTTGTACGGAACCCTCGGTGGGCGAGTCTGACTCGCTCTTGTCCAGTTTTTCTAAGTGTTCTATGGGCATATTTTTGTGCCCGTGTTCCACTCATGTGTACCTACTACTACTTATTCAATATAACACGTAGTCTACGTGTGTATAAAACGCCTGCTAAAATTATATAAGCAAAATACAAGATCTATTTCAATCTTTGCCAGGGGTTTTGTTCATCCTATTTGTATAATATATTTCAGTTTCAGTTCAATTGAATCTTTGATAAAGATTAAATATACATCTATCTATATGTATATTTGACCTGAAAATAATATAAGTCTTGTACATAGTAAATATTATGTGAACCCATAATTGGCTAGCTAAGGTCAAGCGGTACTTCACACCCAATCAACTTCTCTATGTAAATAGGGCGAATTCTGTGTTTTCAAAGCTCAGGTGCACCGAGTGGTCGTGCACCGAGTATTTGCCATTATCTGCCAAATACCAGTTGGATGGTTTGGAGTCAGTAGAACGACGAGCTGAGAGACTTAAATAGGTGACGAACAACTGGTCTCCTCAAAGTTACAAAATCTAGAGTTTTAGACCATCGACATATGTACATCAGCGACGTAAGGGGTCTTGCAATTTTTTAATCGATGAAAAAACGGAGGAGGACTCAAACAAAAGTACTTAGGCTTACATTACTTTAAGAACTTAGTTATTAAGGTTAATTAAAAACTCAAAATAATTACAAAAATATATATTTAGGTATACTTACATGTCTTTATTATATCTTCATAGTCATTTATTAGTCTAAAAACTTAGTTAATAAGGTTAAATAAAAAAGGTTTATTATGTTTTGATTTTCAGTTTTTTCGGCGGTGAATTTTTTTGTAAAACTTTTTACATGCTGCATTTTGGTGAGTGTGCACTGGAGCTATACGACCTAATCCTTCTTTCTCTTTTCCACAACAGGACAAGCTGGAAAACCTTCAATGCCATCCCTTCATGGTAGATTTGCCATCACCTATAACCCGGATGTCTTCAATCCTAGAGTAAATAAGTATCTTCTGAGTCTACGTGCTTCATCTTCGGCCACAGCATCGCTTTCCATCAGCAATGCTGGTGTTGAAATGCAGTGCTGTTATATAAAAAAAAAAACACGCAGTAAAAATATGTAGATCGTTTTGGAAAAGAATGCGTTAATTATAGTTTTCCGTGGTTTGTACTGTTGTGCAAACTATGGAAAACTGCAACAACAAATAAGATATGCAAATGGCTATTATTGGCTGTGTTCAAGCCCTTTAGACTTTAGGCGATCATATAGAAACATACAGATATACATACATTCCCACATACATAAATACACTCGAAACACCCCCCCCCCCCCCTCCCTTCTCCCCTCTCCTTACCTTAAAACACAATTATAATGGAACAGGTGTCGGTGATTTTTTTGAGGTAGGAAATTTTACCCGTACCCGCAGAAATCCTGGGATAAAAAGTAACTTATGTGTTAATCCAGATTATAAACTACCTGTGTGACAAATTTCAGCCAAACCCGTCAAGCCGTTTTACCGTGAAGAAGTAACAAACTAACACAAACTTCGCATTTATATTATAAGTGTGATGTGATTTATTAGCATTTCCTATTCCAAACTGCAATAAAACATATAAGTTATATATATATTCGTAATCACTGTTAAAAATTCTTTATTTTAATACCACACTCAATGTATTTTGAAAACTTTTTTTTTAAGATTATTTTGCCGTCAAAAATCCTTAATTTTGTTTTTTTTTTTATTTTTATGTACCCAGAAGTCACTCTCAAGACTAAGACGAATCTATTGACACCACTCACATCAAAATCGGTCAAGCCGTTTAGGCTCTAGGGCGTGCCAAAGAAATATACATACACACATACGCTTGAAAAACATAACCCTCCTTCTTTCGCAGTCGGGTAAAAATACAGTCGAATTGAGAACCTCCTCCTTCTTTGAAGTCGATTGAAAACTAACATTCATACACCCATGATTGTATACGATTTTCTGGTTTGTATACTTTTATTTCTTACAATATTTGTAAGTAGGGCAGCTCAGCTACGCAAAGAATTTGTGTAGGACGCATCGTAAGTATATATGAGTAGGCAGACCTTCTATGTGAATTGAATGTACACCGTTATCTCATGAATTATTATGCAAATATATAAGTAATCAACATTTTGTAGACATAACTATGTTGACCTTAGTAAATACTATTTCTGTCTCTGTTAGGTCAGGCCATGCATTTTTCAGTTTATAAATGCTACTGTTTTTTTTAATAAATATAAATATTGGTGGACATTTCACACAACACCATCTAGCCCAAACTAAGCTTGTAGGTACTATGGAAACTAGATGGTTGATAGAATACCTTATATACTTTTTTTGTAAATATATACTTATGATACATAGAAACACCTAGACACAGAACAAACATCCATGCTCATCACACAAATGTTTGCCCTGGATGGGGATCAACCCACGACCTACAGCTCAGGAGGCAGTCGTACTACCACTGAGTCATGAGGCCTGTCAAAACTATACGAGTCTACTAGAATCTACTATCGAGTAGCATCTATGTACCTACTATGTATGTACTTATACATAGTAGGAACATAGATGCTACATAAGTCTGGCATGATCGGAAAATTCAGTATTTTACAGCATGACATAAGACATAAGAGCTACACGATAGAATGAGATGCATTCTGTGTCTAAGAAGGTACTTAGCGCTTGTAGAAGCTAACTTGTACTGTATTGCGTCGTTGCAAGAGTAACTATACAATGAATTGTGTTTGTTAATAAAGAGGGAGTACATAACATACTAATTTTATACGATTCTAATGCTAGCCACAACTTTTTTATAGGTATTATAAATAAACATATTTTTGTTTCTTTCTATCAGTCAGCGATTATAAGATAAGAATCTTTTCGTATTCTTCTACGAGGAAGAAATTATTTCATCATCATCTCAGCCACAAAAAGTCCACTGCTGGACATAGGCCTCCCCCACGGATTACCAGAAAAACTGGTTGGAAGCGGCCTGCATCCAGCGTCTTCCTGCCACATGTATGATAAATTAAAGAAATAATTTACCAAGGATTAATTCATTAGTATAAGTGGGGAGGTACTTATGTACGTATTTTTCTTGCATTTTCGATATGCGTCTCAGCACGATGTCTCTAATTAAACTCAAGCGCAGGAGACTATTCCATTACCAATGTATTACCGATACGTGAACTGCAAGCACACGACCTCAGCAATGGCCGTATCTTCGAACTAACTGCCCAGCGTCTGCAGACCTCTGGTGACATTATTATCACTGTAGATATAAAACTGAATCGTGTAGGAGTGAGAGGTGCGGTAGGTCTACTTATAGTGGAACAAGACGGTCGCCTCTTTCCTGCAATGAGCGGCAAAAAGTCGAACGTGTGGGCCTGCGGACGAACCCGTTTCACCATACAAGGTGCTCGGAGACAAGTCGCTTCCCAACGCATCGGCTCTCATAATATTGTTAGCCGCCGATAGCTTTTTATATCGAATGCATTATTCGATACTCATTTAAAATTCTAACATACGCTTATAAAGAAAGCTTGCCATTTTCATCTGGTCCCCCGCTGTCGTCGGTCGTATCATTCTACTCGCACGGTACTTTATCTCGAATCTCCAGTTAAATAAACTTAATATTACGCAAATTCGGCTTTAGCCAACAGTTGTTCGTTCGGCCCACGCGCCTAAAATTGCGGGGGCGAAGGCTGAGGCTTCGACGCGTGCACAGATCTAAAACTCTCGCGCGCATCGGCCGACTCACACGCAGTGTTCGCCGTAGCCAGTAAAAAAATAAAATTAGCAACGAAACCGTGACAGTTTTGACAGATTTGAAACTGACATTCCGAAATAGTGCATCCAAGGACGCGAACGAATAGACATCGATAGTCGGAGTGCATATAGGAAGTGACGTCATGCGTAGTGTTGTGAATGTGTTAGTGAAGTGGGCGCTATGTTGACAATGCGATACCATTAGAGCGGAAAGGTGAGTGTGCCTAGCTAATGAGAGCCTTATTAACAGTTCATAAATATTTGTAAACAAACGTTTATAGGTATGCGTGGGGCTATAGAAATAATTACACTACCTAATACCTACCTAACCTTACATTTATTATTTTATTTTCTATTACAGCATATTGTAAAGACAGCGAAACTTTCTGATCAGGTATTAATTGGTATAACGTGATATAATATGTCGCCTTGTACCTAATGAATGAAAAATTTTGGTGGACTGCTTTTAATATTGTCAGTTTACGTCTTTAATAACTTTTGGCTGTATAAATACAGAATGTGTGAACTGGGAACAGAGAAATGTTGTAAAACTATATTTTGGAAAGTATAACTTGATTCTGAAGCTATATTATGTAAAAAAATGCTCAATTCTAGCGAAATCTAGAATCGACTAGCGACTTGAGATTATGAGAAATTACACAAATAGAATATTCACAAAGTGCATTTAATCTTTTCTGCAATAAAATTGGATATCATATTCAAAGCTATTAAACCTTACAGTTTTACGACAGGGAGAGATGCTCCAAGAGTGATATTAAGGAACTATTACTTAAATATACATTTTATGTGTATTCAAGTGCATAAAACTGTTATCTTCGATCTACAACTCATTAAACATACAATTTTATAGACTTTCGCTAGATTGTTTGACTAAAAATTACAATGAAAACTTACGGTATGGTATGGTAATGAGTAATCGACCTAATTGACAAGAAGAAAAACGACTAAGAAATAATTAGGTACTTGTATACTAGACAAGTTTCCGCATAATTGAAGTTTGAATTGGATTATTAAGCAATTATATGATAACAAAGCTTAATTAAGCGCACTAAGTAATTTTGAAGAAGAAAATAATATTGGCTTCAAAAAGAGGAGATTCTCAATTTCATTGTATTTTTATATACTTAATGTTGTACTTACCGTATTGCCACTGGTTGTAGATTGTAGATCTATTTTGATGGTTATTTTTCTGCAGCTACCGAAGTAGGGAAATATTTTTCGGTATGCGTGCCTAAACAGTTTGACGAAGTCAATTTTTCAGTGTTCCAAACTATGATTTTGCTAGTCGTAAAATCCAACATACAAGCTACTCAACTCACTTCGCGTGGGAGAAAATAATATACCTTACATCTTGACATTTCGAAACTGTCCAGTTTTGAACGAAAACACATGTTTAAATAACTTTAACATCTCTCACTATCATCATAGAGTCTCAAATTCGCTAGCAGATACGTCGATGACGGGAAAATTATGATCATTGAGTTGGAAAATGCAAATGAGACCTTAGGTTAACCCAATATCCATTGAACAGAACGTATTAGAGTAAATAATTTTATGCAGAGCTTGAATGGAAGTGGTTATTAAAATTGTGAATAAGACGGCAATAAAGTAATGGCATGGTAAATGAAGGCGTGATATAATCTATTTAAATAGTGATGTAATGGTGCAAGTTATAGATTGAAAAACTTAAACCCAACTAGACTATCGTTGGATGCATGTGTGGATTTACAAAAAGCCTAGTTGTCACGCGGCTTGTATCCAGCATCTTCTGCCACTTGTATGAAGTCTTCTGTCCACCTTGTGGCTGGTCTCTCGTTGTGCTTGTCGGTGCATGGTCTCCACTCGAGAACTTTTCGAATAGAATAAAGGTATGCCATAAATCTGTTAGACTTTGTTATGATTAGAATGAAGCTATGTAATATATCTGTTATAGGATTAAAATGTAGGTAGTCGATAAATCTAATAAAGTAATTATAACATGTTGTGTAGGAATATAGTTTAGGTCCAAATTATAAATTGTACCTACATTGTAAAAATTGCAAAGACTGTATTCTGTTTCGTGTACCAATAAACTAAACTAAATAAATAAATAAATCTGTTTTTGTTTAATATTCTTACATCCACGATCAAAAACTTCAGGAACTATCGTCTAACACCGTGTGACTTATTTATCTATCCACACAACGGGACCTACAAGTCATAACTTGTCTAACTTGGAGCTTAAACTTTGGGCAAAGTTAGGGCCCGAATGAACGATCTCGGTAAACAATATCATACTCTAAGTTGTAGAGCTCACAAGTTTGTCATAATTTAAGTGCACTTATATGTAAAGCTAGGTACACATACGCGAGTAACTGTATCTGTAACCTTAATGTCGACAATCTTCTGTGATTAATGTAAATGTAAAGATGAATCCATAAACCCATTTATTATACCGGAGAAGGATTTATATTATCATCAACATAACCAATCTATAATATTGTATACAACTGGACACTTAGATCTTCATTTGGTCATGTCATTCACCTGTACTTTACTTTTGTGATACTCGTATTATCACATAGTTACTTAGCATACCATTCTCGGCATAATAACCAATGATCATTCGGACCAACCGAATTAAACGAATTGGCTATCATTCTGATATTGCATTTGCTATAGGTATATGGTCCAAATGGTGTTTAAACATATGAGTTGTTAATATATTTTTGTAAGACCCTTAATTTTGATTTTCATCTTCCATCCATCTAGAATTTTTTTGTTGTTGAAAATATAGATACATTTAGGATAGGAAAATCAGCCATGCTTAAAGTTTTAATCTTTTATGATTATGATAACATCATCATCATCATCATCTCAGCCATAAGAAGTCCACTGCACTGAGTTATGATATACACAAGGGCGTCGCCAAGGGGGGCAAGAGGGGGCAGCTGCCCCCCCTAGGGGTTAAAAAAATGTAGCCAACTGCAAAGCAATCAAAGTCCTAAGGCCGTGCAATTGTACCTGTACCTACAATTCATATTTATCTCATCCTCCATAATATTAACTTGCCCCCCCTGGACCTATGGGCTGGCGACGCCCTTGGATATACACAATGACAATTGCGCAATAAAGACATATCTAACGAAATATTATCCAACAAAATCAGTCCACGCATTTGGTCTCTGGAGTGCCAAAATGGAACAAACATACATACATACATAGGTTGATAAACACATTACCTTCCCTTGCGTCGTGCTTTCGAGTAAAAATGCTAACACTATTATCCTCATTTTTGCAATGGACATAAGGAGTAAGTATTATTTAATAATTACTAAGGACCCGATTATAATTATTATTCAACATAAAATGCGTAAAATATGCATGAAAATTCGTGAAATATGTAACTTAAATAGCGAATTTTAGAAAAGGAAAAAAGTGTTGTTTATTTTTTTTTACTTCTAAATCACCATAAAATCAGTAAATTATGTATTCGTTCAAAATTTTATAACCTTATGGCCTACAAATTATAGTCTATTATACACTAATACAATTAAAAGACTATTGTTTTTTCATTTAATTTAACATTTTTTAATGTAGATTTAAAGAGAACATTTTTGTGTAGTAAATAAAACGAAAATATGCATTATCACTAAATTACGTGGTAAATTAAGTACGAAAACGTGGGAAATATGCAAATGCATATGTAAATATGCAAATGCATATAATGCGGTCCCTAATAATTACATTCTTAGATGGCCTCGTGGAGACCAGAATGTAGTTATTGTTTCCGTAACCGTGAGAACCCGGCTTTACCTGCTTTACGCACTAATAAACATAAGTTAGGTTACATACGAGTATATGGGATCGTAAACTTGTATTGAGCCTGTATTGATTATCATTGCCATCGATATACTTGATTGTAGGTAATATTGTTGGGACTAGCAGCCTTATCTGTTTTTATTGAATTTTATAAGGAACAAGTAATATTATTAAAATAACAAGTATGTATACATTAAAAGAAAAACAAAATACCCGACTGTAGAAAAGCAGTTTTGCAGTGTAACTTACGATTTTGTTACGCTTGATACGCTATTGAGTGTACGTTTTTTGTGAGAAAGTATGGGTAAAATCGCTGTAAAAGATTATAAATGCGCATTCTTTAGAATAATTCTTGTGAAATCACTTGTCTTGTTTATTACGAAATAGTTCGTTAGAGGTTACAAAAAAGGCATTTTTTTATTTTTGAAAGAGATGTATAAATAATACATCCCTTACAAAAATAAAATAAAAATTATTACAAAAAAAAAATATAGCTTATGACACTCTGGACGCGAAGACGAATCTAATGACAACTCGTACATTAAAATCTTACCCCAACTACCCATGGTCTCGACGGCAATGGGTACAAAATCATACCTTGCCTCCAAAGCCGCGTACTTTTTATTCGCAATATCCTCCAAATTAAATTGGTGTTTATAGGTATATTACATTAATGATACGATTATAAGCTAGCTACTAAACAAGCGTGTATAAAGACCATCTCAATGGAATACTATCTGGATTATAAGGAATATTACATTTACCTGCATAATTTTTGACAAGACCTAACTTAGCGCAGGTCTTTAGTACATTTTTTGCTGCATATGATGATTAAGATGATGAAGTTCAATTAGTTTAATTTAATCAAGTGATGTTACCAATTTTCTTTTTATTTCTTTTACTTTTGAAACTGAAAATATTATTATTGTAATTGAAATTATAACATGTTGTGTATACATTTAAGGAATATAGTTTAGGTCCAAATTATAAATTGTACATTGTGAAAATTGTAAAGACTGTATTCTGTTCGTGTACCAATAAACTAAATAAATAAATATATTTTGTGGCTTAGGCTAAGTATATTATTGTTCAAGTGAGCGCAGTGTACCAAGGGCTCTACACGCGCAGCTATCTCTCTCGTGCATCACAACATTTTTAAATATATAAAAATTCGTTGGTTAGGGATATTAAAGTAAGAAGTAAATTTGTTTATTTATATCGGAAAAATATATACTAAAGAAAAGTTTTTATTTTTTTTTAAATATATTACAATCATCATCATCTCAGCCATAAGCACTTCACTGCTGGACATAGGCCTCCCCCATGGATTTCCAAAGAGACCGATTGAAAGCGGCCAGCGTCTTCCCGCCACTTGCATGAGGTTATCGTCCATCTCGTGGCTGGTTTCCTACTTCCTAAATACTATTATCCTAATAATATTACAAAAATGTGAAGGCTGGCAACCCTCCTGACTACACTACAGTTTCATTACAGGACGGCTATATCTAGTAATTAATGACATGATTATCCGTAAAAGCTTTTAAGCGCGCGCTCCATTTTGTAACTTCACATGTTCTCTTCATACGAGTACTCCTCGACCAAGACTTAGGATATAGAAGAGACTGCAGGGTACTTTCTAGTTTTCTAAGCATATAGGCATAGAATATGTATTATGTTAACTTAAATGAAACAAATTTTAACGTAATAAGTGTACGTTTTTTCTGAGTCTATAAACAAACGACCGATCGTATAGATCGACGACAGCATAAAGGGCCTTACCGACGTCTTAAGTTCTCTGTCTACTTTCCGCAAGTGTCATTTCGTGTCAGCCAGAAGTTGACAAAATATGTTAAGCAGTGCTTAAAGTTAAGTAACGTTTTTCGGTAAGGCAGAAAATGTTTGTAACTCTTTCATGGATGCTGCAAGTACTCTTTAACATCGACGTTAACTTTTCGATCTTTGTTCTTTTCATTTGACGATACTTAACTATTAAAGCTAGCTCAAAATAAATTACATTCATTCATTCTATTTGCAAGTAGTGTATTTTATGTATATATATATATTTGGCCCTAAGATATGTTTCATATGTGATTTCACCACCGTCAGCGTTTACGTTTTGTTTCACTTTTACCATCTAAAGGTTGTCTGGAAGAGATCGCTATTAGCGATAAGGCCACCTTTTGGACCTATCTAACGCCCTAATCATGCAAGTACCTAATGTTATTTTTATTATGGTGTCAATAAAGTGTTTTTGTGTTGTATTGTATTCATTTTATAGTTAAGCTCGTACATGTATATATAACACTCTGCTCAATGCCTTGCTTGCTCAACAACCAGATCTTGATATATTTACTATAAAGTTATTTGTATTCATCAGTATGTGTGTTGAGTGTTTAACATTTAAGTAATTATTATATTGTTTAATTGTTTTATGTACTTTAGTTATGTGTTTTTTTGTTGTTTTGTTATTGATATTTTTATGTGTTTGTGTATTTAATTTATTATTATTATTTAATTTATATTATTGACATTATATTAATTTAATTGTATCGATATAATTTTTATTACTTTTTTTAAATTGAATTGTACTTTTCTTCTTCTCTCTCGTTCTATTTTGTAATTACTTAATTATTATTTTGATCGGTATTATTTGATTATTTGACATGTTATATTATTTTGATTTTATTGGCATATTTATACAATTACCTATCTTCATATATTTATTTAGCAAATTATAATGTTATTACCTACTTATAATTATGTTCATGTAATGCTAGAGTGTCGCGCGCTTTGGTATAAACTGTAAGCGTGGCACTCATTTGTAAATAAATAAATAATGTACTTAATGGATTATTTATTGTGATATATCTATAATGACGGGTCAGTGTTAGCGTGACTTCGAAGACAAGATAGTGGTAACAAAGAAAGTGTTAGTAGTCCACTTTATATATACAAAATAATTTGAAAGATCAGATTTGAAAGGCAAATTTTATAATAATTTTAAAATTTAAATTTTATAATTTTATTTGCCACTTGCAGCGTCACTTGGTAATTTATACATATATGAGACTTAGACACCAGGGGCCTTGCCTTTCCGCAAGTGTCATTCTGTATCAGCGAGAAGCTATCAAAATATGTTAAGTATTGCTTAAAGTTAAGTAACGTTTTAACGGTAAGGCCGCAGATTGAAATACTGTTTCTGTTATTCTGTGACCCAGACAAGTTTAAGGGTAAAGTTTATAGCTTATATGTTATGTATCTACTTTGCCTTTTATTTCATATTTTTCTCCGCGTTATTATTAGCGGTCTATTTTACGAGAGTGTAGTTAAGTGTTGTTTGTTGTTTTCCTCAAGAACCTCGGAAGCACTTACTTTTATTATTTGCTTTGCGAATTTACAGCTATTTTATCTCTCGATGCAATGACAAATTGACGTCGGAAGTGTCGATAAAATTGTTTTTATCTATAACCTTTTGTACTTTTCACATCACTGGTTGTTTGACAGTCCCTATTCTTTTTTCTTTATCGGGGCTACACCTGCGCGGTTAGCTCGTTTGCCATTTTCAAGTTTATGTATAAAAATATTGTATTTTTGGAATCAAAGTATGTAGCTGCTTAAAAGTGAGAAATACAAATCCAAACAGGTTAAATTTGTTTTATACATAATTGCCGGCTTGCGCTTATTTTCGGTACTGGCAAATTATAATTTATATTAATTCATTACATTTACTTACATGCCTATTCTTTTATCTGTTGACTGTTGGGTTATTTGGCTGTCTTCTACATTTATCTTAACAAACCATTGTTGTTTTAAAAAAAGCAATATCTAAACACAGAGATAGAGATGATTTCGCAAGTAATTTCTTTGTAATCGGGTTCATACGAGTGCTTGTTTCCACAGAAACAGTATATATATAATAACAACTTAGGTAGGTAGATACAAGTATATTTAATTTTTACTTGCAATCAGTCTATTTCTTTCTCATACAGTATTACAATGGACATAATAAAACATATACTTAATACGAGTATCTATTCGGTTGTTTTTTGGAGTAGCAACAAAAAATAATAATAACAGATATCTGAACAAAAACAAACTTATTCCATGGTAATTACAATCTTTTACCCGATTTTTTTAAAGGCGGATAATGTTTTTCTCGCGTATATACATATACATATATCTAATTCACTGTCACGCTCTACAAACAAAAAAAAAAGAGAAATTTCAACAAATGTGGTGTCACACATCAACGTGGTAGGTATCTAGAGGTAAAATAAATGAGAACTTGTAAACGGATTGTGGTCCACAGTATATAATATGTTTTTAAGTATATACCATGTCTGTAGGATGCGTTCGACACGTATAGAATCACTAATCGACAAGACGCTGATAGGATCGATTATATTGTCAATTAATTAAACATTTAACACGCGCCTCTAGGCGTTGATTGTGTCCTTATACAGATTCTAAATATAGCCTGGAATAATTAGTAGGTGTCAAGTGTTTTTTAAGAGAATTCTTAGGAACTTTGGAAGGAGTGTGCCTAATATGTATGTAGATATATATCTATTATTACCTTTTGTAGCTTAATCGGCTCGACCGATTTGGATGTGTGAGGTGAAGTTAGATCCGCGTGTACATCTCCCAAGTGTTTTATAAGCTATAATAAAACAAAACAAATAAATAAATAAATATTTGTGGTCATTTCACACAACACCATCTAGTCCAAACTAAGCAAAGCTTCTATGGAACTAGATGGCTGATAGAATACATATATAGGTATACATTTTTTTTGTAAATACCTAGTCTTGCCATAAATATTGTCACGAAGTTTTTTTTTTTTTATTGCAAATAATATTTATTACTTTTACAGTGTGTTAGTTTAATACATAAATATAAAACAATTTAAAATATAAAAGCTTATTCGAAGTGCATTTACCATCTCCATTGGCTGCAATACAGTCCTTTAAACGTTGAGGCCAGTTATCAATAGAAGCACGCACTCTTTCCATGGGAAAATTCTTCCTGCCAATCGTATGGATTGTTTTAGGGACTCCAAATTATCATGGCATAAATCATAATCCAGCGGATTAAGATCAGGACTAGACGACGGCCAGTCTTCAGCTCTGATGAAGTCCGAAACGTTCACTTCCAACCAAGACTGCGTGGACCGAGCTTTATGACCTGGCGCCGAGTCTTGTTGGAAGGACCATACTTGGTTATTGAACATGGTGTTGTTAAGGGGCTTAACTACCTTCTCAAGAATGGTATTTTGATACACTTGTGCCGATGTTTTGATACCTTTTTCACAAAAATATGGCTCAGTCACTCCTTCATAGCTAACACCCCACCAAACCATCACTGAAGTCGGATAATGCCCACGTTGCACTCTGTCGACTAATTGGGAAGCTTCCTTAGAGCTTTGAGCATAAATACGGTCATTTTGTTTGTTAAAATGTTGCTCAATTGTAAAGATTTTCTCATCCGTAAACAAAATTTTTCTGTGACCTCCCTTTGCGTACCGCTTCAGTAGTTGTTTCGATTTTACCACCCTATTCTTTTTTAAATTATCAGTTAAAAAATGACCAGTGCGTCTCTTATAGGCTGCAAGTCCTAAGTCATCTTTTAAAATACGCGACATGGTTCTGGGTGCTATCTTCATCTCCCGAGATAAAATCTTTTGCTTTCGGACAGGATTACTTCGAATTCTTTCCCTTACTGCTTTGACCACCTTTTTCGTACGAACACTACGTGGACGGCCAGATCTTTTTCTGTCACAAACAGGGGAGGTCTCATTGTACCTAGTAATAGCCCGGTACACAAACATTTGACTAATACCAAGCGTATGGAGAGTTTTAAAAATTGCATTTGGCTCCATACCAACTTTGTGTAATGCAATCACAGCGATTCGGTTCTCTTTATCACCCCACTCCATTTTAATATCACAAAATATTGTACAATGTATTGGCGCCAAAATTAGAAAACTCAATGAACAAATGTATAAAAATGACAGATTCCAATTTCAAATGTAATATCTTTCTTATTTTTAACTGTAACAGTATTTATGGCCAGACTAAGTATATACTTATGATACATAGAAACACCCAGATACAGAACAAACATCCATGTTCATCACACAAATGTTTGCCCTGGGTAGGGATCGAACCCACGACCTACAGTTCGGCAAGACATACTACCAACTGAGCCACAAGGCTAATCTAATACTTCGTTCACAAAAAGTTGTTGTTATGTGCTCCGAGCCGTATTCTTGGTAGTAACTAAAGTATTCTAAATACTTTTTTATTTATTTTGTGCACATATGAATGATTTTACTTTTGACGTTTTTTTTTATTTATTGATAGATTTGCGGTTGACCTCGCTATGGTCTACGATGGAGCACGCTTTCCTAGAAGAAAGCTAGTCAGTTCAGCTATGAAGAAACCCAGGGATTATATCTATCAGGGAAACCCACTTGTCTCTCATAATTTTAGTTTATCGTAGAAATGTACTATTTTACTTCTGATACCATTTTCAACCGACTTCAAAAAAGGAGGTTCTCGATTCGGTTGTTTTTTATGTTTGTTAGGTTATAAACCCGTCATTCATAAAACCGATTCCAAAAATTATTATACCTAGTTTCAGATTAGTCCCATTCAAATTTTATTAAAAGTTTCAATTATCAGTATTTTGGTTTTTGTAACAAAATAACTGAACAAATAAGTCATCCAAGTAAACGAAATGAGTATTTTGAAGCCGGTTGTTTCAGTTTTTGAAACTATAATCATTATTTAAAATATTTTCTATGCAATTCAAATCAAATCAAATAATTTATTTGTTACAAAGTTAAAAAGAGAATAGTACCTACATGATAAACTTGAAGCCTGTATTTCGGGAACTGAATTAACTGATAGGATGTGCAAGTCTCTCGCAACTGATGAAGCAAGAATTAATCTAGTGTGGCAATGTGCTGCGCTCGCTACTCATTATTGAGTTCCTAGATTGTGCACGTTAAATCTCGTTTAAAACATAAATAAGATAAGACTATCCGATTTACTCAATGATTTATTTAGGTTTTCCGCAGCTCTGCGTGGCAAGCATCAAGTAAGGTAATCGCCCGGTAATCGTCTTCAGTCGCGACACGTCGGCCAACACTGTTAGACGCGTGTCGTGACTTGTGAACTGTGACAATGCCATCCTGTGTGTTTAGAAAGTGCAACACCAAGATATATCAGGCCCAGATACAGGTGTGTCTTATCTTCGAAAGTGTTGAGAACTGAGATTTGCCATGATTTTACTTCATTATTTAACGAGTACAACCTCTCTATATATAAAATGTCAATGGCTTTACCCACCAAAAATTTAATTATATACCTTTGAATAAACTTCAACAGGCTATTAACTTTAAACGTACACTATCTTGGTTCCACCGCAATGCATCCAATCACCACTGCCCCCTAGAGGCGCAAAAATACGGTCCACTTCCGACCGGGCCATATTTAACTGGGCCATATTACCCATATTATGGAGGGCCATATTACCATCCATTGTTCTAGGATAGAGTCCGTCGAACAAAGGTGTTCCCATATAGGACAATGTTATGTTGACCATTATTTTTTACTGTTAAGGATAAAGTAAACAAATTTTGAGCGAGGGGATTGGAGTTATGGCGGGAAACACATTTGAATTTCAATGAAATATCAGTGAGATGTCACGGATTATGGCAATTATATTTTATTAAATTGTCCTTATGATTATATAACTATTGTGATGATAAAAATATTAACTTACTCAAAGGGATACTCATGAAAAATGGTTCTGTTCTGAAAGGGCTTGCTTAGCATAGATGTAGGCATAGAATGCGTGTCATCTCTAGCTAAGTGAAGCAACTTTTTGTAGGCTTTTTTAAGGCCAGTAACGTCAGTCTGGTCTGCCCGCCGCTACACACGGCAGGTAAGCAAAATTTGACACATTTTGCTTTCTTAACTCTGTGAGAAATACGTCTACATGCTAGAAACATCAGTCGAATGCTCCTGTAGTGTATGACTACATAAATACATATACCGTAAGGCCATGTTCACATTTTGAATGAAACTACTAGGTACTTAAGTTTCTTAGTAGGCTATATTTTTTGTAATTACATTAAAACGAAAGAAAAGTAAGTTAAAAGTAAGTAAGTTAAGTTTCCGGCAGCCTAGTGGTGAGACCGTCTTACTTGCGATCCGCAGGTCCTGGATTCGAATCCCACGGCACGCACCTCTATCTTTTCGAAGTTATGTGCGTATTGTTGATTGCCGCCAACTTCAAACGGTGAAGGAAAACATCGTGAGGAAACCTACATGTCTGAGAGTTCTCAATGATCTTGAAATGTGTGAAGTCTGCTAACCCGCACTTGGCCAGCGTGGCAGACTATGGCCTAACCCTTCTCACAATGAGAAGATGGTCCGTTCCCAGCAGTGGGACAGGTTGTACAAACAGGGCTGATAAAAAAAAACGAAAGAAATAAAAATTAGAAACATCATTTCCAGGCGGTCGGAGGGGCCATTCTATTGTGTGATACGCTTTATAAGAGTTTTGTACTTTTTCCAATAGAATGTGCTTACTGCACAGAGTTGTTGAATAAGTTATAACATCGTGTAGAACATACAGACATTTGAACATTTATAAAGATACACCCGAAAAACTTTCTTTCTCGTGCAGTCGGGTAATTATTTTATTCTCAAGACACCAGGCTTGATCCCACCGTTGGCGAACTGACAACAATAATAGAAGAATAGAATAGACAATTCTTTCAATTAATACTAATAATAATTAATGAAATTAATCATTATTTAATTAGTATTAATAATTAATTAATAATTTTAATAAGTATTAATTAATTATAATTGTAAAAGCAATCAATCTTAGACGCTCACTCGCTTCAAAATCTTTGCTAAATTTTAAATAATTTTGTCCTTCTATAAATATAATATGGATACAAAGTGCTTCACTATAATTATATTGCCTGTGTACCGAAACCAGTGTATGGTTCATTATGCATTGTAACTTCACGGAAGCAACCAAACTGTTTGGGATGGTAGGGTAGGCTAGTTTATCAACCTATAGCTTGCCCACCGCAGCACTTAGACCAACACACTTTCTATAGGTTCAGTTTACACAACAACCTCCATTCACAACTCCCATTCAACAATGTCAAACATCATTCATTTGTATGGGTAGTAAACACCTACACCATTCACAATCGCCGGATCAGAGATTTCGGAATGTGTATCATAATGCGGGTTACCACACACGTAGAGCTTTCAATAATATGTTGATCAGCTTGGAAATGCTCTAAATATGGTGATTTCTATTATATATTTGAATAACAACATGTATTATTGTAAGCGTCGTAAATTTAATTCCTCATTGAAATGTCCAAAACTTTACAGAACGAATTCGGTCCACATATTTGATGCGTGGTCCAAAACTTTACAGAACGAATTCGGTCCACATATTTGATGCGTGGACCAAACCTTTACAGAACGAATTCGGTCCACACATTTGATGCGTGGATCCAAAACTTTACAGAACGAATTCGGTCCACATATTTGATGCGTGGATCCAAAACTTTACAGAACGAATTCGGTCCACATCTTTGACGTGTGGATCGAAACTCAAGAAGTCACTCCCGAAGGACGTCATCGTCGGGTACTTAAAATAAGTATAGAAACACTAGTCGGAGATTTTGACAAATTAACATGATATTTAAAAAAAAACGGACAAGTGCAAGTCAGACTCGCCCACCAAGGGTTCTGTACAAACTAGTAGATAAAAGGGGGAAATTATATATTTTTTATATTTTCCTTCATAAATGAAAAATACACATCGTAAAAATATTTAAAAACCTGTTTTAGTTGTGCTAATAAAGTTCTTTCATATGATACCCCACATGATACGGTTAAAGCACTTTGACTCTCCTTCCTTGCATAAAAACCCTATTTTGTGTGATTAATGAGAATTTTGATTTTTCTTTCTGAAGCAAGATACTATGGATCTGCTTACATAATTTTAATTTCAACTCGATACCTTCACGCGTTCCTGAGATATAGGTCTTGACACCCGGCCGGACGGACAGACAGACAGACGGACAACAAAGTGATCCTTTAAGGGCTCCGTTTTTACCTTTTGAGGTACGAAACCCTAAAAACTCTCCTTTTGTGTTCGCCGTAATCAGGTAACAAGTACAGCAACGAATGAGAGAGGGAAGCAGTGATTACGGAACAATTAATTAGGTATTCTGAACAGCTCGGCGTTACCACACTGGATCGGATTCTGCCTACGCCACAATTACTATGTGTAAATTAACCTACTAAACGGAGATACGATCTGACAATTTTACCCGAACAGCTGCGAGGGCGTTACTATCGCATTTTTACAGGACTACGTAAAAGAAGTTTGTTACAAAAAAGGTTAGGCACAGCAAATTCAATGTGAAATTGAATGGATTTTAATGATAATGGTCCATAGACGGCCACGAAATGGATATAATATGACCTCATACAAGTGGCAGGAAGACGCTGGATGCAAGCTGCTTCCAATCGTTGCTTAGAATCTGTTTGAATATCCATGAAGGAGGTTTATGTCCATCAGTAGACTTCTTCTGGCTGAGATGAGGTATATACTCGCAGTCGCCTGCAATATACAACTTTCATACATAATTCCGATGTGTTAATATACTAGATAATAAATAAATTAATTAATATATAATAACTACATAATAAAATTAAGGTATTGGAAGTTATGATGTAATATTGGCTTGTGGTGACAGGGGTGACCCTTGACGTCCTAATAACCACATAAGCAAAAATTTCCCTCAAGTTCCTTAACCGACATAATATAGTATGCCCGGGAATAGAAGCAGCTGCAATATTCTATGTTTTTCTTTTTCTCCCAGTCCATTCAATTCTGGAAAAAGAGATCATCATTATCATCATCGCAGTCATAGGAAGTCCACTGCTGGACATAGGCCTCCCCCAAGGATTTCCAAAAAGACAGATTGTAAGCGCCTTGCATCCAGCGTCATCCCGCAACTTGTATGAGGAAATAGAGATAGCGGCATAGAATTCCATTCCTGTACTGTACACATCAAATGAAATCGTTGAGCACGGATTTGACCCGACAGTAAAAGTTCAGTTACTTCATATACCCGGCTGTATACGTAGGTTGGTCAGATCTGCAGCGGTATTTAGGATATGCAAGTGTGTACGCCCTCAGTGTTCCGAGTTTTGTACTGCAGATATTTTCTGACCGTATCGTCTTTATTTATGCTCCGGTCTGTGGTTTTATTCTACGGGCTTAGTGCAATGAGCTTTTTTCGAAGTAAATCACTTCAGGCGTTTGTGGAACTTCCACTCGTGTGAAAACTGTATATTAAGTTTGTAATAGGTAAACCTAATTTCATGTTTTTGGGAAAGTTCGGTATCTTGCGAAATTGTGTGGTCCTTAAACATTTACGGCCTTACCGAAAAACGTTACTTTAAGCAATGCTTAACATATTTTGTCAACTTCTCGCTGACACATAATGACACTTGCGGAAAGAAGACAGAATTTAAGACGATGGTTAAAGTTAAGTACGTTTTTCGGTAAGGCCGTTAATAGACTTCAAAAAAGGAGGAGGTTATCTATTCAGTTGTATTATTAATGTTTATAACCCCAGAATTTATAAACCGATTCGTTTTTTTTTTTATTCCAATTTGATTTAAAAAGTGTGGTCAGACACGACAAGTGCGGGTCAGACTCGCCCACCGAGGGTTCCGTACAAACTAAATAAAAGGGGGAAATCATATATTTTTTTTATATTTTCCTTCATAAGCCGAAACATATACATCGTAAAAATATTTAACACATTCCTTGCCTACCATTCGGATCCGAGTGGAGTGGGGCTAGAATAGCGGCGCCTCCCACTCGGATCCGAGCAAGCGTCTCGTTCATTTTGTGGTAGTCATGCAGTAAACCGCCGGCGTTTAAGGCAGTCAACGTTGCTTTGCGCGGCCACTCTGTACTTAATCAAAATTCGCCTAAAAAGTTTTGGTTCCCAGCTGAAGTGAAGGGTCTGCAGGGGGCGAAGAATGTGTTAAAAACCTGTTTTAGCTTATGCTAATGAGGCTCTTTCATATGATACCCTACATAATATGGTTAATTCACTTTAAAATTTGGGCCCTCATTCCTTGCATTGAGACACTATTTTTTTGTGATTAAATTAAAAATGTCCAGTTTTCGGATTTTTTCCTATATGTGTACTCTAACACAATACTTCTTGCCAAATTTCAGAGTTCTAGGTCAACAGGAAGTACCCCATAGGTTTTGATTCCTCTGTGAGTGTCGAAATAGTAAAGTAAAAGTAATATAAAGTATATAGTCGTGTAAAAGTAATATAAATTTAAATGAAAAATTATCTGACCTGTTTAATAAAACAACTGACTGGATGAATGACCATTACCTTGACTTGAACCTCTCTAAAACTAAAATTATGCAATTTCGACCCCACCAAAAATCACCCCTTTGACATGAATTTTAAATATAATAATAATAAATTGGAATTTGTTGACGCGACTACTCTGTTAGGCATAGATATCGATACTCACGTTAATTGGAAATCTCATATTACAAAAGTAAAAGCAAAACTGTCTAGCTTCATATATGCGCTTCAGTGTCTCCATATCTAAATTAAGAATTACCGTGTTGCAAGGGTAAAAATACCGTGTTTCTAGGCAAAATTACCGTGAAACTGATAAAAGAGTACCGTGTAAATTACCGTGTAATTTTGCAAAAGAAAAATTAGCTTTAAATTAACGATTATTCTAAAATAAAGCTAGAACTTAAAACAACTTTTGGATTTAAAAGCTTACAACGTATTTGTAACACGTAAGTACCTACATAGAAGAAAGAAAACAACTTTTTTTACGTGATTCACTCGTCGCACTAACAAATTTAACTCCTCCCACTATTTAAATAAAGCCTCGATGATACTGGGCTAGTTTACGAGCTGCTAGTCGGCGAGTTTATAAGCTAGCGAGTGAGCGAGTAGCGATTGTCGATGACACAATCAAAAGCAGATTGTAAAAAACCTCGCTGGTTTGTAGCTTGTAAACTAGCCCAGTGTCATCGAGGCTTAAGAACGGGAATAGATTGCCAAGGCTTGTTGGTAGCGATACACGTATGTGTGTGTGGAGATAGACGTTTAAATAATATTGAGGGATTCCCCGGGACTTCATGGCAATAGGACCAGTGTTGTCATGTCATTACTGTTGGCTAACTGAGATTCGTTTTACGCAGTACATAATTAAATATTTACAACAACTTTATTTGTAATGGTAATACGGGCAATACGGTGATATATGACACGGTCACGGTAGTGTATTATTACCAAGGTAATAATACACTACCGTGACCGTGACCTTGACGGTAGATCAAGACCTAATTACCGTGCATCTACGGTAATTACCGTGTATATGGAGACACTGATGCGCTTAAAGAGCTACGGCAAGCAACTGACGTAGACACAGCCTTAACAGCATATTATGCATTTGGCTTTTCGCTGCTTAATTATGCATTAATACGTTGGGGTAGCAGTACAGATGCCCATGCTCTCTTTACTCTTCAAAAGAAATGTGTGCGTATCCTTGCTAATATCAAAGTTCCCGACTTAAGTGTTCCTTATTTTCACAGACCTTATTTCGTCAAATTTAAAATTCTAACTCTAACATCCATGTATATCTTAGAAAATTGTAAATTCGTTAAAAATTATCCACGACTGTTCAAAAAAGTAGCTGATAATCGATGTTATTCAGTCAGATCAAATCACAAACATAATTTAATTGTACCATCGTCTAAACTAGCATTGCATAGCTCCGGGTCATATTCATCTGCAATCAAAATATTCAATAAACTCCCAATAAATTTAAAATAAATCGAAAACTATTGTGAATTCACGAGTACTTTAAAAAACATACTTGTTTTGAAATCCTATTACAACATAAACGAATACTTTGAAGATAAGGCATTTATCATAGATTGAGTCCACCCGCATTTTATATTGTTACATTCATTGACATAATTGTTTATGGAACAAATCATCCCGCTCTGATAAAATTGCAATACCCAACTAGGGTCATTATGTAATAACAACAATATAATTACTTGTTTATATCCAAAACCATGTACATAAAGTGGCAATAAAGCATTAAATTGAATTGAATTGAATTTAATGTGCGTTTTTTACGACATATTCGGCTGTAACTTTTTTTCGAAAACTGAGAATATTATTTTTCTTTCTGCAGCAAGATACTATGGATCTTCGTATATAGTTTTAATTTCAACTCGATACCTTCACGGGTTCCCGAGATAAAGGTCTTGACACCCGGACGGACGGACAGACGGACAGACAGACGGACAACAAAGTGATCCTATATGGGTTCCGTTTTTTCCTATTGAGGTACGGAACCCTAAAAATATGGGACCAATCTGAAAGTATATCCTTAAAAAAAGAATTTTCTAAATCGGTTTGAGAATGATAGAGTTATGCTGAAACAAACCCAAATAATTATAGTTCAAAAAACTGATTTCAAAATACGCAATACAATATAATTATGTATATGTATGCGACTTGCTATTCACTTTTCTACAGTCACTTGGATGATATTTAACCAGTTATTTTGTTATAAAAACTAAAGTACTACATCGATTTCGAAAAAAAAAAAATGAGACCACCTCTGAAGTATGACCCATCAAATACATAAAGAATCATCAAAATCAACATACAATTAGCTGAGTAATCGGTGAACAAACATACAGATCGAATTGATAACCTATTTGGAAGTCGGTTAAAAATATACAGTTGAATTGAGAAACTCTTCCTTTTTGAAGTCGGTTGAAAATACTCCCATTAGAAATTGGTCTAGACCAATTAAACGACGCTTAGTACTACAATATTATGTACATACAGGCAGATAGGTCACACACGTTAATGTTTAAAAACTCCTCTTTCTGGGGTCATATTAGTTAAAGTTAGATGCATCTTTTTCCTTTTATATGTGCACTTAGTTATAAATTAAGTAGGTATCATGGGCCCTGCATAAACTAGAGCTTCAAACTTCCCATAGCATCGAGAGAATGGTTTGCCGTGCATCATGGTTCTTATGTTTTGGGATTAAAACAATGGGATATATTAACGCTTATTTTACACTGTCTTGGTTCTCTCTCAATTATTTGCCGTCATCTCTGTTTCCTGGAAGCTACAATCTCGGAATTTTCAAGGCTAGAGTGAATAGATAGATTGTCGAGCTCCATAGCAACCTCGGCCACATCAGACGAGCTGGTTATCGATCGTAGATCTATTTAATTTAAAAAAACCGTAATAAGTATCTATGTACATTAAAAGAAAAACGAAATACCAAAAAAAGTAATAAGTATCTATGTACATTAAAAGAAAAACAAAATACTTACCTGATTTCATAAAAGAGGTTTTACAGTCTAATTTACGATTTCGTTACACTTGATACGCTGTTGAGTGCTCGTTTTTTGTGAGAAAATACGTGTAAAATTGTTGTCAAAGGTTATAAATGGGCATTCTTTGGAATGAATTTTGTAACGAAAAAGTTCGTTGGAAATTACGAAAAAGCGCATTTTTCACTTTTCCGTGTTGTTAATAAAATTAACAAATCAAATAAATAAGTGGATTAGATCGTTAATAATAATTTATTAACAATCTAATCCACTTATTTATTTAATTTCTTAATTTTCTTTTTACAATAGAAATATAAACTTATAATATAAAAATTAATTATAATATTTATAAAGTTATCTTAGTAACAGTGATCTGCATAGAAATGCATGGACAATAACAATTGTAACTATAGTTAACAATTGCAACTATAGTTACAACTGTTCAGTAACAGTTGGCTATAATTACAATTGTTACTGTATAGCAGACTGAATTTCCTCGACAGTTTAATTTACAGATGAATTGCAATTGTTGTGAAAGTCAATCAGAACAGCTGTCCTTTAATTAAAATACTATACTAATAGGCTACAGAGGCGATTATTAATTTTATTATCTCTTGTAAACTGACCAGTTCCCAATTCACACATTAATCAGTTGATTAAATTCAGAACCGAGGCATACAAAGCGTTAATTTACATATCGGGTGGGTACATAATTATGATTATAAGGCCGCCTACTCACGGCCGACACAATAGCGCCGCGGGCGAGGGCCCACGCGCCGTGAATGGGTCCGACCGCACATCAATGGGACCACAGTGTGGACACAGAATATATAAAGGAGCAGAGACACGAATGTGAGAGGAATATGGATGGGATAACGGTTTTATAAAATGAGGTGGATACTCGGAGTCCGTTGCTTTTAACTTGATTTAGCGTCTGCCGGATCCATCGAAAGACCAGCTCCGGTTAGCAACAACCGGCACCATGCTGAGCTAGAGCCGGCTTGTGGCAAAAACTTAGTTTGAGTCTGTAAGTTTAAATAATGTAAATATTTAAACGTTTTTGTCACAATAAAAACATTGTCTATGTAACTTTTCTCGGACTTTACCTTCTGTATTTATTCTGCGGTAAACGTTTTATTCTATTGTGTTTCAAAGTGTTGAGTTGTTTTATTTTGAGACTCACTACTCGAAAGCTTCTTGAGGAGCTTATCTGTTATTTGCATCGTTTCTATTAGTTTATGGTGAGTGATGAATTGTACGAACTTTTTTATTTAGTAGGCTTGCGCTTAACTCCTGACTGATGTTGCTGTTTACAATGAGTTACTTAGAATACTTATTATTTACTTACTGTTAATAGAATTACTTTAAATAGATTTACTAGTGCAGAGGTTACCAAAATTTACCAGATCGCTGTTTCATCTATTGAGTATGAATGGAGCGCGCTTACCTAGAAGAAACCAATTCACTCGCGCTTTAAAGACACCTAGATTATATCTATCGGAAAGATCCACTCAGGAAGCGTATTTCACAATCTAGCATCTGTAATTATAATTTCTGAAGAAGAAGAAACAAGCACCTCACGGCGCCCCTGTTTGTGATGCAATCTTTGTGAGCTCCTGCACTAGAGAGTTAAAGATACTCATTATATCTATAGTCAAAGGCAAAAATTTGCCTAGGTACCGAAAATATTCTTCAGAACATAATGTTATATATAGTATAATATAAAGGCTTGTTCGCATTGACCAGTAATTTAGTCGAGTATAGAAGCACCCTCGTCGAATCTGATTGTGACAAAACATTATTTAGTATTCTATTGGCGTGTATGTTTTCTTTTCGCTGTTGCATGTTTTTGACGTGATAACGATGAACCAATGAACGCCGGCTGCACGCACGAAAAAGTGTCACGTTCCGCCTGAGCCGAGCGTGCAAGCGAGAGCGCGGAACAAGCGATAGAGAGGCATGATCGCCCTAAGCGTTCAGCTTGTGATGCATCGTTATCACGTAAAATTATCGTCCGTAAACCGACTTTATAATAATTTTTTTTTGTTACAGTAAATTTATGTCTAGGTCTATGTCTATGACGTCAGCTCATCACGGTGTGCCACGGAAACAGAACTTTATTATTTAGGAAAATGGCCATGCAAACTTAATTACACTTTACACTTGACTAAGTTACTAGCCTAATGTAAATTAGGCTCTAGTGCGTAGGCTAATATACCTAACTACTCAATACTTGTGGCTGTCAGAGGTGTCTAGACTGCAAATGGTCGTATAGACGTGTTTAGAAAACGTGTGGATGGATAAATGCGTCATACATGAATGAATGGAGGTTGTGTGGAGGTACTTTGACTAAGCAAATAGGAGAGGATTAATAAAGAGGTTTATAAAGCATCCAATTGTTGCTAGTGTATCGCGCATTTTATTATACATCAGGGTAAAACATTGTATTCATAAACTTAAACATTTACGGTCTTACCGAAAACATTGCATATTTTGTCTCGCATTTTTGTAACTTCTCGCTGACACATAATGACACTTGTGGAAAGAAGACAGAGAATTTAAGATGTTGGTTTAAGTTAAGTAAAGTTTTTCGGTAAGGCCCTTAATTAAGCAATTTTTATTTAATTCTAATAAATGGTTATTAGAATTAAATTAAATACGTATAGATTCTGAGTCTGAATTAAATTATTTTTTATTGAATTTGATTTATACAATTAATAATAAACCCAATCAGATGTTTTACTTTTTCATGTCAATATGTCATATCTTTTTCTATAAGGAAAATTAAAACGTTATCATAGAAAACTACATAAAGCATTAGAACTTAGAAGCCGTAACAAAATATCGGCGTAATGCAGATATTTGAATAACAAATAAAAACCCGTACTTATTTATTTTTTATGTGAAACTTATGCGAACAATAACTGATTGTGTTTGGTGTCGGACTACATGGAGCGGCTCGCAGCGTGGTTTTTTTTACATTTTTTATAGCCAATTTAAATAAATTATTGGTTATGTGTGAATCGTGGGATATTAAGAATGAAGCTGTTTTAGGGCAGGGACAGACACCCAGGCGAAGCGAAGAAGAATGTAATATTACTATAATAAAAATAAAATGTCACACGGCGAATGGATAATACCGATCATTCGGGTATTTTTTTATTTTTTATTTTTGCTATATTTATGTTTCTTCTGTATTTCTTTTTCTGTATGTGTGGTCTTTTAATAAAGAGTTATCTATCTATCTATACATACTCTGTATAACATCCACAACTGAGACTAATCTAATGATACCACAGAATATGTTGAAATAAGTGAAATGGCCGTGATAAAGAATTAGACGTTCATCCATAATTTATGTAAGTATACGGTAGAAAAACTTGCAGCTTACTTAAATATGAAAACTATTTCAGCAGTTCGCCAAAAATTATACCACCAATAATAATTAAAAAATAAATTAGAAATACATTATACAAAAAGTAAACGTATACTACTGCGGAATTTATTACGATAACATATTAAATTTTACTATGTAAAAAATTACAGAAAACAAATTATCTAAATAGTTTTTTTTAATTAGTTGAATAATAAGATTCTTTAATTCTCTTTTCATATTTTTTTTTTCTATTTCTTTCTGGATACAAACTTTCCTCATGGTCGCTATCTCGTGGCCTAGGATAAAGCTCTACTCATAAATCAATTCACTCTACCTTCTACGGTAAAGTCTCTAGTAACGTAACCCACCTAATGCAAAGACATTAGCCTCCGCGACTGTCACTTCGCGTCGCCCCCGCAGCTCGTGGGTGTGCACCTACCTTTACTTTCCAATTTTAGAACACGGTCACTAACTCGACCATTGTGTAGGTACCTACTAGAATGACACATGATTTTACTCATTGTCATATAAGAAGTGAGAACCTTATGTTTTCCTGACTGCGCAAGAAAGATGGTTTAATTTTTTAGGGTTCCGTACCTCAAAAGGAAAAATCGGAACCCTTATAGGATCACTTTGTTGTCTGTCAAGACACAAGGGAATCAAAACCTATGGGGTACTTCCCGTTGACCTATAACTTTGAAATTTGGCAAGAAGCATTGTCGTATAGCACACATAAAGGAAAAAATCTGAAAACTGTACATTTTTAATTTAATCACATAAAATAGGGTCTTTATGCAAGGAAGGAGGGTCCAAATTTTAAAGTGCTTTAACCGTATCATGTGCTGTATTATATGAAAGAGCTTAATTAGCACAAGCTAAAACAGGGTTTTTAAATATTTTTAAGATGTATATTTTTCGAGTTATGAAAGAAAATATAAAAAAATATAGAATTTCCCCCTTTTATCTACTAGTTTGTACGGAACCCTCGGTGGGCGAGTCTGACTCGCTCTTGTCCGGTTTTTTTGATGTACAAATACAAATGATCTATTGTTAAATTTATGACGTTTAAAAGTCCAATGGTTTAGTAATGTATGATTTTGTATCACCCCTTACAGTCTACACGACTGAATTTCTATGTGTGATGTCATATCCGTCTTTACTTTCCGTATGTCATACGCTACATTCTTTGTAAAATTAAAATTATTGCTCGCAAAAAACTCCACTTTTCTATAACATCAATATTTCTTTAATGGGAAACAAATAGTATAAGTATACTTTTAAATTTTTATATTGTGCAAATGTAACTGGTAATAAATGATACAGGATGCAAGTATCTACATTAAAAAAGAAAATTTAAACGCTACGAATTGATAAACTCCTCCTTTGTTGAAGTCGGTTAATAAGATTTCAAAATTAAATAAGTATTAACTAAGATGTAAATTATACCTTTAGCTTACAAAATACATCGCGGAGTTTAGTGCCTAGTGGTTTTGTGAATCAAACAGAGACTTTATGGATATGCAAAGAGCTATCGGTCATTATTTTTACTTGTAAGTTAAATTCGCAAGTAATTCCTTCTAGGCAACCGCGCTTCATTGTAGACCGCAACGCGCGCTTCACAGCAGGCGAGTTGGCGGTCAACCGCAAGCGCGCAAGGCTACTTATAAAGATTGTAAGATTAACACGTCTGTTTGTAGCGTTGTAGCTTCCAAACAGATAGATCAATGGACTGTTTTATTTGGATATTTTAAGTGAAAAATTCTTTAGACGCACTGAGTACTTTATTTTGTGGTATTAATTGAGACTGAGCCGTCACGCTCTGCCAAGTAACGCTCGATCGGGTAAAGTCAGCTCGAGTCACTAAGGGAGTAAGACAGATTTAGTAAACATAGTAAACTAGTCACTATGCTGTTATTCGTATTTTGTTTTGTTTAAAAGCTATTTATATTCCTCACAAGCTTCAATTAACACATAATTATGACACATCCATATACGTATTTGGCACCATAATATTATCAATAATTATTTTTGTATTATGAGATTTATTGACATAAGACTCTGTCGTACAGAATGTATTGTAGGTATAAATAATTCTAATATTTAGTCGAAAAGTTTTACCAAAACCAGTTAAGCGGGACTTGGTTAGTATGATTTAGTACATTTCTTCATTGATTTTCGCGTTTATAGCTTCGTGGATTACCGATTTAAGCGCTTCCCCAACTGTTTAACTGTTTTAGGTATTTTTCTTACAATTTTAAGTATATGTTTTTAAATTAAAATCAAAACCATAACATAAACAAGTGACACACAGAAATAGTCATTCTCGTTTTTAGGACACCATAATAATTTTGTAGTAAAAATACCATAAGAAATCAAACCGGTGACTCTCTTGCTATAAATATTTAAATATCTAAGCCAAATATGAGAGTATACTCGCGTAGGAGTGATATACAGACAGTAATTTGTACGGATGTAGGAATTTTCTTTGAAAGTATTTCAATGTTGAAAAATTAGCACCTCTTATTTAGGTAAATATTCTTTTGGAGAAACAAGGTTTGCTTTTCTTGGAGTGTTTGTATAACTATTTACTGTGTTAAAAGAACTTAGAAAGTACATCGTCATCATCATCGTCATCAGCTCAAGTTCACCGCTGGACATATCATCATCATCTAATTCACAAATAGATAGGCCTCTTCCATGGATTTCCAAAAAGACTTGATGGAATCGACATGCATCCAGCGTCTTCCTGCTACTTGAACGAGGTCGTCTATCCAACTTGTGGCTGGTCTTCCTACGCTGCGCTTTCTTGATTTGCTTACGCAGACAATGGCACAGCTGATCGTGTGTCTACTTTGCCCCAATTCCTGCACATTGAATGCCCTGTGGGAAGCCAATATTGCTGCCGTCTTTGTGGCTACTGGTAGAAAAAAAAACGAACCGTTGTTGACACGAAAAAAATACCTTAAAATTATTTCTCGCAAAAAAACTGCACTTTTCTATAACATCAATATTAATTATTTATATTTTCCCACTGGTCGAAAACGAAAAAAAAACGAACCGTTATTGACACGAAAAAAAAGGTTGTATCCAAAAAGTTTGATTAGACTATCTTGCTTAGTACAAAGCGATTTCCGCAAAAGATGCTATAACATTAACACTGGAATACCTCTTGGTATGTTCACAAAAGGCATTTTATTACAAAGGTATTTTAGTTACATACTTTTATGGAAGGACCTTGTCGTGTGCCTTTATTTTTGCCATCCTGCTAAATATTTTAAAAGTCTAAATTAATCCTACGAAGGCGCAGAGTTTGATTGACACAAGAAAAACGATACATTCCACATTCCTCCTTGTAAGGGAAGGGAGAATGTGAAGCGATGATGTTGATCGATTATCCATACATACAATGTAGAGAGGAGGTATTTGAAATTGATATGGGAAAATAATTATAGGTAAGAAGGAGGATTATGGGGAGATCGTTGGTAGAATCTAAAATATGTAGCTTCTTGCATGATGTCTGTCAGTGTCACGTGATTTCATTGGCTGAATTTGCACTAAAAGTATCTCGATAAGTATCCAGGCAGAATTCATATTTTCTGGTGTTTTCGACCTCCAACCAAAAAGCGGGGTGTTATAAGTTTGACGTTTGTATTTGTATATCTGTGTGCCTATGTATGTATGTGTCTGTCAGTGGCATCCCAGCTCTCAAACCGATGGACCGGTTATAATTATAATCTAGTTTTATAAATAGTATTTTTTTTTGATTGAGGATTTGATCGGGAGTGTTTTTAGCAATGTTTTATATAATCGGTTTTGTATGTCGGGGAGTTTTTAGTTAAATTACTTGTATTTCATTATTCGTACCTCACTAAATTACTTTATTCAAAAAAAAAATATATATAAATAAACATACTTATAAACGCAGTTTTAGTATTCCTAAGACTGTACTTTCAAATAAGAATTTTAAAACAGTGAGATCCGAAAAATAACCAAGATCACGCGATATTACATTTCAAATCTCGCAAATACCGTGATTGAAGACGTTTCGACAATGCACTATCTCAAACATACTTGGGTAAAAAACTACTGCTTTATATTCGTCATTCAAACAGATATATTAATCACTTCCTATCTGCCTACAGTACTTAACTAGCAGTTAAATAGATACTTAACTAAAACAAAAGTGTTTGCCGTCAGCAATCAGCACTGCAGAATGTTTATATTGTCCTCGGTTCGGACACATCAATCGCGGTCAACACAATGGTGCGTTTGATGGAACCATTCAATATTTGGACGGGTGTATTTATCTTGGAGGTGTGGATTGTATTGTAGACAATGGATGCTCCTCCTTATAGTTTGTCGAGCTCCTATGATGAGTTTCTGCAACGATATTCGGGTATACGAGTCAATATCCTTGGGAATTCGATAATGAGTGAATGTTTATGTTTGTTTATCGGTTTTAATTATATATGTATAATATAATTAAAACCGATCATCCTCATCATCTTAGCAATAAATTTATTTCTGGATATAAACCTCATCTCCCATGAATTTACAAAAGGAGCTGATGGAAGCAGCTTCTACTCAAGGTCTTCCTGTTGCTTGTATGAGGTCGTCTCTCTATATTGTGGTTAGTCTATCTGGGCTGCGTTTACAATAAAAATAATCAAAACTATTATTTCTTTGATCGATGCGATTGCGATTGTTACGGTTTGAAAAAGTGCGCTAAAAATTATTAAAAAGTCAGGTCATAAAATTACGTAAAATATACGCGATAAATCAGTTAAAATTTATTTCATTTCTATGAGCTTTTGAATAGAAATTTGAAGTGCTTTAAGTTCCTTTAGTTTAATTTGCAACCAAATATTTTTGCATCGTATTATGTTATTTCAAACAAGTTATAATTTTCTGTGGTACAAATCCCGTATTTTAGAATTCCGTATAGATATAATCTAGGTGTCTTCAAATCGCGAGTGAATAGGTTTCTTCTAGGCAAACGCGCTCCATCGCAGACTGTATTTGTCGCGTGAGTTGACGGTCAAGCGCAAGCCTATTTTCAAATAAAAAAAATTAAATAAAATTGAATATTCAAGAAAATGCTGAATGCTAATCACAGCTATGGTGCAGATCACAGTATTTGCAACTGGAGGGATTCTTTGAAATTATGATAGGAAAATAACTAAAAATCATAGATCAACAATAATCCCCGATTTATAGACTATCTGTGTTCCGCGGTTTCACTCGCGTAGTAGTGAAAAACGGTGACGATTATGATGATGATAAGTAGCTTATGTCCGTCTTCAGGTTTAAAGCTATCTCTATACTAATTTTCATAACGATCGGTTCAACCGATTCAGCGTGTAAAGGTAACAAAATTTGCTTTTATAATATAATTATGAAATTGTGTCAAATGTATTTCACAACACCAGTACATTCATTTAAATAACAATATACTTAGTTGTCTTTTATGTTGTCACAAATCTTATTTTTACTAGACTAAAGGGAATTTTAGAAATTTAGAAATATGATCATAATTTACAAGTAAAATCCAAGGCACTGCACTGAATGTAGATACGTCTGACTTTTTTCTTATTATTTATTTTGGAGAGATGTTTGTGACACAAAAATAGAATTAACACAATTAATTTGTATCTAAATCTTCGATTAAATATGTGATTTCAACCGCATACCTCGGACTTTTTCAAAAGAACAGCGCACGCGCTATTGCGAGTAAATAATGCACTCATCTATTAATTTATAAGTTCATCAAGTATATAATACCAACAAACGAAACTTCCCTCGTTAGTGATGGCATGCTACTCGGTACGGCATCGTTGCAAAAACTCGAAAACTCAGCTTCCAATCGCGTCAACGACCTATCGGCGAATCGATTCGTGGGAATCTGCCTGTAGTACGTGAACACGATACTTACATGTCAGTAAGGAAGGATTAGGGAATGCAATCTTGTTGTACGGAGATCTCGTAATACCGAGATCTTGCGTTCATTTTGTGAGATCAATCTTACGAGATTATGCATGTAACGTAGTAACTTATGCGTGCTACTAATTCTACATAGTAAACAGAGCCTTGACAGAACACCAATATGGAATAATTAAACAAATATGGGTAATTTTATTATGAAAACTAACGTGGTCGTTACACATTTTTATTTTGAACAAACGGGTTACTCACGTCTATTTTCAGCCGAATTCTCCGACTATAGTTTCAACCGCATATGGCGGTCTTTTTCAAAAGGAGCAGCGCAGACGTCACTCCCGAAGGACGTCGGAACGACGGAAATATGCGTAAGTTATTGAATGGATATCAAACAATAACGATCTAAAATTACGCTGGTCTTGATAAAATGTTATCATTTTGAATAATATCCAAGTTTAGTAAAGCATGTTTCACAAAATAATTTTAATTACATTCTAAATCATGGCTACCAGTTTATACCAGCGTTAAGGGATTCCGATTTTAGAATCTATTAGTTCTTAGCTTTAAGTGCAAAGCCAAGACTCAACGCCATCTAGTTTTAAGAACAGAAACGAAATAAGCCGTCGAAGTTGTGTTACTGCACTTTGTGAATAACAATAACGAACTATAAAATAATCTGTGTCATGACATTACAGACACATTGTTCAGTTTTTGTTGTCGACGGAGGTTTTCTTTGAAGGCCAATTTTATATTTATGAACTTTTCGCGTGGACACGCACTAATTTACGTTTATTGCCTGTGTTACTACCAATCTTACTACTAGTAGTAACACCGGTAATTGAATTACCCATCTTACTTCTGCAGTTGAAAGTTGTTAGAACAGCAATAAAAAATTGCCCGTGTTACTACCGTAAAACTAAAACAACAAAAACAAAACAAAATATGACGAATTTGTAATTTATACAAAATGTATGTAGGTATTATGCTTATGAAAAAAAACCATTGAATTTACCAAAAAAAAAACCAGACAGGTTCGAGTCAGACTCTCTTACCGAGGGTTCCGTACAAACTAAATAAAAGGGGGAAATCATCATATTTTCCTTCATAAACCGAAAAATATACATTGTAAAAATATTTAAAAACCTGTTTTAGCATATGCTACTGAAGCTCTTTCATATGATACCCCATACGATACGGTTAAAGAACTTTAAAATTTGGGCCCTCAATCCTTGCTCAGAGACACTATTTTTTTGTGATTAAATTAAAAATGTCCAGTTTTCGGATTTTTTCCTATATGTGTACTCTAACACAATGCTTCTTGCCAAATTTTATAGTTCTAGGTCAACGGGAAGTACCCCATAGGTTTTGATTCCATTGTGAGTGTCGAAATGTGCGACATATTCGGCATATTCGGCTATAACTTTTTTTACGAAAACTGGGAAATTTTATTTTTTCTTTCTGCAGCAAGATAGTATGGATTTGCGTATATAGTTTTAATTTCAACACGATACCTTCACGCGTTCCCGAGATACAGGTCTTGACACCCCGACGGACGGACAGACAGACAGAAAGACGGACAACAAAGTGATCCTATGGATTCCGTTTTTTCCTTTTGAGGTATGGAACCCTAAAAATATTTAGTCGAGTTGTTTCCTTCTTTTTGGAAGTCGGTGTTAAATAGGTGTAATTTATGTATGTAATGGTTAACACTTTACAGTTACATTGCGCATACTTTATCGTTAAAACGTACACTCAGCATATTTAACACTAAGAAAATCGCTCTTATGCAGTAAGGTATTTTGTTTTACATTGATTATAGAGACTTGTTGCTTATTCAAGTAAAAAATGACATTATTACTTTGACTGTGTAAATACTATCGTTGTTTTATAATATGATTTTTTTTGGTAATATTTTAATCTTTAATAAAGTATCAACGGGATAATAGCATCAGTCCTCAAAAACGTCCGTGTTCAATGAGGTCTAATTAGACCCCTTACACGATTAAAACAATTTCGATTTTCAAAATAATTCGAAGCGGCAAAATAGACGTCTCTTAGACTTTTCAATCTAAATTAGGCTTTAGCGCTTCAGGTATAGAGTCTTTATATTAAAATCTGTAAGTTCTTCATTGTTGGTATATGAGTATAGGTCAACCCAGGACACTATATACGAGATTTTTTTTTGACTTTACGTCCACGAGACGGATATTCATCGATTTTAATGGAATTTTTTTGATCAAGTTACGGAACGCATGCCTGTCGTAACATTTACAACTTAGCTTTCTATGGGAAGTGAATGGAATTACTTACCATTTTAATGGCGGCAAATTAGAATATTTGGATGTTCGCGTAGGTTTCGGTACATCTTTACTACGTTACATTGAGTCTTATCTTTAACGCGTTTGAATTCTTTTGTAGCTTTATTTGGCTGTTCATTGAGAGTCGTTAAGATAATTTGAATGAAATTGGGAAATTTCTAGAATGTGTGAGCAAACGTGTTTCGTTATAGATAACTTGGCATATCAAAAGTAAATAAAATTGTCGTATATTTCGCCTTTGTATAGTTGGTAAAATATTTCATAGAAATGCTAGTAATTATGCACCTACCTACAATCTTTTTTATTTTAAGAATTTGTTAAAACTTTTAAGTTAATTTTTTTTAATGTTTTAATATCATTCTTTCTTCATTTTAAACAATTAAAAAATAATGTTCATTTAAATAAAGTACAACGATTCTGCGCATAGTTTCTCACGAAAACGTCACCATCACCATCATGTAAATCGGAACAGTTATATTACGAAAATGTATATATAGTCGGGTATTTTGTTTTCCATTTTTCCATGGCGATCCGTGTAGCATTTTATAATACTTCTGTAGTGTAGGTCCTGTGTCCCGACGAAGTGCCGATATAAAATAAAAAGCATTTTTTTTCCAACGGATCTTGGCCCATTGGAAATTAAATGTATTTTTTTTTAAGTTAAGGGACTTGAAAGAAATTGTTGCTTAAGTGGGCGATAGGCTGAACCCCTGTCCTCGCAGACCAAAATTTCATCTTACCCTCTAATATCGCCTAACCTTCTACCTCACATTTAACGCTCCAATATATATATTTTTTTTTTATGTAAATCTACAAATAATTTTAGTAACTTAAAAAAAAACGACAAAAATAAACGACTGTACCGATCTTGGTGAAACATAGGTAAGAATATTCTCGATCAAGTTTTTTTCCCAAATAATAAAAACTACATCAAAATCGGAACATCCATATCGGAGCTATGATGCCACAGACAGACACACAGATGTATACACGTCAAACTTATAAAATCCATCGTTTCGGGTCGGGGGTTAAAACGGCAAGAATTGAGTTAAAACATGAGTCTAAATCACAAACGTAGAATTAGATGTTATAATAAAATAACATAATAAAACAGTAAATCAACAGCTGGCCAAGTGCGGGTTGGCAGACCCGTGGTAGCGTGGTAGATTATGGCTTTACCGTGGCTTTACCCTTCTCACAATGACAAGATGGCCCGCGCCCGGCAGTGGAACAGTTTGTATAAACAGGGCTGATAAAAAAAAACAGTAGTCAATTTTCCTTACAATATTGCATGATTACAATATGACGTCATTGCTTATTCTCTGCATGTGCTATCTGTGAAGCATCACGTTACCAAATCTATGCAATACTTGAGATACTATGTATCCGGCGTATCAAGTTTCTGAGACCATCAGGCAGATAGGATGCAGCGATACTTAGAATTTGCTTTAGATAACAACAAAAGTGTGCGATCAGAATTTAATCCGGTGGCGTAACTGAAATCCAATTAAGTTAGTAATTAGTACCATAGACATAAACAAAACTTTGTAAAATCAAAATCAAATCAAGTCATTTATTTGCTAGAATTCATAATCATACAAAGAGTTCTTATTATTATTTTAAGACATTGTATTCAGTCTGCAAGCAGACGTGCAAATCTATCTATATATATACGAGTATATATATATATATATATATATAAATCAATTGCTGTTCGTTTGTCTCGCTAAAACTCGAGAACAGCTGGGCCGATTTAGCTGATTTTGGTTTTGAAATGTTTGTCTATTATTTGTAGGTATTTGTAGTGTCAAAATATTCCTTAACACTATAAAAACAATAACTAAGAAGCCATTCAAAATCGGTTAAGCAGTTTAGGCTGTAGGAGGAAATATAGTGACAATACATACATATCACATACTTACATACATCCTGTTTGGGTGGTACATGCACTCAAAATACAGAAACATAACCCTCCTTCTTAATCAGTCGGGTAAAAAGCAATAACGTATGCCACACTAACTTTTTATGAGTGCAGCATGATTATGTATGTCAGACCACACGGCCGTCCAATACACAGCCCATAGTAAAACGTGATACATCCCATGTATGGACTCTCCTAAAAAAAGATGGATTGTCGGAAATTCACAGGAAACCGATATTCATATGAAAATGACAGTTTTTACAGTGGACGACACGATCTAACGATTTTTCAATATCTTTAGTCTCCGACGCAAAACACAGGTGTTATAAATATGACGTTGTATCCAATGATGTTATTATAAATAGATTGGTTTTCCACGGCTCTTCGTTGCAAGCCTCAAGTAAGGTAATCGCCCAACTTGTCTTCAGTCGTCACCCCGGGAAACGCTGTTAGACGCTAAGTGACTTGTAAACAGTGGCAATGCCATCCTGTGTGTTTAGAAAGTGCAACACCAATATATAAATGCCAAGATACTAAAAGGCTTTAAGTATGTGCCTTATCCTTGAAAGTGTTGAGAACTGAGATTTGCCATGCTTTTACTTCATATTCAATGAGTAGGTTATACTCTAAAGATAAAATTTCATTGGTTGTATCTATATCCCTGTGTATGTCTGTAGCATCGTAGGTCCCAAACCGATGGTTTTGTCTAAAAGCTGACTAGATGGAGAATCACAATCTTCAGCCAGCCGTTTTTTATATCGTAGACTTTAAATGTAACAATAAATTAATTATCAGGTAAATATAGTGTATAATCAGTACATATTAACTTTAGTACTCACGAACCCTATTGATCAAGTTATCTTAAATACGAGATTCCAATCAAAGCGCTACAGACATAGTAGATGAAGCATGCGGCTTCATTTATATGAAAACCTTGCGTACTACATTTTTGGTACTGACTGTGACGTCACACAAACGATTTAGTGATGGAACGTCCCACCCGCGCGAAATCTATTCAACCTAATGTTGTTTGGGCGAAAAATTGTTTTTTCCCCGGACACCTCTGAAAAAAATTTTTTTGCACCTTTAATCAATGCGGGTTATTATGAATGAATTCTTAACTTAGATTTATTTCAATTTATCGTTTATCTTTAAAAAAAATGGATTTCCCCAACAAAAGTGTCCGAGTTTCATACGCACACTTTTTAAAAACCCCTGCCGGACGGCCTCCGGACGCCCGTCAAACTAGGACAAATCCGGGGAATCCCGGACGGATGGCAGCCCAAATTGGGCTAGATGTTGTGGTGTGAAATGTCCACAAATATTTATTATTTATCTATATTTATATCTACAGTTAAATCATTTTCTTTGTTTGTTCTTTAGTTACTGAAATTATCGGGCTGCTGAATATAAATAAAAGTCGTATCGGACGTTCAAAACTTTTCCGTTCATACGAAAATACGATTGCTACATGTTCTGACCCCGGACGTATTGTAAAACGATGAAAACGGGAAAACAAAACAGTTCGCAGCAATTTTCAATACGGTATTGAATATTTTGTCGCTGCGACGTGTATTGGGGTTTTGTTTGACATCTGTGAACAAATAGGTATTTTAAAAAAAAAAAAATAACTTCAAAAACCAACAAGTACCTACCTATCTATGTTACAAGTTTACAAGTTAGTTTATAAAACTTAAAATAACCCTCGATTTGAAAAATTACTGAACCAATTTTGATGAAACATAGCTAATAACCTCGATTAAATCCTGTTTAAAACAACAAAAAAAAACTACATCAAAATCGGTCCATCCGTTTGATAGCTAGCATAAATTTAAAGTTCTTAAAAAAAAAACACGCAAAAATTCCATTCATTATGTTGGGGATAACAGGTTTAAATTGAATTTCACCCATATTATTTATTTATTTTTACCTACTAACCAGGCAAAACAATTTATAAAACATATATAACAATTTAAAGTCAAGAACCTCCTTGTTTTGTAGTCGGATAAAATAAAGTTCAATATTATTTTCATGAGATTGAAAGTAGAAACTCGATAGCGTATTGTAGCGCCTGTTCAATTATGTACAGAAACATACATGATGCACTGCTGAACACTCTTACATCATTTAAGTTCCAGGCATCAGTTGTATTTGTTTATAATGTTGCCGTCAAAACTCTTTAAAAAGGGCAAAAGCACTTTTGTCAGATTGGTCAAAAGTATTTTTGACTGAAATAACAATCAAAGTAGACTTTTCACTGGTGTCGATGACCGAAGTTCTAAATCAATCTAATTTCGCTTTTGACCAACAGAAACACTAAATAAATGAAACATAAAAATTTAAAAAGAAGGTGGGTTCCGCATAGTTTGTTATATTAGACAAAACTCTTAAAAAGTGAAAATATCAATAATGATAACAAATAATCACATAGGTATTTAAAAAGTTTTTAACCGACTTCCGAAAAGCCGGAGGTTCGACTGTATGTATTTTATTGTATGTTTGTTACGTGATTGCTCCGCTAAATATAAATTGTTTTTGACGACTCTTTTTTGTTTTATTCTTAGAGGTTGTCCCATATAAATCATATCAAAAAAGGTTCAGTGCTTTGGTTTTTGTAACAAAAGAACTGAAAAAAATTCATCTAAATAAACGAATTGCGTATTTTGAAGTTGTTTTTTTCTGTTTCTTAAACTATACTATAATTATATATGTATATCCAAATATTATTAGAGAATGTGTAGATATTGGAAAATATGACATCTGAGTCACTAAGAAATGAAAGAAAAAAAAAAAACAACAACCTAATTTATTAATTGATCCGCTTCGGGTGCTTGGACATGATTTCCGCGATAGAAATCCTGTTCAAGCACCCGAGGTTAGGATGTTTTTTAGGGTTCCGTACCTCAAAAGAAAAAAACGGAATCCTTATAGGATCACTTTGTTGTCCGTCTGTTCGGGTGTCAAGACCTTTATCTCGGGAACCCATGAAGGTATCGCTTTGAAATTAAAACCATATACACAAATCCATAGTATCTTGCTTCAGAAAGAAAAATAAAGTTTCTCAATTTCATAAAAAAAGTTACATCCGAATATGTCGTAAAAAACGCACATTTCGACACTCACAAAGGAATCAAAGCCAATGGGGTACTTACCGTTGACCTAGAACTATGAAATTTGGCAAGAAGCATTGTGTTAGAGTACAAATATAGGAAAAAATCCGAATACTGTTTTTTTTACTAAATCACAAAAAATTGTGTCTTTACGCAAGGAATGAGGGTTCAAATTTTAAAGTTCTTTAACCGTATCATGTGGGGTATCATATGAAAGAGCTTTATTAGCATAAGTTAAAACAGGTTTTTAAATATTTTTACGATGTATATTTTTCGGTATAAGAAGGAAAATATAAAAAAATATGATTTCCTCCTTTTATATACTAGTTTGTACGGAATCCTCGGTGGGCGAGTCTGACTCGCACTTATCCGGTATTTTTATGGCAACGCGTTATTCTTTTCATAATCACATATTTTAAAGTTATTTTGACTGATTATACAGAGGCTGAAGTAGTTTTGACTAAGAGTGGCGGTAAAAACAACTTTTGACCATTTTGCAGTCATAGGCACTATTGACCAATGATTTTCAGTCAAAAGTACTTTTGACCAACCTGGTCAGTTATACGAAGTATAGTGGATTATCATCAATTTTTCTGTTGCAGGTAATTTTTATGAAATCAGTTACAGCAGTTTCTTCAGGTAAATAATAATAAAACCGCAGGGGCGGCTTTGTGGCGAGCCGTCGGTGAGTGGCGACACCGCGTACCCCGATGTCTCCTGGGGCTAAATGAGACCCCTGACCTCCAGCTTGCCCTAATTGCCCGGTTGGATAGTGGAAACAGCAAATAGCATAAAAAGCAGCTAATTACCTAAGCTCCTGGGTGGAAGTGTTATCATATGTAATTATCGACGAGATCTATTCTCGGCCACAACATCACTTAACATCAGGCAGGTTGGTGGTCAATCGTAGATCTATCTTGCTTAAAAAAAAAACACATTATTGAGTATTGCCCAGGAGTGGAACTCCCTGCTGCCTTCTCTGTTTCTTGAAAGATATAATCTTGGAATCTTCTTGATTTAAGTGTTCTATCCTCGGCAACACAGTCGCTTACTATCAGACGAGTTCGTGGTCAAACGTTGAAATAAAAAAAATAAAAAAAACAATTTAAGGTAATCTTTATTTTAAAATAAATAAATATAAAAGTAAAACATGCTACGATACAGAATCCATACTATTATAATAATTTTATCGCAAAATTTATTCACGTAAAGAAAACAAGGTTAGATTTAGGTTAAATTTATTTTTTTTGAAAAGAAAAAAACTTACAGCTACCATGCAAATCTTATATTACAAAATAGAAATATAACAAAATCATGTATAAAAATAAATATATCAACTTGCTTAGCAATAAAAAAATGTCTAATATAATGCTAAATTATATGAAACAAATGCTTATCATATCTCTAAAATTAATTGAACACAATAATGAGGTGGCTTTAAAAATATCTTAAAATCTAATGAACAACAAATTAAGGTGGTATAATAAAGTCGGATCCATAGCTACCATTTTTCTTGTTATCGACAGTCTAAGATGTGGTAGCTTAAGCCAAATTTCATATATTTTTTTTTTTATCAAAACAATATCTGTCTTAATTCGCATCTACAATTAAATACTTTGTACAATTAATCACTTGGTCATTCAACGTGGTAAATGGTAATGCCGACAGCCTAATGGGCACGTTTGGGCGGGGAGTTACCTCGTATTAGGTTTTAACATAAAATTGTTTTTTTTTTTAATTGTTTTAGTTATTAGTAATGATATTAATTTATATTATTTCTATGTATGTTTTATTGCAATAAATACATATAACTTGGCTGAAGTTTCCGGCAGCCTAGTGGTGAGACCGTCTGACTTGCGATCGGCAGGTCCTGGGTTCGAATCCCACGGCTCGCACCTCTGTCTTTTCGAAGTTATGTGCGTATTGTTGATTGCCGCCAACTTCAAACGGTGAAGGAAAACATCGTGAGGAAACCTACATGTCTGAAAGTTCTCAATGATCTTGAAGATTTGTGAAGTCTGCCAACCCGTACTTGGCCAGCGTGGCAGACTATGGCCTAACCCTTTTCACAATGAGAAGATGGCCCGACAAACAGGGCTAATAAAAAAAAAAACTTGGACATAGCGTGTTAAGATAATTAACAAATCGTGAAGTATTTTTAAATTACGTGATTTTATGAATATATACCAGTGAAACTCTTAAGAATAAAAAAAATGCAATAAATTATAAAAAAAAAATACTTTCTAAATACTAAATGTTGGCACGGTGTAGAAAAAATCCTTATAAGTCAGAAAATCTTTACACAAGGGTTAAAACTCTGCCGCCTTTCCGCTGACAAATATATAATCTTGGAATTTTCAAGGCTAGAGTGAAGTGATATCTATTTACATCGAAGTGCTTCATTATGTACCATATTGTCGCTTACCATCAGATAAGTTGGTATGCAAAAGTAGACGAATTCCGTATAAAAAAAAACCTTTTTCAAAAGAATTTGGCAAGCGCAGTGAAAGTTAGATTGTTCATAACAGAAAAAAAACATTGCTGTGGATCCAGTTTTTAAACTTATAAAGCTTAGAAAATGTTGCCCTAGCGAAACTAGCGCTATCTAGGAATAAATATCAAGTGACAACTACTAAATTCACATGTCAAAGAGGCTTATGACGTAGTGTAAAAAAGCATACAGCCGTCTAATTTAGCTCATTACACTTTCGTAAAGCAGTTGGTGCCAAGCCAAAGCTCGCTCTTTCGCGTGAATAAAACGAATATTCACAAAGCGAAGCGCACAGCCACGCGAATTTCAAAGTATTTTTTTTGGAAATAGAACTATCGAGAGAGTTGCTAGTCGAACATAATAATGAAATAAGGATAGCAGGGCGCCGTCAATGCCACATTAGTTTGCTTTCCGAATAGACTCTATATTACCACACAAGTGAAGTGAGACGCAAGTCTACTTGCATTTTTCTTGCCAGTTAGTCGTAGCTGAAGAGAAACACCTTACGCTTACGATTAGATATCTCGATGTCTCTGTAATGTGATGCAAGTAAAATGCAAGCTCACTCAGCTTTTCGCTTCAGTTGTGCGGTAATTTAGCTTCCACAGTTCACGGAGCGAGCTTGCAGGAGCGCGAAACAAGTTCCTTACTCTCGGAATTTTTGAGTGAACAGATATCTTCTAGATTGACGAGCTCCATTCTTGGCAACACTGTCGCTTAACATCAGGCGAGTTGGTGGTCAATCGTAGATCTATTAACATTAAAAAAAAATCGGCCAAGTGCGAGTTGGACTCGCGCACGAAGGGTTCCGTACTATCATCTATAATAGAAAATCGTATAAAATAACGAGAAATCAACGAAATTCCAAGTAGTAAATTGCAAACTTATGGGTAGGTTTTCGATACACATCCGGGCAGCATGAAGACGCTCGAGCTCGCTCCGTGATGTTACCTCCCCCGCTACCCGCGCGGCCGTTGCTTAGCAACCGCCTCGCGCTCGCGCCACCACCACACCGCGGCGCGGCGCTCGCACCGCGTTTAGATGCACGGATTATTTTCATTTTGTGAGTTTTATGTATTAGATTAGGTATTTATTTTTATAGTTAATATATTTCTAAATATTTACTTACAAATATTCAAGTTTCTACCTGTTAATTAAGATCGAGTAAAAATTGCTTAAAAATTACGTTTGTTGTATGGGAGCCCTTTAATATTTACTTTATTGTTATTTAATTATTTATTTTGAAAGGTAATATACAAGTAAATATTCTGTGAAAATTTGAAGCGTCTACCTGCTACCGTTTTTAATATTGAGCAAAAAAATACGAAAAAAACACGTTTATTGTATGGGGACCCCCCTTAATATATTTTTTTTAACTTTTAGTATTTGTTGTTATAGCGGCAACGGAAATACATCATTTGTGAAAATTTCAGCTTTCTAGCTATTACGGTTTATGAGATACAGCCTGGAGACAGACAGACAGACAGACAGACAGACAGACAGACAGACAGACAGACAGACAGACAGACAGACAGACAGACAGACATACAGACAGACAGACAGACAGCGAAGTCTTAGTAATAGGGTCCCGTTTTTACCCTTTGGGTACGGAACCCTAAAAAACATCGTTTTGTAATTCACGAAGCGAGCCTGTAGGAGAGCGGAACAAGTGCTTACTACCGTTATTATTAGATATTTTGATGTCTCTGTGCAGTAATAAGCAAGTAAAATGCAAGCTCACTTAGCTTTTCGCTTCACTTCGGCAACTTAGCTATCATCGACAGACAGTTCACGAAGCGAACCTGTACGAGTGAGCTACTAATGCGAGTTTAAATACACGCCTCGTGAATGTTCTCACTGTGGTTCATCATCATCATCATCGCAGCCATAACAAATCCACTTCTAGACGTAGGCCTCTTCCCAATAGATTTCCAAAAAGATTTGCAGAAGCGGTTTCCATCAAGCATCTTCCTGTCACTTTTATGAGGACGTAGCCTCCCCTCCATGGATTTCCAAACAGATTTGCAAAAAAAACAAATGGAAACTTAGTTTAAAGAAAATATCTATTAGCTTATAAAAGGCACGGACCCTGGAGTCTGTGGAGCTCAAATTTTTAAATTAAAATAAAAAAAGATTTGCAAAAGCCGCTCGCATCCAGCATCTTCCTGTCACTTTTATGAGGTCTTCTGTCCATCTCACTGTCTCATGTCTGTCACTGTTGCTCACGCGCCTATGAATAAGCTGTTTGATTTTGCGCGATCTCTCACACTTTTTTTTTAATCCCATCAATTTATAAATATTAGCTTAAATCTAAGTTGTACCAAAAAACCACTCGAAAAACAGTTGATATGTGAAATAAAACGCAAATAAAGAATCCCGTAAAATTATACGTAATAACTTTCGGGGTTGCGCTACCAGAATGTTTTTACCAAGTTGGCCAACTAATATAGATTTTTATGTTGAGCTTTTAGCATCTAGATAGGTCAGGGAGGTAATTTTCTGTGCAATACGAGTGAGAGGAAGGCCAGGCCTGGAATCCATGTCGGTCGAAGACCCGTTTCGCGCATCGGACGTCGTCTGCCAGGTCCTCGTTCAGCAGAGCTGTGGAAGAGAATGCTGGTTTTAGTGATTACTGCCAACGGGACAATTGTAAAAAAAAATTGGTTGTCTGTAAAGTCGGTTTACGGATGATAGTTTAACGTGACAACATACGTCCGCGCGCGAGCTCCGAGGAATGATAATTGAAGCGACGGTCGGGCGCGGCGCACATCCGTGCAAGGAGCGTAACGTAACGGGACATGAGTCATACTTTTTAGTGCATGCAGCTGGCGTTCATCGATTTATTAGACGTTGTTACGTCAAAAGTTGTGGCGTTGTCCCCCAGTGGGGGATACGGAACTGGGGGACAACGGGAACAATCGTTTATTTGTAATATATATAAGCTAAAGTAAGATTAGAGAAAGAAGCTTAGGAAGTTTCCGGCAGCCTAGTCGGGAGACCGTCCGACTTGCGATCCGTAAGCCCTGGGTTCGAATCCCGCGGCACGCACCTCTGTCTTTTCGAAGTTATGTGCGTATCGATGATTGCCGCCAATTTCAAACGGTGAAGGAAAACATCGTGAGGAAACCTACATGTCTGAGAGTTCTCAATGATCTTGAAAGATGTGTGAAGTCTTGGCCAGCGTGGTAGACTATGGCCTTACCCTTCTAACAATGAAAAGATGGCCTGCGCCCAGCCACTACTGGACAGTTTGTACAAACAAGGCTGATAAAAAAAAAATAAAAAAAAATGAGAAAGTACGGAGACAAAAGTTTGCAAAATCAATATATAAACTGTATGTTTGTGCTAAAAGTTTTCGCACAAACTTGCCAGATGGTAAGCAACGGTATGGCCGAAGATTATTAAAAAAAAAATATCAAAATATTTTATTTAAAGATTTCTTGGTCCAAAGTGTTAGTAACAAAATATAAGGGCTTAAAAGCTACGGTTAGTACTTATCCTAATTACATATACAAAAAATATTCAAAATTTCAGCGAGTCACTCAATGCGTCATGTACTTGCGAGGCATTTCGGGCGGAAACATTGTCCGCATGAAATGCCTCAGTACAGGCGCATTGAGGTCTTCTGACACTTTCAGGATGGTATTGCTGCTTCCCCGCACTCGCCTGATCAGTGAGGCCACTTTTTTTCTAATGACCGCATGAAAGCCGTCAGTGTGGTTTTGTGCAAACATTGCGGAGGCACTGCAGAAGCGGGGAAGCCTCAACATCATCCTGAAAACATTATTATACTGGATGCGTAGGGTGTTCAGCGACTTTTGAGTACAGCATTGCCAATGAAACAACATAATTTGTACATCTCAGTAACTTATCCTATTATACTATCGTTTACGAAAATTTGATGTCGACACATAAATCCTAAAAACATGGCTCTCCTTCTTACGCAGTCGGGTAAAAATAAGAAATTTTACAGAGAAAATGTGGTCCGCAAAACTTCAGCACGTGTAGGTATCTCCAGCTCAATTTACGTTCGGCATTACTATGTTAACAATACTATGCTCGTATATAGTTTCTTCGAATTGGATCTGAATAAGTGAGTAGTCTCCGCTCGGCTAGAATGGTTGCATTTTACAGTGTGCATTGAAATTCACTTATTTCAAGTTATAATTAATATAATTAATATATTTCTATCTCCGATGCTACGTTATGAAATTGTCAGTTACGAAATATGGTTTATTGTATTTTTTTTGTCTCCATGCAGCAAATTTTCTTATTTATTTTTCAAGTCACTGTACCTACATAAATACTCATTATGATTCGTAAACTGATAATAAATGATTTAATGTTTTTTTTATCAGCCCTGTTTGCACAAACTGTCCCACTGCTGGGCGTGGGCCATCTTCTCATTATGAGAAGGGTTAGGCCATAGTCAACCACGCTGGCCAAGTGCGGGTTGGCAGACTTCACACATCTTCAAGATCATTGAGAACGCTCAGATATGTAGGTTTCCTCACGATGTTTTCCTTCACCGTTTGAAGTTGCCGGCAATCAACAATACGCACATAACTTCGAAAAGACAGAGGTGCGTGCCGCGGGATTCGAACCCAGGACCTGCGGATCGCAAGTCAGACGGTCTCCCGACTAGGCTGCCGGAAACTGAATGAAATACTATGACAACGGAAATTTAAAAAATGTGTTGTTTTCATCTACAGTCAATGTGGGTCAACTACAGTCAACTTTGACTCTGCATCAAACATTGTACGTAGCCTTTTTAGAAGGTTCTCGATTTATTTCCTTACAAAATTACTTGGTTAATCAATTTACAGTCGTGTTGACTACTAATCTCTTAAGAAAATCATCGAGAACCTTCTAAAAAGGATACGTACAGTGTTTCACACAGAGTCAAACTTACTCAAGTTGACAATACATAGATCTACAAACGTTTGACCACCAGCTTGCTTGATACGTATAGATTTTGGTCTATATATCCGTAAAGCGAATATCAAAGGGTCCTTTCACCCATATCTGTATTTTTCAGCTACTGTCCTTTGGACTGGATGAGCAAAGTGGGGTTTATTTAAATGTGTATCGTAGCGTAGGTTTTCACTTATACAATGAAGCTCATGCACGCTATAGATATTTTAATTCTAAGTATATAGGTGTGAACACTAGATTTTTTTAACTATTTTATCGCTTAGGATGAATTTAATCTGTCAAGATATAACGAAGTTAATGAAGTTTTCTTTTGTCTCGTTTATGGTCAGTGACGTCATGACAGCAGCAAGCGAAAGACTACGTCACAAACCACATGTTTGCCATCTCTTTTTTCTCATTTTTGCATATTGTACATTGATATCGCTATATTTTCGTAATTTTTAATCCAATTTTAATATTATTTTCATAGCAATGATTGGATTTTCAATAACTTAAAATCTGCAATTAATAAAAAATGTGCACGAACTCCATTGTCTATAGTGAGTAAAATCGAGAGGCAGAGCTAGTTTAACATAAAACAATCTTCCACAAAGAATGGCGACAAAGGCTTGCAATTCTGAGATGCCACCACACACAAAGACAAGGTACGGGAATGCATGCCATGCTATCGAGATAATCTGTGGACGAAAGTGAAGGAATCCAAATTGGTACGAACCCGGGATCCAATTAGCTTGGGTTTTTTGGATTAGGTTCAGATGTTGCTATTTCGAATTTTATTTGTTCTAATTCTAAGGTATTTAGAAATGATAATTATATTCTTACGGTTTTAAAAAATTGTTAAGATGCTGTAGGTCGTAAATATACTGACGCGCTTGTGCGTTACGGTTTGATTAGAGTTCAAAACATTTCAAAATATTAAAAGCTAGAAATAATATAAAAAGCGCTTAGCAAGAAAAAAAAAACAAATAAGTCCGGTTCAAGTAAAGGCTCCCAGGTTCAGATCGGGATTATGCTGGTTCAAGTCCCGTCGGATGTGTGTAATTTTTGAACTATCTATTTATAGACAGTCAATAATTACACACTATCTACTACTCTCTTTATTACTCTGTCTACTTTAGTAGACAGAGTTGATTCATATAAAAAACTATCTATCTATCCAGAGAGAGGAAATATATTGTGTGTACCAGTACTTTCAAAGTGTGGTTTGTAAATCCATCATGCATTAATCCTACGGTATCTAGCTTCAAGTGTTAATGAAGTGTTAAGTGTATTAACAGTGTTTAATGATAAGCCGAGTTTCTGTTAATCGCATGCGAATTAAGCTAATTTTAATCAAGTTAGCCTTACCTTCGCACTTCATGTTGCAATGACCCCCTTTTTTCCCCTTCTTGCACCACTCCTGGTTGTTGATCTGTCAACAATATAATACAATTAGGTACATTTAATTGCCTACAGAATAACACAGCATCATCATCATCTCAGCCACGAGAAGTACACTGCTGGATTTCTGTGGCGGTTTCTTTGTAGACTACGGAATCATAAAATTTAAAAAAATATTTATGAAAATATTTAATAATTATAAAAAAAATATTTAATAATATTGTACGTGTATTATTTTATTTAAAAGCGATATTTTCCAGGCAACCATGTTTTAAACTGCATTATTTAGTGTGTAAGTGGCAGGAAGACACTGGATGCAAGCCGTTTCCATCAGATCTTTTTGGAAATCCATGGGGGAGCCCTTTGTCCAGCAGTGGACTTCTGGACTTCTTGTGGCTGAGATGAATGATGATGAAAATAAATTTACATACCAGACCTAATTGTCAGCAAAAAAATACTTATTTTTTAAATTGCTCGACAAGATCGCCGGATCAAACTGAAAAAGGCCGGACTAAGCTGCAATACTAAAATTTGCATTTACATAGCGGTATCTATGGGTAAGGGCGTAAATGTATATTTTTTTTCGCTAAAATACATTTACGCCCTTGGAATAATTAAATTAGCCCGGGCAATTGTGTGTGAAGTCACGTGGTCGGCTAAATTAGGATTACGCGCTGGTCCCGCTTTGTTTGTTTTTCATTTTGAATGTGGAACAACGGCTGGCTTAATAATTTTTTCACCGTCTCGGAAAGAGTATTGTTGTTCTTCGATATCTGAGTGCAAAAGCCGTTTTTATTCTCTAGAGGATAAAGTAAATTCAAAATAGTCCCGGCCGTACGTACCCGCCCGCTCACATGGCGGAGGCACGGCCGTGCCCTCAGATTTAGAACATCGTGTGCACTGAGTTTGTGAATTCAAAACATCATTAAACCTATTTACTTCTACCTCCATGGTGCTGAATTTATCATACTACCTTTTTTAATTTGTTAAAAACTCAGACTCGGAACCTTCTTGGTGTACTTTTTTTTAAATTTGCTTTGCGCGCGCCATTTTCTTTTCACGACATATTGTTAAATAATAATAAATAATAAATTCTTTATTTGCGGTTATGGGTATACATACAGTTGGTGGAACATAAAAAAGTAGATCGCCATAATCTGCCTTGCGGCGTGCAAAGTTATAGTACCTATCGTAGATAATATTTATAAGCATTAAATATGAGTGGTTTCATTACAATAAAATATCTTAGGTTAAAAACAAGAAATTGGAAAACAAGTGAAAAACCTAAAATGAGTGATTCTAGCGACGAAGAAGTTTATTTGACGCCAACATAATATGACTGAAACTGTTAATAATGCGCAAATGAGCTTTCTCCATCAACGATCACGCGAGAAGTATTTAAAACAGTAGGTACGATATGTTTAACACGTGGCGACTAGCTAAAGGAGCCAAAACTTTCTCCGAAAACGTTTTGCTGGCATATTTTATTGAATTATCCGAGACCAAGAAATCAAGCACTCTATGGAGTACGTATTCAATGCTAAAAGCAACAATAAAGATGAAAAAATACATACCTATCGATACCTATCCTAAATTAGTGGCATTTTTAAAAAGAGCCTCATCTGCCATTATACCTAAGTGTTATTTGTTATAATTTAAATATTATTCTGTAATACTTACCTATCATAATGTAGTAGTTAATACCTAAACTGAAATAAAAGTATCTTGTGATTGTAAATGTATTTTTTTTGTATTTAGTCATTTCCTCGCTGAGGTGGAATGAAAAGTTACGTGTTGTACTCGAGTGCAAAGATTTTTCACCTCGTGCTCTTTTGATTCCCTCGCTGACGCTCAGGATTCTAATTTTAGTATCCTTCGCTTGCTCGGTCATTAAAATTGAGCACACGGTTAAAAACCAACTTTGCACTCTTGTATAACAAATAACTATTCATACCTAGATTTTTGTGAAATTTTATATTATACAAAGTTATGAAGGAATTGTTACTATTGCTAATGTTTAAGAGAAATTTCTGGGCATTTTGAGATGTAACATCAATACCTCAGTGTGAGCATAGTGCATTTTGCAAGCTGAGAAATAATATTTATTTCATAAGAAGAGTTAAATAATGATTTACAGTCTTAATGAAATAGATAAACAACTTAATAAGTATGTATAATAAACCGAATCATACGATTCCCCGACATAAAACGGATAAATAAATCTAACAGATTCAGTGTCGTAGCTACTCGATTTATCGTCACGCCACTCGACATTGTATCGAGTTACGGTCGGGTTAACAGGACGGCGGTGCAAAGTCGGGTGTCCAATAAATGTCCTCGATGTCTCGATGTCTCGATTTCAATATCCGATCTGAATCGGAAACGAAGTTTTATGTCGAGTTTGGTCGCGAACTCATGTTTCACTTATAAAACTGTCTAGCTTCTGTTTACGAATTTAATTTTTTAGCCCCCGACGCAAAATCGACGGTTATGTCGAGTTTGGTCGCGTATTTCACTTATAATTGTCTAGCTTCTGTTTTCGAATTTAATTTTTTAGCCCCCGACGCAAAATCGACGGTAATGTCGAGTTTGGTCGCGTATTTCACTTATAATTGTCTAGCTTCTGTTTTCGAATTTAATTTTTTGGCCCCCGACGCAAAATCGACGGTTATGTCGAGTTTGGTCGCGTATTTCACTTATAATTGTCTAGCTTCTGTTTTCGAATTTATTTTTTTTGCCCCCGACGAAAAGTTGACGGGGTGTTATAAGTCTGTGGCACCGTATCTCCCAAACGGGTGAGCCAATTTTTAAAAGTTTTTTTATTTGATAGGCGAATTAGTCGGGAGTGTTAGCTATGTTTCATCAAAATCGGTTCAGCCGTTTTTTTGTCGGGGGTTTTTGAGTTTTCTAAGCTTGTACTTGTAGATAGCTTTATTTGATTTTGTATGCAATTGTAAATGACAGTTTCACAGAGAGGGAAACTGTGACACAAACTCAAAGTTGGATCCACCATACCGAGTCCTTTGGACTGAGTGGGACACACAATTAGACGTCGCACTTCGACAATTGCCGTGAATGCTTGCATCAACGCTTATGTCAACAAGTATCAATGTTAAAAGAAAAACAAAATACCCGACTGCAGAAAAGAGGTTTTTGCAGCCTAACTTATGATTTTTTTAAATTTTGATGTACCCAGTGTCACTCTCACAACTAAGACGAATCTATTGACACCACTCACATCAAAATCAGTCAAGCCGTTTAGGTTCTAGGTTATAGGTTCTAGCCGTTTAGGTTCAAAGAAATATACATACATACACTCGAAAAACATAACCCTCCTTCTTACGCAGTCGGGTAAAAAGTAAATTTAAAATTGTTTGAATCGCTGAAGAAATAGAAACAGTCTTCCACTATCCGTATTTTCCGCTCATAAACATGACCATATAATAAATATTGGTGGATATTTCACACAACACCTTCTAGGCCAAACTAAGCAAAGTACCTACTATGGAAACTAGATAGCTGATAAAATAAATACATAAACTTTTTTTTTGTAAATACATACTTAATTTTTAGTTGTTTCTATGTAAACAACTAAAAATTTAATACATTATATATATTATACATATTCAAGTTAATATACAAATATAATTTTCCCCCATCTCTATTACTGCAGGCCCTATCATATTACTTTTGTTTCATTCCTCTCCATCCTAAGGTTGCCTGGAAGAGATCGCTATTAGCGATAAGGCCACCAGTTGTTACAAACTTACTTCTTCGTTACGCTTAGTACGCTGTTGAGTATACGTTTTTTTGTGAGAAAGTACGCATAAAATCACTGTAAGGGATTATAAAATATGTGTATTCTTTTGAATAAATCTAGTAAAATTACTTATTAATTACGATTTTTAATAATTTCTCTTGATTGTAAGTTCTAAGGTGTGAACAATAAACGGTTTATCTATCTATTTATCTATGTACCAACCTAAGCTGCTAAATGCACCTGGACTGACATGGCGATACGACTAATGCATGTAACAAAGGCTAATCACATAGAAATGCATTCAGTTCACTGAGTTGAATACTAGGTTCAGTATAAATGCTTCGTCAGCTCTGCATTATTTATTGTTAATGCTGTTGTGTTGGTAAAATAGGCCAATTTAAGAGTCCAAGTTGTTGAGTTAGGAATTCATGTTACTTTGTGCTTCACGGTGTTAAGTAGGACAATTTAAGAAAAAACACACCTTTGCCCATTAGTACAAATTCATCATTTTGCATTTTGTGATTTCAGGCAGCAAAACCTACATGTTTGAGCTACTGAAGTGAAAATACTTTTGTGTAATCCAACCAGCTTAAGCCGGTGTTCATGGTTGCATAAGATAACCACAACGAATGTAATATGTATTTGCACGCATCCGAACATAGCGTGTGCCGCCGCGATTAAACTGTCTGCATTTTCACGCAAAGCACATAATTATATAATCACGCGTAACGCGTCCAAATGTGGTGATGAAACTGAGGCTTAATTATTTATTATTTCCAAAAATAGCTATCAATTTCTGAGGACTACTCCGTTTTTTTTTTTTTTATTTATTTTAAGAGCTTTATCGGTTTTGCATTTGGCTCGGCTACAATGGTTTTTATTTTAATAAAACAATATACATTTCTGTGAAAGAAGTCGTACCGGTAATATGATTTTAACTCATATATTTTCGGTATGATAGTTTGTATGTCTGTTTGTTACTTACTTGTAGCGCTCGTGGCGTAGCTTGACTAGGTGTTCTCGAACGATCAGCAATGTCAAGCAACGGACGGACCGGTAAGTCTTTGGATGGGTGACCGTGAGTGGCATTTCGTTCTGAGCGCTACCGTGGGTCGTATGACACGTTAAATTGTAGGTCCCGGTTTGTTCATAAATAAATAGCAATCGTCAAGCTAGGTCAGAGGCCTTTCGGCGGCTTAAAAACTCTGACATTAGGGCTGGCCACTCAGTCTATTTGAACTTACTCACTTACTGAATTGCCGATAGCGGATCTACTATTACAGTCTGATTTGAATTGTTGCTAGTCGAACAAAGTAATGAAACAAGCACAGCAGCGCCCCCAATGCCACATTAGCAGACATTATAAATCAGAGAGATGCGTCATGTTGCCGACAACTGGTCATTCGTGTACAGACAGCGTTGCTAAACAAAGTCTGTGTTGCTGCGCGACGTGTTGCTCAATATTGTTGCGCAAAATGTCGTACTCATATATGTTCCATATATGTTTATCGTCTAATGTTGCCAAGTGGATACGAGGCTTCAGGATACAAGATCAAATGACATGGCATAATGATGATACAATATTAAGAATTAACCTACGTAATGGAACGATTATCGAGGCACAGTGGTAGATCACACACCTGGGTACTCGCAAAAATTTACATTGACATTTAAAAAAAAAGTGAGATGATTTTTTTGACATTTCAGAGCTTGTTACATATCATGTTGTTCATAAGTAGAGTAACCCTTTTAAAATGCCCGTCTAAACAGCCCACATACAACGAAGTACTTAATAAAAGCTTTTTCAACACACTTGCTCGTAAAGTGGCCCTTATTCAACCGTTTTTATGGCCGAAAAGTAAATTAGAGCCTATTAAACACGCGTGCTTTTGACTTTTCTATTACGCACTAGTGTCTTTACTTTACAACCAATGCAAGGGCACCTGCGCGCGCATAATTAATTCAACCAATGCAAGGGCACCTGCGCGCGCACAATGTAAGCCTACTAGATTGTCAGAGTCCAATCAGAGATGAATACTTCTACCATACCGGCCCATAACAAAAATAATTCACTGGAAAATCGTACTGGCAACCGAGAATATAACATAAAGAAATAAAACAGGCACGAATATTGCAACCAAAGAGAATGAAATATGCTACAACTGAAACATCTGTTGATTTTTGGATATTGTTTCAATAATTAAATATTTCAGTTATAAACGGGTGTTTTTTCCTCGCAAGTGTGTTGAAAAACGTCGTATGAAACGCGTGTGCATTATGCCTCGCCTTCGGCTCGGGCTGCAATTCCGCCTCGACTGTAATGACCAACTTAGCACACTTGTATCATAATGTACTATTATTGTGCTTGTAGAATGACGGGTCAAGCCGCAGGGCGTGTCTAGCACCCCATAAGTAGGTCCAGCCTGTGCAGAAAGATTCGTAGAACCAATTCCATTTCGTGTAGCGATTCCCCGCTGACTCAGCGATAGGATTGGCGGGATTTGCAGATAGTAATATCATAGAAAAGCTCAATACAGAAGCTTATCTTGCCAATAGTGAGTGTATAAGTTTATTGCACTTTTTAATTAAAGTGGCCAAGAGCGTGTCGAGACACGAATATATTTCATACCATAAATATATTGTCTCTTGAATATGGTTTTATTTTAAATTATAGCATTAGGAACCCTATTAATTTAAAATAAGACCATTTTCAATAGACAATATATATATTGTGACAAAAAACGAACGGAGAAAGAGACAGGCGAACGGACCAGAGGAATTTGTAAGAGTATAAGAATAAGAATAAGAATATTTATTAACCTTGAATAACATACATGTTACAGGTAAGCCAGAATTACACATTTGATAAATTAACTAAATTTTATGATAATAGCATAAATAAAATAATATAATCGATTTAATTTAAATTATGGTTCCTCATAATTACTGCAGAACTCTAAAAAGACTGATGCATAGATGTTTCGTGGACATGACCGTGTGCTTAAGTGGATTTATGTAAGTAACGTACGTCGACACGACCTCATTAATAGATAGATGAACTCTTTATTGTACACACCTTAAAAGTAATAACAAAGAACTTAAATAGACTAGTGCAACAAAAGGCGGCCTTATCTCTAAAAGCGATCTCTTCCAGGCAACCATGGGATGGATAAAGATATTAAATATAAATCAGACGGGGCGTGCAACGAGATATTTAACAAGTAACATTATAAACTATAAATGTCATTATTTATATACATAAACATACATACTAACAATGGGACATACATATATACATACATAATGGGACATACATAATGGGACAGCATAGGTTAATAAAAAAAAAAAAAAAATACAACATACGTTATACATTACAAAAAAAAACATACTTAGAATCACAGAATGAATTAATGGTGGCACTTCCTTCATTCTTTAGTATGTGTTAGTAAAAGGTTTAACTCATTCTGCAAAAGGTTTAACCGATTAATAGAGGAATTTAAAGAAGTATTCACGTCTAGATACCTTACTGTATTTTCCATACTGCGTCAATATTCGACATTATGCCCCAGACATGGCTGCAAATCTATCAGTTTATGAATTAGATCCGGTAGTACGATTAAGCCTCCGTTCGACTGCGTCGGTCTATAGGAGCTGGATTCGATTAGATTAGTGCTTTGTCACTTTTATTAGTAATTTGTTTGCATGGAATGTGATGTTATAATCGAAATGCATTCGTGAAAGACAAAAATAGTAGAAACAAATACATATAAGTAGTTGGGAAAAAATCTGTTTTTTTTTTTGTGTATACTGACTGTATAAATAATTATTTATTAACTTTTCTACAAAACCCCTTTACAGCTACACCTTATTGATAGGGCCATTTAATAGTTTAAATAAATGAATAAATCAAATTAGCTTGATTGTGGAAATGTAGAATACACATAATGTGAAATAAAAAAATACTAGTTAAACTTATTTAAAATATATAATTTAATAATTGTAAAAAAGTTTAATAGCTTATAAAAGATATAATTTAATAGTTGCTACGTTAATGATTTATAATAAAGTTTACATAATTGATGTGATAACGTCTAATGAATCGATGAACGCCGGCTGCACGCACGAAAAAACATGACTCATTGTTACGTTCCGCCTGAGCCGAGCGTGCAAGCGAGAGCGCGGAACAAGCGATAGAGATGCACTATCGGCCTAAGCGTTCGTCTTGTGACGCATCGTTATCACGTAAAATGATCGTCCGTAAACCGACATTGACCGACTTGACCTCATACAAGTGGCAGGAAGACGCTGGATGCAAGCCGCTTCCAATCGGTCTTTTTGGAAATCCATAGGGGAGGCCTATGTCCAGCAGTGGACTTCTTATGGCTGAGATGATGATGATGATGATGAAACCGACTTTACAGACAACTATTTTTTATAACGTTAAATACTTATTTATGGAAATAAATCAGTAGCAATATTTTACCTAATATGAAATACTTGTTTTCAACAGAGTAGGTACCTATATGCTAATCAACCACCAAGTTCACTTTCTGCGTTCAGTATTATTATTACTAACAATCTAAGAAAAATATGGATACTGAACGAAAATTTAGTCTAACTGGAATCTCAGATGAAATAATATTTTTATTCTTCTGGAGCGTAATGCATGTGTCGCTTTAGATTTCGCATGAATACATGTAAAAATAGTGGCTGTTTTTCATTCAAATATTTATCTTTTCCAAGAGTTTTGCCTTTATCTATCATATCTCCATCCTAAGCTGGAAGAGAGAGAGAGAGAGAGAGAGAGAGAGAGAGCGAGAGTGAGAGAGAAGAGAGCTGGGAGAGCTTTTTGCGATAAGGCTGCTTGATATTTCACTATAGCATATAAGCCTGAGGTGTAAATAATAAAGAGTTTATTCATATATCTGTAAACTATTTTATTGAACCAATTCTAATTTTGTGATTGTTGTAAATTTAACCCCCGCAGCAAAAAGAGTATGTGTGAATTTGGCAGTTTGTCTATGGTATGTGGCTCTCAAAGGGATGGACATTTTTTAATGTAGAAATAGGTTTGCGCTTGACCGGCAACTCGCCAGAAGTTGTTAAGACGTTGATGTTAAGCGACGTTGCGGTCTACGATAGAGCGCGCTTACCTAGAAGAAACCAATTCACTCGCGATTTAAAGACACGCAGATTATATCTATCGGGAAAGACCCACTCAGGAAGCGTATTCCACAATCTTGCAGTCCGCACGATGAAAGTGGAACTAAATAAAGCGTTTCGTTCGGGTTTTTGGAATATCCACCATGAAACGGTGACGCTTTTTCGTGTTTCTGACTGTCCGATAGTAAAAACGGCAAGGGGAATTAGATGATGGAGACCAGATGCACACTCACCGAAATGGATCCGATAAAAAACCGATAAGCTAGCTAACTTAATCTTAATCTAGTTTATTTTGTTTGAAAGAGGATTTCATCGAGTGTGTTCTTAGCTAGGTATTAAAATCGGTTCCGCGTTTTTTTATGTCGGGGGTTTTTGAGTTTTGTAAACTACAGCGCAGCGCTTCAAAACAATACTAAAAATTAAAAATATACCTAATATTTTTAATTTTTTGTATTGTTTTGAAGCGCTGTCACATCAAAATATAAACTAAATCTAAAAGAATAGCCGTATTTTGAACATCACAACGTTTGTCATCACAATAATTTTTGAAGAATTTTGTATTTTTAAAATACAAATAATTATAGTTTAAAAAACTGTAAAACCACCTGTAAAATGCGTGATTTTGTTATATAGACCAAACTAATGGATTTCATGAAATTTCTATTGGACGAATCTATAAGTAGTCCTTAGAAAAAAAAAGTATTTTCTGAGGTATTCGCGATTATTACATATTGAAATCGGATAAATGCGATGAACGACTTAATTAAAAAAAACACAAATTGTTTTATAAATGGCGGAGATATGTAGTATTATTACTGCTTATGCGGTAATAAACATAATAAAATACAGCCGAATTATTAAATCTTCTTTTTTTAAGTTGTTAAAAATAGTACTGTCGCAAAAATGTAATAAATCATATATTAAAACAGAAAAAAAATATACTTGCAGTAGGGTATTTTGTTTCAAAATTATCTCTCTAACTTTACGAGGACAATAAAGGAGCAAGTTTTATACAAGGATAAAAATATATTTGATCGCAATCCCATACAAAACAAAGATAAAAGATCGTTGGAAGACCAACCACAAGGTGGAAAAGCGATCTCATAAAGTTCAGGAAGACTCTGGGTGCAAGAAGATTCCATCAGGTCTTTTTGGACATCCATGGGAATGCCTATGTACAGTAGTGGACTTCTTTTGGCTAAGATGATGATGATAACGAAGATAGGTAAAACGTATGCAACCTACAAAACCAGAGATAAAAAGTTCCTTTTCATAAAAATGCCATATTTACAATATTGATCAAAGACAACACCCACCTTCGATATTGAACTCAAATGCTTTGAAACACACATACATACATGAGCACACATTGAAACACACACATTGTAACGATGCGGGTTCGTTTGTGTGCAAACATTCGGTTACCTATTGAACCGTCATCAGAATCGAGATTAGCAATCTCAGGGGAAAGTATTAGCTCAAGACGATATTTACTGAGCGACGACTGATTTCAATCGGGCCTTCGATTTGCAAGAGTAGGGATAAGGATGGCTTGTTGTCGATAGAATTTGAAACAATCGATGTTTCCATATCATCAAAATCACATTTTTATTTTAAACGTGTAAAGTTATTTTTACTTAAAGTTTATGTAATGTTTTTAAAATAAAAGAAACATTTATTTAATGAATAATTAAATAAAATCAGCCAAGAGCGTGTCGCGCTACGAGCAGTATATGGTTTCGTAGTAATTCCACAATCAATTAATATAGTAAGCAATTAATATAGTTACAGGTTTAAATGGTAAATGCGCAATATTTTTATTTTTCTATAAGTATTTTTTAAAGTTGATCGATTATTACTCGTAAGCTATAAAACCTTAGCTGTGATAGCTTTCTTCATGAATTTATTAAGTATGCTTTTGTCAGCACTGAATTTTTGGACATATGCAATACAAAGATAGCTGGCACCATTCGACTCTAACAAACATTACCTATCAATTTAAAGCATAATATTTTGCAAGCGTCCAACAAACAACAGAATAATTGTTTTCCACACTTGCAACATTTTTGAATTATATATTCAACGACATCCACACAGTGAAGAGGTTTGTATTTAATCGATCATCATCTTTTCAAAAAGCTTACAAATAAAATAAATACTAAATTATAAATATATTATAAACATTTCGATATTATTTTTCGTGAAATTCTGAAAACGTTATTCAGTTTTATAATGTAACCTGAAATATATTCAACAATTTATGCGAATTCTGTTAAACTTGTTTTAACGACGGTTCTCCACAGAGCCAAATATATCAACATAAATTACACGAAACAGTACGTATTCATTGACAAATCCGAAATAGTTCAAATTGCCTATCTGGCAATATGTTGTGCTATATAAAATATATGATAATATTTATATTTTATTTGGCAGTTATCCAACGTCATTTTATACATATTCATATTTACACAAGTATAAACTCACTAGTTGTCCCCCGCGGTTTGTCTCGCGTAGTGATGACGATGATCAAATGTAGCCTACACATGTCCATCCATTGCATGTCTCTCTTTCTTAGCTCTGTACTAAATTTCATAGCAATTTGTTCAGTTGTTGCGTTGTTGTTTGTTCAGTAGTAACGATATTTGCATAAAATAAACTATATAAATTAAAAAATGTTTTAATCTAACCGTATCCATAGGTACTGTAGCAGAAATCAACTTATTTACCAGTATATTTGCTTGGAACGACATTTTAAGACTTATTTTACTTAGAACTTAGCAAAATATACTCATAAAAAATCGCTTAAGAAAAATACTGTTAACAAAATATACATAAAACATTAATAATTACAATACATTATTTAAATATCGTCGCTCAGTAAATATCGTCTATCTTAATACTTTCTCCTGAGATTGCTAATCTCGATTCTGAACAATGTTTTGGTATGATTGTTGTCACAATAATTAGCTTAATTAACATCTCCAAAGCCATACAATCAAAATTATATTTAATCGATATCCTCCATCCAAGACGAGGCATCCCTACGCTCGCATCGCATCGCTCGAAAACGTACGTACGTCGACTACGTACCGTATTTGAATAGATTTGCCGGGAGCATACAACGCGACAATGCAAATCGCACCCCCAGTCTCTACGCCACCCTGCAGCCACCTGCAGGCTAGACTAGGCACTTACAAACGATAATAATGAAGCTGAATTATTCATTAAAGGCAATTGTTTGTTTAATAAAGATTTTATCGATACATCTCGTAGACTTAAAGTAGAGACTCTAAATGCGGCGTGTAATTTTCTCTGTATTTATTTTATGCATTTTTCGAATCTTTGAATTATTTTAATTTATTAATATTTTTCGCGATTGAAGTGGTTTTTATATTTGAATAAACGTTTTTTCAATTTTACATCGGAAAGCGCTGTGACGTCAAAAGGTACGGTAACTCCCATTGGTTCAATAGAACTGTGACGTCATAGCACTGTTAAAACTTTTTTATCCCTTTAGTTTATGGTAAAACTATTAAAACGAAATTTGTCTCATTTGTTCTATAGAACTAATGGTACGCTTCATCTTGTTGACTAATGATTCTCATTTAGTTTTATAAAATAACAAGACCTCACACACACACACACACACACTCACACACAGAAACACGGGTTTTATTTACTACCGAATATGGTGTGAAAAAGTTGATAAAACCTTTTTTTTTTAAGAATGGAACCTGATACAGAAGAGTAGGATCTAGGGCCTTACCGAAAAACGTTACTTAACTTTAACCATCGTCTTAAATTCTCTGTCTTCTTTTCGCAAGTGTCATTATGTGTCAGCGAGAAGTTGACAAAATATGTTATGCATTGCTTAAAGTTAAGTAACGTTTTCCGGTAAGGCCGCTAATCAGGAATCATTACTCAAAATGAATCGGCATAGCTCATATGATGTGGCAGCGTTCCACTGCAAAACTTCGAAAAATGCCTACTAGCACCAATCGTGCCCAAAATATTCATATTAGTACTCAATGTAGGTACATGTTTATTCGGTGCTTTAATTACGCTTACAAAATTACTACCCGCCACTAAGTATGTTTGCGTCCAAATTCCGACGGTTGTATCGTTGAATAGTAATTTGAAACGCGCTGCTGTCCCGTATATCGCGATACGGGACTACTTTCATATCAATGTGTTAATTTTCGTACTAGAATTTCGTAATGTAGAAAGGTATAGAATTAATAATTACAGTTAAAAAAAACTGAAAAATCTACTTCAAAATGCGCAATAACTACTTTTTACTATGGAAACTAACGTGGTTTTCACACATTTTTTTAGACCACCGAATGCGGTTGAAACTATAGTCGGATTTTTTCAGCGTAAAGCAGACGAGAGTAACCCGTAGTTTTTATTTAAAACCAAATTACTATAATTCAACTCTACTTTTTCATTATTTTTTCTACTAATTTTAAATTTTGACGGAATTTCTATGATACCAATCTTTTCAAACAAAAAAATAATCTAATCGGTAAATGGCGGATTCATGCAGTAACAATCATAAACAATATTACCTATAGTTAAAAAAACTGAAAAAAATGACTTCAAAATACGCAATCAGTTTTTACTTGGATGACATATTTATCCAGTTATTTTGTTATAAAATCAAAGTACTGAACTGGTTTTGATAAAATTTATATGAAATTACCTCTAAAGTATAACCTACCAAACAAAACAAAAATAATCATCGGAATCAGTTTATAATTGGCAAAGTAACAGCTGAACAAACATACAAAAATACACAGTCGAATTGAGAACCTCCTCCTTTTTGGAAGTCGTTTAAAAATATAGCCGAATTCTTAATATTCTTCTTTCTTAATTCGGTAAAAATTAAAACATCAATGGTGGTCGAAGAAAAATGGTTATATTGTTTTTGTACCGGTGAATATATTTTCACGGCTTCCAGGTCTTCATCATCATCGCAGCCCTATGTAGTCCACGGCTGGACATAGGCCCACAACTACCAGGTGCTACCAGGTCTTGTTTGTGCATAATTATTTGATCTTAAAATCTTTAAAAATGCACATGATCATTTAAAGGATGTTAGATTTTCGAGCATTTAATTGTTATTTATAGTTTAAAAAACTGAAAAAACCGACTTCAAAATACGCAATATGTATAACGCCTACAGAAAAGTGAATACACGCATTTACACGACTATTCTATTGCTATTCACTTTTCTACAGTTGTTTGGATGATACTTTTGCAGTTATTTTGTTATAAAAACCAAAGTACTGCATCGATTTTGATAAAATTCATACGGGACGAAATAAATACAACAAGAATCAACAAAATCAATGCATGATTAGCTGAATAATCGGTGAACAAACATACAGACCGAATTGATAACCTCCTTTTTTGGAAGTCGGTTAAAAACAGTTTCTGAACGCACCTATACGATTTGTATTTGAATGGTAACGCCCCCTTGTCCCATTTGAGTGATTAGTGCCCGCAATCACGCATGCCTCGCGTAATATTATGTAGATTTCTGGACAGTTTGCACGCTAATGTGGAATGTGATTACAACTTTTGTGGAAATTAGTGGGAATTCGTTCTGAATTCCGTTGTGGTGGAAATTAAATTAAAGTTGCATAAAATCATGTTAAAACAATTACATTTTTTGTGATTTCATTAAAAAGGGGAATTTAAAATGGGGGAGAAAAAATCTTTAAAGGAGATGGCGTAGATAGATAGATAGATAAACTCTTTATTGTTTACACCTTAAATATAACACAAATTACATAGTGAAAAGGGCTTAAATGCTAGCGAAACAACAGGCGGCCTTATCGCTAATAGCGATCTCTTCCAGGCAACCTTGTTATCTATAAGTACATAAAAATATAAATTTCCAGCACCATTTTATTTGAAGATTTTTCTGGATAATGATAGATAGAGCACTCTGTGAAATTATTTTAGCAATGCCAATGACAGCTAAGTAACAAAATTGAATAGCCGCGTACTGACTGAGCGAGCAGCTAATGGAAATATTGTTGTTTTATATTTTATGATAGGTACTTTACTTCAGTATAAACTATTGAAACCGATAGTCCCGCCAAAAATAAAAGAACATTATCAAAAAGGCTTTAAAAGTTAACGCGTAATAATCGATGAACTTAAAAAATATACCTACGTAGAAGTAAAAAGGGAAATTGCGTGCAGATATCTAAATCGCTAACTGATATGTTAATAGCATCGAACAAAAAGCCTTATTAACCGACTTCCAAAAAGAACGAGGTTATCAATTCGTTCTGTATGTTTGTTCATCGATTATTCAGCCAATTGTGTATTGATTTTGATGGTTTATTTTTGTATTTGGTAGACCATACTTCAGAGGTAGTCCCATACAAATTTTATCTAAATCGAAATAGTACTTTGGTTTTTATAACAAAATAACTGGTAAAGTATCATCTAAACAACGGTAGAAAACACTTTTCTACAGGCATTATACATATTGCGTATTTTGAAGTCGGTTTTTTCAGTTTTTTAAGCTATAATTATTTTAAGTACACATAATTATAGTTATACGACGTCATACTGCATGACAATTTATGTCATTTTCCGAACCATTTCATAGCTCGGAGCTGTGAGGCGTAACTAGGATGTCACATAAATTAATTTGATACTCGAATATAGCATTTAATCATATGTTAATTAAGAGCATTACGGCGCACGATACTGATTAGCCAATTACGTGAAAACATATTAACTTGTATGAATGTACGGAATAATATCAATCACTGTTAATTTTGTATGACGTTAGTGTGGCAAATATAATGTATTGTGTTGCCAAGTTTTGCTTACTATTCATCATCATCATCATTTCAGCAATAAGACGCCCATTCGCTTGCTGCTTATGTACTCATTTATAAACTATTTATATATTTATGTTAATTTTCTGAAGATAAAGATCATCATCGTCATCTCTGCCACAAGAAGTACATTATCCAGCATCTTCCTGCCACTTGTCATCTGTCCATCGCCTGGCTGGTCTTCCTACGCTTCCTATATGTACATATTTATTTTCCGAAGATAAAGATCATCATCATCTCAGCCATAACCCCACTGCTAGACATAGGCCTTCACCATGGATTTTCAAAAATACAGATTGGAAGCGGCATTCATCCGGCGTCTTCCCGATACATAAGGCATAGCACAGAAGATTAGCAAGTTGAAGTGTCAGCGGGCTGGGCAGTAAGCACTTAGCACGTAGAACTGATAGCCGATGGGGCCAAAAAGTTCTCGAGTGGAGCCCACGCACTGGAAAACGTATCGTAGGAAGACCAGGCACGAGATGGACAGATGACTTCGTACAATGTTGGATTGGTTTAAGCAAAATACTGTTAAGAAGATTCCATTTATTAAATTTGGATTTTCCATATATTCTGAGCGCCTTCGGTCAGGCGCTCAGAATATATATGGAAAATCCAAATCCAAAATCAAAAATCCAAATCCTGGCGCGTATCTGGCCCAACACATAAGCATTGCCATTCAACGTAGCAATGCGGCACGCTGCCAACTGGTAGTGGGTTTGAGCATTTGGATTATCTTTAGACCTTTATCAAAGTAAATCCTTAATATTAGCTCTGGCGTCCCCCAAGGATCGATATTAGGGCCTCTGCTTTTTATTTTATATATTAATGATATACTTAAATGTTTTAAATTTTGCAAATTTTTGATGTACGCCGACGATTTAAAAATTTATCATGCTATTAATGACTATCAAGACCACTTAAACTTTCAATTGGATCTAGATCGGTTCTCATCATTTTGTATTGATAATAAGCTGGCCCTAAGTATCAATAAATGTAAGTCAATCGTTTTTACACGTAAAAGAAATATAAGTAACTTTACATATTCCCTTTGTAACTCGAATCTTGATAAAGTTACGGTTATAAAAGACCTTGGTGTGACGCTAGACAGTAAACTAACCCTTGACATACATGTACAGAATATTATTGCACGTGGTTTCAAAATGTATAATTTTGTCATTAGATCTGCTAATATGTTTAAAAACGAAATTACATACAAATTATTATTTAAGTCACTTGTCCGATCACAGCTTGAGTATGCAGCATCGGTTTGGAATCCTTACTATAAATGTTACGACAAAGACATTGAAAGGGTCCAAAAAAAAATCCTTCGTTGTATGAATTATAAATGTAACCGTAGTTTTATGTCTTATAAAGATTTGCTCAAGAAATGTGACCTACTAGACTTAAAATCCAGGAGGCTACAACTTGATGCTATGCTCTTGTATGACATCTGTCACAACCGATATGACTGCCCCGAGTTGGTGGGCTTGCTCAGTTATAAGGTTCCCATAAGAGTCAACTCAAGAACTGTTCCTAAAACTTTTTATAATGCGGCTTGCCGCACCAATTCGGGTCGGCGTTCCCCTTTGTATCGTATGACTAAATCTTACAATGAATATTTTAATACTATTGATATATTTCATGTACGCGCTTGTAATTTCCGGAGATCTGTACTGGAGGCCCTGGGTAGTGATGACAGTAAGCATTTCTCTTAATATCTCATGTAATGTTTCTTTTGTATGATGCTTATCTTTAGTTCCTAAATGTTTTGCTTCATTCATTGCCCATTGTTCTTCTAGTACCATAACAATTAGTTTCTTTTCATCACTCGTTTACTTTGTTATTCAACTTATTTATGTAAAGTTTGCTATGTTAGTGTTTTGAGTTTCAGTCTATAAGACTTAGACTCAAAACATTATAGCATATAGCAAAATATAGCATTGGTCAGCAATTTAATTTATTAGACGTTTCACACTCTGTTGAAGTATATTTATAAATAATTAATCCGTGGTCAACGTTGCTGGTACATCATCTAACTATATTTCTTAACAATTACTGTATTAACCCTAAATTTTGTTGTGTACTGTTTGTTGATCTTAATAAACAATAAAAAAAAAAAAAAAAAAAAGTGTGCAAAAATAACTCAAAAATATCGAATAGGTTAGAGATGTCTCACTGACCTGGAAAAGTCCATAGCTGGTATAGGTATTGTTGTGGTGTGTTATTTTATCGGTGGAGCGGCCGCTTGCATGCTCTATCAGGCACACCCCTGCGGAAACAAGAAATATAAGTTAATTGTAGCATATGTATGGCATACATTTATCCTAATCAATGTTAAAATATGCGAAAGTAACTCTATCTCTCTATTTGTTACCTTTTCATGCACAAACGGCTGAACCGATTGTTATGAAATTTGGCACAGAGATCACTAATATATAATCATCATCATCATCATCACCGTTTTCACCACGGGTGCGGCAAATAACGCGTACAAATAATTTGTGAATGACGTCAATGTAGGTTTCAGTGGAAGTTAGCCCTAAAAACTGTAATTATTATGGTTCTTTAATTTTTTCCTTTTGTGTTTAGATGAAACTAAGCTGATAAATAACAATAGAAAAAAAAGTAAAATTAAATCAATTCTAAATTAACAATTATCATCGTCATCATCATCTCAACCATAAGAAGTTTCAACAAGACCGATTGGAAGCGGCTTGCATTCAGCGTTTTACCGCCATTTGTATGAGGTTATCTGTCCATCGCGTGTCTGGTCTTCCTTAGCTGCGCTTAAAGTTATCATAACAATGCTTACAAATGAACAATTAGAGATCTTAAAAAACATGGTTGTCTGTAAAGTCGGTTTACGGACGATAATTTTATGTGATAACGATGCATCATAAGCCGAACGCTTAGGCCGATCGTGCCTCTCTATCGCTTGTTCCGCGCTCTCACTTGCACGCTCGGCTCAGGCGGAACGTGACAACGAGTCATGCTTTTTCGTGCATGCAGCCGGCGTTCATCGATTTGTAAGACGTTTTTTTTTATCAGCCCTGTTTTGTACAAACTGTCCCACTGCTGGGAACGGGCCATCTTCTCATTGTGAGAAGGGTTAGGCCATAGTCTGCCACGCTGGCCAAGTGCGGGTTGGCAGACTTCATACATCTTCAAGATCATTGAGAACTCTCAGACATGTAGGTTTCCTCACGATGTTTTCCTTCACCGTTTGAAGTTGTTTATTTATAAGACGTTATCACGTCAAAAATATTTAAAATATCTGTAGTACTAAATCTTTACTATATACAGTTTACCCTCGAGTCCCTAAATCCGAGTCTGTCTACAGGCCGAAAATTAAATCTAATAACTGACCCTGAGAGAGATCAAACCTCAGATTGGAAAAGATTAACAAAGAGCAGACAGTTCGAAGCCACAATCTGTTTTCCTGGTTAAAACACGGATTTTCAGCATTTACTTATGGAAATCCACCGCAAATTGCAACATGGATCGCCTCCGGAACCCAACAATAAGACCGACCACTTGTTTATTTAAATTAAATTCAGCGACTTTAAAATTCTCAATTCAAATAATAACATTAAAGGCGGTCGAGTGAAGTAAACGAATCTCGCAATGTTATTCTACGTGGCTTCAGTTTAGCGATAATATTTTTTAGTTGAAAGCTAGTTAATGAAGTGAATATATTAGTGATATTAATATAAAATTTTGTTTCATAAATGTTTAATTTAAAAAAAAGTTTGATTTGTGTTCGTATAGTCAATTTTTTTGCAAGAAATATAAATATACTAAATTTAACTGATAGCGAACTGTACTATGAAATGATCAAAATATGAATTGAAAAAAATCAACTACCTATGTTTATAATTTGCTTAGTTTGAGTAAATTTATGAGAGAAAATATATAAAAATATTAATTGTTCACTATTTTGTAAAAAAAAAACCTAAAACGGTGGGTTTCATATTCTGTGAAATCTAGTATAATCTTACCGTGCCGTTAGGTTGCTTTCAATAAAATAAAATAAAATCGTTTAATAACAAATTTAGTAGCAGAAATGCTTAGGATAGGTACAATTTCCGTAGAGATAAAATGAATTAAACCCAAATTAAACCAAATAATAACACATAATACTTTGTACATCTCTAAAATATATAATATCTAAGACATTATAATGTATTTGAGAGGTGAATTTTCCTTTTTGACTTTGTATTTAGAGGTTTTTTGTATTGTATTTATTATAACAATGTAATAATTAGTTTACATTAAATAGAACAGAAGGTATTAATAATGTAGATATATTTGAGAGGTATATAACCTCTCAAATTCCTCATAATTAATGATTCACTATGTTTTCCTTAGAACATTTTTTACCGCATGTACACCGCACAACCAACTGAGCTAACGTAGCTTCGAAATCACGTTGTATTTTAAAAGTTCATGTGGGACATGGAATAGCTCCAAAACGATCCGCGCGAATCTTCTCCCCGAAGATCCTCTATTTGCATAAAAAGGGGGCATCGTTCAAATGACGAAACAGTGCCAGATCCCCTTTCATTTAAGTTTGAAATTGCTTAGAGCCTCTTTAATTGACACTGCACGAAAACCTACTTTAATTCGAATTAATTCAAATTAATACGAGACGGCTATACTCAGAGATTAGAAATGCAATGCGTTACTTTTTTCCGGAATACGTTTAAAACTTTTGTTTTTGCCGGAATGTGTGGAATCGTAACTCTCAAACGGATAGAGGGATTTTGATCAAGTTTTTTTGATGAACACTGGCTGCACACACGAAAAAGGATGACTTATTGTACCTTTACGCTCACTGTAACGTTTGCATTTCATCAATGTTTTTTTATGATGTTGTTACGTTAAACTATCGTCAGTAAAACTACTTTACAGACAACCAATTTTTTTATGTTAGAAAGAGGATTTCATCGAGCGTTTTCTTACCTATGTTTCATCAAATTTAGTTTAGCCATTTTTTGTCGGGGTTCTTGAGTTTTCTAAACTATTTTTTTTAATTAATGTGATTTAAAATCGTAGACAATAATCACGTTCAGTTAACCTTCAGATTGGGATTGATTGTGACACACTGTTCACACCTTGATTATGATTGAGTAATAGGTACTGTATTTTTAAGCCCCGTTTAAAAACGTTATTGCAAGTATTGCAAGTTTGACATGTCTATCTTGTGTATATGTGTGTATCTGTCTATAACATCGTAGATCCGAAACGAATGAGCAAATTTTGATCTAGTTTTTTTTTTTTGCATGAAGATTAAATCGATAGTTTACGAGTACTTAAGAATGTTCGAACAGAATCTGTTCAGTAGTTTTTTATGTTGAGAGTTTCTAAGTTTTTACCGATTTCAAAAAGAAGGATGTTATCAATTCGACTGTATATTTTTGTTTATTACCGCATAACTCTATTATTTATAAACAATTTGAAACAATCTTTTTTTTTTCGGAAAGCATATCCTCAAAAAAATGATGTAAGTATATACATATAATTTTATGTATACTTACAGATGGTATTATAGAAATCTAATCAAAATCGGTCCATTAGTTTGGTTTTTAAATAATATAGCGCATTTTGAATTCGGTTTTCAGTTTTTTTTTTATTATAAATACGTAAATTTACTTGTACATCTAAAACGTAGAAATGTAGCACAATTTATAAGTGGCAGTGTACTGGTTATATAAGATAGAGGGGCGTTATAAATATAAATAACGCAGTTGGTAGCAGCTGGAAGTTTTTAAATTAATGTAGGCTAGGCTGGCGACTTTTTTTTCAATATATTTTTATAATTTCCGTCTATCGTGAATAAATCTGTAAAAATTGTCCGGATTTGTCCCATCTCTAATCATCAATTAAAGAGCATGGTCCAGTAGGACCTAACTGGGCAAGTAAGGGCTTTGAAGAGGACATCATTCATCAAGAAGGAAAAGGGCTGAAAGGGTAAAGCTAATTCGTTAGAATGTGGATTTACTCAAGGGATTAGGGAAGTATTAAATACCTTAATTAGAAGAAGTCTATAGTAATCTCGCGTTATCATTTTGACGACTAAGACATAATTTTTAAGAGGAGCTTATCAGCCACTAAGCCTGCGATATATGTTCTTCTCTCTCTCGCATATTCATATTCATATCTCTCTTTTTGTCTACCCCACCTTTGAATTAGTGCATCTTTTGAACCATAAAAAGATGAAATGTGTAAGAATATGTACCTTTAAGCGACAACGACGTATTATTATTATTTATTAATTATTTATATTTATTTTTATTACGATGTATTTATCAGAAAATAATAAAAAAACAACACCCATATCATCTCATGTGGGGTCTGATTGTCAAATTATAAACTTTAAAATGGCAAATACTAAATAGTAATTAGTGACCTAAACATTTTCATGCTAAGGAAATTTTTATTTTTTGCACAGTTACCATTTCGCATTTGCCTACCTTTTAAACTAAATAGAATATGTATGAAGTTATTAAATGGGCAAGTGCCTTTATTAACTACAAAAAACAATATAACACAATATAAATGCAATTAAATACTTAAAGTACTACACAAATAATTATAAGACCACCTCGGAAGTTTTCTCAAACAATTTTTTTTTCTTCTTTTTTTTAAGAAACACAGAAATTGGAACAGGGATGGCGGAGTAATCGTTGAACATACACAAAAAAACATACAGTAGAACATAGTACCTCCTCCATTTTTGAAGTCGGTTATAAAGCAAACAGATTAACCTAGATCAATGAAGATTTAAACATAATCCAGCTACTCAAATCCACTACCGCTTGGCAGCGAACCCAGCATTCAGAACCCAGAACCCAGTATTGCCACTTTGGAATATCACAGTTAATGCGTTGGGCCAGATACGCACCTATATAACTGCCCTTGTGGCTCAGTTGGTAGTGTGTCTACGTCTACCTGCACCTGCTGAACTGAAAGGTCGTGGGTTCGATCCCCACCTAGGGCAAACATTTGTGTGATGAGCATGGATGTTTGTTCTGTGTCTGGGTGTTTCTATGTATCATATGTATATATTTACAAAATAAAAGTTTAAATGTATTTTATCAGCCATCTAGTTCCATAGTACAAGCTTTGCTTAGTTTGGGCTAGATGGTGTTGTGTGAAATGTCCACAAAAATTAATTAAATATTTATTTATACATAGAAATATGGACTGAAAAATCATAAAAATGCGACATCGGTTTATGGTAGACAATGTGGATATTCCATAACCTCAAACGATACGATTTAGTAATCTATAAATATACATCAATTAAATAATTAATTATAATTATAGATACAAAATTGCCTATCGCATTTTTTCATGTTGCAAAATTTCAATAAAATAAACTTTTTTTTTATACTAGATAGATCTACGATTGACCACCAACTCGCCTGATGTTAAACGATGGTGTGGTCGAGGATGGAGCTGGAGTTTTACATTTCCGTTGCCAATTTTATTTACCTTTCTTAAAATAAAGTTTTGCATTTCCCATAGCCCATTTTGTTTACTTTTCTTAACGCTGTACAGTGTTTCATCTCACTGGGATATTTGCTAGCCAAGTAATTACTATTCCATGAAAGGAACATGTCAAAGCAAAGCAACTAAGCCACACATGCATCTCAACATCTAAGCTCAAAGACTGTTCCGTATACAGCATATTATGGATTAGTGTTTGGAACAGTTGCCAACACACCGACCTACGATTTCTAGGAAATCATCTCAATTATCGGTATATAAATGGGATTCTTGCGCACATTCGCCGAAATGAATTCGATGTAATATTGCCAGATAAGCTATTATGCGGCGATGTTCATAACTAAGTTGCAACAGATAGTACCTATTTAAAATCCGAATTGTGAAATACCGAATATAATATTCCCGAAAACGAAATCTATTTTTTATCAAACTCCTGAAAGATCATTTGATAACTCGTCAGATAACCGAATCTTTGTACTATGAAAGTTTATGTGTATAAAGAACCGCTTCGGCCGCGTACGTAACTGTTGTTTCGTAACTAGTTACGTATGAAACATAATTATTCTTTGTACGATACAGAACCTAACCTTAATACATCTGATAGCCGAACTTTCGTAAATAAGAAGGTTTCTGTATGTAATAAAACAGAAACCTTCTTATATTTCTAACGAACTTATCCTAATGACTGTTCAGGAAAATGAAACTTATGGTTAACAAACTTATGGAATCAGAAACTTGTATCGAGTAAAAAATCTGAAATCAGACAGTTCTATGAAACGGATTCGGGCAAGTAAGATTCATACAAATGTATTTCGGATTATAGATATGTTACATTTTTTTTTTATTATTTTTTTTATTATCATAATTACAAAGTTTAAAATAAAATACACATATATAACACCTGAAAACCACATATGGTTTGTGTAGGTGCTGATTCACTGCAATAAACACATAATCAATAACGAAACAATAACAAATCAATCTACCCACATAATTATTTAAAAAGTCAAATGAAGTTGTATACGAGTTGCACCATCCGCCCGACCGGTTTTGCTGGCTAGCGTAAACAGCACTGATACAGGTTGATGTTTTAACAACGGTTTGAAAATAAATAAAAATAAGATAGATAGATATTAGTTAATTTGTTTTAAGCGACTGTAAAAATATTTTTTGTATATACGTTTATAATTTTTATCATTAGTCGTATTTTTAACCTCATAAGGTAAGCTATTCAAAAGGGCAGGAACAATAAATCCTAGCGTTCTTCTTCCGTAGAAATTGTTTACTCTTGGAATTTTTAACATATTTTGAGTAATTTTACGTATAAACCTACAAACATGCATACATTCGAAAAGCATGACTATACTCAATGAGATTTTATCTTAGAGAGGTTATACTCATTGAATATGAAGTAAAAGCTCGGCAAAACTCAGTTGTCAGCACTTTCGAGGATAATACACATTCTTGAAGCCTTTTAGTATCGTGGACGTATGTTGTACTTTCTAAGCACACAGAATGGCATTGTCACTGTTCATAAGTCGCGACAGCGTCTAACAGTATTGCCGTGTCGTGACTGAAGACAAGTTACAATTATGTTCAAAGGAAAACTAACAGCTAAATACATGCATTAGAAAATGGATATAAAAACGGAAGGGCAATTAAAAGTTATCACAAATAATATAAAAGACTAGATAAATACACTGTGAAATAGACGGACCAGCATAATATATCATATCATCAATGTATGTATATATACTTAAATAATATATACAGAATAATTGTATAAACAAAAAAAATAATTAAGATAGAATATAAAGAGATACATATAGAATAAACTTAAGTAAAATAGTTCTTACTAAGAAGTTGTTTTAGTTTAAGCACAGGAGTGTTGAATAAGTCAACATCCGTGTATTTTGCTAGAATGTTGTAACACCTGCATGCCCTTATAATGAAACTGTTATGCCTATAATTACGTGTAACAACTGTATAATATATCATTGACTCTACTTCTGGTGCTTATTTTTCAAACACTCTAGGCTGTTTTTAGTATAATTCCGAGCGTCTCACGTCTCCCTATGTGATATATTTACCATGCGAGATTACATTCTGATAGGCTTTATTTTCTCATCAGTTGGTTATTTTTTACACTGTCTACATCCTACATTTTCAGTAACCTAAATAATTTGGCTCATTTTTCGTACGTAGTAATAAATAAATCGAAATCTCGGTTTCCCGAGAACTACAATCTTGGAATTTTTTAGATCAGAGTGAATATATATCTTCTAGATCAACAAGCTCCATCCTCGGGCACAACGTCGCTTAACATCAGGCGAATTGGTGGTCAATCGTAGATCTATGTCGCGTAAAAAAAAAATGAATACTTTATAATGAAACACAGTTTTTTTTCTGTTGTGTTTTTTCTAATATCTAGTAACAAAACTGTTGCAAAAATAAAAATGGGCTTTTTTGTAGCCTCCTACGAATATTTTTGTAAGAAATAAGTGAAAAAAAATTATCCAATTAATGTTTATTTTAATAACTAATACAGTAGATTTATGCGTACTTTCTATCGAAAACTTGCACTCAACACCATATCAAGCGCAATTGAAACGAAAATTACACTACGAAAGTCGCTCTTATACAGTCGGGTATTTTATTTTTCTTTTAATACAAATACTTCTACATATCATATATTACAGTATACACAGTCCAAATTCGTCTTGTTTGATAAATATATCCGTTTTAGACACGTATAACATACATAAATAAAATCAGCTCTATTTGTATGGAAGCAAGTTCTATCCCAGTATAAATGGAAGCATTCATATTTATTACCAAAACCGTTGCACCTGGGATCTCTGAAAGGACTCGGATAAACGGGCCGAGAGCGCGACTTGCCAGTATTTCTATGGAATATTGATATCTACTACATGGATCATAGTCATAAATTGGGATCTTGAATTCTGATACTGAACAGTAAAGAAATAATTCAGTATTTCTAGGGTATTTTCCATACTTTACAAGGACAAAAATAAAACCTTTTGTATATAACAAAATCATTTACCGTCTCACTTATAAACACATGTTAAAATTTTATTCACTGACTAAGGACTTATCACTTTTTATTAGACGGGAACTGTTACGCGCGAAAACGGAACAAAACACTGCGCTTATTCAGCGTTTATAGGTAAGGTGGTTAGTCGTCCGTAAATGACTACGAAAGCTACGAATCCAGTTACTGTAACATTTCATGTTTCGTTTGTGCTACGAGTTACGAATATAACACTGCTACGGAATAAGTGGTTGCTACGAATCCATATACATATAATATATGTTAATAGGGTGGCGCCGCTGTCTCGCTCGCACGCAGCACGTTTTTTAGATAATATAAAATTATTGAAATTACTTTTCATAAAATATATTCTCTCTTTATCTTCATAAAAACACTATTACAATGTACTAACAATAGCTTGTTATTTTTAGTTCATCAATTATTATTTTATCTGTAATTTTGATCAAAATAAACGTGTACACGTGGAAATTTTGTCGTTTAATACACGATAATTTCCGTCAAAATAATAGATACAAAAATAATAGCTATTATTAGTACTTACATTGTAATAGTGTTATTGTGAAGCTAAAGAGAGAAAGAGAGAATATATATCAATTATAAAGTAATTTCAATAATTTTGTCTAAAAAAAAGTTACCGTGGGTGAACGAGACAGCGGCGTCTCCCTACTCTGCCTTAAGTGCAGGATAAGTAGAGAGAAATGTTTTATCTATTTGTCTACTCACAGTTAGGTATAAGATGCCTTGGGAAGTTGTATCGAAGAAGTTCCTTGGATAGCTCACACTGAGAGAAGGCCTTAGCATGTCCGTGGGAGCCTTGTGACAGATATAGAACCACGAGGAGAAGCAGCACTTCTGATATTCTGAACATTCTGTTGACAACAAATTGACAAGTACATATTGGGAGCTTATAAATCAAATATTAAGAGTCCGTAATCTGACCATCGTCCGCCTCGCTCGCGCATAGGTACCTACTTTGCGTTAAGAATTTCTAAAAATGTTTTTTATGTATGAAAATTAACTTGGATCAAATTGAATTCTTTGCCAAATATTTCGCTTTGTTGTATTGTTTTCTAGTTTTACGAACGACGATGAAATAAGTTCAATCAGTCATTTTATATCTTCAAAAATGCGAGTATGGGCGAGCGAGATGGACGATGGTCGGACTAAAGACTCTTAAACACTTACATTTATGTAACTTGGTATACCATACGGTACGTATGTAATGCATGTATACGACGAAAGTAGTACAGTAATAGGACTAGTGTAACTTACGATTACGGTACGCTTGATATGATGTTGAGTATACGTTTTCACGAGAAAGTATTCGCAAAATATCAGTAAAATGTATTTAATAGAGCATTTTTAATACAATTCTTGTAAAATCATTTATATGCTAATGAAAAATACGTTAAATAAAATAAAAGTGTAAGTATAGAAAACTCAAAAACAAACAAAAAACAGAAAAACCGATTTTGATGAACATAGCTAGGAACACTCTCGATTAAAATACTCTTTCAAACAAAAAACAAATAAGATCAAAATCAGTCCATCCATTTGAAAGCTACTATATTATTAGCTTATTATTATTATTACTATACCAAAGACAGATAGATCAAATACACAGGTCAAACTTATAACACCCCTTTTTGTGGGTCGAGGATAAAAAATAGCTTATAACAATCAAGCCGTTTAGGCCAATACATCATACACCCAAAAAACATAACTACCCTCATTCTTTCGCAGTCCGTTTAAAAATTAAACACAGATTCCCCCTTGAAGCAATCACTAAAAGCTTTTGAAACATTAACGCGTCCACTCCACAAGACAAACTTCTCGACTACGTTTACAGTACACTCCCTTATAAATGCAAATTAAACGTGAAATGGTTATACCACAATGCAGTTACAAACTCCAATAGCAGTTTAATAACAGTTACTAAAACATGTTATAGTTTCGAACGGTTGGATTCAAAGTTACTAAACTAAATATCTGTAACCAATAATAAACTGTCTAGTCTAGACGAAGTCTTCGAAATCATAATTATTTCAAAGAAAACGTCATAGACAGTTTGCTTTGATACAATTTTATTATGTATTTTTAACCCCCGACCCAAAAAGAGGGATATTATTAAGTTCGTCGCGTATATCTGTGTATTCGTGTGTTTGTTTGTGACATCTTTTTTTTTTTTTTATACATTATAGATCTACAACTGACCACCAACTCGCCTGATGTTAAGCGACGGTGTGGCCGAGGATGGAGCTCGTCGATCTAGAAGATATCTATTCACTTTAGCCTTGAAAATTCCAAGATAGGTTTGTCCAAAATTGTAGGTCTCAGGAAACAGAGATGGCGGCACCGAGTTCCATTCTTGTGCAGTAAGCAACAGAAATGTGGATCGATATCGCTGAGTACGGATTTTTGGCATTTCAACGAGAAATGGGTGGTAATTCGCCGACTTTCTGCTAGTCCTGTAGTAAAATGGTGAGGATGGAATTAGGTCGTGAAGCTCTTGCGCACATTCCCCGAAATGAATCCTGTAGAAAATAGACAGACATCTCACACTGATAGATCGATTTTGATGTTTTTTTTTGTTTGAAAGATGATTTGATTAAACGTGTTCTTAGCTGCTTCTTCAAATCGCTTTTTTATCCATTTTTATTAATTTGAAAACGGAACACATATTTGAAACACAGAAAGATACATAGAAAACGTAGTGATATTATATAGGTTTTATTTTTAGGGTTCCATTAAATATTTTTTTTCTCGTTTCCCCATACTGTGGCTAGATAATCCAAAAATATTGGGGATGAGCGAAAACAAACCATTTATTCTATTTCAACGTAGGTAATCCATGTACTTAGATAAATCTAACAAGCACCATTATTACTAAAACTGTTCATATAGACGGCAGATACTTAAGATCGTTACTCAAGTGATTTTCAATTTGAGAAATCCCTCAAAAGAGTCGTAATAGCCCGAGAATGCTTGCTGCTTGCTAATATGCTCAATTACTTCTGCCCTATAATTCCCAAGTCATTATTTCCGTTGAGAAAATAAAGCCAGGGCAGGAACGACCCCAGTTTGGACGGACTACGCTGACGGACGAAATTGATTTATTTTCAGCAAAAACTTCAAACTCAATTATTGCGGCCGGCTGAGCGGTGAAGGTGCGTTCCGTTGCGCCGCTCACTTTGTGCACTCCCCATTATACGGGCCGTGCAGACGAGCATCAATAAAAGTAACTAAAAAAATTAAACCAACTTCAAACTGAAAAGAGAGAAATAACACGAAGTAGGTAGGTAAACCAACTATTTTTTGAGGTCGGTGTCAGGACCTAAACTGTCATCAAGTAAGTCTTATACAGACACTACTACTTAGGTAGATGGCTATTATTGTTTTCTTCGTGTTATTTCTCTCTTTTCAATTGTAATTTTTTTTTAAATTACATTTATTTATTCATTTTGAATAGTATTAATCACCGCTCATGTCACTGGCTATCAAACAATTAAAATATAAGGTGTAGACACTGCTCTGTGGTTGCGATGAACGAAGTGAGTGTTCAAAAACCCATATCTTGAGCACTACTGAACCGATTTTGATAAAACTTACAGTGACTCCTGAGTAGAAAGATACTTAATTCTTAATTTTAAATTTACACTGGAGATATTTCCACTGTACTCCTTTATGGTCAATAAAGATGTAAAAAAAAAAACAATAATTTTTTTTTTTTGAAATACGACTTCTAGTTTCTGCGTAATGCGAGGACAAACATACTAAGTACCCAGATTTTGAGTACTTCATCTTCAGGGCAGTCTGGATCCTTAGAAGATACTTATTCACTCTAGACTTGAAGACACCCGGGTTATAGCTTTTAGGAAATAATAGGACGGTGGCAAGGCATTTCAGTCCCGAGCGGTTCGCATTAGGAATGTAGAAGCAAAACTCTTAGTTCGCTGATGGCAAATCTATCATGAAGGGATGGCATTGAAGCGTTATATGTGAATATAATGGACTATGAGACAAATGCATAAAATTTTAAAATAAACAAAAAATTATTAAATTTTACGATTAGTACTTCTATCCGTTTCTCTTTCATTTTGATCTTTTCAGATCTTAGTTTTTGACGTGATAACGTCTTATAAATCGATGAATGCAGCTGCACGCACGAAAAAGTGTCGCGTTCCGCCTGAGCCGAGCGTGCAAGCGCGAGCATTCGGCTTGTGACGCATCGTTATCACGTAAAATTTTGACCGTAAACCAACTTTATAGACAACCATTTTTTTTACCAATGTCATGTCTAATAGTGTCGTGTCCGACACAATTCAGCTCGTTTGCCTGCCCACTACAAAGACTCCACATCCGCGCGCTGAACGGAACAGAGTTATGGTTCGGAACGCCGCCGCTGGCGTTTGTTTTCGGATATTTCGAAACTTTTGTCACGAAGTGCTCATGATTTAGTAGTAGCATGTATTAATTGCGAAATTGTTCGCAGTTTTAGTGTATGGGTTTCTAGTTCAGGTGTTGGGAAAATTTTCTTACTGTTTTATTGAAATAAAGTTTTAAACCAATGAGAGCGCTTGTAGACGTCCGGCTGACCGACCGGACATCACATTATGTTCACATTATGTTAACCGGATGTTCACATTAGACTACTACGCCCCTATATTCGACTGGTAATGGACCTACTACCTACTAGTTCTATTTGGGATTAATATCGAAAGTTCGTACATATATGTCTAAAATCTAGTTCATATAGCGGAAGCTTTGGGGCTTACGTTTTGAGGAGGCTACATCCCAGCAAAGGCTGGGTTATTACAGAGTTCAAAAAGCTCTCGGCGAAATTAAATCACGCTGCTTCTCCGGATTTAACTAGACATTTGCTGAAACCGCATGATGTTTTGACAATCTTTATAGCGACATATTCGGTATTATTATTATTTTCTACTGCGCCGTCCACTCTGATGTTACGCGCGATGTTGTAAGTCTAATTCAAACTTCTAGTCGGATTTGAATGAAATTTGATAGGTTTTTTATGCATAGAGTTTATTTGTATAAGTAGAAATATCGTGGCAATGATGGTAACTAATGTTTAACAAAATAATGAAATAATTACAGTAGCACTTTCAATCCCACATTAGTTTCCATTCCAACAGACTCTATTACGTATGTATACGTAGAAGGATCTGACATACTTTGTAACCCAAAAGTAAGGTGTTATGTTGCACAAGAGAAAAAAATATTATTCCCATATCAGTTATTTGAATTGTTTTGAAACATAGGTAGTTATACTACTTATTTATACACAAGTCTTCTCCTTCTACGTTTTGAAGTCTGCTAATAAGCAGACTTCATGGTCAATAAAGATATTAGGGTTCCGTACCCAAAGTGTAAAATATTACTAAGACTCCGCTGTCTGTCTGTGATAGTTAGATAGACACATATACATCATATGTGAAATTTTCACATATGATGTATTTGAAATCATATGTGAAATTTTCACATATGATATATTTCTGTTGCCACTATAACAACAAATACAAAAAAATAGAATAAAATAAATATTTAAGGGGGCTCCCATACAACAAACGTGATTTTTTGCTCGTTTTTGTTTGATATTGATAACGGCAACAGGTAGACGCTTGAAATATTCACAGAATATTGAGTTATATTATTCACTTTAAAAATAAATAATTAAATAAAATAATATTAATATTTAAATGGTTCTCCCATACGTGAACGTGATATTTTTGCCGTTTCTATAGATAATGGTACGGAACCCTTCGTGCGCGAGTCCGAATCGCACTTGGCCGGTTTTTTTAATTATTTCTGTGCTTGTCTATGGGCAAAACTTTTGACCGTATTCGTGTTTGTGAAATAAAACGTAGTTCCCATCGTAAAACTAACTTACAGTACAATATCAAATGAAAGCATACATTGATGTTTACAACTATGCCGCGAAATAAATGTCGGTTAGTTAAACAGCTGTTTTGATGTCGGGGTAATTAGCATTCTGAATAATGCTGTATAATTATATTAATTTATGGCACTTCCAGCTTAAGTACAAACTATAATATTTAGATAATTAGTACAAAAATACTATACCTACACATCGCTAATCGAAATAATTAGGGCATTCCTGGACGGGTATTTTTACGCAATTGCACCAGGAAGATAATGTTTTTTGGGCGTCTTTATGTTTATGTGCATCTTTTAGTACTACCTACTTGACTATTTTGAGATGTTGTTCGTCGTACGTTTTCATTTTTCGAGTGTTATGGCTATTTTTTATTAATGTAACATTCAAAAACTAGAAATTGTAAGATCGCCTGACAGATTAGTAATTTTAAAAGAATAATTAATCTAAACAATGCTGTTTTACTAAGTAAATTGTATAAACATACACATAATTTTTTGTGAAGACGTACGTACTCAATGTGTTTTAAAAACGTTATTTGTTGAAGCTCTATGGATCATCGAATGTCGTACCAAACAACCTCGTAAATAAATAAATAAAAATAAATATTACAACAAAACAAAATATACCAATGAACAAATAAAATAAATGGATAATACATTGTTATGTAGATTTGATTAACGCACCAGAATTTTTGTTATATTTTTGCTGTTAAAAAATTACTATTGCGACAAAAGACAGAAAATTTAAGGTACTGATAAAAATTAAGCAACATTTTATCGATAAGGTCGCTAAATATTAACCAACAGTTAACTCTTTTGTGCAGCCGACTCCTAAAAATCATGTTTCAGTAAAAGATCAGAATAAAACTGGCTTATCGTGAAGTTTACGAGTCACGGCTGACAAAACTGCAGTATTTGTACGTGTACTCGTATATTTGTTTTATATCTCTTCCAGTCAGAATGCAGTTTGTATTTTATGCATTTTTTTATTTGAAAATCCGTTACTTTCTATGTCAACACGTATTTATATTATTATACGCAATAACATTAAATTAGTACTATTTCTAGTCTTGAAAAATAAAAAAATAAAACCAGAAAAGTGCGAGTCGGACTCGCACACGAAGGGTTGCGTACCGTTAAGCAAAAAAACGAGCAAAAACATCACGTTTGTTGTATGGGAGCCCCCTTAAATATATATTTTATTCTGTTTTTTAGTATTTGTTATTATAGCGGCAACAGAAATACATCATCTGTGAAAATTTCAACTCTCTAACTATCACGGTTCATGAGATACAGCCTGGTGATAGACGGACGGACGGACAGAGAATGAAGTCTCAGTAATAAGTTTCTCGTTTTATCCTTTGGGTATGGATCCCTAAAAAATATTCTATATAATGCAATATTATTTTGACAATTTATTTTGTATTTTAACAACAATGCACCAAACTAGCTCAAGTTTTACAAGAATAATATGAATAAAAATGAAAATTACCTGACAAACCGGTAAGGGTCCCGTATGCAGCCGCCCACGTCGAGGATCTTACTTGCACTGATGGTTCAAGTGGCCAATTATCCATTTAGCAAATGCACCACCGGAAATAGGGACGGATTCCTTAAGAGGATATCTTAGTCTGATAATATCTTTTATTTTTATCGTTTTTATATATATATATATATATATTTTATAGAAGATAGATCTACGATTGACCACCAACTCGCCTGATGTTAAGCGACGGTGTGGCCGAGGATGGAGCTCATCGATCTAGAAGATATCTATTCACTCTAGCCTTGAAAATTCCAAGATTGATATTTTCATATATTCTGTTGTTTCACTAGCATTTAAGCCCTTTTCACTATGTAATTTGTGTTTTAGTTAAGGTGTAAACAATAAAAAGTTTATCTATCTATCTATCTATAATAGATAAAACTGCGATTCTTTCTCAACCGACTTCAAATAGGAAGAGCTTCTCAAATCGGTTGTATGTTTTTTTTATTGTTACCTCGTTACTACGTCATTTATAAACCAATTTTGTACTATCTTCGTCATTTATAAACTATGTCATCAAAGTAAACGTTTTTTTTTTAAACTATGACTAACCATGTCATTGATTAAAACACTATTTTCGGGAGCTCAAAATTAACGCGAACCACGGTAAATATCCCGTTAATAATAATAGTGTTTTAAACGAATTTATGTATTTTGAAGTTAATTGTTTCAGGTTTTTTTTTCAATTATAGTAGTATGTGTTTAGTATTTTGAAAACAAATTTAATCAATAATTTAAAATAAGTCACAACAGCGGGACCCGAAACTGGTCACAGAATCAAAAGGAGTCCCAAATAAAATTAAAGTCATTTGGAAGCTAAGAATGGATCTGTTAAATATTTAAAAAAATATTTTGTAATTTTTAAAATTAAAATTACGAATTAAATTTAAAAAAATATATTTAGATATATAAACCCATTCATGGCTCCAATATATAAAGTTATCGAATAGAAATCGAATTAGTTTTCCTAATACATTTCATAGAGAAGTATAGTTAAATGCACACTCAACAATCCTCTTAACGTTTGGAGGGCTGAACTAATGTAGGTCGGCTGGGAATAGACCGACAAGATTGCGACAGACTTTCGAGAGGCTGGGACTGTAAAGGTATATGGATAGGTAGGTAGGGAGTAGGGACTACTTAAGGACAGATATCATGGGCCAATTAAGGCCCTGTACGAATATAGTTCTATCTTGCTCACGCATTACTATGCGTATGTACATATACTTTGCCTTGAATATTTTTATGATAAATCTGTATAATTCGATGTTCGACAATTATATGTTTTTAGAACAAATTGGGTTTGCACTTGACCACATTACCTCCTGATGTGAAGCAATGGTGAGGCCGAAGATGTAGCACGGTTGCCTAGGAACCTAGAAGATTTTTGACACAGGGATCCTAGGTGGGAGCTATGGGTAGGTATCGTTGTTTATGATTATATAATTTCACTATGGGCTTTATAAGAAAGTTCGAAATCACGCAACGAGCTATAAACAGGGCTATGTTCGGGATCTCTGCGCGAGATAGAATCAGAAATGAAGAGATCCGTAGACGTACGAAAGCCACCTAAAAAGCCTCTTTTTGTAGCTACTGATGAATATTGTATAATATTTAGCACATATAATACATTTGACTCCTCTTTGAATTATAATGAATGAATAACTAAGCATTTATATTTCAAATTATTGTAATTACATTTAAACATAGATACATAGATGTCATTACATAGATTATAATGACATGGAAATTTGACAATATGTTGTGGATGCTTTCACTCAGCGCCATCTAGCGCCTAACTAAGCAACTATTTATTATTACTGCTATGATCTACCATCGATTTTCAATAATAATGTCAGCCAGTATTCATACAAACTATGACCAAACGTCAAAGTTTCAAGTACACAAGTAGTTTCCCTCACAAATATTGCAAGACTGTTTGTTACTCGTTGTTTTCAATGACTACCTACCCCCAAGTAGTTCTAGCGTGTTCGCCAGGGCAAGTTTGTTTACAGTACAGGTGATTTCGGCAAGAAACTAAAGGCAAACTCGGTTCCAGACGAACTACAAATAAGTTAGTATTGCAGGGTAAAGTTTAGTTTAGTGAGCCATTCACTAGGCTTTGAACAGGCAAAGTTGACGATTCGTGTAATAAATACTTTAGAAATATAAGAAATTGTGAAAGAAAAATGCTTATTCATAAACGAATATGCTAGAAAAAGTAACTAATTATTTACACAGCCTAAATACTACCGTAAAAATTAGGAGACCTGAAGGGGAACGTAAAGACGAAATTGCCATATTTACGTGTTTGAAATATAAAATTAGGTACACCTAAATGGGAACGGGGAAATGAAGAGTCACTCTGTCATTAAATTTGATGCTTCTAATTGTGAATTGAAAAGAGAATGGAATAAAGATATTCGTGTGTTTATAAATATATGATATTGAAGATAGTGTTCGCGAAATATCAACCGGCATTGATACATTTACACCTAGGATCAAATAATAAATATATAATAATATAAACTATTTTTAAATAAAAACTACGGGTCACTCACGTCTGTTTTGAGCCGAAATATCTAATAGCTGTTGTCACCGACCGAGAGTGACGTGTGTGCTGCTCCTTTGAAAAAGACCGCCGAATGCGGTTGAAACTATAGTCGAAAATAAACTATACCACTCAATTGAAAATATAGTCATCAAAAGAGGCTAGATAGATTTTCCCCCGAAGGGTAGCCTAAGCTACCCTTCGGGAGAAATTCATGGAAGATAAAATATAAAAGTTTATTTCTAAAAAAATTAAAAATAATAGGGGAAAAATAATAACCTCTCATTCTTTTTTCGGGAAGATCGAAAAAACCATTTAAAACAGGTATTAAATTTTCATGGGACTACCCTCTGCAGTATTATGTTTCTAATATAATTATAGGAAAAATAAGGATAAAAATCGTAGAGTAGAGGAACAAGAATCATCGTAATCTGTCAACATAATCGTCGACAGAGAAGTACTTAAAAGAAAAATTTATACGTAACTTTTTACAGGGATTAAAAATAATAAGGATTTCGTGGATTTTATATAAAACTGGCTGTGCCCCGCGGTTTCATTTGCGTAGCAATGATAAATGGCGAGTGATAATGATGACAATAAAATATGCTTATGGTCAATTGCAGGTCCTCAGCTATATCCGTAACAAATTTTATAATAATCGGTTTAGCCGGTTAACCGTGACATAACGAATGAACAGACGGACAGATTTAATAACTCTTACTTTTATAACATTAGAAAAGATAAAATACAAATCCAATACAAATACGTGCAAATTTACTGATACTGAAATGTCTGTTTACCTAACAATTTTATTTTTGAATGGAAAATATTCCACCTTATGAGGTTCTCTAAAATCACAATAAAAACCTATCTCCTTCATAAAACTGTATTTGCGCACGAATTTGTATATACTCCTCATCCCTTGCCAGAAGCACTAACACTTAGTAATACATCGTGGCCGACAACCAAATAATACCGACCTTTTATAGCACGCCCATTATTGGAGTCCTACAGGTCTGTGTATAATGGTCGGCGGGCACCCATGCCTTCTAGGGGACGTTCGTTACAAATATTTTATTAGGCTTTATAGAACCCTTTTGTAAGCTTACTTATCCTTTTTGCGCTTACGAGGGCTTTCAACAAAGAGGTGATGATTCTGACGCTAGCGCTTTCACTTTAATGCTCATTCACTCACTTTGTGGCATAAGTCTATGTTTACATCTTAAATGTTAAAGTTTGTGGCTAAGTTGTTTAGACAAGTTCGCCATGCTAATATCATAATAATTTAGAAACTATTTACAATATCTGAATTTATGTTTAGGCTTTCGGCAGCCTAGTGGTGAGACCGTCTGACTTGCGATCCGCAGGTCCTGGGTTCGAATCCCACGGCACGCACCTCTGTCTTTTCGAAGTTATGTGCGTATTGTTGATTGCCGCCAACTTCAAACGGTGAGGGAAAACATCGTGAGGAAACCTACATGTCTGAGAGTTCTCAATGATCTTGAAGATGTGTGAAGTCTGCCAACCCGCACTTGGCCAGCGTGGCAGACTATGGCAGTACCTTTCTCACAATGAGAAGATGGCCCGCGCGCCCAGCAGTGGGACAGTTTGTACAAACAGGGCTGATAAAAAAATATGTTTAGGCTGAAAATTATGAAAACTGAGCGAAAAAAATATGTAAATAAAAACATGAAGTTCCTGTGAAATAAAAATTTGAATGTAAATAGAGTAACAGATGTATCTTCGTAAGAAAATGATGCTTCATCAAAGATCATAACAACGCCAAGCTAGCAGTCAAGCTAGTTGTCGCTTACGCAGATATTATATACTAGAGAGCACGCTTCCTTAGAAGAAACCATTTCATTCGTGATTGAAAATCACCCATATTTTTTGTTTACTATCTTGCGTAAATTTACGATTGACAACCAACTGCGACGGTTTGGCCGAGGATGGAACTTGTTGATTTAGAAGATATCTATTCACTCTAGCCTTGAAAATTCCAAGATTGTAGTTCTCGATTTTATTTAGTAGTAGATGACCCAGCGTACTTCGTATCACCTATCAATGAGTGGACCCGATATTTTCTCAACGCTTAAACCTTCCCTGGACTACGACAAACATTTCAAAACCAAAATCAGCTAAATTGGCCCAGCCGTTCTCGAGTTTTAGCGAGACAAACGAACAGCAATTGATTTTTATATATATATATAGAGATGTAAGATGTAGATCTACTTGGAAATTATTACAAATTATCGTCGCTTAGTAATAAAGATAAGCTGTTATAACTGATTAGCTAATTAAGCTATTTGGCTGCGACATGCACACAACCCATCTTATTGATAAACCCCTGATAAGCCTATTTTAACTAAATATTCTTTGTCAACTTTTGTCAGACGGGAACTGTCATTCGCGAAAACGGGTGTTCATTTAGCGGTTTATAAATAAGACGGTACAAGTGAAACTAAAACTGTTGATTCGGTTTTTAGAATGTCGACCATTTAACGATAATAAAAGAAAAATCAAAACGATTTAAAGTCGAAAATAAACGAACGTAATCTGATGGCATATATTTATTTAGACTTGTATTTTACGCTAAGTTGTGGTCAAGCGTTAGTAATAACAAATAACTCGTAACATAAGTATACCGCAACTGAAGCACCATCGCCAGTAAGTGTCGTCCAAGCAGTATCCCACGACGTTGGGTCAACGCACGTCCTTCACCTACTCTCCTATCAATTGTCGGACAATTCCCACTTGTTCCCGACAAACGGACGGTGGTATAAGTTATAGCAGAACAGCGTGTTCTAAACTATTCAAAATTGATTTTAATAAATAAATATTTTTTTATTAATAATATATATTTGTGGACATTTCACACAACACCATCTAGCCCAAACTAAGCAAAGCTTGTACTATGGAACTAGATGGCTGATAGAATACATATACACTTTTTTTTGTAAATATATTGTTATATACATATGATACATAGAAACATCCAGCTTCAGAACAAACATCCATGCTCATCACACAAATGTTTGCACTGGATGGGGATCGAACCCACGACCTACAGCTCGGCAAGCAGACATGCTGCTAACTGAGCCATAAGGTCAGCCACAAGGTCATCTTATTAAAGAGCCATAATAGTTATCTATACGAGTAATTTTGAAAATTTATCTCGTCACTTATAAACCTACATATACATACCTATAAAAGATTTTGCCCTGAGTGAGTAACTAACATACAATAATGTACAACCCAAACGGTAGTGCTAGATAAATAAAATTTGGAGGGTACTTTTTTTCGATATTTACTATTACTATCGATTCCAGGTAAAATGGAGGGATGTGGCTATTAGGTATTAATACTACTGTCATAAATAATAGTCAAATAGTCCAATGTACCTATCTTCGTTAGGTGACACAAGACAATTATGCATGAAATTTGAACTGGTCCATATAGTTTAGATTAAAATGATATTTTTTGTTGTGATTATGTGTATTCTAATATGATATTCAAAATATTTACTGACATTTATTTTTCATCATTTGACATCTTTTAATTTTTATCTATTTAATTCATTGTAATTCTTGACTCTTATATTTTTGAATGACTTATTTTTATTTTGTATTGTAATTGACTATGACGTAGGTAATCAAATTTTATAATCTCAATGTATATGGACACAATGTCTGAAATAAATGAATAATAATAATATACAAGGATAACATATATTCATCTTAAATGTTACCAATCGCTAACACGATTAAGTCATAACACTGCTAGTTTTTGTTATTTTACCAGATTTTTTTTGTTTAAGCTTAGCAATATCTTAGTCAATTGTCATAGCAGTCCATAATGTTTTCGAAGTCCACGTCTAACAGACGATTAACATATAAAAACCGGGCTGCTCCAAAATAAGAACTACAGAAGAAGAAATTAATTGTGTGCGCTTAAGACCTTACGACAGAAGAAAAAACTTCATCATAACGCGTTGAAAATATTATCACCGGGACAACTGCTGCATCTGTATCAAGCACAGGTCCGATCGTGTATGGAGTACTGCTGCCACCTTTTTGATGGATCAGCTAAGTATCAGCTGGAAGCTTTGGAATCAGCGGACCGGCGAGCTGTGAGGTTAATCGGTGACGATAAACTAGCTGCTAAGAAGCTACTTAGTCTCGAGCACCACCGTAAAGTAGCATGTCTGTCTATTTTCTACAGGATTAATTTCGGGGAGTGTGCGCAAGACCTTCACGACCTAATTCCGCCATCCCCATTTCACTACAGGACTAGTAGAAAATCGGCGAATTACCACCCATTTCTCGTTTAAATGCCGAAAAACCGTACTCAGCGATATCGATCCACATTCTTGTTGCGTAGTGCACAAGAATGGAATTCTTTGCCGCCATCTCTGTTTCCTGAGACCTACAATCTTGGAATTTTCAAGGCTAGAGTGAATAGATATCTTCTAGATCGACGAGCTCCATCCTCGGCCACACCGTCGCTTAACATCAGGTGAGTTGGTGGTCAATCGTAGATCTATCTTCTATAAAAAAAAAACTCTCTCGCTCTCTTAGTCGACTCAAGCCGACTTTACTCGAACGACCGTTCGTTCGTTGCGACTCAGTCTAATTTAATACCCACAAAATATACGCTTAAAGAAGTTTCCATTAAAAAAAAACTGTTTTAAAATCAACACAATTATGATTCCGCTCTAGGTTTTCTCTTTGTACCCCGCACCACGGCGTCGTCCGGCCGTCACTCACCAGAATTGGTCTATTACGTCGCATCCACGCGCGGTGCAGCGATTCTTACACAAGTGCGCGATTATAGCTGAATTGCCTTCTCTACAGCTGTTACTGTCGTACTTCGACAACTTTATGCTACGCCGTAGAGCGCTACGTATGCTACGGCGTAGGGTACGTAGCGCTGCTACGATGAGGGTGAGATTTGTTTTAATAGTGTTTTGACAGAGGATGGGATATTTGGGTGTTTTGAGTGACGTTGTCATGATAATACTCGTATTATGTTGAACGAGTAAACAAAACTATCATAAGAGTGAATAGCGAGAAGTTTGAAACGTAAATACAGTTTCTTTTTTTTCTTGTAGAGTACAGTATTTATTTAGACAAATATTATAAATTGTCGATTTTTAATCCAATTTCAAAAAGATCCTTTTTGAAAGTGGATTAAAAATCAACAATTTATAATATTACAATTTTTTTTTCATCAATTTGTGTATTTTATTTAATATATACATCTTAAAAATAAAATTTTATTCATACAGATAATAGAAAATGACAATGTGAATACAATATAATATATAAACTAACTATACATACTAAATATAATTAGTTGACATAATAAAAACACTAAACATAATTCAAGTCATCAACAGCGTCATTTAATTAATAATACCTATATAAAAAAAAAAAGTGTAAGCTCAGTTAAGCTCAGTCAAAAAGCCCGCCCAAAACTGTACCAGGCGCTAAAGTACCCATGACGCTAGATGCGTTACCGCGTTGAATAGCGATGGACAACCTTTGCACCAGGTAGGAGCCGGAGCGGGGGAAAAGTGTGGTCTTTTCCCTTATCCGGCGCCCTAACTCGTGAATCAAACTTTTGGCTTCAGAGCCCCAGCTACCAATGGTCTCGACAGCAATGGGTACAAAGTCATACCTCAAATATTACAAATTATTATTGAGAACCTACCGGTTCTCAGTTTGCCTGTATGTTTTGAAGTGATAACTTCTTGGGAGGGTAAACCGCTTCGTTACGTAACGCGAAACGGCGACAGTATGTCTGGTTAGATTAGTAATTTAAGTTATCACTTCTGTCGGGCGTCCCAAGACGCACACGTTTTTTTGACGTGACAACGTCTAATAAATCGATGAACGCCGGCTGCACGCACGAAAAAGTATAGCTCATTGTCCTGTTACGCTAATTGTCCCGCTAAATCATCATCATTTCATCAATGTTTTGTTATGACGTTGTCACGTTAAACTATCGTCCGTAAGCCGACTTTACAGACAACCAATTTTTTTTGTATGTTTGTTCAGCGATTACTTCGCCAATTTGTCTTCTTTTTTGTTTGGTAGGCCATACTTCAGAGGTGGACCCATATTTTTTTTATCACAATTGGTTTAGTACTTTGTTTTATGTAACAAAATAGCTGCGCAAATATGTCATCTAAGTGAAAGGATTACGTATTTTGAAGTGGGTTTCTTCAGTTTTTTTAAACTATAATTATTTTTTTCACATCCCTCTTGAGTTACAGAAAAATCAGAGTACTGATAATTTATTTATTTATTTATTTATTTTAACACTTTATTGCACACAATTACAAGTAACAAGCTGTAAAATAGGAGGACTTAATGCTAATGTAGCATTTTCTGCTAGTCGGATGACTGGCATCATAGTGAAAGACAGGATGTAGGCGTGCTTCAAAACTTAGGTATATGAAAATATAATTATAAAACACACTATATAATATACTAAATAATATTTAATACATACTATATATACTTAATACATGCGAAATATATACTTTCATGGACGAATATACATAAATACATTTATAATGTTACAAATTAATAATGATGAAATGATTAAGGAGGTAACATTGCTTTCAAATAACGCTCACGTACTGATCTTTTGAATAGTGGTTTAGTCCAGTGGCTTAGTCTTTGCGCTTACTCATTCAGCCAGAACATTGAATTGTATTTCTTTAGGTTTAACTATATTTTTAGTTATTTTTCTGTGTTCTTTCAGGACAACTATGCGTAAATTTGGTGATACAAAATTATGTTAGGAAGAATAAAAGATATAAAAATATTTTTCAGATCTGTGATTCAAATTCCAATTTGTTTATTGAGATAGATTATCTCTTACTCAAAACTAACATTTTGTGTTCTAATTATTTGGATTACTGTGTGCTCTTATTATTTATATTTTCATTTCTTGTTCACAGAATGTGGCTAGTGGGTGCCCTGGCAGTCATCTGCTGTGTGTCCCAAGCGAGTGCAGAATGGCGTTGTCCGGTTTTAAGCGCGCGACCTTCGGCCGAGTGCGCGTGCGACTTACCGCACACACTGCGTTGCGCCGGCGACCACACTGCGTTGCAGGTAACTTGAGCTTTATAGAAACAGCGTTTTCTCGTATTTTAAAATTTGGTCAAAGATTATATCTTGTACTTATTCTACAAAATGCGGCTAAGGCAATATGCGATCTATCGGGCATTCTGGGTTGCGATAGTGACTACAATGCATTGAAGGTAACTTGAGATATACATATTTAGTTTTTTTTATCTACCTACCAAAATATCTTTAAAAATTGGTTGATAATTAGCGCCGCAATAAACTTCCCCCCTTTTCATGGGACCCACCCTCCTATCAAAAATCTAAATATTCCATTCAATGGAATATTTAAAAAAAATATCATTGAACCTATACCCCAAGCTTCATCAAAATTGATTCAAAATGTATCCAAATGTACCCCTGTTCGCAAGTACAAAATATAAATATAAACATACAAAATAACTGACAGACGAAAGAAAATTTGGCCAGTTGATGCAGAGACGCTTAGCTCGCTCGGTCTTTGAGCCATGGTGCGGTACATTATTTATTGTTCCAGTTAGTGTTGCGTAGTGAATACTCGTACTGCGTCGCGCTCGTGATCATATTGCGTTGTTATAGATTGACGAATAATAGTTTTGTTTTCACGATAGACATTCATTGAAAATTGAAATGCTTCGCTCAGCTCTTCTAGCAGATCAATACATCGAATACATGCACATGTTCGAAATAACTTCAAGATATTTGGTCCAGGCAATCTCGAGAAACTGGGGCATATCTTAGATCAAGGACCTTTTATCGTATAGACACCTTACCATTTCAGTTAGCACATTGGCGTGAAAATAATTTTAGTAACGTTTCGCTTTCATATATGTCACAATAAATATTTAGCTGGATAGTCAGCGTTCAGTGTCTCATTTTTGTACATAGTGCAGAGGCCAAACGAGTGTTTTTTTGAGTTGTGAATCATAGAAAATAAGTCGTGCAATTTCGTTTCGACCGATTTTCTGAATTCTGAATTATGTTTTTCCATATCATAAGTAAACGAAAATTACATAAATCAATTATGTATGTATATAATATTAATCAAGGACATAGTAACACACAAGCGCACATGTACTTACATTCGCGTCTTTTCATGTACATACGCACACATGTACATTGTACACCCATACGTAGACGCACGCAAAATCGATCGCATAAATTAATTTTGAAGTAAAGTCTATCACATATGAAGTCGTTGTTTCGAGCGCAGTGGGGCGAGCAAATTACTGAATAGATAGGGCGTCGTGATAGACCAGCGGGTGTCACTCACATGTGAAGTGCTTTGTAAGGAACTGGTGATTGATTAAGGAAAGGAATATTGGAGTCGATAACACATTTCCAAGTTTCACACGAGAGCGAGTTTTTTCTAAAAATAACTACCTAATTAATTTATCTTTTGTAAGGTTATAAATGCTATATAAGCAATAGCAGCCATGTACATATGCCAATACGGCAAGCCGATGGCTGTCAAATAATATTCGTACTTTTTTTTTGTCAGCCCTGTTTGTACAAACTGTCCCACTGCTGGGCGCGGGCCATCTTTTTGTTAGAAGGGTAAGGTCATAGTCTGCCACGCTGGCCAAGTGCGGGTTGGTAGACTTCACACATCTTCAAGATCATTGAGAACTCTCAGATATGTAGGTTTCCTTACGATGTATTCCTTCGCCGTTTGAAGTTGGCAGCAATCAACAATACGCACATAACTTCGAAAAGACAGAGGTGCGTGCCGCGGAATTCGAACCCAGGACCTGCGGATCGCAAGTCAGACGGTCTCCCGACTAGGCTGCCGGATACTTATTCGTACCTTAATACTATTTAACCGACTCCTAAAAATACAGTTCAATACATTCAATACAGTTTGCTCAAAATTATAGTTTACAAGGTTTGTTAACATTGTTTGAAAGTAAAGTGTTACGCACGATATTTGTATAGTTTTTACAGGACTAGTGCGGTTAAGTATTTTTCATTCATTTCTAGTAGGCCTTGAGTTATGTTAAGGCCTTGAGTTAATACTTATATCTATATCTTATATACATCTAACGCTTAATTTTCTAAAATCAAACGTGTTCACACTTTGCAACCAATTGTCATAGTGCTGTTTGTATTATTACGTCCGATATTCCGCGCTGGAATCACCTAATTCACACTAGGCAGGTGTGGATTAGGTGATTCCAGAGCGGAATACCTATTAAAGTCCAATCGTGTCCCACACAAATTCACACAATGCCGTACAAGTCATGAATAGTAAGCTGAAGGCCAAATAACCAATACACCAAAGACTATTAAGGAGTTAATACTCTGCCTGGTGCCGTGTGTAGAGACTACGTCGAATCCGAAATGGAAACAATACGTTTTCGATAGCTCCTACTTGTAATTTTCGATTGAAATATAATTTTGCGAAAAAAAATCCAAATGCGTAGCTCTCAACCAAAGAAAAGAAAGAGAAGGTGACAAAGAATTCTATTCCTGGGGCCATACCACAAGCATGCAAGTAGTTTTATTTCAATTTTACTTTGAGTTATGTCTCGCCCTTTTAACCGACTTCCAAAAATAAGGAGGTTATCAATTCGGCCGCATGTTTTTTTTATGTTTGTTCACCGATTACTCAGCCAATTGTGCATTCATTTTGATGTTTTTTTTTTTGTATTTGGTAGGTCATACTTCAGAGGTAGTTCCAAATAAATACTATTAAAATCGATGCAGTACTTTAGTTTTTATAACAAAATAACTGGTAAAATATCATCCAAGTGCCTGTAGAAAAGTGAACAGCAAGTCGCGTATGTATTGTATTGCGTATTTTGAAGTCGAGTTTTCGGTTTTTTTAACTATCAAAGTAATATTGAAATAAGATTGCTATTAATACTATGGCAATTCTACCACAAACTACAAAAACCACGAATAACACACGAAAATTATTAATAAAACAGGCCAAGTGCTAGTCGTACTCGCGCACGAAGGATTCCGTCCCATTATCTATAAAAACGGCAAATATTCAATATCGAGCAAAAAATCACGTTTGTTGTGTGGGAACCCCTTTAAATATTTATTGTATTAAATTTTTTTGTATTTGTTGTTATAGCGGCAACAGAAATACATCATCTGTGAAAATTTGAACTCTCTGTCACGGTTAATCAGATACAGCCAAGTGACAGACGGTCGGACGGACGGACAGACAGCGAAGTCTCAGTAATAAGGTCCGGTTTTACGCTTTGGGTACGGAACCCTAAAAACTAGCAAAATCAATGTTTTCGAAATTCGAATTAAAACAGTACGTATCCATTCTAAATGAACCTCGATCATGCCCAGCTCCACAGGCGTTGGGTAAACAAAACTATTCGATTGACACCTACAACCTGTTTGAGAAGGGTCCTATCAGACCGCTCGTCTGGTTCGACGGACTCACGACGTCTGTACTTAACGCGTGTTTACTGAACGGAAAACACGTTCTAGATATATAAACATTTTATTTTTGACGTGATAGCGTCTTATAAATGCAAAAAGCATGACTCATTGTCACGTTCCGCCTAAGCCGAGCGTGCAAGCGAGAGCGCGGAACAAGCGATAGAGAGGCACGATCGGCCTAAGCGTTTGGCTTGTGACGCATCGTTATTACGTAAAATTATCGTCCGTAAACCGACTTAACAGACAACTATTTTTTTATTCGAAAACAGGCTTGGGCTTAACCGTCAGCTAACCCGGTGTTAAGCGACAGCTGCTACGGTCTACGATGGAGCGCGCTTGCATAGAAGAAACCTATTCACTTGCGATTTGAAGACATCTAGATTATATCTATTCGGAAAGACAACGACAAAAAAGATAAGAGATAAACAGACATTTTATAAATAGAGAGAGATCATTTATTTACAGAAACGACATGTAAGAAAAAAAACGATACTAAGAACTATAACTATACCTATACTATATACACTTTAAGACTACTTACTACTTACTACTAGACTACTTACTACTTTGATAGAGAGATTCCAATAAAGTATTATATTTGCCTTTATCTACACAGAAATGTATAAATGAAACCACAAAAAGTAACACAAGAATACTCAACAGGCGAAACTAGTAAAATGGCAACCCACTAAATTGAAATGAAATAATTCAGGAATAATTTCCACCCCTAACTGAAATGAAATAATTTTGCCACGATCAAAGGTGGTAATTAATAATGAATCCTGTAATTTCACCAGCATTCTAATTAAAAGGTCCTCTGGGTAGTGAAATAATTTTAAGGAACGTGGAAGGAGGAGTAGCGGTCTGAATGCAGTAGAGTTTTGAGTAGAAGGAAAGCTTACATGTTTTTGAAGATTCTTGAATAATGATAGAGGAATTGGGGTTTTAGATAAATTGTCATTTATTCGTACAGACATAAGCATTCCGTTGGTTACTAGATGACTTCTTTACTATGTCCTTTGTAATCGGAAACTTGTATCGTAAATATTTACTTTTTTTAAGTTATGTTTTTTCGTTAAAGTCGTCACAATTTATGAGAGTTCGCGAGTATACATAAACATAGACATATTTTTGTTTGCGAAAAAAACAATCACAACATTTATACACTTAAAATTAAACAAAAACTACAGTCGTTTTTGACACAAATCGGTTCCAACACAGTTGGAACCGATTTGTGAATTACTAGTTGGTTAATTTAACCAGCGCTGGTCAAATGTCCCAATTCCCATGTGGACTGACAGGTGCCGTCACGCACGTATGCTCACCATTTTTACACATGCATGAATAAAAAAAAAACTACATACATAAAAACAGAACTTTGCCGAGGCAGCCGCATTCATGACAATAAGGAAAAAAAAGAAATTATTTTGACTGTTGTGCAAGAATGCACTGTCTGATGTCACTGCCACTTTTATTATATTTTTATGGCATTTTTGGCCCGAAATTGGCGGGAGGCGGGACTGCCAACAAGTAACCCACTATTCCTTATCCACTGCATCAAAAGTGTATGCACCTGGGAGGAAAATGTTGTTATACCATACCATCGTTTGAATGAAATCGTAACGTATCACGATTTGGGTATTATGTATGTTACGTTACGTGTATTCGTTATTAATTTATTTCCTTTTTGTTTCGTTTCACAAAGAGATTGCTTTTTGTTGTTTTAAGATTCATATTGAGTATGGTTACTTCATTATTTTCTATGTATGTAGGTAATTTATTCAGCTTTAAATAAGAAGCCTTATTGTGCGTGTGAAATTCGTAGTTTGCTGGATTTATTTTTTATTTATTAAATAGATGATTTAATTCATATATTTTTTCAGAAAATCGGACGTCACCTCCGAGACCAAAAGTCCCGAAACAAGAACACTGCAGTGTCTCTACTCGATTGCTCCTTGCGAGGAGTGACGGTTCTCGCTTCGTCCTCGGTGTCGGAGTTGGCAGGAGCTGGTCTCCATGGGCTGGTGATATCCTCAGGCGATATAAGAAGGGTACAGCAAGGGGCCTTTACTGATGTTGCAGCGACTCTACTTGCATTAGGTAACACATTACCGGTCACTTTTAACACCCGTGTCTGTATATGTGTCTCTGTTTGTAGCATTGTAGCTCTCAAATGGACCGATTTTGTTTTTTTTTTTGTTTGAAAGGGGACTTAATCGAAAGAGTTCTTAACTAAGATTAATAAAAATCGGTTTACCGGTTTTTATGAGAGTTTTTTTTTCTAAACTTATTTATTCATCATTAATTCATATTAAACAGTTTCAGTATAAATTAAATGTAACTCCCTGTAATGACAAATTTTGGGCAAGTGGGCAAGATGCGACGACAACCAGACGGTAGCGTCTCACAAATGACTCAGTTACGGTTGTGATTAACTGAATTACCCCCTGATCTTACCCTGGACACAGAAGACATTAATAGTATTGCATATAAAACGGGCACTCTCCGCCTCCCGCCTCGTATTGCTCAACCTCTCCCCGCGGTCGCCCGTCGTTTGCCGGATTTTGACGGCACGGCGCTATCATTTTTTAGTCGAGGCAACCGACACGAGCGACAATCATAACTTCATACATGTGTGTGTGTGTGGAGGGGTGTATGTGTGTGTTATATAAAGACATCCACTTGCGTGTGTGTCACTAAATAGCACGCCTTTTTATGAAGTGTTCGACGTGTGCTCTGGTCTAGCTTTAAGCTGTTCCAATGGACGACGAGTATCAGCTTCTTAAAAGCATTGTAAATTAGAAATTAATGTAGTTACTTAATGAAATTATTACTAAAACCTATTGTTTTAACAAGTACTTAATAGAAATTATCTTTTAAATTAATTTACTTGTTCTAAGAATTAGGCCTATCATTTTATTTCCCTCGAGTCTGCAAACTTTGTAATAAAAATGAAGGATGTTTATTAAATATAATAATATAAAGATTATGTGCTAATATTATCTAGTTTAGTAATACTAATGAAGATAATAATAATAAAGTTTTCTTAAATACTTATGGAGATCTGTTGAATTCATCTAGAGGTTTTGTTTGTAAAAACTGTTTGGCGCTTACCTCTCTCATCATGAAAGAGGCAAAACTAGAAATCCGCTATAAAAAGTGCGAGTTGGCAGATTTCGCATGATTTCGAGAATTTAAGACATTAAAAGAAATAGAACGAGCTCATGAAATTATTTCTTTAGATAGATATCAAACACGTCATAAGGTCACGAAATGACCTATGATATATCCCTCTTCATAGGAGGGATATATCTTGAGTCTCTCTGCGAGATCGAATTACAAACAAAGAGATCCGTTGACGAACGAAACTCACCGGCATAGCACAGCAAATAAGCAAGTTGAAGTGGCAGTGGGCAGGGCACATATCACGTAGAACTGATGGCGGATGGGGCCCAAAAGTTCTCGAGCGAAGACCACGCACTGGCAAGCACAGCGTAGACCAGCCACAAGATATAGATACAGATGACCTCAAATAAGTGGCAAGAAGACGCTGGGATCAAGATACATCCAACTGGACTCTTTGAAAATCCATAGCCTATGTTCAGCAAGGTTATTCTTGTGGCTGAATTGATGATGCATCATGCATGATGATGCATCATCATGCATGCATAAAACACAACACATCGATCGTAAATACAATTATTAAAAAAAAATGGTTGTCTGTAAAGTCGGTTCACGGACGATAATTTTACGTGATAACGTCATGATAGATACGTCACAAGTCGAACGCTTAGGCCGATCGTGCCTCTCTATCGCTTGTTCCGCGCTCTCGCTTGCACGCTCGGCTCAGGCGGAACGTGAAAATGAGTCATGCTTTTTCGTGCGTGCAGCAGGCGATCATCGATTTATAAGACGTTATCACGTCAAAATATTTACATCCCATTTATTAAAAACTGTTCAAGGAAGAACCTCTGAATATATTTGAGTTACATACACTGTCAAAATCAACCACGTAGCGAGGTAAAAACTAATATAAACCTAAAACTTTGTTAAAACGCAAAACAATGTTATAAACCTCTGTTATTTGATAAAACAGTATCATCCCAAAACGTAAACCCATTTCCCAAATCTATATACGTAATTCGATTCATTCTCTAATCTGATATTCATAAAGCGAGATCACAGCCCCTAACCTTTTTCAATATAATAAGCACATACGGCCATTTGCAGGTTTACCGAACAATCAGCTGCCGTCTGTACCGACTGAGGCCTTGTCCCGACTCAGGAATCTGGACAGATTGGACCTATCCAATAACAAGATACACACTTTGGACCCTAATTCATTCAAGGTAAGGTTCATTTTCGAATGTTATGTAACTATTTTGAAATTGTATATCAGATTTTCTGAATTGAGCTGTATTTGATTGGGTTTCAGGATGAATTTTGCAAGTGTTATGCTAATTTTGGTCCCGATTTAGCAGTGTAATTGGGTTAGATAACATAATTGTTAGAACTTTGAGTTAAATTCTCATTTTCGAATCAAATCACTTGAAAATAATTTATTGTCAATCTATATCTAGTCTACTCTTAGAATATAATAGGAGTCTTAACAGTTTCGCCCATAGTGGACATAGAATGTTGTCGTATAGTGGGCACCAATTATTGTATTTGAGTGCTTTTATTTGCATTATGTTTTTAGGTAGACATCTTACGTTTAATAATATATAAATCGTATATTAATGTGTTGTATTGTATACTAAATGTTTACATATGAATTGGCAGTAGTTGTAAGGACCAATCCAAAAAAAAATACGGAGTTATCAAAAAAAGCTGTTTGTAATCGACGTGACAGTAAATTTTTAACCAGATACAGTAAGACACTTTTTAGGAATAGTGTTTTTGGACTGGGCTCATTGATATACAATAACATACCACAAAGTATAAGAGACCTTAATACGAGCCTTCGAGTAGGTAGGTATGAGTGAGTGACTTAGTATTCGCTCTAGTGAGACAAAGTCAAACGCAAGCCCATTTAATCTAAAAAAAAAACCTAAAATATTTAAATATTTTCAGGGCATTCAAAACATAACCTTCTTGGACATAAGCGACAACCAGCTGACTAGCATATCTCCTGAGGCGTTCAAACCACTGGTCAAACTCAACGTGTTGAGGCTACGTGGGAATCTCTTGAAAGTACCCGCATTGGCGTCTTTGAAGGTAAGCCATGACAAAGTAAATGTAATCTAGATGTCTTCGAATTGCGAGAGAATAGGTTTCTTCTGGGTAAGCGTGCTCCATCGTTGACCGCAACGGTTTTTTAATATCAGCCCCTGTATTTAGAACCCATTCGGATTCGAAATCGATTCGGAATCTATATCTCCGTCTCTGTTATTCTCTATGGAAATAATAAATAATAATAATAATAAATAAATATTTGTGGACATTTCACACAACACCATCTAGCCCAAACTAAGCAAAGCTTGTACTATGAAACTAGATGGCTGATAGAATACATATATACTTTTTTTTTTGTAAATATATACACATGATACATAGAAACACCCAGACACAGAACAAACATCCATGCTCATCACACAAATGTTTGCCCTGGCTGGGGATCGAACCCACGACCTTTCAGTTCAGCAGGTAGACGCAAACACACTACCAACTGAGCCACAAGGCCAGTCAAATGACAGAGACGGAGACATAGATTCCGAATAGATACTTCTATTGATACTAGATTTCTACTGGAAAGATAGTGGTCAAGCGCAAGCCTAGAATTGATAAAAAAACAATGTTATATTTAGAACTACAACTTGTTTGTGTGAAACGTTACTTGAAAAGGTACTTATTAAATCATCAAATAGAACCTTATTTATTTATTATGAGTTTTTTTTTTTAAATAAGGTTACTTTATCTGCCTTAATAGACGTTTAGTGACGTCACGTAGTCTATCTCAGCCATACTATAACAAATCTATTGATACCTTATTCACAATATGGTCAGTGTCAATCAGTTATCAGTGAAATATTAAGTAAATACCACAGAGTATAAAAATACAAAAAACATTCACATACTCGTACATATTTTTGGAAAATTAGCCCTAACAAAAATAAAACAAAATTTAATAATTAAGTTCTAACATTTATATTCAACAAGATTTAACTAGAGACTGGTTTAATAACTCAAAGTAACGCTTACATAGAATTCGCAAATATTATAACCGTAGTGGGTGAAGTAATTATTTGAACGAATATAAACGTTGTTCTTAGAATTTCAGCCCCACGTTGGGCGCCAAATTAATCTCTATTGGATTATAATTATTTTCTGCTATTCTCTTTTCTTCTATATTCTCATTCTATATTCTCAGAATAACGTTTAGTTTCACACATTTAAAATTATATTAAGTTATGATTACTAATTCTATTATTTATTATATGGTACTAGCTATATTACGCGTTTTGATAAGGGTAATTAACTAATATAACAAAAAAGACAAGCATAGACAATTTTGCGTTTATAATATCAGAATCGATGTTTAATTTTTTTTTCACAACAATATTATATTACTTTTCAACCGACTTAAAAAAACGAGGAGGTTCTCAATTCGACGAAACGAGTAATCGTTTAAAAAACTTTAAAAAACGACTTCAAAATACGCAATTCGTTTACTTGGATGACATATTTTTCCAGGTATTCTGTTATAAAAACCAAGATACTAAACTGATTTTGATGAAATTTCTATGGGACCACCTTTTTTTTTTTAACGTGAGGTAATGCATTTGCGCATACACCGCCGCCCCGGGGGGAGCGGCGGGTTATGTCGGGCTCGACACCAGAGTAGTTCCCCTACCGACTAAAACCTCACGGTGTTCCACCTTGGCGCCTTAGCATCGGAGCTGCGGGAACTCTTACGAACTCACCACAGCTCTATGGGATCACCTGGAAAGTAAAAATTTCAAACAAAATAAAATTGTTTTGTATGTTTGTTCACCGATTACACAGCCAATTGTGCATCGATTTAGATGAATCGTTTTGTATTTGGTAGGTCATACTTTATAGGTGATCCTATATAAATTTTATCAAAATCGATGCAGTACTTTGGTTTTTATAATAAAATAACTGGTAAAATATCATTCAAATGCTTGTAGAAAAGTGAACAGTAAGTCGCCTAAGTGTTGTATTCCATATTTTGAAGTAGGTTTTTTTCAGTTTTTTAAACTATAATTATTCTGAACCTTGTGTGAGTTGAGTGTTTAGTTCTCAATTACGAGAATGATCTAGATAGCTCAATAACCATTACGATATTTAGTTCGCGAACGAGTTCCACCTCTATTTTCTTCGTCTGCGAAGCGCGGATTACGCCCGGCTAGGCGCCGTACCTAATACTCTCTTCCAATTTCTGTATAATTAATATCTGCCATTCGTTCCCTTCTTCCCTCTAATGAAATTACGTTTTCCCATTATAGATGTTGATTTAAGGACCCGGCACGAATGGGGTTTTATTATTAGCGAGTTATTTTCGTTGCCGAGTATATCTATAGGTCATTGTGAAAAGATCATATTTTGTTACTGTTGCCTTCTTTTATTAATTTGTACTTGCATTAAAAAAGTTGTAATTGAGTGAGCGAAAGGAATAAAGGTTCTGTAACTGGCATTTTTTTCCTGTTCGGATGTTAAGTAGTTAGTGCTCGCGTACTGATCGTATTTTTCAACTCAATTTTACGAAACTTGCTACCTATACAGATTTTCAATATTTTTTTACGCCAGGGATTTTTTTACTTTTTATTTGTACGGTAAAAGGTAAAATGCATGTAAAAGGTTAATCTCTCAAAAAAGATATTACGGCTTCCGTTGGCCCAATTGTTCTGAGATCTGGAATACTTATCTATGTAACGATGACAATGCTGTAAAAGCAATTTGTTTCTCAATATAACTTGTAACTTGTTACCTACCCGCCACTGTTGGATCCCTATGACCTTAAAGCAATGACACTTTAAGTGATAGTTTCATTCACAATTCCGTTCATAGATGAAGCCAAAAATCTATCAAAACGTGTGCATGACATTTACGTATTTACTGTCTTTGACGTGCACATGCACGTTCGAATGAAGTTTCAAGTGAGTATTTGAAATAAAATTGTACCAAATTTTGCTTTCTTGTCGTGTGTAGCGACAGATAGTGTCGTAAGAAGCCTTAAAAGGCCTTTTAAAAGTTGCTTCAGTCGACTCGCATTCTAAGCTTAATACGTCTATGGTTAAGACCATAATTGAAGTTTTGACGGGAAGGTCATGGAAACGTGTTGTTGTTTTATTTTATTTTCCTAAACATGTGTTACTTTGAACTTTAGTGCTATAAAAATGGTGGTGTTTCATTCATTAAGTGTTTGATCAAGTGCGTGAGTGTGGGCAAGTGAAATAAAGCGACGAAACGTGTCTTTTCACGTTGACGGCAAAACTCCATAGAAGCTTCTAGTAAAGTCGCCACCACTTTACTGAAACACGACTCGAATTTGAAAATGACTATATACGTGACTTAGATTGTGATTAGAAGATTTATAGCTGGTTTTATTCAAGTCACTTGAAAAACTGGCAAATGCTTTAATCTGGTCTAAATAAAATTAAAAAAAAAAAACATAGTTACAGACGGCACTAACTAACACTAACACTATTAGCAACGAGTCCGACTAAAGTTGCTATTATTTTCTCAGGAGGCGAATATGCTCCGGGACCTCGACTTGTCAGGCAACGCGCTAGAGGGTCCCGTGGGGCCTACCACGGTGCCGGCGCTGCAGTACTTGACCAATCTTCAACTTTCTGACAACACGTTTGCGAGCATACGAAGAGGAGCTTTAGCTGGTAAGATCTATATGAAAAGGCGTACGAAGCGCTTGCCTATCTTTCACACACGTACTTATAATATTTTTACCCGACTGAACAAGAAAGATAATTTATTTTCAGGTGTATGTATAGACGTGAGGGTGTGTGGACGTGTATATTTCTATATTATTTCCACCAGCCTAAACAGCTTGACGGATTTTGATATGCGAGGTGTCTTTACTCCCAGAATAATAGAGGTTATATTTTTAGGGTTACCTCAAAAGGAAATAAATTACAGTTTAAAAAACTAAAAAACACGCTACAAATTATTGTGATCAAAGTTCATTAAAAGACTTTCCTAACAAATCCAAACACAGCTATGATACGATGTTCCATCATGAAGTTCTAGTTCATATCTTCCGGCTCCATCATCAGATGAGTTCGACAGTACCATATTATTGTATTGTCATCAGAACTACATACAGCTGCCAATTTTCATGACGCTACGATCCTTGGAAGATGGTTAAATTAGTTACCTTAGATTTCATTACATAGTTAGTTACATACAGGTCGACCTAATAAAAGCGTTTTAAAAACGGAACCGTTATAGGATCACTTTGTTGTCCGTCTGTCTGTCTGTCTTTCTGACTGTCGCGCTTGCCTAGAAGAAACCGATTCTATTCACTCGCGATTTGAAGACACCTAGATTATACCGATTAGCGCGCCGTTTAGATTTTAATCTTACACTAACTCAACTCCGGGTTTCAACAATTCTGAACTGATCGACAATGCACTGCGCTGGTTACTAAAATATTACATATTAAGTATCGTTATGACCGGAACGTTGGTAACTAAGTTGGCTAAGTTCAGAACTTTAGCCACGGCGTGAGTCCATTATCCAATTTCCTGTGTTACTTCCAGGTCTCACTAACTTAACCCATCTGAACCTGCACAACAACCAGATAGACGTGCTGGAGGACTACGCGTTCAAACATCTCAACAACTTGACGCATTTGGACCTATCGCACAATGAAATTGTTGCTGTCTCGGGTAAGTCTTTGTGAGAATGACCTAATAATGAATATATTATATGATTTAATTTTATTTGGTCATAAAAAAGGTTATCAAAAATAGATCCATTCCACAAAAACAAAATTAAATTACCTTTAATTATAAGTAAGTTATTAGCATTTTAATGTCACGTTAGACAGAGAGCACACGATAGTGGATGATGACGTCATGGTTCATGTTCTCCGTACAAATTCAATACAAACTGTTGTTTCGCGAGAGACGGAGAAAGGGCCATTTCTTCCCTAAAACTTTAAATGTTTATATCTCGGAAGCTTATTGTCCAATTGATTTTTTTTTGTAAATGTAATATATTTTAGTATGTTATAAAAATTGTATTCACTTCTATTCACTTCACTGGATAAGATCGTTTAATTATAACACACTTCACTACTATTGTAACGCCTAATTTTTGCGTTATAAAGTATACCAGATCCTCTTACATAGTATGTGTGATAAACCTACCGAATTACGTTCAAATCCATCCAGTAGTTTGTATAGCGTCGTTGAAACGCTCATATTTTATAATAAAAAAGTCAGTATCTTGAAAACTACTGAACCGATTTTGATAAAACTTACGGTGTCTCCTAAGTTGAGAGATATTTTATTAAATAAAAAAAAATATTTGTTGCAATACGACTTCTAGCTTCTGCGTAATACGTGGACAAACATAAATATACAAACATACAATATTATGAAATTTGGTACACATGTTTAAAAGCTGGTATAGACTAACATAAACAAAAACTGTGCAGTTCTTACAATATCACATACATACAGGTCGAATTGATGACCTACTTTTTTTTGAAGTCGGTTAAAAATCCAATTATGTTGTTTAAAACAGTCTAAGTGCTAAACAACTTTATCCATGTGTATGGGCCAGGTGCGGGGCAACGTTTTTCATAAAAGTTGTTCACGATTATGGGTTCAATGACCTCCTTTCAGCTTAGCACAGGTAACCAAAATAACTCTGTATGGATTCTGAATATCAAAAGTGAAAGTCAATGGCTTTTACGGTCTATAAAATTCAGAGACACATTTTTGCCTCAAAAATAAAAGAAAACCTATCTGGGACAATACAGAAAAAAATATAAGCTTTTAAATATTTCCTTACTTTGATTAGATGTGTACTTATGGGATAATGTCTATTCTGTGACATTTTAATTTCCTGTTAAAAATTGGGTTGGGAGAAAGGAAATAAAAACGTTTTTTTTCCTATACTTTTATGAGATACAGCTTTATCGTTCTTCGGAATAGAGTAAATAAGTATGTTGTTTACGAAAGCTCATTGGTTGTTGTTTACAAGTAATATTGATATGTTAATCCTAATAGTGGCTGGGAGCACATCTCTTAAAAAAACAATATCAAAAAAATAAAACAATTTCAATTTCAAAATATCATTTTCAACAAAATGCTGGTGCGTATATTGCCCAACGCATTACTATTCAATGTGGGAAAGTTGACAGCATACTGGGTACGCTGGCAACTGGTAGTGGGCTTGAAGAATTGGAGTATTTATTTATTTTGTGTATTTTAGTTAGTTAAATGTGTATGTTGTTTTGTTTTATATAGTTAATAAAGACAATTTCCCGTTAAAAAATCCTAACACAATAACAGCGAAAGTATATAGGTACATATTATGCGAACATATTTTGTTTATATATATTGTCTATGTATATTTAATACAATATTTTCATCACTACGCTGACTACTCGGGTGACATCGCTGAGAACAGCTAGTTTTTGATATGTAGATTATTATTTTATAATTACAACAAAGAAAAATAATTTATATCGAGGGACTTCAAGGCTCTGTTTAGTCTTTGGATATCGACATTATTTCCAAGATCATTTCTAAAACTTATCGATATTTCAGGCGCATCTCTAGCTCAGCTGACCAGCCTAGTCCACTTGGATCTATCACACAACTTCCTCCGCTCTCTATCGGCGGAACCTTTGAAGTCTCTCCATCTCCTGACGTCGCTGTTCCTGCACGATAACGACATTTCGATGATCGACGATGGAGCTCTATCGATGCATAAGGATCTGGAGAGGTTTACTATTGAAGGTAAGGATTTATTGCAGCTCCAGAACTAAAAGTAAAAATCAAAAAATGCTACTGTCCCGTACAATTTATGAGAGGAAAAAGGCGCTCTCAAAATGGTACTTTAAACTTTAAAGGCCTTACCGAAAAACGTTTCTTAACTTTAACCAACGTCTTAAATTTTTTGTTTCCTCTCTGCAAGTGTCATTACGTGTCAGCGAGAAGTTGACAAAAGATGTTAAGCATTGCTTAAAGTTAAATAATGTTTTTCGGTAAGGCCGTAAATGAGCCCCCGAAACGAGGGGTGTTATAAGTTTGACGTGTATCTGTGTGTCTGTCAATAGTTTTGTCAACCATCCTTTGACATAATTTATTATGAACTTGACTTGTAACTTGGGCGTTATTAATAAATTATTTGTATTTGTCTGTGGTATCGTAGCGCTTCCAAACGGATGGACCGATTTTGATCTAGTTTTTTTTTTATGTTTGAAAGAGTATTTCATCTAGAGTGTTCTTAGGTATGTTTCAAACCGGTTCAGCCGTTTTTTTCCTTGTCGGGGGTTTTTGAGTTTTCTAAATTTATACTTGGTGATATAGTAACTTAATCTACATATTTATTTGTATTTTTATGATTTCGCGACGATTTTTATTATTATTTTGGTGCTAGTAATACTTTCCAAACTGTAATCTGTTCTTCAGAGATAACTATAGTGTGCCCCGACTTGCGGTGGATCTACAAAGGGTGACTCGAGGTAATGATTGGTGCGTGACACGCACTTTCGAGGCACACACGACACGCAAGAACGACAAGCATGGTCTTGAAGTAAAGTGTACAGGAATCAGATAGGATGTTTTTTTAACACGCTTTTATTAGGTCGACCTGTATATAATGAAACCTAAGGTAACTAATTTAACCATCTTCCAAGGATCGTAGCGTCATGAAAATTGGCAGCTGTATGTAGTTCTGATGACAATACAATAATATGGTACTGTCGAACTGATCTGATGATGGAGCCGGAAGATATGAACTAGAACTTCATGATGGAACATCGTATCATAGCTGTGTTTGGATTTGTTAGAAAAGTCTTGTAATGAACTTTGACCACAATCATTTGTAGCGTGTTTTTAGTTTTTTAAACTGTAATTTATTGTTTTTTTTTTATGCAAGATAGATTTACGATTGCCCATCAACTCGCCTGATGTATCGCCTATGTTTATTTACGTATTCTGTGATATTTATGAGGCAATAGTTTTTTTGTACAGAAAGCAACAAACAAACGCAAGGTTTACCTGATGGTAGGTGAAGTTGTCGTCTATAAAGATAGTTGCAAATTTGATGCTTTGACAGAAAAAAATAATCGGAGTCCTTCTTGAATTATTATTTTTTGATTTTCCATAATTCCATAAGTATTTTAGGAGGAAATATAGAGTTACGTTTTAACCATATAATTGTATTATAGAAAAAAAGACTGTTGTACTGTACTGTACAGAAGTTGTACGATAATGACATTGGTTTGATAAAATCATAGTTCTGTTTGGATAATTTGTACGCCTCGTCGGGTATGGACATATTGAATAACATTTCAAAAAAACCATGTCGTATATTATTTTTGTAATATATAATACAATATCATGATTAACAAAATAAAATTCTGATTCTGATTCCGGTTGCCCTGTGCAAGCATTATTGAAATAACATATTGGGCGTTGTTACTCTCTATTAGGAACATGGAATCGTGCTAGTGCGATTTCACTAAATTACTAACATTTTGTGAACTAAAATTGTGTTATATGATGATATTCTTTATACATAATTATATTAAATTACGTGTCAGTTAATCAAAATCAAAATTAACATCTGAATACAAATATCATAAAATTATAAATATTAATATAATTTAGACACTCTTTCATAATATCCATACTAGAGATTGCAACCCGGTATGTTTCTCAACCCGGCCGGGCCCGGTATCATTCGTCGTCAACCCGCCGGGTCCGGCCGGGTTGGCGGGTTGATGTGTCAGTGATGAAACCGTTAAAGTATTTTATGAAAATTTGCTATATAAGAATGGAAAAGGACAATGATTCAAGGTTACGAATTAATATTTATTTCAAACTAACAAATCAACAATAATCAGTCTCACTCAAAGTCTCAAAATCTCTGATTTAATACAGAATTGATTACTTTTACTTATGGACGGAATAGTAACATTAGTATTAGTAAAATTATAATTTTTTATAAGTTTAAGCAAGCAGGTCTTTCTCTTTACTCGTTATAGTGTCAATTTGAAACATAGTATTAGAATAAGAAACTAATAAAGCTTAAAGCACTAAACTTGTCATAACAACTTAGATTAGATAGATAGATAAACTTTGGTAGCTTTGGTATTTGGTATAAACAAAACAAATTCTGATTGGCGCGACAGAATGGCAACGTGGCAGCTCGCAGCGGTTGTCGTGCGAATTTTCTATGATTTCGCGCTCCCTCCCGCGCCGCGGTTTTCATACCTACCGGACCGGGCCCGGCTGGGCTCAACCCGGCCGGGCCCGGTGGTGTCTTAAAAGGCACCGGGCCCGGCAGGGCCCGGTTTGCAATCTCTAATCCATACATGGTATTAATGTACGTCAGTAGAAAATGTCAAATTGTAAAAATATCATAGTAAATATTAGAAAATAAATTAAAAATGTCAAGTAAATATAATTTTAAATGTCAAAATACAAAAAATGCAAAATCACTATTATGTATGTCCTACAATAAAAATAATACAAACAAATGATTAAATAGAGAGGTAGTTATTCTACCTTTGGAATGGGCTCCTCGACGACATGCTAGTCAAAAATGCTTGAACAAACTTGTTAGCTGATATTTTCTTCTGTATTCAGCACCGAAATATTTGTCGATACGGAACATTGTCTGGTGTGACGGCGTCTTTGTTGCCTTCTATACGTTATTGCGATGACTCCACTATTCCAGCTATTGTGAACGCTTCTTTATGGCGTTTTTTGTATGAAATAATCTTGGCTTCTAACACTTTTGTTGCTGTTTGTGATATATCGATGCGGTGTTGTTACGGCAGGAAATGAGATTTGATGTGATTGCAGTATTATGTAGATTATGATAATAAACTTCATCATCATCATCATCTCAGCAATAAGAAGTCCACTGCTGGACATAGGCCTCCCCCATGGATTTCCAAAAAGACCGATTGGAAGCGGCTTACATCCAGCGTCTTCCCGCCACTTGTATGAGGTCATCTGTCCATCTCGTGGCTGGTCTTCCTACGCTGCGCTTGCCGGTGCGTGGTCTCCACTCGAGATCCTTTCGGCCCCATCTGTCATCAGTTCTACGTTTATCGATAATAAACTTACGAGGAGTTTTTTAGCTATTTTGCAGTACCTATCATAGCAGGAGCGAAAATGTGATATTGACAGTAGTCAATGACAAAGTGACACTGGAATCCATTGGGATCTTTTACTTTTTACCCGACTGTGCAAGATGGAAGGCTATTTTTTTCGAGTGTATTTATGTATGTTTCGTGCCGTGGGGTACCGGCTTAGAATAGTACCTCCCCCTCTCTTCCCGTGGGTGCCGTAAGAACCGGCTAAGGGAAATACTACCAGAGATGGGCAGCAGCATCCTCTGCGGAAAACGCTACCCACTGCGCTCGCCAACCCGCATGCCAAGCGTGGCGAGTAATGGCAAAACCCCCCCTATGACAGACGACAAAAATACCAGGCCCCCAGTCCCCGGCAGCTCCGCTATTCCGGACTACGGTAGCGGTCCCGGTCACGGCGGAGCAAGGGGTGCTAAGAATCTCCGGAAGAGATCCGGCTACCACCCCCTGCATAAACGACGACTGGCCCTGGTAACACACAATATTCGCACGATGAGGACAGACGAGAAGCTAGCTGAGCTGGAAGAAGAGATGAGTAGGTTACATTGGGATATCCTGGGGTTATCGGAAGTCCGACGAGAGGGTGAGGACACGATAACCCTGAAATCCGGTAACCTACTATACTACCGGGAGGGCGACCAACAGTCCCAAGGTGGTGTCGGGTTTCTCGTCCACAAGTCCCTTGTTAACAACATTCTTGCCATCGACAGTGTATCGAGCAGGGTTGCGTACCTGATACTCAGAGTATCCAAGAGATATTCGTTGAAGGTCATCCAGGTATACGCACCGACCTCGGCACACTCGGATGATGAGGTGGAGGTGATGTATGAGGACATTAGTAGGGCCATACACACTTCTGAGACCTATTTTAATGTTGTTATGGGGGACTTCAATGCGAAGCTGGGCAGGAAATGCGAAAGTGAGTTGAGAGTGGGGCAATTTGGATATGGACAACGGAACCCCAGGGGACAGAGGTTGGCCGACTTTCTGGAGAAAGAGGGACTCTCCATGATGAACTCTTTCTTCCAGAAGCCACCTCATAGGAAATGGACCTGGTTGAGTCCCGATGGTTCTACGAGAAATGAGATAGACTTCATCCTGACCACCAAGAAACAAATATTCAATGATGTCTCTGTGATCAACATGGTTAAAACCGGAAGTGATCACCGAATGGTACGAGGCACTTTGAATATTAATGTTAAACTGGAGAGGTCCCGTATGATGAAGTCTACACTCCGACCCACTCGCGCCCATATCCAAAACCCCGAGAGCTTTCAGCTCGAACTATCAAATCGCTTCGAGTGCCTGGAGAGCTGCGCATCGGTGGATGAGATCAATAACAGGTTTGTGGAAACTGTCCGTACGGTGGGCGCGAAGTTTTATAAACCCCACCGTACAAATAGACCGCAAAAGCTCTCGAGCCATACCCTCGACCTCATGGCTGAACGACGCTCATTGCAACTGCAGTCTTCCGGTGACGCCGAGTCATATAGGCGGCTCAATAGACTCATATCAAAGTCTATGCGACACGACATCCGTACCTTTAATACTAATCGTATTAAAGAGACGATAGAGCGGAATAAAGGCTCCAAAGTGTTCGCAAGAGACATGTCTATTGGGCAGAGCCAGTTGACGAAGCTGAAGATAGAAGATGGCAGTATAGCGTCGACCAAAGCAGAAGTCTTGAGGGAAATCGAGAGGTTCTATGGACAGTTATACACATCGGTCGCAAAACCTGTTAGCAGTTTGGGCAAAGATCCAAGAGCTAAACTGACTCGACATTATACCGAAGATATCCCGGACATCAGCCTGTACGAGATTAGGATGGCTTTGAAACAGCTCAAGAACAACAAGGCACCGGGCGACGACGGAATTACATCAGAGCTACTGAAAGCGGGTGGAACACCGGTACTGAAAGTCCTTCAGAGGCTCTTCAATTCCGTCGTGCTTGAAGGTACAACGCCAGAAGCATGGAACGGAAGCGTGGTGGCGCTGTTCTTCAAAAAAGGAGACAACACTTTGCTGAAGAACTACAGACCCATCTCGCTTCTAAGCCATGTCTATAAGCTGTTTTCAAGGGTCATCACGAATCGTCTTGAACGCAGGTTTGATGACTTCCAGCCTCCCGAACAAGCCGGTTTCCGAAAAGGCTATAGTACCATAGACCACATCCATACGCTGCGGCAAGTGATACAGAAGACCGAAGAGTATAACTTGCCCCTTTGCTTAGCGTTTGTGGACTATGAGAAAGCCTTTGATTCGATCGAGACCTGGGCGGTGCTTGAGGCTCTCCAGCGATGCCGTATTGACTATCGGTATGTCGAAGTACTGAAGTGCTTGTACAACAACGCCACCATGTCAGTCCGAGTACAAGACCAGAACTCAGAGGCAATTTCATTGAAAAGAGGCGTGAGGCAGGGAGACGTTGTCTCTCCGAAACTGTTTACCGCCGGTTTGGAAGATGCCTATAAGCTTCTGGAATGGAAAGGGCTCGGCATTAATATTAACGGCGAGTACATCACTCACCTTCGGTTTGCCGACGATATAGTAGTCATGGCAAAGTCGATGGAAGAGCTCAGTACGATGCTCGAAGACCTCAATAGAGTTTCCCAACGGGTGGGCCTCAAAATGAACATGGACAAAACGAAGGTTATGTCGAACGCCCATGTAGTGCCCACCCCAATATCTGTGGGGAACTTCACTCTTGAAGTTGTTGACGAATACGTCTACTTAGGACAGACGGTCCGATTAGGCAGGTCCAACTTTACGAGGGAGGTCAATCGTCGTATCCAACTCGGCTGGGCAGCGTTCGGGAAACTTAAAAGCGTCTTCTCGTCCAATATTCCCCAGTCCCTCAAGTCGAAAGTTTACAACCAGTGTGTGTTACCAGTGATGACATACGGCACTGAAACGTGGTCCCTAACTATGGGCCTTATAAGGAAGCTCAAGGTCACGCAACGAGCTATGGAGAGGGCTATGCTCGGAGTCTCTCTACGAGATCGAATCAGAAATGAAGAGATACGTAGACGTACAAAAGTCACCGATATAGCACAGCGGATTAGCAAGTTGAAGTGGCAGTGGGCAGGGCACATAGCACGCAGAACTGATGGCCGATGGGGCCGAAAGGTAGAGACCACGTACCGGCAAGCGCAGCGTAGGAAGACCAGCCACGAGATGGACAGACGACCTCATACAAGTGGCGGGAAGACGCTGGATGCAAGCCGCTTCCAATCGGTCTTTTTGGAAATCCAGGGGGGAGGCCTATGTCCAACAGTGGACTTCTTATGGCTGAGATGATGATGATATGTATGTTTCTATGTTACCTCCTAAAGCCTAAGTGGCTTGATTAATTTTGATGTGCATGCTTAGAAGCTGATATAGACTAACATGTACAAAAACTGTTCAGTTTTGACAATATTACATACATACAGGTCGAATTGATAACCTCCTTTTTTTGAAGTCGGTTAGTAAAAATTTTGAAAAGAATAAGGTTAAAAAGCGTCTATCGATCTAAGCGATATCTATATAAGTACCTCAAAGCTGCTTAAAGTTTGCGCCAATTGTGACAATAAAAATAAATGCTTGCCCTTGGACATCGCTTTAAAACGATTGTACTTAAAGGCTTTCCTTTTTATATCTCTTTCAATTCAATATTCTGTGTGCGTAGTTCTTAATACCGTTTTCCTTATTAAGGTCTTACGCCTTCTCTATGGAATTCCCAAGTTCGATTCGTTTTTTTATTATAGAAATATGGAATTTCCATTTCAACCACTTATCGTAAGCTTAAAAGCAAGCGGAGATTTTATAGCGGAAGATCAGCTATTTAGAGAGTATCTAAACTGTTTTCTAACAGACTCGGGGAGTCTTCGAACTTACGACGGCGAAGTCGGTGTGTGATTATGTGCCAATGGCAACCGGCGACTTTGCTAAATAACTACGGAGTATTTGCTTTTCCCGGGGGCTGTCAGATCCCAGCGCAGCAGGCGTGATGAGTGTGATGAGTATGATAAGGCGCTTGCGAAAAGGAGGAGAGTCTGTCGAGCCTGTTTTATTTATCAATAAGTTCCTTTCTTTCCCACAGATAACCCTCTAAGCTGCGACTGCCTCATGGCTAGTTTCGCGCGATGGCTTCGAGAAGCAGTAAAGCTACCACAAACTGACCAATCGGCCGCCGTCTGCGCGACACCGCCACATCTCGAAGGCGCCCTCATATCGCGACTCTCGAAGAACAAGCTCTGCGATGACAACGAACATTTAGAAACGATCGATCCTAAAGCTAACACTATTATTGACGATGTAGAAAGAGTTCTCGGTGATGACGTGTATGAAGAAAAACAGGACGGGCTGGATGATGAGATGTATGATGAGGAGTTGGATGTGCCTACGGAAGATGATTTGCCTATCTCAAAGTCAAAGGTAAGATATTAATGTAAATTTAAAGAAATTCTAAGGAAAAAGTTCTAAGGTGTGTATAATAAAGAGTTTATCAATCTATCTATCCGTCTACAAAAAAAAAAAAAAAAAATTAAAGAGAACGATTATTTTACGAATTAATATTTACGTTAGAATTTACCGATTTATTTAATAAAACAAGAGTAAATTGCTGACACAATATGTTTGGTCTACCAATGTCTCCGACATGTGCCGGAGGAAGTATAGACGCAACCACAAAAAAAAGTATACAATACATATCAAAATATACATTCACATACGTATTGAACCGAAAAATATTACTTTCATTTCGGATACAATCATGGAGGCATCAATGTAAATTTTCTTGGATTTTTCTACAAAATCGTTAATGACGTTAAAAGCTTCACTTTTGCTTCGTCATTGACTTTAAGTAAACGAATAACACAAACTAACCACTTGGTTACTAGGCAGGAATCCTTTGTGTTTATACAATACAAGGTTTCATAGAAACGGTATGCCACACTTATAGGAGGTAATATTAATCATTACTTTGAACAACCTTTTCTATTAGATTAAAAAGAAAGCTGTGTCAAATATTTAAGTAAATGCGACGAAATATCAGCAAAACGGTTTATTATTAACCGACTTCCAAAACGAAGGAGGTTCTCAATGCGACTGTATGTTTTTTGTGTGTTTGTTCAGCGATTACTCCGTCAATTATGAATTACTTTTGATGATCATTTTATTGTTTGGTATGTAATACCTCAGAGGGGGTTTCGTACTAATTTTATCAAAATCGTTTTAGTAATTTGGTTTTTGGTTTTGTCTTTAACATAACTGAAAAAATATCATCCAAGTAAACGAATTGCGTATTTTGAAGTCGGGTTTTTCAGTTTTTTAAACTATAATTATTTTTCCGTTTTTTGACACATTTTTTGGCATGATCACATTAAAACTTGAGTCTGTGAATCATCTGATTCCTTGTATCAGGCATGGCATTTAGTTTTGAAAGTCATAATTAAAAAGTCTGCTTAATAAATTTTAAATCCGGCACCTTCTTTCTTCTGAAGCAAATATCTTGCTTAACATCCTTGACATTATTTAAGTCAAGACGTCATAAGGAGTTAAAATATAGTTAATGCAATTGATTAATACATTAAAATTACCAATTTATCCAGGTCCGTCTCAACGATGCTTGCTACGACGACGAAGAGGTCTACCTGTCTTGGTCAGTCGACCCTCCATCCACGCATCGCTACAGGTGCTCAGGAGTGACAGCGTCCAGAGCTCAAGGTCTACCGAAGCACGCGGCATGCCATAGAGCAGCACCAGGCAATGTCATATTGAGAGGATTTAAGATAGATCCTTTAGACCAATATACGTGAGTACTTTGACAAAGTATCAACGGGATGTAGCGTTAATCCTCAAAAACGTCCGATATCAATGAGGTCTAATTAGATCCCCTACACTAATAAAATAATTTCGATTTTCCAAATAATTCGAAGCGGCAAAAGAGACTTCTCTATATAGACGTCTCAATCTAAATTATGCTTTAGCACGGCGAGATAGAGTCTTTATAACAAAATCTTTAAGTTCGTCATTGTTGGTGTAAGAGTATCGGTCAACCCAGGACACTATATTCGTGAATTTTGTTTAGACTTTACGTTCCTGTGATGGAAAGTCTTTGCGTGAGTACACATTTTTTCCATTAATTGGTCGACTGATGTTATGTGACGTAGCAGTTGTTAACATAAAGGCTGTCTGGAAGAGATCGCTATTAGCGATAAGGCCTCCTTTTGTGTCTCTGTAACGCTTTATTGTATTGTAATTGTATTTTTCAACACACTTGCTAGTAAAGTTATTCAACCGTTTTTATGGCCGAAAAGTATCCTATTAAACACGCGTGCTTTTTACTTTTCTATTACGCACTAGTGTCTTTACTTTACAACCAATGCAAGGGTACCTGCGCGCGCACAATCTAAGCCTACTAGATTGTCAGAGTCCAATCAGAGATGAATACTTCTACCATACCGGCCCTTAACAAAAAGAATTCACTCGAAAATCGTACTGGCAACCGAGAATATAACATAAAGAAATAAAACAGGCACGAATATTGCAACCAAAGAGAATGAAATATGCTACAACTGAAACATCTGTTGAAACACTCTCGGCTCTATTACGCCCTCGCCTTCGGCCGACTGATGACCGTAATGACCAACTTAGCACACTTGTATCATAATGTACTAATCTGGTAATTTTTACCTGATAGGGAAATCAGGGGACAAAATACACATTAACCTCCTTCTTGCACAATCGAGTAAAAACATAACCCAAGAAAATAATCATCATTCATATTCAACTGCCCAGAATGATCTAGATCACCTGATCTAAATACTCGTACCAAAATTGTTTCAAAAGTCTTAAGTGCTACACTTTGTCCGCTATATTCTAGAGCTAAATAAAAGCCGAACTTTCTAACGAGAAGTGACAAAATAATAGAAATTAATTTCAAAGAAATAAGTAATCCATTCGAAGCGGCTGGAGGGGAAATGAAATAATTTTGATTCCTTTAGGGAGTTGCCGAGCAAGAAATTATGCTCAGAAAATGTAAAATGTATAATTCTGATTGGTATTAAAATATTGTAAATTGTCGTCTATTGAAGGCCACTGCTGTTTCGACAAGTATTTTAGTAAAATTTACTTAATTTTTGTGTCATACCTGACTGCTCAAGAGAGTCAAGAGGAAGGCAATGTTTTGTGGATTTATGTGTCCAAGTTTGTATTTTTTTTTGTCAGCCATGTTTATACAAACTGTCCCACTGTCCCATCTTCTCATTATGAGAAGGGTAAGACCATAGTCTGCCACGCTGGCCAAGTGCGGGTTGGCAGACTTCACACATCTTCAAGATCATTGAGAACTCTCAGACTTGTAGGTTTTCTCACGATGTTTTCCTTCACCGTTTGAAGTTGCCGGCAATCAACAATACGCATATAACTTCGAAAAGACAGAGGTGCGCGCCGTGGGATTCGAACGCAGGACCTGCGGATCGCAAGTCAGACGGTCTCCCGACTAGGCTGCCGGAAACTTCAATATTTACTGTACTTATATATACTTATATGTACTTGTATATTTATGTTTCTATAATACTTCTTACAGTATTAACAATTGATTTTGTGCAACGTCCGATCGTGTATGGAGTACTGCTGCCAACTTTTTGATAGATCTGTCAAGTATCAGCTAGATGCTTTAGAGTAGCGGAACGGCGAGCTATGAGGTTAATCGGTGACGATAAACTAGTTACCAAGAAGCTACTTAGTCTCGAGCACCGACGTAAAGTAGCATGTCTGTCTATATTCTACAGAATTAATTTCAGTCAATGTGCGCTCTTGCGCAAGAGCTTCACAATCTAATTCCACCCTGCCTATTTTCACTACAGTACTTGCAGATGTCGGTGAATCATCAACCATTTCTCGTTGAAATGCCAAAAATCCGTACTTAGCGATATCGGTCCACGTTCTTGATGCGTACCGCACAGGAATGGAATTCTTTGCCGCCATCTCTGTTTCCTGAGACTTCTATCTTATCTTGGAAGTTTCAATGCTAGAGGGAATAGATATCTTCTAGATCTATATGTAGGGTATGTATGTACTATGCATGTTTCTATATGATCGTCTAAAGCCTAAACGGCTTGACTGACTTTGATGTGCGAGCCTAGGTGTTGTTAGATTCGTCTTTACTTCCTGAGTGTCATAGGCTATATTTTTGTAATAATAATAATAATACTCGCAAAAATCTCATTTGGGTATCTCCGAACTGACATATTATAAGTACCTATCTTTATAAATCCCAACTGAATCGAATTCTTCTAAGCAAGTACATTCCATCAAATACCTTATATAATAAGCGTGGTAAAATTGGCTTCACTTTTTTTCTAGGTTTTGCATTGCCCTAGAAGAAATGGACAGCGATGACAATCCTATTGCGCTGGTACTCGGGTGTAGCAGCCCTCAAACGGTGCGGAAAAGGGCTACCATCATAACTGCAGTGCCTGTTGTCATCACCCGGGCGCCTGATGTGGCGAGGGTTGACAACTTGAGGTGAGAATAATTAGATAGTTAATCATAAAAAAATATCGGGCAAGTGCGAGTTTGTCTTGTATACTAAGGCTTCTAAGCATGAGATTAACAATAATTAATAATTATAGTTAAAAAACTGAAAAATAAACGAGATATTTACCGTGGTTCGCGTTAATTTTGAGCTCCCGATATTTCGGCACAGTTACACGCACCTGTAACTGTGCCGAAATATGCCTTTACATTTTGACTTTTTTTATGCAAGATAGATCTACGATTGTCCACCAACTCGTCTGATGTTAAGCGATGGTGTGGCCGAGGATGGAGCTCGTCGATCTAGATCTAGAAGATATCTATTCACTCTAGCCTTGTAAATTCCAAGGTTGTAGGTCACAGGAAACAGAGATGGCGGCAAAGAATTCCATTCCTATGCTGTACGCATTTAGAACGTGGATCGGTATCGCTGAGTACGGATTTTTGGCAAGCAAGTATAAGTTGGTTAATAAATGAATTACTAACAATATGCATTATGCAGTCTTTTTATTTTATCTAAAAAAATATATTGCCTAAGAGCTGAGCACCTAAGCCTGGGAACTCAATAGTTTGAAATTCCACTTTAACCTGTGTAGCAATACCTTCGTCATTACTTGATAAAAGTCTTATTTTTCCAGGGTCTCCGAAGTCAGATCAAACGTGACTACGGATGGGCTTCTTACCGTCCTCATTTCAGTCATGGGACTTCCACAAAGGACCCAATACGGCCTTCCAAGATCGCAAAGGCTCTCCAACGATATACGGCACCAATCTCTACCCAACTGCTACGTCGTCTTAGCTGTCCTTTCGAGAGGATCTCTAATGGCACAGAAGGACACTCCTTGCCAATCAACCCTGGAAGTAACCATGGAGGGATTAATTTTGGGACCTTACGAAGTCTGCGCAACCTTATCCAAATTCAAGAGAGAAGACACGCGTCCAATCTGCGTCGTACCTCAAGTTTTGGAATCAGGTTCATTAGAAATGAGAGCAGGGTTTAAAAATCTGAACACAGCTTTGGTAGGTGTAGCTCTTGGTCTGATGGTCATTATTATTGGGCTTGTGTGGTTTGTTAGAAAGATGTTGAAGAAACCAGCGGAGTTTGAACCGCACAGATGCTTCAGGCAGGAGACTGTTCAAGAGGAATCTCCTAGAGCAAATTATGTAATGTTGACAGCTACTTCTAAAGTTTAATGAGTCATTTAATTTTACTAGTCGTTTGAATGTTATTGAGAGTGGCAGATTAATATAAGTATTGTTTTATATTTTTTTGTTTAATGTTGTTTTTTTCCAGAAAAAATAATGGGTGCTAATTAAAATTTATAGTTTTGAAACTTTTCGGCTTGTATGTTTACTCGTATGTAGTTATAATTATCCTAGGCCAGTGGTTCTTAACATTTTAATTATGAGGGAACATTTTCAAAAATAAGTTTCTTTTCGTGAACCGTCAAAAATGGTCGAGTAATAAGTTGTATTATTTAAAACTATGAATGCAAAGTTGTGCTTTAAAAATTACCAAATCCTTAAACTTGGACATAGTAAATTCTTACACCTTAAGAATTTGTTACGGGTGGGTGATAGTAATAGTAATCTTTTTTGGGTTCCGTACTTCAATAGGAAAAAACGAAACCCTTATAGGATCAATTTGTTGTCCGTCTGTCTGCCTGTCCGTCTGTCCGTCCGTCGGGTGTCAAGACCTTTATCTCGGGAATGCGTGAAGATATCGAGTTGAAATTAAAACCATATACGCAAATCCATAGTATCTTGCTGTATAAAGAGAAATAAAGTTTCTAAGTTTTCATAAAAAAAGTAACAGCCGAATATAAAAAAAAAACGCACATTTCGACACTCACAAGGGAATCAAAACCTATGGGGTACTTCCTATTGACCTAGAACAATGAAATTTGGCAAGAAGCATTGTGTTAAAGTACACATATAGAAAAAAAACTGAAAACTGGACATTTTAATTTAATCACAAATAAAATAGTGTCTTTATGCAAGGAATGAAGGTCCAAATTTTAAAGTGAATTAACCGTATCATGTGGGGTATCATATGAAAGAACTTCAGTAGCATAAGCTAAACAGGTTTTTAAATATTTTTACAATGTATATTTTTCGGTTTATGGAGAAAAATATAAAAAAAATATATATGATTTCCCCCTTTTATCAACTAGTTTGTACGGAACCCTCGGTGAGCGAGTCTGACTCGCACTTGTCCAGTTTTATTTTTTTAATTTAGAAAAAGAGCAAGCATTCGATCTAAGCTAATTTTGACTTCTTGAGTATAAAAATCATTAAACGTGGTATAAGGATCACACAATAATAGTCAGTTATTTTTGTTCAACATAAATCATTTTAAGAAGAACATTAAATCGCCGCAAATAAATCATTAAAAAACGTGTAAAAAATACATAAGTCAGAAATGCGCGAATGCAGTAATCGCGAACATTTTAAATTATATTTAGTCAAGTGTAAAAAAACCTGTTCTTTATGTTATTTTATATATTTGGTAATGACTTTATCTACTATTTTGGATATTCTAGGGACCAAGGGCGGTCCATGGAGCACAAGTTGAGAACCACTGTACTAGGCAAAGTTATGTTATTCTATTATTTTGAACAGAAAATAATTGGACTTATAAAAAGGTAAAATCACATTTCATCCAATTATTTCGGTAAAAGTAAATTTTCCATACTTTGTTGTTCTTTGAACTACGATACGTTATCAAAATGTTAATTTGTTTTTACATATTTGATCAAATAAAATAATGTTTGTAGACGCTTGCAGAAGATTTCATAATGATATTCTTTTTAATTTATTTTAATGCTGTGAGACAGTAAAATGTATTCCACGAAATAATGTTTATAAATCTCTTGTCACGATAAGATTATATGTAGAGAATAATAAAATTAATTACTTCTAAGTAATATTAAAGTACTTTGTAAATTTAATACGTATTGTACTAATAACTGTGTAATTAAACTAGATTTGTTTAAAATAACATAATTATAGTGGTGTTGATTCTTTATCTTGATATCTCTGACTAAATTATTAGTCCACTCTAAGTAAAATTTGTTATCTTTTTGATAATTGTTTTGGTTTAAAAAACGGAAACAACCGACTTCAAAATACGTAATTTTGTTTATTTAGATGACACATGTTTTCTAGTTATTTTGTTTTAGAAACCAAACTACCGAAATAATTTTGATGATATTATATGGGACCTTTTTGTCAGTAAATCTTGTAATCCAAATTTAAAAAAAAAAACTAAATCGGTTCACAAATAACGGATTTATGAGGCAACAACCATAAAAAATACATAAGTATCTCCTCCTTTTTGAGTCGGTTATAATATTATTGTGTTAAAAGGTTTTCAAAATAATTAAATATGAGCCGAAATTAACTAGTGGTAACTATATATTTAATCATTTAGTAAGAAGCTTATTATTATTATTTTTCATTTGGAAAAAAGTGCTTAGATTACATAGTTTAGTACAGAAGATATCACTATGGAATTAACATTGATTTACACTTGTAAAAGCATATTATGTACGTTATTTAGTGTGTTTTTTATAGTTAGTCTAAAAACGACTGATGTAGTAATTTAGTGTAATTGTGTTGTTTACTAAAACAAAAGCGTATCTTCCGTGAAAATACGCTTTTGAAAGTTAATTACTAATTTATATTAACCCGAGGCTGCTTTTGTATTAAGAGAATATTTAAGCGCACATTTGTCTTATATTTATGGTTTATTAAAAAACTTTCGTAAAACGAAACAATTGCTCACAATGCGCTCACAATGGTTAGAAGGTTATATAAAATAGAGAGTGTATTAGAAAGTTAGAATGGATAAGAGAGTAAGATGTAATAGAGTTTGCAGTGACAGGGAGTAAGCCCATCGCCTACATAAATGCCAATTTCCCCTAAAGTCCCTCAACTGACTATTACAGTATGCCCGGGAAGAGAAGCAACTTGTACATTCTGTTTCTCTCCCAGCCCATCACGGAAGCTGATCATTTTATAATTATTTTTTTATTTTTTTATAATTAATCATTTATTTCAGATTGTTACAGATTCCATAACAAATAATATCATCCGTTATACATTATATGGACTATAAAACGAATTTTGCGTCATGGTCGTTTTTATGAGTGCCATAATTATAAATTTTGTGTTGTAATGTTTTTTAAAAATATCATGTATTTCAATTAAAAGATTAAAAACGCTTGGTGTGCGGTTTTTTTGGACGATTATGTTGATAAGAGATGCACGTTGCGTGCTCAACCATCCTCTTAAGTAATTTTAGTATAATTTGAAGTCAAAACTTGTAGTTTTACTAATGTAAATACATAAGTTAATTAAGTGGGAGTATGTGTAGTGTTGCGTGCACATGCAGTAAAGTTAATTTTATGTGTCATAAATGTTAATATTCATGTCATGTTTATTGTACCTAGTAAATCAAATGGGCAGGTACTTAGGTATGTATAATTTTTATGTCGTATTTACATTATTGACCTATTTAAAAAAAAAGAGGTTCTGAATTCGACTGCATTATTTTTTGTATTTTTCCCGAACATGATCGTTGATAATGGACAGGCTTCGATGATTATTCTATTATATTTATATGGAAATAGAGTTCTTCAAACAGAAACTGATAATTCATAAATATAGTAAAAAAAACTGAAATAACCGACTTCAAAACACGCAATTCGTTTACTTTAATATTATTTCAATCAGTTATTTTGTTATAAACCAAAGTACTGAACCGATTTTGATAAAATTGATATGGAACCACCTCTGAGGTATTTTACTTATCGAACAAAAAAGAATCATCAAAAACAATTTATAATAGGCTTGTTTCCACTAATAACAAATTGCTTGGTTTAGGTATAGTTTCTAATAATAAATGAAGAGACGTAGATAAAAAAAAAGCATATCTCTCATAAAAGTTAAAGTTATTAATATTTTTAGAAAATAAATTCGTAAAAAATAGGCATTAAGTCACATGATAGCGAACACCAATCAGAAAGTGTTACGTCACGTCACGCAATTTGTTGTTGACGTTTTCCTACAACAGAGCAGGTTACTATGGTTACTACGTATTGTTTTGACACTTGACACAGATGTAAACGGGCTATTATTATTTAACGTGTTTTTATTTTTTTTCGAGTTGTCGATATTTTGACACAGTTATCGTTACTTTTTTTATCAACCCTGTTTATACAAACTGTCCCACTGCTGGGCGCGGGCCACCTTCTCATTGTGAGAAGGGTAAGGCCATAGTCTACCACGCTGGCCAAGTGCGGGTTGGCATACTTCACACATCTTTCAAGATCATTGAGAACTCTCAGACATGTAGGTTTCCTCACGATGTTTTTCTTTACCGTTTGAAGTTGGCGGCAATCAACAATACGCACATAACTTCGAAAAGACAGAGGTGCGTACCGCGGGATTCGAACCCAGGACCTGCGGTTTGTTTACACTAAAATTTACATTAAAAAACATGGAATTTTCAAAAATAGTAAGAATTTTACTTACATTCACATTCAGGTGAGGAAACAGACGTTTTAGAAATAATATATAATAGATAATTAAAATACTGAAGCAACCGATTTTAAAATACGCTATATCGTTTACTTGGATGAAATTTTTCCAGTTATTTTGTTATAAAACCAAAGTACTAAACCGGTTTTGATAAAATTGGTTGTATGGGACCACACTGAAATATTTACTTACCAAACAAAAATCATCAAAATCAAGTCCGCTCTCGTAATAAACATACGATATAAATACAGTCAAATTGAGAACCTTCTTTTTGGAAGTCGGTTAAAAAGATTTGGAAAGATTGATAGACATGTCAATGCCTGTACGGTTTGATTTACAAATCTACAAAATAGAACCATAATAATAATTTCAATTCAACCACGTGACGTTTATTACTCAAAAATGCAATGCATGTAATGTATGCAGACACATATCTATAGTATCAGAAATAACTACTACTAATGGAGTCATCATTTCAACTGTTAAGCCCGGTACACATTTTGTTAGTACTTAATTTAGTAGAGTACATAACCTAGTGCTTTCAAATTTTTTACTTTAGAGGTATAATGAAATTGAAAAAAATAGCGAACAAATGCATAGTTATTTACAAGTCGAATTATATCATAAATGACCAAGCGCGTGTCGTGCCATGCGCAATGCGGGGTTCCGTAGTTACATATCATAATTTATGTGACCTTAAAAGAGGGTATCTTGTTTGCTACTACGAGCATATGGGTTAACTTATGCTAATTGAAATGAAATATATAGTCATTTTTGACTTGACTAAGTAAGTTCGTATAGACTGAGTGGCCAGCCCTATTGTCAGAGTTATTAAGCCGCCGAAAGGCCTTAATAACTTTTACTTGACTAAGTAAAAAATTCGCAAACAGATTCCGGATCTGTTAACGCGGTGTTACTCGCTACTTCTAACATAATGTGGATCGGACTTAAGCATGTACTTATTTTTAATACCTACCAAATTCCCGTTTGGAACAATATAAATTTATTGTGTAATACACAAAGTATGAGGAAAATATAAAATAACTATCTTATCGCTTTATAAATTTACAATATAAATAACGTGCATCTGTATAAGGACTAAAGGGTAATAACTTCTAACGAAATCATTAGCAATAAATTATAAATAAAAAAAAACGACTTCAAAAACAACACACAATGATGACACAATAAGGGATGAAATTATATTTTTTACTCCTCTTGCTCTTAAAGTCCGTCATTGTAGCGTAGTAAAGCGGGGGAAAAATAGCATTTTAAGCTTTAGGGGGCAAAGTAATATTTTTTTTTAATTATCTGTTACCAAAGAGCCTACATACACGAAACAGTCTTTATTCAAAAGTAGAATAATCTCTTTGAAATATATTTACATTCTCTTTGCAAACATCTCGTTAAATACCCAGAATTGTACTGTACAAATTGTACATTCATTTTTAATAAAATAAACATACAAATTATTGTATTGGATTATTTTATTTTCTCGCAATCTTAGTGAAAAGTAGAGTGTAACACACGGCGCTAAAAATCCATTGTAACTCGGTTTCTATTTACTCAAAAATCTACCTCGTTACAATGGGTCTTTTTAGCCCCTTGTTTAACGATCTACTACTATATAAGACATCCCAGAAATCCAAGACAACACTTGCCCTCGTGCCACTAAAACCGCACTCATGCGGAAAAGCATATTCTGTATGGCACCAGTTATTTATACAATAATACCAAATTATTTTAGAGAATCAAATATTGATGTCTTTAAAAGTAGACTTACAAAATTGCTAAAACAAAAAAAAAATAGATATTATTCTATTGCAGAACTTTTATCCGACAAAAATATTTTGACATCAGATATTAATATTATTGACACAGCTTTAACAGACCATATTAATGACGACTAATAATGACATGCTTATTTTTAACTCGTAATTATGACATAATGCTTACTTATTTATTGTATATGTACCATTGACTAAAGCTACAGCTATGTAGCGACACTCTCATCTAAACACTCCATAAATCTTGATACTTGACATTTTTGATTTGACATTTTCTATCTTTTCTCATAATTTGTACGCCTCACCAGATATGGACATGTGATACAACAATTGAAATAACTATCATGTATTATACTATTTTTGTAATGTGTAGTGTACCAACCATGTTCAACAAGATAAAGTTTTCTGGTTTATGACACTTGGACACTTGTACATCGACCACTTAACATGCTAAAACATGACTTGTTAGCAACTGATAATAACATGTAAACTAGAAACTGGATTTGGGCTAAAACAGTATTGCTAGTAATCTTATTACCCACCTTTCGGCAAGTTGAATAATAGATTGGTAGCAGTTCTAGCCCGCTATAGGACCAATGAATACGAAGTCAAGTGCTTGCAAGATCATGGCATGGCTCGCCCATACGTTATTCGTAACCCAAACAGTTATTAGTTTAGTTTCGTAAGATTATTCTGTAATATGCGACGTGCGGTAATCAAGCTTTATAATTTGCTTTGTAATTAAAGTTAACACGTTAAGGTCTGTTTACATTATGGAGATAAAATATGTTAGCATTTTGCGAGCGGCTGTCGCAATTTCGCAAATCTCTTTTAAGCTGCCAAAATTAATAATTATACTCAACAAAGTCACAAAAAATAACTGCCGCCTTAGCGTAATCACACATACATAGAAAATTTCCTGACTGAGGGTGGGCCGATACGATGTTAACAGTTGATTTTAGTATGATGCTGATGATGATGATGATTTCAGCAATTATTTTTTTTAGTAATTTTATTGCCTTATACTTTATAAAACCAGCATCATATACATTAAAATTATGAAGTTTTTGATTACTATGGAAACTAACGTGGTTTTCACACATTTTAAATAAAAACTACGGGTCACTCACGTCTGTTTTGAGTCTGTTTTGATATTTTTATTTAAAATGTTTTAAAAGGATTGTCTTAAAAGTCACCAAACAACAACAAACTGCGATATTTTCATAAAACATATATTTCTAACACGAAGTTTAGAAAACGTAGATCACTTCACCTTTCTACATGTAAATATTACGTGTGAAATAATTGACCGCTGCATTTTTAACAGTGTAATGTGAACGGACCTTTATCGACAGGCGTTGTATGAATTGTTCGAAGAACTTCGGTTCTGCTTTAATTAGTCTATATTGTTGTAAATAATTAATTTATGACGAGAGTTTTTGTATTTTTCAATAAAATGAATTAACATTTTTTTATTTTACTGTTTAATTTATGTCACCCTATGATCATGTCAATACTTAAAATTACAAAACTGAACCATATTTCCAATATGGTTCAGTTTTAGGATTTTAAGTATTATTCTGCCTGCTCTAGTTAAAAAGTTTGTGGCAAACTGGCAATACATTGTGATTATGACTGGCCTTGTGGCTCAGTTGGTAGTGTGTCTACGTCTACCTGCTGAACTGAAAGGTCGTGGGTTCGATCCCCACCCATGGCAAACATTTGTGTGATGAGCATGGAATTTTGTTTTGTGTCTGGGTGTTTCTTACATAGAAACACCCAGACACAGAACTAGGTGAAGGCAAGCTGGAGGTCAGGGGTCTCATTTAGCCCCAGGGAAACATCGGGGTAGGCGGTGTCGCCACTCACCGACGGCTCGCCACAAAGCCGCCCCTGCGGTTTATTACTATTATTTTGCAATTTTTATTTACAGCGTACCTTATGTTTTACGATTGAACTACTGACAAATTTTATTTCACCGTATGTAAAAAAAGTACCAAACTTTTAGTGTATAGTAACGACTAAATATTATTAATGTTATGTTCATCTAAAATCAAACAGAGTGCCCAGTGTACCCATGTTTATTCCACAAAGGACTATGGAGAGGGATATGCTCGTAATCACTCTACAAGATAGAATCAGAAATGAAGAATCGAAGCTATGAGGGTCAAAAAATCCGACGAATCGCTTCGAGAAAAGGTAGTCCCGGCGTACCAGCTGATGATTTACAGGCCAACTCTTATTGTGATTGGTTACATGTTGGTTTGAGGTATTTTGCCATAGAGTTATAAAGGGTAAGAAAATACAATGTCTATATATAGGAAGGAATTTTACTGGACATACTTATTTGCTAAAATACAAATTAAGGGCCCTTTATGAGGTAGGTACATATCAATCTTATAAAGTTTATTTAGATAAATCACACAATTATGGTTGCCTGGAAGAGATCGCTATTAGCGATACGGCTGCCAGTTGTTACACTAGTTCTTAATTAATTCCTTTTGATTGTAAATTTTATAGTGTGTACAATCAAGAGTTTATCTATCTATCTAATTATCAGCCATCACTTGTATTTGTCATAATGCATTTACAAATACACCTCTATATAACTTTGCGAACTATTTTTCAACTCCAACCACATTCATATAAACTTTAAATTATATAAAAAAAAGAAGGAATACAAAACACAATAAACAAAATATCGCAAATAAAGCATGTGACAGAATGGATGAACAAGTGAAATGTCAAGTCGTCAACCAATCAGAGAAGATGTTGTTTTGGGCGATCCGATCGACCAATCAGAGTGCTTAGATCATTATACCCGACGAATGTTTTTGCAGTAAGATTGAGAAATGTCATCAATGTCACCATTGTCTAAACATCCGCGATATCCCTAGATTTTTTGAGAAAATTCGCATTTACAAATCGTCCTACGACATAGTATACGAGTATAGTTCAGAGGATTTACAAGTGACAGTAGGCAGGGAACATGACTTAACCGATGAGGTCGAAAATTTCACGACAAGCCACAAGCTAGACAGACGAACTCATATAGATGACCGGAAGACTTAGATTTTTGGAAATACATGGAGCCTATTTACAGCAGACTACTAAAGGCTGAAATTATGATGACGATAATGAGTGGTTCATGCTGTGGATATAGCTAAGCACATAGCCATACACACATAATAATAAGCTCCAAAAACATTACCCTTTTTCGGAAATCGAGTAAAAAACTAGATCAATAAGCAGCTGTGCCAATTCTTAGTCTAACTTAACATTAAAAAAGTAATTGCTTGGAAATCATAGTCCGGGGTCGCTGTCACCGAAATCGATGAGGAGGACTATACTATATATCTACATTAGCTTGGGTTACATTATATCAGACCTCAGGATCTAAAACCAAATAGGTTGCTGCTAGCCTGCCAAATATTTTACCATAAATGATATTAGAAACCACTATAACCCGTCTACATAGTTAAGAGAAGACAAACAACAAAACAAATAATACAAGACATTTGGTATTCGACAATGAAACCAGTCCATTGACATCGTGATTCACTCGAACAGAACTATTGAAGAGGGAATGACGCAGCCTGACGCCACATACGTAATAAAATGTCAAGGATGCCAGTTCTAGGAGTGGAGGAGGCCGCTGAGATGCTTATTAAGGTTGATTATTGATAAAGATAAGTTTTAAGTTCTTATGCTTCCGCACTAATGGCACGGGAGCGTATTTGTCAGGGTAGGGTAGACACCCTACCCTGACTAATACGCTCCCGTCCCGTCTGTCTGTCCTCCACTTAAATGTATATTTAGCAGCTATAGCTTAGGTATTACCTAGCACGGCTGCTGACAGAACACCTCATTGGCTAGATACACTATATTAATGGGAATAATTGTGTGTTGTTATTCAATATTTAAAATGAGGGTAGTTACAAATGTTTTTAAACTTTTTGGAAAAAAATGTACTTGTATTTGTATTTAAACCGTAATAGGTAAGAAGTTGAAATTTTCACAGAATATGTTTCGTTATAGCTAATAAATTGACAAATACTAAAACTGTCAAGCGCGAGTCAAACTTGCGTTAATAATTTTCAAGAACTGCTAAATAAAATCTCCTTGTTGATCTCAATGAATGTTGATCACAATGAACCAAGAATGTCGTTGGTGTCATGTGACATAAACTTGAATACACAGTAATGTTACAACCTCTTTGGATAAAGAAAATAGGAGATTTTTGGCAGGAATGTCATCGAAACAAGTTGTTGCTTTGTTTTATTTTCCTAAACTTGTGTTATTTTGAATATTAATGTGATAAAAATGGTGGTCCAGTGTTTTATTTATTAAGTGTTCGATCAGGTACGTGAGTGTGGGCAAGTGAAATGAAGCAGTGAAACGTGTCATATTACGTTGTCGACAAAACTCCATAGAAGCTTCTAGTAAAGTCGCCATCATTTTACTGAAGCAGGAGTCAAATTTGAAAATGACTGTATACGTGACTTAGATTGTGACTAGAACATTTATAACTTGTTTAATTTAAGAAACATAAAGAAATCTTAATACTTGACACTGGCAAACGCTTTAAGCGGGTCCAAATCCAATAAAAAAAATGGTAATAGGAGAACATAGTAGATTTTGTATTTTTTTGTATTATTCTAACTCTAATTAATAGGGCGAATTCTGTGTTCTAACTATTTATAACACTAACTTACTTGATCATTATATTTTATGTGAACGCCTTGCATTTTAGGCTTTTCCTACTTTATAGAATAAGTGAAGTTACAAACATTTATAGACATACAGTACATTTTGCAAATTTATGTTGGTTTCTGTGTATTTGTTGTTTTCTGTGTAAGTTGCGTTGAAGTAGGGAAGCCTCGGTTTGCGATTGAAACTTGTACTTTTCCAGGTTTATTAATTATAAAAGAGATTAAAAATTTCGACGATTTTTTTAATGAAGATTTTTGACAACTTTTGAACGTTTTCTCAACTCTTCTTTGATTGAGATTAAAATGAAATATCAGTAGGGTTAAAGAGGATTTATTTATTTACAAAAACAAAAACCGGTTAGGCGATGCTTGCATTCTGAGAAAATAGCGGCTTAATTGAAAGTGGCCCTTATTTTCACCTTACTCAAAATAGTCGCGAGCTCTTTTACTAAGCTAGTTTTGTATTTGCATTCTGGTGTTGTTCAGTAGTGTGAATTTGCCCTATTTTCGTGAGCTTCTTGTTTACACTTTTGTAAGCGACTCAGTTGAGATTAAGTTTTGCATACGACTGTACCTAATCTGTACTATGGTGAAATTAACTTATCCGTTTGTCGTTAATTTATTTTAACTAGTCACAATAAGAAATTTGTCAGAATAATATATGGTTTGTACTTGGTTCATGAACTGAAGAAACTTACCAGAATTCTTCTAATTTTAACATTTTTTCACAATCACATCAACTGTGAGCTATTTAAGGAGACTGACTGATGTTTGTAATGTCAACGTTAAAACTCACTATGTTTGAAATTTTTATCTGGACATTATCCTTAATACTTAAATAATGAACTGTAATTCTTGTAAGTTGAAGTGGCAGTGGGCAGGGCACATAGCACGTAGAATCAGTTCTACGAACTCTTCGAGAGAGATGTGGCCGAAAAGTTCTCGAGTGGAGACCACGCACCGGCATGCGCAGTGTAGGAAGACCAGCCACGAGATGCACAGATGACCTCATAAAAGTTGTGAGAAGACCCTAGCGTCTGCACCTAGATGCAAACCGCTTGCAATCTGTCTTTTTGGAAATCGGCCATGTCTAGCAGTAGACTTCTAATGGCTGGGATGATGATGATGATGAATTCTTGTATACTGCCGCTAGCTGGTTAAAGACCTGTTAAAAGTGTGGACATTTTATAATTTACACTCTGAAATAACAGTTCAATTAATAATTAATCAGGGAAAGTAAGAATAATCAGGGAACATACCTACCTACTTATTAAATACCTCATTTGCTGAGGTCTTGTGGAGAATGCCTAAAGACATGACGTATTTTCTTAAAAATAAACCGACTCACAACACAATAAATCAGAATGAAAACAACGATAACTTCGTAAACCTGGAATTCCTCAAATCGATAATGTAATGTCAAAAGGCGCGCGGGCGCAGCTAAAATTACATTGTACAAAACATTAGCATAATGTGTGTTATCAGTCGTAATCATCACGCCATGGCAGACGGACGTGTGTGCATAGTATTACTATTAATTTGTTTAGCGGTTAACGCTAAAGTGTATACGCGATGTCAATTGACACGTGAACTGCTAAAAAACAATTTTCCAAGGACGTTCCTTAGCAATTGTAAGTGCAATGTTTATTTTCATTGTGAATGATCCATTGTTTGGTTGTTACATTCTTCGCACACTCGATACTTTTGTAGATGATTTCCAATGTTTGGGTATATTTTTGACGGATTTTTCATATTTAATTGTCAATGATCATTTATTGAAAGGATAGTCCTAATAGATATCCTATAGACTAAACTCAGACTATTTTAATCCTTATAGCTTTACTAGGTAGCTTTATATGTACTTTATCAGGTAAATATTTAAGATTCAAATTTTCTGATTTATTTTATTTTTATCCGCATTCGTTGCGTAAGTAAAGATCCATGGTTCAAGGCTTTGTATCTGTATCTTTTTTTAGGGTTCCGTACTTCAAAAGAAAAAAACAGAACCCTTATAGGATCACTATGTTGTCCGTCTGTCTGTCCGTCTGTCCGGGTGTCAAGACCTTTATCTCGGGAATGCTTGAAGGTATCAAGTTGAAATTAAAACCATATACGTAGATCCATAGTATCTTGCTGCAGAGAGAAGAATCAAACTTTTCAGTATTCATTAAAAAAAGTTGAATAAGCTGAATAAGTCGAAAAAAACGCACATTTCGACACTCACAAGGGAATCAAAACCTATGGGGTACTTCCCGTTGACCTAGAACTATGAAATTTGGCAAGAAGCATTGCGCTGTAGTACACATATAGGAAAAAATCCGAAAACTGGTCATTTTTAATTTAATCTCAAAATATAGGGTCTTTAAGCAAAGAAAGAGGGTCCAAATTTTGAAGTACTTTAACCGTATCATGTGGGGTATCATAAGAAAGTGCTTAATTAGCACAGGCTAAAACAGAGTTTTAAATATTTTTATGATGTATATTTTTCGATTTATGAAGGAAAATAAAAAAAAAAATATAATTACCCCTGTTATCTACTAGTTTGTACGGAACCTTCGGTGGGCGAGTCTGAATCGCCTTGTCCGGTTTTTTTAATTCTTTCTGCAGCCAGGCCTTATTGACTCAATGCTCCTCTTTCTTATTTATTCATGAATTTTGAGAACATAACCTTAATAATATCATATTCAAATTTATTTATTGATATCTTTTGATATACGTTACATTTAAATACATAAGCTACTTACTAGTTACATAATTATTTATTTTTGTATACTTGAATTCATGGAATGAATACAATGTCAATTTAGCTAATTAAATAATAATTAATAATTGAAAATGTCAGTGGAAAAAGGAAAACAATAATAACAAAATTCAATACAAATAAAATTCAATAAATAAAACAAAATTACAAATTAATATTTTAATTATTCACAAATTAATTCTAAAGATAAATCGTCAAATTATCGCTTATTTATTTACACCAACATCATCATCATCTCAGCTTAGAAGTCCACTGCTGGACATAAACCTCCCATGGATTTCAAAAAGACCGGTTGGAAGCTGCATCCAGCGTCTTCCTGCCACTTGTATCTATCCATTTCTTGGCTGGTCTTCCTACGCTGCGCTTGTCGGTGACTTACGTACGTCTACGGATCTCTTCGATTCTGATACGATCTCGCAGAGAGACCCCGAGCATAGCCTTCTCCATAGCTCGTTGCGTTAACTTTGTCTGCGATGAAAAATTCTTAAACTGTGTTAAATACTTACGTCAAAGTCGTCCAAGATATCAAGTATTGTCATAAAAGTACAGAGTGTGCGCAGAGCCTTAGGATGACTCACATATCTATGGGTTTTCCCGAAGGCTTTAATGTGATGGGCACAAATGACGCCAGCCATTCACGATGATGTTGCTGTTGCTATAGTAGTTATTGACAATGAATTTCATCATCATCATCATCCACAGCCTTTTCTATCCCACTGCTGGGTATAGGCCTTTCTCTTATCATGCCATCTGCCTCGATACTGTGCTAATCGTGTTCAGGTTCAATGAATTAATTAATTATTAATGAATACAATGAATTTATTTAGATTTTATTGACATGTTGGCATGCACTTGACCGCCAATTCATCTGGTGAGACGTTGCGCCCCAGAAAAAACATACGAGTATTATTCACTTGCGATTTAAAGTCATCAATTTATTATGTACTTAAGATCCATTCATTACTGTTTCCTTCACATGTTTTGTAGTTTCTTAAGTTTAAATAAACGTATTAATATTATTTAAAAAAAAAACAGATTGTAAATTTCGAAGGACCTACTCAGGAAGCGTATTCCACAATTATTTAGTAGCACGTATGATAAATTATAGTTGTTTTTTTTTTTTATCATCCCTGCTTGTACAAACTGTCCCACTGCTGGGAACGGGCCATCTTCTCATTGTGAGAAGGGTTAGGCCATAGTCTGCCACGCTGGCCAAGTGCGGGTTGGCAGACTTCACACATCTTCAAGATCATTGAGAACTCTCAGACATGTAGGTTTCCTCACGATGTTTTCCTTCACCGTTTGAAGTTGTCGACAATCAACAATACGCACATAACTTCGAAAAGACAGAGGTGCGTGCCGCGGGATTCGAACCCAGGATCTGCGGATCGCAAGTCAGACGGTCTCCCGACTAGGCTGCCGGAAACTATAGTTACGGATAGTTGAATTAAATCATTGTATTTGGTTTTTAATATCCATGATGAGAAAAGACGATAAGCGGATAGCATATGAGATCAAGTGCACACTCACCGAAAATAATTCGGTAAGTATCGATATCTAAAAGAAAAATAAAATACCCGACTGCAGAAAACAGGGTTTTGCAATAACTTACGATTTCGTTACGCTGCTAAGTGTACGTTTTTTATGAAAAAGTGTGCGTAAAATCGCTGTAAAATTTATAAAATCCGCATTCTTTAGAATAATTCTATAGAAAACACTTATGTATTACGTAAAGTTCTACCTAATATACCCGGCCAAGTGCGAGTCCGACTCGCGAACGAAGGGTACGGATAAATAATGACGGTACGGATACCGTCATTATCTATAAGGCAAAAATCACTGGGAGCCCCCTTAAATATTTATTGTATTCTATTTTTTTGTATTTGTTGTTATAGCGGCAATAGAAATACATCATCTGTGAAAATTTCAACTGTAAAACTATCACGGTTCATGAGATATAGCCTGGTGACAGACGGACGGACGGACGGACAGACAGCGGAGTCTCAGTAATAGGGTCCCGTTTTTACCCTTTGGGTACGGAACCCTAAAAAGCGATATTATGACATTGTAATATTATGAAAGCATCTAGTTCTGTTAAAATATGTTCGTAATAATAAGTATTTATAAAATATTAGACTTCTTCAAATCTCGAGTGTCTTTTTATTTTTAAGAATTTATTTGTGGCTTCTGGCACATAATAACATGACTTCTAGGCGAGCGTGATTCATTGTAAGTCACACATGCTCGGCCTTACCGAAAAACGTTACTTAACTTTAACCATCCTCTTAAATTCTCTGTGTTCTTTCCGCAAGTGTCATTTCGTGTCAGCGAGAAGTTGACAAAATATGTTAAGCAATGCTTAAAGATAAGTAATGCTTTTCGGTAAGGCCGGTTATTCTTAGAATTATTAAAGACGCCCACAAAATTGGTCCAAATCCTTTGTGTATCTTTTTTTTGCAACTAAGTGGCGCGACGAGTCGAGTCTGTAAGTCTGTCCGCGTTGCAAATTCGGTGCCACTTACAGCTTTAGATGTCATCAGCTTAACCACTGTGTGTCAATGCACTGTGCTTGTCACTCCGGGATATTAGTATCACCGTCCCCGGAGAATATCATTAGAGTTAGTACAGTTAGATAAACTCAACTTTTCATAACTACAATGACAATAACTATAATGAAAATAACCCATTGGATATTATTAAACGTGATATAATAACTTCAATGAAAACAATTTTTTATCTATTCTTTTCATATATGGAAATCAATAAAAACTATTTTTGAACTATTCTTTTCATGGGAATATGCATGATTTATTTTTATTTGGTCGTAAAAACAAGCTAACCATAAATAGATACATTCCACAAAAACAAAATTAAAATTTTAATCAAAATCTTATTTTAAACAAAAAAAATGATTAGATTTTGTTTATCAGTTCGAAAGCTACGATGTTACAGACAGACACACAACTTATTTATGTTTTACACAGACACGCACGTCAAGCTTATATAACAATATTTTTTTGGAAAACAATATATATTCAGTTCCTCAACAAATCTTGTGGAGATATGAGAGATTGGGTTCTGGAAATACCTAATTGCCTCGTCTTATCTCTCAGTGGTCAGAAGTCAGCTTCAACTCGCAGCCGCAGACATATAATTCTAATTAAGCCTAATTCAATTAATATTTGCGTCTAGAATGCAGAGATCGACTATATAGTGAATGGATTGCTTTGAATAATTACCTATTATACTCGTAGTTTAAATAATTATGGGACCAACTTGGGAGCTTTCTCTATATGCCAATTCACGAAACACAAAAATTGGTTTAAGAATGAGCGAGATATTCGTATACATATAAAAAAAAAAATACGGTACGAATTGATAACCTCCTTCTTTTCCGAAGTCGGCTAAAAACTGATATAATCGACTTCAAAATGCGCGATTTTGTTATACAACTAAACCATCTAACTGATTTTGATGAAATTTCATCAAAATCAGTTAGATGTAACCAACACTTTTAAATAAATAAAAAACCGGACAAGGGCGAGTCAGATTCGCCCAACAAGGGTTCCGTACAAACTAGTAGACAAAAGGGGGATATTATATTTTTTTTATATATTGTTATTTTCCTTCATAAACCGAAAAATATACATCGTAAAAATATTTAAAACATTATTTTGCTTTATTGGCTTGTGCTAATAAAGCTCTTTCATATGATGCCCCGCATGATATGGATAAAGCACTTTAAACTTAGGACCCTCCTTCCTTGCATAAATACACTATTTTTTGTGATTAAATTAAAAATGTACAGTTTTAAAAATGTTCAGATTTATTCTCTTATGTGCACTATATGACAATGTTTTTTGCTAAATTTCACAGTTATAGGTCAACGGGAAGTACCCCATAGGTTTTGATTCAATCAAATGTGAGTGTTGAAATATATGCGTTTTTTGCGACATATTCGGCTGTAACTTTTTTTCACAAAAACTCATTTTTGAATGAATAATGATAACATTTATTTACATAATAGATAATGTTACTGAAAGAAGAATTATGCGACAAACGTGTAAACATAGCGTACTTATATATTTAATATCTACTCTACAGCATTCCTTTGTCAAAGATGACGCAGATAAATATAAACTAAGTAGTATACACACATACGTCAATGTGCAACCATTGAGTAGTTTTTACGTACGAGAGCAGACACCACTCATAGCTACTTTGTTACATTACATTCAACTGCGGCGAGAGCGCCGCACCTCACTCAGTGGCTTACTAGTGAAGTGAGTGCTATCGACGTTGTGTTAACGAGAAAACACACCGTTAGATGCAATTCTGTGTTGCAAGTATCAATCTTAGATATAAGTTAGTATAATAGTTTTAAAAAAACACGTTTAATCTAATCAAATTATTGTATTGTCATTGGTCCTTGATAAGTATGGCAAATTTAGAGTTAATCCGACGTTTTAGGGGGTCAAAATCATGTTCAAAGTTTCCATTACATACTTACACACGTATGAAGCTAGTAAAAGCGTGCTAAAAAGATGTAATTACTATTCCAGCGCTACAGCGCTGTTTTGATTATTTTACCAAAAAAAATGTGGACATTTCATAAAACACCATCTAGCCCAAACTAAGCAAAGCTTGTACTATGGAACTAGATGGCTGATAGAATACATATTATAGATATACTTTTTTTGTAAATATATACATATGATACATAGAAACAGCCAAATACAGAACAAACATTCATGCTCATAACATAAATATTTGCCCTGGGTGACAATCATTTTGCTTCAGATAGCTCCTCTGGTACTTAAGTACATACAGCTCAATGTGTACAAAGTAAATATTATATTTTACATATATGCGGCTGATACAAAATTCATTAACTCGTTGACATGTTGAATTTATTAGATAAAGGTATACGATATATTTATATATTGTAGCGTTTTCTTTTGTTTTTGTGCTTAATGTTAATTTGATGTTATGTGTCTTCCATGAATAAATATATGTCTATGTCTATGTCTATAATTATCTTTAGTTATTTGCAAACTATTAAATAATTCTTTGGACGTCATGCTCCACCTCATTCTCACCTTATTAAACTAAGATTCTCATCTAGTTGTTTGAGCCTAATAATTGCAAAAATAAAATAAGTACTTTTAAAAAAACCTTTTAATGTTTTTATTTAAGGTTTTATTGAACAGAAAGATAATTATGTAGGTAATCTATTTACTGTATTCTACTATAAAAGGTATTTCATTTGATACCCGTATTGTGGGGTTGTGAAAAATATGAAATCCGCCATTTTGTGACGGCGGCCATATTGAATTTAGAATGATACTAGGTAAATATATTCCATGGTTTTGTTATCTGAACTAAAGGCGTGTACCAAATATTAGATCAATCTGTCAACGGGGATTACTAAATTTGACCTAAAAAACATAAAAACAACAACAAACAGGGCAAGTAAATAAAACCGGCCAAGTGCGAGTCGGACTCGCGCACGAAGGATTCCGTACCATTATCTATAAAAACGGCAAAAAAAATCACGTTTGTTGTATGGGACCTCCCCTTAAATATAAATTTTATGATATATTTATTTTTAAAGTGAATAATATATGTAGCTCAATATTCTGTGAATATTTCAAGCGTCTACCTGTTGCCGTTGTAAAACGAGCAAAAAAATCACGTTCGTTGTATGGGAGCCTCCTAAATATTTATTTTATTCTGTTTTTTTTAGTATTTGCTGTTATAGCGGCAACAGAAATACATCATCTGTGAAAATTTCAACTGTCTAACTATCACGGTTCACGAGATACAGCCTGGTGACAGACGGACGGACAGACAGCGAAGTCCTTAGTAATAGGGTCCCGTTTTACTCTTTAGGTACGGAAAACTAAAAATATAACCTGACTGGATTTTATTCATAGATGGTAACTGAAAACTAAAAAACAAATAATTTCACTTGCCAAACCATGACTAAGTCATCATAAATTTTATAACATCAATGGTGCATGCAATTACTGTACTATCTGTGTAATAAAAAAAACTTGGGGATGCTCCAAGCCTTTATTTAAAGAGAAAAAAATCGACTAAATCTCTAAATATCTGTCATCATTTTCAGGGGTGTGCATGATTGAACAGGAAAGTGACCGGAATACGTCAGCTTTACTAGTCAAAACTCCGAGACGGAAGTACTATGGACTCTTCCAAGTAAGTTATTTATTGTTATATTTTAATTATTTAGCAAACGCCTACAAGATAATTATGAAATCAACATTTACACAGTTTGGTAGGCGCCCGAATTTGAAACGCCATCTATCGTGCATAGACTGAACTATTTTGATACGATGACTGATAAACATTTTATTTGCTACCGAGGTGTAGTGTTCGTAGAAAAGAAAGAAAAAGCGTAAATTTGTGGCCAAGGAATAATGCACTTAAAAACACACCATAACACCTTCAAGAAATGGCTCTAGTCCAGGGTATCCGATGTATGTAAATTGCCAAATCAATTTCAGCCAGTATTTTAATTATTATTACCAATAATAAACCATTTAAATTATTTCATTACAGATAGGCAGCGAATACTGTAAAGAAGGGAAAAAAGGCGGCAAATGTGATATCACTTGCGAATGTGAGTACCTACTTTAAAAAAATTACAGTATCAATAAATAACAATTCATACTTGCGGTATAAACTTCTGGACTTTTTGGAACTTACCATTTTGGTCTACTGGACCTTTTGGGATACTGGACCTTTTGGTCCACTGGACCTTGTGACCCTGGACCAACTTTTCAACTACTTTTTAGTAGTTTTTTTTAAAACTTATTTTTTTGTTTGTTTTTTTTTCCAGCGTTATTAGACGAAGATATCAAAGACGATGGAACCTGTGCTCTTATGGTGTTCGAACAGGAAGGCTTCAAGTACTGGCCGAAATGGGAGGCGCGTTGTAAGGGCGGACTCTTACCGGATATAGAAAAGTAAGTTTAGTTTATGACCCTTAATGTGAGTAACGTCAATAAGTAATTCAACGCAATCATCATCATCATCATTCACAAGTTTTCTCTCACTGGCATAGAGCAATTGCCCTGCAGTAGCAGTATGACGTTAATTCTTTGATATTATACATACATATATGTATACCTACTATGCATGCGCATATTCCATGGTATAAATAAAAGCATGGCAAATCTCGGTTTTCAGCACTTTCGACGATAAGACCACATCCTTAAGGCCTTTTAGTATTTTGGCCTTATATATCTTGGTGTTGCACTTTCTAAACACACATGATGGCATTGTCACTGTTCACAAGTCATGACACGCGTCTAACAGCGTTGCCCGACGTGTCGCAACTGAAAATGAGGCGGGCGATTACCTTACTTGAGGCTTGCCACGCTGAGCCAGGGTAAACCTATCTACGTATAATAAATCTTTGTATCTAACAGCTTGGGTAAAAAAATCCGAAATATATTATGTTGAGATTTTCCTGCACCGTAGAAATCCCCGCTAGTAGTAACGTGACTTCGATGACAACTACCTATCTATTGTTTGATCTCGTACTCGTTTCAAGGTTATATATAACAGTATAACTTGTTTAGGTAGACGCTATAATTATGTTACCTGTGACTGATATATAGCATTGAAATAAAACAAATTTTAACGGATTTATCGCATATATTTTACATAATTTTATGACTTGACATTTCGCACACTTTGGAGCGCCCGTGGTCTTCTTTTTCACGGGGTTTGAACTCGCGCAGTTTGCACAGTTGCCATTTTCAAGTTCATAATTATTAAAGTTTTAGTGTAAAGTTAGGGAAACGTGACACGTGAAAATTTTATTAAAAGGATAAGATAAGATCAGAAGAATTAGTGAATAGATGAAAAGAAGAATAGAGTGTCACAGGTGTGACTAGATGACAGTTGTCTTTTTTGTTATAAACATATTAAAAAAAATATGTTAAAATTTGTTTCATTTTAATGAGTAATCGGAACTCAACTCTTATCTTTTTACCTTACTCTAAGCTCCTTTTTTGTCCGAAGACAAGTTATATTTTCTGAGAGTAAGCAGTAGTAGTAGTACCTACGTCTGTTTATTTGAAAGTATTTCTGTATTTTTAAATAAAAACTACGGGTCACTCACGTCTGTTTTGAGCCGAAATATCCGACTATAGTTTCAACCGCATTCGAGGACACTTCAGCTGAACCGACGCAAGACGACCAGCTTCCCACCCTAACCCTTTTGCAACCGATGATATCACGTGCGGCACGAGCGGCACGTCGCAGTGCAAGGCGCGTCACCGACCGAGAGTGACGTGTGTGCTGCTCCTTTGAAAAAGACCGCCGAATGCGGTTGAAACTATAGTCGGATATTTCGGCTCAAAACAGACGTGAGTCTAGTAGTTTTACCGAGTCTAGTTTTACGTGAGTCTAGTAGTAGACCCGTAGTTTTTATTTCAAAATGTGTGAAAACCACGTTAATTTCCATATTTCTGTATTGTCAAATATTTCGTATCTCTTTAATTTAGATCGTTACTTGTGTATATTGGTATAGAAATGTCATAATATCGAATCATACGGGTATAAAACAATAAAAAACTATTAGGGTAAATTTCCATATTGACTCGGTATTTTGAAATTGTCATTTCTCTGCATTTAACGCAGAGAAATGTCAAAGTATACCGAGGAACAATATGGCAAAAAAATAAAGATAAAAATAAATTGGATAAATGGATACATTTTATCATCAGAAAAAATACAAGTTTACTTAGCACTTTATTTCATTTGAGCGGACTCTCGAAGTGACAGGCAGGTGATAACTGATTAACTATATCATTTAACTGGCCTCGCAGCTCAATTAGTACCTAGTTTGTCTGCCTGTGGGTTCGATCCCCACCCAGGACAAACATTTGTGTGATGAGCAAGGATGTTTGTTCTGTGTCTGGGTGTTTCTATGTATCAAAAGTATATATTTACAAAAAAAAGTATATATGTATTTTATCAGCCATCTAGTTCCATAGTACAAGCTTTGCTTTGTTTGGGCTAGATGGTGCTGTGTGAAATGTCCACAAATATTTATTTATTTATATTTACAAAATGTATATATATGTATATATTCAATCTCTCTACGAGATCGAATCAGAAATTAAGAGATTCATAGACGATTATTACCGACCATAGCACAGCGGATTAGCAAATTGAAGTGGCAGTGGGCAGGGCACATAGCACGTAGAACTGATGGCCGATGGGGACAAAAATTCTCAAATGAAGACCACCCTCCAGCAAGCGCAGCGTAGGAAGACCAGCCACGAGATGGACAGATGACCTTATACAAGTGGCGGGAAGACGCTAGATGCAAGCCGCTTCCAATCGGTCTTTTTGGAAATCCATGGGAGGCCTATGTCCAGCAGTGGAGTTCTTATTGCTGAAATGATGATGATAATGATATATATATATTCAATCAGTCATCTAGTTCTAGTACAAGATTTTCTTAGTTTGGGCTAATTGTGTTATGTGAAATGTCCACTAATATTTATTTATTTTACAATTCAATGTAAATCGCCTTCAAACGATATCAGACTAAACTATTTTCAAAATAATTCGTTTTTTTTTAATTTCCCAGATGCCCAGACTGGCAACACCCGCCCGTGAGAAGCTCTCTTACTCCACCCAGGGACAAGCGTATGATCAACATAGGGAAGCGGAGTTTGAGAAAAGTCAAGCGCTCGAGACGAAGCTTGAGTATAAAAACTTAGTCGCGAACAAAATAGGTTTTTAGGAGAAGCTATTTGATCAACACTGCAATATTTTAAAAATAGGATCTAAGGATTAGGTCCAGTTAAGTATGCAATTTTATTCTTGCCCTTTTTCTTTTTAAATTGCATCAAATAGTACATACATATAAACACAATTTTTCCATCGTAGCAGACGAATCGTGGAATTACAAACAAAGTCGTGACAGTAATTATTACACACATAATACAACTTATACCTAACTATATATAAAACCAATAAAAATTAAACAACTCATATTAAATTATATAAAACAAATTAAAAATACATCAAATAAATCACATTAAATCAACAACATCGCATTCAATTACACACTTTAAATTATACAACAGTACATTAAAACACAATAAAATTAAATTCAAAGTCAATAAAATTCAATGTCACATTAAAATAAATGAATGATTCCACTTATTTATCTTAGATTTGTTTTGTTTACTTGTTACTCTTATGTCACACATCAGTCACTCCGTACAACGGCGCGTTATTAAGTGACACATAACGTTCTATGAAAATGGTACTTAACTTACGTCAAATGAAGGCGTATAATTTTTACTTTAAGACAAAAATGTTTTTTTAAGTTTCTAAATAAGCCAGTAACAATAGTAATAAATAGGGTGTATACACACCAAAAACTAGTTTTACTTTTAACCAACTTCTAAGAAGGAGGAGGTTCTCAATTAGACAGTATGATTTTTGAAAAAATAGGGACATATTTCTACTTAGAGTTATCAGTCCAACACGTAACAATTCATTTACAACCCTATCCGTACCCCGGAGGCGTATCTTCACTTAAAATCAACATAAAGTACCGCCGACTCGAGGGAGATTTGCTCAATTATTAAAATGCGGGTAAAAGCCCCGAAACTTTCGGCGTAAGCCTTTCCAGTACTTGTTCGAATGGTACGTGAGTGTGCATGTACTTACATAAATACGTTGGACGAAGTTGGTCCTTCGGTCCACTCACGGTTAATTGAACAGAGATTTGTTGGTTTTCGAATGGAAATTATTTTATTCGTGTAAGTGGTATAAGGCGAGACGAACTTGACACCTTTGATAAAAACTGGCACATCAACACCCAAAACCGCCAAGACTGGAAATGTCGGGGGAGGCCTTTGCCCAGCAGTGGGACACTACAGGCTAACAACAACAACAACAAAGTGGTATAAGGTTGTAACTCTAGACCTCATTTAGCACGGACGTTTTTGAGCACTGATGCTACATACTGTTGATACTATATAAAAGGTTGGAAAGCAGTATGAAAATGGATGAGACTGACACAGGACCGGAAAGAATTTACATAGTTTTAAGAATATAGTTTCACTTTTTGGCGCCCCAAAAAGTAAAACTATACGTACTTAACAGTTAATTAAAGAGATATTGGTGAAATATGTTATTCCTCCTATATACATGAAAGCTATGTTCTTGTAAAGCAAATGGCGAATACAAATAAATGTACCGTACAAGCAAACTCCGTCAAACGATTGGGTGAGCGCGGGGAGCAGGTGAGGAACTAAGATTGGCGGTAGCGGCGGAAAGTATTTAGTGTATTTAAATAATATATTCTGTGCCTATACCACCCTACACTATAAAATATTCTATTGTTTGGTGCGAATTGGTATTAGGTACTTAGTAGGTTTGTAATTTGCTCAAATGGTTTGTTAATAAAAATTAACAAATCAATGGTTTATCTTTATTAACAAACTAGAATTAAGTCCTTAAGCATTCATGGCCACCATCGAAGGTTCCTTCTTGCGGCGGCGGCGTCGTGTGGCGAGTCGCCCTCTTCCCTAACATATGATTGAGGAGGGCGGTGGCTGGCACATGCGTCATACTCGTGATCGGGTACTGCTTGCGGGTCGCTGGTCTGCTCATGGTATACACACAATATAGTAATAATTTCGGCAAGTTAAAAGAAAAATCTTGTCTTCGTAACAAAGTATTTAGGAATATTTAGTAAAATTGACAAAGGTCACGAACCCCGGTGTCTGTGGAGCCAAAAAAAAGTTACTAAGTTAATAATTATATATGTAATAAAGTTGACATTTCTCTACATATACGATCCTTGCTAACATGAATCCTGTTAACAACCAATTAGTTTAACATCCTCAAAGGATATTACGTTAAAAGTATCCGGAGCACAAAGACTGCTTCAAAATCAAACGCTAATAGAACGTCTCGTGATTTATACTACAGCGAAGTATTCCTTTATTAAACTTGTAGAGAACACTGTGAGGGAAGATCGACATTACTTTTAAGTGTGTTCTTTAAATTCTTATGCCTTTTATATTGATTTTTAGGGTTCCGTACTCTCAACTACTCTACTCAAAAGAAAAAAACGGAACCCTTATAGGATCACTTTGTTGTCCGTGTGTCCGTCTGTCTGTCTGTCTGTCCGTCTGTCCTGGTGTCAAGACCTTTATCTCGGGAACGCGTGAAGGAATCGAGTTGAAATTAAAACCACATACGCAGATTCATAGTATCTTGCTGCAGAAAGAAAAATAAAATTTCTCAGTTTTCGTTAAAAAAAAGTTACAGCCAAATATGTCGTAAAAAACACATTTCGACACTCACAGAGGAATCAAAACCTATGGGGTACTTCCCGTTGACCTGGAACTCTGAAATTTGGCAAGAAGCATTTTGTTAGAGTACACATATAGGAAAAATCTGAAAACTAGACATTTTTAATTTAATCACAAAAAAATAGTGTCTCTATGCAAGGAATGAGGGCCCAAATTTTAAAGTGAATTAACCGTATCATGTGGGGTATCATAAGAAAGAGCTCATTACCATAAGCTAAAACAGGTTCTTAGCACATTCTTCGCCCCCCTACAGACCCTTCACTTCAGCTAGGAACCAAAACTTTTTAGGCGAATTTTGATTAAGTACAGAGTGACCGCGCAAAGCAACGTTGACTGCCTCAAACGCCGGCGGTTTACTGACTACTACAAAATGAACGGGATGCTCGCTCGGATCCGAGTGGGAGGCGCCGCTACTATAGTCCCACCCCACTCGGATCCGAGTGGTGAGCAAGGAATTAAATATTTTTACGATGTATATTTTTCGGTTTATGAAGGAAAATATACAAAAAATATATGATTTCCCCCTTTTATTTAGTTTGTACGGAACCCTCGGTGGGCGAGTCTGACTCGCACTTGTCCAGTTTTTTTTTACTAAAGACGAGTTTGAAGTAAACCTATTTAGAATAGAATAGAATAACGTTATTGTACATCCATACAGAATAAGTTAAAAATAGATAATAAACTTAATTGAAAGAACAACGGTGACCTTATCGCATAGAGCGATTTCTTCCAGGCAACCTTAGGGTGTATAGGAAATGTGGCAATTTAAAAGGAGACAGTACATAGCTATATAATATAATTCTGTTATACATACTTACATAAAACATAACATATATAATTATATATATATATATGTACAGTAAAAGAAAACTGATTTCTATTCTGTATATGACTTACATTATCGATTTTGATTACTTAATAATTATAGTTTAAAATTGAAAAAAACCAGCTTCAAAATACGCAATACACGACTTGTTGTTCACTTTTCTACAGGCATTTGGATGATATTTTACCAGTTATTTTGTTATAAAAACCAAAGTACTTAACTGATTTTGATAAAAAATATATGGGACTACCTCTGAAGTATGACGTACCAAATACAAAAAGAATCATCGAAATCAATGCACAATTGGTTGAGTAATCGGTGAACAAACATACAAAAAAAAAAACATACAGACCGAATTGATAACCTCCTTCTTTTCGGAAGTCGGATAAAAATGTCATATCTTATTCCAATAACGTCTCTCTTATAAGAAAGAATCGTTATTAAAAAGGTAAAAAAAAACATATTGACATTTTTCTTTGAAGTAAGCTATCTACCTACCTTTGAGGCTATTTCTCTTACCCCAAGGAATAAAGTACTGATATTTTAAATATTATTGGAAAAATTGCGAGAGAGCTTTTAGCAAGAGTTTTGTTGAAAAAAGTGTGTGAAAATTATTTGAGATAGTTAAGGTAATAGGTTTATTAAGGTAATACCATTTTAAATATTAAAATATCGAAATTAAGTATCATGATTTCCATAATAAATAGTAATAGATTATCGTGGTATGGACACATAAATAGATTATCGTGGTACGGACACATAATAGATTATCGTGGTACGGACACATCATGAGAAGAGATGAGGATCACATTTTAAAACGGGAGATCAATATGAGAGTGAATGGTAATTGTGGTAGAGGTCGACCGAAGAAAGTATGGATGAATTGCGTGAATGAAGACATGAGGGAAAAGGGAGTGAGTCCAGATATGACGAATGACAGAGATGAATGGAGAAAACGTACATACTGTACCGACCCCACATAAGTGGGAACAGGGAACAGAAGAAGAAGAAGAAGAAGATTTCCATAATAAATAGTTGCCTACAGCAGCTAACTGACACGGATGGTGGTGAGATTTTCTATTGAAATATTTGTCTGAATGAGTTGTTTTTTTTTAGTTTTCTAACTAAGGTTGTTGTCAGGTTTCCTAATGATTTAATATGAGTAAACACGAGCAAATTTTAACGTAAGAAATTTTCGGCTGTGCTGAAGATGTTAAAACTTGTAGACTCAATGTCTTATTTCCGCAAGTGTCATTATGTGTCAGCGAGAAGTCGACAAAACCATGTTGAACATTGAAAACTGGATTTAAAAAAATCTGTTAAATCCTACAAACGTTTATGCATCTCACTCTAATTAAAATATCTTAATACTTGCTACAGGCATCGTCTACGCAATCGACATGAAAACACAGCTGAAAAACGCACGTTTTAATTTGGAACGCTAATTGTCTACATTGGCAATTAGCTGTTATTAACTTTGTACACACGGACGCTGAGAAAGATAAAAAAAAAAAATGCATTTCACCGCTACGCAAGTAGATAAGTGGCAATGTAGGTACAACTTAAAAATTATGCATTCAAATCTATAGCAAGTACCAACGATATTGCTATTGACATGGATTTCGCGGCAGAGCTCAAAAACGTCCGAGCTCAACGAGGTCTAAAGCACCTAAAGCACCTTTAGACCAGTTACGATTAAAAGAACATCGATTTTCAAAATAATTTGAAGTGTTTCAAAACTTCTCAATATAAATTAGGTTTTAACGCGGCGATATTGAGTTTAAATTAAAATTTTATCATTGGTATACGAATATTGGGCAACTTATGACACTTCGTGTTTTTTTTTAGACTTTGCGTCCATAATAAAATGAAGAATAATAAATAATCTAGATATTTATAGTAACAGGAAAATTTATAGGTGTAACAAATGATGACCCACTTAAAATCCCAAAGTTCCAACAAATTCTTCCTGAGGAAATTTCATGGTCATGGAAATACCGCTGCCCCATGCAAATAGACGAGTTTCAGGTTGGTTTCAGGTATAATTTCATACGTAGGTAAAATTACATACCAATATTTACAATTCATACCACACTAAAGCTCAGACATTCATTAATTTATGTAAATAAAAAAACACAAGGAAAAAAATAATCAAAACTTGGAACAATTTGTTAGCGCTCGCGTATTGTAAATACAAGATACTGATAATGTAATAATTTACTATAAATATCTCCATTTGGCGTATTATTTATTGTCTTTAGAACTTTATCGGTCTGGGGTAATCGATTTGCTTTTTGTGTAGTAATTTAGTTAAGTATGTGTAGTTTGTATATTGTTTTATTTGACAAATTAAGAACGTAAAAAAAACAATTTTTGTTACTTTTCGTAAAAATTATTAAACGTTCCCCTCAAACAAAAAAGTTAAGGAATATTTTATTAGCATAAATAATATACAATAACTAGAAATAAAGAAATATGAAAGTACAAATAAGAAATAAAGTATACTAGAGTATGTTTAGGATATACTTATAGATACTAATACAAAGATTATGCAATATGCAATAATAAGCGTAAGTAATACTTTGAAAGCATTTTGTATAGTTATTGTTACTGTAGTACCTAGGTACCTAGTTATAGTTATTATTGTACTTATAAATGTTGCATGCCCTGGGTAAAACTGATTGGACTAATTATTACTAACAACATCTTTATGTACGCAGTTTTTATGCAATAAAAATATTTCTGATTGTGGTTCTGAGTGTTCCTACCTGCAAGTGTGTCCCTAATACATTACAAAGCGGCCCCAAATTGCGTAGCATTCACGAATCGAATCAATTTCGAGTCCGCACTCGTTAATTAAAACGGAGTTAAGGACAGAGGGGAATTTGTAATGGAGCTACTAATCACTTACATCGTAAGGGATGTGGGCATTTTCTTAACGGCGCTTGAAAATTACTCAAACTGTTGGAATTAGGCTTGCAGGAATATGATTGCTTAAGCCGTGACGCGCGACTAAAAAAATAAATAAATAAATAAAGCCTTTATTCCCAACATGGTTCTCTACATTATAACTTACAATATAATTTATGTAATAAGATGTAGGTACTTAAAAAAACTAATAAATCTTATTATGTTCAGTTTTTTTTTACTACTTAGATACGCGTACAAAATCACCATTCGGAAAATAAATATAATAGTTTAAAAAAACTAAAAAACACGCTCAATCTTATCAAATTACAATAATTTGATAAGATTGATTGATTGATTTGTTATCGGATAAGTCTACAAAGTTTGAATGAAATCTGACCGTTTGAAGTGGGTCAAAATCATGTTCAATATTTCCGTTACATACTCGTACTAACATACGTATGAAGCTAACAAAAGCGTGCTATAAATGTGACATTGATGGCGCTGCTGTCGTTATTTCATTATTTTGTTCGACTAGCAACACAAACGTGATGTCAGTTCCCAATTTTAGCCACGATAGTTTTTTCCAAACAAACTAAACCAATTTACGATTTAGTAAAAAATGCATAACTGCTCTATAAACAGTAGATCTTGCGAGTACAAACTTTTGCAAAATGACTTGTTTTGTAAAAATTCGAAAATAGGCTTGCGCTTGACCGTCAATTCACTTGTTGTAAGCGACAGTTACTGTCTACGATAGAACGCAAATTGATGGATTGTTGTAAAGTCTGTGCTCGTATTCGAAATACTTGTTCAGAATTTAGTATTGTATGTTTCTGTCAATGTTATCAAAATCTGCAAACAAATGGCTTCATAGCAAACTTCTCTATTTAAAAATAAAAACCGAAAAATTGCGAGTCAGACTCGCCTACCGAGGGTTCCGTATAAACTAGTAAGTATGATAAATATTTCGAGAATCGAGTGTTGAAGAACATATCTGCGTATATGGTGTTAATTTCAACTCGATACCTCCACGCGTTCACCAGAGAAGGTCTTTACAGACGAACAGACGGGCAACAAAGTGATCCTATAAGGATTCTAAGGATTATTTTTTCTTCGGAAGTACGGAACCCTAAAAAATCATTTCTCAACACATTATTTTGTTGCATATTCAATATTTTTTTGAAGTGTTCTATATTTAAGGATTCACAAATGTGTAGTCAGTTAAAAAAATTCCAACATCCGGCAGCGAGTGTATTGCCTAGGTCTAAGTTTTCATCAAACTTTTCGTCACATATACACCACATAAAGGTGGCTTTAATATGTGGTGTATATGTGACGAAAAGTTTTACCTAGGCTATCACGTAAGTTTCACCTATATTCTTACAGAAATAGAGTTGATAATAGCCTAGATATGTAAAATCTTTTGTTCTTGGATCGGAAACGTGCCTTGAGAATTAGATATCCAAATCCACATGACCTCTCTAGCCCCTTCCTTCACACATAAACATCACACTTTTAGAACATTTGAGCATCACTAGTGAGGCCCCTTTAGATTGGTCATGGATAAATTTCCGTTCGTGCTCAAGCAAATACTGCTGAAATGCTGGTAAATGCCGGTAGTTAACTTTTATGGAACTATTACCTACATTTAGTTTAATAAAGTTATGTTTGCAGCTCTGTCTGGTTTTATTTGGGAGTATCCGAACCGTTTGACTTTAAAAGAGAAGTATTAAGTTTGCGAATAAAGATAAAGATATATTTATTTGTCAAAACATGTGTACAGGTGCAGATGTCGAAGCGTTAATATCGGTAAAACATGCTTTTAGATTCAGATTCAGATTCAGATTCTTTTATTGCATTTCCATAGTATATTACATAGGTGGTAAAACAAACTGTTCAAGTATCATATGGACCCCGTCGGGCGCAGCAATATTACAAGAGAGGAGGACCGCTATTTACAACAGATTCCACATAGCCACATAGCCACACACCTACACCACATAGGGTGTACAAATATGAGATTCAAGTAGCTTACACTCACATGCTTAAGTTATTTCATTGTTACAATATCAATTTTATTAGTTACAACATCAATTTCATTAATTTATAATGGCATAACCTCAGAATACAGAAAAATATAACATGATACCTTCTAGTCAGAGTCGACTACTTTAGGAAATCACTTGCATAAGGTCGAAATTAAAGCGCGCAGCTATCTCTCTCGCGCATCACTACATTTTTAAGCATATAAAATCATTGAGTAGGGATATTAGAAAAGTTAGAGCTTTGTTTATTTAGGGAGGAGAAACATAAAAAAAAAAGTTTTAATCAGATATCATTTATACTGGCGATGGAATTAGAAAAAAAAAACATATTTTATTATTCCTCAGCCAATTTACAAGGTATCGAAGAAAAACTTCTTTTCAAATATTTCACTTTTCTAATATCTTTATTCAATGATTTTTTATATTTAATAAAACCGGACAAGTGCGAGTCAGACTCGCCCACCGATGGTTCCGTACAAACTAGTAGATAAAATGGGGAAATCATTGTTTTTTATATTTGAGTTGATTGAATGAAAGGTAAATTGCGGTTTACGATTTATGACGTATTAAAAAAGAACTACTTACTAGATCTCGTCCAAACCAATTTTCGGTGGAAGTTTGCATGGTAATGTACATCATATATTTTTTTTTAGAAGTTACAGGGACACACATTTTACCACTTTGGAAGTGTCTCTCGCGCAAACTATTCAGTTTAGAAAAAAATTATATTAGAAACCTTAATATTATTTTTGAAGACCTATCCAAAGATACCCCACACGTATGGGTTAGATGAAAAAAACTTTTTGAGCTTCAGTTCTAAGTATGGGGAACGACTAAAATTTATTGTTTTTTTTGTTTCTAAAAAAAAAAAAAAAAATTAGGACATCTAAGTGAAATTGACGAAGAAGATTTAGTATGAAATAATAATAATAATATTGACATTAAAAAGAGAATTAATTATTGTAATTATTGAAAACTGATATTTTTGACATTTGTATTGATTTTATTTATATGTACAGAGCATATTTATCTTATGCATACCCTGTTAGGGCGCGGCGTTGCAAACATAAGTTAACATAGTTAAACTATAGTCGGAGAATTTGGCCCAAAAATAGATGAGTAACCCGTTTGTTCAAAATAAAAATGTGTAACAACCATCTTATGATTGTGTCTTTTAATGTCTACATTCAAAATAATAAAAAAACTTGTAACAAGCTAAGTAGGTATTAAAAGAGATCGCCAGTGACATGATGACGACGAATTTCTCCAAGTATTCACACCAATCAAAAGTTTGGAAACTCGTTCTAGGGAAAATTTATCTAAAAGACAGAGGTCTCCAAAGTTTAGCATAACTTGTCTCTCTGAAACTCTGTCAAAGTAAATTAGACTCGTTATGTTGATCGCTCCCTTTCTTTGTCTTTCGTTATTGTTTTACTTTGAATGCGATGAAATAATGGATATTTGTTAGGTGTTTCCGATGTGACAGTTCGAATAATTTTGATTCGGTTTGTATTACGACTTGTAAATTTATTGAAATTGCATTTTAAAGATAAAATTATCATTTTATTTGTCAAAACTTCGATGAAAACTTCTCCTTTTCAATCTAGAATACAGCAAACTTTAGGCCAAACTACAGCACACATCCCCTTCTTTTGGGGGAAATATCTCCTATCGAAAATTCGTGACTACAAAAAATAAATAAATTATGAACTTGTAGATATACAAAATTTCGTAAAGATTGGTTGAAAAATACAAACATTGTGAGTTGTGCCTATATTTTTTGCAAATAATTAAAATATATCTCTTGCAAAAATAAAAAATACGTTTCTTCGTAACCGCCAACGAACTTTTTCGTAATAATGAAGTGATTTTACTAGAATCATTCTAAAGAAAGCGCATTTATAATCTTTTACAGCAATTTTACGCATACTTTCTCACAAAAAAATGTATACTCAACAGCGTATGAAATGTGACTATAACGTAAGTTAGAATGCAAAAACTGCTTTTCTGCAGTCGGCTATTACGTTTTTCTTTAATATATATACTTATTTGTTTTATTATGAAACTGTTCCGCCCACTTCTGTGTAAATTTGGCGTCCAGTCTTATATTTTTAAGCAACGCCCAAAATCTTTGTCAGCCCTTCAACAAAATCGTAGACCTTTCAAAACATTCCCTCACACAAAGTGTCCTTATGAAATCCGCTTTCTTCCACATAATCCGATACGTTAAGTACCCCCCTGCGGTCTGGAGCACGAGTGCTCCGGACCAACAGACCTTTACTTATTCTCTAACGTACGTACAAATAGAAATCGTTTAAGGTAACCCTTCAGTGCAACTGTTCGATCGTTTGTCAATGGCGAGTCACAGAATATGAAGAGAGGAACAACACACAGAATATGTAGAGAGGAACAACACACAGAATACGAAGAGAGGAACAACACACAGAATATGAAGAGAGGAGTCTTTAAATTATATTTTTGACCGACTTAAAAACGGTGGAGGGTTTCAATTTGGTTTCATTTTTAAGCGACTTCCAAAAAGAAGGAGGTTCTCATACGATTGTATGTTTTTAGTGTTCCGTACCTCAAAAGGAAAAAACGGAATCCTTATAGGATCACTTTATTGTCCGTCTGTCCATTTGTCCTCCGTCTGTGCAACTTCGTAACTGGCGTGCTGGCTGAGAAACTGGGCATCAGGAAGCACACGCCTGAGTTTTACGAGTATGATCGCAAGGTCGCGGTCATGCGACATTCAGTGCGCGTTCTCGATGCACAATGTGCGGTACCATGAGCAGTTCGACATCTGGCGCAGCATGTTCCACGGGAAGTACAAGTGTTCTTATGATACAACTGTAGCGAATGAGTGAATGAATTAGATTTGTTTTGAGGAACATATGGAAGCATAAAGACGACTTAATGTCGTGCATAAAGACACTATTTTTTTGTGATTAAATTAAAAATGTCCAGTTTTCGGATTTTTTTCCTATATGTGTACTCTAACACAATGCTTCTTGCCAAATTTCATAGTTATAAGTCAACGGGAAGTACTCCATAGATTTTGATTCCCTTGTGAGTGTCGAAATTTGCGTTTTTTACGACATATACGGCTGTAATTTTTATTACGAAAACTGAGAAATTTTATTTTTCTTTCTGCAGCAAGAGACTATAGGTCTGCTTAGATGGTTTTAATTTCAAACCGATACCTTCACTCGTTCCCGAGATAAAGGTCTTGACACTCGGACAAACGGATAGACAGACAGACGGACAAACCCTACAAATTTAGTTAGTACACAGACTTCTTGCATATTAAGTGGAGTAATAAGCGTAGGTACCTAGTACTAGTATTATAACAAAATATTCAGAATGTAACGACTTAGTCGGGTCTTATTTCTTTCGTATTTGGGTAAAACAGGTCAAATAAAATATATTCCGAAAAGTTCTCGAATGGATATTGGAGACCACGAACTGGCAAGCGCAGCGTAGGAAGACCAGCCACAATATGGACAGAAGATATCATACAAGTGGTAGGAAGACGCTGGATGCAGGCCGCCACAGAATTCGTGGCCCTATTTACATAGGACCCAGGCCGCTTCCAAACGGTCTTTTTGGAAATTCATGGGGGAGGCCTATGTCCAGCAGTGGACTTTTTGTGGCTGAGATGATGACGATGATGATAACACGACTCGTTCTGTCAAATGGAAAAGTTATTCTTCTGCCAAAATGTCCACTGTAGCGAGTTCCGAAACTTTTTGCCAATATTTGTGCAATCTAGCAAATAGCGGCGGACAAATTAAAACGATTTTCGTCTATAGACATGGGCGGGATTGTAATTTATTGTTTTCCTCCGGCATCCGGTTTAGGGTTCGGCCACATAAGCATGGGTTAAAGTGCTATGTGCAATAAGTCACAACGTGACAATGTATTTTTTCCCGACTATGGCAAACCTAAAAGAAGGGTGTGTTGTATTTTAGTCTATGTATTTATGTATGTTACACCGTAGAGCTTAAAGTGCTAAATCGAGTTTATATTTAATGAGATGTCTGTCAAATCATTTATTATATGAAAATGTAATAGGATAATGTTATTAAGTAGATTTATTTTTTGTATGGATAAATTTTGATCAAGGTTCCTCACAAAAAACTTAAAAAGTCGATCGCAAAATACAAATGTCATAGAGATGAGCAGATTAGAATATTTTACAGTCAATATACTTACATTTCAATAAAATAAAATGTAGTCAGTAGCACAACATCTAGGAATATCAACATAGTCGATACTAAAAATACACAACACATAAAGTAACATTGAGTAGATTATAAACGTCATCGCGTTACACCTATTGGTGGCGTATGTGTGATCGAACCTTTATCAGGCGATGTTGGCGCCCATTCTAGGGAAGATAATTGTCCATTGTATTGTATTTGGATTTCTTTCTTTACTTCTTTGACGGTTTTAATGACGGCGGATTTCTGTTCGAGTTGTTTTCCTATTTAGTGGAACTGTTGGACTTTCTTATTTTTATTTTGGTTTATGTTTGACCACTAATTCCCCAGACGATAGTTTGTGGCATATGATGAAGTACGTTTAGTTATAAAACAATTAAAATAGTTTAAGAAACTGAAACAACCGACTTCAAATACGTACTAATTTTGTTTACTTGGATGACATAATTATGATTTCCTGTTTTTTTTTTTCAAAAACCAAATTACTGAACTGATTTTGATGAATTTCTATGACACGGATTTCTCAAATTAGTTTTAAATTAATAACGGAGTTGTTAGGTATCAAACATTAAAAATACAACCTCCTTCTTTGAAGTTGGTTAATGCAAAACTTGATTTATCCTTTTGGTAGATACGATGCCATAGAATTAAAATAATATAAATTTAGGCAAATGCGGAAACAAAGGTAAAGAGCTGCGACATAACTTTCTCACGTTCCCATCAAAAGAAGGTACTTATATATCTAACAAATTAATTGTTTTTTTTTTAAACTTAAAAAAAAGTAGTCAAGACGAATCAATCGAGCCCAAACTTGATGATTTTATCTTGTTTAGTTCAGAAGTTTGTACGGCACCTTCCAACTCCATCATCAGACCTGGATAACATGTAGCACCAAAGCACTCACCAAGACAAAACAAATGAGCCCAAACTAGATCGGTTTATCTAGTTTAGTTAAGAAGTTCCTATGGCCGTCTTTCGGCTCCATCATCAGAACAGCTTCATGGTACTATATTATTGTGTTTTCACCAAAGATACATATGCACACCAAATTTAAGCCCAATCGGACATCGGGAAGTGGTTCAGTAGCTTCCAAGATTGTTGCCGAACGCAAATACCTACATGCACACATACACACATTGCAAGTTACATAAAAACTTGTAAAATATGAAGCATTATACTTTGTTTGTACTGATAGAAAAGTTTAGTGACAAAAAAATGAAAATTAACGTCTCGATTGAACAAAATAATGAAAAAAATATCTACGAATTGATAACCTCCTCCTTTTTTGAAGTCGGTTAACATACAAAATAAAATAATGAAATTAGGACAGAAGCGCTCTTAATGCCACATTAGTTCTGTATCCGAACAGAATTTAAGTAATCTGAACAAAAAAGGTTACATAAAATAAATGCGGTGTTGCCAATTGTAAATCATTTCCCCGCGTGTTGAATATTAATGTCAAGGAAGGAAGGGAGTTATTATGAGGTTTGCGATAGCAACACCAGATATATTACTGGAATGGTGACTGATGTCCACATGAATCTTTCAGGTGGATAAGAATTTGGGGGAGAAAAACGGGTCATTCTCCAATCATTATTTCATCAGTATTACTTATTGCCTCGCTCTGTTAAGGGCAAATAGAGCGAGCGAGAGATAGATAGATCGATAGATAACTCTTTATTAAAAGGCCATAATGTACAAACATATTAAAAAAAGACAATATTACTATGGCTAACTTTCAATAGGCGGCCTTATCGCTTAAATCGATCTCATCCAGGCAACCATGTACGGAGCAGGACAGATACCATAACCAAGATGTATACTATAATTGTCAAAATATAGCTAAAATAATAATATGGTCTGCGTACTGTGTTCTACGTTATTAAGGTACCTATTGTTATATGTATATAAAGACATTTAAATGCCTGCATTTTACTACCAATTTGTATGATGGTAAGCGACATTGTGGTCTAAAATGTCTACTGTAGAACCCTACTTAAACGCGGGTTAGACACTTTAACTATCATTTTAGAAAGACCTACTCAGGCAGCTTATGTACTCGTATGTAGTTATTTATAAGATCGTATACTAAAATTATAATATATATAATAATAGAAAGTCGGCGAATTACCACCCATTTCTCGTTGAAATGCCAAAAAACCGTATCCAGAGATACCACGAGATAGATCCACATTCTTGTTGCGTACTGCACAAGAATGGAATTCTTTGCCGCCGTCTCTGTTTCCTGAGACCTACAATCTTGGAATTTTCAAGGCTAGAGTGAGTAGATATCTTTTAGATCGACGAGCTCCATCCTCGGCCACACCGTCGCTTAACATCAGGCGTGTTGGTGGTCAATCGTAGATCTATCTTATATATAAAAAAAAAACTGAAACAACCAACTTTAAAATATGTAATTTTTAACCCCCGACCCAAAAAGAGGGTGTTATAAGTGTGACGTGTGTCTGTCAGTGGCAACGCAGCTCTAAAATCGGATCGACTCGGATGGACCAATTTAGAAATTGGTAGACCTATCTATTTATTGCTCGAAAGAGAATTTCATTGAAAGTATTTTTATTTATGTTTCATCAAAATCGGTTCAGCCGGTTTTTTGTCAGAGTTTTTTTAGTTTCAAGGGGTTTTGGCGCAAACAATTTTTTATGTAGTCGTATACCGCCATCAAAGTACGCTGTTGTTTCAATAAGATGATACAACACTGACATGATACATCTGAATCGGCCAATCCGTTTAGGCTGTGTGTGGTCTTATAGAAACATACATACATATTTAAATACACTCGAAAAACATAAAAGTTAAAATAACTACTTCGTGATTATCTTGTGCCTGGAAAGGAGCTTGGATCCACGCTTGACTTCCGTTTCCGGAGAAGGGTAAAAAAGAGTACCTTACGACGCTCCTTTTTACTCTCCACGGCGCACCATGGCGCCGCGACGCACAGTTTGGGAGCCCCTGCTATAGACTATATTACACAAGAGAATATTATGTCAATTTGTTGTTCCCGTGTAAATGATCTTTTCTATGGTCACATTTAGAAGGAAAGAGCAAGGGGTTATTTTGTTATTTCATATAATTTTCCTTGAGCCACAGACATAATATTAAGACGACGTGTATGATTTAAAAGTACATAATTTTTTGCAACCAATTTTTTTAGAGACAATACTAAAGACAGATTTATTATTATAATTTTCGAGTATATGTATGTTTGTTTCTATAGAACATTGTATAGTCTTGACTTATTTTGATTTGCAGTGCCATTATAAGTAATTGTCGATAAAAAAGCCAGAACTAAAAACCTACAAGCATTTACTAGAGCAATGAAAAGTGCATACGGTGACTTAAACAACTATAAGAAAACTCAAAATACCTCAGAAAAAACAGCTGAACCGATTTTGATAAAACATAGCTATGAACACTCGATAAATCGATAAATCCTCTTTCAATCAAAAAAACAAACTAGATCAAAATAGGTCCATATCTGTATGATAGTCACATAGTCATTTAAATCTAGTGTGCTTGTACATACATATGATCGAAAAATATTAGTCCTTTTTAACGACTTCCTAAAAGAAGGAGGTTGTGGTCCCATATGAATTTTATCAAAATCGGTTCAGTACGTTGGTTTTTATTTCAAAATAACTGAACAAATATCATCCAAGTCAACGAATTGCGTAGGTATTTGAGTCAACTTTTTCAGTTTTTAGGGTTCCGTACCTCAATAGGAAAAAAACGGAACCCTTATAGGATCACTTTGTTGTCCGTCTGTCCGTCTGTCCGTCTGTCCGTCCGTCCGGGTGTGAAGACCTTTATCTCGGGAACGCGTGAAGGTATCGAGTTGAAATTAAAACCATATACGCAGATCCATAGTATCTTACTGCAGAAAGAAAAATAAAATTTCTCAGTTTTCGTAAAAAAAAGTTACAGCCGAATATGTCGTAAAAAACGCACATTTCGACACTCACAGAGGAATCAAAACCTATGGGGTACTTCCAGTTGACCTAGAACTCTGAAATTTGGCAAGAAGCATTGTGTTAGAGTATACATATAGGAAAAAATCCGAAAACTGGTCATTTTTAATTTAATCACAAAAAAATAGTGTCTCTATGCAAGGAATGAGGGCCCAAATTTTAAAGTGAATTAACCGTATCATGTGGGGTATCATATGAAAAAGCCTCATTAGCATAAGCTAAAACAGGTTTTTAACACATTCTTCGCCCCCTGCAGACCCTTCACTTCAGCTGGAAACCAAAACTTTTTAGGCGAATTTTGATTAAGTACAGAGTGGCCGCGTAAAGCAACGTTGACTGCGTCAAACGCCGGCGGTTTACTGACTACTACAAAATGAACGGGACGCTCGCTCGGATCCGAGTGGGAGACGCCGCTACTATAACCCCGCTCCACTCGGATCCGAGTGATGAGCAAGAAATGTGTCAAATATTTTTACGATGTATATTTTTCGGTTTATAAAAGAAAATATAAAAAAATATATGATTTCCCCCTTTTATTTAGTTTGTACGGAACCATCGGTGGGCGAGTCTGACTCGCATTTGTCCGGTTTTTTAAATTATAATGGACAATCAGGTAAAAACATCCAGTTACAATAGAGAATAGGATATACGCTACGATTGAGACACTTAATAACAAAGCTAATTTTATTATTATTTTACGGATTTTTTTCTACTTGTTTACATTTTTCGATATCTGCGGCAGTATTTTGACGTCGTGCTATATAGTTCCTTTGTTCGGCGAGTGTATGTTTTCGTATAAATACATTTTATTGGTTCAATATGCATAAACATGGCATTCAGAAAGCGGGCCGGAAGAAATAGTTGTGTGTACATCCGACTTGGGAAGATAATACTATGAATATTGAAAATATTTGAGAACTCGCTAGCTGCAACTCACGGGTTACTACATGTTCAATATTAAACAGAAACAATTTATTTATTCCAATTTATACAGAGCAAACTTAAATAGGCTAGGTACATACCCTGTTACAGGGCGTTGCAAACTTAAATAGGCTAGGTACATACCCTGTTACAGGGCGTTGCAAACTTAAATAGGCTATGTACATACCCTGTTACAGGGCGTTGCAAACTTAAATAGGCTATGTACATACCCTGTTACAGGGCGTTGCAAACATACATTTTACAAGTAAATAAAATGTACAGATTGAAACACGACTTGATAACTATAAAAATATATAAAAAATGTTGTCTATTGTCTATTATAAAAGGCAAGGGCTAAAAAGTTGCATAAGTATATTTATTTTTGGCTTCCTTGAGTAGAGATCGTTCAGGTCGTTTGGTTTGATTTCTAAAATTTATCCGTAAAGAAGTCATATTAGCATTTAGTTTTTTTACATTTAATTTCATAGCATTTACCTACGTATCAAAAGATTGCGTAATTTGGTTTGAAAACATTTATCAGAAGTCTTATTTTTTATCGACTTAGGGATTTTATTATATATTTTAATTGACATGTATTCAGGGCCGTTTTTATATATTTCTAGTTTGGCTTCAGGAAATATAATTTTTTTCGGGTTCCGTATTAAACAAGGAACTCTTATAGTTTCACCGAGTCCATCTGTCTGTATGTCCGCGGCTTTGCACAAATATTATTAGTACAAAAAGTTATAAGATATATAAAAAGTTTTTTAAAAAGATTTTCTTAACTAAATAAACAAATTTAATCTTTCTCACTTTTCTAATATCAGTGATTTAATATGTTTAAAAATGTTATGATGTGCGAGAGAGATAACTGTGCGGTTTGAGCCCCACCTTAACGAGTGGCTAAGTGCAGCCGAAAATTTATTATTTTATTAACTTATTATTTTTTATTAATTTTATTTAAATGAGCATTCCTTAGGATAATTCAAACACTTATTAATTCTCCCAAGAAGATACTTAAACGTATACTGTACTGTTTTTTTAACCGGAAAGTGTCTTTAACTACTACAAAACAATATACAAACTTATCTGACTAAATTACTACACAAAACAGTACTACGCATGTACTTGTTTTAGGGTTCCGTCCGTAGGAACCCTTATAAATTCACTATGTCCGTCTATCTGTCAGTATGTCACAGCTATTTCATTTAGAGAGTATTAGCACTAAATAAACGAAAGGCAGATAGAAGTGTTCTGTAATCCGCTGTAAAATGTCGTAGTAACATTTGTAGGTGTAGCACACCATATGAAAGGAACCCTACCGTATGCATGTCTCAACACGGTCTTGGTCAATTATTTAAGAGTTATATTATTATTACAAAAAAATGAAGCCGGTAACACTCGAAAAATAAAGACAAATCTAACAATACCAAAATCGTCGCACATCAAAATCGATCAAGCCGTTTTAGCATGTAGGAGGTAATATAGAAACAAACATAAATACTCATATCTTTTCTTATATATTATATATCTCATTTTAGGTAAGATAAGATACATACTCATATACTCACAAAGTCTAGAAATCCGTAAATATATACATGTATACAAACGGTTCTGAAGAAAAACCCTTTTTCTTGTGCAGCCGGGTAAAAATAATGCTACTCATGTAACGCTTGTTTGAAGCCACAGTATTGTGCACCATTTTGTTGCGAAACTTGCCGGAAACTAGGTAGTGCATAGATGTACATAATTAATGTACTTGCATAGTCAATTTCGCAAGTTCCTCTATGTTTTAATTAATTAATTTTAATTAATTTTCCACGCAAGGGAGAATAACAAAGAAGTCTTTCTAGTTTTTCTGTAAACCTAAAAATAATTATAGTATTTTTTTTAATTAAAAAACCATCTTCAATCTGCGCACTTAGTTTACTTGGTTGATATTTTTTTCAGTTATTTTGTTATAAAAACCAAAGTACTGGACCGATTTTGATAAAATGTAGGTATATGGGACCACCTCTGAAGTATAACCTACCAAATAAACACAGAATAAAAAAAAACATAATTGGCGGAGTTATCGCTCAACAAACATACAAAAAAACATACAGTCGAATTGAGACTTTTCGGAAGTCGGTAAAAAATTTGGAATATGAGTTGTAGACCTCGTGACCACGGACGTTCTTACAACAAGTTATTTTGAAAAAATAAAAAATGGTTGTCTGTAAAGTCGGCTTACGGACGATACTTTTACGTGGTAACGTCGTGATAGATGCGTCACAAGCTGAACGCTCAAGCCGATAGTGCCTCTCTATCGCTTGTTCCACGCTCTCGCTTGCACGCTCGGTTCAGGCGGAACGTGACACTTTTTTGTGCGTGCAGCCGGCGTTCCCACGTCAAAAATTGTGTTCTACTGAACACAAATTGCGATCACAAACTTTTTCGTAGAACTATTAGTGAGAATTAAGATACCGGTTCTCGTATGCGACAGTTCAAGTAACATTTCCCATCCTTTGCTCTATTTTAGATATTAATTCGCGTCTCGAATTTATCTTATTCGACCTTTTTGGGAGGACGCCAAGAGTGGCGTGAGATGTATCGTGCTCACTCGTTGCATAAATCTATACAGAATATCTCTACGGAATCATATGAGAGGAGAAAATATACAATTTACTGTGTATAAGTATATTACTTTTTGGATGGATATTGAGTAGAGGTGACAAGAGACAGAATGCTGACTCCTACTTTGCTCAAAAAGTAAGCATTGCCATCCAACGTGGCAATGCTGCCAGTATTCTTGCCACTTTTCCCAACCAGTGGACTTTTTGAGTAAGTTTTTATTTTGTTTGTTTTCTGTATAGATATATATATTTTTTTTTTTTAATAGTCTACTTACTTATTACTTGGATGCCATGTTTTTCCAGTTATTTTGTTATAAAAACAAAAGTGCTGAGCCGATTTTGATAAAATTTATATGGGACCACCTCTGAAGTGCCCTACCAAACAAAAAAGAATCGTCAAAATCAATTCATAATTGGAGAAGTAGTGGGCAGGTCACATAGCACGTAGAACTGATGGCCGATGGGGCCGAAAAGTTCTTGAATGGAGACCGCGCACCGGCAAGCGCAGCGTAGGAAGACCAGCCACAAGATGGACAGATCAGATGACCTCATACAAGTGGCGGGAAGACGCTGGATGCAAGCCGCTTCCTATCGGTCTTTTTTTGGAAATCAATGGGGGGGGGGGGGGGGGGCTATGTTCAGCAGTGGGCATCTTATGGCTGAGATGATGATGATAATGAAAAGGCATGGACACTAGAGACTGTAGAGCTCAAAATTTCCCACAAACATATTATATTTTTACAGCTGTACTCAGTTCTTATCTTTCTACGTAATACCAATTCATTCCAATAAGTTTATCAGGTAAATACCTATGTATATTTTTATGATGGTTAGAAAAAGTTCACCCCTTTCATTCAATCGAATTCTTCCTACCAACACATACATAAAAAAAATACAGCCACATTTGTTACGCTCCAAGATAATATTTCAGACCGTTTTGCAGCCAACAAAGAACAATGTAACATTACCACCATATCATACATCACCAAAAAATATTCCCATAGAGAGCAACACGTCACCCCCACAGCCCGTTCAGCCGTATCTGCCAGTAAGTACGCGTCACTCAATAACGGCAAAATCAACACTGCGAATAAGGAAAACACTCCGATCCACTAATAAAGTCTTTTTGGTAATCATAACTGACGATACGACACGTGATCATGATACGCGCCGTTAGTCAAATACTCTCTGCTCTTTTTACTATGGAAATTAACGTGGTTTTCACACATTTTTAAATAAAAACTAAGGGTCACTCACGTCTGTTTTGAGCCGAAATATCCGACTATAGTTTCAACCGCATTCGGCGGTCTTTTTCAAAGGAGCAGCACACACGTCACTCTCGGTCGGTGACGCGCCTTGCACTGCGACGTGCCGCTCGTGCCGCACGTGATGTCATCGGTTGCAAAAGGGTTAGGGTGGGAAGCTGGTCGTCTTGCGTCGGTTCAGCTGAAGTATCCTCTTCACTAGAACTCTCGTGAGTGTCAGGAATGTTCCAGCAAGCGGAACATTCCTGACACCTGGTCGGATTCCCGGCACCTGATGCGCACTTGGTCTATCCGTTAGACTCTGTAACGGTATTATTAAGCTGTTAGTTTATGGATCGCATGCTTATTACTTACGCTAGCTTTAAGCGTGATTATGCAACCAGATTAATAATGTCCTGAATCGTTATTCACTATTGGCGCTTGCGGCATGCGTCTGGTCAGTTCGTGAGACTCTGTAACGACACAATAAGCTGTTAGCTCATGGATCACATGCTTATCGCTTGCGCTATTGGTACGCGTAACTATGCAATTAGGTTAATATTTTCTTGTAACGCCACACAGTTTTATTGGGGCTTACATTACGCACCTAATCAATCCGTGTGATACTGTATTGATATTTGTATAAGTTGTTAGTTCATAGATCGCATGCTTAACGCTTGCACTATTGGTAAGCGTAACTATGTAATTAAGTTATTTTATTGTTGCGTCACACAGTTTTATTGGGGCTTACGATACGCACCAAATTAATCCGAGTGAATCTGTATCGATATTTGTATAAGCTGTTAGTTCATAGATTGCATGCTTATCACTTGCGTTGACGGTAAGCGTTACTATGCAAGTATGCAACCAGCCTTTGTAGACAGTCGTGTCGCCTGTGCTAAAGGAGATACTGAGAACAGACGATAAATCATACCAACACATAGTGAATAATATCGTAACTGTGAAAGTGAAAAATAACTGTAACACAAAGGCGGGAGATTTATGGTGTTTGTACATGAGTGACGGATGGCCTCTTCGGTAGCTTCGATTTATTAGGGAAGTTAATTGAGGAAGTCAAGCCTTGGTGATGTAAAGACAGTACGGTACATTGCATCTACAAAAAAAAATCTAGACTATTTTTTTTTATAAAATTGAATAATGTTAGTCTTTCACTTGTTGTTGAGTTCACGCTTGCACGTAACAATAAAATACCAGAATAGAATAGAAGCGCAAACCTATTTCTACTAAAAAAAAACTATCAAAACGTTAAAACTGACAGTTCGAAGTTATGCTTATTAATGCACTGTGCTCGTTGCATTATGCCCATAAATTTCACTGCAAACTATTATGGTGAAACACACTTCAATCCAATTGTGTTAAATAATTGAAATAGTAATTATCTAAGTGGATTTTGCAACCCTATTTTTTTTTCTTAAAAGTACACACAAAATAGATGGCATATAATAGTGTAATTCAAATTCAAATAGTTTATTATTCAGACAGTGTAAGTCCATGTTGTTAGTAAAAAGAAATCATAAACTAAAACATAAAACCGTCCGTTTCATTATGCACAAACATCCATGAGGCACTACAAAAAAAAAATGGTGTTAAAGTTTAGGTGAGCCATTATCCGTACTGCTATTACAATGCTTAGTGAAGCCATCCCAATGAATGGAGTCTTGTGATAAGACATAGATGATTGAAAGTAAATTCAAACGGTGCTGTCGCAAGCGGGAACCAACGTCGATTTCAATTGCAGATTTGATTTTGTGAGGTACGAAATTTATGATTTCTTGAAGGGAGATAGTTAAGGTACGGGGAGGTAATTGCAACTAATTTAAATAATTTCGCGCCATTTGATTATTACGAATAATGCTATCTAAGAAACAAAGCAGGTGATTATTGACAATAACAGTTGATGAACAGGCGGAGCAAAACAGTAAAATTAACTGTTTTACTGTTTTTTTTTTCAGTTACGCTAACTTGATAAATGAGTTGGCTCCATTTTAACCTTACAAAACAATTACTTTTAATGGAATTCGGGTTACGCATACTGTTTATTTTTTTAGTGTACCAGTGATGATATACGGCACTGAAACGTGGTCCCTAACTATGGGCCTTAACATCACGTAAGGTGGTGGTCAAACCCTAAATCTATTTCGTGTGGGAAAACGTATTAGGCAACAACTTACTAGATCAAAGTATTCCTGCTTAATTGGAAATTCTTTAGTACAAAGAACTTCAGCTCAAAACAATTTAAAAAAAAAACCTTTGATAATTGTAGCTTCAGGCTGCGGGATTTTATAATTATTAAGAGACGGAATCTGTTTGCTTTATAATAATTTAAGAATACTAATGTTATTTCATTGTTTTAAAACAATAAAGCCCCCATTATTGTTTTAAAACAATGAATAATGTTTTTATTGTGAAAAAACTTAAATATTTACATGACTTACACTTGAACAATAATTACAGTTTAAAAAACATAAAAATTAATTATACATTACTATCTACACAAGGATTGGAAATAAAAATGGCTTTATTATTTATCTACACGTTAAGACTATTAAAAAAACAATTTTTAAATATATTTAAACAGAAAACAAATAAAATAAAAACTTACTCAAAAAGTCCACTGGTAGTGGGAAAAGTGGCAAGAATACTGGCAGCATTGCCACGCTGGATGGCAATGCTTACTTTTTGAGCAAAGTAAGTTAACTGTATTTTCTAACAAAGAATTAATTCTAATCTAATTAAAAATCGTAAAAAAGAACGAAATTCTTATAACATTTTCGTTTCTTTTTGGAATTAAGCTCTTTTAAGGATTATAGTTATTTTAGGTTTGACTCCATTGTTTTAGCCAATACTTACTGGACTTTATTCTATACTGGAGTGGAAGAAAAAACATGGAATATACCAGCTGTTTCTCTTTCCAGACATACTGTAAAAGTTTGTTAAGGGATTCGAGGGAAATTGGCATTTATGTAGGTGATATATTAACCCCCTATCAATGCAAGCTAAGCTGTAATGATATGACAGTTTCAGTGAGGTAAGCTCAGCTATCTCTCTCGCGCATCGCAACATTTTTAAACATATAAAATCCTTGGTTAGGGATATTTGAAAACTGAGAAATGAATTTGTTTATTTAGGTAGGAGAAATATTAAATAAAAATCTTTAATATCTTTTAAATTGGCTGCGGTGTAGAAAAATATTTTTTTTTTCAATACTCCGTCGCCAGTGACATCTAAAAAAAAACTTTTGAATATTTATCCCATTATAATAATAATAATCTTTATTTCGGCTGCATTTAACCATATACAAAATTAAATTAAATTAGAAACAACATTTGGAACATTGAATTAAACAAATTAATTTCTCATTTTTAGGGTTCCGTACCCAAAGGGTAAAACGGGACCCTATTATTAAGACTCCGCTGTCTGTCTGTCCGTCTGTCACCAGGCTGTATCTGATGAACCGTGATAGTAGACAATTGTAATTTTCACAGATGATGGATTGTTGCCGCTATAATAACAAATACTAAAAAACAGAATAAAATAAATATTTAAGGTGGCTCCCATACGACAAACGTTCTTTTTTGCTCGATATTGATAACGGCAACAGGTAGACGCCTGAAATATTCACAGAATATTAAGTTATATTATTTACTTTAATAATAAATAATTAAATTAAAATTAAATTAATATTATTCCATACAATAAACGTGATTTTTTTGCCGTTTTTATAGATAATCATTGATACGGAACCCTTCGAGCGCGAGTCCGACTTGCACTTGGCCGGTTTTATTCTAATATCGATATCCAATATTTTTTTTATATTTAAAAATGCTGTGAACCGTGAGAGAGATTGCTGCGTGCGTTGAGTTTCACCATAATGAATACCTCACGTCGATCCTGATTTAGGACAGACAAGTACGCTTATTACTGAAAATTGCCATATCATTACAGCTTCAAACAAACACTTCTCAGAAAAACGCCCCAGAAGGGGAAAAATGTCTTCTCCATTAAAATCAAAGGGGTGTCACTCACACTAACTACGTATGAGTTGAATTTGACACGAAACAACCCTGTCATTTTCTCGCTTTTTAATATCTCTACTTGTATTTGATTGTTCTGACTGTCGGGAAGAAAATATGGAGTTTTAATATTTTTCACGTTGTATAAAAATAGTACGCGACAGCTGAAGGTGATAGGACATTTTTATAAATAAAATCCCTTTAATTGTTTAATGGAGGTCCAAAATTATAAAAGTTCCAGTAGACGATTGCAATCTATGTGCCTATTATTCCTATTCCATTACATTGACTGTCCATCACGTGGAAGTAAAGTCTTTAAAAAAATTAACGAATATAGAGTGCCTGGGTTGACTGATGCTCATATACCAACAATGACGAACTGAAAGATTTTGATATAAAGACTCCATGTCGCCGCGCTAAAGCCTAATTTAGATTAAAAAGTCTAGAGACGTCTATTTTGCCGCTTCGAATTATTTTGAAAATCGAAATTATTTTTATAGGTTAAGGGATCTAATTAGACCCCTAAACCTGTAACCTGTATTAAAAAACTGTGATTGTCCAAAACAAAATTCACGAATATAGTGTCCTGGGTTGACCGATACTTATCTTTACGAAAGATTTTGATATAAAGACTCTATCTCAAGTCTAATTTAAATTGAGAAGTCTAAAGACGTCAATTTTGTTGCTTCGAATTACCTATTTTGAAAATCGAAATTATTTTAATCGTGTAAGGCGTTTAATTAGACCTCATTGACTTTGGACGTTTTTGAGGACTGACGCTACATTCCGTTGATACTTTATCAAAGGTGTAACCTTTAAATTCCTAAACGAATTCATTTAATTGATTAGATTTAGATTTTTAGAATTGATTGTTTTGATTAGGATTGAATGTACGTAAGACTCGTTATAAGATAGGGGTGGATGGCGTCGTTTAGTATTGGAGGCCAAGACACATTTTGGTTTGCTGCGCCAACATAGTATATGATTCGTTATAATCCGTAATTGGCTAATATTAATATTTTTGGTGAATATTCATCTATTTCCATTTCTAATTTATTAACAGGATTTGTAAAATTTCTACGTCTAAGTATACTCTATTCCTGTGCGAGTGTCGAAATATGCGGTTTTTGCGACATATACGCCTGTTTTTTTTTTACGATAACCTTGGGTAGTCCCTTGCAACTGTGAAAAAAGATCTGCGTATATGGCTTTAATTTCTACTCGATACCTTCACTCGTTCCCGAGATAGAAGGTATTGATAGACGGACAGACGGACAACAAAATGATCCTATAAGGGTTTCGCTTTTTTCCTTTTGAGGTACGGAAATCTAAAAATATTTATGGCAACGGTAGCAATCATTTGCAAAGTTTAACTAGAGAAGTACTATATGTGAGGTATTTAACTGCTTAGTTATTTAGTCGACAAACATTATTAACAAAGCGTTACTGTGCTTCAATTCTAAAGTTTACGACTAGTGTGTGTTATCAGTGATGACATACGGCACTTAAACGTGGTCATTCACTATAGGCAAGCTATCGAAATGACTATGCTGGAAATCATGCGAGATCGAATCAGAAATGAAGAGATCCTCAGTATAAAGGCCTATTCAGACCTGAGCGTTATTCGCTACCGCTATGGGTAGAGGACAATACCGCGCGGATATCGCTTGGGGTTCGTTACCGCGCGCGATAGCGATATCCATGTATTTGGTGTAAACAGTGAAATTAACGCATACCCACTCGGATTTATCTACCGCTCGCGGTAGCGAATAACGCTCAGGTCTGAATAGGCCTAAGAGATTAAATCACAAAAATATTAAATGTATCGTTAAACTACAACTTTTGTGCAGCACTGTACCCAATTAAATCTGTGTAGAAAAACAGCCGCAACGCTGTTTTTATTCCACTTTTATCAAAATGGACGAAACATACAGAACCTTTCACAGAGTTCTATCCATTGTAGGAGTATCCATATTTGCTAAAGAGAACTGGCAGTCCAAGAAATGGTTGTTCCTTCAAATGTTTAACTTCAGCATTGGAGTACTTTGCTTCATTTTCACCACTGTTTTTGTCAGCTCTAACTCTGATAATCTATTTCTATTCATTCAAGGAGCATGCATATGGACTACTGGAGCCATAATGACAATCTCTCTCGGAATTTGCTTATATTTCAGAAGTGACTTCAGAGAATTTCTCCAAGAAATGGCCTTTAAAGACAATATGCTCGAAATGCCGTTGATCAAGTATGTTCGGCAAGTAGAGAGGGGAGAGAAACTGATGGAGCTAAAAAATATGGTGGATGAAACACAAGAGAAGCTATTGAAATATACAAGATTGTTGTTGAAAACTTACGTGGGGAGTGTATTTCTGTGTGCCACCCTTTACTTGTGTACTCCGATTTATGAAATGGTCCAGAAGCAGGATAAGAGTTTGAGGCTTTTAGGTAATTCTTTATTTCCTTACTCAAGATTCTAATTTTGACATTAGCAATTTTTTTTGCTTTTTAAAGGACTATATAATTACAGTTTTAAAATATCAATATATTTTATACTATCAACATAAACTATAAATAGTTAATTACTTTGGACAGTAGGCTATATATTGCGCTGTATGATTTTGAATGTATTTTTTTTCTTCATATATTTATTACAAACCTTAAAGATATTGCAAATATTGTTTTCTTTTTCAGCTTTTGACATGTGGTTTCCATGGTCGTTGGAAAATTTCGAAGTCTACATAGCATCGTTCATACTCCACGCTTATTGCGGCTATTTATGTTGTATTGGTAAGCATTCATAATCGATCATTTCAGAATAAAACTCTTAAGTCAATGATCCATGACTGGTCCATGTCTGATACATCAACCAACATGACTGGCTCATGTTTGGTAGTGCATGGACTAACGCCACCATCATCATCATCATCTCAGCCATAAGAAATCCACTGCTGGACATAGGCCTCCCCCATGGATTTCCAAAAAGACCGATTGGAAGCGGCTTGCATCCAGCGTCTTCCCGCCACTTGTATGAGGTCATCTGTCCATCTCGTGGCTGGTCTACCTACGCTGCGCTTGCAGGTACGTGGTCTCCACTCGAGAACCTTTCGGCCCCATCGGCCATCAGTTCTACGTTACTAAACTAACTAACTACTACGTTAGTACTGGTTCTGCACATATTAGAAAAAGATGTATTTTATAATAATCGTCACCATTTTAGTCCTCGATCCAAAGCTGGACATAGACCTCTTCTTTATCACCCCATTCTTTTCGGTCCAGCGCATCTCATCTAGTTCTAGCACCTTGACGGACTTTCTTATAAGAAATACCAGAGATAGAGAGATGGTAACTGAAAATAATAAAAAATGTTCAATGCTCGATAATAATAATAATAATAAACGGTTGGGTCAAGGGTCTGATACAGAAGGCAGTCATCCTGGACACGGCACGCATTGTCAGGAGGTTCCTCTCTCTGTAGCCCCTACCACCGGCAGCTTGAGCCCCGCCCCGCTGCCGGCGGCACCCTAGGTTTAAGTTTTTTATAATATTTATATTTTTGTATTTCTATTGTAAAAAACTTAGATTTAAGATGTAAATTGAATAAAGAGTATAATAATAAATATATCTTTATTGTACACCAAACATTACAATTGAAGGACACACGTTTTAACAAGTTCAATCTCGATTTAGTTTTTTCTCATGTACATCACTTTTGTAACCTAAAACTGATCATAAAAGTGGTGTGTTTTTTATTCTTTCAGCATATCCTGGCTTACAGTCGATAATAATACTTTTTTTTTTTTTTTTTAAATCTTTATTATTTAAAGGGGTTTAGTCACCCAATGACTATGTCACCCCCGTAACAGAATAATTATAATTATCAAGCACTCATCTTATACTTATATCTACTTATATCTTAAATATTTACAATAATCGCTTATACAATTGTAACAGCATTTTGGCTTGCCCCGATGTTGGTGAAGCCAAAATGCTGTTACATAAGCCAACATTATACAACTCATTATAGAACATTGCCTGCCTCTGAGGCTCGTTCCGGACACATTCCATTAATACATGGTGAACATCTTCTACCGTATCACATTCCTCGCAGTTCGGTGAGTCAGTTATTCCCATTAGATGTTTGAATTTATTTGATATGATGTGTCCCGAACGAAGTCTCATCAACAGCACTACATCTAGCCTATTCAACTTAGCATCCTGAAACCACGGGCAACGAGGTGGATGGCTTTGAACGGTTTTGTACCATATGCCTTTAACGAGCGAACGTTCGTCAAAATATTCATTCCAGTTGTCTTTACAGGTCGCTTTAGCTTTATATAAGAGTTCGCTAGCTAACGGCAAGCAGAAGTAGGACATTCCATCTGTTAACGCTTCTTTGGCCGCTCGGTCTGCCTCCTCGTTACCCGATATTCCCACATGCGAAGGGATCCACTGTATAATTACCTCCTTACCGGATGCCTGAAGTCTACAAATGGATCTTAGGATACTATAGGCTATCGGGTGTCCTCGAAAAGTCGAGGATAACCGAGCCAAATGATAAAGAGCACTTTTTGAATCGGATAAGATAACACCTCTGTTGCAATCCACAGACTCCAAATACAACAAGGCTTCAGATATTGCAATCAGTTCACAGTGCATTATAGATATGTCGGCACATTGAACATCAAATTTTGAACAGCTGTTCGTCTGTGGATCAAACCAAGCCGCTCCGCAGCTGTTGTTGTCCTTCGATCCATCCGTGAAGACTTTGTAAAATGAACCGTAATTATTCGCTAAATATTCGTTACAAATATTAAGCAGCTCCACTGTATCAAAATGTCTCTTTGCAGTTTCAACGCGTTCTATATTAACCAAAATGTTTTTTGATAGGTCATAACTACTCAACCATGTGTCCAGTGAGTATATAGGAAAAACTGCGCTAGAGTGCACAGGGACACTACACATCGTTCTATGAGCCTCCATAAGTAGTGGACGCTTTTTTCTTCTCCAGTATGCATATTCACCAACATTATTGAGGTTTTCCAGTACTTGTATTGTAATATTGTCACCAATAGATCTCGATTTAAGCCAAAACTTCGCTGCTAAGTATTTTCTACGGATAAAGAGTGGTTGGAGGCATAGCTCACTCTCCATGTTGTGCACGGGAGTGGTTTTAACAAAGCCTCCCACCACTCTCATAGCCTGATTTTGGACTTTATCGAGTTTTTCTAGATGACACTTGGCGCTGTTACCATATAGAAAACTACCATAATCAAATCGGCTTCGAATAATAGCAATATACAGCCGTCTAAGATGCTTAGGATGTACACCCCATTTGATACCAGCTAAAACTTTAAATATATTTAGAAATTTAAGTGTTTTGTCTCGTGTTTCGTTGATGTGTTTTATCCATTTTAGATTTTTATCAAACCAGATTCCCAAATATTTAACGTGATCAACTTGTGGTATAGTGTGATGATTGATAGTTAATTTTGCGCTATACCTACTTACAAGTCTAGGTTGACCTTTGGTGAATACGCATACCTTTGTTTTCCTATGAGATACGTTCAAGCCGATCTCTTCGACCGTGGAATTTAATGAATTAAGAGCGTTTTGCATAATAGGTACTGCATTACATACTTTTTTAGCACTAGTATAAATCACAAAATCATCTGCATACTGCGACACAAATACTTCACTAATGTTTTTACAAATTCGGATTGTGGCAGCATTAAACAAAAGTGGGGAAGCAGGGTCACCTTGGGCTATACCAGTACCAGTTACACGCGCCAGAATTTCATTATTTTCTAATTCTATAGTTAAGCGGCGTTCCTGTAAGAACACCCACAGATACCTACATATGTTAGCACCTACACCTAATGAATCTAAAGATTTTAGTAAACATGATACATTAACATTGTTGTACGCACTGTCTATGTCTACAAAACAAGCGACTGTAGGATGTCCCTTTGTAAATCCTGTCTGTATTCTAGTGATCATTCTAGACAAGTTGTCCATGCAAGACCGCGACCTTCTAAATCCTACTGTTTCATCTGAAAAATGGTTATTTTTCTCTAAGTACCATTCTAATCTACGTGTAATAATAGTATGAAATATCTTGCACGGGCAGGACAAGAGTGCTATAGGTCTGATACCAGAGAAAGATTCGTTGTTGGAACCCAGTTTAGGAATAGGAACTACTTTTGTCTCCTTCCATTGACTTGGAACAAAGCTCGCTGACAGAAATCGGTTAAGTAACGATATAAATGTATTTTTAGCTACTTCTGGGAGATTATTTATCATTGAATAGGATATATCGTCTGCCCCCGGAGCTGAATCGGACTGTTTAATGCAATTTGCAAGCTCTTGAATAGAAATTGGTGAGCAAAGATGTAAATTCTCACTAATGAACTCAGGAGCAGCTGGCGGTACATAATCTGGCGCTATGTTACACATCAGCTCTTCAGCCTTCTCACGAGCGATTCTAGTCTTAGGAAACCTATGGCCTTTGAGCCATTTCATCTTAGCCCACATCTCTGTAGATGACGTTATGCTATCAATACTGTTACACAAGTTTTGCCACGCTGTTGATTTACTATTTCTTATAAGCTTTTGAGCAGTTCGGACTTTATCTTGAAAAGCTTGCAGGTTATCAGGTGTAGGGTTCTTCCTAAAATTCGCTAGAGCCCTGCGTCTTTCAGCTACCGCTTTCGACAAATTCTGGTTCCAGTAAGGTCTTGGTGTAAACTTGCGTTGGGGGTTTTCACAAATTTTTAAGTAAGGAATACTTACATCTGCTGCTCTATTTATAGCACTGATGAAAAGATTATATGCCATTTGATGGTCTTCTGGTAAAACTAAATTACTAAATTCTCTCTCGACTACAGTTTTATACTTTGTCCAATCTGCTTTCTTAAAGTTACGTTTTTTCTTAGTCATATGACCCAGTATAATGTTAATTTTTATCTTAATCATTAAATGATCACTCCCCAAGCTTTCATTTAATACTGACCATTCAAATTTTAGAGCGTTATCTATACTAACTATAGAAATATCAGGTGAAGTATTCTGCACCATGCCACTTACTAACTTAACTCTAGTGTGAGTGCCGTCATTTAAAGAAATGAAGTTATTTTCAAACATTGAATCAAAAATTTGTCGGCCCCTGGTGTCGGATTTAGAAGACCAATTCGAGTGATGGCCGTTAAAATCCCCTGCTATTAATGTTTTACTGGTAGCTAAAGAAAATATTTGATCCCAATCACTAGAAGTTGTTCTGACCCATTGAGGACAGTATACGCCAATTATATTTTCTAAGTGATCACAGTTCAGTATTTTTATGTGAATTAAATCAATGTCAGAGTTTGTGATATGGGAGTTACACCGTTGGACTTTTAATGTTTTATGAGCCAAAATAGCTACTCCACCATACCCATCGGAGCGGTCCGCCCTGTAAGTAATATAGTCTCTTATTCGAAACTGACAGTCACTATCTAACCACGTTTCACTAATAATAGCGGCGTGTATTTTTTCTTGGTTTAGCAGGCCTTCAAATTCTGTGCTTTTAGGTCGGATACTCTGTGCGTTCCATTGTACTACATTTATAATAGCGTTTGTGCTGCGGTCCATAATTGTTTAATGAAGCTACAACCAGGCTGGTCCTCCATGTATTGCCATACCATTGATATTATCCCCTCTAACGCTGTACTCAAGCACCTCTTAATCTTGTCTTCCCACAAATTGTTTGAATCAAATAATTCTTCTTTTAGTTTTTTAAATAAAATCTGCCATGACACTTTTTGTCTCAATCTTGACCTATTTTCTTGATTTGTATGATCTTCCTTTCTACTATCACTGTCACTATCTCCAGCCGTAAACTCAAATACATTTTCTTCTTTTTCCTTAACAGTCTCTTTTTTGTTCTTCTTCTTCTCGGCTTTAGTTTTTGTCTTAGAAATAGCTTGAGATCTTCTCATAACCTTAGCGTAGGTGAAACCGCTGCTTGTTTGCGGCACTGCCTCATTTAGTACGGTTGCACGTGATGTAGACGACGTCGACTGTGACGTAGGTAGTAAGGGATCACAGGATAAGTTTAAAGGCTTGGCCGATGGTGGGACATACAAAGTAAGAGCCTTTTTGTACGAGCAGTTAAATGATGACATTAACTCTCTTATTCGCTTCTCTTTGATATATACCGGGCAAACTTTAGCCATTGTCATATGGCTACCTGTACAATTGTTGCAGTAGAAGTTGGTTGACTCGCAGTTCACGTGATTCTTTGAGCATTTTGGGCAAATAATTTTTAGTGACGGACACATTTTAACTATATGGCCAAACCGCCAACATCGGCTACATTGTGTAACTGGATATGTGTATCGGTTCACCATCACTCTGATGTCGTATATGTATACATGTGATGGCACAGATGCGCCTGCGAAGCACACTCTTACCGCTTCCCCGGGTTCCCAGTGGCCATCGGCTGTGTTCCTACGCTTAAGCCTTTTAACTGCTATGATTGGCGTGTCGCTAGCAAGGCCTTCCATTACTTCCTGTTCACTCAAATCTATATCTATATTTTTTATGACTCCATATGACTGACTAATCTCCAATGTTTTTTGGCTTTTAAAACCGTTTTCATTAAATACCTTTGATAGGGTAAGTGCTTCTGCACTATTTTCATTATTGAAATGAATCAAAACTTTATAGGCATTTATATATTTAACATTAGTAATATTGGGTATATTTTCAGCTTTTAACATTTTTGCTAGTCCAAATTGTTTCGGTAATTTTTCTACATTTGTCACACATACCTCAATCTTATTTTCAAACAAACTCATCGATTCATCTTGTTTATCTCCATATATATTCCTTTTTGACTTCCGTGCCACAACGTGCCATGTTTCGTCCGAACTTTTACCTCTCCGCTTCGTAGGTCTTTCTGCCTTCTCATTGTAACTCGCTGCCATACCCGATTGCGTGAGATCATCTGTGCTTGCAGCCATTTCACTGTCACTCAATTCCGTGATTGCATCATTCCTCGCATGAATTACCGCTTCATTTTCATCGCTATCCATAGTTATAAATAGGTACGACCTTCATAATACGAAGGACGCACTTGCTCAATACGTACTACGCCGAGTTGTTTACACTCACAGGTAGGTTAATTAAATAACAATACGTACAAAAGTTCGACGCGTCTAGCGATAACGAGCGCCCGCGCGCGACTGATAATAATACTTCTCGTCGGTCAGATTATTCGACAACTAAGAATTCTAACATTCATTTTACTGCATCTAAATGAGTTAGTGATGGAAATTAATGGGAATGAGAAAGCAAGATGGCAACCTTGCTGTACTGCTGTTTTAGCGCAGTGTATTCAACATTATGTTAATATTAAGAGGTATGTTATATGTATACAATGTTGTACGTATACAATATGCAAACGCTTGCTGGATCAAAATAAGCATGAGTTTATGAAGTTAAAACTTCTTTAGCGGCGTTGGGCATTTTTGGAATGGGTAAAAAAAAATAAACTCGCGTCAGATCGTAAGACGGACAGTTAGAAACCTATTTTAACGTTCTGCATTTAAAGTTCATTATTGTATGTACAAGTTTGTCCTTCTAGCATGACGTCATTATTTTAGTCAGAAACCTATTATAACGTTCTGCATTTAAAGTTCTTTATGGTATGTACCAGTTTGTCCTTCTAGCATGACGTCATTTCGTTGCGCCGATAGCTTATTTTCGTCACATGCACGTGAGACTCGTTAGTTAATAGGTTAGAGCACCGATATAGATTTCAATTTGTCAATCGGAGGGCGGAGGTTCAAATCCTTCACGAGTCAGTTTTTTTGCTATTTTATTTTTTAGTTATCACTTCTGCCGGCTTTCCCGGAGTGCAACACGTTGTTTTTTTAGATATAAATACTTATAGATCTACGTTTGACCACTAACTCGCCTGATGGAAAACGGCGGTGTCACCGAGGATGGAGTACATAGATGTAGAAGATATCTATTCACTCAAGTCTTGAAAATTCCAAGAATAGTTCTCAGGAAACAGAGAAGGTGGCACGGAGTTCCTCTCCTGTGCAGTACGCAAAAAACACGTGGATCTAAATCGTTGTGTACGAATTTTAGGCATTTATATTACAAATGAATGGTAATGTGCCAACTTTCAGCTTTTAAGTTTTAATTTTATCGTAAACCATAGCGACAAGAGTAGTGTTAAAGATAAAAAGTGATTATGCCACGTTTAAATTATAAATAAAATTTATAATGTATAATGGAGACATAATGATTACGTATAATATAGTTGTTTTTTTCACTAACCACTTTTCCACTCATTTATACAAATAAATAATATTGAAATCCTCAAATTTTTATATGTGTCCAAATCGAACCTACGAAAAGAGCATCGGTGCGTTTCTTTATGGTCCGAATCGACCAATTCCAAAATATTTCTTGGGCCATTCGCACCGCACCAAGTACTGCGGTGCGAATGGGCCCATTTAGAAACAGTACACGGGCGATTCACACCGCGGTTCGAATCACTTGCGGTGCGAAACGCCCAAGTACCCAAGCTAATATGTGATCATGTTTCAGATTTTCTAATAAATTAAATATAATATGCAGACCGTTCTATTTGACTCTGATATTGGTAGCAATCATGCTTGTTTGTATGTGCTCAGTAAAAATAGCTATATCGGTAAATATGCATTTTATCTCCTTTCCTTTAATTACAATCAGGTGCAGTTTAAAAAAATTAACAACTGACTTTAAAATAACGCAGTTTCGTTTACTTCTATGCAAAATATTTTTAACCGACATCTAAGAAGGGGGTTACCAATTCGGTCTGTATGTTTGTTTTATGTTTGCTCACCGATTACTCACCCAATTGAGCATTGATTTTGATTATTATTTTTGTATTTGGTAGGTCATACTTCAGAGGCAGTCCCATACAAATTTTATCAAAATCGATGTTGCACTTTGGTTTTTACAACAAAATAACTGGTAAAATATCATCCAAGTGCCTGTAGAAAGTGACCAGCAAGTCGCGTACATATGTATTGTATTGCGTATTTTATAGTAGTTTTTTTCCAATTTTTTTAAACTATATTTTTTGTAGTTCATTTGTTTTACAACCAAACCGCTTAATTAATTTTGATGAACTTTTTACGGGACTAATCTGAAAACCAGACTTTTCAAATAAAAAATGTTTTTTTTTAAAATTGGATTTTAAATGAAAGAGCTTTGAGGGGATCCAAGCCGCACCAGTCTTTTTGGGAATCTGTGGGAGAGGCCTATGTCCAGCAGTGGACTTTTTATGTCTGAGATGATGATATCTATCTCAGGTACAAGTTCGTTGCTTCCCGTGTGGTCCCATTTCAATTTGGTCCAGTTCTGACAATTGCATCCATGAGAAGTCGGTTGTTTCAGTTTTTTTAACTATAATTATTTGATTATTTTTTTAACTATAATTATTTGATAACTAAAATTTATCTGTGCGCCTGATCGATGCGACGCGTGACCAAAATGCTGGCGCGTATCTGGCCCAACGCATAAGCATTGCCCTTCTACGTGGCAATGCGGGCAGCATGCTGGGTACGCTGCCAACTGGTAGTGGGTTTGAGCATTTGGATTATCTTTAGACCTTTATCGGTCTGGGGTGATCGATGTGCTTTTTGTGTAGTAGTTTAGTTAGTTGAGTCTGTATATTGTTGTTTTTGTGTAGTAGTTTAGTTAGTTGAGTCTGTATATTGTTGTGTTGTAGTTAATAAAGGCGCTTGCCATTTAAAAAAAAAATATTTGATATAATTTTCAGAATAAACTATCTCTGGACACTATGAAGTACTACGTCCACGAGTTTTGTTTTATATTGGTGGTGCTAATGTTTTGCTTACTTGGTCAGCAAGTTGATAATGAGGCAAGTATTTTCTTTTTACCAAAATTTGTATACATATATAAATGTATTCTATCAGCCATCTAGTTCCATAGTACAAGCTTTGTGTGAAATGTTCCCAAATATAAAAAAATAGTTGTTTATTGTACTAGGCTGGAAAGTTATATTTTACCGTGGAGTGTCTGACAGTTGAATCCAGAGCAAGCGAAGGATTCAAGAAGACACGAGATAAAATAACTTTACAGCCGAGTGCAATACAAAAATTTTCATCTTAACGTAGCGAGGAATTTTTTTAGTTCACCTATTTTCTCGAGTAGAAAAATCTGCTTGGCATTTATGCAACTTTACTGGTCCTAAAGTTACATTATAATCACGTGAGTTCACTTACATGTACACATTTCATTAATTTTGAACATTATTTACAACAAAATTACGTAGTACAAAGTTTTTTTACTCTATTTTTTCTTCTTCTATTAAGGCTCTTGACACAACTCGCATAGGTAATATTCTTTTTACTCATCCAAACCTTTTTCGTGTAAATGGTTCTAAAAATTCAAAACACTGCTAAGAGAAAGTAAGTTGTACATTTTTATTTACATTTTACGTAAATATACAAAATGTCTAAGTTATTTTAATATAATATTTAGTGTTTATTTAAGCTAAGATAGCAACCTCCTTGAATCGAACTATTTTTCTTAATTTTGTGAAGGTATTACACAAAGAGGTTGGAAATATTTTGCATTGAAAATGTAGAACTCCGTCGTGTTCGAATTTTGGAATTACTTTCCACTCTAGGGAGCAAAATGAACTTTTCCACGTCAGCATTAGCCTTGGAAATCTAACTTTACAAGCTAGTAAGATGAAAAACATATGAATTGCTCGTCTGGGGATTATTCTCATCTTTTACAGCGATGTAAACTTGGCTCGCGCTCGTTTATATCTTGATTTTTATTAGGTGATATAGAAGTTATATAAGTTATTGAAGCGAATATTAAAAATATAATAATTCAAAGTCGATCCATTTGAACTTTGGTGTCACAATCATAATCTAATCCTTTGGATCCTTTAGATTTTAGAGAGAGTTTAGATTAAGACTTCAAGGGTTTGACAATTTTCCCTTGACCTTGACCCTTGATCTTTCCTTTGACCCTCATAGGATCACTTTGTTGTCCGTCTGTCCGTCTGTCCGTCTGTCCGGGTGTCAAGACCTTTATCTCGGGAACGCTTGAAGGTATCGAGTTGAAATTAAAACCATATACGCAGATCCATAGTATCTTGCTCCAGAAAGAAAAAGAAAATTTCTCAGTTTTCGTAAAAAAAGCTACAGCCGAATATGTCGTAAAAAACGCACATTTCGACACTCACAGAGGAATCAAAACCTATGGGGTACTTCCCGTTGACTTAGAACTCTGAAATTTGGCAAGAAACATTGTGTTAGAGTACACATATAGGGAAAAACCCGAAAACTGGACATTTTTAATTTAATCACAAAAAAAATTGTGTCTCTATGCAAGGAATGAGGGCTGCCTCAAACGTTCGCTCGCTCGGATCCGAGTGGGAGGCACCGCTACTATAGCCTCTACTCGGATCCGAGTGGTGAGCAAGGAATGTGTTAAATATTTTTACGATGTATATTTTTCGGTTTATGAAGGAAAATATAAAAAATAATATATGATTTCCCCCTTTTATTTAGTTTGTACGGAACCCTCGGTGGGCGAGTCTGACTCGCACTTGTCCGGTTTTTTTAAATAATGTTTCACTTGTTAATGTATTTTGTGCTAATTTTTACCAAATTCTAAAGAGGCGGAAGTAGGTACACATACTTAAACTAACTAAACTACTACACAAAAAGCAAATCGATTACTCCAGACCGATAAAGGTCTAAAGACAATCCAAATACTCAAACCCATTATCAGTTGTAATTAATTCGTAGCGTATATTTTTTAATGGTGATATTTTAATAAAATTAAATAAATAAATAATGAAATTGGGGGAGACCCTTGCCCAACAGTGGGATCTTAAAGGTTAAAATTATAATAATATAATGGTTCTATTCACAACTTAATAAAACATAACGAAATTAAATAAAAAACAAAAAAAAAACTATTAATTAATTGATTGGTTTTCTCCGACATGACAAAAATAAAATACCCGATAAACAATCTACTTTTTATTTTTATTTTCAGTGTGGGCAACTTCAAAACGCTGTCACAGAGAAATGGTACATCTTCGACCGAAAGCACAAGAAGAACATCTTGATATTTAGTATGGCGTCAAGTCAACGTATGCCTATATATATTTTTGGTACAATCAGTCTGTCTCTACCTACTTTTACTTGGGTAAGAAAATGTCTATCTTATAAGATCATGTAGCTTATAGATCGGTTTTCCAGCATTACCTCATAGCTAGTTGTCATTCTAGACTAGACATAATCTTTAACCACATAGACAGCAGACCTAGCAAACAACCTATGGACAAGTTAGCCTTTCAAATCTAAGCAATTAGTTCTGCGAAGTACATATTTTTTTAAACTTCCCGACCTTTAGAACTCCTTGATTGATTTTGCTTGTTTTTTTTTAACTAAATATAATCTAAATTGGCTTATCTTCTTGCTTATAGCTTATCAGTCTTGTTTAAAATTGAATACCAAATGCGCTTATCCTAAATAATATTATCCAAATTGATCGATAAATGACGCTAAAGCAAACATCCCTTATTTTTAAAGTACAATATTCCCATACGGACCATACGGACAGACAAAAAAAAAAATTGTTTACACATATTCACTTAGGTAAAGTTACAAAATATTCATAGCCTCTATTTCTCTTTTTTCCCCTTTGTTTCAATTTAATACCTAAAATGTGTTTGCTCAAATGATGTATACATGCTTTGGATTATAGTCTGGTTCTGATCGATTGTCACATGTTATCTTATATTATGTTAGGCTATATTCTGTTTTGTATACTTAAATAAATAAAATAAAAACAAAATTTACCAGTTGATTCAGAAATTTCTGCTCGCTTCGCTTGCTCGGTCGATCAAAGGATATCAAAATTTGTTATTGAGATTTTGACAAAGTTTAACCCTAGGATTGTAAATATGTAAATTAATACGTAATTTTGTCTTTTTCAGTTCATCAAAACCGGAATGTCATTTTTCACATTAGTAATGTCTGTATTAGAATAAAAAAAACCAAATAGAGATCGAATTGAAAACCTCCTTTTTTTTGGAAGTCGGTTAAAAATGAAGAATCATGACTGAATCGTGTCAACGCTGGTCTGACTTTAAAATATGATCTCTAATTGTTCATAGTTGATTCGTACTCGGTTTTTCTGCAGTTAAAAGAGCGAGACAAAATTTGAAGCGAGCATAAAAAAATAATAATCTAAGCTTCAATCAATAAATCGTTGCTTTCAATTGTGTTTTTTTTTAATAAATCGCTTAGATTTCGAAATTTTGCTTTGACTTTTATCTCGCTCTCTTAAACTGCAAAAGCAAACATGAAAGCGAGAGAACCAACTTCGAAAGGTAACAAAATTTTATAGTCGGGCTCTTGTTACTTACTGGTAGCACTTTAACATGCACATGAAATTCAAATTCAAATTAATCTATTTGCATGAACATAGGTAGAAAACAGTTCTTAAATTTCAAAATATAAGTATCGCTATATTCTAGCCCTTAATTCACGTTCGTGCGTAATTTTGTAATTTATGGCGCTCACTTAATATATATTGAGGTGACATGACATTATTATGTGCTTATTATTATAATGACATGTATTTTGTTTAGTTTATTGTTTTTTGACATTTAATTTTCTATTAAGTATATATATTATTTTATTTGACATAATTAGACATATTTGTATCGATTTTATTATCTTTCTTTAATGTGTGTAAATATGGATTAATATGTGAAATAAATTATTTGAAAATTGGATAAGTTTTTTTTTTATCAGCCCTGTTTGTACAAACTGTCCCACTGCTGGGAACGGGCCATCTTCTCATTGTGAGAAGGGTTAGGCCATAGTCTGCCACGCTGGCCAAGCAATAATTAGTGTAATAATATTAAATGAATTTATAGGGTTAATCACGATTAGATTCTTTCATAAAGTGTGCAAAAAGTTTAAAGTTAATGTTCCATACTCGGCCACACCGTCGCTTACCATCAGGCGAATTGATGGTCTAACGTAAATCTAGTTAATACAAAAAAGCTTAATTATTATTTTAGTTTATTGTATTTAAGCAGACGAAATAGTTTAAATATACGTGTCTGACGAAAAAAACTCGTGCAAAAAAAAATACCGTCAAGTCATTCCGAGAATACTACTTTCTCATTGGCTAATCTACCACTGTGGGGCAAAGAAACTGCTAGAAATTCAGTAAGTACAAGCGAGATCCATACACAAGATATGAGTGCAAAATCACTATTCAGTTGCGGATTACGACGGACCTCTATCGGAGTTCTAAGTTACAAATCGCGCTTTGAGACCTACAACATCAACATTGGGAACATCATCATCAGATCAGCCAGAAAAAGTCCACTGCTGGACTTAATTGTTAGACAAAAACACCAGTTGGTAGCAGCTTATAACCAGTGTAATTTCAGCCATCTGTATTCGTCTACTAACTTTGTGGCAAGACATCCTACGCTACGCTTGCCGAGTGCTAAGCTTTTCGGCCAACATTCAGTAGGCGCCATTCATTTATTAACTAAGTATATGTTTGCAATTTGATAAAATAAGATGAAATGAAGACGAGATAGTTCAAAAAACTGAAAAACCCGACTTCAAAATACGCAACATGTATAACGCCTGTAGAAAAGTGAATAGCACATACGCGACTTGCTCTTTATTATTTGGCGCGATTACTTTTCTGCAGTTGTTTGGATGACACTTTACCAGTTATTTTGTTATAAAAACCTAAGTACTTCATCAATTTCGATAAAATTTATATGAGACCACTTCTGAAGTATGATCTACCAAATACAAAAATAACCATTAAAATCAATGCACAATTGGCTGAGTAATCGGTGACCAAACATACAAAAAAAAAACTCCTTATTTTTTGAAGTCGGTTAAAAATTAATGTACACGTTTGGTTTGCTTTAATGCTTATTTTGACGTTGTTATGGAAATTGTTTACCTACTTAATATAACATTGCGCATTTTGTGATCTTACTTTACTATCAAGACTCCCTCCCACCCCCTTGTAAGAAAAATAAGACATGATCGACACCCCTTCCCCCTAAATCGTCTTACGTAATAAATGAATGGTGCCGCTGTACGTGCTATGTGCCTTGCCCACCGTCACTTCAACTTATTAACTCGTGGCACTTGTAGCGTAGTTTGACTAAGTGTTTTTAAACTCCCACCAATGTTATAACACATAATCACCAATGTCAATTAACGTTGTAAAGTACACCTATTATAACCCTTGGTGCATAACAGACTACAAACATATTATAATAAAGTGTCACTGAAGAGCATGCAGCTACCTACGACACAAGATTAATTTCTTAGTGTAGGTACTGCGCGGCACTATAATTTATGAAAAGTATACCAGATAAAATATAGTTCCTAATGTATACCTACCACTGTAATTACTTGTTGTACTTGTATATGTTTATTGAATAAAAAACTGATTGATTGATTGATTGTTAAGCAATGGACAGATTTCTGCTAGATTCCAGAAAGTCTTCGGATGGGTGTCGGTGAGTGGCATTTCTTTCTCGGATTGGTGTCGAGAGTGGCATTTCTAAGTGCTACCGTAAGTCAGATAACACCTTAAATTGTAGGTTCCGGTTGTTTGTTCTCAAAAACAGCAATGGTATAGCCAGGTCAGAAGCCTTCCGGAGGCTTTGTAACTCTGACACTAGGACTAGTCACTCAGTCTATACGATCTTACTTAATTCCTAATCTGCCGGTCTGTTTCGCTGGAATTAGTTCATCTACAGATATATTCGTTTCTAATTCGACTTTCTAGAGATATATTAAGTCTGCAACAAATAAATGCTAAATTTGTCAATATAGATGTTTGTTTACTAAGCTTGATTTTTGTTCGTGTCGACATTTCGTCCCTGATCTATGTTTTCCTCCCCCAACCCGGAACTGAGACGAATGGAATAAAAGAAAAAAATATTTAATGCGGACACTAACAAGCCGACGGAATTAGTTTACTCTAGTGGCGAAACATTCTGCCAAAATAAGCATTTCTCGCAACCAAAGAAATTCATTTTCGGCAAATTCGGGATTATTTTCTTAGTTGATGCCTCCATTTGTGTTAATGGAGACTACTCGTAAATATTCCCTCTCCTCGAATAAATCCAGATCGGTAATGTTTATTTATTAGGCTATACGGGTATCGTTGCGGTCGTCAAAATATTTGTATGAATACGGCTTTTTTCGGGAAAGATTTATGTGTTTGTTCTGTAACCATGTTTTCGGTTTAAACGGGATGCGAGTGCGGCATATGTGAATTGCGCTAATTCTGGATTATTTGTTGGGGAATAAGCTGACAAGTATTTTTATGCTCTTTTTGGCTAGCTTAACTTCTTTTTTTAAATAATAACATAAAGGAATTTTAATATTGGGTTTACAATACTAAAATTATTTTTAGACATGCGATAGGCCTCTTCCATTGATTTTCAGGAAGCCCGGTTGCAAGCGGCTTGCGTCCAGCGTCTTCTTGCCACTTCTATTCATAAGTATTTATAGTTCAGATAAACTGCATAACTGTAACTATGTGTGTGTGTGTGTGTAATCGTACAAGTGACTTATCCTAACTAATATTATGAAAGCGACAGTTACTCTGACTCTCGGTCTGCTAATTACCTTTTCACGGCTAAACGGCTGAATCGATTGCTGTTTTTGGTGCAGAGATAGATGTGAACCTGGATCCATACCCATAAGCCATAAGCTAGTTTATCATCATAATCATCAGCATTTTTTGTCACTACGCGGATGAATGTCGAGTTATAAATAAATAAATTATAAATATTTGTGGATATTTCACACAACACCATCTAGCCCAAACTAAGCAAAGCTTGTACTATGGAACTAGATGGCTGATAGAATACATATATACTTTTTTTTTGTAAATATATACATATGATACATAGAAACACCCAGACACAGAACAAACATCCATGCTCATCACACAAATGTTTGCCCTGGGTGGGGATTGAACCCACGACCTTTCAGTTCAGCAGGTAGACGTAAACACACTACCAACTGAGCCACAAGGCCAGTCAGTTTAAGTTAGTTTACTAAATAGCTGAATAGAAATAAAAGCGACTACGAATTTTTGTGACTCTATTCCAAAATGGACTCAAAAGCGTCTTTTTGTTTGAAAGTGCCTCAAGTCGAAAGTTTATGACCAGTATGTGTTACCAGTGATGACATACGGCATTGAAACGTGGTCCATATCTATATGGACCTTATAAGAAAGCTCACGGTCACGCAATGAAGAGGGTTATGCTCGGAGTCTCTCTATAGAAATGATGAGATTCGTAGACGTACAAAAGTTACCGACATAGCACAGCAGATTAGTAAATTGAAATGGTAGTGGGCAGGGCACATAGCACGTAGAACTGATGGCCGATGGGGCCGAAAAGTTCTCGAGACCACGCACCGGCAAGCGCAGCGTAGGAAGACCAGCCACGAGATGGACAGATGACCTCATTCAAGTGGCGATAAGACACTGGATGCAAGCCGCTTCCAATCGGTCTTTTTGGTAATCCTTGGGGGAGGCCTATGCTCAGCAGTGGACTTCTTGTGGCTGAGATGATGATGATGATGATATAACGTCATTATTTATGTCCAATAAGTGTGAACAAAATGTACAAGTAGGTACGTAGTACAAGCGAAGCCCTAAAAAAACATCATTACTTGATGCGCTGAAGCTTAAAATAAAATTGGCTGGCGCCGCATTCTCTCAGGGGTTCTGGGTGGCTGCGTTACTCGCTCAAGGGATCACTGGGGCTTGGTTTTTTCTTCATTTACTTTTGTTAGTTGTACTTTTTTATGTAACCCTTATATTTAAGATGAAATATTTTTTTCACCTCACCAGCTTGTCAAACGGTTAAAAACACGGTAAACAGTTGCTCCTTAAAAATTTCTATGCAAACGTCTATGTTATATTTTTGCGGAAAGTAAAGTTTAAATACATATAGTTTAAAAAAAAATAAGCGACCAACTTCTCATGGCTGCCATTGTCAGAACTGGACCAAATTGAAATGGGACCACACGGGAAGCACCAGCTTTGAAATAAAGAAAAGAATCATCAAAATCGGTTCACCCAGTCGAAAGTTCTGAGGTTAACACAAATAAAAAAAGTGTCGAATTGAGAACCTCCTCCTTTTTAGAAGTCGGTTGAAAACTGAAACAACTGACTTTAATTCAAACTCCATTCGTTTATTTGGATGATATATGTTATTTTAAAAAACAAACTACTAAACCGATTTTGATAAAATTTCTATGGGACTAATCTGAATGTACTTATATCTTTTCAAACAAAAACAAAAATGCGGTAGGAAATATACAAGCAAACAATGGAACCGAATTGAGAACCTTCTTTTTAGAAGTCGGCTAAAACTGGAATGTGATGCCGTCATACGTTTTTAGTAGGTACAAAAAATTACAGTTTTTGGAGAGAACGTGAAAATGAATGGTCTTTTATTACCGATAAATGTATCTTAATGACAATTTGTTCAATGTTCAATTTTTTTTATCAATCATATATTCTTTCTTATTTATTTATTATTATATTCTTTCTATTACGAAATTATATTTTCAGAAATAAGACAGAATTTAAAACGGATTTGAGACATTGAACATAGTTAAGATGGTACGATACAAAAAGATTTTTACCAATGGGGTATGTCAAGTTTTTGTCGGTATTTTTTATATATTTTTATTTGATAGATTGGACCATTTAAAAGAACTAATTTCAATATTTTTTTATTCTGTTCAGTACTTATTTTTTAATATTTTTTTAAAGATAAAATCGTGATGACGTCACAATTACTGCTGAATAAAATGTGATAGCCTACATGAACTAAAAAAGTATATATTATGATATACGTCTAACTTGAAGTTGACAGTGACATGTATATTTCTACAATTCTATAGAAAATTATTTTGTTATTGACAGTAAAGTTGTCATAGAGATATTGTCTATGCTTGATATTCAATGCCAATGCTGTCAGCGTCAAATTTTTTTTGTAACTGTGACGTCATTTTAAAGGTCGACTAAAGGTCAAATATTTTTTATATTTTCGCAAAAACTTGCGCCATCTCATCATTTTATGAGGCCAAAATAAAAAAATATGGTTTATAGACATACAATCTCGAAATGGTTTTGGAATCAGCTGTAAAAAATTTCTTTACATACCCCAATGTGGTCGAAAAGAGTATAATCACCTGAAATCTACTGCTGGACATAGGCCTCTTTATAGATTTCTAAAAAGATCGGCTGGAAAAGGTATGCATCCAGCGTCTTCATGCCAGTTGCATGAGGTCTGTCCACCGTGTGGCTCGAGAACTTTTCGACCCCATCGGGCATCACTTCTATGTGCCAAGTGCCCTGCCCATTGGCATTTTAAATTGCTAAATAAAACTGTGCTATGTCGGTGAGCTTCGTACGTATTCGGATCTCTTTATTTCATTTGATCACGCAGAAAAACCCCGTGTATTATAGTTCGTTGTGTGAATTGAAGTACCTTGCCACTATGCTACAATTTCTTCATGATTTATTCTAAGTTTGATTTTTTTATACCAAAAGTCAATGCGCAACTGACTGAGAGTACCGCGTAGTAAGTACGTAATTAATTACGAACTTCATTGCAAACATGCAATGAAGTTCGAGTTTGTTCGAACCCTGATTCAACAGAATCTGAGTAGGAACATTTCTTCATGAATTGAACAATATATAATAATTATAGTTTAAAACACTGAAAAAAACCGACTTCAAAATTCGCAATATACGCACATACGCGATGCTATTCACTTTATGCCTTTGGATGATATTTTACCAGTTATTTTGTTATAAAAACCAAATTACTGCATCGATTTTGATAAAATTTATATGGGACTACCACTGAAGTACGATCTACCAAATACAATAATAATAATCAAAATCAATGTACAATTGGCTGAGTAATCGGTGAACAAACATACAGACCGAATTGATAACCTCCTTCTTTTTGGTAGTCGGTTTAAAACATACGAGCATTTCCTTATCAAGGCGAGTTAATACATCAAGTGAATGAGAGATTATGCATATCGTGTGCGTAACGATATTACTGGGGAGTGGGGATATGGGGCAAAGCGGCCTTTACGATGCGTAATAACATATCTACAGAGTTGAGAAAACAAAATAAATAAAACACTTTTCATATTATAGAATATATTTTTTAAACTAAACATTATAGAATATTTTTATAAAAAATGTTTGCTAACAAGTATGATGTACCTACTTAAATAAAAAAGATCTTGCACATCTCTACTGCGGCAGAAATTTTACTAATTTAATAACCGGGTTCCAATAATTTGTAGCGATGGTGCCTTAGTCAGCTGCATGTCGACTTCTATGCCAAGAGCATAGGGTTTTCTATCACTATCAAGTTGGAAATCTATAATAACTACCTAGCTTATGAAAATATGAATGACACTTCTACTCGCCTTTTTTATTTATTATTTTAGGGATGGCGCATATTTTACATAAGTATTAGTGTTTAAATTCGATGGAGAATAGATAAGTTTGCCTATTTGACCAATAAAATTAACTTTCATACATATGTATTTTATTGGCTATTTTGTTATCAATAAATATTTGTTGTTTCTGTTCATCCCAATGCTTTTTTAAGAAATATATTTATTTAGAAACAAAAACTGCTAACAGAATTCTTTGTGTACAAGATGTAGGTATACTTAAAAGAAATTACGATGGTAGCAATAACATCAAAACATTATTTTGCCTGGAAGCATATGAAATAGTTAACAAGAACAAACAATTGGGAACTTTAAAATAAAACATGTCAAATTATAAAATCAAGTTCGATAGATAAAAGTAACAATATCTTTTTGCTACTTTGAGTGTAATGCCTACGTAATTCTAAATAAATTTATTTCTTTTTTCGTTGTAAGTTGTCATACAAAGTAATTTTAAATGTGTGTTAGCTATAAATATATATATATATATATATATATTTATAGCTAACATATATATATATATATATATAAAAGTATAGTATAAGTAAGTATAGCTATATATATATATATATATATATATATATATATATATATATATATATATATATATATATATAAAACAAATGTCGATATTTATATGTATTTATTTTTTGGGACTAATTAATGAGAGGAGTTAGCATCTAAGATGTTATTGCCCAGAATTAGGTTAAAAACCTTTTTTAAACGGTTTTACAATTTTAGTACATGAACATGAACACTGCTATCAGGGCTTATTTCTCAAACAAAGCTATATATCTACTAGTTTCTTCACATATTTTCTACAGTAGGAATAGCCTGAAATGCCAGGCGTTCAATAATAAGTATGTGTTACAGACCTATTTTCTTTAACTAAAGTGTTTTAACACTACCGTTTACTCTATTTTAATTTTATGTACAAGTACATATCATCTTTGAGTTTATGTCACATGACACCAACTGTCAAAGAAACGTTAACTTGTAATTTTTCGTTTGTTTTTTGGGGAATCAATAAGGCGGCGTTATCTCGCACAATGATTTCCTATATTTTCAAAGACAATTTATATCTCGCTCTTGATACATTTTTTGTATTTTTAAACTTACAGCTAAGTAAACTTTACAATCTTGCTGATTTTGAGATTTGTATCTATTACTACCGATCGAAAGATACAGCTGTTTAAATATAGGACAGAGAAACAGTCAGACACCGTAGTCTTCCGCATCCTTAGTAAGAAAGCCTAAAAACACAGTTTTTAAATCTGAAAATAAAAAAGGTGTTGTTACCAGCTCTGTATATATGTACAACTCCTTAAATCCCCTTCCAAAGAATGCATTGGTCTGTTAAACTTTTTCCTTGTTCTCGGTACACAACAAAAAAGAGATATTTCTAAAGAAGGCGACAATTTATATTTTCTTTCATTCCGTGAGTACTATAACACTCTGTAATAGCTTACTCGGTGGCAGGAACAAGACCGTTTTATTTATTGAGTAATGATTTAAAACCTGTCTTGGTATTCGTTTTTGTTCTTTCGAGAAAAAAAATGTGCGAATTATTTCCGGGGATTTGTGGTAATGTTTATTTTATTCTTTAATGGAATCGCGGATAAAGTGTATGATAAAATGAAGTTAAATGGAACTAAGGCGCACAACACGTTCATTGTTTGACTATGGTAAAGACAAAATTGTTTCACACTCTGTTGAAGTATATTTGATAAATAATTAATCCGTGGTCAACATTGCTGGTACATCATCGAACTATATTTCTTAACGATTACTGTATTAACCCTAAAGTTTGTTGTGTACTGTTTGTTGATCTTAGTAAACAATACAAAAAAAAAAAGCGAGAGTAGTTTGCCTGTCTGTCTCACTGGTTGTTTGTACCCTTTTTGCGATTAACCAGCTAAGCTGATTGTTATGAAATTTACAACAAATGTAGTTGAGAAACTGGAGACAAACATATTAAGCTACATTTCATCACCATCATCATCATTATAACTGTTTTTTCATAACCACCCGAGTGAAACCACTGGTCACATCTAGTATAAGTATACACACGTATGTTCAACTTTGAAATAACTTATCTGATTTCGATAAATGGTTTCGGAGGTGTCAATTATTTTGTCATATAGCCTAAGTCTGGCTAACAAAAACTACTTTATAATTGAATAAAATCAATTTTGTTTAGTGGTATTAATATTTTTAAATGATTTAGAAGAATAAAACTCCAATTTTTTTTCATTTTTATTTTCCAATATTTTATCTTCGCAATTCACTCTACGCAGCTATCTCTCTCACGCATCACAACATTTTTAAATATATAAAATCATTGGGTAATTAGAATTAATATATTAGAAAAGTGCTCTCTCTTTATTTATTAATTTGTTTTGAATTTGTTTATTTAGATAGGATAAATATTTTAAAACAAGTTTTTCTCCGATATCTTTTAAATTGACCGAAGAATTAGAAAATATATGTTTTTTTTTCTAATTCCGTCCAGTATAAATGATACCTAATTTTTTTAAATGTTTTTTCTTAAATAAACAATTCGCCTCTAACTTTTCTAATATCACTACTCAATGATTTTTTATGTTTAAAAATGTTGTGATGCGCGAGAGAGATAATCTCGACCATAAGTTGACTTGTTGTTTGCTGCTTGACCAAGAGAGTGAAGCAACAAAAAACAAACGTAATTTCACACATAAGTGTTCCACTTCTAGCCGATTCTACATCAGCAAAGACATTTCAGAAAGAATACCTCCAAAAAGCGTTATCTACGTAGTTTACGCAGCGACCAGGTACTGCCATCAAAGCTCTCATTGAATATGTAAATCGGTGGTAAAATTGAAAATGCCGACCTACCATTAGTGGAAGTAGGAGCGTTTAGGGCCTGCGGGAATTGATGACATTTTTTGTCAAAGCTATTATTTCGGCCTGAAGATAATTATGGTGATTGGTCAGGCATTAGGAGATTGGTGTTTTCGAGGGGTCATTTTGTTTTAGTGGTATAGTTTTAGGTGATTTAGTCGATTAGAAGACGTTTTAGTTGATGAATTAGATATTATATATTATTACATTTTCTTTCTAATAACACACCAAAGTTTAAATTAAATACTTATTAATTGTTAATAAATCATGAAAAACTGTAAAATCCCAAATTGGCTATTTTGTCCTCAAAGTATTTTTTGCTGTTAAACTTTTTAATTTGCACAAAAAACGTATTAAGCAACTAATTAAGCTGCATAAACCGAATATAAGCGTCAACAAGTTTCGGTTTTTATTACACGCTTGGTACGTCCGGTGTTGCGGTGCTGCTACGGACCCCGGATCTTTGGAGTATGGAAGTGGCATGCTAAAGATATAGTAAGGTACTTAGAACGTTTCTACTGTGCCTCGCCCTCTATCTCTGGGTACTGCGGCATTGAGTGAAAATTACTTGTAGATATATATAGATAGATAAACTCTTTCCGTCTTACTTAAAAATGCTAAATAAGCCCATGTTTCGTGTTTCGTTCTGTTTTCGTGCGTGACACTTCCCTTGTGACAGAAAGTGACAAGTCCTTATTCAGTGAATAAGATTTTAACATGCGATTAAAAGTAACACTGTTTATTGTTAACACCACACTAAAACACTAATTAACATAAGAAGGCTTACATGCTAGCGAAACTACAGGCGGCTTCATCGCTATAAGCGATCTCGACTTGTAGCTACAAATGAGGGAAGAGCAAGGGGATGCACGTTATTGGATACCCGCTCCGAAGGCATTCTCATTTTTGCACATGGCCTATATGTAGCAGCAACTGCGCACAATTTTTTTTTATTTTCACTGCGCGCCACTAAAACCTAGATTTCTCCTAAATATTGTATGAAACCTATATGTATACATACATATATTTTACAAAGTTAATAAGAGCTATTCTGAAGGCATGTAACTAAATCCCCATGCAACTTTTGTTCCTTTTTTGAATTTAGTCAGTTTAAGAATTTTAATAAGTCAAGCGGTACATTCAAAATTGACCAAAGAGGAATTAAACTAAAACAAAAAAAATTAATTCTTATAGGCCACGTTGCCCGCGCATCGCTATCGATGCAGTGGAAGATTTGGCCGCGCCCGTGTCACCCACCAACCATCCTTTCTTTTTCAACCGACTTCAAAAAAGAGGTTCTTAATTCGAGTGTTTTTGTTTGTTACCTCATAACTTTCGACTGGGTGAACCGTTTTTTATGATATTTTTATTTTATTTGAAAGCTGGTGCTTTCCGTGTGGTCTCATTTCAATTTGGTCCAGTTCTGAAATTGGAATCCATGAGAAGTCGGTTGCTTCATTTTATTTAAACTGTAATTATTATCACTTTCAAACAAAAAAATGTCACATCCAGACAATCTGATCCTACAACCAAAGTCATCAAGTGAAATAATTAGGGGTACCACAAAAACATTTTGTGGTCCGTGACGAAACTCGCCGTCCTATCCGTTTTGTCTTGTAGTCTGCGAACGACAACCGCCATTGTTGTCGACACTCGGTTTAAAGTTATCCCCACATTTCGCGACCGCAGAGAGGATTATTACGTTTTTTGACCAAAAAATTGAAATTAAAATTTCAGAATGTGTCGGTTTGAATGAAATACACGGTGATGGTGTTTATTTATAATTTTCTGTGTTTTAGTAATTGTAAATGGTCGTTAGCTTTGTAAGAACTCTAGTATAATTATTAGGTATGACTAGCAAATAAACAAGGTTTTCAATCTCATCTCTGATTTTCAAGCATCTACCTGTTGCAGTTATCAATATCAAGCAAAAACGAGCAAAATATCACGTTAGTTGTATGGGAGCCCCCTTAAATATTTATTTTAGTCTGTTTTTTAGTATTTTGTTGTTATAGCGGCAACATAAATACATCATCTGTGAAGATTTCAACTGTCTAACTATCACGGTTCATGAGCTACAGCCTGGTGGTAGACGGACAGACAGACAGACAGCGGAGCCTTAGTAATAGGATCCCGTTTTACCCTTTGGGTACGGAACCCTAAAAATTAGACTGGTTTGTTAAACTTAAACGCTCATTTTCATCGTTATCGCAACCACGTTACGTTCACGTAACGCAGCCTATGGAATACATACTGGGCCCTTATTCATACGGAATAAGGGCCCAGTATTTTAATGTTTATCTATGCAACGACCTCAAAATGACAGCACATTCTTCCTCGTACTTAGCTGACGATTTTGATAAAAAAAAATATTGGATCACCTCTGAAACGTAACCTACCAAACGAAAAAAGAATCATCAAAATCAATTTATAATTAGCGAAATATTCGACCAACAAACATACAAAAAAGAAAAACAGTCACATACAGTACCTACATCAATACAGTACAACATTCAGTCGAATTGAGAAGCTCCTTCTTTTTGGAAGTCGGTTAAAAATTCCCTCCCACTAATAAAATAAATTGAAAGATGAATTCTCGTCAATAGCACCAAATTCCAAATTCCAATTTATTGATCTTGTGGCCCTAGGTTACATGGTAAGTTGGTATAATTTGATAGAATTCGTCCTCCAGGTCCTGCTTTAAAAGCGTACAAGCATTTATAGAGATTATCTTATAATATATGTAGGTATGATTAATTTCATTGAGATACAAAGATAAACTGATAGATAGAAGATACACTTTCAAATATGTCAACAATGTCTTGCATAGAATAAATACAGCGATACCAGTTGAATAAATACAGCGATAAATTAATTATTAACAGCACTTTAAATTCCAAATGGCTTAAACAAAACTGAATAGAAATTGCAGACGCGTAGAAAAACTGTTTACGTATATTTAGGCATTATTCCATCCCCGATGAGTCCTAACTTATTTGACCTTATCAATGATTTCAGTTCAATTTGTAGACGAGACGCAAGAAAATGAATTATAGCTCAGCGCCTTAACAAAATCAAAAAAGGTTTGTCACAGAGGTTACTTGCGGTAGACGCAGTAGCTAACTATCGAAATTAATCTACTTATCAGTGTAATATCACTTATGTATCAAAAACTGAACAATTCAATATATGTATGTCGCAGAAGTATAATTATAGGTATGTAAAAATGCGCAGTTATGATATATTACAGTTCTATTACATATACTTATTTTGGTAATATACTTATCTTTCCAAACTAAGTATATTACCTAGTATTTTCTTGAAGGGGAGGCCTTTGCCCAGCAGTGGGACACTTCAGGCTAAAAACAAACAACAAAACAACTTATCTTTCCAAAATATGTATACTATATAGTATACTTTGGTAAGTACGTAATACATATGTATAGTATGCTTACCAAAGTAAATGTATCACCATTTTTCTCCACATTGCATACCGCTCGGGAATAAATTGCCTTGCTATAGTATTTGTACCCAGAGAACTACGTCTAGCCCGGGTATCTGGCTACAGTATCGCTTTCCATCAGGCGACCTGGTCAAACGTAGAGCTATTCTATATTTAAAAATAAAGTGTAGATATCTTCTCTATTATGCGGTGTCGTCAGCAAAACATCAATCGAAGCGTTAAAAATGAGGCACAAAACAGAAAAAATAAACAAAATTAAAGCGAAGAGAAAACAAACAGCGAGAGTTTAAGATTTATTCGCCAATTTTGAAAATAAATAAAATCCTCTGTCATTTTATAAAAATATTGCCACTGGTTTTAATATTTTTAGCGTTTCATAAACACAGCAAGGAAGCCTTGTGTGATAATTGCTCAGTATTTTCGTTATCTTACTTATTACTACTTACTAGTTCTACTGTTGAAAGTCGTGTGTCAGTGCACTGAGCTCTTCTCCCTAGAATATTAGAAATTAAATCTCGCTGGAAACGTTTTCCTTAATACAGCAATTCTTGCACACTAAAATCACGAGGTTGCTTGAAAGAGATTGGTTTTTCATATTAATTAGTATTTTATATATAGCACACGTCGGACACTCCATATAAAGACGCGCTATTCAGTGACATACGTAAGTGACGTGTGTATATAGCACTTACATGTATAAAGTTATGGTCGTCGTTCGATTGCCGGTCGCTCGTGACGTCAGTTGGAATTAGAACGCTTGAAGCTCACAATGCTTGTGTCAATTGAAAAATAAAAGCGCCGTGCCGCCAAAGTCCGGCAAATGACAGTGCGAGCGTGGGGAGCGGGTGAGGAACCCGAGATTGGCGGGATGTGGAGTGTGTTAAAGTGTTAGCAAAAAAAGAGTTATGTAAGCATCGAATCTGTCTATCAATTACTTGGTGACTGCACAACAATATTCGACATTGCGTTGATATATTATTTTGACGTTTATATTTTTTTGGTTTTTTATCACAATTCACTTATTATTAAATGTTATTGGTAGTGAAAAAGATAATGCAGGATAGTGGTCAAAAACGAGGGACGCAGGTAGTAAAAAAAAATATTTTCAACATAATATATGTACATAATGGAAATATTCTGATGACTGTAATATATTTCTATGTTCCAGGAACAAAAACTAAAGTGTTTAGTAAATTTAATGTTTAATTTGGGATATATTATTAAACATTTAGCTTACTTAACTTACCAAATTAAGCATTTAGCTTACTAAACTTACACTTTAGTCACAATCTAATATGAACTTAATTCAGGCATCCTAAAACACATTATCTACTGAACCCTACAATACAGCTGTTTCGACACACATGTCATGTGTTATTCCAATTTACTTTATGTATGCTGCATAGCTAGCGGCGGTTAGTTTTCCAATATAACGCAATTTCTGATATTTTATGCTCGATATGAATATATTGCGATATTTTAAGCCTTATTGATATGTATTAAAAATTTACACAAATAAGGTTTTTTATTTAAAAATCGGTATGAATGAATCAGTATGGTCAATTGTTAAATTAAATTCAAAGTAAAATAATTTGGGGTAAATTCTGCACTACTAAACTAAAATTCAAATTTATAAAATTTTAAGAGAGAATTTTCATAGTTTTTTGAATTAAGTTATTTTAAAATAATAGTGGTGCCTTCGGAATTGGCCACTTGTATCTAAATCATTGTTTTACTGTTTTGCTGACAGATTTTTTGAAATAAAACAACCATTCATAGAATTCGCACAAGTCCAAACAACCACATTCGTAGCACTCGTAGCACTCGTAGCGTTTCTATATACTTCGTAGCACTTTGGATGTAGTAAAGTTTATTCGAATGAGAAATGTGACTTTTCTGTAAAATTATGATCGGTATAATTAATTTAATCTGAGTTTTTAAGACGATTGACAATTAGAAATGTTATTATGCCCAAGAAATAAGTCGGAGTCATATATTATGATATTGAGTGTCTTTCTATTCTATTGTAGTATAATTCACGCGTTCAAAATATTACGTTTTGTTTCTTCATATCTGACTACCGAAACTTTTTTTACCCCTTTGCGCGTCGTAAAGGAGGGTAATGTGTATATCAGTCTATGAGTATGTATGTTTGTTTCTTTGTGGCATTGTAGAGACCAAACGCGTGGACCAATTTTGATGATTCTTACGTCAATCGATTTGTTTTAACTATCCAAATGTTACTAAAGACATGACAGTTATCAAAATTAACATGGCGTCAATGAGACGCCATATTAAGAAAAATAAATAATTATAGTTTAAAACACTGAAAAAAACCGACTTCAAAATACGTTATTCTTTTACTTCGATGACATTTTTTCATTAATGTTGTTTTTAAAACCAAAGTGCTGAACCAATTTTGATAAAAATTATATGGGACCTCTGAGGTATTACCTACAAACAAAAAATAATCATCAAAAACAATTCATTATTGACGGAGTAATCGAATCGATGAACAAACATACAAAAAAACAGACGAATTGAGAACCTCCTTCTTTTTGGAAGTCAGTAAAAAAATGGAAATTTACGTAGTGTATCGGGTGAGGTATCATTGAATAGGGATTTGAAAATCATTATTTAGAGTTTGAAGTTGCAGTGTGTTATAGCGAACACACTAATACCATTCCAGTTGAAGCTAAAGCCAAAAATAAGCGAGCAACTGGGCTACATCTTGTGGAACACGTTCAAGGGCCTCGTTGTAGCATTGTTTCCATTTTAATATGGCATTTTGGGAAAGATTTCGCTTACTTGACTTTTTCAGATGAAAATAGTTATTATGAGACAAAAACTATTCAAAAATTGTTTTTGTATCTAATTTAAGAAAGAGTGGCAGTAATTTTCATCGTTTATATCCTGTAACGTATATTATAATGTTGTTTCTGTTGTCATTGTTAACTTCTATACTATAGTAACGAAAACGATTGTATAGTATATTATAGTTTTTTTTTTTTTTTTTTATGTAGAAATAGGTTCGCGCTTGACCGCCAACTCGCCTGATGTTAAGCGACGTTGCGGTCTACGATGGAGCGCGCTTACCTAGAAGAAACCAATTCACTCGCGATTTAAAGACACCCAGATTATATCTATCGGGAAAGACCCACTCAGGAAGCGCATTCCACATTCTAGCAGTCCGCACTATGAATGTGGAACTAAAGCGTTTCGTTCGCGTTTTTGGGATATCCACCATGAAACGGTGACGCTTTTTCGTGTTTCTAACCGTCCTATAGAAAAAAGGGCTAGAAGGAATTAGATCATGCAGATCAGATGCACACTCACCGAAATGGATCCGGTAAAAAACCGACAAGTTAGCAACCTCGCGACGATGTTCCAAGCTTTGAAGCCTAGCTTTTACGAGGGATTCGTCGCCAATTAGCTTCCGGGCACGTTTCTCTATAGATTCCAACGCCTGGAGTTGGTATTTCGCCGATCCATCCCAAAGATGCGAACAATACTCCATGCACGACCGAACTTGTGCTTGGTAAAGTGTGAGCAACTGTTCCGGCGTGAAGTACCGGGGTAGTAGTCGAAATGATACTCAGCTTTTTGGCAGCTAGTTGAGCTTTAGACTCAATATAGGAGCCAAAATTGAGGGTTGATGTTAGAGAAACACCCAAGAGCTCAAGGCGGTCTGTTACCGGCACCGACTCATCTCGGAAAGTAGGAGCCAGTTTGAAGGGGCTCCTTTTGGCGGAGAATAGACACACCTGGGTCTTAGCTGCATTGAATCTGACAAGATTGGCATCACCCCAATCGGAGACTGCCTTAAGTGACAGATTCAAGCGCTCGACCATAGCCTCTCTTAAAGACTGGATTTCAGGTCCACTAGCCCGTGGACCGGACACGTAGCTCTCTACAACAGTGCTGTCATCTGCGTACCCAAAGACACCGGGCTTCAGCAGTCCGTTGATGTGCAGCAAGAGAAGTGTCGCAGAGAGCACAGATAGTCAATGTAAAAAAAAAAGGTGTTTTCAAGGGTCATCACGAATCGTCTTGAACGCAGGTTTGATGACTTCCAGCCTCCTGAACAAGCCGGTTTCCGAAAAGGTTATAGTACCATAGACATCCACACGCTGCGGCAAGTGATATAGAAGACCGAAGAGTATAACTTGCCCCTTTGCTTAGCGGTTGTGGACTATGAGAAAGCCTTTGATTCGATCGAGACCTGGGCGGTGCTTGAGGCTCTCCAGCGATGCCGTATTGACTATCGGTATGTCTAAGTGCTGAAGTGTTTGTTCAACAATGCCACCATGTCAGTCCGAGTACAAGACCAGAATTCAGAGGCAATTCCATTGAAGAGAGGCGTGAGGCAGGGAGACGTTGTCTCTCCGAAACTGTTTACCGCCGGTTTGGAAGATGCCTATAAGCTTCTGGAATGGAAAGGGCTCGGCATCAATATTAACGGCGAGTACATCACTCACCTTCGGTTCGCCGACGATATAGTAGTCATGGCAAAGTCTATGGAAGAGCTCAGTACGATGCTCGAAGACCTCAATAGAGTTTACCAAAGCGTGGGCTTCAAAATGAACATGGACAAAACGAAGGTTATGTCGAACGTCCATGTAGTGCCCACCCCAATATCTGTGGGGAACTCCACTCTTGAAGTTGTTGACGAATACGTCTACCTAGGACAAACGGTCCGGTTAGGCAGGTCCAACTTTACGAGGGAGGTCAATCGTCGTATCCAACTCGGCTGGGTAGCGTTCGGGAAACTTAAAAGCGTCTTCTCTTCCAATATTCCCCAGTCCCTCAAGTCGAAAGTTTACAATCAGTGTGTGTTACCAGTGATGACATACGGCACTGAAACGTGGTCCCTAACTATGGGCCTTATAAAGAAGCTCAAGGTCACGCAACGAGCCATAGCTCGTCGTCGTCGTCGATCTCGTAGAGAGACTCCGAGCATAGCTCTCTCCATAGAGAGAGCTATGCTCGGAGTCTCTCTACGAGATCGAATCAGAAATGAAGAGATACGTAGACGTACAAAAGTCACCGATTTAGCACAGCGGATTAGTAAGTTGAAGTGGCAGTGGGCAGGGCACATAGCACGTAGAACTGATGGCCGATGGGGCCGAAAGGTTCTCGAGTGGAGACCACGTACCGGCAAGCGCAGCGTAGGAAGACCAGCCACGAGATGGACAGATGACCTCATACAAGTGGCGGGAAGACGCCATGCAAGCCGCTTCCAATCGGTCTTTTTGGAGATCCATGGGGAGGCCTATATCCAGCAGTGGACTTCTTATGGCTGAAATGATGATAATGATGATGAAAAAAAAATATGTTCAATTTCGTATGAAAAAGGAGTGAGGTAACTTTTTGTTATTTGATATTTTGCTCTTTGATAAAAGATGGAGACCGCAATCTCGAAAGCACTTAAATTATAGTTTAAAAAATTGAAACATCAGACTACAAAATACGCCACCTCAGAGTATTACCAATCATACAAAGAAATGATCAAAATCATTTATAATTAGTAAAGTAATCGCGCAACAAACATACAAATATATCTAATGGTGAATTGAGGAACCTTTTTGGAATCCAGTTAAAATGGAAACCCTTGCTACTAAAAAAAAGTTTACCAGCCAATTTTCACACCTAGGCAGACTGTAAGGTTTTTAACAAAACAAAAAATATAATGAAACACAAGGGCGAAGGGATAAAAAGTTTATTATAATCCAACTTTAGGGAGCCGACTCATCAGAACTGGAGATGGAACCAATTTCAAAAGGCCCACAGTCATTGAAAAAAAGTCAACAACACACTAACACGAAAAAAATGGTTTGTATGTCCGTGTATAAGAATACAAACTTTTATCAAGAAAATGAATTGTAGAATAACAAGTATGCTTACAACAATGAGGACTTACTTAAAAACATTCTTCTTTCTTGCCTTTAGTCTTGTTTAGCCGCTTTAGTCAGTAAAATATCTTCAATGTTAAGCTTGTACGCAACTCAAAAAAGTACAGGTAATGTAACGAGGCAAACTTTGCTAAAGTTATAGATAAGGAAATCGAAATAATTTGCAATAACAAGAAATAAAAAAAAAATTGTGAGCGAAAAGAATGGAAGAAAGATTTAAGCATGAATTCCATGAAGTTTTTAAGCTATTGCATAGCTTCTATCGCGGGCCTTGAGCGTGGAGACCGAATCCAGAAATTCCGTAACGAAAATAACCTAACACACCGCGCGTAAAGCTATTATGCAATAGCTTTACCTCGGCAGTCTCCGACTGCCACACGTCTTTTTATTTTTTTAAAGTAAGTAAGACGTGTTGTATTTTACGGTATTGACAAAATTTTACTACTTATTTATATTATATACCTACTTACTTTTCATAAATTCAGATACCAAATCAACTGTCTCTTATCATCAGTCTTTGGAACATGTAAAGGCACATTTCGATTTCAGAATCCTTCGGAATGAGGCGATTTTATTTCATATAACAGAGTGAAGAGAGAAAAAAAACAAAACAGTACTGTTTAGAATCCCAATCAAAGAATTAAATTTAAACTAAAACAGAAACAAACAACAAAACGGTCGTCAATCAAAGCCACATCACTATTGCATCACCGCACTTTGTGTAGAAACTGCTCTGTAGATGCGATGAACAAAATGAGTGTTCAAAACATGACCTAGTACATATAGATCGCTGGGCCCAATCCTATGTGTATAGCACATAATCAGCACCCTGAACCGGCGATGTCACGCCGTTAGAGAACGGTATTGATGCCGACACCGTTTTTTAACAAACCGTCGACACCGGATAACAATTATTATGACAGTACCGCATCTCTGGCGCCGGTAAAATTTAATAGCGTTGCATGCCGGTGCCGCATAATCCGGCACTAGTTAATGACCTCGGTGACGTATCATAGACAAAATTCACAAGCGAATCAGCGGGCAAAAGCTAAGCAGTAATAAAAAACAAATGAAGTCTTCCCCAATTAAGTTAATTGAGTTTGGGCGACCGCTGTGATTGGTTACGTCGGTTTATGGCACTATGAATTGTAATTGCGTATTATATGTCGCTCCGGAGGGTCCTAGTCAGCAGTTTCGCTTCGTATTGAACTGGTGGCCGTGGTCAGGTGAAGCGGTGGTGCATAAATAGCTTGCAATTATCCTGTAAGGATCAAGAATCAGGTTCAACGTATGTTGACTATTAAACTTGATACTTGTGCGGAGTTTTCGCATAAGTATCAGGTACGAGTATCACCAAACCATTAAGTACCACATTAGCCTGTTAGTTTGAAAGTTCGCGCCATTTAGTTTTTTATACTAACTAAATCTACGTTTCATCACCAACTCACCTGATAGTAAGCGACGATATGGCCGAGGATGGAACACGTAGATATAGAAGATATCTATTCACTCCAACCTTGAATATTCTAAGGTTAAGTTCTCAGGAAACAGAGATGTATGGACTTAGTTGGATGTTCAGGAGAATGTTAAAGTGCCAATGATCAGCTTTAAAGTTGGTTGTATTATTTAGTACAATCAGCCTACGAATTTAACGAAATAGCGCCGTCAAGGTCGAGATTAAAGCGCGCAGGTGTCTCTCTTGCGCATACAACTTTTTTAAACAAATAAAATCATTGAGTGGGGATATTAAAAAAGTAAGAGCTAAATTTGTTTATTTAGAGAGGGACACATTAAAAAAAAGTTTAATCAGTTATAATATACTGGCGACGGAATTAGAAAAAAAAAACATATATTTTCTTATTCCTCAGCCAATTTAAAAGATATCGAAGGAAAACTTGCTTTTATATATTTCTCCTGTCTAAATAAACAAATTCAGCTCACTCAGCCTTCCAAACGGGGTAAAACAACTATACCGGCGTGAAGTTGGCGGCCAAAAAAATCTGCCATATATAACCCGACCAAATTAGAGAGGTCATTTTCAAAATTTTAAAACTGAAACAATTCTTGATTTTTACAGTATATAATGAAAACTTGTAACTGATAACTGATAAAGAAAATTACTTCAGATCGAAATCTTCGTTTGATATCGTGTAATTTAAACATTTTCTCGCTATAGCGATGGCTGATATTGTATAGCGACCTGTAGGGCATTCCAAACTGCTGAAAACTACCTGAAACGCAAAGTGATTGATACACAGTTTACCAAAAGTAGAAAACAGCTGTTGCTGAAACTTTTCTTTACTCTAAAATAGACAGGTAAACTTGGAACTTGGATTTTCAAAACGTAAGTTTCTCGTTGATGATTTGAGATATCTAAACCCCTGAAAACTGAAACAATTCTTGATGTTTTCAATGTATATTGAAACCTTGCAACCAAAAAATCTATGCAAAAAGTGGCTAGAAGCGAGTTTAATCGTCTATTATGTCTTAAATCCGAAGATAGAAAAAATTTCATTTTCAACATCGATTTTCATACAAAAGTTGTATGAGTTTCCCCTGAAAATTGGATTTTTGTGTACGCCAAATCAAAGCATTTACATATATACTTAAATGATGAAAGCCACAGAGTGGCTAGAACACTACTTGAGGTCGAGATCTTCGTTAGATAACGTGTAATTTAAACATTTTCTCGCTATAGCGATGGCTGATATTGTATAGCGACCTGTAGGGCATTCCAAACTGCTGAAAACTACCTGAAACGCAAAGTAATTGATACACAGTTTACTAAAAGTGGAAAACAGCTGTTGCTGAAACTTTTATTAACCCTAAAATAGACAGGTAAACTTGGAACTTGGATTTTCAAAACGTAAGTTTCTCGTTGATGATTTGAGATATCTAAACCCCTGAAAACTGAATCATTTCTTGATTTTTCCAATGTATATTGAAACCATGCAACCAAAAAATCTATGCAAAAAGTGGCTAGAAGCTAGTTTAATCGTCTATTATGTCTTTAATCCGAAGATAGAAAAAAATTCATTTTCAACATCGATTTTCATACAAAAGTTGTATGAGTTTCCCCTGAAAATTGGATTTTTGTGTACGCCAAATCAAAGCATTTACATATATACATAAATGATGAAAGCCACAGAGTGGCTAGAACACTACTTGAGGTCGATATCTTCGTTAGATAACGTGTAATTTAAACATTTTCTCGCTATAGCGATGGCTGATATTGTATAGCGACCTGTAGGGCATTCCAAACTGCTGAAAACTACCTGAAACGCAAAGTAATTGATACACAGTTTACTAAAAGTGGAAAACAGCTGTTGCTGAAACTTTTCTTAACCCTAAAATTGACAGGTAAACTTGGAACTTGGATTTTCAAAACGTAAGTTTCTCGTTGATGATTTGAGATATCTAAACCCCTGAAAACTGAATCATTTCTTGATTTTTCCAATGTCTTTTGAAACCTTGCAACTAAAAAATCTATGCAAAAAGTGGCTAGAAGCGAGTTTAATCGTCTATTATGTCTTTAATCTGAAGATAGAAAAAATTTCATTTTCAACATCGATTTTCATACAAAAGTTGTATGAGTTTCCCCTGAAAATTGGATTTTTGTGTACGCCAAATCAAAGCATTTACATATATACATAAATGATGAAAGCCACAGAGTGGCTAGAACACTACTTGAGGTCGAGATCTTCGTTAGATAACGTGTAATTTAAACATTTTCTCGCTATAGCGATGGCTGATATTGTATAGCGACCTGTAGGGCATTCCAAACTGCTGAAAACTACCTGAAACGCAAAGTTATTGATACACAGTTTACTATAAGTGAAAAACGGCTGCTGCTGAAACTTTTCTTAACCCTAAAATAGACAGGTAAACTTGGAACGTGGATTTTCAAAACGTAAGTTTCTCGTTGATGATTTGAGATATCTAAACCCCTGAAAACTGAAACAATTCTTGATTTTTACAATGTATATTGAAACCTTGCAACCAAAAAATCTATGCAAAAAGTGGCTAGAAGCGAGTTAATTCGTCTATTATGTCTTTAATCCGAAGATAGAAAAAATTTCATTTTCAACATTGATTTTCATACAAAAGTTGTATGAGTTTCCCCTGAAAATTTGATTTTTGTGTACGCCAAATCAAAGCATTTACATATATACATAAATGATGAAAGCCACAGAGTGGCTAGAACACTACTTGAGGTCGAGATCTTCGTTAGATAACGTGTAATTTAAACATTTTCTCGCTATAGCGATGGCTGATATTGTATAGCGACCTGTAGGGCAATCCAAACTGCTGAAAACTACCTGAAACGCAAAGTAATTGATACACAGTTTAATAAAAGTGAAAAACGGCTGCTGCTGAAACTTTTCTTAACCCTAAAATAGACAGGTAAACTTGGAACTTGGATTTTCAATACGTAAGTTTCTCGTTGATGATTTGAGATATCTAAACCCCTGAAAACTGAAACAATTCTTGATTTTTCCAATGTATATTGAAACCTTGCAACCAAAAAATCTATGCAAAAAGTGGCTAGAAGCGAGTTTAATCGTCTATTATGTCTTTAATACGAAGATAGAAAAAATTTCATTTTCAACATCGATTTTCATACAAAAGTTGTATGAGTTTCCCCTGAAAATTTGATTTTTGTGTACGCCAAATCAAAGCATTTACATACATACATAAATGATGAAAGCCACAGAGTGGCTAGAACACTACTTGAGGTCGAGATCTTCGTTAGATAACGTGTAATTTAAACATTTTCTCGCTATAGCGATGGCTGATATTGTATAGCGACCTGTAGGGCATTCCAAACTGCTGAAAACTACCTGAAACGCAAAGTAATTGATACACAGTTTACTAAAAGTGAAAAACGGCTGCTGCTGAAACTTTTCTTAACCCTAAAATAGACAGGTAAACTTGGAACTTGGATTTTCAAAACGTAAGTTCCTCGTTGATGATTTGAGATATCTAAACCCCTGAAAACTGAAACAATTCTTGATTTTTCCAATGTATATTGAAACCTTGCAACCAAAAAATCTATGCAAAAAGTGGCTAGAAGCTAGTTTAATCGTCTATTATGTCTTTAATCCGAAGATAGAAAAAATTTCATTTTCAACATCGATTTTCATACAAAAGTTGTATGAGTTTCCCCTGAAAATTGGATTTTTGTGTACGCCAAATCAAAGCATTTACATATATACATAAATGATGAAAGCCACAGAGTGGCTAGAACACTACTTAAGGTCGAGATCTTCGTTAGATAACGTGTAATTTAAACATTTTCTCGCTATAGCGATGGCTGATATTGTATAGCGACCTGTAGGGCATTCCAAACTGCTGAAAACTACCTGAAACGCAAAGTAATTGATACACAGTTTACTAAAAGTGGAAAACGGCTGTTGCTAAAACTTTTCTTAACCCTAAAATAGACAGGTAAACTTGGAACTTGGATTTTCAAAACGTAAGTTTCTCGTTGATGATTTGACATATCTAAACCCCTGAAAACTGAAACAATTCTTGATTTTTCCAATGTATATTGAAACCTTGCAACCAAAAAATCTATGCAAAAAGTGGCTAGAAGCGAGTTTAATCGTCTATTATGTCTTTAATCCGAAGATAGAAAAAATTTCATTTTCAACATCGATTTTCATACAAAAGTTGTATGAGTTTCCCCTGAAAATTGGATTTTTGTGTACGTCAAATCAAAGCATTTACATACATACATAAATGATGAAAGCCACAGAGTGGCTAGAACACTACTTGAGGTCGAGATCTTCGTTAGATAACATGTAATTTAAACATTTTCTCGCTATAGCGATGGCTGATATTGTATAGCGACCTGTAGGGCATTCCAAACTGCTGAAAACTACCTGAAACGCAAAGTAATTGATACACAGTTTACTAAAAGTGGAAAACGGCTGTTGCTAAAACTTTTCTTAACCCTAAAATAGACAGGTAAACTTGGAACTTGGATTTTCAAAACGTAAGTTTCTCGTTGATGATTTGACATATCTAAACCCCTGAAAACTGAAACAATTCTTGATTTTTCCAATGTATATTGAAACCTTGCAACCAAAAAATCTATGCAAAAAGTGGCTAGAAGCGAGTTTAATCGTCTATTATGTCTTTAATCCGAAGATAGAAAAAATTTCATTTTCAACATCGATTTTCATACAAAAGTTGTATGAGTTTCCCCTGAAAATTGGATTTTTGTGTACGTCAAATCAAAGCATTTACATACACACATAAATGATGAAAGCCACAGAGTGGCTAGAACACTACTTGAGGTCGAGATCTTCGTTAGATAACATGTAATTTAAACATTTTCTCGCTATAGCGATGGCTGATATTGTATAGCGACCTGTAGGGCATTCCAAACTGCTGAAAACTACCTGAAACGCAAAGAAATTGATACACAGTTTACTAAAAGTGGAAAACGGCTGTTGCTGAAACTTTTCTTAACCCTAAAATAGACAGGTAAACTTGGAACTTGGATTTTCAAAACGTAAGTTTCTCGTTGATGATTTGACATATCTAAACCCCTGAAAACTGAAACAATTCTTGAATTTTCCAATGTATATTGAAACCTTGCAACCAAAAAATCTATGCAAAAAGTGGCTAGAAGCGAGTTTAATCGTCTATTATGTCTTTAATCCGAAGATAGAAAAAATTTAATTTTCAACATCGATTTTCATACAAAAGTTGTATGAGTTTCCCCTGAAAATTGGATTTTTGTGTACGCCAAATCAAAGCATTTACATATATACATAAATGATGAAAGCCACAGAGTGGCTAGAATACTACTTGAGGTCGAGATCTTCGTTAGATAACGTGTAATTTAAACATTTTCTCGCTATAGCGATGGCTGATATTGTATAGCGACCTGTAGGGCATTCCAAACTGCTGAAAACTACCTGAAACGCAATGTAATTGATACACAGTTTACTATAAGTGAAAAACGGCTGCTGCTGAAACTTTTCTTAACCCTAAAATAGACAGGTAAACTTGGAACTTGGATTTTCAATACGTAAGTTTCTCGTTGATGATTTGAGATATCTAAACCCCTGAAAACTGAAACAATTCTTGATTTTTCCAATGTATATTGAAACCTTGCAACCAAAAAATCTATCCAAAAAGTGGCTAGAAGCGAGTTTAATCGTCTATTATGTCTTTAATCCGAAGATAGAAAAAATTTCATTTTCAACATCGATTTTCATACAAAAGTTGTATGAGTTTCCCCCGAAAATTGGATTTTTGTGTACGCCAAATCAAAGCATTTACATATATACATAAATGATGAAAGCCACAGAGTGGCTAGAACACTACTTGAGGTCGAGATCTTCGTTTGATATCAAGTTATTAAAACATTTTCTCGCTATGGCAAAGGCTGATATTGCATAGCGACCTGTAGGGCATTCCAAACTGCTGAAAACTCGATGCTTGTATGAAAATCGATGTAAAAATGGATTTTTTTCTATCTTCGGATTAAATACATAATAGACGATTAAACTCGCTTCTAGCCACTTTTTGCATAGATTTTTAGGTTGCAAGGTTTCAATATACATTGGAAAAATCAAGAATTGTTTCAGTTTTCAGGGGTTTAGATATCTCAAATCATCAACGAGAAACTTACGTTTTGAAAATCCAAGTTCCAAGTTTACCTGTCTATTTTAGGGTTAAGAAAAGTTTCAGCAGCAGCTGTTTTTCACTTATAGTAAACTGTGTATCAATTACTTTGCGTTTCATGTAGTTTTTAGCAGTTTGGAATGCTCTACAGGTCGCTATACAATATCAGCCATCACTATAGCGAGAAAATGTTTAAATTACACGATATCAAACGAAGATCTCGACCTCAAGTAGTGTTCTAGCCACTCTGTGGCTTTCATCATTTATGTATATATGTAAATGCTTTGATTTGGCGTACACAAAAATCCAATTTTCAGGGGAAACTCATACAACTTTTGTATGAAAATCGATGTTGAAAATGAAATTTTTTCTATCTTCAGATTAAAGACATAATAGACGATTAAACTCGCTTCTAGCCACTTTTTGCATAGATTTTTTGGTTGCAAGGTTTCAATATACATTGGAAAAATCAAGAATTGTTTCAGTTTTCAGGGGTTTAGATATCTCAAATCATCAACGAGAAACTTACGTTTTGAAAATCCAAGTTCCAAGTTTACCTGGCTATTTTAGGGTTAAGAACAGTTTCAGCAACAGCCGTTTTCCACTTTTAGTAAACTGTGTATCAATTACTTTGCGTTTCAGGTAGTTTTCAGCAGTTTGGAATGCCCTACAGGTCGCTATACAATATCAGCCATCGCTATAGCGAGAAAATGTTTAAATTACATGTTATCTAACGAAGATCTCGACCTCAAGTAGTGTTCTAGCCACTCTGTGGCTTTCATCATTTATGTATATATGTAAATGCTTTGATTTGGCGTACACAAAAATCCAATTTTCAGGGGAAACTCATACAACTTTTGTATGAAAATCGATGTTGAAAATGAAATTTTTTCTATCTTCAGATTAAAGACATAATAGACGATTAAACTCGCTTCTAGCCACTTTTTGCATAGATTTTTTGGTTGCAAGGTTTCAATATACATTAAAAAAATCAAGAATTGTTTCAGGTTTCAGGGGTTTAGATATCTCAAATCATCAACGAGAAACTTACGTTTTGAAAATCCAAGTTCCAAGTTTACCTGTCTATTTTAGGGTTAAGAAAAGTTTCAGCAGCAGCCGTTTTTCACTTTTAGTAAACTGTGTATCAATTACTTTGCGTTTCAGGTAGTTTTCAGCAGTTTGGAATGCCCTACAGGTCGCTATACAATATCAGCCATCGCTATAGCGAGAAAATGTTTAAATTACATGTTATCTAACGAAGATCTCGACCTCAAGTAGTGTTCTAGCCACTCTGTGGCTTTCATCATTTATTTATATATGTAAATGCTTTGATTTGGCGTACACAAAAATCCAATTTTCAGGGGAAACTCATACAACTTTTGTATGAAAATCAATGTTGAATATGAAATTTTTTCTATCTTCGGATTAAAGACATAATAGACGATTAAACTCGCTTCTAGCCACTTTTTGCATAGATTTTTTGGTTGCAAGGTTTCAATATACATTGGAAAAATCAAGAATTGTTTCAGTTTTCAGTGGTTTAGATATCTCAAATCATCAACGAGAAACTTACGTTTTGAAAATCCAAGTTCCAAGTTTACCTGGCTATTTTAGGGTTAAGAAAAGTTTCAGCAACAGCCGTTTTCCACTTTTAGTAAACTGTGTATCAATTACTTTGCGTTTCAGGTAGTTTTCAGCAGTTTGGAATGCCCTACAGGTCGCTATACAATATCAGCCATCGCTATAGCGAGAAAATGTTTAAATTACATGTTATCTAACGAAGATCTCGACCTCAAGTAGTGTTCTAGCCACTCTGTGGCTTTCATCATTTATGTATATATATAAATGCTTTGATATGGCGTACACAAAAATCCAATTTTCAGGGGAAACTCATACAACTTTTGTATGAAAATCAATGTTGAATATGAAATTTTTTCTATCTTCGGATTAAAGACATAATAGACGATTAAACTCGCTTCTAGCCACTTTTTGCATAGATTTTTTGGTTGCAAGGTTTCAATATACATTGGAAAAATCAAGAATTGTTTCAGTTTTCAGTGGTTTAGATATCTCAAATCATCAACGAGAAACTTACGTTTTGAAAATCCAAGTTCCAAGTTTACCTGGCTATTTTAGGGTTAAGAAAAGTTTCAGCAACAGCCGTTTTCCACTTTTAGTAAACTGTGTATCAATTACTTTGCGTTTCAGGTAGTTTTCAGCAGTTTGGAATGCCCTACAGGTCGCTATACAATATCAGCCATCGCTATAGCGAGAAAATGTTTAAATTACATGTTATCTAACGAAGATCTCGACCTCAAGTAGTGTTCTAGCCACTCTGTGGCTTTTATCATTTATGTATATATGTAAATGCTTTGATTTGGCGTACACAAAAATCCAATTTTCAGGGGAAACTCATACAACTTTTGTATGAAAATCAATGTTGAATATGAAATTTTTTCTATCTTCGGATTAAAGACATAATAGACGATTAAACTCGCTTCTAGCCACTTTTTGCATAGATTTTTTGGTTGCAAGGTTTCAATATACATTGGAAAAATCAAGAATTGTTTCAGTTTTCAGTGGTTTAGATATCTCAAATCATCAACGAGAAACTTACGTTTTGAAAATCCAAGTTCCAAGTTTACCTGGCTATTTTAGGGTTAAGAAAAGTTTCAGCAACAGCCGTTTTCCACTTTTAGTAAACTGTGTATCAATTACTTTGCGTTTCAGGTAGTTTTCAGCAGTTTGGAATGCCCTACAGGTCGCTATACAATATCAGCCATCGCTATAGCGAGAAAATGTTTAAATTACATGTTATCTAACGAAGATCTCGACCTCAAGTAGTGTTCTAGCCACTCTGTGGCTTTCATCATTTATGTATATATATAAATGCTTTGATATGGCGTACACAAAAATCCAATTTTCAGGGGAAACTCATACAACTTTTGTATGAAAATCAATGTTGAATATGAAATTTTTTCTATCTTCGGATTAAAGACATAATAGACGATTAAACTCGCTTCCAGCCACTTTTTGCATAGATTTTTTGGTTGCAAGGTTTCAATATACATTGGAAAAATCAAGAATTGCTTCAGTTTTTAGGGGTTTAGATATCTCAAATCATCAACGAGAAACTTACGTTTTGAAAATACAAGTTCCAAGTTTACCTGTCTATTTTAGGGTTAAGAAAAGTTTCAGCAGCAGCCGTTTTTCACTTATAGTAAACTGTGTATCAATTACTTTGCGTTTCAGGTAGTTTTCAGCAGTTTGGAATGCCCTACAGGTCGCTATACAATATCAGCCATCGCTATAGCGAGAAAATGTTTAAATTACACGTTATCTAACGAAGATCTCGACCTCAAGTAGTGTTCTAGCCACTCTGTGGCTTTCATCATTTATGTATATATGTAAATGCTTTGATTTGGCGTACACAAAAATCCAATTTTCAGGGGAAACTCATACAACTTTTGTATGAAAATCAATGTTGAAAATGAAATTTTTTCTATCTTCAGATTAAAGACATAATAGACGATTAAACTCGCTTCTAGCCACTTTTTGCATAGATTTTTTGGTTGCAAGGTTTCAATATACATTGGAAAAATCAAGAATTGTTTCAGTTTTCAGGGGTTTAGACATCTCAAATCATCAACGAGAAACTTACGTTTTGAAAATACAAGTTCCAAGTTTACCTGTCAATTTTAGGGTTAAGAAAAGTTTCAGCAACAGCTGTTTTCCACTTTTAGTAAACTGTGTATCAATTACTTTGCGTTTCAGGTAGTTTTCAGCAGTTTGGAATGCCCTACAGGTCGCTATACAATATCAGCCATCGCTATAGCGAGAAAATGTTTAAATTACATGTTATCTAACGAAGATCTCGACCTCAAGTAGTGTTCTAGCCACTCTGTGGCTTTCATCATTTATGTATATATATAAATGCTTTGATATGGCGTACACAAAAATCCAATTTTCAGGGGAAACTCATACAACTTTTGTATGAAAATCAATGTTGAATATGAAATTTTTTCTATCTTCGGATTAAAGACATAATAGACGATTAAACTCGCTTCTAGCCACTTTTTGCATAGATTTTTTGGTTGCAAGGTTTCAATATACATTGGAAAAATCAAGAATTGCTTCAGTTTTTAGGGGTTTAGATATCTCAAATCATCAACGAGAAACTTACGTTTTGAAAATACAAGTTCCAAGTTTACCTGTCTATTTTAGGGTTAAGAAAAGTTTCAGCAGCAGCCGTTTTTCACTTATAGTAAACTGTGTATCAATTACTTTGCGTTTCAGGTAGTTTTCAGCAGTTTGGAATGCCCTACAGGTCGCTATACAATATCAGCCATCGCTATAGCGAGAAAATGTTTAAATTACACGTTATCTAACGAAGATCTCGACCTCAAGTAGTGTTCTAGCCACTCTGTGGCTTTCATCATTTATGTATATATGTAAATGCTTTGATTTGGCGTACACAAAAATCCAATTTTCAGGGGAAACTCATACAACTTTTGTATGAAAATCAATGTTGAAAATGAAATTTTTTCTATCTTCAGATTAAAGACATAATAGACGATTAAACTCGCTTCTAGCCACTTTTTGCATAGATTTTTTGGTTGCAAGGTTTCAATATACATTGGAAAAATCAAGAATTGTTTCAGTTTTCAGGGGTTTAGACATCTCAAATCATCAACGAGAAACTTACGTTTTGAAAATACAAGTTCCAAGTTTACCTGTCAATTTTAGGGTTAAGAAAAGTTTCAGCAACAGCTGTTTTCCACTTTTAGTAAACTGTGTATCAATTACTTTGCGTTTCAGGTAGTTTTCAGCAGTTTGGAATGCCCTACAGGTCGCTATACAATATCAGCCATCGCTATAGCGAGAAAATGTTTAAATTACACGTTATCTAACGAAGATCTCGACCTCAAGTAGTGTTCTAGCCACTCTGTGGTTTTCATCATTTATGTATATATGTAAATGCTTTGATTTGGCGTACACAAAAATCGAATTTTCAGGGGAAACTCATACAACTTTTGTATGAAAATCGATGTTGAAAATGAAATTTTTTCTATCTTCAGATTAAAGACATAATAGACGATTAAACTCGCTTCTAGCCACTTTTTGCATAGATTTTTTGGTTGCAAGGTTTCAATATACATTGGAAAAATCAAGAATTGTTTCAGTTTTCAGGGGTTTAGATATCTCAAATCATCAACGAGAAACTTACGTTTTGAAAATCCAAGTTCCAAGTTTACCTGTCTATTTTAGAGTTAAGAAAAGTTTCAGCAACAGCTGTTTTCTACTTTTGGTAAACTGTGTATCAATCACTTTGCGTTTCAGGTAGTTTTCAGCAGTTTGGAATGCCCTACAGGTCGCTATACAATATCAGCCATCGCTATAGCGAGAAAATGTTTAAATTACACGATATCAAACGAAGATTTCGATCTGAAGTAATTTTCTTTATCAGTTATCAGTTACAAGTTTTCATTATATACTGTAAAAATCAAGAATTGTTTCAGTTTTAAAATTTTGAAAATGACCTCTCTAATTTGGTCGGGTTATATATGGCAGATTTTTTTGGCCGCCAACTTCACGCCGGTAACAACTATCTAGTAGGGAAAGATTTTTACTTACCTTACATGAGCCTCAAAACCATAACCTTAATTAGTTGAATAAAAACGCAAATGTTTACTAAGGAATTAGTAATGAAAATTTCTAAATCGCAGTAGAGAATCTGAAAACTAAAATAAATTCACAGTTTCCGAGATAAGTAGAAATTTAAATATTTATACAAGCCTTCTCCGAGAAACATAAACAGGGCGAAGATTAACAAACTTAACTAATTGCTTTAGTGTTGACCTTTGTGTTAAGTTTGAGTTGACTTAGCTGCTCAAGAAAGCCTTTTTACTCAAGCCTTTTTTTTTTTTTGCTCTTTGTAGACTTTTTTTTTTTTTTTTTTTTATTATAGTTAAAAAAACTGAAAAAAAAACCGACTTCAAAATACGCAATATGAATAACGCCTGCAGAAAAGTGAATGCACGTATATACACGACTTTGCTATTCAATTTTCTGCAGTTGTTTGGATGATACTTTACCAGTTATTTTGTTAGGAAAACCAAAGTACTGCATCGATTTTGATGATGCTTATGGAATCACCTCTGAAGTATGATCTACCAAATACAAAAAAATCATTAAAATCAATGCACAATTGGCTGATTAATCGGTGAACAAACATACATAAGTCGGTTCAAAAATTATAAAAGAACAACTCGGACGTTTTATTACGGTTTCATTTTATTTCAGACATCCCCAACACAGTGGGCTCTCCGTGTCTCCCAGTTCGTAGTTTGTACAAGTGGCTATTCAGATTACAGTGACCAGTAACGATGTCCACGAGTATACGGTGATCCTACTAACCGTTGCAATTTTAGTAGCCTGTCAAGGATTGGATTAAGCATGTTTTCAGTCATCTCTCTTTTCCACAGCTTTTGATGTTCCTTTTCCGTGTACCTTCGTATTAGTAAATACTTTCTCATGAATAACATGTCAAAAACCTTCAAAAATACTTTTTTTCTAAATTATCAATACAAAATTTCGAAAATTATTAATTAGCCAAAGAAACGTATCCTTTACAAACAATTTACTCAAGTATACTCGTAGTTCACGAAAGAAACTGTAACAAAGGAAACTGTTCCGAACTTAGCCCAGTAGTTCAACCGTGAAGAAAGTTTCCGCTAACTTCCGAACTAGTTTTGCCGTATGATTGTGGATTCAATTAAGTACAAGAATTAAATGACATAATTTAGTTATCATAGTCCGTGAGCTCGAAGAATTGGTTTTGGTTAACGGATAATCGATTATACCTTTACTAGAATATAGATATTCGATTATCCGTCAATTATACCAGCTTTTTGACATAAAAGTAATTTAAGAAAATTAAACCGACTTCAAACTAAAAAGAGAGAAATAACACGAAGAAAATCAATACTGGGCGTCTACCTAAGTATAGCGCTACGCAAACGGTGACTAATATCAAGACCATTTTATTATTTTTATTTTATTTCCTAAACACAATACAAATTATATTCAATTAAACTTTAACAATAATATTTACTATAAGTTATCTGAGCTGGAATATAATTCAAAATATGTGTATTAAAAAAAAAACAAACAATACATACCGAGCAAGTAAGGAGAAGGTTCTAATTTGCAAAGCTTTGCTTTGCAAATGACATGTTACAAGTCCAACTTGGGAAACTTAATCTTAATTTCTGATGGTAATGTTGGCAATCGAATACAGTTGCCGTTACCAGACACAGACATTAGTCTCTGGCGCCACAGCGCGGTCTAGTTTTTGGCATAGACATTAACACACGTGTGAAACTCGTACAATTGTATGAAAAAGTAATAATTACTTATTTTGAAAACTGAAAACTTTGTGTCTTGTTGTCTAAATAATTTTTTGACGTGAATACGTCTTTAAATTTACTTCTTTAATGGGAAACGATTCAGAAAATAGATGATAATAAAATTGGAGGATACCTACAGTTTGCTGTTGGAGCTACGTATTTCTTAGCTACATTTATAATTTGATTATACCTCTCAATAAGTAAATAATTAAAGAATTCGTCGCATTTAGTGAGGAAATTGAAGTGTTGCGTGCGGTGGAAGTCGAAGCACAGCCATTTTGATGTTGGGCGGCCATGTTCATTACACAAACATATTCCGATTTTATTTTGATTATGAATAAATCGAGGCAATTGAGCATTAAATATACACACGCGCCACTGACGGTCAATTTCTGATTATTATTTTTTCACCAACGATAGGCTTGCGTTTAGCTGCTACCTTTTTTAGTCACTGGAGTTAAAAACCACTCCGGTAGCACATATCAAATTTTGACAGTATGCACGAATTAAGTGGAATAAACGAGTTTTGATAAAAAAATATTCAGTGATTGCTGATTTCCGCAACGGGAAATGCAAATTGTCCCGTCTGAGCAGCGCCTAACCCCGCTAACCTAACTAACCTAACTCTTGATGCACACGCCGTGCGAACAGAAGATAAGTCCCGAGATTTATTCCCTTCAGTAGCTTCGGCTAAGTATTTGAGTTATCGACTCGAGATAGACCGAGTTATAACTTTAACACTGACTTAGTGCGAGATATACTACCTACTAGTTGCTCGCCTTTATAGAATCGAGTTTATTCTACCAACTTTGAAAAAGGAGATTCTCAAGAACACCACTTAAAGGACTATTTTAAGTGTAGGTATATGCGTATGTGTTTTAATAATAACACCTAGTCTAAATATATTGGCAGTTTCTAGGGAGAGAGGCATCATTATATTTGCCTACTTCGTTCACAAAAAGAAAATAATTATTTTGTTTTGTTCATAATAAAAATACTTATAAACTGGTAGTTATGCCATGGTAAAAAAATCACAGTTTTGGTTTTTAAATTAAAATTATACTTATTTTTTGGTTTTTTTTTGTACTTGTTTTATAATATTTTCGTCGGTAATAATCATCAAAATAAATTTATAGCTTAACAAACATACAAAAGAAACCCAGTCGTATTGAGAACATCCTCCTTTTTGAAAGTCAGTTAAAATTGTTTTCAAGATTTTATTTTACCTCATTGTCTTGATTGATATATAATTATTTGCCCATACCCATACCAATTTATATATTTCTAGTGCTAAGAGCTAGCCACTGACTATGAAATAAAAAAAAAAACAGCCCAATATACTGATGCCCAATATTTCTGATATGTTTAATGTAACTTGTAATAAGTTTACATAATTTTCAATAAGTATATTTAATAGTAAGATTAAAGATATGAATAAAATACGTATTACAGATAAAAAAACAGAACTCAAGTCACAGTCCCAAGGCACCGTTCCCAAAAGGCTGCCGACATTGCCTTTGGTCATTTGTTCTTTCTATCAGTCGCATAGAAATTTCCTTAAAGAGCTACCATGCACTTGGACCTCATGGACCTAAAGTTTCTACACCAAAAGGCAGAAATATTTAATCATCATCATCATTATCATCTCAGCCATAAGAAGTCCACTACTGGACATGGTTCCTCCCCCATGGGTTTCCAAAAAAACTGATTGGAAGCGGCTTGCATCCAGCGTCTTCCCGCCACTTGTATGAGGCGGAAAATTATGAAATATGCAATGTTTAATGTTAATAACGATTTTATAAAATCTCATGTAAATAACACTCACGCCGTGTTCGCACCAGCACTTAGCCGCCGTCACCGCAACAAAGTTTCAATGTGTCCAGTATAAAACGACCGTAACGCGTTTGGAGCAACTGGGCCGAGATCCCATTTCCCTATTCCAACTAGCTCCTAACTCACTTACCTCAACTCTATTTGAATACCGCAATCGATCCTTTGTCCTGGGATGTCGTAGCTATGCTTGTATTTCAAGTATGAACTTTATATTTTTCCTTAAGAGCACTGAAGATTTGTTTGAATTACATTCGCTTTATTTTAATTTATTCCTTACTAGATGACCTGGCGTACTTCGTATCACCTATCAATGGGTGGACCCGATATTTTCTCAACGTTTAAACCTTCCCTGGACTACGACAGACATTTCAAAACCAAAATCAGCTAAATCGGCCCAGCCGTTCTCGAGTTTTAGCGAGACAAACGAACAGCAATTGTTTTTTAGGGTTCCGTACCCAAAGGGTAAAAACGGGACCCTATTACTAAGACTTCGCTGTCTGTCTGTCTGTCTGTCTGTCTGTCTCCAGGCTGTATCTCATAAACCGTGATAGCTAGAAAGCTGAAATTTTCACAAATGATGTATTTCCGTTGCCGCTATAACAACAAATACAAAAAATAAAAAATAAAAAATATTAAGGGTTACATACAATAAACGTGTTTGATTTGTATTTTTTTTGCTCAATATTAATAATCGGCCAAGTGCGAGTCGGACTCGCGCACGAAGGGTTCCGTAGGTACTATCATCTATAATACTACAAAGTTTAGTTCTGTTTATAACATAACGAGAAATCAACGAAATTCCAAGTAGTAAATTGCAAACTTATAGGTAGGTTTTCGATACACATCCGGGCAGCATGACGACGCTCGCGCGAATACGCGCGGCTATGGCTCGCTCCGTGATGTTACCTCCCCCGCTACCCCGCTAAACCGGCGCTCGCACCGCGTTTAGATGCACGGATTATTTTCATTTTGTGAGTTTTTATGTATTAGATTAGGTATTTATTTTTATAGTTAATATATTTCTAAATATTTACTTACAAATATTCAAGTTTCTACCTTTTAATTGAGATCGAATAAAAATTGCTTAAAAATTACGTTTGTTGTATGGGAGCCCCCCTTTAATATTTACTTTATTGTTATTTAATTATTTATTTTGAAAGGTAGTATACAAGTAAATATTCTGTGAAAATTTGAAGCGTCTACCTGTTACCGTTTTTAATATTGAGCAAAAAAATACGAAAAAAAAACACGTTTATTGTATGGGGACCCCCCTTAATATTTTTATTTTATTTTATTTTTAGTATTTGTTGTTATAGCGGCAACGGAAATACATCATTTGTGAAAATTTCAGCTTTCTAGCTATCACGGTTTATGAGATACAGCCTGGAGACAGACAGACAGACAGACAGACAGACAGACAGACAGACAGACAGACAGACAGACAGCGAAGTCTTAGTAATAGGGTCCCGTTTTTACCCTTTGGGTACGGAACCCTAAAAACGGTAACAGGTAGACGCTTCAAATTTTCACAGAATATTTACTTGTATATTACCTTTCAAAATAAATAATTAAATAACAATAAAGTAAATATTAAAGGGGGGCTCCCATACAACAAACGTAATTTTTAAGCAATTTTTACTCGATCTTAATTAACAGGTAGAAACTTGAATATTTGTAAGTAAATATTTAGAAATATATTAACTATAAAAATAAATACCTAATCTAATACATAAAAACTCACAAAATGAAAATAATCCGTGCATCTCAACGCGGTGCGAGCGCCGCGCCGCGGTGTGGTGGTGGCGCGAGCGCGAGGCGGTTGCTAAGCAACGGCCGCGCGGGTAGCGGGGGAGGTAAAATCACGGAGCGAGCCATAAGCGCGCGTATTCGCGCGAGCGTCGTCATGCTGCCCGGATGTGTATCGAAAATCTACCTATAAGTTTGCAATTTACTACTTGGAATTTCGTTGATTTCTCGTTATTTTATAAACAGAACTAAACTTTGTAGTATTATAGATGATAGTGCGGAACCCTTCGTGCGCGAGTCCGACTCGCACTTGGCCGATTAGGGGCAAGTGCTGTTCCTATGGACGGTTGCACCTGTGGACACAGTCAATTCCGACGAATCTAGCAACTCTAAAATTCTAATTTGAACGCGACCATTTAGCTTTATCTATGGTTGAAAGTTTTGACGTGTCGCCATCTTTGTTTTCTGGGTGATTGTTTACATGCCGGCTATGAAAAAATTTTGCGCCAAAAAGTAAGTAATTTTGCTTAATTTAAATGAGTTTTACCGTGAAAATACTTAGGTTATCGATTTGATTGTTTTTGCAGAATGATATCTGGTATTTATTGCTTAGTTAATGCTTTTTCCGTGTCTGTCAAGCTGTTTTAGGTTCAAAGATAGATCCGATTTATTTTTTATGTCTGAATTTGTACCTGTGGACAAAAATATGAGTGTACCTATGGACTGTCCACAGGTACAAACGTGCCTTAAATGTTTGCTTACAAAATCTAATTTACCGGTTTGTTAATTTTTTTCAGTGCCTCGCAGTAAAATTGGTTTAAAAAGAAAGAGAATATGCCCCGATACACTGACAGAAGCAGTAAGAGAAGCAAAACATTCTGGAAATTCTTTAAGAAAAGTAGCCGAAAAGTATGGACTGCCCAAGTCAACTATTTTTAAATACTTAAAGATACATAAAGGTAATGATTTGAAGAGTAACATTCAGCTGTTGAAGAATGATGTAAGAAAGGTATTTGACCCGGAAGAAGAAATTTTACTGACCAAATATTTAAGAAAAGCTGCATTTCTACATATGGGTTTAAATACAAAACAGTGCAGAGAGCTGGCTTACCAATACGCTGTTTCTAAACAGAAAACAAATCTCCCTGCTAACTGGAAAAAGCACAAAATGGCAGGTATTGGGTGGCTTCGCCAATTTCGACTCCGTTTTCCAGAGTTATCTCTTCGCAAACCCGAACCAACGAGCATAGCAAGAGCAACTAGCTTTAACAGGGCAAACGTTAATGATTTCTTCAACAACTTAAAATCGGCCATGGCACGATTCAAGTTTCCACCAGGATCGATTTATAATGTCGATGAGACTGGGATCTCCACGGTTCATAAGCCTGGAAAAGTATTGGCTCCTAAAGAGATCACAGAACCAGTTTGCCCAATTCGAAAAGATGAACGGTTGATACCAGAACAACCTGTATTCCGAACTCCACTGAAGATTATAGATTCACAAGTAACGCCCGAAACCATCCGCCCCTTTCAAAAAGCAGGTCCTCGAAAGGGTGCTCAACGTGGAAAAAAGCCTGGAAGAACCAGAATTTTAACTGACACGCCAGAAAAAGAAGAAGTTCTAGTTGTAGCATTAAAAAAAGCTGAGAAGAAAAAAATAGCCGTCCAGAAAACGGAAAAGAAAAAAAACGCAAAAGCTGCTCAAAAAATAATTGCTGCCAAAGCTCCTTCACAATCTGGTTCCTCTGAAGTTGACACTAGCTGCTTCAAAAGTCATCTGACTCTTCTGTTGGCTAATAATCCTTCTGAACCTGGTCCTTCCAATGCACTTTCGAATGAAAACGCTGATAAATCTGCCGAAAAAAATATTAAAATAATTCAAAACGAGAAGTTGTCGTTTGTTAGATGTATGAAGTGTAAATCTTATTCCAAAGACAAAAACCAAATGCTTAAATGTAGTTTTTGCAGTCATAGCTATCATATTTATTGTGTTCCAAAGTCACACAGAGAAAACTTTGAGTCTGATGATGAGAATGAAGGTTTTATTTGTGTGGCATGCTTCGTATTAGACAATGATGACGATAGCGATGAATCTACTCAAAACTTATATGAAGATTGTCGTAATGAGTACAAATAAGTTACATAAATTAATACAAATAACAAAGTAGGAATGTTTACGTTATTTAGAAGTTGTTTTTAGAAGTTTATCATTGTTTTTTTCTTTTTTAATGTCTAATTAATATGAACCGTCCCTAGGTACATCACCGTCCCCAGGTACAACTTTAGTGTACATAGGTACAATCGTCTGTTGTACCTGTGGACAAATTTGGTGTTTTTAAAAAAACGTTGATTATTTTCGTAAGATAAGTGATATTGAGACAAGAATTTTAGATTAAGAAAGGCTGATTATCTATTAAGACATGTGATATGTTAAAAATAAGACTAAAATAACTAATTCAGAAATAAAAAATGTTTTATTCCAAATTCTGGAAACTGTCCACATGTTCCGCACTTGCCCCTATTTATATATATATAGAGATTACACTCTCCCTATTCCACTACAGCCCTAGTAGAAAGCTGTCACATCACTACCCGTCAAAATTCCGTAGGTACTCAACGATTAATAATAATAATAATATTATTATTAATAAAAAAAAACTGTCACCGCTGTTGACACACGCCTTTTTGTAATCGTAATATATTTAATCAGATTTTTCAGTTTATACGCATTTAATGTGGTTTATTTTTTACGTTACAATCAAAACTAATATTAAACAATGTTTGGAAATAAAACTTTTGGAAAACAAGACGAAAACAAAGATATAAAAATTAAATACACTACTGACAAGATTAGTGACAGCTCAATGTCAGGAAATTTTTCAAGCAAAAATTAAATAAATGATTACGAGGGCCAAATCAAAACATGCAGCGGCTACATCCTGCGCCATAACACCACCCCCTGCTCCGTCGTCGACGTCTTCTTCAGCTTCATCGTGTGCAACATCGGAGAGTGAGGTGTACCTCACCTCCCGCAACGTCAGCACCAGCGCGTCGAGCGACGAAAGCAGGACTCCGATGCCGCCGCCGCCACGAAGACCTGCGCGGCGGGGACGTCCTCCGCTGCCGGCTAGCCTGGGACCTTCTGCGGGATCTTCCTCGCAACATACGGCCCCTGCTGTCGGTGGAACGCGCACCCGCATGCGATGGACACCATCAATAAACATCAGCTGCATGCGCGCATACTATGGAGCTACAGAGGGAGGAACCAACCTGTCTGCGTATCGGGTTAGAATGCTGCCTTTGTTTCAGGCCCTTGAACCGACCGTCGCCGTTTCCGCTCAGCGATTATCGGATCAAGTGCGGGCTATCCACCGATGTAAGTTGCTGGATCAGACCGTGCTTGATCGGCTCCGCCTGGAGGTGCTCTCTGCTCGCCTGACTTCTTCGTCGACGCGTGACCCGTCGCCTCTCGCGTCATCACCCCCGATACTGGCCACAACGCCGCCATCGGTGGTGACACCTGCGACATCGACTCATCCCGCTGTCGACGAGGGAGATAGTGCGAGTATGACTGTTTCCATTCAGGTGAGTGAGCAATTGAGGAGCACTTTGGAAGATGCGATTACGCAATATAGATTTGCACCCGATTCTAGGCCACGTCTACCACATTTGCCTACTCATAGACGCAATCTAGCGTTAATGGGAGCCCTGAATGCTCTGCTAGCTCCGTATCTACGGACTAGCAGAGATTTGATGGATACCCACTCGATTCTATACTGCGGTGCCATCGCGGTGTGCCGTGTAGCACGCGTTAAATTCCCGGACATTAACCGTGAACCACGGCGCGCCGGAGATGTACCTGCATGGCAAGTGAGAATCGAGCGGCGTATTACTACGTTCAGGACTCTCATTGCAAAGCTGATCTGTTTCAGCCGGGGGAATACTCGCCCCCGAGTAATGCGTTTCGTGGCACAGGCATTCGCAGGGACCGGTATTAGGTCCCAGCACTACTTAGCCAATGTCACCGAGCGCATCGACTATCTGAAACAGAAAATCTATGCCTGGGCAAACCGTATTCACCGCTACAGAAAGCGTGTGAATAGATATTGGGAGAATCGCCTTTTTCAGAGTGACCAAAGGAAGGTGTACCGAGGCTGGGAGGGAACCGAGCAACGTATGAACGACGGACAGCTACCGGATGCAAGCGCCATGACTGATTTTTGGCGTGGTATCTGGTCCGTGCCCGTCGAGCATGCGGAGGGTGATTGGATGCGGGTTGTCGAGCGTGAGTGCGATGTCATCGAACCCATGGGGTCTATTGTAATAGACCCCGTAGACGTTAGTTGTGCAATCCGTACGACACAGAACTGGAAAAGTCCTGGGCCGGATGGATTACACAACTTCTGGATAAAATGGACTCGATGCTCGCATGATCGCTTGGCTACACAATTCCAAGAAGCCCTCGAGCTTGGTTCTCTACCTAGCTTCATGACCACCGGAGTCACCTTTCTGCTCCATAAGTCCGGTAGTACCACGGAACCCAAAAATTACAGACCAATAACATGCTTGCCCACCATCTATAAGCTCCTTACATCTATTCTGAGAAACAAAATTAATGCTCATGTTGTCGCGAACAACGTTTTGGCCTCTTTTCAGAATGGATGTAGGGTTGGGTCCCGTGGTACTAAAGAGCTTCTCCTCATCGATACGGCTATTAGCCAGCAAGTCAAGCGGAGTAAGGGAGCACTCTCTGCTGCTTGGATTGATTACAAGAAGGCCTATGATTCGGTGCCTCATTCATGGCTTCAAAGGATCTTAGAGTTGTGTAAAATTGATACAACTCTACGATCCTTCTTAGTTGCGTGTATGAGGCAGTGGACCACAGTACTTCGCCAACCGGGCAGTAGGGATGGGTCCTTAACACCGCAGGACTTGATAAGGATTGAACGTGGCATTTTCCAGGGTGACAGTTTGAGCTCACTGTGGTTTTGCCTAGCACTGAACCCTCTCAGTATTTTACTGAAGGATTCAAGGCTAGGCTATCGGCTTCGTAGAGGGGGTGAGATCATTTCTCACCTGCTGTACATGGACGACCTCAAACTTTTTGCACCGAAACGACAAGATTTAATGACGTTGTTAAAAACTACAGAGGTTTTTAGCAACGCCATTAAGATGGAGTTTGGTGTTGATAAGTGTGCGGTTGTGCAGGTACAGCGGGGGGAAGTTGTAAATTCTCCGAATTTGCAACTTTCTGAGACAATGACTCTCAGATCCCTCTCCGAGGCCGAGACCTACAAATACCTTGGTATGTCAGAGTCGTTGGGTATAGCGGTAGAGGACATTAAGAAATCAGTGAAGGAACGTTTCTTCTGTCGTTTAACAAAAGTACTTAACAGTCTTTTGTCAGGCGGCAATAAGGCACGTGCCTTCAATGGTTGGGTGATGCCTCTATTGACATACTCCTTTGGCATATTAAGGTGGACTCAAACTGAGCTGGACGCCCTGGATAGAAGGGTCCGTCATCAACTGACACTACATCGCATGCTACATCCACGCTCGTCAGTTATGAGACTGTACATCCCACGGAAGTGGGGGGGTCGTGGCTTTTTAAATGCCAAAAACCTTCACAACCGTGAGGTGTGCAATCTCAGGGACTATTTCCGAAACAACGAGTGTGGTATGCATTGTGATGTAGTGGCAGTTGATAAGGGCCTGACGCCTCTCTCCTTGGCAAAAGAAAACTGGCGCAAACCAACGGTGCTCAGCATCGAAGACCGCAAGGACGTATGGAAGGGCAAGGAGTTGCACGGGCGGTTCTACAGGGTGTTATCAGGACCTGATGTAGATCTGCTTGCGTCGGTGAAATGGCTACGATTCGGTGACCTCTTTGGGGAAACTGAAGGGTTTGCCTGTGCAATTGCAGATGAAGTTATCAAGACGAACAACTATCGGAAATATATCATGAAGGACGGTACGGTCGACATCTGTCGGGCATGCCACCGTCCCGGAGAGTCTCTCCGACATATTATTTCCGGTTGTTCACATCTTGCTAACGGCGAGTATTTGCACAGACACAACCAAGTAGCCAGGATCATCCACCAGCAACTTGCCCTTCAATACGGCCTTGTCGCGTCAGAGGTGCCGTACTATCAGTACGCACCAGCGCCAGTTCTCGAAAATAGCCGTGCTTTGCTCTACTGGGATCGTTCTATCATCACGGACAGGACTATTGTTGCCAATAAGCCTGATATCGTGATCGTAGATCGGTCTCAACGTCGGGCAGTGCTCGTCGACATCACCATCCCACATGATGAGAATCTCGTGAAGGCTGAGAAGGACAAGCTCAGCAAGTACCTTGACTTGGCTCACGAGATAACCGCCATGTGGGATGTTGACTCGACGATCATTGTCCCGATAGTCGTTTCGGTGAACGGTGTTATAGCGAAGAGCCTCGACCAACATCTCAAGAGGCTCTCGCTCGATGGTTGGGTCAAGGGTCAGATACAGAAGGCAGTCATCCTGGACACGGCACGTATTGTCAGGAGGTTCCTCTCTCTGTAGCCCCTACCACCGGCAGCTTGAGCCCCGCCCCGCTGCCGGCGGCACCCTAGTTTTAAGTTTTTTACAATATTTATGTTTATTTTTTATAAGTTTATATTTGTGTTGTAAAAAATTTAAAATTAAGAATGTAAATAAATAAATGAGATAATAATATATATTATTAATATATATTATAATATATTATTAATAATATATATCTTTATTGCACACCAACAGAAACAATACACAAATAATTAAAAAAACAGAAACAATGTTTGGCAGTACAATGGGCGGCCTTATCGCCTAAAGCGATTTATTCCAGGCAACCTTAGGTTGAACAAGGTAAAAGAAAAACGATTTTGGTCAAGGTTGTTCTTTCGTTGATGTACATACTGCACAGGAATGGAATTATTTGCCGCCTTCTCTGTTTACTCAGAGCTACAATCTTAGAGTTGTTAAGGCTAGAGTGAATAGATATCTTCTAGATCGACGAGCTTCATCCTCGGTCACACCGTCGCTTAACATCAGTCGAGTCTGCAATTGATCGTAGATCTAACAAATGTAAAAAAATAAACCATTTTAGCCTTATGTAAGGTAAATAATTTTATAGTAGAGTTCCCGTCACGTAAAAAAAACGCTTTTCGCGCTTTCGAACAATTCAGCGTTCTTTTTACGTGACGGGAACTATATCTTATCGTTTATTGACAAAAAATAAAAATGTACGAACGCATAACAATTAGTTTCATACTATAATATTAAGTTTGGTAAAACCCGACCGTGTATGTATATATGTACATATGTGGGTAGATATGTATGTTTATTTGATCGCCTACAGCCTAAACGGCTTGGCAGATTTTGATGTACGAGGTGTGGCTAGAGTTTTTTACTCCGAGTTATATTTAACTACTAGGGTAAATTTTTTGTAACAAAAATAGTAAAACTCTCACAAAAACATGCGCTATTTCGTAACCTCCAATGAACTTCTTCGTAATAAATAAGTGCGATTTCCAGATTCATCCAAAATAATGCGCATAATTTAACAACAACTTTGCGCATACTTTCTCACAAAAACATACACTCAACAGCGTATCAAGCGTAAAGAAATCGTAGTTTAGACTGCAAAACTTGCTTTTCTACAGTTTTGTTTTTGTTTAATATGGATACTTGTTTCATAAAGTACTCAGTAAAATGTAGATATTCAGGGCCTTACCGAAAAACGTTACTTAACTTTAACCAACGTCTTAAATTCTCTGTCTTTTTTCCGCAAGTGTCATGGCGTGTCAGCGAGATGTTGACAAAATATGTTAAGCATTGCTTAAAGTTAAGTAACGTTTTTCGGTTAGGCCTTTAGTGATCATACTGAAATTAATATGTGAATACATACATACATATTATTATTAGAGTAGTCTAACTTACGATTTCGTTACTCTGAGTACGCTGTTGAGTGCTTGTTTTTTGTGAGAAAGTATGCGTAAAATCGATATAAAAGATTATAAATGCGCATTCTTTAGAATAATTAAAAAAAAACACTTGTTTGTTACGTTACGACATATTTCGGTACTAATAAAAATTGCAAGAACCAAAAAAAACAGTAGTTATTACTTTTCATATTTAGCACAATGACACCAAACTAAATATAATACAAATTCAAATTCAAAGTATTTATTTGCAGAGATATGAGTAAAATGCAGATGTAAAGATACGGAATAGTGACCACCATGCTCTAGCACCATGGCATGCAAAATAGATACTAAAAACATTACTTTATGTTAATTACCTGACTGTCCTTGTGGCTCAGTTGGTAGTGTGTTTACGTCTACCTGCTGAACTGAAAGGTCGTGGGTTCAATCCCCACCCAGGGCAAACATTTGTGTGATGAGCATGGATGTTTGTTCTGTGTCTGGGTGTTTCTATGTATCATATGTATATACCTATCTATGTATATATCTATTTGACTAGCCTTGTGGCTCAGTTGGTAGTATGTCTACCTGCTATGCTGTAGGTCGTAGTTTCGATCCCCACCCAGAGAAAACATTTGTGATGAGCATGGATGTTTGTTCTGTATCTGGGTGTTCCTATATTTACAACAAAAAAAAGTATATATGTATTCTATCAGCCATCTAGTTCCATAGTACAAGCTTTGCTTAGTTTGGGCTAGATGGTGTTGTGTGAAATGTCCACAAATATTTATTTATTTATTTATTACAAATTTCATTTCGCAATATAATAATTATTTAACAATTTGTCATTTAGGAATTCCTGAATAGAATAATATGTCTTGTCAATTAATAATTTCTTAAACCTACATTTAAATATATCTAAATTATCAATTTCTTTTAAATATTGCGGTAACTTTTATAAATAGTCCGATAGTCCGATTATACCAATTTTTCGATCCTAAATTGTGTACCAAATATCTTTTACTAGCTCTTCTATTTTCAGCATAAGTTCCTTCCTCTGAAATTAGAAACGGCAATGAAAACGTTTTTCTAAATCCGAAGAACTTTCCGTTGGTGCTAAAGTGAAAAGGGTCCATTCAATTTCCGGTAGTTTCCAACGCCGTTCCAGAGCAAATTTCCGTCTCTTTCTATCGTAGAGTAGTTGGTTTGTGAGAAGGAGACAAACTTAGATTTCTACTAGATAGGATGTCAAAAACAGTTGCCATTAAAATAGTTGTGAAGTTATTGGAATGTTTGAAGTAAGAAGTATTTAGTTCATACGGTGTTCACAGCTCTGCGGAAGTCTTCGTGAATTAATACAAGTTAGGTGAATGTGAAAGGCATCGCAAGTTCTATGTTTAAATGTGTGATGATTTACAAAAAAAAAAGTATTATGTATTCTATCAGCCATTTAGATTCCATAGCTTTGCTTTAGTTTAGGCTAGATGGTGTTGTGTAAAAGGCCAACAATATTTATTTATTTTAGCAACCGATTTACGTTTGTTTATGCATATTTCAATGTAGCGTCTAAGCTACTAATCCAAATTTAATGAATGGTATGCCAATCGAGCCGTTATTATGATTCACATAATACCTATAACCTCTATACAGCTACATTTTATATTAAGACCATTTATTTATTATTTCTATCATTCTACTCACTCCATTATATTTTTTGTGTATTGATAAATGTAATTTTTAAGCTACTACAATAAAATTTATTAACAACAACACACTCCATTTTATAATATTAAATAAGCTTTTATGAAATTAATTATATCAATCAATCAATCAATATAAGCCATGGTACATCACTGAAAACTCATTACAACAGATTTGGTAACATAATTTATGTAGGGAAAAAAATCTAGATAAAAACTTGGAGTTTCATATTCAAATACCTATAATTTACGTAGGCAATTAGTAATAAATAAACATAATTAAAGGTAGTAAATTATTTACTATTAAAAAAATATAAATTTTTATGTTCAATATAGAATTGTCATAAAACATAAAAGTTTCACCGCGTCATCGCGAGTTCCACATTTTTTGCAGCTGAAAGAGCGCAATATGCGGCTGGAGAGTACTCTGCTGCTCTCAGCTCTTTATGCCTCCACTCGAGGCGTTCTATACAACTAAGGCCTCTCCACCGGCTTATGAACGCTGTGCCTGCCGGTGAGATGCACGAACTGCTATGTATACAGATACATGGCAGTTCGTGCATCTACTTCTTAAGTATACTTTCTTTGGTGCAAGTGGAACGATTTATTTTATTTAAAAAAAAATGGTTGTCTGTAAATTCGGTTTACGGACGATAATTTTACGTGACAACGATGCGTCACAAGCCGAACGCTTAGGCCGATCGTGCCTCGATCGTGCCTCTCTATCGCTTGTTACGCGCTATCGCTTGCACGCTCGGCTCAGGCGGAACGTGATAATGAGTCATGCTTTTTCGTGCGTGCAGCCGGCGTTCACGGCACACACGTCTGTTTTAAGCCTTCCCAGTGCGAGGTGCATCACCGACCGAGAGTAACGTTTACGCTGCTCCTTTGAAAAAGACCGCCGAATGCGGTTGAAACAATAGTCGGATTTTTCAGCTTAAAACAGACGAACAGACGAAACAGATTAAATAAAAACTACTGGACACTCATCCGTAGTTTTTATTTAAAATTGGTGACTTTACTAAAAATACTTTTCTCGAACCTTCTAAAGACAGTATAAAAGCATAAAACTCAGTCAAACTGAATCAAAGGGGCTTATTCATTTACTTAGCAGCCTCGGTATTGTGTTAACCCCATTTAGTTAGCAGCCTCGTTATTGTGTTAACCCCATTTAGTTAGCAGCCTCGGTATTGTGTTAACCCCATTTAGTTAGCAGCCTCGTTATTGTGTTAACCCCATTTAGTTAGCAGCCTCGGTATTGTGTTAACCCCATTTAGTTAGCAGCCTCGGTATTGTGTTAACCCCATTTAGTTAGCAGCCTCGGTATTGTGTTAACCCATTTAGTTAGCAGCCTCGGTATTGTGTTAACCCCATTTAGTTAGCAGCCTCGGTATTGTGTTAACCCCATTTAGTTAGCAGCCTCGGTATTGTGTTAACCCCATTTAGTTAGCAGCCTCGGTATTGTGTTAACCCCATTCAGTCGGTGTTGTCATAATGTAATATGATTTATCAGAGAGGGACACTGAATTATTCAGATGAACAAGAATCGTTTGCGAAAAATTGATGCGCTATTTTTGTTTTACGACACATTTTACGTAGGATGCACTGAAAGATTTGCTCTTAACTTTCAAGAATGAACATGTAATTTTTCTCGGAATTATGTATGTTTTAACGGGTAACTTCTTTATCTACAAGAAAACGGTTCATTTTAAATTTAAAACAATGTCGTGAGTAAACGAGACAGCTATAAAAAACACTCCGCCGCCTTAAAACGTGGGATATTAATTCGCAACCCTTTTATTTTTTTCACATTTCGTGTGCTCTCCTCAAGCCGTGTTTTATCCTAACTAATGTCAAATTTTCTTTACGTTCTTAATTAAACAAAGCTATTATTATGAAGATAAATGGAGTCAAGGTGTGAGCTGAGAATGTTTAGAAGTGAATTATATTTTTTTGACTCAACTAAACTCTTAGAATTTTCAGTAATATAATAGAATTTCAATGATACAGGCAACAGTGTATAGTTTTCATTCATTGCGGTTTGCGCTTGACCGCCAGCTCGCCTGATATTGAGCGACGCAGAGGACTACGATGGAGCGCGCTTATCTAAAAAAACCTATTCGATCCCTGATTTGAAATTACCTATACCTATAGTTTATATCTATCGGGAAAACTCATTTAGGTAGCGTATTCCACAATTGACTTTCCATCACGTGGACGTAAATTATAAAACAAAATTCACGAATATAGTGTCCTGGGTTGACCGATACTCATATACCAACAATGACGAACTTAAAGACTTTGATACAAAGACTCTATGTCAAGTCTAATTTAAATTGAAAAGTCTATAGACGTCTATTTTGCTGCTTTGAATCGAAAAGCGCAAGCCTCATCACCATTTCAGTCTCAAGTAGTCCACTGCTGGACTTAAGCGTCTACTATGGATTTCAAAAAAAGACCGATTGGAATCCTTCTGCCACTTGTATGTGGTCATGTGTCTAACTTAATGCTATTTCCTTACGATATATGTAGTAGTTTTGAAATCGATACAGACTTCTTTTGTAAATCTGTGGGAATCGATAAAAGACATCAGCATAACACTAAACTAAAATAATCAAGCTTTCAACTGTCAGGCTTAGTTGTCACCAATGATATTCGGATACTTTATTCAGGCGAGTTGTTGGTCCATCGTAGATCTATCTTGTATAACGAAAATAAAAAAAGTAGGCATATGATTCTACTCAGATTGAATCAGATAAAAAAATCGATATGAGATAATGTTCAGAGGTGAAAAACAGTTTACTTCTCTTCTTTATCGTGCTCTTCCATTCGCGTGACGTTTCTCTTCTTTGATCGTGGACAAAAGAACGCCCATGTTGTGCCCACCTCAATATTAGTGAGGAACTCTGAGGAAGTTTTTGACGAAATACAAACATTTATCCGGCTAAAGTAAGTCGCTTCTATCTTTTCTTTACCCCTTTCGTAAGACATTTATCCCCCAGTGTTATAAGGTTATAACAAAGTACAGGTGCGGCATAGCCTTCTCTAATTAAAAGTTTCCGCCGACAATTTCTTGTACATGCCAAATGGCACGAGCTGTTTATTTGAAGCGAAAACGCGTGAGGAATATGAATTGACCTTTTTGCTTTGATACATTTGAAATGTGGGTCGCGAGTCACAAGTCAGAATTCGTAGAATGTGCGTGGTTGATGCTACATCATAACTGATATGGAGGTTGGGCTAACCTATCTTTTATCCGAAATATCTTTGTTCAAATATTTTTTGCCCGAATCCATTTTGTAGAACTGTCTTATTCCAGATGTTTTACTTGACACAGAGGCCTTTCTCAGGCCTTGACTCTACTCTGTCTATACGAACTTACTTGACACAAGTTTTTCTGATTTCAAAAGTTTGTTACCCATAAGTTTTATTTTCCCGAACAAATATTAGGTTAGGCTCGATGGGTTTATGTTTTAGTATAGCCAGTAATCTTCTTATTTGCAAAAGTTTCGCTATCAGATATATAAATATTAGATCAGGTTCGTTAGGTTTCTGTTTTGTATACACATAAATCTTCTTATTTACGTAGGTTCGGTTACCAGACGAGTTGTCAAATGAGTTTCCAGGACATTGAAAAAATAAATTGAGTTTTCGGAGAAATTATATTCGATATTTCATCATTCGGATTACAGGTAGGTAACCAGGGGCTGATATTTATCATGTGTATTCTAACGCTTTGAGTGGAACAAGGTGAGAGTTAAATTTATTTTGATATTCGTTATAATTGCATTTAATTTCTTGTTTGATTCTGTAAGACAAAAAAAAAACAAAAAAAAAATTATGCTTTTATGTAATGTAAAATCTGTGTGCGCCGAGTGTTTACGTATCGTTTTCATAATATACCATAAATTAAAAATATTTGTTTTTGTTATGGTTTTATTAGTAAAGAATATTATCGTTTTTAGGTTTTTGTAGTTTTATGTAAATAATCGAAATAACTGTCGTATACTCGTATCTGTAAATAAAAATGGAAAATTTAAGTTTTCAGTATGAACCCTTGAATGAAAATATATATCAGATCAAATCAAATAAAATTTGTATAAGTATTTGCAGACAACAAGATATATACCCACAACAACAAGATATATAATATTATAAAGTCAATACAATTGTTCTTTATAATGTTGTTGACGAACACAGAACTTCCGTTTTCCTGAATAAATTCAAATTGAAGACTTCACTTTTTAAATTCGGTAAAAAAACATACAACAATAATATTTCCATTCAAGGATTTAAAACTCTGTCCTTTGAAATATTTCGCGCAGCGCTCAAAATGCTGAATTTCCAGGCGCGCCTTTATTTTGTTGAAAATTATTACGCACTTCAGTGACTGGGCGCTTTCTCGAGGGCCTCTGTTGATTTTTCAGCCGCTGAAAATTATTACGTGCGACTAGATGGAACGGCGAGCTTTTCATAAGGTTTTATATAGAGTGAGAGAAACCCGCCTTAGATTTAATTAAAAACGCTGACCTTAAACGTTTAGGTACGTGGTGAGTGTTTATAAAAGAAAACGCAATACAATTGTTCTTTATAGTTTTTTTGCCTGATTGCGGAAGACGACGGTAAAGTATTCCGGATAAATGTATGAATATACATTTATTATGTATTACAGCCTAAATGGCTTGACCGATTTTGATGATCGAGGTGTCGTCAAATTCGTCTTTATTTTATAAAAGTCATATAGAGTCATTTAAAGTCCTATATATATAAACATTTCTAATAAAATTGGAATAACTTTTTTTCACATGTATACTTTTTTATTATCTTCGGTTGCTATAAATTAAAAACATTTAGTACATTTTAGTGATATAGAAAAAATCTAATTATTTTTACTAAATAACTATTACTAAAATTTACTTAGTAGTAGTGTGTAGGCCACTGGAACCCTGGTCTGAATAAAGTTTCACTATAGTTTCTAGCAGTTTCTGATCTCACAGAAGCTCTCGTGCTGTCTATAAATACAACTTTCCCCCGGTGTGCTTCAGAAACTTATTTTTCAGTATTTCCAGGGTTCAAACGTAAAGCTTATAGTTTTAGCAATCGTGTGGAGTCGGAAAATATTCTCTTGAACAGTTGGGTGAAAATTGAGCTTATTTTTTACTGACTAACAATTATTAGTGTGTTTTCTATACTTTGAAGTATTTACATTTTTGGTGAATCCAATGTGATTGAAAAGGTTCCTTACTTACTCCTCCCTTACTATCAGTCAATTTGAAATTATTTTTTTATTGTTATTCTCAATGTTAATCTGCGTAAAACATGTACTAGAAAAGTGAAAGATCACTATTGCTTTTCGTACTTTTGGTGTTCTGTCGAGTACCCGCTCGGGTATTAGTTGTAATTATTCGCAGCGGTGTGGTTCCGTGCTATATATTATAATCTTTATGAACAAAGAAAAATTCAGCTCAAAACCAATTTTTATTCAATGTATCAATCGGTAAGTAAAATAGATCAGTTGGAAGCTGTGTCTCAAACCATTATAAATATTTATAAATAAATATTGGCGGACATTTCACACAACACTATCTAGTCCAAACTAAGAAAAGCTTGTACTATGGAAACTAGATGTTTAATACTGTGTCTCAAACCATTATAAATATTTATAAATAAATATTGGCGGACATTTCACACAACACTATCAAGTCCAAACTAAGAAAAACTTGTACTATGGAAACTAGATGTTTAATACTGTGTCTCAAACCATTATAAATATTTATAAATAAATATTGGCGGACATTTCACACAACACTATCAAGTCCAAACTAAGAAAAGCTTGTACTATGGAAACTAGATGTTTAATACTGTGTCTCAAACCATTATAAATATTTATAAATAAATATTGGCGGACATTTCACACAACGCTATCAAGTCCAAACTAAGAAAAGCTTGTACTATGGAAACTAGATGTTTAATAGAATACATATAGACTTGTTTTTGTAACTACATACTTATGATACATAGAAACACTCAGACAGAACAAATATCCACGCTCATCACACAAATGTTTGCCCTGGGTGGGGATCGAACCCACGACCTACAGCTCAAGAGGCTCAGTGGTAGTATGACTTACCACTGAGCCATGAGGCCTGTCATTGAGTGCGCACGGCTTATAAGTTAACTCTCTTGAGAGCAGTAAGGCTGACACTTCGTAGAAAACGCTAAAAACCTGAATATGTTTACTTTCCGGAAACTTTTCCTTTGTTTTTTTTTTGTAGTGAGAATTGCAAATCAATCGTTTTTTTTATTTGAACAAACGGGTTACTCTAGTCTTTTTTTGAGACAAATTCTCTAGCTATAGTTTCAACCGCATAACCAGAAAAATTCAAAATTCAGAAAAATAAACACATGCAATTTGATAGGCGCAATAACGCGTGCCAGATTTATCAACACTTTAGCACACAGCATTGCTGTAGGTAGATACGGATTAAATAGCAATAAAGATAATATCAATATCTCAACTCAAGTAGGTACTCAATACACATAAATACCAAACTCATGCGCATTTTCATTATCTTTTCAATCTTTTAGTTACTAAGATAGTTTTCCGCGGCCACTCGCGCGCCTTATCAGACTTGAGTGTATCGTTTACTCCGGTATATTATTTTATAACCTCAAAATGAACGCGTATGTGATCACATGCCTTTTGTTATTTTGTCTATGCGAGTGTAAAAGGTTCACGAGATGCAGATTGGCAGCTGAACTGTTGAGAACAAAGCTGGTGGATAAAACATTTTTAGGGAGCTGTAAGTAAGTAGTAGGTACTTTTTTTATGTGAATATTTCCTTGCCTTCTTATAGTATTTATAATCATGTCAGCCATAAGAAGTTCATTGTCGGACATAGGCCTCTTCCATGGATTTCTAAAAAAGACCGGTTGTAAGCGACTTGCATCCAGCATCTTCATGCCACTGGTATGAGGTAATCTGTCCATTTCTTGAAATAAATAATTAAATTAATTTGTATCTTAAGTATAATTGTGTAAAAGAATATAATGTATATCTACTCCTTATGTATATATAGGTAATTAAATGATATGTATACAATTATACATACATAATATACATATTCAGGTTAATATAGGTATATATTTATTGATTTTCAATCTCCTCCCTATTACTGCCGTCATATTACTTTCGTTTCGTTCCTCTCCATCCCAAGCTTGACTGGAAGAGATCGCTATTAGCGTTAAGGCCTCCAGTTGTTACACTAGTTTTTAAATAATATAAATAAATAAATAAATAAATATTTGTGGACATTTCACACAACACCATCTAGCCCAAACTAAGCAAAGCTTGTACTATGGAACTAGATGGCTGATAGAATACATATATACTTTTTTTTTTTGTAAATATATACATATGATACATAGAAACAGAAAAAACATCCATGCTCATCACACAAATGTTTGCCCTGGGTGGGGATTGAACCCACGACCTTTCAGTTCAGCAGGTAGACGTAAACACACTACCAACTGAGCCACAAGGCCAGTATCACTTCATAGTAAGTTATAAGGTGTGTACAAATAATGAATTTATCTATCTATTTATAGAAATCGGATACTTTATAGTTATGAATGGTTATGAACAATTGTGATAAAGATACAATTATGATATCATCAACAATACGGGAACAATTCTTCAGAAAATTTCCAAGATAAATCTTTGCAATTAAATGTAATAAAGCTAATAGCACGCACAGTGGTTAAAATGAGTTTGTTTTAAGAGAGTTTTTAACATCTATAACGCTTACCATTATCTCAAAAACATGCGTGAGTGAAATCCCGGGAGTGTTTTTAGAGAATATACCTACCAAAAACGCATAAAAATCTGCAAAGTATAGCAACGGCACCACCATCGCTTTCGCAAGGAAAAATTACAGTCAATTGTTCTAAAACATTTAATTCCATAAATTCTCACCTTAACAGATATCTTTAGAGCCGCTATCACCAAAACAAAACCCAACCTATAAATATAATATGTAGATATCAATGACAACGACATTTTCGAATAAAGTCCATTTGAAAGGCACGTTAACTTTACAAACAATCTTAGGACTCGGTAAATAAGGTTCAAAATCAACTGCAAACTATAATTGATATTTTGTCTCAATATAAAAACTTGTACAGAAACAACTCCTGCGCACGTTTACCCACAACGTTGATAATGACTATGTGGTACGCACGTGTAATAGTGTTGTTGTCTATAAATGTAATTTTGTTGGTCGAATGTAAGAGATTCGATACAAGATGCAAATTAGTTCGTGAGTTGCTTAGAACAGGATTACCTAACGACCATCTACTTGGACAATGTGAGTGTAAACTTTTTATTTTAGATTTCAAAACAATTACATAGTTATGTTAAAAGAAAAAAACACTTAACTGGATAGGAACATTATTTGTAGCGTAAATTGCGGTGGCGTTACGCTTGATATGCTGTTTAGTGTACGTTTTGTATAAAGTATTCGCAATGCCTTTGTCAAATTTATTTAAATGAGCATTCTTTGTAATTGTTTTTCTTTTGTTCCGAAAAAGTTCGCCGGTGGGTTATGAAAAAGTGCAATTATTAATTCTGTTTGTGTTATAATAAACTGTCGTATTACTATTTTTACAATAATTAATAGTAAAAAAAACTAAAACAACCAATTTTAAAATACACAATTTCGTTTACTTGGGTGACATATAGGTATTTTGTTTTTAAAACGTACAGAACCGATTTTAATAAAATTTGTATCGGACCACATAGATATTTAAAACACAAAAACCACTTCTGAAGTTTGACCTATCAAATAAAACCAAAAAGAATGATAAAAATCAATTCACAATCGGCAAAATCAAACGGCACCTTGCACATCAAAATCGGTCAAACCATTTAGGGCGTAATGCAGAAAAATACATATATACATACAAACACTTATACTCAAAAAAATAACGTCTTCTTGCGCAGTCGGGAAAAAAACATTTATCATTCATCTGTACGTTGCTTAATCGACAAAAAGGGTGTGTTAGTTGACGAATGTGTATATTCTGTATAACCTGTAAAGTTTGTTTGTCTCTGTGACACCAAAATGGATACCGATTTTTTTAAGTTAGGTTTTAGATATGCTTCAAAAATCTTTTTAACATTTTTCGTGACGGAATTTTTATTTAAAAATTATTTTCTTGTTATAAATGAAGAGACGTAGACGTAACATCTGTATTCGGGATCGGGTCGGAAACTATATCTCCATCTCTGTCATTTCGATACAGAATGGCAGAGATGGAGATATAGTTTCCTATATCTCTCTATCTTCCTATCTTCCTAGAGATACAGTTCGGTAGTAGACTAATAAAGCCATCGACCAACAATCATTGACCTTACCGAAAAACGTTACTTAATTTTAAGCAATGCTTAACATATTTTGTCAACTTCTTGCTGACACGTAATGACACTTGCGGAAAGAAGACAGAGAATTCGAGACGATGGTTAAAGTTAAGTAACGTTTTTCGGTAAGGCCGTTTATGTTTTGTTCAAGCGCTCGCTATTTTAAGTCAGTTTTTGAGTGTATAATTATTTTGAAATATATTTTATTCATTTTTATTTTGTTCGTTTAATGCAACTTATTTATTAAAATTGTTTTGAACAGCTACTTATAATTCAAAAGAATCTATGTTTTCTCATGCCTTTCATTAAGTTGGAAAACTGGAGCGCGGCAGCCAGTCTACGTTTATTTAGCATAATTAGCAGCGGTAACTTGCTTTACAAGTTTTCCTACGGAAAAACCACAAAACTCAGCTCCAAACAATACTTCACGATAATTATTCGTTCGCCTTAATTTTAACCTACGTGAACTCGAGTCCGAGCACACAAAGTGATAAAACAATGATTGAAATTTAACCTTCTGTTTCTGACCTAACCATTGGTTATAAACTGACACATCATTGAAAGATGGAGCGAGGCGAACAAAGGTCTCTGCATCAACTAGTTAATTATTATTTACAACAACTAATTATTTTTTTCTGTCCGCACGTTTGTTGGTACTCGTGTTCTGTATATAGGTAGTATTTTTTAACCAATCTTTAAACTGGCTATACGGGTTGTTCAATTTTATAGATTTAACAGATAAGAAAGACAAAATTATTGGAAATACACACGTTGGACTTGGGCAAGTTACTGTAATTTTTTCGTAGATTTTTATATTGAACAAACTTTATTCATAACACGATATGCTAGTCTAAAATAACCAAAAAAATAGTATATTGTTCTTAAATTCACATTAATTAACTACTAAGATCGAGTGCAATTTATCCATAATATAATTAGTTACATATCTGGCACTGATACATAGATACAATAATTTAAAAAAAAAACAGTTTTTAGCTAAACGTCTGTACACAATATAAACACTCTATTTTTGAGAGGATAAAAAAATTAACCCTTCAAAACTGAACAATATACCACAAGTCCAAAACTCCATACAACGGCGCGCCATATAATAATTGACACATACGGAAGTGGACGTCTGTACATAACATACACGCATGTATAAAGTTTGCGACGTCGTCTGGTTGCCACTCGCTCATGACGTCAATGGGGATTCGTGCGCTTGAAGCCCGCAATACTTTCAAACAATTTTATTCTTTCGACTGACAAATGAATATGCCCGTCCAGGCAAACTCCTTCAAACGACATGGCGAGCACGCGTGAGGAATCTGATATTGACGGAAGGTGTAGAGAGCGGACTCTCTCTAATCGTCTGTATTAACGTAATTAGTACTAAAAATATCCGATTAAACGATCCGTAGTAATTTACTTCTATTTTTTTATTTTATTTAGAAATAGGTTTGCGCTTGACCGCCAATGCGAAATTGCGTTCTACGATGGAGCGCGCGATCAATTAATCAAGTGTATTGATTGATTGACTGATTGATGGAGCGCGCGAATTTATTTAGTTTTAATCAGTCAGTTAAACAGTTGTTATATCGGTTCCTAAATAATACATTGTTAATTTGCATATTTAATGACATGCCCGAGTCCAAATAGTTTATATAATGCCCACACGCGATGTTGAATTTAAATGTAATTATTCATTTTGGTATTAACTTGAGTATGTTAATGACGGTCCAAATAACTTAGCTGAAATACTGTTTAAAATCTATTAAACGATAAATTTTGATTAACACATACTAAGGTAACATAGCTTTGCAATTATTTATTGAATTTTATAAACTTTATTGTAAAAAAAATATTCATGACATTAAAATTTTGATGATTAAAGTTTATAAAAAAAAAGTATTTTACTTATTTCATAACACTTTCTAACTTATTAAACTACAATCTACTAAACTATAAGTATTTATCCCCACTTTACGTGTAAATTATTACATGAGCAACTATTTTTTCAGGATTTTTATACTACTTTGTTAAGTATATCCATTACAAAACAGTTTTCTAATACTAATAGTTTTTTAACAAATCCGCAGAGAGATTGACGGCCATGGGGAAATCATAAGGTTTATTGACTAAGGAACCCTAAAAACGAAATATGTAGGTGTTCATTATTCCATTAATATTCCTCAGCTGTAACCAATCAACAGTTCGATCAGCGCAGACAACACAAAACATCTCTCCAATCAAAACTACTAAGAAATCACCACAAATCACTACTTACTCCATTTTTTATCCAAGCCACGATTGTTTCTGAGAAAATCCCGAGAACAAATAGACAAAGCGTTTCCTCATAAGCGTCGTGGGAACAAGTCTCTTGATTGGACAGAGAAGTTAGGATAAAAGCCAGTATGGACATTAAAGTTGAATAGAACATTATAGAATAGGACATTGAATAGATAATGATAATAGTATAGATAGATAATAGATTTTTATTTTTTTACATATAAAAAACCATATAATTACCTGTTTATATTATATGTTAGCACTGTAGGTAGTAACAAAAATAGATTTATATATTTTCATATACAAATAGCCAAATAAAATTTGTAACCAAAGATTTTTCACATTGAAATATTATTATTAACTTCCATTAGAAATTGTATACTACATAAGAAATTATTAAAGTACATAAGAACTCAATGTTGCACGCCTGCATTGGGTAAACTGTTGAAACCAATATTTTTTAAGAACTCTGTACACAGTTATGAGCAATAAAGTATATTTGATTTGATTTGATTTGAGAAATAGGATTCCGTATTAACAAACATTATCACTTTAAAGCTTAATATTTCGGAATAGGATCCCTAAATTGAAAAGTGGTTTTCTCATACCCACAATATTTTTAATAACCTCTCGGTAACCCTCACGATTGGATAAATGAAAAAAAACCTACCTTAAAAAGTTTTTTTTTCAATTTTATTTTTATTTTATTCTACTACTTTCTCGGCGTGATTAAAGTCCATGCTGAATTACAGCATTTAAGAACTAATAGTAATTGACCAAAGCCGCGGTCAAACAGATGGACATGGCAAATCTATAAGGATGGGTTCTTGTTTACTAAGGAACTCTAAAAAAGGTGTTCGCTTGTTGTAATAACTTATTTTTTATTTTTTTTTATTATTGGAGCTGTTTGGGCAGACATTTGGCAGACAAATTTGTTCTACTTACGTCCCATTTTTTTAAATGTTAGATTAATATAGGATTGGTCACCGACTCGCCTGATGTTAAGCGACGGTGTGGCCAAGGATGGAGCTCGTCGATCTAGATGATATCTATTCACTTTAGCTTTGAAAATTCTAAGATTTTAGTTCTCAGGAAACAGAGATGGTAGCAAAAAAAATCATTTCTGTGCAGTACGCACCAAGAACGTGGACCGATATTGCTTAGTACGGATTTTTGGTATCTAAATGAGAAATGGATGGTAATGCCCTATCTTTCTGGTAGTCCTATAGTGAAATGGGGCGGGTCTGATATAAAATTCCAAATACTTTCTACTGTTATTATAGCGTGCAAAGTTTTTTTCAGTAAACGTGACCGGAATTCACGAACAAATTGAATGTTACACTTTGTTTATGTGATTACATTGATACTGGATTTGGTGACTAATGAAGTTGTTTGTTTGGATTAGATTTTTGTTTTGGGTGTCGTTTGGGGTTGTTTCAGGGTAACTATAATTATAACGTATCATTAATATTTTAAAGTAAAATCACATGATGAGCGACGTTGCGGTCGACGACGAAGCACAACTGAATAAATCGGGATATTAATAGATACCAAGATAACACACAAATTGTTACTCTCGGGTTTTTGGAACATTCACCACGAAACTTTAACGCATTTTCGTGTTTCTGTCTTAAATATAATTATAGTTTAAAAAACTTAAGCAACCGACTTCTAATGCACCGATGCCATTGTCAGAACTGGAACAAATTGAAATGGGACCACACGGGAAGCACCAGCTTTCAAATATAAAAAAAACATCATAATCGGTTCACCCAGTCGAAAGTTATGAGGTAACAAACATAAAAAAAGGCAAGTGCGAATCAAACTTGCCCACCGAGGGTTCCGTACAAACTAGTGGATAAAAGGAGGAAATCATACTTTTTTATATTTTCTTTCATAATCCGAAAATATACATCGTAAAAATATTTAAAACCCTATTTTAGCTTACCTATGTTAATGAAGCTCTTTCATATGATACCCCACATGATACGGTTAATTACACGATTTTTTGTGATTAAATTAAAAATATCCTGTTTTCGGTTTTTTCATAAATGTGTTTGGAAATAACACAATGGCAATGCTTCTTGCCAAATTTCATAGTTCTAGATTAACGGGAAGTACCCCATAGGTTTTGATTCCCTTGTGAGTGTCAAAATGTGTGTTTTTTAAGACATATTTGGCTGTTACTTTTTTTTTTTGCGAGAACTGATAAATTTGATTTTTCTTTCTGCAGCAAGAGACTATGGATCTGCGTATATGGTTTTAATTTCAACTCGATACCTTAACGCGTTCCCGAGATAAAGGTCTTGACACCCGGACGGACGGACAGACAGACGGACAGACAGACAACAAAGTGATCCTATAAGGTTCCATTATTTTCCTTTTGAGGTACGGAACCCAAAAAAAATACAGACGAATTGAGAACCTCCTCCTATTTTGAAGTCTGTTGAAAAACTATAGGCATCCATAATTTATGTACAACCTAGTGAGCAAACAGTTTTTTTCTTAACGGGCTTTTTTTCGGGCTTAAGCCCGAAAAAAAAACAGTTTGCTTTGTTTAAAAAAAGATTTGACTATTGTAGGTACCTCTTAGAAAGCTTGCGAGTTCACTCCTTGTATAGCTACTTGTATAGTTTGGAAATAAAAGTTAAAGTTCCAGACGCTTACGATACGTGATAAAACTTTTAAATAGAGTAAAGCTTGGAGCCACAAAAACAATGCAATTCCCAAAGGTGGAAAAAACAATTTTCTTTAAGAATCTAAATCGAGACGAGACTTGATGAGAACCAAGTATATTCTACAGGTTTATAAAACACACCTTTGCCCTTCGGATCTACGACCGCTTAAACATTTATTCATTGCATTAAACGCTACTTTAAAATAACTATTCTAGACTTTAATCTAGAAGTCATTAATTTATGTTTAATACTTTTTACAATAGATTAACTAGTAATGAGTAAGCACTTTCAGTCAACATATTGGTAAAAATCATGCTTTATAGACATAACGCTCAACAATAAAACGCAATTATGTCATATCTGAATTCTAATAATGGTGCAACAGCTTGCAGTTTGAGAGAATCAATCGGCAACCATTCAGCATTTCAGACAAAACGCACCTAGAGATATCAGTTCTCATTTTTGGCATTTAATCGATAAATGTATGCTAATTCCGACTTTCTGCTAGTCCTGTAGTGAAATGGGGAGGGTGGAATTAGGTCGTGAAGCTCTTGCGCACATTCCCCAAAATGAATTCTGTAGAATATTAACAGACATGCTACTTTACGGTGGTTCTCGAGGCTAAGTAGCTTCTTGGCAACTAGTTTATCGTCACCGATTAACCTCATAGCTCGCCGGTCCACTGACTCTAAAGATTCCAGCTGATACTTGGCTGATCCATCAAAAAGGTGTCAGCAGTACTCCATAACTCATTTTTTAATGCGAAAGTACTTCTTAATTTGGTCGCACGCTAGTAACCAATGATAGGATTACAATGTACATTATGTATTATCTATTCAGTATGCAGTCGTCGATAGACTAAGTTTTACATAGAACAAACCTACAGTAGTGAAACTAAGCGAATTGCGAACAGAAATTAATCACCGAGGGTATATTATTATGTTATTAAACATAATAATGTATGCAAAGTTCGCTTCTATGAATGCATTAATTGTTAATGTTCCCGGGAATATCGCCGGAATAATATTGTGTCATTCAGCTGTTTAATATTAAAATGTAATTTAATACTAATTTATGAAGCAAACTAATTATATATAATGCTTAAAATTTATCGAGTTTTAAATTAAATTATAAATATTTGCAAACTTTTTTCGAAAATGTGCTTCTTTTAATTTGTGTACATTTTCCCAAATAACTCGAAAAAAAATATCTTCGAAAGAGTTGTGTCAATATTTTTACCTTATTTTTTGTAGAACAATACATAATTCATCATGGTTGCCTGGAAGAGATCACTTTTAGCGATAAGGCCGCCTTTTGTTGCACTAGTCTATTTAAGTTCTTTGTTATTACTTTTAAGGTGTGTACAATAAAGAGTTCATCTATCTATCTATCTATCTAATTAGGGAACTAAGTAAACCTATTTAGAAATAAGCGGCCAAGTGCGTGTCTTGGCACGTGCAAAGTAGGGTTCCGTAGTTGCTCATCATAATTATGTGAACTTAAAATGGGGATACTATGAACATACGAGTTAACATATGCAAGTTTAAATTAAATTTGCACGAAATTTTCATTTTCTAATTCCGTAAGTACATTTAGTCCATATTTCTCTATTACATCTAAGATATTACATATACTAACATAAGATACAGATCTAATTATGTTTTCACTCCTCTTGCTCTAAAAGTCCGTCATTGTAGCGTAGTAAAGCGGGGAAAAAATAGCATTTTAAGCTCTAGGGGAAAAGTATTTTTTTTTTAATTTTATCTGTTACCAAAGAGCCTACACACATGAAACAGTCTTTATTCAAAAGTAGAATAATCTCTTTGGAAAATATTTACATTCTCTTTGTAAACAACTCGTTAAATATCGAGAATTGTACAAATTGTACATTTAATTTTTAATAAAATAAACTTTGAATTATTGTATTGGATTATTATATTTTCTCGCACTCGTAGTGAAAAGTAGAGTGTAACACACGGAGCTAAAAACACATTGTAACTCGGTTTCTATTTACTCCCTCGCTAAAGCTCCGGAGTAAAAATCTACCTCGTTACCAAAGACTTATGTAATAGGGCGAATTCTGTGCTCGTTACAATGAGTTTTTTTAGCCCCTTGTATAACAATCTACTATTATCCATAGTTCTCCTACAACTATATATTTATTCTAACCATTCTCAAGATTTTCTACTGTAACATTAAAGTTTTGTATTCTTTTCTATCTAAAAAGATTTAAGTATCTCAAGCATTTAGTAGAATTAAAGTCGAGCTGTGCTTGCAAATTAAATGGCGTCTCTTACGTATAATCTTAATTAATTGATACTCATTTTATTCAAAAGCTTCGAGATGACCTTTCGAATTGACTCAGACGCAACTTGAGGCTTTGTGGTTTTGGTAAAGTTATCGCAAATTTCGTGCTTAGATACCTAATTGGTGGTGAAAAGTAAACTTTTGTTTGAATAGTTTTAATTGCACTAATCGCTGTGATATTAATTATTAAGTGTTTTAATAGCAGTAGATTTCACAAGCACGCCAATATTCACAGCGAAAGAGTGGAACAAATTGCCGGCTTCATTGTTCCCTAAGAACGTTGGTCTTTTACAACGTTGGTCTTTTCAAGCTCAGAGTGAATAGGTGTAATCTTTTAAGTCTGCGTGCTTCATCTCCGACCACGACGTCGCTTTCCAACAGGCGAGTTGGTGGTCAAACGCGGATTTATTCGTGTTAAAATCATTTACTACAGTAACGTTGGTCAATGACTACGTTTATAATTTGAAATGAAAACATGATTTTGCCGACTTCTTAATAGCAGTTTAAAGACATCCAGATCTGTGAGTGATGACTCATACGGGAAGCATATTCCTTTTAGCGATTCATAGCTACGTGATATTTTAACTAGAGGCATAGAAGACATTAATATTAGATACATATAGAACAGACACTCAGACATTCCATTTCCCGCGAATTTTGGGACCCTCACCCCGTGCTCTCGCTTTCGTCTGAAAGACTTTGTCTGCACGGCGCATTCATTTGTCAGTCGAGACAAGCGTGCAATCCCAGTCACGAGCGAATGATAATTAGACGACGATCATAGCAACATACTTATGACATGTGTGGGTGTGTGTTATATACAGACATTGTATATGTACTGATTAGCACGCCGTTGTATGGAGTGTACAACGTATGCTATAGTGCTTTAAGCATTTTGAGAGCTTAGTCTATACTAAATTGGAGCGGTTTAGTCGATGGTGTGATATGAATTACAGATCATGTTTTCGCGGTAAAGTGAAATGTAGTGTTGCTGTACAATTTATTAATAGCTTTCTAATATATCTTTTAGGGGTCTGTCTAGCAGAAAAAGTTAGCAACAGAGATACAAGGGTCTTTACGGAGCGGGGCGGAAAGAAATATTATGGCATTTACCAAGTAAGTAATAAAATACTATTCTATACCTATAGATAGTAATAGCAAACACATACCTATATAAATATATATATTTAAACTACTATGCAATCTCGATTTAATGATGCCCAAGTTATATCTTTTCCGAAAGATCCTAGTATAAAATAGCCGACTAACATAAAAACTGATTCATCTAATTAAAGTATATTATTTATAATAACAAGCCCTTTATAAGGTGTCAGAAGTAAAAATAAAAAAGACCAGACAAGAACAATTCAGACTCGCCCAAGGGTTCCGTACAAACTAGTAGATGGGGTAGATTTATAAATAAACATCGTAAAAATATTTAAAAATCTGTTTTAGCTTGTGCTAATTAAGCTCTTTCATATGATACCCCACATGATACGGTAAAAGCACTTTAAAATTTGGACCCTCCTTGCTTGCACAATGACCCAATTTTTTATGATTAAATTAAAAATGTCCAGCTTTCTGATTTTTTTCTATATGTGTAGTATAACACAATGCTTTTTGCCAAATTTATAAATTTATAGCTTAGCTCCAACGATTTTAATGAAATTTTGGTTGGTAGGTAGATTAGGGGACGATAAATCGATCTTGCTAGGTTTCATTTTTAGTGAACCCGGATATACTCGTATTTTCAGTCATAAAAAATCCGAGTGGAGATCGGTCGGCCAGGTACTTATTTATAATAGCAAACCCTTAAATCCTTTCAGAAAGCGTATTTTGGAAGTGTACACAGTGAAGTGTATAAAGTGAAGCTAAAGGATTTCGTTTAAGTTTCGAAGTGTTCAACATGAAACAGTATTGCGTATTGCCCAAGGGCGTCGCCAGTCCATGGCCCAGGGAGGGGGGGCAAGTTAATATTATGGAGGATGAGAAAAATATGAATTGTAGGCACAGGTACAATTGCACAGCCTTAGGACCTTGGTTGCTTTGCAGTTGGCTACATTTTTTAAATCACTAGGGGGAAGCAGCTGCCCCCCTTGGCAACGCCCTTGATCGCAATACCTGATAACTCTGTGACCGCACCGCAATAGCAAGCGATTGTATTGATTTAAGCCGATTGTAATCGGTAATTTTAGAAATACATGGGGAAGCTTAAGTTCAGCAATGGAGCTCAGATGGCTGAGACGATGATGATTTTATGGCCGTTAGTTACCACAATAAGGTTTTTTTTGGTTACAGATTCCAAACCAATGGTGCAAAGTAGGGAAGCCCGGTGGAGACTGTAACGTCAAATGTGAAGGTAAGAAAATAATCTCATGAAGCCCTTTTTACATGTTTAAATTAGCTAAATAATCTCGCGCTCCATCGTAGACCGTAACTGTCGCTTAACACCAGGTGAGTTGAAGGTCAAGCGAAAGCCTATCGACGAATAAAAAGAAAAAAAAACTAAGTGACACCATTCTAATATTTACTCACAAAGACGGACCAATAACAAATGACAATCAAAGACAAGACCAATTTTATTTAATGACGGACCAATGACAAGACCAATTTTATTTTTTAGTATATCAAATTAAAGGGGTTGCTTTGCCCAAAAAAACAACAAAAAGCTTGTTTTTAACCGACTTCCGAAAATGAAGATGTTCTCAATTCGACTACATGTTTTTTTTGTTTGTTTATTATGATATTCGCCAGTTATGAATTGATTTTGACGATTCTTTTTTGTTTGCTAGGCAATAGTTCAGAATGGTCCCAGATTTTTTTTAATCAAAATCGGTTAATAACTTTGATTTTTATAACAAAATAATTCGAAAACAAATTGCGTATTTTGAAGTCGTTTTTTTTAGTTTTTTAATCTATACATATAATACGACTCTAACGGGTCAAAATCTGTACAATAAAATATATTTGATAAAATTTGATTGGAGGATGCATTAATATCGATACAGAAGCCAAAACAGCGATTTTTATAATTTTTGTCTGTATGTCTGTCTGTCTGTCTGTACGGTGTGTCGGATGGACGCCGAAACTACTGGACGGATTTGGACAAAATTTGGCAGGATTATTACATATACTATGTAGAAGGATCTGGCAAACTTTTTATTTCGAAAAATTTGACAGTTCCTGTGGGATACACTAAACAATAACAACATAATCGATCACCACGCGGGTGGAACCGCGGGACGCAATTACTTTTAAACTATAATTATAGAATAGAATAACAAGGAAAATATTAGTAGGTATAATGTTTTATAAGTTTTTGGAAATAAATTTATAATAATTTGTATAATCAGTAAGGATTGTTTATATTTGAAGTTTTATTGTGTGCAGAGTACAATGTAATTTTAGTGTTACCAAAAGTAGAAAAACATTGTCTGTGCGGACCAATTTGACACTTTACGACAACAAAAACGAAGCGGAGCTGTAAAAGCTGGATTTCAGAAAAATTTGTAGTTCCCATTTCTAATCCAATTACGCAAAAACCTTTACCATGCGAGTGACGAATTAAAAGCTCAAATCGACGCTCAAACTTTAAAAGTTCTGATTGAATGCGCGCTCCAAACTAGAAAACGTTTACCTTTTACCTTCCGATTCAATTTGTGTAAGTGCTAACATTTCCAGCATTCTATACAATGTAACTTTTAGAGCACGAAGTGTTTGTACTCGTTGAGACGACGAAGAACGAGACGGTGGAATACAGTATTCTAGTTTGAAGTAGAATTATTGGTAACTATCTGTGAACCGAAATATATTTGTCTGTCCGATTTCAGAAGTTTTTTTTTTTTTTATCAGCCCTGTTTGTAAAAACTGTCCCACTGCTGGGAACGGGCCATCTTCTCATTGTGAGAAGGCCATAGTCTGCCACGCTGGCCAAGTGCGGGTTGGCAGACTTCACACATCTTCAAGATCATTGAGAACTCTCAGTCATGTAGGTTTCCTCACGATGTTTTCCTTCACCGTTTGAAGTTGGCGGTAATCAACAATACGCACATAACTTCAAAAGACAGAGATTCGAACCCAGGACCTGCGGATCGCAAGTCAGACGGTCTCACCACTAGGCTGCCGGAAACTTATCAGATGTTTTATTAAACACGATTTTCTAATCCCAAAAGTTTGTTAGCCTTAATGTTTCATTTGTCCGAAGAATTGTTGGGTTTGGTTCATTATGTTTCTGTTTATTGTTGAGAGATTTTCGTATTACCGATTCGGTAATCAGAAGAGTTCGAGATTTTGGCAGTATCTTTTGAAATTAAGTATTGTTATATTGGGGGAAATAATATTTACTTATACTTACTTATATCAGCCCTGTTTGTACAAACTGTCCCACTGCTGGGCGCGGGCCATCTTCTCATTGTGAGAAGGGTTAGGCCATAGTCTGCCACGCTGGCCAAGTGCGGGTTGGCAGACTTCACACATCTTCAAGATCATTGAGAACTTTCAGACATTTGTGATGAGCATGGATGTTTGTTCTGTGTCTGGGTGTTTGTATGTATCTAAAGTATGTATTTACGAAAAAAAAGTATATATGTATTCTATCAAACATCTGGTTTCCATAGTACAAGCTTTGCTTAGTTTGGGCTAGATGGCGTTGTGTGAAATGTCCTCCAATATTTATTTATTTATGTAGGTTTCCTCACGATGTTTTCCTTCACCGTTTGAAGTTGGCGGCAATCAACAATACGCACATAACTTCGAAAAGACAGAGGTGCGTGAGAATAATATTTGATATTTCGAAATTCACATTAGAGATAGGTAACCATTTGTGTGTATGTTTTATATTACATACTACAGCCTAAACTGCTTGGCCGATTTTAATGTGTGGTGTACCTATTTAGATTTATTTTTACTCCCCGAGTGTCATAGTTATTTATTTGTAATAATAATAATTAAACTCTCGCAAAAAATAATAATAATAAATAAATAATAAACTTATTATTAACCTTCAACAAACTTTTTGTTGATAAATAATTTTTGATGATTCTATTAAAATTATTCTAAAGAATGCTCATTTATAACCTTTTGCGACTTTGCGCATACTTTCTCACATAAACTCAACAGCGTATCAAGCGTAACTAAATCGTTAGACTGCAAAAACCACTCTTCTGCAATCGGGTATTTTGTTTTTATTTTATTATATGTACTCGTAGGTACTAGTCACATATACAAAGTTAACAAGGAAAAAAAAAAAATCTAATTGATTGAAATCTATTTAATGAGATAAGTTGTATATACATAATTAATTACAACATAATTAATCATTCCTAATCATTTACAACCTTTTATAATAAATAATTTCAGAAAAGGTTGTAAATGATTAGGACATAAGGACAGAATTAAACTTTAAAGTTTCCCTGAAGTTCTAAAAAGTAAAACACAAAGCTAAACTTCAAAAACCCATAATTTTCTTTAAAAAGTTTTAGTGCTGTCGTTCAGTATATTGCAGGACATTGGTCGAACCAAATAGCGGCAAGAGCAGCAAATCTCACAAGCATGTCCCACGATTTTACGATTTACTTTTATAGGGGACAACTGCTCGATCCATTGCTCAGTATTGTTGATAGTACGAGGCGAAGTGCGCCGTTAAACAGGAGATGGTTGTGGTTTGTGTGATGATGTCGTGGAATTCAATTACCTGCTGACCACGCTATCCTGTTAGTTTGGATATTCGCCAGATCAGCCTCAGGTCAGGTTGAAAGGTTGATTTTTAATCCCCGACGCAAAAACGACGAGGTGTTATAAGTTTGACGTGTCTGTGTGTGTGTCTGCTGTGTCATCGTAGGTCGCGAACGAGTGAACCGAATTTGATTTTGTTTTTTTTTGTTCGAAAGGTGAATTAGTCGGGAGTGTTCTTAGCTATAATTCATCAAAATCGCCGTTATTTTAGTCGAGAGTTTTTGACTTTTTTAAACTAATACTTGTTTGCTTATAAAATTCGCATAGTTAAAAACACTTTCAAAAAGTTTTTCCATATTTCCTTTTTTTACAAGTATTTATTAGTAAAAATTGTATATCCTTCTTTGAAGTAATATAAAATTATAGTTTAAGAAACTATAACAATCGAATTCAAAATGCGCAATTTTGTTTTAAAAACTAAACTACTGAATCGATTTGGATGAAATTGGGAATCTTTAGGCCCAATCTGAAAGTATGCACTTTCAAACAAAAAAATATTTGTTCAAATCGGTTTATAAATTACAGAGTTAGGTATGCGGTGACAATTATAGAAGAAAATAAAATACAAAAAAATATGTAGGTACAACCGAATTATAAAATTGAAACCTCTTTCTTTTTCCTTTGGTAAACACTGAAACAACGGACTTCAAAATAAGCAAATTTGTTTTGTATTCAAAGGTCTAAACTGAATTCGATGAAATTTCTTTGGGACCAATCTGAAAGTCAATCAATCAATAACACTTTATTGACACCACATAAAGTAATAAGACAATAAACACATAAGAAAATGGCACAAAAGGCGGTCTTATCGCTAAAAGCGATCTCTTCCAGACAACCTTGGGATAAGTTGGGGAAAGTATGTAGTGTACATTCAAACAAAAAGTATTTTTCATATCGATTTATAAATGACGGAGATATGCGATGTTATCACGAAAAACAAACAACCGAATTGAGAATCTTCTCCTTTTAGAAATCGGTTAAAATTACTCGGGTGCATGTCTTATGCTGTCTGACACTAGCTTTATATAAACGCATCCATTGACCAATAAGTTCTGTTTGTTGGTGTATGTAAGTCCAATATAGTGGTTTTTATATTCACATGTGTTACGAGCTAAATCAGCCGTGTTTGGTATCAAAAGAAAAACATATAAGTGCACATCTGAATACTTAAAATTAATTTATGACATGAAATACAGAATTTTGTTGCATAAATCACTTTATTCAATGTTTACAATCACTATTAAATATATATAATTGTACCCTTAAAATAGTGTATAATATTGATTATCTTTTTTAAAGTTCCGTACCCAAAGGGTAAAACGGGGCCCCATTACTAAGACTCCGCTGTCCGTTTGTCTGTCACCAGGCTGTATCTCATGAACCGTGATAGTTAGACAGTTGAAATTTTCACAGATGATGTATTTCTATTGCCGCTATAACAACAAGTACTAAAAAAAGGAATAAAATAAAATTTACAGTATATTGAGTTGTAATATTCACTTTAAAATAAATAATAAATAAAAATAAAAATAATATTTAAGGGGGGGCTCCCATACAACAGACGTGATTTTTTTGCCGTTTTTATAGATAATGGTACGGAACACTTCGTGCACGAGTCAGATTCGCACTTGGCCGGTTTTTTTAAATATATAGTCATAAACGACTTGCTTTTTAAATCGTTTTGGCTTTGGATTAATAACGAAATTTAAAAATAGCCGTAGATTCTATTATTTACGATTGTATAATTTAGGCATTTACAATTCTTATGCAAATATTAATTTACTACTTATTTGCAAGCCGTATTCGAAATTTCAATTCAATAGTCGAAAGACTGAAATCTTCTACTAACACAATGTAGCCACGACTGAAGGCTCACAAAATGTGAAATCTCCATAATGATGATGACTTACTTCATAAAATAATCACAAATCACCGCCATAAAATGCACCCATAATCTCAGCTCAGCATGCCTTCGAGAAATACGCTTGATTTATTCGAGAAACGTCGAGAGCGTGTGAGACGGCGATCTATCGAGAACTCGTGGTAGCACATGATGCCAGCATAAATAATTTGAGCTTTATAGCTTTTGAATAATGCTCGAGTTTCCGAAGACGGAAGAGGAAGGGTGAAGTTTTCAGCATGTGTGCGTTTTTAGGTATTCGTAGACAATGGGACGGGAGCCTATTACTAAGCCTTTGCTTTGTTCGTCCGTCTATTGTTTTAAATTTAAACTGCTGCTTTATTTTAATCGATAAAAAATAAATGATCAAAATCCTGTCGAGACACGCGTGTTTTACACGATATTATATAGGTTCCGTAGATAATTCTATAATCTAAAAAAAAACTACTTGGCCAAAATTATTAGAAAAGCAAAGTACCATCCTCATTTTTTAAATATTATTCTTCAGGTTTACTTTATGAACGAATGTGTTTTCTTCAGCATTTTTTCTGGGTTCTTTTGATTTATCTTTTTTTTTTTTTTTTATAAAAACGGTCTGTATATTTTTAAATTGGTGTATGTATTAAAATGTATGTATAATATCAAATAACAGTTACAGTTACTCTCGGCCTTACCGAAAAATGTTACTTAACTTTAATCATCATCTTAAGTTCTCTGTCTTCTTTCCGCAAGTGTCATTACGGGTCAGTGAGAAGTTGACAAAATATGTTATTTAAAGTTAAGTAACGTTTTTTGGTAAGGCCGTCTATAAATAAGACCTTTGTTATGGACAGACAGATAAGCAGAAGGACCGACAAACATGGTGAAACTACAAAAAAGTGCAATACACACCAATCCCGCCGACATAACCCGGCGGCCGTTATGGCAATGTAGGCTAAGTTGCCGACAGAAAGTTAAAATAAATAAATATTAGTGGACATTTCACACAACACCATCTAGTCCAAACTAAGCAAAGCTTGTACTATGGAAACTAGATGGTTGATACATTACATATTTATATATATATTTTGTAAACACATACATAACATACATAGAAACACCCAAACACAGAAAAAACATCCATGCTCATCACACAAATGCTTGCCCTGGGTGGGGATCGAACCCTGGAGCAGCTCTGGAGGCAGTCGAACTACCACTGAGCCATGAGGCCTGTCTAGTTTGGTGTGTATTACAATTAAGAGTTCCTTGTTGACTACAGAACCCTAAAAGTGGATTGGATTGTGACATTAGTTGGTATTAAGTTTGTATTGGTGTAGTTGAATTATTTATCATGTTGTGTTGTTATTGTTATCGAGTCGCATTGCGAAAAGAGAACTAACTTTTCAAGTACTAAAACTAGGGATAGACCGACGTAGAAAGACAAAATAAATCTAGTTGTAGGTCTGCGAGCGGAAACATAAGTAACACTTATATGAGCATTAAAGTTCCTTTATTTCATACGGATTACAACTTTTGTTGCTGATATTTTCTACTTTAAACTTTTATATTACGCTCATACTGGATTGTCAGAGTTGTGATGCTTTTGCTCTCGAAGCTACTTGTATTTATTTTAGTGGAAAACAAGTACAATATTGCGATTTCTGTTTTTTTTTATACATTATAGATCTACGATTGACCACCAACTCGCCTGATGTTAAGCGACGGTGTGGCCGAGGATGGAGCTCGTCGATCTAGAAGATATCTATTCACTCTAGCCTTGAAAATTCCAAGATTGTAGGTCTCAGGAAACAGAGATGGCGGCAACGAATTCCATTCTTGTGCAGTACGCAATATCTTCTGTAGTGTACTGTCATATATTGAAAAACACAGATTGAGATTTAATTTAATTGCCAAACTTATCTTAAATAATTATAGTTTACAAAACTGGAAAAACCGACTTCAAAATACGCAGTACAATACATTTATATGAGACTTGCTTTTCACCGTTCTACAGGCACTTGGATGATATTTTACCAGTTATTTTGTTATAAAAACCAAAGTACTGCATCGATTTTGAAACAATCTAAATGGGACTACCTCTGAAATATGATCTACCAAATACAAAATAATCAAAAATAAATGTCCACAAAAATATCATCAAAATCAATGCATATTTGGCTGAGTAACCGGTGAACAAACATACAAAAAAAAAACGAATTGATAACCATCTTCTTTTTGGGAGTCAGTTAAAAATATGATGTTGTCTACATCAAAACAATATACAAACTACACATAGGTACATAGCTGACTAATTACTACACAAAAAGCAAATCGATTACCCTAGCTAGACCGATAAAGGTCTAAAGACAATCTAAATGCTCTAATAATGTTGTAGATTTAAAATAAAATTTCACACATTCAAAAGTGTAATACCGAAATAATTCTTCAGGCTAGTTGGTGGTCAATCGTAAATCTCGCGTAAAAAAATACCTTCTAAATGTTTGTAATTCTAATCCTCAGCCTTACTAGATGACGATATTAGAGAGGACACGGCCTGCGCTGTCACCATCTTCCACCGCGAAGGATTCAAGTACTGGAAGCTGTGGGAGACGCGCTGCAAGAATGATAATCTCATCACTTCCGAAATTTATAAGTAAGTGTTTGGATTTAAAACGCTTTAGTTTCTTTTATGGTGCGTGCCGCGAAAATGTGGAATGCGTTTCCTGAATATCTTTCCGAATAGATATAATCTAGGTGTCTTCAAATTTTGAGTGCATTGGTTCCTTCTAGGCAAGCGTGTTCCATCGTAGATAGTAACTGTCGCTTAACACAGATGAATTGGTGGTCAAGCTCAAGCCTATTTAAAAAAAACTAATAACAGTAAATAAAAACAAGCTTTTACAAAAGTACTCCTCGATACAAATCAATCGAGCCATAAGTCATAAGTGATTCCCCATAATTCTTATGGCGACCTTCCGACTCCATCATCATACCCTGGATATCATGTAGCACCAAAGTACTCACCAAGGCAAACCAAAAAAGCCCAAACTCGATGGCTTTATCTTGTTTAGTTATGAATTTTCTATGGCCGTCTTCTCCATCATCAGAACGGCTCCATGTACACCGAATTCGAGCCCAATAAATTGAAAATCGAAAGTGCTTCTAATTTAGCTTCCAATATTCGTGCCGAACACTCATACTTACCGTTACCATCCATAATAGTAAAACAGTAAAATCGATCAAATATACTAACCCTTATGTACCTACACTCAATAATCTGCGATATTTCCAGCCTTTTGTCCTTTTATTATTTGCTTAGTAAAGGATTTGGGCCCGAGTTGATTACCATAAAGGGTAAGGTACCTTTGCGCTCTCAAAACAACCTAAAAGTTTTTTTTCCTCCACTTACTGAAAGAATTCTTGTATGTTAAAGAGTTTATGCAGGCTAGGGATGGGAAAAGGATGTTGATTTTTTGTATCCGGCAAGTTTAAAAGCATCTATAATTATTTTCCAATCAAAACCACTACCAACCGGTCTTTTTGGTAATGCATGGGGTAGGTATACTTACTTCATGAAGTCGACTGCTGCATAAATATAATATCCAGCAGTCGACTTCATATGGTGGATCATGGTAATATGTTTAACAAAGTATAACTTGACAGCTGCAGTAACTTGTTCGACTGTCGTCTGTCTCGCTCTCGCATGTATATTTTTGAACACATATAAGGACTGCATCAACTTATAAAGAAATCGTCGTTTATAAACTAGAAACCAACATCACAAATATTCGACAAAAAATCAATTTGATAAAGTTAATGTTCATACATAAAAATAATTTTTAAATTATGGACGCAAAAATGATTTTTATGTAGGAAAATTAACTTGGATCAAATTTAAATTTTTGACGAATATTTGTGATGTTGTTTTCTAGTTTTACAATCGACGGTTTTTTATATGTTTATTCAGTAATTTTATATCTTCAAAAATGTAGGTATGCGTGGGCTAGACGGACATTGGTCAAACTACGGATTATTAAAATAAAACAAAATACATATACAAAGTATGATTAATCCAAATGACAATAATTACTACCAATTTAATTAAAAAATTAAAAATATAAAAATTAGTTTTCATTTAAATACTGTAATTCGTATGTTGTCAAGCTTAGTGGACAAAGTTATATTTATAAATAAATAAATATAATTGGATATATGATATCGTTATATTTGGAAATTATTTTCATTTTAATGATCCTTATTAATTAAAGTAATTATAATGAATATATTTAAAACACTTTTAGCCCAGTACACACTAACTTAGTAATTTAATAGAATTGTGAGTGTTCCCCGATTTTTTACAAGTGCTTTTTAAGAAAGTGTTCACGACGTTAAGTAAGCGTTAAGTGAAGATTAGGGATCTTTGATTATGAAACACTGTGCTAATGCCAGGTTGCTCGTTAATTCACTAAATTACTAGCATAATGCGAGTCAGGCTTAATGCACCTATTTACCCTAATCTATAAATTTCCATTGCAATACTGTCGTGTAAAAACTGTTGTGTTGTACTGTTGCGTCGTGTTGTGTAAAAAGTACAGAATTTTGAGACAGCTTACTTATTAAAGACTTCATTCAGGTTTCACTATAAATTGTATAAAAAATTATATGTACACATATTTTGAGTTAAATTATTAAAGTGGCTCTCCACTGAAGAGAGTAAGTAATATTTTTGAAGTGTATTTTTTTCTATTTTTCTTCTTCTCAGTTGTTATTTATTTCCTGGGTGTCTTAACCTTCGTGTGGAATCGGACACTTTTTCTTTTAAAAATATTATCAATAATATTTTTTTGGCATAAATAAGTATCTTTTGAAAAGAATACGTCTTTAAAATTTCTACTATACTGAATGGAAATTCAGATCATTGACGATAACAAATCATGAGTTACTGTTTGGTATTGCTGCTACATAATATTATCTACATTCAAAATATAACTACGCTACTCAATAGTAAAAAGACTTTTTTATGTAGAAATAGGTTTGCACTTGACCGCCAACTCGCCTGATATTAAACGACGTTGCTGTCTACGATGAAGCGCGTTTACCTAGAAGAAACCAATTCACTCGTGATTTTAAGTTACCTAGATTATATTATATTAGACTTTAAAAAAAACGTTACAATGATGCGACGATGGAGAAACTTTCAAAATGGCAAAGCAAATATGCTAATCCGTGGTCAACGTTGCTAATCCATGGTCAACGTTGCTGGTACATCATCGAACTATATTTCTTAAAGATTACTGTATTAACCCTAAACTTTGTTGTGTACTGTTTGTTGATCTTAATAAATAATAATAAAAAAATAAAAAAAAAATAAAAACTTTAGACCGTTTTAACGTATATTACGTACACATATTCAAGTAAAACACACGGCCGTTCGTTCGACGTTCGAAACTTTTTTTACGTTAGATAGATCTACGACTGGTTGGTGGCCAATCATAGATGTCGCTTAATGTTAATCGACGGTGTGGCCGAGAATGAAGCTCGTCGATATATTCACTCTAGCCTTGAAAATTCCAAAAGTGTAGTTAGCTTAACCAACTTAGCCAAATCATTTTTTTTTTCGACATAAAGTAATGTGCCGGATCTTATTCGGCCAAATCAGTAAAATTTACATGCCTAGTGACCTTATGCAGGCTCACGTGTGTGTGACGTTGAAAATAGCTCTGCATAATGGAATCACAGCGGCGACTTGATGCATACAATTACGTTTAATCACAATGATGAAGACTAATAAGATTTTGCAAAGTCAATTTTACAAAACTAGCATCAAATGTTTTACGGGAGAATCTTTTAAAAAGAAAATTAATACAATTTACTTCAAAATAAAGGTACCTTCTTTCGGAATAGGTTTGGTTCTAGCTCTCTACAGGGATGTTTTTATTTAGACGCTTTTCATAGTTTCTTCCTTTTTCGATACGATTGCCTCCTGAGCTGTAGGTCGTAGGTTCGATCCCCACCCAGGGCAAACATTTGTGTGATGAGCATTGATGTTTGTTTTTTGTCTGGGTGTTTCTATGTATCTTATTCTTCTTCTTCCTCTGTTTCCATAGTACAAGCTTTGCTTAGTTTGGTTAGCTTTGCTAGATGTTGGCGTGTTGTGTGAAATGTTCACCAATACTTATAAAAAAAAAACTAAAAACAAAAATAATGGCAAATACGCAAAACACGCGAGTTCAACAAGAGAAAAACAGTGAGAAAATAAGAGCTCGTTACATTTCACTAAAAAAAATAATCTTTTTGCAGATGTCCAGACTTGATTTCGCCGAGGTCAAGTCCAGATAGAACGTATACCAGCGAAATCTTGAGATACAGAAGAATGCTGATGTTCAAGAGTATAGCCAGAACAAAAAATTCGGCCACAAGGGTACAAAATACATACTGGTGGCCTGGGTTATGAAAAGCATAAAGTGTTTTTATTTTACTTCTTATAGTTACTTATTTTAACAACCTTATGAAAGGTTTTCAATTTTACGTATGTATTTTTGAGTGTGTGTCCGGATATCTTTACTAGGAGTTGATTTTTAACCATTTCCAATTACATTGAATTATTTCAGTACCTTATACTACCAAACAGGGATTATTGAATTTATAATTATATACAAACTTTACTAAGCTCATTGCTCATTGAAGCCGCTCTTTTATTTCTTAACCATAAATAATATTGTAAACAAAGTTATTTAAAAAGTTGGATTAGTTTTTACTAGTCTAAAAAACATTTATTGCGTCCTATCAACTTGCTTGTCTTCTAAGTAGTATCTTAATTGTGCGATGATGTCAATAAGTTTATCAATTATAAATTTATTTTGAAAAGAAATGTGTTAAAGAAAGATACTTCTAAAACGAAGTTTAAGAATGTTTAAGGGGTAAAAAAAATGGATTTAACAACTATAAAGTTAAAATTAAATTATATTGTTTCTAAATTCAACATTAAATTGAATGACCAATGAAATCAGTTGCGGTCACATAATATACCCAACAAGACAAAATAAACGTTACAAACTATGCCTCAATCAGTATATGCTACAGCATACTTGCTACAAGCTTTGTTACTAACGCTACAAGCTACACCATGTGTGTATTGTATGGCTTAGACTACGGCATAGACGCTGCAAGCTACACCATACATGCTACAAGCTACGTTACCAGCGCTACAATCTACGCCGTACCTGTTATAAGATGTACCTGTTATAAATGCTACAACTACACTACAAGCTATGTCACCAGTGGTACAATCTACGCGGTACCTGGTATAAGCTGCAGCATAAATGCTACAACTACATTATTAGAACTACGTTCTACGCCATCCCAGTTATATATTTATAAGCTGCGGCATAAATGCTACAGCCTATGTCACTAGTGCTATTTAGAAACATCGCATATGCTCCAAATTACACCATTAGCGCTACGAACTACACCCAAAACGTTGCATAAATTAGACTACATAATAATACTATGTTACATAATACGCCATACACATGTAGCTATACACACAACTCTTGTTGTGCTCTATTGTACTATAAATATCAATGACATAGATCAATAGTTAAAATGATAATAGATATAAATCTACTTAGATAAATAGATCTGTAGACGAAAATCTTATCTTAACACTTGTACGGAACCCTTATAGGATCACTTTGTTGTCCACCTGTTCGTCTGTCCGTCCGTCCGTCCGGGTGTCAAGACCTTTATCTCGGGAACGCGTGAAGGTATCGAGTTAAAATTAAAACTGTATAAGCAGATCCATAGTATCTTGCTCCAGAAAGAAAAAAGTCTAAAACACATTCTCAGTATTTGACAGAAAAAACAAAACTGAGCAAGAATTACACTCGCAAATAGGTGCTTGAGTCTGTACACAGTAATCCCAAGCGTGTTTCCTGAAAGTTAGCAGCCAAGTGTCACATCTGGCTCCCAACTGACTGTGTACGAGCATACAACGAAAACTTGAGATGTAGAGGTCTATTATAATGAGTGATGATACAGCCTGACCCTTACAACGCGTAAGGAGTTTTTCCCGCCCCAAGTCGGCTATTTGTAGCCACATTTCTACAATACCTTATTGCTCGTAAACATGTTCTATAGTGTCATAAATTTGAGTGTAAAGAGCAAAGGAATACTTAGCTGCTGATTTTAGGATGACAAACTCCGTTTGGTATATAATTTTTAGTTCTGAAAGTGTGGAATAAGCTTCCTGAACAGGGTCTTTCATAATGGATATAATCTGGGTGTCTTCAAATCGCAAATGAATAGGTTTCTCTTAGGCGAGTGCGCTCCATTGTGAATCGTAGCGGTCGCATAACATCAGACAATTTAGCAGTAAAGCGCAAGCCTATTTTCGAATTAAAAAAAACCTAAGTGTTTGAACGGTATTTGACTTTTCTGTAGTTGAGCAAAAATTTAAAAGCGCTATTAATTTATAGACAGTTCAACGTTCAACTAACAAGGCTCTCAGGTACAAATCGGGACTTGAACCCATACTGGGTTCAAGTCCTGTCGGATGTGTGTAATTTTTGAATTGTCTATAAATTTTTAGATAATTCAGTGAGTAAAACATTAAGAAAGATCGAATATTTAAGGGAGCTGTTGAGTCAACTTACAGAGGCAAAATACAAGTTGCAGATTATAAAGACTAGCAAAGAGACAGTGAAGACTAGAATGATCAGAAATCAGTTTTTTTTTTTTTTTATAAATTGTGATTGTTTATTTTAAAAAATGCTGTAGTAGTAGTCAACAGTATATCAAGTGTAAAGTAGGCAATAGTCACAGTTATTATAAGACGAGCTTATTAAAAACCAATATTTGTTGACAAATTATCCTAAAATATCTGAAGTTAAACTGCTAGTGATTAACTATTGCACTTCTGTTGTTTACACGTAATATCACGCTGAGCTGGGGTCGGGATAAGACAAAAAACCTCTTCTATTTTTAATTCAATGTGTTGTTGTACTATGTATGTTTTTTTTTGTTGTATGTTTTTGTCATAATTGTTTTTATTCGTAAATACGCTTCCGCTTGACCGTCAACTCACCTGGTGTTAAGCTACAGCTACGGTCTGCGATGGAGCACGATTGCCTAGAAGAAACTTATTCAAATCGCAATTTGAACTTAATTTAAAATAATTAAGTTCTAATCGCGAGTGAGAAGGTATAACTTTGATTGTTCGAAAGTTAAAAATGACTACGTACTCTAAATTATCTAAACTACCAATAATAATTTGACCTACAATGAAAGATACCTACTGTTTTCTCCTCAAACCCTTTAGTTCGAAATAAAATTCTATCCATATAAAGAATTGCTTTATTCATATGTAAAACGTCAAAAAACTCAATTGTCTTTGCAAACGAGTCGTAATAAAATATTCAGCTTCAGAGCTAGTTGAAAGTAGTATCGATAAAGATAACATTAGTGTTCAAGCACCAAAAAACTACAATCATTTTCCAATGTGTTCATGCAAGCATTTCTCTTTTATCGTCGACCAAAGCGTGCGCGATTGCGATCGATTTCATGGCACATTAGGCGCGGTGCTGGTGCTCGCAAGGCGTGCTGGTCCTTTACTTTAGATGACATACGTAACTGGCATTACGATGCGTGGCTTTTTAACCGACTGCGTAAGAAGGAGGGTTATGTTTTTCGAGTGTATGTATGTTTGTATGTATGTATGTATATTTCTTTGGCACGCCCTAGAGCCTAAACGGCTTTACCGATTTTGATATGAGTGGTGTCAATAGATTCGTCTTAGTCGTGAGAGTGACACTGGGTACAGCACGATTAAAAAAAATACAAAATTAAGGAATTTTGGCGGCAAAAGGTAATCTCAAAAAAAAAATGTTTTCAAAATACATCGAGTTTGGTATCAAAATAAAGAATTTTTAACGGTGATTACGAATATATATAACTTATATGTTTTACGCATACTCACAAGAAACTTATATTCAACAGCGGATCAAGCGTAACGAAATCGTAAGTTACTTAGACTGCAAAAACTGCTTTTCTACAGTCGGGTGTTTTGTTTTTCTTTTAATATAGATATTTGTTATCTAATACCTTTAAACGAGCAATTCTTGTATATATATTCTAATACCTTTAAATGAGCAATTCTTGTATATAATTATATATTCTGAATCTCGGAAACGGCTCCAACAATTTTATTTTAATTTTAATGAAATTTGGTTTGTAGATTAGGGGATGATAAATCGATCTAGGTTTCATTTTTAGTTAACCCGGGTTTGCTCGTATTTTCAGTCATAAAAATCCGAGTGGAGCTCCGTCGCCCAGATACTATTATGAAAAGACATATTTGAATAGTAAACTGTGTAAATGTAATAATAAAATATTGTGTGCGTTTAATGTGGTGTGTGTAGCATAGGTACCAATTTAAAAGTTTTACATAATTGGCGTTATAGGCTTATAGGTATCCCAAAAATTTGTGTAACAGAGGGGTACAAATTAATTTCCATTGAACATTTTTGATTTGGGCTACTATAACAGCTTAAAAGTGTATTTCTAGGTCTAATAGTTTTGAAATGCAAAATTGTTTATGTAGCGTTGGTAGTCTGAGAGTAAAATGGCAGTGACATACGGACATAAGACGGACAGACGAATGGACTTGGCAAATTAATAAGGATTCCTCGTTGTCAGTGCGGAATTCTAAAAACTAACGTCAACACTTCTCCCACTCGCTTGATACAGTCGTGCAAAATTCCTGTTTCCTTCACATTTCTACGCTTTCTTTTGAAAATCCTAACAGTCAGAATCTTCACAATTATTCGCGCAGCTAAAGCTCAGATGCAACGTGCAGATGGTGCCTATTAGTCGCTTGGATGCATTCCTAGCAGTTACGAATTCACTCGACCTGGGACAAAGCTTGGGAATTTAGCCAGGCTTTATTTATTCTAGCTTTATTCAGCTGTAGGCGAGATATTAACTTTTAGATTAACAGTTTAAAATTTTAAATAGCAACTATGTAACGCGGTTTCGTTCACGTATTTATGATAATTATAGTTTAAAAAACTATAATTCACTTCAAAATGCTCATTTATTTAAAACCAACCTATAGCATTTTGAGCACTTTGCCTGAATCTGGAGATTATTTTATTTTAATTTGATTTGAATTTATTTGATTATAAAATTTCAAAATTGTAGTTCTCAGGAAACACAGATGGCGGTAAAAGATTACATTCCTGTGCAGTGCACATCAATATGGGACTAATAGATAGATAAACTCTTTATTGACATACCATTAAAATTAACAAAAACAAATACAACAGGAAATAATTTTATACTAGTGTAAGAACGGGCGGCCTTATCGCTAAAAGCGATCTCTTTCAGGCAACCATGGCGACTAATCTGAAAGTATACGCGTATACTCAGATATAAATAGGAATTTACCACTGTTTTTTCCTTCTACGAAACTGTGGTCACGTATAAGGAAAAAAACGTCATCGATCGACACTAGTATCGTACGAAGAATAATTATGTTTCGTACGAAACTAGTTACGAAACAATAGTTACGTACGCGGCCGAAGAGGGAAAAAATGGAGTAGGAGGTTATTAACCTCCTCTTTTTTTGAAGTCATACAAAAAGAAAGATCTAAAAAGTCGAAAACAATAAATAAGCTTAAATTTTACGAAAATAATGAAGCAAATAAGTACAGGTCCACTCACTGCACCTTTTGCTGGGATATTGGCTGTGAATGATATGATGTAACAAGGCATAAAGGTAAGGTTGAGTTCTAGAGATTTCATCGTGTGGACAGCTCGTTTGTGGAATACGATTCCTGAGTAGGTCTTTCCCGATAGATATAATCTGGGTGTCTGTAAATCGTGAGTAAACTGTTTTTTCTAGATAAGCGCGTTCCATCATAGACCGCAACGTCGCTTAACATCAGCTGAGTTGGCGGTCAAGATCAAACCTATTAATACTTATATACAAAAAAAAAAACAAATACAACCCACTTACAAAAATAGTGACAAGACGCTGGATGCAAGCCAAATTGCAAGTCTTTTTGGAAATCCATTGGGAAGGCCTATGTCCAGCAGTGGACTTTTGTGGCTAAGATGATGATGATGGTGATGACGATTTAAAAAAGAAAGCTCCATTTAATCAAAAACAATAAATACAGGTAGTTTAAATTTAACGAAAACAAACAAGCAAGTAAGTACAGGTCCACTCACTGCACCTTTTGCTGGGATATTGGCTGTGAATGACATGATGTAACACGGCATAAAGGTAAGAATGCGTGTGCATGACATGATGTAACACGGCATAAAGGTAAGAATGCGTGTGAATGACATGATGTAACACGGCATAAAGGTAAGAATGCGTTCAAGAAATATATGAATAGGGTTTAAATTCTAATTAAAAAGTCTTGTTACTACTGACTACACTTACTAAAAGTTTCTTATTCCCTATTATAAATTTTACTATACGTTGCCTCAGTGCTTGTTTTCTCTATCTACCATTGGTAAAATTGCACAAGAGAAGAGTATAATGCTCTATTTTTACATTTGTAAGACTGGAAAGTATTTTTTATCTACTTGAGTATTTATAATTCATTCAAACCTTACAATTATCGATTTTTGAAAAAAATAGAGCATTAAACTCTTCTCCTGTGAAATTTTACCAATGGTAGATACGGCAAACAAGCACTGAGGCAACGTATAGTAATAACGTCAACAACTAAGTGCGTAGCAACCAATGGAACCGCACCCTTAACTTGTTTCAATTTAGCAGTGTTATTCACGTGGAGACATCCACCAACATTTATCGCACCTTGACGACTCACCATAAACGTTAAAGAGGCATCTTAATGGCAGAGGCAGCCTTTAACAAATCGTTAACGTGTATTTAGACTACGCGGATTCGTTGATGTCACATCGGCGAAATGAGATGACATCACCACTTTAAGACAGTATATTCAGAATCAACAGCAAGGGAAGGTATAACTCACTTTGCAGTTTAAAAATCCATTATCACCTAAGATAAACAATCACCTAGCAGCTCAATAATGGGCCTGTATAATTAGGACTCATAGAATGAGAACACTTAAATATATTTTTAGAAATTTGAGAGTGCTAATGGACTTTTGATCCTGACTGTACATACGACATGACGTCTCAACCGGACACTCCAATGTTTTAGTGCGCGTTAGAAGACGCGCACCAAAACATTGGATCTCTCTCGCGAATCGTTTTTAGGGTTCCGTACCCAAAGAATAAAAACGGGACTCTATTACTAAGACTCCGCTGTCTTTCTGTTTGTCCGTCCATCCGTCCGTCTGTCACCAGGCTGTGTATCTCATGAACCGTGATAGGACAGTTGAAATTTTCACAGGTGATGTATTTCTGTTGCCGCTATAACAACAAATACTAGAAACAGAATAAAATCAATATTTAAGGGACTCCCATACAACAAACGTGATTTTTTGCTCGTTTTTGCACGAAATTGATAACGGCAACAGGTAGACACTTGAAATATTCACAGAATATTGAGTTATATTATTCACTTTCAAAATAAATAATTAAATTAAAATAAAATTAATATTTAATGCAACAAACGTATTTTTTTGCCGTTTTTATAGATAATACGGATACCCTTCAAACGCGAGTCCGACTCGCACTTGGCCGTTTTTTTTTTGGTTTTGAGATGTTAGTTTCCATTTTTTAGCACGATAATTCTTCGTTTAAACAGACTACATTTTAACTTATCTTCCTTGTTTAGTCGGGTAAAAACATCACCATTAAAATTTTACAGTTTCTAGACGTCAGACAAACGCCTCGTTCGTATAGTACGCGGGGTTTGAGCCGGCCTTATTTACACAGTATCCCGTGGGAACACAGGTGTGACGCTGCGATCTCTCCGCTCCTTAATGGACACATTCTGTGCGTATATTTATATCCATGTATGCTTAGAATTTAAATGTGAGATTTGAATGATTATTTGAATTGTTTTTACCATGCTAAAAATTTAAAATATAGTTGGTGGTGGTGGAATGATTAAACATAAAAAAAAACTCTTCGGACTTTAAAAAAGTTCTATTTGGATTTCTCAAGATGATATTGTGGTGATTTTCTTATAATGAATACAGGCTTGTTCGTAAAGGATCTTTGACCTTGACTTTGACTTTGGAGCACTCACATATGTCAAGACGTATTTATACAGGATGTTTGGTTCAGGTGGAGACATAATTTAAGAGTATATAATATGTTCCAATGAAAAGTAGCATTTTTTCACAGAATTTTATGCCAATATTCAACCGTATTCAAAAATCAAGCAATACTAAACTTACGAAATAAAACATTTCAGTAAAGTTGAACTAACGGCGTATTACTTTTTTTTCAAATTCAAATTCAAATAATTTTATTGCGAACATGGGTGTACAGAGTTGGAAAAAAATAACGAACTAGAACGCCATATTCCGCCTAACGGCATGCACAATTTAAGAATATGTTAATACCTAAACTAAAGAACTGAATTTTATAAAGTCTAAGTGTCTTGTCAACAGTAAAATGATCTGTGTAATAAAACTGTGGTAATAACATAACCTAACACTACTTACAGTACATATACAAATAAAGCCATTCTCTGAAAACAAATATCACATTATTTTCATCCATATTACACTAGAAACATTTTGTCTGTTATTAATATGCATGCCAAATCATACTAATTTACAAAGTAAAAACTAAAACAGCGAAAATCTAATCGAATTAAAAACTGGAATTGTCAAACAGAATATTAAATTAACAAAAAAGTCACAGAGTATAAGTTAATACCAAAGAGGATGCACTATTTAAGATGGCATGTTCATTACAGACAATAAACAAATAAGTTACCTTACACACAGTAACGTACCGCTGATATTTAAAAAGATAGTAATTTTAAAGCTATCTATACATGCAATACAAAATGAAATGCTTTATATTATTTTGCATTGGAATGAAAATAATTATAAAACTATTTCTATTGCTAGGAAAAAATATGAATTACACATGTCTTTAGAGAAATAAAATTAAAATAAATGTTAAGTACTATTAACATGCTCAATAAAAACTAAAATAATAATAGTATTGTAAACAAATAATAATAAATGTCAACATAAGATTAATTAATAATATGTAATTTTTTAAGTAAAGTCAAATAATCCAATAATGTCATTCAATTAAATTTATAATAGAATAAATAAATACAGACATGTCATCAAGATTGATAAATAATATATGTCAACATTTTATTAAAAATTTGTCGGTGAAATACTCATTGATAGTATAATATGCCTTTTCCAGTAAAAGGTTCTTTAATTTGCGTTTAAATATGTGCATTTCGTCTATTTTCAGTATTTCTTTTGGCAAGTGGTTATAGATTAATGGGGCCATGCATATTGCACTATTAGCAAGTAATGTCGTATTTTTAACAGGTTTATTCACTTTGTGTTTATTTCTAGCAGTTTTAAACATATCAAATAAGATTAAGTTACTTCGTACAAACATTGCGCATTCATATATATAAAGAGAGGGCATTGTTAAAATTTTGAGACTTTTAAAGAAAGGCCTACAGCTGACTCTTTGCTTCAATTTACAGATAGCCCTAATACATTTTTTTTGTGCCTTAAATACAGCAAATTTATCGGTACTATTGCCCCAAAACATGATCCCATATCTCAACAATGATGAGACATGGCCATTGTAAGCTGTGAGCACTGTAGGTTTGCCTACAGTTTTTGATAGCATATAGAGTGCATAGGAGTACCGACTCAATTTTGCTTGCAAAGTTCCCACGTGTTGCTTCCAGCTCAAACAGCCATCAATACTTAATCCTAAAAACTTTGTTACATCCACAATGTCTATTTTTTGTCCACAGTAAGATATATCAAGATTGTTCAATTTATTAATTCTATTTCGAAATGTCATAATATTGGTTTTATTGAGATTTATTTTTAAATTATTACATGACAACCATTTTACGATACTGCGCAGTGTTTCATTTATATCCTTTTCTATAGAAGATTTGTTATTGCCAGTAAACAGTATAGTACTGTCGTCAGCAAAGAGTACCATAGGGTGTGTTGTTGCCTTAGGAAGATCATTAATATATATGATGAACAATAACGGTCCAAGCACACTACCTTGCGGTACCCCACATTTTACTGTTTTGTACTCTGACTTATGAATAATTTCTTTCTTTAGCTTGGGGCAAACACAGCTAATTTGTGTACACTGCTGTCGATCTGTCAAGAATGATTTTATGAGGTTATTTATGTTCCCCCTAATACCGTATGCATTCAGTTTTTTTAGTAATATTTTATGATTTACGTAATCAAATGCTTTAGTAAGGTCCATGTATAGAGCGCATACAGGTTTTTTTTATCTACACTAGTCATCACGGTATTTAAAAATTTGTAAATAGCAAGATTTATAGATTTTTTCTTTCGAAAACCTATTTGTTCTGATGCAAATAAGTTTTTATGTTCAAAATAATTATAGATGCTATTGTAAATTACCCTTTCAAATACTTTAGATATAACTGGAACCAAAGCTATTGGTCTGTAGCAGTTCATATCCTGCTTATCGTTTTTTTTAAAAAGTGGTTTAATTACAGTTTTTTTAAGTCTCTCAGGAAATATACCATTTGTGATACATAGATTAATTATGTAGCTCAATACCGGACTAACAGTAGTTGATACATGCTTAAGGACTTGAGTGGATATTTCATCATAACCAGTGCTATTTGTGGTTTTTAGAGTCATAATTATTTTATGGATATCCTGTGGTATTGTTGGATTCATAAACAAAGAGCCAGAATTATTTATGCCATGTGTATTCGTTCCCGCATTACCATTTCTGTGATCATTTGTTTGATTTATAAAATGGCTATTAAACTCATTTGCAACTTTAACAGGATCCTTTATCACATTGCCGTTTATATTAAGTTGAATTGGTTCTGTGGGGATATTATTTTTTGGGCCATTTATTACTTTCCACATTGCCTTTGTTTTATTAGTGGAATTTATTATGAGGTTGTCATTTTGAGACTTTTGGGTGAGTTTTATTATACGGTTTAGTCTAGATGTCAATTCTTTGAAATTACGTTTATTTTCTTGAGTTCTGTTTTTCCGGTAAATCCACAGTAGTGTCCTTTTTCTTTTACAGCAAGTTTTTATGCCAGTTGTAAGCCATTTTGGCCTTTGTCGCAAACTGATTTTAATTCTACGTATAGGAAAACACATGTCATAAAATAACTTGAACAGATCATAAAACTCATTGAAAGCCAAATTTGGGTCACTTTGTTCAAAGATGCCAGAAAATGAAACTGATGTAATGCATTCGTTAAATTTGTCAAGGTTTTCTCGACAATAGTCCCTTTTTTCAAGATACCACTGTTTGATGTTACAAATTGGTTTGACAGGGCAGGTAAGTAGCTGTGCTGAGTGATCTGACAGAGCCAGTTCTAGAATGCGCCCTTTAGACTTACATATATTACACAAAACATTATCTAAGCAGGTTCCACTTACTGCCCTGGTTGGCCTATCTATCATAAATTTAAGATTATAACCGCTAACTATTTGTTCAAATTCGTCTACTTTATTGTTTCTCTTTAGCAAATCTATGTTAAAATCACCACATACAATTAGCTTTTTCGTACCTAGACCTTTTTCTTCCAATAATGCATTAAGGTTAGAAAAAAATATATCATAATAACGGACTAGACTTCGTGGAGGCCTGTAAATACATATAACTACTATATTGTGTTCAGTTAGTTCTATACCAGAACACTCAATAATACCTTCAACGGAGTACTTTTGTAATCCATCGACTTGTTTAAATTTGTGGATATTACGCACCAGGATGCAAGAGCCACCCCGTCTGTTCTTTCTACAATAGGAGGAACCAATACAAAAATTTGGAATGTTTAAAAGTTTTTTGTCGTCATTCTTCATGTTGTGTTCAGTAATGCACAAAAGATCCAATTTAATGTGGTCTATTTCGAGAGCCTCCAAGCTAGATGTTAATAAATCAGCCTTGTTCATTAAGCCATCAATATTTTGATGCATTACTTGCAATTCATTGGTGACGAAAAAAATCATTTGTTGTCTTAGTATCAATACCAGATGTCTCACCATTAGCTTGAGGCGTGGAACACGTTTGAGTAGCTTTATCAGTTCTAGCACATAGATTTAGGGAATTGTCAGTTTGTGTTGTTGTGTCCTGAATGCTCACTGTCTGTATATTCACAGTATTTATATAATTGGATAGTTTGTTTTGGTAGCCAAAAAAATCATTTTTGTATGAAATGTGTAAAATTTCTTTCAAAATATTTCTACATATATATAAACAGAAATTACGGTTATGAGGTCGAGATTTACTATAAAACATATTAACAAACGTTACGTGATTATACTGATTGCAAATTAATTCCAACTCGTAATTCAGTTTCTTTTCTCGCAGATACTTGTTAAATGGAATCTCCGGTATTATAACATTAGTATGTGCCATTGATTTCAACCATGTGTGCATACTAGATTGGAATTCATACGGAATTCTGTCATTTGTACCCGCTAATAGGATGATACAATCATTTTTTGTATAATGTTCAGTTTCCATAGTGCTTATTACGTTATAAAGCCGCGCCCCAGGCTTCCAAATGGTCTTAACTAAATAATTATCGCCTAGTAGCTTTTCTAATGTTCGTTGGGTGTGCCTTCCTTGATCATCTGCTAGAATAAGAATTTTCTTCTTGTTTTCTTCTTGTGTGATTTCGTTTGGTTTCATTATTGATTCGCTAGTGCTTGTCAAATTTGCCGACTCGTTATAGTTTAAGTGTGCCGACTCGTTATTGACAGTGACTTCTTTTGGACTTGTATTGATATTTACAACTTTAAGTATTTTTTTCCTCGTGGTAACATTCAAGTTTGTGTTAGAAGTTATCTGTTGACTACACGTATCATTTACACCTGTCAAAATGTGGGGTTTTTCTTCAAATTCTAACTGCTCTAAGCTACATTTTTGTGTACATGTTTTCTGTGTAGATTGAGGACTGTCAGGCATTTCAATATCAGATAGCAGTTCAGTGGCAGTCATAACATCTGAGTTTTTATTTGACTTTAGTGATCGTTTTGGTTTTCTATTTTTATGACTATTGTTTATAAGTGATTTCCCTTTTCGATTTAGGGTTGGGCTTTCTGAGTAGTTTAATTTTTTGTACGTTTCCACAGCTTTTTTAAGTTTTTCATTTTCAGCTTGTATCTTGTTGTTTTCCAAACATAAATTTTCGATTTCTAGATGTGCTGATTGAAGGTTTACACTCAGTTGTTCTAATTGTTTGGTCAATTCTGTGTATGTGTGACTATCATCCAGTGTATTGTTTGGCAAACTTAATGTTGTACTTTCAAATAGTGTTGATGTCGAAAGATTGTTCATAGAACTGGATTTTAATATAGGACGAAAAGTAACGTTTCCCGAATCCATAATAATAAATAAGTATTTCAGTGTATAGCTGGCTTTATTTCACTTTAATTGTCTATGAATGTATTCAACACATGTCAGTAACCAAATCGTTCATCGAATGTCACAGTCATGAAAAGTTTGCGCTTATCTGTTATTGTCATTTGTCAACACAGTATTTAGAAAACATCAAATCAAAGAGCACGTCACCGATTAATACAAAATCTGTCTCTCTTTTATCATTGCCAAAACATCAAACAATCGTGTAAAAGTCAAACAAGAGTTCTAACGGTATTCTGTCTTTCAAATAGGTGTCTGCATACAATATGAAAATGGTAAAATAAGTTATTAATTTTCAATCTCACCGCTATCCAGATGTTGAAGCAGGCTTGAAGGTTTGGTTTCTTGTATTTGATAATGTTTAGGCTTCAAAAAGCACTGATTTTACCATTAATTTCGAATTTAATTATACACAGATCTTGAGACACTTGTTTACACGGCTAGGGTTGCCAGTTAAAATTCTTACTTAATTTTTTATTCTTACTTAATAGCATTGGGTTGCCAGTTAAAATTCTTACTTAATTTTTAATTCTTACTTAATAGCATGTATGCCTATTGTAAGTGTATTTGCATGTTTGTTAGGCAATTACTTTGCCAATTATGATTTGATTTTGACGATATTTTTTTGTTTGAAAGGTAGACGTGGTACGATATACATTTTATCAAACCTGTTGAGTGCTTTAGTTTTTAAAACAAAATAACTGGAAAAGATATTATGTCATCCAAGTAAACGAAATTGCGTATTCTTAAGTTGATTGTTGCAGTTTTTTTAACTATGATTATAAAAAGTCAAGTAATCCGTTTTGTTTTATATTACAACATTATAGGCTTAAACTAATTTTCTGTATAATAAATAAATAATAATATTTGGGAACATTACACACAACACCATCTAGTCCAAACTAAGCAAATCTTGTACTATGGAACTAGATAGATAGAATACACATATGCTTTTTTTTGTAAATATATACATATGATACATAGAAACACTCAGACACAGAACAAACATCTATGCTCATCACACAAATGTTTGCCCTGGGCTTCTAGACCTACAGCTTACCAGGCAGACATACTACCAACTGAGCCACAAGGCCAGTCGATCAAGGTCAATCTTTGATTGTAATATTATGATGTGTATAATTAAGTTTTACCAAATACGGTGTTGAGGTGCATATGAAGACTTGCTACATTGCAATGGAGTTATAAAAAAGTAAAATACAAGCCTGTTGACAAAGCTTTCCTGACAAATGAGCAAGAATATGGACCTAACACGTGAACACCCTGTATAATCCGGAGTACATGCAACTCGTTAAGCCCGGGAGAGAGCCGTGTCGCGACATCCCCGACACTGGATCCAACTTTGTAATCAACAGTAACTTTCTGCTTGTTTTGATAAAGCTTCCACGATTGTTTGATGTATAGCGCTCGAGGCATTCCACTTGTTCTTGAATTTCCATGTACACATAATCGGGACGAGTTGTTCTTTTAAAGAAATCTTACTATTTTAAATATTAATTTCTTTGTATGATTACATTTTTGCGAGCTGTGTTCATGATCCATAGGTATTAAATATCGAAAAGTTGAATCATATTCATATAAATAAAACCAGACAAGTGCGAGTCAGACACATACATTACATACATTGCTACATTAGCATTAAGTCCTCCTATTGTACAGCTTGTTACTTTGTAATTGTGTGCAATAAAGTGTTAACTAATAAATAAGTGCGAGTCAGACTCACCCACCGAGGGTTCCATACAAACTAGTAGATAAAAGGGGGAAATCATATAATATTTTCTTATATTTTTTTTTTTATAGAAGATAGATCTACGATTGATCGCCTGATGTTAAGCGACGGTGTGGCCAAGGATGGAGCTCGTCGATCTAGAAGATATCTATTCACTCTAGCCTTGAAAATTCCAAGATTGTAGGTCTCAGGAAACAGAGATGGCGGCAACGAATTCCATTCTTGTGCAGTACGCAACAGGAATGTGGATCGATATCGCTGAGTACGGATTTTTGGCATTTCATCGAGAAATGAGTGGTAATTCGCCGACTTTCTGCTAGTCCTGTAGTGAAATGGGGAGGGCGGAATTAGGTCGTGAAGCTCTTGCGCACATTCCCCGAAATGAATCATGTAGAAAATAGACAAACATGCTACTTTACGGCGGTGCTCGAGACTAAGTACTTAGCTTCTACGATGTACCTATATATATCGTTAAAATAATTAAAAACTTGTTTTAGCTTGATGATATATACCCACATGATACGGTTAATTCACTTTAAAATTTGGACCCTCATTCTTTGCATAAAGACACTATTTTTTTGTGATTAAATTAATAATGTCTAGTTTTCGTACTTTTTCCTTTATACTGTAACACATAGTACTCCATAGGTTTTGATTCTCTTGTGAGTGTCGAAATATGCATCTTTTACGACATATTCGGTGGTAACTTTTTTTTACGAAAACTGAGAAATTTAATTTTTCTTTCTGCAGCAAGAGACTATGGATCATGTATGATCATGTATGGTTTTAATTTCAACACGATACCTATACGCGTTCCCGAGATAAAGGGAATCTTGACACCCGGAAGGATAAAAATAAATAAATAATACCTAATAACAAATAAATTGCTGTGCTCAGATATAAACCTACTTGACAACACGCACGTCTCGACACAGCCCAAAAGCTTAGTTAGCATAACTGGAAATCCCAAACAGTCAGATTCTCTCGCTCCTTCCTCTTGCGGACAAGCAAATTGTGGAATACCTGTCCTCAGAAGGTATTCCCGTCAATCTTCAATAGAGCGTTTAAAAAAGGGCGTATACAAGCACTACAGGGCTACCGAACTGATATTGTAGTTGTCTATAGTTGACGGTTATCACTTACCATCAGGCGAGCCGTCTGTCTATTTGCTAATCATTGTATAAAAACACATACGAGTATGGTTTATAAGATCCACCCTTTAAATGAATTTCTAGTTTTAGTTTTACCCGTTGTTCTATATGCGTGGGTTTATGCGACGCGACGCGAAGCGAAAATATCAATTTTTGTTATTTATTTTGTTACAAAAACCAAAGTACTGCATTGATTTTGATAAAATTTATATGGGACTACCTCTGAAGTATGATCTACCAAATACAAAAAAAAAAAATCAAATCAATGTACAATTGTCTGAGTAATCGGTGAACAAACATATAAAAAAAACATACAGACCGAATTGATAACCTCCTTCTTTTTGGAAATCGGTTAAAAAGCATTTACTTTTTGATACTGTCGCTTCGTGAATTAACACGTGTCCTACATTATCGCATTGACTGGTGTCTATAGAAACGTAATAAACAATGAGTCGGATTGCATCGCTTTGCGTCACTCACCTAGGACAACGGGTTACCTTCCTTGGGTGCGTTATGAGGGCGCTCAGATCAGACCGTCCTTGTCGTGTTATTAAGGCCCAGATCTAACCATCTAATCATGGCAAGATATCTGAACTCTGACGACGGTCACGCTGTCTTTGTTCATAATGCCATTGTGGACTTTAAAGGTGCTCCCACACAGAGAGCGTTCGGTTCGTCTGTAATATAACATTCCAAATTCAAACATTAAATCGATCACGGAAGAGAACCGAGCATACAGTTCGCAACCTGTAATCATATACCTATAAAACCTACCTATCTTACCTATAAAAGCATGTTAAAATCTTATTCACTGAATAAGTAGGTACTTGTTACTTTCTGTCAGACGGGAACTGTTATGCGCGAAAACGGAACAAAACGCTATTTAACTAAAATGGGCTAACTCAGCGTTAGTATATGTAAGAGTATATATAAGACGGATAGTCCATAGCATTTTGATACAACATGTAACGGGCAAATGAAACTTATGACTTACAAATATAAGGGATCAGAGACTCTTCTTAAGTAAAACGTCAGGAATCAGACAGTTCTATAGAACGAATTCGGACAAATAAAATTCGAACAAATGTGTTTCGGATCATACATAGTTTACCGTTACAGCAGTCTATAGCGACGGTTTTTATTATCAGCCCTGTTTTTACAAACTGTCCCACAGCTGGGCGCGGGCCATCTTCTCATTGTGAGAAGGGTGCGGCCATAGTCTACCACGCTGGCCAAGTGCGGGTTGACAGACTTCACACATCTTCAAGATCATTGAGAACTCTCAGACGTGTAGGTTTCCTCACGATATTTTCCTTCACCGTTCGAAGTTGGCGGCAATCAACGATACGCGCATAACTTCTAAAAGACAGAGGTGCGTGCCGCGGGATTCGAACCCAGGACTAGCGGATCGCAAGTCGGACGGTCTCCCGACTAGGCTGCCGGAAACTTTTTTAGTGACGGTTATTCTTTTATAATCTCACAATCTAATCGAATGTCTGATTACTAGTACATATAAGTAAAAGCAAAACGAAAATCTCCGATTTCGAGGGCAGTTAGTAATTACGACAAAACTCATCAAAGAAATATAAACAGAAAGAAATATAAACAGACATCATCCCTAGTCAAATAGGTTTAGTTTCGGCGGTATCTGTCCGACTAATATTGCGTGTAGTGGGCCCGGAACGAAGGCGGATACGCTGGTTGAGATCCCATCTCGGGTTAAGTGTTACGTTTTATTAATATTTATTACGGTATGATCTAACAGATTGTGCCGCCGTCTGGTACATAATCATCTCGAAGATGCCTAGCTCTTGCTTGTGGCTTCTATCTAGAAATATTCATGGCAATGTATATCGCGTTTATGGTATTATGCGCGTTTGGTATTTTTCATAAGTATTACATCCCTGTCGCAAAATGTTAATTGTTTTAATCGACTTCATTATTTTTGGTATTTTGCGTTTGTGTGCCGCAACGTGGTACATAATCGTCTTGAAGTAGCCAAGGTCTTGCTTGTGGCATCTATCTAGAAATGCTTATGGCATTATATATCGCGTTTATGGAACTATACACGCTTGGTATTTTGCGTTTGTGGAATAGATTTGTATGGAAGTTTGATACATAATCTTGAAATTGTATAGCTCTTGTTTGTGACATATATCTAGAAATATTTATGGCAATATATATCGCGTTTATGGCATTATGCGCGCTTGATATTTTTTGGAAGTATTTTAGACTTACTGCGAAATGTTAAATTTTAGATTTTGGTAACGTACGTTAATTTATGAAATTATGCACATTTGGTATTTTGCTTAACAAACGCAAAATGCTAATTATATATTATATAAGTATTTTGCGTTTGTGGTCAATTATAATATTTTTTTACAGAAAGTATTGGATAATAAATATATTAATCACTACAAATCTACATAGTAAATAAAAAATGTGCACAAGTTCCAATATCAATATTACTTAATTATAACAAACATATTGCAAAACAAATAGAACTTGATACGAATATAAATTCAGCATTAAATTAAATTAAAATCGTACAGCCAGATTTTATTTTAATCTCCAGTATTTTCAAGAAGAAACTCAGCCTTTTTCAGCCTAGATTCTATTACAAACTCTTAAATTATTCAGTTCATGACATTGTCGTATGCTTAGTTTGCTTACCACTTGATGCGTTAAGACCGTCTGGCGGTCAAACCATTTTTTATCTAACCCTACTTCATTGAAATGTGTATACCCCGAGTTAAGCGGGTTTTTATTGGATCCAGAGAATGTGGTGTTGTTTTGTAAATATAATAAAATCTTTGTGGTAAGTTATGAGTTATGGAACCTTGTCATATGCTCGTCGGAAAAAAGCTGATACTCTGGTAGGTATAAGAAAAGAATAACGAATTGTAAAGGTTCCGTCGAAACTACGAGGAACCCTTATTCGGTATGTTCGTCTGTTTGTCTATTCGTATGTAACAGACATTTTAATCAGAATCTGTTTGCACTACATAAACAAAATTTGGTAGCTAAATATGTTTAATGCACCGTTAAATATCGCCTTAGTAAAATTTTCAAAAATGTGTGGCATTCCATACATGTAATTGTAAAGACCGTGGGGTACCGGCTTAGAATAGTACCTCCCCCTCTCTTCCCGTGGGTGCCGTAAGAACCGGCTAAGGGAAATACTACCAGAGATGGGCAGCAGCATCCTCTGCGGAAAACGCTACCCACTGCGCTCGCCAACCCGCATGCCAAGCGTGGCGAGTAATGGCAAAACCCCCTATGATGAGCAACGAAAAAACCAGGCCCCCAGTCCCCGGCAGCTCCGCTATTCCGGGCTACGGTAGCGGTCCCGGTCACGGCGGAGCAAGGGGTGCTAAGAATCTCCGGAAGAGATCCGGCTACCACCCCCTGCATAAACGACGACTGGCCCTGGTAACACACAATATTCGCACGATGAGGACAGACGAGAAGCTAGCTGAGCTGGAAGAAGAAATGAGTAGGTTACATTGGGATATCCTGGGGTTATCAGAAGTCCGACGAGAGGGTGAGGACACGATAACCCTGAAATCCGGTAACCTACTATACTACCGGGAGGGCGACCAACAGTCCCAAGGTGGTGTCGGGTTTCTCGTCCACAAGTCCCTTGTTAACAACATTCTTGCCATCGACAGTGTATCGAGCAGGGTTGCGTACCTGATACTCAGAGTATCCAAGAGATATTCGTTGAAGGTCATCCAGGTATACGCACCGACCTCGGCACACTCGGATGATGAGGTGGAGGTGATGTATGAGGACATTAGTAGGGCCATACACACTTCTGAGACCTATTTTAATGTTGTTATGGGGGACTTCAATGCGAAGCTGGGCAGGAAATGCGAAAGTGAGTTGAGAGTGGGGAAATTTGGATATGGACAACGGAATCCCAGGGGACAGAGGTTGGCCGACTTTCTGGAGAAAGAGGGACTCTTCATGATGAACTCTTTCTTCCAGAAGCCACCTCATAGGAAATGGACCTGGTTGAGTCCCGATGGTTCTACGAGAAATGAGATAGACTTCATCCTGACCACCAAGAAACAAGTATTCAATGATGTCTCTGTGATCAACATGGTTAAAACCGGAAGTGATCACCGAATGGTACGAGGCACTTTGAATATTAATGTTAAACTTGAGAGGTCCCGTATGATGAAGTCTACACTCCGACCCACTCGCGCCCATATCCAAAACCCCGAGAGCTTTCAGCTCGAACTATCAAATCGCTTCGAGTGCCTGGAGAGCTGCGCATCGGTGGATGAGATCAATAACAGGTTTGTGGAAACTGTCCGTACGGTGGGCGCGAAGTTTTATAAACCCCACCGTACAAATAGACTGCAAAAGCTCTCGAGCCATACCCTCGACCTCATGGCTGAACGACGCTCATTGCAACTGCAGTCTTCCGGTGACGCCGAGTCATATAGGCGGCTCAATAGACTCATATCAAAGTCTATGCGATACGACATCCGTAACTTTAATACTAATCGTATTAAAGAGACGATAGAGCGGAATAAAGGCTCCAAAGTGTTCGCAAAAGACATGTCTATTGGGCAGAGCCAGTTGACGAAGCTGAAGATGGAAGATGGCAGTATAGCGTCGACCAAAGCAGAAGTCTTGAGGGAAATCGAGAGGTTCTATGGACAGTTATACACATCGGTCGCAAAACCTGTTAGCAGTTTGGGCAAAGATCCAAGAGCCAAACTGACTCGACATTATACCGAAGATATCCCGGACATCAGCCTGTACGAGATTAGGATGGCCTTGAAACAGCTCAAGAACAACAAGGCACCGGGTGACGACGGAATTACATCAGAGCTACTGAAAGCGGGTGGAACACCGGTACTGAGAGTCCTTCAGAGGCTCTTCAATTCCGTCGTGCTTGAAGGTACAACGCCAGAAGCATGGAACAGAAGCGTGGTGGCGCTGTTCTTCAAAAAAGGAGACAACACTTTGCTGAAGAACTACAGACCCATCTCGCTTCTGAGCCATGTCTATAAGCTGTTTTCAAGGGTCATCACGAATCGTCTTGAACGCAGGTTTGATGACTTCCAGCCTCCTGAACAAGCCGGTTTCTGAAAAGGCTATAGTACCATAGACCACATCCACACGCTGCGGCAAGTGATACAGAAGACCGAAGAGTATAACTTGCCCCTTTGCTTAGCGTTTGTGGACTATGAGAAAGCCTTTGATTCGATCGAGACCTGGGCGGTGCTTGAAGCTCTCCAGCGATGCCGTATTGACTATCGGTATGTCGAAGTGCTGAAGTGCTTGTACAACAACGCCACCATGTCAGTCCGAGTACAAGACCAGAACTCAGAGGCAATTTCATTGAAAAGAGGCGTGAGGCAGGGAGACGTTGTCTCTCCGAAACTGTTTACCGCCGGTTTGGAAGATGCCTATAAGCTTCTGGAATGGAAAGGGCTCGGCATTAATATTAACGGCGAGTACATCACTCACCTTCGGTTTGCCGACGATATAGTAGTCATGGCAAAGTCGATGGAAGAGCTCAGTACGATGCTCGAAGACCTCAATAGAGTTTCCCAACGGGTGGGCCTCAAAATGAACATGGACAAAACGAAGGTTATGTCGAACGCCCATGTAGTGCCCACCCCAATATCTGTGGGGAACTTCACTCTTGAAGTTGTTGACGAATACGTCTACCTAGGATAGACGGTCCGATTAGGCAGGTCCAACTTTACGAGGGAGGTCAATCGTCGTATCCAACTCGGCTGGGCAGCGTTCGGGAAACTTAAAAGCGTCTTCTCGTCCAATATTCCCCAGTCCCTCAAGTCGAAAGTTTACAACCAGTGTGTGTTACTAGTGATGACATACGGCACTGAAACGTGGTCCCTAACTATGGGCCTTCTAAGGAAGCTCAAGGTCACGCAACGAGCTATGGAGAGGGCTATGCTCGGAGTCTCTCTACGAGATCGAATCAGAAATGAAGAGATACGTAGACGTACAAAAGTCACCGATATAGCACAGCGGATTAGCAAGTTGAAGTGGCAGTGGGCAGGGCACATAGCACGTAGAACTGATGGCCGATGGGGCCGAAAGGTTCTTGAGTGGAGACCACGTACCGGCAAGCGCAGCGTAGGAAGACCAGCCACGAGATGGACAGACGACCTCATACAAGTGGCGGGAAGACGCTGGATGCAAGCCGCTTCCAATCGGTCTTTTTGGAAATCCATGGGGGAGGCCTATGTCCAACAGTGGACTTCTTATGGCTGAGATGATGATGATGATGATGAATTGTAAAGAAGAGGTGCTATTTTTCGACCCAACCCCATTGCGTGGCTTATTTGAATAAGTTTTTTAAGATTTTACTAAAGTATTATACATAATTTTCTTCTCAGCTGTGATATGTGCCAAATATAGTCAAAATGAACATATCAATTTTGTTTGGGTAATTTGACGACCATTTTATCAAGCATACGTAATTATTTTGTTCGGCAGTTGTTGATTGAATTGAACAGTTATTTAAACTGTAATTCAATTTTAACACATTCTTTCTTGAAGTTCGGCGAAAAAACCTTCGGTGATAAGATATTCCACATTTTCTAGACTTTACACTTAGTAACTTATATTTTTTGAAAACCGTTTGTCTCCACTCGTCAAATACAAGACCCCTAATATAAAATCGATAAGCCGTCCTCTCTGTGAGTTGAGCCTTCAAACTGTAAAGCGCTATAATGAACAGCCAACGTTCTGTAGATCGTAAAAACATAATTTATGCTGTAGTTGTGATTTTTTTACAATAACTATAATAGTTTAACAATTTGACACAATCGACTTCAAAGTATGCAATTTCATTTATTTGGACGACTTTTTTCCAGTTTTTTTGGTTCCGTAGTGAACAAGGAACCCTTATAGTTTCACCATGTCCATGTCTGCCTGTCTGTCCGTTTCTATACATTTTTTTTAACTATTAGCTATTTAAGCTGTAATTTGGCACATATATACATGTTAGCTACACCGAGAAACTCATAAAATAAAAAATTGTTTGAAAATATAAACTTTCAGATTCCTCCCATAAATTTAATTTAAATCGAAATTGGTGAAGTAATATCAGTTTCAAGCAAAATATTTGGAAAAAAATATCTGCTAAGTGAACAAATTGCGTATTTTGAAGTCGGTTGTTTCAATTTTTTAAACTAAATTAATTATTTGTATCTAAATTAGTTTATATAAATCTTCATATTTGCCAGGCATCCCTCGTTGGCCCAAATTTTTAAATTGTAATCCTTTTTATTTGGCAGTTTGTAGAGGTATCGATCTGGATTGCGATCCGTGACCAAAATTAAGGATCACGATCCAGATTGAACGTGTACGAAGATAATATCACCACGTCGATCATCTTTTTTTTATACAAGATTAGACCAACTCGCCTGATGTTAGGTGACGATGTGCCCGAGGATGGAGCTCGTCGATCTAGAAGATATCTATTCACTCTAGCCTTGAAAATTCCAAGATTGTAGGTCTCAGGAAACAGAGATGGCGGCAAAGAATTCCATTCTTGTGCAGTACCTACGCAACAGGAATGTGGATCGATATAGCTGAGTACGGATTTTTGGCATTTCAACGAGAAATGGGTGGTAATTCGCCGACTTTCTGCTAGTCCTGTAGTGAAATGGGGAGGGTGGAATTAGATCGTGAAGCTCTGGCATCCCCGAAATGAGTCCTGTAGAAAATAGACAGACATGCTATTTTACGGCGGTGCTCGAGACTAAGTAGCTTCTTGGCAGCTAGTTTATCGTCACCGATTAACCTCACAGCTCGCCGGTCCACTGACTCTAAAGCTTCCAGCTGACAAGCTTTCTTGGTACATATTCAATCTGGATTGTGATCCATGATTTTGATCACGGATCGCGATCAAGGCTGATACGTCTACGGGCTGCCTTTATTGTAATAGGGTACTAAACAAACCTTTTGTCAAACTTAAAAAGACCATGACAAGCTAACAGAAAATATAAAATCATTCAAACTTCATTAGCCAGCTTTAGAGAAACTTTTCAGACATTGATTGATGGAGGGCGATTGATACTAGCTATTATAAGCAAAGTTTGGCGGAATCCTGTTTTATGAAATATGGACTATTCATTGACAGGGAATGATAATTTATCGAAATGTCGCGAACAGGATGAAGAGGTAGCGGTTAAATTGATGTCTCATTTGTGTTGTTTTGTTATGACATTCTGTTTTGTTGTTGTTTTGGAAACAAGCGGAGCATCACTGATGCAAGCTGGAACTATTTTATCTCATAGCGGTATTATGTTAATTACTCATTTATGATAACCTAAGTCTCACATAAAAGTCATCTCTGGAACTGTAGTTTTCAGGAATTCCAAGAATTCCAAGTCCAAAAATTCCAAGAGTTTAATCTTGGAATTTACAAGGCTAGAGTGAATAAATATCTTCTAAATGAACGAGCTCCATCCTCGGCCACATCGTCGCTTAACATCAGGCGAGTTGGTGGTCAACCGTAGATCTATCTTGCGTAAAAAAATCATTCAAACGCTCGTGTCATTCACATATTTTTTATAGACTTAGTTTCAACTGAGAACGGAATAATGAATGAAAAAGTATCAAAAGTGACATTAATTTATGCTTACACCCGAAAAACAATACCCATCATCTTGTTGTTGTTGTTGCTAGCCTGTAGTGTCCCACTGCTGGGCAAAGGCCTCCCCTCGACATTTCCAATCTTGACGGTTTTGTGTATTGATGTGCCAGTTTTTATCAAAGGTGTCAAGTTCGTCTCGCCATCTCTTACGGGGCCTGCCTAGTGGCCGCGCCGAGTTGGGACGCCACTTGGTAGTGATATTGGCCCATAGCTCTTCCGGCATGCGGCCGACATGGCCGGCCCAGTCCCATTTCAGCTTGGCAGCTTTGAGAGCTACATCTGTAACCCATCATCTTACATCGGGTTAAATGCAACGAATAATCAACAACGGTAGTGTTCATATCATTTAACCTATTTAGCAGTCTCTTTGAAGGAAATTCTAAAGGATTTTATGTTGTAGTAATTATAATTATAACGAACTCCCCTCGACTCAAACTTGGAGGGTAGATGAATGAATTATATAGAAGTGTTAATTCTAAGAGCCAGCCTTTGCTATACAGTTATCAACTTTAATATAGTAATTTTGAGGTTCAGATTTCAGACTTTTTATTTCTAAATAGCTGTCAATTAAATCGTAGTATTTTTGTCTTGGCGACAAAATTAGGTTTTGAATACAATTTATTGTGTAGGTATATCACTTATTAATTTTGTGATTTAATTGTTACTTATTTTATGATATATGCCAATATGTATATATTATACATAAATTTACGTTTATTACTTTTTAGGGCAGATTTTTCAGATATAGTAGATGTTAAAATATAATACTAGCAATCGAATAACCCGCACCTGACCGTACTCGGTGCAAAGGTTTCCATGGTGACGGCATTGCCGTGTCGAATATAAATGACTAATCTTTGTACCAGAAATGAGCCAGAATGAGAGTCACCACGTACATTACACACATTACACATATACATTACATACATTATTTTATTACCTATTTTGTGTGTATGATTTTTATTTTCTGTTGTATGTTTTTGTTATAATAAATGTATGTCTATGTCTACATATCTCACGTATTTATATTTAATTTGCTCTGTATTTATTTAGCGATCGAAGCGTGCAAAGGTTAAGGGTTTGGTTAGGCATTAACTGACAAAATTAGCTTAATTATAATAAAGAATAGCTTTCATTTATCCGTATATTTATTTGGATATTGGTACTCATAGGACCAGGTAATATTTTTAGATTAATCTTGATGAAAGTCTATAAAATTGTATCAAGTTCCAGTGGTACACAATTTCTAGATTTTTGTCATGGGGAATATTTAGTTGACAGGTTATTTTTAATTAAAAAGAGAACAGTTTACGGCGGAGCCATCTATTGGGCAATTTCGATATTAGTAAAAATATTTTGGTACTAATTTCCAAATAAGAATTTTGAATACGATCAAAATCTTATATCTTATGGCTCTGTCCGAATAGACATAATCTGAGTGTCTCCAAATCGCGAGTGAATAGGTTTCTTCTAGGCAAGCGCGCTCCATCGTAGACCGTAACTGTCGCTTAACACTCGGTGAGTGACGGTCAAGTGCAAGCTTATCGTCGAATAAAAAAAAACTAAAACCTTGATCAAGAGTAGAATTTTAATTAAGAAATATTTCGTGAAAAAAAAAACAATTTTCCTGAAAAGGTTCGCCTTCTCTTTAACTTTCCAGCTCTACAAAGCAGGGCCATTAAGAGATTTGGTCCCATTTACTAAGTAAATAGCAGGTGCAAATGGGAATTTTCATCTGCAATTAGATGACAAAAACACATTCGACCTAATTTCCGTGGCAGTAAATTGCATAATGCTGTGACTTTATGGTGCAGTAACAATTATATTCATTACACCGGATCTATTGCTGTTAGCACTTACACTAAATTGAAATTCAGGTGTAAATATTATGAGGTTTTGTGTCAACATTTTTATATTTTAAAATATACATTTTTAATAAAAAAATAATAATAAAAAAATAGATAGGACATGCTAAACGTTTAAATAAGGAACGTTTTTGATAACTAGCCAGTGAGTGGTAATCTAACAAACTAAGAAGAATTTGGATTGTCTTTAGACCTTTATCGGTCTGGGGTAATCGATATGCTTTTTGTGTACTTTAGTTAGTTGAGTTTGTATATTGTTTTGTTGTAGTTATTGTAGAAGAATTTGTTAGTCTATCTAGTATTAGTTACTGGCCTTTTGGCTCAGTTGGTAGTATGTCTGCCTGCTGTGCTGTAGGTCGTGGGTTCAATCCCCACCCAGGGCAAACATTTGTGTGATGAGCACGGATGCTTGTTCTGTGTCTGGGTGTTTCTATGTATCATATGTATATATTTACAAAAAAAAAAGTATATATGTATTCTATCAGCCATCTAGTTCCGTAGTACAAGCTTTGCTTAGTTTGGGCTAGATGGTGTTGTGTGAAATGTCCACAAATATTTATTTATTTATTTATAATTTTTATAGGATTTTTTTAATAATTCAAAATATTTTTATGAATATTTTAAGGCGCTCATTAGAGCAATGCACTATGTATGTATAGGTACATACATAGTGCATTTTATCTGTGTATGTTGCATAGGTTGTCACAATGGATAACTTTTACTATAGGCGCAGAAGAGTTAACATAACTTCGATTTCACAAAAAGACGTTCTGTTTACTTACAAGTATAAGTTTATAAAACTCAATAACTCCTAACAAAACAAATAGCCGAATCGATTTTGATTAAACATACTACTCTACTCTACTCTACTCTACTCTACTCTACTCTACCTACTCTACTCTACTCTACTCTACTCTACTCTACTCTAATCTACTCTACTCTACTCTACTCTACTCTACTCTACTCTACTCTACTCTACTCTACTCTACTCTACTCTACTCTACTCTACTCTACTCTACTCTACTCTACTCTACTCTACTCTACTCTACTCTACTCTACTCTACTCTACTCTACTCTACTCTACTCTACTCTACTCTACTCTACTCTACTCTACTCTACTCTACTCTTCTCTACTCTACTCTACTCTACTCTACTCTACTCTACTCTACTCTACTCTACTCTACTCTACTCTACTCTACTCTACTCTACTCTACTCTACTCTACTCTACTCTACTCTACTCTACTCTACTCTACTCTACTCTACTCTACTCTACTCTACTCTACTCTACTCTACTCTACTCTACTCTACTCTACTCTACTCTACTCTACTCTACTCTACTCTACTCTATTGTAAGTATCAATTCGTTTATTAATGGCGAGTGTTACATTATAATAATATTGCATATTGCCTCATTTAATCTAGTTAAATATTGTAGACATTTATATTATCAAATTAATGGATACTTGGAAATTTTCAATAATTTATAGTTATTAAAAATGTAAAATTAAAATTCACTCGTACCTTCTAAGAAACACATTGAGTGAAGGTTATTAAATAGTTGAATTGACTTTATAAACTAACTTGGGGTAACTTAAATTAAGGGCAAAACTTTGAAGTTCTGCCTCAGTAATTGATACGATAAGTTTACATTAAGTAGGTATCTTATTTTTATCTTACTTTTATTTTAAGTTTCTAGCAATAAGTAGACTGTATGCCAAATTAAGACACTTTATACTAAATCGAACCTGGTTTTTCATTTTTTGAAACTATGTAAAATGAATAAACATGTAAAATAAATTTCAACAAAAAATATTACTTTATATACCTACAGTTCCTGGAAATGGGCGCTTAGTACCTACCTAATCTTGCCTTCATCAGCTGCTGTCTTATTGCGTGATCGCGTATAACATTTGGTCAATTTGTATTGTTTGTAAATTATATTGCCAATTTAATACTACGAGAACAGGTCATCTACATAAACCTTATCTAGGGTTTTAGATGATTTTATAACAAATTGTATTACTTTATGTATAAATAAATAAATTTAACAAACTAAAATATTATGATATAACTCCTATATCAGTATCAATTCTGTTTTGTTACTTCAGTTAGGAAAATATCATAAAGAAATCCGCAAAAGTCTGGTCTGAACCTGCAGCTCTGTTTCAAAACTTATTATTTATTTTATTTTATTTTATCTTATTACTTTTGGGGAAATTTACAGCTAGGTTTACATTTTAGTTATTAAGTATAAACAAAAGAAGGAAGAAGAAGACAGAAGAAGAATATCCGTGGAAATTACAAATTTCCACGGATATTCTAAAATATAAACAATGTGATGACGTTACATAAATAACGTTAAAAGTGTAAATAAAAAAAAAAAAAAATGCGTTACTCAGCATCCGCTTGCACTGCACGAGGGACGTATTGAACAGGTCAACATCATGCAGTGCAGCCACTGCATTAAAACTACGACTCGCTCTTAGCAGATAACTATATATAAAATACAAATATTTTATTAACACTTTAATACTGATAATAACTTTAATACGTTTATGAGTGCCATTCTACTGAAAATAATAAACATTTATCTTTTTTTCTAAACGCTCCGCAATGAATGAAGCATTGCAGTGCGTTTCAGATATTTTTTTTCAATTAGGTTTGCGCTTGACCGCCAACTCACCTGATGTTAAGCGATGTTGGGGTCTACGATGAAACGCGCTTACCTAGAAGAAACCGATTCACTCGCGATTTAAAGACACCCAGACTGTATCCATCGGGGAAAATCCACTCAGGAAGAGTATTCACAATTTTGTGGTCCGTACGATAAATGTGGACGTTTCGTTCGGCCTTCTGGAATATCCACCATGAAACTATGACGCTTTTCTGTGTTTCTAATTCTTAAACTTATATTATGGGCAGCGTTACAGTTGGACGATTCAAAACACACAAAAATACAAAACAGAAAGGCATATGTGTCGCTGCGCCATCTTATAAAATACAAAAAAATATTCACACTTCAATATATCAGACAGAACCATTCTACTTAAAAAAATTGTCAATTATGTAAACACTGAAAAAATGCATCATTGTACTGCGTTTCAGAACTAACTCATGTATTCTGCAGCGTCACTGTTTCACTATTCAAGCTTTCGATTCAGTCCCGTCGAAGACATCGCGGCGTACGCACGTGCGCTACGCTCCGAGCTACCAAATAATTGGTGTATACGTGATCCTCACGATAATTGGATCCCAGTATGTGATCAAAATTTACATGGAAATCGTTTTGGTAACATTGACATATTAAATTCAATGTGATGTGGAAACTAGAGTGATTGTTTTGTGTGTGAATTATTCAGTTAGGGTAAGATTCAATTTGCGTTGTAATAATTGATGAATAGATGGATAGTTTTAAAGTTATTAATTAATTTATTTACTATTTTGAGGTAATCGTCGATGGTTCTGAGTAAATAACATGGTTAACAGCTACGGAAAAACGTCGTTTTTGCTAGTTAAGTTAGTTATTATTATCGTCAATATTAATATATTAATCTATCTACCCTCGATTATAATCAGGCAAAAGAAACTAAACTATAAGGAAAACCTATAATATTGAAATTAATTTAAATATTAATAAAGTTACGAATCTGTCACGTATATTTTATATACCTAACCATAAGATCTAACGATTCAAAAACTTAGCAGTGTATGCAACGGAAATATTAAAATACACCGCCTATTAATAAATAAAAATATGTAGGTATCTGTATATCTGTGGCATAATAGCTCTCGATTTTGATTTAGTTTTTTTATTTGATAGAGAATTATGACTATACAATATTATAGCTAATTTAACCAAATTTAGTTCGGTCGCAATGCCTGAAAAGGGCGACTAAGTTTTTAAGTGATTTTTAATTTTATACACCAATTGTAAATGTAATTAAATGTAACACTTAGTGGCAATAAAAGTATGAGTACCTATGAGAATTTGATCGAGAGAGTTTTAGTTATGTTTCGTCAAAATCGGTCCAGCCGTTTTCCGTTTTGTGTGTCGGGGGCTGTTGAGTTTTCTAAGCTTACATGTTTTAATTTAATTTTTCCTCGCGTATTTTTTTTCGGACAATAGTTCTGTCAAATAATCATAATTATTTGTCTCTACAATAATTCTTTCGCAATTCTCGCAGCGGATATAGTGGTGTGGTAATCTTATAGTATAGAGATATTCACATACTGTAGATCTATTAGATCGAGCATATACAAGCAGCTTTCAGCTCTGTTTTATATGCAGTAACTGAGATGCTTCTCTTGTTTTTAACCGACTTCAAATAGGAGGAGTTCTCGATTCGCTTGTATTGAATACATATACCTATATACTTAAAAAAAAGTATATATGTATTCTATCAGCCATCTAGTTCCATAGTACAAGCTTTGCTTAGTTTGGGCTAGATGGTGTTGTGTGAAATGTCTACAAATATTTATTTTATTTATTTATTTATTGTTTAATTAAATGTTTGTTACTGCAAAACTGCGTCATTTATAAACCGATTTGGATTTTTTGTGTTTCAAAATAGAAAAGACACTCGGATTAATCCTAAAGGAATTTCATCAAAATCTATTAGTAACTTGGTATTTCTGTCTTTCTGTCTGTTTTTAGGGTTCCGTACCTCAAAAGGAAAACGGAACGCTTAAAGGATCATTTTCTTGTCCGTCTGTCCACCTGCCTAAACCTTCTATCTCGGGAACGCGTGGAGGTATTGAGTTGGAATTATCCATATACGCAAATCAGCCCCCGTATTCAGAACTCATTCGGATTCGGAATCGATTCGAAATCTAAACCTCCGTCTCTGTCATTATCTATGGAAATGACAGAGACGGAGATATAGGATAATGACAGAGACGGAGATATAGATTCCGAATCCGAATGACTTCTGAATACCCCTACTATAGTCCCTTGTAGCTATGAAAAATATCAAACTTCACGGTTATTTTAAAAAAAAGTTACAACCGTATGCCGCAAAAAACTGCATATTTAAACACTCACAAAGAAATCAATACTTCGCGCCTCGACTAGCTTCGCCCGGTAATTATTTTATCTAGTTTGTACGGAACACTCGGTGGGCCAGTCTGACTCGCACTTGTCCGGTTTTATTTACATTTTTCTCGCAACTCACAAACAACTCAACTAATTATTATAAAATTTAGTGCAGAGTTAACTGAGAACTTGTAGACGGATATTTACATTATATATTTCAACATCATCATTTTCAAAGTAGGTATTTTGTTTTCATTAATTTACATATTTTCAATAAACTCTTCTCAAATTTCAATGTTTTTATCGATAACTTTTAATTAATTATAATAAATTTGACAACTTGACGGCGGACGTGATGGAACCTGTCAAAATTACATCAAAATAACTTTGTTCTATGACATACCATTGAAATTTAATGCTGTTAATTATTAAATAAGTTTCCATAGCTTTGATCAATACAAAACTTTGTTCTACAAATATTATTTAGGTTTTTCTTTCATCCTTTGAAGTTGGCAGTAATTATTTATCAATACGCATATCATTTTGAAAATACGCACATAATTCATGAGGATTTGAACCCAGGGGTTGTCCTGCGTCAGGAAGTAGCAAAACGTCCAACGTTTATGTAGCGAAATGTCCACGAAGGTCTAAAATTAATCTAATTACTCAAACCAGCTGCCGATTGTCAGCGTACCCAGGATACTGCCAACATTACCACGTTGAATGGAAATTCTTATGAGTTGGGTAAGACATCTACCAGCTTGTAGGTTATGTGTCTCGTCAATCAAGGGCTCAGATATTATTAATAGTCTAGTAAAAATAAAATTTGTGACAACATAAAAGACAACTAAGTATATTGTTATTTATATGAATGTACTGGCGTTTTGCAATACATTTGACACAATTTCATATTGATATTATAAAAGCTAATTTTGTTACCTTTACACGCTCAAACGGCTGAACCGATCGTTATGAAAATTAGTATAGAGATAGCTTTGCACCTGGAGACGGACTTATGCTACTTATCATCATCATAATCATCACCGTTTTTAATAACTACGCGAGTGAAACCGCGGAACGCAGCTAGTCTATAAATCGGGGATTATTGTTGATCTATGATTTTTAGTTATTAACCTATCATAATTTCAAAGAATCTCCCCAGTTGCAAATACTCAACTGCTCCATACAAACGGATTTATTTTTACTAGACTATAATAAGCTTCTGTACCAAGGATGCGGGAGCCTATTCGTGACACTACGGTGTCTCGTCTGTCTGTTCTACACCTAAATGGCAGTAATTTTGAATAGATACAAGTCTTAAAACTTTCTTAATTGTAGGGTTTACTTTGATATAAATCAAGAAATGCTAAAAATCTTCTTTCACACAAAGGGTCTTACCGAAAAACGTTACTTAACTTTAATCAACTTCTTAAGTTCTCTGTCATCTTTCCGCAAGTGTCATTACATGTCAGCGAGAGGTTGACAAAATATGTTAAGCATTGCTTAAAGTAAAGTAACGTTTTTCGGTAAGGCAGTAAACGACAAGTCAACGTTTGTTAACAGTTGCGGCCTTACCGAAAAATGTTACTTAACTTTAACCATCGTCTTAGTTTTTCTGTCTTCTTTCCGCAAATGTCATTTACGTAGCAGCGAAAAGTTGACAAATTAAGCAATGCATAAAGTTAAGTAACGTTTTTAGGTAAGGCCGCAACTGTTAACAATGACACTTAAAATAAACGCTAGTGTCAAAATATCTCTTTGGATAAAGACAATACTTAAGTCTTTAAAACTTACTTATTTGAACTTGAGTAGGTATATGAATGCTGTAAGAAATATGTGAATTTACAAATATTCTCAGATATAAAGTACATTTTGTCAAGTAATTAGATCTGTACATCATGTAATGTGTGTTATGTACGGAAGCCTCGGTGTGCGAGTGAAAATTGGATCCGCTTATAGCATTTGCCAGTGCCAAGTATTAAGATTTCTTCAAGTTACTTGAATAAAACAAGTTATAAATGTTCTAGTCGCAATCTAAGTCACGTATACAGTCATTTTCAAATTCGAGTCCATACTTCAGTAAAGTGATGGCGACTTTACTAGAAGCTTCTATGTAGTTTTGCCGACAACGTAAAAATACATGTTTCGCTGCTTAGCCGCCATTTTTATTACATTAATATAGTATAATTTTTATAGCTTAGGAAAATAAAATAAAACGACAACATGTTTTCAAAACTCCTCCTATTATTGTATTAGGTATATCATGACATGACTTTTTTTAATGCAAGATCTACGATTGACCACCAACTCGCCTGATGTTAAGCGACGGTGTGGCCGAGGATGGAGCTCGTCGATCTAGAGGATATCTATTCACTCTAGCCTTGAAAATTCCAAGATATAGGTCTCAGGAAACAGAGATGGCGGCAAAGAATTCCATTCCTGTGCAGTACGCATCAAGTGGATCGATATCGCTGATTACGGATTTTTGGCATTTCAAAGAGAAATGGGTGGTAATGCACCCACTTTCTGCTTGTCCTATAGTGAAATGGGGAGGGTGGAATTATTTATTTATCTATTTTGTGTAAAATGAACCTTTTTGTTCATTAACTAAATTAATAGTCGCCTGAATATTTCGTGTTATTTCAGATTAAGCCTGAATGAGTGGACTGAATTAGATATCCCGGGATTCAATTGAATTTATATTGAATTCAGTTACTCGGAGTAAAATCTAAACGTAGATTGTTTATAAAATCTAGGTACGTTTAGATTTTACACATACATACAATATATTTAGTATGTATTAGATAAAATAGTACTTTTTAACTGCAAGGGAGTTTGTTTAAAATGAGAGCGTACACAAGGATTCTAATAAAACCGGCCAAGTGCAAGTCAAACTTGCACACGAAGGGTTCCGTACCATTATCTATAAAAACGGCAAAAAAAACATGACTGTTATATGGGAGCCCTTAAATATTAATTTTACTTTAATTTAATTATTTATTTTTAAAGTGAATAATAAAACTCAATATTCTGTGAATATTACAAGCGTCTACCTGTTGCCGTTTTCAATATCGAGCAAAATGGAGCAAAAAAATCACGTTTGTTGTATAGGAGCCCCCTTAAATATTTATTGTATTCTGTTTTTTAGTATTTGTTATAGCGGCAACAGAAATACATCATGTGAAAATTTCAACTCTCTAACTATCACGGTTCGTGAGATACAGCCTGGTGACAGACGGACGGACGGACAGACAGACAGCGAAGTCTCAGTAATAGGATCCCGTTTTACCCTTTGGGTGCGGAACCCTAAAAATGTAAAGTAGATTCTTTGAAAATAACAAATTATATTAAATACTATTCCATTCTCAAAAATATAAGAATCGGATCAGTTATTTTGTTGTTGTCAAGCGCAAGCCTATCGTTGAATTAAAAAAAAGTCCACAAAAATTTATGCACCTATGTTATTTATTTTCTACAGTAAGAATAGCCGGAAATGCTTGGCGTTCATTTATAGTGTTAAGTTCAAATAACTTATTCTTAGATACCTATTTTTTTATCCAAAGACATTTTAACACTACCGTTTACTCTATTTTATGTCACATGATACCATCTGTCACTGAAACGCGCGTTCATTTGTCATTTTTCGTTTCTTTTTTTTTTGTGGAATCAACGAGGAGGTTTTATTTCGAAGTTCTCGCACAATAATTTACCATTTATTAGAAAATTACTTACGCAAGCTAGTCTCGCTCTTGACCAGTTAATAGTACTTGTACATTTAAATCAAAATTAATCCTATAATTTTGCTAATTTTGAGACTTGTATCTATTACCGTTAAAAAGATCCACCTGTATAAGTGTAGAAAAGACAGACACCGTAGCCTCACGACTGGGAGCTTATTCGTTATGCTACGGTGAGGCTAGGCTACGGGCTACGGCACCCTAAAACCTAAAACCCTAAAACCAGCAAACCTAAAACCCAAAAACCCTTACTGAAACCTAACAAAACAAACTACCGTAGTTGTAAAATATATCGGATGCTTCTTATTTTTGTTTGTTTTAAAACCTTGATTTTTTAAGAGTAATCGAATTTCATCAATCTCCCCTCGGTATCCATTCGATGCTATCAATGCAAAATCACCTAATTGATGAAGTGTTCACAAGTGGCCCTACATTCGTTTCGGTGACAGAATGAACTGAAGTGGATTCATGTTGATTAGACAAATAAAATATTCATTATTTTTCTATATATTTCGTTTTATTTATTTATTAGATATTTATTTTAATTGTTTTATTATTTTACTAGCTTCTGCGCCCCACAGTTTCACACTTTACCTTGCAAGAACTTTTGATTTTTCTGTGATAAAAGTAGCTTATGTTATGCCAGGGTATAAGCTACTTCCATACCAAATTTCATGCTACATATGTCGAGCTACACGCAGTGTAGGTTTCCGATATGTCACGGAGTTTATATTTATATCACTAAAATAATTTAACGTCAGCAAATGTCAAATAATTATCTTAAAGATAAATAATTTCACCATCGAAGGCTTCTTCTTGCGGCGGCGTCGCGTGGCGGGTCGCCCTCTTCTCTAACATATGGTTGAGGAGGGCGATGGCTGGCACATGCATCATACTCGTGATCGGGTGCTGCTTGCGGGTCGCTGGTTTGCTCGTGGTATGCACGCAAAGTAATAAGTACTTAAATTAAAATAAAATAATTTTCCCGTAACGATAAGTAGTAAACAATAGGTAATTATGACAAAGGTCACGAACCCTGGTGATAAACAAGACAAATCATTTATTTTGGTACAACATACACTACAGCAACGATAAGATTAAACAAAGACAAAAATATATGTTTTAACACAACCAAGATGGAAAATAATGCAAGAAATAAGCAAACACGATCAAGAAAAACAAACATTAAGGTCATCACTGACCAGTGCGACAAAAGTGCTCAACTGTAATGATTCAACTAAATTAACATAACTTGACTTAAGATTGCTTTGATTAGAGTTACTATTATGTCCAGATAAAAAAGGAAATGAGGTATCCCGCATGTTACACCCATGCAATTTGTTAGTAAATTTTCACAATTTTTCAAAGCTTACACATACCTAGTACCATGTACATTGTATAAATTATATGTCACGCATGCGGCGGAAAATTCAAATTTCAAACAGTTTTTAGGGTTCCGTACCCAAAGGGTAAAAACGGGACCCTATTACTGAGACTCCGCTGTCTGTCCGTCCGTCCGTCACCAGGCTGTATATGAACCGTGATAGTTAGACAGTTGAAATTTTCACAGATGATGTATTTCTGTTGCCGCTATTACAGCATATATTAAAAAACTGAATAAAATAAATATTTAAGAGAGCTCCCATACAACAAACGTGATTTTTATGCTCGATATTGATAACGGCAACAGGTAGACGCTTGAAATATTCACTGAATATTGAGTTATATGATTCACTTTAAAAATAAATAATTAAATTAAAATAAAATTCATATATACCCTTAAATCCCATACAAGAACCGTGATTTTTTTGCCGTTTTTATAGATAATGGTACGGAACCCTTCGTGCGCGAGTCCGACTCGCACTTGGCCGGCTTTATTTTGTCCTTGTAGCTAAGTCAGGTATTTTTGTATTTGATCATAATGTTTGCGACGATCTAAAATTATGTGTCTGCATATACACTGGTATCTTTCCATGTACACAATTATTGATTATCTATGATTATCATGAATAAAGATCTTTTGAAATGAATTGAATTTAAAATATTTTTTTATATTATCATGTCATTCTGTTTACCAATAATATCATGTAACGTATATTATATTAACCTACTAACCCATTTTTGGTAAAGCAAGCAATGTCTCGGGATATGTAGGTAAGCAACGAGGTGCATTATTAATAGTTAATTTGACGTGAAAATATAAAGAATAATCTTGAATTGTCGCAAACATTGTGAATATTTACAATAACAATTAACCGAGCTGGGTACAAGGTCAAAAAAACTTTTTGAAATTTGATATTCCCGCCGCATGTGTATCGTTGACCCACGTAGCTTCCAGTCATTTATTCCGCCTACGGTTTAATTCCAAAAGAAGAAATACATGTGTGTAGAAATACCTGCTCCTGCTGGCCTGATAATCAGCGTTCCTTAGAGATGGCGCCTAAGCCGCCACTTCAAAAACAAAAGCCTTCCACCCGAGCAAACACGGAACAATACGTTGACATCCGGCCACCGTTCTTCATATTCTATATTTACGTCCCTGCACGTTCTTTATAGCTCTAAAAGTAATTGAGGCAGTAGTACAAAAAACAGTTCGGAATGTGCCATAACACTCTACCCTTTTAGTTTGGGAGACAACGTCTTGCATAATTACTGGCGCTTGAATTAGTGATGTCGCTGAGGGTTGATTTACTCGGTCACTGATTGTTTTGTTGTTTTTCGATTTTCGTTTGTTGTTATAATGCTAATTTATTTAAATTATTTCGAGATCCAATTAGTAATTTGTCGTGATTAAAACACATGTGACAAGTAATAGTCAACTTACATTACAGCTAGAGCAATTTATTAAAAAAAAAAGGTTAATGCATGTAAATAGGTTAATAAATATGAAAAAGTTTTAACAATTTTCTATAAGAAAAAATCCCATAATTGTTTAAGAGCTATTTCTTAGTAACCTATGCTTGTGTTAGTTTTGCTGTCTTTTTAAGTGCGTTAAGAGCTACATTTTACGAAAAAAATGCGCTAAGTTGGTGTAAAATATTTAAATGAGCACTCTTTATAATAATTGTTTAAAAAATAAAATACTTATAAATATTTTATGATATTATTTTAATTAATTATTATAAATACATAAAACTAATGTGATTTTCCTCTGAATATGATGTTTTAAAGTTTTGTCAGACTGCAGTAGTCAGACACACTACACAAAACAAAAATCAACATCTCTCACTTAATTCACTTACTCAATTAATAGGCAATAAATATAAATCTATATTCGTAAGAAGATGAAACATGGACTCCTCAACTTTTTGAGTAAGCAATAAATAAGGGTGACTACACATTCAGTAGCGAGTATAGTGACACTCCGTCCGTGTTTATTTAGGACTGTTTTAGTTCGAAACACGTTTTCAAGGTGAACCGTCGCTGAGTATCGGTAAACATTGAACTTGTTCGTTTGAAGCTGTTTGTAAACAAATATTACATGGACGCTTGAAATAGATCACGGTTGCAAAGCCTGTTAAATGTAGCATAATATCGTTGCCATATAGGTTATCGCTTGCTGACCGTTAGAATACCTTCGAAGCATTGTTCTGAACATTGTACCTATGTGTTTTTTTTTTATAAGATTTATATTAACTTGTTAAGGTGAAATTTGGAAATTGTGAAACGTGGAAAAAGCTGGAGGAGGCTTTCACCGCTGAGTACGGTCCTTATGTTATTATAGAAAATGTTATTAAAACAAGTAATTGCTTTAAAAAACTAAAGAAAACGACTTCAAAATACGCAATTTCTTTACTTGGATAACACATTTCTCAAGCTATTTTGTTATAAAAACCAAAATACTGAACCGATTTTGATAAAATTTCTATGGTGGTGTCTGGGAAGTAAACTTTTTCAAATAAAAAAAGATCTTTTCAAATCGGTCTAGGTGTCTTCGAGTAATCGGGGAACATGCATTTATTATTATTAAATAAATAATACGTGAAAAATAAAATATACATATTTTTAATCTTGCGGTACTGATGTACCGTTTAATATGTCTTACTCGTAGATCACGTTTTTTTATCTAGCATATTGTTTTTATTAAAAAAAAAAAATTGAATAAAATACTTAGAACTATTGGCGACAAAAAAGTAGTAATTTCTATATTATAACAGTTATTTTCATCGTAATTACTGACGAATTAAAAAAAATATTTAAGAAAATACTACTATTTTGTCTCTAATAGTTCTAAATATTTCATTCAAAATAAAAATAAATAAGTTAATAATATAAGTTAATAATAAAAGTTAATAAGTTAATAGTATGAGTTAGTAAGTTAATAATATAAATTATTATAAGTTAATAAGTTAATAATATAAGTTTAATAAAAACAATCTTTTCGAATAAAAAAGTATACAATATGATCGTATCTCAGCTACAAGAATTATTACACTGGTCTACAGTGGTTTTGTTACCCTAGATATAAGATTGATTTTGGATATACTTATGCTCACAATTCATGAAACTATCAATGATTTTGTAAGATTTGCTCAATTTTTTTTTAAATCATTATTTTAATTTTATATTACAAGTATCGAAAAACAATAAACAACAATAAAATATATGTAAAAATCATAAAAAACATGAGCACATTCAGTACTTTCATGATTAAATTCGTAATCTGGGCACTTGAAAACATAAAAATTTGCAATGATATAGGGCAACAAAAAAAAAATTTTGTGGAGCAGTGTTATTATCCATGTTTCTCCCATGGCATGGTATTCCTACTGCATACCTATTTCTTCCTACCGCCTATCTGTTTTGCAAGGTCGACCGGAATTGCGGGCAATATACGTTTCCTGATTCACTGCTAGATAATTGACTAGAAAAAAAAACCGTGAGCTTTCCTGAGTTCTCCCCCAGTAATTATTATCCTGGAAATTAATCTTATTTGATATACGTTCTATATGCCTCTCTACATAATGTTGTTTTGTGTTTAATATTGTAACTAGATCTAGCTCTATTGTACCTAATTTTTAACAAGTATCTAGGAGAAGTACAACTTTATAAAACTCAAAAACCCCTGACAAAAAAACCGGCTGAACTAATTGAAAAATGGACTCTAGATGATATTTTCTATAAAACACAACAATTTACTTGTTGTTTAAAAACATAAGTAAAGCCGACTTCAAAATATGCAATTCGTTTACTGACATATTTCCCCAATTACAAAAAAAAAACCGGACAAGTGCGAGTCAGACTTGCCCACCGAGGGTTCCGTACAAACTAAATAAAACGGGGAAATCATATATTTTTTACGAGATGGACAGACGACCTCATACAAGTGGCGGGAAGACGCTGGATGCAAGCCGCTTCCAATCGGTCTTTTTGGAAATACATGGGGGAGGCCTATGTCCAAGAGTGGACTTCTTATGGCTGAGATGATGATGATGATGATATATTTTTTTATATTTTCCTTCATAAACCGAAAAATTTACATCGTCAAAATATTTAACACATTCCTTGCTCACCACTCGGATCCGAGTGGAGCGGGGCTATAGTAGCGGCGCCTCCCACTCGGATCCGAGCAAAGCGTCCCGTTCATTTTGTAGTAGTCAGTAAACCGCGTTTGAAGCAGTCAACGTTGCTTTGCGCGGCCACTCTGTACTTAATCAAAATTCGCCTAAATAGTTTTGGTTCCCAGCTGAAGTGAAGGGTCTGCAGGGGGCAAAGAACGTGTTAAAAACCTGTTTTAGCTTACGCTAATGAGGCTCTTTCATATGATACGGTTAATTCACTTTAAAATTTCGGCCCTCATTCCTTGCATAGAGACACTATTTTTTCGTGATTGAATTAAAAATGTCGTCGTATCAGCCCTGTTTGTACAAACTGTCCCACTGCTGGGAACGGGCCATCTTCTCATTGTGAGAAGGGTTAGGCCATAGTCTATGTCTAGTAAAAATGTCGAGTTTTCGGATTTTTTCATATATGTGTACTCTAACACAATGCTTTTTGCCAAATTTCAGAGTTCTAGGTTAATTGGAAGTACCCCATAGGTTTTGATTCCTCTGTGAGTGTCGAAATGTGCGTTTTTACGACATATTCGGCTGTAACTTTTTTTTACGAAAACTGAGAAATTTTATTTTTCTTTCTGCAGCAAGATACTATAGATCTGCGTATATGGTTTTAATTTCAACTCGATACCTTCACGCGTTCCCGAGATAAAAGTCTTGACACCCGGCCGGACGGACAGACGGACAGACTGACAAAAAAGTGATCCTATAAGGGTTCCGTTTTTTCCTATTGAGGTACGGAACCCTAAAAAAGATAAATTTAAAAACAGTAAAAGAGAGGCGAAACCCACCTGACACAACGAGTCCAAACCAAATCGAGAAAAAAAAACAACTTGTGAATTCTCAAAATAAGCCATTAAAAGTGCCCTTTTAAGACATCGAGACATTATGCAAAGTCACATTTCCCTAAAACTCGAGTTCCAAAGAGAAATCGGGAGAAGCGCAGCGAAAATTCCATTTTTCATCTTACTTCGACAACTTTCAGAATATAGTATTCTGTTCTGGAATATTCCCTAAAGACTCCGTTATGAATAAGAACTTCATTGTATTATCGAAATCTATATTTTGCAAGGGAATGTTTCTCTGTGTAAAAATGATGTAGAGGATTTGCATTGTAGAGTTTATAGTTTTGTAAATGGAATTCTGTCCATCTGTCCATCTCGTGGCTGAGATGGACAGATGACCTCATACAAGTAGCAGGAAGACGCTGGATGCAAGCTTCCAACCGGTCTTTTTGGAAATCCATGGGGGAGCCAGTGTCCAGCAGTGGACTTCTTGTGGCTGAGATGGTGATGATGATGATTAAACGCAATTCAATAAGAGTATATCTATCTATCTAATACTACTTTCTATCTAGCTTCTACTAGTATTTTATAAGCAATTAATACTCATTGAAATTAAATAAACTTTAACGGATTTAAGCGAATATTTTTTAAGACCTGGCGTTTTGAACACTTTGCAGCGTCCGAGGAGAGATTAGATGACAATTGTCTTTTTAACCCCCGACGAAAAAGAGGGGTGTTATAAGTTTGACATGTGTATCTGTGTTCCTATCTGTGGCATTGTAATTCTCAAATTGATGTACCGGTTTTGATCTAGATTTATTTTTGTTTTGATTGAATATTTTGATCGAAAGTGTTCTTAGCTATGTTTCATGTGAATTAACCATATCATGTAACCATATCAATTAACCATCATATGAAAGACCTTAATTAGCATTAGTTAAAACAGGTTTTTAAATATTTTTACGATGTATATTTTTCGGTATAAGAAGGAAAATAAAAAAAATATGATTTCCCCCTTTTATTTACTAGTTTGTACGGAATCCTCGGTGGGCGGGTCTGATTCGCACTTGTCCGGTTTTTTATTATCATCATCGCCATTTTTCTCTTCAGTTTCACCCATGTACACGCAACACGCATGCATTGTAGTAATTATGAAATTAAATCTAGCGAGCGTTAAATAATTATAAACAAAACATTCAAACACTTAAATATTCAAAAATAGTATCAAAACACCTATATGAACATCAAATTCTGTTCAAACAAACATCAAACATCGAATTTCATTAATTATTTTACCCAATTTCAGTGTTGTTTTAACGTGTGCGATGACGCCAACTCAATTAGCTTAAACTTAATAGAAATTAGACTGTATCTTGATACAGTTAGAGCTTGTATTAGAGCAGCAGCTTCTAGGTTCTCGGTTGTCATACTCTACAGCATATTCTGTCTATAATAAGAGAGTACACGGAGCACATTATTATAGACGATGTGGTATATTAGTCAGTTCTTTAAAGTCTTCAATTTCGCTCGCGTATTTATAGCATGTGTATATTACTTATATATAAATAATACCGAATGTGCTTTTTTTTTAAGCTATTGCATAGCTTCTATCGCGGGCCTTGAGCGTGGAGACTAAATCCAGAAATTCCGTAACGAAAATAACCTAACGCAGTAACGCCGATACAACCAATGCCACCTAGAGGCGATTTGCAGAACTAAAGAGACAAGCGTGATATTTCAAAAAGTCATTAAAAGTTCTGCTATTCATCGATAGATGGCAAAACTAAAAACTAAAAAGTATCACCGCTGTGCCGGTCGGAGTGGGGGGTGTTAGGAATACTGCATAAATAAAATAAATAAATAATTATAATTACATAAGTTGATAAAAAATGCTATGCAATAGCTTTACCGCGGCAGTCTCCGAGTGCCACACGTCTTTTTTTCAATTAATTCATGCACTATCCTTACAGGAATATCTTTTTGTAGAATTCCGTTACAAAAACTGTCAGAATAATACTATTAGACATTCACTTCACAAAGATTTTTCATTTCAAAGTTTTTGTAATGTATTGTTTGCTTAACGTTGCAACGTTATTTTGTAGTATATTATTTAAAAAAAAAATTTAGTTACGTAATTATAATACTATCATTGCACCGCGGTTTCACCAGCATGGTGATCAAAAACGATAGTGAGTGAATGATGCTGATGATTTAATGTAGTCTATACCCGTTCACAGTTTATAAACCACCTCTACAGCAAAATTTTAACCGACTTCCAAAAAGAAGAAGGTTATCAATTCGGTCTGTATGTTTGTTCACCGATTACTCAGCCAATTGTGCAATTGTGCATTGATTTTATTGATTCTTTTTGTATTTGGTAGATCATACGTCAGAGGTGGTTCCATATAAATTTTATCAAAATCGATACAGTACTTTGGTTTTTATAATAAAATAAGTGGTAAAATATTATCCAAATGCCTGTAGAAAAGTCGACAGCCAGTCGCGTATGTATTGTATTGCGTAGTTTGATGAAACTTTTACAGTTTTTAAACTATAATTATTTGTAAATATATACGTATGACACGCCCAGATATATACAGAAAAACACACACTTGGAACACAGTTGTTTGTTCTGGGTGGGAATCGAACCCACGACCTACATAGAAGGCAGACAGACATACCATATCCTCTTTTCATCTGTTCCGCGATCTATTGCGAGACAGGCGGGTCGGCTAATGGAAATTGTCTTGCTCTTGTTGCAGCGTGTTATTTGAAAGGGCGCCCTTGTCGCCAGTTCGCAGTTCGACACTCGCTGAGATCATGCGACAACCTTTACTCTAGGGACAGTTTAAGAGAACCGTTGAGCAAATATCGCTAGTACACCGTATGTTGTTGAGGTAAAGTTCCTTTTCGCACGGTACACTTAAGACAACACGCAAATAACTGTACTAAGTCTACAACTTCCGTGAGTATTAATGTATATTATTTGATTAACCGGAAAAAACGGTAACCGGTTGATTAACCGGTTTTTTCCGGTTAGTCCAATAATAGGTTAATATTAGCTACTTAAACCAATTATATATTGTAAAATTTTGGCCGCGAAAGGAAGGAAAGGTGAGGAAGGTTCAGTGGCGCTGTAATGCCGTGGTGGCCTGGCAGACTATGGCCTAACCCTTCTCATAATGAGAAGATGGCCCGTTTCCAGCAGTGGGACAGTTTGTACAAACAGGGCTGATAAAAAAAAAATATTATATAACCCCTCCCGTACCGCTCCCATACACCAGGAACAGACTCAATTAAGCGGTTCGGCTATAGTCGCATCACTTCCAAATATACCTAAGAAGAAATAAGGATAATTTAAAGATCTGATTATTTTTAAATACTATCTGTGTTTAATTACACCCTTAATCTCATTAACATTACCAGGCTTGCATGTTGACTGGCCTTGGAGCTCAGTTAGTAATAAATATAGACGTAGACATATTTTTATATGCGACAAAAACAACCAAAACATAAAAATTAACCTTTTTACGCAGTCGGATAAAAATTACAGTCGTTTTTGTCACAAATCGGTTCCAACTCAACATTAGCTGGTTAAATTAACCAGCGCTGGTCTTCCGTTACACGTAAACGTCGGCCTTCGAGAGCTTCGCGTTCGATTCCCACCCAACATCAACATTAATTTGTGTGATGAACATGTTTTTTTTCTGTCTGGATATTTCTATCTATTTTAGTATGTATTTGCGAAAAAATGTGTATATTTATTTATTTTAATTATATGGACAAAACTGTCACTTAATATTTTATTATCCCCACTGGTTGATTTTAAAATGCTTAAAAATGTTGTGATGCATGACAGAGATACTATACGAGAGAGATCTGTGCGTTTTAAGCTGTGAACTTTAAAACATAAAGATGACTATTTTTTCACACTCGCTAGAGTAAAATCCGCCAAGACACATTCTCACTTTTTTAACCGACTTCCAGAAAGGAGGAGGTTGTCAATTCGTTGGAATCTTTTTTTTAATGTGTGTTCCCCGATTACTCGAAGACCCTTGGACCGATTTAAAAAAAATATTTTTTTTTTGTTTGAAAGGGTATACTTTCCAGGTGGTCCCATATAACTTTATCAAAATTGGTTCAGTATTTTGGTTTTATAACAAAATAACTGAAAAAAATATGTCATCAAAATATATATAAACGAATTGCATATTTGGTTTTTTGTTGTTTTTAAACCATTACTTGTTATTATCCCCACTCGACGATTTTATAATGTATAAAAATATGATGCGCGAAAGAGATAGCTACGCATTTTGAGCACAGCCTTAACACATAAGCATGATTATTTTTTCACACTCGCTAGAGTAAAATCCGCCAAGACATATTTACACATGGCGTTCCTAATCCCTTGCTGGTGACGTAACATTTTTTGGGCACGCGCACGACATACGTCACCGTAACGAACCGTGAGTTTTTCTGTTTGGTTTTCCGACAGAATGCGGGTGGACGGATTTAGGAGTTCTATTCTGGGGGGAACTGCCCCTCTAGTTTTGTCGGTTATTAAACTGCCTTTAAAATCCGGTGCCGTTTTAAGACTAAAAATGTAAACAAAACAGGTGTTATAGCTAGACATTTAATTGAATACCTTATTGCTTAAAGTTATGTTTTTCACAACTTGGCATAGACAAGACAGCTTTCTAGCACAGAGTTACATGCACAACAATATATACAGACAGTGGTATGTGCAGCGTAAAGTAGTATTATATTATACATTATATTACTATGTATTTAATTTATTATATTTTGTTTTATATATTTTTTCCGGTTTTATATAACGATTTAAGTGTATTTCTATTTCTTCCCAGCCTACTTTTTATTTACTGATCGTGTTGAATAATTTATTTTACTTTCTTTCTGATATTAAATTGTAATTAAGTTTTAATATAAATAAAATAAAATAAATTAAATGAAATTAATATACTTAGTATAATTTACTTTAATATACTTAAATAACTTTTAACGGATTTTCGCAGTTGCTTAATTTTAAGGTCCGTTTTACTAATTGAAATAAAGATAAATGCTTAATTTTAGTGAGTAATAATCACGAAAACTTAAAAAATCATTACATTAAATCTTTTTGGAAATAAAATGCTGCTAAATGTTTTACTGACTATTTTTTTTACATGTTTTATTAACATATGATAGGGATATTAGGACACTTTTTTAAACTATCACGGTCATTCATTAAAACACTATTATTATTAACGGGATATTTACTTCAATTTTTTACTTTAATTTTGAGCTCCTGATATTTCGGCACAGTTCACGAGTGACTCACGCAAACCACGGTAATTATCTCGTTAGTAATAATAGTATTTTAGGGATATTAGGGTTTCTTAATTTTGTAAACTAAAGCTCTCATAGGTACATAAAATTATATTAAATCAGTTATTGAATAATTAACTGTTATTTTAGATTGTTTCTATGCAGTATACACAAAGAAGTTTTTCAATTTTATGCGTTTGATGTTTTAAATTGAAACTTATGGCTTGGCTCAACGCATAAGCAATGCCACGTTACTTAGGGGCTGAATAAAACTGATGGACGGTGGGTACGTATTTAATAGTGCATTTGTACAAAGTATATTTTAGTCCTTTATCGGTTTGAGGTAATTCAACTCTGTTTTTGTTACTAGTATTTAAGTTTATATGTCTACACCCGTAGATATACTTGAAATGTTACGGTATATAACGGCTTTTAATTAGAAGACACTTACTCAGTTGTAATTTAAAAAACAATCTACCGGAAACCCATTCAGCAAGAATATTCCACATTTTATATGTATGCATGAATTAAAGTATTTCATTTAACGTGTCGTTATTCGTAATAAATTGTTTATTTTTCTATGATTGTTCTGATTAACGTAACCAATAATTACAATAAGAACTTACCCCCTTTCCCCCTTAAGTACGTCCTCCGCAAGCGTGTCACGCTTACGCGCCTTACAAACGCGTAATTTACATCGTTCGAATGTCGAACTCAGCGAATTTTTTTATTCAAAGGGAATTAAGTTAGCGAATGAACTGTACGAGTGAGCGCAGTAAAAAGCTCGTTATACGTTTTAAATTGATTCATGGAATAACTCTTATTTTTGGGTAGTCATTGCTGTTATAGCTATTCAGCAAAATTGTGAATAAAAAAATAAAAAACGTTTAACCGCTTGTGTCGGATATTTCCGATTTTTTTTTTGAAAAATTTGGTGATAATGAAAAATACGGTACGGAAAGACATCGAAATGTTAGTAAATTTGGTGCTTGTAGGTACAAAAATATAAAAACATGAAATTAAAAATGTACCTGTCTATTCTCACCTAACATAGAGCTATTTTATTTATTTAAACTCAAGAAATTTCCCATTAGCCCTTATATTCCCATCTTTCCCCATTATTCCTTTATGCTTACATTTTCAACTTCTACATACCATATCTCCCCTACATTACCGTTAAAATAAGTACCATTAATACTCAATATCTTGGGAGCGTTATTTTAGCCACGTTCTGAGACTCGTTCGAGGGCCCACTTCCGATTTGGCAGTTCATAGATTGGTAGATAGAAATACCGACATCACATCCGGTACGTGACTTTAATGTCTATAGGGTCATTACTGCGCTGATATTCTGACGCCATCGAGATTGGCTCAACTTTCACACTTTGACATTTATTAACATGTTTCGATGTAGTCAACGATGATTTGCTTTTTAACTGACTACCTAAAACGAGGAGGTGCAATTCAACTGTATTTTTTGGTATGTTTGTTCAATGATTACTTCGACAATTATATATTGATTTTGATCATTCTTATTTTGTTTGGTAGTTTTATATTACAACAAAAAGACGTAGTCAAGTTTAAGTATATTGACCTAAAACACCCTAAAATTGTTACAAAAATCGGTACACAAACTAATGGCATTCAAAAACAGGTATCGTTTTACCTGGCAAACATTCCCTTCCACTCCCTAACTCGGGCCGGCCGGTCCCTATCTCTTTCCAACTTTCTTCATTAGTAAAATAGCTCCGGATTGGCGCATGAAAGTTTTAATCCAAGGAACTTATATCGGTTACATATTTATCTCAGTGTGTTCGAAGTAATTTGGATGTCTTTTAATCGCAATTAGCTTAATTAAATGGAGACGGTCCATACTTTATCGGCACAAGACTAATCTACATATATTAGAAGACATAAATAGAACGTTAAAAAAATATATTAAAATAAATTACAGTTTAAAAAACTAAAAACACGCTACAAATTATTGTGGTCAAAGACCATTACAAGACTTTTCTAACAAATCCAAACACAGCTATGATACGATGTTCCATCATGAAGTTCTAGTTCATATCTTCCGACTCCATCATCAGATCAGTTTGACAGTACCATATTGTATTGTCATCAGAACTACATGCAGCTGCCAATTTTCATGACGCTACGATCCTTGGAAGATGTTTAAATTAGTTACCTTAGATTTCATTACATAGTTAGTTACATACAGGTCGACCTAATAAAAGCGTGTTAATAAGCTCTACCAAAAGTATTCCTTATCACGAATCAATCTAACCCAAACTTCCTAACACACTTGAAAACACTAAACGAATGAAACGTTTTTTTTTTTTTTTTTATACACTATAAATCTACGATTGACCACCAACTCGCCTGATGTTAAACGACAGTGTGGCCGAGGATGGAGCTCTTCGATCTAGAAGATATCTATTCACTCTAGCCTTGAAAATTCCAAGATTGTAGGTCTCAGGAAACAGAGACGGTAAATAATAAGTTTTATAAAATGACATTAATATCTGTCTGTCTCAGATTATAGATAATAGATAGACTACCATCGATAAGGAAAACAAACAGTTTCCAATATTTGTCGACGGTAATCCCAGTAATTAATCAGGGATTCCATTGTTTACCAAATTGTGTGACAACTTGTCACGCAAACGTAAATTAACAGCATAAAGACGGTCAACATGAATTAACCGACGTCTTAAGATGGAGGTTAAGCAAATAGCCGTCTTCATTAGGCACTATTACCCCGATTTTAACGTGATACATATAATAATACTCGGAGTCTCTCTATGAGATCGAATCAGAAATGAGATACGTAGACGTACAAAAGTCACCGATATAGCACAGCGGATTAGCAAGTTAAAGTGGCAGTGGGCAGGGCACATAGCACGTAGAATTGATGGCCGATGGGGCCGAATGGTTCTCGAGTGGAGACCACGTACCGGCAAGCGCAGCGTAGGAAGACCAGCCACGAGATGGACAGATGACCTCATACAAGTGGCGGGAAGACGCTGGATGCAAGCCGCTTCCAATCGGTCTTTTTGGAAATCCATGAGGGATAGGCCTATGTCCAGCAGTGTACTTATTATGGCTGAGATGATGATGATGATGATGATCTAATATTACTGCTTGGTAGTAAAACGAACTCATATGCCGTGACGGAAAATGGGATGACGTTCTTTAACATATAATACTCGCGTAGTGGCGAGAAACGATGATGATAAATTATGATGATGAAATGTAGCCCACGTCTGTCTCCAGGTTCTCAGCTATCTACCTACTGTATCGAATTTCATAATAATCAGTTCAGCCGTTTAGCCATGTTTTTTTATTTATTAAAGTATTTCTTTGAAAATAACCCTTTTTATAAATTAAGTGAATATATGGAAGTGGATCTTTCAAAATCCTCATGTTTTACAAAGACAGAGCAAGCACAGTCAAGCGTAGCAAAAATATTATAATATTTTGGGATTTGTAGTTGTACTAATATATATATACTTAATTAACTAGATAATATAATTTTTAATGGTAGGTAAGTATTGATATTTTTCATTATTCTTGTCTTAACGGTTAGAGTCTTAAAACAAATGTTATTCAAATTTGGAAATATTGGATACCATAATTTAAATTAAATCGATTAGGTATATCATTTTTTTTATGCTATTATTATAAAGTTTAGTTAATTTATAATATGTGTAATTCTGACTTACCTGTAACATGTATGTTATTCAAGGTTAATAAATAATCTTATTCTTAAATTAAAAAAATAACCGGCCAAGTGCGAGTCGGACCCGCGCACGAAGGGTTCCGTAACATTATCATCCATTCCATTAACATGGAAGCCCCTCTTAAATATGAATTTTATTTTAATTTAATTATTTATTTTTAAAGTGAATCATATAACTCAATATTCAGTGAATATTTGAAGCGTCTACCTGTTGCCGTTATCAATATCGAGCATAATAATCGCGTTTGTTGTATGGGAGCCCCCTTAAATATTTATTTAATTCTGTTTTTTAGTATTTATTGTTATAGCGGCAAAAGAAATACATCATCTGTAAAAATTTCGACTCTCTAACTATCACGGTTCATGAGATACAGCCTGGTGACAGACGGACGGACGGACGGACGGACAGACAGCGAAGTTTTAGTAATAGGGTCCCGTTTTTACCCTTTGGGTACGGAACCCTAAAAAGGTAGCAAGCAGACAGGGAGACAGACATAGTAACTTTCACTAGGTTAAGATGTTGGTGCGAGATGGTCGATTTACGAGTTCATATATAGCCTTAAATAATTATATTTTCTAAGAGCCAAAAGCGAATTGTGGCGAAATTACGCAAGCTAATAAGATATGATAAATTCTCAAAGAAACCTGTTAGCTCCAGATTTTTCCAGAATTTCTTAGAATTTGTATCAGTTACGGTCGTAAATGAAGTCATATCGTAAAAAGTTATAGGACTTGTATTACAATTGGACTCCAACTTCGCAGAGATAACATTTTAGTGTGACTCGGGTCACTTTCTTTAAATTACCTTCTTCAGTTATGAAACTGTCTTGAATGTTTAATCTAAGGTGGGAGCTTAATGTAGTACGCATGTTGTGCAAGGCTTTAGAGAAAACTTCTAGACTTTTCTTATGAACTACATAAATTTTAAAGTCGTAACTCCTTCTTCGTAGTATCAATGATATTTTGAAGGCTTAGTTAACAGTATATTAATTAATCTTGGACTAGAGAAAAGGCAGACTAGTCTACAACAACAACATACATAACAACATAAGCAAATAAAAGTATCTGTTGGTGTTTTGAAACACATTTATCATAATTTGATAACAATTCTAAAACTGTAGAGACCATAGCGGTTCGCAGTTCGCAGCTAGTAGTTTGTAAATCGACGATTTTATGTTTTTTAGGTGAATCCTGTCATAATTCCAAATATTCACCCAAATTGCATTTAAAATCTCCATAATCTCCATACACACATTTATTTTTACTAGTTTAAAAATCATCTCGATTTATTTTCTACCTACAAAACAAATCACGCTTTCCACACATTCTTAAACAAATCCCAGCAACCTTCCGCAAGACCTTTTTTACAACAGACCGAATGTTCCAAAGCTTAAAAGCAAGCTATAAAAAGCGTTTTTTTCCCGGGACAAAAGTAATTACGCGCGTTAGTTCGGAGCTGGAGCCGGCTCATTAATATGGTAATAACGTTCCTGCATCGAATTCGAGACTACGACAAGCTGGGATCCAGTCTGGAAATGGGTAGAATAGGTATGCCATAGCTACGGCACAGAAGACATTTAATTGACCGAGCGAGCGAAGCGTCTCTGCATCAACTGGCAAAATTTTCTTTCATCTGTCAATTTGTTTGTGAGTTTGAATGTTCATACTCGCCTACGTGGCTTAATTTTGAACCAATTTTGATGAAACGGATGGCGGATAGGTTCTATGGATTATTGACTATTTTGTGTCGGCGATTTTTGATAGGATTTTGGGCGATTTTATTTTGTTTCCATAATAAGGGGGGAAGTTTATTGCGGCGCTAATTACCAACCGATTTTAATGATATTTGGTAGGTAGATAAAATACATATTAATTACAACTTGTAGTAAAAATGAATAGAATTGGCCAAGTGTCAGTCGAAATCGGCCAAAATTTTATATTCATGTACGGCCTCCTTAGCCAACTTTATGCAGGTATTATGTACAGATGACCCAAGGTGAGCTGCAAATAAGCTCTCTCGCGAGGTCTGCTGTTCGTAGAACTACTAGTATTACATACAGAACGGACATTCTTCACCCTCCGCCAATTTCGGGTTCTCACCCGCTCCAAGCGCTCGCTCTGTCGTTTGCCAGAATTTGCGGAGCTTAATGGCGCGGTTTTCAGTTGACACTCGCGTTGCGGGCTTAAAACGCTCGAATTCCAAATGGCATCATGAGCGAGCGGCAATCGGACTACAACCATAACATCATACATGTGTGAGTGTGTTATATACAGACGTCAACTTCCGTATTCTCTTTTATTCTCTTATTATTTATTTATTCTCTAATTACATTACGAAAATGTATAATGACGCAGTTCTGCCAAACTGCATAAATAAATAAATAAATATTTGTGGCCATTTCACACAACACCATCTAGCCCAACAAATCTAGTACAAGCTTTGCTTAGAGCTTGTACTATGGAACTAGATGGCTGATAGAATACATGTATATATATATTTTTTTTAAATATATACATATGATGCATAGAAACACCCAGACACACAACATCCATCCTCATCACACAAATGTTTGCCCTGGGTGGGGATCGAACCCACGAACTTTCAGTTCAGCAGGTAGACGTAGACACACTACCAACTGAGCCACAAGGCCAGTCAAGCATACCAATCTGTAGGTAGATAATAAACTCATCCACAATAAAAAAAAACTTTAGTTTGTAGGTGATTTTTGTGTTACTGATTAGCGCGTTATTCTATGGAGTGTACACGACGTGTATGAAGGACACTCATCGTGTGTGTGTCATGTGTCGTCGTCGTTGTGTGTCGTCGTGTCGTGTGTGTGGATAGAATAGGTATGCCTCAGCTACGCAGCTACGCAGCTACGGAGCCGTAGCGCTCGTGGCGTAGCTTGACTAAGTGCTTTCGAACGATCACTAATTTTAAGCAATGGAGGGACTGGTCAGTCTTTTAGTGAGTGACCGTGAGTAGCATTTCTTTTTGAGTGCTACCATAGGTCGGGTAACACGTTGAATTATAATAACAACAAACCAGAGGCCTTTCAGTGACCTAATAACTTTAACACTAGGGCGGCATAAATACTACAACAAATAAGACACTACACGTACACGCACACACCGTACAGACATACACACATAAGCGTCTTAAGCGAATTGTATCATCTATTTAAAAACGTTTTACCTACTAAGAAGCACTGTTAAAAAAAGGTTTATTTTTATTACTTATTTTTATAAGAAAATTAGTCGCATTTGTATTTGTCATTTTATAGTTGTTTTTAAATTTTTTCTTAGTTCTCTGATTTGTTTTTAGAATACGGATCACTTATTACTTTATGTCCTCAGTGATGAACCGCTGTAACCTCAGGACACAGGTTTTGCCTAGTCTGGGGTGCAGAGATCCAACTTGGGTACATAAGTTAACTGTCCAAACCGCATAGCCTAAACTATACGTATGTGTACCGCTGCAAGATTGTAATTTGAGAAATAAAACATTATTATTAAAACTTTCCATTCAGTAAATACGAATTTACTTTTACAGCTAAAAAAAAATGCCATAGATGATTGGTTGAACTTACGTAGACTTTGCTGCAGCAAAGTCTACGTAAGTTTTATTTGGGATATTTCGGAGTAACGTAAATTACTAACGTTCTACGAACAGTAGATTTCGTGAGCGTAAACTTTTTACAGCAATATTTGTTGTAAAAATCTGTGATTGCTAGGTATATTGTTAATATTCGAAGTTTTTGTTCAAAATTGAATATAGAACGTTTCTGCCAAATATCGAATCTGGAAAGCAATTATGTTGTATCTCAAAAACAACGTTTACAGAAATAAAACTGAAAAGGAATTAAAACATCCTAGAAAAACGACATCAATTATTTTGTATTGATTGCTTGATTGTAAATTTTATGTTATGTATAATAAAGAGCTGCATGGAAGAACTGGAAGGATTTCAAGGAATGGCATTTGCGGCTATGCAAAATTTCACAATGAGTTTTACTTTGTGCTAACAATCCATAAAAAAACGTTTTATTTCTATCGAATATGATATTTTATATTAGTTGATACTGCAAGCTATTTTTACAGCACATAAATTCAAACCACGTCAAACTCCGCTATACAAACTTTTGTACGGAACCATTCGCTTCGGGCGTCCCGCTCCATTTATCGCAGATTGATGTTTAACTTGCTCCATCGATTGCAAATTAAGTTTACACGACAGTACTATGATATAATTGGATCGGAATTTTGTTTGTACAGCTGATAATTCATTTACATTATTATAGACGAACAAATAACTTGAAAAGCGATTATAATTACAGCAAAACTTACTAGATCTAGATCAGGATCTAGATCATATTGTATATCATATACTGTAGATCTAGATCAGGGTCAGGGTCAGCTTATACGTTAGTACTATGATATAATTGGATCGGAATTATGTTTGTACAGCTATGATTCATTTACATTATTATAGACGAACGAATAACTTGTACTTGTAACTTGTACAGCGATTATAAGTAATCACAGAAAAACTTACTTAGATCAGGGCCCTTATTCCGTATGACCATCAGCGTCACGTGAATGTGACGTGGGTGCACTGGCAATGAACATTAGCATTTTAAGTTATGAAGCTAATTTTCTAATTTTCATTCTAGACGCAACATTCACATAATACGGCCGATGGTCATACGAAATAAGGGCCCAGGGCCAATATTTTCTGTGATTATAATTTACAAGTAATACGTAAACTTTAATATTAAGACTAAACTTGTTCTGTGAACAGCAGACTTCGCGTACACAAACTTTTTGCAACAATGGAGCTCGTGCACATTTTTTATTTATTATGTAGATTTTTAGTGATTTTGTGATGTTTTAAAATTAAATTTGGATGAAATATGACGAAGATACAGCGATATCAGTGTATCATGATGCAAAAATGAGAGAAATCATGTAGTTTGTGACGTAGTCATCTTCTCACTCGCGCACCTGTGTGCTCACTGCTCACACACGTATACCTACTTCTTGTTCTTTTGTTCTTTGTATTTGTGTTCTCTATTTTTGTTGTAGTGTATGGTGCATAGTAATAAAATATTATCTTTCTTTCTACATAATATGGTACGATATTCATACAAGAGTATTTTACCAATTAAGGTCTAAAAGAGTACCTATAGTTTAACAATGAAGTAATATTGGTTAGCTTTAGATAATATTAGTTTTTATAGACGGTAAATCACACTTGATGAAGAATTAGTGTTGACTATCTTGACATAAATTCGTTTGATGTAGACGCAAATTGACGTATCAACAGGCTGTTATTAGGGTTCCGTACCCAAAGGGTACAACGGGACCCTATTACTAAGACTCCGCTGTCTGTCTGTCTGTCTGTCTGTCACCAGGCTGTATCTCATGAACCATGATAGTTAGACAGTTGAAATTTTCACAGATGATGTATTTCTGTTGCAGTTATAATAACAAATACTAAAAAATTGAATAAAATAAATATTTAAGGGGGCTCCGGGGATAACGACAACAGGTAAATGCTTGAAATATTCACAGAATATTGAGTTATATAGGTAATTCACTTTAAAAATAAATCATTAAATTAAAATAAAATTAATATTTAAGGGGGGCTCCCATACAACAAACGTTATTTTTTTTGCCGTTTTTATAGATAATGATAAGTGTCACTTCGTGTGCGAGTCCGACTCGCACTTGGCCAGTTTATTTTGTATTAAAAGCTAATCCGAACAAAACAAAAACATGGTGAATGGCTGTTAAATTTTCGCTTTGAGACACATTTTTCGTTACATCTTTAATAAAACCCAGTATAAAATCATCCTTCGTTTCCACCAGCGAAAATTCAGCCCTATATTCTCTTCCAATTGAACCGCGGGTGACGCGTCTTGCTCCTGTCATTTTATTTTGCGCGAAAAACTGTCGGTGTTTTATTAGGTCGGCGCATTTTATCGACCTTCAAATAACAAAGTCTTGTGCGTGTAAAACGTATTTCACTACAAAGAGCTGAAAAGTGTAGTTTTTATATATTTTTGTTAACTACAACAAAGGCAAAAGAAAAAAATAGCAGGAATTCCTTAGTTTTAGCTCCATTTTATTTTAACCGGCTGCCCAAGAAAGTGTTATCTAATTTGAATGCGTAGCGATCGCTCTATAAAAAGAGTGTATTTTTAGGGTTCCCTATTGATATCTATTTTTTTTAAGACCACGAACATTGCAAAATATTTGAATCGTCATGTTGCAAAATATACCCATACAAAAATTCAAAATTATTTAATCATAATCACAAAAATAATAATAATAATATACAGAAAAATAAGAATAATTTACATTTTGGTTTCACCAACCACCAAACTAAGTGTCAAGAACCCGAGTCTTGGTAATTGTTTCTTCCTTATGTATTAGAATAATATATTTCTTGATTTTTACGTGACAACGTCTATTAAATCGATGAACGCCGGCTGCACGCACGAAAAAGTATGACTCATTGTCCCGTTACATCATCATCATCATCATTTCATCAATGTTTTGTTATGACGTTGTCACTTTAAACTATCGTCCGTAAACCGACTATACAGACAAAAAAATTTTTTTTCATTGTGTAATTTGTTAATCATCCATAACCCTTTCTATCCCACGGCTGGGCATAGGCCTGTCATCTACCTCGACCCCATGCCAATCGAGTCCGGGTTCGACAAGCGATAGACACAATTCGTCGTTCCACCCAATTTATATAAGTATCCAATATTATATAAATGGGCTGTTAAAAGTTCTATAATTCAAGTAACGAGTTTAACATTCCGAAAAATCTTTTTTTTGATAATAGTAAAGCAAATTTCCAGGTTGTCCATTAAATAAATTGCCAGAAGGGATGTTTTTACAACTACGTTGAGTTTTCAAGCAATAATTCTCGGATCAGTTCATAGTTCATTGGGTTTGTAACGTTTCGGAGAGGTCCGCTATTGGATTGTCGTGTTTGTTTATTGTAACAGAAACAACTTACGAACGGTGCTCTTGACCTTTGTTCACAACTTCCTATATACGAGCTTCCTATTAATTCCATTAGTATTTATGTTTTATCCTATCTTGTTTCATGGTGGATATTCCAAAAACCCGAACGAAACGCTTTAGTTCCACTTGCATCATGCGGACTGCTAGAATGTGGAATACGCTTCCAGAGTGGGTCTTTGCCGATAGATATAATCTGGGTGCCTTAAAATCGCGAGTGAATTGGTTTCTTCTAGATAAGCGTGCTTCATCGTAGACTGCAACGTCGCTTAACATCAGGCGAGTTGGCAGTCAAGCACTATATCTACATAAAAAAATCTTGTCATTATTAACATAGGTCTAATAAATTTAGAATGCGAGTCGAGTGAAGCTATTTTTAACAAACCTTTTGAGTTGTAGGTATATATATATATATATAAATATATATAAAAATAACACTCCATCTGCCATAAAATTATAAATCACCTACAAATGAAAGGATTGTTATTGTGAATGAAAGTTTATTATCTGCCTACAAACTGCTATGCCGTTTGGCAGAACTGTGTCGTTATAAATTTTCAACACACTTGCTCGTAAGTGACCCTTATTCAACCGTTTTTATGGCCGAAAAGTATCCTATAAAACACGCGTGCTTTTGACTTTTCTATTACGCACTAGTGTCTTTACTTTACAGTTTTTTTTTAAATTTCAACAAAGAGTTTTTACTTAAATTAAATATTTCAGTTATAAACGGGTGTTTTTTCCTCGCAAGTGTGTTGAAAAACGTCCTATGAAACGCGTGTGCAAGTTGGTCATTACAGTCGAGGCGGAATTGCAGCCCGAGCCGAAGGCGAGGGCGTAATAGAGCCGAGAGTGTAATAACCAACTTAGCACACTTGTATCATAATGTACTATTTCGTGATGTAATTAGAGAATAAATAAACAAGTATAGGTTTAGAAAACTCAAAAACCCCTGACAAAATAAAACGAAAATGAAATGCTTTATTCTCATTTGCCCACACTCACGCACTTGATCGAACACTCAATGAATAAAACACCACCATTTTTATCGCATTGATATTCAAAATAACACAAGTTTAGGAAAATAAAACAGAGCAAAATATGTTTCTATGATGTTCCTGACAAAAAAAAAACACGTGTCCGCTCTATTACTACGCTTATGTCATTGTGTCATAACAGCGAGTAAGTCGATTAGCATGCTCTCACGCACTCGTAGCCAATACCTACACGTGCTATTCCGTAAAAAATGTGTGTCTGTCGTCGTACCTGCTCAAATACTGCAAAAACCCGGTCTTCATGCAAGGAATGAGGGTCCAAATTTTAAAGTTCTTTAACCGTATCATGTGGGGTATCATATGAAAGAGCTTCATTAGCTTAAGCTAAAACAGGGTTTTAAATATTTTTACGATGTATGTTTTTCGGTTTATGAAGGAAAATATAAAAAAAAAATGATTTATCTACTAGTTTGTACGGAACCCTCGACGGGCGAGTGTGACTCGCACTTGTCCGTTTTTTTTTTTTTGATTGGCTGAATATTTTGTGTGTCCTGCTCCTGCAACATTGTCGTCGAATGTGATTCTTTTTCCTCCGATATAATTAGTTTATTAATTAAACTTGAATATGTATATTTATAATGTATATATATATATATTAAAATATATAATAAAACTGGTAAATCTTGGGTCCATAGCCATCAGGCGTAGTCAAACTATTTTTCCACTCATATTTTTATTTCTACTTTACCTAATGCGTAAGATCAAAAGAAAAACTACTATTACTAAAATAACTCAGCCGCAAAATAAGAAAAGACTATGAACCCGAAGAATTTATCGCTTGACCTTTTTCACAAGCAAAATGGAGTTGTTTTAGACAAATCGCAACTTTGGCGCGAATGGATCGGACCGTTTTCTAACTGCTGGGGTGGCGCGGCTAAGAGGGTGGACACACTTCGTGTATTATTTAAATTTTATCTTCGTTTGATTGTACTTTTGTCATTTTCGATAATTGACCGAATGAAAAATGCAAGTGAATTGCCATATTTGACTGGCCTTGTGGCTCAGTTGGTAGTGTGTTTACGTCTACCTGCTGAACTGAAAGGTCGTGGGTTCAATCCCCACCCAGGGCAAACATTTGTGTGATGGATGTTTGTTCTGTGTCTGGGTGTTTCTATGTATCATATGTATATATTTACAAAAAATAAAGTATATATGTATTCTATCAGCCATCTAGTTCCATAGTACAAGCTTTGCTTAGTTTGGGCTAGATGGTGTTGTGTGAAATGTCCACAAATATTTATTTATTATAAATTTTTATAATTTTAATTTCATGCAACACGTGTGGCATGAAATTAAAATTTCAACCTATTTTGTCCACGTATTGCTAGCTAGGAAAACGCCATGAGATTACGATAGCGACAATCAAGGATTATCACATCACATCATTAAGGCTATAAAACATCTCTTTGTTTACGTAATTCTAGAAAAAAATTAGTTCATATAAATTTGATTCTTAGACTTAATTTTGAGTAATAATATCGGATGTTACTATTATTCATAAATGAATTGATATAAGTAATAAATTATAAACAATTAAATTGGATTATCACAAAAAAAAATATATATATACAGAAACTTTATATTAAAACAATAAACAATAACAGTACAAGGACGGCCTTATCGCATAGAGCGATCTCTTTCAGGCAACTTTAGACTAGAAAATAATGATAAATATAAATAAGGAGGTTGGTGTTGTACAGTATATATACATATGTAGGTATAGATGTAGTATATAATATGTAGGAATAGTTGAACACTATAGGTCAATGGTTAATTTTTGAAATCTTACGGTCGGAAATTTCAGCACTTTGGCGCATGTAAATAATACTATCTTATCCATTATATCACCTTCTTTGACACCGTTCTAATGAATAGGTATTTCGAAATGTATAAACCCATACAATATATATATAACATATAAATGTACCTACTTATATATCATACAAGTGGCAGGAAGACGCTGGATGCAGGCCGCTTCCAACCGGTACTTCCGGAAATCCATGGGGGAGGCCTATGTCCAGCAGTGAACTTCTTGTGGCTGAGACGATGATGATGATGAATGTGTAAACCCACCTTAATTTTCCATCGGAACGCGACATTACGCGTCGCTTAGGTACTACGCGTGAGTAATGATTTGTTTACTGTTTCCTATCGATCTTTCTGCGTATCCTGGTGTATCGTGGCGTATCCTAGCGTATCGACGACCCGTATCGGAGAACTAACGAGCGTCTGTATCAATTACGAACCTTTCTTAGTATTTAATTAGAGAGAATACTCTGAAAATAGAGAGAAAAATAAAATTTTATCGTTAATGAGTTATTTTATACAGTTAGCTGCTACGGAATTACTTGAAGATTATCTAAATAAGCTTGTTATTAATTAAATTGAAAAGAAGAACGCTGTAAAATCGTTTATTTACTATTATATATAAATTACTCTGTTAAGTTAGAGATTCTCGTGTTTATTTTTTTTTTAAATGTAGAAATAGGTTTGCGCTTGACCACCAACTCGCCTGACGTTAAGCGACGTTGCGGTCTACGATGGAGCGTGCTTACTTAGAAGAAACTAATTCAATCGATTCAAAGATACCCAGATTATATCTATCGGGAAAGACCCACTCAGAAAGCGTATTCCACAATTTAGCAGTCCACACGAAGAAAGTGGAATTTAAGCGTTTCGTTCGGGTTTTTGGAATATCCACCATGAAACGGTGACGGTTTTTCGTGTTTCTGACTGGCTGATAGTAAAAAGGGCAAGGGGGAATTAGATGATGCAGACTAGATGCACACTCACCAATATGAATTCGAATGAATTTTATTAGTCTATCTATCCATATCTCTTAATCTTAATCTTATTCTAATCTAATTCTATCTAATGCTTAATCTTAGTATCTTCTTCTTCCTCTTTCTAATCTTATCTTCTAATCTTATTCTTATCTTATTCTTGTAATTACTTTTTTTTACTGAACGCAATAGATTATAATATCCCTGTTATATTATCTTATATGTCTTGGTTTTAAATTAATATAGTTTTAGTTAATGAATGATGTAGACGCCTGTTAAAGGTATGCATATCAGAACCTATATTAGAGATTACCTGCTAAGTAAATGTAATATGTATACTGTTGGTGTTTCTAAAATAAATAAATAAATATTAGTTTAGTTCAATTTGAAGTCAACTCAGTACTTCGATTCCTGTAATTTCGTTGAAAACTTTACCATTCAATCAGGAAAACACTTAACAAGCAGTAAAAAAAAATATGTAAATAAGAGATTTATTCGAAGTTGTTTATTCAGTTATTTACTGAAATTAGTATGAAGTGAAATAACTGTAGTTTTGTTTATAAATAGTCTTATTTAAGATAATAATTTATCAAGTAATTTTAATAGTTGTTAGGGTAGGTATTAAGACTATAGCTAGCCTGAGTATAATATGCTATAGTCCAAGTTCATTCGGTGGGCTTCAGAAAATAATCATATTATCTCCCTCAGTTTTCCCAATGGATGTAAAAGCAAATGGAAGGTTTGCGTGCTCCATCCATAGACCGGAAGGATAATTTAACTACAAATTAAAAAAATATTTGAAATTCAAGAGTCTGTAGTACGATCATGGTTCGTCTCGCTCGCGCATACCTACATTTAACAAAAACTTCAATTTGATTCAAGTAAATTTTCATACATAAAATAATTTTTTGCGTTAATTAATAAAATAAAAAATTTATGAAATAAAATTAACTTGGATCAAATTGATTTTTGTTGAATATTTGTGATGTTGTTTTCTAGTTTTAAAAATTTCGATATTTTTATAAACTCTTGTAGTCATTTTATATCTTCAAATAGTGTGTATGTGCGAGCGAGACGGACGATGGTCGGACTACGAGCTCTGAAGTTAAAATTGAATTGATACATGTCCCGTAAAACATAAATGTAACACAAAAAGTTTTGTTACTCACGGAACCAAACTATAAGCTCCTACTATTTATTTAAATAGTAAGGAGATCAGTTTTTCTCCCGGAGAAGAGAGGGTGGGAGAGGGGGGAGGGAGGGACTAATGAAGTTTACTTTGCGGGACAGTGAAAAGAATTCCCCGTGATGAGAACACGTACAGTTGCTAATTTACGATATACGCTGACATTGTGGCGCTTCCGTCGCTTTTTCCATTTGTTATTATGATTAGGACGGAAACGGAAGCTTTTTTTATGCGTAAGAAAAAGCCAACAAATTTGAAGACATTTTCACACATCACCATCTTGCCTTAAACTAAGCAAAGCTTGTGCTATCAGAACCAGGTGGCTGATAGATTACAATTCATAAATCATGCATAAGATACGTGTAAACACCTAGGCACAGAGCAAACATTCATGCTCAGCAGAAAATTTGATCTGGGTCGGAATCGAACCCACGACCTACAGCTCAGAAGGCAGACCTACTACCACTGAGTCATGAGGCCTATATGTACGTATGCTCTGAGTAATGAGATGACACAAAGATATAGTTTCTTCCTAAATGCCGATCATCGGTGAAGCCAATAATTATAGTTAAAAAATAACTAAAAAATAACTCAATAACCCCCGGAAAAATACGGCTGTATATAAATAACATATATATGAATATTTGGATTACCAAATTTGTAATGTTTTATAAGCATTCGTTTTTTTTAAGTTAATATATTTGGTTTGTTAATTGCTTAAATACCACCTACCTAAAACCTGTTACCTAAATAACATAAAAACACACTTGATGATAATTTATTTAAAAAAAAAAACTAGATCAAAATCGGTTCATCCGTTTGCGAGCTATGATGCCACAGACATTATTTTTTTAACACGAATAAGTCCGCGGTTGACCACCAACTCCTCACACACACACACACACACTAGAAGATACCTATTCACTCTGACCTTGAAAAGACCAATGTTGTAATTCTCAGGGAACAAAGAAGCCGGCAATTAGTACACAAATAAATACACAAATAATATACGGATACCTACACAGTCACACACGTCAAACTTGTAACACCCCTCTTTTTGGATCGGAAGTTAAATACCACTGCCGCGGAATCCGTTCGATAATGTAAACTACGCAGTCCATATGCAGCCTTGATTAATTACACCAACGAGTATAAAATGCTATTAATATCATGGAATAAGGTTAATTTAATGAGTTTGCTTGTAACAACGTGTAACGTAATTAAAAACTGCGTGTTGGCGAATGTAGTTTTTGGACGTTTTAATTTTGCGGTTTTCAGAATTTTAATTTTTCACTAAAGTAGCATGTCTGGCATTTTGATATGTGTGCGCAAGAGCTTTATCACCTATGGAGTCGTCCATTAATCACGTGTTTTTTTAGCAACTTTTTAACCCCTCCCTTCTTAATGGTACATGGGTGAGGTTTTAGACAACCTCTCCACCTTCTACCTAAGATCACTTATTTTTATTTTATTTTATGTATTTTTGTTTATCTTTAAAAAAAGGCAAAACTTATATAGTTTCAACTTTTTCTTTAAGTTAAACAAAAATGATTGATGAGTCAGTCACGCGTCGCTTTTTGCTTTAGATATCGAGAGTTCGACGAAAAAAAGACACGTAATATTATCTCACTACGATTTTGTTTACAGTTAAGAAAGTAAGTACAGTTAAGAAGAAATTTACATATTTCTTTTCTGCTTCAATAATTTTCGAAAGTTTGGATATATATATTTTTTTTAATTCTTACTACTGGCGGCTTACTTTTATTTCTAATACCGGTGCAAAGTTGGCTCGCTTCCAGTTTTAGCTTGATTTTTTTGCGTGAGTGACACAAAATTTCAAGTGTTTATTAGAAATATTACAATTCAAAGTAGGCTCATTTCAACTTTAGTCTCATTATTTTCATTGCAAAAAAGTAGATAAAAACGAGAGCGAGTCAACTCTACACCGCTATAAGAGATGAGAGTAAGCCTCCTGATCTATCTGGTTTCTTTTCATTGTGATTTCCCACGCAGGCCAAATACAGGTTGGCAGTATCTTCGCGATGTTTTCCTCACCGTTACCATTCCACGAAAAAATATATATCAGAGGGAACTAGCAAAAATACATCGGCTTATTTTCAAACATATTTTTTTCAATAAAACCCCAAGCGTCAAGGAAAAAATGTTCTTACTTATTATTTCACTGTCGAACCGAGAAAATGTCGAGGGAAAAGAAAATTTAAGAACTCCGTCTTCCGGCATACCCTAATAGATTACCGTCCATCCCACTCCGACAAAGGGAAAGCACATGTGCGCAAACGGGACAAAGCAATTGTTTCTCACCCTAATCTATCCAGACTCATCGCCCATTAGGTGGATATTCGCGGGAATCGTAACTTACGAGCCTTATTTGGGTTTGAAGTATAATTTATTATGTTCAATTCTATTCGTTCGTAAGGGAAAGGTTAAGCAATAAATTGGGCGCAGCTGCGTTACGGACATAAGTCGGAATTAGGTAACAAAAGAGCCGATTTGCGAGATGTCGGACAGAATTCGCCGTAGTTTGTGTTGCGTATCGACGGACATCAGGTGCCGGAATGTTCGGTGCGGTTATTTGCCACCGCAATCTCTTTACCGTACTTTGAATATTTTGCCGTAATACTCGCTAATATTTATCGGGAAAGGTTATGTAGACGTAGTGATCTGGAGGACTTGTGTGTGAGCGGCTCTGTGTACTTTGGATCGTTTTCATCGAATTCTAAACCTGATTCTCAATTCGGTAACTAGTATCTTTTTTATGTTTCTAACAATTAGCGGCAAATATCTTGGGCAACGTTTCATCATGCCCTCTCTTTTGTTTTTGTTGAAAACAAAAGAGAGGGCATAATGGAACAAGGCTCAAGATGTTTGGAGCTATATGTAATTAACTCATAACTGCGTCATTTATGAACGGATTTGGGAAATTATTGTTTTATTCCAAACTTACTCTCAGTTTAGTCAAAATAGATTCAAATTTGGTTTTCAAAACAAAATAACCGGAAAAGTAAATATGTTTGCATTTTTTGAAGTCGGTTGTTTCAGTTTTATAGACTGTATGAAATAGTTGTTGCAATTGTTTTTAATGAGGAGGTAATTTTTTATAACAAAAAATGGGTCAACAGACATTTAATCTGTATTTGTGATCATAAAACCGAAACCACCAACAGGACTTGCGTGACTATTACAAAAAAAAAACAAAAAAAAAAACATAACGATCAGATAAAATTGGCTTATGCACAAATCATTCAAGTACAATACCACCAATAGGGAAAAAGAAGATTAAATAACTGTCATATTTTTTTTTAGTTAGACTTGGACCCGCTTAGAGCATTTGCCAGTGTGAAGTATAAATATTTCTTCTTGTTTCTTGAATAAAAAAGTTATAATAAATATTTTAGTCACAATCAAAGTCACTTAAACAGTCATTTTAAATTCAAATCGTACTTTATTAAAGCCGTCACCACTTTACTGAAGCACGATTCGAATTTGAAAATTCTTCTATGGAATTTTGCAGACAACGTGAAAATACTTACACGTTTCACTGCTTTATTTCACTTCACTTGCCCACACTCACGTACTTGATCGAACACTTAATGAATAAAACACCACTATTTTTATCGCATTACTAAATATTCAAAATAACACAAGCTTAGGAAATAAAATAAAATAGCAACCACATTTCCATGAAGTTCCCGCCAAAACTCTCTGAAAATATTGCGTGCAACGCCTAGGTTACCTCTTATAATTGACCGTTCCACTTTGTCTTCCATAGTGTAAAATACAAAGACAAAACCCGCCATCTGTTCCCTGAAATTCACAAAAGCGATTCTATATTCAAAAGCAAACAAATGCCTGTCGTTAGTGCATTAGAAACTGCTCTGCTGTATTCCACACCACGTGCATCCGCCATATTGGACCACCATTATGAAATATAGCGCAACGGATAGCGAGCCGTACGTATCTGAAATTATGGCACAATATCTATTTAACAGTTTTTATTCTGCACGAATTCGGTTTTAAAATTCATGAAATGTCTTTCTGCAGATGTAAAATAACGGAAACTACTAATTTAAGCATTTATGACTTAACATTGTAGTTGTTCGTTTAACAAAATGAATTACACTAACTTATTTACAATCGGTCAGATACCAAGTATCCCAGGGCTGCGTTCAAGTCTTATTTTAATATTATTTTGACATTGAATCCAAGAATCTATAAAAATGTGTACATAATCATGTAATTGCTCTCTTTAGCATACATGAGCGTTCGATTGATGTTTTATGTGAGTAAACACTTATGACAAAGAGATAAGAAGTGTGACTTCAAAATTTTTTCCAAAATTTTCCTGTCATGTACAGCGATTTCAGCGATGAACAGAGTAAGTAATTTACTCAGCCTTAACATGTAAACAAGTCGTTTAAAAAAACTAAAAAATACGACTTCAAACTACACAATTCGTTTACTTGGATGACATTATTTTCTTATTTTTTTGTCATAAAAACCAAAATACTGAACCGATTTTGATAAAATTTCTATGGGACCACTTGGAAGGTCCCTATCAAACAAAAACCGTTTTTTTAATCGGTTCAGGTGTTTTCGAGTAATCGGGGAATATACATAAAAAAAATAAAAAAAACATTCAGACAAATCGAGAACTTCTCCTTTTTGGAACTCGGTTAAAAAGCTTAATAAAAGATCACTGAGCTAGAAGCGACTCCCATTTAAAGTCTAATACTTTAATGCGTATTATGCTATAAATGGGTAAATTTTAATTACCTACTCACCCACAGTCATATTAATGAAGCTAAGGCGCGTCGCCCACACGAGCTGGAGTCGAGGCGGCGTCGAGGCACGGGCGCAAAAGCGGCGCGCCGCTTCTACGTTTCCTTCAAATTGCAGTGCGCCCACCCACACACTAGAGTCGCGTCGCAGGCGACGTGGAGTCGAGGCGCGGTCGCGGCGGCTTCGCGGCAGAGGTGCAGTGCGCGACCGCGCCGCGACTCCACCGCCATTTTGTTATTTTGTTTCGTGCGTAGATGTGTTTACACTGTAATGTAAACAACTGTAATGTAACTGGAAGCATAGCCGCCCGCGCCTCGACTCTAACATAAACACCACGCCTCGACTGTGCAGCCACGCGGCCGCGACCGCGCCTCGACTTACCAGTGAGCGACGCGCCTAAGATCCTTTTCACCTAAGATCTCGCGCCTAAGATCTCCTTATCACTGCGCATATTTTTCAGATGACAGATAAAAGTATAACTTTTTCAATTATTAATTTGTGCCCCTGAATGGTCGCTGACCTGTTTCGTTTCGTTGATTTTCTCAATTATGATATACGTTAAGGTACAGGGTTTCACTGAATTTCTTTTGTTTTTCAAGGTTATAGATTTAGAAACAAAAAATCATAATTAACAAATGAGGGGCTAATGGCTAAGGGTTCTCTCACACGGGACACGCTCAGCCACAAAACCCAGCCACCGAGCTGAGCAGATTTCATATTAGATTTAGTATTATATTTCATACTAGCTGCCCGTCGCGACTTCGTACGCGTAAGAAAATCGTTCATGTCACGCTCCTACCTGCACTCACTGCACCCCCGCCAAACTAATGCTCCTGCGCCTTGGGTTATATTATTAAAGTTTTAGTAAGGATCCCAATTTTTTTTCCGGTATTAAATATAACCTATGTTACTTAGGGACAATATAGTATTCTAGTAGTGAAAGAGTTTTTGAAATCGGTCCAGTAATTTTTGAGTTATTTCATATCAAACATACAAAAATACAAATCTTTCCTCTTTATAATATTAAATAATATAATAATATTATAGTATAGTATAAGTTATCTTTGACTGTAATGATATGTATTATAATAAAATCTGTCAAAATGTATTCTGAAAAGCATGATTAACAATAGGCTTGTTGCCACTAATAACAAATTACTTGGTTTATAGTTTATAATGATATATGAAGAGATGTAGATAAAAAAAACAGTATATTTCTCAAAAAAGTTAAAGATTATTAATAGTTTTAGAAAATAAATTCGTAAAAAATAGGCATTAAGTCAGATGACAGCGAACACCAATCAGAAAGTGTTACGTCACGGGCAGGAATTTGTAGTTGACGTTTTCCTACAACAGAGCAGGTTACTATAGTTACTCCGTATTGTTTTGACACTTGACACAGATGTAAACAGTTTTATTTTGCATGGATTTCACAAACTGTGACGTTATTCAAGACCCCATGACACTATTCATAGTTTTCAAGGGAAATCTAAATTGTTTTTTTTTTTTTTTTTAATACAAAATACGTAATGTAAATATTACTTTTTCTTTAAAATATAGGTTTTTTGGGATAAAATAGATATTAAAATATATAATTAACCAAGTTTTAAAATTTAGGCAACTAGCCTATTAGACATAATACGTACGTGACAGCAACGGCATTGCATGATCTTGCCCATAACATAAGCAACAGTGTTCACTTACTATCAAGCGGGCCGCTTCCCTGTTTGCTTTTCTGCTCTTTTCTTTCTGCTTTTTGTATAAAAATGCATAAGCTAGAAAAATATTGCTCCCCTTTGCAAGTCGGATAAAAGAAAACAAAACATCGGCTACTGAACTAAAAACTCAGAACAAGGAGATTACTGAATCCCCTATACTTTCGTATCTAAAGCGGTTTTAAAATCTTGGCTACGTCCGCGATACTATTCCCGTCGTGACTGGCGTGGAGATAACTATTATACAATAGGATAGTTACTTGCCCATGTATGTGATCCAGTTACTATTGCTATCAACGGTCAATGCAAAGAGCTCTCTAACTGCATTCGATAAATAGGCCTATGTGGTGTGGCATAGAAGAACATTTATTAGAACAACTCTTGTGGCAACTCTTATGTAAAGTACAAAATAAAACGCTTAAAAGGCCAACTAAGGGCTGTAATTAAGTTTGTAGTAAGTAATAATCCAATTAAAATTTGTTATGTGTAAAAATAATCGTCAGTTTTCGTCCCATTTTAATATTTTTATATTTACCCGAAGAATAAAATAGCTAAAATTTGTAATGCATATGCATATATATACACCTTTTGCGTGCATAAGCTTCATTTTGGGGTAGTTTTATTCGAATAGGTATAGGTTGTTGCTTGAACGCTGACTCACCTGATGTTAAGCGAGTACGTGGTGTACGATGAAGCAAGGTTCCTTGAAGTTACCTGTTCTCTCACGTTTAATAAAAAACAGATTATATTCGGTTATTAGGTATTCGGTTTCACCACTTAGGAAGAGTATTCCACACTTTGGCGGCCTGCACAAGACATTTTGTAATATTTAATGACACTGGAACGATGTAAACGCAGCATTATTAACCAGAAAGAAGTTTCTGTTAGAGGCGTGACATCGAACCCAATAGCCGTTGTGACTAGCATTGTGATAGTTTGGTGCAACGATAGCTACTGGCTTCATTTATATTGTTGGAGTTTGCCTGCAAAGAGTTTCAAATATTTATTTTAAGAAACTGTAATACAGTCAACGTGGGTAACTTTGACTCTGCGTCAAACATTGTACGTAGTCTTTTTAGAAGGTTCTCGTTTTTTTCCAACAGATTAGTAGTCAAATTACTTGATTAATTAATTTACAGTCGTTTTGACTACTAATGTCTTGAGAAAATTATCGAGAATCTTCTACAAAGGCCGAGTAATTTACCCACGTTGCCAGTAATTTATCTTTTTTTTTAAATTTACTTTCAAACCACTAAGCCAAGGTTAATAAAATTAATATTGAATCACATCGGAAGCTACCTCAAAATAATTCATTGTTTTAAAAAAAAACAAGAAAATTGTTTTAACGATTACATACATAAGTGATTCCTAATTTTTCAGTTATATTAAAAAATACACGTGCTTCAACCAGTACCTATCCATCGAAGATGTAAAAAAACTGAAACAGATCTTAACTGAAAAGGCGTACTACACAATGACAAATTCAAGTAAGAAAATAACATACTTTGAATACCTACTTACATACAATTTTAATCGAATTCGATACTTACTAGTAAATGTAATGTAATGTGTGTGTTATTTGACAACATTTTTAAGCTATTGCATAGCTTCTATCGCGGGCCTTGAGCGTGGAGACCGAATCCAGAAATTCCGTAACGAAAATAACCTAACACACCGCGCGTAAAGCTATTATGCAATAGCTTAACCGCGGTAGTCTCCGAGTGCCACACGTCTTTTTTGTTTAATTTTGACGAAAATTTACGTAAGATATTGAATTTGACAATGTAATCGATATGTTTTGTTATTAATTGATTATATTTTAATTTATTTATTCTATTTTAACTTGATTAGATAAAATTTCTTAAATCTTGCTTATTACAAAGTGTAATGGCTAATTCCTTTTTCAACCGACTTCAAAAAGGAGGAGGTTCTCAATTCGACTGTATTTTTTTATGTTTGTTACCTCATACCTTTCGACTGGGTGAACCGATTTTGATGATTCTTTATTTATTTGAAAGCTGGTGCTTCCCGTGTGGCCCAATTTGGTCCAGTTTTGACAATGACATCCATGAGAAGTCGGTTGCTTCAGTTTTTTAGGGTTCCGTACCCAAAGGGTAAAAACTGGACCCTATTACTAAGACTCCGCTGTCTGTCCGTCCGTCCGTCCGTCTGACACCAGGCTGTATCTCATGAACCGTGATAGTTAAACAGTTTTAATTTTCACAGATGATGTATTTCTGTTGCCGCTATAACAACAAATACTAAAAAAATAGTATTAAATAATTATTTAAGGGGGTTCTCATACAACAAACGTGTTTTTTCTTGCTCTTTTTTGCTCGATATTGATAACGGCAACAGGTAGACGCTTAAAATATTCATAAAGTATTGAGTTATTTTAGTCACTTTAAATATATATATATATTTTTTTATCAGCCCTGTTTGTACAAACTGTCCCACTGCTGGGAACGGGCCATCTTCTCATTGTGAGAAGGGTTAGGCCATAGTCTGCCACTGACTTCACACATCTTCAAGATCATTGAGAACTCTCAGACATGTAGGTTTCCTCACGATGTTTTCCTTCACCGTTTGAAGTTGGCGGCAATCAACAATACGCATATAACTTCAAAAAAACAGAGGTGCGTGCCGTGGGATACGAACCCAGGACCTGCGGATCGCAAGTCAGACGGTCTCACCACTAGGCTGCCGGAAACTTGTATAAATAGCGGTCCTTCTCTCTTGCATTTTGCTGTTCTTGAGTCCATGTGATGCCTATATACCTACAGTGCTTATTTGTTTTACCAACATTGAAATACTATGGAATAGCAATAAAACATCTAAATCTGAATGTGATTATGATCCTGATAATTGCAGGAGGTTTCCCTCCACATATATTTTTATTTTTTTTATTAGACATTTCCAAGGAACGTCTGCAGATAGCACGGATAGACTGGATAGGCCACGAGAACAGATGCGGATAGACTGGATAGGCAGATAGGCCACGAGAACGGATGTAACGTTAAATGACCATTCTAAAAACGTTTATTTTTATCCAGATGAAACTCTTTCTACTTTAGAATTCTGCTTAGAATGTAGGACGGGCTTGAGCTGGCTCAAGGAGAGAATGAAATTGGCTGGATGGATCTGAAATGTGTGAGAGAATTGTCTGAAACGTTGTAAGTTTGTAGTTTACTACTTAGCCCCATACCGTTGAAGCATTTTTATGATGTTGAGGTATTACTACACTTTAAAGAAATGGTTTGTTTACTCTGGGTTTATACTTTTTGCAAATTAATGACACACCTATTTTAAATTGTCAAGCATTTGGCAAAACGGATTTATAAGGTTTGATTTTGAAGAATCCGTTTTATAGGAAAAATGACATTAATTTGAGAACATTTTTTTTTGAATTTTTAGAGATTATTCAAAAAGTAATAAAGTAATATCTATAAAATAATTATGGGACCAACTTGGGAGCTTTCTCTATATACTATTTCAAGAAACACAAAAATTTGTTCACGAATGACGGAGTAATTCGTGTAAAATACATACAAAAGTATATATATGTAATTATGTATACGGTACGAATTGACGACCTCCTCTTTTTTCTAAATCGGTTAATAAAAACATCATGACATGTGTCTATTTTCGCTTTCTACATATTTGTTTTTATATTTCATCGAAATGAATGTTTTAAGCGTAAAAATAGTTTTTATTATTATAATGAAAAATGCTGAATTAGTGTACTGACAATATATCACATAAATAATTAGCAAACGATAATAATGTGTGAATTTTAAAGATTTGCAAATAAAAGTTGTAAAGACACATTATTATCGCGTGCAAAATAAATAAATAAATATTTGTGGACATTTCACACAACACCATCTAGCCCAAACTAAGCAAAGCTTGTACTATGAAACTAGATAGCTGATAGAATACATATATACTTACTTTTGTAAATATATACATATGATACATAGAAACACCAGACACAGAACAAACATCCATGCTCATCATACAAATGTTTGCCCTGGGTGGGGATCGAACCCACGACCTTACAGCTGAGCAAGCAGACATACTACCAACTGATCCAAAAGGCCAGTAACTAATACTAGATAGACTAACAAATTCTTCTACAACAAAACAATATACAAACTCAACTAACTAAAGCATATCGATTACCCCAGACCGATTAAGGTCTAAAGACAATCCAAATTCTTCTTAGTTTGTTAGTCTACCACTCACTGGCTAGTTATCAAAAACGTTCCATATTTAAACGTTTAGCATGTCCTATCTATTTATTTATTTTAGAAACACCAACAATATACATATTACATGAGACTTAGTAGGTAATCTCTAATATTATTATAGGTTCTGATATGCATACCTTTAACAGGCGTCTACATCATTCTTTAACTAAAACTATATTAATTTAAAACTAAAACCTATAAAATATAACAGTGATATTATAATCTATTGCGTTCAGTAAAAAATACTTCTTTAAAGTTAAGCGGGAACGTCTTAGTAACATGTTGTTGCTTTGTTTTGTTTTCTTATACCGACTTGTGTTATTTTGAACATTAACGCTATAAAAATGGTGGTGTTTTATTCATTAAGTGTTTGATCAAGTGCGTGAGTGTGGACAAGTGAAATAAAGCAGTGAGACAGGCAAAACTCCATAGTAGCTTTTAGTAAAGTCGCCATTACATTACTGAGGCAAGAGTTAAATTTGAAACTGACTATTTACGTGACTTAGACTGTGACTAGAACACAATATAACTTGTATTATTCAAGAAACTTGAAAATATTTCAATACTTGACACTGGCAAATCGCTAATCGTGGAGTCCGAAACAAAAAAAGAAGAATAATATACTTGGTAACCCACTAAACCAATTCCCATGTTAAATTCTCCCAAGCGTGTCTTAAAATGTAAAACGGCCGAGATATCACAGAAAGCGGGCGTGGATTGAATGTATCATATCCTTGGGCGAGACGTGACGTGAAAACATATAGACATTAGTCTTGCCAGCATGGATTATTCAGGGCCTGACAGTTCCGTTTGAGATAAAAGAAGGAAAAGTGTTGCCACGTTCACATTTATTTAACTTTTAAAGCAAAGGTACGGTAAGTTATATGTTAAACGTATCTTTAGCGCTGTCAATAAAGTTAGGTACGAGAATAAAATTCTGAATTTTGTATTATAATCATCATAATCATCTCAGCCACAACAAGTCCAGTGCTGGACATAAGCCGGGAAGGCTTAATGGATCCCAAAAAAAGGTAGATAGACAAACTCTTTACTGACATACCTTAAAATTAACAAAAGAAAATAAATAAACACTAGAATTAAAAAGGATCAATAAAATCAATTCATGATCGGCGAAGTAATCGTTGAACAAACATAACCGAACCTCCTCCTTTTTGGAGGTCGGTTAAAAACATAAACGACGAAAAATACAGACTTAGAAAATAAAAAGTACCGCCATGATTTTTCCATGTTTTCTCCAAAATAGACTCATAATTACGTTTGTATAATATGACTATTTGTAAACTGTGTAGTTGCTAATTTAATTTTGATTGATAAAAGATGTGGTCTGAGACGAAACACCAGTGTTTAATATAGAACGTTATTTTTAACGTATTTTAGACTTAATTTGTTTTTAAATTATATCATGTTTTTACATTCTCATTTGTGAAAAGCCGCTTCTTTATTTTTCCTCCTGCCTCGCATTATCCTGCATCGAAAATATCGATTTTATTTACCACACACAGATGGAGATAACAGGATGTAATTTTATCCGGTAAACAATTTATTTTCGATGACAGCATTTAATCACACAAATATTGGTGGGAAAGTTGTTGTGTGTTTGTAAGTCTAAGTATTTAGGTGCGTGTGAGAGTACATACGTAAATGGATGTTTGTAAAATTCGGGATGGATTAAATTTAATTATCATAAAAAATTAAATGTAATGTGTCTAATTCTGTTTATTACCTGTAAGAAAGCAAGTAAAATAGCAAGAATCTAGTTTGGAAAAAAGTGCATCGTCGGTTTTATCAAATGAGTTATAGTCAAACGTAAGCCCTACTTTTTAATCTTAAAAACCACCTACTCGACAGATCTATACTTTTTTTTTTTTTTATATTTTCCTTATTTTTATATTATTAAAGCGAAAGTAAGTCTGTCTGACTGTATCTCTGTCACCTTTTCAAGATTAAACGGCTGAACCGATTTTTATGAAATTATGCACAGATATAGCTGTTGCTGAGGAGACGGATTTAAGCTACATTTTAAGGACATCATCGTCACCATTTTTCATCACTATACTAGTGAAGCCGCGGGGTAAGTTAGTACACAATGAAAACGTTATAAAATCTTACCTATCTATATTTATTAAGCACAAACTGTCAATAGAAACAAACACCATGTAAAGCTACCAAAATAGAATTAAATAAACCGTCGTTTTCCATAAAACGAAATTTTATTCCTTAATGCCGTCGATCTCGATTCGATCCCCATCCGATGTTAACGTAGATAAGCCGCGATCCAATTCTGTCTGGTAAACAGTTTACCAGTTTCGTTTCAGTGTCGAATGGATAATGGGCCGAATTGCGAGATAATGGTGCAAGGGAGATGCGTTTTTGGTTACAAAGCGGTTTTGATCGTTTTCATTTTGGTATCGAATTAGGTTTTGTTGCGTTTTAATCTCAGGTCTGTCTGATTTGGTTATTTTTTTTCAAATCGTATACTCATTAAAAGTAAATTTTCTTGCGAAAACTTACCAACTCTTGAACCCTAACTGCTCTAATCGCTCTTTTTGGATTTTCTTGCACATAGGATCTAAAGAGAGCCCTATTTTGTTTACATTCACTTGTTCGTCCACCTGATTCTCTGTCAGAGAGGTTTAGTAGCTAAAAAGCTAAAATAAACTATAGTCTTAATTTTCTGCTCTATTAAATTATGTACATTTGTAATCTAAAGCCAAATATTATAGTCAAAAATGTTTTAAAGCTTTTGTGACGAGCTCCATTGCAAATAAAAGAGAGCGTGAATAAATCTGTTTTATCCAAACATGTGGCATATCTCTTTGTATAATTCATGGTTATGACAAAGTAGAGTAAAACATTATATTTTATTTAACTCTTGATAGTTGTGTTCAATAAAGACCTGGTAGGCTGTTAACTCGCTTTTATAAAATAAAAAATCATGAATGTTTTTATTCTTTCATTTGATCTAGGAACTAGAAAATTTGAAACATTATGAAACATGTAATTTTATTACCAAAAATAAATTTTCACACAGTTATATTTCGCTACGCGGGTGCGTAGCGCGTAGCAGTGTCGTAGAAGTGTAGCACATAATACATTTAGACTTCTACATTTCATTTATTAACGAGTATAATATTTAGTAATCGGGTAGGAAAGCCAAACTTGGAAATTAAATTTAAATTTGGCACTCTGGCTTCCAAGGCTGGTCGGCGCCCGTGTCGATATTCTAGAACTGACAATTAGAATGCAAATTCAGAGTAGAAACTCGATACAATATATATTATAATTTACTATCATATTCTAAGGAGTCTGCTGTCTATAACTATTATAACTTGATCGTAGGTAGTTAGACGCTTCATATACATCTTGATAAAATAGTTGTATGTAATATTAGCACTATTTTACTTGGAACATCTATTTAGCTCGATCGAAATCTGGCACTTAACCTAAGCAGGTATGGTATCCATATAAAACTGCTACGTTTGCTGATATCAGACCAGTTAGCGGACAAGTACAAGATTAATTAATTATTATACGAAAGCAGTATTTTGGACAATTTGCCTGAAATTGGGTATCTTTTCATCGCAGTTTCCTGAGAACTACAATCTTGGAAATTTCAAGGCTAGAATGAATAGATATTTTCTAGATCGACGAACTTCATCTTCGGCCACACCGTCGCTTAAATTTGTTATCTACAAAAATAATAAGCAGCCTAAAACTTTTTTATCATACTACCTCATTCATCTTAGGTTTGAAGGTAAGCTTAGTGACTTAAAAGTATCGGCTCTTCATGAGATGGGCTGTTCCACAAACGATAGAGAAGTTTTGATAAAAAAATCTTTATACCTGAGAAACGGACCCCAATTTCGGCTGCTAACTTTGTAACGAGTTCTATTCGTGGACAAACTTTCCAATGTGGCAAGATTAAATTCGGAATCTGGAAGATATCTTGACACCTTGGTTATCCCAAAAATGTACGATACAAAGAACTGTATTTTCAACCAAATGTATGTTATGTTTGTATTTTTTTGAATAAGGAGGAGGTTATGTTAGACTGTTTTTTTTGAGCTTGTTGTCTCATAACTCAACTCAGTCATTATATAAACCGATTCGGAAAATTCTTATACAAATGTATAAGAATTTTCCGAATCGTTTATAAATATAACCGATTAGTTTTTTTTTATAAAAAATACTTTTGCCTCAACCTCAATGCAAAAATAATTAATTCAATACGACTTCTAGTTTTCGCATAATGCGTGGACAAACATACATACTACATACACTTATGAAATTTGGTACACGCGCTTAGAAGCCCAAATAGATCAACAAAATGGCAAAAATTATGCAATTCAAGAATGGAATTCGTTGTCGCCATCTCTGTTTCCTGAGACCTACAATCTTGGAATTTTCAAGGCTAGAGTGAATAGATATCTTCTAGATCGACGAGCTCCATCCTCGGCCACACCGTCGCTTAACATCAGGCGAGTTGGTGGTCAATCGTAGATCTATAATGTATAAAAAAAAAACTAACGTAGATATTACATACATAAATAATATCAAATCAATAATCTTCTTTTTTTGAAGTAGTTTAAAAAACCGACTTCAAAATGTGCAATGTTGTTTTTAAAAATAAACTACTGAGCTAAATTTGATGACATGATCTATGGGACTAATGTAAAATTATATCCTTTCAAACATAAACATATTTCTGGAAATTGGTTTATAAATGATGGAGTTATGCGGTAACAAACATATTTAAAAAAACTTCTTTTTTTGAAGTCTGTAAAACGGAAGGTAACGTTTTTCGAGTGTATAAAATATGTAAGGTATGCAATTCGAGTAACTTAAGGCTCAGAGTTTGGTAGCGCCGCTGTCTCGCTCACACGAATTACCTTTCAGATATAAAATTATAGAACGTACTTTTGATAAATAGACATAGATATAAATTTATTTGTGGAAGACACAACACCAAAAATATATAAAACATAGCAAAAATAATAATTAAAAAAACTGTGTCCGCCAGAAATCGGTAAATATGTGTAATAGTCTCTTGAGAGCATTATTACAATACCCTAATAATAATTATTATATTTATATCTAATAAGCAAACCAAAATATACGATCAAACGTCAAAATTTCCACATTTGGACGTTTATTTAAGTCAAAGTAATAGTTATTGTAACAAGGCAAATATACTCATACTTATAAAAATTACATTAACACAATTGTTTATATAAAACAAGGTATCTATCTCATGCAAGACAGCTGCTGTGACATCTGACTCAATGTCTTAAGTCGCGAGTGTCGATTTTCCTAGGTGAGGCCGCTTTATCGGAGACTGCAAATTTGTTTGACATCAGATAAGTTAGAGGCAAATAGCAAGGCGATCTATACAAAAAAAAAATATTTATTGTTTTCATAATTAACAATCTGGTTTTGATGTAGGACGTGTCTTTAAATTTGTCTTTACCTCTCGAACACATTTTTTTGTAAAAAAAAAGTTATACAAAAAAATCTATGCCGATAGATGTAGGTGTTTTTAAATAAAATTATTATGAATTAAATCGCGATTGAATTATTTTATATCATTAATATATATAAATAATCAATTTAAAAAACCGACTTCAAAACACACACAATGATGCCATAACAAATAATGAAATAATATTTTATATAAGGCATCCACGGTAAACCGACAACAATTGGACACCTACATCGACCACTTATATAAGTTTTGAAGTCGGGCGGGTTCAGAAAATATGTCTATCTATAAATAAAACTTAGAAACTATGATTAGGTATAATAACAACAGAATATTTGTTTCTCAAGTTTCCGTTAAAATTCCAAATTGTGGGATTCTGATTTTATCTCATTGTTTATTTTTTTTGTTTCAGATAAGGAGACCAAACTGAAGAGGCTACATTACAACTAAAAAGTTCTGAAAATGAAAATGCTTAAAATTTTACTAAAAACAAATTAATACACGAAATAATGACGATATTAAGTTTTAATAATTTTTATAAAATATTATTGAACAATCATAATGCAACATTTTTACTCCAATTTCCAATGGTTAAAACATAAAAAATAATATTTTATTGATAACACCAAAAGACATCAGATTGAAAGTGAATTCTAAATGCTGTTAATAAAGAATAGTAAAATGCGAAGTGTGATAGGAGCAAAGAAGTTCAGAAGGAAGGCAAACTAGTGACCAAGATGACTCTTATAAGGACGATAATTGCCTGCATTGTTTTTCATCTCATTGGTAAGTGTTTTTTTTTCTAGGTTAATTCCTAAGTTATTCATGATGTAACATATTTCACCTGCAAAATTCTGTCATAAATATCCTAATTGTTACTATAAAAGCGAAAAAATCTTTGTGCCTCTGTTTGTTTATTATCTTTTCAAGACCAAACTACTGTAATAATTGATATGAAATTTGGCGCAGAGATAGCTGAGGCCCTGGAGATGGATATAGGCTATATTTTATCATCATCATCACTACTGATTATAATTTTTCATTCTGTGTGGATACAGCTAAAAATATATATAAAATAAAATAATAAGGATAAAGTAAAATAAAGATAGCCTAGCTAGCATCTTTATTTTTATAACTATTATTATTTCAATACTAGCTGCGCCCCGCGGTTCCACCCGCGTGGTGATCGATTATGTTGTTATTGTTTAGTGTATCCCACAGGAACTGTCAAATTTTTTAGGATTGAAAGTACGCCAAATTCTTCTACAAAGTATAAGTAGTAATCCTGCCAAATTTCGTGTAAAACCGTCCAGTAGTTTCGGCGTCCATCGGACACACCGTACAGGCAGACAGACAAAAAAAATAAAAATTGCTGTTTTGACTTCTGTATCAATAGCAATGTATCCTCCCATCAAAAATTTTCAAATATATTGAATGTACAAATTTTGATCAGTCAAAGTCTTAATATATGTATCTAAATAGATAGATTATTACAATTCTTTATGAACAAATCACTTTTAATCATGAGAAAAAAATATGCCTTTTCCTGGCAGGCCTCATGGCTCAGTGGTAGTACGACTGCTTCCTGATCTATAGGTCGTGGGTTCGATCCCCACTCAGGGCAAACATTTGTGTGATGAGCATGGATGTTTGTTCTGTGTCTGGGTGTTTCTATGTATCATAAGTATGTATTTACGAAAAAATATGTATTCTATCAACCATCTAGTTTCCATAGTACAAGCTTTGCTTAGTTTGGGCTAGATGGCATTGTGTGAAATGTCCTCCAATATGTATTTATTTTATTTCTTAATACCTAACGTTTGATTACCAATACTCATTAAGATACAGTCGAGAAAATAATGAAAGAAAACCTATCTTTTTCCCGGAAAATCGGTAATTTATCGACCAAAATTCCCGCTCCACTATTTTGTCTCGTCCCAGTGAACCAACAAAAGGAATTGGGTATGTAAAGTTTTTTTTTGGTATTTTTTTTATATTTTTATATGATAGAATGGATCATTTAGAAAAACTAATTTCAATATTTTTTTATTCTGTTCAGTACTTATTTTTTTATATTTTTTTAAAGATAAAATCGTCTGTAGGAAAGATGACGTCATCGTACCTACTGAATAAGATGTTGTGATAGCCAACATGAACTAAAAAATACATATAAGTCAACTTGACAGTGACATGTACCTATATTCGTTTTTGACTCTGACTGATACAAGAGATCATCGGTTTTTGTTGTGTTTTGAAAAAACAAATACGTTGTGTAAACATAAAGAATGAAAAAAAGAATAATTAATCATTAATATTGAGCTCGTTGTAATTAATTAATGTTTTCTAAGGTCTTCGCGATTGTGTTTGCGCATTGAAATGAAACAAATTCACAATATTATTCAGAAACTACAACTGTGAAATGTTTCGACTTTCGTGCCAAAAATCCTAATAAACTGTTTTTTTTCAAGTAAAGGAAACCTTTAAAAGACTGGTGTGAACAAGTTAACGTAGACTAAGTTCCTGGGCGAAGCATTGATGCTGCAGTACAATGAACCAGGAAAAGGAACCAGAATAAAATAAATAATGTATAAATGTAAATAAAATAATCTCTTATATAATTACAATGAAATTGGTATATAATTAAACACAATAAAATCATTTCAAAAAAGAAGTTATGTACTGTCAATCACTTTTATTTCATATCCTGGCATTGTTCATAAGTTTTATCTCTTTAGCTCCTCGGATTTTTGCGATGTTGTTCTTGCCGCTAGTTGAGATGAACTCCAGAATGATAAGATTCTCAACCTTAGGTAAGTTAGCAGAGTCGGCACGTACAAAATTATCCATAATTTATCCAATCAGTAGGCAAACAGTTCCTTACAACAAAGCAGTGGTCAACGTAAATGCAGTATCAATCAAAACGGTAGAAAAGCAAGGTCGTCGTAAAGATAATGAACAGAATTAATTTAATACAAATGAATAGAGTAGCAGAGCACCAAACACACAAAATAATTCTTTTCTTTGTTTATTTATTTTGGTATGACAGTTGTCATAGAGATATTGTCTCTCTTGTCAATGCCAATGCTGTCAGTTTCATCTTTTTTTACTAACTAAACTACATTTTATTTTACTACATTTTAGAGGTCGACTGAAGGTCAAATATTTTTTATATTTTCGCAAAAATTTGCGCGATCTCATCATTTTATGTGCCCTAAATAAAAAAATATGGTTTATAGACATATAATCTCGAAATGGTTTTGGAATCAGCATATGTTACATTTTTCTTTACATACCCAATTGTTTGCTAATAATCATGCTACGTAATAAGGGACACTGTAAAATTTACGAACGAAATTTATTCGGTGCAAGTAAAATTTATATCACGTAAATACAATTTATATTTTGTAAATACGTAAGTACAATTTTGTGGATATAAATATTCGAGAGATTTTTGTTCGCTAAGATATAAATCTCGTGGAAGAATCTTGAATCTATACCTCATTACTGTTCCTGGTATTCTTTTGTGCCATGTTTACGATTTTTTCCCGCATTATGAGACCCTTAGGCTTGTCTTAAATTAAGATAGTACGGGTATCGTTGTTGATTTTATTTTATACGGTAAAATCTTGCAACGATTTTTAACCGACTTCCAAAAAGACTTTTTTTTTAAATATAATTATTGTTCATTGATAATTGGCAAGAGAATTAATGTTTGCTCAATATGTTCCGCGAAAATGTCTTTCGGGCTTTAAAATAAGCAAACGCATAGCGAACCAGAGTAAAGCAGCGAGTTGACTTATCTTTTGTTAGACTAATTAGCCAAAATTCAACATCTAACCTAAATAATATTGGAACTGTTGCAACAATTTGACATCTATGACAGTATGACATCTTTATGTATTTTCATTTGTCAAAAAAACAATAATTTTATCGTGTGTAGATGGCTTTAAATCTTGACATTTGTGACGTATGTAAATTACTTGGATCTGAAAACTTGTGATGTGTTGTGGTAGATATTGTTGTTGTTGTTGAATTTTGTTAATGAAAAGAAAATGAACGTGCGGTATTTATAAATTGTACTATGAACTGATTTCTTTCAACTATGAATTTTGTTTCTGACTGAAGGTCACATGCTTCGTGCAGGTCATGTGCTTTTGGTTTATTTCACTGAGATACAATGATTTCTATTTTTAAATACTGTATTAGTGACTGAGAGTACAATTTCATCTTTGTTTGTATTCTCTTTGATCTTTATGTTAGGTATTTTATGTTATTACTATTTTTGCATGCCGTAAGGTCGGATATGGAGCTCTGTTATTTATACGACATTTCAACTGTTTTTTTTTGTACACCCATATGCGCAAATAAACATATTATGAATTATGAATTATGAATTTTAATTTAGTGTTTTTGTCTGATTATTATTCAATTTTATAACGATTGGTTCATTCGTGTAGCCGTGAAGAGTTAACAAACAGACAGAGAGACAGACAGAGTTACTTTCGCTTTTATAATATTAGCTATGAGAAGAATAACATTTATTTATTCATATAAATAATATATAATGACAATATAAATACAATCTATAAAATACCTACACATACTAAATATATTTTAACTTAGATAGATATATAACTCTTTATTAAAAGACTACATTGTACAAACATATTAAAAGAAGACAATATTACTATGGCTATTCTTTCAATAGGCAGCCTTATCGTTAAGAGCGATCTCTTCCAGGCAACCATCTACGGAGTACATGTAATATAATAAAATAAAACAAATACTTAGTCTAATTCTTAACCAATGTTAACGTAAGGCTGCAAGGCCCTCGCATGCAGACCCTGATCTGAGAGTCCCCATCACGCTCGCAGCGTTTCCGCGCTGAATGGCCAAGGAAATTTGTTGCACTAGGTACCATCCAGATCTCGGGTCGTGACCTCTTTCTCGCATTCGCTGCTCTAGATCCTGAACAAATTCCCTGGCTTCTGAGCCCCAAGGTCCCGCTGTCTCGACGGCAAACGGGACAAAATAAGTTTAACTACTGTTTTACTGTTTTTAAGAACAAACAACTCGGACCTACAATTCAACGTGTCATCCGACCTACGGTAGCTCACACTCAGGGTCATATTTTATTTACCTACTAGCAGACCCCAGGCTTTCTCCTTAATAAGCCTACGAAGATACTTCTCACATGGCGTCGTAAACATCGTGTTTATACCTAACGTCCCTAAAAACCAGATGAATCGGGCTTTTTTATTGTAAGCCGAATAATAAGGCACTTCATCTTGTAAGGGAAAATAATTCGCCTAATAAATCCACATTGCGGTTTTCTCTAACGAAAAGTAGTCGTTTATTGTTGTCTTGGGGTTACGTTGGTTTAATTTGGTTATGTTGAACGAAATTTACCCATGATTTTTCACATTTTAGGGTGCCGTTGTGACTGTGAGGAACCCTTATTAAATTTTCCATGTCTGTCTGTTTCTCTGTCCGTATGTCACAGCCGATTTACTCGGAGACAATTAGCCATACATAAATGAAATTTGGCAGGTAGATGTGTTGAGTAACCGTTAAAATAATTCTAGTAAAATTGCAAAAAGTGAAAAATAGGGGTGACACTTTATACATGTAAAGAAGAGATGACATTTTTTCAATTTATTATATGAGTATTAATGAACAGGATTCTTAAAATAATATATATATTTTCCAGCCAAGGCAATTTCTGCTGAGATGGATGTTTGTCCTGCGCTTGGGTGTTTAATTATGTTTTTTTTATTTATTTTTTTATCAGCCATGTTTGTACAAACTTTCCCACTGCTGGGCGCGCGGGCCATCTTCTCATTGTGAGAAAGGGTAAGGCCATTCTCTACCACGCTGGGCAAGTGCGGATTGGCAGACTTCACACATATTTCAAGGTCATTGAGAACTCTCAGACATGTAGGTTTCCTCGCGATGTTTTCCTTCACCGTTTGAAGTTGGCGGCAATCAACGATATGCACATAACTTCGAAAAGACAGAGGTGCGTGCCGCGGGATTCGAACCCAGGACCTGCGGATCGCAATTCGGACGGTCTCCCGACTAGGCTGCCGGAAACTTATTATGTATTATAAAATATTATAAAATTATGTACCTATTATAAATATGTATTTAAAAAAAGTATGTTAGTATTCTATCAGCCATCTGGTTCCCATAGTTTAACTTTGCTTAGTTTAGGGTTAGACCCGTTCCGTACAAGTAAATTAAAAGCCTCGTACGGAACCAATTCCGAAACTCCGGGTCTGTAAACGGCCGAAGGGATTTTATTGTAATGATTTCTAAGATTTTTACTCTTTGAAATTAAAGTTTAATTATGTATATGCGATAAATCCGTCAGTAATTTTAAATAAAAACTACGGGTCACTCACGTCTGTTTAGAGTCGAAAAAGTCGCTGTGCGAGGCGCGTCACCGATTGAGAGTGGCGTTTGCGCTGCTCCTTTGAAAAAGACCGCCGAATGCGGTTGAAACTATAGTCGGATTTTTTACTCAAAACAGACGTGAGTAACCCGTAGTTTTTATTTAAAATGTGTGAAAACCACGTTAGTTTCCATAGTAAAACCGCCAGTAATTGTTTAATTTCGGTGTTGTTTTATTTTAGTTAGTATTAAAACTTTTCCGCTAAAAAAAAGACACTTAAACAGATACTAATTCAACAACATGAAGTTGTTTTACAATCATTTAAATACATAACGAAGAACATTCGCGTGAACAACCCGTTTGCAATAAAGCATCTTCAAGTGATAAAATTAAAATTCAATTTCAAATCTGTTATAGAAACGCTGAGAGACGTACATAATAAAAATGAAAGCTTTTTTATTTATTCAACACTTTTCTTTATGGGCAAGAGATTTTACTCCTCTCCACTCCGTGAAATCCTTTTGGGCCTCTGGGAGGTAATTTTTACCAAGAAATAACAATATCCGTGGAGGGTATCCTTAAAAAAGGACATTAATTATGTAATTATTAATTTTGAACGAGAAAGGTTTAATTTAATTAACGGGGATGTAAAAGAGCTTTACAAAGGTATTCGAATGAAACAAAAGGTAATTGAGAAAGGTTTGAATCAAAGAGAAACAGATTTTTTTGGTCAGTGGATTTTTCGACATGAACATTTTAAGCATTAAAAGAATGGGTAAGAAAGAGCAGGTAATTCCAATATTCAAACCCAATTTTTTTTTGGAAGATAGATTTACGATTGACCTCCAACTGGCCTGATGTTAAGCGACGGTGTGGCCGAGGGTGGATCTCTTCAATCTAGAAGATATTTATTCACTTTAGACTTGATAATTCCCAAATTGTAGTTCACAGGAAATCCTTGTTTAAGTTTAGCTCGAAAGTCTGGAGCGTCATCTGCAAGCATAAGATTTGTTACGACGGAATTCTAAAGGTAACAAACGTCTTTTTGGTGTCGGTTACAAATATTTTTTAACCGACTTCCAAAAAGAAGGAGGTTATCAATTCGGTCTGTATATTTTTTTTTTTTATTTGGTCACCGATTACTCAGCCAGTTGTGCATATTATATAAATTTTATTAAAATAGATGAAGTATTTTGGTATTTATAACAAAATGCCTGTAGAAAAGTTAACAGCAAGTCGCGCATGTATTGTATTGCGTATTTTGAAGTCGGTTTTTTCAGGTTTTTAAACTATAATTATTAAAGCAGTTTATTCTATTGTATTTCGGGTAAAAACTCTGACTTTGATAATTATGCGTGTGTGTAGGACCTAAAAACGTTTTCTCTTTTATATCCACAGTAACAAGAATAGACGAAAGCGAATCTATGAAAACATAAATGACTAACCTAACCTTATTTCACCGAATCGAAAAATCGTATATTCTAGAACATGTTTTCTTCACTAAAACCGTTTTATCACTACATTTTCACCGATAAATCTTTTTTCAGGGGCTGTCATTTTGTCGATCTTTATTTTGTGCTTAAAAGCTTTTCCCTCTCGGTGGGGCGGTGGAATTAATGTGTGGGCTAAATGAATAGAAAAGCATGATTGGCGGCACATTAAAAGCATTTGTAGCAGATTTGTTGTGTTTAACTAAGGTGGAGCTTTTTTGAAAAATACAGTCGGTCTTAATTTCTGATCTTGATTTGTTTTAACTACCTTTTTTTAATGGACAAGCATTTGATAGCAGCCTAGGGCCTTCCCGAAAACGTTACTTAAATTTAAGCATTGATTAACATTTTGTCTTCTTCTTGACATGTGCGGAAAGAAGACCGAGAATTTAAGACGATGGTTAAAGTTAAGTAACGTTTTTCGGTAAACCCGCTAGTTGTTAAGTGACGGTTTGTTAGAGATCGTAAGTACATCTTTTTTAACACCCAAAAAGAGAGATTTTATAAGTTTTACGCATGTATCTGTAAATGTGTGTGTATGTCTGTGGCATCGAAGCTCTTAAACAGATGGATCAATTTTGATATAGTTTTTTCTTGTTTGAAAAAGGATTTGATCGAGTGTTCTTAGCTATGTTTCATCAAAATCGGGTCGGGCGTTTTTTTCCGAATGAATTCCTTCAAACAAAAACTAGATCAAAATCAGTCCATCCATTTGAGAGCTACGATACTACAGACAGATATACTGATACACAGATACACAGATACACAGATATACAGATACACAGATACACAGATACACAGATACACAGATACACAGATACACAGATACACAGATACACAGATACACGGATATACAGATATACAGATACACAGATACACAGATACACGGATATACAGATACACAGATATACAGATGCACAGCTAAACAGATACACATATATACACTTCAAATTTATAACACCCCTCGTTTTTGGTCCGGGTTCAAAATACGGTCACACGGATCAGAGACAAATTTCAACACATTTGAGTTCCAATTATATAGTTCAGTTTATTATTTTTTTATGCTTTGTATACTTTTATCGTAGGTACATACCTACTACATACATTTTATCCTTTTACTTAAATATTTTTCTTTTGGCAATTTAAAAATTAAGCTACTAATTACTCCAATAACTTGGTAAAGTTACGTAAGTTCGATTGTGGGCAAGATGATACGAAATCATCAAGTCCTCATTCACGTATAAACTAATATGAACTGAGGAAAATAAAGGTACATTTCGCATGTTTTCGTATAACAGTTGTACGATGTTTCTGTTGTAATCTCTTCTACTCAAATAAACCTTATTGAATACTGTTTCTCAGGCTCCCATGCAAGCTACTAACAAACAAACAAGTTCCTGTTTGTCTTTACAAAAACTTCTATATGATAATGCTGACAAGTTAAGGAACACTTCATATTATATGACTCACTGAGTCAGCCCTACTTCGCTATTCAGTCAAAACAACACCGAAAGCCACCCTAAGCAGGGATCGCAAACATTTTCCATAACCTGTATCCCATATTCTCCCATAACTCTTACTTCGGGGAGATCTAATCGGAAATAACCGATTTTAGTGGCGATAGTAAAGAGCTGCGTAAAGCTGACCGGAACGCACATAAATTTCCGCTTTTTTCATAAATCACTCGGGATAGGAAAATGTTGGTGACACTGGTGAGGTTTGTGTCTTTTCGTGGGCATGTTTAATGCGATCTAGTTTAGTTAAAGGACATTATTTATCTTCTATGGTTTATTTTGATAACCTTTTAATGTTTTCTAAAGTTTTCGTGATTCTTACTCATTGAAATTAAACAATTTTTAACTTGTTTTGTTAAATCTTTTTTTCGGAGTCTCTCTACGAGATCGATTCAGAAATGAAGAGATACGTAGGTGTACAAAAATCACCGACATAACACAGCTGATTACCAAGTTGAAGTGGCAGTGGACGGGGTACATAGCACGTAGAACTGATGGCCGATAGGGGCCGAAAAGTTCTCGAGTGGGGACCACGCACCGGCAAGCGCAGCGTAGGAAGACCAGCCACGAGATGGACAGATGACCTTATAGAAGTGGCGAAAAGACGCTGGATGCAAGCCGCTTCCAATCGGTCTTTTGGAAATTTATGGGGAAGGCCTATGTCTAGCAGTGTACTTCTTATGGTTGAGATGATGATGATGATGATTTTTTAACGGATTTATTGCGTATATTGTACATAAGTTTATGACCTGACGTTTTGAATGATTTGCAGCGGCTGTAGACACAGGTGAAACTAGATGACAGTTGTCTTTTTTTTTGGAAGACCAGCCACGAGACGGACAGATGACCTCATACAAGTGACAGGAAGACGCTGAATGCAAACCGCTTTCAACCTGGTTTTAGGATTACCATGGAACAGGAATATGTCCAGCAGTAGACATGGACAGTATGATGTAGATATGGACAGTAAAACAACTCTTCGACTAAGCCAACACAAACATGGAAAAGAAAAAAAAGTCGGATCCCCGTTCCAATAAATAATACACGTTTTATTGCTCCTTTTATTGTTATTGGATTACGTTGAAACTGTGGGGCTTCTGATGCCGGCAGTTACGACGCCGGTAAAAGTACGTGGTAATAGAAAACCGGCCTAAAATGGATTTTCTGTGACCGATTTGTCGTGAACTATCCATCGTAGCTACAATTTTTGTGGAATATCTTTATCCAACTGCTGAAAACGAAAGGTATTTTCGTAGTGTGTATTTATTTATTTATTTATTTATTTAACTAAAACGGTATTCACCAATTACATTAGCTAATATACATATTATTTTATAATTGACAATAATAAAGTTAATAAAATCAAAATATATACAATTAATTATTAAAACGTAATATCCAATAATAATGTCAGAACAAAAATTAAAATTAAAAAACGTCCAGCAATGTCAAATGTCAAATAATATTAAACAAAAACAGGATCATATTCGTCATTCACCTTACATGCCTTCCTTTCACAATACAGAAGAAAATTAGATAAGTATACATTTTATTTTATAATTGACAATAATAAAGTTAATAAAATCAAAATTATATACAATTAATTATTAAAACGTAATATCCAATAATAATGTCAAAACAAAAATTAAAAATAAAAACGTCAAACAATGTCAAATAGATAAAATGTCAAATAAGATTAAACAAAAACAGGATCATATAAGAATTCATCATCTTCGTCATTCACCTTACATGCCTTCCTTTCACAATACAGAAGAAACTCAGATAAGATAACCGTCCATTCGTCCGCAAACAAATCACATTCAGGCGTCATGGCTAGGAGACGGTTAAAAGCAATAAGAGCATGAGGAATAGGTGAATGCGCATGCGCAACTGTCCTACTCGGCGGGACCGAGAAAAGACGGTATTGTATTTACAATGCAAAAACATATGAAATAGCGAAGTAGTATGTACCTAACATAACCACTTTATTTATATTATATAATTTACCCTCAGAATCATGTTTTAAAAAGAATGTATTCACTCACCTAATACTTTGTTAGTTCAAAGTTTTAAAAGGCGCACTTAGCCTATAGAACGATTTAACCAATAAGATAATTTGTAACCTAAGCTATTTAAGCTAAGTCTATAAACTGTATTTGTTATTATAATAATATAATACTTCTAAAATCAAATCAAATCAATTTTAATGTGTTTGGTGTCGTCATAATTATTTGTACTACCTTCTGAGTGTAGTCGGGGGTCACGTGGTATTGAGGGCGCTCGTGTTCTTATTTTTTATTTATTGAGACACTATGTTTCTCTATCCAAACATACTCAATCAAGCATCAAAATTGACAATAATTTGCTAATTGTGAAATGAAATAATTCGTGAATTGTTGATTATGAATTAAAAAATCGTTTCGCTTGAAATAAAATAAATAACCGGAGTAATCGCTGAACAAACATACATTAAAAAACTGAAAACATACAGGTGAATTGAGAACCTCCTTCTTTTTGGAAGTCGGTTAAAAATCAATCACTCACCACCATCCTATTAACGTTAATGTACATTAGCGTTAAAATATTCACTCGGCTACCTAACAACGTAAATATCAGGATGATTGGTGTTCCCACTCATCATTAAAAGCTCGTCAACTCTCCCGTCACAATAATCAGTTTGTGTTATGATAAATTACTATTTGCACAATTAATCTCTGGCGTGGAATTTACACTTTGTAAGCTTCACTTTAATGTGATTATAATATGTAACGAGTAATTTTACCATGACGGTATTATTTTTCTACACCATTTTTTTCCGACTTGTATTCAGTTTTATACCGAATTGTAGCCAGCTTCTTCTAGTCACTTGTATGAGGTCGTAATTTTACCATGACGTTGACGGTATTATTTTTCTACACCATTTTTTTTCCGACTTGTATCCAGTTTTATACCGAATTGTAGCCAGCTTCTTCTTGTCACTTGTATGAGGTCGTAATTTTACCATGACGGTATTATTTTTCTACACCATTTTTTTTCCGACTTGTATCCAGTTTTATACCGCCAGCTTCTACTTGTCACTTGTATGAGGTCGTCTGTCCACTTTGTGGCTGATCTTCCTACGCTGTGCTTGCCGGTATGTAGTATTCACTCGCGAAGTTTTCAGTCCCATCGGCCATCAGTTCTACGTATTATATGGCCTGATCACTGCCATTTCAACTTAATAAACTACTGTACTATGTCGATGACTTGTGTATCTACGGATATATTCATTACTGCTTTGATTTTGCAGATATACTCCAAGTATAGCTCTTCCGAAAGCTCGTTGCGTGACTTTGAGCTTCCTTATAATATTGTACCATATTTCATCATTGGTAAAATAAAACACTATCGATTTGAGGCATTGAAGTATATTGGACGATAAACATGTTTTCGCACCGCTGACTCCATACTGTTCACTACTTATACTACCATATTACTACTAAATAAGCTTTGTTTTAAGGGAATAAATAAATTTAAAAAAAATTAGTTGACTTATCACATAACACTATTTAGCCCAAACAAAGCAAAGCTTGTACTATGCCATAATTCCCATAGTAACCATGGGAACTAAATGGCTGGTATTATACATACATAATTATGGTAGGTTAATAGAAATACAAGTTTAGAAAAGTTAAAACCCTCGACTTAAATAAAAACCGGACAAGTACGAGTCAGACTCTACCACCGAGGGTTCCGTACAAACTAGTAGATAAAAGGGGGAAAGCATCTATTTTTTTATATTTTCCTTCATAAACCGAAAAACATACATCGTGAAAACATTTAAAAACATGTTTTAGCTTATGTTAATGGAGCTCTTTCATATGACACCCCATATGATACGGTTAATTCACTTTAAAATTTGGACCCTCATTCCTTGCATAATGACGCTATTTTTTTGTGATACAATTAAAAATTACCAGTTTTCGGAGTTTTTCCTACGAGTATATGTGTACTTTAACACAATGCTTCTTGCCAAATTTCATAGTTCTAGGTCAACGGGAAGTACCCCATAGTTTTGATTTCCTTGTGCGTGTCGAAATGTGCGATTTTTGCGACATATTCGGCTGGAGCTTTTTTTTACGAAAACCGAGAAATTTTATTTTTCTTTTTGCAGCAAGATATTATGGCTTTGCGTATACGGTTTTAATTTCAACACGATACCTTCACGCGTTCCAGAGATACAGGTCTTGAAACCCCGCGGGACGGACAGACGGACAACAAAGTGATCCTATAAGGGTTCCATTTTTTCCTTTTGAGGTACGGAACCCTAAAAAACTGCTGTACTGATTTTTATGATACATACGAATACGCTCGATCAAGTCCTCTTTCAAATAAAAAGAAACGTGTGCGTTAGAAGTAATAACTTAAGCTATATGCGTGAGAGACAGGGAAGCCAGACAGACTGGCGCCATAACGCGTTACGTAACGAAGCTGTTTACCCTCCCATAAGAAATTATCACTTCAAAAAGAAACTAAATTAATATCGGTCCGTCAATGAGATCTACGATGTCACAGATATACAAATAGATACACATGTACACTGATGGATCAGGCAACTAGGTGGACAATCGTAGACCTACCCAACATAAAAAATACACAGATATACCGATACACGGTCACACACGTGAACCTTATACCTAACACTGTTGTTAGTAGGATTATCTAATAAAAACATATTTTTAAACAGTAATAATTTGACTTGAATTGAATTGAACACTATTATTTTCGGGTCGGGGGTTATAAGTCTCTCTAATGTCGTATATATTAAAGAACCAAAGCAAGCATATTCCATATTTTAGCAGTAAGCAGAATATAAGTGCCTTTAATTTGAGAAACAAACACGTGTAAACATAATTATATTTGTTTTTGTATTTATTTTATAAAATAGAAACAGCGAATTTGATAAACATAGGTACTTGAAAAGTTCTATTATTACGGAGAAAATAACATATTTCGTAGAAACCTCTCAATTGTATCGTTTCATAAATTTAATTTTACTAACAATGAAGCAGCTCTTCGTGATTATTAAAAACTCTAGAAAAATTCAACGGGTATAAAACCGATACTGAATGAAAAATATCTTTCCAATCTGGCCATTTATAGACTGAAGAGATAGATCCCTCGTTATTGGAGGTTTCTTTGTGCTCGTGTTAAGGTCAGGTCACACTACGACGTACGGTAAGCTTTGTAAACGCGAATAAAATGCGGCGAAATATTTTCACTAATTAAAATACAGTATACATACAAATACAGTACTTCATAACAAATATTGGGATAGTTATCCTCTCCGACAGCCAGGTTTCATTAAAGGCCTTGATGTCGGATAAAATTGATTCAAAACTCACTTTAGAGTGTGCTCAGTTACTAAACAACCTAGGCTCTACCAACTCGGTAACATTAGCATGGGTTCCTGGGCACTGCAGAATCAGCGGCAACGAGGCTGCTGACGAATTAGCAAGAGCTGGTGCGGAAAATCCACCGATAGGACCCGAACCCTTCTGTGGCACACCCATTAGCGGTGCTTATAGTGCCTTAAAGGCCTGGGGACACGACCAGGCACTGAATCTCTGGAAAAGTAACCCTGGCCTGAGACACTCTTAACTGTTTATAGCAGGCTTAACTGCGAAATTTTCCAGGGAAGCGTTACGGCTAAGCAGGACTCGACTAAGAGTCCTGGTTAAAACCCTTAGCGGACACTGCAAGCTTAAAACACCTTAACATTATGGGCCTAGGTGAACACATCACTTGCAGGTTCTGTCGCACAAAGGACGAAACGCCCATACATGTCCTATGCGAATGTGAGCCTCTGCACCATAGCAGAAGCCAGCACCTTTGAGGTCACATAATTTCACCCGATGAGATAAAAACTTCCTCCCTCAAGGCCATCACTGACTACATGCTCAGCATTGGACTTGGAGAGGTGCTGTAATTAATAGGAGATGTCACAATAGATCTGAAAAGGTCGCAGTGTTATGTTAACACTTCTACCACATCAGTGTAGTATAAAGGGCTAAGGAAAGACATAAACATAGACATAAATTTGTTGTAACAAAAACATAATAAAAAATCATACACACAAAATAGATATCTAAATAATGTTTTTGTCACAAAAATAATGTAAAATAATATTTTGTTGTGGAAAGAGCAATGTTAGGGATCCACTTGGTGTATCATGTGAAAAACGTTGAAATTCGGTGGCACACTAAATTCGAGACGTAGGCAAATGCAGCAGTAGATTAAATTTGTTGAAGATTATATTAGTTGAAGATGGGCAGGAGAATGTCGAGATGGAACAGCGAAAGGTGGACTAAGGCAGTCACAGAGTGTTACTTAAGAAATGGGTAACGACGTCGAGGAAGACCACCAGCTCGTTGGTCAGACGAATTTGTTAAGCACGTCGGTTGGCAATGGATGAGGTCCACATAGGACTGAAAAGGATGGTGTAAGCAAGAAGAGGCCTATACCCAGCAGTGAGTGAGTGGACATTATTTAGTTATCTATTTTATGTGTATGATTTTCATTCTCTTGTATGTATCTTCTTACAATTAATTTATATCTATGTCTTAATAGAAACATTGTGCTAACTATTCTAAACATGGCTACATCGAGTCAGTATACCGGTAATATATATCTATAATAATAAAATAATTGTTTTTTAGTTTGAATTTTGGAAACAAAGTACTATTTTTTAATATTTTTACTAGCATTTATTCATTTTCCGTTAAAAATACGAAATCCTTATAAGAAATGGCAAATTGATAAGGATTTTTTGATGATTACAAAAACCGGTTCTGTTCGACCCTTTCCCTTTCCTCTCCCACGCCTACTACAAATATTTTTGTACATTTTTAAGAAACTGGATATGAATAATTATTACCCGACTGCGAAAGAAGGAGGGTTATATTTTTCGAGTGTATGTAGGTATGTATATTTCTTTGGCACGCCCTAGAGCCTAAACGGCTTGTCGTATAAAAATACGACAAGCCGTTATGTGAGTGGTGTCAATAGATTCGTCTTAGTCGTGAGAGTAACACTGGGTACATCAACAAAAAAAAAAAAAAAAATGATTTTTGGCGGGAAAAAGAAATCTCACAAAAAATAATGTTTTCAAAATGCTTTTCTGCAGTCGGCTATTTTGTTTTTCTTTTAATATAGATAACATTAGATTAGATTAAATTAGATTTGATTAGATTAGATTTGTTTTAACAATATATTACCAGTTTACTCAGAATTAAAACGATTTCTGTAGTATTATTTTTGCAAATATCAATAAGTACCTCACTTGGTGTTCGAGAAAGTAATATTTATCTTAGCCGCAACGCGCGGCATCGTGTGGTCGTGCCCTTTTCCGTCCTCACCGACCTCGGGCGCTTCATTTAAAAATTGCATCTTTTTAAAGCATAATACTTGGGCACCTTTTTTCGCTTCACAATGATCTTTATTCTTTTGTTAAATCGCAAAGCGGCCAGAGATAGTGGCCTGATTGAAATCCCACATTCAAATCGAATATTTCTTTACATCCAGTATTTATGTTAACTCATAAGCAGTACTGATACACCTGATATACACTTACATACATAAATATCTACGTACATTCATTACCCTCATTAATAGAAACATGGAATCAAAGCGCTTCGTTCGGAATTTTCGGATATTCTCCATAAAATGATGTCATGTTTAGGGTAGGGACCCTTTTACTAAGACTCCGCTGTCTGTCCGTCCGTCTGTTCATCCGTCCGTCTGTCACCAGGCCGTATCTCATGCACCGTGATAGGTAGAGAGTTAATTTTTTTACAAATTATGTATTTCTGTTGCCACTATAACAAAAAATACTAAAAAAACCGGACAAGTGCGAGTCAGACTCGCCCACCGAGGGATCCGTACAAACTAGTGGATAAAAGAGGGACATCGTATGTTTTTTTCATATTTTCCTTCTTATACCGAAAAATATACCTACATCGTAAATATATTTAATAATTAGCTCCGCGCACACGAGTTGCAACAACGTCTGCCCTCACGTGTCTGCCCGTTCGGGTAACCTCATTCGAGAAGCTGGCCCCCCGTGCGCTCCGCACCCGCTACCGTTCAAGCCCCGCCCCGCGCGAATTATAATAATTATTATTTATGCACTTATTACAGATTTATTATTAGAAATTAATGGTTCACGGCTTATGCATAAGGTTTATGTTTATGAAATTAAATGGTTTTTTATTTTATTTTTTATATTTGAGTTGATTGAATGAAAGGTAAATTGCGGTTTACGATTTATGACGTATTAAAAAAAAACTACTTACCACATCTCGTTCAAACCAATTTTCGGTGGAAGTTTTCATGGCAATGTACATCATATATTTTTTTTAGTTTTATCATTCTCCTATTTTAGAAGTTACAGGGGGGAAGGACACATTTCACCACTTTGGAAGTGTCTCTCGCGCAAACTATTCAGTTTAGAAAAAAATTATATTGGAAACCTCAATATCATTTTTGAAGACCTATCCATAGATACCCCACACGTATGGGTTTGATGAAAAAAAAATTTTTGAGGTTCAGATCTAAGTATGGGGAACCCCCAAAATTTATTGATTTTTTTCTATTTTTGTGTAAAAATCTTAATGCGGTTCACAGAATACATCTACTTACCAAGTTTTAACAGTATAGCTCATATAGTTTAGGAAAAAAGTGGCTGTGACATACGGACGGACAGACAGTCAGACAGACAGACAGACATGACGAATCTATAAGGGTTCCGTTTTTTGCCATTTGGCTACGGAACCCTAAAAACAGAATATAATAAATATTAAAGGGGGCTCCCATACAACAAACGTGGTTTTTGCTCGTTTTTGCTCGATATTGTAACGGCATTACAGTTAGACGCTTGAAATATTCACAGAACATTGAGTTATATTATTCACTTTAAAAATTAATAATAAAATTAATATTTAAAGGGGGCTCCCATACAACAAACGTGATTTTTTGCAGTTTTATAGATAATGGTACGGACCCTTCGTGGGCGAGTCCAAATCGCACTTGGCCGGTTTTATTTCATATTTCTAGCTGTCCGATAGAAGAATAAATGACTAAGTACTTTTCGTACTACGGCAATGTAGGGTTCCGAAGTAAAACAAGATCTCTCGTTTGATACTAAGAACATACGAGTTAACTAATGTTAATTTAAAAAAATATTAATTTTTGACTTGTCTAAGTAATTATATGTATTTTGCATAATTGCTATAAGTCATTCAGGATTCTATTACGAGATTCTAAATATGTTTTTGACAATACAGAAAGTCCCAAAAAACTTCAAAATTACTTTCGAGATCCAATGATTCCTTAGAAATTAAAAATCATCCGAGTAGACAATCAACGAGCAAGAAATCCGGAAATTGCTCGAATGAAACTTTATCCGGAATCTCATTAATTTTGTTCAATCTATGATAGATCGAGTGTTTTAATTAAATTATGGCCATTTCTTTTATTATGCGAAGGTATATTTAAATTATGGCCATTTCTTTTATTATGCGGAGGTATATTTAAATTATGGCCATTTCTTTTATTATGCGGAGGTATATTTAAATTATGGCCATTTCTTTTATTATGTGGAGGTATATTTGTGTAATTATTTTATTATTGCTTTTTATGAAATATTTTTGAATACAGTATTCCAAAAACTCAAAACAAATGAATGAAATAATTTTTAGGGTTTCATACTTTTAATAGGAAAAATGGAACCTTGTAGGATTACTCCGTCGATCGTCTTTTTATCGTCGTATATGTGCATTTAAGGAACACTTGGAGATTATAACATTGGCTACGGAACCCTGTCATGAGCATGTTTTGACACGATTTTAGCCACTAAATTAAATAAGTTCAGACTGAGTGGCAAGCCCTAGTGCTGACACTAGGGCTTGTAACCCACTCAGTTATTAAGCCGCTGAAAGGCTTCTGACCTGGCTTGATTATTGCTGTTTTTTTTTTAACAAACATCCGGGACCAACAATTTAACGTGTCATCTGACCCACGGTTGCGCTCGAAAAGAAGCACCACTCACGGTCACCCATTCGAAAACTGACTGGTCTGTCCATTGCTTAACTTTGGTGATCGTTTGAGAACAGTAATACGCTAACTGCCTTACCGAAACACGTTACTTAACTTTAAGCAATGCTTAACATATTTATATTATTTTGTCAACTTCTGGCTGACACGTGATGACACTTGCGGAAAGAAGACAGAGAACTTAAGACGTTGGTTAAAGTTAAATAACGTTTCTCGGTAAGACCCTAAGTAGTCAAGCAACGCCACGAGCGCTACACTACTTGTCCACTAATAGGTGCAACCAAAATGTGAAATACACTTCCTAAAGGGGTTTATAAATAAATAATACATATAAATAGGTATAGGTAATCTTGTGTTTTAAATTGATAAATCGTATTCTTCTAAGCGCGCTTCATCGTTGATCACAACGGTCACTTAATAGTTGGTGATCACACATATCACGAATAAAAACAAACGTACAAAATAAGCCTACCTACTTGCATATACACATAAAAATATCGGAGTCATTTTCTGGCTTACAGTGAGCCCTATTTTTATCATCATCATGGTCATCTCAGCCACTCTTACATAGGTTTCCTAAAAGACCGGTTGAAAGCAGCTTGCATCCAGCGTCTTCCTGCCACTTGTATGAGGTCTTCTATCCACCTTGTGACTGTGTGTTCGTGGACTCCACGCGAGAACTTTTCGGCCCCACCAGCCATCAGTCCTACGCGCAATTTTTATCAAATAAGACATATTAACGTGATCCATTAGATATAAAATGAATAAAAATAAAACTAGCTTTATTTTCCTTATACTTATTACATTTAGACCGAGTTATTTTATTTTATGTTTGGTTTCCAGACAGGAAAGTTTCCAGCAGCCTAGTGGTGAGACCGTCTGACTTGCGATCCGCAGGTCCTGGGTTCGAATCCCACGGCACACACCACTGTCTTTTCGAATTTATGTGCGTATTGTTGATTGCCGCCAACTTCAAACGGTGAAGGAAAACATCGTGAGGAAACCTACATGTCTGAGAGTTCTCAATGATTTTGAAGATGTGTGAAGTCTGCCAACCCGCACTTGCCCAGCGTGGCAGACTATGGCCTAACCCTTCTCACAATGAGAAGATGGCCCGTTCCCAGCAGTGGGACAGTTTGTACAAGCAGAACTGATAAAAAAAAAACAAAAATATTTGGTTAGTATGTTAGTTGTATATATTAGGACTATATTATTTCGATATTATTATTTATTGTTCCTTAGGATCTCTTTATCATATTCTTTTATTTTCATACATAATAATGTCGTTTGCATACCAAACTACCTTTTACAAGCTCATTCCCTATTTCAGAGCTTCGCCACTAAAAGGTTTCAAGTGAACACTCTGAAACTGCTGTGTCGCAAATATTTTGCCCAAAAAATAATGAGGGCTGGACCCCACTTGAGAAAACTGCGGTCATTGGTACTCTCCACCCAAACAAACACTTCAACCTTATTGCTAAGCAATAAGGACTAAAATAAGCTGTTTTTCTATAGCTTGTTGGGCAAACTGTACGTTTGTCAGTGGAATGGGTTCAAGCGTACGTGCGCTGGACATTTTAAAGGATATATCTTAGTACCGGGGCTTGTGGTACCTTTTATGGTCACCTCGTCGAATACTCAAGCAAGGAGTCATTTAGGGAAGGTCCCTAAATGGTTCGTCTTTATGAAGGTTTTATAAACAAGTCGGGGGAATGTTTTTTGGCATATTTTTAGGGCTTATTCCCTACGGCGCTTTGGAATCGTCTGAAATGTGAAATTTTGCGTGTGTCTAACAATTTTCTTAAATGAAAAAATACTGGGAAATTCTCGGTATAATTTTGTAATTTTCAGGGGCTTATAAAGTTTTTTTTATACAAACCAGATTGTGAAGTTCAGTTATTTAAAAAAATGTTTCAATCGCAATAAGAAAATGGTCCGCGTTCAGCACTTCGTACGAACAGGGCAGATTGAAAATTAGCGGACCATTTTCTCATTGTAAGATGGGCATCTGCAGCAGCGTACTATATAGGCCAAGTGCGAGTTGGCAGAGTTCACACATATTCTTAAACTAGTACATAGTTCTATGAACAATAAACTTCGGAAGCATAAAACGTTTGTGCTTTAAAATGCAAGAGTAGTTGTTTATTACAATATTTTTTACAAAATATAAATAATTTTTGCTTGCCAGGTTTATTGCTCATATTATAAAGTTTCCTCATGATGTTTAACTTTGCTGTTTAGAATGCGGGCTGTAATAAACAATACATAATTTGACTGGCCTTGTAGCTCAGTTGGTAGTATGTCTGACTGCTGAGCCTGTAGGTCGTGGGTTCGACCCCCACCCAGGGCAAACATTTGCGTGATGAGCATGGATGTTTGTTCTGTGTCTGGGTGTATGTATAATATATATATCAGCCATCTATTTCCATAGTACAAGCTTTGCTTAGTTTGGGCTAGATGGTGTTGTGTGAAAAAAAAGTATACGTATAAAATGTCAAATAGATCGAGGTGTATTTTTAGCAGAATGCGCGAGAAGGAAAGTTACGTTTTCAGGTGTATGATGTTTGAGTTTGGAGCCTAAACGGCTTAACCGATTTTGATACGCGAAGTATTGTTAAATTTGTTGACAGTCAAAGGTTTTAATGGTAAGAGTGAATATGCTAACGCGTTTATACAGATAATAATACCCATTAGAGAAGCGTACATATTATGCAATGTAGAACGCGCGTTATTAATTTCGCACAGGTTTTAGAAAATCTAACATGAAACTATTTTTGGTTTTTTCGTGTTCCTATCCATCAAATAGTAAAAGACTAGTATAGTTAAAACAGTAGTAATACTGTCAACGTGGGTAACTTTGTGGGTAACATTGTGTGGTCTTTTTAGAAGGTTCTCGATAATTTTTTCAAGAGATTAGTTGTCAAAACGACTGTAAATTAATTATTCTATTGATTTGACTTCTAATCTGTTGGGGAAAATATCGAGAACCTTCTACAAAGGCTACGTACAATGTTTAACGCAGAGTCAAAGTTACCCACGTTGACTGTACATAAATAGAATTAAATATGTATTTATGAATGTCTCTTGATTATGCCATTAACAAAAGACCATTGCGGTGCGGGTGGGTGTTTTGTGGCATCTATTTGATTTAGAGCCAGTTGACCCTAATCTGCAACTGAGTTATGAGTTAATTTACAAAAATGGTGAACACTCTGTGATAAGATTTTTTAACCAATGTCACTTGGTTATAAAATTTCAAAATTGGTCAAGGCGTATATGCTACAAAAGGTAAATTAGAAACACTGTAATCATATTGTGCATAATGCACAAAGTAAGAGGTAACAAATCCACAAATAAAATATGTATTAATTTTTTTTATATGTTTTACTTATGCTATAAAATGTTTACATGAAGAGAAAGGAAATAAAAGCATGTATTGGTACGAAGAAATTCGAAAGTACACTTTTATCCCAGAATGTGTCCTTATGAAAATTTGGTCTGTTACGAATTTAAACTATTAGGAATAAACACGAAAAAGAGTCACCGTTTCATGGTGGATATTCCAAAAACCCGAACGAAATGCTTTAGTTCCACTTTCATCGTGCGGACTGCAAGATTGTGGAATACGCTTCCTGAGTGGGTCTTTCCCGATAGATATAATCTGGGTGTCTATAAATCACGAGTGAATTGGAGACCGCAACGTCGCTTAAGACTAGCCGAGTTGGCGGTCAAGCGCAAACCTATTTCTACATTTAAAAAAAAAACAAGCAGAAATTTCTCTTATCAGGGTCATAAAGTATCTTGTGTCTAGATATAAATTTTTATCCTTATTTAACATTAATTCATAAATTAACACATTTTTTTTGCCTCTCCTACATACATTCGTTTTTGTTCTATTTTACCCTCATTTTTCCGGGTTAGTTCTTTTTCCTCGCCCGCATGTTTTTCACGTACTCGGGCTCCTACTGGATAAAGTTTAAAATATCATTTCAGAAAATAAAGCAAAATGGTTCCGTGTGATAAATGTACGGATAACCGGTTTAACCGCTTTATTCTTTGTATTACAAAAGCCGGGCGCATTACTATTTAGTATCTTGTTTTATATTCCTATTAGTTATTCCTCGAAACTTTGTACGCGTAAAACAAACTTTACCAAACCATTATCAAGTAATTTTTGTTATACCTATTAGGTATACACCGTCAAAAATTCTACATTAATTTATTACTAGATCTATTTTTTATCTTTGGAGCTATAAAATTCGAGTGTAATGTAACTTTTTTATCATTCAAGCCATGAATTGCTAGTTTTTTTTTTGGTATACTTGTAATTTAGAAGTTAAAACAAAGTTTAGAAGACTAAACCGTTATTTATTTATGATTTATTTATTTAATCAAATTAGTACCGCGTCGTCGTGAATTACACTAATGATATTTACAAAAACAAAGTCAATACAGTTAATAATAAATCATTAAAATTAATAATAAGTCATTAAAATTAAATTACATATGTCAATATTTAAAAAAAAAACAGAAAAATTTATAGCTAAAAATTTAAACAGTAATATAGTCAATTAGTTAAAAATGACAGAAAATAATTATAATATGTATAATAATAATAGATCAGCTAAATAGAACAGTTAAACCAATTATGAAGAAACATAACCAAAAATACTAGATTAAATCCTCTATTAACAAAAAAAAACAGCTACGATGTTACAGGCAGACATACAAATACACAGATACACAGACACACACGTCAAACTTTATAACACCCTTCCTTTGGGGTACAAAAAATATTGATGAGTAAAAAAACGAGAAAAAAATTAATGTATGTTAATGACTGATAATTATAGAATTTGTGAAAATATCGCTTTTACTTGAACTTTGTTTCAAGCATTAATCACTGCTTTCAACATGAATTATGGAAGAACGACAGAAACGTAGAGTTTCATAAGATGGCGTCATGCAACCCGGGTAGAGAATTTGTTTTTATATTGAAAAACTTGTTTCAGCTGTAAGTTTGTTAGTTTTGAATATTAATCGAGCGAAGTTTGCTAGTTTTAAGTCTTGTATAAAATTCTCCTTGTATTGCTAATGAAGCGCTTTTTCAATCAAAAGTTTTTATTCCTTCAAAGATGTTGAGGTTGTTTTGGCATATTTTTATGGGAACTAATTTTTTGAACTGTTATTTAAATATTCGAGATGTTATTATGATCAGTTCAAAAACATATTGAGCAGTTATTTAATTTAATGGCGGTTGATTAATTATTGCGACAGTAAAACATGGACAGTAATAACAAATCAATTAGTCGGTTATTTATTATACAATGTCAATTCTAAAAATAATTGAGCAGTCCATTATCTGAATGAGCGGTAAAAATGATGGAAAGTTATCTATGTATATAGGTATAAGCAATAATTTCTTCAGAGATTAGGTTATCTTTTTTTTTATACAAATTTATAGATTATAATTTTTACCGCCCATTTAATTATTTTCCTGCTCAATTATATATTCACTGATCCATTTCATTATTTTTTATTACTCATTTTTGTTTACTTTACTGCTTAGTTTGAACTGCTCAACTAGTTATTAAACGTGCCATTTATAATTAAAAAAAAAAGAAAAAAAGATGTAGTATGCGGGAATGGAACCCTTGTATAGTTTTTTTCTAATTGCAGTGGAGACCATGGGTTTTTTGGGGACCTGAGGCAAAACAGCTCATAGGTGAGTTTTATACATAGAATAAAGGAAAGGACAGGCTATTCAGCGGGGTAACGCGACAAGTAGGTATTATGGTACCTTTGCACCAGGAACAGTTAAGGGCGGGTTATTTAGTTTATAGCTTTTTGACAATTTGTAATTATATTTGTATGTGACGGACATGACAATAAACAATCTAACCTTTAAACGAGCAATTCTTTTATATATGTATATATTTATAAGAAAACACTTAATGGTTTTTAAAACCAATCTTTTATAATGTAATATAAATTTTAATTAATTTATCATAAAATGTATATATATAATCTGAATCTCGGAAACAGCTCCAACGATTTTAATGAAATTTGGTTTGTAGGTAGATTACGGACGAAAAATCGATCTTGCTAGGTTTCATTTTTAGCGAACCCGGGTTTGCTCGTTTTCGGTCCTAAAAAATCTGAGTGGAGCTCGGTCGCCCAGGTACTTTATATTTAAATGGAATGAAATGAATATATATTATAATCGTTTATCTTTTTTCTTTCATATCTAAAATGCTTCATCTTAAAAGCTTTACTCTTTTCTATTGAGCACGGATTATCACAGTTAAAGCATCAGTTCGTTTTCATCTTAAGTTTCTTACCCAAATATCGGCAAGACTAATAAATCTTAGTAAATACCTCGGCTTAGCTCTGGATCCGTTGTATAGTAGAAAACAGAAACTGAGGATTGCTTTAAATGTAATAATAAATGTATTACATATAAAGCAATCCTCAGTTTCTGTTTGTTTCTGTTCAGTTTGTACAAACAGGGCTGATAAAAAAATAAAAAAATATGATTATTAAATGAAGGCCTACTCTCCATGTACCGTCATTTCACACACGAGTTGTCGTCATTTGCTGCTTATTGTACGCTTATTTGCAGCTTGCATATAAACAAATGTAGCTCTGTCCACGGAGCGGCGTCGGTTGTATAGTATACCGATACAAAGATGTGGCGTTGCAGCGACAAATGACTATAGCGTGCGTTTTTTATACAAGATAGATCTACGATTGACCACCAACTCGCCTGATGTTAAGCGACGGTGTGGCCGAGGATGGAGCTCGTCGATCTAGATGATATCTATTCACTCTAGCCTTGAAAATTCCAAGATTGTAGGTCTCAGGAAACAGAAATGACGGCAAAGAATTCCATTCTTGTGCAGTACGCAACAAGAATGTATATCGATATCGCTGAGTACGGATTTTTGGCATTTAAACGAGAAATGGGTTGTAATTCGCCGACTTTCTGCTAGTCCTGTAGTGAAATGGGGAAGGTGGAATTAGGTCGTGATGCTCTTGCACACATTCTCCGAAATGAACCCTGTAGAAAATAGACAGACATGCTGCGTATGACGCGCAATTTACGTGAAGAGTATGCCTACATGTCCTAAAAGATTTAGTGTACACATTGAAATTCTGGCAGTAAAGAAAAAACTGTGATATATTTTTAGACATAGACATTATACACGGGACGCTCGGCAGATGTGATAATCAAAACTGTAAAATTTCCTCGCGCAGATAGTGTCTTTCAAACTACATGCTCAGCTCATCGCATCGCGTATCCAAATCACCTCAAGCGACTTTCGGTAATTTTTTCAGCTATCGGTGCTACCTTAAAACTTCTTTTAAATTTAAATATTTAAAAAAAAACGGACAAGAGCGAGTTAGACTCGCCCACTGAGGGTTCCGTACAAACTAGCCTCACCTACCTGGTGGACTAGTTTGACCTGCCATTCTGAACTATCTCCAAACAGAGTCAGTTCTTATTTTGTATTTTTAAAGGAGTTCTGCTACTGCTAACAGTAATTGTGCCAAAACCTACATAAAACGTTCAGCAAGTTACAATAAAACAGGCCGCGAATTGTTTGCAAGTGGCTTACGTCAGTATCACCGTTCGGCTTCATTGAAATGCTTTGTTTTACCCGTTTGGGGTAATGTTTTTAATTTGATTTTTTTTCGTTTTTTTTTGCGTTCGTTTTTATTTTATACTGAGACATTCTGGAGCGGTTATATTGAAGTATACGTGATATAAATACACAAAAAATATACTACATTAAAAAATAAAAATAAATATCTAACCCAAACTAAGCAACGCTTGTACTATGGAAACTAGATGGCTGATAGAATACATTATATACTTTTTTGTAAATACATACTTGTGAAAATTATGTATTCTATCAGTCATCTAGTTTCCATAGTACAAGCTTTGCTTAGTATGGGGCTAGATGGTGTTGTGTGGAGATGTCTCTAATTATATCTCCAATTAACTCGGTCTGGGGCCAAATGGAGATATGTGAAAATGTCAACCAATATTTTTTTTAGTTACAGAGCAATTTACAATTCATAACACCTTTTACCATTAATACAAGGTCGACGTACACAATAACTTGCTAACTGTGAAGTTGTAAACAAACAACAAACAAAAACCTATATTCACACCGTTCTATTCAGCATTATGCAGTGTTCGGTGTAACAACCGACCTGCTTTACACGCTCCAGTATAAAGTTGCTTTCAGCCGATGTAGGTTAAAAGGTTGCATTAACGTGCCTGATACGAAGCGGACAAGGAATAATTCAATATAGGAGGTGGCATATTCATGCGAATATTATTACGCGTGCACTGAATTTCACTTTTTGTACGTATTTGCGTTTACGAAATTAAATTAAATATTTCAGATGTGGTCCCACAAAAACTAAAAATTACGGTTCGTTATTTTTTTAACTATTATATTATATGATAGATAGATAGATAGATGAACTCTTTACTGTACACACCTTAAAAGTAAAAACAAAGAACTTAAATAGACTAGTGCAACAAGATATTTAACAAGTAACATTATAAACTATAAATGTCATTATTTATATACATACACATACATACTAATAGTAATAACATACTAATACTTATATAGAGAAGAATAATATACTAATAAATATTATAATTTAAAATAATAATAAATACAACATATGTTATATGATTAGTTTTTTGGGAGAACTATTGTTTGAATTATGGTTTTTAAGTTTTTTTAACTATATATTCATTAATTGCCATAATTTATGTAGGTTTTTTTATTTTAACAGATTTAAAGATTGTTAAGCTATTGCATAGCTTCTCTATCGCGGGCCTTGAGCGTGGAGACCGAATCCAGAAATTCCGTAACGAAAATAACCTAACGCAGTAACGCCGATACAACCAATGCCACCTAGAGGCGATTTGCAGAACTAAAGAGACAAGCGTGATATTTCAAAAAGTCATTAAAAGTTCTGCTATTCATCGATAGATGGCAAAACTAAAAACTAATAAAAAGTATCACCGCTGTGCCGGTCGGAGTTAGGAATACTTCATAAATAAAATAAATAAATAATTATAATTACAAAAGTTGATAAAAAATGCTATGCAATAGCTTTACCGCGGCAGTCTCCGAGTGCCACACGTCTTTTTTTATTTTAATATTTTAAATAAATATTGACCTGTGTCACAGGACACGGAGAAGAAAGTTCAGTCCGTAAACAAAAATAGTACTTAACTCTTCCTACAAAACGCCGTAAGAAAGTAGAATTAAACTTACATAATTGCTATCTAGGTACGACATTTGATCGTTCAATCTATTGGACAAGAAGAAGATGATGATGATGATTTATAATTGGACAATATTGGACATGCTTTGTCACATCCATTGTTACTTGGTCCGTGTAACACAGTAATGCTCCGTAAACAGGTTGGATATAAACTTAGAAAACAGCGTGTGTAAAGGGTTTATGATTAAGAGTTAACGTGGCTTAAATTTTATTGATGAAACTTTTAGCGTTGAGTGTAGTCTGCTTTGAGGGTTAACAAGAAAACATCTTCGAAATTAACAAAATTTCGACAAAAAAAAAACATTAACTAGTAAATTATTACAAATAAGGCAATGTTTTTGTTTCTTATATTTGAACAAACGTGTTACTCACGTTTATTTTTGAGCCGAAATCTCCGGCTATAGCATTTTTTAATGTGACGTCTGAGCTACTCCTTTTGAAAAAGTCCGCCGTATGCGTTTGAAACTATATTTAATCAAACACTTGAAACTAAAGTTTGGAAAATGAGCTAATCGCGCGGATCGTAAATAAAGTGTAACTATTTTTATCTTTTTATTTTTTCAATCCTCAATCATAGTTTGCACAGAAAGCATTAAGCGGCCCCTTTCCTCGCCGTCCCCCGAGTAAGAGACGGTACTATATGATAGGCAATAACAATATCTTAGAGAACATGTCTACACGCACAATTTGTACGGAGGCGTCACAATGCCCTGGGTGATGCTTATGTCTTGTTTTCCTAGCTAACAATGGCCGACGCAAACATAGAAGCTGTTTCAGTTGGATACTTACAAAAAGATAATATTTTCTTCTTTATCTAACATTATCAACAAGCATGAAATTCAAAATAACCTTATAAGTCAAAATCGTCGCTTGCATGACTAATAGTCCTATCTTATTTTTCAAATTCTTATTTGCACAGCAATTTTTTTATTTGACAAAATTATTCTCCACAGACTCCGGGGCCGTGCCTTTTATAAACTAATATACGTATGTTTAATTACCTTTTTTTTTAATTATGTAATAGGAAGAGAAAACAGATATTTAGAATGCAAATGCATTATTAGTATCAATATGAAATTAAAATTATAGTAACCTGTATGTAAGCTAATATCATGACGTATGCATAAAATCCGATTTTTTATATTTTTGATAAATACAATCCAATCTCAAAATCGAAAAACGTTTGTCCTGAAAAACATATTGAAATGAGATAGTACAGTTAGTCATGCGTGCGAGGATAATATGACACACGGTTGACATGGTACACTGAGAGAAAATACGTCGTTTGACACCCCATCAAGATCAATTTTCATATCAATTCAATTCAATTCATTTTTATATCTTCTAGGTCGACGAGCTCCATTATCGGCCACACCGTCGCTTAACATCAGGCGAGTCGGTGGTCAATCGTAGATCTATCTAGTATTAAAAAAAACAAGTGAGTACTTCAAGAGAATAATCGGAATACATGAATGAATATACCTAAATAAATAGACTGCCAAAATCATAATCCTCCTTTTTGCGTAGTTGCGAAATAAAACAAAACAAGTAGAAGCGTGATTTCCAACAAACACATCAAACGCTTGTTCATGTTTACATCAACTTCCCAACAAACAAACAAACTTAATTCCGCCCGCTGTAAGAACATGACGTGCAAAACACACTAACTTTCTATAGGTACGGAGATGACATAAATATTTAAGTATGAGTGTGGACTAAAATACGACAGACTCATAACTTTGAAGATAACCTTTATGATTATATTTTTTTTTAATTCGTCGATAGGCTGATTAGGTCGTTCGTTGATAGGATTGTTGATTATCTTAAGATAATCAACAATTTATGCAAGTATCTATGTTAGAGTCTGTTTAGAGGGCGTTGCTGTCCTTATTTCATTATTTTGTTCAACAAGCAATACATACTCTAAACTAGAGGTAGAGACGACAGTTCCCATTTTTTACCGACTTTCAAAAAGGAGGTTCTCAATTTGACTGTATTCTTCTTGTATGGTCACCGATTACTCTGCCAATTGTGAATTGATTTTGATGATTCTTTTTTGTTTGGTAGGTGGTCCGTATAAATTTTATGAAAATATATTTAGTACTTTGGTTTTTATAACAAAATAACAGGAATAATATCATCCAAGTAAACGAATTGCGTAGTTTTAAGTTGTTTTTTTTTTCAGTTTTATTTTTAACTATAATTATTTGTCTGGTAGGTCATACCTACTTTAGAAGTGATCCCATATACATTTTATCAAATTGGTTCAGTACTTTGATTTGTCGCCAAACAACAGCGCCAAGGACGGGTGAGAAACTCGAGACGGGCGGCTGGGGTGTCTTTTGTCCTGAATATAATTCTCCACCTCATTGCCTAGATTTTAACCGACATTAGAGTTCTTACCCGTTACATAATATGCTTATTTTTTGAAGTTTCACCTCTGTACTGAATTCCTCTGGCATGTTTGAAAACCTTGAAGGGAAACTTTGCAACCACATGCCAAATTCCTGTGAATAAATAAACATTTAGCTCTCCATATTGATGAAATATTGAAATAGTTTATGAAAGTATTATTTTAAATAAAAACTACGGGTCACTCAAGTCTGTTTTGAGCCGAAATATCCGACTATAGTTTCAACCGAAACCACGAAACATCTCGTTAATTTCCATAGTGAAAGTAATATGGTGAAAAACAATTAATAACACATTATTTCTAAAGTAACTTATTATTTCATAATGTTCTTTTTATTTAAAAGTCTAAGCTCCACAGACTCCAGGGTCCGTGCCTTTTATAAGCTAATAAATTTTATTTTTAACTAAGTTTAAATTTTTTTTAAACTAGCATACATTTCATAATGGGTTGATTCTTCTCTTGAAAATAATATATTTTGAACTAACTGCTCCTCGCGGTTTCACCCGCACATGATGTATGTAATTTTATAAAAGCCACGATAAAAAAATTGCAAAATCGTAAAACTCTCTTACGAACAAAAAAACTAGATCAAACGCCGCGCCGTTCGAGAGCTATTATCTCACAGGCAGATATATAAATACAAATATCAAACTTATAACACGCCTCTTTTTGAGTTAGGTGTTAAATAATAATAGTTTAAAATGCTAATAAACACGCTCAATCTTATCAAATTATTGTATTATCATTGGTCCTCGATAAGTCTACAGAGTTTGAATGAAATCTGACCGTTTGAAATGGGTCAAAATCAAGTCCAAAGGAGTCGGTTACAAACAAAAAAACATGCATACAGGTGACGCTAATAAAAACGTGTTAAAAAGGTGATTATGGTGATGATAAAGTGCACTATGTAATCCGACTCCAAGCTTTTAGCTATCTCTGTACCAAATTTCATAACCAGCGGTTCAGCCGTTAGATCGTAAAAAGGTAAGAAACAGAAATATAGACTTAGTTACTTCTGTTTCTATGCATATTAGTAAGTATAAGGATAGTGATCATATTTACAAGAAAAGTTAATTTACAAAAGAAAATTATAAATACAGAAACATTATTTGAAATAAGTTCTTTTGATAAATACTTAGTATGTCGAAAATAAACAATTTCTAGATCAACGGTATATGTTACCAAATCTAATTTCTTGAATGACCTATATCACAATCCACATGTAAAGATGCATAAATTAACATATTATTAGTCAAAATCGGAATAACGGTTTAGAAGATAAGAGGTGGTTTCCAACCTACAATTTAAGATCTCTGAACTTAGCCGGAGTCAGAGATATGAAATTTTAGGCGTCTAGCTTTATCCACAACAAAGTTGCAAGAGGGTCGAAAGTGCTCTGAATGGCTTCGAGAAAAGGATGGTACGGCGTGGCCTTACTGCTCGACTTGGCCGTCTTCTATATCAGAAACATCTCGTCTCTCGCTAGAGAATACTAATTTTCTTCGACCTGAAAGCTACGCATCTACTACAAAATATTCCATGCATTGTGTACATAAAATACTCATAAGATTTCCACGAAAACTGTCACCGCCAGAAAGATGCGTCAATTACGGCGTTAACTAGTCGGCGTACATGACAGTTTGCGTCGCATTTAACGCGGCGTTTACTACAGCGTATGTATCGGCTATTGATTTTGGCAAGTCATTGTATATTGTGGCGGTTGGCGTTAGTCTCGATCAATAGCTAACGCCTGCCAAGAATAGTTATGTGTATTGTGCGTGTGTTTTGTATTGATACGACTGTTTTGTAAATTCCGCCTGGAAGCACCATGTTTGCCAGCTATAAATATTATTTTAATCTCACTAATGTTATAAATGCGGAAGTTTGTGCGTGTGTGTGTTTGTTTGTAATTCTTTCACGCTCACACGGCTGAACCTGAATCTGAAATTTAATAACTAAAAAATAATTGATTAGTGACGACCATTCCACACATAATTTTTCACTCCTCTTGCTCAAAAAGTCCGTCATTGTAGCGTACTAGAGCGAGGAAAAAGAAGCATATTTTGCTCTAGGAGAGAAAAAAGTAGCATATTTACCTCTAGGAGAAAAAAAGTAGCATATTTTGCTCAAGGAGAAAAAGTTTTTTTTTTTTAATTTTTATCTGTTACCAAAGAGCCTACATAAACGTAACAGTCTTTATTCAAAAGTAGAATAATCACTTTGGAGAATATTTACATTCTCTTTGCAAACATCTCGTTAAATATCCAGAATTGTACAAATTGTACATTTCATTTTTAATAAAATAAAACTTTGAATTATTTTATTTTTTCGCAATCGTAGTGAAAAGTAGAGTGTAACTCACGGCGCTAAAAACCCATTGTAACTCGGTTTCTATGTACTCCCTCGCTAAAGCTCGGGAGTAAAAATCTACCTCGTTACAATGGGTATTTTTAGCCCCTTGTATAACAATCTACTATTGTGCTCTTTAAGTTTTAGCATTGATGTTGTGAAGAGTAATACTTCTACGCTTTAATTCCATTTTCATCGTGCGGACTGCTAGATTGTGGAATATGCTTCCTGAGTTTGTCTTTCTCGATAAGCGAGCTCCATCGTAGATCGCAATATCGCTTAACATCAGGCGAGTGGCGGTCCTATTACAACATAAAAAAACTATATACTACTGAATTTTTCACTATCATATTTTCATAATGAGTATCAAGTTTATGTTTATTAGTCTTAAACTTTATAATGCTAATATACCCTGTTATACCTATGTAGTAATGTCTAGCCAGTCCTAGGCTAAATGTGGTTATTCTATCATCAACTACATGCGTGTTTAAATGAAATTAATTTATAAACATGATGTTAAGGTGGCATTTCGACAGTTGCGTCCAAGCAACCGAAACACGCGACTGCCGCGGAGGGTCACGAAAATAATTATATTTTGAAACAACAGCACACTTAAACTAAGCCTGTCTTGCACCAGCGTCATGCTTGGGTGTTTGTGCATATTCTCACACAAGACAAGTAGACAAGCTGATCACGAAGCACGACCTTGGGTCATTGATACAATTGTTCCACCCTTATGCGTCAAATGTTATGTCTTAAAGTTAATTCGCAGTTTTTTCAGGGACTCTCGCTAGTATACCTGAATGTTCTATAATCTTATTTTCTTGTTGGTAACTTTTTCATAAAGAGCTATCTGTAGATAAAATCTTGTACTGGTATTTAGCTCACAGTGCCATGTGATGATTCAATATTATGACGAGGTACACCTTGATATACAGTATACTGTTAGATATTTGTGTCATTTCAGTGATTGGAGTGGCTGTACAGTGGATTACACATATTTAAATGTATTATGGGCAAATAGGTGCCGCCGCCTACACTGATCGTGCCTCACCTGAGTACTGCCTCCTGCGCACCTGAGTACTGCATTTGATTAAACTGTGATCCCGGAATCACATGTTGGGTACACTCTGATGCATTAATAGACCTCGAAAAGATTTGCATGTACTCCTATTTGTTGATTATTTTTCTTTTTCTATATTTCTTACCTGCTTGCACTCTGTAACTTTTTTCCACAGTTCATTCGCTGCGCCCATAACAGATTTCAGTAGCCCGCTGTCAATTTAATTCGGTACAATGTTTTCTAGGTTAAATTTTTATACCTATTTTGGAATGTAAGTCTGTATTGTTATTTCTCTGACCAAAACTGTGATGTTGTCACAATAATTTCATATTGAAGAAACAGGCGCAAGCCATCACTGATATTTTTTAAGGAAATACAATCGCAACCCTTTCTAGTAACGCTCGCAACTGTCGCATTGGCCGTGACCCTCAGAACGCTACCTTAAGCCTTATTAAAATTCAAAAATTATTCCTCTAGAGAAATTAATGCCATTTTATACTAAAGGTTACCCATAAATTGGTTACGTGGGTAGAATTCTGAAACTATGTAGTAATTTACACAACAGTACATTACTTTGATGATACTATTTATAATTAATTTGTTAACTTTTGGGCTAAATTAGTAATTTGATAACGAAATCAAATTACTAATTTGTATATAAATTAGTAATTTGATTTCGTTCAAACATTTCTTATTACAAAATTTTGTAATTAAAACTAATTATTAGCATTTTGCAGAAGCATTTTTTTTTATTTTAAGCGCAGCGTAGGAAGACCAGCCACGAGATGGACAGATGATCTCATACAAGTGGCGGGAAGACGCTGGATGCAAGCCGCTTCCAATCGGTCTTTTTGGAAATCCATGGAGGAGGCCTATGTCCAGCAGTGGACTTCTTATGGCTGAGATGATGATGATGAAGAACATTTTGTGCTGTATTACTTAAATGTCATCCAATCCAAGTAAACGAATTGCGTGTTTTGAAGTCTTTTTTTCTTCAGCTTTTTAAACAATAATTATTTAAACACTAGTTATCTAACCATGATAAGTTGATATTTTTTTATGTTAACTACCTTTGCCCCGCAGTTTCACTTACTTAGTGATGAAAAACAGTGATGATGATAAAACCCTATGTCCGTTTCCTAAGCAATTACTCTACGTACTTTCATAACATTCAGTTCAAAAACAGCAATCTTATTACTGCAATGAAAGCTTACTTATTTATTTCATTTTGTAAAACATATTGTATTCTCTTTGGACATGACAATGTCAAATATTGTAATCTAGCAACCATAGACTAATGTGTTTCATTTAGCAACTAAGACACATTTACATAGTTCCTATGTCCACCTTCCGACTTTAGCATCAGATTTACGTAGTTATTGTATTCTCTTTGCATCAGATCACCTACATGATATTATAATATATCATTCTCAACCAATTGATATGCGCTTGCACAATTTCAGCTCAATTGAAAATAAAAACCGACCAAGTACGAGTCGGACTCGCACACGAAGGGTTCCGTATCATTATCTATAAACACGGCAAAAAATATTAATTTTATTTTAATTTAATTATTTATTTTTAAAATGTATAATGTAACTCATTATTTTGTGAATATTTCTAGCGTCTACCTGTTGCCGTTATCGACATCGAGCAAAAACGAGCAAAAAAATCACGTTTGTTGTATGGGAGCACCCTTATATATTTATTTTATTATGTTTTTTAGTATTTGTTGTTATAGCGGCAACAGAAATACATCATCTGTGAAAATGTCAACTGTCTAACTATCACGGTTCATCAGATACAGCCTGGTGACAGACGGACAGACAGACTAAAGGGTAAAACGGGCCCCTATTATTAAGACTGTCTGTCTTAATAATAGGGACCCGTTTTACCCTTTGGGTACGGAATCTTAAAAACTGCAAATTACTTACGGACACTGGGACATGTGAAAGTAATAAAAAGTTACTTCTAAGTACATTATATCTGTTTTCGAAAGATTACTTTTATATCCTGTAAGAAATATGTATTTGAGTCGTGTTAATTCGCACATTCCTTTACTTAAAACATTTAGATATACTTCAACCGCACTATACAAGGGAATTGGCTGAGTCCAATTGTGCCAATTCAACCGCTTACGCAAACTTTGCTTAAACCGGAACCGCATTCACACGAGGCCATAATGTGTTAAGTTTTATTGTGAGGGTTGGTTACACTTCTCACTTTTGGAGTATACTCAGCTCGGGAAATACGTAAATTTTAATAGGGACATTTACGTTTTAGTAAAGACTACAATAAAATTGTACAAACTTGTGAAGAAATCGTTTTAATTTAAGCTTCGATTTGGATAGTTAGAATTTCGAGTATACCTATAATATGTGTGTGTATTTTTTTGGTTCGTCGAATCTGAAGAACCGTCCAGCTGGATCCAATAGTTGACTAAAATCTTCCCAATCTTTTGCAAAAATTCTGTTAAAACAGGGTTAAACCAATATTTTTAATAACCACTGATTGCACAATGTATGATGTTGTACGAAATGTCAAAGTGGTCACGCGATAGGATGCAAAATGATCTATTTTGACAGAATATTCAAAATCGTTATTTAACTTTTTTTACAACCAAACTTGCGTCTGACCACAATCTCACTAGAAGTTGAATCTAACCTAGGTAAATCTAAATTAAACTAAAGATGACCTAACCTGAGGTTAAAAACAATAAAATTATAGATATCGCTTAAAACCTTACCTTCCCCGTTAGAACCAGGGAGGTGGGATATTTGGTACTTTAGTTACCTACAATGGTATACACACGGAGATTAAAAACATTTGAATAATATTCCAACCTAGTGTAGGTTGAGGACTTTGAATCCCCTCGAATGTCGTAATTTTGGACCGTCTATAATATGTAGGTACCTACTAGTAGTTTTAATGAAAGAAGACCTTGTGATTTTTTTTTAGCAACTATTGTTACAAAAAAACTGTCTATATTACAAAAAAAAACTGTCTATATTACAAAAAAAACTGTCTGCGAGTTCTTTGTGAGCTCATAATTTGAAATTCTTATTCAGAATTCAATATCGAAGGTTTCCCTATATTAGCAAAATCAGCCGACAAATGGTGACAAAAAATTTATATAAAATTTTAAAACTTTTATTTTATTTATCTGTGGGTACGAAGCTTCGTAAAGATTGGTTGAAAAATACGACCTGAACGCAATTACCAACAAACATTCAGAAGGAAGAAAGAAAACTTTGCCAGTTGATTCTTATACCTTTGTTCACTTCGCTCACTTAGTCAATGAATGTGTAATTTTTCCATTTATCTTCAATTTAATTTCAGGAGGTAGGTTCTAAAATTAAAATGAAGATACAATTAATAAAAAATTGGCTGTCTGCAAAGTCGGTTTACGGACAATAGTTTAACGTGACAACGTCATAACAACATCCGAGCTCCGAGGAATGTTGACGTAATGAGCTAGAGTGAGACGAAGCGACGGTCGGGCGCGGCGCACACCCGCCCGCTTCCTCAGCCACCGCGCGCGGTTGTAACGGGACAATGAGCGTAACGTAACGGGACAGTGAGTCATCCTTTTTCGTAGCCGGCGTTCATCGATTTATTAGACGTTGTCACGTCAAAAATATGAAATTAATTATAACTAATAATAATAATAATAATGATAATTGATTATACATTTAAAACCGCAAGCATTAATAATATTACTGTAGAAAATTTATACAAATGTCAGCACACTAATAATAAATATAGAAGTTTTTCTAGGCAAAGTCTGTATCTTTAGCATTCCTTGAGTTTTCAAAGGATGCCTAGTTTGGGGTCCGTAGGAACTTCTACTATATGCTGATCTGAATTTAAATAATAAGGTTACTGTAAATTTTGGGTAAGTAGTCTAGTAAAAATAAATCCGTTTGTATGGAGCAGATCGCAGTATTTGCAACTGGGGGGATTCTTTGAAATTATGAAAATAACTAAAAATCATAGATCAACAATAATCCCCGATTTATAGACTAGCTGCGTTCCGCGGTTTCATTCGCGTAATTATGAAAAACGGTGATGATTATGATGATGATAATCTCTATACTAATTTTCATAACGATCGGTTCAGCTGTTTGAGCGTGTAAAGATAACAAAATTAGCTTTTATAATATCACTATGAAATTGTGTCAAATGTTTTTCAAAACACTAGTACATTCATTTAAATAACAATATACTTAGGTGTATTTTATGTTGTCACAAATCTTATTTTTACTAGACTAAAGTAATAATATTTGGAAATAAACGAATTTATTATTTATTTATTTAAATGATTAAGCAAACATTAATTCTCTGTCTTACAAACTGGCGTTAATACATCAAAATAATGCAGTCTGCGTGTGATGCCTGACAGATTTCACCAGAGCTTAGAAGGGTGTTGTCGAGTCGAACTCAACACATTGTTTGAGACAGTGATCCAAACATTAGAGGCTTACCCCGCCTCCCTTTGTTCTCATAATTGCGACTGTAAGGACCTCATTGTCTCTGTACTAAGCGCTGAATACACTTTTAGGCCTTTGTTTTTAACTGTTCTTGCTTATTTGGCCGAGATCGCTGTTTGGCGATGATTTGTCACGCCTTGAATAGGATTTGTAATCGTGTTTTAATGAAGACTACGTTAAGAGGGCCTTTGAGCGGGAATTTGTCTGTACGAAATGAGAAACTGATCTCTACGACTAACGGCCATACCGGAAAACGTTACTTAACTTTGAGCATTGCTTAACATATTTTGTCAACTTCTCGCTGATACGTAATGACACTTGCGGAAAGAAGACAGAATTTGAGACGATGATTAAAGTTAAGTTTTTCAGTAAGGCCCTAAATGTTGTCCGATAATAATTTTCAATGGTAGAATCGAAAATGAGATAAGATATCAAATATGCTTAAAAATTTACGGTTAAGGATTTTAAACATTGAAATGAGATGATAGACTAGAAAACAAATACAAATTGAAACCAGTAGATTTAAATCTTACGGTATAAGTAACAAGCTAGCATGAGAAATACAAACAAACTTACCAAAAAATGCATTGTTATAGTTAGTAAGTAACATGCCCTTTAATAAATAGACGATAGGTATTAATTGACTTTAAATAACTAGATGTTTTTTTATTTTTTTTTATAGAAGATAGATCTACGATTGACCACCAACTCGCCTGATGTTAAGCGACGGTGTGGCCGAGGATGGAGCTCGTCGATCTAAAAGATATCTATACACTCTAGCCTTGAAAATTCCAAGATTGTAGGTCTCAGGAAACAGAGATGGCGGCAACGAATTCCATTCTTGTGCAATACGCAACAGGAATGTGGATCGATATGGCTGAGTACGGATTTTTGGCATTTCAACGAGAAATGGGTGGTAATTCGCCGACTTTCTGCTAGTACTGTAGTGAAATGGTGAGGGTGGAATTAGGTCGTGAAACTGCGCACATCTTCTCTTCTCTTTTTCCTGCCACCAGTGATGATTGCTATAATCTTGGAATTTGCAAGGCCACAGTGAATGATATTTTTTTAGATCGACGAGCTCCATCCTCGGACACACCGTCGCTTAACATCAGGCGGGTTGGTGGTCAAGCCAAGATCTATCAAATGTAAAAAATAATCTATTTTTGTTTGATTTATGCTTATAATTATAACTACGAATATTGCAAATTATCTGAAACGTCAGGTCTTAAAAATTCGCTCAACGCGCGCAGCTATCTCTCTCGCGCATATTATTTTTAAATATAATTATGTATAAATTTATTGAATAGGGATATTAGAAAAGTGAGAGCTAAATTTGTTTATTTAGACAGGAGAAATATTTAAAAACAAGTTTTTCTTCGATATATTTTAAATTGGCTGAAGAATAAGAAAATATATGTTTTTTTCTAATTCCGTCGCCAGTAACTTTTTTTAAACCTTTCTCCTCTCTAAATAAACAAATTAAGCTCTAACCTTTCTAATATCCCTACTCAATGATTTTATATGTTTAAATATGTTGTGATGCGAGAGAGAGATAGCACGCTTTAATCTCGACCTTAAGCATTTGCATATACACGTTGAATTTCAGTCTATTATTTTATTCAGTATCTGCTGTATTCTTACAATCTATCGGGAGCGGTAAAGTTATTTACGACCTCATTTTCTTTCCTTATAGTACATCTTTAAAATGTACATAAAAATTGTTCGTCTGGAGAGCAACAAACAGTTTTTATAATCACAGTTAAATCATAACTTTTGACTGAAGCAACGAATCAGAAAAGATCAGTTTATTATTCAGCTTTGGAACTTCTCGTCGTTAAAATGTAAAAATATGACAGCATCCACTAGCAACGTTAAGTTAACGGTTACCTATCTACCTATAATCCGAATTGTGAAATACCGAAAATCATTTCCTAGAAAAAGTTTTTTTTTTCAAAAGACTCATTATCGAAATCCCGAGAGCTCATTTAACAACTCGTCTGATAACTAAATCTTGGTAATTAAAAATATGTATAATATATATTTTTTGTTCGTAAATAGGCTTGCGCTTGACCTTCAACTCACCTGGTGAGTATAATAAAAATAAACCTAACGACCCTAACCCAATAATTGACATATCTGATAATCGAACCTTTTCGAAAAAAAACTCTTTCAAACAAAAACTAGTTCAAAATCGGTACATCTATTTGGGAGCTATGATGCCATAGACAGAAACATATAACAGATATACACTACTAACTTATAAACACCCCTCTTTTTGAGTCAGGGGTTAAAAACTTGTACAGTGCGGTGAAAATTACAAGATAACTTCAAACGACGTACAAGAAACAAAAATTTCATACCTATATATTTAATATTTAAATGCGTAATTTAATAATTTAAAAAAAATATCATAAATTTACATTTTTTTTTACACATTATAGATCTTCGATTGACCACTATCTCGTCTGATGTTAAGCGACGGTGTGGCCGAGGATGGCGCTCGTCGATCTCTAAGATATCTATTCACTCTAGTCTTGGAAATTCCAAGATTGTAGGTAATTTTCCTAGATAATATATTTCAAATCGAGCACTCCGTTGAAACCTGCTATAAACAGCTAATTTGAGTTATATTTTCACAAAATATGAGATTCCAATCCGTTGCTCCCTTCACTCCCATTAGTTTGAGCGAGAAATAAAATTTAAACTTCTTTACAGCATTCATCAAGACGTCACGAGCAAAGCTTTGAATAATAAAAAACCTTCGCTCCCGGCTCTCAGAACTTTCCAACGGAGACACGCTTTCTTGGTTTTTCATAACTTCATTATGAGAGATGAAAAGTAATTTCTTACATTTATTATTATTGCCGAAACCTCGTTTGTCGTACTTTATGGTAAACATCAATATTGAGGAGTCGGACTTTTGTTTTTGTTTACGAATAAAGTTTTAAAATCTCTCTACGAGATCGTATCAGAAACGAAGATATCTGTAGACGTACAAAAGTCGCCGACATAGCACAGCGGATTGGCAAGTTGAAGTGGCAGTGGGCAGGGCACATAGCACGTAGATCTGACGGCCGATGGAGCCGAAAAGTTCTCGAATGGAGACCACGAACCAGCAAGCGCAGCGTAGGAAGACCAGCCACAAGGTGGACAGAGGATATCATACAAGTGGCAGGAAGACGCTGGATGCAGGCCGCTTCCAACCGGTCTTTTTGGAAATCCATGGGGGAGGCCTATGTCCAGCAGTGGACTTCTTGTGGCTGAGAAGATGATGAAAGTTTTAAAGACGTATACATTTCTTTGCTTCCGTACAGGTGATTCGCATAGCGGTTCGAATCGTTCGTGGTGCGAAATGACTAAAGACGAATAGGCCTATTTCTGAGGCTATGGTATCCGTTTATAGAGCATGTGTTACTGCATTTTAAGTCCTCTGAACAGATCAAAGTAACATCGGAACTCCACGAGAAAACATCAGATCAACTCTTCAACATGACACCTGACGCAATAGTGGTGGACCAGATGCGACAGAGACCCAAGGCGGTACTCCGTTATCTTAAGGAGCTCGGAAGATTTGGGTAGACTGGTGGGGTTCGCCCCAATGCACAATACACTCCAAGCGGTACTTCAGTGCAAGTCTTAACCCACAACTCAAATTAGAATTAGTATTATGATGTCCGTATATCTATTGCACCCTTAAAGAGACAGGAAATATTAAATTAATAGACAATAATAAGCAAGAAAGCAAGAAAGTAGTTTCGCGAGCAGTAAACCACGCTCATCATCTTTTAATCGAAATAAATTTCCCCATTTACCTTCCCAGCTCTGCAGACGACGGACACGATAACCACAATTATTACAATTTAAATACTGAAACAACCGACTTTAACATCCGCAATTTTGCTTTGAAAACTAAACTAATGAACCGATTTTAATGAAATTTATTTTAAAATATATCCTTTTAAACCAAAGTAAGAATTTTTCCAAATCGATTTAAAATGTTTTGCTTAAAAAACATACAAAAAAAAAACATAGAGTAGAAGTAAGAACCCTTTTTGAAGCCTCATTCTTTGTGCCTTTTTGAATTCGGTTAAAAATTATTCGTCTATACATGCACTCAGTCCCACACACTCGCTCACTGGGCCAATAATACAATACCAAATTACAGGGACCCCTCGAGGCTTACACATAAAAACTTTCACATAACGAGGCAACTTCCCCCGTACAACACATTATCGGAAACTTAAGTGATTAGCCGCTCGTGAGACTGGGATCCGTTACACAAAGCCGGAACTTTTCAAAGGATCCGCATATTTTAATGTTAATGTAATTTCTTGGGACTGGAGTAGAGTTGAAGCATCGTGACCACAGATTGTCCTTATGCACTTTGCAGATTAGGCATAAAGCTACAAGTACATTATGATCTGCCGCCTTGACCGGTCAGTATTTTGCCGTGTGCCAGAAGAGATAAAAGCGCGATAGAAAAGAATGAGATACAGTATGTAAATGTCTGCACATTAATATAATAATAATCACTTGGTGTCTGTGCTAATTCACACTTTGCTTTCTGCTTACACTTTATTGCGTCGTATTAAGATTCGTTAATTAATTTCACGTGTTTGCGGAAGTAGTCTTCGGTAACATTAAAAATATATATCTACGCTATGAATTGATAATCTTCTGCTGTTTTGAAGTTTGTAAAAAATCCCAGCATGCTGCCTGTATTGATGAGCTGCCATGCATCAACTGTAATTTCATTAAGAGTTACAAAAATGCTTATAGTGACTAAAAAGAGATGAAGAGATCGCTGGAAGAGATCGTCTGAAAGAGATCGTTTTTATCGATAAGACCGCCTTTTGTGCCATTTTCTTATGTGTTTATTGTCTTATTTTTTTAAATGGTGTCAATAAAGTGCTATTGATTGATTGATTGAATCCTATCCAGAGGTACATAATCACGCAATGGAAATAATTTACCATAACTACCAAACAGTTTTGAAATCAATAACAGTTTCAAACAGAATTGTAAGACTTGCCGTTGACAGCAGTAGAAATTGTAAGACTTGACGTTGACAGCAGTAGAAATTGTAAGACTTAACGTTGACAGCAATAGAAATTGTAAGACTTGACGTTGACAGCAGTAGAAATTGATTACAGCGCCACCGGAAGAGTTTTTTTTTGAGATTTCGATTACAGTTTTTTTAAGCCTAACTTTTTTAACACGGCAATTGGTTTAACGACGTAGCAGCGAAAGTGTGATTTGACTCTTCGCTTGGGGATTTTTTGCTTGTTCACACAGAGAAATCATGAAATACCTAAATAATTTTAACCATATATCACCCTTGCGTCATAGACCAAATCAATTTTTCATACATAAAAATCTTTTTTTAGCAAATATATTTATATTGACTTGGATTATTTGAGTTTTTGTCGAATATTTGCGATGTTGTTTTCTAGTTATACAAACGATGATTTTTTTTATAAGTTCATGGAGTAATTTTATATCTTCAAAAATGTGGGTATGCGGTGTGGGTATGTGGGTATGTGGGATCGAGACGGACGATGGTCGAACTACATACTCATAAGGTGATAATATACTTTTGAACCCTGACATAATGTTTTACAGGGATTCAAAGTTAAGTCACATATTACATTGCTTTGCATACATTCAAAGTTAAATCACATACATTGCATTTACTAAGATTGTGTAATTTGATTCTATCCTCTTATGTTTTGATTTATTAGGTGAAGTTTGTTGTAATCAAATAAATTTCAATTTCAATTGACTGTAACAAATAACACTTTTCTAAAACGTTAAAAATGAATATAACAAAATCAGTGAAACGCATAATTGCCGCGATTTTTTCCGAATTTTCCTCATACTGATATTTCGGTAGAATACTTTAAAGTGAAATATCCGATTCGGGCATAAACCAAAGATTTAATGGTTTGAATCGTGCCTGTGCGTTTAAGCAATCCGACTGGAAGGGAGATAAATTAGTACCCCCTCCAGACCCATACACTCACACACAGTATATCACATTCATAAAAATCCGGCAAAATACGAGTTTACTCGAGTATTTCGGGTGCTACTTAAACGAAATTTGGCAGGTAAATGTGTTACTTTGAATTGCTACAAAATGTCATACCAAAATTTTCAATAAAAAAATGGGAAAATTTTTGGTAGCACTCAGACCTAAAAAATTTTTTTTTTTTCAATTACACTTAATCGTGCAGGGTTTCGTTGATTTTTTTTTATCAACCCTGTTTGTACAAGCTGTCCCACCGCTGGGAACGGGCCATCTTTTCATTGTGAGAAGGGTTAGGCCATAGTCTGCCACGCTGGCCAAGTGCGGGTTGGCAGACTTCACACATATTCAAGATCATTGAGAACTATCAGACATGTAGGTTTCCTCACGATGTTTTCCTTCACCGTTTGAAGTTGGCGGCAATCAACAATACGCACATAACTTCGAAATGACAGAGGTGCGTGCCGCAGGATTCGAACCCAGGACCTGCGGATCGCAAGTCAGACGGTCTCCCGACTAGGCTGCCGGAAACTTTCGTTGAATATATTTCTTTAAATAAAGATTTGATATATACATATATATTATTTTCTTCTCAGATGTACACATCTTTCTGTAGATTCGCACCATGTTAATAATCTCGGAGTAAAATGGCCATGCCAGACAGACAGACAGATAAAAGTCTGACGGTTATGGCGAATTTATAATAGTTCCTTCTAGTTACTACGGAATCCTTAAAAAAGTTGTTCGAGATAGGTTTTGTACAAGTTTTACAAAATGCGCGATCTTCAATACTGTAACACCCCACGCGCCATTCTCAAGGGGATAAATCTGGAGCCTTCCAGAGATCAAAGTGTTTCTGCATAATACTTTTGAACAATGACGTTTACCTTTGTTCCGAATCGAGGTTGTCGACAAAGACTTGTTAAATGTATGTGGGATAGGAAGTAATGAACTGATAGAAATGATGTGGGAGAAAGTGGGGGGAAACGGGAAATCGAATGAAGCATTTGAAATTGTTTGATAAGATTTGAATAATGATGTACCTTGAAATTTTGTATTCAGATTGTATTCATAGGCATTTAAAAAAACAGCTAATTACAAAAGAAACCCTCACACTAATGCTTCCTTTTTGCGCTGTGTGGTAAAACGTGAAGGTACTGGTCGCTTAAGTACACGTAGTCGCATAAATTAGTTTTGAATTGTAGTATATTGCACATCACGAAAGACCAGCCCCGCTTTTCCTGACAATCATTTAAATGAATAAAACCGGCCAAGTGCGAGTCAGACTCGCGCACGAAGGATTCCGTACGGAAACTATAACTAACTTTCCGTTCCGATTTCCGTTCCGTATTTCCGATCTATAAAAATGGCAAAAAAATCACGTTTGTTGAATAAATAAATATTAATTTTATTTTAAATTAAGTTATTTATTTTTAAAGTGAATACAACTCAATATTCTGTGAATATTTCAAGCGTCTACCTGTTGCCGTTATCAATATCGAGCAAAAACGAATCGAAACGAAAAATCACGTTTGTTGTATGGGAGCCCCCTTAAATATTTGTTTTATTCTATTTTTTAGTATTTTTTGTTATAGCGGCAATAGAACCACATCATATGTGAAAATGTCAACTGTCTAACTATCACGGTTCATGAGATACAGCCTGGTGACAGACGGACGGACGGACAGACAGACAGCGGAGTCAGTAATAATAATTTTAATCTTTGAGTACGGAACTAAAAAATAATAATTATTATATTATATCAGCCTGTATTGTCCCATTATTGAGCAAAGGCCTCTCTTCCCTCCTATTATTAATTATTATAATAAAAAAGACGTGTGGCACTCGGAGACTGCCGCGGTAAAGCTATTGCATAGCATTTTTTATCAACTTATGTAATTATAATTATTTATTTATTTTATTTATGCAGTATTCCTAACACCCCCCACTCCGACCGGCACAGCGGTGATACTTTTTAGTTTTGCCATCTATCGATGAATAGCAGAACTTTTAATGACTTTTTGAAATATCACGCTTGTCTCTTTAGTTCTGCAAATCGCCTCTAGGTTGCATTGGTTGTATCGGCGTTACTGCGTTAGGTTATTTTCGTTACGGAATTTCTGCATTCGGTCTCCACGCTCAAGGCCCGCGATAGAAGCTATGCAATAGCTTAAAAACTAACACAACCTACTTCAAAATTCGCAATTTCGTTTATTTCGCTAACATATTTTTCCATTGAATTTGTTTTAAAAGTCGAATTACTAAGCCAATGTTGTGAAATTTATATGCAATAAATCTCATCATCATCATCATCATCTCAGCCAGAAGAAGTCCACTGCTGGACATAGGCCTCCCCCATGGATTTCCAAAAAGAACGATTGGAAGCGGCTTGTATCCAGCGTCTTCCCGCCACTTGTATGAGGTCATCTGTCCATCTCGTGGCTGGTCTTCCTACGCTGCGCTTGCCGGTACGTGGTCTCCACTCGAGAACCTTTCGGCCCCATCGGCCATCAGTTCTACGTGCTATGTGCCCTGCCCAATGCCACTTCAACTTGCTACTCCGCTGTGCTATATCGGTGACAATAAATCTGAAAGTATGTAATTACAGATTTATTAACCGACTTCGAAAAAGGAGGAGGTTATCAATTCGTTCCGTATTTTTTTTTATGTGTGTACACGAATTACTCCGTCATTCGTGAACCAATTTTTATGTTTCTTAAATTGATGTATAGAGAAAGCTCCCAAGTTGGTCCCATAATTATTCAATAAAAAGTTTTAAAAAATAAAGGATTTTCCAAATCAGTTTGTAAATTACTGAATTATGAGGTAATAAACGCTAAAAACGCGTTTGCATGTCGAATTGTCGACCAAAATCGACAAATTATGGACGCTGCGCGAGCATATTGTTCTATGATTTGGTGCCAAGGTGTTTCCATGGACGCTTATAGTTTCCATATTTTTTTCTGGAGTTAATACTTAATTTTTAACCAACTTCGAAAAAGGAGGAGGTTATCAATTCGTACCGTATATTTTTTTTATGTATGTACGAGTACACGAATTACTCCGTCATTCGAGAACCAATTTTTGTGTTTCCTGAATTGCTGTATAGAGAAAGCTCCCAAGTTGGTCCCATAAATAATTTGTAATATCGCTTTATTACTTTTTGAATAATCTCTAAAAATGAAAATATTTTCATTGTATTCCTGAGTAAGTACGTCAGATTATAGAATCGCAGAATTCCACATACACATTTTTCTTTGCAAGAGTGTCAAATATTAAGGAATTATCGTATAAACATCTGCACATTTTGTAATCTTCGAAGACGAGCATTTGACATTCAATGACAAATCGCATTCTTGACAAAAGACAAAAAGAGCACGTGAAAAGAGGTATCTATCTTTAAAAAGTTTACAATCGTGAAGGATTTAGTAAGTTGCGTTTGAAGTCGGTTTTTTAATAGAAAAATTATTACAATTTAACTAACTAATTCATCTTCAACTTATGCAAATTAATTACTCTATTTCGGTAGAGATAATTATACGCAAGTAAAACCGTTGACGTAATGAGAGCTCTATATTACCTAACGTAGATGGCGCCTCGAGCGGGGTGATAAATTGCTTTGAGCGCACCTCCCGTATAAAAACACGGTGGAACATTTCGCAGCTAATCAGGGACGGAAGTTGCTTGGGGCTGTTTGTCACTCACATCTAGTGTCACGTGTGGTGTCATGACCAACTGTTATCGTGTCTAGTGATAACTTTTTTATTTGTTTTTGTTGTCTATTGTTTTTTAGGACCATCTGTTACGTCTGGTCTTTTAGGGTTCCGTACCCAGAGGGTAAAACGGGACCCTATTACTAAGACTCCGCTGTCTGTCTGTCTGTCCGTAGGTCTGTTTCCAGGCTGTATCTGATGAACCGTGATAGTTAGACAGTTGAAATTTTCACACATGATGTATTTCTGTTGCTGCTATAACAACAAAATCTAAAAACATAATAAAATAAATATTTAAGGGGTAAACGTAATTTTTTTTATCGTTTTTGCTCGATATTGATAACGGCAACAGCTAGACGTTTGAAATATTCACAGAATATTGTTTATATCGATTTATTTATTTATATTTTTCACTTTACAAATAAATAATTAAATTAAAATAAAATTAACATTACTTGGGGAGTAATGTTAATTGGCTCCCATACAATAAACGTGATTTTTTTGTCGTTTTTATAGATAATGGTACGGAATCCTTCGTGCGCGAGTCCGACTCGCACTTGGCCGGTTTTATTATTTCTTTTCTTGCTGACTTTTGTTTTTCAGGGTTCCGTAGTAACTACGAGGAACTTACAAGTTCGAAATGTCTGTCTTTCTGTCCGTATGCCATTTTACTCAGAGACTATTAACAGTAAAAGTAGATTTTAACGAATTTGAGAAGTTAGATGTTATCTGTACCTAAATTACTAAAAAGTCGATCGCTGGGGACTTTTGAAGCAACTAGCACTGTTCCTTACCATATAAGGGAGACTCCGCCTCCTGCTAATGTCGGTCCTCACGCCCTGCTGTTTGCTGGAATTTGCGGCGTGTGTGTCAGTCGAAACAAGGGTTGCAGGTTTCAAGCTTTCGAATTTGAATTGGCGTCACGACCGACCGGCAATCAGAGCACAATCATGCGTTACTGATTAGCGCGCCATTGTATGGAGTGTCCATACTCAAGCTCTCGATTTCACAGTAACCATATATGTTCTATGGACAGTGACCTAGACATTGAAATTAAGAGTCCGTAGTCCGACCATATCGTCTCTCTCGCTCGCGCATACTCACATTTTTTAAGATATAAAAAGAATGAATGAATTTATAAATAAATCGTCGTTTGTAAAATAAAAATAAAAAAACAGGGCAAATATTCGATATAATTATTTTTTTTTTTAAGTTAATTTTCATACATTTAAACCTATTTTTATTTTTATGCATGAAAATTAACTTGAATCAAATTGAAATTGTCGTCGAATATTTGTGATGTCGTTTTTTGACGATATTTTTATAAGTATATTCAGTCGTTTTATATCTTCAAAAATGTGGGTATGCGCGAGCGAGACGGACGATGGTCGGACTACGTATTCTTAAAAGCTTAAAACTATAACAATAATATTAATGTAACAATTCAGATACACCAAAATCTCTCTCACTATCCCAAAAAGTTTAACTAGTTCGAGTGTTTATTACCGTTGTTAAATTATTATTCTAGAAGCACCTGTAACGGTAATCCTCCATTAAAAATTAAGGCAGAGCACTCCAAACTGGCAAATTGTGAAAAACATTGCTATTAAAGTTTCATAATTGCTGTAACGACGGGATTATCCCGGTAACGGGCGGCATTATGTCCACCCTAACAAGCCAGCAGTGTTTTAAGCATTAAATTAGCAGTGCGGTGACGTTTTATGTTCAACAATTGCTTTATTTTATTTTTGACCGACTTCAAAAAGGGAGGAAGTGATCGATTCATAGCGTGTATATATATATATATATATAGATATATATATGTACACGATTTCTCCGTCATTCGTGAACCAATTGCGCTTCGTGAATTGACGTTAGTATAGAAAAAGTTCCCATAGTTATTTTAGAAATATAGCTTTATTAATTTTTAAATAATCTCTTAAATAAAAATATTTTCATTGGATTCCTGAGTGAAGTTCGTCAGATTATAGATCGCAGAGTTCCAATGAAACGTGGGTTAATGTATTCACTCAACGCGCGCATCTCTCTCTCTCTCTCTCTCACTCTCTCTCTCTCTCTCTCTCTCTCTCTCTCTCTCTCTCTCTCTCTCGCGCGCGCGCATCACAACATTTTTAAACATATAAAATAATTTGGGAGAAATTTATTTATTTTGGTAGCAGAAATATAAAAAATATATAAAAAAAATACGTGTGGCACTCGGAGACTGCCGCGGTAAATAATAGCTTTACGCGCGGTGTGTTAGGTTATTTTCGTTACGGAATTTCTGGATTCGGTCTCCACGCTCAAGGCCCGCGATAGAAGCTATGCAATAGCTTAAAATCAATTTAAAAGTTATAAAAGTTTTTCTTTTATAACTTTTAAATTGACTGAGGAGTAGGAAACATAAGATTTTTCACTACTTAGTCGGAATATAATTAGTGATATGTGAATAAAACTTTTTAAAAAATATTTCCCATAACTAATAAACCAATTAATTTCTACCTTTTATAATACCAATGATTTTATATGCTTAAAAATGTAGTGAAGCGTGAGAGAGATAGACTCTACTTTAAAACAGGTCCTTCTCATTTCACCACAGAAATCTTACCTTACTAATAGTGAGTCAATGAAATTCAAAAAGCATTCTTTCCTTTCCGTAACTCACCTCAAAACAATTTTCGACTGTGTTAAGCTAACAAAACTTAAAATAAATTATGTCTTGTATTCCTCAAGTCTCTTCAATCACACGTATATTGCACTTAGCTGTAGTGTGCATGTTGTTTTACTAGACTAGTAAAAATAAGATTTGTGACAACATAAAAGACACCTAAGTATATTGTTATTTAAATGAATGTACTGGTGTTTTCAAATATATTTGACACAATTTCATAATGATATTATGAAAGCTAATTTTGTTACCTTTACATGCTCAAACGGCTAAACCGATCGTTATAAAAATTAGTATAGAGATAGATTTGGACCTGGAGACGGACATAAGCTACTTATTATCATCATAATCATCACCGTTTTTCATAACTACGCGAGCGAATCCGCGGAAAGCAGCTAGTCTATAAATCGTGGATTATTGTACATCTATGATTTTTCGTTATTTTCCTATAATAATTTCAAATAATCCCCCCAGTTGCAAATAATGCGATTTGCTCCATACAAACGGATTTATTTTTACTATAGTCTAGTCACTCACAATGTTAGAACACTTTTATTCATTCCGACATCGAATATCGAATTACTTCTCGTTTCATTAGTGCAATCGTCCGCAAAATCAAAAAAATTTTATACGAACACAATATCAGTTATTTTGGCATCGATGATTGCGAGAATTGTAATTTTCATTCATTTTTTAAGCTATTGCATAGCTTCTATCGCGGGCCTTGAGCGTGGAGACCGAATCCAGAAATTCCGTAACGAAAATAACCTAACACACCGTGCGTAAAGCTATTATGCAATAGCTTTACCGCGGCAGTCTCCGAGTGCCACACGTCTTTTTTTTTTTTTTTTTTTGTCATCCCTGTTTGTACAAACTTTCCCACTGCTGGGAACGGGCCATCTTCTCATTGTGAGAAGGGTTAGGCCATAGTCTGCCACGCTGGCCAAGTGCGGGTTGGATTTTTTTTGGCTGGTTTTATTTTTGTGTATTTATCAACTATACAGTTTTATCAACATTTTTGGCTAACTGAAACTTATCTATATATATTCAATAGAATTAGTATTCGGTAAGAATAAAGATAGTTATAATAGATTACATACATAATATTATTATTTTTAAGCAACATCAAGGAAGTAAAACTTGTTTAAATCTAATTATTAACAAACACATAACACACCGCCCCAACGCGGCGCAACGCGCAACGTGGTCCCTAACTATGGGCCTTATAAGGAAGCTCAAGGTCACGCAACGAGCTATGGAGAGGGCTATGCTCGGAGTCTCTCTACGAGATCGAATCAGAAATGAAGAGATACGTAGACGTACAAAAGTCACCGATATAGCACAGCGGATTAGCAAGTTGAAGTGGCAGTGGGCAGGGCACATAGCACGTAGAACTGATGGCCGATGGGGCCGAAAGGTTCTCGAGTGGAGACCACGTACCGGCAAGCGCAGCGTAGGAAGACCAGCCACGAGATGGACAGACGACCTCATACAAGTGGCGGGAAGACGCTGGATGCAAGCCGCTTCCAATCGGTCTTTTTGGAAATCCATGGGGGAGGCCTATGTCCAACAGTGGACTTCTTATGGCTGAGATGATGATGATGAACACACCGCCAGATAGAAACACTGACAGAAATATATTTGAGCGCAAAAAGCTGCATATTCTATGCAAATTCTGTAGCACTTCAAAGGTAAAAATCCTCTCTCAATATTTTCCGTTTGAAGCGCAAAATGTTCTGATATTTCCGCACATGTCCAAGTATTAGAACACGTGTTCTGTCCCGGGATCAGGCGTGCCGCCGCATGAATATCGGCCTGGGTGAGTATTAAAATAATATCCAGCGGTGGGATTTACCATGTCGTAATGATGGGACATTAATGGATTTGCCGGAAAATCGGACAAAGTTTTTAATAAATAATAAGCGGTAGCGATTCATATTTTTATAGCAGAAAAGCTATCTCTTGTCTAGTATCTTATTTATTGTGTGACGCTTGCAATTTTTTAAACGTAACGTATTAAAATTATGTGGAATATAAGCGATAAATCCGTCAACATTAATTTAATAAAAAATGGCAATCATAATATTGAGAATTGTGTGACCAATGCTATTTTTGGTAACAGACTTACAGTAATTTTTATTTTTGATATTGTAATATTTGATTTTGTTTTGAATAGCGTGAGTCGTATATATGTTTATTGATCGACTGAGTCAGGTCTTTGCATCACCTGGAAAATTTCTTGCATTTATCCGTTTTTTTTTTAGTTTTGGTTCTTGGTGCTCGTAGCAGGTATTTTTTTGAGGGAAATAAATAAATAATAAATATTGGTGGACATTTTACACAACAGCATCTAGCCTAAAATAAGCAAAGCTTGTACTATGGAAACTAGATGGCTGATAAAATACATCTTTAGTTTTTTTTTGTAAACACATACTTATGAATAGAATAGATACAAACACCCAGACACATAACAAACATCCACGCTCATCACACAAATGTTGCCCTGGGTGGGGATCGAACACACGACCTACAGGCTTAGCAGGCAGACATACTACCAACTGAGCCACAAGGCCAGTCATTGTGGCTCCATTGGCAGTATATGTGGTACTTGTGAATGTTATAGCAAGAACAGAATCAAAACTGTCGTGCTAATGTCTCGTGGCCAAATCGGATATTACATTAGGTAATATCCAAGAGTGCAATCGGTAAAATCAATCAATCAAATCTGTTTATTTGTAAGAATATTGCCATAAGATGTTGTACAATGTTGTGTCTCAAATATTCTACCTTATACCTAAGGTGTACAAATCTTTAATAGATAGCATCAGAATATTCTTATCTATAAATCACATTATTTTCTCTTAGTCAAATGGTCGGATAGAAATAATTCCGGATACTTGCCGGATTCGCTCCCACTCTACAGAATAGTATTCCGTTCCACAAACAAACCATAAATTTGGAGATTCAAAAAGCTTTTATCTCTTTGTTTGCTGGTTGTTTGGCAACGCAGCATCGATTGTAAAACTGTAATACCAATAATCTCGGTTCGATAACGCTTCCTTTTTATTTTTATTACAAATACATTAACGGTGGATCCCAATATTTTCAAACAAAGTTCGCTCTCACCAATTTGTTAACCATTGCTTGTACAGAATGGTTACCTTACTATTGTGAATATGAATGTAAGTTTTTTTTTAACGGGCAATTGATTTTATTAACTACAACAAAACAATATACAGATTCAACTAACTAACCTACTACACAAAAAGCATATCGATTACCCCAGACCGATAAAGGTCTAAAGACAATCCAGATGCTCAAACCCACTACCAGTTGGCAGCGTACCCAGCATGCTGTCCGCATTGCCACGTTGAATGGCAATGTTTATGCTTTGGGCAAAATACGCGCCAGCATTTTGGTCACGCGTCGCAACAATCAGTTCAGATTTTTGAAATTTAGATGAGCTCCCGGTCCCCACGGACCCAAAGTCTTGAAGTAAGTGATGGTTAGTGAAATAACAGCTGATGGTAATTAGATAGCCACTGAAGTTTGTGATGTACTCATATCACAAAATCATATCATGTTAGATATCATAAAAATCGCAACAAGACCGTGTTTCCACTTTTAGTATTCAATAAATTACAGTTTAAAAACTAAAAAACACACTACAAATTATTGTGGTCAAAGTTCATTACTAGACTTTTCTAACCAATCCAAACACAGCTATGATACGATGTTCTATCATGAAGTTCTAGTTCATATCTTCCGGCTCCATCATCAGATCAGTTCGACAGTACCATATTATTGTATTGTCATCAGAACTACATACAGCTGGCAATTTTCATGACGCTACGATCCTTGGAAGATGGTTAAATTAGTGTCCTTAGATTTCATTACATAGTTAGTTACATACAGGTCGACCCAACAAAAGCGTGTTAAAAATCGAGCAAATCGTAAAATTATAGTCATTTATGATTACAATAAAATACAAAAATTATCAAAATCGGATAGTGACCGTTTTGTATGAAAGAGCGCGCAACAACATTTCCTAATATTAGGCATGTTACCAATAAAACGTGCCTAAAATAAAAGGCTATCAATGATGATAATAGTTATACGTTTTGCAAGGCTGCAAAGTTGGTTTTTGGGGCGAGTACTTGTATTGAAACCTGAGTAAGCGAAGGATTTCAAAAGTACGAGATGTAAAATAACTTTGCTGCCGAGTGAAACACAAAATTTTTCACCTCACTACAGCGAGGAAAACGCTAGTCCAGTGCTGCCACCTGTGGCTGGTCAGTGCGATTATTCAAAGAAATTAGGTTGGCGCACTGACATGAAATAAGTATTTAATGCATTTTCAGTGGACTTGCGGTATAAAAAAGTATGGAATAGAAAGGTTCGAATTTTAAAAACTCTTTCCACGCTAGCCGACAAAATGCACTTTTCCACTCAGATTTCTAATGACAAACAGAATCTTTCCGAGCTTGTGAGGTGAAAAATAAATTATATCCTACTTATAAAATAAATAATTTACATAGCATATAACAAACTAAATTTTTGGGTACAACAAAGTAAAATTAAACAGTAAATCTTTATTACTAAACTACTAACAATTGAAAATAACGGCCAAAATTAACTACCAGTATAATATTAAACTCTCAGTCTAGAGCGGTAAAACTACAGAAACAGCTATTAATTTCAGCAGTAAAAATTCGCCGTAAAAATAATCTTAACGTGTTTGTGAGTGGAACTACCAGGCGACAATAAAATGTCAAGAGGTATCTGTCAGATTGAAGTAGAGAGCCGCGATAAATAGAATGAACTTCTACTGAAAGAGTCAGCATTAGGAGCATTATTTACTAAGAGACAATAAATCAATCATTATAATCAGATATCAATAATTATAGTTCAAAAAACTGAAAAAAACGACTTCAAAATACGCAATATACGCACATACGCCACTTGCTGTTCTCTTTTCTACAGGCACTTGGATGATATTTTACCAGTTATTTTGTTATAAAAACCAAAGTACTGCATCGATTTTGATAATTTTCGCGGTTACACCTGTACCCATCTTCGTATATTCATAAATTTTTTTACGGCCAAGTGCCTTTATTAACAACAACAAAACCATATATAGACTCAACTATCTAAACTACTACACAAAAAGCATATCGATTACCCCAGACCGATAAAGGTCTAAAGACAATCCAAATGCTCAAACCCACTACCAGTTGACAGCGTACCCAGCATGCTTTCACATACAAATTATATCCCAAACAACTATCTCTAATACTATCTAACGATATAATTCCACGAAACCAAAGTAGCTGATTAAACCTGACCAGAAAATGTAATTACTGGTAATTTATGTATAAATAACAAGTTTCACGGCTACTCAAACACAAGTACTGTTCATTTCAACTGTATCATTTCAAGTATGTCGTTTAACATTATAGCCTAACTTCTAACGAGGACCGTAAACTGGGTATTTGCTCACCTTCAAGGTAAAAATGTACGGGTTTTATCGTAAAATCTTATGATGTAACTCTTTGCCAGCTCTGATGCCCTGGTAGGTGCGGTGTTTATGCCCCCGGTTAACTGTCGTGTTTATTTTACTTGACGCTTGTAAATTGAGGTTTTTGGGTTGAAAGTGGGTATTATTAAGGTGGGCTCGGTGTTTAATTTCCGTGTAACTTTGTTCTGCAGTTGTATAGTATTTGTTTTGACCCTATTAACAAACAAACAAGATCATGCCTACCTAAAAATATAACAAAATACGGTCACAAAATACGCAATTTTATACAAATATACGTAGTACAAGTCAGTTTAAAAACTAAAAAATCCCCGACTTATCATACCCCCCTTTTTGGGTCGGGGGTTAAAAATTCTCTGAATACAGATTGAGAGAGAGAAAAAGAGAGAGAGAGAGAGAGAGAGAGAGAGATGAGCTATAATAATAATAATTAGAGCTAGACTACTAGGCTAGATGAAAAACTAAGCCTCACCCATTATATCTTCTATTCTTGGGTTCAACTATCAAGGTACGCATGTCCCGAAGACTTTTTTTGAAGTTATAAACGTATTATTACTTGACGCCAACTTCAAATTGTAAATAAAAGACAATTTTGCGTGGTGGATTAGGGTTTTAACCTTTTGACAGGCCTTATGGCTAAATGTTTTGTTTGTGTCTGGGTGCTTATAATATATATCATATTATGTATGTATTTACAAACAAAATAGTGTATATGTATTACATCAGCTTTATGGTTCCCATAGCACAAACATTGCCTAGTTTTGTGTTGTAGAAATGTCCTCCAATGTTTATTTATTTTTACATAAAAGAAAAGATACTTCACGCCAGCAGCATATTAATGTATACAAACAGGGTTAATTAGAACATTTGATAGCAAAGTTTGTAAAAAAGCAAACGAGGCCACTAGCTAGCATAAATAATATAACTTCATGTTCCACTTACATTCTCATACAAAACGGAAGCTACGATTGCTACGATTTACGTACAGTATTGTAGTCCACTCGTACGTAGCAGCTACGCTTGTAGCAGTTACGCTCGTAGCAGCTACGCTCGTAGCAATCGTGCCCTAAAGACTAGGGCTCCCAAATTATATCAAATTTTTTCTTGTCCTCAGGTACAGTGAACTCGCTGAAATCTCTGCAAATTCATGTCCCGAAGGCTGTCTTAACGGGCCACAACGCTGAGCTAATGTGCTCATACGAGTTAGAAGGTATTGACTTTGGAATTAGATTTTCTTGGAAACACGTTTTAGGAGAAAATTGATTACTTTTTAAATAACAACAAATAAATATTGTTGCTGTTAATTTTGTTTACGTCATAGGGCCAATGTTTTGCTTTTTTTTATCACATCCTATTGTCTAACTATGAGGGCTATGCTCGGGGTCTGTCTGCGAGATCGTATCAGAAATGAAATGGTCCGTAGACGTACGGAAGTCACCGACATATCACAGCGGATTAGCAAGTTAAAGTGGTAGTGGGCAGAGCATATAGCTCGTAGAACTGACGGCTGATGGGGTCGAAAAGTTCTCGAATGGAGACCACGAATTGGCAAACGCAGCGTAGGAAGACTACAAGGTGGACAGAAGATATCATACAATGCAGGAAGACGTTGGATGCAGGCCGCTTCCAACGGTTCTTTTTGGAAATCCATGAGGGAGGCCTATATCCAGCAGTGGCTGGATATAGGCCTCCCTCATGGATTTCCTGGATTCTTGTGGCTAAGATGATGATGATGATGATGATATTGTCTAAACAACATTGACCGATTTAATGAATGAGCGATTTCTTCAAAATGACATACAATATTTTCCAGTTTGATTTTTTTCTTCAATAATATTATGTTGGTTTGTATACAGGTGCCCAGTTATACTCAATACGATGGTACCGCAATATGATCGAGTTTTACCGGTACGTGCCTAAAGAGTCACCAGCGACCATGGTCTTCCCTGTCGCAGAGATCAAAGTTGATGTAAGTGACAAACTGTATATACATCTTACTCAAGTTGTGAAATTGAATGAATTAGGGTGGTATTTTTCCATACAAAAGTATTTTTACCAATTATGACTGAAAAGAGTGGCTTGTTGCCACTAAAAAAATTGCTTGGTTTATAGTTTCTAATTATAAATGAAGAGACGTAGATGAGAAAAAAGCAGTCTATTTCTCATAAAAGTTAAAGATTATTAATATTTTTAGAAAATAAATTCGTAAAAAATAGTCATTAAGTCACATGATAGAACAATCAAAAAGTGTTACGTCACGGGCCACAATTTGTTGTTGATGTTTTCCAACAACAGAGCAGGTTAATATGGTAACTCCGTATTGTTTTGACACTTGACACAGATGTAAACAGTTTGATTTTGTATGGAGTTCGCACACTGTGACATCATTCAAGACGCCATGACACTATTCATAGTTTTCAAGGGAAATCTAAATTGTTTTTTTTTTAATACAAAATATGTAATGTCAATATTACTTTTTCTATAAAATATACGTTTTTTTGGGGTAAAATAGATATTATAGTATATAATTAACCAAGTTTTCAAATTTAGGCAACTAGCCTATTACTGTTTCACAATGAAATAATTTTGGTTGGTTTTAGTATCGACCGTTATTATTATTATATCTGGGGGCACGGTCGTGCCCCCGCCATGTGAGCGAGCGGGTACGTACGGCCGGGACAACCTTTGCACGAAGAGATTCGTCGGACTCGAAGCGATTTGTCGCATATTGTAACATTTATTTATTTACTAAAGTAAATTTTAGGTGTGTTTATATTTTATGCTTTTATTTGAAATTTTGAACTATTTTACGGAACTAATTCCATTATTTTTATGATTTTTAGGGTTCCGTACCCAAAGGGTAAAAACGGGAGCCTATTACTAAGACTTCGCTGTCTGTCTGTCTGTCTGTCTGTCTGTCTGTCTGTCTGTCTGTCTCCAGGCTGTATCTCATAAACCGTGATAGCTAGAAAGCTGAAATTTTCACAAATGATGTATTTCCATTGCCGCTATAATAACAAATACTAAAACTTAAAAAAAATTAAACATTAAGGGGGGTCCCCATACAATAAACGTGTTTTTTTCGTATTTTTTTGCTCAATATTAAAAACGGTAACAGGTAGATGCTTCAAATTTTCACAGAATATTTACTTGTATATTACCTTTCAAAATAAATAATTAAATAATAATAAAGTAAATATTAAAGGGGGGCTCCCATACAACAAATGTAATTTTTAAGCAATTTTTTGTCGATCTTAATTAACAGGTAGAAACTTGAATATTTGTAAGTAAATATTTAGAAATATATTAACTATAAAAATAAATACCTAATCTAATACATAAAAACTCACAAAATGAAAATAATCCGTGCATCTAAACGCGGTGCGAGCGCCGGTTTAGCGGGGTAGCGGGGGAGGTAACATCACGGAGCGAGCCATAGCCTCGCGTATTCGCGCGAGTGTCGTCATGTTGCCCGGATGTGTATCGAAAACCTACCTATAAGTTTGCAATTTACTACTTAAAATTTCGTTGATTTCTCGTTATTTTATAAACAGAACTAAACTTTGTAGTATTATAGATGATAGTACGGAACCCTTCGTGCGCGAGTCCGACTCGCACTTGGCCGATTATTTTTGTTATAAAATTTTGATAATAGGGAACGCTGTGACGTGTAGAAGTTGTCCTAGTACTGTTGACTAATCTTCCGTTTAGCTTATAAAATAATAATACCTAGTTTATGTATGTGTACAGTATTGTTTTTTATTTACTTATAGAAAATGACATCTGCAATAAAAGGATATGAAGTAAATGAGAAGATAAGTCAAAAATACTAGGCTAACTTTTAAACGTCGTCACTCCCCACTACAAATCTTTAAACTATGATAAAAAGTATAAGAATAACATCAATTACAAAAATATTGAAATTGGTTCTTTAAAATAGTGCAAATTTTCAAATAGAAGCATAAAATATATAACTAAAAATTACTTTATATACCGCATTACGCCAAGAATTGAAACAATCGGTGATATTGACAAGTTTATCGTTGTGATAAATTTATTACGCATATTTGGCAAGCTTAGAAAAGGCATTGAGCGTCATTTTCAATTAAACAGATTCTAATGCAAATTAAGTCATCTTGTCATAATTACTATTTTCTCCGTGATTTATTGGAAGATAATAAATTATACTTTGTTTTATAATTGCAATGTGGTTTTAAGCATGAAGTTTTTACAGGAAATATTTTTAATAGCAACACTTTATATAAATAAATAAATAAATATTGGTGGACATTTCACACAACACCATCTAGCCCAAACTAAGTAAAGTTTGTACTATGACAACTAAATGGCTGATAGAATACATATATACTTTTTTTTTGTAAATACATACTTATGATGCATAGAAACACCCAGACACAAAACAAACATCCATGCTCATCACACAAATGTTTGCCCTGGGTGGGGATCGAACCCACGACCTACAGCCCCACGTAGCGCTCGTGGCGTAGCTTGACTAGGTGTTCCCGAACGATCACCAATGTTAAGCAACGGACGGACTGGTCAGTCTTCGGATGGGTGACCGTGAGTGGCATTTCTTTCTGAGCGCTACCGTGGGTCGGATGACACGTTAAATTGTAGGTCCCGGTTGTTCAGCAATCGTCAAGCCAAGTCAGAGGCCTTTCGGCGGCTTAAAAACTCTGACAATAGGGCAGGCTACTCAGTCTATACGAACTTACTTTTTTAGCTCAGGAGGCAGCCGTACTACCACTGAGCCATGAGGTCTATCAAATAGATATAATCATTGTGATTACAGCGCACTCTGTCGGTAGACCACAATCTCTAAACGGACTCTTTCTGAATGAAAAGAAGTTCAAAGTCACGTATCGAGCTATGGAGAGGGTTATGCTTGGGGTTTCTCTGTGAGATTGAATTAGAAATGAAGAGATCCGTAGAACGAATACCACCAACATAGCATAGCATATTAGCAAGTTTAAGAAGCAGAGAGCAGTTTATGTGGCATGTAAAACTGATGGCAGATGAAGCCAAAAACTTCTGGAGTGGAGGACAATGCACCAGAAAGCGCAGCGTATGAATACCAGCCATATGGTGGACACAAATCTCATACAAGTGGATAGGAAGACATTGAAAGCAAGCCGCTTATAACCGACCTTTCTGGAAATTAATGGGGAATTATGTCTAGCAGTGGACTTCTTGTAGCAGAGATGATGATGATGATGAAAATATAAGCATTAATTAAATTAAACTAAAATTTACTTTCAGTTAAAATTTTCTTTAAAACATTAAAAATCAAAGCCTCAAAGAGCAAAGCACAACAGTATCGAAACATCCTCTTGTCGCGATTTGGTTTGCAAATGATCGTATAATCAATCAATCACTGGACTCCGTTTGCATATTTGGACAAAAGCTTCGATCGCGGATGCGGAATTCTCCAATTTCAATAACAAATACGATCAGTGAGGCGTGCGCTGGTGTTTGTGTAATCGCTTGTACGGACTACAATCATGGGTTTGATTGGGTTTCTTGTCAGGGGGACTTTATACTTCGAGCGCGGTGGGAATAAAGAATGAATTATATAAAATTATATTTTACTTATTGAAACTTTTTGATATGGTTAATCTACTACTATGGTTAATCGTGAATTTATAAGTTCATAGTTTAGATGCAATTATTCACCTTTGGTGGGCGATATATTCCACACATCAAATTGAAGAAAATGTTAAAACCATGAAACCATTGTCTTATTTTGGGAGAATTATTCAAAAATACTCCACACAGTGAGATGGGGTTGAAAAAAAACATTTTGATTCTCTGGACTTTTTGACACTGGCCCACTAGACCTTTGAGATATTATTTTTGCCCCTGGACCTTTTGACCCTGAACGCTCTATCTTCTATAAAAAAAAATCGTACAGTATTGTTGGCCACAACTATGTAAATATTACATTTATACTAACAAAATGCATCTTCTCACACTAGTTACTCACTACTATTTGGTTGTCACACTAGTTTTGTAAGTTTCTCTGGTTTGTTTTTTGTTTAAAAGTGTACAATAAAGAGTTTATCTATCTATCTTCCTGAGCTATAAGATCGTGGGTTCGATCCCCACCCAGGGTAAAATTTTTTGTGTGATGAGCATGGATGTTTGTTCTGTGTCTGGGTGTTTCTATGTATTATAAGTATGTATTTACGAAAAAAAAAGTATATATGTATTCTATCAACCATCTAGTTTCCATAGTACAAGCTTTGCTTAGTTTGGGCTAGATGGCGTTGTGTGCAATGTCCTCCAATATTTATTTATTTATTTATTTTATCTATCTATCTTCTCCTGACAGGTAGCATCATCAGACCAGAACAGGGTGACACTAACGGAAGTCGACAGAACCCTCACAGGAGAGTATCAGTGTGAGGTCTCAGCGGACGCACCTCTCTTTCACACTGACATTAAATCAGCTCAGATGGTGGTTGTTGGTAAGTCTAACGGATTTTTCTTATGTTATATAAAACTAACTGCACCTGCGCCGCTTGTCATCACTGAAACCAAAGGTTCACCCGCATAGTGGTGAAGAGCGGTCATGATAATATATGAAGATAAAATATAACCTATAGAAACCAGGTCCTATAGAATCTATGTGCCCAATTTCATAATTATTTTTTCAGCTATTTAGCTGTGAAAATAACAGATAGAGATACAGACAGAGTTACTTTCGCTTTTATAACATATCCTGAGAGTGAAATCGATAAACCCATTAATGAAAGGATAAAAATTATTCAATAAAAAATGAATTTTTGAAATGCGACTTCTAGTTTCTGCATAATTCGTGGACAAACATACAAACTTACATACACTTATGAAATTTGGCACACATGTTTAGAAGCTGGTATTGACTAACATATACAAAAATTGTGCAATTCTGACAATATTACAAACGTACAGGTCGAATAGATATCCTCCTTATTTTGGAAGTCGGTTAATAAGTGGTAATGAAGCGACGATGAAGCCGAGATAGCGAAGCTTAATATATACGGCACTTACTTTTTGATTAACTTAGGTATCACTTGAACAAGTGATCACGGTCGGTCTCGGCTACAGACGACAAGTGTTTTTCTTAAGGCTGTGTTCAAATTGCAGATATCTCTCTCGTGTATCTACATTTTTAAATATATAAAATCACTGAGTGGGTATTCTAAAAAAGTGAGAGATATTTTTGTTTATTTCGATAGGAGATATATATAAATATTCTTCCGTATTATCTTTTAATTGGCTGAAGAGTACCAAAATATATGTTTTTTTCTTCAAAATTATGTCGTCAAAATAAACGATACCTGAATAAAAGTTAATGCTCTCTTTTTTGTAGTATTTTTACTCATTTATTTTATATTATACTTAAAAATTTAATATGCGCTAGCAAATAAAAGAGTTATTTGATCACAGCCTTAAGAGTGAGTCCAATCTAGCGTATTTTTGGGTTGTGACTCACATTTTATCGGTTGTGTAATTTTGATTCAATTTAAAATGACAAATTATTTTGCGTCGTGTGGCACACGCATGACTTTTGCATGAACAATAATGCAACGTAAATTGCGCGACTCACTTTACGCGACTCACAAATCAAAAAAATGCGCTCGTTTCACCTCAGCTAAACAATCATTTACACCTACCGGACTAGGTTGGAGCATAGCGCAGCTCATTTTAAAATTTGATATATAATTTGGTAGATAAATTAAAGCGTAGAAGATTAAGTCAGCTTAGATGTCTTGCTTAGTCATACAGTCTGTGCTTGATCAAAAGTACCAATATCCAAACAAATGACGCAGAAAATGTAACGCTTGCGTTACTCGCGTTGCTAGCTTAGTCAAAAATAATATCAAATAGATAAATTAGTGCAACTTCCGAAATTTATCTCCCCCCTATTTCTTAATAGAAGTTCTGAACTTTAAACATGCTTAAACTCCAAAAGTTCGATTTAAAGAACAACCTTCGCGCCGCATCTGGAAAGTTCATTTAATTTGTTCCACTTTGAAAAATGTAGGGTAACACCGGGGCTTTTAGCGATCAACGTAAATAATTGTTTTCCGCCCGAAAAATGTGGATGAAACGAGACTGTGGGAGTGAATTTTACAGTTTCGCTAAAAAAAGGATAAAGTAAGAGTTTCGTACACAGGGTGGGTTTTTAGTGATACAGTGAGCATGCGACTTAATTTATATGAAAACCTTGCGTGCCATATTTTTGGTACCGACTGTGACGTGACACAAACGATTTTGTGATGGAATGTTCCATCCGCGCGAAATCTATTCAACCCAATGCATCCGCGCGCTTTTACGCTAGTAACTATAAGTAGTTGATAAAATATCGAATCGGAAGTATAATATCACCTGAAATTAAATAAATCTTGGTCGTAAACTGCGATATTTTATCGTACTTGTCAACAAGTACACTAGGTACATACACTTATCTATATTATTACTTATATATAGAAGTCTATGGATACAGATATACCTATATATATGAAATGAAAGACATGATACCCGAATGCATAAGACCGATTTTCGCACTGTAACCTTCAATTGTGTTACTCTTGACATGCTTTTGAGTATACGTTTTTTGAGAAAGTATGCACAAAGCTATTGTGACAATAAAATATGTAGTATTTTTACTGTAGCAAAAACTTCATAATATTTACTATTTAAATATTTATTTACGTGAACATTCTTTGGAATACTTTTTAACCCCCGACCCAAAAAATAGGTGATAACACCCATCTTCTCGGATCGGGGGTTAAAAAGTGTTCCAAAGATCCAAACTTATAAAAGTTTGGTGTTTATCTGTGGCATTGTAGCTCTCAAACGGATAGACCGATTTTGATCTATTTTGTTTGAAAGAAGATTAAATCGAAAGCGTTCTTAGCTATGTTTCATTACAAACGGTTTATCCGTTTTTTTTTGTCGGGGGTTTTTGAGGTGTGATGTATAAGTTGTTGAAAAAATAATTATTTGATACGAAAACTGTTGGAAGGTATAAAAACACGCTGTGAAGACAAATCTAACGAAGTCTCGCACATCAAAATCGGTCAAGCTGTTTAGATTTTAAGAGGTAATATAAAAATATACGACATACATACATACCTTCCTTCATACATACATTCACTCGATAGACATAACCGTCTTTCATAAAATTGTAATATCGCTGTCTTAAAATAATAGCTAAATACAACCATGTGTACGGAAATAGTTAAAACTTGTTTTTTTTTATCTAATTTAGTCAGTCACTTAGTAAATTAAGGTAGCTACAAAATTCGCTGTATGTAACCGCCCTTAATAAAAAAAGACGGGGTAAATTACGAACTGGTAAATTGCCTAAATGTCTTGTTACTCCAACCAATACAGCGTACAGCTTTTTCTCTGAAATTTTGAATAATAGATTTTTTCTTTTCACGAAGAAACTTTTGTTGTTTTGTTTCATTTAAAAAAATCATATATTTTTCTTCATAAAACCTATAAATTTGTACCTAAATATTTTGTTTGGTCGATTGCTGTTTGAAGTTAGTTTATTTTTAAATAATTGTGTTAACTTTCATATCAAATACGTTATTTTTAACGTAGATTTTTTCTAATTCAAACTAAAATGTTTCGATACTTTTTTTTTTCTAGCAATAGGAACTCCAGCTGCGTTCCGAATTATGCAATATTTCAGCTTGCCTAATAAAAGGCTTCAAACGGAGAGAATATTACGAAAACAGACGGCGTGTTGAATTACATCTGTGCTTGCTTTCCATTTCGAGATTTGATTTCGACGAAACAAAAAGGCAATGTTGCCAGTTAACAAATTAGGGATTGTTTTTTTAAATTGGCCGTTTGCCGCAATGGGGTGTGTAAAGTATTTTCTTAGGTACCTATTTGATGTTTCTATTCAAAACTTTTAACTATTTTAAGTTAACAAATATTTTTTTTGTGATCAATGTTGTTTTTATATTTTTTTAAGTTCTGTAGTGGTGAACGCAAAACCTGGCCTAATACGCCTCATGTTTCCAATTAATTTATGCCCTCTTATTTCAGATTGCGTTGACCCGAAACGTACTTATAACGTCACATTCTATAATAAACAAAAAGCAACACTGTATACCTACACAAACTAGGCCTTTTTATCTTCTAAGATAAATGGCAAAAGTAGTCAAAAGTACTAGCAACATACACGTCACAGCGCTCTCGTCTAAAAAACTTTAATAAATGATTAAAAATATCTAAAAATAAAATAAAAATAAAAACATTATTGATCTACGATTGACCACCAACTCGCCTGATGTTAAGCGACGGTATGGCCGAGGATGGAGCTCGTCGATCTAGAAGATATGTATCATCAATCACTTTTTTTTAAATTAATAATAAAATAGTAAAAAAAAAACAAATAAAACCATATATACAGACCTTAAATTGTCTTTCCATACCCCATTACCTACTGCCTGTATAAAATAAAAATAGCAATATAAAAAAACTGATCAAGAATGTGTTATTATGTGTTGTCGTAGATTTTGTCCCTACATGTATCGATTCTCCAAACTAATAAGTGTTTATGATAATCTCCTTACGTCAGGGGCTGTTTTCTTCAATGCAATTTCACAACTTTACACAACTTGGTGCCTTCTACCTACTATTAGCCTAAAACCGCTAAAAAGGGGGTTGTTTGCTGTGGCGTGATTTGCTGGCCGATTTTTATATTATTTGCTAAAACATGAGTACCAGTATGAGTAAAATTATTAGTAATATTAGTTACGGAAATACGATTAGGATAATAAGATTACAGCGCGCTATATGGAGGGACCACAATCTCCGAACGGATTCTAGTCTATTTCTGAATTAGTTTTTTTTTTTACAGAACCGCCACTAATAAGTCCGAACGTGTCATCGGACCGGATGTCGTACGTGGGTGGTGACCACATAAGCGTGAACTGTTCCTCGCCGCCCTCGCTACCAGCTGCCAATGTCACGTGGTACGTCAATGAACAAATGGTGAGTTATAAACACTTTCATTTATTTTCTAGATTTAAAATATTGGGAATATTTGGTAATGGGTATTTTTTTTATTGAACCCGTAGGTGTTCAAAAGGGTCGTTGTTTTGTTCGGCGTTCTGCGTTCAAGATTTGAATAATTCTTGAATAGAAAATCTTTGGCTACTTTTCACTACTTTTTCTACTCTTTGGCACCGTTCACATCCAGAGACCTTTTTATCCGTAGGTTAGGTTAAAGGCTAGTTAATAAAATAACGTCAGATACAGATATACGTCAAACTTGACTTGACTGGCCTTGTGGCTCAGTTGGTAGTGTGTTTGCGTCTACCTGCTGAACTGAAAGGTCGTGGGTTCGATCCCCATCCAAGGCAAACATTTGTGTGATGAGCATGGATGTTTGTTCTGTGTCTGGGTGTTTCTATGTATCATATGTATATATTTACAAAAAAAAGTATATACTTATGTATTCTATCAGACATCTGGTTCCATAGTACAAGCTTTGGGCTAGATGGCGTTGTGTGAAATGTCCACAAAAATATTTATTTACTTATAACACCCCTCTTTTTGGGTAGGAGGTTAAAAAAAGGTTCAAGATAGTGTTTTGTTTTCAAGACTACAAAAATTTTAATTTTATTCTGTTAAATTGCTATCGGAAATATTTAAAAACTGAAAATTATAGATATTTTAATGGACCGTCACCAATATAAAATAGGGTTTTTGAAAGTTTAATAGCCCAAACTAAGCAAAGCTTGTACTATGGAACTAGATGGCTGATAGAATACATATATATATATACTTTTTTTTGTAAATATATACATATGATACATAGAAACACCCAGACACAGAACAAACATCCATGCTCATCACACAAATGTTTGCCCTGGGTGGGGATTGAACCCACGACCTTTCAGTTCAGCAGGTAGACGTAAACACACTACCAACTGAGCCACAAGGCCAGTCAGTAAATAAATCAATAAACTAATAATCCATGGTAGAATAATTGGCGATATGATAATACTAGCTGCGCCCCGCGATGTTACCCGCTGTTTTACATTATATCAAAGGAGTTATCAGTTTCAGATTAAAAAGTAACATATGTGTAAATCGAGGGTGTCAGTTACTTCCATACCAAATTTCATCAAAACAGGATTAGCCGTGTAAGTGTGAATAAGTAACAAACATACAAACACACTCACAAACTTTCGCCTTTATGATATAAGTGCGATACAACATGACTAAAATGAATAACTGACAAAAAACTGAAATGATTTATGTCTCGTGCTTCCAATTATCAAATTTAAATTATGTATATCTCGTGCTTCCAATTATCAAGATGTAATTTTTTTTATTCATAGGTGCCCGGTTTCACGGCAAATCACGTTTTAAACTACAGCAACGGATACGCATCCAGTTTAGCCACCCTAGAGCTGGAAGCTGCTGTCCAATCTCCAGTGCCTACGTTGATGATTCGGTAACTAGAATTGTGTTTTCTATTTCGTTGCCATCTTCTCAAATAAACATGGATAACAGGCTTATAGAAATGTAGGTAATAAGGAATTATATGAATTATGCTTGATAGTATGTATAAGTATTTTATATTTATACATACAATCACGCCTATTACCGTAAGGGAAGTGTTAGGCAGATAATCACAGACCGTGAGGTTGTTTGACGCCACATTTGACCATCATCATCATCTCAGCCATAAGAAGTCCACTGCTGGACATAGGCCTCCCCCATGGATTTCCAAAAAGACCGATTGGAAGCGGCTTGCATCCAGCGTCTTCCCGCCACTTGTATAAGGTCATCTGTCCATCTCGTGGCTGGTCTTCCTACGCTGCGCTTGCCGGTACGTGGTCTCCACTCGAGAACCTTCCGGCCCCATCGGCCATCAGTTCTACGTGCTGTGTGCCCTGCCCACTGCCATATCAACTGGCTAATCCTCTGTGCTATATAGGTGATTTTTGTACGTCTACGTATCTCTTCATTTCTGATTCGATCTCGTAGAAAGACTCCTAGAAAGAAAGATGTGGAACGTCTTCAGTTCCACATGCAACACACAATTTCTGAACTATTCCTGTTTCCCAGATGTGAAGCATCAATCTTCGATGTGTGGAGTGCGACGAGCCACACGCTTATACTGCGGGAACGCAGCGCCAACCCCGCATCTGCTTTAGGAAGAAGTTTTACAGGTATCATAGTTTTTGCTTATTTCATATCTAAGGTCCATTGATTATGAAGGTTAAATTCACAGACATAGTAGATGAATCATGTATTTATATGAAAACCTTGCGAGCCACATTTTTGGTATTGACTGTGACGTGACACAAACGATTTAGAGATGGAATGATCCACCCGTGCGAAATCTATTCAACCCAATGCATCCACGCGCTTGTACGCTAGTAACTAATTGACAAAATATCGAATTGGAAGTATATATCACCTGAAATTAAATAAATCTTGGTGTCGTCAACTGCGATTTTATATCGTACTTGTTGATACGCTAGGTACTTACACTTCGGGTATCTAGAGAAGTCTATGGTTAAATTGTATTACATACATTCAAACATAAATTATGCTGCATTATTATGCTGCGCTCGAGCCTTTGAGTGAGCAGATTTCCAAGGAAATATAATTATATTAAATGTCAATTTTCTTTGATTTCTGATAAGTCTGAGAGTAAGATATATCTTAGCAATAAATTACGAACGTTTTATGACAGAAAAAATAACATTGCATAAAAAGCAATGAAATTTAGGTTCTATATTTATCTGTTAAACTTTTTTTTTTTTTTTTTTAATAAATACAAGTCTGGTAAAAACAAAAGAACACAAAAGTGAAACAAGAACAAAACAAACCAAGACAAAAGTAAATAGGCATCTTAAATATAAGCGTACGCGTTCTATTTTCAATCACAATATCGCTTTAATCGAGTAAATTGTGGCCAACCTTAGATCATTTAATTGTAAATAATTATAACTAAAAAAACTCAAGCAATCGACTTCTCATGGATGCCGTTGTCAGAATTGGACCAAATTGAAATAGGAACACACGGAAACCACCAGCTTTCAAATAAAAAAAAATATCATCAAAATCGGTTCACCTAGTCGAAAGTTCTGAGGTAACAAACATAAAAAACGACAACGAAAACGAATTACAGTGAATTGAGAACCTTTTCCTTTTTTGAAGTCGGTTGAAAAGCAATTGTAACATTATTGTCAAAGTAGACTGTGTTCAGATTTATCGTTTTTAGTCAATTATATCTTCAAAAACGTTGAAATACATAAACGAGATAGAGAGTTCTTTCAATCGAAACTTGTTTTTGAGGTTCTACAATTAAAATTTTTTTTTGGTCGTCGGGAACTTTTGAATAAGAAGTAATTTCCAAAAAAAGGCGAAGTTTGCTGGGCACCATTCACAGACCGATTTTGATAATACTAAAATATATAGCTAAATTGTTTGATACTTAATTCTAAACAAGAATTTAAAATATACGCAAAATCGATTTGGGAATTGTCGAGATAAAAGATTATGAAATCTCGCTTGTAAAGAGGAGAATTTGGCTACAAGGCCAAATGTCGCGGCCGATTTTCAGGATATTTAACAGAAACATTCGTTATTCAACTCTGAATAAGGTTTTTGAATATGAGCAGTAGACCTCGCGAGCTCAAACTTTTTTGCAACAAGTACTATTGCAAAAAGTTTGTGCTCGCGAGGTTTGTTTTTCGTAAGACTACCAGTTTTATTTATTTTACTTTTTTCAGGAGCAGCTGCAGATACCCGCCTGCCTACTATACTGGTGTTGTTACTACAATTCTTTCTTCAATTCCTGTTACAAACATACACAGTCATCAGATAGCTGTGTATATAGATATACATTGTTATTTATAATTATATTAATTGTATAAATTGTCTCAGGGTTAATACGAGTAATTTGTGTACATTGTATAGTATGTTATTATGGTATCCTATCTATCGGAAATGTTTTTGTCCTATTCTTGATTGTTTGAATTCATTTCATAAAATTATTTGTTTCTAGATGTTTTACTCGTATTTGACACAAATTTATGTCAATATTAGTTTGTTAATAGTTTGTTCTATTAGTTTGTTTGTTTGTTTGTTTGTTTCAATTACTCGAACAACTAGTAGGGTAGGTTTGTCTTTGACACAACCCGGAAAATTTATGATTTTGGATTGTTAATCGAATAAGTTGTATTTTAAAATGTGGAAAAGAAAATCGTTTATGGAGAAATAATCTTCAATGTTTAGTATTCCGGGTCATAAATTGATATACAAGGTATTCGAATTGGACACCTTGTATATATTTATCGATATATATTTTAATTAACAAAATATTTTATTTTCCACGAAAAATAATAACAAAACGCAGAAAGGAGATGTTTTGATTGATATATTCTGCAAGAAAGAAGACCGGCAATAAATGAAATTTATTTGCCCTTATTTTGATTGCTTACAATATTAATTTTGCCAACAAGAGCCCAAAAAACTCAATAATAAAATTCCCGCAAAATTATTTTCATGAAACTTGTTACTAAATCTATTTTATTATGTTTAAAAAATATTTATAATGTTTTCTTAAAGTCATTGTTTTATATTTTTATCGTTATATTTTATTTAACCTAATATTTTATACAAAAAATTTACGTGACAGAAAAATGATAAATATACGTTTTAAATACATATTTTATAATGAGTTATACACACCCCAAAATTTTGTTTGTACCTATGCCTTGTTGAATACGTAATCTTGTTTTTTAATTAAGTTAATTTGTTAATTCTAAATACAATTAAATTTGGTCATTAGATTTTACTATTAATTTTATTGTTAACATAGACTGATTTAGGTTAAAAATGTAAATATAAATTTCGTTTGTAAATATTTGATAGCGTTCATATTGTCACCATGTTTTAATAGGATTAAATATAAACTCATAACAATAATTGAACATTTTAATACTATAACAATAATAATATAAATAAATATTAGTGATGTATACAAAAGAAAAAATCTGAAGAAACTAAATACGTTTGAACTGTTTAATAATAAATATTGTCTTCAATAGCCATGAATCTAAGAATCTTAGTCAGTAAATATAATTGAATGTTACAATTGAAAAATAATTGATTTTACGTCAATAAATTTTATTTCCACTTAGAAAATTACACTCTTTTTAGTGCAGACGCTAGTAACTATTTCCATTATTATTATTTTCTGGATTACGTAATTAGGATATGATTTTTATACTGTGTATGTTTATGATGGTTTGTAAGTATGTACCTGTGTTCTTTAATAACTACTAACCCGATTTAAGCGAACGAGGATTGACATCCCGTTTGTTTAAGCGCCTTGACCTATGTCCTTTTCGCTGTGTAATTTGTGTTTTAGTTAAGGTGTAAACAATAAAGAGTTTATCTATCTTGACACGACTAAGACAATCCGGATGTCACAACTAATGTGTCACAATAAATCGAGCGTATTATAATATTATTGTAAGTCGACGAGCTCCATCCTCGGCCACACCGTCGCTTAACATCAGGCGAGTTGGTGGTCAATCGTAGATCTATCTTCTATAAAAAAAAAAGTTTATTTAAAGAATAATTTCAGTTTAATATAGTTTAATAAACTTTTGTAAATTTCAGTTATATAGTACCTAGGCGACCGATCTCCATTCAGATTTTGTATGACTGAAAATATGAGCGTTCACTATCCTAGCAAGATCGATTTATTGTCCCCTAATCTACCTATAAACCAAATTTCATGAAAATCATTGGAGCCGTTTCCGAGATTCCGATTATATATGTATATATACAAGAATTGCTCGTTTAAAGGTAATAATATAAAATGATAGTATTTATACAAATACTTTAAATATAATTTTGGAAGAGAATATGTGTCGAAGTACTAGGACGTAGTCAGGTTTTAGTTTCTGAACCTATAATTTGTCCACTTATAAAATTATCATTAAGATGATACGCCACGCATGCGGTGGGAAATTCAGTTTGCCCTGGCGGCCAACTCAGATAACTTTTGGAAGTAAGCATAATTTTCTATGATTTGGCAATCTGTGATTATTCTCTATATTATCACGTCAATTTATTTACCAATAGTATATAGTGTTATTTATGTTAAACTAGAAATAATTTTACAAATTCAAGCGACTTCTCGGTTGAATTAGGCAATGAGATGCATTATCAATAGTTAAATTGGCACGATAATTAGATAAATCAGAATAGTCTTACATTGTCGCAAATATTGTGATCACATGCACAAGTTACCCGAGTAAAAATACTGTATTAAATTTGAATTTTTCGCCGCATATCTGACGTTGGCCCTTAATTACTTACCCTTATTATTATAAGTAAGCTTTCGTTCTGCACGTAGACATAAACGGCCTTACCGAAAATCGTTACTTAACTTTAACCATCATCTTAAATTATCTGTCTTCTTTCCGCAAGTGTCATTACGTGTCAGCGAGAAGTTGACAAAATATCTTAAGCATTGCTTAAAGTTAAGTAACGTTTTTCGGTAAGGCCGAAAAATGTTAATAATTATGATTGTTTTTGTTACTGTTTCAAACCTTTAAAATGTTGTTTTTTATAAAAATTTGTAAAATATATATAGGTATTAGGTTTTTAAATTTAAGGCGTTGCATTCCAGGTACGTTAGAATTACAATGTGAATGCATCACCTTAAGTAAATAATTGGTAAGCGATTAAAACAATTGATGGTGCATAAAATTATTGCAATTCACAGAATAAAAAAATAATAAATGTGTGTTGCCATAAAAATCTGTTGAATTTACGGTGAAGGTAATTGTTGAAATAATTTCTATTTTTATTTACTAAGAAAGTTTTTACAAGAAATAATAATAGTAATGATATGGTTAAATGTTAGTTAAATTTTTTTATTTCAGTTTAAACAATAATAAACTTAACGTATTAAAGCTTGACTTAAAAATACTATCATTTTAAAATTAAAAATTAAATTATAATTTAAGTAATCTTTTTTAAAACTTTTACTAGACCTTGACTGTAACTATACTAAGGGTTTGACGGAATGGATAAAAAGTGAAAACAAACTAAGCGGCGTGAAACTTACTAAAATAAAAATAAAATGTGGTTTCAAACTGCTGAATAGTTCGAGCGTACTTGAAATAAACTGTATCGTATATTGAGTTCATTAACCTCTTTTTGATTTTGCGTACCCTTACCACAAAACCCTGCAAATAAAATTTAGTCAAATTTTATTCTGTCAAATTTAAGAACGGAATTGAAATTTTACACTCATTTTAAAGTACTTGTAACACATTCAACTGAAAGTGATTTTAGTGAATAATGTACCAAATAAACGATGAAATAAAGTTGTGGACACATATTATAATCTTTTATTTCTTTACATTCTAACGAAACGAGGTGAGTCGTCGCCATGGCACATTGGTCTTTTTTTTTAATTCGAAAATAGGCCTGCAGTTGACCGCCAACTCACCTGGTGTCACCTGGTGGTCTATTTATCGCGAGTCAAACCTGCCCCCGCATTCTGAATTCATTCGGTTTTGGAATCGATTCATCATCATCATCTCAGCCATAAGAAGTCCACTGTTGGACATAGGCCTCCCCCATGGATTTCCAAAAAGACCGATTGGAAGTGGCTTGCATCCAGCGTCTTCCCGCCACTTGTATGAGGTCATCTGTCCATCTCATGGCTGGTCTTCCTACGCTGCGCTTGCCGGTACGCGGTCTCCACTCGAGAACCTTTCGGCCCCATCGGCCATCAGTTCTACGTGCTATGTGCCCTGCCCACTCCCACTTCAACTTGCTAATCCGCTGTGCTATATCGGTGACTTTTGTACGTCTACGTATCTCTTCATTTCTGATTCGATCTCGTAGAGAGACTCCGAGCATAGCCCTCTCCATAGCTCGTTGCGTGACCTCGGGAATCGATTCGGAATCTATATATTTGCGTCTCTGTCATTGCCATAGAGAATAACAGAGACGGAAATATAGATTCTGAATCGATTCCGAAATCGAATGAGTTCAGAATACTGGGACTGATCTTATTGGCATAGGACGGAGGCAGCAGAAAAGGTAAAAAAGAAAAAGTCATCAAAAATGAAATGAAATGAAATGAAATGAAATGAAATGAAAATTATTTATTCCAGATGTAAATCCATATCCATCAAATTAACAAATCATAAAATCAATTAAATTAAGTTAAATTAAATAAAATTTAAAATAAAATTATATATAAGAATAAATAAATGAATTAAATTGGGATAAAACATCTAGCCTCGTCACTAGTAAAATAAGCCGGCTAAGTACGAGTTTCACTCGCAAACTAAGGCTTCCTGAGTCCTATGCATAATACATGAACACTGAAATCATGTCTAATTACTCAACAAAATGTGCTTTATATCTAAGAATAATTCTAACTTCACATATTTTCTACAGCAAAAACAGCCAATGGCATTCACAATATCAAGAACATAATATCAAGTTCTAGCAAGTAAGTGTTACAGACCTATTTTGTTTATCCAAAGAGATTTTAACACTACCGTTTACTCTCATATAAGGATAGGAGGTTCTCAATGCGACTATTTTTTTTTGTTTTTTTTTAATCTTTGTTACCTCATAACTCTTGCCTGGGGGAACTGATTTTGATGATTATTTTTTAATTTGAAAGTTGGTGCTTCCCATTTCAATTTGGTCCAGTTCTGACAATGGCATCTGAGAAGTTGGTTGCTTCAGTTTTTTAAACTATAATTATATAACTATTTTGTTCGCTTTTCAAGTAATATGTAATATTTTTGTTAGTCATTTTCTTTCATCATGAGAGCATGTTTGCTATGAAAAATTAAATTACTAAAAATAATTAAACAGTTACGACGTTATATAAGAAAGACGTATTGCAACGTTTGCCCGTCTTTCTGTGGGAATATAACAATTGTTTGTATACGTCTCTCTACGTTATGCAGTAGACTGCATTGCTTTTAAAATCGAGCCATAAGTTCTCTAATATCAGGGCCCTTATTCCGTAGGACCATCGGTCGCGTAACCTAAATTTGACGTGGGTGCGTCTCCAATGAAAACTAGACTTTGGCTTCTTAAACTTAAGGCTAATTTTCATTGTCAATGTACCCACGTCACGTTCACGTAACGCAGCCGATGGTCATACGGAATAAGAGCCCAGTGGCGTAATCGTAATCTCGTAAATCGTAATCGCAGGAGCAGCGTTGCGTGTGAGCATTACCGACTAGAATAAAAATATTTATAACTCATTCTACAGTATATATAAGACCATCTCAGTAAATTTTCAACGAAATAATATTTTTCGCCAATAATAAAAATCTTTCTTATTAATACCCATTTCTTTTTCTATTCAAAAGAATTACTTCCTCTTTTCTTCCATCGCCTTCTGAGCTTGTTCGAATTTGCTCATCGGTAGATAGCCATATTAATTTCTTTGTGTAAACAATTTAGTGTGAACTTTTCCAATAAGCGCTTTTAATACAATTTTGAAATAGAAATTACATTTGAAGTATTTAAAAATGGATCGCAAATAAAGTATACAAAGCGTAGCGATCGTTCAGCAGGCTTAGACAAGTCGCATCGCTTCTATTTCTACAAACGCTTACGTTTCAAAATGAAAACTGTGACGTGGCGTCACGTGACATTTCGCATATGGTACATTTATTTTTCTATTCTATTGGCGTTCACGAATCGAATTTTCCGTGATCCGTGATCGAATTTTAAAAACGGATCTGGCGTTCTTTATAGAAATAAAAAAAAAGTTGTCTGTAAAGTCGGTTTACGGACGATAATTTTAGGTGATAACGATGCGTCACAAGCCGAACGCTTAGGCCGATCGTGCCTCTCTATCGCTTGTTCCGCGCTCTCGCTTGCACGCTCGGCTCAGGCGGAACGTGACAATGAGACATGCTTTACGGCGTTCATCGATTTATAAGACGTTATCACGTCAAAAAAGTCCACGCCATGCCTCAGACTAGGCCTCAGACTTTCCATTTATACCTACTATAATTTAAATAAATCATCAAACAAACAAAGAACTCTAAAAAGAAAAACTCTTAAAGACGGATCTAAAATAAACCAACAATATTTCCCTCAGTTTTATGAAAGTGAGTCTACTAAGGTACCTTAATGCCATTAAATCCCACAACAAAGATCTCAAAGGCGTCACTTCTAAGCTCTGCGACTTCGTTACCGAATCGGTTCTATTGAAGGAACGCCAAAAACAATAGGATATTCTAAAATGGCGAACAGGGTTGCCTTATAATATTGAAAAAAAAATATGTTTGTGTATTTGACTATGATAAGCTTAATAATGATTTTCTTTGTTCAGATTTTATCGCATCTCAGAAATAAATAAAAATAATAGATCAATAATCTATTAGAGGATATTTTTCACACAACACCACCCAGCTAGCCCCAAACTAAGCGAAGCTTGAACTATGGGAACCAGGCTGATAGAATACACATGTATTAGTATATTGTTTATTTGTATATATATATATACATATATATATATATATAATATATACTAGTTGCCCGCCGCGACTTCGTACGCGTAAGAAAATCGTTCATGTCATGCTCCTACCCGCACTCAATGCACCCCCGCCAAACTAATGCTCCAGGACCACATCTGCCCTGCTCGTGTTTCGCTCCTAGCACAATCTCGCCGCACTGCCGTCCTGCTTCAACCAAACTTCTGACCCAATCATTAATGTCGAGTCAGAGGTCAAACGTAGATTTATGTATTTGAATAAAGCTAACTCTCATCCCTTTCAAGGCCCGTTTCTACCCTGCTCCCAAACTGTTCCTGTACTGCTCTTCCCGATCACTCTCACACAATTTCCACCCTACGCTCACTCGCGATTCTGCCTCACACCTGTCCCACTCCTTTTTCTAATACTAAATATAATTCCACCCCACTTCCTTTGACAGCAGAGAGAATGTGTATACCATTAGCGCTGAACCTATGCTGTCAAAACCACCCCTCTTCCACCAACCTTCCAACTTCTACTCCTCAAAAAAAAAATAGACTAAATAGTTATAACCACAACTCAAGAATAATGTAGCATTCAAAAAGAATTTTTGAAATAGGTCCAGTAGTTTTTGACTTACTCTTTATATTAGTTTATATGAAAGGCTAGACTGATGTTTTAACTGTTTTTTTTTATTGATGAATATCATATTTTTAATACGTCGTAATATTATGTCGAGGGATGTAAAAATGTGCGACTGTTAAAAAGACGAATTAAACGTGCATTTAGACAGGTAAAACGTGAAATAGACAAATACTTACAAAAAGGGGTGCGTTTGTGTATTTAACAAAATGGATTTCAGTTCAATCAATTTTTAAGTATAATACTGGTGGACACACCTACCACCGTCCAACGGTACACAAAATTGGGTAAGTCATTAGGTTAATTACTCTAAATTACGGGTAAAATAATTCTTACTGTCTCTAACAAGGAAATGGTTCTTTTTTATTGTTTGTGTAGAGAAAATTCTATCAACATAACCACAAAAATAATGTTTTTTTTTTTAACTTTAAACATACACTGTTAGTAATAAACATGTTTCAATTGTCGTAAGCTATCAGAGTCATGTAAAGGGTAGGTTAGGAGGATAGGAGTAAAATTGCGCACCAGCCGCCGCGACCGCGCGGCTCAAGCAAGGTCACCTCGACGGTACAGCTGTGCGTAGAAGTAGTGTCTATAATAAGGGTAGAAAAAAAATGAAATTCTATTTTTTGTCATATCTCTACCGATACATAGGGTTAGATAGGGTTACGGTTACATAGGGTTAGAAGGAAGGGTATTAAAGGATAAGAAGCATTGCAATATTTGCTTGCAGTGACAAAGGGAGAGGGGGGGGGGGGTCTGCCCATTACCACGTAAACACCAATTTCTCTCAAGTCCCTTAACTATTTTAATTTAATATTAAGAATGATAGATGTTAGATTTACGTCTTTGTTTTTATACAAAATACATCATCTACATTTAATCGACAACCTGATGGTAAGCGACGGTGTAGTCGAGGCTATCTTCAATTCTACGATCACACGTCTAGAGCACGTCGATCAGCACGTCCACTGCTGGACATAGACCTCCCCCATGTATTTCCAAAAGTACCGATTAGAAGCGGCTTGCATCTAGCGTCTTACCTCCACGTACTTATCTAGAATATATCTATTCACTGTAGCCTTAAAAATGTATTAAAAAACTACAAATGTATCTAAGTCTCTTGCTTTCAAAAGCAAGTCTGATTGAGGTCTTCGTCTATTAAAAATTTAATTAAAAGTAAACAAAATAGGTAAACGTTTGTTAACTTGAAATAAACCTGTTTAATGAAAAACATTATTTCATTGGAAACGGTTTGTAGCCCGTACAAAAAAGTAAGCCGGTATGTACCGCATAATTTCATCACTAACTCTCAGCCGTATATTTTCTCTTTGAAGAAACAAAACACGCTCAGTACAAATCACGCTCCCGGCCCCTCCTGAATTATTCACAATTCATATGGGCAATAAATAGAACGAATGGAAAAATAGAACAGGTGAATATAATTTTTTCTCTCGTTTTTGTTCGCTCGTTCGTGAATAGGACGGCTGCGAGAGAGTGATAATAATTCATCGATTGTTTAGCGCTAACAACGCGTGTGAATAGGAGCCTTGTTGGGGGTTTAGGGTACCGCGGTTCAAGAAACTCCATAAAAAAGTGATTTTCACTTTATTTTCGAAATAACACGAAATAAGTTTTACTATTCACTCGCCTGATGAAGTGGTTAAGGAAAGAACATGATGTTCTAGAGAAAACTCAATTTATTCTAACCTTGATTAAAAGATTGTAGTTTTCTGATTGTAGAAACAGGGGTGTTTTCAGGGAACTCCATTTCTGCGCAGTATACTCAGTAAAAATCTAGATCTAAATCGCTGAGTACGGATTTTTGGGCATTCATTTGGGAGATCAATGTAGAAGCAGTAGATTCTTATCAGATGGTAGTTTAACTCACCTATTATGTTGCTTATCATTTGTCATAATTCCGACTTGGATGAAACAAGTAGCTCCTTAGTCATTCCTGTTTATGTATGTATATTCCGTTTTATAACATACTAATACGGAACTCGAGCAGTACAATTTTACCTCTCGCTCAGCGCTCTACGTAAATTCATTGTCAAGAATACACATTTCAGATATTATACTTTAAATGGGTTTGTTGAATGGGTAATTTAGAACAGTTTTTTGAAATGGTTTTATTGTGTTGCCGCTTTGATGAGGTCGGTACGAGTTTTTAAATACACAAATAGGTACCTATGAGGTCGTGCTTAGTCATATTTGGGGATCTGACAACCTATATACACAAACCTTGAGAAGGCAGAGATAGAAGAAGTTTCTGGGGAGGGTTGCCTCCGGCAAATAGAGATACATGGGGCGGTCCTATGGGAGAACTCGGTGCCTTCCATCAAAAACACAGAGGCTGACCATCGACGGTTTAGTCGGCCCTAATCCTACAGAACCCAGTTGCACTCCAATGCACAATGCAAAACGTGAAAAAGGTAAAACGTGAACTTAAGTAAAATGGTGAAGAAGTATTTAAAATAAATGTAAAGAGAAGAGAAAGTATGTGGGTAGTTTAAATCCTAACTCGATAGTAGGTAAACAGTGTTTCGACCGCACTCGATTTCAAACTTTGTCAAAAGGGTTCCAAAAGGGTTTTAATTGTTAACAACAATTATACCAAATTACGGTCTATTAAGCAGTGACCAGATTAAAGGCCTTCTACAACTATTTGTTAAGCCTCGTTGGAGGCCTTCATGGAAATTTGTAGGTATCGTTTAAATATCTGTGATGTTTCTGATAGTTATAGCTCAGAGGTGGACCCTGTAGCTGGCTTGTTTGCTAGCAATCCGTTTTAAGAATTCCGAAATAAAAAGACGCCTTTTAATTTCGCCATGTCTGCTTATAACTCAGAGATGAGAAGCATTTATATAGTAGTAATAGTTGTGTTACTTTATTGTTAATTTGGCAAATAGATTTAATGTTTTCTATAAGGTTTGAGCGATTTTAAAAGCTTTTATTTAACTTGCAATGTATGTATATACACAAACTCCAGTGGTTATCTAATTACCATCAGCTGTTATTTCACTAACCATCACTTACTTCAAGACTTTGGGTCCGTGGGGACCGGGAGCTCATCTAAATTTCAAAAATCTGATCTGATCGTTGCGACGCGTGACCAAAATACTGGCGCGTATTTGGCCCAAAGCATAAGCATTGCCATTCAACGTGGCAATGCGGACAGCATGCTGGGTACGCTGCCAACTGGTAGTGGGTTTGAGCATTTGGATTATCTTTAGACCTTTATCGGTCTGGGGTGATCGATGTGCTTTTTGTGTAGTAGTTGTCTGTATATTGTTGTGTTGTAGTTAATAAAAAATGTATATATGTATGTATGTATATATGTATGTATGTATGTAAGTATGTTAGTTCGGGTGGAATCTTTGAACTCAATTTTGAAGTAGATATCTTCAACCGATTGAGCTGAAATTTTGTATACACGTTTAGTTTGAATGACAATGCACGACATGGTGTGTGACATCATTTTTACTCATTGAAAAGAAACAAATTTTAACGGATTTATCACGCAGGTATATTTTAATTTTATAATCTGACATTTCGAACACTGCAGCGTCCATGATCACAGGCGGTAGTAATTAATATTTACATAATAAAAAAGACAACTGTCATCTAGTCTCACCAGTGACCACGGACGCTGCAAAGTATTCGAAACGTCAAGTCATAAAATTATGTAAAATATACGCGATAAATCCGTTAAAATTTGTTTTATTTCAATTAACAAATAGATAATAAGTCAATTATTGTCAAGGGATTTCCTTTGGGTGTCTTTTCAAGTCTACAAAACTCCATAAAGAATCCACCAAAGTTTATTGACTTATTTTTCATTTAACTTCGCGTTAATTATCGTTATTTATAGTTTTAATATCGGGAGCTCAAAATTAACGCGAACCACGGTAATTATTCCGTTAATAATAATAGTGTTTTAATGAATGACCTTGATAGTTTAAAAAAGTGTTTTATTTAACTTGACAGATAGTGACTGACTAGTGTACATATTGGTTTTTATTGTACGTACTTACATATTGAATGAATTTTACCCTCTAATACACTCTAACTCTAGCCTTCTCTTCTCTATATTCTTCTAACCCTAACCAAGGACGAATTGGTATCAAACAGCCTCTTGGTCTTTGATGCTCTACCAGAAAAAAAAACCTTAGGGAAAATAGTGGTGATTTTATGTATGTATGTTCTTGACACCGGCAAGCGCCCTAATTGTGCGGGTCCAAACAAAGTATTGGAATGGCAAGCGTAAGCTTTGCATCAGGCAAGCTATTTCTGTGTCACTCAGTTCTATAAAAATGTCTCTTTTGAAATTGAACTATGGCTCTCTAACTCCTTAGAACAACAGCCACTAGAATCAATGAGTTGATAAAGAGTACAGTACAATTCTTTTCATACATACATGTCACTGTACCATGTAGGTACCTCACTCTCCCAGAGCCTTACGAATGCAATTTATATAGGAACTGGAAAAATACGAGATTTCGGGGTTTTGTTTTAAGTTTCAGCTATTGTGACAAGTTATTTGAGAACTAGCGGTCGTTTTTACAGAAATACTTTGATGTTACTTTTAAAAATCAATCACATTTTTGTTTTATTTAATATTGTAGTCTTTTTAAAGATCAAGTGATAAACCTTCTATATTCCTTATTGTAATTATGTTATATTTACAAAATATTCTTCTATTAGACGCTAGGATGTAATTTTTATAATAAAACCGGCCCAGTGTGAGTTGGACTCGCGCACGAAGGGTTCCGTACCATTATCTATAAGAACGGCAAAAAATCACGTTTGTTGTATGGGTACCCTTAAATATTAATTTTATTTTAATTTTATAATTTATTTTTAAAGTGAATAGTATAATATAACTCAATATTCTGTGAATATTTGAAGCGTCTACCTGTTGCCGTTATCAACATCGAGCAAAAACGAGCAAAAAAATCACGTTTGTTGTATGGGAGCCCACTCATATATTTATTTTATTTTATTTTTTAGTATTTGTTATTATAGCGGCAACAGAAATACATCATCTGTGAAAATTTCAACTCTTTAACTATCACGGTTCATGAGATAAAGCCTGGTGACATACGGACGGACGGACGGACAGACAGCGGAGTCTTAGTAATAGGGTTTTTGCCAGCGGCAACCAACAATATGCACGTAGCCTCGAAGAAACAGGTGTATTCAAATTTAATGCGCGTACATTGGATTTGAACCCAGATTTCCAAACTTGAAGTGCAATAGTCTTCTGCTATCTAGCTTTAAGCCTCTGTACCGACATCCTATTCTAAAACAACACTCCTCGAAAATATAATAATCTTTCTTACAAAGCGTTCACTGCTGCTATCAGAACCACATAGAGTCTAAAATTCATATATTAATCTATTCAAATTTTTATATATAATATAAACACCTATCAGAGTTTAGAAAGTCAAGAATTAAATACTCCCGAGTCTTAAATTTTTGATTTCATTACCCATAGCCGATTATCACTTCCATAGTACGGCATGAACACCGTAAAAGGAAACGGTGCTGGCACCGACACACGATGATGACGCCGTTCGTAACACGCACAATCCAGCAAGCACAGTGTACGGCACGACATCGACACTAGAAAAAAAAAACGCTACGAATTATTAACCACCTCCTTTTTTTAAGTTGGTTAAAAACGGCGAAAGGGACACAGCCCTGACATCGTCGAAAAACGAGAAATGGTGTCAGTACCCTCAAAAACTTTGTGCATACGGTGCCGATGCCACGGCAGCGTTGACGTTTGATTCCGGTGCTGATGCCGTTTTTGATGCCATTACCGGTTTGTAGTGATATTATGATATTATTCGCAAATGATTATATTATGGCAGGCTATGAGGCCTGCCATATAACGACACAGTTACCACTGAGCCATGAGGCTTGAGGTCTTGGGTTCGACAAAGGACAAACAGGGCAAACATTTGTTTTATGAGCATGGATGTTTGTTCTGTGTCTGGGTGTTTCTATGTATCATAAGTATGTAATTACGAAAAAAAAGTATATATGTATTCTATCAACCATCTAGTTTCCATAGTACAAGCTTTGCTTAGTTTGGGCTAGATGGCGTTGTGTGAAATGTCCTCCAATATTTATTTATTTATTATCTCATTTATTTATTTATAATCTTAATTTTAAATTTTTTACAACACAAATATAAACTTATAAAAAATAAACATAAATATTTTAAAAAACTTAAAACTAGGGTGCCGCCGGCTGCGGGGCGGGGCTCAAGCTGCCGGTGGTAGGCGCTACAGAGAAAGGAACCTCCTGACAATACGTGCTGTGTAAATTACAACAATATTTATTATTATTATTATATCTCACTGTTAGGCCGCCAGCTCCTAACACACCAGCACTGGGACAGTTACTGAGATAGTATTTCCGCTGTGGTGCTTCCCAGATTTATGGCTGTTTGCCGACCACCCTCTACGTCAAGTGGAATAGCCGTACCATTTAACAATTTTGATCAATGATAGTGCACTTCGAACAGCCTTTTTGGAGACTTTTGTCGTTTTCTATTGTTGTGTGACGCTAATAGTGGTGAGGTTTGCTATTACAATAGCTTCAATGTTTTTGTGCAGTTTGCTTGATTTGAAGTAAATATTTGCTTGTTTTATAGCTGTGAATCAATGCTGTGAATAATCGACAGAAAACAAGTATAAGTTTATAAAACTCAAAAAGCAAGTTAGTCGCAGGACCGAAGGTCGATGCCGAAAAATTCTGAAGTGGAGAACATCTATTGGAAAGCGCAGCGTAGGTCGACCAGCCATAAAGTGAACAGCTATCTTAGCTTCCTGTGGATGAGTTTATGATGATTATTTATAAAACAATCACTAAAAGTTCTAACCAGTTGCAGGAATGGCGGCGGCAACTGCTAATCTAACAAAAGACGGAAATATAGAACTCTTGGCGATGGTTATATATTTCTGCCTTTTGATGTAGAAACTTGTAAGTCCCTGGGGTCCAAGTGCGTGCCTTTTTTTAAAGATATTTACATGCGAGTGACAGAAAGAACAAACAACTAAACGGATTAGCATTGCTAATCCGCTGATCAAAGTAAGCGCGAGCACCTGCGCGCTGCACCTTTTGGGAACTTTGTCTGCGGACTGTGACTTGACTTGTCATTGGACTTGAATTCTGTCATAAATCTGTAATATGGTAATATGTATTTTATTTAATTATTTTATTTTCATTCAATTTTGTAATTGGGTAAATAAAATCATATTTATCACTAAAAGTAGTTATTTTGAAACTAAGGTTTTTTAGGGTTCCGTACCCAAAGGGTAAAAACGGGACCCTATTACTAAGACTTCGCTGTCTGTCTGTCTGTCTGTCTGTCTGTCTGTCTGTCTGTCTGTCTGTCTGTCTGTCTGTCTGTCTGTCTGTCTGTCTGTCTGTCTGTCTGTCTGTCTCCAGGCTGTATCTCATAAACCGTGATAGCTAAAAAGCTGAAATTTTCACAAATGATGTATTTCCGTTGCCGCTATAACAACAAATACTAAAAATAAAAAAATAAAAATATTAAGGGGGGTCCCCATACAATAAACGTGTTTTTTTCGTATTTTTTTGCTCAATATTAAAAACGGTAATAGGTAGACGCTTCAAATTTTCACAGAATATTTATTTGTATATTACCTTTCAAAATAAATAATTAAATAACAATAAAGTACATATTAAAGGGGGGGCTCCCATACAACAAACGTAATTTTTAAGCAATTTTTACTCGATCTTAATTAACAGGTAGAAACTTGAATATTTGTAAGTAAATATTTAGAAATATATTAACTATAAAAATAAATACCTAATCTAATACATAAAAACTCACAAAATGAAAATAATCCGTGCATCTAAACGCGGTGCGAGCGCCGCGCCGCGGTGTGGTGGTGGCGCGAGAGCGAGGCGGTTGCTAAGCAACGGCCGCGCGGTTAGCGGGGGAGGTAACATCACGGAGCGAGCCATAACCGCGCGAATTTGCGCGAGCGTCGTTATGCTGCCCGGATGTGTATCGAAAACCTACCTATAAGTTTGCAATTTACTACTTGGAATTTCGTTGATTTCTCGTTATTTTATAAACAGAACTAAACTTTGTAGTATTATAGATGTTAGTACGGAACCCTTCGTGCGCGAGTCCGACTCGCACTTGGCCGATTATTTAATACAATTTTCCATCATCATTATTTAGTATTATAGTATTTAGCCAACTTTAGTCGACTGCATGGCATAGATCTAAAACGCATATCCTAACATAATACTATTATGGCATTTGGTCCTTTTAAAATCTTATTAATATTTATGTTGCAAAATGATCCATGATCCAAATTGATCCAATCTCGTTCGAGGCGAGTGAAGTTTAATTTGCAGCAAAGTTCGTCGTCTGATGCCAGCGACTGATGCATACTAAGTGGCCTCAATACCAACTGGAGTGCATTACTATTGCACTGCATGAAATTATATGACGTATTTTTTATTTAGTTTCCATAGTAAAATTTTAGGAACTGTATATTTTTTTCGTGAGTATAAGTGTGATTATCATACGAATATTGTAGTAGGTAGGACCCAACCTCAAATATTGTTAATATTTACTTTATAATTACTTTTACGAATTAAATCTAAGTTACAAAATTAATTTTCGATAATGTAGGGATTTGGTATATATTGCTAAATTACATCCATTTATGAGTACAACTGTCTACACTGTCTGTATAGTCTGCCAACCCGCACTTGGCCAGCGTGGCAGACTATGGCCTAACCCTTCTCACAATGAGAAGATGGCCCGTTCCCAGCAGTGGGACAGTTTGTACAAACAGGGCTGAAAAAAAAAAATAAGTACAACTAATCCATAACAAGGAAGTTGTTAAAAGGTGGATAAACATAAAATGTGAAATTTATTGAAATGAAACCAAATAAAACGGATTTATCGCGTATATTTTACAAAATGAGGTTGAAAACATTAAGGTGAAATTTGTAAAAAGATACAATACAATATACAAGCCTTAAGTATATACGAATACGTTGCCTCTGTGCTTGTTTGACCTATCTACCGTTGGTAAAATTTCACAGGAGAAGAGTTTAATGCTCTTTTTTTTTCAAAAAGCTTTTTTAAGGCTTGAAAGTCGTTATTATATATAACTTATGAATAGAAAAAGACTTTCAAGCCTTACAAATATAGTAAAAAAAAAAATAGCAAAAATCTCTTCTCCTGTGAAAATTTACCAATGGTAGATAGGTCAAACAAGCACTGAGGCAACGAATAATAAATTCATTCGCTGATAGGTTTTACACGTCTTTATATACTCGTTCCGCATGCTTGGTTAGTAAATAGGTATTAGATTAAGTCCTATTTAATTTACGTATTGACTTACAATTTGCATGTTACCACGTTTTCAACCACCAACTTACTAAAACAAATACTCATGAACGGTGTGATCAATATTTACTGGTTACCTATTTAAGTTTTACTGAGTTCGGTCGCAGTACAATCTAAAAGCGAATTCTACGAAACAAGGTAACAACCTTTGTTTGATGTCTTTTAGAAATCGTAAAATAAAATATTAGTCAGTAAATCATTCATACTTGGGAAAATGTATGGTGGGTTGATACCTTTTTAGTGTCAAAAATCTATATATATCGGAAGTATTTTATGACATTGACGAATTCATGAATCTCCCGGACCACTGACATTTCTTAAATTGATATAACTATTTGATATTTTAGTTATTGCATTTTTTTTTTTTTTTTTTTTTAATATTATCTCTTATAAAATATTTTTATATGACTTGTAATATTATTACCAATTAAAGATTTGTATTTGTAAACTATAAGTATCTCCATCTCTGTCATTTTCATACAGAATGATAAAGCTGGAGATATAGTATCCAATCCAATTTTGAATCCGACAAGTAGGGAAATAGCCCAACTGCACTGACTGCCCCGCTTGGGGTAGTAATAATAATTATAGTTTAAAAAACTGAAAAAAAACACCTTCTAAATATGCAATTTCATTTACTTGGATGACATTTATTATTTCCATATATTTTGATAAAAAAAACTAAATTAATAAACTGATTTTAATAAAATTATATCTGGGACCACCTCTGAATAGCCTATCAAACAAAAAAAAATCATCAACATCCAAAAAAAAACATTCAGTCGAATCAACCTCCTCTTTGGAAGTCGGCTTAAAATAAATCGAGACTCCTTGAAAAATCCTATAGTATCCTCTGTTTACATTAATCTGTACAACTTGTAAAATAAATGGCTATTTATAACATTTTAAATAAAAACTCACACACACACACGCACACAAACACAACTCTCGGTCGGTGACGCGCTTCGCGGTAGTGCGAAACGCGCACGCGGCGAGTGACGTTTGCGCTGCTCCTTTGAAAAACACCGCCGTATGCGGTTGAAACTATAGTTGGATTTTTCGACTCAAAACAGACGTGAGTGACTCGTAGTTTTTATTTAAAATGTGTGAAAACCACGTTAGTTTCCATAGTAAAATTATTTATAACAATTACCTATTTACCATCATTCCGATTAGTTACTAAACTAAAATAATAACCTGGCAACTCCATTGATCGCATTATGTCACGGAAGTTATAGTCCACGTCTAATAAACTAACCCATAACCTTTATGAATAGCATAAAAGTGTATTATGTCTGTTTGAGTAAAACTGTACTAAACTCCCTTTTGTGAGTGTATTAGCGAAGTGTAATATAAGTATGGACAGTTTGGACAGGCTAAAATATTATCTTACTAGCAGGTGCCGAAAGGGCCAAACCACGGTGATGTTTTCATCGCCGTTTTTGGCTTTTTGATCATGAACTTGTTAGTTTCCAGGTCTTTAGCTATATCTGTACTAAGTATATTTTTGAAGTGAAAACTTTTTAGCTGCGTTGTACATTTTTGGGATGGATAAAAAATGTTAAACTCGCGTCAGATCGTCAGATCGTAAGACGGACAGTCAGAAACCTATTCTAACGTTCATTTAAAGTTAATTATTGTATGTACAAGTTTGTCCTTCTAGCATGACGTCATTTCGTTGCGCCGAATGCTTATTTTCGTCACATGCACGTAAGACTCGTTAGCTCAATAGGTTAGAGCACCGATATAAATTTCAATTTGTCAATCGGTTAAAATCCTTCACGAGTCAGTCTTTTTGCTATTATATTTTTTAGTTTTCACTTCTGCCGGCACTCCCGGAGTGCAAACCGTTGTTTTTTTAGTGATCGATTCAGACGTTTTGTCATGAAAACAGACAAAGACAGACAGAGTTATTTTTGTTTTTATAATTTTATTGAATATCACACTTTCATCCGCATAGTGATGAGGAGTGGTGATGATGGATTTAATGTAACTTATATCTCTTTTTGAGTCAATGACTCTCTTTCGATTTAGTTCCGAATATTGTAATAACCCTGTTATCTCCTGTAGTCTAAACAGCTTCACCGTATTTGGTATCTCAAGTACGACTAGATTTTTTTTAATATACCTCCCGTGTTTTTAATTAAATATTTTTAATCTTATATATACTTAACTAAGACTACTACTACTATAATTTACCCCTTAGCATAACAATCCAATACTTCTAATCCCCTCTAACCTTCTAATACCGTGCATGGTTGCCTGGAAGAGATCGCTTTAAGCGATAAGGCCGCCTATTGAAATATTAGTCATAGTAATACTATCATTTTTAATATGTTTGTACAACGTGGTCTTTTAATAAAGAGTTATCTATCTATCTATCTATCTACCCTCTTCATTCCATTTAACCCTCTAAACACGATCAAATTAAATAGATCGACGAGCTCCATCCTCGGCCACACCGTCGCTTGACATCAGGCGACTTAGTGGTCAATCGTAAATTTATTATCTATTAAAAAAATATGCGGCGTTTGGTGCTCTGCCTACCCCGTATGGGAAAATAAGTGTGATTTTATGTATTATGAAGCACGATTGAAAAGTATCTGAATCCATACTGATATTATTCAGCGATATTATAACCATCCTTAACATATTTTTATTATTCATTTGAGCAACCACTCCGGATTATCCGCTGGCTCCTATAAATTGGGCCTATCGTAAACTATGTACAACTTGTGAATAACATTAGCTACTAAAGCCATCAAGAAGTTCCACTATGTTGACTGTATTGAGTTGAGTATTTGCGTACCTAATTAAATTCCCTATTGCTTATTAAAACACAGAATATTGACGCTTATGTTGAGGGAATAAAGATTAATTATATAAGTAAGAAATTTACGTCTAGCACGACGTTTAAATATAGGCAATTTATGTCTTCTGTTATATAGAAATGTACTTAATACCTACTGTAACGCTTTTGACGTGACAACGTCTAATAAATTGATGAACGCCGGCTGCACGTACGAAAAAGTATGACTTATTGTCCCGTTATGTTACGCTAATTCTCCCGTTACGCTCATTGTCCCGTTACATCATTATCATCATAATTTCATCAATGTTTTGTTATGACGTTGTCACGTTAAGCTATCGTCTGTAAACCGACTTTACAGACAACCAATTTTTCTATTGAAAATCATTATACGTAGATACATGATTTAAGAAGCCACCAGTCATCCCTTAGCACAGGCAAAGTAGCAAGGTTCATCATCATCATCAGCCCACTCTAGCTCTAGTTCACTGCTAGACATAAGTCTCTCCCATTGAACGCCACACAAATGTTTTTTCAGAGATTAGGCTGAAGAAAAGGTTATTATTACTGTTAAAATTTTCTCTCGGTATTTCATTACTTACCTACTATGTACAAAGACCAAGCTCCGCTCAGATTTTTTATGATTCAAAATACGGGCAAATCCGGGTTCACGAAAAATAGAACCTAGCTAGACGGATATATCATCATCATCATCATCTCAGCCACGAGAAGTATACTGTTGGACATAGGCCTCCCTCATGGATTTCCAAAAAGACCGGTTGGAAGCGGCCTGCATCCAGCGTCTTCCTGCCACTTGTATGATGTCTTCTGTCCATCTCGTGGCTGGTCTTACTACGCTGCGCTTGCCGGTTCGTGGTCTCCGCTCGAGAACATTTTGCCTCCATCGGCCGTCAGTTCTACGTGCTACGTGCCCTGCTCACAGCCACTATGAATATGGATATATATTTATATGCCTATCTACTTATATATGAGTATTGCTCCTTTAAAACCAGTAGATTAGATAACACTCACTGAAAAACTGCCCGTGCGATCAAGGGGTTATTTATCTCTATAAACTGACTAGTTAAAGACTCCCAGACTACTTCTACTAGAAAGAACCACTCATGCAGCATTTTTAACGATTTAGTAGAAACTACTTAGTATGTACTTTTCAACTGAAACAAGAGACGCAATGCCGTACATACGCCAAAAGTAGAAAAATTACTAAAACTTAAAGGAAATTCATAGCAGAAGTATTCCGAACTGCGCTCGTTTGAAAACTCAAATCGTTTGCTGGAAATGGATGGCAGAAAGTTCTCCGATGCCGTATAGCGTATCGAAAAATACATGAATTTCAGGATTTATAAGCTTCAGGTTGTACTAGTAAATCAGTAGAAGGATAACTGGATAACTTTAAGCAATTATTAATCGGAAAATATAACAACTTGAGGGAATTGAAAGTTTTTTTAGGGTTCCGTACCTCAAAAGAAAAAAACGGAACCCTTATAGGATCACTTTGTTGTCCGTCTGTCTGTCCGTCTGTCCGTCCGTCCGGGTGTCAAGACCTTTACCTCGGGAACGCGTGAAGGTATCGATTTGAAATTAAAACCGTATACGCAGATCCATAGTATCTTGCTGCAGAAAGAAAAATAAAATTTCTCAGTTTTCGTAAAAAAAAGTTACAGCCGAATATGTGGTAAAAAACCCAGATTTCGACACTCACAGAGGAATCAAAACCTATGGGGTACTTCCCGTTGACCTAGAACTCTGAAATTTGGCAAGAAGAATTGTGTTAGAGTACACATATAGGAAGAAATCCTAAAACTGGTCATTTTTAATTTAATCACAAAATATAGGGTCTTTAAGCAAGGAAAGAGGGTCCAAATTTTTAAGTACTTTAACCGTATCATGTGGGGTATCATATGAAAGAGCTTCTTTAGCACAAGCTAAAACGGGTTTTTAAATATTTTTATGATTTAAATTTTTCGATTTATGAAGGAAAATATATATAAAAAAAAAAAAAAACGTTTATCTACTAGTTTATACGGAATCCTCGGTGGGCGAGTCTGACTCGCCTTGTCCGGTTTTATTTTAATACATTATAGATCTACGATTGACCACCAACTCGCCTGATGTTAAGCGACGGTATGGCCGTGTCGTGGTGTGGTGTGGTGTGGTGGTGTCGATCTAGAAGATATTTAAATATTATAATAATAATATTATATTATATTTAATATTGAAGCGGGGAACAGAAGTGCTAAGTTATTTTGAGTTTGATGGTAGTAGGTTCAGGTTGTTTTTAGGGTTCCGTAGTAACTACGAGGAACCCTTATATATTCGCTTTGTACGTCTGTCTATATGTCACATGCAGGTTTATTTGCTATCGCAAATATAGTATATTAAGCCTTTGGTGGCTATATCTCGCACACATCGCATCTGAGAAAAGAATTAAATATTGAAACCTATTTTATTTTCAGATACCTATTCAACGATATAACACACGATAGGGTAAGGGTTGAAAAAATATCGTCCCTTCTTTATATGTATGAATTGCCACATTTTTTGGAATTTTTTAGGGTTCCGTACCTCAAAAGGAAACAACGGAGCCCTTATAGGATCACTTTGTTGTCCATCTGTCTGTCCGTCCGTCCGGGTGTCAAGACCTGTATCTCGGGAAAGCGTGAAGGTATCGTGTTGTAATTAAAACTATATACGCAGATCCATAGTCTCTTGCTGCAGAAAGAAAAATCGAATTTCTCAGTTTTCGCAATAAAAAGTTACAGCCGAATATGACCTAAAAACGACAATCACAAGGGAATCAAAACCTATAAGGTATTTCCCGTTGGCCTATGACTGTGAAATTTGTCAACAAGCATTGTTATAAAGTACACATATAGCACAAATCCGAAAACTGGACATTTTTAATTTAATCACAAAAAATTGGGCCTTTAAGCAAGGAAGGAGGGTCCAAATTTTAAAGTGCTTTATCCGTATCGTGTGGGGTATCATATGAAAGAGCTTAATCAGCACAAGCTAAAACCGGTTTTTAAATTAAAAAAATAATTTAAAAAAAAAATTTTGTAGACATTTCACACAACACCATCTAGCCCAAACTAAGCAAAGCTTGTACTTACTATGGAAATAGATGGCTGATAGAATACATATATACTTTTTTTTTGTAAATATATACATATGATACATAGAAACACCCAGACACAGAACATACATCCATGCTCATCACACAAATGTTTGCCCTGGGTGGGGTTCGAACCCACGACCTTTTAGTTCAGCAGGTAGACGTAAACACTCTACCAATTGAGCCACAAGGCCAGTCAGCCACAAATATTTTTACTATGCATATTTTTATTTTTTGGTTTATGAAGAAAAATATAAAAATATATATAATTTACCGTCTGACTTGCGATCCGCAGGTCCTGGGTCGAATCCCGCGGCACGCACCTCTGTCTTTTCGAAGTTATGTGCGTATTGTTGATTGCCGCCAACTTCAAATGGTGAAGGAAAACATCGTGAGGAAACCTACATGTCTGAGAGTTCTCAATGATCTTGAAGATGTGTGAAGTCTGCCATCCCGCAATTGGCCAGCGTGGCAGACAATTGTCTAACCCTTCTCATAATGAGAAGATGGCCCGCGGCCAGCAGTGGGACAGTTTGTATAAACAGGGCAGAAAAAAAAATATAATTTACCCCTTTTATCTACTAGTTTGTACGGAACCCTCGGTGGGCGAGTCTGACAACAAGACTGTCTGACAAGAGCGACTTGTCCGGTTTTTTTATGGAATTTTTTACCGGTTTACTGAATACATCTACATGCCAAATTTAATTTATGTAGTGCTGATAGTCTCTGAGTAAAATGACTGTGACATACAGACAGACAGACCGACAGACGGACATGGCGAAATTATAAGGGTTCCTAGTAGTCTAGTGACTACGAGGAACCGGAACCCTAAAAACCTCTACAAAGGAAAGAAAACGCAGCACCCCGCGTCGAACAACTGCTCACTTTGCAGCACAATTTATTGTTCTTTAAAACACACCCAAATAAATAAGCAACGATACCAAAAGCCGGATCAATTTAAGAAAAAGTTTAGCTATAAAATATCCACAAATAACGCCGTAAAGCCTTTGCGAACTGTATAGTTTTATTTATACTCTTTCGGGTATTTTGTTGCCAAATTATTTTTCATTTGTAAGGATACAGCGCGCTACCTAATGTTCGTATATATGTTGGTGTCGTAAATATTTAAATAGGTTACATTTTTATCATTTTATGTCTCGCCTTTGAGGTTTTTTTTGAGTTGTCTATAAATATTATTTCAATCAAACTGAGCTATACAATAGTGAAAATCAAGTGAAATAAAAACCGGCCAAGCGCGTGTCGAGCAACGAGCAGTGTAGAGTTCCGTATTTACACATCGCAATATATAGGTATTAACAGTGTTTTTATATTGTGTTGTACATACCAGCACTAACCATTTAGTTGACAAAGGGAGAACCGGGGAACATTTGATTCTAAAGCTTAATATTTCTCAAACGGATCACTGCGATTTCACCCGACTGGTCACTTAACTTTGAGATTATAATAAAATACAGTCTATGTTGCATGCTTGTTTACAGACTCCTGAGAGATATTCAGTTAACACGTGTGGAATTTTAGTATCCGCTCACTGCCATATCGCAAACACACTCACGTCACACACACATACACATATACACACCCTTACCTCCCACCCACCCCACAAACACACACACCCCACAAACACACACACCTCTCACACACACACAAACACACACACACACACACACATATATTTACATATATGCATGAATACAAATAATAGTAAAAATTTAAATTCTGATATTATGAAAATTTCTGAAATGTAGTCACGCGCAAAATTCATTTGTAAAACGCACTGATAGGGTCACCAGAATACAGGCTTCGCCTAGTTTGGGACCCACTGATACCATAGAGTTTACGCACTGAAAGTAATTCATACTTCGCACTGATAGGGTCACCAGAATACAGGCTTCACCTAGTTTGGGACCCACTGATACCATAGAGTTTACGCACTGAAAGTAATTCATACTTCGCACTGATAGGGTCACCAGAATACAGGCTTCGCCTAGTTTGGGACCCACTGATACCATAGAATTTACGCACTGAAAGTAATTCATACTTGTATCTATTCGTTTCAAATTGTCATCCCGAAATGAATAATATATTAAAGCTAGGTGTATTTTTTTTAAGTTGCTTCAAAACTTGTTCAACAAATGCTTGGAAATGTTAAATTTGTGCTCAACTTTGTGTTATTATTAATGAATTATTATTCACATTTATTTATTTACTTTTTTATTTTCATTTTTTTTACAACACAAATATAAACATATAAATATTGTAAAAAACTTAAAACTAGAGTGCCGCCGGCAGCGGGGCGGGGCTCAAGCTGTCGGTGGTAGGAGCTACAGGGAAAGAAACCTCCTGACAATACGTGCCGTGTCTAGGATGACTGCTTTGAATTATTATTATTATTATTGAATAGTTTTCACACACTCTCGATGTTCAATTACCTATCCAACGATACCCCACACGATAGGGTAGATGAGTAAAATAATTACGTCCTACTTTACGTGTAATGGAGGTACACTCAAAATATTATTTCATTTTCTAGCATTAATGAATGTAAATGACGACAAATAAATTTTTCTATTTCTATTTCTATTTTCTATTGAGCAAAATTGCGGACGGACAGACAGACTGACGGACATAGTAAAACTATAAGAGTTAGTAGTTGACTACGGAATCCAATAAAGTAACAGGCGTTAAGCAATACCTCACTTGATAAAACAGCACAAAGTTTACACAGATCGTGAGCACGCCCTCAAATACCCACTACTCGCCTAAATCGTTGCCGACCGTGCGTTCACTACGCAATAATTCAGGGGCCCCAACATACCCGTGGAGCGCAGTTACCGAGCTTCCGACAAAATATCAGGCCCTCAAGGCTGCTATTTTAAATATCACTCGTTCGCCACTCGCTGATAAAAATTAATCATATTACACCGGTTCGGGATCGGGTTATGCCACGCCCATAATAACCGAATCACATAATTTGAAGTGTGACCAAAAAAAAAACACCCACTGCTAAAAATATTGAGGTATTAAATGTATACTACAATCAGGAATACAATGAAAATATTTTTTTATTTTTTGAGATTATTCAATAAGTAATAAAGCAATGATTCCAAAATAATTATGAGACCAACTTGGGAACTTTCTCTATGCGCCGATTCACGAAACACCAGTTCACGAATGACGGAGAAATTCGTGTACATACATAAAAAAAAAAATATACGCTACGAATTGATAACCTCTTCCTTTTTTTAAGTCGGTTAAAACTGAATTCGAGTCAGCGTGTCTGCGACAAGGACATAAGATTCACTGGTACGATGCTTTTGTAGCTACGAAAACTAGTCTAGTAAAAATAAGATTTGTGACAACATAAAAGACAACTATATTGTTATTTAAATGAAAGTACTGGTGTTTTGTAATACATTTGGCACAATTTCATAATGATATTATTATAAAAGCTAATTTGGTTACCTTTACACGCTCAAACGGCTGAACCGATCGTTATGAAAATTAGTATAGAGATAGCTTTGGCCCTGGATACGGACATAAGCTACTTATCATCATCATAATCATCACCGTTTTTCATATACGCGAGTGAAACCGCGGAACGCTGCTAGTCTATAAATCGTGGATTATTGTTGATCTATGATATTTAGTTATTTTCTTATCATAATTTCGATAATAAAGAATTCCCCCAGTAGCAAATACTGTGATCTGCTCCATACAACGGATTTATTTTTACTAAACTAAACTATATTCTACCATTCTCAATTTCTCACAACAAAGTAACAGTTAAGTACGTGAAATAATAATGTTTATTTTTTCCCCAATTTTTCGAAACAAATTATCAAATTCAAATATTATTATGTGGGAAACAAACATAAAATCCAAACAAGATAAGTGACAAAAAATGACAAGTTCTGTCATTTATTTTTTCGTGCTAAATTATACTCTGAACTCTGTCAAGTAGGTTAAATAAAGATATAGTTTTTCTTCTATAGTCTTCTCTTTCTACGGCTAAAGACAATTCGAGACCCGTAAAAGTGGCATTTGGAATTGACGGACACAAGCCTGATACGAGCGACGTATATTTTATCATTTGTTTATCACTGTCTATTAAGTTTTCGTGGTTTTGGGATCATGCGACCATATTAAAATAATTCAATAAAATTAAAATAAAATTAAATTAAATAATTTCAATTTTTTTTTTAGCGTGGGAACCGTAGTATTTGGTTCGTACAGAACCAAGAGTTCCTAATTGTCAAAATTGTTTTCGCGCGCTTTCGCATTTTCTACCCATCACGCGACCACGAGCACAGATAATATATGTCTTTGAGTGATTTTGGTGGGAGATTGCTGCGCGCCGAAAGTTCTGTTCGGTCGGTAAGCCGGCAGGAGCCATCCACACTCTTCGCCAGTGCATCTCAGAGAACACACGTGTAAATCGAGCATTTATTAGTCAGGCGCGCGCGCGCCCTCAAAAGGACATCCTATCACCCCATCATCGCGTGGCCACGCACAGACCCCGGACACCACCCTATGGACTTCAGGTGAGTGGCTTTCCTCTCACCAGTTTTTACTATGATTGTATGAAATAAGTTACATACCACCATGCAATGGCCAACACAAAAAAATACCCGACTGCAGATAAGGGATTTTCATAGTCAGACTGATAAGATATTGAGTTGATTGTTGTTTGAGTGTGCGTTTTTGCGAGAAAGTATACGCAGAGTCACTTATTTGCAAAATCAGTCATTTGTTATTAGGAGAGTTAAGTAAAAGTGGAATTTATATTTTTATCAGACTTGTATTTATTATAATATTTGGTAAGAAAAGTAGTCTTGAAAAGCGGGCTCCACCGTAGACCGCAAATGTCGCCAAGCGCAATATTTTTGAATAAAAAAATTCTATTACACTTGGGAAATAATGGCAAATCTAACTACAACTTGCACATCAAAATCAGTCAAGCCATTAATATTGCCAATTTATTTACTTTGACCAATGAGATTTTATCTATAGAGAGCTTATATTCATTGAATATAAAGTTAAGCCACGGCAAATCTCAGTTCTTAGAGTTTCGAAGATAAGACCACATCCTTAAGGCCTTTTAGTATTTTTGGCCTTATATATCTCGGTGTTGCACTTTCTAAACACACATGATGGCATTGTCACTGTTCATAAATCACGACACGCATCTAACAGCGTTGCCCGACGTGTCGCGCGCGACTGAACACGAGTCGGGCGCTTACCTCACTTGAGGCTTGCCAGTCAAGACTGAAGCAGTGCCGGGGAAACCCTTCCTACCTAGATTGTGTATGTTTATACATTTTGTTTCAAATTTTACCACTGTTTCCAATTATATATTTCCCACACTGACCTACAGCATCTCAAATGGAATATTTTAGTAGTTCTCTCCTTTCAAGTCAAAATTCAAGGGAGAATTGCGGCTATTTCTAATGTTAGTACAAACCACGAGGTCTCGCGTTTGAGGAGGGATTTACTGAGAAAGGGCATTTCATTTAAACCAAATTGTTTGTTAATCCTAGGTTCTAGGTAACTGTTCCTTTGGCACAAAGCTTCTCTTGTCAAGTCTTTCGGAAGTACCTTCATAATAAATTATTAAAAATGGTAAATATATATGTACAGAAAACAAATAAAATAAAAACTTACTCAAAAAGTCCACTGGTAGTGGGAAAAGTGGCAAGAATACTGGCAGCATTGCCACGTTTTTCGTTTTTCTACTAGTATATCTAGTTGCAATAGTGGATAAGCTCTTAAGTGAATAAATTATATCATATCATATGTATATCATATATCATATCATTTATCGTAACCATATCTTAATATCATTGACTGCGCTGTCCTTATTTAATTATATTGTTGGAGTAATCAAGACGTCAGTTGACTACGCCTACCTTAAAACATCTTAAAGTACTAAAATATCATTACTTATGTAGATCAGCTACCGAAAGCAGCAACACTTTCCTCTAGTTTCCGGAAACAGAAATAGCAAAATGCATTCTTACATTAGCAACAATCCTAAACACCGCCGAAATGCGGGCTGTAGCAGCTTAGGGACACACGGCTTCACAGTATGACGAACGAAATTATATTAAAAGTTAACTATAGAGTGCAATTGTGTTTAAGGAGGAGTTCAATGCAGCTATCTCTCTCACGCATCACAACCTTTCTAAACACATAAAATCATTGATTAGGGATATTAGGAAGGCAAAAACTAATTGATTTATTTAGATAGGTGAAATATAAGTATATTCAGATAAAGTAAAGTATTATGAAAGCATCAACACATTTTTGATTTTTAATTTATTATTCAAAATTTCAGTTTTATTTGGTTTATTTAATTTGTATATCTTTATTATTTAAGTTGTTTGCCACTGCAAAGTTTATTTTGCGTGGAAGCAGACGACAGGCAAGGGCACTTACAGGCGCCCTGACGGGGCACTTGGCCACAGCAAACCAACTATGCAGACTAGGACTAAGTCTAGACGACAGATGCAGAGCCTGTGGGAATGAAGTGGAAACGATGTCACGCTTATTATGTGGCTGTGATGTCCTTGCTGGCAAAAGGATGAGCATCCTCGGAATAGCTTATCCTAGGCCGGAGGACTACAGACATACTCCTTTGCATGGCGTATTCGATTTAATCGAGTACATTTTCCGCTAAGGGTGTGGTAGGGTCTAGGGGTGTACACAAAAGATCCTCATGGGTCGAAGTGTCGCCGACCAGTTTATATACCTGTGACTATACAAGATAAGATAAGATAAGATTTAAGTTGTTTATGTTATTTTAGTTTAGTTTTATTTAAGTACACTTGTAAATATCGTCTAAATGTATAAAATAAACATTTACTAGTTATTATGAAAGACTGTTGGATATCAGACGTAAAAATTATTTCGATTACAAATTATCTTTTTTAAATTTTACATGGCCGTATAATTCTACGTCTTTTCTCTCCTATAATTATAGGGATAGCGTGGATTAAATCCACGCTATCCCCGCTCAAATAATTTTGCATTACAAGTCTTAATCCTATAGTTCGTATGTGTCGTAAGTACGAGTACAACGATATTTCATCGAGTCACAGTGCCCTAGTAGATATTTTCGATAATAGGCTTGATAAGTTTAATAAGTATATATTGGTTATTTCGACCTCTGAGTCCGGCGCGACTTAGCGTCCTTTCCGAGGGCACCTTACTACTTACCTATTGTTTTTTTTTTTTTTGTAGAAGATAGATCTACGATTGACCACCAACTCGCCTGATGTTAAGCGACGGTGTGGCCGAGGATGGAGCTCATCGATCTAGAAGATATCTATTCACTCTAGCCTTGAAAATTCCAAGATTGTAGGTCTCAGGAAACAGAGATGGCGGCAACGAATTCCATTCTTGTGCGGTATGCAACAGGAATGTGGATCGATATCGCTGAGTACGGATTTTTGGCATTTCAATGAGAAATGGGTGGTAATTCGCCGACTTTCTGCTAGTCCTGTAGTGAAATGGGGAGGGTGGAATTAGGTCGTGAAGCTCTTGCGCACATTCCCCGAAATGAATCCTGTAGAAAATAGACAGACATGCTACTTTACGGCGGTACTCGAGACTAAGTAGCTTCTTGGCAGCTAGTTTATCGACACCGATTAACCTCATAGCTCGCCGGTCCACTGATTCTAAAGCTTCCAGCTGATACTTGGCTGATCCATCAAAAAGGTGGCAGCAGTACTCCATACACGATCAGACCTGTGCTTGATAGAGATGAAGCAGTTGTCCCGGTGAGAAGTATCGCCTAACCTTATTAATGATGCCAAGCTTTTTACTAGCCAGTTTAGCCTTAGATTCATGGTAGCCCTTAAAGTTCATTGTTGGGGTTAACGTGAGTCCCCGCAGTTCAAGACGGTCTGCCAATGCACCAATGCAATGCATTGGTGTAATTGTAATTAAAATTTTGTTAAAAATGTATGTAGGTACTTAACCATGCTGTGTGCACTTGCTTAGAGGCACTTTCCATTTAAATATTAAAAAATATTTGTGGACATTGCACACAACACCATCTAGCCCAAACTAAGCAAAGCCTGTACTATGGAACTAGATGACTGATAGAATACCTTTTTTTTGTTGTAAATATATACTTATGATACATAGAAAAACACCCAGACACCGAACAAACATCCATGCTCATCACACAAATGTTTGCCCTGGATGGGGATCAAACCCACGAACTACACAAGCTCGGCAAGCAGATATACTGCCACCTGAGCCACAAGGCCAGTTAATCAAAGTTCTGAACTTTTATCAGTGTTTTATATTATTTATTATCGAGAGTGTTTTGTTTCGTGTACCCAATGTATAAATAAATAAATAGATAGTACATGTCGAAATAAGTAGATAGTGAGAGTTTGACTTATTCAAGTCCACAGACTGAATCAGTCAGACTGAGTCAGATCTGAAATTCTCTGTCTTCATTATCATTTTTACATTCAACGTGAGAACAAAATGGTACATAATAAAAAGCTCATGAAACTGGCATTTTCTTTTTATTATCCTTTCAAAATAAAACTGAAGTTGGATTATCCCAATTAGGCATTCGTTTATGGTACGAGAGCCAGAGGCTTAACCCGACGATAATTGGCCATTACTATGCATCGAAAACGACAGGTACGGACTGTGAGGCCATCGCGCTCATTACTGAACAAAATAATTTATTTATTAAATTCATTTTACAGCTATCATTACAGGATTATCTAATACAATAGTGCAAGTCATCAAACTTAAAATATACAAATTATCAATTGTTCAGTCTTAATTAAGAAATATACAGATTTGTCAAATATTATCACCTTATTACAAATAAATTATACCTGAATTATTGGACACAGTCGCTTGCTGTTCCATGTTCTTATCGTAATATGGCAACTGAGGATTATTACGATAACATTTATGGCAATTTGTAATTATTATAGTTTCATAGTCTTACATTTTAGGGTTCTGTAGTCTAAAATGAGCCCTTATTCGTTTCGCCATGGATGTGTATCTGTTCGGTGCTTAGCTCAAAGACTATTTTGCACAAGAAAGTTTATATTTAGTAATTCTATTTTAATCATGACAACAAATTGGTAAAAATATATTTAAGAATTTTTGTTAGGTTGTACAAAAATGAAGCCATACCATTTTTAAATTTAAGTATTCACTCGTGAAATAAGAAAACTTCGTGTAAATTTAATTTAAACTTACGCGCATATTGATTACAAAAAGTCCTGTTTTAAGTCCGATTATCGGAATATGTTACTACTAAGCCTTTTCACTACGCGTGGCTCGATACGCACTTGGCCGATTTTTTCATCTCTACGTTGAAATAGACTCGGTAAGTAAACATTTTTTTGTCGGGGGTCTTTAAGTTATTTAAGCTTACTTGTGTCGATTCATCATCATCATCATCATCTCAGCCATAAGAAGTTCACTGCTGGACATAGGCCTCCCCATGGATTGTATCGATTAACTGGTACTTATAATGAGTTCTATAACAATGGTTGGTTTTTAAGAGCGTGTGTCCGGAAGAAGTTTCTTTGACCTGCAGTTGCAGCGAACGGGTTATTTCTCAAACACGTCGCATCTACGTAACAGTGATCATTTGTAACCAGCTTGCTGATCACCGGTGCCTGTAGGCTATTCACGTAGTTTGTTGGTATTTGCACAATTTAAATACTCGAGCCGGTAGGTCTTTGTAGGTACATATATCATTATGCCTAAATTTACAGTGTGTTTGAGCTTTATAACATGATGTACCTATTTTTAAAATTATCCATATTTAAATTCCACGACTGGCAAAAAATAATTTAGAATCAAAACAAATCATAAGGGCTAACGGCAGACATGAGGCGAGAAATTCAAATTTCGAACAGTTTTTTGTCCTTGTAACTAATGTAAGTGAATGTTTGCGGCAATCTTTTTTTTTTTTTTTTTTAACAGATAAGATATATATACTTTTTATTAGGTCAATATAACCACCAATAATGCACCTCATTGCTTACATATCCCGAGAGGTTGCTTGAATCAATAAAAATGGACTTTTTTCGGATTAGGTTTTTAGGTATTAATATATATAAATAATAATTATAGTTTATAAAACTGAAATAACCAACTTTAAATACGCAATATGTATAACGCCTGCAGAAAAGTGAATGCACGCATATACGCAACTTTGCTATTCACTTTTCTACAGTTGTTTGGATGATACTTTACCAGTTATGTTTTTATAATAATTATAGTTTTAAAAACTGAAGCAACCGACTTCTCATGGATGCCATTGTCAGAACTGGACCAAATTGGAATAAGACCACACGGAAAGCACCAGCTTTCAAATAAAAAAAAAAATTATCAAAATCGGTACACCCATTCGAAAGTTATGAAAGTTATGAAAAATACAGTAGAATTGAGAACCTCCTCCTTTTTTGAAGCCGGTTGAAAACCAAAGTACTGCATCGATTTTGATAAAATTTATATGGTCCACCACCTCTGTCTACCAAATACAAAAAGAACCATCAAAATCAATGCACAATTGGCTGAGTAATCAGTGAACAAACAAACAAAAAAAAACATACAGACCGAATTGACATCCTTCTTTTTGTATGTATATTATGATCAACAGCTTTATACAAATACCCTACTTGGCTACAATAACAAATAACTCTTTCAAATTTGGCTTTCCCACCGCATGCGTATCGTATCACCTTAAGAATGTACATTCCATTATAAATTTATATAATTAACACACAACGCCTAATCAAAATCGAAAATTTTGCAAATTAGCAAACAACCAAGCTTAATATTTGATCGCGTGCTTACTCCATTACCTCCGAGTTAATACCATAAAATATAATATCGTTGTATCAAAGATCGAGATAAAAGGAGTGTTTAAATAACATGTCAAGAGGGTTACGTAGGGTCGAGCGCTTGAATTTGACTTTATCTTAACGATTTTGGCACGAACCGACACGTTGCTTAGCCAAACGGTTTAGCTGTAGCTTCTGTTTTGATATTTTGTATGCAAATAGTTTCCAAAATTTTGCCATGAACAAAATGTATGTCTCTGAATGTACAATACCTACATTATAATCCTTAGAGACTACATTATGTGTGAAAGATGATATGTTTGTAAGAGGTGTGAATGTAGATAACGGCTGATAGAATGAAGTGGCGAAAGAAAACATCCTGTGCCGACCCCACCTAGTGGGATAAGGGCAATAAGATGATGATGATTAGAGACTACCTTATCAATAAACGTGCTACATTAGATACACTAAGTAAAACTCTAAGTCAGAGTATCTTTGACGCAGGGGGGATTTGTGGCTAGCCGTCGTGGGTCTGTGATTGGTGTCACCTCATATCTTGTTGTTTCTCTGGGGCTAAATTATTCCCCTGACCTCCTAACTGGCTGGCTGAGTGGTGCAAACTGCAAGAACTAAGATCCTATACTCCAGGGTTAAAGTGTTAAGGCGCTTAACGCCGCTAGTAGCGGTTAGTGAACGTGCAGCACTCCTCTCGACGTTATTAACCAAACTTATTAGGTATGCTTCCTCGGTGCTAATATGCGGCGCCTTTATGGAAGGGCCATTTAATGGCGATTTTTGATTAATCTTGCATTTTAACCGACATTTTGTTGTTTTTTGTTATCGGCATTTTTTATAGATACTTAAGTATCCGTAAAAAATGTGATTTTACACAACACCAACAAATGAAAATCTTGAAAAAAAACCCGTCTCGAGTTTCACCAGAAAATCGACCCGACGTAATCAGATGTCCGTCCGTCCTCTTCAGAAACCTAACAAAAGATAAACCCCATAAAATTCGCCAAAGAGTTTTATGACGTACACATATAATGCGCCTTTTGAAAGTTCCTGCGAGTAATAAAGTATAACGTACATCGAACTCGCAGTATCTGGATGGAGGATTTTATACTACGTACGCAGTACGTTTTTATTATTTGTTAGAAAACTGTGTAGGTGTGGATGTAACTTTGTATTTAAATATTTATTTTGTTTGGTAGGTAATACTTCAGAGATAGTCTCATATAAATTTTATAAAAATCGGTCCAGTACTTTGGTTTTTAATCCAATAACTGAAAAAATATCATACCACCCAAGTATGTGAATTGAGTATTTTGAAGTCGGTATTTTCAGTTTTTAGCCGACTTCTAAAAAGTAGGAGGTTATCAATTCGTCTGCATGTTTTTTTGTTTGTTTGTTATGTAGTCACATAAGCGAGTAGCATCAATGACGAAATTAAAAGGAAAACTATCACGGCTAAGTTGATTACACGGCATTAATGAGTAATAGTCGATCAACTAAAAAAAAAACTGATAAAAAATTTATCAGAGAAGTAAGAAATGAAAATTTGAATTTAAACTCGCATATCGAGTTAACTTGTATATTCGTAGTAGAATAGAACAATTAATAGTATATATGACCCTGTTTTAAGTTCACATAAATTATGATGTACGGAACTACGGAACCCTACTTTGTGCGTAGCACGACATGCACTTGGCCATTTATTTTGTATTAATAAATAATAATATTTACTTTTTTTTATCAGCCCTGTTTGTACAAAATGTCGCACTGCTGGGAACGGGCCATCTTCTCATTTTGAGAAGGGTTAGGCCATTGTCTGCCACGCTGGCCAAGTGCGGGTTGGCAGACTTCAAGATCATTGAGAACTCTCAGATATGTAGGTTTCCTCACGATGTTTTCCTTCACCGTTTGAAGTTGGCGGCAATCAACATACACACATAACTTCGAAAAGACAGAGGTGCGTGCCGTGGGATTTGAACCCAGTACCTGCGGATCGCCAGACAAAGAAGTCAGACGGTCTCCCGACTAGGCTGCCGGAAACTAAATAATATTTACTTATTAAATAGTTTTAAATATCGCCTAGCAGTTGTAATACTGTTTCCCTATCCACGGAACAGGAGCGGCATTATCTTTTCAAAATATGGATCCGGCAAAATCGTAAAAGTGACGCGAGCTTAACGACACGAGATTCAAGTATCTGATAGAGAATGATGTTTCGATCAACGCCGCCAATGTTATAAGTCTCGGGGAGGAAAGCTTGAACTTGGACGGTTTGGGATATGGTTTATGAGGGAAACAAATTTGGGAAAAAAATGTATTTTCATTGCATTATTGAACAGAGAAAAGGCAGAATGAGAGCATAAAACACAGAAGTGAAGCCAAATTTGGGTAGGTACAACATTGCATTTATCTCAATGTAGAAAATAAATTAAACATACTTTTTTTTATATTGTTCTGCTTTTATGGTTACTCGCCAGGTCGGTCGAATAGAAAAAAAGCCGTTTTTCCTGAATCTGAATTCGAAATGCAGGAAACTTTACTATTTTTATTACCACAAAAATTATTACGTTAATCTGGATTGAATGCGAATAGAAAATTGCGATGATAAATAATCATTACTTCAAATTATCTTTTTCGTATTCTCCTCTGCAACCTTTTAATTTAATATCCTTATGAATCCCAAGTGTAAATATTTTCTATTGGATTTAAAATGTTATCACTCCGCTAACCATTCATTGTCATCTAAACCAAACGTGTGCTTCCATTAACAAAAATCATCAAACCAATCATTTTCTTCACATCGGTGCTCGAGACTAATTAGCTTCTGACAATCAGTTTACCATCAACGGCTTACCTCACACGTCCAAAAGTTGTTTGTTCAATGCGTTCCTACTCAAAACTTGTTAAAAACTCAACTGTTTCATGCAAAATATCAAATTGCGACGGATCCACTAACTTCTAAAAATCGTATATCAAAAGTTTTTAGTTATCCTTAAATATATATACAAAAGAAACCATTAAGAAGCGTAGGTACTCGTATAACCTAATTTAAAGTAAAATTATAGAAACAAACTCCGCTGAAAGCGAAGCATTCAAAATAATTTTATTATTCAACCAAAAACACGTTGAAAAGTTCGAAGCGTCCAGTCATTACTGAGACTCGCCAAGCGGAAAATGAAGTAATAAAGACAGTGCGGCATCTTAGATGGTGTTTATGTTTACTTTAAGGCAATCGGTTTGCTTGGATTTTAGCTGAATCGAACAAAACTAATTCAAAAATACTAAAATAAACTAAATATAAATAATTTATAGTTTAAAAAACTGAAACAACCGACTTCAAAGTACGCTACTTCGTTACTTGTAATATTAGAAAGGATTAGGATACATAAAGTTCATACTCGTATCATATTGCTCAGTCGGGTAATAATTACACAAAACGCTCAATCGTCGAAGTAACTCTATTTTCACCTTATACACATTGGATGAGGAGTAAGAAGGTTTTACTTTTAATACATCTTTCACGGTTGTAAACTTTTTAAAGAAACCTCTCTTCAGCCGCTCGTTTATTTTTTTGTCAATAATGAGCTTTGTCATTGAATGTTAAATGCTCCGTCTTCAAAGATTAGAAAATGTGCAGATGCTTAAACTATAATCCTTAATATTTGACACTTTTGCAAAGAAAAACGTGTCGGTGGAACTCTGCTATTCTATAATCTGACGCACTTCACTCAGGAATACAATGAAAATTTTCATTCTTAGATATTATTCAAAAAGTAATAAAGCAATGTATAAAATAGTTATGGGACCAACTTAGGAGCTTTCTCTATATGTCAATTACATGTCAATGTCAGTCACAAAAATTAGTTCACGAATGATGGAGTAATCGGTGAACAAACATACAAAAAAAACGGACCGAATTGATAACCTCCTTCTTTTTGGAAGTCGGTTAAAATAATTCAGACCAGACTTTAAACCAGATAATAATGTACATATTTATGTCGGTCTTTTTGGAAATCCATGGTCCCCCATGGATTTCCAAAAAGATTCAAGATTCATTCATTTCCAAGCTTATATCCAGCAGCGGACTTCTTATGGCTGAGATGATGATGATGACATATTTATGTTAAAAAATAACGATTGAGTTTAGAAAAACAAAATATTGAGCGCTTTTTAGGAAGGAAATATGATCGGACCCAACTTCAAAGAAAAGGAGGTTTTCAATTCGGTTTTATTTTACTTTTTAGTGTTTGGTATCTCAGTACTTCGTTATTTAAACGGCTTGAAGTTTGTCCAGTCCAACAATAATTATAAATCTATAAAAAAAAAAAAACGATTTCTAAATACGTTATTTTGTTATAAATCAAATTACTAAACCTATTTTTGATTAAATATCTATGGAACTAACATGAAAGTATATTCTTTCAAAAAGCAATCAAATCTGTTTTAACCGACATACAAAAAAGGAATCCAATTCAACTGTATGTTTTTTATGTATGTTTGTTCAGCGATTACTCCGTCAATTCTGAATTGCTTAATTTTTTTTTTAAGTTGTTTATTTTTTTTTAAATTTTTTTAACTATATTATTAAATAACGGGGTTGAGCGAAACAATAAAAACACAGACTAAATGAAATCTCCTCCTTTCTGAAGTCCGTTTAAAAAAGGTCAGTGACAGCCAAACAATAGCCTAATAATTGATCACGAGCTCTTTATCTGTCTAACATCGGATGTAAGACGTAAATGGCAATAAGACGTATCGTTGAATAATTAAACACAAGCGAGCATTCAGCTCACGCAGGCTGCCTCTAGCCGTTTGTTCCATTTATTGCTTTTTTGTGTTCTCTGCCTGTAATAGCCGAATTCGGTGTGTAAGTGGTTTACTGTAAGTATACTAGTTTTATGTTTGTATTTTTCTCTTTTTTGTTGGACTTAAACGATTTGTGCATTTACCATTTTCGGGAATTACATATAACAATATTTTCGATCTAGATGCATTTGAAGTCAGACAAGTATTACAGTTTAAAAACTGAATAACGGACTTCAATTAACTTTTTTAGGGTTCCGTACCTCAATAAGAAAAAACGGAACCCTTAAAGGATCACTTTGTTGTCCGTCTGTCCGTCTGTCTGTCCGTCTGTCCGTCCGTCCGGGTGTCAAGACCTTTATCTCGGGAACGCGTGAAGGTATCGAGCTTAAATTAAAACCATATACGCAGGAAATATATAAGAAAACTAAAGTTTCTATGCTTTCGTGAAAAAAAGTTACAGCCGAATATATCGTAAAAAACGCACATTTCGACACTCACAAGGGGATCAAAACATAAGGGGTACTTTCCGTTGACCTAGAACAATGAAATTTGGCAATAAGCATTGTGTTAGAGTACACATGTAGGAAAAAATCCGAAATCAGAACATTTTTAATTTAATCACAAAAAAAATTGTGTCTTTATGCAAGGAATGAAGGTCAAAATTTTAAAGTGTATTAACCCTATCATGTGGGGTATCATATGAAAGAACTTCAGTAGCATAAGCTAAAACAGGTTTTTAAATATTTTTACGATGTATATTTTTAAATTTATGAAGGAAAATATAAAAAATATATATGATTTCCTCCTTTTATCTACTAGTTTGTACAGAACCCTCGGTGGGCGAGTCTGACTCGCACTTGTCCGGTTTTTTGTTATTCTGTATACTTAAATGTACAATAAAGGTTATTCTATTCAACCAGCAAAGTTTAGACCAAATTAATTTTAAAATTGCTTAAAATTTACTATGTCAATTTGCAATGTACCTAATTTGTTTTTATCAAAAGATAATGCTAAAAAAACATTCAATTCTGCGCATAGTTAAAAAATTCATAAAACATATTTGATAAAATACAGGGTTGTTAACCGCAAAGCCGTTACTTAGGAATGGCACCAAATAAATACAACCGCAGTTATTCCCCGATTGCTGAAAATGTGCTGAAAAAGGTCGAAGAGAAACACTCTGGTGTTTGTACAAAGTAAATAAGTACTAGGATAACATTACTACATTTTCAAATATTTTTTTTTTAAATACTGTACAGTCAACGTGGGTAACTTTGAATCTGCGTAAAACATTGTACGTAGCCTTTTTAAAAGGTTCTCGATCTTTTTCCCAACAGATTAGTAGTCAAATTACTTGATTGATTAATTTACAATCGTTTTGACTACAAATCTCTTGAGATAATAATCGAGTATCTTCCAAAAAGGACACGCACAATGTTTAACGCAGAGTCAAAGTTACCCACGATGACAGTACTAACTTGCTAGTATTTTTATTTTTATTTGCAATATTCAACCACCCAGCAATAACTTGAAATTAATAACCTAAGATTATAATCCTTTTTACCGTACGTTTACGTACGTAGGTACGTAAACCAACTATTTTTGAGGTCGGTGTCTGTATAGGACTTAGTTGATGACAGTTTAGGTCCTGACACCGACCTCAAAAATAGTTGGTTTACGTACCTACTTAGGGCGACGCCCAGTATTGATTTTCTTCGTGTTATTTCTCTGTTTTCAGTTTGATGTCGGTTTATTTTTTTAATAGTACATTGTTACCCTAGGGGTGAAAGTAACTTATTTAGTCCCGATACGGGGTTTGGCGCACGAACGAAGTGAGGGCGCTAATAGTTCGAGGGACTAAATAAGTCTTTAACCCGAGGTAAACACTTGTGGTGGTGTGCTTTTCATTACGAATACAAGGAAAGAAAAAATGTTTTTTTAAACAAATCTCTGCTAAGGAAGTTTATATAAGTCTACAACTCGAAAAAACAAATGATGATCGGACTGCTGCTTTCCCGCCTATTTTGTTTTTTTTTCTGTGGCCGGCAATCTATTCAGCCAATATTTTTCATTTCTATCATTAAAAATGGTAAATATATTGTCCAAATCTATGTTATTTTAAAGAAATTGTTGAAACTAAATTATAATAGTTATTAAAAAAAAATATATTCCTTAATCAATACTTATCTTTATGTTATTTTTACTTTCCTTGTATTCGTAATGAAAAGCACAGTGTTTCTCGGGTTAAAGACTTATTTAGTCCTTCGAACTATTGGCGCCCTCACATCGTTCGTGCGCCAAACCCCGTCTCGGGACTAAATAAGTTAGATACGCTGTTGAGTGTTTGTTTTTTTGTGAGAATGTTTGCATAAAATCGCTGTAAAAGATTAGAAATGCGCATTCCAGAATATTTTTGTAAGTCCACTTGTTTATTACGAAAATCTTCGTTGGAGGTTACGAAAAAACGCATTTCTTTATATTTGCATGAAATGTATTATTATTACAAAACAATATAACCTATGACATTCTGGAAATGAAGACGAATCTAACGATACCTCGCACATCATAATCGGTCAAGCCGTTTAGGCTGTAGGCGATCATATAGAAACATACATATGTATATATAATTATATATATAAAAACATAGGTAAACACAAGGTATAGGTATGCATACATAAAAACATAGATACACTTGAAAAACATAGCCCTCCTTCTTACGCAGTCGGGTAAAAAGAGGGGTGTTATAAGATTGATGTGCGTTTGTATATCTGTGTGTCTGTCTGTGGCATCATGGTTCTCAAACGTATGGCCAGATTTTGATCTAGTTTATTTTTTTTTTGTTTGAAAAGATTTGGTCGAGAGTGTTCTTAGCTAAGTTTGATCAAAATTGGTCTAGCAGTTTTTATATCAGGAGTTTTTAGTTTTCTAAGCTTACATGATGAAACGACTGCCTCAAAGCATCTCTTCAGATCAGTAGCGCCATCTATTCCGTCAAACTGTTTCAATTCAGAAAATTGAAACTGCAAAAGCAGATTCTTGCGCGTTTCCGCTTCCTTTACTCAGCAGAGCTTAAGTGATTGAGGTTTTACTAGAGACGGCTTTGAAAATATTGAGTTTATTTTACTACGTATATTAACCAACTGCCAAAGCAGGTTAATGTTTTCTGTGCGGATTTATGCATGTATGTTACATTCTTTGGCACGTTTTACAGACTTTCAACAGATTTCAACATATATTATATGTCATTAGGCTTACGGTATTGTAAAAAACTGTTTGAAGCGCCATTTTTGCATTATGGCAGTACGTACGGCAAAGATGACAAAGTCGCAAGGTAGAAATTCGGAAAGATCACACCAAAATCACGGTTGCCTGGAAGAGATCGCTTTTAGCGATAAGGCCGCCTGTTGTCACACTAGTTTTGTAAGTTGTCTGAAATATTGTATTTGTCCAATGGTCTAAATAACATAAAGATTTTATCTATTTATCTATCAAAATCTATAAAATCACCAATTTTCAAAACTCCTGGAAAACTCCTTCTAGCTCCCTTTTTCGCACCAAATGTTTTTTATACAAGATAGATCTACGATTGACCACCAACTCACCTGATGTTAAGCGACCGTGTGGCCAAGGATGGAGCTCGTCGATCTAGAAGATATTTATTCACTCTAGCCTTGAAAATTCCAAGATTGTAGGTCTCAGGAAACAGAGATGACGGCAAAGAATTCCATAGGGCATTTTGGGCCAGTCTGCCTTTGACTTACACAATTTGCGTTTGTGTTCAGTCGCATGAAAATAAATGAAGACCAGCCAATCTGTTTCTAATATAAACCCTAAGTATTATTGGTAAAGTTGCTGACAACAACGAAACGAATAAAATAAATGTACAATTTTTATCTGGGCGCCATGCCAGCTCGAGCACTCGTTTAGATTGATAAAGAATTGTACAATGGCGGCGTTTGAACTGGAGTGACGCCGGGGGCGGGCACTTGTCTCATTGTTGTATTGATGAATATCTCAGATATGTGCTTTGGGTTGAGGTTTATTTTATTTTTTATTCGAAAATAGGCTTGCGTTTGACCGTCAACTCACCTGGTGTTAAGCGACAGTTACAGTCAACGATGGAGCGCGGTCGCCTAGAAGAAACTATTATTGTATTCTTGATCTCTTAGATCTCCTATCGGATTTTTGAGAATAGCGCCTTTTTTTTTGTGGTGGTTAATATATTTTATCTCCTTAGATTAGCCTATTCAAGAAATAGTGTGACCATCAGCACCATCTTAGCTACAAGAAGTGCACTGTAGGTGAAGACCTATGGGGAAGATCCGTTGGATGCTGTTTGACATAGGCATGGATTTCATGGATAAAAAGCGTTTGAACCGATTTTGATGAAACTTAACTTTGGTCGAAGATTTGATAGAGTGTTCTAATACTCTCGATCAAATATTCTGTCAAACAAAAAAATAGACCAAAATCGGTTCGCCGTTTGAGAGCTACGATGCCACAGACAGCCACACAGATACATAGCAAGCACACGTCAAACATAATAACAACCCTCTTTTTTTAGTTATCTACATATTGTTTTTTTTTTTTTTTTTTATAAAATAGGAGAAGCAAAAAGGCTGACGGCTCGCCTGATGGTAAGCGATAACCGTCGCCTATGGACAACTGCAACATCACTGACATTACTGTTGCTTTGTGGTGAGCAACTGCAGAACCCTACACTGCACTTGGCTTGACACACACTTGACTGATATTATAATCATATCTCTGCGATGTTTGCGTCAAAACCTTCATTAAACTAGCCAACAGCTTCCCTCTGCGTCGCCACATTGTTATCACTCAAGCTCTAGTCTTCACAAGCCCGATTCCTGGATACTTGCCAATTCGCAGTGCGATGTGTAAGCAACATTGTAATTCCATTTGCAAGCCCCGGGGTGAGTCTGCCCTGTGTGGAGTATCTCGGGCAAATACACCTTTCTACTTGAATGCTCCCACAAAGTATACAGATAGCTTTAGGATTACGGGTTCTAGAGTCTACCAGTTGTAAAATGGTTGCTTTTGACTGATTGCTCAAGAAGTATAATGTTTTAGGGTCTATGTATGTTCATAGGTATTCATATTTTTGACGCGACAACGTCTAATAAATTGATGAACGCCGACTCCACGCACGGGAAGGTATGAATTATTGTCCCGTTACGCATATTTTCCCGTTACATCAATGTTTTGTTATGACGTTGTCACGTTAAACTATCGTCCGTAAACAGACTTTACAGACACCCATTTTTTTTTATGTATTTGGAATTATTTAATACTTTTTTTTTTCAGCCCTGTTTATACAAACTGTCCCACTGCTGGGCGCTGGCCATCTTCTCATTGTGAGAAGGGTTAGGCGATAGTCTGCCACGCTGGCCAAGTGCGGGTTGGTAGGCTTCACCCATCTTCAAGATCATTGAGAACTCTCAGACATGTAGGTTTCCTCACGATGTTTTCCTTCACCGTTTGAAGTTGCCGGCAATCAACAATACGCACATAACTTCGAAAAGACAGAGGTGCGTGACGTGGGATTCGAAGTTCGAACCTTGGACCTGCGGATCGCAAGTCAGACGGTCTCCCAACTAGGCTGCCGAAAACTTAATACTTACGTTTCTTTTAAAATGTAAAACTGGTTACTCACGTTTATTTTTGAGTTGAAATCTCCAACTATGGGTTCAACCGCTTTCAACGTTTGTATTATTTTTTTCAAACGGATCAACGCAGATGTTAGTCTTGTACTAGACGGGATGTCAACCGGCCATTACATTGAATACATATTATTTGTACGATTGTATAAAAAAAAATTGGTTGTCTGTAAAGTCGGTTTATGGACGATAGTTTAACGTGACAACGTCATAACTAAACATTGATGATGATGATATAACGGGACAATGAGCGTAACGGGACAATGAGTCATACTTTTTTTCGTGCGTGCAGCCGGCGTGCATTGATTTATTATTAGACGTTGTCACGTCAAAAACAAAGTGTAACAGCAAAATATTTTCACGTTGTCGTGAGAAAGTATTATGGCAGTTCTGTATTACTTTCCTAAAATATTGTTACTTCGAATACAAATTGTGTAAAATGTCTTAACTTTTTTATAAATACACAAGTTTGGGGTTAGAATACTCAAAAGCCCTCGACAAAAAAAAACTTCATTCTCGACAAAATCTTCTTTCAAACAAAAAAAAACCCGGACAAGTGCAACTCAGACTCGCCCACCGAGGGTTCCATGCAAACTAGTTGATAAAAGGGGGAAATTATATATTTTTTATATTTTCCTTCATAAACCGAAAAATATACATCGTAAAAATATTTAAAAACCTGTGTTAGCTTATGCTACTGAAGCTCTTTCATATGATACCCCACATGATACGATTAATTCACTTTAACATTTGGACCTTCATTCCTTGCATAAAGACACTATTTTTTTGTGATTAAATTAAAAATGTCCAGTTTTCGGATTTTTCCCTATAAGGTATATGTACTCTTACACAACGCTTCTTGCCAAATTTCATTTTTCTAGGTTTTGATTCCCTTGTGAGTGTCGAAATGTGCATTTTTTACGATATATTCGGCTGTAACTTTTTTTACAAAAACTTAGAAACTTTATTTTTCTTTCTGCAGCAAGATACTATGGATCTGCGTATATGGTTTTAATTTCAACTCGATACCTTCACGCATTCCCGAGATAAAGGTCTTGACACCCGACGGACGGACAGACGGAGAGACGGACACCAAACGGAACCCTAAAAACTAGATCAAAATCGGTCCATCCGTTTGAGAGCTACGATACTACAGACAGATACATAGATATACAGATACACATATACACACGTCAAACTTATAACACCCCTCTTTTTGGGTAGGGGGTTAAAAAAAAGATAATCATAATCCAAGTTAGATAAAGTAAACCCAAATATGTAGATATTATTTACTTATACGAAATTTCCAATAGCTAATTGGGTTTATACGATAAAATATCGTTATTACAAAATACTTTGTTCCTGGTAAAATAATGTATATTGTTATCGAATTATCCCAAGCAAAAATGTTGACTGAAATACCGACCACTATCGATATTGGAAAATAAAATATCAGATTTATTAATAGGAAGAAAGGTTGATAAAAATTCCTTTACTATGTAACGCTATTAATATTTTCCTGATATGAACACTAATTCTTTCTTTTTCAGTAATAAAAAAACCGGACAAGTGCGAGTCAGACTCGCCCACCGTGGGTTCCGTACAAACTAGTAGATGAAAGGGGGAAATTATATATTTTTTATATTTTCCTTCATAAATCGAAAAATATACATCGTAAAAATATTTAAAAACCTGTTTTAGCTTGTGCTAATTAAGTTCTTTCGTATGATACGGGTAAGGTTACATGATAAGGTTACTTACACTTGCACTTTAAAATTTGGACCCTCCTTTCTTGCTGAAAGACCCTATTTTTTGTGATTAAATTAAAAATGTCCAGTTTTCGGATTTTTTCCTATATGTGTACTATAAAACAATGCTTCTTGCCAAATTTCATAGTTCTAGATCAACGGGAAGTACCCCATAGGTTTTGATTCCCCTGTGAGTGTCGAAATGTGCATTTTTTACGACATATTCGGTTGTAACTTTTTTTTAGGAAAACTGAGAAAATCGATTTTTCTTTCTGTAGAAAGATACTATGGATCTGCGTATATGGTTTTAATTTCAATATTTGATTTGATTTGATTTGATTCTTTATTGGCCATTTTATAACATGTCAGTCATATTAGGCAAGTAATTTTACAATGGTTGTTATACAAATTTACCTATACACGTTCTCGAGATAAAGTTCTTGACACCCGGACAGACGGACAAACAACAAAGTGATCCTATAAGGGTTCCGTTTTTTCCTTTTGAGGTACGGAACCCTAAAATGCAATGGTTTCGTATTGAAACGCTTTAGAACAAATTATACTATAATAATAATTATAGTAAAAAAAAAACTGATACAACCGACTTCAAAATATGCAATTTGTTCACTTGAATGACATATAATATTTCCAGTTATTTTTTTATAAAATTGGTTCAACTGTTGATTTGTCGGGAGTTTTTGAGTTTTCTAAACTTATACTTGTTTGTCATTTTTTATAAATTTTATTTCCTTATTTCTGAGCCTTCATCTGCAAAATAAAAATAACAAAAACAAAACAGAAACATAACATTATCCGTGAGTCCCTTAGTGTCCCTTTCCCCATCAAAAGCGATGTCTTTATTCAGAGCAAGAATCAAAACCATTACCATAATCTGAATTAGTCGCATAATCCACCCTTGGGAAGACGCCTCCTAATAAACAGGTAGGCCCTTTCAATAGTACCCACTTTTTATAATGCTTGACAAAAGATAATGCACATCGGAAATCGCAATACTCGTGTGATTCTGCTTGCAGTAAACCTAACGAATATCCTAACCTTTCCCAATAAATCCCCAATTGGTGAAATTCCCCGTAGTTTGGGGAATTTACTAGAGGATTTTAAGGATTGTAGAGGAGGAGATTTTTACACATTGTTGAATTAAATTGCAAAGGGGGCCCGATTTTGACCTAGTTTTTTTTGTTTATTGGAAAGAGAATTTTATCTAGAGTATTCATAGGTATGTTTTATCAAAATAGGTTAAGTTTTTTTCCGGGGTTTTTGAGTATAATTACTCAAAAACTTGTTGAGTTATTTTGGTCTAAACATATGTATATTAATTGTTAAAGATATAAAATTTGTACGATACTAAAGATGAAAAAGATGCTAGTGCGAGAGGGATAGCTGTACCCCGAGTAGAGGCCTTTTAATTAGGTTCTGAATGGGCACCAAGCACGCTCCATTGTTGACCAAATATTAGTTTAACATTAGGTGAGGCGCAAATTTAATACATAAAGAATAATATTTAAAAAAAATTAAACGTTACTGTATTGCAACTTTTGTGACTCGATTTCTTTATAATAAGATGTATAAAAATTCAAAATTAAAACCTAGTGTTTCTATTATTAGTGGCATGAACTACACTTTCTTTATGATATAGTGTAGGTGTAATATGAAATTTTTGGGGTAATTAACGTTGAATACCGCATCTTTAGGGTGTCCCAATTAGTGGTTTTTACCACACCTTGTCGTAACAGGCCCTAATATGCCACATTATGGCGACTTGAAATTTACAAGGCGCCTTCTCAATTAGGGGGGATCAATTGTGATATAAAATTGTATGGATTAATAAACCTGTTTATTTAGAGAAATATCTTTAGACCCCAGGGCCGTGAACTCCTACTACTGAGCCTACGCTATTTATTTGTACATCGTACCCTTAATTGGCTATCTTTAGAAATTGAAAGTTTTCTTTTTTACAGAATATGTAATACGGTAGATTTATCAAACTTTAACATTATTTACAAAAAAATAAAATATATACGCGTCGAATTGTAATCCTCCTCCGTTTTCCGTCGGTTAAAAATAAAAATCCAGTGATTCAAGGTAATGTGTTTTTGACGCGATAACGTCTTGTAAGTCGATGAACGCCGGCTGCACGCATGAAAAAGTGTCACGTTCCGCCTGAGCGGAGCGTGCAAGCGAGAGCGCGGAACAAGCGATAGAGTGGCACGATCGGCCTAAGCGTTTGGCTTGAGACGCATCGATCATTACGTTATCACGTAAAATTATCGTCCGTAAACAGACTTTACAGACAACCATAGTTTTTTTCAACGATTTCGTACTTTGATTCCATTGTAAAAATGACAATAATAATAATATAAGTCTGAAAAAGTTAAAAGATTGTTTCACAAATTTTCAAATTACTGATAACTAGACAAACATTAATATCTACAATTAACAGAACTAGTAAAGCTCGCTCGCTCGCTCTGCATCAACTAGCAAAATTTACTTTAGATCCAGATGTTACAATTGTTGTAAAAAAATTTAGCTACCAAAGTCTACTTTTTGCAGAATCACTACTTTGTCAGTTGGTTTGTCGAAGACAGTGTCTTTAGCTCACTTTTCAATTTGTGTTTTTAATTCAGTTATGACCTGGCGTCATTAGGTACTATACTTTATAATATGACATTACCTTTTTTAAATTATTTTGTTTATGTGATAATATCTCGTAACAGTGTAAAACAACAATTTCTTGATAAATTACTTAATTGTATTTAACGCACAGCGTAGGAAGACCAGCCACGAGATGGTCAAATGACATCATACAAGTGGCGGGAAGACGCTGGATGCAAGCCGCTTCCAATCGGTCTTTTTGGAAATCCATGGGGGAGGCCTATGTCCAGCAGTGGACTTCTTATGGCTGATATGATGATAATGATGAACTTTGTTGAATTAATTTGTTTACATAAGTTGCTATGTTGCAAACTAGATGGCGTTCGTAAATGAAGACGGAAATCCTAACTCGCGATATAGAGAAACGCAGTGATGGACACATGTAAACGTAAGGTTGATTCGTGGTTTCAATACCTAATCCCTCAGACCCTCCTACCCCTAGGAATCCGAACTAGTACGCTCAAGTTTAGAGCGGAACAACTTAACACTAAACTAATAAAATTAATCTGAATCTGACATCAAGCTATGGAGAGGGCTATGCTCGGAGTCTCTCTACGAGATCGAATCAGAAATGAAGAGATACGTAGACGTACAGGAGTCACCGATATAGCACAGCGGATTAGCAAGTTGAAGTGGCAGTGGGCAGGGCACATAGCACGTAGAACTGATGGCCGATAGGGCCGAAAGGTTCTCGAGTGGAGACCACGTACCGGCAGCGCAGCGTAGAAAGACCAGCCACGAGATGGACAAATGACCTCATACAAGTGGCGGGAAGACGCTGGATGCAAGCAGCTTCCAATCGGTCTTTGTGGAAATCCATGGGGGAGGCCTATGTCCAGCAGTGGACTTCTTATGGCTGAGATGATGATGATGACATCAAGACTATCGTACATCTATCGTAGTATTCATCGCAGTTGGTTTATAAAAAAGAAACAGTCGTATTTTTTCGCAAAATTAATAAAACCTTTTGGCTTCCAAAAGCGAACCTACGAAAATATAAACATTTATTTATAATATCCGTCCTGGGAATCAATTTTGTAAGTCCAATATGATGTCTATTTTCCGAAAATACCATTCTTGCGATACATTTTTTTTTTAGTGGCTTAATATTTACTTAACAAAAATGGAGAAAAAAGGATTTGTGTTTTCTTCTAGTTTCTGAACAGTTTATTAAATTAAAGCTGAAACAAGTATTTATATAAAAAGAAACAATATATGCCCGATATAAATGATCTGTTATGGAAACTACGCATTGGCAAGCACTATGTCCAGATAGATATGTCCAAAGATGATGATGATAATGCATTTAATGATGTTGAGTATATATTTTTGTAAGAAATATATGTGCAGAGTTTCCTATCTTTCTGCCAACTGTATAATGTCGCAAGTCGGACCTTATAACTCATCGTCCCGCTACGCTGCCCGATGATTGGTCTCCACTCGAGAACTATTGCTAGCACCTCTAACATTAGCGAGCGAGCGCAAGCGAACGCGAGCGCAGACTTTTTTGTATTATTATAATATAAATTATTTTTTGAATATTATTGTACAAAATTAGCTCGAGAGGTCTACTGGTCAAATTCTGAATAAAAAAAATGTGTCGAATGATTTTACCAAATAATATTGAAATTGGCCCACATTTTATCCTGGTACCAAACTTCTCCTCTTTTTAACCGAGATTTCAGAAACTTTGTCCACAACAACCTCTTGATCTATATTTTTTCACTTTTTTTTTTTTTTATTGAAACTGAGTACTAAACTAGCAAATATTATTAAAATCGGACAAATGATGCCAAAGCAAACACCTCCCTCTTTGGGGAAATATCCCGTTAATCGAATATCCCCAAAAATCCTCAAAAACGAAATCCCGTTAATCAAAAATCCCCGACAACGAAAAAATATATGGAATTTTAAAACCGTTATTAAATTATTAATATTAATATAATATAATTTAATTTATTAATTTTGACATGATTGTTATTACTCTGAATTGACATACTTATTTTGTAAATAATATCATTATATAATATAATATAAAATAATATTAATCTTTACTAAATTATTTAAATTAAATATTAAGGTATACATACAACCAAAATATTTAATTTAAACAATTTAGTAAAGATTGAATAACAAACATATGGAAAAGAAAGAAAAATTTGCCAATTGACACAGAGACCTTTGCTAGCTTCGTTAACTCTGTCACATTCATCATACCTGTAATAATATATTGAATGGTAATTACACTCACATTATTATGAAAATATCGTAGCACCATCATTAGGCTATTTCCGTCCAAAAGGCAGCTGCACCTATCCCCATTATGCGACACAACTCATCATGTAATGTGGCTTTTCCGTGATATAAAGCTATTCTGTTAGGAAAATCTGGTGTTATTAACTAAATAAACATGTTTCGGATTGATATTTTTTCACTGAGTTATTATGTAACGTGTAGTTTTTAACCGACTTAAAAAATGGAGGTTATAGTTTATATGCTTCCATACTAAGGATGCGGAAACCTATTTTCCTATATGTGTACTCTAACACAATGCTCCTTGCCAAATTTCATAGTTCTAGGTCAACGGGAAGTACCCCATAGGTTTTGATTCCCTTGTGAGTGTCGAAACGTGCGTTTTTTAGAACATATTTTTTACGAAAACTGAAAAATTTAATTTTTCTTTTTGCAGCAAGAAACTATGGATCTGCGTATATGGTTTTAATTTCAACAAGTTTACGCGTTCCCGAGATACAGGTCTTGACATCCGGACGGATGGACGGACGGACAGACGGACAACAAAGTGATCCTATAAGGGTTCAGTTTTTTCCTTTCGAGGTACGAAACCCTAAAAATAAAATAAAAGCAATGTTCAGTACCTATTACTTAGTTGTGTATAATTTTTTCTTGACCATGGATGGACAAGTTCTTTCAGTTGAATTAACAAATGGTAAAGTTCTTTTAGATTCATATGTACACATATTAAAACGTTAATAATTATGTCCTTGTCACGTTCAAACGTCACGGTCAAGTTCTCGTCACGCCTCAATAAAATGGGGAGTGACTTTATTGGTAGCTTCAATGGAGTTTGCCGACAATTATGAAAACACATTTTTCCCCGCTTTATTTCACTTGTCTACAATCATTGAAAAAAAACACCACTATTTTACATTTACCATTCGAAATAACACTAATTGGAAAATAAAACAGAGCAACGTCATATTTTCATAAAGTTCCCGCCAAAACTCTTCAGTAATTAGTAATTTTTAATAATTCAGTAATTTTTTTATATTTAACGGCTCTGGGTTCTGAGTCCTTTGAACCAATTCAGTAATTATAAACCTTCAGTGTTGCTCGCCTAAGCCCTATCATAACCACCGAGAGTCCATCATCATAGGTTATTAATTTCGCCGCATGTTATCTAGCTGTATTTTGGTTAGCCGGATTACCGTGTTTTCGGTTTTAACCGATTTGCATTTTAGATAGGCCTGTGTTGGGATGTTTATGGCGAGCGAAGCTCTTTGGCGGTTAATTTTGTAAGAGATTATGCCGCCTAAAACACAAAACGTGAAGGGGATGAAATTATGTTTTCTTTTATAAATGCTTAGACACGCAATTCATTTAGCCACGGTTTTAAACACCAAGGAGATTATTTTTGTTTTGCTTTAAAAAAATAAACTACGTTTGACTTACAATTCGCCTGACAGTAAGCGACGATATGGTTTAGAAGGGTTAGGTTTGGTTTAGTCTTGCCAGGGCCTTGATTATGAAATTTGACATAATAGTAATAAAACAGAATGATAATTAGACCTGACATTTATTAAATTTGACATTGTAATTATAACTTGACATTTTAATTAAATTTGAAATTTTACTTAGAAATATGACATAATATTAAAATTGAAATAATAACTGCTTCATATTTTGTCATACTTATTTTATTTTTTACTTATTAATCTGTAATAATGATTGTCATTTATAAAAGTACTCAGTAAGCCCACTTCTAGTATTGCATGCCTGATGAAGAGATAAGTAGGTATCTATAGGGGGAAACTAGAATTGTTATAAGTAATTCCATGTAAAAATTGTAACATGGTGTTTATCTACGCTCATACTTGCACCTACAAACTGCTATAAAATGATTTGATTTACATAGTAATACAGAATCTTCCTGCCACTTGTACGACAGGCTTGCTATGCTTCAAGGTCGAGATTAAAGCGCGCAGCTATCTCTCTCGCGCATCACAACATTTTTAAACATATAAAATCATTGAGTAGGGATATTAGAAAGTTAGAGCTAAATTTGTTTATTTAGAGAAGAGAAACATTTAAAAAAGTTTTAATCAGATAATTTATACTGGCAACGGAATTAGAAAAAAACATAGGTATTTTATAATTCCTCAGCCAATTTAAAAGATATCGAAGAAAAACTTGTTTTTAAATATTTCTCATATCTAAATAAACAAATTTATCTCTCACTTTTCTAATACCTCTATTTAATGATTTTATATGTTTAAAAAGGTTGTGATGCGCGAGAGAGATAGCTGCGCGCGATGAGCTAATCCTTAAGAATATAGATTAGCCACTGCTGAGTACAAATTATTTTTTTCTGGACCTGTCGGTAGTAAAACACTTACGCATACTTTTTTTTAAATATAAAACTACTGAATTGACTTACAGAAAATTGGAAATGCGTATTCATTATGAAACTCTAGTAAAAAATCATTTTGATACATTAATTCTCATACGTGCAAATAAAAAAAATACTTGAATCCATTTTCTGAGTGAATACATGTTGGAATCAAAATGAAAGTTTTAGTACGTGCTCGTAATTTTTTTATATAATTTTTTGAATACCGGCTTTTTCGTAAGTCATTTCAGTAACATTTTTTTTGAAAATGTTGCGCGAGCGAGACATAAGAGTTATTACTGCACCATTTTTGTCAATTTTGAAAGTCGCATCAACTGCTTTCACCATGCTTCCGTTTTCCGTCAATATACGATGAAAAAGTAAACTATGTTTTTGTCTTTGCTATTGCTTTGCTATTATAAAAATACTAAATACCTACTTAATTATATATTTTCCCAATACCGCATATGAACAAATATTACTATTACGGATTATTACTATACCGGATATTACCAATTCAGATTATTTTTATTTTGTTTTTATTTATTTATTTATTTATAAAGTTCACCTACACTGTGTACATCTATACATTGACAATAAAAAATCATACAAATAAAATACAGCTTAATGTCACAATAATTACAGGTGAAGTCAGCATGCATTAATAATAAGCATGCATTAAATATTATTTTTTAATAATATTTATGTAGAAATAGGTTTGCGCTTGACCGCTAATTCGCGACGTTACGGTCTACGATGGAGCGCGCTTACCTAGAAGAAACCAACTCACTCGCGATTTAAGCACACCCAGATTATATTTATCGGGCAAGACCCACTCAGGAAGCGTATTCTATATTCTAGCAGCCCGCACGATGAAAGTGGAACTAAAGCGTTTCGTTCGGGTTTTTGGAATCAAAGAAATTTCATATCAACTAGGTATGGTAATTGGGTTGTGGTGATGGGAGTGATACACTGAATTGATGTAAACTTGTCTATATTCAATCACGACGTTAAATCTTACATCGGTTGGAAACGTAAACAATACATGCGCATGCGACGCGCGGAGGTACGAATCTGACTAGTTCACATTCCATCCACCGCGCTCGCCCGGCAGCACTCACAATAGGCGTGCAAAATATAGTGACGGGGTAAGTGTCGATGCGCGGTGTAATTATCGAAAGCGACCAACTGATCAATATTTAGATAGGTAATGTAAGTGTTATTATTTAGAATGTAAATATTGTTGTAAATAGTAATGTATAGTGTGTATGTATATATTAATACAAATATTTGTTTATATATTTGTAATATAATAATTGCTATTAATATAGAAATGCGATATGTGTAGGAAAGTAGCCTACATAGGTAATGAGATGGTGGAACCACCGGTGAAGGATATATTATCATGATCACCAGTATACATCACTACGCAGGTGAAACATGGAAAATGGCAGAGAGATGAGAGAGGGTGTGTAAATATTCCCTTTGAATGAAACTAAAACAAAACAACACACAAAATATTCCAATAGCAACATAAAACCTTTGAAATTCCACAATTATCTCACAAAGTCTCGTCTCTGCTAATTGTCAAACAACGCTGTAGTTTTCAAGTTTCCACATTAACAGAAATAATTACATGGGTCCCCTTACCCTGACTCCCCTTTCTCGGTTCTGGCACCCCTAGTCTCCCCTTTCTGGGGGTTAGGTGCCGACCTGTTTACCTTGGCTCGCTCTTATTGAAAAACTTTTGGACACATTGCTATTGAAGAATTTAAGGGGTCAATAGGTTCATTAGAGGGGAGAATAAAGATCGGTCTTGTTTTCGATGACTCGCCCGCGTACTAATTTCAGCCTAGATTAATGGTTATTAGCTATTTAGATTTTACTATTCCATTTTTAAATAACTCGAAAATGAGAAGGATCTTAATTTGATTGTTTTTTAACCCCCGACCCAAAAAGAGAGCTGAAGTTTTATAAGTATGACGTGTGCCTGTCTGTGGCATTGTAACTCCCAAACGGATGGATCGATTTTGATCTAGTTTTTTTAAAGATTTTATTAAGAGTGTTCTTAGCTATATTTCAGCAAAATCGGTTAAGCTGTTTAGTCGGCAGATTATATCGGGGTATATTAGTTTTGTAAACTTACTTGTATATGTTTGTTACCTCAGTAACGCGTCATTTATATGGCGATTTGGAAAAACCTGTTTTAATGGAGAGGATATAATAAAATTCACATTGATCACATAACAATTTAGTCAATATTGGTTCTATAGTTTGGTTTTATATCAAAATAACTGGAAAAATATATCATCCAAGTAAACTAAATTGAATAATATATCTTGTAATTCTAGTCTGAAAGCGTCAGTACGCTTCATTCGTTCATTCATTCGAGAGCGACTTCATTCAGTAATGAAATCGGTAGTGTAAAATTTTTAAATTCTATTAAATCTGCTCTGCAACTTCCGTAGATCCCGAAATTTAACAAATTCCATGACCTCCAGTTATCACGCTAGTAATTTGAGTTTCGGAACTGCCCGGCCCAACTTTGCACTGGATTTTCCATCTCGATTCCGAAAGGATTAAGTTCGAAAGTTCGAGTTTTATCTGTATTAATGTGCCTGGTAGCGATTCGTGGGGATTACGAAGACCGTTGCGTCGAGTTGCCGTTTCTAGAACGATGAAAACCCCCAAAGCGCTCGAATCACCTTTCGTGGAATAATGAAGGTTATTTTTTGTCAAAAATAAACTTTAGAAGTTCCCGGCAGCCTATAGTCGTGAGATCGTCTGACAATTTCATAAGTGTATGTATATTTGTAAGTTTGTCCACGCATATCTCAAAAACAGAACCCTCTTTTTGCTTTGCTTTCTGTTTATCGAAGCTGGCTGATGACAGATTTTCAAATTTTCCAAGTGATATTCTTAAAATAGAAACGCTTATCTCCAATACGCGCCTGTCAACTCAATAAAACACGATGAGATCATGTATTGTTTCATGCAATATCAAAATATAAAACAAATAAATCTGAATAATGGGGTCAGTAAAAAGATTATTATTACTGTTTTTCAGGGTTCCGTAGGACTTTTATAGTTAGTTGGAAAAGGAACCCTTATAGTTTTGCCATGTCCGTCAGTCTGTATCTGTCCGCGAGTTTTCTCAAATACTATTAGTACCAAAAGGCGTAACTTATTATGGATAAAAAACTCATCCCACATTATATGTAGGGGAGGCCCTAAAATAAATACTTTTTTCAAAATTTTATTTAAGTACCACTTTATCGCTCTGGTAAAATATATATTATATATCTTACCAGAGCTAAGATATATAATATAATAGCTAAGCTATATTTTACCAGAGCGATAAAGTGGTAAAATAAAAGTTTGAAAAAAAGTATATATGTTAGAGCCTCCTATGTATAAAATGTGGGATGTTTTTTTTCTCGTCTTCTTAACAACCTTATAGTGAGAGGTGTCGTTGGATACATAATTAAAATATACTGTTTAGATTTTTCAGTTTTATGTTCATCATCATCATCATCATCTCAGCCATAAGAAGTCCACTGCTGGACATAGGCCTCCCCCATGGATTTCCAAAAAGACCGATTGGAAGCGGCTTACATCCAGCGTCTTCCCGCCACTTGTATGAGGTCATCTGTCCATCTCGTGGCTGGTCTTCCTACGCTGCGCTTGCCGGTACGTGGTCTCCACTCGAGAACCTATGTTCATAGAATCCTGTTTGAAGTCCAGATATTTGAAATATCGGGTATTAATATTGCCCCGTTTAGAATCGACTTTGTACGCGTGCAAGTAACATTTGACTCGAACTGAGCGCTTTCGGAAGTCAATTATATATAAATCCAGCTGCGGCTTCCAAATGCTACCCGCGTACCTAGTGATGAAAAACATTGATGATGATAAAATATAGGTATAGCCTATGTCCTTCTCTAGGTCCTAAAAAAATCTCTGCCAATTTTGTATCGATTGATTAAGTTGTTTAGCCGTGATAATGTAACAAACAGACAGAGAGACAGACAGACCGACAAACAGAGTTACTTTTCCTTATATAATAATATAATTAGGATTGTTGTTGTTCACTTCATATTGCTACCAGCCTTGAAGCCACGTTCAGTTCATCGTAAATAGAGGAAAATCTCCTCGAACTAGATATCCTTATTGGCGTCTTTTCCGCGTTAACTTCGCTTCACAGGTTACGGTTATATTTTTATTCAGCGCGTCATAGTTCTGATTAGCCGGTCCAGTGAACCGGGCGCCCGGCCTGTATGTATGCCTCACAAACTTATGGGTTTATTATACTTAGAAAATAGTAATATTCGATCGAGTGTTGAAATAAAAATAAATATTTGTGGACATTTCACACAACACCATCTAGCCCAAACTAAGCAAAGCTTGTACTATGCAACTAGATGGCTGATAGAATACATATATACTTTTTTTTTTGTAAATATATACATATGATACATAGAAACACCCAGACACAGAACAAACATCCATGCTCATCACACAAATGTTTGCCCTGGGTTGGGATTGAACCCACAACCTTTCAGTTCAGCAGGTAGACGTAAACACACTACTGAGCCACAAGGCCAGTCAGAACCTGAAAGAACGTTATATGCGATATGGAAGTCATTTATGTAGAAGTTTGGTACGTCTATATTGTTTACTTTCTACCAATTACGTAGCGCTCGTGGCGTAGCTAGCTTGACTAGGTGTTCTCGAACGATCACCAATGTCAAGCAACGGACGGACCGGTCAGACTACGGATGGGTGACCGCGAGTGACATTTCTTTCTGAGCGCTACCGTGGGTCGGATGACACGTTAAATTGTAGGTCTCGGTTGTTTGTTCTTAAAAAACAGCAATCGTCAAGCCAGGTCAGAGGCCTTTCGTCAGCTTAATAACTCTGACAATAGGGCTGGCCACTCAGTCTATACGAACTTACTTACTTTTACCAATTACGTACCTACGTCCGTTTTTATTACATGGACGCAGTCTAAAACAAAATTCAAGAATTCCTGCGCCGTGATTCCGTATGACCATCGGCCGCGTTACGTGAAATTGACGTGGGTGTGTGACAATACAAACTAAACTTTACAGTTTGAAGCGTGTAAGTGTAATTTTCATTGTCAACGCACCTACGTCTAGTTCACGAAACGCAACTGATAATCATAACGAATATGGGCCCTGAGTTGACCGATACTCATTAACTCATTATATCAACAAATTTAAAGATTTTGATTTAAATTAAATGTCACCGCGCTAAAGTCCAATTCAGATAGAGAAGTTATGAGACATCTGTTTTTCCGCATCTAATTATTATTTGAAGGCTTCATTAGTCTAAAACAACAACCTATACACCACTTACTCGATTAAAATAATTTCGATTTTCAAAATAATTCTATTTTCAGACGTTTTTGAACGCTGACGCGAAATCATTGTCGACAATAAAAAAAAATGTTATTTTAATTTATTGTCGTTTTTTTTCCTTTGTTTCAATTTAATATTTAATATTACCTAAAATGTGTTTGCTCAAATGATATACATGCTTTGGATTATAGTCTGGTTCTGACCGAATGTCACGTGTTATTTTGTATGATATATGGCTATATTCTGTTTTCTATACTTAGTAAATAAAATAATATCATGGCATTCAACAGATGTAGAGAAAGGTACAGAACATTTTCAAAGGATTTTACAAGAACATTGTACGTCCTTTGAAAATGTTACATAAAGCTTACACACTATATGGTTGTTTGATCTTACATAAAACCAGACAAGTGCGAGTAATACTCGCTCACCGAGGGTTCCGTACGAACTAGTAGACAAAAGGGAGAAATAATTATATATTATTTATATGTTCCTTCATAAACCGCAAATTATACATCGTAAAAAATGTTAAAAACCTGTTTTAGCTTGTGCTAATGAAGCTCTTTCATATGATACCCCACGGTTAATTCACTTTAAAATTTGGACCCTCATTCCTTGCATAAAGACTCAATTTTTTTTGGACTTTTTCCTATATGTGTACTCTAACACAACGCTTCTTGCCTAATTTCATATTTCTAGGTCAACGGGAAGTACCCCATAGGTTTTGATTCCTTTGTGAGTGTCGATATGTGCGTTTTTTACGACATAGATAGATAGATAGATAGATGAACTCTTTATTGTACACACCTTAAAAGTAATAACAAAGAACTTAAATAGACTAGTGCAACAAAAGGCTGCCTTATCGCTAAAAGCGATCTCTTCCAGGCAACCATGGGATGGATAAAAATATAAAATATAAATCAGACGGGGCGTGCAACGAGATATTTAACAAGTAACATTATAAACTATAAATGTCATTATTTATATACATAGACATACATACTAATAGTAATTACATACTAATACTTATATAGAGAGGAATAATATACTAATAAATATTATAATTTAAAATAATAATAAATACAACATACGTTATACATTACAAAAAAAAAAACATACATATTTGGCTGCAACCTTTTTTTACGAAAACTTAGAAATTTTATTTTTCTCTCTACAGCAAGAGACTATGGATCTGCGTATATGGTTTTAATTTCAACACGATTCCTTCTTTTAGTTTCGGTTATCAGATATGATAACCGGTTCTGATATCAGGTTATTAGGTAAGATTCGTTAATTTACGCGCACTGTGCAGTGCGTGACGTCACCTGCCGTATCTAGCGGAAGACCAGCGCCGGTTGGCAACAACTGGCACCATGCTGAGCTGGAGCCGGCTTGTGGCAAAAACTTCGTTTAGCTAAATTTTAAATCATGTTATTATTTTTAAGTTTTTGTCACAATAAAAATCTTGTCTATTTTAATTTCTTCTTATTATACACTGATTTTTTATTGTTTAACTTATTGAAGTTTTATGTGGTGCGATTAACTTATCGATTTTGATAGTATTTGATAAAAACGTTCGGTATCCAATTCTAAAAATATGTTTTTGTGTATATGAACAAAATCGGTCAAAAAGTTGTAAAATCTACGTTGTAAGTTACTACTTACTTACTAAGTTGTAAGTTGTAAAACAATTTTCCAGCTGATTTTGATAATATTTGACAGAAACATTTGGTATTCAATTTTGAACAAGAATTTTGAATTTGTTTGAAGTTCAAAATAGTTCGAATATGTGCAGTAGACCTCGCGAGTATATTATTTTCTGCGACAAGTATTATTGCAAAAAGTTTGTACTCCCGAGGTCTTCTATTCATAGAACTACTTATTTTAGGTACTTAGTTAATAAAGGCTAGTACTTATTAAATACAGTCAAAAGCTAAGTGGTAACAGGAAAAAATTAATTTAATTTAAAAATTCAACTCAAAAGCGACACTGGATTTTGTAAGCAATCTAAATTAATTCAGAATTTACATTTCCTCTGTTGGTTTTAGAATTTTTAAGCCGTTTATGAATATTTAAGCCGAGTGCGAGTCTAGCTAGGAAATTTAATTCGTTTTTTTCCTCTTGGAGCTACGGCAATCTCCGTTCGACAGATTGCTTTCATGGTAACAAAATATGTAAAAAATTACAGAAAATAAACGACAGATAGAAAAATTATCGCTACTATATGTCGCTGTATAGTATTACGATACAGCGACATATTTTTTTACCCGATTGCATAAAAAACGGGAAATGTTTTTCGGATGTATGTTTCAATATTACCTCTTACTGCCTAAACGACTTCACAGATTTTGATGTGCGAAGTGTCGTTCGATTTATCTCTACTGTCCAAGTGTCAGAAGTCAAAGTTAGTAAAATTAATAATAAAACTTTCGCATAAAATAAATAATTATGTACTTGTACTTTTAACCTCCTGTGACAAATTAGTAATCTTACAAGGTTTAGAGTATATTATAATAATAATAAGAAGAAGCTCTCGCTTGATAGTCGGATCAAGGGTCGGCTACAAAAGGCAGTCATCCTAGACACGGCGCGCATTGTCAGGAGATTCCTCAGTTTGTAGCCCTTACCGTCGACAACTTGAGCCCTGCCCCGCTGCCGGCGGCACACTAGTTTTAAGTTTTTTACAATATTTATATTATTTTTTATATGTTTATATTTGTATTGTAAAAAATTTAAAATTAAGAATCGAAATAAATAAATTTAATTCATTCCAATAATTTTACAAATTAACATATAGTACAATTACAATTTATTAATAGACAAATATATGTATTATATTATACCTAAACTATAGTGTCTTTGGCATGCCTAAACTTTTGTCCCAAAATATCAAAATATTTCACACATATATTTTCGAAACCGTTAAAGACTTATCCTTCTGTTTTAAATATAAAACGAGTCGTATAACACCGAGCTAAGAGAAAATTAAAGGCGTAATAGAAAGAGTTAACTTCCCAAAGAAAGTTCCAACTTTATCTACGACATAAATTGACTTAAATATTCTAGTGCCCGTTTGAATTCCCGGCCCATTAACTAACAAATTTCATTGCAAAGGACACGTTTTGAATAGTAATGCTTCATTGTACTATTTTTAGACTAATTTTCAGTTAAAAACGATAAGGATTCTACCCAATAAGAAGGATGTTTACTATTGTATTGTAGCTTCCTAACGTTTCATACGTTAGGAAGCTACAATACAATAGTTAACATAGTTAACTGATTTAGATTTTTTTATGTATCTGTTCAATTCTTTTCAGTTATGGGAATTATATCCTACCTACCTTATAACCTTTAAACGAGCAATTCTTGTATATATATAATCTGAATCACGGAAACGGCTCTAACGATTTTAATGAAATTTGGTTTGTAGATAGATTAAGGGACGATAAATTGATCTTGCTAGGTTTAATTTTTAGTGAACCCGGGTTTGCTCGTATTTTCAGTCATGAAAAATCCGAGTGGAGCTCGGTCGCCCAGGTACAAAATATTACAAAGCGAGAGTAACTCTGTCTCTGTATCTCTGCCTGTCTGTTTGTCACCTTTTTACACTTAAACGGCTAAACCGTTATGATATTTGATTATAATTTGTTATAGACAGATAGCTGAGAACGCAGGGAAGGTCATAATCATCATCATCATCGTTATTTCATCACGACGCGGATGAACCCGCAAAACGCCGCTAGTATTGTTGTTTTATTTTGTAAATGAAATTGCGCGTTGAAAAAGGTTGTTTTAGGTTTTAACCGATTTTATAAGAGGAGGTACAATTTGTTTGTATTTGTTTTTTTTTATAGATCTACGATTGATCACCAACTCGTCTGATCTTAAGCGACGGTGTGGCCGAGGATGCAGCTCGTCGATCTAGAAGATATGTATACACTCAAGCCTTGAATATTCTAAGATTGTAGGTCTCAGGAAACAGAGATGGTGGCAAAGAATTCCATTCTTGAGCAGTAAGCAACAGGAATGTGGATCGATATCGCTGAGTACGGACTTTTGTTATTGCCTCCATCATTTGAAATCCGAAAATTTGGAAAATATTTTTTTCATGAACGGATGTACTTTCAGATTGGTTCCATAGAATTTTATTAGAAGTGGTATAGTAATTAAAAAAAAACATCGAAGTAAACAAAATTACGTATTTTTATGTCAGTTGTTTCCGTTTTTTAAACTAAAACAATTATGAACTAAGTAGGTATTTGTAACTTTTGTCAATTCCTAAGTATAGTCAAGTAACACTAAATAAATATCAAACCTATGTTGTGTTTAAGCCTTTTAATACTAAGTATACGAAACGACGAAAACTACACAATAAAGAGGGACACCACATAAAATTATGATCTTTTAAACCCTTTACCAAAGAGTAAAACTAAGATGGCACTAAATCAATTTTATGGCAGAGTTACAGTATTATTAAAGTAATTTATTGTACGAATGTGCGAGGACACTGCGAGATATTTACGAGATACTTATCTGACTTGAAAAATATGTTCGTTACGTCGAAGAGATTTTACGAAACAATTCTGTTTTTTTTTTCTAAACATGCGTATGCCATGTTCAGTTCAGAAACAGAATGTCATATTGTGAATGTATTGTCTAAATGTTGGATAGCATCAAATTTAAGAAGTCCCTGACTGAATGGCTTCTCATTAATTGTTTTATAGCGTTAAGGAATAAGAATTTAATTGATAATAAATATTTAATTGTATAAAATACATTTATAAGCAGATTTTTAAACATTTGCACGTCTGCCTGGAGACTGAATACAATGTGTCTACAAAATTAAAATTAAGAACTCTATGTACTTGTATTCTTGCAAATAAACGATTTGATTTGATTTGAAACTTGCCATAATTATTTTTAGGGTCCCGTTGTACCAGAATCAACATAGACAACAATAGAAACTAAATCATTGCGCTTTAGACATATTTTTTCACGAAAACGTATACGCTTTTATAAATCGGGTTTTTCTTTAGATAAATATACTTGTTTTATAACAGTTTATAAAATCATATTTAGAAACCATTAACGCAAAAATGATTTTTAAGTATGAAAATTAAATTAGATCAAATATTATTATTTTGTCGTTTATATGTGATGTTGGTTCCTAGTTTCACAAACGACGATTTTTTATAAGTTCATCCAGTCATTTTATATCTTCAAAAATTAGGTATCCACGAGCGAGACGGACGATGGTCGAATTACGGACTTTTAACTAAAGTAGTGTAATGTTTTTGATAATTAAACAAACTCTCATACAAGGCTCAGTGAAGTTTGGTGAATCAATTTTCTATTTTCAAGGAAAACCAGTAAATACCAATAAAAATGAATAAACAAAAGTAATTAAAAAAATCGACTTCAAAACTATTCAATGAACTGAAAAGAGAGAATAACAGCTGTTAAATAATATTGAAAAATTAAATCAAAACTGCGTCTACCAAATAAGGTCTGTACGTACCCCAACTACGTTTGAGGTCAGTGCCTATCTAAGACTTAAAGATGATGATAGTGTCCTAGCACCGATCTCAAAAAATAGTTGGGGTACGTCTGTACGTACCCCAACTATTTTTTGACACAAATCAAAACTGCGTCTACCGAATTAGGTCTGTACCTAATTCGGTAGACGCAGTTTTGATTGATTTTTTCAGTATTATTTAACAGCTGTTGTTATTGCTCCCTTTTCAGGTCATTGAAAAGTTTTGAAGTTGATTAAATTTTTTTTAATTATCAAACCCAAACCTAAACAGAAAGGTGTTATAAGTTTGAGGTGCGTATCTGTGTGTCTGTGTATCTGTTAAATAAATAATAAAATTACATGGATACATAATTGAACTTGGTAAACATAATCCTCCTGCTTGCACAGTATGGTTAAAATAAAGCAACAACTTTGTTCTTGTGACACGTGTTTCACCTTTACACGTGTCACCTACAAAGCGCTTGTTGATTCTACGAACCTCTTCATATTGAGACAGTACTGGAGCTCAACGATGAATTCAAATATAAGTATTTTTCCGGGAACAGGTACGTGCAATACAAGTATAAGCTTAGAAAACTCAAAAATCCCTGACAAAAAAAAATGGTTGTCTGTAAAGTCGGCTTACGGACGATAAGTTTACATGATAACGTCATTATACTCGTAGATCCGTCACAAGCCGAACGCTTAGGCTGATCGTGCCTCTCTATCGCTTGTTCCGGTTTCTCGCTTGCACGCTTGGCTTAGGCGAAACGTGAGAATGAGTCACGCTTTTTTGTGCGTGCAGCCGGCGTTCATCAATTTATAAGACGTTATCACGTCAAAAAAGGTGAGAACTTTTGAAGTAGCTAAGAACACTTTTGATGAAATTCTCTTTAAAACAAACAAAAAAAAAAACTAAATCAAAATCAATTCATTTTTTGAGAGCAATTATGCTACAGACAGACACAATTACTTAGATAAACAATTCAAACTCTTAAAACACCCTTCTTTTTAGGTCAGCGATTAATAAAAACTAGTCTCAAATACTCCTTTCAATACGAATTCCATACTAAGTTATCATATAACAGTCAAATAGAATAAGAAAATTTCGACGATTCCAAATTCTACTCAGCACAACACCATTAACTATCATACTAGTACATACTAGTGAGGTAAATTCTCGGCCATATCTCACCGAGAATTGTTTCGGAAGCACAAAGAAACTTCTCCGGTGGAATCCCACAGGCATTCTAGGAAACACTAAATAAAAAACTGTCTGGAAATCTTTTAAGTTTTCCTTTGCAGCTATGTGACAATATCAACAGTAGAACATTTTCTGAATCCGCTTGAGTTTCAGAAAATCTACATTATGTGTAAGTTCTAGTAGTAGATTGACCTCGCAGTTCAGGTGGTAGTATGTCTGCCTGCTAAGCCGTAGGTTGTGGGTTCGATCCCCACCAAGGACAAACATTTGTGTGATGAGCATGGTTTTTTGTTCTGTGTCTAGGTGTTTCTATGTATCATAAGTATCTATTTACGAATAAAGTATAGATGTATTCTATCAACCATCTAGTTTCCATAGTACAAGCTTTGCTTAGTTTAGGCTAGATGGTGTTGTGTGAAATGTCCGCCAATAAAAAAAACTGAGACTCTATTGATATTACAATTGGTAATCTGTTTAAAAATTGTTTATACCTTCAGATTGATCGCATTAAAATTTCTTCAAAAACGGTTCAGTAATTTGGCTTTTCAAAACAGAATTGCGCATTTTGAAGTCGATTTGTCAGCTTTATAAACTCTATAATTGTGTGTCTAATAAAGTATTAACATTAGAGTATAATAACTTAGTCTGGTCCTTACTGCGTTCCTCTATACTGTTACCAGCTACGTTCTGAGGTTTAAATAATGGCTACATAACATAATAAGCCTGTTCTTATGAAGTTCTCGTTATGCACGCTCTTTTGACAGCTATTTTTGCCGAATTAAAGCAGATGTTGAGAGAATGTGATAATGAATAAGGAAAGATTTAGATGCTATGAAATACTGCTTCAGATATCATAGTAATGTACTTAATTTTGAAATAGTAAACCTCCTCATTATGAAGTCGGTTCAAAAATAGTAACACTGATAAATTAGATTATAATGAAAGATTATGAAAGGAATGAAAGATTATAATTGAATCAGTCATCATACTTTTCATATCGATTATTTAAGTAAGTACACGTAAGGCCGATTATAAAAACTGCTATTTATCAATATGCTGATAAAACAATAATATATAAAAACATAATTATCGTTCCCTGAACAGTTTCACTTATAATCTCGGAATAATGGCAAGTCTTAAATTTGACGGCGATTTATCTCAAATAAGTGATGTTCAGTTGAACTATATCAAAAGCGTACTTGAACAACGAGGGTATAAGAACAACAAAGTGATCATTGAACCAATTGGAAAAGCAGGGGATAACTATGTTGCAAATGTGAAAAGAATTATTGTGGAAGATGGCAACGGAGGGACTTTTAAAATGGTGGCTAAAATAGCACCGGGACACGAGATGATAAGAAGCACGGTTAACACCGAAATATTATTTAGAAATGAAATCATAATGTATACCAAAGTACTTCCAAAGATGACCCAGCTGGAAATAGCAGCTGATGTTCCACCAGAGGAAAGGCTGAGATACGCTGCTTGCTACGGAACTTCAGAAATTGTTCCACATGAAGTTATTCTTTTGGAGGATTTAAATGAATCAAAATTCATAATGTTGGACAGACTAAAGCCCATAAGTCCAGATTGTGTGAATTCTGTATTAAAAAATTTTGCTATACTCCACTCCCTATCCTATGCTGTGAAGTATAAAGAACCGGAATTATTTGCAGAATATAAGAGCAACCTGCTTAATTTATGGGAAATTTTAGGCAGTCGAGAAGATACGATGGCATACTTTAAGATGAATGAAATCAATTGCGTTAAACTTGTTGACAGTGACGGTCATAAGAAAGCATTAAATGGAGCTCTGAGCAATTCTTTTAAAGATATTGTAAAAATGGCTAAATATGAAAAGGATAGCAAATATGCAATCATACAACAGGGAGATGCCTGGACCAATAACATCATGTTTAAGTTTGATGTAAGCATATTATATGTATTATGATTTCACATTTTTAACTGGCCTTGCAGATCAGTTGGTAGTCTTCTGTCAAGCTGTAAGTTGTGGGTTCGATCCCCATCTAGGGCAAACATTTATATGACGAATATGCATGTTTATTTGATCAGTGTCTGGGTGTTTATATGTATCATAAATATGTATTTACAAAAAAAGGTTATATGGATATTCTAGTTTCCATAGTACAAGTACAATGGAAACTAGAATAGCTGATAGTATTTTACTTAGTTTACTCCTTAGTTTGGCCTATATGATGTTTTGTGAAATGTCCACTGATATTGTTATTTTTATTTGTTATATTTACATTATTAAAGGTATTCAACCTAAAACTTAGATCACAGATCACATTGTGGTCTATAATATTTAGGGCGCTGTCGGTAGTAACTTCTCTCTCTCTCTCTAACCTAAGGCAATATAAACACATATAAATATAAAAATATACGGATATAAAAAGACAAAATTTTGACCTAGGAATTGACTTATTGTATTATTTTGTACTTAACACAATATTAATATTCATAGCCAAGTTCGAAGTAACAAAATAATTACTTTACAACTATTTGATAGCAAAATAACTCAATAAGGACAATATTAATGTACCCGGAATACAGATAATCACTCTAAATGATAAAATTCTCGAGTAATCGCATATGAATTGGTTTTTTATCACAATATTATAAATAAATGATGTCGTAAGTAATTTGTCACCACTGAGGGTACAAAACAGTCATAAAGAAGTTAAATAACTGGCCATGCGAGTGTCGATCCACGCGCAGGGTGTAGACTTAGAGTAGTGCTACTTAAATAAATGATAAAATTATAAATTTATTTATTTCCAAAATTACAACAATTATACTTATTGCTGATAACTTAAAAATACTTAGCAAAATGTTATACCGACCAATTTGAACATGGAAGCTACCATTTGTGGCTCCACACTAGGCTCAAGGCCTGTATTGTGACGCCAAAATCTAGAATGTAGGTACATGATAAACAAGTATGTCTGGATTGGAGGTAAGTGCCAGATTTGGTTACTACATAATACTGTATTGTATATGCGTGCATGTGTGTGTAGGTATATGTGAGAGTGGGACTGGTGTAAGTGTGTATGTGTAATGGTTTAGTTAGTGTATGTATAGTGTTGATTGGTATGGTGTGATGCTCATTGCTCAGTGCGAATTCGTACTACGTACGTGCTTTGATACTACGAACATAATTACTGATTGATTTTGTGATTACAATGGAATTTATACGAAAAGGTTGCTTCAAAGTATATTTAGTTCTGACAGTTTTTCTTTTAATTTATTTATATTTAAATTGCTACTAGCATGATTTTTTCAAATCCAACCGTTCGTATAGTTTTCGAAACGTCAGGTCGTAAAAATTTGTAAAACTAGCGGCGCCCCGCGGTATTATCCGCTGTTTTACATTATTATTATCAAAGAAGATATTATTTTTCGGGTGTAAAAAGTACCATACCTAATTTAAACAAAATCAATGAAACCGTTTGAGCGTGAAGAAGTAACAAACATACAAACACACTGACAAACCTTCGCCTTTACAATATTAGTGTGATATGCGATACAATTTGTTTAATTCTGGGATACCTTGTCTATTCAAAAATGACTGAAATGCGGAGATATTTTTTTAAAATTTAAATCATTTTTTCATGCTCATTACTTTCTTGTTTGTTTCTTAATTGTTGCATAAATAAAATAAATAATAAATATTTGTGGACATTTTACACAACACCATCTAGCCTAAACTAAGTAAAGCTTGTACTATGGAACTAGATGACTGAGAGAATACATGTATACTTTTTTGTAAATATATACATATGATACATAGAAACACCCAGACACAGAACAAACATCCATGCTCATCACAGAAATGTTTGCCCTGGGTGGGGATCGAACCCACGACCTACAGCTCGGCAAGCAGACATACTGCCAACTGAGCCACAAGGCCAGTCTAAACATAAACATAACATAATAAACAACATAATAACAATAATCATAATCATAACATTTTTATTTTGTTTACAGGGAGATACCCTTATGCAGTCCATCATGATTGACTATCAAGCTTCGAAGGCGGCCAGTCCAGTCGCTGACATTCTCTACATGACTTGTAACTGCACAGACTACGCAATGAGAAAAGAACATTTTTATGACTGGATAGACTATTACCACAGCGAATTAGACAAATCCCTATCAAATTTTGGTCTGAAAGCTAACTTTGTCTATCCTAGAGATCAATTAGACGCTGATTTGAAAAGGTACGGAAAAGTAAGCTTTGGTCTGTCCATTTTGCTAGCTGGCACTCTCTCAATGTCATCTGAAGACGCTGGTGAAATGATGAAATCTATAGAAACAAATGATATGGATAGAATGCTTCAAGCTGATAATGGCGGTCTTAGGGATCCGGAAACTGTTGCTCTTTTTAAGAAGAGAATCGAAGGACTTGTGGATAGTTATCACGAGTTTGGTCTTATATAAATGAATGATTTTTTATGTATTCTATGAATTACTGAAAACGAAAAATGATAAATTTCTTAATAACTAGTGAAGAATGTTAAATTATTTATTATCTTTATGACTAATTAGAATAGAGTCGCCATATAATATAATAATAATAATTATTGTATATTTTTTCGTCAACTTTTTTTTTATATAGATAGATAGATAATACTTTATTAAAAACTACATGACAACACAATTACAAAAAGATAACATTATATATTATGTCGAATGCAATCAGACCGATGAGCAAAGGTTAACGGGTAAAAATTATATATTTTATGTATGTTTATCATTATTGTGTTTACGTCTACCTGCTGAACTGAAAGGTCGTGGGTTCGATCCCCACCCAGGGCAAACATTTGTGTGATGAGCATGGATGTTTGTTCTGTGTCTGGGTGTGTATATGTATCATATGTATATATTTACAAAAAGTATATATATATTCTATCAGCCATCTAGTTCCATAGTACAAGCTTTGCTTAGTTTGGGCTAGATGGTGTTGTGTGAAATGTCCACAAATATTTATTATTATTTATTTATTGTAAGACGATGATATGACTCAAGAATACAAGGAACACACTGATCATGTGATATAAATTGAACCGCGTAAGTAATCATTAGGCTGGTATTACCTAGAGTGATTCACACAAAAAGTAATTGTTTTTATATTTATTTGCTTAAGTCCGCAATAGGTGATATAGTTTTTTTTTTTTATGGCAAGCGCCTTTATTAACTACAACACAACAATATACAAACTCAACTAACTAAACTACTACACAAAAAGCACATCGATCACCCCAGACCGATAAAGGTCTAAAGATAATCCAAATGCTCAAACCCACTACCAGTTGGCAGCGTACCCAGCATGCTGCCGCATTGCCACGTTGAATGGCAATGCTTATGCTTATATTAATATTTAGTTAAAGACTATCCACTTATAAAACTAACGTAACGAGATAGCTAGAGATTCAGATCAAATCTAAATAAGTACTGTGAAAACTTAAAATATTTTATTTATACGCCATTACAAGCTCATAACTATAATAAAAAAGACATAAAACAGAAAGTATTCTTACCATTTCAGTGTTCATTGGAAATGTAACATAAATATAAAAATGAGTTTTTTTTTTTTTTTTTTTTTAACATCCCTGTTTGTACAAACTGTCCCACTGCTGGGAACGGGCCATCTTCTCATTGAGAGAAGGGTTAGGCCATAGTCTGCCACGCTGGCCAAGTGCGAGTTGGCAGACTTCACACATCTTCAAGATCATTGAGAACTCTCAGACATGTAGGTTTCCTCACGATGTTTTCCTTCACCGTTTGAAGTTGGCGGCAATCAACAAAACTTCGAAAAGACAGAGGTGCGTGCCGTGGGATTCGAACCCAGGACCTGCGGATCGCAAGTCAGACGGTCTCACCACTAGGCAGCCGGAAACTTATACTTAGATTTCTTTTAGTCACTATTAATTGATAGTTATTTAGCAAATGTTTGCTTATGAACTATCAAATAATTTTACTAAATATATAATACAAGAAACAGGGCAGTTCATGTTGCATCATTCAAATCTTATAATTGTTGCAGTTAATGAGATGATGATGAATTAAAAAAACAACTACACTTTTGCGTCGTAATCTAATGTTATGCATGAACACGATCTTTAATTTTCTGGAAGCATCGAAAGGCCTTATTCCCAAGTTAGTTCATTATTCGCAAACCCGCAGCTCACAGCTCGTAGCTCGTAACTCATACATTTATTTGCTAACAGTAAGCAGCACAAAAAGCTCTCAGCATTGCGCCGGTTTAAAAAGAATTTAATACCTCCTCAGCCTGTTAGCAAATTTGAATAATGGTCCAAGAAATAATCACAACTTAGCATTTTGAGTCGCTTCAGGCAGAATAGCGTTTCGCATCGCAACTTTCAAAGAAAATAGAGAGTTCTCATAACGGGTAGTTTAATCCAGTATTTTGCTTATAAAACGGGTAATTGTTGAGTTTTTCTATTAAAGAAGTTTCAGTACACAACACGACAGTAATAAATAAAAAAGCTCAGTAGGTAGGCTTAAGTATGTTAATTAATTAGCCACCCCTATTATGGGATATTGACACAAAGATCCAACGATAGTTATAACAGTTTTTTTTAAAGAACGTCTTATAAAATATCTAGGATATAATTAACTTCAAATACAAAGAAATTGAAATATAAAAATACTATAAAAAAATAATGTATCAAATCTAACCTAATACCTTTAAACAAGCAATTCTTGTATATATGTATATACTCGTATATAAACCTGAATCTCGGAAACGGCTTCAACAATTTCAATGAAAATTGGTTTGTAGGTAGATAAAGGGACGATAAATCAATCTTGCTGGTTTTATTTTTAGTGAACCTGGGTTTGCTCGTATTTTCAGTCATAAAAAAACCGAGTGTAGCTATGTCGCCCAGATACTAAGCAAAATGTGTAAAACTTTATTGACTAAATCTAGCAGGACTACGATCTACAACTCAAAATTGATTTTATAACGTTCAACTCTCAAAATAATTTATTGGATACAAAAATCGCACATCATAACCAGCCAAGCCGTTTGTTACATTTTGAGCAAAAAGAGCTCAGTGGCACGAAGTACTTCCGGCAAGTGTATCTCAGATATGGTAGGTTACAGAATTATATTTAAAAATTAATGTAGGTACTTATTTACATGCAGCTAATTTGACGGAGGAACACAATATTTTTTATAGCAATATTTTTAGTATTTTTTTTAATAGCAATATTTTTTAGGTTTTCGGGATTATTGCTCATTGAAATGAAACAACTTTTAACGGATTTATTACGCGATAAATCCGTTTTATTTCACATAATTTTCTAACCTGAAGTTTCAAGCACTTTGCAGCGTCCGTGTTCACATCATAGATGAGACTAGATGACAGCGATAGAGTGGCACGATCGGCCTAAGCGTTCGGCTTGTGACGCATCTCTCATGACGTTATCACGTAAAATTATCGTCCGTAAACCGACTTTACGGACAACCATTTTTTTCTACGAGTTTGGGAGGCTACGCTGCTCAACAGAGCCGCAGCTGACGTTCACAAAAAATCATATCATCGTTATCGCCCGGGATGAAATTGGTCATGAAAATATGTAACTGGTTCGCAGACCGTTAATTGTGTAATGATTTACGTAATATTGTAAATGTTATATTAACTAACAACACTATGTGACGATACGTCTAGTCGCTCGGTCACCAGTTAGACAATTATTTGGAACTATTTTACATCAAAGCCTAAAGCTGACAAAGAATTCCAATCTAAACGATTGGGATTCTTCGACCTTTCAATGGTGGTTTGAACTTTTGAATTAGCGATTCAATTGGTTTCGTATCAAGTCAAGGATGATATCGAAGTTGGGTTGGTTGAAACTGGACCGAACAATCTATTTGAGATCTATACATAGATATTCATATTACTAGCTGGTGTCAAGTCATGATTGCACGCGGCCCTTGTTTGTGTGCGTCTTGAGTATGTGGATGCGAGAATGACCCTCACTCGCTCCAATCCACACACACACGATAACGAAATGTATATATACTTATACACATTTTGTTAATGTGTGCAACAGGAATATACCTACTAAGTATAAAGATACCAATTTATTGTCGTAAAAAACTCTTATTCTACGATTTCTTATTATCTCAAAAATATTTACATAATACAATTGTTTGTCTGTAAAGTCGGTTTATGGACGATAGTTTAACGTGACAACGTCATAACAAAACATTGATGAAATGATGATGATGATGATGTAACGGGACAATGAGTCATACTTTTTCGTGCGTGCAGCCGGCGTTCATCGATTTATTAGACGTCGTCACGTCAAAAGTTTATTCAGTTTTGGGAAAATAAATGACGTCATTTTAAAAGTATTTTTGTGCTGCACCTCACAATACTTAATAGTACAGATACAAAACTCACTCGGCAAAAAAAAGTTAAATAGTGCTCTTGCTACAAAGCAATAAAGTGTAAATTAGCTTGCATAGTCTTTAATTATCTACTCTCATATTAAGCTACAGACAGAAAAAAACATTTATTTGATTCACATTTCTTGAGATTATCAATATCAATCAATAATAAAGGAAAGTTAATAACATAAATTTGGGACCACCTTGAGAGCTTCCTCTTTATAATGATTCAAGAGTGGGTGGTCAATCGTACATCTATACCTAATAACATTTAAAAAAACACAGATATTAGTTCAGGGCTAACAAAGTAATTGGTAAACCTACATAAAATACATAAAGCCCAACATAGAACCTACTCTTTTTTGAAGTCGGTTAAAAAGATGATAGGTATTAATATAGACATTATATATTGATACATAGATATAACTGATCATAACAACACTTCTCCCATGATGTTGCAAGTTACGCTATATCGTATGTTGAAAACATACGAATAAAAATTCTATTCTAAAAATTCTCTTCTTGTATGATTATTAACTGTAAGAGAGCAAAAACTACGGTTATACAATTTTTATAACTAAAGCTTATCTCCAGACAGATAAATCAATCTCAATCTAGATATTTTTTTGTTGAAAAGGTGACTTGATCTATAATATTATATCTCTAATTCCAGAAATATTAATATTTTGAGTCACTTTTGCGTAGTTTTTTTTTTCAAAATGATTTTATTTACTACTACTTGCACCCTGTGGTTTCACCGACGAAGTGATGAAAAACAGTGATGATGATGATAAAATATACTTAGTCTGGCCATAAATACTGTTACAGTTAAAAATAAGAAAGATATTACATTTGAATTTGGAATCTGTCATTTTTATACGATTGTTCATTGAGTTTTCTAATTTTGGCGCCAATACATTGTACAATATTTTGCGATATTAAAATGGAGTGGGGTGATAAAGAGAACCGAATCGCTGTGATTGCATTACACAAAGTTGGTATGGAGCCAAATGCAATTTTTAAAACTCTCCATACGCTTGGTATTAGTCAAATGTTTGTGTACCGGGCTATTAATAGGTACAATGAGACCTCCTCTGTTTGTGACAGAAAAAGATCTGGCCGTCCACGTAGTGTTCGTACGAAAAAGGTGGTCAAAGCAGTAAGGGAAAGAATTCGAAGAAATCCTGTCCGAAAGCAAAAGATTTTATCTCGGGAGATGAAGATAGAACCCAGAACCATGTTGCGTATTTTAAAAGATGACTTAGGACTTGCAGCCTATAAGAGACGCACTGGTCATTTTTTAACTGATAATTTAAAAAAAAATAGGGTGGTAAAATCGAAACAACTACTGAAGCGGTACGCAAAGGGAGGTCACAGAAAAAAAATGTTTACGGATGAGAAAATCTTTACAATTGAGCAACATTTTAACAAACAAAATGACCGTATTTATGCTCAAAGCTCTAAGGAAGCTTTCCAATTAGTCGACAGAGTGCAACGTGGGCATTATCCGACTTCAGTGATGGTTTGGTGGGGTGTTAGCTATGAAGGAGTGACTGAGCCATATTTTTGTGAAAAAGGTTTTAAAACATCGGCACAAGTGTATCAAAATACCATTCTTGAGAAGGTAGTTAAACCCCTTAACAACACCATGTTCAATAACCAAGTATGGTCCTTCCAACAAGACTCGGCGCCAGGTCATAAAGCTCGGTCCACGCAGTCTTGGTTGGAAGTGAACGTTTCGAACTTCATCAGAGCTGAAGACTGGCCGTCGTCTAGTCCTGATCTTAATCCGCTGGATTATGATTTATGGTCAGTTTTAGAGAGTATGGCTTGCTCTAAACGCCATGATAATTTGGAGTCCCTAAAACAATCCATACGATTGGCAGTGAAGAATTTTCCCATGGAAAGAGTGCGTGCTTCTATTGATAACTGGCCTCAACGTTTAAAGGATTGTATTGCAGCCAATGGAGACCACTTTGAATAAGCTTTTATATTTTAAATTGTTTTATATTTATGTATTAAACTAACACACTGTAAAAGTAATAAATATTATTTGCAAAAAAAAAAAAAAATTTCTTCGTGACAATATTTATGGCAAGACAGGTATCTAGACTCTAGGACCTGGAAAAGGATTTCAGGTCTTAAAGAATCTCTGTGCTAAATTTTATAACGATTGGTTTATCCACATACAGAGTTAGGCTTTTTTTTTGAACTTTCAAAGCTAATAATAGACATCTTGAAAATCAATGTGCTTCATCCTCGGCCACACAATCGCTTACCATTACGCGAGTTGGTGGCCAAATATTAGATCTATTTAGTATAATATCTACCTATATATTAGTTAGGATTACTTCTGACTCGATTGTTACCAAACTTCCGCCCGTATGTCACCCTCTCGATCCAGATATCAGTAATCACTGTCAGCCATCAATGTAACTAATTGACCACATAATTTATGCGCTCCACCGACTGACTAATGACGAAGGTTGTATACGCCCACTAAACCTGCTCTTGGGACTTCCGGTATGGCGTTTAGAGCAATTTGGGAAACACTTTGTTTGTATAGTGTGATATAACTTAGAAGTTACATCGGTGTACAGTACGACACAAGTTAAAAGTAACATTGACATACAAGTGACACAATTCCGAAGATAACTCAATTTATATAATTTTAAAGTTTAAAAAACTGAAACAACTGACTTCAAAGTACGTTATTTCGTTTACTTGTAATACATATATGTAAAGATAATAATTAAACAAGGCGCTCAAGCGTTGAAGTAACTCTATTTTCTCCTTATACACATTGGATGAGGAGTAAGTAGGTTTTACTTTTCAAGCTCAATGAATCTCTCACGATTGTAAACTTTTTTAAATACCTCTATTCACCCCATGAATTGTGTATTCTAGATTCATGATTCACCCGCTCGTATTTTTTTTTTCAAGAATGATATTTGTCACTGAATGTCAAATGCTTCGTCGTCGCAGATTAGAAAATGTGCAGATGTTTATGATAAATAAGTGATTTTACTGTAATTATTCTAAAAAAATTACTATTTTTTAATTTTTTCCAGCGATTTTATGCATACTTTCTCACAGAAAACGTACATTCAACAGCGAATCAACCGTAACGAAATCGTAAGTTAGACTGTAAAATATTAGTTAATAGTGTATTTTATTTTTATTTTAATATAAATACTTACGTATCCGTTTAGGTGACATTCAATTCCTCCAAAAATAAGTTTACTCCGGTCTATTTTCACTCTTTCATTTCCCCGTTATTTCCCCTTCTATCACTTTATCGTAAACAAAGACAAATATCCGACCCAAACTGCTCAACAAAACGGGATATTGGAATAATCAATGTCTAAAACTTTGCCAGTGCTTAAATTTTCTCTAACCCACGTTTTAAAATGAATTAAGTTGAGCACCGAAGGGACTTTGAGTAATGAAAGAGTAATGACGCCCGATTCGCCTAAATATTTCATTGTACCTTACAAGTGTGACCCTTTGTCGATAATTTCGTTTGATGGCTATTGCCAGTTGTTTGATGCTATATTGTTTGGCAGTTCATGTGAAATTGTTATGGACATAAACGTTACATAAATGTTTACCAAGCTCTTGTTTCCCACATTTCTTGTCATAAGTGATGCTCATTTATTTATTTTTAGTATGGTTATGCTATGTATAACGTTTTGTTATATTTTATTGATTAATCATCATCATCACAGCTATAAGAAGTCCACTGCTGGACATGGGCCGCCAAGACTGATTGGAAGCGGGAAACTGATTTTTTCGATTAAACATATTCCTATTTTTCCCACTCTAATACAATTTGTTTGTTGATTGTTGGTGTAAACATTTAACCACAATACAAGAGCTGATGACCTTCTGATGGAAGACTTCCCAGGCGACTTGCATCAATGCCCTCGACAGCATACAAAGATTTGCCTGCATATTAGCTAATGGGGCGCTCCCCACAACTCCCACTGCATCACTAGAGGCTCTGCTTAACATTGTACCCTTGCACATACACGTGCAATCTTGCGCGAGATCTGCGGTACTACGAGCCTCTATATCTGGTCGAGTAAATTGGAGGTCGCTGACCAAGAGGAAACTTTACGAAGACCTCCTAAAAAAAAACATCATGGCTATTCCCTCAGATACCATGACAGGCATAGCAAACTTCAGGACATTATTTAAGGTACACTTACCTGACAGGACGACTTGGAAGGACAACACGCCTAAAGAGTTAAAGTCCGGTGACATAATCTGGTATACAGATGGTTCCAGGAAAGACACACCACACCACCTGCTTGGCCTGGGGACACGACCAGGCACTGAAGCTCTAGAAAAGTAACCCTGGCCTGAGACACTCTAAACTGCTTATAGCAGGCTTCACTGCGAAATTTTCCAGGGAAGCGCTACGGCTAAGCAGGACTCGACTGAGTCCTGGTTAGAACCCTTAGCGGACACTGCAAGCTTCACAAACACCTAAATATTATGGGCCTAGGTGAACACATCACTTGCAGGTTCTGTCGCCCAAAGGATGAAACACCCAAACATGTCCTGTGCGAATGTAAGCCTCTGCACCATAGCAAAAGCCGGCACCTTGGAGGTCACATAATCTCACCCGATGAGATAAAAACCTCCTCCTCCAAGGCCATCACTGACTACATGCTCAGCATTGGACTTGGAGAGGTGCTGTAAGTAATAGGGGATGTCACAATAGATCTGGAAAGGTCGCAGTGACCAGCCGGGGCTGTCTGAGCCCATTTGGCCCCTAATGATCGAATAAAAAAAAAGACATGATGACCTAATACAAGTGGAGGGAAGACGCTGGATGCAAGCCGCTTCCAATTGGTCATTGTGGAAATCCATGGGGGAGGCTTATGTCCAGCAGTGGACTTCTTATGGCTGAGATGATGATAAAAACATTTAACTAACGTCTGGATTGTGTAACAAAATAAGAACAGCACCGCCGTGATTGTCACATCACTTTCCGAATACGCTATTTATAATAGGTATAAAGTGACAGAATAACGTTCCCAAAACTAATATCCCCTAAAACTCGTATCAACCGTCAACGTGTAGTTTCCGGATATTTTACACACATGCAAGCAATGACGTTATTATCACATGGACGCAAAAACAAAATTCAGAAAAAAAAGTGTCTTGAGTTGACTCATAACATTGAGCTGTATGTACTTACGTAGGTACCAGAGGAGCTATCTCAACCAAAATTATAGTCACAAGTTTTGGTAAGCAAAATAGCATTACAGCGCTATAATAATAATTACATCGCTTATTACTACGATTGATACTTGCGACGCAGAATTACATCTATGGTGTGTTTTCTCGCCAACAAAACGTCGAAAGCACTCACTTCACTAGTAAGCCACTGAGTGAGGTGCGGCGCTCTCGCCGCAGTTGAATGTAAAGTACCTATGAGTGGTGTCTGAGTTGCTCATACACCAAAAAAGAGGAACTTAAATATTTAGATTTAAGCTCTATGCCGTCCCATTAAAGCCTAATTTAGATTGAGAAGTTTAAAGACATCTATTTTGCCGCTTCGAAATATTTTGAAAATCGAAATTATTTTCATCGTGCAAGCAGTCTAAAAGTTGCCTGTTTAGATTTCATTGAGATTTTTGAGCGATGATGTGAAATCCTTGTCGATATAATATCGTTGCATGCAAGTGAATATCCAGCGGTTGATTGACGTGTAAAAGCGTGTAGGTATCGAATAAACGACGAGTATTCCGACAGCCGGAACACCGTGTTCGAGTGTTCCACTTTTCCGATAACAACTCTTACAATCGACTAAAAACTCAAAAACTAAAAATAAAACATGATATCGTTTTTTAGAGTTCAGTACATGAAAAGGGAAACCATACGACAGGCCTCATTAATTAGTTTTTCTTCTTCTTCTAAAATAGGCTTGACACAACTCGCATGATATGCTTCATACTTACAAACCTTTTTCGTGAAAATGGTTATAAAAACTCAAAAAAATGCTTAGAGAAAATAAATTGTACCTACATTTTTATTTAGATTTTCTGTAAAATTCGATCTTTTTCCAAAAAGATCGCCGTAAATATACTCCAGTACAATTTACATTCTTTTTGCGTTGCGGCTACATAAGAAATAAAAAAGGCAAAAGGCAAGGCAAGGAATTGTACAAATTGTCCATTTCGTTTTTAATAAAATAAACTATGAATTATTGTATTAGATAATTTTATTTTCTCGCAATCGTAGTGTAAAGTAGAGTGTAACACACGGCGCTAAAGCCCATTGTAACTAGGTTTCTATTTAGTAAAAATCTACCTAGTTACAAAGGGTATTTTTAGCCCCTTGTATAACAATCTACTATTATTGAAACAAACAACAACATTGCTAAAATTTTAGCCGCACAACCAGGAAATGATTTATTCATATCCGGAAATGAGCTAACGGATTCTATCATAACTGCAAAGATATTTCTCAGTATAAAACAATTGATTTGTAATTCGTGCAAGTGACATATTTGTGACATTTTTGGCTTTTGTGTGAAACAAAGTGATCTCATTTTTTGTTGTATTTTGTTATACATTTTGGTGGATATTTTTACACAGCGGCATTTCAGTGATTATGTTGCTATCGCGCTTGCACAGTGCAACGACCGGCACCTGTGCGAGCGCGATAGCAATATAATCATGCCGAAAAATAATTAATTAATTAATATAAGCGATAAGGCCGCCAATTAAAAACCTAGCCCTAAGTACTTAATGCTATCTTTGTTATTTTGTTATCATGTGGTTTTTAATAAAGTGTTATCTATCTATCTATCATGCGGGAGTGCCAGAGATAGGTAAAATAGGTAGGTAGGATAAGCATAGGTCAATGTACGAAATTCTTTCTGCTCAGCGTCCGTACTTTAAGCAAGGATTGTGGTTAGGTATCTGTTATTTTAATTGCGTAATATCCAATATTATTTCCCCGATAATGAAATATGTTTTTTTCAAATTCCAATGAAATAATAAAAAAAATTTTGATGACTCCTCTAATGATAATCTTTTTTTTTATACGAAAGTAAAGTACATAGCAAACCTAACCTAGTAATTGACATATGTGATAACCAAACTGTTGGAAAAAAGTGAATAATGTTTTCTAGTTATATTAAAATTTACCTAATGAACCTTATTCCGACTGATGAAACTTATGGCTAATAAACTTAAGGAATCAGCTACTCGTGTCTAGTACCACCCATTGCTCATTGAAATGCCAAAAACCATTACTCTGCCATATCGGTACACGTTCTTGATGCGTACTGCACAGGAATGGAATTCTTTGCCACCATCTCTGTTTCCTGAGAACTGAAATCTTGGCATTTTTACGGCTTGAGTGAATAGATATCTTCTAGATCGACGTGCTCCATCCTCAGCCACACCGTCATCATCACCACCGTGGTCATTCGTATATCTATTACATTCAGACAGTTCTATGAAACAGATTCGGGCAAGTATAAATAGATAGTAAAACCCTTTATTGTACATACCTTAAAAGTACCTAAAAACATAGGACTTAAATAGATTAGTGCAACAACAGTGGCCTTATCGCTAAAAGCGATCTCATCCAGGCAACCATGGTATACTTATTTAGAAAATATATTTAGTCATACCTAAGTAGATAGGTCTTTACCCCGCTTCCCGCCCTAGTGTTTACCGGAGTTCGCGGCGCGATTGTCGAGACAAGCGTTGCGGGTTACAAGCGTTCTAATTCCAATTGACGTCACGACCGACCGCCAATCAGACGACAACCATAACTGCATACATGTGTGTGTGTTATATACAAACGTCAGCTTGCGTTGTGTCTCTGATTAGCGTGCCATTGTATGGAACGCCCGACGTGAGCCTAAAGTAAGCTTTCAACTCGTCTTGCTTATAGCCTAATCTGAAGTAGATACGGTAAGGCGATACTTTAAAACAGCAATGTATCTTATTTTACAAGTTTTAAAGTTTTTGCGCCGCGGTGCCGGGCTAAGTATTGACTTATTGACTTTACCAACTCGCGGGAACGGTACAGTCGCGCATAACTTCTAAATAGGAACGATAAATTCAAACGGACTTCGTAAACGAATCGAATCGAATTAGCTCAGTAATGTCACAGAATAAATTGGAAAGCGTTCATTTTATTATACCATAATCACAGAATTCGCCCTATTACATACTTTGACCATAATAATAAAAAGAGATTAAAATTTTGAATTGGATAAACGACAATTTATACGTACAAGTTCATTTATAACCGACTTCCAAAAAGAAGGAGGTTATCATTCGGTCCGTATGTTTTTTTGTATGTTTGTTCGCCGATTTCTCCGTCATTCGTGAACCAATTTTTGTGTTACTTGAATTTACATATTATATAAAGAATGCTCCCAAGTTGGTCCCATAACTATTTTATAGACATTGCTTTATTACTTTTTTAATAATATCTAAAAATGAAAATTTTCATTGTATTCCTGAGTGAAGTGCGTCAGATTATAGAATCGCAGAGTTCTACCAACACGTTTTTCTTTGCAAAAGTGTCAAATGTTAATAATTATCGTATAAACATCTGCACATTTTCTAATCTTCGAAGACGGAGCATTTGATATTCAATGACATATCTCATTCTTGACAAAAAATTAGCGAGCGGGTGAAGAGAGGTTTCTTTAAAAAGTTTACAACCGTGAAGAATTTAGTAAAAGTAAAACCTTCTTACTCCTCATCCAATGTGTATAAGGTGAAAATAGAGTTACTCCGACGATTAAGCTTTTTGTATATATTACCCGACTGAGCATGATGATACGAGTTATGAACTTTATGTATCCTAATACTTTCTAATATTACAAGTAACGAAGTAGCGTACTTTGAAGTCGGTTGTTTCAGTTGTTTAAACTATAAAATTATTGAGCTCAACGATATATTGCCAAGGATTTCGTGTAAGCTCTCAAAACTAATACATTACTGTCAAGTGTAGAAATTCAGCACATTTCACCAGTCAGTGGTTTTCGATATCCTAAGTTTCTGGTGCGGACGCGGTATGGACATGTGAGGGTAGGTTCATGTAAAATCTAAATAGTATCATTTTATTTCCATCTAAAATCCAGATTCTCATATATGTGGGTAGCGCCTTACTAGGAAATAAAGAGTAAGTCACACCACACCGGCCACACCGTCACCGTCGCTTAACATCAGGTGAGTTGGTGGTCAATCGTAGATCTATAATGTATAAAATAATCGGCCAAGTGCGAGTCGGACTCGCGCACGAAGGGTTCCGTACTATCATCTATAATACTACAAAGTTTAGTTCTGTTTATAAAATAACGAGAAATCAACGAAATTCCAAGTAGTAAATTGCAAACTTATAGGTAGGTTTTCGATACACATCCGGGCAGCATGACGACGCTCGCGCGAATATGCGCGGCTATGGCTTAGGGAAGATGCGTATTTACGCAACCAGGTTTTTACACCAGGTATTTGCTTGCAAGTATGGCGACCAGGTGCCGCCCGAAACACTTGCAAGGAGAAAAAGTATTTACTTTACGGGATTTCGCGAATGCTATTATGCTTCTTATTGTAACATGTACAATGAACATTTTCCTATGCAAGTATTTTAGTTGAAAAACTCGCTACGCAATTGTGCACCTTATTATAACTTATATACAAATCAATTTTCTTTAACGAAAAAAATACTTTCAAGGGTTTTGACCCTGGTTTTTGGCGCTTCACTCGGGTGTCATCGTCAAATACACGGAACGAAGTAGGCAAGCAATATATATCGCGCTCGCTCAGTCATGTTTGGTGTCGTTTGGAACGTTTTGAATTTCGTGAATGCCATTATGCTTCTTATTATAACGTATATAATGAACAATATCCTATGAAAGTATTTTAGTAGAAAAACTTGTTACGCAATTGTGCACCTTATCTTAGTTAAAATACAAATCAATTTTCTTTAACGAAAAAAATACTTTGAAGGGTTTTGAGTCCTGGTTTTTGGCGTGGTATTTTTATGTGGGCGCACTTGGAAGCCCTGGTATGAGATTTTGCAAGTATAACCCATCCCTACTATGGCTCGCTCCGTGATGTTACCTCCCCCGCTACCCGCGCGGCCGTTGCCCGCCTCGCGCTCGCGCCACCACCACACCGCGGCGCGGCGCTCGCACCGCGTTTAGATGCACGGATTATTTTCATTTAGTGAGTTTTTATGTATTAGAGTATTTATTTTTATAGTTAATATATTTCTAAATATTTACTTACAAATATTGAAGTTTCTACTTGTTAATTAAAATCGAGTAAAAATTGCTTAAAAATTACGTTTGTTGTATGGGAGCCCCCCTTTAATATTTACTTTATTGTTATTTAATTATTTATTTTGAAAGGTAATATACAAGTAAATATTCTGTGAAAATTTGAAGCATCTACCTGTTACCGTTTTTAATATTGAGCAAAAAAATACGAAAAAAACACGTTTATTGTATGGGGACCCCCCTTAATATTATTTTTTTTTTAATTTTTAGTATTTGTTGTTATAGCGGCAACGGAAATACATCATTTGTGAAAATTTCAGCTTTCTAGCTATCACGGTTTATGAGATAGAGCCTGGAGACAGACAGACAGACAGACAGACAGACAGACAGACAGACAGACAGACAGACAGACAGACAGCGAAGTCTTAGTAATAGGGTCCCGTTTTTACCCTTTGGGTACGGAACCCTAAAAAGTAAGTACACTTTTATTCAAAGTTTAGTACGAACGGCATTATAACTCGTCGAGAATGTTCCAAATGTGCAAATGTGCAATTCGTTCTAAAACTCACGTTAGAGATAAGTTTTAACAAGCTCAGAATATGATCTTGCGGCGAAACGTCACGGACTTTATGAGAAGTTTCATCTCAGTCGCAATTTTAATACTTTTGCTTCTTCCATAGAAGAAATTAATACGATTACACACAGAATGGACACTCTCCGCCTCCCGCCAACTTCCGATTCCGCACCCACTCCCCGCGCTCGCCCTGTCGTTTGTCAGACTTTGGCGGTACAGCGCAGTCATTCGTCAGTCGAAGCAGGTGTTGCGGGTTTTAACCGTTTGAATTTCAAATTGACATTACGAGCGAGCGGTAAACAGGGCGTACGATCGTAACTTTATACATGTGTGTGTGTGTGTGTGTGATATAGAAAAATTGCGCGCCATATAGAATTTCTGACGTATACTTCTGCTAACGATTTATAGTTATTTGCAAATTGATAGGTTATAAAAAACTTAAATTCAACTTATATTATCTAGTGTTTCCACTTCGTGCGTGTGTGTGTGTGTGTGTGTTTCGTGAAGAGGTGAAACACATGACGACAAGAGTACCAGCTTGAAGACATCGAAGCCGTCAAGAGTACCAGCTAGAAGACACCGAGCAGAAGAGTATCAGCTTGAAGACTTCGAAGTATCTGGAAGCGGAAACACACTAGATATATAAGTTAAATTTAAGTTTTTGAACATTAATATCCGCAAAATAACGCGTAATTCAATAAATTTGATAGATTAGATGCCATACATTGCAATCTTATTAAATTTTACCATAATAGATCGAGCAGTTTAGTTTTCAACGAATAATAAACAGATAAAATAACAGTATTTTTTATTTATTTATGACTACTAAATTGTGTCCTTATTTTGGAGCCAAGAGAAGTCTTTACCCAGGATTGAGATACTACAGGTTAACAACAATAATAACTAGCATTTCTACGAACGTAGACTGGCAAACTTTTTGCAACAATACTAGCAAAAAGTTACACATAGGCTACTTTTGTTACAGAAATCGGCTGATTCTTATTAGGTAAAACCGTAGAACGAAGCTAATGCAATAAATAAGCTCCAGAATATTCATATCTTTATATTCGGTGAGTCTTATTACGCTTTGAAAAGAGTTCCCACAATTTTCCGTTATTTAAGTTTCAGTAGTTCTGTAAGCTCAAGAGAAATGTCCCACTTACAAAGTGACAGCTAGAAAACTCCCAAGTCACGTCGTCCCGAGGATTCCGTTTCTGATCACGAACAACACTAATGATACTAAGGAGAAGGTAACATAAGTGGAGCGGTGGAATTTACCATCAAATTAATATCGGTAGTAACTTCTGTCTCGCTCGCGCATAGCTAAATTTCTGGTAAAATAAAATTACTAAATTTACTTAAAAAAATATCTGGTAGATTAAAATAATAAAACTCTTTGAATTAACATCCCTGTACACAGTTTATGCAATAAATGTTTTCTGATTCTGTAATAATTATAGCTTAAAAAACTGAAATAACCGACTTCAAAATACGCTTACTAAGTATTTCATGGTTGTAAACTTTTTAAAGAGGTCATTATCCATGCGGTCGTTTTTTTTAACATAACAACAATACGAAACGATCATTTCGATAAAGTCTATTAAAAGTTATTCAAACTGGCCTCCATTCGTTTAATGTGAACGGATTTTCGTGAAAAACCCTATTAAGAAGAACGTTAACCCAAAATAAAGTTAGCAGGGTCGAGTTAAATGCGCTCCGGGATGTCGCCTCGAAAAAATATGCAAAATATATTGCACTCACTAAATCAGTTTGCGACAAAAAAAGGTGCCCACTATTTAGAATAACAGTATGGGCACACATAATATTAATAATTATAGGGCAAAAAGAAAATAGTAAAATGCAAAGTAATTTAAGCACTGTATAGCGAATATTTATATGCTCATTTACAACGCTGGTTGTTTACAACTAGCATTATGCTGAGTAACGTATTTTAAAAAGATATATTTTCTGAAATATACGCTTTTTTAAATAAGATTAACGTTATAGCACACTCTTCTATACACATAAGAGAAAACAGTTTTCTACTTTTCACATTATTCGATTTCAATAATTACTTTTTTATTTGTTTGGACTAATAAATAGTTATGATTCTGTGATTTGTTTTTCAATTTTTTTATAGCTCGGAAATTAAAAGTAAGAATTTTGAAAACAGCAAACTATAGAGACACGGCTATTAATGTTCGATAATATTATTATAGCAAAAAATTTGCCTAATAATTGTATGATATTTACCTTATTATGATAATCTTACACATACGGCCTTACCGAAAAACGTTACTTACCTTTAACCATCGTCATAAAATCGTAAATTATTTCTTTTCAAGATAAGGCAGGACCAGGAAGGCAAAGATAACCGATACTTAGTAACAAGATCCTCTTAACTCAGGAACGAAACCTTTGATAAAAACCTTTTGTTTTTGTTGTTCTGTCTACTAATTGCTTAGTGTCCCACGCAGTTTGCTATGTTGTTTATGAGATTGTCGGCAAATAAAATCACCAATTTTTTTGTACATAAGTGTAGTATCGGGATGAAGTATAATGAAACAGCTGTGTGCACAGTAAGATGACAACTTACTTTATTTAGATTTACCCACATAGTTAAATAATCAATATGTACATAAATCTACCTAAAACAATAAGTACACGTGAATGGACAATAAATAATTATAACTATAGATTTTTTTCCTACAAATATAAATAGATATACGTGTACACATACATTTACGCACATATTAACATATGTATATGTTCACATACACTTTTTATTTGATTGATAAAAACCTTAACAAGTACTTACTTAAAAAACTTTTTAAGTTAAACGGTTTTATTGAAAAGAAATATAATGATGTAGGTAATGGTTTTCTAGTAATGGTTTGTAGGTATTTACTGTATTTTACTAGAAAAGCCCTTTCATTTGACACCCATATTGTGAAGGCTGTATTAAAATATGAAATCCTCTATTTTGTTGCAGCGGCCATCTTGGATTTACAATAATACAAAATATAATAAATTGTATTATCATCAAGACTAAAGGTGTATACCAAATTTCAGATCGATCCGTCAACTGCAAGGGGGTAAATTTTCAATTACTAAATTTGACCCAAACAAACAAATAAGGTCAAGCTAAATAAAACCGTTTAAAAATATAGATACGTTGTGTCCATACTTAGATTACAGTATTAATACACTTTTACTTGCTGGTGGATGAAGTATTCATTGCATGTGGGATATCTTTTAAAATGTGGAGTAGGGAAGAGCAGCTTAGCCCGGGTTTATTATAAGCTAGTTCGACATTTTAACGATGGTATCATCTTTAATCGACTTCGAATAGTACTGGTATATTTACTGTGAATATTTTTCCGCTTAGTGCGATAGTGACTCTGAAGAGTATGATTCTACGCCTGAGCCGACGCGGTGGCGGCTCAGGCGTGGTGGTGGATGGGTGGTGGTGGTGGAGCCGGCGTGGTGGCGGTGGCGCTCCGTGCGTTTCCCGTCAGTACGGCGTCAATACGAAAGTTACAAAGTTACAATACGAAAACAAACAAAACAAAAAGTCAAGTTACAAATAAAAATTCAAACATCTTTCTAAAGCATTGTAGATAAAGCAACTGGTTTGTTAATGCTTCTCATAAATATTTTGCCAACAGCTTTAGAACTAGATTTATTGTTGCGACATTTGTGGACATTTTGTCCATAAAATTATGACCGAGTTAAGGGCTATAATTCATTTCAAGCGCAGACAAAAGGGACTTGCTGCAAGCCCTGATTTGCATTACAATGGTAGACTTAATGCATTATACACAAATCTTGGACTTTAGCTGTTGAGACTTTGGCTTGTTAGTGTAGTTTATACAGACAGTTTATATTAATTTTACCTGTGACGTTTTATTTTATCACTTAGTTGGATGTGATGTTTCGGTAGTCTATATGTAAAATCAGCGCAATTTCCATAAAAACCGCCTAAGTCTGTTAATGTTAGTAGAGTTAGCATATAACATACATGTCTTAAATTTACCTTAAAGATGTTACTCTTTTTAGTACAGTGTTAAGAAATAATTATAATTTAAAAAAAAACTGAAAAAAAGAATTCAATATAGGCAATTTTGTTTAAAAGCCAAACTACTGAACCGATTTTGATGAAATAATTTTTCAAACCAGTTTATAAATGACGTTGTTATCTGTTATTAAACATACAAAAAGAAAAATCTGAGGAATTATTACCCTCCTTCTTTTGACGTCGGTAAAAAAGCTCTGCTGCGGCTAGTAGTGATACAAAGATGCGATGCTACACAAGAGCTACAGACAAGCTACGACACTACTACGTATTTTACTACGAGAGTGCTACGAATATGCTACGTTACTCTGTAGCCACGTGGTTTCTCTATTCCGTTAGCAACTTTTAATAACGATAGCGATTTCCTGGAGCTAATAATGTTGCAACCGAACGATTTTAGGTGCACAAATAAATCTCAACTTGCTCAATATAGCAACTGAAACCTACACTTGTCCACTTTCAGATACCTACCCTCCAAATTATAACTGTTATACGCATTTAAACGGTTTCTAGCATAGTATAAAAATGTTTGTTCTTCAAAGTCAATGTTAAAGTTATATAATTATATTAAAAACAAGTTATGTCGAAATAAATAAAAAATACTTCTTAGTTACGATACAAAGAGCCATAGTTAGTATGTTTAAAGTATAGAAATACAAGTCTTTTATGTCAGGGGTTATATAAATAACTCACGTAATAGGCTTTCGTTGTAAGGAAATGTTGTAAAGGAATACGGAAACACTGCACTGAAAGCTGTGGGAAAAACTTTTTACCAACAATGTGTTGAAAATCCATGCCCACTGTCTGTCTCAAATGAGAAGCTGCCCGGAAGTAATTATAGGATTGTACAATCTTTAACCTGATTTCAGATACGAGACGGACCTCAATTTGGTTGTATTGTTTTTTAAATTAGATAGATCTACGGTTGACCAGCAACTTGCCTAATTTTAAGCGACGGTGTGTCCGAAGATGGAGCTCGTCTATCTCGAAAATATCCAACCACTCTAGCCTTGAAAATTCCACAATTATAGCTCTCAGGAAATAAATAAGGTGGCAAAGAATTCCGTTTCTATGCAGTACGCATCAAGAACGTGTGTGATGATTTGCTTAATTTTTGTTGATGAAATTGCCCAACTGCTTGATATCTACCAAGCACAGTAGCGGTCTTGATTAGAATACTGGTGCCATTTGTAGGATGGCACTGCCAAAAATCAGCTTGGATTGTGTCATGCTGACCATCGAAAGCACCTTCTTGCAGCGTCGTACTGTGGCGGGTCGCCCTCATCACTAACATATGGTTGAGGACGGCGATGGCATGCGTACAGTGCGTACGTGCATGGTACATGCGTCATACTTATAATCGCGTGCTATCTGTAGGTCGCTGGTCTGCTTTGGTATGCACACAACATAATAATAAGTTAGGTAAATTAAAATAATCTTAATAATCTTATTAATCTAAATAATCTTGTAATCTTCCCGTAATAGTTTGTAAAACTGACAAAGACCCCGGTGTCCGGGTAATCGGCATGATCCGGGTAATAACAACGGTTTATTTTATTTATTTAGGTACAAAAACAACGTCAGACTACTTTTTAAACTATCACGGTCATTCATTAAAGCACTATTATTATTAACGGGATATTTACTGTATATTACCGTGGTAATAATGAAACTGTGCCGAAATATCAGGAGCTCAAAATTAACGCGAACCACGGTAAATATCCCGTTAATAATAAGTAATAGTGCTTTAACGTCAGACTAAATGGTGATATTATACATTTTGTGAAGTACTCTTTTAAAGCTATATAAGCTTAGACCTGAGCTGAGCTTTAGAGTTTCCGGCAGCCTAGTCGGGAGACCGTCTGACTCGCGATCCGCAGGTCCTGGGTTCGAATCCCACGGCACGCACCTCTGTCTTTTCGAAGTTATGTGCGTATTGTTGATTGCTGCCAACTACAAACGGTGAAGGAAAACATCGTGAGGAAAGCTACATGTCTGAGAGTTCTCAATGATCTTGAAGATGTGTGAAGTCTGCCAACCCGCACTTGGCTAGCGTGACAGACTATGGCCTAACCCTTCTCGCAATGAAAAGATGTCCCGTTCCCAGCAGTGGGACAGTTTGTACAAACAGGGCTGATAAAAAAAAAGCTTAGACCTGTTCTGTGTAACAAACTCCAAACTCATGAGTTTTGATGAATTCCTCACTAATTAAACCATTTGAAATTTTATGGAGTAAGCATAAATCGGAAGTTTTACGTTATGAATAAGATGGCTCACAAATCTCACAATCTTCAACACAGATGGTGGGTAGTTTATAGAGATGAAGCAGTTGTCCCGATGAGAAGTATCGCCTAGCCTTATTAATGATGCCAAGCTTTTTACTAGCCAGTTTAGCCTTAGATTCAAGGTAGCCCTTAAAGTTCATTGTTGGAGTTAACGTGAGTCCCAGCAGTTCAAGACGGTCTGCCAATGATATGGGTACGTTTCGGAAAGTAGGAGAAAAAAGAAACAGGCTTGAGTCTTGTTGGCGTTGAATTTGACGAGTTTTTCGTCACCCCAGTCGGACACAGCTTCTAGAGCTTTATTCATACGCACAACCATATCTTCTCTCAACGCCTCGATTTCCTCCTCGCCTCGTGTTTATATTTATCGATTATTTTACAATTCGCGGATGTACCTACATGTTATATGTACATGTACTTCTATATTGATAATTTTTGACTTGTAACTGTGGTGTTACTAATAAATTATTTGTATTTGTATTGCTTGAGTATCTTCAAGACAGGAGTAAACAGGCATCTCATGGGCAAGCGTGCCCCATCTTCGACCACTTTATCGGTTTCCATCAGCTGAGTTATGATCAAACGTTCAAGTGTGCTTCATTTTTGACTACTTTATCGCTTTCCTTCAGGTGATCTGGTCAAACGTTGGCTCATTTCATTATAATAATGGTCAAACGTTGGCCCATTTCATCATAATAAAAACGTACACCGAAATCGTCGAGTATATCGTTGTACAATACGTAAATACGATAGAACTTGTGTATTTACTAAGTAGTACTATTAATATCTTATGTGGCTTTACACTAGTTTGCTCACATGAAAAGAATATGATATTTAATTCTTTGGTTCTACGCAAATACGTAAAATAAAACTAAATAAAAAAATTCGAACTAAAAATGAGACATACACAATAGCCAGTAACATTTTTATTGTTTCGTACTCAGTTTATAAAGTAATAAAAATGTACGCTCTATTGGATTCCGGAAATGATGTCACAGAGCGTAAAGCGGAAATGATTGACGCGATACTTCCTTATCCCGGGCGAGGTTTTTTGGGATAACTTTTATTATGACGTCACATCGTGTGATATTTTGTGCCAAGAAAAGTTGTAAATCATGTTTTGGTTACGATGTACTTACTTAATTTTGGTATGGTAACATTATATAACACTCTGAGGTTACTTCCGCCAACTTTTATAAAAACGATTAATATTTACAAATTTTAGACAGTTCAATAATTCCACACCTGCCGTGATTGGAACCCGCATTTTCCTATTATTTCCGCATTTAACTATTATTTGTGTGAAAACATTTCAAAAATATAGATACATTTTTTGACGTGACAACGTCTAATAAATCGATGAACACCGGCTTCACGCACGAAAAAGTATGACTCATTGTCCCGTTACGCTCATTGTCCCGTTACATCATCATCATTTCATCAATGTTTTGTTATGACGTTGTCACGTTAAACTATCGTCCGTAAACCGACTTTACAGATAACCATTTTTTTTCTTTTAGCGACTAAAATTTAAAAAAAAGTATTTACCTTGGTTGGTGTTTCACCTATATGATTTCAAGTCTAGGGGAAGTATCTAATATTGGTATACGGTTTCTTTGCGATTTTCGAAATATGCGTCACAAAACCAATATTATTTTTTTGCGTCAACTTAGGAGCTTATTTAAATTTTTAAGCGACTTCCAAAAAGAAGGAGAATATCAATTCGGTCTGTATGTTTTTTATTTTGTATGTTTGTTCACCGATTACTCAGCCAATCGTGCATTGATTTTGATGATTCTTTTTGTATTTGGTAGATCATATTTAAGACGTAGTCCCATATAATTTTTGTCAAAATCCATACAGTACTTTGGTATTTATAACAAAATAACTGGTTAAATATCATCCAAGAGCCTGTAAAAAAGTGAACAGCAAATCACGTATGTGCGTATTTTGAAGTAGTTTTTTTTTTTAGTTTTTTTTTTTAGTTTTTTGAACTATATTTATGTTACTCTAAAATAGATTGTACACTTATGCATTTAAATAATTAGCAGACAGCCGAACAATTAAGCTTAGAAAATTAAAAACCAGACATATATACTTACAAACTTTCTGTCAAACTTATAACACCCCTTTTTTGGGTCGGTGTTTCAAAGGGTATTCTTTTTCGAGGGTATGTACGTATGCGTATTTTTTGACATGCTCTACAGCCAATTTATTTTATGAATTTCAACATAATAATTATGAGACCCTATCAGAATCTTCCTTCAAAAACTTAATTCTAACTACTCTTGACGAGTACCAGCTTGAAGACTTCGAAGTAGGCAAGAGTACCAGCTTGGAGACCTCGAAGCGGAAACACACTAGATATATAAGTTAGATTTAAGTTTTTGAATATGAATTTCCGCAAAGTAACGATTCAATAAATTAGAATCTTCCTTGTTATGGAAGTAACATAAGATAGGTATGTAAAAAATGGAAAATGGAAAATCCAAAAAATTACAATAATTTTGCAGTCCGCCCGATAAAGATAGAACTAAAGTTTTTTGCTCGCATTTTTGGAATATAGGTGATGTTTTCATAACTTTCACGAGTTTCTAAAAAAGGTCGAAAGCTTCTAACCGAAACCTCTTTTAGGGGTTATTATTCTTTTGAAGTACGTAACTCTAAAAATAGCAGCGGAATCAAGTGTTTCATTAATCAAACTGCCAAACTATTTTACTTTTAATATTCGAATTTTGTACGTCAATTCATCGGGCCCACAACAAAGTCTTTTGACGCTTTGTACACTGACGGATTGGCTTCTCTCAAAAGGTTTTTATATGGCACAAAACATTTTCAACGGTATTTCATCATGATTGACATTTGCACCTGTAGGGTTTTTTTACTGCTTTATTGTTAAAAGGATCAAGTCACTCGCAAAAAGCTTTTGAGCTGTGATGGATTGTGTGAAAGTATATAATGTAGTTATGATAAGTAGATAAAGATTAGTACAACAAAATAATATACAATAAAAAATAAAATTTACAAACTGCACGTATACTTAACTAAAGTATTACACAAAAAGAAAATTGATTACCCCAGACCGATAAAGGTCTAAAGACAATCCAAATGCTCAAACCTTTGGCAGCGTACCCAGCACACTATCAGCATTTCCACGTTGATTGACAATGCTTATACGTTGGGCAAGATACGCACCAGCAGTTTTCTCTTGTTATATGAAGAAACGCGCAATTTGGTGGCAAAAGATCGCGCGAAAACAATTCTCTTAACAAATAAAATTACAATACCATTTTCAGCCGAAGAGCTGGTTAAGATGTACTCGATTCTAGAGAGAGCATAAAGAAATGTTAAATACGCTCTATATCATCCCAAACAGTGCCTTTAGGACCAAAATCACAGATCTGCCCCTCTGAGACCCGATCTCAACCCACGGGAGTATAAATCAGAAAGAATCCTGTCCTGTACAAGGCCCATATATCAAAGAAAGGTAAAACAATCTAAAGGCACGTGAAGATAGGGTCATAATTCAGTAGATAAGGCTTATCGGCTTTTTTAGATGCTTTTTTTGGATTTTTGATGGTCTTTGTCTAAGAATGTTAATGTATGTACAATGTAAAATATTATTATGTCATACCAGCTAATGCGTTCATAGCTTATTTGTCTTTTAACCGACTTCAAAAAAGGAGTTTTTTTATTCGCATAAGCCCGTAATTTATAAAACCGATTTTGAAGTGATAACTTCTTAAGGAAGGGTAAACCGCTTCGTTACGTAACGCGTTATGGCGCCAGTATGTCTGGCTAGATTAGTTTAAGTTATCACTTCTGTCGGGCGTTCCGAGACGCACACGTTTTTATTTTTATTACAATAGTATTTTTTTTAGTTTGAATGGATTTACTTTCTATACTTTTTGAACATAATCGTTAAAAATACTTTTGTATAGAAATCGTACCACCTTAAGTTGAAGCATTAACAGTCCACTCCATCACACACCAGCTTATTAAATCCACAGCCAACCGTATATTTTCATCTTGAGTAATAAAATTAGCATGCGAAATGCACTGAATGCAAGCCAAAAGCTTTTGCTTGGCCTTATACGAGCGGTAATTTTTTATCCGACTTCTAAAAGAGGTTTGTGGTTTTAAAGTTTTATGCGAATGTCAGTATGTACGTGTATCGTAAATCTCTTGCGCACACTCCCCGAAATGAATCCCATATAGACAAACTACTTTACAGCGGTACTCGTGACAGAGTAGCTTCTTGGCAATCAGTTTATTGTCACCGATTAACCTTACAGCTCGCCAGTCAATTCATTTTAAAGCTTCTTGCTAACAATTTGACTGATCCATCAATAAGGTGGACGATTTTTTTACAAGTTCATTCTTCATTTTACATCTTCTAGAATATCGCGAGCGAGATGGACGATGGTCGGACTCTTAGCTGTAGGCAGATGTTTTCTGTTGATCGATACAAAAGATTAAAAAAATATCCTTTCACATGTACATAGAGTGCCAAACTTATTCTCACGGTTTCCAAAACCGTGAAAATAAGTTTGGCACTGTATGTACATGTGAAGGGATATTTTTTAATCCCACTCCAATTTATGAAATAGCATTGAATTGATCACTTACAAGTAATAGTTTACAAAAACTATAAAAACCGACTTCAAATACGCAATTCGTATACTTGGATGACATATTTTTTTCAGTTATTTTGTTATAGAAACTAAAATACTGAACCGATTTTGATAAAATTTCTATGGCACCACCTGAGACCACCACCACCATCCGTTTAAACAAAAATTAATAATTTTTCTTCGAGTAATCGGGGATCATACATAACAAATAATAAAAGAAAGATGGAGACTGGATCGCCCTCGTCCGTGGGGAAAGCACCCCTATACACTGAAACCCCACACGTGGTCTCTGGCTGGTGCCAATTAGGCGATAACTCACTGGTGGTAGGCTTCGGCCGAGGCTAGTCACCACCCACTGGACAAAGTCATACCGCCAAGCGGCCTAGCCGTGTTCCGGCATGTTGTCCGGTGACGCCGTTAGGGGGAGAATGGGTCGGAATAGTTGCTTCACTGCTGTAAACCATTCTGCTGCACGTCGCAGCGACGCATTGGGTAGCCAGTCTTGGAGGGTAGCGGGATCCGAGGCACGGTTACCGCTGGCCGACCGCAGTTAGTAGGGGGCCCAAGTAGTGAGCTAGCCACTCACGAAAGGCTGCCCCGCCAACTCGCGAAAAATCCCGGGATGCGCCATCGTGCCGGTCGGCGACCGGATGAAAGGGCCCGATGGACATCCCCGGGGGGGCTCGGGCGTCCCCGCAGTCTCCAGACTGGTTCCCCACCGATGTGTCGCTGTGGCGTGTGTCTCCAGGTTGGCAGCATAGAGCCTCATTTCACTACCGTTTTTCCCCACCAATTCCCTCGCCACAAACATGAAACACAGGAAGAATAAGAAAAAGGTTTCACAGCGGTTGCACTCCCTTTCCATAAAAGTGCACCTCTCAAATATTCGAGGTCTGCACTCAAATCTCGTGGCAGTCCACCACCACCTTCAGGCTGACAAACCTTCGCTCCTGTTTTTAACGGAGACGCAGATAGCAGTTCCATCGGACGTGGCGTACTTATCGTTCCCCGGATATACTCTGGAGCACAATTTTAAACCTCGCGCTGGTGTGTGCCTGTACGCCCGTGATGACGTCTGCTGTCGGCGTCTCCGTAATCTCGAAGACCCCAGATTCTCCGTGCTTTGGGTACTGGTGGACACAGGAATAGAGAAAATTCTCTATGCCTGTGTTTATCGGTCGCATAGTGGAGATCAGGAGACAACCAGGCTTACGGAATATCTGGGTGAGGCGGCGGATGCGGCGCAACAGAAGTACCCTTCAGCCCAACTAGTGTTACTGGGGGACTTTAATGGCCACCATAAAGAGTGGCTGTACCCATACCGGGACACTGACCATGCTGGGTTAGAGACGCGAAAGCTTGCTTTAGCGTTAGATCTCACCCAGATGGTCCAAGGAGCGACACGGGTACCTGACGTTGAGACGCACACGCCCTATTGCTTAGACCTTCTGCTGACAACGGATCCAGACCGTTACTCAGTGTCAGTATCTTCGCCTTTGGGTAACTCTGACCACTGTCTGGTGAAATCTGTATCTGTTTACTCCCCGCCCGATCTCAGCCCTAGAGGTAACCGACGGATGTGGCGATACAGGTTGGCAGATTGGGATGAGATGCGAGCCTATTTCGCCTCTTATCCTTGGAAGTCTTTGTGCTTTTCTTCTGACGATCCTTCAGCCTGTGCGGATGCTGTGACCGACGTGTTGCGTACTGGTATGGAATATTTTATTCCATATTCCGACGTACCGTTGTCCGGCAAAGCTCGCCCTTGGTTTGGTCCACAATGCTGTCGTGCTGAAGTGCTTAAGCATGAGGCTTACCTAGCATGGGTTGATGCTAGACACCGTAAGGCAAGTGAAGTAAGTCAGAAGAAAAAAGCGTTTAACAAGGCTGCCAAGTTCTGCAAAAAGGTTCTCCAGAAGGCTCGCTTTGACCACATTGGTCGAATAGGGAACAAATTAGCTTCGTACCCTGCGGGTAGTAAAGCGTTTTGGTCTCTAGCCAAATCAGTCGAAGCGAACTTCTGCAGCCCCTCACTTCCTCCACTGCTGAAACCCGATGGAACACTGGCCCACACCGCTGAAGAAAAGGCGAACTTATTTGCCACTCTTTTTGCGGAATCTTCACGTTTAGACACTGGTAGCGCAGTTCCCCCAACTCCATCTGGCAGTAAGGTATCAATGCCCAATATTCGTATTCGCCAATCGGAGGTTCGTAGAACGCTATGCAGTCTGGACGTGAACAAAGCCAGTGGCCCTGACGGTATTCCAGCCATAGTTCTGAAAACATGTGCGCCTGAGTTGACTCCTGTACTGACACGCCTTTTTCGCCTCTCCTTTGAGACTGGTCAGGTACCAAAATCGTGGAAGCTTGCCAACGTGCAACCTGTGCCCAAAAAAGGCAGTCGTGCCGACCCTGCTAACTACAGGCCAATCTCGGTCACGTCCATCCTATGCAAGACCATGGAACGTGTCCTTAACAACAGGCTCTTGACGTACCTAGAATCAAACGATCTTCTTAGTGACCGACAATACGGGTTCCGCCGAAACCGGTCTACTGGAGATCTTCTAGCGTACGTCACTCACATCTGGAGTGAGGCCATCGAGAAGAATGGGGAAGCGCTAGCAGTCTCTCTTGATATCTCGAAGGCTTTTGACAGGGTCTGGCATGACAGCCTTATTAGCAAGCTTCCTTCATATGGTTTATCCGCAGGTTTTATCGCATGGATATCAGATTTCTTGAGGGATCGTTGGATACGAGTGGTTATTGATGGCTGCTCGTCCGATCGTATGGCTATTAATGCCGGTGTTCCTCAGGGGTCAGTACTCTCTGCAACGCTTTTCTTGCTGCACATCAACGGATTGTTAAAGCCCGGTATCTTTGGGTACGCAGACGACAGCACCGTTGTAGAGAGTTTTATATCCAACGCACGTGCTAGTGGATTTGAAATCCAGTCACAAAGAGCAGCTATGGTCGAGCGCTTAAATTTGGCTCTTAGGGCAGTATCCGATTGGGGCGATGCCAATTTAGTAAAATTTAATGCTACTAAGACTCAGGCGTGTCTTTTCTCCGCGAAAAAGAGCCCATTTCAACTGGCTCCTACTTTCCGAGGTGTGTCCGTGCCGATAAATAAAAACCTTGAACTTCTGGGTGTAACTCTCACGTCAACTCTCAACTTCGGATCCTATATTGAGTCTAAGGCTCAGCTGGCTGCAAAAAAGCTGGGCATCCTCTCGAAGGTGCGCCGGTACTTCACGCCGGAACAATTGCTTTTACTATATCAAGCACAAGTTCGGTCGTGCTTGGAGTACTGTTCCCATCTTTGGGATGGCTCGGCTAAGTACCAACTTGAAGCCTTGGAATCAGTTGAGAAACGTGCTAGGAAACTCATTGGCAACGATTCTCTTGTTCGTGCAAAACTCCAAAGCTTGGAGCACCGCCGCAAAGTTGCTAGCTTATCGGTTTTTTATCGGATTCATTTCGGTGAGTGTGCATCTGATCTGCATCATATAATTCCCCCTTGCCCTTTTTACTATCGGACAGTCAGAAACACGAAAAAGCGTCACCGTTTCATGGTGGATATTCCAAAAACCCGAACGAAACGCTTTAGTTCCACTTTCATCGTGCGGACTGCTAGAATATGGAATACGCTTCCTGAGTGGGTCTTTCCCGATAGATATAATCTGGGTGTCTTTAAATCGCGAGTGAATTGGTTTCTTCTAGGTAAGCGCGCTCCATCGTAGACCGCAACGTCGCTTAACATCAGGCGAGTTGGCGGTCAAGCGCAAACCTATTTCTATATAAAAAAAAAAAAAAAAAAAAAAAAAAAAAAAAAAAAAGATTCCGACGAATAGAAAACCTCCTTCTTTTGGATGTCGGTTAAAAGTAAGACTAAATTTCCATTTATTATTTTTTTCAGATGTGATGTGAGCAAGATTTTTTAATTGTCGAGCTATGCGAATGTGAATAAATTGCTTTCCTTTATTTTAATGAACTTTATACGGGACCAGTCTGAAAGTACGTTCTTTATCTATCCTTTAAAAAAATGAATTTTCCAAATCTGCTCACAAGTGACGGAGTTATGCGGTAATAAACATAACAAACGTAGTCGAATTAAGAACCTCCCCCTTTTTGGAAGTCGGTTAAAATATAACCAAATTAGCTACGACACATTTATCACGCACAAAAGTGGGACAAAGCGGCACAAATTCTTATGATTCCCAACATGTAGGCCATGCATTATGTATGTACAGTACCGGTACGTCACACCACTTCCTCCGCCAAGACGAATGCGGTACGGAGCGAGGTTATGACAAATACGTTTTTAATGCTGAATTTTATGTGAAAAATATTCGATTTGTATGCTTCGTGCTGCAGCTGCAAAGTTCTTTTCTCGTTGAAATGCTAAAAATCCGTACTCAGCGATATCGTTCCACGTTCTTGATGCGTACTGCACAGGAATGGAATTCTGTGCCGCCATCTCTGTTTCCTGAGACCTACAATCTTGGAATTTTCAAGGCTGGAGTGAATTACAGTTACAATTTTCAAGGCTGGAGTGTGATACTTCTAGATCGACGAGCTCCATAATAGCTAAGCTACGGTGTGGCCGAGGGGCCATACCATCGCTTAACATCAGGCGAGTTGGTGATCAATCGTAGATATATCTTCCATAAAAAAAAAACGAACAATAAAAATACACCCGAATTGTTAATCACCTTCGTTTTGGTAAGAAATCTGTAAAATTCGATAAAAATATTCATTAACTTAGAAAATTTATTGAATAGGCGTTACTTTGCGGAAATTCATATTCAAAAACTTATATGTAACTTATATATCTAGTGTGTTTCCGCTTCGAGGTCTTCAAGCTGGTACTCATGCCTACTTCGAAGTATTTTAGCTGGTACTGTTGACGGCTTCGATGTCTTCAAGCTGGTACTCTTGTCGACACGTGTTTCACCTCTTCACGAGGTATCCTAAGGACGTCTTGACTCTTCAAGCTCTTGCACGAGAATGCTCGCTTATTCTCGTGAATTATATTCATTCGAAATCTAAAGTTAGTTATTTAGCTAGATTTTCAGATTAACCAGTTGATTTTTGTCACGAACTCCACAAATGATGTCTATCACTAGTTAGATAACACTTCATCCAGTTTTATATGAAAACCAAAAACTTGAGCTCCGAAAATCCTCGCGTCGAAGTTTTCCGTTAACCTAAAAAACTTTGGTATTGAGGTTTCGTCACTAAGCCTAGTTGAAGATAGTAGAAAGCACTTACTTGGAAGACTTTCAATTTTACGTAAGCGACGCTTTGGGAGGAACATTTAATTTGCTAAACCGAGATATATCTATACAACTAATACCTTTAAACGAGCAATTCTTGTATATATGTATCTAAATAATCTAAATCTCAGAAACAGCTCCGATTTTAATGAAATTTGGCTTGTAATTAGATTAGGGGACGATAAATCGATCTTGCTAGGTTTCATTTTTAGTGAACCCGGGTTAAAAAATCCGAGTGGAGGTCGGTCGCCCAAGTATTAGTATTAAAACAAAATACCCGACCGCATAAGAGTGATTTGGATATAATTTACGCTTGTGTTCCGCTTGATATAATGTTGAGTTTACGTTTTCGCGAAAAAATATACACAATGCCAACGTAAAATGTGTTAAAATGAACATTCATTATCATCATCCCAGCCATAAGAAGTTCACTGCTGGACCTAGGACACCGATTTGAAGCGGTTTACATCCATCGTCTTCCCGCCACTCGAATAAGGTCATCTGTCCATCTCGTGGCTGGTTTTCCTACGCTGCGCTTGCCAGTGGTCTCCAAGCGAGAACTTTTCAGCCCCATCGGCCAGTTCTACGTGCTGTGTCCTGCCTGTAAACTGCCAATTGAACAAATTTAACAACTGAAATGAACTTTCAAATGAAGATTTATTTAGATTAAGAATAATTAAATTCATTCATTCATAAACATAAATCTAACTTATATATTTAGTGTGTTTCCGCTTTGAGGTCTTCAAGCTGGTTTTCTTGCCTACTTCGATTTTCAAGCTGGTACTCTTCTACTTCGGTGTCATCTAGCTGGTACTCTTGTACGTGGTTTACCTCTTAACGAGGCATCTTCAGGACTTCTTAACTCTTCGAGCTCTTGTGCGAGAAAGTAGGTTGTGGCTGAAATGATGTTGATGATTTATTTAATTTGGCTTTTTGATTGATTTTATGACAAAATCTAATCTCCGAACACCGGCATAGTTCCGATAGCGATAGGTTGATTGATGCCATATAATCCGCGCATACATCACTGACGATAGGCCATTTATTATAATTCCAGCTACAGGATGCTGATAAAGAGAATGAATAAAAAAATTATGAAAATATTCAGCGCATGATTGATGGTGGAGCTTAGTGGCTTAAGATTGTTCGAGGTTGGAGATGACAATGCTTTAATGTGGGCTCTTTTTAATTGGTTCATTTTTAGTTTGAAAATTTGCGTTGTTTTATTTAATTTTTATTTTGTAAGGTTGCTTTTTGTTTTGGGTTTTATATGTTTTGTTTAATTTTGTTTTTGTTATACGTCTTTGTATCCTATGAAATACGTAGTAAGGTTGTATTTTAAATGTTTAATATATATATATATATATATATATATGTATTACGTTGCCTATAACTTAGCAAATTTAACTTAGATTGGTATTTTTTAATATTTTTTGTTTTTAAAAATTAAGGTTCTGTAGTTTTTTTTTCTTCTTTTCTCTCCCATTGTTTTTTATTTTTTATTATGGCTAGACCAAAACTTTTTTGTATTATGCACTAATTAACTTTCTTTTTTGTACCAATATTGATAAAGCTATTAAAGATAATGTTGTAAATAGTATATGTATTGACGTTATGTTTTATAATTTAGCCCATTGCAAAATTGAAAAAGTTTGCAATTAATTGACCCAGTAAGTGAAGCGTACAAAGTTCTAGTAGTTTTTTTTTGTCCTGATCTTTGTTGGTACTCCTGAAATTTTAAACACAAATATTCTTTTTTTTTTTTTTTTGAACGAGTTTTTTTACATTTTCTTACTTTAGTTATTTATTTAAAACGGTAATAAAAACCGACCGATTTATTTCGTGAGTTTTTTCCGGTTAATTACATAACATGATATACCTGTCTCAAAATTGGTACAATTGTAGTCAACTTTAAAGTAAGTATAATAAAACATTATGCGCTTTACGCATGCCTTAGGCACATCTGTCAAAACTGTGACGTGACAAAATTTTAGTCACACCACGAAAAATTGTTTTCAAAGGAAAGAATATGTAGCTCACTTTTTGTCACGTGTTTTGAAAACACCCTGTATATTGCGCGTACGTTTCGTCTAATGCAACGCATTCGTCTTCGCGAGGTAAACAAGAGTAACCATCAATAACCCCATACAAATAACGGACTGATAGTTTATATAGTATATATACCTATCTATTATATAGTTTTGATAAATGACTGGAACTAAACAGTTTGACGCAGCCCGCGACGAGTCAGTTTCTAAAGAGGGCCCTTCCCGATGCGTTGAAGTATGAGTTCACATAAATTAAATATGCAACTACGGAACCCTACCTTGCGCGTGGCATGACACGCATTTTGCCGTTTATTTTTTTACATTATGTAGATCTTCAAACACCAATTTGCTTAATGTTAAGCGATGTGGCCGACGATGGAGCTCGTCGATCTAGAAGATATCTATTTACTCTAGCCTTGAAAATTCCAAGATTTTAATTCTCAGTAAATAGAGAAGGCGACAAAGAATCCCACTCATGTGCAGTACATAAACTACGGGAAATTGCATTCAGTCGCCACGTGTGCTGGATGCAGTCGGCAGACTTGTAGGGGTATTCAGAACTCATTCTGATTCGGAATTGATTCGAAATTTATATCTCCGTCTTTGTCATTCTCTACGGAAACGACAGAGACGGAGATATAGATTCCGAATCCAAGTGAGTTCTGAATAGCCCTACTGTTCGGAACGGTACATTTTACCGATGTTCAAAATCAGAAACTGAACGTTTTCCAACACTAGCACACAACTGTACCTCCCTAAAACCCTTCGGTCGACTGACGTATCGTCAATACTCCAATACGTCAAAGGGATGTTTACGGGCGTCGGGTAAAGCGATTTCGTGCTCGACTGTGCCGCGGCTTGTCACTTCTGAGCTCTGTCATGGTGACTTTGTTTTTATTACATTTGCAGGCAAAGTGTGCAGGTATACATTTGGTATTTTATTATTTGATTTGTGACCATTAAAAAATCGATGAATGGACGAAAATGTGGTATGTAAAGTAATTGTTAAGTATTTATTTTATTTTAAAAATAATAAACAAATTAAAAATCATACTAGAATATTCTTGCTTAATTTTGCGACTGAGGCCCTTTTATTTTTTATTTTTAACCCCCGACACAAAAAGAGGGGTGTTATAAGTTTGATCTGTGTATCTGTGCTTCTGTATATCTATATATCTGTGTATGTCTGTCTGTGGCACCATAGCTCTCAAACGAAAAAACTGATTTTGATCTAGTTTTTTTGTTTGAAAGAAGATTTCATCGAGAGTGTTCTTAGCTATGTTTCATCAAAATCGGTTCCGCCGTTTTTTTTGTCGGAAGTTTTTGAGTGTTCTAAACGTCTGAATACTTTTCGGAATTATCATGTGTATTATTATCACATATAATATATTATAATATTAAGGGATAACGCCTGATGATACCCGACGTTGCGGTCTACGATGGAGCGCGCTTACCTAGAAGAAACGCGATTTGGAGACACCCAGTTTATATCCAGATTATATGTATTATAATAGATAAACTTCACTTGGTAAGTTTGTCTATTATTCGAAATATAATGATATTTCGAATAATAGAAGTTTCGAATAATAGACAAACTTACCAAGTAAAGATTGTTCACAATTATGCTAACAGATCTAACAAATGTATTCAACACAGTTTATTGTTTACTTAATATAGTTGGGGTCTAGCCTCCACTATTTATGCGTTACACTAGTTGGCAGGTAATCAATTTTTTTAATTTAAGTATGACGCGTGAACGAATCTGCTGATATAGCTGCTTACAATAATATTATAATGTTAGAAGTTAGTTAGTTATATGTTAGAAGTTGAAAATGAACAGGAGTTTGCCCAAACCCTCAAAACTATTTTATTTTGGTGGTGATATTGTGAGTTCCGCTTGCTGGAACATTCCTGACACTCACGAGAGTTCTAGTGAAGAGGAGACTTCAGCTGAACCGACGCAAGACGACCAGCTTCCCGCCCTAACCCTTTTGCAACCGATGACATCACGTGCGGCACGAGCGGCACGTCGCTGTGCTAGGCGCGTCACCGACCGAGAGTGACGTGTGTGCTGCTCCTTTGAAAAAGACCGCCGAATGCGGTTGAAACTATAGTCGGATATTTCGGCTCAAAACAGACGTGAGTGACCCGTAGTTTTTATTTAAAAATGCCCTCAAAACTATATTAATTAATAAGTGTTACTATACCTTAGACGAGTTCCTTAATGATAAAAAATTTATCGAATAAACTGTTTCGCTCCGTACCAGTTGCTACACCCTACCAGGGTCATTGTATTACTAAAAACAAACATGTACTGTAACATCTCCATGTAACCTATAATGAATGCAATAAACTATTGACTATTGACTTTTGACTAAGTTATTTTCGTAAAAAAATCGTATCTATACATTACAGCAAACACGACGTATTTATGTCGAAAATATGTACATAAATTGACCAATGAGACTCAGGTTATCAAAGCCACTATATTGAATTTTCTGTGACGTAATATACATGTATATTATTAAATAGGTTTGGGGTTTTTGTTTATGGCACAGAGTGTACAGTCGCGACAGAAAATATTTATTGAACACAAATTAATTCCCCCCAAAACTCACCACCAAACTCAGCGATTTCGGTCGACGTTCTTGATGCGTACTGCCCAGGAATGGAATACTTACTTTACCGCCATCTCTGTTTCCTGAGAACTACAATCATGGAATTTGCAAAACCAGAGTGAATAGGTATATTTTATAACGACGAGCTACATCCTCAGTACGATGCTCGAAGACCTCAATAGAGTTTCCCAACGGGTGGGCCTCAAAATGAACATGGACAAAACGAAGGTTATGTCGAACGCCCATGTAGTGCCCACCCCAATATCTGTGGGGAACTTCACTCTTGAAGTTGTTGACGAATACGTCTACCTAGGACAAACGGTCCGATTAGGCAGGTCCAACTTTACGAGGGAGGTCAATCGTCGTATCCAACTCGGCTGGGCAGCGTTCGGGAAACTTAAAAGCGTCTTCTCGTCCAATATTCCCCAGTCCCTCAAGTCGAAAGTTTACAACCAGTGTGTGTTACCAGTGATGACATACGGCACTGAAACGTGGTCCCTAACTATGGGCCTTATAAGGAAACTCAAGGTCACGCAACGAGCTATGGAGAGGGCTATGCTCGGAGTCTCTCTACGAGATCGAATCAGAAATGAAGAGATACGTAGACGTACAAAAATCACCGATATAGCACAGCGGATTAGCAAGTTGAAGTGGCAGTGGGCAGGACACATAGCACGTAGAACTGATGGCCGATGGGGCCGAAAGGTTCTCGAGTGGAGACCACGTACCGGCAAGCGCAGCGTAGGAAGACCAGCCACGAGATGGACAGATGATCTCATACAAGTGGCGGGAAGACGCTGGATGCAAGCCGCTTCCAATCGGTCTTTTTGGAAATCCATGGGGGAGGCCTATGTCCAGCAGTGGACTTCTTATGGCTGAGATGATGATGATGATGATGAGCTACATCCTCGGCCACAACGTCGCTTAAGATTAGGCGATCTTGCCGTAAAAAACCTAACTAATACGTAACTCTTTTTGCTTAACTTGGATAAAATAAAATCGGCCAAGTGCGAGTCGGACTCGCACATGAAAGGTTCCATACCATTATCTATAAAAACTGCAAAAAAATCATGTCTGTTGTATGGGAGCCCCCTAATTTATTTATTTTTTAGTTTTTAGTATTTGTTGTTATAGCGGCATTAGTGATACATCATCTGTGAAAATTTCAACCCTCTAACTATCATGGTTCATGAGATAGATACAGCCTGGTGACAGACCGTCGGACAAACAGACAGCGGAGTGTTAGTAATAGGATGTAAGTGGCCTCTTGCACTTTCGTATTTATTATTAATTAATTGCGCCTAGCCTAAGCGTGGGGTTCCTAACTGCACTGGAGTCACTGGCACTGGCGCCAAAGGATATACAAGTGTAACTTTAAGAAACAAAACTTTATTCTAATACGATAATAATTAATCCCAATTAACTAAATCTACCAGTCACACAAGCACTCGATATCGCCAGTGCGCAGTAACTGACGTATCGCTGACATACTTTACTCTAGCACTCAAAATCCGCTGATATGCAATTCATTCACACTTACATAATTATGTCCCTGTTTTACCATTTGGATACGGAACCCTAAAAACGACGATTTGATATGTAAAAATTTACGGTCAATTACCTCTCTAATTCTGAGTAGCGTCACAAAAATAAATTTCCAGGAATCATTTCTACGTCCGCTTCCCGAAAATATTTCCCAAACGTAAGTTTTAGTAATTACGCAAACACAGTCCTAAACCGGTTAAGTCGACACCGAATCGTATAAAAACCGGTTAAGTCGAGTAAACGGAGGATTAATTAGCCTGGCCTTTTCCGGTTATCCGATAGTTTTCAGACTAAATAGGGTTAGAGGAAAACATTGTGGAAATCGGAGCCGTAGGTTTAATGATGGGAAAATTATGTTAAAGTGAATGAGAAAATCTGATAGACTAGGTATAGCTATTGCCATACCACAGCAACATTCTGACTTAAATGTTTAAAAATACGTTGAGTTTTTTAAGTTTTTATACAGTAATTATAATTCATAATGTAGTTTTGTTTTATTTTATCTTAGGGAAGATACAAAAACACAAATTTCCAAGAAGAATGACAGATAAATTAAGCAAACGTAGATATTTTTATTTTTATCTGTAAAATTGCGGAACTTTTTTATTACCTGTCTGATTCCATTGCTCTTGAAATAGGGTGTAACTATTGCCGTTGCCAATGGATGGCCATCCATGTTTTTTTAAGCGCAGCGTAGGAAGACCATCCACGAGATGTACAGATGACCTTATAGAAGTGGCGGGAAGACGCTGGATGCAAGCCCTTTCCAACCGGTCTTTTTGGAAATCGATCGGAGAGGCCTATGTCCAGCAGTGAACTTCTTATGGCTGAGATGATGATGATGATCTATCTTTTACACCAAAGTTAACAATTGCATTATTAAAAAAAATACATTAGATTAAACAATATTAAAAAAAACAACATTAGACTTACAATAGTAACTAGGTATATGCTTCAAATATGTAAAGAATATAAACAAGTTTTAATGAAATACGTCACCACAAACGTGCAACGAAAACAATCAATATTTACCTAAAGTATCCCAAGATAAGGCAAAACACTCCGCAAAAAGCAGAGGCGAAACCCAAAAGCAATAAAGCATCATTCAAATTCTGACAAATACACCTTAGCAAGACCCTCGGAATAAAGTAAACAAGTGCCTTGGGCTGATAAGTGTCTGCAAAGGACGAACATTTTATTTTATTTATTCTGTAAAGTCAGTGTTTCGTGCTAACAAACGGGCCCGAATAAATACAGACGCACATTTCGACGTATTCTATATCAAGAAAGGAAACTTCACTCCGTGCTCCCATTCGGGTACAGATCACTTTCATTTGTTGTTAAAAAAAACGATCTTAGTAGAATTCTAATATTTCTTCTCACCATGAGTTTGTTGCAAGGCCGTAACCAGTAATTCATTAATTACTTTCGAGGGGGGTTCAGCAATAGACATGAGTATAGCTATAGCTTTCTCATATCAATTTTTGCAGTGATTGATATAAATCTATACAAAAATTAATAATATCGCTAATAATAAAAAAAGTTTTTTACAATATTTATGTTATTTTTATATGTTTATATTTGTATTGTAAAAAAATTAAAATTAAGAATCGAAATAAATAAATGTAAAAAAATAAAAGATAAAAAAATAAAATTATTATAAAATTATAATATTATGAATATTTTTTATGAGTTTTTTAGATTTCTCATATCATTTCGAGGGGGGTTCAGTAATAGACATGAGTATAGCTATAGCTTTCTCATATCAATTTTTGCAATGATTGATATAAATCGATAAAAAATTCCTTGTGAATAACTCATAAGAAAAAATATAGATATTATTATATTTTATCTTCATTCCTTTTACAGTAAAAAATTATACAATTTTTTATTTTATTTATCATAATATTACAAAGTCTACAATAAAATACACATATTTAACACCTAAGAACTACACATAATTTGTAGAGGTGCTTATTCACTGGTATAAACACCTACTCAATAACAAAATCTATTCAATAAAAAATCAATCTTCCTACATGTTTAAAAAAGTTAAATGAAGAATGAATGTATAAATTGTAAAAACGATAAAAAATAGGGAACCACCGATAGCGGTGCAAAGTCCCGGAACCTCTTGACAATGCGTCATGCTTATGACGATTGCCTCCTGTATTGAAACCTGAGATGAATACATCTAAATAAATATATATATATTTTTTTATATTTTATGAAGTCTCTTTGTATGAACACGGCTTTCAGCGAAATATTAATTCTACCTGGAGGCGAGAAAGTTGTTTGTTCGTAAAGTTCCTTATATATACCGCGCTTCATTCCCAAGTTTTCAAGTACTACGTGCCGCGTAAGTGTTGATTTTCAGCTGAAAGGTAATGCCTCATGTTTGAAATTTTGCATTCGAAATGGTTCGTTTTATTCCAAACTTTGGTACAGAATAAATAAAAAATAAATATTTGTGGACGTTTCACACAACACCATCTAGCCCAAACTAAGCAAAGCTTGTACTATGGAACTAGATGGCTGATAGAATACATATATACTTTTTTTTTTAAATATATACATATGATACATAGAAACACCCAGACACAGAACAAACATCCATGCTCATCACACAAATGTTTGCCCTGGGTGGGGATTGAACCCACGACCTTTCAGTTCAGCAGGTAGACATAAACACACTACCAACTGAGCCACAAGGCCAGTCAAAGAAGGGAAAAGAGAACTGTATTAGGAAATAATAATAGAGAAAATAACTTTTTTTTGACGTGATATCGTCTTATAAGTCGATGAACGCCGGCTGCACGCACGAAAAAGCATGACTCACACGTCACGACTACGCGACGACGTGACTGTCACGTTCCGCCTGAGCCGAGCGTGTAAGCGAGGGTGCGGAACAAGCGATAAAGAGGCACGATCGGCCTAAGCGTTAGGCTTGTGACACATCTATCATGGTGAATCATCCCTGTTTGTACAAACTGTCCCACTGCTGGGCGCGAGCCATCTTCTTATTGTGAGAAGGGTAAGGTCATAAGTCTACCACGCTAGCCAAGTGCAGGTTGGCAGACTTCACACATCTTTCAAGATCATTGAGAACTCTCAGACATGTTCTGACATATGATAGACTTTGACGTAAACGCGGCAAAAACAAATTTGAGAAAAGCACTCGAAGGTTTTTTTACAAGTATATAATTTTAACTCCTACTGCTTGTAGGTAAACGACCTACATATATTTTCCTGTAACAATTATAATTGTGTTACCAGTACCCACTGAACTGTACAAACTTGTCATGGAGTTACTTTGTAAGTTACTTGTCAGTTGCACTACGTAGCTACTTAGACACTCTCTAGAATACTAGAGAATGGCATCTGTGTATTCGAGTAGCAGTAAACCAGCGTGTGTTAGATTTTATTTATTTAGAAAATTTATTTACTTTCTTAACTTCAAACAATAAAATACTTCAAAAGTAACTTCAGTAAAACTGTAAATATTAAATTATGAACAGGATTAAAATTAAATGTTCAATGGATATAATAATACAAAGTGCCTTGCATTCTAGAATAACACACAGACATATTTTTTTTTATTATACAATAAATATACTGGTTGTGTCGTATAATGAATGAAACAGCGGGCGAAACCTAATTGTGTTTTTATTTTTCTTGTGAATCATGTACATAAATGTGTTGCAATGAGCCTATTATAAAGTAATTATTATAGTTTAATAGGTAAAATAGTTATAAATAGTTTAATTATTTTATTTAAATAGTTTAATTATTATTATTTCCATTGGAAAAATCTTTGAAACTATTTTGGGACCAATCTGAAAGTATAATACCTAATATTATCCCTTCAAACAAATATACATATAATATGATTAAATTACGGGGTAATAATCAAAAATCTCCTAAATTTTTAAGTTAGTTAAAAATATATAATAGATGGCTGTACAGAAATAGAAGCAAAATCATTAACCCCTGTCTTTAACTGACATCCAAAAAGAAGGAGGTTCTCAATTCGACTGTAGGTATGTTTTTTTTTGTATGTTTGTTTAACAGCGATTACTCTGCCAATTATAAATAGTTTCTGATGATTCTTATTTTTTGTTTGGTAAGTAAATGTGAAGGTAAATTGGTAATTTGGTAGGTAAATCACCTCGGAAGTGATCCCATATAAATTTTATCAAAATCGATTCAGTACTTTAGTTTTATAACAAAATAACTGAAAAAATATCATTCAAGTAAACAATTTGCGTATTTTAAAGTCGGATTTTTCAGTTTTTAACACGTTTAGCGTTACCTGTATGCATGTTTGTTTGTTTGTAACCGACTCCTTTGGACTTGAATTCGACCCACTTCAAACGGTCAGATTTCATTCAAACTTTGTAGACTTATCGAGGACCGATGACAATACAATCATTTGAAGCGTGTTTTTTTTTAGTTTTTTAAACTGTAATTATTTAAATTATTATAAAATTATATGATAGAAAAATCTGTTTCATAATTGTAATATACACTGGAGTAGATAAACTGATTCTTTTGTATACAAACTACAAATATTATTGGACACAAAGCTGGAAACTTAGCGAAAATACCCAAGTTTCCGACAGTTAGGCGCAAGTATTTAGCTCGGTCAAGCTCTCTCGCATAAAGGTGAAGCGGTATTTGTTCTTCCGATCGAGGTATTATAACTTTGTTGGCAGACTGGAGAGATGCCGTGTACGAAACTGCGACTTGACTCAATCACAGTTCCGTTAGCTATGTCGCTTTGTTTTGTTTTATTTTTGTATGTTATCGAAATACGTCTTGTTAGGTTATGTGGTGATAATACAGCTTAATATTATTTAATTATTGTTTAGAAAACGACTTCATAATAATAACAACTAGGTGTTAATAACTTTTTGCGACTATCTCTGAAGTATGACTTAGCAAACCAAAATAAAAACCGGACAACCGAGTCAGACTTGCCCACCGTACCTACAAACTAAGTAGATAAACGGGATATTACACTTTTTTTATATTTTCCTTCATAAACCGAAAAATATACATCGTAAAAATAATTAAAACCCTGTTTTAGCTTATGCTAATTAAGCTCTTTCATATGATATCCCACATGATACGGTTAAACTCTCATTACTTGCATATAGACACTTTTTTTAGGATTAAATTAAAAATGTTCCTTTGTGGATTTTTTCCTGTGTTCTGTAACACAATGCTTCTCGCTAAATTTCAAAATAATAGGTCAACGGGAAGTACCCTATAGGTTTTGATTCCCTTGTGAGCGTCGAAATAATGTGTTTTATGTGACATACATACACGGCTGTAACTTTTTTTCATGAAAACTGAAAAGTATGATTTTTTTCTCTGCAGTAAGATACTATGGATCTGATACCTTCTCGCGTTCCCAAGATACAGGTCTTGACAGACGGACGGACGGATAGACTGACAACAAAGTGATTCTATAAAGGTTCCGTTTTTACCTTTTGAGGTACGGAACCCTAAAAATTAGTTTATTTACGTTGGTACATAAATCATATATACTGAAATTAAGCTAATGTGGAATGCGCTTCCTGAATGGGTCTTCCCGATTAGATATACCTAATCCCAAATCGCGAGTGAATAGGTTTCTTCTAGGCAAGCGCGCTCCATCGTAGACCGTAACTGTCGCTTATCACCAGGTGAGTTGACGGTCAAGCCCAAGCCTGTTTTCGAATAAAAAATAATAATCTAATTAATAATTAAATGAAATTTTTAACCGACTTCAAAATAAGGAGGAGATTCTATATTTGATTGTATTTTTGTATGTTTTGATACTCATAACCTTTCATTGTTTTTTTTTTTTTTCATCTCATGAGCTTACAATCCCCTGGAAGGTGATGTAATGTGACGCCGCTAACTTTTACAACGATATATCACTTAAGTTATGCTATAAAGATAAACATACATACATACTTACGAACTGAAATTATAACTATCAATTACTTTCCGATTTCACCGTTGTTGGGTAAAAATATAAAAACTCTAACTGCTAAAATGTAAGTTCTCTTTGTTTTCCTCTAATAAAATTATCGGGGAAGGCTATAGATCATGGAATAGTTCCGTGGAATATTTTTGTACCACGCATGGGGAATATTAATGCTCGGCAAATCGAATATTTTTTTCTTTTTGACATATTCTTGGGACCTTTCGTTGTATAAGAAATTAGCACGCGAAATTTTATTTATTTATTTAAGTATACAAAACAGAAATATAATCTTACGTAATAGTAGATAACACGTGACAATCGATCAGAACCAGACTGTATTTCAAATCATTCACATAAGTTACTAATAAATGGCTATACTTGGATTTTTTATTAAACGGAGTAAATTGACAGATCGAATGTTGCTACTTTTTTATAATATGAAAATAGTGCTGTGCTAAAAAGAACTACTAAAATAACTAATTCATATAAGTGATCTATTTCATTACGTTGTATTCTAAATCTTCCTATAAATCGAAATTTCTGTCTTAATTGTGTATTTGCATACTAGTAATAAATATATTAAAGATTTCAACTATTATCTTCACTTCGAAAAGTGACATTTCAGTCTGTCAGTTTATTCCGTCTAATTAAAAGTCCAAGTATAGTCTCAGTAATGGAAAGGCTTGCGTCGTACCACTGATTCCCACCCTGCCTTGAATACAGTAGAATTTAATTCACTAAAGAAAGTAACATACTAATTAAAGAAAGATCAGAAATCAGAAATCAGAAATCAGAATCATTTATTGAACAACTGTCAGTGAAATATTATGCTAGGTGGTATTGCAATGTTTAGCTTACAGTTTACCCACATCGGGCATTCAATATTCAATATGTATATATCTAATAAATACATATAACAACATGCTAGATTTAATTAGGTATTATTATTTAAACGATTTCCAGATAGATAAAAATTACACAATTTAATTGTATTTTGAATAATGTGTTCCTGTTGCTAATAAATGATGTCAAAATTGTAATAGTAATTAAATTAATAGTAAGTAATTAAATTATATGTTATGTCAAGTATAAAATTCAATGTCAATAATATTAGAAAATCAATCTCGAAATCGTCTATTCATCAATGTAATCTCTGTAGATTTATTTCTGTTTACAAATTCTTTTAAATCATAAAATACTTGGTTTAATAGCCACTGTTTCAGCTTTGTCTTGAACTGCTTATTGCTGGGAATGTCAGTGATGTATTTTGGAAGTAAATTATATATATTGATAGCACTAATGTAGGTGCTTTTTTCATAAATTACGCAATTTGTATATGGTTTGTGAAGATAATCGTTACCCCTCATAGTGTTATTCCTAACCCGAATTTCAGACTTGGTTTTAAATAAGTCTTTGTTCTGTCTCACAAATACAGAAATCTCCAAAATATAAATACAAGTTAGTGTTAAATACTGTTTTTCTTTAAATAAATGGCGCAACGTTTCATCGCTGTTTTTACAATACATAATCCGCAGACAGCGCTTTTGTAATAAAAATGTCTGTTTTACATTAACAGAGTTCCCCCAAAAAATGACTCCGTATGTCAATAGAGGGTAAATATTGCCATAATATGCACTTTTTGCCACATCACTGGATGCTACATCAACTAAAACAGACAAAGCATAGCACTGGCTAGAGATTTTACTGTTCACATTTGCTAGATGCGACTTCCAGTTCAAGTTTGAATCCAGAGATATTCCGAGAAAGTTCATCTCTCGAACTTCAGTGACATGGGAACCAGCAATGTTAACATCGAGATTCAGTGGAGTTGCCTTATAGTTGTGAAATTGCATTATCTTGGTTTTTAAAATATTTGTTTCAAGATTCAATGTATTTAACCAGTCTACCAGAGCTTTTAGAGCATCATTAATATTATTATTATAATTGGAGCTGTTTCCACTCTCTTTTACAAATAGTATGGTAGCATCATCAGCGTAAAGGACAGTGTGATGCTTTGTTAATAATGGTAACTCATTTATATATTCTAAAAATAAAGGTGGGCCCAGGATGCTACCTTGCGGAACACCTAAATTTACTTTTGCCTCTGGTGATTGGACTGTTTCGATCGTTTTGGTTTTCTTATTATAAGAACTAAGAACCGTACTTTGCATCCTATTACTAAAATACGATCGAAAAAGTTCATGGGCTGTACCACGGATGCCAACCTGTTCTAGCTGCTGTAATAAAGTTCTTGGTACTACACAATCAAACGCTCTTGACATATCTAGAAACAACGCCGTACAGGGTACTTTTTTATCAAGAGACTCCCACACTTTACTAAGCAAATCATAAATTGCCATGGTCGTCGATCTTCCTTTCCGGAATCCGAATTGATTTGAGCAAAGTATATAATTTTTACCAAAAAAGCTAAGCAACCTATTGTAGATCACACTCTCAAAAATTTTCGAAAAAGCAGGTAGGAGTGCTATTGGACGATAATTGTTTGGATTAGTTTTATCTCCCTTCTTGTGCAACGGCTTCACTACGGCTATTTTTAATTGGTCGGGAAAACAACCTTTCTCTAGCATTAAATTAATTATATATTCCAATGGCTCTGCTATATATGTAATGCACGATTTTATTACCTGCATAGTTATCCCGTCATGACCACTGCTTTTCTTATTCTTAAGTCGTTTGACAATTTTTAATATTTCATCTTTATTTGTAGGATTTAAGAAAATACTGTTACATGATGATTTACCTGAGGATTTGTACAAGTTAATATTGTTGTTAATCTCTGCAGCGTTCTGTGTTATAAATAAGTTATTCATGAACTTAGCTATGTCATTTGAGTTAGTTAACACGCATTCACTCGTTTGTATGGAATGAATGGTCTGTTTGATTTCATTTGTTTGTCTTGTATGCATTTTTATTAATCCCCAAGTAGCTTTTGTTTTGTTGATACTATTTTGTATATATTTCAAGTTTGATTTACGTTTAGAATGTTGAATCAAAGATTTCAATATCTTTTTGTACTTCTTATAATAATTGACTGTACTTGTTGACCTGTCTTTCTGTAGTTGAATATACAGTTTTCTTTTAACTTTACTAGATACGACAATTCCTTTACTTTTCCAATTTGGATGACGTTTATGGGTTACTACTACTTTATGTAAAGGAAAACATGAGTTATATATTAATTTAAATATATCTAAGAAAGTATCATAAGCGTCATTAACATCAGATTTATCATACACATCACGAAAGCTAACTTGTGCAATATATTTTAAGAATATTGGTAGATATACTTCTATTTTATTTCTAATCTCATACCAGTATTTTTCTGTATAGCTTAAGCTGCATGGTAATGTTACAACTTGCCCAGTATGGTCCGATAACCCCGTGTTAATAATATCTGCTTTATAGGTTTTTATGTTCGTAATAACAAGGTCTATACAAGTCCCTGTGGTTGGAGTTATACGAGTTACTTTATCAATAGCACAATGGAAGTTGTATAACTTAAGAGTATTTGCAAGTTGTCTTGTATGCTTGGTAGTTTTCATCAGATTGATATTGAAATCACCGAGAATTATTACTTTTTTATGAATTTTACGCACTTGACGAATTAGTTTGAATAGTATGTCATCAAATTTACGGAAGAATAAATCAAAATTACTATTTGGAGGCCGATATATAGTCACAATTACCAAATTTAACTGTGGTATATTTATTGCGCAGCATTCCATTGTCCCTTCTACTGATAAATCAGGGAGCCAGTCTAATTTGCAATAATGTAACGAGTTACGTACATATATGCAAACACCCCCGCAACGTGTTTGACTGCGTGAAAAATGTGTAGCAAAATCGTACCCTTCCAATTTGATACTGTTAAGGCAGTTAGACTTCAAATGGGTTTCCGTAAAACATAGAACATCATATTTTTTAGATTTTAGATATATTTCAAGTTCCGCAATTTTACCTCTTATACTCCTAATATTCTGGTGAAATACTTGAAACTTCTCCTTATCACTTTCATTCACATGAGTTACGAAAAAAATCTGACTCTAAGGTTTGGGTACCCTGAGACACTTTATTACTAGAGAATGGATTCAATATAGCAGGTTTAGAGCAATGATACTCCAAATACCTTCGTTTATTGTCAAGTCGTAATATTTCTCTTAGAATACTTCTGGACAGACTTGGCACGCGGAGCCTCACAGATTTGTGCTCACGTAGCATATTATATTCTACAGATGTGGACCAAGAAAACTGGTCGGTTACATGTTTGTACATTAGATTTAATTCACTTGTATTAAGGTAGTTGTTTTTGAAGACTTCTGATAATATAACATTAGTATTGCCTAATCTGTTGACCAGATAATACAAATACGACTGCAATCTGAGGGGATTTTTATCATTCGCCCCTCCTACAATTACTACATAGTCGGATCTAGTTAATGTCAAGCAATATTTAATACAGGAATCAAGTATGTGAGCTAATGATGCTCCTGGCATTAGAATAGATTTAACATCAAATTTAAGTCCTAGTAAGACTTGGAGAGCCTTATTTAGTCCTTTACCTTCTTCATCCCCTATAATTACAATATTTTGTTTTGGTTCGTTGGTTATCGGAATATACGATTGTTTGACTTCTTTTGTAGATATTTCATCATTTTTGTTATTGTTGATAGTTAATGACATATCCTCAACAACTTCTGTACTCGATCGTTCTTTGCTGTTGTTTTCCATTTCCGAGTCTGATTCCGAGGCGATGTTCATCACTTCGTCTTTTCCCTGGGTAGATTCATTTGTCCCCTTTGGTTCATCCCTTTTAGCAGTTCTGTTGCGTTTTTTAGAGCTTCTTATTGGCGTACGTTTAATTGTAGTAGGTGTAGACTTAGCTGACGAAATGTTAGTATTATTCTCAATGGTCTCAATCGATTTTAATATTTTTATTTTTGAGTCACGAACTGTTATGGTTCTTTTAAGTTCAACTATTTCTAAGTTCAGCTTATCAATTTCTGTATTAGCTACGTCAAGTTTCAATTTCAATTCTTCTATTTCATTTTTACACTCTTCACTTTCGCTATCAGATGAGCAATCCTCTGGTAAGCTGATAGACGTCATTTCTCTTATTGTTGAATCACTTTCCTCGTATAAGTCGTCAAAAGATTTGCATTTATGAAGCTGATCCCTTTTTTTCACATTATCATCAGTTTTCAGCTCACATGAGGTAGATGGTGATTGTATTGAAACTGGTAGTGATGTGATCGGCGAGACACTTGGATTCAATACAGTTTTGGCTTTTGCTTTAGATGGCGCAGCAATTTTCCGAGGTCTTGTATTGCATGTTGTACACGTCCATTGGGCTCTGTCCATTATATAGTATCGTGTCTGAGACACATTTGTACATTCCAGATGATATTTATGCAGACAGGTTGAACAGTTTAAATATCCACGTCTCGGTAGATCTTTCTTACATTTGTCACATGTATTAATGGCCGTAGATGACATGTTTCTTGATAATTATTCGTTTCAGGCAAAGAAGGAAGATTTCTTCAATTATCCTCTCAACAATTTATCATTAAATGGTTTCCCTATAAAATGGGGTAATTTTTGAATAATGTACACCCCCGAAGAAACCAGAAATCGGTTTAATCGAGTTAACTTTTCAATTTAGTCGATTTCCTATTAGTTTTTATTGTCTATGGATTCTGATTTTTAAACGGAAGATTTTATTGATTTGTGATGTTGTCGGAACGAATGAATGAATGCAGCTGTCACTTGTCATGAAACAGCTGATCCAATCAGCTGAGAATTTACAAATTTTGTGACTCACGTTTTTGATGATTGGTCCTGTTTTGAGTTCTTATTTTCGTTTTCAAAAATAACAGCTTCCTAGTATCCATGTATTGAAGTGATAAATTGTTGTTTTTTGCTGAATTTGGAATGTTGTGATGATAATTCTTCAAGAAATCTTCAGGTTAAACTCACTAGTATGACTGTGCAGCTATTAAGGTTATGTAGATTTTGAATGATAATAAATTTGATGAATTTAAATTGGCATAGGTTGACATGACAGCTACAATAAGTATATATATATATTAAAAACAAAATTCCCGACTGCATAAAGACAATTTTCGTGGGGTAATCCTTGATGCCAGCAGTACCTGCTGGCTCACATAGCGAGAGCACGGCCGTGCCTGCAGTTACACAATTTATATAAATGAGCCTTCATGTTTGTCATCAGTTTATACAAACAGGGCTGACAAAAAAACAAAAGCCTTCATGAAGAGTTCGTAGCTTGGCCATCGCCCGTCTCGCCCGCGCATCCCCAAACTTTTGAAGAAAAAAAATGACTGAATGAACTTATAAAAAAAAATGACGATTATAAAACTAGAAAACAACATCACAAATATTCGACAAAAATTTCAATTTAATCCGATAACCTACTTTCGCCATTCAGGTGCATTAAAACCGCTTGAAAAGTATTTATCTTCCTTTATGCAACCAGATAATAACCTCGCCAATAATTCACGTGAAAAAGTAATATATCTCGACTTACCGCTCCCAAAGTCCAGTATGTTACCGTAAGCTTTAAGCTTCCCAAATCCTCCTAAATTAAACTTAGATGATAAATTCGATGCCATTAAAATATTCAAATCTTTACTGCGGTTCCAAATGAAGATCGTTAAGTTCCTTTACTTTTGTAATCGATTCTACTGTTATCCCCTCCGCGGGCACATGGCAAAGGTCACGTATTTATTTGCCCCCCGCGTATGGCACGCCCCCCCGCGATTTTTTTGATTTTTTTGCCGCGCGCTATTAAAAAATTAATAAAAAATAAAATTTGTATGAAAACTATATATAAAATTAATATCACTGTAATCCTACTGAATAAAGCTAACTGATATCCAACGCATATGTATTTTAATTAAAAAAAGTATCCCCTATCTAGGCTTAAAGTTGAGCATGCGATTTTTTTTCACCATTTTTTACGAAAAAAATCATATTAAAAAATATTAAAAACATTTCATACATATTATTGTTTTTTTGGCTTTAAAAAACAACAATATACAGATATCCGAGAAAAAATAACATCATCCCATACATTGTTTAGATTAACAAGATCGTCATAAAGCACGTGCGGTTCAAGTGGCCAATTAGGACGGTCGTAAAAACGGGTCATGCTTACAAAATGTGAACTTGATATTCTTTAAGTTGGAATGGCTTGTAACTTTTGTTTATGAATAGTATAATTTATGAGCTTCTGGTTTTGTAATGGTTTAGTCGATAAAAATGTGTTTTATTTATCTATTAGAGACCATAAAAAACCTCGTTTCGGGCTGATGATAATGATGATAGATAATTGAAAAAAATACGCGAAGTCAATTAGGACGTTATTGAGCAAAATGGGTTGCTTTATTTAAAAATCTGTATATGCAGTCTTATTATTAATAACATAACAAATAAAAAACATGCAACATACATACCTGTTGTAATTGAAACTATGTTTCAAAATCGGCTATAAATACCGACGGCGGACATCTGGCACGGCTTTTCGGACACTATTGTTCGTTCGACATGTATGCGTTTAGATTCATATTTGTGATTAATATACACATCACATACTTAATTTAACACTTGTATCGTATCACTGGATATATATCGGTCACATATTACTATTAATTTTGAAGTATATAATGAAACCTTATTTTGAAAAAAAAATCACAACATAAAAGTCACAAAAAAAACACTCAAATTTCGGCACAAAAAAGGTCCGTCGGCGTTCGGTTCGAAACAAATATTTCGATTTTTTTGATCACACAGACATGTATTTGACACTGTCACTAACTTTATTACTGGTTTTGCCACGTGTAAAACATAACAAAATATGTATTTAATCGAAATAAATACATAAAATCGGTATTTATAAATAGATGGCAAGAGCGGCCGCCATTACGTGTTTATAACCTTGACCGCGCGCGTCATTCTGATGCAATTTACACAGAAATTTATTTTGGAAGTATCAATTCTAACGTATCTGATTGGTAGTTTGTCATTTTGCCTGTCTATGAACGAGTTAGAGCAGAAAAAAATATTATGTCATAGTTAACTGGCGGGGAGTACAACAAGGAGAGGAATAACGATACGCTAGCGTATGGCATGCCAGCCAGCGCACAATGGCGGGAAATACGCTGGCGTATTTAATGCCTCCTGAGGGGTTATTAAAATAATTGGAGTTAATAACAGTTGGAATGCCATTCGCGTTCCAGGACGTACTCAGGGCTTTAGTAGGGGCTGACGCTGTGGGGGCTTTCATTACATTCTGCTTTTTTGCATAAATTTTCTAACCATGATCATTGCGGGCCATTACCACAAATTAAATATTTACACAATAAAAAAATACGTTTTTTTATCGTTTGAATTTGGTAGCTATGGTACGACTACATGTTCAGGTTTTTTAACTTATAACCTGTACTTTTTAGGTCAGACAGCTTCCCAACTAGACTGCGATAGTTTCTGCATGCTTTTACCTTTCATTGCTCGCTAAAGCGCTAATCTAGCCTGGCATTTCATAGCTTGCTGAAACGCTTTGTTTCAGTTTCGTTTCTTGGCATTTCTCTGAGGTGTTTTATACAAAGTAAATTGGCAGAGTACTAATCTATTTTCGGTTCAGCTCTGTCTTTGCTCAGCATAATTGTTAATCTAAATTCCACAGAAATTAAACTGCCACGGTTTTCCATGTTTGATTTCTGTAGAATTTTGTCTATAAACTGCAGTAAGCACAAAACTCGCGATAATACTTTTTTTATTTAATATATTTAAGTAAGCTTTCGTTTCGTTTATGAATAGAAAACGCAGGAAGTCACAAATAAAATAACATAAAACAGACATAGACGTGATGTATATGATGTATGTATGTATGTTTCCATATGACAGCCAACAGCCTAAACAGATTGACTGCAAAGACTGCAAAACGGCTTTTCTACAGTTGGGTATTCTTGTTTTTCTTTAAATATACATACTTGTTTCACATGGAAGTCTATGGCTCAATAGACTGAGCTAAGTTTAAAACTCAATAAATTTATTAATAATTTTCAACTTTATAACCCGTCGTGCGGGGTATCGTTGAATGGACCTCTTAAAATAAGACTAAAGTTCGATTCAAATGTATTATTTTTTTCTCAGATGTAATGTGTGCGAGATACAGGCTCGCTAAAAGTGAAAAAATTTGCCTAAAAAACTATTGGACTAAGAAATGTATGAATGGCCCATAATAGTAGACCATATTAAATATTTTCCATGAAAATTGTGTTTTAATACTCTGTGATTACAATTTTTCGAAATATAGTGATAAATATATACAACATTTAAATAAATATAGTCCTGAGGTCATTGACCTTTTTAGAAAGTAGTCTAAACAAGAAATACTCGTCAAGTAGTTTTCTTTTAAATTACAGCATAGCTAGGTATTGAGGTCGTTGTTGTTTGTGTTGTTCAACACGGTCTTGGCCACTTATTTTTGTCTTATTAACAAAAGTAAACCAAAAATGAAAATTTCAATACCAGCAAATGAGCGATCAGGGGTACAAAGTTGGTATGTAACTTATTTACCTATGCGGCGGACTCCCTTATACCCCTTCCTTATTACGTCCACTAATCCCAGTAATTTCAGTTCAAAAGGTCAAAACTGTAGCTGAAACAGGATGGGGTTAAGTGGACCCTTTCAAAGTAAATAGCTTTCAATTAATATGGTTATACTCGTAAGAATTGTTACCCTTGGTTTTGTATAAACTTAATTTTGTTTTAGATTTCGTTTCGGTTTGGATCTTTTACTTTATGAATTTCGGGAAAAAACATAACAATTTTATCGTAAAATAGGCTGAGGGCCGGTTACTGTAATATTAATTCCGTGAATTTGTTAAAAGCTACCATCCCATAATGAATAAAAAGAGTTCACCGAAAATAGTGTATTGGGTGGGGAAGGTGATCTAAGGGTCTCTGTACACGGGACACGTACCACTACAAAATACTATCACCGAGCAGCACAAAGTAGTTTTCATACTTTTCATCGTGTGCGGCGAGTTAATATAAATTGTATAAAAAAAAACCGGACAAGTGCGAATCAGACTCGCCCTCCGAGGGTTCCGTACAAACTAAATAAAAGGAGGAAATCATATATTTTTTTTATATTTTCCTTCATAAACCGAAAAATATACATCGTAAAAATATTTAACACATTCCTTGCTCACCACTCGGATCCGAGTAAGGCAGGGCTATAGTAGCGGCGCCTCCCACTCGGATCCGAGCGAGCGTCCCGTTCATTTTGTAGTAGTCAGTAAACCGCCGGCGTTTGACGCAGTCAACGTTGCTTTACGCGGCCACTCTGTACTTAATCAAAATTCGCCTAAAAAGTTTTGGTTCCCAGCTGAAGTGAAGGGTCTGCAGGGGGCGAAGAATGTGTTAAAAACCTGTTTTAGCTTATGCTAATGAGGCTCTTTCATATGATACCCTTGTAGTTAATTCACTTTAAAATTTGGGCCCTCATTCCTTGCATAGAGACACTATTTTTTGTGATTAAATTAAAAATGACCAGTTTTCGGATTTTTTCCTATATGTGTACTCTAACACAATGCTTCTTGCCAAATTTCAGAGTTCTAGATCAACGGGAAGTACCCCATAGGCTTTGATTCCTCTGTGAGTGTCGAAATGTGCGTTTTTACGACATATTCGGGTGTAACTTTTTTTTACGAAAACTGAGAAATTTTATTTTTCTTTCTGCAGCAAGATACTATGGATCTGCGTGTATGGTTTTAATTTCAACTCGATACCTTTACGTGTTCCCGAGGTCTTGACACCCGGACGGACGGACGGACGGACAGACTGACAGACGGACAACAAAGTGATCCTATAAGGGTTCCGTTTTTTCTTATTGAGATACGGAACCCTAAAAACGGCCAAGTGCGAGTCGGAATCTCACACGAAGGGTTTCGTACCATTATCTATAAAAACGGCAAAAATAAAACACGTTTGTTGTATGAGCCCTTAAATATTAATTTTATTTTAATTTAATTATTTATTTTTAAAGTGAATAATATAACTCAATATTCTGTGAATATTTCAATCGTTGTTCAAAATCACGTTTGTTGTATTGTTGTATGGGCCCCCTTAAATATTTATTTTATTATATTTTTTAGTATTTGTTGTTATAGCGTCATCTGTGAAAATGTCAACTGTCTAACCCTCACGGTTCATGAGATACAGCCTGGTGACAGACGGACGGACAGACAGACAGCGGAGTCTTAGTAATAGGGTCCCGTTTTACCCTTTGGGTACAGAACCCTACAAACAGCTCGGTGACGCCGTTTGGAGGTTGTGTTACGTTTCACATTTACGAGAGGTACGAGAGGCATTGCTTAGTGCGTTAAACAAATCCAAATTTTAATAATGCTAAAGTGTTATCATTATGTTTTCGAACTGTACAAGGTACAGTTTTTTTAGTAATTCTAGGGTCGTTCCAGATATAAAGTTATTAGTTGTGAAATTCGTCTGTCTTAGGCTATATTCTTTTAAAATAATAACGACTCGTCCAGAAAATTGAAACTGTATTTTTCATGGTCTCATGTCGTTTTATTTCTGGATATACTCGTATGTAGGTTTTGTGTGAAAAACGCATATGTATTTCAATTTCATGATTTAAAAAAAAAACAAGTAACCTGGTTGATTTATTTTTAACAAAAAGGTTTTTTTTGTTTTTAGTTTTTTTTTTGGTGTGGTGTTGGTGTGGTTATGTGTGGACATGACAGAAGAAAATTGTGTGAGCAAATCACACGATAGAAATGAAAATTTCGTAAAGGCAGCGACGTTAATAATACGAAATTGCAGTATAGGAATGACGCGTTGACTACATCTCTCTCATTCCCTTTGAGCAGACTTTATACGAATGAGCGTTACATAGCCGAGCGTTACGGCTCAGTTTCATTCAATACCCACAAAATAAAATTATTCGTGCCTAAAAAAGTTTTCATCTCAAAAATGACAAACAAAATCCTCTACAAGCCGTCCACAGCATATACCGATAGATTATGCCGCTGTCTTGGCTCGGGAGCTAAAACAATTCCAAGTTAAAAGCAGTACTAAAAATATCAGTTTGCCCCGAACTCGGACGTTAGACGAATTTATAACCTAACTTTTAGTTTTACCCCAATGCAGGTCGTGCGATTGAGTTTGGGGCTTTATAGGACTGCGTATACTCGGCAATTTTAGTAGCTCTTATGTTGAACATATCTGTAATTGTAACTGGTTTATCAAAATACACCATTGGTGCTTGATGATAGAATTTTACCTTGAAAGCGGTAACAAGCCATTCAGACACCATAAAGTATATACTCATACTCTTACACCATGCTTTGTATTTCTTTCGTTGTGTTCCTTTACCGGAAGCTCCAACTATTTTTTTGATATTTCAGTCCACTTGATGGATGTGGAACTCTTTCAATAAATGTTATTATTCCATTGCAGATTTTTTATCTGATAAAACTGTTTTGACTGTAGATACTAATATTGACATACCTATATCAAACCATTATTCTTGACTTGCATATTCTACTTTAATTATTACTATTGACATACTTAATACCTGACATATATTGAATTTTCATTAACATTTTGCATAATATTATTTATAATTCAACTATAGTGACTCTCTGACATTGTACGTTAATAACATTGATTTGATAATCATAATTCTGATTGCATAGTTTGTACGCCTAGTCGGGCATGGACATGTGTAACAACATTTCAAAAATCCATCTTGTATATTATTTTGTAATATGTGATATACTATCATGTTCAACAAAATAAAAATTCTGATTTCTGATTTCCAGTACGTTATATCCTGAAGACTACATCTTGGAATTTACAAGGCTAAAGTGAATATATTTCTGGATCGACGTACTCCACCTTCGGATAAATCTTCATTTACCATCATCTAACTTAATGGTCAATCGTAGATATATAAACATACATACAATCACGCCTATTTTCCTTTACTGGGTAGGCTGAGCATCAAAGATCATGAGGCCGTTTGACGCCACATTTGACCGTGATTAGAGGATTAGATGGAAGAGATAGAGTTAGAAGGTATTGGAGGGTAACATATGATGTTGGCTTACAGTAACACAGGGTCAGCCTATCGCCTACCTAAACAATAATTTCCCTCAAATGCCTTAACTGACTTTTACAGTATGTCCGAGAATAGAAGCAACTGGTACATTCTATGTTTTTTTTTTCTCCTAGTCCAGTATGATATTTAGTAGTTTTTTTTATAGAAGATAGATCTACGATTGACCACCAACTCGCCTTATGTTAAGCGATGGTGTGGCCGAGGATGGAGCTCGTCGATCTAGAAGATATCTATTCACTCTAGCCTTGAAAATTCCAAGATTGTAGGTCTCAGGAAACAGAGATAGCGGCAAAGAATTCCATTCTTGTGCACTTAATAGAGTGCAAAAAACTAAATAAGCGAGTTGAATTCTATTGGATTAAAGCGCATGCGGGCCTTGAGGGCAATGAGAGAGCGGATCAACTGGCCAAGGACGCGGCCCAAAAAATAAAAACGAAGCCACATTACGATCTATGTCCGGTATCATTTGTCAAGCGACAAATCCGAATGGAGTCGCTTGACAAATGGAATCGGAGATACCAGACTGGAAGTACGGCAGCCACTACAAAGGTATTTTTGCCGGATGTGGTCTCATCCTATACCACCATCAGAAGTATATCACCAACAGGCGTATTAACACAAGTGATGACGGGACACGGTGGATTCTCCGAATACTTGTATCGCTTCAAGTGTAAGGAGAATCCATCGTGTATCTGTGAACCTGACAAGGATGAGACCATTATACACATATTGACGGAATGCCCTGCCTACTCCCTAGAAAGATATAATATAGAACAGGAAATAGGAGAAAGGATCACGATAGAGAATATAAAATATATTATAGCAGATAAAAATATACGAGAAATATTTTTGAAGTACTGTATAAGTTTAGCATCAAAGGTAATAAAGAGGAACAAATAGATACATAAAAAATATTGAATACTATATTTGATAATATAGATATATCAATAGGAAATTTTCGGGAGATATACAACAATACATAAGATATAAATACGCAACTAATAAATAAACAAATATTCACATAAAACAGGCACGGAACAAAAGAATAATAAATAAACTATAACATAGTTTTTATAGCAATGACACTGTACTTGTGTACCATTGAAGCTACATATAATAATAATAATAAAGCTTTATTTAACTACGTATACAAACTATAAATATATATTTACATTACTATATATACATTTTAAAATAAATTGACTAAACATAACAACGACAAAGTTATATCATAAACAACCTACTAAGTCTCTAGACATTAACTTAAATTTATTTATTTATTTTTAATTTATTTTTATTGTAAAATCTGGACGATGTAAAAACAAAAACAAATTATACAAGAGCCCTGACGACTTTCGTTGGGGGTTTATGGGTGGAGGAGGACGGATAAAAAAAAAAAAAAAAAAAATTTTATTCTTGTGCACTACGCAATAAGAATGTGGATCGATAATGCTGAGTACGGATTACTATGAATATAAAAAAAAACTAAGTCCTATCCTCCAACACGGTAGCCCATCACATAACTGAATGACCTGACATCGCCTAAAAAGTGTGTTCTGCAAATTAGGTACAGTCACAACAAAATTGTCGTAGGTAAGTATCGAGCGTGCGGGGAGGACATAATTCTCGATACAACTGCGTACAAACAATAAAGTATTTTTTCTGCTAGTAATAGATTTAATTTATCTTTCTATATTGGTAGTTTATGAATTAGGTAATATAAATAAAATAACATAACTGAATGACCTGTAATCGCCTAAAAAGTGTGTTCTACAAATTTGGTACAGTCACAACAAAATTGTCGTCGGTAAGTATCGAGCGTGCGGAGGACATTATTCTCGATACAACTGCGTACAAACAATAAACTATTTGTTCTGCTAGTAAATAGATTTAATTTATCTTCTGTATTGGTAGTTTATGAATTAAGCAGTTTTCTGTCTGGATATTGACCATCGCATTATGCGTATGGGGCAAAATGTATAATGTTTCGATTCATACAAATTCTTATTCGGGCTTATTTCATTATATGAAACATTACTTCGCTCCCGTTGTAGAAATCATTTTTTTATGAAAATGACTGAAGATATGAGAAAATCGCTCATCTAAGGGTTACTTTTACCTATAATAGCTCAGTGTCAATCAGAACTTTAGACTTCAACCAATCTTACGAGTATGTATGGTCTAATTTTTTACCCACCATTTATACTCCTCCCCGTCGCAATCCGCGTCTCTTATACGCCTCAACGATGAGTACCACAAAGCCACTTGCGCTAATTTAAAAAAAAAACTTCTTATCTATCCTTCTCCAGGCAGATTGCAAAAATGTATCATTGCATAGTATATATATTAGTGGACGTTTTTCATACATAAGTATTTTTATAAATTATGATTAAAAAAATACAGCATTACAGTGAAGTAAATATTTAAAAAGCATTTTAAATTTTCATGATTCTGATGTTACTCGCTGATAACAACTTTTCATAGAAGGTATCTACATATTAATAACGTATGCACCAAGCTTAGAAATGTTTTAGGTAAATTTTATTATCAACTAGCAAATGTATTAAACCGTGGCACCCTGTACAATGTTAGTACTTATTATGAAACTTAGTAAACTTGACTTAGACTTAGTTGATACGGGCTCACTTTTCCAACATACCTAGTCTTGCCATAAATATTGTCACGAAGAAAAAAAATATTTTTTTATTGCAAATAATATCTATTACTTTTACAGTGTGTTAGTTTAATACATAAATATAAAACAATTTAAAATATAAAAGCTTATTCGAAGTGGTCTCCATTGGCTGCAATACAGTCCTTTAAACGTTGAGGCCAGTTATCAATAGAAGCACGCACTCTTTCCATGGGAAAATTCTTCACTGCCAATCGTATGGATTGTTTTAGGGACTCCAAATTATCATGGCGTTTAGAGCAAGCCATACTCTCTAAAACTGACCATAAATCATAATCCAGCGGATTAAGATCAGGATTAGACGACGGCCAGTCTTCAGCTCTGATGAAGTCCGAAACGTTCACTTCCAACCAAGACTGCGTGGACCGAGCTTTATGACCTGGCGCCGAGTCTTGTTGGAAGGAACATACTTGGTTATTGAACATGGTGTTGTTAAGGGGCTTAACTACCTTCTCAAGAATGGTATTTTGATATACTTGTGCCGATGTTTTGATACCTTTTTCACAAAAATATGGCTCAGTCACTCCTTCATAGCTAACACCCCACCAAACCATCACTGAAGTCGGATAATGCCCACGTTGCACTCTGTCGACTAATTGGGAAGCTTCCTTAGAGCTTTGAGCATAAATACGGTCATTTTGTTTGTTAAAATGTTGCTCAATTGTAAAGATTTTCTCATCCGTAAAAATTTTTTTTCTGTGACCTCCCTTTGCGTACCGCTTCAGTAGTTGTTCCGATTTTACCACCCTATTCTTTTTTAAATTATCAGTTAAAAATTACCAGTGCGTTTCTTATAGGCTGCAAGTCCTAAGTCATCTTTAAAATACGCGACATGGTTCTGGGTGCTATCTTCATCTCCCGAGATAAAATCTTTTGCTTTCGGACAGGATTTCTTCGAATTCTTTCCCTTACTGCTTTGACCACCTTTTTCGTACGAACACTACGTGGATGGCCAGATCTTTTTCTGTCACAAACAGAGGAGGTCTCATTGTACCTATTAATAGCCCGGTACACAAACATTTGACTAATACCAAGCGTATGGAGAGTTTTAAAAATTGCATTTGGCTCCATACCAACTTTGTGTAATGCAATCACAGCGATTCGGTTCTCTTTATCACCCCACTCCATTTTAATATTGCAAAATATTGTACAATGTATTGGCGCCAAAATTAGAAAACTCAATGAACAATCGTATAAAAATGACAGATTCCAAATTCAAATGTAATATCTTTCTTATTTTTAACTGTAACAGTATTTATGGCCAGACTAAGTATATATAACTAGTACAAAATCAACAACTTAGAATAATAGAGAGATTACTAAGCAAGAAAACTAAGGAATCGTAAATAAAGATTACTCTAAACTATTTAAAATATGTAAAATTTTACCAATTGAAAATAATGATTATAATTTTTTATTATTAGACCCATTCCAAAATAATACATTTAAAATAGTGAAAATTTTCCACAAGCAAACCCGTAAGGCGTGACTTGGAAATACATCATAAGTGTAAGAATTATTACGGTAAGTGTACACTAAAATTGCTAATACTTAGGTTATGCAATGTATTACCGGAAGGATACGAAAAACAATTTAGAAACAAACATAGGTATGAGGTCCTATGTAATATGGTGAATTCTGTGGGTATAAGATTGTTGGTAGATAAAATTCCAGAGTAAATTAATACGTATGTACCTACATCTTTTTAATGCTATCTACTTAGTTTATCTGATCTGTAAAAAAAAACAATCACCTACAAACGAAATAATTGTTATTTGTCAATGAGTGAGTTTGTCTGCCTACAAACTGCTATGCAGTTTGGCAGAACTGTGTCATAAATTTTCGTGATGTAATTTGGAGAATAATTAAAAATAAAATACTTCATACATTTTTAACATGTCTTGACATCATTATTTCTAACCAATTTTAAACCAAATCAAAACGCTGGTACAAAAATCAACGACACATATTACGTACTAAAAAAAAAGTTTTACGATGCAATAAAACTGAGGTCACTCAACATGGAATTGGTCGAGGATGTGGAATCCTTTTGATAGATTTTACGAGTTCGATTTCTCTTCGAGATGAATTTTGATGGGCTATTTTATGGGTCGTGGAGAGGATTATATTTGTACTGGATGGGGTTTCTGTAACTACATGGGAGTTATATGAATAAACGATCAGATTATGGATATACAGCCTTTTTTAAGTACAATAGACTAGGCTTTCCTTTGACCAACTGACCTCAATTTTTAGACTCGATTTAGTCAGACTTTTCCTGTAAAAGAATGTACGCTTCTTTATGTAAATTTAGCTTTTTCAGGGCATTCAATTTCTTAATATATAATCATCAATATGATAAAAAAAAAATTATGACATGTGTCAAATTGATAGGTTTGAATTTTGAGAAGGAATAGTATCGGGAAAATTTTCTTTGCTAGTAATACCTGTGCAGTGTGGGATCAATAAGTAACCGCCATGAAATTAATAAAAAAGTGAGTTTGATTAAACTGATATACTAAATAATGCTTGAATATTTTAATAACAAGCACATAAAATGATAATAAATGAAATCACGACAATTAAACCGGACTTGAAGCACTTGGCACAATCGCAACAAATAAAAATAATGGCCGAATGCAAATTATATGGTGAACTGCCCAAAAAGATCAGAAAATGGCCAGAGGGATAAATCCAACTTATTATAGCAAACAAGTATAACTAACTACTATATAAAGTGAGAGGCCTCACAGAAGGACGCTTGGTGGGAAGGAGTAAAAGTACTAACTAATGCACAATTAAATATGAGCAACACGGAGGGATACTTCAAAATTGTTCGGACTAAACTAGATATGTTTGAGTGGAAGGTAGACAAACATGGCTGGAATTTTAACGGTATGCCACATGTTCGCCAAGAATAAATCTGATTGTGTATTAATACTTTATCGGTAAGCTGTGATGACAACTGGAATATTTTTGAAGGATAGCTCCGACAAAATTTAAAGATCCGAGAAAATTTAAAGGAAACTAATTTTTTGAGCTGTTATTTAAATATTCGAGATGTTATTATGATCAGTTCAAAAACATATTGAGCAGTTATTTAATTTAATGGCGGTTGATTAATTATTGCGACAGTAAAACATGGACAGTAATAAAAAATCAATTAGTCGGTTATTTTATAATAACATACAATGTCAATTCTAAAAATAATTAAGCAGTCCAATAACTGAATGAGCGGTAAAAATGATGGAAAGTTATCTATGTATATAGGTATAAGCAATAATTTCTTCAGAGATTAGGTTATGGTTTTTTTTTATACAAATTTATAGATAATAATTTTTACCGCCCATTTAATTATTTTCCTGTCCAATTATATATTCACTGATCCATTTAATTATTTTTTATTACTCATTTTTGTTTACTTTACTGCTTAGTTTTAACTGCTGAACTAGTTATTAAACGTGCCATTTATAATTCTTAACTTACCAACACTGCTATTTACAACTGCCTCTTTAAATCAGTGCCAAATTTAAATAAGAATGGCTACGATCATTTTAGCTGTAATTTGCCGAAAACAATTGTTTTAATCGATTGTATTACATTAACAATTATGTTTAAACTAAAGCAACCTTCGAAATGCGCAAATTTATTATAAAAACAAAACTACTGAACCGATTTTGATTAAATTTGTATGGTACTAATTTGAAAGTTTTTTTTTATCTGTGTATAAATGACGGAGCTATGCGGTAACAATCATAAAATAATACCGTCTAATTGGTAATCTCTTTCTTTTTGAAGTCGATAAAAAAGAAATATATTTTCGCTATCTTGTCGCCTATTGTGGATTTTTCTAAGAAATTTTCTAAATTTATTTATTATATATTTTTTTTCTTTGTTTTTAGTCCGCACAACTAATAAATGGAACAATTTTATGGCTCCTTTTCTCTGAAATATACATTATGGGTTTCTCCCGAATCTTCCCGTCATTTTCGATCACATTCACGCTTTCCTGTAGGCAAGTTTATAGCCAAACGCAGACCTAATCATGCTAAAAATATATCTTTCCATCGTTTTAGAATCTATAGCGCTAGCCTCCAAGTTGTGAATCTGTATAATGCATATACAGAAATTGTTTTATACAGAATGGGCAGTTAATGCAGTAAAGTAATACATTGAATTATGCATCTTCCTGTCTATTTATTAGCCTAAATATGAAATCAGCGTGACTTTGAGGTATTTATTATGCTTTTTAATTCTTAGAAAACATCAACGACTGGCCTTGTGGCCCAGTTGGTAGTATGTCTGCCTGTAGGTCGTGGGTTCGATCCCCACCCAGGGCAAACATTTGTGTGATGAGCATGAATGTTTGTTCTGTGTCTGGGTATTTCTATGTACCATATTATGTATATAATTACAAAAAAGGTATACCTATATGTATTCTATCAGCCATCTAGTTCATAGTACACAAGCTTTGCTTAGTTTGGGCTAGATGGTGTTGTATGAAATGTCCACAAATACTTACTTATTTATTGTTTTATTTATATATCAAAATATGCGTGCTAGCTGATGCAGAGAACTTTGTTAGCTTCGTTAATTTCGGAGAGAATCTTTAATAGTTCAGTACCAACTCAAATTCTCTGACTGATATGCTTAATACCACACCGTCACTTAAAAAAATAGTGTCGTCGTTTTTAACCGCCGACTCAAAGAGAGGGGTGTTATAAGTTTGACGTGTGTATCTGTGTGTCTGTATGTGGCATCGTATTTCTCAAACGAATGGACCAATTTTGATATATTTTTTTGTTCTCTTAGAAATACGATTTTTTTTTAAGTTTTCTTATCTATGTTTCATTAAAATCGGTTCTGCCTTTTTTTTCTTGTTGGAGATTTTTGAGTTTTCTAAGCTTATACTTGTTAATAAGATTTACATAGCATCCAGGTCTCAGTAAACACAAATCCAGTGCGATCATTCTCGTAGTCCCCCACTTCCGTGTTCCCCCACTTCCGTGTCCCCCCACTGGCAAACAGTGACGGCATTACTCGCTATATAAACAAAACTATCAGTTTCCGTGCAATTTAGATAAACAACTAGTCTCCATTACGAATTCCTCTCGAGGGTAAACCAACTTTAAGCCGTATTAACTCGAAAAATCCTCCACTATCGGCGGACAATCGTTTGGTAAATAGAAATAAAACGCTACCATTTCCTTGGGACTATAGGAAGTTAGTATTTTCTCTACCTGTACAACCGCAAGACATAGGTTGAAAGGTTAAAACTCGGCCACGTCATGCTCTGCGTCTTTTCTAAGAAAAATCTATTTTTAAAGTGATATTTCCACCGACTTCACAGAAAAAAAATCGATTTTTGTAGCGTATATTTTTTGTTATAAGTGTAAATTAATTTAATTACATTTTTTTAATTAATCACTTTATAATTTCTAGAGGGCGCCATACTAAATCTAGTTTAACCTCAAATTACCCACAATTAGGAAGATGGATTACCGAAAAATTCTTTATACACAACTACCAGCCTATATCTGTTGACGCTTCTAGATACCTCATTTGTCAAACTTTGGTAAGTAGTTTATAGTTTTTAAGCTATTGCAAGTGAAGCAAGATTTTTTTTATTTATGTGCTAAAAAAATATCTAAAAGTGTTTAATTATATTAATAGCTGCTTAATCAGAATAAGCGAGTTGTGATTAAGTGTAGATAGTGTTATCTCTATGAAATCAGTGCAAAATATCATAAAAAACAAAGCACGAAATTTGAACCTAGTAATAACCTCTTAAGATCTACCCTACATTAAAAAAAAAGATTACGAAAAGTTCTGAAAACTATTAAAATATACTACAAAATGCAAAGAAAATGGATAAACAATCCATAACAACTACATCCCACAGTGAAAACCTCAGAAAGAGCACCAATTCATCTCCCAAAAACATTGTCGGTTGTGACAACGATGACATAGAAATAGTAAATTCGCCAACAATTCCAGCCACACCACCCTACCCAAGTGACTGTGAAAAGCCTCCTCGCACCAAAAAATACATCCAGCAAGTGTTTCACCAGGGCCTATTTATGCCCTCTCACAACAAAGCTAGGCAGACTACACCCCACAATGAGTCATCCACTAGCAAGACACCACTAAAGGATCAGTGGCAAAGTGCATCTTCTCTGCGACAAAATAAGCGCAAGAAAACAAATCAAACTCCCTCACCAGAACTGAATCCTACTGACAACAGATATTCCATGCTGCAGCTGGATGATGAGATCCCGCAAAATGAAACACCGCAAAAAGTCAAAACAAACAAGCCACCAGCCATCATGCTTTCTGGAATAGAAGACCTGACAAAACTTAGTGCTCTCATAGAATCTACTCTAACAAAAGATGAGTACTCGTTCAAAGTGATAACCCGTAAACAACTTAGAGTCAGCTGTATAAATACAGAATGCTACAAAAAGTTAATCACCGTTTTTAGAGCAAATAACTTAATAGGACACACATTCACAAGGAAAGATGAAAGACCTTATCGCATAGTCATAAAGAATTTACACCCAACAACCCCTATAGAAGACATAAAACAAGCAATCGAAGATACTGGAAACATAATAGTTGGTGAAATTATAAATGCTAAGTATGGGCCTGACAAAACACCGCTTTCCACCTTCTTCGTAAATGTAAAACAGGGACCAAATAATGCTAACCTTAAAAAGATAACAACAATTTATCACACAAAAGTCAGCATCGAAGACCCTAAAAGAAAACAAAGTATACCACAGTGCAAGAGATGTCAACAGTATGGGCACACTCGAAACAACTGTATGCGTCCATTCCGTTGTGTAAAATGTGCTGGACCTCATGATACAACATCATGCACCAAAAAGGATAGAAACACCCCTGCTAAATGTGCACTATGTTCAGGTGAGCACCCTGCAAACTACAAAGGATGTGAGGTATACATTGAAATATACAACAGGAAGTACTCAACTACTCAAAGGACTAATATCAAGTCAAAAATCGTGAGTAAACCAACCTCTTACCCAACCGAGCCCAATTTGGAAGCAAATTTTCCTCCGTTGAGAACCACTTTGGCAACTGGTGATGGATTAGTCTCCAATACCCCCCCTCCATTACTAGTAAAAGAGAGGCCAAAAACTGCAAATACATATGCTGCAAAAACAATAGGTGAACTACAGAGTAAACCACAACAAAGCTCACCCTCAATAAATGCGCAACCAAGTAAAACTTTCACACAAGGATATTCCCAAATTAAACCTGCTGCAGCTTTAAAAAACACACAAGGTTTTCCGCCACTCACAACAAACACAAACTATAATAGTTCCCTAGAACAAATTTTTACAAAACAAGCAGAAAAGCTAGATATACTAATACAACAGATAAGTACACTAATGAATCTAATGACAACTATCCTTACAAAATTGTCATAGCAGAAGTGGGCCTACGAATAGCAAACTGGAATATACGAGGCTTGTTAAACAAGAAGCAAGAACTAATACAATTTATTAATCTAAATAAAATTGATATTGTGCTTGTCACGGAAACACATCTCACAGGCAGAGTTACCTTTACCATAGATGGCTTCACAGTATACTCAACACCACATCCAGATGGCACAGCTCATGCTGGATGCTGTATCATAATAAGAAATAATATAAAACATAGCTGCCTTCCTGAGTATAGAACACCTCACATACAATGCACAAAAGTTAGGGTACTGGATACCTCAGGCCCAATGACAGTTGCTGCAATATACTGCCCACCTAGACACAAAATCGTTGAAGAAACTTACAACAGTTTCTTCGGTTCCTTGGGATCCAGATTCATAATTGGCGGAGATTGGAATGCTAAGAATACATACTGGGGCTGTCGAACAACTAGTACTAGAGGAAGACATCTAAAGTTAAGCACTGATAAGAACTCACTACAGGTGCTGACAACGGGCAATCCAACACATTTTTCTGAAGATCCAAACAAACTCCCAGACCTCTTAGACTTCTTCATACACAAAGGCATTTCTAGTCTATATCTAAAATGTGAACGTAGCTTTGACTTTGCTTCCGATCACATCCCGGTCATAGCAACAATCAGTACAACTCTCATCGAGAGAAACCAAAGGCCACACCTGTGCAATAGGTACACAGATTGGCATGCCTTCAGCAATTACATCGACAATAATATTGATCTCAAGGTTAGCCTTAAAACAGAACAAGATGTAGATGATGCAACATTCTATCTTACGAACTTGATCCAAAGTGCCGCATGGAGATCAACACCATCACAATCAGACCGCAAACGCATACATAAAAATATCCCACTACAAGTTAAAGAAAAAATTCTTGAGAAAAGACGATTAAGGAGACTTTAGCAAACACATAGAAGCAGAGCTGACAAAGTGAGGTATGAAAAGGCAGCAAAAGAACTAAAATCATTTCTTATAGAATTAGAAAATGAAACTCTTCAAGAAAAGTTGGAACAAATGTCCCCCGGTAAAGAAGGAGAGCATTCTCTATGGAAGGCAACACGGAGCTCCAAAAAGCCACAACAAATACAATTCCCAATCAAACTTAATGAATCCCACTGATCAGGAGAAAGCACAGACCTTTGGAGAATTTTTGAAAGGAGTGTTCACCCCTAATCATCACAAAGATCCTGATTGGGAAAAAGAAGTTGAGGAGTACTTAGATAGCGACCTCCAGCTCAGCCCACCAATCAGAAACTGTACACCAGAGGAAGTATGGAAAACAATAAAGAGCTTAGAATCGAACAAGGCTCCTGGTTTTGATCTGATTACTGTTGTCTTAAAAAATTTACCCAGAAAAGCTATAGTATTCATGACATCACTCTTCAATGCAATACTAAGACTGGGATACTTCCCAAAAATCTGGAAATACTCTGATGTTGTCATGGTACTAAAGCCAAACAAACCAATACACATGGTATCATCTTACCGACCAATAAGCCTGTTGCCAGTGATCTCTAAAGTTTTCGAGAAAATTTTCCTACACCGGCTCAATAAAGTAATTGCAGAGAAAAAGCTTATACCAGACCATCAATTTGGCTTTAGGCATAATCACTCAACAATTGAACAAGTCCACAGAGTAGTGCATAAAATACGTGATACCCTTGAAAATAAGGAATACTGGGGCCCAATTCAGTTATTCAAGACCGCTCCATAGCCGAACCATATGTGGAGCGTTTCCCGCCGGCCGCCATTTTTTTTTTTTGATTTAGTTACTTTTAGGTCATACAATTGACACATTTGATGAAACGTGACACGTCCTTCGCTCGTTACTAAATCAAAAAAAGATAGCAACCGACAGGAAATGCTTCGCACAAGGTTCAGCTACGGATCGGTTTTGAATAACTGAATTGCCCCCCTGCTCAGCTGTCTTCTTAGATGTTCAGCAGGTATTTGATAAGGTATGGCATAAAGGTCTCTTATACAAACTAAAGAAAGACATCCCTCACAACATGTATCTTGTAATGAAATCTTACTTGACGGACAGAAAATTTAGAGTGAAAGTAAATGAAGAAATTTCAGAAACTTATCCTATAACAGCAGGAATTCCCCAAGGATCTGTACTGGGGCCAATTCTCTACACACTCTACACAGCAGAACTTCCAGAAACTGAAAATGTTATGACAGCAACATTTGCTGATGATACAGCAACGCTAAGTAGTCACAAAAATCCAAACACAGCATCAGAGCAACTCCAACTACACCTAAATAAAGTAGATGGATGGATGAAGAAGTGGAAAATCAAAGCCAGTGCTAGTAAATCAACACACATTACATTCTCACTCCGAAAAGGTGATTGCCCAAAAGTGGAGCTGGGAAATGAGGAGCTACCACACAAAGATGAGGTAAAATATCTTGGTATGTGGCTGGATAGAAGACAAACTTGGAAAACCCATCTACAGAAGAAAAGAGATGAATCAAACCTGAGATACCGATCCATAAGTTGGCTTTTGGGAAGACATTCCAGGCTATCACTCAATAACAAACTGCTTGTATACAAGAGTATACTTAAACCTATTTGGACTTATGGGATCCAGCTGTGGGGAACAGCTAGCAATTCCAATGTGGAAATACTACAAAGGTTCCAAAACAATGTGTTTCGAAATATCACTGCTGCACCTTGGTATGCTAACACAACAGAGATACATGAATACCTAGACATGCCAACGGTCAGAGAGGAAATCCAATACTATAGCAAAAAATATAATAAAAGATTAAAAACACATAAAAATACGCTAGCCTCACAACTGATAGAAACTCCAAACCAAGGCAAAAGGCTAAAGAGACCTAAGGTTTCAGAACTGGAAAACATGCAAAGATAATGCAACCAGGAAATGAGGTCACTGGGCCTCAACCTGCACATGCTCACTATCCATACATTTCTGCTAATGGCTCTGCCGATTGCAGTTAGTTATATATAAAATATCAAAAAAAAAAAAAAGCTATTGCATAGCTTCTATCGCGGGCCTTGAGCGTGGAGACCGAATCCAGAAATTCCGTAACGAAAATAACCTAACACACCGCGCGTAAAGCTATTATGCAATAGCTTTACCGCGGCAGTCTCCGAGTGCCACACGTCTTTTTTTTTTTTTAAAGATTAAAAAGGCGAACCTTTCTGATCTCAACATATTCGGGTAAACATTTGAACTAATACCAAACGTCGGATACTCGATACAACGGCGCGCTAATCAGTAACACACATACGCAGGTTGACGTCTGTATATAACACACTCAAACATGTAAGAAATTATGGTTGTCGTCTGATTGCCGTTCCATCATGACGTCAATAATTGGAATTCGAACGCTTGGAGCTCGCAACGCTTGTCTCGACTGACAACCGCGTAACTAAACTGCAAACGACAGGGAACGGGTGAGGAACCCGAGTTAGGCGGGAGGCGGAGATTGTCCGTTTTATGTATCTAGCTACAGGTCCGATCGTGTATGGAGTACTGCTGCCACCTTTTTGATGGATCAGCCAAGTATCAGCTGGAATCAGTGGGCCGGCGAGCTGTGAGGTTAATCGGTGACGATAAACTAGCTGCCAAGAAGCTACTTAGTCTCGAGCACCGCCGTAAAGTAGCATGTCTGTCTATTTTCTACAGGATTCATTTCGGGGAATGTGCGCAAGAGCTTCACGACCTAATTCCACCCTCCCCATTTCACTACAGGACTAGTAGAAAGTCGGCGATTTACCACCCATTTCTCGTTGAAATGCCGTAAATCCGTACTCAGCGATATCGATTCACATTCTTGTTGCGTAATGCACAAGAATGGAATTCTTTGCCGCCATCTCTGTTTCCTTAGACCTACAATCTTGGAATTTTCATGGCTAGAGTGAATAGATATCTTCTAGATCGACGAGCTCCATCCTCGGCCACACCGTCGCTTAACATCAGGCGAGTTGGTGGTCAATCGTAGATCTATCTTCTATATAAAAAAAGTGTAATAATAATAATGTATTCTATGCTAACATAAACATTGAAAGTTATGCAACATCAAACTTAACAAAATATAACAGTCATGATTTGAACGCAGAGCAAAGTTCGCGACGGCGGTTTGCCTTTCAGTAAAAAGTGAGATTAGTCATCTAGTATAATAAAAATAAGATTTGTGACAACATAGAAGACAACTAAGTATGTATATTGTTATTTAAATGAATGTACCTATTGGTCTTTTGAAATACATTTGACACAATTTCATAATGATATTATAAAAGCTGATTTAGTTAGTTACCTTTACACGCTCAAACAGCTGAACCAATCGTTATGAAAATTAGTATAGAGATAGCTTTGGACCTGGAGACGGGCATAAGCTACTTATCGTCATCATAATCATCACCGTTTTTCATAACTACGCGAGTGAAACCGCGGAACGCAGCTAGTCTATAAATCGAGGAATATTATTGTTGATCTATGATTTTTAGTTATTTTCCTATCATAATTTCAAAGAATCCCCCCAGTTGCAAATACTGTGATGTGCTCCATACAAACGGATTTAATTTTACTAGACTAAGCTGTTCGTGGCAAACTTTTTTTTTTTTATCAGCCCTGGTTGTACAAACTGTCCCACTGCTGGGAACGGGCCATCTTCTCATTATGAGAAGGGTTAAGCCATAGCCTGCCACGCTGGCCAAGTGTGGGTTGGCAGACTTCACACATCTTCAAGATCATTGAGAACTCTCAGACATGTAGGTTTCCTCACGATGTTTTCCTTCACCGTTTGAAGTTGTCGACAATCAACAATACGCACATAACTTCGAAAAGACAGAGGTGCGCAGACAGAGGCCGTGGGATACTTTGCTCGCAACGAACTTACTGTAATCAGTCATATCGACTTTTAAGATATCTTAGTCGGTCTAGATTTCCTACATAGAAATGTCTTTCAATAAATAAAAAACAGTTCATTTTCAATCGTATTCAATTGATATAAGAGTTAGAGAAAATAAAGGGATGTGAGAGTTTATGTTGGCCAGCGACATCCATGCTTCTAAACAAGAACAATATTGCATTATAGTCTGTCTGGAATGTTTTCCTATTTCATTGTTTCAAGAACAAGGTAACTTTGTTTAATATTTTTAACCGACTTCAAAAAAGTAAATTATCAATTCATATCGTATAATCGATTGTCTGTTTTGACGTACAAAAAGTTGCAAAGAATGAGTTCTATTATTTAATTGTTAAAATAGCTCCGGTTTCAATACAGTATTTTAGGGGGATTATCGTAAAGGCTATAATAGAATATAAAGAAATAATATGAGAAATAGAGAATAATACAAGCAAACGTTAAAAAACTCAAAATACGCAATTCGTTTATTTGGATGACATATTTTTCAAGTTATTTTGTTATAAAAACCAAAATACTGAACTGATTTTGATAAAAAAAAATGGATTGATTTTTATGAATGTATTTACCTATGTTTCATCAAAATCGGTTCAGCCGTTTTTTTGTCGGGCGTTTTTGAGTTTTCTAAACTTATACTTGTAGTGTTATTACTCTGTGATTGAATGAACAAAACGTAGGCATGTGATGAAAATAAAGAAATGGCATTATGGACTAACATACAGTTGCCGTAAAGCCTTTTAAACAACAACAAAATTAATCTCTAATAACGAGATCAGGAACCTCCATTGTCTCCTAAATTCCGTTAAAACGGAACAATGGACTAAACTTGCACGTCATCCAGTTAATATTATTATATCAGATTCAGCTGAAGTCAAGTTGCCTTGTTTTGAAAATCTAATTTTAGAATTTCATATTTGTTTGTGGTTGTAAAACATGGTATAAATGCATATGGGTTTTAGTGACATAATAATGTAATGTACACAAGAGACGACTTACTTACTTACCTTTAAGCGATGCTTATCATATTTTGTCAACTTCTCGCTGACACATAATGCCACTTGCGGAAAGAAGACAGAACTTAAGACGTTGGTAAAAGTTAAGTAACGTTTTTCCGATTGTTACCAAAATAAAAACTGACACAAAGTATCCCAACTGTTTCTAAATTTTGTCGCCTTCAAAATTTTGCGACCGCAAAGTGTTGTATGTGTATAATAGCATAAACTGAATGTATTGTAAATTAGCAGTTTTCTCCAACTATTCTACAATAGTGTGTTTCAAAACTCACCGACATAGCACAGCGGATTAGCAAGTTAAAGTGTGGTAGTTGGCAGGGCACAGCACGTAGAATGGATAGCCATTGGGGACGAAAACTTCTCGAGTGCATATACACACCGGTAAGCGCAGCGTAGGAAGACCAGGCACGAGATGGACAGCTGACCTCATACAAGTGGCGAGAAGACGCTTGCATCCAGCCGCTTCCAATCGGTCTTTTTGGAGATCCATGGGCTGGATATAGGTCTCCGCCTATGTCCGCCTATGCCGCCTATGTATCGATTGATTCAGTCGTTCAGCCGTGATAATAGTTACCGAACATGGTGAAACTGTGAGGATTCCTTGTTTAGTACGGACCCCAAAAAAGGTTAAATCGGTAATGTTAAAATAAAATGTCTACCCTGTTTCCGTAGTGATCACGCAGGTCAAAAGAAACATTTTGGTAGAGTTTTATACTGTACAAACATAAAAATGTCAAAGGCAAACGAACTAAACTGTTTTAGTAAAACAAACTTGGCTAAAACTAACTTAAACTAAACCGAAAATAAACTAAACTATTTACCAAACTTTTATACATAGACATCATAGTTTTAATATAATTACAAGTGTTTCCTAACAAACGTATGAACTTACTTTATAGTTTCGGAAGGGTGGTACTATATTTTCAGATGTAATGGCTGATTATCCCATTTTATAAAAGTAGTATTAAAAAGTAGAGAAAATTGGAAAAATGCGGGACACGTAAGCCCTGGAAGCAATCTTTCATACAAAAAAATATTATAAATTAATAAACATAAATATTCAGTGCCACAACGCAAAGAACAATGATGCATACAAATCAGAGGCAGTAGTGCATGTCCATACAAAAAACTGGGAACGGATTATCTGAATAAATTCCTACTAATTGGTCGTCACGGCATCGGCCTCTTACTTCGTTGCCGTGATGTGATGCAGGGCTGTCACTGCTCGTTAGTAGTGAAACAAATATATTTTTTACCCGACTGCGTAAGAAAGAGGATTATGTTTTCAAGTGTAGGTATGTATGATTCTATATGAGCGCCTACAGCCTAAGTGGCTTGACCAATTTTGATGTGCAAGGTGTTGTTAGATTTGTCTTTACTTCTTAAATATCATGGGCTATATTTTTTTGTAATAATACATCTCTCTCAAAAATAAAAAAAACACGTTTGTTTCGTACCAACGAATTTTTTCGTAATAAGCAAGTTATTTTATAGGATTATTCAAAAAAATGCGATTCTATAATCTTTTACAGAGATTTTACGCATACTTTCTCGCATAAAATGTACACATATCAACGTATCGAGTGTAACGAAATCGTAAGTTGGACAGCAAAAACCTCTTTTCTACAGTCAGGTTTTTTTTAATACTACTACTACTTATTTAATCCCTACGTTTTTAACTCTGTCCCACTGCTGGGCAAAGGCTTCTCTCCCCAAACAAACTAATTATTATAATTTTATTATTGTCTGTACAATTTCATCGACACACACAAACTGACAATTTTTACCCGACTGGGTAAGAAGGAGGGTTATGTTTTTCGAGTGTATGTATGTATGTATGTATATTTCTTTGACACGCCCTAGAGCCTAAACGGCTTGACCGATTTTGATGTGAGTGGTGTCAATAGATTCGTCTTAGTTGTGAGAGTGACACTGGGTACATCAAAATTAAAAACAATCATAAGTTAGGCTGCAAAAACCTCTTTTCTGCAGTCGGGTATTTTATTTTTCTTTTAACATTGATACTTGTTTTGTAAATAGTTTGCACCAGTAAAATATTGGAAGAAATATATTATTTCATCAAAACGATAGGTGTTAATTAGTATAATTATAACTTTGTCATGTTTACACCGCCATGTACTTAGTTTAGAATAATATTTTACATCGACGCGCTACGGATATTTTTTTATTCGACAATAAGCTTGCGCTTGACCGTCAACTCGCCTGGTGTTACACGACAGTTACGGTCTACGATGGAGCGTGCAATACATATAATATGTTATTTTATTACAATTTATCAGTACAGTTCTTAATTTCATCTAGATGCAATACTTTGTACACTTTTGAAACGTCAGGCTTTAAAATAACTGTAAATAAAGTACTGTGTCTACAATTTACATAAATAGCATGGAAATTAACTAACAAACAAACAAATTAATTTATGTATGTAATATTTTATAGACAGCAACGTTGAGCGCGGTAGCCCTAGCCCCACATGCATATTGAATGAGACGTGGTCTTCGCTCGGTCATCAATTAACTAAAGTGTAATTGCCGACTTTCCGCAATACATTCCATTTCACTGCCGCAGAGCACTGTACTATGTTCAGAGAATCGAGTACTTTGTATACCTACAAAGTACTCCGTTTAGTAGGTACTTGGTACCCCAAGTACCTACTAAAGTGCTTACCTGCAATTAACCATTAGTGAGAAATAATTCCTAATAACTTTATTGCAAATATGGGTGTGTACTGTATAGTAATTGGATAAAATAAAGTCCTTTTCTATATACTTATGCGAATATGTCCATATCCTTAAATACAATTTCATGTAAAATGGTGATTGGTTAGTAAAGCTGATATACTCCAATATCGCACGCTAGTCCATAACTTCAATTTGATTTTGGAATAGTCAGGCTTTACCTTTGGGCAGGGCACATAGCACGTAGAACTGATGGCTGATGGGGCCGCAAAGTTATCGAGTGGACCACGCACCAACAAGCGCAGCGTAGGTAGACCGGTCACGAGATGGACAGATGACCTCACGCAAGTGGCAGGATGACGCTGGATGCAAGCCACTTCCAATCGATATTTTTGGAAATCCACGGGAAAGATGATGATGAGGCTTTAGATATATGTTAATTTAAAATATCCATCCATGTTCCATAATAGCCACCCATTTACCATAGGGTTCTCTGGTCCCTTTGGATGCTATTCGACTAGGGGCGTAGTCGAGCAACTCCACCCCACCACCCTGAAGTGGCACGCGGAAACACCGGTCCGATAATTATATCACAATGGTCTTTGCTTGCTTCACTGCGTGCGTCATCTTGGGTATAAATTTTGTTGGACGGCAGACCTACGAGTCTGCCAACCAAGGCCCCGATAACGGGGATTAGAGGGTGTTAGTTTGTTTCTGACTACTCGGCATAGGTACTGTTCGAAACAGTCGTGGCCAGAAAATCCCTGAACAAGCCGGAAAGTGACTCATGCTCTCAAAACGCCTCGACCATCCGTATTCCATCTGAAGGTTTGGCGAGGCGACTCTTCCATCAGGTCATACATTGCCCGCATCTTCCACTGCTCCCTCACACTCGGTGGGTGACTCCGTGTCAGGGATTAGGTCAACCCCAAGCTACCCTGCAATTGCGTGAGAAAGACGTATTTACTCGTGCGGGTTCTATGCCCTAGTCACAACTCTTTCTGATATCGGACACATAATTCGAGACCAACAAATCTGACGCTGAACTTAGAAAAGAAAAGAGCCCAAAGGTTCGAAGTGCTTCCGAGTATCGGACCCCTATTAAGATAAGATAAGATGAGATAGAAAAGAAGGTTTTCTATTAGAGTTTCTCATGTCGGAAACCAAAAATTTCTTCGCAGGACACCGTTTATGCAACGCTGAAAAAAAACATATCTCTAAGAAGACACCTTTTCTGTAATAGGTAACGTATTATCTTAAGCAATTGAACGTCGGTCAAAACAGACTCGTAAAATACAATATTCCTTTCGGATAAAGTGTCTGTTTTCTTCGAATACATGCCAAGTAGAACGATAACAACGGAATAATTTATTTATTTGTTACCTTCTTAAATTTTTAAAAGAGTTTCTGAAGTTGACGACCGCGGGAGCGTTATAATCGGTTCGTTTCTTGGATTCGTCGCGAACTTTACGCATTTACATGAATAATTACTGAGATACGCATCTGGAGTATGGAGCAGAATAAAACAGAAGGACATCTTTTCTTTAAGAGGCTACTGAGCCAGCGCGTCAAGTCAGTTTTAGATATTTGACGCCGGCCAGCACAGAACCGTGTAATGTTTTGTTTAAATAAAAGTGTATATTAAAGAAAACTCTTCACTTCAGCCTCTTTACCAAATTTGCTTATATTTTATTTTGAATTTTCCATGCGGTCAGAGATCTATGGAAAAAATCTTTTTTCCATGGTCCGATTGACTGGATAACAGAACTGGACCACCCACGGTAAGAAGCGTTTATTTAGAATTTGCCCAACATTTTAAGTAAATATTATTGACCTCGGTAAGTAATGTCCAACTTCATACTTTTTTCAGCAAATGCCCTTTTAATAAAAAAAATTCGACGACAAAAAATCAATAGAATTATAAAAATTGTATACCAAGTTCCGTAAAGATTGTTTGCAAAATTTGACTTGTACGCGAGTAGTATGTTCGGACAGAAGAAAGAAAATTTTGATCTTGATGCAGAGACATTTGTTCGCTTCACTCATTCGGTCATATACCTATCTTTTTTTGAGGCGGGACTTACAAGTTTTGTACGTTTTATAGGCGAGAAAACAGTCAATAACCAGCCGTTTAGTCGTTGGTGCGACAAGCTGTTTAGAGTTACCTATCTGTATTTTATTGATCTGTGTCAGATGCTTCTCTTTTATACAGGGCGAGTATTTCTCTCCAAGTCAAGGTATTTGGAAAATGCTCACGTTTGTTAGGAATTTCCGTGTTGTTTCTGACAAAAGACTTTGTTGGTGGCTCGTTGTTTCCGCGTTATTTTACCTAGACGGTAACTTTGTTACGCAGGAGATACTTGAAATAAGTGTTTAGTTAAAATGTAGCAGTACTTAGGTGTTCTGAGTTACGTAAACACTAAATAGTGTTTTTTTAAATTGGATTTTTGTGACGTCCTAATAATTAAAACACAAAGAGTCTGAAGACGCGGCCATTGACACTTTAGATTAGTAGTTTTAAAGATTAGAAACTCTTAAAATGAAATTCTTAAATACTTTCTGTGATACGGTAACAAATAAATAAAAAACGTACCCCTTCTTTTTCGCATTCAGATAATAAATAATCGTTCACATAAATTTCATCCAATCCGAAAACATACCAAAAAAACTTGCGCTAAAAACTCCGTAACAAGCCGTCTACGAAGAGATTAGCCTAAGCCTGCGAGATAAAAGGTCGCAGATAATCCTCGTTTGAAATTTGCAGAATACGGAGCTAGAATTTCTCTCTTGGACTTCTTATTTTGGATGGTTACTCGGGTGCTCCTGAAAAACAGATATATTTTACTAGACTCTGGTCAAAAATAGAACTAATGTAGCATTGTAATGTAGCTAATGTTTTGGTTTAAGCTAGGTATGAGTGTATTTGTCATTTCGTACTTCAATCTTCTTTCTTTCCTATTGTTAAGCTCGTTTGAACCAGAAGGTTAGTGCTGAAATCCAGCGCTGCTGAGAATTTGACCTTAATATTTGTTCTTCTTGACCGTTTCTACTTATTTCTTATGCTACTTATTTTGATTTTTGTTTGTGTTTAAACCTATGTGTTACATCTTATTATTGTTGCAGTGTCTGTGTGCCAAAATAAATGTTTCTTTCTTTCATTGAGGCTGCTGCTGTACTTAATCATTATTTACTTAATTCAATTAGAAATAAAATCGAGACGTCAGTCCACATTATTTGTAACCTATTGATAGTTGTTTTTTTCAAACAGACTCGGAACACTTACATAAATAAGATACATTCCGCGGTTTTTAACCAACTTCAAAAAAGGAATACGCAAATTCATTGACTTGGATGACTAAATAATATTATTTTTTCAATTATTTTGTTTTAAAACCAAGTTCGGGACCGTTTTCTAGATCACCTCTGAAATACGACCTATCCAATAAAAAATAATCATCGAAATTAATTCATAATTACAAACATAAAAAAAAACAAGCAGTCGAATTGAGAATCTCTTCTTTTTTGGAAATCAGTTAAAAAGAGAAATCCTTAAGCAACATTGAACCTTTTCTGACTAGCCTAAAACAACATGATTTCACATTTAAGTTTTCACCTTACTTCTAAGTACGACCCTGCTTCGATCAACCCAAACTTTTAGCACCCTAGGTTGACCGTACACAAGGGGACAACAGTATAACAACACTGAGAACGCAACGCAATACTTCTAGATTTATTTAGTACCCATAAATGTATTTCAAACAAGTTTTGTTCTACCAATATTAAAAAAACCGAAACAAGTTTTTTTTTCAAGATAGATCTACGATTGACCACCAACTCGCCTGATGTTAAGCGACGGTGTGGCCGAGGATGGAGCTTGTCAATCTAGAAAAATCAAAAGCAAAACCGACTTCAAATGAGCAACTTTGCTTAAAAACCAAACTACCTGCACTGATTTTGATGAAATTTCTATAAAATCAATCTGAAAGTAGGTATATATTTTTAAACAAAAAAGAAACGTTGGAATAGGTTTATAAATAACGGAACTATGCGATACATACAAAAATACAGTCAAACACAGACAGGCACAGATTCAAAGTTTTGGAATCATTATAATTTTAATCACCTTCATGTACGAACCGTCTCCGGCCTCCCTTTATTTTTAGGCGTCAGAAATCGAATGAATTGAATCGATGTTATTCAGAGACCAATCGAATGGAACACTTGATATTATTTGGCTCACTAAACTGTTTGATTGCCGATAAACGATAATAGAATAAAAAATATCGCTGTATTTGTTTGCAAAACTCATGAAATTTCATCGCTGCTGGACAATTTAAGATATAACAGAGGTACATTGTTTTTTTTTTTTTTGTATTTACAAAAAAAAGTATTCCTATATGTATTCTATGAGCCATCTAGTTTCCATAGTAGCTTTGGTTAGTATACTACTAGACTAGATGGCTAGATGGTGTTGTGTGAAATTTCCACCAATATTTTTTTTAATATTATAATTAAGTTGTCTAAAAGCTGCCCCTTTAGACCTCATTTAGTTTGGACGTTGCTGAATTTTGGCGCGAAATCCCTGTCGATAATTATCGTTGCCCTCAATACTTACTTTCAAAGCTACACACTTACTTATAAACCATCAAACTTCTACAAAAAAGCAACGCAACCTTTCGCAAGTGTCAAACTTTTCAACTTTAAAAGTCCCTGCGATCCCCAGAGCTCGATTCTCACGTTAGGCCTGAAAGTTAGCCCGGCTTTTGCCCATAAATTGTGCCCAGTGACATTTGACATCTCGGAAACAACCTTTGACCACGGCGCGGCAATAATTTTCCAACGCTTAGTTCGGGCTTGCCGGGTGACATACGGACATTCGCAAATTCGTTGTCAGTATGTGATGGAAATCTGATTCTACTGCTTCGAACGTACATTGGAGAAATAGATTTAGATTCATGATGCTAATATCTATATGCTAAATTGCTAATACCTAATTATAAGCTTAGAATCTAAAATTCTAGCATTTTTACCAAATTCATGGTGAAAATTAACGAGGTTATCACACATTTTTAAATAAAAACAAAAAAACACCGCCAAAAAACCGCATAAATTATTTTATGCGGTTGAAACTATAGTCGGATATTTCGGCTCAAAACAGACGTGAGTGACCCGTAGTTTTTATTTAAAAATTCATGGTGAAAGCTAACAAATCGGCTGTGTTTTTACCCGACTGCATAAGAGGGTAATGTTTTTGGAGTGTATGTATCTTTGTATGTAGGAGAGAGGTGCCATGAAGGGGACCATTTTTGTTTTAGTGGCTCTAGTGTATGAACCTTGAACGGGGAATCCAATAATATCAAAAACAGACCGGATGTAAAAAAATATGCTAATATTTTGAATGTTCTACATAATATTAATGTTTTTATGGAAAAAAACTATAATTATAAACCCTCTAAAAAGTGAAATTACATTTATGTACATATAGGTATTTTTATCTTAGTAGAAATAATTTTACCATACCATACTTTATTTTAAGAAATATGCGCCTATTTTATTACAAATCTAGTAATGTTTATTGCAATGTTGAAAATTATAAAATTACAAACAGATAATACGTTTAGCAAACGTACTACAAAATACAAATCTTACCGGCGGGCCCTAACATGCGCGCCGCGACTAAATATTCTGTAATCTTTTGTTGTCGAGCGAGAATGAGATAGATTTATAGAACTACGTAATCTTGTCACGTTCTCGCACGACAAAAAGTGTAGGCACAGAAAATTTTGTCCCGGTGTACATTATAGGCTTGCAGGACGCAGTGTAGTGTGAATGCAGTAACTTCTTTGCCACTCTAAGCTTTATATCTTAAGTTAGACCCAGACGTCGGATCCCAAATATAAGTCAACTAGAATTAACGTTCACAGTAACCTTGCTTGGCACCGGCTGCAGGATTTGCATTGTAACCATCGCTGAACCGTCTATTCTAAATTTATGTGCACACTAAATAATTTATAGGATATTTATCAGCATAAAAATATTAGCTGAACATCTTATTTCTTTAACGTAAATAAGCTTATATTTTATTATATTTTTTAATCGAAAACAGATTTGTACTTGACCATTTACTTGCCTGATGTTAAGCGGCTGTTTCGATCTGCGATGGAGCGCGCTTGCCTCGAAGGAACTCACGATTTGAAGACCCAGATTATTATCTATTCGGAAAGACTCATTTAGGGAACGTATTCCAAATTATGTAGGTACACACAATAAAGGTGGAGCTAAAACGTTTCGTTAGATTTTTTGGAATATTCACCGTAAACAATGTATTTTTTCGTTTGCCATCCTATAGAAAAAAGGGCATAGAGAAAGATCATGCAGATCGCATGCGCACATATATACCGAAATTTAGTCGATGAAACCGATAAATTAGCAACTATGCGACGATGCTTCAAACTTCGGAGCTTAGCCTGAACAAGGGAATCGTGCAAACAGTATCCTGTTTCGGAATCTGTAGTAAGTATCACAGATCAAAATTCTACACTATTTGTCCCCATCGTCGTTAGTCTTTGACAATTTAGACATCTTAGTTATAAAGTATCTTTATGTCCTGTAATTTCGCGTGTCTGCGCCTTAACCGCACAGCTTTCCTCGCTCGCCTAAGTACTTCATAAATTGTTCCGAGCGGGGAACGACCTGCGTGAGATATTATTATTAAAACAGATGATTACTTCGGGTCATTCCAATAAGTCAACGGGATTCGTCGTACCGAGAGATGGTCCGCAGCTCATTCTTAGTGTAGTACACATTAACACACATTTTAAATACATGTTATAATCTCCCCAATTTCTTACTTGACTTGTCAAGTAAGAGTATACAATTGACAGTTTTTTAAAGAAAGTCTTTTTTGTTAAAGAAACATTATTATTGTTTTAAGCAAGTTAGTTAAGTTTCCGGCACCCTGCCCTGGCAATCCTGCGCCACGCACCTCTGTCTTTTCGAAGTTATGTGCGTATTGTTGATTGCCGCCAACTTCAAACGGTGAACGAAAACATCGTGAGGAAACCTACATGCCTGAGAGTTCTCAATGATCTTGAAGATGTGAGAAGTCTGCCAACCCGCACTTGGCCAGCGTGGCAGACTATGGCCTAACCCTTCTCACAATGAGAAGATGGCCCGTTCCCAGCAGTGGGACAGTTTGTACAAACAGGGCTGATAAAAAAAAGTAAGTTAGTATAGACTGAGTGGCCAGCCCTAATGTCAGAGTTATTAAGCCGCCGATAGGCCGCTGACCTGGCTTCACAATACGTTGCTTGACATTGGTGATCGTTCGAGAACCCTAGTCAAACTACGCCACGAGCGCTATTATTGTTATGAAAATTTGCTAGTGGTCACCTACTACTTATCAGCGATAATGAGAAAGAATAATGTAAGTTTACTGAACACACTATATTACTTGCGCCAACATTTACATTTCTAAATCGACCGGTAGAACAACTAGTTGAAATCATATCAAACTACTTTCAGGAACTCAGACTAAAGTTACTATGTACTGAAGACAATTTTTAGGCTTCCGTACCCAAAGGATAAAAACGAGACCCTATCACTAAGACTTCTCTGTCTGTCCGTCCGTCCGTCCGTCTGTCACCAGGCTGTATCTCATGAACCGTGATAGTTAGACAGTTGATTTTCATAGATTTTCATAGATGATGTATTTCTGCTTCCATTATAACAACAAATACTAAAAAATAGAATAAAATAAATATTTAAGGGGGCTCCCATACAACAAACGTGATATTTTGCCGTTTTTATAGATAATGGCAAGGAACTCTTCGTGCGCGAGTCTCACTCGCACTTGGCCGGTTTTTAAATTAAACTTTAAACAGTTATTACATCTGAATGACCATAATTCCTCTATATATAATATAGATAAATAGATAGATAACACTTTATTAAAAGACCACAATACAGAAACATTAAATGCATAGAGGTAAATGCACAAAACTAGGTGTTTTAATTGGCGGCCTTATCGCTTAGAGCGATCTCTTCCAGGCAACCTTGGACGGATAGGACATATGGCAACAGATAGTGGCCCTAAAGCAAAACAATAACAATACAAGCAATATAGCAAGCAACAAACAAGCAATATAGATAAGAATATTTCACTCGGAAACAGTAATACTTGCACATCAATGGCGGCTAAGGTGTAGAAAGAAAAACATGTTTATTTTAATAAAGAAAGTATAGCCTATAGCCTATAGTATATACCTATATATATATAGAGTGTAGTAGCCTAATAAGGTCGAATTTACATTTACATTCGTCCTGGCAACACAGTTCAGGACCAGACAACATTTTTTGTGCCCCTCATACAACGCCGCTTAATATTCGACTCATATGACACAAGAGACGCGACGTGCTATGTGTGTAATACTTCTTATGTAACATGGATTTAGATATTATGGAACTGATATCCTATCCTAACTAATATCAAGGCTAGAGTGAATATATCTTCACTTTTATATATATATCTTCTAGATCGACGAGCTCCATCCTCGGCCACACCGTCGCTTAACATCAGGTGAGTTGGTGGTCAATCGTAGATCTATAATGTATAAAAAAAAACTAGCGCTTATATTAATCGCGAAAAAACGTATTGAAACTATATAGTTTTAGATTGTTAGTTGTAGGTTTAGGTTTGAGCGGCAATTGATTTATTAGTTGATTTATGGCGACATTTTGAACTTACCTAGAAAAAACTGAGTCACATAGGCATAGTGAATGATTACTCTCTGGACACTTGGTTCGACTCTAGACATAGATATAATTTTCATTTCCTTAAAGTACGCTCGCCTCTTCCATTATTTCAGTATGGGTGACCTCCACGGATATGGGCTGAGTGTTAGCGGAAATGCGGTTAATCAAAATACTAATGCTGTGTCTTGGCTCTTATTAATGTTTGACTAGAAGAGCCTTATATTGGAATCCCGTTTGTTTGGTTAGGATACAAGATAACTACTTACTGTTTGAGTTTGAGTCAATAATGTATTTAAGTTATATTCATATTCATATGTTTATTGATAAAATATTATTTTACACGTCAAGTTTTTACAAATACTAATAAAATATTAAGTACCTATAAGCTTACAACTATTTGTAAGCATAAAAACAAAACAAAGGATACTGTGTAAATCACAAAGTAAAAAAATAATTAGATTGAATATGAGACCAATCAACCAATTTTATTTATTGGTATTTTGGCTGTACGTTTTCCTAAAAATATAATAAATAAATATAATCATCATCATCATCTCAGCCATAAGAAGTCCACTGCTGGACATAGGCCTCCCCCATGGATTTCCAAAATGACCGATCGGAAGCGGCTTGCATCCAGCGTCTTCCCGCCACTTGTATGAGGTCATCTGTCCATCTCGTGGCTGGTCTTCCTACGCTGCGCTTGCCGGTACGTGGTCTCCACTCGAGAACCTTTCGGCCCCATCGGCCATCAGTTCTACGTGCTATGTGCCCTGCCCACTGCCACTTCAACTAAAATAAAAAATAAATAAATATAATAAATAATAAATATAATATCTAAAGTTTATTGCCTGTTCATGTTTAATTTGTCATTATAGTTTATAATTTAAAATTTCTTATGTAAAAAATATTAAGGTTTTAATATTAATCCGACTCCAAAAATCAGTTTTAACTGAGAATATCAAAAAAAAAAAATTATAACACGGAAAATCATTATTACACGGAAGTTTTGTTATTTTGCAAGTTTGTTGGTTTTAAGTAATCTCTGGAATTACTGAACAGATTTCGAAAATTCTGTCTGTAGTAGCAAGCTACATGATCGCTTAATAACTCCTTGGTTCCAGCTGACAGTAATTGACTGGTAACTATAGTTACGAGTAAATTGCACTCAATACGCCGAAGGACCTGGAAATTTGAAAAGGTCAACAAAGTACCTACAAGCCTAACTATTTATGAGTTGAAACAGACAAAAAAATCATTAGATAAAAAGAAACAACAAAATCGGTTAAAGCTTAGTGGTATAACGATTTTCTTACATTTGTTTGGAAGAGCTCGAGACAAAGTTTCTCTTAAACATACAACACATAACTCCAAATAAATAGAGAGGTCCGTGTATTTGATTCCAGATCCTATGGATCGCAATTCAGACGATCTTCCAACTAGGGTGTAACAACTTCTACCAACTAAAGCACATACTGCCTTACCGAAAAACGTTACCTAAATGTAAACAATGCTTAACATATTTTGTCAACTTCTGGCTAACACGTAATGACACTTATTACTTTACAGGTACTTTTTTCTATTTTATTTTATTTTTCTATTCTCTCTTTCTTCTTTTTGTTAAACACCCCGCATTATTATCATTATATCTCCATCCCAAATTGGCTTGAAAGAGATCGCTATTAGCAATAAGGCCGCCTGTTATTTCAGTAGCATGTAAGCCCCTTTTTGCCATGTAATTTGTGTTTTAAGGTGTATATAATAAATAGTTTATCTATCTAATTACAAAATATATATATATATATATACGTATGTATTCTATCAGCCATCTAGTTACCATATTACAAGCTTTGCTTAGTTTGGGCTAGATGATGTTGTGTGAAATGTCCAATATTTATTTATCTATTTTTGGTAAAGATATGATCAGAAGTGGAATAAATAAAACCGGCCAAATGCGAGTCGGACCTGCGCACGAAGGGTTCCGTACCATTATCTATAAAAACTGCAAAAAAATCTTAAAAATCACGTTTGTTGTATGGGAGCCCCCCTTATATATTAATTTTATATTGATTGAATTATCTATGTTTAAAGTAAATAACATAACTCAATATTTAGTGAATATTTCAAGCGTCTACCTGTCACCGTTATCAATATCGAGCAAAAAAAACACGTTTGTTGTATGGGAGTCCCCTTAAATATTTATTTTATTCTATTTTTTAGTATTTGTTGTTATAGCGGCAATAGAAAAATAAAGAAAATTTCAACTGTCTAACTATCACAGTTCATGAGCTACAGCCTGGTGACAGACGGACGGACGGACGGACAGAAGCGAAGTCCCAGTAAAAAGTAAACAATTCAAATATCACCAAAATTATTTAATTCCAATGAAAATAATACGCGCACCACACACGTATGTCCTGCTCGACACTGCGCGTGTCCTTTAAGGTCTACGCAGTCTGGTTCCTCGCGATCCTCGTTCCAACGGGACAGTGTTGAAAGCTATGACGTCATTTATAGGCAGTTGCAGCGTTCTCTTCAGTTTCTTGTTCAATTTAGATTTTTACAGCTAGTCAATGAAAGTGTATTACTAAAAAAAGTTTGTCTAACATATTTATTTACTAAATTAAGCTACCCAGCATTATCACCGTCAAGCTTGGCATGCTTAAAGTGTAGGGTGAAGCGGTGACTTATCGAGCAGAAGTTTTATAGCTATAATGACTTTTTGAACAGTTCAGTTGACTAAAGTACAACAATACAATATTATTTAATATTTTGACATTACAATTTTATATTATTTACTACTTATTATTATGATTTTTTTAAACCAATAATTGATTTATAAAAATTCTATATTATATAGAAATTAACATGTAAATGAGACTGACGCATTAAATGAATATGAATACTAAATTACTCCATCAGTATACTAGTTCGACTCGATTGGTACAGGACCAGCAGTGGGTCAGAATAGGTTGTGAATGGTGATGATGGTGATGATTATGATGATGATGATGATACCAGCTCGATAGTTAGTTAACAGGCGCTTTGTACTCCAACTTGCATTACTACAGCGAGTTTACTAAGCAAAGTTTGGTTAACAAACATAACATAAACATGAACATGAATTTGAAACGCTTTGATTTAACTTGAGTGAAATCCTATTTGTGTACAGACTTACCTGAACGGGTATGATTTGAGCAAATGAAGCTTCTAGGAGAAAAATATAATCTTAAAATAAAATAACAATTAAAATATGTATAACTCGTCTCGCTTGCGCGGTCATTATTTACAACTAATCATTACTAATTACGAATACATTTCAACATCAACGAATATCTAAAGATGATGCAACAATGTTTCATAAATACCTTATGTAGCATGGAGCAGCCTGTATAGGGTTGCTTAATAGAAACGGAGCAACCGGTAAGTAAGTTCGTATCGACTGAGTGGCCAGCCTTGGTGTCAGCGGTCTGTTCACGCAACGGTGGAATGACCCCACTATAAATTTACTTATCCTGTTTTTAGGGTTCCGTACCCAAAGGGTAAAAACGGGACCCTATCACTTAGACCTAAGACTTCGCTGTCTGTCCGTCCGTCCGTCCGTCCGGCCGTCCGTCCGTCCGTCTGTCACCAGGCTGTATCTCAGAACCAAGATAGTTAAAGAGTTGAAATTTTCACAGATGATGTATTTCTGTTGCCGCTATAACAACAAATACTAAAAAACACGCTTGTTGTATGGGCCTCCCATACAACAAGCGTGATTTTTTGCCCGTTTTTGCTCGATATTGATAACGGCAATAGGTAGACGCTTGAAACATTCACAGAATATTAAGTAATATTTTTACTTTAAAAATAAATAATTAAATTAAAATAAAATTAATATTTAGATGCGATTTAGAGCTCCCCTAAAAAAAACGTGAAATTTATCCGTTTTTATAGATAATGGTACGGAACCCTTCGTGCGCGAGTCCAATTCGAACTTGGCCGGTTTTTTTAGCATATTATATTTAATATACAAACAAGTATTATACATTAAAAGAAAAAAATACCCGACTGTAGAAAAAAAGAAGCCGTTTAGGCTGTAGGTGATCATATAGAAACATACATATATACATACCCACATGTATATTCATATATACAAACATACATACAATCAAAAAACATAATCCTCCTTCTTACGCAGTCGGGTAATTAGAAATTAGAAATAATCGAGTGTATAAATGACGGAGCTATGAATTAACAAAAAAAAAACGAATTGAAAATCTCGTCCTTTTTTGAAGTGGTTAAAAAGTAAAATTAACTTTTCACCATTGCGTAGGTAAAATTAAGGAACGTAGTACAAGAATAGAATTAGTAATAAAAAATACTTTAGATAAGCAATTAGGTATATTTTCAGTAAATAATTCTAAAAAACCTCTCACAAAATGTTATTCATTTCTTTTCAAGGTAGTGAAATACCATATGTCAAAATTATCATTTTTCATGTCCGTGTTATTCCCGTGACGGTGGGTTAGTGAAAGATACAATAATAAAACCTATAGCTCGCATACTAGTGCAAAATACAAGGTGTTCCGTAACTTGGTAACATAAGTGCCAAAACTTGTCGAGACAATTTCGAAGGTAGTTACTTTTTATGAGAGTTCAGGTAATCCAGATGGGACCGAGAGCTAATTTGGCTCGAGTTCAAAGTGATAATTATCTAATTAGGGAATAGAATTAAAAGCAATAGTTACTTACGTAATTATTTCGTAGAAAATGTAACGCCTTTAAGACTTTAAGGGGTTACTTGTTTCATTTACAAATATTGCGTATAAAATTATTCATCATCATCATTTGAGTCACAAGAAGTCCACTGCTGGACATAGGCCTCCTCCAAGGATTTCCAAAAAGACCGATTGGAAGCGGATTGCATCCATCGTCTTTCTGCAACTTGTATAAATTTATTACCTATAGTGAATTTATAAGAAAATATAGGCTAAGAATTGATAAGCTTCTTCTTTTCTAAATTTGGTTAAAAAGAAAATTTGAATGTAAATCATACCTATTATTATACTCTAATTATAATAATGTATGCCAACTAAACAATTTTAATAGAAATGTTTAGAAAATTAAAAATATGTATCTACTGCCTAGTGAATAGGAGCAAAAAATTCAAAATAACCTGAGATATAAGTGTAGCACCTCTACGCTAGTGCTACGAAACTACGTGAATCTACAAAAGCTCTATAAAAAAGCCTTTCATCGAACGATTTATATATACTAACTTTCATCTCACTATTTACTTTCCTATCAAACAATCGCCTTTATATAATAATAGTAATAGAGTTCTTTTCACAAATGTTATTATTACACTCCGTCTATCCAGTTACCTCTGTTAATAAGACACGGTAGAAAATTACAAGTTGTTACGTAGAATAACAAGGAACCTGCAACTCACTCAAAGACAGACAAACCGACTGTTATCTAAGAAATGTATTTCTCGCAAGGAGCTTCAGTGTTGGGAAATTATCCGGAATAAATTTTCACGACAACAGTTTCCGTTTAAAATCCCGGATGAAAAGAGAAAATTGAAAGAGCTAATTTCGTTTAATATTCAAAAGAATTTCTACAAATTATAGTTGAAAAAAGTATAGTTTTTCTATGAAGTAAAATGTGGTTAATTTTAACATCGGTCTTTACTGGTAGTAATTCATATTTGTTGAAGATAATTTTATAGATTAAAAACAGAAAAACCAACTTGAAATACGCAATTAGATTACGTGGATGATATATTTTTCCAGTTATTTTGTTATAAAATCATTGTAATTAACCAATTTTGATTTCATTTTCTGGATATAAAAAATAAGACAAACCATGTATTATTATTTTAGTAGGATAAATACTTAACCGGCAAAAATCCCAACCGGCAAATCACAACCCCCTACATCACTATTCAGTAATAATTCAGCGAACTACATATCTCGCGAACCTACGCTGGAGATAGAATATTTAAGTGGGTATCTCATATTTCTTGAATTGGCGCCGGCCAAATGTATTATGAAGGACCCCTTATTAACTTGTTTTGGGAGATCTTTTCACGTTATTTTCTTTGCTCAATACCGCTTATAAATCATCTTTGTGAGCCGTATCGCAGGACAATATAATGAATTTTTAAAGGGTTTTATTTGTTTTCTGTTGTCTAGTCGAAGATGATGGCTAAGAAAATATTTATGAAATGAAATTTATGAAAATAAACTTTGATCAAATTGTAATTTTTGTCGAAAATTTGTGATATTATTTTCTAATTTCCTAAACGATTTTTTTATAAGTTCATTCAGTCATTTTATATCTTCAAAAATGTTAGTATGCGTGAACGAGATGGACGATATGGTCGAACTACAGACTCTTAAATTAACCTACACAGAGCATCTCGTTCTATGGTATAGATCTCATCTCTACTGATGCGCAACAAAATTGTCTGGTCAAGTTATGAGGTAATTATTTACTTAATGTAGCATTTCTTTTTGTTTTTGGGAAAAAGTTGTTTGTTGAGAAAGGGAGAAAGACGGTTTGTTTTGACAACAAAGGGACGGCGCTAACGGTATACTATATCATTAATTGCCAACGGCAGGTACGCGGCGGGAGATTTAAATTTAAGTTATGTTGTCCTTGTAGCTAACTCGAGAAAATTGTAAGTAATCACAACGTTTGCGATAATTTAATATTATTTTCTATATTATTATCAGACTAACAATCAATACTTAATGCGTCTCGTTGCTTAGATACCTCGAGAAGTTGCAGGAATTAGTAAAATAGATTTCTAGGCTAATATAAATAACAAGATGTATTATTGGTAAACAGAATGGCTTAATAATAATAAAGAATTATATTAAATTGTCACAACCATTATGATCAATATCAATAGATACCTAACTTGGCTACAAGGATAAAGAATCTGTTTGAAATTTTAAATTCCTACCGCATGTGTATTGTCCCATCTTAATGTCTTCTGTGGTTATACCAAAACTACAGAACGCATTTGGCTTCCCATCATCTTGTCCAGTCGGATAAAAATGGTTTTAGTCAAGAAAAATAAGTCTGGAATGGAAGCTATTCAATTTTATGCTGATATATTGAGTTCTATCAGTTGCTTGGTTATAATTATTCTTACAACAAGAAGGGCCGTGTATCTGTGTACCTGTCTGTGGTATTGTAGCTCTCAATCAGATGGTCCGATTTTGATCTAGATCTTTTTTTAATATAACTTATTGAAAGTGTTCTTAGCCGTGTTTCATCAAAATCGGTTCTGCCGTTTTTTAATGCCAAGGGTTTTTAAGTCTTCTAAACTTACTTGTTTTTGGTACAATTTAATACAATACAAAATTGCAATATTTTCGCAATATCAACTCGTTTGTCGGCTGATAAACAGAGACCCTCTATCAAGCGGTAGAAACACTAAACGAACCGACTACGTGTACTCTCGGAGACCGCATCGGTGTGGCGACACTTCCGATTCTACGATACCACAGTTAACAAAATGCAGACGAGACAAGTAAATAAAATTCAGAAGGAGCGTTTTGGTTGGAACGTGGATTTGTAGTAGATTTGTTACACAAATACTTGGGAATGAAGACACAAGACTCGAAACTCAATACACGGGACTCAAGACTCGAGAATCAAGACACAAGACTCGGGACTCAAGACTCGGTGTCGGTGCCGTGCTGTCAAATTATGACAGCAAAGAAAACGATTCTCCTTAAGGACGAGAAGTAGTGTTTTCATTCCTGTGTAGTATAAGCAACTTCAAGCTTATTTTCCAAGTATGATAGATGAAAACGTCAATAATTTGTTGATCGAGAGAACGAAAAACTAAAAATTTCTGCTTCGACTGGCAAGATTTGGTTTCATCTGTGTTGTGTTTATATGCAGGTCGTACTTTTAAACTAATCTTAAAGAAACTTGATATATTAGTTCTTCATTTTTATTACCCGACTGCAGAAGAAGGAGGTTATGTTTTTCGGGTGGATGCATATATGTGGGTATGTATGTTTGTTTTTATTTTACCTCTCACAGCCTAAGCAGATCACAATAAATAGAAATTGCAATTGTTTCTTCAGTGACAATATAGTGGTATTACTGTTATAATATTTTTCTGTACAACCACGTCGCAGCTAGAAGCAAATCGAATCAATCGGGATGCGACGCAAACATTTTCACCATATTTCTTGGGAACACGCAAGCCAGACGTGATCTATTCCCAGGGAGGATGCTGGAGCTTCTGTTTGACGTAAATACTGAATACTGACTTTACATTGCATTGCAGCATTTATGCTGACTTGTTAAACATTAGCAATATTCAAGGGCATGTATTTAACATGTGAGTGGTCATATGAAACATACAAAGAATAAATGAAAATAATAAAAAAAAAAAAATAGGATAACCCCTATACGGGAACCCCGAAAAAGATTCCCGAATTTATGGACGCCGTCACGCACTCTTACGTGGCGAGCGAGCGCAAGTCACTAGATAGTATGTAGGAAGGTAGGTGTAGGTAGGTACATTGCGCAGTGATTTGCATGTACTTCGACGCGCGTTGTTTGAGTGCTCGTATTTTTGTGTTTGCTCAGGGTAATTAGGTCAAATATTAACCACATATTTTGTTTTAAAAACCAAATCACTCAACCGATTTTGACGAAATTTCTGTAAAAAATCTGAATCCTTAAATTTCTCATTCCTCATTTTTCAAAACAATTCATAAATGACGAGTTATGAGGTAGCAAACAAAAAAATCAGTCGAATTGTTAACCTCCCCTTTTTTTAAGTTTGTAAAAACATATCATTCAAACTAACAAACCCACGTATTTTAACCGACTTTGAAAATGAGGAGGTTCTCATTCCATTTTTTTTATATTAGTCATTTCGATCATTTCGCAAATCTTGAATTTATTTTGATGATTATATTTTTTTATTTGGTGGGTCTTCAGTAGTAGCCGAATATAAATTTTATCAACATCGATTCAGTACTTTGGTTTAACAAAAAAAAAACTGGAAAAATAATGTACTCCAAGTAAACAAAATTGCATATTTTGAAGTCGTTTGTTTCAGTTTTTTTATGAAAATATTTTTTAAAGACATTATATATTTATAAGAACATACTTTTGTAAACAAGATACTAAAAATAAGTCGTTCAAAAAATAGTTACCAGAATAAAACACCTTCACCCTTCAGCTTAACGTATGTACCTAACAAAAAACGCTCGATTTAGTATGATGCTTATTCGGTCCAACAACACGAAAAATAATATCTCTGCCCATTTATTAAAGACCGTTCCTGAAGATTGTACGCACCTTTTTCCATCTTTGGTCCGTTTCTCAGGAGAGGTCATTATTCCGTGGCCCATTGAAGGGACAATCCGGCCCTTGAGGACCCAGATTGGGACCCTTGGACTATCGGGGACCAACTTGAATGGTCACGTAGTCTTTATTTGGCAAACGCAATAGGAATGGTCTTGTTGACTGAAAGTAAGAAGGCATAGAATTGGTAATGGACGTATAACTCCTCAGATATCTGTTTTCAATGGCGCATCGGAAAGGTTTGTGACGGGGTTACGAGATGGGATTTGTTTCAATTCCTTTAGCTCAGTTAAAAAGATACATATATTTTTAACAGTCTATTATACATATGTTTTACAATTATATTAATATACATACAGGATGGTGATTTACTGTATTCAGCAATGGGGTATGTAAAGTCAATTTTAAGTATCTATTTTATGCTTTTATTTGAAATGTTGAACTAGTTTACCATATTTTTTGGGTTCAGTACCTCAAAAGGAAAAAAACGGAATCCCTATAGGATTACTTTGTTGTCCGTCTGTCCGTCCGTCCTGGGGCCCAATTCAGTTATTCAAGACCGCTCCATAGCCGAACCATATGTGGAGCGTTTCCCGTCGGCCGCCATAGTTTTTTTGATTCAGTCACTTTTATGTCATACAATTGACACATTTGATGAAACGTAACACGTCCTTCACTCGTTACTAAATCATAAAATGATAGCAGCCGACAGGAAATGCTTCGCACAAGGTTCAGTTACGGATCGGTTTTGAATAACTGAATTGCCCCCCTGGTGTTATTTATCTCGGGAACGCGTGAAGGTATAGTGTTGAAATTAAAACCATTTATGCAGATCCGTAGTTTCTTGCTGCAGAAAGAAAAATAAAATATCTCAGTTTTTCGTTAAAAAAAATTACAGCCAAATATGTCGTAAAAAAAGGCAAATTTCGACACTCACAAGGGAATCAAAACCTATGGGGTACTTCCCGTTGACCTAGACTTATGAAATTTGGAAAGAAGCATTATGTTATAGTACACATATGAAAAAAAAAACGAAAACTGGATATTTTTAATTTAATCACAAAAAAAGTTTCTTTATGCAAGGAATGAGGGTCCAATTTTAAAGTTAATTAACTGTATCATGTGGGGTACCATATGAAAGAGCTTAATTAGCATAAGTTAAAACAGGTTTTGAAATATTTTTACGATGTATATTTTTCGGTTTATGAAGGAAAATATAAAAAATATATGATTTCCCCCTTTTATCTACTGGTTTGTACGGAACCCTGGGTGGGAGAGCCTGACTCAGACTTGTCCGGTTTTTGTAATTGATGTTGTTTTTATATTTTAGTAATTTATTAAAGTTTTGTAGTGAGGAGTGTGGGACGTGTAAAAGTTATCCTATACTTTGGAGCTTACAGATTTACGACAAGCTCCTTGTAAAAGTGAAAAAATAATACTAAATATAAAATACCAAAACAGTGGCAACAGTGACAATAGCTTTATTTTATTATGGAAACTGGCGTGGTTTTCACACATTTTAAATAAAAACTACGGGTCACTCACGTCTGTTATGAGCCGAAAAATCCGACTATAGTTTCAACCGCATTCGGTGCTATTTTTAAAAAGTGACAAAAACACAATAAAGATTAATCTAACGACATATAGTTTAACAAATTTGGCGTAAACATTTCACTCCAGAGTCCAAAAAGCAACAAATAATATATAGATATACATGGATAAGTACAGGACACAAATATAATATATAATATCTAATAATCCACATAACCCTTCCTTGCGTTTCGTAGGTAGGTCAAAACAATAACCCAAGACGATTCTTGTCGAGTGAATTTTAAACATCTTACTGGTACACTGATTTACATATGAAATAATGAGTGAATTTTAAACATCTTACTGGTACACTGATTTACATATGAAATAATCTATGAAATGGAACGAATTAACTTTTGCGATAAGTGCTGTTACCAGGCGTTAATGAGGCGAAAGAAATTATGGTTAAAAAAAACTATAAAAAAACTCGCTTTATTTTCAAAAATATATCTGAGCATCTGATCTATATTATCAATCGATAATGTTCCTTTTTACTTCATATAAAAGGGTCTAAAGTATGTCATTTAAGCCCAAGAGCTTTACGGTATGGGATTTAATTACCTACCTATATCACAATGAAACATAATGTGATTTGAATGTGGAACCTAAGCCTATTGGATCGTCTACGTCTCAACTAACTCAAATGAATACTTCAACCATACAAGCCCGCAACAAAAAGAACAAGTTCTAAAATGGATCTGGCAACCGAGAAATAGAACATAAAAAAGAAACCAAACAGGTACGAATACTGCAACCAAAGAGGATGTAATACGCTACAAGCGCAACATATTTTGATGATTTCTTGATATTGTACTGAGGATGTTTTATTACAATTTTACTATGGGAAGCTTGAGCTTGACCACCGATCTCGCTGGTATTAAATGACGTTACGATCTACGATGCAGCACGCTTGCCAAGAAGAACCCTGTTTTACTTGCGATTTACTTGTTTTACGAAAAACGTCTATAGTTATATATCTAGTTATATATATTGTATATATTGTATTGAATCTACATTTTATATGTAGATTCAATACAATTTCTTTATATTTTCTCGTAGTAGGTTTAAAAAGTAGATTATGCACGTCGGGGATAAAGGTGTTTTTGTTTTCAGCGAGCTTGAATCCCTTGTTACACTTCGGATTCCAGTCTTTTTAAGTTAATTTAACTCTTAACACCATCGTTACGCTCGGATCCTGATTTACACTGGGGATTCAATATGTCGCCCGTGACATAATCACTACTTTATCCCCTTGATACATAATCTATTATTATTTAAAACAGCCGAGTATGACAATTCTGACTTTATCCACGTAGAGAAAATTAGCAATTCAATAATATTAATCAAAACTCACGTGTAAGTAATCAAATTATGTATATTAAAAGAAAAACAATATACCCGACTGCAGAAAACCAGTTTTTGCAATTTACCTTACGATCTATCTACGCTTAATACGCTGTTGAGTGCACTTTTTTTCTGAAAAAAATAAAGTAAAATCGCTGCAAAAGATAATAAATGCGTATTCTTTAGAAAAAATCTAGTAAAATCACTTGTTTATTACGAAATAGTTCGTTGGAGGTTACGAAAAACTACATTTTTTTTTATTACAATAAATTGGAAAATTTTAAGACGTATCTAATGACACCTCACACATCAAAATCGGTCAAGTCGTTTAGGCTGTAGGCTTTCATTTACATACATACTTACATACATACATAAAAACATGCATACACTCTTAAAACATAACCCTTCTTCTTACGCAGTCGGATAAAAATAATATAAATAAAATAACCTTTTCTTTCCTCAGTCTTAAAATTATTAAATAATTAAACAATAATATGCTTTAAAATATTTTATTTCATTTCGAATATAGATTCACTTAACATGGAATAAACTAGTTAGGATAATATTGTAACACAATTGCGAAAGGCAAGCAGACGAATATGTAAATATATAAAATAGCAAGCGTAACAAATAACTCGGCACTCATTACGTGTTGCGTACGTTATTTACAAATTGATAGCTATAGTTTTATTAGTTGTATTTAAGCGAAGTTTTTTTTTTTAATGATTTAGAGCTATTTATAATTTATCCTATTTAGTTTTACGGATTTGTTTAGTAAAAAATATTTAAGATTTCTTTTGAAGAGTGAAACTGATTGTATGTCTTTTATATCTTCTGGTAGATTTATATATCTCATTGTAGATTTGAGCTCCTTCATATTCAAAAATTACCATAATTTTTAATTCTTGGTCTTTTCATTGGAGATATGTCATTGCGATATGAATTTGAGATTTTATATTAAAAGTAATTGATGTGTGTTTGCTTTGTTTCAAAAAATGTCTTACAAGTACTTTTGTTCATTTATATTGTATTTGTACATTTGATTTAATGTCATCAGTTTGGTTTCTTTATATACTGTAGTTGTAGGGGTTAAATAATTTAAGTGGAAAAGTACTTTAACTAGTTTATTTTGCGTTCATTAAAGCTTATCTAAATTCGTTTTGGCGGCTGATCCATTTATAATATACTTCTATTAAATATAGCAAGTTCTGTTCGTTAACTTATATATAACTCATTAGTAAAGTTCCAACTTTACAAATGAGTTATGTTTATGGTAACGAACAGATTTAGAATAGCAACGAACATTGTCCGGACAATACTAATGATGGAAGAAATTTTTGAGCGAATTTTACCTATGTCTGGTTTCCATGTAGGTAAGGTTATCAAGTATGAGGTCGAGATATTTGCCTGATTCTATTTTGCGTAATGGTTCATTATAAATATATAACGGCGGCTATGTGTGGCGGGTCACCCTCTTCCCTAAGATATGGTTGAGGAGGGCGGTGGCTGGCACATGCGTCATACTCGTGATCGGGTGCTGCTTGCGGGTCGCTGGTCTGCTCATGGTATAAACACAATATAGTAATATGTTAGGTAAGTTAAAAAGAAAAGTCTTATCTTCCCGTAACAATGTACAAAAATACAAAGGTCACAGACCCCGGTGTCTGTGGAGCTAAAAATTAAATAATAATAATATAAAATATATATATATATAACGGTGTCAGATATTACTTTGTTTTAGCCCTGAATATCATGTAATTTGTTTTTGATATGTTTATAGTATATAGTACTTAGGTTATGCATAAACCAGTCACTTAAGTGTAAAATAAAGTAGTGTAAAATACTTAGTTATTCCGATTAGTTCTACTGGTATGGTAATTACGAGAAACACGGCGTACATTTGCATTTAAAAGCCATATAGATTATTAGTTCTCAAAACTGTTTTAGATACTGTGAAAATAACATCGTGGTTCAAGTGAGTTACATTAAAATACTATTTAAATTGCAAATAAATAGTTAAAATTTGTAAAATTCGTAATAAATACACTTTATATTTAGTTCTTATTTTCACTTTTTATTTCTATTACATAAATAATAGTGTATTTACCTTCCTTTATTTGTATAAAAAAAAAAAAAAAAACTACAATTGTTCTTATTTGACGAAACTTATAAAAATACAATTCATACAATTATTTGACGACGAAAGGAGAACTATATTGACATGAAGTTAAAATGTATACAATTGACATAAATAATTGACGACGAGCGGATTTATTGTATAATGTATGGAAAATTTATATGAAATAACAATAATAGCATGACAATTGTAAATGTTTGATAAATGTAAAAACTATGTAGATGAATAAAGGCTAATAATAATTTGTATAATAGTGTATTATCTTATCTTCCTAATATGATAACTCTGTCTCTCTGTCTGTTTGTTAGTTTTCACGGTCAAATGGTTGAACCGATAGTTTTGATTTATTGATTTATTTATCTCTTTCTTCTTTCTTCTTGATTTATTTCAGAGATAGCTGAGGGCCTGTAGACAGATATATGTTACATTTCAGAGATAGCTGAGGGCCTGTAGACAGATATATGTTACATTTCAGAGATAGCTGAGGGCCTGTAGACGGATATAGGTTACATTTCAGAGATAGCTGAGGGCCTGTAGATGGATATAGGTTACATTTCAGAGATAGCTGAGGGCCTGTAGACAGATATATGTTACATTTCAGAGATAGCTGAGGGCCTGTAGACAGATATAGGTTACATTTCAGAGATAGCTGAGGGCCTGTAGACAGATATATGTTACATTTCAGAGATAGCTGAGGGCCTGTAGATGGATATAGGGTACATATCTACCCAAGTGAACCCACGAGGTCCAACCGGTTACGAATAATTGTATAATTTTTACGATATGATTAAACATTTCAAGTCTCATGGCTCAGTGGTAGTACGCCTGCCTTCTGAGCTATAGATCGTGGGTTCGATCCCCACCCAGAGCAAACATTTGTGTGATAAGCATGGATGTTTGTTCTGCGTCTAGGTGTTTATATGTACGTATTTAAAAAAACGGGCCAAGTTCGAGTCGGACTCGTGCACGAAGTGTTCCGTACCATTATCTATATAAACGGCAAACAACTCACGTTTGTTGTATGGGAGCCCCCCTTATATATTAGTTTTATTTTAATTAGTTATTTATTTTTAAAGTGAATAATATAGCTCAATATTCCGTGAATATTTCAAGCGTCTACCTGTTGCCGTTATCAATATCGAGCAATAACGAGCAAAAAAACAAACACGTTCGTTGTATGGGAGACTCCTTAAATATTTATTTTATTATGTTTTTTTTTTATAATATTATTTCTCATCATTAAATTCTTCTTTTATTTATTTATTCATTCGTAGCTAGTTATGAAAAACAGTTACGAAAATGGACCAAACCAAACAAATAAGGTCAAGGAGAGATTTTTTGTAGTAAATAGATCTACGTTTGACCACCACCTCGCCTGATGACAAGTGAAGTTGTGACCGAGGATGGATGTTCTCAGGAAACAGAGAAGGAGGCAGTTCCACTCCTGTGCAACTGCACAGGAGTGGAACTGCCACCTTCTCTGTTAACTGTTAAGAAAATTGTTATTAAAATGAATGTACCGGTGTTTTGAAAAACATTTGACACAATTTCATAATGATATAAAATCGAAGTTTTTTTAACTTTACACGCTCAAACGTCTGAACGAATTGTTATGAAAAGTAGTATAGAGATAGCTGTGGACCTGGAGACGAACATAAGCTACTTATCATCATCATAATCATCGCCGTTTTTCATAACCATGCGGGTAAAACCGCGGAACGCAGCTAGTTTATAAATCGGGGATTATTGTGAATCTATGTTTTTTAGGAATTTTCCTATTATAATTTCAAAGAATCCCTCAAAGTGCATTTAATGTGATCAGCTCCATACAAACGGATTTATTTTTACTAGACTATTATGATAGAATTAATTCGTGTAGATAGTATGTGTCTCGTTGACCACTGTTCTAGGAAACCCTGTGTTACAGCGGTCAACGATTCAACTTCGAGTCATTTTCCAATTATCAGCCTTCCCGAAAAAACTTCGATCAACGTCTCAAATTCATGTCTTCCTTTCGCAAGTGCTATTACGTGTCAGCGAGAAGTTAACAAATCATGTTGAACACTGCTCGAACCCGAACAACTCTTTCAGGGAAGACTCAATAGCTTTATTTTACAATTATTATTAAGGCAATTTAAATAGCATACAAACTTAGTTCAATAAGTTACACATCTTGATGTTTGAAGTTTCAGAATATTACATAATAATAATTATTATTATTGGATCAAGGGTTGGATTCAGAATGCGGTCGTCCTAGACACGGCAAGAATTGTCAGGAGGTTTCTGAGTCTGTAACCCCTACCGCCAGCAGCTTAGGCCCTGCCCCGCTGCCGGCGGCACTCTAGGTTTAAGTTTTTATAAAGTTTTATTGTTTTTCATATAAATATTGTAAAAACTTAGGCTTAAAATCAGTAAATAAATATGTGGATAATAATTAAAAAAATAAATGAGACCCCTGACCTCCAGCTTGCCTTAATTGGCCGGCTAGATGGTGGAAACAGCAAGAGCTAAGTACCTAAGCTCGAGGGTGGAAGTGTTAAAGGACATAACGCCGCTAGTAGCTCTTAGTGAACGCGCAGCACACCTCTCGACACCCTTAGCCACCCACACCGATGTTGCTTCTCCGGCGCCAATATGCGGCGCCACTATGGGGGGGGCCCCCCATAGTGGGTGGTGAGTCATCACCTGCCTAGGTATTTTTGCATGATGAGACAGAATTGGCAGGTGCCGTTTTCTCATCCTGGTGCTCTCACACAGACGTACTTCATCTTACCTGCTGTGTGAGAGCATCAGCCTATAGCCTAGTTTTTAAGTCACTAACATTCCATCATAATAGCCAAGATCTGTCAAACTACCTATTGTACAATAATCCATTCATAGTCCATCCATATACCCAAACTGTATTTTTTATTTTACATTTGCAAAAGGGCCTCTCAGTGTTGGTTCCGGCCCCACTGATGCCTTTCAAAGGTCCAGGCTAGACCTGTGTATAAATTGAAATAAATTGTTATAATAATGATGCCCATCAAAGGACCGGGCTGCGACCCGAGATTTAAATTAAATAAAGAAGAATAATAATAATGTTACAATAGGGTTACAATGATTCATTGTTTCAGAATGAAGTGTATACTAGCCTTATTGGTATTGGCGACTGTCATGATAGCTGTCCTTGGCATTGTATGCACCCCAAACTACTGCGAGAAAGTAGATTGCACTGTGACTTCAGACGAATGTACTTCCAACGAGAAGTACAAAGAATCGGGAAGTTTTTGCGGTTGCTGCGGAATATGCGTCACACAGCTTGGTAAATTTTAATTTTAACTTTTTAACTAATAATAGATAATTATAGTTTAAAATACAACTTCAAAATGCTTAATATACGCATATATAAGTATATGCGACTTGTTATTCACTTTTCTACAGGCGCTTGGATGATATTTTACCAGTTAATTTGTTATAAAAACCAAAGTACTTCATCGATTTTGATAAAATTTATATGGGACCACCTCTGTATAATCTACCAAATACAAAAGAGTCATCAAATTCAATGAACATTTGGCTGAGTAATCGGCGAACAAACATAAAAAAATATACAGACCTAATTGATAACTCCTTCTTTTTGGAAGTCGGTTAAAAAGCGAAAGTACCTCTCTCTCTCTCTCTTTCTCTCTCTCTCTCTCTGTGTACCTCTCTGTTTCTTACTTTACACGACCAACGGCGAAACCAATAGGCTTGTATCCACTAATAACAAAGTGCTTGGTTTATAGTTTCTAATTATAAATGAATAGACGTAGATAAGAAAAAAACAGTCTATTTCTCATAAAAGTTAAAGATTATTAATATTTTTAGAAAATAAATTCGAAATAAATAGGCATTAATTGACGTGACAGCGAACATCAATCAGAAAGTGTTACGTCACGCCACGTAATTTGTTGTTGACGTTTTCCTACAGCTATGGTTACTGAGTAACCATAGCTGTAGGAATACGTCCGACGAAAACGTGGGAGTAACCGTTACTCCATATTGTTTTGACACTTGACACAGATGTAAACAGTTTGATTTTGCAGACTGTGACGTCATTCAAGACGCCATGACACTATTCATCGTTTTCAAGGGAAATCTATATTGTTTTTTTTTTTTAAATATAAAATACTTAATGTAAATATTACTTTTTCTTTAAAATATAGGTTTTTTGGGATAAAATAGATATTAAAGTATATAATTTGAAGTAATAAGTTGACTAAATTTAGTCAACTAGCATATTATTATAATATTTGGTACATCTAGATCTAGAGACCCTGAAGATATTTCTACCGTCGTGAAAAAGATTAAGGTTAACAATTTAGCTATATTTCTTTTCTATTTTGCTTAAAAGGATTTACTTTCAGATTGGTCCCATAGAAATTTCATCATCATTGGTTCTTAAAACAAGATTGCGCATTTTGAAATCGATTTTTCACTTGTTTTAAACTATATTTGTCATCATTAACTAAAAATTTCCAACATTTCGAGGCGAAACTGAAAGACACAGCTAGTATAATACATAATAGATATCGTTAACAGATTCATAGAGAAGAAAAAAACCTAAATCAAGGAGGATATTTACTTTAGAGGTCTGTACCTCAAAATAAGAAAGGCATCCTTATGTTAAACATGGACCGCATTCCTTGATTTGTTCCATGATCAAAAATGTCGTAATGGAATACACTGCAAATAAAGACATCGTTCAACTCATGAGATTCATCTTCACCCCGCGAATGTCATAGACTACCTACATATTTTTGTAATAAATACCACTCTCGCAAAAATAAAAAATTGCACCATGTACGTCCGTCCGTTCGCAGCTTATCTCGAAGACTGTAAGTTGTAATTTCATATGAGTATGCATTTAAATTACGCCAACAAAATGTTAGAATAGAATCTTGAAAAAAATAATTAAACATTGGGGGTGTGCGAAAAGTATTTTCAATTTAGTGATCCGTTTGCGAAATATATATTTGATTTTTTTAATCGGAGGATGCATTACTATCGATACAGAAGCCAAAACAGCAATTTTTATATTTTTTTGTCTGTCTGTATGTCTGTACGGTGTGTCCGATGGACGCCGAAACTACTGAACGGATTTGGGCGAAATTCGGCAGAATTATTACTTATACTATGTAGAAGGATCTGGCATACTCTTTATACTGAAAAATTTGACAGTTCCTGTGGGATACACCAAACAATAACAACATAATCGATCACCACGCGGGTAGAACCGCGGGGCGCAGCTAGTATATATAATATACATGCATATACTCATAAAACAGTCATCTTTCTTGCGCAGTCTGCTAAAAATCAAACAAATGAGAAAACAAAAGAAATGTACTTACTTCTGTCAACAAAAACTTATGTTTCGCAGGTGAAGGTGACAGCTGCGTACGTATTATCGGAGGCGTGCCTCCAACCAAGGAATGTGGCAACAATTTGATATGCAAAGACGGCATTTGTCAATCTTTAACAGAAAACTGAAAATTATGATTATTTTAACAAAATTAAACATAACATTAATTTTATACTGTTTTTTTTTTTGTATATTATTTAATGTATTGCATGATATAGTTTGCACGGTAAAAGGTCAACTATAGTAGAATAGAATAGAATAACTTTAATGTACATCCATACAGAGTAACTTAAATATAGATAATAATTGTAATTAGTAGTCTATATAAAAATTTACATTAAAAGATATTTTGATCGTTAGTATGAAGGCACGAGACAAACCTATAATGTAGGTATTACAGTGGCTTCAAAAAAACCCAAAAACAATACACACATAATAAATCACTAAACTACTACACAAAAAGCAAATATACTACCTCAGACCGGGACAATCCAATTGCTCAAACTTACTACCAGTTAGAAGCGTACCCAGCATGCTACCAGCATAGCCACGTTGAGTGACAATGCTTATGCGTTGGTCCAAATACGCACCAACATTTTGGTCATGTGTCGCATCGATCAGGCGCTCAGATTTTTTTTTGAAAATGAGATGATCTCGAGATCGACGGACTCAAAGTCTCGATACCAAACGACTCAAATATGTAACCTCTACCTAGATTAACATAATTATTTGAGCCGCTTATGACTATGTTAGGCGGCGGTCGCTTTGACCCGTCGCCCGCAGCGTCTATATGCTATCACGCTCAAACAGCTGAACCGCCTCGGCAGCGGTCGCGCTCACCCGACGCGTGCAGCCGATGGGTGAGCGCGACCGCTGCCGAACATTCCCGAACATAGCATATAGACGCTGCGGGCGGCGGGTCAAAGCGACCGCCGCCTTTGGGGTAATGTTGTCAACACGAAAGGATCTAATTCGCTCTAAAAGATCCTTACTAAAAGTTGTCAATATTAATATTGAATTAAATGACCCCCCTTTTGGCTTAATAGAGGGCAACTATCTATTATCTGGCCCAACGCATAAGCATTGCCATTCAACGTGGCAATGCGGGTAGCATGCTGTGTACGCTGCCATCTGGTAGTGGGCTTGAGCATTTGGATTATCTTTAGACTTGTATCGGTCTGGGGTAATCGATATGCTTTTTGTGTAGTAGTTTAGTTAGTTGAGTCTGTACCTATATTGTTTTGCTGTATTTAATAAAGGCACTTGCCCATAAAAAAACTATCTTTATTGTGGAATGTTAACGTTTGTGTTATTCGATTTCGAAGATTTTTTATACATTAAAATACAGGATAAAAATGTTTTTTTTTTTTTTCACTAAAACTTTGAATTGCCAGAGTGTAACAAATTGCCGGCTGCTTTGTTTCCTGAGAGTTACAGTGTTGGTATTTTCAAGGTCAGAGTATCTTCTAAGTCTGCGTGCTTCATATCCGACTACATTGTCGCTTTCCAACAGGCGAGTTGGTGGTCAAACGCGGACTAATTCGTGTTAAAAAAAATTATAAAAGGGTCGAAACGAAAATCTAGCGTATTTTTCAAACATATTATACAAAATAATTGAATTGAAAAATTGAATAATGTTAGTAATGGAGTTAGAAAACAGTTCATTTTATGGAAATAATCGCAATGTACTGGCAATCCAAATATGTATGGCAAATATTTTAATCCTCAGATAAAAGTATTTGTCAGATAAATTTTAGTTTTGTCTTTTTCGTTCAGATTACTTAAGATAAAGAAAGCACTATTTTAACTTATTTATTTAATAGTTTTTATCTGGGGATTGAAAATTGGCCCTTAAATAAATAAAATTTATTAATTGTCTTTTCTTGTCTATATGTCCAGCTCCTGTCATCGTCAAAAACTTGCTTAAAATGTATATATATTAGTAGCTCTATGATTTAGATTTTATTATTTTATTGGCCTATATAAACAATAATAGGTATATATATATATATATATATTAATTATAGAAGATAGATCTACGATTGACCACCAACTCGCCTGATGTTAAGCGACGGTGTGGCCGAGCATGGAGCTCGTCGCTTGCAAGATTGTAGGTCTCAGGAAACAGAGATGGCGGCAAAGAAGTCCATTCTTGTGCAGTACGCAACAAGAATGTAGATCGATATCGCTGAGCCCCCCATTGCATTGAGCTGAGCATTGCGTACCCCTTAGGTCAAAAGACACCCTGTCCCTCAAATCTCCTTCCACACGCTACGTAACTTTTTATGGGAAATCATTTGCATTCCAGGCTGTTCAGCTGTGGAATGCACTACCTATTCCTATTAGGCAAGCTCAATCCCTCGTTACGTTTAAGGAACAAGTTTGGAAGTATTACCTTTCAATTTAATTATATAACCTTTCACCTGTGTCAATACTGACTGTGTTTATTCAAAATTGTCTTTGTCCGTTTTTTTTATATTTTTAGTTATTTTTGTTATTCTTTCGCTTTCCCTGGTTTTTGTAAGTAATTTATTTTATTTTTATGATATTTATTGGTATATTTATAGTATTTGTATCGTAAGTATTAGTGTGTAGATTAAATAGAATGTATGCCTATTCATATTAAATATAATTAAATCTTTAAATATTGTATGTAAAAGATTATAATACTTTATTTTATTATATTTTTTTTTCCCCCTCTCTATTACTGCACGCCCCGTCATTTTACTTTCTTTTCGTTCCTCTCCATCCTAAGGTTGCCTGGAAGAGATCGCTATTAGCGATAAGGCCGCCAGTTGTTACACTAGTTTTTAATAAATTTATTTTGATTGTAAATTTTATGGTGTGTACAATAAAGAGTTTATCTATCTATCTATCTATCTGAGTACGGATTTTCGGCATTTCAATGAGAAATAGGTGGTAATTCGCCGACTTTCTACTAGTCCTGTAGTGAAATGGGGAGGGTGAAATTAGGTCGTAAAGCTCTTGCGCACATTCCCCGAAATGAATCCTGTAGAAAATAGACAGACATGCTACTTTACGGCGGTGTTCGAAACTTGGCAGCTAGTTTATCGTCACCGATTAACCTCACAGCTCGCCGGCCCACTGATTCCAGCTGATACTTGGCTGATCCATCAAAAAGGTGGCAGCAGTACTCCATACACGATCGGACCTGTGCTTGATACAGATGCAGCAGTTGTCCCGGTGAGAAGTATCGCCTAACCTTATTAATGATGCCAAGCTTTTGACTAGCCAGTTTAGCCTTAGATTCAAGGTAGCCCTTAAAGTTCATTGTTGGGGTTAACGTGAGTCCCAGCAATTCAAGACGGTCTGCCAGTGATATGGGTACGTTTCGGAAAGTAGGAGACAAAAGAAACTCACTCTTTTTGGCGGAGAAAAGGCAGGCTTGAGTCTTGAGTCTTTTTACGTAAATCAGGCTTTTTTATCAGCGCAACAACAAGATAAACAAGACAAATAACCTCCTAACTCTAGAAACTGTTCAAAAACTAGGTGGAAAACCACCTACAAGCCGCTGGACACATCACAGGGGTTTTCTTCCAAAACTTGCATCATCCAGCGACAAAGTATCCACTTCCAGCACTGAAATCGTCAAAACAAAGCATGTCTGTCATACGAATAGTATTATTAAACATATTATGTTCATAAAATACATTGTTGTACGTGAGCGCCCCTTCAAATTACGGACGTGGGAACTTTATGTAAGGGCTTAGATACACTTCGAAACTACACGACTAAACCACTCATTTTAGTAGTTCGCAAAGGTAGGTTAACTTTTTAGTAGACTATTTACAATCTAGATCATCATCATCATCTGAGCCACAAGAAGTCCACTGCTGGACGTAGGCCCACCCCATGGATTTTCAGAAAGAACGGCTGGAAGCGGCCTGCTTTTTTTGAAGTCGGTTAAAAACGCTCATCAAAGCTGATGACCTTTGACGACCGTTTTTAACCGACTTGAAAATAATAAATACTATTAAAAATGAATAAATAAAACCAATCGTGAAAAACTTAAACCGACTTCAAACTGAAAAGAAAGAAATAACTCTAAGAAAATCAAAACTGGGCGTCTACCTAAGTAGGTACGTACACCAACTATTTTTTTGAGGTCGGTGTCTGTATACGATTTAGTTGATGATAGCTTAGGGCCTGACACCGACCTCAAAAAAAGTTGTTGGTAAAAATGTACGTACCTACGTAGGTAGACGCCCAGTTTTGATTTTCTTCGAGTTATTTCTTTCTTTTCAGTTTGTAGTCGGTTTAAGTTTTTCACGATTGGTTTTGTTTTTTAGTTTATTTGGGTTTCTCTGTTTCTTATTCTTCGTAATTGTGTGTTCTAAGCCTTAAATAACTTGTGTAGTGAAATTCGTGTCACACGCAATGAATTGTTACGACAATAGCTGGCTCGGAGTTATTTATTTATTGAGAAAATATCGCTTCACTGGCTACAGGTGAAGTTTTACTACGGATATTACTGTAGAAATTGTTTTAGTGTTTCTATGTCAGGTCCCATGGCTCAGTGGTAGTACGACTGCCTCCTGAGCTGCAGGTCGTGGGTTCGATCCCCACCCAGGGCAAACATTTGTGCGAGGAGCATGGATGTTTGTTCTGTGTCTGGGTGTTTATAGGTATATATCATAAGAATGTATTTACAACAAAAAATAAAACCGGACAAGTGCGAGTCAGACTCGCCCACCGAGGTTTCCGTACAAACTAGTAGATAAAAGGGGGAAATCATATATTTTTTTATATTTTCCTTCATAAACTGAAAAATATTACTGTCACGATTTGAATATTTGTTGTCTGTGGTGTGCGGTGTTTTCAGTGTTGCGGAATGGCAACACTGCTATTTTCTTAATTTTTATACTCTTTAGAACAACATAACATCTGATTGGCCAACTCTCTATTTGTAACCAATGAGAGTGACCCCGGAGGATGGCGTGATGTAGGAATTCCTTGCCATATAATATCGCGGACGGACGAGCGGTCCCTCGGCAAGCCAGTCACGGTGTAACTCGGTAGTAGAAAGGCGGTCTTAGCGTCAGTGTTTAGTGTGTGTTCAGTGTTTATGTAATAATAAAGTGCCATTATGTTCAGTGAACCATTTTGTTATATAATACATCGTATAAATATTTAAAAACCTGTTTTAGTTTATGCTAATGAAGCTCTTTCATATGATACCCCACATGAAACGGTTAAAGATTTTTGAAATTTGGACCCTCATTCTTTGCAAAAAGACACTATTTTTTTGTAATTAAATTAAAAATTTCCAGTTTTCGGATTTTTTCCTAATGTGTACTCTAATAAAATGCTTCTTGCCAAATTTCATAGTTCTAGGTCAACGGGAAGTATCCCATAGGTTTTGATTCCCTTGTCGAAATTTGCGTTTTTTACGACATATTCGGCTGTAACTTTTTTAAATGAAAACTGAGAAAATTTATTTTTCTTTCTGCAGCAAGAGACTATGGATCTGCGGTAATGGTTATAATTTCAACACGATACCTTTACGCGTTCCCGAGATAGATAAAGGTCTTCACACTCGTACAGACAGACAGACGGACAGACGAACAACAAAGTGATCCTATAAGAGTTCCGTTTATTTCCTTTGAGGTACGGAAGCCTTAAAACATACCTATATTTATTATTTACCATGTAAGCTTTGCTGAGTTTGGGCTAGGTGGTGTTGTGTGAAATGTCCACCAATGTTTATTTATTTATATGTATCAATATTACTGTAACCATAGAATACTTAATAGTTCAATACGAAGACTTACTCCGAATAGGTACAATAAAAATTAGGTAGCCTTCGCTTTAAAAGACAAAGTAGATAAGGAACTAGACAGTCTAGTATCGTTTAATTATCTAATACCCCTAGGTATTAGATAATTAATAGATAGATATTAATGAACATTTCACACAACGCCATCTATAGTCTAGTAAAAATAAATCCGTTTGTATGGAGCACATCACAGTATTTGCAACTGGGGGGATTCTTTGAAATTATGATAGGAAAATAGCTAAAAATCATAGATCAACAATAATCCCCGATTTATAGACTAGACACGTTCCGCGGTTTCACTGGCGTAGTTATGAAAAACGGTGATGATTATGATATTCATATTCATATCATTTATTGCGTCATATGTAGGTACATGCAGGTCTTATAATAACACATGTTTATTTAGGGAATACATTTGGCCCTATAGGGGCATGGCAACACTTGAGTCGGAACGTTCTATTTTAATTTTAATTTCGTCAAAGTTATCCTTAAAAAATTCGTCAAGATTATAATAACTGTTAGCTTCTAGGAGACCTTTCAAATTCAAAATAAAGCTTTCATCTGTGTCTATATCTTTTAAGCAATTCGGTAGCTTGTTATATATTTTTACTGACATAGAATTAGGGCTAGAACTATGCATTGCTTGATTTGACCTTGGTATTACTAATTTTGATGATGATAAGTAGCTTATGTCCGTCTCCAGGTCCAAAGCTATCTCTATACACATTTTCATAACGATCGGTTCAGCCGTTTGTGCGTGTAAAGGTAACAAAACTAGCTTTTATAATATCATTATGAAATTGTGTCAAATGTATTTTATAACACCAGTACATCCATTTAAATAACAATATACTTAGTTGTCTTTTATGTTGTCACTAATCTTATTTATTTTTTTACGAGACTGCTAGCCCAAGCTAAGCTAAGCTTGTACTATGGAAACTAGTTAATCTGATAGAATACATATATACTTTTTTAAATACATAGAAACACCCAGACACAGAAAACATCCTTGCTCATCACACAAAAGTTCACAAATGGACAAACCTGGGTCGAACCCACGACCTACAGCTTAGGAGACAGACATAAACACCAACTGAGCTGCGAGGTTAGTCAATGACGGAGTTATGCGGGAACAAACATAACAAGAATGTACGAGATATATAAAAATATATTAAAAGAATTAAAAGAAATTATATTTAAAGAAAAACAAAATCTAAAAATCCGACGAATCGCTTCGAGAAAATATAGTCCTGGCCATACTCGCTGGCTCACATGGCGGGGGCACGACCGTGCCCCCAGATACTCGACGGCAGAAAAGCAATTTTTGCAGTCTAACTAACGATTTCGTTACGCTTGATATGCTGTTGGTACGTTTTTTGTGAGAAAATTTAGAATAATTCTAGTAAAATAACTTGTATATTACGAAATAGTTCGTTAGAGGTTATGAAAAAACGCATTTTTTGCAAGAGATGTATTATTGTTACAAAAAAATATTGCCTACACTCTGGAAGCGAAGACGAATCTAATGAAACCTCGCACATCAAAATCGATCAAGCCGATTAGGCTGTAGGCTGTCATATAGAAACATACATACAAACATACATACATTCGAAAAACAGAATCCTCCTTCTTACGCAGTCGGGTAAAAAAAAACAATTGAAAACTTCAATTTTTGAAGTTAGATAAAAATCATCATCATCATCATCTCAGCCATAAGAAGTCCACTGTTGGACATAGGCCTCCCCCATGGATTTCCAAAAAGACCGATTGGAAGCGGCTTGCATCCAGCGTCCTCCCGCCACTTGTATGAGGTCGTCTGTCCATCTCGTGGCTGGTCTTCCTACGCTGCGCTTGCCGGTACGTGGTCTCCACTCGAGAACCTTTCGGCCCCATCGGCCATCAGTTCTGCGTGCTATGTGCCCTGCCCACTGCCACTTCAACTTGCTAATCCGCTGTGCTATATCGGTGACTTTTGTACGTCTACGTATCTCTTTAGATACGTAGACGGTATCTCGTTAGATAAAAATATCATTGAGCAACAAATAACAATAAATAAATAAATAATAATATAAATAACAATAAGTGAGTAATAAATAACAATTTCACTATAGCATTCTGTAGAAGAAAATAATTAAGAAACCGATAGGTTCTAGCTGGTACGCCTACCACCGCAGCCCAGCCATTCGTCAATCTACGTCTGGTTCGATCACTTTTATTAGATCTCCGGGAGATAGATTCTTGTTTACGTCGGCGGAATTGAAGGCTATTGTTAGAACGAATCGTTTAGGGTAGCATGCCGAAGGTTGCGGCCGATGCGACAGCTGTAAAGGTGTTTACGCCGAGTTTCGAAAAGAAGCTGTTTCGGAACGGCTATAACAATATCTTACAAAACTTTGACGAGGAATGGTTTAAAAAAACCTTATTTCTTATGTTGTTCACTAGATGGCGCTTGTTACAATTGTCAAGTCGATCAAGTTGTTTTGACGGTTTGTTGCCTACTACTAATCTTAGTACTAGTAGTAATACCGGTAATTGAATTACCCTTCTTACTACTTTAGTTGAAAGTTGTTCAAAAACGTCTATTCCAACACGTTGTCAATTTAATAAATCGAACGTATTATGATAATATAACTCAAAGACTTGAGTAAATAGGGCCTCAAATTCTATGATGAGTGATAAAAAGTTAAAAATATTTTTGAGGACAGAAGTTTGCTGTAACATATTTTTTTGTCATGTGATACTTATTAGAAAAATGCATAACAAAATATAACGTAACATTTTGAACGCACCTTTCATAGGTCATTTTGTGTGTCATTATGAGTGCCGTCAATCGTTTTTTTTTTTCAAATCTTCGTAGTCTAAAATCAAGGGGACAGTTTGCTTTTCAACAGACTTCAAAAAGAGGATACTCTCAATTCGGTTGTTTTTCCCCCTTTTTCGTAAGCTTCAACAAAGTTTTTCGTGATAAATAAGTGATTTTACTAGTATTATTACAAAAAATACTCATTTATAATCTGGCAGCGATTTTACGCATACTTTCTCTAAGAAAAAGTGCGCTCAACAACGTTTCAAACGCAACGAAATCGTAAGTTAGACTAAAAAACCGTTTTTCTGCAGTTGCGTTGGCTTAGGGGCCTGATTTTTTTTTACAGCTTCAATAGGCTGCAGACTTATTTTAACATTAATTTCAACTGTATATTTTCACACGTATACAGGCGGACAGACAAAAAGAAAACGTGATTTTACAAGGTTTGTGATTTTCGTTTTGAGTTACGGAACCCTAAAACTATTCTCTCATTAGCATCATCGCATCCTGATCAACTAGACGTAAGACTTCCTATCCACGTCCAATTTAAAGATATTTTTCGTGTTCTCACCTTTTAGCGGATCTAAAATGCCGCTTTTATTATTTACCGCCTATTTAAATTATTTACCGTCTAAAACACTCCCCTAAGCACCCCTAAAGGGTCCATCAATAAAGCAAGGCAGTCGTACCGTCCATCACCTCGGTTCCTACCTCTAGATCGGTACAAATAACGCGCCAAACCTAAGATGTATTCGCCAATACTGCAGACATTTCAATTTCTTCCTATTCCGCACTTTGACACCGGGGACGGCGTAAGGGGTGTTAGTTTAGGGGGTATGGTAAAATTGTATCTTCTTTATATGTATAAGGTACAAACGGACACTTGAATAATTATTATAGTTATTAAGCCGTAAAAAATGCTTATGGGACTATTTATTTTGCGAAAAAATTATTTATATATTTTAAAAATTAAAAAACATTTAAAATTAATTATTACCAAATCGTAAATAATCATTCAATTTTTAATAATTTAATTCTTTGCAATATGTACAGAGCACACTTAGAATTAACTATGCTAATGCTATCATTCAATTAACTGTTTTACAGCTATATAAAAAGTTATTTTAGCGAGGTCAGCTCCCATAACATTTTATTTTTTTACTTATGTAATTAATCTAATTTATATAAACTTAATTAAAATAAAGTTAAATTCGTTATATATAAAAAAAAAAACAATTAAATCGAGTTTACAATATTGTAATTCAAATAAATACTTATGTAAAATATCTGTAGACAAAATAACATCTATACTTAATAATAACTATCTGAAATATTTTAACTTTAATTTCATTCGATTCGTTATTCAATTTCATAAAAAAATAAAAATGTAATATACTGTTTGACTAAATACACATTGGTTATACAAATCAAGTGTTAAAAATTATATCATTTAATGATACATTTTTTTAAATGTTAACATTTTAAGAGAAATTAACTAGACGTGCAAATTTTGTATGTCTAGTTTATTTCTCTTAAAATTTGCGTTTAACCAAGTAAGTACGTAATCTTACTTTTTTCATTGACAATAATGATTACTTTCAATTCCTAATCATATGAGACAAAAATTTATGGTTGTCATATTCGTTGCTCTCTCTCTCTTCGTCCCCTCCTTCGGCCGGCCCTGCTCCGCTATTTTTCACATAACATCCAATTTCTTGGGGGTGAAAAGTCGAATTTATTACGTGCTGTCGTTCCTACAAGACGAGAAATTATTTCAACACGAATACGTTGAAATGAGAAACTCTAAGTTGTAGTCATGTGTCATTTAATATTAAAATTAAAGTAACTACCTATAATGATAGTATTATAACTATTTAGTAGTTGTTTTAGCTTGATAGTGAAACCACTGTGCAGCTGTGAAACGAAAATAACATGGTTAAACCATGTTGAAATATTTTCTTTAGTTTCCGTGTTAATCTTGATTTTTAGGGTTCCGTACCTCAAAAGGAATAAACGGAACCCTTAGATCACTTGAAGACCTATCTCGGGAACGCATAAAGATATCGAATTGAAATTAAAACCAAATATGATAAAGCAGAGCTATGGAGAGGGCTATGCTCGGAGTCTCTCTACGAGATCGAATCAGAAATGAAGAGATACGTAGACGTACAAAAGTCACCGATATAGCACAGCGGATTAGCAAGTTGAAGTGGCAGTGGGCAGGGCACATAGCACGTAGAACTGATGGCCGATGGGGCAGAAAGGTTCTCGAGTGGAGACCACGTACCGGCAAGCGCAGCGTAGGAAGACCAGCCACGAGATAGACAGATGATCTCATACAAGTGGCGGGAAGACGCTGGATGCAAGCCGCTTCCAATCGGTCTTTTTGGAAATCCATGGAGGAGGCCTATGTCCAGCAGTGGACTTCTTATGGCTGAGATGATGATGATGATGATGATAAAGCAGCTGAGAAAAAATAACATTGTCAACGCACCTTTCTTCTTCCATTCTGACAGTCATACTAAGTTTTAACAAAGCACTAAAGAACTTTGATATGTTTTGTTTCACCGCAATTCCCAAGAAAAGCAGGTCCGCATTTAAGGATATTGGGAACTGGCGGCTAATCAACACCGCAAAACATACTGCACGAAACCTCATTAAAACTGCAAACGTTGAGCGCTACGAACTCACAAAACTGCTCGGTAAGTCGCCTACGTGAGGCATGCTTCGCGATGCAAAGCTATTGTTCGATCCTTGCAATATGAGGGTAGATAGTAAATCTTTACTCCATCCAATTGTTATATTATATTCACTGCTGTCAAACGGTGACAAGCTGATAAAAACGGCTGACGGGCTGATAAAAAAAAAAACGGTGACAGACGTTGCGCTCTTACCTCGCGAAACGCCGCCGGGTCATCCATCCAAGATACTTAAGAAAAGGAACAACAATACAACAAATACAAATACAAATAAGTTTATTTGTCACAAAAGAATTTGTACAGATTACTTGTGAACCCATTGACTCTGAACTAGTATTCACTGTATTTCAGAGCCAATGGCTTCTCCTATATTAATATAACATCCTTTTAAATTTCGCAGACTATATTAACAAACATAATAAACATAATAATTATCATATTATAATTTAGACTTAACACTTTTAAGAGATAAAAAATATTACATGAATACAGTCCGAAACAAATAAAAATAAAAAATAGATAACTTATATAATAGCCAAATACTCATAAAAAACAAACGATATGCAAAATAGGATATTTATAAGATTTTTTCCTTTTAAGATGTGTATAAACTGTCTAGCATGTTCTCAATTCCATTGTAGTCAAATATACTAAGCCACGTCAATAAAATATTTTTGAATTTGTTGTTATTACACTTTTTAGTTTTATGTTCTTTATTTAGTTTATTATAAATTAATGGGACAATAACTTCATATTTCTTTTGTTTGAATTTTCGTTTTGATTTTGGAACAGGACAGCGATAAATTCGTTTTGTATTTGCAGGTAGAAATGGAATGATCTCTTTGTGATACCGCCGTAAACACTCATAAATAAATATTTTTCTTACGCTTAAAACATTGGCCTTTTCATATACTTCCGCTGTAGGATGCCTGAAGGGTAGAAAAAGTAGCACCTTAAGTAAAGCACGTTGTGCACGCTCAGCTATTATTAGGTGGGTTTTGGCAGCAGTGCCCCATGCACAAATGCAATACCTAATAATACATTCTGCTAGAGCCTTATACGTTTGAATGATTAATTTAGGCTCAGCTACTATTCTTAGTGATTTAAATATATAAATAAGTTTTCTTAACCGTGTTGCCAATGTTTTTATATGTGTGGTCCAGTTGAGACGGTCATCTATATATACCCCCAAATATTTAATTGAGTCAACCCTTGATAGCTCGGAGCATGTACAGCTATTGGTTCTTACATCTCGATTACAGGGAAAATTATGTATTTTAAGTTTAGTCTCAAAGCTAGGGGACCCTTTGTCTGTGATACTGTAGCACATGTATTTAGTCTTTCCAGTATTTAATGTTAGCAGACTATTTTCAAGCCATTGTGTTACTATTGCCAGCGAATCTTCCGCTAGTTTAATTGCTTGAGGCCAGCTCTTTTCATGTATTAATAACACAGTATCGTCTGCAAACATCAGCAAATCTAGTCCATGCACTACAATATCACAGAGTTCGTTTATGTACAGGAGAAAGAGTAAAGGACCCAGTGTACTTCCTTGTGGTACCCCATAAGTACATGTTGAACTGTCGCTTTCAAAGCCCTCAATCCGCAAGCGTTGTGATCTGCCTGAGAGGTAGTCAGTGAACCAATCCAATACTACGCCCCTAATCCCAGTGTTTTCTAGTCTAGTTAATAGGATAGGTATAGAGACGGTGTCAAACGCTTTTTGAAGATCTAAGAAGACACCAATGCATTTCTCGCCATTGTCGAGGTATGTTGTAATTTTATTTGTAAGCATAAGCACAGCATCCTCGGTGGACATACCTTCACGAAATCCGTACTGATTTTTACTCAACAGATTATCTTTATAGAGATATCGTACCACCCTTTCTTTAACTAGTTTCTCGAGCACCTTGGATAGGGTTGATAGAAGCGAGATAGGTCTATAATTACTAGGGTTTGTTTTGTCGCCAGCTTTGAAAATTGGGCATATTACAGCTTTTTTGAAAATGGTAGGAAACACACCTGTATGAAAACTTAAATTGCTTATAAATGATATTGGTTCAGCAAGTAAATGTATACATTTCTTTAATATTGTTGACGTAATCTTGTCCCAACCTGGAGCACTATGACCCTTCAGACCCAAAACTATTTTTTTAACTTCAAAAGAATCGGTTGGTAGCAAAGACATAGATTTGGCCGGCGGATTCTTGCTTTTTGCCTTTGATGCTAAGTCTTTTTCAGACAGGTTTAGCTTATTCAATGTTTCGCTTGCAAGAGATTCTCCAACAGACGTAAAGTATTTGTTTACTTCATTAAGAGATTCTATTGGTGTATTACTAATGCTTAACAGGTCAAGAGAAGGTACCTTGGTATTACTAAAATTGCATACTTCTTTGATTGTCCTCCACGTTTCCTTTATATTGCCTTGACTTTTAATTAACTTATCTTTATAATATTGCTTCTTTAATTCTTTAATAATTTTGTTGCAAACATTTCTATATTTTGTATATTTTTCTTTAATATTTATATCTTCCGGCGATTTTTTTACATTCTTATGAAGTCTGTCTCTTTTTCTTATAGCTATAATAACTCCTTTAGTTATCCATGGCTTTAGTGGTTGATTTTTCTTAGACACAGTGTTAATTTTTGTATTTTCATTAATTATTATTTGAATTTTATTGCTAAATAAAATAGCCGCCATATTAACATTATCTTTAATAGAATAAAGATCTTGCCAGGATTCTTGTAACAAGGCTTCTATAATTCCGTCATAATTAACTTTAACTTTCTTACTAGAAATTGTCTTTTTTATAACGGTTGCTTTGTCAACATAAAGTAATATAGGACGGTGGTCTGTAATTTGTTGTTCAAAGACTACAGTTTTCCAAACAGGGTGACATTTTACCATCATAATAATATGGTCAAGGCAAGTATTTAGTCTAGTAGGGAGAGTAATACCCTGTCTTAGCCCATGCAAAGCCATCATGTTCAAATAGTGCTCAGAAATGTTTGTGGGATTGTCAACCATAATGTCTATATTAATGTCCCCAGTGAAGAGGACATTTTTTGAAAATATATTAGATAAAATAACGTCAATTGATTCTAAATATGTTTTTGGATTACTGAAACAAGGCGGTCGATAAGTGCATACAATAGTATAATCGGTAGGCATAGTGAGAATAAGACAATTGCCTTCTGACATAATTGGTTCATATGAGGAAACCTCGATGTTTTCTTTTACGTATACAACTACACCGTCATTTTGATTAAATTATTTTTTTGTCCAAAAAGTGGTGTAGCTGTTTAAATTTGGTGGAGGCCTCAAATTACTGGTCCAACATTCGGTCAAAACAAATATATCCACTGATATATCTAAGCTAGCCACATAGGCTAAAAAATAATCAAAGTTACAATGGATACTTCGAATATTCACAGTCAAAATAGTAAGACCGTGCTTACTCGTTACATCCACATTTAACAATTTAACACAATTATTTGAGTCATCAATAGAGATACATTCTACATTTACTGAGTCGTCTACTTCTGTGACAATAACAGAATTATCCATTAATATACAAAACCGTAACTGAGACCATAAAGCTGTCTTGGGTATATATTAGTAAATATGATATTGTATTTATATGGTTTATTGTTGCATGAGTTTTATAAAAATAATAATACTTTAGAATAAAATTAGGAATTGTTGTGTAAGCAACTGAGAACTTGCCAAACTTATGACAGACGTATATAAGTACTTGCATATTTGAAAAATAGTAATTATATAAACATAAAAAAATACGTGATTTAGCGTGAACTAACATTAGTGCAATTGTGCGTATTATTAAGAATAAATCATGCTCGGAATCATGATGTGAAAATGTTCGCGTACAGAAGAATAAATGTTGTATTAGACAGTAAATTAAATCTAGTCATTTAAGATTTTCTAAATCAGTTTCATTATTGATGCGGATAAGGGTAGCTCCATCGGTCCTCCTAAGATAGATTTTACCCCTGGACGACCAGCAGAACTTAAAATTATTCTTTTTGGCGTATTCTCTGGCTAAAAAAATAACTTTTTTGTCTGCATAGGAAGGCTTTCCGATATAAATATTGGTTCAGACGGTCCCTCAATTCTTAAGTTCGATGTACTATACTTCGTGGTAGGGTACTTTTTGTTGTAGGCCTTTAGAGATTCAATAATTTTATCTCGTTGTAGCACAGTAGTAAACTCAGCAAGAATTGGCTGATTGCCTTCTTTTTTCGTGTTAATGCGGAAGACATCTCTGACATCTCCCGTTTGTATCGGTATATTGAGCGAATTGCCTACATTTATTACTGTATTAATCAGGTCCTCTTTCGTCTCACCAAGTTTTTTTGGCACATTTCGCAACTCAAGCTTAGAACTGTGTAGACTCTTATCAACATGTTCCAGCCTACTTTCCAGTAGCTGAATATACTTTCGGTCAGCAGATCTTTCTTTTTCTAATGTTTGAATTTTTGTGACTAACTCATCATATTTTTGGCCAAGAAACTCAATTGAAGAAGATATCTCTCTATTCTGCTCCGTGTGAATATTAATGCCAAATTGTATTTTTTCCATTAGTTCAGAGAATTTTTTGTCTTGCTCTGTTTTAAATTGAGTGAACATGTCAATTATTTCGGACCTGCACATGTCATCATCTCTCTTTCTCTTGCGTAGGGTAATATTCGTGTCACTCAAAGCATGCTCTTTTGGTACAGTCGGGGCTGCCAGAAAGGCAGTCATAGGGGAGCTACTTAGGTCTGGTGTTGACATCGTGTGTGTCAGCGGTGACGATGTCTCCGGCAGCTGTCTAGGAGGAGTGCGGAGCATTTTCGCCATCATAGTACGCTAACGGCGAACGCCAACCAATCAGTAGCTTGTATTAGGAAAATAATATGCTAGGATAAATGCATAAGCGTTATGCGTGCGAAACGCGTGGTAGTTTGTGCGCGCAACAGGTGGTTTAGACTTCGCCCTCGTATGTACTCAGTCCTCGTACGTGCGCAGCGCGCACGGTAGAACCGGTTGCTTTCTTGCTTGTGTGCACTCACCGATCGTAGCGACGCTCAATGCAGGACTTCTCGCAGCGTGCGCGCGCCTATTATTTGCACTGATTTTTTGTTATAGATGTTACATTAATAATTAGATCAAACGTGAAATAATATATAAGAAATCTGTTAAAACACGACTGCTCCGCGCGTGATTTTTGGTGTATGTTACATTAAATTCAAGATTAAACGTGAAAAGTAAAATAAAGACGTCTGTTAAAACACGACTGCTCCGCGCAGAGGTCCGGGGGAGAAGGAGAAGCATTTCCACAAGGAAGAACAGCAAGAAATATTTCCAGATGTTCTGTGCCGTGCTCTGTGTGTCGCACCTGATGCTGGAGCCGTGCGGCGGTTGTGGATTGTAAGGTTGGTGAAGTGTTTTACTTTACCCATTGTCTTGCATCTCGAAACTATGATGATTATTTAATGACTACAAAACCATAATGAAACTGGAGTACTGCTGACATCTTTTTGATGGATCAGCTAAAAACCATCAGGAAGCTTTGGAGCCGGTTAACCGTTGAGCCAAGAGTTTAATCGGTGATGTTAAGCTAATGTTCAAGTAGCTACTTAGTTTCGAGCACCGCTGTGAGCTGAGTGTGAGCAAGAGCTTCACTTTCCGCATTCCGCATAGTGAAAAATGCCCGAAACTCGTACACAACGATTTAAGTCCACATTTTTTATGCATACTGCACAGAAGTGGAGGTCTCTACTGCCTTCTCTATTTCCTGATAATTAAAATCTTGGAATTTTCAAAGCGTGTTCCATCTTCGACCCAATCGTCATTTCCCAACAGGCGAGATTGTGGTCAAACTTAGATCTATTTAGTAGTTTATATAAAAAAAGCTATGCATAGCTTCAATTACGTGGTACATAAGTCTAATAAGAAAGCTAGTAACCAGGTCACACGGAAACTGCTAGAGCAACGGAGACAATAGCGGCAACGTCACTTCACTTAATGTATTGCTGTTCTTTTTAGCAAGAGGTGCGCGCTTCACCTTCTCCCCTACCATGGATGCTAAGCAATTTCACAAGGCCGTTAAAAAAATGCAATATCTAGTGAAACAAAGAGGTTACAAATAGGTACAGAAGGACACTTATTTTATCGAAACGTTCAGTTTCGTACAAAGAATAATTATGTTTACTACGTAACCAGTTTCGTAACAAACGCCGTGATTACTTACGAATAAGGAAAAAAACTTCTTCCATCGACACTAGTATCGTACGAAGAATAATTATGTTTCGTACGAAACTAGTTACGGAACAATAGTTACGTACGCGGCCGAATACGCGGCCGGCGGCGATATAAGCATTGTACGAGTATATTCCTTTTCGTTTTTATCTCCTCCCTGAATTCGTGCGCTACATTTTTTATAATAAAAAAAACCGGACAAGTGCGAGTCAGACTCGCCCACCGAGGGTTCCGTAGAAACTAGTTGATATAAGGTGGACAATAGTGGACATCGATTTTTTTTCATATTTTCCTTCTTATACCGTAAAATATACATCGTAAAAATATTTAAAAACATGTTTTAACTTATGCTAATAAAGCTATTTCATATGATACCCCACATAATACGGTTAAAGAACTTTAAAATTTGGACCCTCATTCCTTGCGTAAAGACACTATTTTTGTGATTAAATTAAAAATGTCTAGTTTTCGGATTGTTTCATAAGTGTGTACTCTAACACAATGCTTCTTGCCAAATTGCATAGTTCTAGGTCAACGGGAAGTACCCCATAGGTTTTGATTCCCTTGTGAGTGTCGAAATGTGCATTTTTTACGACATATTCGGCTGCAACGTTTTTTTTTTGAAAACTGAGAAATTTGATTTTTATTTTTGCAGCAAGATACTATAGATTTGCGTATATGGTTTTAATTTCAACGCGATACCTTCACGCGTTCCCGAGATAAAGGTCTTGACACCCGGACAGACGGGCAGACAGACAGACAGACGAACAGACGGACAACAAAGTGATCCTATAAGGGTTCCGTTTTTTTTTCTTTTGAGGTACGGAACCCTAAAAGTTAATAGAACTAAATTTATGTATGTAAAATTTTTGGCTATGATGACTTTAAAGGTCTTGTTTCTCTTCGTTATTATTATTCACTGTTTTGACAAACTCACAAATAAATTATGAGCGAGTTAAAAGTGAAAATAAGTGGTAGGTCTCCACAAGGAAGCGAGTTTCGAGATTAAGTCAGAATAAGTTCATTAGTGCTATTACCTAATCTTTTAAATTGTCTCTTTCTACGGGATTTCTTAAGAAACCCCCGGTGTCAAGAGAAAATGAGCGAACTATTTAGTTTTCTCGTTTTAACTTTTTTAAATTCTGTGGACGTGAATTTTTGTAAAGATTAAAATTGTGTGTGGATCAAACTGATTGAATAGAGCCTGCTATTGCTCGCGTATTTTCATATTTTAGTTGTAATTTTTTTTATTGTAGACTAGCTGAGCCCCGCGGTTCCTCCCGCGTGGTGATCGATTATGTTGTTATTGTTTAGTGTATCCCACAGGAACTGTCAAATGTTTCGGGATAAAAAGTATGCCGGATCCTTCTACATAGTATAAGTAATAATCCTGCCAAATTTCGTCCAAATCCGTCCAGTAGTTTCGGCGTCCATCGGACACACCGTACAGACAGACAAACATTATTAAAATTGCTGTTTTGGCTTCTGTATCGATAGTAATGCATCCTCCAATCAAAAAAATTCAAATATATTTAATGTACAGATTTTGACCCGTTACTGTCTTATTATATGTAGATATAGATGTAAATTATCTGAATGTAATTTACGTAAAGAATTTCAATAAGTCAATACAATACACAACAAATAATTATAATATAAAAACAGAAAAAACCAACTTCAAAATACGCACAACGTACATACGTACAACATATACTCGATTTGCTGTTCACTTTTCCAGAGGCACTTGGATGATATTTTACCAGTTCATAACCTACTTCTTTTTGGAAGTCGGTAAAAAATGGGCGTGATTTCAAGTGTGTGTGTTTTCTTCTCTACCAGCAAAAGTACATCACAGTCTATTCCCCGATTGAAAACCAGGAAGTAAACTAATCCTGTCATCTCCAAGGGGCCGTTTGCACTGGGATGATGCTAGGCAGCCGGCGACAGAACATTACAATGCATTGCTTGTCACGTGAGGATTACACGAATGTGTGTAATGGGCGCGAACAGGGCTGAGATAGTGTGGACATGGCCTTAATAGAGCAGTAGATGCGACTTTATTGTGAAAATATGATAGTTTGTAACAGCAGTCGCGAGCGTTAAGGATTCGCTTTAAGCACAGACAGGCTCTAAGCTCACAGCTATCTCAGCCCTGTTGAAAAGTTCCTTTAAAAAAATAAACAGTCGGAAGGCAGTTAAAAATAAATATACGTCGACTAAGTATTTGAATGGCTGATGGAATTATTGAACGATATAAATCCAATCTTGTATACCTTTTTTTTTTTATCGACTTTTAAATAAAGGATGTTCTCAATTCGACTGTTTATTTTTTTACAGGAACTTTTCAACGTTTCATTCAACTCCACTGATACCAACCATAGGGTCGGATTTGATCGGAATTTTATTGTAAATAACTAATATGTGCTGTCATACTGAAATCCACATTAAACTATCTCTCATTCGTACTGGGTTAGCACGTCTCCAAACTTCGTCTGACCAATCAGAGATCTCTATTCTAATAGGACAAATAACTATGTTTGTGAACAAGAATATCGGAAATATTGGAGTCTACCTTCATGCGATGGGAAAGGGCCATTCATCCACCTTGTTATTGAGAGGCTAGTGAATTTCCGAAGCCTTTTTTTCGTCTTTTCCTTTGTGTTTTCGGTTTAGGGGAATGGTTATGTAGATACGTATATGTTAAGTTATGAATGTTTTTGTGATGGTAATAGTAACACGGAAGTTTATTACGAAAGTTGTATTAGTTATTGTTTTTTTTTTTTTTTTGGATTCAATTATGGAAATTTGGATGCTCGATAATTGCCAACTTTTTGTAACCGATATAACTGATTAATCAATGTGCATCTTGGATTCGATCTCATCTCAGATCTCATGACGAGCAAAGACCCTACTTCTACAAGGTGTAACACATATTTTCATTCTAAGAAGAATGGTTAGGCCGTAGTTTTACAGAAAAGCCGTATACGGGTTCACATTCCTTCAAAAATGTCTCAGATATGCAGATTTTAATCGTATTCTCAGCTAAAAGGCATCAAATCTACTGCTGGACTGGCCTGACTCGCCTCTTGCATAGTTTTTTTTTTAAATCTGATGCAAACGGCTTACATCCAGCGTCTCCCTACTAAGTACTTGTATAACGTCATCTGTCCATCGTTTGGATGGTTGTCCTACGTTGCCTTGCTGGTGCGTGGTCTCCACTCAAAAACTTTCTCGCTTTTTACCCGACTGTGAGTCGCAAAGGAGGGTCATTTTTCTTGACAATGTTTTTCTTCACAGTTTAAGGATGAACTCAAACCACGCAGCTATCTCTCTTGCGCATCACAAAATTTTTAAATATTATAATATCTTTGAGTAGGGATCTTTGATAATGTTAGGGTTATTAGAAAAGTGCGACATGAATTTGTTTATTTAGAGAGAAATAAAGTAAAAATTCTTCGATATTGTTTAAACTGGCTGGGGAGTAGGAAAATATATTATATTTTTTCACGACTCAGTTGCCAGTATATTTGAATAAGCTTTTTTAAATATTTCTCCTATTTAAATAAAGAAAATAATATCTCACTTTTCTAATATCCGTACTCAACAATTTTATATTACATTATTGTTTATTTTTAAGTTTATTTATAAGGTGTAGATACAATAAAGCAATATATTATTATTATTTCATTTATTTATTTACATTCTTAATTTTAAATTTTTTACAACACAAATATAAACTTATAAAAAATAAACATAAATATTGTAAAAAACTTAAAACTAGGGTGCCGCCGGCAGCGGGGCGGGGCTCAAGCTGCCGGTGGTAGGGGCTACAGAGAGAGGAACCTCCTGACAATACGTGCCGTGTCCAGGATGACTGCTTTCTGTATCTGACCCTTGACCCAACCATCGAGCGAGAGCCTCTTGAGATGTTGGTCGAGGCTCTTCGCTATAACACCGTTCACCGAAACGACTATCGGGACAATGATCGTCGAGTCAACATCCCACATGGCGGTTATCTCGTGAGCCAAGTCAAGGTACTTGCTGAGCTTGTCCTTCTCGGCCTTCACGAGATTCTCATCATGTGGGATGGTGATGTCGACGAGCACTGCCCGACGCTGAGACCGATCTACGATCACGATATCAGGCTTATTGGCAACAATAGTCCTGTCCGTGATTATAGAACGATCCCAGTAGAGCAATGCACGGCTATTTTCAAGAACTGGCGCTGGCGCGTACTGATAGTACGGCACCTCTGACTCGACAAGCCCGTATTGAAGAGCAAGCTGCTGGTGGATGATCCTGGCTACTTGGTTATGTCTGTGCAAATACTCGCCGTTGGCAAGATGTGAACAACCGGAAATAATATGTCGGAGAGACTCTCCGGGACGGTGGCATGCTCGACAGATGTCGACCGTACCGTCCTTCATGATATATTTCCGATAGTTGTTCGTCTTGATAACTTCATCTGCAATTGCACAGGCAAACCCTTCAGTTTCCCCAAAGAGGTCACCGAAGCGCAGCCAGTTCACCGACGCAAGCAGGTCTACATCGGGTCCTGATAACACCCTGTAGAACCGCCCGTGCAGCTCCTTGCTCTTCCATACGTCCTTGCGGTCTTCGATGCTGAGCACCGTTGGTTTGCGCCAGTTTTCTTTTGCCAAGGAGAGAGGCGTCAGGCCCTTATCAACCGCCACTACATCGCAATGCATACCACACTTGTTGTTTCGGAAATAGTCCCTGAGATTGCACACCTCACGGTTGTGAAGGTTCTTGGCGTTTAAAAAACCACGACCCCCCCACTTCCGCGGGATGTACAGTCTCATAACAGACGAGCGTGGGTGTAACATGCGATGTAGTGTCAGTTGATGACGAACCCTCCTATCCAGGGCGTCCAGCTCAGTTTGAGTCCACCTTAATATGCCAAAGGAGTATGTCAATAGAGGCATCACCCAACCATTGAAAGCGCGTGCCTTATTGCCGCCTGACAAAAGACTGTTGAGTACTTTTGTCAAACGACAAAAGAAACGTTCCTTCACCGATTTCTTAATGTCCTCTACCGCTATACCCAACGACTCTGACATACCAAGGTATTTGTATTTGTTTTTTTTATTATTATTATTATTATATTTTAAAAAATATTGTGATGCGCGCTTTGAGCGGACCTTAAGGTTTCAGTAATCAAGAATATGCACACCACTTCGAAAAACGTGCGGGCGGGAAATTAACCCAGAACCTCCGGATCGCAAGTAAGATGATCTCCGAACAGGCTATCGTTAACTCTGTCCACAAGAAATTAGCGCCGTTATCAAAGGCATCACACATCAAAGTTAGTAAGCCGTGGATCAGCCAATAATAGAAAGTCTCGTTAGAATGAACGGACCGAACTAGAATTATCGAAGATCTTGACAGATCCCTTAATGGGATCTCGGGGCGCGCCACTCAATTATCTGCGAGGGTTTGATATTGGCGCTGTGTAGGGTTGCCACACGTTTACAGTTAAGGAAAAACGATTGTAACACGTACTCTAAACGTATTCAAAGTGAACCGGTTTCTGCTAAAACGCAATCCATCATTAAAGCACTATTGTTATTAACGAGATTTTTACCGTGGTTCGCGTTAATTTTGAGCTCCCGATATTTCGGCACAGTTACATGCACCATGTTCGAACGGGAATTAAGGCGAACTGTGGTAAATATCCCGTTAATAATAATAGTGCTTTAATGAATGACCGTGATAGTTTAAAAAAAATATACGCGTCGACTTGAGAACCTCCTCCATTTTTTCGTCGGTAAAAAAGGCACTCCATCATGTACCATAATGTAGCTTATCATCAGTTGAGCTAGCGATTGAGGTTGGGTTCAAAGCGCGCAGCTATCTCTCTCGCGCATCGCAACATTTTTAAATATATAAAATCACTAAAAAATGAAAAGAGAAAGTTAAAAAGATCCATACCTATTTGACCAATGATGTATATTATACGTAGATGGGTTTTCCTCGGCTCTGCGTGGCAAGCCTCAAGTAAGGTAATCGCTCGACTCGTCTTCAGTCTTGACACGTCAGGCAACGCTATTAGACGCTAAGTGTCGTGACTTGTGAACAGTGACAATGCCATTCTCTGTGTTTAGAAAGTGCAACATCAAGATTTTTTTTAATACTATATAGGTTTTGCGCTTGACCGCCAACTCACCTGATGTTAAGCGATGTTGCAGTCACCGATGAAGCGCGCTTACCTAGAATAAACCGATTCACTCGCGATTTAAAGACATCGGGGAAAATCCACTCAGGAAGCGTAGTCCACAATTTAGCAGTCCGTACGATAAATGTGGAATTAAAACGTTTCGTTCGGCTTTTTGAAATATAATATATACAATGAATATAACCGTTCTATAGAAGAAAAATATCTAAGTCGCATTCTACTTGACACCCTGGTCTGGCGAAGAATAGCTTCATTAAACGATCTGCGCTATCCGTCATAAGACCAGAACTTCCCAAGCCACTGTCAGCCTACGACGCCAAGATTTGTTATCACAACGCAGGTAGATGTAACACCGATAGTTAGCGAGATTCGTAATGGATTCTGATCTCTGAATCACATCAGAATGCGAGTAAGTAATTAAATCATTAGCCCACTGTTGAATAACAATGGGCTATCGTAAGGGCTGATTGACGCTCGAATTAATCTTGTCTGGAAATTGATTTGGATTTAGTTTTGAAATCTTCAATTTGAAGATATTTGTAGGCTGTAACTTGTGTAGTTTTCACTATAATTTTAATGATAGCTTGTACTTATGGTAGTCGATGCTAGAAACAGCCTTTAAAAGTGCTGTGGTTAATAAAATGTATCTTCCTAACTTTATTGAGTAATATATTCAGTGCAATGTAATCTTAACTTCGTCTATAGGCGTTCACATCACCCTGGCAGAATAAAATGTTCTTTATCAAGCCTAAGAGGCAAGTTTAGATGTTGGAGACATTTCTCATTTTATTCTAGTAAAACTTAAAGCTTGCCTCAGATTGCGGCTAGTAAATAAATAAACAAATCAGATATTATTCGTTTCGATTATGCCAAAATGAACATTATAAACAGGCTTGACTAACAGATGCCTAAGAAATTCCATTTCTCTCAAACAACAAAGCCCTCGATAAATCAATAGTCCCAATAAAGCAAACAGCCACGCAATAAGCTGACGATAAATAAAAAAATACAAAAGTGTGTTCACGGTAACAGGTCGTATAAATTAACGAACAAAGGTCGCGGGTCAAAGTTGAATTTATTTGATCCGCTCGGCCACAGGGCGAAGTGTAAAAAGCCAAAATTGGTGGCACGGAATCCGAGAAATTCCATGGAATCGGGCCGGGGCAGTAGAAGTTAATGTTGGCAGCAGTCAAGTTCTTACTAAAATTTATTTTGAGGTTACCTATGTTTTAACATTGTTTTTTTTTTATTGCGAGTAGGCCCGCGTTTAACCACTAATTCGCCTGTTGGAAAACGACCAATGTGGTCAAAGATGAAGCACGCTGACCCAGAATATACCTATTCACTCTGACCTTAAAAACCCCCAAATTGTATCTCTCAGGGAACAAAGAAGCTGGCAATTTATTCCATTCCTTAGCTGTACGGATTAAAAAACTGTTTCATTTGTTTCTAGTCCGTAAAGCAAAAAAAAATGATGTTACAAGTTTATAATGCCTCCGAAATCTTTTAAAGACAACAGCGACAAACACTTCATAGACATTTATGGTCATGAATGTTCCATCTTTGATCACATCGCCATTTTTCATCCATACGTTATGGTCAAACCCTGACCCTTTTAATAGGATAGTTATCGCGGATTTTGTGTCCATTATGTGTTTTTCTTTTTTCATACAAGTGAGTTTATATTGTAGTAATTGTATTATAACAAACTCCCCTCGACGTAAACTTGGGGGGTAGATGAATGAATGTCTAGAATTGTTAATTCTAAGGGCCAGGCTTTGCTATACGATTATCAACTTTATATTAGTAACATTAAGGTTGATATTTGAGAATATATTTCAAAATTGCTGATATTTAATTCATAGTATTTTTGTTTTCGTTACAAAAAATGTTTGAATGCAATTTATTGAGAATCTAATAGATATTTATTTAATTATTATCTATTTTGTAGCGTAATACCTATTATATAATTTAGCTCAATAGGAAACCGGGATTACCGGGAAGTAGATCAAATGTAACTTGCAAGAATAAACAGACACCGGGACAGTTGAAACTAAAATAAAAACTAGTATAAGGGTAATGTGTTGACTTTGTTGAAGTGAGGCAGCGACTAGGTATACTATACCCGTCTCACTTACACCCTTTCATCCTTGTTTACAGAGTTGTCTAAACTTCAGGCACTGCGTTCCACACAAATCGAGCACTGTTTAATTAAAAACCGTAGGTCTTGCAAAATATCCTGTAATTCGTAAATAAGAATCTAATTAAGACGAATTTAAGGATATTCCCAAATTGCAAGAACAGCATTTTGCCTGAAGGCACGGAAAGGGTATTTTTCAACTTACAATTAAATATTTGTGAGAACAAAAGAGTCGGGTTCTATTTGCATGTTCGTTTTGAAAGGGTTTATTATGGAAAATTAAATAAGGGGATCTTTTTTAAATTTTAAAAGGCTTACCTACTGTTATAATATTGTTTGGAAGAAAAATAATCTTTTTTTTTTTTTTGCTTTATTGAGACGGAATGATATATTATCATTCCGTTACAGAGGTCAAACCTTAAATGCCAAGATACATGATAGCATTTCCGTTGTATTAAAGTTAATTACCGCTAATTTCTAAACGAGTTTTAGTCGTGGTCGTAAAAATTATTTTTTTAAAATAGGTAAATAGGTATTTTTACCCGTCAGCACAAGAAGGAGGGTTATGTTTTTGGAGTGTATATGTATTTGTATATATGTTGGCATGTGTGTTTCGATGTTACCTCCCACTGCATAAACGGCTTGAAAGATTTTGATGTGCGAGGTGTCTTTAAACTCGTATTTTCTTGAGTCTTATAGGCATTTTTTTTTTATAACAATGTAAAAGTCTCTCAAAATAATAAGAATGTGCACTTCTAGTAACCCCCAACGAACTTTTTCGTAATTCCTAGAATTTCCTTATTTTGGCTATCCAGCCACAATAAATCCAGTGCGGGGCATGTACCTACCTTCTTCATGGTTATCCAAAAAGAAAAAAACATTCTCTGAATCCTATGGATGAGGCCTAAGTCCATCAGTAGACTTCTAGTGGCCGAGCAGATGATAATACTAGGTACTCTAACCTCTGGAAATCCATCTATAATATCAAGACTGGAACTCATTCGTTGTAAGCACTTAAAAAAATATTTTAAAAGAAATATTTTAAAAAATACTAGTAGGAAATTGTTTCGTACACCCAGGGTTCTTTAATGGGTTAATTAATGACATCCTCGTTAATTTTCTATTGTTCGAACTTACCCTAAATGTTTAGCGATATTTCAACTTTGAGAGCCACTGTAGACATTCGAAATAGCCTCGATTAGATGTATGTCACTGTATGATAAATTGCCAAAAATTCATATCTGATCATTTGAAATACTTCGGTTCGAAGCAATACACTGGTAAATTAATGACGACATTTAAGCATGTAAGGGGTGATACTTGTAAATACAAATTTTATGCGACAGAATTCGCTTCAAAAGTGACGGAAGTGTGGTGGAAGCGTGACGGGATATGATGGGAGCGGAACGGTGTAGGGGCGGGAGCAGAAAGCATGACTTAAGCGGAGCGGGAATAAGACAGAAGCGGAACGGGAGTGGAATGAGAGCGGGACGGAATCCAGTAGTGGATAAAAAGTTTCAAGTTTATGTACTTTTCTTCATTTTTACTGGTATTAGTATTCCTATACAGTAAAAACTGAATACATACATATACAAGACTAATCATTGTTTTAAAAGAATATTAAAATACCCGACTGCAAATGAGGGAGTTTCGTACTGTCTTGGGTCTTACGCTTGGGTCACGCTTTATATGCTGATGAGTGTACGTTTTTGTAAGAAAGTATGCAACAAGCTACTGTATAAATAATTTAGATGAACATTATTTAAAATAGTTTTTGTCCGAAAAATTCGTTGGTGGTAATTTAGAAGCGCATTTTTTATTTTTTGAGAGAGTTTTATTATTACTATTACAAAAATATATAGCTGACACTCAGGGAGTAAAGAGGAATCTAAAGACACCTCGCACATCAAAATCGGTTAATCCGTTTATACTCTATGAGATAATTATAGAAACATACATCCGAAAGATATAACCCTCCTTCTTGCGTAGTCGGGTAAATACAGCGCAAGTTCTCATCGTGAAGCGAAGACACCGTCAGGAAAAAGCTGATTGAATTCCAAATTGCAGTCTAGAGGCGCTTTTATACTAGACGACTCCACTGAAAATACTGACAAGAGAAAACTTTCGCGTTAAATCTTTCATCATCATCATCTCAGCCATAAGAAGTCCACTGTTGGACATAGGCCTCCCCCATGGATTTCCAAAAAGACCGATTGGAAGCGGCTTGCATCTAGCGTCTTCCCGCCACTTGTATGAGGTCATCTATCCACCTCGTGGCTGGTCTTCCTACGCTGCGCTTGCCGGTACGTGGTCTCCACTCGAGAACTTTTCGGCCCCATCGGCCATCAGTTCTACGTACTATGTGCCCTGCCCACTGCCACTTCAACTTGCTAATCCGCTGTGCTATATCGGTGACTTTTGTACGTCTACGTATCTCTTCAATTCTGATTCGATCTCATAGAGAGACTCCGAGCATAGCCCTCTCCATAGCTCGTTGCGTGACCTTGAGCTTCCTTATAAGGCCCATAGTTAGGGACCACGTTTCAGTGCCGTATGTCATCACTGGTAACACACACTGGTTGTAAACTTTCGACTTGAGGGACTGGGGAATATTGGACGAGAAGACGCTATTAAGTTTCCCGAACGCTGCCCAGCCGAGTTGGATACGACGATTGACCTCCCTCGTAAAGTTGGACCTGCCTAATCGGACCGTCAGTCCTAGGTAGACGTATTCGTCAACAACTTCAAGAGTGAAGTTCCCCACAGATATTGGGGTGGGCACTAAATGGGCGTTCGACATAACCTACGTTTTGTCCATGTTCATTTTGAGACCCACCCGTTGGGAAACTCTATTGAAGTCTTCGAGCATCGTATTGAGCTCTTCCATCGACTTTGCCATGACTACTATATCGTCGGCAAACCGGAGGTGAGTTATGTAGTCGCCGTTAATATTAATGCCGAGCCCTTCCATTCCAGAAGCTTATAGCTTCCAAACCGGCGGTAAACAGTTTCGGAGAGCCAACGTCTCCCTGCCTTACGCCTCTTTTCAATGAAATTGCCTCTGAGTTCTGGTCTTGTACTCGGACTGACATGGTGGCGTTGTTGTACAAACACTTCAGCACTTCGACATACCGATAGTCAATACGGCATCGCTGGAGAGCCTCAAGCAAAGCCCAAGTCTCGATCGAATCAAAGGCTTTCTCATAGTCCACAAACGCTAAGCAAAGGGGCAAGATATACTCTTCGGTCTTCTGTATCACTTGCCGCAGCGTATGGATGTGGTCTATGGTACTATAGCCTTTTCGGAAACTGGCTTGTTCGGGAGGCTGGAAGTCATCAAACCTGCGTTCAAGACGATTCGTGATGACCCTTGAAAACAGCATAAAGACATGGCTCAGAAGCGAGGTGGGTCTGTAGTTCTTCAGCAAAGTGTTGTCTCCTTTTTTGAAGAACAGCGCCACCACGCTTCTGTTCCGTGCTTCTGGCGTTGTACCTTCAAGCACGACGGAATTGAAGAGCTTCTGAAGGACTCTGAAGGACGTTAAATCTTTACCGATAAATAATAGATATTTCATTTGATGACGTCATTGCTCATTATAGCAAAAGGTCTTTATTAATCATTATAATGGAACATTATATTTTATTTTTGGTATTTGAGCAGGAATAGTAGGAACTTCTTTAAGATTATTAATTCGAGCAGAATTAGGTATTTGATTTTTTTTCATTTGTATTATTTATTTAAAATAATAAATACAATTTTATATTATTATTTTTACACATTGCTAGTATTATAAACTAACAATGTGTAAAAGGGCCACTTTTCAGTTAGGTTAGATTAGGTTAGGATACCTTTAACCAATAGGTTACGCCAGCTCCATTACTGAGATGCCGTCTGCCTTCCAATCTGGAGGTTTTATTTGAAATCCCGCGGCTTGTACATCTGTTTTTTTTTTAAGTAATACGTATATTATTAGTTGCCCTACTTATATAATAATAATCTGTCATTTTAAGTGAAAAATCTTGTCCAGTCTTATCAAAAAATTTGAGGTCAATTGAACAAATCGTGAGGTCTCACATATATAAAGATAAATTTGTTCGCAGAAAGATAATTCTTACAGAAAAATTAACATTTGTACCTTAGACAGTACCTAAACAAATATTCTGTGTAAAACACAAGTACAATGTATCAGTTTTATCGATGAACCCCCAAACTAAGCGTGGACATAGACTGGGATTATTTATTATTTATTTTAATCTAAACAAATTCAAAACAGGAAGACGCTGGATGCAGGCTGATACCAACCGGTCTTTTTGGAAATGCATGGGAGAGGCCTATGTCCAGCAGTGGACTTCTTGTGCCTGAGATGATGATGATGATGATGAAACTCAAAACATCGTCTCTTATAAATTGCCCAAGTAACAAGCAAAGTACGTTACCGAATAATTTCCATTCGAGATCATTTCGAATCTCCGAATCGGATACCTTCTTGGAAATGTTCCAGCGCCAATATTAGCATTTGATGGTGATTCAGATCTTAATTGTATGGCGGGTTAGTAATTGTTTAATATATTTCGTTCCATAACGTGGAGTCTTTAATTTACAATTGAGAATATAATAAATAATCAATTGTTTTACAGTCAACGTGGGTAACTTTGACTCTGCGTCAAACATTGGACGTAGCCTTTTTAGAAGGTTCTCAATTTTTTACCCAACAGATTAGTAGTCAAATTACTTGATTAATTATTTTACAGTCGTTTTGACTACTAGTCAAAGTAATATTAAAGAGAGAAAATGATCGAGAACCTTCTAAAAGGCCACGTACAATTTTGACGCAGAGTCAAAGTTACCCACGTTGACAGTACATAATTATTATATTTATATATTTATTAGTTTTATTTTTGAGGATCTAAATTCAGATTTGTGCCATAGAAGTGTCGTCAATGCTATTTTAGTAGTTTGTTATTTTTTTAATAAAATAACTGGAAAAACTGGAAAAAATGTCATCCAAGTAAGTAAAATTTCGTATTAGAAATCGGTTGTTTCAGTTTTTTAAACTATAATAATTAATCGTGTTTGTTGGTTGGTATTATATCGAATTTGCAGTATGGAAAATGCAAATATTCTACATGACTAAAAATCCTAACCCTTCCTCTAATCTTTGCTGCAGTCGGGTAAAAACATAGGTAACCTTTCCCGACCTTCCCCAAATCTTATTTGAACCGATAACTACCCTTTTAAGGGAAATCCCTAATAGAAAATCTTCGAGTTCGGTCTACGTCACGAAACTAATCTCGGGGGGAAAGACAATTTCCGCGGTGACAATCTATACAATGGAAGATGGAACGAGTAGCTATTTATAAATAAAGATTTCGTAACTGTTATTTTTATGTTTTTATTGGTTTGATATTGTATTTTTTTATTCGATAATAGGCTTGCGCTTGACCGCTAACTCGCCTGATTTAATAACAGTTGCGGTATACGCAGTGCGGTGGAGCGCGATTGTATGTAAGAAAATTTATGTAAACGTCATGTACCATTGTCAAAATTATATGCTTATGTGCTCGATTTTATTCCAATAATGTATGTAATAAAAATGTTTTAGTGTAATGGGCAGGACATTTAACTTTTCATTACGCTATTGCAGACATTATTATTATTTGACTGGTCTTATAGCTGGTTGGTACTTAGTATGTCTACCTGTTGAGCTGTAGGTCGTGGGTTCGATTTCCAACCCAGAGCAAACATTTGTGAGATGAGCATTCATGTTTGTTCTGTGTCTGGGTGTTACTTTGTATCATTTACAATAAAGAAGTATATATATATTATGTATATTATCAGCCATCTAGTTCCATAATACAAGCTTTGCTTAGTTTGGGCTAGATGGTATTGTGTGAAATGTCTACCAATATTTCTTTATTTCAAATTATTAAATGCTAATAGTCATATATATTGAATCCAATAATTTGACGATGCTATTGCAGAAACTCTAGCGACACTACCTACTACCTACTTTGTAATTGATTTACTGTCTGACGTTTTGTCTGATTTATAACGTACCTAAGCTTTTTATCCTTTGTTGTTTGACGTTTATAAGTGTATGTGACATGTCTACAGAAGTAAAATGGATTTGATTTGATTTAACATGTTGCTAGGTGCTGTTCATTGATTAATTTTGTTGTGTAGATGTTTTTTTATAAGTATCTCGAGCAACAACTACGCCCAAAGATGATGACTTCATAAGGTCATAACATACAGGTTTTAGAATAGAGAGGGTATTACATCTGTTCTTTCATGGTTTGTACGGCTTTAGCGCCATAATACTAGAACAATTATATCTAAAAGTAGTGGATGGCACTCAATTAATGAAGTTAAGTCATTTTATTCAATGAAATTTGGTCATGCTGGTTTGGCTAAAAGAATTTGATTTGAATTTGAATACTTATTGAGCAATCGGTTAAAATTTTAACATAAAAAGAAACTTTACTTTGCGATACGTAACATAAAGTACTTAGGTATAGATCGTTGTTGATACAATTTCGAGAATTGTAAATACATGTGGCTGACACTCGCGGCATATGCAGCTGACGCTCGCGGAATATGCAGCTGACGCTTGCGGCATATGCAGCTGATGCTCGCGGCATAAGAGGCAGACGCATGACGCTGATTGAGGTATTAATTTTATGTTTTTATTTGACACTTTCAACTATTTTAAGGAACTTATTTTAATTTATTGTGATTTATGTGAAATTTATTTTTTCAATCATTCATTTAAGTTTTGCAGGGGAGAGTGCTGTGACGTCATAAAATTCGCTTATTTCACTTATCTACTCATTTCATTTATAAAATAACAAGACTTCGTTTATGTAGCTATACAGTGTTATATTTTGGCGTTAAAAGCAGTCTACGTAAGTTTTTTTTTCGGCAATGTCGTCTAAATTAAAAGAGAATGAATTAAATGGCAAGATTAGTCAAAAGTGCTTTATAGGAATTTCATAATTCATAATGTCTTTATTGCGCATATTGGTACAATAGGTGGTACATCAGGTAAAAAACATAGCTCTCCATATTCTGCCTAATTTTATGGCGTCACTGACAAAAAATTACATATTCCTTAGGAAATTTCCGCAAGTCGATGTGTCGTGTCGTTTGCGATTCTCGGAACACTAGCTACCGGTTTATGATCTCACATGACTATTTTTCTTATACTTTTAATTACCTATACAAAATTTCGTATGTACCCACTAGTATTCCGTATTTTTAAACATTATACTGCACCATGTCAGGGTAAGTACAAACAGAGTTTTCTTGATCCCACGCCAGGTTGTTGGGACAGTTGAACCTCCAGGCGGTGATGGACCCGTTTTCGTTCTGGACACACATGTAGAAGCAGGAGCAGTCTTCAGGATCAGGAGCAAACCCTTCTGATGTGCAGATGCTGTCGAAGGAACTCTCCACAGAGTTGCTCGGTGCTGTTAAATGAAATTAAATCTCTCTAATGACCTGCCTTTTACAAAAATTACATAAATCTGACTGGATTTTTATGCCAAGAAACAAAGAAACCACGTAAATGCAATTGAAAATGCTGCAAAATGTAGTTTTGCAATTTGAACACAATTAAGTATAAGAAATAAAATAAAATCATAGAATAGTATTATGTAATCATTAGATACAATTTCTTCTCAAAACCATAAAAACTAACTCAATCAAAAAACCTGCTTCTAACTATTTCTGGTGAAAACCTTTTTACCAGAAATAGTTAGAAGCAGGTTTTTCGATTATACATATCGCGTTACCGCGCTAAATGTCGATTGCGAGTAAAATCATTCAAATGAAAATTAAAGGAAACCATTAGATTTTTTTTTCTATAAGTATATAATATGTATTCTATCAGCCATCTAGTTCCATAGTACAAGCTTTGCTTAGTTTGGGCTAGATGGTGATAATGGTCGGTGTTGATTCCACTGACCATTAGATTATATTATATCAAAGCTTAAGATGCAAAAAACTTTATCGAGCATATTATGCTTGGTAGGTAACTGAATGACTATCCCGGAAAGTAGTATCGCCATATCTTAGGTTTACCTAACTATAATCCGAATTATGAAATACCGAATTATGGTTTCGCCGAAAAATAATCTGTTTTTCAAACCAAGCCTTTGTAATAAAAAATATTTTTGGATATATCCAGATATATTTTTATTTACAATTGCTTGTTAATTATGTTGTTAGTGTTTATTTTGTTAATTATAATTAAACAGAAACCTACCGAACTTAACCAGTTTTATTTACCTGAACAGTTATTAAACTGTTCGGGAAAATGAACCTGATGGCTAGTAAACTTATTAAATTAAACTCGTGTCAAGAAAAACATCTGAAATCAGACAGTTCTATGAAATGAATTCGGGCAAGTAAGATTCGTACAACTATATTTCTGATTATCTATAGATAACTTACCGTGTCTTAGAGATGATACTTATACAGCTTTTTGGCAGTCAATTATACTTAAAGCCAAGTACTAGAAATCTCATAGAATGTTACCTTAAAGTTATTCGTTCTTTTCTTCCACAGACCAGCCTGATATGTAATATTTTTCTTCCGTAGAACTTATTGACTGGTTTAATTATTTTAATTAAGCTACACTCAATCCCATATCCTACTGGTTAATGGATGTAATCTGAGGAATGTTTACTTCGAAGGATTTACCTACCTGGAGAGGATTCCGATGCAGAACTAGCAACCACAGAGGAAACACCAGACACATCCCTTATTCCCACAGCTGTGTTGACCGCTCTCAATAAAGGAAAGTCTTCACCCCCACATGACCCATGGAAGTCGTCAGTCTCAATACTCCAGATCATGACCCCAGCCACACCACGGTCCAACGCGTATAGAACCTTCTGGACGATGGAGTCAGCGTCATCGAAGGATACCCAGTTCTGGCCGCTATGAGCGTACGGTACTCTGGCGCTTTCATCGTACTTTTTGGTCCAAGATTCTGTTTGGAGCCTCGTGCAGAACTGGAAAGCAAATAATAAAAACTCAAGATTTTTATGTTTGTGAAAGTGATAGGTTCCTTTATTTAATACGTTATAGACTAATTGGAAATCATGGTATTTTGTAGATTGTAATAGTTTATTGCCTAAATTAATGTTTTTTATTGCCTTCCACATAAATATATCCATGTAAATCTCTAATCAAAACTTGTAATGATTTAGTACAAAAAATCTTAAGAAGACCAAAACATAATAAAATCAGCCAAGTGGGAGTCGAGCTCGCGCTAACGTGGATTTAGAGCAGATCTTCAAAAGGAGTAATCATAATTTAAAATAAGTAATTACTTAAAAAAACTTTGTAAGTTAAACAGTTTTATTGTAAAGAAAGATGATAATCTAGATAGAAAGATAAAAAACACTTTAATAAAAGACCACAATGCAGGATGTAGGTAATGTATTTACTGTATTCTACTAGAAAAGCCTTTTCATTTGATACACATATTGTGGGGGTTGTGCAAAAAATATGAAATCCACCATTTTATGGCGGCGGCCATATTGAATTTAGAATTATAATCAATATATTTAATTGTATTGTCATTTAAACTAAAAACGTGCACCAAATATCAGATCAATCTGCCAACGGGATAGGGGTCAAATTTCGGTTACTAAAGTTGACCCAAAAACATAAACAACAACATCAACAACAAACATGGCAAGCTAAATAAAACCTTTTAATAAAAACCATTTAAAAATACCTGGGGAAAGCTTCGAGCATAAACTAGTACAGATTATAAGAAATTTATTTCTGCCGAGTAACAACTCTGCTCTGGCATCAGATTTTTAACTTGGTGTAGACGTTGTACTTGGCCGATTTTATTACAAACTTCTAATTACCGCTCCCAACTTCATTCAAAAACTAAAAACAAAGGCTCCAACAAAAACGAGCAGTGTCCTACCCTCAAAAGGACGCACAATTTAATTTAAGACATCTGGAAGGTCTCAAGTCTCAGCGAAGTTCCGAACCGGCGGCGTCGGTTGTTGTAACAGATAACTTAAATATAACAGAAGGTGGTGCGAACTTTTCTCTTTGTTCAGTAAGGTTAGGAATTACATGTGTTTGTCGAGTTATGCGGGAATTATTTGTCAAGGTTAAATTGGTAAAAATTTTTGGTGACTTCAAAATAAGAGCTTGTCAATTTGCCTGATTACAGACATTTTTAGGTGACTTTAAAATATGGGCTTTTTAAGTCACCTGGTTTTTCTTACTTTTAAACGGAAGACGTTAGTAAAAGAATAAGTAAGTGCTGTTCTACCCAAAGAAATTGGATCACAATGGAAAGAGCCATACACTTTGCTTATCGCTATTCAGCTGTATAAAACGTGTCCGCTTCATTCCTACTTCTCGGTCATATATTGTGTGCGTGGGTGTAATGAAAGAAAAATTAATTGCTAAAATCCGCTATAATTTCATGCATAAGCTTATGCCACCTAACTAGTAATGGACTAGAACACATATACAAATATATGGACATATTTTTATAACCGCCGTCAGCAATTTTTGACCGAGCGAGCGAAGCGAGCGAAGCGTCTCTGCATCAACTGGCCAAATTTTCTTTCATCTGTCAGTTTGTTTGTGTGTCGTTGTATGTTTGTTGTCGCGTACAGGGCGTAATTTTGATGAAACTTGGTGTTTAGGTTCTATGAATTATTTAATAATTTTTTTCGTCGGAGTATTTTGATAAGAGGGGTGGTTCCCATAAAAAGGGGGGAAGTTTATTGCGGCGTTAATTACCAACTGATTTTAATGATATTTGGTAGGTAGGTACATAATTATTACAACTTGTGGTAAAAATTAACAGAATTGGTCAAGTGGTTGTCGAGATATAACAACCAACTTCAGATTCCATGTAACATTTGAGGGCGTGTGGATGTGCTTGATGCATTTTAGCGCTGAATATTTAACTTGATTTTACGTTTTCTCAATTTATAAAATTATTATTTGTTTTTATAAGAATATACATTGTTTTTTTAATTAAGGGCATCTAATCATATCCAATTTTTTGTATTAAAATTAAATTGATCTTTCAAGGTGCTTAAACTTATAGATAAAATGTTTTTTGACCGTGAAATTACGTCTGTAAAATCACTTAAAATTGCGAAATCGGCCAAAATTTTACATACGGCCTCCTAAACCAACTTTATGTAGTTATTATGTACAGATGATCCAAGGTGAGCTGAAAATAAGCTCTCTCGCGAGGTCTACTGTTCGTAGAACTACTAGTTATATATTATGTGGATATATAAAAATTCTCACACCCTCCTCACAATGAGAAGATGGCCCGTTCCCAGCAGTGGGACAGTTTGTACAAACAGGGCTGATAAAAAAAAAAAAAAAAAAAAAAAAAAAAACTGACGGCGGTTTTTGGCAAAAAATAGTGTATACGGTGTGAAATATTGTACCCTCCATCTATTGAGCGTAGTGAAAAATTCTTCATCTATGGTTTTTACCTCATTGTATCCAATGACTCCTTGAGTGGCGGTGTAAGGTCCGGCGATGCCGGCGCCGGCTGAAGGGGCCCGCACGCCAGCATTGCTGGGGTCTCTCAGGATGAATGTCCTTCCATAGAACGGCACGCCGACGGCCAGTTTTTCTGCTGGTGCACCTGCGTAAAAACGTTTTCAAAGTGAAGCTCAAAGCGCGCAGCTATCGTACTTGTTTCTATATAACAAATGTTATATAAATGTTAATGTTATATAATAAATGTTATATAAATGCCCAAAATCAGTACACATCGATTTCAGCCTACATTCTTGACAGGTGTCATATACTTCACAGAAGTCTGTCGCTCTGTCATCTTCTCTGTTTCCTAAGAACTAACCTTAACCTTAGAATTTCCAAGCCTTATGTGAATAGTTATCTTCTAGATTAACGTATTACATCCTCAGTCTCACCATCTCTTACCATCGGGCAAGTTGATGGTCAAACGTAAATCTGTTTCGCAAATTTCATGAAATTTTGCAACCAGATTCCTTATTATACCAGCTACAGAAAGTCCACTGCTGGGCAAAGGCCTCCACCTCCACCACGTCTTCCAGACACTTGTATGCAGGTAGCTAGATTTATTAAGCCTACCTTGGTCCAACCAATACTGCAACGCCACGTCAACAGTAAACAGGTCGTCCTTATTTGCTTGCTCGTCTCCTTCCCCCCTGTGCAGAGGGGCATTGTGCCCCGTCACTGGGTCCCATGCTCCGTACATGTCATACGTCATGATGTTTATAAGGTCCAGATATCTAGAACATTCAAAAGTTAGTTTGAACAAGTATAACAAAAACCATCGAAAAACCATTAATACTGAATAAAAGAATACTTAGCTTCTCGAGTGGAGACCACATACCGGCAAGCTCAGCGTAGGAAGACCAGCTACGAGATGGACAGATGACCTCATACAAGTGGCGGGAAGACGCTGGATGCAAGCCGCTTCCAATCTTTTTTGGAAATCCATGGGGGAGGCCTATATCCAGCAGTAGACTTCTTATGGCTGAGATGATGATGATAATGACTGAATAAAAAATTTACCTTCACAAACCAGTATAATAAGTAGATGGAGCCAGTATTATACCTGGGATTGCTTACTTCATTAACCAGTTTATGTTTTACAACAAAGTTGCCTTTCTTTCGACCACAATGTCCCTTGATGTAAATTGTTAAAGATAACAAATATCTAGGACGCCTTGGAGATACCAATTCATTTTTGTTGACCGATCCCAGATTGCACCTACTGGGGAAAGAAGAACATTCCACACTTTCCATTTCCACCGTAAAGAGGTGACTTGTTTGAACTTCTGGTGGTTAAATTTTGAAAGAATTGTTGTACGTTTTCAAAATACCTTATACTTGTATCGTTTCAAAAGCAATGGTGCTCCAATCCAATCTACTAAATTAAGAAGGTCGGCTTTGAAAATTACCTTGAAATAGCTGGTATATCATAAGAAAGCGATGCCAAAGCCCTCACAGAAGACACCGCAGCGCTCAGAAACAGTCCATGTTTATCGAACTCTTCCCTCAGTTCTTTCAGCAGTTGTGTGAAGTTGTCAACATCAGCTTGGCCATAGATGCTGTCTCGTCGGTTGGGGTACTCCCAGTCTATGTCGAGGCCGTCGAAGCCATGGTCTTGAAGCATCTTGACAGCGCTGCTGATGAAGTTCTTGCGGAGAGTCGCACTGGCTGCCATCTATTATGCCATAGAATACTTAATGGTACCTTCATGTACCTAGAGTTCCTATACCTACAATTTTTTATTACCTATCCAACCGTACATCATGGGGTAAATGAGAAAAAAATGCTCAATTTACGTGTAGGGGATATCTTAAATGTATATATTTTTTCCAAGATTTTATTTCACCATTTTATCTTTCATTACCAACTATAAGAATCAGCTCAGGGACTTTAGGGAAATTGGCATTTATGTAGGCGATGGGCTGACCTCCTGTCACTGCAAGCCAACATTATATGCTACCGTCTTATCCCATCTAACCGTTTTATATATAAAAGGGTTAGATTTGATTTTGATTTGAGAGTTATATGGAGGGAAGAGGGTATACCCTCTTCCCTCCATATAACTCTCAAATCACGGTAAAATATGGCGTCAAGTGGCTTTATTGATATTTAATTTTCCGCATACACCGTTATGGAACAAATATAAGTTTAGAAAACTCAAAAACCTCCTACAAAAAAACCGGCTGAACTGATATTGATGAAACATAGCTTAGAACACTCTCGACTAATTCACCTTTCAAACAAAATCAAAATCGGTTCATCCGTTCGGGAGCTACGATGCCACATACAGACACGTCAAACTTATAACACCCCTTCGTTTTTGCGTCGGAGGTTAAAAACAGGCGTAATTTTATGTAGGTATGTATGTAGTATCATACACAACTAGCTAAGTCGCGGAAGAACAGACGGACGGACATGGTGATACTATTAAGATACTTTGTTAAACAGGGAACCCTAAAATGTGAACAAAATAGGAACACAAATACCGACTTGAGAGAACTTCGCCGATCCAAAGTTCCACCCGCCAACAGCCAGTAGAGTTTTCAACTGGGGATTTTTCTGTTTGAGTGCGTTGAATGCGCCGAAGTTGTCTGCAAGTTTCAGTAAAATGTTATTGCAATGTAAACAAGATAAATTTAAACAAGATAAATTTAAATCTGAATAATAATAAATATTTCTTTAACGAGTTAAAACTGTTTTTGACGCTGCAAAGGCTTTTGCAGCTCTAGGAAAGCTCACTTTTTCAGTGAAATTAAGAGTCCTTAGAAAACATTGCACCAAAATTGGTATAACTGTCATGAGCAGTGACAAGTGAAGTGACATACCAACTTATTCTTAAGCCTGTAGTTCGACCATGGCTCGTCTCGCAAAATGTTGGTATACGCGAGCGAGACGGAAGATGTGAACTACAGACTCATAAAAGGCTTCCTAAAAGCTAATCCTATAGTTTCTACGGATAGTAGATATACTCACTCCGTCCCCAGTTATCAGGTAAGTCTAGCCAGGGGTCGAGCGACACGATGTTCCCCTGTCCGTCGAAGCCAGCGAACGTGTAGACAGCGTGCGTGCACAGCTCCGGGTTGATGTGAGACACGTCGAACTTGCCCTGCCCCGACCGATACGTGGCCCATGACCCGTAATAGCATATCACGTACTCTGCAACAAATATAATTATCGTTTAAACTAGTAGTTCTACGCACAGTAGACCTCGCGAGAGAGCTTATGGATCATCTGTACATAATACTTATATAAAGTTGGCTTAGCACATCCACGCGCCCGTACTGTTACACGCAATCTCAAGTTGGTTGTCATATCTCGACAACCACTTGGCCAATTCTGTTAATGTTTACCACAAGTTGTAATAATTGTGTATTGTGTTGGTAATTAGCACCGCAATAAACTCCCCCTTTTTATGGGAACCATCCCTCCTATCAAAAATAGCCATTTTTTTTTATTATCCATAGAACCTATACGCCAACTTTCATCAAAATTGGTTTAAAATTACGCCCTGTACGCGAGTACGAACATACAAACAAATCACAAACTCACAAACAAACTGAAAGACGAAAGAAAATATGGCCAGTTCATGCAGAGACGCTTCGCTCGCTCGGTCAACAAAACTCAAAAACCCTCTACAAAAAAATTGCCTGGTTTTGATGAAACATAGCTAAGAACACTCTGAAATGAAAAACTCTGATGAAACCTATGAAAACCTATGAACCTAGATCAAAATCGGGCCATCTGTTTGAGAGCTACGACGCCACAGACAGACACACATAAACACGTCAAACTTATAACACCACTATTTTTGGGTAGGGGGTTTGGAAATGGAACAACCGACTTCAAAATACGCAATTTGATGACATGTCTTTCTAATTATTTTGTTAAAACCAAACGATTTTGTCAAAATTTCTATGGGACTACGACCTACCAAATAAAAAAAACATCCAAATCAATTCATAATTGGTGAAGTAATCGCGTATCAAACGTATAAAATACATACAGTCGATTCGAGAACCATCTCCTTTTTGAAGTTGGATAAAAATATACTGTACGCCGCGCACTTTAACTAAAATTTTTAAGCGACTTCGAAAAAGGAGGAGGTTATCAAATCGTAGCGTATATATAATATATATTTTATGTATGTACACGAATTACTCCGTCATTCGAGAACCAATTTTTGTTTCCTGAATTGGTGTATAGAGAAAGCTCCCAAGTTGGTCCCATAATTATTTTAGAAACATTGCTTTATTACTTTTTGAATAATCTCTAAAATTAACAATATTTTCATTGTATTCCTGAGTGAGTGCGTCAGATTATGGAATCGCAGAGTTCCACTGACACGTTTTTCTTTGCAAAAGTGTCAAATGTTGAGGTTTTTCGTATAACTGCACATTTATACGAAAAACCTCAACATTTGACACTTTTGCAAAGAAAAACGTGTCAGTGGAACTCTGCGATTCTATAATCTGACTGCACATTTTCTAATCTGCGACGACGAAGCATTTGACATTCAATGACAAATGTCATCCTTTAAAAACAAACCGGACAAGTGCGAGTGAAACCCGCTCACCGAGGGCCCCGTATAAACTAGTAAATAAAAGGGAGAAATTATATATTTTTTTTAATATTTTCCTTCATAAACTGAAAAATATATATTGTAAAAATATTTAAAAACCTGTTTTAGATTATTCTAATGAAGCTCTTTCATTACGATACCCCACATGATACGGTTAAAGAACTTTAAAGACTCTCATTCCTTGCATAAAGACCCATTTTTTGTGATTAAATTAAAAATGTACAGTTTTCGATTTTTTTCGGAGAAAATAGAGCTACTTCAGCGTCTTGTTTAATTATTATCCTTACTTATATTACAAGTAAACGAAATAACGTACTTTGAAGTCGGTTGTTTCAGTTTAAAAATCCGCGTCATAAGTGCATTATGCTTTTTATGCAAATTAAATAATCGATAACAAATTTTTAAATCTAGTTTTTAATAATATGCAGTGTGGATTCTTTCAAGTAAACTAAATATTACTTACTTTCAGCAGATACGTAACTGGAAGAAAGACTAAAAATCAGAAACAGTACAACTGCAACACCGATAAAGCGGAACTTTAACATTTTTCTTGCAGAGAGTCTTACGTAGTAAGAATAATTAGGTCTTACTAAGAATATTGGGTGGCCTCTAGCGGTCTTTTATAGCTTTCGTACGTACTTGTGCTAATCTAAAGTGTTTCATTTTACAATTTAAGTGCGCGCGGAATTTTGAAAGATTATCTAGTTTACTAATAGAGTTAATAAAATTATTATCTTTATTGTGTTCTCATAGTGTTTGATGACGACATCAGTCACTATTGCTTCCTGGAATTTATTCTAACGTAGCTCACTTTACTTTTTTTACATAAAATAGGATCTACGTTTGACCACCAACTCGCTTAATGGTAAGCGTAGTTGTGGCCGAAGATGGAGCTTGTCTATCTAGGAAATTCACACTAGACTTGAAATTTCCAATTCCCCTTGTCACTGCAAATCAACATTAAATCCTACCCTCTTATCCCCTCTAAAACCTCCTCTTCTCCTCTTTTCTTTACTTTCATCTTTACGCATATAGTGTTCTCTTCTAGAAGGTCGTACACCCTCATGCCTTTGTAAACTTGTGTTCTAAGAATACGTAATTTATGTTTATTACAACCAGTTTAGTGGACCAAATAAAATATATATATATATATATAAATAAAACTCTAATACACTCTTCCCTCCATCTAGTCCTTTAATCACGGTCAAAAATGACGTTAAACGGTCTTATTGGTCCTGCCTACCCCTTAAGGGAAAACAGGCGTGATTTTATGTATGTGTGTAGTTCTTAAAAAACAGGGAAGGCCGCAGGGAGTACATTCCTGGATAGTACGGATCAAGAACTTGAACCAAAATCGTATTTTTGTCATTTCATTGAGTCATGGGTGAATATAATAATACAATATTTGTGATCTCGTTCTTGCAGCGTGCGCTTGCCGTCTTGTAGTGCCGAGAGGCAGCTTGCTGCAAGCGCTCAAAGTCCAGTCGTCATAAGCTCACCAGCGTCAGGTCAGTGACCCTGACTTCATTCATGTTTATGCGTGATTGTGAATGTGTAAATTGCGTGACGTTGCATGGAGCGTTCCGGTTTTTTTTCAAAACAGGCTTGCGTTCGATCACCTCTTCTAATGGGAAGTATTATGAGGTCGAAGTGATACAACTTCCTTGCTTTTCTAAGAAACACCTATTAATAAAAATATATATAGGTACATTTATATATTCTAATAAAATATATAAATAAAATAATAATAATGGCGTGTATAAGAATATGCCTATGGCGATTTATAGATATTTAGTATAAATCAATAGCAATATCGATAAGCAATCAATCAGCAAATATGAGATATCAATTAGCGATAAAATCAATGTTTTTGTGATAAAAATAAACATTAAAACTCATTTTGTAACAAATTCTTAGAAATATTAATACTCATATGAGTTGACTGACAAGGAAAATTAATTATATTATCAATAAAAAAAAAACTAGTCACTGTAATATACTGCTATGTTTGTAATTTGGTGAACATTTACATATTTTGATGATATTTATTCAGTACAGAAAAATGTATATAAAAATCTTTATAGGATCCAAGTACACCTTTAAGTCTTAGTGTCTTAGGATCCATTATTTGGAATTGACTGGCACATTTTACGTTATTTCATGACCTGACATTTCGAACACTGCAAATGTTCGAAGCATTAGAATCAGTGGACCGGCGAGCTCTGAGGTTAATCGGTGACGATAAACTAGCTGCCAAGAAGCTTCCTAGTCTCGAGCACCGCCGTAAAGTAGCATATCTGTCTATTTTCTACAGGATTCATTTCGGGGAATGTGCGCAAGAGCTTCACGGCCTAATTCCACCCTCCCCATTTCACTACAGGACTAGCAAAAAGTCGGCGAATTACCACCCATTTCTCGTTGAAATGCCAAAAATCCGTACTCAGCGAAATCGATCCACATTCCTGTTGCGTACTGAACTACTGTACTAGAATGGAATTCTTTGCCGCCATCTCTGTTTCCTGAGACCTACAATCTTGGAATTTTCAAAGCTAGAATAGATATCTTCTAGATCGACGAGCTCCATCCTCGGCCAAACCGTCGCTTAACATCAGGCGAGTTGGTGGTCAATCGTAGAATTATCTTGTATAAAAAAATGGATTTGTTTCATTACAATGAGTAACAATCGGGAAAATTTAAAAACACCCGACAAAAAAAAAACGGCTGAACCGATTTTGATGAAACATAGTTAAGAACACTGTCGATAAAATCCTCTTTCATACAAAACAAAATTAGATCAAAATAAGTCGTTTGAGAGCTACGGTGCTACATCAGACACAGATATACAGATACACACGTTAAGCTTATATCACCCCTCTTTTTAGGTCGAGGGTTAAAAATTACTAAGAATTGCAGTAACAAGCGACACCTCGTGACCAAACAAATCGTCTACTTGTTAACTCCTCTCCCTCTAAAAAATCAACTAAGTACCTAAGTAGAAGGTCAGTGTGGTTCGGGTGTGTATAATTATGTATGTTAATAAGTTTTATATTTATTTCCATTTAACATGACAATGCTGGTAACATGCTGGGAACGCTGCCAACTAGTAAGAGGTTTGAGCAATTGAGATCTTTATTAGTCTGGGGGTAATCTATTTGCTTATTGTGTATTCGTTTAGTTAGTGAAGTGTGTGTAGTTTGTATATTGATTTAATTTTGTTGTGTTTAATAAAGGTACTTGACAATAAATAAAAAACTTATTTATCTTAAATTACACTGATAACACTGGGCAACAAAATTATAAATTTGTCGCGCCACATGGATTATACTTGTATGAGTGCCTGTTAGTGAAAATAAATAATTTCTAAAAATCTATCAAATTCAAACGGTGAAGGAAAGCATCGTGAGGAAACCTACATGTCTGAGAGTTCTCAATGATCTTGAAGATGTGTGAAGTCTGCCTACCCGCACTTGGCCAACGTGGCAGACTATGGCCTATCCCTTCTCACAATGAGAAGATGGCCCGTTCCCAGCAGTGAGACAGTTTGTACAAACAGGGCTGATAAAAAAAAACTATCGGCCAAGAATTTTCTAGCAATAACTTCATATTTTCATAGGTTTCTTTCATAATAGCAGTAAGGACCAGATGTTACCCTTATCAACATATCACAAAAATCTGAGGCCAATGGAAACAAAACTACTACAGTTCATTAATGAGGGTAGGTGGCTAAAACAGTATTAACTATCAGAGTTCGTCTGGCATGAGTAGTATTGACCAGTAGCGTGTAATTGATTATTTTGAACGATTTGGTTTAATTATAATAATATTGTTGTATGAGATATTTGTCTTTAGCTCTGGAATATTATATTTCGTATTCAGATACGTTTTTTAAATTAATATTGTCGACACAGTAATTTAGTTACCGAATATACATTTGGCCTTCTTATTAACAGCTATTTTAAACAATTTTCCTTCTAAACTACTTCCATCAGTCCATCACCACCATTCTTGAGCATTCCGAAAGTATCCAGAATTTTAAATCACTCGCCGGAATTATTTAAAAGGCAAACACGTCCTATTTTACCCCAAACAGCGCGCAAATATTTCAAGGAGCTCTTAGGTATAACGCGCAAAAACTCCCAACTACATTTTTAAATTCTCATTATTTCAGCAACTTGAAACCCATTTAGCTTTCGGCCGAAAATACGAAACTTTACCGCTTGTTTACTGGGCTTCGGAATTGATTACTAAAATCTGAACGAAGCTGTTCTCCAGAGAAAATTGAATTTTTTAAAACCCATGCTCGAACTTTTACGCTGCACTATAGACCTGTCTTAGTTTGGAAAACATTGTGGTAATAATTTAGCGGATGCGACGGCCGGATGTTCAAATAAAAGTCGAAAAAATGTCTCTGGCACATGCCTCTACGTACGCTTTTGGGGGTAGATATAAGTGCAGTTCTATGCGCTAGATCCCACATTGCGTTGCGAATGCGTAGTTTTTTCATTTGGGACGTTTTGCGGCAGAGGCAAAATGGATTTCGTGTGGATTTCAAAAGTTCTTTGTCGGATATTGACTTTGAAGAGTTGTGCCTCTTTTTTTCATTGGAAATAGAGGCGGCTGTGTCTCTCCTATTTGCAGCGTTTCCCCGTCCATTGATGAAAGGCAAATATTTTTCTAGGTCTTCCTTCATCTGGAAAACTGGAGAGATATTGGAGAGGCGATGTGTGGTTGAGTTTCTGTCTGTGATATTTATAAAAATACTTCTAAGCAAGTGACCAAAATGAAGTCTACGATTATAACTTATAAAGTTGAGAAAACGAAAAATTTGTTTTTTTTTTATTTGCGAGTGCCAAAAATTTTGTGGGTATATAAAATAAATGGCACTATAACCTGTACTATCTATCAAAATTTGTTAAAAAAATTACATCCTACCCTCTTATAGGTTCTCACTTTCTTCTAACCTTTTAATCACGGTCAATTGTAGTGTCAAAGAGCCCTATTGGTCTTTGATGCCTCTTAAGAGAAAACAGGCATGATTTTTGTATGTATGTAATTACACTAGTGACATTCCCAGTAACAACAGAGATGTTTGTACATTGCTATTATAATTAGATAAATGATTTGATTTTAAATAAGATCAATTAAAAAAAAACAATATTTTGCATACATTTTGGCGAGTATGAGATAGTATTTTTATCGAATTCGGAATCAATACTCTTAAATCTCATAAGTATGAGTATGTGATGACTCCTTCAAATAAACCGTAGTCACTCAGTTCACTCTTACGACATTAATGTAATACAAAATATTAAACGATAATTGTTTGATTGAGTCTGACTCATTACTTCAAGTTTAATAATTACCTAACTTCGATTATCATTATTTGAAGTGTTATTTGCGTTCGATGAAAGAGTAATGCAGAAGCGTATTACTTTTGTTGAAGTAGGTATTTCGACGACATTGAAGCTATCCTCATTTATGGACTAAGCATTGGTAGGTAGATGTTGGCCCACCCAGGCACACAGCCCCGGATCTAGGGGGCAAACCGGGGCAACCGGGGCGGCATTTTCAGGGGGCGCAAAAATCATAATTAACATGATTGAAAATAAAATAACTTGCTCCACGAAGCGCCTAGAATACGAAAGCTTGGTTGACTCACCGTTAACTTTTAAGAAAAAGGCGCCACATAGATAATTATATTAAGTTTTTTTAAGTAAGTTATTTTAAGCGCCAGAGAGAGGGGCGCCACCGTCAAGTTTCTGCCCCGGTTCGAAAAAATCGTAGATCCAGGGCTGCGTCACATGTGGACCCACATCTTACGTTCCGTACCTCAAAATGATCCTATGATCTTAAAGGATCATTGTATTGACCGTTTCTTTGTCTATTGATCAAGGCCCTTTTTCTGAGGAATGTGAAGATGTATAAATTTGAAGCTAGTATCAATAATTGCCAAGTGTCGAGCCACGCTCAGGGTAGGGTTGCGTAGTTGTACTTTACTTTATGTGGTTTTAGAATAGAGCTAATTGTTTAATGGACATATTGATTGATTTTCTGATATGAATAGAATTTGTAAGAAATTTCGTATTTTGAAGTCGGTTTTTTCAGGGTTTTTTTAACTATTTATCGTACAACGAAACCCTAGAAGATTCTCGTATTGTATGCATACAAAGGCATGCTACACCTACTTACACAGTTTTCGCTTTGTTGAAACAGAACAACCTTTTCTAATATTAATCACAGCACAGCTGCAGTCGAGGCGGAGCAAAAATAAAACTCAAATTCCAACGCTCTTGTGAATCGTGAAAAATCGTTAGATTTTTCATGCTTGCTGCACCACAATGTATGTTAACAAACCACACCCTACCACGTGTAAACAAGAACTAGAAATAAGGAATGCTTAGTGCGCCTTGCAGCTGTGATCGAGATTTTACAATTTTTAACTGACTCCAAAAAGGAGCAGGTTCTCAACTCAACTTTTCGTTTTTTAAAACAAAAGTGCGCATTTTAATTATCATTATCACTTCATTATCATCAACATCATCTCAACCACAAGAAGTCCACTGCTGGACATAGGCCTCCCCATGGATATCCAAAAAGACCGGTAGGAAGCGGCCTGCATCCAGCGTCTTCCTGCCACTTGTATGATATCTTCTGTCCACCTTGTGGCTGATCTTCCTACGCTGCACTTGCCGATGCGTGGTCTCCACTCGAGAACTTTTCGACCCCATTGTCAGTTCTACGTGCTATTTGCCCTACCCAATGCCACTTCACCTTGCTAACCCGTAATCATCTTAAGCCAAATCGTAGCCTTTCGTGCGACTTGGTGGTCAAATACGGATATACACATGCAACTTGCTAATCCGCTGCGCTGTGTCGGTGACTTCGTTAATGTACGGATCTCTTTATACTCACTCCAAGCTCAAAGAAACTCTAAGCATAGCCCTATACACAGCTCGTTATATGATCTTGAGTTTCCTTATAAAGTCCGTAATGATTGACGTTGTGTGACAGATGCTAAATGACAGGCCTCATGGCTCAGTGGTAGTACGACTGCCTCCTGAGCTGTAGGGTCGTGAGTTCCGTTCACAGGGCAAACATTTGTGTGATTAGCATGAATGTTTGTTCTGTGTCTGGGTGTTTCTATGTATCATAAGTAGGTACATATTTACAAAAAAAAAGTATATATGTATTCTATCAACCATATAAATAGTTTACATAGTACAAGCTTTGCTTAGTTTGGACTAGATGGTGTTGTGTGAAATCTCCACCAATATTTATTATTTATTTACATTAAATAAAAGCTAAATAATACAGAGATGGCATTGAATTCGAGTTCCAGGAGTACCAACACTGCGGCACATGGAAATAGTTTAGGGCTAGCCTATAGCTAACGAGTGCTGTTCGAATTCATTCGAATACTGGCCGTTTTTTAACGATCTGCGTCAGAATTTGATCTTTTATGTTCAACCCTGTGTCCTATGGATTGACGGAAAGTTGCCTTTACGTTAGTGCTATTGAATTTTCCAATTTTGTTGACCGTTTTATCTTTTAGATTACAAAATACATTTCGATGCATTGCGACGTGTCATATTACTTTTCACCCGACTACGCGAGGAGGATTTTTTTGGTATATGCAAAATATAATGTATATGTGTAGTTATATGTTTGGAATATGTATGAATGCGGGTATTTTTGTTTCTAATACTTTTTCTATCTTAAACGCCTTGACTGATTTTGATGACCGAAGTGTACCTACTTAGATTCTTATTTACTTCCACATCCCTCTTTGTAACCGACTTTCAAAAAGGAGAAGGTTCTTAATTTGAGTGTATTTCATATTTTTAAAGATGTTGTGATGCGCGAGAGAGATTGCTGCGCGCTTTGACGCCCACGTCGACGTCTACGCTTAAGCGTAAAAACGTCAACTTTGACGTTTATGAAGCTCAAACCTAACATGTAACTCTCCTTCTTGCGCATTCGGTTAAAAAATAAACTATAGTTAGTTAAACAATATTATAAAAATCCCAACACAATATTGTAACAATACTACAAACGCTGTTGATAACAGACTGCCATCCGGGACGATAACCACGCTTCCTCTACTGTCCAGTTTAAATATAAATATTTTATGTAATTCTATGTTCATTCAAGGTTTTGGGACTTGTCCAGTAGTTTCAACGTTAGTTTTATGTTTTAGATAGTTAAATAACTCTTTATTAAAAGACCATATTGTACAAAAATATACAAAAAAAAAAACAATGTTACTATGGCAAATTTTTCAATAGTCGGCCTTATCGCTTTTATTTTATTTATATTGTTTTTGTTTTATTACATATGTATTCACACCTAGCAACCTTTTTCTAAACAAAGTATCGGTTATCGAATGTATCAATTATTTGGTTCGCTTTCTTTTTATTACACACATAAACTTTCTTATTACAAAGGTTCGGTTGTCGACGAGTTGTCAAATGAGCTTTCGGGATTTTGATAGTCTTTTAAAACATCGTTTGGTTTAGAAATGATATTCGGTGTTTCACAATTCGGATTATGCATTACATTTAAAAATTTATATTAACACTCTAAAAAATATTACATATTAGATTATACTCGTTAGTATCAGAAATAATAAAATTACTGCATGAAATGTATTGAGCGTATAAAAAAAACTAATTTTATTAGAACTACCCAAAGAGATAAGGTCGTCTAGTATTATTAGGTACTTAAACTAATACTTAATCGTAAACCTACGTAACGTTGCTCTATAATTAATTTGCACAGTATTCTCTGTTTTATCCCGACCGCATGTTTTTAAATTAAAATTTACAACCCACACACCATACCCGAGTAAAACAAATTAAAAGTGTTTGTAGTTAAAATAAGCGCCTTTATTCGAAGCAGAAAACAGCAACAGACGTATGCGATCCTATAGTTTAGTACCCATATCGGAACTTGCCGGCCAGTTATCTAAAGCGAGCTTACAGTTTCCATACAGGGTTGCCTTTGGACAGAAGTTCTCAACATTTGTGTTTTTTATGTGAAGCATTTAACGTCAGATGCATTAGAAGCTTCACTTAAAAAGATGCTTTAGCACATCTCTTTTTACTTTACACCAACAGGACTGTAAAATCATTTTTCTTTTCTTCTAAAAAATCATACTATCTAAGAATTTAGTAAATCATGTCATCATCGTCATCATCAGCCTACTTTAGTCCACTGCTGGACATAGGCCACTCCCATTGAATGCCATTCAGCACGATACTCAGTTTTTCGTTTCCAACCACCGCTAGCTGCTTTCCGTATATCGTCACTCCATCGTGTCTCAGGTCACCCTACACTACGTTTGCTGACTCGCGGTTTCCACTCCCGAATTCGTTTACCCCATCGATTATCGGTTCTGCGACAGATATGGCCGACCCACTGCCACTTCAGCTTGCTAATACGCTGTGCTATGTCGATAACTCTAGTTCTCTGGTGAATTATTTCGTTTTGGATACGATCGCTCAGAAAAACACCAAGCATAGCTCTTTCCATAGCGCGCTGAGCGACTTAAAAATAGTAATAAAGTAAGTAAATAGTAGTAGTAGTTTAGTAAGTCATGTATGTACACACAATCCTTATACTGAATTGCCATGCTTTTCGATGAATGCAGTTACTAGTAGAACCCGGTTGTAGACGAGTTTCCCTGATAAGTGGTATGTACCACGGTTGATCGCACCCTCTCGGTCCAGGGCTTTCGTCACTACTGCGTTCCGGTATTTAATGGCCATCTCTAAGTTGTACTCTGTGATAGTCTTCGGTGACGCAGCTGAAGCACGCCGCACGAATCTACTGTATGCATCATCTTCGGTGTCATCAGCGTAATACGTGAAGGACCCGGTATGCCGCGATATGGCAACAACCGCGTGTGGAACGCTCTCGTGTAGCTTCATTTTTGGCTTGATCTTGAAGACTATAACCGACTAGTACGTTAGTCCTCGTGCCCTGGCCTTGTGGCTCAGTTGGTAGTTGATGCTATAGGTAGTGGGTTCGATCCCCACCCAGGGCAAACATTTGTGTGATGAGCATTGATGTTTGTTCTGTATCTGGGTGTTTCTATGTATCATATGTATATATTTACAAAAAAAAAGTATATATGTAGTCTATCAGCCATCTAGTTCCATTTATTTATCTAGTTTTGCTTAGTTTGGGCTAGATGGTGTTGTGTGAATTGTCCACAAATATTTATTTATTTATTTATCGCTATATGGTATGGGTATGAAAAGTCAAAATATTTAGTTGTGTAACTAGTTAAATTTCCATCCAAAAATGTTGCCAACCCCTGCATTACTGAAGTGACGCTTATATCTCATGCAGCAGCAGTATCATATCAGCATTTATATTGTGATCTCTCTTTTATGTTGATTTCTCTAACTTCAGTTTAGTTTAGTTTTTAGTCTAATTTTCATAGGAGTTAAAAGCCTAGTGTTCATAGGAAATAAGGACTATGAAGTGGAGTGTTTGTTTGTGTTTTGTGTTCGTGTGTTTTGATAAATCGTGGGCTATAAATGATAACTACAATTTCACGTATAGCAGTAAGTGTCGTGATTATATATTTTTACCAACTTCAAAAGAAGGGGGTAAAAGCACGTATATAAACGCATATATCTGGAAAAAACTGATTCATTTAAGATAAAAATACACCCAGAATATCAATATAGGTTAAAAATTAAAAAACTATCGAAAAATTACTCAGGAAGTGTATTCTATTTTTTGTTTCAACGCACGATTAATATATTTATCGTGTTTTCGTAATCTTTAACGAACTTTTTCGTAATAAATAAGTGATTTACAAAACTAGTATATAAGAAATGTTTATTTAAATAAATTATATAGTAGCTAACCGCATACTTTTTCACAAAAACACTCGACTGCATATCAATCGTAACTCGAGCTTAAGATCAACCTTTTGCAGTCGGATAATTTGTTCGTCTTTTAATAAAAAACTTGTAAAAAAAAATTGCAGTAACATAGCGCATACTTTCTCACAAAAATGTACACTCAACAGCATATCAATAGATTATAAGTTTATAGATAAACCGCTTAACTGAGTCTGTTCCTGAGGTATGGGAGCGGCACGGGAGGGTTCACATGTAATAGCAATGCTGACGCCCGACTGACGTAATATAACCCCTCCCGTACCGCTCCCATACCCCAGGAATAGATTCAGTTAAGCGGTTTATCTATATATAAGTTACCTTACGAAAATCGCTCTTATGCAGTCTAGTATTTTATTTTTCAATAAAATATTTTATAAAATTACTATCCAGTTAGTTAGTTTTAACAACCAAACAACTGAATGGGTTTTGATGATACTATAGCAAAATAAAATTCAAATTTCCAGTGGCGTCCCGTTGCAAAGAGTACATCGCCCGTCGAGGGTACAACTACGACCAGTTCTACCACATCGACGAAGACAACCTGCAGCACGCGACGGTGAAGAGAGACAACGCAGACATCAGCTACTTCGAGATGCACATCGCCATACAAGCGTCCAGCAATGGACATATCCTGCTGTCGCCGGTACCGAGACCTGGAGCAACTGACTCGGTTTATGAAATCGGTATTTTAATTCCTATAACCTTTAAAAAAGTATCTTTCCATTTACGACGAGCTCCATCCTCGGCCACACCGTCGCTTAACATCAAGCGAGTTGGTGGTCAATCGTAGATCTATCTTGCTTAAAAAAGTTAAATAAAAAAACGCACACATTTACTGATCAAAAAGTATTTATGATAGCTTCATCATCATCATCATCTCAGCCATAAGAAGTCCACTGCTGGACATAGGCCTCCTCCATGGATTTCCAAAAAGACCGATTGGAAGCGGCTTGCATCCAGTGTCTTCCCGCCACTTGTATGAGATAGCTTAGGGAACGACAATTTTGTTTTATTTCTGAAGGTCTGGAGCTTCAAATTCTGAAGCATCATCATAATCATCATCTCACCCACAAGAAGTCATATGCCATACATATTATGCCTCCCCCATAGATTTCCGGAAAAGACCGGTTGGAAGCGGCTTGCATCCAGGATCTTCATGCTACTTATGTGAGATCTGTCTACTTTATGGCTGATCTTCCTACGCAGCGCTTGCCGGTGCATGGTCTCTAATCGTAAATTTTGGCCCCCATCGGCCATCAGTTCTGCGTGCTATATACCTACCCTGCCCATTTCAACTTGATAATCTGCTTACTAAGCCGTTGACTTTCGTACGTCTATAACAATCTTACATAATAGAAAAACAGTTAAAACGTTTTCAAAATATGTAGTCTGACTACACATCGTCGTAAAATACAATACCTTATAAACATACTTTCTTCTTACTCATAATGAAATTTTCTCGTGGCCAGTATAAGAAGAGTTCATAAAAACAGAGCTATATTCTAAATCCGGTTCAGACAAAGATGCCAATCATAGCCGCACACTAGTCTTTCACTGAGAGTACCTTCTTTGCCTAGATCGACTAGCTCCATCCTCGGCCACACCGTCGCTTAACATCAGGCGAGTTGGTGGTCAAACGTAGATCTATAATGTATTTAAAAAAAAACTGCAACAGAACATCAGCATATTATAAAGACCAAAAATATAGTTTTCGTCTAAAACTCGTAGTCCACTTATAAACTCTGCACCAGACCAACGCTGCTTCGCCTCATAATTGTATTCTGCGTTACTGTTTTTATTTATTTTTATTTTGACAGTGGTAGGAGGTGGCGGTAACAGATTCACGGAGCTGCGGCTGAATTTAAAGAGAAACGCCAGAAGTTCAGCGAAAACACCAAGCATCCTGTCCTCTATTGAATTTACAGCGTTTTACATCAAAATCTCTGACGGTAAGATCTGTTTTTTTTCTCTCTTTTCTGTTTTTTTATCTTTAACAGGCTTTCTGTTGACCGCTAACAGCTAACTTACCTGAGGTTAAACGGTCTTTGCGATTAAATTTGCGATGAATTCTCACTTATTAACGAGATGGTTGTTCGGCACCATTTCCCCCTTGTCATTTGTCATGTCATTTCTTGTGTTGTCCTCTTCAACCACCTCTTAATTTTCCCACTGTCATTAAACTTTTTTCATTGTCGATGTAGAAAAAAATTGCCTCATAGGAGTTCCAAAAAATGTTCATAGTCCTAAACGAAAAGTACAGAGATAATAAGGCTCTCTGGATTTTATTAAGTATGTAATCACTCTGAGAGCCAATTCTTCTCAATTGGTATTTACCAATCAAAATCAAAACAATCATCCTTAGCTGCAAGTATTGCCGTAATTCATAAATAACTTTCCCTGGGTAAAAAAGGAAAAGTGTCACGACCAAACTGAAGAAAGATCTTGTCAATTATTCGCAACCTGTGAGCATGTATGGAAACCCTTGAAAGTAGAAGAAGCGAAAAACGTGTGGCAGGATCGTCTCAAGTGGAAATATATCATCCTCATCACGGGAAAAAGTTGTAATCACATTTGAGTGATTAATGTCATTATAATATATTAATTGAGCGAGCTGTAGAATATAATTTTTAATAAATAGACGTTACTTTTTAGATGGTCTGGTGGAGTTCGGCAAGGAAGGCGACAGTGTGCCGGTGATCAGCTACTACGACGCCCACACTCTGCCCATCAAGTACTTCAGCTTCGCCTCCTGGGCTGGAGTCGAGGCTAAGTTCCTCTTCGACTGCCCCACTAGCGATGATGATGGTAATAAAAAGTAATTATGAAACAAATAGCAGTATGTCATTCAAATAATTAAAATTAGAATTAAATTAATTTAATTCATTCGAGCTGATCAAAAATTTATTAAGTCACTGGATATTTTATGGGAACATCTCTGAATACCCCCGATTTTAAGGCTCTATATTATTATGAGGAACCCTTTTAAATTCATCGATTCCATTTGCCTGTCACGAAATTGGCAGGTAGGTGTATTCTCTGTTTACCGCTACAAAAAGATGTAGTGAACTCATATAAACAAGTATCTATGTTAAAATAAAAACAAAATACCCAACTGCAGGAAAGCAGTTTACATAACTTACGATTTCGTTACGTTATTACTTAAAACAAGATTATTTGCGGCTGAAATACCAAACCGCAGCTAATATTTCAGTAATCTTCAAATTCTAGAGACAACCCCTGACTCTCAGCTGGTAGAGCCCAAGCTGTCCAACTCAGAAGAGCTGAAGAGAAGTCTGCTAATGTCCAAGCTGCCTTCCATAGCTCCGAGCCCCATCGTGCAAGTCCAGCTCAGCATCAGGCTCACTCATATCAAGTACGATGCTCTGGATTCTAAACTGAAGACTAGGTTGGCTGTCGTTATGGTAAGAATTTCACCAACAATAACTACTAATCATTAGGAAAGTATACCATTCCCAGTGGTTCATCATCGTCATCTTTGCTACAAGAAGTCCACTGCTGGACATAGCCCTCCCCCATGGACTTCCAAAAAGACTAGTTGAAAGCGGCTTACATCCAGCGTCTTCCTACCACTTGCATGAGGTCTTCTGTCCATTTTGTGACTGGTCTTCCGACGCTGCGCTTGCCGGTGCATGATCTCCACGTTATATATATATATTTAGTATTTAATTGAGCCCTGAGTCTAAACTGTCATTGACAGAACATTTTAATTCACAATAATTTGTTATTCTTCGTATTAGCTACTTTCTACTTAAAAAAACTTATTTCCAGAGCTGGACTGACGATGGCATGGCTTGGAGTCCCACTAAATTCAACGGAACCACCAGCCTGAAGCTGCGTCAGGGGCAGATTTGGAGACCTTTGTTCTTTGTTTTCAAGTACGAATCCCTATAATCCCTAATACCTTTAAACGAGCAATTCTTGTATACATATATAATTAATCTCGGAAACGGCTCCAACTATTTTAATGTAATTTGGTTTGTAGATAGATTAAGGGACGGTAAAACGATCTTGCTAGGTTTCATTTTTAGTGAACCCGGGTTAGCTCGTATTGTCAGTCCTAAAAATTCCGAGTGGAGCTCGGTCACCTAGGTACTTGTTATTAAAAGAAAAAACCAAGTGTTATAGTTTCATTTATATTACTGTATGCGGATAATTTTAGTGGTTTGGAATTCGATCGTTCAGATTCCGTCCACTAACCATTTATAATGATTTTTACAGCAAAAGACAATGAACAAAGAAGAAAAGAAGGACACTAACGGTCTTACCGAAAAACGTTACTTAACCTTAAGCAATTCTTAATATATTTTGTTAACTTCTCGATTACACGTAATGACACTTGCGGAAAGAAGACAGAGAATTTAAGAGGATGGTTAAATTAAGTAACGTTTTCCGGTAAGGCCTTAAATGCACATGATGAAATGCAATATTACATACATTCACATCAAATTAATGACGTTTTTAAGTAATAAAATAATTATTAGTTGTCGTTTCTTTGGAATTATATTTTTGTACATTTATTTATTTATTATATGTGATGTTTAACCGACTTTAAAACGTAGGAGTTTCTAAATTTTGTTGTATTTTTTTAATGTTCGCTACCGCATAACTCCGTTAAAATTAAATTTAATTCCGTTTAATTTAAACACCGATTTGAAAATAATTCTTCTTGTTTGAAAGCATATATAATAGCCCATTGTATGTATGCTTTAGCTCAGACAGCACAGAACCTCTCGACTCCGAGAACCAAGACTTGATAACAGTTGTCTACAATGGAGACGCCATCTTCCACTTCCAGAATGAAGTTACCACCTGGTGCATGGACACTGAGGCGACTAATATGTGAGTTATACATACATGTGTGTACATACATAAAATCACGCCTTTTTGAACCGACTTCCAAAAAGAACGAGGTTATCAATTCAGTCTGTATGTTCTTTTTTGTATGGTTGCTATTCGATTACTCAGCCAATTGTGAATTGATTTTGATGATTGTATCTGGTATTTGTATTTGGTAGATCATACTTCAGAGGTGGTCCCATATTAATTTTATCAAAATCAATGCAGTACTTTCGTGTTTATAAGAAAATAACTGGTAAAGTATCATTCAAACAACTGTAAAAAAGTGAATAGCAAAGTCGCGTATATGCGTGCATTCACTTTTCTGCAGGCAGGTATTTATTTATTTATTTAACTAAAACGGTATTCACCAATTACATTAGCTAATATACATATTATTTTATAATTGACAAGTTAATAAAATCAAAATATATACAATTAATTATTAAAACGTAATATCCAATAATAATGTCAGAACAAAAATTAAAATTAAAAAACGTCAAACAATGTCAAATGTCAAATAATATACTTTATTATTCCCAGGTGGCCACACGACGAGTACGACTGCTCTTTAGTGATCGAGCCATGGCAAGTACACGAGAAGATCGCGATCGACATCATGGATCAAAACGATAACAAACTTGCAGTTGTAGGTATTTTAACCCTAATCCAAAAGTAGGGGTGTTATAAGTTTGTGTGTATCAGATACACACACACTACAGATTCTGTAGGTACGAGTATATCTGTGTATCTGTGTGTCTGTCTGTGGCATCGTAGCTCTCAAACACATGGACTGATTTTTGTTGTTTTTCTTTTGTTTGAAAGAGGAATTCATCGAGAGTGTTCTTAGCTATGTTTTATCAAAATCGGTTCAGTTTTTTTTATGACGGGGAGCTTTTCAGTTTTCTAAACATATATATATATATATATATATATATATATATATATATATAGTTATATATATATATATATATATATATATAGATAATGGTATATATATATATATATATATATATATATAGATAATGGTACGGAACCCTTCGTGCGCGAGTCCGAATCGCACTTAGCCGGTTTTTATTATCTACATATATCAGTCTGATTTTACTCTGTCTTCTTTATGTTTCCATAATCTAAACGAATTGACATTTGCTGTACTTTATCTTCATAATACTTCAGTAGCCCAAACGGTTTGACCGACACATTATTTATATATTTATTTATTATTGCAGTGTGTACAGAGCAAACTTAAATAAGTTAGGTACATACCCTGTTATAGGGTGTTACATATTTTTTTCTACATTTGGTGCACAGATTTCATGCCCTTTCTTATTTGAAATAGAGTAGAATTTTAGGTCAATTATCATTTAGGTAATTTTTATTATAAAAATTACCTAAATGATAATTGACCTAAATTCAAAATTGTCTTGTATCAGTTCGCAGACATAGACCAAGTGATAGAAAGTGAGTGGGAGGTGTCCTACAGCCAGGTGGTGATCAAACCAGCGATATGGAACATGGCGTACTCGGAGAGCGCCGACAACGAGACGCACCAGAGCGACAGGCATGTCGTCAGCTTGCATCTGAAGCGGAGAGCTACCACTTACAATATTGTATGTTACACTCCACTCACTGGTAAGACTATTAGACCACTGAGCTGTACGTACTACGTACCAGAGGAGCTATCTGAACCAAAATTATTCTCAAATTTGTTGGTAAAAGTAAACAAAACAGCGTTACAGTGCTGGAATAATAATTACATCGTTTATCTATGTTTATAAGATAAGATTGATACTTTCGGCGCAGAATTGCATCTATGGTGTATTTTCTCGACAGCAAAATGTCGAAAGCACTCACTTTACTAGTAAGCCACTGAGTGAGATGCGGTGCTCTCGCCGCAGTTGAAAGTAACAAAGTAGCTATGAATGGTGTCTGCTCTCGTACGTAAGTACATACAGCTCAATTAATTAGACATGGTGATAATTAATCAAATTACTTATTTCATTATATAAGAATGATCCAGTCTTTTTGGAAACCCGACGATTTAGATCAACATTTTGATGCATCCTTCATGATGCATCATTTGATGTGCTCCTGCACAGGAGTGGAACTCTCTGTCATCTCCTCTGTTTCCTGAGAGTAAATAGATATATTATTCTGTATTTAAGTACGTGCTCCATCCTCGACCAGACCGTCGCTTAAAATCAATCAATAACACTTGTTACACTTAACACTTCTATTTTTGAGCCAAATTCTCCGACTATAGTTTTAACCGCATACTGGTCGATACTAGACGAGATATCCTGCGGGAGTGACGTCTGCGCTGCTCCTTTTGAAAAAGACCGCCGCATGCGGTTGAAACTATAGTCTGAGAGTTCGGCTCAAAACTAGACTTGAGTAACCAGTTTGTTCAAATAAAAATTCTGTATTTTTGTTTTATTTTCAGTCCTTCTCGTTTTTATCCTGATGTCGTTCTGGAACGACTCCCTGGACATGTCCCGAGTGTGGTTCTACGCGGGGTGTGCCATAGTTATCAGTATGGGGCTGTGTAGTGTCGATTATTTAGTTCCTACACACATTGTGCCTTCTATACGTAAGTTTATTATTTATTATATAATAGAGTAGCAAAAAATAAATAAATAAATATTCTTAGTTTGCCATCATAGTCACCAATGGCAGTTCTAACACACTTTTTAAAATTCACGGGACTTAGTCATAGTCATGGTCTTCTATTTTATACAGCTAATTTAATCTTTTTTTTTTTTTAATATTCAAAACACATTATTGTACTATTTATTTTTCTTTCAGTAGTGTTATATATACTAAACTTATTGAAGTAAAGACGTTTTTAAACGCACTGATCATTTTGTTTTGTGGCTATTCACTTTTTTTTTAATGTTTCTCCTCGCTAAGTAAACAAATTTAGCTCTTTTAATATTGTGATGCGCGAGAACCTATCGTTCTGCGTGCTTTAACCTCGACCTTAACTTATGAAATTGTGAATTACAAAACTACAAGTCACGACACTTGTCTTAATAGTTCTTGTCTCTAAAAACGTTGCCCGATGTGTCGCGACTGAATACGAGTCGGACATTTACCTTACTTGACACTTGCCACGCAGAGCCGGGGAAAACTGATCTACGTGTAATACATCATTAGGTTTTAACCATACACTTTTTTTCCAGTGGTCCTCTACATAACGGTGTTGGGCGGAGTACTGGTGGCGATGATTGTTCAAGTTTTCTTGATGACTTCACTGGCGGAGAAGTTATGCAAGACTTCTGCTATGCAGGGACTTCTCACTTTCTCGCTACTGAGAATAATCTTCTGCATGCCTCGAGTAAAAGTTAGTATAATATAGTTGATACATTGATATATAGTTACTTTTTTTTATCAGCTCTGTTTGTACAAACTGTCCCACTGCTGAGTGCGGGCCATCTTCTCATTGTGAGAAGGATAAGGCTATAGTCTACCACGCTGGCCAAGTGCGGGTTGGCAGACTTACTTAGTTGGATAGTTACCGATGCAAAAGTGCTCAGGGCCGCCAGACCTTAGCGACGAACGAAATGGCAAAATGTGTCGTATTAAGTAGTACTTTATAGTCTTTGAAGATACACATAGTAGCTACCTTGTGGCGATAGCCAATTTACAGATATTAGTCGCTAGAGGTGTAAAATAAACATAGGCAACTTTATTTACCTACATTCTGACCCAAGACAGACACAATCACACATTCTGTCACACATTGTGATTTCTGACACAAGAAGAGGGAAGTTATAAGATTGACGTGTTTTGTGTATCCGTGTGTCTGTTTGTGGCATCGTACTCGTAGCTCTGAATCCGATGAACTAATTATAATATATATATTTTTTAATGAAAAAATATTGGTCAAAATCGGATTTTGAGGACTGCAATATTTTATCAAAGTCGGTACAGCCGCTTTTTAAGACGGGAGTTATAAGTTTTCAAAAATTATTTGTTATGTATGCTGTACACAATGTCATTAGAAATTAATAATCAATATTTCCAAACACACCGTCGTCGGCAATCAAATGTCTTCCAGACGCTTTAAACTGGGCAAAAAATACGTTTTTTTTTCTGACGCTTGATTTTAATAGAATATGATATTTAGGGAACTATTTTGAAACTATTTGTAAGCAGCCAGACAAATCCTACCATCCCCTTGATGGCGATTGACGAGCTCCATCCTTGACCACACCATAGCTACCAACAGGCTAGTTGTCTATTTCATGTAAATAAAATAGCATCATCTTAGAGTATATATTTACATACCATTTTTTCCTTCAGATATCAGTGAACGGAGGCTACTCCCGGCAAGAGGACGTGGAGGAAGAGGCGTGTGTTCGAGATGGTTCCGTAGAAGAGATGGACCAAGACGAGCCCACGTGGGGAGACAAGAGGGAACTGGCTGAAGTGATCGATAAAGTCATGTTTGTAGTCTATACTGTCACTGCTGTGGTCATGCTGGCTGACCATTAATGACCTCTTTGGACCTTTAAGAAAATCTTTAATGGCCTTTCGATTATGGCTGACGCAGGCGCATTAATAGTTTCGAAAGGAACGTGAAAAATTATAATGCCGCTGAAAAGATATATCTATTTTATTTTCATAAACTGTTTTACGGAATATCTGTTTCTACAACAATACGATATACAAATTAATTATACATCATCATATCAGTCCACTACAAGAAGAAAAGTCCACTGCTGGACATATGCCTCCCCCATGGATTTCCAAAAAGACCGGTTGGAAGTGGCTTGCATCCAGCATCTTCCTGCCTCTTGTATAATCTCATACAGACAATCCTGTCTGTCTGTCTTGTGGTTGGCCTTCCTACGCTGTGCTCGTCAGTGGTCTCCACTCGAGAACTTTTCGACCCGATCAGCCATCGTTCCCACGTGTTATGTGTCGTCTACGTCTACGAATGTCTTCTTGTCTGATACTATCTCGCAGAGGGACCCCGAGCTTAGGCATTTCCATTAATTGTTGCATGTCTTTGAGCTTTCTTATAAAGCTCATGTTAAGTGACCACGTTTCAGTGTCATAATATGTCATCGGTTGTAATACACACTGGTCGTAAACTTTCGATTCGAAGTACCTACTTAGGTATTGGCCGAAAAGACGCTTTTGAATTTCTCGAACACTGCCTAACCGAGTTGGATTGGATCGCAAAGTTGGACCTGTCTAGTCAGACTGTTTGTCCTAAGTAGACGTAATAATCAAGTCACTTAAATATGGAAAATACAAAAACGATGCGGATCAAATATCTCGGACAGAACCAAAAATAAATTGATTAATTTATTTACCTCTCTAGATTATTGCTCTAGATAGGTAAGTATAGTTCAATGCAAGTATCGTTTACTAGTCTTAGTTTGCTTTCACACATAAATTCCATCTCGACAGGAAATGGAACCATAGCTTAATTTACCAGAGCATACTTTATAACTTTAATATCATATAACAAACACTACTATTATTATTTATTATTACTAAATGTAATTAGATAAGTGGAATATTTCGGAAAAAGTAAAAAAATTGGTTACTGGAAAAATGTTTTTACAATGTAGATGAATTATTGAATAAGCACAATATAAATTATCCTACCAACTAGTTATTAGATTTGACTTGATTGTTTAATTTTGATTGTTTTTGACTCTGACTTTGAAAAAAGTTAATTCCACATGCCAACAAATGGCAAAATAGACCGGAATTCGCTTTAAGATTATGCTTGTATCCTATTTTTTGTGTATTAAATTCATTTCATTTCATTTCATTTCATAAGTAAATATCATTTTATAGAAACTAAACGATAAAATGTTATATGCCAATGTAAAGTTAGATTCAAATACACAGATTTTATAGATGGATCTTTGGATAGATTTATTGGTTCTTGTCAAAAGTCCAAGCATATTTCCAAAACTCCGTAATAACGACATCCCCGCTTAAAAGCCTCAAACTTTTCCAAATGCTTGTTTTATTGTCGCCACTTTTTTACGGAAACGCCGTGGAAAAGTTCGCGACAAATTTATTCTACGTGATGCGTTTCACTTATTAACCCTGGAGTCAGACAAGCAGAGGCGGACTAGCAGTCTTAGCCGAGGCCGAGTAAAATCTAGCACCCCCTTTTCAGCACTGATCTTATTATCAACGGAAGGGGGATGGGGGGGGGGGAGTTGGGGTCCGTGATGTAGGAAGGAAGCTACAATACTATATCATGCTAATCCGCCAAACAGTGTGCACCACAAGCCAGCGAAAGAATACAATTCAACAAGTTCTTCGGACAATCAGTGTATTTTTTTCGTGATTGATCGCCAGGCGCCCCTTAAATCTGGCGCCCTAGGCCCGGGCCTTTTCGGCCTTTAGGGTAATCCGCCTCTGCAGACAAGGCTGCTATAACTGAATATTCCCTTTGAGATCTCTTTCCCGCAAGTAGCCAAATTACATAAAGTCGTATCTTGTGTCTGAGTGAAGTTTATTGCCAGCCTTTTAAAAATAAAAAGTTAGTGCTAAAAATAAAATATTTGAGCAGATTGTTTTCTTCTGGGTTACCATTGTCTCTACATTTTTTGGGATAGATACTCAAAAATTTCAAATGATATTTTTTCCGTGTGAATTTAATTTCAAAGGTTCGTTCTGTTATATTGACTGTGGGGGTTAAGTTTAACCAAAGACGAGTGATTAAAATTTTATCACCGATATCGCGGAGTATTACAATTAAATATTTAATATCAACTTATAATTCACAACGTATGTCTGGTAAATGGCCGTCTTTCTACTCGACCTGTAATTTATGGACATGTATCTAAAATAAATATTCTCCGAAATGGTGTCTTATATGAAAGTAAATTGGTGCTGTCCATAGCAACAAGTTAGACTAAAAAATAAACTTATAAGTAAAATTTTTAAAAAAAGCAAACCATTTTGTGACTCCAACCATGTAAAAAAAAGAATTACTCTTGTAGCAGATAGATTTCTGTCCCTTTAAAGGCGCAGCATCATTAGCGTTAAGGAAAAGGTTGGTGCGGTGGTTGTGAGGTCGTTGAATCAATCCAACAATAAGAACACAAACTATTTTTGTGAAATTGCCGCGTAAATTATTCACAGTAAACAATACCGCAATTTACATGCAATAAATAAGTAGATATAGGTACTATTCGATTAAATATCTACGATACAAATTATAATCAATTTCAGATACCTATCTTACAAACTTTATTACAATGGCGGAGACAGCCGGAAATAAAGAAAAAAAATGTTGCGACACGATAAAGGCTAAATCTTTACCACAGTCTATGCTATCTGTCTTACCATTATTATAAAATAATAAAATAAAATAATGTTAAATAAAATAATAAATATGTACTAATCTCAACAATTACCTATTCGAAATCTGATAACATTTAAGGGTAGATAACAGGTATCTCTTGTTGTATGAAAAACTACGTATATTTCACTGTCAAAAGGTCGGGCGACAACACTTCTCTTAATCTTAAGATTGGTTACTTAACAAAGTAGGTAGGTACCTACATATACTTATGGTTAGACAGTCTTTAGAATTGGCAATGCAAATATTAAGCGGACATTTTAATAAAGAATATTGCACTCGGTCGTAGCTCGAGAGATCTTAATAAAAATTTGATCCTTTTAAACAAAGCAATTCATATTCATGAATAAATATATCTTCCAAGAGAGAATAAATTGCGGCTCGGGGGCTATTTCCGCGTTCTGCATGTAATTTTGTAAGAAAGTGAGCCTAATATCAAAGAAAATGATCTTTCATATAAAGAAAGTAAAGATTACCAACCTAGATAGCTCATGTAAGTAGGTACTTATATATTACTAATATTATGAACACGAAAGTCTGTAAGGATGTTTGTTATTTCATCTCGTGAAACTGCTGAAATGATTCTAATGAAACTTTAGTGTCAGTCTGCTATTTCTTTTTTTCATGAAGTCCGTAAAGCAATGCCATTGTTATATATCTACGTACTAGTAGTAGATACTACGAACAGTAGGTCTCGCGAGCACAGGTTTTTTGCCACAATACTACCTAATAGGTATCACAAAAATCTTTATCATAATTGAGTACCTACCTATCAATTGTTTCCATCAAATGTTATCAAAATCGACCAACAATCCTCGTACCAAACTTCTAATTTTTAACACGCTTTTAATAGCTTCACCTGTATCTATGCATGTTTGTTTGTTTGTAACCGACTCCTTTGGACTTGATTTTGACCCACTTCAAACGGTCCGATTTCATTCAACGTGTGTAAACTTAAGTAAGTATATAGGACCAATGACAATACAATAATTTAAAGTGTTTTTTTAGTTTTTTTAACTGTAATTATTATTTATATTTCACAACAAAAAAAAATCGCTCTGGCCACATGGTCCTAGTGTTTTATCCGGACGATCGGAACATGTTAACTTTTTTCATCTACGTTTGATAACCGATCGGACCATATAAACCAGGTATCTATCATATTATACTTTCTTGGCAACCATTCGCCTGCGTTGCGGCCTCCTAATCCTACTAATGCTGACGATTACCCACTAATTCTATAATAGGCATCGAGTGAAACTGCGAGAGGCACCTAGTAAGACCTTATTAATCTGATAAGTTCCCAAACTCGCGCCCGGCGCCGATCCGACGCTCACCCAAGTGTTATCTCCGCGCCCATCCCGTCCAGTTATTCCTTTAAGAGCACTCACATTCTCACAATCTGTGCTTCCGGCCGACTGACCCGTCTCGATCGAACCTATTTGTTACTGCAGAATACAATCCGTGGAATGCAGCTTCTATTTGAAAATGCGACTGTATTTTTCTTTGATAACGGTGAAGGTTTAGGTAGATAGGTAGGTACCCGAACGAAACTTGTGAACTTGTGAAACTTGTGAGTTGGTCTTTACCGGTCTAATTATATACCCGCGATTATGTCCGCGGGTGCAGCTAGTTAGATAACTAATACATTCCTGAAACATAAATAAATTACAGTTAAAAAACTAAAAAACACGCTACAAATTATTGTGGTCAAAGTTCATTACAAGACTTTTCTAACAAATCCAAACACAGTTATAATACGACCCAGGGCGTCGCCAGCCCTGTTAATAATATTATGGAGGATGAGAAAAATATGAATTGTAGGTACATGCACAATTGCACGGCCTTAGGACTTTCTTCATATCTTCCGGCTCCATCATCAGATCAGTTCGACAGTACCATATTATTGTATTGTCATCAGAACTACATACAGCTGCCAATTTTCATGACGCAACGATCCTTGGAAGATGGTTAAATTAGTTAACTTAGATTTCATTACATACAGGTCGACCTAAAAAAGCGTGTTAAAATCCGATATATCGAGCTTTACTTAGAACCTATTTGGTAAGTTTGTTTTATTTTTCAGTAAACTTCACTTATACTTTTACACCTAGTTTTTGGCACAAAAATACGCCTTCCTTCTAGTTAGTCTACGCAATAATCCTGCGAAATTTCGTCCAAATCTGATAGACTGCCAAATAGACAAACAAAATTGCAGTTTTGCATGCTATCTCTTGTAATAAATATCCTTTAATAATGTATTTCCTTTTCAGATTTTGACACTCATATTTATTATATAAATATTAATTACCCTGGTCACTACCACAACTGAGACGAATTCAGGATTTAATAATAAAACTCAGTTTTATTAAATCATCATCATCATTAAAAGAACGTTCAGGTTAATGATCATCACCTCAGCCGCAAGAACTTCACTGTTTGGGCATGGGTCTTGGATTTACAAAATGATCGGTTGGAAGCGGCTTGCATCCAGCGTCTTCCTGCCACTTGTACGAGATCCTCTATTCAGCTTCTGAACTCATTGGCCCATCTTTACGTGCTATGTGCCCTACCCATTGTCACTTCAACTTGTTGATACGCTATGCTGTCAGTGACGTTCGTATGTCTACGGATCTCTTTATTTCTGTTTCGATCTCGCAGATTCCAAGCATCTCGTAACAGCTCGTTGTGTGATTTTGAGCTTCCCTTATAAGGTCCATAGTTAGAGACCACGTTTCAGTGCCTTATATCATCACTGGTAACAAACACTGGTCGTATACATTTTGGTCTTGAGACACTAGGGTATATTGAACGATAAGACACGAACGCTGCCCAGCCGAGTTGGATTTGACGATTGACCTCTTTCGCAAAGTTAGACTTTCTGAATAATAAAACTCTAGAATCGATACTAAGTAAATTTATTTCATCATCTATTCTAAATACAAGGCAGGCAAACCCGCACGCAGATCATATAGACAAAGAAATACCTATAAAAATTAAAACAATATAAAATTAAATACACATTTGAATAATATCCATCGACTACGAGAATAATAAGGAATAAATGAGCATAATCAAATTGAGCAATACATGTGTATTGTCGAAAAATCTAAAATAAAACTGATATTACAAATGGAGGGAACTTAGTAAGTACATCAATTAAAGCTTATTTTAACTTAGATATTGCGAATAACTTTTTTTTTTTTTAAGATTTACAGAAATACATCTCACTAAACGAATGTTATTATAAACATCTAATACGCCCATTTTAGCTAAAATGTTTTGTCGATTATTGACAAACGGGAATTGATTCACGCGAAAAGGGAACAAAATATTTTTAGCTAAAATTCACTTATTAGATATTTATGAATAAGACGATAAGTTTATAACTTTAAAGGGATTAAAATACTGTTATACACAAATTATATCTATATGTTTTGTATTATACTTGTGTTGTATAAAATATAGTGGAAGATATTTTTGGATCGGTTATTTTTATAAACTATCCCACAGCTAGGCGTGGGCCTCATCTCATTTTAAGTAGAGTACGGCCATAGTCCATCACACTGAGCAAGTGTGGGTTGGCAGACGTTCACACATTGAAAACATTAAGAACGCTCAAACATGCAAGTTTTTTTTGTATTTTTTTTATACAAGATAGATCTGCGATTGACCACCAACTCGCCTGATGTTTAGCATGACCTTTTGAAGTTGGTAGCAATACGCACAAAAATTCAAAAAGAGGTATGCCTCGGGATTTGACCCAGAACCTTTGGATCGGATGTTGAACGGTCTCCCACTATGCCACCGTAGCTTGCAACTTACTCAATTATACAATTGCGATTTTAGTCAGATAAATAAATAACTTACATAATATTAATTTATGATTAAATTAAATTCTTTTTCGTTTTAGACTACTATAATGTATCATTTCGGCTTGGCTTATAATATAGTTATTTATTTCATAAGATATATTCAAAAACAGTTTCTTCGTAAAATAAAAACCCATCGTGTTCAATATCTCCTACTATAAATCGTACAACAAAAATCGCTTACGAGAAAAATTAATACGATAATAAGCTGCAAATACTTTAGGTATAATAGTAAATTATATCTATTAATACGTGGAAGGTGTATATTACAAAATGAAAACTACTACCGTTTGTAAGAAGGCACGGATGTGTGCTAATACAAGATATCCTGCAAGTTATGTACATGATAATATTAATAATGATAAAAAAAAGTTCAATAAAAAATTTCAATAAACTCATATTTATCAAAAAACTAAAAGTGTGAATTGTGATTAGTATACGTTGCGTCGATTCTGTTATAACCACTGACCTAAATCCACGAAATGGTGGTGGTAAAAATCTGTTCAGGATTATTTTACTACTATCATCACCGCGAATGCCCATAAAGTTAAAAATAGTGCCAATTGAGCCGCGACCACGAATCCGCGAGACAACGTGACATCCGGGGCCGCCATTTGAAATATACGTCAGATCACACATTCACATGTGAGAATTCAAATTAGCGTGCGTAATTAGGTTGTCATTAATATAAGAAAAGTCTAGCCCAATCCTAAAAAAAAATTAGAGGTCAGTGGCTGTATCACTTTTTAAACTAATCTGAGAAGACTAAAATTATGTTAAGACATCTTTTTTAGTTTAACATTTAGGATGTGTAACCAAATTGCAAAATTGTTAACTTTGAAAATAATGTACTGCATGGAAGATACGTATGACGGAGTGTTTCTGAAACATATATGTAATATATATGTATTAAAGTTTTTTTTTCTTCCATGATAAAAGTTGAAATTGTATGAAAGAACAAATTGAAAACAAAATTGGTATTCTGTAAAGTCGGTTTACGGACGATAGTTTAACGTGACAACGTCATAACAAAACATTGATGAAATGCAAACGTTACAATGAGCGTAACGGGACAATGAGTCATACTTTTTCGTGCGTGCAGCCGGCATTCATCGATTTATTAGAAGTTGTCACGTCAAAAAACAATAAAATGTAAAAGTGAAAAGGAATTGACAACATTTTCAATGTTCCGTATTGACAATATTGTTGATGGTTTCTTTTTAACGTAGGTTTTGACATTTTGACGTGACAACTTCTAATAAATCGATGAACGCCGGCTGCACGCACGAAAAAGTATGACTCATTGTCCAGTTACGCTCATTGTAACGTTTCATCATCATCATCATCTCAGCCATAAGAAGTCCACTGCTGGACATAGGCCTCCCCCATGGTTTTCCAAAAAGACCGATTGGAAGCGGCTTGCATCCAGCGTCTTCCCGCCACTTGTATGAGGTCGTCTGTCCATCTCGTGGCTGGTCTTCCTACGCTGCGCTTGCCGGTACGTGGTCTCCACTCGAGAACCTTTCGGCCCCATCGGCCATCAGTTCTACGTGCTATGTGCCCTGCCCACTGCCACTTGTAACGTTTGCATTTCATCAATGTTTTGTTATGACGTTGTCCGTTAAACTATCGTCCGTACACCGACTTTACAGACAACCAATTTAAAAAAAAAACCAGACTGCTATAAAACTTCTGATTTCAATCAGATATTTCAATATACAAGTAGAAAATTAGAAAACTCAAAAAAAAAACGACAAAAAGAACGGATGAAACAATTTCGATGAAATCTTCTTTCAAATAAATAAAAAAACTAGATCAAAATCGGTGCATCAGTTTGAGAGCTACGATGCTACAAACGCCAGACACACAGATATACAGATAGACATGTCAAACTTATAACCCTTTTTTGGGTCGGGGTATACTTTTTCTATTTTTCAAGACTCTGAAAACGCTATCTCTTTCTGCTTTTTATGATGAAAGTATGAAGAAATGTATTAAACAAAAAAGATGAAAAAATAATTAGTATACTCAAATTAGTCGTTTAGATATTTGATAAACAGAATTGACGCAACAGACATCAAAGGAAGATATTTGAAAAAGAAATACTTAATAAGACTCAATAATAAAAGTATAACTGGTATCTAATACAATTTTAAAAAGTAGTACAAGATATTCTATTTAGTAACTTTGTTCTTTTTATTTTATTTGGAGAGTATAAATCAATAAATGCAATATTATGCTTAACAAAAAAAATTACTAGGAATGATTATTATTCAAGGAACGTGTAAACCATACACTATAATGACTACGCATATTTAAAAAAATCGGAACGATTCCATATAAAAATATATAGAACATTCTAAAAAACTAAAAATTTAGTTTCGAGTTAACCATCTTTAAACTAATCTAAAATTTAGTTTTTAGTTTCATAGGTTAACTTAGAAAACTTAAAAGTAATTTAATAGTTAAAAACTTTTTGCAAAGACATAACTTAAAAGTGATAAAAGGAATGTATTCGTTTCCAAATGGCATAGACCCTGAAGTGCGCAAGGATTAGACTTAGATTAAAAAAAATTAAACTAGTTTAAGAAACAAATGCGTTAAAAAAATACATACACAATTAGGCTTTAGTTTTAAGTTATAAAGGTGAATATTCCATATTTTTATATGTCGATGTCTTTGTTGTTTTTTTTTTTTATTTGCGTAGTCATATTAGTCCATAGTGTAAATGCATCATTTAAAATATTTGAATGTATGTATATGCTTGTAGGCTTACAGAATCCTCGCAAAGTATTATCATACAGCGAATATTTTAGCATAATTTCTAGCGTGTGGAACATCAAGTTGTCTCATTCATTCAGAAAAATAGAACATTATATATTTATTGTCATGATGATTTGAAGTCATGTGACCGCTGACCGTTGACCTCGACAAAGAAATCTTACAATCTATTCCAACTATTCAGAACATTTTAATTTTTTAACCACTTAGTCATAGATTGCCACAAATTTATTATTGACTGAATATTGCATGCCAAATTTATTGCAAGACCTCATAGTAATCTTAAAATATGAAGGTTACATTTTCCATACAAAATGCAATTGTAAATACTCCTGGAATATTAGCTATTGGAGTATTTAAGTATCCGAAAATAAATAAATATTGATGGGCATTTTTTACAGTGCCATCTAGCTTCAAACTAAGTAAAGCTTGTACTATTTCCCCTTATATTATTATAATACTCTTTGGGGAACCCGCAGGATTACGCTCAAGTTTTATAGCAATGCAAGGATGGCTCCCGCCTGTTTTTATGTTGCTTTTTTATCTGTAATTAATAGAGTGATACAAAATTTGAAGAGTCTGTTAAAAATATCACAATTTAAAGTAGGCTCATTCGAGCTTTTGTCTCATACTCTAATTACAGAAAAACACAACTTGGCATAGCTATAAAAGTTGAGCGTACTCATATTTAAAAAAAGTATGCATTTTATCAGCCATCTAGTTCCATTGTACAAGCTTTGCTTAGTTTGGGCTAGATAGTGTTGTGTGAAATGTCCCCAAATATTTATATTTATTTATTTATATTTTTGAGAATACAAACTCATAAGTTTGTATTAGAAATGTATATAAAATATATTAGCACGAGATACATAGAATTGAGAACTATCTTTTTATGTCTATTAAAATAGGAAACTTTCAGTAATTAGTATTTTGCATATCAATCATTACCCACATATTCAAATTGGTTTTTGTATAGAAAACGTTACATCTAAAAAAAAACATTCTGTATAATAATTATCATGATAAATATATCTCGCAATATTTAAAGATCAACATCAATATATATACACAGTATGAAAAGATCCTAAACGAGAAAATAGTTAAATATCACCATCTCTAGACTAAATAGTAAAAACGATTACAGTAAATGCACGAAAAATAGTTTATACATAGTCTTATGAGTTTTGTTAAACAACTGTATTTTCTAAATGAGCTAAAACAACTGTTGTGTGCAGATGTTCGTAGTGGAAATCAAAAGCTAGGCACTGTAGCAAGGATTGCGTGCATACACATCTCGATAGCGGGCTCACAACCCGGCTAGCAAAATAATCTTACAAGTAAATTCGCTCAACGAGCGCAACTATCTCTCTCGCGCATCACAACATTTTTAAACATATCAGTGATTTAATCACTGAGGCAAATATCCTCAAGTGAGAAATGATTTTGTTTACTTTAATAGGAGAAATATTAAAAAACAAGTTTTTCTTTGATATCTTTTAAATTAGCAGGAGTAGGAAAATATATCTTTTTTTTCACTACTCCGTCACCTGTGTAAGTAATTTTTTTTTTTTTTTTTTTTTTTTTTTTTTTTTATATTTATCCTTTCTAAATAAATAAATTATTATATATAAAAAAAAAAAAAACAGTTCTCACTTTTTATCCCTAACCAATGATTTTGTATGTTTAAAAAGGTGGCGATGTGCGAGAGAGATAGCTACGTTGATCCCCACCTCAATAAAGCTTATGTACCTGGATTGAGACAGAAACTCTTAAGGCAATTATTGTAAGCTAGATTACTCTTATAAAAGCATCAGTGAGAGTTCAATAAGATTGAAAATACTCTTTTCAAGATCATTAAAAGACAATAGGAAATATACATGAATTTTATTTGATAGGAATAATAGTTTAATTTTTTTTTTTTTTTATCAGCCCTGTTTGTACAAACTTTCCCACTGCTGGGAACGGGCCATCTTCTCATTGTTAGAAGGGAATTGATAACTTGCTAAAATGTTATACATTTACTAAAAAGAAGGATCGGTCAATAAAGATCCGACATATAAATATTTAAAATTTTAGGAGAGGGTTGCTCTGTCCCTCTCTCGCGAAACAACTGTTTGTATTGAATTTGTACGGCGGACATGATGCGCCACGTCACTCGCGTGCGAATGTGAACGCGTTCGTGTGCTCTCTGTCTAACATGAAATTAAAATGCTTTGTAACTTTCTTATTTTTCAAGGTATTTTAATGTTGTTTTGTAGAATGGATCTATTTGGGGTTAGCCTGTTTATGACCAAATAAAAATAAATCATGCATATTCCCTATTACAAGAGTGAACGAGCTTAAAAAGTGTAAAGAGTAGTTTGTAAGAATCGTAAGTCACACGACAAGACGAGTATTTATCTTCGGCCTGCAAGAATCCAAACCTTAGTTATTATTTTATAAACATAACATCTGCACGCAAACCTATTATTATATGCGATTAGCGACGTTATTATTTTAGAAATAGAGATCAGTATTTACCAACAGTTATGTACAAAAAGGACTTTAACGACTTGAATAGAACAATACAAGAAGCGGCCTCATACATGGCGCTTCAAGAGAGAGAAAGAAATCGACAAACTTGGTTTTGGATAGCGCTTTCTCTGTCGCACAACATATAAATAGAGCGGGAAGAACTATTTGTTTCGTTAAATAGTAAATACAGACATATTTTGAAACGTCCATATATATTTTATTACATTTTATGTAGACACAATAAATTTCATATATATTTGTGATGACAACAAAATATTGGGTTGGCCAAAACTAATTATTTGGAAACTAAGATTTTTCCGATCGCTCGCCATTATCGATACCATCGTTACTATTGAACATGTGCCTAAAACCAAGTTTACAAACAATAATATTAAATCGATGGCGATAGACAGAGACGACACTATACACAAACAGGACCTACCAAACATTATCTACTTCTCTTTTGAGCGCCAATAAAATCACCACGCACTCTGATTGGTCAAATTTGATCAACTAACGGGAACAACATAATTATTCATTTACATAATGGAATTTCTCACTTCATATCACAATTGAGTATAGTTTAAAATAAATAGTGTTTAAATTCTTCATTTTAAAAGTTTTAACGTCTTAACAGTTGATGAATCAGACCTCTTTCTTGCGCAATAAAATTTTGTAAAATAAAAAATCTCAAATTCAATAAAAATTAATTTTTAAAATCTCTAAATATTAAAGAATTTTGATGATTATTTTTAAATGATTACAAGTATGAACGGTTAGGTTTCCATTGTATAATAATACTAAGGTTTGAAATAAATATAAAAATATATAATAAAAATCATAATACTAATACATTTATCGCAAAAATAAATGCCCTTTTTCGTAATAAATAATTTTACTAGGATTATTGTAAAGAATACGCATTTATAACCTTTTACAGCGATTTCACGCACTTTCTCACAAAAATGAATCATAATTTAAATAATAAAAAAAATAATAAGAAATAGTAAATTAGACCTGCAAAAACCGAATTTCTGCAGTCGTTTTTTTTTTAAATATAGATACTTGTTTATAGTTCTCTATTCAAACAGTAATACTTAGTTCAAAGAAATTGGTTAGTAATCAGTTATCTATTTTTAATTCCATACCCAAAGACGGAGGTAAAAGATTATACCTAAACGCATTTAATGTATTTAATATTTAAGAAAATGATGCCAGAGAGAGAGAGAGAGAAAGAGAGAGAGGCACTATTCAACAACGGCAAAACTTTTTTGAAACTGTTTAGTTTAATTTTTGAAATCAATGTAGAATTATTTTGGACGTCGTTTTATTGAAATGAAATTCCAGAATTTTTTATTTAAAACTTCAACAGTACCTTAGAGAATATGTATAATATATATTTTTAAATATAATTTACATCAATATTTATAATCCGTCTCTAATAGAAGTTGATTCTTATAATTATTTTAACATATTTACATACAATAACAGTTCCTTTAACTTGATTGCATTGGATTAAAATTGATTTACGAAATAGAAATTTTTAAATATAATTGAAGTTTGGTTTTTCTTCAATCATTTTATTTTTATTTTTTTATAGATTGTGTGCAGATACAAACAGACAAAACAACTGTCATTATTGATTTTGATTCAGACAGAAAATATTATAGTTATTTGTATGAAGTAGAATTTTATATATTTTATTTTTATAGTAGAATTTAACTATACAACACCGGATAACAAGTGACTTAGTAGATTTATTCATAAAAACGTTTTATAACAACCGTTTTATTACGAATAATATTTATTTTTCTGCTTTGTGTGTTGCGAGCAAATATTAATAATTTTCTTTTTTCCTTTATACAGGGTGTATTAGTGAATGGACGGTATATTTTAGGGGGTCACTGTATTCAGCATTATGATCACTTTGGGACCAACTCTGAATTCGATAAATCAGCTGTTTCATACATGTCGTCGAAAGTTAATCAAGTTTTTGTACCAACAACATTTTTTCACGATTTGAAGATTGGAACCATAGTAAAAGTTATTCATAATCATAAATGCAATTACTCTCTAAAATATAAAATCGTTTAGTCATTTACTAGTACATCACGTTTAATTATAGTCAAATGTCATACATATATATATTTGTTCACTCTGTATTTAATTGTTCGCTAAATATATGTATACTAACATTTAACATCTTCTTAGAAACAGATGCTCCCAACACATTTCACAAATTTAATGTAAATCGTCAACAACAAGATTTAATTTTATTACCAAAACATCTAGTGTAACAATATTTATATTTTCAATCTATAGACCGCTAAAACGTATATTAGAATTAACGGATAAATCTTTTAATATTTTGATCCGGATCGCTTATAACCTTGTATTGATTGTAACCTTGTATGTTTCATTTAAACAACATAACATTTATATATAACATTTTTCTATGGTATTAAGTACTCTAGCTGCGTCCTGTAGAGCTGCCCCTGATTTTCAGCTTGATTTTTTCCCGCTCATGTACTCACGAATTTCCAGCGTGACCATAATTTTTTTCCCACGATTTTCTATCTAGGCCAATTTTTCTATCTGGTAAACTTCACAATGATCGGTCTAGCCGTTTAATCGACAAAAGCTAACGGGCGTAATTCTAGTATTTGTGTTATAATTAATAATTTTCAATACATCTTATTAACTTCGGAATATTGGCACGAAGAGACATTTATATTATAGATACAGTATAAACCAGAGTTTCCATTTTCTACACCCATGGATAGAGTAACGCATAGAGGTTGACATTTGAGAATTAGACTTTGACACTTTGAATTTAAAATCTAATTTTCAACGTCTATTTTTCCGCATTACGTTGCATTTTGTTAAAAGCTTTAAGTTATAAGCGACGGATCAATATCTACACTTTAAAATATAATTATCGCCCACTATCTTAATAATATTTAATGAGTCTTATAACAATGTGCTAAGGTCGACATTTCCAGCTACATTATATCAGATCAAAATTATATCTAAAATTCTATGAAGGCCTTTAAATATCTCTTTCGACCTTCCGAAATAAAGAGGAACGTTCATAACAGTGCAAAAAGTTGCCCATTAGAAATGCATGGAAAAATACTGTGAATACAAAACTATACTTTGTTAATACGAATATAGAGATCATTTTTGTTTAAAATGGAATGGTGATATTGCATAAGCTCTCAAATGTTGTATTTTTTTACTTGAGTTTTGAGTTGCAAGTAATAAATAAAAAGGCCCCGTTGAGAGTAAAATATAATAGGAATTTAAAGAAGTATACTTTAATTGATTGTAACCAAAATCCCACGTATATAAGTGTCAAAACGTGTAGAGCTCTATTTTACCGGCGCTAGTACGATCTAACGGTTCAACTTGTAATGGACATTGCTAAAAAGGGTTTTTTTTTCGATCGAATCGAATCGAATATATTAGAAGTTTTATTAAAACCAAAACTTTTGTTTGTTTTACACTTCTTCATATTATTGATTTAATAAACTTATGTATAATGAATATAAATAAAATAAAGTAATGATAGCTGCCTCAAGAGTAGAATTCTTAAATCAAGTTAAAAGTTATTTTATTATTAAAAAAAGATTCCCTCATGTTCATTCCTTTATTTTTGTAGTATTGTTACTTTTCAGGATTATGATAAAGATATTAGCTGCAATTATCAGTGGCGAAAAGAGACAACATATTTAATTAAGTACAAAATAATGTTAAATAACTGCCTTCAAAAGACGTAGGACATTATTTAAAAAACACAAAATGATTTATTTCTTCACAAATACTGTGTGTTGCGTATAGTATGTTCAAAAAAGTATGCGAGTCAAAATAAATTACACTAGTCGAGCATAAGGACAAGCATAACGAGAGCCTGGTATATCAGCATATTGTAGAAGGTACTATGTATCCATAGCAATTATTTAGTTTACGTAAACAAGCCATTTTGTATAAAATAGGAAATATTCAAAGTACTAGGCGCCCATAACGATAATAGAGGTAGCCTGAAAAATCTCAAATAAACATGCAAACTTAACACTTTCGTGGAAATCTGAGGAACTCAAAAAGTACCAGGCGTCCATAACACCACAAGAAATTGGAAGGTCTAAGAGATAAGGCAGTCTCAGGAGCGCGTCTGCGCGTCCGGCGGCCGTTGCTGTCAGAAGAATATCACTTCTTCCTCCGTGGGCGCTGATTGGACAGGGGGCGTGGTTACGGTTCCGGGGGGCGTTTCTGGTGAACGCACTCGGAACTTGTCGGGTAACTTCGGATAAGTATTTGTTCTGAAAACGGAGAATTCTTTTGATTAGGGTTCGGTGAACGGTTTTCTAATTCCTAAAGCTAGGTCAACGACCTCTGTCTACGCAAGAGGACGATGTAGAGGCTCTCAAGCACTGATTGGGGATCGCGGGTTCGAGTGCCATCGGATGTTGAAAATTTTCTTACAATCTACATACAGATGCAAATGAGCGGATATTTGTAATTTATTGTGTATTTACGCTGAGTTGTTTACACTTTTAAACTTTTCTAAAAGCACTTGATCCTGGTATAAATACGAGGTCGAGTCTCGGCCAAGTCAGTTTCTCTCTTTGCAATTTGAAGAGCGTCATTGATGTCGCTCTTCAAATTGCAAACTGGTTACATCGCTTTGAAGCGATGTAACCAGTTAAGCGATGTCTGAGTGTAGTTATAACTGTGTGGTTACAGTCAATTACATGTGTTATGAGAAAGAAAGTTAATAGCTGATAAAATAATTTAAACTTAAGAGATACTGGTATAACTTTCGAAGAGTAACTTACCTAGTAGCCTTGTTGTTGATTTGTTGCTGTGAAGGCAGCGGCGCGGGCGAGCTGCCGGTCCGAGTGTGATGGATCACTAGACCTTGGCTTTGTTGCTGCAACCAAGACACGTGTCATATTAATACAGTGTTGATAGTACTAGCAAAGATGTACTTCTAAAATACTTGTGGCATGTAAATTTAAGAAAATTACTGGTCTTTCACGTGTATTTTGAGTCTAAATCTATGAATATAGTTTCTGCCATAGAAGTAAAAACCTTAGAATGCGAGTCGAGAGCCTTTTTAGGCTTGTAACGTCACACTGCCAATTTTTGCTTTTCTGTCGTGTGTAGCGACTACACACGACAGAAAAGCAAAAATTGGCACAATTTCACTTTTTAACTCTGTGACAAATACATCTACTCAGTTGAAACATCATTCGAACTCTCATGTGCATGTCAAAGACGGTAAATACGCAAAGGTGACGCACAATATTATGATTGATTTGACTTCACCTATGAACGGAATTTTGAATGAAACTGTCACTTTTAGTGTCATTACTCCAAGGTTTCTACTCCAACTTTACTCAAGGTTTTTTTTTTTGCTTGATGTTGGCATCATGCTTGCACTTTGGCATTAGTCGAGTCAATGTTACTCAAGGTTTCTATTCGGCGGTCTTTTTCATATGAATGTGAGTGACCTTTGTAACGCTAACTTATTTAAACTGTAGGACTATGTTCGTAGCTTAAGGGACAAAAAAACATTTTTTTCTCGTAGTCTATCAATCAAAAAAGTAATTTCGTCAACTTCATCGAATTAATTATAATTAAACATGTACAATAAATATATATATATATATTTAATAGAAGATAGATCTACGATTGACTACCAACTCGCCTGATGTTAAAAGTATATCATAAAAATATATTTTATGATATATTTTGTAAGATATATATTCATAAAATATATCAAAATATATGTATATCATATTTAAATCGACATTATTTCTGTGTGAAATTTATATTTATATTTTTTTGACGTGTAAATTGACATTTTATGAATAAATTACTAATGACTTCAAAACTTAGTGTAACTAGATTTTTCAATATATCTTTACACATGGGAAAAAGAACGAGTTAATTATTTTTTATTACTTTACTTCTTTTACACTTTGCATAATCTAATAAAAAAATATTTAGGACCACTTTATTTTCAAATACTTTGCGCTACAGTTTTCCAAATTACCTACATTCTTAGTCAAATTGGTGCTTACAGCGTATCAAACGCCTGTGTGATGTGAACATGCTCTAACGTCCTCACATACACGATGACGCATTTCAAAATTTGGCATAAGCAAAGCATTGTATTCTAAATTTTGGACTGACAATACAATAAAGTTAATACTACAAGTATCTAACGACACAAACGATAAGTAGTAAAAAAAAACTTGATTGGAATAATTCAGATCTCCGCTTGAGGTAATTTCACTATAACACAGATTGTCGTCAAAATCAGATAAAATATTAACATCCGGAACTAAATAACTGGATTTAGCGACACGATCGGTCATTTGTGAATATATTTCGCACCAAGGAAGCTCAGTCTAAATACGCTGCGCATATTTTCAATTTTCATGACTCTGCCACAAAATGGAGATCAAAGTTGCCGCGAAAGAGAGATCTCAATCTCTCTCATTCGTCAGAGTCGAGTGTCAGATTCCAGCCCGGGGCAAGATCCCGGGTAATGGCCGGTTTGCCTAAATAACTTTATACAACTACCTTGTATAAGTATTATGTAATGTAATAGACGAGAGATAATTATTTTGTTTAATAGGTAGATATTTGCTATTTTCTGCCACCTTACACATACTGAGTTTGCTATATAAACTCAGTATGTATCTTTGTTCCGCGATGTTGGCTTAGCCGATGAGATCGCATGTCTTTTAGAGAAATATATTTCAACTTAATCGTAGCTATAGGAGGCATAGCTACTCGCAGGGTTGCTAACCGAAAATGGGGCATTAATTAAAAATGGCGAACTGATGCTCAATAAGTTTTCATTATTTAAGTTACGAGCTTAGTTTGGTCGGCAGCCCATGTAAGGAAACCCATATTAAATTAGTCGCATTGTGCAAAAGCACCCTCACAATATGAGAGTTTTAAATGCTATACTTTTGGCCACATTTCAAGCGTCTTATCGTATACAGAAGGCGTAACACCAAAAGCTGAACAGACGAAATGGTTGTACACATCGATACGTCTACTGTAGAATAGAGTCGAAAGCCAACTGTGGGTTGTACTGGTTGCTACTGAAGCCAATTTTGAGTGTGCTTTACAATTTAGTCTTGTGTGGTGTTGAATACGGTATAGATTTGAACAACGTCGACATGAAAATAGATTTTACTAAATCGACTTTCCCTATTTAGTGTAGGTTCAAAATTAGACTTTATTTACTAGTTGTGCTCTAAAAGAAGACTACGGTCAGAAAGTATTGCAGAGCTTGACGCTTGCTGTGAGTGAGACAGCAATACCGGTAGCTCTTTCGGCGACCAGCGAAAAACTTTAAAAGCGAATTTCGTGCCTAGATCAGCATGTTATAAGGGCCGGGCATGGAACAATTTTGACCCTACAGTAAACCGAATAGTTGCTATTTCCATGCCACATATATGATTTACGTCACGATTTTACACTTCGTTGGGCACTGGATCGTTAGATGGATCTATTATTGATTTATAAGAAACATTTATTTTATTTATTTATTTATTATTCGGGACCAAATATTGTATACCATAGGTCGACAAACATAGTTAAATGCATTTGGAAATTTCGAATTGCTTAAGAACCCGACTAAAGTATAGATCTATCAGATTAAAAACAAACACTATCCAAACAAATCAACACATCACATTCAACACTATTCAAGACCGAGTAGAGTTTCATAGAGACAACAACTAATTTGGAAGATATACTACTCGACACATATTTTACTTACAGATCAAAATCATATTGTCGTTAAAAAACATTCGGATAGTCGAGCTCCTGAAAACGAAACAACCATTCGATCTGTTACAGGATTTTATATCAAAATATTTATTTCGTGAACTTTGAGAAACGTCACACGTCGAAAAAATGTATTAAAAGCCCGTAGTTCGTCCATCGTCCGTCTAGCTCGTCTACATTTTTGAAGGTATAAAAAGACTGAATAAACAATCGTCGATTATAAAACTAAGAAATAACATCACAAATATTCGACAAAAATTTTATTTATTCATTTATTATTGTCAAATATTTGTGACGTTGTTTTCTAGTTTTAGTTTTTAAGCAAACGACGATTTCTTTATCGCGATATGGGTATGCGCGAGCGAGACGGAGAATGGTCGGACTACGGTCACTTAAATACTAACTACGGCAAATCAGTATGTATGTAATTTCGATAATAATAATACGAATGTGTCGCTTTTCCTATGTAACAAAGATGGCACGAAAAAAATATAGAATAGGTAAACGCATTGCAAAATAGCATGTATTCTGAAGCAGTAATACTCACATCGCTGGGTGACTCGTGCAGCCGGTGGTAGCCGGGCGGCGGCTGTTGACTCTTACCGCTCGCTAGCTTTAGGGGTAGCTGCTGTTTTACCATTTGCTGAAACAAAAAATATTATTATAGTCCGTTACAATCAAGCATTGGCCGGGCACGAACTATTTTGGGTGTAAAATATTATCTGTTATATTATTATATTATAGATAATATTATATATACTGTATTAAACTACGCGCAAACCTTCTTGAGGTGTCAGATATTAGCACAAGACATAGACAGACATATTTTTTAAAACAACTATAGGTGTTTAGGTGTATAAAGGATACGGATTGCTTTCGCAATCCGTTAAATTGAATGCGCTCGGCTTATATATTATAATATAGTTTACTGTATTTTTAAACTCCTTGTCAATTAACGTTGTAAAGTATCCCTATTATAACCCTTGGTGCATAACAGACTACAAACAATATTATAATAAAGTGTCACTGAAGAGCATGCAGCTACCTACGACACAAGATTCGTTTCTTAGTGTAGGTACTGCGCGGGACTATAATATGAAAAGTATACAAGATAAATAGTTCCTAATGTATACTTACCACTTTAATTACTTATTGTACTTGTATATGTTTATTGAATAAAAAACTGATTGATTGATTGATTTTTCCGATTACATTTTCTCGATATTTTTTTGTTTACAGTGTGTAGGTATAATGTATTAATTGAAGGGTTGTAATTCTAAAGTGTCCAAGTGCCAAAAAAACATAAACAATATTATTACAAAAATACGATCTATGTGCCATGCCTAATATGCAAAAGAAAAAAATAATAAAAAAATTGGCACTTAGACCCTTTAGACTTACAACCCTTCAATTATTAGTGTTGTTTTTTTTTTTTTTTTTGAGCCTGGTATCATGAGGCCAGACCCTCGAGCTAGCCCTGACGTGGCCAGGGATTTTACTTATCTAACGTTATTAGTGTTAGTTCGGTAATATTTCATACTCACGAAGTTGGCTACAGGTTCCGCCACGAAGAAAATCCGCAAACCTTAAATCCACGGAAACCGCTATTTGGCGGGAGAAGTGATGCGCCACCACCGAGGTAAAATCTGTTAACTTCCCAACCCTACCGCGAATAGTCCTACAACTTTCGCCAAACGCTTTTCATTTGACGGGACCAGTTCAAGCAAATGCTTGATCTACAGTTCACAACAGGATCACTAGATGGCGTTGTTCAAACTTACAACACGCAAACGTTACAATCGTTCCGTGTCTATCGATATCGAGGTGCGTTGATTTCAATAGATACTTCTAGCAACTGATTATGATGGTCCATTTTCAAAATTGAACCCTGTTCTCAGGATTACTATTCTCGCAACAGACCTAATTTTTTTTCTAGGATCTCTAACTAGTTCATCTGTATAGATGTCCAAAGTGACTTACAGATATAGCGGAAGCGTGCACCGTGGCCCTGGTTTCGTTTTGAGCCGATAGCAGTTGCGGCGGCGGCAGGACCGTCCCTCGCACGCTGCAAGCGCTTACTGACGACTCTGACCCGGTTGAGCCTCGGTTATCTGGGCAAACAACATTACATGTGAGGTATATAATTTTAAAGTGGAAAACGACCAAAGAGGTCGTGCTGAGCACTTTGTGTGGGTTTTGAATGAATCATCACGCTCGGCTATGTAACGCTCGTTAGGGTAAACTCAACTCGGCTCGACTCGATTAAAGGAGCTCGAGAGTCACTGATATACTGATATTTCGTGTTATAAACGTCGCCTTGATGAAGTTTTCACTTCCGTAGTGCAGTCTTAAGCAGATACATTTTTGTACATACATACTTATGATACATAGAAAATGCAGACAGAACCAATATTCATGTTAATTACACAAATTGTGTGCCCTGGGTGGGGATCGAACCCACAACATACAGCTTACCATCTTACCATGACAATTGACCACATTCAAAAATAAACCGCCCAAATAACTCATACTACTCGTAGAAGTTACCTGTGCATAGTAACGTGAGGAATAATACAAAATATTTATAAAATATCCAATATTGAGTGAAATAGTAGAGGAGGGAAACGAAATAAAATGAAAACTTCATTAATATGTTTAATACATCATTTTTGAGATTAAAAGTACACTAGACAAAAAATACCAAAATTTTATGAAAAATAACGAAGATAATATAACGATATCAGTGTATCATACGCAAAAAACGAGACATAACAGACGGCAATCGTATGGCTTGGTATTCTTCCTCTCGCTCACTCACTCGAACTCGATGTTACATTCTGCGCTCACACACGCACACCCACTTACGTATGAGTGTTCTGTCACATTAATGACGTCACTGACCATAACTGCAAAGCGGTCGTGTTTTAAACGAGGCTAAAACAAAACTTCAATAACTTCGCTATTTCTCAACGGATTACACTCATTCAAAAGAATAATATAGTCAAAAAATCCCAGTGCATACGCCTATATACTTAGAATTCAAATATCTCTAGCGTGCATGAACCTCATTAAAACCTACTTCTCCACTTAGGTTCTTTCCGTCGTGTGGTGTCGCTGACGCTGGAGTCAGGCGACAGTGTTCCAACGCTTCCTATTTCCTCCTGAGAACCACCTGAAAAACGACACAAAACATCTTAGGCTTTACTCACACGCTGACTGTCGGCGCTGATAGATGCTGTGCCCATATCATTGATTTGGAGACTTTTTTGAAATAGTCGACCATTCCATGATATGATCAATGAACAGTTAGATATTTCATGAAATAGAATAATTATATCAATTGACTACAATTGTATTAGAAGTTAAATAATCGACTAAATGCATCTCTGATCAGTCAGCGCCGACAATTTCCGCGTTGAAACTTTGTGATTTTATGATAACATGTATTTTACGTTTTAGGATTTCGCAAACTATATCAAGGAGGGATGGAGGAGGGAAGTTATGCGACGTTTTGTGTTAGGTATTGATTTTATAGTTTCAATCCAAACTTTGAACTATTTTAATGAACTGATTTGAATATTGTTGCCACAAAGCCGTTTTTATTTTGTATTTTCGATTATTTTACCATAAAACTTTGTGGGATATGTCATGATATAAATACCCCCGAGTTTTGAGTGAATGAGTACCGTCCCCTCTTACCGTGTTGTTGTAACCGCTCTAACCGCCTGTAGAGCCTCTCTCTCTGTTGTTCGACGTCTTTCTGCTGTTCCGCCAGCTCTTGTCGCGCCGCTTGCAGTTGTCTCCGCTCTAACAAAAAAAAGCATAAGTTTCAAATTACACAAACTTTTTTGTAAGCCCTTGATTTCACTTTCATCTAATACGGTTGGAGATCTATATAGCGATAGCTGCGCGCAGTGCGAGCGAAACAAAGCATCTCCGCTCAAACGTCACGCCATCACTTGAGCTAGTTACAGTTCTAAAGTAGAATAGAAATATCTCACCCGCAGCGATAGCAGAATAGTCTGCGTTCTTTGTAGCCTCCCAGTTGGCGCGCTCAGCCGTGAGACGCGCCTGCGCATGCCGCAACTCTTCTAGCTGCGCGTCGTGCGAGCGAGACAGAGCACCGCCACTCGACCGCCACGCCATCACTTGAGCTTCTAGGCTGGAATACAATTAAAATATACAACACTCGCGTGTAATGTTATATATTTCTTCTATCAAAGATTCATCATCATCATCATCTCAGCCAGAAGAAGTCCACTGCTCATGCTGAAGACCAGTTGGAAGTTGCCTGCATCCAGTGTCTTCCTGCCACGTGTATGATATCTGCTGTCCACCTTGTGGCTGGTCTTCCTACATTGCGCTTGCCAGTTCGTGGTTTCCATTTGAGAACTTTTCGGCCCTATTCGCCGTCAGTTCTAGGTGCTATGTGCCCTGCCCACTGCCACTACAACTTGCTAATCCGCTATGCTATGTCGGTGACTTTTGTACTATCAAAGATTACAAAATAGGATTATTCAGATTGGACTGAATAATAAGAAACAGGGGAGATATGTCGCCGTAGTAAAAATTATCGGTTGAAATGACCGAATAAATGTCTGCGGAAATAAATGTTCATGAAAATGTTTGTTCAACCTGTAACTTATTTAATTTATACTTCATTCGAGCTTAATTAATACATTTAATTCCAAATATTCAAGGGAGGTCGGTTTGTTCACTGCGATCAAGATACATTCTTTAAAGATTACATATTGTCACCATTTTTTCTATGATGACTAGGACACAACTATAATTCGGTAGAATAATACGGCTTTTATTCTTATCATAAATAATCTGATGTCTCTTACTCATTTTCTTATAAATCTACATTCTCAATGTCATATCAGTATATTATATGATTGGTTTTCTCATTGTTCCATAAATAAGTAACAACACACGTTTCGAAGACGAAATTCAATCAGAAATTCAAACGTCACATTTTCTTATCTATACGACAGACATCACATTTTCCTTTGAGCCGTATACACAAAACCGCAATTGTATAACATACTCAATCACAGACCATCTACAAGGTGGACAGATGACTTCATACGAGTGGTACGAAGACGCTGAGAGCCACTTCCATCAGGTAATTTTGGAAGGCTATGGAGGAAGCTTATTTCCAGCTATGGCTGAAATGATGATTATGATAATATACAAATAACATAATAACAACCCTATGTATGGTGTATCGGTGTATGTATATTATACCTATGTATAGTAGTGAGTTGCTGCCACACGATGCAAGTGAGCGTGTATATCGCGTGTTGTAATTTCAGCGCCGCGTCGCCGGTCAGTTGGTCGGTGGGCCGGTCGCAGTGGCCGCTGTGGAGGTGGTCCGTATCCACGTCACCGGTCTCCGTCGGCGTGTCGGTCGATAGCCGGGGGATAACGCCTGAAACATAACCCACGGGAATAAAACTCAGAGATTCTAGCTCCGTTTTCAGTCTATGCATGTCTTAGATGTACGCAATCATATGGCATGTGACGTAGTCATCCTCTCGCTCACTCACCCGTACACACTGTTAATACATTCTGCGATCACACACGCACACCTACTTACGTAGTGAGTGAGTATGCTGCCACGTTCATGACATCATTGACTATAACCGCAAAGCGGACGAACTTCGTTATTTCTCAATGAATTACACTCATCCGAAAGAATAAAATAGTCTAAAAATCCCGGTGCACACGCCTTTAAACATAGAATGCAAATATCTCTATCTCGCGTGCATGAACCTAATTACATTACCTCTATGCCGCGATGCGTCGAAGCCAGCGAAGGTATCAGCACGGCGCGGTAACGCCGGACTCTCGTAGGTCGCCGAGTGACGCTCGCCCGCCGAGCTAGTGCTGCGCCCGAGTGCGCCGCCGGGCGACCAAGTACTGCTAGACACTTCTAGCGCGTCCTGGATCATCAATTACAATCATTGTGTTGGAATTTATTATCTGTCATAGTAAACTATATAAGTCAGTCTGTGGAAATTGTTATTATTTATAGGTAACGCTATTGTGCAAAATCAGTGCCAACTCTCGCCCCCTTTCTCTCTTTAACCGCCAGAGAGTACGCTCGTATGTAATTTTTCTCAGTATCAATATCACCCAAAATGAATATTCATTTATGAACATCTCGTAAATCTTTCTTTTATTTTGGCCCTAATCCTTCATATTATACGGCCATTGAAATTATGATTTTAAAAAAACAGACTTTAAAATAAACAATTCGTTTGCTTGGATGATATTTTTTCAGTTATTTTGTTATAAAACCACGGTATTGAAGCGATTTTGATAAAATTTATATGGGACCACCTCCGAGGTATTACCTACCAAACAAAAAAGAATCATCAAAAAAATTTCACAATTGGCACAACACGTCACGCTGAACAAACACACAAAAAATACAGTCGAATTGAGAACCTCCTTTTTAGAAGTCGGTAAACAAATTGTGCCAGTTTTGTGCCTACCTTCACAACCCTGCAGACCTCTTGCCAGAGCGCATGCGTGTCCTGCGAAGGCGCCGCCAGCCGCAAATAGTCCGGGAACACTAGCCCTCCTGGGAACGCAGTACTCATGCCTGTGCACAAATGAATGCCACAAAATAACTAAAATTTAATATAATTAAAATAATATCACAAGACACAATCACATTATTATCACATGGACTCAGGAAACTTAGTTCGTGAATTTTGCTTTATACTTTGTAAAACAAAATTCACGAACCACTGTCGATGAGTTGACCGATACTCATATACCAACAATGACTAACTTAATCAAGTTTCCACTTTTGATTAAAACTCAATCTCACCGCGCTAAACAAAGCCTAATTTAGATTGAGAAGTTTAAAGACGTCTATTATGCCGCTTCGAATTATAAAAAAAATAGAAATTATTTTAATCGCGTAAGAGGTCTAATGTTTGCCGATTGAGACCTCATTGAGTTCAACGTTTTTGAGCGAGGACGCGAAATCCTTGTCGAAATAATATCGTTGACAAGACCCGTAGAAAAAAACTAGACAACCAATTTTTCAATAAAAACAAAACAAATTAATTTTCATAAATTTTAGACAACCAATTTTTCAAAAAAGAAACAAATTAATTTCGGAACACAGGTAGGAAAAACATTATTTTTACAGTACAGTGTTTGGCAAATAAATGAATTTTGAATCTAGGTTACCTATAACGTCACGTCAGACACTCCATATAACAGCACGCTAGTCAGTCACACATACGCAGGTTCACGTCAGTATATATATATTAGTATGAAGTATTTCTTTGTTGTTGTAACAACAACAACAAACAAACAACAGTTTGTTTGTTAACCATATCTATAGTTTTGAGTATTATTATTACTTTCTCATCTTTTGCACGCCCCGTCTAATTTCTTTCCGAATTTCACTCCATTCCTTGGTTGCCTGGATGAGATCGCTTTTAGCGATAAGGCCGCTCGTTGTTACACTTTTGCAAAATTATTTCTTTTTTGTACTTGCTTTTGTTAATTTTAATGGTGTGTCAATAAAGAGTTTATCTATCTATCTATATAACACACACACACACATGTATGAAGTTATGGTTGTTGTCTGATTGCGCTCGCTCGTGACGCCAATTGGAATTCGAGCGCTTGAAGCCCGCAATGCTTGGTTCAACAACCGCGTCGCCAAAGTCTAGCAAACGACAGCGCGAGCGCGGAGAGCGGGTGAGGAACCCGAGATTGGTGGGAGGCGGGGAGTGTCAGTATTGTATGGTATAATATTAATATCTTCTGTGCTTAACAGCACTTGTAGTCAAAAATAATTACCTGTGTTGGGTATGTCCAACATAGAAGTCCCTGTGTGTCCGACCATTTTCATATGTAGTGCCATTTTCTCCTCTAATAGCGTCGCGTGTTCCCTGTCCTTTGATCTTAACGCCTCTGTAAACAAATATTTTATTTTATTGATTGAAAACCATCGAAAAATATATTCTCTTGTCTTCTGAGAATTATCTTACATTTAAGGAAAATATTAGGTATGTCAATATTATTTAAAATATATTTCCATACAGTATATTGTAAACTTTATCAATGTTTAATCGCATTCGAGTGATTTGAATTGACACAACTCTAATGTCTGTATATTTAAGAGAAAATAATAGAAATATACTAATTTGGGCTCAGAAGGAGCGATAAAAAGCTCGCTCGCGCTTACTTATAAGGTGACTGCGATTAATCTTTGACAATGTCCGTAATCAGTAAATATAGCATGAAATTACGTATTATTAAATTACGATATTTGTTATATCATAATACCCCGACTTAAATTTACCATACAGTTAGCCTACATAGGAAAATATTACAGGTGTTTCTCGCTTGGACGCACGAACGTCCTTGGTGTGCGTGCAGGGGGGCAATTTAGTTATTCGAGACCGCTCCATAACTGAACCATACGTGAACCGTTTCCCGTCGGCCGCCATTTTTTTTTTGATTCAGTCACTTTTATGTCATACAATTGATTCATTTGATGAAACGTGATACGTCCTTCGCTCGTTATTAAATCAAAAAATCATAGCAGCCGAAAGGAAATGCTTCGCACAAGGTTCAGTTACGGATCGGTTTTGATTAACTGAATTGCCCCCAGGACCGATGGGGCTGCCTATGGCCTAGGTGTATGAAAGGGATAAAGGTAAAATACTTTCATATTATGGGCTAAGTGCCACACGCAGTTCGTCTTTTGAGTAACTTTTTTTTTTTCACCAATATAAAATAAGGTCTAGGCGACATATTCTGTTCAAACTGATTGTGTAATTCAATTATAGATAGATAATCACGAGATGTTATTATTTATTTGCAAGGCAATACACGCTAAAATTCATTCATGCATAGAATCGACGAATCAGAATTTCACTATTATCGTTTGGCTATTTCACATATTACAAATAAGCGAAAAATGAAAAAGACCTGGCGGTCTTTTCTTTTCTAAAATTTTTACGTAATTTTATGCTAATTTTCACGTACGGTAGTGATATTATATGCACAATCTATTCTAGTTTTATCAAGATAATAATGAAAAATAAATTGAAATCGGCTTCAAAACGCAGGTCCATACAAAATATTCACTGTAATCGTATTGTTCCTCGAAGTCGTTAGAAAGTCCCGAAAAAACTCACGGTGTTCACTGCATATTTTATTGACGGTAGTCTAACACTGGAGTTCACGCGTTAGCAAGTTGGAAAACCATCATTTCGATTGAAATTGAGAACCTGATATTTGAAGATCTCGATGATTTCAAACAGATAATAATCCCGAACATTTGTACTATTACAAATGTAGTGAATAAGCGTAATTGTTGACGGAAATGTTGATTTGCTTCCTTCGTGATTCGATTTCCATGATTTCGCATCGAAATCGAATCACAACCGAAGAGAATATCGCGAAATATACTAAACAAATTTTAGAAATGTAATCGAGAATCTGCATTTTTTGAAGTCGCTTAAAAGTAAACCACGAGCTAAATAATTGGGCTACTAACAATGATCTAAAATACAACCAGGGATTGGGCATACAGTTTATGATGTACAGAATCACCTATGATAAAATAAAGATTGATTTTACGACGAATCTTTCTACATGATTTGCGTCTACAATAAAATATATATATATATATATATAATCAACTATAAAATAAATTGGATCTGCATGGAAAACATCGAAAAACATTTAAAATACACATGCAAACATCTAGAAATGTGTTAAAATCACCTTCTATTAGCCACCACGGCGTTTCATCTGTGCCCATAAAAATGCTATTTTTAAAAATATACGATAGAAAAACTGCAAATATATATAGTATATTATAATCTATTGTGTATTTTTCGTATTTTTTATTTAGTTTCAACTGTCCTAAACGGCGTCTGTGATCAAATCTTGTAAGTTTTGATCCCCGAGATGCAGGGACCGAGATGCAAGGACTGGAATTTCATGTGTAAGTGCTAAGACTTTTTTTTTATACAGGATAGGTTTGTGCTTGACCGCCAACTCATCTGATGTTAAGCTTATGTTACGGTCTACGATGCGCACTTACATTAAATACAACCAGATTTTATCAATAGAGAAAGATTCACTCAGGAAACGTATTTCACAATTTAGTGGTACGCACGATAAATGTAGAATTAAAATATATAGTTTAGTTTAGGCTCGTTAGCTTTGTTATCTTGACTACTTTCTATTACGCATGATAACGATAAGATCTGAGGATGGAGCCAGGAAATTGCCACTGGAGCTATGAGGGAAAGTTCTAAATTGTGCTTTCACTGTTTTAATAAAACTATAAAAAAAGTATCTTGTTTTGAATTTTTTATTGTACCTCGCGGCGAATTTTGAGACCAAAATGAAAGAAACAATTCCAGAATAACTCTCATCGGTCCGACCACGGCGAGATAGCACATTCGTGTCTTTGAACAGTCTGGGCTCAATTTAAATCATCATTAACACACTCAACATTAACATCAACAACATTAGCACTTGTCTCATAAGCAACATTTCACTTCCTATGTTACTATTGTTCAAAAGTTAAATTTAATTGATTATGCTACATTGTACAAAAATATTAGTAATAACTACGATAATAGAATTTAAGCCCATGCAGAAATAATACGTTGTATTTGATAGTCAGAGAATATCTATAACTGGTACCTAAATAATAGGTATTTCAGATTAGGTGCGAATCTAGAAGTAATCTTTAAACATCCTAAAAAGCAATATACAAGAATCAGAAGTTATTATAACTACACTATAAGAAGGCTTTAAAAGTTTTTAAAACTCTTGTGTTTAGTTGTAAGTAAAATTCCAGAAAAGTCAAGTTCTACGGCTGCGAAGTACAAGTCAAATCCTTTTAGAGGTCTCGTTTGACCTCTAAAGACCAAGACTGCAAACAAATTAAATGTAGAAATATAAAAATTTGAGTAAATCAAATAACATGTCTATGTCTATTCATTTTTCCATACATATAGAAATATTTTTTTTAAACCATTACCCCCCTAATCCGCCGTGGGGTACCGGCTTAGAATAGTACCTCCCCCTCTCTTCCCGTGGGTGCCGTAAGAACCGGCTAAGGGAAATACTACCAGAGATGGGCAGCAGCATCCTCTGCGGAAAACGCTACCCACTGCGCTCGCCAACCCGCATGCCAAGCGTGGCGAGTAATGGCAAAACCCCCCCTATGACAGACGACAAAAATACCAGGCCCCCAGTCCCCGGCAGCTCCGCTATTCCGGACTACGGTAGCGGTCCCGGTCACGGCGGAGCAAGGGGTGCTAAGAATCTCCGGAAGAGATCCGGCTACCACCCCCTGCATAAACGACGACTGGCCCTGGTAACACACAATATTCGCACGATGAGGACAGACGAGAAGCTAGCTGAGCTGGAAGAAGAAATGAGTAGGTTACATTGGGATATCCTGGGGTTATCGGAAGTCCGACGAGAGGGTGAGGACACGATAACCCTGAAATCCGGTAACCTACTATACTACCGGGAGGGCGACCAACAGTCCCAAGGTGGTGTCGGGTTTCTCGTCCACAAGTCCCTTGTTAACAACATTCTTGCCATCGACAGTGTATCGAGCAGGGTTGCGTACCTGATACTCAGAGTATCCAAGAGATATTCGTTGAAGGTCATCCAGGTATACGCACCGACCTCGGCACACTCGGATGATGAGGTGGAGGTGATGTATGAGGACATTAGTAGGTCCATACACACTTCTGAGACCTATTTTAATGTTGTTATGGGGGACTTCAATGCGAAGCTGGGCAGGAAATGCGAAAGTGAGTTGAGAGTGGGGCAATTTGGATATGGACAACGGAACCCCAGGGGACAGAGGTTGGCCGACTTTCTGGAGAAAGAGGGACTCTTCATGATGAACTCTTTCTTCCAGAAGCCACCTCATAGGAAATGGACCTGGTTGAGTCCCGATGGTTGTACGAGAAATGAGATAGACTTCATCCTGACCACCAAGAAACAAATATTCAATGATGTCTCTGTGATCAACATGGTTAAAACCGGAAGTGATCACCGAATGGTACGAGGCACTTTGAATATTAATGTTAAACTGGAGAGGTCCCGTATGATGAAGTCTACACTCCGACCCACTCGCGCCCATATCCAAAACCCCGAGAGCTTTCAGCTCGAACTATCAAATCGCTTCGAGTGCCTGGAGAGCTGCGCATCGGTGGATGAGATCAATAACAGGTTTGTGGAAACTGTCCGTACGGTGGGCGCGAAGTTTTATAAACCCCACCGTACAAATAGACCGCAAAAGTTCTCGAGCCATACCCTCGACCTCATGGCTGAACGACGCTCATTGCAACTGCAGTCTTCCGGTGACGCCGAGTCATATAGGCGGCTCAATAGACTCATATCAAAGTCTATGCGACACGACATCCGTACCTTTAATACTAATCGTATTAAAGAGACGATAGAGCGGAATAAAGGCTCCAAAGTGTTCGCAAGAGACATGTCTATTGGGCAGAGCCAGTTGACGAAGCTGAAGATGGAAGATGGCAGTATAGCGTCGACCAAAGCAGAAGTCTTGAGGGAAATCGAGAGGTTCTATGGACAGTTATACACATCGGTCGCAAAACCTGTTAGCAGTTTGGGCAAAGATCCAAGAGCCAAACTGACTCGACATTATACCGAAGATATCCCGGACATCAGCCTGTACGAGATTAGGATGGCCTTGAAACAGCTCAAGAACAACAAGGCACCGGGCGACGACGGAATTACATCAGAGCTACTGAAAGCGGGTGGAACACCGGTACTGAAAGTCCTTCAGAGGCTCTTCAATTCCGTCGTGCTTGAAGGTACAACGCCAGAAGCATGGAACAGAAGCGTGGTGGCGCTGTTCTTCAAAAAAGGAGACAACACTTTGCTGAAGAACTACAGACCCATCTCGCTTCTGAGCCATGTCTATAAGCTGTTTTCAAGGGTCATCACGAATCGTCTTGAACGCAGGTTTGATGACTTCCAGCCTCCCGAACAAGCCGGTTTCCGAAAAGGCTATAGTACCATAGACCACATCCATACGCTGCGGCAAGTGATACAGAAGACCGAAGAGTATAACTTGCCCCTTTGCTTAGCGTTTGTGGACTATGAGAAAGCCTTTGATTCGATCGAGACCTGGGCGGTGCTTGAGGCTCTCCAGCGATGCCGTATTGACTATCGGTATGTCGAAGTGCTGAAGTGCTTGTACAACAACGCCACCATGTCAGTCCGAGTACAAGACCAGAACTCAGAGGCAATTTCATTGAAAAGAGGCGTGAGGCAGGGAGACGTTGTCTCTCCGAAACTGTTTACCGCCGGTTTGGAAGATGCCTATAAGCTTCTGGAATGGAAAGGGCTCGGCATTAATATTAACGGCGAGTACATCACTCACCTTCGGTTTGCCGACGATATAGTAGTCATGGCAAAGTCGATGGAAGAGCTCAGTACGATGCTCGAAGACCTCAATAGAGTTTCCCAACGGGTGGGCCTCAAAATGAACATGGACAAAACGAAGGTTATGTCGAACGCCCATGTAGTGCCCACCCCAATATCTGTGGGGAACTTCACTCTTGAAATTGTTGACGAATACGTCTACTTAGGACAGACGGTCCGATTAGGCAGGTCCAACTTTACGAGGGAGGTCAATCGTCGTATCCAACTCGGCTGGGCAGCGTTCGGGAAACTTAAAAGCGTCTTCTCGTCCAATATTCCCCAGTCCCTCAAGTCGAAAGTTTACAACCAGTGTGTGTTACCAGTGATGACATACGGCACTGAAACGTGGTCCCTAACTATGGGCCTTATAAGGAAGCTCAAGGTCACGCAACGAGCTATGGAGAGGGCTATGCTCGGAGTCTCTCTACGAGATCGAATCAGAAATGAAGAGATACGTAGACGTACAAAAGTCACTGATATAGCACAGCGGATTAGCAAGTTGAAGTGGCAGTGGGCAGGGCACATAGCACGCAGAACTGATGGCCGATGGGGCCGAAAGGTTCTCGAGTGGAGACCACGTACCGGCAAGCGCAGCGTAGGAAGACCAGCCACGAGATGGACAGACGACCTCATACAAGTGGCGGGAAGACGCTGGATGCAAGCCGCTTCCAATCGGTCTTTTTGGAAATCCATGGGGGAGGCCTATGTCCAACAGTGGACTTCTTATGGCTGAGATGATGAGATGATGAACCCCCCTAATCACAATCATTCATTCGGATTCAGAATCGGGTCCGAAACTATATGTTCATCTCTGTCATTCTGTATGGACATGACCGAGATGGAGATATAGTTTCCGAGCCGATTCTGAATCTGACAAATTGTGAATAATTACTGAAGACGTTTAAAGTTGCCTGCTGTTGTATGGACCAGTGCACGATGAATTGTCAGCAATTTCGCACTCAAAAATCCTCTTAATAGGACCCATTGTACCTTCACAGCCGTAAACTTAAGATGTGTACACACTATCGACTGTCGGTGTATGCCGGGTGACATTTTTGCCGTAACGGCTTATGTTTTACTTTATCAATTTTCTATAAAAACATAAAAACATATTGGCACCCATTACTAATTGAAATGCCAAAAGTGAATATCAACAGTTTTCGTCCACATCCTCCTTACTTTATAGTAGCGGTCCTTTGTACTGCCTACTAGAGAGAACGGAGTGAAGAATAGATCTCTTCTGGATTAAAGCAATGCATCCTCTGCCACAGCGCGCTTACCATCACGCGTTGGTATTCAACTACAGAAGAGATCTTTTCTTCAATTCGTAGAAACATTTCGTATATAAAAAAAATATACTAACGTGATTTACACACAATTTTTAAATAAAAACTACGGGTCACTCACGTCCGTTTTGAGTCGAAAAATCCGACTATAGTTACAACCGCATTCTGCAGTATTTTTCAAAGGAGCAGTGCAAACGTCACTCTCAGTCGGTTAAACTGTAGTCGGATTTTTCGACTCAAAACAGATGTGAGTGACCCGTAGTTTTTTTTTATTTCCGCACCAAGTACCAGACGTACCTCAATTTATCCGCTACAAAAAAGTCACCCGGTTTATACATAAATACACTAAGTAACACTCATCACAAATAGTAAAATATAATAACATCTCACCAGTAATCAGTCTTATGTTCTCGTGTCTCGCCTCGAGCTGTTTCTGCCGTTCTTCGGCGGAAGTCGCCAGCGCGCCCGCTTCCGCTTCCTCCACCTCTTCAGGGCAGTTCTGTACTGCAGCCCTGTTCAATTAAAAATAAATATAATGGAATAACTTTATTTACGGTAACTACTTACCAATCGAACCCCGAGATACAAGCTTCGTGCTTAGTTTGGGGCTCGCCGAATTTTACTCTTTTCTATACTTAGAATCATTCCTGGTTTTATATTGTTTGATTTCGCAATTTGTCACGGTTTTTCTAATGTATGCAGTTGATCTTTCTTTGTGAAATAAATTATAATCTCGGGTACATTTATAAAATGTCATAATTAATAAAATATTAATATCTTATAAAATTGCAAAATAAAATAATCAAAATATCAAATTGAAAAATAAAAATAGTCGCTAAATCGTATCAACGAATGGCGAACTAATGATAGTTCAAATAGCAGCAGCATGGCCTTGAGGCCCAGGATTCAACAGTCCATTATCACCTCAAGGCCAATAGTTACCTAGCAGCTTGAAATTATATAAGCGTAATACGGGAAATACATGGCCTATGTCCAACCATGTATGTATGTATTGTACGTTACCTGATGTTCTGTATCCATTCGTGTATGGCCTTGGGCCGGTGTACTCTGAGCTCAAACATCTCCGGCTCGCTCGGTCCGCTGCAGATCAAGTATAGCCCTCTCCCTTCCGCGCCGGCCTTCTCTCTCACTAGCAGCTTCACTAGAGACACTACGCCTGTCTGTAACACGAGTCAGTTCTCAATTACCTTGTCATAAGTAAGTAAATACGTATAAACTGAGTGACCAGGTATTAAGGGAAAGAGAAGGGTGGCGCCACTGTCTCGCTCGCACGCGGTACCTTTATTTTAGATATAAAATTATTGAAATTACTTTGTATAAATATTCTCTCTTTAAAGCTTAAAACATCATCGCAGTCAGCTCCAAGGAGCTCTTTAGCAAAGAGGCCTTCAATAGAACTAAGCTACAAAGCTCGAAACATTGCCACAAAGTCGCTAGTTTATCGTTTAAATGGTAGAATAATTAAAATGTGAATCAATTCTGCATTATTTTAGTCTCGGACGTCAAAAAGCACGTATATAAAAAGCTAAGCTAACAAACGATTACCAACCTTATTATCAGGCGTGAAGAACGTATATTTATTGTTATTATCGTGTAGAAAGAACAGTACGTCTGTGAGTACGATCACTAGTAGAGTTTGCATCTTGCTTCGCCCTTGCATCAGTGTCGCCACGCCTTCAAATCTAAAAACAAATATATAAGTACATAAATCTACGTCGTTCTAAATCAAAAGCCAATTTTGTCTAGGTGAAAGTATTTTAATGCTTAAATTATCCCTATAAAATATCATCATGGTGTAGCTTTTTATATTTCTGATATTGAATTATAAAATCATTGAAATTCGTTTATACAATACATTGTATTGTTTCGTTTACATTGTATGGGTTATACAATATTCGTTTTTAACCTCCAGCGCAAAGGAGGGAGGGTGTTATTTGACTTTGTGTATCTTTCAGTGGCATCAAACGGTTGGACCGTGATCTAGTTTTTTTTTAAAGAGGTGTTGATCGAGTGTTTTCAGATATGTTTTATCAAAATCAGTTAAGCCCTTTTTATATGTCGGGGGTTTTAAAATTTGAACTTGTAATAAACTTAAGCCTTTTAAGGTCTGTTTCAGTAAGCTATAAAGATCAACTTTTATTCAAAAAATTTTGCTAGCCACTAGTCTGTTTTAGCTTTAATGACAAACCAATAATATATACACCAACCGATAAATCCACCTATTTACTTTGGTAACAGGTCAAAAACAAACAAAACTCAACTAACTTCAAGCTCCTGTTTCCCTGTAATATGTCGCTTTTCTTGAACTTCCTCCCGCGGAAGTTGGCGAACGATTTCGCGTCTATCCGGTGGTATATCTCCAGTTTCCTGTCTTCGCGCTCCTTAGCCGCCACTTGGTTGTCCACGTCCACTAGTATTTCCTGCGAAATATTCATTAATTATCTAACTAATGTCACTCCAATTCCAATCCAATTTCTTGGTGAGATCGGCCGAGGTGTGGAATGCTCTTCCAGAGTTGGTGTTCCCTATGAAATACCGGGGTTGTTTAAGAAAAAAGTGAATAGGTATCTCCTAGGCAGGCGTACTACATCTTCGACCTCATCATCGCTTCCCATCAGGTGAGATTGTGGTCATACGCAGGCCTAGTTTGTCATATAAAAAAAAAAACTCGTTGGACACTCCATACAAACCCTCCACTATTTAACAACACATACGAAAGTTTGTTTATATATACACACTGTACCCGGGCGACCGAGATCCACTTGGATTTTTTATAACTGAAAATACGAGCAAACCCGGCTTCACTAAAAAATTTACCTAGCAAGATCGATTTATCGTCTCCTACCTACAAACCAAATTTCATTAAAATCATTGGAGCCGTTTCCGAGATTCAGATTAAATATATACAAGAATTGCTCGTTTAGATAGCCGACAACCTAGAGACGACATGGGGTACATTATCGTAGAGTATTGGCGTAGATCTATAGTTAAAGACTAACCTTGACCCCGCACAGTGCTTTCTGCAGTAGTTCCCTTTCGTTGACATCGTCACCGGCAGTCTTCAGCAACGGTTCCAATAATAGCGGATACTTCGTCAGCCGCTGGGCGACGAACAAAACGCATTCTGGTACTCCCTGGAATAATAAAAAAATAGATGTTACGAGTATATAATCTTGTAGTTTTTTTTTTTATAATCTTGGTATTTGTGAGATTTGAAGATTAATCTCATTCACTCTCAATTATGTCTGCATTTTTTTCTAATTTCGCCGTTTTGAGGCATATTTAAATAGTATTTTACACAAAATAGATCTACGATTGACCACCAACTCGCCTGATGGTAAGATACATATCTATTCCACAGACATAGAACTATTCACTCTAGCCTAGTTCTAGAGTGAATAGATATCTTCTAGATCGACGAGCTCCATCCTCGGCCACACCGTCGATTAACATCAGGCGAGTCAGTGGTCATCAAGAACGTGGACCAAGTAGTATGTTTATTTTTAATGCTTCTTAATAAAGTTATGCTACAAGAGGGCGCGAGCGCAAACGCGATTTCGTGGCCACAGTGCGTTGCGAACTAATGCAGTGAGTAGACTAGCAGCGCGTACATCGTTAGCTAGCTAGATCTGTCAGTGAGGCCGTAAGTAGCAAATATAAATTCTCATCACGTCTACAGTCACTTCATTACAGGCGCAATCGGCGGTTTCTTTTGTTAGATATTTAGCGCCCACCTTAGTAATTCCCCGAGATCTCTAGATCCCCTCCTCCTCATAATCATCTCAGCCATAAGAAGTCCACTGCTGGACATAGGCCTAACCTAATAGCCTAACCTAACTTAACCCGACAATACATGCATATGATAAGTTTTACTATATTTCCGCCCTTATTTCAATGTTGTTACGTACCTTTTTCCTAAGCATTGGATTCTGTTGGCATTTTCTGATGAACCTCGCCAGTCTCTGCTCTCGCGTGCAACATTCTTTGAACACCTCCACCGCGTCGCGATGTCGTGAGCAAAATTCACCTGCAGACAACAAATCATATCTTATGCGGCGACTACATTGGATTCAAATTTATGATCAATATTGAACCCAAGTACTGCACCATATATTGTATTAGATTCACATCGGTGCTGTAAGGAGTAATATGGATATGATTTCATTCATTCACTCAATTCCTTCAATTCCATTAATAAAATAATGCTTAAATAGTGAACTTGAATCGCAGCTATGTGCCGCGCCATAGTTAACATAACATTATTTGAAACTCAATAATGTACAGGCGATTTATAATTCCAACCAAAAAAAAAAACATTGGAACAGATAATTTTTAGGTTTTAGATTTATTTTATCATTTTGTTCATGTACATCAAGCGGACAATTAACCAGCTTCTAAAAATAAGGAGGTTCTCAATTCGTCAGGATCTTTTTTATTTTATTTATTTTTTATGTAAAAAAAACATTAAAGGATTTTTTAGAACAAAAAAAATATTTTTTTTTTAAAAGAGTATACTTCCCAGGTGATCCCATAGAAATTTTATCAAAATCGGTTCAGTAGTTTGGTTTTTATAACAAAATGACTGAATAAAATATGTCATCCAATTAAACAAATGCGTATTTTGAAGTTGTTTTTTTCAGTTTTTTTATCGATTACTTGTACAATAACACTTACCATAAGCCGCTTTAAGTTTGTGCTGCGCTGGTGGAGCGAATGTCTCCGACAATATATCGGCCACCGTAGCGACCGCCGGCGCATATCGCTGTCTCTGTCGCAGCTTGAACAACAGAGCGGCGTGGAGCGTCCACAGCTCCTCCACTCGAGGGAACATTCGAGATACTTGAGCGGCGGAGACGCCCGCGAAACGGGTCATACCTTCTGCGAACATCTGTGGAAAAAACACAATTTTAAGGTTACTGCCAAACTTATTCGAAAAAATTGAAAAACTAACGAGTGGGCAAGATTTTGAAAGGTTGACAATCAAGGCACCACTTAAACATAGATGAATAAAATTGTCGTATCGGTGACTATCTGACAATCAGGGCACGGCCTAAACAAAGTTGACAGACATATGTGTATTATAGAGTATGTTCGTGTAGATTGACTGGCCTTGTGGCTCAGTTGGTAGTATGTCTGCCTGCTGTGCTGTAGGTCGTGGATTTGATCCCCACCCAGGGCAAATATTTGTGTGATGAGCATGGATGTTTGTTCTGTGTCTAGGTGTTTCTATGTATCTTGTGTATTTAATTATTAAAGTATATATGTATTCTATCAGCGATCTAGTTCCACGGTACAAGCTTTGCTTAGTTTGGGCTAGATGGTGTTGTGTGAAATGTCCACAAATATTTATTTATTGAGCGGCCAGCCCTAGTGTTAGTAACTAAGCCGCCGGAAGGCCTCAGACCTGGCTTGACGATCGCTATTTTATATGTGCATAGAACGGAGTGGTTTATAATCCAACCATTCCTGTCATTTAGAAAGCTTGCGTATTGCCACTAAGCCACGGGGTGACAGGAGAAGACTTCATATTATTGAGGTGGAAGGATTGCAAATAAGAACACTAAGCCCCACGGTAACAGCAGATACCTTCACATTACTGAGGTTGAAGAACTTGCAAATTAGGACACTAAGCCCCACGGTAACAGCAGATACCTTCACATTATTGAGGTTGAAGGACTTGCAAATTAGGACACTAAGCCCCATGGTAACAGCAGATACCTCCACATTACTGAGGTTGAAGGACTTGCAAATTAGGACACTAAGCCCCACGGTAACAGCAGGTACCTTCACATTACTGAGGTTGAAGGACTTGCAAATTAGGACACTAAGCGCCACGGTAACGGCAGATACCTTCACATTACTGAGGTTGAAGGACTTGCAAATTAGGACACTAAGCCCCACGGTAACAGCAGATACCTTCACATTACTGAGGTTGCAGTGTTGCAGCGCTGTCAAGTTGCTAATTATAAAAGCGCTTCTAATACTTAAAATAATATTTACCTTTTGCATAAGTCTTATTGTGAGACAGTGATGTTTCTCAGTCAGTATTAACTCGTAGATGTGTTCTTGTCTTTTTGTTTCTCTATCTCCCAGTTGTCTGAAATAAAAAGACATTTCAAAAATATCGTGCCAGTCCACTCCATCTCGTCGTGCATCTATTGTATGGGTGGATTGGGATTCGAGTAACAAAACAAAATTACGTAAATTAAGCTTTACATTTAGTTTACCTCTAACACCTATCATTTTAATAATAATCCGGTATGTTGGTATTACAACCGTGTTGTCGAAAGTGAAAAATGCCACCAATATGTGACTGCTTTAGTCCACCGACCGTCTTACCTTCTGAACAAGTGTCCCGCCCAACTCCACTTAGGTCTTCTGAACCGTCTAACTACGGCTTCAACCTTCGTTCGTCGTCGAATTTTTACGTTTGTTATACGTTCCACGGAGATACCCAACATGGCCCTTTCCGTGTCCTTTACTAATATTAGAAGATGAAAATAAAAACGCATAAAAGCTTCGCAACATATCGCTTAAATAAACTCCCTTTTCCTTGTTTCCCCAAATATTAGAAGAAAACATCAAAACATAATTCTTCTCGTTCTATTCACATAACTTAGAAGATTACAACTAACACTTACTTGGCCAGGCCTTTAGGTGCTCCCGCGGCCCAAGTGTCCGGCTCAGTGAGTCCGAGACCAAGAAGGTTGGCTTCCTCGCCGAGCTGGTCCGGAGTTAGGTACACCTCGGGCCATTCAGTCACTCCCGCGTCGTCCGAAGCACTACAAATTTAACATTCGTTTATTTTTATTTATTATTTAATAACCGGCTAAGTGCGTGTCGTGCCACGCGCAAAGCAGGGTTCCGCAATTGCACAACATAATATATGTGAACTTAAAACAAGGTCTTCTGTTTAACACAATGAACATACGAGTTAATTTTGCTACCGTGCAGAAAACTTTTATGTCTTCTCTTATTATATTTATTTAAATTGCCTAACTTAAAAAAATAATACTTATACTGCAACTATAGCTCTTTATCTTGTAAAGCCTACCTAGTAATAGTTATCTTTTTCAATTTATCATTATTATAAGCATGAAATTTTTCATATCTACAAAGTCAACCGTTTAGATGGTAGAGATAGAGACACTTGACTCAAACAAAAATTATTACTTCAAAGCTTTCGCAAAAGGATTCCTAAATTGAAAAATAGTTTTCACACACCCGCAATATTTTATAATTACCCATCCAACGATACCCCGATCGATAGGACAGATTAGAAAAATATCATCCCCACTCCACATGTAAGGAAGGTCCCCAAAAATCATTTTTTTCTATGTCTTTTTCGGAGGGATTAATATTTATGTCCATGCCAAGTTACAGCTTTCTAGTAATAGTCTTTGAACAAGCCGCGGACTGACAGACGGACATGGTGAAACTACAAGGGTTCCTTGTTTACTACGGAACCCCAAAAAGTGACTTGAACGAGTGTGGTTTTCTTTAAAAACACATTATAAAAACTGATATTTGAAACTGGTACTTACTTGCTTTGATCATGTTTGTGATCTGAATCTTTGTCGTCGTTATAAATATGACCCGTACTGGAATACAAAAACAATACATTTTACCCGGCTAATCGCCAGAATACAATATCATGGTCACACCACAGAATAACCCTGGCAAGTTACGAAAATAAATATTGCTACCATTTGTTTAAAATTTTTAAATTAAGAAAGAAAGGAAGAAAGGATAGCATTTCGCAGTGCTTTTTTTGTATTATTCTGTGTTGTCATTACATTTTCCATAAAAAAATACCAAGTAGGTTTAGACGGGGTCAAAATTCATCCGACAAAACAAATGATTCGTATGAAACAGTAAAATTCAACTTTTTCTCTACATTAAATCGTAAGTTAAAATTTAGTTTAGTTTTTAAATTTAGTTGAGCGAAGCCCAAATAATAAGAAGAAGCGATCTGAAATTTATAAAAGCATACTTTTATTTAATAGTTCATGCATTTAAAGTTAATAATTTGAAAAATACTCATGGCCATAATCACAAGACAAGACTTTTGAAAAAAATTGTCTTTTCAAGGAAACTAAAAAATAAAGGACTACCAAATTGTATTGTAAAACCAAAAAAAAAAAACTATTTGGATAGTTAAGTCGAAAAATTAATGTGGTTTTCGAAATATTTTATATTTAAAAATGTGTTGTTTATAAAATACACTGGGTTGATATGGTACTAAGCCGAAAGGAGGTAACTGACGTAGCGCGATTTGTTTAATTTGGTCTTAGAGAATAAAAGCCCTTTCACATTAACCGACACAGCGCGGCTGTCGCGCTGTTTATTCATGTTACTGAAAACTATATTCACAATCATTTATTTTTGGTAAAACAGCTTTAATATAACAGCAGCACAGTTACAGTCTAATTTTTGTCGTTATATTTTCACGAGTTGTCATAGTGAATTGAATCACTTTCATGTAACTCGTAAAAAATTAACAACAAAGATTAGACTGTAAGTATGAAACCTTAAAATCTATTTTCTATCACAATAGTAACGACTTACAAAGCCAACGGGCATAACGAATAGCCCCCCAATAACAGTGTTTCACGACGGAAAACCACATTTAAAATAACAGCTTTCGTTTCTACTCGCGATTTAAAGCGGCGCGATGTTGGTGCGTTAATGTACACACTCATAAAGTGAAAAAATAGCGCTGCAGCGTGCTGCACTACTTAGTCACGCGGCTGAATCGTCTAATGTGAAAACGCTTTAAGCGCTCAGCTCACGACGCTTACTGAGCATTTTTCAAAATACTATTGAACTCCTGTGATTTCTATAGAGTTCGTCCATCGAATACATACATTTAATAAAAAAAACCTTGAAGAGACAACCTGAAAATCCAAATTCAAACAGCGGTAACAAACGAAAACGAACCTTAATAACAAAATAACAAGGACTACGACAACAGTACTCTCAAGAGAAAATTTCAAACTACCTTCAATCGAAAGATAGAAAGATACACAAGTAAGGCATCGTGGATGATTCGAGTACAAATCTAGAAGTTATGTTACGCGATAAAAATAATTACAAAAGAAAATTCACGCAAATGCGCTTTAAACTTAAGAATCTTTTTGAAAAAAAAGTCGAAAAGGAAACATAAACAGACATTTCAATTTGAATCCTAAATCTCGGTCTATAAAGCGGAATTTCAAAGAGTAAAGTTCATTCGGCATTCTGGAGTCGCTAAACTTTATATTTGGGTCGAGAAATTACGCCTATAGATATAGGATTCAAACCTTAATGACTTTAATACGATTCCCCATTTCGACTCTCGGCAAAATGACATAGAATTATACATCGTTTTAAAAGCTTTGAAAAGTGCAGCCTGATTTTGTACCTAATATATTTTCAAATGATAAGCGATACACTCATTAACCGTCCTAAAGCTGTATTTAAAACAACAATACATACTTTAAGCTTATCGGCAAGACCTAACGAAAATACCCGAGCTTTCGCTTAGGATTAAAGAAATTATAAATTATACATTTCTGTCTGTCAGTAATAAAACATGGATCAGAAATAGTATACCTTTATCAGGGATAATATTCCTAATCAGTCGGGAATACTATTTTACAATTAATGAATCACGGACACATCGGAGTTCACGGACAATCTTTGTAATCAAAGAAATATTATACATAATCAATCACGGAAAATATTCCTAATCATTTGGGAACATTATTCCTGAATAATTAGAAGTAATATTCCCAAATGATTAGGAATATTACTTCTAATTATTCAGGAATATTGCTACCAATCAATCGGACATAATATTCCAAATTAATCAGGTATAATATTCCTAACAAATCAGGAATAATACGCCTAATAAATCAACAATATAATATTTGATCAGCCAACAATTTAAGATCAAAGCCTGTCGCATCTAACAAGGCAACTGCAAAGCTGACTTCAATACACTCTCATCATCTACATGCATCGTAGACCTGACCGTCGGAACATAAACAGAGCGAGACAGAAACACAAATCGAACGATGGATGGTGTGTGTGAATGAGAGAGATAGAGATAGGCGGCGCGTTGCCGCTTTCATTCGCACAACTTACTGCACGCCGAGTTTTGTTGCAACGCGACGCCACGGCGAGTAGCATCCGGTCTGCTTCTTGCTGTGTGCGTTATCAACACGAGAATACGTGTACACATGTGTGCGTAAGGTCACTCTCTGTTCGGGGTACGCGGATACGTGTGGAAGTATTACGGTTTACTGGACTTGAACGTAGATCGTTACCAACAAATCAGTGTTTGTGAAACATGACATTGTTAACTCTTACATTAAGAAAGTTCATTATACTTGTGGAGATTCAAATCGGTAGCGATTCCATTCGGAAACAACATCTCCATCTCTGTCATTCCCATATAAAATAACAGAGATATCGTTTCCGAATCGCTACCGATTGGAATTAGAATATCTATTTACGAATATTCGATATTTTGAGTGTTTTACACATTGAAGTACTGAATTTAGAACTGTCTATAAATTTGTATCTATTTGTGAAGTTCGAGTGACAATAAAATGTGAAATATATTTTATAAGCACACCGACATGCAATATCAAATCTAACGTCGTTCAAATATGCCACGATTTTAATTGAATATTATATATCGTGTCGATAATCGAATTATCGAAATGATTACGACTACTGTGTTTATCATTAGATTTTACTGTAGTAAAACTTCCGTGAGTATTCATTTATATATATATATATATATATATATATATATATATAAAAAGCAAGACGGAAGTCTCGGTACTCTCCTTCGCTCTACCGCCGGTCACCTGTTTTCTTGGATACTACAATAGTTTCCATGATTCCCGTCACTCAATCTATGCAACCGTAGTCAAATGAAGCAACTTCGTATTTAATATTATACATGTACAACCGATGACGAGGTGATTTTTTTGATTTTTTTATTGAATCCGTGGCTTTGGTTGTGAATCGTTTTAGCCGTAGAATTCAAATATCGTTATTGTTTTACATGAAATGATATTTACAAAAAAATAACTATAACAATGCCTTCCTTTTGTTTTTCGAAAGTGTGCATAGCAGACAACACCGCAATACTTCCACAAAATATAATTTGTATAGTAAAAAAGGGCATACCGTTCACAAAAAAAAAAAACAAACGAACCGATACAACACAAGTTAACACAACCAAATAAGCTGTCAGGACAAATCAAAATGCAGAAAATTCAAAGCCAACTCAATATTATGTACACATAAAATAAAACCAGCGAATTACAAAGCAAAGAATAAATTTAGGAAAAATCTTATAAAAAAGGAAATAATAGTTTTAAGACTACATACTTGTGTATCCTCTTAACATTAATTTTGGGCATCTTGATTACTTTTTTCCTAATTTTTACAATATCCGTTTAGTAAAGGACGTAATACATTTTTATTCATGCGTTGTCTATTTCTGCTTTACAAAGGTAGAAAGAGACAAAACATTATAGGAAAAAAATGTTAAAATATATTACGTTTATTAGTAAAGGATTCTCACGACAGTGTTATACCAGTAAGGACAGTATGTGTAAATACGAATCCAATTTTCTTTCGTTTTAAATGCATTACCAATCTTACCTATACACATGTAAATTTAAACCTCCATGCTCTTTAAAAAGTCGAATTTGAATTAAAAATATACTTTATTATGTTAATTTCGATCGCATTACTTATAATAAAGTTAAAGTTTAAGAAACTGAAATATTGACCTTAAAATGCGCAATTTTGTTTTTAAACCACTGAACATATTTTGATGAAATTTCTATATGGACAATCTGAAAGTATATATTTAATAGTTTTTCAAATCGGTTTATAAATGACGGAGTTATGCTGTAACTAACATAAAAAATTCAGCGAATTTGTTAGTCTACTTATTTTTGAAGTCGGTAAAAACAATGATATTTTACCTATAAGTTCGACCAAAATCTCAAAGCTAATGTTCAAGAGGCAGTCAATGCGGCTGACATCAAAAGTCACGGTGAAAATATAGAAATGAAATGTGTGTTCATATTTGACGGATAACAATACACTTATTTGTTTCATTCGTCTAATCAGATTTTACACAAAGTCCTTACTGTCTACACTATGTTTCACTTATCACTCGCAAATCAAATACAAAATGCATCAGCGCAAAAACTTCGTATCGCATTGGCATTATAAACCTCAACCTTTGCCAAATACTGCTTCCGTTAAACAAAAATAAAGCAGCAAAATATTTAGTGCCAAAATATTCTTCTACTTTTAAAACCAATGTGAATGGTTGTTGGTTTATTTTTTATGATTTTGAAATTTGTAATTTGCATATTTGAGGTTACTTACCCAGTCGAGTTTTGTGATTGGCCAGAGACGGAGCTGCGTTTGCTGCTCTTCCCGCTTGCGGCGCTTAGAGATTTGCCAACTGAGCTCTGTAACGAACCAATATATTTATTTAGATGTTGTTGTATGTACCTGCAACACCATACTTTGCCATGTGGTCAACGCCATTTTTGTCACTACAGCCATGAAATTATATCTTTAAAAATAAAATAAAAACATACCTTTGAAATTTTCGGCTTGTTACACTCGACAATGTAGTCTTTGCACACATTTTGGTGAACTGTGTTCGTACAATCTGAAATCGAGTAGAATTTATTTGATGAATTATGGAATTATGACATTTCTTAGACCAATCATTGGATTCCGCAGCAAATAGCGAGAAAATGAGACAATATATATTATTTTTTGCTAAGCTGCATGACCCTATATCGCTGTCCTTTTTTATCGGTCATTAAGAAGAAACAAAAAGTGATATAGGTTCATGGTAGATATTCCAAAACTGTCTGTGTTTATATTAAATATCTCATAGATCGACGTGATCATCTTTATCCATGGTAAGCCAATACCGTCGCTTATCAAGAGACGGGGTTGGCTGGTTTTTCTATGATCGACAGGCATTTGACCACAACCTCTTTGATGTTATTTAACAGTGTGGGAAAAAATGTGGTAATTAATACACAAAAAATCTTTAAAGTACCGTACCTTAGAATCTCGTATATCTCCCTTATACTGAATAGATCTACGTTTGACCACCAACTCGCCTGATGGTAAGCAACAGTGTAGTCGAAGATGGATCACGTCGATCTACAAGATAAGCCTTGAAAATTCCAAGATTATAGTTCTTGTGTCTTGTGTCTCTTGTGCAATACATACAAAAACGTGGACCGAAATCGTAAAAAAATATATGTTGTGTAAATGAGTGGTATATTATTACAAAAAAAATAGAACCTATGACACTCAGGGAGTGAAGACGAATTTAACGATACCTCGCACATAAAATCGGTCAAGCCGTTTTGGATGTATCATATAATATATAAAAACATGCATACTCTATTGTATGTACATACAATCGAAAACGTAACCCCTTCTTCCGCAGTCGGGTAAAAATAAGTAGTTTAGGTAACAAAGTACTAACTGTCGCAGTAAAGCGAGGGTTTGTCTGCAAGGGAGCGTCCACACCAGTCGCAGTCGCCTCCACTGCCGGCCGCTTGCCACGCGTGCGCAGCCTTACGTGACTTGTCCTGTAAAGTTTATAAAAATATTTAACTTCATTCATGCGAGTTATTCAAACAGTAATATAAAAAAATGTACAGATGTAATGTATCGTCTCTCTATATGCCTCATACAGGAGCTCGAAATCACGAAACGAGCTACGGAGATAGCTATGAGCTATGCTACCAAACTATACAATCAATATTATTCCCTTGTAATCTCCTATTTCAAATAAATTCAATAAAAGGTGTGACATACATAACTACCAGTACATGCCGAATATATTTCGATTGTCGAAATATATTTGGAATAACCCAAACTAACTCTTACTTGCTCTAAACCATTACAGAAGACGTTAATAGTATTACATACAGAACGGTCACTCTCCGCCTCCCGCCAATCTCGGCTTCCTCACCCGCTCCCCGCGCTCGCCGTGTTGGCTGCAGGAGGCTGCAGAGTTGCCGGTACAGCGTCATTCATTTGTCAGTCGAGATAAGTGTTGTAGGCTTTTAGCACTCGATTTCCAATTGACGTCACGAACTAGCGGCAATCAGACGATGACCTTAACTGTATACATGTGTGGGTGTGTGTGTGTGTGTGTGTGATTATATACAGACGTTAACTTGCGTATGTGTCCCTGATTAGCGCGCCGTTGAATGGAGTGTACAACGTGTGCCATTAGTAAAAATTGTTCGTTCACATTTACCAACCTTTTTCTTCCTAAAGAATAAGCTTCCCCGTTTGCGTCGTTTCTCAGCATGATGGTCGAACGCCGCTCTGTTTGAAACGTCAACAAAATATTAGAATTTGCCGTACTTACACATAAACAAAAAAAACACACACATTCACACATAAACATCTATCTACTCGGTCAGGAATCGAACCCGTGACTTATTCGTGGTTAATCAGGAGTATGTAACAATAACCTCTTATTCGTGGTAACCCAGTACTTTGAAACAGTAACCTCTTATTCGTGGTAACCCAGTAGTTTGTAACTGTAACTTATCTGTGATCCAAAATATTTTTGTTCGAATTTTATCTAAGCGAATCCGTTACATAGAATAGTGTATTTCCAGATGTTTTACTTGACACGAATCTATTAGTTCTATAAGTTTGTTAGCCATCATTTTTATTTTCCGAAAACCTTGGTTAGGTTTTTTTTTTGAACCCAGGGGTCTTATTATTCAAAGGGTTCGGTTATATCAAACGAGTTCTCAAACCAGCTCTCGGCATTTTGATATTGAATAAAGTGCCTTTTGAAAAATAAATATTTCATAGATCAAAAATAGGTAACCGTGTGTAACACATGCAAAAAGGCCAAAAGCAAAAATATAACTCGAGAAAGTGACAAAAAAAACAAAAAACAAAAAGCAAAGCTTACGTCCACACATGCTTTTACTTACTTCTTTACCCCATTGAGGGTATTGGATCCGCGCGATTTGCGCAGATTTACTTTAATAGTATGCATGGCCCGAATGCGACTGAAGCACCGCGTTTATAAGATTTGAATGGTGGCGCGGACGGAATATATTTTAGGAAATAACCAGAGGACAGGGAAAGTGAAATGATTACTCTATGTACCTAACACAAAAAAAAACTGTATTATTTACGAATTATACTGATACTTACATTACGTCAATGTGTACTTGTTATTAGTATTATCTTAGGTCGCTCGAAATACCATCGCAATGGCCTGACAAAAATAATTTAGTTAGCACATACTAGGGTCGTTAACACTCTTCACGATTAATGCTATCTCGCTCGTAGATATAATTCGCCACCACCCAGCCAAAATCAAATCTGGATCTCCGGTATTTTACTTTGATCTCCAAACAAAATACAAACCAATATTCGCCATTAACTCTCTAGGCGCTGAAAATTTACTGTCTCCGTCTCGTTCGCACTGCACTCCGTCAGGCCAAAGAAACGGGATGGTTATAGTACTGTCGGGTCGTCGGGTTTACTATAACTTACTGTTCAAGAAAAGCCAGGCGGTGCAACCCGAGGTGTTCTTGGTGCGAGTTGTTTCTTCTACCGGGAGCGACGGCGCCTTCAGTGGCAGCTGATGCGTCTTCATCGCTTTCCGTCTCGCTCGCACCGCGGCCTGTCAGGCTGACCGAGCGAGATGGGTATAGTACTGTCGTGATCTACTTTCAACTCTCAAATGTTCGTTTAAGAAGTCTGTCTCTATTTTTTTTTTGTTCGTTTTTCTATTTTATTTATTTAAAAAAATCACGACAGTTCTAAACATAAAGTGCAAAATTAAAAGAAAAATCGATCGGTCTATTACGATCTGATGTTTGGTGCTATAAAATAACAGAACAATTAGAGCTAAGCGTAACAACAGTGCACACAAAAACATCGACTCACACATGCACAGTTGAAAAAGTTTCGACTACCCTCATTTTAGAAAGTACGACAACGTACAAGTACTAGTTTTACTCGTACACCGAAGCTTTCATACTAAAAATGCCGTTAAACGTAAAATTAACTTGCTTACATTATTATAACTGTTGGATTTATTTTAACGCAACCATGTTCTTTATAAAATGAAGGTAGTTCATACATGCATATTAGATTCACCTAAAATGTAAAAAAAAAACGTATGGTGAAAAAAAACCTCATCATTTAGAATATACGAATAGATAACCTAATACATATAATATGTCATAATGTAAATGTTTTATATATTTATATATGATTTGAAATTTTGGTCCTTCAAGCTATGAGCCAAAATTATAAAATATCAACCTTGTCACCTTAGACATAGAGCTCCAATTTACCCTATTTTATTTACTACTTTGCATTGTAATAAAAAGAGTTATATTTATTTACATACCGAATTAATGATCATTCAAATTTTTACTTTATAAGCTAAAACATATAGTTGATAATCAAAGTACTCAGGCAGTGTAAATTGTATATGCTACAGCATATTGAACCTTATACTTTCAAATTTAAGGTTGGTTACAACATCGATCAGTCGCACATAGGGTCCGAAAACATTGATTTTTTTATTTTACTCGTGATGTGCTATGGAAAATTGAACCTTACATTTATCAACTTAAGACTTACATATTGATCGGCGGCTGCGGTTGCGGTGGTTGTATAGCCGCCACGATACTGGGAGTTGATACAGACTTCTGGAGTGGCAGCCTGGGGATGAGTCTAGAGCCCTCTGTGATGCAAGGGGCTCCCACAACCGCCCCCGCGCGGAGGGCCGCCGTTACTTTCTCGAAGTCTTTCTGCGGAAATTGAAAAATTTAATTTAGAATTCGACAAAATAGATACCCAAAATCTTCAAACTACACTCTCTATTTTCTTATTTATAACTAACTGCATCTCGAGGTTTTACCCGCGAAATCGAAACCCTTTCTTAAAAAGTTCAATATGAAAAGCACCTTCCATATTTGAGGCCTAGGACCAACTGATTAAAGGTTTACATTGTCTGTCACTAAGGCTCTACATTGTCTGTGACTCCGTCTGTCATTCCGGACAAAGCGTTATCATAAGCATGCACTTGACTGCTAACTCCAGAAAAATCCACTGTCTACATACATAAAGTTACGCCTATTGTTCCTTATGGCACACGTCAGACACTCCATGCTCGCATACACATGATATAACGCGCACACATGAATGAAGTTAGGATCATCGTCAGACAGCCGCTCGCTTGTGATGTTACTGGGATTCGAACGCGTGAAGCACGCAACGCCCGCCTCGACTATCAAATGAATGCACCATGATGCCAAAGTCTGGCAAACGACAGGGCAAGCGCGGGGAGCAAGTGAGGAACCCGAGATTGGCAGGAGGCGAGGAGCGTCCGCATTTTTCAGTTGTTATGGGGTAGGCGGAGCAGCGAAGACCTTGACATTAAGGCAGTTTGACTTCACATTTGACGGTGGTAAGAGAATCTCAAAATGTACAAAATATTGACTTGAAGTAACAGAGGATCAGCCCAACGCCTACATAAACGCCAATTTCCTTCAAATTCCTTATACAGTATAGAAAAGAAGCAGCTGGTACATTCTACTGTGTTTTTCTTTCCCCCAATCCAACAATGGAATTAAATATAATGTTATCCTAACTAACGTTTGTTTTATTCTAACTTATATTATGACCATGAATAATACAACAATCGCAATCTATTCGACTACGCGACGAATAAACTAAGTTAAAAAATGAAGCTCTCCTATTGGTCGAATGAAAACTCCCGACTAACAGAGTCTATATCTAAGTCAGAGGGCCACTTACAGCGAGATCATTGTCATTGAGCGAGTGCGTGGAATGCCGGACTGGTCTCGGCACCTCACCTTCCGATTCCATTGACGACAGCGACGCGCTGTGACCGTTGAGAGTGCTGAAACGTAGAAGGCATTGTTCAAACAAAATAAATATTTCAAAAAATATTGTGTGTGCTTAATATACCACACGGCAGAAATTAAAACTTCATCAAGGCGACGTTTATAACACGAAATAGCAGTGACGCCTTGACTATATATCTCTCGGTCCCTTATTCGACTGCTCAACGCACCTAAAGATGTTTTCACTTCTAAAACTATAACTAAAAATTAATTCCAAAGGTTTTTCCTTATTTCCACGCATTTTTTTATTGTTTCAATAGCATTTTATAGATCAAAAAAGCTCCATCCTCGGCCACACCGTCGCTTAACATCAGGCAAGTTAGTGGTCAATCTTGCGTAAAAAAAATACAAATAACATACCTACAGTCAAATTGAGAACCTGCTTTTTAAGGTCGGTTATACATAAGCTACACAAACTTAATCGCCGTGACCGAAATCAGCCAGGATCATATCATCATCATCAGTACAAAACGTATTCCAACTGACTTGCGTTGCCGATGCTGGTCGGGCAGCCTGGCGCCGGGCTCCAGCGCGGCCCACGAACTCCGGCGCCCCTCGTCGCGCCGGTCCCACAGGCCCCACTGTCGGGACTCGCCTGCAACATTCACACGCACACCGTTACACATCGATGTAAAATATGTGACATAGCTACATCGACATCAGGCGGGCTGGCAGTCAAATGCAAACCTGTTAATTATAAAAAAAAACCTACAAGACATAAGGCACGGCATAACAAACTATTGAACTGAGTTTAATAAAATTTCTATGGGATCAATCTGCAGGTATTTCCTTTTTTTAGGTTTCCGTTCCTCAAAAGGAAAAAACGGAACCCTTATAGGATCACTTTGTTGTCCGTCTGTCCGGGTGTCAAGACCTTTATCTCGGGAACGCGTGAAGGTATCAAGTTGAAATTAAAACCATATACGGAGATCCACCGTCTCTTGCTGCAGAAATAAGAATAAAATTTCTCGATTTTCGTAAAAAAGAGTTACAGCCGAATATGTCGTAAAAACGCACATTTCGACACTCACAAGGGAATCAAACCCTATGAGGTATTTCCCGTTGACCTAGAACTATGAAATTTGGCAAGAAGCATCGTATTATAGTACACATATAGGAAAATATCCGAAAACTGGACATTTAATCACAAAAAATTGTGTCTTTATGCAAGGAATGAAGGTCCAAATTTTAAAGTGAATTAACCGTATCATGTGGGGTGTCATATGAAAGAGCTTCATCAGCATACGCTAAAACAGGTTTTTTAAATATTTTTACGATGTATATTTTTCGGTTTATGAAGGAAAATATAAAAAAAAAACATATGATTTCCCCCTCTTATCTACTAGTTTGTACGGAACCCTCGGTGGGCGAGTCTGGCTCGCACTTGTCCGTTTTTTTTTTTATTAATCGCTAAACATTAGGCGAGTTGGTGGTAAATCGTAGATCTGTCTAGCATAATAAAGTATAATAAAGTTTTACTCGCTCACTGAGGCTCTCGTACTAATTGTAAATAAAAATATCTGTAACATTTTCATATTTTATACGGTAAGAATAGCCTAAATAGCCTAATAAAAATATGCTAGGCGTTCAAATACAATATCAAGTTCAAATAAGTAAATGTTACAGACCTATTTTCTTTATGCAAAGACATTTTAACACTACACTTTACTTTGTTTTAAATTTAAGTCAATTGACACCAACTGTCACCATACATTCACTTGTCATTCGTTTCTTTTTTTGTGGAAGAGTTTTAATCTTGCACAATAATTTCCCATATTTTTCAAAAATTATTTACGCAATCTTGTCTCGTTCTTGACTAGTTTTTAGGGTTCCGTACCCAAAGGGTAAAACGAGAAACTAAGACTCCGCTGTCTGTCTGTCTGTCCGTCCGTCCGTCTGTCACCAGGCTGTATCTCATGAACCGTGATAGTTAGACAGTTGAAATTTTCACAGATGATGTATTTCTGTTGCCGCTATAACAACACATACTAAAAAACAGAATAAAATATAAATATTTAAGGGGGCTCCCATACAACAAACGTGATTTTTTTGCTTGCTCGATATTGATAACGGCAACAGGTAGACGCTTGAAATCACAGACTCACAGAATATTGAGTTATATTATTCACTTTAAAAATAAATAATTAAATTAAAATAAAATTAATATTCCCATACAACAAACGTGATTTTTTTTGCCGTTTTTATATATAATGGTACGGAACCCTTCATGAGCGAGTCCGACCCGCACTTAGCCGGTTTTTTATTAGTACTATTTGTAGATTTACATGCGTAGTACGTGTCATTGATTAGCGCGCCATTGTATGGAGTATCCGACGTCCGTTGATCCGAAAAGTGAAGACATGCATCCCAGGAGTAGCTAATATTAACTCACCGCTGCCTTTCCTGCTCTGTGGGTAGAAATCCAAATGCGTTGGCGACGAACAATCCGGCTCGGCGACGCCATCCTTGCACAGTGACGGGCATGATGTACTGAGCCGACTGTTGCCCGTTGCCTACAACAACAAGTCTAGTTTGGAATGTGTCCGGAACGAGCCTCAGTGGCAGGCTATGTTCTTTAATGAGATGTATGTGGGCCTATGTAACAGCATTTTGACTTCACCAACATCAGGGCAGGCCAAAATGCTGTTATAATTGTACAAGCGATTATTGTACAGATTTATGATATAAGTAGATATACGAGATGAGTGTATAATAATTAATTATTCTGTTACGGGGGTGACATAGTCATTGGGTGACTAAACCTCTTTAAATAATAAAGATAAAAAAGTCTAGTTAATATCACTAATAAAAGATGAGATGTGCTGGATATCCGTATCCTCGATATCCGGAAAAGAAGAAAGATCCGCGTCCGTTACTTTTAGGCAGATCTTGGACGGATCTTTTGCATTCTTAAAGGAGAGATCAACAAACATATGGAAACTGATACTAAAATAATTGAAAAATCTACGTAAAATAAGGAAACATCATATTATTCTAAGCATACAGGTAGAGGCATATATAAAAGCACTGAACATGCCTAAATTTTTTTTAAATATTAAGTTTGAATAATATACCATAAAATTCACACTACGTAACATTATTTATGACTGGTAACTCTGATCGACACTGATATCTGATATATACTGGTGACTCAGGACCGTACATCATGGCGCCGCGCGACGAGAAGGCCCGACCCCCAGATAAACTGGGAATAGGAACAAGACAAAGAAGAAGAAGAAGAAGTAGGTAACTCTAATTTATAACCACCACAATATTCCAAATTATATCGCATAAAATAATAGTTGCACAAATGCACACAACTTTTCCTTAATCCTAAATATATAAAACGACTGTTGACGTAATTATAAACGATTTTGAAACAAAAATACTGAACCGATTTTGATGAAATTTCTAGGGGATCACCTCTGAAATCAGTATATGTATGTAATATGGCTTATCCAACAAAACAGAATCATCAAAATCAATTCATAAATAATCGCATAACGAACGTGCAAAAAACAGTCTAATTGAGAACCTCTTTAAAATCGTTTTGAAGTCGGTTAAAAACATAACCCTCCTTCTTGCACAGCCGGGTAAAAAACACTTACCAATAATGGCAGTGGCGCCGCCCGCATGCGCTGCACGGCCGCGTGTAGCCTCCTCAGCTGCTGCAAACTGTCATCCAGGACGCCCGGGCTATGCGGGGTCACGCTTATCGTCGGCACCTGCAACTTCAACGTACAATGTACTATGGTCATCAATATTTTCTTTAGATGCATCTACAATTTCAAAATATAGAAAAATATGTGAAATTACAAATATTCACAGATTTATAGTACATTTTGCTGGTTAGTCCTGTTTTCTGTGTTCATATGTTGCATGGGAGTACGGAAGCCTCGGTGTTCGAGTGAAATTAATACTTTGCCAGATTTGTTTATTATACTCTTTTCGAGCATATAATATGTTAAAACTGAGCGTAATCTCTGTTCGAGATTGTAAAATTCGAGATCTCGACAGACAGTCCAACGAGATCTCGGATTGGACAATCTCAATTCCAATTCCATCTCAATATGTCGCAAGATCAAGATTTGTCAATATCGACTAGTTTTTTTTTTTTTTTTTTATAAATAATAAATAAATAAATATTTGTGGACATTTCACACAACACCATCTAGCTCAAACTAAGCAAAGCTTGTACTATGGAACTAGATGGCTGATAGAATACATATATACTTTTTTTTGTAAATATATACATATGATACATAGAAACACCCAGACACAGAACAAACATCCATGCTAACAAACACTATGCATGCAAACACAAAAGTTTGCCCTGGGTGGGGATTGAACCCACGACCTTTCAGTTCAGCAGGTAGACGTAAACACACTACCAACTGAGCCACAAGGCCAGTCAACTGAGCCACAAGGCCAGATTGCGTTCCCTAGCCATGATACCGTCGATGATGGCCGTACTTGACTTCGTTCTGTAACAGTCCTTCTTCAGTGAGTTTGTACTATGTAGTATGTACTGACCTGAGCCCTGGCCGCGGCCATGTCTGCTGGTGGCGTGGATCGTGTCACGTGCTCCGTCACCTCGTCCTCACTGCTGTCCGTGTGGCAGTCGGAGCTGCCGCCGCCTTCGTCTGTAACAACACACGTTCAACATTAGATATACATGAGGCGCTTCAGTGTATGTTTAGGTCTACTACTTCCTCTAAATTTAAGAGTTAAAAAGGAGAGGTCAAAAAATGTGTGGAAGCTGGTACCCACTAAAATAAATGAAAAATCTACGTAAAAAAATGTTAGACGTAAAGAAACAGCATATTATTGTAAACATACATGCATATATTGCAAGTAATATATGCATGCAAGTGGCGGGAAGACGCTGGATGCAAGCCGCTTCCAATCTTTTTGGAAATCCATGGAGGAGGCCTATGTCTGTTCTTATGGCTGAGATGATGATGATGATGATGCATATATTATAAAAAACACAGGTGCCTCCGTTTATTTAAAAATAATTAATAATTATTATTAGAATAATTCTAGTAAAATCACTTGTTTATTACGAAAAAGTTCGTTGGCGGTTACGAAATAACGCATTTTTTTGTGTATATAGCCTATACACTCAGGGAGTGAAGACAAATCTAACGCCACCTCGCACATCAAAATCGGTCGAACCGTTTAGAATTACATAACATACCTACTACATAAAAATAAAATAAAAAATACATACATACACTCGAAAAACATAACCCTCCTTACGCAATCGGATAAAAATATGTTCAATCAACGACTTAACTCTAACAGACACTCGAATCGTGTCTGCGAAATAAGAATATGTTGAATTTCACACAGGACAGTGTAAGAAGACTAGGTAGCGATAGTCAAGAAATTCCAGAATCAATGCTTAACTCGCAATTAAATGCCATCAACAGTACATTGTTACCCTAGGGGTGAAAGTAACTTATTTAGTCCCGAGACGGGGTTTGGCGCACGAACGAAGTGAGGGCGCCAATAGTTCGAGGGACTAGATAAGTCTTTAACCCGAGGTAAACACTGTGCTTTTCATTACGAATACAAGGAAAGTAAAAATAAAAACACGAATTAGCTACAGAAAAAATGAGTAAATTTCATTTTACATAGATCAAAAACTATGTTATTTCAATTTTACATCGCGCTGTAATTGAGTGGCTTTAAAGAAAGTTGGACATGGCTCAATAGAAACGTGAAAATAAAACTAGTTTTTTTTTTTTTTATTTGACAGCTGGTAGTTGAAATCGATTCTCCCTAGGGCTGAAAGTATTACTTTCTACCCGCTCCTCAGGCAACTTCAGACCTACTTTCAGAGTATGAGTACTTAATGAAAAAACTATTTACATAGCGTATAGCACCGGACTATTCACTTAATTACATTGTTGTTTGAAAACACATTAGTTGACAAAACCATTCAACAATATCAATAAAAGTTTTATAAAGTTATTCGTACTTCCATTCAGAGCGAAGCGAGCTGAACAAAGCGCTTAATAGTTTGAATTTCTATAGAAACTGTTCGACTCATGGAAGTTAGTCTTTTAAGCTTCTTTTTTAGGGTTCCGTACCTCAAAAGGAAAAAACGGAACCCTTATAAGATTCTTTGTTGTCCGTCTGTCCGTCCGTCCGTCCTGGTGTCAAGACCTGTATTTCGGGAACGCGTGAAGTTATTGTGTTGAAATTAAAACCTATACGCAGATCCATAGTCTCTTGCTACAGAAAGAAAAATCAAATTTCGCAGTAGCAGTTTTCGTAAAAAAAAAGTTATAGCCGAATATGTCGCAAAAAACGCACATTTCGAAACTCATTTACTTTCAAAACCTATGGGGTACTTCCCGATCACCTAGAACTATGAAATTTAGCAAGAAGCATTGTCTTATAGTATACATATAGGAAAAAATCCGAAAACTGTACATTTGTAGTTTAATCACACAAAAATAGTATCTTTATGCAAGTAATGAGGGAGGAGGAAATTTTAAAGTGCTTTAACCGTATCATGTGGGGTATCATATGAAAGAGCTTCATTAGCACAAGCTAAAACAGGTTTTTAAATATTATTACGATGTATATTTTTCGGTTTATGACGGAAAATATAAAATTTCCCCCTTTTATCTACTAGTTTGTACAGAACCCTCGGTGAGCAAGTATGACTCGCACTTATCCGGTTTTTATTTTCACTCCCGATCCCCGCGGACCTAAAGGTCTCAACACCAAACGGATCAAATGTAAACGGATAACCTCTACCGATCCCACAGTCATTTACCATGGTTCAACCAAGGTAATTTTTAGGGTTCAGTTTTTTCCTTTTGAGGAAAAAACTGAACCCTTATACTAGGATCACTTTGTTGCCCGTGTGTCAAGCAAGACCTGTATCTCGGGAACGCGTGACGGTATCGAGTTGAAATTAAAACTATATACGCAGATTCACAGTCTCTTGCTGCAGAGAGAAAAATCAAACTTCTCAGTTTTCATAAAAAATTATGTATATTTTTCGATTTATGAAGGAAAATATAAAAAAAAAATATAATTTCCCCGTTTTATCTACTAGTTTGTACGGAACTCTCGGTGGGCGAGTCTGACTCGCACTTGTCCGGGTTTTTTATATATAAATATTAACTGTGCGCCACTATTTCACCTTATAGTGATGAAAAACGGTGCTAATAGTGGTGACGGCATATAATCTTGTTTCCAGCTATCAGTTTAGCCCTTTAATCATAAGAAAACAAGAAAAAGGCAGGAAAGCAGTTACATTCGCTTTTATTTAATTACAAATAAATAAATTAATATTGGTGTGGTCATTTCATACAACACCATCTAGCCCAAACTAAGCAAACCTTGTACTATGGAACTAGATGGGTGATAGAATACATATTTTTTTTTTTGTAAATATATACTTATGATACATAGAAACATCCAGACACAGAACAAACATCCATGCTCATCACACAAATGTTTGCCCTGAGTGGGGATCGAACCCACGACCTACAGCTTAGCAGGTAGACATACTACCAACTGAGCCACAAGGCCAGTCCAAGGTTAATTTGATAAGGACTACACGATTACGGCAGATGTTATTCCGCCAAATAGTCTTCTACCAAACTTCGGTCACTCCGGAAGGCTCACCAAACAAACCCCCATAGAAACTAGGAAACTACTTCAATAAATCAAGGTAGACAAATCTATATCCATCTGCGAAGGAAAGGGATATTGGTTAGTCAGTCGGATGTCAGACATACCAATACCAGATCACGAACGGATATGATGCCTCTATGTAGCATAAATTATTCATACGATACTGATGTTTGTATATTTTAAGAACAAATACGGAGCGACATGTGTTCATGGTCGATATTCCGCAAATATGAACGTTTCTTTTTAACCCCCGACCCAAAATGAGGGCTGTTATGAGTTTGACGGAGTGTATCTGTCGTATTATAGCTCTCAAACGGATGAACCAATTTTGTTTGGGTTTGCTATATTTTTTTTTTCTAAAGAGAATTTCATCAATAGTGTTCTTAGCTATATTTCATCAAAATCGATTCAGCCGGTTTTTCTGTAGGGATTCTTTAGTTTTCTAAATTCATACTTGTGTACGGAATGACGGTAGGCGATGGTGTGACCGAGATCGAAGCAAGTCAATCTTTAAGATAATTCACTCACACGAAAAATCCAAGATTGTGGTTATCAGGAAACAGAGAAGGCGGCAGGAGTGAATGCGTAGACTCCTGTGCTATTCAGAATGTAAGCCGAAATCGTTGTGCTGATTTTAGATATTTCAATAAGAAATGGAGGATAGTGCGCAGACTATTCAACGATACCGCAAATTAAGGGCTATGGTTGAAAAAATAAAAACCGGACAAGTGCGAGTCAGACTCGCCCACCGAGGGTTCCGTACAAACTAAATAAAAGGGGGGAAATCATTTTTTTTTTTATTTTCCTTCATAAACCGAAAAATATACATCGTAAAAATATGTAACACATTCCTTGCTCACCACTCGGATCCTAGTGGGGCTATATTTTTATATTTTTAATTTAATCACAAAAAAATTGTGTCTCGATGCAAGGAATGAGGGCCCAAATTTTAAAGTGAATCGCTCGGATCAGAGTGGTAGGCACCGCTACTATAGCCCCACCCCACTCGGATCCGAGTGGTGAGCAAGGAGAGTGTTATATATTTTTACGATGTATATTTTTCGGTTTATGAAGGAAAATATAAATAAAATATATTCCCCCTTTTATTTAGTTTGTACGGAACCCTCGGTGGGCGAGTCTGACTCGCACTTGTCCGGTTTTTTACGATATATTCGGCTGTAACTTTTTTTACGAAAACTTTATCTTTCTTTTTGCAGGAAGATACTATGGATTTGCGTATATGTTTTTAATTTCAACACGATACCCCCACGCGTTCCCGAGATAAAGGTCTTGACACCCGCACGGACGGACGGACAGACGGGCAGACGGACAACATAGTGATCCTATAAGGGTTCCGTTTTTTTCCTATTGAGGTACGGAACCCTAAAAATGAATTTCAACGCCCACCAACGCATTAATAAATCCATTTACTTAAACGACATGGACCCTACAACAAAATCCAACGACTATTACAAATATATCTCTCCATTCACGAAAAAACAATTCCCGAAACCAATCAACGGAAAAGTTTTTTAATAGTGCTGTAAACGACGGCAAAAAAACCTGTAAAGGGTGCAGACATTACATTTGGACATTTTCTGTATTTAGTCGCATGCAAAATGCATAATCATTTCGAAACGGGAGCGACCCAGTTTTATTCCAGGCCAAGGTCTGTGATATGATCTCTAATGGTTGTCCGGAAACTCTACCCGACTGCGCGAGAAGAATGCTAATATTTTTCTAGAGTACATGTGTGTATATGTGCATATTTGGGTGAGTCTATTATATCCTACAGTCTAAGCGGCTTAGCCGATTTTATTCGTTAGGTTCTAATTTACGTGCCGAGTGTCATAGGCTTTTTTTTTGTAAAAATACCTAATTACGGACTAATACAGCTGTCAACATTTATGGGGCTGTTACCAGTGATATACGTAGATAAGTTTTACCCGGCTCTGCGTGGCAAGCTTCAAGTAAGGTAATTGCCCGACTCGTTGTCAGACACGTCGGGCAACGCTGTTAGACGCGTGTCGTGACTTATGAACAGTGACAATGCCATTTAGAAAGTGCAACACCAAGATATATATAAGGTCAAGATACTAAAAGGCCTTAAGGATATGGTCTTATCCTCGAAAATGCTGAGAACTGAGATTTGCCATACTTTTACTTCATACTTTTTATTCAATGAGTATAACTTCTCTATAGATAAAATCTAATTGGTTGTTACTCGGGTTGGCTTGTTGTTGTTATCTTGATGATTTTGTTTATAATTTGCATATTTATACCATATTGCATATTATAAATTTGCATTTGCAGTTATGAAAATAAATTAGTATTTGTGGTGGGTTGAGTTAGCAATATGCATCATGGGTTGATATTTCATGGTTTCAATACGGAACAATACATTTTACGTAGCTAGCTAACATGAAACAAATGTTTTTATTTTTTTAAAGAGGGTTAAAATTTCAAAATTTGAGGGTATGTAGGTATGATCATGGCTTCAGCCTTCATGCATTCGATTTTGCACATTACGACTCTCATAGAGTATATTAAGACGTTCCTGGAAATTAAAAATGGTAGTTTATCATCTGATCTCACAGCTCATTTTTACAAGGTTTTATTTAGTTCCACCTGTCCGATGTTTGTCATCAAATCTTGCAAATTAAATTGAATCCACTTTCCGGTTACCGATTGAGCTGAAATTTTGCATACATGTGTAAATCGCGTGACAATGAAAAATTATGATGGCATGGTGCTGATCTGATGATGGAGCTGGAAGGTGGCCAAAGGAACTTCGCAATGAAACGACACAACCTCTTTGAGTTTGGGCTCATTTGAATCGACTTGATGAATAGTTTGTCTTTCAATTGTAACCAGGGTCTGATGATGGAGCTGGAAGGTAGTCATACGAACTCTGTAATGAAACGACGCATCCCCATCGAGTTTCGGCTTGTTTGATTCGTCTTGGCGAGTACTTTATTATTAACAAGAACATAATAAAAGCTTGTTTTAAAAAAGTTTTTTTAAAATATAGATACATACTTGTTTACAAGCTGTCCCGCTGTCTGTCTATCTGTGTTCAAATCTTACATGTTAAATTTGACCCACTTAGATAGGCTTCTTCTACATAAGCGCGAACCATCTAAGACTGCAGCGTCGCTCAACAATAGGCGAGCTGGCAGCGAAGCACAACCCTATCAAATTATTTAAAAATAACTCAAAAGAATTTCAAATAGCGAAAATATTAATATTTCAAACTTCTACCAGCGACAGCATAAAACAAACCACAATTTCCGAGCCCAGCAGTACTAATATAACATCCCTATACAACTCCTAGTTATGATAACCAGAATAAACAGACCCCTCAAAAGCTCTGACAGGCGAACAAAAGCTTTCGGAGAACGGAAGCGAGAGAGCTACAAACAGTTCACGACAACTTGGACGGGTCGCGACATTGTAAAGCGCAGAACACACGCGTCATCAGGTTGGAACAGCAGCTTGCATGCCAGTAAAACTGGCAAGTACTGTTTGTTAATAAAATTGCATGGAAGTTGTTTCATGGCATGCCACTAATATGCTTTCGTTAGCTTGTTCCTACCTCCCTTGGCTATCTTACAAATTTGTACAAACTGTCCCACTGCTGGGAACGGGCCATCTTCTCATTGTGAGAATGGTTAGGCCATAGTCTGCCACGCTGGCCAAGTGCGGGTTGGCAGACTTCACACATCTTCAAGATCATTGAGAACTCTCAGACATGTAGGTTTCCTCACGATGTTTTCCTTCACCGTTTGAAGTTGGCGGCTATCAACAATAAGCACATAACTTTGAAAAGACAGAGGTGCGTGCCGTTCCGGCAGCCTAGTGGTGAGACCATCTGACTTGCGATCCGCAGGTCCTGGGTTCGAATCCCACGGCTAACTTACATGCTACAAATAAAATATTTTATATTAAATGTTGGTTGACTAAAGTATCTATATGCGTATCTCTCATTACCTTTTCATGACCAAATATCTAAACCAATCGTATGTGAGCAATTACGTCTAAAGTCTAAAGGGTCTAAGTGCCATTTTTTTTTTATTTACATAATGTTAGGCATGGCACATAGAAAGTATTTTTGTAATAATATTGTTTATGTTTTTTTTGGCACTTGGACCCTGTATAATTACAACCTTTAAATTACGAAAATCAGATTTCTCATTAGCCGCCAGTCCGCCTTTATTTTTACTACGGCATGCAATGAACAACGAACATTTACTGGCATGCTTTTTTCAGTCATGTGTATAAGCTTAATATGGAGTCAGAGCCATATGGCGCCAGATCGCTCAGTCAGCCTTGTTCTCTAGCACAATAGCTGGTACCAACAATGGCAGAAGTCGCGTATTTGTTTCGTATCGTTACGTTTATGAATATCTGGATGTAATTTTCGTATATTACGTTCGTGTTCTGGGTGACCCTATTCCCTTTTGGTTGACAATATCAGTGTATTTTCATACTACGCTATGACAGTATCGAACAGTCCCAGCGTCCGACCTTTTCTTTTATTTCACGACGGGGACACAATCCAGACCGAAATGTTTTTAGGCAGAGAAATGGGGAATGACCGTTTTGACAGATTTGACCTTAATGTCAGCCTAATCAAACCAGACGATTTTTTATTTTTAAATTTATTATGGCTTGGTTACAAGACCTTTAAGCCAATAAAACAGTCGAGACTTGCGGAAAATATAGAAATTAGAAGGAGCCAGATGTAATACCACCTTGCGTGACATGACAAACTATCATATAGACGGTAAAGTTAGAAAGAGAAAGAATCAGAAAGACCGATAATAACGTTCATAGACCTAGAAAGCTTTGACAAAATCAGACAAACATGAAAATTACTCTACAATACTCTACATGCAATCTCTTAAATCCTGAATCTATCAAATAAAAAAAATAAAAAAAAAACGTTTTTTTTTATTTTTATTTGGTAGATTGGATCATTTAAAAGAACGAATTTCAATATTTTTTTATTCTGTTCAGTACTTATTTTTAAATATTTTTTTAAAGATAAAATCGTGATGACGTCACATTTACTACTGAATAAAATATTGTGATATGCTACATGAACTAAAAAAATAAATATGATATACGTCTAACTTGGCGTTGACAGTGACATGTATATTTCTACAATTCTATAGAAAATTATTTTGTCAGTTGTCATAGAGTTATTGTCTATGCTTGATATTCATATGTCCAGCAGTGGACTTCTTATGGCTGAGATGATATATGATATGAATGAATAAACATACATTATCATAGTCTGAAGAAGGCCTTTGGGGAAGAGAGATGAAATTCAACTAAGCACCTACACTCAGCTTTTATGTTCGCCGTTCGCTCAGTAAACATGTTTGTTTCCGAACTTGTAAAAGTTTGTAGTATTTTATTAATGTAAGTAGGAAACAACACTTTACAAGTTTGACTTTTGGCCGCTTCCAGAGTGCTTTCCGATGTTCCCGTGAATTTGTTACAAAGTTGCTTACACGTGCCTGTTCTAAGGAATCGATGATAGAGTCAAAGAGAGGTTAATTGATGATTGGCATTTGTTAATTGCTTTTTTTTACCCCCGACCCAAAAACCAGTGTGACCCTGTGTGTCTGTCTGTGGCATGGCAGCTCTCAAACCGATGGACCGATTTTGATCTAGTTTCTTTTTTATATGAAAGAGAACTTGATCGAAAGCGTACTTAGCTGTGTTTCATCAAAATAGGTACAAAAAAGAAGTTTACTTGCTGACAACGGAATCTTAAAAACTCAAGTATCATATAGAGAAAACAATAATAACACACTAAAGATATCGCCTACCACATTAATTTAATTCATATTAATAGGTATCTGAAATAATTAGCCAGTGGAATATCCCGAAGGTTAACCCTTTTATTGTCGTTTCATTGTCCCAGGGACGTATTGAAATTCGCAGACGCGACTTTTATGGTAATTCGGCACGAAATTAACAATTAAATTGATAATACTGTTAATTTTGTTCGAAATAGTCTTACATGTGAAGTTTTTAATATGTTGATTAGTACAAGTAGGTCATGGGGCGAGTGATTAAACTAGTGGATAGGTACTGTTATTTTAACCGATAAAAAAAAAACCGGCCAAGTGCGAGTCAGACTCGCCCACCGAGGGTTCCGTACAAACTAAATAAAAGGGGGAAATCATATAATTTTTTTTTATATTTTCCTTCATAAACCGAAAAATATACATCGTAAAAATATTTAACACATTCCTTGCTCACCACTCGGATCCGAGTGGGGCGGGGCTATAGTAGCGGCGCCTCCCACTCGGATCCGAGCGAGCGTCCCTTTCATTTTGTAGTAGTCAGTAAACCGCCGGCGTTTGAGGCAGTCAACGTTGCTTTGCGCGGTCACTCTGTACTTAATCAAAATTCGCCTAAAAAGTTTTGGTTCCCAGCTGAAGTGAAGGGTCTGCAGGGGGCGAAGAATGTGTTAAAAACCTGTTTTAGCTTATGCTAATGAGGCTCTTTCATATGATAGCCCACATGCTACGGTTAAAATTTAAAATTTGGGCCCTCATTCCTTGCATAGAGACACTATTTTTTGTGATAAATTAAAAATGTCCAGTTTTCGGATTTTTTTCCTATATGTGTACTCTCACAATTCTTCTTGCCAAATTTCATAGTTCTAGGTCAATGGGAAGTACCCCATAGGTTTTGATTTCCTTGTGAGTGTCGAAATGTGAGTTTTTTACGACATATTAGGCTACAACATTTTTTTACGAAAACTGAGAAATTTTATTTTACTTTCTGCAGCAAGAGACTATGGATCTGCGTATATGGTTTTAATTTCAACACAATACCTTCACGCGTTCCCGAGATAAAGGTCTTGACACCCGGACGGACGGACAGACGGACAGACAGACGGACAACAAAGTGATCCTATAAGGGTTCCGTTTTTTTCTTTTGAGATACGGAACCCTAAAAAGGAAGGAAACCCTAAGCCAATATTTAGACAAGTACCTATATAGTTTATAAAATAAAACTGAACAACCGACTTAAATTTCTAATCAAATGCACGAGTCGCTATAAAAAGTACCTAATTTGCAATTCGACAATTTTTTTCAAAAATGTTTTTCGTGTATGAAAATTAACTTGGATCGAATTGAAATTTTTGTCGAATATTTGTAATGTTGTTTTCCAGTATTACAAGCGTTGTTTTCATAAGTACCTACATGCAGTCATTTTATATATTAAAAAATTCGGGAATGCGCGACTTCATTAGTTTTAAAACAAAATTGCGCAATTCAAAGTCGACATTCCAGTTTTTTAAACTATTTAAATAACTGTGATTTTACATGTTTCAAAATGTTGTGATGTGCGAGAGAGATAGCTGCGCGCTTTGATCATGTCCTCCATTATACAGTTGACTCCAAATGGCCAACATCTGGCTTACCAGATAAGGTTAAGTTACCATATAGAAATTTATTTTATCGGCGATAAAACCAAAATAGATTCGCACTAGATTCCGAGCTCCGAAGGACCAAACTGGTCGGGCTATTTATGATTGTGACCTTGCCTCACCTGATGACACACGTGTCTTTGGAAACAAATGACCTTGACCTTGATTTGATAATCTTGACCTATACAAATATAAGTTTAGAAATCTCAAAAACCCCCGATAAAACAACAACTGAACCGATTTTGATGAAACAAAGCAAAGAACACTCGATAAAATTCTCATTCAACAACAAAATAACAAAAAAAAATACAGCCGAATTGTTAGCCTCCTTCTTTTTGAAGTCGGTAAAAATACGACAGATGAAATGAAAATTTTCCATTTAACTTTTGTTGACGAGCTATCTTCGCTCGCTCAGTCTATAGTTACATACCAATGGAATCTGTATCAATAATTTATAAATAAGCGATGTATATATGTAAGTGTAAATATAAATATGTATATATAATATTGTGCGATACGATACGACTACGATAGTGCTATTATTGGCTAAGTTATTAAATAAGCCCTTTTATTTCCTTAATAAATATATTCAATTAAAAATATTTTTGTAGTATAAAACATTAAAAAAAAAATACTATGTACAGAATTTCATTAATTTATATTATCATGCAAAGTATACTTGTGTTTATTATTTAATCTTTTATCAACTAACAATATTAATTATTCATATATATTATATATATATATATTATATAAAATATATAAAATATTTTTTTTATTTTTTTACTAAGTACCTCCCTAAAGAGTAAATTAAGTAATTACCTAAATACCTAAACCTAAGTACCTAAATTGTAAGTTTATAGCTGTTGGTCTTAAATAAATAAAATAACATACAGATAACAAGAATGTAACAGTTTTCTTATGGGAAAGCAACCATCATATCATATCAGATAACGGAGTTCTCAGGTGTAATATTTCAAATTGCAATCAGTGAACCGTAACAGAGTGAGATAAGCGCTATCAGCGTACACTCTTTTAGATTTATTGTTAACCGATTACAAAATGAAGTTTTCGATTCGTCGGCTTTAATCCCCGACCCAAAAAGAGGGATGTTACAAGTTTGACGTGTGTATCGTATCTGTGTTTGTCTGTGGCATCGTAGCTCTCAAACGGATGGACCAATTTTGATCTATTTTTTTTCTTTTGTTTGAAAGAGGATTTCATCGATGGCTTTCATCGAAATCGGTTGATTTGTTTTTTTTTATAGTCGGGGGTTTTTAAGTTTTGTAACTTAAAAAAAATGGTTGTCTGTAAAGTCGGTTTACGGACTATAATTTTACGTGATAACGATGCGTCACAAGCCGAACGCTTAGGCCGATCGTGCCTCTCTATCGCTTGTTCCGCGCTCTCGCTTGCACGCTCAGCTCAGGCGGAACATGACATTGAGTCATGCTTTTTCGTGCGTGCAGCCGGCGTTCATCGATTTATAAGACGTTGTCACGTCAAAAATTAGAGTATTCATGTTTGTATTTTTTATAACCGTTGACACGAGCAGTCTCGACAATATTCAAAATATAACCCTCCTTTTTGCTTCGACATGGTCGGGTAAAAATGCCACTAAGCGTAGGTGGCTCTCCAGGACTCAGTACGCTAGGACCAACTTCGAAACTGCGTCCCTTGTCTTCCTCTATTTGAAACTGTCATTGGCCTATCTTGTAAATGAGTATCAAAGCATGTGTTCATCTCCACCTACACATATGTAGTAATTTCACTCCTTTCACCATTCCAGAAGGTACGAATGTAGAAATGAGATTGTAGGACGACAACGATTATACCTCAAGATGTCCTACCCTTGTCTCATCATCCTCGAGGCAATCTCAATCTCCGTAAACAATAGGTTTGCTTAGTAAACAATCCATACCAGGTTCTGTATACTTAATGTTGAATTGCCCAAAGAGATTAAGGCTGTGCTCAACGCGTGCAGCCATCTCTCTCGCGCATCACATTTTTGAAATTATAAAATCACTAAGATATTGTAAAAGTGAGAGACAGTTTTGTTTGTTTAGATAGGAGAAATGTTTTTTTTTAAAAAAGTATTTTTTTTTATAGATATGTTTTAAATTGGCTGAGGAATCCCAAAATATGTGGGTTTTTTTTTCAAAACTCCGTCGCCAATGTAAATTATATCTGAATTAAACTATTTTTTTGTATATTTGTCCTATCTAAATAAACAAATCCGTCTCCGATTTTTCTAATATCCCCAACCGGCGATTTTATCGGCGTTACCGAAAAACGTTGCTTAACTTTAAGCAATGCTTAACATATTTTGTCAACTTTTCGCTGACACGTAATGACACTTGCGGAAAGAAGACAGAGAATTTAAGACGATGGTAACGTTTTTCGGTAAGGCCGTATATGTTTACTGCGCCCGTCTTACCACCGCAAGCGCCATATGGCCTCCTTTTATCACTACAGGTGGAACTGAAGGTAAAAGTGATCATACACATCACAGACATAGTAGATGAAGCATGTGACTTCATTTATATGAAAACCTTGCGTGCCACATTTTTGGTACCAACTGTGACGTCACACAAACGATTTTGTGATGGCATGTTCCATCCGCGCGAAATCTGTTCAACCCAATGCATCCGCGCGCTTGTACGCTAGTCGTAAATATATATCAACTGAAATTAAATAAATCTTGGTCGTCAACTGCGATTTTTTATCGTACTTGTTGACACGCTAGGTACATACACTTGGAGTATCTATAGAAGTCTATGATACACATGCTGTAGTGTTTCCACACAAGAATGCAAAAAACATCCGTGTCGCATTACCAAATAGGCATGAGAGTTAAATGTAGTGAGACAAATTAACCGACGTATTATACTATATGGAAAGTGTGAATAGAGCTAGGGTTGTCAGCAAATAATCAGAGTAAGTACTTCTTAGGGTTCCGTAACCACATGGAACCTTAAATTTCGTTCTATCAGTAGTCTTTCTGTTGAGGTAAAAAAACATTAATTAAAAAAACAACCGAATTGATGACCTAAACTTTTTGCAAGTTTTTATTTAAATTGCCATGTTTATTATGTATGTGTGTTCGGCACGAATCTTGGAAGCTAAATTAGAACCACTTCCCCATGTCCGATTTTTTTTATTTTATTCGAAAATAGGCTTGCGCTTGACCGTCAACTCACCTGGTGTTAAGCGACAGTTACGGTCTACGATGGAGCGTGCTTGCCTAGAAGAAACCTATTCACTCGCGATTTGAAGACACCTAGATTATATCCTGTCGGAAAGACCCATTCAGGAAGCGCATTCCACAGTTTGACGGTACGTACAATGAAAGTGGAGCCAAAGCGTTTCGTACGTGTTTTCGGAATATCAAACATATAGCGATGTCGCTTTTTCGTGCTTCTTGCAGTCCGATAGAAAAATGGGCATGGGGGAATGAGATCATGCAGAGCAGACGCACACTCACTGAAATGTATACGATAAAAGGCCGACAAACTAGCTACTTTGCGACGATGCTCCAGACTTTGAAGTTTAGTCCGGACATTTTTTTGATTGGATTGCAATTTAGTGTACATACGTATCTTCTAAACATGATGGTAAGCGGTAGGGCCGGGAGAGGGAGACCTAAGAAAGTGTGGATGGACTGTGTGAAAGATGATATGCGTGTGAAAAGTGTGAGTGTAGAGATGACGTCTGATAGAGTGAAGTTGCGAAAGGAAATGTGCAGTGCCGAGCCCACCTAGTGGGAAAAGGGCAAGAAAATGATGATGACGTGTCTTCGGTGACAATACTATGGCTAAACGGTGGCTGGAAGACGGCCATAGGAACTTCTGAACTAACAAGATATAAACCCATCGAGTTTGGACTAGGATTGATTCGTTTTGAGTTTTTTTGTAAAAGCTTGTTTTAAAATATAAGTAATTTTTTGTCTAAATATATTTTTTTACTAAAATTTAAGTCTGTTAAAAAAATAGCATATATTTTATTAGTTATCTTTTTCTCTCTCGCAAAGTATTAATATAAATGGATAGCAAAATTTATATTAGATGACCAAACTAAAGTTTTTTTATTATTGTATTGTCATTGGATTTTGAAAAGTGTCCAAAGTTTCAATTTAATCCACTATTTTGAAGTGGGTGACATTCGCGTTTAAAGATTCCGTTACATACGAAGAGGTGAAGCTAATAAAAACTTGTTAAAATAAAATCGCTTTTGTACCAGCATTTATTTCTATGCATACAAAATCACTTAAATCAAAAGTGAATTTTGTGTTGAACATATACATATTCAACACAAAGTTCATCATCAACGAGATCTCTTATAGCCACATTTATCATAAGAATATCCAGACACTAGGTATATATCTTAAAAAATGTGGTAACACCTGAGCGAGATAGCTGAGATAGCTACATTTATTCAAACATGCCCCTAAAATGAGTATGTTATGTATATATATTAAATTATAAAGGTATTTTTTTTAATAGTATCATTTATTGTAAAATTCACCAACTCCAAAATTGTGTAATGTACATATTAGTTCACCATAGGAACTAGCTGCCAAGATACGGGTTAGCGCCCAGTTTGGTGGCTAGGGTCGTCATTGTCATAAAATGTACTCTATACGTGAAATAAATAATTTTGAATTTGATGTGTCGACAACCCTACATTCAAATAACTTAAGGCCACCTCTACTCTGTTAATGTTATCAACTTTTAGGTATAAATATTTAATTAGCTTATTTGTTTGCGTATACGATTTTGTATGGGTGAGGTGATATTTGTGTAAGGGGGACCTTGGATTTTCGATCCGCTTCAGCTGGTGGAAGATTCGCCTCGGGCAAGATGGCTTTAGGAGAGTAAGTTAGCATAGAGTTAATTTTAGTTTTAAGGTTGTCATCTAAAATTTAATAAACCTTTATCTATTGACTGACTGACTAGAAAAACTTGGCCGCAAACTAATATACACACGCACTCACTCGCGTTTCTTAAATCACGGTAGGTAGTAACTTCTCTGACTGGCTTGCGCATGGCAAAATTTTTGAAGATATACCAGGACGTCCGTATCAGATTTATGAAGATCTGGTATTACACATTAGTACATTATTAAAAAAGAAAATAACAACTCGAAGAAATATTCAAAACAAAAAAAAAATAGATCAAAATGTATCCCAAATTAATCCAAAGATTAATAAAAAAGAACAAGATTAATTAAAAAGAGCTACGATTCCACAGATGCACAAATATACAGATTACACACATCAAGCTTATCAAACACCTATTTTTGGGTCGGGGCAAAAATATATCTCCGAACTGTACATTATAAAGAATTTAACTCACACTCCAGAAGCATCAAACTCTAGGCTACCAGAAAAGATAAACCCGAAAACGAGATTTTCTCTCTACTTAAGCAGGTGTAGAAAAGGAACGGCCTTACCGAAAAACGTCACTTAACTTTAACCATCATCTTAAATTTTCTGTCTTCTTTCCGCAGTGTCATTACGTGTCAGCGAGAAGTAACGTTTTTCGGTAGGGCTGTAAAAGTGACTGCAGGTTAAATCATCTTTAAGGAAGCAATAAAAAATTACAGACAACGTGGTCAATTAAAGGTCAAAACAGGGACGATTCTAGAAATGTGTAAAATTAGATACGCTGACGTCATAATGTATGTAAGTCGTGCGGAGCTTAGCCGCCGGTGATTTTCGGAAGGCCAATTTGGAGTAAACTATGAAAACACAATTTTACGTTTTTACGTTTTTATTGATTACCTTGATGCAGCTTTTATATACTGTAGCAGACTCCAAAAATAGGGTTCCCAATTCTATTTTAGTATGTACTGTTTCGTGCTACACGTTGCCCATTTAAAAATTTGACCAGAATTCAGCTACTCCAATTGCATTTCGAAAGGAATATCAATATGAAAGAATAATAGCATATGACAATGTAATACATTAAAGAGCCAACTTGAAAGGAAATATTTTTAAGGAATTTGGCGCCCAACAGGGACAACCGATGGTGTTTTGTACAACACGTTTTATACTATAATATAGCAAACATTAGTCTAAAGATTTTACTAGCCTAAAATAACATAGCAGTGGTTACTTTATCTATCCGAATCATATATCGGAATCTTTTATATCTAAGCGTCTCTGCATCAACTGGCCAAATTTTATTTCGTCTGTCAGTTTGTTTGTGAGTTTGTATGTTTGTACTCGCGTACAGGGCGTAATTTTGAACCAATTTTGATAAAACTTGGCGTATAGGTTCTATGGATTATTTAAAAAAAAATATCAGCGATTTTTGATAGAAGGGGTGGTTCCCATAAAAAAAGGGGGAAGTTAATAGCGGCACTAATAACCAACCGATTTTAATGATATTTGGTAGGTAGAATAAGTACACAATTATTACAACTTGTGGTAAAAATGAACAGAATTGGTCAAGTTGTTGTCGAGATATGACAACGAACTTGCGTGTAACACTGAGGCTTGGATGTGCTTGATATGCATTATAGAGCTGAATAATTATCTGATTTTACATTTTCTCCATTTATAAATTTTTTATTTGTTTTTATAAGAATTTAAGTACATTTTTTTTTAAATCGCGAGGTGAGAATTTACAAATAAGAACAATTTCTACGAACGAAGTTCTACGAACAGTAGACCTCGCGAGAGAGCTTATTTGCATTTTTTTTTTTTTTTTTTTTTACTTTAAAAAATTTCAATAATCTTTAGAATATTACGTTCTCTTTGCTCTTTCCATACTTGTTCCTTTCAACTTTTGTCTCTATGTTGGTCAATTCATCACGCCGTACAAGGCTGCCAAACAAATCATGCTTCTAATCTCTATTTACTAGAAGGCTTCTTTTAAATCGGACGACAAAAAATGTTACAAAAGAATTTTTTAAAGTCCACGAATTCAAGAGGCATCAACAATGCAGACCCACTAAATATAACGACGCATTACGTAATACAGGACTTTAAAACCGAACGCAACAAGTAAGAATCTACAAGTAAACCACTTACCACTCGAACCTTTCCGACTACATTTTTCTACCGCTCGAACATATTTACACGCACAGGGTACACACGAGATTCATGGCAAATTGGGGAAGAAAAATATATTAGGAGCAAAAAAAAAACAAACGACGATCGATCGAAAAAGATCGCTTCACTTCACGAGATTTGTGAAACTGGTGAAATGGTTCCGGCTAAAAGTTAACATAATGGTTAATTAAGGGTTTTATTTTTGTTTGTTCTAAATAAAATGTTAAGTAGTTAATTTGAGGGTGGTGTGTAGAATTCGCGAATACCGATTATTTTGACAGAGCTGGCCGCGAACGAGCTGCCTGGCCTTTGTACGGGCGAGGGTGTAGCACGCATGCGCGAGAATCGATCCTACGAAGCCTTCCATGGGAGCTACTCCGGTAACTCGATGCAGTGAAGGGTAAAATCCCGATACGAATTAAAATCGGGTTTGATTAGGTGCCTCTTAATTAGGCGGATTATCCGGATTTTGGCAGCAATTTTAGGGGCATTTGATTGACAGACTGTTGCTTAAAGGTTTCTTTATACAATCAACACAACTGTAGTAGACCAATATGTTAAATGTGAAAATATACTATTGCTACGACGCAATAAAGCAAATGCCTGCTTGCACAGGCGCTAAGCGCCTACTTTTGTATTAGCCTACAACACCAAATAATACTAACATCACATCAGATTGGAGCTAGCTCTGTCATATAACTTTTATATATTGTTTAAATTTTATAAGTATATCTTTGTATTTTGGCGCGCAGAAAAGTTCTTAAGTGTCCGGTCAAGCCGGCGCGGTAGATCGTATGTACTTGTAGCATTATTTATAAACTGCAGAATATGCCTGACCTTATGGTTAAGGTTCCGTACGGCATGAATTCCCAAACATTTGCAGTTCGCAGCGCTGGGGCCCGGTCGCCTTGCTAGGTAAATTGGATACAATAATACTAGCTTGGTAGACAAAAAAACCGGACAAGTGCGAGTCAGACTCGCCCACCGAGGGTTCCGTACAAACTAGTAATAAAAGGGGGAAATTATATATTTTTTTTCAATTTTCCTTCATAAACCGAAAAATATACATCGTAAAAATATTTTAAAACCTGTTTTAGCTTGTGCTAATAAAGCTCTTTCATATGATATGCCACATGATTCGGTTAAAGCACTTTAAAATTTAGACCCTCCTTCTTTGCATAAACCCTATTTTTTGTGATTAAATAAAAAAAATACAGTTTCGGTTTTTTTTCCTTTATGTGTACTATATATGACAATGCTTCTTGCCAAATTTCACAGTTACAGATCAACGGGAAGTACCCCATAGGTTTAGATTCCCTTGCGAGTGTCAAAATATGCGTTTTTACGACATACGAGGGCTGCTATTTAGATAGGTATCAATTTCCTTGCGAGCGTCAAAATTTGCCATAAACGGCCTATCTTTAGTTTGAGTTGAGTTAGAAGGTTGATTTTTACTGCTCCGAGGGATAACAGACCTGAGTATTTGGTATTAATTTCAGCTTGATACCTCTACGCGTTCCTGAGAAAGAGGGTCTTGACAGACGGACAACAAAGTGATCCTGTAAGGGATCCGTTTTTGCCGACTGAGGTACGGAACCCTAAAAATATACTAATGCGTAAACGAGATAGCAAACTCTATTTTTATGGCACCCTAACTTTGCTACCATGCCTAAACCTGAGTCCTGAGACCTAAACTAAACCTCTGCTAATTGGTTCAATCAGCCGTAATTAATGATGGGTATATCAAAGGTAAGTAAAATTTACCTACTGGATACATAATCCGAAACCGTAGCCAGTAATTACGAGTTTAATCACAGTTTAGGGTTACCAAAATTATTATTTTAAAACTAAATCGACTTCGCAGAAATGTTAAGCATTATAAATGTTGACGTATTGTGCTGGTTTGTCTAACGTGTATTGTAAAATATCCTGAAATGAAACAGACGACACTGCCTTTGCACAATACACCCCATGAAGTGCACTATTACATCCCAAGCAATGCATAATACATCCCAAGCAATGTACAATACACTCCAAGCAAGACGTCACCTTTGAATCGATAATTATAGTTTGAAAAATAACCAGCCAAGTACGTGTCGTACCACACGCAAAGTAGGGTTCCGTAGTTGCATGTCATAATTTATGTGAACTTAAAACAAGGTATCCTTAAATCTTACTTCTCTAAGTAATTTTTAGGGTTCCGTACCTCAAAAGGAAAAAACGGAACCCGGAACGTTAACCCTTATAGGATCACTTTGTTGTCCGTCTGTCTGTCCGTCTGTCCGGGTGTCAAGACCTTTATCTCGGGAACGTGTGAAGGTATCGAGTTGAAATTAAAACTATATACGCAGATCCATAGTATCTTGCTGCAGAAAGAAAAATCTAATTTCTCAGTTTTCGTAAAAAAAAGTTACAGCCGAATATGTCGTAAAAAACGCACATTTCGACACTCACAGGGGAATCAAAACCTATGGGGTACTTCCCGTTGACCTAGAACTATGAAATTTGGCAAGAAGCATTGTGTTAGAGTACACATATAGGAAAAAAATCGAAAACTGGACATTTTTAATTTAATCACAAAAAATTGTGTCTTTATGCAAGGAATGAGGGCCCAAATTTTAAAGTGAATTAACCGTATCATGTGGGGTATCATATGAAAGCGCTTCATTAGCATAAGCTAAAACAGGTCTTTAAATATTTTTACGGTGTATATTTTTCGGTTTATGAAGGAAAATATAAAAAAAATATCATTTCCCCCTTTTATCTACTAGTTTGTACGGAACCCTCGTTGGGCAAGTCTGACTCGCACTTGTCCGTTTTTTTTTTAAGTTGATCGACAATTACTCGTTAAGTTGTAAAGCCTACTTAGCCGTACCTAATAGTTTTCTTTTTTATTTCATCTTTCATGCTACCAGCATGAATTGTTTCATATCTCTAAATTCAACCGTTTAGCCGGTAAAGGGGGGAAGTGTCACTTGACTGTAACAAAAATTATCAATTCAAAGGCAAACGGATCCCTAAATTGAATAATTGTTTTCGCACACCCAATGTTTTTTCATTGCGTATCCAACGATACTCCACACGACGGGGTAGACGAGAAAAAAATAATGCATCCCCACTGAGTGTACGGGAATTACCCAAAAACTATATTTTTTCAAGATTTTATACTTTGACTTTCTAGGCATAACTAATATGCATATCTATTAGAATTTTTCAAATCGATTTATAAATGACGAAGTTATGCGGTAATAAGCAATAAATAATAAGTAAAGTTATGTAATATTTCTTATAGTCACAGGGGTCCCTGGTCTCTGCAATACAGGGAATCCTAGTGCAGAGGCCAGTGTCCAGTTAAAACTTATACATGTTAATCAAAAAAACTAAACTAAATTTACTTAATTCCTGCATATTAATTTTGTTTTCATTTAATTTAATTGTTTGTATTTATTATTCTGTATCTGATGATTTATATTTTCAATTTATCTGTTGCCATGAAGAAATGTAGGGTATAATTTGTAATTTTTTTAGCTCTAGTAAATTTTATAAACTTATTATTATTATTGATAAAAATACAACTGAATTGTTAACCTCGTTCTTTTTGAAGCCGGTAAAAATGGATTTCCCACATCCAAATTTTTTTTTAAATTATTGTCTTAAGCAATATTAGTTTTAGTATTATTTCCTACGCTAACTATTTGCAAAAAATTAACGGCCCGTCAAGCACAAACCTATTATTAAATAAAAACATATAAGTGGCAACCCTGATGTGGTATGTAAACTTTTTACAATGTAGCACAGAACACCTTCATTGTGGTAAGTCAATGTGAATACAGATTTCCCAGGGTTTTTATGTGGCTTGACCCACTTCTGTACATTTATTATCTCTTCATGATTACTTTAGACCTTTCTAAAATGTTGATTTTAAAAGTTTGTTGTTTTCGTTGGGTTAAAGTTAAATAAGTTAATTAACCGGAAAAAACACAATTCAATTGACTAAAAATTGGTTGTCTGTAAAGTCGGTTTACGGACGATAGTTTAACGTGTCAACGTCATAACAAAACATTGATGAAATGATGATGATGATGATGTAACGGGTAACGGGACAATGAGATATACTTTTTCGTGCGTGCAGCCGGCGTTCATCGATTTATTAAACGTTGTCACGTCAAAAAATTTTTATCCCATTGGAGTGGTGGTCAAAAAATGGTCACATTTTGGCAAACTGCTCAAAACCCTCCAGGTTTAGTGTAGGCAACCCCGTACATTTAGAGACATCTTTCTTACTAATGTGCGTCATCCTAAATAGCTCACATCTTGTTTTCCTATGAGGTGGGTAAACATACGGCCCGCTCTTTGTCTATAACTGAAAACATGAATGGCTATGCTTGTATTTAAATCAACTTCAAAAAAGGAGGTACAATTTTTTTATACTTGCATGTACAATAAATATGATTACTTATAATTAGCTTTATTTTGAATTCATCTATCTACATTTATATGGACAACTGAAATTTTTGTATATGCGTGGAACATTTGTCATAGCAGTATTTTTAGAATTTTTTATTATCACTGAAATATCAATGTGAACTGCATCTTACATTTATTTCATTGTCAAATATAGAAATTTAGATTTTCTATAAATTCTTATCTTATGTGGACTCACTTGGCGTCATTGAGCTCTTTTGTATTACTATTAATTTAATAATATTAATTACAAATTATTTTGCTAACAGATTTCACTATCATAGTCTTTTACATCTTACTCTCTATATTCTGATAATTATGTGCATTTTGTTAATTAAATAGTTTACTAAGCCTACTGTCTAGGAAGCTTTTAAGTCACTCGCCAGACGAAAGGACAAGAAGACAAAACGGAATACTCACCAGAGGACAAGAGTGCAGCATTTTCTTGAGATGGCACATTCATCATAGCTGCCTTAGATGCCGCCCTGAAACATACAAGCAATAAAATGGATACATTATCGTCATCATCTCAGCCACAAAAAGTTCAAAATTACCCTTCTTTATATAAGTGTAAAAAGTGCCACCCCTATTTTTTACTGTTATCGATAATTTCACTTTAGCATTTTGGAGCAGTTTCCAAAACACATCTACTTGTCAAATTTCATGTAACAATTAATTCAAAATTCAAGTAAATTAGCAAGACTAATAAAAAGTCTCTGAATAAAATGTAGCATACATAAACATTGACTGGCCTTGTGGCTCAGTTGGTAGTGTGTTTACGTCTACCTGCTGAACTGAAAGGTTGTGGGTTCAATCCCCACCCAGGGCAAACATTTGTGTGATGAGCATGGATGTTTGTTCTGTGTCTGGGTGTTTCTATGTATCATATGTATATATTTACAAAAAAAAGTATATATGTATTCTATCAGCCATCTAGTTCCATAGTACAAGCTTTGCTTAGTTTGGGCTAGATGGTGTTGTGTGAAATGTCCACTAATATTTATTTATATTTACATGGACAAGGCGAATTCATTTGGGTTCCTTGTAGACCTACAAAGCTCCAAAAGATTTCCAAAAAAGACCAATTAGGAGCAGCTTGCATCCGCCCTATTGCCACTTGTATTAAATCATCTGTGCACCTTGTGGCTGGTCTTCCTACACTGCACTTGTGGTCTCCACTCGAGAACTTTTCTGCCCTAGTGGCCATCAATTATATGTGCTAAGTGCCCTGCCTACTGCCACTTTAACTTGCTAATCCACTGTCCCATGTCAGTGACTTTCTTACATCTTCATATCGCTTCATCTCTGATTTGATCTCGTAAAGGATCTTTGGACAATCTTATATTGTATGTATATTGTATGTATGTGTGTCGTTTCCAACAACAGGCAGCCTAATAGCATGGCACGCACTCATGAGCTATATTTTGTTTTTCTTTTAATTTGGGTACATTTTTTACATCTTTCCTTCTAATAGTGGTGGAAGGGAGAGAGCTTCCACCTAATCCTCTAATCATGTTCAAAAGTGGTGTCAAGCAATCTTATGGTCTTTGAAGACCTGCCTACACCATGAGGGTTAGGTGCGATTTTATGTACTTATGTAATATAGATACTTGTTAAGTTAGTGACAGGTTTAAGAGTTGTGCTTCCTATACTATACTACTTTTCCGCTTAATTATTTTATTTAGAATTTCTTGATTTCTGATTGAACAGTGGGCACATTGAGGTCGTCCTATTTATTGTCTGCTTTAGAGAACCAAAGAATATATTATTTTGCAATGGTGTAAAGGATGTCAGTTTATTTTTGTACTCTTTTTAAGTAAATGTAGCATAGTTTATAATATACATGAGCATTTTGAATCCAATCAAAAATTTTCAGGCGAAAGTCAAAGGATCTTTTTGAAGGTTGAACAACATTCAAGTAAGAGTAATTCACATAATTTTATCTCTCAGAAAAAAGGAAAAGGCAGACACAGGCAGGTGTACTATTTCTTGATTGTATATCTAAATAAACATTTTGAACATAAACAAAATAATTTTTAAAGTATATGAACAATGACACAAAGCAAGTTTCTATTCATGCCAAAGTGCCAACAGTTTATTGGATTAAAAGGACAGTAAGTTTAAAATAGTGTGCGAAAAGACTACTACATACTAAATAATCGTATTCTACATGATTCTTGTCTGAAACGTAAGGATAGGTATGTAGCTGTATGACTTACCAAACTTTATAATCCTAGTTGATTATTCTCGGCACATTGCAAAAGCGTCTTACGTAAAAGTATTCCCAAGACAACAGGAAACAGAACAATGGGATCCGAACTTTATGCGATAACACTTTCACATGATATTGAGACTGTAACTTCGAGACACCTACACGAAATGATCCCGAACTAAGTATACAGTTACATACATAAAAACCATGTTGAAAACTTAATAAACACCATTGTTGCAACTATTAACATTAATATTTACCACGTTTGACTAGTTTTACAGTATTTATTGATATTGTTCGAATAGTTTCGGCATCGAAAAACTTCAGTAAAACTTCATAGAATGAAGACGAAGCTCACAAAAAACACGAATTTTGGATTTGGATTGGTTGGACTGACTGATACGAAAGAGAGAGATAAAACTAAGTTAAAACAAGACAGGACACAACACAAGCCTGCTCATTGGCTCCGTGATAATCAAAAATGCTACACTGTGCCGTTCATTCTTGGTCTATGCCGTGTGATGCCGTGCCGATTATTTGGACACGAAACACTACGTAGACACTTCTCAATTTAGATAATTCTAATCTTTATTTTCATACTCATTAGGGTTCAGAATAATTAAGAGTAGATGGTTAACCTGTTTTGTAATTTTAGGGGAAAAGTTAGTTTGTGTTGTTGTTTTAAAGGGTTTTACGGCAACTGTAAATTGCCGCAATTTCGAAAATTGTTAATTATTGTGTTGTTGGTTTGGGGGTCCAAACCCCCCACGAAATATCCCGGCCATCATCAAAAATCCTTCCGCCCGCGCACTTTCCCTCCCCCTTATGAGAGAGCTAGCCCCCCTCCCCCGAAATGAATTCCTGGCTACGGCCTTGGACTACAATGTCTAGAGTTACTGTACAAGTGTAACAATCAATGTTTACCCATTAATTAATTTCTGGGGATTTTGATAGTTATGTATTGGCAGCACAACAACGTTTCGTTTAAACTTATATATGATAATAAAAAAAATTATCAGAAATGTTTGTGACTTTCTATTTAGTAACTATTCTCCATTTAGCTAAGATAATCTCCTAAATTCAAAGTTTTTTTTATTTTTATGTAAAAGCAATATTAGCGGGAACATTAAAGAAACATGATGTCACTTTAGTTTATTTTCCTAAAACTTGTGCTACTTTTTTAAGAATGTTACAATGGTTTAAAATAGGGGTGTTCTGCAGCCGTATAGAAACATCACAATTTAAATTAGGTTTAGTAACTTTAAAGTTCAAATTAGCCTACTTTAAATTGTGAGACAAAATTTGTCGCAGACTCATAAAAAAGCAAGATTAAACGGGCGCTGAGCGAACTTTGCTTTGAATTGCTCTATGAGTTGAAATATAATCCCGCTATTTGATTAAGTATGTGAGCATGGAGCATATTATAAAATAAAGAGTTGAAACATGTCTTTTCACGTTGTCAGCAAAATTTCATTAATTGTGACTAACTTTTGTAACATAACTAACTTGAATTTATTCGTAAAACTTGAATAAAAGTAAAATAAATCTCCAAATGGAAACTAGTAAATGCGTTAACTGTGCGGGCTTAATTAAAAAAAAATGCACTCATTCTTCTTGAGATTATAAGAATAGTGACATCTAGTGAATCATTCGTGACCTGTTTAGACATTTACGTCCAAATGAAAATAATAATAAATGAATCTTGTAGTTTCAGTAGATAGTGTTTACATGCTAGTATAGATGGCGCAGAAACAACTTTCATAAAATATTTTGAATATAGTAAAAGCTCCTCATTCGCGGGGTATACGTTTCGTAAATATGCCGTGAATACAGAAACCGTGAATGGTGATTTGTATGGGAGGGATTATAGAGGATACGTTCCTAGGTGACGAAAAAAACAACAAAATATATGTAAAAAAACAGTTTAATTGAAGTTTTTTTTATCATCCCTGTTTGTACAAAGTGTCCCACTGCAGGGCGCGGGCCAATATCTTCTCATTATAAGAAGGGTAAGGCCATAGTCTACCACGCTGGCCAAGTGCGGGTTGGCAGACTTCAAAATCTTCAAAATCATTGAGAACTCTCAGACATGTAGGTTTCCTCACTATGTTTTCCTTCCCCGTTTTTTGAAGTTGGCGGCAATCATAATATACAAAAATAATACACATATAACTCCGAAAAGACAGAGGTGCATGCCGCGGGATTCGAACCCAGGACCTGCGGATCGCAAGTCAGAAGGTCTCCTGACTTGGCTGCCGGAAACATTTTTCGTCGGAAAACGTCAAAGGTAAAGCCGAACCAACAACGGCGATAGCATTTAACATACTTTAAGTGTATTTGTACTTAGTAGTTGTAATAAGGTCATTTATAAGGTCCCTAATAATCAAAATCGGTTCAGCTGTTTGGTTTTTGAACAAAATTATGCAATATGAAGTCAGTTGTTTCAGTTTTTTTTAACTATTATAATTTAATAACATACACAAAATCACACCTTTTTAACACGCTTTTATTAGGTTGACCTATGTAATGAAATGAAATCTAAGGTAACTAATTTAACCATCTTCCAAGGAAGCGTAGCGTCATGAAAATTGGCAGCTGTGTGTAGTTTTGATGACAATACAATAATATGGTACTGTCGAACTGATCTGATGATGGAGCCGGAAGATATGAACTAGAACTTCATGATGGAACATCGTATCATAGCTGTGTTTGGATTTGTTAGAAAAGTCTTGTAATGAACTTTGACCACGATTAGGTTTATGACAATACAATAATTTGGAGCATGTTTTTTTTTGTTTTTTAAACTGTAATTTATTTCCTTTACGGGGTAGGTAGAGCATCGAAGCTCAGAATGAAGCCGTTAGATTCGTCTTCACTTCCAGAGTGTCATAAGCTTATATTTTTTTTGTAATAATATTAATACATCTCTAGCAAAAATTAAATTATATTCTAGTTTTTTCCTAACCTCCAACTAACTTTTTCGTTATAAACTAGTGGTTTTACTAGAATTATACTGAAAAATGCGCATGTTTCTTGTAAAATCTTGTACAGCTATTTTACGCATACTTTCTCACAAAAAGTACACTCAACAGCGTATCAAGCGTATCGTAATCGTAAGTTAGACTTGCAAAAACTGCTTTTCTGCTGTCGGGTATTTTGTTTTTCTTTTAACATAGATACTTGTTAATAAGTAGTCAACGTTATCTAAGACTATAATCTACGCCACGAGTGAATCTTAAATTACTTTACCGTGAGAAAATTCATTGAGAACAAGTAAAAATAGCATTATTTTTTTCATTTATATAAAACTAGATGCGCCTCGCGGTGTCACTCGCATGTGATTAAAAACGGGAATGATAATGATAAAATATAGCCTATGTCTTTAAACAGGTCCTAAAGAAATTCTGTGCTAATTTTTACAACGAATTTTGATATAATATTTTAGCCGTGAAGAGGTAGGTAGACAGAGAGACAGACGACAAATTCCTTAATGAGCCTTTGTTTTTCTTATATTTATTTTTTCTGATTTTGCTTTTTTCTTAAAAATTAGACCCATTGATGAGTCTATTTTGTGTAGTTTATATTAAAATTGTCTTCTTTTATCTTTTTAAGAATTATTCTATTATTGCTATTATTTACTTATTCACATATTTATTATTACCTACATCTTAAATTTAAGTTTTTACAATATTTCTATATAAAAATAAAATTATGTACATATAACAATAGACAATGGATTGTTATCAAAACGGAAATATATTTTATTTTAAGCGGAGGAATTAGATTTTTCCGTAAACACAAAAAAAACGGACAAGTGCGATTCAGACTCGACCATCGAAGGTTCCGTACAAACTAGTAGGTAGATAAAATCAACTAAGTAGTTTTTTTATACTTTCCTTCATAAACCGAAAAATATATATCGTAAAAATATTTAAAACCTGTTCTAGCTTGTACTAATGAAGCTCTTTCATAATTATGATACCCCCTCATTATACGGTTAAAGCCCTCTCTCTAACGATTCCTTCTTCACGTTGTGTTACTTTTTATGGTAAGTCGTTTGCATTCCAGGCAGTTCAGCTATGGAACACTTTACCCGCGTCAATTAGAAAATCTCCTTCACTCGCTATTTTCAAAGAACGGGTCAATTCGTTTTATGTTTGGTCTAGTCGCTAATATCTTTGGCTTTTCAAATTATAATTATTCGTTTAAAGTATGTTTTTGTAGTGTATAACGTTTTGTTGTATTTATTATTATATTAAATTATAATATTTATTAGTATATTTTTCCTCTCTATATCACATATACCTACATATAAGGGTTAGTTTTTTCCTTTTGTGGCACGGAACCCTAAAAAATATCTAAAAAAAAACATATGAGCTGCTTAATTAAGTTTTTTACATAGTTTATGAACTTTTAATAGATACATCTTTTATATTTTACATTATTTATAAGTCTGTCATTAACCGACCTTCAACCCTTTACAGCCATGATAATTCCGTTCTCAAAGGAACCGACGTTTTAATTAAAAACGCATGTTCAACTTCAACTTTTATTTTGTGGCTCTTCGTATTAACGACTCCGCCAATGTCACGTAGTACAACCATGTTAAAATCTTCTCTTCTTCTTTTTGTATTGAACCCGCATTAAAGCATTTGCCAGTGTCAAGTATTAGGATTTTTTCAAGTTTCTTGAATAAAACAAGTTGTAAATGTTCTAATCACAATTTAAGTCATGTATACAGTCAATTTATAAGTCGAGTCCTGCTTCAGTAAACTGGTGGCGACTTTACTAGAAGCTTCTATGGAGTTTTGCCGACAACGTAAAATCACATGTTTTACTGTTTTATTAGGGTTCCGTACCCAAAGGGTAAAAACGGGACCCTATTACTAAGACTTCGCTGTCTGTCTGTCTGTCTGTCTGTCTGTCTGTCTGTCTGTCTGTCTGTCTGTCTCCAGGCTGTATCTCATAAACCGTGATAGCTAGAAAGCTGAAATTTTCACAAATGATGTATTTCCGTTGCCGCTATAACAACAAATACTAAAAATTTAAAAAAATAAAATATTAAGGGGGGTCCCCATACAATAAACGTGTTTTTTTCGTATTTTTTTGCTCAATATTAAAAACGGTAACAGGTAGACGCTTTAAATTTTCACAGAATACTTACTTGTATATTACCTTTCAAAATAAATAATTAAATAACTATAAAGTAAATATTAAAGGGGGGCTCCCATACAACAAACGTAATTTTTAAGCAATTTTTACTCGATCTTAATTAACAGGTAGAAACTTGAATATTTGTAAGTAAATATTTAGAAATATATTAACTATAAAAATAAATACCTAATCTAATACATAAAAACTCACAAAATGAAAATAATCCGTGCATCTAAACGCGGTGCGAGCGCCGCGCCGCGGTGTGGTGGTGGCGCGAACGCGCGGGTAGCGGGGGAGGTAACATCACGGAGCGAGCCATAACCGCGCGTATTCGCGCGAGCGTCGTCATGCTGCCCGGATGTGTATCGAAAACCTACCTATAAGTTTGCAATTTACTACTTGGAATTTCGTTGATTTCTCGTTATTTTATAAACAGAACTAAACTTTGTAGTATTATAGATGATAGTACGGAACCCTTCGTGCGCGAGTCCGACTCGCACTTGGCCGATTATTTCACTTGCCTACACTCACGCACTTTATCGAACACTTAATGAATAAAACACCACCATTTTTATAGCATTAATGTTCAAAATAACATAAGTTTAGGAAAATAAAACAAAGCAACAACACGTTACTAAGACGTTCCCGCCAAAACCTTCATGTTAAAATCTTATTCACTTAAAATAAGGACTTGTCACTTTCTGTCATACGGGAAAATACTAGTGTTGCAAATTGAAAAAAAACAAAATGTTTTTTTTTAAATGTGAAAAAAACATGAAAAAAAACTTGGGGCCCTTGAAACTGGAAACACGAAATTAATAATTATTGTTTTATTTTTAAGTCTTACATTGACACGGTATAACTTTCATCTGCACTACTATACTACTTCAATCTGTGTCAGAATTTTCCGATTCTTCTGTCTAAATTTCTTCTAGGTTCTACACTTACAGACTACAATTTTAAATTGTGAGCAATATACCTATACCATTTTGATAGCCCTGTCACTTGTCCCTGTTGTAAGTACTAAATGTTCTCTCAACTACTGCTGATGTAGTTTGAAGAGAGAGATCTGATAGACAATTTAGATAGTAAAGTAGACTTGCAAGTAAAGTACGAATCTACGTGAATAGCCAAGCAACGGGAAACCGGGATTCCCCACAACCTCGACTGTTCTGTTCCGATTTTTGGCAATATTTTCAACAATTTTTGTTTTACTGAACAAGAAAACTATAATAATTTTTAAAACTTAAGATTTCGCTTAATACAAACTCAAAAAACATTCATAATAGTATTTTGTTTTGTTTTCGCGCGTGTCTTTTCTGTTGTTGCAAAAAAACAGTTTTCTTTTCATTGTTTTTTTCCGTGTTTTTTTTTCAACTCTGAAAAAAAACTGTTTTTTTGCAACACTAGAAAAGACACGCGCGAAAACAAAACAAAATACCTACTTGGGCTTAATCAGCGTTTATATGTAAGACGGTTTGTGTGTAGAATAAATACCGGTAAAACTAAGCATTTAGCAAACTAAGTAGGTATTGCAGGTAAACTGTAAAAAATAGGTAATTTCTTTATATATAATAAAACCGGACAAGTGCGAGTCAGACTCGCCCACCGAGGGTTCCGTACAAACTAAATAAAAGGAGGAAATCATATATTCTTTTTATATTTTCCTTTATAAACCGAAAAATATACATCGTAAAAATATTTAACACATTCCTTGGTCACCACTCGGATCCGAGCGAGCGTCCCGTTCACTCACGTCTGTTTTGAGTCAAAAATCAAAATATTGAAAGTATTAGTAGTAAAATACACCGAATGCGTTTAAAACTAAAGCTGGTCCAAGTACCGTAAAATAGAAGTGAACAAGGGATAGGCTATAAAAACTTTGGGCGCTATTTTCTCGAATCAACAATTTTCAATTTGCGTCTCTTTGTCTTTACACATCAGACCTTACGCAAAGTTAGCGAAAATTTCACAACGAACTATTTTGACATATTGTATATTTTATTAGAAACATTTTACTGGTATTATGTCATCTCTAAAATTGTGTACGCCATTTTAACGAAGGCAAAACATGAGTTTAAGTGACCATATCCACTGAATAACATCAATTGCATCATGCAATTTGCATACAACTGTGTGTAAATTTATCTTATTACGAAAGTAGCTTGTGCAGTCGAGTTTAATATTTTTCTTTTAATTATTTACTATGAATGAATATATTATGCACGGAGTAATGTTCGAAACACACAAATATCAAATTCGGACATAAAAATTGTTGGTCAATAAAGTCTCAAAACTAGTTTTTACTTTAAAATGTTAAACCCAAACCGCAACAAGTCGCAGCCTTTTTTGCACCTTGATCTATGTTTTTAGGGTTCCAAGCGAAAAATTAAACCAAACTGTTAACAAGTAAATTATGTTGGGCTGTCGTTGAGGACGCAAAAAAAATACGAATTAATTTCAAAGCTTATTTAATTAATAGAAATTTAATTTTAATTACAATTAATTTACGTGTGACTGATGTCGATGTAAGAACAAAAGTAACATTAATGACCTAACTTAAAAGTTAATTCATGTTTCGCAATGCATGACACCTGGGTTCACATGGGAGTCCGTTTCTCAGTATCTTGCTCTTATCTTTGTGATCGAACAGTATTGTGAAACAGCTTAGCTGTGACTTTCCAGCAGGTATTGCTATGTGTCATCAAATTACGCGATGTCTGCTTACTGAACATTAAAAGAAAAACAAAATACCCTAATCGTGATGATAATGTCATTGACCCTAATGCATAAGAGCGAGCAATAATACCTATTTGAAGTACGATTGCGTTACCCTTGATAACGACGAGTATGATGTCGAGTGTACGTTTTCGCGAGTTTTTTTTACGTTAGATAGATCTGCGATTGAAAAATTTGCGGAAATAATAAATAAATAAATATTAGGGTACATTTCACACAGCACCATCTAGCCCAAACTAAGCTAAGCTTGTACTATGGAACTAGAATAATGCGCAAAGTTGCTGTATAGTGATTCAAAATGGTTGGCGCATTCGATGCACTCTCGTGCGCCAATAGTTGGAGGGAAATAGGTCTTTCACATAAGAATTTTGTAGACGAGTAACAGTCAGCTTGACATAGATTGTGCTTTGACTTAAATGCTAAATTTCAAACTTGACCTTCTGGGACTTGTCAGTTTGGCCCACTGTGGGGCTAGCATGGAAAGTAGACAAATATTATTTCCACCATTTTATCCACAATCTCAGAGGAAATAAAGTATGGACTGACATTGACAACTGACATAACAGCGTGGATAAATACGGTTTATCTACCTTCCATACTAGGCCAGCTGGACGGTTTAGGTAACTGGACTTTTGGGACTTATCATTTTGGGTCACTGGAGTTATTGAGTCACTGGACATTGTAACCCTGAACCCTCTCAAATGTACTTTGCCGGTTTTGTACATTTCTGCAGAACCCTAGTTGAACAACTTACGCTTACCTTTTGGGAAGTTATTAGCGCATTCGGTTCTCCATGCCCTCACATGAGCGTATGTCCAGTGACGATTTGACGTGTCGTGTGGGTAGCCAATAGGTTATTAATGAGTATTAATTAAAATAAATATCTTTGTAGTGTGATTATGTAATTAACATGAAGTTTAATCGTATTTTCTTCTCTTTCCTGGGTTTTGGTAAGTTAATAAAATCTTTTATATAATATTTATCGAATAATAATTATAATATAATAAATGTACAATTTTCTTTTAAAAAACAAAATACTTAACCGATTATGATGAAATGTGTATTGAACTAAATCTGATAGTAGTACTTATATCCTTTCCAAAAATGTATAAATAATATATCGGTATATAAATGACGGAGTTATACGGTAACAAACATAAAAAATACAACCGATTTGTCAACCTCCTTTTCTTTGAAGTCGGTAAAAAGGAATTCTTGCTGCCATATTAATAAGATTTTTGAGAGCTAAATACGAATGTGCATCCACTAAGTTAAATGTAGTACTTAGTACATATTATAACTTGACGTGTGAAACGAAAATAAATTTATTTTAAATGAAATGTTGAATTCGTCGCTTTTGAAGGCCAAAATAGGAATTAAAAAGAGTTTTACAAACTGTGCCATATTATGCGAGCCTATTTTGAACAAGTTTTGAGGTACATTTATTTCAATTACAAAATCATTTCAATTTTAAATCTTAAAGAAACCTATTTGAAAAAAATATTATTGAGGATATAGTTTCAGATAGTTCCCATAGGTTACAGACACTGGGACATGTCAAACTAACATCAGGCGAGTTGGTGGTCAATCGTAGATCTATATTCTATATAAAAAATAAAAAAAAGTGAAATGTTAAATATTGTTGATGTTTATTTTCTAATTGTCATCTGACTTTCATTTGTTTTCTATTAAGTGTTCACATCTATTGAAGAAGTGAATTCAATCCAAGACAAGAAAATATTCCACATGGTCAATAATGTTCTGGAAGACTTGAAGCTTGAGACATGGAGTCCAGAAGAAGCCGCGTGCGTTCGTACTACCGAGTCCATTTTACATGGAGTGAAAAACGGTACTCTGTGGGCTACATGGGGTAAGTTATACTTACTTACTTTATTTATTTGAAGTAGAGTAGATTACAAAAACCGGCCAAGTGCTAGTCGGACTCGCGCAGGGTTCCGTACCATTATCTATAAAAATGGTAAAAAAAAAGTCTGTTGTATGGGAGCCCCCCTTAGATATTAATTTTATTTTAACTTAATTACTTATTTAAAGTGAATAATATAACTCAATTTTCTGTGAATATTTCAAGCGTCTGCCTGTTGCCGTTATCAATCGAGCAAAAAAATCACGTTTGTTGTATAGGAGTCCCCTTATATAAATATTTATTTTATTCTGTTTTTTAGTATTTGTTGTTATAGCGGCAACAGAAATACATCATCTGTGAAAATTTCAACTCTGTAACTATCACGGTTCATGAGATACAGCCTGGTGACAAACGGACGGACGGACGGACAGACAGCGAAGTCTCAGTAAAAGGGTGCCGTTTTACCCTTTGGGTACGAAACCCTAAAATTTAACATTAAAAAAAATATTTTTAACGTTCTTATTCCCTCCTCCTGATACATAAATTTAAAGGAATCCGTCCCAAAAAATCCGCGTACCAGATTAATATACCCACCCGCTGGTACGGTAGTATAATTAATTTTACTGTGCAGGTAGGTGAAGTTAGGTGTAATTTGTATATACATACCGAGAAAAATACACTTGATAAGGTCATGTCGGATGCACTTCGCACCTCGCAGTTTTAGTATCACTCTACTTGTATATAATACATACATACCGAGAAAAATACACTTGATATGGTCAAGCCGGATGCACTTCGCACCTCGCAGTTTAACACGCTACTTATACTGCATATAATGACTACTGGTGGAATTTGGCTTGGAAATTTTCGAAACTTTAGAAGAGATAATACCTACGTACTGATAGAACGAGATGCATTCTGAAGTGTCTGTAGTTCAATATTAGTCGTTTTTCCATGGGAGAAGTCTATCTAATACCTTTAAACGAAAATTCTTGTATATATATATAATCTGAATCTCGGAAACGGCTCCAACGATTTGATGAAATTTGGTTTGTATGTAGATTAAGAGACGATAAATCGATCTAGCTAGCTAGGTTCATTTTAGTGAACCCGGGATTGCTCTTATTTTCAGCCATAAAAATCCGAGTGGAGCTCGGTCGCCCAGGTACTGTCTATAATAAATGCACATAAATAGTATCACAACTACTTTGTATGCTTCAAATCCGTTATATAGGAACCTAACCTTATATCTTTTCCAGTATGGGATTCCATGCAGTTACCAGTCGGTACGTACTATGGAAGTTTGTACCATTTAGGAAACTTTGACCAATGTCTCCAGGTGCCTTGGCCTTCGGACCCTGGCCTGGAAACTCAGTACTGCCTGGTGGATGTGAAACTGACTGCTCTGAACCAATATGATGGAGAACTGGTCAATCCTTTTGATGACGCTGACAGATATATTGGTGTAAGTAAACTTTAAGAAGAAGCAGGTATCTTCAGATGATTTATGTTTTGAGATAAAGATCAAAACGTATTGAGTCTGCGATTCGTATCACCACTGGAGATCCCTTCTATTTGCGCAGTAGTGTAAACCAACTTTATCCACATTAATCGTCACTTAACATCCGGCGAGTTGGTGGTCAATCGTAGATCTATAATGTATAAAAATAATATTACTCCCACTGTCAGTTATTATTGTGACTAAAAATAACGTCTGTGCAAGGTGAATGGCGCTTTACTGCGTCATTATCATTTGATACCCAGGGGGATTGATTGCGAGGGTTGTGAAAAAATATGAAATCCGCCATTTTGTGGCGGCAGCAATTTAATTTAGAATAATACTAAATAATATATATCATACAAGTACCCCATCTCATACAAGTGGCGGGAAGACACTGGATGCAGGCCACTTCCAATCGGTCTTTTTGGGAAATCCATGGGCAAGGCATATGTCCAGCAGTGAACTTCTTATGGTTGAGATGATGATGATAATATATATGATTGTATTGTCATCTAAACTAAAGGCGTGTACCAAATATCAGATCAATCTGTCAAGGGTAAGGGGCATGAAATTTGATTACAAAATTTGACCCAAAAAACATGAACAACAACCAACAGGGCGAGCTAAACCGAAACCGTATCGATTTCAGGCGACATTTCGATATGGGAAACACCTCAGTACAATATTTCTGGGAGTGTGCCTTCCCATATCTTGTCAGCCAGATTCTATCGGCAAGATAACACGAGTGATGCTCAGGCAGTCACACCTGCCCTTGGAAGAAGTTAGAGTGGACCCTCATGACTGTCAAGTTATCACTACTCTGGCTAAACCATTCGGCTATTATGTATTTTGGTAAGTTTATCTATTGTAGTTTAAGAACTGTTGACTTAGCGAGTATAAACTTTTATAAAATTAATAGGTAGTCATAAAAGTCTGTACTGGCGGTTGCATAAGTCGTATTTTGTTTCTTGATGACGTGCTTGGTATTATTTTTGGCACCCTAAAATTAGACAGAGTCATGAAAGCTCCAGGGTTAGGCGAAGAAACCATATTGATGTTGATACTTCTCGATAGGCACTTTCGAATGTACTACTTATTACTCGATGGTGGTGGACACCCCAAAAAATGGTCACATTTTTGCTAACTTTACAAAACGTTTAAAGACACCTTACTAATGTGCGTCATCCCATATCCCACATCTTGTTACCCGATGAGGTGGGTAAACATACGGCCCGCTCTTAGTCTATTTGATGATTTGTTAATACGGCATCGTATTCTGTGATTGTGACCATACATTTATTTTTCAGGTTCATATTAGTTGCCATGGTTTTGATGTGTATTTTGGTATACTTCTTGACAAATACCCAAGTGAAATCTGACTCTGTTGGTGAGGACTTTTTGCTATTGTATTCTCGACTAGGTATATCATTAATTCATTATTTGATTTATCCAATTAGCAATTGCGAAAGTACCGATTCATACAATAAAGGTAGTTTATGGAAAGAAAACTTAATAGTGAGTGAAGTGGTAATATCAATAAATAAAGTTTAGTCTTCTGTTTGGAATACGGAAGCCTCAGTGAACGTGGTAAATCCGTACTTAATTTTTTTTATTTGGAATTTCATGCCTTATATTTTCGAACAATGTATAATTTTAGAGAACGGTTAACTTGAATTATTCTGTGTATTCAATTTTCCAGTGTCCAAAGTTACCCGCTGTTTCTGCTTGTCACGTAACGCGGACTCCTTAATAGAAGTTCGCGGGGAAGAGATCAGATCTATGAACGGTATCAGAGCGCTCACGTGTGGTATCATAGTTCTGGGGCATTACTACTTCATGTTACAATTCGTTGCGCTCATTAATAAAACTGATGCTGAAAAGGTAAGAAAAAAAAAACCGGCCAAGTGCGAGTTGCGCACGAAGGGTTCGGTACCATTATCTATAAAAACGGCAAAAAAAACACGTTTGATGTATGGGAGCCCCATTAAATATTTATTTTAGTCTGTTTTTTAGTATTTGCTGTTATAGCGGCAACAAAAATACATCAGTTGTGAAAATGTCAACTATCTAACTATCACGGTTCATGAGATACAGCCTGGCGACAGACGGACAGACGGACAGACAGCGGAGGCTCAGTACTTAATAGGGTCCCGTTTTTACCCTTTGGGTACGGAAACATATAAATGAATACTATTTAATCTCAGCCACACGAAGTCTATTGTTGGACTGAGGTCTTCCTCATGGTTTTTCAAAAAAACCGATTGGAAGCGGCTTGCATTCAGCACCTTCTTTCCTTGTGTGAGGACGTCTACCTTATGGCTGGTTTACTTTTTGCCTGATTTCCTAAAAAGTACATGTAAAGTTTTTCAGAAGTGATGTATGTATGTATTACATTTCTATGTTTTATAATGTAGTCTAAACCAATTTTGATGTATGAGGTATTGGGGTACCTATCATTCGTCTTTATCTACAAATAGCATGTTTTGCAGTCGGCTTTTATCTAAGTTATTAATCGGTGAACAACTGAAATAAAAAAATGCGGAAACAAAAAAATCAATCCGTGAATTTCGATCAAAAATGCCGGCAACATAAGAATTCTATGAAATAGTAACATAGTTAAACTATATTTAGTGTATTTCCTGAATGTTGACTATGGAACCCTAAAACTGTATTTTATCATTTTTAAACCATAATGACATTATTAATTAGCACTTGTGACATTATTTACTTATTTTGATTTGAAGGATATTTATTGTGACGGAACAGCTGGCTGATTGTATTATTGTGACGGAACAGCTGGCTGATTGTAATTGTATGTTTATTTGTCTTAATTGTTGTTATTGTTAAAATTAATGTCTCTGTATGGGTAATTTACCTGAATTAAATTATTTTGAATTTGAATTTGAATTTTGAATAATTCAGGATCTCACAAGTGCCTCCGTGGGAAAGATGTTGATTCATCTCGATATAACCGTGGACACGTTCCTCCTGATGTCAGGACTACTTTACACCAGGGGACTGGCGACCAGCAGATCATACCAGCCATTTAAAACACTCTTCAAACGATACATCAGGTCAGTTATAACTTTGCATCAATTGTTTTAGGGATCCGTATTCAGCTAGGAACCCTTATACTCGCCATGTGCGCCTATCTGTCCACAGCTTAACTCAAATTTATTTTTTATTTATTTATACTTTTTGTTATAAAAACCAAAATACTGCATAGATTTTGATAACATTTATTTGAGACCACCTGTGAAGTACGATCTATCAAATAAAAATAATCATCAAAATCAATGCCCAATTGGCTGAGTAATCGGTCAACAAACATACAAAAAAAAACATACGGACCGAATTGATAACCTCCTTCTTTTTAGAAGTCGGTTAAAATACAACCTATGACACTCAGAGAGTGAAGACAAAGCTAATGACACCGTCACACATCAAAATTGGTCAAGCTGTTAAGGCTGCAGGAGGTAATATAGAAACGTACATACACACACACACACAAAAATAAACCTCCTTCTTGCGCAATCGGATAAAAAGTCATTTTACTTTTCCCCAGGTTGCTAATCCCGTTATACGCGCTAAGCATAGTTAGTATAACGTATGTGCTGCCCCATGTCGGGTCTGGGCCAGCTTGGCCCAGATTGGTGCGGGAAGTCTACCACCCGTGCGCCAGGAGCTGGTGGAGGAACTTCCTCATGATCACCAACAAGGTGGATGACGGAACTTTTGTAAGTAGTTCTCACTATCGAACTGATGTTCAATTTATTTAGTCCTTTTTGACGGGATAACGTCTTATAGATCGATGAACGCCGGCTGCACGCACGGCGTGACTCATTGTCACGTTCCGCCTGAGCCGAGCGTGCAAGCGAGAGCGCGGAACAAGCGATAGAGGCACGATCGGCTTGTGATGCATCTATCATGACGTTATCACGTAAAATTATCGTCCGTAAGCCGACTTTACTGACAACCATATATTATTATTATTTTTTTGAAAGAAAGATAATATTGTAGTGGGTCACAGAACAATATCTACCCTCAAATTAAACAATGCTTGTACTATTACTTTTTTTTTGGGTTCTTCCCCTACATGCAAAGTGGAAATGATTTTATTTTCTCGTCTACCCCATAATGTGGGATAGCATCGTTGGTTAGCTAATTCTAAAATATTGTGGGTGTTTCAAAACTATTTTTCAATTGACGAATTCGTTTTCGAAAGCTTTGAAGTGATATTTTAACCCCCGACCCAAAAAGAGGGGTGTTACAAGTTTGACGTGTCTGTATATCTGTGTGTCTGTCTGTGGCATCGTAACTCTCAAACGGATGGACCGATTTTAATCTAGTTATTTTTGTTTGAAAGAGGATTTCATCGAGTGTTCTTAGCTATGTTTCATCAGAATCGGTTTAGCCGTTTTTTGTCGTTGGGGGTTTTTCGAACCAGCAGTTTTTTTTTGGTCACGGGTTTTTGAGTTTTCTAAATTCATACTTGTTATTTCAGTGTTCAGTGACCAGTTGGAACATCCACTGCGATTTCCAGTTGTCAATGCTGGCCACCGCCATCTTCATTGTAACCCGTAAGCACAAGAGAATAAGGATCATTTTATGTGCTCTGGCTTATGCCATATCCGTTACCATACCTACCATATTGAGTTATCGGGAAGAACTTCCAGGATTGTTATTATACGATTTTGGGTGAGGTGCACTTACGTATTACATCACAGTTAGTACCTGGGCGACCGAGCTCCACTCGGATTTTTATGACTGAAAATACGAGCAAACCCGGGTTCACAAAAAATTTAACCTATCAAGATCGATTTATCGTCTCCTAATCTACCTACAAACCAAACTTCTTTAAAATCGTTGGAGCTGTTACCGGGGTTCAGATTATATTTACATATTATACATACAAGAATTGATCGTTTAAAGATATTATATTACTGGCAATTGAAAAAATCTAAAGTATTTTTGTAACAAGCATCTATATTAAAAGAAAAACAAAATACCCGACTGCAGAAAAGCAGTTTTTGCAGTCTACCTTACGATCTCGTCCCGCTTGATACGCTGTTGAGCGTACGTTTTTTGTGAGAAAGTATGTGTAAAATCGCTGAAAAGATTATAAATGCGCATTCTTTAGAATAAATCTAGTAATAACACCTATTTATTATTAAAAAGTTCGTTAGAGATTACAAAAAAAACGCATTTTATGATTTTTGTGAGAGGATGTATTATAATTACTTAGTTTGTCAGAATAGAATTATTACAAAAAATATAGTCTATGACACTCAGGGAGTGAAGACGAATCTAACGACACCTCGCATATAAAAATCGGTTAAGCCGTTTAGACTGTAGACGATCATATTGAAACACACATTAAGTACATACCCACAAACATACATACACTCCATATTGAGAGATTGGTGAGGAAAGTTTTAATATTGATTTGTTTGCATTGTCTTCCAGTCCAGAATCCCAGAACATGGTAACCAATAAGGCGTATAACACCGTATATACGCCAGCATACGCTAAGGGCAGCGCTTATTTTATTGGAATGGCGATGGGATATTTAATGAGCGAATATAAACCTCAGAATTATAGAAGGACTATTTCTAAGGTATTTATTTTCAAAAGTTTTTTATTACTCTCATCTGTCCCGTTGTCTGTGATCAAATCTTGCATGTTAAATTTGACCTACTTCCCGGTTTCCTATTGCGTATATATAAATCGGAAGGCGATGCAATATTATCATAACATGAAGCTGTTATTATAGCTATAGAGGCCGGAGGATCTGATGATAGAACCGGAATGTAGGATCGGCAACTATCTGGTGGAAAATGCTAAGATATTTGAGTTTGGGCTCGTTAGCTTTGTTGGTTTTCTTTGTGGTAGGTACTTTCCATCACATCAGCTGATAAGGAAGGTCTAAAGATGAAGACGAGAGATTACCACTTGATCTCCCTGACAACGTGCTATAGATAATTATCTATAGCTTAACGTGACTAAAAAATGAGCACAAAAACATTAAAATGAGTTTGTGCTAATTTTTTAGTCATGTTAAGCCCTTTTTCCATTGCATCAATAAATGCTGGACTATGGAAATTAACGTGGTTTTCACAAATTTTTAAATAAAAACTACGGGTCACTCACGTTTGTTTTGAGCCGAAATATCTGACTATAGTTTCAACCGCATTCGGCGGTCTTTTTCAAAGGAGCAGCACACACGTCACTCTCGGTCGGTGACGCGCCTTGCACTTGACTTGCGGTGACTTTTGTGTGCAAGGCGCGTCACCGACCGAGAGTGACGTGTGTGCTGCTCCTTTAAAAAAGACCGCCGAATGCGGTTGAAACTATAGTCAGATATTTCGGCTCAAAACAAACGTGAGTGACCCGTAGTTTTTATTTAAAAATGCTGGACTGGGAGAAAAAGAAAACATAAAATGTACTAGCGGCTTCTCTTCCCGGGTGTACTGTACAAGTCAGTTCAGGGACTAAGGAAATTAGGGTTGGCCCCCTGTCTGCAAGCCAATTTTGCATTCTACCCTTCTATACCCACTAACTTTCTATCCCTCCCCCATCCTTCTAAACTTCTAACCACGGTCGAATGTGGCGTCAAACGTTTATCAGTTTTGGTTCAGTAGTTTAGTAACAATAGTAACCTATCCAATTGTCCTCCAAAAATGTCCTCCAAATGTCCTCCCCCTCCAATTATAAATGATTATTTTGTTCGAGAGTGTGCTTATAAAGTCAATTGATTCAAGTTTTAAACTGTAATATTTGTTTCAGCCCGTTTCAATCATTGGATTCTTAACTGGAATGTCCTTTATATTATGGGTCCTGGAAATGGGATCTAAATTATTTAAAAAAGAATACAGCGCTCTGTTGTTAGCGTTCCTTGGTACTTTCGATAAAACTATTTGGTCTGTTGGGATCTGCATTATCATAATTGTTTGCGAATATGGAACATTGCGTATGTATATTTTTATTATACTATGTATTAAACATAATCATGAGATATAAAAAAAAAAAATGAAAATAAATGTTTTGAATACCTACCTACTCACCTTTTCGAGATATTGTGATAAATATGTAAAACACTTTAGTCGTTATAGTACATAGTTTACTGACTTTTTTGTAAAGTAACTTGCTATACCTACTCGTCAAGTCATCTTTCAGAATGTAGCATTATCTACGGAACCTTAATAAATACGTGTCTCGGGGTACGGTCTTAGCCATTTATTTTAGACGCTTTTTATACACACCTATTTTTTTTAAATATGTAGGTACTTAAACAATTTCTGGAAGTTAAAACCGACTTCTTAATTATCCTATCTTAACATCTTAAAAGCGAAAGCAACTCTGTCTGTTACCTTTTCACGCACAAACGGCTGGACCGATTCTTATGAAATTTGGACAAAGATAGCTGAGAATCTGGAAAAGGACTTATATTTATCATCGTCAACGTTTTTCATCACTACGCGGGTGAAACCACGGTGTGCTAGTGTCTTATATAAAAAGGTTATAATTATGATATATTTTTTAGCAATAATAAACGACTTCCTCAGCAGCCAAGCATTCGTTCCGCTGAGCAAGTTGACATACTCGATCTATCTGTTCCACACTATGTTTATATACAGAAATACGTTCTCCATGCGGACGCCTGCTACATATGACCGTACTGTGGTAAGCATTATTTTTGATTCAATAATAGATTTGAGTTTGACCGTTAACTCGCCTTTGCGGTCTACGTTCGAGGCTGTTCAGATTATATCAATTTGGATAGATTCATTTAGCGTAGGTAGGTATACCACATTTAGACGTATAGGAATAGTCCAGTATAACTAAGTATTGTGAAAACATAAACGACAACTAAGAAAATTGTTATTTGAATGAAACTATTGTATTGATGTTTTAAAATTCATTTTTTACAATTTCATCACAACACAGTTCTCACAGCTTATTATGCAAACAAATACTCCTGGTTTCGCTACGGGTTAATCTTACGGGGAAACATTATAGATTCCTACAAAATATTCATTGTACAGAAAAATATATATGCATATCACTGTGTCAACTAATGAACCCTCTACAAATCCTATTTTAAACAACATGTTAACAGTATTATGCATAAGCCTTGACTTATGTGTTTATTTCAAATAAGAAGCCCTTCTTTAAGTCCATTTATTGTGATGTGCAACTAGAGAACTCTACACTGCATGTGGTTCGACACGCAATTTAATTATTATTTTCTGCCTAGTAGGATTATAATGTCGCAGTATTATATATATTTTTCTTGCCAGTGCGTGAACAAGTATTCATTGCTTCCCAACTTTTTTTTGACAGACTAGAAGATAGATAAACTCTTTGTTTTACTGTTTAGACGTGTGAAATATCTAGTTTTTTTTTCTTTATAGATTCTGATGCATGGTTTAGGATATTTGGTGACCGTCTGCGCAGTGAGCTACTTCATCTGGATATTTATAGAAGCCCCTGTCACCAATTTGATCAATCTCCTGTTTGATTTCAAAAGGTAAACATAAATATATAATAATAAATAAATAAATATTTGTGGACATTTCACACAACACCATCTAGCCCAAACTAAGCAAAGCTTGTACTATGGAACTAGATGGCTGATAGAATACATATACATATACTTTTTTTGTAAATATATACATATGATACATTTACTTACAAACACCCAGACACAGAACAAACATCCATGCTCATCACACAAATGTTTGCCCTGGGTGGGGATCGAACCCACGACCTACGGTACAGCAGGCAGACATATTACCAACTGAGCCACAAAGGCACACATTTCATAATCAGCTCTCTTTTGTTTAGTTCAGGATCTTTACAAGAAGCTTTTACACAGTTCAGAGTTTGGATTCATTTGGTTTGTTTTACCAAAACATTCAAAGACTTACAAGACTCCTAATGCGATACAAAATATTGTTCCAAAAACTTAACACCAAAATCAGGTGTTTGCTAATGACAGGTCACAAACGTCATTTAATCTTAAACGTCATCTCACCGCAATCACTTCTCAATTCTTACAGTGCCAAGATGGTGAACTGTGTTAAACAATCTTGTAAAAATTACAAACTTCTTTAAAAAACTATGGAAAACATTATCACCTTCCATCTCTAAGTAGCAAAAATATATTTCTAACAGTATAAAAAGCGAAATGAAACAATTTTTTACGTATTTGTAGCGTATGTTCGTGTCTCACCTATGACCACGGATGCTCCAGTGTTTGAAAAATCGGGTCTTAAATTATGTGAAATATACGCGATGAAATTGTTGAAATTTATTTCATTTCAACAAATAACATTCGCGAATATAAAAAGCATATATGCATTTCATTTCATAAATTGATTTTATTATTTATACAAATTACTGCAAAGAATTAGAGATGGGTCGATGTAATATAAGTTATCGATAACAATTATTATTTTTACGGACTTCTAAAACGAGATTATCAGTTAGCTTATATTTTTCTTGTGTTACCCGCATGATTTCGTCATTTAAATTGATTTAAAATTCCTTTCAAATCTCAAAATCGGTCAGTAGTTTGGTTTTTAAAACAAAATTGCGAATTTTGAAGTCGGTTATTCTAGTTTTGTAAACTATAATAATTATGATATGTGAATCATCATCATCATCTCAGTCATAAGAAGTCCACTGCTGGACATAGGCCTCCCCCATGGATTTCTATAAAAGCCGATTGGAAGCGGCTTGCATCTAGCATCTTCCTGCCACTTGTATAAGTTCATCTGTCCATTTCGTGGATGGTCTTCCTACGCTACGCTTGCAGGGGCGTGGTGTCCACTCGAGAACTTTTCAGCCCAATTTGCCATCAGTTCTACGTTCACTGCCACTTCAACTTGCTAATCAGCTGTGCTATGTCGGTGACCTTTGTACGTGAAACATAGTATTTGATTTTACGATAAATGTTTTTTTTTTAATTCTCAAACTAACACAGCACCATGCTAACTATTCTGTTTAGATTTTCTAGTTGATGCTGTATAAGCAGAACATTGGGCAGATATAGTAAGGCGAAGTCAAAATGATCCTTGGTGGAAACCGAATTCTCGCTTAACAATTTGTTCAGTGAATTTCCACAATATATGTAAATACATAACAAAAACAGGGTGCCAGCGTGTACAACACGCTGGCGCCCATGGTTAGGTGTGTGTTTTTTTGTCCCATAGAGAAGTTGGAATCACAGAATGTTCAAAATAATTTTCATTGAAAGTATTTAATATGGTCTACTATTATGGTTAATAATGAATTTTTAGGTCTTAGTTGAGAAATGTAGGGGGGGGGGGGGACACACAACTTTTTAACTTAAGCGAGCTTAATCTCGCACATATCACATCTGAGACACGATAGGGTGGGGGTTAAAAAAAATGATCCAGCCTTTATTGTATATATAAAAAACCCAATCTCTATTTTTATTTGTTTTGAAAATTTTACTACGGCATTTTGTAGCGGCTCACAAAACAATTATGTATAAAAATTAGTTTTTATAGGGTTAATAGTCTCCGAGTAAAATGACTGTGACATACGGACAGACAGACAGACGGACATGACGGAATTATAAGGGTTTCCCGTAGTTCGTACGGAATCCTAATAAAACGATTTTCTTGAAACATTACAAAAAAAAAACAAAAGAAAAAATTTGTACCTTTAATTACTTATCGATATCGATACTTTAATACCTCTTGGTCTATCTCTGGCTTAATGTCATTAGGTTTTTTTTATTTATTTCAGTATTGCCAGTATATGTTTTCTCAATTTCCCTGTATCATTTGTATTTACATATACTATATTGTTTGTAAATAGGCGTGAAAATTTATTTATTCAGCAGAATTTAATCAAATTAATTTGGTCCATTACTGGTGCTACGAGTTAACAATTGACATACTTATCTAAGTATTGTGATAAATCCATTAGATTTCGAGAGGCAGTAATGTGTTAATGAATACGGAGGACAAAAAATAGTGCTACGTTAACCACAATGTAAGAACTCTGCTATAATAAAATAAACATTTGCTGTTTTATCCTATTTTCAAAAATGAAGTTCCGAATTAAATAGCTGGGCGTGGACCGTTGCACTCCAACAAAAAAAAAAACGTAATATATGTTTACCTGACTGTCAACTGATGCGAAAGCAAAAAGAACCTTCGTGATCTTAACCTACATTATGTACATATTTATCACGCACACACACACACAACACACGTATGTTTTGCCGTAGCATAAAAATATAGTCTTTCCAGTCACAATTACTTTGACTCTTATTCTTCTCAACAGATCGTGCAACTTTTGATTGACGGGCCTTAGCACGGACTTTGGTCCGTGTTAAGGCCGGCTTAAAGTTTACTAAAATAAAATATGACTTCAGAGTCAAATTGAAATGAAATGAAGTTTATTGGAAAAAAAAACTGCGAATGACTTCTACTGAGCTACTGAGTTATTTTTTTATGAATGAGGTATTAGTCGATTCATTGCCGTTGTGACATCAGTTATATAACGTCACAATTTGTAAATTGCATGTATAAACTTAAACTTAAACTAATAAATACTATCATCATGAACTGTATTTTTTATTTACAAAATAAAAATACATTAGATTCTTTTATAAAGTGATGAAAGTGGCGCCGCTGCCTGTTTCGCTCGCACGCGGCACCCATAGATATAAAATTATTTAAATTACTGATTTCATTTTTTATTTCAGATTTTCTTTCAGAGTCATAAGAACACTATTACAATGTATTAACAGTAGCTGTTATTTTATATGTGATATTTTGACCGTGATAAACGTGTAACCGACAAAATTTTCACGTTTATACCTAAATTTCGGTCAAAATAACAAATATAATAATTTTATAGTTTAAAAAACTGAAACAACAGACTTCAAAGTTACTATTATTTCAGTTATATGATTGTATGAATCTCCCATGGACCATTCTGACTTTAATCATGATTACCCGATCAAATCGGGAGATATCCTTTTCAAATGCAACTTTGTAGATAAATTTGGCAAATGGACGTGTATCTACGGTTAAAAATGAATTTATAAAAAAATGAAGTGTCAAATTGAAAAAATAAAATTGGCCCGAATTTAAAAGGCGGTTTGTATGGAGATTATCCTTCTGGGTCCTATGTAATAGGGCGAATTCTGTGCATTACACTTTGTGTCGATGTTGATTTGATGCAACTTTTCAGTGCTACTCGTACTCGTAAATCGTTTCTTTTTCACCCCCCACCCAAATAGAGGGGTGTTATAAGTTTGACGTATGTATCTGTGTGTCTGTCTGCGACTTTTTTATGCAAGATAGATCTACGATTGACCACCAACTCACCTGATATTAATTCAAGCGACGATGTGGCCGAACAAAGACTTACAAGACTCCTAATGCGATACAAAATATTGTTCCAAAAACTTAACACCAAAATCAGGTGTTTGCTAATGACAGGTCACAAACGTCATTTAATCATAAACGTCATCTCATCGCAATCACTTCTCAATTCTTACGGTGCCAAGATGGTGAACTGTGTTAAACAATCTTGTAAAAATTACAAACTTCTTTAAAAAACTATGGAAAACATTACCACCTTCCATCTCTAAGTAGCAAAAATATATTTCTAACAGTATAAAATGCGAAATGAAACAAATTTTTACGTATTTGTAGCGTATGTTCGTGTCTCACATATGACCACGGATGCTCCAGTGTTTGAAAAATCGGGTCTTAAATTATGTGAAATATACGCGATGAAATTGTTGAAATTTATTTCATTTCAATAAATAACATTCGCGAATATTAGTATAAAAAGCATATATGCATTTCATTTCATAAATTGATTTTATTATTTATACAAATTACTGCAAAGAATTAGAGATGGGTCGATGTAATATAAGTTATCGATAACAATTATTATTTTTACGGACTTCAAAAACGAGATTATCAGTTAGCTTATATTTTTCTTATATGTTACCCGCATGATTTCGTCATTTAAATTGATTTAACATTCCTTTCAAATCTCAAAATCGGTCAGTAGTTTGGTTTTTAAAACAAAATTGCGAATTTTGAAGTCGGTTATTTTAGTTTTGTAAACTATAATAATTATGATATGTGAATCATCATCATCATCTCAGTCATAAGAAGTCCACTGCTGGACATAGGCCTCCCCCATGGATTTCTATAAAAGCCGATTGGAAGCGGCTTGCATCCAGCATCTTCCTGTCACTTGTATAAGTTCATCTGTCCATTTCGTGGCTGGTCTTCCTACGCTACGCTTGCCGGGGCGTGGTGTCCACTCGAGAACTTTTCAGCCCCATTGGCCATCAGTTCTACGTTCACTGCCACTTCAACTTGCTAATCTATGCTATGTCGGTGACCTTTGTACGTGAAACATGGTATTTGATTTTACGATAAATGTTTTTTTTTTATTCTCAAACTAACACAGCACTATGCTAACTATTCTGTTTAGATTTTCTAGTTGATGCTGTACAAGCAGAACATTGGGTAGATATAGTAAGGCGAAGTCAAAATGATCCTTGGTGGAAACCGAATTCTCGCATAACAATTTGTTCAGTGAATTTCCACAATAAATGTAAATACATAACAAAAACAGGGCGCCAGCGTTTACATCATTGAGCAATACCTTCAAAGGTTACTTTGAATTATAAAATCATAACATTTATTCAAATTTATGGGGGGGGGGGGGGACACAACTTTTTAACTTTAGCGAGCTATATCTCGCACATATCACATCTGAGACACGAGACACGATAGGGTGGGGGATAAAATAATGATCCAGTCTTTATTGTATATATGAAAAACCCAATCTCTATTTTTAATTTTTTTGAAAATTTTACTACGGCATTTTGTAGCGGCTCACAAAACACAATTATGTATAAAAATTAGGGTTAATAGTCTCCGAGTAAAATGACTGTGACATACGGACAGACAGACAGACGGAATTATAAGGGTTCCCCGTAGTTACTACGGAACCCTAATAAAACGATGTTTCTTGATACATTACAAAAAAAATCAAAAGAAAAAATTGGTACCTATAATTACTTATCGATATCGATACTTTAATACCTCTTGGTCTATCTCTGGCTTAATGTCATTAGGTTTTTTTTAATTTATTTCAGTATTGCCAGCATATGTTTTCTCAATTTCCCTGTATCATTTGTATTTACCTATACCATATTATTTGTAAATAGGTGTGAAAATTTATTTATTCAGTAGAATTAATCAAATTAATTTGGTCCATTACTGGTGCTACGAATTAACCATTGACATACTTATCTAAGTATTGTGATAAATCCATTAGATTTCGAGAGGCAGTAATGTGTTAATGAATACGGAGGACAAAAAATAGTGCTACGTTAACCACAATGTAGGAACTCTGCTATAGTAAAATAAACATTTGCTGTTTTATCCTATTTTCAAAAATAAAGTTCCGAATGAAATAGCTGGGCGTAGACCGTTGCACTCCAACAAAAAAAAACGTAATATATGTTTACCTGACTGTCAACTGATGCGAAAGCAAAAAGAACCTTCGTGATCTTAACCTACATTATGTACACATTTATCACGCGCGCACACACACACACACACACACACACACACACACACGAACACACACACGTATGTTTCGCCGTAGCATAAAAGTATAGTCTTTCCAGTCACAATTACTTTGACTCTTATTCTTCTCAACAGATCGTGCAACTCAAAGTCCGTGTTAAGGCCGGCTTAAAGTTTACTAAAATAAAATATGACATATCAGAGTCAAATTGAAATGAAATGAAGTTTATTGGAAAAAATAACTGCGAATGACTTCTACTGAGCTACTGAGTTTTTTTATGAATGAGGTATTAGTCGATTCATTGCCGTTGTGACATCAGTTATATGACGTCACAATTTGTAAATTGCATGTATAAACTTATTTAATAAATACTATCATCATGAACTGTATTTTTTATTTACAAAATAAAAATACATCAGATTCTTTTATAAAGTGACGTGAAGTGGCGCCGCTGCCTGTTTCGCTCGCACGCGGCACCCATAGATATAAAATTATTTAAATTACTGATTTCATTTTTGATTTCAGATTTTCTTTCAGAGTCATAAGAACACTATTACAATGTATTAACAGTAGCTGTTATTTTATATGTGATATTTTGACCGTTATAAACGTGTAACCAACAAAATTTTCACGTTTATACCTAAATTTCGGGCAAAATAACAAATATAATTTAATAGTTTAAAAAAACTGAAACAACAGACTTCAAAGTTACTATTATTTCAGTTATATGATTGTATGAATCTCCCATGGACCATTCTGACTTTAATCATGATTACCCGATCAAATCGGGAGATATCCTTTTCAAAGGCAACTTTGTAGATAAATTTGGCAAATGGACGTGTATCTACGGTTAAAAATAAATTTATAAAAAAATGAAGTGTCAAATTGAAAAAATAAAATTGGCCCGAATTTAAAAGGCGGTTTGTATGGAGATTATCCTTCTGGGTCCTATGTAATAGGGCGAATTCTGTGTGGCCGAAGATGAATCTCGTCGATCTAGAACTAGAAGATATCTATCTATTCACCTTGAAAATTCCAAGAGTGTTCATAGGCCTCAGGAAACGGAGATGGCGGCAAAGAATTCCATTCCTGTGCAGTGTGCATCAATAATGTGGATCGATATCGCTGAGTACGGATTTTTTACATCGTAGATCTCAAATGGATGGACCAAATTTGATTTAGTTTATTTAGATATTTATTTGAAAAAAGATTTTATCGAGGGTGTTCTTAGCTATGTTTTATCGAAATCGGTTCGGCTGTTTTTATTTGTCGGGGGTTTTAGACTTTTCTAAATTTATACTTATTTAAAGAATAACTATAAAAGAACGTTAAAAAAAGTTAAGTTCTCTTTCCGAGACTGTTTCCACATCATCGGGTTTAGGATACATGGATAATGTTGTGGCTGAATAATGTTTTGTTCTCGAAGATCGAGCGAAGTGGAGAAACAAAAGTATAAAAGCTGACCCCACTACTATATGGGATGAATAGCTAGGAAGAGAGAGAGAGAGAGAGAGAGAGAGGATGATGTTGTTGCGCATTGATGTTTTTATTACATAATATCGTTGGACATACTCCCCATGAATTTCCGAAAACACGCGATGGCATCGGCTTGCATCCAGCTTTTTTCGTAATACTAATACAGTTTCATAATATCAGCGGTCTTTTTGTATATTCATGGGGGAGGCCTATGTCCAGCTTTGGACTTCTAGTGGCTGAGACGATGATAAAATTGAGTATTTTAATACTCAATCGAGTATTAACATACTCAATTGAGTCGAGTATTAACATACTCATAATCAATTGAGTAGTTAATGTTTCTATTGTCTAACTTTGTTTCAGAAATGGAGATATACATAAACGAGATATACCAGAGGTCGGAAATATTGAAGTAAGCAAAAAAGAAGCTAAAGTATTGTGAAAAGGACCTTGGAGAATTTGGGATCATATATACCTACATTTTTCATCTTGATGCAATTAATCCTTACAATAAAATTATAAACTCAATTCGAAACTACATTTCTCTTATTTTATTTTAGAATAAATCATCAGTTAGTTAAGTTTATTGCTTTTTCTGTGCTGTTTGTAATTTTCTTTCACTGTATTGTTGTCGTTTCTGTATTAAATTAAATTTCTTTAAATTTCTTTCTTTCTTTCAATTTCGTTAAGCTCTGAGAAACTAGAAGGAACCGACAGTTAAGAAACCGATTTCAATTTTTTTGATTTCTGCGAGTATCAAATCAATATAGAGAGTGACACAATATACGAGTATCTGCGACTGTCAAAAATATCACAATTCAAAGTTGGCTTATTTGTACTTTTGTCTCACACTCCTGTCCAACGATACCCCACACGACGAGGTAAAAAAAAAACAATCATCCCCACTTTAGACGTAGGGGAGTTTATATTTTTTTCCGTCTTACAAACGGTGAATAAGCGCATTTACTTATACAGTGTTTTGTTCCGTTTTCGCACGTGTCGGGTTCCGGTCTGACAGAAAGTGACAAATCCTTTTCAGTGAATAAGATTTTAACATACGTTTATAAGTAAGACAGCTTATCAATATTTTATTCTACCACTTAACTGTTGTCTAAAAAGCAATCGTCAAGCCAAGTCAGAGGCCTTTCGGCGGCTTAATAGCTCTGACAATAAGGCTGGCCACTCAGTCTATACGAACTTATTTACTTACTAGGGACCCATACTAAATTACAACTTTCTAGTACTTTGAGCTAAACCACGAACAGACAGACGCACATGGTGAAACTATAACGATTCGTGGTTGACTACGGAACCCTGAAAACAACCGAACCGATTCGATAGCCTCCTCCGTAGCTCTCAAAAGTGTCTAGCTAAAATTTAGCTAATTTTTATTAAATTAAATTAAATTAAGCTAAAATTTAGTCTGGGCCAGTCTGGGCCAGTCATGGGCCGCATGCCAGAAGAGTTTTGGGTTTATAAGTATAACCACCAAAATCGACTTCAAAGAAATATATAATAGTATGGCGATTAGTCAATAAGGAAAATGAAACCTGAAGCGAATTATGAACGTAAAGAATAACATAATTAATTTTCCATTTAAATAAATTAATTTAATAAAGCGCCATCTATTGAAGCACTAGAAAACTTTTTATAAGAACGCCATCGAGTTCCATCACTAGATAAACTACAAGTATGAGCTACAAGCAAAATCTGTTAGATGACGTTATTCTTATTTATTTTGAAATCAATTTTGATGAACTTTTTTATTAGCAACTTTATAAATATAGGTACAAGTACTTAGATCTAAAAGTTAATCAAATGAAACTTTAGTGACAGCTTAGTAGACAAGGTTAACAAGATAACTTTATAAATAGCAGTTAAATATTAATATAGTTTCCGTCACGGAAAAATAACGCTGGTTTGTTCGTGCTTACGAACAAACCAGCGTTCTTTTTACGTGACGGGAACTATAGCAAATAGTCTTTCTTTCCCATGAGGTATATTTTTCACAGGACGACTAAGGTAATAAAAGGGCTTCCTTTCTTCCGTCAAGGCCCTGAAATACTTTCGAGCAATAAGTAACAATAAGGCCGCATCGTTCGGTTGAGTCTCCGGAATAGAATGTAAAATCCTAAACAGGAGAAAAATGGGCTGTTACCATGCCTTTATGTTCTATTTAATCGGATCTTGTTACTTTTATTTGCTTACTTTTACTTTATAGTTCGACCATCGTCCGTCTTGCTCGTGCAATCATTTTATATCTCCAAAAATGTTACCAACATTTTTGGAGATATAAATGACTGAATTAACTTATAAGCAAAGTGATCATTTGAGGGTTCCGTTTTTTCCCTTTTTGAGGTACGGTTCCCTAAAAAATCGTCGATTAGTAAACTAGAAAACAGCATTTTTAAATAAAAACTACGGGTCACTCACGTCTGTTTTGAGCCGAAATATCCAACAAACAGTAGAAAACAGCATTTTTCGAAATTTTCAACAACAAATTTTCGAAAAAAAAAACAATGTGTCAGAGTTAAGTAAGTTAACTTGGATCAAATTTATTTTTTGTAAATTTGTAATGTTTTCAAGTTTGATAAACGAAACGACAATCTATTTGTAAGTTCATGCAGTAATTTTATATCTTCAAAAATATTGGTATGCGCGAGCGAGACGGACGATGGTCAAATTACAAACTCATAAGAGTATAGGTATATCATTTACCCAACTACTGTAGAAGGGCGATGTCTAATTCTTTGGCGCACCAAGCCGTCTGACAAAATGCTGCCAGTATTATGAGCACCTTTGCGCCAGGATCGATTCGGGGCGGGTTATTTGAATAATTTTTTTAAAAATAATTTTACTAATCGGTCCAGGCGTCTTCGAGTAAACGGGGAACATACAAACATATACTTACATAAAAAAAGATTCCGACGAATTGAGAACTTCCTTCTTTTTGAAGTCGGTTAAAAATAAATTATTATTATCTGTATTTAAAGATTAAATTTTAATTGAATTGAATTTATTACTAACTTACTTATTTATTATTATGACTTGTTTGTATACTATTATGTAATAAATATTTAAAGATAAATTTGTAGAATTTGTTTAATTTCTGCTAGTAATATTAGATTACGGTACGGACATTGTATCGTCAATATATTTCGGAAGTATTTGATTGCCCTTTCTTGTAGCTTTTATTACTTACTAGAAAAGTCTGCTAATCCACCTGGAGCTTTCACGCAATGATCATTAAATATTCATTGATCGAACAAAACTGAGGAGACAGTCGCTAAAAAGAGCATTTAAATATGTATTATGCTTGATTTGGTTTTTGATATGATCTCTGAAATTAGGAAATTATTATTTTTTCTTTTCTCCTATGCGGAAAGTATTCTTGAACTTGCCTGTACACGGTAGAGAGTGATGTTTGCCGAAAACACAGTCGTTTTTCCGTGCATTCAACTTATTGAAAATCACGTTCTATTTTTGACATTTTCTATTGAATAAAAATAAAATAAAAATTGAGTTCTTCAAGACCCGCTTCCATGAGTACTAAGACGTCAGATCAGCGGCATCATGGTCGCCGCATGGATCTTGGGTGGTCCTTGGTACGATTACTTTACAGCTATTCACCTCCATCCACTCCTCTGTCCAAAATGTATGTTTTCATTTCAAATACCTATAAACTAAAATGATAAGCTTTTACGTTAATAAATCTTTTACAGGGGTTGTAAATTTTAAGGATACTCTTTAGTAGGTATATTAGTCAAGTTCACTAATAAAGACTTAGTTAATGGTTTTATTGAGATTGTCTGATTATTTAGAAAGCTTTCAGATCGAGCCTCGCAGAAAATTCTTGCTAACTGAGCGAACGAAATGAACGTAAAAATGTGACGTAATTAGTTCTCTAATTCGTCTGTGCGTCGAGCATGAGAGGCCGTGGTGACCGAGCTGATCAACTGTTGTGCCACACTGATTATGTGTGTGGGTTGGCAGATATCCGAGCTTTGCGCGCCATCTAGAGAACATATTTTGGACTATTGATACATGACACATGTCTGATCATTGCTTCATCATTGTTTGCTGAATGCTGAATCATTGCTTGCTACACTCGTAGCGTTTGTTCGCAAAAGCACTATTGTATATAATCCATTATCGTCACCATTATTCACCATCGTCAGAATATTGTCTTGAAAGATTCAAAACGGCTGCACAGATTAGATAAATCAGATGTACAAGTCGGCTGTAATTATTTTGAGGCGTCAGGCCCTTATCAACTGCCACTACATCACAATGCATACCACACTCGTTGTTTCGGAAATAGTCCCTGAGATTTCACACATCACGGTTGTGAAGGTTCTTGGCGTTTAAAAAGCCCCCCCCCCCCCCACACTTCCGCGGGATGTACAGTCTCATAGCAGACGAGCGTGGGAGTAGCATGCGATGTAGTGTCAGTTGATAACGGACCCTCCTATCCAGGGCGTCCAGCTCAGTCTGAGTCCACCTTAATATGCGAAAAGAGTATGTCAGCAGAGGCATCACCCAACCGTTGAAAGCACGTGCCTTATTGCCACCTGACAAAAGACTGTTAAGTACTTTTGACAGGCGACAAAAGAAACGCTCCTTCATCGATTTTTTAATGTCCTCTACCGCTAAATACCCAACGACTCTGACATACCAAGGTATTTGTAGGTCTCGGTCTCGGACAGAGACCTGAGGGTCATTGTCTCAGAAAGTTGTAAGTTCGGAGAATTTACAACTTTCCTCCGCTGTACTTGCACGACCGCACACTTATCAACACCGAACTCCATTTAAATGGAGTTGCTAAAACCCTCTGTAGTTTTTAACAACGTCATTAAATCTTGTCGTTGCGGTGCAAAAAGATTGAGGTCGTCTATGTACAACAGGTGAGAAATGATCTCACCCCCTCTACGAAGCCGATAGCCTAGCCCTGAATCCTTCAGTAAAATACTGAGAGGGTTCAATGCTAGGAAAAACCACAATGAGCTCAAACTGTCATCCTGGAAAATGCCACGTTCAATCCTTATCAAGTCCTGCGGTGTAAAAGACCCATCCCTACTGCCCGGTTGGCAAAGTACTGTGGTCCACTGCCTCATACACGCAACTAAGAAGGATCTCAGAGTTGTATCTCTATACTATTATTATTATATTATACTATTATACTTAGATATCTGTACTTTAATGATCTGAAACCACAATATAATAAAATAAATTCTTAAATACAAAGACTTGGCGTTCATTGTTCATGTTTTAGATTAAGGGATTTTAAATTGCTTGCTCGTGATATTTGGACGGGTTTTGGTTCGGCGTTAATTGGTTTCCAATTGTTCGTAAAAAATATTTCAATGGATTGAATAAATGCTAGGAGTTTAAGAAAAGTGGCAAGAATTGTTTATGTTTTTTTTTGTTTAATAATTAAAGAAATGATTGAGAATACTATGCTTCAAAATAACTGAAACAAAATTCATCCAAGTAAACGAATTGCGTATTTTGAAGTCGGTTTTTTCAGTGTTTCAAACTACAATTATAATCCATTCACTCGTTATTTAAATACATACAGATTATATAATTATATTACGTCGTCGCTAAGTTGTTAGTTTATCGGTTTTTTATCGCATACATTTCGGCGAGTGTGCGTCTGCTTTGCATAATCTCATTCCCTAATGCCCATTTTTCTAACGGACAGTAAGAATCACGAAAAAGCGACATCGTTACATGGTTGATATTCCAAAAACACGTACGAAACGCTTTGGTTCCACTTTTATTGTGCGTACCGTCAAAATGTGCAATGCGTTTCCTGAATGGGTCTTTTCGAATAGATATAATCTAGATGTCTTCAAATCACGAGTGAATAGGTTTCTTCTAGGTAAGCGCGCTCCATCGCAGACCGTAACTGTCGCTTAGCACCCTGGTGAGTTGACGGTCAAGCGCAAGCCTATTGTCGAATAAAAAAAACTACTACTTACTTTTTCCAGGTGTTCCATTTCAATAGGAACTTTTTAACGATAACTCTCTGTTAATTCGATGTGATTTTTAACGATAATTCTCTGTCTCTGACCTCTACTGTAAAATAGTTTTTAATTTCTTACACTAGGGACTTAGGCACTTTTTCAGATACCCTATGTATGTTCGAAATATTTGTATTTATTGTATTATATTTATTACTGTATATTATTTTATTTAAGTATTTAGTGTTTAATTTTATTAGATTGTTTGGCATGATTATATTTTAGCTATACCCAGTGTCTCTGCTATTGCACACCCGCTTTACTTTTTCTATAATTGATCAATCTCCTTACTACGGTTGCCTGAAAGAGATCGCTTTTAGCGATAAGGCCGCCGGTTGTCACACTAGTTTTGTAAGTTCTCTGTATAATTGTTTTTCTCTAATGGTGTACAGTCCAATATAGAGTACCTATATCTATCTATCTCTAAACTTTCCGCCTAGTCAGTCCTTTTGATTTCTTTATTCTGCAATTTACCCGTGGTCATAGATCTTAAAAGTTCTGGTATTAAATGTATTATATTCTTATACAGTATGTGCCATAGTCTTTATGACTTGATTCAAATATTTTCCGTAGACCTTTACTTTCATAGAAGCAATTTAATTCATACAAATGTTTTGTCTAAAAATAGGAAACGCTGCCGTGATGATCTTGACAAATTCTAAAAAGATTGGCAGCAAATGACGTAGACCGCGACTTGCAAAGGGAATTGGGGACCTTTGCCCAGCAGTGAAATAGTATAGGTTAATAAAAAAATACATAGATACCATATCTAGTACGTATAAATAAAACTGTAAAACAAAATCCAGATAACGTGTCCAGTCCTGCACACTTATTCAAGTTCATACTCGTAACCCCTATAAATAATTATGACTCTATCGGAAAACGAGATAAACTCTCAATTTGAAAATAATGTTCGCTCATACATCATAGAATATGTAGATTAATAGTATGTACTACATACTACGTTACAAGGGCGTCACCAAGGGGGGGGGGGGCAGCTGCCCCCCCCCTAGAAATTAAAAAAATGTAAACAACTGCAAAGCAACCAAAGTCCTAAGGCCGTGCAATTGTATCAGTACGTACAATTCATATTTTTCTCATCCTCCATAATATTAACTTGCCCCCCCCCCCCCCCCCCCCTGGGCCATGGGCTGGCGACGCCCTTGCTAAGTTATATGCACAGAATTCGACGTCCAATTATTTGTATGTTTGAAATGGCATATATTAGTACCTATATCTAACTTACGTAGACCAACGTTTCTATACTAAGTACTGCTTGATATCTCCACATTCCTCTGACAAGTGTCTGAACAGACAGACATAATGTACAACAGTGATCTTATAAGGTTTCTGCTTTTGCCTTTTGAGATACGTAACTCTAGAATAGAAGTTTAGTAGTTTTAAAACTATTGCACAATATTTCCTCATACTATTTGATGAATATTTGTAATAACAATAAACCGAATTTAAACATGAAAAGCTAAGTTATAAGCATCTTAAATATGATCATAAAACTTATTTTTTTTTATCGACTACAAAAAAGAAAAGGTTCAATGTTCGACTGTATGTATATTTTTATCTATGTTCACCGATTACTGTCTGTCATTCCTGAACCAATGTACGTGTTTCTTGAACAATTTTAAAGAAGAAGCTCTCGAGGTGGTACCTTAATTATTTTATACACTTAGCTTTACAATTTTTTTAATAATCTCTAAAAATGTGAATATTTTGTTTGGACCTTCAATGAATGAAAAAGGTTTTGGGAATTTAGTGAGCTTGAGAAGCCTTCTTACAACATTTGTCGAATGTGTGTAAAGGGAAACTGTTTTTGCTTATTTGTCAAAGTAAGTTCGTATAGATTGAGTGGCCAGCCCTAGTGTCAGAGTTATTAAGCCGCCGAGAGGCCTCTGACCTGGCTTGACGATTGCTGTATTTTAAGAACTAACAACCGGGACCTATTTAACGTGTCATCCGACTCACGGTAGCGCTCAGAAAGAAATGCCACTCACGGTCACCCATCCAAAGACTGACCGGTCCGGTGATCCTTCGAGAACACCTAGTCAAGCTACGCCACGAGCGCTATTTGTTAAATCCAGTAGTTTCTTTACTCAAGATTTTGGTGACCGTCGATATCAGCCGATATCAGTCTCACAACTGTATACCCCAACTGTTTAGTGTATGTATAATATTATTATTGTATGACGTTATCAGTGTGTTATTACCCACAGCTTGAGCTGTTACCTACATGTGTGATCTCAACATTGCGCCATTATAAGAGAACCGTTTTAAATATGTGCTTTTGATTTTAGATAGATTACTCAATAAAACTGTTTTAGAATATGTTTGATCCTATCTGGATAAAATATAGAATACAAAAAAAACATGTGATAAAATCGATAGTGTGAAAGGATATAACTCTGACTCCGCTTAATTTATATAATAATACTGCATTATATTAATTTAATCGTTATCTTATGTGGTTAAAAGGTGTAGCTTCGTATTTGGAAAAAGATATATTTTTTATCGGATTTTACTCCGTTTAACTCGATATTTAAGTAACCGTTTTGAAAGATTTTATACAATAAAATACTGGTAAGTGTAGCTTTAAGTAATTTTATCTTATTCTATTGTAATACAGTATATTTTAACATTCCATACATAATTATATCATATCGCATTTTAGATGTTTTCTTAACACCACAATGGACGCAGATTAATTTAAATTCAAAATAAGAAATAAATTTTGATTCAAAATAATGGTCTTAAAATTGTCGTCGTTCTTCATTATTTAGTTATTTTAAGAATGCTAATTATGTTAGTAGTGTGGTGCTATGATGACACATGTCACTTAATGTACATTACAACAATGTATGCACGTTCACCAATAAACCTATGATTATAAAATATCAAATATATAAAATATATTTTATAACAAATATAAAACATGATTAAAAAAATATTGTATCAATGTTTTAGGCATCCTAAGGTTGTTTGGAAGAAATCGCTTTTATCGATAAGAACGCATCTTGTGCCGTCTGTTAAATGTGTATTTTTACTAATATTACGTTTTCACTTTTTGTGGTGTCATTAGTGTTATTGATTGAATGAGACGTAGATTGTGTTCCGAATCACGCCAACATAGCGTTTAGCGCACACGCAGCCAGCGGCTACTTACTTACTTTTCCGACACATATCAATAGTAACATTATATTAATATAATATTTCGCAATAATGCAAAGTGCAGAGTCCACCTATGGGGTAGTACCATAAAAATGTGAAATTAACTAATCAATATTCTCAGTTGTGAAAGCTGCGACTCGCATCTATGAACCGTACTCGATTACTACGCAGTGCAGTATATAATCCAGACCATAATTTCTGTATGGGGTGTAAGAAAGTGTATTATATTATTGCAAAATAGCACGTTATAATTTCCATAACAGATGCGCCAATTATAATTGGAAAATGTACTCGATCGCTGCTAATATACTGTATACATTCAATAAACGTCTAACTGTAGCAAATTGACTACTACTAGCTCACATTACTGTAGCTGAATTCAATTATTGCAGTTTTTCTTAGTTAAAGATATTTAATTACTTATATCTTAGAACAACAATTGCAGCACAATGCCATAGGTTCATATTTACTTAGGTCTTATAGTCAAAATTTCCATATGTCATTTTTGTTTCCAAGCGTAAAGGTTAAAATCAGGTAAACAACATATGTAATCAATTATTATAAATACATTTCCTAGCTGTAAATAAAAAAATCACATAGAATAGCGGATAAACAGAAAGTTTAAAGTTTTATTGCTTATAATTTATATACTTTTACAGGAAAATAAAGATGGAGAAGATAGAGGATATCAAGCGGCAATATCTGGTGCAACAACCTATAAGACTAGAAAAATTGGCGATTCTCAAACTTGGAGATTGGATCGCGTCACAAGCAAAGAAATTGATATCACCAGAGCTACATTCTACTCGCTTAATACAAATATCACGATTATTTACGCGTGAACGCAACCCAAGCAAGACGGAAGATTCTGCATCTCATCTCATTGAAACAATTCGAAACTCTTTTCGATGTAAAGTACCCAAGACGCTACATGATAAATTAGCATTCGTAGTGATAAATTCGTTATTAAAACTTTCAAATAATACTAAAACACCTCTCTGGTCTGTTATTAGTAATAAAAATAACTTAATTTGGAGGATGTTAGAAACATTGTACACTGAAAATCTTACTAATCTAGTCATAGATCTGGAAATAATGCGTGTCTCATTATATAATAAGTCATTTATGCTCACTGGTCTTACACATTTAGAACTATATCCCAAACAGAGAATTTTTCAAAATCTCCGGACTTATGCTACAGGAGAAGAAGCAAATGTTATTCAAATGTTAAAAGGATTGCCTAGTCTTAAGCTTTTAACTATACAAGGTATATGTTCTGATAACATTTTAAATTGTATCAAAGAAAACTGCCAATTAATCGAAGAGCTAAGTTTATGCTGTTCGAAAGCCATAAACGATAAAAGCGTAGACAAATTAATTCTGTTACCGAATTTGAAAACCGTTGACTTGGAAGCAACGAATGTAAGTCAAAAAGGGATTCAGAAGCTTCTTTTGTCATGTGAAAACATTGAAGATATTTGTTGTTATCGTGATATTGCAGTAAAAGCTCTTGAACATATTGCGTCTTCTGAGGAATATGCTAGGAAAAGGTTTAATTTAAAATCGTGTTTCATATCTACAAATGAATATCTGACTTTTGAACAGTTGCAAATAATTACAACAATGTGTCCTAAAATCCAAGTGATATATTTATTAAAAGACCCAGACCATACCCCAGAAGACTATTTAATGGCTTTAATCGATTTAAAGTATTTAAGTATTTTGGAACTACAGGGATATGATTTCTATGCAGACCTTATATATAAGGTATTAGAAGTAATAGGATGTAATTTGGCGCATTTGCATCTTGTGAACGTGAAGCAGATAGATATAAATGCATTGACTTGTATTAATCAAATGTGCCCGAATTTGGAATGTTTATACATATGCGATTGTAGTTTTTTGAAAGATACGTTAAACAAAGATGGATTGGTTTATTCTGAATTCACTACATCAGACATTGCATATTTTAGAAATTTGAAAACATTATCAATTGGAGCGAGTGCTAAAATGAGGGAGTTCCAGCCTACTCAAGATCAGTTATTGTTTCTATTATCGAATTGCCATAATATTCAAATAATCAATATAGGGGAAACACCTTTACTCACAAACGAAATTGTTTTAAGGCTTATGAGAAAAAACTCGTTGGCTTATTTGAATAAATTAGCAATGCGTAATAACGTATTAAGTAAGCCTGTCATAGACCGAATAATCCGAAGCTGTGTTGGCTCCCCTGAAATATTAAACTTTGTAACTGATCCTAAACATCACTGTTTAGGGTCAGTTGCGTAATTGCGTACACTTTATGAGTCTGTAGTTCGACAATCGACCGTAATGCTCACACATAACTGGTCGAACTACAAACTCTCAAAATGATTTCATAAATATTGTCTTCGATTTTTGAATCCTAATTGTATGTTTTATCATAGATCTGTATTATAAAAATTGATATTTCATAGTTTTTTAAATTATATGCTCAATTATACTATTAAAACTATTTAAGATTGTTTTTTTCCATTTTGTACATAATAAAAATTAATCAGATTTCCGTACAGCAACTGTATCAACATTTTTTAATGGCAACTTATTGTACAGTTACTTTGTGGTTTAGAGTTTTGGCGGGAACGTCATAGAAACATGTTGTTGCTCTGTTTTATTTTCCTAAATTTGTCTTATTTTGAATATTAATGTGTGCTAAAAATCGTGGTATTTATTCATTAAGTTTTCGATCAAGTGCATGAGTGTGGACATATGAAATAAAGCAGTGAAACGTATCATTTTGCGTTGTCGGCAAAACTCCATAGAAGATTCTAGTAAAGTCGCCATCACTTTACTAGAACTATAAAATAATGTAATGAAAATATAAATAAAAGATTTGGATTAAAGGTCTTGTAACCAAACCATAATAAATTAATAAAATAAAAAAAACTTTGTGGCTTAATTTCCATTTTCAAAATATGTGCGTCGGTGCTCTGAAGTATTGTTAGAGCGCTGTTGGCGGCATTTGGAACACATTTGTATGTAAATATATTTTTTTGTTAAGATATTTATTATAATATGCCCTTCTTTTTAAGTTTGAACAAAAAATGTCCTTGGCGTCTGTAAGTATAGTTGCATTTGATACATGTTTTGTTTGCATATTCTTTTATGGGTTTATTCTCTCTGTTTTCTGCTAGATAATTATACCTATAGCACAACTCAACAGGATAATATTACACTGTGACATTATACATTGGAACATACCGAAGTTTATCTACACATGCATTAGTCATGTATATACCTAGTTGACTAAGTAAGGCGAAATGAATCCACATAACTGTCATGTTTATAAAAAAAATTGGACAGTTATATTATTCATCTATAGACTATACACGATAAATCACTATAGACATTAAATCACTATTTTATACTCTCGTACATGAGTAAGTTTAGTACAATACTTATGATAATAACAGTTTAATATTTAGTTAATCATAAATGCTATATTTTAGGTAAGTACTCATTTTATAGTGTGTGTATTATTGTTTTTGCTTATCTTTTTAAGTAAATATTCTTATTTTCAATAAATTCATCAATATATACCTATTTTAGAATGATAAAGTGCTAGCACCGGTAATAGTATTCGAAAATATAATATATGTATAATATAATAATAATATAAGTAGGTAATTATGTACATTTCTATATTACGTCCTATATAGAATAAAATAGCTTGATCAATTTTGATAATAATTTCTAGAAATATTGGGTAAGTACTCAATTCTAAACGAAAAAGTAAAATTTGTTAAGTGCTTATAGAGACAAGAGTTTGTTTGTGAAATCTCGGTTAAAAATAATACAAGGTATTTTTGTGACAAGTATTGTAGCTAAATTGTGCGCTCACGAAGTTTACTGATCGTAGAAATAATAGTAGAAAGAAACTGTAGGTTACTAAATTAATAACAGGCTCACGCTTAACCGCTAATTCGCTTGATTGCAGCTTGCAAATAGGTTTTCTCTATGAAAGCACACTTGTCTAGAAATTTAATTTCAAACAATATGTTTGTTCTTTAAGCGAGGTCAGCTAGCTATTGTTATGATCATAATATTTTCAAGAGACGGATTTTTTTTTATGTTATCACGTACATGTAGGTCTATTAACCAATTTCTATTTTACAGAAAAAATAAAATGCATACAGTGGATACATGTTTATTGGTTCAACAACCTAGAAAATTGGAGTGTTTGGCAATAGCTAAAGTTGCGGATTGGGTCGCCCTACAGGCGGAAATTATGATGACACCAGTCAAGTTACAAAACTTTTTAATGCAAGTAATACAGAAGTTGACTCAGACACGCAAACAAACCAAAACCAAAGATTTATCTTACCGCATTGAAATCATTCTGGAGACTCTCGAACATAAAGTGCCTAAAATGTTACATGATAAACTTACAATAGAAATCATAAGAGCTTTATCGGGATTAGCAGAGAAATATAAGCAAGCTTTAAGATCCAAATATATGGAAAGTAGTCAGAGAAAGGTAATTTTAAAGATGACAGAAACGCTTTTCACCAAAAACTTATCGTGTCTAAAAATAAAGCACTACTCGGAGCTGGTGATATTACGATCCTCGTTACTTTCGAAATCGTATTTGCTCACTGGGCTTATAAGCTTAAAGTTATGCCTTGCGCAGGGCTATTTGGGAACAATCAATGAGACCAATATCATTCAAATACTTAAAAAATTAACTAATCTCAAATATTTGACACTCGAGATGATTTGTACAAATAATATTTTAATATGTGTAGCAGAAAATTGTACGCTGATAGAAGACTTAAACTTAGTTTCTTCACGATCTATTAACGACATGAGCATATATATAATAACTCAGCTACGTTATTTGAGAAAAGTTGATATGAGCGACACATCTATAACTGAAAAGGGGACCGAACACCTTCTAACATCTTGCAAGAATATTGAAGAAATTACTAATATTCCTTCAAATGCATTAGCTGAAGCTATAGAAAACATTGCATACAACGAAGAGCACGGTAATGTAAAGTTTGGATTAAAATATTACTTAAACCACAAGTTCACAACAATGAAACAATTAAAAACAGTCGTTCAAATGTGTCCACAAATACAAAATATTAATCTTTCGAAATACTATTTAGAAAGTTTAGAGTTTCTTAAAGATTTAAATGAGTTACAAACATTGGAATTAAAATCTTTCAATTTTTATTCAGATCAAGTAAATGAAGTTTTGGAAGAAAGAGGGCAACAACTGGTTGAAATACATCTCAAAGATACAAATGAGATAGATTTAAATGCGTTGATGTTAATAAGTCAAACGTGCTCAAATCTGCAAAATCTAACTATATTTTGTGGTACACTAAATAATGAGTTTTATTATAAACAAACCACATCCAAATATTTACCATTTAAATATTTGAAGAGACTAATATTCTTTCCTAGAGACCTCGAATCACAGGTTGATGAATTAAACTTTCTTCTCTCAATTTCTCCTCATCTTGAGTTTATAAGTACGTCAGTTACACTCACTGACGATATTATGTTAAATATATTGGAGAAAAACCCATTAATTTATTTACAAAAACTTAATATGTATCGTAGTCATTTATCTAAGCCAATTATTGACCAGATCATTGAAAATTGTTTAAATCCTCTAGAAGTCACAAACTATACGACCTTGTCGGACGATATTATTAAGCTGTAAATTACACTAAAAAGTGCACTAAAAAGTTTTGCTAGTAAGTTACACTAAAAAGTATTGCTATAGCTAAACTCGCAGGATGGGTTGCGCAACCAGCAGTGAATTGTTGTCCAAAAGATATGACATCACCAAAACCTGCGACTTTGGTTTTGGTGATGAACAACTTCCTCGTGCAAGTAAAACATCTGTTCACCCCAAAACAAAAACAAAACAAAACTCAAGTTTTTTTTTTTTTTTTTTTTTTTTTTTTTTTTTTTATTAGCTGGCCAAGTGGGCTTTGGCAGCCCCGGCTGGTCACTGCGACCTTTACAGATCTATTGTGACATCCCCTATTACTTACAGCACCTCTCCAAGTCCTATGCTGTGCATGTAGTCAGTGATGGCCTTGGGGAAGGAGGTTTTTATCTCATCGGGTGAGATTATGTGGCCTCCAAGGTACCGGCTTCTGCTTTGGTGCAGTGGCTCACATTCGCACAGGACATGTATGGGCGTTTCATCCTTTGTGCGACAGAACCTGCAAGTGGTGTGTTCACCTAGGCCCATAGTGTTTAGGTGTTTGTTAAGCTTGCAGTGTCCGCTAAGGGTTCTAACCAGGACTCTTAGTCGAGTCCTGCTTAGCCGTAGAGCTTCCCTGGAAAATTTCGCAGTGAAGCCTGCTATAAGCAGTTTTGAGTGTCTCAGGCCAGGGTTATTCATCCAGAGCTTCAGTGCCTGGTCATGCCCCCAGGCCTTTAAGGCACTATAAGCGCCGCTGATGGGTATGCCACAGAAGGGCTCGGGTCCTATCGGTGGATTTTCCGCACCAGCTCTTGCTAATTCGTCAGCAGTCTCGTTGCCGCTGATTCCGCAGTGCCCAGGAACCCAAGCTTACAGTGAAGATGATGTTTTAACTCGTTTTATTGTAATCATACGGAACACTTTTGAATGCCACGTGCCCAGGATGTTAAATTATAATATGTGTATAATATTGTTATGTTTTTATTATGTACTAGCTGACCCGGCGTACTTCGTATCACCTATCAATGAGTTTACCCGATATTTTCTCAACGTTTAAACCTAAACCAAAATCAGCTAAATCGGCCCAGCCGTTCTCGAGTTTTAGCGAGACAAACGAACAACAATTGATTTTTATATACTTAGTTAGTCTGGCCATAAATACTGTTACAGTTAAAAATAAGAAAGATTTGAATTTGGAATCTGTCATTTTTATACGATTGTTCATTGAGTTTTCTAATTTTGGCGCCAATACATTGTACAATATTTTGCGATATTAAAATGGAGTGGGGTGATAAAGAGAACCGAATCGCTGTGATTGCATTAAACAAAGTTGGTATGGAGCCAAATGCAATTTTTAAAACTCTCCATACGCTTGGTATTAGTCAAATGTTTGTGTACCGGGCTATTAATAGGTACAATGAGACCTCCTCTGTTTGTGACAGGAAAAGATCTGGCCGTCCACGTAGTGTTCGTACGAAAAAGGTGGTCAAAGCATTAAGGGAAAGAATTCAAAGAAATCCTGTCCGAAAGCAAAAGATTTTATCTCGGGAGATGAAGATAGCACCCAGAACCATGTCGCGTATTTTAAAAGATGACTTAGGACTTGCAGCCTATAAGAGACGCACTGGTCATTTTTTAACTGATAATTTAAAAAAGAATAGGGTGGTAAAATCGAAACAACTACTGAAGCGGTACGCAAAGGGAGGTCACAGAAAAAAATTGTTTACGGATGAGAAAATCTTTACAATTGAGCAACATTTTAACAAACAAAATGACCGTATTTATGCTCAAAGCTCTAAAGAAGCTTCCCAATTAGTCGACAGAGTGCAACGTGGGCATTATCCGACTTCAGTGATGGTTTGGTGGGGTGTTAGCTATGAAGGAGTGACTGAGCCATATTTTTGTGAAAAAGGTATCAAAACATCGGCACAAGTGTATCAAAATACCATTCTTGAGAAGGTAGTTAAGCCCCTTAACAACACCATGTTCAATAACCAAGTATGGTCCTTCCAACAAGACTCGGCGCCAGGTCATAAAGCTCGGTCCACGCAGTCTTGGTTGGAAGTGAACGTTTCGGACTTCATCAGAGCTGAAGACTGGCCGTCGTCTAGTCCTGATCTTAATCCGCTGGATTATGATTTATGGTCAGTTTTAGAGAGTATGGCTTGCTCTAAACGCCATGATAATTTGGAGTCCCTAAAACAATCCATACGATTGGCAGTGAAGAATTTTCCCATGGAAAGAGTGCGTGCTTCTATTGATAACTGGCCTCAACGTTTAAAGGACTGTATTGCAGCCAATGGAGGACACTTCGAATAAGCTTTTATATTTTAAATTGTTTTATATTTATGTATTAAACTAACACACTGTAAAAGTAATAAATATTATTTGCAATAAAAAAAAATTTTTTTTCTTCGTGACAATATTTATGGCAAGACTAGGTAGATATTAATTATATAACTATCGTTACTAAAATGTATTTTATATAAGTACATATTTATCTCTCAAAACCTGTATTTAAAATATTTAAATAAACGTTATACATATATACTAAGCGTTATAATAGACGCAGAAGCCATGTACGTGCATGGCTTCTGCTTTTTCAGCTTCGGCTTCATTTGTTGTAACTATTGGACAGATTTGAATCTAATTTGGCAAGATTATAACTCGTCCGAAGTACGATTAATAATCTTGAAAATTGTGGACTACTTTTATTAAAAAATAAATAAATAGGCAGACACACAAAACAATAAATAAAGGATATCTAATATATAATTAGAACATCCATATCTGTGGTGGTACAAGAGATTAATAATAATAGTGTAAAAAATACACTTTATCTTATCAAATTATTGTATTGTCATCGGTCCTCGATAAGTCTACAAAGTTTGAATGAAATCTGACCGTTTTAAGTGGGTCAAAATCAAGTCCAAAGGAGTCGGTTACAAACAAACAAACATGCATACAGGTGAAGCTAATAAAGGCGTGCTAAAAATTGGAATCTGGATGTTACCGGGACTGTGTCTTACACATTAGGAGCCGAAGAAAACATCTAGTTCAAATCAAATGTATTTTCTTTTGTTTTGAAACTAAAGGCTCGATGACACTGGGCTAGTTTACGAGCTGCTAGTCGGCGTGTTTAAAAGCTAGCGAGTGAGCGAGTAGCGAGTGTCGATGACACAATCAAAAAGCAGATTGTAAAAAAGCTCAATGACACGGAGCGAGTTTACAAGCTGCTCGCGAACTCGCTGGCTTGTAGCTTGTAAACTAGCCCAGTGTCATCGAGGCTTTATGTACTTATAAAGCGACTATTTTGATACATTAATCATCACCAAGAATCTAATCTTATCAAACATACGTAGAGTAGATAGCTTATATTATTATATTACGTATAAGTAGATGCTAGTGTTACCAGTATCAAATAAATCACCCTAAAAACTTTTTTCTATTAGGTAAAAAAAAAATACTCTCATTTAAAATACACAACATTGGTGTATGTTCAAAATTATCTAACTTATTAAAAGTTCATTGCTCAAGAAAAAGTATTACGCAACAATTTACAAAGCTGCGTCATTAATTTGCTTCATAGGTTCTTGAGGATATTCCAATAAATTGAGAAATATTAAATTAATGAAGTAGTAACACTCCGTGTTCTTTATATCTAGTAAGTTATATTTACCACAAAATACGCAGTACGAACTATTTAAAAATAAGTTAATTTGATTTTGAAATATAATTTTATAATTGACTCATTCCACAAGTTCAAATGAAAGGTAAGATTTTTTAAACAGAAAGTGACACTATACCTAGGCATAATGAATATTCATTCAAGGTCATAGTAGAAGATATTTATAGCTACATTGGGAAACTTGATTTTATCTGTACCCTTACACTTAAGTACCTTAGAAATCTCGCTTGCATACATTATTCATATCAGGAATGAAAACAAAACAAACTATGTACAATTTTGTACAATTGTACAAAAAATATGTACAATTTTGGACAAACCAAGATATAGTTATAGATTATAGATATAGTTTATTTATTTAATGAAATTGAATTAAACTATTTGATTTATTAAAATCAATACTTTTTTTTGTCTAATTGCGAACTATAAGGGAATTTTGAAATTCCAAGTAAATAGTTTGTACTACACTAACTACACTTCACTAATGTGTAATGTAAAAAATCTAAATGTAGTGAGAGTACACAGTTATTATTTGTTAACCATAAAATGACAAAATGACTTCACCAAGATAAATGGCAATATTTTTAATGTTAATTAATTATTTATTGAGAATTATAGTAATAATAAATACATAAATAGCTGTAATAACCGTGTTTAACTAATAACAAAAGCTAAAATAAATTGTCTGTGAAGTGATAACTTATGACTTTATGACATTACCTATATATAAGGAGGTAATAAAATCTATTTCTATAAATACAATTTTTATAATGAAAGTTGTTTATCATCATCATCATCATCATCTCATCCATAAAAAGTCCACTGCTGGACATAGGCCTCCCTGGATTTCCAAAAAGACCGATTGGAAGCGGCTTACATCCAGCATCTTCCTGCCACTTGTATGAGGTCATCTGCCCATCTCGTGGCTGGTCTTCCTACGCTGCGCTTGCCGGTGCGTGGTCTCCACTCGAGAACCTTTCGGCCCCATCGGCTATCAGTTCTACGTGCTATGTGGCCTGCCCACTGCCACTTCAACTTGCTAATCCTCTGTGCTATATCGGTGACTTTCGTACGTCTACGTATCTCTTTATTCCTTAAAGTTGAAAGTTGTTTATATACCTAAACAATGAAGGCTATTCTCAAAGGACCAATAAACTAATTACTTATCATTATATTTTTTAAGGGTTTCGTGATTCGTTATTCATTGAAATGAAACTAATTTTATTGGATTTATCGCATATTTAAAAAAAAATTATGACCTGACGATTCTAACACTGCACACACAGACAACACTGAACACTGGTTATGTCCTGTCCGTGGTTACAGGTGAGACTAGATGACTTCTTTTAAATTAATAAAACGTTAGTTACCACCGCCTACTATTTTATGCAAAACGTTCCCTATGCACGCAGAAGTCGCTCACGGTGTCAACAGGTATTGCAGATCTGTGTTGACGTTGAGATTTTATTAATTTGATGACCGGGTCCCATGCAGGTGGTACTTGTCAACCATCTTCTCTATTAAAGGTGCGGAACCCTAAAAAGAACGAAAATGTTATACAATTTTCATTTTAAGGGTTCCGTACCTCAAAAGGAAAAAACGGAACCCTTATAGGATCACTTTGTTCTCCGTCTGTCCGTCTGTCCGTCCGTCGGGGTGTCAAGACCTGTATCTCGGGAACGCGTGAAGGTATCGTGTTGAAATTAAAACCATATACGAAAATCCATAATATCTTGCTGCAGAAAGAAAAATAAAATTTCTCGGTTTTCGTAAAAAAAGTTACAGCCGAATATGTCGTAAAAATCGCACATTTCGACACTCACAAGGGAATCAAAACTTAAGTACTTCCCGTTGACCTAGAACTATGAAATTTGGCAAAAAGCATTGTGTTAGAGTACACATACTTATAGAGAAAAATCCGGAAACTGGATATTTTTAATTTAATCACAAAAAAATAGGATCATTATGCAAGCAATGAGGGACCAAATTTTAAAGTGAATTACTTAACCGTATCATGTGGTGTGTCATATGAAAGAGCTTCATTAGCATAAGCTAAAACGGGTTTTTAAATGTTTCTTTCATCGGTTTATGGTAGCGCTCGTGGCGTAGCTTGACTAGGTGTTCCCGAACGATCATCAATGTTAAGCAACGGACGGACCGGTCAGTCTTCGGATGGGTGACCGTGAGTGGCATTTCTTTCTGAGCGCTACCGTGGGTCGGATGACACGTTAAATTGTAGGTCTCGGTTGTTCAGCAATCGTCAAGCCAAGTCAGAGGCCTTTCGGCGGCTTAATAACTCTGACAATAGGGCTGGCCACTCAGTCTATACGAACTTACTTACTTACTTATCGGTTTATGAAGGAAAATATAAAAAAAAACTATGATTTCTCCCTTTTATCTACTAGTTTGTACAGAACCCTCGGTGGGCGAGTCTGACTCGCTCTTGTCCAGTTTTTTTTTATTTGAATTTAGTAGGTATTATTAAGAATTTTCTAATGATGATCAGTGTAGTTACATAGGCTTAAAGGATGCTCATGAATTAGAGTTCACTCCGTTTACAATACAAACCGCTATCTTATTTATGTACGTGATCTTTTTTCACAATTACAGATACCTAAATAAGAATGGAACAGAGCTACTTAGTGCAGCAACCCCAAAAGCTTGATCATATGGCAAAGTCGAAATTCGGAGATTGGATTGCATTACAAGCAGAAAAGCTGATATCGCCAACGTCAATGTGCAACTTGTATGAAATATTCCTGCGTGATGCCATCAAAGCTGAAGAACTAATTTCTCGACAAATTGAAACTATCCGAACCTTTTTGTATTGTAATGTGCCCAGCAAGTTTTACAATCAATTAGCGTTTGAAACAATGAGAGGGTTATCGAAACTTTTGTTTTTACAGAAGTTTATCATAGACACGGTCGACTGGATAATGATTGATCATGATAATTGTGATGAATGGTCATTGTATAGATCTGCCACCCCAAGTAATGTTATTACTCGGATGATAGAAACAATGTTTACTGATAATTTAACTTCATTACGTTTTAATGGTGCCGATATAAAAACATTTGGACCCTCTTTTTATTATAAATCGCATATGCTCTCTAAGCTTACTCATTTAGATCTTAATCTAGTATATGAGATAAATGCTAATCTTTCTCCCGGATGTCGCGACCAAGCAATGGAAGCTAACATTATTCAGGCAATTAAAGAATTACGTAGTCTCAAATATTTCTCAATGAACGGTTGTACTAAAAATATTCTAACCTGTATCGTAAATAACTGTAAGTTAATCAAAGAATTAAAATTGCCTCACTCAGATTATATAGACGATAGTAGCATGGACATGTTAGTTTACTTACCAGACTTAATAAGTATTAGTTTGCAATCAACAAAAGTAACTGAGAAAGGGATTAAAATTCTTATTTTATCTTGTAAAAATATTGAATACATTCATTTTGATTCGAAAATTGTCGCGAATGCTCTAGAAGATATTGTTCTGTGTAAAAAGTATGTTAATGAACGATTTAAAATAAAAAATTTTGGTGATTATGATCATTATTATGCAACTTTAGAGAAATTACAAATTATTGTTCAAACATGCCCACGTATCCAAAAAATTAAACTCTTTAAGGACTATAACAACCAGACGTTAGAAGACAACTACAATATTCTTTCAGCTCTGAATAATTTACACGAATTAGATGAGTTGGATTTATGGCATCATCATTTTTATCTAGACCGAGTTAATTTAGTATTAGAAATGAGAGGACACAATTTGGTAGAATTGTGTCTAGGATCACTGTGTAATATAGATATGAATGCATTAACATGTATTAGCCAAACGTGTCCAAATTTGGCAGGCTTGTCTCTAGTATATTGTATGTATACTTGTGTAAAACCAACATCAATCACAAACGATTTATCTTATAGGAATATAGAGGTGTCACAGCCATTTATAAACTTGAAACGATTAACTTTGTATGTAGACAAAGATGAAGTTAGAAACGTTGAAGTTGATGAAGATACTGAAGACGATGAAGACAATGAAGACGATGAAGACAGTGAAGGCGATGAAGTTTATGTAGACAATGAAATTTATTTTGGTGCACTGCCTACAGACGAACAGTTATTATATCTACTTTCCTATTGTCTAAATATAGAAAATATCGATATAATGCCCCCTCTTAGTGATGAAACTATGTTAAAAGTATTGAACAAAAACCCATTAACGTATTTGAAAGTGTTGAAAGTGCGAGATGACAAATTATCTGTAGAAATCATTGACCGAATCATTCATAACTGTATCACACCCCCTACAGTGATAAATACTTAAAATTGTTTTTAGTAAGTCAATATTTGAAACTATGTTCATTAAATTTTATAAATACACATGGCATGTCATTTATTTACCGACTTCGAAAAAGGAGGAGATTATAAATTCGTACCGTATATATTTTTTTTCAAACAAAGAACGGCGTTATTTATGTCCATGTTAATAATCTATCTATGAACCGATTTTTTTTCTTCTATTTTTTTATTTATAAATTGAAGAATATGCGTCTCGAACTGGTACTCTGCAGACCCGTCCCAAATTTCAGGTCTACTGGCTCGTGTATTAGATATGTCATCATCATCATCATCTCAGCCACAATAAGTTCACTGCTGGACATATGTAGGCCTCCCCCATGGATTTCCAAAAAGACCGGTTGGAAGCGGCCTGCATCCTGCGTTATGTATGTTACCTAAGTTATGTAAAATATGTAAAATACATGTGTTACATTCGATATGTTACCGGGCTTAAGCGTCTGCATTAAATATGCAGCAAGAAAAACGTGGCGGGAAGACGCTGGATGCAAGCCGCTTCCAATCGGTCTTTTTGGAAATCCATGGGGGAGGCCTATGTCCAGCAGTGGACTTCTTATGGCTTAGATGATGATGATGATGAAGAAAAACGTTGCAGAAAGCACTAACCCCTGGGGAACACTACCATTGGTAGCTATTCGATCGGAAGAGCAGCCATCAATGACTATTAGTATTGATCGGTGACTTAGTCCGACATCTAAGCATTAAAATCCGTGAACAGACCATACGAAGGAAGCTTGCTGATAAGGCTGTCATGTAAGAGCCTGACTGACTGACTATGTTATCGATACTTATAGTTGCCGTCACGTAAAAAGAACGCTGGTTTGTTCGTACTTACGAACAAACCAGCGCTATTTTTACGTGACGGGAACTATACAGGTTGTGTCCTATCAGATAAGTATTCTTCAAATAATTTTATAATTTAAGAATAGAATAGAAGAATAGAATTTTATTTATTATCATAACGTTATAGGTATTCCTAATAATTTCATTGTATAGAATTATATTACGAATGCTTCTATTATGGACTCGTTTGATTTACAACTTTAAAAGCGACAAAGGTGTGAATATATTGTGTAAAGGCTTCGTAAACTACTTAGGCTAAAATCATTAAAATAAAAAATATATTTATTTCTTTCTTTAATTAACTAAAACGGTGTTCACCAATTACATTAGCTTATATACATTACATATAATCACAGAATAATAACAATAATTAATAAAATAATAACAATAATTAATTGCGTTCTAAATTTAAAATAAATTAACATGTAAGTCAGCTGTATAGGGGCTTCGTCAAATAATTAAATAAATAATACAAAATGTAACAAAGCGATGATAATAATAATTATGAGATAGAAGATTCAATTCAGCTGTAAAGAGGCTTTGTCATAAAATTGCAAGATCCAAAAATAGATATTGCAAAACAAAATAAACAAATGATTTAGATGGAATAATAGTTATTTGTTATGCAAGGCTGCAAAGTTGGTTTTTGGGGCGAGTACTTGTATTGAAACCTGAGCAAGCGAAGGATTCTAGGATTGAGTTCAAATATATAATCCTGAGCGTAGCGAGGGTTTCAAAAGTACGAGATGCAAAATAACTTTGCTGCCGAGTGAAACACAAAAATTTTCACCTCACTACAGCGAGGAAAACGCTAGTCCAGTGCTGCCACCTGTGGCTGGTCAGTGCGATTATTCAAAGAAATGAGGTTGGCGCACTGACATGAAATAAGTATTTAATGCATTTTCAGTGGACTTGCGGTATAGAAAAGTATGGAATAGAAAGGTTCGAATTTTAAAAACTCTTTCCACGCTAGCGGACAAAATGCACTTTTCCACTCAGATTTCTAATGACTAACAGAATTTTTCCGAGCTTGTGAGGTGAAAAATAAATTATTTAGAACTTAAGCAGAAAACATTTAAACGCTATACCTCTCACAGCAATCATCTCTAGTTTTATAAACAGCAGGGAGATAGTATCGAATGCATTTGTCATGTCTATTAATATGCTAACACATTTTTTTTTATTGTCTTCGTTGCTAACAAAATATTGAGTGACATCAGACACTGCTGACAATGTGAGGCGTGACCAAAATGCTGGTGCGTATCTGGTCCAACGCATGAGCATTGCCATTCAACGTGGCAATGCAGCAGCATGCTGGATACGCTGCCAACTGGTAGTAGGTTTGAGCAATTGCAATCCAATTGCTCAAACCCCAGATACCCTACACTAGATCGATAAAGGTCTTTAGAAGACCTTTATCGATCTGGGGTAATTGATTTGCTTTTTGTGTAGTAGTTTAGTTAGTTAAGTATGTGTATTTTGTATATTTGTTTTGTTGTAGTTAATAAAGGAACTTGCCCGTTAAAAATATACTTCCTGTTCAGTAGATTTATAAGTCCTTAAGATAAGCAGAAGTGTTTAATCAAAATTTTATTATTTATACATTAAATTTATTAGTATTTAAATTGAGGTTACTAAGAGAATATGTATTATAATATATTGTTTACTATTTAAGTCAATGAGTTTTCAATTCTATTTATAGTCCCTTACAGCAGCTGTGAAAAATCAAACAGCTCGGTTATCGTAAAAAAAAAAATACAGCTATTTATGTCGCAAACAATCGCATGGGAATCAGAAGATATAGGGTACTTGCCGTTAACCTAGACTAGAACTATGAAATTTAGCAAGAAGCATTTTCTTATAGTACACATAAAGTAAAATCCGAAAACTGTATATTTTTCATTTAATCACATAAAATAGAGACTTTATGCAAGGAATGAGGGTCCAAATTTTAAAGTAAGTAAACCGTGTCATCTGGGGTATCATATGAAAGAACTTCCTTAGTACAAGCTAGTGCCCTAGTGTCAAAGTTATTAATTTTAATTATTTTAGACAGATAGATAAATAAAATCTTTATTGCACACTATTAAACAAATACAATATTACAAACAAAAATTACCATGTAAAATTTTCGGATTTTGACCAAAAGTGTAAAAAAATATATATAATTTCCCCATTTTATCAATAACTAGCTTCGCCCGGTAGTTCTTTTATCTAGTTTGTACGCAACCATCGGTGGGCGAGTCTTACTCGCACTTGTCTATTTTTTTTCTAATACCCCGACATGACTTGTGGACAATTGATGCAATTTTGTGTAATACGTTCTACGATCGACGGTGTAAATATTTTCAATATATTATCATTATGAATATGCACTTTTAGTTTTTTCAAATAAGTAAATGGGTTTCTATCAAAAATTTGCATCAATAAATCTTCCGTTAAACAAGATTCACCATACAACTCAATGAATTCTACATTTAAACAATTAGAGAGTATACAGAAAACCATTTTCTCACCCAAAAGTGTAGAAGTACTAGTAAGTTGTATTGTGGCAGGAGTACCTAGAACGTTACGAGGTGGTGGCGACTCAAGCGCACGTAGATCCAAAGATACATTCTTCAAATGTTTAAATGGTTGAATGTTTAGCTCCTCTGTGTTTAACGATGTACTCTGTATATCACAGTAGATTATAGACAAATTTGTCAAGTTGGGACACAATTGACTTATATCGTTTAATGCGCTTAAATCCAACTGATTGACTACGCTAAAACTTAAGGACTCTAGATTCAATCCAACAGTTTCTAACATTATTTTTATTTCATCATCATAATAGTCGTATATTGAAAACGATAACTCACGCAAGCTTCGGAATTTAGCAAGAGCCTGTGTGTTTACTTTATTATTTCTATGCAAAGATAAATTTCTAATATACGGGCACATAAGTCCGAGTACTTCTAATTCTTCGAAAGAATCATTTATAATTGCGTAATTTGTTATTTTAAAATGTTTAGAAAATGTCTCTTTTGAATCCCTAATTTGTTTTAAAACATACGGTAGACTAACTGGTGTAGCAGTCATGGGTCTTCCTGGATAATAAGTACTTATAGCGATCTGTTCAATATTCTTGCAAGACAACAGCAGCATCTCGATCGATACACCAGTTACTGGTGTTTGTTCCAAGTTGACACTTTTCAAATGATTCAGTCTAGTCATTATTTCGACACTTTTATCGTTTATTTCACGACTGTCTCGTACGTCCAATTCTTCGATTAAAATGCAGTTGTGTTCAATGCATTTTAGAATGTTGTCAGTACCGACTTGTGGTATGCTTAAGTATTTAAGAGAATGTAAATTTTCAAGCAAAGATATTAATTCAGATTCCTTACTTGTTAAATATATGCCATGAAAACGTAATTCTGTAAGGCCAGACAGCATAAGTGATTTGGAACGAATAGAGTCTATTAAGACCTCATACAGAACACTGTTATTATAATATATTGTCGAGCTATAAGTATAATTTAGCAAAATAGAGGTCAAGTCTTCAGTAAGCAGCGTTTCTACGATTCGTCCGCTTGCTTTTGTTTGATCATCTTTGATATTAGAATAATTTTTCTCTATCATTGGCACCAACTGCATCATTATTTTAAATAATAATGGATCATAAAACTTTCCGGGCAATTTGGAATAGAAATAGTTTCGAATCATTTCAATTTGTCTAGATAGTGCATCATCAGCCTTATTCGGGTCGTCGAGTCGCTGAAGCTTCCATGCTGGAATAAAAAAATTGTTGGCTTGTGACACAATCCAGATTACGAGTTTGTCCATGGCCAAACTGTCCAGAGCCATAGGCTGCTGCAGGTAGTACGTCGGCATTTTTAACGAATACCTGAAACATGATAAATATCACTACTTATTATCGCTAGCAGATTAGCAAATTGAAGTGGCAGTGGGCTGGCACATAGCACGTACAATTGATGGCCGATGAGGGCGAAAAGTTCTCGAGTGGAGACCGCGCACCGGCAAGCGCAGCGTAGGAAAAGGAAAACCAACCACGAAATGGTCAGATGATCATAAACAAGTGGCGGGAAGACGCTGGATGCAAGCCGCTTCCAATCGTTTTTTTGGAAATCCATGTTGGAAACCTATGTCCAGCAGTGGACTTCTTATGGCTGACATGGTGATGAATATCATAATAGGTATATGATATTCATCACCATTTTATGTTACGACTGTTTATTTTTATTTAATTACATCTTTTAATGTATTATATTAATAAATTACATCTTTAAGGTACTACATTGTTTTCAGACAGTTTATAATCTGTTTCTCTGTTTCTGTTTCTGAAATAAATTATATCTGAAGTAAGTTTAGTAAAGTAATCGTACTAATAATTATTCTGAATTTTTCAATTGATTTGCATAAGTGAGGTCTTACAGTACCTAAACATATAGGACAATTCGGAAAATTGATATAATTTGTAGTGATGTCACAAGACATTATTTTGCAAAATTACGCCATAATCTTTATCTTAATCTTCATTCTTATCCTTATCCGTATCTCTCTGTCTGTGTAAATTAGCAAATTTGAAGACACGTCACACTTCAAAATGGTCTAGGGATATATTAATACTATATAATTATTCCAATATAAAAACGTCCCAACCAACACATAAGTATGTATATCGACGGTTAAAAGGAATAGGGTATAAGCGACATTTTAGTCAAAAATGAGTTATGAATGCTATCTTACTTAAAATTTTCCGCTTTTTCATTTAGCATTCATAACTCATTTTTGACTAAAATGTCGCTTATACCCTATTACCTTTCGACTAAAATGTCGCTTATACCCTATTACCTTTCGACTAAAATGTCGCTTATACCCTATTACCTTTCGATTAAAATGTCGCTTATACCCTATTACCTTTCGACTAAAATGTCGCTTATACCCTACTACCTTTTAACCGTCGATATGTTACCAGCAATCTGTATACTCGTAACTCAGGTATTCTACATTATACCTAGGTAATTATTAGAATACCTGGAGCGTCTGGGCAATGTATGAAATATTATGAATGTTATTGTCTATCCATTTCATACTTTACCTAGGTTGTGTATACAATTCCTAGGGACTATATAGAGTACCTCTTAGTCCACAAGCAATGTGTTAAATAAATAGATTTTGCATGTATTTATCAATATTATGTAATTAGGTTTAGGTATGTTGAAGTTTCCGGCAGCCTAGTCGGGAGACCGTCTGACTTACGATCTGCAGGTCCTGGGTTCGAATCCCGCGGCACGCACCTCTGTCTTTTCGAAGTTGTGTGCATATTGTTGATTGCCGCCAACTTCAAACGGTGAAGGAAAACATCGTGAGGAAACCTACTTGTCTGAGAGTTATCAATGATCTTGAAGATGTGTGCAGTCTGCCAACCCGCACTAGGCCAGCGTGGCAGACTATGGCCATACTCTTCTCACAATGAGAAGATGGCCCGTGCCCAGCAGTGGGACAGTTTGTACAAATAGGGCTGATAAAAATATGTAATTAGGTACCTACGCTACCCACCTATTAAATGATTATAATGATGTATGTGCTTAAAATCAACTTTATTAAAATTAGCAATTAGGGTTTTCAAAAAACAATATTAATAAAAGAAATTAAAAAAAACTGACTTCAAAGCAAATTAACTAGCACCGTCGCTTAACATCAGGCGAGTTGGTGGTCTATCGTAGATCCATCTTCCATAAAAAAACTGAAAGGGAGAAAAAATATCAAAACTAGACGTCTTAGTCCTAAGTAGATACATATACCAACAATTTTTTGAGGTTGGTGTCAGGTCCTAAAGTATCACTAATTAAGTCCTAGATAGACACCGACTTCAAAAAATAGTTGGTATACGTACTTACTTAGGTAGACGCCCAGTTTTGTTTTTTCTCGTGTTATTTATCCCTTTTCAGTTAAATATTTTATAGTTTGTTTAGTCTTTTAAATTACTTTTATTTATTAATTTCATTAGTATTTACTTGTATTGCTTGAAACTAAAAATTGTATTCACAAAACTTCACTTGATAAGTTCGTTTAATTTTCAAACACTTTTTACTACTATTGTAACGTCAAATTTTTGCGTTATAAAGTATGCCAGATCCTTTTACACAGTAGTGATAAAACTAACAAAATTTCGTTAAAATCCACCCAGTAAACTGAATAGCATCATTGAAACGTTCATGTATAATTAAATAAAGTTCATATCTCGAAAACTACTGAACCGATTTTGATAAAACTTACATCGATACCTAATTTGGATTTTATTTAATAAAAAAATATTTTTTGCAATACGACTTCTAGTTTCTGCGTATTACGTAGACAAGTATACAAACATACCTACTCGTACAAATATACTGAATATACATACACTTATGAAATATCAAATATGGCACACATAGAAGCTGGTATAGACTAACATATACAAACAAACATAATAAAAATATAAATGAACAATTTCAGAAATCTATGAGTTATCTGAGTTCCGGCTAAAAAAGAAAAAATTCGAACCATTGGACTTTTTTGTACTTTAAAATAAGGCTAGTTGCATTAAAACAAAGTCTTAACACCACACCACTATATCAATAGTCTTACCATCAAGTATTCAGCACCAGAAATAAAACAACTATTGTCAAAATAACTTGTACAAAATAATAATACGCAATACGCTGGTTTTACAAAAATGTACTACTGACAAAGTCGTGTGTCGCTCACGAATGAACTCTTGAAATTGAACTACTTTGCGTATGTCCATCCTTCTCTCTCTAGTTCACTCACGGTTCAACTATTTCATTTAAAGTGCTACCTAATTATCTGTTCAGGCGGACAAATAGATAACTAAGGACGTCGTATTGCAATGTTACTACGCTGCTGTCAGCGATATTACGATGACAGCGACGCCGCAGCTTGAACAGATATGTTGGTATCTCTGTAACCGAGTTCTCCGAATTTTGATGACGAACACAAACACGACTAGACACGTGCGCGATATGTTATTCCTCCAAGACTGAGTCATATCATAATGCAAGAGTGGAACAAAAAAATATTTCAATACAACAGAGAGTGACAGCATTTCGCGCACGTGTCTAGTAGAGATTGCAACCCGGTATGTTTCTCAACCCGGCCGGGCCCGGTACCGTTCGTCGTCAACCCGGGTTAGCGGGTTGATGTGTTAGCGATGAAACCGTTGAAGTATTTTATGATAATTTGCTATTTAGGAATGGAAAGGGACAATGATTCAAGGTTACGGATTAATATTTATTTCAAACTAGCTAATCAACAATAATCAGTCTCATTCAAAGTCTCGTAATCTCTGATTTAATACAGAATTGATTACTTTTACTCATGGACGGAATAGTAACATTAGTATTAGTAATTATTTTTTTTTATAAGTTTAAGCAAGCAGGTCTTTCTCTTTACTCGTTATATTGTCCATTTGAAATATAGTATTAGAATAAGAAACTAATAAAGCATAGAGCACTAAACTTGTCATAACAACTTAGATTACATAGATAAACTTTGGTAGCTTTGGTATTTGGTAATATTTGGTATAAGCAAAACAAATTCTTATTGGCGCGTCAGAATGGCAACGTGGCAGCTCGCAGCGGTTGTCATGCGAAGTTTCTATGATTTCGCGCTCCCTCCCGCGCCGCGCTTTTCATACCTACCGGGCCGGGGCCGGTTTGCAATCTCTAGTGTCTAGTCGTGTTTATTTTGTCATCAGAATTCGGTTATAGTGATACCAACTTATCTGTTCAAGCTGCGGCGTCAAACAAGACAACTGTGTGGACTCAGTATTGCATTATATTGGAGAACGATTTATCCGTCAATTTGTTTTTTCTCATTGCTTGTTTATTAAAGAGCAATCTTCTGTTAAAAAAAACCGGACAAGTGCGAGTCAGACTCGCCCATCGAGGATTCCGTACAAACTCGTTGATAAAATGGGGAATTTATATATTTTTAGGGTTCCGTACCTCAAACGGAAAAACGAAACCCTTATAGGATCACATTGTTGTCCGTCTGCAGAGAGAAAAAACAAACTTCTCAGTTTTCATAAAAAAAGTTACAGCCGAATATGTCGCAAAAAACGCATATTTCGACACTCGCAAGGGAATTAAAACCTATGGGGTACTTCCCGTTGACCTATAACTGTGAAATTAGGCAAGAAGCATTGTCATACATAAAGGAAAAAATTCGAAAACTGTACATTTTTACTTTAATCACAAAAAAATGAGACTTGCGATTTAAATATTGCAAGATCAATCAACATGTTCATTGTATTAAACAAGTAGCTTTATTCTTATTCTGCACATAGTGAAGTGCAACTACGGAACCCTACTCTGCGCGTGGTCCAACATGCACTTGACCAATTTTATCCATTACTACTCGCGTGCACCCGCCGGGCACAGTTAGATATCATGAAATGATCTTGTGTTTAATAGTATTTTTTTAAACTGTTAAACGGCTCTGGATTTTGAGTCCTTTGAGCCAGTGTTTAATAGTAGTATTTCTAGTATTACCAGTATGAAAACGTTACAACATTTCAGTTCATTAATAGAATAAGTAAACTAGCGGTATGCGGGTTTTATGGCGCGAGGTAATATATGGCACGCCACGATGACCAGCGCTTGCTGAATTGCGCCAACCTGAGAGATATTAGTGTTCATGTTGGCAACACTAGGTACTAGAGATGGACTGTCACGTTGGTATTAATTTATAATCGATTATAATACACTTTAATTCTGTGAACAGTAGACTTCGCGAGCACAATTTGGAATAAATATTGTTGCAAGTCTGTGTTCGTGAGGTCTAATGCTCATATTCTAAATTATTATTCAAAATCGAGTAGGTATTTAATGTGTTTGTCAAATGTTATAAAATCAAGGTAGCGGCTTATCAAACTTTCCCTGTTCTTAGCCGAAATTTCTGAACCTTGCCAGGACAATCTTTTGCCTGATTTTGCTAATTTTTACCCGACTGCGTTAGAAGGAGAGTTATGTTTTTTGAGTGTATGCATGTTTGTAAGTGATCGCCTACAGCCTAAACGGCGTGACCGATTTTGATGATCGAGGTATCGTTAGATTCGTCTTCACTTTCTGAGTGTTATAAGATTATTTTTTTGTAATAATAATAATATATCTGTCTCAAAAATAAAAAAAATGCAATATCCGGAACCTCCAACGAATTTTTTTCTTGATAAACAGGTGATTTTACTAGAATTATTCAAAACAATACTCATTTATAATCTTTTACAGCGATTTTACGCATACTTACTCACAAAACACGTACACTTGGCAGTGTTTCAAGCATAAGGAAATCTCAAATTAGACTGCAATAACTGCTTTTCTGCAATCGGGTACCAATTTTGTTTTTCTTTTAATTTTTCGCTCCCTTAGACGAGTCGGGCCAAATTTATCCGAACAAGCGTTACATAGCCGAGTGTGACGGTTAAGTTTCATTCAATACCCACAAAGTAGTGCGCAATGCGTCTAAAGAAGCTTTTACTTAAATAAAAATAAAGATACAAATGTGAAATTTATAAAACCCCTCATTTTGAGGTGGCAGTTAAAAGGCCATTGATCATTCACTTTATTTCTATAATCAATCATTTACAGTCTTGATTTCTTCTCAAATTAATTTTGTGTTTGTCCCGAGACGCTGTTTTGTCATTCTTTTGGAAGGACCTTTCCCCATTTATCTTTGAAATATATTTATTTGTTTACTTTTGACTTCGGAATTCATTCGTTTGAATAAAGGCTATATTTGTTTATAAAAATATGATCTAAGTATGCGACTGCGTAAGAAGGAGGGTTATGTTATTCGATTAATGCGTTCTTTTGTAATCTCCAACTTTTCGTAATAAATAAGTGATTATACATATTTTTTTTAATGCGGATTTAAATCTTTTACTGCAATTTTGCGCATACTTTCTCAAAAAAAAAACCTACTTAACAGCACATTAAGCGTAACGAAATGCAGTACCGATGCCAAAACGAAAATACTGACTTAAATATAAATAGGACATACCTAATTGTATTTTACTGTATAATTGTATTTTGTTATTTTATTATTATTTTTATTGGAATTTCATTTGACATTTAATTGATTATTTTAGAGTGCATAGATTATATTATTGTTTTGGACATTTTAGCTGCAATTTGGATATCAAGTGATTTTGAAATTTTAATTTTTGAAGTACATATATTAATACATGTTATAAGTTTTATAGGTCAATCAGTAGTCTGAAATAAATGAATTTGAATTTGAATTTGAAATGAGTTAAACCACAAAACCCCCTTTTCTGCGGTCCGTACCGTTTTTTCGTTTCTTTTTTCTTTTTGAGATACGGAACCCTAAAAAAGAATTGTTGAATTCGGGTATTATTTTTTCTCCTATTGTAATGAAGAACGTGTAATTTGCTGGAAAAGATCGTGCGAAAAAGCTCTGTTAAAAGTTGCTTCACTTAGCTAGGGTGACTCGCATTGTATGCGTAAGTATGCACTTTTACTTTTTACTTTTATGTCAGAATATATATTTTAAATGCGATCAATATAACTCGCAGTCTCGATTATCCAGTTGTCGGGCCATCGAAACCAAGCTTACGCTGCATTATCTCTCGTCCCAGTAATTTTGTGCGAATCGAAACGAATGATTGTGAACGCATGACTACACACCAAATAATGTAATAATTCATAGAGATACGTAGGGGTAGATAATATTTCTTCATTGTCTCCTCGTGGCCAGGGATAAGTAACTTCGCCCGTTAGTGGAGTGCTATTGAAAAATGATATTATATCATCGGACATCTGACCTAGTTAGTACCATTGTTTTCTGTCTTCCGGTGAAGCTATAGATTTTATTCTCTTATATCTTATACTTATATGAGTTAAGTCTTTTGATATTATGGATTGCTACGCTTCGAGGATTTATTTCGGTCTATAGCTTTTATGGTTAGGTTTGATTTTTAATCTATTTCATTCTTCTTCTTTTTTTGTATTGGACCCCGCGGTTAGCGATTTGCCAGTGTCAAGTAGGTATTCAAATATTTTCAAGTTTATTGAATAATAAAAGTTATATAGTCACAGTCTAAGTCACGTCAACAGTCATTTTAAAATTTGAGTCTTGCCTCGGTAAAGTGATGGCGACTTTACTAGAAGCTTCTATGGTGTTTTGTGGACAACGTAAAATGACACGTTTCACTGCTTCATTACACTCACGTACTTGATTGAACACAAAACACCACCATTTTTATCGCATAAAACATAGCATGTTCCCACCAAAACACATTTCATTTTTCTATGGGTAGCGTTGATTATTTTTTTGTTATTAGGATATATTAATCGCATGATTAGTCAAAACATTTAGAAATGAAAGTTGAATTTGTAAAATGTTGAGCTTGGAAAAAGTGTACTAGGGCAACTTTTACACGTCACAACGGAGAGCTTGAGATGAACAAAAAATAAAATGATAAAAAATATAAAAACAACATCAATTACAAAAATATTGAAATTAGTTCAACATTTCCAATAAAACCATAAAATTAATTATACCTACATACATTATTAAATTACTTCCTAGAATAATGACTTGCAGTTCAGGGATTTGCGGAAAATTGGCGTTTATGTAAGTGATGGACTGATCCCTTGTCCAGTTAAGGCAAGCTGGGGGTCAGGGTTCTCATTTAGCCCCAGGGAAACATCGAGTCTGCGGTGACACAACTCACATAACCCTCGTTCTTGTGCAGTCGGATGAAACACCATCGATTCGATGAATGAATACCTTATATAGGGATTGTGACAAATAACTGAGTAATATTTATTTTTTGTATGTTTCTCGTTTTATTTTATATATCGTCACTTTAGTGCTTGTTTAAAACAAATACCATTGGTAAAATTTTACAGGAGAAGAGTTTTTTGTTCTATTTTATTTAAAAAGCTATATTTGTAAGGCTTAAAAGTCTTTTTAGGGTTCCGTACCTCAATAGGAAAAAACGAAATCCTTTAGGATCACTTTGTTGTCCGTCTGTCCGTCCGGCCGTCTGTCCGTCCGTCCGTCCGTCCGGGTGTCACCTTTATCTCGGGAACGCGTTGAGGTATCGAGTTGAAATTAAAACCATATACGCAAATGCATAGTATCTTGCTGCAGAAAGAAAAAATAAATTTTCTCAATTTTCGTAAAAAAAGTAACAGCCGAATATGTCGTAAAAAACTCACATTTCGACACTCACAAGGGAAACAAACCTTTGGGGTACTTTCCGTTGACCTAGAACTCTGAAATTTGGCAAGAAGCATTGTGTTAGAGTACACATATAGGAAAAAATCCGAAAACCGGACATTTTTAATTTAATCACAAAAAAATTGTATCGTTATGCAAGGAATGAGTGTCGAAATTTTAAAGTGAATTAACCGTATCATGTGGGGTATCATAATAATATGAAAGAGCTTAATTAGCATTAGTTAAAACAGGTTTTTAAATATTTATACGATGTATATTTTTCGGTATAAGAAGGAAAAAAAAATGATTTCCCCCTTTTATTTACTAGTTAGTACGGAACCCTCGGTGGGCGAGTCTGACTAGCACTTGTCCGGTTTTTATACATGAGCTAGATACAAATTTTATTTACTAGTTAGTACGGAACCCTCGGTGGGCGAGTCTGACTAGCACTTGTCCGGTTTTTATACATGAGCTAGATACAAATCGATTGTAATATTTTTTCTATAGATCTAATGAATGTATCTTATTTTACAGTTTTTATATGGAGGTGGAACAAACATGCACAAAAATAATTTCGAATGTGGACTTGTGGCTGTGACTTGTGACCACATTGCAGATTTGACCAAGTGACTGATTATTTTTTCGTGCTTGTTTGATACAAGTGCTAAATGTATAATTTCTCATCTTTTGGTAAAAAAATCAAGAACCTTTAAACCAGGCTATGTACAAAGTTTAACGCAAAGTCAAAGTTACCCACATAGACAGTATCGGGATCTTTGATGTAGTATTGATTAGGGTTCAAAGCGTTTGAAAGCGTCAGCATGCGTCACACACAAGCACAGAGAGCATCACAAGAAGGTTGTGCCGCTACATCCGGATAAACACCTTGCTGGAGAATACAAATATTTGTCGAAAGCACATGTTTGCCTTAGCTGCTAGCTGCCAGGGTTGATACGGACACAACATTGCGAGAAAAAAACAGGAACAAGTATAAATATGAACAAAAAAAATACCCGACTGCATAAGAAATTACGTTAGTTACGATAAGACATTGAGTGTACGTTTTAACAAGAAAGTATGAGTAAAGTAGCTGTAAAATACATTCAAATTAGTATTATTTAGAATGTCTTTAAACATGAAAACACTTCGTTGGAGATCATGAATAAGTGCAATAATTGTTTTTTTGCAATAATCAAATCATATTATTATTCAAAAAAAATTGATTATGACAGTCGAGAAGTAAAGACGAATATAACAACGGCTCCTTCTTTTTGGAAGTTGGTTAAAAATTTATCGCGTGTTAAGTTACAGATGAAAAATGTAGTGGTCTATACTATCCGTCTTACTTAGAAACGCATGTTAAAATCTTATCCACTTAGTAAGGACTTGTCACTTTCTGTCAGACGGGAACTGTCGCGCGCAAAAACGGAACAAAACACTGATAACGTAAACTGAAATAGACGTGAGTAGCCCGTGTGTTCAAAATAAAAACAGTGATTAAATAAAATGTCATTATTCAACGTTTATAAGTAAGACGGTATACTGTAGTCTTTCTTCTTCTTTTCTGTATTGGACACACGCGTTTAGTGATATTCGCCATTGTCAATTTTTGAGATTTCTTCGTTTCTTGAATAATACAAGTTTATAAATGTTCTAGTCACAATCTCCGCCCCCCCCCCCCCCCCCCCACGCACATACAGCCATTATCAGGTTAGAGTCCAGCTTCAGTAAAACTGCTGGCGACTTTAGTTGAATAAGCCCATTCAGTGAAAAGACTCGTTTTACCGCTTTATTTGACTTGACCACACACTTGATCGAACACTTAACAAATATTACACCACCATTTTTATTAATTAACGAAATATCACTAATTTAGGAAAATAAACCAAAGCGACAACATGATTACATGAAATTCCCGCCAGAAACTCTTTGTTTATATTCTCTTTGCTCTCTGTAAAGCTTTTACAGCACTATACAGTGCAGTAAAGTGTTTCTTTTTAATTTCTTGATGGCCAGTTTGCAAGGAGTTTTATGAAGAGCGCTTTGCATGAAAGACATCCCACAGAAAACAACGGAATTAAATTTATATTATTCCGTCGTAACAACAGAGCTTGGGCGACTCGCACCGCGGTTCGAATTGCTCATGGTGCGAAACGACTAAAGACCCGTGCGAAGACAGCGCTGCACTTGAGAGATTTCGTTAATAAACAAGTATCTATGTTAACAGAAAAACAAAATACCCGTTGCAGAAAAGCAGTTTGTGCAGTTACGATTTCGTTGAGCTTGATATACTGTTGAGTGTAATTTTTTTGTGAGAAAGTATGCGTAAAATCGCTGTAGAAGATTATAAATGCATTCATTCATTACAATCATTCTAGTAAAACCACTTGTTTAATAATGAAAAAGTTCGTTGGAGATACGTAAAAAAGGATTAATAAACAAAACATATAAAATATCATGAAATTAAAAGGAAAACTATCACAGCTAAGATAAGCTAAGGGTTTAGTCGATTAACTTAAAAATGTAATTAGACTGAATATTTCATTTAAACAAAGTTTACTCGTATAGTATCAAACAAGAGACCCTGTTTTAAGTTCACATAAATTATGATGTGTAAATACGGAAACCTACATTGCGCGTGTCACGACACGCACTTGGCCATTTTATTAAAACTATACATCCCGGGGTGCGTTTACACTCCGTTGCGATATGTGATATCGGTGAATTGGTTACTTCTAGTTAAGGTGCACTCCATCGTAGACCGCAACGTCGCTTGTCATCAGGCGAGTTGGCGGTCAAGCGCAAACCAATTTCTACATAAAAAAAGTGTGGATCCTCTAAGCTTTAGAGGAGGGTGCAACGGATCGGTTTTACACATAGCACAACGGAATGAAGTAAATTGTTCAGAGCTTCATTCTTTTCTTCAAGATCTGAACGGTTCAGTTCATTCTTATGGTTTATTCCATAGCTCTTCGAGAGCATCTTCTAAAAGCAGCCTCCTTTTGCAATAATGATTTTAATAGTGAAGCGAACTTTTTTTCAATTGCCAATCTAACCAAATTTCGTTTTCTATTATATTTTGTCACCCCTACTAACATGAACGGGAGACGGAATACGAATCGTCGAATCGTGTTGAGAAGCTCATCTAAAAACTAAGCTGGCGTATGAATAATTCATGTGATTGATGCAACCGCACTACTACAATACTGTACTGTGAGAACTCTTGCTTCTAAAATGTAAAGGGTGGGATTATTAGACGCGTAGCTTAGTTGTTGCCCGCACTAGACTTCACGCGAATCTTCTTGACCCCTCAAGAAGATTGACTGAATTCAAACACGACTTCAAAGCGCGCTACACGAGTTGTCGATGTAGCGTAGGCGGTACACGGCACACGACACGGTAACGGTTTACGTACCTACATAGGTAGACGCCCACTTTTTATTGTTTTCGTGTTATTTCTCCCTTTTCAGTGAATTAGATTGTTTTGAAGTCGGTTTATTTATTTTTTAAATTACTTTTATTAAATGATTATTTTTTGTCTTGGTGGTCCAGGTGATTTTTTATAAATTTTGTCAAATTCGATTCAGAAGTTTGGTTTTCATAACATAATAACTGAAAAAAAAAAACATCCAAGTAAACGATTAGCGTTTTTTGAAATCGGTTTTTTTTCAGATTTTTAAACTGTTTTTATTATAAGTTTTTATCTTAATTAATAAAATTATATATTTAAATTTTATAAATTTAATCTATTAACTTTTATATACTGGACCGAATTCAATGAAACAAATGGTTATCCTTTTACATCCCCCATCTGTTACGAAAAAAGGTATTTGATGGATTCCAGTCCGGAAACTTTTTTGGGCTGTATATTATGATATCATTTTGTTATCAAGAGTTTTACGACAAAAATACTATTTAGAATTAGTGTTCTTGAGTGAGTATAGAGATGCAAAAAGTGTGCTTCTATATTCTAATTTTTATTAGAATCGGACTAAATTTGTAGATTTGGAAAATCAATTACTCAATTAGGTGAGTAATTGATTTCCAAATTTCCACTTCCAGAAAAAGAAGAGAAGAAATGGAAGCATTTCTTCCCTTCTTTTTCTTTTTTGAAGTAAAAACTTCTTTAGCGGCGTTGTGTATTTTTGGGATCGGTAAAAAATGGTTAGCTCGCGTCTGATCGTCAGATCGTAAGACTGACAGTCTGAAACCTATTCTAACGTTCTGCAGTTAAAGTTCATTATTGTATGTACAAGTTTGTTTTTCTAGCATGACGTCATTATTTTAGTCAGAAACCTATTCTAACGTTCTGCATTTAAAGTTCATTATTGTATGTACAAGTTTGTCCTTCTAGCATGACGTCATTTCGTTGCGCGGAATGCTTATTTTCGACACATGCACATAAGACTTGTTAGCTCAATAGGTTAGAGCACCGATATAAATTTCAATTTGTCAATCGGAGGGCGGAGGTTCAAATCCTTCACGAGTCTGTCTTTTTCCTATTTTATTTTTTAGTTTTCACTTCTGCCGGCACTCCCGGAGTTCAACCCGTTGTTATTTTTATTTGAAAAATTGAGCTCCGAAGGCTCCAGGATCCGTGCCTTTTATAAAATAATACATTTTATTTCTCTGCAATGTGAGCATGCACTAGATAAGCCTAACCACTAAACCCGTTTTGACAATCCTCAAATTATGTAGTCATACTTTTCTAAATGAACGAATATATTTTTGTGACATAATCTTTTTACATGTCTTCAAATGAAAACATGCGCATTAAAATTGTTTAGTAGTATACAATTTACAAATAAAGATACGTTAGTATTATAAAAAACAGGACAAGTGCGAGTAAGACTCGCCCACCTAGGTTCCGTACAAACTAATAGATAAACGGGGGAAATCAAATATTTTTTTATTTTCCTTCATAAACCGAAAAATATACATCGTAAAAATATTTGAAAACCTGTTTTAGCATATGCTACCTACTGAAGCTCTTTCATATGATACCCCACATGATACGGTTAATTCACTTTAAAATTTAGACCTTCATTCCTTGACTCTATTTTTTTGTGATTAAATTAAAAATGTCCAGTTTTCGATTTTTTTTATATGTGTTACTCTAAAATAATGCTTCTTTCCAAATTTCATTGTTCTAGTTCAACGGGAAGTACCCCATAGGTTTAGATTCCCTTGTGAGTGTCGAAATGTGCGTTTTTTACGATATATTCGGCTGTAACTTTTTTTTTACAAAATACTTAGAAATTTTATTTTTCTTTCTGCAGCAAGATACTATGCATTTGCGTATGTAGTTTTAATTTCAACTCGATACCTTCACGCGTTCCCAAGATAAAGGTCTTGACACCCGACGGACGGACAGACGTACAACAAAGTGATCCTATAAGGGTTCCGTTTTTTCCTATCGAGGTACGGAACCCTAAAAACGAAAGTATTGTCACACTGTCTGACCTACGAGTATATGTCTCTACTTCCATTTTATGGCTGAATCTATCGTTTTGCATCACTACACGGGACACTACCTACTATTAACTCTATATTTACATGTATATAGGTATAATTATTACAAAAAATGTGATTGTTTTAAGACAGGCAAGTGCTTTTATAACTACAAAAAAACAATATACACACTCGACTAACTAAACTACTACACATAAAAGCGTATCGATTACCCCAGACCGATAAAGGTCTAAAGACAATCCAAATGCTCAAATTCACTACCAGTTGGCAGCGTACCCAGTATGCTGTTGCCATGTATCAGGAAGATGAGAGTGTGATTCACCCTTTCATGAAAATATTTCCTCTCCGAAAGCAACAATTTTCCAAATGATTAAGGATCGGAAAGTGTGATGACTATAAATTAATGGGGTACAAGTAGACAAGCTTATATTATTATAATTACGAAGTTCCAAACATAATAACAATAAAATTTTAAATAAATTTCATCTAAATAAATTACAAGCATAATTTTATGCTCGAAGATAAATTATACGCAGAGGTGGCGAGGTGAAAATTCCAATTAGTTTTCCAGGATTAGTATCTCGCATACACTTAGAGGATTCATTTAATACACAATCCTGCGTTATGTAGAAAGCCACAAGCTTACGACTGTTTCATTATACGAAATATCTACCTAATATTTCACGGCGTAACAAATTTTAAGACATCTGCTGAAAAGTTAGAGCCGAAAAAAAATACAGTAATATTTTTTCTTGCAAAACTTGTACAATAAATCTTTGGGCCAAACGTTCTGTGTAAGTTCTGAAAATAAACGGCAGAGGGCGCTGCGGGGGCCTCTACGCACAGTCGTAGACCCTCGGTCGTAGCCGCTTCACGTAGCCGCGTAGCGCTGTAACGCCCGGTAGGTTACGGCTCGCGTCGCAGACCGTTATCAGTGAATCAGTGCGGAACCTGTAAAAAAATTATACATAGGAATATTTTAGTGTCTAAATATAAGTGTTACATAAGATAAGTAAAATATAATATTATATACTGACACGGGACAAAACTTTGAGGAAACTTATTCGTGAATTTGAGTGGTCTTTCTGAGTGAGAAAAAGTTGTGCTTAATTTGATTTTAACAAGAATTTTAGTGATTTATAAATACCTGACGAGGTAAGTGGACAGAAGTTATTTAATTATGAGTAACCGTTGAAGTTTTAATTGGTAAAATTGAAGATAATTACTAAAGTTTAACTACGAATGACAAGCTTTTGATAAAGTGAAGGATTTGGTTACAATAAAATGCTACAGTTTTCAATTACTAAATTTGAGACACTTGTGCTTTTGAAAAAGTTACTTTAAAGGCGTTTTTTCTGTGATATATTTTTTCACAAGCAACAATGACTCAAGTATAAATGTAATACAAGTAATTATTTAATTAATTTCATCATCATAATTATCATCATCTCAGCCAAAAGAAGTCCACCGCTCGATATAGGCCTCCTCCATGTACTTCCAAAAAGACCGATGATGATGATTAAATGATGATTTACAACGCTATAAATAATTTAATAAAAATTTAAATTAAGAGCAAAAGGAATGAAAAGGCTAGACTAAATAGATATTTTCTATATCGATGAGCTCCACCCTCGGCTACACCGAATGCTTAACAGCAGGCGAGTTGGCGGTCAATAGTTATTTTTTTAAGAAAACAATAACATAATGAATCATATATTATCATCATTTTGACGTATTTGTAAACAAAAATGAACATAGAAATGTGTTACGGTTATCATGATAAATTTCTTTATCAGTAAATATTAGCAACAAACAATGTTGTAATTATGCTGTATTCACGAAATTATATATTAGTCTAGTAAAACTAAATCCGTTTGTATGGAGCAGATCACAGTATATGAAACTGGGGGGATTCTTTGAAATTATGATAGGAAAATAACTAAAAATAATAGATCAACAATAATCCCCGATTTATAGACTAGCTGCGTTCTGCGGTTTCAGTCGCGTAGATGAAAAACGGTGATGATTATGATGATGATAAGTAGCTTATGTCCGTCTCCAGTTCCAAAGCTATCTCTATACTAATTTTCATAATGATCGGTTCAGCCGTTTGAGTGTGTAAAGGTAACAAAATTAGCTTTTATAATATCATTATGAAATTGTGTCAAATGTATTTCAAAACACCAGTACATCCATTTAAATAACAATACACTTAGTTGTCTTTTATGTTGTCACAAATCTTATTTTTACTACACTATATCCTTTAATCAAGGTAATGAATAAGTAATTTAGGAACTTGCGGCCTCAATTTCATCGTAGCTCAAAATGATCCCATTTCAAGCTAAAAAGGGAAAATCTTCTTATTTACAAACCTTTTTACTTAAGAGGAAAATAGATTAATTTTTAGCAGCGATTTTGATGTTTTTTTTTTTAATTATTACATTGTAACACTTTTAGAAAAACGTAAAATTATTCAAAATAGTGAGAATTACCTTTTTCTTCTAATCTTTAGAGATAAAAAGAGATGGAATAATCATATTACGGCTTCTTATCTTCTATGTTCGTTAGTTATACAACTGTCTAGTTACATATGTCAATCATTGCATGGACACACATTACGTTCGTAAAATTATTTAGAAAAATATGACATAAAATTTATAAAAAAGTAGGATAAAATCGATAGTAAAATCATCATCAAAAGAAAAATATAATAGTCGAACAATTTAAGTAATGTACATTTAATTACGAAAAATTTCGTGCAAATGCATTTCATTAAAACTATATAAACTCATATGTTCATAGTATCAGACAACAGTACTATTTTAAGTTGATTATTTTATTTTAAGACAATTTTAAGTTAATATTGACATTTTTATTTACATCATATACCTATTATTGTTTATTTTTACATTGACATTCTAACCAATTGTTACAATGTAACTCTTGATGACATTTTGTACAATTATTAAGGATGCCGCTAGCAAAAAGCGGGAGAAATACGCGGCAATGGAGCTACAATATTATTTTGTACCCATCGCCGTTGAAACCATGGGCAGTTGGGGAGCGGATGCCAAAGGCCTCGTCAGTGAAATTGGCCGAAGACTGAAGGACAATAGTGGTGACTCCCGTTCTGCTTCGTTCCTGGTGCAAAGGTTGGCTATTGCCATACAGCGTGGCAATGCTGCTTGCGTTGTGGGCACCTTTCCACCAAGGTCGATGCAGGATGGGTTTCAATTGTCGAAATTTTAATTTTAATTGATTACTTTTTTACATGCTTTTAAAATTGTTAGTTACATTAATCATATTATGATTTTTTTTTCTTTTTTTAAAACATTTCACTAGTTTGGTTAATAGATAAATTAAATAGTTATATTGTTTATTATTAATTATTTATTCTTTCGATTTTATTTTTGACGTATACCTGTAGTATGAATAAACGAATATGAATAAGTTCATATAAATTGTGATGTGCATTGTGTAACTACGGAAACCTACTTTGTGCGTAGTCCGACACGCACTTAACCGGTCTTTGTTACATTTTTGTTGACTCAGTGAGCGAAGTAAGCAAGTTTCTACATAGGTATATAATGATGTATAAGATTAACATAAAAAAGTATCAATTTTCATATAAGTTGGGTGTCTTTCGCATTCGGAGTGCAGTAAAACTCGGGAACTCCTTCAAACTGCGATGAATTCCAACTTAATTGGAGATTTATGCGGGTGTTTGCGAAATATCTTGCACATCTGCTAAATAGTAATTTTTTACTAAGTACAATTTTGCAAATCTCGTCAAATTTACTACTATACTTCTTGTAAGTTGAAAGTATACGACCAGTGTATACATGTTACTGGTGATGACATTGGTACCGAAACGTGGTCGTTAACTAAGAGCCTTAGAAGAAAGATTAATGTCATCCAATGATCTATAAGTCTAAGATCTATAAGTTTCCGGCAGCCTAGTCGGGAGACCGCCTGACTTGCGATCCGCAAGTCCTGGGTTCGAATCCCGCGGCACGCACCTGTTTTTTCGAAGTTATGCGCGTATTGTTGATTGCCGCCAACTTCAAACGGTGAAGGAAAACATCGTGAGGAAACCTACATGTCTGAGAGTTCTCAATGATCTTGAAGACGTGTGAAGTCTGCCAACCCGCACTTGGCCAGCGTGGCAGACTATGGCCTAACCCTTCTCACAGTGACAAGATGGCCCGTTCCCAGCAGTGGGACAGTTTGTACAAACAGGGCTGATAAAAAAAAAATTATCTATGAAGAGAGAGTGATACGTTCGAAAGTCTCTGCATGAGATCGAATAACTAACAAGGACAACCGCATGTCAACGAAAATCGCCAACATAGCACTGCGGATTAGCAAGGAAGTGGCAGCGGGCAGGGCACAAAGCACGTAGAACTAAAAAAAATTTATATATAATATAACGTAATAGTGAACTGTTGGCTTTAATGATCATTTTCTCCTGACATACACATGGATACTGTAAAATTGACGAAAGCCAGTACCTGATATTAAATCACTAATTATGTATTTTTTATTATTATACTCTTTATTCAATTTATATCTTAAATCTAAGTTTTTTACAATAGAAATACAAAAATATAAATATTATAAAAAACTTAAACCTAGGGTGCCGCCGGCAGCGGGGCGGGGCTCAAGCTGCCGGCGGTAGGGGCTACAGAGAAAGGAACCTCCTGACAATACATGCCGTGTCTAGGATGACTGCCTTCTGTATCCGACCCTTAACCCAACCATCGAGCGAGAGCCTCTTGAGATGTTGGTCGAGGCTCTTCGCTATGACACCGTTCACCGAAACGACTATCGGGACAATGATCGTCGAGTCAACATCCCACATGGCGGTTATCTCGTGAGCCAAGTCAAGGTACTTGCTGAGCTTGTCCTTCTCGGCCTTCACGAGATTCTCATCATGTGGGATGGTGATGTCGACGAGCACAGCCCGGCGCTGAGATCGATCTACGATCACGATATCAGGCTTATTGGCAACAATAGTCCTGTCCGTGATTATAGAACGATCCCAGTAGAGCAAAGCACGGCTATTTTCGAGAACTGGCGCTTATTATTATTATTATTTTCATATGACATAAAATATACTTAAGTCTAATTTCCATTTGACATTAATTTTACTATTATCAATTCTAATTTAATATTATTTAAGTATGTCATACTGATTCAATATCAAATATTTGCACATCAGAAATGAGCGAATGTAATGGAAAATTGTAATTAATTTCTAAGACCTTGTTTACCTGCATTCTTGCAAATAAATTTCATTTTACTAAAAAAGAAAACTGATGGCCGATGTATATGTATACCTACCCGAAGAAATTTCATCAAAATTTACAATTTATTGAATCAAGCGTTACTTTGCGGAAATTCATATTCACAAACTTAAATCTGACTTCTATATGTGGTATCTCTTCTATACGAATAGTTGGAATGAATATTTTTTTTTGTCATCTACCCCATCGTGCGGGGTACCATTGTATAGGTTATTAAAAAACAGGGGTATGCGAAAACCATTTTTCAATGTAGGCATTCGTTTTCGAAATATTCATTTTTGAAGTGATAATTTTTATAGAGTCAAGTGTTCCCCCATACCGGCTAAGCGGTTGACTTTGGAGATGTGAAAATATTCATGCTAGTAACATATATGATGAAATTAAAAGGAAAACTATCACAGCCATGTAGGCCTTACAAATTAACGAGTAATAGCCTATGAACTTACAAATATAGGTACTAACAAATGTAAGAAATGAATGTCTCGTGTAAATTTAATTTTAATTACCATGAGTTAACTCGTTTGTTCATAGTAACAGTAGAGTAGTAGAGTCTCTGTTTTAAATTCACATAAATTGTGATGTGCAACTACGGAACCCAAACAATGCGCATGGCATGACACGCACTTGGCCGATTATTTTCCATGGCAACATTATGTTTCTAGATTAGGTCGCTCAAAAACAAAGGGATCGTCTAACCAAGTCTACGTTATTACGTCATCCTATTCACATGACAATGTCTATACCTATAGTCTGGGGTGAGGTTAGGGGCGAGCCATCAATAATATCATCCACCTATCAGTCAATCGGTTTCGCTTCATAAATCCGAACTATAATTGACTATATTGCGTACAGAACAAAGCCATTTCGGTTATGAGACTATCCGAGGCAGGCGATTTGTTTTGCTGGTAAATAATACAACACAATATGTGTATTTGTGTGTATTATGTCAAGAGGACGTGGGTATAATGTGGTATAATAATACATCATTTGACGCTATGTTGCTGGTTTAGCAAATTTTTAGACTTCCTTATTAAGGGTGCGAATAGACTCGAATTCATGAGGCTATGGTCTCTGCCGTACACTTAAACAGTTGAAAATTGGCAGACTTGTAGGGTTTACGTTGAGGTAAATCTACAAATACTAATAACTGGCCAAGGGCGAGACAAGCTTGCGTAAATAATTTTTGAAATAATTTTATAGTTTAAAAAACAGAAACAACCGACTTCAAAGTACGCTATTTCGTTACTTGTAATATTAGAAAGGATTAGGATACATAAAGTTCATATCATCACGTTCAGTCGGGTAATAATTAAACAAAACGCTCAATCGTCGAAGTAACTCTATTTTCACCTTATACACATTGGATGAGGAGTAAGGTTTTACTTTTACTAAATCCTTCACGGTTGTAAACTTTTTAAAGAAACCTTTCTTCACCCGCCCGCTTTTTTTTCTCAAGAGTGAGATTTGTCATTGAATGTCAAATGTTTGGTCTTCGAAGATTAGAAAATGTGCAGATGTTTATACAATAATCACATATAGGATAACATTTGACACTTTTGCAAAGGAAAACATGTCGGTGGAACTCTGCGATTCTATAATCTGACTCACTTCACTCAGGAATACAATGAAAATTTTAATTTTTAGATATTATTCAAAAAGTAATAAAGCAATGTCCATAAAATAATTATGGGACCAACTTGGAAGCTTTCTCTATATGTCAATTTAAGAAACACAAAAATTGATTCACGAATGACGGAGTAATCGGTGAACAAACATACAAAAATGAGAAATTATTGTGCGAGACAAAAATTCCTTGTTAATTCACCAGAAAAAGAAACGAAAAATGACAAGTGAACGTTTGTTGACAGTTGGTGTCATGTGACATTAACTTAAAATAGAGTAATGGTAATATTTCTCTTTTATCTTCTAAAGGTTGTCTGGAAGAGATCGCTATTAGCGATAAGGCCGCCTTTTGTACCTTTCTTACGCCCTAATCATTATACTATGTCATTATACTATGGTGTCAATAAAGTATTTTTGTATTGTATTGTATTGTAATGGGTAGTTCTTTGGATAAAAAAATAGAAGTATTTGAACGCCTAGGGATTCAGGCCTACTGTATTATAGACAATAATTATGAAAAGTTGCTGATGTTGACGTTGTTGATGAGTATATTCTTAGATATAAAGCTCATTTCCAACCGACTTCCAAAAGGAGGAGGTTCTCAAATCGACTGTATTTTTTAAAATGTTTGTTACCTCATAACTTTCGACTGGGAGAACCGATTTTAATGATTCTTTTTTATTTGAAAGCTGGCGCTTCCTGTGTGGTCCCATTTAAATTTAGCCCAGTTCTGACAATGGCATCCATGAGAAGTCGGTTGCTTCAATTTTTTAAACTATAATTATGTTAAGTAATTAGTCCTTTGTTCATGTGTCATGCTTAAGAGTACGGAAGCGTCGGTGTGCGAGTGAAGCTCGTACTTAGCCGGATTTATTTCGAGTGTGGTACGACGTTTGACGAACTACTTTTTGTCAGGGGGCGCGGTCTACAAACTGTGACAAAACAAAATATCTGCCCAACTCTATAACAAGTAAGTTACGCTTATTTTACGCCTGATAAATATGATGTTGACTGTACGTTTGCGCGAGAAAATATGCGTAAAGCTGCTGTGAAATGCTTTTAATCGACTTCAAAAAGTAGAAAGTTCTTAATTCGGTTGTATTTTTTTACGTTTGTTACCGCAAATCGCCGTTATAACTCATATATATATACCAATTAAAAAGAGTATTTATTTATTAAAAAAAAACATACTTCCTGATTAGTCCAATAGAAATTTGTTCAAAATCGGTTTAGTAGTTTGTTTAAAAAAATAAAATAACTAAAATATGTCATTAGTGTAAACGAAATGACGTACCTACATATTTTGAAGTCGGTTGTTTAATTTTTTTTACAATTATAATCTTTAAATGAGAATTGTATAAAGTAATTCTATTAAAATCATGTATTTGTAACAGAATGTTACAAAAAAGTATAATTTCAGGGTTCAGCAGTAAACAAGGAACCCTTTTAGTTTCGCCTTGTTTGTTTGTGTCTGTCTTTTTGTCCGTAGCTTTGTTCAAAGACTATTAGTACTAGAAAATTGTGATTTGGTATGATGTGGACGTGTGCGAAAACTATTTAGGAATCGGTTTACAAAATATAAAGTTTTGAAGTGATAATTTTTGTTGTCTAAACGATTGACTTTGGAGATAAGAAAAAATTATGCTATTAGCATATACGAAGAAATGAAGAAAAAAATGTCACGGCGGAATAATAGTAGATTACACAGACATAGGTAGATTATGTATGTAGATTATGTGATAAAAAATTATGTACTTAGAGAAGTAAAATAAAAAAAAATGTGCAAATTTCATTTAAACTGACATAAGTTAACTCGTAGTTCATAGTATCCAACATAATACCATTCACATATATTATGATGTGCAACTACGGAACCCTACAGCGCAACCACACACGCACTTGGCTGATTTTATCTACTGCCTAAGCCTAGGCAGCTCTCAGAATCTCAGATAACATTTTAACTAAATTTTAATTAACTAGCAACACCTGAACATAATTACATTTAATTACTACAGAGATCTCGTGAAGTAATTATCTGCTAGATAATCATAAAATTCTACTAAAATATTTAATCTTATGCTTTGAATTTCGACTAATTTTTTAACGAAACAATTTTTATTAAAAATTTAGTATGAATGCGAAACAAGTACTTATGAATTAAAATTGTTTTTATTTGAGATGTTATTTATATCATTACTGAGTGAGACATGCGAGCAAAGGTCTCATCAACTAGCAAAATGTTCTTCCTTATGTCCGGAAGTTTGTTGATTCAGGTGCAGGTTGTATTTTTCAACCAATCTTTATGAAACTTCGTTAGAATTTACAATTTTATAGTTTTCTTTTGTCATCTGAATAGAATAATGTCATAATTACCTACAAAAAATATTTGTGATTATTTTTTTGACATGCAGTACATTGCATGACACGAGGCAATAGTCAAGCATATTTCCAATGCTGTGCTGTGAGTGTCAACTTTTTAAAATTCTTATGGTACAAATAAAAAAGGCGTTTTAGTATTGTAATTTAAAAAAATAATTAAAGGTCGACTGAAGGACAAATATTTTTTTAATTTTTGTAATAATACACACCATCTCATCATTTTTAGATCCCAAAGTAAAGAAACATGATTTAGACACCAACATATAATCTCAACATCTTACATTTTTCTTTACCCTAATATAGTTTAAATAATTATTCAAATCGGGTTATAAATGACTAAGTAAGTAAAAAGTTAGTATAGACTGAGTGGCCAGCCCTATTGTCAGAGTTTTTAAGCCGCCGAAAGGACTGAGCCATGCGAAAAAATATATAGCCGAAATATAAACCGCCTTTTTAAAGTCGGTAAAAGTTGATTACTAAACTCAGATATGTCACAAATCTGTCCTTTCCATTTGACATCCAATGATTTCCCTCGGTAGTTATAACTAAGCCACGAACAAAACTTACTTGAAACTCCCAACTAAGTTACCTTAAAACTGAAGATAGCATTAACTTAAACTAAGAATCGAGGAGTTAGTTCTAAAGAACATAGAACTAAGCAAAACTAGAGAATTCTTGATAACTTACATATAGATATTTGTTCAACCCTCGCTTAGTATTGGAAAATGTAATAGAATTTTGTTTTTACTCAACTGCTGTTCAAGTGAAAGGGGTTATGTTTCTCGGACATAATTATATATAAAAGCTGTGCCTCGGAGTTTTTACATGTACTGTGTGAAAAATGGTGATGATTTTTTTTATACAAGAGAGATCTACGATTGACCACCAACTCGCCTGATGTTAAGCGACGGTGTGGCCGAGGATGGAGCTCGTCGATCTAGAAGATATCTATTCACTCTATCCTTGAAAATTCCAAGATTGTAGTTCTCAGGAAACAGAGATGGCGGCCAAGAATTCCATTCTTGAATTTTCATTATGATGAAATGTAATCATTACCACTAAATTTATACCGATTGCTTTAACCGTTTGATATTGAAAGGTGACATACAGAGATACTGTTTTATTTTATCTTTTATAATATTATACTAAAGTTTAGGTGTGTACATAAACGAGTATGCATGTTTGCATATTTCTATATTACGTGCAAAATATTAAAAAAGTGTTAGGCGAATTTTGACATGCGATGTGTCGTTTGCATAGCACAATTTACATAAAATATTCATAAATCATTTTGTGATAAATGGCTTTAAAACTGAAAGATCTGTTTAGAATTTTTGTTTCATCTTAACATAAAATAATTTTTTTAGGTACCTATGTATTAGATTAGGTATGTATTTAATCTACGAAAGGAATTTCCTTGAATTTCACTATTAATGTTTTAAGTTGGTGTACAAAGTAAGTTTTAATACTAAAATTGTATAAATAAGTCCGTCATATTCAAATTTCAAAATTACTTGTCGCAGCAGGGCATGAAAACAAGTTTTTCTAGCTGGTTTCAGAGTATTTTCAGATCTAGTGAGATGAAATATACACGCTTTTATTAGCTTCACCTGGATGCATGTTTGTTTGTAACCCACTCCTTTGGACATGATTTTGACCCACTTCAAACGGTCAGATTTCATTCAAACTTTGTAGACTTATCGAGGACCGATGACAGTACAATAATTTGAAGCGTGTTTTTTATTTTTTTTACTATTTTTAGTCTTCACGGTAAAGAAACTTCCGAATCTAAGACAAGGATTTTTTTATGAGATCATATGTGAAGCCGTTCTTATAAAGAAATTTATATTTATATCATAAAATTCAGATAACGTCATCATCATCATCATCTCAGCTACAAGAAGTTCACTGCTGGACATAGGCTTCCCCCATGGATTATAAAAAGACCGATTGGAACCGGCCTACATCCAGCGTCTTCCTTCCACCTGTATGGGGTATTTCGTCCACCATGTGGCTGGTTTTCCTACGCTGCGCTTGCCGATTTGTAGTCTTCACTCGAGAACTTTTCGCCCCACCGTTTCAACGCGGTTAATAGCTATTTCTCATTATAAAAATTGTCTTAACATTTTTTTTTATTCTGTCATTAATGTCATCATAATCATTACCATTTTTAAGGGATTACCTGAAGGTTGAATTACGTAATTTAACAAAAAAACGCGTCAAATACAAGTTTGTCCCGTACGTCGAAACTTCTTCAAAAGATCCTCATTGCCACACACAGACACACACAACGTAAAAAAATATTATAAGCATAAGTAGCACTAGTATTAGTATATTACATAGTCACATAAATAAATCCCAACAAGTATAAATAATTATAGTTTAAAAAACTGAAGCAACCAACTTCTCATGGATGCCATTGTCAGAACTGGACCAATGGGACCAGACGGGAAGTACCAGCTTCCAAATAAAAAAGAATCATCAAAATCGGTTCACCTAGTCGAAAGTTATGAGGTAACAAATATTTTAAAAAAAACAGACGAACTGTAATCCTCCTCCTTTTTTGAAGTCGGTTGAAACCTGAAAACCCATGACAAATAAAAAACACACACACGCAACTAATACCACAAAGATAAATAAGGAAAAGAAAATCCAAGAACGGTTAGGTACCGCAACATTTTCACAGCGAACAACTTGCATTTTTTTTTATCAGCCCTGTTTGTACAAACTGTCCCACTGCTGGGAACGGGCCATCTCCTCATTGTGAGAAGGGTTAGGCCATAGTCTGCCACGCTGGCCAAGTGCGGGTTGGCAGACTTCACACATCTTCAAGATCATTGAGAACTCTCAGTCATGTATGTTTCCTCACGATGTTTTCCTTCACCGTTTGAAGTTGGCGGCAATCAACAATACGCACATAACTTCGAAAAGACAGAGGTGCGTGCCGCGGGATTCGAACCCAGGACCTGCGGATCGCAAGTCAGACGGTCTCCCGACTAGGCTGCCGGAAACTTGCATTTTACATTTTTATTTCTGCACAAATATTTGTCTGGGTTTTTGTTTGTTGGTTGACCCAGTATTACACAGAAGGATCTAGTTTTTATGGCGCTATGGTGTAGTATTTTTATCCGACTGCGTAAGAAGAAGGGTTAAGTTTTTCGAGTGTATGTATGTTTTTACATGATCACCTACAGCTTTAACGGCTTGACCGATTTTGATGTGCGAAGTGTCGTTTCATTCGTCTTCACTTTCAGTGAGTGTCATACCTATAGGCTATATTTTTTTGTAATATTAACAATACATCTCGAACTTTTTCGTAATAAACAAATTATATTACTATAATTTTCTAAAGAATATGCGTTTATAATTTTTTACAGCGATTTTACGTATACTTTCTCACAAAAAACGTATACTCAACATCGTATCAAGCATAACGAAATCGTATGTTAGTCTGCAAAAACTGTTTTTTACAGTCGTGTATTTTGTATTTACGTATTGCCCATTTGACATTTTTGTATTGACATTTTAAATGATATTGTATTTATATAATGAATATTTTGTAATCCTCAGACATTTGTTTAAGACATTGTTTAAGAATAATTTTTGAATATTGTGAGATAATTGTAATTGGTCTTTTTCCGTTTTTATCTCAATAAACGAATTTATCATTAATTTATTTATCAATTTATCATTTGTTTTTCTTTTAATATAGATACTTGTTGAAGTCTGTTATAAAACACTTAATTTGAGCATCAAGTCGTTGCTATTTTATGGTGCTGTCATATCAGTATCAGTATCAAGGTGGCGGTATTCTTGATATATTTCTTGTTACCGATTTCAAGAAGTAGGCTTAACGATTCACTGTACTTTAAAAAAAACTAACAACTAAAAACTAACTTTAAAAAGTGTTTAAAAAAGTACAGTAATCAACAAAACAAATAAATAATAAAGTACAGTAACAAATAAATATACAGAAATATAAAAAATTTCAAATTATGATACACTCGATTAAGTATACTTGACCAAACCAAACTATATTATTGATTTTAAAACATAATTGCGCATTTTGAAATCGGTTATTTAGTTTTTTTTAACTAAATTATTTTACTGCGCTATCATTTATATAAATAAATAAATATTTGTGGACATTTCACAGAACCCCATCTAGACCAAACTTGAGCAGAGCTGAGCAGAGCTTGTACTATGGAACTAGTTGGCTGATAGAATACACATATATAATACATATATACTTTTTTTTGTAAATATATACTATACATATGATACATTTAAACACCCAGACACAGAACAAACATCCATGTTCATCACACATATGTTTGCTCTGGGTGGGGATCGAACCCACGACCTACAGCTCTGTAGGCAGACAGGTGACAGGTCGCCCTGTCAGATACTTTCTTGTTTACACACGACACCGAAATGTAGTTTCGATTTACCGATCACAGGGTTATTCTGAAAATGTTTGCCGACCAAACGGCAAACATTTTCAGAATAATATTCAAGTGCGTATTCAACCTCTTCTCGAGTCTATTTGATATCTATCTTAGGGAAAACATGTAAGGAATATTTATACATATATTAGGTATGAGAACCTTTTTACTCGACAGTGCAAGAAGGAGGGTTATGTTTTTCGGGTGTATATATTATATGTATGTATTATCCTCCGGCAGCCTCAATCTTACGAAAAATGCGTTGTTTCGTAACCACCAACGAAATTTTTCGCAATAAATATGTGATTTTACGAAAACTTTTCTGAATTTTTATTTTTTATACAAGATAGATCTACGATTGACCACCTACTCGTCTGATGTTAAGCGACGGTGTGGCCGAGGATGGAGCTCGTCGATCTAGAAGATATCTATTCACTCTAGAAATATAAATGCATATTACATTTCTATGACGGTTTAAAAAATCCTACCTTTTTACGTTGTTCACTAGAACGCGTCGATTGTTTCATCTGTCAAGTCGAACAACTTATGTAGATTTCGTTCGAAAACACCTATTCCAACACATTGTAAAATGAACAAATCAAACCTTCTATGATAATATAAATGATAAAAACCTCAGAATATTTTTTGAAGGCAGAAGTTTGTAGTAACATTTTTTAAATCATGTTTTAATCGAAAAAAATACATTTAAAAAATAAGATTAAGAATATTTATTAACCTTGAATAACATACATGTTACAGGTAAGTCAGATTTACACATACGATAAATTAACAAAATTTTATGATATAATAGCATAAATAAAATTATATAATCGATTTAATTTAAATTATAGTATCCAATAATTTTGAATTACATTTGTTTGTTAATATAATGTAACGTAAACCTGAACCAACTTTCATAGAGCTTTTACTAACTTTCTGTGTCTGTTATTCTAAGTGACATCTATCGGCAGTTTTTTTTTTTTTTTTTTTAATTATTCCAACCGTTAGTTTATTGATTCGAATGACTAAAACGTTCAAAATGGCCACTTTACGGGGTTACCAGTAAAGAATTGGCCCTAATGTCCGCACGGTCAATTAGCAACAGCCCTTTGTTTTAGAGGGTTCGGTATACCTAGATCTAGCGCAGCTTTGGGGGTAATGCGCCATGAAATTCGCATTAGGGTTCCTCGAGTCTTACCATAAAACTGGCAAGCGGATGGTTCACGATTGGTTTTGGATCGGTTTAAGGAGTTTGTTTACGGTTGAATTTTGTTTCCAGCTAAGTCATTCGTAAGACATTTATACCTTTTCTTATACAAAAAAAAAAAAAAACAAGAACAAACTCAGTCCCAAAGCTATAGCCTAAATATGTTAACTATATTCAAGCTTATGTACGATTTTAGCTTTTTTTTTTTTTTTTTTTTTTTTTGTTTTTTTTGTAGTTCCGTCCATACTTCCTCCGGCACATATCGGAGACATTGTTAGACCAAACTTATTGCGCCAGCAATTTACTCTGTTTTATTAAATAAATCGGTAAATTAATCACCTTTATTATATATATATTTTTTTTTTTTTTTTTCTGATACGCAACATTTATATAGCTCCCGCCACGCTTAAGGAACGCCAGGCCATTCGCAATTGCAAACAAACTAGCGCTCCCCCACGCGACCGGAACCATACATACACACATACATACATACACATATATATATATATACGTATATACGCTCTTACACATGTATATACATATATACACATACACATACATATACATACATACATATCCACAACATTATGTCCTTAGCACAGCCCTTAGTTATTGTAAATTAAACCTTGAATGAACCTACATGTATACAATTATCATGTTTGCTCAATTCAAGGTACCAATCTAAAGTATTACAGATTAAGTAGTGCCCCAATATAGGTTACTATATCAGCACATCCTTTAACATATATCATTATTAGCATTGAGAGCCTTGTAATGTACCTACGTATCTTATTTACATTTCAGCTATTTTAAATTTTTAACAATTATAGCCTATATATGAGTAATATATTCAAAAATATATTTTATATATAGTTTTACATTGCATTTTTGAATTACGTTTATATATTTTACTGAATATTAGATTAAACCTACCTTAACCCTTTCCTATCTGACGGTACATAATCGTACCATCAAATTTACCGCCTCTTACTACAAATACCCGATCGCGAAACGTTCTAGTCTTCCTGTCGATCCATACTAGTACCATTCATTAAACCAATCAGGGCATTTTGTTTGAAATATAGCGGAAAACAGCCAATCCATGGAGCTTGGAAGTTGAGATACAACCGATACACTACACCGATTCCAGAACAAGTGTGGCGAGAGAATTTCAAAATATTGTAAAAAAAATATTTTTTGAGGCAAGATATGATTTTCTTTGGAAATTAGTTAAATAAATCTAATAATAATGATATGATAATAAGTAACACATATATTTCAAGTTATTTCTTTTCAAAAAATGCCAAATTTTGATGAAGACTGAAAAGTACCGACAGTGACTTGAAGATTATTTTTTCAAATAAAATTTCTGTTATTTCTTAGTAGATATAATGTTTTTATACAAGTTGTTTTAGGCATTTTATAAAGGATAAAAATGAAAAACAGAAAGCACTAATTGAAGCGTGGCTCTTAGAGAACTTTGAAAAATCTGATGATGACAATCATCAGAACTACTTGTAGTTATTCTTGATTTTCACTCATTCCCACCGCTGTTGCGAAATTTTAATACGGATTTTGAAGAAGCCTTGGACGATTCTATCACGATTTTAAGCTTGTCGCTTGCGTGATTATATTTTGAAAAATAAAAGGGAAATTATTGTGCGATATAAAACATATATATATATATTAAGCGTCTGTCTGTCAAGACGCAAGGGAATCAAAACCTATGGGGTACTTCCTGTTGACCTATAACTTTGAAATTTGGCAAGAAGCATTGTCATATAGTAAACATAAAAGAAAAATACCGAAGTCTGTACATTTTAAATTTAATCACATAAAATAGGGTCTTTATGCAAGGAAGGAGGGTCCAAAGTTTAAAGTACTTTAACCGTATTATGTGGGGTATTATATGAAAGAGCTTAATTAGATATAATTATATATATATTTTATCATTTATTTTCCCCCTTTTATCTACTAGTTTGCACGGAACCCTCGGTGGGCGAGTCTGACTCGCTCTTGTCAGGCTTTTTTCTCTCGTCTAAACTTGGTCTAAGCCTTCTTTTAACGATCAGTTATCCATCTGTGCAATGACGTTATTATCAAATGGACACAAAGTCTAAAACAAAATTCACAAACAATGTGTCCTGAGTTGACCGATACTCGTATACCAACAACAACGAACTTAAAGATTTTTATTCGCCGCGCTAGCCTAATTTTAATTGATTGATGAATTGAGAAGCTTAGAGCCAAGTTAGAGCCATAATTATTTTGCTGCTGACTTTTCAAAAATAAGAAGGTTATCAATTCTGTATGTATGTTTTTTTTTTGTATGTTTGTTAACCGATTACTCAGCCAATTGTGCATTGAATTTGATGATTCTTTTTGTATTTGGTAGATCATACTTCAAAGGTGATCTTTTATAAATTTTATCAAAATTGATGCAGTACTTTAGTTTTTATAACAAAATAACTGGTAAAGTATCATCCAAACAACTGTAGAAAAGTGAATAGCAAAGTCACGAATATGCGTGCATTCACTTTTCTTCAGGCGTTTTACGTATTGTATATTTGTAGTCGGGTTTTTCAGTTTTTATTAACACGCTTTTATTAGGTCGACCTGTATGTAACTAACTATGTAATGATATCTTAGGTAACTAATTTAACCATTTTTAAATAAAAACTACGGGTCACTCACGTCTGTTTTGAGCCGAAATATCCGACTATAGTTTTGACCCGTAGTTTTTATTTAAAAATGTGTGAAAACCACGTTAATTTCCATAATTTAACCATCTTCCAAGGATCGTAGCGTCATGAAAATTGGCAGCTGTATGTAGTTCTGATGCCAATACAATAATATGGTACTGTCGAACTGATCTGATGATGGAGCCGGAAGATATGAACTAGAACTTCATGATGGAACATCGTATCATAGCTGTGTTTGGATTTGTTAGAAAAGTCTTGAAACTTTGACCACAATAATTTGTGGCGTGTTTTTTAGTTTTTAAACTGTAATTTATTTAAACTATTCGTCCAAGTGCTCTAAAGGGTGCCGCTTTATACCTCCTTGAGTTCGGATGTTTTTGAGCGCAGACGCGAAATTCTTGTCGATGTAATATCGTTGAATGTTCGTATCAAATATCGTTGAACGAAATAAATCTGGGTTAGAGTTGATCTAGTAAACTATCAAGCGCTTGATCAAACTAACCCGACACAACGATTGAAACCGAGGACAGCTCTAGATGAGTATCGACTTCCTATCAAACGAGTTGAGAGGTTTGTGCTCAAAATCGAGGTCGCTGTTGTGCGGGCTAGACCTAATTTCTGGAAAGGCATCTAAAACCTCTTTGCTGTGCATGTACCTGCGACTTCGTACGCGTAAGGAAACTAACGCCCCCAAGCCAATAATAATACTGACTTTGAATCTACACACATAAGTAATAAGGTTAGAATATATATTACTTATATTCTAACTTAAGCTTAAGCTTAGAATGCGAGTCGCTTCTAGTTGAGTGAAGCAGCTTTTAAGGCTGGGTACGTCAGTCTGCTCGTCGTTAAAAACGAGGGTAAACAAGATTTGGCACAATTACATTTCCTAACTATGACAGAAAATCTGATTCTCGGTATAAATGAGATAAGTATGCTAGAAAGTCATTTATCGGCTCATTCTGTAATATTTAGCCGAGACATTTGTTATTCTAGATCGGTCAAGAAGTTGTCAAGATGGAATTATGGAAAAAAGTTTGTGACCGCGAGGTATGTCAGCACTGTCAGCAGTACTAGTATTACACATCTACATTTAAATATTTGTCATCTACAATTGAGGTGTTGTACCTACTCATAAATCCGATCGTCCTCTCGTTGACCACAGACAACGAGGAATCTTTTAGATGTAAACACTATTACTTATACTGTCACTAGACGAGACGCTGGCAACATCAAACGCAGTAGTCTCATAAAAAATACCTAACTTTACGAGTTAGCTAATCCAAAATCGACCTAAAAAGCCTGGCATTTTATTAGCCTCAATGTAAATATGAGACTTTCTCTCGCATGAGTAATACTAGAAAATGTACCTATTTATAAGCGCGCGCCGAAATTGTGTTGCTCCTTATTGAGCTATAAAATCTGGTTGTCCGGTCGTAAAGTATCAGAGTGTCCCTTCTGTGACCGCTGACGTAGATTATGTAAGAGAAGAAGGGGAACTTTTGCATCTGATAAAAATTTAAACGTGAAAGAGCCAAGCTACACAAAGACAGTTTTGAGAAAAAAATAATCTTTGTATTCTGCATTGAGCACTAAAATATAGTAGCTACAATTTTTTATGGTTCAAATACAGGTACTAGTAGCTTTGTAACAGTATACATCATGAACACAAACTATTTGGTCATATGCGATATGTATTTCAGAATTGAGTACCGAATGTTTCTGTCACGTCATATCAAAATTCACCAACAGATAGCCTTACAAGGCTATCTATTGGTGGATTTTTGCTACGGCAAACTTGTTTTTATTTGAGACCCTACAATCTTTTGTATCGATGTTCTCCAGACTATTTTTGATATTATTTTTTATTCTTCTAGAAGAGTAAAAAAAGTTTTCCAAAAACTATCAAAACAGGACAGTACTTAAATGGCGTCACAGTAATCAAATTTTTCCTAAGTTCATTCAGTCATTTTATCCTCAAAAACATTGGTATGCTTTAGCAAAAAGAACGATTTACGAACCTAAAGTAACAATTTCCTAGACTTGAAATCAATTACTGTCCCAGGAAGTTCTATTTCTCATTTAGTGAGTTTGAACTCCAAACACAGAATAAATTAATAGTATCTGCAAGCGAAAAATGACTGCGAAAATAGATGGAAATAAATATCTGTACTTTTCTTTTTCTGTTCCGTGTTGCAGTTCAGAATGTCCAAACTGTTTTATTTCTTAACTCTTTGCCAATTCGTTTATTTTTTTACGGACATAGTAGTTTTATTCGTTAAGTTTGAACTTGGAACATTCCGTCTTGTATCAAAATTTACTGTTTTTATCTGTTTTTCATCGGATTTTTTCTGCTTGTCCAGTATGATACTAACTAGGTCCACGTATGTACTTTTTTACCCAAGAGAGATCTACTACTATTTATGTTTTTTTTAAATCATGGTAAGGCTGACATGCTCAAGAATCATAATTGGAAATATCTGTTTAGAAAATATCCGATTTCGATAACTTTTATTTCATGGAATGGCTAACCTCTACATCGAACGTCTATTATGGAACATAAAGTAGCTCTAAGCGGTAAGACCGCCAATTAAAAGCCTAGCCATAATCTTATTTTCTATGTATCTTTACGGTGTATACTGTGGTCTTTTAATAAAGAGTTATTTATCTACCTCGTAAGCATTTTTGCTTTGCTTAGACAGATCATCTATGAATATCAGGCCGTTTGACGCCACACTTGCCTGTTTAGAAGGTCAAAGACAGAAGGTCAGCTTACGTAACCACCAATTTCCCTCAAGTCTCAATTCAACTGACTTTTGCAGTATGCCCGAGAAGAGAAACAGATGCAATCTATGTGTTTCTTTTTCTTCCAGCGCAACATGGAAGAGCATGTATGTAAAAAATATTGAACGCGCATATTTCATTTATATGATAGTAAAAAATAAAACCGGACAAGTGCGAGTCACACTCGCCCACCGAGGGTTCCGTACAATCTAAATAAAGGGGGAAATCATATATTTTTTTATATTTTCCTTCATAAACCGAAAAACACCGAGAAATATACATCGTAAAAATATTTAACACATTTCTTGCTCACCACTCGGATCCGAGTGGGGCAGGGCGCTAGTAGCGGCGCCTCCCATTCGGATCCGAGCAAGCGTCCCGTTCATTTTGTAGTAGTCAGTAAACCGTCAGCGTCTGAGGCAGTCAACGTTGCTTTGCGCGGCCACTCTGTACTTAATCAAAATTCGCCTAAAAAGTTTTGGTTCCCAGCTGAAGTGAAGGGTCTGCAGGGGCGAAGAATGTGTTAAAAACCAGTTTTAGCTTATGCTAATGAGGCTCTTTCATATGATACCCCACATGATACGGTTAATTCACTTTAAAATTTGGGCCCTCATTCCTTGCATAGAGACACTATTTTTTTGTGATTAAATTAAAAATGTCCAGTTTTCGGATTTTTTCCTAATGTGTACTCTAACACAATGCTTCTTGCCAAATTTCAGAGTTCTAGGTCAACGGGAAGTACCCCATAGGTTTTGATTCCTCTGTGATTGTCGAAATGTGCATTTTTTACGACATATTCGGCTGTAACTTTTTTTTACCAAAACTGAGAAATTTTATTTTTCTTTCTGCAGCAAGATACTATGGATCTGCGTATATAGTTTAAATTTATACCTTCACGCGTTCCCGAGATAAAGGACTTGACACCCGGACGGACGGACAGACCAACAGACGGACAACAAAGTGATCCTATAAGGGTTCCGTTTTTTCCTATTGAGGTACGGAACCCTAAAAAACGTTGAATTTCTCTTAACACGTTTACCAGGTTTTATTACACGGAAATATTAGCTCGAGAGTTTAAAATGAAATCCCAGTCCTACTTTACATGTGAACGTAATCTCAGTGCTGGAAGATTCAGCCAAATGAGCTGAGAGAATGTTAGACGGCTGCATAGAACCGAAGGGACTGCTTTATGAAATGCACGTAAGCTTCTTATTATAAAACCTCGTAATATTAATTAATAATCAAACAAACAAACAAATTCATATTTTTAGATTGGTTTTATATTTTCATAAAAATGGGGTTAATGGTTTGGTTTTGTGAAACGTGAAGTAATTTGAAAACATGTCATCCAAGTAAACAAAATATAGGTACGCATATTCATCGAAATCGAATCGAGATGTCACTTCCCATTTTTTGTCATGATATCACAGAATATATTAATAGTAGGTATACGATAGTTTTCTTTCCAAACAAACTTAACAATATCCTGACAAATAATATACTGCTATTTTATTACATTCTGTTGGAGTTATGAAAATATAGAATAAATATTATTAATATGTTTGCCGGATTAAATTTTATTTTGTAGTAACACAATCACAAATAATGCCTAAAAAGAATATTCTATATTATATAAGCATTGCCATTCAACGTCGCAATGCGGGCAGCATGCTGGGTACGCTGCCAACTGGTAGTGGGTTTGAGCATTTGGATTATCTTTAGACCTTTATCGGTCTAGGGTGATCGATGTGCTTTTTGTGTAGTAGTTTAGTTAGTTGAGTTTGTATATTGTTGTGTTGTAAAGGCGCTTGCCATAAAAAAAAAAAAACTATATTATATCCATATTTTGAATTAAAGTTAAACATACAGTTTTCATTGAATAATTTCACGATCTAATTATTCCACTAGCGTACAAGCAGACAGACCTATAAGACCGATTTCTTATTTCAAAGCGAAAAATCTCGACGATTTCAGTCCCTATTCTTGATGCATTCCAATTACCGGACAGGATTGAAACTTCCTGCCGATATCTTGGGTACCTGAAAAGCTAGAGTGAATAGATATATTGTAGAACGACTTGTTACATATTCGGCCACATCGTATCACATACAATAAATAGTTCTTTTCAGTTTGTAGATCGCGGCGGCGGCGCCAAAAATTACCTTAAATTTAAAGAAATAACCAAATCAAATTAACAATGAAATCTCCAGCAATAAACATTGACATTCCAAAAAATGCGCTCTCCGCACGACCACTCGCAACGCAACGTAGGTACCTAGTAGATGAAAAACGTCTGTATAGCTTCTGAAAGAGCTAGTTTATAAATTTCTGGCTGTTAAGGTACCTACGTAATAGGTATATGGTATGCAGGTAGACTGTTCACTTTCAAATAAATAATACAGGACAATCACGTTTCCTCGTCATTAAATTTTTTTTGCAAAGATTTCGTTTAGTCTATAGGTACATGATTTATTTAACATCTTTGCTTCACATGCACTTTTTCTAGCATGAACTGTGTCTTAGAATGTTTTGTTTTAATCGTTAATGGCGCCGCAAAAATGTATTTTTTGGGGAATTCCTTCCCTCTCCCCTATTCCCCCCCAAACAAAAATCATACAGGACAATAATGTAATGAAATTTTAAAAACTATGGGATAACCAACATCCAACCAAATATTTTTTGCAATGCAGAGTTGATGCAGAGACTATAGCTCAGTGTCAATTGGTACATTCACAATTCTACATTAAATTATTTTGTAAATTGTTTTTTTTGTTATGATGAGTATTTTTTTATACTAAATAGCGATTGACGATGTGGCCGAGGATGAAGTACGTAGATCTCTATTCATTCTAGCGTCTCTATCCTTGTATATTCCAAGATTATAGTTCTCAAGATGAGTATGTTCTCATTGCTATTCTTTCCTTCGCTCGAAAGTAAAAATGCCAAGCTGATCCTTTTGTCCTATAAAAATGATGTGCCATATATTTTGGATTTTCCCATAGGGCTTTTCTGTTACAATAGACATTATGACACCTATCACATCTATCGAGATGGACGTGGCAGCGGCGACAAAAACAACGTGGAGTGCTTCGCAATCCAAATACCCGAAAAATTTCACAGTTCCTCATGACGGCAGTTTCCGCAATATTTTGTCTTTATTCGAGAATAAAGAGGTCCTTAGACGTTCAATGAATTTGAAGACTAAGAAAAAGAAAGAATTATTTTACTCATATAATTAAACCTACTTATTATTAATCTGTTACTGATTTAAGATACATAAAGAAGAGATAAAATGATGAAAAATAATTTAGATCAATCACCGATAATACCGTACCGTCTGGCTCTGACCACTATGGAAATACCCAAAAATCTCGCGATGTCTCGTGACGACAGTTTCCGCAATATTTTGTCAATATTCGAGAATAAAGAGGTCCTTAGAAGTTCAATAAATTTGAAGACTCATACGATATAATTACACTTTCTTATTATTAATCTGTTACTGATCATATTTATTATGTTATCACATAAGTGACAAATCGTCTTTGCTGATAATAAAGTTTTTTAAACCTAACCTAGATACAAAAGGCAGAGATAAAATGATGAACAATAATTTCGATCAATCACCGATAATGCCTTACTGTTCGGCTCTGACCGCAATAGAAATACCCAAAAAATATTGCGATTTCTCGTGACGACAGTTTCCGCAATATTTTGACACTTTTCGAGAATAAACCGGTCCTTAGACGTTCTATGAATTTGAATACTCATACGATATAATTACACTTACTTATTATTAATCTGTTACTAATTTAAGATACAAAAGGAAGAGAAAAAATGATGAACAATATTTGAGATCAATCACCGATAATCCCGTACCTTTCGGGCCTGACTACTATGGAAATACCCAAAAAATCTCGCGATTTCTCGTGATGACAGTTTTTGCAATATTTTGTCACTATTTGAGAATAAAGAGGTCCTTAGATGTTCAATGAATTTGAAAACGTTGAATCTATTACAGATTTATGCTATTAATAGCGTCATCAAACAAATATATTTTTAATTTTTTTTAAACCCTTCCATTCAAATATTTAATTAATTATTTTTAATTATTATATTGACGTACGCATTGACGACTTCCATTGATCGTGTAGGGACCTCTTGTTTCATGGACTATTTCGATCTTAGGGAAGCTAAAAGTTAGTCGTAACTTGTATTCTGGAACGTTTCTAGCATTTTGTTTCCAAGTCGTTTATCTCCGCAGCAGCTTGGAGGGTGCCAAGATATGTTTGGGGTTTGGATGCAGTCAATTTGAGTTTGCAAGGTTTCCGTGTAAATTTAGAGGTGTTGTTAGTTTAAGGGTTTGTTTACGGTAAACTTATTTAAGCTTTAAAGTGTTGAAACTATCATGAATTTTAGAGTATTATTGTACCGGTCTTTCTGGAAATCCATGGGGGAGGCCTATGTCCAGCAGTGGACTTCTTGTGGCTGAGATGATGATTGTACATACATATTCCTACACGAGGCATTTTTATAGTGTTTGGTTGACCGAGTGAGCGAAACGAGTACTCTGTAACAACTGGGAAAGTTTTTTTGTTTTTATGGTTCCGAACCTCAAAAGAAAAAAACGGAACCCTTGTAGGATCACTTTGTTGTCCGTCTGTCCGTCCGTCCGAGTGTGAAGGTATCGTGTTGAAATTAAAACCAATTTGTAGTCTCTTGTTGCCGAAAGAAAAATCAAAATTCTCAGTTTGCGTAAAAAAAAGTTACAGACGAATACCTATGTCGTGAAAAACGCACATTTCGACACACAATACTAACTACTAATATTTTTACGATGTGTAATTTGCGGTTTATGAAGGAAAATATAAAAAAAATATATACCTAATTTCTCCCTAGTTTGTACGGAACCCTCGGTGAGCTTGGTGTCTTTTTTTTAATATATCTCCTATTAATAAACAAATCTGTCTCTCACTTTTCTAATAGCCGTACCTACTCAGTGATTTTTTATGTTTAAGCATTTTGTGATAGGTACGCGTGAGCGCTTTGAGCCCAACCTGCTGTTTACAGTTTTTTTTTTTTTTTTTTTTTTTTTTTTTATATAGGATAGCTCTACGTTTGACCACCAGCACGCCTGATGGAAAGCGATACTGTGGCCGAAGATGAAGCACGTAGACCTAGAAGATACTTATTCACTCTAGACTTGAAGACACCCGGACATACAGGGTCTACCGATACCAGGGCTTCGAGCTGGTATTTGAATAAATAAATAAATATAAATAAACACATAATCGGGTATTCTGCTTCATATATGAGTATAAAGAAAGCAGCTGTCCTGGTGTGAAGCTACCGCTGGAGCCGTAGGTACCATAAGCATTCCAAGCACTCTTATTTATTTCTTTGACTTTTGGCTCACTCTTCCTACAGTTGAGAGAGCAAGACAAAGGTCAAAGCAATATTGAAACTGCTGATCTAACGACACTTCGCACATCAAAATCGGTCAAGCCTTTTAATCAGTAGGAGTTAATATATAGAAACACATATATATATACACACAAACATACATACACTCAAAAACATAGCCCTCATTCTTGCACAGTCGGGTAAAAAGATATACACAATTTCAACATTCACTTCATTTATTTGTATGAAAATTAAGCGCACTTTGTCTGCAGAAATATTTTAAAGATATACGTTTCAAAGATACAAAGCATTTCTCAATGGCCCGGGATCGTGTGAACCGAGAACATGGTCGGGAAATTCAGAATTAAGCCGAGGTTCCAGATTTACTGTCCTGAATCAAGTGGGTGCGGTCCGTGTCACTCTGTAGTGATGTCCTCGAAACTATATCGACAAGTATCGATAAATCTTTGATTTCGATTTAATTTATTTTTGTTCATTTTACGTTTTCATTGTGTTATTTTAGTTAGTAAATACATTATTATTAAGTATAACCTTTTAAATAAAAAAAAAGAATCATCAAAATTAACTTATAATTGGTAAATTATAGCGTAACAAACATACAACAAAAACAAAAATACAGTCTAATTGAGAACCCACCTCCTTTTTGGAAGTTGCCTAAAACCATCGAGGTATCTACCTCGATGCCTTAAACAGCTAAAATTATTAAGTATCGAAAATAAAATGTCATTTTCTAGGATTACAAGTATTGGGTTCAATTGTTATAATGTATAAAATATCCCATCCCTAATTCCCACAGGGCGGCACCGTCTCGACCAATCCAACCGCATTTTATTGAAATTTTATAGACTAAGGGAATGTGAGACCGAGTTAAATTCGCGTAATTTGAAATACTCGATGTATTGTAGAAGATCTTCACGTAAGTCACATAAATATGTATTTTCTTAAAGTAATGTCAACTTGGATAACTTTGACTACGTGTCAAAATTTTTACATAGCTGTTTTCGAAGGCTCTTATTTTTTTTCAAAAGATTAGTATTCAAAACTACTGCAAATTAATTAATTAAGTAATTTGACTACTAATCTTTTGTAAAAGAAAAAATAACCTTCAGAAAAAGCCATGTAAAATGTTTGAAACGGAGTCGAAATTACCCACGTTAATAGTATTTTGATAAGGTTAGATTTTATTTTATTACTTTGGCTCACCATCTAAATAAAAGAAAAAAAAGCAGGACTGCATTGTGAACTATTAAATGTAAATTAATAATTAGGAAATAAAAATTGCTAAGTATGTTTTTCGTATTTTTTTCGGTAAATGAAACTTTATAAATAAAATGTCATTAGGATTGGTTTAGTTATCTGTATGCTAGTACAATACCCAAATTAAAATGATGCACCACGCCACGAGATAATACCTATTGAGAAAAATAAAATCGTTTAAAATAACCTTAGATACACTAGCCAACTAGAACAAAAAAAAAATTTGAATTTCCCACCGTATGTGTGGCACGGGCCCATAACAAACATCCCAGCAGATGAAAGTTTTTTTCTAGTTTATAAAGATACCTTAATTCGCTGCGCTCGTTCGATCAAAAATATAACATTAAAACTGTTCATAATATAACTGTTAAAATCATGACGACGCTTCTATAACACGAGGCATTTATATGACACTTACAAAACTAATCTATCTCCAGAATGCCTCCTTACAAATCCGCAGTATTTCATTACAGAGAAGCTGAATCTCATATTCGGAATTCCTTACATAGTGCGGGAGTGACGCCCCTATCGTTTCAAGCCTCACTGATTCTGCGTACTTGAGACAGTGAGAACAATTTAAACGCGTTTATGTCGCGTTTTATGCCAGACTATCTGTATAACTGGTAGAACTGCTGAATACTTTGTTCACGCACGTTAGGGTGGGCCGCAACGAAGCAGAGAATGCTGAATCGTAGCGAAAAATGCATAGGTACTTAGCACATTAGCACATTAGTGACGGGTCGGGCCGCATTCATCATCTCAGTAAAAAAGAGGTTTATGGACATAGGCCTCCCCCCTCAATTTCCAAAAAGACCGTTTCGAAACGCCATGTATCCAGCGTTTTCCTGCCACTTGTATGAAGGCCTTCTGTCCATCTCGTGGCTGGTCTTTTTACGCTGCACTTGCCGTTGCGTGGTCTCCACCCAAGAACTTTTTTAACATCGTCTTTCATTTAAAGATAAAGTCAAACCAAAACCTGTTCGTAGAATACACAGATGATGGGTTGCAGAGGGTGACCAAGTCGCATCACATGTACGTCTAAATCCGTTGCGCAATATTCGACTTGCTGGATTCAGATTTAGTATGCGATATTTTTTTAATAGATATAAATTTAGAAAACTTAAAAACCTTTAAACCTTTGACATAAAACGAATGAAATGGAATAATGAGACATAGCTACGAAAACTCTCATTCAAATCCTTTTTAAAAAAGAAATAGAAAGTGGCATATTTTGCTTACCTGTCATAAGTAGTGGCGGGCACAGTGAGATAGGGCTAGGTAGCACTAAAAGGCTTGCTAAAAATTGCTTCACTGAGCTAGAGGTTTTTTATACACTATAGATCTACGATTGACCACCAACTCGCCTGATGTTAAGCGACGGTGTGGCCGAGGATGGAGCTCGTCGATCTAGAAGATATCTATTCACTCTAGCCTTGAAAATTCCAAGACTGTAGGCCTCAGGAAACAGAGATGGCAGCAAAGAATTCCATTCTTGTGCAGTACGCAATAGGAATGTGGATCGATATCGCTGAGTACCTACGTATTTTTGGCATTTCAACGAGAAATGGGTGGTAATTCGCCGACTTTCTGACAGTCCTATAGTGAAATGGGGAGGGTGGAATGAGATTCGCATTCTAAGCCTACATTACTTCTATGCTTCGTTCTAGATACAATCCCTTAGAGAAACGGCCATCCTACCTATTTGTATAGCTTTCACTGAGTGACTAAATTTGTGAACCGTGCCAACTGTGATCCGCTATTCTATGTATAGTACGTACTTAATAAAATAACCTCTAAGATCGGCCTTTCCAGCCTTCATACATAATTAAAGAGGGACGAATTCCAGAGTTTTTTTTTTACTACCCGGCAAACTTCGCAATTTGCTGAAGATCCCTTAATACAGCATAAATTATGAGTTGGTTTAGGATCCGTGATCATTTACGATTTCAGATGGCGGTGGAAAGTTTGAATAATTTCGTGAAATTTCGCCAAAGGTAACAATTTCGGTGCGATATGAAATGTATTTAATGAGACCATAACAAGCGTAGCTTGCGTCGAATTTATACATTATTTTGAGATGTATCACCTCCTTCTTGTTCAACCTCGAGGGAGAAGGTATCTTAGAATACAGTTACCGGGTTATCGTAAAGCTGAAAATTTAAGGAAATCAAGCCACTTGGGTAGTGGAACGTGCCACTTTGGTAGTAGTCGGAATAGAATCTTTGCCAAATTTCATTACAATTGGCGTTATGAAATTTGGCACAGATTCTGTTAGGACGTGAAGAAGGACATACGATATAATCATCATCATCATCATCACCGCCATTTTTCATCACTACTCGGATAACACCGCGGTGCGCAGCTAGTTTTGAATATGCTAACCATCCCTAAAGAATAACGGATGAATCCGCTAGACAAAACTACTAGTCAGATATTTACACAGACACAGTAATGAAAAAAAAAAAATATTACGCAAGATTCTTTGTATTAATTCCCCAGAACCGGTTCATATTAACGTGAGCAAAAAGCAACTGGGTCCTTTGAGAGCTGCCCGAAAACTGTGCAAATTATCCGCAGTGCCAAATGAGAAAGATTTTCCAACAAAAGATTTTAAATTACACACTGGCCATTTTTTTCTTTACGGGCGAATTATGAACTTTATGGTTGTTAGTTTTTGTCGGATAGTCGTTAGTGTTCCATTTTCTGAGTGAAAATTCTACGAATTATATTAGATGGATAAACAGCCTCACGTTGGACACTCCATACAATGGCGCGCTAATCAGTGTCAGATATGCAAGTTGACGTCTGTATATAACACACACACACATGTATGAAGTTATAGTTGTCGTCTGTTTGCCGCTCGTTTTATAACGTCAATTGGGATTCGAGCACTTGAAGCCTTGAATGTTGTTATGGCTGGTCTTCTTAAGCTGCCCTTGCCTGTGCGTGGTCTCCACTCCAGAACTTTTCAGCCCCATCGACGAAGATTCAACCGCATACGGCGGCCTTTTTTGAAACTATAGTCTGATAATTCAGTCCAAATATAGACGTGAGTAATCCGTTTGTTCAAAATAAAAACATATCTTTTTTGTTATGTTTGTTTTGTTGTAATATTTCTACGTTGTCACTCGGAAAACGTAGTAGTAAGGCCTATTCAGACCTAGCGTTATTCGCTACCGCGAGCGGTAGAGCAATCCGAGTGGGTATGCGGTAATTTCACTGTTTACACCAAATACACGGATATCGCGCGCGGTAACGAAACCCAAGCGATATCCGCGCGGTATTGTGTCCTCTACCCGCAGCTTTATTCATGTATGAATTTCGGTCCGGGGCCAACATGATATTTTGGGTTGTTTTGTATTCAACCCACAAAATGTGATCTCATAACGTGATTTCGCGATTTTCTTGCCTCAACCCATTTTTAAATTCGTTAATCAAGCCAGGGTTTTTTTTTAAATATGTTATATACTTTATTCAATCCTTTTTGTGTTATCTTCTATTCCCAACTCATACCAAAATTTTATATAGTAAAAACTGCCTTTAAAAAAACACGTTTCACAGATACCGTTAGCAAATAAATCATTTTACCCGACTACTTAATAAGAGGTTTTCCAGTTTGTCTGGACACATTTCTTGACCAATAATTTTATTTCTACAAATACTTGATTTTGACCACTTATTCGTGGTCAAATAAGTGGTCAAATTCAACGTGGACGTGTTGCAGCAGTCTATGATGAAGCACGTATACGAAAATAACAAACCTACGAGTACTTGAATAGACAGAAACCTTCTGGCGCATTGAATAAGGCACATTTTTGCGCGACAATCTAGGTCATCTAGTTTTTATTTCTCTGTGCAATCACAGATTTATACTTTTTATTACACATAAAGAGATCTCGCGAAATACAGAAGGCTTTGGTTGAGCATAAGGTTGCCATACGTTCCGTTCCATACGTTTCCGGACATGACCGAAAAATTGAAAAGTGTTCTTTGAAAGTTTCAAAGCAAAGGAAGAAAAAATAAATCATACCAAACAGTTAATATTACACTTATTCAAGTCAATTTTAATTTTAATATTAAATGATTTACCTACTTATGTACTTACAAGCTGTTCCTCACGATTTCATACACTTCAGGAACAATTAATTTTTTAGGGATAAAAGTGTCCTTTAGCATTCTAATGCTATATTTCAAGGTATTTTGTACCAGAAAAGAATCGGAGCCACCGTTATTTCTAATATTAGTCTAGTAAAAATAAATCCGTTTGTATGGAGCAGACCGCAATATTTGCAGTAGGAGGGATTCTTTGAAATTATGATAGCAAAATAACTAAAAATCATAGATCTACAATAATCCCCGATTTATAATACATATTTCTTTAGTAATTAGCAACAAAAGATGTTTTATTTGATTTTAACTATTGTAGGTTTAATATAACAAATGGTTTCTTATGTGATTCGATAGCATTAATTTCTGTTTATCAGAAATGACAAGAATTTCCAAAAAATCTATTGAAGGTTTTAAATAATTCAGTAAAAACACAAAATCTCGCGGATGAATACACAAGTACATATACCTATAAGTAAGTATTTACAAACCGCAGCGCGAAGCGGCGCAGGCGGCCCCGGCCGTCGCGGCGGTGCGGGGGTGCGCGGGGCAGGGGAGGCCGGCCGGCCACCTCATACTCGCGTACCTATATTTTAATTTCGCGTGTAGGTACAAAGACATTTTTACGCAACTGCTCAAGAAGGATAAGTTTTAACTGTTTTATCTGCTTATTACATACTCGTTCGTAGTCGTCGATACCATATTATTAATTTCTTGCAGAAAATATTGGAAAGAGAATTTGTCAATTTTTCGTAGGACAGACAGGCAGTTATCAAACACACATTTATTGTTGCGTAATTACTTATCAAGTACCTATAATGAGTAGATTTAATAACCCCCTCCTTTTATGAAGTCAGTAAAAAATAAAAGAACAACTGCGTGCTAAGCTATATATAAGTATATATATAAGAAGGTATATGTTCGTTTAAATAAAATTGCACAAAATTTTCATATTTAGGGTTCCGTACTAAGGGCGCGGGAGCCTATGAGGCTACAGTGTTTGTCCGCCTATGTTTCCTACACTTAAACGGTTGTATTTTTAGATACAAGTCTTGGTCAAAATTGGCAAGATTATAGGGTTCACTTTGATGGAAATCGAAAAATAATAATTAAATATCAAACTCTAGTCTAACATTATCAGTTTTATACCATTTTAATAATAATAATTATAGTTTAAAAAAACTGAAAAAACCGAATTCAAAATACGCAATACAATACATATGTACGCAACTGGCTGTTCACTTTTCTACAGGCGCTTGGATGATATTTTACCGGTTATTTTGTTAGAAAAACTACAGTACTAAGTACATAGATTTTGATAAAATTTACATGGGACCATCTCTGAAGTTTGTCCTACCAAATACAAATAACCGGACAAGTACGAGTCAGACTCGTCCACCGAGGGTTCCGTACGAACTAGTAGGTAAAAGGGGGAATTTATATATTTTCCTTCATAAACCGAAAAATGTACATCTTAAAAATATTTAATAACCTGTTTTAGCTTATGCTAATGAAGATCTTTCATATGATACCCCACATGATACGGTTAATTCACTTTAAAATTTGGGCTCTCATTCCTTGCATATAAGTAGAGACACTATTTTTTTATGATTAAATTAAAAATGTCTAGTTTTCGGTTTTTTCCTATATTTTTACTCTAACACAATGCTTCTCGCCAAATTTCATAGTTCTAGGTCAACGGGAAGTACCCCATAGGTTTTGATTCCCTTGTGAGTGTCGAAATGTGCGTTTTTTACGACATATTCGGCTATTTTAACTTTTTTTTACAAAAACTGAGAATTTTTATTTTTCTTTCTGCAGCAAGATACTATGAATTTGCGTATATGGTTTTAATTTGAACTCGATACCTTCACGCATTCCCGAGATAAAGGTCTTGACACCCGGACAGACGAACAACAAAGTGATCCTATAGGGGTTCCGTTTTTTTCCTTTTGAGGTACGGAATCCTAAAAATCATCGAAATCAGCTGGCATCGAAACGATTGGCTGAGTAATCGGTGAACAAATGGGTAGAAATGGGGGTAAACAATGTATGAAAGTTCCTGGGTTTTGATATTAGGGGCCTGAAATTTGGTATTTGGGTTACATAATAGATATAAATGAACAATGGTATTATATTTTCCGTGTAAGAAAATAAATTGTCTTTTCTAAGTTCACTAAATTTACACAAAGTTTTCAGGCCCTTATTTCCAACAGTAACTGTGTCACCTTCTAATTGTTTTTAGGGTTCCGTACCCAAAGGTTAAAAACGGGACCCTATACTAAGACTTCGCTGTCTGTCTGTCTGTCTCCAGGCTGTATCTCATAAACCGTGATAGCTAGAAAGCTGAAATTTTCACAAATGATGTATTTCCGTTGTCGCTATAACAACAAATACTAAAAATTAAAAAAATATATTAAGGGGGGGTCCCCATACAATAAACGTGTTTTTTTCGTATTTTTTTGCTCAATATTAAAAACGGTAGCAGGTAGACGCTTTAAATTTTCACAGAATATTTACTTGTATATTACCTTTCAAAATAAATAATTAAATAACAATAAAGTAAATATTAAAGGGGGGCTCCCATACAACAAACGTAATTTTTAAGCAATTTTTACTCGATCTTAATTAACAGGTAGAAACTTGAATATTTGTAAGTAAATATCTAGAAATATATTAACTATAAAAATAAATACCTAATCTAATACATAAAAACTCACAAAATGAAAATAATCCGTGCACCTAAACGCGGTGCGAGCGCCGCGCCGCGGTGTGGTGGTGGCGTGATCGCGAGACGGTTGCTAAGCAACTGCCGCGTGGGTAGCGGGGGAGATAACATCACGGAGCGAGCCATAGCCACGCGTATTCGCGCGAGCATCGTTATGCTGCCCGGATGTGTATCGAAAACCTACCTATAAGTTTGCAATTTACTACTTGGAATTTCGTTGATTTCTCGTTATTTTCTACTATAGATAATAGTACGGAACCCATCGTGCGCGAGTCCGACTCGCACTTGGCCGATTTTTTATTTACATATTAAACAGGACATGATTCAAAATGTATATTCATAGCAAAAGAAAACTAACATTTTTATAACAATTTTAAACTGAGAGTCTCACTATAATCTGCATCGCATCGCAGCATCGAATAAGAGTTTTTTTTAGCCGTGATCGCGTCGTCGCCCCGGGGGCGCCCCGGTAAGAAACGATCGAAAAGTATGGAGTCTAATGGATGGTGTTATACCTAACAAATACCAATATAATTAGAAACAAGTAATTAGATGTTAAAAAATATAGCTTTCGTTTTAACCTAGGTACCGCCGAATGTGTCATAACACATGATTATTTATTTGTGTGATGTTATCACATAACACTAATAATATTTATGTAATATACTTACGTAAGAAATGAAAACGTAAGTTAGACTGAAAAAACCTCATTTTTTCAGTCGGGTATTTTGTTTTGTATTTTATTATATATACTTGTTGGCAAATCTCATTTAAACGGAAACTAAAAAGAGTATTTTTCCTATCTTAATCCTAATCATCCTAAGTAATTATTATAAAAGCGAAAGTAATTCTGTCTCTGTCTGTTACTTATTTATGAAAGGGCTACATAAGACTGATCTCGTTGATTTTCTTTCTCATTCTACAATTTGATAACTTAACAATCAAAATAATTTTTCTGTCAGTAGGTCAAAAATGTACTTTAAAATCATAATTTATTGCATAACCCGATCCAGCGCCATCGCATCGCTGCGCGCATGCGCACAGCTCCCCGCTGCGCGGCGATCGGTAGCGCGCGGGAATTCAAATAAATGATTAATGAAAAAAACTCATTTTCTCTATGTTTCTACTAAATTACCCTGATGATTATAAATTAAGTATATCCTCAAGTATAATTCTCAATAATTATCAATCAATATGAATGTTTTGTTTAGCTATAAACTTGAAAAGCACAACTTTAGGTATTTTCATGGTATTTCTCAGGTTCTTCACAACTCATAACTACGACTATGTGACAAATGTATTTCCAAACACCAAGACTATCACATAAATAACAATTTTCTATTATTGCATTTTATGAGGTCAAAATTTTATTTTTACTGGACTATATGGCACCCAATTTCAGTTATCAGGCCTTTGGCCTTCGCTCCCCCAACTGCCCAGTCTCCACAGCAATGAATTAAGTAGCTTTTTAAATTGTTTAATGTTATAGGAATTGTCCAGAATTTTCTCCGGGTTTTCTAGTTTCGATATGGTAACCCTTGTCGAGTATGAATTTTACGAGGACCGCAGTGCCTAGGCTTTTGTTGATTCGCGGTCCCTTTGTTAGTGTTGCTAGTGCAAAATAAAATGTTTCATATTTTATTGTGTGATGTTTCTATTGTCTATTATATGGGCATGTGATTTAAACTAAAAGTAAAATCGGACAAGTGCGATTCAGACTCGCCCATGGAGGGTTCCGTACAAAATAGAAGATAAAAGGTGGAAATTATATATTTTTTTATATTTTCCTTCATAAATCAAACAATATACATCGTAAAAATATGATGATGATTAAATTGAATTAAGATTAAATTCAAAATGTACAGTTTTCGAATTTTATTCATTTGTGTGTTTCTATATTATCACCTGTGATGTAAATTAACAGCTTGACTAGTATTGGTCTAGAAAGAGTCGTTAAGTAGATGGTTAGCTCGTAAAGGCTAAAGGCTAAACAATGTGTATAATATCTTGTTTTTGTTTTAATAAAATAACTTATTTTCCCGAAGCTCCGCGTTCTAACTTCTTCGGGATAAGTTGGAACTACCCCGTTGCGCACATCTGTGCATCAAACTATGAAACTGGATATTGTTTATTAGCCGACTTCAAAATGGAAGGTGACTCCCAATTTTTCCTTTGTTGACAGACAGATTATACATATCTAATTATGACATAGATATAGACATAAATTTTACTGTGACAAAAAACATAATTAATAAACGAAATGAATAAGAAAACGTAACAAAAGTTTTTTGGCACAGCCCAGCCCCAACTCTGCATGACTTACGAAACAATACTACGAAACGACGGAAATATTTACGTAAGAAGCTGGTCTATAATTTTGCAGTCCACACGTAAAAATATTAATTAAATGAAGTTTGTGTTAAGGTTCTTGGAATATTCACCATGAAGCGATGACACTTTTTCATTGCCGTTCATTTCCGTTCCTCACCCGCTTGACGCGCTCGCTCTGTCGTTTGCTGTAGTTTGCATGGGGAGCAATTCAGTTAATCAAAACCGATCCGTAACTGAACCTTTTGCATAGCATTTCCTGTCGACTGCTATAATTTTTTGATTTAGTAACGAGTGAAGGACGTGCCACGTTTCATCAAATGTGTCAATTGTATGACTTAGAAGTGACTGAATCAAAAAAAAGATGGCGGCCGACGGGAAATGGTTCACATATGGTTCAGTTACGGAGCGGTCTTGAATAACTGAATTGTCCTTCTGACTGTGCGTCGCCGCTGCGACGACGGAACGTTACGACTGCGTCGTAGTAACGCTGCGATGGCGCAGCGCTTGTGTGGCCGTCTATGCGTTAAAATATTTATGTTGCGACGACGCAACGCAACGCAACGCGCCGTGTGGACTGGCTCTTAGCCTGCCACAGAAGAGGCATCAGTCACTACGAGGCCAAAAAACCACAGCATAATTAGTAGAAGCGTCCAATTAGCACAGATTTCGACACAAAGACTTCATTTCATACTACGGCGCACTGTGAATAGATTTAATTAAGATTAAGGCGCGGGGGTGATATCTATTGGTACCAATAATCTTTGTATTGTGTTCGTTAAGCGGTTCGCCGAAACATAGTATATATTATGTATAAGTAGATTTTTGGCTGAATTCATGCAATTAGAAATGCTTAATTTTAGAGGCTTTTACGTTCACGGGTTATTTATTTATTTTGGTAATTATGTTCAGATAATTTCCGTTGATCCGATTAAGTTTATTAGGTGTACGTATGTAAGATTGATAACAGATTGAAGGCTTGGGGTTTGGTGGCGTCATCGGCGTCGATGTTTCAGTTGCACACGTCTTTATTTATTACTTTTTATTAACTTTTTAAAATTTATATATAACTAGCTGTAGTTCTCCGATCAGTATACCTCACGAACACAGCCTTTTTCAAAATAAAATTTTATATTTCTTAATTTTTCTTTTAATATTCTTAAAAAGTCTGTGCTTTCGAGATAATATATTACTTATTCAAAATCCTTATTCCGAATTTAGTATCGAATATTTCTGTCGAGGATTATTGAGTTTTCTAAATGTATACCTCTTGGCGAATATATTTCAGTTAATAAATAATCATAGTTTAAAAAAAAAACTGAAGCAACCGACTTCAAAATACGCAATACATCACTTGACATATTTTTCCAGTTATTTTGTTATAAAAACCAAAGTACCGAACCGATTTTGATAAAAGATAGGTAGGTATATAGCATCATCTCTGAAGTATGACCTACCAAACAAAAATAATCAACAAAACAAATTCATAATTGGAGAAGTAATCGCTGAACAAACATACTTACAAAAAATCCAGTCGAATTGAGAACTTCATCTTTTTTGGAAGTCGGTTAAAAACATTCGACAAACATGAAATTTAACTAGCATAATAAATAAAATAAATAAATATTTTGGGGACATTTCACACAACACCATCTAGCCTAAACTAAGCAAAGCTTGTTCTATGGAACTAGATGGCTGATATACTACATTATATACTTTTTTATGTAAATACATATGATATATAGAAACACCCACACAGAACAAACATCCATGCTCGTCACACAAATGTTTGCCCTGGGTGGGGATCGAACCCACGACCTACAGATTAGCAGGTAGACATACTACCAACTGAGTCACAAGGCCAGTCATTAAAGCTCTATTTACTGAGAAGGTGTAATATTAACAAAAGCTCACACAACTATTCTCATTACATTCACGGACTATTATTACATTAGCGAAAATATTATATTGAAACCCTGGCTGTTTACCGAATCCAATTTTATTGTCCCACTAGACAAACAATTTTAAATCATCATCACCCAGAAATAAGGTTGTGAATTGCGGTCACGAATTTAATATAGTTCTTGTTTACCGAACAAATATCTGGGAGAACCACAAAAACACAGTCCGATAACACTTTTGGGGGTAAATCGGAACCGATATTGGCGGATCGCGCTGCCCCGAAGCGGTTTGAACCGGTTGCCAAAATTGTATCGAAATATGGGTTACCATCAAAGTGCATTCGTGTCGTTCCAGTGCTGGAAAAATAAATAAGGATCATCTTATAGGAACCAAGGATACGGTTAAAGCACTTTAAAATTTGGACCCTCATTCCTTGCATGAAGACCCTATTTTTTGTTATTAAATAAAAAATGTAGGGTTTTTGGATTTTTTCCTATATGTGTACTATATGACAATGCTTCTTGCCAAATTTCACAGTTACCTATAGGTCAACGGGAAGTACCCCATAGGTTTTGATTCTCTTGCTAGTGTCGAAATGTTCGTTTTTTGCGACATATTCGGCTTAATATTCGTAACTTTTTTTTATGAAAACTGAGAAGTTTGGTTTTTTCTCTGCAACAAGAGACTACAGATCTCTGCGTATATGGTTTTAATTTCAACTCGATACCTACACGCGTTCCCGAGATACAGGTCTTGACACCCGGACGGACGGACAGACAGACACGGACAACGAAGTGATCCTAAAATGGTTTCGTTTTTTTTTGAGGTAAGGAACCCTAAAAACTGAATGTTTTCGAAGGTGTTCGCAAATTAATTAAATAAACGCGATAAATCCGTAAAAAAATCTTTAATTTCAATTAAACAACTGACTTCAAAATATGCATTTTTCGGTAATTAGGATTTAATATTTTTTAGTTATTTAATTTAAGCAAACGACTAAACCGATTTTGACGAAATTTTTATGGGACTAATCTGAAAATAAAAAATAATTTTCAAAATGAGTTTATAAATGACGGAATTATACAGAGATAACAAACATAAAACGAAATACAACCGAATTGAGAACCTCCTCGTGTTCGAAGTCGTCGGTAAAAAATTGAGTTACAAGAGTTTCCGTTAAGACGGCAGCGGGTCTCGGCCTTCAGTGAAAAGCGACGTGTACACGAGTCTGTCACACTTTCCTTAATAGGGTCACCAAATGCGATTGAGAGGTGTAACGGTGAACACGCACCCTTATTTATACATACATATACTAAAACGTGTATGGTTTGTTAGGTTTTACCTACTACCACAGAAGATATTAATAATATTACATGCGGAACGGACTTTCCTCGCCTCCCAGCAATCGGGTTACTCACACGCTCCCCGCGCTCGCCCTGTCGTTTTCCGGAGTTTGGTGACGCAGTTGTCGGACCACATTTTTGAACATATAAAATCACTGAGTGTGTATATTTTGAAAGGTGGAAAGAAAAAAAAACTAATGTAAAATAAATAATAATAATAATTGGTCCAACTATTTGACAGCCATCGTGGCCACAGACAGACACAAATACAAAGAAAAAATATATTTACGACAAACTTACAACCTGATAACATCCCTCTTTTTTGGGGGTTAAAACAGACATGATAGTGGAATATCAAGTACATAAAAATAGCAAACGCATCGGTAAACAGCTTATTTGATATAACAGCTTTCGGTAAACAGAAATTCGAAACGTTCATGAAAAGTATTTTCTACAATGCAAGCTCCGAATGGTAAGCCGGCCTTTTATGTGTATTTTTGTTAAGAGTTTTTCGAGCGAAATATTGTGACAATGAGTACGTGTTTTTATTTATCTGTATAAAAACAGTGTTTGCTGTTAACACGCCGTTGGATGGTTATTTTTGTATTCACGCGTGCAGAAAACAACATCATTACTATATCATAATATTACGTTATCAACTTTATAAATAAATTATGTTGGGCTGTCGTTGAGGATGCAAAAAAAAACGAATTAATCTTAAAGATTATTTAATTAATATAAATTTAATTTTAATTACAACTTATTTACATGTGACTGATGTCGATGTAAGAACAAAAGTGACATACTTAGTGACCTATAACTTAAAAGTAAATTTATGTTTCGCAATTCATGACACCTGGATTCACATGGGAGTTCGTTTCTCAGTATCTTGCGGTGATCGAACAGTATTGCGAAACAGCGGCGACTTCCCGGTAGGTATTGCTATGTGTCATCAAATCACACGATGTCTGCTTACTTAACAAATAAATAAATATTTTGTGGACATTTCACACAACACCATCTAGCCCAAACTAAACAAAGCTTGTACTGTGGAACTTGGTATTTTTGACTTATTCTTGACTCAAGGAAAAAAGAGTGCGTATGACAGTAGTTTTTGGAAAAAAATATATAAAAATGAAGAATTTAATGAGCTTGAAAAGCTTTCTTAAAACACTCGTCCAATGTGTGAAAAGAGACAATCGTTCAGTTTTTTTATAGCTAATACACGTCATGTTCTTTTCACAGTAAGTAAGTCACAATAATCTAATTTAATACCTTTAAATGAGCAATTCTTGTATAATATATATAACCTGAATCCCAGAAACGGCTCCAACGATTTTAATCAAATTTGGTTTGTAGGTAGATTAAGGGATGATAAATCGATCTTGCTAGGTTTTAGTTTTAGTGAACCCGTGGTTCGCTCGTATTTTCAATCATAAAAAATCCGAGTGGAGCTCGTTCACCCAGGTACTGTGATATTATGAAGTAAGCACTTCGTATACGAAAATCTAAATATTTTTGTAAATTCCATCCACAATTTTATTTTATTAGCCGAACAGTTTACGGTTGTCAAATACCTAAATGGGTTATATCCTCTCCTGGCGAGTAATATATCGTTTTTATTACATACCACAGCGCGATATTTGGTAAGCTTCCAAGCTTTATGTGACCTGGGGCTAAACTAACGTCTCACCTTGACGCTGCGAAAGTACTGAATGTTTACACAAATTAATGAAAAAAATATTTACAGAATTTCCAGATAAAGTTTGGGCTTCGGCAAATATCGGAAACGTAGAAAGAGAAGGACGGTAACAATCAAGTTATATTAGAAAAAAACAAACAACATTTATAAAATTCAATGTAATTTTTTTATCAGCTCTGTTTGTACAAATTGTTCCACTGCTGGGCGCGGGCCATCTTCTCATTTTGAGAAGAGTAAGGCCATAGTCTAACGTTGGCCAAGTGCGGGTTGGCAGACTTCACACATCTTCAAGGCCATTGAGAACTCTCAGACATGTAGGTTTCCTCACGGTTTTCCTTCACCGTTTGAAGTTGGCGGCAATCAACAATACGCACATAACTTCGAAAAGATAGAGCGAGCCGCGGGATTCGAACCCAGGACCTGCGGATCGCAAGTCGGACGGTCTCCCGACTAGGCTGCCGGAAACTTGTAATTTACAGTTTTTTAAATATTTCTCCTATTTAAATGAACAAAACTTTCTCAATTTTCTAATATCACTCATAAAACAATGTACCCGACTGCAAAAGAGCGATTTCTGTAGTGTAACTGACGATGTTGTTACGCTTGATACGATGTTGATTGTACGTTTTTTTTGTGACAAAAAAATCTGTAAAAATATAAAATAAATGAGTATTTTTTGTATTAATTCTAGTAAAACCACTTTTTTATCACGTAAAAGTTCGTTGGAGGTTACAAAAAGCGCAACTTTTATTTTTTCTGAGAGTTTTTATTATTATTATTACAAATAAATATAGCCTATAACTATAACACTGTAAGAGTAAAGGCAAATCTAATGACATCTCGACCAAAATCGGTCAAGCCGTTTAGGCTGTAGGAGATAAAATAGAAATATACATACGTGCATACATATTCACATATACCCATACAACCATACATGCAATTGAAAATTATAACTGTCCTTCTTCGGATGGAAATACACACGTTTTCTTTTATTATTCACATTTATTTTTGGAACATGACAGTCCTATTGTATATTCTTAATCTATTGATCACTTGCGATGACTTACACAGTCAAACAGCGACTTGTTTGTGTTATTAAAAACACACACAAGTTATGATACTGGTTTTCCTTATCTACCGTCTCTTAGCTTATATTTTACAACAGCCACGTCACGAAATACAAGCGACAGCAATTTAAAACTGCTGTGAACGTGTTTTATAAGCGCTTTATGGGGCGTGATAGCAAATAATATCATTACTATAACATAACTGTGAGCTGTGAAAATTGTAGCTATTTATGCAACTATTTCGAAGTGATGGTTACCTTACCTCGAGTGATTTGTTTGCGAGCTATGGAGAGAGCTATGCTCGGAGTCTCCCTGCGAGATCGAATCAGATACTAAGAAACCCGTAGACGTACAACAATTACCGATATAGCACAGCGGATTAGCAAGTTGAAGGGACAGGGAACTGTCCCTGTCCCTTCACTCCACCCTGTCCTTCCCTGTTCCTTCCTGTCCACTGGGACAGGGTACATAGCACGTAGATAGCCGATAAGTTCTCGAGTACTGCGCACCGGCACGCGCAGCGTAGGAAGACCAGCCACAAAATGGACAGAAGACCTCACATACGTGACAGGAAAACGCTGACGGAAGCTCTTTTTGGAAATCCGTGGAGAGACTTATGTCTAGCAGTGGATTTTTTGTCGCTGAGATGATTATGATGAATTTTATGTGAAACTTTAGCCGAGTATGAAATCAGAGCTGGACAAGAACTTACAAGATTTCTTCTTCGACCTGAATTCTTTTTTTTAGGGTTCCGTGCCTCAAAAGAAAAAAAAACGGAACCCTTATAGGATCACTTTGTTGTCCGTCTGTCTGTCCGTCCAAGACCTTTATCTCGGGAACGCGTGAAGGTATCGTGTTGAAACATTCCACAGTTTGGCGGTACGCACAATGAAAATGGAGCCAAAGCGTTTCGTACGTGTTTTCGGAATATCAACCATATAATTGTATACTTAGCGGCAAACAACTTGAACAACGTTTTATCATGGGCATGATAAAAAGTATAACGATGTCGCTCTTATTCTTATTGGAGGTGTGGGCGATGGGTCCTGCGCTGACGTCCCGCTAGGGGTGTATTGTGACCTGAATATTATTGTCTAAAGTTTTAAGTAATCCTATGTGAGTATTAAATTACAAAGCACTCACAATGCAAGCTTTAATGTGTACCGGATTGAAGAGCAAAGTCGCTGCGAAGGCTGAAAGCGAAACTTTTTAGAATAATCCTACATATATACTTTTTTTTTGTAAATATATACTTAAGATACATAGAAACACCCAGACACAGAACAAACATCCATGCTCATCACACAAATGTTTGCCCTGGGTGGGGATTGAACCCACGACCTTTCAGTTCAGCAGGTAGACGTAAACACACTACTAACTGAGCCACAATTAGGCCAGTCTATACCAGCTTCTAAGCACGTGTGCCAAATTTCATAAGTGTATGTATGTTTGTAGGTTTGTATGTTTGTATGTTTGTCCACGAATTACGCAGAAACTAGAAGTCGTATTTTACGAACAAAATTTGCCTGTTAAATAAAAACCGCAGTGAAGCAAATTCACTTGTGAATTCCTTGCGAGCGATTCAGAAATTGAGCGCCTGCTTTAAAAAAAAAAAACTCAACATATCGCAAAATAGGAGCTGAGTGCCGCCCGCAACAACCTTGCCTTAATCAATAATCGGCCAAGTGCGAGTCGGACTCACGCACGAAGGGTTCCGTACTATCATCTATAATACTACAAAGTTTAGTTCTGTTTATAAAATAACGAGAAATCAACGAAATTCCAAGTAGTAAATTGCAAACTTATAGGTAGGTTTTTGATACACATCCGGGCAGCATGACAACGCTCGCGCGAATACGCGCGGTTATGGCTCGCTCCGTGATGTTATCTCCCCCGCTACCCGCGCGGCCGTTGCTTAGCAACCGCCTCGCGCTCGCGCCACCACCACACCGCGGCGCGGCGCTCGTCGCACCGCGTTTAGATGCACGGATTATTTTCATTTTGTGAGTTTTTATGTATTAGATTAGGTATTTATTTTTAAGTAGACAGCCTAATTTGAATTAAGACACCATCTTGTTAGAACTTAGGTTTAACCACGTTTGACGCATATGAAGTGATGTTCATCTTTATTCAAATAACAATAAACTTGTAACTAGACCACAGAATACAAATATACCTATTCTGCAAACTAAACTTTAAATAGATCAATCCAAATTTGATTAAACAATGGCTTAGTTTATGTTCTAGATAGTAACTATAATTTAACTAAAATTTACTTTACAAGGATAAAATTTAGAAAACTCAAAACCCTCGACAAAACAAAAAAACCGGCCAAGTGCGAGTTGGAGTAGCGCACAAAGGGTTTCGTACCATTGTCTATAAAAACGGCAAAAAACACGTGTGTTGCATGGGAGCCCTTCCCTTAAATATTAATTTTATTTAAATTTAATTATTTATTTTAAAGTTAATAATAGTACTCAATATTCTGTGAATATTTCAAGCGTCTACCTGTTGCCGTTATCAATATCAACTAAAACGAGCAAAAAAATCACGTTTATTGTATGGAAGCCCCCTTAAATATTTATTTTATTCTGTTTTTTAGTATTTGTTGTTATAGCGGTAACAGAAATACATCATCTGAAAATTTCAACTGTCTAACTATCACGGTTCTGAGATACAGCCTGGTGACAGATGCACAGACAGACAGACAGACAGCGGAGTCTTAGTAATAGGGTCCCGTTTAGCCTTTAGGTACGGAACCCAAAAAACATGTTGAGTCCTCTCGCGCAGGCGGCAGGTGGACAGCACCCTCCGACTGGTGGATGGCGCGAGGGCGCTAGTTGACTACGAGCTATAAACATACACCGATGAGCGAGAACAATATTAAATAGCTCCATTTGCACTAAACCCAAATAAAATAATGGTTGTCTGTAGAGTTGGTTTTCGGACGATAATTTTACGTGATAACGATGCGTCACATGTTATACAAGTATTTTGTGTATGATTTATATTTTTTTGAATGATATTTATTTTGTGTTGTATGTTTTTTGTCACAATAAATTTCTGTCTCTGTCTATGTCTATGTCACAAGCCAACCGCTTAGTCCGATCGTGCCTCTCTATTGCTTGTTCGGCGCTCTCGCTTGCACGCTCAGCTCAGGCGGAACGTGACAATGAGTCATGCTTTTTCGTGCGTGCAGCCGGCGTTCATCGATCTATAAGACGTTATCACGTCAAAAATAGTAGATAAAATTAAGGCAACTAAACTGCAATATCACCGTTACTTATCCAATATCACTGGTAACATTTACGACGAAAGTAGTGTAAATCCAGCTCTAAAATCATTAGTACATATGACGAAGCGTTTCCAAATGAAAAAGTAAAGAAATATGATGAAAGAAATGGACTTTCTAAAGGACGCGTGCTGAGTCAGCTTCCTTTGATAGAAAACGTTATACTTACGGAACGTAATGTGGGTGGACTAGACGTAGCGGGAATGTGTAAATAAAAGGTGAGAAACATTTACTTAAAGATTTTTTTCGCGTAATGGTTACGATGTTATGGTTGAATTTTTATTAAGCCCGTGTTAAAATAAACTTTAAAGTTAAAATTAATACCTATTATTAAAAATGTTTTAGTTTTCCGAGTCAATTGGCAACATCATTATAATTAACCGTCTTCCATAAAGAAGGAGGTTATCAGTTCGGTCTGTATGTTTTTTTATTATATAATATTTCACAGGATATACTTTCACACTGATTCACAAGGGTTAGTAGTTTTGTTTTTAAAACAAAATTACTGAAAACATATGCCGTCCAAGTAAATTAAATTGCATATTTTAAAATCGGTGGTTTCAGTTTCTAAGCTTTAATAATTATTTTTGTTTGCGATATTTCAGTGCCTAAGTCTTTCAAAAACGAATAATTTTACTGTATATTTTTAACAGCCAATTTATTCAGAAGCAAGGTAGATAAGTTATTTATGTCTTTTGAAGTAAAAATTATAGAGCTATAAAATTTTTTTTTCTTTATTTTTTCTTCGTTGTAATAAGTAACAGTCTTGCACTCCATATATACATAAATAAGATTATAAGAGGGTTGATTTTTTCAACTTTGAATTCAAACAAACCGTTTTTAAATGTATTATTCCATAGGTTATGAATAAATAATAGTGAGATTTACTTCACATTTTTCCTCAATTATACTGAGCAAGATATGGCTTTCCAAAGAAGAAAAGTTGAATCTTCCTCTAAATTACTAAGCTATTAGATCTTAAGGTCACGATTAACCATAGTAATAGGCCCTTGAAACTTAAACAAGTCAAAACTAGCATTGAAATTTATAGTATAGATGTACTTTATAGCTTCGGGCGCTTGCGCCATTGTTCGCGGATACAAAATTACGATTTGGAATGAATATTTATATTAAACGAAATAGCGTAAAGTTTCGACATTATTACAAGAAGAAGTTTCGCTGCTAGACATAGGCCTCCTCCATGGATTTCCAAAAAGACCTGACGTTAACCGCTTCCATCCCGTGTCTTCTTGCAACGTGTATCCTGTCCAGCTTGTGGCTGGTCTTCCTACGCTACGCTTGCCGGTACGTGGTCTCCACTTGAGAATTTTGGCCTCATCGGCCATCAGTTCTACGTGTTATGTGCCCTCTTCCCACTGCACTTCAAGGTCATTTATAAGGTCCATAACGAATAATTACGTTTCAGTGCCGTTTGTCATCCACTGATAACACATACACTGGTCGTAGCACTGAGACCATATTTAGCAAGAGAATACTTGAAAATTTTGCACGACCTGAAATTTTCCAATACATAACAAGAAAATAACAAAAATGTGAATTTAGGGGTTTCAACCCACAAAAATAGTATTCTCCAGAAATAACTTCTACCTATTTTCCCCGGATTAACGAACGCTGTCAAAAGCTTATCCAGTTGTCTGTTAGAGCCAGACTAGCCTGGTCTAAGTGAGTTTGCTCCCTTCAGAGTGACTAAACAAGCTAAACGAACCTTCAGACAGCCGACAAAATGCCAAATTGCTTTTAGCACAAACTAAAAGTTCAGATAGCTCTAATGGAAAAGGGATACTAAGTGATTCTTATGAAAAACGTCATGGAAAGTAACCTGATTTTTCTTGGAATAAATAATAATTAAGACTATTACGAGATCTTACTAGACAGGAATACAAAAGAAGTATTGATTTGTCAATCATAGATAATTTTGCCAGAAAATATTACAGGACTTATTTCAATAAATGGTGAAACAAAACTGTAATTTGAGCAATATTTAAATTGAAATTTCCCTAAATAAAAGCAAGAATTATCCAAACAACAAAAAAAGTTCAAATTTTCCAACTTCATCATCTCAGCCATAAGAAGTCCACTGTTGGACAACCTGCAACCAACCTGCTATTAATTAAATGATACTAACAGCCCTTTTCAATTTAAAATATTTCAAATAATTTCTGTTGTTTTCTATTGTTTCAATTATTATTACATAGGCATATTGACGTGACAACGTCTAATAAATCGATGAACGACGGCTGCATGCACGAAAAAGGATGACTCGTTGTCCCGTTACGTCACGCTCATTGTCCGTTGCGCTCCTTGTACCCTTAAGACCGCGCGCGGTGGCTGAGGAAGCGGGCGGGTGTGCGCTCGCTTCAATTATCATTCTCACTTGTATGAGATCTTATGTCCACCTTGTGGCTGGTCTTCTTACTTTTCGGCCTCACCGGCCATCCGGTCTATAAGCTTTGTTTTCTGCCGACTGCCACATTAACTTGCTGATCCGCTGTGCTGTGTCGTTGATTTTCGTACGTCTACGGATCTCTTCGTTTCTGATACGATCTCGCAAGAGACCCCGAGCATAGCCCTCTCATAGTTCGCTTAGTGATTTCCACCATACTACGAAGTCATTTTCATAGATTTGATTTTTAACAAGGCTCAAAACAAGACGTTTGGTCACGTTTAAACGCCTAGTCAAACTGCGCCACGAGCGCTAAAATGCTGTACGGCAACAACTGGCACTATGATGAGCTGGAGCCGGCTTGTGGCAAAAACTTAGTATAGTTAAATTTTAAATCATGTTAATATTTTTAAGTTTTTGTCACAATAAAAATCTTGTCTATTGTCTATTGTCTGTAAAATGAGATTTTCCATCTTCATATCCAATGAGTATAACCTCTCTATATTATATAACATCTCGTTGATAAAAAACGGTATTAAAAGGTAACCATAATTAGGTCATTGTAAAACGGTATTAAAAGGTAACCATAATTAGGTCATTGTAAAACGGTATTAAAAGGTAACCATAATTAGGTCATTGTAAAACTATGTAGTATTATTTGGTAGAAATACTTTTGTATGTAAATCGAACCAACTCTCATAGTTACACGTGTGGCTATTTTTGTACATGTGTAAGGTGGCGGTGGCTACTACCATTAGTAGTATTCCGTCACGGCCGCAACAAGATTAAGCGAAAACTCCACGCTCCAGTTCTTGGTAAAGAAAAATAAATCAGATTTCCCGTAACTACACGATGGCTCCTCATTATTTTCATTTCGCTTCCGGTCGGACTCGCGTCAGTATATCCCTACACGGTAATAGTACATGTGGAAACTTGAGAACTTGCCGTAAAGCTTAATATTTTCCAAACGGATTACTAGATCGAAAAATAGTTTTCCTATTCATGCAATATTTTTTTATTATCTCTCCAATGATACCCCACAATATGGGGTAGAAAAGAAAAAAAAACATCCCCACTTTACATGTAGGAGAAGTAACAAAAAAATATTTTTCTCAAGATTTTATTTTACAGTTTTGTTGGCGTGATAAATACGAGTAGGTATATTCATACATAATATTCCTATTAAAAAAACCGACTTCAAACGCAACATACCAAGTCCTTCACGATTGTAAACTTTTTAAAGAGACCACTCGCTCTTTTTTTCTTTTGTCGATTTGTCATTGAATGTCAAATGCTCGTCTTTGAAGATTACAAAATGTGCAGATGTTTATATGATAATCCTTAATATTTGACACTTTTGCAAAGAAACACGTGTAGGTGGAACTCTGCGATTCTATAATCTGACGCACTTACTCAGGAATACAATGAAAATATGTTCATTTTTAGAGATTATTCAAAAAGTAATAAAGCGATGTTTATAAAATAATTATGGGACCAACTTGGGAGCTTTCTCTATACACCAATTCAGGAAACACAAAAATTGGTTCTCGAATGCCGGAGTAATTCGTGTACATACATAAAAATATATATACGGTATGAATTGACAACCTCCTCCTTTTTAGAAGTCGGTTAAAAATTACAACTTTCTAGTACTAATAGTCTTTGAGATAAGCCACGGACAGGTGGAAGTACATGGCGACACTACAAGGATTCGTGGTTGACTACGGGGCTTGTTTGTGATGGTTTTTAACCGATTTCCAAAAAGAAGGAGCAGGTAATATCTCAGAGGTCTGGTGGTTCCATATAAATGTTATCAAAATCGGTCCAGTACTTTTCAGTACAGTTTTTTTAGTAAAATAACTGAAAAATCAAGGCCCTATGTAATAGGGCGAATTCTGTATGAAAAATATCATCGCAAGCAAATTGCGTATTTTGACGTCGGTTTTTTCTTCTTCAGTTTTTTAAGCTGTAATTATAATTATTTTATTATAACGCCACCCTCCTTTGCTGGACTATGGATAAACGAATAAAAGTTATGTTTTGCCAAAATAATAAGAAGACAAGTTCCGATTAAATCTCCTTATATTTCATACAGGAATAGTACCTAAGCCTCTTAACACAGCATACTGCTAAGACGGTGACAAAGATTACGTTTTGGTAAATGTAGTATCGAAGATTTCTATTTTTGACAGACAGCTGCTGTCGATGTAATATATTTCCAAATCGGTTTATAATGTAACAGACATAAATAAAAACCGGACAAGTGCGAGTCGGACTCGCGCATTATAAGTACGACGTGTGTATCTGAATTTCTGTGTGTTGAGGCATCGTAGCTCTCAAACGCATAAACCGATTTTGATTATTTTTTTTGTATGGTAGAAGATTTGATCGAGAGTATTCTTACGTATGTTTCATCAAAATCGGTTCAGTCGTAAATATGTTTTTTATGTCGGGGGTCTTTTGGTTTTCTAAACTTGTCTAAGCATATTTTTTAAATCAAATTTCAAAAGTCATTTATTTGCTAGAATACATAATTATACAAAGAGTTCTTAAAGATCTTAATTAGTTAAAGAGTTATTTGTTCAATGATGTACAAAAAGCTTCAATACTGTCCAATATGTATATATGTTTACAAACAAATCTGATATACTTACATTTCCAAGGATCTCTTGCCACAATTCATAATTTTATGAAGTATATACCTATTATATTTTATTTTTTTCGTTTCATACACATTCTCTCGGTTTTGCGTCGGTTTAACAGGAAAAATATTTAAAAGCATTCTGCTCTGATATCGGAGGTATTAAATTGTGAATATTTTATGCAATTTTCAAGAAACTTTGAGTTTTACTCGGTTATTAAGGTTTTAATTGCGGTTTTGTTATTTTTCTGTAAGGATGTCATTTTGACGTGATAAAGTCTAATAAATCGATGAACGCCGGCTGCATGCACGAAAAAGTATGACTCATTGTCCAGTTACGTTACGCTCCTTGTCCCGTTACGCGCGCGCGCGCTTGCGGTGGCTGAGGAAGCGGGCGGGTGTGCGCCGCGCCCGACCGTCGCTTTAATTTATCATTCCTCGGAGCTCGCGCGCGGACGTATACTGTCACGTTAAACTATCGTCCGTAAACCGACTTTACAGACAACCAATTTTTTTTAAACTAACCAGTAGAACGAAGTTTCCGGCAGCCTAGTGGTGAGACCATCTGACTTGCGATCTGCAGGTCCTGGGTTCGAATCCCACGGCACGCACCTCTGTCTTTTCGAAGTTATGTGCGTATTGTTGATTGCCGCCAACTTCAAACGGTGAAGGAAAAACATCGTGAGGAAACCTACATGTCTGAGAGTTCTCAATGATCTTGAAGATGTGTGAAGTCTGCCGACCCGCACTTGGCCAGCGTGGCAGACTATGGCCTAACCCTTCTCACAATGAGAAGATGGCCCGTTCCCAGCAGTGGGACAGTTTGTACAAACAGGGCTGATAAAAAAAAAAAAAAAAAAAAAAAAAAAAAAAACCAGTAGAACAATAATAGATTTTTTTAAATGGATGTTTGACTAGCATTCGAAGATTTGATCCTATAATATGACACAACGCAACCCCACCCTCTTCCGACGGTAAACGGTAGCGAGTATACAGTTAGCACCTTCCGTTTACCGTCATTTCCAACTCCTTATTCTTTTCCTACACCCAAACCACTTTAATAAAAAAAGTGACACAACGCCAAATTGTAAATATGCATCCCCAACTGCCCCCGTATTCAGAACTCATGCGGATTCGGAATCTATATCTCCGTCTCTGTCATTCTCTATGAAAATGACAGAGACGAAGACATGGATACCGAATCGATTCCAAATGAGTTCTGAATACCCCCACTGGCCCAAGGTGGTCTTTTAGAATATATATAATATGAATGTCTTTCATGTGCTCCATCGTAGACCGCAACGATTAAAAACCGGGAGAATTGGCAGTCAAGTGCAAGCTAAAAAAAAAAAACTCAGAGACATTTATATTAGCAATCTACATCTCAAAGGCGACTTTGGAACCGATGCTCAAGATGTGTATTTAATTTCACAACAGGAAGGTAAGCCTCAAGATGGGCGGCTCGGTTTCCAGACAAGTTCTGTAATAAGCCCACCTGGGGCGGGCGGAATTCCTTCGCAAATTAATTGCTTTCAATCTTTGTGTTGTGGTATTCAGATGTTGAAGGGTGTTTTAATGTTAGGATCCCGCGAAATTCAATAAGAGTGTAACTTGTCTGCCATTATTATTATCCGAAATCTTGTTTATCGTTTAGTTTTCGAACAAACTAGATAAAAAAATAGGATATTTATGTAAAAACTTACAACTATTTTGTATGAAAATCGTACGATTTTAAGGTGGAATGTCACAGGAACATCAGGAATTTAAAATTGTAAACAGTTGGGTGTCGGTTTTTTCTAGGTAAGCGCGCTCCATCGTAGACCACAACGTCGCTTAACATCAGCCGAGTTGGCGGTCAAGCGCAAAGCTATTTCAACATAAAAAAAATATTTTTTTATTATAACAGAAAACGTCAAATATTCATTATTTAGACCAATTTTAAACATTTGTGTCATTAATGGGGTCCAGCCACCCGTAATCTTTTTAAAGAACTAGCCAAACGCTTGGTACAGGTGACAAGGGACCAGAATGCTGGCTCCTACTTTGCTAAAAATGTAAGCATTGCCATCCAGCGTGGTCAATCAGCCAGCGTTCTGGCCACTGCTTTTAAAAGTATATATTTATTTTTATTTGTCTTAAAGTTGATATAGTAGAAATATCAGTTTTATTAATAAATATATTATTGGGATTAAAATTAATATCGGTTTCTAATAAGATATATATCGGTGTATTTAATAAGATACATTACCGAGTATTTATAGACATGTATAAGTAATAACTTATACATATCAGACTACAGATAAATACAGCCAAGTTTATAGCACATTTATTTGCGAAGCTCGTTCATTATAACTGTACAAAAAGTACGCTTGATTTGAGAACCTCTCCCTTTACGGAAGTCGTTTAAAAACTCATCAAAAATACGTACTTAGGACAAAATCCGGCCCCAAATCGGCTTCAACAGACTTTTCCCCAGTAATCAATCTCACACTAGATGAGGTACCGGGCGTTCGTAACAAAGTAACTCAAGTTCTCTAGAATCGAAACTTTCGCCTTGTGGAATTCTGTACATACGGAACTTTTTGATGGATTTGTACTTTATTAGGGCTTTAGAGACTCCTAAGAGGACGGGTTTTTATACAAATCTGTTTAATTTTTTGCTCAAATCCATATCATACACACAGTCACAGTGATGCAATACACCAGGCTAAATTTGTGTTACAATTGGATTTTTCTTTTCTATTCTTTGGATAAATTTTTCAAAATATGATAAATTCCAAGCCCCACAAACCCAAAGTTTGGATTACAAACAGCTCAAATACGTAACTATTATAATGATTAGCGTATTTGGGCTATTTGTGTTGCTTCTTCAAATTCTCCGCAGAGCCAGCTCAACTCTGGATCATCTACATTTTTCTAATGTTATTTTTATTTCTTTTTTCAGAATCATAAAATCGTGCTAAGAAAACCAGCTAAGTTTCAAATCGGTAAGTGTAAAAATATCAACAAACAATGTATCAAATTCATGTTAATGTATCTTCGGATGTACAATTCATTTACAAACTTCATTTCAAGAAGTACGTTTGATCTCTTATTCAATTATAACATAGTCAGTCAGTCAGTCAGTCAGTCATACGTTACTTGGTAGGCAGAGCATCAAAAGCTATGACATTTAAGCCGTTTAACGCTACGTTTGACTGTTGTTGGAGGATTACAACATGTACAAAATGTTAGCTGCTAAAGACGAGGGGTTAGCCCTACTCAGCCCCAACTACCCTCAAATTTAACTGAAATATACAGTATGCTCAGAAGAAGCAACTGGCATATTGCCAACGCTTTGTTCATGCTAATTCTGTTTTACTACATTATTATAAATAAATTTTGATAATCATCACCACCAGTCTAATATGTTGCATTGCTGTATTTCCTCAGCCAGAAACATTTTTTTTAACTTTTTTTTTTATACAAGATATATCTACGATTGACCACCAACTAGCCTGATATTAAGTGACGGTGTGGTCGAGGACGGAGCTCGTCGATCTAGAAGATCGATTCACTCTAGCCTTGAAAATTCCAATATTGTAGGTCTCAGGAAACAGAGATCAAAATTATATACACTTAAGAGTTTGTAGTACGACCATCGTCCGTCTCACTCGCGCATAAGAATGCCTCCAAGTTACTGTGAACGAGGGAACAAGCTCGGCTGATTGCACCGAACTAGTAACTAGATATCTCCCCGAGTTGATTATAAACTTGCTCCCTCGGACAGAAGCCGTCGACTCGAAAAGAACTGCTTTGAAATGTGAATTACGGAACTTCTGAATTTGACGGATTCCTGGTAACTAGGAGGCTATAAACCGATTGATATTATGATTTTTGGTTGGTACAATGTGGAGTTTCAATTGGATTGTACACGTGTATTTGTCCGTTACACGTGTTCCTCTTATATATGTAGTATTTTATGGTTATTTGTGGTTGATCTTTTATAGAGATGTTATACTGATTAACTTATTGTTGTATGACTGTTCAATAGCTCAGTTGGTTCTATCTTGGTTCATCTATCTTTTAAGAATAAGAATAAAACAATATTTATTGCTTAACTGTGTTTACAGTGATGTTATTATATAATAAATAGTTCCAACAGTCTGCCCATTTCGAGCGTACAATAATTTAAACACTGATCTAGAATTTTTTATTGTTTTTTATCAGCCCTGTTTGTACAAACTGTCCCACTGCTGGCAACGGGCCATCTTCTCATTGTGAGAAGGGTTAGGCCATAGTCTGCCACGCTGGCCAAGTGCGGGTTGGCAGATTTCACACATCTTCAAGATCATTGAGAACTCTCAGACATGTAGGTTTCCTCACGATATTTTCCTTCACCGTTTGAAGTTGGCGGCAATCAACAATACGCACATAACTTCGAAAAGACAGAGGTGCGTACCGTGGTATTCGAACCCAGGACCGCAGATCGCAAGTCAGACGGTCTCACCACTAGGCTGCCGGGATCTAGAATATCCCACCAATATCCCTTTAGATACCCATATTGATACCTACAATATTGATGTGGGTCTCATCAGATAAAGATGTATTCCAGACCAATGATATGGAATGACGACACACTATTATTACTAATTAATTTAACTAAATGCTTTGTACAATTTCTTATTTTCCATTGAGTCTTTATAAGTTTAGTATGTTGTATATTGCTATTTTTCTCTCTTCAATCTTATACAGACGTGATACAAAAATCTCAGATCTGTAGTTTCACTATTTTTTTAAATGTATTTGATTTTTCCTTAAAAAATATGATGTTGATCCAGATAAAGTACCTATTTTATTTCGTTGTAAGTTAATCTTACATCATCCACCTTCCTTTCATAATGAATGATTTTAGTACTTTCAATACCGACGACTTCGAATTTATCCAAGCCTTGGATACAGTTTTGTATCCAAATACAAATTACTTTATTTGGTCTCAGAAAGAAAATTTATTGACTCCAATGGCTTCGAACTAGTTAGAAAATAGTGTTTCGGATGCCATTGGCTTCTCTAATGTTCGTATTGAAAAAAAAAGTCTATTATATACTAGATGTTTACTATTATATACTAGATGTTTATCATAGTATTATTATAATGAAACCTTAAAATTACAATAAGTTTTGAATATTGATAAATAAAATGTATACAATACAGGTTATAACTATTAGTTCAATTCAAGTACGTTTAGCTATATTATATTGATGTAAGATTCAGTGGTATTATAGTCCATACCTTCCAATAACTACAATATTTTTTTACATTGACAATAATTTAGATTGCGAATTCAGAAATTTACTACCTGTAAAAAGTATGGAGACTAGTTTTCCGGAACATCATGACGAATGAATAATACAAATTCTTAGAGCTGCAGTGTTTTCAGAATGCGTTTATTTCAGAAAAGAAATTCTTAGTTTGACTGCATTTTACCTGCCAATTTTAATTTATGCAGTGATAATAGTCTCTGAGACAGACAAAAGGACATGGTGAATTTATAAAGATTCCGCGTAGTTAGGTAAAGAGATAAAGTTAAGCAAAAATTATCGAACCCTGTGTAGGTAAGTAATGATACAGGCAGCATATATGTAGTCACTTATATTATTTCCGTTCACTAAATATATTACCACAGATAGGACATTTCATACAAAGGCGCGCAAGACACATACGCAAGTTGACGTCTGTATTTATCACACACGCACACACACACACACACACACACACTTGTATGGAGTTATGATCGTCATCTAGCCGCCTTCTCGTGGCGTCAATTGGAATTCGAACACTTGAAGTCCGCACGCAACGATTTTCTCGACTGACGATTGAAAGCACCGTACGCCAAAATCCGACATACGATAAGTATGGCAAGCGCGGGGAACCGGTGAGGAACCTGAAATTGGATTGAAAGCGGATATTTTCCGTTTTATAATACTATTAATGTCTTCTGAACGTCATAGTTACTTACGTGCTAAATACCCAACGATCTCAATAAAAGACAATTCAAACACGACTTAAGCGCCCGTTAAACGTTATCAAACCTTAAACTACCAATCAATCCATTTTTATAGCTCCATCAACCTGACTCAACATAAGTGGCTCGGAAATTGAGCCACGATAGTTGGCCGTCATCCAAACTTGAAGGTACATTGTAAAGTTTTTGGTTGAACGCATCGTTAGTCAACAGGGTACATTTGTACCCGAGAATCCTGGGCTACATTTAGACGAGCAAATCAAGCGGAAGTTAGATGGGTACGGAATTGTTGTTCGATTTTAGCGACGAAATTGACAGGACGCACAATGGTCGGCCTAGTATGGCTGGTTAGAGCCGGTTTGGTAGGTATCTTCAGCTTTGGTTTTGGTCAGATTGAAAATGGCAGAAATATTTGATGCAGAACGTCAAGTTTTCAATTTGTTTTTACGGAAACTGTGTTATTGTTTTTGACGTGATAACGTCTTATAAATCGATGAACGCCGGCTGCACGCACGAAAAAGCGTGACTCATTGTCACGTTCCGCCTGAGCCGAGCGTGCAAGCGAGAGCGCGGAACAAGCGATAGAGAGGCACGATCGGCCTAAGCGTTCGGCTTGTGATGCATCTATCATGATGTTATCACGTAAAATTATCGTCCGTAAACCGACTTTACAGACAACCATTTATTTTTTTGCAAAATTCAAATCCCATTCATTTTATTTCAAATATTAGCACTACTTGAAAGACACTAACAATAGCTTTTAATTTAGTTTGTATTTTAACTCAGGCATCGTGCTGGTTGTTTCTATTTATGTGTTCCCAATTTTGCGAGTTCCATAAAGATGGTTCGACTCGAGTTCGCTCGGATTGGAATTGGACGCGCCAGCACGCGCCGCGTATAGCCAGCATAATATTGACACAATTGTTTCAACGACCCCTGCCCTCGACTTTGGCAGCACTTTGATCTTCCCGATCAAATTCATCTGTGAGCTATATTACAGTTTTGTTTGTACTTTCAGGAAGCCGACATAGTTAGAGTTGGCTTAGTCTTGTACAAGTTGCTGAAAGGAACTATTTCTATAAATATAGTTGGCCAAAGGAGATTCAGTGTCTATAGAAATATCTAGCTGGGTTGTCGCGTAATTTGTCATGCCTGTGGTATCTAGATGAGAATTTCGTGCCTGTTGAACAGGCAGATAATTATACTTCCTTGGTTAGGTATGATCATGTGTGATTATAAAGTATATAATATTGTATGTGATATATATGTCGCCTCTTTGCTTCAATAATGTGTTATCTTGAAAATTGAAATTTTAGAGGAGAGCGTTTTTTACCCCCTGACTTAAAAAGAGGGGTGTTATAAGTTTGACGTGTGTGTCTGTGGCATCGTAGCTCTCAAACGGAAGGACCAATTTTGTAGTAGATCTTTTTTTTTAAAGGGGATTTAATCGAGATTGTTGTTATAATAATATATGTTTTATTAAAATCTGTTCAGTCGTTTTTCCGGGGGCTTAAAGAGGTTTCTAAATTTATACATGTTTTGTTATGTTGATCTACTATTTATTACAAATTAAAAGAAATTAACTGTCATAAAACTTATCAACATTCTGTTATTTTATGGAAAGTATTTCACATTGTTTTTGCAAATACGTAGTAAAATAACCGATACAAACTAAGTAATTATAGTGTTGACGATGTTATTTTTGTTTTGACGATGAATTATATTAACAACTAAATAAGTGATGTAGTTCTGATGTCACGCTTTTGCTGATATTTGAGAACACATTCCTTTTCACGTACGTAGCGATAACCTATTTTGTTTAGTTGTTGAAACAAATCAAACAGATCACGCTCTTTTGCGATCTAACGCAGTTGCGATGTTTTTTATAACACGCTTTTATTAGCTTCACCTGTATGCATGTTTGTTTGTTTAAAACCGACTCCTTTGGACTTGATTTCGACCCACTTCAAACGGTCAGATTTCATTCAAACTTTGTAGACTTATCGAGGACCGATGACAATACAATCATTTGATAAGATTAAGTGTGTTTTTAGTGTTTTAAACTATTACTATTATTATTCAATCATAGTTTCGCACGTAGCACAATCGGGAAAAATGCCACACTTATTGTAAAATTAAATCTGATACGCCGGTGGGAACTGTCAAATAAAAAAGTTATTTTTCGGACTTATCACGTTATTGAAGCAAAGAGGCGTATTACTGATAAATGAATACACGCACAGATCGTGTATTTGTTCAGTATATCTGAATATAATACATAAATAAAAGTTCATAACTTTCGAAGACAACGCGTTTTACTAAAAAAAAAAAAAAAACAATGGCGGAACAGCATTGACTGTTTTTTCGAATTCAAGCGTATTGCAAAATACAACAGTTTCATAGATAGCAATTTAAATATCTTATCGGAAACATCATTTATGCATTATTCATTTACCTCTCCCATAATAAAATATATTTTTATAGCTTTTTATTTACAGCATAAACAAAATTACGCGTCCCTCTATAAGGCACCGTCGGCAGTAAAATATGGAAGAGACAATAACATTGCCAGTCTGGGAGCTATTATGGAAAAACACTTCTGCGTCTGTAAAGAGCAGTTCACTCATCGTAAAAAATATTTTGGGGGAAGCTTCTTAGTTTGTCAGAGGGGGGAAGCTGATGTGCTTGTGTCAAGTCGCTATTGCGCGCGGACTTGTGTTTGTGTGCGTGTGGTGATTGCATACGATTAATTAATTATAGTTTTAAAACTAAAAATAAAACAACTACCAGTTATTTTGTTAAAAAAATAACGGGTTGCACTCCGGGAGTGCCGGCAGAAGTGAAAACTATAGAGCAAGAAAGCAAAACCATTAAAGCGCCATTTTCCCCTCTGGATGAACCCTAAATAACTAAAACAACACTTCATATAATAAAGTTAGTTCTAGAACAACGTACTAGATGGCGCTGTATAGTCTTAAAACACGCTAACGCTTCGCGTACGGCGATGAGTAGGGGTTGTTTGTAAAACTCAATATCTTCGGAGAAGGACAAACTTGTACATTCAATAATGAACTTTAAATGCAGAACGTTAGAATAGATTTCTGTCTAAAATAATCCGTTCGTCTTACGAATCAGGTCACGTGACATCTGACGCGAGCTTAACATTTTTTATCCATCCCAAAAAATGCAAAACGCCGCTAAAGAAGTTTTCATTCGATTCATAATTGGCGAAGTAATCGCTGAACAAAAATAAAATAAAAAATACAGTAGAATTGAGAACCTCATCCTTTTAGTATGTCGGTTAAGAATATGCGTCTCTAGCATATTATAATGTTCTGTGCTAGACGTGTAGTGAGCGTTTATCTTTAGTATTCTATTATGTTCAGAGGCGGAGTGGAGCCTCTAGAGCATGGGTTCCCAACCTGTGGGTAATTACCCCATCGGGGGTAAAACAGCCTTTTGGCTGGGGTAACACAGCTAGGTAGTAAGAAAACATTATATTAATTTAAATATGATTAACATTTGTCAAAGGGTTATAGAGATAATAGGTAAATCTCGGTTAAAAAGAGAAAAAGTTTGCTACGCGAAGAAGTTTACCATGTCAGCCGATTTTGGTAATATTTGGTAGCATCATTCAATAATGAATTCTGAACAAGAATACCACAGAATGTGAGGGTAAAATTAGTTTTAATCACATGTCATTGAGGTTACAAGATTGAAAAGGTTAGGAATCACTGGTCTAGAGGTAAGTACTAACACTTGACATTTTAATTGGAATTGCAGACACGAGGATCAGTTGAGCTGCAGTGCGAACCGCGTGCGTGCAGTATTATAAAATCATTGATTGAAGATGTCATAAAAAAAAGCATGACTTTGTCTATAGAGTTAGGAAATATATTGAACTTTTTTTTTTCCATAATATTTTTTTTTATTTCGTCCCCAAAACCTATATGAATAGATAGATAAACTCTTTATTGTACACACCTTACAAATTTACAATCAAGATAAGTTATTTAAAAACTAGTGTTACAACTTATCGCTAATAGCGATCTCTTCCAGGCAACCTTAGGATGGAGAGAAGTGAATCTATAGTAATATGACGGGGCGTGCAGTAATAGAGGGGTGAAAATGATCTAAATATATTAATCTGAATATGTATATTATGAATGTATATATTACATATATATAATGATACCTGAATAAAATTTAGTTTGACACATTTCTATTGTCATATTATTCCCTTAAGAACGTGTTATCTTAAACGCGAGATGGATGCAATGAAATCTCTGCTTTATGATTTTATTTATCTCTAAATATGTTGTCATGTGCGAAAGAGATAACTTCGCTCCCCAAGCATTATTTTCTGTTGTAAAATTAAATTCATTGAACGAGTTGAAAATATTATTGCATTATGACTTATTAAACTAAATTATAATACTTTTAGTAAGCTAAAATTTAATTGAGTACCCACACACGTAATGTGAAATAATAATGTGAAAACTTCGCTTAAATTAATGAGCAATTTGCTAGAGACTGCAAAATGTTTAAATAGTGAGATTCTACTTAAATAAGAAGCCTATAAAGCATTTGAAGCTAGAGTAATTCGGTTTACTGATATACGAATAATAAAGTGTTTTTTTTTATATTTGATTGAAGTGTGTTGTATTGTATTGAACTGTATTGTATTAAATTGAAATACATCATTGATATTGAATTATGTTGCATTGTACTGCATTGAATTGTGTTGCATTTCATTACATTGCACTGAAATGTGTTGTATATTACTGGGCAAGATGAAATGTACAAAACAAAGGCTATTGAAATTTAGGATCGACAAAACTGGAGAGATAATTTATTAAAATATTATATACCTAATTGAACAACTTAACTTAAATAAATTATTTGTATTTTTGTCGAATAAATAATTATTTTACAGATAAAAAAAACACAGAATTCGTGGCCGTTGGAATTTACATAGAAAAACAACATGTCTAGTATATATCAAGGCCCAACATTTTCTTCGAAAATAAAGTTAGAAAAAAGAAAAAAATAAGGTTAGAAATATAGCAAAAAAACTATGGATAAACAAAAACAGAAGTAAAAATAGCATCTTAAATACGTTTTATCAGAGCGGATTCATTCATTTCCGTCCTGTCGCCGTGTTATCTGATTTTGATTTCGCCAAGAAGAAAAAACATTTAGAAAATGTATACTTTACCGTCTTTTAGCAAAATGAGAAAATGTTTTGAATAAGTTGACAAAGGAAAGGACCTTTCTTTTGGTGTACAAAATGTTACAGATTTCGTTTTATACAAGTGTACTCGTATTATACAATAATCGAACAAAATAAGCTCTTAATTTTGCGTCTCAAGGTCATGAAACAAGATCTCAAAGTCGTCTGGGACAGGATTGTAGTAAATGTGGTAGTAGTAAGTAACAAATTATAAATTGGGAATTATTGTGATTCGGTCTTCGTTTTTTTTAAACGTTAACAGTAATAGAGATTTTAATTTAATTTTAGATTTAAAAAAATTAGATCTATCTATAGGGGTAGTGAAATTATGATAAGATGATATTTTGAAATGTTTTTTTCACGCCTGCTGTTAAGCGACGGTGTAGCCGAGGATGGAGCTCGTCGATCTAAAACATATCTATTCACTCTAGCCTTGAAAATTCCAAGATTGTAGGTCTCAGGAAACAGAGATGGCGGCAAAGAATTCCATTCTTGTGCAGTACGCAACAAGAATGTGGATCGACATCGCTGAGTGCGGATTGTTGGCATTTCAACGAGAAATGGGTGATAATTCGCCGACATTCTGCTAGTCCTGTAGTGAAATGGGGAGGGTGGAATTAGGTCGTGTAGCTCTTGCGCACATTCCCCGAAATGATTAAACTTCCAGAGGCCTTCCAGAGTGCCATCGCAGAATGGTCAGTATGACCTGGACGTAGAAGTTTCCAATGTAAAAGTTCTTCATCTGGTCGGTAAAAAACTTTTTTAGATTTGATTCGATCTCACATTAAAGCAGTCTGAGTTGCATTATAGGGCCGGTAGTGAGTGACCATGTTTCAATATCATAATAGGAATGCTATATAGTAGGAAATAATATAAATAAAACCGGACAAGTGTGACTCAGACTCGCCCACCGAGGGTTCCGTTACAATTTTTGGTCATATGACACGTAAAATGACACGTTTCACTGCTTCATTTCACTTGCCCACACTCATGTAAGTACTTGATCGAACACTTAATTAATAAAACACCACAATTTTTATCGAATTAATATTAAAAATAACACAAGATTAGGAAAATAAAACATAGCAACAACATGTTTCGAGGTTCCCGCCAAAACTCCATTAAATCATGTTATTTACGTTCATTAATAATACATACTTATAAGCATCCGAATTTCGTGTAAAATAAAAATATTTTTGTTTCGCTCGATAACATAAAGAACACTATTCCTTCACCATAAGTACCTGCATATATGTATCCTGTACATACAGCAACCCATATTCTATAAGATCCTAACGCCGCGGCGACCAAAACTTTAATATCTCCAGCGACTTTTATATTGAACCCGTGAAAATCGTCCCTTGACTTTTTCACACAATATCGCTTTTTGTCGGCCGTCACAGGCCATTATTCAGGGCCGACAGGCAAGAGACTTTGATAAATATATTTTTGTCAAGAGTCGTTATCTATGTCATGTGGGAATTACGTTGTTAATAACAAAATAACACAACGGGTGTGCCATATACACCCGCGGTCGCTTACGTCGCGCGTAAAGGATGTAATGATATATCTGATATTAAAGTAATATGTTTTATTTACGGTGCTCAAATACGTTGAACTTTTTTAGGGTTCCGTACGCAAAGGGTAAAACGGAACCCTATTACTTACGCTGTCTGTCTGTCCGTCTGTCATCAGGCTGTATCTCATAAACCGTGATAGTTAGACAGACAGTTGAAATTTTCACAGATGATGTATTTCTGTTGCCGCTATAACAACAAATATTAAACAACAAATATTAAAACAGAATAAAACAAATATTTAAAGGGGGCTTCCATACAACAAACGTGTTTTTTATTTTTTATTTTTATTAAGATCAACATACAGTACACAACAAAGTTTAGGGTTAATACAGTAATCGTTAAGAAATGATTCGATGATGTACCAGTAACGTTGACAGCACGGATTGATTGTTTATCAAATATACTTCAACAGAGTGTGAAACATGAAACAAATTATTGACCAATGCCATAATGTTTTGAGTCTCAGCCTTATAGACTGAAACTCAAAACACTAACATAGCTAATTTTACATATAAAAAATAAATAACAAAGTAAAAGACATAAATAAAAAAGTAAAATAATTGAATAACAAAGTAAAAGATAAAAGAAAAGAATGAGAATATTTGCTCGTTTTTGCTCGATATTGATAACGGCAACAGGTAGACGCTTGAAATAATTACAAAATATTGAGTTAAACTAACTTTAAAAATAAATAAATAATTAAATTAAAAAAAGATTAACACTTAAGGGGGCTCCCATACAATTGACACGTTTTTTTGCCGTTTTTATAGATAATGATACGGAACCCTTCGTGTGCAAGTCCGACTCGCACTTGGCCGGTTTTTTTAATCCGCCCAATGGTCAGGCTTTAGCCAATATGGCCATACTGACAATAGTCAGTGAGAATTAGGTCAAGTTTATTTTATATATTTTTTATAATTAAATACTGGATCTTTATAAATAACTAGTCGAATTCTTCCGGTTTACTTCCCATCGACAAATCATTCCTTAGCGGATCATACTTAGTAATGAAGACCAAATAACCCGTCAAATTTCATGTCTTTTGGTCTATTCGGAAAGAAAACTAATGTGTGATTAAGAGTGCTGTTGTCTTTATTTCATTATTTTGTTCGTATTAATTAATATTTGAATACGTTTTACGAATTTATGAAATCAATATTAATTTAATTAAACAAAATTTCGTAATCATTGTTGTGTTCAAATATGCACTTTTAAAGTTGGAATGTACGAGGTAAACCATATTTTCATCTACTAGGTAGTCTTTCAATCAGATTTATATTGTCTTTCAAATATTTTTTGCTTATTTCATGGTTTATAATTATAACTTTATCTTCATTGTTGATGCTACGCACGTTTCGGTGTACGAGTAAAATTCGTACTTGGCTGTTTTTATTTATTACAAAAAAATGGTAGATATTTTCACACAACACTATCTAGCCCTAAACTAAGCAAAACTTGTACTATGGGAACTAGACAACTGATAAAATACTTTATATATATATGTATATATTAATACATACTTGTGATGGTATCTTACCCGTGTTCCACCTTTTTGTTTCACCAAGGTGATCCACGGGCACCTTTTTGTACCCATGGTCCACCCAAGTGTACTATGGGATGGGTGATTCAATAACCTGTGAGCCACCCAGATGTACCTACTACGGGTAATTCAATGTAAGTACCCATGATCTACCCAGGTGTACCACCCGTGGTCTACCCCAGTGTACTGTGAATAATTCCAAAATTTACAGAATCATGTGTCTGGGATACACAACATACGTCCATGTTCATCACTTATTATTTGTTAAATTGATGTTTTACGTTATTGAAATTATTTTTATTTATTAATTGATATTTGCATACCTCATTGACGAATAACAGAATATTGAACTTATGTTTTGACCAATAAAATCAATGACAAATACATATAAATAAAATCTGAATCACACAAATATTTGAACTCGGTGGGAATCAAATCCACAACCTACAGCTTAGAAGGCAAACATACTACCAACTGTGCTATGAGTCCATTTGTTATGTATAAATTGTATTTTCTATTTAAATGCGATAATTTAAGGATTATTCTAACTGTCGGAATTTAACTACGACTTGGATAGTTTCAAGGTATCCCACATTATAAATTAAACAATTTTCGCAACTACCCTCCAAAGTTTGTTTAATTACAGTAGTTCGAAATGCCCATAGGGATTCCCACTTGTCAACTTGTGTGCCGACAGCAAACTCGCTATGCTATACATATGAATATTTATACTAACTAATTAAATATACGTCTTGAATTTATTTAGGCTATACTAGCATTTCTTTTTAACCGAATTACAAAAAGGAGGAGGTTCTCATTGCCACTGTATGTTTTTTTTGTGTTATTTTACGCGATTATGAATTGATTTTGATATTTTTTGTTTGGTGAGCAATATTTTAAAATTGTCCCATATAAATTTTATCAAAATTGGTTCAGTACTTTGGTTCCTATAAGAAAATAACTGGAAAAATATATCATCCAAGTAAACGATATTACGTATTTTGAAGTCGGTTGTTTCAGATTATTTAAATATCTATCTTTAATAGGATATGTAAAGAAAAGTGTAACATATGCTGATTCCAAAACAATTTCGAGATTATTATGTCTCTAAGCCATATTTATTTACTTTGAGCTCTTAAAATTATGATATGGTAAGTTTTTTGCAAAAATATAAAAAATACTTGACTTTTAGTCGTCCTCTAATGACGTTACAGAACCGCCTTTTTTAACCGACTTCGAAAAAGGAGGAGGTTGTCAATTCGCACCGTATATATTTTTTTATGTATGTACACGAATTACTCCGACATCCGTGAACCAATTTTTATGTTTCTTAAATTGATGTATAGAGAAAGCTCCCAAGTTGGTCCCATAATTATATCTGTACCAGAAATAACTTAAATAAAGTTACATTACATTATATTTCTTATTTTCTCAGAGCACAACTTCAATAAAAGTCACTGTCAATGTTAAGTAATTTTTTTTGTAGGTATAATAATATTATTCTATGTACACGAATATTCTATTGAAATGAATTTGATGTCATCACGACTTTTCAAAAAAAGAAAAAAAAAACTGAACAGAACACAAAAACATTGAATTTAGTCATTTTAAATTACCCAATCTACCAAATAAAAAAAATATAAAATACCGAAAAAAATCCTAACATACCCCATTGTGTTATTTAGTTTTAGAAGAGAACCAACCATTTACAAATTAAAGTTTCGTTCGGGCTAAAATAGCGCTTATTTGGGAATAATCACTAACTCAACGATTAGGTACTATACGTTTACCGTAGCCAGCTTTATTTAGATACACTAATCTACTGAATTTATAATTACAAACAAGAATTCTATAGATCGGCGTTCAAATAACCAATATCAGACTAAAACCGAACTACTTAAATAACAAGTAATCTGACAACGCCTAAAATAGATGACAACTTCAGCAAGCCAATTTAGGTATTGCTGTAACTTTATATGACTTAAATAGGGTTGTCATATAAAGCGTTATAGGCGTAGGCATAGAGGAATATTAAATACAGGGAAGGCGTAGGCAATTTTGAAATGGTTCCGCTACCGGCACCGCTACTAACGTGTTAGGTTTGTACCCACATCTTACGCCTACGGGTAATCAACAGCTAACAATATTTATATGTAAAGGAAAGTTTTAAGACGACTTCGATAGTAAATTTTCTTTCTCGCTCACGCACTGCTTCTCTTTCGCTCACACACATATTTGAAGATATAAAATTACTATATAGACTTACGGAAAATCGGGTATGCATAAAATAAGAGATCAGCATTATAAACCTTCAGCAAAAATTTAATTTTGATATACTAATTTTAATACAAGCATATAGGGAATAAAAATAAAAAGTACTTGAGTCCATTTATGGAGGGAAAACATTAATGAATCAAATTAGTTTTTTGCCAAGTATTTGTAACATTTTTTCTAGTTTTTTCCATAAGCGATTTTTCAGAAGTAATTTCAGTTATTTTAAATTGCGAAATATATTTCTATACGAGTACAAGAAAGAGCAGTTACTACTGACAGTGCCTCGAAAAATTGTAACAACCGACATCAACCTTTGTCACCTCCCCCTCTTTGTCCACCGCCTTTTGTGCCATTTGCTTGTGTTATTGTCTTATTACTTTATGTGGTGTCAATAAAGTGTTATTGATTGATTGATTGATCAACTACGTAATTTCGTTTGATTAGATTTTTTTTTTCCCGTTATTTTGTTTTAAATCCAAACTATTAACCCGACTTTGATTAAATATCTATGGGGCCAATTTGAAAGTCAAAAGTTCTTTAAATAAAAAATAAAAAAAACGTTATTAAATGGCAGAGTAATGAAGTAAAAATATTAAAAATGCATCCTGTTTTGAAGACGCGTACTACATACATACATATTATTATAATCATGCCTGTTTTCCCTTACGGGGTAGGCAGAGCATCAAAGACCATTGGACCGTTTGACGCCACATTTGACCGTGATTAGATGGTTAGATGGAAGGTAGAGGGATATTACTGATTAGAGGGGAATAGAGGGAAAGATGTTGTATTGATGTAAGACGCGTAATAATAAGGAAATACTGTTATAGCTTCTGGAATAAACAACAAAGATTTTATCTATCTACTAGCGACTTAAAAAATATACGTTTTCTATGTTCAAAATTCTTATCGAAGAACATAAGATCATAACCATAGAGAATGATAGCATATCATACTAAAATTACTTCCGCCTTTATGGCTGAAGATAACAGTATCCCGTAACGAGGGATATTTAAACTTCCGTATATTCTTCAAGAAGACAGCCTTATAGCTGCGCCGATCCCGAAGGATCACCGCATTCCAATATAGTTCATGTTACAAGAGATTCGGGAAGGAAGCTTATTTGTTGGAAGTTAGGCCGCATATTATGCCGGAGGAATTTTGCCGGAAGCCTGAAATAATAATAACGTAAATAGAAATTGTAATAGATAACAGAAAAAACGTAGGCAACTAATTACTAAATGAACGAAAAACGAAAAATGTTATGATGACTAAATGATCTATTTTCCGTATGTAACGCCTTTTGCTACTATTTTAGCGCTATCCACTAGATAATAGCCATCTTATTAAAATTATCGATTATGGCATAATATTCATTTTGTATTGTAAGATATAACAGTATCAACATGATCGACAGTATCTAGATAAATTGCAGGATTAACGTTAACTGCATAACAGTATTAAAATGATCAGCAGTATCAACTTAAGCTGCATGACAGTATCAACATAAACTGCATGACATTATCAGCCTGATCTACAGAATTAATATAAACTGCATGACAGTCACAGACTTTAAATACTATTCTGGAAATCGGTGATGACAGTATTAAAAGTACCAACATAAACTGCATGACTGTATCAACATGCTCTGCAAAAAATGTTAGTTGTAATATCCTGGCAAGTTATATTTTATTGAGAGTGCCTGACAATGAAGAAATTGTTAGCGAAAGATTCTAAAATACTCGTAAAACCATGCAGCGAGCAATTATTAAAAAAATATAATAACATGTCCCTATCTAAACTATATGTGTCAAATGCGTTGAGAAACTTCAATTCTCATATCAATACAATTGTCACAATTGAATTGAAAATATTGAATCAATATTTATGAATCAAGCAATTGAAGAGTTATTAGGTACCTTCTGGGTAAACGTGCTTTACTTTATACGTCGTATCCGCAATAATTTCACAGCAGAACATAAGTTCCCGGATTTCAAAAAAGACCGGTTGGAAGCGGCTGCCATCCAGCGTCTTACGCCACTTCCACTTCCACGTCCACTTGTATGAGGTCTTCTCGACACCTTGTGGCTGGTCTTCTTACGCTGCGCTTGCCGGTGCGTAGTCTCCACTCGAGATCTTTTCAGCCCTATCGGCCATCAGTTTTATTGTATTATGTTCTCTGCTCACTGCCACTTCAACTTGCGAATCCATTGTGCTATGTACTGTGCGATAAAGTCAAACAAGTTCTTTTAAAAGAAATACTGAATTTGGAATATAGGCTCTAACTACTTTAAGTACATCTCTAATTGTATGTCTATTCGTAATTCTATATTCAATAAAAGAATTTTCTAAAGCGTTCTAAAATGCAGCGTGTCACAATGAAAGCAAGTGATTGCATTCAACTCGAGCCGATATCGATACCTTTTATTCGAATTCCCGGCCTTTTCAGTAGAGGATCGATACTGGAGCGCTTCAGTCAGCTGTCTTATTCGAATGGCGGATTTGTGACGGCAGTTCGTTTAATCGGACTTGAGTTTGACTCTGGCTTCAATCGGTAATAGGCGTCGGATGAAATTTTGTTGCTGCTTTTGTAAATCTTGTGATCGAATTTGTACGTTCATACTGATACTAGTTCTACAAACAGTAGACCTCGCGAGAACAATGTTTTTGCAACTATACTTGTTGCAAATAAATGGCGAAGTGCATGTCGTGCCTTGTTTTTGCGTTATTTTTATTTTCATTTTTAGAAATTCTAAAAACGATTTATATGTATGAAAATTAACTTGGATCAAATTGAAGTTTTTGTCGAATATTTATGATATTGTTTTCTAGTTTTACAAACGACGTTTTTTTAAAGTTCATTTAGTAATTTTATATCTTCAAAAATGTGGGTATGCGCGAGCGAGACGGACGATGGTCGGACTACGGACTCTTAAAAGTCCTTTTTACAAAATTGCTACCAATCTATTGAAATACAGAAAAGAGATCTCGCATAATTAGATTACAGTAAGGTTCTGCAAAGACAACGTTAAAACGAAATTGTTTTATTTTCAATTCAAAATCTAATAAGCCTAATTGACTAAACGAAAAGAAGACAGCGTCGAGAATATATTTCTATAGAATTTTCTGACAATGCACTTAAAATGTACAATTGAAACTTTATTTACATTTCATTATTGAAAAAGTCTTAAAACTAGATTTTTCGGTAAACATTTACTTATTACATACAAGTATTTGTTTTTATAAAAAGAAAAACAAAATACCCAACTGCAGAAAAGCAGTTTTTGCTGTCTAACTTGCGATTGACACGCTGTTGAGTTTACGTTTTTTTGTGAGAAAGTATGCGTAAAATCGTACTAAAATAACAAAGGGAAATTGGACTTGTCATTCATGTTTTAGAAGATTACCAGTTTTGGTGTTACGGAGGTTCACCACGCATGCGACAGGAAATTCAAATTTCAAACAGTTTTAGGGCTCCGTAGTAACTACGAGGAATCCTTATAATTTCGTCATGTCCGTCTGTCTGTCTGTCTGTTTGTCTGTATGTGACAGTTATATTCTTAGAGATTATCAGCCCTACATAAATAAAATTTGGTTTATAGATGTGTTCTGTGAACCGGTACAAAATGCCGTAGTCAAACTAAAAAAAATACCGGACAAGTGCGAGTCAGACTCGCCCACCGAGGTTTCCGTACAAATTAGTAGATAAAAGGGGGAAATCATATTCCTCCATCATTTCCTCCATAAACCGAAAAATATACATCGCAAAAATATTTAAAAACCTGTTTTAGCTTATGCTACTGAGATATCCCACATGATACGGTTAATTCACTTTAAAATTTGGACCTTCATTCCTTGCTTAGAGACTCTGCTTTTTGTGATTATATAAAAAATGTCCTGTTTTCGTTTTTTTTTCTATATATGTACTTTAACACAATGCTTCTTGCCAAATTTCATTGTTCTAGGTCAACTGGAAGTACCCCATAGGTTTTGTTTCCCTTGTGAGTGTCGAAATGTGTGTTTTTAAGACATATTCGGCTGTAAGTTTTTTTTACAAAAAGTTAGAAACTTTATTTTTCTTTCTGCAGCAAGATACTATGGATCTGCGTATATGGTTTTAATTTCAACTCGATACCTTCACGCATTCCCGAGATAAAGGTTGACACCCGAACAGACGGACAGACGGACAACAAAGTGATCCTATAAGGGTTCCGTTTTTTCCTATAGAAGTACGGAACCCTAAAAATGAAAAAGAAAGTATCGTCGAATAGTTAACACTTTTATTAATTAAATTAAACAATTTTTAATGGATTTATTGCGTATATTTCACATAATTAAAAATAAAATATACACATATTATATTACACATAATTAAAATTTGTTTAATTTCAATGAGTAACAATCGCGAAAAACTTAGAAAACATTATTGTGTATGTGTATGTATGTGTGTGTGTTATATACAGACATAAATTTGCATATGTGTCATGTAATAGCGTGCCTTTGTATGGAGTGTCCGACGTGTGGCTAAACTATAATCCTGACAGTTGTTCCACAAGTTTATCTAAGCATTTCTTATTTTTTCTTAGAGTTATTGTAGTTTCTGACTTGAACAATAAACGTCTATCTGAGCCGGAGTGCGGTAAAGGTAAGCTATGACGACCCATCTAAACGAGTCTGGGGAGGACAATAACAATGCATTTACGTCGTAGTCTGCGTAGTCTGGGATGGCATGTAAATGGTCTTAACACTAAATTACGATACGAGGGTTCCGAATCGTTATTTTGGAGATCAGGGACTTACTTTGGACTTATAGGTAAATACTGGTATTGGACAAGAATAGACATTAATGACACGATTTATTTACAACTAGCTACGTGCCGCGATTTCATATGCGTAGTGATAAAAACCGGCCAAGTGCGAGTCGGACTCGCGCATGAAGGGTTCCGTACCAGTATCTACAAAATTGGCAAAATATTACGTTTGTTGTATGGAAGCCCTAAATATAAATTTTATTTTAATCTAATTATTTATTTTTAAAGTGAATAATATAACTCAATATTTTGTGAATATTTCAAGAGTCGGTTTTATTTACTTAGATCTATTGTTAGGCCTTGAGGAAAAAATTTATCTGAGTCGAATCTCCATATCTGTCATTGTTACTCTCACTGACATGAACATGTACGTGACAGGGACACAAATAGAGCCTATCTCATGAGAATCAAGAAAGTTCGTGCATATTTCCAAGCATACTTTATGGGGTTGGGTAGTAATATACTATTGTATTTTACACGAATTATAACCATGACTTGGTTGTAGCTGAAGGAAGTAATTATATCCACGGTATTTGATTCACGATTCATAAATGTTATTAGTGTATGAAAAATGCAATATTTTTTTAATAACATAATACATTCAGTTATTATTTATAATCATATAAACATACCACTGTAAAATGTTTAAATTTATAAATTTATTGGAAACATTGCATGAAAAAACATATTTTATCACTTTATTCCACATTCATCCACGAAATTGAACACTTAATTAATAAAATACAATTTTACAACATTAAAATTTGAAAAAAAAAAACAGAATGGATCTATAATTATCGCACGTTCCCGCCAAATCTTATCTAATAACGATGAATTAATTATTCCGCTTGTTTTGCCAGGTACATATCGTGAAAATAAGCCCATTTACTTATTTCATAATACAGGCAGAATACATATTGAGAATACCCTTTAACCCTTTTTCCTCTAAATCCGACCCGACTCTCAACAAGACTTTAATCCCAATTTTGTTATTATTCAATATTCATTCTCAATAAAAATAACAGTAGCAAACTGGTTCGAGAACTCAGCGGGAAATTCGGAATTTTACCGTATTCCAAATTCTACGGTGAAATTCCGAATTTCCTGCTTAGAAGTATCAGAGACGGTTACATATCTAAATTATGAAATATCAAATGTTATTTCCCCAAAAACAAAACCTTTTTTCTTTAAAAAAACACTATCGAAATCCCGAACACTCATTTTGACAACTCGTCTGATAACCTAATCTTTGTAATACGAAAGTTTCTGTGAATAATAAACAGAAACCTAACCTAACTGTCTCTAAAGGTAGGTTGTTTGGTATAGTTTTTATTTGCCCGGTATGGAATCGGAAACTCTTGTTAAGTTCTGTGACTGGCCTCGCAGGCCTCGCAGCTCAGTTGGTAGTATGTCTCCATGCTAAGCATGTAGGTCGTGGGTTCGATCCCCACCCAGGGCAAACATTTGTGTGATGAGCATAGATGTTTGTTCTGTGTCTGGCTGTTCCATAGTACAAGCTTTGCTTAGTTAGTGCTAGATGGTGTTGTGTGTAATGTCCAATATTGATTTATTTAGAAAACAGATTCGGGCAAGTAAGATACAAACAAACTTATTCAGAATCGGAATTTTATTTTGTTGAACATGGTAGTATATTACATATAGAAAATAATGTACAATATGGGCTTTTTGAAATTCAATATACAAGTACAATTTAATATACAAGATGTATTTCGGATTATAGATATGTTACCCCCTAAACTAAAGAGTGCGTCTGGCCTGCCCATTACATTCAAACTCACAAATTTTACTTGTATAATATTAGTGTATAATTGGGTTCGAATCCCACGGCACGCACCTCTGTCTTTTCGTAGTTATGTGCGTATTGTTGATTGCCGCCAACTTCAAACAGTGAAGGAAAACATCGTGAGGAAACCTACATGTCTGAGAGTTCTCAATGATCTTGAAGATGTCTGAAGTCTGTCAACCCGCACTTGGCCAGCGTGGCAGACTATGGCCTAACCCTTCTCATAATGAGAAGATGGCCCGCGCCCAGCAGTGGGACAGTTTGTATAAACAGACCTGACAAAAAAAAAAAAAGTGTATAATTGTAGATGAAGATTCTTTCGGAATTTCGCCGGAAGAGTTTATTCAGGTGAGAGGCGATTCAGTGATAATTGAAATAGATTATTTTATGAATAAAAAAGTTTTTTCGGAGTAATCAAAGGTCCCAATTAAGGACGAGAACTGAGCGTTTTGAATCCCTGAGTTTATTTAATGACTAGGCTTTATTACTCTACCTTTTGATTTGACGATTTAGGGTTATCTGAATGTTGTAATCAGTGAAACTTTTTATTTTTTTATTTTATTAGATTTATTTGAGTCTATGGTAAAATTATGAAATACCTATAAAAACTGTAATGATTAATATAGAATTAATAAAGTTTTTTTTTTTATTAGTTTAAAAAACTGAAACTAAATATATATATTATTATTTATTTTGCCTTGCCCTTTTTAAATAATTTAGACTAAACAGACAGATAAAGTGACTTTTCAGACAGAATATTTCATTATTTTACCAATCTAATTCCTTTAATTAAATATTCCGAAGACACGGCTGCAGAATTCCATTCTAATTATTAAATACTTCATTTTCCACCTGCGTTCTTTACAAAGTTTTCTAGTGCTTCGAGCAGGTCTCGTTCAATAGAGCGTTCTAGGTCACAGCTCTATAGACAATCTGGAGTGCGGGACGGTTATAACATGAAGGTAACGTGAAAGCAGTATGGACTTATCTTCTATCTATCTATACATATAATTTATTTATTTATTTATTATTGCAGTGTGTACAGAGCAAACTTAAATAAGCTAGGTACATACCCTGTTATAGGGTGTTGCAAACATACATTTACAAGTAAATAAAATATAAAGGTTGAAACAAGACTTAAAAATAAGACTGTAACGGGTCAAAATCTGTACATTAAATATATTTGAAAATTTTTGATTTTAGGATGCATTACTATCGATACAGAAGCAAAACAGCAATTTTTATAATTTTTGTCTGTCTGTATGTCTGTCTGGTGTGTCCGATGGATGCCGAAACTACTGGACGGATTTGGACGAAATTTGGCAGGATTTTACTACTATGTACTTATACTATGTAGAAGGATCTGGCATACTTTTTATCCCGAAAAATTTGACGGGCCCTTAGGGATACATTAAGCAATAACAACATAATCGATCACCACGCGGGTGGAACCGCGGGGCGCAGCTAGTATATACTATATGTGTAAAGTTTTGTATGTTCGAGCTCAGAGTACAGAAGAAATGAATAGTATTACAAACAGAATGGAAACTCTGCGCTTTTCGCCCATTTGGGTTCCTCACACGCTCTCCGCGCTCACCCTGTCGTTTGTCGGACTTTGGCAGCACGACGCTTTAATTTGTACTCGAGACTCAAGCGTTACGGGTTTCAAGCTTTCGAATTCCAATTGGTGTCATGAGCCCCATAGTCAATTACCATCTGGCAAGTTTGTGGCTAAACGTAGATCTATTTTTTTAAATAGTGCCATAGATTTTTTTTTCAATGTCCACAGTATAACAATTATTATTAGGAGTCCGTCTGTACATAGAAATCAGCTATACCTTTCTGGAGCAAAGTTTTTAAGGGCTTGATTACTTTATACAATTCTTTTTATTAAATTGAATAAAATGAAATATAAAAAAAAAAAATGTGACGAAGAGAGTGTAAGAGTAAATTCAAAAAGATTAATAATGAATTATTATTTATCTTTATTATTATTAAAAATGTATGCTGCGGGTGCTGGCAGCGTGGCAGGGCCAGGCACAAGGTAGACAGACGACTTCATGCAAGCGCCTGGATGATGCGGTATACAAGCCACTTTCACCTGGTTTTTTTGGAAATCGATGGGAAAAGCGTATGTCCTGCAGTGGACTTCTTGTGTCTGAGATGATAACTGTTTTCTCAAATAAAATAAATGTGTCGATAGTATGGTCAACGTAACCGATACCTCTGACTTCTTTATGTTATACATAATAACAGTTGTTGAAACTAAACATTTTGTCAATTTACACATACAGAACGGTCCCAATTCATACAACGATTAAACTAAACAACTAAAATAGCAATTTCACGTAGTTAGATCGTAAACAGTTTGTTCGTTTAATCATAGTTCTAGGTCCTGTCAAACGTTATGAACGATGCGACACCAAATTTATGACCCTGTTTACTTGTGTAACTGCCTTTATGATTAATGGGTAGGCATTGAAATAATTTATTTTCTATTTAGAACTCGGTAACTCTTGTTTTAGTTTTTATGAAGCCGGACTTGTCATTGACATTCAATTAATTATTTTTCTTTTTTTATTTAATTCTCTTTTGTCTTTTGTGAGGTTTGCGGAATTGTTTGTTGTAACAAAACTTGCTGAGTTTTTTTTAAATGTAAAATTTAACATCTGTATTTAAATTTTAAGTTGGTTCGTATGTAAGCGACTAATAATGTGTGCTAAGGTATAATTGTATCGACTGGCAAAATTTTCTCAATGAACTTGAAGATGTGTGAAGTCTGCCAACCCGGACTAGGCCAGCGTGGCTATGGCTTTACCCTTCTCACAATGAGAAGATGGCCCGCGTCCAGCAGTGGGACAGTTTGTACAAAATCAATGATTAGACTGAACTTATCTTGTATTTATCGTCCATTCCATTTTCAAAATACGATTCCGAAAGCTGTTAATTTCCCGTTCTATTCGGGTTAATTTACAATGGTGTTTCGATTCAAAATAATATAATTATTTCCGTTTATTTACGTGAATACGTGGACAATTTTCCACACTGGAATAATTAATTCCAGTGTGGGAAGTTTCATTGCATCATGAATTAAATAAATTAGGTATTAGTGGGTTGGTATCCGTGGAAATTGTTGATTCATTTACATTTGGTCAAGTTTGTATGTTATATAAATGGTGACATTTTGGATACACTTTTTCAAAATTAATCTGAGTTTAATTATGTTTTTTTTTTATAAATATTAAATTGGACATTTCACACCATCTAGTCCAAACTAAGCAAAGCTTATACTATGGAAACTAGATGATTGATAAAATACTACATTTTTTATTTTTTATTATAAATACATACTTATGATATAGAAACACCCAGACACAGAACAAACATGGTCATCACACAAATGTTTGCACTGGGTGGGGATCGAACCCACGACCTGGCAGCTCAGGAGGCAGTCGTATTACCACTGAACCATTAGGCGATATGGATGAAGAGTCTCTCTAAATCTTTAAATACACAATGTAATAATGCATCCAGCATTTTTCTTCTACTTCTATGAGATCGTTTGTCCATCTTGTGGCTTGTTTTCGTTACACTGCGCTTGCCAATGCATGCTGTCCATTCGATAATTTTTGACCTCACCAGCCATCAGTTTTACGTGCTATGTATGCCCACTGCCATTTCAACTTGCTAATTCGCTGTGCTATTTTGGCGATTTTCATACGTCTCTTCAAGTTTGATCTTGTAGAGAAACTTGGAGAATAATTCTCTCGATAGCTCGTGTAATTTTGAGCTCCCTTCTATGGCCCATAGTGAGTGACCACGTCACAGCTACCCCTATTTTATTCCAACGTTTACTTGCCACTTCGCATGTATAAAATCCCAATATCAGAAAAACCCACTTGAAAATGCGCAATTCGTTTATTTGGAGGATATTTTTACTGTTATAAAAACCAAACTACTGAACCGATTTTGATAAAATTTGTAGGACCATCTCTGACCAACTCACCTACCAAACAAAAAAGAATCATATAAAACAATTCATAATTGGCGGAGTAATGTAATCGCTGAACAAACATACAAAATAAACAACATACAGTCAAATTGAGAAACTTCTTTTTGGAAGTCGGTTAAATATTTGTTATACTACGCTAAAGTAAAAAATAAACACCTACTCTGTAGGGACAAGCAGTTTTCACCCCTATCAACACTAAAACGCTTTTCAGCTTCACGAAATTCGATTAAAACATCCTCAGAGGACAATAACACTGATAAAAAGCGCGCCATTACGATAGCCCATTGAAAAAGAACATCAGGTTGAGAGGTTATCCAGCCTCTTGCCCCATTTCGATTCAAACGACTTCCGAGTTTCTCCCAATTGTCATGTTATCCTAAAGTTTACTGAACATTACGAGCTTGCCGAAGAAACGTTCCATCCCTAACATTTACGTTACATAGCTTATGAAATTCTAATTAGAAATTTCGAGTAATTTTCTTACCACCCTGGCTTGAAAGGAAACTCAACAGAGCTTGATTATAACAGTAAGGATAATTCGTAATTATTTTTTTGGGGGCTTAGCGAGAAATAGTTCTAACAGCAATCCCAAATTAAAAGTAAACAAATAAAACGGCTGAACCGATTTTGGTGTTTTTTTTGTCAGTCCTGTTTATACAAACTGTCCCACTGCTGGGCGTGGGCCATCTTCTCATTATGAGAAGGGTATGAAATTTCCGGCAGTCTAGTCGGGAGACCGTCTGACTTGCAATCCGCAGGTCCTGGGTTCGAATCCCACGGCCGCACCTCTGTCTTTTCGAAGTTATGTGCGTATTCTTGATTGCCGGCAACTTCAAACGGTGAAGGAAAACATCGTGAGGAAATCTATAAGTCTGAGAGTTCTCAATGATCTTGAAGATGTGTGAAGTCTGCCAACCCGCACTTGGCCACCGTGGCAGCTTATGGCCTAACCCTTCTCATAATGGTGAAATATAGCTAAGAACAATATTAATTTATCTTTCATACTACAAAAACTAGATCTTGAAAAACGGTTGACGTTATATTGGATGACAAAACGCTTTGGAGTTTCCCGAACGCTGCCCAGCCGAACAAATGAGTGATTACGTTGGATGTTACGAAAAAACACATTTATAGGGTTCCGTACTTCAAAACGAAAAAACGGAACCCTTATACGATTATTTTGTTGTCCGTCTGTCTATCTGTTAGCCCTTCCGGGTCTCAAGAACTGTATCTCGGGAACGTATCGTGTTGAAATTAAAGTCATATACGCAGATCCATAGTATTTTGCTGTAGAAATAAAAATCAAATTTCTCAGGTTTCGTTAAAAAAAATTACACCCGAATATGTCGTAAAAACACACATTTCGACACTCACAAGGGAATCAAACCTATGGGGTAATTCCCGTTGACCTAGAACTATAAAATTTGGCAAGAAGCATTGTCATATATAGTACACATATAGGAAAAATCCGAAAACATTTTTAATTTTATCAGAAAAAATAGGGACTATATGCAAGGAAGGAGGGTCCAAATTTAAAAGTTCTTTAACCGTATCATGTGGGGTATCATATGAAAGAACTTAATTAGCACAAGCTAAAACCGGGTTTAAAATATTTTTACTATGCATATTTTTCGAGTTATGAAGAAAAATATAAGAAAATATATAATTCACTTCTTTTATCTACTAGTTTGTACGGAACCCTCGGTGGGCGAGTCTGACTCGCTCTTATCCGGTTTTACTAATGTAGCCAATGACCTCAGCGAGTAAAGTCAAATCTGACAACACCTCGCATCAAAATTGATCAAGCCGTTTAGGCTGTAGGAGGTAATATAGAAACATAGGTATTTACACATATACATACATACAATTATAATTATTATTATTATTTATTATATTATGTTTTCGAATTTTAAAGTCGTGCAGTCGTGTAAAAAGTGAGAGTTAATTATTGATTTCTTTCTTTTTAAGGGTGTTCGTTCACCAGCCCATACTGATTCGTCACAGACGTAACTCCTTAAGTAGAATGAAAGACTTAATGTTTGCACAAAGGGTTTTAATCTCTTTCTGTTGCGGTAAAAATTATATTAAGACACTCGGTTTTATCTGGTGTTGTTAAAAAGTCGTTCATTTTTTTTTCGGTAATTTTCAAGTGGCTCTTGGGATCGTGTTTATTTAGCCGGTGAAGCAAAAAGTTTTATATTTAAGAAAGGTTTCTTTGCGATCACTTAATTGAATATCTGGTCGAGCGTAGGTACTACTTAATTAAAGTTGAGTAAATTAAAAAGTAGAGATTTTTGTGAGTCTTCTACATTTTTAACGTTTACAGATGATTGATTTAATTTGTGAGAGAGTAAAATCATTGGGCGTATAATTTGTTCGCGCAAAAAAATCTACGCTCGTTTTTATTTAGATTTTTCTTTAGTTACCTAGAACCAAGAGCGAGACAAAAGTTAAAGTGAGCAGATTTTGTTTTATTTTGTGAGTTAAGTAAACATGCTTAACATGTGTAACATGCTTTTTATAAATTAGTTTATAAAAAGCATGGAACCGGTGTCTGGAGCTGTTTTATATATAAAAAAAAGTTCTTAAAAATATTTATTGATAAATTAAAGTAAAAAGTAACGATAGAAAACTCACACGAGACATTTGGCAAGGGACGAAGTAAGTAGTACTATTGTCACCTGACACCCATTCCGAACAATGTCTTCTTTCATCATACGAGCCGCGGTCACAGTACAATGCGAGCAGTAGTGCAACTGGAAATTATTATCTAGATATTTTATAGATTAACGAGCTCTATCTTCAGCCACAACTTCGCTTAACATTAGGCGAATTAGGCGAAGCTGTAAAAAAATGAATAGATAGCGTTACTGGCAATTCCGAAACAACATTCGATTTGAACACTTAATCAATAATAAACACAAACACCTATATACATAGCACATGTCTATGAGATATTCGATATTTTTTTGTGTTTTACTCACTTAAATTTCTACAAATTTATAGACATTGATTGATTGGTTGGACATTTCAATCATTGATTGATTGGTTTAATTAAGAAATACTGTTCGCAAGTTTCGACCACCCCACATGACACTTCCATGGTAAAGGCTCCCAAGTACAGATCACGATATGCGTGTTCAAGTCCCGTCGAGTGTGTGTAATTTTTGAACTGTCTATAAATTTGTAAATGTCTGGCTGGCATATTTGCACTGTGCCTGCCTTTGTGCTGGATTCGTTCTGGTTGAGTACCTCCGCCATTTCTTGCACACAGAACATTTTCATTACTATCTTGGAGCGAAGTGCCGAGGACGCGGGAGATTTTGTGAGTTCTGTCTATTTTCCAATGACTGTATGTTTGCTGAAGCAACTCTGTGTAATCAGACAATCTTTGTGTGTTAGATTAGATACCATTTAGCACGCAGCACCATAAACGATATAGGCGAACAATTCTCAAGTGAAGACCACGCACCAGCAAGTGCAGCGGTAGGACAATCGTACAAGTAGCAGGAAAATGCTGGATGCAAGCAGCTACTATTCCGTCTTTTTGGAAGTCGACATTTTGGCTGGTCTTCCTACGTTGCGCTTGCTGGTGTGTGGCCTCTACTTGAGTCTTCTACATCAGTTATACGTGCTATGAGCCATGCCCACTGCCACTCGCCACTCCAACTTGTTAATCAGCTCTGCTATATCGATGACTTTCATACGTCTACGTATCTCTTCATTTCTGATTCGATATCGCAGAGACCTCCAGCATAGCCCTCTCCATAGCTTATCCCATCTGTTTTGAGTTTCCTTATAAAGCTCATGGGGAGTGACCACGTTTCAAAGCCGTTAAACAGATCCCGGATACATAATTATTAAGTTTCCGGCAGCCTAGTCGGAAGACCGTCTGACTTGCAATCCGCAGGTCCTGGGTTCGAATCCCGCGGCACGCACCTCTGTCTTTTCGAAGTTATGTATGTATTGATGATTGCCGCCAACTTCTAACGTTGAAGGAAAACATCGTTAGCAAACCTACATATCTGAGAGTTCTCCATATTCTTGAAAGATGTGTGAACTCTGCCAACCCGCACTTGGCTAGCGTGGTAGACTATGGCCTTACCCTTTCCACAATGAGACGATGGCCCGCGCCCAGCAGTGGGACAGTTTGAACAAACAGGGCTGAAAAAAAATGGTTGACTGTAAAGGCGGTTTACGGACGATAATTTTACGTGATAACGATGCGTCACAAGCCGAACGCTTAGGCCGATCGTGCCTCTCTATCGCTTGTTCTACGCTCTCGCTTGCACGCTGGGCTCCGGCGGAACGTGACAATGAGTCATGCTTTTTCGTGCGTGCAGCCGGCGTTCATCGATTTATAAGACGTTATCATGCCAAAAAAAATATTCTCATGATCATCACACATCATCAGCATCGTTATTAATTATTACGCAGGTGATATCGAGCAGCACGGCTAGTAACAAATTAAAATCGCCTTGTAGCACGTTCGCTGTATGTTTGACATTAGCTTAATCGAACCAGCACGGCTAGTAACAAATTAAAATCGCCTTGTAGCACGTTCGCTGTATGTTTGACATTAGCTTAATCGAACCATTTCGTTGCCTGTCAGTACGGTGCTGTTTTAATCTATGCTGAGATCACAGAATTCGCCCTATTTACGTTGGTTGAGATATTAATTTAATAAGTTTGAACACAGACATGTTTAATTGAAGATCATTTTCTCGTAATATGCTAGCGTTAACTTAGGGGTTAACAAAGTTAAAGTTCATTGTTCTTATCATAAAAATGGGTTGTCTGTAAAGTCGGCTTACGGACGATAGCTTAACGTGACAACGTCATAACAAAACATTGATGAAATGATGATGATGATAAAGTAACGGGACAATGAGCGTAACGGGACAATGAGTCATACTTTTTCGTGCGTGCCGGTGTTCATCGATTTATTAGACGTTGTCACGTCAAAAAAAATTGGTTGTCTGTAAAGTCGGTTTACGGATGATAGTTTAACGTGACAACGTCATAACAACATATCGTCCGCGCGCGAGCTCCGAGGAATGTTGACGTAATGAGCTAGAGTGAGATGAAGCAACGGTCGGGCGCGGCGCACACCCGCCCGCTTCCTCAGCCACCGCGCGCGGTTGTAACGGGACAAGGAGCGTAACGGACAACAGTCATCCGTTTTCGTGCATGCAGCCGACGTTCATTGATTATTTAGACGTTGTCAAGTCAAAAACAATTAACTTTAACATTCCGTTCGTTAAAATCATTTTTTATCAGAATTATTCGCTAACGTTATCAGTTTCATCAAAATATTAGATTGGTTGGTATAGTTACATGAGTTACAATTACTATATTTTCGTATTGTTAATCTGTTTGTTTGTCTGTATATCCATACATTTCACAGCTATTTAACCCCCGATCTAGAAAGAGAGGTGTTATAAGTTTGACGTGTGTATCTGTATATCTGTGTGTCTATCTGTGGCATCGTGGCTCTCAAACGAAAGGACCGATTTTAAACTAGTTTTTTCCTTTTTTGCAAGATAAATTTATTGAGAGTGTTCTTAGCTATACTTCATCAAATTGTATACAGCCGTTTTTTTTGTTGGGGGATTTTGAGTTTTCTAAACTTATACTTGTTTACTATTTAGAGTTTTTTTACGCAAGATAGACCAACGATTGACCACCAACTCGCGTTATGTTAAGCGTCGGTGTAGCCGAGGATGGAGCTCGTCGATCTAGAAGATATCTATTAGAGACTGCGTACCGGCAAGCACAGCTTAGGGAGCCCAGAGATGAGGTGGACAAAAGACGATACAAATACAAATACAAATACATTTATTTCCAAACACTTATAAAACATTTGTAACAACCCTCATTTTAATTATTGTACTAACAAAGCACAATTAATCCTATTAATATAGTATATCTGGCCAGTGGGGTGTTCCGTGAGCAGCCGTGCTAGGTAATACCTGTGTTACAGCTGCTACTGTTCCAACCTCCAACTGTGTCACATACCGTAACATTATACAATTACAACGTATTTTGCACCTACAAGGGAAACTACAATGAAACAATTTTACTACCAATATACACAAATATAGCTTGGAGGTATACAAGTATTATTTTAGGGGCTTAAAGCCCCTAAAATAATACTTGTTATTTTAATAATCTTAGAAAGATTTAAAATTTGCAATAATCTGTTTGAATATTTAATTTTATTTGTAAAGTAAGGTAGCTTCAGTGTTTTGTTATGGTGTGTGGTACAAGTTATGAAAGTTTGATTATCGATGCATTTTTTTTTTCAATGTGTTGATGGGTTAACATTTGAAGAATTTGATTGTTAATAATATGCAAATTTAAGAAGAATACAAGTGGCAGGAAGATGTAGTCTTTTTTCCATTGGTTATTTTCCATGGGGGGCCTATTTTCAGCAGTGGACTTTTTGTGGTTGAGATGATGATGTTGATGAACCTCTACTTTATACTAATAATATTAAAAAAACCGGACGTGTGCGAGTCAGACTCGCCCACCGAGGGTTCCGTACAAACTGGTAGATAAAAGGGGGAAATCTTATTTTTTTTATATTTTCCTTCATAAACCGAAAAATATACATCGTAAAAATATTTAAAAACCTGTTTTAGCTTATGCTACTGAAGTTCTTTCATATGATATCCCAGATGATACGGTTAATTCACTTTACAATTTGGACCTTCATTCCTTTCATAAAGACACTATTTTTTTGTGATTCAATTAAAAATCTCCAGTTTTCGGATTTTTTCCTATATGTATACTCTAATACAATGCTTCTTGCCAAATTTCATTGTTCTAGGTCAACGGGAAGTACCCCATAGATTTTGATTCCCTTGTGAGTGTCGAAATGTGCATTTTTTACGATAGATTCGGCTGAAACTTTTTTTACGAAAACTTTAATTTTCTTATTTTTAAACTTTATTTTTCTTTCTGCAGCAAGACGCTATGGATCTGCGTATATGGTTTTAATTTCAACTCGATACCTTCACGCGTTTCCGAGATAAAGGTCTTGACACCCGACGAACGCACAGACGGACAACAAAGTGACCCTATAAGGGTTCCGTTTTCTCCTATTGAGGTACGGAACCCTAAAAATTATAAACATTGGTGGACATTTCACACAAAACCATCTAGCCCAAACTAAGCAAAGCTATGGAAACTAGAGAGCTGGTAGAATACATAATATTATATACTTTTTGTAAATACCTTACATACTTAGGTATATCATTTGTATAGAAACACAAATAAATTCAAGATACATATATATGGCGCGCTGTGACAATTATAATGTCTTTGTTTTACTCCACGTGACAACTGCTTGTGTGAGACAATTAATGGATGTAAGGGTTTGTTTATAGTGGCATCCTTGCTGGTACTTAATATTTTGATGCATGCAATTTTGGGCATTATGTTGCATGAACTGTAGATACATATTCTAATACAGGGACGCGAAAATTTGTTCTTGAATAAGGAAAATTATGTAATATATATACTTAGATATATATTACATAAAATTGGAAATTGTCTTTTTTCTAAGTGATGATGACGATGAAATGTAGCCTATGTCTCTTTTAAGATTCTTAGCTATCTCTTTACCAAATTTCATAACAATTTGTTTAGCCGTTTAGTGGTGCAAAGGTAGCAAACAGAATAATTAGTATCAGTTTAGACAACACAAAAACTCCTCACAAAAAAGGCTGAACCGATTTCGACAAAACAGAACACCATGAAATCTTCTTTCAAACAAAAATCTTATCTTATCTTCTTAATCGTAAACTCTTGTCAGAGTAGTCGTGGTTGCAATGACGGTGGCTCCTCGCCGTCACCGTCACTCTCCAGGGCAGCTGCTCGTCTCGCGATGCTTCTCCATTTCTGACGGTTGGTTGCATTGCGCGTACACTCTACTACGGTGGACTGCGTAGCTTTTTAATGAGGTCGGTCCAGCGAGTTGGTGATCGTCCAGGACTTCCCTTGTCTCTATACGGCCCTGTAGTATTAGTCTCTCCATCGAGCGCTCTTTTCTTGATATATGCCCAAAGAACTTGAGATATGCCCAAAGAACTTGAGATATGTCCAAAGAACTTCAGTATTTGTAATTGCACAGTCAATGATAATTTATCTCGTATATGAAGCTCTTTGAGGATAGAATTGTTGGTGCGAAACGCTGTCCACAGTATTTTCAGCAACTGTCTCCAGCACCACATCTCCAGCGCATCGATTTTCCGGTGATCCCTCGGCTTCAGAGACCATGTTTCAGCTCTGTAGAGAAAAATAAAACCGGCCAAGTGCGAGTCGGGCTCGCGCACGAAAAGGTCCATTATTCTGAGGCCTGGGATGAGAGACGCAAATCTGTCACCTGATTTTGCGGCCTCAGGGCTGCAGGAGTAAAATTTGCATTTAGCAGTGTTCACCTCCAGGCCCAACTCCTTTAAGGCTGGAAAAAGTGCCTCCACGTCTTTTAATACTATCTCAGGGCACCCGCCAATAGTGCCGTCGTCCAGATGTTAAGGGGAGCCTCTAAAGATGTAATGACTTTTTGAATTGCCAGACTGAAAATTAAAGGGCCTAGAGGATCCCCTTGCTGCGCACCGACTTGGGATAATATGCAACTGTTATTGAACGACAGGTTACTCGAGGTCGAGTAGCACTGAAACAGGAAGGGGAAAACTGATGGAATTAATGATCTTGCTTCCGAAAGCATAACGTCCCTTTCGATACTATTAAAGGCATTTCGGATGTCCAGCTTTAAGATGATGTCGTTGCTATCCTCCCGCATTGCAAAAGCCCGTACGGCGTGAATGGCTGCCTCGCAGCCGAGTGGTGTACCGAAACCGACCTGATGAGGCTGCAAATAAGAAGCCATGGGAAGTTTGACTGCGTGACAGCATAACTTGACTAAAGTAAGTATTTTCCAAGTACCTGTGCGTTTTATGCCAACTTAGACCTTGTCTGCCGTCTCACGCTGAGACAAGGTCAAACGTGACGCTATCCCCTATTATAAAATGTTTCTTTATACCGAGTGTTCGGAAAGATGACTCAAAAACAGTTAACCGCTCCTTAAATATAGTGAAATCGTTGTAGGTTTACTCTTTCTACTTACACATTGTGGCTTTTTAGCACTTGAAAAAACTTTACGTTACGTATTATTATAGTATTTTTTTCAGTTTTTTATTATCTATTGTAATTTAAAAAAATAGTGTAACTAGCTCGGATTTCAACTAATTACAAATTATTTATAATTTTTTTTTCTATTGTTGAAACTTTTTTTTTTTATTGTAAAAAAGGTGATTATGTTTGTATTGTACAATTTACCATACAATTGACCTTAACATTGTAAATGTTCCATTATTACACCAATACAAATTATCCTTTTTAGCTACATTTGAATATGACGCGTATCGTAATTACTATTTAAGAAAAACACTTCCAAAATACGTATTTATAGCGTAAACACTAAACGAACATCCAGTACACAAAAAAACATACATGGAAAAATACGAAAATATTTAATATCATAATCCGACAGACGACATGCATGACATACGCTTCTGAGAATATTGAAATGAATATTTTCCTCAACAATTTCATCAGCTTTATTTTCCCAAAGAATTTCTTAGATTTTCTCATACAAATTACTGCTGTACGTCAATATCTGGACAATATAATCCGCTTATCGCTTTATATACGCTATTATTGGAATCACACCCTAAGAACAACATCATTATAAAATATCTTGAGACGAGGCTAACAAGACCTTGTAGAAATATGCTTATTTGTAATATAAGGTTTAAAATACGGACTAGATATCCCCTGTGGTGTTTATCTTTATGGTATTACCCGAAAATAATCATTTTTAGGGTTCCGTACCTCAAAAGGAAAAAAACGGAACCCTTATTGGATCACTTTGTTGTCCGTCTGTCCGTCTGTCCGTCCGTCCGGGTGTCAAGACCTTTATCTCGGGAACGCGTGAAACACGAGTTGAAATTTGAACCATATACGCATATATCCATAGTATCTTGCTGCAGAAAGAAAAATAAAGTTTCTAAGTTTTCGTAAAAAAAAAGTTACAGCCGAATATATCGTAAAAAACGCACATTTCGACACTCACAAGGGAATCAAAACCTATGGGGTACTTCCTGTTGACCTAAAACAATGAAATTTGGCAAGAAGCATTGTGTTATTAGTACACATATAGAAAAAAAACCGAAAACTGGACATTTTTAATTTAATCACAAAAAATAGTGGAAGGAATAAAGGTCCAAATTTTAAAGTGAATTAACCGTATCATGTGAAAGAGCTTCATTAGCATAAGCTAAAACAGGTTTTAAAATATTTGTACGATGTATATTTTTCGGTATAAGAAGGAAAATATAAAAAAATATATGATTTAACCCTTTTATCTACTTGTTTGTACGGTGGGCGAGTCTGACTCGCACTTGTCCGGTTTTATTTCTAAATACTTAACACTTTTATCCCGGGCCACGCGCGCTATTCAGTGACACATACGCAAGGTTGAGGTCTGTATGCAACACACACACACACACATAAAGTCATAAAAGGTCGTTGTTTGATTGCTACTCGCTCGTGACGTCAATGGAATTCGAACGCATGAAGCCCTCCTCCAAACTCCGGCAAACGACAGGGCGAGCGCGGGGAGCGGGTGAGGAACCCGAGATTGGCGGGAGGCGGAGAGGCCATTCTGTATTTAATACTATTAATAGCTTCCAAAGATGTTCCAATAGGTCAGCTCCAAGCAAACTAACGTAGTTTTCACACATTTTAACTAAAAACTGCCAACTGCAAGGCGCTTCACCAACAGAGAGTGACGTTTGCGCTGCACCTTTGAAAGAGACTGCCGGATGCAGTTGAAACTATAGTCGGATTTTTCGACTCAAAACAGACGTCAGTGACCCGTAGTTTTTAGTTAGAGGGTCTTTGTGAAAACTATTAGCAAGCAAGGTACTCATATAAAGGTTTAATATCTGACCGCATTCGGTCCTACAACCTTTTTTATCTGACTGAGCAAGAAAAAGGGTTATGTTTTTCGAGTGTATGTATATTTGTATGTATGTATATTTCTTTATTGCCTCCTACAGCCTAAACGGCTTGAACGATTTTGAGTGCGAGATGTTGTTTGATTCTTCTTTACTCAAGAAATGACTTATACTACTACGTTTTTTTTGTAATAATAATAAAAAAACTCTAATGAACTTTTTTGTAAAAAATAAGTGTTTTCAATGGAATTGTTCTAAAAAAAGCTTTGTACCTTTACTATTTCAATTAAATTGGTAATTTGTTCGAAAAGCCATTATATGAGCCAGACCTATGCTAAACTTATTGTATTGCCAATATATAAATAAAACCGGCCAAGTGCGAGTCGGACTCGCGCACGAAGGGTTCCGTACCATTATCTATAAAAACAGCAAAACATCACGTTTGTTGTATGGGAACCCCCGTTAAATATTAATTTTATTTTAATTTAATTATTTATTATTAAAGTGAATAATATAACTCAATATTCAGTGAATATTTCAAGCGTCTACTTGTTGTTGTTATCAATAACGAGCAAAAAAATCACGTTTGTTGTATTGATCCCCCTTAAATATTTACTTTATTCTGTTTTTTAGTATTTGTTGTTATAGCGGCAACAGAAATACACCATCTGTAAAAATTTCAACTGTCTAACTATCACGGTTTATGAGATACAACCTGGTGACAGACGGACGGACGGACGGACGGACGGACGGACAGACAGCGGAGTCTCAGTAATAGGGTCCCGTTTTTACCCTTAGGGTACGGAACCCTAAAATGCAATCGTCAAGCTAGGTCAGAGGTCTTTCGGCGGCATACAACTCTGACACTAAGACCAGTCAGTCTATACGAACTTACTGTATTGCCGATACATTGCAGCACTGTGAAACACTCCAAAATATTACATTATTTTCTTTTCCTCTTGATACTCAGCTGCTAAAACAAATTCAACCATTCCGAGTGCACACAAATATGTCCCATACGACCCAAAAGTAAACAGCCCTTTCATTCATAATTGAGTTAGTCATAAAGTACAAAAGTCAGGAAATTTACATTTCAAATTAAATGAAGAGAAGCAACCTTTTACACAAAACGGTCTTACACGCACCCAGTCCTTTAGAACAAAGGCTGGTATCACATAAAGCTCGGTATCACAAAAAGTGGCAACACAAAAGGTATCACAAAGAAGAACGCATTTAAATTATGGGGATACTTCGTGTTATTTACACCGCAATTGTTATTTTTACTTTGCATAATATAGGGGGTTTCATTCCTTTAACCTTTGTAATGAGGGATACAAAAATGTGGACGAAAAATAGGAAGTGGGATTATGCGAATAGTTATAATGGTTCTGTAGAAAATTAAATGGTGTTTAGAGATTTAAAGAAACTTCATAGAAACTATAATTAGTCTTTTTGCTTGTTGCCTGATGCTAAAATAACTATTTTTAGCAGCATCAAACAAGCAGTTCTTGCCTTATGCTAAGCTATAGTTATTGTTTACGTACACGTGCATTTTCTTAATTATTTAATTTCTCTAGAAGATTAAAATATACTTGAAAGTCGCTCAGATTTTGAACCGTCTATAAATTTATAGTTAAGCTTGTAAAACACTCGAAAATATCGAATAGATACATAAAGATATTTAGATAAATAGATATCTTAAAATATAAAAACGGATCATTAATCAATTTATATACAGAGGCTTAAAAAATAAACAAATTGTATGTAAAAATAAAATTATGTATTTTTTTTCTTTATGTCAAGAACAAGTTATTGAAATAAGTACTTTCTTTGTTACGGCCTTTGAAACAATTTCATTCAGAAAGCCGTTTCTGCAATCAGTACAAATTTATCAGAACTCCGAAGGAATTTGGAATTGAAATTCATTGAAAGTTAAATCGGGTCTAGTACGCTTTGTAAAACCAATGTTAAAGACTAAATATTTTTATTTACATTCATTATTTGGGAGTCTAGTGCTTAAAGATGGAGTATCGTTCTCCACCATAAATTGTAATGTGTTTCATCATTATCATTTCATCATCATCAAATTTTGTGATCAGCTGTTTCAAAATAGGAGTATTCATTACTCACTATGACCAAAAAAATAAAATAAATGAGATAGGGAAGTTGCAACGAATACTGCAAGTAAAGAGTATTGAGCTCTTTATTTGCAGTTTTCAGTATATCTTGAACAATTTTAAGGAGTCAGTTGAATCCGAATGTTTATTTTTAGAACATAATTGCAAAATGCTATCCACAATAAGAGGAACCACAGAATGTACTAGTATTAATATAAATCACATGTCATAAACAGTGGTCACTGTAACATATACTTATAACATAAAACGGCCCTACCCAACCGAGGGTTTCCGAACCGTTCCGCTTTCCTTTTAAAGTAATGGAACCCCAAACAGAGGGGTCGAGGCAAAAATGCAAACGATTTGCGTTAAGCAAATACTCACGTAATCCGGTGGCTTTTTCGGAATGGCGACAAGATTCAAACCTTTTTAGTGATGTGAATACAGTCCGCACTCTGAGTACGTTTCTATAATCTGCATACATAGTATAAGTAATAGGCTATAACGCGTACCGCCTATAACTCAGTGAAGCAACATTTAGTAAGCCTTTTAGGGCCAGGTACGTCACTCTGCTCGCTACTACACACGACAGGTAAGCAACCTTTGGCACAATGTCACCTTTTGACTCTACGACAAATCTATCCAATTGAAACATCTTTCGAACACTCATGTGTATGTGCCATACATAAATAAGATATATTTTTGGCTTCATCTATGTACTGGATATTGAAAAAAAACTATCTCTCTAAGTGTCGTTACTGTGTGTTCGCATATACATATGTAGGTGTATAGTAAGCAATAAGTATAATCTGTCTATATTCTGCATTATTCATAACAAACTCAAATACATTATCGATAGTTCTAATTTAAAAAAAATTATGCGTTTGCGTTTTGCTGCCATTATTATATTTGCTGCAATTATTTCTTGGGTTTTTTCGATTGTTTCGCAATAAAATTAAACAAATATGAATGGGTTTATCACGTGCATTTTTTGAATTGAACTCAGTAAACTGATTAATCAACCTCGGCTAGATATACGGGACCTGATCATACTATGAACGACTTCTTTGTGCATTTTGTGTGCATTTCGCATAAAGCAATAGTCGAAAATGATCTTCATAAAAAAAAGAATGCTGACATTTAATCTCATATCTGTGCGACCAGGGACTCTGCAAAGTACACAAAAATCATGTCTTAAAATCATTATACGCTATAAATCCATTAAACGTCAATTTCAATTGAAAATCTTCAAACAAATTGTTAAGGTCTAATTCATAAAAACTACAATTTTATTAATTGATAATATACCTGATGCATTATTCTATAAGGCCATTAGCACGTTACGAATAAAAAATAAAACTTAAAAATAGACCTTATGAATAAAATATTAAAATATAATTTCTATTGACAACCGTAAGGCACACTGCCAATGGTCATTGAGAATATATTTTCAGGTGAAATAATGTTCAGATTCAGATTCAGATGACTCACAATGATGATTCTTGTTCTCACTTAGAATATTCCCATCGGGTGTTTCCCTTCCCTAGCTGCTAAAATAAATTCGCACCTTTTTTCTCAGGGATAAACTGTCACTGAGCTGGGTTAGGAGACTCGACGACGCCTAGCAAATATAAAGAAACAAATAATGGCTTATGTATAATGTTTAATGGAAATACGGAATCCTTTTTCTTGACGAGATTGCTGTTGTATAAGATTATAGCTTGGAATTTGGAATATTCGCCTTCGTTTTATAATATACTAACAGAGAAAACATAAAATGTACCAGCTGGTTCTCTTCACGGACATTATTGTAAAAGTTAGAGGAACTTGAGAGAAAATGTTATTTATGTAGGCGATGGGCTGACCCCCTGTCACTGCAGACCACTTACCCTCTAATAACTTCTTACCATTTAATACCCTCTATATCCCACCTAACCCTCTAATTAATTAAATTAATAGTTTTACAGTTCAGACTGTGAGTAGAGTTCTCTAGTGTAGGTATAAGTAATTTCGAAAATATAGCCATAGTCAGTAGCACACTTAGCTACAGCTGACTCATCAGCTTTATTTATAATAATAGAGGGCAATTCCCAAAATACGGGCCAAACGAAGAGGGCTTTAGATGACTCATCGAGATAAGCTTCTTTATTCTGTGAACGATTTACTGTCCTGAACAGCAACTCTTAATGACCACTTGTGTTAAGAATTTTCCCATTTTCTAACGATAAAACCCTACGAAATCTCTATTCTGGAGTGTTTTAGATTACTTCCATGATATTTATCAACAGAGATATTACTGTTATTAGGCCCAGAGTAGAATGGCGCAGCTGTATCGTGCACGTGTTGTTTTTTTAAGATTTAAAATTACCGAATGAACTTTTGATAATCATTCGTTTTCTAGCTTCATGACAACTCTTTTTTTTTTTTTTTATACACTATAGATCTACAATTGACCACCAACTCGCCTGACAATGTATTAACAGTAGCTGTTACTTTAATCCGTCCTTTTCACCGAAATAAACGCCTAAACGTTAAAATATCTACACTACCTACGCTTAGATATTTATTACAGTTAAAATAACACGAAATGACTATCGTGAAATAGTGTTTTTATGAAGCTAAAAAACTAATATAAATTAATCAAAAAATATAATCTGGGTGTCTTTAAATTGCGAGTGAATTGGTCTCTTCTAAGTAAGCGCGCTCCATCATAGACCGCAATGTCGTTTAACATCAGGCGAGTTGGCGGCCAAGCGCAAACCAAAAAGTAATTTCAATAATTTTGTATAATAAAATTGTTGTCTGTAAAATCGGTTTCGGACGATAATTTTACGTGATAGCGTCATGATAGATGTGTCACAAGCCGAACGCTTAGGCCGACCGTGCCTCTCTATCGCTTGCATGATCGGCTCAGGCGGAACGTCACAATGAGTCATGCTTTTTCGTGCGTGCAGCCGGCGTTCATCGATTTATAAGCTCTGTTTATAAGACGTTATTGCGTCAAAAAAAAGGTTACGTCCTTGCGAGACAGCGGCATCACCCTACTCTTTCCTAAGACAAATCTCGGTGGTCACATACCTAACACTTATTAGTATAAGTAGAAAAAACTTTCTCTCTGCGAGATCGAATCAGAAATGATGAGATTCGTAGGCGTACGATAATCACCGACATAACACTTAGAGGATTAGCAAGATGAAGTGGCAGTGAGCAGGTTAACCATCTGTTCTACGTGTTGTGTGCACAGCACGCATCAGATGGCCGGTGGAGCCGAAAAGTTATCGAATGGAGACCATACACCGGCGCGCGTAGCGTAGGAATCCAGCCAAAAGGAGTACTGAAGACCTTACAAGTGGTAGGAAGACGCTGGATTCAAGCCGATTTCAACCGGTCTTTTTGCAAATTCTAAGGCCTATGTCACCAAAGTGCGTGAACTTCTTATGACTGAGATAATGATGATGATAATACCCTCTGTTGTATCGCATGTTCTTTAATAATGATTAGTGCCTCTAATATTTTATTTAAAAGAGCAAAATGTTCCATTTTTACCTTTGATTCCACAGAACCATTCATTTTGTCGGGATTTGTCTTTTTCCTACCATGAACCCTAAAAATCAGGTCTATATTCAAAATTACGCCAAAGTTAATTCGTTAAACCCACAAAAGATAGGCTAATTTCTACAGAATCTAAAATTACATTGAGCCCACAAAAATCGGTAGAGGCTATTGAGGGCAATTAGGTAAACAATTTATTTTTATAAAATCTGGATGCCGGCCTCCAAAATAAATGGTAGGGCGTCCATCATACTTAAATTTTCATTTTGGCTAGCCCAGAGCGGACGGAATAGATACTGCCTAAACGCTTTGGGATTTATTTTGTAACAAACAATATATTAAGTCAACTTCTTCTTTTTTGTTTGGAACCCGCATATTAAGTCTAAGATACGAATAAAAGATAATCGGCCAAGTTCGGTCGTTCTTCTAGATAAGCGCGCTACATCGTAGACCGCAACGTCGCTTAATCGGGCATGTTGGCGGCCAAGAGCAAACCTATTATTACATTAAAAAATCCATGACTAAGGGCCTATGTATTATGTATATGTCTGTCTCGCTCAAGTATAACCATCATCCTCATCACCTAATAATCTCTTTGTCATTATTTCAACTAGGTGGGGTCGGCACACCATGATTTCTTTCGCCACATCAGCCGTTATCTCTACATTCACACCTTTTACAGACGTGCACAGGTCCTGGGTTCGAATCCCACGGCACGCACCTCTGTCTTTTCGAAGTTATGTGCGTATTGTTGATTGCCGCCAACTTCAAACGGTGAAGGAAAACATCGTGAAAAAATCTGCATCTCTGAGAGTTCTAAATGATCTCCTTCTTGCGGCGGCTGTGTGTGGCGGGTCGCTCTCTTCCCTAACATATGGTTGAGGAGGGCGATGGCTGGTCATGCACATGCGTCATACTCGTGATCAGGTGCTGCTTGCGGGTCGCTGGTTTGCTCGTGGTATGCACGCAACATAGTAATATGTACTTAAATTAAAATAAAATCATTTTCCCGTAACGATAATTAGTAAACAATAGTTTGTAATTATGACAAAGGTCACGGACCCTGGTGTCTGTGTAGAATAAAATTAAATAAAAAAAAAAAAAAAAAAAAAAATGATCTTGAAGATGTGTAAAATCTGCCAACCCGCAGTTGGCCAGCGTGGTACACTATGGCCTATGAGAGTTGACCTTACCCTTCTCACAATGAGAAGATGGCCCGCGCCCAGAAGTAGGACGGTTTGTACAAAATAGGGCTGATAAAAAATACATGTCTTTCACGCAGTTCATCTACACTTTTTCTTTTAGTGTGCCATCATGCCCTCTTGCATATTTTTGGATTAGGAATCGGGTCGGAAACTATATCTCCAACTCTTTCATTTTGATGCAGAACAGCTTTCCACTCCAAATTGTTCTCAAGACCTGTCGCTACTTCATACAATCTACATTTATCCTCAAAGTAAGGTATACATTCAGAGAATGTACTTATGACAAATATATGAAGCGAGGCTACAATTTCAATAGTTATATACTGATATTGTAAATTTTTGTAAATTTAAATGGAGATTTGTAAATAATGTCCACTAGCAGCCTTAAAATGTAGAAAAAACAGATTTTTGTATAATTTATGTCAGCTTAATAATCGAAATAGCAGCAACAACATACTGTTCGAAAGAAATTTCAACAAAGTATTAAAAATATTTCCCAAAAAATTTGGTAAGTAATTTTTAGGGTTCCGTACCAAAAGGGTAAAACGGGACCCTATTACTAAGACTCTATCTGTCTGTCACCAGGCTGTAGCTCATGAACCGCGATAGTTAGACAGTTGAAATTTTCACAGATGATGTATTTCTGTAGCCGCTATAACAACAAATACTAAAAAAAACAGAATTAAATAAATATTTAAGGGGGCTCCCATACACGTGATTTTTTTGCCATTTTTATAGATAATGGTACGGAACCCTTCTTGCGCGAGTCGGACTTGCACTTGGCCGGTTTTTATTTTATTTTTAATTAATAATATTACATAAGTACACACATAGCATATTGACAATCTCCTTTTTTGGAGTCGATTAAAAAGACTTCTATAAAAATAAATATTCTGTTTATATTTATGAAACCTTGTTTGAATGGAAAGGTTTTGTTTACGAAACATACGTGGATATTTAATAATATTATTATCGAGATTACGTACAGTTTTGTTGTAAGTACACTCAGTCTATTCATTTCTTTAAGAATGTATGGGAATTAATTATGTATGAAATTAGTAAACGACCGACCTTTAACAGAGATGGGGATGGCGCTTACCACCCACTTGGAAACCTTGCCTTCATGGAGCTCGGGAGGATGATCGTGAGTCTGGTGGTGATATTGTGAGTTCCGCTTGCTGGAACATTCCTGACACTCACGAGAGTTCTAGTGAAGAGGACACTTCAGCTGAACCGACGCAAGACGACCAGCTTCCCGCCCTAACCCTTTTGCAACCGATGACATCACGTGCGGCACGAGTGGTATTCATTTTGTATTTCATATTACTTTTTGTTTCACATCAGAATCTGCTGGGCGTTCAACGACGGTCAAATTCGTTTGTTTAAATTATCCGTTTTTTGGCGATATCAGAGCTTGTCTATAATAAAAGTTGTTAATATAACGGATACAGTGACCTCCTATGAGATTAATAATTGGGGCACCCAGGGTACAAATTATACAACGACCCTGTATAATCTGACTGGCCTGATTTTGATAAATGGGAGTAGCGCAGAACAAACACGTATTCGAGTTCCACTTTGTCGACCTATAAACTAATTATGCCAAAAGAACAACATTTGTATTACTAACAACAAAATGTTACTCTTTTATCATGCCATTGTTTCACCATAAAATTACACCAGAGATAATAAAGAAAATTGCGAAGAACCTCGTTTATTAAGACACAGCAATAAAAACAAGCAATAGCCTTATCCAGTCCGTGAGAACGATTAAATGCTTAGCTTAATTACAAATAGTCGCTTAACTTAAGTAGAATGGAGTGGAAGAAAAAAGCTATCTTTAAACAGTGGAATGCAGCGATAAGGTTTACTTTGTATCCAGTTTAATCATTAACATCGCAAACACAAAACATCTACTGTTAACATTGTCCTACGCATGGATTTCCAAAAATACCGGTTGGAAGCTTGCATCTAGCGTCTTCCTGCCACTTGCATGAAGTCCTCTGTCCATGTTGTGGCCGGTCTTCTCACGAGTGTGAGAAAGTATGCGTAAAATCACTGTAAAAGGTTATAAATGCGCATTATTTAGATCAATCCAAGGAGTGAAAACGAATAACATACATACATTCAAAAATCATAACCCTCCTTCTACGCAGTCGGATAAAAACCGATAAGTTAGCAACTTTGCGGCGGTGCTCTAGATTTTGGCATTTTGCACGTACAAGAGAATCGTAGCCTAAGCATATCAAAACTAGATCAACGGGAAGTACCCCATAGGTTTTGATTCCTCTGTGAGTGTCGAAATGTGCATTTTTACGACATATTCGGCTGTAACTTTTTTTTACGAAAACTGAGAAATTTTATTTTTCTTTCTGCAGCAAGATACTATAGATCTGCGTATATGGTTTTAATTTCAACTCTATACCTTCACGCGTTCCCGAGATAAAGGTCTTGACACCCGGACAGACGGACTAACGGACAGACGGACAACAAAGTGATCCTATAAGGGTTCCGTTTTTTCCTTTTGAGGTACGGAACCCTATAAAGTGTCAAAGACCACCAAGTTTCAGTACTGAGCATATTTTCAATAGACCTTCGACTAATACGGATTACCGTATCTTGTTTCTTGGGATCACAGGCGAGGGAAGTAGGTAAAATGTTTATCTCACGAGTTCCGAACACCCATTCTTGCTATCGGGATGTTAGAACGTTTCCTTTTATACAAACTGTACGAATCCCTGAGGAAAACATCTCAACGAAACTAAGCTTTATGAAGGACAAATTCAACAGGCCGACCTTCGTCATTTAGCTGTTGTACTCGTATTGATGAACGTTCGATTGATGTGTGTGAATTCTATTACAGGCCTTGACGGTATGAGTTTCCGGTGGAGGAAAGTAGGGTAGCGTATTCGGGAAAAATAATAAAACAATATATTTCAACAAAATATCTAGTTGAGCTGATAATTTACGGACTAAATATAAATTCAACCCTAGTAATCATCAGGTTAATAAAAAATAAATTAAAAAAATATATTTAAAAATAAGCTTTCATTTAAATACTCTAAAAGGAAGAAAATACATTTTGAATGTTGATTGCATTCAAAATTTATTTTACAATCTTTTATTTATATCAATATAAATTTTATAATTTAATAAAATGGTGGGTTTGAATGCATTCAAAATTTATTTTCTTCCTTTTAGAGCATTTAAATAAAAGCTTGTTTTTTTTTTTATTAATGTTTTATTTACTAGACTAAAAAGAGTGCTTGTCAAGACTATTCAAACAACTCCAAACTCGACGGTTTTATCTCGTTTAGTTTAGGAGTTCCTATGCCACCTTCCGACGCCATCTTGAGACCCTGGCTGTAATGTAGCACAAGAGCGCTTGTCAAGACTATTCAAACGAGTCCAAACTCGACGGTTTTGTCTCGTTTAGTTTAGGAGTTCCTATGGCCACCTTCCGACGCCATCTTGAGACCAGCTTCATGGTACCATATTATTGCATTGTCACCGAAGTTACCGAAGTTGATAGTTAAATCTACTAGAATAGCGAGAGACGACATATTTTGCGACATAGAAAAACTATCATCATCGTAGATGGTTATTTCTTTCGCTGAGGAAAGATACGGTTACTGATCTTGAGGAGATCCTCATTGAGTCATCATCCTCACCCTAGGCATGGTATACGGAATAAAATAGTTTTTTTGTCTTTAATAGCCTTGTGATTTACCCTAATTCGCTGACCACTGACTGCTGTTAACTGACCATTGCTGATTGTTTGCTTAGAATTGATTTGTTCACTTTCGATTTGAAGATATTCAAATTTTATTTAATCTGAAGGACCTAATCAAGAAACGTATTACAAATGGTAGTACGTGCAGTAAAAGTGGAGCCAAAGCGTTTCTTTCGAGTTTTTGGAATATCCAACATGAAACTTTCAGTCCACCTTATGATTTTGTTACGCTTGAGTGCACGTTATTAGTGAGAAAATATGCGTAAAATCGCTGTAAAAAGTAATAAATGTGTATTCTTTAGAATAATTATAGTAAATTTACTTATTTATTATGAAAGAGTTCGTTGGAGATTATGAAAAAGCGCATTTTTAGGGTTCCGTACCCAAAGGGTAAAAAAGGGACCCTATTACTGAGACTTCGCTGTCCGTCCGTCCGTCTGTCTGTCACCAGGCTGTACTTATCTCATGAACCGTGATAGTTAGACAGTTGAAATTTTCACAGATGATGTATTTCTGTTAGAAAGACATCACATCATCTGCCGCTATAACAACAAATACTAAAAAATATAATAAAATAAATATTTAAGGGGGCTCCCATACAACGTGAATTTGTTCTCGTTTTAGCTCGATATTGATAACGGCAACAGGAAGATGCTTGAAATATTCACAGAATATTGAGTTATATTATAACTTTAAAAATAAATAATTAAATTAAAATAAAATTAATATTTAAGGGTCCAATACAACAATGGTGATTTTTTTTTGCAGTTTTTATAGATAATGGTACGGAACCCTTCGTGCGCGAGTCCGACTCGCACTTGGCCGGTTTATTTATTTTTATGAGAGTTGTATTATTAAAAACATATAGCCATAAACATATACTTAGGGAGTGAAAAATAATCTAACAACACCTCGCACATCAAAATCGGTAATATAGAAACATACACACATACCCACATACATACATATGTACATACACACGTACATACATAAACACTGATTTTTTTATTCCCTAATATTTTTGCTTGTTGTGAATAGATTTCGGTAATTATTTTTTTAATAAATAATACTAATTGTTCAAGACTGAAGTAATTCCAGTTCAGCAGTTAATCTATCATATAAGTATTATGGTCGGGCGTCAGCTATTTGAAAACGGTATTTTAAAATCAGACTTGTAGCTGTGGCTTTATGCATGTATATACAAGCATATAATATTTTACAGAAAGTATGTCAACGTAAAAATATATTATTGATCATCAAAATTAGATTACTTAAACAAAGTGGCACCTAATTTGTATCCCAGCCCACGTTTTCAGATTTCCTGTTAAATAATCAAACCGACCCTTATGGGGCACCGAAACACTGCTTCTAAAACCCAAACACGATTTTTCTTTTACCCTTTCTGATTCCCGAGTGACAAATCAGAATAAGGAGAAACTCATGAATAATTTCAACGTTACAGCAGCGTAGTTTTTCAACAGCTATATTGTTAGCACGTTCCGTACTTGAGATATTATAACTTTGTTACTGGAAACAGTTTTGCTACGGGCGTAGAACTTAAGAAAAAGTTGTAGAATAACCAGTTTCGATGTCAGTTTGTCAGTTTGTCATTTACAATTGAATAGGAAGTTGTAGTCCCTATATTACGTTTGTCATTTATAATTGAATTGGAAGCTGTCCCAATATTACGTTTGTCATTTACATTTGACTTGGAAGCTGTAGTCCCTATATTACGTTTGTCATTTATAATTAAATTGGAAGCTGTAGTCTCTATATTACGTTTGTCATTTACAATTGAATTGGAAGCTGTAGTCCCTATATTACGTTTGTCATTTACAATTGAATTGGAAGCTGTAGTCCCTATATTACGTTTGTCATTTACAATTGAATTGGAAGCTGGAGTCCCTATGTTATTATACATTTTGTTGCTCATTACCCAACTGCCTAATAAGAGAAGCAGGTAATATTTTTTGGGTGTATCGTATGCAAGAAGCTTTAGAGTCAGTTGACCGACTGTGAGGTTAATCGGTGATAATAAACTAGTTGCGAAGAAGCTACTTAGTATCGAGCACCTCCGTAAAGCAGCTTGTCTGTCTATATTTTATAGGATTCTTTTCGTGTTTGCCAAAATTCGTACTCAACGATCTCGATCCACCGGATTCACGTTCTTGATGCGTATCGAAGAGGAATGGAATTCTTTGCCATCTTCTCTGTTAAAATAATTAAGGTTTAAGAAACTGAACAACCGACTTCAAAATACGCTATTTTATTTTTTAAACCAAACTTATGAACTAGTTTTGATGACATTTCTTTGGGACTAATCTAAATTTTAAAAGTAGGGAGGTAGGTAGAGTTTTCTTATTAAAGAAAAAATATTATTCCAAATCAAAACAACACAATAAAAAACACAATCAAATTGATAACCTCCTCTTTTTCGAAGTTGTAATTTTTTTTAAATACTAATTATAGTTTATATATTATTATACGACAATTAATAATAATTATATCTTGAATCTTGGATTTTTTTAAACTGTTTTAACTGGTTTAAAAAAAACGCAAATTGTTTTAAAAATCAATTAATTTTAATTTAAGTTAGACTGTTTATAAACGACGGAGACATGCTGTAACAAACATAGAAAAAAACAAATACAGCTGCATTGTTAACCTCCTTCTTTTTGAAGTCAGTTAGAAAGTGTTTTTATATTAGGTACATTTTTGTATTACGCTCACGATTTGTATTAGCCAAATAGGCCAGTGCCTATTTACTGCTTATGAAAAGGCACAACTACAGAAGCTAATTTATCCAGACACGAAAGTATATTTCGTCTTATCACAAACCATAAACAAAACGCTCAAACAGACCGAAGGAGGCCGAAAATTCTCCGACACACCGTACGAAAGGTTAACACACGTATTACTTACCACAAAAATGTGAGGGCCCGCCTAATCTAATACATAACACACATAATATATATAAAAATATATATACGCATACCCAATTCCATTTCTTCGCGTTATTCCGTTCCGTTCCACAATTTCTCGCCCTTTTTACCTCCATTCGCATTATGTCACTATCTCAAAACATGTGTAACGGAACGCAATGCTTGGAGCGGATAACGAAACGCACGTTTTATATGAAACGAGAAAGTTTGAAGCCAAAAAAAGGAAAAGTTGTGGCGTGAGTTGGGCTAGTTTTTGGCTTTGGTCCAGCGATGTGTTCTAGATTTTGGCTTTTAAATAGGTAGTTGTCTGTTTTAGGCATATCTAGGTGCTAGATGCTGGTTGAAACTTATTCGGTTTAATGTGCGTAATAATATAAACTTAGGATTTTCTTTGACATCCTAAGTTATGACAGGTAGATAGATAGATAGATAGATGAACTCTTTATTGTACACACCTTAAAAGTAATAACAAAGAACTTAAATAGACTAGTGCAACAAAACGCGGCCTTATCGCTAAAAGCGATCTCTTCCAGGCAACCACGGGATGGATAAAAATATAAATTATAAATCAGACGAATTGAACACAAATTGAAATTGAAATTGAATTGAGACAGGTGAATTTTTTAACCAAAATAATTTGTGAATAATGTAAATAAATACTTTTTAAATTAATAAAATACTTCCGGTCAACGATAAACACATTATTTCGTTGTTGATTTCTACAATTGACAATTAAATAACGTGATTAACTTTTTTCTTATATTTGCAGTTAAGAAAAACTTAAGAACATGATCATCATTTCAGCCACAAAAACTTAAAAACAGGATCATCATTTCAACCACAAAAATGCACTGACAGACATAGGCCTCCCCCATGGATTACTAAAAAGACCTGTTGGAAGCGGCTTGCATCCAGCGTCTTCCTGCCACTTGTAGGAGGTCGTGTACACCTTGTGGTTGGTCTTCCTACGCTGTGCTTGCCGATGCGTGGTCTCCACTTTTTGGCCCCATCGGTCATCAGTTCTACGTGCCCTGCACGCTGCTACTTGAACTTGCTAATCTGCTGTGCTATGGCGATGATTTTCATACGTGTACAGATTTTTCATTTCTGATTCGATCGCGGAGAGAAATTTCGAGCATAGCCTTCTCCATAGTTTATAATTGGTGTAATAAATAATAAATTATTCGTTTCGGTCCGGCAGTTTTTCACGTACGAATTCACGGGTAAATTAGCTAGGTGTTTTTACATGAAATGTTGTTTTTGTACCTTGTTGAGTTTAAAGTATTCCAGTAAGTTACGCGCCACATGCGGTCCCTATCTAAATTCATGTTGTATCTAATTACATAGGCCTATCTTATAACAGAGAAACTGGAAGCCCCTTTAATCCCTGCCTGGAGAAGGTATGCTCAGTTCGCGGCTTGGAATCATGGACCAACAAGCATTTAGACATGTTCAGAAAGTATTTAAATAGGTCTTAAGCAATTTTAGTACTTTTCATTATTATATTGAATTGTAATTGACATGTGAGTTTCTTGCATATAATTTATATAACAAAGAAGTATGAGCAAATAATCATCATCATCGTAATAAGAAATCCGCTGTTGGACATATTACGGCCTCCTTATGGATTTCCAAAGAGACTGTTTGGTAGCGGTCACCAAATGCCGTTATTCTGCTACTTGTATGAGATTATTTGTCCATCTTGTCTTGTCTTTATTGTTGTGCCTACCTTCTTATATAGATGCCTAATTTTGATTTAATTTATCTTTAGTCCCTTATCTGTTAATTTGATTGTTTTGAAGACGGTTTAATTTTTTTAAATTACTTTTATTTAAGCTATAATTATTAAAGGTACACAATTAAAAACAACGTTCTTATCAATCTTATTTATGTCTGACGACGATATCATACGATAATGGGATGAAGTTTAATAGCTTTGGAGCTCGAATTGGAATATCTTCCCTAGTGTATACCGCTTTAAAAAAAAAGCCTGTGATTCCACTAACATGTGAGGCTTTTGATATTAATTAGTTTTTTTGCAATTTTAGTTGAAGTGGTACCTACTCATTTATAAGAACAGAAGTTTTATTTATCTAGAAATGTCAACTTGTATTTAGTTTCATGTCCCCATTTTCATTAGTTCACTCAATGAAGCCAATCCGCCAAGTCAAGGGATTCCTGGCACAGATTCTTCGGAAGAACTAAGCAAAGCTCTATCGCTGTGGAGTTCTTTATTACGAACTTATTACTATACTTACCTGATATTTTTATATGGAATATTAATGTTATGATTGCTAAATATATAATAAATTGTACTGAAAAAAGTCTTATTTAGTTTTAGCAAAAATATACGATTTACCTACATAACATTGCGCATTTCATTATTACAATTTTCACTCATGTTACAAAGAAAGAGGAGGTTCTCAACTATATTTTTTGGATGTATGTTTCGTCATAATTATATTCGCCTATTATAAACAGATTTCGGTGTTTAAATTATTTTTAATTAAGGTTTTTATAATACTATACAAATCTCATTATATTTAATTCAGGGGTAATAAATACAAATTAAGTTTTTTCTGGAACAGGAACTGACTCTCGAGTGAGTATGTGTTTTAGCTTCACAGATGCTTAGAAATAAATAAATATTTGTGGACTTTTCAAATATAATTTTACCTTTAGAGTGTTAGCTAGCCACATGTGTCCTGCCATTAAACACTACGTCATGCTATTTTTTTAACAGACTTCTTTCGCGTTTTTATTGCACACCTGAGATATTATCGCTTTAATTTCCGGAAAACAAATGACGTAAATAAACTGCAACGTAAATTTGAAAATATTTACCCATAATTCTCTTAAGCTTTTTAAATTATTATTTGTTTAAATTTATGTTTCACTTAGGTACTTCAGGTTCGATCGTGTGTGGAGTACTCTGTCACGTTTTTGATGGAGCAGCCAAGTTTAAAGGGAACTTTGTGTTCGTAGGTAGTCCCGTTAATCGGTGATACTAAACTTATTGCGAAGTTGTTTTCTGACTGTATCCAGTCGAGTTTATTTCAGCAAATTAGTCACCATTCTAATACAAGCCAAACAAATAAAAAAAAAAAAAAAAATTTGACTGAAAGAATATACTTTTGAATTGGATAGAATTTTCAACAGAATTAGTTTAGTAGTTTGGTTTAAAACAAAATTACTAGAAAAAATTATGTCATCCAAATAAATGACATTGCGTGTTTTGAATTCGGTTATTTCAGTCTTTTACACTGTAATAATTATGTTAATAGGAAAAAAAACATTGCGACTTATGTTTTTAATTTGAGCGCTAACTTTGTACAAAAACCATATGGTTTCGCTTAACAGAACTTACCAAATAAAAGCACGTACACGCCCCAATATTCTCGCCACATTTGAAATGTCTATGGGATACAGTAAGGCATAATTAAATTGTAACATCACGATGTGTGAAACCACGTTGTTTTCTCCTGGTTTCTCTGTCTAATAACGAGGAAACTCGAGGCTCCCTTTAATCTTCAGGGATGGTATACGGCTCGGGAGCCGCCGAGAGGATTTCCCCACTAAACACACTGCACCTACGTAACTGCCAAAGTTTGACAACGAGTATGTGATTAAACTAACCGAGATGCGTAACTTGGGAAAGTAATTTTAGGTACTTGTCCTAGCGACGCTTAGCGAGAAGTGAAGAGCTAGAACTAGCTAGCACAGAAGACATTAATAGTATTACATACAGAACGGACACTCTCCGCCTCCCGCCAATCTCGGGTTCCTCATCCGCTCCCCGCGCTCGCCCTGTCGTTTGCCGGAGTTTGGTGACGCGATTGTCAATTGAAACAAGCATTGCGGGCTTCAAGTACTCGAATCCTAGTTGACGGCACGAGATAGCGCCATTCAACACCATAACTTCATACATGCGTATGTGTCACTGACTAGCACGCCATTGTGTGGTGTTCAACGTGTGGCCAGATACAAAGTGGCAAGCAAAGGGAAGCGAATTAGTTACAGCCTCAAACAAGATTTTATATTGTTACTAGCTGTATTCGGAGGTTTCACCAACGTGGTGATGAAAAGCGGTGATGGTTATTATCCTAAGATCCCTCGCTCCGTCGTTACGTAATCACCACAGTAACCTGGAGTAGCGGAGCTGCCGGCCATTCCCCGGCTACTCCGGGTATTTTTAGTGTACCTACATCACGGAAGGGCTTGGGAGGAATTAACACAGTAATTTTCTTAATTTACCTGGACTGTCCCACTATTGGGCGCAAAGTTATCCAATTTCTCCCATTCTTCTCGATCCCCGGCAAGCACACTACCCAATCCTTCTTAAATCTTTAGCTTTTGTCGCGGCATCGTGTTGGTTGGCCACGTGGAGGTCGCTTGTTTATAGGCACCCACTCTGGAGATAATTGCCTTTGGACCTCTTCAGATGCATTCTACTTACATAACTCGCCCGCTTCCATTCCATTTGAGCTTGGTAGATTTATATTTTACGTCGATTACAGTGTCATGGAACGCAATACTGTATTCGTATTCCTGACGCGGTCTGGTATTTTCATACCAAGAATACTATGTTTCATTACTCTTTGAAAGGCCCTGAAACGGAACTTCTATATTAAATTATAATATTTATTAGTAGGTATATTATTCCTCTATATATAACTATTAGTATGTAATTACTATTAGTATGTATGTATGTTTATGTCATTATTTATAGTTTATAATGTTTCTTGTTAAATATCCCGTTACACGCCCCGTCTGATTTATATTTTATATTTTTCCCATCCCATGGTTGTCTGGAAGAGATTGCGTTTAGCGATAAGGCCGCTTTTTGGTGCACTAGTCTATTTAAGTTCCTTATTATTACTTAAAAGGTGTGTACAATAAATAGTTCATCTATTTAACTAACTTCTGAGCTTTGGCAAGCGAAAGAGTTTGTGAGATTCATAAATTAGATAAATATGTGCATAGAAGTTTATTCCAAAAACAACATTCTTTTGGAAAAATCTAATAATGATTATAGTAAAAAAACTTGAACAGCTGACTTAAATGGGGTCTTTAATCGTTTCGCACCATGAGTGATTCGAACCGCGGTGCGAGTCGCCCAAGTACGGTATCTGAATGGACGCGCTTCGTTGACTTCTATGACATTTTTAGGTTTCCGTACCCAAAGGGTAAAAACGGGACCCTATTACTGAGACTCCGCTGTCTGTCCGTCCGTCCGTCCGTCCGTCCATCCGTCTGTCACCAGGCTGTATCTCATGAACCGTGATAGTTAGACAGTTGAAATTTTCACAGATGATGTATTTCTGTTGCTGCTATAACAACAAATACTAAAACACAGAATAAAATAAATATTTAAGGGGGCTCCCATACAACAAACGTGATTTTTTTGCTCGTTTTTGCTCGATATTGATAGCGGCAACAGGTAGACGCTTGAAATATTCACAGAATATTGAGTTACCTATATAGTTATATTCACTTTAAAAACAAATAATTAAATTAAAATAAAATTAATATTTACATACAACAAACGTGTTTTTTTTGCCGTTTTTATATATAATGGTACGGAACCTTTCGTGCGCGAGTCCGGCTCGCACTTGGCTGGTTTTTATTTCCAGTAATTTTATTTTACTGACCAAATTATTAAATCGATATTAATGTAATTTCTGACCAATCTTAAAGTAAGTATATTCAAACAAAAATAATTTTTCATATCGATTTAAAAATGACGATTTTATGCTATAGCAAACATAAATATTTATGTGACCAACTTGGGAGCTTGCTACACTATACATCAATTTAAGAAACATAAAAATTGGTTCACGAATGACGGAATAATTCATGTGCATACATAAAAAAAATACGGTACGAAATGATAACCTCCTCCTTTTTCGAAGTCGGTTAAAAATACAACCGAATTGAGAAACTCCTCCTTTTTAATTCGGTTAAAAAGTATAACTATATATCCCGTTCAGAATAATTGCAGTTTCTCAGCAAACAATCTGGAACCAATCAATTCTAAATCTCATCTCAAGCGTAAAATCTAATCTAATTTTAGACACTCCCTCTCATCATGATTACTTGCAGAAAGTTGGCAGCGGTCGGTCAAAGCACCCTTCTGCGGACCAATCAATATCGCCAAATGAAATTGTCTACTTCTTAGACTTCAGTGAGTAAAACGCATCTTACATATTGATGAGATTGACTTGGCACTCTCCGCTGAATAGATACTTAATATATAACACAAAATCAGGCATTGTGAGCAATGACCTGTATGAGTTTTGGCGGGAACGTCTTATGTAACGTGTTTTTGCTTTGTTTTATTTCCTAAACTTGTGTTATTTTGAACATTAATGCAATAAAAATGGTGGTGTTTTATTCATTAAGTGTTCGATAAAGTGCGTGAGTGTGGGCAAGTGAAATAAAGCAGTAAAACGTGTGAGTTTACGTTGTCGGCAAAACTCCATAGAAGCTTCTAGTAAAGTCGCCACCACTTTACTGAAGCAGGACTCGACCTATTAATAGACTGTACACGTGACTTAGATTGTGACCAGAACATTTACAACTTGTTTTATTCTAGAAACTTGAAAAAATCCTAATACTTGACACTGGCAAATGCTTTAATGCGGGTCCAATACAAAAAAAGAAGAAGAATGACCTGTATTCATTGAATGGTTATTGTCAAATAAGCCACCTAATCTTTTTGCTTATTTCAACTGATTGAAAAAATGTCAATAGGGAATATGCATGACTTTTACTTTATTTTCTCATAAAAAAGTAAACCATAAATTGATTCATTCTACAAAATCAAAATTAAAATATCTTCATAAAATAAGAAAGTAATAGGGACTACAATTATATGATCGCAGAAGATGACGTCATCCAATATCCATAAAAATTCCACAGAAAAATTCAATACAAACTGTCTTTCCAAATAGGTTTCTACAACATAAATATAGTAAGAAAAAACTAAAGTATCGTACACCGCAGACAAGGCCACGGCCGCAGCTCCTCGTATCGTAGGTAAGTATCAATAAGTATTAACTTGCCAACTTCATTTTCAGCACAAAACTTTACCTTTGTAACGTCATTTCCTTTTAGCAACTTTTCTATCGTAAAGTTCGCCTCCATACCGGTCTTGTAGGTAAAAGTTTTGAGCCAGAGTTGGATACTATCATATCCTATTTCTTTGACACGATTGAGCAACGATGAAACCTATGAGCGTGGAAGTTTTAGCCCTTCTTGGATTATTCTGAAGAAATATTTTTGTGGGAATATTTTGTTTAGATCCCGTTGTACGTGGTACGCCTTTGGTTCGGTAAAACGGATAACAAAATCAGGGAATACAGATGTCTGGTTGCAGATAGATAGATCGCACATAAAGAGATATATTTTACCACATCACACTATAAATCTTGAAAATTTTCGCCTTTCTTTAGTAAAATATGCATGTATTATTAACCGACTTCGAAAAAGGAGGAGGTTATCAATTCGTACCGTATATTTTTTTTATGTATGTATACGAATTACTCCGTTATTCGAGAACCAGTTTTAGTGTTTCCTGAATTGGTGTATAGAGAAAGCTCCCAAGTTGGTCCCATAATTATTTTATAAACATCGCTTTATTAATTTTTGAATAATCTCTAAAAATCAAAATATTTTCATTGTATTCCTGAGTAAGTGCGTCAGATTATAGAATCGCAGAGTTCCACCTAGGTATACGTTTTTCTTTGCAAGAGTGTCAAATATTAAGGATTATCGTATAAAAAACTGCACATTTTCTAATCTTCATATTTACGAAACTTGAAAATGGCAACTGCGCAAACCGCGCGAGTCCAAACCCCGTGAGGGACAAAAAGAAGAAGAAGACAAGCATTTGACATTCAATGAGGTTTTGGCGGGAACGTCATCGAAACATGTTGTTGCTTTGTTTTATTTTCCTAAACTTGTGTTATTTTGAATATTAATGCGATAAAAATGGTGGTGTTTTATTCATTAAGTGTTCGATCAAGTATATGAGTGTGGGCAAGTGAAATGAAGCAGTGAAACGTGTCATTTTACGTTGTCGACAAAACTCCATAGAAGCTTCTAGTAAAGTCGCCACCACTTTACTGAAGCAGGACTCGACTTATAAATTGACTGTATACGTGACTTAGATTGTGACTAGAACATTTACATCTTGTTTTATTCAAGAAACTTGAAAAAAATCCTAATACTTGACACACAGAATTAGCCCTATTACATACTTGACACTGGCAAATGCTTTAATGCGGGTCCAATACAAAAAAGAAGAAGACATTCAATGACAATTCGCATTCTTGACAAAAGAAAAAAAGAGCGAGTGAATAGAGGTCTCTTTAAAAAGTTTGCAATCGTGAAGGATTTAGCGAGTTGCGTTTGAAATCGGTTTTTAATAGAAAAATTATAAATATAAACCTTCCTTTTGAATCACTCTGTCTACTGATTAAAACCACTTTAAAATCCGTTGCGTAGTTCTAGTAAATCTAGCGTACAGACGGCGGGAAGCGACTTCGTTTATACTACGTAGAGATGTATGTCTGACTGTCTGGCTGTTCGTATGTCACCGTCATTTTATTTAGTGTAGTATCGCAAATAAATGATTTGAATCTGAATTGGATTTTTATAACAGGAAGAGAAAAGATGCATGGGAAGAGAAAAGGTTCTTCATAGTGTCAAATATACCTCTTTTTGGCTTAGTACGTAGCATAATAGTCTAGTATAATTAGGTCTGCTAGAAATCAGTTTATATACGAACCTTATATATGAACAAATGCGAGGAAAATGCTTCCCTTTTTATTCAACTGCATTAGCAAGCCAGGTAAAGAGGAATAAAAGACAATAAAATGTAAATTTCAGTACATGCCCAAAACAGAAGCACCTCTTAGCATCAGAAATTATGAGAGCCATCCCATAATTAAGTAATATAAAGTTTTAATTAAATTGTTGGGCTCACGCGGTTCCGAGGACATTAGGGGGTAAGTAGACGGGGAAACATGCTTTTAACCTTATTGTTTTTAGCTTATCCCAGCTAATATCATAAAGGCGATAGTAACTCTGTTTCTCTACTTATTTGCTATATTTTACGTCTTTATTGACGAAGGAATCATATAAAATATATTTTATCGAAATATTTTTGACATGATAACGTCTAATAAATCGATGAACGCCGGCTGCACGCACGAAAAAGGATGACTCATTGTCTCGTTACGCTCATTGTCCCGTTACGCTCATTGTCCCGTTACATCATCATCATCATCATTTCATCAATGTTTTGTAATGACGTTGTCACGTTAAAATATCGTCCGTAAACCGACTTTACAGACAACCAATTTTTTTTTAATGTTATGGAGGTATACTTGTTCTAACACGAGGCGATATAATATATAGCAATTTTCGACATAAAGAGAAACTGCTAGTAGTGCAACATAGGTTACACAAGTCCATGAAAAATCCTAAAATCATTGGCCAGCAACTGTACAACAAGTTACCAAAATGCATAAAAAAGTGCTAAAAGGGATTAATGACATTTTTTAAAATAATTATTTGCATTATAATTAATTTTATATTTATTTGAGTGACATTTTATAATTTAAATTACATTTTTTTTATACTTACTAACGAAGCCCCTATACAGCAGATTTCTTATAATTACATATGAATTTAACGACATGACAAATAATTATTTATACTATAGTGACATTAATTTTATTCATATTATATTATTTTTATACTATACAGCTTTATTGTAAATTGACAGTGCATAAATATTTTCTATTTTATACTTGTTATAATAATAGATAAGTTTTATGAGAATAATAAAACCAAACCAAACCAAAACCAAATTAAACAGTAGACGAGTTTTTGCACGATAAAATGTTATAAATAAGAAATAGATCGGGCCGCTCCATGCAGACACTTAAAATTGCGATATCTCTAATTGGGGTTATTATGTTATTCCTATACCAATGTATGTACATAACATAATTGAGCAATAAATGATTTGACTTTGACTTTAACTCATGTCTATTTATCGGAGCTCTTTATCTAAAGTATCTTAGCTTATTAAATAAGATAGATAAAAATGTCTAGACTATTGGATAGGTACATAACTTTATTATTTTCTGATCAAGCCTTCAGAATAGAATACAGTCAAAATAAAGGAAAAAGAAGCAATTTTATACGTCGGCGTAGCGTAATTATCGCCACCCGTAGTTAAAACCACTATCTGCGTTACGGAAAAACAAAGTAACTGACATATTTTTGGAAATGAGTTTCTTTACATTTTTCCCGTAGTTAAAAGCACTATCTGCGTTACGGAAAACAAAGTAACTGACATATTTTTCGAAATGAGTTTCTTTACATTTTTGGTACTTTTAGCGTATAACGGACATCGCCTCATTCACAGAATCGAAAAAGCTTTAATTTCAGAGAAAAAAATTGGCAAAACAAAGTGACTGCAAGCACTATGTCCAGTTATCTACGGAAAAACCAAGCAAACCACAATATCAAAGCAAAAACATTGAAAAAAAAATGTTTCATAAAATAAACTTCAAATCATTCTCCTGTAAACTTTACTAAATGTTGCTTTGTCGGAATAGTTTTCAATGAATCAAGCGTCTATATAATTACGTGCGATATGTCAACACTGGAGTAGATAAAACTAATTATACCATAACCTCTTATTAAAGACCGGGGAACGAGGCAACACTTCCCGTCGTGTTTCCCCCTTCCGTGCGTGGCGTGCGTTAGTTTATCACACCATGTGATATAAGGCTAATGGGCCGCCATATGATACCTTATGGGCCTGGCACGTGATATAAGTATCTTGGTGCCTACTTAAGGCGCAGGCTGACGCGACTGAGTTGCTTTTGTTTTTAACCCCCGACTCAAAAAGAGGGGTGTTATAAGTTTGTTATGTGTATCTGTCTGTGAATATGTGTCTGTCTAGTCTATAGCATCGTAGCTCTCAAAGATTTTGGTCTAGTTTTTTTTTGTTTGAGAAAGGATTTTGTTGAGACTTTTCGTAGCTATGTTTCATCAAAGTTGGTTCAGCCGTTTTTTTATCGGGGGTTTTTAAGTTTTCTAAATGTATACTTGTTCAAATGTATTTTAATACGTTTCTATAATTATAGCCTGAACGGAATGACTGATTCCGCCTTTACTTCAGAATGTTTTATTTTTAAATCTTGAAACATTGTGCCGCACGTTCCAAATAAGTTTTATATATGAAAATTAACTTGGATCATATTAAAATTTTTGTCGGATATTTGTGATATAGTTTTCCAGTTTTACAAACAACGATTTTTAATAAGTTCATTCAGTCAATTTATATCTTTAAAAATGTGGGGGTATGCGCGAGCGAGACGGACGATGATTGAACTAAGGGCTCTTAACCTCGCCTTGATGAAGTTTTTACAACTTCATCAAGGCGACGTTAATAATACGAAATATTAGTATTAGCAATTACGAGTTGACTATATCTATCTCGCTCAATTAGTCGACTCGAGGCGACTGTACCCAAACGTGCGTTACATAGCCGAGCGTGACGTCTCTTCTCATTAAATATATGTTACCGGCAATCTGTATAACTCAGGTAATCTACATAGGTTAGAATACCTGGAACGTCTAGGTATTTTAGACTCTAGACACTGTATGAAATATTATGACCATTATTGTCCATCTCATACTTTACCTAGTTTATGTATACTATATACGGCAGCCTAGTAAGTTTCCGGCAGCCTAGTCGGGAGACCGTCTGACTTGCGATCCGCAGGTCCTGGGTTCGAATCCCGCGGCACGCACCTCTTATGTGCCACACCACGTTATGTACGTATTGTTAATTGCCGCCAACTTCAAACGGTGAAGGAAAACATCGTGAGGAAACCTACATCTCAGACATGTAGGTTCTCAATGATCTTGAAGATGTGTAAAGTCTGCCAACCCGCACTTGGCCAGCGTGGCAGACTATGGCCTAACCCTTCTTACAATGAGAAGATGGCCAGTTCCCAGCAGTGGGAAAGTTTGTACAACAGGCCTGATTAAAAAAAAAATGTATACAATTCCTAGGGAGTGTATAGAGTACCTCCGGATAGTCCACCGGAAATGTGCTAAATTAATAGATTTTGCCTGTGTTTATCAATATTATGTAATTAGGTGCCTAACCTACCCACCTATGAAATGATTGTAATGATGTATGTGCTTAACATCAACATTATTAAAATTTGCAATTAGGGTTCTCATGAAAAACAATATTTAAAAACATAGTTATTTTTAGTAGGTTAGGTTAGTATATTTAGATACTATTATAAGAGATTTTTTAGACAACCCATTTGCAATATATTTATTGACATATTTAATTGAATATAAAATACTTTTCATCCGTTAACCAGCTAGGTGAAGGTCGTCCTATAGCGAGATCTTAGACTAATAGAATACCGGATTATTCAGATTTACCGGTAACGTATACTATTCAGCGCTCCTAAAGAAGTTTCCACTTCAATATCACCTAATCGTTGCGTACAATTTTCGTTTTATTTCCGCAATTCCGTTAACAATTTCAAAGAATTCCGTTGATGTTTTTACAGTTACCAAAATCAGCCCCAAGCAAACATCTTCCGTTCAATCGAAATTCCATCACTGGCCCCAGAAGTTGCGTAAACAAGTATTACATAATATTGTGTATTTTTAGGGTTCCGTATTCTTTACGTCACGAGGGACAGGCCGAAAAATCGTATCAGCAGTTAGGTTTGATAAATCGCCGAGTTTGTCACCGAACAGAACTTGGAGGGTTGCCAGAGCGCTAAACTAAGGGGATGCTATAAGTGCGTATTTTGGCTATAGATAATATTTATATTTTTTGAGAATTTGATTGAGTAGATTTGATGATTATTTAATGAAATTTGATGATTTTTTTGCAGCGAGGTAATGCTTATAAATGCAAATTATAAAACTATTGTTAGTAAAGTAGGTTTCGGTATACCACAGCAAATTCAAACACTTTTCAGCATATTTGACAGTAACAGCGGTTCTTGGATTAGGATGCTCCGTTTTCAGCCCACGTTTGTATCTGTGGGGCTAGTAAGATCGAAGCGGATAGACAACACGGCCTGAGTTGCATTCGAAGTTCTGGCCGAAGACCCTGATACCATGCCATCAACAAATTCCTGAAGCATGCCCTTGTTTTAGCAGAAGTGTGTGTTGGAACCTCCGGGTATATCGCGTGTATACTGCAAACGACCCCATGGTCTTCCCCACCATATACACGCCTGTCTCAGCACCCGCGCTGTCGGTGATATTATTTACATTTCTGCAGCAGTATCGACCCGAGAGGCCTGTTTACGTTCTCCCGCTGCCCATTTCCCTTCCAAAAAGAGCCGAGTGTAAACGGGGGGATACACTGATAGCATGTCAGAAAGGACGGTGCCTTGTGTAGCCTACCCGCTGCCGCTGCTGAACAGTCGGCTCGTGTGGAAGCAGAAGCCGCCGCCTGAGGTAAACACAAAGAGCTTTACCGAAAAACGTTAGTTAATTTTAACCAACGTCTTAAGTTCTCTGTCTTCTTTCCGCAAGTTTCATTACATATCAGCCAGAAGTTCACAAAATATGTTAAGCATTGCTTAAAGTTAAGTAACGTTTTTCGGTAAGGCAGCTAATATCAATTATGTATACGTAGATACGTTTTCCGCGGCTTTGTGTGGCAAGCCTCAAGAAAGGTAATCGCCCGACTCACTTATAGATAAATTCTCATTGCCTAAAATGCGGATATATTGAATTGGCGTATGACTTCAATTCATTTGTCATCGAAAGAGCGAGACTGTGGTGTTATGAAGCTAGAAAATTTGTACTGGACTTGGAACGCTGCTTAAGAGAAAGCGGGTGGCACCCGCAGGCGGGTTGGTTTCTAGTCCAGCAAATTTCCCTAGCGATATAGCGCGGAAATGCCGCGAGCGTGCTAGGGCCATTCCGGGGCGATCCATTATTCACGTGTCTCTCATCAAAATGTGTTCAAAATTACGCCCTGTACGCGAGAACGAACATGCTAACTCACAAACAAACTGACAGATGAAAGAAAATTTGGCCAGTTGATGCAGAGACGCTTCGCTCGCTCGGTCAACTAAAGTACGTGACATTTATAGTAAGCACAGGCAATATGTTGGAATCAATCAAAAAGTTTAAGTAGGTTAAGTGAATCTGAATTCTGAACATAATTGGTAGTTGTAAATCACAATAAGTACGAGTACCATAAAAGAAGGAAACAGCGATAAATTAAGATTTGCGGCATAACCATGGAATATTTGGACAAAATATTATGCACTTAGTTTGGGACTTTCAAGCTTGTTTTGTAATGTCATTGACTTTTCAAAATTATAAAATGCCATTTTATTATCCTACTGTGAAAAACGTGTGTTATGATTTTAAAGTAAGTTTATGTCCATGATGAGTTATACGTAGATAGGTTTTCCTCGGCTCTGCGTGGCAAGGTTCAAGTAAGGCCCCGACTCGTCTTCAGTCGCTACACGTTAGGCAACGCTGTTAGGCGCATGTCATGACTTGTGAACAGTGATAATGCCATCCTATGTGTTTAGAAAGTGCAAAATCAAGATATATAAGGCCAAGACACTAAAAGGCCGGAAGTGTCTTATCCTCGAAAGTGCTGATAACTGAGATTTTCCAGGAGTTTCCTTCATATTCAAATTTATTCAATCAGTATAACCCCTCTATAGATGAAATCTCATTGGGTTATGTATAGTTTGTTTACGGGTTGTGTTCATGATGAAGCGTACAGCTTACCTGCAAAGAAACCAATCCCGATTGAAAGCAATTTTAGGGTTTTTTTTAATCTATTATGAGACAATCTCGCTTTTTCGTGTTTCTAACTGTCCAATAGTAAACTGAATCCAGTGTAAACTAAACCAAAATCAATCAGCTATCGATGGAGAAACCGATGAATGTACGAGTACCTACGTAAAAAGGACATTTGCACAGACAAATATAAAATAAAACCTTCTCTTTTTTCGAAGTCAGTTAAAAAACCCGATATGCAATTTTACAGCGCTGTTCCAAGCTTTGAAGCGTATTTAATAGACTTGAAAATGTTGTCACATTGTGTCTAGTATTTAAACTCATAACTACAACAGATCTAAATCTCATAAATTTCAGAATCTACATGTCTTTTGAGGGTTCCGTACTATAAGGGTAAAAACGGGACCCTATTACTAAGACTTCGCTGCCTGTCCGTCCGTCCTTCCGTCCGTCTGCCACCAGATTGTATCTCATGAACCGTGATAGTTAGACAGTTGAAATTTTCACAGATTATGTGTTTTTGTTGCCGCTATAACAATAAATACAAAAAAAAGAATAAATAAATATTTAATGGGGGGCTCCCTTACAACAAACGTTATTTTTTTGCCATTTTTATAGATAATCGTACGGAACTCTTCGTGCGCGAGTCCTACTCGCTCTTGGCCGGTTTTTTTCTTTCGTTCTTCAATTTGAACGTTGTTTAATTCTTAAAATATTTATAAATTTGTTAGCATGGTTGTAGGGCTTTTTCTAGTGTTCCGCTGGTTACTTATCACGCTCAGCACAAAATACCTTTAGTTAGAGTCGACTGTATAAACTGTAATGTGCATTGCGGAACCCTACACTTCGCATGGCCCGACAAACACTTGACTGGATTTTTAAACATATCAACTGAATGTTCTCCATTCATGTAGCCCCTTAAAAATGTTTCATAAAGCCTGGTGTAAACCCAGGCTTAGACAACTGATGCAACAATATGGCGCAAATACTAATGGAGGCTAAAAATGTGTCCAATCTTTCACGTGTAATTTTACCCAAAAAGGTTGAGTTGGAAGCAAGGTGGTCGGCAATCAGGCCCGCTTTGTCCAGAGTCATTGAACGCAGGCACTTAATCAAAAACAATGCCCGGCCGAGTTAATTGTGCCGGAATTTACTGCCGGCTTGTTTGCCAGTTTGTAGAACGCGTGTAAGGACAGTAAAAGATGTTGTTATGCTGGGTTTGTTTTTGGTAAGGAAAATATGTAGGTATGTTAGTTTAATTGACTGGGTGAGAGTCTTTAGGTTCGTAAAGACCTTGTCCCAAAATGTACATTAATAAAATAGGTATAACTACATCCCTGATTGTCAGTTTCTCATTATGTCTGCTTCTCAAAACGTTTGTTTCCCAAAATGTTTGCTTCCCAAACCGTCTGTATCCTAAAATGAGAAATAAGCGAGGCTGCAGAATACAATCGTGCAACCGCTGCTTGGACGCCGACTACGTGACGATTGCACTATATCAGATTGGATTCTTTTTCAATTTCAATATGCCCAATTGAGAAGTTGACTGCTTACGATTTGACAACGCCAGTAGAATAGAAAAGTAAATGTATGGAATTGACATTTTAGCTAACGAAATGTCAAGTGACGGCAAGTCACTGTTTCTTAGCATTTCGAATAGAAACGTTTTCTACTTGTCTAAGCTTGCACTTCTGGAGAAAGTAAATGTTTTTTGATGGTAAATAGATACGTAGGTGTAGGTGGACGTATGTTGCCTATCTATCATCTTTTATACCAAGGGACAGGTTTTTATGTGGGTTGTCTTCGATATGGATTGCCGTTAGATTTATCTTTATCCTGTTGTGACAAGAGGAACATTGTGCAGTTAGTTCTTGCTATGAACAGACAAACGGATTTATCGTTATAGTTTTAACCCAATATTATTATGAGTAAATTCTGATATAAAATTACAAAAAAAAGTTTAATTAAAGTTTACTAGTTCATGGGTTTAATTAAAGTTTACTATAAACGGGTAAATTAATTATATTTAATGTACAGTATAATTAAAATGTATTTTTATTTTATTTTTATAATAACGCGTCAAATAATTAAGTAACAATACTGTAATTAAGAATTATTTATGTTGTTTCACTAAATAATAAGCCGTGTAGTGTACCTACTTACGCAATACTTTTTTGTTTTAAATTTACTTTTTTTAAATGCACTTATTACTAGTAGTTCTATGAACAGTAGAGTTTGCGAGAGAGCTAATTTGCAGTTCACCTTGGGTGATCTGTATATTGCATCAAGCACATCCACGCACCCTCACCGTTACACGCAACATCAATTTGTCATATCTCGACAACCACTTGACCAATTCTGTTCATTTTTACCACAAGTTGTAATAATTGTGTACTTTAGCCACCTACTAATTATCATTATAATCAGTTAATAATTAGCGGTGCAATTCCCCTCCTTTGTATGGGAATCACCCCTCTTATCAAAAGTCGCCGAGGACAAAAAACATTAAACAATACATAGAACTTACACACAAAGTTTCATAAAAATTTGTTCAAAATTATGCCCTGTACGCAAGTACGAACATACAAACTCCCAAACAGACAGACGAAAAAAAATTTGGCCTGTTCATGCAGAGACGCTTCGCTCGCTCGGTCAATTAATAATAAGCCAATATTAATGCCAATTAATAACGAAATTAATATCAAAATCGAATAATAGATACATAGCAACTTTGTTTAGTTTGGTGCTATGTGAATTATCCTATAATAGACCAAGACATTTCAATGAGAAATCTGTAGTAGTGTGCCGACATTCTGCTTACGTTTAATAAATAAGAAACCCATACTGGTAATACGTATATTTATTTGAAGGAACTCGTAATGAAGGACTCTCCTCTGAGATATGTCAGTACTGGAACGGTCGCTGGCTCAATTTACTGGCACGAGTGTTTGAGGTCTACTGAAGGGTACGTTGGGGCTGAGATATTGTGTTAACGCTGGTTGGAAGAGAGATGGAGCGATAGGTATCTTTATGAAAGAAACGGGATAGATAATATGAATCTACTCTAACAAAACTGCTGAACTGATTGTCATAAAATTTTAAGCAGATAAATTTGAAAGCGCAGAGATAGACACAGACTATATTTTGATCATCATCATCACCTTGTTTCATCACTATGATATTGTTAAAATAAAAGAAATATTTATTATTAGACACATATTTATGTAATAATCTTAAATTTTACAATATTTCTATAAAAACAAAAACGTTAGGTAAAAAACTTAAATCTAGGGTACCGCCGGCAGCGAGGCAGAGCCTAAGTACAACTAAGTGACAGTGTTATTTATTTCCCTGTAATTAATATAAAAGGTAAGTATAATACATTAATTAGGTTAATTTATCACTTACATTGTTTAGTAACTAGTATCATATATATCATAATAATTATAGTTTACAATACTGAAATAACCGACTTCAAAATACGCAATTGCGTTTACTTGGACGACATATTTTTTCCAGTTATTTTTTAGTTTTTAGTTTCCATTTTTTTTACTGAACCGATATTGATAAAATTTAAGGGACTAACATGAAAGTAAAAATAAAAGTTTTTGTTTCGAAAATGTTTATAAATGACGGAGTTATGCGGTAACAAATATAAACACGTATCTATGTTAAAGGAAAAACGAAATACCCAACTGCAGAAAAGCAGTTTTTGCAGTCTAACTTACGATTTCGTTACGCTTGATATGCTGTTGAGTGTACATTTTTGTGAGAAAGTATGCGTTACATCGCGGTAAAAGATTATAAATACGCATTCTTTAGAATAATTCTGCTAAAACCACTTGTTTATTACAAAAAAGTACGTTGGAGATTATGAAAAAACTGATATTTTATTTTTGCGAATAATGTATTATTATTATTACACTATAATATAGCCTATGACGCTCTGGAAGTGAAGATAAATCTAACTACACCTTGCACATCAAAACCGGTCAAGCCGCTTAGGCTGTAGGCGATCATATAGAAACATACATACACTTGAAAAACTTAACCCTCTTTCTTACGCGGTCGGGTAAAATACAACCACTAACAATTGCGTTAGTCTCCTTCTTTTTGAAGTCGGTAAAAAATGGTTTTGCTCGTAATAATCAACCGCTTTGTCAACCGACAAATAAATAATTACAATTTCTTGTTCAAAAATAACAAACTTGTTTAAAAGCCTTTTGTACACAAAAGTTAATTTATCAAAACAAAATAATCTTTTATGTGATGAAATATGTTTGTGGCCAGTTTAAAGTTCTTAAGCACAAACTGTTTCAATTTTAATTTTTAAATATATTTTTAGGGTTCTGTACAAGCAACACTTATCTCTTATCTTAGTCTCGTTCTGTCCATTTGTTTGCCTTTTCATTATTTTCTAAAACACTATATCTTTTGTATTTAAATAAATCTTGCCATAATTATAGTGTAGATAAATAGTGAAGTCCATTGTATATTTCCACCTTTTTATTAATTTATCACAGTATTACTCCCTTCATGGACCCCTACTCCATGGCTTTGCAAAGATTCTAACTCTACATTCACAAACCCTAGACACTTGAGAAAGAACGTGGACACGAAAACTCAAGGTCATTTTCTACATTTTCTGAACCACTAGGCACAGTAACGAATTAGACTATAGGTGCTCATCCCAAAGCTGCTTAGAACAGAATAGAATCCAATCAACTAGCCGAGTCATCATCAAGTCCGCCCGCTATCTTTAGCAAAGTAGAAGGAGAAATCTATTACCAAAACAAGTATGGCAGTAAAGTAAGCAAGTCTCTCTACGAGATCGAATCAGAAATGAAGAGATACGTAGATGTACAGGAGTCACCGATATAGCACAGTGGATTAGCAAGTTGAAGTGGCAGTGGGCAGGGCACATAGCACGTAGAACTGATGGCCGATGGGGCCTAAAGGTTCTCGAGTGGAGACCACGTACCGGCAAGCGCAGCGTAGGAAGACCAGCCACGAGATGGACAGATGACCTCATACAAGTGGCAGGAAGACGCTGGATGCAAGCCGCTTCCAATCGGTCTTTTTGGAAATCCATGGGGGAGGCCTATGTCCAGCAGTGGACTTCTTATGGCTGAGATGATGATGATGATGATGAACAAGTATGGTGCCTTGGTGGTGGATATGATTCTACTGTTAACATTTTAATTTACATTATCATATTTTTGAAACCACTTAATGGCGAATTTAGACCATAAGATTAAAAAAATCATGACAATAGTTTTAGAATAGGATTATATTAAGAAACTATCTTGGAAATCGTTAAATACGGATTTTTTTGGTAATTATCTCAATGAGAAACGAACCAATTTTCTGCTAGTCCTTTAGTGGAATGGAGAGGGTGGAATAACACACTGCACTTTATAGGAATGGAATTATCTTTACCACCTTCTCTATTTCCTGAGGTCTGTGTTGAAATTTTCGAGGCCAGAGTGAATAGATACATTGTAGACCAACGAGCTTCGTCCTTGGCCACACAGTCGTTTAGCATCAGTCGAGTTGGTGGTCAAACGTAAATTTATTTAATAAAAAAAAAAAGAGATATATTAGTCATTCGTGTAAATATTTTCTACCAAAACAACTCCATGGAATACCTACCACGAAACGATGTCGCTTTTAACGGACTTCCAAAAAAGAAGGGGGTTCTCAATTCGACTGTTTTTGTGTTTGTTACGCGATTTTGGTAGTTCGTGTTTCTAACCACCTAACAAAAAAAAAGAGGGCTAGATATATTTCATAAAAAATAAATATAGAAAGTCGTAATTGCACGTAGATAGACTTGCTGAGTGAAGTAACAATTTATAATCATTGCTTTTAAACTTGCATTTAAGTTGTTTATTTATACTTATATAACACACTAACAGTTTGACCAGCGCAGTGATTAAAAAAAGGTAATGTAGATGATGATGAATACTAGCCTATGCCTATCTCCAGGCTTACAACAATCTCTGTACTCAATTTCATAAGGATCGGTTCAGCCGTTTGATCGTGAAAAGGTAACAAAGAGACAGAGAATCCAGCAAGATACTGCAAGGGACTACAGAACTGCGTATAGTCCCGTCACGTAAAAAGAACGCTGATTTATTCGTAAGCGCGAACAAACCAGCGTTCTTTTTACGTGACGGGAACTATGTATATATGGTTTCCCACGCGTTCCCGAGATAGACGGTTTTGACAGATGGTCAGCAGGACAGATGGACAACAAAGTGATCAAGGGTTCCGTTTTTTTTTTGAGGCACGGGACCCTAAAAACTAAAGACAGGGACAAAACGAGCTACTTTCGCTTTTATAATAATATAAATCGTTTATATTACCCGTTTGAGATGCTATATCAAAACTTTTAGAGGGCGAAGGGCAACCGGGCCTTTTGCAATGATAAATTAATTCAGAATATATTAATTTTCTAGTTAGCGTCTACTCCCCAGTCTGTAATAATACCTATTTCCATAAACGCATAAGTTTATCCTTAGGTTTGTTTCGCCCAGTGGTGCTCAAAGTGAGAAATAACAGGTCCCATGCGGTTAATTTTATTTCAAAATTATAAATATTAACTGAGTTATTATTCACTATTTCTTTTATTGCTATAAAAGTCGAGATGTATCGTATTAAACCCTCAAAATCTCTTTCCATGTCGCGATTTTCTCAATTCAACCCAGAAAATGTTTTTTTTATTTATTTGTCATACACTTAACTTAGCCAATTTTGTGTTTATAATAATACATTTGTGTAAAAATTTAGTTGAAACTTGTTTTTATTGCCTTAAACACAACCGACAATTTTTCTAATGCCGGGGTTTTAAGGAGAAGTACCACATATTAGCTAATTGTTCAATCGTCAGCTGACAGTGAGCTAATATCAAAAGTCATCAGTGCGTCAAAAGGGCCAGTGTCCCAAAAGGTCCAGTAGGCCAAAATGTCAAGTCCCAAAAGGTTCAGTGGACCATGTTGTTTCAAGTGATTAGACGTATTTGTCACAGAGTTAAAACGTGAGATTGTACCAAATTTTGCTTACCTGTCGTGTTTAGAGAGGTTGAGTGGCGTAACGTGGCTTACTGCCCGTTAAAAGTTGCTTCACTTAGCTAGATGCGATTCTCATTCTAAGCCTCGTATTTCTATGAAAATAGGTTTAACTGTTAAACAGACAAAATGAACGAGAAAGATATATGCTTGTTAGATCGACTGTTCTTTACATTTCACATTTTGTGTTCCGCGACGGCGCACTTTTATAACCAACTTCAAAAAGGAGGAGGTTATCAATTAGGTTTTTTAAAATGTTTATTACCTTGTAAGTCCGTTATTTATGATCCGATTAAGAAAAAATATTGTTTTAATGGATAAATATATACTTTCAGATTGGTCTCATGGAAATTATATTAAAATCGATTATGTAGTTTGGTTTTTAAAATAAAATAACTAGAAATTATGTCATCCAAATAAACAAAGTTGCGTATTTTGAAGTCCGTTTCAGTTTTTTAAACTATGATAATAATTAAACTATAACACTTGTTGCGTTTCTAGTTTGGTTTTTGTAGAGACATGTTTCTTACAGACCATGGTAAAGTTGGAAGGGCAAAGGGTTAGTCGTGGGTTTGAGAACCTGTGGCATAGTCTAGACATCGGTATTGAGACAGATTCTTGCTATTTTAGTAAGTTACATAATGTTTGTTAATTACAGATATGTGGAATCTTACTTACAAATATTTATTTTGTCAATCTCGTAAACATTATTCAGAATGGATGATGTAATTATTACGAAAATGTTACTTACATATTCTCCTTTTTTCTTTAATAGGTAAAAATAAAACCAGACAAGTGCGAGTCAGACTCGCCCACCGGTTCGGTACAAACTAGATAAAAGAACTTAAAGAACTAGGACTATATATATATATATATATATATATATATATATTTAATTTTTGGTAATATTCATTCGAAAATTAAACATGGTAAAAATAATTAAAAACCAGTTTAAGCTTATGTTAGTGAAGTTCTTTCTTAAAATACCTCATAATGATACGGTTAACTCACTTAAAAATTTTGACCCTCATTCCTTGCATAAAGAACCCTATTTTTGGTGATTAAATTAAAAATGTACAGTTTTTGGATTTTATATTTTATGTGTATTATAAGGCAATGCTTTTTGCCAAATTTCATAGTTCTAGTTTAACGCAAAGCGTCCTGTAGATTTTGATTCCTTTGTGTTTTCCAAAATATAGGGTTTTTTGCAACATAGGTATGGCTGTAACTTTTTTTAAGATAACCGAGAAGTTTAATTTTTTGACAGCTGCAAGGGACTATAGATTTGCATAAGTATATGTTTTTAATTTCAAGTCGATACTTCTACGTGTTACCGAGATAGAAGGTCTTGACAGACGGACAGATGGACAACAAAGTGATTCGATAACGGTCCCATTACCTTTTGAGGCACGGAACCCTAAAAATATAACAAAATATAGTATAAGAGGTACTTAACATAAATATATTTATTAATACCAATACCTAACAAGTAACTTACTTTGAGTTTTAACATGAAATCCTTTTACCTAAAAATCATTCAGGTCTGTTTGGTCCGAATTACCACTTAGTCTCGTTGAAATGCCAAAAATCCGTACTCAGTGATATCGGCCCAAGCTCTTAGTGCGTACTGCACAGGAATGGAATTCTTTGTCGCCATGCCTGTTTCCTGTGAACTACAATATTGGAATTTTCAAGGCTAGAGTGAATAGATAACATTAGATCGACGAGCTTCATCCTCGACCACACCGTTGCCTAAGATCAAGCGAGCTGGTGGTCATTCGTAGATCTATCTTGCGTAAAAAAAAAAAACGGACAAGGCGAGTCAGACTCTCCCACCGAGGGTTCCGTACAAACTTGTAGACAAAAGGGGAAATTATATTTTTTTTATATTTTCCTTCATAAATCGAAAAACATTCATCGTAAAAATATTTAAAAACCTGTTTTAGCTTGTGCTAATTAAGCTCTTTCATATAATACCCCACATGATACGGTTAAAGTACTTTAAAATTTGGACCCTCCTTCCTTGCATAACTACCCTATTTTATGTGATTAAATAAAAAATTTACAGTTTTCGGTTTTTTCCTTTATGTGTACTATATGAAAATGCTTCTTGCCAATTTTCAAAGTTATAGGTCAACGGCAAGTACTCCATAGGTTTTGATTCCCTTGCGTCTTGACAGACAGACGGACAACAAAGTGATTCTATAAGGGTTCCTTTTTTTTCCTTTTGAGGTACGGAACCCTAAAAAAGGGAAACAAATACGCATATAAATAATGTTATTATAGCGCTGTGACTGAAGGGATCACAACATTTGAAACGCCGCTAACGTGCCCCAGCAAGGCAATCTCGCATCAATCTACGAGTAAATACGTATCTCCGGTCACGAACAAATGAAGACCTAACTTAATTATTAAGGTATGAAAGCAATACGAAGCCAACAAACTTGAATCTGCAGCTACCCAAGATATTACACTATCTAACTTGAAGTTGACGCTCATTTTCCGCGCTGCAAATGTTACTTTGCAAAATCCGTAGCAAGGAGACCACGTGTTAACCATAATAATTTAAAAGCCAATAGGTTCACACGTTCACAGCAACAAAATGTACCGCACTCGTGGGGGTGATAAGGCATAATATATTTTGGCCGGGTTTTAGCGATGCTACTGTACGCAATGCGGCATTATAGAGGATCGCGTGCTCTTTTGGAATTTTAATTTTGTCTTTTCTGGCGCGGGTACGGCGGGCTTTTTATGGGCGAATTTTATTTATAGAACGGTAATGGTAATGTACTTATCCGTCGATTTAAATTGTAAATGATCACAGTAAAATCCTGTCCAAGCAGGAAGATATAGTACTTACCTAGTTATTTGTTGTACGGACTGGAATGTTGGCTGAAACACGATACTCAATTTCGAATATGCGTAGTGCGTAGTAGACCTCGCGAGTACAGACTTTTGTTGACAAGTAGCTATTGCTAAAAAAAGATAGTGAACTATCAATAATGTAAATTTTCTACGGCAAAATAAGTAAAAATTTGTCTGAAATTTATTCTTCGCATATACTCGTAAATAACTTAATTTGAGCAATTTTCAAGGCACCATTGAATTAATTATCATTCTTAAAATTCAACAATTCAACTCAATTCAAATGAAGAGCGAAGTTCTCGTAGAATTTCCATTCTGGTTTTGAGTTTAGTTATTTTAGGAATCTTAATTAGTTTAGTCGATAAAAATAAAATAAAAAATAAATATTTGTGGACATTTCACACAACACCATCTAGCCCAAACTAAGCAAAGCTTGTACTATGGAACTAGATAGCTGATAGAATACATATATACTTTTTTTTTGTAAATATATACATATGATACATAGAAACACCCAGACACAGAACAAACATCCATGCTCATCACACAAATGTTTGCCCTGGGAAAATTGAACCCACGACCTTTCAGTTCACCAGGTAGACGTAAACACACTACCAACTGAGCCACAAGGCCAGTCCTACCTTGGTCGTACTTATTGAGTATCTGCCTTTGCATAGGATTCAAAATAAATAAATAAGACAACTTTAAAAATAAGCTCTTCGTATATTTTTCAGCAATCTATTCGACACCTACATCGCACACATAAAAATTAATTCATCCACCATTTTCGGAAATCCGCCGTGTATGTAAAAAAACCGGACAAGAGCGAGTCAGACTCGCCCACCGAGGGTTTCGTACAAACTAGTAGATAAAAGGGGGAAATTATATATTTTTTCATATTTTCCTTCATAAATCGAAAAATATACATTGTAAAAATATTTAAAAACATGTTTTAGCTTGTGCTAATTAAGCTCTTTCATATGATATCCCACATGATATGGTTAAAGCACTTTAAAATTTGCACTCTCCTTCCTTGTTTAAAGACCCAATTTTTTCTCAAAAATTATCAGTTTTCGGATTTTTTCCTATATTTGTACTAGGGTAAAGGCGGGATAGATGCCCCACTTTTTGAAATATCCTCCTATTTAAAAAAATATTAATTTTATATAAATAATTTCTACGAATTTAGTTAGTTTAATCCTTTATGTTTAACTGTGATATGTTTTTTTGGACCTAAAATTACAGATTTTGCAGATTTTAGCTTTTCGTGGAACTCCTTTTTTGAGGATAGATGCCTACCCGTATGGATAGTTGCCCCACCATGAAAATACTAAGAAGGTTATATGCCCTTCATACTGTATAAACAAAAAAATTAACCAAACTTTTATGAGGTTTTGAGGACAATTGATGTATGTATTTCTGTCCATTTCTGTCCATTTCATCGAAAACTTACTGCAATTGTTCTGTATCCCAAGAATATGTTCTTGAGTTCACACTCCTTCCTTTCTTTTGTATTTTTGTGGCATGGTTCTGCTACAATTACAAGTCCAAATAGTACTACGTAAGTAATACGTAAACACATATAAAATATAACAGAACACAAAAATATGATCAAAATAAACACTGAAACCACATATGGGTATACATGGTGTATGGAGGGATAGATGCCCCTAGGACCACCTATACCTCGAAAAATCAGGGTATCTATCCTTTTTGATAGGGATAGATGCCCAAGTATTTTTAAAGAAATAAAAAACAAAAGAGCAACTATTTACATCTAGATGCATACTTGATGAATCAGTATATTGACGTAGTAAAAAATATAAAGGAATTACTTATAAAGTTATACAACGGCAAATACTAACATTTAAAACTTTGACGTGTTCGGAAAGTTCGCCGCGGAGATGAATGCACACACGAGCGAATCGCGTCCTCACCGCACGACGACCGGTGGCTATATTAGCCGCGAGTTTGGGAAGTTAGGTTTATTGAAAATGAGGCATCTATCCCACTGAGGCATCTATCCCGCCTTATTGAATATTATATTATCCCGCCTTATTTATTGAAGTATGTTAATAACACTGACTTAATACAATTAAATGAAAACACTGCACACGACAGCTAAGAACTATACAACTCTTCATAGCCATTTTCAATAATATAACCGAACAGAGCTGAGCACGACCGAAGCATAAACAATAATAATGGAATAAAAAATTAATTCAAAAACTAAAACCCGACTACTGCAAATCACAGTCTAAAACGTATGAAACAAGAAAATTTAAAAAAATAATACATTCTTTCATTTTTTTATAAAATATATTGTTCCCTTTTGCTTCTTTGCGACGCCATATTTGGGTAAAAAATAGTTTACATGACTTTGCAGTGATATACGAGTACCTATTCGTTTATTAGGGGGCCAAATGGGCTCTGGCAGCCCCGGCTGGTCACTACGACCTTTTCATATCTATTGTGACATACGAGTACCTATCTAGCAAACGGTACGCTTGACAAAAATATGATGTACAAAATGCTACCTTCATTTTAAAATCCTTGTTCAACGATCACTGTACTGTCAAGTGCCCCTACAAGACGCCATATTCAATTTAATGTGACGTCATTTAATTAATTAATTTTGTCAAATTATGATAAGTAGTTTGGAAGTTATGAGCGAACAGATGAACATACACAAACTTATAGGTTAAAAACATAACCCTCCCTTTTGCTTCGCCGTAGTCAGAATACAACATCAAAATATGAAATTAAAATTATAGAATAACATATGAAAAAGGTCGGTCCGCAACAAATATAATAAACATGATTTTATTTAGTGCAAAAAATATCTAGACATTTAAAAATATTAACAATAAAACGTTAACAAAATGAAAGAAACGGAATGTTTTTGTTGTGTTTGAACTGTCAATGGCAGAGTTAAGGCACCGCGACAAAGGACCCTTTGTATTTCATATTGGCCCAGAACAGCTGACTAATAGCTACTTCCGAGACAGTATTACGTAAGAAGTATCTTTGGAGAAGGACATTTCGTTGTATTATTAGATAGGTAATATCAAATTTTTGGGTTTTAATCTTCCGTAATAAAGGTGCAATAATAAAATTAATATGAACAATTATGTATGTATAATTGTATACATAATACCTATATATACATCATTATTGTTCATTTTATTTGTTTTCCTTTTAATATAAATATTAAAAACACCCAACTTCAGCAAAGCAGTTTTTGCAGTCTAACTTACGATTTCGTTACGCTCGATACGCTGTTGAGCATGGCGTAGGCAGGGGGGGGGGGGGGGGGGGGTTTGGTGGTTCGGTTCGATACGAAACAATGTTTCGGGTGTTTTTCCGTAAATGCATGTGGAAAAGTGCGTGTTTGTTCTGCATTGGCAAAATATTGATTTGTATGAATTATATACGACACGACTGATGAATAACAAAACTAACAAGGATAAGTTTAGAGAACCTAAAAGCCCCAGACAGTTTTCCTGCTGGTAACCCCGCCGTAAAGTTGTAAATCTGGAGCTCTGCATAATTAAATCCATTTTTTTTTAATAATCAGTGTTTCGTGACAAATAAACAGTTTAACATGACATGCACATAACCTGCTAGATATCCTAGGACATAAATCCTCTCTGGTGAGCTGCATTATTAAATAAAACTGTGAATAAATAGCACTTAATCACCTCATACTCAAAACATCAAGGTACTCGAAACTTTGAACGATTATTCGAAACTTTGAACGATTGTTATAGTCATTTTCAAATTCGAGTCGTTCTTCAGAAAAGTGGTGACGACTTTACTGGAAGCTTCTATGGAATTTTGCAGACAACGTAAACTGACACGTTTCACTGTCGTTTCATTTCACTTGCCCACACTCACGCATCGAACATTTAATGAATAAAACACCACCATGTTTATCGTATTAATATTTAAAATAACACAAGTTTATGGAAAATAAAACAAAGCAACAACATGTTTCGATGACGTTCCCGCCAAAACTCCAATTTTTTGTTTACTATCTGTCGGTCGTTCCGACCTTCTTATTGCATCAAAATGAATGACACGTGATACTGTCAGCCTGTGAATTTAAGTGTCAACGTCAAAACACAACTTGAATCAATAATGACCCCTTATAATGTTGACCCCGAGTTAGGAAGCGGACTGTTTATATTGCAATAACAGAATAATGTTTAAAATAAACAAATTTTCGTCCATGAAGTCTTTTGATGTGAGCAGATTAAAAGGGATCCCGTAGGGTAGCAAAATTGTTGGTTTCCGAAAAAGGGGTTTTTAAATTATTTATGTTTCTGTTGTTAAAATACGTTGGTTTGTGTAAAGAACATTTTGCGGTAAAAATGTTTTTTTACTAAACACAATTTTTACTCAAACGATTGTTTTAAGTTTTTTTTTGGGGATAATAATTATTTTTCAAATGAAGTAACGATAGCACGTACAAATTCAATTATTGAGTATTTTTAATAGATTGTTACACAAATGTCATAATTAACCGATTTAGGCACGAGGGCCAATAGTTTGTATGTCTACCTAAATAGGTCTTTTATCCTAGGTAAACACTCTGCTTTTAATTTCGAATAAGTAATTTATGGAAAGTAAATGAGACATACCCAATATCAAGACACAAGACTTCAATATCAAGACGCTAGACAAAAGAAACAAGACTCAACTCTCAAGACTCACAACACAAGACTGGGGACTCAAGACTCAAGATTCAGGACTCAAGACTTGGCATCCAAGACTTGGGACTCGGAACTGAAGACAAAATAATCAACATAAAAATGGCAAATGCGCTGACCGCGCGAGACCTGATCCCCGTGAGGAAAAAAAAGAAAAAAAAGAAGAAATAAAAGTTTCGACATGGTGCTAAAGAAATGTCAAAATAGAAGGCGAACTTCTTGTAATTTTACTGCACGGAGAAACGATTCTCTCTAGAACACGGACGAAACCACTACTTTTAGTCCCTGTGTACAAAATTTTAAGCGTACTTTCCGAGCATGAGAAATGAAAAGTAATATTTTACTTCGAAGCCAAAGAAAAAAAATCATCGAAAAAAGTATGAGCGGATCCATACACCATCCATAGATCCATCCAGAAGATCTTTTGACTAGGCTGCAGTATTGATACAGAATAATTAGAATTACACTTAATAGTTTCATTCAAAATTCCGTTCACAGGTGAAGCCAATAATCTATCAATCCAATAATCTGTCTATCAAATATGTGACTGACTATCACGTACATATTTACTATTTTGCCATGTACATGAGCGTTCAAATGATGTTTCAAGCGAGTAGACGATTTGTTATAGAGTTATGTTAAATTGTGCCAAATTTCGTGCCTTGTGTTTTGAAAGGCAGTGATATGCAGCCAGCAGTATGCTGAGCTGGGACCGGTTTGTGGCGGACACATCATATTTATATATTGTAGCGTTTTCTTTTGTTTTTGTGCTTAATGTTAATTTGATGTTATGTGTCTTCCATGAATAAATATGTGTCTATGTCTATATTACAGGTCATTTCACATTAGAGACGACTTATGACACTCCAAAATTATTACTTTTATGGGAAGTACAAAACAAGTATTTAAGGATATGATTGTTAATGAACAAAGTTTGACGAGTCCTTATTAGAAACGTTCCTAATATTCATCTATTAAAATTATTACGAATGTGACTTTATGATAATAAACAATATTCTATGGAATAACCCTTTATTAAACGCAAAGTATTTGTACCATCATCGAAAGAATGATGGCCTCTATTCATCTAACGTGTGATTGAAGGAACTACTGAAGCGTTCTTACTCCATACCCTTCCAAATGAGCTGGGATCCAGGAAATGAGATTGATAAATCTCCGCAGGAAAAACCTTGCTTATAATCATACATTGTTTGTTATTTATGATGTTTATTAAGTCGGGTAAACTGGATGTAGGAGGATCGAGTTTTAGATAACTTCGCGCAGAACTAATTGAATTTTATGGGGAAAATGGTTTGTTTTGCATTTAAACGTAAATATTTTAGTATTGGTGATATAGCTGACTTTTTTAACTGAATTATTTAGTTTAATATCTATTTTATCGCATAAAAACAATATTTTAAAGAAAAAACAATATTTACATTACGTATTTTGTATTAAAAAAAACAATTTAGTTTTCCCTTGAAAACGATGAATAGTGTCATGGCGTCGTGATGACGTCACAGTCTGCGAAATAAAACTGTTTACATCTGCGTCAAGTGTCAGAACAATACGGAGTAACCTGCTCTGTTATAAGAAAACGTCAACAATGATGTTTAGCGTGGCATGACGTAACACTTTCTGATTGGTGTTGGCTGTCACGTGACTTAATGCCAATTTTTTTCGAATTGATGTTCTAAAAATATTAATAATCTTTAACTTTTATGAGAAATAGACTGTTTTTTTCTTCTTATCTACGTCTCTTCATTTATAATTAGAAACTATAAACCAAGCAATTTGTTAATAGTGGGCACAAGCTTATTGATCTTCCACAAGAACACTGTTTGACATAGATTTCATCCGGGGATTTCCGAAATGGCAGATTGAAAGCGGGCCACAAACAGCTTGCCTCTGTTACCTATATAAGTTTGTCTGTCTTCCTTGTGATCTTTCTACGCTACGTTTACCAATTCGTGGTCTCCACTTTCAAACTTTTCGCCCCATCAGCCATCAGTTCTACTAGCTATGTGCTCTGTAGGTATACTACCACTTATTTTATTTGAAAATAGGCTTGCGCTTGACCGACTCACCTGGTGTTAAGCAACAGTTTCGGTCTACGATGGAGCGCGCTTGTCTAAAAGAAACCTATTCACTGGCGATTTGAAGACACCTAGATTATATCAATTCGATTTAGGGAGCACATTCTACATTTTGGCGGTACGCACAATGAAAGTGGAGCCAAAGCGTTTCATATGGGTTATCGGAATGTCAACCATGTAACGACGTCGCGCTTTCGTGCTTCTTGCTGGCCGATAGAATAATGGGCATGGGGGAATTAGATCATGCAATCAGACGCACACTCATCGAAATTTATGCGACTTCAAACTTGCATATTCGCTGTGCTATATCGATGACTTACGTTCGTCTATAGTTCTCTTCATTTTTTAATCCTTTAAAGAGATTTCAAGCATAGTTCCTATATATTATTTTCTTATGATGGCCATAATGCGACGCCTTAATCTTTCCAAGAGAAAAAATAAAAGAGAAAGATAAAAGGATTGCAATCCTGTACTAAGAATACCGTATATTGCGCACCCAGTGTACGGGTCAATACTAATGGAGGTCATGTCGAGATGATGTAACTGGCAGGTGCCACATACATAGTTGGTCTTGCACTGTACCCAATTAAACGGGGCCTAATATGAGACGACTTGGGTGAGTCAATGAAATTCTGATGTCCAATTTCAGGTGAAGCCATGTTTTAGACGTACAAGGTTAGAAACAAGTAGAAAGTAATTATTTATTTGATATAAGCTAAGAAACTGCCTACTAACGTGCAAAAGACACTGGTGAAGGGTCTTACCGAAAAACGTTACTCAAATTTGAGCAATAAATAAATCAATATTTGTGGATATTTCACACAACACCAACACACTATACCAAACTAATAAGCAAATCTTGTACTATGGAGCGTATTTTTTCAAATTTTCGCTGACACGTAATTACATTTGCGGAAAGAAGACATAGTATTTGAGACGTTGATCAAAGTTAAGTAACGTTTTTCGGTAGGGGCGGAAATGTTTATGGTATAAACATTTCCGAGCTGCCCTCCTTGTTTTCACTTATTATCCCACAGGAAATAATCATTGATTTCGGGATAAATTATTGCCTGGTTATTATTGTAATCTATATGGTGGTCCACAGAATTCGCCCTATTACATAGGACCTGGTGGTCAATTCCAAATTTCTACATAATGATGGTATAACTTTCTTATTTAGTAAAGTTTATACACAAATTTTACGTCAATGTTTTTTTCGTGCTTTCCGTCTTGAATTCTTGTACCCAGTGCCATTCCCATCATTGTAAAGATTCCACACCTCACATGTCAAAATCCATCCAACTGTTTGTAGGGCGTGCCAATAATAAATACATACGAGTACATACTCTCAAATAATTATAGTTTAAAAAACTGACACTACCGACTTCAAAATACCTACGCAATTTCGTTTAAAAAACCAACCCAGGACTTTAAAACGGCTGAACTGATTTTGATGTAACATTGTGAAGAATACAATCAAGTCCAGTTGCAATAAAAAAACTGATTCATCCGTGAAAGAGCTATGCTGTCACAGACAGATACATCGACATTCAGATACACTTAAAATTTATAACACCTCTCGTTTCGGTCTGAGGTTAAAATAAAACCGGCCAAGTGCAAGTAGGACTCGCGCACGAAGGGTTCCGTACCATTATCTATAAAAATGGCAAAAAAATACATTTGTTGTTTGGGAGCCCCCCTTAAATATTAATTTTATTTTAGTTTAATTATTTATTTTTGAAATTGAATAATATAACTCAATATTCAGTGAATATTTCAAGCGTCTACCTATTGCCGTTATCAATATCGAGCAAAAACAAGCAAAAAAAACACGTTTGTTGTATGGGAGCCCCCTTAAATATTTATTTTATTCTATTTTTTAGTATTTGTTGTTATAGCGGCAACAGAAATACATCATCTGTGAAAATTTCAACTGTCTAACTATCACGGTTCATGAGATACAGCCTGGTGACAGACGTACGGACGGACGGACAGACAGCGGAGTCTCAGTAATAGGGTCCCGTTTTTACCCTTTGGGTACGGAACCCTAAAAAATACAATCGAATTGTTAACTTCCTTCCGTAAAAACTTAACCCTCCTTCTTGCCCAGCCGGATAAGAATAGCGAATGCTTAATCAAATGTAGTAGGTACTCAGTAGAAAGTCCCTGAAGCCCTAGAAACAATAATATTAGTGATTCCATCAAGTTTAGTCTAGAACGTGTTTACGGGAAAGCCAGCTTTGAAATTACTTCATCCATAAATAACAAGCAAATATATCAAACGAAACAACGAAACAATCCGCTATTGTCTACATATTACAACAGATAACTTTCGTATTTTATCATATGTAATTTTATTTATACGTGTAGAAACTTGTTGGGAATGAATATTTTAGTAATGTTTACCTCCGAATAAAAAAGAGGTGTTATAAGATTGACGTGTATTCTTGTATCCGTATACTGGTCACCTATATACCTAGTCTTGCCATAAATATTGTCACGAAGAAAAAAAATATTTTTTTATTGCAAATAATATTTATTACTTTTACAGTGTGTTAGTTTAATACATAAATATAAAACAATTTAAAATATAAAAGCTTATTCGAAGTGGTCTCCATTAGCTGCAATACAGTCCTTTAAACGTTGAGGCCAGTTATCAATAGAAGCACGCACTCTTTCCATGGGAAAATTCTTCACTGCCAATCGTATGGATTGTTTTAGGGACTCCAAATTATCATGGCGTTTAGAGCAAGCCATACCCTCTAAAACTGACCATAAATCATAATCCAGCGGATTAAGATCAGGACTAGACGACGGCCAGTCTTCAGCTCTGATGAAGTCCGAAACGTTCACTTCCAACCAAGACTGCGTGGACCGAGCTTTATGACCTGGCGCCGAGTCTTGTTGGAAGGACCATACTTGGTTATTGAACATGGTGTTGTTAAAGGGCTTAACTACCTTCTGAAGAATGGTATTTTGATACACTTGTGCCGATGTTTTGATACCTTTTTCACAAAAATATGGCTCAGTCACTCCTTCATAGCTAACACCCCACCAAACCATCACTGAAGTCGGATAATGCCCACGTTGCACTCTGTCGACTAATTGGGAAGCTTCCTTAGAGCTTTGAGCATAAATACGGTCATTTTGTTTGTTAAAATGTTGCTCAATTGTAAAGATTTTCTCATCCGTAAACAATTTTTTTCTGTGACCTCCCTTTGCGTACCGCTTCAGTAGTTGTTTCGATTTTACCACCCTATTCTTTTTTAAATTATCAGTTAAAAAATGACCAGTGCGTCTCTTATAGGCTGCAAGTCCTAAGTCATCTTTTAAAATACGCGACATGGTTCTGGGTGCTATCTTCATCTCCCGAGATAAAATCTTTTGCTTTCGGACAGGATTTCTTCGAATTCTTTCCCTTACTGCTTTGACCACCTTTTTCGTACGAACACTACGTGGACGGCCAGATCTTTTTCTGTCACAAACAGAGGAGGTCTCATTGTACCTATTAATAGCCCGGTACACAAACATTTGACTAATACCAAGCGTATGGAGAGTTTTAAAAATTGCATTTGGCTCCATACCAACTTTGTGTAATGCAATCACAGCGATTCGGTTCTCTTTATCACCCCACTCCATTTTAATATCGCAAAATATTGTACAATGTATTGGCGCCAAAATTAGAAAACACAATGAACAATCGTATAAAAATGACAGATTCCAAATTCAAATGTAATATCTTTCTTATATTTAACTGTAACAGTATTTATGGCCAGACTAAGTATAATCTGAATTGTGAATTAGCGAACATCATTTTCCCGAAAACGTTTTTTTTTTTCAAAAGTCACAAAAGCGAAATCGCATATTATGCTCAAAATGTCAAATTTGACATCTCGTCTGATAACCAAATCTTGGTAATAAGAAAGTTTATATGTATATCAAGTAAGTGACAGTCCTTGTGGCAGTCCAGTATCAGTTGGCAGTATGTCTGCTTGCCGAGCTGTAGGTCGTGGGTTCGATCCTCACCCAGGGCAAACATTTGTGTGATGAGCATGGATGTTTGTTCTGTGTCTGGGTGTTTCTATGTATAATATGTATATATTTACAACAAAAAAAGTATATAATATGTATTCTATCAGCCATCTAGTTCCATAGTACAAGCTTTGCTTAGTTTGGGCTAGATGGTGTTGTGTGAAATGTCCACAAATATTTATTTATATTTTTATTTTATTTATTTATTTTTACAAAAAAAAACGGCTAAGCAAAATTGGTCCAACGGTTTGAGAGCTCAATGCCACAGATAGACACACAGATACGTCAAACTCATATCACCCCTCCTTTTGGGCCGGGGCTTAATAAAAAGAAACATAACGATCCTAACCTAACAATAGATATGTCTGATAACCGAATCTTTATAAATAAAAAAAGTTTCTTGATAATAAAACAGAAACTTAATGAACCGAACCTAATAACTTTTTGGGCAAATGAAACTGATGGCTAACAAATTGGAATCAGAACCTCGTGCCAAATAAACATTCGAAATCAGGTATATCAAATTTATTTCTGATTATAGATAGATTACCCTGTGTATCTGTTTGTGGCATGGCGTAGCCTTTTCAGATGTTGGTCGAAGCTCTTCGCTATGACACGGTTCACCGAAACGATAATTATTATTATTATTAACAAACAAGTAATTCAGCATCGGGCCTCAAGATACAGGCTTTGCCGAGTTTGAGGTCCACCGTCAACCGCAGTAATACCTATGTAAAATTTCGTTTTTTTGAAAAAAAAAAATTATGTATATTTGTATTTGTACTTATTTGCATTGTTCCAGATGCAAACGAGCCCGCCCAGATGAGGGCTCAGGTCTGCAGCTGATAACATGTCGCCGGCTGCGCTGCTGGTGTTCTGCTCGCTGCTCACCAGGACGCTATGCGTCATAGCTCCGCAGTTACCAGGTCAGTAGCGTGGAGAGATAACACGACAAAGGATAGGTAAAAACATCTATGGAAGCCGATACGAGGTCCATACATATATACATACATAAAATTACGTCTGTTTTTAACCCCCGACCTAAAAATAATGGTATTATAAGTTTGACGAGTGTGTCTGTGTATCTTTGTATCTGTGGCATCGTTGCTCTTTTTTTTTGCCAGGAGTATTTGAGTTTCCTAAAATTAGTAAGTTTCCGGCAGCCTAGTCGGGAGACCGTCTGACTTGCGTTCCGCAGGTCCTGGGTTCGAATCCCGCGGCACGCACCTCTGTCTTTTCGAAGTTATGTGCATATTATTGATTGCCGGAAACTTCAAACGGTGAAGGAAAACATCGTGAGGAAACCTAAATGTCTGAGAGTTCTCAATGATCTTGAAGATGTGTGAAGTCTGTCAACCCGCACTTGGCCAGCGTGGCAGACTATGGCCTAACCCTTCTCACAATGAGAAGATGGCCCGCGCCCAGCAGTGGGACAGTTTGTATAAACAGAGCTGATAAAAAAAAAAAATGTACTTGTCCCATTAGGCAGAGCATCGAAGACCGTGTGGCCCTTCGACACCATATTAGATCATGGTTAGAGGGTTAGATAGGAGGAGTATTAGAAGCTTAGGAGGTATTGGAGGGTATGATGTAAGGTCAGCCCATCGCCTACATAAACAACAACTTCCCTCAAGTCCCTTAACTGGCTTTTAGAGAATGCCCGGGAAGAGAAGCAGCTGGCACATTCTGTGTTTTTCTTTTTATTCTATTCCAGCATGCACGCTAGGAATATTTTGAACTATTAGTATATTATAAGCGTGTGCAATAGATTTTTAGACTATTTTATTCTTTTGGATGACTGTAGTAGTCGGGAAATAGTTTTCTTTTTTCTTCGTTTAAAAATTAGAAACTGAAATTATGTATTTATTATTATTACAAAAAATATAGCAAAAACGAATCTAATGACACCTAGCACATCAAAATCGGGCAAGCCATTTAGGGTGTAGGCTGTCATATAGAAACACACATACATACATACATACACTAGAAAAACATAACCCTCCTTCTTACACAGTAAATTTACCTTATCGTAGGTAAATTTTCACCTCAGAAATAGACAGTAACTTTACAATCGAAAATCGATTCAAGCTCTAATTAGATAATCTTCGGATCCTTAACATGGAAGTTGGCGCTGCGAGGCCATTATCCAGATAATTAGCCTAATTATCAATTAGAACGATTCGTTCCATTGAAATACTTCGGGGACGTCGTGTCGTTAGTTACTGCCAAATTGGGCCCTGCTTCTCATTCTCGACACGTTCGAATCTTTAGAGAATTGCCCTTATTTTCTTCGAGCAGATTTATATTGTTAATCTTTTGCGAAGTACTTGCTGTTTTTCCTTTGTATCGAATTGGGGGTTTGTTTATGAGTACGCGATAAGGTCAGAACCATAGACTTCTATAGATACCCCAAGTGTATGTACCTAGCATGTCAAAACGAGCGTGTCAAGTACGATACAAAATCGCAGTTGACGACCAAGATTTATTTAATTCCAGGTGATATATACTTCCGATTCGATATTTTATCAACTAGTTACTAGCGTATAAGCGCGCGGATGCTTTGGATTTAATAGATTTCGCGCGGATGGAACATTCCATCACAAAATCGTTTATGTGACGTCACAGTCTTTATTAAAAATGTGGCACGCAAGGTTTTCATACAAATGAAGTTGCATGCTCCATCTACTATGTCTGTGGTTAGAACGCATACGATATACATCTAGAAAAGTCGGCGAAGTTTTGTTTGTCTGTACTTGAACAGGTTTTATTGTTATTTTTTCTATGATGAAATGGGCTAAAGTTTGACCACTACTCATTTATGGAAGGCTCTGAAGTAGTCGAAGATGGAGCACGCTTGCCCATGAGATTTATAAATATTCCTGTTCTTGAAGATTATGTTGTATATATTAGGGAACACTGAGGATTATTGATAAAGAGCCCCGAAATCGCTTTCTCACTTTTGAAGAGAATTTTATAGATAGAATAGAATAGAATAACTTTATTGTACATCCATACAGAGTAATAAGACACACAACACAACACAACACACAGTGAGTGAGTTATACAGATATGTATAAGAAAATCAATTTTGTCATCGCGTTGCGTAGACATAAGGCTTAGATAAGAGATAATGTTTCTAATGGTCCGAATAAAAAAAATTGGGAACATTAAATATATACATACCTATGTATTTTTCAGTTTTTATGTTTATATGTTTACCAAATACTTAAACAGCGTTTAATTATTTCAATGGGTAATTCCTTGTCATCTTAAATTTCAATAAATTAATATCAACATTTCTGTTGATTCTCCGAGGTAAGTAAATTCATATAATGTTCTGATGACGCCAAGAATAGACGGTAATCAAACTATGCTTTATGCAAACAATGAAAAGATAAATTTATAGCCGTAGGTGAAGTTGTATCGGCGTGGGTGTCCCTACTGGATACTACTTCTCTTGGCTATTTTTAGTAAATTTTGAGCATTTTAACTAAAGGGAGTTTTGGATCTATTATTAGGTTATTAAAGGATAATTAAGCGAGTGAACAAGATCAGAGACCTTTGTTCGCTAACAATGGTACCTTTTTTTTTTGTTGCCCAAGGAGACCCTTTTGTCTCTGAATTAACTAGCAAAATACCTATTTTTCATCAGTTTGGATGTTTATTGGTACGCGCCGCGCTTAGGTAGATGTCATATTTTTCAACCTATTTTTCCGAAACTTGGTATACAGGTAATTTAGGTAATTTTATATTTTGCAAACATACTCACAAACATTCGCCTATATAATATTAGTGTAATTCTGAACTAGAATTTTAAATATGAACAGTAAACTTCACGCACATAGACTTTTTTTTAACAACAACAAACATATAGTTTTTATCAAAATCGGTTCAGTACTTTGGTTTTTAAAATAAAATAACTTTAAAATATGTCATTCTCCGTATTTTAAAGTCGGCTGTTACAGTTATTTCAACTATAATTACCTATAGGTATTTTATTCCTTGTTCCAGATTTCAAAACCGGTGACAAGAAAGTGATCCAGGGTCCTTTCTGGCACGAGGTCTACACGGAGGCGTACGAAGAGGAGCACGACGATGACGTCAGCACGACCACCTCCGAACCCCTACCCTTCTTCGAAGACGACGCTTCTACCAACAACGTGACTGCGCAGCTTGGAAGCACGGTGCACCTACACTGTCGAGTGCATGACCTGGGAGAAAAAACGGTAATATACGAGTAGACAAAATAAATTAAATATTAAATTGAATTAAATATTTGTGGACATTTCACACAACACCATCTAGCCCAAATTAAGCAAAGCTTGTACTATGGAACTAGATGGCTGATAGAATACATATATACTTTTTTTTTGTAAATATATACATATGATACATAGAAACACCCAGACACAGAACAAACATCCATGCTCATCACACAAATGTTTGCCCTGGGTGGGGATTGAACCCACGACCTTTCAGTTCAGGAGGTAGACGTAAACACACTACCAACTGAGCCACAAGGCCAGTCAAAGTACGAGTTTCACTTGCATACCAAGGCTTCAATTTTGATGATTATTTTTATATTTGGTAGGTCATACTTCAGAGGTGGTCTCATATTAATTCTATCAAAATCGATAGTCAATCAATCAATAACACTTTATTGACACCACATAAAGTAATAAAACAATAAACACATAAGAAAATGGCACAAAAGGCGGTCTTATCGCTAAAAGAGATCTCTTTGGTTTGGTTTTTACTACAAAATAACTGGTAAAATATCAACCAATTGCCTGTAGAAAAGTGAACAGCAAGTCTAGTACCTATGTGTTGTATTGCGTATTTTGAAGTCAGTTTTTTAATTTTTTTTAAACTATAATTATTGTGGAATCAACAAGGAAGTTTTATGTCGTAACATTATTTATTTATCCAAGCTTGTCTCACACTTGACCAGTCTTTAGTATTTGTTCATTTATCAAAGTAAACCGTACAATCTTGCCAATTTTGAGATTTTATATTACCGTTCAAAAGATACAACCGTTTAAGTATGGGACAGACAGACAGACACCGTAGCCTTACGAACAGGCTCTCGCACTGCTTTTTCATTACAATGAATGAGCGTTATTTCGATTAAAATTATTTTTTTGTGAAATATAATAATTGTCAACGTATATTCCGTTCCCATTGGCTATTTAGGGTAAGACACCAAGATGATCCATCATTTTCTTAAAATTTCCATTTCGATGATCGCTTACATTTATAAAGATAGATAGTAGAAGATATAGATGAGATTGAAAATAGCATTTTTTTTTTTTTAAAGATAAGATGAGATTGGGATTGAAAGTATAAATAGTATGTTTTATAAGTGTTTTTAAAACAAACTATTTATACTTTTTATCAATTATATATTGACAACTTTTTAAGCTATTGCATAGCTTCTATCGCGGGCCTTGAGCGTGGAGACCGAATCCAGAAATTCCGTGACGAAAATAACCTAACACACCGCGCGTAAAGCTATTTGCAATAGCTTTACCGCGGCAGTCTCCGAGTGCCACACGTCTTTTTTTTTTATCAATGAGACAATGACAAATGTCTCATTGATGATTATAATAAAAAATATAAAGCTTTACTACTTTCAGAAGTCTTACAAAGCTAAATTTGGATAAAATTAAAGTTTGCACATAAATAATTAAAACAAAATCAATAAAAAAATTATGGAATTTCTAAATTGGATACTCCAGTCTGATATTTAGGAGTTATTTACTGATTAAAATATTTGTAACTGATTTATGGGAGTTCTTGACTGTATTTAAACTGACTTCAAAAAAGAGGAGGTTATCAATTTAAAAGCTTTTATTTAACTTGCCCTGTTAGTATGTACGGGACAAATCTTGCGAGTTAAATTAGAACCACTTCCTGTCGTTAGATTAGGTTGAAATTTGGTTTACTTACGTAACTTCGGTGACAATGCAATGATATGGTACCATGAAGCTGGTCTCAAGATGGCGTCGGAAGGTGGCTATCGGAACTCCTAAACTAAACGAGACAAAACCGTTGAGTTTGGACACGTTTAAATAGTCTTGATAAGCGCTCTTGTGCTACATTACAGCCAGGGTCTCAAGATGGCGTCGGAAGGTGGCATAGGAACTCCTAAACTAAAGGAGATAAAACCGTCGAGTTTGGACTTTGAAAAGTCTTGACAAGCACTCTTTTAGTCTAGTAAATAATTTTTTTTTTTGTTTTTTTTTTTTAAACAAGCTTTTATTTAAATGCTCTAAAAAAAGAAAATAAATTTTGAATACAATAAAACCCACCATTTTATTAAATTATAAAATTTATATTGATATAAATAAAAGCTTGTCTATTTAAGTTCTTTGTTATTACTTTTAAGGTGTGTACAATAAAGAGGTCAGCTATCTATCTATCTATCTTGTCGTGAGAACACAAACACATTTTTTTTCAAAAGAATAAACTAACTTTAATTCTAAGCAAATGATAAGAACGCGTTTAAGTATTTTGTTGGAATTAAATATTACTTAGTAGATAGGTACGATGTTGTTTGAAATCTCGCGACAAGCTTTTATTTATATCAATATAAATTTTATAATTTAATAAAATGGTTGGTTTGATTGCATTCAAAATTTATTTTCTTCTTTTTAGAGCATTTAAATAAAAGCTTGTTTTTAAAAATGTTTTTTTATTAATATTTTATTAGGATTTCGTACCTCAAAATGAAAAAAAACTGAACCCTTATAGGATCACTTTTTTGTCCGTCATCGTATCATGTGGAGTATCATATGAAAGAGTTTCATTAGCAATTTTTACGATGTACAAGTATTACTAAACATAATACACTTAAACCATATTACATGAATTGTTTTTGGTGAAATTTATATTTTAAAAAATATTGAAACTCTTGACAGAGATAGTGAACTCTTTATTATATAATATATGTTAGCACGAAAATAACAAAGATATTTATTTCTCTAATAACTTGCAAAATATAATATTTTGTATTAAAATAAAGTTTCTAAGCTACAAATAATTCGCGAAAGATGAAAAATGAGAGTAGTTTACGTTATAAATGTCTGGGAAAATAATAATGACTGCGAAGTTTTTGACCTTTCGAAATGCTGTAGGTGTCTGACGTTATAAGAAAACTCTAGAGACGTTTATAATTGTGTAAGTTTCAGTACTTTTTGATATGTTTGTGTAGAGTTTGAATAAAGTTTCTATTTTAAACGGTTTTATTTAGCTTGGTCTGTTTATTTGTTTGGGTAAAATTTAGTAATTGAAATTTTACCCGCTTTTAGTTGACAGATCGATCTGAAATTTCGTATACATCTTTAGTCCTGATGACAATACAATTTAGTATATTCTGTATTATTGTAAATCCAAGATGGCCGCCGCCACAAAATGGCAGATTTCATATTTTAACACAACCCCCACAATATGTGTATCAAATGAAAGGGCGTTTCTAGTAAAATACAGTAAAAACATTACCAACATCATTATCTTTATTTTCAATAAAACCGTTTAACTTAAAAGTTTTTTTTAGTAAGTACTTTAATTAGAAAAAGATAACTTATATAAAATTAACCCTAAGTTCAGACAATCCTCAACCGAGTTAAACGTAAAATAAGACTGCTCGATATTAGGTTCCCACAACACGGACCCTGTGTGTAGTGTGGGGCCACAGTGCTATCGAGAACTTAATGTCTGATCTTCTTTGTCTTATTTGAGTCATATATAATACCTACGCTCGGCGGTTTCACCCACGCATTGATGAAAAACGGTGATGATGATGATGGCGATAAAATATAGTGTTTGGGTAACCTACATTTTAATTCGAAATTTATTTATTTGAATTTTACTTGCTCGTGTGTTACACTTCGGATTCAAGCCTAAAATTCCTCGCTTCACTCGGAAGTTAACCTTAGAATCTTAAGTTATACTGGGATTTCAATATGTCGCCCGTGACATATAAAACTACTATATTCCTTGTGTGCATAGTCTACTATTAATAGGACGTTTGCAAATCAAAGTCGGACGTTTGTATCTTTAGCATTCATGCTCTTGCTCACTATCGAAGGCTTTTTCTTGCAGCGGCTGAGTGTGGCAGGTCGCCCTCTTCCCTAACATATGGTTGAGGAGGGCGATGGCTGGTCATGCACATGCGTCATACTCGTGATCAGGTGCTGCTTGCGGGTCGCTGGTTTGCTCATGAGTATACACACAACATAATAATAAGTTACTTAAATTAAAATAAAATAATCTTCTCGTAACGATATGTAGTTAACAATAGTTTGTAATTTTAAAGGTCACGGACTCTGCTGTCTTTTGAGCTAAAAATGAAACAAAAATCGTAGGTCTATAAAAAGTCGTCATTGACTTGCTGTATTTTTTTTGTGTAGACATCCTGGGTCCGTAGAAGAGGTGAAGAGCTTCACCTGCTCTCATTCGGCCGGCACACTTACTCAGCCGACTCGCGCTACTCCCTGGCCTTCGAGCATCCCAACGACTGGCGACTTCTAATACAATACGTCGCGGAGAGGGACGAGGGCTACTATGAGTGCCAGATATCGACGCATCCGCCGCTAGTGCGGCGTGTTCTCCTCACTGTTGTTGGTAAGTCCCTTATATTCAACTGAAATTAAGTAAGCTTGAGAGAAAGTGATTTCAACTGAAATAACTTACTCTCAAGCTCATATTCTTACTCACGTCTGTTTTGAATCGATAAATCCGACTATAGTTTCAACCTCATTGCATTGCTGCTTCGGTAAAGACCGACGAATGCGGTTGAAGCTATAGTCGGATTTTTCGACTCAGAAGAGACGTGAGTGACCCGTAGTTTTTATTTAAATTGTGTGACAACCACGTTAGTTTCTCAAGCTAATGTTTGTACCTAAGTCAATTACACTGACCGTTGTAGCTCCTTTAGTCTGCTCGCATAATTAATCGAATAATTAATTGAATATTTGAACAATTGAATTGGAATATACGTACTATTGGTGGTCGATGAAACAATACGTCGCAATGAGGGATGAGAATTAATATAAATGCCAAATATCGGCGCATCCACCGCTTCCACCGCTCGTGAAACAGGTTTGCCTCACTATTGTGGGTATGCCACTTACATTAACCTGAATTATACACTAATATGCGTAGGGTTACCATTTCAAATTTTGAGAAGTCCTGACAGAAAGCCGGACATTTAAAAAAAGTCCGGATATTTTAGTCGCAAAATGAAATTGTGAATTTTTACTTACGTAGTAGAGTTAAAATGAGACAGATTTGTTTTGCCTGTTATAAAGATTGATGGAAGAGTTCGGACAGAAGCCCAAAAGTCCGGACATGTCCGGATAAGCCTGGACGAATGGTAACCCTAAATGTGTGTAAATCACTTATCCTGCCATTGTGATCACAAGTGAATATCTGAACCATTCGCGGTCGATACTATTGACATCAACATTCAGAGAGGAATACGGCCTCTACCGGCCGATAAAGGAATTAATGTCTTTTAATGTCTTTTCTTCAGCATTTTGGGTACGTTGCCAACTGGTAGCGGTCTCATAGATTAAGTTTGTAAATATTATTATTATGTGGCATATATGTAGTTAGAATTAATTTATATATTTTAATTTTTATTAATGTCTACAAATATAGTAGATATTTGAAGGTACCTATAATACCTCTACCGCTCGTGAAAAAAGTGCACCTTATAATTGTTCGTATGTCACTTACACATTTCGCTTACACTCACTCTTCATCTAGATACTTAGATCGACGAGCTCCATCCTCGGCCGCACCGTCGCTTAACATCAGGCGAGTTGGTGGTCAATCGTAGATCTATCTTGCGTAAAAAAAAAACAGTAACAGTCATCTTTGTGATTCACTTGAACTAAGTGGTGCCTGCGAAGCACAAAAAAATTACAAAAAATACATTATTTTATATTAATTTTAACTTGGTTGTATGGATTCCCGAGAAAAAGTCTTGACAAACAAAATTAATTGAACCGTGAATGTTCGTATAGTTTCTTTCCCTTTAAGGTACGAAACTCTAAAGTCTAAATTTAAAAAAAAAACCGGACAATTGCGAGTCAGACTCGCCCACCGAGGGTTCCGTACAAAGTATTAGTAGATAAAAGGGGGATATTATATGTTTATTTTATATTTTCCTTCATAATCCGAAAAATGTACCCACATCGTACCAATATTTAAAAACCTGTTTTAGATTGTGCTAGTGAAGCTCTTTTATATGATACAGTTAAAACACTTTAAAATTTGGACCCTCCTTCCTTGCATAAAGACCCTATTTTTAACCGACTTAAAAAAAACCGGAGGTTATTAATTCGACCTGTATGTTTGTATTATTGTCAGAATTGCACAATTTTTAGGGTTTCGTACCTCAATAGGAAAAAACGGAGCCCGTAGAAGATCACTTTGTTGTCAAACAGGTTTTTAAATATTTTTACAATGTATATTTTTCGGTTTATGAAGGAAAATATAAAAAAAAAATGATTTCCCCCTTTTATATACTAGTTTGTACGGAACCCTCGTTGGGCGAGTCTGACTCGCACTTGTCCGGTTTTTTACATATGATATTGAAAATAAATAAATCCGAAATCTATAATGTGTGTATAACAGATATATCGTGCGTTGACACTGTTTCTAGGTTACATGTAGTACGAGTATAAGTTTGACGTGAATATCGATTTGATACCGCTCGAGTAAAAAGATTTTGCTACAAACTTATTGCAAAAACTTTGTGTTTGCGAGGTCTACTGTTCATAGAACTACTAGTTTTTGTTATAGGTTACATTTTAACCTTCTGTTAAAATAATTATATCACGGTTGATACTTGACATAGTCTTAGCCAACTTATGTCTCTCGAAAGATGTATTAAATCGTACTGAGTCTAGGGCAAAAGTTCAAATAATCATTTATATCACCACATCAATTCAGAGCTGTCCAAGAAACATAGGAATTTTAAAATAGCACTTGGGACTAAAAAGTGCTCTAGAAAAAAGAAAGCCTTTTACGCAAGAAATCTTTTTAAATTGTTGCAAATAAACTTAAGCTAGGGTAATCTTTCGCTCAAGCCGTATTAGATACTGAATAAATGAAAAAAAAAAACTGCTGGTAGGTTTTGTTAGATATTTCCAGGCTATCTTTTAACGTGTATTTATTTTCAATTCGATAATAATATTAAGCTAACGCTAAGCTATGGAAAGAGCTTTTCTCGGGGTCATTTTGCGAAATCGAATCAGAAATGAAAATATCCGCAGACGTACGAAAGTCACCGATATAGTACAGCGGATTATCAAGTTGTAGTGGCAGTGGGTAGGGTATATAGCACGTAGAACTAATGGCCGATGGAGCTGTAAACTTCTCGAGTAGAGATCACACCGGCAAGCGCAGCGTAGAAACACCAGCCACAACCAGTCTTTTAGTAAATCTGTGGGAGAGATCCAGCTGTGTCTTAAATGATGATGGCGATATTAAGCTCCGGAAATCGAATTCCTGGAAAATGGTGGATTTAAAGACCGAGCAGCAAGTCCGGTAGCTGTTTCATACGTTTGGCCAGATTAATAAACATTTTCTAAGAAACAGCTGATTTATTTCGTTATTTCATGATCATTGGCTTATTGTTATTTTAAATATTTTTAGATAGATCTACGATTGACCACCAACTCGCCTGATGTTAAGCGACGGTGTGACCGAGAATTGAGCTCGTCAATCTAGAAGATATCTATTCTTTTCGTAACTTCGTAAAGTATCTTCGTTTTTAGTTTATATATTCTTTATGGTAAATCAATATAGCACAAATAAGCACGAAAATAAATATTTTACAGGCTTGTAATTCGATTAAATCAATTGGAACTAGTATATTTATTCTGGAGTTAACCTTTATTTTGTTGATGAGGGAGACATTTTCAAAACACACGCGATTTTTTGCACCAGAAAAAGTGGTGACTTAAAATCAAAATATACACATGTGAAAAAGGCACAAAATACGGTCTTATCGCTAAAAATCTCTTTCAGACGACCTTAGGAAGCGTAGAAAGGTAAGATAGTTAGCGGGCAGTGATATCAAAAGATTGTAAATAATTGTCTAACAAGTGTAGGTAATTGTTTTTCTAGTATACGTATGTTTAATCCATTGGATACAATCTTCAACCTAAACCGTTTGACTGAAGAAAAAAGACGAAAATTAAGAAAAAGAATATGCTATTCTGTTCTTCTTTTAATATACAGCTAAACATACTAGAGCTATTTGTCTAACCTTACCATAAGCTAAGTAGTAAAAATGTGGTTGTAAACAAAAAAAGTACGATCATATTTAATAGGTAGAATTTTATATTCCTACAATATTCAGATATCACACGTATTCTACAGAAAACGCGAATAGGTGTAAGAAATGGTTCATAAACTTTAGGTATAGAGAGAATTCACACGTAGAATTTTTAGTACCCATGTCGTGATCACGATAGTTAATAAAAGGAAAATAACAAATTCTGCTAGATGAATATCTGGGTGAGGTTATTGTACTTTGTTGTATATAATTTTTTTCTGTCTGATATTAACGAGTCAGAAAGCGTTCAAGCAAAGCTTGCGGAGGCCTAGAGAAGTTTTCAGTAGGCTGGTAGCCGCTAGTCTAGTTGAGAGAGCGTCTGATTTGCGATCCGCAGGTCCTGGGTTCAAATAGAGTTAAATTATTGAATATGTGTAGAGGAAAACCCGTACTATTCAGCAATCTAGTGGAAAAATAAATATAATATATTTACACATATTCAATAATTTAACTTTAATAAATAAAATAAAAATAAGTTCGATGATAACTTTAGTTTAACTTTATATCCGCCCATTTCATTAGAAATTGTTATGATAGACCTATTAATGGCTAATTTTATTGATTAAGTATTTTGTTCCAAAAATGTAAATAAGCTGTTGGTCTTAAATAAATAAATAAATAAATAAGTTCTCTCTGTTACGGTATCCTTACGATTTTGATAATGTCATTACCTTACGATATTATCATTTTTTTTTCAACATTACAAATTTGCCTAGTTAGCATAAAGTATTTGATATAATTTATATTAATATATTATATTGGTGGACATTTCACACAACACTATATCCCAAAATAAGCAAAGCTTGTACTATGGAAACTAGATGGTTGATAGAATACACACATCCTTTTTTTGTAAATAAATACCTATGAGAAGATTGAGAAAAGTCTTTGACAAAGTGATGAAGCGTCAAACATTGCATAATATTAATTATAAAATGGGTAGGCGAACATTAAGAGTCCACATAAAAACACATATATAATATACAATCATGCCTTTTCGATTGGCTTAGGCGGCGACTATATCTTTCCACTTGATACAACCCTGGTATACGTCTTCCCCTTCTTCCATCTTCATTAATGTCTTCATACATGTTTCTCCGTTGCAGGTACTTTTAATCTCTTTTGAAGAACAAAACTATTTTTCGTTACGAAAAATAAAAAAGATTTTTAAGATTGTTTATTGTTTTTCTTTTTGTTTAAAAAAATTAATAGGCAATTAAATTAGCCAATTAAAAAGTTTCGACAGTTTGTTTAGGCCTCTAGACTTAGATTAGCGAACAAAAACAAACAAACATGATTGGGCAGATTATGCTATTTATAACACGCTTTTATTAGCTTCATACGTATGTTAGTATGTAACGGAAACTGATTTTGACCCACTTCAAACGGTCAGATTTCATTCAAACTTTGTAGACTTATCGAGGACCGATGACAACACAATAATTTGATAAAATTAAGCGTGTTTTAGTTTTTTAAAATATTATTTCCAAAAAGAAGGAAGTTCTCAATTCAACTGTACGTTTTTGTTTATATACAGAAAACATTTCTGGAAAAATATAAAGTATTGATTACAAGAACTTGATTTACATAGACGTTCATCCAATACTGTTACACATATTAGCATATAGTTTTGCCTCGTATTTGGTTCTCGTCTATTTTTTTTTATTTTTTTTGATATCAGAATTCTACTCATCCCGCGAGTCTTCTCAATATTCAGAAGTAGTAGACACATCCGATTACAATTTATAAGACTGATCTAGTTTTGTTATGCCTGTATCTAGACTGGCAAAAACCTAGACACAGATCATATAAGCCAGTAGTTCAACTTAATATTTTTATCGACTACGCAAATATGTATAGTCTATATGTTCATGTGTCAGTATAAATAAGGCCAAAATATAGAATACGTTCCCTGAAAGGGTTTTAGATACGATTTGAAGACATTTAGATTATACCTACCTAGGTGTCTTCAAATTGTGAGTTAATAGGTTATTTTTAGGAAAACGCGCTTCATCATAGACCGCAACGGACGCTTAGCATCAGGTGAGTTAGTTATCAAGCGCAAAGTGTTGTAATAGGCTAAACTATATAATTAAGGTATGAAAACTGAAACAACCGACTTCAAAATATGAAACTTTGTTTACTTGGACGACACATTTTTTCTATTTATTTTGTTTTAAAAACCAAAATACAGAACCGATTTTGGTAAAATTCATACGGGACCACCTCCACCAAACAAAAAAATAATCATTAAAAATCAAAATCATTTCATAATTGGCGAAGTAATCACAAATAGATCTACAAATAGATCTACATAATCATTTGTTGTATATTTCAATCCAAATAATGTGATGAATTTTTAGTATCTTTAATTTATTTCTGACCAATTCAGTATAGTTTTAATTAAGTTGACCAATTTTAATTTATTTTATTTTATTGACCAACATTATATTATTTTTGACGTATAATATTTTATAATTTATTTGTTCGCTCCATTAATTATCGTGGCAATTGTAATTATGTTATTATTATATAAAACTATTGGGAATATTGTTATTGTACACAATGTTGATGGACTTAAATAAATTAAATTAAATTATATCTTCTCTCTAGTCTCATTATTTATTCTTTGATTTCATATAACTTCAATGTACGATCGTGCTTCAACGTGATGTCGTCCCTTGTAGCTTGTAGCGGCGTAGAGCTTTAGCGTCTACACATTTAATTTTATTAGATCTCGTAGACTGTATTTCGTAGCGTCGTAGAACTTTAGCGTGTACAGATTTATTAGATCTCGTAGACTTGTAGATCGTAGACTTGTAGATCGTAGCCTTGTAGATCGTAGACTTGTAGATCGTAGACTTGTAGATCGTAGACTTGTAGATCGTAGCGTTGTAGAATGTCGTAAATAGGCTGATTTTAGTGTGAGGTAATTTCATGGAAATATTAATAGTTATTTATTATACTAGACTGGAAAGTTGTATGTTTTAAATTATATTATATTAAATTTATAAATAATATAGTTAATTGTTGCTATATAATGCCAATAATATAAAGATTTAATTCTAGATAAGGCTAGAGTGAATAGATACATATCTTCTTAATCGAGAAGCTCCATCCTCGGCCACACCGTCGCTTAACATCAGGCCAGTTGGTGGGCAATCGTAGATCTATCTTGCATAAAAAAAAAGATTTAAATTAACCTTCTGCGTTTTTACAAACTGTGACTCACTCATGCCTTTAAAGCAACCTTGAGAGTTCGGCGAAAGCATATTAATGTGAACATTTTCTGTGCCAATATACGAGCATATTTATTTACGCATTATGTATGTAAGAGGGTAGTAAAGGGAGTCTTCGATGCTACGTTTGGAGTACGTCGTATTTTAGGTACTAAACATGCTCAATGTTCTATTTTAAAGGGTAAACATTGAAAATAATGTTATATGGGGGTAGAAATTGCAAATCAAGACAATATAACGTCTGTTATTTAATAACATACTTACATACACTAACGCCTATTTTCCCTTACGGTAAGCAGAGCATCAGAGCATGAGGCCGTATGATGCCACATTTAATTGTGGTTAGAGGGTTAGATGGTATTGGAGGGTAAGATAAAACGTTGGTCTGCGGTGACAAGGGGATACATTTTTAGGACATACAATAAAAAATAACGCAATCTTTATTTCGCTATACGTCTCTGTCAGCCTGACAAGAGTAATAATAATAAATTTATTTCGTTTCCACATTTTACAGCTTAGTTAATTTGTAGGTGTTTGTGTGTGTGTGTGTGTGTGTGTGTGTGTGTGAGTGTTCATATTGTTTTGCCCGGATTATTTCTTCAGTGTCATTGTACTTATTTTTTATTTCCTGCATTTGCATCTTGTGTCCTTTACAATGTTTAGTGTTGCTTCTAGCTGCTTGTAAATCATGACTTCTAGGTAGTTGTAGGATCTCTGCCCTAACCTCGTTTTTTTTTTTGGAAGATCCCATCTGAAGGTGCGCTTAGGGTGGGAGTTTGAGCGATTATAGTTGGAGGATACAAGGGCTACCCGGTGGAATCTTAAAGCGCACGCTTGTATAAAGAGCTGCCGTACCCGGAGCTGTTTAGTCTCCTTATAAAGGTCATCTGTTGGAGAGTCTTTCAAAATAACAAAAATTTATCGTCATTATGAAAGTCACTTCATTCTACGGTAATGCTAATTTATCTTAAAATTAACAAACAAACAATGCTTCAAAAGGGGCTGTTGGTGACAATTTGTAATTTCAGGATAAAGAGGGTTATACGAACTGGCTTATTGTTTTTAATTTATTTTGAATAATGCTATTTACTCGACGAACACAAGTTCAATTCCCTTTCCCTTACCTATATAACTTCGAACATAGAAATTTAACTTGTATGTCTATATTATTTAAGATTCATTTCGGCGAGTATGCGTTTACCAACCATTTCTTATTGTAATGCCAAAAATACGTACTCCGTTATATCGGTCCACGTTTTTATGTTCTTGATGTGTACTGCACAGGAATAAGATTCTTTGTCACCGTCTCTGTTTCCTGAGAACGACAATATTAGAATTGTAAAGGCTACAGTGAATAGATAACTTCTAGATCGACAAGCTCCATCCTCGGCCACACCGACGCTTAACATCAGGCGAGTTGGTCGTCAATCGTAGATCTAAGAAAAAAAAACTGGCCAAGTGCGAGTTGGACTCGCGCACGATTGGTTCCGTACATTATCTATAAAAATAGCAAAATATCATATTTATTGTATGGGAAATATTAACTTCATTTTAATTTAATTATTTATTTTTAAATTAAATAATATATAACTCAATTTTCTGTGAACCTTTCAAGCGTCTACCTGTTGCCGTTATCAATATCGATCAAAAACGATAAAAAAAAATACGTTTGTTGTATGGGAGTCCTTTTAAATATTTATTTTATTCTGTTTTTTAGTATTTTTTGTTATAGCGGCAACAGGAATACATCATCTGTGATAATTTCAACTGTCTAACTATCACGGTTCATGATATACAGTCTGGTGACAGACGGACAGACAGACAGACAGCGGAGTCTTAGTAATAGGGTCCCGTTTTACCCTTTGGGTACGGAACCCTAAAAACGTAGAGTGTATCAGCTGTTTTTCTTCCCGGGCATAGGTACTGTAAAAGTCAGTTAAGGGCCTTGAGGGAAATTGGCGTTTATGTAGGCGATAAGCTAACCCCTTATCACTGCAAGTCAATATTAAATTTTCCCTCTATTTCTTCTTACCCTCTAATACCCTTTTCCCTTCCGTCTAACCCCCTAACCACAGTCAAACGGCCTGATCGTCTTTGATGCTCTGCGTAAGGAAAAACAGGTGTGATTATATGTATGTATAATATTGAATGCACCGAGAAACGTTAGTTAACTTTAAGCAACGCTTAACATATTTCATCGACTTCTCGCTGACACGTAATGACACTTGCAGAAAGAAGACAGATAATTTAAGGCGTTGTTTATAAGTTAAGTAACGTTTTTCGGTAAGGCCCACATGATTTAAGTATGTACTATAAAAACCCATGTCGTATTTTGCTATCAGATAAGATTATCATCTTATTTGTGATGAGAACATTCATCCATGAAAGAGTCTCTTAAGAGACGTCCTATAGACAGCTGAAGATCTATTTGAATCCAGCATTGATTTAGGATTCGGCTTCTGTCAAATGGCTTAGAATAATGTAAATAGTTCGGTTATTGCCTTCTCGGGTCGTTATTTCTCGCAAAATTGCTTTTTCAATATTTATTGAGTCTGTTTTTCACGGTCTTTTTCAATACTCCTCCGGCATGATGCTTTATTTGGTATTTGTACTAGTATGGTGTGGAAACTTACTATGGGTTCAGTAAACGAATAACTTAACCAATGGTAAAATAAAATTGAATAAGGAAGAAAAGGAAAATGAAATTAGTGCTGTGCTAAAAAGAGCTACTTAAATGAACTAATTCATTTAAGTGATCTATTTCATTACGTTGTATTCTAAATCTTTCTAATTATCTAAATTTTGGTCTTAATAGTGTATTTGCTAACAAAGATATGAAAGATTTTAAACTAAACTAGAACATACCACGATCTTACACGTTTCTTATGAAATAACTATTACACTATAACTATACGGATATAAAATTATGGAATCCCTTATTATTTCCTGAGCGTTTGAAGATATATTTATTATTTTTATTCCGTGTTCCTACCTTTTTTGACTCAATTTAAGGCTCACCATTAAGATTTGAGAGTTGGCATCATTATTTCGATAAGTGACATTTCAGTGTGTGAGTTTACTCCGTCTAATTAAAAATCCAAGTATAGTAGGTAGACGCCCAGTTTTGTTGTTTCTTCCTTTTCAGTTTTGAAGTCGACTTAATTTTTTAAAATTACTTTTATTAACTAATTATTTTCATACAGGGATGAAAATAATTAGTACCTACGCCTCATGAATGTACACCAAAATAGTTGTGTACGCCATTTTAAGTGTGATCAAATTTGATAAATCCGTTTGAGAGCTATGACACTACAGACAAATACGTCAAACTTTTAACACTTACACCTCTTTATAGCTCGGAGGTTAAATAACGTTGTAACAGAACCAATCGTCCAAAATTTACATTTCACTGACTTCAAAAGGTTGAATTCAGAACCTACCTTCGCAGATACAGTAAATCTGTCCACCTTTTCTGTTACCTACCGTCCGCAGACTGTAGTTTTTGGATTGGTCAGAAAATTCAACGCCGAAAATGTATTCTGGGTCTTTTATTAAGCAAGAAAAGGGTTCTGATGAATTTGGGTCAGTAGTTCTTCCCGGGGGCCTTTGATCAAACTCTCAAAAGATACTATGCTCGAAATATTTTCGTTCTCAAATACTTCTCTTAATACTTCATGCAATATTTGGGAAAGTTTAAGTGTGCCCAGAGGATGAATAAATTATATATTTTGGATCCCTATTTGATAGGAGCCTTTCGCAAAAATAGGTACGATATTTTATTTGCGTGTAGAGGTGACATGTTGGAAAGCTTTAAAGTTGGGGACAATTTTGTCAGTAGGCCCGCTATAGTTGGCCCGTGACGAGGCTTCTAGGATTGAATAAATGAATGTTGTATCCAAAGAGCTAGGTTATGAAACACTTATAAATAATGTTGTTCTCTAAAGAAAATAAGAAGGTCTTCTCAAGGCACAATAATATTAGTTCTCAGAAATCTTCCTTGCAGTCTTAGAGCAAATATCTTGAGAGCTTTTATATTTTCCTTTTGTGACTTTAATGAAACTCTTAGAACGCATTTGTAAAAAATCCAGTACCTACTTTATAAACGTCAAGTTAAATAAAGTTATTATAGAAAAATACAGGTTAAAATACAGTTAAACACGTATAAAATGTATTTATTTTGAAATGAAATAATTTTATTCCGGATATTTTGCATCCATAGAAATTGCATTAGCATTAAAAATTTAATTGAAATTAAATATAATGAAATAGTCGACGAGAAATAAGTTAAATTAAATAATTACAACATTACATTTTGTTTATTTGGGACAATGAACAATTAAACAGTGACAGAATATAGCTCAATAAATTAAACTTTTACAGTAAAATGTATGTCACCGACCTCTATTCACGGATTACTTATACAAATATGTATCTATATTATAATTATTATACTCGTATTAGTATATTGTTTCAAAATTAAATTCATTCTGTTTCTGAGTCGCGGAATGAAACTTAATTCTTATTTCTGGTATTTAAATAGTTTGATGTCGCCATAATATATGAATATATATTAATAAGAACTTTCTTATTTACGCTTAATGTTATTTAATAATTTGTATACACATACAATAAGACCTTTGCTCAGGAGTGGAGTATAGGTTAGTAAAAAAAAATACATACAATAATCATCATCACTATTTTTAACTATGACACTAGGGCTGGCCACTCAGTCTATACGAATTACTTACTTTATTAATACAATTTTAATATCAACACTATTAAACGATTCAGTTCTCTCTCAGGTCGTTGAATGGAACTGCTTGCTTCTTTTCCTGTTTCTTGGGAATTATTTTGGAATTTTCAAAGAAAATAAGATTTAGAGCCTTACTGCAAAAGTTAACTCAAATTTTAGCAATGCTCAAATTTTTTTGTCAACTTCTCGCTAACACGTATTGAAAATGACGGTAATAAAAGTAATTTAAAAAAATTAAACCGACTTCAAACTGAAAAGAAAGAAATAACTCTAAGAAAATCAAAACTGGGCGTCTACCTAAGTAGGTACGTACACCAACTATTTTTTTTAGGTCGGTGTCACGCCCTAAGCTATCATCAACTAACTCCTATACAGACACCGCCCTAAAAATAGTTGGTGTACGTAGTTACTTAGGTAGACGCCCAGTTTTGATTTTCTTAGAGTTATTTCTTTATTTTCAGTTTGAAGTCGGTGTAATTTTGTAAGTTACTTTTATTTATTCATTTTAAATCGTATTTATTACTGTTGTACTATTGAAGTCGGTTAAAAACGGTCGTCAAAGCTCATGACCGCTCATGTCACTGTCTATCAAACAATTGAAATATAAGGTGTAGACACTGCTGTGCTCTGCAGTTGCGATGAACAAAGTGAGTGTTCAAAAGCCCATATCTTGAAATCTATTGAACCGATTTTGATAAAACTTACACTGACTCCTAAGTTGAAAGATACTTTATGCAAAAAATAATTTTGAAATACGGTTAAATAAATTAAATTAAATTCAATTAAATTAAATACTTCTAGTTTCTGCGTAATGCGTGGACAAACATACAAACATACATACACTTATGAAATTTGACACACATGTTTAGGAGCTTGTACAGACTAACATATACAAAAATTGTGCAATTCTGACAATATTACAAACATACAGGTCGAATTGATATCCTCTTGTTTGGGAAGTCGGTTAAAAAAGCAGAGAATTTGAGACGTAACGTTTTAAAATTTAACATTAATCCTATGTAAGCACTTATATTCGTATCGGCCACTTTGATTCTACAAATTTTGTTTCCCATGTGATCAGTTAAAAGTATGCTCAGCAATTACATTTCACCCCGTATACACTTTGTTATTTATTGCATTGAGTGGGATCTAAGTGGGTCATTACCCTTGATCGAAGACGCCAAAAATAATTGTATGTAAATCACGTCTCCGCAAGACATGACAGCAAAGCTTCGGCGAACGTACTAGAGTGAAATATTTAGAACGATTTATTCGAAATATAAATTATTCGAATCGATCATTAATACGACTAAGGAATAAAAGTTTCCGGCAGCCTAGTGGTGAGACCGTCTGACTTAATATTTCGAATATTCGAAACACCGTCCCATCTCTATTCCGCGCTGACTCTGGTGAACGCGGAAGTTTTTGGCGTACTGCTGTGTACTTTTGGCTGGCAGCGTTTAATTAGTATTGAGACCAATTCTATTGAGATCGTAAAATGTTTGCTTTCAATCAAATTGAACCGAATGATTTCAATTTAATATTCGGAATCTCTTTATTGGTCATCTAACAGTTGTTTTGATTTTGTTATAGAATTTGTGTTGTATTTTATGGTTCTAAAGCTAGGCGATTGTCTGTTATTGGATGTTATATTATTGGTCTAATACTCGTTTAATTAGCACTCTTAGCCTGGAATAGGAACACATTTATGAGTAGGTGCTTGGTGCGTTGGTTTCAACTAAAAAAATAAAACCGGACAAGGCGAGTCAGACTTGCCCACCGAGGGTTCCGTACAAACTAGTAGATAAAAGGGGGAAATTATATTATTTTTTTATATTTTCCTTCATAAATAGAAAAATATACATCGTAAAAATATTTAAAAACCTGTTTTAGCTTATGCTACTGAAGTTCTTTCATATGATACCCCACATGGTACGGTTAATTCACTTTAAAATTTGGACCTTTATTCCTTGCATAATGACACAGTTTTTTTATGATTAAATTAAAACTTACCAGTTTTCGGATTTTTTCCTATATGTGTACTCCAACACGATGCTTCTTGCCAAATTTCATAGTTCTAGGTCAACGGGAAGTACCCCATGGGTTTTGATTCCCTTGTGAGTGTCGAAATGTGCAATTTTTACGACATATTCGGCAATAACTTTTTTTTACGAAAACTGAGAAATTTTATTTTTCTTTCTGCAGCAAGATACTATAGATTAGCGTATATAGTTTTAATTTCAACTCGATACCTTCACGCGTTCCCGAGATAAAGGTCTTGACACCCGGACGGACGGACAGACGGACAGACGGACAACAAAGTGATCCTATAAGGGTTCCGTTTTTTCCTATTGAGGTACGGAACCCTAAAAAACGCTGTAAAAGGTTATAAATGCGCATTCTTTACAATAATTCTAGTAAAATCACTTGTATTTATTACAAAATAATTCGTCGAAGGTTACGAAAAAAACAGATTTTTTTAATTTTACGTGAGGCGTATTATTATTATTACAAAGAAATATAACTTATGACACTCAGAGGGTAAAGATGAATTTAACGGTATCTTCCAGTGCATATTAAAATCGATCAAGCCTTTTAGGCTGTAGGAGTTATTATAGAAACATAAATATATACATACCCACATTTTTTCAAACACACATTTATACAGGACATGAATGAATTTATATATTTATATACTAGAAGGAGGGTTATGTTTTTCAAGTGTTTGTATGTAACAAACACACGAAAAACATAACCCTCCTTCTTTCGCAGTCGGCTAAAACAAACAACTTAGTAGAATTTTTTTTTAGTAGATGCAGTAACCTTAGCTTTTTTCGCGCGAAAATAAGTAAAATAGCAAAAAATCTCATAAATAAATTTTGCAGCAATTTCAATTATAGAGCTTTGTAAATACTTAAAGTGGTTGAAATTTAATTCAAGAAGCTTTGTATTTCTTGAAGTTAACGACGGAGAGCGGATTCCAAATAAGAAGTGTTGTTTTAACGACTGCAAATCGCCTATATCCGATATTGCACTGAAAACACCGAGTAGTCCCTACTCGCGTTTCACGACAAACTGCTTTGTAAATTATCTTATATTAAAGATTTTAAGTAAAAACTACGGATCACTCACGTCAGTTTTGAGTCGTAAAATCCGACTATAGTTTTAACCGCATTCGGCGGTCTTTTCCAAAGGAGCAGCGCAAACGTCACTCTCGGTCGGTGACGCGCCTCGCAAAGCACGTTAGTTTCTATATTAATGGTGTTATGTAACTGTGCAGTCCATTAGTAAACAGTTATTACTTATTAGATAAGATTCATAATGTTTCTACTTTTAAATATACCTATCAACAAGTATAAGTTTAGAAACCTCAAAAAAAACCCGATAAAAAAAACGGCTCAACCGATTATGATGAAACTTAGCTAAGAACATTCTTGATGAAATCTTCTTTCATACAAAAAGAAAACTAGATCAAAATCAGTCCATCCACGCAGACACACAGATATACAGATACACACGTCAAACTTACAACACCCCTCTTTTTTAGGTAGGTACTGCGCGGCACTATAATTTATGAAAAGTATACAAGATAAATAGTTCCTAATGTATACCTACCACTGTAATTACTTATTGTACTTGTATATGTTTATTGAATAAAAAACTGATTGATTGATCGATTTTGGGTCAGGGACTAAATACAGGAACAACCGACTTCAAAATACGCATTTTTTTTCTTGGACGTTTTTTTTTTTTCAGTTATTTTGTTTTTGGTAACAGACGGACAGACAGACAGCGGAGTCTAAGTAATAGGGTCCCGTTTTACCCTTTGGGTACGGAACCCTAAAAAGAACGTAATAGTTTTATCACAGCCCTCACTTAGTGAAATTACTGGTCGTTATAATTCGTTATTTATTAACGTTGTTGTTACGTAGCGTCCGTATTATTAGTATCATTCTGTAGTTTCATCACACAAAGCCTTTTATGATTGATGCGGGCTTATAAAGTGATTTATGAGAGTTGGCACTACTACATTTATGTTTCACATTTGTTACTAACCAAAAATTTCATAAATACCAATACAAGATGACAGAAATATTATTGTGGATTTCATTGACCGAGCGAGCGAAGCGTCTCTGCATCAACTGGCCAAATTTTCTTTCGTCTGTCAGTTTGTTTTGTTCGTACTCGTGTACAGGGTCGTAATTTTGAACCAATTTTGATGAAACTTAGCGTATAGATTCCATGGATAATTTTTTTTATCATCAGCGCTTTTTGATAGGATATGATTTTTGATTTTTGATCCGTCCCATCAAAATTCGTCGATGGTTCCCATATAAAGGGGTGAAATTTATTGCGGCGCTAATTGAGATTGCGTGTAATAACAGTGAGGACGCGTGGATGTACTTGATGCATTTTAGCGCTGAATAATTTTCTTAATTTTATTTTTTCTCCAATTATAAAATTATTATTTGTTTTTATATGATTATACAAGTTTCCGGCAGCCTAGTCGGGAGATCGTCTGACTTGCGATCCGCAGGTCCGGGGTTTGAATCCCACGGCACACACCTCTGTCTTTTCGAAGTTATGTGCGTATTGTTGATTGCCGGCAACTTCAAACGGTGAAGGAAAAAATCGTGAGGAAACCTACATGTCTGAGAGTTCTCAATGATCTTGAAGATGTGTGAAGTCTGCCAACCCGCACTTGGCCAGCGTGGCAGACTATGGCCTAACCGTTCTCATAATGAGAAGATGGCCCGCACCCAGCAGTGGGACAGTTTGTATAAATAGGGCTGACAAAAAAAAAAATTATGAAGGGCATCTAAGCTTATTTTTGTATTAATTTTAAACTCTGGATTAAAATTCATAATCCAGTTATTGTGTCTTCTCAAAAAGAGATAGCAGCGGCGTGGTATTGTGAAGTTTTCGTAGATTTTATTGTGCTTAATACTTTTGTAGAACGCAAGCATTTATTAAAACCGTTTAGTTAACGTATGCAAATATATTACTGAACGGCTTAGACTTTTCCGACTTCATTAACATTGCTCATCAACTTTGTAGTTAAATAAAGTATTATCAAAATAAAATACTAAATCGATTAGCGAACAAAAATAAATAAAGATTATTGTAATTAAACATAACGTACACAACGAATATATTATTTATGTAATCCAACTATACATAATATATAACTGCCAGAAACGTCCAGAATTATTATGTATTAAAATTAAATTGATCTTTTAAGGTTTTAAACTTATGAAAAAAAATGTGTTAACCGTGAAACAACGTCTGTAAAATCACTTAAAATAGCGAAATCGGCTTTAATTTTAACGGCCTCCCAAGCCAACTTTATTTATGTAGGTATTATGTACAGATAATCCAAGGTGATCTGCAAAAAAGCTCTCTCGCGAGGTCTACTGTTCGTAGAACTACTAGTATTATTACATACTCACTCACACTCTCTGCCTCCCGACAATTTTGAGATCATCACCCGTTCCCCGCGCTAGCTATCGTTTGCCGGACTTTGGCAGCACGGCGCATTCATTTGTCAGTCGACAACTCGAGTCAAGCGTTGCATGTATGTTCAGCCAATAACCCACAATTTTTTCTTCCGACAGTGCCAAAAGTGGAAATCATAGATGAGAGAGGGCGTCCACTCCAAGACAAGTTCTACAAAGAAGGCTCCATCATCGAGCTCCGGTGTGTGGTGAGCGAGGTGCCGCAGCCGACGCGCCAAGTCAACTGGAAGCATGGAGCCAGGCTGCTTAACTATGATACTAAGAGAGGGGGCGTTAGGTGAGCACTTTAATACAGACTTTAACGATTTTAGGGTTCAACAAAACTCGCTGCGCACGCCGCAGTAAGTTTTGCTCGCCGAAAAAATAACAGATTTTCTTTTCTTAAACTTAATTTGTCTATGAGTATCTCATGAATCAACACCACCACTCACCTTTACATATACTTTTCCAATACATCCCAAGGTTGTCTGGAAGAGATCGCTTTTAGCGATAAGACCGCCTTTTGTGCCATTTTCTTATGTGTTTATTGTCTTATTACTCTATGTGGTGTCAATAAATTGTTATTGATTGATTGATTTCATGCAAAATGGCGAAGATACTGATCATTGATAATAGCCGCAAAGCAAAGCAGCCGCATTTTAAACCACTAGAAATAAAAGTAATTTAAAAAAAATATAACAGGCTTTAAAACAATCTAATTAACTGAAAAGGGAGAACGAAAAAAAAACAAAACTGGGCGTCTACCTAAGTAGGTATTTTAGTAGGTATTTATTATTCCTAGGTAGCTATTTTTAAGGTCGGTTAAAAGCGTTATCAACTTCGTTATTTCGTAACGGATTACGCTCATCCAAAATAATAAAATAGTTTAAAAATTTCCTAGTGCAAACGTCTATTAGAGATTGCAACCCGGTATGTGTCTCAACCCGGCCGGGTTGGCGGGTTGATGTGTTAGCGATGAAACCGTTAAAGTATTTTATGAAAATTAGCTATATAAGAATGGAAAAGGACAATGATTCAAGGTTACGAATTATTATTTATTTCAAACTAGCAAATCAACAATAATCAGTCTCACTCAAAGTCTCAAAATCTTTGATTTAATACAGAATTGATTACTTTTACTTATGGACGGAATAGTAACATTAGTATTAGTAATTATTATTTTTTATAAGTTTAAACAAGCAGGTCTTTCTCTTTACTCGTTATAGTGTCCATTTGAAACATAGTATTAGAATAAGAAACTAATAAAGCTTAAAGCACTAAACTTGTCATAACAGCTTAGATTAGATAGATAGATAAACTTTCGTAGCTTTGGTATTTGGTAATATTTGGTATAAACAAAACATATTCTTATTGGCGCGTCAGAATGGCAACATGGCAGCTCGCAGCGGCTGTCATGCGAATTTTCTATGATTTCGCGCTCCCTCCCGCGCCGCGGTTTTCATACCTACCGGGCCGGCTGGGCTCAACCCGGCCGGGCCCGGTTTGCAATCTCTAACGTCTATATACTTGATTTTTTCTAATTGAAATAAATCAAGAGCATGACTCTCATTGTCAGTTTAAGAAAGCCTAGAATCAGAATTCTGTATTGGCCTTATAACTTATATCAGCTTTACTAGGCAATTCAATTCAGTTATCATCCGAAATATACAATTTTAAATGAACTAATAGAGACAAAAGATGAGTCTATAGAAAATAATATTACATACAATTTATGAACCTTTTTCAAAAGAAATACTGAGCCTTAGATAATAAATTCATTATCAAAATTATTTCATAAATCATATTTAAAATCTGACAGCTTAATTAAAGTATTAGAATTTCACGCAATAATTATTACGATTTCTTGAATTAAACACTCTCAGATTTATTGATATTCTACACTCCATTAATAAGCTTAGGAACCTTCATTAATTAACTCAAATAAACTCGGTGGTGGAAACCAGTTACCGATGTTAAGGAAGTTTGATTTCAGCGCTAACCCACGTTAAATTTGATTTCAGCGCTAACCCACGTTAAGTTTGATTTCAGCGCTAACCCACGTTAAGCTAAGTTTTATTAGTTCCATAGAAATTTCATTGAAATCGGTACAGTAGTACGGTCCTTAAAACAAAATAAGTGGAAAAAATATGTCATCCAAATAAACAAAAATTAATACTGTCTCAAAATATAAATATTTTTATATAACATATGGAGTTTTGGCGGGAACGTCTTAGTAACATGTTATTTGCTTTGTTTTATTTTCCTAAACTTGTGTTATTTTGAACATTAATGCTATAAAAACTGTGGTGTTTTATTCAATAAGTGTTCGATCAAGAGCGTGAGTGTGGGCAAGTGAAATAAATCAGTGAAACATGTGATTTTACGTTGTCGGCAAAACTCCATAGAAGCTTCTAGTAAAGTCGCCACCCCTTTACTGAAGGAGGGCTCGATTTATAAATTGACTGTATACGTGACTTAGATTGTGATTAGAACATTAACAACTTGTTTTATTCAAGAAACTTGACAAAATCCTAATACTTGACACTGGCAAATGCTTTAATGCGGGTCCAATACAAAAAAGAAGAAGATATAACAGATGACAGATACCGATAATATACGTTTTCTGTGACAGTAAATGCTCACTTTGCTACTTGCTTTAGGTAGTTGGATAAATAATGTTTGACATAAGCTACTGCCTAACTGTCTGTATTGAATTAGGTGCCCAGGTAGTTAATAACTGTACAAGTTATTTGACTTTCGTGCCTAAAATTTATCTGATATCATCTTCGAGTTAATTAAATACAAGACCCTAGTTAATCTTCGGGGAGTTTTCTGCCAAACAAATAAGGGCTGTTTTAACACCCCATTAATTTGATCCAAATCATTGGAGCTGAAACAGGTAATTTTGTATGTAGGTAAATACGATATTTAAAGCTTTTGGGAGGTTTTACGATTTTTGTATTTGTGTTGACTATGTATTGACTAGCAGCACCCCTAAGTTTTAGTTTTTTTAACCCTCGACTCAAAAAGAGGTGTGTTATAAGTTTAACGTGTGTACCTATATGTAAGAACTCTGACAGTCCTAGCACTGAACTCCAGCTCAATAACTTCAACACTAGTAGCTGACTGTGTGGACCGACTAAATACTCTCGGGCATCACAATAGAGTTATTCTTAGATGGGTACCAGGTCATGAGGGAATAGAGGGCAACGAAATTGCTGATGAGCTAGCCAGAGCGGGAACGGAATGTAAGCAACGGGGTCCCGAGCCGATCTGCGGCATTTCCAAAAGCCTAGCCCGCATAACACTGGAAACCATCTATGAGAATAAGTCCCTCAAGGCATGGCTGACCATGCCAGGGCTTAAACATTCCAAAGCACTCATTAAAGCCTATAATCGTAAAATCTCCAAACAGGTTATAGGACTGAGAAGGAACAGTATGCGCATCCTGGTTAGAGCCCTGACTGGACACTGTTGCCTTAACAAGCATATGGCCAGCATGGGACTGAGCGAGTCAAAGGAATGTAGACTGTGTCACGAAGCTGACGAGACACCCATACATATCCTGACTGACTGCGAACCATTGATGCACAAACGTAACCTACTTCTGGGAAAATACATATTAGAGCCAGATGAGGTTAAGCATATCTCCCCCAAGAAGATACTCCACTATATAATTAGTGCAGGCCTTGGAGGAGAACTGTGAGATAGCGGCAGTCACAATAGATCTTTATAGGTCGCAGTGACACTCCCACAAGTGGGCCGCTCCTAGCAATAAAAAAAAAATAAAAAATAAAAATGTAAGAAAGATCTGTTTCAACTCGAAAAAAATTCTTTCGTGTCTGGGGATGTTGTTAGTACAGGTCGTATTTTCAACCGACTTCAAAAAAGGAGGAGGTTCTCAATTCGACTGTATTATTTTTTATGTTTGTTGCCTCATGACTTTGGACGGGGTGAACCGAATTTGAAGATTCTTTGTTTATTTTAAAGCTGGTGCTTCCCTTGTCGTCCAGTTGTCAGAAATGACATCCATGAGAAGTCGGTTGCTTCAGTTTTTTAAACTATAATTATTCAACCAATCTTTACAAATTGTAATTTTTTTATTTTTCAATATTGTAGATTTTTGTTGTAATTGCGGAGTTTTGATTAAATTGCTATTCCTCTAAAAAGGGATGAAATTTCCTAAGGCGCTATTATTTACTGTCCGATTTTAATAATATTCGTTAGAAGCAGTTATTACAGTATTCAATTGTAAACAAATAAATCAAATCTGAGCAAATTTGGTCAAGAAGTTGTTGAAACAAACGTTGTTTCATTGAATTGTTTCGTTGTTTCGTTGAATTAAAATGAAGTGAAGTTTTGCTGCGAGGTATTTTGTCTGCAGATATTGATAATATTTTATGACAGAAACATTCAATACCAACTTAATTCTTAAGAAAAATTCCGTAAATGCACAGTAGAAGAGTTTTAGAATAGAATAGAATATAACTTTATTGAACATCTATACAGCTCAACTTAAAATAAAGTTAAACGACAGTACAAAGGCGGCCTTATCGCATACAGCAATTTCTTCTAGGCAACCTTACGGTGGATAGAATTTGTATAATTTAGAATAAGGAGGTTTGTGGTTACATTACAATTTCGACAATAAAATGCGTATGACACTATAATATGTGCTAATAAAGATTACATAATAGTAATACAAAAATACTTAATAAATCAATAAACTAATACTTATCGCATATTATATACAATATAAATAAAATACACATAATATAATACCTAATAGGTACTAATTTAGGACAGGAAGAGATAATGCTTATGAACCAGGTTCTTGAAAATGCTTAAAGATTTAGCCCGCCTGATATAAACGGGCAGCGCGTTCAACAGTAAGACAGCTTTTTAAGACAGTTTTTTGTAACAATGTATTATTGCTTAAAAAGTTTGAGCTCGTGAATAATATACTGGGCCTGAAGGCTGCTATTGAACTATCACTCATTCGCCAATCGCTGATACGATTTAGCGGCAATTGTGACAATTTGTTAGTTTATTTATATGTAATAGACTAGCGATTTGTCACAATTGTCGCTAAATCGTATCAGCGAGTGGCGAACGAGTGATAGTTCAAATAGCAGCCTTGAGGGCATGGTTTATAAAACTGTTATTTGTGAAAATCCTTGCTTCCATACGCTGGTCTGCGCTTACAACCTGGACGTGAAACCCTTTTAAAGCGTTTTAAATAGTACAATTATTTTAAAATTTATAGCTGCTCTCGGATAGAATAATTTATGGGCTTTAAATATTCAATAATAATTCATTTTACCTCTCTGAAATAGATATTTCAATGTTTTAGCATAAAAACGCCGCAATAATCAATCTGCACACTTAATATTATAGACATAAACGTAGATAAACATAGCTTTATTATATGACAAAAATAGTTCCCGGTTTGAGTTTCCGGCAGCCTAGTGGTGAGACCGTCTGACTTGCGATCCGCAGGTCCTGGGTTCGAATCCCACGGCACGCACCTCTGTCTTTTCGAAGTTATGTGCGTATTGTTGATTGCCGCCAACTTCAAACGGTGAAGGAAAACATCGTGAGGAAACCTACATGTCTGAGAGTTCTCAATGATCTTGAAGATGTGTGAAGTCTGCCAACCCGCACTTGGCCAGCGTGGCAGACTATGGCCTAACCCTTCTCACAATGAGAAGATGGCCTGTTCCCAGCAGTGGGACAGTTTTTACAAACAGGGCTGATAAAAAAAAAAAAAAAAAAAAAAAATGACAAAAATAGAACAATAAATACAATCGGAAATGAGAACAGTAATATACGAAAAGCACAAAACAAACTACGCATTATTGTCATAAGCCGGTCCCAAGTGGCGCTACGAACGCATGTTGTCGGCAAAAAGAAAGTGGCCAAAACCAAGTCGAGACACACATATGATATAGGGTTTCGTAGTTTATTCTCTTACTTAAAAGAAATTCACCTGGCGAGTATTATTTGTTTAGAACTCTTTGCAAAATGTCTGTTGCTCTGTTGTGTTGTGTTGTCGTTTAAATATTAATAGTTATATCTCGAAAAATTATTATTACAGAGTGTTCAAAATAATTTGTTTGAATAATTTTGATATAATCTACTACTTTGGTTAGTCGTGCATTTCTAGATCTAAAAATAATCTAGAAATGTAGACACATCATTTTTTTACGTTTCGCGAACTACATCGTACACGTCACCTTAGTCTTATTCAAAGAGACGTATTCAACAAGTTTCCGGCAGCCTAGTCGGGAGACCGTCTGACTTGCGATCCGCAGGTCCTGGGTTCGAATCCCGCGGCACGCACCTCTGTCTTTTCGAAGTTACGTGCGTATTGTTGATTGCCGCCAACTTCAAACGGTGAAGGAAAACATCGTGAGGAAACCTACATGTCTGAGAGTTCTCAAAGATCTTGAAGATGTGTGAAGTCTGCCAACCCGCACTTGGCCAGCGTGGCAGACTATGGCCTAACCCTTCTCACAATGAGAAGATGACCCGTTCCCAGCAGTGGGACAGTTTGTACAAGGGCTGATAAAAAAAAAACAACAATACCTCACAAGATGGGGTGGGCTTGAAATTAGTACTTAATTATTTTATTTAGATTATTGAAAAGAAATAATGATTGTATTTACTTTATTATACTAGAAAAGCCCTTTCATTTGATACCCATATTATGGGAGCTGTGAAAAAATATCAAAACCGCCATTTTGTGGCGGCGGCCATATTGAATTTAGAATTATACCTACTCAATATATTTCAATGTATTTATGAAATTAAAGGCGTGTACCAAATATCAGACCAATCTGTCAACGGAAATCGGGTTAAAATTCGATTAATAATTTGACCCAAAAAATATAAACAACAATCAGGGTAAGCTAAATAAAACCGTTTAAAAATGTCATCCCTTCTTTATATATCTCAGGCCAGTAAAAATACGGAGTGCCAACCATTTTTTTCTTACTACACTACGGAACCCTAAAAAATAGGTTAAAGTTAAATATTGTGACTTGCTATGTCTGGGGCTGGGGGCTGGGGGTACTTGCTAACGGTTGATCCGTTAGCAAGTACCCCGTATTCAAGGCATTACGTTACGTCCTTTGTAGTTAACCTCTTTAAACTCTAATCATGGTTTAGTTGACCTTTCAATTTAAAGGGTGGATAGTTTTCGCGGTTGAGTGGTTTTTGCGGGTGGCGACAGTTTTTGCTGTCACTAGATCGGGCTTGAAGGGAGTTTGCCGGTTGCCGGACTCATTAGTATTGTTTTAAAAGATTTAACGGCAATTGTATATTAGTCATTTATGCTTTTTTTATTCTTTTTTTCTTCTATTATCTTATTTTGGTCACTAGAGAGAATCCTGGTCATAGTCAAAGTCAAGTAAAAGAAGTCACCGTCAAGTCTTCGTTACTTTTCAGGTGGTGAGTTTAAAGGAAGCTTCCATGGAGTTTTGCCGGTATCATGAAAAGATAATTATATTTCACCGCATCCTTTCACTTGCCTACGCTCACACATCTGCTGGAATACTTAATGAATAAAACACGTCAATTTTTACCATCCTTTTCGCAAGTCATTTTGTCACTGATACACTCACTTACTCACTTATCAAGCTTATGTGATTGTGTTGTCGTGCGAGACCAAGCCACTCTAATTATTAAATAAATAAAGATGTCTAATATCGATACGGTCACTACAAAAGTTGTTAGTTGTTGTTTTTTTAACATGTGACCTACATACATTATTTCGATTGTAATTATATAAATTGACATTTACTATACTTATTTAGATAATATACACATACACATATAATTCTAGTATAGTAAATGTAAAAAAAAACTAGTTACTTGATGAACGGGATACATATATTATCAGGTAGGTACTGTAATTGATAAGCACTTGTGACCTGTTACAATTGTTATCAATAAATTGAATAAGAATATGTATTTGTTTGAAACAAACGTTACTGCTTTCCGGCAGAAAGATGAATTCTAAAAATAGTCCGGACTCCGGAGTAGAGAACCACTATTATAAAGTAACGATATGAAAGGATAGCACAGGGGCGAACTTTGCAAGTTATTAGAATATTGGGGACGGGATTACGGTGTTAGGTGATTTTAGTTTTATCATTTTGAATAACGAACTCTAGTTTTTATTCCAGATAATATTATGAAGGTTGCTAAGTTATAAATATTTTGTTACTGACAATTTTTGGCATCTTTTATGATTAGTGATAAACCTGTGCGTGGGCAAAAAAAATTTGTGTAAAATATCTAGTGTTTTATTTTGTGGTATAGTATAAGAAAATGACTGGCAGAAAATACTACATTAGCATTAAGTCCTCCTATTGTACAGCTGGTTGTTATGTACATGTGTGCAATAAACTATTAGAACAATTCTATTTTGTGTTTATAACTAACATTATGCTGAGCTGGGGTCGGATGATGGCAAAAATATTAGTTAGTTATCTATTTTGTGTGTATGGCTTTTATTTTCTGTTGTATGTTTTTTGTTTCAATAAATTTATGTATAAGTCTATTAAATAAATACATTTATAGCTTGTGAAAATTGAATCGTAACTACCATCTCATGGCTAAACCGCTGGACCAATCGTTATGAAATTTGGCACAGAGCATAGAAGATTCTTTAAGACATGTAAAAGTATTATAGCCTATATTTTATCATCATCATCGTGTTTCATCATTACGCGATTTACGTTACGAAATTTTGAGAAAGACTCATTCATTGATATCCTTGCATTTGACTGTCAGTTCGTCTAAAGTCGACTTTGCGATCCACGATGGAGCGCGCTTGTCTAAAAGAAAAACTCCTCCATTCAATTTATTTATAACTTTAAAAAGCTTGGTAAATCATAAGCGAGATATCATGCTTTTTGCATAACCCCAAATTTTCATTAAAAAACAACGTATCTAATAACGAACTGAGAATCTCCCTCCAACTTTTTTAGTCAGTTCAAAATCTTACCAACACTAGTAAATTACCGCCACCAAATTTTATTTTTATTAGCACTGCAGTACAGCAAATGAAGACGTAAACTGGAGCCATGAAACTCAACATGACTTTGTTTACATCTTACTTCGTAAACATTTTCATAAAATATTATTGGAGCTAGTAAATTTTTTATGGCAACAGGTTGACCCTTAGTCGATGTTTCCACGGGCGGCTTTAGAATTTAAAATAACAACTTAATTTGGACGTATTTTTAGGCAAAAAATCCTTAACTTCAGGTGTCTGTATATACAAAAGTATAATAAAATTTGAAGAAAACAATCCGTGCCGTCATAGAAAGTTTCAGCACGAAATACATATAAAAAAACCAACGAAATTGGATAACATTTAGGGGGAGGAATCTGTCTACGCTTTTTGTGTGAATTTGTATGGGGGAAAAAACGGCTTCTTCCCTCTTAAGCCCCGAACGAAAAATAGTGGTGTTATATTAAGATACGTGTGTACATCTGTGTATATTTGTGTCAGTCTGTGGCATCGTAGCTCTCAAACAGATGAACCGATTTTGATTTAGTCGTTTTTGTTTGAAAGAGGATTTTATGGACATTATTCTTAGCTATGTTTCATCAAAATCGGTTCAGCCATGTTTTTGTTGCAGGTTTTTGAGTTTTCTAAACTTACACTTGTTATTTACACGCACGAAGCAATAAAAATAAACGTTTTCGTTATTACGTTTAGTTTGTTGACATATTTTTTGAAAATTTAAATTTTGATCTCCAATATTTTATAAATCTAGTGAAATAATCACGTATTCTATGAAAATTTCAACAGAATGTCGACTACACTTTAAAAGATAAATACGTTAAAATTTAAGAAAAGCGTACAAAATATTAATAATAGGCTCAGATTAACTTTTAATTAAAATAATTAAAAATCAGAGCAAGCAGAGTAATCAAGCTCGTGTAGACAAAACTTTATCAGTAAAGTGATTCAGGTGTTATGACGGTCAAATATAATTATGTTAAAATTATATGACATTTTAAATGAAATTAACTTTCCAAATATGTCTAGCTTTATAGAGTTATGAATTTAACTTTATTAACCATCTATTTTTTATCAAGAGTTTTCAGAGAGGCAAAAGTTAAGTTTAATTAAAGCTAAGGCATTGACATGTATGACGTCGAAAAGAGGTTGGTACCTAATAGCCCATATGCATGATTTAGTTTTATTTGGTCATTAAAAAAAGCTTACTAGCTAGCTAGCTAGCTAAAATTAATTCCACAAAAACTAACTTAAAATACTTCCAAAAATAAGAATTTTAGTAACATGTTAGAGATAGAGCACACGATAGCGAATGATGACGTCATTTCAAGTTCACCGTACAAATTCAATACAAATTGTTTTTCGCGGGAGAGGGACAGAGCACCCCTCCGCTAAATCATAATAGGCAAAACCTGAAGAAAATACAATGGGTAGCACTAATTCAAGTCATAAAGGACGGGCCAGGAAAGGAGGCACCTAGGAGCTAAAAATATAAATAAATTGTTTCCTTTTGTACTTTTTTTTTGTTAATTTTAATGGTGTGTCAATAAAGAGTGTATCTATATAACTATCTAGGAGCTGAATTTAATCATCAAACTTAATAATGCTCTAATTTAATCTCTCTCTATATATAATATATATATATATAATTATATAATTATATAAAAATCAATTGCTGTTCGTTTGTCTCGCTAAAACTCGAGAACGGCTGGGCCGATTTAGCTGATTTTGGTTTTGAAATGTTTGTCGTAGTCCAGGGAAGGTTTAAATGTTGAGAAAATATCGGATCCACTCATTGATAGGTGATACGAAGTACTAGTCAGCCGGGTCAGCTAGTTAGTGATTTGTGAAATAAACGAGTATTTTTTTAACCGGTTATAAGTTTGTAGTGTGTATCTGTGTGTCTGACTGTGGCATTTTAGCTCACAAACGGATGGACCGATTTTGATCTAGTTTTTTTTGTTTTAATAAATTTCATCGATAGTGTTCTTAGCTATGTTTCATCAAAATCGGTTGAGCCGTTTTTTATGGGGGGTTTTTGCGTTGTCTAAACGTATACTAATTCTAATAGAAGGTAACCTCAGGCTTGTCTATTAAACCCTAAATAATTCAATACTTCCATTTAATAGTTATTTGTTATGCAAGGCTGCAAAGTTGGTTTTTGGGGCGAGTACTTGTATTGAAACCTGAGCAAGCGAAGGATTATAGCATTGAACCACGAGCGAAGCGAGTGGTTCAAATATAGAATCCTGAGCGTAGCGAGGGTTTCAAAAGTACGAGATGCAAAATAACTTTGCTGCCGAGTGAAACACAAAATTTTTCACCTCACTACAGCGAGGAAAACGCTAGTCCAGTGCTGCCACCTGTGGCTGGTCAGTGCGATTATTCAAAGAAATGAGGTTGGCGCACTGACATGAAATAAGTATTTAATGCATTTTCAGTGGACTTGCGGTATAGTAAAGTATGGAATAGAAAGGTTCGAATTTTAAAAACTCTTTCCACGCTAGCGGACAAAAGAGTTTTTAAAATTCGAACCTTTCTACTTAGCACTTTTCCACTCAGATTTCTAATGACAAACAGAATCTTTCCGAGCTTGTGAGGTGAAAAAGTATTTTAGTACAATACACTTATACCTTCTATTGATAAATCTAAGAAACAGGTGATTCCAAGATAAATCTTCTATATAATAAAAGAGGGATCCTTAGATAAATATCAGCTCTTCAACCCAGATCAACCCATAGGGTTCCGTAGTAAGTAAGAGGTACCCTTATAAATTCATCATGTCTATCCGTCAGTCTGGCACAATGTAATATGTGTGCACGTTGCTCATCTGTAGTAAAAATAATGTTAATGTTGTAATCCTTAGATTCATTAAAAAACCCTATTCGACCCCACACAAGGGGCTAATAGTGTCTAGAGTAAAATGTTACATATGGACATACAAACATACAAAGTGAATTTGTAATGCTTTCTGATGGTAGGTACTTTGCAACCCTAAAAAGATCCGGTAACTCCCATTAGTTCTATATAACTGTGACGTCATAGAACTGTTGCGACCTGTCGCCGATCTGAATCGGTAGCCGACTTAAAAAAGGATGACCTATCAATTGGGATATATATGTTTTTATAATTGTATTTCATAACTCCGTCTTTGATAATTTGATTTGGAAAACTCTTATTTTATTTGAACGATTAAATTTTCAGATTATTCCCACTGAAATTTAATCAAAAACGCTACAGCGTTTTGGTTTTTGACATAAAATACCTGGAAAAATATTCTAAATATTCAAAAATGCATATTTTGAGATCAGTTTCTGTTTTTTTTTTAACTATGATAGTTATTGCGATATATTAATCAGACCGAAAATAATAGGACTTACTACATCTCTACAATAATATTTATAAGATATTTTACAAGACGCTTTGTGTACAAAAAATGCCCATGTATCCAACAGGGGTCTTTTCCAGGCCAGAAACAATAGGTATCTTCTAAGTCTGCGTGCTTCATCTTCTACCATAACATCGCTATCTATCAGGCTAATGGGTGACCAACGTGGCCTTATTCGCGCTAAAAAAAATGCACAAAAATTTATCTAAAGGTTAAACGAGCAAGTTTGATGAAAACAATTAACTAATTAGAAATTCAAAGCAGCAGGTTCGCATGATTACCATTAATTAGAAAATTTCTTAAATATCCATTAAGGAAATTCTTTAATCAGAATACCAGCCGTTTTTACGTTCACGATACCACATTTTACGTTTCATTTAAATATGAATATCATTATAGGTTCTCACTAAAAAGTTATCGAATTGTTAATAGATGGCGCTCTTTCTGTGAAACTTAGTATCAAACGCATAGTAGCTTAACTGTGTAGAAATGGAAGCAGTACTACTTTAGCCATTTTTAACCAAAATAAATATTTATTGTGTAGGTACTTAAACGAGTTCTTTTACTTGGATGACATATTTTTTCAATTATTTTGTTATAAAAACCAAAATACCGAACCACTTTTGAACACTGAAAAAAAAATTTCATTCCCCCCATCTCGGAAAGAGTATTTTTGCTCTTTTCACGACATATTGTTAAAACCATAGGTTAAAAATTGAGTTTTGGCGGGAACGTCTTAGTAACGTGTTGTTGCTTTGTTTTATTTTCCTAAACATGTGTTATTTTGAACATTAATGCTATAAAAACGGTGGTGTTTTATTCATTAAGTGTTCGATGAAGTGCGTGAGTGTGAGCATGTGAAATAAAGCAGTAAAACATGTGATTTTACGTTGTCGGCAAAACTCCATAGAAGCTTCTAGTAAAGTCGCCACCAATTTACTGAAGCAGGACTCGACTTATAAATTGACTGTATAAGTGACATAGATTGTGACTAGAACATTTACAACTTGTTTTATTCAAGAAACTTGAAAAAATAATAATACTTGACACTGGCAAATGCTTTAATGCGGGTCCAATACAAAAAAGAAGAAGAAGGTTAAAAACAAGTGAAAAACATAAAATGAGTGATTCTAGCGACGAAGAAGTTTATTTGACGCCAGCAGAATTGTCTGAAACTGTTAATAAGAGCTTTCTCCCTCAACAATCACGCGAGAAGTATTTGAAACAGTACGATATGTTTAACACGTGGCGACTAGCTTAAGGAGCCAAAACTTTCTCCGAAAACGTTTTGCTGGCATATTTTACTAAATTATCCGAGACCAAGAAATCAAGCATTCTATGGAGTACGTATTCAATGCTAAAAGCAACAATAAAGATGAAAAAAGACAAACATATCGACACCTATCCTAAATTAGTGGCATTTTTAAAAAGAGCCTCATCTTGTCATCAACCATTATACCTAAGTATTATTTGTTATAATTTAAAGAATAATCTGTAATACTTACCTATCATAGTTAATACCTAAACTGAAATAAAAGTATCTTGTGATTGTAAATGTTTTGTTTTTGCTTTTAGTCATTTCCTCGCTGAGGTGGGATGAAAAGTTACGTGTTGAGCTCGAGTGCAAAGATTTTTCACCTCGTGCTCTTTTGATCCCCTCGCTAACGCTCAGGATTCAAATTTTTTATTTTAGAATCCTTCGCTTGCTCGGTCATCAAAATTGAGCACGCGGTTAAAAAACTACTTTGCACTCTTATATAACAAATAACTATTTTCAAATCGGTCCAGATGTCTTTGAGTAATAGAGGAACATACATAAAAAAAATAAAAAAAATAATGATGCCGACAAATTGAGAACCTCCTCCTTTTTGGAAATCGGTTGACTTTTTAATTAAATATTTAGTTGTATTGCCTTTTATTGAAAAGTAAAATCATTATGGGCACTTTGACTATAATGAAATGCGTATACAGTCGTATTTATATAGTTTTAATGATTTTTCATTCTTATATGGTGATGTTAATGTACAAATTCATCACAGCGTGACATTTAAAAGTATGATAGAGGTATCTTGATGTATTTGTTTTCCTATGAGCCACTACTTTAGTCGATTTTATCGATACTTTAATTTCAAATACTCCAATACTTCCTGTATTGGAGTATTTGAAAAAAAATTTAAACAAAATGGCGGTGGGTGGATATGATAGCTTCCACAGAATATTGTTCCAACTTCTTTATTACCTTATTCTTTTTTTAATTATTATCAATTTAGTAATGGCACGTCACTTTGTTCGCAGCGTGAAGACAGAGGCGACATCTAACGGTGCGCTTTCGAGACTCTACATAGCGAACGCCAATAGAAACGACTCTGGCAACTACACATGTTCGCTGGCAGATGTCGCCACTTCAGCCGTATCCGTGCACGTACTCAGAGGTATGCTTAGATTTTGTTAATATGCAACTATTGTTCGCAGACGTATGGTGTAGATATTTTTAGGGAACCCACAGGAAAAAAGGTATTTCTTTTCTAAAAATCTCATTAAATATGTTACGTTCAGTTCACCATCTCTAATCACTAGTTTTTTAACTAACTACAAAAAGGTCAATTTTAAAAACCGAAAAATAAAACAGCCAACCAATAACCAACTAACCAACCAAACAATTCATTAAAAATATCAAAAAATAATTAGGAAAATGATAAAAAATCAAATGTCATATGAAAAATTACAATTTTCAACAAATGCTCGACTGCTGTGATATCACCTCACAATAAATATCAAATTGGTAATCTCCTCTTTCGAAGTCGGTTATAAAATAATAGGATTGAAGGATTTGTTAGCTACTGCGCCTTAACATAGCATGTGTTAGCGGTCAAACGTAATATTATCATTGAATAAATTAAGAAAAGACACGAATGATAAACCATTTTTATGAACATAAGTAATGATACTTACATAATTGATTACCTCTAGGAGTATCTATCCAAGGCTAAATATGCAAACCCCGGTATTCGTTTTCTTTCTCAGCGTACCTACTTACTTAAAAACAATGCTAAAAAAAGAATTACCGAGGAAGCTTTTAATATAATTATCTTTCCTTATTACTTGTCTTCAAAGGTTGATGAAAAACAAGCAATGATTTCCTGTCTCTTTAAATGTTTTTTCGTAATTTTACGTTTATTTACATTTGCAGCTTGAAATTAAACCTTCCTGATTATTTTAGTTTAAAAATTAGCAACAATATATACCTAAGCCTGCTTTTAAATCTTAATGAAATTTAACAGACTTCCAAAAAAGAAGTTTATCAATTCGGTATGTATGTTTTTTTGTATGTTTGTTCACCGATTACTCAGCCAATTGTGCATTGATTTTGATGATTTTTTTTTTGTATTTGGTAGACCATACTTCAGATAAATTTTATCAAAATCGATGTAGTACTTTGGTTTTTATAACAAAATAACTAGTAAAATATCATCCAAGTGTCGTTAGAAAAGTGAACAGCAAGTGCGTATGATCGTGTTGTACTGCGTATTTTGAAGTCGGTTTTTCCAGTTTTTTTAAACTATATAGTTATATTATTTTGATTAAGTAGCAGCACAATCAATACGTAAGTTCCAATATTTTGCCGCGATCGTTTTGTATCCAAGCTGACTCTAAGTATATCAATCTAGTACTAGAGATTTAATCTTCAAGCTTCATTTTAAACGTGACTCAATCTAAATCTAACATTTAAGTTTCGTGGTATAATGAGTAAGTACATTAAGTTTATCGATACAATTTATCTAATCTGTCACATCACTAGCAGTGATCGCAGTTAACTTAAAAGTTGTGTTTTAGTCGGAATTTCAAGCTCGGATAAATCAGAGAATAAATCTGAAATCTGTAAAACATGTTTTAAAATTGAGTTCAATATATTATTATGCAAAAATTATTCCGAGCTCTCGTTCAATATTTGCGATTCGATAAAGAGAGTATCGATTGTTGATATTCCTCAAATATCGCATTTACGATCTTAGAAATATAGACCTTTGTAAACAAGAATTTAAAAAAAAAAGAAAAAAGAAAAAAAAAATTAAAAAGAATTGCACAATTAAATATTATGAGATATTTATTAAGGAATTCTTTGCCACCATCTCTGTTTCCTGAGACCTACAATCTTGGAATTTTCAAGTCAAGAGTGAATAGATATCTTCTAGATCGACGTGCTCCATCTTCGGGCAGACCGTCGCTTAACATCAGGCGAGTTGGTGGTCAATCGTAGATCTAAATTGCATATATAAAAAAAAATTAAGACTTGACGATTTGAATACTTTGCAGCGTCCGTGGTCACAGGTGAGAGCAACTGATGATGAGTTGTCTTTTCGTCACTTTAGTGCTTATTTAAAACCTGTTGAATTTTACCAATGGTAGGTCCATTGGTAAAATTCAACAGGAGAAGAGTTTTTTGTTCTATTTTATTTAAAAAGCTATATTCTTAAGGTTTGAAAGTCGTTTTTATACATGTGATTTTCGATAAATGTGGCGGTTGTGTTAAACAAGCACTAAAGCGACGTTTTGTGCTAGAATAGACCTACTTTCACAGACAAATAAAGGATTTGATTTTGATTTAGAATTTTGATTTTGTCTATTATTTTTATCACTACTACTTACTTTTTTATCTTTATTTTACTCAGTAAATACATTGAGTGAATAGTTAACAAAAAACAAAAATCAAATAAATTCAAACATAATCCTAGATAAACTCCAGAGAAAATCATAGTTGTTATTCAGTTAGAATCAAAATCTTCAGAGATTGATTCTAACGAAATTTATTTAACGCCTCATACATGAATAATTCATAATATCTGCCTAAGCAAAGGTATTTTATGGGCCAATAAATTTTGTAACGTTTTGAGGACATGCCCCGAAACGCGATAGGACGCGTTATTTTTCGTTGAAGTTTTTTCTAAGTTGTTTTCGTAAGTTATGTGCTTAAAAAGTTAAGTTTGGTGGTTGATGGCTACATGACACGCTATAGAATTAATTTCACGTAAATTATGTACAGTGAGTGAATGAAATTATTTTCAATATACTTAATTATTATTTTATTAATTTTCTTCAAGTTCCTTGCCTGACGTTTACAGTATGCTGACGATGAGAAACAGCTGGTACAGTCTGTTTTTCTTTTTCTACCAGTTCTGCATGGAGTAACCTAAAATTAATACAAAACAATTATAAAACATTACAAAGTGTTATGTAAGGAAGAAGGGCCGTCCCAAGTCGTGGGAGACTCAAGTATAGATGAAAAGACAAAGTAGAATGGCATCTTTTGGTATTGAAGGCCAAGAGATAATATATTTTGGGATGTTTCGCCAATCAAGTTAATAAATAATAATGTTTTGATTACGCACCGGCAAGCGCAGCGTATGAAGACCAATACAAGGTGGACATGAGATCTCATACAAGTGGCAGGAAGACGCTGGATGCAAGCCGCTTCCAATCGACCTTTTTGGAAATTTATGGAGATGCATAAGTCCAGCTATGGACTTCTTGTGGCTGAGATGATGAATGTTTTGCTATAAGACCGATAATTGTACGCGAAAATACAATATTAATCACAAATTTATTAATGTAATAACTCATTCCAACTATGAATGAAGTGAATCATAATTAATGACTATTTAGCCTATCCCGGTAATCAATTCACGTCCCTGTTTGTCAAGTTTCCGGCAATATTTAGGTATATTAACAGATCAACCTGTACGCCGGCTTTTACACTATGCTCACGGCTTGTTGACGAGAAGATCGAAATATTACCTACGCTTTGAAGCACGCGTCTTTATGGTGTCATAAAAGAAAATCATATTGTATCTTGGGCATACTTTAAAATTGAAAATTGGGCGGTAGATGGTGTCGCAGCTAATTATCTTCTTATTGTATAGCGATCAAGGGGTCCTTCTGTCCGTCCATCGGGTGTCAAGACCTTTATCTCGGGAACGCGTGAATGTATCCAGTTGAAAATAAAACCATATACCAGATCCATAGTATCTTGCTGCAGAAAGAAAAATAAAGTTTCTAAGTTTTCGAAAAAAAAAAGTTACAGCCGAATATATCGTAAAAAACGCACATTTCGACGCTAGCAATTGAATCAAAACCTGTGGGGTACTTCCTGTTGACCTAGAACAATGAAATTTGGCAAGAAGCATTGTGTTAGAGTACACATATAGAATAAAATCCGAAAACTGGTCATTTTTATTTAATCTCAAAAAAATAGTGTCATTATGCAAGGAATAAAGGTCCAAATTTTAAAGTGAATTAACCGTATCATGTGAAAGAGCTTCAGTAGCTTAAGGTAAAACAGGTGTTTAAATATTTTTACGATGCATATTTTTCGGTTTATTAAGGGAAATATAAACAAATATATGATTTCCACCTTTTAACTACTAGTTTATACGGAACCCTCGGTGGGCGAGTCTGACTCGCACTTGTCCGGTTTTTTATATTAGTTCATTTGGTGTACAATAAAGAGTTTATGTAAGAACTGTGCTAATCGAACATTCGCGGCTACCCTCGCTACGCTGCTCGTACTGATATTGGCATGCATGTGTGAATGCGGTGTACTAATACAAAGAATAGGAGACGTGGCAGTGTTGCTGTGGAACCTATTAAAGTTTCATTGAAAACAGACAGCGATCAAAATAGATGACGTGAAGTTTATCTACGATGATTTTTATTTATCCCGCCAAAATCTACTCTTGGATTCACGAACTGTTCTATAACTTATATATAACTGGACCTAGCAACAATTCACATTGAAGACAGACAAGCATAATATATTAGTGTTTCAATAAAGACTTAAAATTAGTAATCGTATAGTTTAAAAAACTGAATATACGACTTCAAAATGCACAATTTATTTTTAAAAACCAAACTACTGAACCTATTTCGATGAAATTTCTATGAAACCGCTCTGAGTATATCCTTTCATACGCTAATGATTTTTCAAATCGGTTTATAAATGGCGGAGCTATGCGATAACATATATAAGATAAGATAAGATATAATACATAAAACAACGAACAGCCGAATTGATAAGCTCCTTCTTTTCGAAGTTGGTAAAAATCGAAAGTTAAGCTACCTGTCTCTCTGTTGGTTACCTTTTCACGACTAAACGGTGATACCAATTGTTATGAAATTTTCTATAGAAATAGCTCTAAGCCTGGAGATATAGGCTAGATTTTATCATCATCAGCACCATCACCATCATTTTTCATCATTACGCTGGTGAAATCTCGGGGTAAAGACTATAGTTACTTAAAGTACATACCTAACTAGCATAAACTGTTGGTAATATAAAACGTACATAACGTACTTACATGCATGCATACATACGAACAGTTGAATAAAACTAACTAGGTCACGCAAGGAGGGTGGATAAACCGTTTTTGTCTAAGTCTATGTTGTTTTAACAGTTGCGAATATCATTACATACTTTAATTTTATTTATAGATGCACAAAACAGTGGAAATATAATAGTTTATCTGGATTCCGTCTTATAGACGCGGCGCTTTAATCGTGTTCCGGCCATACATACTGTTAGGTATTAAAGTTTTCTGGCGGACAATGGCGGGACTGTGTTTTTAACGACGGACTTTGGGACGGGAAATTTAGTTTCATAATTTCGTCATCAGAATTCAGTGGTGGCGCTGACTCTATGTTTACTGATAGCCTTATGCAGTTGATGCTTCTTCTATCTTACGCCCCGTATTTGTCGTCTGCGGTCACAATATCTGTGTGAAATAACTTCCGAGACGTAGCTTCCCTGACGGTTCGAACATTATAACGCAAACTTCATTATGCGGTGTATTACGATGTCATGAACATATTCTAACTTTAATTAATAGAGACGTTGTGAGACTGACATTGCTAATTAAAACTTTCACGTCGAGATTTACATTCATATTTTTTGACTACAGTGATAGATAGATATTATTTTTTATTTAAAGACGAATAGTGGATAGTGGATATATATTTGAGCCTTTTGGGGTTGAAACTTTAGAACCGTGGGGACCAGCAGCAAAAAAAATATATAGAGAGCTTTCGTCTCGTCTGAGCGACGCAACACGTGACCAGAATGCTGGCCTCTACTTTGCTCAAAGAGTAAGTATCGCTATACAACGAGGTAATGAGGCCAGCATCCTGGGAACAATTCCCGCTGCTAACGGTCTTTTAGGGTAGTTTTATTTTTATGTTTAGTTAGTTGAGTTTGTATATTGTTTTGTTGTAGTAAATTCTGGTTTTATTTAATTTCTAAGTAAAGCTTGTACTATTGAAACTAGATGTGTGATAGAATACCTACATACATATTCTGTCAAAATAACAAATATTATATAACATTTTAAAGACTACATTATATATATTTATATATTTAGACCGGATGTACATATTTGTGTCGTTTGGGGTCGAAACATTGGGTTCATGGGGTCCAGCCGCTCAGAGTTTGTACAAAGATATAGCCAAACGCTTGGTGGAAGTGACGGGTGACCAGAATGCTGGCTCCTACTTTGCTCAAAAAGTAAGTATTGCCATCCAACGTGGCAGTGCTGCCAGCATTCTGGCCACTTTTCCTACTACCAGTGGACTTTTTGATGAAATTTTTATTTCATTTGTTTTTTAATAGGGTTTAAATGAAACCATAGTTAGAATAATCTTAAGTTCGAATTAATTAATGTTTATTTATTACTAATATATATTTATATATACGAGCAATTCTTGTATAAGTATGCGTAATTATTATTGCCTTACTTTTAATATATAAAGATTATTGAATTAATCGCTAATTACTATTACTAATTATAAATATAAAAAAGTAATCAATTAAAATTAAAATAAGACAATAATAAATACAGTCATTAAAATATTAAACTTAAACTTTTGGTAATTAAATAATTTCCCAGAAGGATTTATCCGTCCGGAATTAAAATTATAATCCTAAACTGTACATACTTGTAACTAGAAAATTAGGATAGAACAATTTTAATTTACGGTATACAAATATGTAGTGATGTGTTATATACATAATTTTAGACGGACATAGTTGCCTTTTATTAATTTTGTGTCGAATATTTTATAGTATTTCTATAAATGTATTTTGATATAATAATTATAGATTGCATTTTAACGTATTAAGTATTTCGTATATTTGAAACAAATCTGAAACGGTAATTTACAAGGAACTGCTTAGCAGAATTTAAAATGCTGTCTTCAAACTTAAAATCTTAGTAACGATTTTTTATGATATTTGTGTTTTATATATGTATTGTAAAAAAACTTAAAAATTAAGAAATAAAATAAATAAAGCGACAATGATAACATTTAACCCCGATGTTTCCCTGGGGCTAAATGAGACCCTTAGCTTGCCTTAATTGGCAAGCTGAGGTCAGTTAAATAATAATATAATAACAGTAGTACAAGGGGCGGTCTTATCGCCTTAAGCGATTTCTTAATGGATGAGGGGTAAGAAGGTTTTACTTTTACTAAATCCTAGTCTGCCAACCCGCACTTGGCCAGCGTGGCAGACTATGGCCTAACCCTTCTCATAATGAGAAGATGGCCCGTCCCCAGCAGTGGGACAGTTTGTACAAACAGGGCTAATAAAAAAAAAACCTTGACGGTTGTAAACTTTTTAAAGAAACCTCTCTTCACCCGCTCGTTTATCTTTTTGTCAAGAATGAGATTTGTCATTGAATGTCAAAGGCTTCGTCTTCGAAGATTACAAGATGTGCAGATGTTTATACTATAATAATTCTTAACATTTGACACTTTTGCAAAGAAAAACGTGTCGATGGTACTCTTCCATTCTATAATCTGACGCTCTTCACTGAGGAATACAATGAAAATTTTCATTTTTAGATATTATTCAAAAAGTAATAAAGCAATGTCTATAAAATAATTATGGGACCAACTTGGGAGCATTCTCTATTATGTCAATTCAAGAAACACAAAAATTGGTTCACGAATGACGGAGTACTTAATCGGTGAACAAACATACAAAAAAAAATATGCGGATCGAATCGGTCGAGCCATTTAGGCTGTAGGCGATCATATAGAAACGTACATACACGCACCCTTACATTCATACTAACATATTATGTACACTCGAAAAACAGCCCTCCTTCTTACGCAGTTGAGTAAAAAGAGTGATTATTTACCCGACTGCGCTGGAAGGAGAATTATGTTATTATGGGTGATGTGTCCTTAGATTCGTATTTAGTTTCCAAACGTCAAAGACTATTTATGTATATAGGTACATATATATTTAATAATACAACTCTTGCAAAAAATTAATTGCACTTTTTCGTAAGTTTCAATGAACTATTTTGTAACAAATGAAATCAGTTGGTTTTAAAACTATCACAAGGATGTTCATTTAAATACAAATTACAAATAGTTTAGATTTGTGCATACTTTTTCGTGAAAATTATACACCATGTTATAGCCAACCACCATGTTATACCAAGCGCAATGCAAACGTAACTACTTTCGAATTATCACGTTATGCAGTCGGGTATTTTGTTTTACCTTAATATAGATTGTTTTTCTTTATCTGGTTAATTTTACTATTTGTTTTCTATCATTATTTTAATTATATTGTAATTTTTTTCCGAATAAATTTATAAATGCCGGATATTTATCACATCTCTATTAAGGTCCCGTAAACTCTAATTATAAATTTGAGTACCTTTGTTACTAAGTGGTTCAGTAATTAACATAAATTTTCGTTTTACAATGAACCGTTTTTATACTATCTATAAAAAGGGTTAATTTTTGAAAAGCATAATTCATTGTTAAAAGAGAATTCTGCTTTATGAGGTAATGTTTAAAATTATCTCGTCTCTGAGATTGCTTGCTATTCTTGATTGAGAAAACCCTTTATAGCTATAATGTTTTTGACACTGAATTTGTTATTCATTTCACCCCTACTGAACCTGATTTTTTCGTATTACTAATTTAATTTATATTTTTATTTTACTATTTACTTTTTTACGGTTCCGTAGTATTTACGAGGAATCCTTATAAATAAATAAATAAATATTTGTGGACATTTTACACAACACCATCTAGCCCAAACTAAGCAAAGCTTGTACTATGGAACTAGATGGCTGATAGAATACACATATACTTCTATTTTTGTAAATAAATACATATGAAACATAGAAACACCCAGACACAGGACAAACATCCATGCTCATCACACAAATGTTAGCCCTGGGTGGGGATCGAACCCACAACCTTTCAGTTCAGCAGGTAGACGTAGACACACTACCAACTGAGCCACAAGGCCAGTCAAATATGCGTAAATATAATTTTGACATATGCGTATGTATGTCTGCATGTTTGAAAGTTAAAAAAGGTTTTCCTATAAAATTAAAATTTTCAAGATAACACATTATTGAAGCCAAGAGGCGACATGTCATCTAGTTGTAGTCAGTGATTTTGAACATTGTAAAGTATTTGAAACTTCAGGTCTTACAATTATATAAAATACAAATATACGTCAAAACTTATCTATTTACAATTAATAACAATCGTATCGTACTTCCACAAACCTTATTTTATTAAATTTAAAGTCCTATCTTTGACATCGATGTATATTTTGGAAATTTGTAAATTTGTTAGAAAATATCCTGAATTATTTAAAAAAGTTGCTGATAAATCGCGAATTCCTAGACCTCAACATAAGCATAAGCTCCTTATACCTAAGTCTAACCTAGTAATCCATAGTACTAGCCCTAACTCAATGGCAGTAAAAATATATAACGCGTTGCCAAATAAATTGAATGATCTGGAAACAGAAGACATTTTTATATTGAATCTCAAAGCCTTTTTAGAAGCCAATTGCTACTACAATTTAAATTATTTTTTTAAGGATAAGTTTAGCGATCTAAAATAGAACGTTCCGAGTCAAATGTTGCCATGCCCTTACAGGGCCATATGTACTTCTGAACCAATGACATGTATTATTTATAAGACCTGCATGTATTTACATTTATGTTGCAAATAAACTATTGACTATTGACTATAATCACATCACGAAAACCTAAGAAACCAATTTAAATACAAAAATAAATTATTATCAAGGCGAAATAGAATTTAAAATTTAAATAGAAAGTACGAAAATGTACTTTTATAAGCTTCACTGTATGTATGTATATAACGTAATATTTAAACATGATTTTCACCCACTTCAAAACAGTGGATTAAGAGACTGTAGTTCAACCATCTTCTTTCTCGCTCGCATACCTATACGAGTACTAACATTTTTGAAAATATAAAATCACTAAATGCACTTCTGCGTGCATAGGGAACATCATCATCATCTCAGCCACAAGAAGTCCACTGCTGGACATAGCCCTCCCCATGGATTTCCAAAAAAACCCGTTGGAAGCGGCTTGCATCCAGCGTCTTCCTACTGATGATGGTGTATGATAGCATAGGTAACTTTCTGCTCGCATAGGGAACGTTTTGCTTAAAAGTAATAGGTGGTAGTAATTATTATTATTAATATTGACTGGCCTTGTACCTCAGTTGGTAGTATGTCTGCTTGCTGAGCTGTACGATCCCCACCCAGGGCAAACATTTATGTGATGAGCATGGATGTTTATTCTGTGTCTGGGACTCTGGGTGTTTCTATGTATCATAATTATGTATTATATTTACAAAAAAAATATAAGTTTTCTATCTATTACCCATCTCGTTCCATAGTACAAGCTTTGCTTAGTTTGGGCTAGGTGGTATTGTGTGAAATGTCCACAAATATTTATTTATTTATATTTTCATACAAAAAGACAAGCGTCCATGGTCACAGGTGAGACTAGATGGTCTCACTTTTGACCACGGACGTTGCAAAATGTACGAAACTTCAGGTCATAAAATATATGCGTTAAAAAATATATTTTTATTCAAGTTAATTTGTATACATGAAAATTATTTTTACAAATTATCAACTTAAAAACAGACAACCATACGATGGAGTGAAGTATAGAAAACGTAAAAATTACATTTATGAATGAAAAATAACTTTGACCCAAAGGTTTTTTTGTCGAAAATTTGTCATTGGTCTTATATGGTGTGGTCCGGTCTTTAATTTTTGTTTTATTGCTTTATTTTATTTAGTTTTATAATTATTGTTTTATAGTTAATGTTACAATATCTTCAAAAATGTTTGTATGCGCGAGCAAAATAGATGACGCATCGTCCATTTTGCTCGCGCAACCATCGCGATGGTTGAACTACAGTCTCTCTAATTAAAACTTTTCACACTTATCAAGAACCAATGACAATACAAATTGAATAAAATATCTTAAGTATGTTTTTGTTTTTTAATTTTTAAACTGTGATTTTTTCATTGTAAGCTATTGCTTATTAACTAAATTAATTTACAAAAACTCTACATATATCTTAAATAAGACCAAATTCTTGGCAACTATTTATAATACCTTCAAGCCTCTGTTTCAAAAGAGCTATCGATGCTGAACCGGTTATAACACTGTTACCATCTTTTAAAAAATCTTTATTTTCTGTGTCCATGGCATTTTGCATTTTAGAAGCTTCTTCAGTATTCATGGAATGTAAATTAGCTGAGAAAATAGAAATCCCAAAGGCAAATCTCCCGTATCTTTTCATATCTGCGTCTAGCTGGTCTTTTGGGTAGACAAAGCTTGTTTTCAAGCCGTAGTTTGATAGAGACTTATCTAATTCGTTATGGTAATAGTCGACCCAGTCGTAGAAATGTTTTTTTCTCGTCTCGTGCTCCGTACAGTTTAAAATCAAGCTGAGAATATCTTTTACTGGGTTAGCTGCTCTAGAGTTCTGGTAGTCGATCATGACAGAATCTGTGACACTATCCCCCTGAAAAAGTTTAATATAAAAATATATAAAGACCAAAAAAATTGGTTGTCTGTAAAGTCGGTTTACGGACGATAGTTTAACGTGACAACATACGTCCGCGCGCGAGCTTCGAGGAATGATAATTGAAGCGACGCGGAGTCGCGGACGCTCAGGCGCGGCGCACACCCGGCCTTTTCCTCAGCCACCGCAAAATTAAGATTTGTGACAACGTAAAAGACAACCAAGTTTATTGTTATATAGATGAATATACTGGTGCTTTGAAATACATTTGACACAATTTCATAATGATATTATAATAGCTAATTTTGTTACCTTTACACGCACAAACGGATGAACCGATCGTTATGCAAATTAGTATAGAGATAGCTTTGGACCTGGGGCCCAATTCAGTTATTCAAGACCGCTCCATAGCCGAACCATATGTGGAGCGTTTCCCGTCGGCCGCCATAGTTTTTTTTTATTCAGTCACTTTTATGTCATACAATTGACACATTTGATAAATCGTAACACGGCCTTCCCTCGTTACTAAATCAAAAAAAGATAGCAGCCGACAGGAAATGCTTCGCACAAGGTTCAGTTACGAATCGGTTTTGAATAACTGAATTGCCCCCCTGAAGACGGACGTAAGCTACTTATCATCATCATAATCATCGCCGATTTTCACAACCACGCGAGTGAAATCACGGAACGCAGCCAGTCTATAAATCGGGGATTATTGATGATCTATATTTTTAGCTATTTCCCTAGAATAATTTCAAAGAATCCCCCCAGTTACAAATACTGTGATCAGCTCCATACAAACGGATTTATTTTTACTAGACTACAAGGAGCGTAACATAACGGGACAATGAGTCATACTTTTTCGTGCATGCAGTCGGCGTTCATCGATCACAAAATTTCTAAGTTATTTTAACATAACATTTTGTGTTTCTTTAAGCTAAGATAGCAACCTCTTTGAATCGAACTATTTGTTTTCATTTTATGAAGGTATTGTACAAAAAGGTTAAAAATGTTTTGTATTGAAAATGTAGAGCTCCGTCGTGTTCGAATTTTGAAAATTACTTTCCACCCTAGGGAGCAAAATGAACGTTTCCACGCCAGTATTGGCCTTGGAAACCTAACTTGATGCGCTAGTAAGATGAAAACATAATGACGTTCGAGCAATGATTTTCCATCACGGTTAAAACAAAATTCACGAATATAGTGTTCTGGGTTGACCGATACTCATACCTACCAACAATTACGAACTTGAAAGATTTTGATATAAAGACTCTATGTTGCCGTGGTAAAGTCTAATTTAGATTTCTAGAAGTCTAGACTCTAGAGACGTCTATTTGTCTATTTATAATTTGTCTATTTTTTTAAATCGAAATTATTTTGATCTAATTAGACCTAATTGAGCTCGGACGTTTTCGGGAACGCTATATTCCGTTGATACTTTATCCAACGTTCAACTAATAAAACTGACAGATAAACTCTTTATTGTACATGTACACCATTGAACAAATACAATATTACAGAACAACTTACAAAACTAGTTTGACAACAGGCGCCCTTATCGCTAAAAGCGATTTTATTCAGGCAACCGTATTATGAAGATTAATTGATAGAATAGGTAAATTGATTTAAGAATTTAAACCAAAGACTTCAAAACATTCCCAATAACTGAAACGAGAGCAGTTTTATAACAAAAAAAAAATTTTAATCAAACTAGACATCTATCAAAGTAAATACGGACTTTCAACTTTTTGAGTTCCATTATTTTTAATACTATAAAAAAAATCCCCTTTTTTGTAATCGCTTAAAAATATTCATACCCAAAAAGAGTACGAGGATTTTGAAATAAATGAAAATAAACTTACGTCGAATTTAAATAATATGTTGTTGATCCAAACGTCTCCTTGCTGTATGATCGAATGTTTACTATGTTTTTCATATTCTGCAATTTTATTAATATCCTTTAAGGATCTCAACACAGCTCCATCAATAAGTTTTTTATGATCATTGCTATCTACAATTTTACTACAATTGTTTTCGACATGTTTCAAGAATAACAAAATTTCTTCTTGACTGTTGTCTAATGTCATCGTAATAAATAAACTGTTCTTATATTCTTCAAATAATTTTGGCTCTTTGTATCTCAAAGTGTAAGATAACGAGTGAAGTAATGCAAAATTTCTTAACACAGATTTCACACAATTATCACTTATTGGTTTTAATCTATCTACCATTATGAAATTAGAATTGTTTAAATCTTCTAATAGTATCACTTCATTTGGAGCGTCGTCTGAAGAACCATAGCATGCGGCGTATCTGAATCTTTCTTCTGGCGGTACCTCAGCTGATATTTCAAGCTGAGTGAATTTTGGAAGTATTTTTGTATACATTGTGTGTTCATTTCGAAATAAATATTCAATATTAGCCATCTTTCTCATTGCCTCGTCAGCTGGCGCTATTTTCGCTATCATTTTAAATGAGTTTCCTTTACCATCTTCAATAAGGATTCTCTTCACGTTCGCAATATAGTTGTCTCCTGCTTTACCAACTGGTTGTATAATGACATTATTGTTCGTATATCCTCTTTCTTCAATTACTTGTCTAATATATTTTAATTGCTGATCATTTATTTGAGTGAGATCACCTTCGAATTTAAGGCCTGCCATTATTTCAGAATTACAAGTACAACTGTGTCTTGAGAGCTATTACTGTTTGTTTATATAGGTAGTTTCTTTATCACTACTTTGATAATACATATTATTATCGGTTTGCTACAATTAAGACGTAAGTATAATTTTATCATAGTTTCACTAACAACTAACTTTCTCAAAACATATATGTTTCACCTTGATTTTTTTATATTATTAAATACCAGCAATAATTTATGAAAATGCGTTATACAATGTATTATGTAAGAGTGAAATACTACGAGTACCTATTGACTAATTGATTTCTCCAAAGCACATGAGCTGAAGCTAAAATTTTGTAGTATGTAAGTTTCATATAAGGTAAAAAGATTAGCTTAGACCGAATTATGTGAAAGAGACAAATTAAGAGGTTGAAACGGAGGTTCCTATGAAAGTTCCATTAATTCTGATGTTTAATATAGTATTGAAGTTACTAAATAAATATGAATAGATACTGTTATAATATTTTCTAATTCATTCTGATTCTGATCCGAGAATTCAATACGAATCGAGACTCACCGAGGCTTCCGTACTCCTATGCATGATACAATACATGAACATGAACACTGATACCATGACTAATTACTCAACAAAATGTGCTTTACTTTGGCTTTACTTATATTATGTATATAAGTACGTAGTACATGTTTAGTATTGTAACTTGACATATTTTCTACAGTAGAAATAGATAACTCTTTATTTAAAGACCACATTTTACAAACATATTTAAAAAAATAGTCTAAAATGTTCGTTCATATACAATAACAAGATTAAATAAGTATATAAGTGTTATAGACCTATTTTCTTTATCCAAACAAATTTTAACACGTATATTTTAAATGATGACATCAACTGTCAAGGAAACGTTCAGTGGTCATTCTTTGTTTCTTTTTGACGTGTTAACGTCTTATGAATCGATGAACGCCAGCTGTACGAAAAAGTGCTACGTTCCGCCTGAGCCGAGCGTGCAAGCGAGAGCGCGGAACAAGCGATAGAGAGGCACGATTGGCCTAAGCGTTCGGCTTGTGACGCATCGTTATCACGTAAAATTATCGTCCGTAAACCGACTTACAGACAACCATTTTTTTTGTGAAACTAACAATGAGGCAGAATATTTTCCCATTTTTAGGGTTCCGTACCTCAAAAGAAAAATACGGAATCCTTATAGGATCACTTTGTTGTCCGTCTGTCCGGGTGTCAAGACCTTTATCTCGGGAACGCGTAAAGGTATCGTATTGAAGTTAAAACCTTATACGCAGATACAGAGTCTCTTGGTTCAGAAAGAAAAATAAAACTTCTCAGTTTTCGTAAAAAACAGTAACAGCCGAGTATGTCGTAATAACGCAAGTTTCGACACTCACAAGGGAATCAAAACCTATGGGGTACTTTCCGTTGACCTAGAACTATTAAATTTGGCAAGAAGCATTGTGTTAGAGTAGGAAAAAATATAGGAAAAAATCCGAAAACTGGACATTTTTAATTTACACACAACAAAATAGTGTCTTTATGCAAGGAATGAGGGTCCAAATTTTAAAGTTCTTTAACCGTATCATGTGGGGTATCATATGAAAGAGCTTCATTAGAATAAGCTAAAACAGGTTTTTAAATATTTTTACGATGTATATTTTTCGGTTTATGAAGATAAAAAAATGATTTCCCCCTTTTATCTACTAGTTTGTACGGAACCCTCGGTGGGCGAGTCTGACTCGCACTTGTCCGGTTTTTTTAATAAAACTGGACACATAGCTAATGTTGCTTTAGGGAATCGTCGTACCATGAATAGTGACTGGTACACGACCATTTGTTTGCCGGACATTATTGACGAACTCCGTAAAAATAACCGTAAACGCCGTATCATCTTGAACCACGACAATGCTAGTTCCCACACGGCCAGACAAACGAATTTATGAAGGCGAAAAACGTAAAACTTAAGAGCTATCATACAGTCCCGACCTGGAACCTTGTGACTTTTTTCTGATCTCAAAAATTAAGAACCAATTACGCGGTCAACGATTTTCATCACTAGAAGAGGCTGTCGAAGAGTATGAAAATCACGTTTCTGAGGTCACCACGGAGGAGTGGCACAAAAGGTTTCAAAATTGGTTTAATCGAACGAAAAGGTGCATTTATGCAAAGGGAGAATATTTTGAGAAACAATAAATTCATTTTTGACCTTTAATAGTATTTTTTAACACGCTTTTATTAGGTCGACCTTTAAGTAACTAACTATGTAATGAAATCTAAGGTAACTAATTTAACCATCTTCCAAGGATCGTAGCGTCATGAAAATTGGCAGCTGTATGTAGTTCTGATGACAATACAATAATATGGTACTGTCGAACTGATCTGACGATGGAGCCGGGGTTCGACCTGTGTGTAATGAAATCTAAGGTAACTAATTTAACCATCATCCAAGGATCGTAGCGTCATGAAAATTGGCAGCTGTATGTAATTCTGATGACAATACAATAATATGGTACTGTCGAACTGATCTGATGATGGAGCCGGAAGATATGAACTAGAACATGTGATGTGTGTGTGATATGTTCTTCATGATGGAACATCGTATCATAGCTGTGTTTGGATTTGTTAGAAAAGTCTTGTAATGAACTTTGACCACAATAATTTGTAGCGTGTTTTTTAGTTTTTAAACTGTAATTTATTTCTTATTCATTCCGGAAACTTTTAGTGCGCCCCACGTATACCTATCGATACAGTATCATTTATCACGAGGTAGTAACAATAGGTGGTGTAAGTCACAGGTTTGTTAGTATCAATTCTCTATTATGGCTAATAAAAATGAAACATTGATAAAAATAAATATCCTGTTACACGATAATAATAAAATTACTGAATTTGTAATTTCAGTTCTTAGTAACTTAGTTATCAGACGATATCTTGATTGATTGGCAGCTTTATTTAAAAAAATACATTAATATGTATTATATTATTACAATAATATGATTGTCAGGATTATTACAACGGGAAATATGAGTTTCTTCTTATCATATTATTGTTTATGATATGCAAAAAAGCATCTCGGCGCATATACAAAGAAATAAATAATATTTACAATGACGGATGCTTTCAAATTTTGACGTGTGGTACGAAAATGTGTGTATCATACACACATTTTAACACATTTTTATTTATTAAAATTTCTTGAATATTGGTCTATATGCTATTGTTTGATGCTCACTACATTAGACGATGAAGTCTTTCAAACTCTGGACATGAATGTCTGGAGCAGCAGCACAAATCTGTCGCCTCCGCCGCTCCTCCAGGATCCGTTGTAAGCGGCAATTGAATATCAAAGCTCCTGCATCTACTTCACCGCCACCGCCTCCGCAGTTATCGGATACATTTCAGAAACAGTATGACTTAGTAACATGTAATCAGTGTTCTGACGGTAGGCAGGTTAAGAACGTCACGGCTTTAATATTCATATAGGGAAATTTCACAATAGTAATCACTTGTCTGGCCATATCACAAATGATTCTTCCCTGTCTCGTTCTTCAGTTTCGGCTACTTCGATATCTCTTTTGACAAAAATTCAAAAGTAAAATAACTTGTTCGTCTGTGTGTCGAAACAGTAATAGTAACTAAGTCCGTTGAGTCTGTATATAATGTAATACTGTAATACTTGTCCGTTGAGTATACTGTATATACTTACTTGTCCGTTGAGTCTGTATAACTCGGGCTAATTGTGAAGTGTTTCCAAAACTGTCCACCAAATCAAAGCATAATAGACGCGACAAAAAAATATTAACACATAGAGCAAAAACACAATTGTTTAGAAAAATCATATTTGGAATGGGTCCAATTGTATACAATAAGATACCTTTAGGTCTAAGAAATTTTACAACTACTTTATTTAAAAAGAAATTTAAAGCTATGCTGGTAGATAAATGCTACTATGATATTACTGAATATAAAAAAAAAAACAGCCAAGTGCGAGTTGAACTCGCGCACGAAGGGTTCCGTACCATTATATATAAAAACTGCAAAAAATCACGTTTGTTGTATGGGAGGGCTGGCCCCTTTAATATTTACTTTATTGTTATTTAATTATTTTTTTTGAAAGGTAATATACAAGTAAATATTCTGTGAAAATTTGAAGCTGTTACCGTTTTTAATATTGAGCAAAAAAATACGAAAAAAACACGTTTATTGTATGGGACCCTTAATTATTATTTTTTTAATTTTTATTATTTGTTGTTATAGCGGCAACGGAAATACATCATTTGTGAAAATTTCAGCTTTCTAGCTATCACGGTTTATGAGATACAGCCTGGAGACAGACAGACAGACAGACAGCGAAGTCTTAGTAATAGGATCCCGTTTTTACCCTTTGGGTACGGAACCCTAAAAACGACTGTTCCTTATGAAAAAATATTTGAATGTAGGTAGTAATTTTATTGTGACATAAAAATGTTATGGTTAAAAATATGTATTTAGTAAATAATTGTATGACATATAAATTAAATATTAATAATAATATTGTACATTATAAAATTTTAATAGCGCGCCACTGATTTGTACGCCTCATCAGGCATAACATGAAGGTCTATAAAACAAATAATATCAAGTGCATGCTACTCATGTTTGATACAAATAAATTTACTTTTGATCTTGGAATTTTCAAGGCTAGAGTGAATAGATATCTTCTAGATCGACGAGCTCCATCCTCGGCCACACCGTTGCTTAACATCAGGCGAGTTTGTGGTCAATCGTAGGTCTATCTTCTATAAAAAAAAAAAAAAAAAAAACAAGACGAGAAGAAAATTTAAGGAAATAATTTATTACAATTTTTAATTTGGAAATGTGTTTTAACCTATTTATTTACCATTTTATTTTAATTTATAGAAAACTTAACTCTCATATGTACGATGAAAAATAACCTAATGCTTAGGAAATAAAATTCCTTAGATTTTCTTTTATGTTTGTACCCAGGCAAGATATCTATTTTAACTAAAACTAATGTTTGCGACAATTTAAGATTATTTTTTATTTCTACAGCAAGAAGCACAAAAAAGCGACATCGTTACATGGTTGATATTCCGAAAACCCGTACGAAGCACTTTGGCTCCACTTTCATTGTGCGTACCGCCAAAATGTGGAATTCGCTTCCTGCTTTGGGACTTTTCGAATAGATATAATCTAGTTGTCTTGAAATCGCGAGTGAATAGGTTTCTTCTAGGCAAGCGCGCTCCATCGTAGACCGTAACTGTCGCTTAATACCAGATGAGTTGACAGTAAAGCATAAGCCTATTTTCGATAAAAAAATATATATTTATCAATGCATTATCATCTTAATCTATTTTTAATAATGCAGTTTATTACTTAGATAAGCCTATAAATCCAAGTTTAATAATGAAACTCTTCTAGACACATATATATACGTATTGAAATGTATTGTTAATACCATAGATGAAGAATGTTTCGCTACGCTCAATAGATGAAGAATATAGTGTTTGATACAGTGTCCACTATTTGTTGCCAAAAATATATGGAAATATAAAGACAGTGGTTATAAAATACATATTATGTCTTTTGTCCATATTTTTTTGTGTGTTTTAACCCATCACTAGTTAGGTGGCAATTGACATAAACTAATTTTATTCATTAAATTATAACGCATTTTACAGAATTCATTTTTCTTCACGTGACTAAACGTTGACGCAATATATAAACATCACTACTATCGTTATACTATGGTGTCAATAAATTATTTTTGTATTGTATTGTATAATACAAAAATAAATTTTTTTTTTTTTTTTATTTTTTTTTTTTTAATTATTATTTTTTTTTGTTTTGTTCTGCTCCGCACTAGATTGCTATACCCTATTAGGGTGATTATGTATGTACCTATGCTATGTATGTAATTGTAATGCAATGTAAAAAAAAAAAAAAAAAAAAAAAAAAAAAAACGAAGAGTAGGAATGAAGCGGACACGTTTTACACAGCGGAATAGCGACAAGCAAAGTTTATGGCTCCTTCCAGTGATCCAACTTCCTTGGTTAATATTCAGATTGATGTGTTAACATAAAATAATCATTTATCATAGATTGTGATAAACATTGTGATCACACACAATATGTTGTTAGCTGAGTTAGCTAGAAGCAAAAATATATTTAAATTTTAAATTTACCACCGCACGCGTGTCTTTGACCCTTAAATTATATTTAAACCAAAATTGTACAGCGTTCGTCAAAATAAACTAAACTCGTTTTACCATAAATTTGCATTTTACTTTCAACCTAATTTGCGATTTACTTATTTATTTTGAAAATATGAATAATGTAATAATTTTTTATAATAAATGTCTTTAAAATTGTGATGTGAGTAACGACTAAGTTAGCTTAGACAAATGTTCAGATGAAAATTACATGATTATCAATATTATGAATTGAACAATTAATTTGAATAATAAATTAATTTTAATGCAAATACAGCATGAATTTTGATACGAAAACGATATTTATCAAGATTTGTGGTAGCTATAATTATTACAAATACAAATTACATTAAACTTGGACATAAGATTGTTGGTCCAAGCATCTCCTTTTTGTATGATCACATGCTTACTGAGTTTCCCATAGTATGCCATTTTACTTATATCTTCTAATATAGCTCCGTTAATAGCTTTTTATTAGTATCACTACCTACAAGTTCACTGACATTATATTCAACTTGCTTGAAATATGCCTGCAATTCTTCTTAACTACTTGGAACAGCCCATGCATCAAATAAATTATTTTTGTAATCTTCAAATAATTTTGATGCCTTATATTTTAATACATAGGATAAAGAGTGGAGTAGGACAATATTTCTTACTAAGGATTTCATACATTTGAACTTATTGGTTTTAAATCTATCTAGCATTATATAAAAGTAATTTAAAAAAATTAAACCGACTTCAAATTGAAAAGATAGAAATAACACGAAGAAAATCAATACTAAGCGTAAAAAAAGAATTTTTGAAATACGACTTCTAGTTTCTGCGTAATGCGTGGACAAACATACATACACATATGAAATTTGGCACACATGTTTAGAAGCTGGTATAAACTAACATATACAAAAATTTTGCAATTCTGACAATATTAAAAACATACAGGTCGAATTGATAACCTCCTTTTTTTTGAAGTCGGTACAAACCGGATTCATTTATATCTTCTGAGAGAATAATTTCATGTGATAACTTCTTGTGATAATCCATATAAAGTAGCGTATCTTAATCTGTCTTCTGGTGGGACATCAGCTGCTATTTCAAGTTGAGTCATTTTCGGAAGTACTTTGTACTTCGAAAGTACACAACGAAGTAAAGAAGTACAGTATGTGTTCTTTCTGAATAAATATTCAGTGTTTGCCATATTTCTTACTGACTCGTGTCCAATGTGTCCATGCGCTACTTTAGCCACCATTTTAAAAGTGCCTCCTTTACCATCATCGATAATGATTATTTTCACAATTGAATTATAGTAATCTCCTGGTTGACCAACTTGTTCATTTACAACTTTTTTATTTGTATATCCTCGTTCTATTATAATATGTTTGATATAGTTTAATTGATTGTCACACGAATTATATTAAATTATCGTTTTATGATATTTTGTATTATCAAAACCAAGATAACATATCGGCATTATTATCTTCTGTAATCACATTGATATGGAGTATTGCATGAGCATGATTGATTGACCGTTTTATAAATTTTAGCCTTGCTTGTGGTCTGGTGAGTCATTTGCTGGAAAAATACAGTCCCGTATATTTTGAGCACCAATATTATTATAATAATTAAAAATGCTCGAAGCTGCTATTAAACTCAGAAACCGTGACACCGAGTTTGTTTTTGTATCTTTCTTAGAATATTTCACTTATATATTTTTTCCGAGGTGATAATTTAAATAATTATCATATCAGTAACCACTTTACGGTATATAGAATTAAAGTTTAATGATCATACAGTTAATCCTGCTATATTGGTAAGGTTTTATTAAGCTGGGTGCACACATCACAAGGCATGCAGCACAAATGTCAAACACGCCTCGGTACATGGACTGGGTGCTCGCTGTGGGTATTCGCGTACAAAACGAATACAGTACGCGCCATGAAAAAAGGGACATCCTATCCCATCCCATTCCATCCTATGTGACACCTCCGTGGCCAAAATGGTAAAGGCACCCATCGGGATAGTGCGGGTTCAAGTCCCGTCGGTCGTGTTTAATTTTTGAACTGTTTATAAATTTGAAGAATAAACTCGACAAATGGCAAATGTGGAAGCATGATGCCAAAATCAAGGAAAAAAAAAATTAAGAAAAAATGTGTCAGTTTTAGTTTTACTGATAGCCGATGTACGTACCTGTATCACTTCCATGAAAGCATGACTCATTGTCACGTTCCGCTTGAGCCGAGCGTGCAAGCGAGAGCGCGGAACAAGCGATAGAGAGACCTAAATGTCGATCGGCCTAAATGTTCGGCTTGTGACGCATCGTTATCATGTAAAATTATCGTCCGTAAACCGACTTTACAGATTTTTTTTAAACATTGATTTGCCACCAATAAAAAATATTAAATTAAAGCTCAATACAATTATTTCATTGTAGAAATGTATTCTTTTCGACCTTATTATGTAAAAATACTTTGGTATGAAAATCGTACCACCGACAGAAATAAACGTGAAAAAAATCTACGTACCACAACACTTCATAGTCGCTTTCCAAAATAGTAAAAATGGTATTTCAAAATTATAATGAGACAACATTTTTTAACTAAACTTACCTTATTTTTAACTTAACTTTTAGTATTTTACTAACATTTTTTCTTTTTTTTTAAATTTCATGTAATTTTATTGTTGTTTCATAATAGCTTCTATATTTTTAATTATCAATAATGTGATTTCGCCGATGATCCTCTTAGTAAAATATAAAAATACTTCTCAAATATTTCTCGAACATCCCATGGTCCTGAACAAACTGCTTATGGGCTCTTCCCCGCATCTGTGCCTCGGGGCAAGCTTCCGTTATAGAGGTACCTACCTACGCCTTTATATCTCTAAACGGACTGGAAATGAAAATTGAAGAGTCTTTATCTTTATTTTATTACCCGATTGCCCAAGAAGGGTACTGTTTCACTAGTTGTGTTTAGCGTGTACAGTTGTGCACCAGAAAATTTCACATTTATGAAAAATATTTCTTAGTTAAACTTCACAAAGAATAAATAATACTTAAGATTTTGTTTTAGAGATTTACTATATATAACATTTGTATTATTAATAACTAGCTGCGTCTCGCGGTTTCATCCGTGTGGTGATAAAAAGCGGTGATGATGATGAAAATGATAAAATCTAGGCTATGTACTTCTCCAGGGCCTCAAGGCTGCTAAGTGAACACTTGCCGCTTGCCGCTTGCCGCTCGCTGACACGATTCAAAGATAATTTTGACGAATTGCTGGGGGGCAATTCAGTTATTCAAAACCGATCCGTAGCTGAACCTTTTGCGAAGCATTTTCTGTCGGCTGCTATCATTTTTTGATTTAGAAACGAGCGAAGGACGTGTAACGTTTCATCAAATGTGTCAATTGTATGACATAAAAGTGACTGAATCAAAATAACTATGGCGGCCGACGGGAAACGCTCCACATATGGTTCGGCTATGGAGCGGTCTTGAATAACTGAATTGGGCCCCTGGTCTATTACTATACAAATAGACTAACAATTTGTCAAAATTGTCTTTGAAACGTGTCAGCGAGCGGCGAGAGTGTGATGTTCACTTAGCAGCCTTGAGGTCCGGATACTAAAAAATCTCTGTGCTAAATTTCTTACCGATTGGTTCAGCCTTGAAAGGTAACAAATTAACAAAGAGACTAGCTTTTATAATGTTAGTAAGGATCTCTAAACATTGATACAAGTAATTTAATCGAGTACCTAATGCCTAACTCCTCGGCAGCAAGGCGCCGCGCAAACAAATACTCCCTGTATTTTATTTCAACAACACATTCAATTACCAGCACAATGAGCACCAGAAGTTAAGTTAGCTGGTAATATTTAAAATTTGTATTATTCATTACTTCTTTAAATACATTCAAATTTTTTTTTAACAGAGACCATTTTTGGTATTAAATATTCTTTATAAACTACCTACTAAAGCATCTTTCTGTGCATTATTTATTTGAAGTACTTGTAAACTTTATGAAACAATACTTTGGATTAAACTTTTTGTGGAACATCGACGACAGAAGTTGGCGTTGTAATTTTTGAGCATAAATAATTTAAAAAATCGCTCCTCGAGAACTTCCTGTTTAATAACTTTGTCAAGTGTGTTCAGACTAAACTTTTCAGTTGGAAACTCGTTATTGCCTTAATAATCTCTGGATCATGTATTACTAACGCTACATAAGTACTACACCTGATGGTGGAGAGTTATTGACTAAACCTGATGGTGGATTTTCCTTTATTTTAACTTTTTCCATCTCTGTCTCTGTCTGCCTGAGCCCTACAATCTTGGAATTTTCTAGGCTAGAGTGAATAGATATCTTCTAGATCGACGAACTCCATCCTCAGCCACACCGTCGCTTAACATCAGGCGAGTTGGTGATTAATCGTAGATCTATCTTATATAAGTAAATAAAATAAAAAATAAGAAAAATTTAGCATGCACTAATTGAGCGCTGTCGTTAATTAATAATAACTAACAGTTCTGCAAATGTAGACCTCGCAAGTACTTTTTTATGTAGTAGGTGGTTCGTCCCAATCTTCTCTGCACACTACTGTATTCCAACTCGACTATCTTAGCACTTTCTTTTAGAGAGTTCTAGTGGAAATCTGCCGGTTCCATCTTCACATCTTTGTACTCATGTGCAATGGAAGGTATCCAAGACAAAAAAAAAACAAACGAGCCCAAACTCAACTATATTAGCACTTTCCATTAGAAAGTTCCAGTCCCTAATCCCGGTTCCATCATCAGATTAGCTTCATGTTATAATAATATTGCATTATAATTTAATTGACAAAATGCATGCGTAATTTTAGCTCAATCGGGAACCGGAATGTAGGTCAAATTTAATTTGCAACACATCACACATCCAGACAGACACTGGGACAGATGAAATTAAATAACAGCTTGTAATAATTGCTTTTTAATGAAAAGACAAATAAAATTTTGATAGTTACAAGCGAGTAGCTCGAGTAGCTTATGGGTATCATATACGCAGAAAGCTTACAACGCTCTACGCGTACAGTATAATAGTGGCTTCAGAATGTTGTTGGGGCTGCCGCGATTCTGTAGTGCATCGGGTATGTTCGCAGAAGCAAGAACAGATGGCTTCCAAGCTATTATGAGAAAGAAGGCGCATTCTCTGATGAGCAGAATGCGTGGCAGCAACAATAGCATTCTTAGAGCCATTATTGACAAGCCGGAATGTTCCATCCAAAAATTTGGATCAAACTTAGGTATATTATGTACCTAATACTTTTGACTTTTCTTGCCTGTATACTATTTGACTGTGTTTTTAGGGTTGCGTACCCAAAGGGTAAAAACGGGACCCTATTACTGAGACTCCGCTGTCTGTCCGTCCGTCTGTCACCAGGCTGAATCTCATAAACCGTGAATGTTAGACAGTTGAAATTTTCACAGATGATGTATTTCTGTTGCTCTATAACAACAAATACTTAAAAATAGAATAAAATAAATATTTAAGGGGGCTCCCATACAACAAACGTAATTTTTTGCTCGTTTTTGCTCGATATTGATATCGGCAACAGATAAACGCTTGAAATATTCACTGAATATTGAGTTATATTATTCACTTTAAAAATAAATAATTAAATTAAAATAAAATGAATATTTAAGGGGGGGCTCTCATACAACAAACGTGTTTTTTTGCCATTTTTATAGATAATGGTACGGAACCCTTCGTGCGCGAGTCCAACTCGCACTTGGCTGGTTTTATTTATGTTTTCTTTTTATTGTATCTATATTAATGTATGTAAATTGTTTGTTTAACTGTGTGTAAATTGTTGTAACCTTGCAGCTATGGATTGTGTTATCCGAAATAAAGATTTATTATTTTAAGACTGTCAGACTTGCGATCCCTATGTTCTGGGTTCACATCCAAGGTATACGGTCTTCTCGTCCCGTTCGTTTATACGCATTTGGCCAGAGTGACAGCCTTTAGAAACTGCCTGCTACATTATAACATTTTTGTGCACTTTTATTAAACTTCATTCTGAATTAGAGGCCACATATCATCATCATCATCTCAGCCATAAGAAGTCCACTGTTGGACATAGGCCTCCCCCATGGATTTCCAAAAAGACCGATTGGAAGCGGCTTGCATCCAGCGTCTTCCCGCCACTTGTATGAGGTCGTCTGTCCATCTCGTGGCTGGTCTTCCTACGCTGCGCTTGCCGGTACGTGGTCTCCACTCGAGAACCTTTCGGCCCCATTGGCCATCAGTTCTACGTGCTATGTGCCCTGCCCACTGCCACTTCAACTTGCTAATCCGCTGTGCTATATCGGTGACTTTTGTACGTCTACGTATCTCTTCATTTCTGATTCGATCTCGTAGAGAGACTCCGAGCATAGCCCTCTCCATAGCTCGTTGCGTGACCTTGAGCTTCCTTATAAGGCCCATAGTTAGGGACCACGTTTCAGTGCCGTATGTCATCACTGGTAACACACACTGGTTGTAAACTTTCGACTTGAGGGACTGGGGAATATTGGACGAGAAGACGCTTTTAAGTTTCCCGAACGCTGCCCAGCCAAGTTGGATACGACGATTGACCTCCCTCGTAAAGTTGGACCTGCCTAATCGGACCGTCTGTCCTAGGTAGACGTATTCGTCAACAACTTCAAGAGTGAAGTTCCCCACAGATATTGGGGTGGGCACTACATGGGCGTTCGACATAACCTTCGTTTTGTCCATGTTCATTTTGAGGCCCACCCGTTGGGAAACTCTATTGAGGTCTTCGAGAGGCCACATATGTACCCTCAAAATGCTTGCATTTTAAGATAGAACATGTAGACTTCTAGAATTCAACTAGCTTTTCTGTGTCGTTAATTAACGACGATATAAAGCACTTAGATGTATATAGTTGAACAACTACAGTGTTAATCAGCTGATTACACACAATCGTATAATAGCATTTATCTAGCCCACATGTTCACAATGAATGAACTTATATGGTTCCTAAAAAGGTCCCTAATTCAGCAAACTATAATAAGTTAGACCACGTGTTACCCATACTCCTGATTACAGCTCAATACTTGTACTAGCAAGACAATTATTCAACTAATGTAGTTAAATAAGGTCTCAAAAGATAATTTTTTCAGCATTTCGCAAATATTGATCTCCCACAGCCAGCTATAGAATATTTTGTATGAAAACAGGAAACAATCGAATAACAACAAAAACAACGAGAAAAAAATGAATTTTTGAAACCATTCTGATGTTGTTCAGTGACTATAAAATAGCTCTGAAATTGCCTCAAAATTACCGATGTATATTCAAAAGTAACATCCCGCCATGTTAACCCTAACGAGTATTTCCATTCGATTACAATCAATATAATCGAGACCTTTATCGGTAATCGACAATCGATACCCCCTCACTAACAACTCTTTTTCTTTCAGGTGAAAATCCTCTCGCGATGCAGCGCGGCGGAGCGGCGTTGTGTTCAGAACCACTGCTCACTTTGTTCGTGGTGTTTGTGAGCTGACATATGCTCAGCGCGCAATGGACGCGCGGTACTTCGTAAAAATGTGTGAACCATACTTTGACTGATTTAGTGGTATGTGGATAATCGCTAGTGCTAAATGAAATCATTTGTTGTTTTGGGAGATTGTTCGTGATTAAGGAAACAAAATTGTGGAAAAATACTGTAGTTACATACATTTCATGTTTAATTGATTCTTAAATGAAAATTTGTCTTAGAAATCATTAATATCATCTCAGCTAGTCAAGTCCATGGCTGGATAAGAGGCCTGGACCATGGATTTCTAAAAAGACTTGTTGAAATCGGCTTGCATCCAGCGTCTTCTTGCCACTTGTATGAGGTCGTGTGTCCACCTTGAAGCTGTTCCTCCTACGCTGCGCTATTTTTTTATTTTTTTTTATCAGCCCTGTTTTTACAAATTATTTTCCCACTGCTGGGAACGGGCCATCTTCTCAGGTGAGAAGGGTTAGGTCATAGTCTGCCACGCTGGCCAAGTGCGGGTTGGCAGACTTCACACATCTTCAAGATCATTGAGAACTCTCAGACATGTAGGTTTCCTCACGATGTTTTCCTTCACCGTTTGAAGTTGGCGGCAATCAACAATACGCACATAACTTTGAAAAGACAGAGGTGCGTGCCGTGGGATTCGAACCCAGGACCTGCGGATCGCAAGTCAGACGGTCTCACCACTAGGCTGCTTCGCTGCGCTTGCTCTTAGATAACTTTTCGGCCCATCGGTAAAAAGATATGCCCTGCTCTCTGCCACTTCAACTTCCTAATCTGCTGAGCTAACTTTCGTACATGTATGAATCTCTTCATTTCTGATACGATCTCGCAAGGAGATAAACGTATACCTAAGTATATGTAGTTCTTTGGTCTGGAAATATCTTTTAAAAATATCAATTCTGCTTTAGTAACCACTTCCAAGTATAATTATGATTATTTTGTTTGAAAGTATATATATTAAAGGCGTTTATTTTTGTTGTTAATGTTTTTTTAAGTATTTTATTTTTACATGGGGTCCGTGTGTATTTTGTGTAAAATGTGTGTTTATTCTGTTTTCTTCCATTATTATTGCCTTCTCGATATATCCCCAGTTCTCCAGGTATACGTTCTCGAAATTTGTATGTTAATACTGTTATTTTCTTCAATATCTCTGTATTTGCTCACCCGAGAAAATATCCTTAATTAGGCCGCTGCCTGATCTATATTCTGGATGGTTTACGACACGTCTCGACGCCATTTTTACGAGACCCTTCACGGGACCGACTGAGTTATGACTTTGCGTTGTTTTGTCATCAACACATAATTTTCTGCTGTTATCTATAGAGATCTTTAACGTGTTATCAGTTTGTGTTGACATAAATGTATATTTGATAGGCTGTGTGTATTTCCGCCAGTCGACAGCCTCAAGGGGTTCGTACATACGACTCCACTCGATGTCTACAGCTCTTCTCTGACTACTCACAGTGAAGCATAGAAATGTGAGCTCACACTGTGAGTCACTGTGAGTCGAGTATTTAGGTATGTTATTTCCCAGAAAGTGTACAATGCATCGTCAACGCATGTTATTTTATGGAAGTTGGGACTATTTTGAATTGAGGGGAGGCCGTCAGACTTGCTATCAGCAGGTCCTGGTTTGACGCATTTACCTTTCCATGCCTATGAAACTTTCTATCTAGTTGACTGGACTTGTGGCTCAGTTGGTAGTATGTCTGCCTACTGTGCCGTAGGTCATGGGTTCGATCCCCACCCAGGACAAACATTTTTGTGTGATGAACATGGATGTTTGTTCTGTGTCTGGGTGTTTCTATGTATCATATGTATATATTTACAACAAAAAAAAAGCATATATGTATTCTATCAGCCATCTAGTTCCCTAATACAAGCTTTGCTTGCTTTAGGCTAGCTTTTGCTTTGGAGTTTGGACTAGATGGTGTTGTGTGAAATGTCCACAAATATTTATTTAGTTATATTTTTCGGAACTTTAAAAGCACTATTTCTTTCTACTTTATAGTAGGGCATGCATTTGTGATCTGATAGACAGATCTCTGTATTTTCAAAGTTATGTGCGTATTACCTACATCCTCATTTTTTACATAATTTTTATACAGTAGGTTAGAGATAGGTTTACTCGTATATATAATCCGGATTAAATTTGTTTGACTCTTATTTGTTCGAATCCGTTTCATAGAATTTCCTGAGTCCAGATGTTTTACTTGACACGAGTATCTGATTCCATAAGTTAGCCTCTGTTTCGTTTGCCCGAACAGTTATTAGGTTAGGTTCGTTAGAGTTCCTGTTTTATTATTTCCAGAAACTTTCTTGTTTCAAAAGTTTGGTTATCAAATATATTAATTATCTGGTAAGGTTTGTTTTTATTACACAAATGAACTTTTGTGTTACAAAGATTCGGCTATCAGACGAGTTCTCAAATAATCATTTGTGATTTTGATAGTGTCTTTAAAAAAAAACGTTTTCGGGGAAATAATATCCGGTAATTCACGATTCAGATTACAGATAGATAACCATTTTATACGTATGTACATGTTGATGTATACTATGTATAAAGTGGTTACCCGTAGGTAACCTGTAAATAGGAAAAGAGGTCATTGTATTTGTTTATTATAAACGTAGTATGGAAACATCTCTAAAATCACAAAAACAAATTAAATGTTCAATATTATTTTGTCGGGGTCAATTAACTTTTTCTATGGTACATCTTATTTTTTTCTTAATGTCTATAGTAAATTTGTGTTATAAATATGAGTATAATGACCTCGATCAAGTTAATACAAGGTACCCCTATCAATGATATATTTATCGTTCTGGGGGTAATTACGGTTGCCTGGAAGAGATCGCTTTTAGCGATAAGGCCGCCTTTTGTTGCACTAGTCTATTTAAGTTCTTTGTTATTACTTTTAAGGTGTGTACAATAAAGAGTTCATCTATCTATCTATCTAATCAATTTGCTTTTTGTTAGTTGGGTTGGTGTAGTTTGTATACTGTTTCGTTGTAGTTCATAAAGTTTAAAAAAATCATATACATATATATACGCTATATTATTTTCTTAAAACAACTATGTAACTTTAAATGAAAAGCTTGTAGAAGTTGTTTACACCGCAGCCTACTAGAACCGGTTATGTTCGACGAGCGCTCCATTCCGAATAACCCAGACGGAACATTTTAAATTTGTATGTGCTTTGTTAAGTCGATGCTTGCTCATACTCACTGAACGTATGTAAATGTCAATGTAATTGATTAACTTTGCTGAATGTATGTGTAATAGAATAGCGATACCGTAGGAAACACAGTTACAAGTGTCAGCGCGCTGCGAATGAAGGTGCCAGTACAAACTAATTGTACTTTTTAGGTACTTTATAAGCAAATTTTTAGTGTCAGTTTTGTGTTGTTGAATAAATAATAATTCTTTAAAAAAATCTTCATTTATATCTTTAAAAAGTCATCACGAACAATCTCTCCAACTATAATACTTAAACTTTAGTGTAAGAAAAATAAGATTAAGTACGTAATTGTAATTTTAAGCCTTACATTCTAAGATATTAAGTTGTTTTTCCTAGGAAATTGTATAGTGAAGAAAACGGGAAATGTTTAAGTTCTCGAAGAAAACTAAAAAAGTCGAGGCAAAAGTTTTCAATACAATGAAATTTATGTACAGTCGCCGACAAGGATTGTTCAACAAATTTGTTTTTATTGCATCCTTCCGCGGTTTAAGTTTTATGTTATAACTTATTTTTATTACTTAGAGTACATACTTCTTGTGAAAATTTTTTAACATTAAGGTGATAATATTTTTTTCACTGCTCTTGTTCTAAAAGTCCGTCATTGTAGTGTAGTAAAGCGGGGATAAAATAGCATTTTAAACTCTTGGGGAAAAAGTATTGTTTTTTTTAATTTTTATCTGTTACCAAAGAGCCTACATACACGAAACAGTCTTTATTCAAAAGTAGAATAATCTCTTTGGAATATATTTACATTCTCTTTGCAAACATCTCGTTAAATATCCAGAATTGTACAAATTGTACATTTCATTTGTAATAAAATAAACTTCGAATTATTGTATTGGATTATTTTATTTTCTCGCACTCGTAGTGAAAAGTAGAGTGTAACACACGGCGCTAAAAACCCATTGTAACTCGGTTTCTATTTACTCCCTCGCTAAAGATCGGGAGTAAAAATCTACCTCGTTACAATGGCTCTTTTTAGCCCCTTGTATAACAATCTACTATATTAATTTAAAACTATTTACTATTAATTTTACTATATAATTCAAAGTCGAAGTCGTTAATAATATGATATGTATAAATTTTGAATAGTTCATAGTCATGTTACATACAATCTGAAATTTATTTGTATTTTTTTTACAGCATACACAGAGCTTGAGGCTTATATCCTGTATTTAGCTAAAGCTCGTCAATGGGGTTGCCAAACCGTCAATTAATTGACTTTTAAAGCTCACCACAAAATGCTTCGTTAAGGTACTCTTCCATGCAATGCGGTCGGACGTAGGCTACGTAATCTGTCGCACGCTACTGACATACGTGGCTGACGCGACAATTTGCATTGAAAATATATTATGTTCATTCGTTATCATAGGCCTCTAAAGTGGTAGGATATATTTTATAATAATTAGAAAATAGATGGCACCACTTTAGTTGCACATCAGATGCGCGGCATGGAACAATACCTTTACTGTATGCAAATTAAAACCGCTAAAGGGTCACATAATAGTCCTTTTCCTATCGATAGAATAGAAGCAAACCGTGCGCTAGAATGAAATGAGATATTCTGATGTAGTAACAACGTAAACCAAGTTTACTAGAACAACAGAATAACAAAACATGCGGGCAATAAATCGTATATAATCCAATTACGAGTAGACACGCTGACAGATCGACATTTCGTCCCATATTAGATTGGTGAAATTATTGCGAGTTTCCGGGCAGCAATTTTGTTGGTGTCTGTACTTTTACTTTAATTTGATTGTATTTGAATATTTTTACTATAAACAATGATCTTTAAACCTTTAGATTCAATTATTTCATATTCGTTTTTCTCATATAGTTGATGATTACTTACTAACATTTAGAATATAAAGCCAAACAATATTGAAAATACCGGCAATGTGATTAAAATAGAAATAGAATTGTAAATAAAAATAAAACTATTTCCAACTATGCTCTATTACGCAAGGAAGGAAAATGTGATTCTAACAACAAAGTAATTTATTCTACAAGAAGTGAAAAAATCATACAGACAAACTTCACTCGAAAAATATTAATATCTGCCTTGTCAAGCAGGACGAAAAAATAAAAATCTGAGTAACGATACTATATCGAAAAGATTTCTCACCAGCGTTCAGTAACTCATCAATAAGGTCTAAAGAGGCCACCTTCAGACCACACGATTAAAATAATTTCTATTTTAATGATTCGAAGCGGCAAAATAGATGTCTCTAAACTTTTCAATCTAAACTAGGTTTAGCACTGCGACAAATGATCGAAATCGATCAAAATCTTTAAGTTCGTCTCTGTTGATGTTTATCGGTCAACACAGTCGGTCATCGGTCAACTTTGGTCATAAATATTGTTTTAGGTTACGTGTCCATGTGATCTGGTCCTGAAAACTCAAAAATATTACTTTAGAAACATATCAATACCTAGGCTGCCGAAGTTTCCGGCAGCCTAGTGGTGAGACAGTCTGACTTGCGATCCGCAGGGCCTGGGTTCGAATCCCACGGCACGCACCTCTGTCTTTTCGAAGTTATGTGCGTATTGTTGATTGCCGCCAACATCAAACGGCGAAGGAAAACATCGTGAGGAAACCTACATGTCTGAGAGTTCCTAATGATCTTGAAGATGTGTGAAGTCTGCCAACCCGCACTTGGCCAGCGTGGTAGATTATGGCCTAACCCTTCTCATAATGAGAAGATGGCCCGTTCCCAGCAGTGGGACAGTTTGTACAAAACAAGGCTGATAAAAAAAAGAAATATATAACCTCGTCTATTAAATTTTACGCCAATCACATCACAGTGGTATTTTAATTATTTTTATCACAATATTATCACTACGATTGTATTAGTCCAAACATTGGTGAATAAGCGACGGTTTGATTATCACTTATTTTTAGATAAGTATATTTGTTGTAATATTTCACGGGCCAATGTTTAATCTATAGTTTTAAAGATCGTTGTTTCAAAACATTTTTTAATAGCACAATAATTTTAAAGATTATGCGTGTACGCATTTTACAAAATTGTATTTTTTATCTTTCCTTTTTAAATAACTGTATTAGTGCGATGAGGTGACTATGCGGAGTTATGTAACTTTACCATCTTTTCATTATTGTCTCTAAGACTAGACTTTTATAAAACCTATTCAAGTTTACAAGATAATAGACTAGTTTCAGATAATATAATGTTTTAAATTCAAACAAATTCTTAAAACAATAATACAGTATTCTTATAATTCAGTTACTTCTTTGACTCGTGATAGTAAAATAAAAGTCTGGAATTTCATAAAATGTAACAATGAGCAACGGAAAAATTCAAAACAAATTACAATCAAACAAAAGCAAAATGAAAATAAAATATCATCTTCTCTTTTCAGTTGATGTGCTCAAGTGTCAAGTGAAAAGAAAAGACGATCACCAAAAGTGAACACTTTGGTTGTTGTTAGGGTTCTGTACAAAAATAAAATATTGGTTAATAATAAATTTTGTTCGAATCGTTTTGGATACTTAAAAAAATAATTTAGATAGATTTTTCAGTAATGATAAGCAATCAAGAGCAAGCCTATTATTAAATAAAAATAAAGTTCAACATCACCTCGGTCACAATAAGTCCACTGCTGAACATAGACGGACATAGATTTACAAAACGACCGGTTGGAAGCGGCTCAATTGTAAGTTAGACAATTTCTTATAATTTAAATCATAGCAGAAATATATTTCATTTATTTATAGATATTTCATCTCGCACATTCGCGGTTTTTAATATTCGTTGACTTACATCAAAGTAACTCTTCAATCTTGCCAACTTTGAGACTTGTTTCTATTATCGTTCAAAAGATTTAACCGATGAAGTTTTTTTTACATTCAATTTGAATTTGTATTCTATATTGACATTTTTATAATTGTTTTTTTCGTGTATGTTTTATAATGACGTGTAGGTACGAGTACCTAGTGTGTATCAATAAATGAATATGAATATGTAGGACAGACAGACAGACGCCGTAACCTCACGAATACCTTTAGTACCGAAGCCTAAAAATATCAAAATTATTTTGTAATTTCCATCCAGTTGCGTTTATTTGTAAGTATTGTGTGGTTTCAACAAATTTTCAATATACTTCAGGTGAAATCAGTCGACTTTATACCAATATCTAAAGCTAAGAACAGAACTCTTGGATCGACAAAACAATTTGATTCTGAGTAAAACTCGAAAAGCCTCCACGGAAGTTTATTTGAATATCCCTAAAGTAGCTCTCGAAACGAAAAACAAAGAGAAAAGTCAATATGATGTCAACATGAGGTAATTTTAGCGATTAAAGACGTTAAAATACGACTTCAGAGCTGAGTAAAAAAAGCGAAAGGTTACATCCTGAAATAGTAAGGATGGAACCCTAAAAAGCAGTCTCATCTGCAGACTTCACGGGAAAGAAATTACGTCATCATTACCATAACCATTTGGCAAAGACAAGAAATGGCTTTTAATGTTTTTTTCTAAACATTTCGCGCGAGGAAACTCATTGCGGAGGCCGTGACTGGGGTTCTTTATGAATTGGAATGTCCCTCCCTCCCCCTCCACAGGGGCTGGAGTGCCGGCTCTCTCTATTATTGGGAGAAAATCTACCCATTTTACAGGTCGACAAATTATTGCGGAAACAGGATTTTCTAATTTTCTTGACATACAGAAAACTAAGGATGCAGTGATCCCGTATTTTTAAGTTTAGTACGAGTTTATAGATCTGAACCTGATCAAACGTAGACTTAGCTAAAGTAAAAACATAAATGATAAAAAACAATTTAGTTTGTCAGGCGCATGCTTGAAATCTGGTTTTAACCACCTACCCAAAAAGAGGAGTATTATAATTTGTTGTGTGTGTCTTTGGCAAAGTAGCTCTCAAACAGATAGACTGAGTTTGATCTAATCTTAATTTTTGTTTGAAAGAAGATTTGATCGAGTATTATTAGCTGTGTACATCAAAATCGGTCTAGCATTTTTTATTGGTGGTTTTAAGTTTTCTAAACTTACTCATTACTTGACTTTTTTTTATTCGTCAAAGCAATGTGGCCAAACTAATCGCAATAATAAACATTGCATTTTTCCTCTGAATGTTTCGGAATGAAACATTGTTTTATTCACAAACATAAAAAAATACAGTCGAATTGAGCACCTCTTCCTTTTTTGAAGTCGGTTGAAAATAGATTTTTCATGAACATTAAATACTGTAGGTAAAGAATCGTTTTTTTTTGAATAATTGTTATTACTGATTCTCGATTATTGACTGTAATAGACGATAAATACTGTACATAATGTCATACAAAATTATCGTTATTAGGTATTATAAATAAAAAACATGCCTAAACAAAAAAAAACTTTCGGTATAATTAAGCCCTTAAATGTTATAGAACTAAGAGATATTTCAACATACACAGTTTTGTAAAATGCGTGCTCCTCAAAGTTATTAGTTGATGTACCCTAATATTGTACCCTTATCATATAACTACTTTGTTTCTGCTTTATAAGGTAACATTACGGCGGCATTGTATATAGATAAACGAATCTAGATAGGAAATTTCATTGTTATTGTAAAAGTTAAGAGGTATGTTGTTATTAATTTAAAATCTGTTGTGTTTGGTTGTTTACGAACAATGTAAACTGCTCTTCTTGGCATTGGAACCGTGATATTGATTTTCGTGTAAGTAAATAGATACGTAACATTTTGTGTATTTTTTGCGAACCGCTGTTGATAAAGTGCCAGAGGGCAATTTTAGGCTAAGATAATCAACAAACGCATATTTTCCAAAGAAAGAGGTTAGGATCAGAGATCTAAGACTAAACCAAAATGTGCATAAATGTGCAAAGCGAGCACATTCCCAAAATGGGATTCACTTGCAAAAATGAGTATTTTCTATATATTTCTTGTTATGACATCATCATCATCATCTCAGCCATAAGAAGTCCACTGCTGGACATAGGCCTCCCCCATAGATTTCCAAAAAGACCGATTGGATCGTCATGACATGAATACGTAATATACTTAAACAAAATTGCAAATTCTTAAGTCGTTACGCTAACAAAATAAGAAAGCATATGAGATCTTATTTTACTTTAAAGCATGAAAAACGCGTACTTATCAGAATGAGCACTTTTATAACATGAAAGTACTCATTTTAGTAATTACACATTTTGGGAAGTGCATAAAAGTGTTTATTTTGGGAAAGTACTCAATTTCGATAGCGCACATTTTATGTGTTGCTCGTTCCGAACCTAAACTATTTCCATTATACTTTAAAATAAGCAAATAAGATCTCTTAGTTTCTTGTCGTAATATGAGTACATAATAAACAAATAGCAAATTCGTACGTCATTATGAATGGACATTTCCTAGTGTTATTCGCCTGCTTTTAAAGGAAGATGTTAAATTTGAGGGAAAGTATATGTGAGTTATTTTGGGATGGTATACATTTTGGGACTTTACTAATTTTGGGAAGTCCTAATTTTGGAACTTTAGTTTCTTGTCGGAATATGAGTACATATAAACAAATAGCAAATTCGTACGTCATTATGAATGGACATGTTCTAGTGTTATTCGCCTGCTTTAAAAGGAAGATGTTAACTTCGAGGGAAAAGTGTGAGTTCTTTTGGGATGGTATACATTTTGGGATTTTATTAATTTTGGGAAGTCCTAATTTTGGGACTTTACATATTTTGGGAGGTGATTACTCTGAAAATATCGTTAAGAATCAAACAGATTTCAACCATATAGTTAAAATGTCAATAAGGCCCAGGGCACTTTTAAAACGTTACGAAAAACATTAGCGCATGCATGAATAAAGTAGGTATATGAACAATATTTACTCTAGAGTAGGATTTTTAAAACATTCCTGGGTTTGTCTGGTTCTTATGGGTTCTTGTTTTTATATTGTCATGAACATTGAACACATGAAATAACGAGATGTATTTTATTAATTTGTTACCGCTTCTTTTTTCTATCGAAAATTATTAATATACACCGAAATATTTCTACTACTGATATTCTATTGAGTATACGTTAAAATAGTATTTTATTGTGTATATTTTACATATTTTATGACTGACCGTTTCAACACTGCAAAATTAAACCCGGCAAAAATCGAAGTAAATTAGTGAGAATGGCAATAATTATGACACAATATTATACTTGTGCAAAATCATTGAATTGAATTTAATCATTCATAGATTTCAGAATCATACGGATTTCATCTCTTGATATTATATGCTTGATGGGTGCAATAAACATCTCTAATATGGCAATTATATTTATGTTTTTTTCTTCTTCTGACCAAGTAAAAATACACCAGCAATTAAAAGTGTATTTTTATGTCCATGGGTGTACCCATGGACATAAATTTAAAATTAAGTTCACTAAAAGCTTTCCTGAGTTAAAACACACCTTACTGTTAAATAATCGGCCAAGTGCGAGTCGGACTCGCGCACGAAGGGTTCCGTACTATCATCTATAATACTACAAAGTTTAGTTCTGTTTATAAAATAACGAGAAATCAACGAAATTCCAAGTAGTAAATTGCAAACTTATAGGTAGGTTTTCGATACACATCCGGGCAGCATGACGACGCTCGCGCGAATACGCGCGGTTATGGCTCGCTCCGTGATGTTACCTCCCCCGCTACCCGCGCGTTCGCGCCACCACCACACCGCTGCGCGGCGCTCGCACCGCGTTTAGATGCACGGATTATTTTCATTTTGTGAGTTTTTATGTATTAGATTAGGTATTTATTTTTATAGTTAATATATTTCTAAATATTTACTTACAAATATTTAAGTTTCTACCTGTTAATTAAGATCGAGTAAAAATTGCTTAAAAATTACGTTTGTTGTATGGGAGCCCCCCTTTAATATTTACTTTATAGTTATTCAATTATTTATTTTGAAAGATAATATACAAGTAAGTATCCTGTGAAAATTTGAAGCGTCTACCTGTTACCGTTTTTAATATTGAGCAAAAAAATACGATTAAAACACGTTTATTGTATGGGGACCCCCCTTAATATATTTTTTTTTAATTTTTACTATTTGTTGTTATAGCGGCAACGGAAATACATCATTTGTGAAAATTTCAGCTTTCTAGCTATCACGGTTTATGAGATACAGCCTGGAGACAGACAGACAGACAGACAGACAGACAGACAGACAGACAGACAGACAGACAGACAGACAGACAGCGAAGTCTTAGTAATAGGGTCCCGTTTTTACCCTTTGGGTACGGAACCCTAAAAACATACTATCAATATCCGGTTATCCGGTAAATATACGGTATTTATGTGATTTCCTTTTCACCCGGAAACGAGTTACGTTAAAATAAATATTGTTGCAGGACTGATCAAAGGGTTGCTGTGATGTTATATATGTTACTTAAGATTATGATTATAACGTAAAGATTGCATAGATTTTGTAAAATATTAATAAAACAATTATAACGGTATTTATCAAGATGATAAAAATAAATCCAGCAAAGTAGTTGAGTTTGACCACAAGGTGAATAACGACTTACAGGTAATGCTTTCAATAGATCTTTTGAAAATCCATGGAGGACTATGCATAGCAGTGTGTAATAGTGTGTAGCAGTAGACTTGTGGCTGAGATGATGATGGATGATGGAGTGGAGTCGAAGCGAACACTGTGTGGCCCTTTTACATAAAATATAAATAAAATAAATAAATATTTGTGGACATTTCACACAACACCATCTAGCCCAAACTAAGCAAAGCTTGTACTATGGAACTAGATGGCTGAGAGAATACATATATATACTTTTTTTTGTAAATATATACATATGATACATAGAAACACCCAGACACAGAACAAACATCCATGCTCATCACACAAATGTTTGCCCTGGGTGGGGATCGAACCCACTACCTTTCAGTTCAGCAGGTAAACACACTACCAACTGAGCCACAAGGCCAGTCAAATTGATTGGGTATGAGGAAGGCTGATATAACTATTGTATAATATACTTAGATATAAACAAATCATTATCATACTCATATATCTATTGCTACTAAATGTAGGTACAATCGTTACATAAAATTAAAGCACTTAAAAACATAGTTGCCCTTTTCAACTGAACTAAATTTCAGTTAAATTTGTTGTAACATAGCTTAAACATTGTTCTATCATGATTTTAATACTATAGATTTAATACTATAAATAACACTTCATACCTACGCTAAGACTAATGGGCTATTGTGATGAAATTAACATAACTTCGAAAACTAGTCTATAGTGATGCCCACACAATAGGTAAAATGCGATACTTCTCTCTGGGAACACCAGAATGAGAAAACGGCACCAATTTCGTCTCAATGCACAAAAATATTGAAGCAAATGATGACTGATGAGTGGCGAGTCACTAAATGGAGAGGCAACATTGGCGACGCATATTTTTTTCAATTATCAACATCTTACGTAGATTAATAAAGATATTGTCCAGATATTATTTATTGTTAATTAATATGATGGGAATTAATTCTAACGCATTTTTTTTTTTTCTAATTCCGCATAATAATTTTTTGTGCGCTCGTGGCGTAGCTTGACTAGGTGTTCTCGAACGATCACCAATGTCAAACAACTGACGGACCGGTCAGTCTTTGGATGGGTGACCGTGAGTGGCATTTCTTTCTGAGCGCTACCGTGGGTCTGATGACACGTTAAATTGTAGGTCCCGGTTGTTTGTTCCGGTTGTTGCTAAAATGAATTTTTCAAATACTATTATTGTAATCTGACAATGCATAATTCGTTTTTCTACTAGTATAATATCTAGTTGTAATAGTGGATAAGCTCTTATGTGAATAAATAATATCAATATCAATATCAATATCTTAAAAAACAGCAATCGTTAAGCTAGGTCAGAGCCTAGGCCTTTCGGCGGCTTAATAACTTTGACACTAGGGCTGGCCATTCAGTCTATACGAACTTACTTATTAGTGAAGTTACACTACGGAACCCTACTCTACGATTAGACCGACACGCACTTGGCTGACTATAAAAATACGAGTAAGTATTTTTTTTTATTTAAAAATAAGTTTGCGCTTGACCGCCAACTCGCCTGATGTTAAGCGACGTTCCGGTCTACGATGGAACACATAAGTGCGCTCCATCGTAAGTAAGCTCTAGGTCTAGGTAAACCTAGAAGAAACCAATTCACTCGCAATTTAAAGACACCTAGATTATATCTATCGGAAAAGACACACTCATTATAATGTAAATTTTCAATTAATTGTACATTAAATTATTTACAAACCTTTCACTTTCTAATTCACCTTCAAACACTCACTTTTCTAAACCTTCACTATACGTTAGATAAATATCAGAGAAACGGTTATAACGTTCCATCCTTAAAACAACTACATTTCGTGCACATTTACATTCATATGAGAAAGTAGGTCTGCGTATTTATCTTCTACCCTCTGCAGCTGTCCAAAACTATGTGTGCACGGGGAATATTAAAACAGGTGTGCGGTGTTACTTTTAATTAACTATTTACCCGACCGTTTCAGAAAAGAAGGTACTTACTAGTTTATAATTTTTTACCCGTCTGCGCAAGAAGGAAGGTTGTGTATTTGAGTGTATGTTTGTGTATGCAATAAATATATAAATAAATAACGACTTTTTTTATTTTTGTGCGAGCTTGCTTTGTTTTTGTGTACGATGGAGCGAATGGATGGATTTTATCAATAATTCACCTCTTTTGATATTCGTTTGACGTAATATTTCGTGCAAATATTTTGATTAAATACAAATATAACTCCTGATCTTCTCTGTTTCCTGCACAGATCTACAAAGAAGTTTGTCAGAGGTTTCCTGAGATATCTTGAGATTCACGTGTTCCGTCCTCGGCTAAACCGTCGCTTACCATCAAGCGAGTTGGTGGTCAAACGTAGATCTATTTACTATAAAAAAGTTACCTCGCCTGATTACAAGGCAATGAAACTGTTTAAACTTTAATTTTACCATACATGAGACCATAAAATAAAAATTTAAAAATAAACTAGGCGATACCAAGTTCATATAATATGACAAGTTGCGTGTAGGGTGTAGAAAATAGGCGCAGACCCCTATTTCATCCTTCATTTCACATTTTATCTTAAAACGTCACACGAAACCAATTTTCTCACGTAGGTTTACCTATCGTTGTTGCTTTACAATTTACGGGCTAAAATAAACTGTTTATATTAAAAGGGTTTGGGTGTGGACGTATTAAGGATTGGTTTTTGGGGGGATTCCTATTTTGAATGTAAGGTGTAATAACGTAATATATGCTTGGTTAATACGGTAATTATTATAATAAGCCTATAATACGCTGTTCCATAGCTAAAAAGCCTCCCTATCCTTCTTCCATTTTGTTCGGACTTATGCAATACCCTTCATCGTTTATCGTGGGTTTTAGGTTCGGTCTGTCATCTTTTCTTGAGTTGGTTGGAAGATCGTGTGTATTATGGGGTCTGTTATTTTTGCAAAAAAATCATCATAATTAAAGTTTCTTTATATTAACAGCCTTACAGAAAAACGTTACTTAACTTTAAGCTAAGCATTGCTTAAAGTTAAGTAACGTTTTTCGGTAAGGCCATAAATGACTAATTTTTTTTTTCATAATAAAGTATTTTTCTTATCCTTATCAATTCTTTATTGACTCACTATTCATATTATAGTATTTTCGTTGACGCTAGATAATGAAAGACAAAAAGAATCGGATGTGTAGCGCCTTCCAATCCTATGTCAATATCTTCCTTTTTTCCCTATGGCTGTCTTGATGTCTTCCGTCTAACGAGCTGGAGGTATGCCATGTGCTTGTGGCGTGTGGACATTCTGTGATTGGAACAAGTAGCCCGATTATCTCTATTACACGTGAGACTTATGTTCTTCGTTGAATTGTTACGTTTAAAAGTCTACATAGATCAATTCATATATAACGAGAAAGCATGTGGGGCAAATACCCCCGTATCTTTTTCTGATTCCGCCCCTGCCTAAGCGTTAATGATTTCGCACTCAGTCCTCTAACGGTCTTGGAAGGGCAACGCACCTCTCATTCTGGTAGGGGTAGACCGCAGCCCCACTGTCTGCTTGCCAGGTTAAAATATTGATTGAAAATATCATCATCATCATCAACCATTGTCCATCCATTGCTACGTACAGGTCTCCTCTTTAGCGTGCCATTCTTGCCGATCTTGTGCCAGTCTCATCCACTGCCTTATCGACGTCATCTGACCATCCTATCATATTTATTCCAACCCGATATACCACAGTATAAATAGTAGTTTATATGAAAGCGTCGCAGTACTCTTCAGTATACGTAGAATATTCGATAGTTATTATGATTCTTAAAACTTACCTATTTACTTTATAATGTAAAATTTTGCTTCAACAATAATTATTCAACATTATTCTTAGTAACTAAACAGAGTTAATAAAATTGAAATTCACCAACTGTGGTTAGACTAATTTGCTTGTTAACATTGCCAAAGTCTGTAAGGACATTTATATGATACGATACAATAAGTTATATCGTAACGTAAGTCACGCTCGCACGCGGTCTTTGGATAAGTAATACTATCATAGACTTGTATAGGTAGATACCCCAAGTGTATGTACCTAGCATGTAACAGTAAAATGAAAAATCACATTGGATTTATTTAATTTCAGGTGATATATACTTCCGATTCGATATTTTGTCAACTAGTTACTAGCGTACAAGCGCGCGGTTGCATTGGGTTGAATAGATTCCATCACTAAATCATTTGTGTGACGTCACAGTCGATACCAAAAATGTAGCACGCAAGGTTTTTGTATAAATGAAGTCGCATGCTTCATTTACTAAGTCTGTGAATACTACTAATTTGTTCTTGTGTTCGGTCATGGTTATCTTATGTGTGAGTGGTGCCCGCTCGCCCCGTCTCGCACACATGCTAAGGCATTGTGTATATATTAATCATGACTCGAGAAAACCTGGCTAGGTAATAAAAACTGCACACCAGTTTGGTGTTGTCAATTCTAGCAACATAACAAAAAAAAATACATAAATTAAACATCTCATATTTTTTTTCTTCCAAAAACGAAACTATTCAAGTTAGGGTTGTTTGACTTCAGTAATTAAAAGTATTAACTAAAGGTCTCAACATTGTTGAGTTTTTGGATATTTTCTTTGTTACCATTTTTTTTTTTACTGATAATTTATAACCCCTACCATTAGACGAAATGATTGTCCTCTGCTTTTAAAACACTTTGCATTATTAATTTATTATAGAAACTATTTATATAAAAACAAAGTTTTGTATGAACATTGATATCACGGTTCAAAATAGTATAAATAGTATAAAACCACAAAAGATGGATTTGCAGTCTTGCATCTACTTTGGAATATTATGATTCCTATATATAAGAATCGATGTATAAATTCTTACTCAATGAGAATTTACCCTATGGTTTTTATACCCACTTTGCCTATTTTATTATTTAATTAATTTGTTTAGCACAAATAACCAGACAAATTTTTTTCTTCAAATATATTTAGGAATTTGAAAAGATATTTATTTCGCAAATATTTAGTTATATGCCCATAGCAAAACTTGTTCGAAATGTTGAACGACTTTGTTTTGGCTTAGTACAAAGTATGTAATAATAACTCATTATTTATTTATGTAATTAAGTATATTCCTTTAAAACACTAAAATGTATAAATACAATACGACTACAAAAAAAAACACGATTATACAATAAAAAAATGTTTGAAAAAGAAAATTAAAAATCGTGTCGTGAGCTATAAATCATTGTTATACTCGTAATAAAATCAACTCGATCTTGTAATATCCCTTAGTTTTGATTATATTGGAATCATTAATAACTTGATCGACAACTTTGTACAAAATTAAGTTAAACATAACTTATTGTGTAAGCTTAAGGGTGAAGATACAGCATTGTTGTTTATCATAAACTGAATAAATATTTAACTGAATGTTGAAGTTTTAATTTATTCATTTTGTTTGTAGCTAACAACTGGATTGGTGAGTTTTGTGGTTTACACGTGTTTCTGAGTAGACAACTGATTTTTTGTATTTGTAAATTGACTAAACAAGCGTCTATTTTAAAAAAATAACTTTTTGACGTGCTATCGTCTTATAAATCGATGAACGCCGGCTGCACGCACGAAAAAGCATGACTCTTTGTCACGTTCCGCCTGAGCCGAGATTGCAAGCGAGAGCGCGGAATAAGCGATAGAGAGGCACGATCGGCCTAAGCGTTCGGCTTGTGACGCATCGTTATCACGTAAAATTATCGTCCGTAAACCGTCTTTACAGATAACCATTTTTTTATTTGAAAATAGGCTTGCGTTGACTCGCTTGATGATAAGCGACTGTTGCGATCTATGATGGAGCACGCTTGTCTATAAATGCGTAGTATTATTATATATTCTGTGCTATAAGGAACCTATTCATTCGCGATTTGAAGACACCCAGATTATATCTATCCGAAAAAATTCAGGAAGCGTATTCCACATTTCGGCTGTACACACAATAATAAAAACCGGACAAGTGCGAGTCAGACTCGCCCACCGAGGGTTCCGTACACACTGGTAGTTAAAAGGGGGAAAACATTTTTTTTTTCCTTCATAAACCGAAAAATATACATCGTAAAAATATTTAAAAATCTGTTTTAGCTTATGCTACTGAAGCTCTTTCATATGATACCCCACACGATACGGTTAATTCACTTTAAAATTTGGGTCCTCATTCCTTGCATAAAGACACTATTTTTTGTGATTAAATAAAAAATATCCAGTTTTCGGATATTTTCCTATAAGTGAACTAACACAATGATTCTTGCCAAATTTCATTATTCTAGGTCAACGGGAAGTACCCCATAGGTTTTGATTCCCTTGTGAGTGTCGAAATGTGCGTTTTTTACGATATATGCGGCTGTAACTTTTTTTTAAAACTTAGAAACTTTTTTTTCTGCATCAAGATACTATGGATCTGCGTATATAATTTCAACTCGATACCTTTACGCGTTCCCGAGATAAAGGTCTTGACACCCGACGGACAGATAGACGGACTGACGGATAAACGAACAACAAAGTGATCCTATAAGGGTTCCGTTTTATTCTATTGAGGTACGGAACCCTAAAAATAGATCTAAAGCGTTTCGTTCGAGTCTTTGGAACATCCATCACAAAACGATGTTGTTGTGCTTCTTGCTGTCCGATATAAAAAGGGTTTATTTGTATTTGTATGTTAAATAGCGTTTATTCTGCATACTCGCTAGGATGGATCGAAAAACATCCAGTTTTTTTGCTTTTGAATCTAAAATGGACTTTATGCAGACAGTATAAGGTTGTTTTAAATTTACACGATTGTGTGGCAAGGCGACGCTGATGCGGGTTTGATAATTGGATTACGACCTAACAGTGGACCTCTGGACAAATTTAAAAGCGGTAATCAATCGGCCTATAAATCGGTTTTCTCGTGTTGTGTGTACAAAATAATTATATTTTAAAAAACTGAAACAACCGACTTCAATTTCTATCACATGGTTGAAATATTATTTTCAGTTATTTTGTTGAAAACCGAAACACTTAACCGATTTTGATAAAATGTATTTAAAGAAGTACCACTAAAGTATGACCTAACAAACAAAAAAAAACATCAAAATAATTTTTTCAATTTCATTCTTTGCAAAGTAATTATTGCGTAACAAACATACAAACATACAAATAAATAATCACAGAATTCGTGGCCGTATTTACCTAGGACCCAAATAATTATAGTTTAAAAAACTGAAGCAACCCATTTCTCCTGGATGCCATTGTCAGAACTGGACCAAGTTGAAATGATTACTACACGGGAAGCACCTGCTTTAAAATAAAAAAGAAGCATTAAAATCGGTTCACCCAGTCGAAAGTTATGAGAGGTAAAACACATTTAAAAAAACAACGGGTTGCACTCCGGGAGTGCAAGCAGAAGTGAAAACTAAAAAATAAAATTGCAACAAGACTGACTCGTGAAGGATTTGACCAAAGATATTGTGTTTTACAAACAACCCCATGGCTGTACGTGAAGCGTTAGCGTGCTTTAAGAGTATACAGCGCCATCTAGTACGTTGGTCCGGAACTAAGTTTATTGTATGAATACTTCATATAATAAAGTTAGTTCTAGAACAATGTACTAGATGGCGCTGTATACTCTTAAAACACGTTAAAGCTTCGTGTACGGCGCTTGTACATACAATAATGAACTTTAAATGCAGAACGTTAGAATAGGTTTCTGACTGTCCGTCTGACTATCTGACGATCTGACGCGAGTTTTAATTTTTTTACCCATCCCAAAAATGCCCAACGCCGCTAAAGAAGTTTTCACTTCAAAAATACAGTCGAATTGAAAACCTCGTCCTTTTTTGAAGTCGGTTGAAAAATACAGCCGAAATGAGAACCTCTTCCTATATAAAATCGGTTAGTAACGATCAACGACTCTTCTATACCTTTATAAACTTTATTAATTTTAATTACGTTGTTATCCGTCCAGAGAGGCAGGTATTTACCCAATAACGTTTAATTTGTGCCAGTTCACGCTTTTTATCAATTAAAACTCACTAGTATGGAAAATTTACCTCGTCATTAATCATTCAAGTTAGCTTCAGGTTTTTATTTTTGAGTGTTCGTGTTTTAACTTTCAAACTTTTCTTTTTTGAACAGAGGTAAAGTGTTTTAATGAGTGGATTTTACAGGTTTTTTACACGAGTGCACAAGGAGGGTTATGTTTTTCGAGTGTATGTGTGTATGAGGGTATGTATGTATGTTTCTATATTACCGCCCAAAGATTTATGTGAAGGGGGTTTTTATATTGATTGTTTTCACTCTCTAAATATCATAGGCTACATTTTTGTAATCTATCTAATTTAGCTAATCTAATTATTAATACCTTTAAACGTTGTATATTTATATAATCTGAATCTCGGAAACGGCTCCATCGATTTTAATTAAACTTGGTTTGTAGGTAGATTAGGGGACGATAAATCGATCTTGCTAGGTTCCTTTTTTACTGGACCCGGTTTTGCTCGTATTTTCAGTCATAAAAATCCAAGTGGAGCTCGGTCTCCCAGGTACTAATATTAATAATACAACATTCGCACAAAAAAATAATGCGCTTTTTCGCAAACTCCAACAAACTTTTTGTAACAACAAATATATCAGGGGTGGCCAACTTGATTAGACTCAAGATCCACTGTTTACTAATAAAACCCTGTCAAACGTAGCCACAGACAAACACACGGATACTTGTGTATCCGTGTGTTTGTCTGTGGCTACGTACAAACTACTACATACAAAGATATGCACGTTAAATCTATGACATCCCTCTTTTTGGGTCGGGGCTTAATAATCATAATCAATAAAAAACGCAACGAAAATCTCAAATCCCCTAAATTATGTAATAAAGACCTTCACTTCCAGTGTGTCGACCAAGTGTCGACAAACTTCTGACAACTCTACAACGTTTGTGTCTTCCTAGAAAACGTTTTGAATATTCAAGTGAAGCCTGTTAATAAGTAAATAGAATAAAGGTCAAGTCACACGATACCACGCGATTTTCTAAAAATGTCGTCTCTTACTTATTAGTACGTAATGATTTCTTAAGTTTTCACGATTATTACTCATTGAAACCTGAAATAAAAAAAAAAAAACAGCAGTGGACTTCTTATGGCTGAGATGATGATGATGATGATGAAACCTGAAATCAGTGAGCATTTTTTGCGTGCATAGGGAAAGATTTGCATGAAAATAATAGGTAATAGTTAATAAAATAGTTTAACAAAACTGAAAAACCGGATTTAAATTAGCAATTTTGTTTTAAAAAACCAAACTACTGTATCATTTCACACAAAAAATATATATTTCATATGGGTTTGTAAATGATGAAGTTATACGGTAACAAAAAAATACAACCGAATCGTAAAATTCTTTCTTTTTGATGTCGGTAAAAGAGGCAACTGTCATCTAGTCTCTTCTGTGACCACGGATGCTGCAGTGTTCGAAACATCAGATCTTAAAATTATGAAAAATACGTGCAACGAGTCTCTTAAAAATTGTTTAATTTTTTTAAAAGTACGTGCAATGATAGCTTACAAAAAAATCATGAAGAATAAACGATAATTATACACATGATTTTATATGAGGACCAGTAAAGTTGCATAATTATAATAAATAAAATAATTAATTAACTTCTTGAATCCATCGCTACGCTCAGGATTCTACACTAGAACAATTGAGCTATATGTACTTACGTACGAGAGGAAACACCAGTCATACCTACTTTGTTACATTCAACTGCGGCGAGAGCGCCGCACCTCACTCAGTGGCTTACTAGTGAAGTGAGTGCTTTCAACGTTTACGGCGAGAAAACACACCATAGATCCAATTCTACGCTGCAAGTATCAATCGTATCGTATAATCGTAGATAAACGATGTAATTATTATTACAGTAACGCTGTTTTATTTACTTTTAAGCTGTAACGCTGTTTTGTTTACTTTACAAAAAATGTGACAATAATTATTCTGCTTCAGATAGCTCCTCTGGTACGTAAGAACATAAAGCTCAATGGTTCCAATCTAGAATCCATCGCTTTCTCTGGATTCAATTCTCTGATATGTAACTACGTAATATCATAATTAATGAGACTTTAAAACAGGGTCTCTTATTTGATACTACGAACATATGAGTTAACTTATGTTAATTTAAATAAAATATTCATTTTTTACTTGTCTAAGTGATCATTTTAACTTGATCGACTATATATTTTACTAGCATGATTTATTTCAAATCTACAAAGTCAGCCGTTTAGCCAGTAGAGGCGGGGACACGTGTCTCTAACAAAAATTATTACTTCAAAGCTTAATATTTCACAAACGGATCCCTAAATTGAAAAATTGTTTTCGAACACCCCAATACTTTTTGATTATCCAAGGACACTCCACACGACGATGTAGATGAGAAAAAATAATTCATCCCCACTTTACGTGTAGGGGAGGTACCCCAAAAAAACTGTTTGGCAAAATTTGATTCCACGCCTTTCTTGCCATTATTATTATGCATATCTGTACCAAATTACAGCTTTCTAGTAGTTATAGTTTTTGAGCAAAGCCGCGGACGGACAGACAAACAGACAGACGGACATGGTGAAACTATAAGGGGGTTTTTTGCTACGGAACCCTAAAACACACTATTAGTGATGCGAAGTTGAATTTACATAATTGATTATTGGATGCAAGTCTTCCAACCAGTTTTATCAGCAGCGGACTTCTTGTGATGAATGAATATGTAGCAAGTTGAAGTGGCAGTGAGTCTTAACGGTCACAGACTCCACATCTTGAATTGATAGATAGATAAACTCTTTATTGTACAAACCTCTCTCTCTTTATTGTGCGATTGGGTCGAAAAGATCTTAAGTGGAGACCACATACTGGCAAGCGCAGCGTACGAATACCAGCCAAAAGATAGTCAGATGACCTCATACAAGTAGCAAAAAGACGCTGGATGAAAGCTGCTTCCATCACGTCTTTTTGGAAATCCATGGGAGAGGCCTATATATAGCTACAAGACCTCTGCTGGACAGCAGAGGTCTTGTAGCTGATAATACTATGATTATTATTAAATATTTACTTCCTAAATTTAAGACTCCCTCTATAGATATAGAGGGAGTACATACATTGTATTTTGTTACATGAATTGCTAAAATAAGTACTTACAGAATAAAATGACAATTATCTGAAAAATGTGCAAATAAAAATACTCTGAAAATGTCGCATGTCGTGCGCAGTTTGCGAAATGAAATTGTTATCATATTTGTTTCGCAGCTAATATGATTTGTTTCGAGCACGTGAAATAAAAACTGGAGTTTTCACGTGCGAATTCAATTGTCAAAAAAAATATGAGCATCCAATCGATACGACTCGATTCTGAAACTTTTAATGGGCGCATTTTCTGTTCTTGTTTCATTTGCTTTAATATAAATATATTATATAATACAAATGTATAATGTTTTATCGATCTATCCATAAAATTCGAGGTCTTGTCAAGTCTTTATATTATGTTGTTATTTATTTTATTTTATTTAAAATGTTTATATAATGTGGTATTTTAATAAATAATAATCTATCTAAAGCAATAGAAGGCAAAGAAGTTCATCTTTGACCTGGCGCAACGGCTTAAGGAAAGAGGGTGCGATCCTCGGGCGGGCCATTTCTTGGCCCAAAACATCTCCCTGGCCATACAGCGCGTACGCTGCCAGCGTAATGGGCACTTTTGGTCGAGGAAAGGTGAACACGACGGAACCTGATTTGGGGCACAAATTATTTTTATTTGGATTATTATTGATTGTAAAATTTATTTTAAGTGACTACTGTATATGTACGATTTTTAATTATGTTGCATAGGTGTATTAATTGTATCCGTGGTTCATTAAAATCATCTAAAGCATATAAACTTTTATTTACTAACGTCGGAAATCCAGTTTCCCCTACAATTTCATTTAGTATTCTAAATGAAATTGTAGGGGAAACTGGATTTCCGTACGTACGTAATGCAATGTCATCGACTAACAATATTATTGCAGTATGTTGAACAATCATATTAATCCAGACTTCACAAAATACTTAGTATATATTAAGTAATTCGTATTCAGTTTCGACCAATGTTCAAAGAAAAATTAACATTATAAGCCTTGTAACATAGTATAAAATAAAAGCAGGGCACCAAAGTCACACCCTTTTCGTTATCACTATCTTAAGTAATGGAACCCACCATATACTAATATCTTGTGTGTACACCATATATCATATATGAAGGAATTGAAGGGACCCATAAAGGCCCGAACACAATGTTGAGCGGTATCACTGTGGAGATAATCGAATCAAATTGAGTGGCTACAAACCGCAACCACAGTAAATAAATAATATATTATGGTATAGAACCGAAACTACGCGTGTCCTTTTGACTTTTTTGTTTTCCTTTTTTTTTTTTTTTGATGGGGATGATAAATCTTTCAAAAGGCCTTCATTATCGAGTACAGCCAAACTTATTTATTTACATTTCATATTGACCTGTAGCTATGCTATTAATAAATATTTCACTTAGAGAAAGTCCTTGACCTAAATCCTTATTTCTGAAAACTTCATAATAATCAGTTCTGATAATTCCAAAATGTATCAGTAGTAGTAGTTATCAGCGTTACGTGGTATCTCGTTATAATTCTGAATTTATAGATGGCATGGTGAAGATTTTGGGGTGAAAGTTATGTCAGAATTCTCACCACTCATACAAACATATGGTAGGGCTATCTATAGGATTTCAATTTAAAAAAAATCGCTAATTAGTTGTAGTGGCATGATAACACAAAACCAGTGCTTTAAGGATTTCAAAGTTATCTTGTGAAATGATCACGCCTTGTCGTATAATTGCTCAACTTTTTGTATTAGTCATCCCATCCCAAAGTATAAACTGTTGTTGGTTTTCTTTATGGAAGTTCGCCATTACATGTGAAATTCTATTAATTAATGATAATTATGGATAGTTTATGATTAATTTTGGTAATGTCAGACCTGATTTTCATAAATTTTTCAGAAATATGATCCTTGGGTGAAGAAAATACTGAAGTTAGAACTATGAGGATATACTGAAGGTCCTATAGGACCTACAGCCCAGTAGCACAAAACATAATAATAATCGTATCAGATCCAGTATCGCCAGCGTCACATCAAATTATCATTTATGCTGTCAAACTATCATTCTTGTTGTCAAACTATCATTCTTGTTGTCAAACTATCATTCTTGTTGTCAAACTATCATTCTTGTTGTCAAACTATCATTCTTGTTGTCAAACTATCATTTTTATTGTCACATTATCATTTTAGTTGTTCGGAGTTTAGTATAATTTATAACGTAAATAGGTAAGTATCCATCCACCAGCTTTAAGTTATTACTATAACCATTTATGTAATACTATTAATGTCTTCTGTGCTATAACGAAATGAATGTGTAAGGAACCTAATATCACGTGCGTTCAACATAAATCAACGAACCCAATTTGTTGCTTCCATATTTCTCGTACCATGTCCGTTTTGACATTCAATATTTTAACCCAAGCCGCTGAGGACCATATCGTTCCATAGTATTTCAACGGCTATTATGGAAAAAAAAACAAATAGTACCTACTTATATTAAAAATAAATATATATGGAGTGATCAAAATTCTTATTTTGAGCAAACGAGTTACTCACTTCTATTTTTGAGGCGAATTTTCCGACCATAGTTTGAACCGCATACGGCGGTCTTTTTCTATATATAGTCGGAGAACTGGGCACAAAAATAGACGTGAGAATATGTGTAGTGTCTATAAACAAAAATAAACTCTCACTCAAAGTATGTCATAGGAAAATGCGCGTGGTATGTGGATTTCGAACGATTTATCTCGCAAAATTTTCCTGCCTTGAGACGTGACAGAAATAAAAACAAGTCACCATTTAGATATCAACTGGTGACAAATGTATGCAGAAACAGTCGCCTAGCGGTGTCACTTCGGAAAAATGTGGAGTATTAGGATCAAACACCATAGGAACTAAATATATTTACATCTAAATAGTTCGGACTAGATAAATAAAAAAAATGGTTGTCTGTAAAGTCGGTTTACGGGCGATTATTTTACGTGATAACGATGCGTCACAAGACGATCGTGCCTCTCTATCGCCTGTTCCGCGCTCTCGCTTCAAGCGGAACGTCACAATGAGTAATGCTTTTTCGTGCGCGCAACCGGAGTTCATCGATTTATAAGACGTTATCACGTGAAAAACTCTTTAGGCACGAGTTTTATTAATGCAGTAAAAAATACTCACTTTAACTTAACAAATGAGCACTAACTCGATTATCTTATCACTTTCTATTAGTAAGTTCCAGTGGCAATCTCTCGACTCTATCTTTAGATCATTTGTTATCATGTGTAATAGAATATAACAGAGCTGATGAGCCCATACTCGACATCTTAGTATTTTTCATCAGAAAATTCCAGTCCCTAACTTAACAAAACGAAAACAAATAGTAAAATTAAAACTTTAAAGTGGTGAGACCAAGGACCAAGGGTTACAAGCTTATGACAGGAACAGACAACAGACAGAAATCTTTAGGGAAAATCCAATAACTTAAGTAAAGAAGCTTAAGATACATACATAGGATCACCCAGACACAGAACAAACATTCATGTTCAACACATAAAAATGTTTGTCCTGGGTAAGGATTGAACCCATGACCTACAGGTTAGAAGCAGACATACTACCAACTGAGCGTGAGGCCAGCCCAGCCTGTATCTATATTCGTGAATCTGTGTATTTGTGTATCTAACGGATGAATTGATAATGTTTTGTTTTTAATTTTTTTATCAAAATATTTTCAGTTTTTTTTATCGGTTTTTTTTCTAATCATACTTGTTCTTAGCCCAGTCGGTTTCCAGGCTCGCTAGTGAGATCGGTATTGCGGTAGATAGATAGGTATCGTCAGGAATGATGAGGCTATTCCATGGCTACTTGAACTAGTAAGTAGATACTTACTATGTAAACGTCGCGGTTGGCCATTTCTCAACTCAACATGACGTTCATACAGACGAATAATGCATAATATTTGTGTAAAAAATGAACAAAGATTTTTTTTACCCAATTGAGCGAAAGGAGGGGTATGTTTGTCGGGTGTATAAATGTTTGTTTCCATACCTACAGACTTTTTTGGTGTTACGGGTTGTTGTCTAAAAAATATCATAATGATGACGTGTGAGGTAGCGCTATATTTGTTGTGTAATTAAAAAGGTCAATGACCTTTTTAAAAAACATGGTAATGTATGATTTTTTTAGTTTTTATTTACTTACGAGGGTCTAAAAATAAAGATATATTATAGTTTAAAAAAATAAAAATAAAAAACCTTGAAATACGCAATTCGTTTACTTGGATAACATCTTGTTATAAGAACCAAAGTACCTACTGAATCAATTTTCATACAATTTATATGAGACCACCTCTGAAATATTACGTACTAAACAAAAAAGAAATCATAACTACCGGAGTAACCACTGAACAACAAAAAACAGACTAATTGCGAACCTCCTTTCTTTTGGAAGTCGGCAAAAATTGGTGTTTTATAGGGTTCCGTACCTCAATAGGAAAAAACGGAACCCTTATATGATCACTTTGTTGTTCTTCTGTCCGTCTGACCGTCTGTCTGTCTGCCCGTCCGTGGGGTGTCAAGACCTTTATCTCGGGAACGCGTGAAAGTATCGAGTTGAAATTAAAACCATACCTATACGCAGATCTATAGTATCTTGCTGCAGAAAGAAAAATAAAGTTTCTAAGTTTTGGTAAAAAAGAAAAGGATTTTAAATATTTTTACGATGTACCTAAAAAATATATGATTTCCCCATTTTATCTACTAGTTTGTACGGAACCCTCGGTGGGTGAGTCTGACTCGCACTTGTCCGGTTTTAAAGATTTAATTTTGAATGTGTTAACATATAAGCTTGTTTTTTTGAGCACTCATAGGTTGTGTATGTTTGCAGCCATAGGTTACAGATTTACAGACAATGAAATGATCCTGTAAAGATTCCGTTATTCCGAAATAAGGAATTTTTACAGTACCCTAAAAATATTCAAAGTATACATCAAAAACTACTTATATACGAAACTTAACTAAGATATCTTCCCACTTACTTATAAACGCATAACGACTCTTACATGAGGGCAAAAAGTTGACGGATGACGGTCCGTCCGCCACACATCGCACTTCCCCCTAATGCTTGCCATTTTACCCAGAATATGCTAAAGGGAGTTTTGAAGCTTCCGGGAAATTCTAATGCTGGCAATATGTTAGTAGTAGGCAGTGACAGAGTGCGGAATTTTTATTATTTTGGATGTAGGCATATTTTTACCCGTCTGCGCAAGTAGAAGGGTTATTCATTAATCACTATATTTACCGTGGTTCGCGTTAATTTTAAGCTCCCAATGTTTCGGCACAGTTACATGCACCATGATCACGGGTGACTGAAGAATGCGGATAGAAGGGTTATGTTTTTCGAGTGTTTGTATATAAGTATATATGTATGTTTGTACATTTTAAAAAAATAGCAGAACCAACGTTGAAGAAAAACAGCTAAGAACTCTCTCGCAAATTTTTTCAAACCAGAAAAATCAACTACATAAAAATTTATCAACGCAAAATAAACACAAATACGCTCGTCAACATAAGTTTGACGACACCCCTTTCTTTGGGTCGAGCGTATAATAATAGCTTATTTCAAGGTGGAAAGTAGCTGTCGATTACGACGAATAATATATTATGTAAATACAGCTATAACAAATAACATAATATATTCATGCCAGACGAAAAAATTTAACTAATATTTTGAAATAACACAAAACATCTTCCAACAATAATGACCGCAATGAATGCATTATTCAAGACAAAGTATGAAACGCTTGAGCGCAGCTGAGATGTAAACATGGTTAAGGTACGTTTTCACACCAACCGACATTTGCCGCACACAGTAGCTGTCTCAAGTTCATCACAACCGCAGGCGCTTACAGCACGGTGACTAAGCAGGGCATCTAAGTGTCTTCAAATCGCGAGTGAATAGGTTTCTTCTAGGCAAGCGCGCTCCATCGTAGACCGTAGCTGTCGCTTAACACCAGGTGAGTTGGCGGTCAAGCGCAAGCCTATCGTCGAATAAAAAAAAGGTCCTTACCGCAACTATTGCCCTGCTAGTCACGCCACTGGAGTGGATACATTATTGCAGTCACCTTACAGTCATTGACGATGCCCTAGGGCTCAGTAGTAGATTGTCTATTGTCTTCTGAGTTGTAGTCGTGGGTTCAATCCCCATCCGTGGCAAACATTTTTGCCGAACATGGATGTTTGTTTTGTGTCTGGGTTTTTATATGCAACATAATATATGTAAAAAAGTATATTTGTATTCTATCAGCCATCTGGATCTTAGCTATGTGGATGGACTGTGTGGAAGATGATATGAGTGCGTAAAGTGTGAGTGTAAATGAAATGATATCTGATAGAGTGAAAGGAAACGTGCTGTGCCGACCCCACCTAGTGGGAAACGGGCATGATAATGGTGACAATCAGCCATCTGGATCCCATATTACAAACTTTGCTTAGTTTGGGACTAGATTATGCTGTATAAAAATATCTTATAATATTTATGAGTACGCCGCTGCGAATATTTAATCACAAGTTGCTATTATTTATTTTCATTGAAATCGATGATTCATTTGAGCTGGAAACTAACCTTATCTTCATATATTTATCTGAGCATCTGATCAATGCGATGCGTCACCGAAGTGGTGTTTCTGATATGCATTGTCGTTCGGTGTAACAATACCGATAGAACTTTGAGTACGCTGCGAACGCTGACGGTTTCGTGTATTTGTATTATTTGGATACGCGGGTTTCAAGGTCGATCACGAGATCGCGGTAAAATGCTCGCGATCACCCATGATAACAGCTACATCCAACCATGTTCAGAAATCTCGGAACTGTATCTGTGCAGTCTTACTTTCAAGGCATACTGTGTCGTAACCTCCTCGGGATATTTACTGCTTACGCGCGTTTTCAAAGCTTACCTTAAGGAATCTTTAGAACAAATGCCGAATTATACTGAAAATAAACAGATGCAAGCTAACCTGAATCGCTGATATGCTAATTTGCATCGTTTGATGACGTGGCGTAGAAGGGTGACAAGCGGAGCGGGTAGCGATTTTTGTGCAGTAGTTTTATGTTTCAAGGCCAAGTTTCAAGGCAATGTTTCAAGGCAAGGGTTTTCTGTAACTCCCATTAGTTCTATAGAACTGTGACGTCATAGAACTGTTGAATTTTTTTTATCCCTTTAGTTCTATGGTAGAACTATTAAAACGAAATCTCTCTCATTTGTTCTATATAACTAATAATACATGGTAATTTTCGTTAGTTCCATAGAACTGTTGCCACATAGAACTGTTAAAACTTTTTTTTATCCTTGTAGTACTATGATATACTACCAGAAATGGGCAGCAGCATCCTCTGCGGAAAACGCTACCCACTGCGCTCGCCAACCCGCATGCCAAGCGTGGCGAGTAATGGCAAAACCCCCCCTATGACAGACGACAAAAATACCAGGCCCCCAGTCCCCGGCAGCTCCGCTATTCCGGACTACGGTAGCGGTCCCGGTCACGGCGGAGCAAGGGGTGCTAAGAATCTCCGGAAGAGATCCGGCTACCACCCCCTGCATAAACGACGACTGGCCCTGGTAACACACAATATTCGCACGATGAGGACAGACGAGAAGCTAGCTGAGCTGGAAGAAGAAATGAGTAGGTTACATTGGGATATCCTGGGGTTATCGGAAGTCCGACGAGAGGGTGAGGACACGATAACCCTGAAATCCGGTAACCTACTATACTACCGGGAGGGCGACCAACAGTCCCAAGGTGGTGTCGGGTTTCTCGTCCACAAGTCCCTTGTTAACAACATTCTTACCATCGATAGTGTATCGAGCAGGGTTGCGTACCTGATACTCAGAGTATCCAAGAGATATTCGTTGAAGGTCATCCAGGTATACGCACCGACCTCGGCACACTCGGATGATGAGGTGGAGGTGATGTATGAGGACATTAGTAGGGCCATACACACTTCTGAGACCTATTTTAATGTTGTTATGGGGGACTTCAATGCGAAGCTGGGCAGGAAATGCGAAAGTGAGTTGAGAGTGGGGCAATTTGGATATGGACAACGGAACCCCAGGGGACAGAGGTTGGCCAACTTTCTGGAGAAAGAGGGACTCTTCATGATGAACTCTTTCTTCCAGAAGCCACCTCATAGGAAATGGACCTGGTTGAGTCCCGATGGTTCTACGAGAAATGAGATAGACTTCATCCTGACCACCAAGAAACAAATATTCAATGATGTCTCTGTGATCAACATGGTTAAAACCGGAAGTGATCACCGAATGGTACGAGGCACTTTGAATATTAATGTTAAACTGGAGAGGTCCCGTATGATGAAGTCTACACTCCGACCCACTCGCGCCCATATCCAAAACCCCGAGAGCTTTCAGCTCGAACTATCAAATCGCTTCGAGTGCCTGGAGAGCTGCGCATCGGTGGATGAGATCAATAACAGGTTTGTGGAAACTGTCCGTACGGTGGGCGCGAAGTTTTATAAACCCCACCGTACAAATAGACCGCAAAAACTCTCGAGCCATACCCTCGACCTCATGGCTGAACGACGCTCATTGCAACTGCAGTCTTCCGGTGACGCCGAGTCATATAGGCGGCTCAATAGACTCATATCAAAGTCTATGCGACACGACATCCGTACCTTTAATACTAATCGTATTAAAGAGACGATAGAGCGGAATAAAGGCTCCAAAGTGTTCGCAAGAGACATGTCTATTGGGCAGAGCCAGTTGACGAAGCTGAAGATGGAAGATGGCAGTATAGCGTCGACCAAAGCAGAAGTCTTGAGGGAAATCGAGAGGTTCTATGGACAGTTATACACATCGGTCGCAAAACCTGTTAGCAGTTTGGGCAAAGATCCAAGAGCCAAACTGACTCGACATTATACCGAAGATATCCCGGACATCAGCCTGTACGAGATTAGGATGGCCTTGAAACAGCTCAAGAACAACAAGGCACCGGGCGACGACGGAATTACATCAGAGCTACTGAAAGCGGGTGGAACACCGGTACTGAAAGTCCTTCAGAGGCTCTTCAATTCCGTCGTGCTTGAAGGTACAACGCCAGAAGCATGGAACAGAAGCGTGGTGGCGCTGTTCTTCAAAAAAGGAGACAACACTTTGCTGAAGAACTACAGACCCATCTCGCTTCTGAGCCATGTCTATAAGCTGTTTTCAAGGGTCATCACGAATCGTCTTGAACGCAGGTTTGATGACTTCCAGCCTCCCGAACAAGCCGGTTTCCGAAAAGGCTATAGTACCATAGACCACATCCATACGCTGCGGCAAGTGATACAGAAGACCGAAGAGTATAACTTGCCCCTTTGCTTAGCGTTTGTGGACTATGAGAAAGCCTTTGATTCGATCGAGACCTGGGCGGTGCTTGAGGCTCTCCAGCGATGCCGTATTGACTATCGGTATGTCGAAGTGCTGAAGTGCTTGTACAACAACGCCACCATGTCAGTCCGAGTACAAGACCAGAACTCAGAGGCAATTTCATTGAAAAGAGGCGTGAGGCAGGGAGACGTTGTCTCTCCGAAACTGTTTACCGCCGGTTTGGAAGATGCCTTTAAGCTTCTGGAATGGAAAGGGCTCGGCATTAATATTAACGGCGAGTACATCACTCACCTTCGGTTTGCCGACGATATAGTAGTCATGGCAAAGTCGATGGAAGAGCTAAGTACGATGCTCGAAGACCTCAATAGAGTTTCCCAACGGGTGGGCCTCAAAATGAACATGGACAAAACGAAGGTTATGTCGAACGCCCATGTAGTGCCCACCCCAATATCTGTGGGGAACTTCACTCTTGAAGTTGTTGACGAATACGTCTACTTAGGACAGACGGTCCGATTAGGCAGGTCCAACTTTACGAGGGAGGTCAATCGTCGTATCCAACTCGGCTGGGCAGCGTTCGGGAAACTTAAAAGCGTCTTCTCGTCCAATATTCCCCAGTCCCTCAAGTCGAAAGTTTACAACCAGTGTGTGTTACCAGTGATGACATACGGCACTGAAACGTGGTCCCTAACTATGGGCCTTATACGGAAGCTCAAGGTCACGCAACGAGCTATGGAGAGGGCTATGCTCGGAGTCTCTCTACGAGATCGAATCAGAAATGAAGAGATACGTAGACGTACAAAAGTCACCGATATAGCACAGCGGATTAGCAAGTTGAAGTGGCAGTGGGCAGGGCACATAGCACGCAGAACTGATGGCCGATGGGGCCGAAAGGTTCTCGAGTGGAGACCACGTACCGGCAAGCGCAGCGTAGGAAGACCAGCCACGAGATGGACAGACGACCTCATACAAGTGGCGGGAAGACGCTGGATGCAAGCCGCTTCCAATCGGTCTTTTTGGAAATCCATGGGGGAGGCCTATGTCCAACAGTGGACTTCTTATGGCTGAGATGATGATGATGACTATGATATAACTAAAAACAACTAATTAAAACAAAAATTGTGCTATTAGTACTATAGCACTAAGCAATTGAACTATAATAGTTATTTATGATACAAGTATTGTAATAGATATCGTATAATAAGAGAACAATAAATTTTAGGTAATTAAGTACTATAATGCAATTTAGCTTATTATAAACTAACTACATTATAGTACTTAATTACCTAAAACTCTAAAACAACTACACAAAAAGGAAATTTATTCCAACCTCATGAAAGTATCCATATGAAAAAGAAATCCAAATTTTCAAACTCACAACGTATAGACGTTGTCAACCGTATTAACATAATAACATTAACATTACTGAGTGTATTACCATTGAAAATAAATATCTTTTGATTTGAATAAAAACATGCAGATATCTATCAAAATATTTCAACGCGGTTACAAGACCATAGAAGGTACTACGTCTGGGATTCACGGTAGAAAACAGTATTCATATATTATGTCGATTGGAGCGTGCCATCATGAAGATGCTGAATAAAACGCTGTCACTTATGGCGAGGAAATCGCTCCGCTTGTCACCAAACCCTACCCAGCTCGTTAAATAAAAGGCGAACATTTCGTATAAATTTTCGTAAGGTCTCAGAGCAAAATAATCGCATCCTCGCTTCATTTGCTCGCTTCCTTCGTAATTTGCTATCTCGCTGGAATCATCTAGCGTGATTTTATTTGGGGATGCTTTTTGAACTAGCTGAAGCCGCGGTTTTACTTGGATATATTCTAATAAAAATAACAATACGTATATTCAAATTTATTGTGAATATATATTATTATGTTTTATATACTCGATAATCTAGTCATTAATTAGATAACATAACATCTAGATAAGTAAAACACACTGGCCATGGAAATAAAAACAGGCTGTCGCATCACACTATTAAGTGTTTGATGAGTTTTGTCGGTAGTGTCAAACTCTAAAAAAGACTAAATAAAAGTAATTTAAAAAACTAAACCGACTTCAAACTGAAAAGAAAGAAATTACTCTAAGAAAATCAAAACTGGGCGTCTACCTAAGTAGGTACGTACACCAACTATTTTTTTTAGGTCGGTGTCACGCCCTAAGCTATCATCAACTAACTCCAATACAGACACCGCCCTAAAAATAGTTGGTGTACGTACTTACTTAGGTAGACACCCAGTTTTGATTTTCTTAGAGTTATTTCTTTATTTTCAGTTTGAAGTCGGTGTAATTTTGTAAGTTACTTTTATTTATTCATTTTAAATAGTATTTATTACTTTGAAGTCGGTTAAAAACGGTCGTCAAAGCTCATCACCGCTCATGTCACTGTCTATCAAACAATTGAAATATAAGGTGTAGACACTGCTCTGCAGTTGCGATGAACGAAGTGAGTGTTCAAAAGCCCATATCTTGAAATCTATTGAACCGATTTTGATAAAACTTACACTGACTCCTAAGTAGAAAAATACTTTATTCATTAAAAAAGAATTTTTAAAATACGACTTCTAGTTTCTGCGTAATGCGTGGACAAACATACATACACTTATGAAATTTGGCACACATGTTTAGAAGCTGGTATAGACTAATATATACAAAAATTGTGCAATTCTGACAATATTACAAACATACAGGTCGAATTGATAACCTCCTGTTTTTTTGGAAGTCGGTTAAAAATACGTTGTGTTGCTAATCATTCTTTTTGTGTTGCTATTTATTCCTTTTGTATTATTTTTCAACCGACTTCAAAAAAGGAGGAGGTTCTCAATTCGATTGTATTTTTTTAATGTTTGTTACTTCAGAACTTTCGACTGGGTGAACCAAATTTGATGATTTGAAAGCTTGTGTTTCCCGTGTAGCCCCATTTCAATTTAGTCCAGTTCTGACAATGGCATCCATGAAAAGTCGGTTGCTTCAATTTTTTTAACTATAAATATCTGATAAAAAATACTGTATGTTTTTTTGTATGTTTGTTCACCGATTACTCAGCCAATTGTGCATTGAGTTTGATGATTAGGTATATTTGTATTCAGTAGATCATACTTCAAAGGTGGTCCCATATAAGATTTATCAAAATCGATGTAATACTTTGGTTTTTACCCGACTGCGTAAGAAGGATGGTTATGTTTTTATAACAAAATAACTGGTAAAATATCATCCAAGAGCCTGTAGAAAAGTGAAGAGCAAGTCGCGTATGTACTGTATTGCGTATTTTGATGTCGGATTTTTCCGTTTTTTAAACTATAATTATTATAGTCATATTTACAAACAAATTTAATAGTGATAGATAGATTATTTATTGCACACACCTTAAAACGAATAACAAAGCACTTACTTAAATAGACTAGTGCAACAACAGGCGGCCTTATCGCTAAAAGCGATCTCTTCCAGGCAACCATAGGATGGAGGTAAAAAATACAATATAAATCAGACGGGGCGTGCACCCAGTAGTGGTCTTTCCCCAGATTATAACACCACTACTCATCGTGCAGCCCTACTACTTTATCACACTACTTTTATGTGTGAGACGTATATATTGTGTATAAATAAATAAATATTTGGATATTTCACACAACACCATCTAGCCCAAACTAAGTAAAGCTTGTACTATGGAACTAGATGGCTGATAGAATACATATATACTTTTTTTTTGTTGTAAATATATACATATGATACATAGAAACACCCAGACACAGAACAAACATCCATGCTCATCACACAAATGTTTGCCCTGGGTAGGGATCGAACCCACGACCTTTCAGTTCAGCAGGTAGACGTAGACACACTACCAACTGAGCCACAAGGCCAGTCAATGTCAACCTATTCAATTATATTTAACACATGCATAGTTTGTATATATTGCATATATGCAGCATTATTACAAACTTTAAATTACCTTTTGTTTCACACCTACCACGCTTATCTATTTTTAACCCCGACGCAAAAACGATGGAGTGTTATAAGTTTTTTTTTGAGTATGTGACAAAACAAACAAACATTACAAATGTTTTTATTAATATTCACCCAATATTAGTAGGGATAGAAATGATGAATTTTTAAAAAGGACGACCCTTTTTATCTCTGGTTCTCTAATGCTAGGTTTCATTACACGTGTAAGTTTTTCCAGTTTTATTTTAGCTTTGATGGGATGAAGGTAATGAACTCAATTATTTATGTGTTTGATAAAACAATATTGACCTACAATTAGTATCTATAGTAAAAGAAAAACAAAATACCCGGCTGCAAAAAGCAGTTTTTGCAGTCTAACTTACGATGCGATTTGATACGCTTTTGAGTGAACGTTTTTTAACTGATTTACAAAAAAGGGGGGTTTTCAATGAAATTGTATGTTTTTGTACCTATATTTGTCAGCAATTACTCTGCTAATTCTGAAATGTTTTTGATGATCCTTTTCTTTTTTGGTAGGTAAATACCTCACTTCAACTAATCCGCTGTGATATGTCGGTGATCTTCATTAAAATAAAACAAAGTGAAGTGAAGTGGAGTGGAGTGGGGTTGGATCTTTTTTTATCCCTACCTGTCCTTAAGCCGAATAAGTCGTAAAAAATGCACATTTCGACACTCACAAGGGAATCAAAACCCTCCTTCCTTGCATAAGACCGAAATTTTTGTGATTAAATTAAAAATTTCCAGTTTTCAGATTTTTTCCTATATGTGTACTCTAACATAATGCTTCTTGCCAAATTTCATAGTTCTAGGTCAACGGGAAGTACCCCATAGGTTTTGATTCCCTTGTGAGTGTCGAAATGTGAGTTTTTTGCGACATATTCGGCTGTAACTTTTTTTTACGAAAACTGAGAATATTGAATTTTCTTTCTGCATCAAGATACTATGGATTTGCATATATGGTTTTAATTTCAACTTGATACCTTCACGCGTTCTCGAGATAAAGGTCTTGACATCCGGACAGACGGATAGACGGAAAACAAAGTGATCCTATAAGGGTTCCGTTTTTTTTCTTTTAAGGTACGGAACCCTAAAAACTAATCTGGTTATTTAATTAAAAAAAAAAAAATGGTGTTGCTGCTGAGAATTCCGAGCATTTGAGTTAAAACGAGTTTTTTGCTATGTGATTTGTATTTTTAACCGTCTTCGAAAAAGGAGGAGGTTATCAATTCGTAGCTTATATATATATATTTTTTATGTATGTACACGAATTACTCCGTCATTCGAGAACCAGAATCAGAATCAGAAATATTTTATTGCATTAAACTGTGTTTCCAATTTTTGTGTTTCCTGAATTGGTGCATAGAGAAAGCTCCCAAGTTGATCCCATAATTATTTTAGAAACATTGCTTTATTACTTTTTGAATAATCTCTAAAAGTAAAAATATATGAGTTTTGTCGGGAACGTCTTAGTAACGTGTTGTTGCTTTGTTTTATTTTCCTATAAACTTGTGTTATTTTGAACATTAATGCTATAAAAATGGCGGTGTTTTATTCATAAAGTGTTCGATAAAGTGCGTGAGTGTGGGCGAGTGAAATAAAGCAGTAAAACGTGTGATTTTACGTTGTCGGCAAAACTCCATAGAAGCTTCTAGTAAAGTCGCCACCACTTTACTGAAGCAGGACTCGATTTATAAATTGCTTGTATACGTAGGTATAGATTGTGACTAGAACATTTACAACTTGTTTTATTCAAGAAAGTTGAAAAAATCATAATACTTGACACAGGCAAATGCTTTAATGCGGGTCCAATACAAAAAAGTAGAAGAAGAAGTAAAAATATTTTCATTGGATTCCTGAGTGAGTGCGACAGATTATAAAATCACAGAGTTCCAATAACACGTTTTTCTTTGCAAAAGTGTCAAATGTTGAGGTTTTTCGTATAAACATCTGCACATTTTCTAATCTGCGACGACGAAGCATTTGACATTCTTGACAAATGTCATCCTTGAAAAAAAAACAAGCGAGTGAGAGGTCTCTAAAAGTTTTCAATCGTGAGGGATTTATTGAGCTTGAAAAGTAAAACCTACTTACTACACATCCAATGTGTATGAGGAGAAAATAGAGTTACTTCAACGCTTGAGCGCCTTGTTTAATTATTATCCTTACTTAATATTACAAGTAAACGAAAACGTACCTACTTTGAAGTCGGTTGTTTCAGTTTTTTAAACTATAAAATTATTATTTTAAAGAAACCTGATTATTTTTGTAATTTCTATTCGGTTATGTCAGTTGTAAAGGTTTTTATCTACTGACAGTATTTTTTTTATTGCTATAACACAACTAAAAACCTAGCGTAGTTTGTGTCTACATGGAAACATAGGATAGTGACATGCAGCGAGTAAAGTAATCGAATTCGTATTCCATGCACGTTCTAAAGAACGTCAACTGAATGTGGATGGAGCCAGGATAAGCTTGGGGGTGGGGGAAGAAAGGGTCGTGAAGCACCATTTTTAAGTTTCCAATTCTTTTAAGTTTTTGATTCGGCTCTATAATCTAATAAATAAAAACACATTTACAAAACAGTATTTACAGGAACAAATAAATAAATGGATTTGCCGTTAGTATCTCTCTATTGAAATCATTTGCATTAAATAATTTTACTGATTTGTCACTAATGTTTTGTACAATTTTAAGACGCGTGAACATCACGAATATTTTTCTTAATATTATAGGCGATAGATTATCACAGACACTGCAAAGTGTCTGTGATAATCTATAGCATTCGAATAATCTAAAGCACTCGAATCGTTAGTCGTAAAATTTTATAAAATAAATGGGGTAAATTCGTTATAGTTTTACTTCAATGAATGAATCTCTGTTATTGAAATTTTATTCGCCGCGTTCAAAAACACACTCAATAACATATCAAGCGTAACTAAGAAAATATTTCTTATGCAGTTTGGTATTTATCATTATTTACACGTTTATAACAACTTTTTCGTGCACGGCTCTGTTTGCATCTTTGGGATAGGTCGGTCCTTTCTTCCTTACATCTGGGCTAAGTGCTAGCTTAGCGTTAGAACGTTAGAATCGATCGAGAAAACTTTTTTTTTTTTTTTTTTAACACGAATAAGTCCGCGTTTGACCACCAACTCGCCTGTCGGAAAGCGAAGATGTGGTCGAAGATGAAGCACGCAGACTTAGAAGATACCTATTCACTCTGACCTTGAAAAGACCAATGTTGTAATTCTCAGGGAACAAAGAAGCCGGCAATTTGAAAAAAAAATTTGTTGAATTTTTGGCCGGGAATTTCGGCTTAGGCAGAAGGCGGAGAAGGCAGGAGCTGGGGGGGACCTGGCTACGCCTGTGGTGATACCTGTACTATATTAAAGCTTTCTCGTACTAAACACTAAACAACTTTTAAACAAAGCCACGGACTTCGCTAAACTATAAGATTTTTCGTTTATTAAGGCATCCTAAGAACAATATTAAAGTTAGGCAACTTTTTATTTGTTTAGTATTTGCACAGATTTCTTATTTTATGACTAATTTTCAAATTAAATAAATTCTCTCTAAAAACGAACTATATATGTTTTCAATGAAATTAAACAAATTTTAACGTATTTATTGCGTACCTATATTTTATTATTTTTATGACTTGACGTTTCGAACACTGCACGGACGCTGCAAAGTGTTCAAAACGTCAGGTCATCAATTTGTGTAAAATATACGCGATAAATCCGTTAAAATTGGTTTCATTTCAATGAGTAACAATTCAAATTCATTTTATTCTTTCGACATGTTACATGCACTTAATAACACAAGTAACACATGTTACATGCCTTTAGTGGAACAAGTAAAGCCAGTGGGGCAAATAGCCCACATTTCTCAAAACCTGACTACGTCCACAAACGCGAACAAGATGTGAATTACATTTCAAATCGAACAGCTGCTGCGAAACACGACTCAATATTTCAGAATTTAAGAAATCACATCTGTGAAATTGAGTGCGAGAGCCTTCACTGTGGGGTAAGCACATGGTTGTCTTTGAAATATTCCGTGAAATGAAATACGACTGCTTTTGCGACCATGTTTTACGAATGTGCACTATTGTACTTGCTAAAGTCATCCTCATGAATATTTATTACTATAGATCTACTGCTTAACTGAGTCTGTTCCTGGGGTATGGGAGCGGTACGGGAGGTGTTATATTACGTCAGTCGGGCGTCAGCATTACTATTACATGTGAACCCTCCCGTGCCGCTCCCATACCTTAGGAACAGACTCAGTTAAGCTGTTTATCTATATTCATGTTTGTAACATTGTATGATATATTATAAAATTGTTTGTGTTAACCTGATTTTATCCTAGATGGGATTTCAATCTCATGGAACGGCGGTTGAAGCAGAAATCACAGATAGTAACTTTGGTGATTTCATTGAAGATATTTTAGTGACCAAAATGTTATTGCTTATCTGGCCAATACATACCTACATAAGTATTTCCATTCATTCAAGGCTCCTTTTTACCTCCAACGAACTTTTTCGTAATAAATAAGTGATTTTACTAGAATTATACTAAATAATGCGCATTTAAAATCTCTTACAGCGTTTGCACTCATATACTTAAGAAAGTATTATTTAGTATAATTATAGTGATTTTACTATAATTATACTAAATAATGCGCATTTAAAAAAATTACAGCGTTTGCACGCATACTTAGGAAAGTATGCGTGCAAACGCTGTAAAAGATTTAAAATGCGCATTGCTTAGTGGCAGGAAGACGCTGGATGCAGGCCGCTTCCAACCGGTCTTTCTGGAAATCCATGGGGAGGCCTATGTCCAGCAGTGGACTTCTTATGTCTGAGATGATGATTATTTAGTATAATTATAGTAAAATCACTTATTTATTACGAAAAAGTTCGTTGAAGGTTAAAGGAGCCTTGATTGAATGGAAATACTTATGTAAGAACAAAACACGTACTTACTGTGTTTTGTAAGAACAAAACACGTACCTACACTCAATAAACATATCAAGAGTATCGAATTCGAATTCGCAAAAACTGCTTTTCTGCAGTCGGGTATTTGGTTTTTCTTTTATTATAGATACTTGTTTTATATTCCACGGTACTTGGTTTATATTCTTCCGTCTACGTAAGTAGTTAATTAGTAATTTGGGCGGTTCTGTTTCAAGCAGTTGTTTAAACAGGTTATAGACCGGTCAAAGAGGTTATACACCAGCTTTGATTTACAACTGAATTTCAGACTAGACATTTTGGGTCTTGTAATTTTTGCCCATTGGACCTTTTGGCTCACTATACCTTGTGACTCTGAAGGAAAACTTTTTGAAAATGTATCACTGCATGTGCGCCACTGGGGAACAACGGGAACAATTGTAAAAAGTTGTGGCATTGTCCCCCAGTGGGGGACTTCAGCACAGCTTTTTCGACTATTCCCGTTGTCCATCAGTGGGGGATACGGAACTGGGGGACAAAGGAAATAATCGTAACAAAATATAGGATCATACATAGGTATGTGATTAACGTACACATCTTGATTGTATTCATACGTCCTCACTTTGTATTATTCTATTGTTTGTCATGGAGAAAATTAGATTGATACTTATTCTGAAAATAACAGGCTGTGACGTGTAGGCCAGTACATTTGAGATATTTTAAATTTTACAAGATTGTATAAGAAGGAAGGAATGTTTTTTGATGTACGTTTCTAAGAGCTGGACCCAACTTACCCTCACAAATAAAATAAATAAACTTTGCTAATGAATGTGTCTGTACATATAAATGTATAATACCTATATAGACATAGACATAGACATAAATTAATTTGTGGAAGACACAACACCAAAAATACATACAATATAACAAAAAAAATATGTTTAAATAAGTATATAAATGTTAATGTATAAATGTTTGTACTTTGTAAAGGCGGACAAATTAGTACTTATATTATACCGTGCGCGAGTGATTGAAGTGCGGAAGCATAATTTTCTAAAGTCCGTAGTCCAAACCAGAATTCGACGAGCGCTTGGCTAGTTTAGTCAGAAAAAAATCGATACCGCGCGCTGATCACTTGTAAGGTGGTGACGAGGCTGCTACGACCTTGTCAGCAACTTTATCAACTGTTTTTGTTTAATAATGTTAAAATGACTTTATATCACACTGTATAAGATCAAATATTGTTCACATGAATGTGAGATTCGCAATCGTCGCCTTCAATCTCTTTGGATAATTTTGACGTCTGGCATCTTTCGTTTATATACGAAAATACGCCAGATAAACCAAAACATTATCTTTGTAAAATATTATCTTTATTTTCAGGCCTGTATATTTGAAAACGCCGTTTCCCTTGCCCCATACTTCACGTCATTAGACATACATCGTTCGAGCCGTATTTGTTCTTCCATTCTGTCTCCAAGCAATCTACCCGTGTCTCTCCGTTATTGCCTTTATGTTTGGATATTCCGATTGTAATGTAGGGGAAGCGAAATTTTGCACTCTGTTTGGTTTTACTGATTTCAGAATTAATTTTCTGTTTGAATTGGTATTGTTGTGGTTTTATATAGAGTTCAAACGGAGTTTTTTGTTTAGATTTATTATAACGACAAGATTAATAGCTGAGGTCACAGAAAAATAAATTTGACTATCTTGTATAAAATCGTAAAACCATACCTGTCTTCACACCTTGTCATTTCACGTCTGGGTAAATTTATCACCATGGGTACTGATACTGACACAATCAAATCAAATCTGTGCAGGCGTTATGTCGTGACAAGCTTACAATATGTTTTTTCAGTTTTCCAAAGGAACTCTCGCTATTCGATATAAAATTTGGCCTAACTATACCATCTGAGAAGTCGAAATATAATGTCATCATCAGCTATTATTTCTTCACTGCTGTACATAGGTGTCGTGTGCTTAAGCATGTGTGCCATACGTTCCGGTTCTGTGCCAGTTTGATCCACTGTTTTCATGCTGCCTTGTCGATGTTACCCGATTAACATCTTGGAAGTTAGCCAGGTGGTCGCTTTCCATCTCGCAGCTTGTATGCTACACAAGCTGATAGATTACGTTCCTAAGTTTGTGTTTACACTAGTTTACTATCATCATCATTTCAGCTACAAGAAGTCTGCTGGTACTGCTGGATTTCCTAAAAGATCGGTTGGAAACGGCTTGCATCTAGCTTCTTCCTGACACTTTTATGAAGTCTAATCTTCCTACGGCTCTTACTGGTACGCGATCTTTACTCGATAATTTTTCGGCCCCATGATATGTGTCCTGTTGCCATTTCAGCTTGCTAATCCAGCTATGTCGGTTATTTTCGTACATCTCCAGATCTCATCATTTTTGATTCGATTTCGCAGACAGATCCCGAGCCTAGCCATACACTAGTTACTCTCAGATATTATAAGACAGACAGAGAGACAGAAATTTAAATTAACAAGTATTGAAATTTCTGTTACTCTTTTATTATATATCACTAGTCAAGAATGACCTACTGAGAGAAGTGAGAGCCATAGTCTCTTAATATCCCCTGGTTAGTTTCAACGGACATCCATTTTCACTGAAACGTGGTATTGTTCATGTCTCATAAAAACCTGAAAGTGGTGCAATGTGCTATGACAGGACTTGGAGACTATATACGAGATTTAATCTAAAATGTAGTCTGATCCATACTCGAACGAAAGTTATCGACGTAGCTCAATGGATTGGCAAGTTGACAAGAGACACCCCTCTCACAGTAGGAAATTCGTTCAGTTGTACTAAGCGTGTTTGCTCCATTTTTTTAGTGAGAACGTCAGAGGTGTGGTATGATGCTCTTACAGCGGCGGTGTTCCCTATAAAATACAACTTCCAATCGTTTAAGAAAAAAGGGAATAGGTATCTCTTTGGCCTGCTATATCTTCACTTCCTATCACGTAAGATTGTGGTCGTACGTAGGCTTAATTCGTTGTAAAAAAAGTTGAAGTAGCAGTGGGTTTATGGGTGATGAGCTCGAAAAATTTACGCACACAAAAGTTTGACCACACGTCGTATCGTCGTACCATAGGTACAGTTAATTACCATCAGCTACAAGGATGCTACATGATCTCATACAGTTGGCAGAAAAATACTGATTGCGAGGACCAATCCTTTTTGTTGAAAATCCAAAAGGAAGCCTATGTACAGTAATTTTTTTGTGGCTGAGATGATGCTGATGAGTTCCACTGGCTTACTAACACAGATCCCTTCTCATCTGGCCAGTCGCCGCAATAGATCACAGTCCCATATTAAAAAGAATCGAACAGCCTCTAAAACTTTAAAGGGATCCTCCGAAATCCGGTTCCAAGCATTTTGTTCATTTAAATCGGAGTTTCTATCGGCAAAGTTTTCCTATCGCGACACATTTGATGGCGAAACGGGATTTATTGAACGCACTTTCGGACTTTATCTTTCGGATTTGGAATTTACGCTCACGCCTGTGGAGCCAATTCTTTCGGTGTCGTTTTCTAGTCGATCTTGGCCTTGAAAGTGGAACAGAGTAGGAATAATTTTAACAAATTTTTACTAGTGTCTATATAAACAAATCTCGTAACTATTTTTTACAAAAAAAAAAAAACGTTTATTAGTGTAGATGACGCAGTTATGCGGTGAAAAACATTTAAAAAAATTACGTTGGTATATAAAGATCGTTGAAAAAAATACAGTCGGATTGTTAACTTCCTTTTTAGGGTTCCGTACCTCAATAGGAAAAAATGGAACCCTTATAGGATCAATTTGTTGTCCGTCTGTCCGTCTGTCCGTCCGTCCGGGTGTCAAGACCTTTATCTCGGGAACGCGAGAAGGTATCGAGTTGAAATTAAAACCATATACGCAGATCCATAGTATCTTGCTGCAGAAAGAAAAATAAAATTTCTCAGTTTTCGTAAAAAAAGTTACAGCCGAATATGTCGTAAAAAACGCACATTTCGGCACTCACAAGGGAATCAAAACCTATTGGGTACTTCTCGTTGACCTAGAACTTTGAAATTTAGCAAGAAGCATTGTGTTAGAGTACACATATAGGGAAAAATCCGAAAACTTGACATTTTTAATTTAATCACAAAAAAATAGTGTCTCTAAGCAAGGAATGAAGGTCCAAATTTTAAAGTGAATTAACCGTATCATGTGGGGTATCATATGAAAGAGCTTCATTAGCATAAGCTAAAACAGGTTTTTAAATATTTATACGATGTATATTTTTCGGTATAAAAAGGAAAATAAAAAAAAGAATATGATTTTCCCCATTTAGTTACTAGTTTGTACGGAACCCTCGGTGGGCGAGTCTGACTCGCACTTGTGTTTTTTTTTTAAGTCAAATGTAGATAAGGTAAAAGTAAAGCTAATAAAAGTGCATTAAATAGTTTAAGTAGCAAATCTTACGTATTAAAAAAAACTTTACAAATATATTTAGTGAAGCTGGTCATTTATTCCAAGTAATATACATTTCAGGTACTTATACTAGTAATTAAGCAGATCGCAGGACATGGTTCATTCTTAAATAGGTGATGTTGTTATCGATCCAGCTTCTGAGAGCTGATACCTTCGCGTAGACTCCAGGATACTCAGGTCTAGCACAGCCGAGACCCCATGAGACAATGCCAGCCAGTTTGCCGTTGTAGACTAGAGGACCGCCACTGTCACCCTGAAATTAAAACACATATCTTTGAATGTACGTATTCACTATCTTTCCCTTCTCACAATGAGAAGATGGCCCGTGCCCAGCAGTGGGACAGTTTGTACAAACAGGACAGATAAAAAAAAAAAACACTATCTAAACAACACAACACTAATTGACTCAGTGAGCGAAGTGAACAAAAGTCTCTGCATCAACTAAACAAGATTTTCGTTCTTTTATTCGGATGTCTGTTGGTACTCGAGTACAGGTTGTATTTGTCAACTAATCTTGACGATACTTGGTATATATTTACACATAATATGTTTTTAAAGATTGGTTCTTCAATTTTATAAATAAGTCCAAAATTTTTAATAAGCGGGATATTACTCCCAAAAAAGAGAAAGTTTGCTGTGCTAATTATTGACCTACTTTAATAATATTTGCTGAAATTGTTTGTACCCGACTGCAGAAAAGCAGTTATTGCAGTCTAAATTGCGATTTCGTTACGCTTAATATTATGTTGTTGAGTGTACGTTTTTTTTGTAAAAAAGTGTGTATAAAATCGCTGTAAATGATTATAAATGTGCATTCTTTAGAATAATTCTAGTAAACCCGCTTATTTATTCCGAAAAAGTTCGTTGGAGGTCACGAAAAATCACATTTTTTATTTCAATTCAATATTTTATTATTTTTGCGAGAGATTATTATTATTATTACAAAAAGAAATATGGAACTCTGGAAGTGAAGACGAATCTAACGACACCTCGCACATCAAATCTCAAAATCGGTCAAGCCGTGTAGGCTGTATCATATAGAAACATATGTATATACATACGTATATGTATACAGACATAGAAACAAGTGACGTTAAATGGCGCTAACGTCGTAGTAGGTATGTAATGGCGTACACCACATAGTCATCTTGTTTTATCAAAGTCACGCTAGATGGCGCTTTTATAAATATTTTCTTTGATATGAAATGACAGGATGTCATAATATTTCTACTTTATAGAAATTACGTGAAATTACAACTGTTCATAGATTTATAGGACATTTTGCAAATTAGTCCTAGTTTCACTGGGAGTACGGAAGCCTTGGTATGCGACTGAAACTCGTACTTTTTATTAGTCTTCCTCTATTTCACTGTGAAACAAAGGAAAACTGTTATAAAGATAATTTATTTTCGTACATTAACCGTCTTACTTATAAACATTAAATAAGCGCATTTTAGTTAAACAATGTTTTGTTCCGTTTTCACGCATGACAGTCCCCGGCTGGCAGAAAGTGACAAGTCTTAATTCAGTAAATAAGACTTTAACATGCGTTTATAAGTAAAGCGATAAGTGCACAAAAGTCTGATGATACAATATATTATAACAGTTAGTATTACAGATGTTATTTATTGTTAGTGCCGTGGCCGTCTTACCTGGCAAGCGTCAATTCCTCCTTGCGGTGATCCTGCGCATAGCATCCTTGGAGAAATGTTGTAGAGAGGCGTGTACGCATCAGAACATAGCTTCGAACTCACTTTGGGAACCATTGCCATTTGGAGAGTAGATGGGAAGCCACCGCCTTCCTGTGAAGTTTTATGTCATTTTAAATCAACAATAAAAACATTCTACGTCATTTATGAATTAAAAGAATTAAGTATTCTACGATATTCAAACAATGCCATAGAGAAATTAAAGACAAATTTACAAAGTATATTAAACCGTTTAGACCAAATAAGTGATATTTATAGTGAAACAAACAAAACAAAACACCTTTTTACAGAAACAAAAATTTTTTTTTGTTCCAGTTGGTAAGAAAGGCAATAATAATAGTTCAAATCACAAAAAATATTCTTGTGCAACAAGTATAATAAGCTCAGTAATAATTTTTGTAGTTACAATTTATTTAAATGTGTTTTCTTTAGATTAATTTCTGTAAAATAACTTATTTGTCAGAATAAACTACAAAAAAGGTTTTTTTCCTCGACTGCATAATTTTTTTATCTTTTTCGAGTGTGTGTACTATATGGGTATGTACCTGTGTATGTTTCTATATTACTTCCTATAGCCTAAACGGCTTGACCAATTTTGATGTGCGAGGTGCTGTTAGATTCATCTTCACTCCCTGAGTGTCATAGGCTCTAGTTTGGTAGTAATAATAATTATACGACTCTCGCAAAAGTCCATGAGAATCGGGAAGAACCTAATGATAGAACACACATCAAAATCCTTCAAGCCATTTCGCCATCGGAGACTACCCGAAAACAATGACATTCTCTCCTTTTATGGCAGTAGTCAAGAAAAAGAATTTAATTCAGACAGATCTTTATTGGGTATACCTATCTACCAAAGTCAAAAAATAAAGTAAATAAATAATTATAGTTTAATAAACTGAAGCAACCCACTTCTCATGGATGCCATTGTCAGAACTGGACCAAATTGAAATGGGACCACACGCAAAGCACCAGCTTTCAAATAAAAAATAATCATCAAAATTGGTTCACGCAGTCAAAAGTTATGAGGTAACAAACATATAAAAAAAAACATACAGTCAAATTGAGAGCCACTTCCATTTTTGAAGTCGGTTGAAAACAAACTTACCATAATATTACCCCATCCGGAGACCATAGTGAGTTCTCCATCTTGGATTTCCTCTCTAGCGTTGAACATCGGCACAGCCTGAATAGAGTCGCTGAACTGCAGGGGTTTTTTGAGCCAAAGCACTGCAACGTCGCTATCCATCTTGTTGTAGGTGAAGTCAGGGTGCCAGACCATGTCTCCTACTTGGACAATCCGTCCGCCTCTACTGCTAGAGGACGACCCAGCTCTAATTGTGAAGTCAGTTGGTGCGGCTCTGGAAAATTGATTCATCGTGATTGTAAATAAATATCATCATGTGCCTGAAAACAGTGTATACTGCTGAATATGGAAATAAAAGTAATTTAAACAAATTAAACCGACTTCAAAACAATCTAATTAAGGCTGAAACGGGAGAAATAACAGGAAGAAATCAAAACTGGACGTCTACCTAAGTAGGTACGTAAACCAACTATTTTTGAGGTCAAAGGAAATTTCGAAAATATCGAAAAATTGAAAAATATGAAAATATGAAAGAATATGAAAAATAAATAATTTTTGGATTGGATTTTTTAATATCTCAAAATTATCCAAATACACAATCTAGTCTATCTTTCCTCTCTATCTTGACTTACGATTTTCGATAACTAGCGTGCCCCCAAAAAAGAAGTAACAAAAAAGGCCTGTGACTATGGATCTAAGTAAATGGTTTTAATTTCAACTCGATACCTTCACGCGTTCCCGAGATAAAGGTCTTGACACCCGGACAGACAGACGGACAGACGGACAACAAAGTGATCCTATAAGGATCATTTTGTTATGGATCACTTTGTTGTCCGTCTGTTCTATTTTTACCTATTGAGGTACGGAACCCTAAAACATACGGTCGAATTATTGTTAACCTCCTTTTTGAATGGAATTTTTTGCCTGCATCCAGCGATCTATATCTAACCGTCCATCTCTGTTTCTTGAGAACTACAATCTCGGAATCTTCTAGATCAAAGCGCTCCATCCTCGGCCACACCGTGCGAGTTGGTGGTAAATTGTAAATTCATCTTGTATAAAATAATTGGTTAAAAAAGAGCTCTCACCCAGAGACGCAGTGCGCAGCAGTGATGATGATGTCGCTGCTGACTATAGCACCGCCACATGAATGCCTGCCTCGGAACATCACTGACACTTGGTACGGAGCTTCCGTAATGTCAATGTCATCCCCTCCCACTATCTTCACATCTCCAATTCCTGTTGGGGACGAGCCTAGAAAAAAGAAAACCAAATGTGGGGAGATTTTTTTTAACGGATTTGATTGTCGGTCAAGTCATTTTATCTGATGATAAGCATCAATTTAGTCTAAAGCAGTCCAAGCCTATCTAATATTAGAAAAGCGAAAGTTACTATCTTCTGAGTCTGTCTACAGAGAGCTGTTTAAGAAAAATATATTTTAGGCAAAAAATACAAAACTAAAAAACAATAATAAACTTACCAACAAGCCCAACCAGTACTAACCCCAACAAGAAAGAATACATTTTACCTAAATCAAATTAAGTACTGGTAACTAACTATACAACGGACTGTCTATTTATACTTCTCACTCAAACACTGTCGCAAACGAGAAGCGCCATCAAAATACTTAGAATCAACAGAAAAATCCACAAAATTAATTTGTTTTCTTCAGCGAGATGTGACGGCGCACTCGAGCCCTACGCTGCTTCTCAATCGAGATAGATATAAAGATTAAAACAATTAAAACTGATATTTAGAACCTTAACATCATTCCTTAACAATTGACTGATAATAGGGTTTATTTTGGAGTGCCTGATAACGAACACGTGAGCACAAGTAAATTAATGGCAATAACCTTTCTAACCGACTGCGATAAAGAAGGGTCATTATAGTTATTATACGAGTAGTTAGCAAAGCGAGCTGAATCTGAATCTGATCTGAATCCATTGGCATTTGATTATTTGGATTATTTTGGATGTTTGTTTGATGTCTTTTAGATCGACGACCTCCATCCTCGGCCACATCGTCGCTTAACATCAGATGGGTTACCACATTCGTAATAACAATCTTATTTCAATATTGTTTTGACCTTGTCTCTCTTAACTTTAGAAAGAGCGAGACAAAAGTAATATTGAAACAATGTGTATAGGGAGCATAATACGATGACATCTTGTATTAAATAATTGGAACCGGAAGTGGGTATGCATAATTTTGTGAATAAAAATCTCAAATAGAAGGTCTATTTGAGATAGTTTTTAAAACTAAATAAAAATATAACTAAAACAAGAAATATACCACATAGTCGAGACCAGCACCGACAAGCGCAGTGTAGGAAGACCAGCCAAAAGATGGATAGAAGACCTCATACAAGTGGCGGGAGGATACTGGATACGAGCCGCTTCCAACCAGTCTTTTGGAAATCCATGCAGATTCAGCAGTGGGCGTCTTTTGGCTAAGATGATGATGATAATGAAAATTATAAATATGCTAATTTCCTGTCAGACAAGGACACTATCAAATACTTTAACATTATCGTATATATTCGTACTGCAAATTCTATATCATATAATTCTTTATAATATAAACAATACAAAAACGTTTAATAACTTAGGTACACAGTCTAAAGGTAAAGGTTGTATGAGGTAAGTAAGACACACTAAATTGTATGAAATCGTCTGTCCATCTCGTGGCTGGTCTTCCTACGCTGCGCTTGCTGGTGCGTGTTCTCCACTCGAGAACTTTTCGGTCCCATCAGCTATCTACATACCTATGTAGGATTATCTATTAAATTTAATATAATTTATATTAAATTAATATCAGACATTGGCCATTGGTATTTTATTTTATTTTGTACTTAGAAACAACCAACCATAGAGCCAAAGCGTATACCAATGCTAAGTCGAGGCTCATATTTCACATAATAAATTCATTCCATGTTGCTACTCCGCTACATGCATACATACGTACCCTTATTTATGGTGACAGCGTGACAGTATGCATAATAATTGACCGAGTGAGCGAAGCGTCCCTTTTTCAGTGCTGGCCGTTTTGGCTTTTAATCATAAATTAAAATTTCATAACGATATCTTTTGCGGTTTGTTCGTGATAAGGTGAGAAAAACTTTGCATTTATAACATTAAATAAAATTAGCAAAAATTGTGACAAATGTACTTCAATACAAAAATAATATATAATGTATAAGTAGGTTTTTATGTGGTCATCATCATTTTCATCTCAGCTACAAGAAGCCCACTACAATGCCCATTGCCATTTCAATTTGCTAATCCGTTGTGTTGCCGCTATGTTGGTGACTTTCGTGAGTCTACGGATCTCTTCATCTATGATTCGATCTCGCAGAGAGGCTCCTCGATGTGTGTTATGTAGTCACAAATCTTATTTTTACTGGGCTACTTTAAATACTTACATGCATGCTAATTAGAAATTAGGTAAAATTTTATGTAATAAATTCTACGTTTCTGCGATTAATGAAACTAGATTTTTTTTTACTGGTTTATCGTGAACGTCCTTATTTTCTTATTAATATTATAAAAAAAATTACTATGTCTATTTGTTCTCTTTTCACCAAACCACTAAAATAAATTAATTGTACTTATTACATACCCATGTAATACTATTATTTTCTATGACGAGGGATCCAAAAAAGCCCTTCTTTTTGAGATTTTTGGGTCGTGGGTTAAAAACTAGCTGCGCCCCGCGGTTTCACCCACGTCACAGAATAAATCAAATGTTATAAATTTGATGTGTGTATCTGCGTGTCTGTCCGCATCGTAGCTCTCAAATGTATGGATCAATTTTGATCTAGTTTTTTTGTTTGAAAGAGGATTTCATTGAGAGTCTTCTTAGCTACGTTTCATCATAATGGGTTTAGCCGGTTTTGTCGCTGGTTTTTGAATTTTCTGAACATATACTTGTACATAAAGTAGAAATCTGTTACAAACTTTAATTTGTTTAACCTTTAAACAATACCACCTAGTTTTACATAAAATTATATCATCCAACTCTCAAATTCTCATTTACCTAACCTAGATAATTATATTTCAAGTGTATGTAAGCAAACACTTCAAAAACTGCGTCTTATTTCTACCAATTTATAGTTCCAGTTGTCTACCAATACTATGTAACAAAATAATCGGGTAATTATTTTGTATACCTGAACATGTAAGTTTGTTTATTGATAAGAAATTCATTATTACCCTAATTACCTTGACATGATTAGCCCTTATCAGAGATAACGATGGTTTTGTAACTATTTAGTATGTTTCAGGTTAAGGGTAAGTGCGTCAGACAATGTGATTCTGTGGAAGACAAATAAAATGAGCGGAAAAATCTAAAATAAATAAAAGTTTAGGATGTGTTAATGAAATTTATTAACCTTCATTGCTTCAAGAGAAATATTTCGTTAACTAACTAGATGTAAATTGAAAAACTAGAACCTTAACACGATATTATTATTTTGTTGACAAATTTTAAAATAAAATATTTTTGAAAGTGATTTTATTGTTAAATAATTGTATATGAATACATATAGATATGATTAGTAGTTGCTCTAAGAAATAATGCCGCTATTAGACAATTAGCAATAAGTACTTATTACAAAGTTTGTACATTATTTTTTAAAGGGCAAGTGCCTTTATAACTAACTACCTTCAACAAAAAAAAAACTTCACATACTTAACTACTAAGGACACAAAAACCAAATAGATTACCCCAGACATAGATACAATAATAGAATCAGTCAAACCCAGTTTGAGTTACCAGCGTACCTAGCATGCTGCCCATCATTGCAACGTTGCATGGTAATACATAAGCGTTGGGCCAAATACGCACCACATTTTGATCAAGCGTCGCACCGATCAGACGCCCAGTTTTTTTTTAAATAAGATGAGCTCTCGGTTCCCACGGACCCAGTCTCGACACGACACGTCAAATATACATGATTAATATTTAGCAGAATCTATATCCTAAATTGATAAACTTATTATTTAAAAAGGACCGACAAAACTAGTGATCGCTATTTGCCCACAGTTATTATTTTCTAATAACGCTATACATTTGAAAGGCACCTTTGTTTGGGGCATATTTTAGTTTGAAAGTAATATAATATAAAATAAAACCGGCAAAGTAGTATTTTCATTAGCACACTGAAATACTCATAAACTTCTAGTTAGCCAGAAGCGAAAAAGCCGAGAAGGACCAGCTCGCAAGTTTTAGCTCACTTAAGTTAGCGCACGAGATAACCGCTATGTAAGATGTTGACTCGACGATCATGGGCCCGATAGTCGTATCGGTGAATCGGTGAACTCATAGCGAAGAGCTTCGACCAACTTCTCAAGAGGCTCTCGTTTGTTTTATTTATTTACTTTATTTAATTAGCACCGCTGATGCGAATTACGTTAATGATAAATACGTCAAAATCATAGTACGTCAACGTCATTGATGGTTGGATCAAAATCATGGTTGGTTCGCATACAAAAGGCAGTGGTTCTAGACACGGAACGCATTGCCAGGAGGGTTTTAAATCTATAGCCCCTCCTGTCAGCAGCTTAGGCCCAGCCTTGCTGCCGGTTGAGTTTTTTTATTTATTAAGGTATTGTTTTTTTTTTTTTATAGAATAGTTTTAAAAACTTAGAATTAAGATCTTTAAAAATAGTAAATGATAAATAAAATAGATGAATAATAATAAATGTCTTTATTGTTATTTGTCTTGTATGTGTTGTTGTTTATTGTTGTTGTGAACCGCTGGCGGTTCGAATTTGGTGTACGCGTTCTCGGGAACGCGTGAAGGTAGTCGAGTTGAAATTAAAACCATATACGCAGATCCATAGTATCTTGCTGCAGAACGAAAAATCAAATTTCTCAGGTTTCGTAAATAAAAGTTACAGCCGAATATGTCGTAAAAACGCACATTTCGACACTCACAAGGGAATCAAAACCTATGGGGTACTTCCCGTTGACCTAGAACTATGAAATTTGGCAAGAAGCATTGTGTTAGAGTACACATATAGGAAAAAATCCGAAAACTGGACATTTTTAATTTAATCACAAAAAAATTGTGTCTTTATGCAAGGAATGAAGGTTCAAATTGACTGGCCTTGTGGCTCAGTTGGTAGTATGTCCCAGGGCAAACATTCGTGTGATGAGCATGGATGTTTGTTCTGTGTCTGGGTGTTTCTATGTATCATATGTATATATTTACAAAAAAATATATATATATATATTCTATTAGCCATCTAGTTCCATAGCACAAGCCCTGCTTAGTTTGGACTAGATGGTGTTGTGTGAAATGTCCACAAATATTTATTATTTATTTATTTATCAAATTTTAAAGTGAATTAACCGTATCATGTGGGGTATCATATGAAAGAACTTCATTAGCATAAGCTCAAACAGGTTTTTAAATATTTTTACGATGTATATTTTTCGGGTTATGAAGGCAAATATAAAAAAAATATAATTTCCCCCTTTCATCTACAAGTTTGTACGGAACCCTCGGTGGGCGGGTCTGACTCGCACTTGTCCGGTTTTATTTGAAGTCGTTTAAATATACTTTCATACCCCGTTTTGCCACAAAAAATGAAATGCCTCTAACCCAAACGAACAGGCCGAATCTTTAAAGGCAATTCTAAGGATCGTTAAAAGAAAACAACGTTGTACAGGTTTGTTTTTGAAATCGGAAACAATTTAACGAGTTATAAAAAACTCCTAAAACGGCAAGCTAAGTTCTAAGCGGGACGCGGGACTCGAATGGGAACGCCCTGCTTACTACAATACACAATGCTCTAAAGTTTTACCAACATTTTATAATTTTTTCTCCTATGTCAATCAGCTGGAAGCTTTAGATTCGGTTGACCGGCGAGTTGAGAGATTTCTGGCACTATATCAAGCACAAGTTCGGTCGTGCATGGAGTACTGTTCACACCTTTGGGACGGATCTGCTAAATAACAGCTGAAAGCGTTGGAATCCATTAAGAGGCTTATTGGCGATTATTAGGCGATTACCTTATTTGGGCTAAGCTCCAAACTCTGGAACATGGTCACAAAGTTGCTAGATTATCAGTTTTTCATCGAGTACATTTCGGTGAATGTGCCTGATCTTCCCCCTCTCACGAATTAATTCCACCAAAAACAAAAATTCCTAAAATTCAAAATTCCACCTTCTCTATTTCACTACAGGGCTGGCAGAAAGTTGGCGCATTACCACCCATTTGTCATTGATATGCCAAAAATCCGTACTCAGCGATATCGGTCCATGTTTTTGATGCACACTGCATAAGAATGGAATTCTTTGCCGCAATCTCCTGAGAACTACAATCTTGAAATTTTCAAGGCTAGAGTGTATAGATATCATCTAGATCAACAAGCTCCATCCTCGTCCACACCGCCACTAAACATCAAGCTAGCTGGTGGTCAATCGTAGATCTATCTAATGAAAAAAAATACATAAAATCTGCGCAAATAATGAACCATATGTCAGGATTCGAGCGGCCTCCAATGAAACACGAGAAGAACAAAGAATCGAGACAATGCGACAGCAATCAGTGAGATTAGCTGTTTTTAGGGTTCCGTACCTCAAAAGGAAAAAAACGGAACCCTTATAGGATCACTTTGTTGTCCGTCTGTCTGTCTGTCAAGACCTTTATCTCGGGAATGCGTGAAGGTATCGAGTTGAAATTAAAACCATATATGCAATTCCATAGTATCTTGCTGCAGAAAGAAAAATAAAATTTCTCAGTTTTCGTAAAAAAAAGTTATAGCCGTACAAAACTCACATTTCGACACTCACAAGGGAATCAAAACCTATGGGGTACTTCCATTGACCTAGAACTATGAAATTTGGCTAGAAGCATTGTGTTAGAGTACACATATAGGAAAAAATCCGAAAACTGGTTTTTAATTTAATTACAAAAAATAGTGTCTCTATGCCAGGAATGAGGGCCCAAATTTTAAAGTGAATTAACGGATCATCGTCTCATGTGGGGTATCATATGAAAGAGCCTCATTAGCATAAGGTAAAACAAGTTTTTAACACATTCTTCGCCCCCTGCTTGACTGCTTCAACCGCCGGTGGTTTACTGACTACTACAAAATGAACGGGATGCTCGCTCGAGTGGTGAGCAAGGAATGTATTAAATATTTTTACGATGTATATTTTTCGGTTTATGAAGGAAAATATAAAAAAAATATATGTGTTCCCCCTTTTATTTAGTTTGTACGGAACCCTCGGTGGGCGAGTCTGACTCGCACTTGTCCGGTTTTTTTATACTACACATGCCTTGTAGGATTTGAATCACGATGGATATGAATCACGATGGATTTGTTCGTCGAACGGATCGATTGTTTCAACAAGTATACCATATTATTATAATAAAAACAAAGTAACCGACTGCATAAATGCCATATTCGTACTTACTTATGCTTGATATATCGTTGTTACTGTACGTTTTTGTGAGAAATTATCCTAAAACCTACTGTATACTTTATTTAAATGAACATTCTTTAGAATTGTTTTTGCATAAGTAATTATTTATTACGAAGAAGTTCGTTGGAGGTTGTGGAAAACGCGCATTTTTATTTTTTTTGTGACATTTGTATTTTCATTATTAAAAACAAATAAGGTCTATGATATTCAAGAAGTGACGATGAATCTAATGATACCGCGCAAATCAAAATCGGTCAAGCCATTTAAGCTGTTAGAGTGGCTTAAGCTGTAATGGCATTTGCATCAATATTTAAAAAGTAAGTTTTGTTTTTATGTGAAACATTTATTAAGGCGCCTTGGCGATAAAACCAACTCGTATTATACTGATAATTTTATAGTTTAAAAAACTGAAACAACCGACTTCAAAGTACGTTATTTCGTTTACTTGTAATACATATTGTAAGGATAATAATTAAACAAGGCGCTCAAGTAACTCTATTTTCTCCTTATACATATTGTATGAGGAGTAAGTAGGTTTTACTTTTCAAGCTCAATAAATCCCTCACGATTGTAAACTTTTTAAAGAGACCTCTCTTCACCCGCTCGTATTTTTTTTCAAGAATGACATTTGTCACATTTGACACTTTTGCAAAGAAAAACGTGTCAGTAGAACTCTGCGATTCTATAATCTGACGCACTCACTCAGGAATCCAATGAAAATATTTTTACTTTTAGAGATGATTCAAAAAGTAATAAAGCAGTGTTTTTAATATAATTCTATACGCCAATTCACGAAACACAAAAATTGGTTCAAGAATGAGCGAGAAATTCGTGTATATGTTACTGTAAAAGCCCGAATATTGGTAAATCTTAGGTTTTACCAGTAAATCTTAGGGTTTACCAACACGAGTCGGTAAATGTAAGAATATGTAAAAAAGAAACGATTTTATCGGGTTTTTACCATTAGAATTTAATACATGCTAGGTTTTACCAGTGACGGTTGGTAAATGTTAGTTTTGGAAATAAAACAATGCATATGTTACTGTATTCGGCTTTTACAGTAACATATATAATAACATTTGTTTGATTGAACGATGTAGCTTGGTGCAACGCAGTCTTAGGTATAAGCAATAATTTCTTCAGATTAGGTTATGGTATTTTTTTTTTTAATACAAAAAAAAAACATAACCTAATGTCTGAAGAAATTATTGCTTATACCTATACCAGGATCAACTAGTTTGGCCTAGCCTAAACTGGTCTATTATGCATTGTTTTATTTCCAAAACCAACATTTACCAACCGTCACTGGTAAAACCTAGCATGTACTAAATTCTAATGGTAAAAGCCCGATAAAATCGTTTCTTTTTTACATATTCTTACATTTACCGACTCGTGTTGGTAAACCCTAAGATTTACTGGTAAGACCTAAGATTTACCAATATTCGGTCTTTTACAGTAACATATATACATAAAAAAACATACGCTACGAATTGATAACCTGCTCCTTTTTTGAAGTCGGTTAAAATAGCATGAAAGAGTTCAAGCCGTCAAGCCCCCGTTACCGTTACATTACCGCTTTCGACTTATCTAAGTGTGCGTGCGCGTATACTATACTCTTTATTACTTTTTCCTATGTGTGAGTTGTATACTACCATACAATAACATTCCCATCACATGGACGTAAGTAAAGTCTGAAACAAAATTTACGAATTTAGTGTCCTGGGTTGATCGATACTCGATAAACCAACAATGACAAGCATAAAGATTTTGATTTAAGCTCTAGGTATGTCGCCGCGCTAAAGCCTAATTTAGATTTAGAAAGTCTATTTTGTCGCTTCGAATTATTTTGAAATTTAGTGTAATGGATCTAAGGTTGTAACTCTAGTCCTCATTGAGCTCGGATGTTTTTGAGCACTGATGCTACATCCTATTGATACTTATCAAAGCTGCCGTGCGTATTCTGATCTACTTAACCGCCTAGGCCACACTACGGTTTTTTCCCGCGAGCGGTAACCGCTATAAACCGCGAAACCGCTCGAGACGGTACTATATCAATCGCGGGGAAAAACCGCAAGTGCGGCCGCTTGTATTCGTTCTCCTGTTTCATAAACTCACGCGGTTAAAAACCGCTGCAGCTTAACCGTAGTGCGGCCTTAGCCTAGCACTATTTTTTAAAATCTATTTTGTCGCACTCATCGGTTTTTCATGCAATTTGTATTTTTTTTTTATTAAATATTTAACGGCTCTGGATTCTGAGTCCTTTGAGCCAAACATGTCAAAGATCAGTTTCACTGTTCAAAAATTCACTTCACTTCACAATTTTTCCACTGTGTTTATTACAAAGTTATAGATAGGCTTGAAGAATTTTGGTTTCGATAAAAGTTCAACTAAAGATTCTGGTACAGGTTCGTTCGCATCACATGCTTCCTTTAATTCAGCTATAAGAATTAGTCTTTGTAAGCCATATTTTCTGCAGTTCATTACAATATGATCGAGGTTATCTTCAGTGTTACAAAATGCACATAAGGAGTCCTCTACAATTCTCAGACGTTTCATGTGAGCCTTACATAGGGTGTGACCAAATCTCATTCTATTTATGATTGTAATAAATTTCCTGCAATTGGCCATCTTATATCTGTTATACCAAGGTTGGGCGGGCAGGTTTCCTTGTATCTTCGCATACCATTTTCCTTTATACTTTATGGTTTCTAACCAGTAAGCTTTCCATAATTGTCTCATGGACTCTTTCAAGAATGAAAAATAATCCGTGAATGGAACTTCCATTGAATGTGAAATATCTATGTCAAATCCAGCAGCTGCAGCACGGTCAGCCTTTTCATTACCTTCAATTCCTTCATGGGAAGGCACCCATTTAAACTTAACTATCTTATTATCTAAGTACATTTCATGTAATTTATCCCTAATTTTATGTATATAATGGTTATTTTTAAAATTAAGATTACTATTCATAATGCTTAAAAGGACAGTTTTTGAGTCAGAAACTATGAGACATTTATTTATAGTGTCAATATTAGATAAATATTCAATTGCTTTATAAATTGCTAATGCTTCTGCAGTGAATATGCTACAATTTTTGTTGATATTGAAACATTTTGTTAAATTTTTTTGAGGGTCATACATAGCTGCTCTCACATATTCTAGAGTTTTAGATCCATCTGTATATAATCTATATGTATTCATGTTATTATGGATGAATTCAGCATACTCTTGTTTATTATATACTCGCACAAAATCAATGTTAACATTAAAAAACAAACTATTAAATGTAGATGTATAAATTGGCCACATGTAATCTTTACATATGTTTTTTGTCAATTTGTTAATATGAAACATTATTCCTAACATTTCAGGAAAGCTTCCGGTCATTAAATCAGTGGGATTAACATATGAATGTTGCTGTAAATATAGAGAAGATCTTAAAAAGTTTTCAGGTACAGACAATTTATCAATAACTATAGGATTATTTGAAGCAATTGCTTTTACACAAAATTTCTCTGCTATGTACAATCTTCGGATTATAAGTGGCTCCATGCATGTTTCAATTTCTAAAGAGTTTATCGGAGAGGAACACATTGCACCACTTATAATTCTTAAACACATATTTTGTATGACATCTAATTTTCTAAGTAGTGCCTGACTACTATTCATATAAGCCATACAGCTATAATCAAAATGACTACGCACAATACTTTTGTATAGCATGCTTAAGACCTTAGGATCAGCTCCCCAAAAAGTTCCTGCTAAACATTTTAAAATATTTACTGCTTTCATTGAATTTTTAATGATATATACAATGTGTTTGGACATTTTAAGTTTATTATCAAATACTACACCTAAAAATTTCTTGTGTTGAACTATTGGAATGCTTTTGCCATTATAGCATATGTTAACATCACAATCTGGTTTTCCTATTATTAGTACTGAACTTTTTGAGGAATTAATGTCAAGTAATAATTTACCCTTATAAAAGTTTAATAACTGACTCAATGCAGAGTTCACATTGTCAGTAGCAACTGATGAATTTCTATTAATGGAATATATGAGTATATCATCAGCAAATTGCAAAACTTGGACATCACTACTCACAAATTTTCCAATTTGAGATGTATACAAATTATAGAGCAATGGTGAAAGACATGCACCTTGCATTAAGCCTTTATATGCTACTTTTGGTCCATGTAAAATATTATTAAATTTAACATACAAAGTACGTTCATAAAATAAATTAAATATCCATTTTATCAACTTTCCAGGTATGCCTACTTCGTGCAGTACATCAGCCAATCGAAATAAATCAACATTATCATAAGCTCCCTGGACATCAAGGAATGCACAGACAGCAGTAGAACGAGACAAGAAGCACTTTTTCATATCAGTAGCATAAGAAATGAAACTCTCTGAAGCACTGCGACCTTTCCGAAAACCAAATTGTGTTGAAGGGATTAGGTTATTCTTTTCAACATAATAATCAAGCCTTTGTTTAATCATCTGCTCAACTAATTTACCAATACAAGACGTTAGTGAGATTGGACGATATGAATTGAAGTCATTAGCTGGTTTATCTTGTTTTAAAATGGGTATAACACATTGAACCTTCCAAGCAGAGGGTATTTCTTGATTTTGCCAGAGAAGATTAAGAATATTGAGTAATATTATTTTACAATCTGGATGTAGCTTCTTAATCATTATATAAGGAAAATTATCAAGACCAGGTGAACTATCTCTTCGTGAATTTAATGCTACATTAAACTCCTCAACCGAGAAGTGATCCAGTAGAAATTGAACTGTGTCATTATTGCTATCAAATATTTTATTGAGATTTTCATTGCGAACAGTACTTGGTTGAGCTAATTTATCTAAAAATTTGGGTATCCATTCATCATTTTTATATACATTTCTATTTACATTTATTTTCTTAAATCTCCTAATATAATTCCATACTGTTGATACTGGTGTATATCTATTAAAGGAAGAACAAACATTAGACCAACTATTTCTTTTAGCTTCTTTTATTACTTTCTTTTTGGCAGCATTTCTTTTCTTATATTCTATAAAATCTGATATTGAAGACGTTGTTCGATATTTTAATAAGGCTTCTTTTGCTACTTTAACTGCTTCATCACAGTCATTATTCCACCATGGAGCCGGTACCTTAGATCTGTAGGGTATCGAATGTTTTAATAGAGGGACACATTTATTTCGTAAATTACTTAATATTTCGCAAAATGTTTCATAAGATTTAAGAGGATGAGAATAATCGACTTGAAAATTTTCTGTTAGTTTTTGAGATTCTGTGTAATATTCAATCCAGTCTGTTTTGTAAAACAGATATTTTTCAACTACATCATTATATTGATACTTTGAAGGAGATATCATTATATCAGTAAATGTTGGCAAATGATCACTACCTAATGTATCATCTCCCACCCTCCACTCACATAGTGGAGCAATGACTGAGCTAGCCCATGTGAGATCAATAGCTGAGGCCTGTTTACTAGGAGCTTGTATTGTAGTAGGTATACCAGTATTCAACAGGCATAAATCAGCGTCATCAAATTTGACATATAACTCTCGACCTCTTGAGTTGGTAGATGCACAACCAAAAGCAACATGATGGGCATTAAAATCACCTGTGACTATACAAGGCCTTGGAATATTACGTAAAATAGTCTCTAATTTATTTAATCTAATTCGCCTGTCAGGGGGACTATATACACAAAGTATTGCTAAAGATCCCATTTGAGTTTCTAATGAAATTGATATACATTGTATATCTTCATAAAATTTAGTATTTAATTGTGTGTACTTCAGAGAGTTTCGTATTAGAATAGCTACTCCACCATGTTCATTTTTTGCATTTTTATGCAAAAAGTTGTAGCCTGGAAAGTTAATTGGATAGCTGTTAGTTTTTAACCATGTCTCATTAAGTAAACATATGTCAACATTGTTTTCATTTAGAAAGGATTTTAAAAGGGGTCTTTTATTGTTAACACTACGAATATTATGCTGCATTATACGAATACTTTGATCCATAATTAAGTATAATACGAGGAGAAAAAAAAAAAACCTATAATTTAATAATTGTGAAACATGTGAAAGGAAATATTTCAACCCCTTGGTTATAAATTAATGTAATTTTAGATATATTTATAGATAAGTAGCAGTTATCCATTATTTTTAAATTGTTTGATTAAAACTTCTTTAACTGATGCAGAGTTTACTATTTTACTATTACCAAGTGTAACTAAGGTGCCTATAAGACCTTTCACAATGAAATCATTTTTTAACATTTCATCAATGAGAAATTCTTTAGTAATCTCTGGAGTGGTAGCAACAGGGATATTCATTGTCACATTTTCTTTTAGAGAGTTTATTTTTGGTTTAATTGATACTGGTGCTGAAGTCTCGGTGGACTGAGATGAGGATGGTTTCCATCTTTTCGTCTGTAATTCTGGGAAGTCAATATTATAATTTTGTACAATATTTGTGGTTTTTAGAGCCTTTGCATAGGTATTTTTATTGTGTTTTTCTTCCAATTTCTTCTTTTTAATTGGGCATTCCCTGGATATGGCCAAATGTGGTCCACCACAGTTGACACATTTAACAATATCACTATTGCTACACTCTGAGAAGTGATGCTCCTCTGCACAGATAGAACATACTTGTTTAGATTTGCATATCTTTGCGCCATGGTTAAATTTGAAACACTTGAAACATTGTAGTAGGGGAGCAACATACTCATGTACTCTGAACCTGTAAATATCAAGGTACACATATTCAGGCAGGTATTTAGTGAGGAAAGTAATACTCACTGAAGTGAATGCCTTCAGTTCGCCGTTTACCTTCCTGGTAAAACGTCTCACACCGATAATTTCACCTTGGTCCACAGATAGTTTGTTGAAAATTTCTTCATTAGAAATATTAACTGGCACGTACCGTAAAACTCCTACTGTCTCGACCGCACTTGCAGGTATGTATGCCTTGATGGAGTATCTTTTATGGAAACCTTCATTCTTTAAGAAGTTGTTGGCGTTAATCGCCTGCCCAAAAATGATACCAACCTTGGTTGCATTAATGCGTTTAATATTTTTAACGCCTTTTACCTCATTTTTGTATATGGTGGCCAATTTTAATGGGTTCTGGTTACCAATATTTTCGTTCTTGGTACTTTCGACGAACACGGTAAATTCATTTTCTTTTGAATTTTCCGGGAACACTCTGGTGTATCCCGGTTTAATAAATGGTTTATAACACATATCGTCTTCTGAAATATTATTTGCGGACCGCTTTACGGGCTTCCGCTTGTCTCGCTCCGGGGGGTCATCTCTGACCCCCTCAGACATTATTTTTTTTTATATATTTACACTATACAGAGTTTTGTTATAAATATTTACAAAAAATACAGATATTTTGTACAATTTTAAACTAGTTTTTAATTATTTGCGAAAAAAAATTCACTATCGCGCCCTTTTGGTTCAAAAGCCCGCCAAAAAGTCATGCAATTTGTATTTCTGAAGGTATTGCCATTAGTTTATTTTTTGTTTTAATTTAAAATACACATAAGTTTGACCCCCAACTCGCCTGGTGACAGTGAGAGTTGCGTTGACTGTTGTAGTTGTCACATTTTTTTTGGAAATACACAGAGACACCAGATCCCTAGATGTTAGTTTTCCTTGTTAAGCACTAAATCCTACTAATTTAACCAGCCATCATTTATTTAATCCAGCTATCAAATAATTGTTTACTTCTCTTACCACAGTTTAATTAATAACTACAGAAAACTACCAAGTAATCTTTAAGAAAATCTTTGAAGCCTCCACAAGATCTTTGAACTTTAATCTATAGGAAGCTCTACTAACTTTCTAACTGTAATTACTTAGTAATACGTTCTGTTGTATATAGAAACCTTTTAAATTTACTGTTATAGTTGCCAATAAATTTCATTAATTATTTCCTAGCGGTAAATTCGAAATATTTGACTGTTATATCCGTTATGTAATAATATCTTAAAATATATTATTACATAACGGACATAACATTTTTTTTTACATATTAAATAAATAAATAATTGGTGGACATTTCACACAACACCATCTATAGATAAACCGCTTAACTGAGTCAGTTCCTGAGGTATGGGAGCGGGACGGGAGGGTTCACATATAATAGCAATGCTGACGTCTGACTGACGTAATATAGCCCAAACTAAGTAAAGGTTGTGTGCATAGAAAAATGTTCTACTTAAGTAAACTTTCCAATTGCCAGGCCATTTTCGTATCATGAGAAGGGTTAGTATATAGTTTGCCACATTGGTCAAGTGCGGGCGTACTTCTCACTTCTTCAAAAACTTGTTACAGTGTGACATATGCAGGTATACTCACGAAGTTTCCTTCGCCGTTTCAATTAGGCAGCAATTTTATTAATAATACGCAGATTGACGAAGAACGGCTGCTTCAATTTCTTCTACAGTACCTTCAACTTTCCATAACTAGGCTGCTTAAGCTTCTCTGTTAACCAGTAACTTTCTCATAACTAGGCTGCTTAAGCTTCTCTCTATGTATACTAGGTAACCGCAATTTATTTCCCAATTAGGTTGCTGAAATATCCCTCACAAGGAAGTAAAATGTCCCAATTATCATCATCATAATTTCAGCCTTATGAAATCCACTGCTGAAGAGCGGCTTGCATTCATCGTTTTCCTGCCACATGTACGAGGTCTCGTATCCACCTTGTGGCTGGTTTTCCTACGCTGCACTTGCCGGTGCGTGAGCGTAGTCTCCCTTCTAGAATTTTCCCCTTCGGCATTTGGGTTCTACGAGCTATTTGGCCTACCTACTGTCACTCTAATTAGCTAATCTGCTCTGCTGTCTGTGATTTTCCCACCACGTCCCGGATCAATTCCTCTGATTCCATCTTGCGAGACCCGACATGGCCCTCTCCATAGTTAGTTGCGTGACTTTAAGCTTCCTTATAAGGCCCATTGTGAGTGACCAAGATAAATAATAATAATAAATAATAAATATTTGTGGACATTTCACACAACACCATCTAGCCCAAACTAAGCAAAGCTTGTACTATGGAACTAGATGGCTCATAGAATACATATATACTTTTTTGTAAATATGTACATATGATACATAGGAACACCCAGACACAGAACAAACATCCATGCTCATCACACAAATGTTTGCCCTGGGTGGGGATCGAACCCACGACCTTTCAGTTCAGCAGGTAGACGTAAACACACTACCAACTGAGCCACAAGGCTGACTACAACAAAGATAGATCAGTTATACCCCAGAGATACTACCAACTGAACTGTGAGGCTAGTCTCGGAGCTGTAAAGCAAGTCAGTAGGTTGTCAAAACTTTTCTATCAACTAGGCTTTTAGAATTCATCTTGGACCTATTCTGCTGAACTAATTCTTCAGAAACGTGACTTGTAAGTACGCTGTTGAAACTTCTCTCATAATTGGGTTTATGATACTTCTCTCCTAAGTAAGCGGCTAAAAATGTCTCAACTAGGCTGATAAAACTTATCTCCTAATTAGACTATTAAAACATCTACGGCCTTACCGAAAAACGTTACTTAACTCATGCTCAACAGATTTTCTCAACTTCTCGCTGACACGTAATAACACTTGCGGAAAGAAGACCGAGAATTTAAGATGTTGGTTAAAGTTAAGTAACGTTTTGACGTGACAACGTCTAATAAATCGATGAATGCCGGCTGCACGCACGAAAAAGTATGACTCATTGTCCCGTTACATCATCATTTCATCAATGTTTGTTATGACGTTGTCACGTTAAACTATCGACCGTAAACCGACTTTACAGACAACCAATTTTATTGTTTTTTCGGTAAGGCTAAGTATCTGCATTTATGTTAGCTTCCATACATTGCCGTAAATTTGGTACCTCAATTTATATCAAAGCATTCCGTCTCTTTTTTCCTTCCTTCCACAAATCTCCACAATTCTCTATTGGACCAAACATTCATGATTGATATTTTTATCGTCGCCACCGGGGTGTAAACTTAATTTAGATTATCCCACCACAAAATACGCAATTCAATGCCAAAATAGGATTTTGTCGGGTTACGTTAATTCATTGCCATTTCAATATCGGTTAGGCTATTAATAGGGTTGCTATTTATTATGCGTACCGACAATATACCGAACGATTTCTCGATGACTTACCCAAATATTTTATTTATCGTAGTTGAAAAATATTTAATTGACATTTTTGCAAATAATACTCACCTTTTTTTTCAATATATATAATTTGCTACCAGTAAAAACCGATATTAAGCTAACGACAATTGTAAAACTATATTCTTTTCGAGCACGTTTGGTAATAGTACGTTATGATACAAGTGTGCTAAGTTGGTCATTAGAGTCGAGGCGGAATTGCAGCCCGAGCCGAAGGCGAGGGCGTAATAGAGCCGAGAGTGTAATGACCATAATGCACACGCGTTTCATACGACATTTTTCAACACATTTGCGAGGAAAAAAACACCTGTTTATAACTGAAATATTGAATTTAAGTAAAAACTCTTTGTTGAAATTTAAAAAAAAAACTGTAAAGTAAAGACACTAGTGCGTAATAGAAAAGTCAAAAGCACGGTTTATAACTGAAATATTTAATTTAAGTAAAAACTCTTTGTTGAAATTTAAAAAAAAAACTGTAAAGTATAATACTGGAAAATATGATAGTATTTCATCAATTGCTTTTTGTGAGGTGTATAGTTCCCGTCACGTAAAAAGAACGCTGATTTGTTCGCATTTACGAACAAACCAGCGTTCTTTTTACGTGACGGGAACCATACCTACTGTTTATAGAACTAATAAAATTAGTAGTATTATAGTTGACAGAAGATATCATACGAGTGGCAGGAAGACGCTGGATGCGGCCGCTTCCAACCGGTCTTTTTGGAAATCCATGGGGGAGGCCTCTGTCCAGCAGTGGACTTCTAGTGGCTGAGATGATGATGATGATGAATTATTAGTATTAGGTAATAATTGTTTTCCTGATTTACCTTTTTTGTTGCTAGAAAGTGGGTAACACGCACTGTCTAATCTAATGCAAAAATAAAAAAAAACCGGACAAGAGCGAGTCAGACTCGCCCACTGAGGGGTCCGTACAAACTAGAAGATAAAAGGGGGAAATTATATATTTGTTTATATTTTCCTTCATAAATCGAAAAATATACATCGTAATAAAAATATTTAAAAACCTGTTTCAGCTTGTGCTAATGAAGCTCTTTCATATGATATGGTTTCACATGATTCGGTCAATTCACTTTAAAATGTAGGCCCTCATTCCTTGCATAAAAACACTATTTTTTTGAGATTAAATAAAAAGTGTCCAGTTTTCGGATTTTTTCCTATATGTGTACTCTAACAGAATGCTTCTTGCCAAATTTCATAGTTCTAGGTCAACGGGAAGTACCCCATAGGTTTTGATTCCCATGTGAGCGTCGAAATGTGCATTTGCTTTCTGCTGCGGGTATTTTATTTTTCTTTTAATATTACTTGTTAATTACTATGGCTTTTTACTTGTGTGCTATGGTGAAGGGTATAAAAGCCTCTATATACAAATGAATCCATCTCATGAAGTGGCGGTTTTATTTTTTCTCTGGTATGCACTCAGATTTACTCTTAGCCCTTTTGTCCCATTTTATTAGGTCAAGGCGTCACTAATCTTGCGGTTGGGTCTATTTGAATACTCCGTATCTACCATACATAGTGTATAGATCCATATCTATACACCGCATGTTAGAAGATAAGATAATAACAGAAGGACAGTTTTGTAGAGTCGTGGCAAAAAATGGAAACTAACGTTTTGTTTGAACAAAATAATGATATGAGGACAACAGCGCTGTCAATGCCACACTAGTTCTCTTTCCGAATATACTCATTTTTTTTTTTTATATTGACAGTTTCTCCATAAAATGTTTTTTTATTATTCAATATTTTTATTTTTATTATTTAGTGCGAGTCAGACTCGCCCACCGAGGGTTCCATACAAACTAGTAGATAAAAGGGGGAAAATATAAGTTTTTTATATTCTCCTTCATAAAGAGAAAAATGTACATCGTAAAAATATTTAAAAACCTGTTTTAGGTTGTGCTAATGAATGTTTGTGGTTGTGGTTGTATGTCCTTGCTAAAGACCTTATTTTTAGTGATTAAATTAAAAAATTAAAGTTTTCGGGTTTTTACTTTATATATGATAATGTTTCTTGCCAAATTTCACAGCTATAGGTCAACGGGAAGTGGCCATTAATTTTGATTCCCTTGCAAGTGTCGAAAAATGCGTTTTGCTACAAAATCGGCTGTAACTTTTTTTCATTAAAACTAAGAAGTTTTATTTTTCTCTCTGTAGCAAGAGACTATAGATCTGGTTTTAATTTCAACTCGATACCTTCACGCATCCTAGAGTTAAAGGTCTTGACAGGCGGACAGACGAACAAGAAAGTGATCTTATAAGGGTTCCGTATTTTTCTTTTGAGTTACGGAACCATAGAAAAGACAATTAAATTAAATGATTTAAATTTATTTAAATTATTATTAAAAAGGACAATTAAATTGAACTTGATTTTGTGGATATTGAATAAAGACTGAGTCATCACGCTAGGCAACGCACGTTCAGGCTAAGTCGGCTTGAGTCGACTATGGCAGTGAATTATTCACGTTTCATTTATGTAGTTGTCACTTCTGCCTTATGACCTTAGCACACACATTTTATTGTGTTATATAATGTCAATTTACGGATATTTTAATTTACATGTGCTCTAACACTTTGCTTAGCTTTGCTTTGCATAGTCTAGAAGATTTTGGTATATTTACGAATTTCAAAGTACTTAGTAGGTACTTACTAGTATATAGATACTTAAGTATCTATATATAGTGCTAGTATTTTTACACCTCTAGGATACCGCATATTAATTATTATTATGCGGTATCCTAGAGGTGTAAAAATACTAACACTATAATAAATAATAATAAAATTATTTCATATTATAATTAAATTAATTACAACTTGATACCTGTATCTACGCGATTCAACAAAAAAAAAGTTTTGACAAATAAACGGCAAAAAATAGCGGCTTCCTCTTCCCTTTTGCGATAAGAAACCCTAAAATAGTACCTGATTTTTTGCGTCCATTATAAGCTGTCTACAGAAATGGGGTTCTCTGTTTTTCTATTCAAACCTGACATACACATTACACATAGATATAGATCTCTTTTCAAAGGAATTTTAATTCACATTTCTGGGCGAGTCCTGTGTCCGCCCTTGAAGCTTCGAAGATGTTTGGAATGTCTACCACCCTCTTAGGAGTTGATTTGGGCATGGATCTTAAATTTATGCAACCATTAGTATCATCATTATCATAAGTTTACTTTAATCCATGCCTTGTTTGTCCGTCGTTCGATGTCATAATAAGTTCAATTTGATTTTTAAGGCTAAAGTGAATAGGTAGCTTCTAGATCAACGAGCTCCAACCTCGGCCACATCAGGTGAGTTATCCTAGAGATTAATATTTTGGAAATATATTTGATGTCCTCTAATTCTAGAGATTTTCTATTTTCATAGAATCAATTAGTTATTGTGTTGGGTACTTATCAAAGGTAAGGTTAGGTTAGGTATTAGGTTAAGTATACATATAAATATTTAGGCTTGTTTCCACTAATAACAAATTGCTTGGTTTATAGTTTTTAATTATAAATGAAGAGACATAGATAAGAAAAAAACAGTCTATTTCTCATAAATGTTAAAGATTACTTATTAATATTTTTAGAAAATAAATTAGAAAAAAATGGGCATTAAGTCACGTGACAGCGAACACCAATCAAGTGTTACGTCACACCACGCAATTTGTTGTTGACGTTTTCCTACAACAGAGCAGGTTACTATGGTTACTCCGTATTGTTTTGACACTTGACACAGATGTAAACAGCTTGATTTCGCATGGATTTCGCCTACTGTGACGTCATTCAAGACGCCATGACACTATTCATCGTTTTCAAGGGAAATCTAAATAGTTTTTTGTTTTAATTACAAAATACGTAATAATTATTAAATAATACAAAATAAGAAAAAGTAATATTTACTACTTTTTCTTTAAAATATAGGTTTTTTGGGATAAAATTGATATTAAAGTATATAATTAACCAATTTTACAAATTTAGGCAACTAGCCTATTAATAGAGTTAAAAAACTGAAACAACCGACTTCAAATAATTGCGCGGTTTTGTTAACTTGGATGACATTTTAAAGTAATTTTGTTCTAAAACCAATCTACTAAACCAATTTAAAAATTTTCTAAGAAAATATTCTAGGCATAACGACATAATCGATTTTAGATTTCCATCCTATAGCTTGTCCTAGCTATTGCCGTCTTTTTGTTCTCCAGAAGTCCTAACCTTATTTAAGAGCTCTGTACAACTATTATTACTATGACAAAGCAGCCAATTTGTCTCTGTAAACGTGCTGGAAATTCAAACAACGCTGCTTGAAATTGAGCTTCAACTGAAAATTACTCGTTTAGTGAGAGAGAAACTATTTTGATGGTGGTAGTGGAATTTTGAAAAGCACATACTTGCAAATAAATATATTTTTATCAGAAAAAACAAATAGCGTATGTTATTTTTATGGCTTTGCTTTTACCAAAGTTCACTAGGTGATAAATGACGATGTGGGCCAGGCTAGAATAGTTATAATGGGAACTGGCTCTCAAGTAAGGATGCTAGAGTTTTGTCAGGTGTTGCGTAAAAGGTTTTATACTTGAAAGAGCACTGGAGTGCAAAATTTCATGACGAGACGATCTATTTTGATTTTAATTCTAATCTATACCAAAGTTAGATTTATATGCAAAAGTTTGTAAGGATGGCACGAGCTATTGAGAAGTTAACTCATCAGGAAACAAAGCAGATGGTTGCAGCATCAAGCTACTTTTGTCATTTTATTGTACTGTAATCAGATAAAAGCGCATCGACGAACGTAAAGTAGAACGACTAGCCTCAAGGTGGATCAGGAACAGGAAGACGCTGGTTGAAGACAGTGTCCAACCTGTCTTTTTAGAAAACCATGAGAGAAACCATGGTTTTCCAATAAGACAGGTTGGAAACAACTCACTACAATACTCAATAATCGATTGAATATGCAACGGGTGCAGGGCGCCGGCAAGTCATGAAATAGTAGTTACATCGAGCGCGTATGTTCTATTTATAAACATACATATCATTGGCAACCAGGATGAAAACCAAACCCACGCGTGCAAAGCAGAACATCATCACCATTTTAGGCACAAGAAGTCCCCTGCTGGATATGGACCTCCCCCATTTATTTCCAAAAATAACGGTTAGAAGTGATTGCACCCATCTTCTTCTTACCACTTGTGGTGGTCGTCTGTCCACTTTATGGCTGGTCTCCCTACGCCGTGATTGCCGATGCGTGGTCTCCACTCGAAAAACTTTACAGCCACACCAGCCATCAGTTCCACGTGCTATGCCTTGCTTACTCCCACTTCAATAGTCTTACCGAAAAACGTCTCATAGAATGCTCAAAATATTCTGTCAATTTCTCAGTGGTACAAAATAACAGTTGCGAATAAGATAGAGATTTTTTTAGTAAGACCGCAACTTATTATACCGCTGTGCTATGTCGGTGAGTTTCATTCGTCTACAGATCTCTTTAATTCCAATTCGATCTCGCAGAGACTCCGAGCATGGCCTTCTCCATAGTTCGTTGCGTGATTTTGAGTTTCTTTATAAAGCCCATAGTGAGTGACCACGTCTCGGTGCCTAAATATGTCATCACTGGTACTGGATGATACGTACAAGTGATGTTAATAAAATGCTTGTATAAACAATTGAATATGTTCCACAAAAAAGTATAACTTAATTAATTCTCAGCTTTGCTAGTTCTCCGTTTGCAAAATAGAAGTAGTGGCCACTGTTACAAGCTATTGTGAGTATAACAAAGGCATTGTTTTCTTCGGGACTAAACAATAACTAGACCTGGCATTGCTAACTGTGTTACTGAACAAAATAGATACAAAGGAATATTGTTTGAGCCCAGCGGCGTTACACCCGTTGTCCTTGGATATTGGGGCTGGAATTTTAATAATTATTATAGGGAACAGACTAAATATGATAAAAAAACTATTTGAACCCATTTCTTGCTGAAATGCCAAAAATCCGTACTCAGCGATATCGATCCACATTCTTGTTGCGTACTGCACAAGAATGGAATTCTTGGCTCCATCTTTGTTTCCTAAGACCTACAATCTTGGAATTTTCAAGGCTAGAGTGAATAGATATCTTCTAAATCGACGAGCTCCATCCTCGGCCATACCGTCGCTTAACATCAGGCGAGTTTGTGGTCTATCGTAGATCTTGTAAAAAAAACTCGCATATTACCTCGAGGATTTGCTAGATGAAATTAGAAATGAAGAGATCCGTTGACTTACGAAAGTCAACATAGTATAGCGAATTAGCAAGGTGAAATGGCAGTTGGCAGGGCACATAGCACACATAACTGATAGCCGATGGGACCGAGAAGATCTTGCTACAACCAGCTACAAGGTAGACCATCTTAAGAAAGATCATCTTACCAGGAAGATCATCTTAATGCAAGTATCAGAAAGACGCTGCCGATTAGAAGCTGTTCTAACCTGTTTTTTTGTTGAATCCTTGTGATAATCATGACCAAGGTTTCCGTACTCTTCTTACACAAAGAGAACACTAATAACAGAACTTACTACTAGCAATAAGGAACCCTTATTAACTACGAGTATATTATTAGAAATGGCTTTACTGGAATTTAAATTAGAACTACAATATACCTCACTTTTAATATTTATTTTCTAATAAGGAACATACATAAATAAAAATAAACTAAAATGATCTAAATCACTTCAATAATACACAAATACTTACAAAATAAAAAATTACTGCAACTTAAATGAACTAAAGAAAACTAAAATTTTAAATAAAAAACTAAAAATCAAATACATGACGTGTTGGTGCCCGTGTGGTAGAGTACGCTGGCTACATTCCCACGCTGAATCGCTAAAGATATTTTTTGCGCGAGGAATTTGTTCGATAGATTCAAGAAGACACGAGCAAAATAGCTTTACAGTCGAGTGTAATACAAATACAAAGTTTTTCATCTAACATACCGAGGTTTAATTCACCTATTTACTCGGCTGAAAAAAAGGGTTCATCATTGTTTAAGCATTATAGGCAATACTACTGCTTCTAAAATTACCTACATTATAATCACGTGATTTCTCTTGAATGTGTACATTTTACTATTTTGTGTGTTTTACAACGAAATGTAGGTAATTACATCGTACAGTTATTTAAATCGTTTTTAGGATTCCGTCGTAAACAAGGAACGCGTATAGTTTCGCCGTATCATTGTGGCTGTCTATTCGCGATTTTGCTCAAAATCTAACTTCTCAGTTTTCATATAAAAAAGTTACAGTTACTTGGATGACAATATTGTCATCCAAGTACACGTGTAGTAAAGAAAAATGTAAAATATGCTGATTCCAAAACCATTTCGAGATTGTATGTCTATAAACCATATTTTTTTATTTTGGACTCATAAAATGATGATATGGCGCAATTTTTTGCGAAAATCTATAAAATATTTGACTTTCAGCCGACCTCTAAAATGACGTCACAGTTACTAAAAAAAAAGTTGATGCTGACACCATTGGCATTGAATATCAAGCATAGAATATCTCTATGACAACTGTCATAACAAAATAATTTTCTATAGAATTGTAGAAATCTATATGTCACTGTCAACGTCAAGTTAGACGTACTTACATCATATATTTTTTTTAGTTCATGTAGGCTATCACAATATTTTATTCAGTAGTAAATATGACGTCATCAAATTTTATCTTTAAAAAAATATTAATAAATTAGTACTGAACAGAATAAAAAAAAATTGAAATTAGTTATTTTAAATGATCCAATCTATCAAATAAAAATATAAAAAAATACCGGAAAAAACTTTACATACCCCATTGCGTATTTTGAAGTTGGTTGCTTCAGATTTTAAACTATAATAGATCATCTTATCGTAATTCTAAAGAATCCCCTATGTTGCATTCAGTGTGATCTGCTAACACTAACAAACGAATATTTTTACTAGTTTATGAATTAGTTATGTTTTAGTTGAAGGCATTGTTATTGCAGAAGTGTTATTATTCTATCAATGATTTTTTAAATGACAAATTTTAATTTTATTTGACATTATGTGTATCTTTTATTGCTTCTGCTTTGTCATATTATAGATATTTTTGGTTTGTGTATTAATCTAATAACAAATAATAATAATTATTATTTTTTAATTTTTCGCTTGTGCATGATGCTGTCTACCTGACATTTGTACGCATAATCGGCACAACATGATTTTAAGCGACTAAATTTAGTGTAACATCTTTTATGCACTTGTTGTATAAAATTCTCGTGTTGTATGCAAATAAATTATCTTTATCTTTATCTTTATGATATGTCAAGAAACAAGAAAGCCAGCAGTTTATGAGTAAAAATAACGGAACCCATAAAACACAGAATTTGAATTTGATTTCATATTTTTTCTGAATTCTTTGCTATAGAATATAGTCGATTTTGAAAAAAATAATATATTTGTTTCTCTTCGCAGAAAATTACATTATGTGGCAACACACCCTCAAGCCGTTTTTGTACCACCATCATTTTTTATCAGGCAGAGCAAACAAAATACTCCTATAAAAGGGGGAGCACACATGATAAAATTCCCACAATATATCATATTTGAAACTTTCCTGGAACTTTTCAGATATGGCTATTGGGAAACTCGAAGGTGTATCTTGTCGTATTTGGCCGATAAAGGAAAGAAATTTCGCTTTCCAATTGTTCTGTTTGTTTATGTTATCTTTTGAATTATGTGTACAGCTACTTTCTTGTTGTTCAGTCATAATTCTATACAGACACCATTTTTTGATGAGGGGGAAATCTTACAAAGATTACTGCTGCGTTGTATGTGGGGACGCAACCGAGTTATTTGGAATTGATATTGTTTATTTACATATAATTTATCTATTTACATATTATAAAAAATCACATATTATAAATAAAACCGGACAAGTTCGAGTCAGACTCGCCCACCGAGGGTTCCGTACAAACTAGTAGATAAAAGGGGGAAATCATAAATTCTTTTATATTTTCCTTTATAAACCGAAAAATATACACCGTAAAAATATTTAATAACCTGTTTTAGCTTATATTAATACAGCTCTTTCATATGATACCCCACATGATACGGACACTCATGAAATTTGGACCCTCCTTCCTTGCATAAAGACCCTATTTTTAGTGATTAAGGCCCGGCTAGTCCGCAAAAGCAGTAAAACAAAGCTTTTTGAAAATTTACAAAAAATACTTGTATTATTAGTTCAAGCTCAAATTTTTTGTATGTAAAATTTTGATCTGTTGGCTAGGTTTCGCTAGAAACAAAAACACGATTGCTGAAAAAAATCTCGATAGCTTTATTTTTTGAAAAATATGCCATTTTATTTATTTTTCCCATTTATCTCTAAAGTGTTTAAAGCCATCAAAACCAAATTTACCATGTTAAGTAGCTATTACATTTTTTTAGTGTTCTCTAGAATTACATTTTTGATACGTTTAGTGCATTATTTTATAGTAATTTATTTTACAATAAGTTTGCTCGCGAGCAACCGTCCCGCCGCCTTGCTTCAGCTGTTCACCCGCGCCAGTCTGTCGGTGACCACTGTCAGCGACGGTACTGTGTCGGATTGCATCGCGCGCCAAATAAAACATATTACTATGGGAAATCATAGAACAAAGAAACCAAAAAATAAGCGAACGCGTAAGCGCAAAATTTTGGCTCATATAGAAATGATGCGATCCCGAAAAAGGCACCCAGTTGCAAGTTATTATTTCCTAGAAATATACATGTAAGTATTTATATAGATCACTCGCACTCGCAGTTCATAAACCTATGAGTTGTATTCATACTCGTATAAAGAAAATGTACTTACTCTTACCTGATGTTCAAATATTTCAGTTATGAAAGATGTGTGAAGTCTGCCAACCCGCATTTGGCCAGCGTGGTAGATTATGGCCTTACCCTTCTTATAATGAGAAGATGGCCCGCGCCCAGCAGTGGGACAGTTTGTACAAACAGGGCTCATAAAAAATAAATGTATACATAAACATACATACACATGCTAGCTGCATCCCGCGGTTTCACCCGCGTAGTGATGAAAAATGGTGATAATAATAATATATATATATTCTGTCTTTCTCCAGGTCCTAAAGAATTTCTGTTCCAAATTTCATAATTATTGGTTCAGCCGTTTTGCCATTTAGGTAACAAACAGACAGAGAGACAAACGACAGACAATTTCGCTTTTATAATCTTATATGATTCATACATTTGAAAAACATAACCCACCTTTTTGCACAGTCCGGTAAAAATACACCGCGGTCGCGGCAGGCGGCATATGGCGCGGCATCTTTGAACGCGTCACAGACTTTTAGAGTACCTATATAGGTATACCGCCGTCTGTCGCGCGCCGCCCGCGCCGCGCGTAGGTAGGTAATTTTTACCCGATTGCGTAAGGAGGGTTGTTTATCGAGTATATGTATGTTTGTATTTATGTATGTAAGGGTGTATGTGGGTGTATATCTATGTATGTACTATGCATATTTTTAGATTACCTCCTACAGCCTAAACAGCTTGACCGATTTTGATGTGATAGGTGTCGTTAGATTCGTCTTTACTCCCTGAATATCATATTATGCTATATTATATTTTTTGTAACGCATTTTTTGTACTCTTGCAAAAATAAAATAAAATGTTTTTTCATAACCTAGAACTTCTTCGTGATAAATAAGAAATAAGTAATTTTACTGGAATAAAAAATACACACTACAACTTTTTACAGCGATTTTACGTATACATATATTACGTATTTGAGTATAAAATATTGTAGATAGGTAGTTTCATAACATTTATATTTCCACCACAAATACAGGGTGTTAGGTTAGGTTAGGTTAGTTAGGTACATTTATCAGTGATCGACATTGTTAGCATTATTCTTGTATATTGCAGATCAAAGAAGCATCTTGAAGTAATCAACGAGTCTTTGATAACATTAGAGCCAGTTGATTTGAATACTTCTAGGATTGAGTGAGCACTACAACCTTATTTATTTTACAAAAAATGAGGTTTATGCACATATATTTTTGTAACTGCAAATTTGTATGAATTGGTAGGTAGACCAGCAATTTATGTGAAAACCTCACGCAAAAAAGTAAAATAAATTATAATGCACCTGTTTGTATAATTAAAATATATCTTATGTGCATTAGCCTCGTTGTAATGATAAAATTTGTGGTTGCTACAACGTTTACTTTGATATTACAGAACTACCGTCAATGAAAACTCGCATAATCTGTCCCGTACTCCACCATGTGAGAGTAATAACATCGACATGTGAGTTGTGATATAGTTGTGAGAATAGAACATAAAAAAGAAATAAAACAGGCACGAATACTGCAACCAAAGAAGATGAAATATGCTACAACTGAAAGATCTGTTAATTTTTTGTTATTGTACTACGGTTATTTTTTATATTTTTATTAGGGGAAACTTTAGCTTGACCACCGATCACGCTAGTTTTGAACGACGTTTACGGTCTATGATGGAGCGCGTTTGCTTAGAAAAACTCTATTTTAATTGCGATTGCGACGTTCTGTTACATAATGTAGGTATAATAATGTGAATCAAAGAAATTCCGTTCAGGTAGCGTATGCTGAAATTTTTCAAGGCTGTACGTTAAAAATAACAACAAAGCGCTCTGTTTTGTTAAATAATGTAGATTCAAACGCATTTCTTTCTATAATCACGCATTAGGTGTAAAAAGTAGAGTATGCACTTCGGGGATAAAGGTGTTTTTGTCTTGGGCGAGCTTGAATCCCTCGTTACACTCCGGATTCTAAAATTGTAACTCTGTAAATATGTAAATCTGTTAATCTGCAAATCTGTAAATCTGTTAATCAATAAACAAACAAAATAGACAACTTATTATTTATATTATTTGTAGTAAACTCTCTCAGGATCTTTTTAAAACCTACAATAATTGTAAGTTATTTTGTTATAAAAATCCAAAGTACTAGACCGATATTGATAAAATTTATATGGGACCACTTCTGAAATCACTTACCAAAGAAAAAATAATCTTCAAAATTGATTCACAATTGGTGGAGTAATCGGTGAACAAACAGTATACAAAAAACATAGTCAAATTGAAAACCTCCTTCTTTTTGGAAGTCGGTTAACTAATGGTATTGCAATATAAATATAAAATTAACCTTGTTGTGTCTGTTTGTGTTTATTACCTAACATCCTGTATAGACCTTTACATTATTATCAAAGATATTTACGTGATATATTTGACCTGTAATATGTAATTCTAACCAATATTTATGAAATTTGGACAGGAGATTCTTCAAGACCTGGAGAAGGACAAAGGCTATATTTTATCATAATCATCATCGTTTTTCATCACTACGCAGGTTACACCGCAGGAGCATAGCTATTATTTTATAAATGTGATAATTTAGTGTTTTATGTGAGTTAGTGAGTTGGTTGTTGAATGGAGATAGATATACCCACATAATATGACATACTTAGGCTTTTATCCCGGAAAAATGAACGAGTACGAGTAGTAAATTATTATTTACAGACCTGACTAAATTGAAAATCCACAGTTTTAACTGCAAGACATCCTATGTTCAAAATGAAGAGGCTTCAAGCTGTCTGTGTAAGACGATTACTAGACTAGAATGCACAAAGTATTTAGGAGTTTTGATTGATCAAAACTTATCATTCAAAAAACATATAACGTATATCTCCAAGAAAGTTCGCAAATTAATCTACGTAATGAAAGTTTTAAGACCAACTGCTAACGAGAAGATCAAGATGCTAGTATACAAGTCTCTATGCCAGTCACTTCTTCAATATTGTGTAGGAGTCTGGGGCGGCGCTGCTAAGTCATACATGCTAGAGGCAGAACGTGCTCAAAGAGCAGTACTTAAAGTTATGTTGGGTAAACCACGGCGGTATTCTACAGAAACACTATACCAAGACGCGTCCGTTCTAAGTGTCAGACAGTTGTTCGTTTTGCATGCGGTTACAAAATGTCACCATCTCTCCCCGCAATCGCACCAGATATTAAATAAACGGCTCACCTTCGGTTTGCCGACGATATAGTAGTCATGGCAAAGTCGATGGAAGAGCTCAGTACGATGCTCGAAGACCTCAATAGAGTTTCCCAACGGGTGGGCCTCAAAATGAACATGGACAAAACGAAGGTTATGTCGAACGCCCATGTAGTGCCCACCCCAATATCTGTGGGGAACTTCACTCTTGAAGTTGTTGACGAATACGTCTACCTAGGACAAACGGTCCGATTAGGCAGGTCCAACTTTACGAGGGAGGTCAATCGTCGTATCCAACTCGGCTGGGCAGCGTTCGGGAAACTTAAAAGCGTCTTCTCGTCCAATATTCCCCAGTCCCTCAAGTCGAAAGTTTACAACCAGTGTGTGTTACCAGTGATGACATACGGCACTGAAACGTGGTCCCTAACTATGGGCCTTATAAGGAAACTCAAGGTCACGCAACGAGCTATGGAGAGGGCTATGCTCGGAGTCTCTCTACGAGATCGAATCAGAAATGAAGAGATACGTAGACGTACAGGAGTCACCGATATAGCACAGCGGATTAGCAAGTTGAAGTGGCAGTGGGCAGGGCACATAGCACGTAGAACTGATGGCCGATGGGGCCGAAAGGTTCTCGAGTGGAGACCACGTACCGGCAAGCGCAGCGTAGGAAGACCAGCCACGAGATGGACAGATGATCTCATACAAGTGGCGGGAAGACGCTGGATGCAAGCCGCTTCCAATCGGTCTTTTTGGAAATCCATGGAGGAGGCCTATGTCCAGCAGTGGACTTCTTATGGCTGAGATGATGATGATGATGATGATTAAATAAACGAAAACGCCCAAGAGATCTGCCACTTCCAAAAATCAACACCGTTTTTGCCTCTCGTTTACCTAAATATGTGCATATATTTACATATAACTCAGTACGTAAGAATGCTGACATTTTGAATGATGACACTGTTATTGATGCTAAGCTTAAAGTTAAAAAATGGCTACAGACCCTGACATATATACAAACAGAAAAACTTGTCATTTTCAGCGAAATGAAGTTTAAAGACGTTTTTCCATCAAGGAAACTTTAATTAGTCCATCCACACTCTCATACCATGCACTCCATACTACTCTCTCTCTCTCTCACACACACACACACACACAACCACACACAATCGCACTCACACTAACACTCACTTGCAGGCACACGTACTACTCAATATAACTTATGTACTACGACATTTGGGAGTAATTTGATTTGAACCTGAGTACAATGAAATTGTTTTCAATAGATTTAATTTAATTTTAATTTAGTTAATTTTTATTTTTATTAATAAATAATATGTATGATTTATGAATTAAGGTTTATAATTGCACTGTATTCAAAAACTCTTCACTTAAAATATATAATAACGTAAATCTAATTAATTGATTAATTTTTGTAATAGTTTTTATTTGATTATTTTTATTAATTTTTTAATTTCTAATTGCATAAATTTACTCTTTGAAATTACTGAACATTATTTAATAGTTAGGTTAATTATTATTAGTTACATAAATTTAAATTGCAGAATCTATTGCACTTTGTAACATATTATGGATATTTTTATATGGAATTTACTAGTCGAATAACAAGCCGAAAATGTGTACCAATGTCAGCGCTAAAAATAATAAATAGACTCAATAAACTTGGCCAACGGGTGCCCAAGATACAGGCTTTGCCTAGTTTGCTACAGGAACCGCAGGCCCGCAGGAACAATAATATAAGGTTATTGGTTAAGTATTTAAGTAATTAATAGAAACTTTGTAAAACACTAAAATTTTCAGAAATAAATATTATTATTATTATATTATTATTATTATTTCATAGATTTTCAAGAAATAAGCTTATAGATTGATAGCAGTATATCACAACTTACTTGCCACTACAATGTAATGAAGATGTGGCTCAGACGAGTCGCGCGCCGCGCGGCGAGACTCGCGCGCGGCGCGGCGCGCGGCGGATCGGTATCGCACTAAACGTACGCCACGTTTTGTGCGGACGTCGCGCTCTCATAAAACGCGGAACTATGCCGTAAACTGAGGTATCGTAAAATACCTAAATTTCTGGACAAGCCTCGCCTTAAACTAAAAAAATCCAGTTTTCGGTTTTTTTCCTGTATGTACACATATAGGATCTCTCTAACACAATGCTTCTTGCCAAATTTCATAGTTCTAGGTTAACGGGAAGTACTCCATAGGTTTTGATTCCCTTGTGAGTGTCGAAATGTGCATTTTTACAACATATTCGGCTGTAACTTTTTTTACGAAAACTGAGAAATTTGTTTTTTCTTTCTGCAGCAAGAGACTATGGATATAGTATATAGTATGGTGTAGTGGTATATAGTTTTAATTTCAACACGATACCTTCACGCGTTCCAGAGATAAAGGTGTTGACACCCGGACGGACGGACAGACGGACAACAAAGTGATCGTATAAGGGTTCCGTTTTTTCTTTTGCGGTACAGAACCCTAAAAATGTAAAAAAACGTGTTAATTTCTCCTTTTTCAGTTAATTAGATAAATGCGATAAAATTTATTTTACATTTATTAACAAGTACTGTATAATATATAAAATATATATGCACTGTTAGTTCATTGTTTCATGTAGAATATTTTTTTTAATTCGACGATAGGCTTGCGCTTTACTGTCAACTCACCTGGTGTTAAGCGACAGTTACGGTCTACGATGGAGCGCGCTTACCTAGAAGAAACCTATTCACTCTATACCTATTCATTCTTCACAATGAAAGTGGATCCAAAGCGTTTCGTACGTGTTTTCGGAATATCAACCATGTAACGATGTCGCTTTTTCGTGCTTCTTACTGTCTGATAGAAAAAAGGGCATGGGGGAATGAGATCATGCAAAGCAGACGCACACTCACCGAAATGTATGCGATAAAAATTTCGTGTACAACATCAGTTTTAAAAGGTTGATAAATTACAATTACATTTTTTATGTTTAATTAAATAGACACATATTGTAAAATTAAATTGTATGCAACCCCATAAAGTTATACAGTTATTATCTTTTATTGAAAGTCTCGGTAGTAATTTTTTATAAATTCGTCTACAGAGTAATGTCTTGGTGAGAGAGTGTGGAAGTATAATTTATGTACAAGAGTTGCTGATCAATCGCTTTCGGATTTTTCATGATCTGTGTAACCTGTGTCGAATTGTAACCACTAATATCTCTATTATAATTACCTATTTTATATGTAAAAGTGTAAGAGTAACAATGTTAGATAAAGTCTATAACAAAAAAAAAATGGCCAGGCCTCAGTTTGGCTTGAGGCAAATTATTTAGGTCAAAACATGAAACAACAAATTTTCAGAAATCTAAACGAGATACTTTACATAAATAAAAATCTTTTAACTTTTTGATATAATTATCTTCCGAACTTATCAATATTTTTTACCTTGAAGTACTGGCGTAAAAACAAGATCAAAGTGAAGCAAACACTTTCCCATCTTCCTTCTTAGTATTATATCCTTGAAATATTAAACGATGACTTACTTTTAAAATTTCGGAAATATAAATGTAGGATAGTCGTCAACAACATCATCTAGCCATAGGTAAGATGTCCACCGCTGAACATAGGCCTCCAAAGATTTCCAAAAAGCCCGATTGGAACTGGCTTGCACCCAGCGTCTTTCCGCCACTTGTATCGGGTCATTTTTATTCCTAAGAGGCAGTTCTTCGAAGCCGATTTGTAACTGAATAATTCGTCAAACTTTACCGTCTAAGGCTCAGGCCAAACAACTATATGTTTTGAATTGTAAGTCGCCTAAAAAGAGTCGCGCAATTTCGGTTCGACCGAAATTCTGCTGGGACGCCAGATGGACGTATTTTTGAAGTGATAACTACTTATGGGAAGGTAAGCCGCTTCGTTACGTAACGCGTTACGGCGCCAGTCTGTCTGGCTAGATTAGTTTAAGTTATCACTTCTATCGGGCGTCCTGAGACGCACACGTTTTTTTTTCCAATAGGTATTCAACGGTGGTACGGAGTGTAAGTGTCGTGCGTGCAGTTGATCCATTACAAATATTGTGCCTGTGCGCTTACAAAGAATATTCGGAAGGCAACATCACATAAAATTAAGCTGGGTAAATGCACTCATATATTATTTTATATTATTATACTCATTATATAATAGCGTAAGCTGCGCGACTTATTTTTAATCGACTCACAACTCAAAAAAAATGCGCTCGTTTGACTGTAGTCTTACCATCTTTTGTCAGCAAATCAGTAACGGGTAAAGAACGAGTCATGTATCGCATTAATGTCATACGTTCCTTTGAATATTACACGTTTTTCGCAGACAAAAGTTGACTACAAAATGACGCGATTAAGGATTATCTTTGATGTTAGCACATGAGTTCCAATGTTATTAAGCAATATCTACCTAAATTAATAATACAAAACATGCTTAAATTATATTGAGACTAAATAAAGCAGATAATATCTCACTTTTAGGAATTTAGCCCCTCCCTATTCCAGTACAGGACAAGTAGAAAAACACACTGTAGTTTGTCCTTGCCATTTCTCAATAAAGTGCTACAACCTGTACACATAGATTTCGGTTAATATTCTTGATGCATAATGTATCGGAATGGGATTCTCTGCCCCCTTATATATTTTTTGAGTAACTACAATCTCGGTATTCCACAGGCTGAAGTGAATAGACTATTTCTGGATCGAGATGCTCCATCCGTGCTTACTATCAAGCAAGTTGCCAGTGGCACCTCCCCTGTCAACTTGCTCGTCAGTTGGAAACGTATATCTATTTCGTATAATAATTATACTTAAAAAAAACTGAAACACTCACTTCGAAATGCGCAATTTTGTTTAAAAACCAAACCACTTTTTTATGTTTGTAAAAACATTAAATAAATACAAAAAAAAAAAAACAGACGGATTGAGAACCTCCTCCTTTTTTGATGTCGGTTAAAAATACAGACGTATCTTCATCCTTTTTGAAGTCGGTGAAAAATATATATATTATAAGAATCCGACCAAATACAAAAGTTTCCTCCCTCCAGTTTAGGCCTAAAACTTTTATCAAATGACAAACTTTGCCATTCATACCTCTAGACATTAGGTTTAAGAAAATAAGTATATACAAACAAGAAAGACTAAAATCTAGACCTATTAAGAGGGTAAATGTGAGTTGAATGGAAAGGGATTCTTTAATCAAAAGTTTGATTAAGTCGTGAAAAGATTTCTTCGCAGGCCATTTTGGAAGACACGCCTGCGTAATTAGGTTTATGTTGGGAGAGACTTCAGATTTTAGCTAAAATTTTTCAATGTATTTTCTTTGATAACTATTTATATCCTGCAAGTTCCCTTGTTTTCATAAAGGAACCGTTATCTTTTTACTATCTTGTAAATTCGCCATATCATTCTGTCTGTCATATAATCTACACTGATATGACAGCTGTCTCTCTGTATTTCCGAATGTAACGGCCATTTCTTATGAGAAAATAAATATTCTGAAACCGTATTTTACTCGGAGACCATTATTCTTATACTATTTAAAAAAAAAAAAAACAGTGAAAATTTGAGACATATTATGTCATTATTATGTTATTATGTGTTTATGTTATTTATTTGTGTAGAGAAAGGATGATTGTTTTTTACACCCCATAATGACCCCACATTATTTTTTGCTGAATAAGTATCTTAAAATAAGAAGTGATATAAGGTTTCATACAAAATTTTCTTCTCAAATGTTTTGTGTACCCGCAAAATTTGAAAAAAGAATGATCCGTCCTGCTTTTTTAAACTAAAAACGACCCAGAAATTAATGGTTTGAACTTTCAGTAAAAATATATTATATAGTATTTTGAACACTTTACGGTTACAACTAAAGTTGTAAAAATAACTAAAGTAATAAAAAACTTAGGTATTAAAATACATAAGTTTTTTTTTTGATAGAAAGTGTATACAGCAATCATTTTTTAACCCCCGACCCAAAAAGAGGAGTGTTATAATTTTTATATGTGTATCTGTGTGTCTGTTTTTCTGTCTGTCTGTGGCATCGTAACTCTCAAACGAATGGACCGATTTTAATCTAGGTTTTTTTTTGTTCGAACGAGGATTTTATCGAGAATGTTCACCTAAATCGGTTCATTAAAAAAATCATCAAAAAACCGTTTTTTGTTGTCGGTATTTTTTTAAGTTTTCTAAAACGCATAAATCATCTGGAGTTTTCTAAAACGCAAATCAGATAATTCTACGAAACGGATTCGGGCAAGTAAATCCTACTTGCAAAACAAATGTATTTTGGATCATTGATATGTTACCAAAGTCGTACGTCAATTATTTATGTTACAAACAATAAATAAATAAATAAATATTTGTGGACATTTCACACAACACCATCTAGCCCAAACTAAGCAAAGCTTGTACTATGGAACTAGATGGCTGATAGAATACATATACAATACTTAACCATCATTCAAAAACTCCAGATGTATCACAGAATAAGATGTCTAAAGCTGGGTACTCACTTAGCAGTGTTGCATGTAACGTATCAGATACTGTATCAACCTGCAAGTGGGCACGGCTCGTCCACGGTCCACCGCCTATCTAGCTACTACGAGCTGCCGGATCCTGCGAGCCGCCTTTGTGTTCGCAGTGATACCGCCACTCGGCGGGTCACTGCGAGCTTACAGCGCTCCACGCGCGAGCGGCTCGCAGCGGGCTCGTGCCTACGTACTCACTTGATACCGTATCTGATATATTACATGCTACACTGCTAAGTGAGTAACTTAAAATGCGTAAAACTAAGAAATATAAAATATTCTCTGAGCCTATATAACTAACACAGTATTTGCAAAGCGTTTTGGCTTCTATTTGGGACCCTATTTGTATAATAAATTCAATATAAACGCGCCCATTATTAAACTAAATCGTTTTCAATGTAAAAATTGGATAACTGGAGTTTTCAAAGAAATTGACTTTGAGATGACTGAATCATTTATATCGGAAAGTTTGCGGTAAGTCACATTTTGGTAACTAAATGATCGACATTATTTTTTCTATATTATTTATTATCTTGAATGTGTAGTATTATATTATTAAGAAACAAATGTATGATAGTTTAAGATTCATTAATAGGAAGAAGCCACTGGCGTCCGAAATACAGTTTTTAACTAGTTCGGAGTAAGTGGAACTTATATTATTGTACCTTATTTATACACTAATAAAGAAACTTTGAATTTGAATTTGAATGATTTTATATGCAAAGCTGAAATCTCATGACTTGCAACACACGAACAGAGCAATAAGTCAACGTCAGTGCCAACCTGCGTCGATATTATGGACAGTTCGAGTTTCTTGCGTCAATTCTGTACTTCTGTCGTAGAATAAATAGTAAGTACCTACACAGCTTGATATCGTTTGTTTTGCGTAAAAAGGATAGTTTTTTCGGATTACGTGTGTGTAGAATCTGTCTAAATATATAAATATCGTGTAAAAATGTCTTAAAGTATATTTATGGTATTCTATGGACTGAACAAAATAATGAAATAAGAAGAGTAGCGCCCATTGCCTCATTAGTTCTCTAGCTGAACAGACTATTTGAAATTTAACAATTTTTTAACGGATTTATCGCGTATATTTTACATATTTTTATGACTAGATGACAGCTGTCTTTTTTGTTATGAAAATATGAATTACTACCGCCTATTATTTTTATACAAAATTGTCTTGGAAACTTTAGATAACATCCTTTTTTGTTGCTTGTTTTTAATAAATTATTTTATAGTCATCAATTAAATTATTATTTCGTACCTAGCACAACCTAGCTTAAACATTTTTTGCAACAAATTCTTACAAAAAAATCTACGCCCGCAAGATCTATTGCTCATATTCTAAATTATTATTCAGAATTGAGCATCGAATACTTCTGCCAAATATTTTCGAAATTTTAGAACTTTGTGTTACAACAACCTCTAGGTCAAGGCCGATTTTGCTTATATTTTTGAATTGAGTAGTAATTTTTCTAGCAAACATTATAATAATAATAATAATTTCCCTGGGGCTAAATGAGACCCCTGACCTCCAGCTTGCCTTAACCGGCCGGCTGTGAGGTGGAAACTGCAAGAGCTAAGCTCCAGGGTGGAAGTGTTAAAGGGCATAACGCCGCTAGTAGCTCTCAGTGAACGCGCAGCACACCTCTCGACACCCTTAGCCACCCACACCGATGTTGCTTCTCCGGTGCCAATATGCGGCGCCACTATGGGGGGCCCATTCAGTGGGTGGCGAGTCATCACCTGCCTCAATATTTTTGGATAATGAGACAAAATAGGCAGGTGCCGATATCTCATTCTGATGCTCCCACACAGAAGTACCTTATCTTACTCACTGTGTGGGAGCATCAGTCAATAAACTAGTTTTATAAATCATAACCATTTCATTTCAATAGCCCCGATTTGTCAAATTCCATATTGTACAATAGTTCCATCATCCATCCACATACCAAAACACTGTATTTTTTATTTTTTGTAAAGGGCCTCTCAGTGTTGGCTTCGGCTCCACTGATGCCCATCAAAGGACCGGGCTGCGACCCGAGATTTAAATTGAATAAAGAATAATAATAATAATAATAATTTGTTTATTTCAGAATTTGATTCCATATACAATATCAATTACAATGTCACAACTAATAATAATGTCAACAATAAAATAAAATCAGCAAAACAATTGAAAATTAATTAAGTAGGTATCAGTTTACAACTTTGCACCCATTAGCGTTACCATCCACTTATGCTGGATGGGGCAATTCTGGCGGGCGGCAATCATTTGTAGGATACTGTTACGACTGCCCCGCAATCGCTGCTGAAGAGATGCAACTTTCTTACGTATCATCGCATGGAAGTCATCCGTACGTGCTTCAGCAAACATCTCAGATGCACTACAAAATCTAGGCAGTCGCATCAGCATCCTAAAAATGTCGTTATATTGAACACGTAAAGTACTGGCAGCCCGACGGATGGGCATATGCCTCACAAATTGACACTAGCTTGCGAATTGCCCCCACCGACGGTCCCAGCAATACCATGTCGTCTGCGTAACTTATGTTATTGACGCAAATTCCATCAATGATACAACCCACATGGGTACTGCTGAGCTCACCGATGAGGTTATTTACATAAAGATTGAACAGCAAAGGAGAAGTTATACCACCCTGCCGGACACCGCATTCCAAGCCGTACTCATAAGATAGAGCCCCTGCCCAACGAACCTGGTTCTTCTGACAACTATAAAACTCGGTCAGTAAACGGTGCCACAGCAATCTTATACAGCCATCATTTATCGTTGAGGGTTAATGCAATGTCGGTAGTAACTCCTCTGTCTCATTCTCACAAAGCAATATTCAAAATAATAAAAAAATACTGAAACGACCCACGAAAAATCAGCTATACAAAAAACTATATAAAGGTGTTTAAGACTTACTTAAAACTTTATTTTGATTCGAATATTTTTAAATTCAGAAAATAGAATCAAGTAATATTTTTTTTAAGTTCCATATTAGAATGTATAACGATTAGTATATCAAAATGTAATTTTGCTGAAGATTTGTAAAGATAGTTTTTAGTTTTATACATACAAGATTTTCCGTAATTTTATAGCTTCAAAAATGACAAAACATAAAACAAGTGAGAAAGATGATTCCTTTGTGTTGTTTTTGATAATTCTGTAATTCTTTATGTGTCTATTGATCTTTGTAATATGAAATAAATCATTATCCATTTAATATCTTAATTTTAATTTTATTTATATACAAATACCAAGGCTAGCCGTCGACGGTAAGGGCTACAAAGTCTACAAACTGAGAAATCTCCTGACAATTCGCGTCGTTTCTAGGATGACTGCCTTCTGTATTAATATATATTATACGACCCTTTTATATTAATATTATTAAAAATGTAGGTGTAAGTGAGCGAGACAGAAGATTTACTACCGAAAGCGCCTTAAAAAACCGGCCAAGTGCGAGTCGGACTCGCCCACCGAGGTTTCCGTATAAACTAGTAGATAAATGGGGAAATCATATATTTTCCTTCATAAACGCAAAAATATACATCGTAAAAATATTTAAAACCTATTTTAGCTTATGCTACTGAAGTTATTTCATAATGATACCCTACATGATACTGTTAATTCACTTTAAAATTTGGACCTTCATTCCTTGCATAAAGACACTATTTTTTGCGATTAAATTAAAAATTTCCAGTTTTAGGATTTTTTCCTATATGTGTATATACTCTAACACAATGCTTCTTGCCAAATTTCATTGTTCTAGGTCAACGGGAAGTACCCCATAGGTTTTGATTCCCTTGTGAGTCTCGAAATGTGTGTTTTTACGATATATTCGGTTGTAGCTTTTTTTTACGAAAACTTAGAAACTTTATTTTTCTTTCTGCAGCAAGATACTATAGATCTGCGTATATGGTTTTAATTTGAACTCGATACCTTCACGCGTTCCCGAGATAAAGGTCTTTACACCCGACGCTTAAACGCTGTAACTCCTAGATTATTATCAAAGATTTAGAGCAGTGGGATGAAAACAAACACATGGTCGCAACAATAAAACTTGTTCGCGACAACAAAACTTTATTCATTACGGCAGTAACTGCATACAATAGGGTTGCCCTTTCACAAAACATATTTGATTTTCCTGCTTTATCGTTATTTCCTTCTATCGGATTGTTTTATTGATATGCGATAGGAATAGGAACTTTGATGGAAGAGTTTTGTTTTGATACAGTTGTTTATGTCGAAGATTTTCCCGATAATCTGACAAAGGGAATTCCATAAGCGAATAGTGCGACCATGGATATACAAATACGAGGACCCTTTCCTGGATTGTCTGTCTTTTAAAATGAAGGGATGATTCTTTTTAACCCCACTCCATCATGTGGGTATCGTTGAATAGTTATCTTAAAATAAGGTTCAGTATATAATTTTTTCAGTTGTAATGTGTGCAAGATTAGGCGGGCTATCCGCAAATAAACACAACAAACAAACAAAAAACAGGTGTAAAAACTATGCAGATGGGTAAACAATGTGTTTCTCCACCTGCATAGTTAATATATTTTATAACTATTAACAGTAGACTATATCAAATACTTTCAATGAAATTGGTTTGAGCTCGAGTTTTCGAGATATAACAATAAAGATGTAAAACATTAAGTCATAATAGTTAAAAGTTCATTGACTTTTTTGAAAATTAGTCTAAACAAACAATACTCGCTAAGTAGTTTTTTTTTAGATTACAGTATTGGCTACGGAACCCTACCTGCCTGTCTCCATCAGACAGGCAAAATTCTTTCATATATTCAAGAACCAAATGTACATTATCTCTCCTCATGCTAAATCTGTATCTATAAGTATTTACCTATATATTATGTATATATGTATATGTATATATTTTATATTGTTTAGTATTTATATATGTTATGTTTTGTGTAAGTATGTATTATTTAACATGTACTGTACATCACAACCTCCCTTTCAAATTGCCAGATTTCCTATACACCCTAAGGTTGCCTGGAAGAAATCGCTCTATGCGATAACTTCGCCATTGTACTCTCAATTAAGTTTATTATCTATTTTTAAGTTATTCCGTATGGATGTACAATAAAGTTATTCTATTCTACTACTATTTTCTTGTCTAAAAATGATCGAAATAAAATTAATAATTAATTAATTAATTGGTTAAATTAATAATTAATTAATTAATTAATTGAAGTTTCCCGCAGCCTAGTCGGTACACCGTCTGACTTGCTCTCCGCAACTCTTGACTCCGCAGGTCCTGGGTTCGAATCCCACGGCACGCACCTCTGTCTTTTCGAAGTTATGTGCGTATTGTTGATTGCCGCCAACTTCAAACGGTGAAGGAAAACATCGTGAGGAAACCTACATGTCTGAGAGTTCTCAATGATCTTGAAGATGTGTGAAGTCTGCCAACCCGCACTTGGCCAGCGTGGCAGACTATGGCCTAACCCTTCTCACAATGAGAAGATGGCCTGTTCCCAGCAGTGGGACAGTTTGTACAAACAGGGCTGATAAAAAAAAAAAAATTGGTAATTTTCGACACGGTCTTACCACTGCCCTACTGCCACTTATTTACTATGGTCACAAATCGGAATTTGCAAAAAATCTAATGTACTTTAGAAGATTTAGTTCGTTGCCAGTGTCCATAATAAAAGTTTTTTTTTTATTTTTTATAACAGAGTATTCAAATAATCCAGTATCTATATTAAAATACTGGTAGCAGCCCTTATTTAATACGACTTCTTAGTTCCGCATCCCACGAACTTTCGGCTCTTACGCGTTGGAAAGGGACCGCGTTTGTCTAACTAACTATTAAGAAAGAGATATAAAATACCATTCTCGAAAGCTGGGAAGATAAGAACGGATTTACATGCTTATCTTCTTCTTAACAGTATTGGCCGTAAGTACAACTTGACAAATTCCAAGTAAGTTCGTTAACATAATGCTAAGTAGATTAAAAGTACAAGTTTTATATTGAAATGATATGAAAATACATATAAAACCGGCTTTTATACTATTAGAGTCCTACATTACTATAACATAATAATAGTATAGATAACATAAATATTACTATAATACATAACTATTGGAGCACAAAAACATTTAATCAAATATCGATTACGACGCAATAAGGCGCAAGTCGGTTAGTACAAGCGCTAATCTCTTCTTCCCTTTCGTTTCTTATATTATTTATCTTTTGTTAGTCATTAAACAACGTGTACTTACATACCTACATTATGTTAAACGATAAAACACAAAACATTAAAATTAAGTAATTACATAAACAACCGAATACCATTACTCCCTTTAAGCAGTCGGGAGAAAAACTGGCACTAGCCACAAAAATATTGTGCCAGATGCAAACACCTCCAAGCAAGCACTCTCAAGGTGTTTTCTCCACGCGTAATGCATTTCCTGTGTTCCCGCTAAGTGGGCTCATTAAATCCTGAAGCAGGACTATCAGAGCCAGTTTATTTACTTAAAGCCAATAAAGCTTGCAGCATTGAGCTCTAGTCACGAGCTGGATCTGTTGAGGCGGCAAAAATTCAGATTCAAATTATTTATTTATTACATAAAGTAGGTAGAATGAGAAATCGCTAACTACCAAATTGGATGTAATTAAACACCCGTATCTTGGGCATTAGTTCTTCCTGTAGTATGATGCTAGTGTACGTAGTCTAACCACCGTTCGTCTCGCTCGGACGTATCCACATTTTTGATGATATAAAATCATTCACCATTTTATTAGATTATAAAATCGCGAGAACACAAACATATATATTTATTTTTCAAAAGAACAAACTAACTTTAATTCTAAGCAAATGATAAGAACTTGTCTAAGTCTGACTGAAAAAAAATGACTGAATGAACTTATAAAAAATATCTTCGTTTATATTAGAAAATAGAAAATGGAATTTTTCTTCGAATATTTGTGATGATGTTTTCTAGTTTTACAAACGACGATTTTTTTTATAAGTTCATTCAGCCGTTTTAAATGTGGCTATGTGCGAGCGAGACAGACGATGGTCGAACTACGGACTCATAACATACGAGTACACTACTACGTCAATTACATCAATTTTTAGTCACATACCTATTAATTGCAAAAACAAACAGACCTCATGGCTCAGTGGTAATACGACTGCCTCCTGCGCTGCAGGTTGTGGGTTCGAACCCCACCCAGGGCTAATATTTGTGTGATAGCATGGAAGTTTGTTTTATGTCTAGATGTTTCTATGTATCTTAAGTATGTATTTGCAACAAAAAAAACGTGTATATGTATTTTATCAACATCTAGTTTCCATAATACAAGGTTTGCTTAGTTCGGGCTAGATGGTGTTGTGTGAAATGTCCACCAATAAAAAATAGGAACAGACAGTTAAACAGTGACAGTTTCAAACAGAGGGGACGAGCTAACAGACTAACCTAAAAACGTAGACCTGTCAATACAATCATCAAAATAACGTAGTTATACTCATGTGACATTAATTTATTTTTTGAGAAATTTAATTTTTTTTAAATCCATATTGTGATAGTACTGTTAACGCAAGTTTTCACCAGCAATCGCGACAGTGGTCAAAGTGCGACTAAACGTGAGTGTGTCCCGTTGATTGCGAGGGACTCATTGTGGTGGGTCCAACTTTGAGCTTACATATACATACACATAATATATATTTTAATGTGACAAAAACATACAAAAACCTGAGCTTGTTGTGTTAGCTTTCCCAACTCGCAAGATTGGTTAAAATTTTAAATAGCAGCCTTGACGTCCAGTCGAACTGTGGCAATGCAATGCTATGTATTGAATACTCTAAATAATTAAAATACCATGGTCTTACTATGGAAATTAACGTGGTTTTCACACATTTTTAAATAAAAACTACGGGTCACTCACGTCTGTTTTGAGCCGAAATATCCGACTATAGTTTCAACCGCATTCGGCGGTCTTTTTCAAAGGAGCAGCACACACGTCACTCGGTCAGTGACGCGCCTTGCACTGCGACGTGCCGCTCGTGCCGCACGTGCGTGATGTCATCGGTTGCAAAAGGGTTAGGGTGGGAAGCTGGTCGTCTTTTTTTTTTGGTGGTGGATTTTTTTATTACCATGGTCTGTTTATATATATTAGTGTTCGAGAGTCGAGTGTCACGGACACCGGTAGTCGATACGTGACAAGGGTCGGTGGTGGGACAATACGCGAATTAATCTGTTTTGCGTCTCTGTGACGTGCGGGAGGATCTGGTTACGAGTGGAATAGGATAGGTATTTGATGCATAATGACTAGTTGTTTTACCAACTCATAAATTACGACGTCTACATCCTTAAGCTTATCTTACCTTAAGAACGCTATGCCTAATCCTTTCTCATGTTATTGTTTTCATAATTCTAAACTATATTTTTTTCAGTGGTCTTAGCGAACATCATCTCGATAATGTTCATGCAGATAATAGCATTCGCTACAGAACTCTACTATAATTGTGTTTCTCGACACGGCCTTGACAACTTATTTTATTTTATTTTTTTAGTAGAAAATTACGGTTATCAAAACGAAAAGTTAGCACACAGAACTCCAGATGGTTCTCTATAGCACAGAGTTTTAAATTTGATATGACATTTATGCGCTAAGATCACAGACTTTCTGTCGTCATTTGTCTAATTTTGGTTACATGAAATATATAACAAATCCTAAATTACTAAACATTGTATTTATTTAACACTTCGTCTTGTGTGTAAAAATATTTTTCCAAGAGCCATGTTTTTGTTTTCTACGAAACATTCCATAATGGTCCAAAGTTCCTTTATTGATATTGGCAACTTGTTGTAGATGGTCACACACATGGCATAACAGTTTTTTTTACATAATGCTAACCTACAGGGCTGATTAAAGATAAGCCTGTGTTCATACTGAGGCAAACATTTGTGTGATGAGCATGGATGTTTGTTCTGTGTCTGGGTGTTTCTATGTATCATAAGTCATCATTTACGAAAAAAAAAAATGTATTCTATCAACCATCTAGTTTCCATAGTACAAGCTTTGCTTAGTTTGGGCTAGATGGCGTTGTGTGAAATGTCCTCCAATATTTATTTATTTATACTTGGTAGCCCTCACGTATCTTTCATTGGCTGTTTGAAAGAGATTCGGATGGTTTCGGACAAATATTGCAATCTCAAAGATGTACGTACATTGAGATTAAAGTTAAGATTCCCAAGGTTTTAAAGAAAGGCTTGCAAGATTCATATGTCCTAATACCTACCACCTACCTACTTAGACTGTATTTTATCATCATCATCACCGTTTTTCATCACTACGCCGGTAACACTATGGGGCGCAGCTAGTTGACTATAGAATTGTGTGTAGACCACACTAACTTCAGCAAAGTCAATGAGTTTCTTCGACGATTAATAAATCTGTACTTTTCCTTGATATCCCGAAATCTTCTCAATGTGAGAAGGGCCATTACTAACACGATAAAATTTTGTTGTTGGTAGTTGAAATGTTAATTGTACTACTGGGAATATTGAAGTCCCAACAGTACAATCAGCCTTTAATTCAACTAGTGGGAATTAAAAGTCTCACTAGTTCAATCAATTGAACTGCCAATTGCACTACTGGGAATAAACGGAAATAAACACCAATTAAATAATTTTCTACGTAATATATTTTTAGAATTGGGTTACCCAAATATTGATTTAATTCCAATTAAGGTCAACAGATTTGCAAAACAAATCAGTTTTGTCTTATACATTTTATGGTTTCTGACGCCTTAAGGAAATAAGTGGGCAAGATCGTGTCGAGACAGGCATATGGTAGGGCTCCGTATCTATAATGCTATAATCTAAAAGAAGGTCACTTGTATTGATTGGACCTCTTTGCAAAAAGGTCAATCAAGGACTTCTGTACTATAACGTCTTAAATATTTTACTTACATGTATGTTTACGAACTTAAAGCTTGTAAGCGCAGAGTGATTAAAATAATTTTAACTGTAAGATTTTAATATTATCTATTATGTGTAGTCATGAATTTCTAGGTGCAGAAGGGACACAATATCTTCAACTTTGACGAGATATACCTACCTCGAAGAAAAAGAAAGTTTGAGAAAAAAGTGATAATGAAACCTTGTTTTTAAACGACTTCTAAAGAGGAGGAGGTTCTCTTCTTCGAAATCTTTTTATTTTTTTATCAACTATGGGATGAGGTTTAGGTGCCACCCCTTTTTATCACTTTTTTGAATATTTTACTAATGCAGTATTTTGTTGCGGTTTACTAATTACATCAACCTGTTTGACATACGGACAAACATACGGACATGGCGAACTTATTAGGATTCCTCGTAGATATTACGAAAACCTTAAAATCCTTACATATATTATCAATTCTGTATTTTGTCTGTATGTTTGTCTACTTGTCTACCTACCAAGACCCTTTTCACAGGAACCTGTTAATTTAAAACTCTTAAATTAATTAAAACTCTAAAACCCCCATAAAAAACGGCTGAACCGATTTTGGTAAAACATAGCTAAGAACACGGTCAATGAAATCCTTTTAAACAAAACAAAAACTAGATCAAAATCGGTCCATCTATTTGATAATTTCGATGCCACAAACAGACACACAGATACACACGTCAAACTTATAACACCCCTCTTTTATTGTAGGGGGTTAAAAAGTTACATTATGCAACATTTTATTTGTTATTCTCATGGGATTATACACTAGACTTGTGTAAAGTGAGTTTTGATGTTAAATGAATTCAAATGAAAGTCTAATGACATTTAATTGGACCTTAATTCTCGAAACTTCGACTGAAACTTTTTTGACCGACTGAGAAATTTAGAAGGAATCATACTGATTTGTGTTAACAGTATGGGGAGTCTCACTTTTAATTTAATACCTTTAAACGAGCAATTTTTGTAATATGTATATATAACATCTGAATCTCGGAAACGGCTCCAACGATATCAATGAAATTTGGTTTGTAGGTAGATTAGGGGACGATAAATCGATCTTGCTAGGTTGCATTTTAAAGAACTCGGGTTTGCTGGTATTTTCTGTCAAAATCCGAGTAGAGCTCGGTCGCCCAGGTACTTATCATAAACTAATAAAATAGAAAGAATAAATGTATGGCTTTTTAATGATACTAGACACTTTAGAGTTTTTCAGAAGCTCCACATAGCAAAAAATAAATAAATCAAAACCAATACACAAAATATGCTAGTTAGTATGCCCACGCCGATGTCACCATGATTTATTTTACCCAACTGCGTAAGAAGGAGGGTTATGTTTTTCGAGTGTATGTATTTGGGTATGTATGTATGTTTCTATATGGTCGCCTACAGCCTAAACGGCTTAACAAATTTTGATGTGTAAGGTGTCGTTAGATTCGTCTTCAGTCCTTGAGTGCCATATGTAATTTTTTTAGTAATAATAATGATACTACCCTATACATTAATGTTACTCTCACAAAAATATAAATAAATGTTTTTTCGTAACCTCCAACGAACTTTTCCGTAATATGTAAGAAATTTAACTAGAATCATTATCATGAATATACATTTATAATGTTTTACAGCGACTTTACGCACACTTTCTCACAAAAACTTATAATCAACAGCATACTAAGCTTAACGAAGTCGCAAGTTAGACTGCAAAAAACACTTTTCTGCAGTCGTTTTTTTTTTCTTTTACTATAAATACTTGTTCAAAAAAATAAATTTCTTAATGATTGCTATGATGTGGCCCTGCGTAGTGCGTATTTAGATTAGCCCTTAGTTTTTCAATGTACGTCGTTATGTATTTTAGTGAAATTACTCTTACTGTTATACAGTAGTACTAAGTGAATCTGTTTCTTTCTTTTCGCTCGGCAAATTCAAGTCGTTTAACTGTTGACTGAGAATGAATTGGCGAAATGAGAAAATCGAGTTCTGTGTTGGTTTTGCGTCGCTTGATGTCTATTGTTTTCTGAGAGACTAAACAATTGCACGTATTGATAGAAATATTTACAACTTCAATATTTTTTAGTGTTTTACACACTTAAGTATCTACTTTATAGACAATTCAAAAATTACACACATCCGCCTTTACCATTTTGGCCACAATTTTTTAATATTTATAACTGAGTATCAGTATCAATCGTAGAGTGGATTTCCAAAAAAGCGAAGAAGCGGCCTACATCCAGCGTGTTCCTGCCACTTACATGATATCTTCTGTCTACCTCCATCCATGGGTCTATTGAACTTCTTGTGGCTGAGATGATGATGATGATGAATCTGAGAGTGTCCTTTCAAATATAAAGAATTTTCCAAACCGGTCTATTAATGATGGAGTTATAAGATACAAAACATAAAAAAAAACGAATTGATGACTAATCTCATCCATTTTTGGAGTCGGTTAAAAAACAATAATGTACCTATACATAAAAAAAACGTAAAAAACATAAAAAAAAAGAATTGATGACTAATCTCATCCATTTTTGGAGTCGGTTACAAAACAATAATGTACCTATACATAAAAAAAAACGTAAAAAACATAAAAAAAAAGAATTGATGACTAATCTCATCCATTTTTGGAGTCGGTTAAAAAACAATAATGTACCTATACATAAAAAAAACGTAAAAAACATAAAAAAAAAGAATTGATGACTAATCTCATCCATTTTTGGAGTCGGTTAAAAAACAATAATGTACCTATACATAAAAAAAAACGTAAAAAACATAAAAAATAAGAATTAATGACTAATCTCATCCATTTTTGGAGTCGGTTAAAAAACAATAATGTACCTATACATAAAAAAAAACGTAAAAACATTAAAAAAAACGAATTGATGACTAATCTCATCCATTTTTGGAGTCGGTTAAAAAAACAAAAATGTACCTATACATTATTCTTGACATCAAATTTCATAATCCAAAACAGTTGTATAAAGGCGGGTGTGATCAAGGTGACCGCAACCTAGACGCGTCTATTTGCTCTGTGGAAAATATATTGTAATATTGTTTTACTGCGACATTATACTTAAAATATTTATGTTAACTGTTTCAATTTCCATTGTATTAATATAATCAATTAATTTACCTTAATACTATGTATTTATATTATAAGTGTGTCACCAGAGCGGTCGTATAATGTCACCATTACTATCAGTATTGCGATTGTCGTATCTGCAAACATGTGTAACACATTGAAAATTTACTTTTTGTTATTTTTAAATATTTTTAATAGTGAGAGTGCGAAAATATTAGCTCTATATCCTATTCCATCTATAAGTCACCAGCTATACTTTAGAAGTATAACAATGGAATTATTAAAACGTGGACATGAAGTCACAGTTTTAACGACGGACCCGGCGTTCCCAAACGGGACTGCTCCCAAAAATATACGGGAAATCGACGTTCACGACATTTCGTATACAAATTGGAAACCTTTTTTAGAAATGCCCATAGGTAAAAGCAAGCATATCAACTATCAATTGCGCCTTGCTTATGATAGATTATGTGTTATACTAGAAAATATATTCAAAGCGGATGTTTTGAAAACAAAAATTAAAAACAAAGATGAGTCATTTGACTTACTTTTATATGACGGGTGTGTTTTAGCTTGCGTAATATTTAGTTATATTTATGAAATTCCTGCAATTGCTATCAATTCTTTGGGAGCTTTACCTGGAAACCTTGAAAGTGTTGGAGCTGTTGTGAATGAAGCATATTATCCTTCAACTGTGAGCCCTGTAACCGCTGACACACAAATAGAAAGGTTACAAAAAGTTTTTAGATATTGCTATAATCTATTTGATCTTCAGTGGTATTATGAAAAAAAAACAGAATGAAGCGGTGAAGAAAGCATTAGGTGCTGATATGCCTGATATAAGAGATTTGAAGGGAAATATAAATATGATGTTTATAAATTTGTATTCCGCTTGGGATTCCCATCGTCCAATACCTATCTCTTTCAAACATATGGGAGGACTACATTCTGTTCCAGAGAAACCTTTGCCCGAGGTAAATTTAAATATGCTGTTTTCTATATTTGTGTCTTTGATAAATGAGAACGTCATTTCTTTGCAATACGAATATGCTTTGATGTTAAAGGCATCTGTTATTATAGAGTTAATTTTCGTTATAACCATAACCCAAATTTTCTTTCATCGGTAATTACTTGTTTCTGGGTATTTTCACAAGAATAACTCCATATTTTAGGGTAATAAAATATAATTCATAATGAATCATGCTATGTTTGGATAATAATGCGAGGTGGGTAGCATGAAAAAAATAACATAGCTCGTATCTGTCAGTGTCATTCTTTTCCCTGATATTAATATTAGTTAAATCATATTGAGGAGCTATGTATGTGGCATTGGCAATTACTGTACTCAGAATAGCCACAAACCATAATGGAATGAAATATTGAGGAGGATTCATATAATATCGATAAGCGATTGTAACTTGAAATGTGACTGATAACACAACAGTAGTTAAACATCGGTAGGTGGTAGTGATAACGTAAGTATTACTAGTGTCTATTCGGAAAGAGAACTAATGCGGCACTGAGGGCGCTGCTGTCCTTATTTAATTATTTTGTTCGACTAGCAACACAATCTAGACGTTCTCATGAAAGACTCTCTCGTGGCAAACCACGATACTTCTCTTTCCGAACAGAGTCTACCGACCGTGAAGAAAAATATTTTTGACATGAAATAATGACTGAGGAAGCTTTCTTTTCGATTATTCCGTTATTTCTAAGCTTTTTATATTGAAAATATAAATACTTACAATAAAACTATGGTGCCGCTGGCGCAACGGGGCAGGGCCCAGACTACTGACAGTAGGAGCTACAGACATAAGAACCTCCTGACAATAAGTGCCGTGTCTAGGACGACTGCCTTCTGTAACCGATCCTTGATCTGTCAACGAGAGCCTACGTAATTTGTACACCTTAATGTTGTTGTTATTTTCAAAATAAATGGCATTTTGACGTGACAACGTCTTGATGAACGCCGGCTGCACGCACGAAAAAGTATGACTCATTGTCCCGTTACGCTCATTGTAACGTTTGCATTTCATCAATGTTTTGTTATGACGTTGTCACGTTAAACTATCGTCCGTAAACCGACTTTACAGACAACCCATTTTTTTTTTACATTACAGAACATTATATCATACTTAAAGTCATCTGTCAACGGAGTCATATACATGAGCCTGGGTACAAATGTGAAACCTTCAAGATTGCCACAAGAAAAAATACGAGTTCTTACTAAAGTATTTTCAGAATTGTCTTACGATGTGCTATGGAAGTGGGATTCCGATACGATGCCGAACAAACCAACGAATGTTAGAATTTTTAAATGGTTACCGCAAAGCGACATTCTTAGTAAGTAATTTATAACTAGCTGCAACTCACGGTTTCGCCCGAGTAGTGGTGAAAATCGGTGCTGATGGTAATAAAGATGAAAACTGACCATCTTATGGCCAACAGCTATGTATGTCTGTACCAAATTTAATTTCTATTGGTATAGCCGTTTGATTGCGTGAAAGTATCAAACACATAGAGAGACATATATATACAGAGTTAATTTCGCTTTTGTAATTAAGATTTGTAATTTGTCATACAGTTTTTTGGATTACTTTTATTATACTCGAATGTCTCATCATCATCATCTCAGGCATAAGAAGTCCACTGCTGGACATAGGCCTCCCCCATGGATTTCCAGAAAGACCGAATGGAAGCGGCTTGCATCCAGCGTCTTCCTGCCAGTCAAATAGACATTAGAGATATCATACAGATATCTCTAATGTCTATTTGACTTTTATATCTTAGCCAATATTAGAAGTTTGATAGGAGCAGTGAAAAAAATGTGAAAGTTTGTTTGGAAAAAGAACTATCGTGGTAAAAACTTAAAATTGACGTCTCACATGTCTTACTAGTCTAAAATAATGAAATAATGACAGCAGTGCCATCAAATTAGCTTTTTCCAAACAAATTATCTCTGTTTCTCTGTCCGTTTGTTATCTTTCAAGATCAAACTGCAGAAGTGAATCCAAATTTGGTACAAAGATGGCTGAGAACTTAGAGACTGATGATAAAATACGCTCTAATTCTTCAACATCATCATCATCATCGTTTTTCACACCTATGTGGTTGAAACCACAGGATGTTAAGTTATTTATAATCTACTCATTCATAAATACTAACAATAAAGTATGTATTACCTTAAGCACTTTCCAAATAAAAATAAACCAACCTATATTCTCGGCAACCACCTGGCTTAAATTGAACCTGCATCGAATGCTTCAATTTTACTTTTTTTCCTTTGAATAGAGAAGTAAAAAGTTCTCAGAGTGTCTTTTTAATTGGACTTGTAAGCCACTGGGAGCTGCAACGGTTTGTTGCTAGTTTTCTGCCTGACAAAGTGGCTCCACGGGAATAGCAGTGTTTGGATGGAGTCAATTTGTTTCAATGTGGCTGTAAAATAGCGTTGCCTCGAGTCTTACCTTTTCCCTTATTAAAAAAAAAAATCACAAGATTTTGCTTTGTTTTTTTTTTTTAAGTGTAACTTTTTTATGTGAAACATTATAAAAGTTACTTACCTAAGTTTTGATGCCCGCCTGCATCCTGTCTGTCTTTCACTATGAGGATGACTGGCAGAAAATGCTACATTAGCATTAAGTCCTCCTATTGTACAGCTTGTTACTTTGCACTTGTGTGACATAATGTGTTAAATAAATAAATTTATTGGCGCGATTTGCCAATAAAACTAGTTCTTGTGTCGTGACGTGACGGAGAATGGCATGCCGTCATGACCCCAACACGTTACCTCTCGACTCTTCTGCATGCGTGTATTACTATTTACTAATATAGTTCTATGGACAGTAGACTTCGTGAGTACAAAAAACTGTGCTCGCGAAGTCTACTGCTCGTATTCTAAATTATTGTTCTGAATTGAGTATCGAATATTTCCAAAATAATGGCTTCATAACAAACTTTTCCACTTTTTAACCGAGATTTCACAAACTGTTGTCTCGATATATTCTTGAGCGATTTTGCTTCCACTTAAAATTTTTGATGAAAATTAAATACTAATCCTTTTTAGCAGATATTATAAAATTGGTCTGTATAGTGTATATGGTGCCACAACAAACTTTTCTCCCTTTTGTGCAACGCGGTTACTTTATCAAAAATCCCCGACGGCAAATAAATAAATAAATAAATAATAATAAAACATGAACCAAGTTTCATAAAGATTGTTTTAAAATACGACCTACGTGAGTACCAACAAACACCCGGACAGCAGAAAGAAAATGTTGCCAGTTAGTGTAAAGACCATTGTTCGCATCGCTCGCACAGTCAATTAAACAATGCGACGATTGCGGCGCGTGCGACTCTTAATTCACGAAACTTTTTTGTTTTGTTTTTTAGAGCATCCAAAAGTCAAACTGTTTATCACGCAAGGAGGCTTGCAGTCGACAGAAGAAGCAATCACAGCTGGAGTACCTCTCATCGGCATACCGATGTTAGCCGACCAGTGGTTCAATACAGAGAAGTACGCGCGGCACAACATCGGTCTGCAGTTGAACTTACACGCGCTCACTGAAGATTCACTCAGAGACGCCATTCACAATGTTGTAGGGAACAACACGTAGGTACAGAACATATAATTGATTGATTTTGCGATTTAAATTTATAATCAAATTAGCCAACCACCTGTCAAAATTCAAAAAAATTCAAAATGATTTTATTTCAGGTTAATTGTACCCATAGAATAAAACAGCCCTATTAAATATACAATCAATACAGTCACATAAAATCATACAGTCAAATCATAATCATATAAGTAATTAAAATACAAAAACATGTCAATAATATAGAAAAACAATTTAAAATATCAAAAAATTATCACATATAAATTAAAATAAAATAATAAAATCAGTCAATATTCCACAGTCAAAATAAAAATTAAATATAGTAATAATTTAGAATAACCATCAAATATAAAAATAAGTCAGAAATGAGTGTCGAGTCAATGGGAGGTAGATGCTATAATATTGTTAGTATTTTCTCTCCGGCATTGACACTGGTACATGTCTCTGGCAACAATGGCGGAGGTAGACACAATCTAACCTCGTCGCAATCATTTTCAGAATAGTGTTGGAGCTGGCCCGAACTCTGTGCACCAAGGACGCAGCCCGCGATCGCATGGTTGCGTAAAAACAAGCTGTGTGTGCGTCCGCAAACATGCCTGAGGCGCTGCAGAATCGGGGCAGCCCCAACAATGTTCGAAATGCATTGTTATACAGGACGCGGAGGTCACTGTATCGCCTTTTAGTGTAGTCAGCCCACAGACTGCACGTGTAGAGGGACTTACAGTAATAAATAAAGGAAAATTTAAAAAAAATATACAAATTCCCCCTTTTATCTACTAGTTTGTACGGAACTCTCGGTGGGCGAGTCTGACTCGCACTTGTCCGGTTTTTTAAATGAAATGAAATGTTTGTTTAAATATTTTTGTGTTTTATTTCAGCTATTACATCAACATCAATAAACACCGCAGCTTGATGCAAGACCAGCCTCAGAAGGCTCTAGATCAAGCAGTTCGGTGGATAGAATACATCATCAGACACGGAGGATCACATCTCCGAGCTCCAGCAGCAGACGTATCCTGGGCAGAGTATGTGGAGCTGGAACTTATACTTGTCATTATATTCGTAGCGGCATCCGCTGTTCTAGCTATATGTTTGTTTGTGAAATTTCTGGTAACTAGTTCAGGTAGGTTGAGAAATAAAGTGAAAAATAATTAATTTATTTGCTTTTTACTTACGTGCTTTTATTTAAATTTGTGCGATATTAAAATATGCATTTATTTGTATAAAAGGTATCTGCTTCTATATAATATTGTACTGAATAAAAATCTAATACCTTTAAACGAGCAATTCTTATATAAATATATATATACCTACCAAATTTCATGAAAATCGTTGGAGCCTTTTCCGAGATTCAGATTATATATATAAGGGTGCTATATTATTGATTAGGAAGCGATCGTGAGGGTAATGTATACCTACAATGTAAATATTACATAGCGTTTTAACTCTTCAATTCCCATGTCCAAGATAATAAAGATTTTTGGTTTCTTTTGAAATAAAATACCCTTTATACGTTTGGTAATGCCAAAAAAAATAAACAAAAAATAGACCCCCACCATATTTTTTTTATGAGGGTGTCACCTACAGGGGACACTGGGTATTGTGAGATTCGGACTTGTTACTCAGGGTAGGAATAAAAAGCCTAATTTTATAATAATAATAATTTATATTTATATATATATCAGTTCTTTTGGAACACTATTTTCAGTCATAAAAAACCGAGAGGAACTCAGTCGCCTAGGTATGACAGAACATAAATCTTAACCCTGAAACCGTACCTATCTGGCTCAATCAGTAACCGTGCCCCGGGGTACGGTCTATAGTTAACTATAGACCGTATACCCCGGGGCACGGTTACTGATTCAGCCAGATAGGTACGGTTTCCTATAGACCGTACCCCGGGGCACGGTTACTGATTGAGCCATATATAGTTAACTATAGTTAACTATAGACCGTACCAATGGTTCTAAATACAAGAAACTTAAAGGGTTCCTTCTTTATATAGTCGAAAAGATACTCTGATATGGTACTAACATTAATACATAAAGTCAAAAAATATTATCTACTTTTCGATCTGGTAATAGATCGACTTTATATGAAAACTATATACCTACCTACCTAAGCACTTTAGCGAGTTAGCACGGCGACGGTGTAGTTCCCGCTATTTATGTGTAACCTCTGTAATTACCAATTAGTAAAACAAACTTTACCTTTTACCAGGTGGAAGAACCGGAACATGTAGGTTTCGTAAAATAGCGCATTTGGGCCTTACCGAAAAACGTTACTTAACTTTAACCTACGTCTTAAGTTCTCTGTCTTATTTCCGCAAGTGTCATTACGTGTCAGCCAGAAGTTGACAAAATATGTTATTGCTTAAAGTTAAGTAACGTTTTTCGGTCAGGCAGTTTATGTATAATATGTTGGTATTTGCATTTAGTACGATATTTAGTGTATGTTTCCGTAAAAAATACGCGCAAAGCTGCTGTAAAATGTATCTATGACTATTCTCTGAGCTAATTCTCGTTAAACTTGTTACCTACTTACCTAAGTATTTGAAATTTTAACCCCTTGCTTGCTTTAGTTGACGGATCGATCTGAAATTTGGTATACACCTTTAGTCCTGGTGACAATACAATTCAATACATTCTGTATTATTGTAAATCCAAGATGGCCGCCGCCATAAAATGGCGGATTTCATATTTTAACACAACCCCTATAATATGGGTATCAAATGAAAGGGCTTTTTTAGTAAAATACAGTAAATATATTACCTACATCATTATCTTTCTTTTCAATAAAATCGTTTAACTTAAAAAGTTTTTTTAAGTAAGTTGTTGTTTTTATATTACTAATAAATATATTATAACAAATCATATGTCATTGAATTAAATTGTAGTTTACACATTTGACAGATTTCACTGTGACTAGAAATACCTAGTAGTTATTTTCTTTACCAAATTCAATTGAAAGTAAATCTAAGTGATCGACTCCATTGTCGTCAATCATTGTTAGAGCGAACGATTTATTTCCATTTACTAATTTACCAATTAGATTCTGTTCGGATAGAGAACTTATGTATAATTGAGGGCGCTGATGTCCTTATTTTACCATTAATTAAATATTATTTTATACAGTCAATACCTTAGTTTTCATTTTTGCCAAGCAAACTATCGATGTATTAACGGTAAAAATTAGTCTACTCCCGTTGACGCTTACCTATCGAAAGTAGACAAATTTTTACCGTTTATTTTTACCGCTCCGCAAATCTTAAATGCTACTTATCATTCTAAGACCGTCCTGGTTTCATAGGTCTGGCTCTGTCGCCTTGAAACAAAACCAGCTGAATTAATTAGCCCCAAATAAACATATATTCCTTAGAAAACAACGTAAATAAGTACCTAAGAGCAAAATTATTTGCTAAATTGTAATAATATATCAAAACTAGCTCCTTATTTTCACGATTATGGAAAAATTATGAACTCTAGAACCATGGGAATAATAAATTATTCGACACACGACAACTTAATTTAACGCTTGGATATTTTTGCTGCTACTGGAATTTATTTATATAATATTAGCTCAGAAGAATAAGCAATATTATTATTTTACTATAGAAATTAACGTGGTTTTCACACATTTTTAAATAAAAACTACGGGTCACTCACGTCTGTTTTGAGCCGAAATACCAGACTATAGTTTCAACAGCATTCGGCGGTCTTTTTCAAAGGAGCAGCGCACACGTCACTCTCGGTCGGTGACGCGCCTTGCACGCCGAATGCGGTTGAAACTATAGTCGGATATTTCGGCTCAAAACAGACGTGAGTGACCCGTAGTGTTTATTTAAAAATATTATTATTATTTAGATCAAACTCGTGCAATGTTGAGTTTAGGGGTCGTCAATTTTTTTGCACCTTTTAATCCCTTCCTCCCCCTAGTGATACCTACGTAGTGAGGTTTTAGACTAACACTCCCTTCCCTTATTTATATCTACAATTATAACTTAGTAGCTGCGCCCAGCGGTGTTACTCGCCGTTTTACATAAATTATATCAAAGAAGATATTATTTTTCGGAATAAAGAGTTGCCTATGTGTTAATCCAGGGTGTCAGCTACCTCCATACCAAATTTAATTAAAATCAGTTTAGCCGTTTGAGCGTGAAGATTAACTGATAATAATACACCTTCAGTCCTTCATGACAGTGAAACAACAGGCGTCCTTATCGCTAAAAGCAAACTCTTCCGAACAACCTTGATTGGAATGGTACGGAAGCCTCACTGTGCGTGTGAAATTCGTACTTGGCCGGTTAACGCAATTTTCTGGAATGACCTTCAAACCAAATGTTTGACGTTCATCCAATCGACGTCGTTATTTCCCGTGACCCCTATTTACTAAGCATGTTTATATAAGAGTCCGTCCAAAGGTTCCGTAACATCTACCAGCTCAGTGGACACGCCATCATTTGTCAATATGTTTGTTGATTCGACTGGCAGAGAGCCAGACGGTGGAGGCCTCTCGAATTTGCCAGACTTCTGGAGAATGTAACTATATTCTTGCAGTGACTAAGGTTACTGAAAAGACTACATTACATCATCGCATTTTTTTACCCAACAACACAATAAGAAGGGTTCAAAACTGAGGGGGACTGCTTTACTAGGCCCGGCGAGTTACTGCAACTATTTGTAGATCGTACTGATCCGCCGCTTGTAAAGGTAGAAGGGTAAATGTTATTCAAAACAACCTGTGTGTTTTTATGTAAAAACATATTGGTTTTGACAGCTTGCATTTTTTTTAATTCGTTAAACTTCAAGTTACTCATAATTAACCTAAATTACCCAAACGTGATGTGTCACAGCATTTTTTTGTTGCGGAATGCGATAGTGGCGCTACCTATAAGCCTATTTTTTATTATTGAATTTTTAGAATTTCGTTCTGGTACATTACACACAGACACACAGATACATATGCCAAACTTATAACATCCCTTGTTTTGCGTCCGGAATAAAAAGTGATTTTTGACCGTATACATAAGCTGTAGGTAATAAATCTTATAAACTTTAGATACTGTTTTAATAATATACGTCCTTTAGACTTACGAGGAAACTAGAGTCCCAAAAACTTAGGCTATTTAGGCAAAGCTGTTAACTTTGCCTATTAGACCTGTTATAGCCTGTAAAAGTTTGGGCCTGGCACATCAGATTAATTTGATTTGTGGACGTAACTGCGAGAGCGTAAATTTATTCATACGACAAAAGATACCGATACCTCCCCTAAAACCTTTGGCTTGTGTAAGGACATAGTGTTTGCTTTCACCAATTATCCTTGAATTCTTGACTGTGAACTTTTACTTGACTGAGCGACGCGAACGAGGGTTTTGTAATGTTATGTACGAGTTAAGACGAAAATAAGGTATCAAAGTAGTGGCCTAGTGGGTAACCTATCTACTACGAAGGACACTTGCGGCCTTAACGAATAACGTTACTTAACTTTAAGCACAGCTTATATTTTGTCAACTTCTCGCTTACTCGTAATGACACTTGCGAAAGAAGACAGAGAATTTAAGACGACGGTTGATGGTTGAGGAAGATGATGGTAAGTTAAGTAACGTTTTTCGGTAAGGCCTTAAGAGTTTCTATGTAATAATTAGGTACATACATGTTTTGTAAATATACTTATGAAAGTATATTTACAAAACATGTACCTAATAAAACCTAATAGAAGAAAAACAAAATACCCGACAGCAGAAACTCGTTGTAAAAGATTATAAATGCGCATTGTTTAAAATAATTCAACAAAATCAGTCAAGCCGTTTAGGCTGTAGGCTGTCATTAGAAACATACATACACTCGAAAAACATAACCCTCCTTCTTACGCAGTCGGGTAAAAAAAAGTATGTATGTTTCCGTAGTAGAAGCTTTGCTTAGTGTGGGTATATATATACTAACTATACCTATATAATAAAGCAAGATAAACGCTATTTTTATTTATAGGTAAGTGACGAAGTTATTTGACGGATTATGAGCTAGTTTTGTTCTCGAACTTTTGTGCTAAATCTATTCTATGAGATAAATAAAATGTTTTCTCGTTATTCTTCTATCCGTAATCTATTTATGAGAAGGGAGTAAAATACTTCCCCAAATATTTTTTTTTATGCTTCCGTCTATGCGGCAACCTATTCGTGAGACTACGATGTCTGTCGAAATTCGAAAATAGGCTTGGGCTTGACCGTCAACTCACCTGGTGTTAAGCGACAGTTACAGTCTACGATGGAGCGCGCTTGCCTAGAAGAAACCTATTCACTCGCGATTTGAAGACACCTAGATTATATCCAGTCAGAAAGACCCATTCAGGAAGCGCATTTCACAGTTTGGCAGTACGTACAATGAAAGTGGAGCCAAAGCGTTTCGTACGTGTTTTCGGAATATCAACCATATAACGATGTCGCTTTTTCGTGTTTCTTGCGGTCCGATATTTCTATCGGATGGACATGGGGGAATGAGATCATGCAGAGCAGACGCACACTCACCGACATGTATACGATAAAAAACCGACAAACTAGCTACTTTGCGACGATGCTCCAGACTTTGAAGTTAAGTCCGTAGTATCTTACATTTAAACCGCTGTATTTTTTAAACGGTAATAGATACAAGTCTGAAAAATTGTTAAGATTGATATTTGCAGTATGCTGAGCTGGAACCGATTTGTGGCGGACACAGTTTTTCTTGTTTATTTATTTTTGTATTTTCTATGTATTTTTGGTGTTGTGTCTTCCACAAATAAATGTATGTCTATTTGTAAAGTTATCGCGATTGTTACTAATTGAAATGAAAACAAATTTTAACGGATTTCTCGCGTATATTTTATATAATTTTATGAGGTTTCGAACACGTTGCAGCGTCCGTGGTCTCAGGTGAGACTAGATGACAGTTGTCTTTTTTGCTATGAAAATATTAATTACTACCGCCTATTATTTTTATGCAAAACTTAAAAATTTAATGACCTATTTTCAGTTTTTTTGGGTTCCGTACCTCAAAAGAAAAAAACAGAACCCTTATAGGATCACTTTGTTGTCCGTCTGTCCGTCTGTCTGTCTGTCTGTCTGTCCGTCTGTCCGGGTGTCAAGACCTTTATCTCGGGAACGCGTGAAGGTATCCAGTTGAAATTAAAACCATATACGCAGATCCATAGTATCTTGCTGCAGAAAGAAAAAAAATATCTCAGTTTTCGTAAAATAAAGTTACAGCCGTATATGTCGTAAAAAACGCACATTTCGACACTCACAGAAGAATCAAAACCTATGGGGTACTTTCCGTTAACCTAGAACTCTGAACTTTGGCAAGAAGCATTGTGTTAGAGTAGGTATACATATAGGAAAAAATCCGAATACCGGACATTTTTTATTTAATCACAAAAAAATAGTGTCTGCAAGGAATGAGGGTCGAAATTTTAAAGTGAATTAACAGTATCATGTGTGGTATCATATGAAAGAGCTTAATTAGCATTAGTTAAAACAGGTTTTTAAATATTTTTACGATGTATATTTTTCGGTATAAGTAGGAAAATAAAAAATAAATATGATTTCTCCCTTTTATTTACTAGTTTGCACGGAACCCTCGCTGGGCGAGTCTGACTCGCAATTGTCCGGTTTTTTTTCTTTTCAACCCTATTATTATAACAACAACATTGAACACACTCATCCCGATAATATGTCACGAAAGATTGGATTCAACATCATTTTTTTTATTTAGCAATAAAAACATTATTTTTACCCTAACACAGCGCGGTGGCATGCAAAGCTTTCAAAATGTGAAAAGCTGAAAATTTATGAATGTAAAGCGCAGAGTACGTGATGATAGGCGACGCGGGTAGCGGTAAATTAAAATTTTAAACACTATCACGAATCAAATAGGTCAGTTAAAGCCAATAGGTCAGTTACGAATATCATGCGCTATCTCATTTAATTCGACGTTTTTGAAGTTGGCGAAAATGTTATAGTTTTCTAAACATAAATGGCTGTAACTGGAAAAATAATAAGAATCTTATATCTAGCAAAAAGAATTTGATCGTTTCATCATCATCATCATCTCAGCCATAAGAAGTCTACTGCTGGACATAGGCCTTTCCCATATATTTCTTGATCGTTTGTTGACCATTAAATACAGTTTTGTATTTTATAGTTATGGTTTTAATATTATGCTCATATAACTAATCGTTAAAAAGATATGAATTAATTTATATTTTTTTCAGTTTTGGCTCTGGTGTAAAGTTGGGTTTCACAGGATTATGCCCTTAATTTATTTCTGTTGTCGATTTGTTCCTAGATCAACCGTAACATCTCATATGAGTTTTATCATGCTTTATAGTTTAAAAAACTGAAAAAAAAACGGACAAGTGCGAGTCAGGCTCGCCCACCGAGGGTTCCGTACAAACTAGTAGATAAAAGGGGGAAATCATTTTTTTTTTTTATATTTTCCTTCTTATACCGAAAAATATACATCGTAAAAATATTTAAAAACCTGTTTTAACTTATGCTAATTAAGCTCTTTCATATGATACCCCACTTGATTTTTTTTAAAGTGAATTAACCGTATAATTCACTTTAAAATTTGGACCCTCATTCCTTGCATACCCATAGACCCTATTTTTTGTGATTAAATTAAAAATGTCCAGTTTTCGTTTTTTTTCCTATATGTGTACTTTAACGCAATGCTTTTTGCCAAATTTCATAGTTCTAGGTTAACGGGTTAAAGTACCCCATAGGTTTTGATTCCCTTGTGAGTGTCGAAATGTCCGTTTTTTACGACATATTCGGCTGTAACTTTTTTTTACGAAAACTGAGATTTTTTTTTTCTTTCTGCAGCAAGATACTATAGATCTGCGTATATGGTTTTAATTTCAACACGATACCTTTACGCGTTCCCGAGATAAAAGGTCTTGATACCCGGACGGACAGACGGACAACAAAGTGATCCTATAAGGGTTCCGTTTTTTCTTTTGAGGTACGGAACCCTAAAAAAACAAACAAAAAATGAAATAAAAATTAAATCGAATCACAATTGGCGAAGAAATCGGTGAACAAACATAACAAAAACATGCAGTCGAATTGAGAGCCTCCTTCTCTTTGGAAGTCGGTTCAACTTCAACTTTTGGTGGCTTCAGCAGTGTTACCACAAATTCGCCGATTTCTAGTAGATTAAAAGTCGGTTAAATAGTCAAAAGTGTCTGACTATTGTGGTTCAAGAAATATGTTCTCTTAAAGCAGAGCAAGCTTAGTAATAAATTCCCGTTGGCACTCTTTCATTAGGGTATGAAAACCAAAAGCCGAACATATATAAATACCACCCACCCAATATTTCTAACTTTGAACAAAACCCACAAAGAAAAGTAAACGAGGAGCAAGTAAACCTACTAGAACTGGCAAGGTAACAGCTGCACCGACAACTTCGCAAAAAGTTAGCCAAGTTTCGGTATCCAGAAACTTCACTGTCCTTTCAAGACGGGAATACTTTCACAATAACGTGGGAAAAAAGGCTTCAAGTGCGTAAAGAATTTTTAACAGCTTTATTCACAAGTAAAAATTTTTTATCGAGGAATTAATATGATCCTTACAAATTTTAAAATAACAAGATAATTGTCTATTTGATGGCAAACAACAAAAATCAAAAAAATATATACCTTTCTGCAACAAAGCGATTTTTATAGTTCGGCATGTTATATATGCTGTTTCGTGTAATTTATCTTGAAATAATAGTCACAGCATGTGTAAAATTTATTTTTATAACCTTTTTTTAGAATAATTCTTGTAAGATAACCTTACACCAAGAAAGATGTTATGAAAAAGTGCAACTTTTTATTTTTGGCTACAATCATTATTTATATTATTCCAAAAAAGTGTAGACTATGATACTAGTGATGTAAATACGAGTACAAATCTAACGAAAACCTGTTTAGCAGTTTAGTCCATAGGAACTATTATAGAATCATACAATATACAAATTATATACATATTAAACACCTTAGGGTGTGTGTATATAATATGTAATTAAATCTATTCAACGAGATGATTGCTCAGAATCCAGACGCTGACATATTTTTTGATAGGTTTAGCGTAATGCTAGACATTTGTATGCGTTTCTCGGCTACTTCTTAAGTATTATCATTGTTATTATTGTAATGTATTATTGTTATTGTAATTTGTTATTGTAATTTATTATTGTAATTTGTTATTGTAATTTATTATGTAATTATTGGCTTCTGTGCGCTTTGGTTCTGCTGTAAGCACAGTAAGCATTTGAATAAAAATAAAATAAAAATAATTAAAATAAATGTGTAATTTACATACACGAAATGTTCTCTTTGCGCAGTGCATAATACATTTATTTGCATGTTACTCTAGTCTAACCCTAAAAGAGCACATTTTGCAGTAATTAAGATATTAAAGAGCTGGGAGTGTTTTGAGCTGTTTCAAGCAGTCGCTTACAAGCGTAAAAGCCTGGAATTTTCAGGTTAAGGCTGGTAAGAGGTGATATTTTTCTGCTGAATGTACAGAACTGTTCCAAAAAGCTTTAGAGGTCATAGTAGGTACATCTGGTATGTACACATATGTATGTATATATGTACCTACATTCCTTTATAACATATTATTTAATTTATAATTTATTTATAACATAATATTTATTTTTACCAGATAGGCAGTTGTTTTCTGATAGGCTTGGAGGTAAAAATTGGACTCATCACCATCATCATCAACTAGCTAGTATAAAATTAAATATAATCTTACGTCTACGTCTTGAAGAAATGTCTAGACGTTTAGGATACAACAGAATAATGTGGGATTGGGACCAGTGATTTGTTAAAATCTCTTTGATTGGGACACATTAAAATTCCCTCGATGGTACTGGAGCCACCCTAACCATTTGCTAAAGACAATACTTGAGATACTATACTTGTCTCTATATTTACACACAGCTAAATCCACGCCACGTCAAGGACATTAATGGGTTTCCCTTGCAGCCTACATTTGAAGTTTTTACGCTGCTGTCTTTTTTATTTTTTTTATTTACTAACAGAATACATTTAAGACAAATCATTACTAATATTAACAATAATATATGCCATGTTGTCTTGCAAAATATTTTCTAATGGTCCCCAAACTAGGCAGAGCCTGTATCTTGGGGGCCTTTGTCTACGTGTTACTTTTAGAATTTGCGCACGACTACGAGATTTATCTGATTATTAACAAGTTACAAACTCTGGAGCATAGCTTGGAATCGCATCTTTAAACACACTATACCTGGAAAATAATAACAAAGAATGGCTTCTCCGAACAAGATCTTCGTCCGATCTATTTTCAGATATCAGTTCCCACAGTAACGGCGTCGTTTCGGCCGTCGTTAGCGGTGGTATCGTTCTAATTGCAGTAGTCTGCACAAATTGGTGCACAATTAGCAATGCTGGAAGCTGTTAAGGTCAGTACGGAGCTGGAATGTGTTTTGTTGGTATCGTTTGACCGCTGGCTGTGGTGATGTAGTTCACTATCTATTAGTGTTACATTTTTAACCGACGAAAAAACGGAGGAGGTTCTCAAGTCGACGCGTATATATTTTTAGGGTTCCGTACCCAAAGGGTAAAAACGGGACCCTATTACTAAGACTTCGCTGTCTGTCTGTCTGTCTGTCTGTCTGTCTCCAGGCTGTATCTCATAAACCGTGATAGCTAGAAAGCTGAAATTTTCACAAATGATGTATTTCCGTTGCCGCTATAACAACAAATACTAAAAATTAAAAAAAAATATATATTAAGGGGGGTCCCCATACAATAAACGTGTTTTTTTCGTATTTTTTTGCTCAATATTAAAAACGGTAACAGGTAGACGCTTCAAATTTTCACAGAATACTTACTTGTATATTACCTTTCAAAATAAATAATTAAATAACTATAAAGTAAATATTAAAGGGGGGCTCCCATACAACAAACGTAATTTTTAAGCAATTTTTACTCGATCTTAATTAACAGGTAGAAACTTGAATATTTGTAAGTAAATATTTAGAAATATATTAACTATAAAAATAAATACCTAATCTAATACATAAAAACTCACAAAATTAAAATAATCCGTGCATCTAAACGCGGTGCGAGCGCCGCGCCGCGGTGTAGTGGTGGCGCGAACGCGCGGGTAGCGGGGGAGGTAACATCACGGAGCGAGCCATAGCCGCGCGTATTCGCGCGAGCGTCGTTATGCTGCCCGGATGTGTATCGAAAACCTACCTATAAGTTTGCAATTTACTACTTGGAATTTCGTTGATTTCTCGTTATTTTATAAACAGAACTAAACTTTGTAGTATTATTGGTGATAGTACGGAACCCTTCGTGCGCGAGTCCGACTCGCACTTGGCCGATTATTTTTTTTAATATTCAATTGAAAAGAATAAAGATGGTAAATATACGTGCGGATCTAGATTGATTTTATGTTTTTATTTGTATTGTGATTCATTTAAATGTTTTGAAACTGCAGATTTCTTTGTAACCTAAGCAATGGTGTGTGATAAATTGATTATAATATTTAAAAATTTTTTCATGTTCAAATTTGCATGTCGAAGTGTAGGATATGGCGGTCTCGTATTTTTTTATTACCACCTTTGTAACCCATAAGTATGCGCAAAATATTATTGTAGTGAAAAAAAAAGTTTTTGTTACAAACACGGTGACACATCCTGAAAATAAGTGGTCAAGAGCGTGTCGAGACGCTCATATGATTGCATTCCGTAGCTAATGTTGTAATCTAAAAGAAAACACTTGGCAATTACTGTTTGTTTACACAACATTGCAAAAAGGTCAGTGACCTCTGTACTTTAAGGTACTAATTTATACACGGTCTAAGTCTGTAATGTTAGATCACGATAAGATAATTGAGAGAAAAATATTTAAATAATAGAAAGCGTATTATTTTTTCAACTCTTCTCTCGTTTTTAGGGTTCTGTAATAAACAAGGAACGAACCTTATAATGTTGGAGGACATTTTCACACAATAGCATCTAGCCCCAAGCTAAGCAAAGCTTGTACTTTGAGAACCAGATGGCAGATGGCTGATAGAATACATATAATTATATATGTATATACTTTTTTTTGTAAATACATACATATGATACATATAGACACCAAATTATAGTTTCGCCATGTCCGTCTGTCTGTTCACGGCTTTGCCCAAAGACTACTAGTACTATAAAGCAGTAATTTGGCAAGAACATATTAATTAATCACGCCGAAAAAGTCGTAAAATAAAATCTTGTAAAATATTTTTTGGGGTACCTCCCACTTCATGCAAAGTGGGAATGAATTATTTTTTTCTCATCTATCAGAGCGTACTTATCGTTGGATGGTTGGTTAGAAGACCCTAACATTTTTGACTGTGGAGGTATTAATTAGTGTCTACATACTACTATCGCAAATGTAATGCAATTCGGTCAAATTCATCAGTAGACACGGCCATGCACTTAGTTTCGAAACAAGCAAACCGTATCTCTATCGGGTTAACAGAGAGGCAACTTATCGCTAAATCCACCAACAGTATGAACATCAGTTACCAATGCATTGCTTCGCTGACGCGCTATCTCTATGGAATATTGCCTCTGTGATATATTACACTGCAGCAATATACTACACCAAGTGTTCGCCAATTTTGTACTCGTAACTTGAAACTTTCTTGTATCTTTGGACAACTTCAGAATGCTGTTTTCAGGCAAGTTGGTGATCAATTCGTCTATACTTAATCGATCAAGTCATATTACTTTCGTTTCACTCCTCTCCATTCTAAGGTTGCCTGGAAGAGATCGCTATTAGCGGTAAGGCCGTCAGTTGTTATACTAGTTTTTAAATATCTTGTCTTGATTGTAAGTTTCTAAGGTGTGTACAATAAAAAGTTTATCTATCTATCTATCAATCGTATCTATTACATGCAAAAAGCTATAAATGCTTAAAATTTAAAATAATAATATTTTTACATCGAGGTAGATACCTCTATGTATTTTTAATGAAGAATTTAACTGATGTCTTGGTTATTGTTATCCATTCGCGTATATCTCACAAAAAGACTTGATTTTTAAACACTACAATCTCCAGAAACCTACAAATACACCGACAAATTTATAATATTAATTTGGCTAATATGTAGTCGGTATAGGTTTGTTATGTTTTGATGGTGATCTCACACTACAGTTAAACAACAATTAACAACAATATTTTAAATGAATATATATTTATTTTTTAATCAGCCCTGTTTTTACAAACTGTCCCACTGCTGGGAACGGGCCATCTTCTCATTGTGAGAAAGGTTAGACCATAATCTGCCACGCTGGCCAAGTGCGGGTTTGCAGACGTCACACATCTCCAGGATCATTGAGAACACGCAGACATGTAGATTTCCTCATGATGTTTTCCTTCACCGTTTGTAGTTAGCGACAATCAGCAATACGCACATAACTTCGAAAAGAAATCCAGGACCTGCGGATCGCAAGTCAGACGGTCTCCCGACTAGGCTGCCGGAAACTTAAAATTTTGAATAAGTTAAAATGTTGCAAATATCAATGCTGTAAATTGCAAAACTACGTGTAGTGTGGAATAACCATAATAAACAGTTTTTTTTACTGCAAATGTTTTTTTTTTTCCATAAAAATATCTCCACAGACTCCGGGGTCCGTGCCTTTTATAAACTAATATATGTATTTTAACTACTTATATAATTGTTTTAAAGTTATGCAAGAGGAAGATAAAATTCCTATTTATGGAAATGATTATTGAACGTGTGCGCATTTTCCCACTAAATACTGTTTCAATATAGGAACAAAACAGTACAATCGATTCTAAACATAGTACTAAGTGATCGATCATGCTTGTCACACGAGACAAAGAATGGTGCTTCGTTCAAACGTATGACAGTAGTAGGGCAAGTGCTTAGAATATAGTCTACAAAACTCACACTCGTATATTGTAGATTAGTTCAGAATTGAATTTGAAGAATGAGATTCAGATTCAGATATATTTATTGATAGCTAATACATACAGACATGCTAGGTGATAGTGCATTTTATAGAATTATCTGCTCACCCTCATCGGTCATTAAATATTGTCAGAAATTTACAACATGCTTGATTACTATGATTTAATAAACGATTTCTAAACTGTAGTAATGTCCTTTATAATTATGTCAATAAAATTTTAAATTTATCTAGATGTCAATATTCATGAAAAATAATAATAATTTAAATTTAATGTCAGATCAATAGAATTAGATAATGTCAAAAATACTTTGCAATCAATTAGCCAAAATATAAATTTACAGAAAAACTTATTCCTGTCACGAATGAGGTTCATATAACGATTTGCAAGATATTAGATATTTTAATTTAAACATTTAAGCACTGAAATATTTCGTTTATTTTATTTTTTAGATCAGTGTGACGAAGGGTTCCGTACCATCTATAAAAAACCGAACAAGTGCGAGTCAGACTCGCCCACCGAGGGTTCCGTACAAACTAGTAGATAAAAGGGGGAAATCATATTTTTTTTATATTTTCCTTCATAAACCGAAAAATATACACCGTAAAAATATTTAAAAACCTGTTTTAGCTTATTCCAATGAAGCTCTTTCATATGATACCCCACATGATACGGTTAATTCACTTTAACATTTGGATTCATTTCTTACTAAGGACACTATTTTTTATATCGTTTTCGGATTTTTTCCTATATGTGCACTCTAAGTCTAACACAATGCTTCTTGCCAAATTTCATAGTTCTAGGTCAACGGGAAGTACCCCATAGGTTTTGATTCCCTTGTGAGTGTCGAAATGTGCGTTTTTTACGACATATTCGCCTGTTTCGTAATTTTTTTTTTACGAAAACTGAGAAATTTGATTTTTCTTTCTGCAGCAACAGACTATGGATCTGCGTATATGGTTTAATCTCAACTCGATACCTTTACGCGTTCCCGAGATAAAGGTCTTGACACCCTGACAGACGGACAGACGGACAAAAAAGTGATCCTATAAGGGTTCCGTTTTTTTCTTTTGAGGTACGGAACCCTAAAAATGGCAAAAAAATCATGCATTTTGGTAGTTTAGTGGTCAATTTGGAAAACATTTCAGTAAATTCTGACAAGAGAATAAAAAAAACCTAATGATAAATGGTGGATCGTCAAAATGTACTCATATTTTTAATCATCATGAGCACTTTAATAAACTTTGTTAAATGTTATATTCAGTTTGTCCCTAGAGTAATTTATTTTAGATATCATTTTAGCAAAGGTAAAATTTACCAGAAATATTTAATTTTAGTTCCACCTCCTTCAAAACTACTAAAGTAGGTATCCGTCAAAAACAGTTCCCTCCGTGATCATAAAACCTATTAAATTTCTCAAAACTCTCGACAATTTTTCTCCCACATGTACAAACAAGCAAGCTTCATTTTTATCTCTATATTGGATCGGAGATATTATTGTCAAAATGTCGGTATAATTCGGACAAATTGATACGGAATCTGACTGTAGAGGTTTATTCTCAATTGTGGGCTGAAATAGGCTGAATAGGCCGATGATGATGAATAAGTAATATATTGAAAGTGAATTAAGTATCGAGTGGTTCGCGTTAATTTTGAGCTCCCGATATTTCTATTATTATTATTTTTTATTTATTTTTATGCTCGTGAACATGGTGCATGTAACTGTGTCGAAATATCGGGAACTCAAAATTAACGCGAACCACGGTAAATATCCCGTTAATAATAATAGTGTTTTAATTAATGACAGTGATAGTTTAAAAAAGTGTTTTAAGTATACTTAAAACACTTTTTTTTTCTTTTTTTTTTTAGGAGTGTCCCAAAAACTAAAGCTATTTCGATTGAATAGAAAAAGGTGTTATTTTCATATTCATTTTTGAAATAAATACGTTCTTCGTTCAAATAAAGTCTCCCGCAGAGTGGAATTGAGAATTTTTAACACCAACTTAAAAAGCGTACCTTACTAACTAACTAAACAACTCACTAATCAACTTATTAACTAACTAAGCTAACCAAACAACTCGCCGACTCCTAGCTAGTCTTCATAAACTGTTGCCTTCTTCAAATCATGGAAGTCTTTTGGGCGACCGCTATCGCCAACATTGAACTGTAGAGATTTTTCCATGATGACCCAAGACAGAATGGACTGGTGAAATCGTGAATCTACACATATATGGACATATATTATGGAGCCTTCGAAATACAAATAAAATGGAATAGCACATCGAGCACATGGCCTCTATGGATTGGTCTGCACATAGCATGAAAAAGTACGCAGGAGTTGGACTATTGTTTGAAAAACTTTTTTTGCAATTATAATATTTTCTTAACTTTTCTAACGACAAAGAAGATTATCTATCGGCGTAAAACAAGTTTATAACTTAAAATAAAACCAGCCATGTGCGAGTCGGACTCGCACACGAAGGGTTCCGTACCATTATCTATAAAAACGGCAAAAAATCACGTTTGTTGTATGGGAGCCCCCTTAAATATTAATTTTATTTTAATTTAATAATTTATTTTTTAAATGAATAATATAACTCAATATTCTGTGAATATTTCAAGCGTATACCTGTTGCCGTTATCAAAATCGAGCAAAAACGATGAAAAAAATCACGTTTGTTGTATGGGAGCCCCCTTAAATATTTATTTTATTCTGTTTTTTAATAATTGTTGTTATAGCGGCAACAGAAATACACCATCTGTGAAAATGTCAACTGTCTAACTATCACGGTTCATGAGATACAGCCTGGTGACAGACGGACGGACGGACGGACGGACAGACAGCGAAGTCTTAGTAATAGGGTCCCGTTTTTACCCTTTGGGTACGGACCCCTAAAAATCAGCCCACTTCTAAAATTATATTTTGGAGGAACAATGTTAATCTTAGAAATGTAAGTATATAATTGTGAAAAAGGAACGGAACATTAAAACGATTTTCTTAAAATAAGAGAAATATTTTTTAAAGATAACTGGGTCTTCGCAGTACTTGCTTCAGGTAAATTACGTAGTCGCATTTGGAGAATAGCACAATCTACATTTAACTTGTTTACTAAAATAACTTAAGCACCAATTAAGGATCCAAGACTCTTCAGAGTAAAGCTTTATAATTGCCAACTATTTCCTACTAGAGGGCTAAAATTTCCAGACAAACGAATTTACTAACTACGTGCATGAATTATACCAAAATAATTATTTGGGAGTTATTTATGAAGATTATAATAGAAAATTGTGTAGGCGTTGTACAAAGTCGTTAATTTGTCAAGTCGTTTTGATAGAAATTCATTTAGTATAAGCGAAACTAGGCAAGGAGTACTACTTATACTATATATCTACTGGTATACATCGAAAACGAGCATATACTTAGCCATTCTTTCATCATCCCAGAGAAAAGCAGCTACTGCGATTATGTTGACATTTTTATAGTAATACAATTGATTATTGAATTTTTATATAATTATAGTGTAGAATATACATTCTATATTAATTACATGTATATAATTGCAATCAGGTATATTATCGTACCTGATAAACGATTACTGTATTAGTTTATATACGCCTAAGAATGTGACATAATATGTAACAATGGATATGAATAAATTATGATTAAAGTTCAAAGTAGGCTACTCGCCACTTGAACCGCCAAGTAACTGGTAGATTGCAATTTCATATCTCAGTAGCCTAAATCATCTCATGAACTGGCCCGTAACTTACGTTCGATTTATCCGCCGAGTATCGGAGATAATCGTCGAGTAAGGTCATTGGCAAGCGCGCTCCATCGTAGACCGTAACTGTCGCTTAACACCAGGTGAGTTGACGGTCAAGCGCAAATCTATCGATAAATAAAAAAAAATGTCAGTAATAAATAACCCTGCAGATGTGCCACTCGCACAACAACTTTTGCAGATGTCTCTGGCTGGTATTTTATTGTTTAAGACCTTTTTTTAAATTTTGACTTCCATCTCCTCAGATCCAATGTTGCACGAGAAATGTCTGACCTTCACTCAGAGACTTGAGAATCGAGTAAAGTTCTCTGGACCAGCTGACAGAGTATTCTTTCATCTATCCAGATGTTTGTTTGTGTATTAAGTTATTGATAATCGCATGCAAAAAAAAAATTTATCGTCTACGGCATATTTCCCGTAAAAAGGGGTATAACCTCTTTTTTGAAGTTGGTTAATGCCAGTGAACTAATGGAACGTTCAAACAAACTTGAAGAGCTAGACGGCGCTGGCTTTTAAAGAAAAATGTCTTTAATGGAGCGGAATATCCTCGTTAAGATTGATAGCTACACACCTCGGTGCTGGCGAGGTGAACTACATACATCTCTATAATATATCTAGACATGGATAGCTACACAGCTCGGTGCTGCTGCTACTACATACATCTCTATATTTAGATAGTAGGTGACCATATGTTCTGGTGATGCTAAAACAAAATCCTATTTACCCAACTTCGTAAGATGGAGGGTTATGTTTTTGAATGTATGTATGTTTCTATTACTTGTGTTTGATATCTAGCGCGGTAGCTGAGTGGACGCCGCGGTTGCCGCGGTGGAATATACCTATCTACAGCGCACGCGTCGCATCACACTCCTCAGCCAAGAGCTTATGTCAGGCTTATGTAATGCAGGTATAGTCAGTTGTTTGAGATGTGAGCACAGTAAAAATTTAGCGTCAGCCTAAGTAGCAATTCCAAAAAAAAGCATATTTACCGATTTTTTACGAACGTTTTGCACACTTTTTATTGCGTAAACTAACGTGGTTGTTACACATTTTTAGGGTTCCGTACCCAAAGGGTAAAAACGGGACCCTATTACTAAGACTTCGCTGTCTGTCTGTCTGTCTGTCTGTCTGTCTGTCTGTCTGTCTCCAGGCTGTATCTCATAAACCGTGATAGCTAGAAAGCTGAAATTTTCACAAATGATGTATTTCCGTTGCCGCTATAACAACAAATACTAAAAATTAAAAAATAAATAATATTAAGGGGGGTCCCCATACAATAAACGTGTTTTTTTCGTATTTTTTTGCTCAATATTAAAAACAGTAACAGGTAGACGCTTCAAATTTTCACAGAATATTTACTTGTATATTACCTTTCAAAATAAATACTTAAATAACAATAAAGTAAATATTAAAGGGGGGCTCCCATACAACAAACGAAATTTTTAAGCAATTTTTACTCGATCTTAATAACAGGTAGAAACTTGAATATTTGTAAGTAAATATTTAGAAATATATTAACTATAAAAATAAATACCTAATCTAATACATAAAAACTCACAAAATGAAAATAATCCGTGCATCTAAACGCGGTGCGAGCGCCGCGCCGCGGTGTGGTGGTGGCGCGAGCGCGGGGCGATTGCTAAGCAATGGCCGCGCGGGTAGCGGGGGAGGTAACATCACGGAGCGAGCCATAACCGCGTGTATTCGCGCGAGCGTCGTTATGCTGCCCGGATATGTATCTAAAACCTACCTATACGTTTGCAATTTACTACTTGGAATTTCGTTGATTTCTCGTTATTTTATAAACAGAACTAAACTTTGTAGTATTATAGATGATAGTACGGAACCCTTCGTGCGCGAGTCCGACTCGCACTTGGCCGATTATTATTTTGAACAAACGGGTTACTCACGTCTATTTTGAGCCGAATTCTCCGACTATATATATCTTCGAATACTATATTATATAGTCGGAGAATTCGACTCAAACTAGACGTGAGTAACCCGTTTGTTCAAAATAAAAATGTTTTGAACACTGCAGTTTCCGTGATCGCAGGTAACTTGATGACAACTGTATTCTTTGCTTTCTTATTCTTATTCTTATTTCGAGGTGGGGGCGATGGATCCTGCACTGACTTCCCGTTAGGGGTGTATTGTGCATTTCCCCCTACCAGCATCACCCGAGCCAGCCCAGCTCCTTGAAATATCGGAGCACGGCTCTGGGCTGCTGGCACAACTGCTCCAGTGGTGAGGATGTTTGAGCAGATAATGATAATGAAGATGATGGGGTAGCATGCTGTGAAGATGATATTCTTTGCTTTATACATATATGTATAATATTAAATATCGCCTTTTATTCTTAAGCAAAACGTTCCTTATGCACACAGAATATACGCACAAGTACGCGAACGCGAAGTAGTGTAGTACGAACGCTGAACTGATTTTGATGAGACATAGCAAAGAACACTCGATAAAATCTTCTTTCAAACAAAAAAAACTATAAATCGGTCCATCCGTTTAAGAGCTACAATGGCACAGACAGACATGCAGATACATAAATATACAGTTACACAGATACACACATCAAACTTATAACACTCTTCTTTTTGGTTCGAGGGTTAAACAAAACTATACACGCGATAAATCCGGCAAAGATTGTTTAATCTCAATGAGACATTTTATCGAATATTCTATTTTCAACCAACTTCAAAACAGGAGGAGGTTCTCAATTCAACTGTATTTTTTAATGTTTGTTACATCAGAACTTTCGACTGGGTGAACCGATGTTGATGATTCATTTTTTTATTTGAAAGCTGGTGCTTCCCACATTTCAATTTGGTCTAGTTCTGACAATGGCATCCATGAGAAGTCGGTTGCTTCAGTTATTTTAAACTATAATTATGTTTGATTCTTTAGAATATCGCAAACAGAACTGCTAGGTTTACTTACCTTATAAAATTAGATCGTGTTTCGAGACTATCTCAAACTTCAAAAATCTGACCACAAGTCCGGTCTGAAGTCCGTCTCGAGCGCACTCTTAATGACTGTTAGGTAAGTTAATAAATTCAGATAAGACCGCTCCGAAGTTGTAACAGAGTCAGATAGGATCTCAACGCTGAGCGGCCAAGTTTGTCGGATCTCGTGCATTTGCACGGTTCTTTGAATTATCCGGATTAACAGGACATTGGACGCTGTTTACATACTATTCGTATACATTAACACCCATTTCTCGTTGAAATGCCAAAAATCAACGATATCAATACACATTCCTGTTGCGTACTGCACAAGAATGGAATTCTTTGCCGCCATCTGTTTCCTGAGACCTACAATCTTGGAATTTTCAAGGCTAGAGTGAATAGATATCTTCTAGATCGACGAGCCCCATCCTCGGCCACACCGTCGCTTAACATCAGGCGAGTTGGTGGTCAATTATAGATCTATCATGTTTAAAAATATTTGTAGGGTTCCGTACAAAACAAGTGTTACAGAAAAAAAACTGAACAACTTCAATCGGCACTTTTGAAAAAAAAACATACCTATACCTATCCAATTATAAATTATCATCTCCAAAGAAGATTACTAAATAACTAAAACAAATTGATTAAAATAATTTATATAGCGTAAATAACTAAAACAACCGATTTCAAAATGCGTAATTTGAGCATTCATGCTCACCATCGAAGGCTCCTTCTTGCGGCGGCGGCGTCGTGTGGCGGGTCGCCCTCTTCCCTAACAAATGGTTGAGGAGGGCGATGGCTGGCACATGCGTCATACTCGTGATCGGGTGCTGCTTGCGGGTCGCTGGTTTGCTCGTGGTATGCACGCAACATAGTAATAAGTACTTATATTAAAATAAAATAATTTTCCCGTAACGATAAGTAGTAAACAATAGTTTGTAATTATGACAAAGGTCTCGGACTCTGGTGTCTGTGGAGATCAAAAATTTAATTTAAAAAAAACGCATAATTTTGTTTTGAAAACCAAAGTAGGTACTATAAACTTTGATAAAAAAAATTATGGCATCATTCTGAAAGTGTATGCTTTCAAACAAAAAAAAAATATTTTTGAACCGATTCATAAATAAATGACGGAGTTTTGCTGTAAGAAACCTAAAAAAATATAACCGAATTCAATTATTTTTATTTTACTACGTCATTTTGTAGCAATAGCTTAACTGAACACATCTATCTGCCAAATTTCTTTTATACACTTCAAATAGTCTGAGTAAAATGGCTATGTCATATGGACAGACAGACGGACGTTTTATAAAAGTGCCTCGTACTTACTACGGAACCCTAAAAAAATGTTTCGATAAAAGCTTTGTGACTATAATCCTAATTTGAAATAAATCACAAACAACAGAATCCAACTCTGATACTTGCTCACGTACAGAAGTTGTTGTTAAAAATCGCTGACAAATCCTCAGCCATCGACACTCTAGATAAATATTCGTACTGCGTACTACGTACAGAATGGTAAGTACTGCTTTAAGCTACATATACATTTTAGAAATTTAACGTGACTTGGATAGAAAAATTCACGAAATATATTTGAAATCTGGCTCACGAATGTAAATAGACTTAACATGTTATAATGTATATAAGTATATAATATAATATATAATAAGTATTAATAACTGGATGAAAAAAATTTTTTTTTTTAAGGGGCAATTAGCGCTCGTGGCGTACTTAGCTTGAGTTCCCGAACGATCACCAATGTTAAGCAACCGACGGACCGATCAGTCTTCGGATGGGTGGCCGTGACTGGCATTTCTTTCTGAGCGCTACCGTGGGTCGGATTACACGTTAAATTGTAGGTCCCGGTTGTTCAGCAATCGTCAAGCCAAGTCAGAGGCCTTTCGGCGGCTTAATAACTCTGACAATAGGGCTGCCCACTCAGTCCATACGAACATACATACTTTTTAATGGGTAAGTGCATTTATTAAATTCAACAAAACAATATACAAACTACACATACTGAATTAACTATATTAACTAAACTACTACACAAAAAGCAAATCGATTACCCCAGAGTGCCCCAGACCGATAAAGGTCTATTCTAAACACAATCCAGTTGCTCAAACCCACTATCAGTTAGCAGTGTACCCGGCATGCTTCCTGCAGTACCACATTGAATGGCAATGCTTATCCGATGGTACAAATATGCACCAGCAATTTGGTGACGCGTTGCATTAATCAGGCGCTAAGTTTTATTTTAAAAAATGAGATGAGATCCGGTCCCCACGGATCCAAAACTCGGCACCAAACGGTTCAAATATGTATGTAACCTCTACCGAGACTATCATAGTTGCACAGCTTGTGCTGCACTACCGAATTAGCTGCAGCACACAACTTTGTGCCTCAGGAAGATGAGTCGGTTCCAAAGTGTTTACTTTATTATATAAGTAGATAACTAGCTGCGTCCCGCGGTATCACCCGTGCAGTGATGAATATCGCAGTTAACGATGATAAAATATAGCCGATGTCCTTCTCCAGGTCCTAAAGTATATGTGGCAAATTTCATTACGATTGGTTCAACCGTTTAGTCATGAAGAGGTAATAAAAAAAAATTAAGGGGTTTCACTTACGCGAACCAACCACATTTTAGAGTTTAATAGTAACAAAAAGGAACCCTTATAAATTCGCCACTTGCAAACATACAATTGAACAAGAAATTAAGTCTGAAAGTACTTATGTAGAAAAAATATAGAAAATTTAAATTTGTATTTACACAAGTTATGATTTTGTAATCATTTCTATCGGGATATTTACCGTGGTTTGTATTTATATTGAGTTTCTGATATTTAAACGTAATTTCATGGATGCGTCATCTTTTCACGGATGACAGGTAGTTTTATATGCATATTATGATAGTTTAAAAAGCTGAATAAACCGACTTTAAAATGCGCAATTGTTATAAAAAAAACTAATTAAAATTACGGATTAAATAAGGATTTCGATGAAATTCCTATGGGACCAAACTTAAAGATTATCGTTTAAAACACAAACAACTAATCGATTTATAAATGACGTAGTTATGCGGTAATAAACATAATAATAATACAACCTAATTGAGAATCTCTTCTTTATTTGAATTCGGTTAAAAAGTGCGTTTTATAATTAAAAAAAAGCTTTTTATGCTGACTTAGAATTTCTCAATATTTATTTAAGATAGCGTACCAAGTATTACAAACTAAGTGGTTAAACCTCATCTAATCGTGCTTTTTGGTACGGAACCCTACCACATGATAATTGTATATAAATTAGATTAAGTATACTATTTTTTAACTTAGCAAGGACCTTTAACGTAATTCTAAACTGATTTAGGAAGAAGCAAATTGGAAAACTTTTCCCAAGTTCCAAGAAAAATACCACTTGACGAAGGTCAACAATCTGTCAAAGAAAACTTAGATAGTCGAGAACTTGTCGAATATCCGGGTTAGTTTTAAAGTGAAAAACTTAGAACTGTCATTAACCGCTATTGGAGAAAGAGGGTAATGTTTTGGGGAGCTTATTTGTCTATTTGGTATTGTATAGAAAGCCATTAGTGTGTCCCGTACTTAGTTACATCAGTGCTCGCCTAAGAAACCTGACTAGAACCCTCAGCGGAAACTACAAGCTCAATACACATCTCAACACTATGGGCTTGCAGGTTTTGTCACACAAAAGTACCTAACAGCAAAAGCAGACCATAAAATCACCGACGAAATTAAAACGAAGAAGCTGGATGCACGCCGCCGTTTCAATTAAGTCCTGTTGGAAATCCATGGGGAAGGCCTATGTCCAGCAGTGGACTTCTTGTAGCTGAGATAAATAATAAATAAATATTTAACGTTTCACAGTTTCACACGACACCATCTAGCCATATATTTTTTGTGAATACATACTTGTGACACATAGAAACACGCAGATACAGAACAAAAATCCATGCTCATCACACAAAATTAAATGTTTGTCCTGGGTGGGGATCGAGCCCAAGACCTAACAGCCACAGAACCTACAATAATACTACAGCTTAGTGCCTAATAATAAAATGTGTTATTGTTTAAGATGGTAATGATGAAGATAAAAAATTTGGAATATATATTTAAACATTTGAATATTTATGATACTCGTTGCTTGTATGTATCAATTGTGTGACCATCATTCACCACCGTAATTTGATTCAAACAGAGTCGGACCCAGAGTCCAACAGGAAGCATTCGTTCATTCATTCGTTCCATTTATTACTCGGAACGAAAAAAAACTCTATTTTTCCGCTTAACAGGCTTCCTTTCACGGTCCAATTTTATTGAGGGTTTGCGAATTTTCTGCTTCGGGAAGTAAAAATCTGGAACGAGGTAAATAAAAAACTGTTCATTTTTAGATTTGACTTGTAGGATTCTATGTATAAAAGTAACTCAGAAAGTGATCTACAGAGCAGATTTTTTACGTGATAACGTATTATAAATCGATGAACGCCAGCTGCACGCACGAAAAAGTGTCACGTTCAGCCTGTACCGAGCGAGCAAACCAGAGCGCGGAACAAGCGATAGAGAGACACGATCGGCCCAAGCGTTCGGCTTGTGACGCATCGTTTTCACGTAAAATTATCGTCCGTAAATCGACTTTACAGAGAACCATTTTTAATTTAATTTTCGTTAATTAGGACATCTTCTTCGAAGAGCGTTTCTCGCCGCTCGCACGACACATTATAAATAGCCATCCCAACGTTGAAAAATATAACCTGCGGAATAGGGAGGTGGGAGGTGCAGCGTGACGCATAGATATTGCGGGGTATTCAGGCGGGCCGGGGCGCGGGGGTCAGGGGACCGGTGTCACGTCACAGAACATAATTATACTACGTCACACTTGGAACGAGTTCACTCGCCGCTCTCGCGGTGAACTGTACAGTACACTTTTTTATGCACATGAGTAACGCAATCAAACAATCGATCCCAAGATGAATTTTACTAAAGAAGAGATCAAAAAATGTATGAAAGCTGGTACTAAAATAATATTGAAAAATATACGCAAAATAATCGCGTAAAGGCATGTATAAAAGCACTGAACATATATCTTGTTTTTAAAGTTTGACTAATATTACAATTATACCATAATAGCCACACTAAGTAACTTATATGTAACTGGTAACTCTGATTTATAACTGCCGTTATTTCATACAACATCGCATAAATAATTTTAGCACACAACCTTTCCTCAATCAGTATGAAACAATATTTGGCATAATTTGGAACATGATATTTGAAATGAGAGTGACAGCAGGTTAGGGATGACACTTAAAATGACAGTTTAAAGACCTTTCATTATTTATTTCTACAGTAATAATGTCATACCTTAGGCAAGGTGCCGTGCTGTAGACATGGGCCGGGCCCTTAGAGTTACAAATGTATTATCCAAATTACTAGGCAGAAACGTACATTTAATTTTTTTAAAGGGAGGCACTAAAAATATATTTTCTATTTATTTAAGTACATTATTATAAACTTTTTAAATGAAGTGCATACATTTTACGTGAAATTTCTTCCTAATAAAGTGCCAATATTGACCTCTCCTTTTTTTGGGAACAAATTTATATGCAAGCAAAACAAATAGTTTAAGGCTAGGTGGCGTTGTGTGAAAATTATCGATAATAGGCATGTACATAAAATATCTAAGATGTATATTGTAAATTTGAATAAAGTTTCAACAAAGCTTTGCAATTGCATTATCGAATTCAAATTTAAATTAAATTTTTGGAAGCTGTAGAATCAGTGGACCGGCGAGCTGTGAGGTTAATCGGTGACGAAAAACTAGCTGCCAAGAAGCTACTTAGTCTCGAGCACCGCCGTAAAGTAGCATTTCTGTCTATTTTCTACAGGATTCATTTCGGGGAATGTGCGCATGAGCTTCACGCCTAGCAGCAGCACTAGCAGAAAATCGGCGAATTACCAACCATTTCTCGTTGAAATGCCAAAAATCCGTACTCAGCGATATCTATCCACATTCCTGTTGCGTACTGCACAAGAATGGAATTCGTTGCCACCATCTCTGTTTCCTGAGACCTACAATCTTGGAATTTTCAAGGCTAGAGTGAATAGATATCTTCTAGATCGACGAGCTCCATCCTCGGCCACACCGTCGCTTAACATCAGGCGAGTTGGTGGTCAACCGTAGATCTATAGAGAATTAAAAAAAAAAAAGTTAAACTATCCTTTGAAAATAAATAAATTTTAACGGATTTATCGCGTATATTTTACATAATCTTATGACCTGACCTGTCGTTTCCAACACTTTACAGGTCACAGGTGCGGCTAAATGACTTGTGTACCTCACAGAATTCGCCCTATTACATTATTATATGTCATCTAGTATGTAAAATATATGCGATAAATCCGTTAAAATTTGTTTCATTTCAATGATTACTCATCGAGGTCAATCGTGAACACCTTAGAAAACATTCATCTATCCTTTGTTCATCTATTCATGTAGTTATTTATATATTAAACGCTGTAGCATGTAATATAGAAACATACATGCAAACATACATATATACATACAAACAAACACTCGAAAATATAACCCTCCTTCTTAAGCAGTCTGGTAATAATAGTAGAAAAATCTATATTACACAGGAACGTATTTAGCAGGAAGCCAGGGGAAACGTCCTATTCATGACCATCCAATACATTAGGGGTATTAGGGAAAGTAATCATAAGTAAGCGCAACAAATATTGAGTTGTTTGCTTACTTAGTAATTATTTAGGTAATACTAGGATCTTGGATTGATAAAATGGCAGACAGAGCTCATAGAAAAATAATCAACGATTACGGTTCACGTTTTCCTGTGCAAGGAATGGAATTAAGTGGCACCTCTGTTTTCCTGAAAAATAAAATCTTGGATTTTAAAGGCTACAGTGCTACGAGCTTCATCTTCTTCTGCTTCTTCTCTTCAGCTCCACGCACGCACCTCTGTCTTTTCGAAGTTATGTGCGTATTGTTGATTGCCGCCAACTTCAAATGGTGAAGGAAAACATCGTGAGGAAACTTACATGTCTGAGAGTTCTCAATGATCTTGAAGATGTGTGAAGTATGCCAACCCGCACTTGGCTAGCGTGGCAGACTATGGCCTAACCCTTCTCACAATGAGAAGATGGCCCGTTCCCAGCAGTGGGACAGTTTGTACAAACAGGGCTGATAAAAAAAAAATTATACAGATGAAACCATTAAATGGCTAATCTGTCTGTCAAACTATGGTTTATTTATTTTTTAAATGTAAATTTTAATTTATATTTTAAATCAAGAGTTATAACGAAATTTGAAAAAAGCTAATTGTAGAGCCATAATTAAGGATTCTAATGAAAGTAGTTTGAAACATCCGGACAGAAGGAATAAAATTTTGCTAAGTATATACCTAGTTGATACAGAATCTTGCTTCACTCCCTTGTTCAATAATTTTATATGTTTTGTCGGTACTTTTATAATAATAAATCCCGGTAACAGAAAATTTCTTCTTAATCGTATATGGAAGGTATTATGTCAAAATTAGTAACACTGAAGAGTATTAATGGGTAACAGGATGTCCCAAGTCAAACCCCTTGAGGGATATGTTTGCCGAGTAGGTAGATTAAATATCAGATTCCTGTTGGGCCGAGTTACAAGGGTGCCTGATTTATCACCCTGTTGGGTACAATTAAATCGGCCTCGTGACGGAACGACCGATTATTGACCGATTTTTTTGGGGAAACCCGTAAATAGGGTCAATATTTTTATTTTTCAAAATATATGATCGTGTTTATTTATTTTTAGAAATAAACAGGTAGGTATAGCAAAAAAAAAATACAAAAAATATGTGTGATAAGATTTGAATGTATATAACAGGTTTGTTCGCGACGAAAGCAAAAACAATACTTTCATTTTCAATTTAATATATAAGACTCAGCGTTCTCGACAAAAGCAGAAAAAAAACTAGATTATAGAACAAAATATGAAAAAAAAAATCTAAATTTAAAATATAGAAAAACAACCAGTACTTAATAAAAAGAAAATTATAAAAAAAGGTCGGTCCGCAACAAGGTCCATGCAACAAACTAAAACTTTTTTTCACCTTACATACCTACTAATTAGTCGTTTGCTCAAACTCGAAAACAAGTTTTTATCTCTAAGATGGAAACCATTTTAAAATTTGAACATAAAAATTTAGAGCAGAATATAACATGACAGAGATACATACCGACGGTTAAAAGGTAATATGATATAAGCGACATTTTAGCTAGTCAAAAATGAGTTATGAATGCTAATAAATGAAAAAGAGGAAAATTTTAAGTAAGATATCATTCATTACGGACGGTTAGACATGGCAAAACTAGTGGACTACCATAAACTCTTATAACTTTGCCAAGATAAAGAACGCTAAAAAGTTATGAAAAAGTTTGTTAAAATAAAATAGAGTAGGTATAATATCTGCACGTACTTACATAAACAACATTATTTGAAACTTTAAGTACTTCGCAGGTGAGCTTTAAACAACATGAGCCAAGTGCTAAAATCTGTTTCGCACAGAGGTTTCACACGTAATACGGATATGGTATCTGCCTTAGACAAAAGATATCCATTTCGCAACCCTTGTAAATTTTTAGACTCCAATGTATTCTATACTCAAAGGTGAGGAAATCTATTGAGCGTATCTGTCTGTCACAGCTGAGACGTATCTTTTGAGACATAAAAAAAAGAAAAAGTATATAAGTATGAAATGAAATTATTTTATTCCAGATGTAAATCTATAACAATTAAATTAAATAAAATTATAAAATCAAGTAAATTAAATAAAAATAATAAATAATAATAATGATATATAGGAATAAATAAATGAATTAAATTAAGAATAATAAATAAATTATGTGATCGGCGCGTGATACGCCCTCCACGTTCGATGAAATTATATGTATTCTATCAGCCATCTAGTTCCATAGTACAAGCTTTGCTTAGTTTGGGCTAGATGGTGTTGTGTGAAATGTCCACAAATATTTATTTAAATAATTAGAAAATAATACTACATACTAATCCATAATCTATAATTGATACCTACCTGTATAAGACTCGAAATACGTAAAATACTATTATGTACTAATAATTAGTCATACCTCCTACAAATAGGCGGCGGCGTGTCGAGCTCACGCCAACGATTATTTTTATTATTGTATTTTTAAACGCTTAGCTTAGAGCATCTATTAGTGTTTCTTGTTTTATGTGTGTATTAATATTGAAACCGTGTAAACGTAGAAAATTTGTCGTTAACACGTTTATTTCGGTCAAAATAAGAGGTATAAAATTAACTACTACTACTACTTTTTTACTATTTACTTTATTTATTATTATTAATGAACTTTAAGGGCTACCTTGAATCTAAGGCTAAACTGGCTAGTAAAAAGCTTGGCATCATTAATAAGGTTAGGCGATACTTCTCACCGGGACAACTGCTGCATCTGTATCAAGCACAGGTCCGATCGTGTATGGAGTAGGTACTGCTGCCACCTTTTTGATGGATCAGCCAAGTATCAGCTGGAAGCTTTGGAATCAGTGGACCGGCGAGCTGTGAGGATAATCGGTATACGATAAACTAGCTGCCAAGAAGCTACTTAGTCTCGAGCACCGCCGTAAAGTAGCATGTCTGTCTATTTTCTACAGGATTCATTACGGGGAGTGTGTGCAGGAGCTTCACGACCTAATTCCACCATCCCCATTTCACTTCAGGACTAGTAGAAAGTCGGCGAATTACCACCCATTTATCGTTGAAATGCTAAAAATTCGTACTCAGCGATATCGATCCACATTCCTGTTGCGTAGTGCACAAGAATGGAATTCTTTGCCGCCATCTCTGTTTCCTGAGACCTACAAACTTGGAATTTTCAAGGCTAGAGTGAATAGATATCTTCTAGATCGACGAGCTCCATCCTCGGCCACACCGTCGCTTAACATCAGGCGAGTTGGTGGTCAATCGTAGATCTATCATCTATAAAAAAAAAAAAAAAAACGGCTACAATATAATATAAATAAGTCTACGGTTCAACTACAGTAGTGTGGTAAGAACTTCGGCCGCATTTCGTTTGAAATGTGTGGAAAACATCGTGGATTGAACTTTACCAGAGGCAGAAGAAAAGTTTGTTAAATTCTGCTGCATCAATGGGTAGAGGTGGAAGTAGATCTGTATGTATAAATAAATATAAAAATATAAATATTTGTGGACATTTCACACAACACCATCTAGCCCAAACTAAGCAAAGCTTGTACTATGGAACTAGATGGCTGATAGAATACATATATACTTTTTTTTTTGTAAATATATACTTATGATACATAGAAACACCCAGACACAGAACAAACATCCATGCTCATCACACAAATGTTTGCCCTGGGTGGGGATTGAACCCACGACCTTTCAGTTCAGCAGGTAGACGTAAACACACTACCAACTGAGCCACAAGGCCAGTCTGACCAGTATGACTGAATATAAAATTTATTGCTGTAATGCTAGAAGCTCGCTAGCTTCTAGTGCGTGCATACGTGCGTATGTGTTGCGTGCGTTTTGCGTCCGGGCGTGCATGCGTACATATATACTTATATGTGCATGCGAACATGTCAGCTGATTATAACAATAAATACGTATTCAATTTAAACAAGAACTCGTGATACTTATTATTCATTATTCAATGCAAGAGGAAGAATACCGATATTACATACGATACGACTGATTGTTTTTGACCCCCGTCATAAAAAGAGGTGTGTTATAAGTTTGACATGTATTGTGTATCTATAACTATATTTGTTTATTTCAGTGTCAAAATTGGATTTTTGTTTTTTTATATTTTTTTCCTTTTTAGTTTTTTTTTTAATTAATTGTTAATCCATAAAAGAGAAATGCAAATCAATTTTCTTCTATTGTATGAAAAAATGAGCATTTTATGAATATTAATACCGAAGATTTGAATCAACACCATTTAAATTAATACGCATATTGTGCAAGTTTTGAGACCAAAGTTCAGTCAAGAATCCTTATTATAAAGTAAACAATTTGCAAAACAATTTCGGTCTCACCTTGCAGTCACTTTGTGTAAAACGGAGGAGATTTACAATTTACGTTTATTTTGGGGCAATCACGTTAGCTGCTAACGTAATAGCTTTTGCATTTTTACGCCTCGCGTGCGTTGTAGGTACTTTGAAAGATATCAGCCTTTGCAATGTCCATAATTATCAGATAGATAGATTTGCTTCTGGTATTATAAATCTATTTTTGATTTGATAACGTGGTATAAATCGAGGAACGCCGGCTGCACGCACGAAAAAGCATGACTCATTATCACGTTCCGCCTGAGCCGAGTATGCAAGCAAGAGCGCGGAACAAGCGATAGAGAGGCACGATCGGCCTAAGCGTTGTGACGCATCGTATTTCACGTAAAATTATCGTCCGTATACCGACTTTACAGACAACCATTTTTTTAAATGTAAATTTAGATCTCCGCCGAATTAGTGGCCGCACTTCCGTTTGTGATTCCCGCGCCGCGTCGTCAGAAATTGGCCTAGCGCTGCGAAATGAGAGTGATAATTCTGTTACGCCGTGAGTTGCGTGACAATTCTTTACATTAGCCGACCCCGGCTAAATGTTTGCGGCCATTATGCGATTAAACGCAACTTGAAGCCGCCCGATAAATCTCTCAGTTTCATATAAGACGCGGCGGAAGTTTGTTGGGGACTCTTCGCGAAATTGAAAAACATTAAAACTGACAAACGAAACTAACTAACGGTGTACGTAAAGACATGTTTCGGTACTTTTTAAATATTTAATTTGGTAGATTGGGCCATTTTAAAGGACTAATTTTAATATTTTTGAATTCTGTTCAGTAGTTACTTTTTAATATTTTCTTAAATAAAAAGTCGTGGTGACGTCTTAAATTCGTCTGAATAGAATAATAACATACAGAATGAATACCTAACATTGACAATCAACAGTCTCATTTTTTTTTTTTGGATTTGAGCTCTGCGAATTTTATAATGTACATTTTTAAAATTATTTTTGGTATAGATAAAAAGGCGGTTCTGTGACGTTATTTAAAGGTTAGCTTAAGGTCAAATATTTTTTATATTTTCGTTAAAATATGCAGCATCAGAGCCCATAGTAAATATAGTAGGTATGTGGTTTAGAGACATTATAATCTCGAAATGATTTTGGAATCAGCCTATGTTACATATTTCTTTACATAACCCATTAGGGAATTAGCAAATAGTACCCGCGAAAATATTAGTTTTAGTTTTAGTTTGTCTAAGATTTTTTAAGCGATTACGAGAATATGGATGTGAATTTCAGTCTTCTAATATACTTTTTGACTATTCCTCGCAATTTCATATATATATATATATATATATATATACTTATATATTAAATTACAATCATGACGACATAGCGAGTCAGCACAATGTCTTTTTTTTTTTTTCTTTATTTGTTTAAACAGGGCTTTTTACATGTTGCCTTGGATGGGCATTCTTGTACATTTATATTTGTGTTATAAACATATCCCAGTCATGACCTTTGCGCAGGTGCACAATATGGTGTAATCGCAATAACAGTATGGTGTAACTTGTGAGTTAGTGAAACTCAAAGATAAGCTATGAGTTTCACTAACTCACAAGTTACACAAGTTTGGAGCCGAATATATTGCCTAATACCCGAATTTATAAGTAGATAGTACAAATCCGTTCCGCAGAATCATTTGTTGACGTTGCCGTTTGGCCAACTGTTGTCTGCGTATACTTAAGGAGCGAAAAACTCGTTCATGTACCAACGGAACGTATGATGTTTAGGGTTGCATCACACGTAACAGCAGAATATGACTCGTTTCGTCCGCTAGTCATCTTTAATCATATTAGTCACAAGAAGGACTGCCACTGCTGGACATAGGCCTCCCCCATGGACTTCCAAAAATACCGATTGGAAGCGGCTTGCATCCAGCGTCTTCCCGCTATTTGTATGAGGTCATCTGTCCATCTTGTGGCTGGTCTTCCTACGCTGCGCTTGCCGGTGCGTGGTCTCCACTCGAGAATTTTACAAACCCATCGGTCAACAGTCCTGCGTGCTATGTCCCGGGTACTTACCCACTTTAAATTGATAATCCGTTGTGCAATGTATGTAGGTATATATGTTGTTGTGACTTTTGCATGTCTACGGATCTTTTCGTTTCTAATAAAATCAACACGCATATCAAAATAGCCAAGTTCAACAAAATGAGACATTTTCGACCTCATGAAACCGCTGGAGGTAAAGAGTACTAGTAAGTATTACCTCATCTGATAAGCCTCACATGAATCTTAAATAACTCATACCTGGTACAAAATCTAATATTTACCTAAGCTCCAACATAAATGACGTAAGTATTCGTACCTCTCATCTGGACCTATGAAATCCATTTTATTATGATTTTCTTTCAACTATTTTATTTGATGGAAATACTTGGTCCAAAATAAACAAAATTAGGTATTATTGCTTATGTATAGTATATTATGTTTGATCATGTTTTACTAACGTCAAATGTTAAGGTTAAGCAAATATGTATATAGGTACACAGATAAGAACGTTTCGGCGTACGTAACGGTATAAAAGGCTGTCATTATTCGTTTCCAAGGTGACTAGAAGGAAATACTGAGCGAGTTTTGATCGAAACTCAAATATCCAATACTGAACGAAATTTACCTTACTGTCCAGATATCCGGTATTTTCTCTCTTGAAACAGGTTTCGCCGGGCGGCGCGGTGCCGAAGCGCCTTTCTTCCTTGTACGGTACCTACGGTACAAAATCAAGAAAGTTTTGTTTCCCAAGCGATAGTGAAACAAGCTTTGATACAACAAGCGTGAATAGTAGAATTAACTCTTAATCATTCTATGATCTCTCACACACTACCACACTCGCCTAACGATCTCTACCGCAGATGGTAAGTTCCTGATAATTGTTAGGTGTGAACAGGCCTCAAAATCTCAGATGGGATGAGGATGGAGCTTGCTGTTCTGAAAGACTGTCCACTCCGTGCACACGTGATGTATACTTTTTTATGATACGATGCTTAGAAAAATATAATTCCGTTCTATCCAGGAAAAAACATGTTACGTATACAGTGCGGTTTTCATTTACTTTATGGTGGTCAAAATAAATTTAAAAAAAATTATAAATCTGTAATCCATTCAAATTCAGCCAACATCAGGTGAGTTAGCGGTCAACCGTAAGTCTATTCAAATTCAAATTCAAATTCGTTTATTGAGATAAAAACGGAAAAAGACCAATTACAATTATCTCACAATATCACAGTTTCAATCTTACAGTCTATCGATGTTAAAAAAGTAGTATTTGTTACTGACTTCATCAACCTTGCGGTAGACAGCGGTATAAAAAAAAAGTGTGTTTTTGTTTCGACGTACCTACTATTTAGATAGATAGATAAACTCTTTATTGACACACCATTAAAATTAACAAAATATTTAATTATATAATTTAAGTTGAGTCCCAATTCTTCTTCTTTCTCCAATTCTTCTTGCAAGAATTGGACTCAAAAATCACTGAACCGAGAAGAATGGAAGGAGGATAGGGAGGCCTTTGCCCAGCAGTGAGACAAAACAGGCTCAAATATTATAAATTATTTTTAGCCATGCTTCAATAAACTTTTAGTGAGTCATCCGATACTAAGCGTTTTTTTTCTATTAGAAGGACCTGTCAGAAAATGAATTAATTATATGAACATTACGCTTTTTTCCAAATGTAGATAACAAGTATTATTGCATACTTGTCACATTTGTGGGCTTAAGTACTTAGTCTGGCCATAAATACTGTTACAGTTAAAAATAAGAAAGATATTACATTTGAATTTGGAATCTGTCATTTTTATACGATTGTTCATTGCGTTTTCAAATTTTGGCGCCAATACATTGTACAATATTTTGCGATATTAAAATGGAGTGGGGTGATAAAGAGAACCGAATCGCTGTGATTGCATTACACAAAGTTGGTATGGAGCCAAATGCAATTTTTAAAACTCTCCATACGCTTGGTATTAGTCAAATGTTTGTGTACCGGGCTATTAATAGGTACAATGAGACCCCCTCTGTTTGTGACAGAAAAAGATCTGGCCGTCCACGTAGTGTTCGTACGAAAAAGGTGGTCAAAGCAGTAAGGGAAAGAATTCGATGAAATCCTGTCCGAAAGCAAAAGATTTTATCTCGGGAGATGAAGATAGCACCCAGAACTATGTCGCGTATTTTAAAAGATGACTTTGGACTTGCAGCCTATAAGAGACGCACTGGTCATTTTTTAACTGATAATTTAAAAAAGAATAGGGTGGTAAAATCGAAACAACTACTGAAGCGGTACGCAAAGGGAGGTCACAGAAAAATTTTGTTTACGGATGAGAAAATCTTTACAATTGAGCAACATTTTAACAAACAAAATGACCGTATTTATGCTCAAAGCTCTAAGGAAGCTTCCCAATTAGTCGACAGAGTGCAACGTGGGCATTATCCGACGTCAGTGATGGTTTGGTGGGGTTAGCTATGAAGGAGTGACTGAGCCATATTTTTGTGAAAAAGGTATCAAAACATCGGCACAAGTGTATCAAAATACCATTCTTGAGAAGGTAGTTAAGCCCCTTAACAACACCATGTTCAATAATCAAGTATGGTCCTTCCAACAAGACTCGGCGCCAGGTCATAAAGCTCGGTCCACGCAGTCTTGGTTGGAAGTGAACGTTTCGGACTTCATCAGAGCTGAAGACTGGCCGTCGTCTAGTCCTGATCTTAATCCGCTGGATTATGATTTATGGTCAGTTTTAGAGTATGGCTTGCTCTAAACGCCATGATAATTTGGAGTCCCTAAAACAATCCATACGATTGGCAGTGAAGAATTTTCCCATGGAAAGAGTGCGTGCTTCTATTGATAACTGGCCTCAACGTTTAAAGGACTGTATTGCAGCCAATGAAGACCATTTCGAATAAGCTTTTATATTTTAAATTGTTTTATATTTATGTATTAAAATAACACACTGTAAAAGTAATAAATATTATTTGCAATAAAAAAAAAAATTTCTTCGTGACAATATTTATGGCAAGACTAGGTAAGTATATTCACTAAACTACGCTATAAGCCAGTGGGAATATTCCCATCGAACTTCCAACAGATAAAGTAGGTACACCCACAAATGACAACGGTAATTCCCGAACCGTCATCAGTGTTTGACGGATTAGCCAAATCTCCAGGCGCAAACATAACTCTTAACATCCCTGTTTAAGGTAAGTAGGTTAGTGATAACACAAATGACAATTGTAATCTGACTTGATTTAGGTTGTTTGTGACTTGAACCCGCATAGTATCCCAATCTGTACTTGGGAGCTTATACCATTTTGGCCACGGACATGTCATATGAAATGAAATTAGATACACTCAAAAATACCTATATTGAATAGAGTTTTTTGTTATAAAGATAATAGAACAACTGCAATTCAATCCAAATGTACTACAACGTAAGTGAAAATTGTGTGAATTAGAGCTGCGTATGCATCGGTGAGCCCCAATCGGGCTAGTATCAGCACTGGGGCCGTTTGTACGCGACCATAAATAAAAATTACTAGGACGGGGCCTAACCTGCTCCGAATGGACAAAACGTGGGGCCAGGTAATATCACATGGTACATTGTGGTAAAGTGTTACTAATTAGGCAAATTTAGGACACCACCACCCATTTCTTATATTAATTACAACACAACAATATACAGACTCAACTAACTAAACTACTGCACAAAAAGCACATTTCTTATTATATCCCATATAATTACTATCCCGTTAAGGTATTGATAGATAGATAAACTCTTTATTGTTTACACCACTATACTAAAAACTAATTAACAAGAGACAAGAGACAACAAGAGGTTACACGCTAGCGAAAACAACAGACGGCCGTATTGCTAAAAGCGATTTCTTCCAGGCAACCTTGTGATGGAGATTCCAAACAATAGAAATGATCGACGTGGTGTGCAACAATGAAAGAAAAAGAAAGAGAAAAAAAAGATTAAAAATAAATAAATAAATACCTAATAATAATTAGACAATAAATAAAACGAATATAATATACCTACGTATGGATAAATAATACATACGTACATTGCTTTATTATTTCAGCTTATAAAGTTCCAATACCTCCTAACCCTTTAATATTTTTTTATACTAAAATAGACCGCTTCGGCCGCGTATGTAACTATTGTTTCGTAACTAGTTACGTACGAAACAATTATTCTTCGTACGATAGGTACTAGTATCGTACGAAGAAGTTTTTTCCTTATACGTAATCACGGCGTTTATTACGTAACTGGTTACGTAGTAAACATAATTATTCTTTGTACGAAACTGGACGTTTCGATAAAATATGTCCTTCTGTATTTGTAACCTCCTTGCTTCACTAGTACATACACAAGAACATACAACCGAATACACATTTTTTATAGTTTTTATATAAAAACTAACGCTTGACCACTATTAGCTTAGAAGAAACTAATTCACTCGCGATTTGAAGACACTGATATTATATATATACATTCAGGAAGCGTGTTCCACATATTAGCGTTAATTCCCTCTCCCCTCATATTAGAGGGTTAAATGGGAGGGCATTTAACCCTCTAATATCAGTCAAATGTGGCGTCATGTAGTTATAATTTATTTATCAATCTCAAGTAATTGTTCTTAGAGAAGTAAAAAACCGGACAAGAGCGAGTCACCCACCGAGGGTTACGTACAAACTAGTAGATAGAAGGGGGGCATTATATATTTTTTATATTTTCCTTCATAAATAGAAAAATATACATCGTAAAAATATTAAAAAACCTGTTTTAGCTTGTGATAATTAAGCTCTTTCATATAATACCCCACATGATACAGTTAAAGCACTTTAAAATTTGGACCCTCCTTCCTTGCATAAAGACCCTATTTTATGTGATGTGTATGTGAATTGTGAAAATGTACAGTTTTCGAAATTTTTCCTTTATGTGTACTATATGACAATGCTTTTACCAAATTTTAAAGTTATAGGTTAACGGGAAGTACCCCATAGGTTTTTATTCTCTTGCGAGTATCGAAATATGCGTTTTTACGACATATTCGGCTGATTTTATGTGATTAAATTAAAAATGTACAGTTTTTGGAATGTTCCCTTTATGACAATGCTTCTTGTAAAATTTCAAAGTTCTAGGTCAACGGGAAGTAACCCATGGGTTTTGATTCCCTTACGTCTTGACAGACAACAAAGTGATCCTATAAGGGTTCCGTTTTTTTCCTTTTGAGGTACGGAACCCTAAAAATGAAAGTTCACTGGTAACATGTTCATAATATACAAGATACTCAGTTCACATAAATTATGAAGTGCACCTACGGAACCCTACATAGCTAATGGACACGCACTTGTCCATTTATTTTTAAGCTAAATTATTACGATTTCGTGTAATTAGTCCGGTCGCAATTCTCATAGCCCCACACGCACACATTCACTGGACCGCTTTACCTCTACTGTTATCATTACTGGTAGTTTGCAGGCTGTTTTGGCTTAACAGGCCAGATAAATATGCCAAAAAACAAGCTCAGGATTGTAAGGAACCCACGGCTTGTGGGAGAAGTGAGATTGTTGTACACTGAAGGATCAGCGTTGCCAAATAGTGGTTAAGATATACTTGGATAGTTTGCAAGCGAGGTGATCCTTCTAACATTTTCAACAATATTGATTAATGTGCATTTTTACCCTCCGTTACAAAAAGAGGGGTGTAGTTTTATGTGTGTATCTGTCTGTGGCTTTCATACTTCTCAAACTAGTTTTTTTTCTATTTTTCTTTTTTGTTGATTTAGTTTTTTTTTGTTTGAAAGAGGATTTCATGGAGAGTGTTTTATATTTCATCAAAATCGGTTTAACCGTTCTTATGTCAGAAGTTTTTGAGTTTTTTTGGATTTATACTTGTTTCTTACAAATCTTTGAATGAAATTAAATTTACACGAAATTTTGTACTTTATAAATTTGATAGGCTGTTACCCGTTAACTTGAAAAATGTAGTTAAGTAGCCATGATAGTTTTCCTTTTAGTTTTATTATGATACTTCTAGGATTTTTTTTTCTAACTCCAAAGCCAACCGTTTAATCCAATGTTTTTTAGGGTCCGTACCCAAAGGGTAAAAAAAAACAGGTCCCTATTACTGAGACTCCGCTGTGTGTCCGTCCGTCTGTCACCAGGCTGTATCTCATGAACCGTGATATTTAGACAGTTGAAATTTTCACAGATGATGTATTTCTGTTGCCGCTTTAACAACAAATACTAAAAAACAGAGTAAAATAAATATTAAAGGGGGCTCCCATATAACAAGCGTGATTTTTATGGTTCCGTACCTCAAAAGGAAAAAACGGAACCCTTATAGGATCACTTTGTTGGCCGTCTGTCTGTACGTCTGTCCGGGTGTCAAGACCTTTATCTCGGGAACGCGTGAATGTCATCTCATCATCATCTCAGCCATAAGAAGTCCACTGTTGGACATAGGCCTCCCCCATGGATTTCCAAAAAGACCGATTGGAAGCGGCTTGCATCCAGCGTCTTCCTGCCACTTGTATGAGGTCGTCTGTCCATCTCGTGGCTGGTCTTCCTACGCTGCGCTTGCCGGTACGTGGTCTCCACTCGAGAACCTTTCGGCCCCATCGGCCATCAGTTCTACGTGCTATGTGCCCTGCCCACTGCCACTTCAACTTGCTAATCCGCTGTGCTATATCGGTGACTTTTGTACGTCTACGTATCTCTTCATTTCTGAATCGATCTCGTAGAGAGACTCCGAGCATAGCCCTCTCCATAGCTCGTTGCGTGACCTTGAGCTTCCTTATAAGGCCCATAGTTAGGGACCACGTTTCAGTGCCGTATGTCATCACTGGTAACACACACTGGTTGTAACTTTCGACTTGAGGGACTGGGGAATATTGGACGAGAAGACGCTTTTAAGTTTCCCGAACGCTGCCCAGCCGAGTTGGATACGACGATTGACCTCCCTCGTAAAGTTGGACCTGCCTAATCGGACCGTTTGTCCTAGGTAGACGTATTCGTCAACAACTTCACTCTTGAAGTTGTTGACGAATACGTCTACCTAGGACGAGTACGAGTTCCCCACAGATATTGGGGTGGGCACTACATGGACGTTCGACATAACCTTCGTTTTGTCCATGTTCATTTTGAGGCCCACCCTTTGGGAAACTCTATTGAGGTCTTCGAGCATCGTACTGAGCTCTTCCATCGACTTTGCCATGACTACTATATCGTCGGCAAACCGAAGGTGAGTGATGTACTCGCCGTTAATATCGCGTCGCGTGAATGTATCGAGTTGAAATTAAAACCATATACGCAGATACGCATAGTCTATTGCAGCAGAAAAAAAAACTGAGTTTTCGTAAAAAAAGTTACAGCCGAATATGTCGTAAAAAATGCACATTTCGACACTCACAGAGGAATCAAAACCTATGGGGTACTTCCCGTTGACCTAGAACTATGAAATTTGGCAAGAAGCATTGTGTTAGAGTACACATATAGGAAAAAATCCTAAAACTAGACATTTTTAATTTAATCACTAATCACAGAACAAACTAGACATTTTTAATGATACGGAACCCAACGTGCACGAGTCCGACTCGCACTTGGCCGGTTTATTTATTTGATTAGCTATCCAACGTTACTTACACGATGAGATAGATGGGAAATATATAATTCATCCACACTTAACGTGTAGGAGAGGTACCCCATTTTTTTTACAGACACACAGAATGTCAACACAATCTGTCTGAGTACGAGAATGCTAATCACAAATAGCCCCGTGTTGTAATCCGTTTTGCTGTTTATCGTCGTTGCAAATTTGAAATCTCCTATGTAATATTGTAACTAATCTTTGCTTAGTTTGGGCTAGATGATGTTGTGTGAAATGTCCACAAATATTTTATTATTATTTATTAATATATCATACGGTGGTTTGTGGATCCAATAACCACTCTTCGATGTATCTAAAATACTATTAATAAATCTATAAAATATATCCGAAAAAATTTCACATAAGAGATTTTAGATTTGCAATGACAATACGGCCACACATTAATATTTAAGTTCACTCTAAAAAAATATCACAAACCAAACTAGTTGCAGTTACGATTTCACAAAGTCCTTCTCCACAGCTATCACAGGACAATCAGCCTAAGGTACACTATACATTAGTCCAAATAGCCTCGTGCGTATGTGGCAAATACGTGCCAAGAATATTAGACGCCAGCTTGTGAAAACACAAATTTAATGAAAAAAAACATACTTACCCCACTGAGTGAAATGCAAAATGGCAACTTAAAGTGGTTTGAATAGGAACTGGATTATTTCCTTAATTTGTGTACCAAAAATTATTTATTTACGTAGGTACTCAATAGTATGAAGATAATACAATTTTAAAGAAAAGACAATGGTTGATGAGACCGATAGTTGGACATTGGTGCCACAACCCACCTGATATAAGCGACCATGTGATTGAAGATGGAACACAATAATAATTGCCCATTATAGCGTTCCCGCAGCTTTAATATTCATTCAAGGCGCCAAGGTAGAACACCGTGTGGTTTTAGGAGGTAGGGGCACTCCATAACCACTCCCCCCCCCCCCTCCCCCCAGCGGTGGATGCGTATGCGTAAATGCATAAAAAAAACTGAAATCGCACATATATCATTCAAAGTGGAAAAAGTACATAACTGTTATTAAAAAAAACTGAAAAACCTACTAAATGAGCAATTTTGTTTTGAAAACCAAATTACTGAACCGATTTTGTTGAAATTTCTATGGGTCCAAACTGAAAATTCAACGTTCAACGTTTAAAAAATTAATCAAATTGGTATATGAATGACGGAGTTATGCTGTGACAAACATAAAAAAACCGGACAAATGCGAGTCGCCCATCGAGGTTTCCGTACAAACTAGTAGATAAAACTAATTTTTTTTTTATATTTTCCTTCATAACCGAAAAATATACATCGTAAAAATATTTAAAAACCTGTTTTAGCTTATGCTAATGAAGCTTTTTTTATATGATACCTCACATGATACGTTTAAAGCAATTTAAAATTTAGAACCTCCTTCCTTGCATAAAGACATTATTTTTTGTGATTAAATAAAAAATGTACAGTTTTCGGATTTTTCCCCTTATGTATAGCACACATAAAGGGAAAAAATCCGAAAACTGTACATGACAGTGAACAAAGTGATCCTATATGGGTTTCGTTTTTTCCTTTTGACGTACGGAACCCAAAAAAACAGCCGAATTGTTAAACTCTTTTTTGAAGTCAATAATAATATATGCAAATTACCGTCTGTGTTGGTTTACTTTACTTCACCATCTTCTACAAACAAATGAATGACGTGGATATACTTAGTAGAGCCTCAGGTGACACTGAAACTTTGTTCTACATTCCTTCCAACAGGAAAACAGTCCTCAGATTTCATGTATTCATTTTGACACGAGCCTAGCATCTCGCTAAGCTAACATTGTCTTGATCAAATAGACACAAACAATCCAAAGGAAACTTTGCCCAACAAAACACACGTTTCGTTTGCTTTCATTCGATATCAACAAACTTCAAGAAGTGAACGAAAAGTGAAACAAAAGTGAACAAGTTTGTCAAAGCGGGCGAAGTTGTTCAAGAACAAGGTACAAGGTAATTATGTTACAATAGATGTTAACAATGTGTAAACAAAAGAAAGTTTTGTTATTGTTGTTGCCGTTCAACTTTTGATCATAATCATCATCATCATCATCTCAGCCACAAGAAGTCCACTGCTAGACAAAGGCCTCCCCTATGGATTTCCAAAAAGACCGGTTGAAGGGGTCTGCGTCCAGCGTCTTCCTGCCATTTGTATGATATTCTCTGCTCAACTTTTGACGGTAGCTATTAATACGTTGCTTTCTAATTCTGACAGTTAAGTTTGGACTCAAAGCACACAGCTCTCTCTCGCGCTTTACAATATATAAAAGTGGTGATGTTATATAGGTATCAGATATAATTGATATTGGCGATGGAGTAGTGAAAAACTTGCTGATCCTCAGCCAAGTTAAATTTTTCCTTTCTAATTAAACAAAATCATCTCTCACTTTTCTTATATCCCTACGCAGTGTTTTTTTTTTTTTTTTAAAGTAGAACTAGGTTTGCGCTTGACCGCCAACTCGCCTGATGTTAAGCGACATTGCGGTCTACGATGGAGTGCGCTTACCTAGAAGAAACCAATTCACTCGCGATTAAATACACCCAGTTTGTTTGAAAATGTTGTGATACGCGAGAGAGATAGCTGCGCGCTTTGAGCCCGACCTTAATATCATCATTATTATCAGCCAGCACTGTAAGGAATTACCTATCTACGAACAAAGCATCGATAACATTTCCCCGTAGTAGGTATAACACTCGCCTGAACTGTTGAGCGGATACTGCGGTCTAAGATGGAGTGCATTCGCCTAGAAAAAATGTATTCAATCGTGATATGAAGACATAAATTGATATACTTTTTTTACATATTATTCAGAAAAATCAATCTGACAAGGTGGTAAAATAAAATCTTGAAAAAAAATATTTTATAAGGCACGTATTTTTTATATCATCTACCCCATAGTATAGTCGTAAGATAAATCAATCAAAATATAGCGCGTATGTAAAAACCTTAACATATAACTATTCAAGGATCCATGTGCAAAAAAGCTTTCAAATGTAAATTTTGTTAAAATCAAGTTTCCAAGAGTCAAATCAAAAGACCATAGTTTTATATTCTGTTCAAACTAATACAGATTAATGCAATACAAAACCATTTTATTGACACCGTAATAACATGGGTACATAACATAAGCATTAGAGAGGTACAAAAGGCGGCCTTATCGCGAATAGTGATCTCTTCCAAACAATATCAAAATCGTGAAAGTTTATTCGGCAACTCAACAACAAAAAATCTTTTATTTGAAATTCCACTCGCAAGTGCTTATGTATTCATTTACTCGCACTGGCAAGCGTACTGTAAGAAGACCAGCTACCACAGAAAACCTCACAAGTGGCAAGAAGAGACACTAGATGCAAGCTGCTTCCAACCAGACTTTTTGGACATCCATGGGGGAGGAATAGTATAGCATTGGACTTCTTGTGGCTGAGATGATGATTATGAAATTATTCCATAATTTTTTCTACAATTTCCTAGCCCGGAACCTTGTATACAACATTCTATGAAACTAAAAATAGGTCCTCGTGTATTCTACAGTATAATAAGAAGTGATAACAAGGTTAGAAACCTGTGTTATGACAATATCCCCAATCAGGCGTGGAACAAGGAAAACGAGGCAATCAAGGCATCTTCCAGGCAATTTTCTTTGTATGGCTAGGAAACGAGCCTGGGCCTTATCTCGAACAAGATGCTGCTCGCAACCTATACCTGTAAATCTGTATTTTAATATCTAGTTACAATTGGTCATCATGGCCAGAGGTGATGACATCATGACCATTCATCATCATCATCATCTCAGCCATAAGAAGTCCACTGCTGGACATAGGCTCTCCCCATGGATTACCAAAAAGACCGATTGGAAGCGACTTGCATCCAGCGTCTTCCTGCCACTTGTATGAGGTCATCTGTTCATCTCGTAGCTGGTCTTCCTACGCTGCACTCTGCGCTTGCCGGTACGTGGTCTCCATTCGTGAACCTTTCGGCCCTATCGGCCATAATGACCATTGCCAGGGTAATAAAAGTTAGCAGACCAGACAAGTATTTATTTCGTAAATTAATTAGATCACAATCCTGTATAAATATTTGCAAATTACAAAATTATGCTGTGAAAATCTTCGATTAATTTAACTTGCCACAATATGACAATGGAATATGACACTGTCGGTTTTCATATGAAACAGAGTATAGTGGAGAAAATAGCGCCCTCGGACTTTACTTAGTGCCCCACTTGAATGTGACACAGATACAAAGAAAATGGATGAGATTTATTTAAGAACAAATTGGAACACTTAACACTGGCAGCCTTCACACAGATGTCTGTTGTCCGAGCTTATCTCTCCCTGTTTTCTTTTTAAAAGTGGATCATGTCTATGTATTTATTTTATCGATGACATATTTTATATAATTTTAATTCGTACGTATAATATATCTTATTTAACTTAGCGGCTCGTAAAATCTACTTTCCTGTTTTAGAAACTGCGTAAAAATCACACTTTTATTCTTTTGGGTAGAAAGTGATTTTAAATATTTACAACATTTGTAACGTTATACACTTTTACTAATAGTTTTACGAACAGTAGACCTCGCGAGAGAGATTATTTGCAGCTCACCTTGGGTCATCTGTACATAATATCTACATAAAGTTGGCTAAGGAGGCCATATATAAAAAAAAAATATGACCATTCATTTTTCTTGCGCAGTCAGGTAAAAAACTAACACTAGATACCTTATTAGGAAGTCGATTAAAAAAATTGGCACTTCTAGTCTTCCTATATCCAAGACATTTATAGCCTTCCAACAAGGGCACTTGTCGTCTCCTATTGTAACTGGGTTGCTACTTTCGCAGGGAACGCCAGCATACTACCTATTAAAGCTAGCTAGAAAGGTGTATGCTAGCTAGCTAGCTAGATATAAGCTAGCATACCTGCTAACTGTTATGCTAACCGCAACGAACGTACGTGTGAGCAATTCCCGTTTTAGCTTTTGACAATTCTTGAAACAAGCGATTTAGGTATTTATCTCTATTGAGTTTAAGACGAAAATACAACTGTACTATCACTCTTTTTATACTTGTTTCTTGCTCTAGATTCTAGAAGATATCTATTCAAAATTGAAAATTTCAAGATTTAGAATAGTTTTCAGGTAACAGAGGGAGAAAGAATTACATTCCTGTCAGTACGCGTCAAGAACAAGGACCGAACTCGTTATTTAGGGTTTTTTGGCATTTTATTGAAAAATGGGTGGTAAGGTGGTAATGTGCCGACTTTCTGCTAGTCCTGTAGTGAAATAAGGAGGATGGAATTAGGTGATGAAGCTCTTGTGCACATTCGCCGAGATGAACAATAGAATATAAACAGACATGCTATTTACGTAATAATAACATTATGCCTGACTCACATTGATAGAATTATCTCTGAGATCTATTTGCATAATAATAGATGATATTAGACAAATATGTAATGGTTATTAATTTCACTATCGTTGAAGAATCCAAATTGTTTTTCTTATACAAGATAGATCTACGATTGACCACCAAATCACCTGATGTTAAGTGACGGTGTGGCTGAGGATGGATCCAAGATCCATCTAATAATGGAATTTGAAATGGATTAAATGTAATAATTCCTGTTGGATCAAATAGATCAAATTTCAATATTAGGGGATAAACTTGCTAAAATGCTAAAAAATGATATGAAAAATAAAATAACAGATTCAATAAATATAATTATACCTCATCGAAGTCCTTTTGTTACTAAGATAGTATGTTTACCTTGAAGAGTTCCTTCTCGACAAACATCTCGTCATCATTGATATATAGTTAAAATAATAATTAAGTATCCAATTATTAATAAGTTAGGATATATTCACTCTAGCCTTGAAATTTCTAAGGTTGTAGGTCTCAAAAAACAGAGATGGCAGTATGTTTATATAATTGTTTATTAGTATTTATAACAGAGTGTATCAATTATTTTCAAAATAATTAAATAATAACAAACAAATATTTAATTTTTTTATTTCATCAAAGATATCATAGTCCGAGTTTTCAAGTCTGCTTTTGTACAATAAAAACTATGCCATTATCATCCTGATGATTATCATTCCATAACCATTGGCACAAAAATGGATAGTCTGCTAAAGTATAAATGGTAGCGCAATGGGCACAAATAATAATTAATATTATAAATGCGAAAGTAACCCTGTTTTTCTGTCTTACTTTTCCACGATCAAACGGCTGACCCAATTGTTATGATATTTTCTGTAGAGATAGTTCAGTATCTGGAGACGGCCGTAGACTATGTTTTATAATATCATTATCATCACCATGTTTCATCACTGTGCGGAGCGGGTGAAACGAACACAGTCTTGATACGTATTGCATAAATATAGAACTTTCTCACTCTCACTCACTCACTTACTGCCACCATCTCTGATTCCTGAAAACTACACTTTCAAGGATCATCATCATCGTCTCAGCCACAAGAAATCCACTGCTGGACAGCGGCTTCCCCCATGGATCTCCAAAAAGACCGGTTGAAAGCTGCCTGCATCCAGCGTCTTCCTGCCACTTGTATAAGGTCTTCTGTCCACCTTGTGGCTGGTCTTTCTACGCTGCGCTTGCTTGCTCCATCAGTTCCATCAGTTCTACGTGCTATGTGCCCTGCCCACTGCCACTTCAACTTGCTAATCCACTGTGCTATGTCGGTGAATTTCGTAAGTCTACGTATTTCTTCGTTTCTGATACGACCTTGCATAGATACTATATAGCAGCATATTATAGCACTTTCCATAGTTCGCAGCGTGACCTTCTTCCTCATAAGGTTCATTGAGAGTTACCACTTTCGAGGATAGAGTTAGTCAATTTCTTCTTGACAGAGGGTAGATTCGAAATCCTCCATCCTCAGCCACGTCTTCGTCGCTTACTGGCATTTTTGAAGACCTAGTGAAATAATAATAAATATGATTATGCAATATGACTCTTCTAATAACCTTAACACCATTACTAGTAACCTAAATTAAACGCTGCAAACAAGAAAGAAAACAAATTAACACAGTTTAATAAAAATACCCTTCCAAAATTACAAATGCAAAACAAAGTCTCTGCGAAATTGCCAAATTGTTCAAAACACTGTTGAGTTTAAGAAACTGCTTCATTAGAGTCATCATTCATTCTGAGTCTTAGTTTGTGTACCTCATTAATTCAAAAATGCGTTAACAAGCTCAGTAATTTATATCAAAAGAAGCCCCTTTTGATCCTGGTACAAGCAACTTTCTAATTAGGGTTTATGCCGTAAGAAACATGGAAACTTGGGTGTTTCGCATTTATTTGTGAATATTCTTGGATAACCAGTTGACCAGGGACGAGGAATGAAATTTTGAATATGAGACTGATTGGTGTGCCTGTGACTAACAGATTAATTAATGTCTTTCACAAGATTTTATTTATTTATTTGAAGTTTCCGGCAGGCTAATCGGGAAACTGTCTGACTTGCGATTCGCAGGTCCTGGATTCGAATCCCACGGCATACACCTCTGTTTTTTTTTTTAAAGTTATATGTATATTGTTGCCGGCAACTTCTAAAAGAGAAGGAAAATATGTTTTCCTTGAAGTTGCCGGCAACAATATATTTTAAACCTATTTTAAACGCTTTTTGTTGAAACTCTGTGTTAAAACTTCTGAGGAAGGACATTCCGAATCTTGCTTGTCTACGAGAGGAAAGAAAGGGAGAATCTGACTGTATAGGATTTTCAGTTATGCAAAGTATCAATCTTTTTATCCGACTGCGTAAGAAGGAGGGTTACTACGTTGGTTAAGTGCGAGTTGGCAGACATCACACATATTCAAGAACATTGAGAACTCGGGTTTCCTAATGATGATGTAACATCGATGCCATTGATGTTGCAGTTAACCATAGGCGATGGGTATCACTTACTATTAAGCGAGCCATATGCCTGTTTGCTTCTCATTATATTAAAAAAAAACATTTACTCACCTTTGAGTGATATGAATGATTTTTATTTAATAATTCACATTTCCGTAAGCTTCGCTCTTCATACCCTCAATCTAATAACGGAGTTAACTTCTTCTGAACTTTTTTATAATCGGTCTGAGCTTGAACCGTGATTTAATATTGAGTTTGCTTGTTGATATAGAATATTAATTTTGTTTTCTGTAATATCCCAGAAGAAGCAGTTTTTTTTTTCAATTTGATTCCCTCTTGCACAAAACTCGGTATGTAATGGGATGGAAGTTGGACGTAACTGTCGTCATAACAATAATCACTTGTTTTTAAATAAAAACTACGGGTCACTCACGTCTGTTTTGAGCCGAAATATCCGACTATAGTTTCAACCGCATAGGTTATAGTTTTATAGTTTGTGCAAGGCGCGTCACCGGCCGAGAGTGACGTGTGTGCTGCTTCTTTGAAAAAGACCGCCGAATGCGGTTGAAACTATAGTCGGATATTTCGGCTCAAAACAGACGTGAGTGACCCGTAGTTTTTATTTAAAAATGTGTGAAAACCACGTTAATTTCCATAGTATAATAATCACTTGCACTACTACACCTATAATAATTTATAATAATTCTTTATTTCTTGCTACCTGGTTGTCTGGAAGAAATTGCTCTATGCGATAATGTCGCCGTTGTACTTTCAATTAAGTTTATATCTATATTTAAGTTACTCTGTATGGATGTACAATAAAGTTATTCTATTATATTCTTCCTGGTTTACCTAAACATATCTGTCTTATTAATAAAAATAGCCTATTCTTACCTTAGTCCGACCTTACGCTTGGACTAGTTAATTCGAGAGTAACTAAGGAGTAACTCTGTGTTTAACGACGATATTAATAAACATGGAGTAAGCTCGGATTAACAAAGCACTCCTTACGCCTGGATTAACGCTTATGCTATGGCAACCCTTGCATTTTAAAAGTAAAAAGAATGAGTCGGTGAACGATTCCAACGTTATTTGACAGTGACAGATATGTATACAATGTAAATTTTCTATCTTTTTGAGTTTGACAATTGAGATTGAAGATTTTGAAGTTCATTTCAACATTTGTGTTTTTAAGAATTTGTTTATTTTGTAAGTGATTTGACACGTAAAATAATATTTTGCTAAATATTAATTTTATTTCAAATATGTCTAAGCGCACTCGCTCCGTTAATTGGGACGAAGAAGAAAAGGTAAGTCATGTACATTATTGTACTTATAAAAATAAAATACAAATACCACGAAGTAAATACCACACCACATGCTTGCAATAAAATATATTCTAAATTAAGTATTTCTTCCTAATTGTGAATGTATATTTGTTTACTGTTTTAGCAATTATTTCGCAGTATATTAAAAGACCATGCGAAAATTATTGAGGACAAGACGCTCAATGCAAATACCAATAAATTTAAAGATAAAGCATGGGAGGAAGTTCACGAAAAGTAAGTGATATGTACAAAAAAGAACAAAATAAAACAGGCGGAGGACCAAGGCCAGCTTCACCTAATGAAAATATAATAGAAATAAAAGATTTATTAAATCCTGCAGAATTATTGGTAGACCATAATATTTATGATTCAGATGGGATTGTGAGTATACTGACTATCTTAATAATTTTTTTATATAATTGAGTGAAAAGTTGTGCAAGACACTTTGCCTGATGTTATCCTTCACCCTATGCAAAAACAGTCAAATGCTGCCTAGGAATTTGAATTTAATAGATGTTAAATTTTATGCTTGGAAATTTTGCTGAAAACATTGTCTTTCAATTATAGTTTTTTACTCCCAGCTGAAAGAGTGGTGTTATAAATTTCAAGTGTATATTTATGTGTCTGTCTGTTTGTCTGTTTTAGCTTTGTATCATCAGAATTGGTAGTTGTTTTTTTTATGGCAGGTTTTTTAAATTTTCTAAACTTGTAACCTAGCTATAAAAGCTTGACTAAAAAGCAATAATTAAATTATACATTTCTATTATTTTAATAGGTCCTCCTCAATCCAGAATCAAATAATTCAACGATTTTACCAAAAACAGAAGAAATCATATTGGTCAACAACAATGGTAATGAAACATATGCACTGCCAGCACTCCAGGTAAGTTTACACTGTTTGTAATTAAAATTTTGTCAAACTATTATATTGCATACTAAATTACACTTCACTATAAATAAAGGTAGTAAGTTTATAGCACAGGTAATTGTTTAAAAAAAACACTTCAAAATATCAAAATATTTTTTCCAGTTATTTTGTTATGAAAACCAAAACTGATTTTGATAAATATTCTATGAGACCACCTGAAAAGTATACCCATTCAAACAAAAAAAAATTTTTTTTGAAATCCGTCTACCCGTCTAGGGATCTTCGAGTAATCAGGGAATACATAAAAATAATAAAAAAACATTTCCAACGAATTGAGAACCTCCTTCTTTTTGGAAGTCGTTTTAAGTCTATAGATGTATTAATGTTACAATTTATTTTAAGGATGGCAGTATCTCTATGGAAATAATGGAGACAGTTAAAACAAATAATCAAACACAAATCCAGGATTTAAATGTAAGTCAGTATAATTGCAAACTTACAGCTATATTATATTATAAATCTATGTAAAAACTAAAGGCTAGTGTTTGGATTAAACTTCATTTTTGCTTTATTTTACAGAACTCTACAGAAGATTCAGTTTTGGCCACACCACTCGGAAACAACAAACCAAAAACAGTATGTAATAATTATTATAAATTATTATGTTAAAGTATGGATTATTAAGATGGTATTAATTCCTTTTTTTTTGTTAATAGAACCCAGCACGCAAGCTGTTGCAAAGTAAGACTCGTAATATATCACTGAAATCCCAAAAGATTTGTACACAATTACACCCTGTTACGTTTGGTCATAGGGTATGGTTATGGTAAAACTATTTTATCAAAGTTATTGATTTATTTATTAGCTATAGTGATTGTCATTTGTTTATTTTCAGAAATACAACTATTATGTGGATAGAATGACTGCACATTCATCAGAATTAAAAGAAAAAGACTATACCCGAAGAATGGAGATGCTGGAGGAAAAACATGCAGTAGAAGTGGAAATCCTTGAAGAAAATTTAAAAACTGCTAAATTAGAGCGTCAGATTGTAGAAGAAAAGTTTAAAAGACTGCAATAAATATTTTACACTTATTTATTAAAATTAAAAAGTATTATTAAATAGTTTTAAATGCATTGTATTGTATTGTGTAACCTTCCTGCTGCTACCCAGTAGCCTAGTAACAAAGTTGAAACCCAACCTAACAAAGTTGAAAATAGTATTAGTCTTAGGATTTGATTTAAAATCAAAAGAATGAGCGATTACATCAGAATCCTTAACTGATCTAGGATTTTAGTCAAATACATGGATTTGTTTAGAAATATGTGTTAGGATTGACAGCTAAACTTAATAATCTTTATCTTGCTTATAAAAGTACTTGCTCAAAATCATATTTCAATCCTGCAACATGTTTTAAGTATCTGATGATAACCTTGCCTATCTCTATCTGATGGAATGTATGGAAGTTGCATATAGGTGATACTTTTCTACGTTATACTCCCTTGCTTTCCATTCAATTTTTAGGGTACGTCTTAAAACTTAAAAAACAAATCACTAAACCATATTTGAAATTAATTATACATTTAGAAACTAGCTTTAAAAAATTTCATTAATAAATGCTGCCCGTGATACATTCCCTCTCAAAGAATTATTTATTGTAGGGGTACTGGAAATAAATGTTCCATCGTCTACTACAATTTCTTCATCTTCAAGCATATCTTGTTTGTGTATTGCAATATTGTGCAGAATTGCCAATGCAACAATATATAACTTTGTGTTATCTAGTTTGGTGGTAAAGCCACGCAGTAAGCACCGAAACCTTTGTTTCCACACACCAAAGCATCGCTCAACAGTGTTACGAGTCCTAATGTGTGCACTGTTATATGACTTGTTGTGATCTTGGATTTAAAACAAGTGTATACATGTATGGGGTACAAGCGTAAGCCGAATCGGCTAATAGTCTACCCTTAAATTCTCCCTGCTCAAATCTTTGTTTTAGGTGACATTCATTGTATATTCTGGAATCATGAGTGCTTCCACGCCAGTGTGCTACTAGGTCCATAATTTCTAGGTTTGCATCGGACACAACTTGGAGATTTAAGGAACTATAACCTTTTCGGTTTATATAGTATTGTCCAATATTTCCTCCAACTTTTGGTATTTTTATAAGTCAATGGCTCCGATGACTTGTCTAAACCCACATATAGCATAAAAAGCAGCAATCACATTCTTCTGATCGATATCATTTTGTGGCATTTTAATCCATTGAGCGATATGTGGTACTATTGCTAAAGCAACTTGGCGGAATATTAGTGATATCGATGGTTGACTCATGCCGCTTATATCACCTGCATCATCTTAAATCTGTTGAATTCACAAATTAAAATTAAACACCTTGATACTTATACTTTAAACAAGTTTATAATAGTCTACTGACTGATAATTATGCAATTTATGTACTTACTTCTCCATGGGACCAAGTCCTTATTGCACTTAAAACTTTTATATGGGGAGGTATATGACCACCTCTGGTATCTCCAGCTAAATCATTTTTAATCATATCAATTATAAAAAAAGCAGTGGAACGCGAAAACCTATACTTGTATTTAAATTCGCTTTCTTCAAGTTCTTCCAATGGATTGTAACGTGTTTTATAAAACTTTACACTTCTCATTAGTGGAGCGTTATTTCCTATTTCTTCAATTTCTCCCATCAGTAGCATATCATCCATATAATAGTCTCTTTCCATTTTTCACTTATTTAATTGCAAACGATCGCTAAGTAACACTAGCAAAATATGTGCTCAGAAAAACTGACGACTGCCAAGAACAAATTGCCGCTGACAGCGCCGATTACAACATGTGTCATGCATGTGTCAAGTTAAGATGCCATAGATAAATGCTACTCCATCCTTAAGTCGGCCGTTAAACCAGGTAGCCCCAAGGTTTAACTTTTACTCCGAGAGTAGGGTTGGATTAGCTTACTCTTTCCTTATTCCGTGTTTATGAATATTGAAATTGGTTACTCCTGGCTTAATACTAAGAGTAAAGTTAATCTTGCTTTAGTCTACGTTTATTAATAAGACAGATTAAGTATATTAGTACTCCCCAAACACTTGATTGATCGAGTCACTACAGACGTTATAGCGGTCGTCTGTTTTTTTTTTAAATAATTATACGGCAACACTATTATTATATTATCTTAATAGTCTGTAGTTGAAGAATGAACATATAAAAAAATCGTCGTTTGTAATACTAATAAACAACGTCACAAATATTTGTCAAAATTTTCAATTTGATCCAAGTTAGTTTTCGTACATAAAATCATTTTTTAGAAATTATTAACGCAATAATGATTTTTATGCATGAAAATTTACTTGGATCAAATTGAAAATATTGTCGAGTATTTGTGATGTTGTTTTCTAGTTTTACAAATGACGATTTTTTTCATAAGTTCATTCAGTCATTTTATATTTTTTTAAATGTACGTATGCGCGAGCGAGTCGGACGATGATCGAAGTAAAGGCTGTTTAATAGCTCTGATTTTCTTTGAATTTGAGTAAAATAATTATTCGCAAGTTTCCCACGATTTAGCAGATTGCACCACAATCCGGCTTTAACTCTATAAGCGCATGTGTGTGTACAAACTCTCACTGTAATTTGAACTAAACTAGGTCAAACACATGAATACACGAACAACTACCGTAGTAACTCAAATGCAGTTGAACTAAAATTACATGATGTTAATAAATGGAATATAAAATAAGGTTGCGCTCCATCGTAGACCGCAACGTTGCTATATCTGCTTTGTTTGTGTGTCAAGCGTAAACCAACAACAACAGTACAACAAAACAGTGTAAATATAAAATAACACTCCTTCTTACGCTGTCAGGTAAAAAAAACATATCCATCGCCATAAGAGCGAATTTCGTACTGTAACTTACGCTTGCATTACACTTGATTTGCTATTTTGTGAGAAAGTATGCGCAAAGCCATTGTGTTTTAATTATATAATATTTAAATGAATGTTCTATAGAATATTAATTTGTAATATTATTTATAATATGTGTAGATAGATAGATAGATAACTCTTTATTAAAAGACCACATTGTACAAACACATTAAAAATAGACAATATTACTATGGCTAATCTTTCAATAGGCGGCCTTATCGCTTAAAGCGATCTCTTCCAGGCAACCATGGCCTGCCTTTTCTTCGCCAAAAAGAGTGAGTTTCTTTCGTCTTCTAACTTTCCAAAATAGGATACATTTTATCATTGATAGACCGTCTTTAACTGCTTGGACTCACGTTAACCCCAACAACGAACATACATCAAAATCGGTCGAGCCGTTTAGGCTGCAGGAGGTAATATAGAAACATACATACACTCTAAAAACATAACACTTATTCTTGCGCAGTGGGATAAAAAAACTGGTTGTCTGTAAAGTCGGTTTACGGACGATAGTTTAACGTGACAACGTCATAACAAAACATTTATGAAATGATGATGATGTAACGGGACAATGAGCGTAATGGGACAATGAGTCATACACTTTAGTGCGTGCAGCCAGCGTTCATCGATTTATTAGACGTTGTCACGTCAAAAACAAAGCAAACATTAGAATTGAGATATCCAACTGTCGTCAAATAGCAAATTCATAACATCAAAAGCCACTGATCGACGTAACCGAGCTGGTTGTTTGTGGATAGAAAATGACACGGCCCGATATTCCGCCCTTGTTACATGCAAAATAAATCGATCTCATCTTGTCCGTCTATTTGGGGCAGCCTCGTCTAAATAGCTCTGTGTGATTTTTCACGGCGCAAGTCACGAGAGATGGCGACTAAATAGTTATAGTTTTTTTTTGACGTGAATAATGACGTCTAATAAATCGATGAACGCCGGCTGCACGCACGAAAAAGTATGACTCATTGTCCCGTTACGTGTTACGCTCTTCATCATCATCATCAATGTTTTGTTATGACGTTATCACGTTAAATTATCGTCTGTAAACAGACTTTAAAGACAACAAATTTTTCTTCTAAAATTGAGTTCAACAGACTCCGGAGTCAATGTCATATATAAATTAATATATATCTTTATTTAACAATTTTTTTCTATAATTACTATGCTAGAGGAAGGTAATAATTAAAGTTGATACTAAAGTTACAAAAATTATACTTTAAATAAAACTGAATAAACACTAAAAACTGACAAAGTGTGACAGTTGCTCACTTGCTCATTTAGGCCTACGTACACAAGATAAACATTGGCAACAGGGCTAATTAAATAAATTGGAGGATTGTTAATTGATCATTTATTTATTTGCTTTATTTTATTTATTTGCGAATGTAGGTTACAGAAATAACTGGAAAATGGTACAATAGAACGCCATAAACGACCTTTCGGATTCCAAATTAAAGTAGCTTAAACGGAATTGGTACCTCAAGACACCAAAAAATCCATTCAAAATTAATACTTCACATTCAAAGTCTAAAATAATAAAAACTTTGTAAATAACTTATTTCCATGCAATATTATTTCTGATAAACTACACTACAAAATAATAAGGGCACGAACTACACAATATCAGAAGTAATATAAAAACATACATAATATAATACAAGCAAATACACTTACTGTTTTTTACTTACTTTACCTGAAAAACGTTACGTCACAATTATTTATCTCAAGACTTGCACCAAGCTCCATCCTAGATCCCTCTAAGGTATTGACCAGAACGACAACACAAATACCGGCCCGCCATTATAGATGCTCAAACTGTAAGACCTTTATAATAACCCAGCCATATTCTAGCCCTTATACGACTACATTCAGGGAATGTTTATGATCCTAAATCGTACAAGCCCATGACACTTACCATTACCTTCATGACCCTTATTCTAACACTGCCGACATACAATATTTTTTTACCCGGCTGTGCGAGAACAAGGGTTATGTTTTATTGACCGAGCGAGCGAAGCGTCTCTGCATCAACTGGCCAAATTTTCTCAGTTTGTTTGTTTTGTTGGTGAGTTTGTGATTTTATATGTTCGTAATCGCGTACAGGATGTAATTTTGAACCTATTTGATGAAACTTGGCGTGTATGTTCTATGGTTTTTTTTTTGTATACTGCTTCCTAAGCCAACTTTATGTAGATATTATTTATAGATGACCTAAGGTGAGCTGCAAATAAGCTCTCTCGCGAGGTCTACTGTTCGTAGAACCACTAGTGTGTTTCTATATTACCCCTTACAGCCGAAATGGCTTAAATTTTCTTGACCCTCGACCCAAAAAAGGGGTGTTATTATGTTTAACGTGTGTATTTGTGAATATGTTTGTGGTATCGTAGTTCCTAAACGGATAGACCGTATTCGACCTTGTTTTTTTTCTGAGGATACAAAAAGATTATCGGTTATGTTTCATCAAATACGGATTAGTAATTTTGTAATGTCAAGGGTTTTTATAATTACTTGTGATTTCTGAGATGTCGTTAGATTTGTCTTTACTTCGATAAAGACATAGGTTACATTTTATATTAATAACAATAAAAGAATTCTCGTTTTTTTTTTGTTTTTTTTTGTATCTTCCTCCTAATTTATTTTAATCTACGACCTACATTTTGTGACAAATACTACCTAGAACTGATTTTTCAAAAAATTTGCTGTTTAGCTCATATTTTCTCACGAAAATTATACTCAAAAGCTTAACAAATAATGACGCAAACGTATATGTATGTTTGGTGAGGGTGCAATTAGTACTTGACCAGTTTTTTAGATTCTTAGTCAGAAAGACTGTACCTCTAGTCAGCGACCTAAAGTGCGCAATTTTGTTTAAATAACCAAATACTCTAAAGATTTTAATCAAATGTATATGGGAACAAATTAAACCTGAAAGTATTTTATTAAGTATATTTTCCAACAAAAAAAAATGTTTTCTAAGGTTTAACGATTTTTACTAATTGAAATATAAAATAAATAAATATGAAATAGTTCATAAAATTATGTAAAATATACGCGATAAATCCGTTTTTAGGGTTCCGTACCCAAAGGGTACAAACGGGACCCTATTACTAAGACTTCGCTGTCTGTCTGTCTGTCTGTCTGTCTGTCTGTCTCCAGGCTGTATCTCATAAACCGTGATAGCTATATAGAAAGCTGAAATTTTCACAAATGATGTATTTCCGTTGCCGCTATAACAACAAATACTAAACATTTAAAAAAATTAAATATTAAGGGGGGTCCCCATACAATAAACGTGTTTTTTTCGTATTTTTTTGCTCAATATTAAAAACGGTAACAGGTAGACGCTTCAAATTTTTACAGAATATTTACTTGTGTATTACCTTTCAAAATAAATAATTAAATAACAATAAAGTAAATATTAAAGGGGGGCTCCCATACAACAAACGTAATTTTTAAGCAATTTTTACTCGATCTTAATTAACAGGTAGAAACTTGAATATTTGTAAGTAAATATTTAGAAATATATTAACTATAAAAATAAATACCTAATCTAATACATAAAAACTCACAAAATGAAAATAATCCGTGCATCTAAACGCGGTGCGAGCGCCGCGCCGCGGTGTGGTGGTGGCGCGAGCGCGAGGTGGTTGCTAAGCAACGACCGCGCGGGTAGCGGGGGAGGTAACATCACGTAGCGAGCCATAGCCGTGTGTATTCGCACGAGCGTCGTCATGCTGCCCGGATGTGTTCGAAAACCTACCTATAAGTTTGCAATTTACTACTTGGAATTTCGTTGATTTCTCGTTATTTTATAAACAGAACTAAACTTTGTAGTATTATAGATGATAGTACGGAACCCTTCATGCGCGAGTCCGACTCGCACTTGGCCGATTTTGTTTATTTATTAATTACAAAAAAATTGTGTCTTTATTATTGTTTTTATATTGTCGGAACCAATGTAAATAGGGCCACGAATTCTGTAGTTGGAACTACGAATATTTTCGGCTAGGGCCATGAAAAGCTTGCGTTTTATTTTATAATAAAACCCAACTACTTAGTTACTCTTATAAGTAACTAAGGATTTTATTTTAACTAAAGATTTTATTTTTAATTGATCACGACTCTGAAGATCCTGTACTGTTCACTAGTTTTTTTTCATTTCAATGAGAAAAAGAATTTTCGATCCAATCGGTTCACAAATGATGGATTTATGCTTTAACAAACGTAAAGAATATAACCGAATGGAGAACTTCCTTTTTTGAAATAGGTAGATTACAATAATCTCGATGGGCACCAGAATAGAGCTTGTGGTAGTTAACAATAAACCCTACTAAATAGGGGTCTTAAGTATCTGGTACAGAAATGTGAAATGTTAAGTCTATGTTTCCTTGTATAATATGTTTTACTTAATGGGCTATGTACATGTGGTTATTTACACCTTTTTAGGGTTCCGTAGTCAACTACGAACCCTTATAGTTTCGTCATGTACTTCCGTCTGTCAGTGTGTTCGCGCCTTAGCCGAAATACAGTTGTAATTTAGTATGGATACATAATAGTACATATAGGTATATTATACAAACAATCACAATATTCAATAATTTTTTAGGGTTCCGTACCTCAAAAGAAAAAACGGAATCCTTATAGGATCACTTTGTTGTCCGTCCGTCCGTCCGTCCGGGTGTGTATCTCGGGAATGCGTGAAGATATCGTGATGAAATTAAAACTTTATTCGCAGATCCATAAAGTCTTGCTGCAGAAAGAAAAATCAAATTTCTCACTTTTAGTAAAGTTACAGACGAATATGTTGTAAAACAAACGCACATTTCTACACTCACAAGGGAATCAAAACCTATGGGGTACTTCCCGTTGGGGTTCCCCTAGAACTTTGAAATTTGGCAAAAAGCATTTTGTTAGAGTATACATATAGGAAAAAATCCGAAAACTAGACATTTTTAATTTAATTACAAAAAATAGTGGCTTTTTGCAAGGAATGAGGGTCCAAATTTTAAAGTGAATTAACCGCATCATGTGGGGTTTCGTATGAACGAGCTTTACTAATTAGCATAAGCTAAAACAGGTTATTAAATATTTTTACGATGTATATTTTTTGGTTTATGAAGGAAAATATAAAAAATATATGATTTCCTCCTTTTATCTACTAGTTTTTACGAAACCCTCGGTGGGCGAGTCTGACTCGCACCTGTCCGGTTTTATTTATATTTTATACCACAAAACTCCATCATAAATAAATCAATTAGTTATCAAAAAACTTTTAGATTGTTCTCATAGAAATTTCATCAAAATCGGTTTATTAGTCAGTTGTTTCAGTTTTTTTTTAAACTATTTTTATGTTCTAATATAGATGATATTTATGGTTTTATATTGTAAACACATGTCTATAATCTATGTAATAGGGCGAATTCGGTGTCTATATTATTACCACATGTCTTTTCATATACAAAAAAACTTTTTGGAGTGAAATAGCACATCTGTTGTAGAGATTTTGATATATAGACACTGTGACTACCACTCGGGCCCGTCGAAACACAAATAGAACCAACTCCCTGTTCGGGGAAGGAATGTCGAGTAAATCCAACAAGTTACAGCGAACCATCTATCATTATGTTCGGAATGTATGCTGGCTCACAGTACTTCATATTATACCTACATCGGACACTCCACACATGAGGTTCGTGTACGTTAGATATATTTGAATTCTAAGTAAAATAAAACCGGACAAGCGCGAGTCAGACTCGCCCACCGAGGGTTCCGTACAAACAAGATAAAGAACTACCGGGTGAAGCTAATCAGTAATTAAAGGGGGAAATTGTATACTTTTTTACATCTGAAAATTGTACATCGTAAAAATAATTTAAAAACAGTTTCAGCTTGTGCTAAATAAGCTCATTTTAAAATGTGGACCCTCATTCCTTGCATAAAGACCCTATTCTTTATGATTAAATTAAATGTACAGTTTTCATTTATGCGTACTATAAGATAATACTTTATAGCCTGACTTGCGACGCTTCTCCGTAAACTGAGAAATATTGCAACGCACTGCTTGACGCACCGCGTGACGCCCGGAATATCCCTGAACGTGCCATAATATTGCAACGCACTGCTTGACGCACCGCGTGACGCCCGGAATATCCCTTAACGTGCCATAATATTTCAACGCACCGCGTGACGCCCGGAATATCCCTGAACGTGTCATAATATTGCAACGCACTGCTTGACGCACCGCGTGACGCCCGGAATATCCCTGAACGTGCCATAATATTACAACGCACTGCTTGACGCACCGCGTGACGCCCGGAATATCCCTGAACGTGCTATAATATTGCAACGCACTGCTTGACGCACCGCGTGACGCCCGGAATATTCCTGAACGTGCCATAATATTGCAACGCACTGCTTGACGCACCGCGTGACGCTCGGAATATCCCTGAACGTGCCATAATATTGCAACGCACTTCTTGACGCACCGCGTGACGCCCGGAATATCCCTGAATGTGCCATTAGGATAAAATTGCGAGAAGCAGTTAGTATAAAATAACTATAGTAGATTAGCGGAAGGATTGTATCTGCTAATGAAAATAGTGTGCAGTGGTTTGGTTGCGGTTTGGGCTCGCTGCAAACAAAACAGCTTTTATTTTTACGTCCGTTTGTTTCGAATTGTCACGTATTTTTTGTGTCACTGTTTTATTGACGGAAAATGGTTTACAGCGTTATTGTATCTACCTATTTGTAACACGCTTTTATTAGGTCGACCTGTATGTAACTAACTAAGTAATGAAATCTAAGGTAACTAATTTAACCATCTTCCAAGGATCGTAGCGTCATGAAAATTGGCAGCTGTATGTAGTTCTGATGACAATACAATAGTATGGTACTCTTGAACTGATCTGATGATGGAGCCGGAAGATATGAACTAGAACTTCATGATGGAACATCGTATCATAGCTGTGCTTGGATTTGTTAGAAAAGTCTTGTAATGAACTTTGACCACAATAACTTGTAAAGTGTTTTTTAGTTTTTTAAACTGTAATTTATTTTACTGCTGTAAAATAGTACTAGTAGTAGCTAGTGAGCTAAGCGAACGAAGTCTCTGCATCAACTAGTAAGACTTTCGTTCTCCTGTTTGTTCGTAGATACTCGCGTATAGGTCATATTTTAAAATCAATCTTGTAGTAACTTGGTATATACCTAGTCTTGCCATAAATATTGTCACGAAGAAAAAAAAAATTTTTTTATTGCAATTTATATTTATTACTTTTACAGTGTGTTAGTTTAATACATAAATATAAAACAATTTAAAATATAAAAGCTTATTCGAAGTGGTCTCCATTGGCTGCAATACAGTCCTTTAAACGTTGAGGCCAGTTATCAATAGAAGCACGCACTCTTTCCATGGGAAAATTCTTCACTGCCAATCGTATGGATTGTTTTAGGGACTCCAAATTATCATGGCGTTTAGAGCAAGCCATACTCTCTAAAACTGACCATAAATCATAATCCAGCGGATTAAGATCAGGACTAGACGACGGCCAGTCTTCAGCTCTGATGAAGTCCGAAACGTTCACTTCCAACCAAGACTGCGTGGACCGAGCTTTATGACCTGGCGCCGAGTCTTGTTGGAAGGACCATACTTGGTTATTGAACATGGTGTTGTTAAGGGGCTTAACTACCTTCTCAAGAATGGTATTTTGATACACTTGTGCCGATGTTTTGATACCTTTTTCACAAAAATATGGCTCAGTCACTCCTTCATAGCTAACACCCCACCTAACCATCACTGAAGTCGGATAATGCCCACGTTGCACTCTGTCGACTAATTGGGAAGCTTCCTTAGAGCTTTGAGCATAAATACGGTCATTTTGTTTGTTAAAATGTTGCTCAATTGTAAAGATTTTCTCATCCGTAAACAAAATTTTTCTGTGACCTCCCTTTGCGTACCGCTTCAGTAGTTGTTTCGATTTTACCACCCTATTCTTTTTTAAATTATCAGTTAAAAAATGACCAGTGCGTCTCTTATAGGCTGCAAGTCCTAAGTCATCTTTTAAAATACGCGACATGGTTCTGGGTGCTATCTTCATCTCCCGAGATAAAATCTTTTGCTTTCGGACAGGATTTCTTCGAATTCTTTCCCTTACTGCTTTGACCACCTTTTTCGTACGAACACTACGTGGACGGCCAGATCTTTTTCTGTCACAAACAGAGGAGGTCTCATTGTACCTATTAATAGCCCGGTACACAAACATTTGACTAATACCAAGCGTATGGAGAGTTTTAAAAATTGCATTTGGCTCCATACCAACTTTGTGTAATGCAATCACAGCGATTCGGTTCTCTTTATCACCCCACTCCATTTTAATATCGCAAAATATTGTACAATGTATTGGCGCCAAAATTAGAAAACTCAATGAATAATCGTATAAAAATGACAGATTCCAAATTCAAATGTAATATCTTTCTTATTTTTAACTGTAACAGTATTTATGGCCAGACTAAGTATACAGGTTTTCCATTTAACGTTTTTTTTTGTCGTCATATAATTGACAAGTGGAGTATTTCTTCCAAAAAGGGGGACCAATAAGGGTTCCTTGTTTACTACGGGACCCTAAAAATAGAACCCTTTGAGACTTTCTTAACAATCTATCTCTGTAATTTTATTATTTATTTATTTATTGGTGGACATTTCACACAACACCATCTTACCCAAACTAAGCAAAGTTGTATGGAACTAGACGGCTGATAGAATACATATATACTTTTTGTAAATATATACATATGATACATAGAAACACCCAGACGCAGAACTAACATCCATGCTCATCACACAAATGTTTGCCCTGGGTGGGGATCGAACCCATGACTTATAGCTTGGTAAGCAGACATACTGCCAACTGAGCCACAAGGCTAGTCAAATTATGGTTAACCATTAATTTTAATTTTACTATGGAAATTAACGTGATTTTCACACATTTTTAAATAAAAACTACGAGTCACTCACGTCTGTTTTGAGCCGAAATATCCGACTATAGTTTCAACCGCATTCGGCGGTCTTTTTCAAAGGAGCAGCACACACGTCACTCTCGGTCGGTGACGCGCCTTGCACTGAGTGCAAGTTGAGTGCGAGTGCAAGGCGCGTCACCGACCGAGAGAGACGCAAACACCACGCCTCGACTGTGCCGCGACGCCGCCGCGACCGCTCCTCGACTTACCAGTGAGCGACGCGCCTTAGCCATCATATAGAAACATATTATATACATACATACCCACATACATATATAAACATACATACAAACACTCTAATAAGTTAACACTCCTTTTTACGCAGTAGGGTAATAAATAAAAAATATCATCAACTGCCTGTTGTGTCATGTATTAATTTAGAACACAAAAAATATTTAAGTTGTACTATAAGAAGCTTTAGAGATAATCAGAAAAAACCTCCTCCTGAAAACCTAGGGTCTTGTAATTGTGGCAGTATTCGACGGATACGACAAGATAGACATTAGACATGACAATTTTTTATGGGTTCTTTGTAGCACAACAGAACCCTAAAAGCTCGCTCGTTGCAGGTTTAAATTTTCTCATGTTAACTAAAGCTATAAAAGAACATTTCTAAAATATAAAACTTGTATGGAAACCAAGCAGAGAAAATCAATTAATATCTCATTCCCACTAGTTTCAACTTATCCGAGCCTCATTTTCCGCTATTCAAAACGAAGGTTGGTATGCAGAGTTAATACGGCTGCGGTAGAATATGTGGTGGTAATTAACTTCGCATTTCAGTACGCACATATTTTATTTATTTCGTTTGACCAACTAATTACGTTTAATTTCGTTGACTAACTAACCTGATATTTGGTGTCGTCGCGGTCCACGATGGAGTACGCTTACATAAAAGAAACCGATTCACACACTAAACGGCTTGACCGATTTTGACGTGAGTGGTGTCAATGGATTTGTCTTAGTTGTGAGAGTGACACTGGGTACATCAAAATTTAAAAAAAAACATAAGTTAGGCTGCAATAACCTCTTTTCTACAGTCGGGTATTTTGTTTTCTTTTAACATTGATACTTGTTTCTTTCTACACCTACTGGATATGTATCAGAGTTCTTTGAAGTGAAAACTTCTTTAGGTGTGCTGAGCACTTTATTTTGTGTGTATTGAATATAACTGAGTCGTCACGCTCGGCTATGTAACGCTGGTCCGGGTATAATCGGCTCGATTCGACTAAGGGAACGAGAGAGATAGTCAACGCGTTACTGTTATACTGCTATTCGCATTTTGATAAAGTGTCCCATTATGTTGTGGTTTTAAAGACACACAATTTTTTTTTTTTATGCCAGACGAAAAACATGAAGTGTTATAAGTTTGACATGTGTATCTGTGTATTATATAGCCCTTAAATTAATGAACCAATCTCGATCTATTTTTTATTTGTTTGAAAGTGAATTTAATGGTTATTCCTGGCGTCCCCCACTGGTGGACAGTGACGTTTTTGAAAAGTTTGTTAATCAAGGGTGTTCGTTCAGTCGTTTCTTGTGTTGGCTGTTTTTAAATTTTCTAAACATTTAATAAGACATACGTCACATACTTAAAGCGGTAATATAATACAATACAATACAATACAATATAATACAATATAATACTATAATACTCGTAACATATAATACAATATAATACTCGTAAGACTGTCTGCTCGGTGTCTTTCTGCGAAATCGAATCAAAAATAAAAATATCTTGTCGAGATAAATTAATTACACATTCAAGTCGTTATAGCTCAAAGGTAGGTTTTGGCACCATAATCATATCAAATAATACACGCTACACGCTAACCAGTGTTTAGACTATGATATTAGCTACATAATCTTATTCCATAGCTATATCTATACAGTATAGATATAAAGAAAAAAAGGCCAAACTGTCTTGGCCTTTTTTTCTTTTAATAATATCTGATACCTACTTATTTCAATTTGATCATCGTAAATAGCAAGGATACTTCTCAAAGTTTCCGCTGGTGTAGCTTTGAGGTAAGTAAGTTTAAAATTAAAGACGTCTTCTGTTTGCCTTTTGTTTATTTGCGTTTATTTTGGCAAATTAAAATGGCGGAACTGAACGCCTCTTAGGACAGAGAGAGCTTTATAGACGAGGAGATAATTAATAAATTAATTACAAATAACTTGAGTGTAGTAAAATTGTGTATTGTTGAAAATGAGTCTGAAATTTTCGCATTCAACTGTTCTTTCCTTTATATAAACTAAAGTATTCATACTGTTCGCGCTACTCATTTATTCAATACCAACATTAAATCTTAGGAAATATTTGTGCGTGAAGTGCTTGCGTGTGCTAAAGTGTAGCTAGCGCCATCTAGTGACAAATTGAAACATTTCGCAAACATTCCGCCCACCAAGAACTTGTTTCTTAAACTAAACTTATTTAACAAAACATCTAGTGATAAACTTACAATAGAAGTGGGGGTAGAACTCGAACACATAATGAATACAAACCAACTAGGACGTACCGCCCACCGTGATATAACTCCAAATACTTAACGTAGGTATTTAAACAAAGCAAAAGTTGAAAAAAACAATGCAACTACAATGAAACTTTTGCACACTAAAATACATAAGATATTACACAAAATGATAGTTTCTTTAACATACAACTTAACTAGATAAATTACAATCCGTTCTAGGAAGGAAACACAATTTGCTCACTGGCCGTTTACATACTCCGTTTTGTATTTTGATTGTAACTACGCGCACTATATTATCCCTTCCTGGATGGACATCCAAAATTCTACCCATGAGCCACTTAGCAGGCGGCAAATGTTGCTCTTTTATAATGACTACATCATCAATTTTAGGCTCATCCTGCTGAGTAGTCCATTTGTATCGCTTATTTAACGTAACTAAATATTCTACACTCCAACGATTCCAAAAATCAGTAACCATTTTGGTTGTTAATCTCCACCTATCTAATGGATTAACTGTTCTTACACATTTATCGTCCGCGACAGTTAATAACGGTTCTCCTATCAAGAAGTGACCGGGTGTGAGAGGGAGCGGGTCGTTTATATTATCACTAATCACTGTCAACGGGCGTGAATTCACACAGGCCTCTACTTGTGCTAGTACTGTAGATAATTCTTCATACGTGAGTGTACTCTCGCCAACAACTTTTTTAAGGTGAGTTTTAACCGAGCGTACACCCGCTTCCCAAAGCCCACCAAAATTGGGCGCGGAAGGTGGTATAAAGTGCCAATTTGTGTTTTCTAGGGTCAATAGTTGAGCAATTTCATCAGGCAAACTTGATTTTGCACTGTTAAACATCTCATGCAGCTCTCTGCTAGCACCAGTGAAATTTGTTCCATTATCACTGTATAAGTCTTGACAGTGACCTCGTCTGGCTGTCATTCGTTTGAATGCTGCTATAAATCCCTTGGCTGTCAAGTCAGATACGACTTCAATATGTATTGCGTGAGTCACCATGCATACAAAGAGCGCAATATAACCTCGATATGCTTTAGTTCCTCGTCCTGGGGAAAATCGAACGTTGATGGGTCCTGCATAATCGACACCACAGGATTTAAAAGGTTTGCTAGGCTTCAATCTTGTTGCTGGAATTTGCCCCATGAATGGCGTTTTGGAAGCTCGTGATAATCTCAAGCATGTAACGCATTCTCTGTAATGTTTCTTTACTAAATCACGAGCTCTTATAATCCAGTAATTGCTTCTGAGGTGATTTAACATGAGTTGTGGTCCACCATGCAACGTTTTCAAATGCGCATCCGCTACTATTAGGTTGGTTAAATGATTCTTCTTAGGCATAATAATAGGGTGCTTTTTCTCATAACTAGCATCAGAGAGATCAATACGTCCACCAACTCTTAAAATCCCATCTTGATCCAAGATTGGGCAGAGAGGATGAAGCACACTCTTCTTTGGAACATTTCCTCTAGTCTTCAGGTGTTTGATTTCCTCTTGAAACTCATGTTCTTGAACTTGCTTGATACATTTCTTTAAAGTTTGATTTATTTCTTCTGTTATTATATAATATTTTATAGTCTTTCGGTCTATCTTTGGCGTCTTTAAATTCAAAATTCTCCGACAATATGACAACACTTTTAACATTCTTGTCAATGATGAAAATCTCTCCCATAGTTTATCTGTCTTATCCGGTTGTTCTATTGTACATAACGTCTTTACTTTTTCTTCTTCGTGTGTATCTTGTACTTCGACTATCTCTTTCTTCACATAAGTTTCTCTTAACCATGTAGGGCCATGCCACCACAAGGAATGTTCAATTAGCTCACTAGGCTTTAATCCTCGTGAAGCACAGTCACTTGGGTTCATATATGTCGATACATGTCCCCATTGTTCATAATCTGTCATGGTCAATATCTCCGACACTCTATTACTAACAAACGTTGTCCATCTGCAAGCTGGTCCTTTGAGCCAAGCTAAGACTACGGTGGAATCAGTCCAGGCGTAGCGGTTTTCTTTTGGGATACCCATAACTTCCGCAACTTCAGTCAATAGTTTAGTTGCTAGAGCTGCTCCAGATAGTTCCAATCGGGGAACTGACATTTCTTTCTCGATGGGGGCAACTTTTGTTTTGGCTGACAATAAATTAACAGAAACATGATTGTTATTATCAATCACTCGAAGATATACACTGCCGGCATAAGCTGACATTGACGCATCAGAAAATGCGTGTAGCTCTGACTTAAATCCTGGTGAGAAATTTAACCATCTTGGTATGCAAATATTTTTGACATGTTCCAGATCTTCTCTAAATCTGATCCATTCTGTTGACAAATCTTCGTCCAAATCATCGTCCCACTCTAATCCTGACTTCCATAGCTTTTGTATAAACAATTTTCCCACTACAACGATAGGCTGAATCCATCCGACTGGATCGTATAATCTCGCTATGTCAGACAGCACCTGTCGTTTGGTAAACTTCCCTTTGACTTCGGGTAAGTTTATTGAATATTCAAAATTGTCTGTTTCTTTGTTCCAACATATTCCTAGAACTTTTCCTTTCTTATCTTGTTGTATCACTACGGAATTGTTCGTACGATGTTTGTTTTTGTCAATGTAGTTTAATAGATTTTCATTGTTACTGCTCCATTTTTGAAGTTCGAAACCTCCAGCACTCATCAATTTGTTCATCTCTTCGTATATTTGTATAGCTTCAACTTCCGAATTACATCCCGTCATCAAATCGTCCATATAGTAATCATTCTTCGTTATCTCTGCAGCGATCGGATACTTTGTTTGTTCATCATCAGCTAACCTTTGTAAAGACTTAACTGCAAGGTAAGGCGCACACGCCGTTCCGAAAGTTAAGGTCAACAGATTGAAATGCTGAATTTCGTCATCCGGATTTGCTCGCCACAAGATCCTTTGATAATTTGTATCTTCATCAGCTACTCGTACTTGACGGTACATCTTGACTAAGTCAGCTATGATGCATATCTTATGAGTCCGCCATCGCATGAGCAAATGTCTTAGATCTTGTTGGAGTTTAGGACCTACTAGAAGATTGTCGTTCAAAGAAACATTGTTGACTCCTTTGCATGAAGCATCAAAAACGACTCGTACTTTGGTTGTAAGTTTATCTTCTCGAACGACTGCATGGTGCGGAAGATAAACAGCAGTAGGATTATCAATGTCTTTCTTATCTACTGGTTTCATATGGCCTAATTTCTTGTATTCTTCTATTACATTTCGGTAGTCTTCGTATAAACTAGGTTTCTTTTCGAGCTTTCTTTCTAAATAATTTAGTCTCTTCTCTGCGATTTTTCTATGTTCGCCATATTGGCATTCTGGATCTTCACTTTTAAACGGCAATCTTACTATGTATCTTCCATCCTCTGCTTTTACTGTTGTCGCTTCAAATATTTCTTCACACTTCTGCTCATCGCTTGTCATCTTTTTCTTAATTGAAGGAGGTTCGTTTTCGACTTCCCAAAATCGTTTTAATAAATCGTCTATTCTTGTCTGAATGTGTAAACTAATCACATTTGTTGGTGTACATTCTTCCGACATTCTACCTGATATGATCCAGCCAAGGATTGTATTTTGTGCCACTAGATGTCCTTGAGGATGCTTCACCACTCCATTGAGTAGAATGTTGCTATAAACTTCTGCTCCAAGCAAAATGTCGATCTTGCCTGGGGTTGTGTATGTTGGGTCTGCTAATTGGATCTCTTCTAAAGGAACCCACATTGGAGAGAGTATCTCTCTGCTCGGAATTGTTGACGGTAGTGCACTCAATACGTATGCTTTATTTATTTATTTATTTATTTATTTATTTATTTACAATTTCTCAAAAATTTACAGTTAAAAACCAAAACATTTTTGAGACATTTTACAGTACACTTATGGATTATTGCTAAAATAGTCTATACTACATTGGAGCAGAACTCTTAAATTGGAGAAAAACATATCGACATCAGGATAATTTTGAATAAGCCCATTGATCAGAGTGAGTGCGTGGTGCGAGGGCGCGTAGCGTGAGGTGTCTGTCTGCGGGGAAACGAGTGGCGCGAACAGCGGCGGGTGGCGGGCGCGCCGGCCGCGAAGAGCGCGCGCGCGCGCCTCGCGGCTCGGCACGTTCAACGCGCACTAGGGTTGTCTATTTTGTTATTTAGTAACTGGTAATAGTGAAGAATGAGTGCACACTTCCGCCGTAGCTCGAGCGTGTTCATCCCCACCATCCCGGAAACAAACAGAGAAGGGTAAGACCATGTAGGGTAATACCCATACAATTTTTTGTATAAGTATCGTGCAAACTTTCTTTGCACACGTTCAAGCAACAACGTATATTTTTCTTCATGCGGGTCCCAAATAAGCGAGTTAAATTCTAATTTGCTGCGTACTAAAGCGCAGAAAAGAGTCATATACGTATGCTTGTCTTGGAACCTGGCCGATTGTCGCATTACAAATCCTAGAGATTGATAAGCGCGTTTGCACAACTGTGTAATGTGACTGTTGAAGGTCAGTTTCGAATCGATCGTAAGACCCAAATCCCGTATGTCTGAGACGCGCTCCAGCGCAACTCCCGATATATTGTAGTCGTGAACGAGTGGCGAGTGGGACCTTGTCAGAGTAATCGTTTTGCATTTAGATATGTTAAACTCTAACTGGTTCCGCCCACTCCACTCCACAACACTATCAATGTCGCGCTGCAGCGCCTCACAGTCGGCGGGCGTATCTACACCTAAGAATAACTTCAAGTCATCCGCAAACATCAGACACTTAGCCGTTCTGACAGCGTGCGGCAGATCATTAATCATGATCGAGAATTGGGTTGGCCCCATGGTACTCCCCTGGCTCACCCCTGAGAGAGTGAAATACAGGCGGGATGTGTGCCCAAGGTGGTAGACATATTGCACTCTATCGGAAAAGTAACTACTGAAAAGTTTGACGAGACTAGTATCGAACCCAATCTCGACAAACTTCTGCAAAAGGATATCATTGTGTACCCGATCAAAAGCTTTTTTAATATCAAAGTACGCCGCATCTACTTGCTTATTCTGGTCCATTTTGGTGGTCGCATAATCCACGAAGTTAATGAGATTGGTCGTGGTAGACTTTCCAGCGCGAAAACCATGCTGGCTTTCGTTCAGAAGCGGGCGAATTTGCAAGGAGATGTGGCGATTTAAAATTGCTTCAAAGACTTTACCGAACGCCGAGAGAACGGCTATGGGCCTATAGTTCTCGATTTTTGACTTGACGTCACTCTTAGGTATAGGTGTAACTCGAGACATTTTCCACTGCGCTGGATACACCGAAGTTCGCAAGGATAAGTTGTATATGTGAAGGAGAGGTATTTTAAAAGCACGCATACAGTCCTTTACTATAAAAGGCGGTATTCCGTCCGGACCGGTAGAAGAATGAGGCTTTAGGCGCTTAACCGCATAATATAGGTCAGACGGACTTATGTGATCTAACGTTATGTGCGGAGAGTGATGGGAATTAGTGGCAGCATTTCGCTCAGCAGTCTCGACGGATAAGGTAGGCGGTTCACTCAGAAACACGGATTCGAAATATTCTGCAAATGCATTCACAGCATCTTGGCCCGTGACCAACTCACCCTTGTATTCAAATTCATCACAGGTGTTTCTGCTGACCTGCTGGTCTTTTACGAATTTCCAAAAACTTTTCGGATCTTTTGAAATAGAGAGCTCAGTTTTCCTGATGTACAACCTGTGGGCTTCCCTAATTAATTGCTTCGCGCGTTGCCTATAAAATTTAAATAATTCAAAATTAAATTCTGTATTAAATTCTCGAAATTTTTTAAGTGAAAATATTTGTATTTTAAATTTGTAATTATTTCTGCAGTGAACCAAACCGGATATTGAACGTTATGGGTTATTTGCCTATTTTTTAACGGAACATATTTATTTATTGTTAAATGAATTTTATCATAAAACATGTTTACGGCACTGTCGACATCCTCGTTCGAGGTAATATCGTCCCAGTCAATACTTTCAAATGAGGCATAAAGAGAGTGAAAATCTGCCTTGCGGAAATTCCACTCAAGTACCACATTATCAGGGCGTGCGGGCGGGGGCGGGGTCACGCGTGACGGCCGGCGGTGCGGCCGCGGGATGCGCAGGCGCACCTCGAGCGCGGGATGGTACGCATCCTCCGGCTCCACTAATTTTACATCGCCACACACACTCACACACTCCTCTCCGAGATTACTCATAACCAAATCTAAAATCGTATTATATGTGTTAGGTATGGTATTGTATTGCTTAAGCTTACAATATGAAAGTAAATAATTAAATTGTAAACTAATGTTCTGACTACAAGAATTCATATTAAAGTCGCCCAGTATTAGAGCATCTAATTTGGAGTATTTAGCCATTACGTTTTCTAACACTGAAAAAACCTTCATATATACAACGTCAGCAGAATTCGGCGGCACATAAACTACGCAACACAAAATTTCTTTGTACTTTAAGGTAACTATAGCCATAACTATTTCGAGATCTGGAGTGTAGCCGTCGATGTCCGTCACCTGCCGCATCCTGTAGTGGTCCCGGAGCGCAAGCAGCACGCCTCCCCAGCCCGCGTCGGCCGCGCGGTCGCGCCGCAACACCTTATATCCCGTGGGCATGAATTCGGCATCATTGACGCTACTCAGCAAAAAAGTTTCAGTAAATGCGATCATATCAGGTACCTCATTTAGCAACGCTTCCTTACATTTATCTAACTTCGTACGTAGACCTCTAACGTTCTGATATATCAATTTAAATGATTTAAATTTAACTTTCTTATTCATTTTGCTGCAGTGAGTTTCGAAATCCATTACGCCAAGGTTTTATGTATACATCTGTAGCCCAGTACTCAGGTGACATGTATTTGTTTACATTTTTTGTAGGGACACATAATTTAAACGACGCATAGTCTCCTCGCGGTTTCAAAGTCTCAACTAGGCACTTGTCTTCTGAGCAAATGGTTTTCAGGTGTTCGGTCACTTGTTCGGCCGTGGTTCCTGACTTTAAATAATATAAATGCAAATATGATTTACGATCGGCAGCCTGCAGTGTGGTCGTTCCCGGGGCAGCGGTGCCGCAGGTCGCGTTTGTGATTGGACGACGCGATCTCCGCGTCTTTACCTCGTTCCAGCCAGCACCGTTATCGTTCACTACTGTAGCGTCGGTCAAATTCAATTCAGATGTTATGATATCGCTATTAAATTGCAGCGTAGTAGGTGTAGTAGGAACGCTCGGCGCAGAAACTACGATACACGACGACGTTCCCGTAGATGCAGCGGTCGTAGTAGAGGAAGTCGCTTGACCAGTTGCGAGATCGAGCGGGGATATAGCCTTTCTCGCTCTCACCGGACGAGCAAGCGATACAATCGCCGACTTTGCACGAGTGCCCGCCTCGCGGACGGGTCGCTGAGTCATTTGTGGTGGGATCGACGACGTCTGCCTACCCTCAGATGCATTTAAAATTGGTATCTTCGCGTTCGTTGCCAATTTCTTTATCAAAACATATTGTTCACTAACAAGCGTTTTCAATGTTTTTATTTCATCTTGCAGGGTCAACACAGTTTTCAGTAACTCCCGAACCACACTATCGGTACTTTCTAACGACATTACTAATTATTTACTACAAAAAACTCGGAGCAAAACAAATAGCGTCTGACTAACACGAGCGCTGCCTCACGATTCCTATCTTTAACTTCAATTGAATTATTAGGGTTGTGATTTGATTCCACGTTCAATGAAACCATGTGCTTGATTCTTGTATGTCCGTCCCCTAAGCCTGACACCCAACCACTAATTGGTATACGTTTCAGACCTAACAGTTGTACGGTTGATTCGGTTACAAAAGAGGCTTGCGAGCCCTGATCTAATAAAGCCCTAATAACGAATTTGTTACCGCTCCTAGACTTCGCCTTAATCACTGCCGTTGCCAGCAAAACATTGTAGCTTTGATGTCGCTCGTTCTTCAAAAAATTCGCTACGATGTGTGTGTCTGAGGGGGTTGTTATAACTATAGCTTTTTCCTTTGCTATAGGTTGTTGAGCACGTTCCGTCGTCATTGTGTTTGAGTTTGTGTTCGGTGTTATCGTGTTAGAAGTAGCGCCTTCTTGGTCCTTGATAAAATGTAAAAGTGTGTGATGTCTCCTACCACACTTCCTGCAATTAGTTGTCTGTCTACAATTCTTGATTGAATGGGCTGATCCAAGACAGTTGAAGCAAAGTCTATTGCTCTGAACAAAATTATATCTGTCTTGAACCGATTTGATTCCAAATTGTTTACAATGGCATATATGATGAGAACCATTACAGCATGGGCATGTCGTACTATTATTCTTCTTCTCTTCTTGCACAGTTGCATTAAAAGACTTTGTTTTTACTGTTTGTTTCGTAGCCTGTGATACATTTCTGTTGGTTGTCTTACTACTTTCGATCATCTCTAAGCTTCTGAATCTCGATTCCATAAAATCTATAAGTTGAGTCCACGTGGGCAGTTCATCAGACATCACACTTATCTGGTACTCCCATTGTTTGCGAGACTCTTGATCCAGCTTTGATACAACCATATACACTATAATTGCATCCCATGACTCCGTCCTGATTCCAATATTATCTAGACTTTTTAAGCACGACGAAGTAGTGTCTAACAAGTTCTTCAATGCAGTAGAAGACTCGATCTGTATAGGCTTCAAAGAAAATAATATTTGCATAATACTGTTGCAGTTGTATTTCTTATTGTTGTATCTTTTTAACAGCTGTTCCCATGCCTCAGTGTAATTTGCATCAGTTGTGGTAAAGTTACGTATCAGTAGCTCCGGCTCTCCAGACAAACAACTTTTCAAATAATGAAGCTTTTGTACTGATGGTAGGCTGGCGTTCTTATGTATAACTGACGAAAACATATCGTAAAAGGTTTGCCATTCATTGTATTTTCCACTAAAAGTGGGTAGTTCAATTCGAGGTAGCTTAACAACTTCATTGCAGTCAGATTTGGATGAGATTGTCTTCTTTGTTGTATGAGTTTCCACGGTAAGAAAAGTCTGGTATACTTCTTTCAATAAAGTTTTATATGACAAATATTGTTCTTGAAACTGATCATAAATATCGCTTCTGAAATACTCCTCTTTATCTCTTTGCTCCTTCGTTGTATCTGTCATAATTTCCTTATGTCCTGTTCTAAAATCTGTCCATAATTCTTCTACCGCTTCTAATCTTGTTTCTATCAGTGGCTTTTTAATTTTATCTTTCGCTGTTTTTCGAAAGTTACGTTCTGCTTTAATCAATCTTTCATATAAATCTAGTTGAGGTGCAACAAGCTTCAACATTGACTCCATTTTGAAGTATAATTTTAGTATAATAGTTTACTCCTTGGATAATTTTAACTACACATAATATGATAGGCACACAGCAGCAAAGTCTATGAAGAACACAAAGTTATTCAAAGTCCCGTGTAGCAAAAGTATTTTAAAGTTATTAAATCACCACACGAAAATATGCATAGAAGTTCATTCACCAAATAAATTAACCAATGTTCATATTATGTATAAGTTTCGGAAATTGTCTATGTTAATAAAGAGTACAACTGAAAATATCACAAGTCCTGTGTAGTATAAAATTGAACGTATTTTTTCCAAGTCCACTATTCAGTAAAATAAACTAAGTCGATGGAAACTTCACTCGAAATTTTCTAAGTTAATGAGAATTTAACTCGGAATTTGCTAAGTCCAGTATAGAGTAAAATAAACTAAGTTAATGGAAAGTTCAATCTGGATTTGCTAAGTGTCAGAAATCCGTAAAAATTTTACAAGTCCGAGAATCACTGATTTTATTCCAAGTCTTTTCACTTTACTCACGGTTTACCAAGGTCCATAACACTGTAATCCAAACACGTGACTAATTCACTTCACTTCACTTCCCGAAGGTTTCGGCACCAATATGTTCGCGCTACTCATTTATTCAATACCAACATTAAATCTTAGGAAATATTTGTGCGTGAAGTGCTTGCGTGTGCTAAAGTGTAGCTAGCGCCATCTAGTGACAAATTGAAACATTTCGCAAACACATACAAAAATTCAAAATATGAAATTAAACCATCTGGTAGTAGTACCTTAGTTTGAGGTGTGTGAGTGTATCAGTGTCAAAATTAAAGAAATTCGACTGGCGTAACATTGTAAATTATATAAATACAGTTCAGAATATTTTCTCTTACTCATTTAATCATGTAGCAACGCTTTTTACCGACGACGACGTCAACGCAATAAACGCAAGCCAGCTTGCTTTGTTGCTGAATACTGCCTCTTATACTTCTTTCTTTTATCTTGGACGGGCAACACTGAGCTTTTTCTGCTAATTAAAAAATTAAATACAAACATTTTCAAACGATAGATTTCATAATATGAGTTTTTGATGCAGTAATAGGTATGCGTTTGACCCCCAACTCACCTGATGTTAAGCGACGCAGCGGTCCACGATGGAGCGCACTTATCTAGAATATCCCCTATTATATCTATCGGAAGTAGTCCTAATCAGGAAGTATGTTCGTCAATTTAGCAGTCTACGCGATAAAAGTGGAATTAAAGCGTTTCGTTCGTGTTATTGGAATATACACCACGAAACGGTGATAATTGTTTGTATTTCTAACTGTCCGATAGTAAAAAGGTGTAAAGGGGAATTAGATGATGCAGATTCGAAGCACAATCTCCAAAATGAATTCGATAAGCTAGCAACTTGATAAGTGATGAAATCTTGCGTTATCTCTTATTCTATAACAGGCAAGAGTAAACAAACCACTTACGAGTTTTAATGGTTAAAGCTTACCTACCTCAAGGTAAAGTTGAAAGTACCTACTTGTTTTTAGAATTTTGTGCTAATTTAAAAAGAATGTTATCAATTCGACAATATTACATATATTGTCAAAATTGCACAGCTTTTGTATACGTCACTTTTTACCAGTTTCTGTGTGCCATATTTCATTGTGATGTATATACAAATATACATGTTCGTCAACGTATTACGCAGAAAGTAGTAGTCATAACTCTTTTTTATTGAATTAAATATCTCTCAACTTAGGAAACAATGTAATTTTTTCAAAATCGGTGCAGTAGTTTTAAAGATGGACTATTTTAATTTTAAAATAAGAACGTTTCAAAGACGCTATTCAAACTACTGGGCGTATTTGAACGAAAATCTGTAGGTTTATCACTCATAATATATAAAGGATTTGGCATACTTTATAACTCAATAATTAGGCGTTACAATAGTAGTGAAGTGTGTTTGAAAATTAAACGAACTTACCTAATGAAATTTGGTGAATAAATTGTTTACTTTCAAGAAAAACGAGTAAATACCATTATAAAATGAATAAATAAATATAAATCAATCTAATTAACTGAAAAGGGAGAAATAATACGAAAAAATTAAATCAAAACTGGGCATCCACCTGTACGGTCCATCAACTATTTTTAGGGTTCCGTACCCAAAATTAATATAAAATTAATATTTAATACAAAAAACATGTTTTTTTGGCCGTTTTTATATATAATGGTACGGAACCCTTCGTGCGCGAGTCCGACTCGCACTTTCCCGGTTTTTTGAGGTTAGGTTTGGGGACCGCGCGACTACACATTATTAACGGTAAAAAAGTAACTTTTAATAAATTTTATAATTAGAATCAGTGGTAACAGCTCTGTGAATTTCGGCCCTTCCTCAAAATTGTCTTGTAGTCCTAAATTAATTTGTGAATTGCCCGAGGCGTATAACAATGTACATGTTAAAAACACAAGGTAAACTCCTCAGAATTATATAACAACAATATAACCACGAATCATAGCTGCTTGTTTGCGTATACTTTAGCGGGAAAGAGACAGTTATATGATACGTCCCTATCATTTTCATCTCAGCGACAAGATGTCCACTGATATGGAATAGCCTAAAAAATGGTTGTCTGTAAAGTCGGTTTACGGACGATAATTTTACATGATAACGATGCGTCACAAGCCGAACGCTTAGGCCGATCGTGTCTCTCTATCGCTTGTTCCGCGCTCTCGCTTGCACGCTCGGCTCAGGCGGAACGTGACACTTTTTCGAGCGTGCAGCTGGCGTTCATTGATTTATAACGTTCGCGTCAAAATATTATTTTTGAAAGCCGGTTGAAAGCGGCTTGCATTCAGGGACTCTCTGCCACTTGTATAAGGTAATTATCCACCTTGTGACTGGTCTTACGCTGCGCTTGCTGGTGTGAGTGGTCTCCGTTCGAGATATCTACAAAAAAAACGCTTATAACATGTGTATACAAATATATAATAATGTACCTAATGATATTAAAATTTTAAATGTAAATAGATTTAAAAAATGTTTGACGGAATGGCTTCTTAGCCATTGTTTTTATAGTAGGTACCTATTAAGGAATATTTTGATTATACTAGTATCTACAGATAATAGACTTAATTCTCATAATATAATATAATTAAATAAAATATTTGCACGTCTGCTTGCAGACTGAATACAATGTCTTAAATATAATAATAAGAACTCTTTGTATAATTATGTATTCTAGCAAATAAATGACTTGATTTGATTTGAGAACTTTTGTTGTTTGTTGTGTTGTATTTCAGAACCCCGACATATAAAAACTGTCAAAGTAGTTTATAATTGATCCTAAATTTAGGAATATTTTTTGAAGTCAAAACTTATTTAGCGGCATTGGGCATTTTTGGTATGGGTAAAAAAAAAAAAACTCGCGTCAGGTGTCACGTGATCTGATCGAAAATTCGTAAGAGGGACGGATTATAGTGAGCAAAAACCTATTCTTACGTTTTGCATTTAAAGTTCATTATTGTATGTTATAGAACTAACTTTATTGTATGAAGTGTTCATACAATAAAGTTAGTTCTATAACAACCTACGAGATGGCGCTGTATACTCTTAAAACACGCTAACGCTTCGCGTACAGCGATGACAGGGTTGTTTGTAAAATACAATATCTTTGGTCAAATCCTTCACGAGTGAGTCTTGTTGCTGTTTTATTTTTTAGTTTTCACTTCTGGCGGCACTCCTGGAGTGCAACCCGTTTTATTTTATTTGATAGGATATCTTCGGATTGCTCCTGGGACTTTTATCAATATCGGTTCGGTAGTTTGGTTTTTAAGGTAAAATAACTTGAAAAAATATGATATCTAAGTAAACAAAAAAAAATCGTAGCTATGTATTTCGAAGCTCTTTTCTTTCTTTCAGTTTTTAAAACTGCTTAAAATAATTATTTGAAATACTTAGAGTAAAAAGTGAAATCGGATGAATCTATTTGTATGCGTCCCACATTGCCATCAAATCTTAAACAAGTATAAGTTTAGAAAACTCTAAAACCCCCGACAAAAAAAAATGGCTAAACCAATTTTGATGAAACATAGTTAAGAATACTCTCAAAACTCTTTTAAAAAACTAGAAAAATCAAACACACAGATACACACGTCAAACTTATAACACCTCTCTTTGGGTCGGGGGTTAAAAAAGACTGAAATTAAGAAACTTTACAAAAAAAATGTTAAAAATCTAAATAAAGAAATGTAGAATCGCGAAAGGTAAAAATCGTGTTTTCGTCTAAATCCCCAAGGTATCAACACATCTCATTTCCTCACTGATTCATCTGCTAGAATAACCAAAACCGTCCTATCAGGGTCTTCAATCTGACGATAATATCTTAAAGTTAGCCCCTGAAAGACCCGAGGATGACTTGGCGATTTCCACGCCACATATTTCGGGCACGGTCCGCAGGAAAGATTGAGATAACATTGTGGAAATTATAATAGAAATAACATTTTGTGCTATTATTGAATGTTTCTTTTGTTATCGTGACGTTTAATCTTCTTTTTTTATAGGAGAGTATTGCGGTTGACAGCGTTGATGCATGTTAAGTGACCGTTGCGACCAACACACATTAGTTAGTAAATTAATAGTCATCATCATCATCTTAGCCACAAGAAGTTTACTGCAGGACATAGGCCTCTCCTCCATGTATTTCCAAAAAGACCATTTGGAAGCGGCCTGCATTCAGAGTCTTAATACGAGGTGCTATGTCGTTGACTTTAGTACGTCTACGGATCTCTATATTTCTGATTCATCTCGCAGAGATACTCCGAGCATAGCCCTCTCATATCCTACTCAAAGTATACGGTTTATTGCAAAATATATTTTATAAATCCTATCCTAATCCTAACTAATACTATAAAAACGAAAGTGACTGTCTGTCGTCTGTCTGTCTGTCTGTTTGTTACTTTGTTATACTTCTCGGCTTAACGGCTGAACCAATCGTTATGGAATTTAGCAAAGAAATTCTTTAGGGCCTTGGGAAGGACACATACTTGTGCTAACTTCTAGGATTTCGGAACCATTCGTGCGCGAGTCCGACTCGCACTTGCCCGGTTTTTTGAGGTTATATGATAGATCGTGCGACTACACATCAGGCGAATTAACGGTAAAAAAGTAACTTTTAATAAATTGTATAATTAGAATCAGTGGTAATAGCTCTGTGAATTTCGACTAGATATTTGTAAAAATGAAGTTGACATCAAAAATAGCCATCCTTGTTCGAATTAAAGGACAAGGTGTCAAGAACCAGCCGTAAATTACACTTAACAATCATTCCGAGTGTTTACAAAAATCGCAGAATATTACGTGTGCTATCTTTGAAACGGCCAACATTACATGAACTCAGATTAATAAATGGATTGTGAGAAGCTTCACTGAAAACTGATACAGAGGGGTCTCGGTGAACTGGTCAAATTTTGTCAGCCTGACCCTTGTCTCATATGAAATTACAAGTAGTTTCAGTTGTATACTTTTAGTTATAGAGCGTTCAAACAAGATTTTTGGTTCTAATTTTGTCAATGAAATTGTAGAGGGGAATTATTCTAGGCCCTTTGTGGAAATGTTTGATATTTGACATGCTTATTTTAGAATCTGTAATTTTCATTTCAAGGAGGAAGGAATAGAGAAAGTGTTATAACCTGGGTGTCTTCAAATCACGAGTAGGTATAGGAATAGTTCAAATCACGAGTGAATAGGTTTTTTCTAGGCAAACTCGATCCTTCGTGGGCCGCAGCATCGTCTAACATCAGGCGAGATGGCGAGCAAGCAAGCATGTCAATCATTCATTGTCTTGCCCTTTTCCCACTAGGTGGGGTCGGCACAGCACGTTTCCTTTCACCACCTCTATCACATGTCTTCTCTACACTTACACTTTTCGCACGCATATCACACAGGCCATCCACATTTTCCCATCGATACCTCAGTACTCCCATGTAACATATATTATGAACACAGAAAACAGAACTAATTAGCAAAAGGTACTATAAATCTATGAATATTTGTAATTTCACATATTTTGTATACAGTAGAAATTGCCTAAAATGGTAAGCGTTCACTTATGTACTTAAAATATGTAGTTTAGCCGGGAAAATGTAAAAAACATACAGACTGATAGAGTTACTTTTGCTTGATTAAAAGTAATTAGGAATAGCTCTTTCACCCGTGCAGCGATCAAAAACGGTGATGACGATGATGATGTAACTCTCTGTCTGTCTCCAGGATCTTAGCTATGTTTGGTTTGTGGTACCTTTTCACAATAAACAGGTTCAGTTTTATCGTGAAAAGGTAAAATGCATCAGGTTATGTTTTATAATCAAAAATCCCTCAAATGTTTAGTTTTTCCTCCGGATTCTATATAAAAATTCAACCGTTATAAAGTGATCCAATTCAGAAGCAACCCGTCAACACGTTTGCAGGCAAACTCCCGCAGCAACTCCTCACTACTCGCTTGTAAAAACTTTACTCGTACTCTTGGATTTATAGGTATTAGTCTGCCGACGCTGTTAAATGTTTTGAATGTGGACGTGTACGTAGAAAAGTAAAAGCAGATTTGTATCTCGAATTCTCTCGAGAAAAAATATTTTTCTTGAATCTTGAGCGAAACTGAAACTTTAACGTCCACAAGAATTCCACTGCTGGACTTAGGCCTCCCCCATAGATTTATAAAAACCTATTGGAAGTAACAACATATTTTACTGGCCTTGTGGCTCAGTTGGTAGTGTGTTTACGTCTACCTGCTGAACTGAAAGGTCGTGGGTTCAATCCCCACCCAGGGCAAACATTTGTGTGATGAGCATGGATGTTTGTTCTGTGTCTGGGTGTTTCTATGTATCATATGTATATATTTACAAAAAAAAGTATATATGTTTCCTATCAGCCATCTAGTTCCATAGTACAAGCTTTGCTTAGTTTGGGCTAGATGGTGTTGTGTGAAATGTCCACAAATATTTATTTATTTATTAACTTGCACCCGGTCTTTTCCTCCCACTTGTATGAGGTCCTCAGCTTTCTTAATGTATTTATTTATTTATTATATTTTAAATATATTCAGTCGATAAAAAACTTTAAGAAAATTGAATTGTTTCAAATAGGTATAGCGAATTGCCCAGTCTTCGATTACATCCAAGTTGTATGTAACCTTGCGAGCACAGATTTTGTACAAGTTTTGTTGCAAAAGGTCTACTACTATTATTCGAAATTCTTATTCTAAATTAAATATCGAATGTATCAGCCAAATATTATCAAAATCCGCAAAGAATATCCGCATACAAATGTCCTCAAACCAACCGAGATTTTACTACCTTTTGACTCGACAACCTTACCGGCTTTCAAAAAGGAGATCTCGGAAATCTCGACGACGAAAATATATATTTAATAAAATTGTAAAACCGGCATACTAAGTATCGTTATACGACCTGTACTGTACGCGAATACAGCAAACACCCGGACACGCGAAAGAAAATTTTGGCAATTGATGGTCAACTTTTGTTCGCTTCGCTCGTCGCTCATGAATCAGTCCTACTGCTATTTGTACTCTATGGCGAGTGTGGTTAAGGTTGGCACATTTTACGAGCTCAGTGGGCCCTCAAAGTGGGCTCTCGTCCGGACTCTCAGTTCACGACTTCATATTGAAATGGCAGTAAATGTTGTAACGTTGTTTACTACTTTTCCGTGCTTACACACTGTTTTATTCTTGGAAATTGGTCGTAGCTCTGATCTCAGGCTGTTTTTTATAGTGGTGGTCAAATTCTGCATTGAATTTGGAGGGTAAAAAGGATAGAAGATTCATTTTTGACGTCGGAAATCTTTGAAAAGTACTAAACCTGAGCGACCGAGCTCCGCTCCGATGTTTTATGAATTGTTCATACATGAATTGTTTTTAAATGAATTGTTTATATATTTTTACGATTGAAAATACGGGCTAACCTGGGTTCACTAACTGTTTGAAACTTTAAATGAAAGCTAGATCGATTTATCGTCCCCGAATCTACCTGCATACCAAATTTCATTTAAAAAAAAACCGAGATCCATAATATATGTATATAATAAGGATCTCGGAAATATATATATTATATGTATATAATAATATATACAAGAATAATTCACGTTACATAATTATATTATATAGAAACAGCCGAAATGTTAACCTCTTTATTTTTGAAGCCGGTAAAAATAGATGAATATGACACATTTATAAAGGTTCCCTGTATTAGGCAACTCCAAAACTCAAATTATTATTATTTAAAACTTATTTATTGCTTACGTGAATTCATAGGCGAACTTACTTGAGCTTTTAAAACAGAAGGTAACAGAAGGTTAAACCAGGAACAATATCCTGAATCGAAAATATACCAATATTTAAGCATTCTTCTGTCGCAAAAATGTATCGACATTTCATCGACATACAAAATTGCCAGTCGTAGAGATAAGAAGAACTAGCTCTCAAGTTATATTGTACGTCGTTAGCTGAAATTCGAAATTCCCGAATAGAGTTGGCGTTTTGCCAGTCAAGGATATACCTATTTTGGTTACTTACCACAATATTACAGGCTAATACGGATGTTTTCTTTTGCCGACAGCTAAAAAATATTGTGCTAAAGTTGAATAGACAATGAGAAAAAAAAACAATGCAATTAAAATTGAGAAGGATAAAAATCCGTAATTGGGGTTCCGTACCTCAAAAGGAAAACACGGAACCCTTATAGGATCACTTTGTTGTCCGTCCGTCTGTCAAGACATGTATCTCGGGAACGCGTGAAGGTATCGAATTGAAATTAAAATTATATAGGTACGCAGTCACTTCTAGGCAGAAGTGAAACATAAAAAATAAAATAGCAAAAAGACTGACTCGTGAAGGATTTGAACCTCCGTCCTCCGATTGACATATTGAAATTTATATCGGTGTTCTAACCTATTGAGCTAACGAGTCTTACGTGAATGTGTCGAAAATAAGCATTCGGTGCAACGAAATGACGTCATGCGAGAAGGACAAACTTGTACATACAATAATGAACTTTAAAAGCAGAACGTTACAATAGGTTTCTGACTGTTCGTCTTACGATCTAACGATCTGACGCGAGTTTAACATATTTTACCCATCCCAAAAATGCACAACGCTGCTAAAGTAGTTTTCACTTCAAAAATATAATTTCTCCCTTTTATCTATTAGTTTGTACGGAACCCTCGGTGAGTTTCACTCGCACTTGTCCGGTTTTTTTTAATATTTCTCCTATCTAAATTACTTAATTCATTTCTCACTTTTCTAATATCCCAAACCATAATTTTATACAAAAATATTGTGATGTGCGAGAGAGATAGCTGCATGCGTTGAACTCCACCACAAAATTCCTGTCATGTATCTAAGAAAATAAATTAATAATTAAACTCCTTCTTTTTAGATTCGGTTAAAATATTTTAGGCGGAGACTCCATTATAAATATAACATTTCCGACGTGACTTCTGCGCGTCGCTTCTAGTACGCGTCTTATTTGAACATGTTTATTTTCAATTTCATACAACCACCTTAAGCTTCAAAGAATTTCAAACTTTACGCCAGTGAATTTAAGTTACGTTTTTCAAATATAGCCAATAACAGTTTCGGCCGAAGGAGTTTTAGTGAAATGTAATCTTGGGAACTATCGACTTCGACGATGGAAGTCGAGGAGCTGTGTCATTCGAAGAATTTGTTAGCGACTGCTAGCTAGAAACGAATTAAGAGTCAATGTGGCCTCCTTTGTACGATTTAGCACTGGCCACGTTATTAAAAAATTAAAAATCAAAATTATTAGGTTCTAGATTCTTCTTTGTTGATTTATGTGTTGTTTTTATATATACTTCAATTATCATTCATTATCGTACATTTTATTATATTTCTTTATGCCCAATGTTAATCTTTTATTTAATGGAAGAAGGCTAATGCCTTAAGAGTATAGTTTTACAATGAAGTAATTCAGATCTAAATCCTTGTGAGACAGGTAATGCTCCAGGATTTGCGCAGACAACCCTGTATATCCTGTATATTTAGGAAGCCCATCACTGAATCACTTGAAATTTAATTGCCTGAAATAGGTCTCATCGTGGTAGCCTATGAGGTAAGAGGTTTGGAGTGTGCTCCCGTACTACTAGTCTAAAACAAAAATCATCATCATCTCAGCCACAAGAAGTCCACTGCTGGACATAGGCCTCCCCCATGGGTTTCCAGAAAGACCGGTTGGAAACAACCTGCATCTTCAAGCACCCAGGGTCTTCCTGCCACTTGTATGATATCTTCTGTCCACCTTGTGGCTGGTCTTCCTACGCTGCGCTTGCCGGTGCGTGGTCTCCATTCGAGAACTTTTCGGACCCATCGGCCATCAGTTATACGTGCTATGTGCCCTGCCCACTGCCACTTCAACTTGCTAATCCGCTGTGCTATGTGACTTTTGTACGTCTACGGATCTCTTCGTTTCAAAAATAATTAAACAAATTTTCATCATCAGTATCTCAACTATAAGAAGTTCACAGCTGGACATAGATGGATAGATGCATTTTTGGAAGCAATTTTTGCTTTTTAATAAATCAAAACGCAATCAAGATAACTGCGTAATTTGAAAAACACTGGCGTTTTCTACATAAAATATTTGTCATTAAGTACTGTTTTTCAAAGCAATCTAATAAGTGATTCTACGAATAATACGAGCCTAGTTTTAGCCTAACTTTCATCGTATTCCACGTATTTCATCTTCAATCAGAATGTGATTGGGAAGTTGTTCTGGGAAATTTTACCGTAAAAATTATATGGAATTTGATGTATAAGTTTTGTCAGTAAAGAAAAACAGGAAATTTTGATTTTGCTTATTACAAATGTTGTTTACTTAATGGTATATAAATTGGTGATTTTATTTTGCTCTCATTTCATCATATCTATATCTTCTATACCTATAATAAAACTGTAACGAAGTCGTGTCTGTACATTGAAGATAAAATTAAGAAAAAAAATTTTTTTGAGTATATGAAAGCAGTAGAATCTAAAAATATAGTTTTTGAAATTTTTGTCTGTCTGTCTGTCTGTCTATTTGTATGTCCGCTATAGGCTCTTAAAGTACTGAGTATTTTGACATGCTGTTATATAAAACGCGTTCTCTAAGGTTCTGTGGAGGTCATAGGCTTTGTTTCATCAAAATCGGTTTAGAAATAGCAGAGTTATTCCAATAAATAACTTCGAAAGAATTATAAATAAGCAATCTGCTGTGTCCGCGCGCGAGGCGAGCTCCGAGGAATCGGTGGCTGAGGAAGCGGGCGGGTGTGCGCCGCGCCCGACCGTCGCTTCATCTCACTCTAGCTCGTTACGTCTACATACAGTAGTTCGACAAAAAAATAAGAGATGGCTTAAAACGCGCAAACGAGATACTCCAGAATTTAGTAATAGTTCTACGACTATTTTAACCGAATTCAAAAAGGAGGTTATCAATTAATTCGATCTGTAGGTTTGTAATATTGTCAGAACTGCACAGTTTTTGTATAAGTTAGTCTATACCAGCTGCTGAATATGTGTGCCAAATTTAATAAGTATATGCATGTTTGTATGTCTGTATGTCTGCATCTGTATGTTTGTCTACGTATTACGCAGAAACTAGAAGTCGTATTGCATAAAATATTTTTATATATATATTGAATAATAAAGTAGCTCTCAACTTAGGAGTCACCGTAAGTTTGATTTAAATCGGTGCAGTAGTTTTCAAGATATGGACTTTTTTAACTAATCGACTTCAAAAAAAAGGAGGATATCAATTCAACCAGTATGATTGTAACATTGTCAGAACTGCACAGTTTTTGTATATGTTAATCTATACCAGCTTATTAACATGTGTGCCAAATTTCATAAGTGTATATATGTCGGTATGTTTGTATGTTTGTACACGTATTAAGCAGAAACTAGAAGTCGTATTGCAAAAAATATTTCTATATATTGAATAAAGTATCTCATATCAGTTGATATAAAGTATCAACTTAGGAGTCACCGTAAGTTTGATTAAAATTGGTTCAGTAGTTTTCAAGATAGGGACATTTTTAGTTTTAAAATATGAGCGTTTTAACGACGCTCTCTAAGTATACAAACTACTGGGCGGATTTCAACGAAATTAGGTAGGTTTATCACACATACTATGTAAAAGGATCTGGCATACTTTATAACGTTTAATTAAGTTTTAGGCGTTACAATAGTTTAATGAAGTGTGTTTGAAAATTAAACGAACTTACCCAGTGAAGTTTTGTGAATACAATTTTTAATTTCAAACAAAACGAGTAAATACTATTAAAAATGAATATTTAAATAAAATTAATAAAAAAAATAGACCGACTTCAAACTGAAAAGAGAGAAATAACAAAAAGAAAATCAATACTGGGCGTCTACCTAAGTAGGTACGTATACCAACTATTTTTGAGGTTAGGTCCTGACACCGACCTCAAAAAATAGTTGGTGTATGTACCTAATTTGCTAGACACCCAGTTTTGATTATTTTCGTACTATTTCTCCCTTTTCAGTTAATTAGATCGTTTTGAAGTCGTTTTTTTTTTATTACTTTTATTTCGAGCGCGAGCGGCATTCTCTGTTTCGATGCGAGTCACAGACGATAGATTTGTCTCACAACAAGACCGTGAGTGTCATACACTATCTCGCGAGTCAAAACCAAGTATATAACAATCCTATTGACGTTACGTATGTACCTATTATGACACAGTTAATTTTAATGTCAGCTATAATTAGAAGAAACCTACACGCACAGCCGGTCTATGCAAGTCTTACGGTTTATTATTATTTTTTTAATTTCAAGGCAATAGAGACACGCGTGCGAAGCCGCGAGTATGTGCTAGTCTGAAATATATCTTAGATGATGGGTGTTATGCACAATTACAGCTTTTTGTTATTTTTTTTGCAAATAATATCGCGTTTGACCTCCAACTTGCCTGTTGGAAAACGACGATGTGGTCGTAGATGAAGCACGCAGACCTAGAAGATACCAATCACTCTGACCTTGAAAAGACCCACGATGTAACTCTCAGGAAACAAACAAGCCTGAAATGTATTACATGCATTCTTTGGCTGTATGGATTATAAAACAGCATAGCAAAGTAAATAGAAGCTTTACGAAAATCAACCCTATTACTTACTAATATAAGTATAGCTTTATATGAACACTTATACCTCTTTTTTACGCAAGATAGATCTACGATTGACCACTAACTCGCCTAATGTTCAGCAACGGTGTGGCCGAGGATGAAGCTCGTCGATCTAGAAGATATCTATTCACTCTAGCCTTGAAAATTCCAATATTAGGTATATATAATATTGGAATAACTATTGGAGAACTAATAGTTCTCGGAAAAAAGAGATGGATATCGCTGAGTACGTTTTTTGGCATTTCGACGAGATATGTGTGGTAATTTGCCGACTTTCTGCTAAAATTAGGAATTAGGTCGTAAAGCACCCCCCCGAAATTAATCCTGTAAAATATAGACATAAATATAGACAGACATGCTACTTTACAGCGGTGCTCGAGACTAAGTAGCTTTTTGGCAACTAGTTTAACGTTACCAATTAACCTCATAGCTCGCCGGTCCACTGACTCTAAAGCTTGCAGCTGCTACGTGGCTGATTCATTAAAAAAGTGGCAGCATACCTTATACCTATAATTATTTTTTATTTTTACCTACAATTTGGTACAGAGATATTTGATAAATTATAGGTTGACATACTTATAGGCTACATTACATCTTCGGCATTTTTCATGACATGACGCGGGTGAAACCGCATTAATAATAGTTAATGATACATAGGAAACAAGTTTTTCTTAATATACCTACCAACTAAATTTGTTTTCTGAACCATATGATATAGTAAATATTCATATATTCCTTAGGCAGTAATTTTCAGTGTTAGTACAATTATTGCTTGAATTGTTATTGCAGGATAATTGGACCGCGAATGTTGGTATTACTAGAATTATACGTAGATTTCTCTAGATTTCGATAAGATATTTTGAATTTTATATTTTCTTGACACGATATACAGAAAATTAGAAAAATCTGATTTATAAATATTTCCAAAAATACCAGTTGGAAGCGGCCTGCATCCAGTGTCTTCCTGCCACTTGTATGATATCTTGTCTTTTTCTGGGTATCGCTAATGAAAACAAGAATTGTATAAAAGAAAAAAGGCGTATTTTTAGCACTCTGCAATCACAGAGCGGGACTAGAGACAGGCGGCTTACGTAATCTGTTGACGTCATAGAAGTAAACCTTCTTGCGAACGTATTTAGGGCAGGGGCTAAATATCTACCTTGTATTGGCGTGTTTGTCAAAAATACTCATTCATTTGCAATGATATTGTATTTTTTATGTAATCGTAATGCGGCTGTTCAGACCAACAATTGGTATGGCGATGGGTTCTCACCAGCGGGGGTGGCAGAAATGTTGTAACATATCTATATGTGTTGTATGTTGTTGTATATCTTCTAGATCGACGAGCTCCATCCTCGGCCACACCGTCGCTTAGCATCAGGCGAGTTGGTGGTCAATCGTAGATCTATCTTCTATAAAAAAAAAAAAAACAGGGAAAGTACTCTACAAAATATTGAATATGATGCATATTTGAATAAACCACACTTTAATATAAAATACCAATGGTTTATATGGAACCACCCATTTAAATTTGGTCTGACAAAGACATCCATGAGAAGTCGGTTGCTTCAGTTTTTTAAACTATAATTATATATAATATAAACCATTGGTATTTTATAGTGTGGTTGTGGTTTATTAAAATATGCATCATATTCAATCTTCAGTAGAGTACGTTCTCTGTTACAACATTTCTGCCACCCCCGCTGATGAGAACCCGTCGCCATGCCAACTGTTGGTCTGAACTGCCACATAGGAACATGGGAATCGCCAGCTTTCAAATATAAAATTAATCATCAAAATCAGTTCACCCAGTCAAAAGTTATGAGGTAACAAACATTAAAAAAATACAGTCGAGTTGAGAACCTCCTCGTTTTCTGAAGTCGGTTGAAAATATCCACTCATGCAGTGTAGCTATATCATAATTGACCGAGCGGACAAAGCGAGCAAAACTCTCTTTATCTGAAAAAAACTTAGTATACAAGTTTTGAGCAGAAACCTTCCAGTAAGAATTCTAAATGTGAGCAAGTTGGAAGAGGTTGTCGAGACAAAAGATAATGAGATCATAGTTAAAAAGAGAAGGAGTTATTTACTAGCCATTTACTAGCAATTGTGATAATGTTTGACAGAAACATTCGATATTGGATTCTGAACAAGATACTTAAACTTTAATTTCGCTCTATTAAAACAGTATTTCGAAAAAAAGGTAGAACTGTTTAATTCTTACCCAAATAACGCCCTGATTACGCTCCTGGCTTTTTTATTCCTGGCTTAGCATTCATCTACAATTTCGTCGTCAGTCGTGATTGCATGTCGCGAAGGAATTTTAGCTCTCAAAATGTATGAGTACTTGAAACGAATCTAGAATATTTACCACTGCTTTTTGTTTCTTGGCAACAAGAAACAAAAATAATATTCTAGTATCTACGACACTTCGCAAATCAAACTCGGTCAAGCCATTGGGGCTATAGACAAGGGCGTCGCTAGCCCATGGTCCGGGGGGGGGGGGGGGGGACTTAATAGGATAGGTGGAGGATGAGAAAAATATGAATTGTAGGTACAGGTACAATTGCACGGCCTTAGGGCTTACTTTAATTGCTTTTTGTTGGCTACATTTTTTCTCAATCTCTAGGTGGGGCAGCTGCCCCCCCCCCTGCCCCCCTGCCCCCCCCCCCTTGGCAACGCCCTTGGCTATAGAAGGTAATATAAAACATACATAATAAGGAGAAACATAACCCTCTTTTTAACGCAGTCAAGCAAAAGCATTATCAGATTCAAAGAACCTTAAGCAAAAGTGTTCTTACGATAAAACCAACAGCACAAATTATTCCACACCTCCAGAGGCAAAAGATAAAATTTAATGCTACTGTAAAAGCAGCCGCCTTAATATCGTGAACCGAACTCAAGAAAACGTTACGATGATAAGTGAAAACGAGTTCTCATCATGTTTTAGGTGTGTCAATAAAATTTCGCAGCGAATACATCATTTTGAGAGGTGATAAATTTAATCTCTCAACGCGACGTCAATTTTTTGTGAAAGACGTAATGCAGTTATAGCGGCTAGCGGTTTCATGCGAAACAAACATTGCGTGTATTTAGTCTAATAAATCCGTTTGTATGGAGCAGATCGCATAAAATACAATTTGGGGGATTCTTTGGAATTCATCATCATCATCATCTCAGCCATAAGAAGTCCACTGCTGGACATAGGTCTCCCCCATGGATTTCCAAAAAGACCGATTGGAAACGGCTTGCATCCAGCGTCTTCTCGCGACTTGTATGAGGTCATCTGTCCATCTCGTGGCTGGTCTTCCTACGCTGCGCTTCTTTGGAATTATGGTAGGAAAATATCTGAAAATGTAGATTCAAAATAATTGTCGATTTATAAACCAGTCGCGCCTCGCGTATTAATGAGAAATGGTGGTCATGATGATAAGTAGCTAGTGTCCTTCTCCAGGTCCACCTCTGTTAGCTATATCTGTATTAAATTTCATAACGATCGATTCAGCCGTTTGATCGAGAAAAGGTAACATACTTTGCTTTTATAATATAAGTTAAGATTAGGATGAAATTGTGACAAATGTATTTCTAAAGACCAGTACTTTTATTTGAATAAACAATCTTTGTTAGATTATGTAGTCACAAATCATATTTTTACTAGACTATAAGTAAAATTCGCTCAAAAAGGGTAGCTATATAACCCCTTTTTATTTTTTTTGTAGTGTTTCATTTCGATCCTCAGACGATCAAAAAAACTACAAAAAAATTACAACATAAATGCCATAAAAATGCATAAAATATTTATTTTAAATTTACACGCGTAATTTGACGAACCCACTAGACGCCATGTTGCTGACGTCACGCTGGTAGTAAACAGATGCGCTGGCAATGAGATGCCATTATCTCAAATAATTAGTTAATGATTAGACGTTGATTGTTCAGTTGACATTTCTGTGTTTACATTACATAATGACATAATAATATGGCGGCTTTCGTTTCACTTAGTAAAATAACAGATAATAAATAGAAAACTGAAATTCATTATAAAATTTAGTTTGTCATTTTATGAACTGAAACTTTTATTTTCAGACTGCTTATAGCTAAGCTATCTTATTTGAATAATTTTTTTTAATACGCTTTTATTAGGTCGACCTGTTTGTAATGAAATCTAAGGTAACTAATTAACCATCTTCCAAGGATCGTAGCGTCATAAAAATTGGCAGCTGTATGTAGTTCTGATGACAATACAATAATATGGTACTGTCAAACTGATCTGATGATGGAGCCGGAAGATATGAACTAGAACTTCATGATGGAACATCGTATCATAGCTGTGTTTGGATTTGTTAGAAAAGTCTTGTAATGAACTTTGACCACAATATTCATATTCATTTAATTCGTAAGTCTCATTTACATAATTATCAATTTCTATATGATATACAATTTTTATAAATCAATAATTATTAATTCAAAAAATAATAGTAATAAATAGTAGGTAAATAATATAAAATTGCAATGTCATAGTATTAAAATAATATTGTACTGTTGTATTTTAGTCAACTGAACTCTTCAAAAAGTCATTATAGCTATAAAACGTCTGCTCGACAAGCCACCGCTTCAGCCTACACTTGAAGCATGCTAAGCTTGACGCTGAGGTGATACTGCTGGGTAGCTTTTAAACTGTCGGACCCATGAAATGTGTCAGTTTGTTTGATTTTGCCAGTCTCCTCCGAATTTGTTGAAGCTGCCCTGCACGTCGGGTTAATATTTATAGTAATAATTTGTAGCGTGTTTTTTAATCTGTAATTTTTCTTACATAGAGTAAAATACCATATCCATATAATTTATCAATCGGATAGTAAAAGCATAATACAATACAATCCGAAAGAGCCATCGCATCTTCAACAATTAAAGCAAATAGATGTGTAGCCAGAGGCCCATAGGCCTCCGTCGATCGTTCTCGAAGGCCCGCCGCACTTTATAGCCGAATATATCGGCCTAATAACTTAGCTGTGGTAGGAATGAATCACCTGACTCGTAAAGTTAATCTTTATGTGCCTTTTGTGTTTACCAATAGTTTGTATTGGCTTTATTGCTTTCCCATACATCACTTACATATAATGTACTTACTGGCCTTTCTAAAAGAGGGGTGACATTTTGAGTTTTATGCAAGATGCGTCTATCATTGAGAATTTTATTTAAAAAATTTAATAACAAGGCTAAATTATGAAACAAAACAAGCCAAGAACACTCAATATATTTTATATACAATTAAAAAAAAACCGGGCAAGAGAGAGTCAGACTCGCCCACCGAGGGTTCCGTACTAACTAAACAACAACTAACAACGTAGATAAAAGGGGGAAATCATATATTTTCATTCATAAACAGAAAAATATACATCGTAAAAATATTTAAAAACCTGTTTTAGCTTGTGCTAATTAAGCTCTTTTATATATCCCACATGATACGGTTAAAGCACTTTAAAATTTGGTCCCACCTTCCTTGCTTAAAGACCCTATTTTTTGTGATAAAATTAAAAATTTATTTTTTTCGGATTTTTCCCTATAAGTGTACTATAACACAATGCTTCTTGCTAAATTTCATAGTTCTAAGTCAACGGGAAGTGAATGGGAATGGTTTTAATTTCAACTTAATACCTTCACGCGTTCCCGAAATAAAGTCTTGACATCCGGACGGACGGACAGACAGATAGACGGACAACAAACCTATAAGGGTTCCGTTTTTCCTTTTGAGGTACGAAACCCTAAAAACAATCATAGCAAAAGAATAACAGATGACATGAAATCATAAAACAGAAAGTAACAATAATATAGATCTAATTCATCATCATCATCTCAGCCATAAGAAGTCCACTGTTGGACATAGGCCTCCCCCATGGATTTCCAAAAAGACCGATTGGCGCGCGGCTTGCATCCAGCGTCTTCCCGCCACTTGTATGAGGTCGTCTGTCCATCTCGTGGCTGGTCTTCCTACGCTGCGCTTGCCGGTACGTGATCTAATTATAATAGGTATATGCGGAACACTCGACCCGCGAAAAATTTTTTATTCAAAATACGAAATTTCTTTACGTGGATCACATTTTTGCCAGTTCATCAACATCATCTCAGCCACAAGAAGTGCACGGCTGGACTTTGACTGTTAGAAGCGGCTTATATACAGCGTCTTCCTAACACCTGTATGTGGTCGTTTGTCCACTTTGTAGCTGGTTTAGTGTAAAAAACGCCGCACTTGCCGGTGCGTGGTCTCCACTCGAGATGAAGCTACTATGTGCCCTGCCCACTGCGAGTTCAACTTGCTAATCTAATCCACTGTGCTATGTCAGTAACATTCGTACGTCTAACAACATAATTTCCGATTTAATCTTGCGCAGAGACTGCTAGCATGGCCCTCTCCATATGTAAGTGTATAATAAGATTGAATTCAGACTCAGCAAACCTTAGTTAAGTTATTAATCTGGTGATTCCCTAATCTCTTTATCTGTTGAGTTGCTACCCACAAAAAACGAGGGTTGCAAACCTTTATTTTATTACGCGCATTCAGTGACCGATAAGGGCGAGGTAAAAAGTTAGCCCTTTTAAGTCATTTATCCCTTTTTACGGTCAGACATCGTAAGTACTTATACTTGGATTTTTAATTAGATGGAGTAAAGTTTTCGAAATAAGGATTGTAATTTGTAATTTAATTACTCTGAACATTTTTTATTTAGATATCATTTTTTTTTCTTTATTGTTATATAGTTTTGTTGTATTTATTTCCAATATTTTCGAACAAAGTTAACATTGCTTGAAACAAATAATATGATTATTTTTATATATTAGTTTATTTGACTTGTAACTTATTTTTGTTACCAATAAATATGACTATGACTACCAACTCTCAAATCGTAGTGATGGAATTTGAGTCACATATACATCAAAAAAGGTCGGAACACGGAATGAAAATAAAAGAAAATTAATAAAATTAAATGTTATAGAGCCCTATTGCGTAGAGGAAGTTGGCGTGCTATCGGTGGGACAGAGCAAATGAAAATCACTTCATTAATCTCACAATATCTATGGAGTCTCTATGGAGACGATAGATAGGTGTAGATCTGTAATATTGCCAACATTAAATACATCTTTAAATGTTTATGTCAGCGGATCGCTTTTATTGAGTCAGCAACAACGTTAGAGGAAGAAGAATATATAATAGTTTCATCCGGCATTTTCACTAAAAATATGTCTAAGTGCAGGTCGGGCCACACTCAGTGCATGCAATACAAACCACATGATCACGTGATCACTCAGAGCTTTATATGGAAGATCAAAGTTTAACTCAACGAGTTATGGAGAGATCGGCTCTTTCTGCGAAATCGAAATCGAAAATCTTCTTCAATACTGATTGTATTGAAGAGATGCGTAGGCGTAATAAGGTCAATAACATAGCCCAGCGGATTAACAAGTTGAACTGGCAGTGGGCACGGCTCATAGCATACAGAACTGATGCCCAATAGGGGTGGAAACCACGCAACGGCAAGCGCTGCGTAGAACTACTAATTACAAGATGGACAGACGACCCCAAATAAGAGGCAGGAAAATGCTAGATGTAAGCTGATTTAGAAGTCTATGAAAATACATAAGGGATGTCTTTATCCAGCAGTTATCTAATGGTTGAGATGATAATTACCTGAACTACAACAGACATCTTACTTGTCAAATTCGAATAAGCTATTTAGGCACTAGAACATATAAATATAAACATATATACATATGCCTTTGCCGTAGTTTTATATAGAATATTTATTTATTGTGAATTGTATAAGTACATAAGTTTTATAGACATAGACATAAATTTATTATAACAAAACATACAACAGAGGAAAAAAATCATACACACAAATAGGTAACAAAATATTTTATTAATTTCTAGTTTAACTATTTTTAACTGATTATTAAAATAATTACTATTATTATTATGTTATGTTTCGCAATCTATGGAATTTATAAGCCTCCACTAACTAAATAAATTCGTAAATCAGTAACTAAATATCTAACATTACCAAATTATTAAATTGAAAATGTATATTTACATTATTGTAATTTTTTTCTTAAATAAACTAAAACATAACTTTAACGAAAGCGGCTCAAATGATAACAAAGAAAAGAATATTTCGTAGATCCTTTTTTGGAATCCGTTTAATTTGTGCAAACATTTTCATTTACATTTGAATAATGGGCTTCCAATTCATAGTAACAGAAACCGAGAGAAAAACATTATAAATATGATTTTCCGACTTTCGCGACAAAGATTAATTTGACGCCTCAGAATCCTGCAAAATCCAACTGAACTAAAGTTCGGGTCACAATGGCAAAATATTCGGTAATATAATTTCAGTAATAATCCTAGATATATTTATGTTTGATCTTTATTGTTTTCACATTTTTTGTTACTCATTGAAAATCATCTTGAAAATAAACAACGGTTATTAGAGAGAGAGAGAGAGAGAGAGAGAGAGAGAGAGAGAGAGAGAGCGAGAGAGAAAGCTATGTTGCATCTATGAACATGATGGGGTGGGGTTGAAAAAAAAATGATTCATTATATTTATTTCATTATACCACCCCTATTTTTTACTTTATTGAATAATTACAGCTTTTTGTAGTAGTTTACTGAACTTATTTACCTGCAAAATTTATGAACAAACTGAGGAATTGCGGGACTAGGAAATTGACGAACTGGCTAAAGGGCAATGTGTAGAATTGCTGCCACGCTCTCATCACAGAAGCCGGCTCCAAAGTACCCACAGTTGAAAGAGAATCTGCTATTTGGAGAGGTGAAAGACACAATTAGTTACATTACAATTAGGTATAGATAGTAGACATATGAGGTCCTATGACCTCATACTAACTGCAATCGGCAGGGCTATTAGCAAATAGTTATAGATAGTAGACATATGAGGTCCTATGACCTCATACTAACTGCAATCGGCAGGGCTATTAGCAAATAGGTATAAATAGAAGACATATGAGGTCCTATGACCTCATACTAACTGCAATCGGCAGGGCTATTAGCAAATAGGTATAGATAGAAGACATATGAGGTCCTATGACCTCATACTAACTGCAATCGGCAGGGCTATTAGCAAATAGGTATAGATAGTAGACATATGAGGTCATATGACCTCATACTAACTGCAATCGGCAAGGCTATTAGCAAATAGTTATAGATAGTAGACATATGAGGTCCTATGACCTCATACTAACTGAAATCGGCAGGGCTATTAGCAAATAGTTATAGATAGTAGACATATGAGGTCCTATGACCTCATTCTAACTGCAATCGGCAGGGCTATTAGCAAATAGTTATAGATAGTAGACATATGAGGTCCTATGACCTCATTCTAACTGCAATCGGCAGGGCTATTAGCAAATAGTTATAGATAGTAGACATATGAGGTCCTATGACCTCATACTAACTGCAATCGGCAGGGCTATTAGCAAATAGTTATAGATAGTAGTCATATGAGGTCCTATGACCTCATACTAACTGAAACCGGCAGGGCTATTAGCAAATAGTTATAGATAGTAGACATATGAGGTCCTATGACCTCATTCTAACTGCAATCGGCAGGGCTATTAGCAAATAGTTATAGATAGTAGACATATGAGGTCCTATGACCTCATACTAACTGCAAACGGCAGGGCTATTAGCAAATAGTTATAGATAGTAGACATATGAGGTCCTATGACCTCATACTAACTGCAATCGGCAGGGCTATTAGCAAATAGTTATAGATAGTAGACATATGAGGTCCTATGACCTCATACTAACTGCAATCGGCAGGGCTATTAGCAAATAGTTATAGATAGTAGACATATGAGGTTCTATGGCCTCATTGCTATAATACTGGATTTCCTCTCTGACCGTTGGCATGTCTTGTATCTCTGTTGTTTTATCATACCAAGGTACAGCGGTAAGTTCCCGGCAGCTTAGTGGTGAGACCGTCTGACTTGCGATCCGCAGGTCCTGAGTTCGAATCCCACGGCACGCACCTCTGTCTTTTCGAAGTTATGTGCGTATTGTTGATTGCCGCCAACTTCAAACGGTGAAGGAAAACATCGTGAGGAAACCTACATGTCTGAAAGTTCTCAATGATCTTGAAGATGTGTGAAGTCTGCCAACCCGCACTTGGCCAGCGTGGCAGACTATGGCCTAACCCTTCTCACAATGAGAAGATGGCCCGTTCCCAGCAGTGGGACAGTTTGTACAAAACAGGGCTGATAAAAAAAAAAAAAAAAAAAAAAAAGGTACAGCGGAGAAATTCCGAATCACATTGTTTTGGAGTATTTTAATATTGTTTTCTAAATAAATACCTAATTGTGGATATTTCACATATTTTCATATTTTTTACAAAATAAATAAATATTTGTGGACATTTCACACAACACCATCTAGCCCAAACTAAGCAAAGGAACTAGATGGTTGATAGAATATTTATATGTTTTTTTTTTGTAAATATATACATATGATATATAGAAACACCCAGACACAAAACAAATATTCATGCTTATCACACAAATCTTTGTCCTGGGTGGGGATCGAACCCACGACCTACAGCACAGCAGGCAGACATACTACCAACTGAGCCATAAGGCTAGTCAATTGTCATATTGGTCAACTGATCCGCATTACACAGCACATAGCACGTAGAACTGATGGTCGATGGGGCCGAAAGGTTCTCGAGTGGAGACCACGCACCGGCAAGCGCAGCGTAGGAAGACCAGCCACGAGATGGACAGATGACCTCATACAAGTGGCGGGAAGACGCTGGATGCAAGCCGCTTCCAATCGGTCTATTTGGAAATCCATGGGGGAGGCCTATGTCCAACAGTGGACTTCTTATGGCTGATATGATGATGATGATCCGCATTAACTAAGTCTGTCACTATCTCAACGCCGCGATTTCCTTCGTATCGTCTTATTCTTTAACTACAAAGCGTACAATTCGCTTGTTGTAAAGACCTCGAAATTACTCCGCATTGTGGCTAAATGGAGATATCTTAGATTGAAACGCGCCTTCTATTTATTTCGACACCAGTTTTTGCGGATCCCTCTGCGGGGAATAAATCTGCGGTAATGAATACGTTGGGATTAAATTTAAATCAGTTTGAATTTAGCTCGAGTAATGATACATTGGATTTGAATGAAATAAAGTATTTCAGTTTTGTACCGTTCAAAATTTGGTTTACTTAAAATCATGTAAAATCAGAGTTCAAAAGTTCAATATCATTTTAAGGTTAACAAACGCGTAGAAGTTTATTATTATGCATATGAATATTATATATAATATGTGTACCTATGCGTTGCGGCACAGCACAACCCGTGATATGGTAGTGTGTATGGGTGAATCGACAATTTAAATAAAACCAGACAAGTGCGAGTCAGACTCGCCCACCGAGGGTTCCGTACAAACTAAATAAAAGGGGGAAATCATATTTTTTTTTATATTTTCCTTCATAAACCGAAAAATATACATCGTAAAAATATTTAACACATTCCTTGCTCACCACTCGGATCCGAGTAGGGGCTATAGTAGCGGCGCCTCCCACTCGGATCCGAGCGAGCGAACGTTTGAGGCAGCCCTCATTCCTTGCATAGAGACACTATTTTTTTGGAATTAAATAAAAAAAATCTTCGGACTTTTTCCTATATTATGTGTACTCTAACACAATGCTTCTTGCCAAATTTCAGAGTTCTAGGTCAACGGGAAGTACCCCATAGGTTTTGATTCCTCTGTGAATGTCGAAATGTGCGTTTGTACGACATATTCGGCTGTAACTTTTTTTACCGAAAACTGAGAAAATTTATTTTTCTTTCTGCAGCAAGATACTATGGATCTGCGTATATGGTTTTAATTTCAGCTCGATACCTTCACGCTTTCCTGAGATAAAGGTCTTGACACCCGGACAGGCGGACGGACAGACGGACAACAAAGTGATCCTATAAGGGTTCCGTTTTTTCCTATTGAGGTACGGAACCCTAAAAATAAATAAAATATCATTAAAAAAACTATTGCACTTTTTTTCAGCAATCGTGTTTTTGTACTAGAATAACCAACAGACCAACATTTTATATACAAAAATTTGAGGTTGAACTTATAGTACGAGTATTTTTTAAAATTTTCAAAAAAGCTGTATTTGCTGCTTTTGCTGGTAAGTATGGCCTTAACTCGTGGCTCTTAAGTGGAGGGCCACTAGAGTACATTTCACCAAAACCATCGCGAAAGGGTTAGCATGGAATGTAGCGTAGACAAATAGTCTTTCTACCGTTTCAAAGGAAATAAAGTATGTACTGATATTGACAACTGGCATAAAAACGTGGATAAATACGCTTTGCCTGCCATGCTAGGCCAGAAGAACTGATGCTTCACTTGGCTTACGAGATAACTGCAAAGGAACATTTTGTACATCCTGGTAACCGTCTAACAACCTAAAATGTAGCAAACGGACTCGATAGTATTTGAGCTCTTCCCAAATACGTATAATTGTTTTAATATAAAATAAATTAAAAATAGATGAATTAGAATAACAATACTTTTTGAAGTGAAAACTTCTTTAGCGGCGTTGTGCATTTTTTGGACGGGTAAAAAATGTTAAACTCGCGTCAGATCGAATTCGTAAGACGGACGGATTATTTTAGTCAGAAACCTATTCTAACGTTCTGCATTTAAAGTTCATTATTGTATGTAAATTTTTATCAGTCTTTTTGCAATTGTATTTTTAGGGTTCTGTACCAAAAGGGTAAAAATGGGACCCTATTACTGAGACTCCGCTGTCTGTCCGTCCGTCCGTCCGTCCGTCCGTCTGTCACCAGGCTGTATCTCATGAACCGTTATAGTTAGACAGTTGAAATTTTCACAGATGATGTATTTCTCTTGCCGTTATAACAACAAATACTAAAAAACAGAATAAGATTTATATTTAAGGGGGCTCCCTTCCATACAACAAACGTGTTTTTTTTTCTCGTTTTTGTTCGATATTGATAACGGTAAAAGATAGACGCATAAAATATCCACTGTACATTGAGTTATATTGTTCACTTTAAAAATAAATAATTAAATTAAAATAAAATTAATATTTAAGGGGGGACATACAACAAACGTGATTTTTTTCGGTTTTTATAGATAATAGTACCACAATGATCTGTGTAATGGTACGGAACCCTTCGTGCGCGAGTCCGACACACACACCGATTTTATTTAGTTTTCACTTCTGCCGGCACTCCCGGAGTGCAACCCGTTGTTTTTTTTAAACCAAGAAATAAGTTTCTTCAGTTATAAAAAACTGTAACTAGAGAACAAAAAACAGAACGTGTTTTTGTTTCGAAAATTGTTCAGTTGAAAATTGGAGCGTAGGAAGAAATCTGGTAACAGGTGTTCGGGAAAAACTTGAGTGACTGACCGAGATACATACTGTAGAAGCGGATAACTAACACTTGAAGAACATAACAATAAATAACTATTATAGGTTAAATACTTAAACAACTTCAAAATAAGCAATTTCGTTTACACTGTCGACCTATTTGTGTTTCTTTTTAATTTGTTTAAAAACCAAAGATATTGGTATAAAATTTCTATTGGAACAAAAATATTTTCTAATATGCAGTCGAAAGGAGAACCTCCTTGATTTCTTGAAGTCTTTTTTTATATAGATAAAAAGAGCAGCAATAAAGCAAAGGGCTCGCCTGATGGTGAGCGATAACCGTCACCTATGGACAACTGCAATATCGGCGTTGCTTTGCTAGCCCGGAGAGGTATGCGCACGCACTCAGTTGTTGTCGGTTGAAAAGTAACTAACATTTGTTACTATGTACATTTTAGTTGAGTATAAGAATTTAATAGTGGTATAAAGAAAAAGCAATAAAAGTACATATTTCTTTCTCTTTTTTGATTTCCTATTATTATTTTTTTCTCCTTTGCCTTAGTTTTCCCCTGCAAATCAGCAAGTATAATTGGCTCAAAGTATAGGTAGGTACTTTGAGCCAAACATACTTGCTGATTTACAGGAGAAAAATATGCAGAATGTTGTCGTCAAGGTCAAGACCGTGGACCAACATGATAGCATAACCGGTCGCTGCTATCTAGTTGGTCCACGGGACCTTTCACACATGTCACTGTTCCTATGCATAGGTCACATACAATTCATCCACACTTTTTTCGGTCATTGATTACCATTAAAATAATCAACATATATTTCATTAACACGCGCAACCTGCGTTCTCCAACTTTTTGTGCAAATTTTGACCACGGTCGATTTTAAGTTTTAATCCGGGGCGATTTTCACTGCTTAACGAACGTAAGCTCCGTATGTGTTATCGCATAACTTATCTCGCTGGAAATTCCCGTCTCTATTGCCGCGTTCATTTAAGAGAAATTTATAGAGGTTAAAGAGTAAATGGCCTTTTTATACCTTATCCTTATGCCATTTTGTGCGAAAAAACAGGAAGCGGTCATGGTGACGTCATATTTTTTACGTGTTTACTGTTCTGTAAATAAAATTGGTATTATCGTATAGTGAGTCACAAAATTAGCAAGACGAAAGAAATATCTAAAAATTAAATCATTATTAAGTTTAGAAAATTTATTAAATTAGGCGTTACTTTGCGGAAATTCATATTCGAAAACTTAAATATCTATTGTGTTTCCGCTTCGAGGTCTTCAAGCTGGTACTCTTGCCTACTTCGAAGTCTTCAAGCTAGCACTCTTCTGCTTCTGTACCTTCTAGCTGGCACTCTTGACGGCTTCGATGTTTTCAAGCTTCAAGACTTCGTAGTAGGCAAGAGTACCAGCTTGAAGACTTCGAAGTAGGCAAGAGTACCAGCTTGAAGACCTTGAAGCGGAAACACACTAGATATATAAGTTAGATTTAAGTTTTTTATTAAGTTTAAAAAAAACTGAAACTTCAACGCTTGGATAACAAATTTTTTGATGATTCTGTACCAAATGTTTTTGCCAAATATGTATCACCAAAATCGGCCGACAAGTCATTTAGTAAAACATCCTCTTTTTTCAACCGACATTTCTTAACATTTTATAACGACAATCTCTTGACTATATTTTTGCACATATTTAAAATACTTGCTTAGAATTAAGCACCAAATATTATTAAAATCGGTCAATAAATGGCGCCGCAGCAAACTTTCCCTTCTTTTTAGGAAAAATACCCACGTATCAAAAATTCTTGACGACAATTTTTTTTTTATTGAAGAACCTGTACACCAAGTTTCTTCAAGATTGGTTGAAAAAATACGACCTGTACGCGATTACCAACAAACATCCGGACAGAAGAACTAAATCTTGTTGAGTTGATGCAGACTCGTTCGCTTCGCTCGCTCATTCAATAAGAGTGCTAACTATAGATACAATTTAAAAATGTAAACGTATTTTACCATAAATTTACACTTAATCTCATTCACTTGTTTCTATTTATTTGCGTAGACCCAAGAGAGCTCTTATGAAAATTAATAGAGTTCATTCATCTCGAACTTGTCTCGAACTCAAGCGTTGAAAGTTCATTGTAGAAATGATAATCAATAGAAGCCTTTTAGCGTATTAACAGTAATATTTCTTTATATACAAAACAATGCTTGCTTATATATAGACAGTTCAGAATCTTGGTAATTACTTGACTTACATTGAAGATCTTTAGACCTGTCAAACTTTGCCGCCATATTGGTCTTCGGTAAGCGTCAAGCAGTTAGCGGGCTGTTTAAGTTTTAACACCTAAAGAAAGCTCACTAAGCATACCTTAATTGTCTTACATACCGTTTTTTCATTCTAGAGTTTGTTCGGAAATAGTATTATTGTAACATTTGAGGCTGTCCTAAATTCATTTTTTGTTTGGCTAGCAACACTGTGGTGCGGCGGAAAATCTTGATCCTTCTTCTTTTTTATGGTGGATAAATCTACTTTTAACCACCAACTCGCCTGATATTAAGCGACGGTGTGGCCGAGGATGGATCTCGTCGATCTAGAACATATCTTTTCACTGGCTTTTAGCCTTGAAAATCCAAGATTGTAGTTCTCAGGAAACAGAGATGGCGGTAAAGAATTCCATTCCCATTCAGTACGCATCAAGAATGTGGACCGATATCGCTGAATACGGATTTTTAGCATTTCAACGAGAAATGGGTGGAAATTCGGAGACTTTCTGCTAGTCCTGTAGTAAAATGTGTGTATGGGTGGAATTATGTCGTGAAGCTCTTGCGCACACTCCCCGAAATGGATCCTGTAAAATTTAGATAGACATGCTACTGTACGGCGATGCTCAAGCCTAAGTAGATTCTTGGCAGCTAGTTTATCGACACCGATTAACCTCACAGCTCGCCGATCCACTGACTCTAAAGCTTCCAGCTGATACTTGACTGATTCATCAAAAAGATGGCAGCAGTCTCCATACACAATCGGACCTGTGCTTTATACAAGTTAATATTAATCATAGAAAAGTGTCTTAATGAAACTGGTATTACTAATCACCCTGTAGCTACAGTGTGTTGTTATTATCTTGGTCTATATCAAGTAAAGTGGAAAGCTTAACAAGCTGTTTGATACTAGAGAAACACATTAACGAGACATACAAACTTGATTCAAGGTCCAAAGTGTCGTTAAACTTCGATTTGTGTTGATCTTACCGCAATTCTGGCAAATCAGCACCGAATACGGAGCGCAATTTAGTTTCTAGTTTGGTGACGAAATAAGTAAAATTTACTTACAAGCTTCGCATTTTCAACGGAGATTATTTAAGTTGCCTTATAGCTTAGTTGATAGTATTTCTGCATCATGTATTTAGAAAAAAGTACCTATCTATATACTTTATCATGATAGACTAAGAGAAAAAAAACAAAGAATTTACCAGCTGCTTCTCTTCCCGTGCATACTGTAAAAGCCAGTTAAGGGACTTGACGGAAATTGGCGTTTATGTAGTCAATGGGTGGTACTGGTAGGCTTGCGTTGTTTTTTTTTTTAAATTACTTATAGGCTTACGCTTGATCGCCAAATCGTTTGGTGGTGAGCGACGCTGCGGTCCACGATGAAGCGCGCTTGCCTGGAAATAGTTTGAAGTCGTTTTTTTTTCTTCAGTTTTTTAAATCATAATAATGAACGAAAAAAATCATTAAACATTTTTAAACTACGGGTCACTCACGTCTGTTTTGAGTCGAAAAATCTGACTATAGTTTCAACCGCATTTGGCGGTCTTTTTCAAAGGAGCAGCGCAAACGTTATTCTCGGTCGGTGACATGCCTCGCACTGTGACGTATTGCTCGTGCCGCACGTGACGTCATCGGTTGTAAAAGGGTTCCCAGTCCCAGTCCAACATCTCGAGGTGGGAAAGTATGGGGTGGGAAGCTGGTCGTCTTGCGTCGGTTCAGCTGAAGAGACCTTTTCACTAGAATTCTCATGAGTATCAGAGCTCAGGAGAAGCAGAGTCTGGTAGTGATATTGTGATTTCCGTCTGCTGAAACATTCCTGACACTCATGAGATTTCTAGTGAAGAGGACTTTCCAGCTGAACCGACGCAAGATGACCAGCTTCCCACCCCACAATTTCACACCTCGAGATGCTAGACTGGGAGAAAAATAAAAACATACAATATACCTACAAGCTGCTTCTCTTCCTGTAAAAGCTCCTGCTGTAAAAGTCAGTTAAGGGACTCGAGGGAAATTGCCATTTATGTAGGCGATGAGCTGACCCCCTGTCACTGCATACCAACATTAGATCATACCCTCTAATACCCTCTAACCTTCTAATACCCTTTACCTCCCAATTAACCCTTTAACCAGGGCCAAATATAGCGTCAAACGGCCTTATGGTCGTTGATGCTCTGCTTATACCCGTAAGGGAACATAGGCGTGATGTTATGTGTGTATGTACTTATATTTACTCTAAGTACAATGACAAGACCGTCTAATAATATCGTAATATCCGTCTTTCTCTATATATTAGATTTCACGTAATTTCGCAAGTAATTAAGGATGTTTCCTTTCATGTATGTTAACAAAGTTTATTTGAATAAAGTCGGGCCCATAGCAATATGTTAACAACATGATGCGTTGTTCTTACAAAAGTGCGTATAATAAGCGAATTTTTACGTCTGATTTTTTATGCCATTTTTTCTGGGTGACTAAATAACATACTTCAATTACAACTTGAATAATTTGTACCGGATTCATAGGTAACCACTCGGTGCCAGTTGTAATTTAAGTGCAAAAAGTGATTTAATTTTAATTTTATTTTGAGTTTTTAGAGTTTCGTAGTAGAAGGAACGCTTAATTTGCCATATCCATCTGTTTGTCCGTATGTCATATCTATTTTACTCAAAGACTATCCACCCTACATAAACGAAATTTCAGAGGTACGATATGGACATTGGCCACTTATCATCATCAACATCACCGTTTTACATAATTACGCAAGTGAAACCGCTATATATAGTTTATAGATTGACAATTATTTTGATTTTTTCTTTTTGGCTATTTTCCTATTGAAATTCAAAAGAATCCCCCAAATTGAATTTAATGAGATCTGCAACATACAAACGGATTTGTTTTAACTAGACTAAACATAGACCCGCATTAACACTTTAAAATAACCCTTCACGCCTAATCCTTTTCCCTCAACATACAACGCTCGCTGAATAGAAACATACGCTTCTATAACTCATTATCATCAAGAATCTATTAGAGGAGCTTACGACCGACTCGAGAGCTGGCATTGTATGGGGTTGAATAGGATACGCTGACGTAAGCGCAGCTTTGTGATCCTTGGGTGCAATATTAGGATCAGGAGATCAAGCTGAGATTAAGGATCTTAAGGATCTTTTATTTTTCCGGAATAAGGCTGCATCACTGTATTTTAGCATATATTAGAATGGAACTAGCATACGTCTGTGACTTTACCCGGTATGATAACAAAACTAGATTGATAACTTTTTAAAACGTGCTTAGTTCTTTTTTAACCCTCGACTAAAAAGAGGGATTTTGTCGAGTACATATAGATCGCTGGATTTTATTAATTTAACGTGTGTATCTGTATAAGTAGTGTATAAGTATACGTTTGCATTTGACCTCAATTTTACCAAATGACTAGCGCCGATGAGGTCAAAGATGTAGCACGTCTACCCAGTATTAAGCTCACTCCTTCAGTTTGGCATATATTATTTATTTTGCGACCCCACCCACGCGACGGCCCTCGAAAACTTTATCTAACTTTACTAATGTTAGCTTAACCATACGGTACTGCCGACGAAGATCAGTTTATATCTACATACGTCATACATTATATTATGTTACATGTTATATATTATAGTATAAAGTATATACATATTAATAAGACTTAGTACTACTAGTACTTAGTAAACATATTTTTTTTATCGTTTAGAAAATGACGGAGTTTTGAGATGTTAAAAATAATACGACCGAATTGGGAAACCGCCCCTTGAACTTAGGTACTTCTTCTTAACATACTTATTTTTTTCTTGAAACTTATTGATAGAACCTAATCCAAACAATCGCTAAGTTTAAACATAGGGCTCTTAAGTGGCAGCGAGCGGGGTATAGCTACGATCAAAGGTCCCATTAACAGTCTCAAAACGCGATATTCCAAAATATGGTTTTCGCACCTTTAGGCGCGTCGCTCACTGGTAAGTTGAGGCGCGGTCGCGGCACAGTCGAGGCGTGGTGTTTATGTTAGAGTCGAGGCGCGGGCGGCTATGCTTCGTTCGCACATTACAGTGTAAACACGTCTACACACGAAACAAAATAACAAAATGACGGTGGAGTCGCGACGCCGCCGCGACCGCGCCTCGACTCCACGTCGCCTGCGACGCGACTCTAGTGTGTGAGCGCACTGCCATTTGAACTTGAAGGAAACGTACAAGCGGCGCGCCGCTTGGGTGCCCGCGCCTCGACACCGCCTCGACTCCAGCTCGTGTGGGCGACGCGCCTTACACTGTCATACGAGACGGGGTGTGGTAAAAAATTGCGTCGCACTGTGTGTCGCTCCACGCATCCCTAAATAAAACCCTGCAGCTAATAAAGAATGGTAAGTATTTATAGATTTAAAAAATATATCTGTGAAGCTGTTCAAAAAACAGGAACAAAGTAATATATTTCTTCTTCCGGCCTGTATAGTTAGGTAGAAATGAAATAGCTAATAGGCTTTCCGGGATTGCCTACTGCGTAATTGATTCGATTTGGACAAGATTATTACTTTATTCAATTCTACCCTACAGATTCCTAAATTTAACCAGCGGATAGAAATATTCACCGACGGAGCAAAATTAAGTGATCGTCACTTTTTTCGGAACGAAACAAAAAAATTTGTTGCTGTTTATAGGCATTTCTCCTAGATCACGCTATTTATGTAATTTATCTGGTAATTTTTCTAACTTTACCTAATAATAAAAAGTTAAGTTCTAAAACTTTATATTGGCGTAGAATTGCAAGGAAGTATGTAGAAGATTTCGAGTGTATGTATGTTTACATGTATGTATATGGGTAGCTAGGTATAGTATATGTATATTTTTATATTACCGGCTACACCCTAAACGGCTCGACCAATTTTGATTCGCAAGGTGTTGTTACATTAGTCTTAGCTTCTAAAGAAGTTTTTCATAAGTAATAAGTGATTTTATATTAAAAAAAACTAAATAATGTTCATTTAAGAGTCTGTACTTCGAACGTGCATCGCCTCGCTCGTGCATATCAATATTATTGAAGATATAAAATAACTGAATGAACTTAGAAAAAAAATTGTCCCACAAAATATCAGAAAACAACATCACAAGTTTCTGAAAAAATTACATGTTGATCAAAGTTAATTTTGATACTTAAAAATCACTAATAATAATAATTTGTGAAAATAATTTTTATGTATGAAAATTAACTTGGATCAAAATGAAATTTTTGAGGGAAAACTTGTGATATTGCGTTCTGTGGGACGATTTTTTTTCTTCTTTTTATAAGACACACACATTCTTCTATACTATTAATATCTTCTGTGCTGGAATCTGAAAATAAACAACCAATCACAAGGACAATTTTACTAAACAAATCACCATCAATAAAATACAGGGGCATGACTCGCGCAGGGCTCTGGAGTACGCCATGTCAGCATCCGTCAGCTTCTCACTACTGTCAGCGTTCATGAGCTTCGACAGGAGCTCAGTCGGTGGCCTCGGATCGCCGCCTGGACAGTTATGGTACAGCATGTTTTGATCGCAATCCTGTCAAATAAAACAACAATCATGTTTTTTTTAATGGGCAAGTGCCTTTTGTCTACAACAAAACAATATAAAAACTACACATACTTAACAACTAACTGCTACACTTAAAACAAATAGATTATCTTATACCAATAAAAGTAATCCAATAATCCAATACTTAGGTTGTCGAGACAAAAGGTTGTGAAATTTCTGTTATTAGTTTGAATTTGTTAATATTTGGCATAACCAATTGATACTCAATTCTATATTATTATGATGATTGTGGTGAATTTTTAACTGGAAATATTTTTATGAATTATAACACGGCTAATATTTTGTTCAATTTACTACATTTACCAATGCAAATTAACGATTTTCTGATGTTTGTGCTATAAGACATTGCTTCTTGCTATAGTCTATTCAGTTAGGGGACTGACATGGCATTGAGGACGCTGCTGTTCTGTTTTTCATTCAATTGACATGTTAGTTCCCCATTTTTTGTCCCTATAGTTTTCTATGGAATCATACTCTAAACTTCACCTTACAAAGTCAATAGGTACTTTCCGTAACTATTTTTATTTAATTGCTATTTTAATAATATTTTAAGCATTAAATGGCTGAAAATACCTATTTGTATAGGTTATTATAAGTTACCTGATACACATCCCCTTCAGACACGATCACAGAGAATTTTTGCAAAATGACTGCTTCATCGTGAGTACATCTGGACACGGGCATCAGGAAGATAGCATCCAGGGTACAATGTCGGAACAAAGTACGGGCGCTGGGATAAAACGAAATATCAGTAAAAAAACTTTGAAATTCTTTGGAATTCTTTGCCGCCATCTCTGTTTTCTTAAACCTATAATCTTGAAATTTTCAAGGCTAGAGTATATAGATATCTTCTAGATCTACGAGTCCATCCTCGGCCACACCGTCACTTAGCATCAGGCGAGTTGGCTGTCAATCGTAGATCTATCTTGTATATATAAAAAATCAGGTATAGGTGCTAGGGCAAAATGAAATGTCAGTAAAGAATAGAGTACGGTCGTTGGAATAAAGCGATATGTCCATTAAAATAACGAACGATCACTAGGGTAGCACAAAAAAGTGCTACCCCAATCAGTAAAGAACAAAAGCGCAGGCGCCTAAAACTAACCAACACAAATAGAAATGCGTCATGAAATGAGTCCACTCCTGGGTGCGATTCTTTTCGTAATCGACGACACTTTTAAACGACCTGTAACACTTCTCCCAGGCGCCTGCCACCCTATCTATACACGTGGGCAAGTTATCGTAATCTGGAATAAAATTGAAATTAAAACATAAAATTTCTTCCTTTTCAATTCAATTGAAGAGAGAAAAAATATTTATAAGAAATAATTGAAATGATATTAGGTTGCATTTATAATAAAACCGGACAAGTGCGTGTCAGACTCGCCCACCGAGGGTTCCATACAAACTAAATAAAAGGGAGAAATCATATTTTTTTTATATTTTCTTTCATAAACCGAAAAATATACATCGTAAAAATATTTAACACATTCCTTGCTCACCACTCGGATCCGAGTGGGGCGGGACTATAGTAGCAGCACCTCCCACTCGGATCCGAGCGAGCTTCCCGTTCATTTTGTATTAGTCAGTAAACGCCGGCGTTTGAGGCAGTCCACATTGCTTTGCGCGGCCACTCTGTACTTAATCAAAATTTGCCTAAAGAGTTTTGGTTCCCAGCTGAAGTGAAGGGTCTGCAAGGGGCGAAGAATGTGTTCAAAACCTGTTTTAGCTTATGCTAATGAGGCTCTTTCATATGATACTCCACATGATACGGTAAATTTACTTTAAAATTTGGGCCCTCATTCCTTGCATAGAGACACTATTTTTTTGTGATTAAATTAAAATGTCCAGTTTTCGGATTTTTTCCTATATGTGTACTTTAACACAATGCTTCTTGCCAAATTTCATAGTTCTAGGTCAACGGGAAATACCCCATAGGTTTTGATTCCCTTGTGAGTGTGTAAATGTGCGTTTTTTACGACATATTCAGCTATAACTTTTTTTTACGAAAACTGAGAAATTTTATTTTTCTTTCTGCAGCAAGATACTATGGATTTACGTATATGGTTTTAATTTCAGCTCGATACCTTCACACATTCCCGAGATAAAGGTCTTGACACCCGGACAGACGGACAGACGGACAACAAAGTGATCCTATAATGGTTCCGTTTTTTTCATTTTGACGTACGGAACCCTAAAAATTATAAAAAGCGTGTTTTATAAAATTGAGGAATAAAAGGATATTTTATTTTATTTAATTTCTTCCTCTTCAAACTTCCTAGCCGCTGTAAGCCGCCCCATTGCTAACCAAGTTGAGCAACGGAACCATAGAAATCAAAATTGGTGAAACGAATAAATGCGCAAAGGAACTGTGCAAAAGTCTCGTCAAGCTTATCGTATGGTCGACCTGTGGTGGGCATTTATTTTTCTATAGTTTACATAAATAATTATAGTTTGAAAAACTGAAATAACCGACTTTAAATACGCAATATGTATAACGCCTGCAGAAAAGTGAATGCACACATTTGCGACTTTGCTATTCACTTTTCTTTCAGTTGTTTGGATGATACTTTACCAGATAATTTTTATAAAAACCAAAGTACTGCATCGATTTTGATAAAACTTATATAGGACCACCTCTGAAGTATAGCTTACCAAATACAAAAAGAATCATCAAAATCAATGCACAATTGGCTGAGTAGGTAATAATCGATTAACAAACATACAAAAAAACATATAGACCGAATAGATAACCTCCTTCTTTTTGAAGTCGGTTAAAAATAGCTCTTGAATACCAATATTTTAAGAGTAACCTTATTCAATATTACTTTAGTTTTAATTACACTTTTTACAGCTGAAATAATGAAGAAAAGAAAAATACAGAAAAATAGTGAATCAAAAGTCAAGGTTATAAGCAAGAATATTTCAGAACTTGAGGAAGCTAGGCTAACCCAAACGTAGGTGGTTCATTGAATATAATTACTATAGTTCTTTCGATAAATAGGACGACAAAAAATCCAGTGCTTCCTCTTACCCATCATATTAAAAATAGTAATCGAGGTACATTGCCGTTTTTGTTGGCACTGGATCGACCCTCTGTCATTACAAACCATTACTGTACATCGAACCTTCGAGCAAGCATCAAATGTGGCGTGAAACAGTTCCACTATGTTTATGTTTAGCCTACCCCTTAATTAAGGGCATTATAGACATTCACGTATGTATAAATAATCACAAGTGTTATTGTCCATACCATCCATACCAAACCCCTAATAACCCCGACCTCATTAGAAAGGAGGAGAATCACTTCAACTGATACCATCCCGTAACACTTACAAAAAATTTCAGTAATGAATACGATACCCATTCTTTAGAGGACTCTATTGAGAATGGAATAAGGCTCAAAATACAAACGTGCGAGGAACCAGTCATCGTCACAGATGTACTTGACAACGTGCATATGACCCTTTATGCTTTCTTCGTTGAAGTGGCTCTCTGTGACATCCTTGCATTCGCTGTTCCAGTCTATGGCACAATTTGTTAGGGACCGGATTGCTCTGTGAAAATACAAAATCCATTGTACGAGAAATAACATGGATGGATGGTTGGATGGAGTCCTACGAAGTAAAGATAGCGCTATCAAATCTGAATGGGATGTGTAAAACATTTTTTTTTTTTGTTTCAAGCAGATCATTTTGTACATCACTATTTGTAACTGAAACGCCCAAAATCAAAATGTAAATTATTTTGGTCTACATTCTACAAGACAAGACAAGAGTGGAAACTCTGTCGTCTACTCTGTTTGCAAAAAATTATAATCTTGGAATTTTCAAAACTAAAATAAATTTACATCTTCTAGATCGACATTTTCCATCCTTGGCTAGATTTTTGGTTTTCATTTGGTGACATTTTTGACTTCAAGACCTCATTATCGGTTCGACATAACATTCAATAGTTCAGGTGGCAACGGACTGTTATGGACAAGTGTGAAGCTTTTTTTGTATAACATAAATATGAAGCTAGCAGCTTAACACAACTAGGTCGTTTTGTCACTCAGTTGTACAAGAAAAAAAAAACAATGTCTTGAACTGTTTTTAGCCAAACTTTGAATAATATATTTAGTGACACGCTGAATTACTTAAGAACCAATAAGGATAAAATTTAAATTTTTTTTTTTTTAATTTCTATTCTATTTTATTAACTTTATTATTGACAATTATAAAATAATATGTAATGTATATTAGCTAATGTAATTGGTGAATACCGTTTTAGATAAATAAATAAAAAAGACGTGTGGCACTCGGAGACTGCCGCGGTAAAGCTATTGCATAATAGCTTTACGCGCGGTGTGTTAGGTTATTTTCGTTACGGAATTTCTGGATTCGGTCTCCACGCTCTAGGCCCGCGATAGAAGCTATGCAATATGCAAGCTTAATAATAAAACTAAATATTTCTTCTATACATATCCACAATTTGTTAGATAAAAACATAAATTCTCCGTGCTTACAATAAGTCTGTTCAGACGTTCCACATAAAATTTGTTTAAAAAAAGGCAGATATTTTTTTTTTGTGAAATGTTTTAATCTACAAAGATTTTTTGTCAAACATCTATAGGATTACTATCGAGGTTTTTTCTGGACAAATTAAGGATAAGTTTCATTCAGGCAATTTAAATCTTGGCAAATATGAGAATGCGTAAACGAGTTATCAGCGCTTTTAATCATGCAGACCCGACTGTGTTCTTGAAGCATCATCGTCCACATTATTTTATAAGTCGATGGGTTCAATTTGGTACAAGGATGTTTGGAATAGGATTTTTGCTCTGGTAATTTGGGAGGCGTCGGTTGCTTTAGTACTACGTTGTTAATATTAAGTACCCGTCTAAGACTTCGCGAATCGCGTGTCTTTAGATGAAAAGGAAAACTACATTAAACATTGACCCGAGGAATAATTATAATATTTGCTATAACTACGAGTAAAAGTAACTAGTCTGTTTTTAGTAGCAATTTTATTTTAGGTTAGCTTAGCTTAGCTGGCTAGTTAAGCTTCGGAATAGCTTAGTTTTCGGTCTGCAACCCGCATAATAACAACAAACCCCGTTATACGACAGTGTGTAAATGCGAATAACTCATAAAATAATTCAGTATTGCATTTCGAGACGCTTATGAAGTTTTCATCGTGTGTAGTCAAAAATGGCGGCATTTCTTCATGCAATAACGTCACAGTCACAGTCAACACTCAGGCTGGTTTTAGAGTCACGCTGACCGTAAGCTGACCGTCGGTGCTGACAGCCGAAACGTGTGGACTTCTAGGAAGCGTTTTAGAATAATGCGTAGCTACCAGCGCGTGCGGGCCCTAGAAGTTCATACGTTTCGGCTGTCAGCACCGACGGTCAGCGTGACTCTAAAACCAGCCTCAACGATATCTTTGATCCTTTACCAAACGCGCGTTGTAATTAAATGTTGGATTTAGGTACTATTTAATATGCAGCAGCACTATACGCTATCCTTAGATTTTATCATCAGTTATTAGGCCTCCCACCATGGAAGCAAATTTAGACATGTAATTACGTAAAAGTTACGTGTAAGTTCTAAGGTGTGTACAATATAGAGTGTATCTATTTATTAACCGACTTCAAAAAAAGGAGGTTATCAATTCGACCTGTATGTTTGTAATATTGTCAGAATTGCACAGTTTTTATAAGTTAGTCTATACCAGCTTCTAAACATGCGAACCAAATTTCATAAGTGTATGTATGTTTGTTTACGCATTACGCAGAAACTAGAAGTCGTATTGCAAAAATTCTTTTTTTACTGAATAAAGTGTCTTTCAACTTAGGAGTCACCATAAGTTTTATCAAAATCGGTTCAGTAGTTTCATGAAAACAATTAAAACTTGTCGTCTACCTAAGTAGGTACGTAAACCAACTATTTTTGAAGTTGGTGTCAGGCCCTAAACTATCATCAACTAAGTCCTATACAGACACCGACCTCAAAAATAGTTGGTTTACTTAGGTAGACGCCCAGTTTTGATTGTTTTCGTGTTATTTCTCCCGTTTCAGTTAATAAGATTGTTTACAAATCGTTTTTTTTTATTTATTGTTATCTATTTATCTACGTAAATGTCATGAAAATAAATGCTTATAATGTACTTACTTGCACCAGTTGTGTATTTTCGCCGGCATAGGCGGTGATTTACTACTAGAGTTATACGTAACCGCACTGATGCTTGTACAGTTGTATGCGTAGTCTGGAAATTCATCGCAATTTATCCCAGAATATATTTTCTCTTGTATCTTTTGTATTGGATTGATAACTGGCTCAAAATCTATTTCCTCGAAGTGCGGCCTGTACTTAGTCGAATCTTGTTCTTCATCCTGGTAATGGTAATGTAGGGCTGGAACTAAATAGTTACAGATAAACTATGTTACAGAAGACATTTAATAGTATTACATACAGAACGGACACTTCGCCTCCCAACTCGCCCTTGCATCGGCTTAGGCTTTGTATTTAGGACAAACCCCTAAAAACACCCGAGTTTTACTAAAGAAGTCCAAATAATCAGCAGAATTTACTTCTATGCATTCAAGTTTCAAGGCCTTTTAAAGATGGACACCCATTGCTACGTACCAATGCTACAACCATCCTATGCACGTTTTAGACACGGCATGGACTGCGCCCACTAGAACGTGTCGACAAAGTGCCGCTATGAATTCCATGCGCCACGGAGCATGCGCGGTATGCTACGCTCTTGGTCGGAATGGTCTAGTAGGCGTTGTCTCATACTAATGAAATTCATATAATATTAAAAAGCACAATTTTTTTACGCATTTGTCGGTATGAATAGTCAAGACATGCGTGCGCCGGCGCCGGTCCAATGGAAATTTACCTGTACTCGTAGGATCCGTGTAATTGGCAACATTGAAAGATATTCGTCTATTTTTTGGGTCTCAAGGAAAATAAATACAAAACTGTCATTAAAAAATATTTTATGAATAATATACTATATATACTATTCTATAGATTTGTTCATTAAAGACAAAATCCACTGGAAAAAAGTGGCATGAAAATCAGCAATACAATAACATATTAATATGATATTACTTAATACATGCTGTATTTTTTATTGATTTAATATTATTGACTGTACAACAATTACAATTAGCTAGCTATCTATGACAAAGCCCCTTTACAGCTGCTTTTGACTGACAATGCCTTCTTACAGCTGCAAACAATTTTTGTTTTTAAATAAAATCAGAATGTTTAATTTTTATAATGATAATATTGTGATTATGATGTAGATGACGTCGATGTATACACAAGGCCCGAAATAATTGAAATGAATTGAATTGTAAAAATAAAGGGAAATAATATAACTAAGTATAACCTGCGATTCCACCCGCGTGTTGATAAAATGGTAACGTTTTTCTTTTACTTACATCCATAGTCAGCAATAGTGGAGGAAGATCCTAATTCATAAGATCTAGACGTACTCCGACTTGGACTCTTAAAAACCTTATGTTTTGTATGGATACGGCCCAGTTCACCAGTTACTGTTCCAAAGATTAAGCCCAGTGACTATCAAACATAATGAATATGGTGTCCACGAAATAAATATATAGACGGATAATTACGGTAGGTGGTGACTGGGATATTGCTGATAGATATCTTTTTGTCGTGATAATGTCTTATAAATCGATGAACGCCAGCTGCACGCACGAAAAAACATGACTCATTGTCACGTTCCGCCTGAGCCGAGCGTGCAAGCGATAGAGAGGCACGATCGGCCTAAACGTTCGGTTTGTGACGTATCTATCATGACGTTATCACGTAAAATTATCATCCGTAAACCGACTTTACAGACAACCATATTTTTTTGTAATAATATTATTTACTTGTCTAACTTAATCATACATCAGCAACTGCAAGGTATTTTTAGTCTGCAATGTAACCTGCAGCATTGATCGCAATGGCTCCTTTAAGGCTTCAATTTCTATATTTATGGAGAGGCGTCATGCAGCACGTCTGTAACAGTGCGTTCGTGCGACGTTCATGACGTCTTATATACAAATACAAACTTAACATGGAAATATTGAGTCCTGCGGTCCTGCGTATGTAGTCGCAGATAGTGGTGCAATGCGATAGGAATAATGGTGTCCATCATGGCAATACCATTATTTCGAACACGTCATACATAATGTGGTATACCGCCACTCTGTTTTCTCGCTACATTATCATACAAAACGCTAAAGAACACGTCATCATGAACGCACCTCTAAAAATTATCACTACAATTGATTTGACACGCGACACGCGCGCACCGCGACGCCTCGCGTATCACTCAATCCCCGTGATAATCAAAATCGAACATATTCGCTATAAACAAGTGACTGCAGCTGTTTAAGAATCAGGGATTTACTTACACTTTTGTAGAATAAAACAGAAATATCAATCAATAGTATTTTTACTCACATGCCGTATTGAATATCTCAAGGTTTGTTGTGAGCAGCATTAATATCAGCCGCATTTCTCCATTGGATTCCACCTCATGTATATTTTTATTATTTCTTAGCCCGATTTTATTAAGGGAATCTACTCGTCTGACATTGTTGAGTTTTTAAAATTTTGACGTGATGTCTTTTTTATTACAGAGAGTAAAATATTCTTTGCATGGAGTCTGCTGAAAGAAGTTTACAGTGCCATCAGTTATGTGTTGAGGCGGCCAAATTGGGAACTACCGACGCCACTATTAAATGTTATTATGCTGTCAGTGATATTACGACGACAGCGACTCCAGCGAACTAATAGATAAGTCGGTAAAACTGTATTATTTAAGCATAGACCAAATATCTACATATATTCTAAAATACATTTGTATAATAGCATAAATAAATTGTAATTACATATGTACTTAAATAAAACTAAACTAAAATAACCTAAACAAGTTAAATAATAAAGATATATACAACTTAAATTTATAAAAGAGCTAAAAACGAACTAAATTTGACTCATTCAAATAACCCACCACTGACTGTTCCTGGTGCAAAGGTACCCATAATACTTGCGGCGTTGCCGCGCTGAATGGCGATTGCCAGTCTTTGCACCAGAAACATGCCAGAGCGGGAGTCACCCTTTCCTATCAAATATACGGTGGCCCAACTCACCTATGAGATGTTTGGCCTCACTACCCCAACAACCCATGGTCTCCACTGCGATTGGAATAAAAGTATATAAAGGTTCCATCCCCGCATACTTCTACATTAAATAAAATACATTTTTTTAAATCTTACTTGCCCAAATCCGTTTCATAGAAGTGCCTTATACTGATTGATTAACCGGAAAAAACTCACGATAATCGGTCAAAAGAACGATGTCTTCCAACCAGTTTCGGGACTGTCAGAGTCCCGTCCTCAGGGTTTAAGGTCATAGGTTTAAGGATTAGCCACAAGTTGGACAACATAATTCATACAAGTGGAAATTCATGGTCGAGACCTATGTATGACGTAGCAGTAGACTTCTTGTGGCTGAGATGATGACGAATCAATGACATGTATGTATGCTATGAGCTACCCGTATGTTATTGTATTTTTTTTTTCTTATATTTGGTGCGTTTATTTTGTTTGTCAATGTATTATTATTATAGTTTACACGCAGGAAGACGTTAGCACTCGAGACACTGAATATCTAGTTCGGGTGCTAACACACTTTTTATTATGAAATTGTAATTATCAATAAACTATTTTATATATTTTATTTTTTTGTTTCAATTTCTTTCAGACTAATTTAAGATGGATAGAAAAAGAAGATAGAAGACCGATGTCAGTATTATAACAATTGGATTGGAAAAAATACATCAAAGAAGATTAGGCTCTAACGGGAGAAAGGCGTGTCTATATGTATGTAATAAGTTTAAGATCGGCGTAAAAAACAATTTCTTCGGTGCATTATACATTGAAAGTCTCGGAATCCTCCTGCACCTAACTACCATATTCATATATTTATAATTCGAATGATTCTAAGGAATGCGCGTTTATAACCTCTTACAGTGATTTTACGCATACTTTATCACAAAACACGTACACTCAACGGCGTATCAAACGTAACGAAATCATAAGTTAAGTACACTGTAAAAATCGCTTTTCTGCAGTCGGGTATATTGTTTTCTTTTAATATAGACACTTATTAATAAAATGTATTTACGACGATAGAATAAGGATCACTATCTTTGACTGATCATATTAAAACATATGCATATTTGAAATCCTCTATAAATATGTAAACCAACCATAGCAACTAATATTCTCCAACAATTTGAAATGTCTTAGAAAAAGCATTTTATTTCTGGTTGAACATAATGAACGAAAATGAGATAATAAATTACACAGATTTGAACAAATTGTGATGAATTAGACATTTTCTGAATATAAATGGACGAATTAGGCATTTCCTGAACAGGTAAATTGGGAAATTGGCGAAATCAATGGCCTGAATATAAATAACATTTATTGTACCTTTTTATCTTTTCTAGAGAATTATTTAATTTTCTTGGATTGTCATGTAACTATATTATATTGACGAACGACATTGATTGTGACAGACTATTTTTGTTGTTGACTAATTACTAAAGAGATCTGCGTTTGACCACCAACTCTCCTGATGGTAACGATGATGTGGCCGAGGTTGGAGTTCTAGATCTACGTGCTGCATCCTTCTACACTCCAGGAGATATTTATTGATTCTAGGCTTGAAAGTTTAAATTTTTATGGTAACTGGAAAGCCGGCACGGAGTTCCACTCATATGGAATACCTACGTATAAATAATGTGAACCGAAAGCTCTGAGTACTTTACTTATTCAAATTAAGTTAACGACTTATAAGGCCCAGAGTCACGTGGCAACGCTATCTAGCTCGCACACAACACCTGTATTTTTGTCAATATTTATATTTCAGGCTCTAAGAACTGTAATTAATTTGTTTGTTATTTTGATCGAAATAAACACTCAAACATCTAAATTTCCACATCTGGTCATTTATTTCGGTCAAAATAACAGATATAAAAATAACTTTACTATGGAAATTAACGTGGTTTTCACACATTTTTAAATAAAAACTACGGGTCACTCACGTCTGTTTTGAGCCGAAATATCCGACTATAGCTTCAACCGCGTGGCACGAGCGGCACGTCGCAGTGCAAGGCGCGTCACCGACCGAGAGTGACGTGTGTGCTGCTCCTTTGAAAAAGACCGCCGAATGCGGTTGAAACTATAGTCGGATATTTCGGCTCAAAACAGACGTGAGTGACCCGTAGTTTTTATTTAAAAATAAAAATAACTTACATTGTGATAAAGATTAAATGTGTTTAAAATACGAACCGTATATTCTTAAATTGTATTTATAGAATATCATTATGAAAAACAAAATACTCAAAGGTAGAAGAACGATTTTTAGTCTTGCTTACGATTTCGTTACGCTTGATACACTGTTGAGTGTACGTGTTTTTTGTAAGAAAGTATGTGTAAAGTCAAGTAAAACCACTTATTTTCATGAAAAAGTTCGTTGGAGATCACGAAAAAACTATTTTTAAACGGTTTTCTTTAGCTTTACCTGTTTATTTGTTTGTTTAGGTCAAATTTAGTAATTGAAATTTTACCCCCTTGCAGTTGACGGATCGATCTGAAATTTGGTATACACCTTTAGTCCTGATGACAATACAATTTAGTATATATGGCCGCCGCCACAAAATGGCGGATTTCATGTTTTAACACAACCCCCTCAATATGGGTATCAAATGAAAGGGCTTTTCTAGTAAAGTACAGTAAAAACATTACCTACATCACTATCTTTCTTTTCAATAAAACCGTTTAATTTAAAAAGTTTTTTTTTAAGTAAGTACTTGTTTAAATATTACATGAAAATATAGCCTATGACACTCACATCGCACATCAAAATCGGTCAAATCGGTTAGGCTGTACTTACTTTATATACATGTTTAAATTTTAAAAAATCAGCTACAAAAGACCATCGAGCCTTTGTTTCGTATAGAAACATGTAAATATTACGGCATGGGTACGCTGAAGCAGCGACGTGAGAAATACGACATTGTCTTATTACAACATATACCTTCTGGGAGAATAGATTGTAGTGGACTATTGTCCAACATATCAATTAGAGTACCAAATCGTCGCACTCGATACACCACGCCGCTGTTTCACGTGCCTACGGTACGTATGAACTATGCACGGAGCTATGCTCTGTGCTCTGTCGTGCCGCTCAGACATACAACGTCCATTACTCTAATCTGGGTATTTTCCATAAAAAAAATTACTTGAGCTCGATACCTAACTACAAACATACTCGACTATCTTCACACATAAACACCCCATACACATACAAACACACCCCCATTCCCCACACACACACACACCTCACCCAACATACATACTACTGAAAAAAAATTAATTATTAAAATTGTAGATTACAATTTTAATAATAAACTGGCTTTAATTCTAATTACTATAGGCAAATTTTGTATAATTTAAGATGTTGTTACAAGCTGTTGATTACTGAAAATAAATAAAATAAAAATACACACATCTATAATTAATTATACATACATATATGTGCATACAGACATACAAACACTCGAAAAATAACCTTAGGAGAATGTGAAAATATCTATTATGTAACAAAAACAGTTCAACACATAGTTTATATACTTCCTGAGTTGGTATTTTCCGATAGATATAATCTGGGTGTCTTTAAATCGCGAGTGAATTGATTTCTTCTAGGTAAGCGCGCTCCATCGTAGACCGCAACGTCGCTTAACATCAGGCGAGTTGGCAGTCAAGCGCAAACCTATTTCTACATAAAAAATATATATCTCTAGTCGAGATTTTGAGGAGTACAGATTATTGACATTACAATGAGAAAAAGGTGGTAGTGTGCTGACTTTCTACTTGTGTTTTATATAAACAAAACACTGGCTAAATATAGAAATATCTCAAAGCCACATTGTAAAGTTACACGGACTTATTGTTTTGTCCTTCTCGACCTCACCAAAGTAAAAGTATGCCAGTAATGCCAGTATGGCATTTTAAGCCACGACGTAAATAAACTTTTATTTTCATGCTAAATTTAACTTATTGATTATTTCCCTTAGGCTTTACTTAGTTTAGGGTTAGATAGTGCTGTGTGAATAATTATAGTTTAAAACAACCGAAACAACCGAATTTAAAATACGCAAATTCGTTTACTTGAATGGCATATTTATCCAGTTAATAGTAAGTACTGAACCAATTTTGATAAAAAAATATGGGAACAACTTGGAAATATCAAAACAAAAGAATCAATAAAATCAATTAATAATTGCCGAAGTAATCACGTAACAAACATACAAAAAAAACGTGAACCTCCTCTTTTTTTTAGGTCGGTTAAAATGTTCAATATATTTTATGTAGTTACTAGTTTATCTGACTGAAAAAGAAGGAGGGTTATATTTTTCGAGTTGATGTATCATGTATATAGTGGGTAAGTTGACGGTTCATTTGGCACGCCAATTGTATACAGATTTATTGATTTCTACATGTGATGTGATTGGTGGGACTCAAAGCACGCGGCTATCTCTCGTGCATCACATTTTAAAACAAGAATAATTGAATATGTATATTAGAAAAGTGAGACATGAATTTGTTTATTTAGATAGGAGAAATGTTGAAAAAAAGTTTTCCTTCGATGATGCGCGAGAGAGATAGCTACTTGCTTTGCCCCACCTTGAGCTCGAACCGCTCGGGTTAAGCGCCCTTACTGACTACACTTCACATCGCAGAGTTGAAAGGGTCCCACAGTGAAGAATATAATAAACAAAGTTCACTGTACAACAAGTCAGTAAACCCCGCTGTTACGGTTCATAAACGTGAAAGTTTACGTTAAGTTTTCACGGACCACAAACTGCTCGGTCCCTAGGCTACGATGTAACGCGTAACTTTGCAGGTAAACCGTTTCATAGAACTACGTGCTGTATTAGTTCAGATTTTTCTTTTTAATTTTGCTTGTCCTGGGTGCAATAGGGCTTGAGTAAACCGGATTTATGACCTAGCGGGAAGGAAAGCTGAATTTTTGAATTTTTAAACATAGTTATTTTTACCCCACTGTCTAAGAAGGAGGGTTATGTTTTTCGAATGTATGTATGTTTCTATATGAGCATCTACAGCCCGAACGACTTGATCAATTTTGATGTGCAAGGTGTCGTTAGATTCGATTATAGATCTTGAAATACTAAATTTCAAGATCCTACCACCTCAATAAAATAACGGAGCACAGCTTTGTGTCGCTGACACAATTGTTCCACCTCTGTTGCAAGAGAGTCTTGCCTGCACCTGTTAAGTATATTTTTGTTCCACTACATGAATTTATAACCGCGTGTATTGCAAGTATTGCAACCGATTGCTATAATAAAGGCTGCTTATGCAGCCTTTATTATATTATTATTATAGCATTACCATTACCATTTATAAAAATGGTATACTTCCGGTAATGTACAACCTACAAGATAACTAGCCGATTTTTACACCTACATGATAGGTATTATACACCGGTAATAAACCAATGTTATGTAAGTAACTGAAAAGGTGCGGTGTTACCACCACATACTTGGCTGTAGCTATAGCTTGATTTATAACTTGGAAGTGATAAAACTTAATAGTGATTTCGAGTGATAAAATGTGTAATGTTCTTACTTTTGCCAGAAGGAAATAGGTTTTTTTTTTTACAAAAATTTAATTTAATTTTCTACAATAGTTTCAGTCTTCGATGGAAAGCGATTGGCTAGATTTTTTTTTCTTTAGACACCTATCTATCGGGAAGGTTCGGGAATCGTGATTCATAATTTGTCAGCCCGTATGATAAAGGTGGGATCAAAGCGTTTCGTTCGGGGTTTTTGGAATATCCACCGTGAAACTATGACGCTTGTTCATGTTTCAAATGGCCGATAGTAGAATGGTTAAGGGGAATTAGGTCATGCAGCTTGATGTTTTACTCTCCGAAATAAATACGATGAATAAGTAATAAAAAACTAACAGAAATAATTATCGTAGTATAAAACAAGTATGTATATTAAAACAAAATACTCGGCTGCAGAAAAGCAGTTTTTGCACTCAAATTTACGATTTCGTTACGCTTGATACGCTGTTGAGTGTACGTTTCTTGTGAGATAGTTTGCGTAAAATCGCCGTAAAAGATTATAAATGCGCATTCTTTAGAATGATTCTAGTAAAATCACTTGTTTTTTACGAAATAGTTCGTTGGAGGTTACGAAAAAAACGCGCTTTTTATTTTTGCAAGAGATATATGATTATAATTACAAAAAAAATAACCTATGACACTCTGGAAGCGAAGAATAATTAACGACACCTCGCACATTAAAATCGGCCGTGTAGGCTGTAGACTGTCATAAAGAAACATACATGCATACATACATACCCACATTCATACATATATATACACTCGAAAAACAGTTACACGGTCTAGACCACTTATTTTCGCTCTACTACCTATGGATTGTACAGTTTAGGCAACTTCCTCTATAGCCCACAGTATTATTATTTCGCTTTCCTACCCATGGATTCCCCATACTAATTTTATTTATGAGCAATAGGCTCAGCGTAATTAAAATTACAATGCTTTAAATCTACCACTATTTATTGAACCTTGAATAAATGTAAATTGATGACTGATCATAAAAATGATGACTGATCATAAAAATGATGTACAAAATATAATTAATATAATTATCCAGCGCTATTGTTTTATATTTATTTAGATTCATCATCATCATCTCAGCCATAAGAAGTCCACTGCTAGACATAGGCCTCCCCCATGGATTTCCAAAAAGACCGATTGGAAGCGACTTGCATCCAGCGTCTTCCCGCCACTTGTATGAGGTCATCTGTCCATCTCGTGGCTGGTCTTTCTACGCTACGCCTGCCGATACGTGGTCTCCACTCGAGAATCTTTCGGCCCCATCGGCCATCAGTTCTACGTGCTATGTGCCCTGCCCACTGCCACTTCAGCTTGCTAATCCGTTGTGCTACTTATATCGGTGACTTTTGTACGTCTACGTCTCTCTTCATTTCTGATTCGATCTCGTAGAGAGACTCCGAGCATAGCCCTCTCCGTAGCTCATTGCGTGACCTTGAGCTTCCTTATAAGGCCCATAGTTAGGGAGTTTATTTAGATTGTCTGTTTAAATTTATTTGACTTTTTTGCTTGTGTTTTTATTATATGCTATTCAAATTATGATTATTACAATTGTTAATTGATTATGAACTGATAAATATTTTTTCATGTGTTTATATGGACTGAATCTGGTCTGAAATCTGAAATGATTATTATTATGAAATATGTTTACCATTAAATATTTGCCATATATAAAGGTGTGACTTCTCTAGGGTTCAGAAATAGTCGTTTTCCACACAAGTTACGGGGAGACTTTAGGCACCCCGTCTCGATAAGCCAAACGTGTGCTGCAAAATACAAAAAAGACAGAGGGACATCTTGAAACCTTAATTTTTGGTTTACTGCTAAAAAACATAAAATCAACTAAAGACTCAATAATATTTTTAATATATTATTCTTTTTTTTTATTCTACAGAATATTAGAAAATTTAACTTATATATCATTGAGTATTTTGTTGCTTTCATGTTTATATTAATCATTAATAGAGATTCAATCCTAAAAGTAAAGAGCAAAATAATTCTACCGTATATAGGTATACGGTAAAATTATTTTGTAGAAGTATTTGGGTAGGAGTTATGGACTCATGCGTAATAATAAAAAAGTTCACGTTTGTACAATTGATAATTACAAAAAAATTACGTGTGGCTTTGTTTATTAGTTCTTATATGACATTTGGAGAACTTTGGTTGCTACCAAACTGCAAATTCCGCGGTGCGCTCGCGGGTGTCTTCGTGCTTTTTTGCGTCAGCCGTATCCCACAAAATAATATACCTATATTTTTAATATGACTATACAGACACCCTTGACCCTTGGCACTTACATAGGCTCTAACACTAGGAATGTCATTGCAGATTACAAAATTTCATTTCTACATTTTACAATCACTGAGGCCGAAAAAACACGAGAAATAAAATGACACCAGCGACTGTCAACACTGCCCATAAGGCCGAGATTAAAGCGCGCAATTATCTCTCTCGCGCATCACAACCTTTTAAACACATAAAATTATTGAATATGGATATTAGAAAAGTGAGAGCAATTTTGTTTATTTAGATAGGAGAAATATTTAAAAATAAGTTTTTTTTCGATAGCTGCGCGTATTAAGCGAATCCTTAAGTCACAAAAAAGAAAAAAATTTGGTACCGTAATAATAAAGAGTAAAGAGACCTACCGTAGTGACTCAGGCTTCAGGCTTACTCCATCTGTTATTCAACTGTTATTTCCACGAATCTCGCTATAACAAATCATTATACGTCTTTTGGGCAAAGTTAATCATCTAACAAACTAGTCATTATGTTCATTAGAAAATGTCGCGCAACGTAAACATGAACTTCGAAGAATTAGCGTGGAATGGCATTTTAATGGCAACCGTTGTAATGTTATTTGACAAAATTTATAGTAGCTGTTTGACATGTAAATTAGTAAACAACACACATTGTAACTATAATGCTATTTACTATCTAGTTATCTAGTTACTATCTAGCTATTTACTATATACTATCTAAATAAACAAAATTGCTCTCACTTTTCTAATATCCATATTCAATAATTTTATGTGTTTAAAAGGTTGTGATGCGCGAGAGAGATAATTGCGCGCTTTAATCTCGGCCTTATGGGCAGTGTTGACAGTCGCTGGTGTCATTTTATTTCTCGTGTTTTTTCGGCCTCAGTGATTGTAAAATGTAGAAATGAAATTTTGTAATCTGCAATGACATTCCTAGTGTTAGAGCCTATGTAAGTGCCAAGGGTCAAGGGTGTCTGTATAGTCATATTAAAAATATAGGTATATTATTTTGTGGGATACGGCTGACGCAAAAAAGCACGAAGACACCCGCGAGCGCACCGCGGAATTTGCAGTTTGGTAGCAACCAAAGTTCTCCAAATGTCATATAAGAACTAATAAACAAAGCCACACGTAATTTTTTTGTAATTATCAATTGTACAAACGTGAACTTTTTTATTATTACGCATGAGTCCATAACTCCTACCCAAATACTTCTACAAAATAATTTTACCGTATACCTATATACGGTAGAATTATTTTGCTCTTTACTTTTAGGATTGACTGGCCTTGTGGCTCAGTTGGTAGTGTGTTTACGTCTACCTGCTGAACTGAAAGGTTGTGGGTTCAATCCCCACCCAGGGCAAACATTTGTGTGATGAGCATGGATGTTTGTTCTGTGTCTGGGTGTTTCTATGTATCATATGTATATATTTACAAAAAAAAAGTATATATGTATTCTATCAGCCATCTAGTTCCATAGTACAAGCTTTGCTTAGTTTGGGCTAGATGGTATTGTGTGAAATGTCCATAAATATTTATTTATTTATTTATTTTATTTGAAATAGCTTCTTAATTCTTGATAATTATTATTTTCAATATATAAAGATCGTCATCTATCGATCATCGATCTGCCACAACGACAAAACCTATTTGAATTTTAAATAAGTGTACCTAACCGTAAGTCGTTGGCGAGAAATAATAGGCAGTTTTCAATCTGTCATTTCATATTCTTCGCTAGTACGTCCCGGATAAAATATGAAGGTTGTAATAAATTTCTTCGCGAATTGTTGAGTTTGAATTACTCCTCGGTAGTTAAACCGGGGATTTTTGCAATAAAACCGCATAAAACGGTCTTTAGAAACCGCCGACTCGTATTCAAACTCCACTTTTGGAAAGTTATATGTAAAAAAAAAAATGACATATTATTACTAGTTTTGAATCCACCAATTTCTTGGATTTAAGAGAAGTGTTGCTGTAGAAAATTGTTTTCAATCCTTAAACATTAATTGATATCGATGATTCTTTTTTATCTGACTGAAATTATAAATATGTATTCTTCTTCGGTTTTCTTTTTCAAATTTCTTTATAATTCCGAAGTTAAATAATAATTAAAACTTTAGATTTTGGAAAGAGCAAACCGTAAAAGCATATATCCATTAATGATTCCAACCATATAAAAATAATTATCGCAAATCGAATAATTGACTGGCCTTGTGTCTCAGTGGTAGTGTCTCCCTGCAGAGCTGTAGGTCGTGGGTTCGATCCCCACCCAGGGCAAACATTTGTGTGATGAGCATGGATGTTTGTTCTGTGTCTGGGTGTTTCTATGTATCATATGTATATAATTACAAAAAAAAGATATATGTATTCTATCAGCCATCTAGTTCCATAGTACAAGCTCTGCTTAGTTTGGGCTAGATGGTGTTGTGTGAAATGCCTACAAATATTTATTATTTAGCAGTAGAAAAAAAAACTTCTGTTATATGAATAACCCTTAATTTGCTGGAAAAGTTCGTGCGACAACTTTATTTGTTTCTCTTAATTTAATAAAATTGTTGGGTATCAATTATCCGTAAATCTAAATATTATTATTATGGTCCATTTTGAGTTGATATGATATGTGTTATAAATGTAGGTGTTGTACGGCATGTATACATGCTAACTTTATTTCAAAAATAATTTATGTATACTTAGCAGTTATACTGTATACTCACAACTTCACACACTTATAGACCTAAGTATCACGCTGGATCACTTCGATGCCACTTGCTGAGTTGCAAAATTACGAACTCACTCAGCTGAGATCCGATCTCATTTTTGTTCTTGATTTTTTGCCGGAGATTGATCCGTCCAACCCGCAGCTTGGAAGAGAGACGAACTCATATTTTTAGTTATTTATATTTATAAAATTAAAGCGCTTAAAAACTTAGTCGCCTTTTTTAGGCATTATGTCACCGACTATGTTATAAAATAGTTAAAATATTGTCATAATATGATACTAATACTACAGTTTTATGATATGACTGACAATTGAGCAGTTTATCATAGTTTTGTATATTCAGAGTATTAATTAGGTACTACTTTTGACTCTGTTTGCTTTTAATTTGCAATCAGCCTCCTTCGAAAATCTTTGTGGGCGCAAATGCCTTACTAAAACGACATCACCATTCCTGGACCAAATATTAATTAAAAGTTTCCTCTATTAGCCTTAATTTCATTCTAATTTAGTAAGAATTCGTATTAAATATTTATTAAGCGTCGAAACTTCCGAGCATTGTTAGCCAATTCGGGAAAGTTTTGGAATAAACAAATTGCTTTTCCTTCGCCCACAATACACTTGAAGTTACAAGCATAGAAGTAATAGGCTTAGAATATTATGTCAATCACCTCTAGCTCAGTGAAGCAACTTTTAGCAAGCTTTTAAGGATGAGTACATTATTACATATATCGTTGCTACACAAGACAGGTGAACAAAATTTGGCACAATATCACTAAAGAAAATGTCAACCCATGAAATCTCATTTAAACGCTCCTGCGTACGTCAAAGTGAGTTTGTTTTGTTACGTAATGGTCAAGCATACATTTTTCATATATTTTTGGCTTCAATTGTAAACGGAATTTTGTATAAAACTATAATTTTAAGAGTCACTGCGGTTACTAGTATATAATATGGTTACTGTTACCTCTGTTGATTAATGACTTGCGATAGAGCTGAAAAGTTATCGAGTAGAGAGCATACATCGGTAAGTGCAGCTTAGGAAGATCAGACAGAGGCAACAGGTGATCTCGGGATGGTCATCTGTCCACCATGTGCCTGGTCATCCTACTCTGCTGCGCTGATCCGTGTTTTCTGCTCCAGAACTTTCGACCCCATCGGCGATCAATTCTCCATATAACATGAGGACATGCTCTAAACTATCTACTACCATTTTAACTTTAAATTCCACTGAACTATCGTTCGTAACTTTCCCACTTTCACTATCAATTAAATGTAAAAACAAAATATGCATAGTAACAACTTTTGTAATCCCTAAATAATTATTGCACATTCAAAATAAGCCGACTGTTCTACTACTTCTAAGCTAGTCCGCAACAATAACTTATAAACCAGATTTCACAAAGCTATTTGGTATTCTAATAAAATAACGTATTAAAGATGCCATTTATATCAATTATTTGGTGTTTGCGCGAAGTTTTCCAATTAGGAACTCGGTTTGAGTGATGGGACCGTTTAGATTAAAGGTAAATATGCACTAGAACTCTTCGGCATACAGTTTTTCAAACGATGTTTTTTTTCACTGCTTAGTTACATGAAACAATAGATATTAAGATACCCTCCGGTTTTCAAGGAATGAAGATAAATTTCTCATATAAGCCATATGTACCTATTTATTTTTGTAGCCAAAGAGACTTGACGCTTTCTTAACGGTAGGTATTAAAAGCTAGCTTGTTATTAAAATAAAACACGACTGAAAAAAAAAACTATCTTGCTGAACAGATTTTATTTACGCCTAGTCTTTAAAAAAAAGTAACTATCTTGCTGAACAGATTTTGATCACGTGATCTTTTCACGTCACGTCACGTCACGTGATCTTTTGCCAGCCAATTATAAATTTTTTATAAGATCTTTCGTCAATACAATTATTAGAACAAATAGTCGATAAGTTAACATCACATAAATGGCGGTTTGTCGGAGAGTCCTACTTTATGGCGATAATTGGCTATAATAAGACGACTTGACTTATTTTATGCTATCATTACAGCCATAACCTATGGCACTGGGGAAGTAAAGAAAAATCTAATAACAATGATATTATATCAAAATCAGGAAAACAGTTAAGGTTAGAAAGTAGTAAAAAAAAATTAACTCTCAGTAAGTACAATGTTTTCCTGCATCCTGTGTGAAGCTATCAGCAATAATATCTAAATCACTTAGAAAAGACCGAAGTACTTACCTACATGTATTTGAACCTAGGAGCTGCGGTTCGCAATTTAGAGTTTTGAGAAGAGAAACTTTGTCGCGCGATCTCTCATACAAGTACGAGAAAAACTATTGATGATATTTTTTTTATTTACTTTATAAATCATACTCGTAAATGGCTATGCCTCTACTGTTTGCTTTTTTTAAATTTCGTTATACCTCCGAAGATAAAAAAATTAAAAGTTAAAATAAAAAGAAAAAAAAAGCAAATATAGAGGCATAAAAATGATTAGTTTCAACTATATAAAAAATAATTATCGAAATCGGACAATATTTGGAGGTAGAAAACAGTTTTCTGTTTACGCGCGACAACGATTCTCTTACATACAGAAACATTCATACCCTACATCTAATACACATTAAGGACCTTACCAAAAAACGTTACTCAAATTAGGTCAATACTCAACACGTTTTATCAACTTCTCGCTGACAGATAATGACACTTGTGGAAATAAGACAAAAAAATATTAATGACATCTTAGTGCAGTCGTACCCATAATGCTAAGTTTAAATTCGTGCTAACCGAGTAGCGAACTGCTATTCTGTCCATCTATAGCCATTTCAGAACATAGGTTGAATAATTACAGATAAAGATTCCATAGGGAAACGTTTGAAGCCGTAACTAATGTCATAGGTGTCAATGTCAAGCAATATGATCATAGTAATAATAACAAGGCCACCGATTGTTCGTGATTGAAAAATAATTACCTACTCGTTTATTTCCTGTACTTAACATTGTGATAATTATCTGTGGTTATAATTGGTTATTGCGTTTTATTTTAGAATTTATTGAATCAGCAGTTACTTTGTGGAAATTCATAATAAGTATACAATAACTTAAAGCTAATTAATATGTGTGTTTGTCACCTAGTATTTCCGCTTCGAGGCCTTCAAGCTGGTACTCTTGTCTGCTTTGGTGTCTTTTAGCTGGTACTCTTTTTATTGTTTTTTTTAAAGTCACTACTTTCTTATTAGGTAAAGAACTGCGTAGTTCAATGGAGCTTAAATTTTATTTTGACAAAGGTCCGTCTTAATATCCAACTCGTTTTCAGACAAACATACACAGCAGCAAATAAAATTATAATAGTACATGACAAAACCATCAAAATGAGGTCCATCTCAAAATACTCCCATAGAGACATGTGCGCTGCTGGTGCCATAAGATGAGACAACCTTCCATGACGTAGAATGTATTCAGTCCACCAAACTGCACGATCTAAGCTGGATTCTGGTTGATCATAGATCAAGTTTCGAAGTTCAATCATATTTCGTTTGTAACTGCAACAGAAAAATATACTCCATTTTGGTAATTTTTTAACATCGTACATGCGCGAAGTCCTGTACAAAAATAACTATCTGGGTAACAAAGTTGGCTTGTCACAAAGATGGTGAAATGATTAGTTGGACCAAATACAAGGTAAAGCGATTTTGTTGCCTACAGATAAAGATAAAGATGAATCTAACGATACGATTTTTTTTAAAAGCTAGTTAAATTCAAATCCGATGATTTTTTTACATAGGACACTTAGAGATCGTAAAATCGTGTTAGTAAATTTATATTTATCAATAAATTATTTTGACTTTGACTTTAAAATGCTGGTTCTTTCTATTTATATATTTTTTTTAAGTATATTGTTTTTGATTTCAGATTAGGTACTTACCTCTTATTATTTATGACAGTTTTAATAATATCCAACATTTTTTTATCGGTAATTGTCTCCAAATCTACCCTGAGTCCAATTTTGAGATAGACACACTTTTCAACATTGTACCACTGGTCTCCAAGTATCGGTATTCCAATCACTGGCACACCTGCTGCTATCGCTTCATCAATTGATTGCATGCCTCCTTGGGTTATGAAAAGTTTTATATTTGGATGATCTGAAAATATTTAAACTTGTAATAAATAGGGCGAACTCTGTGCTCGTAACATTAAACGAAATTAAAAATAACAATAACAATTAGATAGAACTCATCGAGATCTCCATTCGGTCGTTCAAGAGCTCCTCTCACTCTTTACCTGATGCAACATTCTCTGGATCCTAGTTTTTTTCACTAACGGCACGGAATACATTAATAGCACGTTCTTACGCCCACACACACACACACACACACACACACACACACACAAACACACACACACACATGCACGCACCACTGCACACACATACATATAAACCCACTTGACACCTGATAAGCTGACTTCTTTTCTTACAACAGATGTGTAAAATTGTGTTCATAAATAAATGATATATATCTGTAATGTAACGTAAATGAAACAGCTCTATTAAACGAATTGCAAATTTTGATTTGGGGTATTTTTAAGTTTTTTGTATTAACATTTTGAATATTATTATTATCAATATATTGCTATTTAAATTGTGATAAAAATTATTGGCGAAACCATTACACGGCCAATTTATTTAATTGTTTCTACAAAGCCCTTATACAGCTTTCTATTAATTTATTATATTTTAATATTATCCTTAAGTAAAAGCAATTTATACGATTTCTTAAATTAATGATAAAAATGTGAATCACGAGAGTTAGGTAACGGGCGAGGGAGATAGGCTTTTTAAAAAGTACAATTGAGAAGTGTGTTCTACTTGAGAACTAAGTCGAGACTGATCTTTATTTTCTCACAGTTCTTTTTATATGTAACTTAAATAACATAAGTGGGTATTAATACTAAGGTTACTTAATGTCTATCTCCTATGACAATAGGGCAATAAGGTTTCCTATTAAAGTCTACATGATCTCTATTATCTACTTATAACCAGACACCGTTGTGGAATGGTGTGGTTACGGCGACATAACTCCTCCCCCCTTAAGATGGAGGCGCATCGAAGGCTGCGGGTGAAGTTGGAGTTCTTCATCTTCAGGTTGTTCTGCCGAGATTTGCGCCGATTTCCGGGGTTTCCACCAAAACTTGTCGACGGCTGCTCCTGTGACTGCTAGGAATAGTATGACATATAGTACGATTGATGGCCAGCTTGGTGTGTTGGGAATGGTGGTGAAGTCTTCTTCCGGGATCTTGATTTCCTCTGCTTGGTGCAAGACGTGCTTCAGGTTGTCTAGTTCTGTATTTTCCAATTTTATTTTTATCGGGGAAATTTTGGGTGTTTGGTATGCGCGTGGTAGCGGTATAGTTTCTCTGACGTTGACGTATCTCTGGTGTGTCGTTAGTGTTTTGTCCAAAATTTGTACTTTACAGTTGTTATCTGTTGTTACCAGGAAGACTCCTTTGTTGCGTTGATATTGTACGTCGTTGTTGCAGATGGTCTTCATTACCTCTTCATGCTTCATGATGACTATCCAGCTGTTGTCTTTGATCTGCTGTATGATGTTGTCTTCGTACGTGGCTGTGGCATAGGTACAGTTGTGCGGCTCCTGGTGTTGTATGAGCTGAGCAATACAGTCGCTTGAGTGCTGCAGTGGCTGCCAATCCAGGTGTGTGCAGATGACGTTGTCCTCCACGATTTCGGTGCATGGCTCGTGGGGGTAAGCGAACTCATTATTTCCCAAGACAAGGAAAGGATTTTTAGGGATAAGGATGGTGTTGTTGTCGTTAGGGATGGAATAAAGGTGTAGGAGGTTATAGGGCTGTTCTGTAACTAGTGGTATATCTAGTATGAAGTTAAGTGTTTCATTAGTACTATAAGCTTTTACTATAATGGCTTTTTCCCATAAGTGAATGTTTTCTAGATTTGGGGGAAAAGCCAGGTAACTATTGACCTCGTTTTGGATGTTGTTTAATTCTTCAATTAAGTAGGATGGCTCGATAATGCTAGGGTGCATCTTTTTCAGGTGAGAAAATGTTAATGCGTTTTCTAATGTTTCTAATCTATCGTAGAGTTGTTGAAGCGAAGTCTCTATGTTACTAAATATGGTCATGGTTAAGAAGTCTGTTTCAAATTCGGTGCTTTGCTTAGAGTACCTATCTATTGCAATATAAATTTCTTTTTGGTTATTTTTAATGTCATTTAAACTTTTTTCGTATTCTCTCATAAAATCCTGCATGATACTTATTGTCTTTCTCTGATTTAGTTTATTGTTGTTGTTTGCCAATTGAATTGCTTTTATTTCGTTATCATACTTAATTGCGTCGCTTTGGTCTAAGTTTCCTGTGATGGCTTTTACTATGGAGCCTAGTCCATCTATTAGTCCTCGTTTATGTCTATATATTGACCTAAAACCTATGTTTTCTAATCCTAGGTACATTAACCTATTTTCTGTAATATCGATAAGATAATCAATTTGCTTAATTATTGCTACTGAGCTGTTCTGCTTCAATCGCATAGTATAATAATTACTACATATATCTACGTAAACATCTCATAGTCGTGAGGTGTTATAAACTACAGCTAAGTGGTACGTGTCTGTCTGGTACTGTGCTCTTGCTTCTGTAAGCACTAAAATTCCGTTATGGCTATCTATTGGCTGTATGATTGCTGCGGTTGCTGCGAGTTGGAGCACTGCGGCGAGGGTGATTGCGTTTCTGAAACATTTTCAGGTCGCCTTAGTAAACGGAAGTGGACTCTAATTGTTTTTGCGTTTACATGTTTACCTACTATTTCGGCTATTTGTTCTGGGTGGATGCGTACTATGGTATAAGGTCCTAAGTATTTCGGCTCTAGTTTATTGCTCCTTGCTGTTTTAGCAACTTGCTTGTAAACAATGTCACCTACTCTGAATTGTGCTCTCTCTGTGTTTCTATTTGCTTTTTCTATGACCTGTTGTTTTTCGCTAGCTAGCTTGTTGTTTATAAGTTTTTGTGTGTTTTCCATTATTTGCCTGTGTTTTAAAACGTATTCTTGGTAAAATTCTTTTGGGCAGTATAATTCTAAAGGGTTCCTACTGTCCGTGTGTCCGTATAGTAGCTCAAATGGTGTAAATCCGGTTGCTGAGTGTATGCTGTTGTTATAAGCTATAATGGCGTATTTCATAGTGTTTATCGGTTCGTCTTTGTCTGTTATTCTGTGAATTCGAATTATTTCCGCTAAGGTAGAGTGTAGTCTTTCTATTGGTGAGTTTGAATTCGGGTTGTAGGGAGTTGTGAAATGTATGTGTATATCGTGCATAGCACAAATTTCCGTAATAACTTCGTTGTCGAATTTTGAGTCTGAGTCTGTTGTTATTCGTTTTGGTACACCTATTACTGAGAATATGTTGAGTAGAGCTTCAGCTATATGGATACTGGTTGAGGCTGTGAGTGGCATAGCTTGTGCATATTTCGTAAAATTGTCTATTATTGTCAAAAATGTTGTACCTCCGCTACTGTACAAATCCATGAACATATGTTCCATAGGTTTGTGTGGAGTGTCTGTTAGGGATAGTGGCAACTTTAAAGGGTTGCGCTCATACTTGCTTTTCAGACATTTGTCACATTTATTTATGAATTTTTGTATTGTTAGCAACATTTTTGGCCAGTGGTAATTTCTGTGTATGTGTTTGTATGTTTCCTGAATACCTCTGTGTATTGTTTTACCTTCGTGATATTTTCTAATAATGTCTGTTTGTTCTGAAGTGCTGTCTATAAGTGTTACTCTATTCATGCATCTAATTAATTTTGGGCCGCGATTACTGAAAATATTTTTATACACTTCACAAAATATGGGGTAGTACTCTTCGTGATGGAAATAGCAATGAAATACTCTATTCGGGATTGTATTTTCTTTTAGGAATTCTATAATTTGTTCCTTTGTATTGTTAATGGGGATCCAAACATCTTTAATTATAATTTTGCCTTTTGACCTGTCGTCTATTCTGTACGTGTCTCCGGGTGTTTTTCGTATGTGAAATTGTTTTAACTGTCTGTCAATTGGGTCATCTATTTGTGGTATTTTGTCCTTAGTATTTTCGATATTGGTTTCGGGTTGTGATGTGGAAGTCTGTGGTACGTCTTGTTGTTCCGGTATTTCTGGTGTGATGGGCATATCTAATAGTGTTCTTATATCTATATTTGCTAAATCCGGGTCTATAGTAGATGTGCTTGGTTGTGGATCGTTTGTATTCGGGGCAATGGTACTTTCATTGTAGTGTAAAATTTGTACTCTCGATAATGCATCTGCATTGGTATTTAATTTTCCTTTTTTATACTGTACGTCAAAATTATATTCTGCAAGTCTCAAGCGCCAGCGTGTGAGCTTGGAATTAGGATCTTTTATGGACATGAGCCACGTGAGTGGGCGATGGTCTGTGTAAATTGTGAAATGTGTGCCATACAGGTATGGGCGGAAGTATTTGGTAGCCCATACAATGCTTAGTAATTCTTTCTCTATTGTGGAGTATCTTTGTTCTGTGTCAGATAGTGTACGTGAAGCGTATGCTACTGGTTTGTCTGTTCCTATTTGTCCTTGTGACAAAACTGCTCCTAATGCTACGTCTGATGCGTCCGTGGTTAAGATAAATGATTTTTCGAAATCTGGGTACTGAAGTATAGGTGCGTTTATGAGTACTTCTTTACATTTTTCAAATGCTTCAGTGTATTCTTTTGTCAGTTCTATCTTACTATTTTTCTTTAGACATTTTGTTAGTGGTTTTGTAAGTTTTGCGAAATCTTGTATAAATTTTCTATAATATCCCAGCAGTCCCAAAAAGGATTTTATTTCTTTTTGAGTTTTAGGCAATGGGAATTTCTTTACTGCTGCTATTTTGTCTTCGTTTGGCTGAAGGCCTTTGTCTGTTAAGGTGTGTCCTAGGAATTTGACTTGTTTTTGTAGGAATTCTGATTTATTAAGTTGAATTTTGAGGTTGTGTGCCCGAAATCTGTCAAATACTTGCTTGCATTTGTCTAAGTGTTCCTGTAATGATGTGGAATAAATAATTACGTCATCTAAGTACGTTAAAACATTATCTAAACCTCGTAACATTGAGTCCATAAGTCTTTGAAAAGTACTTGGTGCGTTCTTAAGTCCGAATGGCATTCTGAGGAATTCGAAATGTCCTCGGTCGGTTGTAAATGCCGTTTTCTCTACGTCTTCTGTCTGCATTTCCACCTGATGGTATCCTGAGGCTAAATCTATTGTGGAAAAATACTGTGCTCGTCCTATTTTGTCTAAAATGTCGTCTATGTTAGGAAGTGGGTATTTATCTTCGATTGTTTTCTCATTAAGTTTTCTGTAATCTATTACTAGTCTATATTTTTGTTTTCCTGTTGCATCGATTTTCTTCGGGACGATGTGTACTGGGCAAGACCATGGGGAACTACTTTCTCTAATTATATTTTGATCCAATAATTGATTTATTTGTTCTTTTATTTCTTGTTTTTGTTTTGGGGCCTGTCTATAGTTTCTAACAAATATAGGTTTGTCGTCTGTTAGTCTAAGTTGATGTTTAATTTTGTGTGTGAAAGTTAAGGGTATTTCTTCGCAATGGAAAATGTCACGGTAGTTATAACAAAGTTTTCTAATTTCACGTTCTTCTTCAGGGTTCATGTGGTCTGTTCTTAGTCTGTTCAAATTGTTTTTTAACAGTTCATCCAATTTTTTTGTTTTATTTTTAGAGTGCATAGTCTGTGGTGTTTCTTTCTTTGTAAAGTTTAGTTGTTGTAACTTCAAATGACAGCTATTTTTGAGTCTAATTTGTTTATCTGATGTGTTAATTACTGTAGTTAAGGCGTTACCGTTTTTTACTGAAACTATTGCTGGTGGGAAAACTAATCCGCTTTTTGTTGTAGTACCTTCTGAGAAATAATCTCCTTCCTGATAGTTACACAAGAGGTTAACTACCTTTTCGCATTTTGATTCTAATTTTGTGTAAGATTTGATGTCATCTCTGATGGGGATGTTAGCCTTATCTGTACGAAGTTGCATGTTTTTAATATCTATCCTGCAGTTCAGTGGGACTAGAAAGTCGAGTCCCAATAAACCTATAAAATCCGAATCGAAATTAAAAATTAAGAATTTGTGGGTTATTTCTTCATTAAATATCCGTGTAGGTAATTTTACGTAAGCTACTTGCTTGTGTTTGGAAGTGGCATGTGCTGTTTTAATGTAATGAATTTCATTTTTAATTTTAATATTATTTCTTTCAATTGTTTTCAAAATTTTTGGTGCTATTAATGATTGAGAGGCTCCAGTGTCTACTAAAAATCTACCTCCTAATTCGCTGATATAAATATAAGGGAGGCGACTATAATTTTGAATGCTGTTCATAAATACTATATTGTTAGGTTTCTTTCTATTTCCTGAAGAAAATTTTCGTCTAGATCCTCCTCAGACAGATTTTCTTCGGGATTTTCCTCGGAGGATGATTGATCTTCATCATCATCATCTATTTCCTTTTGGAAATATAATCGTTTTTTGTTGAATTCCGAATTTTCCGCATGTTGCTTCTTAAACTGATCTCTTTTTTTAAAATTGTTCGGTTTTTGTTGTTTATTGTTATTAAAATTATTTGCAGGGTTTCTAGACTTGTTTTGTTGTATGCGCCTAGCCCTGAGTTTAGCTTCCTCCTGTTTTGCTGCCGTAATGGCTTGCTCCAGAGTTTTTACATTTTTCAATCTAATTAAGATGGCTGTTATTGGGTTTAATTTATCTAAAAAGGTTTCAAGAGCCATTTGTTCGTAATAAACACGCTTTACAGGTTCTAGTGATATGAGAGTGCTCATTATGTTCTGTATTTTATCTCCATAGGCCTCTAAGGAGCTATTTTCCCTATTGGTCTGTATTAATTCTTGGACAAGTTGTAATTCTGATCTATATTCACCGAATTTTCTTTGTAAAGCCTCCTTGACGTCTGACCATGTCTTGGCGCCAGGGCTTTGAGATATTGCTTCAACAGCTTTACCTGTTAATTTATTTCTTATAAGGCAGGTGACGCTAGGGTCGTCCCTGCTGTTCGTTATTAGGCTTAAGGCATTTTCTACACCCTCTACATAAAATGCTAGAGTTCTTCTATTTCCGTCATAGCTGGGTAATAGTTGTGAAAATGTGGAGAGGTCGGTAGGTACCGGTTTTTCCTCTATAAAGGACCTTTCATCGTGGCTTTTCCTATCTTGAGACATTTTAACTCTTGATCGAAAAACACAACAAAATGAAAAAATCAGCAAAAATGCGTGTGCATAAATGTACACCGCTAGGTTAATACCTCGACACTAGAAACACCAAAAGTTGGATTATATTGTGCCAGGAAGAGAATAGGAATGTCTTGGGAATAACAAAGTTTACACTTACCCCAAAACCATTGCCGAATTTATGGCGTGATGAGTCTGACGATTTTCAACTGCTGCTCTGTTGCCTGCTTCTCTGTTGCGCTGCGCCCGTAGTAGGTTCTTTTTCGCGCGCGAAACGAGGATTCGATTACTAGGATGCGATTATCCAACCAAAAACTGTTCCGGTTACGCGACTTTCCGACTGCGCCAGTTAGGTAACGGGCGAGGGAGATAGGCTTTTTAAAAAGTACAATTGAGAAGTGTGTTCTACTTGAGAACTAAGTCGAGACTGATCTTTATTTTCTCACAGTTCTTTTTATATGTAACTTAAATAACATAAGTGGGTATTAATACTAAGGTTACTTAATGTCTATCTCCTATGACAATAGGGCAATAAGGTTTCCTATTAAAGTCTACATGATCTCTATTATCTACTTATAACCAGACACCGTTGTGGAATGGTGTGGTTACGGCGACATAACTCGAGTAGACATTTTTTATTTATTTGAACAATGTATACACTGGACGAGTTATGAATGTAACATTTATTATTATTTTAGTATAGTAATACTTTATCACAATAAAGTTTATCTATCTATCTATTTAAGAGTAGTTAAAATAGTAATTTACCTACCCACCTTCGTAATTTTATCTTTTTTCTGTAGCCATTTGAATATTTTATAAAATTGTATTTTTTAAGCAAAATAAAATTAATTATGATTAGTAATAAAATACTTACGTAGTAATTCTTTTTGCTGTACCCATTTTACTATTTTTAAATTTTTCGGACATCCTGGTAAATAATCTTCATCCCATTTCAGCAAAATATTATACGGTAGCTCAGATAAAGCTCTCAGAACTATTTTCATATTAGTTAAACGTGATGGCACAACTAGTGTTCCCAAACTCATATAAATGACGCCGTTTGTTGATGTGTCTAAATACGATTTCAATTCTAGTGACTAAAAAATAATGTTGTGTTAAACACTGTTTAAGTAATCGACATATTCAAGGTTTAACTATTTGTCTGTCCGTGAAAGTACAGAATACAAATACTCTCAGCCTTACCGAAAAACGCTACTTAACTGTAAGCGTTGCTGCTTAACATATTTTGTCAACTTCTCGCTGATACGTAAATGACACTTGCGGAAAAAAGACTGAGAAGTTAAGACGATGGCCTAAGTAACGTTTTTCGGTAAGGCCGTCTATCTAAGTATAGCTCTAAATCAAAATAAAAGTAAAATTAAAACGACTTCAAACTGAAAAGAGAGAAATGACACGAAAAAAAAACAATACTAGGCGTCTACCTAAGTAATATAGGTACGTAAACCAACAATTTTTGAGGTTGGTGTCAGGACCTAAACTGTCATCAAGTAAGTCCTATACAGACACCGACCTCAAAAATAATTGGTTTACGTACCTACTTAGGTAGACGCCTAGTATTGATTTTCTTCGTGTTATTTCTCTCTTTTCAGTTTGAAGTCGGTAATTTTTTTTAAGCTAAGTATTGCGTAGCTTAAAAAAACAATTTTAAAATATCCAGGAATTATATACTATAACTGTACAAAAATTTATTAAATAAAACATATATAGATGGAATTCAGATATAAGCAACAATGTCGCATGCTACACTGTGTTACAATCAATTACTAACATGCCTTAGACAAATAAATGAAAAAGTGTTCGAACACTTACCAAAGGTAATTCCTTAGTATTCTTTAATTCTAAATGCATGCCTCCTAGAAAAATTACATTAGGGGATATTGGACGATTCCCTTCCCAAATACGAGGTACATTTATCATTAACATAGCAACGTTCTTCTTTAGTTCACTAAGAGTCGGCACATCATCACCGAAATTTCTTTTCAACATATTATTTTCATTTTCTTCTTTATTTCTCAGCATTTTGACAAATAAATAATATTTGTAAACTTCCATTGCTTTTTCCCAAAGCGTTAAATCATTAAGCCTCTGATTTAATCCATTTGGATATAGTATAGGATGAGTTGGTATTCCTAAGTATTCTGTAAATAGTGACACAGAACCTAGACTACTCACTGTTATTACAGGAGCTCTGAATAAATGAGAAAACACTAACGCTGGCCTTACACAGGCTTCTGTTAATATTAGGTCAAACTTTACATCTTTATTATTAATCAAATTTTGAATTTCCTTCGTATTAATTTGCACTTCAAATAATTCACCAAACATATCATAGAACTGATCAACTTGATCATATAAATCATCGGCTCTTCCCGTCACTTTCACTAGAAACTTATTTCTAAAATCATATGAGACATCGTGGATACCAATTTCTGTCAAATTCAATAGGGTGTTATTGATAGGATCTGTTGTAATTACAACTAGCTCATGTCCACGTCTTGCTAATTCTTGTGTGAATGGACGAAAAACAGACTGGTGGCTGGGGAAAGGAGATGGAAAAACAGCCAGTATACTTGCGCCATTAGTTATTGAGAACCAACAACTTAATAAAAACACACGTTTTAAATATTCCAACATTATTCGCAGTCAGCTACTTGATAATCGTTACAACGTTATAATGTAACAAAGGAGGAAGTGTTGCTTACATTTATTATACCTGTCTTATACTCGTATTGAATGTTACAGCTTAAGAGTAATATTAATAGAATACTCTTATTTATTAAAGCTACAACCTTAACGACCGTGGCAGAGGTGACCGTGCAAGATAACATTAAATTTAATATTAGTAGTGAATAATGACGAATTGTTATCCTTTCTTAAGGTGGTACGATTTTCATACAAAAGTATTTTTACCCGACTAGGGCGAAGCAAAAGGAAGGGTTCTGTTTTTTTTTAGTTTGGCCGTTATGTATGAATGCTAATCTGTTCCCTCATAACTTCTAAACTACTTATCATAATCTAACAAACGAAGTGTCGTTAGAAGCGTTTTGTTTGTTATACGCTATGTGAAGTCACATTAAATTGAATATGGCGTATAGGGGGCATAAAGTCTAGAAAAAATATTTCATGATAAATATTCCACTCCACCATATCTTTGTAGTATCATATAACAGGGATTGTAAAATGAAGGTAGGGTTTTTTTACATATTTTTTTTTGTCAAGTGTACCGTTGTAGATTGCGAGATATATCACGTCAAAGTCATGAGAACTATTTTTTACCCTACAGCGGCATCGTAAAGAAGCAAAAGGGATGGTTATGTTTGTTGAGCGATGTATTTAGGTATGTATGCATGTATGTTTATTTGTCAAATCCCCCAAAATACTTTAAATAAAAAATAAGTTCAAAAATTAAAACCCGAATACTGAAAAATCACGCACTAAAAGGCATGAAACAAGAAAATGTAATAAATATTGTATTGTATTTCATACATATTCTTAATAGTGTTCAAGGGATAACCGTGGTCGTATTGCAGAATGTATTGTTACAGTAGGGGGCATACGGCCAGGTTATACTCTTAACACTACTATGAATATGTATGGAATACAATACAATATTTATTACATTTTCTTGTTTCATACTTTTTGGAGCGTGATTTTTCAGTAGTCGGGTTTTAGTTTTTTGTGCTTATTTTTTTACTAAATACCTATAATATAACAGTTTTGCAATAAATAAGTAATATCGGTCTTTATTGGCGGTAAATAACATTTGTAACAATAGCAAAAATGTTAATTAATTATTTTTTCATAATGTTCGACAAAAATAATCTCTCGTTCTATCAAACCCAACCACAATTATTTTATTGTAAAACTGCACTCACTTCCACTATATTAAAATTTGGTAACAAGTATAAGTTTAGAAAACTCAAAACCCCCGACAAAAAAACGGCTCAACTGATTTTGATGAAACATAACTCAGAACACTCCCGACTAATTCACTTTTCAAACAAAAAAAAAACAAAATTAAAATCGATTCATCCCTTCAAGAGCTACGATGCCACAGACAGACACAGATACGTCAAACTTATAACACCCCGTAGTTTTTGCGTCAGAGATTAGAAACATTTTTGTATGGAAAACGTACCACCTTAAAATATGTTCTAAGAGATAAGATCAGATTTAAATTTATTAGTGTTTATCTTAATTTTAATTTCAGTAACATTAAAAAGAAGAAAACAATGCAAGATGAAATATAGGACATAAATAATTAAATCGGCCAAGTGCGAGTCGGACTCGAACGCGAAGGGTTCCGTACCATTATCTATAAAAACGGCAAAAAAAACACGTTTTTCTTTTTTGTGAACGAGTTTTATGACGACCATCGTCCATCTAGCTCGCTTATACCCACATATAAAATGATTGAATGAACTTATAAAAATATCTTAGTTTGTGAAACAACATCACAAATATTTGACAAAATTTTTAATTTTATCAAGTTAAATGTCATACATAAAAACCATATTTTGGAATTATTAATGCAAAAAATATTTTTATGTATGAAAATTAACTTGGATCAAATTTAAATTTTTGTCGAATATTTGTGATGTTGTATTCTAGATTTACATGACGATTTTTTTTACAAGTTCATCCAGTAATTTTATATCTTCAAAAATGTGAGTATGCGCGAGCTACACGCACGATGGTCGTACTACGGACAGATATAGATAGTAATATTTCTATGATCTAAATAAAAACCGGCCAAGTGCGAGTCGGACTCGTGCACGAAGGGTACCATTATCTATAAAAACGCCAAAAAATTACGTTTGCTGTATGGGAGCCCCCCTTAAATAATAATTTTATTTTAATTTAATTATTTGTTCTCGTCCAATATTCCCCAGTCCCTCAAGTCGAAAGTTTACAACCAGTGTGTGTTACCAGTGATGACATACGGCACTGAAACGTGGTCCCTAACTATGGGCCTTATAAGGAAGCTCAAGATCACGCAACGAGCTATGGAGAGGGCTATGCTCGGAGTCTCTCTACGAGATCGAATCAGAAATGAAGAGATACGTAGACGTACAAAAGTCACCGATATAGCACAGCGGATTAGCAAGTTGAAGTGGCAGTGGGCAGGGCACATAGCACGTAGAACTGATGGCCGATGGGGCCGAAAGGTTCTCGAGTGGAGACCACGTACCGGCAAGCGCAGCGTAGGAAGACCAGCCACGAGATGGACAGACGACCTCATACAAGTGGCCGCTTCCAATCGGTCTTTTTGGAAATCCATGGGGGAGGCCTATGTCCAACAGTGGACTTCTTATGGCTGAGATGATGATGATGATGATTTGTTTTAAAGGGAATAATATAACTCAATATTCTGTGAATATTTCAAGCGTCTACCTGTTGCCGTTATCAATATCAAGCAAAAACGAGCATAAAAATCACGTTTGTTGTATGAAAGTCCCCTTAAATATTTATTTTATTTTGTTTTTTAGTATTTGTTGTTATAGCGGCAACAGAAATACATCATCTGTGAAAATTTCAACTCTCTAACTATCACGGTTCATGAGATACAGCCTGGAGACAAACGGATAAGGAGGATAAGACTCAAGGATACGATCCTGAGAAGCTTCTTAATAAGTAGATAATCTTAGCACGTGTCCTTTCAAAAGCTGTCATTGAGGATAATTACGTCACACTATTTCCACTATCGCACATATTTGTAACCCCCAACCATCATAAGGAGCGTCATAAGTTTGACGTATGTATCTGTATATCTGTGTGTCTGTCTGTGGCATCGTAGCTCTGCAACGAATGGACCGATTTTGTTGTAATTTTTTTTTAAAAGGAGTTGATCGAGAGTGTTCTTATATATTATGTATGTTTCATCAAAATTGGTTCAGTCGTTTTTTTTGTCGGGGGTTTTTGAGTTTTCTAAACTTATACTAAACTTGTTTAAGATATTCATGTAAACGACTTTTCGACCGACTCCAAAAAAGGAGGAAGCTATCAATGCGGTTGTATTTTTTTAACCTTTTGTTACCTTATACTCCGTTATTTATGAATTGATTAGGAAAATTCTTTTGATTCATTTTTTATTTGAAAGAATATTAGTAGGTACAATCAGATTGCTGTCTTAGAAATTTAAATAAAACCGTCTCAGTAATTTGGATTTTACTAAGAGGAAATATATATTATACCCAGCCTAACAAACACATCCTTTCAATTACGCAATCGGATAAAAATGTACGTCAAATTGAAACTTCGTTGCCTTTTGTTTAACGATTGCGATAGTGGCGCCTCCACTTACTTACACAAATAAGTTACTTTAAAGCACAATACACACCAAACCGGCGGGTTTCGCGGGTTTGGTGAGCATTGCGCTTTGGTTTACCCGACTGCGAAAGATGGAGGGTTATGTGTTTCCAGTGTATGTGTGTAGGTACTTATGTATGTGGGTAGGTAATTAAGTATGTATATACGTGTGTTTCTATATAACCTTTTACAGCCCAAACGGCTCTACCGATTTTGATTTGCGAGGTGACGTTTGATTCGTCTTTACTCCCTCAGTGTCATAGACTATATTTTTTTGTAATTATAATAATAATACAACTCTCGAAAAAGTAAAAAAAAATGCTTTTTTGTAAAAAAAATATATTTTGATTAGAATTATTCCAAAGAATACGCATGTGTAGCCCGTTTCATAGAACGGTTTACCTAAGTACTAATCTCGTTTGATACCAAAGTATATAGCCGGTTTTGAGATATTTGTTTTTTTAATTTTTTATTCCATGTCAGCTACCCTTTAATGAAAATCGATCAAAATGTAAACCACACCACAAGATAGTTGAAGTAACCAACATTTATAAAAAACTGGACAAGTGCGAGTCAGACTTGCCCACCGAAGGTTCCGTACAAACTAGTAGATAAATGGAGAAAATTATATATTTTTTATATTTTCCTTCATAAACCGAAAAATATACTTCGTAAAAACACAAAAAAATCTGTTTAACTTGTGCTAATTAAGCTCTTTTTTATGATACCCCACATGACACGTTTAAAGCACCTTCCTTCCTTGCATAAAGACCCCATTTTTTGTGATTAAATTAAAAATGTACAGTTTTCGGATTTTTCCCTTTATGTGTACATACTGTACTATATAACAATGTCTTTTTTGCCAAATTTCACAGTTATAGGTCAACGGGAAGTACCCCATAGGTTTTGATTCCCTTGCGAGTATGAAAATATGCGTTTTTTGCGACATATTCGGCTGTAACTTTTTTTATGAAAATGGAGAAGTTTGATTTTTCTCTTTGCAGCAAGAGATTATGGATCTGCCTATATGGTTTTAATTTCAATTCGATATCTTCACGCGTTCCCGAGATACAGGTCTTGACAGACGGACGGAGGGACAGACGGACAACAAAGTGATTCTATAAGGATTCAGTTTTTTTTCTTTGAGGTACGGAACCCTAAAACAACAGGACCGAATTTGCTTGGAGATGATTGGTGTCGAAATAAAAAAAACATACAGTAGCATTGGGAGCCTCCTTCTTTTTGGAATTTTGTAAAAAATCATTCTCGAAACAATAATCAATTTTATATCTTCAGTTATAACGCCTAGCAAGACACACAAACCAAGATATAGGCAGATGATAAGAACTATTACATAACAAATACAAAATACAAAAATATTTATTACCAAAAAATTTTACAAATAACCTTAGCTCTATAAAAGTTAAATATTGACAGAACATATAACAAACATATTATATTAATATAACAAACTTTTAAATTATTTATAGTATGCATTTGTAACTATTTAGTAATGTTCTTTCATTGCGATTTACACTTTATGTTTACACTTCTGACAATTAATTTAAATCCTCCATATCCTAAGATAGCTATTATTGTTACTAAAGAGAACACTGTTACTAAAAGCAAGTCCATTTCGAAGAACTCCCATGAAGACATGTAAGCTGCTGGTGCCATGAGATGATTGGATCTACCATGTTTCAAGATATATTCTGTCCACCAAACTGCACGCTCCAAAGAAGTCAGTGGTTGGTCATATATCATGTTTCTAAAGGCAACTATGTTGTTTTTATAGCTGTAACAAAACAAACTACTGTCACAATTAAATTAATCTTAAAACACACATTTTTAAGAGAACATTAATAAGATTAAAACATGCCATACATTACACATTTTTGGTAATGTTGTGCTTTTTTTTTTTAGTTTTTTTTTATCACGATACGATATTTCTCTATCCAAACACAGTTTAGCATGTCCTTGAACATTTCAGCAGGCGTATAAAAAAGTTTAATTTAAAAAAACTAATAATTATAATTATTTTATTGGGTCTCGAAAACAAAAATATATTAATAATTGAATAATTATAGTTGAAAAACTGAAACAACCGACTTCGAAATATGCAATTTCATTTACTTGGACGACGTATTTTTTCCAGTTATTTTGTGTTAAAAACCAAAGTATTGAATCGATTTTGATAAAATTTACATGGGACCACCCTTGAAGTATTGCCAACCGAACAAAAAAAAACATTATATCAATTCATAATTTGCGAAGTAATCGCGTCTCAAAGAAGACAAGACATCGTTTTTGTGAATGGATTCGAATCTGATGCATATTTTGCCAAATCAGATGTTCCGCAGGGTTCACATTTAGCTCCTATTCTCTTTTTAATATTTATCAATGATATCACAAAAATTATAAAACATTGTAATTATAAACTCTTCGCTGATGACCTCAAAATTTTCAAAGTGGTTAATAGTAATGCAGATCTTATCCAAAGTGACATTGATAACATTCACGCATGGTGTGAATGCACCTAAATGTCCAAAAATGTTTTTATATTAAATACACACGGAAAAAAGAACGAGTAGTATATGATTTTTTTAACATGATTACGACGTTGAATTTTAATATATTAATTTTTTTTTTTTTTACGTAAACTATTACTTATCTGACGCATAAATACACATAATTCATCATCATCTCAGCCATAACAAGTCCATTACTGGAAATAGCCTCCCTCATGGATTTCCAAAAATTTGAATACAATTATTAGGAATACTTATTTAAAACAATGACATACCTGTTATCATTAATGACAGTATTGATGGCATCTAACATTTTCTTCTCGGTAACATTATCCAAATCTATTCTGAGTCCAATTTTAAAATAGACATATTTCTCGGCATTATACCATTGATCTCCTAGAAGTGGAATGCCTATGACAGGAACTCCGGCTGCTATAGCTTCATCAGTAGATTGTGTACCTCCTTGTGTTATAAAAAGTTTAATGTTCGGATGATCTGAAATTTAAATACCTTATAATGATTTTTTTGGAGTACCTATATTCGAGAAATGATATTAAACTCGATTTAAAGCTCTAAGAACTTTATATATTGGTTTAAATGTAATTAGTTTACACGTAAACAAATGTAAAAAATAGAACCGAAAAAATACGAGTGAGACTCGCTCACCGAGGGTTCCGTATAAACTAAATAATAGAATTATCGAGCAAAGCTAGTCATTGATAAATAGGGGAAATCATATTTTTTTAAGTTTTTATATATATATATATATATATATATTACCTACATAATAAAAAAAAAACATCGTAAAAATAATTAACAACCAATTTTAGCTTGTGCTAATATAACTATTTCACGATATGATACTTTCATGATACACATGATTCGTGCACATGATCGGTTAACTCACTTTAAAATTTGGACCCTCGCATAAAGATCCTATTTTTTTGTTATTAAATAATAAAAAAACAGTTTTCAGAATTGTTCCTTTATGTGTACTTTATGACAATGCTACTTGTCAAATTTCATAGTTTGGGAAGTACTCTGTAGGTTTTGATTCCTTTATGAGTGTCTAAATGTGCAGTTTTTGTGACATATGACTGGTTGTTTAACGATAACCGAGAAGTTTGTTTTTCAACCGACTTCCAAAAAGGAGGAGGTTGTCAATGCGACTGTATTTTTTTATGTTTGTTACCTCATAACTTTCGACTGGGTGAACCGATTTTGATGATTATATTTTTATTTGAAATCTGGTGCTTTCCGTGTGGTCCCATTTGGTCCAGTTCTGACAATGGCATCCATGAGAAGTCGGGTGCTTCAGTTTTTAAACTATAATTATTTATATCTGCAAGGGGCTACATATCTGCGTATATAGTTTTAATTTCAATTCGATACTTCCACGCGTTCCCGAGATAGAAGGTCTTGACAGACAGACAACAAAATGATCCTGTAAGAGTTCCGTTTTTTCCTTTTGAGGTACGGAACCCTAAAAAAATATGTAAATGTTTATATAGCAGAAAATTGATTCCGATTATGGATATTAAACAAAATGTATGAATTCGTCACTATTGCATTCTAAAAAAGTTCTCTGATCTAATTATAGCTAGAAACAAGTAAATTTAGCATATATCTTACGTAAGAGTTCTCTCTGCTGTACCCATTTTATTATTTTGATGTTCTTCGGGCATTCGGTCAAAGAATCGTCGTCCCATTTAAGCAAAACATTATAAGGTACTTTAGATAAAGCTTTTATGATTATTTTCATGTTTTTAATAACTGAGGGCATAACGTGCGATCCAAAACTGACGTAAATCACTCCTTGTGTTGATGTATCAAGATATGATTTCAATTCCTGCAAGTAGAAATAATATAATTTACTACTTTAGTATAATTGATATTTACAACATTGATCATTTTTTTCAGTTAAACTATATACTTAATTATACAATCGTTACAAAAAAATACTATATGTACCTACATGATGAAATACTACTTACTTTCGACAAATTTTTGGAATAGTTGGTCTCCAAATGCAATCCCCCTAAGTAAACCACATTAGGAGGTACAGGACGATTGCCTTCCCATATATGGTGTACATTCATCATCAGCATAACAACATTCTTTTTCAATTCACTGAGAGGCGGTACATCATCACCAAAATTTCTCTTCAACATGTCGTCTTCCACTGCTTCTCTCTTTTTTTTATTTTTTGCTAACATATAATGCTTATATATCAATTCAGCTTTATCCCAAAGAGTTAAATCATTTAATTTTTGATATAAGCAAGTGGGATATAAAATTGGATGTTCCGGTAATCCTAGATGATTAGTAAAATATTCGATGGTACCCAAACTACTGATAGTTATAGCTGGGGCTTTATATAAATGAGAAAACACCAACGCGGATCTAATACACGCTTCTACAAATACGAGATCAAAGTGCTGATTTTTGTCATTGATAAGTTTTTGAACCCCAACCGTTTTAATTTGAACTTCCAGTAATTTTCCAAATATGTCATAAAATTTGTCGATTTGATAATATGACTCGTCAGCAGTTCCTGTAATTTTGACTGAATAAGAATTTAAGAGTTCATAAGAGACGTCGTGTACATCTATTTCTGTCAAATTTGCAGGTAAATTATCATTTGGTGTTGGATCTGTCGTTATAACAACCACTTCATGACCACGTCTTGCTAGCTCATGTGTCAGCGGACGAAACACAGACTGATGGCTGTGAAACGGCACCGGAAATACAGCCAATATTCGTGCACTACTGACAATAGAAACAAAAGCACACCAATTGAATAAATAATATAACTTTAACATTCTTCCAAAACTTTAATACTTTACTGTTATGAACAACTGGTCTCACTGAAAGATTTTGTGTTTGCATAGAGACATGATGAGTATTTTAATAAACAAACATTTCTCATAATTAAACAAATTATTATTCTTACCCTAAACGATAAAATCACCATTAGGTACCTCTTTACAACAAAAGTTGTATCCATAATGACTATAAAGTTGTACTTAATAAAATATCTAAATAAAATATTGATTGGCATGTATGTTGATTTACTTTACGTTAATTGTATATTTATTAAAATGGTAGCAGTTTTAACTTATGCTAATTAAGCTCTTTCATACGTATGATACGGATACCCCACATGATACGGTTAATTCACTTTAAAATTTGAACCCGCATTCCTTGCATATAGACACATTTTTTTGTGATTAAATTAAAAATTACCGGTTTTCAGATTGTTTCCTATATGTGTACTATAACACAATGCTTCTTGCCAAATTCCATAGTTCTAGGTTTTTACGACATATTCGGCTGTAACTTTTTTTCCGAAAACTGAGAAATTTTATTTTTCTTTCTGCATCAAGGCACTATGAATCTGCGTATATTTTAATTTCAACTCGATACCTTCACGCGTTTCCGAGATAAAGGTCTTGACACCCGGACGGACGGACAGACAGACAGACAGACGGACAACAAAGTGATCCTATAAGGGTTCCGTTTCTTTATTTCGAGATACGGAACCCAAAAAATACAGTTGTTCTTATGTGGATGGTTAATGGAATTATAGTACAATAAGTTTAACAAAGCTTGGCGTTATGAAATGGTTGGTTGTGACTTAAAAACTAGACTATGGGCTGAGACTCCCTTGACACATCAAGTAGTTACATCTGTGTGGGAGCACAAGAATGAAAAACGGCACCTACTAATTTATTTGTTTGTATCATTAATATTAAATTAATTATACGAGAATAGTTGCGGTGCAACATAATATTTAGAGCGTTTTAATTTGTTCATATAATAGTTTGTATTTTCTGAAATTAAAATTTTCTGAAAACATACAAAAATTTACGTAGGTAAAACTTTATTTAGATGGAAACATAATTTTTGTAATGAATTTTTTTAAGATTGAATATATACGTTAACTGATTTAAGCAATTGAATTCCTATACATACTAAGATAAACAATAATGCTATAAAACAAAACATGGATACTAAGAACATATGCATCTCAAAATATTCCCATGAAGACATGTGAGCTGCTGGTGCCATGAGATGATTGGATCTTCCATGTTTCAAGATATATTCTGTCCACCAAACTGCACGCTCCAAAGATGTATGTGGTCGGTCATACATTACTGTTCTAAGGGCAACTATGTTGTTTTTATAACTGTTAAAACATAAAAATCTATTATAAAATTATAAATATGTGATGATCTAACCATATAAATTCATAGTAGTGTAAAATATGTGGTTTTCTCTCACTATATAACCTAATTATATCCCTAACCACAATTATATTGACCGAAAAAACAAAGCAAGCGAAATTTGGTTCCTAGTTAGTAGTAGTAACCAAATTTCTACAAGATTAGTTAACAAAATGTACGAAATGTACGAATAATAACATCCAAACGTTCGTGTATATGCAAGCTAATTTTGCTCGCTTCGTTTTTTCGGTTAAATACTTCCGTATTTAATCCAAAAAGGGCCTCAACAAGTATTTATATTAAAAGAAAAACAAAATACCCTACTGCAGAAAAGCAGTTCTAATTTATGATACGCTGTTGAGTGTTTTTTGTGAGAAAGTAATATCACTGTAAAAGATTATAAATGCGCATTCTTTCAATAATTCTAGTAAAATGATCAGTTTGTAACGAAAACTTTCGTTAGAGGTTACGAATAAACGCATTTTTATTTATTTGTGTGAGAGATGTATTATTATTATTACAAAAAAATATAGGTAGCTTATGACACTCAGGAAGTGCAGACAAATCTAACGACACTTCACACATCAAAATTGGTCAAGCCGTTTAGGCTGTTGACTATCATATAGAAACATACATACCCACATACATATATAACCCTCCTTCTTACGCAGTTGGGCAAAATAGCCTGCAGAACTAAACAAAATCAATAATATGATATAGATGACAGCCAGCTGAAAATAGTAAAGTTCTGCGCTTAATCATCATCATCTCAGCCACAAGTAGTCCACAAGTAGTGATGGCCATAGGCCTCCCCCGTGGATTTCCAAAAACACCGGTTGGAAGCGGCCTGCGTCCAGCGTCTTCCTGCTCTTAATAAAAGTATCCAATTAAATTATATAGTTTTCAAAATTATAATCTAAGCTTTGCTTTCCTGACCTCCTGGTTTTTATTCCTTTGTTAGAAATAATTAATAAAAATAAATATAAAGGTCTACCTACCTCTTGTCTTTTATGACAGTATTGATGGCATCGCGAATTTTCGTCTCGTCAGTATTATCCAAATCTATCCTGAGTCCAATTTTGAATTCTACATATTTTTCAGAATTATACCATTGATCTACTAGAAGTGGAATGCCTATGACAGGAACTCCGGCTGCTATAGCTTCATCAGTAGATTGTATACCTCCTTGTGTTATAAAAAGTTTTATGTTTGGATGCTCTGAAAATATTATGTACAATTTGAATCGCATTATAAATTACCATTGTATTTGTAATAATATTTAACAACTCATTTGTTGGGTTATGCAATGAAATTTAGACGATTATTAAAGTTTAAATAGTTTATTGATATGTTTTTAAATAATAAAACACAGATTAGTCATTTTACCAGTAGTTTTATAAACGAAAGTCATGCAGATTTTACAGTGGGTACTTCGGCGTTTCGCACCGCATGTGATTCGAACCGCGGTGCGAATCGCCCATGTACTGTTTCTGAATGGGCCGATTCGCACCGCAGTGGTTGGTGCGGTGCGAATGGCCGAAGACATATTTTGGAATAGGTCGATTCGGACCATAAAGAAACGCCCCGATGCTCTTTTCGTAGGTCCGATTTGAACTCATATCAAAAACTTAAGGATTTCAATTATTTATTTGTATAGATGAGTGGAAAAGTGGTTAAGGGGTTGGTATTGTCAATGTAAAACAGAAAAATAATGTCGGGAAAATATTGTCAATGTAAATTTTTGAATAAGGAATCATTTTGCGGAGAATAATCCTATGTAACCTCATTTGAATATTCAGTTTATTACAAAAAAAAAACTGAATTTCACAATCATATCTACTAAGGTTTCATTGTCAATCTAAAATGTCAGTAGTAATCTCAACGTAAACCAATGGATCGTGTATAGATCGAATGTGAATATAACTTACGTAATAGTTCTTTTTGTGGAGCCCATTTTATTAATTTAACGTTCTTCGGACACTCAGACAAAGATTCATCGTCCCATTTAAGTAAGAAATCATAAGGTGCCTTAGAAAACGCTTTTATAACTATTTTCATGTTTTCAATAAATGAAGGCATTACTATTGATCCAAAACTAGCGTAAATCACTCCGTTAGTAGATTTGTCAAGATATGACTTTAACTCCTGTAAAAATCAAATTCGTTGAGTTCCCACCGTCCGGCGCTAGTATAGGTAAAGTTCCCGTCACGTAAAAAGATCGCTGGTTTGTTCCTAAATGCGAACAAACCAGTGTTCTTTTTACGTGACGGGAACTATACTATCTACAAAAAGTAATTTATCTTTTTGTGAACGTAATTTATGAAGAAAAAAAATTTGGTTGTCTGTAAAGTCGGTTTACGGACGATAGTTTAACGCGACAACGTCATAACAAAACATTGATGAAATGATAATGATGATGATGTAACGGGACAATGAGCGTAACGGGACACTGAGCGTAACGGGACAATGAGTCATTTTTTTTTTGTTTTTACGACATATTCGGCTGTAACTTTTTTTTACGAAAACTGAGAAATTTTATTTTTCTTTCTGCAGCAAGATACTATGGATCTGCGTATATGTTTTTAATTGCAACTCGATACCTTCACGCGCTCCCGAGATAAAGGTCTTGACACCCGGACAGACGGACAGACGGACAACAAAGTGATCATATAAGGGTTCCGTTTTTTCCTTTTGAGGTACGGAACCCTAAAAACGAGCAAGGCTTGGTCATCCAGGTACTTAGATATAACAAGCTAACAGTAGGTACTAAGTCAGTAAAACAAAAATATTTCTGATCTTATGTACTTTACATCTATATTAGATAATATAGCACAAGAGAATCAGCCAGGGCGATTAAGCAATAATAATAATGAATTAGCTTTATAAGATTTTGTATTTACAACATCAACAAAGTTATCTTCGGTAACATGGAGACAAAACTTGATAATGAGTAAATTAATTTCCTAGCACGCGTAAAAAAATTTAAAATAGGAACTTCTACGCTGGGTTTTCTAGATACCGGCCTAGCTGAGCTTGGGACCCACTGAGAATGCATTGTACTAGTAATTCTATTATGAAAATAAATATTTACTTTACTTGACTTTAAAATTGTAATCAGTGCACTATTATTATTATGTATTGAAATGTGACTCACTGTTGATAAATCATTAAAATAATTCGTTTCCAAATGCATTCCACCTAAGTAAACCACATTAGGCGGCACAGGGCGATTTCCTTCCCATATATGGTGTATATTCAACATCAACATAGCAATATTCTTTTTCAGATCACTGAGAGGCGGTACATCATCACCAAAATTTTTCTTCAACATATCATCTTCAATTGCTTCGTTCTTACGTTGATTTCTTTCGATTACGTAACGTTTATAAATCTCACCTGCTTTCTCCCAAAGAGTAAGGTTATTCAATTTTTGATTTAAGCAACTTGGATATAAAATAGGGTGATTAGGTACTCCTAGATGATTTGTAAAATAATCAACAGAACCTATGCTACTGATAGTTATAGTTGGAGCATTATACAAATGAGAAAAGACTAGTGCTGGTCTAACACATGCTTCTACATATATGAGATCAAAATGCTGTTTTTTATCTTTGAGAAGTTGTTGAACCTCATCCGTGTTTACTTGAATTTCGAATAGCTCGGTAAACATGTCAAGAAATTTGACTGTCTGTTCGTATATATCGGTAGTTTTTCCTGTGATTTTGATAAAAAAATTATTTCTGAAATCGTACGAAACATCGTGAACATCTATTTCTGTCAGATTTGCAGGTAAATTATCATCTGGTGTTGGATCTGCTGTTATAACAACCACTTCATGACCACGTCTTGCTAGCTCATGTGTCAGCGGACGAAACACAGATTGATGGCTGTGAAAAGGCGCCGGAAATACAGCCAATATTCGTGCACTACTGACAATAGAAATAAAAACACAAAAATTTAAGAATACAAGTAATTTTAACATTTTTCCAAAACTTTTCTACTTTACTGCTATGAAAATTTTATTTAAATAAACGTATTTGTGGGTTCAAAGAAGCTATGTTTATATGAATAAACGATTTTTTTTGCTTTATAAAAATAATGGTGAGATCTATCAGACATTACAATGCTACTTTGTGGTTACGAGAATATCTACAAAAAATAGTTTGTATGTACAGCTGTACGTGAAACTATGAAATTTGTCCCGTGTAATACTGTAATTGTAATGCAATAAAAATAAACAATAAACACATTTGCCAAATTTCTTGAATCTGGTGTCAGTTTATAAAAGTCCATCTGCAAAACGAAAATTTGGATAATTACACGTCGTAGTCTAATTTAATATATTTCCGCTTAATATCGTCACGATGGAGTTGTGAAGAGGACAAATTCTTCATGCTCTGAACCAGGAATGAGCTCTAAATCACCTCGAAGCTTCCATCAATAATGTTAACAACGTGCCGACAAAGTACAGGTTCCTAAAAAGAAAAAACAGAATCATATAGAATTACTTCGTTCGTTATATATCTATCTGTCCTTCCGTCCGACCGTCTGTCTATCTGTTCGTTTACTCAGGACTTTCGTGAGTAAACGAACAGACAGACAGACGGAATTATCAAGGTGATTTTAATACCAAAACGTAAGTCTGCGGTCTTAAAATCTATAGAATATTTCTTATTACGAAATATCCTATAGGTTTTATTGAACCATGAAAAGGAAAATTTCGGTGTAGGCGAGAGGAAGTCTTGGTGTACATTCGTGCTACTGCTGTCACTTTTTAACCAACTTCTAAAAAGGAGGAGGTTCTCAATTCGACTGTATGTTTTTTGTATGGTTGTCCAGCGATTACTTCGCCAATTTTGAATTGATTTTGATGTTTCTTTTTTTTTGTATAAATAGGTCATATTTCAGATAGTTCAGGCCTGATGATCTCATATAAATTTTATCGAAATTAGTTCGGTAGATACTTTGTCATCCAAGTAAAAAAAAACGTATTTTGAAATTATTATTTTTTCAGTTTTTTAACTACAATTATTTTTAACTAAAGGGTTCTATGAATACATTATAGATTTAGATTATAAAATATCGTACCTTCTTTGTGTCTTCTCATAGAACTATGCTTTTATAAATTATAAATTTATAAAGTATATAGCTATGATAGTAGGTACTAGTATTAATAATTGCGTCATTCTATTGTTTTTTTCTGTTTTAAACCTAACTCTAACTCTTCTCCTAACTCTTCTCACAATGAGAAGATGGCCCGTTCCCAGCAGTGGGACAGTTTGTACAAACAGGGCTGATAAAAAAAAATAGGAAATAACCAGATGCGAGCGAAGCGAGCGCGAAGTTTTTTGAAACTTTTTATCAAATTTTAGGTATTCATATGCTAATTTGCTGTTAATGTTTTCACATTACTGACATGGCTCAAAAATACAAAGAATATTAAATTACTTAAAGGAGATGAAGGATTTTTGATAATGGCCAGGATATTTCGGGGAGGGAGGGGGGGGGGGGAGGGGTTAAACCCCCAACCCCCCCCCCCCCCTGCCTACGGCCTTGCATATAGTATATTATTTTGAATAATAGTTATTATATATTATAATCATGTGAATATTTTTATTTATATATCATTTCGTAACAAACTTATGAACCCCAGCCTAGTCTGTAGTTCGAAGTCGACCGTCTTGCTCGCGCATACTATTTTTGAAGGTATAAAATACGTGATGTATGTAATACCTATACCTTTTCTACTAGAAAAATAGAAAGTCTGCCCACTATCTCCCATATATTGTAGATTTTATTTTAAATATAAGTAGTTAATCCGTATACAGCCAAAAAATTAAATGTCGGCTTTCTAGATCCCTGAAATATGCATCATGAATGTTTCAAAGTCAGAATGAATAAGACAAGACGTGTCTTCTTAACCTACGTGCTGCATCTTCTTTTTAACGGGCAAGTTGATGGTCAAATATAAACGTTAAAAAAATATAAAATATCAATGTAATAAATGCGTATTTTACGAAGCAGACTTGGTTTTTTGGGTTTTATACCTCAAAAGGAAAAATGGAACCCTTACAGGATCACATTGTTGTCCGCCTATGTGTCAGTCTATCAAGACCTTCTATCTCGGGAACGTGTGGAGGTATCAAGTTGAAATTAAAACCAAATACACATACTTATAGTTTCTTGCTTCTGTTAAAAAATTAAACTTCTCAGTTATCGTACAAAAAAATTATAGCCAGTTATGTTGCAAAAAACCGCTATTTCGACACTCACAAGGGAATCAAAACCTTACTTCCCACTGACCTAGAACTATGAAATTTTGGAAGAAGCATTGTCTTATACATAAAGTTAAAAATCCGAAAACAGTAATTTTTATTTTAAAAAATAAATAAAAAATAGGGTCTTTAAGCAAGGAATGAGCGTCCAAATTTTAAAAAGAGTTAACCGTAAATCATGTGTGGTATTATAAAAGAGCTTCATTATCACAAGCTAAAACAGGTTTTCAATAATTTTTACGGTGTATAATTTTCGGTTTATGACGAAAAATAAAATTTTCCCCTTTTATGAAATGTTTATGAATGACTAGCTTCGCCCTAAGGTTTTCACGACTTAGTTTCTGGTTCCGTGGGATTTCCAGGATAAAAAAGCACTATTCAAACACATGTAAAATATATATGGGAAAAATTTATATTTCAGGGAAAGCTCGAAAAATATGTTATACTTGATTCCCGAACTATTTATCATACACGTACCTACTAGTTTGTACGGAACCTTCGGTGGGCGAATCTGACTCGCACTTGTCCGGTTTTTATATCGTTTTTGGAATCATTATAATTTTTAAACCAACTGATCGTATCATATTTAATTTTTTGTAATTAATTACAAAATTATGTACATTGATTATAATTAAAATGACCAAAAGTACTTATTTAATGTTTAATTAAACAATGTACGAGTCGACAATGGAAACAAATTCGCACGGAATTATAGGTAGAATTTTATATCGTATGTTGATAGTATAACTTCTTTTTTTACATTAAATTATGAAACTACTCATCATCATCTTTCATCACCATCTCATCCACTAACTAGAACAGTAAATTATTCAAAATTACAATGTTGGACCTCAAAGAGATTGGTTGAAAAAAGATTGCGTGTATAGGATTAAGTATTTAGATTTAGATTAAGATAACAGAAATAGGACATTTATATGTATATTAACATTCTTTTTGTATGTTTTTTTTTTGTTAACATTTTATTGATAAGTATATATTTTTAATTTTTCAATGCTTCTTTTTAATTTGAAATTTATTTATTCTTATTTATTTTTTATGTGCATTGTGTGAATTTTATTTTATGTTTTATATATGGATTAATTAATATCTGATAAAAATGAATTGAACTGAATAAGATACGAAAATTGCCTTAAACATAGGTACTTAATTTTATTTAGAACAATAACTTCAATGAGACATGATAAGACTTGCCTTTGCAAACAAACTTGCACGTGAATAACAAACTTTTCACTATTCATTTTATTATCAGTACCTGGGCGACCGAGCTCCATTTGGATTTTTATGACTGAAAATACGAGCAAACCCGGGTTCACAACAATGAAACTTAGCAAGATCTATTTATCGTCCCCTAATCTACCTACAAACCAAATTTCATTAATTTCATTAAAATCATTGGAGCCTTTTCCGAGATTCCGATTTTATATACATATATACATAAGTACATATATAAACAAGAATTGCTTGTTTTAAGGAATTACATTATTTCCTCTTTTTTTTTTTTTTTTTTTACTAGCGTTCCACAATGTTACATAGGTTTTAAATAAAATATTAGTTACAATTGCGGACCCCGTCGGGCACAGCTAAATAATGAAAGAGAGAGGGACAGCATTAAAATCTTATTTAATGTTATACATTTATAGTTTAATTTTATCTGCTAGGAAATCATTAACGCTATAATATGCTTTTTTTAGTAAAAAATCTTTTAATAATTTTGAAAAAAAATTATCTCTGGTTTCGGCTTTTATTAAGTTTGGTAGATGATTGTATATTTTAATGGCCATTACGAAGGGACTAGTCGAGTGGAGTGTAAGGCGCGATGTCGGTAAAATTAATCTATTTTCATATCTTAGGTTTATCTGGTTATCTGATCGTTTTGGGAAAAAAATTGGATGACTTCGTACAAATTTGCATATTTCTAGTATATAAATACAGGGTAAAGTAAGGATGTTATATTTCTGAAAGAAAGATTTACAGCTTGTTGTCTGTTCGATATTTACTATGATGCGGATTAGTTTTTTTTGGGCTATAAAAAGAGTGTCGGTGTCTGTGCTATTGCCCCACAGTATTACGCCATAGCTAAGCCAAGCATAGGCATAGGCAAAGTATGTGACAAGTGCAGTCTGTAGGTCAGTGGTTTTCTTTACTTCCCGGAGGGCATAAACCTATATCCGATCGCTTTCTTTTTGTCCTTATTCAATATGCCGCCTACAAAGTAATTGGCCCTATTTACATATGCCACCTATAATAATATGTAGATAAAAAAGTAAGTTCGTATAGACTGAGTGGCCAGCCCTATTGTCAGAGTTATTAAGCCGCCGAAAGGCCTCTGACTTGGCTTGACGATAGATATCTAATACTTTTAAACGAGCAATTCTGAACCCAGGTACTTAATAATTAACTGAAGCAACCGACATCAAAATGCGCAATTTTGTTTTAAAACCAAACCACTGAACCTATTTCGATGACATATTTAAGGGACCAATTTTAAAGTATATCTTTTTAAAGAAATAATAATTATCCAAAAATAGGTTAATAAATCACCAGAGGGATGCGGTGACAAACTTAAAACAATAAATTTCCATAGAATTTATGAACTTTTTTTTATTTAAATATAAATTTTAAATATTGGTGGACATTTCACACATCACCATTTATCCCAAACTAAGCAAAGCTTGTATTATGGAAACTGGATGGCTGCTAGAATACATATCATATTAAGTATACTTTTTTTTGCAAATATATACTTATGAAACATATAAATACCCACACACAGAACAAACACCCATGCTCATCACACAATATTTGTCTTGGGCGGGGAACGAACCTACGATCTACAACTTAGCATGCAGACATACTACCAACTGAGCTGCGAAGCCAAAGTAGTTTAAAAAGACATAAGTCCTATTTCCAACTACATCCTTACTTTCCTCTCGAAAGTTCTTATATGCTTATTTTCCTTACTCCTTTCTAGTCAGAATTTCGTTCCGGTCTTGATCCTACTTGTTAAAATCACCGAAGATTATACCAGGATTATTATGACACGTTAAATTGTAGGTCCCGGTTGTTCAGCAATCGTCAAGCCAAGTCAGAGGCCTTTCGACGGCTTAATAACTCTGACAATAGGGCTGACCACTCAGTCTATACGAACTTACTTACTTACTTTTTTATACCTGGCTGGAAATAGAGAATATAAAGCTCACATTACTCGATTTTAACATTTTGCCACCGTTGGTTAATTGATATACTCCTTGCCCTTTTCTTGATAGTTGAAACATAATTATGTTTGTTCGCTTCTCTGACTCAGTCAAAAATTCTAAAACTTAATCTTCTAAATATATAAAAATGAAACCCGTTTTCCGTTGTCACGACATAACATGAAAACGGCTTGACCGATTTGGCTTATTTTTTTTTTGTAGGTTTCTAATACTCTGTACAAGGTTCTTACGGAAACAAATATTAAGAAAATCTCTCAGAAAGATTGAAAAATATACATTTAATTTTGCATATTTTAAAAAACGCGCGTAACGAATGTCAACGTCATTCAATTTAAAACAAAAGAATCTGTGACAACACATCCATAACCGCGTTAATAATAATTTTATTATGTTTTTGATAAAGTTCGTTTTGTTTTAAAGACTAAGAAGTTTTTTGTTTGCTAATTAATGAGACTCCATCTTGCAACCTTTCGAGGAATTCTGCGATGGCCAAAGTGCTGCAGCAAACCAGATTGATAATTTGGGATGAATGTACGATGGCACACAAAAAATCTTTGGAGGCATTAGATCGCTCGATGCAAGATTTACGGAATAACAAAAAAAGGTTTGGTGGTGCAATGATACTATGGGCAGGTGATTTTCGACAAATATTGCCAGTTGTTCCACGCTCAACGCCTGCTGATGAACTGAATGCATGTTTGAAGTCGTCCATTTTATGGAAATACATTAAAACACTTAAATTGAGTATAAACATGAGAGTCGAATTGCAGGAAGACCAGTCTGGAGAAGTGTTTTCCAAACAACTGCTCGATAAACACTATTATGAAAATATATATGTTGTTTTTTTATTTAATAAAAATTAGTAAAGTCCTCAGGTATGGCGAGACCAGGGAAATAAGGATTCATTTTTATATGGAGGATATTATAGATTCCAGTTCAAATTGAATAGGTACTCATACATAAGATAGGTCAGCTATACAAAAAAAAGTAGTGCATCAAAGCTAGGTTAAGGCGGTACGAAGTTCGCCGGGTCAACTATCTGAAATAATTTGACATGATAGACGTTTACGTAAACTTTACAGGAAAAATAAAACGATGTCTCTAGGTAGCAGCACTCTTGACAATTATATGTACTTGATTGACGAAATTTTGTTCAGAACTCTCCGACTCTCTCTTGGTCGGTTTTGTGACTATTGACGATGATTTGACATTCGACTTCTAGGCGAAACGAAGTTCGCCGGGTCCGCTAGTCTAACTTAAATATCTTTTATGTGTCAGCCTCGCCGTTTCCAAACAAATATTCTTGTCTTGTCTTTATAACTAAAATATTCCACATTCATAAGACTTCGCGTCTGAATTATCTAGTACCATGTTGTAAACATCAAATGCTGTGGTGGTAAAATATAAAAGTTCTCCATAACGACTTGTGAACGACACTCTTCTAGTACGATTTCCTGCTTTGGTATCTAATATTTAGAATAATATCAGACAATACGACAGATGGTATTATAGAGATGGGATAACACAAAAGAAATTTTTTTTTATCGATATTTTTTATTATGAAATTCATACATTTGCAAATTAATACAATTCGAATAATCGCTCAAATTGATCACAGAATATTATTTGCAATTGTAACATGTAATATTAATGTATAATTTGTATTTGTAATCTGTAAAAAAAATATTTAATAAAGAAAGTTTAGTTCAAATATTTTACTTTCACCTCTCTTTAAAAATATTGGATAGTCTGTATATAACACCTAAATGAAATTCTTGCTAAAAGGCACCGAATATTTTCATTGCGACGCGAAAAGTCTAGTCTCTACAATCTAACACAATTTCAATATAACTGAAATGGAATTTTCATTACAAATGAGAAGGCTGAAAAAAGACAATGTTAGCTTCATTCAATTGTTTTAAATTACATTTTTCTTCGATGTCGTAAGAGATTGCCAATGAATATATCGATTTTCACGAGAAAATAATATTTTATTGACGGTTGTATTTATTGCCAAAAATAATCTAGTCTCAATACTAAGCAAGATTTTTAAATATGACTAAAATCGGTAAATAATCCTAGAGATAAAAGCTTGTGAGGTGTCGATTAAAAAGGGAAAAGTTGGTTGGAAAAGGTTGCAAGAGCAATATCGGGTGATTTCGATGATATAGACAGAAACATTTGGTAAACAAAAATTTTGAATATGAGCAAAATTGTGAAATCTCAACACAAAAATATTATGCTCGAGAGGTTATACTCAACAAAAAACCTCGCGAGCTGGTCACATAACTTCATAACGGTGCCACTGTACCGCATAGTGATGAAATACGGTAATTGGATGGTTTTCTTTCATACAAACCTTATCTTGACAATCACAAGCATAACAAAAAAGTCAAATCGGTCAAAACGTTTCTAAGATTTAGGGAAATTAACAAACAGCGATTAAGTTTTGCAAAACTTCGTTTTTTTTTGTATATATGAAATAAGTTTCAAAGAAATATCGATATCGATAAGTGTAACAGCACATCACTAGTCGCTTCTATTTCGCACTCTATCTAAATGCAGGCTTTATTCAAATTTCGAAATATTACGTTACGGTTGTATCGTAACCGGACTTTCGGCGAGTTCTCGAACAAAACTGGAATTTTCATCAAATGCAAATGCACTCGGCTAGTTGGGAACAGTTAAGCTTCCTGGACCTTTTCAAGCGGCTTTTGGCATCACAATAAAAAACCTTCAGTAAGAACAGTTTTGAAATTCATTTATCATGACGATGATGAAGTCAGAAATAAATAAATTATACTTTTTTTACCGACATCAAAAAAAAGGAGGTTAACAATTCGGCTGTATTTTTTTAAATTTGTTTTTGAAACAAAATTGCGCTTTTTGAAGTCATTTTTCAGTTTTTAGGGTTCCATACCTCAAAATAAAAAACGGAACCCTTATATAGGATAACTTTGTTGTCCGTCTGTCTGTCCGTCTGTCCGGGTGTCAAGACCTTTATCTCGGGAACGCGTGACGGTATCGAGTTGAAATTAAAACCATATACGCAGATCCATAGTATCTTGCTGCAGAAAGAAAAATAAAATTTCTCAGTTTTCGTAAAAAAATGTTACAGCCGAATATGTCGTAAAAAATACACATTTCGACACTCACAAGGGAATCAAAACCCATGGGGTACTTCCCGTTGACCTAGAACTATGAAATTTGGCAAGAAGCATTGTGTTACAGTACAGGAAAAAAATCCGAGAACTGGACATTTTTAATTTAATCACAAAAAATTTGAGTGTTTATGCAAGGAAGGAGGGTCCAAATTTTAAATGGCTTTAACCGTATCATGTGAGATATCAAATGAAAGAGATTAATTAGTACAAGCTAAAACAGGTTTTTAAATATTTCTGCGATGAAAATTTTTCGATTTATGAAGTAAAATATTAAAAAAAAAAACCTTTTATCTACTAGTTTGTACGGAACCCTCGGTGGGCGAGTCTGACTCGCTCTTGTCCAGTTTTTTTATTATAGTTAGTGATTATAAATGACGGAATTATGACATTACAAATAAAAAAAAACAATCGATTTTATAACGTTTGAAGACGATTAAAGATAGTAAACATACAAACTCGTCCATACGCTTTAGTATACCTGCTGATGCTTTCATTGTGAAATTGGTACCCATAATATCTACTATTAATGTTTTTTGTGCCCATACTGTTAATTTGTCATTTTGCGCCTTGCAGTTTTCGGTTTTCACAGAAGCTTAGTTTGATTATTGTTGTAATCTTTTTAAAATGGTAGGCACTTCAAAAATAAATAATATAGTATATTACTATATTGTAAATAGTCATTCTTGTGACTGCTGTCAAATGAGAGTCTAAATCAATTTATTTATTAATTTATTTTATTTTCAAAGGAAAACTTACAGCTTACTACATACATTAGAAAACGGATATAAAAACGGAAGGCCAATTAAAACATTTGACAGCTGTCACAAGATTACCTATTTATAGAATCGGCTAGGCGGGATGTGGAAAAACACTTTCACTGCTAATCTAAATTTTAGAGGAAAAGCCTCTCTTTTTTCTTGATGTCGGCATCATGCGCACACATGCCATTTGCCATTTGTCCAGTATATTGTCCCTCGTTTAAAAATACGAGGAGTGTGGAAAATGAAGTGTCATCATAACTTCAATTTCAACTCTTGGATTTAAAGTTTTTGTGACAATGTTTGACAACTCAATCAATGTCACATAAAATATACTGACGCAAATGACAAATACAGTCAATGACAGTGACATACCAGAATAAGCCAATAAACTCGACAAATGGCAAATGTGGAAGCATGATGCCAACATCAAGAAAAAAAAAGTATAAGACATGTGACATTGTTTGTAACATTTAACAAGCTATTACGTAATTACTGAAGTGTTTAGTACAAAAAAACAGTTAATATATCTCGGCTTAGCTTCAATCAAGAATAAATCTCCTGAGTTCAGTAACTTTTAATCCGTGTTTACTTCCTCAATCTGTGGAGATCCGTAGAGGCTCCACCTCGGAAGCTATTCCAAGGGCCTGATTCTGCGTCGCTCGCAAATGACAAAAAAAAATACGCAGCATGGCATTGTCACTGTTCATAAGTTACGACGTGTGTCTAACAGCGTTACCCGACGCCAGATCCGTATGGAAGCGCTTGATGAATGGAACCGGAGATATAAAGATGGTAAAACTGGGTCTACGACCAAATTGTTCTTGCCTGACGCCATAAACGCCTATAGAACCGTTAGAAATTTGAAACCACAGAGCACATTGACACAGATATTAACGGGGCACGGTGGGTTCTCCCAGTACTTGCATAGATTCAAGTTAAGGGACAACCCATCGTGCATCTGTGATCCAGAGAAAGAAGAAACCCCCATACACATCCTGACGGAATGCCCAGTGTATATGACTGAAAGGTATAATATAGAATGTAAGACAGGAATTGTAATAAAGCAAGAAAATTTGTGTGAATTGATAAGAGACAAAAATGTAAGAGAACTATTTGTAGAATATGCTGAAACAATATGTGTAAAAGTAATTAATAGAAATAAATAGTATGTAAGTTAACTGAGCAGCATATTGCTGAATATGTAACCTCTAGTAACACTACCATTGCATTAAATATTATTAGTATATAAGAAACAGTATACCTAAGTAAGAAAATGTAAATAAATAAATAAGTCTGTATCAATAAATAAATAAACCCCATCCTTAGATAGAATAGCATGGTTTAAAGATAATGAAAGATGAAAGAATAAAAGAAGATATAGTATGTAAAAAGAAAGTGAGATGAACGAAAGCGATAGACAAGAACTCTGACCAAACATGAGTTGGAGGAACAGTCGTAGGATAGCTCACGGGCCGGGCCTATGCGCCCGGACAGGAAAAAAAAAAAAAAAAAAAAACAGCGTTACCTGACGTGTAGCGGCTGTAGACGAGTCGGGCGATTATCTTACTTGAGGCTTTCCATGCAGAGCCGGTGAAAACCTATCTACGTATATGTACATCATAGTTTGCTACAAGTAATTTCGCAAACCCTTCTCACATTGAGAAGATGGCCCGTTCCCAGCAGTGGGACAGTTTGTACAAACAGGGCAATAAAAAAAAACGCAAAAGTTTGTGATCACAGTCTACAGTTCGTAGAACTACTAGTTTTAAATGGTTTCAATATGTCATAACGTATCATTCCAATGGTCAGTGAAACTAAATGATGTAATTTTTCACATCGACGCAGGCTAGAATAGACCCCAGACTATCAACTTGACGATAATCTGTGCCTAGCCGTAACATAATTTTAAAAAGTTGCCAGGATCTTATCACCATAACTCTGAATAATTCACTGCGAGTGAAACTTTTTCTTTTGATAAAATTAATTTTAAAAGTTCCCCTCGTTTATCTCATTAGTCCGGGGTGAATATGAGAATGTAGCTATTTTTTTACAGCGGACGAGAGATACCTTAAATTTTCCACACCTGGTTTTATATTTTACCCGACTGCGCAAGGAGAGTTATGTTTTTCGAGTGTATGTAGCATGTTTGTTTGTATGTATGTATGTATTGAAGTATGTATGAATCTTTATATGTTGTATATTTTTTTTGTTATAATAAACAAATACCACAAAAAAAACTGTTTTAGTAAACTCCAACAAACTTTTCCATAACAAATAGGTAAGTGTGCAACGCTGCCGCTGTTAGACGCGTGTAATTACTTGTAAACAGTGACAGTTCCATCCTATGTTCTTAGAAAGTCCAACACCAAGATATTATATAAAGCCAAAACACTACAAAGCCTTACGGATGTATCTTATCCTCGAAAATACTGAGAATTGAGATTTGCCATGCTTTTACTTGATTTTTAGGTTCCGTACCTCAAAAGGAAAAATGGGAACCCTTATAGGATCACTTTGTCGTCTGTCAAGACGCAAGGGAATCAAAACCTATTATTATTATTATTATTCGAGGTAGGGTGGGAGGCCATGAGCCTCCCTGTCACTGCGACCCTCGCGGATCTATTGTAACTTCCCTCCTAAGGGTTACAGCACCTCTCCCAATCCCAGATGTGACATAAATCTCACTAGGGACTTTGGGGCGGAGGCCTTCACATCCTCAGGGTAGAGGATAGGTCCTCCCAGGAGCTGGCTCCTCTGGTGGTGGAGCTCCACACACTCGCAGAGGACATGGATGGGTGTTTCATCCTCTTCGAGGCAAAACCTACACTCAGGGTTCTCACCCAGCCCCATTCTGTGCAGGTGTTTATTCATTTTACAATGTCCCGTTAGGGTGCGAACAAGAACCCTTATTTGGCCCTTGCAATCAAAACCTATGGGATACTTCCCGTTGACCTATAACTTTGAAATTTGGCAAGAAGCATTGTCATATAGTACACATAAAGGGAAAATTCCGAAAACTGTACATTTTTAATTTAATCACATAAAATAGGGTGTTTATGCAAGGAAGGAGGGTCCAAATTTTTAAGTGCTTTAACCGTATCGTGTGGGGTATTATATGAAAGAACTTAGTTAGCACAAGCTAAAACAGGTTTTTAAATATTTTTACGATGTGTATTTTTTGATTTATGAAGGAAAATATAAAAATTATATCATTTCCCCCTTTTATCTATTAGTTTGTACGGAACCCTCGGTGGGCGAGTCTGGCTCGCTCTTGTCCGGTTTTTATCAATGAGTATCTCTATAGACAAACGTTCCTTAAACTCTATGAAAACAAATAAAAAATAATGTGTCTTCGGAATTCGTAAACAAAGCGCCTAATACATTTTAGTTCGTAAACAAAAAAATACACCAGTAGACTTATTACGTTGCTCGAGAAAAAAATATGGCGTTATTATCTAGAGATGAGACTACTCCGGAATGTTCTGGTATGGCCGAAAATTCGGCAAAGTTCTGCTTAAAATGTTAACTTGAGTTAGGAATTATCACAATATTCTATCTGTATAATTTTCTTTTCCAGTTTGTAATTTTTTTGCTGAAAATTGCTGGAGACAGCGGGTTAGGATTTATATTTTGCTATGTGTAATATACTAATAATGTATTGTGAATTTGTTTAAAACCTGATGATAAACGTACGTACAAAAACTAACGTGGTTTTCACACATCCCACCTCAACCCTTTTGCAACCAATAACGTCACATGCGGCGCGAACGACACGTCGCTGTGTGAGTTACGTCACTAACCGAGAGTATATTATACACTCATAGTCGGGAAAAATATTTCTTACTATTCCAAAAAAAAACTCATTCGGTTTCGGCAAAATAGAATGCGCCACCACTAAATTATCTCCTCTTCTTTTCCGCAAACGGGTAATAAATGTACCTAGTTTAATTTAGTGTGTTGTTATGGCAACAAAAACAAGGGATGAAATAAATACACGCATGGGGTTAGACGGGGCGTGTAAGGAGACAAATAAAAAACATATGGAGGGTAGAAAATATTGTGAAAGCTCGAAATGCAAAGAAATATACCTACACAAAGTCACGTCTGTTTCCCCTTGTGGGGTAGCCAAAACGTCAAAGACTGTCAAATATGGCGACAAATGGTTTTAGAATCGTAATTTTGGGACTGTTTTATTATTTCAATGAAATTAAATGCATTCATACATATGGTACGCAATGACAGGTCAGCCTATTGCCTACATAAACGGGCAATGACAGGTCAGCCTATTGCCTACATAAACGGGGTATTTAGGCGTTTTGCACCGCGAGCGGTTCGAACCGCAGTTCGAACCACCAAACAGCTCTTCTGCCGATTTACTGCAGATTTGTTGACTGACTGAGAGTTTGCACTTAAAAACATATCATTAACCCCCCGACCCAAAAAGACAGGGTGTTATAAGTTTTACGTGTGTGTTTGTGTATATGTGTGTCTCTCTGTGGCATCCTGTGGCTTTCAAACGGATGGACCGATTTTGATCAAGTTTTTGAAAGAGGATTTCATCGAGAGTCTACTTAGGTACGTTCCATCATAATCGATTCAGCCGATTATTTTTTTCGAGGGTTTGTTAGTTTTCTAAACTTATACTTGTTTTCTGTTATTTTGCTACTACGATACATATAATAAGCTTAAAATAACGATTTCTAATTTTATATTTCAAAACAAATTCAATTAATATGAAAAAATAAAAATAAAACATGGAAGTCTAGCTAAATATGATTCCAATAAAAAAGAGCTATCGGACTCCAAATAGTGTTCTGTATAATACAATACAAATATAGACAGAACACAGTTTTATCCTATGTATAGACAAGCGCGAAACAAACGTTTCTTTTAAAACCTTAACAAAGGCAATTTTAAAAATTGAATTCTACAGTTTTCCACAAGCACAAAAGTTCAACCGTTAATGGTCTGTTGTACATTATTAATGATCAACCATTACAATCTGACCTTTATGCCACCCTTTTGCCCAATTAAAAGTTTTCAAAGTGAACCCGGAAGAATTTCAAGGTTTATTAAAGTAACACCCTAAGGTGAGAGATAAGGGTAAATGGAAAAATCTTTTTAAAGAATGTTTTATTGGGGTATCGTTCCATTACGGCTAATAGAAACGTCATCTAACTATCTATTAGCCTAAGTCCATTCCACTGATTGCCGAGTCGTCTTTTGAGAGCCTGTTCTCATTCACGGCATTCTTTTCAGTCCTGTGAGAGCCTCATTTATGGCCATCCAACGTAGCTTACATTGGGTATATAAAAAAGTGTAATATTATGCAGATTCCAAAACCATTTCGGGATTATATGTATATCTAAACCATATTTATATACCTTAGGTTCTTAAATGGTGAGATGGCAAGTATTTTTTTGGAACATCAAAAAAAAAATTACCTCGACAAATGATATTTTTTTTTATGGTTTCCTTCATAAACCGAAAAATATACTTACATCGTAAAAATATTTAAAAACCTGTTTTAGCTTGTGCTAATGAAAAAAAAAATTTGGACCCTCCTTCCTTGCATAAAGACCCTATTTTTTATAATTAAATTAAAAAGCTACAGATTTCGGGTTTTTTCCTTTATGTGTACTATATGATAATGCTTCTTGCCAAATTTCATAGTTCTAGGTCAAAGGGAAGTACCCCATAGGTTTTGATTCCCTTGAGTCCCTTCCCTCGAGTGTCGAAATATGCGATTATCGCGACATATTCGGCTGTAACTTTTTTTTAAATGAAAACTGAAAAGTTAGATTTTTCTCTCTGCAGCAAGAGACTTTATATCTGCGTATATGGTTTTAATTTCAACTCGATATCTTCACGCGTTCCCGAGGTACCTGTCTTGACAGACGGACGGACGGACGGACGGACAGACGGACAACAAAGTGATCCTATAAGGGTTCCGTTTTTTCCTTTTGAGGTACGGAACCCTAAAAAGAATAAAATCTGCGACGGCTATGTAACTTTAAAGCATTAAGCTTACTTTCACCTGAGATGCTAAGATTTTAAGTACTTAGGCTCGAGTAGATACTTACGAGTAGATTATTGGGCATTCCATTTGAATTTGTTGAATTATTAAATTCGCTTTGCCTTTTATCATTGTTAAATCTGAAAAGTTAACTCCAAAGAATATTTTAATGTAGACATAATCTATAATAAAATATATGTAGGACATATTTGGATGATGGTAATTGTATGCAATTCTATGTATGTACGTATACCTATATATGTATGTATGTATCTATGTTTGAATGTTCCTATATTACCTCCTTCAGCCTAAACAGCTTGACCAATGTTGTTGTACAAGGTGTAGGTTGTTTGTCTTTACTTCCTAAGTGTCATAATTGGGTTAAATAGCCATATTACTCAACGGCGAAGCAAAATAGAGGGTTATGTTTTTGATCGGTATGTGTGTATGTATGAATGTATGTATGTTCATCTGTTCCCTCACAACTTCTAAGCTACTTATCATAATTTGACAAAAAAAATGTGATGTGGCTCTGCAGAAACCCCAAAATACTTTAAATAAAATATAAGTTCAAAAACTAAAACCCGACTACTGAAAAATCACGCTCCAAAAAGAATGAAACAAGAAAATATTCTCATTGAAATTGTTATGTACAAGCGATTCGATATGTATCATTTATTAAATAATCATAAGTTGATCATGAAATAAATATTGTATTGTATTTCTTACATATTCATAATGGTGTTACCGTGGTCGTATGTCACCTACAAAGCAATACAAATACAAATTATAAATTTACAAATTAAGTATTTTTTTTTTTTTCTTTATTACAATTTTCTTGAATAGATATCTTCTAGATCGACGAGCTCCATCTTCGACCACACCGTCGCTTAACATCAGGCGAGTTGGTGGTCAATCGTAGATCTATAGTGTATAAAAAAAAAACATTATGCAAAGTAGCATAAACAATTATTTCTCCCTTTTCAGTTAAATGTATTGTTTTAAAGTCTATTTAATTATTTGTTTACTGAAGGTTTTCGAAAGTCTATCCAGTAGCATTATCTATTCAAAAATGTAGGTATGCATAGCGAGACAGATAATTTACTGCCAACAACGTATTAACTAAGTATTCTATAAATATTGTTGTTCTTGTTTTTGTTAATTTTAATGGTGCGGTGTGTTTATCTATCTATCATTATTCAATGTGGCAATTTGAACGAAGAGATCCGTAGGCGTACGAAAATCACCGACATAGCACAGCGATGGGCCGATGGGGCCGAATAGTTCTCGAGTAGAGACCACGCACCGGCAAGCGCAGCGAAGTAAGACCAGCCACGAGATGGACAGATGATCTCATACAAGTGGCGGGAAGACGCTGGATGCAAGCCGCTTCCAATCGGTCTTTTTGGAAATCCATGGAGGAGGCCTATGTCCAGCAGTGGACTTCTTATGGCTGAGATGATGATGATGATGAACTCCATATAAACGGATTTATTTTTACTAGATTATATCCAGCATTAGACTTCTTGTAGCTGAGATGATAATGACGATGATGAATGTGGCAATTCTGTAGCATGTTTAGTACGCTTCCTACCAGACTGCTCTAGCCTTAAACATGCAATTACACTGGATACCTACAATCATTGTAGCCTGGGAAGCAATACTAAGCGTAGTTTGCTGACGTAACAATGTACAAAAATCCTCGTTTTGCCGCCGCCTCACGGTTCACCTCGTGACTTCAATCTAAGTACTAATACACTAACCAAATAACTTCCTTATTCTATCATTAGGAGAAGTTGAAACGTTTATTACACCACAACTACGCTTGTAGGCACAATATTTTTAGGGTTCCGTAGTCTACTACCAACTATTATAATTTCGCCGTGCCCGTCAGTCCGTCTGTCTGTCCCCGGGGGGATATTATAAAGATGTAATTTGGTAAAATAAAATCGTGATATTATTATTTTTTGGGTACCTATTTCTCCTATACGGAAATAAGAGTTAATTGACATTCATTTATTGTAATTTTAAGCTATTGCATAGCTTCTATCGCGGGCCTTGAGCGTGGAGACCGAATCCAGAAATTCCGTAACGAAAATAACCTAACGCAGTAACGCCGATACAACCAATGCCACCTAGAGGCGATTTGCAGAACTTAAGAGACAAGCGTGATATTTCATAGTCATTAAAAGTTCTGCTATTCATCGATAGATGGCAAAACTAAAAACTAAAAAGTATCACCGCTGTGCCGGCCGGAGTGGGGGGTGTTAGGAATACTGCATAAATAAAATAAATAAATAATTATAATTACATAAGTTGATAAAAAATGCTATGCAATAGCTTTACCGCGGCAGTCTCCGAGTGCCACACGTCTTTTTTTTATGTTTTGTTTTTTTATGATAGTAGATATTGTTTGGCAAATATTTTTGTGTTTAATTATATATGTATGTTTATATAAGCCTATCTATTTATATGTTGTAAGAATACATGATAAGTGTTAGTTTTAAGTGTTCTCTCGTGTGTGGCGTCGCCTACCGGTTCCAGCGGAAGACCAGCGCTGGTTGTTTACAACTAGCATTACGCTGAGCTGGGGCCGGATTGTGACAAAAACATTATTTTGTGACCTATTTTACGTGTATGATTTTTTATTTTCTGTGTGTTTTTGCTACAATCAATTTATGTCTATGTCTATGATTTATAAGTTGTTAAACTTTAAAAAATGTACATAGAGAAATAAAAATGAGAAATTAGCGCCTGGTTTGTTTACTTAAATTATGGTTTTCGGACTACGGAACTATAGATGCACGTGGCCCAGCACGCACTTGGCCAGTTATTTTTAATTTCATAAGCTCCAAAATTACCGATTCCAATCAGAAAAAAAGAATCATCGTAAATGAATTTTCCTTGTTGTATGAAAGAATACGCGAACTGTCACAGTAGCTGTGACAGTTTGCGTATTCTCTGTTGAACGTAGATACCATAGTAGGTAGCTCTCAACCAATATCTAATTGATAATTTATTTACGAAAACAGAATGTCCTTACCTTGTTACTGGAATACCACTTTAAGCCGCGTACACACAAACGAACTGTGTAACTTTGCACTTTACATGATAATAACAAATGTGCGTGCATCTGCAATAAACATCGAATACCAGCAGGGTTACGCTCAACTCATATATTGTTTTATATCTTGCTTTTTCTGCAGTTAAGAGTATGACACAAAAGTTTGAAGAGAAAATTAATAATATCACAACACAAATGAGTCATTAGAACTTTCGTCTCACACCCTTAATTACAGAAAAAGCAAGATAAAAATGAGCGCAAGTCAATTTTGCGTCGTCGTTATAAAAGTTGAGCGTAACCCCCAAATGTTCGTATGTTCGTCAAATGGGTACAGATACTTTCAGATTAGTCCCATGAAAATGTCATCAAAATATACAATAACTTGATTTTTAATAAAATAACTAGAAAAACTATGTCATCCAAGTAAAATAAATTGCATAATATTTTGAAGATGAAATTGTAATAATTATTCTAATACACGACTTATATTGATTTCTCAATTAACTATTAAGCTATTTCAATTCTGCTTCGGCAATTAAATAAACAAAAGACGTGTGGCTCTCGGAGACTGCCGCGGTAAAGCTATTGCATAATAGCTTTACGCGCGGTGTGTTAGGTTATTTTCGTTACGGAATTTCTGGATTCGGTCTCCACGCTCAAGGCCCGCGATAGAAGCTATGCAATAGCTTAAAAACTGAAAACATTGACTGATGTTTTCAGTTTTTTGAAACTTGTAACTTTTAATATATGTTTCATAAAATGTATTTAATTCATATTGCTAATTAACGTCGGTATTACGAAATAAACGTTCGTGTTCGCCCTTGCGAACTTCATGTTCGTATGTGAGTACACGGCTTAAGATCCGCAGACAAGACGTAATAACAAAACGTCACCCCGCCGAGCGCAGGGAGAATTAATTTCCTTCAACGCGCCTTCCTTGGGTTCCGTACAGTTCCGGCGTTTACTCGAAGAATTATTCTCAAGGAAGTCGTAAATTATATAACGTTTACAGCGAAATTGTGTTCTTGTAAATATTGTGGAGGTGGAACATTGTTTGTTATTTCGCATTAGGGTGCGAAACCATGCGACGGTAAGATAAGTCTCACGGCGTCTAAGTAAAACCTTTTGTACTGTCTATAATTTTAAAATGTCAGTGTCAACTGTCAAAAAAATTTTGAAAAGCAGTGCTTAATGTTTTGTTCCGCATATTTTCAACCGATTTCTAAAAAAGGAGGAGGTTATCAATTCGTTGTAATATTTTTATGTTTGTTACCTCATAACTCCAACTCGTTTTCGTATGTATCATGTATATATAGTATGAATTAAATATTATTATTATTTAGTATATTATATAGTGTGTTTTATAATTATATTTTCATATACCTTAGGTTTGAAGCACGCCTATATACATCCTGTCTTTCACTATGAGGATGACTGGCAGAAAATGCTACATTAGCATTAAGTCCTCATAGTATACAGCTTGTTACTTTGTAATTGTTTGCAATAAAGTGTTAAAAAAAACTCCGTCATTTATGTGCTTTTTTATAATATTTGATAGAGCGTACCTTTAGATGGTCCCATAATTTTTTTATCAAAATCGATTTAAAAAAAAGTAGAAAAAATATTTCATCCAAGTAAGTAAACAAAATTGCGTATTTGAAGTCGGTTGTTTAAATTTATTACCCCCACTGAAAACAAAACGACTTCAAAGTACGCAATTCGTTTACTTGGATGACATATTTTTCCAGTTATGTTTTATAAAAACCAAAATGAATCGATTTTGATGAAATCGATACGAAACCACGTCTAAAATATGACCTACCAAATTAATAAAAAAAAGACGTGTGGCACTCGGAGACTGCCGCGGTAAAGCTATTGCATAATAGCTTTACGCGCGGTGTATTAGGTTATTTTCGTTACGGAATTTCTGGATTCGGTCTCCACGCTCAAGGCCCGCGATAGAAGCTATGCAATAGCTTAAAAAAAACAATTCATAATTGTATTTGCCCGAAGTAATCGCTAAACCAACATACAAAAAAAGCATACAGTCGAGTTGAGAATCCCCTCCTTTTTGGAAGTCGTTAAAAAATATATATTTTATCAATTTAAATATTTTACTCAACTACCAAAGAAGTTATTAAAGGAGTATTTTCTGAGCGTATATACATAGTATATGGATGGATATAATACAATATATTTCTTTGTTACATACGCTCTTCAGACATCATTTGTTTGATTTTAAGATATGTGGTGTCGTTAGATTCATCGACGCACTATTGAAATTAGTGTACAATATGGAGTTTAAAAAATAAACCATACTTTGAATCATATGAGCTAATATACAAAGGATTTAGTGGTAAATAAAATCCATGAAATAACAAGTCAATTTTTTTATAACAATCAACAACAACATAACAACAATTACACAATAAATAAATCAACTACAACATGAAGACAGTTGAAAATGACTTAAAATTAAACAACAAGATATTTACAACAATATAACAATTTGGCACTGGGTTTAATGATGGTCTTTGTGGTGGTGGATGGTTTTGTAGACTGGGATTTTGACGGGGTAAGGCTGGGGTACATGGACTGTGATAGTCTTCTCCACCTTGATGGGAACGTGCTTCTCAACGGGGTAAGGCACGTGTTTCACAACAGGATAAGGCACGGGCTTCTCGACAGGAATAGAGATCTCAGTCTCAACAGGAACAGCGACGGGCTTGTGAACAGGGACCTTAACTGGGTAGGGCTGAGGTACTCCAATCAGGATAGGCTTGGGCACATTCACGTGAATGGTCTTGTGAATTGGATAAGTCACATGCTTGTATAGAGGAATTTCTACAGGGCTTTCGACGTCGGTGTGCTCACCAACAGGGATAGCGTGACCGTGAGTAAAGTCTTGTCCTTCACCAGAAAATTGGCCATGTCCAAAATCTTGCTGTCCTCCACCGAAACCGTGGTACTGAGGTCCCAAGTCGAGAACTTGTCCGCCGTGACCGCCCAAATCTTGCCCGTTTCCAAAATCTTCACCGGCGTCTTGGAGAGTGAAGGTTTGTACTTGGATATGCTGGCCTTCGTTACCTCCTTGACCCCCGTGCCCCCCCTGACCTTCATCGTGAGATAACTGAGCAGCTTGAAGATATGAATCGCCACCGTTGAAGCCTTGCCCGTGGCTCTCTTGCAGAATTTGACCTCCACCGTGTCCGCCACCGAATTGCTGTCCACCAAAGTCTTGACCACCGAACTGTTGTCCGCCAAAATCATGTCCACCGCCAAATTGTTGGCCGCCAAAATCGTGGCCTTGTGCCGTCAGTGCAAGCGTGTGGCCTTGTCCGGAGAAGTCGTGGCCTTCGAGACCTTGTCCTTCGCCAGCGACCTCGTTGGAGTATCCTCCATCATAGCTGGCCTTGCAGGTGGCAACTGCCAGGATTAAACAAACCTGATAACAAAGAAAAATATAATTAACATCATTCTGCCTAAAATAAAGTGAGACACGACAATTTATATATTTATTTATTATTGCATCCATAGTTTTAATTTGTTACACATGATATTATCAATAGTACATTTCCTGACGCTGCAACATGCAATGACACTCTAAAACCTCTAGCCAAACCAAATCTGTTTGCCGGTCTTTCTTTCTAGTCATTTTTTCCCGTTCTAAGATACTAGACCGGCTTGCGCTTGACCGTTAACTAGCCTCATGTTGCAGTCTACGATGTAGCGTGCCTGCCCAGACTAAACCTATTTATTAGCAATATAAAAGCATCCAGATTACATCCATTGAGGACGATTATACCATTATTACGATTATTAGACGATGTCCATACCCGGGAAGCATATATCGTAAATTTGCGGTACACACAATGCCAACCATGCCTTTCTTTTCGATCTTTTCAATCCTAAGGTTGTCTGGAAGAGATCGCTATTAGCGACAAGACCACCAATTGTTAAACTAGTTTCATATCGCTCTCTTTTACACATTTTATGGTGTGTACAATAAAGAGTTTATCTAACTAACCAAGGATTTGGTCCGGGTTTTAAAATATTCTAATCCTGAGTTAAGATTATATAAACGACTCTGCCTGTCTCTCTGCCTACTAGTTACCTTTTCACGACAAAACAGCTGAACTGATCATTATCAAATTTGTTACGGAGATAATTGTGGACCTAAAAACAAGCTTAAGCGACCTTTAATCATCACCTTTATTCAACATTACACGGGCGAAACTGCGGGACATAGTTGGCATCATAAGAAGAAAAGACAGGATGAAAAAAATTCACAAAGATCTGAAATATATCCGATTAAAATCGACCAACTTGCAACTTTGCAGCGATACTCCAAGCTTTTAAGCCATCAAAAGTGACAAACAAATTGATTTAATTTCTCTCCTCTTTCCCGCGGTTTTGTGTTTTTACAGAATTTTCTGTGTTGATGTTTATGTTATTTTTAGTGTCAAAGTAGATCAAAGGAAAGCTACGGAGTATATAAGAACGTATGTGACATCAAAGCCGGATTTTGATCAAAGCTAAAACGTTAACAAGATCCGAACTGTCGTTTAGTTTGTCAATCAAAGTCAATCAATTAACTATGTAAATAGACTATACACGTACCAGGTGATATTAGGAACTATTAATTTGAGTAGATGCATGAGATGTATACCTATCTATGATCCGAAATACATTTGTGTGAATCATACTTGCCCAAATCCGTTTCATACAACTGTCTGATTCAAGATGTTTTACTTGACAAAAGATTTCTTGACTTCTGATTCCATAAATTTGTTAGCCATAAGTTCATTTGCCCGATCAATTAGGAATTTAGGTTAGGTTAGGTTAGGTTTCCCTTTTAGTTTTGTTAGGTTTCCCTTTTAACAATTTAATTTTATTTTATTCACTAACAATAAAAAAAAAAAATTTGCTATTTATAACGATTTAGCTTATATATATCAATTATTAGGTTGGGTTTCTGTGTATTATACACAGAACCTTTCGTATCACTAAGATTTGGTTATCAGACGAGTTGTCAATAGAACTTTCGGGATTATGATAAATGGTCCCTAAAGAATATATATATTGCGTTTTCGGGGAAAAAATATTCGATATTTTGAAATTCGGACTATAGATAGTAGCCAGATGTATTTATTTTGCTCCTAGCTTATTATGCTTATCTTTGTAATATATTAATTATGTTTGTATTTTGATATCTTAAGTATCTGAATTATTTTAGTTTAATTATATTATTATTATTCATTATATATCCAATCTCACTAAAATACTTGCCTTTTATTAGGTTTATATGGAATTTTAATAGAAATAGATTGGAAAACCTTAAAACTTACTTGAATTAGCAGCACATAAATTATGTTCTCATAAGCTTTTCTTATTTAATACTGAAGAATGTATTCTAATGCATTCTTCTAAGCCTAAATCAAATCATTTCCATGTAATATTGAGTCATAATGGCTTTTGTAAGACTCTCATAGACCGTAACATGACCTAACTTGTTATATAACATCTATTACTTCAAGTTACTACACTCGCTTCTAAAAAAATACAAAAATAAATCGGACGCTCTCAAATTACTTAATTTGAAAGTATCGCAGCGCAATGCACTGCCATTCACATTAATTTATCATACAGATATTGTAAACTATTTTCATCACGTGGCTTCATCCGCGCTTAGACTGGAAATTCCATAGAGGATTATAATTAATTATATATTACGTAAATAGAGATAGATTGAGCGTTTTAACTGTGGTTTTAGTAACAAGGACATAAGATTCACTTATAAATGCTTTGTAGCCACGAAAACTAAATTTTACCAATCTTATAACGAAGTGAACACCCGTCTTTAAGCGTAACAATACGCGAAATTATAATGGTTATCGTTCTTTTCTACATATTTTCAAATAAAATTATTCCTCACCTATTTATTATGCGGCAAATAAACAGCCATTAAGCATAAAAAATTAACACACGATAAATGACATTACTTCGAAAAGACAGAGGTGCGTGCCGTGAGATTCGGACCCAGGACCTGCGGATCGCAAGTCAGACGGTCTCCCGACTAGGCTGCCGGAAACTTCATGTCTACATTCAAACATGTCTGAGAGTTCTCAATGATCTTGAACATGTGAGAAGTCTGCCAACCCGCACTTGGCCAGCGGGGCATCCTATGGCCTAACCCTTCTCATAATGAGAAGATGGCCCGCGCCCAGCAGTGGGACAGTTTGAATAAACAGGGCTGACAAAAAAAATTACATAAAATGACAAGCTCTGTTCTTTTTTCTGTTCGTGACAAAATATAGTACTCTTTTCTTTGTCTGTGAACCTGGAGAAGGGTACAGGGTATCTTTTCATCATCATCATCATCAAAGTATCACTCATGCAAAGGTTTTGTAGAAGTGTTTTAAGTCCTCATGTCATGCTAACTCTATGGAATCAAAGCATAAAGTTAGAATAGCCAAGACAATTTTTTATAGAGGCTTTTTGGGATTTGAACTCGAAACAATGGAATATGGAATGGCAATAAAAATCTGAGTCTGAGTAAATACATAAATATATAAAAGCTATGATACCTATTTGGTAGAAAGCCTAATGATTAATCGTGTATGTGTGTATGTGTTGATCAAGTCGACTGAGCAAATAAAACTTCAATCGCTTAATATTTAATTAAATGCTTCAGATCTAGATAAATATGTGCCACTTTTGGGACTAAGCTAGTTATATTTGCCTTTAAAAAAAATAACTTTTAAATTTAAAATTTCATTTGATTCTCATATAGGTAAATTAATATCGATTTTTAATTAAATTATGTTCATTATTAACCGCTTTAATTGAGAACGGACAGATTTTTTTGTTTGTACAGTAACTATAACATTTTTAGGCGAGATAAATTGAAAAGTTATCCAAAAAAATATAAACTAAAAAAGTGAGTGTATTTTTCTATGGGATTTTTTTATGAATTTAAGATGTGTCGTGGCGTAGCGTGTCTAGCGTGGCGTGTCTTTAGCGTGGCGTGAAGCCGATCTGGCGAGTGCAGAGGGCAGTGGACTTCTTATGGCTGAGATGATGATGATGAGTAAAATTTTCTTCAACGCATGATTTACTTATCGCTAATAATTATCAAAATTAAAGCTAACCACAATTATTTGATTGTAAACCCACTCTTTTCGACCATAATTGGTAAAGGATATGGATACTGCAACTTGCTAACTCCATTCTGAATTCCACTCACACATACGTCTACATTCAAAAACTTCCACATTTTTTATATAAGTATAATAGAATAGAATAACTTTGTTGTACATCCATACAGAGTAACTTAACGATACGTAATAAACGTAATTGAAAGCACAAAGGTGGCCTTATCGCATAGAGCGATTGCTTCCAGACAACCTTAGTGTGTATCAGAATCTAACATTCCCAACACATATATTTATCTCGAGAAACTTACATAAGATTATTCAAACAAAAACGATGACAAAAAAAGGATTCACGGCATTGACGCCTTACTTTCACTTCTCAGAACATATTGGACTAAATAGTTTCTGGTTCGTGTTTTTTTTATCAGTGGCCAGATGTCCGATCTCTTTGCTTGTCGAATTATGAAAATAATCTATCTCTCTAATAAATTGATTTATTTAAGCTGTCTAGACGCAGTCTCGTGAGTCGAGACTTGTTTCTTAAGTGGTCTTGAGACTCGGGCTATCGGAAAGATATAATTTTTGTATGGGTTATAAACTTATAACTTTCTCGCATTTAGGCCATGAATCCAGTAGATTCGTCTTTATATGCGAATAAAAAATATATATTATTATATTATATCTATATTTTGCAGTCATTTTTAGTCAATAGTTTTAAATAAGTTTCTCAATTCGAACATTTTTTTTTTTTGTATTTATGTTCTACGTATGTTTGCCTATTGTAAACCGATTTAAACAAAATATTTGTTTTAGACATATTAGAAAGGTGATCTAAATAAATAAAGTACAATATTCTTGTAGGATTAGCTAGTAGAATTCAGTTAAGAAATGAAGCCTTCCAAATTTTGTTTTAAAACAGGTGAATAGATTTAGTACGTTACTTTGTTCTATTATGTAAATAGAATTTGGTGTGTAAAAAATGTAAACTTACTTCTTACAGTCATTAAAGCAGAAATGTAGGTGTATCTTGATTTCTCTAATTTTCATTTGTTCAATTATATTATGGGAAATGAAATGGTGACCGTGTGTGTGCAAGAAATATCGAACAAAATTAATTAAAACTTTATTTTACGCACTAGAAAGTTTATTTGACGCAGCATTTCGACAAATATTTAGTGTTACACTATTTTAATTTTACTAATCTAGCAATCCTAATAACAGTCCAAATTGACATACTCGTAATTTACCATTAGTCAAATCTTTATTATGACATCTAACATAACATTATGTCAATTATAATTATATGGTCTGAAAGAAGAAACATAATATTACCTACTATCATTTTAGCATATTGCATCCGGTTCCTCTCTTGACGTTCGTAAAAAAACAATAACAAGATTTCGTATTTTGCATTCACCGTTCACTTTAATCAGACGAGATGAACGCGGGTCGAGTACCTACTCCGCATATATAATTAGATCTATATTTTTGTTACTTTCTGTTTTATGATTCCGTGTCATCTGTTATTCTTTTGCTACGATTGATTATTTTATATAACATCATGTAATAATTAAATAATACAGTAAAAAATATAGATTTTTATCTCTGTTTCCCTCTTTCCGTGTATTATATATTATTTTGATATTTATGTAGACTTGCTGGCTCAATTATTACAGTTTTGTAATATGTATGTATTTTAATATTGAAACTTTTCATTCTGAAACTTACTCAATTAACTTATATTATGTTTATATGTATACCTATGTTTATTATTTAATCAACCTACATCTATACAATTCTTCGTCTATTTTTTCGACGTGTTAAAATCCAACAGCTTTTCTGATTTTGTTTTCATTACTGCCAGTTACAATTTATCAACTAAAAGTGGAACGCATCATCATTTTTTTTAAAGTGGAACGTGTAAAGCACTACCATTACTCGGCCCAGTTTACTATAAAATGCAATTGATTACGTTACATTACGTAAACTTGCATTCTTTAAGTTCAATGGCACAGTAAACACTTGGTCAACGAAGCGTGTCTGTTGTTCTGTCTATTGACTTCGTAGACATTACATCAATACTTCTCATCACCCATCCTACAAACACTCAAGAAAAAAGTACACTTTATTTGGAAAGAGAACTAATGTGGCTTTGATTGAGGACGCTCCTGTCTCTTTTTTTACTAAAAAAACAATATCACTAGAGACGTCAGAATCTATTTTTGCTACGATAGATCTCTTTTCAAACAGACTATGTAAGCAATATGTACTGTCATTACCTACGTTTCGGTAATGGTAAAGGTAATGGTAGGTCAGACGACTCACAGTTGGCATGGATCTCAAATTTAATGTCAATCAGCGAGCTAAGGAAAGAGCTAAGCATGGCGTTTCTCTGCACTCTGAAGGACCATATCAAAATATTTCACAAGAGATTCTGACGTAGCACTGCGTATTAGCAGGCTGAAGTGACGGTGGATTGGCTTTATTTGCCATAAAATAGAACCGACAACCAACAAGGCAGTCGAGTTGAAACACATTTCGGTAAACGTAGTGTATAATGCCCTGAGACACGTTGAAATGACAATAATCTTAAAGTAACTGTCAAATGAATAAAAGGAAAAAACATTTATTTTTTTAACACTACAATGCAGCATTAGAGTGATACAGAATATAATTCCAAATTTGGATCTCATCCTATCATAATGCTGGTCAATAATAGGTGCCATGATCAGTTCTTGTCTTATTATGAACCCAGAAAGTCAGAATTGTACTTACTAACAAAACTATATCTATATCTAGTTACTATAGTGTTAGTAAGTTCAGCGATCAAAGTTCTGCGTTTTACGTTCACTATAGCCTCAAGAGGTTATATCTACGCGCTCATCAGCAAGCTGACAGCTACCACATAAATAATAGTACTAAAAGACGAGACGCTTTCTAATGAGACTCTTAAACTATAATATTCACTACTTGCAATGACAACAATGTTGTCAAATTAGACACAATCGCACTATCTGAACGTACGACTCCGGAAGTGCCGTTAATGCAGATGGCTATATCAGGCTGAGAATCGTCAGAGATGGAAAGAGAGTTGTTGTCATCTGCCACACCAGAGTCGGGAGCATCACGACGCTCAGCAGTGAGCAAACGAAAGGAGGAGGATTTCTACCAAAAAAAAAGTCTGTATTTTTTTAGTTATAGGCGGACGCTTGACCGCCACCTCAACTGACGTTGTGCAATGTTGCAGTCCACGATGGAGCACGGTTGCTCAGAAGAAACCGATCCATTGGCGATTTAAAGATACTGTGATTATATCTACCTAAAAGACCAACTCTGGAAGCTTATTTCACAATAATTAAAAGTTCGTAATATGAACGGAATTAAAGCATTTGGTTCAGATTTTTGGAATACCTATCCATCATGAAATGACGACACTTTAATATCAAGTCTCTCTAGAAATAGTAGTTTTTAATGTCATCAATGAAATATTTATAACTCTTCACACAAATATCTAAAGATATTATGGTTTCCATTAGATAATTATTTCTGCATCATATTGCTTTTATTAGAATTGATCTAAATGAAAAAGTAGTTTTGCGTAGTCACGCAAAAACTACTAAACAGAAGCGATACTATCTCGATAAATAAGTGTTACTACAAACAAACGTTAATGTGTCACATATCTGAGCATTTGTTTATCTATGTGTCTGTCAATGGATAAACCAATTATAGTTTAGTTTTTTTTTTGCTTTTGAAATAAGTAAGGTGGAGGAAGTGTATTTAGCAACGATTAAAAAATATATGTTTTTTTTTTTTTTTTTAATTTATTGCACTTATTCGCTTGTCTCATTTGTTCGCTTCTTGTTACATGTCGTAATCACCTTTTTATAACAGGTGCCGCTACAAATTGCTCACCGTAGAATCGGTGACATAAGCTGAACATTTTCAATGGCATTATTGTCTATGGTATCTGTCCAAGTCGTTACGAGAAGTCCACCTACTTTTAGTGCGTTTTGTTCAACGCTCCACCGGTTATTTGGTTCGAACAAATTTAATTTGTTAAGCTTATTATCGTTAAATGGCTATTTTACTTTGTTCTGTATTGTTTTGTAGGAACTGTATTGCTATGACTGTAGGTTTTTTTAATTTCTTTACTTTTGTAGATTTTTATGCCATTTTTATATGGCTTACTTGCGATTTTTGGGACAACTTCTTTCGTTATGTATTTGCAGTTTTAAGCTATTGCATAGCTTCTATCGCGGGCCTTGAGCGTGGAGACCGAATCCAGAAATTCCGTAACGAAAATAACCTAACACACCGCGCGTAAAGCTATTATGCAATAGCTTTACCGCGGCAGTCTCCGAGTGCCACACGTCTTTTTGTTGGAAAAAAAATAATTACAAGTTTTTTATAGGGGGACAGAACAATAAAAAATAAATAAAGCAGCCTGAGCCCTGTTCCGCTGCTGAGTTTTAAATTTTTATAAAACTTAGATTTTTTGTAATATAATAGATATCATATGTGGAAAAATACAAATAATAAGCTTATTATCGTTAAATGGCTATTTTACTTTGTTCTGTATTGTTTTGTGCGAACTGTATTGCTATGACTGTAGGTTTTTTAATTTCTTTACTTTTTGTAGATTTTTATGCCATTTTTATATGGCTTACTTGCGATTTTTGGGACAACTTCTTTCGTTATGTATTTGCAGTTTCATTGGAAAAAAATAATTAGAAGTTTTTTTAGTGGGACAGGACAATAAATAATAAAAAATAAATAAAGCAGCCTGAGCCCTGTTCCGCTGCTGAGTTTTAAATTTTTATAAATCTTAGATTTTTTGTGATATAATAGATATCATATTATGTGGAAAAATACAAATAAGATCGATCCCCGGAAGTAAGAAAACAACATGAAAAGTTAACTAGAAGTCCGTAAAACACAACAACACATGGACGCATTAATAAAAAATGTACCAGAGTATAATATTAATAACCCAAAATGAAATTAATGTTGTAATGTATTGCCAGATAATAATTCGCGGCGCTCAAACTGGCATTATTTGCAGCGTGGTGAATTTTATTATTCCATGAATAATAAAATTCACCAGACATCGTTACACCAATTTAATTAGCATTTCTACGTACTTATGTATGTATATAAACTATAATATATTATGTATTTGTTATGTAGATTGTAATATTCATTTGTTGTAATGCTAAATAAGTTTAAAAACTACTAGATTTGACTCTAATGCTATCACACGATCAAATAGCAGTGGAAATTCCATGAAATAGTACGAGCTCTCATTAAAATGTTGAATCCTGGAATACATTACAGGAACCTGCAGACTTTGAGAGCTGGATACGTTAAACTAATTGGGATCATGTTTTTCTGTACGGTAAATTATTTTCACAAGTAAGTACATTTCAAAGGTAATTTGGCATGTAGTAAATATTTAATTGGAACACTGAAAGTTAAAGTTTTCACTAAGCGTGCTACTGGATCACACACACATTCGAAAATTACATAATTTTGAGGTAAAGATTAAATTTAATAAAATAGGTTTAATATTAACATCATAGAGACTTTTCTCGTTTGAATTATAGTAAAATTCAATGAATAAGTAACTTATGTTATATTTCACACCAAATAAGTACATACTTTTACCGTCCTGACTATTCACAGTAAAGTATTTTGTTACAATAATATTACTTGTTGACATCGTTCAGGGTCACAAGGTCCCATCGCCCAAAAGATTCAGTGAACCGAAATGTCCTGTGCTCCAAAATGACAAGTCTCAAAAGGTCTTGTGGGCCAAAGGTCCAGTGTCAAAAGGTTCAGAAGGCCAAAATGACAAATTAAAAAAGAACTTTAGAACTTTAACTTTTTTTTATTTATTTAGTAGCAAGTCAAAGTGGCATAAGTAAAAGTTTATTCCTGTTTCGCGAATTACAAAAATGAAAGGTTAAGCCGCAAAGTTTTGCTCAGCATCATAAAGGTACCCATACTGTTATACAATAAAGCTTCCTTATTAAGTGCAAGTGAAGGTGTGATCGCCTTTTACTTGCTGCTAGCTTGGCTGTACCACAGAATAGCCAACAGTAGTAACGGCTGTACTTTTGCTGGTCTAGACTACTGGTAACAGTCATGTTAGAGTAGTGAGCTTTTTAACCGACTTTAAAAGAGGAGGTATTCAATTATTATTAGTCCATCAACGACAAGTTCTGAAATAAAATAATTTAAAAAACTATTAAATTATTAAGTGATTATTAACTATACAATAAAACACCTAATATAGCGTACGCTGTAGCGCATGGCGTTACAGCGTACATACTTGTTTACATGCGCTACAGTAATTATTTTTAGTAATTAGGTATAGTGTTTTTTTTTTGTCTTTTAAATAATAAGTAAATGTAATTGTAACTATAGGTATAGCATTAAACCAGTACCAGAAGCAAAATTTTCGGATGCCTTTTTAAGAATTACTCGTACGGAGTGCGGTTTAACATAGTTGAAGTTTATAAAGAAAAAAAATTAACTAACTCGTTAAGATCCAATTTAACCAGCAATTACTAGTTATAATTATTGTTGTTGTTTCGGTAGTTATGAAGTCACGGATAACGGCTGGTAATATTGTAAATTTTAAAAATCAATGTTAAAAAAAAAGACGTGTGGCACTCGGAGACTGCCGCGGTAAAGCTATTGCATAATAGCTTTACGCGCGGTGTGTTAGGTTATTTTCGTTACGGAATTTCTGGATTCGGTCTCCACGCTCAAGGCCCGCGGTAGAAGCTATGCAATAAACGATTAGTCATATTTGCATGCTTGAGCAGCTAATATAATATTTATGTACATTATTTTGAGCCTTTTGCATTTATAAGTATTACTTAGTAGGAACTAATCTGTATTCTAAAGAAGTTTAGAAATATGTTTAAAGCTCTTAATAACACTTTCTGTATGTTTTAGTAAATTTCACTATTAACCAATTAAATTGTGTTCATAATTATATTTCCCGGATAACTTTTATTTTACGAGTGTATTTTTTTATTACTGCCTATTTCCAGTTTAATTATTAGCAAAGTTGCTAATTGATGTTAGCGTTTTAATTTTTCGTCGCTACGATGAACAAAACTGGTGTTATGATGAATAATATCAGGTAATGCAAGCGTTTCATAACAGTGATGCAACTAATTCATTTGTGTACTTTTAGTTATTTTTTTTCTGTGTATATCGTTTGCAATTATTGTTAGTACTTTCTTTATACTCTTTTTTTCTTTTAATGGATTGCCTAAATATTTGGGTAATGGTTTCCTTGTGTAGTATGTATGTCTATAATTTGTTTTTATCCTGTAGCCTAATAACATGATCTAGCAATTTATATAAGACAACCAATTTAACCTCGCAATCGTATCACATGCCCCGCTTAGTCTAATACATGCCCCACTTAGTCACTCGCGATCACGCACCCGAAAACTGACAAGAAATCACTCAATAATTAATAAAAAATCACTTAGAAAAACTTTTTTGTCGTCGCGTATCACTCACTGTTAATTTTTCCGATTTTTTTTCACATAAAAATTTAAATGCACTTACAAAATTCTTCATGTTGGCTAGGCTTAGGTATTGCGAGCAGGCCCGCTGGGAAACACCGATGCAGTGATGCCTTAGCAAAGTGCACTAACATTTTTATACTGGCCGGAAGTGAGTGTCTTATCGAGGAGGAATGGTAGAAAGGCTGCTCTGGGGAACTCTATAGAGCTGTTGATACTATTGTGATTGTTGTTTGGCTGGTTGAAGTGGCTTGTAGGTGACCATTCTGAAGTATTATGTTCTTAAATAAATGAATAATAGTTTAACGTGATTAATTTCTGAAGGCTGAAAAGTTCTTGAGTGGAGACGGGCATGCGCAGATAGGAAGACCCAGACAGAAGACCTCATACAAATACATATTTTTTTTAGAAATCCTTGTCCAGCAATGGACTATTGTGACTGAGATAATGTTGATGATGAACATTTTTAGATTTAAATTATAAAAGGATTATTTTATAGTTTAAGATTAATATTTAGAAAAAAGAAAACGAAAAGTGGTTTAGAAAAAGTTAAATTTAATAAATAACTGCATTATTTTTTTCTAAATTTAAACTGCTCAAATTTCAACTTTATATTTATTTCTTTTTAAATAAATACATTTACTTACAGATGCTCCTACAATATCTTGTTACATAATTGTGTTAATTTACATAAAAACTGAACTCTTAATTTACTTCTCATAATTTGCATAATAATAAACAACCAAAACAGCAATCCAAACAATTAAAAACTTCACGTCCATTCCGCGAGACAGAAAGGATGACAACAATACGGACAGATATTTCGATTCTCCCAACCCTTTACTAATCAAAGTGACATTATCTGAAATTCTGGATAAACTAATGAATATAAATAAGATGGGAACACAAAGCCTCGCATAATTCCCTCGGTCAGATGAATTTACATTTGCGGATGGGTCCAATGCCCGGTTCAGGATTTCAGTACCCGAATCGTCCCTTCTCGCTCTAATTGGCTTCTTTCTAATTTAATTCGATTCGTATGCATATCTTTAGTAAAACAATTTGTAATACAAATTAGAAAAAAAAATGTTAATGCATTATTTATTTCATTATTTGCAAGAGACACAGATTTAAACTAATATTAATGCTTGTAAAGCGTTTGAACATATTAAATGCTCAAGCCCACTAGCACTACCAGCCGACAAAATAATTCTTACCAACTGAGAATCTAATTTTTATAAACTTATTTTTTAGCTAAACAAGTATGTATGTGAGTGAGGGTTATATTGACTTTTGAAATAATTAAATCTCAATCTTGGAATTTTCAAGGCTAGAGTGAATAGATATCTTCTAGATCGACGAGCTCCATCCTCGGCCACACCGTCGCTTAACATCAGGCGAGTTGGTGGTCAATCGTAGATCTATCTTCTATAAAAAAAAAAAAATTAAAGCCCATCCTTATTTTTTTCTATCTTACCTAATATGGGTAATGTATACTATATTCAATATACATATATATACAATTAGGAATATGCAAAATTATTTGGTCATAAAAACATTAACTACAAATAGATTCATTCATCAAAACAAAATTAAAATACCTTCAAAAATAAGAATATTTTTCTATTAAAAAACTGACTTCAAACGCAACTTACTAAATCCTTCACAATTGTAAACTTTTTAAAGAGACTTCTCTTCACTCGCTTTTTTTTTTTGTTTTGTCAAGAATGCGATTTATCGTTGAATGTCAAATGCTCGTCTTCGAAGATTAGAAAATGTGCAGATGTTTATACCATAATCCTTTAATATTTGACACTCTTGCAAAGAAAAACGTGTAGGTAGAACTCTGCGATTCTATAATCTGACGCACTCACTCAGGAATACAATAAAAATATTTTCATTTATAGAGATTATTCAGAAAGAAATAAAGCTATGTTTATAAAATATTTGACCAACTTGGGAGCTTTCTCTATACACCAATTCAGGAAACACCAAAATTGGTTCTCGAATGACGGAGTAATTCGTGTACATACATAAAAAAAAATACGGTACGAATTGATAACCTCCTCCTTTTTCGAAGTCGGTTAAAAAGTAACAAGCATTTTAATTTCATGTTAAGCAGAGAGCACACGGTGGCGAATGATGACGTCACGGTTCGTGTTCGCCGTATAAATTCAATACAAACTGTTGCTTTGCAAGAGAGGGACAAAGCATCTCTCCCCTAAAACTGTAAGTGTTTATATCTCGGAAATTTATTGACCGGTTGAAATATTTTTTTCAGTAGGTATAATGTATATTATTACATACTGAAGTATGTTATCAATTAAAATTATTGTTCCTACGAAATAAAATGCATGCATATTTTATTATTACTCGGACGAAAATTGCTAATTCATGCTACTTTTTATTTATTTCCTAAAACACACAAATACATTCTTAATGATTTGTGACATGATTTTTTTTCTCAAAAAAACTATTAACACCATACATATGTATAATTGTATATCTGTAAACAACATTACTTTAATACTTATATAAAGATTTACAATTAATCTTTAATAAAAAATAAATATCTCTAACGACATTTAACAATTACTAAAACTATATTTAAAATAAGTGGTGCTAACATCTCTATACTTATATCGCAGCAAGCCGTACCCGCTTTGATACCGATTGCCTTTACTTTTTGGCTTTTTTGTATCAATGTTTGTGTCCGAGACAGGAAATCGAGAAGAAGCAACTATCTCTTTTTCGCCTTAAATAATATTTGGTTAGTTTAACGTGTCAATTATCCTTTATGTAAAAGACGCACACGTAATCGGCGAAAGGGAATATTTTGTACACTAATAAGATAAAAAATCGATCAATTGCGAGTTAAACTCGTATACCAATGGTTCCGTATCAAAGAAAATGTATTAATATTACTTATTGAAGTTCATAAGACATGAAAAAATCCTTTCCTGATGCTGTAGGTTTTGATTTAGTTGTAGTACATCTCTCGCTAAAATTGAAAATTGCACTTTTTAGTAAGCTCCAATGAACTTGGTCGTAAATAAATGATTTTACAAGAATTATCCTACAGAGTGATAATTTAAATTCATTTTATCTCGTGCATACTTTTCGTGAAAACGTACATTCTACGTTATATCAAGCGTAAGATATAGTTCGAAAATATTTTTAGGAAATCTGGTATTTTATTTTTCTTTTAATATAAATACTCTTATTTTTTATCTAGTCCTTTTAAAACGTGTTTTTAGGGTTCCGTACCCCAAAGGAAAAAACGGAACCCTTATAGGATCACTTTTTGTCCGTCTGTCCAGGTGTCAAGACCTTTATCTCGGGAACGCGTGAAGGTATCGAGTTGAAATTAAAACCATATACGCAGATCCATAGTTTCTTGCTGCAGAAAGAAAAATAAAATTTCTGTTTTCATAAAAAAAAGTTACAGCTGAATATGTCGTAAAAAACGCAAATTTCGACACTCACAAGGGAATCAAATCCTATGGAGTACTTCCCGTTGACCTAGAACCCACAATGCTTCTTGCCGAATTTCATAAATTTGGCAAGAAGCATTGTGTTAGAGTATACATATAGGAAAAAATCCGAAAATGGGATATTTTTAATTTAATCACAAAAAAATTGTGTCTTTATACAAGGAATGAGGGCTCTAATTTTAAAGTTCTTTAACCGTATCATGTGGAGTATCATATGAAAGAACTTCATTATCATAAGCTAAAACAGGTTTTTAAATATTTTTACGATGTATATTTTTTGGTTTATGAAGGAAAATAAAAAAAAAATGAATTTGAATGATTTTTCCCGTTTATCTACTAGTTTGTATAACGGAACCCTCGGTGGGCGAGTCTGACTCGCACTTCTCCGGTTTTTTTCAACTATAATTTGTTCGTTTCGAGGTATGGAACCCTAATTGTGTATGCGAGAAGGTCCAAGTACATTAATTGGTTTCGGAGTATTTTGTCGAGCTACATTTAATTAATTTAAATGCAATTAATTGTAACGCAAATCCGTGAATAATGTGCTTTTACTTGTTTTTGTGACTTTCCATCAAGTGAGCGTGAAGTCTAAAATGAAATTCACGAATATAATGTCCTGGGTTGACCGATACTCATATACCAACATTACCAGAACTTCTTCTTGTTCTTTTCGTGTCAACGGTAAGTTTTTTTTTTTCTTTTTTATTATTATACTATATTTGACCATAAAGATTTTGATATAAAAACTCATGTCACTGCGCTAAAGCCTAATTTAGATTGAGAAGTCTGGGGACGTCTATTTTGCCGCTTCGAATTATTTTGAAAATCGAAATTATTTGAATCGTATCCTTACACGATTAAAATATTTTCGATTTTCGAGCTTAATAAGGTCTAGTTAGACCTCATTAAGCTCGGACGCTTTTGAGGACTGACGCTACTTCCGGTTGATACTTTATCAAAGACTATTACCGTTGTCTCATTGTGTATCTCATCATCATTCTCTGGCATCATTCAGCCGTAAAAATATCTATCTGATCTAAAGGAATGTAATATTTTCGGCTTTTTACCCACCTGCGCAATAATGTAGGTTATGTTTTTCGAGTGTATGTATGTTTCTTTATAACCTTCTACAGCCTAAACGGCTTGACCGATTTTGATATACGGGATGTCGTTAGATTAGTATTCATTTAGTATCAGCTATATTTTAGTGACAATAAAAATATAATTCTCGCAAAAAATAAATAAATAAGCTTTTTCGTAACCTCCAACGAACTTTTTCGTAATAAACAAGTAATTTTACTAAAATTATTTTAATGGATGCGCATTTATAATATTTACTCATTTTACTCATACTTTCTCACAAAAAACGTACTCTCAACAGCGTATCAAGTGTAATGCATTCGTAAGTTAGACTGCAAAAACTGTTTTTCTGCAGTCGGGTATTTTGTTTTTCTTTTAATATAGATACTTGTCTTTTAATATAATTATTATGCATAATTTAGGTCAAGTTTGTGTTTCCCCACTCCCTGCCCGAATGAGACTTTAGCAGTTGGCTTTGGAGATGTGAAGAAATTCATGTTAGTAGCATAGTTATAAGTACCTGGGCGACCGAGCTCCAATCGGGTTTTATGACTGAAAATACGAGCAAGCCCGGGTTCACTAAAAATTAAACCTAGCAAGATCGATTTATCGTCGTCTAATCTATCTACAAACCAAATTTCATTAAAATCGTTGTAGCCGTTTCCGAGATTCAGATTATATATATATATATGTAAGAATTGCTCGTTTAAAGGTATTTGATATAATGCGTATCTGGCCCAACGCATAAGCATTGCCATTCAACGTGGCTGGGTACGCTGCCAACTGGTAGTGGGTTTGAGCATTTGGATTATCTTTAGACCTTTATCGGTCTGGGGTGATCGATGTGCTTTTTGTGTAGTAGTTTAGTTAGTTGAGTCTGTATATTGTTGTGTTGTAGTTAATAAAGGCGCTTGCCATAAAAAAAAAAAAAAAAAAAAAATTATATAATGAAATTAAAAGGAAACTATCACAGCTGAGTAGGTTGTACCTACAAGTAAACAAATATACAAATACCTATAGAGTTCAAAACTAACATAAGATAGTATCAAACAAAACAATATTTAATGTTCACATAAATTGTGGCATGCAATTGCGGAACCCTAATTTGCGCGTGCACCGACCCACACTTGGCAATTTATTAATATCTACGCCGGTGAAACTACGGGGCAAGTACTAGTATGTATTATAGGCAATTAAGTTGCAACCAATGCGACTTCCTTCAGAATATCGGTAGCGACTCTCAAAACGCCACCTTAACCGAAAAATATTTTCTTACTAATTTCCGTTTCAAAATGTTACATAATCTAGATTCTCGTCAGAAGGAGCTGTCACAAACTTTCTCCCTCCTCGTTAATTTAAGTCTGTCTAATCTTTGACAGAGACATAAGTGATGACTCATCAGTCTACAAATAATTTAAAACTAAGCATCTCAATCTAGCATCTGCTATTAGGTATTTCTGTAGTAGTCTGTAGCTACCAGCTGGTTTGTATATTTAACCCCCGAACGTATCTGTGTATATGTCTGTGGCATCATAACACTCAAACGGAAGAACCGATCTAGTTTTAGATCTAGTTTTTTTCTTGTTTGAAAGAGGATTTAATCAAGTGTTCTTAGTTATTTATTTATCAAATTACCACCGCATTGTCGCAAATTATACTAATGATATTTAAGTTTACAAAGTCAACACAGTTAATAATAAATCGTTCAAATTAAAGTAGACGCAGACTTAAAAGTGTATTTTATTGTGACAAAAAACATACAACAGAAGAAAAAACATAAATAACACACAATAAGTACACATGTAAAAAAAATGGAAACACTAATACAGTCAATTAATTAAATATGTCAGGAAATAATAATAAAAAAACCGGACAAGTGCGAGTCAGACTCGCACACCGAGGGTTCCGTACAAACTAGTAGATAAAAGGGGGGAAATCATATATTTTCCTTCATAAACTGAAAAATATACATCGTAAAAATATTTAAAAACCTGTTTTAACTTGTGCTAATTAAGCTCTTTCACACACATGATATGGTTAAAGAACTTTAAAATTTGGACCCTCATGCCTTGCACAAAGGCACATTTTTTTGTGATTAAATTAAAATTGACCAGTTTCAGATTTTTTCCTATAAGTGTATTAAATGCTTCTCTCTTCTCTTAAGTGCTCTTTCTTCTTGCCAAATTCCATAGTTCTAGGTCAACGGGAAGTGCCCTATAGGTTTTGATTCCCTTGTGAGTGTCAAAATGTGCGTTTTTACGACATATTCGGCTGTAATTATTTTTTTTTCAAAAACTGATAAATTTGTTTTTTCTTTCAAGCAAGCTTGCAGCAAGTGACTATGGATTTGCGCTTATGGTTTTAATGTCAACACGATACCTTCACGCGTTCCCGAGATACAGGTCTTGACTCCCGGACGGACAGGCAGACAGACGGACAACAAAGTGAGTACCTATAAGGGTTCAGTTTTTTTTTCTTTTGAGGTACGGAACCCTAAAAAGGGTATGCTAAGAATATAACAAAATGTATTCTAAGCAAACCTCTAGGCTCCAGAGCAATAACAAAGTTCTTTTTTAAGCATCCCAACTTAATCTAACATAGTATTGCCCTTCACAACTTGAGAAATCCCCAAACACCGTTCGTAAGTTAGGCTAACTTAAAAGGCTGGTCTACCACTAGAAACTTATTCCTTTTAAGTAGTTTTTGACCAAATAAAGACAAGTCAAAAATGTCAAAGAAAACCCGTTAAGTAAGTTCGTATAGAACTATAGACTGAGTGGCCAGTCCCTAATATCAGAGCTATTAAATCGCCCAAAGGCCTCTGACCTGGTCTGACCTGAATAAAAAAAAACTGGACAAGTGCGAGTCAGACTCGCCCACCGAGGGTTCCGTACAAACTAAATAAAAGGGGGAAATCATATAATTTTTTATATTTTCCTTCATAAACCGAAAAATATACATCGTAAAAATATTTTACACATTCCTTGCTCACTACTCGGATCCGAGTGGGGCGGGGCTATAGTAGTGGCGCCTCCCACTCGGATCCGAGCGAACGTCCCGTTTATTTTGTAGTAGTCAGTAAACCGTTTGAAGCAGTCAACGTTGCTTTGTGCGGCTACTCTGTACTTAATCAAAATTCGCCTAAAAAGTTTTGGGTTCCCAGCTAAAGTGAAGGATCTGCAGGGGGCGAAGAATGTCTTAAAAACCTGTTTTAGCTTATTCTAATGAGGCTCTTTCATATGATACCCCACATGATACGGTTAATTCATTCTAAAATTTAGAACCTCATTCCTTGCATAGAGACACTATTATTTTGTGATTAAATTAAAAATGTCCAGTTTTCGGATTTTTTCCTATATATTTTTTACTCTAACATAATGCTTCTTGCTAAATTTCATAGTTCTAGGTCAACAGGAAGTACCCCATAGGTTTTGATTCCTTTGTGAGTGTCGAAATGTGAGTTTTTTTACGACATATTTACGTGACATAGTTACGGCTATAACTTTTTTTTCGAAAACTGAGAAATTTTATTTTTCTTTCTGCAGCAAGAGACTATGGATCTGTGTATATGGTTTTAATTTCAACACAATACCTTCACGCGTTCCCGAGATAAAGGTCGGACGGCCAGACGGACAACAAATTTATCCTATAAGGGTTCTGTTTTTTTTTCTTTTGAGGTACGGAACCCTAAAAACAGCAATCGTCAACGATTGACGAACGATGAACTTACAACCGTGACACCTACAATTTGACGTGTCGTCTGACCCACGGTAGCGCTCAGAAAGACATGCCACTCACGGCCATTGAGCTGTATATGTACTTACGTAGTACGTAAGTACCTACATACAGCTCAATGCTCACGGCCACCCATCCGAGGATTGACCGATTGACCGACATCCGCATTGGTGATCGTTCGAAAACACCTAGTCAAGCTACGGCACGAGCGCTACAAGACAAAATCGTTTTAGCGATACTACAGAAGAAATGAGTTTTATATTATACTTACGTGTATTATAGAATGGTTCTAAGTTTGACCACCAGCTCGGCTGGTGGTAAGCGACGCATTGGCCGAAGCTAAATCACGTAGACCTAGAAGGTACTAACTATATAGACTTGAAGAAGTTAAAGTTTTCAAGAAACAAGGACGGTGGTAAGGCATTCCATTCCCGAGCGGTTCGCATTAAGAACGTGGAAGCGAACCGCTTAGTTCGAGCTGATGGCATATCTATCATCAGATGAAGGCATGGTGTTCTTTCGATTTCAGACTTATTCTGTCGTAGAAAGGGGAATGAGGTATTTAGAGCGTGTAACTAGAGTGCGCACGCACCGAAATGCAGCGTGTAAAAATTGACAGACACACTAAATGTCGAGTCTTTGTGACCTATGCACACTTTCTCGTGCAAACGCGCAATCAATAAATATATCAAAAGAAACATTCAACTCTAAAGTTGTCTTATTTTTAACCGACTTCAAAAAAAATAGGTTATCAATTCGACCTATATGTTTGTAATATTTTCAGAATTACACAATTTTTATATATGTTAGTCTATACCAGCTTCTAAACATGTGTGCCAAATTTCATAAGTGTATGTATGTTTGTCCACGCATTACGCAGAAACTAGAAGTCGTAATTAAAAAAACAGTTTTTATTTAATAAAGTATATTTCAACTTAAGAGTTCCTGTAAGTTTTATCAAAATCGGTTCAGTAGTTTTCAAGATATGGGCTTTTGAACACTCACTTCGTTCATCGCAACTGCAGAGTAGTGTCTACACTTTATATTTCAATTGTTTGATAGACAGTGACATGAGCGGTGATGAGCTTTGACGACCGTTTTTAACCGACTTCAAAAAAGGAGGTTATTAATTCGATCTGTATGTGTGAGGTTATCACCGACCTCAAAAATAGGTTGGTGTACGTACCTACTTAGGTAGACGCCCAGTACTGATATTCTTCGTGTTATTTTTCTCTTTTCAGTATGAAAACGGTATTTTTTTTTTAAATTACTTTTAAAAAAACTTTACAAAAACAAAAACAGTGCTTTTATTAACTAAAACCAAACAATGTACCTATAAACTACACATATGTACTTAACTACTTAACTACACAAAAATCACAGTTATGTCATTATCACCCATTTCTCATTAAAATGCCAAAAGTCCGTACTCATCGATATCGGTGATGCGTACTGCACATGGAATTCTTTGCCGGCATCTCTGTTTCCTCATAATTACAATCTTGGAATGTTCATGGCTAGAGTGTATAGATATTTTCTAGATTAACGAGCTTCATACTCTGCCGTACCGTTGCTTAACATCAGGCGAGTTGGTGGTCAATCGTAGATCTATCTGACAAAAAAAACTTACTTCTCCAGAAACCTAGAGATAGGGTTAATACGTACTTTCCTTCAATGCACCCATTAGTACGATCATTGCCGTGGGCGAACTTACCCACCCAAGTCACCCATTAGCTAAATACCTGCAGGTATCACGTACCTAGGTAAGTATCCATTACGAAATATCCAGAATACTTAGCGGGACTGTGAGGCCCATTTCCTATCTGCTGCCAAGTGCCACGAAACTGGAATGGATCTTCACAAGGGTAGAAGTGTCACTAAATATTTTTACGTACTGCGTAAGAAGGGTGATGTTTTCTGGTGTGTGTTTATGTGAAGATAAATATGAATATTTCTTTGTATGTTCTTTTATTTCTTGAAGTCTAAATAATGTAACCCATTTTGATGTAATGTTTTGTAAGGTTTTCTCGATTGTTACTACCATAAATAATATTTATGTTCAGATTAAGTTCATCAAAATAGATGATTTGTTTGATTTCAATGAGTAACAAACAATCGAGAAAACCTTACAAAACATTACATCAAAATGGGTTAAATTATAATATACGATATTTCAAAGTGAATTTCAATTGATCTCAAAGGTTTTATTATTCACTATCTTATTAATCGGGTATGTAAAGATTTATTCTTAGGTATTTATTTGATGTTTTATCCATAACTTTGAATTATTGTAAGACAACAAATTCAGTGTTTTTGTTATCGATTTTGTTTTGTAGTGAGGAGCGCTGTAACGTGTAAAAGTTGTTCTAGTACTTTTGACTAATCTTCCTATTTAATTCATACCATTTTATTTCAGATTCCATTGACCCGAACAAATGTACCTACTTAGACCGCTTTTTACATCATTATATAATAAATATAAAAACAACCTCGTTTATGTAGGTATAGGTATAAACGAGGTCTTGTTATAAGCTAAAGATTAATCAAAAGTACTAGGACATTTTTTATACTTTACAGCACTCACCACTACAAATCTTTAAAAAATGATTAAAAATATAAAAAAAAAACATTGATCATAAATACCTAGTCTTGCCATAAATATTGTCACGAAGAAAAAAATTATTTTTTTATTGCAAATAATATTTATTACTTTTACAGTGTGTTAGTTTAATACATAAATATAAAACAATTTAAAATATAAAAGCTTATTCGAAGTGGTCTCCATTGGCTGCAATACAGTCCTTTAAACGTTGAGGCCAGTTATCAATAGAAGCACGCACTCTTTCCATGGGAAAATTCTTCACTGCCAATCGTATGGATTGTTTTAGGGACTCCAAATTATCATGGCGTTTAGAGCAACCCATACTCTCTAAAACTGACCATAAATCATAATCCAGCGGATTAAGATCAGGACTAGACGACGGCCAGTCTTCAGCTCTGATGAAGTCCGAAACGTTCACTTCCAACCAAGACTGCGTGGACCGAGCTTTATGACCTGGCGCCGCGTCTTGTTGGAAGGACCATACTTGGTTATTGAACATGGTGTTGTTAAGGGGCTTAACTACCTTCTCAAGAATGGTATTTTGATACACTTGTGCCGATGTTTTGATACCTTTTTCACAAAAATATGGCTCAGTCACTCCTTCATAGCTAACACCCCACCAAACCATCACTGAAGTCGGATAATGCCCACGTTGCACTCTGTCGACTAATTGGGAAGATTCCTTAGAGCTTTGAGCATAAATACGGTCATTTTCTTTGTTAAAATGTTGCTCAATTGTAAAGATTTTCTCATCCGTAAACAAAATTTTTCTGTGACCTCCCTTTGCGTACCGCTTCAGTAGTTGTTTCGATTTTACCACCCTATTCTTTTTAAATTATCAGTTAAAAAATGACCAGCGCGTCTCTTATAGGCTGCAAGTCCTAAGTCATCTTTTAAAATACGCGACATGGTTCTGGGTGCTATCTTCATCTCCCGAGATAAAATCTTTTGCTTTCGGACAGGATTTCTTCGAATTCTTTCTCTTACTGCTTTGACCATCTTTTTCGTACGAACACTACGTGGACGGCCAGATCTTTTTCTGTCACAAACAGAGGAGGTCTCATTGTACCTATTAATAGCCGGGTACACAAACATTTGACTAATACCAAGCGTATGGAGAGTTTTAAAAATTGCATTTGGCTCCATACCAACTTTGTGTAATGCAATCACAGCGATTCGGTTCTCTTTATCACCCCACTCCATTTTAATATCGCAAAATATTGTACAATGTATTGGCGCCAAAACTCAATGAACAATCGTATAAAAATGACAGATTCCAAATTCAAATGTAATATCTTTCTTATTTTTAACTGTATTAGTATTTATGGCCAGACTAAGTATATTGAAATGAGTTCCAATATGTAGTTCTAAATTTCAAATAAAAGCATAAAATACATACCTAAAAATTGGCTTTACATACCCCATTAAGGATTCGCTCAACGCGCGCAGCTATCTCTCTCGGGCATCACAACTTTTTTAAAAATACTATAAAGCCATTGAATAGAGATATTAGAAAAGTGAGAGCTAAATTTGTTTATTTAGACAGGAGAAATATTTAAAAACAAGTTTTTCTTCGATATCCTTTAAATTGGCTGAGGAATAAGGAATAATTCAGGAATATGCTCATGCTTGACCGCTAACTCACCTGATGTTAAGCGCCATGGTCCTCGAAGAAAAAATCTATTTACTCACGATTTAAAACACCCAGAGATTATCTCTATCTAGAAGAAAATATTTAAGTCAATTCTATATGTATGTAACCCTGCGGCTAGGTTGCAAAATCGAACGGTAACAGCTGCAGTCTATGCAAATGTAGTGGGCAAATTTCACGGACAAACGGACATGAAGTTACATTTCAATGTATGTAAACTCATGCTTATAGATAAATAATTTATAGGAGTGCGTTTGACGCCACATGGGACGGTTGTTGGAAGGTTAAAACTACCTATTATTACTGTAGCCTAAAAAACTGAAACAATTGACTTCAAAATACTTATTTTCATTTACTTTCGAAAAAAAAATCAAGAAACTTCGAAAAAGGCAGATTTAATATCATAGTACAATATTTGACACAGATTTACCCAAGTGGGCAGTACAAAACTCGCTATTTTGCAGACGTGTGCTCTATTTTCTTTTAATTAATATGTTGGGCTAACCGACTTGTAAAAAGGCGAAACTTATATTAATTCCACAGTGCACTCGAAATCGTAAATCATAAAATTTAACTGGAGCTCAGAAACTAAAGGTAGGTATACTACACTATGTATATAGTAATAAGGTTCAAAATGGTGAAAGCTTTATGTGTAGCTTAAGCTGACCCCACGTCACTGGTGGTTATGTAGGGCTGTCTCATTCAAATGTAGAAATAATTTTATACCGTAATTAGAATAGAAATTAATTTATTTATTGAAGCTCAGATTTTTACTTGAAAGCCCCTATATGGGAATTTAAAACTTAGAGAAATGACAATTGTGAGTGAGTGACACTTTGGGAGATAGTTTCATCCAAAATTTCAAAGGTGAAGCCATAATCCAAAGTCCCTCACTATGTAAGTAGGTATGCGTATGTGAGCACCTAATATATTAACAGTATATACAGGTGAGCGAGCGAGAGGATGACTACGTCATAAACCACATGATTGTCGTCTTTTTCTTTCTCGTTTTTGCGTATAATACATTGATATCGCTGTATCTTCGTCATTTTTCATCCAATTATAATATTTTTCACAGAAATGATTGAATTATCAATCATGATAAATGTGATAATGAAAAAATTTACACGAGCTCCTTCGTTACCTCCCACCAACCTCCCACTATGGAAGCATATTTCAATATGTATAAAAAACAATAAAACGACCCGACAAAAAGTCTAAAACAAAATTCACGGACAAAATGTTCTGATTTAACCGATATTCATGTACGAGTACTCATGTACGAGTACTCATGTACTCATGTACAACATGACTAAATTAAATATTTTAATTTATTTATCGCTCCAAAGCCTAAATTACATTGAGAAGTTTAGAGACTGCTATTTTGCCGCTTCGAATTATTTTATTCGATTATGAATTGTACATTGTACAAATTGTAATGACTGTATTCTGTTTCGTGTACCAATAAACTAAATAAATAAATAAATTTTGAAAATCGAAATTATTTTATTGTGTACGTGGTCTAAAGGTTGCTGTTTTAGACCTCATTGAGTTCTGACGTTTTTGAGCGCTGACGTCAAATCCTCGTCGATAATAATATAGTTGAGACAACCCTATAAAAGACTAAGCGTTGTATGAGAATTTACGCCAACAGATAGTGTCTACTGTCTCAGTAAACTGTAGGTTATCTCGAGCTCCTATTTCAATGCAAAGAAGGGGTGAAAATAGGAATTGAAAACTGACTATGGAGTTCGCTTTCTACCGCAAATAATCTTGTTCGCGATTTTCAAGATTACACATTCAGTGAGCGGGAATTTAAACAAAGATCAACTAGGTCGTCTTGTAGTAGAGACCTTCAATTAAATATGTTTTAGAAACTTTATCCTTCAGTCTTGCACTTAACCGCCAACTAGGACGTTGCTGTATTCAAAGCGCGCAGCTATCTCTAATTATATTACCAACCATATATATTTTTTTTTAATCAAAATTATATAATATTTAGGTGTAGAAAACAATTTCTTCCTGTTGTATGAAAACGCGTATATAAAAAGAGAATTAATATCATTTTGTCACGAGTAAAATTAGAATTAACCGAGAACCGTTCTCGAGTTTTGCTCCAGAATCACCCCTAATGCACGTGCCCACTCCAAGTGGAGCGTTTAGACCTCCTTACAGACCGTGCGTTGGAATAATGACACGCGTGCCTTGTAAATGTTGCTAGCATTACAGTAATACAAACATAAATACAGCCTGCTGTAGCGGCGCCACAGTCGCAACTTTTTATACATAAATAACAGCCGTTCGTGGAAAATTTATAGTTTTGGTTTTTGGCCCCCTGCTGCGATGCTTGGTATATTTCAGGTATCCGTGTAAAATAGATGTAAAGGTAGGTGACACAGTATTACACGAAACAAAGTTGTAGATGCAGTACTGTACCACAAATTTATTTAATAATATAATTATGCTAGTACTTAGTGATTCTGTAACACTATAATTACACGTCTATCTTTATCCGTGTTCTTACTCCCTTTACTAGGGTTCCGTAGTAAATAAGGAACCCCTATAGTTTGGCCATTCGCAATAGGTTTCTTTTTACTTTTGCCCAATGTACTTTACCCACTTTATTATTATGTACGGGAGGTACCCTAAACATTTTTTTAAAGATTTTATGTCACCACGTTTGCGATGTATTTAATATGTATAAGTATCCATGGCAAATTACAAGCTTTCTTGTACATTTTTTTTATGAATGGCCGCGGAAATACAAACAACGGACATGGTGAAATTACTAGGAATCCTAACTACTGAACCCGTAAATATATTACAAATAATAATAAAGAATAAAAAAAAATTGCTTACAGATATTTTCGTCTCCAGGGTCTTCACTATCTCTAAACCAAATTTCGGAACCTTAAATGTTATATAATAGAGGTAAGTGTAAATAAGTGGCGAAAATAGCATATAAATAGAAGTATATATGCCAATGCCATTTTATAGCGGTTTATTGAACACATCTATCTGTCAAATTTCGTTTATGTAGAGCTTATAGTCTGTGAGTAAAACGGGTGTGACATACTACCGACAGAAATGGACAGACGAGCATGGCGAATTTATAAGGCTTTCTTATAGTTACTACGGAACTCTTTTATTTTTAGGATAAGAGGATATTTTTACACCGTGACCTTTCGTAAATCCTATTACATAACCGATTTTGTTATTATTCGTACATAAAAGCTATATTTGCTCGAGCTACTTTCTAGACATTCTTGATCGGTCAGTATCTAATCACTAATATGATAAAAGCGAAAGTGTTATTCTGTTTATTTAACTGACTTCAAAATATAGGAGGAAGTTTTATGTTCGACTGTACGTATGTTTATTGTTCATCAATTTCTCCATCGATTGTGGATCGATTTTGAAAATTCTTTTTACGTTGCACTTCATATATAGCTTCCAGGTAGTTTTGTAAAATGTTAATATAGTCTAGTAAAAATAAATTCGTTTTTATGGAGCAGATCGCATTTATTGCAAGTTGAGGGATTAAGTTATGATATGAAAATATCTAAAAATACAGATTCACAATTATCGCCAATTTATTAACTGTGTCCCGCGGTTTCACCCGCGTACTCATAAAAACTGGCTTTATTTATTTACGACTTCGAAGGTCCTCTGGTATTTTTTTTTTGTATTAATGTCAATTTCATCAAGCGCGAGAATGAGAATTTTGAGAGTGAGACAGACGGACGATAAAGTGATCCTATCATATTATATTAGGGTTCCGTTTTTACTTCCGACCGTTTTAAGAGGAGTTTTATATGCTTGAAGTGAGTATCTGTGTATCTATGTGTCTGTATGTGGCTGTGTGGCATCGTAGCTCGTAAACGGATGGACCGATGTTGATCTAGTTCTTTTAAAGAATATTTCAGTTATGTTTTATCAAAATCGGTTCAACCGGCTCTTTTTAACGGGAGTTTTTACGTTTTCTTTACTTATACTTGTCTCCTGTTAAGATACGGAATCCTAATAATAAATCATCATCTCAGCCATAAGAAGTCCACTGTTGGACATAGGCCTCCCCCATGGATTTCCAAAAAGACCGATTGGAAACGGCTTGCATCCAGCGTCTTCCCGCCACTTGTATGAGGTCGTCTGTCCATCTCGTGGCTGGTCTTCCTACGCTGCGCTTGCCGGTACGTGGTCTCCACTCGAGAACCTTTCGGCCCCATCGGCCATCAGTTCTGCGTGCTATGTGCCCTGCCCACTGCCACTTCAACTTGCTAATCCGCTGTGCTATATCGGTGACTTTTGTACGTCTACGTATCTCTTCATTTCTGATTCGATCTCGTAGAGAGACTCCGAGCATAGCCCTCTCCATAGCTCGTTGCGTGACCTTGAGCTTCCTTATAAGGCCCATAGTTAGGGACCACGTTTCAGTGGCGTATGTCATCACTGGTAACACACACTGGTTGTAAACTTTCGACTTGAGGGACTGGGGAATATTGGACGAGAAGACGCTTTTAAGTTTCCCGAACGCTGCCCAGCCGAGTTGGATACGACGATTGACCTCCCTCGTAAAGTTGGACCTGCCTAATCGGACCGTCTGTCCTAGGTAGACGTATTCGTCAACAACTTCAAGAGTGAAGTTCCCCACAGATGATGGGGTGGGCACTACATGGGCGTTCGACATAACCTTCGTTTTGTCCATGTTCATTTTGAGGCCCACCCGTTGGGAAACTCTATTGAGGTCTTCGAGCATCGTACTGAGCTCTTCCATCGACTTTGCCATGACTACTATATCGTCGGCAAACCGAAGGTGAGTGATGTACTCGCCGTTAATATTAATGCCGAGCCCTTTCCATTCCAGAAGCTTATAGGCATCTTCCAAACCGGCGGTAAACAGTTTCGGAGAGACAACTTCTCCCTGCCTCACGCCTCTTTTCAATGAAATTGCCTCTGAGTTCTGGTCTTGTACTCGGACTGACATGGTGGCGTTGTTGTACAAGCACTTCAGCACTTCGACATACCGATAGTCAATACAGCATCGCTGGAGAGCCTCAAGCACCGCCCAGGTCTCGATCGAATCAAAGGCTTTCTCATAGTCCACAAACGCTAAGCAAAGGGGCAAGTTATACTCTTCGGTCTTCTGTATCACTTGCCGCAGCGTATGGATGTGGTCTATGGTACTATAGCCTTTTCGGAAACCGGCTTGTTCGGGAGGCTGGAAGTCATCAAACCTGCGTTCAAGACGATTCGTAATGACCCTTGAAAACAGCTTATAGACATGGCTCAGAAGCGAGATGGGTCTGTAGTTCTTCAGCAAAGTGTTGTCTCCTTTTTTGAAGAACAGAGCCACCACGCTTCTGTTCCATGCTTCTGGCGTTGTACCTTCAAGCACGACGGAATTGAAGAGCCTCTGAAGGACTTTCAGTACCGGTGTTCCACCCGCTTTCAGTAGCTCTGATGTAATTCCGTCATCGCCCGGTGCCTTGTTGTTCTTGAGCTGTTTCAAGGCCATCCTAATCTCGTACAGGCTGATGTCCGGGATATCTTCGGTATAATGTCGAGTCAGTTTGGCTCTTGGATCTTTGCCTAAACTGCTAACAGGTTTTGCGACCGATGTGTATAACTGTCCATAGAACCTCTCGATTTCCCTCAAGACTTCTGCTTTGGTCGACGCTATACTGCCATCTTCCATCTTCAGCTTCGTCAACTGGCTCTGCCCAATAGACATGTCTCTTGCGAACACTTTGGAGCCTTTATTCCGCTCTATCGTCTCTTTAATACGATTAGTATTAAAGGTACGGATGTCGTGTCGCATAGACTTTGATATGAGTCTATTGAGCCGCCTATATGACTCGACGTCACCGGAAGACTGCAGTTGCAATGAGCGTCGTTCAGCCATGAGGTCGAGGGTATGGCTCGAGAGCTTTTGCGGTCTATTTGTACGGTGGGGTTTATAAAACTTCGCGCCCACCGTACGGACAGTTTCCACAAACCTGTTATTGATCTCATCCACCGATGCGCAGCTCTCCAGGCACTCAAAGCGATTTGATAGTTCGAGCTGAAAGCTCTCGGGGTTTTGGATATGGGCGCGAGTGGGTCGGAGTGTAGACTTCATCATACGGGACCTCTCCAGTTTAACATTAATATTCAAAGTGCCTCGTACCATTCGGTGATCACTTCCGGTTTTAACCATGTTGATCACAGAGACATCATTGAATATTTGTTTCTTGGTGGTCAGGATGAAGTCTATCTCATTTCTCGTAGAACCATCAGGACTCAACCAGGTCCATTTCCTATGAGGTGGCTTCTGGAAGAAAGAGTTCATCATGAAGAGTTCCTCTTTCTCCAGAAAGTCGGCCAACCTCTGTCCCCTGGGGTTCCGTTGTCCATATCCAAATTGCCCCACTCTCAACTCACTTTCGCATTTCCTGCCCAGCTTCGCATTGAAGTCCCCCATAACAACATTAAAATAGGTCTCAGAAGTGTGTATGGCCCTACTAATGTCCTCATACATCACCTCCACCTCATCATCCGAGTGTGCCGAGGTCGGTGCGTATACCTGGATGACCTTCAACGAATATCTCTTGGATACTCTGAGTATCAGGTACGCAACCCTGCTCGATACACTGTCGATGGCAAGAATGTTGTTAACAAGGGACTTGTGGACGAGAAACCCGACACCACCTTGGGACTGTAGGTCGCCCTCCCGGTAGTAGAGTAGGTTACCGGATTTCAGGGTTATCGTGTCCTCACCCTCTCGTCGGACTTCCAATAACCCCAGGATATCCCAATGTAACCTACTCATTTCTTCTTCCAGCTCAGCTAGCTTCTCGTCTGTCCTCATCGTGCGAATATTGTGTGTTACCAGGGCCAGTCGTCGTTTATGCAGGGGGTGGTAGCCGGATCTCTTCCGGAGATTCTTAGCACCCCTTGCTCCGCCGTGACCGGGACCGCTACCGTAGTCCGGAATAGCGGAGCTGCCGGGGACTGGGGGCCTGGTATTTTTGTCGTCTGTCATAGGGGGGGTTTTGCCATTACTCGCCACGCTTGGCATGCGGGTTGGCGAGCGCAGTGGGTAGCGTTTTCCACAGAGGATGCGGCTGCCCATCTCTGGTAGTATTTCCCTTAGCCGGTTCTTACGGCACCCACGGGAAGAGAGGGGGAGGTACTATTCTAAGCCGGTACCCCACAGCAAATGTATTAATAAATGTGTACCTTCAAATATTGTTATAGGAATACGGTGTTAATGTTTTGTCTTCAAAATCTGCAAGCATTTCACCAAATGTACACAAAACTTTATATATAACCCAAACAACCCGTGTAATATATTATCTGATATTCTATACAGGGCCGTAGCTAGGAGGGAGAACCAGAGGGTGTACACTGATAAGCATTTTATATGGGCTGTACGACGTAGCTTTTGCAATTTTGAAAAATGATACTGAATCCCATAGGTATATCTTTAATGTCATATGAATATGTTATAGGGATATACGCAGACCGCCACGCCATTGATTTCAGAAATGGGCTAGTTGCCTAAATTTGAAAACTTGGTTAATTATATACTTTAATACCTATTTTATCCGAAAAAACCTGTATTTTAAAGAAAAATCAATATTTACATTACGTATTTTGTATTTTAAAATAACAATTTAGATTTCCCTTGAAAACGATGAATAGTGTCATGGCGTCTTGAATGACGTCACAGTGTGCGAAATCCATGCGAAATCAAACTGCTTACATCTGTGTCAAGTGTCAAAACAATACGGAGTAACCATAGTAACCTGCTCTGTTGTAGGAAAACGTCAACAAGAAATTACGTGACGTGACTTAACACTTTCTGATTAGTATTCGCTCTTATGTGACTTAACGCCTATTTTTTTTCGAATTTATTTTCTAAAAATATTAATAGCCATTAACTTTTATGAGAAGTAGGCTATTTTTAGGTAACTCAAAAGCCAAATAAAAAAACCGGACAAGTGCGAGCCAGACTCGCCCACCCAGGGTTCCGTACAAACTAGTAGATAAAAGAGGGAAATCTTTTTTTTTTATATTTTCCTTCATAAAACGAAAAACATACATCGTAAAAACATTTAAAAACCTGTTTTAGCTTCTGCTAATGAAGCTCTTTCATATGACACCCTACATGATACGGTTAATTCACTTTAAAATTTGGACCCTCATTCCTTGCATAATCACTCTATTTTTTTGTGATTAAATTAAAAATGACCAGACTCTAACACAATGCTTCTTGCCAAATTTCATAGTTCTAGGTCAACGGGGCCCCATAGGTACCCCATAGGTATAGGGTATGGGGTATAGTACCCCATAGGTTTTGATTCCCTTGTGAAAACAGAGAAATTTTATTTTTCTTTCTGCAGCAAGATATTATGATATTATTTGCGTATATAGTTTTATTTTCAACATGATACCTTCACGCGTTCCCGAGATACAGGTCTTGACACCCGGACAGACGGACGGACGGACAACAAAGTGATCCTATAAGGGTTCCGTTTTTAGGGTTCTGTACCTCAAAAGGAAAAAACGGACAACGACAAAACGAACTTCATGATGGTCGTTTTATTTATTTACCTGTCAATTATTGGCTACGAGTAATCAGTGCCTTGCTTCACCATTCATATGTTACTCAAATGTCTAGCGTGCACCTCCGCTTCAACATATATCTATAATAAGAAAAACAAAATACCCAACTACAGAAAAGCGGTTTTTGCAGTGTAACTTGCGATTTCATTACGCTTGATACGCTGTACATACAACGTACTTACGAGTGTAAATTTTTTGTGATAAATTATGCATTAAAGGTCATGAATGCGCTTTCTTTAGAATAATTCTAGTTGTATATTAAAAAAAATCGTTGAAGATTACGAATAAACGCATTTTTAAGGTTCCGTACCTCAAAAGGAAAAAAACGGAACCCTTATAGGATCACTTTGTTGTCCGTCTGTCCGTCTGTCCGTCTGTCCGGGTGTCAAGACCTTTATCTCAGGAATGCGTGAAGGTATCGAGTTGAAATTAAAATCATATATGCAAATCCATAGTATCTTGCTGCAGAAAGAAAAATAAAATTTCTCAGTTTTCGTAAAAAAAAATTATAGCCGAATATGTCGTAAAAAACGCACATTTTGACACTCACAAGGGAATCAAAACCCGTTGACCTAGAACTATGAAATTTGGCAAGAAGCATTGTGTTAGAGTACACATATAAGAAAAAATCCGAAAACTGGACATTTTTAATTTAATCACAAAATAATTGTGTCTTTACCCAAGGAATGAGGGTCCAAATTGTAAAGTTCTTTAACCGTATCATGTGGAGTATCATATGAAAGAGCTTTATTAGCATAAGTTAAAACAGGTTTTTAAATATTGTTACGATGTATAATTTTCGGTAAAAGAAGGAAAATTTGAAAAAAAAATACGATGTCCTTTTATCTAGGTACTAGTTTGTACGGAACCCTCGGTGGGCGAGTCTGACTCGCACTTGTCCGGTTTTTTTATTTTTGCGAGAGATGTGTTATTATTATTACAAAAAATATCCTACTCAAGAAGTGAAGACAAATCTAATGACACTTCGCACATCAAAATCGGTCAAGCCGTTTAAACTGTTCCGAATTCATGTAGAAACATACATACACTCGAAAAATATAATCCTCATTCTTACTCAGTCGGGTAAAAAGAAGACTTTCATGTATTCGCGTCAAAACATTCGACTTTAGTCGTGGTCCATTTTGCCCCAAATCAATCCTCCTAAGAAGTGCCCTGAGTTTCCGTACTGTAGCGTGGATGTAAGGCGGCGTGTATACGGATCGCTATCGGCTCGTTCACACAGACTATACGGGGCTTAATTGCTGCGAGCGGGACGAGATACGGCACGCGCCGAGACGACGACGCTAAACACGCGGATGGCGATGTGCATGCGTGAGACAAGAAATTTTTGAGTTTATTACATTTTCTAAAGCTCTAGCTGTTTTTGGTAAATACCAAAATAAATAAAATAGAACTTTTGTTACATATCCTATGTAAATCATCATATGTAAAACCTGTTTTAGATTATGCTAATGAAGCTCTTTCATATGATACCCCACATGATACGGTTAATTCACTTTAAGATTTGGGCCCTCATTCCTTGCATAGATACACATTTTTTGTGATTTAATAAAAAAAAACAGTTTTCGGATTTTTTCCTATATGTGTACTCTAACACAATGCTTCTTGCCAAATTTCATAGTTTTAGGTCAACGGGAAGTACCCCATAGGTTTTGATTCCCTTGTGAGTGTCCAAATGTGCGTTTTTACGACATATTCGGCTATAACTTTTTTTTACGAAAACTGAGAAATTTTATTTTTCTTTCTGCAGCAAGATACTATAGATTTGCGTATGTGGTTTTAATTTCAACTTGATACCTTCACTCATTCTCGAGATAAAGGTCTTGACACCCGGACAGACGGACAGACGGACAGACGGACAACAAAGTGATCCTATAAGGGTTCCTTTTTTTTGAGGTACGGAACCCTAAAAATGGTGTTTCATACCACGAGTTAATTGTAAATTACATTTGATCTCGAAAAACCACAAGCACAGCTAGTTTATCCATAATGACCAAGAAAAACTAAAATTCTCTATTTTTAGATATATACAGACGTAAATTACAGAAAACAAATCTATATTGCACAAGCCCATCCTGCTTTGTCATCGTTCTTCTCGTAAGGCAAGTTGCGAGATAACAGCGTGCGCGAGAATTAATTAGCCAACTGAAAACTTGACTCATTTCGCATGACACCGGCCGCATCTACTTACACAGATTACTTAAAACAGAGGGAGAGCTTCGGACAAGAACATATGCCTCGAAGCAGTAACAAAACAGAACCATAAACTAAGAACGAATTTTTATAACGTGGTACGATTCCCAAAAGTAATTTTACCTAATAAGGTACCAATAAAAGAGTATAGTTTTATAATGAAGGAATTTTCATTAGCTTTAACATCGGCCTTCATTGTCAGTAATCATATTTGTTGAAAAAAAATCTACTATTATATTACAAAAAAATATAGCCTCCCACGTCAAAATCGGCCAAGCCGTTTAGGCTGTAGGCTGTCATATAGAAACATACATACATACATACAAACATTCGAAAAACATAACCCTTCTTCTTACGCAGTCGGGTAAAAATATACAAAAACTACAGTCGTTTATGTCACAAACCGGTTCCAACTCAGCATTAGCTGGTTAAATGAACCAGCGCTGGTCTTCAATCAATCAATAACACTTTATTGACACAACATAAAGTAATAAGACAATAAACAAATAAGAAAATGGAACAAAAGGCGGTCTTTTCGCTAAAAGCGACCTCTTCCAGACAACCTTCCGTTCCGTTCTTCGGTTGGGACCGGCAGGTGGGGCTTTGAATAAAATTTAAATAATTAAACGGCGTTTTACATCGTAATTTCAGCTGTCAGATCCATTCCATCCTTGTTCGAAATACGTTAATTTGTTTTATTTTAACATGAAAATATTTAAAAGGCTTGCGCACAATTATCCAGCCAGGCTATGCGGTGAAACTAAAGATTACAAAACAATGTTCACTACGATGAAACAGACAAAATTTATTTGTATACAGGAAAACCAGTTTTTAGAGTTCCGTAGTCAACAAGGAACCCAAGGTACAAGGTATAGTTTAGCTATGTACTTCCGTCCGCCATGCGCCAGTCTGTTGCTCTGCAGCTTAGTTCAATGACTCAAAGTACTAAAAAGCTGTAATTGTGTATGTCTAGGTTCGCGCTTAACCACAAAAGTTGAAGCGTTAAAAAAGTTGGGCCATTTCATTTTTATCTCACTTTCTCCATTGCAGCAAAAGCTAGACAAAATGAGCGCGAGGTAACTTTGCACCGCTATAAGAGATGAGAGTACGCCCCCTGATCCGGCTACAAGGACAAAAAACTGTTTGAAATTTGAATTTTTCTCACACGTGACGCACCACCTTAACTTGTAGCCTCAGGATGTTGATCATCATCATCATCATCATCTCAGCCATAAAAAATCCACTGCTGGACATAGGCCTCCCCTATGGATTTCCAAAAAGACCGGTTGGAAGCGGCTTGCATCCAGCGTCTTCCTGCCACTTGTATGAGGTCATCTGCCCATCTCTCCCATATGTTGATCATAAAAAAAACTAATTTCCCATTATAATAAATAGCTTTTTGATAATATTTCTCATAAGTTACATGTAGCAGTTCTCTCTAAGCAAAGGTTGTTGCTTACCATCGGGCGAACCGTCTGACTAATTCCTGCTCATTATGTGTCGAGGGCCTCTTTGTATAAAAAATAAATAAAACACTACCCTCCGATAGGCCAGTTGGATAAAAATATGCCAATCGCCAATTTCCTCCTTTGGAAATTATTAAAATAACCCTAACTTGGCTGAACATTCGGTAGACTGGACTGAAAATTACTCCATTTTCGGCATAAACAAGACAAAAGTTAACTACAGAAAGTGGCAACCCAAAGGCAACAATTTTTCCCTAAAAGTAAATTAACGAGACTTTCAAAACGACAACTAACATTAAGGTTGGGACTCTCCTCAGTATTTGTAACTAATTTATCAGTAAGGGTACTCATGCTAATGCAATGGCTCAAATTCCGGCAGCTTAGAACATCATCGATTGCAAGTTAAGACCGTGTCGAGACACGCATATCGTAGGATTCCGTAGTAAATGTTATAATCTAAAAAACAATAACTTGGCGAGTATTGTTAGTTAAGATCTTTTTGCAAAAAGATCAATAACCTCTGTTCTTTAACGACTTAAGCGTTTTCCATATTTATCGTAATATGTATGTATATCAAAATGTTGTGATCATAGTGTTTAAAATATTAGTTTTCATTTATACTTTTTGAAATGGTCTACTACCGAGGTTAATCATGAATTTCTAGGTCTAATAGCTTAGAAATGCAGGGGAGGGGACACAATTTTTTCACCTTTGACGGGTATCTCGGCCGTCTGTCCCACCACTTTATTTTACGATTGCCCTTACTGTTTTCATTCCCATAAAAACCTACGAATCTACCCGAAAAGTTGGACAGTTTAATTTGTGAAATGGCACTCACCAGGCAAATATTTGGGACATTTGCGCTCGTCGCCTGTATAGGCCAATTTGTTGCCAGTAATGTGATATTACCCCATAACGTTGTTACTTTTAGTTTGTATTATTTTGGTTTCGGTAAATACGTTTTCGGCATCAAAAATATTTTCAATGTTATATTTTATCACGATCATCATCATCATCTCAGCAAGAAATCTACTGCTAGACACAAGCCATAGATTTTGAAAAAGCCCGGATGGAAGCGATTTGCTTCCAGTGTCTTCCTGCCACTTGTATATATCATGTCCATCTTGTAGCTGGTATTTCTTAATCACGATGTTTATTATGTTTATTTATTTATTTATATGTTTATTTTATATATTTTTTTATTATATCATTATTTATTTTAAACGACAGAAGAAATGAATATTATTTTATAAATTGCGTTACTTTGCACTATTTCTAATTAGTTAGCATTTTGATACCTAAATATTTTTGTTGTTTATCGTCGTTCACTTTCTCTTTCATCAAAATGAAATATTTAAATGAAATTAAGGTTTTTCCTTTTTCTTGAAAGCCTCGGTCAAACAGCTGCACCGATCTTTATAACATTTGGTATAAAAATATTTGAGAACCAGGACAGGGACATGTGTTACCTATGTATCATCATCAAATTCAAATTCAATTTATTGTGCTTGTGGGCCTAGGCTACAAGGTGTGATAATTTATTTTGAATTAGTCCGCCAGGTCCTGCTTGTGAGCATACCAGCAGTTTATACTAAGTAATGTTAATGTGGTTAATTATTTATAAATGTCAGTAAAACACTAATATAAAAGAATGTCAGAAATAGGTATTCGATAATATGAATGTCAAAGTACAATTTAATTAGCATCGGTTTCCATCACTACGCGGGACTCAGCTAATTATATATTGTAAGTTATAATATTTTTTTTTTGTCTATTACTGCAAGCCACGATTGCGTGCGGTTACTCTTTGTGTTCGTGTAGTGATTATGCACGTGTGAGTGCGCCCGCTTCGTTACACACACTAACATAATGGGTCTTACCGAAAAACGTTACTCAAATTTAAGTCATGCTCAACATATATTGTCAATTTCTCGCTGACACGTAATGATTCTTGCGGAAAGAAGACAGATAATTTTAGACGTTGATCAAATTTAAGAGCAGCCAACCTCCTTACTTTCAATACAAGAGCTCGTACATCTTTGACATAGGTTTTTAATTTAATTTAAACTTAATTTCGTACAATTTCTATTTAAATCACGAAATCAATCAATAATCAAATCAATTAATAGAGATACTTGTTTGATACTTTGAACAACATTGTTCATAGTATCAAACAAGTAGCTCTATTCTAAGTCAGCACAATGAATTGAGACTACGGAACTCTACCTTGCCCGACACGCACTTGGCCAATTTATTTAGACAAACTTACACCGCTAACTTTACGGTAAGGCCGAATGTATGCTGATTCGACACGAATACTACAAGTAGGGTAAGTAGGGGGAATGGCGTTCACCTAAGGAAAACATGCTATATTTTTTAAAATATTGGTTTCATATCAAAATTTTAAAAAATGCAATATCTTTGACTATTAAGTAATCAATATTGTAACACAAAACGTATATATCTCTATCTCTATATTAGTAGTAGAAGAACTTAAAAAAAACAGCTTTGCGCGTCATTACCCCTGACCTTGGGTAATGCCGCTCAGGCTAAGGGGTAAAGGACACTCAAGCTTTTTTATATATTATTATCATTATTAGAGGTAATCACAATTAGAGATAGTAGGATTTTATCATCAGTCACTGATGTATCCATCTGCTGAATCTAATACTGAACATATAGCATGAGAACACAGCCCACAAGTGGTATAACGATCCCAAATTTTTTTTTCTTCAGTTTTGGTAAATTGTAGATCTTTATTGTTCCGTGTTGGTTTATCGGTTGTCCTTTGGTGATTTCAAGGCAAGATAGGCTATAATTGTAGTACATAATATTAGGTCAATAGATTTATCAAAGAAAAAAGTCAATAAGGGGGAATGGCGTTCAGGTGAGCGGCATAACCCCAAAAGTTCGTTTTGAATTTAATTTGAAATTTTAAAACATTCACATGTAATTGTTAAAAATTGATTACGTTATCACAAAACATAAACTTCAGTGTCTAAGAAGTCATAACAATAATTAAATAATAATAAAAATACTAAACTTCTGACAAAAACACCATACCCATAAATTAGATCAACAAGGCCCGTTACAAAACAATGCACATTACATTCTCATGTAGCGAGCTGACTGGCTGTACGCAAAACTGTCTGTTAGAGGCCCCCGTCCCCCTCGCTTTAAGCGACGTGACATGTTGCTGTGCACTATTTTTATAGACTTATAGAGGTGAGCGCCATTACCCGGTGAGCGCCATTCCCCCTGCTTACCCTAAGGGTTCGCCCGCGACCATGAATTTAATAATCGGCCAAGTGCGAGTCGGACACACGCATGAAGGGTTCCGTACTATCATCTATAATACTACAAAGTTTAGTTCTGTTTATAAAATAACGAGAAATCAACGAAATTCCAAGTAATAAATTGCAAACTTATAGGTAGGTTTTCGATACACATCCGGGCAGCATGACGACGCTCGCGCGAATACGCGCGGCTATGGCTCGCTCCGTGATGTTACCTCCCCCGCTACCCGCGCGGCCGTTGCTTAGCAACCGCCTCGAGCTCGCGCCACCACCACACCGCGGCGCGGTGCTCGCACCGCGTTTAGATGCACAGATTATTTTCATTTTGTGAGTTTTTATGTATTAGATTAGGTATTTATTTTTATAGTTAATATATTTCTAAATATTTACTTAACAAATATTCAAGTTTCTACCTGTTAATTAAGATCGAGTAAAAATTGCTATCACGGTTTATGAGATACAGCCTGGAGACAGACAGACAGACAGACAGCGAAGTCTTAGTAATAGGGTCCCGTTTTTACCCTTTGGGTACGGAACCCTAAAAACTAGGTAAAATCAATAATTTTTCACCCCGCCAAACTCAATCTCTCGAAGTAATTCCAATAAATTGCAGGCCAGTCATCCAGTTCGTTTCGCAATAGTTTGATTGGATTCTATCTTTTTATTGCCTTCTTGGGATTACCTAATCCCAAGTTACATATCTATGTTACGTAACTTAATAGAAAACTCTTTTTGTACGTAAGTATAACAGTAATATACAATCTTTTTTTAAACAAGCCTCTTTAATAAGTGTCTTGTTCTATATAATTTGGGCTTATTCGTAATTTTTGAAGTGTTTTTCCACACTTATGTATCTGCAAATTTGTAGACAGTTCAAAAATTCCGCACCTGACGGGACATGAACCTGCATATCCTAATCGGTACTTGGGAGCCTTTACCATTTTGGGCACAGGTGCGTTTCCACCAACCAATCAAGCGTTAGTGGTGCCACCTGTAACACACGCTTGAAGAGTATAATTACTCAGCGGACCCTTTATAGCAGAGGTTCCCAAACTTACTTTGTCTACTGCCCACTTAGAAAATAAATTATTTTTTAGCGCCCCCCATTTTTTTACCTACTTAAAACCACTATAACTTCAAATGAAATACATTATTGTGAGCTATATCAGCGGATATTAAACATTCATTTTAAACGAGACTTTTATTATAACAAGTGCCTTTGTGTGTACCTACTGCGCTTAACTCTAGTTCAGTTAACTCTAGCGGGCTATACCTGCCAATGAGAATGATTATTGAAACGCAACTTTATAGTATTCAGACAGAATATCTTTTATTCAAAATAAAACAAACATAATCGATTTTAGTATAAAAACTAATTTGAAGGATGAATCTGATGCTGTTTAATAAGTTTGTTGATATCAGGTCAGGTTCCAATTTACTCAAGAACAGCCGCAAGTCGCCACGTTCGGTAACATGCAAACGATTTCTCTTTTTAGTAAGCAGCGTTGCCACAGCACTAAATCCACGTTCATAAAAATAATAACAGTTTGAATTTTGATGAATTTAATAAAAATTAAGTACCTACCTAGATGAAATTACAAATCGCCCTCTCATCCTCTACAACGCCCCCTCTTTTTTTCTGGGTCTCTTACCCTTTACTCAAGCAGCGACCACAAGGGGGCGTTATCGCCCACTTTGGGAAAGACTGCTTTACAGGTTCCGTAGACTGACGATAGGTATCCCACGTCTGTAAATATTCAATATTTTTGAAGTATTTTTAAAATGAAGTTCGCTAACTACAAGTCTACCTCTATTTATGTGAATATAAAGAATACCATGACGCTGCAGATAAAGTGCCATCCTAAAATCACAGATCATCCGTTGCCTGCCCAGACCAGTGCCAGCACTTAGCTCAGGATAATAGCCCCGATAACAAATGGTGCTCTTACCCTTCCCTACGAAAATAATTTACGGCGCCGCGCCGCTTTGATACTCCGACAAGGATATTCTTAGTCCGTAGAAATAGGATCCTCTGAAAAATATAAAAGAAATATTTAATAAAACTATTTTAAACTATTATTAAAGTTCAAACAACTGAAACAACAGACTTTAAATTATGCAATTACGTTTACTTGGATAACATTTTTCAGTTATTTTGTATTGAAAACTGAACTACTTGAATAGTTATCAATGATATTGTCTAGGACTAATCTAAGAGTGTGTTTTTTCTTATGTTTGATACATCTACGACTGACCACCAACTAAAATCCTTTCAAATAATAAACATTTTTCGAAATCGTTTTATAACTTTTGTTTAGTTTGAGATACATTATACAATACCATCCGTATTGTGTTACAATATCCAGCATTATTTATTTATATATTTTACTAGCTGAAACTCACGGTTTCATACGCATAGTTATGAAAAACAGTGACGATGATGATGATGTTGAAAAGTATCAAAATTCCATAACGATCGATTCAGGTATTTGATTGTGAAAAGAAGACAGACAGTTACTTTAAAAAATTGACTAGGATTTTACACTACGATAATCGCAAAAAAACAAACTGCATAGGTTGATAAGGAAAACAAACAACATAATAAAACAATTTATTTTTCTTACTTGTATTATATCAGTAATCGCCGTACTCATAAAAGCGACTGCAACTCAGTACATAGTCACACATCATAAGACAATGTCGTATCTGCTATGCGTGTTATCACTTGCGTTCTTAACCTGGACCTCGGCGTTATCTGAAGTGGACCAAAAATGTGTCGAACGCTACAACAAAACTCAACCCAACGATTTTCTTCTTGGCTCCTGGTATATGGTCTACCGATTCACGATGTTCGACACCCTTCCGCCTTCAGTCTCTTGTCGTGAAATCCAGTTTTCAAAGCCGTCTGTGGATCAAATAGCTGAATACAAAGCTAAATACAGCTCTTTGGACCTTCCATACTCTTTGGATGATGATCCAATTCTAAGAAACGACAGTGATTTTTGGATCGGAATGTTGACTGGGAAGAAAATGGTGAAGTATTACATCCTAGATCCAAAATATAAATCTGTATTGACAAATGGATACTCAACAATTGTTTACCAACCTTTACGTGATAAATACATCATGGCTATAGAGTGTGCTCTCCGTGAGAACATAATATGGCTCCTGTCAAGGGATAAAAGTGCACCTAAAGAAGAAGTAGAAGAATTGGTTGAAAATACACCTCAATTGAATCGCTTGGTTGGACAACGGTTTTGTAGTAATTTTAATAATTCCACTATTACCAATACATGTTTAAATTACTGTTAGTAAAAAAATATACGTGATACTTATAATTTTTTATTTTAATACACCAATGATCATCATTTGCTTGTATCCAGTGTCTTCCTGCCACTTGTATGAGGTCTTCTGACCACCTTGTGGCTGGTCTTCCTCCGCTGCGCTCGCCGGTGTGTGATTTTCACTCGAGAACTTTTCGACCCCTCGTGAGCTAGCCACACAACACATTACATTTATTCTTTATTTGTGTACTGCCCCCTAATGCTCCCTATCCTAGTACTACTTTCATCAATTATTTTTATGAAATATAAACCAACCATTCTGTTATTATTTATTTTTCATTAAAAAGAATAAAAATATATATTTTGTTTGAGGATATACTTTCAAATTGGTCCCATATAGATTTTTATCAAAATTAGGTCATTACTTTAATTTTTAAAGTCGGATTTTGAAGCCTTTTGTATCAGTTTATTAATTTTATTGGATGCCAACTTCGTCTTATCTGTAAATAAGGATATCTATCTCGGACCCTTACTTAGTTTTCAATTATGTAGGTATTTTCCAATATCATCAAAAGCAACCTGGCAATACTTCAACTAATATTTAAACAACAACAAGTTAAATTACATAATATTAATTGACATTGATTGATGTCGGCGAATGTTCACGATGCGACAAATCTGGGAAAGGTTATGAGAATATAATAGACATGTATGCACGTATATGTCGCAGACAAATTTAAAGAACGCCTCGTTTTGCATTTGAGCCAGGCGGGTTACATAACTGCGTTGTTTTCTTAATGAGGTTATTGTACAGACGGGGTAGTCGCAATTAGGTCTTCGAAGTGGCGGCCAGCGTTTATTTGTACTGGTGACCATACAAAATATTAATTATAGATTAGGAAATGACTACAAAAGATACAAGGTTGAATTTAAGTGGCTCAAACAATGCGGCTTTCTCTTTTTCTTGTAATCCGTCTTAACATAGCCATATAGGTATAAGAAAATACATAATTTAGTAAATCGGTGGACCTAATGTAATACGCCGCAGCGTATTCTGCAAGTTAAATTGCGCCTACCATTTTTTGACTAAACGATCGAAAAGCGTTCTATAGAACTGAAAAAATACCAAAAAGTTAAAAATTATTAAAAATTAAACGCGTCGGTTTTATATGCTATCAAGATTCTGCATAAGTCTTAGTCGCAGTCACAGTCAAAGCCAATTAAAATAAGTCCCTGTCAAGTCCTTGTTAGAATTAGATTTTAATTCATATCAAGCCAGACGTCAATATCCAAATAAATCAATAACATTGTCGCGCATAACATCAAAGAGATTACAATAACTAGGTACTTACGCAAGACATCGCTCAGCATCATTAATATTTAGCTGTATATTGTATAGCATGGTAGATATTCTAAATTAAATATTAATATATGAAGTGTGTTTCGCACACGTACCTGAGAGCAGTACGTGACTTCTTGTTGGCACACGAGACCGGAAACAGATTCTAATTAGATCATGGGTAAATATTAATTTCTACATCTCTGCTCATTTCTCATTAGATGCGAATTAATTGATCATTTAAGAGACAACATTTTACAGACAAACGACTCTCCGAAAGATACAATACCTATCGTTGACTAAAACTTATATTTCGGCGTCTGAATATTGTTAAATGGAACAGCAAGAAATAATAATTATAATTTACAAAAACCGACTTCAAAATACGCATTTTTTTTTACTTGGATAATTATTTTTCACTTATTTTGTTATGATAACCAAAATACTGAGCCGATTTTGATAAAAAAATATACGGGACCACCTCTGAGGTCCACCTATCAAACAAACAAAAAATCCTCAAAAAACAATTCATAATTGGCAGTTGAACAAACGTACAAACAAGTATCAATATTAAAAGAAAAACAAAATACCCGACTGCAGAAAAGAGGTTTTTGCAGCCTAACTTATGATTTTTATTAATTTTGATCTACCCAGTGTCACTCTCACAACTAAGACGAATCTATTGACACCGCTCACATCAAAATCGGTCAAGCCGTTTAGGCTCTAAGGTGTGTCAAAGAAATATACATACATACATACACTCGAAAAACATAACCCTCCTTCTTACGCAGTCGGGTAAATATACAGTCTAATTGAGAACCTCCTTTTTATTTTGGATTTCTGTTAAAAAGCAGGTATTTTTATGATTGAGCTCTGAATCTGTAAAAGATCAATATTTAGGTAATTTGATTTCTGATTTTGTTGATAAAAGTATTTTTATTTCATATATATTGAACGCTCTGATAAATGATTCAATTTAAATAGGTATAAAATTGTATCCCTGGCTTGTTTTTTTTATTTGATCTACGATTGACCACCAACTCGCCTGATGTTAAGCGACTGTTTGGCCGAGGATGGAGCTCGTCGATCTAGAAGATATCTATTCACTCTCTTGAAAATTCCAAGATTGTAGGTCTCAGGAAACAGAGATGGCGGCAAAGAATTCCATTCTTTTGCAGTACGCAACAGGAATGTGGATCGATATCTCTGAGTACTCTGTTGTTAAATTAGTTGTTGAATTATTTATTTGCAAGCTCATTTAATTAAATCCAACCCGATGAGCTCTCTGGGCAATTCCTTAGTACCATACTCGAAACAGTTATAATAAAATAGAAGGAGAAGAATGAAAACGAGAATACCAAGAAACACGAAAAAGTGATATCGTTTTATGGTACATATTCCAAAGACTCGAACGAAACGCTTTATTCGTTTAAATTTTAATTTCTGGAATATTTTTTACATATGAATATTAAAAATAAACTGGAATATTTTGTCAATATTATGTTCAATATATGGAAGAAAAATCTTTCTATATGCAAGCCATGTGATGATTTTTGGAACTTTTGAATGACAGAATGAGTTAAAGAACTCTTCTCCCACTATTCTTGTTCTAGGTAAGCAATTTCGGCAGTTTAGGATCATCGGCTATGTTCAAAATATTGTTTTATATAACATAACCTAGGTACTATAACCATATCTAGTACTTTTGATTCTCCACTACCAACTAAGAAGCTGTGTACTGCACAATGTTTATACGTAAGCAGTTGGCGTCCTATATGTAATTAATTACAGTCTCTACGTACGCTTTCAACTAGTTTACATATTAAATAGTTTCTGATAATTCAAATAATAAACCTTCATCTGAGTAGGTAGATAGGTAGATACATATGCAAAGCATGAAAAACCTACGTTGCTTCATAGTGTACCTATATTTAAAAAAATACGAAACAACGTTTTACTGACACTTTATTGTACGTATTATAAGTTTGCGTAAATAATTTGTGAAATAATGGGAAAACATTGTGCGGGAATAGCGAGATTAAATCTCTTTGTTGATTCCAGAAAAAAGAAACGAAATATGACAATTGAATGTTTCGTTGACACTTGGTGTCTCATGTGACATAAACTTCAAATCGGGAAACGGCATAAACGGTATTGTTACAATCTTTTTACAACTGTTACAATCTTTAAACGGTATTGTTACAATCTTTTTACAATTGTTACAATCTTTAAACGGTATTGTTACAATCTTTTTTTTTTACCGACTTCCAAAAAGAAGGAGGTCATCAATTCGACTTTTTTTCGTATGTTTGTTTTCCGATTAATACGCCTATTGTGATGTTTTTTTTTGTATTTGGTAGGTCATATTTCAGAGGTGGTTCTATATAAATTTTATCAAAATCAGTTCAGTGCTTTGATTTTTATAACAAAATAAGTGGTAAAATATCATCCGAGTGCCTGTAGAAAAGTGAACAGCAAGTTGCGTAGGCGCGCTTTAAATGATATAAATTCAACACTTGCGACCTAACCGTGTTATCGAACTCATCTATGTACCATTTTATAATTTTCATCAATACAATCAATTACTAGAATTTGGAGTTTGATTGACACCAGTAGGTACATCCTCTAAATATTTAACACCAAGTAACAAATTGTGTATTTTAAAGTCGGTTTTGTCAGTTTTTAGGGTTCCGTACCCAAAGGGTAAAAACGGGTCCCTATTACTGAGACTCCGCTGTCTGTCCGTCCGTCCGTCCGTCCGACTGTCACCAGGCTGTATCTCATGAACTGTGATAGTAAGATAGTTGAAATATTCACAGATGATGTATTTCTGTTGCCGCTATGACAACAAATACCTAAAAAACAAAATAAAATAAATATTTACGGGGGCTCCCATACTATAAACGTGATTTTTTGCTCGTTTTTGCTCGATATTGATAACGGCAATAGGCTTGAAATATTGACAGAATATTGAGTTATATTATTCACTTTAAGAATAAATAATTAAATTAAAATATAATTAATATTTCTTTATTTCCCTTACCATACAACAAAAATGTTTTTTGCCGTTTTTTATAGATAATGGTAGGGAACCCTTCGTGCGCAAGTTCGTTTCGCACTTGGCCGGCTTTTTAAACTATAATTATGACTTATTCTAACTACTATAACACTAACTTAATTGAACTTGATATTGTACGTGAACGCCTAGCATTTCAAGCTATTCCTCATGCCTATAAATATTTATATATTCGTGCTATTCCTATATTGCATGGAATTATGTGTGACATATTTGTAATGATTCACCAATAAAATCTGTATCTGTATGTGAAGTTACATTTTTATGTCAGATAGATCTACGATTGACCAACAATTCGCCTAGTCCTAGTGTTTAAGACATGGTGTGGCTTTAAATTTGCTGAGTATTTAGCCCTGGTGTCAGTGTTCATGTTCATGTGTCATGCTAAGTACGACAGCCTCGGTGTGCGAGTGAAACTAGGACTTTGTCTGATTTATATGTATATATATATTTAGATCAATGCTGCACGAAAAGCGGCGCGACGATGCGCGGTGTGGCTAAGGCCTATATTTCACCGGGACACCATGGCGGTGCAACCAGTCGCGCCACTGTGGTGTCCGTAAGCTACCAAACTAGACACCAGGGTCGCCATACCACACTGAGACAGTATCAAAATGGACCTCGAAGAGATAGCACTACTGCTGTATGTAATGTAACGTAGGAAAAAGAGAGGGCAATGAGGTGGGGGCGTCACTGGCAGCCGGACTGGCGGCCGAGTGAGTGAGACTCCATACAGCGCTATAGTAATTAGTGGCGGCGCGACCAGTTACATTCTGCGCACGCGACCGAACTGGTCGCGCCGCCAAATTGGTTTCGCAACCAAACGGACACCAGGTGAGTAACTCTCTATAAAGCTGTATACGAGTACATTTTGTTGGTAGCGACGGCTGGTTGCGCCGCCATGGCGTCCCGGTGAAATATAGGCCTGGGTTGAGCAGGTGGATCTAGACTAGAAGATATTATCTATTCACTCTAGACTCGCCTTAAACATTCTAAGATTATAGCTCTCAGTCAAACACAGAGTGAAACTTTTTAGTTATAAATGTAGCTCTGAATCATTGCACGTGAATTTTGGGTATTTTAATGAGAAATAGATGGAAATATGCCGACTTTCTGCTTATTAGAAGTTATCGCCAGGGTTCCATTTTTTAGTTTCATAGTAGGGAATCCTAAATAATATGCCACAATAAGTACTACAACTGCGAGTTACAGCTAGATGGATGTAAACTTTTGAATAAGACTGTACTCTGTGTACTCTTAAATAAGATTTCGTATCCGAAACACAGTGGAACCATTAAATTCTCAATACGTTCCAATTCCGTTATAAACGTCACCGGGACGGAACCCTTGTTTCCTCATACACGGCCGTAAGATAAATTTCAATATAGCGCTCGTCGCGTACATATCGCATATCCGATTTGGGATCTGAATACATATATTGGCAGAGATACGGCCGTGTTGAAATGTTCGGTATGTCTGTTTGTAACTGCGGCTGCGTTACTATGACTAGTAGAGCAACTTCCGTAAAGTGTATGCCGCTCGACTTGGCGGGGCCACTGCCGTGCCCCCAGATTATTAATTGAGCGAAATAAAAAAAAACTTTGCAAGTGACGTGCAAAAAATTAAATTGAGATGAATATTAAAATGGGTAAATGGAAATGCTGAGTATAGTAGAAGGTAGTTGGTGCAGGTTTTTTTCTTGTTAACAATTTGAAACGTCTGATTAATTAAATTCGAATTGACGTATATGCATATGCGCATGCGTATACGCATCTTTTTTTATCAAAAGTTGTACAGAAGTTTTACTACACTTAGACACAATATAAATTACCAGTTAGTATACGGTTATATGTATACGGATTCTCACCTTTGATGTTTAGAGTTTTGCCCCCAATGAAACAGACGCGAGATGACCAGGGGAGTTACCACAATGTCATTAGCAATCCTAATTAAATATTACTTTGACCTTTGTCTTACTCTCGCAACTGCATAAAAAGCGAGACGAAGTCTTATATCAATATAGGGGCCGTAACTGAAACTTAAGGGATACAGCCCCAGGGCTGTCTGAATTGAGCGTGATGGCTGCTATTACGTAGATAGGTTATCCGCGGCTCAGTGTGGCAAGCCTCAAGTAAGGTAATCGCCAGACTCGTCTTCAGTTCCGACACTACGAGCAACACCATCCTGTGTGTAAAGAAAGTGTAACACCAAGACATATAAGGCCCAGATACTAAAAGGCCTTAAGGATGTGGTCTTATCTTCGAAAATGCTGAGAACTGAGATTTTACATGCTTTTATTTTATATTCAATGAGTATAACCTCTCTATAGATAAAATCTCATTGGATACATACCTACTATTTATATTGATTCTAAGAAATACATTTCGCCCACTTGGTGAAGTTTTCAATACTTGACACTGGCAAATCGCTAATCGCGGGGTCCAATACAAAAAAGAAAAAGAAAAAGAAGAAGAAGTTTGGCAACCAACCTTGACAACTGTTTTTTTCAGATTGTCAAAAGGTGAAACTGTGTACGAAAGCTAGCTGAAAACAAAATAGCTACAATATATTTTCATTGCTGGAATCTGCGATACATTACTTTCATTCTGAAAGTAGTATGTAGGGATAGGAATAATAGTAATTGCAATATACATGTAAAATAAACGTACATGTACATGTACGTATATGTATGTTTGTGTTTCATATAAATAGATGATTTCTAAGCTGGTAAGGCAGAAATAAAGTCTATGTAACGCCTAATTATATTCGGTTAAACAATGTATATAAAAATAATATGATAACAATGTACCTATACAATTTTGCACGCCGGTAAGGCAGAATATGGAGAGCTATGTTTTTTACTTGATGTTCCACCTACTGTACCCATATGCGCAATAAAGACATTATGAATTATGAATATAAAACAATTTATTTCATCACCACGGTAACATATCTATACTCCGAAATACATTTGTTATAATTTTACCTGCCAGAATCCGTTACTTGGAACAGCCGGATTCAAGATGTTTATTTGACGCTAATTTCTGATTCCATAAGTTTGTTGGCCATCCGTTTCATTTGCCGAATAGTTCTTACATTAGGCTCGTTAGGTTTCTGTTTTACTCATATTATATAGATACAGAAATTTTCTTATTACTTATTACCTACACAGTTTCGATTATCAGATATATCAATTATTAGGTTAGGTTCGTAAGCTTTCTTTTTATTATATACACATAATGTTTTGTATTAGGTAGGTACATTGATTCGGTTGTCCGACGAGTCGTCAAATGAGCTTTCGGAATTGTCTTTAAAAAAATGATATTCAATATTTCACAATCTGAAAACCGAATATCATTTCTTTCATAAATTACTTATATACTCGTAGATACATTAAAACCACAGATGCTTGACGGCAGGCCATAAGTACACACACCGCATTTTAAGTATAATGCTACAAATACAAAAACCAACCGGCTTAACCGGACACTTCAGTACTTTGTCACACGTCATAATTATGATATAGCTTTATAACACGATATGCACTCTGTAGTTGTCTGCGTAGGTTCATAATAAAACAAAACTTAGCGCCTGTGCGTGCCGACTTGTGCTTTATTGCGTTGTAGCACGAGTCATTATTTTACTAAATATATTTTCGCAGTGAGCCTTCTTTATCTAATTCTAAGTACATTCAGTAAAAAGGCTGGACGGGCAGACATTTGATTGAACACAACCAGCTAGATAACACATACCGTACCACAAACGTTGAAGTTTTAATATTGAAGAGGTACTATTATGTAGGTACATGTTCAAAATACTAAATACTTTGCTTACTTTATATAGATATACCATTGACCACCAACTCGCCTGATATAAAGCGTCGACGTGGCCATGGAAGGAGGTTGTCGATCTACAAAATAATAATATATATGCACTCTGACTTTTAAAAAATCAAGATTATAGGCGGCAAAGAATTCCATTTCTGTGCAGTACGCATCAAGAACGTGAACTGATATCGTTGATTACGGATTATTGGCATTTCAATGAGAAATGGGTGGTAGGATCCCCACATTCTACTATTCCTGAAGTGAAATGGTGGAATTCGGTCATGAAGCTCAAGGGCACACTAAACTTGTCGAAATGATTCCCAAAGAACATAGATAAACATGCTACTTTACGGTGGTGCTTGAGACTAAGTAGCTTTTTGGTAAGCAGTTCATCTCAGCTCGCCAGTCAACCGAATGTAAAGCTTCCATCTGATACTTGCCTGCTCCGACAAAAAGGTGGCAGCAGTACTCCATTCACGATCGGACCTGTGTCTGATACAAATGAAGCCGCTGTCCCGGTGAAAAGTAACGTCTAACCTTATTAATGATGCCAGTTTTTACTAGCCAGTTTAGCCTTATACTCGAGTGAGTAACGCCTAACCTTATTGAGAATGCAAAGTTTAATACTAGCTAGCTTAGCCTTAATCTCGGGGTAGGCTCTAAACTTCAAAATTGAAGTTAAGTCCTAGCCGTTCAAGACGTTAAAGGTACATTTCGGAAAGTGGGAGACAAAAGAAACAAAAAGAGCCAAATGTATAACAATTTCATAAACCTAAATTATTTAATTAACTAATACAGTTTACAAGCACTAACTTTTCTTTAACTTACTACTACTAACCAAATTGTGCCTTACAAAATTGTATAGCAAATTAACTAAAACGCCCACTACTATTAGAGTTGCTGTGGCGCATACACCTAGGAAAGCGAATAGTTCCAGGTCCAAGTATTCGCTCCAGGTCATATTGGCGGTGACAGCTTTTAGGTGAGATGCTCCTCCGTGCCTCAGGAGGTGTTCCGTCCACCACACGGCTCGCTCTAGCGGCGTCTGAGGCTGGTCGTTCATGATGGAGCGTAGTCTTTCTATGTTTTTGCGGTAGCTGAAATATATTTTTTAAGTCAGTGAATTTAAGCTCTTTGAAGTCGACAAAAACTATTTTTTTAGCTAAGTGTATTGTGAATCTACCTTTGATCGTTAATAACAGTGTCGACAGCTCGCTTGAAAGAGTCCTCCGTGACATCCACCATGTCCAGCCTGAGGCCGATCTTGTGGTAGACATACATCTCCACGTTGTACCACTGGTCTCCGAGCATCGGCATGCCGATGAGAGGCACTCCGGCGGTGATGGCTTCATCCGTGGACTGGAGTCCGCCTTGAGTTATGAACAGCTTCACCTTTGGATGTTCTGTAAATAAAAAATAGTGCTTATAAGACCAGTATTACAGTTAGAAATTGAAACCTCCCACTTCAAACAAAACACTTGAACAAAATAATCATAATATAATTGGAGATAGTTACTAAACCACTTAGCAAAATTGTTATTTTAATGGAAACTTCTGGGTGCTAAATGGAATCCAATGCATTTTTTTTTTATTCGGTCCACAATGAAGCGGAAAAATCGGTGAACATACATAACAACAAACGCAGGCCTAGTTTGTCATAAAAAAAAAACATACAGTTATAATAACCATAATAGTTATAAAAACTGGAATAACCTACTTTCATCAGCACGCTCCCAAAGAAAACAATCATACAAAGCTTGTTCCTAACATAAGCAAAACTGATTAAGTATCAATGGAATTCTATAAAAACTCCTTTTCAATAAAATAAAAGAATTATCAAAATACATAATATATATTGTCAGATTTTTTTGTAAGATCTACGATTGGCCACCAACTCGTCTGCTGTTAAGCGACATATGGGTGAACACACATACGAGTATAGGTACAAATAAAAAAATATACGCATTAGAGATTGTCTGGAAAAAGACGTGTGGCACTCGGAGACTGCCGCGGTAAAGCTATTGCATAATAGCTTTACGCGCGGTGTGTTAGGTTATTTTCGTTACGGAATTTCTGGATTCGGTCTCCACGCTCAAGGCCCGCGATAGAAGCTATGCAATAGCTTAATACATATTTTGTCAAAAATTTACCATAATAATCAACAAATCTTGAGAACCACATGCTTGGGAGGACGGTTCTGATTGTAAGAAAATGAACTCTAGAAATAAAATTGCGTATTTTTTTATTTTTTTTTTATCAGCCCTGTTTGTACAAACTGTCCCACTGCTGGGAACGGGCCATCTTCTCATTGTGAGAAGGGTTAGGCCATAGTCTGCCACGCTGGGCAAGTGCTGGTTGGCAGACTTCACACATCTTCAAGATCATTGAGAACTCTCAGACATGTAGGTTTCCTCACGATGTTTTCCTTCACCGTTTGAAGTTGGCGGCAATCAACAATACGCATATAACTTCGAAAAGACAGAGGTGCGTGCCGTGGGATTCGAACTCAGGACCTGCGGATCGCAAGTCAGACGGTCTCACCACTAAGCTGCCGGGAACTTCGTAATTGCGTATTGTAAAAATATAATTATAAAAGTGAAAAACAAGAAAGGAAAGAAAGAAGAAAGTGAAGTGAGTAAATTCCATGCGTTCTTATATCATACGAAATTGAAGCACAGAAGATCCCAAAACCACAAAGTGCGTCCGAGAATAGCACCTTTAATTTGTCTGCCTCTTATCTAAGAAAAAACATTAGCTCGCTAAGGTTTATATATAATTATATAGGAAATACTATAAACAAATCACACGTGATGTAGCAATCATCTTGCGGCTCAACTGAAGTTCGAGGTCATCATTATCACAGAATTTGTTACACAACGTGGATTAACATAATTATGGTACGGAGAACCGAGATATTCCGAGCATTGCCGAATAGTCCCGAGAACCGAATCGAGCATAACGCAGAGCCTATGACACAATAAATGATTCAGACGTCATAGCAACTCTAGATATTATTATAGAGCTGACCCGTTATGATGTTGTCGATTAATAAAAGTAATTTAAAAAAGTTAAATCTACTTCAAAACTGAAAAGAATAGAAATAACTATTACATTATAAGTACCGACAATTTAAATCAAAACTGGGCGTCTACCTAAGTAGGTACGTACCCCAACTATATTTTTGAGGTCGGTGTCTATCTAGGACTTGATGGTCAAGCATCGACTTCAAAAATAAAGTTGGGGTAAGTACAAACTTAGGTAGAGGCCCAGTTTTGATTTAATATGTCGGTATTATGTAACACTTGTTATTTCTTCCTTTTCAGTTATGAAGTCGATTTAATTTATTTTTAATTAGTTGTAATGTTTTTTTACATTACTTTTATTAAATTTTAATGTTGATGGTATCATATTAGAGTCAGAACCTTATCTCGGATAGATACCGAGCCTTTATACATTATCATGTAAGATAAGAACCGAATATAATTATAATAATAATATAAATTATGCTTCTCCAACCATGACTGTAATTATATGCGATATCTTGCAAGCAAATAGTGACTGGCAAAAATATAACAAGTTTCGTAAACACTGCCTTCACAAATAATAAAAGGGCCCCTTGACTATTAAGCACAATGTTCTTTCCATTTTTTTTTTTGCAAATTAACAACTTGAAGTTACTTTGAGCAGAGAACATAGGACTAATATGGCCGTAAACTCCGAAAAGTTCATGATGGGAGACAATGCATCGGCAAGTACTTATAGAGAAGGTCGACCAGTCACAAGATGGTCTGACAACCTCATACAGCAGCTAGCAGGAAGATATTGCATAAAGGTCACGTATAAAATATATTTTTAATAATCCAAAAGGGAGTTTTGTCCAGCAGTAGACTGGTTAGGTGTGAGACGAGAATGATGATGGCCATTGATATAACTCGATTTCGACATGTTATGCAAGTCTCGAGCAAATCGCTCGGTTGGATCAGATAGCTGTATACGAAAAACCCGAAAGTAATGCCTTTAATACTTACATTTTATTGTGCATACTGCAAAAACACTTTATCGTACTTGTATATTACTCACGCATTTGGTGCCAAATAAACGACGCTGTCCATAAAGGATATTATGTGAAGATCTCGAATGGAAGACAGCATTACATACATACATTAGATTAGAGGATGGACTGACAAAAAAATTGTGCTGGACTGTGACTTATGGAAGGAAGTACCTTCTTCCGGGAGTTAAACGGTATAGGTTGATAAAAAACATTACTTACTTAACAAATCCGACTGTGGGAGCCACTTCGATATCCTGATGTTCTGAGACCGGTTAGGCAGTTCATCCTTGTCCCACTTCCACAGAACATCGTAAGGGAGCTCAGAAAATACTTTGATTAGAGTCTGGATCTTTTCAGGGGGTAGCAGGGAAGGGCTGACGTTGGTACCGTAGCTTATATATATCACTCCGTGCTTTGAAGAGTCTAGGTATGTCTTTAGATCCTGAAACAAATGGGATGCTTTGAACACGATGTTTACTTGCATATTTGTATAATCAGTTGTTTTCATTTAGGTGTTGTATACTACTTTACTTTCATATCGTCATGTATTATTTAAAACTTGTATACCTATTTTTAATGGGCAAGTGCCAATATTAATTTTATATACTTAGCTGTGGGTTGTGGTTCGATGCTCAACGAGGATAAACATTTATGTGATGACCATGAATGTTTCTTCTTAAACTACTTATGCATCATAAAACCTTATGTATTTACAAAAAAAAACGGCCAAGTGCGAGTCGGACTCGCGCACGAAGGGTTCCGTACCATTATCTATAAAAACGGCAAAAAAATCACGTTTGTTGTATGGGAGTCCCCCTTAAATATTAATTTTATTTTAATATAATTATTTATTTTTAAAGTGAATAATATAACTCAATATTCTGTGAATATTTCAAGCGTCTACTTGTTGCCGTTATTAATATCGCGCAAAAACGAGAAAAAAAAACACGTTTGTTGTATGGGAGCCCCGTTAAATATTTATTTAATTCTGTTTTTTAGTATTCGTTGTTATAGCGGCAATAGAAATACATCATCTGTGAAAATTTCAAGTGTCTAATGGTTCTATCATGGTTCATGAGATACAGCCTGGTGACAGACGGACGGACAGACAGCGAAGTCTTAGTAATAGGGTCCCGTTTTTACCCTTTGGGTACGGAACCCTAAAAAAGTAGATAAATATTCTATCAGCTATCTAATTCCCATAATACAAGCTTTATTACTTTGGGCTGACTGGCTAGATGTAATTGATTAATCAATTACAATATACGAACAAACTACATTACATATCTTAAATACTATGCACAATTAAGCGGATTACCCCAGATTGTGGAAAACTCTTGATCAGCAGCGTACATAGAATCCTGACAGAATTGCACGTTGAATGGCAATGCTTTTGTGTTAGCCAGGTAAGCACCAGCATTTTGGTCACGCATCGCGTCGGTCAAACGCTCAGATAAGATTTTGAAGATATGAGCTCCCGGCCCACACAAACCCATAATATATGTTTGGAAAGATAACTAATGTGGCACTGAGGCTACTTCAGAGGTGGTCCTATATAAATTTTATCAAAAATCGGTCCTGTACTTTAAATTTTTATAACAAAATAACTGCAAAATTATGTCATCCAAGAAAACGAATTGCATGTTTTGAAGTCGTTTTTTAGGGTTCCGTACCCAAAGGGTAAAAACGGGACCCTATTACTGAGACTCCGCTGTCTGTCCGCCCGTCCGTCCGTCCTTCCGTCTGTCACCAGGCTGTATCTCATGAACCGTGATAGTGAGACAGTTGAAATTTTCACAGATGATGTATTTCTGTTGCTGCTATAACAAGAAATACTAAAAAACAAAATAAAATAAATATTTAAGGGGGCTCCCATACAACAAACGTGTTTTTTTTGCTCGATATTGATAAAAGCAACAGGTAGACGCTTGAAATATTCACTGAATATTGAGTTATATTATTCACTTTAAAAATAAATAATTAAATTAAAATAAAATTAATATTTAAGGGGGGCTCCCATACAACAAACGTGATTTTTTGTCATTTTTCTAGATAATGGTACGGAACCCTTCGTGTGCGAGTCCGACTCGCACTTGGCCGGTTTTATTTATTTTATTTTTTCAGCTACAATTATCATTATTTGCTACGATAATTCTCTTTCCAAACACTCTCCAATCGATCATAATTGAATGAAAACAACAAACCTATGATTTATTTACGATAGACGATAGACGATCTTTTTATATCATTGAAATCATGCGTGGCCAGGTTTCTTTTTTTTCTTGTTTTCTTTTGTCATGGTTCCAACCTCATAAAAATAAATTATTTAAATCACGTAACATTTAACTGTAGAAAACAATTATCTCTAGTTATATAGAAAAATGCGTAATGTATTTTACCAAAGATTGTAACGACAAACCTCATGGCTCAGTAATACGTCTACCTTCTGATCTTTATATCGTAGGTTCGATCCCCACCCAGGGCAAACATTTCTGCTAAACATGGATGTTTGTTCTGGGTGTTTATATGTATAATATACTATATATTTACAAAAAAAGTATATATGTATTCTATCAGCCATCTGGTTTCCATAGTACATGCTTTGCTTAGTTTGAGGCTAGATGGTGTTGTGTGAAAATATCCTCCAAAAATAAAGAATAAAAGAAAGACAAAATTGCAGTCTCAAAGAGAAACTATTAAAGTCTACTTGAGTCAAACTGATTTCAAATGCGTGACAGCGACTTACTTTCGGTAGATCCTTGGTAGGTTTCTGATGTAGACCTCCCATGTAAATAGCATTAGGAGGCATTGGACGATTAAACTCCCACAAAGGATGCACGTTCATAAAAAGCATATCTATATTTTTATTCAATTCAGCAATCGATGGTATGTCTGGACCAAATAATTTCTTTACAATATTGTTATATTCATCATAGACGGAATTAAAAAGAATATCGAATCTGTAGTGGTTGTACAGCTCTTGAATCTTATCCCAAAGCGATAAATTTAGTAGTTTTTGACGAAATAGTGTTGGATATAATAATACCGGTCGACTCGGAGCTCCAAGAATGTCATAAAGATCCATAAACCCAGCCATTGAGCTCATAGATATCACTGGCACTTTAAACACATGACTCAAAGCAATAGCTGGTTGTGCACAAGATTCTAAAATCAGGAGATCAAATTGATTAGTATTGTTATTTACAACTCTTTTCACTTCATCTGTTTTCATCTGCATTTCGAAAATCTTTGCCATCATTGGGAATAACAATTTCATTTGTTCATACGAATCCGCAGAGTCACCACTAGTTTTACTCTTAAATAGTGATTCTCTCCATAATTTGTACGAAAAATCATGAAGGTCTATTTCAGTAAGATTTTCTGGGGTTTGTCCTTTAGGGAATGCTGGATCAGTGGTTATAACCGTGACTTCATGTCCTCGTCTAGCCAGCTCTTGAGTCAACGGGCGGAATACCACTTGATGGCTTATAGATGGAGTTGGTACAACAGTTAGAATCCTTGCTGCTTCCACATTTAAGAAAAACAACGCCACAACTGAGATAAAATTGAATATTATCATTATGAAGTTAATACATTGAAGGTGACAACGAGTAATGAAGTATAGTAAATATGTAGCTGTTATATATACGAACACTTAATAGACTGAGATTTTAATAATCACAAACGACTCTTAGACGACCACTCGTATAGCACATGATTGATAATAATATACTGGAAACTGGTTCTGTATATATTTCCGGTTTTATGGTTCATGTACCTACTTGTATACTTTTTTATCTATTGTAAATAAAAACTCAAGAAAGCCATTATTTATTAAAGCGTATTATACTATTCTATTTCTCGGACCCTGTCTATCGGGTCTCTGCCTGGTAACTATGGAGATTGGGACCCTCAGAAGTACAAAATCCATTCTGTTCCGCGACTTTAATGGAAAAAATCAAAATTTTATGCGTACAATTTCAATAATAAATGTTAAAAAATATTCAATTGGCTTTTGCACATATTTTTTTTTAATATATAAAACAGTGCAGTAAAAAGCCAGACGGCTCGACTGATGGTAAGCGATAACCGTCGCCAATGTCATTGATTTATTATCTAATGTTCTTCCAGCATAATGTTTCCTAATGTATTCACAATACTCATATAAATTATACAAATTTTAACGGATTTATTTTGTTGGCAAAAAATAATGCTTAGAATATTGCATGGAACTGATGAATGACATTGACATGCTCAAAGGCTAAGTTTAGCCATACAACGAGGAAACGCTGCTAGTGTTCTGGGAACCCTACCGCACGGTGGAATATTGGACGGCGTATTTGTTTTATGAGAAGTTATATATATATACTTTTGTTATGGTTTTATTTGTAAATATATTTTCATCCTCTATTAGTTTTAAGGTTTTTCATAGTTTTGTGTATATATGTCATTATAATTTTATAAATACCATGTAAATTTAAATTTCTTAAAAGAATACAAGGTTCTAGAATGACATTAATTCCTATGAGTACCAAATATTCCAATCGTCCATTTTGGCCTCATTTCATTTACATTTATATATTTGCAAGTAGTGTTGCAACATTTTAAAATAATAGATACGTTATAAATAAGATTAAATTTATACATTATAGTTAATATTGATTGAATTATTCATTCTGAATAATAACGTATATTTTATTATTATAGACTAATAATAGATTAATATTTAAGAGTATTAACTCTTAAATTATACGACAAACAGGGATCCCTCACATTTTAGCACTAAGTCAACATTTTGTAGTCACGATGATGAAGCAAAATAGTAAATTACCTACGTCTTCTTATAAGCGTGATCATTGTTTGCTACTTTTATATAATGTGTTTTAGGTTTACAATTTAACCTGAGTGATATTTTTAGTTTTACTGACTTCAAAAAGAAGGAGGTTGACAATTCGGCTGTATGTTTACGTTTGTTACCGGATAACTCTATCATTTATAAATCGATTTGAAAAACAATATTTTTAGGGTTCCGTACCTCAAAAGGAAAAAACGGAACCCTTGTAGGATCACTTTGTTGTCCGTCTGTCCGTCTGTCTGTCCGTCCGTCCGGCCGGCCGTCTGGGTGTCAAGATGTAAATCGGGAACTCGTGAAGGTATCGTGTTGAAATTAAAACCATAATATATACGCAGATCCATCCAGAGGCTCTTGCTGCAGAATTAAAATTCAAATTTCTCAGTTTTCGTAAAAAAAAGCCGAATATGTCGTAAAAAAACGCACATTTCAACACTCACAAGGGAATCAAAACCTATGGGGTACTTCCCGTTGACCTAGAACTATGAAATTTGGCAAGAATCATTGTGTTAGAGTACACATATAGGAAAAAATCCGAAAACTGGACATTTTTAATTTAATCCAAAAAAAAATAGGGTCTTTATGCAAGGAATGAGGGTCCAAATTTTAAGGTTCTTTAACCGTATCATTGGGGTATCATATGAAAGTGAGTTGAGTTAGAGAAAAACACTTGTTTGGTAATTTCAATGATATCCACATAAAGATCTAACTAAATACAATTCATCTTAAATAACAATTACAGTGCGGTTTTTATTTATATATTTTTAAAGACATATTTACCTAATTATAATTTGTAAACTGGTATTAGTTATCTGCTCTATAAAAAAATCTATATAATATTGCTTATGTTGTAATTACCGTCATGTTAACGGTTTCACGGCTAATTACTGTTAAATAAACAAAAGTTCTATTTAGTGTTAACACTCGTGCTTGTTGGTTTCGTAATTGTAACATAAAAGTCTTGTGAATTGAAATTCTGCAGAAAAATGAGATAAGCGAGATTGTTATCAAAAGCGGTTCAGCCATTTTTATTTTTCTTCGGGGGTTTGTTTTTCTAAAATAAAAAAACCGGACAAGTGTGAGTCAGACTCGCCCACCGAGGGTTCCGTACAAACTAGTAGATAAAAGGGGGAAATCATATATTTTTTTATATTTTCCTTCATAAACCGAAAAATATACATCGTAAAAATATTTAAAAACTTGTTTTAGCTTATGCTAATGAAGCTTTTTCATATGATACCCCAATGATACGGTTAAAGAACCTTAAAATTTGGACCCTCATTCCTTGCATAAAGACCCAATTTTTTTGTGATTAAATAAAAAATGTACAATTTTCGGATTTTTTCCTCTATTTTCCAAATTTCACAGTTATAGTTCAACGGGAAGTACCCCATAGGTTTGATTCACTTGCGAGTGTCGAAATATGCGTTTTTTGCGACATATTCGTCTGTAACTTTTCTTTCTGCATCAAGAAACTATGGATCTGCGTATATGGTTTTAATTTCAACTCGATACCTTCACGCTTTCCCGGGATAAGTACAGGTCTTGACAGACGGGCGGACGGAAAACAAAGTGATCCTATAAGAGTTCCGTTTTTCCCTTTGAGGTAAGGAACCCTAAAAAGGGGTAGCATTCACTGTATCACATGTTTTACCACAATAATTTGCGTAACTGTGAAAGCTCAATAAAACGCCGCTGTTTTACGTTAAATACTTCTTTAATTTCATTCAAATCATAGAAAACTCAGTATCATCTGCACAGCCGATGACACACAGTTGCTTGATATTCTTAGAACAACCCAAATATCTAATCCAATTTACTAACACTTAACTTTTCTTTAGCTTACTACTACTAAACAAACTTTGCCTTACAAAATTGTATACCAAATTAACTAAAACGCCCACTACTATTAGAGTTGCTGTGGCGCATACACCTAGGAAAACGAGTAGTTCCAGGTCCAAGTATTCGCTCCAGGTCATATTGGCGGTGACAGCTTTTAGGTGAGATGCTCCTCCGTGCCTCAGGAGGTATTCCGTCCACCACACGGCTCGCTCCAACGGCGTATCAGACTGATCTGTCATGATGGAGCGTAGTCTTTCTATGTTTTTGCGGTAGCTGAAACATATTTTTTAAGTTAGTGAATTTAAGCCCTTTGAAGCCGACAAAAACAATTTTTTTAGCTAAGTGTATTGTGAATCTACCTTTGATCGTTAATAACAGTGTCAACAGCTCGCTTGAAAGAGTCCTCCGTGACATCCACCATGTCCAGCCTGAGGCCGATCTTGTGGTAGACATACATCTCCACGTTGTACCACTGATCTCCGAGCATCGGCATGCCGATGAGAGGCACTCCGGCGGTGATGGCTTCATCCGTGGACTGGAGTCCGCCTTGAGTTATGAACAGCTTCACGTTTGGATGTTCTGTAAATAAAAATAAGACTATATACTCGTAACCTAGAGGACAATTATTATAGGAACATTCGAAATTCAAATTCAATCAGCACTGCATGCATCAACTGGCAAAGATTTCTTTCGTATGTACAGATATTTATTGGTACACTCGTAGGTACTGGTCCTATCTTTCAACCAATCTATTTGAAAGTTGGTGTACAAGTTATAAAATTTTATGGATTTTTTGTCGTCGAGGATTTTATAAAGAGGATATTTCCACCAAAAAAGGTATGTTTGATGTAGCGCCATTTATTTTTATTTCATTTTATTTTTATTTTTAGATTATTTGCTAAAAAAGTTTGGTAGCTACTCAAACCTCTTAAGCCCTTTTGTTTGTCGATTTTTATACTCTCACTAGTAGGTAGATACCCAATTCTGAACAAAGAAATTCATTGTAAGTTATTTGATTTGACATTTGAGCAGTCACTAGACCACGCAAGCACAGGCTTTTTTACCCCGACCCAGATAGATAGGTGTTAAAAGTTTGACATGTGTATCTGTCTATTTGTGTGTCTATCTGTGGCATCGTAGCTCTTAAACGGATGGACCGATTTAGGATCTTTTTTTTTAATAAAGAAAGAAACTGCATCGAAAGTGTTTTAGCTAGTTCCATCAAAATTGGTTCAGCCGTTTTTTTTTTTTGTTGTTTTTTTTTTTTGTTTTCTAAACTAATCCTCAAGGATTAGTTTTGCTGCGACAAGTGTTAATGCAAATCGTTTGTACTCGCGATGTCTACTATTCGGATACCTACTAGTAAAATAAAAAGATATATCGATAGAGATGGATAAACTCTTTATTGTACACCAAATGAACGAAAACTAAAATTAGATAAGAGATAGAGCGTATTAATAGATAAGATAGAAGTACAATCAATATCGGTTTACAATTACAACATGTGTTGTAATGTTACGACGGAGATACCGGCTTATTCTAGTAACAACTATAAGTTTAGGAAACTCCAAAACCCCGACAAAAAAAAACGGCTGAACTGATTTTGATGAAACAGCGACAAAATCCTTTTTTTTTAACAAAACCTAGTAGATCAAAATCGATTCCTCCGTTTGAGAGCTACGATGCCACAGTCAGATACACAGATACACGTCAAACTTATTAATTAACTTATTAAAAAGTATTAATTATAACACCCTTCATTTTGGGTCGGAGGTTAAAGATAAATCCGTTTGTATTGCGCAGATCGCATTAAATTCAACTTGTTTTTTTTTTTTTTAAATTGGTAGTAATTTTATTATTTGTCCGTATTAACTAATTTCGTGACCCGTATAAATAATACAAAATAGTTAATAATAAAGCGCGAGCTTGTTTTTTTTTCTCCTAATAATCAAAGTCGGGTTATATTTTTTTTAATTTAATTTATTTAATACATATTTTGAAGTGAAAACTTCTTTAGCGGCGTTGGGCACTTTTGAGATGGGTAAAAAATGTTAAACTCGCGTCAGATCGTCAGACGGACAGTCAGAAAACAATATTGTTCTGTGGTCATAAACCTATTCTAACGTTCTGCATTTAAAGTTCATTATTGTATGTACAAGCGCCGTACACGAAGCGTTAGCGTGTTTTAAGACTATACAGCGTCATCTAGTATTGTTGGCGAGCGAACGGTGTTTACAGCCTATTGTCAATAAGTTGCAGTATTTGAGCAAATCTTGGCGTCATGTTGCTTTTGTTCAAAGTATGACATGTGCATGGCTTTCTCGAGGTCTCAGGGTTGTTTTTTGAGAGTCATTTTTCAAGTAGAACAAAATCACAGTAGGACAACTAGGAAATTTATAGTTTGGTATATGTCCAGTATCATATATTTAACTCTGTGAATTTATTACTTCCGCGCTGTCAGTCGTAAGTTACAAATTGTAAAGACAATATCTGTCAGTACAAAGGGTGGTAAAACACATTGTAGCTCGTTGTCTTAGGACGCGCCACGTGCAGCCGGTTTTTTGTGATATAACCCTGGGTCTGTTGCGAAGAGAAAGCCAGAGCCATGTTAATTAATATGTTAGGTATATTCATAATGATTATCGGAGATAGAACTTTTGTTGTTATGTTTATATCGTCCAAGTAGCGAGGTAGATCCTTATGTATAAGGCTAGATGCTACGTAATAAAGTGCTAGGAAAGGTGTGTACGCATGTTAGGGTATACACATAGACTAGGTAGATAAGGCTTGTTAGGATTTACTAGTTTTAGAGTAAGTTCTAGATAAGTGTTTGTAAGTGATAAGATAAGGTGCGTATAAGGTGATCATGTTCATATTATGTGTAAGAAATCATTGGCCGTTTCCACGCCGTGCTGCCATCTGTGGGGGTACGTTGGAGGCGGTAATGATTTGCTTATAAGGCCCCAGTCCGAGTTGGCCTAGGTAGTCGCCGATACATGTCCGCGCTATACGCACGCAATCAATATCTTCGTTAGTTAATTTCTGTCGTTAGAGTATCTAGAATAACTTCCGTGTTTGTGTAAGTTAGGTGAATAAATGACCTTTAACAGTGTTAGTAAGTGTTTCTCTGAGTTCGAACTTTAGCTTGCTCCGATACCAACAGAACCCGTCGCGCCTGCATACGTACATGCCGCTGTCGTGGAGCGATAGTTCTTTCTTTCTTTCTTCTTCTACAATATTCTTCGAGCCGGATCTCGGAGTGAAGTGAAGTGTCAGGAACATTAGTGAGAGAAATACCTACTGGACTGAAACAGCTAGTGGCCTTCTGCAGTGTATGTGAACATTGACGTCAAGGGCAAGCCAGCTATTATGGATCCCGAGCGGGTTTCGGATGACGAGCGGGTGATGCGGACCGGAAGTCAAGATATCCCATGTCACGTATCTTCAAGAAGCAGCGATAAGGACTGCCTACGAGAACGTGTTAGGTATGAGGTCATACGTGATGCTGAAAAGGAGGCCGCTGAGAGACAGCTGCGAAGTGAAAGGTTATCCGAGAAAATAGCACTTTTAATTGCACAAGCGGAACAGGAACGGCTTCAGACGGAAAGAGATTATGAGCAACAACTTGCTCAGGTACGACAAGAAGCCGCCAACCAGCAACGACAACTAGAACAAAGACTGTTGCAAAAGAAACTAGAAATGGAAGCTGCACTAACAAGAGACGATTACCGAAGAAGAATAACACTGACTGGACAGAAGAGGATGAATACGACGCTTAAGCGTGCATCTCATATAGAATCTGTGTCTTGTTATCAGAACAAAGAGTCAGTGTTATACAAATCGACAGTGTGTTGCGAGAGGTCCGCACCTGGCGTCGCGGTTGAACAAAGAACTGCGCACGCGTATCAAAGGTCGAGCGGGCCGCCGGCGCTTGTTTCAATACACGTGATGCAAGCGCCCGGACGTGTACCTGCGGCTGCCATGCGTCATTTCGAAGAAAGGGACGCAAGACTGGACCCATTCATGCGGGCGAACATCGCTGCGGCAGAGGGAAACAATGGACGCCTCCGTTCCAAGAACTGCAGCGAGCGGAGGGAATCCACACCGCTACTGTTGGGACCAGCCAACTGGGAGCGAGACACCAGCCGAGACGACCGTTGTGGGAAATTCGGTAAGCCAATTGTTTCTATGACCGATGTTTATATTATAACCTACGGGTCTATGGGTCACGAGTATGACGTGGGAAAGTTAGAAAGCCACGTGGTGATTTCCCTTTCTGATAAGCGAGTTAGTGGTATCACCAATGATACACGTGACATCTGCGTGATTAGTGACGCAGACATCGAGAGCGACATCAGTTGGCCTGACGCGGTTGGACGTCGACCTAAGGTGAGCTGCCCAGATATACAGGTTAAGACTAAGCCACCAGACGGAGTCATCGAGTCTACGAGAAAGAGCAATAGGATGATGACAGCGCTCTCTGATCAGCGAGTGAGTGGTGTCATCGAGGATGCTCATGAAATCTGTGTGAGTACTACCACAGAGTTTGAGATTTACGTCAGTTGGCGAAATACACCTGAACATCACGGTAAAAAGGTAAGTACCCTCTCTGATAAGCGAGTGAGTGGTATAACCGAGAATGGTCGTGATAATATCTGTGCGATCAGTGGCACAGATATCAACAGCAACGGCTATCAATCTAGCACAGCTGGACAACAGGGTTCAAAGGTGAGTATCCTCTCTGATGAGCGAGTGAGGAGTATCATCGAGAGCGACCGTGAAATCTGCGTGATAAGCGACGCAGATATTGAAAGCGACATCAAATTGCCCAACGCGGTTGGACATCAATTTGAGGTGAGTTGCTTAGGTAAGCAACCTAAAACGGAACCGCCGGACAGACACAGCTACAAACAACTTACAAAGGGTAACAAGAAACGTACCGCTCTTGATAAAGGTAAATATCCAATTGGAATTTATTTGGACAAGGTGCTGTGGTCTGCGGATATAGACATCGCGACAAGGTCGAGTCTTGCTCCGGGCAACGAGTTCATTCTACGGGGCTGCAATGGTATCGGCGCGCTGGTCGATACAACGGTACAGTACCCGGTAAGTAATAAACTCGATAAAATATCGAGTAAAATCGCATTGAAGGATAAGGCAGGCACACCAATTGGGAGTGTGCATCGCAACTCAATCCGTAAGCGCAAGCTACAAAAGAGCATGGCGGAGATGACCGATCGGGTTGCTCTACAGTCAGGTAAGCAACAAAGAAGGACATTTTCGGAACCGGTAAGGCAAGGTATAGGCAGAGATTGTCTTACAAACAATCTTGCTATACACGTGCCTCAAGACGGAGTGACAATGCTGCATGATCGACTCGCTTTACACGTAAGTAAGACTTCAATAAGGACGTCTTCAGAAAGGGTGCAGTCGCGTATAGGCAATGATCGTCTTACAAACGATCCCGCTATCCGCGAGCTGCAACAAGTAACGACGGAGATTGCAGAGCCGGTCATTAGTCAGAACGGTAAAAGTATAACAGGACCTTCTATAGAAAAGATACAATGGAGTCTAGGTAGAGACTGTTTTGCGCACGATCTCGCTATTAAGCGGCTTCAACGAGACATCGCGATAGGAAGGGTATGTTTCGCAGGTGTCGACGAGTTTATGAGGGTACACAGCATCGACAACAATAGCTGTAAGCTTAATAACGGTATGGACTTTTACTGGGTTGAAAGGGAAAACACTATTGTGAGTCAGATATTTTTTAGAATTCCCCGTAGTAAATTCGCTTTCAGTGACTGACACTTGGTCAGTTCACAATGGAATGTGCTCAGATAGATTCACGCTAGGTTTAATTAATTCTGAGCAGAGGTCAACTAGAAACGGCTGGCGCCGAGTTTCATCAGCGGAAACTCCGGCTGGTAATGCGACCAGTTTAAACTGGCCCAGAAATTGTAGAGAATGGTTATCTGGCTTCTTTCTTCTTTGTTATCCGCAGAAATGGAGGAAGGCGTGCAACTACACCAAGGTGGCTACAGAGGAACTCAATCAAGTCCAGCGAGCACCTAGAACGTGTACACTTGGCCCGCCAGAACAAGATAAGCTATACTGCTCTACAATTCGGTGCACCTTGACGCCGCAGCCGCCGCGGTCGTGCAACGATAAAAAAAAAGGGATGCTAAGAAGACAGACTGCATTCTAATGCCTATTGTCGGGGACACGGGTGCGATCGGAAGTGCGCCACGTAGGATGGCATATGACGTCATCAACGTAACCGAAGGAGAGGCCGAGCACAATGAACGAGTCTACGCTTCGAGCGTAGCTACCCCACTGCTACGAAAGGAGTCTCACCGATTGACGGATTCTCTACGAGTACGCGTATCTACCGTGTTCGATGCGTGCTGCGACAATTTGATGCACGATCGCGAAGAGGACACACGCTACGATGAAGATGGTCTGTTGAAAAGTGAGCAGACTAAGAGATTTGAGCATGACCTACGAAGTCTACGAGAGGTCATGGCTACATCAGAGAACTACGTGCTACATCCTTGCTTGTCATCACGCGACAGCAACGAGCTACGACACGGGAGGAAGTTACGAGCCTCCGGAGCTACGTTCACGTCCGATGAGCATCAACGACGAGAAGAGCTACGAGTTCCTGGACCCGTGCTTGACAACGTCAAGCGACAGAAAAAAGAGCCACAAGCCGACGATGGAGTGATCGGCAGCGAGAGGCATCCTGCACCTACGGATGGCCATTACTCGCAAACGGGGAAATCCACACACCCGTTCGCTACAGCAACCCCACGCTACAAACGGGATGATGCTGAATTCAGTGGCAAAGAAAAGTTTTAGTCGACATGCTTATGTTCGACGGACGTCACCAGTGACAGCGATGAGCTTGTGCCAACACCGTTCCTGGACCACTACGTCAGAGAGCACTACGTACGCACGCCGGGGTACTGTTGACAGCGACTCGCGCCGCCAGAGGAAGTCCGATGTTCTGCACTTCGTGGTCTGCAGGTGCTGGACGAGAGAGCGTCGCGTGACTCTGCAACGACGAACAAGTGAACCCGAGGCAGCAAAATGTGCGAGTGACATTGGACAATGTGAAACTGACTGTAGTGATTATGTGAACCGAGTGTAGATTAAGTATATATCGTAATTGTAGTGATAATTATGTAGGTATACTTAGTTACCAAGCGGTGTACCACGGATGATTCCGTGCAGGCAATGTATCGGTAGTCATGTACTGTAGATAAGAGGGCAGGTAAACATTGTTGAGCTTCCAAGTCATAGTGGTGTAATCGGTTGAACCCTTTTACAGAAGGGAAAGATGTTGGCGAGCGAACGGTGTTTACAGCCTATTGTCAATAAGTTGCAGTATTTGAGCAAATCTTGGCGTCATGTTGCTTTTGTTCAAAGTATGACATGTGCATGGCTTTCTCGAGGTCTCAGGGTTGTTTTTTGAGAGTCATTTTTCAAGTAGAACAAAATCACAGTAGGACAACTAGGAAATTTATAGTTTGGTATATGTCCAGTATCATATATTTAACTCTGTGAATTTATTACTTCCGCGCTGTCAGTCGTAAGTTACAAATTGTAAAGACAATATCTGTCAGTACAAAGGGTGGTAAAACACATTGTAGCTCGTTGTCTTAGGACGCGCCACGTGCAGCCGGTTTTTTGTGATATAACCCTGGGTCTGTTGCGAAGAGAAAGCCAGAGCCATGTTAATTAATATGTTAGGTATATTCATAATGATTATCGGAGATAGAACATAATTGTTGTTATGTTTATATCGTCCGAGTAGCGAGGTAGATCCTTATGTATAAGGCTAGATGCTACGTAATAAAGTGCTAAGAAAGGTGTGTACGCATGTTAGGGTATACACATAGACTAGGTAGATAAGGCTTGTTAGGATTTACTAGTTTTAGAGTAAGTTCTAGATAAGTGTTTGTAAGTGATAAGATAAGGTGCGTATAAGGTGATCATGTTCATATTATGTGTAAGAAATCATTGGCCGTTTCCACGCCGTGCTGCCATCTGTGGGGGTACGTTGGAGGCGGTAATGATTTGCTTATAAGGCCCCAGTCCGAGTTGGCCTAGGTAGTCGCCGATACATGTCCGCGCTATACGCACGCAATCAATATCTTCGTTAGTTAATTTCTGTCGTTAGAGTATCTAGAATAACTTCCGTGTTTGTGTAAGTTAGGTGAATAAATGACCTTTAACAGTGTTAGTAAGTGTTTCTCTGAGTTCGAACTTTAGCTTGCTCCGATACCAACAGAACCCGTCGCGCCTGCATACGTACATGCCGCTGTCGTGGAGCGATAGTTCTTTCTTTCTTTCTTCTTCTACAATAAGTATGTTGTTTTAGAAATAACTTTATTATATGAAGTGCTTATACAATAAATTTAGTTCCAGACCAACGTAATAGATGGCACTGTATAGTCTTAAAACACGCTAACGCTTCGCGTACAGCGCTTGTACATACAATAATGAACTTTAAATGAGTAGGGGTTGTTTGTAAAACACAATATCTTTGGTTAAATCCTTCACGAGTCAGTCTTTTTTTAGTTTTCACATCTGCCGGCACTCCCGGAGTGCAACCCGTTGTTTTTTTAGTTAGTTATTTCCCTCCTTGAACTTCTTCTACTACTCAAGTTCATAACGATTATGCTCTAATAAATATAAACTCAATTTGTAGTTAAACACAATGTTCAAAATTTAACATTTTTGTGATTATTAGGTCAATGGAAAATACCCTATAGGTTTTAATTTGTTTATGACTATCAAAATAAAAGGGAAGAATGTTTTGGTGGCTTATATTGCGTTGAGTTAGAACGTTCGTTTTTACAGCTTCATTGGATTGAAGATCTACGTTTTTATATTAATTACATATTGATAGTTGATACCTCCACGCATTCCTAAGAATAAGGGACTAGACTGACAAACAAACAAATCAAGTTTTTAATATCATTGATTAAATAAAAATTCAAGCTTTAGCGGTTATAATCAATAGAAATTAACTATAGTTTTCTCAAAACATTGCTTATCTTTTATGATCGTTGCTTATGATAAAATACTTCTGGGTTATAATGAAAGGAAACTAATTGTTTCATTTTAGACAGAAACACCTAGTGTTGCACTATTTTTACCCGACTACGTAAAAAGAAAGGTTATGTTTTCCGAGTGTATGTGTGTTTATGTTTCTATATGACAGCCTACAGCCTAAACGGCTTGATCGATTTCGATGTGCATGTGTAGTTAGATTTGTCTTCACTTCCTGAGTGTCATGGGCTATAATTTTATAATAATAATAATACATCTCTTGCAAAAATAATAAATGCGTTTCATCGTAACCTCAAATGAACTATTTCGTAATAAGTAAGTTATTTTACTGGATTATTCTAAAGAATAGGCATTTCTTTTACAGCTATTTTACGCATACTTTCTTACAAAAAAATTACACTCAACCGCGTATCAAGCGTAACCAAATCAGTTTGACTGCAAAAACTGCTTTTTTGCAGTTGAGTATTTTGTTTTACTTTTAAAATACATACTAGCTTAACTAAAATACACATTAGCATTTGGTAGGTAGCCAAACAACAACGGATCCGCGGAATTGGGTATGTAAAGTAAAATGTAACATATGCTGATTCCAAAACCATTTCGAGATTATATGTCTATAAACCATATTTTTTTATTTAGGGCACATAAAATGATGAGATCGCGCATATTTTTGCGAAAATATAAAAAATATTTGACCTTCAGTCGACCTCTAAAATGTAGTAAAATAAAATGTAGTTTATTTAGTAAAAAAAGATGAAACTGACAGCATTGGCATTGACAAGAGAGACAATATCTCTATGACAACTGTCATACCAAAATATATAAACAAAGAAAAGAATTATTTTGTGTGTTTGGTGCTCTGCTACTCTATTCATTTGTATTAAATTAATTCTGTTCATTATCTTTACGACGACCTTGCTTTCCGACCGTTTTGATTGATACTGCATTTACGTTGACCACTGCTTTGTTGTAAGAAACTGTTTGCCTACTGATTGGATAAATTATGGATGATTCGAGTTTTTTATTCGATTAGATTTTCGCTTAGTTTTTAGTTTTAGTTTTTACTTTGTAAATTAGTATGATTTGGCATGCATATTAATATCAGACAAAATGTTTTTAGTGTAATATGGATGAAAATAATGTGATATTTGTTTTCAGAGAATGGCTATATTTGTATATGTACTGTAAGTAGTGTTAGGTTATGTTATTACCACAGTTTTATTTCACAGATCATTTTACTGTTGACAAGACACTTAGACTTTATAAAATTCAGTTCTTTAGTTTAGTTATTAACATATTCTTAAATTGTGCATGCCGTTAGGCGGAATATGGCGTTCTAGTTCGTTATTTTTTTCCAACTCTGTACACCCATGTTCGCAATAAAATTATTTGAATTTGAAATTTGAATTTTGTACGTGCCGACTCTGCTAACTTACCTAAGGTTGAGAATCTTATCATTCTGGAGTTCATCTCAACTAGCGACAAGAACAACAACGCAAAAATCCGAGGAACTAAAGAGCTAAAACTTATGAACAATGCCAGGATATTAAATAAAAGATATTCACAGTACATAACTTCTTTTTTGAAATGATTTTATTGTGTTTAATTATATACCAATTTCATTGTAATTATATAAGAGATTATTTTATTTACATTTATACATTATTTATTTTATTCTGGTTCCTTTTTCTGGTTCATTGTACTACAGCAATCAATGCTTCGCCCAGGAACATATTCTACGTTAACTTGTTCACACCAGTCTTTTAAAGGTTTCCTTTACTTGAAAAAAACAGTTTATTAGGATTTTTGGCACGAAAGTCGAAACATTTCACAGTTGTAGTTTCTGAATAATATTGTGAATTTGTTTCATTTCAATGCGCAAACACAATCGCGAAGACCTTAGAAAACATTAATTAATTACAACGAGCTCAATATTCATTATTTTTTTTTTCATTCTTGATGTTTACACAACGTATTTGTTTTTTCATAACACAACAAAAACCGATGATCTCTTGTATCAGTCAGAGACAAAAACGAATATAAGTACATGTCACTGTCAAGTTGACGTATATGTATTTTTTAGTTCATGTTGGCTATCACAACATCTTATTCAGTAGGTAAGATGACGTCATATTTCCTACTGACGATTTTATCTTTAAAAAAATATTAAAAAATAAGTACTGAACAGAATAAAAAAATATTGAAATAAGTTTTTCTAAATGATCCATTCTATCATATAAAAATATTAAAAAAATACCAAAAAAAAAACTTTACATACCCAATTACCGGTTCCGCCGGACCGGATTGCCATCCCTAATTTTAATATATGTACATGCATATAACTTACTTAACAAATCCGACTGTGGGAGCCACTTCGATATCCTGATGTTCTGAGACCGGTTAGGCAGTTCATCCTTGTCCCACTTCCACAGAACATCGTAAGGGAGCTCAGAAAATACTTTGACTAGAGTCTGGATCTTCTCAGGGGGTAGCAGTGAAGGGCTGACGTTAGTGCCGTAGCTTATATATATCACGCCGTGCTTTGAAGAGTCTAGGTATGTCTTTAGATCCTGAAAAACGATAAATTTTAGTACATATTCTACATCATTAGTATCTTTTTTCTCAATTAAAAACGTTTTTAGTTATAGTAAGAACGAAATAGAAACTGAAAACTTGAAAATATACCCATTTCAATATGAGTATATTGAAACAAATTTAGTTCCACCATTTTGTACTGGCGGCCATCTTTGATTTTTTTATTTTTTATGGTGTACTATATTTTACTAGTCAAGCTCTTTTAGCGGCCACCTAACATTTACAATAATATGAATATATTAAATTGTATTGTCATCATAACTAAAGGTATATACCAAATATCAAATCAATCTGTGAACAGGAAGAGGGTAAAATTTTGATTTCTAAATTAGACTCAAAAGCATCAACAACAACAAACATAACATGCTAAATAAAACTATTTAAAATGTACTTCCAGCCCCCACTTTTTAGAAGATTATTTTTTATCTCATTAATTTTATACCTTCTAGTTAAAAGATAATTCAACCTAAAAAGTTATAATTGGTTCCAATACTTAAAAACAAGAATAATTGAAATTGAGTAATATTTAGACCTAATGACAGTACATTAGGTCTAAATATTACTCGATTTCGATTTTATTTAAATGTTTATTGCAATTGTGTTTATTATATTACGTAAAATTTACAATATAGATAGAGAAGCAGTAATGTAGTTATTAGTGATCTATGGTTTAACCAGTAGATGTTCTGGAATTCCACTTACTTACAAAATAGACTCAAATCTGTGACAGTAACTTACTATAGGCAATTCCTTGGCAGGATTCTGATGTAGACCTCCCATATAAATAACATTAGGAGGCATTGGACGATTAAACTCCCATACAGGATGCACGTTCAAAAATACCAAATCTATATTTTTATTCAATTCATTGATGGGTGGTGTGTCTGGACCAAATACTCTCTTTACAATATTATTATAATATTCGTCTAATTCAGAGCTTAAAAGGCGTTCGAACCTGTAATGGGTATAAAGCTCTGTAATTTTGTCCCAAAGCGATAGATTTACTAATTTTTGACGGAACGTCGTTGGATATAATAGAGGTGGTCGACTTGGTGCTCCAAGAATGTCGGTATAACCCATAATTCCTCCCAGTGAACTCATAGATATCACTGGAACTTTAAACACATGGCTTAAACCTATAGCCGGAAATGCAAGTAATTCTAAAATCAGTAGATCATATTGATTGGACTTATTGTTTACAACTTTTTTCACTTCATCCGTGTTCATCTGCATTTCAAAAATCTTTGCCGTCGTTGGAAAGAAAAGCTTTATTTGTTCATATGTATCCGCAGCGTCTCCGCTAGTTTTACTGTTATACAGTGCTTCTCTCCATACTTCGTACGAAAAGTCGTGAAGGTCCACTTCGGTGATGTTTTCTGGGGCTTGTCCCTTGGGGAATGCAGGGTCAGTGGTGATAACTGTGACTTCATGACCTCGTCTAGCCAGCTCTTGAATCAAAGGACGAAATACCACTTGATGGCTTATAGATGGAATTGGAACGACAGTTAGAATTCTTGCTGCTTCCGTGTCCAAGATAAACAAAGTCACAGCGGAGATGAACAGTAACATTATGAACTGAACACAATGGAGGTAACAACGAATAATGAAGCGCTGTAAATTATTATGTTGCTTTTATATGTGCGAGTTTTTATCAGACAGAGGTTTTGATAGGTATTAATCAACTAACCACTCATATAGCACATCAATGAAAAACTGTGACTGGTTCTGTATATATTTTCGGTTTTATTTTGCAATTGTTTACATGTGGTATATACTTACTTACCTTACATAATTATAGTAGATAATTAAAGAAGGATCTAGTAAAGTTAGTAGTTAGGTTATGTAGACGAGTACTTTGTTATTCTTTTAATACAGATTATGAAAAAAAAAAATGTTGTCTGTAAAAATGGTTGTCGGCTTACGGACGATAATTTTACGTGATAACGTTATGATAGATGCGTCACAAGCCGAACGCTTAGGCCGATCGAGCCTCTCTACCGCTTGTTCCGCGCTCTCGCTTACACCCTCGGCTCAGGCGGAACGTGACAATGAGTCATGCTTTTACGTGCGTGCAGCCGGCGTTCATCGATTTATAAGACGTTAGCACGTCAAAAATGGCGGTTTGACAAAAGATCTTGTCATTAAAACAGTTCTTGCCCTATCAACGCCACATCTATGGTTTTATAGATAGTTTTAGTAGAAGAACAACACTATGTCACCCGATGTTTGAAACAATGATCATAGAGGGAGTTACGTTAGTTGCATTAACCGGACAGTTGCAATTACAAAACTTGACCCTAGTCGTTTACATTTATATTGTTTAAGGTTATTTTTCTGGTTGGCTACGACTACCTACATTGCGTTGTGACCTTCACACTACTTGAAAATACTTTTTTTTTCATAATCATCATCATCATCTCAGCCGTAAGAAGTCCACTACTGGACATGAGTGAACAGGTTTCTTCTAGGCAAGCGCGCTCCATCGTTGATCGCAGCATCGCTTCACATCAGGCGAGCTAGCGGTCAAGCGCAAGGCTATCAATTAATAAAAAAAAACTAAATATTTAGTTAAATTAAAATGCCAAAATTACACAATGATGTAGAAACACACGGATCCCCAAGTTGTTATTAGGTACGAAGTCAACAGTATGACTTCCTTCATCGATATAAATACCCGATATAAAATAATGTGATAATTATGTCATCGAATGTGATCATCGTTTGCAACAGTTGCGAATCTCTCAAAATAATCAATCTCTCTCGCATCCTAAACTGTTCTAAGTTCTAAGTTCTAAGCAGTTATAGTGAAATAAATTACAGTTTAAAAAACTAAAAAACACGCTACAAATTATTGTGGTCAAAGTTAATTCATCAAATCAAATCAAATCATATAATTTATTTGTTACAAAGTTAAAAAGAGAATACATGATAAACTTGAAGCCTCTGGTTCCCAAACTAGACAATACTTTTAATTACAAGACTTTTCTAACAAATCCAAACATAGCTATGATACGATGTTCCATCATGAGTTCTAGTTGATATCTTCCGGCTCCATCATCAGATCAGTTCGACAGTACCATATTATTGTATTGTCATCAGAACTACATACAGCTGCCAATTTTCATGACGCTACGATCCTTGGAAGATGGTTAAATTAGTTACCTTAGATTTCATTACATAGTTAGTTACATACAGGTCTACCTAATAAAAGCGTGTTAAAAAGTTAACATTTTATATTTTTTGTACTTTTTGATAAACGTTTTAGTTTTAAGCCAAGTATCGATATTTTTTGATATTATTTCATGACTGTGTCTTTGCCGATGGGGCTTTATTTACCTACAATTCACTTACATTTTGAATATTATGTATTTATTTTATGAATATTGCTACACGGCGAGAAAAACTGATGAAGATGAGAAAAAATGAAATTGTATATAATATAAAAATAATCGGCCAAGTGCGAGTCGGACTCGCGCACGAAGGGTTCCGTACTATCATCTATAATACTACAAAGTTTAGTTCTGTTTATAAAATAACGAGAAATCAACGAAATTCCAAGTAGTAAATTGCAAACTTATAGGTAGGTTTTCGATACACATCCGGGCAGCATAACGACGCTCGCGCGAATACGCGCGGTTATGGCTCGCTCCGTGATGTTACCTCCCCCGCTACCCGCGCGTTCGCGCCACCACCACACCGCGGCGCGGCGCTCGTACCGCGTTTAGATGCACGGATTATTTTCATTTCGTGAGTTTTTATGTATTAGATTAGGTATTTATTTTTATAGTTAATATATTTCTAAATATTTACTTACAAATATTCAAGTTTCTACCTGTTAATTAAGATCGAGTAAAAATTGCTTAAAAATTACGTTTGTTGTATGGGAGCCCCCCTTTAATATTTACTTTATAGTTATTTAATTATTTATTTTGAAAGGTAATATACAAGTAAGTATTCTGTGAAAATTTGAAGCGTCTACCTGTTACCGTTTTTAATATTGAGCAAAAAAATACGAAAAAAACACGTTTATTGTATGGGGACCCCCCTTAATATTAATTTTTTTTTAATTTTTAGTATTTGTTGTTATAGCGGCAACGGAAATACATCATTTGTGAAAATTTCAGCTTTCTAGCTAACACGGTTTATGAGATACAGCCTGGAGACAGACAGACAGACAGACAGCGAAGTCTTAGTAATAGGGTCCCGTTTTTACCCTTTGGGTACGGAACCCTAAAAATACTTGCCAGAAACTGTAGATTTAGAGATAAAAGAGTAAAGTTAGGCTGGCCTGCAGATTTGTTGCCTACCTCTTACAATCTGGGAGTATTCAAACGAAGAGTGAATAGGTATCTTCTGGGCTAGCGTGCTTCATTTCACTCTACACTAGTGTGACAAACTCAAACGTAAGCCCTATCAATCTAAATAAAAACTAAAATTATGTAAGTAACAATGAAAGAAAAAACTTTCTAAAAGTTAAGTAGTCTTTCAAAGAACCAGATCTACAGTTAATATTATTGCTTTGTTTTTTTACCCGTATGCGTATAAGAAGGATGGGTATGTTTTCCACGTGTATGTATGTTTGTACATATTTATGTATGTAGGTATGTATTTATGCGTTTTTCTATATCAGGTACCTCCTCCTCCGATTTTAATGTGCGAGGTGTCGTTAAATTTGTTTTCCCTCAATCAATCAATAACATTTTATTGACAAAAAGTATAAAAATAACAAAAAAAAACAATTATAAAACAATGGCACAAAGGGCGGTCTTATCGCTAACAGCGATCTATTCCAGACAACCCTAGTATGTAAGAGATTATATGGTGATTGGGCGGTGGTGTTTGTATAAATACTATAGTAAAAATCTAAGCATACATAATATAGCATATTCCCTCCCTGAGTGTTAGGCTATATTTTTTGTAACAATAATAAAACGACCTTCGCAAAAATAAAAAAAACCGGACAAGGCGAGTCAGACTCGCCCACCGAGGGTTTCGTACAAACTAGTAGATAAAAGGAGGAAATTATATTTTTTTTTTATATTTTCTTTCATAAATCGAAAAATATACATCATAAAAATATTTTAAAACCTGTTTTAGCTTGTGTTAATTAAGTTTTTTCATATGATATGACATGATACGGTTAAAGTACTTTAAAATTTGGGCCCCCTTTCCTTGCTTAAAGACCCTATATTTTGTGATTAAATTAAAAATGTCAAGTTTTCGGATTTTTTCCAATATGTGTACTATAACACAATGCTTCTTGCCAAATTTAATAGTTCTACGTCAACGGGAAATACCCCATAGATTTTGATTCCCTTCTGAGTGTCGAAATGTGCGTTTTTTTCGACTGTAACTTTTTTTAATGAAAACTGAGAAGTTTGATTCTTCTCTCTGCAGCAAGACACTATGGATCTATCTACGTATATGGTTTTAATTTCAACTCGATACCTTCACGCGTTCCCGAGATAAAGGTCTTGACACCCAGAAGGACAGACAGATGGACAGACGGACAACAAAGTGATCCTATGAGGGTTCCGTTTATTCCTTTTGAGGTACTTAGTCCTAAAAACAGAGACAAAGTTACTTTCAATTTGAGTTATATTGCAATATTAGGATACTCTCGTTTTAAATTATTCATTACGGACAACAAAATGATCCTATAAGGGTTCCGTTTTTTTTCTTTTGAGGTACGGAACCCTAAAAATCGCTTTTTCGTTAACTCCAACGAACTTTTTCGTAAAAAATAAGTGATTTTACTAAAATTATTATAAAAAATGCGTATATACATATGTATACCTTTTACAGCGATAATTATTATTATTACGCATACTTTCTCACAAGACACTCACACGTACACTCAAAGGCGTATCAACGTTACTCAATCATAAGTTAGATTACACAAACTGCACAAAAACGGCTTTTTTGCACGTGGGTATTTTGTTTTTCTTTACCTGTTAGTGAATCAAATTATTCCGGGAAATTTTTGAGTGAAAATGAAAAAATTCAGTGACCATTGACAAAAGAGTTACACGCAGTTAACAAGAAAATAAAAACGAATTGAACTCTGTAGCAGGTGTAAGTTGTGGAAACATCGTCTTGATTGTATTAAAAAGTACAGAAAAACCAATTCACAAAGGACAGTAAAAGTAAAACCCATCCAATTTTCCCTTCGAACAGCGTAATGGAAACAAGAGCTACATTGTCAAGTTATTGAATATAACCTTATTTCAGGCAGTTAAAAGAGCGTACCATACTCTTTACTCCCGTTACTTGTATCTTATTATTTTACCATCGACTTGAACCGTACTGGTTAAGGAATTAAGTGGTTTTTTGACTGGTTTCCGTTGTTAAGTTGGTGTAAGTAGAGGCCTATTTCACTGGTCACAGTCGTACTTCAGAGGTCATCACAGAGGACAACGGTACCCCAATTGTTAAAGCCAGCAATTTATGTGAAGATAAGTATGGTTTTATGGCATCTTCAATTTCAACCTTTTTCTGGTGTATAAAGGCGAATAAGGTTTTAGGGATGGGACGGAAAACGTTTAGTAAAAACCGAAAAAAAAATAGACATGCTGTCGATTTTGTTTTTCTTGAAATACAAAAGACCTATGATGACCTGATATATTCAATTATTGAAAGAAAAATTCAAACTAAGACGATGGCTGAATGGGCTCTATACCCTTTGCCTTTCCATAAATGGAAAAACGCAACCAAGAAAAAAAAACGATTTTGTTTTTTACTTCTGAAGTGCAAACTTCAGCAAAGAGGCAATAATACATAATAGGAGTATAACATGATGCGTTGACCATATCTACAGGCCAAGAAAAAATAGACAGAAGTACCGTGTAACCAGTACGAATCAGCGATACGATGCAACTTTATTATATTCCCGTAGAAAGCAGACAAAATAAGTTATGTGAATATGCTTCATTAAACGCAATGGTTACGGACAGAGGAATTATAAATATGTAATATGTTTTAAAAAAACATGAAAATTTAATATAGTGTCCACAACTTGTCACCAAGATTTGACAGACAACTAATAGGACAAACGGTTAAGGGAAAATGTGTTTTCTTTCTCTTTCACGCTTGCTATAATCACATTACACTGTTTCACTAGGAATTGAAAGTAAAATAAATGTGACGTACTCTGCTTTCTCGCTACAACTATAATTATCTGAGACGATTTAAAATATTTATTTTGTTTCTTTTTTATTTATTATTATTAACTTTTATTTAAAAATATTTATTTCGTTAAAATACAACTGATCTACTTATCAATCTTATCATGAAATAAGCTAAGTACCTAGTTTAAAACTATTGCATAACATTAAGAAATACAAACAGATAGGTATTTGAGATAACGAACGCAACTAACAAGTTTTACGTATCTTACGTATCTCGCACGTTGATGACGATATTTGAGTCTTCTATGAGCGTATAATTTGTATTTATAAAATTAAAAAACCGGACAAGTGCGAGTCAGACTCGCCCACCGTTCCGTACAAACTAGTAGATAAAAGGGGGAAATCATATATTTTTTTATATTTTTCTTCATAAACCGAAAAATATACATCGTAAAAATATTAAAAATTTTGTTTTAGCTTATACTAATGAAGCTCTTTCATATGATACCCAACATAATACGGTTAATTCACTTTAAAATTTGGGCCCTCATTCCTTGCGTAAAGACACTATTTTTTGTGATTAAATTAAAAATGTAAGTCCGAGATAGAAATACTGAAATCAGACGGAGAACAGGGAAACTGGGTAAGACATGTTGCTAGACGCAGTGATGACAGATACAGTAAGACTGGAGTGGTGGCCACGACAAGGGATGCGGAGTACAGGTCTTCCAGCTGGAAGATGGGTGGACGATATTGTGTCAGTTGCCACAGGATCGAGGCAGATGGCATGGTAAGAGAGAGGCCTATACCGTTAGGTACAGTGGGATAAAAAGGGCTGTGGATAATATTGATGAATTCTACAGTTTACGATTTAAGATATTTATTTCATTAAAATAACACTGACGCACTTAATATGAAATAAATGTTAAATATAAGCTTTGTCTGATAGTAGTTATTCTAAAATTAACTCTTATTAATGGATCTATACATATATATACAAGAATTGCTCGTTTGAAGGTATTATTAGATGTACTTGTTACAAAACATTACGAAAGATAAGCAGGCAGGTAGTAGGTAGGTATATGGTATTTGAGATCAGCAAAAAATAACTGATCACTCATTAAGTATCGCGCACGTTGATGGCAGTATTTGCGTTTCATAGAAGCTGTTAACTTATATTTATATACATACTAGCTGCGCCCCGCGGTTTCGCCCGCGTGGTGATCAATTATGTTGTTATTGTTTAATGTATCCCAGAGGAACTGTCAATTTTTTGGGATAAAAAGTATGCCAGATCCTTCTAGCTATCTTGCCAGACAGACAGATAGACAGACAATTTTTTTTAAATTACAGTTTTGGTTTCTGTATTGCAACTTGCAAGTAATGCATATTCCGATCAAAATTTTTCAAAAATATTTAATGTACAGATTTTGACCAGTTACAGTCTTATTACATGTATAGATATAGATTAGTATTACTTATGAACTTGTTTATTAAAATTGTATGTCTTTTTAACCCCCGACCCAAAAAGAGGGGTGTTATAAGTTTGACTTGTGTATCTGTGTATCTGTCTGTCGCATCGTAGCTCTCAAACGGATGGATCGATTTTGATCTAATTGAGAGTGTTCTTAGGTATGTTTCAGCCGGGTTATTTTGTCGGGGGCTTTTGAGTTTTCTAAACGTGTACTTTTGACGTTTATTGTATATATGTAGGTAGAATTTAGCTCCGTTATATTCAGTTACTGAGACCATACTTATAAGTTCTTGATCTTTTCACTAGACAGTCTCGTTCGACTTTAAAACTTTATAGTAAAATATAAATAAAATTATGTATATCTCGTTTCAAATTTTTTCATATAAAAGCAAATGTTACTCTGTCGGTCTCTCTATCTGTTTGTTACCTTTTCACGGCTGAATAGCTGAACCGATTATTATGAATTTTGGTACAGAGATACCTGTGATTCTGAAGAGGGATATAGGCTACTTTGGTACAGAGATAGCTGTGATTCTGAAAGGTTATAGGGTACTTTGGTACAGAGATAGCTGTGATTCTGAAGACACTTATAGGCTACTTATCCATTATACACATATAACATCAGCTGTCAGCTACTAGCTAGCTGATTAGCTGTGCCCTGCGGTCCACCCGCGTAGTGCTGAAAATGATAATGATATTGATGATGAATAGTCTATATCCGTCTCCAAACCCTTACATGCCTCTGTACCAAATTTCATAACAATCGGTTCAGCCTATTAATCCTGAAAAGGTAACAAGCGGACAGAGGCAGTTACATTCGCATTTATGTTATTGATTAGAATGTGGCGTTCGTATGATAGTACGGCTACTTCTGTAGTAAATGTCATTTTTACCCGACTGCGTAAGAAGGAGGGTTATGTTTTTCGAGTGGTGATGTACTTCTTACTAAGTACATCACCACTGGCGTGCGGCAAAGTATGAGTACTGAAGTACTGAGTACTGTCCAGTCGAGCTGGCAGGTCGTATGTACTTTTAGTATAATAAATAAATAAACAATATAGGTACCTAAACAAACAAAATAAATAATATACCTAAACTGGAGGCTGCATGTGATTATAGATAAATAGAACACACAATACACATAACACTATAACACTAGATAGATAGTGTGATAGATAACACTATATTAAAAGACCACAATACAGAAACAGTAAAACAGAGAGAATAATATCACAGCTAGGTGTTTTAATTGGCGGCCTTATCGCTATAGTGGTTGTACAGATTAATAAAACCGGACAAGTGCGAGTCAGACTCGCCCACCGAGGGTTCCGTACAAACTAGTAGATAAAAGGGGGAAATAATATTTTTTTTTATATTTTCCTTCATAAATCAAAAAATACTTATACATCATTTTTACGATGTATATTTTTCGGTTTAAAAACCTGTTTTAGCTTATGCTACTGAAGCTCTTTCATATGATACCCCACATGATACGATTAATTCACTTTAAAATTTGGACCTTCATTCCTTGCATAAAGACACTAATTAAAAATGTCCAGTTTTCGGATTTTTTCCTTTAAGTGTACTCTAACATAATGCTTTTTGCCAAATTTCATAGTTCTAGGTCAACGGGAAGTAGCCCTAGGTTTTGATTCCCTTGTGAGTGTCGAAATGTGCGTTTTTTACGAAAACTTAGAAACTTTATTTTTCTTTCTGCAGCAAGATACTATGGATCTGCGTATATGGTTTTAATTTCAACTCGATACATTTACGCGTTCCCGAGATAAAGGTCTTGACACCCGACGGACGGACAGACGGACAACAAAGTGATCCTATAAGGGTTCCGTTTTTTCCTATTGTGGTACGGAACCCTAAAAACGCCTAAATACTCAAGTTGAGATACACCTATAATGGTTTTTCTGTAGTTCTTCTCAAAAACACACATATTGTCACGTCACTATCAGTTGGTATATCCACCCAAGTCTGTCTTAAATTGGCAATATGTGTCAGAATCAGCCGACCCGAGACTAGATTCGAGATTTGTGGCTAAGAATAGCCACCATTCGAAACATTGCCTTCTTTTAGGAAAGAAATAAAATTAATATTTATATGATTAAATATTATGTCTTATATTACGATTAAAAGCTATAAAAGTATGGTTATAGTAGTAAATATCTATGATATTTCTTTAATAATAGATATCTCTTGAATTATTTCTAGACACGAATATTTAGCAAGTATTAAAGAGTATCGATATATTTCTAATAGTTATTGTTAAACAGGTGAGTTGGCGGGCAAGCACAAACCTATTTATTACCTACTGCAAAAAAAAATATTGATATAGTCAGTTTCCTTTGTTCTATATCTTTATGAGACTTTCGTAAGTTTACGGATCTCTTTATTTTTAATTCGATCTCATAGAAACCCCGAGCATAGCCCTCTCCATACCTAGCCGGTTGCGTGATCTTCAGCTTCTTCTAAAGTCCATATTAGTGACCAGCTGGTTGATTCTCTATGCAAAACGATCACACAAGTGAAGTGAGGTCCTAAGTGAAATTGCATTTTTAAACGGTTTTCTTTAGCTTCATGTTTGCTTATTTGTTTTGGTCAAATTTAGTAATTGAAATTTTACCCCCTTGCAGTTGACGGATCGATCGAATTTGGTATACACCTTTAGTCCTGATGACAATACAATTTAGTATATTCTGTATTATTGTAAATCCAAGATGGCCGCCGCCACAAAATAGCGGATTTCATATTTTAACACAACACCCACAATATGGGTATCAAATAAAAGGGCTTTTCTATTAAAATACAGTAAATACATTACCTACATCATTATCTTTCTTTTCCATAAAACCGTTTAACTTAAACAGTTTTTTAAGTAAGTACTTGTTCTTGCTGAAAACTGAATAGAAACGTCATAAATCGAGTGATGGTCAGTTTCTTATACTTATTTTGATATTACCTGCATTAATAAATAAAAAAACGAAGTTCACTTAAAGCCTCACTTCATTTGCACGGTTACATCGTTTAGAGAATCCACAGGTAGACCACGTTTCTGTGCCGCAAGTCTGCCGCATCACTGGTCATTCAATCTCAATTACATATTTCCCTGCACTTTTTATCCCACTCTTCTAATCCACTACATTAATAACTAATGTCACACAACACACAAAAGTTTAAAAGAATAAACTTCATAAAATGTAAATGTATCCCTGCACCCCTGCACCTTCAATCCAAATTTCAACTGTGTTCTGAAATCCAGTAATCACGGCTACTAAAATTCATATCAATCACACATAATACCACACAAAAGCCATACAGTTGCAATTCTGTTGAACTCTGTAATGCTCGTGTCGTACGGTACAAAGGCCAGATTTGAGGTTCAAGCACAGAGCACCGGCCAAATTGCATCCAACCACATTTCAACTGTTGCTTGACTACGTCGGGGTGCGTTGATTTTACGAATTTCCTGATGGGGATTGTATTAGAGACATACCCATTTACCTAATGCATGTGATATGGTTCTTTAATCAGAATTGTGAAGACCGAAGACCGGCCACGAGATGGATTATTATTAATCAAGTGTTCGTTTATGTTGTGTGGGTTCAGCACACTTTTTATTAACAAAAGTCACTATTAAAATTCAATAAGCTTATTTGATAACTCGTGTGATAACTGAATCTTTATAATAAAGCTTATGTCCATAATAAAAGAAAACTCAATGAACCTTACCTAATAATTGATATAATTATTTTGATAAGTTTCTATGTTTTTAAAATGAATAATAAAATTAATTGATTAATTGTAAGTTAATTAATTTGATTTAGTTAATTAATTTAATTTTTTATTTTATTAATTTAATTTAGTTAATTTAGTTAATTAATTTAATTATTTATTTTATTAATTTAATTAATTATTTTTTATTAATTTAATTAATTTTTATTTTTTTAAGTTATTTAATTTATTTATTATTAATTAATTGTAAGTCTAAATCGGACGCAACTGTTGATACAATTTTAATTATAAGACCATAATTTAACACAGCTGACAGTAAAATAATTTGAATTTGAAATAATAATAACCGAACCTTTGTAAATAAGGTTTTTGGATAATTATAATAAAACAGAAACATAGCATAGTAACTGTTCAAACGAATGAAAGTGATGGCTAACGAACTTATGGAATTAGAAACTTATGTCAACTTATGTCAATCTGGTATCAGGCCGTTCTATGAAACGAAATCGATCAAGTAAGATTTCGATTATAGATAGATCGATTAGTATAATGACAAATAATTATAGTTTAAAAAACTGAAAAACCTACTTCAAAATACACAATTCGTTTACTTGGATGACATTTTTTCAGTTATTTGTAAAAACCAAAGTACTGAACCGATTTTGATAAAATTTATTCAGGACTGCATCTGACCTTTATTTATTACCTACCAAATAAAAAATAATCATCAAAAACAATTCATAATTTGCGAAGTAATCTCTGAACAAACATAGTAGAAAAAAAACCGGCCAAGACCGAGTCAGACTCGCGCACGAAGGGTTTTGTAGCATTATTTATAAAAACGGCAAAAAAATCACGTTTGTTATATGGGAGCCCCCCTTAAATATAAATTTAATTATTTATTTTTGAAGCGAATAACTCATCATTCTGTGAATATTTCAAACGTCTACCTGTTGCCAGAAAAAAATCACGTTAAAAAATCACGTGTGTTGTATGGGAGCCCCCATAAATATTTATTTTATACTACTGTTTTTTAGTATTTGTTGTTATAGTGGCAACAGAAATACATCATCTGTAAAAATTTCAAGTGTCTAACTATCATCACGGTTCATGAGATACAGCCTTGTGACAGACGGACGGACGGACGGACGGACGGACAGACAGCGAAGTCTTAGTAATAGGGTCCCGTTTTTACCCTTTGGGTACGTAACCCTAAAAACACAGTCAAATTGAGAATCTCCTTCTCTTTTTATGTCGGTTAAAAAGTACTTAAAAAGCTTTTATTTACCCATAGTAAGTAAGTTCGTATAGACTGAGTGGCCAGCCCTATTGTCAGAGTTATTAAGCCGCCGAAAGGCCTCTGACTTGGCTTGACGATTGCTGAACAACCGGGACCTACAATTTAACGTGTCATCCGACCCACGGTAGCGCTCAGAAAGAAATGCCACTTATTTACCCATGAAATTAATTTACACTGTGTACATAAATCTCTGCATTACCAATATAAATCATTTGCACTAGACTAGACTACTGAACTAAAAGAGAGAGATAACGAAAAAGAACAGAAAACTGGTAAAATATCATCCAAACCTGTAGGAAAGTTGCTCTTCACTTTTCCACAGGCGTTATACATGTTGCGTATTTTGAAGTATACTATAATTATGTTTTATGCGACACATTTTAGCTCATGACTATATAAGAATATATGTTCAAAATGATTAATACTAATCAAACGGAAAAACAAGTTTTTTTATGCGCATGTTTTCGTGGTAGTGCGCCCTCGGACTGAAACATTTAAAGCTACATAAGTAATTATCCTCCTTACTTACATTTAGATTTTATTAAACAACCTCTTTTATTAAAACAAATTAAAAAGAAAAAAATCGTAGAGGACGAAAAAGAAACAAAAGAATAACGATTGTTCTACAACTTTATTTGACTTTTATTGTTTTATAAAAATTATTTTCAAAAGATTCTACGTAAATATTTGGAAAATATACTTTTTTTTTTATTTATTGTATTCAACAGCACATTTTAGCCGTACGAAACTAATTTGGCGGCTTACTTCTGAAGATCTTTAACGCGAGCATTTAGTGTGGATAAAAATAGTGGTAACTTTTTATACAGACAAGCAGAAGCATCCTGAATTTCTGAAGGTAAGCATTCACATTGTTATCAAGTTTTAATTCTATGTATATTTTGTTACCTCAGAACTTTGGATTTGGATTTTTTATAAGAATATACTTTCAGATAGACTTATAATTTTTTATCGACACCAGTTAACATAAAGGTTTGAAAAAATATATTCTATAAAAAATATTACCTGAGACCAAAGTACATATAAATCACCTGAGGCCTGAGGCCTGCGGTTTCATCCGTGTAATGATGAGAAACTGTGATGATGATAAAATGTAGCTTATTGCCGTCTTTAGGGTTTCGGATATATAATGTATATGCATGTATCCAATGAGATTCTATCTATAGACAGGTTATACTCAATGGAATTGAGAACATGCTAGACAGTTAATACACATCTTAAAAGAAAAAAAATCTTATAAATATCTTATTTTGCATGTGGTTTGTTTTTATGAGTATTTGGCAATATGTTCTATACTTTAAGTTATCTATTTTTTTTATTTGTTTCTCACTGTATTCATGTTATTTTTTTTTTCTCTCAAAAGTGTTATGTCTAAATTCTAATGTGATAATTATTATGTTTGTTAATATAGTCTGCGGAATTTAAAAGGATGTTACACTAATATAGGAGAAGCCATTGGCTCTGAAATACAGTGAATACTAGCTCAGAGTCAATGGGTTCACAAGTAATCTGTACAAATTCTATTGTAACAAATAAACTTATTTGTATTTGTATACTCATTGAATATGAAGCAAAAGCATGGTAAATCTCAGTTCTCAGCACTTTTGAGGATAAGACACATCCTTAGGACCTTTTAGAATAAGGCCTTATATATCTTGGTGTTGCATTTTCTAAATACACAGGATGTCACTGTTCGCAAGTAACGACAAGCGTCTAACAGCCGCCCGACGTGTCGCGACTGAAGACGAATCGGAATTTATAAATATAAATTTGACCCTCTTCCTATTGACAGATTGTCGAAGCCCCTAGCTGAAAGACTAAATAGTTGTAATACAAGTAAGTTTACCTTACTATAGACAGCTAACTGTGCTCTGTAGTCTCACTCCTAAGATAGTGCCTAGAGTTTGGCAAATAAGGTGTCTATTGATGCATTTTTACACTCATGTTTTTTTTTTTTTTTTTTTCTTTTTTATAACGTCATTGTAAAAATTCGACATCACTGCATAATTTCATACCTGATATAAACACTTTGTTTGTATGATAATACTTAGTACTGTTTTAGAACGAGACACCATGTCTACGACACGGCGAGACATCGAAAATCAGCATCGGCTGCGTCATCATCAATTGTTGACGGCACCGTGAATAATACACAGTGCGACGCCGGCACCTGCACACAGAACTAACCGTTGCAATTTTCGAGCACCGCAGCAAGCTTCCATTGCTGTTTTCGAGCACCGCAGCAAGCTTCCATTGCTGTTTTCTGGCACCGCTGCAAGCCTCCATTGCAGTTTTAGCACCGTAGCAAGCCTCTGTTGCAGTTTTACGGCACTGTCGCAGTTTTCAGGCACCGCGTGCTACTTCTGAATGGGCTCTGATCTCTTATGAAAGAACTTAGATGTCCATCTTTATCCACGAATTATTGAAACATTTTTTTTCGTATTTTAACACCATTTTATTTTAACAGTTTTTTTTTACATTTTCTCATAAAGTAGGCACCTACTACTTACCTAAAATATTTCCCAGAAGTCTGATAATATTACAAACATTGAAATACTGATTTATCACAAATAGGCATAATAAATACTAATACTAGTAGAAGGGTCACTCCGCAAAAAACATTAAATAGCAAACTATTTCTGCATGCAACATGTACGAACAACGGTAATGTAATTTAATGGGCACAAAACATGATTGAACTAAAATAGTGTTTTTATGAGAGTTGTAGTGAATTCGAAACATATTTCAAACAAGACAAGGAAATTTAACCTTTTCACAGGTATGCCTAAAAAGTGGCTCCAACACGTACCTACATACGAGAAAAGAGGCTTTAACGAAGACGCCCAAGAGGTTCAGTGCATAAACATGTTAGAACTAAGATAGGATGCTTTGAAACGCCCGAGGGGTTCAGTGGACATTCATGTTAGAACCAAGATAGGGTGTTCCAAGAGGATGCCAAAGAAGTTCAGTGCATGGGCATGTTAGAACCAAGATAGGGCGTTTTAATTGAAACGCCCATCAGGTTCAGTGCACATGGATGTTAGAACTAAGATAGAGTGCTCTAAAATGGACGCCCACGAGGTTCAGTGAATGGCCATGTTAGAACCAAGATAGGGTGTTTCAATTGCGACGCCCACGTAGTTCAGTGCGCAAGCATGTTAGAACCAAGGCAGGATGTTTAAATAAGGATGCTCACTTAATTAAAATTAATTCAGTATATATGCGCGTGTCAGAACCAAGATAGGGCATTCTACCAGGACCTTCAGTTGACATTAATGACTTATATAAAAACCTTGAATCTGGGTTTGAAACATGTTCGAATTCAGTATAATTATGTTTGAATCAAGATTTATATGTATATAAGAGTACTAACGTATGGGGTAGGGTATTTCGAGGGAGTTTGCTACACGACATCGTAGAATCGATGTTATTAGACTTGTCACGTATCTTTGTAAATAAAACATAGTCTCTGTATTGTGTAATTCTAAATAGATATTATTTTATTAAATAATTAACAGCCGTACCAGCTTTGGATGGAGACAAATGTTACTAAAGTATGCCTGTAAGATTTTGTTATTGTGTTATGGACTTCTCTACTGTTTATTCATAAGAGTTCAGGGCCTCCATTCTCCATCATATCGATATCACGAGCCGCGAGCAGCACTTAGTTCTGATGCTCCTACTTTTTAGGCTACCGTCTTACTTACAAACGCTAAATAAGCGTATGTTAATTATACAAGAGTTTTGTCAAGTATTTTTCCAAAACAAATGTTAATGCTAAATAAATATCATTATCATACCATTATTATTATCATCATCATCTAAGCCACAACAAGTCCATTACTGTCCATTACTGTGCCATCCGGCCCCATAAAATATCTTCTGATTCATTCGTAAATTATATACTCAACTGTCCTCGTGAATCCTAATTACTTGCAAGTAGAATGAAGATCCTTGCGGCTTACTCGGGGCTGTCATCTTGAAGGCATTAATCACAGCGCGGGGCGAGGCGAGTGTTAAACTTCAAACTATTTCACCGCTTTGCTTCCTCATATGGCCAAAACTGTGCGACAAACTTCCATTATCGGTAATTGTTTTCGCTTTTTAGACTTCCGTACTAACGGTGCGGGAGCCTATTCGTGAGGCTACGGTGGTTGTCTGTTTGTCTTACACCTTTTGAATTTAAATTTAATAAATATATTTTTATTATAAATACATTTAACAAAAAAAAAATTAAATGGGAATAGACACAAGTCTCAAAATTGGCAAGATTGTAGGATTTACTTTGATGTAAATCTACAAATACCAAAATCTGATCAAGAACGAGACAAGGTTTCGAAAATCATTTTTGAACAAGTATAAGTTAAGTAACTCAAAAACCCCGACGAAAAAAATCCATTTTAAACAGCTATGAACACTTAATAAAATCCTCTTTCAAACGAAAAAACTAGATCAAAATCGGTCAATTTGTTTGAGGGCACCCAATACCGTACAAATTTACATTGTACAGAATCATAGTAGGTATACAGTTTATGGGCTTTACCGAAAAACGTTACTCAACTTTAACCAACGTCTTAAATTCTCTATCTTCTTTCCGCAAGTGTCATTACGTGTTAGCGAGAAGTTGACAGAATATGTTAAGCATTGCTTAAAGTTGAATTAACGTTTTTCGGTAAGGCCGGATTTTGTATTTACTCTATCCAGTATTTAATGCGTACTTACAGCGGAGCGCGTAATTTTAAACTTGTAAGATCTATAAACCTTCTTGTGAAGTACAGCGTCCCAGAGGGCGGGAACTAATTTTCGTTGGAACTACAAGTTTAGTACGTTGGATCTAGTTTAGCATGACGAATGACTACTGTAGAGGGGAGTAACAGTGAAGTATAGTGCGGCAGACTAAACTCTTGAATGGCGAGCTTGTTCGTTATTTTTACCCGACTACGGCGAAGCAAAAGGAAGGATTAAGTTTTTGACGGGTATGTGGGTATATTCTATGTATGTATATTCGTCTGTTTTGCAAAAGTTATTGGTCATGTAATTTATATATTTACTATAAGTTTATGAATCCTAGTTCATAGTCCTAGAGGTTAGGTATAAGATTTAAATTTAATATTAACAATTTACTAGTAAGCTAGAAGAACGGCGTTTCATAAGAAGGCTCGGGTTTTCATTAATAATAATAACAAATAAAGCTTGTACTATGAGAAATTGAGAACCAAATGGCTAAATGTGTTACCTACTAAACAAAAAAGAATCATCAAAAACAATTCATAATTGGCCGAGTTATCGCATAACAAACGTACAAAAAAACACAATCGAATTAAGAACCTCCTTCTTTTTACCCGACTGCGAAAGAAGGAGGGTTAAGTATGTTTTTCGAGTGTATGTATGTATATTTCTTTGGCACGCCCTAGAGCCTAAACGACTTGTCGTATTTTTATGTGGGTGGTGTCAATAGATTCGTCTTAGTCGTGAGAGTGACACTGGGTACATCAAAATAAAAAAAAATGAAGAATTTTTGGCGGCAAAAAGTAATCTCAAAAAAAAATGTTTTCTAAATACTTTTCTGCATTCGGGTATTTAGTTTTTCTTTTAATATAGATACTTGTTGGTCGGTTAAAAATAAAGCCGAATTGTTAACCTCCTTTGTCGACGACGGCGAAGTCTGTAAAAATGAAGATTTGTCTGGCAAGCTCGCAAGTTTTAATGCTCGTCTATCCACTTTGGGACTCAAAACAGGTAAGAGACAGATTAGTCCTGTCAAGTTTATAGCAGGCAACGATATCACATCTACAAGGATTCCGCGTCAGCTCTCAAAAACTTACGAACTCAATGATGTAGAAACGGTAACCTTTAAACCACTTACTTACACGATAAAAATAATTTCGATTTACAAAATAATTCGAAGCGGCACAAGAGATGTCTCTAAGTTTATCAATCTAAATTAAGCTTTAGCGTATACCTATAGTTTAAATCAAATTCTTTAAATTCGTCTTTGTTGGTATATAAATCAACCAGCGATCTATATGTAGGAACTAATTTTGAAGTCAACTCAGGGCATTTTGGAATTTGTTTGTGAATTTTGTTTTAGACTCTGTGTCCATGTGATAATACGTCATTGATTGAAGGCTTAGTTTTACTAGTTTCATAAACTTCGGTTGTCTAATTAGATGAATAGATGAGCGTTACTCAAGCCTAGTTTTTAGGGCTCCGTAACTTGAGTGGAAAACAAACGGAACCCTTATTTTTTACCCGAGAAAGAAGGGTTATGTTTTCAAATGTATTTTTGTATGTGTGTATATGTGTTTCTGAATTACTTCCTACAGCCTAAACGGCTAGAGCGATTTTGATGTGTGAGGTGTCATTAGATTCATCTTCGCTGTCTAAATGCCACAGATTACATATAAGTCATAATAATAACACAATCCTTGCAAAATTAAATTATAATTGAATTAAATCTTAGCACACAAAATTCGTGGCCCTATTTAGTATTAGACTAAATAGGGCCACGAATTTTGTGTACTAAGTCTTGGAGTAAATCCACGAACTGGCGGACGTGACGAAAGAATGTAACGAAACGATAAGGGTTTGTAATTGACTACGGAACCCTAAAACAGTAAACAGTCACTTTGCACTTATATTTTGATCGTTGATGAAGCGTGATTTTTGAAAAAAAAATGGGAAAAAAACCAACTTGTAGATTACTTTTAAGTTACTCTATGTAGATTACTTAGAAATAAAGAAAAAAAATTTACAAGTGAACGTTTGTTGACAGGTTGGTGTCATGTCATCTAACATAAACTTAAAATAGAGGTAAACGTTAGTGTAAAATCTCTTTGGTAAAGAAAATAGGTATGTATACTTATTTGAACTTGCGTATGTGTACGCCATTTCACGCTATTCCTACTGTAGAAAAAATGTGAAGTTACAAATATTCTTATATATAAAGCACATTTTGTTCAGTAATTAGCCCTGGTTTCTATGTTCATATATTGCGTCATGCAATGGAGTATGGAAGCCTCGATGTGTGAGAGAAAGTTTAGGTACTTTGCCGGATTTATTTACAATACAGATGAAATTAAAATACTACTCATCTATTTACCTAACCGTAGACCATCATCAACTCAGCCATAAGAAGTCTACCTACTACTGAACTGAAAAACCGATAGACTACAACGAAACAAAAACATTACCAAACATGAGATCAAATTAAACTACGTTTAGACTTTATTCTAAATTTAAAAAAGTTTATTTTATTTTTAGTTTAGTTTTATTTAAGTACTACATATGTAATAATTACTGTGAAATTGTTAATATAAATGAATACATATTTATTTGTAAATTTAAAAAATCTTATAAACATCTGTACAGTCATACAATTCTTTTTACCGACTTCATAAAAAAAAGGAGGTTAACAGTTCAGCTGTATTATTTATGCTTGTTACCGCATGACTCGGTCAAGCGATTTAAAAAAATTTTTTGTTTGAAATGTTAGGTATACCTACCTTTTTACGATACCAATCTGAAAGTCAGATTGGTCCGTCAAAATCAGTTCAGTAATTAAGTTTTTAAGTTTGAAATCAGTTTTTCAGTTTTTTTAACTATAATTATATAATAGTAGTATATAATGCGTTCCTATTTGCCATTTCTTGCCCCTTTGTGCACCCATACATTGATGAAAAAAATATGTACATATAATAATCTAACTTAAAATTATTGTTTCAATGATTTTTTTTTTTATATTTCGAATCATATAAATGCTAAAATTTTAAAATTTTGCTAACTCTGGCTGCCATGGCACTTTAAGTGAAATTAACTGGTAGCTCTAGTTACCTACTAGTCAAGTGCACAAAGGCGTTAGGGTAATTTCAAATCTGTTTACTATGCGAGTGGGACCGCGGGACATAGCTAGGCCTTCCGGCAGCTTAGTAACTATGACAGTAGTACTAAGAATAAACAGGAAAACAGATGAGGTACCTACATATTTATTGGCGATTACACAAGAAAATATCCTACAAGTCTACGCCGTTTCCAGTTGCAGGACGAAGGGGGACAAAACGTTAAAATCGGGCATAGACTGTAGTTAGTAGTGACGTTTTATATCGATTCTATAGTCGATTTCCAATACGTAGGGCCATGGGCGTAGCTATAACTTTCTCATGGGGGGGGTCCACGGGTACAAAAATTTACTACTCCTTGCCTCTTTATTTGCGCAGACTATACGCAGACGAGTACTGGTTTCTAAATGTCAATCTTAGTTTAAAAACATTAAAATACACGAAAATTAAGCTACGGACAAACGTATAACTGTAAATAAAGTGTATACTTAAGTAACGTCGGAACATTATTAATTCATATTATACTAGATATTATGATTTCACCCGTTTTAATTAGTTTAAAGAGCGCTCAACATTTGCATGACCCAAGTAAACAAATCATAGGTAATAAGTATGCGCGAGCGAAGCGAGCGCGAAAATTGTTGTAGTGTTTTTATAGTAATATGATTTATTTCTCGTATTAGTGAGCCCACAGTACTTCTATGGTAAAATAGTAATAATGCGCGAGCGAAGCGAGCGCGAAATTTTTTAAGGTTTTTAAAATTAAATCTTGGAAGTGATTTGATTCATTGATCGTGTTAGCGAGCCTAGGTGTTTGTGGCCCAGATGAAACAAACAAGTATATTAATGTGTTAAAAGAAAAAATGGAATACCCGACTGAATAAGAGTGACTTTTACGCTATCAAAAATTATATATACAACCATTTGAATGCATTGATTGCCAGTTTATTATTCCTAAATTTAAACATATGATTTTATAGAAAATTACAAACATACCTACGCGTTACTCCCTTGCAGGTGGAAAATATTTTTTGGTGAAGTATTTGCTTGTATTAGCACAGCATGTTAAGAGTTGTTCGATTTTATTAACGAAAAAATATTTTTTTAATAAAATTGGCTTGGATCGAATTGAAATTTTTGTGGAATATTTGTGTTTTTGTTTACATAAGATAGATCTACGACTGATTGCCAACTCGCCTGATATTTAACGATGTTATTTTCTAGTCTTACGAAGGACGTTTTTTTACGAGTTTATTCAGTTATTTCATATCTTCCAAATGTGGCCATGCGCGAGCGAAGCGAGCGCGAAAAATTTTGAAGCATATTAATGCTTCAAAAACATACTTAAACAATGTAAGTTTTTTGTAAGAATAAAAATGCGTAAAATCACTGTAAAAGATAACAAATGCACATTCTGTATAATAATTAAAAAAAAAACACTTGTTTATTAAGAAATAATTCGTTAAAGGTTACGAAAAAACGTTTTTTAATTTTTGCAAGTGATGTATTATTATTATTACAAAAATTATAGCCTGTGACATTCTGGAAGCGAAGACAAATCTAATGACACCTCGCACATTAAAATCGGACAAGCCGTTCAGGCTGTAGGCTGTCATATAGAATCATACAAACATACTCGTACATACACTCGAAAAACATTACCCTCCTTCTTATGCAGTCGAGTAAAATATATAGTTTCGATTTGTTATGCGCGTATGTAGTATGCGCGGGCGAAGGATGGACTAAGGTCATACTGTATCTATAGCAAAACTGTCGTTATGACAACCGCGCATTTTATGTATTATTTTGTAACATCCGTGCCATCCGCGATAATCCGGCATTATGATAGCACATAATTTTTTTTTCGGCCAATGCCATGGGGGGGGGGTCCGGACCCCCTGGACCCCCCCCTTATATACGCCCATGCGTAGGGCTAACCAGTCAGTCTATACGATCTTACTTACTTAAACTTTAAGTGTAATTAAAATGTACCAAAAACATTTAGCAAACATTCAGTGAAATAGGTCAGTGAATGTACCTACATATATCTGAATGTAGTGCAGTTGACCTGAACTTTCGCACTGCGAAATGTTAATTAAGGGTAGGTACAAGTATATGCGGCTACTAACTGGGTATGTAATATTTAACGGAATTCAAAAACGATGTTCTTAATTCGGCTATTTTATTAACCGAGTGAGCGAAGCGACCAAACCATCAACAAGTAAAATTGTATTTCTTCGCTGTCCGGATTTTCATGGTACTCGGGCACAAGTCGTATTTTTTAATCAATTTTACGAAACATGGTTTACCGGATTCCAAATCGTGTATTCAACAGTTTTGCTCCAGGCAAAAAGTCGCCGATTTTTTGGTCTATACCAAAAAATACTCACGTGGCGATATCTGTTTTAGTATCGAAAATAGGTTGGTACTAGGTACTAGTACTTTTTCCGTTTTACTTGGAATTTGTGTGTTTACAAACACATTTTGTTGTGTAAAAATTATGTAATCTACAAAATATGTGGTACTCATCTTTTGAGTTTAGTAAACAGAACTTATGTCGTGTTGAATTATTAAACTAAAACCAAACTAAGAAAAAAAAAATTATCATAATTTTTGAGTATTTTTTTTTTATACTTAAATTTAAATTATAATACACTTATAAGTTTTCTATACCTTTATATCTGTCCAGCAGTGGACTTCTTATGGCTGAGATGATGATGATGTTGATATCTACATTATAACCTGTTTATAAGTTTTGTTGGCGTTAAAATGAAAATCTAGAACTGATTTCTACACTTTTTTGTTTTGTTACAGCCTTAGATTATAATTATATAGGTCGACATATATATAATCTAAGATTACAGCAATAACAAAGATATATTCTTAAAACAATTTCAATCTTAATAAATGCTATCTATATTCACCAAATGCTTTTTTGTGTTAATAGGTTTTGTAATTGTAATTATTAAGCACACGGAAAGCAAAAAAATGAAAGTTTCACATTATGTACCTAACTCACAAATTTTTCGGGTTTTCGAATATTTAAACACCAAATATTGAAGTCATTTTTCACAACTTAAAAACATTTTTTACTATTTTTCTTTAGCTAAGTGATACCATATATCGTGAAATATATTTTTTCAAATTTGTTTTTGCTCTTACAGGAGTTGTGATTTTCGACTCGTACCGTTTCGTACAGGAGGCACAGAAATATTCTGTGGTATATGTAGATAACTAGGTATTTCTTGGTTTCTCTTCAAGTAGCGGCAACAATTCTGCAATATCTCATCTCTCTATTTAATTAAGACGTAACCTCGCTAGGGCTATAAATGTAGATTACAAGAATGCTTCTGAGAAAGATTCTCACGGATTTCCCGATGAGAGTAGGAACGAGCTTTACGAATGCTTCTCATTTTGTTACCCGTCTACTAAAAGAAGGCAAAATATTCTAAAGTAAAAAATATGGTAACGTAAAGTTCAAGTCGAATCTTTGTTAACCGAGTTCAAAAAGGAGGAGGTTCTCAATTCAACTGTTTTTTACTTGTACGTTTGTTACCCGATTATTTTGCTAAGTATGGATTGATTTTGATGATTCTTTTTTGGTTGCCATTAGATTTGTCTCCACTTCCAGAGTGTGGAGTGGGCTATATTTTTTGTAATAATAATAATTTATTTCACGCAACAAAAAAAAACGTTTTTTCGTAATCTCCAACGATCTTTTTCGTAATAAACAAGTGGTTTTACTAAAGTAAGTTAGCCTGCAAAAACTGGTTTTCTGCAGTCGGATATTTTGTTTTACTTTTAATATAGATACTTGTTCTAATAATAGTACCTTCATTACTTGTTTCTATAAATAGATATTTATAAATTTTTAAATAAATACGAGTAATGGACAGTGAAATAGGAACTTCGGTCCAACTCACGTGTCTTATTATATTGTGTATATAATGTATATTAATGATGGCGGCTCTACATTTCCGCCGCGAATTCACGGTAGAAGTCCGTTAAAAGTTGTTTAATATCAATTGTAATATTTAAAAAAAAAAAATTTGGTTTTTATGTCTCTAAATATTTTTTTCCAAAATATATTCGCATTTTAGTACTTACATGCTAAAACTAGCGCAAAAAACGAACCGACGGCGCGATACCTGTGTGCCTTGCCTCACTCCATTTACCTCACGATACACCCTTAAGATTTGTTCAGCCGAAAAAAGGTACGTCCTTTACCTCGCCTCCCTTACCTGTATGTTTTTCCTTTACAGAATTTGCATTAGAAATAGGAGAATAAACTATACGGATTCTATTTCGTATACACTTTCCTGTTTAGGCAAAATTCTATTTTAACAGAAACAAATAGTGAGGTCGGGATATTATTCAAATCCCGCCCTAGGAAGTTGACTGGCGCGTTTGAAAACAGACTTGCTCAAACAGCGCAGCTATTTCTCTCGCGCATTACAAAAGTTGTATAGTATTATTATATATTATACTATATTATATAATATATTTTATATACATACTATATAATATGAGTAAAGATATTACAAAAGTGAGAGATAATTTTGTTTATTTATTTAGACAAAAAAAAGTTTTATTCTGATATCATTTATATTGACAATGAAGTAGATCTAAATAAACAAAATCATCACTCATTCTCTATCACTTTTCTAATGTCCCCACTCAGTGATTATATACGTTTAAAAATGTTGTGAAGCGTGAGAGAGATAGCTGCGCGCTTTGAGCTCCACCTTAACTACGTTTTCTTCTTAGGTACATCGCTACGAACAGCTACTTGCTACGCTATGTAGTTTTAAATAATATATTATGTTCTGTGGCTACGTGACAGGTAGTGTAGCAATCGGCTGTAGCGCTAGTGCTACGTTATAGGCAAAAGAGCTATGTCATAGATGCCAGAACTGGGACAGGCGTTCTATATTGTAGCTGCTACAGTTACGTTACAAGTGCTAGAGCTATGTAAATTTGATAACCTACGGTTCAGGTGCTACAGTCGCGTTATAAAAGCTACTAGCCCAAACTAAGTATAATAAGTGCTTTAACAGTTCCTACCTTCCAAAAAATATTTTGCGTTGGTTACAACGCTATATATTTTTCTGATTCGAGATTATGATCACAGGAAATAAACCACCATACGACATCAGTCACGTCATATGGACATATCCGTTACGTCCGTCACTCATCAGTATTTGTTTTTATTAAAGCTACTCAAACAAAATCGAGTATTTTTAAATAAAAACTACGGGTCACTCATGTCTGTTTTAATTCGAAATATCCGAATAAAATTTCTACCGTATTCGGCGGTTTTCTTCAAAGGAGCAGCGCAAACGTCACTCTCGGTCGGTCACGTGGCTCGCGCACAGCCCGATGTTTTTATTTTAACATGTGTGAAAACCACGTTAATTGTCATAGTCCATGTAGTTTCTATTCCGCGACAGGTATTATGGCGTGGGCCAGCTTTGACCCTCCTTGATGGAAGGATACTGCGGTCCGACGCGCCACGTTTCTGTAAATGGGACACCTTTCAAGATTTGCACCTACTTAAGTACTGCCTCGAATAATGAATGTGGGTCTAGCCGGCACTAAGGTTTTGGTCCTACATCCGTAACAAGCGATAGTGATACGGTAATGCTATGCGATACAAGGATTCTGGATCGACCCTGTTTATATTAATATTAACTGTATCGCTGCTAGAAGTGGATCTCTTCCAAATGTAAAAAGGTTAAGGTCTATCCATCGCGCTGGCTAAACGTGGGTAGACTTCGAATTACCTACATCATGTAGATAAACTTGGAATCCATGTGTCACAACTAGCATTTAAACTAAAATAAGTAAGTTCAGAAGGTTTTTTTTCTTACAAACTTTTGTACGCAAATATGTAATGATGTAAATTTTTTATGATACAAAAATTAGATTAGATACAAGAATTAATTTTTAGAATTACGATGAGTTTTTAAACGACTGGAATAAAAGAGGAAGTTTTTTCATTTTACAATATTTTTTTTAATCAAATAAACGAATGATCACCATATCGCCTGACGGTAAACAACGGTGTGGCCGAAGATGGAGCACTTCCATCTTTTCATTCTAAATATAATAAATAATATCCACTAAATAAATATTGGAGGACATTTCACACAACAAGTTAACAGGCTGACATACTACCAACTGAGCTGCGAGGCCAGCCTTGAAGTCTTGAAAATTTCAAGATCATAGTTCTCACGTTAAACTATCGTCCGTAAACCGACTTTACAGACAACCAATTCTTTTATTATTTTTGCGTGGGATTCTAAGTTGTTCTGAGGTGGTTCCAATATATATTATTACTTATAATTCAATATTACTTTTATAGTTCAATAACCATTTCTGTAGAAGTAGAATAGAAGTGTACAATCCCCTGGGGCCCAGGGGATTGTACACTTCTATTCTACTTCACATACATCTACTTCTACTGTACATTGTTCATCTTGAATCCCCTAGCCCAGTCCCCCAGGCCCTGGATTCAAGATGAACTATGTTGGCGCAACGACCCAAAATGTGTCTTGGAATCCGATACTAAACGGCGCCATCCATCCCTATCTTGTGTAAGTTCAAGTGGAACAAGTTATAATTGTCAGTTACGCTATGTAGGTTTATTTCCTGTACAAACCCTTTTATTCATCTTCGAAACCGGTGCAGTGGGCTAAAGAGCAGATTTAACATAATCTACCAAAAACAGCGCCGGACTAGGACCTAGAGACCGGGGGCTGCCACTGCCACATCTGCGGAGATACTTTCATATCTATCAACAAAACAGGAGAAAGAACCGATTTTTACCGGCAGTCCCGGTCAGAGTTCAAGACGTTTTAATAGTCATGTTTCACCTTATGGCAATCAATTATTTTGTGATCAATGCTTCTCGCTTTAAACTGCAAATAACGGAAATCACTACACTGCGCGAGCGAAGTAAGAGCATATATTTTCAAGATTTTTATCTATATTAAATTAACTGCAGCTTATGTGTTAATTCAGATTACAATCATATCAATCAAAAAATGTCGTTATAGGTACTTAAATCCGTTTAGCCGTTTTAGTTTTTTATGACGAAGAATAAACGTCGTGATGATGATCACGACGTGATGATGATCGTGTCGTCGTGTGTGTGATGATTACCTACTAGACTATACAATTATAATACCTATACTAAACATGCACACAAAAACTTGTCTGTAACTTTTAAATAATGGAGCAAAAAGTAGATACTTACCTAATGTATAAAGTAGGTAAGCAACTGAATATTGCATTTTTAGGGTTCTGTACCTGAAAAGAAAAAAACGGAACCCTTATAGGATCACTTTGTTGTCCGTCTGTCCGTATGTCTGTCTGTCCGTCTGTCTGTCTGTCCGTCCGTCCGTCCGGGTGTTTACCTTTATCTCGGGAACGCGTGAAGGTATCGAGTTGAAATTAAAACCATATACGTAGGTCCATAGTATCTTGCTGCAGAGAGAAGAATCAAACTTCTGTTTTCATTATAAAAAAGCTATAGCCGAATAAGTCGAAAAAACGCACATTTCGACACTCAGAAGGGAATCAAAATCTATGGGGTACTTCCCGTTGACCTAGAACTATGAAATTTGGCAAGAAGCATTGTGTTATAGTACACATATAGGAAAAAATCCGAAAACTGGACATTTTTAATTTAATCACAAAATATTAGGGCCTTTAAGCAAGGAAAGAGGGTCCAAATTTTAAAGTAATTTAACCGTATCATATGAAAGAGCTTAATTAGCACAAGCTAAAACAGGTTTTCAAATATTTTTATGATGTATATTTTTCGATTTATGAACGAAAATATAAAAAAAATCCCCCCTTTATCTACTAGTTTGTACGGAACGGAAACCTCGGTGGGCGAGTCTGACTCACCTTGTCCGGTTTTATTTAAGAAACATTCAAAACTTGTATGTATACCTACGTAAGTAAAGTGCGTTGTAGGTAGGTATAGTGCATTATATTATACCTACTTAAAAATGCGTAATATATTACGCAATTTTTAAGTATAATGTTACACACTTCCTAAGTAGATACCTAACATTTGAAGTAAATACTCCAGTAAGATATTTATTTAATAAATATTGCGCATTTCGTAATGTTTGAAGTATTCAAGTATGATATTACGCATTTCTTAAGTAACGTTTGTAGTATTGCAGTAAGATATGGCGCATTTCTTAAGTAACGTTTGAAGTATTCAAATATGATATTACGCATCTCTTAAGTAACGTTTGCAGTATTGCAGTAAGATATGGCGCATTTCTTAAGTAACGTTTGAAGTATTCCAGTAAGATATTGCGTAGCGTTTGAAGTAGGTGCTTCAGTGAGATCTTGTGCACTTTCTATAGGTTCCTTAACAAGTGCAGTCTTTAACCCTCATAGTTTTAACTACCTATTATGATTTGAAATTTTGCTTCGATATTCAGGACATTAATTTTTAGTTCTGGTAAAGCAGTAAAAACAAAGATACGCTATTTAGCAACCATTTATTCACATTTAAAGTAATAATATTTAGTAAATCAATTCACATGTCCGACATAATAATAATAATAACACAACATTAAAAACTAAAATACAGTCTAAAAGAATTTGAAACTATACAAAACCTTCATTTAAGCACGACATAGATCAAACAGATAGATATTAATTGACTAAAACCTAGACGTAATTGTAACTAGCAACATTAGAATTTTTAACTTATCCGGGGGCATAGTACGTATGTATTTTATACATCTGTAACATTCAATACAATGCGACAGTTTACCAATGAGCGTTCAAATATACCTACAGCTCTGCTAAGTGCTGCCATCGATTTTCTGTTTCATTTAAAAAAAAGGTCTAAACGGCGTCTCAGTTGGTCAACGCGTCGATGGGTCTCTCGAACGATTCGTTTTCTTTGAAAGACAGAGAGAGAGATATATATATAAATATTCTCGACCAATAGCCGCTCGACACAATATATTTCTCTTTCGGCGAAAGCGGATCGCTCAAGCAAAGCAGCAAAGTATGTGTTCATGAAATAATTCCATTATTATAAACTGTGCAGCAATAAAGATTAATTCAAATCGTGATCAAGTAATACCAAACCATACGTCGAACACTCCATACAATGGCGCGGTAATTACGCAAGTTGACGTCTGTAATGTATTAAGATATGGTTGTCGTAACACACACATGTATTAAGATATGGTTGTCGTCTGATTGCGACGTCAATTGGAATTCGAACGCTTGAAGCCCGTAACGCTTGTCTCGACTGACGACTGCGCCGTGAATTCCGGAACAACAGAGCGAGCGTGGGAAGCGTGTGAGGAATCCGAGATTGGCGGGAGGTGGAGAACGTCCGTTCTGTATGTAATGCTATTAATGTTTTTTGTCAAACATAGACTTTGGACTCGAAAGACACGAAATATCCTGGCCATTATCAAAAATCCTTCCTCTCCTTTAAGTTATTGAATATCCTTTGTATTTTTGGACCATGCCAGTATTGAGACAACATTAACAGCAAATTATCATATAAATACCCAAAATATTATTAAAAAATTAAAAAAATCGCAAATACAAGCAATTGATGGATCAGCCAAGTATCAGCTGGAAGCTTTAGAATCAGTGGACCGGCGAGCTGTGAGGTTAATCGGTGACGATAAACTAGCTGCCAAGAAGCTACTTAGTCTCAAGCACCGCCGTAAAGTAGCATGTCTGTCTATTTTCTACAGGATTCATTTCGGGGAATGTGCGCAAGAGCTTCACGACCTAATTCCAACCTCTCCATTTCACTACAGGACTAGCAGAAAGTCGGCGAATTACCACCCATTTCTCGTTGAAATGTCAGAAATTCGTACTCAGCGATATCGATCCACATTCCTGTTGCGTACTGCACAAGAATGGAATTCGTTGCCGCTATCTGTTTCCTGAGACCTACAATCTTGGAATTTTCAAGGCTAGAGTGATTAGATATCTTCTAGATCGACGAGCTCCATCCTCGGCCACGCCGTCGCTTAACATCAGACGAGTTGGTGGTCATTCGTTGATCTATAATGTATAAAAAAATAATCACCAAAACATAATCACTAACCAAAAATAGTTAAAAATTGATCCCGACTGCCAAGAAAATAGCGCATATCTTGTATGTATGTTTGTAATAATCGTTTAGATAAATTTAATACGGAATACTAAATTGGCAATCAACGCATTCAAATGGTTGTATTTATAATTTTTGATATCAAATCAAATCATTTATTTCATATATATAATTTTATTGATAGAGTAAAAGTCGCTCTTATCCAATCGGGTATTTCGTTTTCTTTTACTACAGATACTTGTTTGTTTCATGTGGGCCACAAAAACCTAGGACTTGCCAACACGATCAATAAATCAAATCGCTACCAAGATTTCAATTTTAAAAACCTTCAAAATTATAGCGCTCGCTTCGCTCGCGCATTATTACTACTTTGACATGGAAGTACTGTGACCTCACACGAACATTTTCTGAAAAAATAGGGTACATAAGTCACGTAAGAGCGAAACATCCAAGCTCAATTATTACAAAAGCTTAAGTCACCGTGGCCGAAATCGGCTAGGATGACATCATCATCATCACTGTGGCCTCATTAATACGAGAAATAAAGCATATTATTGTAAAACACTACTAACATTATCGCGCTCGCTTCGCTCGCGCATACTTATTATTACCTATGTTTACTTGGGTCGTGCAAATACTGAGCACTCGTTAAAACAATCAAAAATCATATTATCAAAGAAAAAATTGTTATTGCCAAATAAGATATGGATGGTTATGGAAATAAGAATAGAAGGATGTTCTTAGTTTGACGGGTGCATCTGTGTATCTGTGTGTATGTGGCATCGTATTTCTCAAACAGACGGGTATATTTTGATCTAGTTTTTTGTTTAATCAAGAGTGTTCTCAGATATGTTTCATCAAAAATCATATTATCAAAGAAAAATTTGTTATTGCCAAATAAGATATGGATGGTTATGGAAATAAGAATGGAAAGATGTTCTTAGTTTGACGGGTGCATCTGTGTATCTGTGTGTATGTGGCATCGTATTTCTCAAACAGACGGGTATATTTTGATCTAGTTTTTGTTTAATCAAGAGTGTTCTCAGCTATGTTTCATCAAAATCAGTCCAGCGGTTTTTTAAAATATTTTATAAACTTAATTGTTAGCGATAGAAATCAACTTTTGTTTGTTTTACATATTGTGTGTAGTGTCATACAGTTTTACATACTGCGTGTACATCTAGTGTCTGATGTACTGGTAATACATTAGCTACAACTTGAAATTCTTTCTGAAGTTCCATAAAATTTTCTAAAAACAGATAATTTTCATATTTTAAGTAACGAAAATTGACACAAGCTCGGCCTCGTCTTTTTTTTAGCCAAGGAGGATGACCTCTATTTCGGTTTAGTACTTACATGTAATTCAGCTTTACCGCTTCTTTTTTTTTTGAAATAAATAAGACTACAACTTGGCAAAAAAATGTAGGCTATAAAGCTTGAACAATCTTTAGTGGAAAGGACAATGGCTGGTTCTACAGAATTACTTGAGGTTAGAAAGCAAGCTTGCTATTTCCAACCGCATTATCGCACAGCATCGGTCTATTTGATTTTTTTGCTGTTGATGATGATGATGACTTGATCAAGTGTATTCTCAGCTATGTTTAAAAAATCTATTCGGCCATTTCATTTTATGTCGGATATTTTTATGAATTGATTTATCAGTAATGGAAATGATATCACAGTATGACTAATACTTCTTGGATCAACCCTAACCTATTTTTATTAATGTTAGGGTTGATTTTTTTACAAAATAACTATTGCCAGCAAAGAAAAAAATATCCTAAATCTAAATTTTTTTGCCAAGTTACAAGCTTGTTCCTGTACGAAAACTATTTTTTTTTTTTTTTGCAAAATACCACTTTTCAAAATATACCACAGATATTTTAGTAAAGTTACAAAAATTACAAAAAAAGTTATACAGGATGTTTGTGTTTTAAGAGTCAAGTAGTACCTATGTGATAAGGGACTACAAAAGTATTAACAAGATTAAATATTGTACTCCCGAACCACCAACTGGTAAACGAGAACGAAAAAGATCGCAATATATTTTCAGCTCAAAAGAAAAAGAAATTCGTCGGTTTATTTATCCAATAAATGATATTAAAGTACGGTTCGGAATGTCGTTCGCCGATGTACGAATACACATTGTTTTTGATATTATATTACTCTGCCATAATGATAAGTGACGTCTTTATTAAATCTTGTATTTACAAAACAAAAATATAATCAATCCCGAAAAAAAAAAAGATCAGTTTTACACATATCGACTTTTGACAATGTGATTGTAACGTAATTTTATCACGATTTTAAGTTTATGCTAAAAAAATAATAATGAACTAATGATGCGTACAAAATAATCCCTTTTTCTATTTGAAAAAATTGATCTCCACAGACTCCAGGGTCCGTGCCTTTTATAAGCTAATACATTAATTTTTTTTAACTATGTTTACATTTTTTCTAAACTAGCTTCTAAGAGGTCAAAAATCCCTTTGGTCTACCAATTTTATCGGAAGACCCATTATAAACTCTGTGCATAGATTGTTGGTATACAAGGCCAATACCACAGACATAATAGAGTAAAATATATTGGTACGTTTTCCGTTTTTCTTTCTCATTTAACATTTTTTTTATGTTGAAATAGGTTCGCGCTTGACCGCCAACTCGCCCGATGTCAAGCGCCGTTGCGGTCTACGATGGAGCGCGCTTATCTAGAAGAAACCAATTCAGTCGCGATTTTAAGACTAACATAACAGATTTAAAAACTAACAGTGGTCCAGTTGTACCATATTCGATTAATACTTTCAGTATAACAAAAATTCAACATCCTGTATAGTCATAAAAAATGTACATATCGTTTAACGTATTTTGTTCAAGATTCCACAATAATTGGAAATTGTGTTCATTGTTTTAAAATCCTATAATGTAATGTGAAATCTGCGTTAGATTTCCATATGAAGTGACGGACTGTTCGTAAGTCCATGTTGGGGTCCAATACCTGCAAAGAAAGAATGATCACTTATTAACTACGCAAAGGTTCCAACAGGTCACGCACACATGTGCACAGATGCAGCCCTCCCAATAAGACATGACGTGGGCGGGGGAGGGGTGAGGGGCTAGCATGTGGTGCCACCTCCTCCTCATTCGCGTCATACATACAACTAAATCATGTGTACTGTGTAACCAGTTACACTAACTTCTGAGACCCGAGATGTGCGTGTATTATACCTGATCCTGACACAGTAGCTCCACCTTCTCCTCAGCCGGGTCGTTCCCGCTGTCCTCGTTAGTGCTGCCTTTCTGGCTGCCGGCGCTGGTGCCGTCACCGCCGCACACTATCTGTAGATTGAGTAGCACAATACAGTTACCTGATCCTGACACAGTAGCTCCACCTTCTCCTCAGGCGGGTCGTTCCCGCTGTCCTTGTTAGTGCTGCCTTTCTGGTTGCCGGCGCTGGTGCCGTCACCGCCGCACACTATCTGTAGAGTGAGTAGCACAGTACAGTTACCTGATCCTGACACAGTAGCTCCACCTTCTCCTCAGGCGGGTCGTTCCCGCTGTCCTCGTTAGTGCTGCCTTTCTGGCTGCCGGCGCTGGTGCCGTCACCGCCGCTCACTATCTTCTCCACAACGTGTTCCGCCACCTTACGGCACTGGATGAAGTCGTTCGCTACCAGACGATCCTAGAATAATGGCATACACATTTTAGTGAGAGATGGTAATAGGCAATACATATTTGAAAATTGCAATAAATGAAATGCAAACATTGTTATTATCATTATAAATTTGTGACATTTGGAAGGCACTGGCTCCTCTATAATACAGGTAAATAACCTAGTATAGGGGTCAGGGACTTGGACAATGATGTATGTAAATTGAGTCAAATAAAGATTTTTGTATTTTTTGTTACACAACACATTTAAGATATTTGTTTTCTCTATGAATTATATACATTACGCCCATTATATACATTTGAAATGAGTCCTGAATGATGAAAGAAGTATATATACCTTTTTCTGTCGATCTTGTTTACTCTGACAGCTGGAATGTGATAGCAGATAGAATGGTAGTTTGTTGAGTTTGGGTGCAACCATCTCTATGGCCACATCTACCACCCACGATGGCACTGTCTCCACTAGTAGGTTACCTTCTGTTTCGCCGCCAGCGTCGCCAACCTGAAATTGTAAATTATGCAGGAGTTAAACTACAATTTTACCACTAGTATTTGCTAAAAAGACAGGTCAATAACAGTACTTCACTGAGAGAACATTTTATGCACAATTATATACATATACCTAATTACATATTTCGGTATATACATAGATATATATAAAAAAATAATGTTTAGTACCTCCCTTTAAAAATAAAATTTAATTAAATTAGTTTCTGACCAATGATTTGAATAATACATGGTTAAAACTATGGTATGAAATCATTACTGTAGAAAAAAAATATATCTCGAGTATTAAAAGTATAAGCTGTCATTTTCAGTGTCAGCTTGCTGTCACTCTCAGATCAAAAAAACTATTTCGAATTATGACAACAATTGTTTTAAACTAAGGAATGAGACAGTTCCATGTGCGCTGATTTATATGTAATATTATTCATGTGGATGTGGTTTGGAACATAGCGGTAGTTAGTCAGATATCGGTTTTAAATAAGCTACCTAGTGTGGTTATGATGGTGTATTCGTAATATTATTCAAACATAAATTCTAATAATAATATGGAAGCATTTTCTGTGCTTTTATATGCCTGTATGTTGATAATGATAAGCGGTTTCTTCACATCATAGATTTTTTGCATAGATTTTTCAATTATTTTATTATTAACTTCCATACATTTTTTGACCTCTTCTTCTGTATACATTTGACCCTCATATTTTTCATATCGGCCTATTTTTTACATACATCTTTATTTTCTTTATTGTCAGCTATATTAGCTAAAGTAACTAATCTCTGAATGCAAAAAGAACTTGAAAAGCATATGAAACAATTCTGATAGTCTCACTTGAGAGCCAGTTTCCTTTCAATGCCAGATATGCTTATGCTGGAATAAACTATCAGTTAATAACAGATGAGATGTCTTTTTAATATTAAGTCACATTGCCAGAGTCTTCTGTATTGCGTGAGAATCTTATGTACTGTCTTTGCATAAACTTAAAGTATTATGTACACTAGTATTTTCAATTCAACAGATTCAGAAACAACATCTACAACTCTGTTATTCAAAATGCAAATTACACAGAGAAAAAAATATATTCTGCAATTTCCAACTCAAATGGATTGTGAATGTGCTGCCATTTGATTGGTCAGCATATAAATATTACCTGCAACCTGTACAATGTTCTGCCACCAATCTCACTGAATATCAACGGTGTATGCAATGGAACACTGAAGAAATTGTTCCCAATCACTCTCTGACCAGCTTCGTTTACTCTATTTGCATGGTTCCAATGTTCCAATAATGCCTGCAATAGGAGAGCGCCAAAGTTAACCTGAAAAGATAATGGGAATTATTTTATTTCACATGTACAAAACATGAAACACAACAACCTCAGCAGCAAGAAATATGTGATTTCAAACATTCATATTTCTTTCCAAGAAGCTTTCTTTCTTCTTTTCTATTTTTTTTTTTTTGAGCTTTCTTTTTTTTTATGGCAAGGAAAACTTTTCAGTAGAAAGTTTTCCTTGCCATTGGGAAAAAACCCAATAAATTAGCTACAAAATTGAAAAAAGTAGGAAAAATGCAAGTGAATGTCTGTTTATAACACATGCATGTGTATGAAGTTATAGTTGTTGTCTGATTGCTGCTTGCTCGGGAAGTCAATTGGGATTTGAGGGCTTGAAGCCTGCATCACTTGTCTCGACTGCCAACCGCACCACAAACTCTGACAAACAACAGAGCAAGCACTAGAAGTGGGTAAGGAGCCCGAGGTTGGCAGGAGGTGGAGAGTATCTTATTTGTATAACACTTTAAGTGACTATTTAAATGAAAATCTAATTTAATTGTTAGTAATTAACTAATTACTCTTTTCTATAGAATGTTCCTACTAATAATGTCACTATTTGGAAAATTGAATAAAAAAAATTATGAACAACTAGAATTGCTTTTACCTATAATATTTTGAGTTCACTCAAGATCTGTATAAATTATTTTAACAAGCAGTCAAAGTAATTAAAACATTAAAGTTCACTTAACAAAGTGATTAAACTTGCAGGAATACACTCCAATACTTAGCTTTGACTTAAACATAATACTTTAAAAATAATCTTACTATGTTATACTATAGCTAAGCATAATATGATGGATAATTATGATGAACATATTACGTACCTTCTGGTCATTTTCCGTTGTCAGTCCAGCTTCTTTCGCACTGACCCAAGCAGACAGACAGTCAGCATCGTCTTGACCTAAATGTATAGTAAGCATTCCAGTCTTCAAGTCAACATTAAACCAATTTGGTACATAAATCATCTTAAATCTCTTTTTCACCTCTTCGTCAAAGTCAACTTCACCTAAATCTTCAATTTTAGATGCTTTTAACACATCGTAAAGAGCTACATGGTTTGCTGTATCTTTTGTCAATATATGCCGTTTATCATTTAAGACTGTGAAGTGTTTTATAGCAGGACCGCCAGGAATGTGGTGAATAGGTTGAGTCTGATACACATTATTAGTGTTATAATTATTTTGATTATACATGTCTGAGTTTGTGGAGTTAAGCGGAGGCAACTTCCAACATCTGATGTCAGATTCTGATGTAGACACCCAAATTCCTTGCTGGTCTGCTGTGAAACATAATTTAAGTATAGGAGCTGTCTCTTCACAGATTATCATAAAGTTGTCTGGGTATCGAAGTTCCGTAATAATGACTAGTCGGTCTCGTCCTCCCGAAATTATGTGGGTGAAGTTTTCTGTTGCTAACAATGCCCAAACTGCTTCAGAGTGGACTCTGATAGTAGATACACATCTCTGTTGCGCCAATGACCATAATTTGATTGTGCCATCGGAGCTGCCTGAGACACACTGTGTCCCATCCCTACTTACAACTAAAGCCTTAACATTGTCACTATGCCCTTTTAATTTCATAAGCCGAGAGCAGTTTCTGGGATCCCAAACTCGTAATACTTTCTCAGTAGATCCACTAACTAGTATAGTGCCCGGTGGGTTCATTGCAAGGCTGTATATAGACTCTTTATTTCCAACTAGACTTGATGTAGTCACGGTATTGTTACTAGCAGTCAATGCTGTGAGTGTGTTCACATCCCAAAGGAATATCGCTTTGTCTAATCCCGCGCTAGCAACTTGCTCCTTGTCCTTCGCGTAGGCCAAGGTACGAACGTAGTCTTTGTGCGTACGAAGAGTAGACATACAGAAACCTTTAGGCGCATTCCATACTTTGACAGTTGTATCTGAAGATGCGCTGATAAGGTTTTTCCCACCGCAGCAGAGCACTATGTCATTAACCCAGTCAGTATGATGTTCCATGCTCTGTATGTAGCGGTCTTGGACGCCGGGGGCGGTGTTCCAAACACGTATTATGCCATCTCTTCCTGCCGAATACAATCTTCCCTGAATCGGGTCCAGTTGCAGCGAACTGACACCATTTTTATGTCGCCGCTCCTCCTCATCACGTATCACAAAAGACACTTGTGTTTTCTTCCTCATATTTGTACCCATTTTACGACATTTTAGTCAGAAAAAATGTTTTTTTCTTTAAATTAATTTATGAGAACCTGCGAAAATGCATTGATCGATTCAATCGTTTATTTGACAGTGACACAACACCTGACAGTGTTGCCAGAACGAAATTGTAAAAATACAGTAGACGTAGCGCTCAAAATACAGTATCATACAGTATTTACAAGAAAAATACAGCAGATCTAAAAAAAATGCAGCGTAATTTACAGTAGAACTATATTGTCGGTTAAGTAAGAAAATAATGATATTTACGTACAAATAGTTTAATCGTCTCACATATTAACTACTAAATTACAATTATGTATTTACTCATATTTGCTGTATTTACGTAACTATATTCATATTTCGTACTAAACGGTTTAATTCTACGTTTCTTATCGGAACAGCGAAAAAATTGCCGGCTTATTTGTTCCCTGAGAATTACAACATTGGTCTTTTCAAGGTCAGAGGGTATCTTCTAAGTCTGCGTGCTTCATCTCCGACCACATCTTCGCTTTCCAACAGGCGAGTTGAAAAAAAAACTATCTACGTAAAAAACTACTACTACTATGTAAATTTTTATGTCTTAGCATAAAAGTTAACATTTACATTTTACATAAAATTTAGACATGACTTATTCGCCGTATTTAATAAGATTTGCGTACATATAGCTTATTCGTGTCATTTGTAATCTTTGTATGTCAACGTGTATGTTTATGCTCTCACTAGATTGCGCGCTGCCATCGCACTATGAATGAAAAGTTGCTAAGTTCGCTTTTTTTTTTTTTTAAATATTTTATATATAACTAACTGCAATCGGCAGAGCCATCAGCAGAAATGTATGGATAGTGGGCATGTGCAGGTTGAGGCCCAGTGACCTCATTTCCTGGTTGCATTATCTTTGCATGTTTTCCAGTTCTGAAACCTTAGGTCTCTTTAACCTTTTGCCTTGGTTTGGAGTTTCTATCAGCTGTGAGGCTAGCGTATTTTTATGTGTTTTTAATCTTTTATTATATTTTTTGCTATAGTATTAGATTTCCTCTCTGACCGTTGGCATGTCTATGTATTCATGTATCTCTGTTGTTTTAGCATACCAAGGTGCAGCAGTGATATTTCGAAACACATTGTTTTGGAACCTTTGTAGTATTTCTACATTGGAATTGCTAGCTGTTCCCCACAGCTGGATCCCATAAGACCAAATAGGTTTAAGTATACTCTTGTATACAAGCAGTTTGTTGTTGAGTGATAGCCTGGAATGTCTTCCCAAAAGCCAACTTATGGATCGGTATCTCAGGTTCGATTCATCTCTTTTCTTCTGTAGATGGGTTTTCCAAGTTTGTCTTCTATCCAGCCACATACCAAGATATTTTACCTCATCTTTGTGTGGTAGCTCCTCATTTCCCAGCTCCACTTTTGGGCAATCACCTTTTCAGAGTGAGAGTGTAATGTGTGTTGATTTACTAGCACTGGCTTTGATTTTCCACTTCTTCATCCATCCATCTACTTTACGTTGAAGCAATGACGCTATTTGAGCTATAAATATGAAAGCATTTGTAAATCGTGTTTTTTTTTTACAGAATACATCAAATATTGTTGGTAGAAAAAATATAGTGACTTCATACACTGTATTTTTTAAAATACAGTGTTCAGCAGATGTCGCTAAAATACAGCAGATCTACTGTAATTACATTGCATCTGGCAACACTTCACTGGGCATACACTGACAGTACTGACACTGATGTCAATGTAATAATGACAGCAATGTGCCTGTTTTCTTCGTTTTTCCTTGGGATTTTTAGGGTTCCGTACCCAATGGGTAAAACCAGACCCTATTACTAAGACTCCGCTGTCTGTTTGTCTATCCGTCTGTTACCAGGCTGTATCTCATGAACCGTGATAGTTAGACAGTTGAAATTTTCACAGATAAAATGTATTTATGTTGCCGCTATAACAACAAATACTAATAAATAGTTAAGGGGGCTCTCACACAACAAACGTAAGTTTTTTTGCTCGTTTTTGCTTGATATTGATATTCACAGAATGTTGAGTTATATTATGCACCCTAAAAATAAATAATTAAATTAAAATAAAATTAATATTTAAGGGGGCAATACAACAAACGTGATTTTTTGCCGTTTTGACGTTATAATGTCTTATAAATCGATGAACGCCGGCTGCACGCACGAAAAAGCACGACTCATTGTCACGTTCCGCCTGAGCCGAGCGTGCAAGCGAGAGCGCGAAACAAGTGATAGAGAGGCACGATCGGCCTAAGCGTTCGGCTTGTGACACATCGTTATCACATAAAATTATCGTCCGTAAGCCGACTTTACAGACAACAATTTTTTTAAGTGAAAACTTCTTTAGCGGCGCGGCGGCGTTGTGCATTTTTCGGATGGGTAAAAAATGTTAAACTCGCGTCAGATCGTCAGATTCGTAATACAAAAATTCGTAACACGGACGGATTATTTTAATCAGAAACCTATTCTAACGTTCTGCATTTACAGTTTATTATTTTATGCACAAGTTTGTCCTTCTAGCATGACGTCATTTCGTTGCGCCGAATGCTTATTTTCAACACATGCACGTAAGACTCGTTAGCTCAGTGGGTTAGAGCGCCAATATAAATTTCAATTTGTCTATCGGAAGACGGAGGTACAAATCCTTCACGAGTCAGTCTTTTTGCTATTTTATTTTTTTAAATCGACATCTAAACAAACGATATAAAGTGTTTAAAATATGGAAATTGAACAAAGTGCATCTATTAATTAAATATACGGTATTAAGTATTTAGTATTTAACCACATAAATGATAGTACTTTTATACTGATAAATAAAGCAATTCATGCGAAATTATTCCCTAACCATTCCAAAATATTTAAAAATGCACAACGTTAATTTTCAAGTTTTCACTTCTGCCGGCACTCCCGGAGTGCAACCCGTTGTTTTTTAGGGTTCCGTACCTCAATAGGAAAAAACGGAACCCTTATAGGATCACTTTGTTGTCCGTCTGTCCGTCTGTCCGGGTGTCAAGACCTTTATCTCGGGAACGCGTAAAGGGATCGAGTTGAAATTAAAACCATATACGCAGATCCATAGTATCTTGCTGCAGAAAGAAAATAAAGTTTGAAAGTTTTCGTAACAAAAAAAAGTTACAGCCGAATATATCGTAAAAAATGCACATTTCGACACTCACAAGGGAATCAAAACCTATGGGGTACTTCCCGTCGACCTAGAACAATTAAATTTGGCAATAAGCATTGTGCCAAATTTCATTGTTATATTTCATATAGGAAAAATCCGAAAACTGGACATTTTTAATTTAATCACAAAAAATAGTGTCTTTATGCAAGAAATTAAGGTCCAAATTTTTAAGTGAATTAACCGTATCATATGGGATATCATATGTAAGAGGTTCAGTAGCCTATGCTAAAACAGGTTTTTAAATATTTTTACGATGTATATTTTTCGGTTTATGAAGGAAAATAGAAAAAAAAATGATTTTCCCTTTTATCTACTAGTTTGTACAGAACCCTCGGTGGGCGGCTCTGACTCGCACTTGTCTGGTTTTTTTTATAGTGGTACGGAACCCTTTATGCCCAACGCATAATCATCGAGGTAGATACCTCGATGCGCATAATATGCATTGACATTAGACGTGGCAATGTGGAACTGGTAGTGGGTTTGAGCATTTGGATTGTCTTTAGACCTTTATCGGTCTGGGGTAATCGAAATTATGCTTTTTGTGTAGTAGTTTAGTTTGTCGAGTTTGTGTGTTTTGTTGTAGTTAATCCAGGGTAGTTAAGGAAAAAAACCTTTCCGTCAATGTTAAGTTCATTATATTCTCTTTGGTCAATGCTATTACTATTTTTCAATCTGTCCTGTCTGTCAATGTCAGTTATGTTATGTAGTAAACATAACCTTTAAATAAATGCAAAGCAAATCGAACGAATCCTATAATATTTATTTCAATTTTCGAGTAATTCTCACTTAAAATGACGGGAAGGTTAATAATTCGGTCATTATTTTGTAAACTTAGCATAAATCCTTCTATTAATCGACGGACACTCTCAAATAACAGGTCTTTCGTTGGTTTATTTCAAGTGGAGTATAGAAATTTTTCCAGCAAGCCGCTGGAAGGTTTTGTAGAAAAAAAGCATTGTAATATTGGTACTATAGGGCATGTAGATCATGGTAAAACTACGCTGACTGCGGCTATTACGAAGGTATTGGCCGATGACGGACTAGCAAACTTTGTTTCATACGATGAAATAGATAGAGCACCAGAAGAGAAAGCTAGAGGTACGTGTCATTTAGACAGACATACATATGTTTATGTGTTTGAGTGCTAATAAAAATATCGTCTCGGTATTAATTATAAATAACCGGTGTCATAAGGCGAGGCTTCCCCTGAACTTTAGGTATTTTACTCTACCTCAGCCCACACTTCTTGAGCGCGATGTTTTCATGTACATAGAAGAACGTACGATGCCGCCAAGTCGCGCGCCGTGCGACGGCTGCTCGCAAGCTAAATTATTGCAAAATAAATTACTATAAAATAATGCACTAAATGTATCTAAAATGTATACTTACTAGTAGAAAGCTTAAAAAATGTAATAGCTACTTATCATGGTAAGTTTGGTGGTGGTGGCTTAAAACAATTTGAGATCAATTTAAAATATATATAAAATTGCATATTTTTAAAAAAATAAAGCTATCAAGACTCTTTTCTGCAATCATGTTTTTGTACGTTCTCATGTTATGAGAGCCCTAGCCAACAGACCAATATTTTACATACAAAAAATTTGGGCTTGAACTAATTAGTACAAGTACTTTTTGTAAATTTTCAAAAAGTTGTTTTTTGTTACTTATTGAAAATTAACCGAAGCGGGTAAAAGTGGCCTTAAATGTAGTTGTTCTATAAGTATTCTGTAGCTGAAAACAAGCCTTCAAAGGCGTTTCAAAGTTTTGGTAAGATGGAACTCCATTGGATATTCATTAACACTAAAATAAATTTATTTTCTAGGTATAACAATAAACGCAGCTCATGTTGGCTACAGCACAAAATTGAGGCACTATGCACACACAGACTGCCCCGGGCATGCGGATTATATAAGAAATATGATTTCAGGGGCATCACAAATGGATGCTGCTATATTAGGTAGGTATATTGCATATATTTGAGAGGAGTAGGCGAAAAAACATCACTTCCTATTTTTAGAAATTTTGTTATTTTTTATTGATTCATGTTGGCTACAACACAACTTGTTATTTAATGCTTTAAACCTGGTGTAAAATAAATATAAACTTAAATATTTGAATTAAACAAAACATTCATGTGTAGTCAGTCACAAATAATTATAGTTTAAAAACAGAGGCAACCGACTTCAAAATATACAATTTTGTTTACTTGGGTGACGTTTTGCCAGTTATTTTGTGATAAAAACTAAAGTATTGAACTGATTTTAATAAAGTTTTAGTAGTTTCTGAATAGAATGGCTGTATAGACTGTCCACAGTCATTCTCATTATAAAAATATAATTACTTATCATAGTACGAACCCTAAAGACTTAAAATATATTACTGATGCATTCATACACTTCCAGTGGTAGCAGCCAATGATGGGCCCATGCCTCAAACGAGGGAACACTTATTGCTAGCGAAGCAAGTTGGCATTCAACACATACTGATCTATATTAACAAGGCTGATTTAGTTGACAATGAAGTAAGGCAATAGTTTAAGGCGCATAATTTCTCACAAAAAACCTACACTCATGTTCTGCAACAGGGTATTTTGTTTTTCTTTTATATTTATTTATATATTTGTTTGACAGTTAATAGAGCTAGTCGAGATAGAGATGCGAGAGCTGCTCTCTGATTTCGGGTACGACGGGAATACGGTGCCTGTGATATGTGGCTCGGCGCTGAAAGCATTGAATGGAGACGAAGGCGAGTTTGGTAAGATATACCACATTTACTTTACGGACTCATGATAAATTGTACAGTAACGATCAAAAGTCCATTAGCAGTCTCTAAACGCAATATTCCAAAACAATGGTTTTCGCAACCTTGTTCTATCAGTCAATTCGCACCATATTCGTACTTACACAATATCATGACGGACGGAGTGTGTTATGTTGCAGCATACGCACACACATACACACGCCCATTCCTAGTTAGGTAAGTAGCTGCTTGACGATTATTGATCTTAAGGTGATAACGTACTTTCAAACCTTGATTGTACATCTGCAAATTAATTACCTGTTTGTTTTCTGTTGTAATGAATTAACCATTCACAAACGCATTTCACATGCCGACTCTTGTTCATATCAAGCAGCGCACCTATCAAGCCAAGTTCAAGTTAACAAAACTGGCGAGCAGCACCACAATTACAATTACACAGTACAGTAATTGTACGCTACAGCATATGGTCAGCACCTCGGACAAACTAAGATTGCTCTGAGGGTCAGCACAATATAAATTATCGAACAAATATCTATATTAAAAGATAAACAAAATACATGTTTCAATTACAATCATTTTTGTTGTGTTTGTTATGCTGTTGAGTGTATGTTTTCGCGAGAAGCTATGTACAGAACTTGTGAACAATTAATTTTACAGCAGTATTCTTTAGAATTATTCTTGTAAATTATTTTGTTTTTGTCGCTTAAGTCTACTTAAAAATATAGAAAAAAAAACGACTGAACCGATTTTGATGAAATATAACTAAGAAAGAATAGGTACTATTGATCAAACCTTTCGCACACAAAAACAACTAAATGAAAATCGATCAATCTATCGCTTACTATGTTCAGATCTTTTTTTTTTTCTTTTTTGCAAACTTATTAATGCAAACATATTAATACCCCTCTTTTTGCGTCGACAGTTAATGTACTTAATTAAGTTTTCTTACGTATTTCAGGCGCACCATCTATTCGCAAACTCTTAGATTGCATAGACGAAAATGTCCCCCCTATAGTTCGAGACCTAAAGTCCCCCTTCCTCATGCCTATAGACAACGCATTCACTGTTCCCGGCAGGGGGACAGTCGTGGTGGGGACGATAAAAAGGGGGGTCATGAAGAAGAATGCAGATGCTGAGCTATTGGGCTTTGGACATAATGTCAAAACTACGCTGTCGGATATACAAATCTTTAAGAAGAGTGTTCCAGAGGTAAATGCAACTAGGTACATCTATTATTAACCGATTCACTACTTTACTAAAGTACTAGCATAATACGAACTGGGTTTTTCGTATCTTCTCTTTAAAGCTGTTAATGACAATGAATATACTATAATATTAATATATCATCGCTAGCCATACTTATAAAAAACTTATTATATTATCTTCATTGTGTGTGATGATGCGTCATTTAAATTTATGACAAGCGATATTGAAAAAAAAATTAAGGTTTTTTTTTTATCAGTCCTGTTTATACAAACTGTCCCACTGCTGGGCGCGGACCATCTTCTCGTTGTGAGAAGGGTAAGGTATATAATATTATTAATGTCTTCTGTGATTACACCTAAACTATTACGGGCGTTTGTCTTGACTATGGACTAAATCACTCGCTACTCGGCTAAATCACTAACTTGCAACTTAGTATTTTGATACCTAATTCGTTTCTCCAGGCATTAGCAGGTGACAACGTAGGCGTGTTGCTTCGCGGAATGAAAATGAAATCAGTGGAGACCGGCATGTTGCTGTGCGCCGCTAAATCACTCGCCATGTCCAACCACTACAGGGCCAAGATATACTTCTTGCACAGGAGCGAGGGAGGGAGGAAGAAGCCGGTGTTCTCGAAATACTCGCAGCAAATGTTTAGCGGGACGTGGAATATCGCTTGTAGGATTGATTTAGGTAAGTACACTTCTTTCTTTACGTTGGGAGATAATTCAGGAAATGTGTCATAGATTAAACACGTGATCTTTTTTGGATTTGTTTCGTTTTTGCCATTTTCCGTCACGGTATAAGAGTTGATTTTGCTGCCAAAACGCCAACAGATGTTTTACATCGAAATAATTATGCCTAGTAATTTCGTTTACCTACACGGTGGTCCAACGTAGATCTAAAACAAGTATATCAATGTTAAAAGAAAAACAAAATACCCCACTGCAGAAAAGAGGTTATTGCAGCCTAACTTATGATTTTTTTGAAATTTTGATGTACCCAGTGTCACTCTCACAACTAAGACGAATCTATTGACACCACTTACATCAAAATCGGTCAAGCCGTTTAGGCTCTAGGGCGTGTCAAAGAAATATACATACATACATACACTCGAAAAACATAACCCTCCTTCTTACGCAGTCGGGTAAAAACAACATAATTAAGAACCTCATTTTTAAGTCTGTTAAAAGGAACAGCTCGAGCTGTTCTTCTTTATGCGATGGTGATTTTCCAGATCCATCGATGCATATGATGATGCCCGGCGACCACGGAGAAGTCTACCTCACGTTGTTAGAAGACATGGTGATGACTCAGGGACAGCCGTTCACCATCAGAGAGAATAACGTCACTGTTGCTACAGGCATCATCACCGACACGCTCAAGTCTATAGACGTGCCTAAAGGCAAGCTAGGGAAGGTCGTTATGAAGTACGATGATGTGGATTAGACACCTTTACAGAAATTCAGTAGTCTATGCTTCAGTAGTCTATGCTTTAAGTTGGGTTTATGTCAATTGTATTGTCGGCCGCTCACACGCTTATAGGAAATTATTTAGTTTATTGGTTGACTGGCCTCGCAGTTCAGTATATTGTATTCTATCAGCAATCTAGGTCCCACAGTACAAGCTTAGCTTAGTTTGGGCTAGATGGTGTTGTGTGAAATCACCACCTTTATTTATTTACTTCACTATACCTTGGACTTCGTACCTACGCGTTGGAAAACTTTTTGATCAAACCCAATATTAAATAGTTTGATATCTATTTAGGCACAGTAAAAACAAAATCACGGAAACCCGAGTGTTTTCTGTTCCAACGCAATCGCAAATTAGTAATGCGTCCACTGTGACGTCACAGTATACGCCATACAGCAGTCGGCGGCGGACAAAACGTTTTGTATGAACGAGACCTTATGCTTCTCTCAAGAAGTTGCCTTGATCAAAGCAAGATAGCAGTTTTAGTTGTAGGAGTATTGGTAGGAATTCAATCAATGCTGGGAGTTGTTTTCACGATTACAGTAACTGTAAAGAAATATGATGTAAACTGGAAATTCTGAACACTTTCCGAGTTTTAAATATAGGACTATGATTGCTAGCCTATGTCCTAATATTTTTAGAAAGGAAAGTAACCCTGTCTACCTTTTCTCAAACGGCTGAACCGATTGTCATGAAATTGGTACAGAGATAATCGGGAACCTGTAGATAGGTTATATTTCATTATCTCGGGTTAAACCGTGGGGCACTGTTAGCATGTTAATAGAGCAATTCTCAGCATAAGTGAAGTATGTAAAGCTATCAGATGATTCCGAATTCAAACCATTGTTGTGTAAATATTTATTTAGGTATGTAATAAATTATTGACCATTGTTTAGGATTTTATTTCCTTAGTTTGTTTAGTAGTCCTTTTACTGAAACCGAAACTGCTATTTACTTTTTTTTTGACGAGGGGGAAAACTTCTAAATATACCCGGCTGCGTTGTATGTTGGGGATGCAACCGGGTTATGCGGGATTGTACCCACTAATAACAATTTTAATTTAATCACAAAAAATAGGGTATAAGTAAGGAAGAAGGGTTCAAATTTTATATTTTATGCTTCAGAATAAATATTGAGCATTGGCAAGTAAATATGCGGAAACAATCGCAATCGCACAGTATCACAATTTTAACTTTAGTAGCAGTTATAATATTATATAGTCTCGATACAGTCTGTCATGTTCTGAATAAAACATTGCCGATGCATAATATTTATTCTGATGAACTACCTAACTGATTCAATATTCAAAATAAAACTTCAACATTTATTTCATTATATATTTTTGTCAGAAGGTAATTAATACAGTGCCAAAACAGTAACAAAACATTAGTACGAAAAAAATTAAGACTGCATCTAGCTCATTCTACAGTATGTAGGTAACCAATACTCTATACTGGTAGTATTGACAACACTTATTAACACTTACGTTTCACAACATTATGAACGAGACAGTTGGCGTTACACTATTATTATATATTTTTAATAAAATTGTGAACTAGATTCATAACACCGATACGCCTAATGGATATTTTTAATTCGCTACGTTTATATTTGGGGCTAGCTGTGGACAAAATACGTTAAATTTACAGAGTTATATCCATTTGTACTGATATTTCGAATAAAATTTAACTTTAATTACTAATATTTACTGTTGAATTTATTAGATAACAAACAATATGCAGAATAATAGTTACTGATAACCTAACAAGCAATGGTAGTAGAATAAATACAATAATTGAAATTATCTATCTACTATTTAACATCAAACCCACTGCACACAATACGACAGGTATAGCTCGCGCTAGTAATACTACTTTGCTATAAATACGTAATAGTCTGAGCTAACAGCTTAGTAAACATTTGCGCATGTTGCTCATGTTTGTTCTTGCGCAAGCCACAGTGTGCAACGGGCCTTAAACATTGGCCGATAAGTATTAAATTATTGATGCTAACAATTTCTGTACACAGCGCACCCCAAACTGAATACTGCACAAGAGCAGAAATGCATTCAGGTGACACGCTTTTTTACCATCCATTTTTTTTAGTTCATTATATTTATTCCTGCCCTAAATCAGTCTGTTTAATTGTCACCATGCCGCGATACTAACAACACATTAATAATCACAAAGATAATTTGTATACACTGAACTAACGAAGACAGACATCGTCGAATTTTACATATATGTATATATTTAGAGGTGGAAGCTCTTGACGGATCAACGTACGAATTGTGCGCAGTTAATTTGTCATAATTATGTAATAATTCATAAAAAAACTTTTATAGAAAAACTGTACAATTTGTTATATCATTAAATATTAAATATTATTTCATTTAGGACATGCGATAAGCTCTAAAGTCAAATTTTCTAGTACTGGTAACTTGATTGTAATAAATAAACTTCATAAATACGCTTTAAAAGTAACCACTTAAAGAGTACAGCATATAAAATAATAAAATAACAAAATGCAGTAGATCTGGGAACCAACCCTTTTTCTTGACGTCGATATAAACATCAATGCGTGCAATGCCTACGTTGGATCACATCATTTCGCTTCCATCTTAGGAATCTCGCTGATCAACAAATTTACAGCGTAAGTGAATAAAAATCATTGAAAAATGAACCCTGTGTCGTAAAAATTACGACAGTATTTAATATAAACTGAACGATAATGCCGCTCTGGCGCAATATTATTGCTATTCGATATTTCACCTTGAGAGACCACTAATAGGATTCATATTCCAGTGTATATTTTCGTCTCCGCGATCATTAGTCGATCAGCATGGTTCCGTACATTTATATTAAAAATGCTATTGTTACCAGCATAGGTGAGTGTGCTATACTTACATTATTACCTTGGTCCAATGCAACTGCTAACTTGGCATCTTACGACATACTATTTAGCTTTTTATAACTTCATTCAGTGTAGATTCGCGTTTCAGTATGATAATGCACGTCTATCAGTTTACTACATAAAAATACAAAATTTGGATCAAAGCTGCATACAATAAACAGCTTAGGCAAAGATACTAGCTATAGAAGTAAAACTTGTTTTAACATCTTATTAATTTGAATATTATTTACAAGTGATCTAGTTTCAAAGTAGATTAGATACCACCTACTTTAAGACGCAGGGTTGGGTGACGCGCAGCCGTTTCACTTGCACGCAATACTTTTTACAAGATATAACCGGACAAGTGCAAAACAGACAAAAACGGGGAGCATACTACTCTTTCCAATATAATCTCCGCAACGCGAACAGACTCGCGACCGTAAATACGAGACTCATGCGTTCGAGGAAACTCACTCACGTGCTGGGGGTGAAAATGTATAATTGTTTGCCGGAGGAAATCACCAGTATTGGGAGCGATAACCTTTTTAAATTAAAATTAAAAAACTGGCTCGTTCAAAAATCTTTTTATACGCTTGACGAGTTTTATACGAAACAAATTTAATATTGTTGACATAAGACGCTTACTTAGTATACTCATTTATTATTTGACATTACTGATTATTATCAAATTGCAATTGACAGTCGATGACATTTTATTTTATAATTTTCAAATAATTATTTGAATTTATTTATTTATACGATTTTTAGAATTTTGTCTTAAAAAATATATTTTAATTTTTGTTGATTATCTTTTGAACTGTTACTACATGATGTGTAGTGTTACCAAGGAAATGGAAATTATGACGTATAATTGTACAAATTATCAATAAAAATGTTTACCTGTTTATCTGTGCGAGTCAGACTCGCCCACCGAGGGTTCCGTACAAACTAGTAGATAAAAGGGGGAAATCATATATATTTTCCTTCATAAACCGAAAACGTCCGCCCGTTTTACACCAAAAGTTATTATTACTGTAAATATTACGTTGGTAATATTTTTTTACAATAAATGTAAAAAAGTGTTGGACACAGTTCACACTTTAGAAAACTAAGTAAGACGTGCATTACCATAACTTTAAATAATTCAGCACACAAACCGTACACCTCGCAATACCGATAGCATACAGGATTTATTACAAATACAATTTAAGCTCATAAAATTCGATAATCACCACAGACAGTAAATTTGTAAAGTCTTAAGGTGTCTGTTTCACTATTTTCTGAACGTACCGAGCAACGTTTCATAGCACATAGTTTAAATATAAATATTTATTTTTTAAATAACAAAAAAATATAGATAATACATTTCAATTCATTTGTCATGCTTTTAATATAGTCCAACAAAAATTTCAATAAAAAAATATCTACAAAACAAAACAACTAATTCTAGATATACTCTTTTATACTTTTATACATTAAATTCAATATTTTTGTATTCGTTGTTAATATAATCCCATACTTAACCTCCTAAAATCAACAATCGTCAAAAAAAAGGAAAACTGGAACGTAAAACATTTTAATATAAATTTTTCAACAGTCCAGTGAAATATTTTAGTTTGATGCATAGGACTTAGAAAGCCTAAAATTATTTTTTTGACTATTTCTTCAAATAACCATTTATATAGACCGCATTTACTATCACTCTATTAAATTTTAATATAACTTAAATATAGATATATAAAATAGATAGAAATGAGCAAATTGGAAAGCCTTGGTGGCTTTTTTCTCAGAAATAGTCACAACATTTGTAATCTATACTGTGTCATAACTACACGCACACCAAAAATGTAACAAGAAAATCAGCGTATAGTGAAACAGACTACCAAAAACACATTTAAGTATCTTAAAAAACATCTCTAAGTGTTACTTCATTACACGGACAGATCCAAAGTTTTAACATTGAGATAAGGACTAGCGATTACCAAACATCTATTTAATTTTATGTTCACATACAAAGTACCGCCTACAAAGCGTTGCGAGAAAAAAACAACAAAATAATATAACAAGAAACAATGATAATAAAAAAAAACAATGCAGTTAATACATTATGGGCATATGATAGTGGCAGTGTAGGAAATGCTAATTCATTTATTTAATTATATTATAAGTTACAGATAAACGCGAGTAAGCTATCCGCAGACCAGCTGTTTAAAGTGTATGAACATTAATAACAGTCAAAAACTTTACACCGATTAAATGAAGTAGGTAATAGGCACTATCACCGTGGGTAACTTTGGCTTGAAAATTGTACACAAGTTTTTCGAAGGTTATTTACCCAAAAAGTTAATAGTCAAATTACTTAATTAATTTGCAGTCATTTTGACTAAGTATTAATATTTTAGGAAAAAAAAAAAAAACTTTGAAAATAAGATATGTATAATGTTTGACATAGAGTCAAAGTTACCTGCGTTGACATGCAAATGAATAATTTAATAACTGTTGCCGGGTAATCTTGAAATTAATAAATTACACAACAATTAGGTTATATTATAAAAAAAGCAAAAGTTACTCAGTTATACCTCAGAATTTATATTAAAAGTTTTCCATTGTGACGATTATATTAATTCATTTTTTTTAAATAGTTAAATCAATTTAATTAATTTGTTTAATTCTATCAGAATAGCTCGCTTACTTATACGCTGATTTAGACGCCCCAAAATAACGAACTTCTGACTACTGCATCAACATTGTAAAAACTTGATTGAAATCTATACATTTTGAATTTATTTATACGCTAGGCAGCATGTCTCCTGCAATTTTTTACAACGTCATTGCAGACGAAAATAAATTTATTTTGAGCGGTCTTTAAATACAATCACTTCGATATACCCATTGTTTACAAATCATTTGAAGAAAAAGTACATGTGCAAACCGGACTACATGTAGTGAGATTTCAATTGTTACAAAGCGTAAACAAAATGAATGATCCGTTTGTACGATCCCATTATATTTGCCTTGTTATATGTTTTAACACAATATTACAGGGTTATACAGAAAGGGTGTATTAAGCCGAAAAGAGCACCTATGTCATTATACAGTTGGGAATAACTATAATTAAAAACTGTAATTTCAACTAAATACATAAAACAGTAGTTTTATTCACTATTTTCTAGTAAACTGCTCATGATAGTAAAATGTCCTATTCGGCTTAGTACAGCCTTTCAAAATCAGAATTATAACACTGTCACTTACAACATAAATAGAAAATACATCGGTGTCGACAAAATAGTGTAGCACCACAATTAAAAACTATTTTATTCGATAGAAAGTAACTATAACAAATCCAATGAAATGGCATTTAAAATACGAAGTAACGGAGTTTGAGAGAAACAAACTGTTGGTTCCGACTTCAAAACACCTGACATATAATACTTGCATGTACTTACACCAGTACCTACATATGTAAAAATTAATTTACCAACACTTAACAACTATAAAAATATTTTTAGAAATTCTCACTTACACTTAAGAGGAACTGGCAAAACAAATCATGAAATAGGTACATATTTTTATTATACGAGACAATAGTTACAAAAAACCAGATTATTGGCCCTTACGTATAAAAATTCATGATGCCATTCCTATAAACTGGACAGATAATATTCACTGTACGCGTAACTAACTGGCGAGTAGCAAAAATATTAGTAGACTATGCACATTAAACAACGGTTCAAAATATATCAAATCCACTATATACCCGATAGTAAAAAAAAAACAAATCCGCCTAATGTTACGGCAAAACCTCGTAGAAGCAACGTTAAAACTTAATCATCTAATAGAGTAAGATTAAAAACGAATGGTGGTGACCCTCGAGCCTTCCGAGCCGACCGGCTCCTTACATATCACAATACAATTAAAAGGACGACCACCGTTATTGTCCACGCTCATTCCACTATTAAAAAATACTATTCATTCGCAACTAATATTAAAAACATCCCATATAATATTATATAGCCTTATCAACCAGTGAACTGACTTCTATATCAAAAACTGTATTACGGTTCGAACGAGTATTTTGTGCGCACAACGCGAATTAAGGCCCGAGTTGGATGGCGCTGCAGTCTCGTTCGCACGCAACACCTTTTTATATACCTATATAAAATGTACCTGTGACAAATATTCGTATTTTAGCATCACGAGAACACTTTTACTGTGTATTAACAATAACTGTTATTTTTAAATACGTTATTTTGGCCGTAACAAACATCAAAATATCGAAAATTTCACGTTTAGGTATTATTTACTTCGGTCAAAACAACAGTTCATTATCGTTAATACATTGCTATTGTGTGAGGCTAAAATACAAATATTTATCATAGTATATTAATTAATTTTATACCTAGAAAAAAATTGTCGCGAGCGAGCAAAACATCTGCGTCACCCGACTCTACGCCTAAACTGGCGCCCAACATGGAGCTCGCTTGTGCTCGCCTTAACAGAGAACTGGATCGAGCTTAGTCTATTACTGCCACAGTAGAGGCTTAAAGCCTTTTAAACAATTAAATAAAAGTTTTTCACCAACTCGACCGAATACTCTTCCCTAATGCATTGTGAACCGTCAGGTCGTCTATGCTAACCATCACCTTTTCATTCCTTACGAAGACTGACACACCAATTATTATGCTAGATAGTTACTATTTGTTCTATACGAGGATTCTTTGTTATGCACATGTAACTATTAGATCTTTTCTAAAAGCTTTAGGGCATACCTCCACCTACAATCTCGCTGTGTTGCGAAGACCATCGATATCGTCTCTACACATCTAGCATCGTTTAAAATAGATAAAAAAATCGACTACATACATCTTTTGCAGGAATAAACTATCTAAACAGTGAGTTATGAATATCTACCACATATTTTTTTTGTTATAACCTTTACAACTTTTTTATATAAATAGTCCGTAAATTATTATCAAATTCGATAAAGCTCTAAGATTGATCCACATCAATAAATGAATTTGTAGTAGTGTACAAAACACTCAAGCAGAACGTGTTGTCAGTGAGGAACATCTTACTTTAAATATCAAAACGCATTTTTTTAAACTGCCACTGTCAAATGTCCCCCCTTCGCTAAGAGCGCCGCTATGGTGAGTTTTGACAGTGCAAAAGGACTCTATAAAAATCGAAATATAGCCGTCCCGCGCGGCTTTGCCCAATCTTATAGATTTTCGTGAAACTACACATCCTACATAAAGCAGCCAAGTCTAGGCATTATCTTCTTTTAAAAATACACAAGGCAAATACAAAATGCACAAGTGCTTCAGCGACAGTTTCTTTCGCGAAAAGTTCACAAATAAAAATCGTCTTTTCATCAATAGAAATAACAAATAGCTCATTCGTGGATAAAAATATTTTGATGTGTAGTTTCAAGAAATATCTGAAACCGTTTTGTGTCGAATAATTGTGAAATTTCAAACTAGCTGCTTTAAACGTCGACAGACAATAGTAAAATTAAAGAGAACCATTTCCAGTCTTACTAAATAGATCGAGAGACTGGCTCAGCAACATCTATTACTGTTTTGGAACAAAGTATAATTTTAAATACCTTAATCTCAATCATCATATGTAAGAGCGGTTTTGCACTACCTCCGACTACTACGGACCGCATTTCATGAATTACTATTCATAATCACTCTAACACAGATAAAGATATTTGACGCCGACATCTCTCGATCTAAAATTGGTATCAACCATCATCACTACCTTCCTAAATAATAAAATATCTAGCTGATTTATCTAGAGGTGGTACGTTTGTACGTTCAGGATTTCAGGAGCAAATATACGTAACTGTTTCATATGGATACATGTCTTAGGCCACGACTATTCGGCGAAACAGGACCGATAAATATGAAAAATATCTGTTTATACACGGATCTACTTTACTAAAAATCTCTAAACATTGACTAATCCACAAACAAAACAAAACCAACACTCGCCTATAGTGATATATTCTCATGCATTTCACTAACTACAAATATCTAGCGTTCCATAAGTTTTCTTAGGTAAAATTTACTATTGGACCGAACTGTACGATGCTCAAGAAACTTTGGAGTGCGTCCCGTACGGTATAAAATGTGAAGCTATACAACGACTCACAAGTTCTCGAAGCACAGTACATATGCAATAATCCGCTACCCACATCGACCCTAACTCTGTTCTAAACAATTTTTGCCTAGCACCTTAATTATGTATACATCGCATAAATTCGAGATACAGATAGCGAATTAATAGATTGAAAAATACAAGAACAACTTTGTCATCATTTAAGGCATATATTTTGAGAGTACGCAAACGAATAAAAAAAGGGTGCGGTTACCATCTGGTAGACCAAAATAATAGAATTAGCAATAATGGTACTCTTTTTCTTTCTTGTTGATTTGATGACGATCTCATCATCAGTACTGCAGAAATAGGGAATATGCATGCATTTATTTAGTAAAAAATAATAGGTTTAATGGTTAATACCAGTACCACATTAAAACGTATTACATACACAGACAAAAAAACATAATTTTGAATCAGCCAAGAAACTTCCGAAGTAGGTATAAACATTTCATCAGAAATTATTGATAGAGGTGCTCAGTCCCTTTCCCGCAAAATAAGTGTTTGTATAGAAATTACATGGCGGACATGCCCCATGACGTCATCGTGCATGATCGTCAGTGCGGTCTCTGTGTAACATGAATTGTTTTATACTTCAAAATAAATACATAGATTACATATTCCTTATTGTTACTGGTAATGTGGGTAGCTTTAACTCCGTGTCAAACATTGTACACAACTTGAAAAGATTCAACATTTTGTTTTGCTCAATAAATTAACAGACAAATTACTTAATTAATTGATTAACTAGCAGTCGTTTTTCCTACTAATCTTTTGAGAAAGAAAATCAAGACGCTTCGAATCAGGCAATGTACTATGTTTAACACGGAGTCCAAATTACCCACATTGACAGTATTCAAAATCAAGTTCGATAAAAATTGTAATTGGGAATCAAAACCCATATTTCGATTGTAATTGTTTATAAATATTGTGACGTAGTTATTCCTGCAGTTTCCAACGTTGTGAGAGGTCCTATAGGAGCCGAGAGGACGAATCATTGAATACATTTAGGATTTAGAATCTTTCCCTTACACTTATCATACCATAGTAAGCGTTCACTATATTGGCGTTAAATTAAGTACAGAATAGATTTGGTATTTTTTTAGAAATTATTTCACGTATTATAGGACTAAGTAAAAGGACATTTTTCTCATTAAATATAATAGGTAATATCACACAATATTCTTATAGAGATATGCTGTTATAAGCGTTGGTCACGTTACTATGAAAACTCAGAAATCATATTTTATATGTTAAATAGCGTTTAACTTTAGAACTATTAAACTTAAAAATTACAAAAACACGTCCATAGGATAACGGCATATAATACAATAAAAGGCATAAATATAAAGATGGTTTTTGGGAGGAAAGAAATGCACTGAAGGCTGTGCTTATACTATGTGAAAAAATCCAAATTTGCATGGACGGAAGGAACGGTATTTTGAGCTAAAGCAATTCAGGGGAATGAAGCTTGCTTATACCAACCAACACCAACCAAATGTTAGTGTTAAAACCACAAAAATATTTACTCTTATCACAAGTCGCATACAATTCTAAGCTTGGTTAAAATTATATCGATTTCATTAAATTTTGCCTTGTGCAAGCCTAGCTACGTAAATTTTATCAAATTTTCGACCGTAAATAATCCAACTTGGTGAATATTTATTTTCTGGCCAAATTATATTTATGGCCAATATTCGGTGGATGTAAATTAGATATTCGTATTTATTTTCATATAGGGCACTGCCTTTTCCTTAGTTTTAGAATATTTTAACACCTCACGGCCAAATTTTAAAACAGTTCAAAATTACATTTTGTAAAAGCAAGGCCCTTCATAAAATGTTTTTTTTTTGTTTTTAAGATATTATGTTTTATAATACTTTTTAATATTTTTACACAATGTTATATAGAACTGCATTTTTTATACTGTATAGATAACATTTCAACAGAATTCGAATTACATGTCATTATAATTTTTAGAACATCACATTTATTTAATTAGATTAGATTTAGAATGCACTTTTTTAAGGCAATGCCCTATACAAGCAAGCTTATTTAGAATATAAAAAGCTAGTTTTGGAAATTAAAAAAATATATGTTACTATTTTATTCTAACATCAATTTATCCCATGCAAGCTTTGGATATCATAGCCTTTTCATTAAAAAAAACAATTGATTTTAGCTACATAAATAAAATTAAATATAAATTCATCTCTGTCAAATATAAAATAAAACAATATTTTAAACTAAAATTTTGACTACATTGGAATAAATATAACAATTTCAATTCAAAGTTTTACATGACAGAACTAATTTAAAAGTATTGCTGTCCTTGTCTAACAGACTGCAATGCATGACATAGTTCAATCGATCATCGATCATCAATCATCTGTTTTAGTTCCAATAGTTATGTCAACTAAAACAATTAAATGGCATTGTTCCTAGGGAAGTTAGTGTCAATTTTGTGAATCATTCATATATATTATATAACAAGTATCTATATTAAAAGAAAAACAAAATACCCGACTGCAGAAAAGCAGTTTTTGCAGCCAACTTACGATTTCTTTGATACACTGTTAAGTGTAGGTTTTTGTGAGAAAGTTATGGTATGCGTAAAAGCGCTGTAAAAAATTATAAATTCTTATCTAATTCTTATAAAATTATTTGTTTATTACGAAAAAGTTCGTTATAGTTTACGAATAAAGCACATTTTTTTTTACGATTCTTACACAGTCGGGCAAAAAGGCAGTTTTGCTAAAACGTTTTATTTAAATTCTTTAAATTGACAAATATTACACATTTGATTATTATGGTTTAAAAAACTGAAACAACCAACTTCAAATAACGAAATTTCATTAACTTGTACAACATATTTTTACAGCTATTTTACGACAAAAACTTAACCAGTTTTCGATGAAATTTCAATGGGACCAATCTGATATCTTTTCAAATAAAAAATAATTTTTCAAAGCGGTTTATAAATGACGGAGTTATAAGGTAACAAACATAAAGAAATACATTCGAATTGATAACCTCCTCCTTTTTTTAAGTCAGTTAAAAAGACACAAAATCAACACCAACGTCGAGGTTTAGGCAAGTCTTCAAAAGATAAATATAATCAAAAACTATACGGGATACCATAAATATACTTGCAAAGCAACCCACATAATAACTACTTGGTATCTAGCTAGGCATAGTTACCACCTAAAGTGCAGCCAAAACTATCCATTTGATATCAACGAATAATAAATTGATTAAATATCACTAATATATGAAAATTCATTGAAATTATGCAAGATGAAAATTAAGAATTGATTGTTCACTAATGATTTTTGCAAGATAGCGATTTTGAGGTAAATAGTTACTATAATATGGCAACATCAGAAAAAAAAACAGTGAAGGGAACATCAAGTTTGTAAATATTTGTTATTTTTTTAACAGGGAAATAATTAACTATCTACTAATACACTATGAAAACTTAATTCATTGTGCTAAATAGTTTGTTATGAGAAATAAGTCGAATATAAATAATATACATTACCTACATATTAATATGCATTTAATTAAATTAATTTTTTTCACTACTCACTATTTCGATAATCGCGAAACGAATCGATTTTACTACGCTACGAATGGAAGCATTTTTTTGTGTGGAGTTGGTTCCTGTTTTTAGAAGCTTTTATTTAACTTGCACTGTTCATATGTACGTTGTTATCATCATCATTATCATCATCTCAGCCACAAGAAGTTCACTGCTGAACATAGGCCCTTTCTCATGAATTTCCAAACAGACCGGTTGGAAGCGGCCTGCATCCAGTGTCTTTCTGCCACATGTCATTCTGTCCACCTTGTGGCTGGTCTTCCTACGCTGCGCTTGCCGGTATATGGTCTCTACTCGAGAACTTTTCCCAACCCCATCGGCCATCAGTTCTACATACTATGTGCCCTGCCCACTGCCACTTCAACTTACTAATCAGCTGTGCTATGTCGGCGATTTCATATTACATGCACGAATTTATTTGAGCTAAACTAATATCATTTTAATGAACCTGAACGGTTACGTTCAGCTACATACCTAAATATTAAACGTCCGCGACGCGTTAGTACTGCTTTATAATTACATATAATAATCTACCGCTAAGAAACAGTGAAGATACAGTGTAGGTTAAGTGTCGTATTTAATAATAAGTTGTCTATAATAATTTGTTTACTTTTAATTTTTGTTTTCTGTACATTTAAATTGTTTATTGTAAATTATAGCAAATCAATTCCTGTCATTCTATATTTAGAGAAAGCCATTGGCTCCTGAAATACAGTTTTCTAAACTAGCCTGGGAGACATTGTGTTCCAAAGTAATTAATTGGACAATACGTTTGATATGAACGCTTAAATGTTTTTTCAGTCGTATTACTTTATTAAAAGTAGATTAGGTATATTAGACTATTATTGAATATACAATATATTAACTAAATACAGAATATATATTTATTTTATGTGTAATTATTTAACTAACAATTTTAAAAGCATGTAAAAAAGTAATCAATTTATTTATTATTGAATGCTTTTCGTTTTATTTTCTGTTTGTGTTTAGATTTGTAAAAAAGAAATGGCAAGCATTTTAGAGTTACTAGTAGTTTTGAACAAAACCCCTGGTAAAGACCCCTCGTTATTTTCATCTTGTGATACATTGATCATTTGCATAGTTGGTTGGCAAATTTTAAAACCGAAAAAAAATGTACAAATTTAAATGGACACAAGTAAAAAGCACATTATTGTAGTGAACCAACTCCACGAAAAGTACAGCGTTCCAACTAAAGACCCAACAGCAAATGTAATGCTAACTAGCAAAATAAAATGTAACATAACTAAAATAATAATACACAAAAAAATTGATTAGCATCCTAACATTTTGTACATAGCATAGGGGTTAAAATGCATGCATGTTTTTATTATGAATTGAAAAGGCACTACAAAATTGGACTATATAGTTGTCTATAAATATTCCGGATTTAGGTAACAGAAATATAGAGTATCGGTTTTTAAAGTATATTGAACTTAAAATACAATTTATTTACCATTTTGTAACATGGCGGCGCAATATCTCAAAAACATTTGTACTGTTCATGAATTGTTTTTTTTATCATACTGATGCATTCGTTATGTATCTAGACCTGTCCTTGTAACACTAAAAACAGGTTTTTTTTAAGCAAAAAAATTAATTTAGGAATTTTAATTAGTTAATTGGTGCCTTGAGAATAGTCCCCATTATGGTCAATTCTGATGGCACCACTTGAACTAATTGAATTTATATAAACAACAAAATTTAAGAAACTAATTAATTTTCATACAGTTTTATTTCCTTTTCTGAATTTAGTAATTTTAAGTTTTTTTTTTAATTTTTGTCTTCAGAATTGAAAACATTATTTATTTGTATAAATAAGTCCCAAAAATGTAAATAATGTAATGTTATGCGCAAAATGTTACAAATCAAGAATTAAACTTTAACATTGTGATATAAAAAGGCTTTAAAAAGCAATAGTTCGAGAAAATATGATCAAAATAAACAGATAATATAATAAAGAAATATATATATATATATAAATAAAATTGCAATATATATATATATATATATATATATTGCAATTTTGAGAAACAATACCAGATTCGGATAAAAAAAGCACCTAACCAATAAAAATGAGCAATGAACTTCAAAAACCGGTACTACTAGAAAATAATCATTTTCTCTTAATAACTATATGAACGTAAATGGAAGAATATCACTAAAAACTACGACATTTTGGTTATTTCACCTGTCATTTTCTGTTAGACAGAAAAACAAACTTTGTGCTTCTAACTGAATATAAATTAAAGCGATATGATTATAAGCAGCCCTTCATACTGGAATACCCTTTTGGTGAATATCATGCAAAATTATGACTATTAAAAGTAACTATTAAGGGACGAACCGACTTATAATTCATTTTTTTAAGTCAATTCATTTGGCAAATACACTTTACTAAGAACACGATGTGCATAATATATAATATATACTCGTATATATTTTATTCGAATTCATTTAACGTACCGTAGAAATGCGAATAAAATAGCATTTTGAAATACACTAAGGTATAATTTTAAATTAAGAATTGACGAAAATCTTCACGATTCTTAAATAATAAAACTAAATAAAGACAGGTGCGGGATAGGTACTATTTTGGGAATTTTTAAAATTACCCACATATTTATTTGCTTAAAATTTGATGAAATTAAGAATCCAAATTTTATTGATAATAAACAAACTGCCTCGTATAGTATAAAACATTGTGATATTTATAAGAGTATGTCATACAAATCTTAATATAAGAAATATTTTAAATAAAACAACAGTCAAAAAAGGTACAGGTGTTTTTTTAAATGTATGCATATATAAATATATGTGATCAATTCTGAAGGCACCACTAAATGAACATTCTAAAAAACACTCAAGTGATTTTAAGAATGTTAATTGTGTGTTAAAAGTGAGTGTGTTTCTAAATATGATCCTCGCTGTGCATTGTTCAATCTTGCTCATTAGAATCTTCTGCATCGCCATGAATGTGTATACTGGATTTTTGTTTATTTATTTTCCTAATAACGTTATTGCACGTTATTTCAAGACCATGATTTCAAACAAATGAGTATTCATTCATTTGTTTTATTTCACTATCGAATTCAAACAAGGCGACAACAAAGATTATAATCAATTACCTTCTACATTTTTACTTGGCAAAGCAATCTGATTATATGAAAATAATAAAACGAAACAAAATAAAGGAAAAAAATGTTTCTTCTTATAAATTTTAATTATTTATCTGGTCAGGTCAAATAATTTCATTTCGACATACAAAGAGGCGGTTTGTATATTATCAACAGTAATCCTGCTTATTTCATAAATTAACTATCACGGTTAAATATATTTTTTCTAAAAGCTGGCAACATACTTTTGGCCGGCAGACTTAATAACGTACCCATTAATTTAATAGTTAATATATTATTTCAAATTAAAACCAACAGTACTCATAGCTTCACTGTCTTTTTTTATTCCCGCACCATATCCAAAATTTCAAAATATATAACGGACCTTAACGACACAATTCCTATCACTTAACAACAATCAATTCCACACTAACCATAACCATCTGTTAAAGCACTTACACACTAAGCGAAAATTCATCCTGGAACTTCGACTTTGTTATAAAAGAAAATTACACTTAACACCTAGTAGTTTTCAACTTCATTATACTTTGTTATTTTGCACGTACGAACGTTGATATATTAAAATAGTGTCAACTAGTTAAGAACATCACATTTTAAAGGGTTTTTATTTTTTCTACAACGGTGCGAGCGAAATAATTCAGTTTCAGTCGTGGTAGAATTCGGAGCTTTGTATTTTTATGACTAGAAGTTGATTTTCAGTCAATTTTTGCATGTTACAATTGCTGGAGGTAGATAATAATTTTATTTTTTAATGTCTAATTGCATATTAAATGCAATCGAAATTTAAGCTGGCTGGCTAGCACGCTAATGCAATGTGTATTTCTACCATTACAGAATAGTAGAAATACGATTTTATGGTAGAAATAAATAGTCTGTCATAAGTTTCTACCATAAACCAATTAAGAAGACCTTTTTTATTAATAATTCATTTTAAAATTAAATCACTCACACCGAGTTTTAAGTCGAATTTGGCAAGTTCAGCCAAATTGAAAGTATATCGACACATATAATACTCCATATTAACTTCAGCTAAGCACGATTATTAACGCAGTTTATGTCACCGTAGACATATAAAAAAACTAACCTACACACATAGTTCGAGTAATATATTTTAGTTATATCTTCTTCATATATTAATTTTAAACGTGGTCTCTATTACACCTGTTTAGTCCTCTCTATGACGTATATTCACTTTTTAAATTATGCTGTCTACATTCAGAAAGGACAATGTTGTCATTGCTAAATGCATATTTTTTTTTATAGAAAAAGTGAATATCGTATTTTTTTTCTATAATTTATGTTGATATGATATTAAAGATTGCATCGATCCCATGTCAACATTTAAAAGGTCTGAACGTCTCAGTTTCATTGTACAGACGTGAATTATACTAAAAACAAGTCTAACAGAGCTTTGTGAGCATACCTAATATTGAGTGACGCTCGATGCGTTTTTTTTTCTTTAGGAAATGAGCAAAAATTAATTCACTACAAGGGACTACTCCCTCCCCTCGGATATAAAACGCGGCTTTACAGCGAAGGACAAATTAATGCACTATAACATCTAGATTGTTTCATAAACTTATCTCGATAAAGCTTTGGAATTTTAACTTTACTCTGGATACGAGATATAAATATTTTTTGCTTATCAGCTGCCTTTAGAATCTAAAATCATAAGTTTCGTTACACCGAGAGAAATAAGGCTCAGTTTAAATGCTCAGAATCGCCTTATGATCCTCAGTTATTGGAAACGCTTTACACTTGAACTTTTGTTCCTTCAAAGGCAATAGCTTAGTACATAAATACAGTTGATTTTCATTTTTAGGTCAACATTACTTGGATTAGAAAAGTAAATATTCTGACAATACAACCTACAAAACTGTCAACATTATCTCTGAACCAAACAATTTATATAAAAAAATTACACAGCTCAGCCCTTGTTTTAAGATTTTGCAAGAATAAAACAAGTTGTTAAAAACTTTAAATGAGTTTCGAATTGAAATATATTTCAATTCAAGTTGTGAAAATTTTGAAATAATTGTTTACCAAGTAAATAAACAAGTTAATTTGCAATTTTTGTAGCTTTACATCATGTGGTATTTCTCAACAAAACTTTAATGCAAATATTAGTAATAATTGAACAACGTTGTAAATTATACTGTCAGTATATTTAAGCCCTGTTACCAATCAATCAGCTTGCTACATCACCATTTTATACCTACTATTTTCATACTTTGTTCACAGGTATAGATCATTAAAGTAGAAATATGTTTTAGTCAAGCAAATATCTACCATTATGGTAGAAATAACTTAGGTATGGTATACAAGCTGTTTGTATGGGAGGCCTTTTACTTTCAAATCGATAATTAAAGCATTTGAAGCGTTTAAAGCTTTTTTTTTTTAGTTAATAGGCCCAGTGGCCAAGTAATGATATGGGTGTCGATTCATGAACCTACTGTCGTACCTCTGATTTCTGTAGAAATCGTTTCGCTGATTCAGTTTCTTGTAGTTTTGCGCGCGACGCTGTTGGTGGTTTTTGTCTTTGTCCGTCTGCTTTGCTGTACCGTTTTTGGTGGTGTTTGTTGTGTTCGAAGCTGTACTCGATGTAGACGCTTCGGTTTTTGGCGGTTCTGCGGCTGGTTTCTCCTGTGAAATAATTCGTAATATTAGAAAATAAAATGTTAAAGGAAACATTTTAGTAGTTCTTGATATGTGGTGAATAGTGAATTTAAACATTCGATCTGGACGTATGTTGCTCTTGTCTTGGCATTTATTTCATGGCATTACGTAAACAAAGAACTCTAGTGGTCAGTGGCCCCAGCATGTTTATTAGTGGTTATGTGAAACGTATAAAGATATAAAACCGACATAAATTCTAAATAAAATAAAACTAAGATCTCGGTTAAAGTTTTTCCCAACACTAGTATTTATGTACGGCACTCTCACGCAGCGAGCGAGCGCAAGTCATACCGGTACGTTGCGCAGTGATCGCGCGACTTGCATGAACTCTCGCCGTGTGTGGTTAGTGTCCGTATTTTTTGTGTTTGCCCAGGATAATTAAGTTAAATATTAACCAACTATTTTGTTTGATTATTTGGAACAAGAATCGAGTACTGAACACCCTATATCAATATTGGTAGTGTTCAAAACAGTCAACCTGTAGACTAGACTAATTGGTTCTTAAATAAATAGGTATTCATAAATATATTGATATACATGAATAGCTCGTTTAAATGTATTACATGTATAAAGCAGTAGTTTTCATTAACCCCGTTAAAAATCTGTATTTAACTTACGTAACCTCATACTATTGTTAGGATGTTCGATTGTTAGTTTGTACTGGGGGTGATTGTTGCTTCTTTATACCTCTTTAGTCTCGTTGGCAGGTTTGTTTGTAGCAGGAGCGGCCTCTTGAGGTTGCTTGGTGGGCGTCGCTTGAGCGGGTGACTGGTGCGATTCCGCCTGAAATGTATGTAATGGGTTTTAATCACATTTACAACAAGTTATCATCATAACAGCCATAAGAACTCCACTGCTGGACATAGGCCTCCCCCATGGATTTCCAAAAAGACAGATTGGAAGCGGCTTGCATCTAGCGTCTTCCCGCCACTTGTATGAGGCCTTCCTAAGCTGCGCTTGCCGGTGTGTAGTCTCCACTTGAGAACTTTTCGATCCCATCGGCCATCAGTTCTACGTGCAAATATCTGTGTATGGTATGTGTAGTGTAGTAGTGTTACCTGCAGCGAGGCGGGCGGCGGCGCGAGCGCCACGGTGAGCGTGAGGTCGCACCACATGGCGGTGCGCGCGCGCCGCGCACTCAGGCACAGCTGCTTCACCGCCTCCGCTAGCGCCAGAATCGCTGCAACCACACACGGAATAAATATGTACACCTCTACATGATTCATTACGAGGACTCTGCGCAACACGCACGACCACGAGCTGATCACACCCTCCCCGTTCCACTACGGCAGGTTTAGGCAAGTGGCAAACGTTTCTATTTCCACAAACGCTTACGCTTCAAAATTCTAAGAAACTGTGATATGACATTTCGTTAGCAATTTTTTTTTATATAAAAATGTTCACCAAAATGGCAAACGGCTCGACTGATGGTAAAACGCTCTTTGTTGAAGCTCGGCGAGAAAACCTTTCAACGAAGGACATTCCACATTTTGCTTGTTCGCGGGAGGAAGGAGCGGGAGAACCTGACTGTAAGGGATTTCTAGTTATGTAAAATAGTGGGGTGAGCTAATATCAATCCCATACGTGTACTTTTCTATTCTACCTACTGGCGTTCACGAAATTAGAATGCCACTTGTTGAACGCATGGACGGTAGATAAACCGTTTTTAGCCACATTGTTATGTCTGTTGTCAGCACATACTTTATTTCCTCTGAAAGGAGGATAAAACGGTGGAAAGACTATTTGTCTACGTTCTATGCTAACCCTGACAGCCTAGCATGGAAAGAAGACAAACCATATTTATCCACGTTATTATGTCAGTTGTCAATGTCTGCACATACTTTATTTCCTCTGAAAGGTGGATAATACGATGGAAACACGTTTAGACGTTTATCCACGTTTCATGCTAACCCTGAAGGGGGGTAAAAAAGTGGCAACCCAATTTCGTGAACGTCAGTAGAATAGAAAAGTAAATGTATGGGATTGTCATTAGCTAATGATATGTCACGTCACAGTTTCTTCGCATTTTGAAGCGGAAACGTTCATAGTAATAGAAACGTTTGGCACTCGTCCAAGCCTGGTGGAGCAGAGACGAGGCAGGTTCCGTGAGCTGTATCAAATGATGCAGCATGTACTGACGGTCGTTGATCTGTCCCCTGGCGGTGTGCTGCGGCGGATGCATCTCCCTCTTCCGCGCGCTCTGCACCGCCGTCACCGCGTTACGCCAACTCAACATCGCGCTCTCCACTTCTTTGTGAGGCGCTCTGGAACAAACACAATACGGAATATGCAAGTTTTTTTTTTTTTCATGGAAATAATAGTTTTAGTTGATAACATACTAAAATGTAATACTTATACTAAAAAAATATTTAAATCGGTCAATAAACTTCTGAGATATAAACATTTAAAGTTTTAGGCGATGCTCTGTCCCTCTGTCGCGAAACAACATTTTGTATTGAATCTGTACAGCGAACATGAACCATGACGTCATCATTTCGCTATCGTGTGCTCTCTATCTAACATGAAAGTAAAACGCTTGTAACTTTCTTATTTTTTAAGGTATTTTAATTTTGTTTTCGTGGAATGGATCTATTTGTGGTTAACTTTTTTACGACCAAATAAAAATAAATCATGCATATTCCCTATTCTAGTGTTACTTTTATTTTATCCTTTTTTAATGTATATCTATAAATCTGTGTGTCTGTCTGTGGCATCGTAGCTCTCAAATGGATGGACCGCTTTGATCTAGTTTTTTTTTTAAAGAGGATCTTCAATGACAATGTTTTCAGCTATAAGTCATCGAAATCGGTCCAGCCGATTTTATTGTTGACGGAGGTTTTTGAGTTTTCTAAACTGATACTTGTTAGTAAACGTACATCTCAGCCAAGTGCTTGACATCCTCTCTCCACGTGGTCGGGTCGAAGGAGGCCGGGTCCAGGCCGTCCTTAGCCTCACTGGGCACGTTCTCCTGCCCCCGCTTCAGGACGGTGATCTTGCTTTCCTCCGGTTTCTTCTTGTTCTGCGCGACGCACACGCTCGCGCGTAGCGTTTCCATCTTACCCATCAGGGTTAATACCTGAAAGGTGCAATACAATACAAAAACACTTTATTGACACCATAATAAAAACAACATTAGGTACATGATAAAAAACCGGCCAAGTGCGAGTCAAACTCGCGCACGAAGGGTTCCGTACTATTATGTATAAAAACGGCAAAAAACACGTTTGTTGTATGGAAGCATTATTAAACATTAATTTTATTTTCATTTAATTTTTTTATTTTTAATGTGAATAAATTAACTCAATATTCTGTGAATATTTCAAGCGTCTACCTGTTGCCAGTATCAGTCAAAATCGAGCAAAACCGAGCAAAAAAATCTCGTTTGTTGTATGGGAGCCCCCCTTAAATATTTATTTTATTCTACATTTTTAGTATTTGTTGTTATAGCGACAACAGAAATACATCATCTGTGAAAATTTCAACAGTCTAACTATCACGGTTCATGAGATACAGCCTGGTGACAGACGGACGGACAAACAGCGGAGTCTTAGTAATAGGATCCCGTTTACTACCCTTTGGGTACGGAACCCTAAAAATACATATAAATATATAAAAGATATGAAAGGTAGACGGAGCTTAGAAATAAATGGTACTATGATTTACACCTATTTTTTTATTTAGAAAAGGGTTAAGAGGGATGTAAATTCCTCTTAACCCTTTTACTAAACATTTACATTTACATTTTACTATTTATTAACTTATTACCCTCTAATACCTTCTAACCTCTTTTACCCTCTCCTTCGGAGGCCTTTGTCCAGCATGTAGATGAGATGATGATGAGGATACCTTGGTGTGTTCCCTTAGCATGTCGACCGTGAGCCTGTCGACCCGCGAGGGGCAGGGCGGCAGCCGCGGCACAGGGATGGAGTTGGAGGAGGAGACGGCGCGCCCGGGGTAGGCGAGCGCGAGCCGCGCCTCCGTGCGCTTCCTCTCGCGCTCCAGCTGCCGCCACTGCTCGTAACACGCGTCCAGCCGCGCGTGCAGGATGCCGGACGACGTCACCGCGCTCCTACGTACGGAACGTACCTTGAGATTATTAACTGATCCTCTCTGGAATACGCTTCCTGACTGCCTCTTCACCGATAGATATATATATATACCAGTGGCGGATTTACACTTTTGCCGCCAGTAGGCTATTACATTTTTGCCGCCCCTACTGATCTTGAAAATCGAAACTCTAGTTCAATCTGCCGCCCCTAGGTCGCGGCCTATATGGCCTATTGACAAATCCATGACTGATATATAGCTCTACGAGTCTTTACATCGCGGGTGAATTGGTTTCTTCTGGGTAAGCGCGCTCCATCGTAGACCGCAACGTCTCTTAACATTTGGTGAGTTAGCGGTCAAGCGCAATTCTATTACATCATAAAGAACATCGCATTCATATTATAACCTACGTAAGTTTATACATCAGTAGTTTCACAGATGAAATATAATCATGGAAGTGATAGGCTTAGCATACGAGTCGACTCTAGATCAATACAGCTACTTTTAGTAAGCCTTTTAAGGCATGCAGCCTTAACTTCATTTTAACTAAAATTAACCTTACGTTCATATTGCATTATCACATACTCACACACACATTCACTACACACACAAATACACCCCCACAAATTCTCTCCCACCGCATACACATACACATCGATGTGTATATAAACATTAAGTGAGATCTCATTTAATGTTTAGAAATCAAATTTGAATGTAAAATTTATAAAAATAAATTAATAAATATTGGAGGACATTTCACACAACGCCATCTAGCCCAAACTAAGCAAAGCTTGTACTATGGAAACTAGATGGTTGATAGAATACATATATACTTTTTTAAATATATATACATTATAAAATGTGACATTAGGAAGGCACTGGCTCCTATAATACAGGTATATAACCTAGTATAGGGGTCAGGGACTTGCACAATAATGTATGTAACTTGAGTCAATTAAAGATTTGTATTTTTTATTTTTTTGTATATTCCATTTTTTGACGGAAATGGCTATTTACTGGAAACATCATTCGAACGCTTGTTTGCGTGTCAAAAAGAGTAGTAATAATTATGTGACGGTCATTCACGTGTTCTAATAATTTTCGGCTTCAACTATGAACAAAATTTTGAATGAAACTATCACTCGTAAGTGTCATTACTCTACATATTATGTTCATAATCAGATGATAAATTACATCTTAGCAAACACCCATCAGCAAAAACTACTAAATGACTAAAAAATTCAAATAATACATAGAACCCAAATACAGAGTGTCATCACGATTTGTTGGAAAATACACACAGACGAAAGCAAAATCAATCAATGCTTCGCTCGTCCAGTCCAGGTAAAAATAATGGCCGTTGTACCTATATTACAACGGCCATTATTTTTACCTCATATTCCTCATAGCGTAGAAGGGTGCCAATAAGGGCAGATCCAGCATGGGCGATGGCAGCACAGGCGGTGGGACGGAGGGACTCGGGCCGAGCAACGCGCTGAGACCTGCAATAAACCAGTTCAGGAAACTTAAAAACCACAGACATGAAAAAAATGGCTGAACTGATTATGTTGAAACAGCTAAGAACACCCTTGCTTAAATCTTCATTCAAACAAAGAAAATAAACTTGATAAAAATCAGTTAATTTGTTTGGAAGCTATTATATCACAGTCACACACACACACACACATTTAACACTAACTTGTTTTGCCCCGGGAGTAAATATGAAAGTTAAGAAACCTAAAATATTATAATTTTAAATCTGGGGGCACGGCAGTGGCCCCGCCAAGTCGAGCGGCAAGGCCACGCCGTACCATCCTTTTCTCGAAGCCATTCAGAGCACTTTTGACCCCCCTGTATCTATTTACTAAAAATCTTTATATTTAGGGTTCTGCACAAAAAAATAGAACTCTTGTAGGATCACTCTGTCTGTCTGTCTGTCAGTCTGTCACAACTATTGAAAATGTTTAATGTTACACAACATTAACCTACTTATAAACGTTACCCTCCATCCTCTGCATATTTTTAAAAAGATATTTGATTACTCACCAATATTGTACGGGTTGTTCTCGTGCAAGAAAGAGACATCAACATTCAGAGGATTAGGCGGTGGGCGATTCCTCATCAACAAGCTCATTTGCCGAGCCAACTCCTGGTTCTGCCGCATCATAGCCATCTGCTGCATATCCCTGCCGTTATTGTCGAAGTTATTTCTCTGGTCATTAGGAAACCCGTCCCGATGCATAATTTGATTCATGTCACGCCTTTGCATGAACTCGTTCTGATATCCATTCGGCTTGAAATTCCCGTTCGAAACGGGCGTCGATTGATTCGAATAATCGAAATTCATTTGATTTATCGGACTCCTGTCCATCTGTCCCATCATGTTGTCGAAAAAATGATTGTTCTCGAAATTCTTATTCGGCTGATTGAAGTTTCGATTATAAAACATCTTGTTTCGATCTTCCAGCACTTTGAAGTCATCATTTTGGTAATGACCATTCAGATCTAAAGGCATTTTGAAATCTATATTGTTGACATTTTCTTGGCTATTTCTGTCCAGCGACATGTTGAGTTGACTTAAGTATGAAAGAATTTCAGAAGGATCTTGATTGTCTTTGAAATTGTTCGAATACCTATTGTTGAATTGATTTTCGAAGTTATTGTAATTCATATCTAAGTTGAGGCTGTTAGGTCTGAAGTTGTTCGGTGGAAACATGTTAGTTTCCGGTAGGGAATTTCTTTGGTTCGGCTCGAAGAAATTGTAGTCATATTTGTTGTTTTGGAACTGAGCACCGCCAATCTGCTGAGCAGCTAATCTGAGCAAATTTAGCTGTTCAGGTGTGACGGTGTCGCTCGTATCTGGTAAATCAATACCCAGTAAAGCATTAACATCGTTGTCATTGTAATTGACAAAGCCATTGGAGTTACCAAACCCATTTTGAATGTTATAATTGTAGCCATTCTGGTCATTTTGGCTATAGTTGTAATTAGAGAGAGGGTTTTGGTAGGTGTTGTAGGGTGGCGGTAAAAATGAGTTTCCGGTCTCATTCTTTAGATAGTGACCATTGGTTTGTATACCATTTAGTGTCTTATCCTGTAGTGGTATTGAGCTGAAAAGAGAACAAGAAAGTGGTTTCATTAAAGTAATAAGTAGGTATAACAACAGAACACTTAGGTGTGTACACTACACAATCTACACTTAGGTGTGTACACTACACAATCTACACATACAGTAGAACGCCGATTATCCGAATTAATTGGGACCGGGGTCGATTCGGATAATCGAAAATTCGGATAATCGGACATAGACTGGTAATAAAGAAAAACGAACTGTCACACATAGAATAAACTTTATTAAGATTAACAAACACAGTTCTACAATAACGCTCACTTGAACATCTCGATCAGAGTAAGTTGCCTCGACGTTGAAGCTCGTTTCCGTGCGGCAGGCAAGGCGACGCACAACATGGTAGTGTCTTGCCTCTAGCTTTCAACCATAACAATTGAAATGTATCTGGACTCCAACGAGTTCCAACTTGTTACAACAAAACAGAACAAAAATTACTTGGTTTTAATTTTTTTTATTTTTACGCTTAGGACCGATTCGGATAATTGGCGATCCGGATAGTCGGCGTTCGGATAATCGGCGTTCTACTGTACTATGAATTTCTACACTGTCTGCATCCTGAACATAGGGCTGAATTGATGAATATGATTTGAGAGAAAGTCCCAGCAATAAACAAATGAATGGGAACAGAACTATTAAGGTTATCAAATGACAGGATTTAAAATAAAAAAAACAGCGTTTTTTACATTTTTCTTTAACTCTTCAATAACTGGAAATCTGACCGAAATTCCCATTTATTGATATGGTGAGCCTATATGGAATTGAATAAATGTAGAATGGTGCATTTAATAGCAATAAGGTCGGCTGAAAATGATGATGATAAGACCAACCTGCCAGTATCTGTGGGCCCGCCATCATCGAGGATCTTCGTGATGAGATCTCGTACGATAGAGTTCTCTTCCATAATGCGCTCCGACTAAAATAGACAGAAAATATTACTGGTAATTTTTTCCAGCGCAGTAATAGGCGCAGGCCTATAACTGCGCCCAGTCAAAACGCCGAACACTATTATATTATACATATAAAATTATAACATTTTTTTTGCGCTCGCCTCGCTCCCGCATTTCAATATATACAACTAGTAAAGTCTGTCTCCAAAATAATACGTAAATTGTAAACAAATATGCTTATTAAACTAATATAAATCTTTTGACACAAATTCTCACAGGGCATGGCAGATTCGCCCAATATCTACACAGATTTAAGGTACAGGAGAGCCTGCATGCACCTGTGAGGACAAACATGAGACGCCCGGTGTATGCAAGGGACAAATATAAGATAGAATTTGAGACAAATGAAAAGCTAAATCAAAACAATCTAAATGTAATAATAAGAGCTAAAAATATTAGAGATAAATTTATAGAATACGCCATAACAATATGTAGTAGAGTGATAAATAGAAATATATAAACAATATAAACAGACATATAAAAATGCTGACACAAATATTGTAGAATATATGTATGTACATCAGTCATATGTAAGCTAAGAAATTAGAAGATTGAGCATAAGAAAATATGATATGTAAGTTAACCTGTTTTAGCCGATATAGGTATTTAATTTTAAATAGATAATAATAAGAGAAACAAAAATGTACTAGAAGTTAAGAAATATAACATTATAGCAAAATAGTAATAAGAAATAAAGGAAGAAAGATATGAACCCCGGTCCCCTTTCTCCCGGTCCCCATCCCTGGCCCTGGCCCCGGTCCCCAGCCCCTAATCCACAGTTCCCAGTCCTAAATCCCCAGCTGTCACTGGCCCCAACCCCCTATCCTCATATTTTCTGCATTAGTTAAATTACCCTTAAACAGGAAATGAAAAGACAGCTACCTCATAGGGGTAAGGATAAAAGTGTGACGAAAGTAAGAAAGATATAGTATGAAGTAAAATAGCATGAAGCACAAAAGTGTCAGAAAATGACTACCGACCAACATAAGTTGGAGGCATAATGTAGTTGTATGCTCACGAACCGGGCCTATGCGCCCGGATAGGGAAAAAAACCGGACAAGTGCGAGTGAAACTCGCTTACCGAGGGTACCGTACAAACTAGTAGATAAAAGGGAGAAATTATACATTTTTTATATTTTCCTTCATAAACCGCAAATTATACATCGTAAAAATAATTAAAAACCTGTTTTAGCTTGTGCTAATGAAGCTCTTTCATATGATTCCCCACATGATACAGTTGATTTACTTTAAAATTTGGACCCTCGTTCCTTGCATATAGACACAATTTTTTTGTGATTAAATTAACAATGTCCAGTTTTCGGATTTTTTCCTAGATGTACAAATAAAAATAGTTTATTATCAACCAAAAGATACAGAAAAACAGTGCAAGTACTTAGTAATTTTATGAAAAATTGGTGACCAGGTTCACACAGAGATGTTCTTGTGAACCCTGCACTAGGTATCAAATCTGTATCGCAGGCGTCCACTGTATGTGTACTATAACACCATGCTTCTTGCCAAATTTCATAGTTCTAGGTCAACGGGAAGTACTCCATAGGTTTTGATTCCCTTGTGAGTGTCGAAATGTGCGTTTTTTGCGACATATTCGGCTGTAACGTTTTTTTTAGTGAAAACTGAGAAGTTTGATTTTTCTCTCTGCAGCAAGAAACTATGGATCTGCATATATGGTTTTAATTTCAACTCGAAACCTTCATGCGTTCCCAAGATAAAGACAGGACAGACAGATGGACAGACGGACAACAAAGTGATCCTATGAGTTCCGTTTATTCCTTTTGAGGTACTTAGTCCTAAAAACAGAGACAAAGTTACTTTCACTTTGAGTTATATTGCAATATTAGGATACTCATGTTTAAAATTATACATTTGGTATGTTGAGACAACAATTTTTTCTTAGATTTAATATAATACAAGACAAATAATATCTATAGAAACTTTTTTTTATTCTTGAACCAGTAAGCTAGGTCTTAAGTATAAAAGTACAACTACCAGGTCCTAAATAAGTATTTGAAAGTAACCTTTGTTTGACTTTTGACCTTGCTATTTGGTCTTAATCCTATTATTTAGCATTCATATCCTTTTTATGTCAGGAAATACAATCTTTGTCATATTACACCTGGCTATTGAAATAATAAATTTATTATTCTTTGTAGGTATATGATTATATAATAAAAATAAAGTCTTGTTTACTATAATTTGTTTGTCTTATCAAATCAATATCTCTGTATGTAAAAAACAATTGAAATGTGATGAAAATGATAAACAAGTAGCTTACTTCAATGTTATTATCGCCAATAAGGGTGTGGTATCTATAAATCTTTCTAAATAACAACATTTGTTTACTTGATTACATTATGATTTGTAACACATTCACTATGATCCGACTTGTTATTTAACCAATCGTTCAAAATGAAGGACATCCAAAATGGTAAACATCTTACAAGGTAGGTAGGTAACATGTTAGCATATTGAGCAAGCTATAAAAACTTAACTGTCCAATAAGAATCAAATAAGACCAATAGGAACATTACAAATAGTCAGCAAAACATGTATGTTACCTTGTTATTATGTCCTCTAACGTGCAAACTACATAATTCTAAAAATATTGTGCATTCTTCGATGTCATCACAGCACTCAAGCGATTAGAAAATTTTGAACATACCTGGTTTTATAACACAGCCAGGCCTGTGATAAACTTTAGAGAATTCATTTCAGCCTCGAAACATGAGCACTTTTCTCTGTTTTCCTCTTTTTATACCCGGATTTTGGTCGGGTTGACAGATAGACATTTACATTTTTACAACACCCATCTGAATTACGGCACACAACATAGCACCAGATTCACTTGACTTACCTGATCTGTATCATTTTCGACGGTTTTGTACGCATTGCTTATGTGACATAAATCACTGAAGGCCATTTAAATTAAAATATATTTCTTGCCACGATACATACAATCTAGCTTCGATGTTAAGCCATTTTTCATTGACCTACATGTGTATATAATTATACGTGCTTGTTCGCAGCGGTGTTGCTGCTGTTTGACGAAATAACAACCAAAAACAATTTTATACTTATTTAAATTATCAAACAATAGAAAGAAATAATAATAAACTTACCTGATCCAGAGTAAACTATATTTATAAATTTAACTTTATCAGTCTACGAAAATAATTTTCATTTGGAATTTCCCGCTCTTTACGTAATTTTTTTTCTCTGCTAACTTCTGAAAATCTACCATTTCTACCATTCTGCCAGCCAGTAACATTTTAATTTTTCCCTTTCTACAGCCATATTCACAAATTATAAAGTAATATGTGGCCATATTCCAAGAGCCCGCCGCCAGAATTTATCTATTTTGTGACGAACAAAATGTGTCGTACTTACTTTGTGTTTGATTTCGTATTTTTTTGTAGTCTGTTCTAGACATGTTTCTGGAGTTTTTCTGATGCAATTTGAGTACAGAAACGCAAATTTATTGATGTTGTATGTATTTTTTTCGAGAGCGACAAAAGATTCCCAAGCCAGAGTGACAAATCAATCAAAATGGCGGACATGACGTCGTGACCTATGATTGGTCACTCGAGCACTCAAATTTCTTATGATGTGTGATTTATGTCAAGCGTTGGACATAGCTCTAACAAGCACGAAATTTTCATTACGTTAGATAAAGATAAAGATAAAGATAATTTATTTGTATACAACACGAGAATTTTATACAACAAGTGCATAAAAGATGTTACACTAAATTTAGTCGCTTAAAATCATGTTGTGCCGATTAGGCGTACAAATGTCAGGTAGACAGTATCATGCACATGCGAAAATATAAAAATAAAAATATATAAAATATGACAAAGCAGAAGCAATAAAAGATACACATAATGTCAAATAAAATTAAAATTTGTCATTTAAAAAATCATTGATAGAATAATAACACTTCTGCAATAACTATGCCTTCAACTTTTTTCTAAATAAATTACTATTCTGGTCTCTTATTGACTTAGGAATCTTATTGTAGATTTTAGGACCCATACATACGATGCTATTTTGCATCAGTGCTGTCTTTCCTTCATGTACGCGCCGTTTGTCTTGGTCGCGCCTATTTCTTACAGTAGTATCAGATAGTGTGGAGAATCGCTCCCGGTTTGTTTTTACAAAAAGGGCCGTTTCTAAAATGTATAAACACGGAAGTGTAAGAATTTTATACTTAAAAAAATAGGGCTTACAACTATCTCTTTTTTTGAGTTTAAACATTGAACGAATACAGCGTTTCTGCCTTTTAAAAATAATAATTTTATCTGTTGAATTTCCCCAAAAAATAATCCCGTACCTCAAAATTGATTCAACTAACCCATAGTAGGCTTTAAGTAAAGATTCTATATTTAGAGTACGAGCTAGTTTGAGCTACGTTGTCGTGTAACAAACAAAATTTTTACTATATTTTTGTAGTTTTAAAACCAAAAAGTTATAAATTTTCTATAACCAACCTAATTCAAATGTAAGCCTTAAAAATACTGCATTTAAAAGTAACTTTCGATAAATTTGGTGGATAGGTCAAATAAGCACTGAGGCAACGAAATAGTAATTATTGAAATTATTCCCTAAATATAATATAAACATCAACCAACAGGAAGTTATTAAATTAGTTATTATTTCTAATGCCGTTTGGAAGCGGATTGCATCCAGCGTCTTCTTGCCACTTGTAAGAGGCCTTCTGTCCATTTTGTACGTAATTGGTCCGTAGGCACAACTGGTCGTTGGGAGTTATGCCTTTTCTCAGGGATCGTAAACGGTTAAGGTATAAGGTTACGCTACCGGTATAATAATGGCAGAGGTATAAATTATAAATCGGTTAGTACATAATATCGGTTAAGGTATTTAATAATAACTCTACCGATATTTTGTTATTTTGGTACTGAAATCACCGCGTTGCGTAGGACCTCTCGCTCTTACGCGTTTGTATACGAACGGGGGATGGCGATGCGCGGGCGGTCAAGGTAAAAACCTTTATTATTCGGTTATGGTAGAGCAATTTATAATGATTTCGTTATTTATCAGTACCGTAAAATTCCTATACCTTTATTTTCAGGTATCAAAATAAAAAGGTATGACGTCATACCCTTATCCGTTATAACCTTTATCTTTTCTGTATGAGACCCCTGCTTTTTTATTTTATTATTTATAATGTACTCAATTGAAGTTTTTTTTTATTGACGGTCTTGTCTTGTAAAATAAAATGAGATACAGAAATGTTATAGCAAAATTTTTTACATATCGGTAAATCCTAATCCTGTCTTATCCTAACTATAATAGCATAAAAGCGAAAGTAACTCTGTCTGTCATCTGTCTCTCTATCTGATTGTTACTTCTTCACGGTTAAATGGCTAAACTAATCGTTATGAAATTTAGCACAAAAATAGGACCTGTAGACAGTGGCGTAGCGTGGACTAATATAGGCGTGGGTGAAGTCGCATCAGCGAGGTCCTTTTTCTTTCATTCTATCTAATAAATCTATCTTACCAAACATACTTTGACATGACCGACATACCTACTGATACATGATATTAAAAAAAAGCGCGGTGGAAGAATATTGAAAATCATATAGATTTGAAATCAAACCTTTTTATTTATTTAAACGCGAGGCCCCTGTAAGTGCGAGGCCGTGGGCGAAGGTCCACTTCGCCCACGCCTAGCTACGCCACTGCCTGTAAAGGTATTCAGAACTCATTTGTATTCCGAATCAGAGTGAGTTCTGAATACCTCTACTGGAGAAGAATATAGGATAATAATTTTATCATCATCATCACCGTTTTTCATTATTACGTGGGGGACACCGCATGGCACAGCTAGTTTATAATAAAACTTAATGCAAACAAGTAAACAACATTTTATCAATAACAACGAACTATCGACAATTACCTTATCATCTCTAGTTTTTATTTATACAAATATTATAAATGTCTAGTATTTATTTACACGTTCCAGCTCCCGCAGCACTATTGCGGGAGCTGGAACGTGTTTGGAATACATTGGCAGCGGTAAGGTTAATATTAATTATAAAATATAATCTAATCTATTTTCTGTTGCAAATTCCCATTGGATAAGGCGCTTAGTTTGGGCTAAATAGTGGTGTATATAATGTCCATCAATATTTATTTAAATAAATTACTATTTTAAGATTGTACTGAAATGGGAAATTTTCCAAATAATTTGCATTAGCAGTGATTCCATTAGGTATTACCTATATGTTTTGTACAAAATATAAAAATATATTTTACAAATGATTATTATGGCAGTCAATGCATATTATATGGCAATGGTAATTTATTATTTTCAAGTGGCAATTCAATTGATAAATAGCATACAGCGCCATCTAGGAAAAATTGTTATACCTTGTAACCAGCTGCAGTACTTAAAAATTTCCCAATGAACCTGGGAAAATGGTTTGCACGCAAGTCATATCCTCACCGCTAGGTGGAGTTAAAACGGTTAAGTGGTTTTATAACCAATAATTTTATTATTACACCGTAATTATGGTGTGTAACCGTACCACAGTACATTTTTACTATTAACACGACCGTACCCAAAGATAAGAGCGACTACAAGAATCTTTATAATTTTCAGTTTAAAACGCAGCCTATGTATAAAATCAGAGCATTCAAATCCGTTTGGATGACATTTAACGAGGTGCAAGAACGTTTCAAGTAGGTAGGTGCCTATATTTTTTAGGTACAATGTATAATTGTATAAGTATGATAGTGTAAGTAGGTACTTATATGAACTATGAATATTATTTAACGACATTACGCATAGAAAACAATGGGAAGCTATGCAAATATATGATTTTTTATGTAGGTAAATAATTTAGATAGGTATGTAAATTAATTTTTTATGATATTATTATGAAAATTGTGACTTTAACGTGCAACGATATTGGGAGAGTGACTTTACCACCGGAACTCAATGATTATTGTACGTAGATAGGTTTTCTACGGCTTTGCGTGGCAAGCCTCAAGTAAAAAGGTTATGAAATCTAGGTTGAAATGAGAAGAAGAATGTTTCGAAGAGGCCACTTATCAGTCGACTTTGATAATATCTGTCAGAATTTTGAATGTGAACAGTAGACTTCACGTGCACAGATTTTATCGCAATAAGTAACTTTGCAAAAGTGTGTGCTCGCGAATTTTACTGATCGTGGAACTACTATGTGATGTTCATAGTATTATTTATTTACTATGTTATGTATGATACATTGTTTAATAGTTTAGGCATCGCCAATGGATTCAATCGACCATATGCATCCAAATGAACCCGGTTTTACGCATTTGGAAATCCGTGCGTGATCAGTTTGTGCACGCGAGTGTAATTGCGTTAATTGTCTCTCTGTAACTAGACTCGATTCAGTGGGTTCTGGGCTGTGAGTACTGCATTAATCGTCATAGTCTGGAATATTCTGTTTATAAGCAACAAACGATTTTAACTGAATTTAAAAAAGGATATTATCAATACTGTTGAATTTTATATGTTTGTTACCTCACAGTTCCGTCATTTACAAACCGTTATGATTTTATTTGAAAGGATATACTTACTTTTAGATTCGTCATCATCATCATCACAGTCAACAAAAATACCGACTGGAAGAGGCTTGCATATAATAATATGCAAGTGCAAGTGTTTATAACAGCTCATGGCAAAATACTAAAAATATAAGATGATCCCATCAAAAACATAATATGTAAAAAAAAACAAGTCTCGCAACTCATCTCTTCTACCACAAAAAGATGTGAGATCTAATGTAAAACCAAGTCGGTTTAATTAATTTAATACTTATATGTACTATATGGGAGCATTTATCCAACTATTTAGTAATAAATTGTAACCTAATTACATAACTAATAACTTTTGTAATGATCGTATCGTATTAGACATCTTTATTTCTTTAATGATTAGAATGACTTAGAGGGGGTCGAAAGTGCCCTGAATGGCTTCGAGAAAAGGAAGGTACGGCGTGGCCTTGCTGCTCGACTTGGCCGGGGCCACTGCCGTGCCCCCAGTTGAGGCTGTGTTTCAATTGTTAATAATCTTGCGAGAATCGCAATTCCAGTAACAGCTTTTTATTTTTACCTGACTGCAAGATGTAGCGTAATATTTTTTGGAACTATGTATGTTTCTATATTGGGTACTTACCTACTTCTTACATCCCAAACGGCTAGACCGATTTTGATGTGCGAGAAGTCGTTTGGTTCGCTTTTGAAAGTGTAATAGGCTACATATTTTTCTAACAATAAGTCCTAAAGTTACTAAATCTGTAGCCCCTTCTGTAAGCAGTTTAGGCCCTGCCTCACTGCCGGCAGTATCCTAGTTTTTAAGTTTAACAAATACTTGTTGTTGTATACATACGTATATTAAAAGAAAAATAAAATACCCGACTACATACATACACTCGAAAAACATAACCCTGCTTCTTACGCAGTCAGTTAAAAATAAAATTGTTTTGTTTTTACGTCGCCTCCCGTAACAAAAATGATTTGACAAGGATAATTCAAAATATTGCCCATTTAAATATTTTTTTGCAGCTCTGAGCATACTTTAGAATTATCAATAATTAGAATGTGCAAACCGCACTTGTCCAATATCTAATATGGCGAAAACAAGTACAAGGAGTAACTTATTTGAATAAAATTCAATAGAATGATTTTGTGTACATATAAAATTAATAGTTATACTGGTTATTGCTCACCCGTTACCTACCCAATCAAAACCAATGATTAACCAACAGTGTTGTTTCAATTTACCTGTCTAGAACGGGGGACTCCCCGTAGCGCTCATTAAGCAATTTGTACCGTCTGACAGTGACGTTAGGACCCTGTGGGTGGCCTGTTGTCAGGGGTCTACGAGAGAATCGTGTAAGACATACATACATACATACATTCTACACTATTCTAACCACTGACTTTGAAACACTTTATAGTGGCTGTCCAATAGGGTAGCTATCAATAGCAAAAATATTGTGAGATTTCTATTTTTCATAATGGTTTAAGGTCTAAAACTTTACTCTTCATAAAGGACACGGTATTCTTCCACACGTTTATGTACAGCGATATGTTTTTTACGTGATAACGTCTTATAAATCGATGAACGCCGGCTGCACGCACGAAAAAGCATGACTCATTGTCACGTTCCGCCTTAGCCGAACGCGCAAGCGAGAGCGCGGAACAAGCGATAGAGAGGCACGATCGGCCTAAGCGTTCAAAGCGTTTGAAAACAACGATGTGGTCGAATATCGCAAAAGCAGTATCTTTCCTAACTATAACTAATATAACACAGGCCTAGACAAGTGGCAAACGTTTCTATTCCTACAAATGCTTACGCTTCAAAATGCTATAAAACTGTGACGTGACTTTACGTGACATTTCGTTAGCTAATATCAATCCCATACATTCTACTGGCGTTTACGATATTAGAATGCCACTTGTCCAGAGCCCCCCAATCTTCAAACAAAGATTGTTGTTTAACCCGCTTATATTCCCTAGTAATATTAAACTTAGGTCCTTAGCCTTAATTAAATTTGGTACAACGATTGCTGAGAAATAGAGACTACGGACATAAGCTACATTTTTACCCGACTGCGTAAGAAGGATGTTACTAGAGTAAATAATCCGCATTTATAACCTAAGCTGCGTTAGACTACAAAAATCGCTATTCTGCAGTCGGGTATTTTATTTTTCTTATATTATATAGCATATCATAACTACCGTTCATCATCATCATAACAACCGCTCACCATCATCATCATTGTTTTTCATTACTACGAGGGTGATATTGCTAGTATTCTATAAGTTACGTTTTATCTCCCACAGTACTATTTACGTTGGATCCTGCTTGCTACGCCGTAGGGCATGGAATCCATAGCGCTGCCGTAGCGTTTGCACCTACGGCGTAGACTCTGTAGCTATGTACTACGAATTTCATACATCAGGGAGAATTTCGCACATTGACGATAACGTTGGCTATAATTCTGGTGTATTAAAAATCTTGTACGTCAAAATCGGTCAAGCCATTTAGGCCACAGAACTTACAAGCAATATATATGTTACTGTAAAACCCCGAATATTGGTAAATCTTAGGTTTTACCAGTAAATCTTAGGGTTTACCAACACGAGTCGGTAAATGTAAGAATATGTAAAAAAGAAACGATTTTATCGGACTTTTACCATTAGAATTTAGTACATGCTAGGTTTTACCAGTGACGGTTGGTAAATGTTGGTTTTGGAAATAAAACAATGCATATGTTATTGTATTCGGGCTTTTACAGTAACATATACCTAATTTATTTGATTGAACGATGTAGCTTGCTGCAACGCAGTCTTAGGTATAAGCAATAATTTCTTCAGAGATTATGTTATGTTTTTTTTTATACAAATTTATAGATAATAATTTACAAATACAGATAACTTGCACTTTAAGTTTGCAGCTGCAAATAAATTTTCTGCGACAGCGCTAAGGGGGAAAACGAGGAAAGTCCCAAGAGCGAGCCGGAAATAAATTTGTATAAAAAAAACCATAACCTAATCTCTGAAGAAATTATTGCTTATACCTATACCAGGATCTAAGCCTAAGCTGGTCTATTATGCATTGTTTTATTTCCAAAACCAACATATACCAACCATCACTGGTAAAACCTAGCATGTACTGAATTCTAATGGTAAAAGCCCGATAAAATCGTTTCTTTTTTACATATTCTTACATTTACCGACTCGTCTTGGTAAACCCTAAGATTTACTGGTAAAACCTAAGATTTACCAATGTTCGGGCTTTTACAGTAACATATACATATATTCTGCCGAAAAACATATTTATTTCCAAGTAGTCAGGTAAATATTTATTATTGTTAAACAAAAGACTTCAAAATACACAATTTCCTTTACTTGGACGCCATTTTTCCAGTTATTTTGTTTTAAAACCAAACTACTGAGTAATTATTTTGGGATTATTCTGAAAGTATTTCCTTTCAAAACAAAATTGAATCTGTTTATAAATGATGGAGTTATGACACAAACAAAACGAACATAGAAGAAATTGTACAACCAAATTGAGAAACTCTTTTTTTGAAGTCGGTTAAAAGTAGTGGTAGAACCATGGTCATTTTTTTTCATTGCAAGGTTTTACAACCGAAGAGTATCGCTATATAGGTAGTTAATATTAATATATCTATATGTTCTCCATAGTCAAAAACAAGTTCCCAATTCAACTAATCTTTTTAAACGTAACACGAATCCAACGAACTGAAAAACAAAAGAAAATTCAAATAAAGAATTCAATCGCAATCGAATCAAAAATCTATCGGCCGTGAGTTGGAGCGAGACACCAGTACATGATGTCATTGAAATGTGAAAGAGACAGGTGCAGCGTTAATCCTATTGGCTTATACTACGCGACGTTTGCCTGGATTGGTCGTCTTGCTTTATTGAACTGTCACTGTGGACCGCGGTTTAGGGGGTATAAGGTTTATTGGGGGACAAACGGGGGATGGAAAAGGGTGGAAAAGGAGGCCAGGGTGGTGGGGTTGGGTGGAAAGCCGTTTCACAGAGCGGAGTTTGGCAATTGACTTGTGGGTAGTTTTTGGGGTTCCTTTGGCAGTGTGATGCGAATTTCAATGGATTTTCTTGGTTAGATTTATTTTTTTGTTATGATTTTTATTCTGAGATCCTAGTAGAGAGTACTAAAAATCAATTCATAATTGGCGGAGTAATCACAAAACATACAAAACAAAAACATACGAATTGAGAATTGTGAATAATACCTATGTATCGTACTTACGTACCTATATTACGTATACGGCTTAATACGTAATCTAATGCGTAAACTTTATCTTTTACAAATTGTTCCATTACAATATATAGCCATACGTAGTTCACTTTTTATAACAAGTACATACCTATCTATGTTAGAAGAAAAACAAAATACCCGACTACATAAGAGGGTTTCCGTCTTGACATGCTGTTGATTGTGATTTTCTGATTCTGATTGTATGTTTTTGTGAGAAACTATGCGCCAAACTACTATTTAAATTACTTAAATAAACATTCTTTACAACAGTTTTTGTAAAATCACTTATTTATTACGAAAAAAGTTCGCTGGAGGTTACGAAAAACCGCATTTAATTTTTTTTTAAGAGTTTTGTTATTATTATTACAAAAACATATAGCTGACACTCAGGGAGTGAAGATGAATCTAACGACACCTTCAAATCGGTCAATCTGTTTAGGCTGTAGGAGGTAATATAGAAATATAGATAGATACATACCTTCATACAAACATACACTCGAAAAACATAACTCTCCTTGCTCAAAAAAGACCAGTTGTCGCGCGGTGCTGGCGTCCAACCATCATCGTAACGCTTTTCTGCTAAGTACTTGGATGAGGTCGTCTGTCCGTAGGTCGTCTTCCTAAGCTGCTTCCTAAGTTTAGTTATACGAAGTAATTTTAGCGATTGTTACTTATTAAAATGAAACAAATTGTATTGGATTTATCGCGTATATTTTACATAATTTAATGACCTGACGTTTCAAACACTTGCAGCGTCCGTGGTCACAGGTGGCGCTGCAAAGCGTTCGAAAATCACTTATTTATTATGAAAAATCATTTCAAGTTCATTTCAAAGAGGTAATTTTATCATCTTTTCGAAATCTTAATTTGTTAGTAGGTAAGTAACTTTTCTGAGTAGATATCTCAATTAGCATTGTTGGACACATTGCCATTGCTTTGACATCTGAGTACCTAAATCTGAACACAAAAGGCCTTACCGAAAAACGTTACTTAACTTTAACCATCGTCTTAAATTCTCTGTCTTCTTTCCGCAAGTGTCATTATGTGTAAGCGAGAAATTGACAAAATATGTTAAGCATTGCTTAAAATTAAGTAACATTTTTGGTAAGGCAGAAAGGGGATAAGCAAATTAAAATATTTGAAATCACAAAATTCAAAAATCGAAGTAAAAATGTAGGTATGAGAATTTCGCTGTTTTTTTTTATTTAGTTATTTTAAGAATAAGTTTAGTGGTGCCTTATGAATTTTTAATGATGTGCGTTTATTTAGCGGCTATTCAATTCTATTGTTCAATTTTTATTGTAACTAAGTATAAGCTCCATTTTCGAACAAACTATTTCTTACTTCAGTCAAAGTTACAGAACAAGTTATTTGTCTGAAATAGAACATCGTTTCAAGCAAAAGCTAATTAACTAAACTAAGATAAGACCAAGATTTTTCGCTTCTCTACTTAAGGAGTTTTCACCAGAGATCTATTTTATTTTTACATCTCAACTATACGGTTTTCACAATAGACAGTCGTTGCAATAGACATATTATATTTTTTTCTTCCCCGTCATTCCTGTTCTCTTATTGGCTACCCAAAAACGCGGGAAACTGTTGACTTTTCCTCTATGACAGCAATTTTCGCGGTAACGCGTAGTGCCCCGCCCTTGCCATCGCGGTTCTTATTGGCCGATATCAAATGTCATTCTGTGATTGTTGGCTCCTGATTCGGGCACTCCCTACGAAATAACAAAGTTATTGGTGCAGTCGAAGTGTGAGCTAGCGTTATATGTCTCTAAGCAAAGTTACCAAGGTTGCATGAAAAAGTTTGGTTACTTCGTTTTATCAACTGTATAACATAAACTTGTGGCGTTCTATTTGTGTATGCCTACTTACGAATACAATTTCTTGATGCATACTGCAAGTGTAGGTATAAGCTGAGTAAATACTATGATTTACTAAGTAAATAAATAATGTGGTCAATTCTGAAGCCACCACTAAACTTATTAAATTTTTTAAACTCACTGATATCGAAACAGGAACAAAATGTTTATGGAAGTTTAGTTTTTGGAATTTAGCTTAACATTTTAATTATTTCTGGCGCTTTTAGAATAATAAAGCTCTTAATACTTATGCTTTATCATTCAGGTACATTTTACGAATAGATCTAAATAATTTTTGATAGTTTTAGTTAAAATCGACCAAATTGACAAAACTTCAGATTTTTTCACTTAAACACCCCTTTCAGTATGGTTTGTCATAAATTTCATCCATCAAGTACATAGGTGAAAAAAGAACATCCAGATTCGTAACTTTTTAAAACGAAATGGATTATTGAAATATCGATTCGGGTATTTCTTTTAAAAAAAATCTACTTAATCACAGCTAACGAATAAGCATATCGAGAAAAATATAAGTACATAAAACATTCCAATATGTTTAGTTTTCTGTTCAATCAGGTGATCGAATTGGAAATATTTTTTTTTTCAAATTTTTGGTTAGTTGATTGAATATATTGACATTGACATCGTATTCAAATACGTTCAAGTTTTTGTAAAACCAGTTTTAAGTACGTATTATACAGTCAAATTGAAAATCTGCTGTTTTTAAACTGGTGAGAAATGATAATGATATCTTCCTTTTGAAATATACATTGACTATTATTTATATTACCATTCATTTAATAAAATTAAAATCATACTTAGAACATAATATGTTATATGTATAACTATTATTTAATTCCTAATAAAAAAAAATTAAAGCATCCCATCGTATCCACAGAACCAAACCCTCACCAGTAATTGGGAAAGCGAAATAACCGTTCAATTTCGAGCTTAAAATCTACGACGTCATTATTGTAAATGGCGGGCCGACGTACGAACCTAAAGCCACAAATTAAAGCTTAAAACGGGCGCTTAACAGCTGACCCAATATCGAACTCTCCCCCTTCACGTCAGACGGTAAAACGTAAAAGCAACGGGGCGGCGCCAGGGGCTTCGCCCCGCCTTCACACAAGCTCACGTCACGGCTCACGCCAACCGCCGTCGCGTCAAAAGTTCCCGGGCCGTGGCGGAACGCGCGCGCGTGCATCGCCCACCCGTCAAAAACATATAATCGTCACTGTCAAAGTATGGTGCTTTCTAGTTTTTTTTGTATTAATATTTTTTTTAATGGACACATCTATCTTTAAATAGTGAGGAGTATGGAGGTCTTTACCCAGCAGTGAGATGAAACAAGCTCTAAGTAACACTTAATAAGTAATTTAATGTTTTTGGTTGTGCTTATTTAGGTCGAAATAAAAAATATACAATTTTATAATAAGATGCAAAGAACAACACAAATCTTGTCTTATTGTTCTCTACATTTGTATGTGTCAAAGATGATATGTTATGTAAGAATTTATCTTAATAATTAATTATATTCTTTAATTCACTCAGCTGTACAAACACAGCGGATTCTAAAAATAGTTAATTTTGTTAGTAGGTACTTTTTATACTACAAAAGTTATACAACATTTAAAATTAATAAACCAGATTTATTATCTTTTAAATTTAAATTTTAGTTTTTCTATAAAAACATTTTAGTAGTTATGACTGATTACTGTCACGTGAAAAAGTGTGTTTGATCAATTATTAATAAAAAAATGGAAGTCGCACAAACGCCTCTGCAATTAACGCATGAACACCAAGAAGGCAGAATTGCAGGTAAGATTTACTTTAAATCAACTTTGAATTGAATTTTTACAAATAAATAAATAAATAATCGTGGAAATTTCATACAATACAATCCAACTAAAACTAAACAAAGCTTGTACTATGGGAACTAGATTGCTGACTTTTTTTTTATTGTTGTAAATAAATACATATATTGACGTATACCTGTAGTATAAATGAACGAATATGAATATAAAATACATAGGAACACCCGCAGACACACGACAAAACATCCATGCTCATCACACAAATGTATGTCCTGGGTGGGGATCGAACTCACGACCTCCTGCTTAGCAAGCAGACATACTACCAACCTCTATATAAGTATATACCCCAAGTGTATGTATACCTAGCGTGTCAAAACGAGCGTGTAAAGTACGATAAAAAATCGCAGTTGACGACCAAGATTTATTTAATTTCAGATGATATATACTTCCGATACTTGATATATACTTCCGATACTTAATATATACTTCGATATTTCGTCAACTAGTTACTAGCGTACAAGCGCGCGGATGCATTGGGTTGAATAGATTTCGCGCAGATGGAACATTCCATCATAAAATCGTTCATTCATCAGGTTTTCATATAAATGAAGACGCATGCTCCATCTACTGTCTGTGATAACAACTGAGCTACGAGGCCAGAATAATTACAGTTTAAAAAAACTGAAACAAGTGTTTTCAAAATACGCAATTTCGTTTACTTAAATGTCATTTTCCAGTTATTTTGTTGTAAAAACCAAAGTACTTAACCGATTTTGATAAAATTTATATGGTCCCACTTCTGAACTATTACCCACTAAACAAAAACGAATCGTCAAAATCAAGTCATAATTGGCGGAGTTATCGCGTAAAAAAAAATATTTAACAAAATAACTGAAAAAAGTGTCATCCAAGTAGACAAATTGCGTATTTTGAAGTCGGTTTTTCAGTTTTTTAAGTATAATTATTTTATTTACATATTCATCGTATCTTTACGACCGAAATAATAAAAAATACATTATGAATAAATTATTTTTAGTAAGTAGTTTGACAAATACATTTAAATACTTATACGTTATACATAATTATGTGTTTGTATATTGGCCACATTTAGACTTTTTTATATATTACAATATTATAGAATTTTTAGGCGTCTTCTATGTTAGTTTAATTAATGATGTGTTGATTAATTTTCAACCAATTAAAAAAAAGAGTCACCGCCCATATTTCATCCAGACAGGAGTTGGTACTTCTCCCGTGTCCGCATTTCAATGTTTCGATGTTTCAGTGCCTAGTTAGGTATGTGATTTTATTCAGAAAAAAAACGAAATCGGATAAAGTTTGGAGATAGAAAACCGTTTTCTCCTGTTTTATGAATAAATCCGGCAAAGTGCGAGTTTCATTCGCACACCGAGGCTTTCGTACTCCTATGCATAACACAATATATGAACATGAACACTGACACCAAGACTAATTACTCAATATATTATAATAGCCTGTAATGCAATGCGTTCAATACAATATAAGTAAAAGTTACTGACCTAATTTCTTTATCCAAAGAAATTTTAACACTTTTTTTACTCTATTTTAAATTTATGTACATAAATGTACATTCTCTTTGAGTTTATGTCACACGACACTAACTGTCATCGAAATGTTCACTTGTCATTTTTCGTTTCTTTTTAGGGTTCCGTACCTCAATAGGAAAAAACGGAACCCTTATAGGATCACTTTGTTGTCCGTCTGTCCGTCTGTCCGTCCGTCGGGTGTCAAGACCTTTATCTCGGGAACGCGTGAAGGTATCGAGTTGAAATTAAATGCTGAAAAAAATGCTTAGGAATTAAATTACGCAGATCCATAGTATCTTGCTGCAGAAAGAAAAATAAAGATTCTAAGTTTTCGTAAAAAAATGTTACAGCCGAATATATCGTAAAAAACGCACATTTCGACACTCACAAGGGAATCAAAACCTATGGGGTACTTCCCGTTGACCTAGAACGATGAAATTTGGCAAGAACCATTGTGTTAGAGTACACATATAGGAAAAAATCCGAAAACTGGACATTTTTAATTTAATCACAAAAAAATAGTGTCTTTATGCAAGAAATGAAGGTCCAAATTTTAAAGTGAATTAACCGTATCATGTGGGATATCATATGGAAGACCTTCTGTAGCATAAGCTAAAACAGGTTTTTAAATATTTTTACGATGTATATTTTTCGTTTTTTAAAGGAAAATATAAAAATTTATGATTTCCCCCTTTTATCTACTTGTATGGAACCCTCGGTGGGCGAGTCTGACTCGCACTTGTCAGGTTTTTTTGTGGAATCAACAAGGTTTTATCTCGCACAATAATTTCCCGTTTCCCTATCTCGTTCTTGGCCATTTTATAGTATTTTTAGATTTACATCAAAATAAACGCTACAATTTTGCCAATTTTGAGGCTTGTATATATTATCATTCAAAAGATGTGTAGGAAGACAGACCGACATACAAACAGATATACACCGTAGTCGCATTATTAGTACGGAAGCCTAAAAATATATAAATAATATACTGGCGAAAATTGTGATCCTATTGACTAGGTTTTTTTTTTTTCGATAAAAGAAATTAATGAGATTTTTACAAATTTGGCTCGCCTTCTATCTGTCTAATGTGTTCTAAGGTTATCGCGATTACTACTAAGATACGCGATTATGATATATTTCGCGATTATTATGCGTACATAGACTCCCATCTCCAGACAATTTTATTCTTCTACTTTCAAACAGACCCATTAAATGTGGGAGTGAAAAGTCCGATTCAGGTGAAGTTAAAAATGGAACCAGTTTTTGTAAATTACTGTGAACGTAGGGAACATTAATTTGTTAGGTATATACATAATTTTTTACGCGATTTTATTTTTCATTAATTTTTTATTTTTGAGACAGCGCGCTGTAATCGCATTAAGTCTTGATTTTTTTTAAACTTCAGAATAGTGAACAAAATTATATAGGCCAAAAAACAAATAATAAATGTATATGTGTGTGTTTGTATACAATGACTACCAAAACATATACATGTATTGGTAGTCATTGTCAAACCTTATTACATTTATTTCAAATACGAAAACTTGTTTGTTTGTTTTTCTGTTTTATGATTTTCGTTCGCATACTAACCAAGTTTGACAATTACTCGAAATCGAACTAACTGCAAAGTCCATTTTGCTAAGGAATTCCTCTCATATAGTTTTTTTTTAAGAACTTTAATACATTCTTGCTATTAAAATAACATATATCATATTTGAAGCGAACACAATCTCTGAACTGACTCTAAATTACTATACATAATTTGCTGCCAGTTCATATTAAATGTCAGTGGCCTACACTAAGTACAGTTATATTCTCTTTGGCTTACGAAGTAGGTATAGTAAATATTTTACTTTAATAGCAACATTTATAAACTCGACTAATGGCAAATGTGGAAGCATGATGCCAAAACCAAGAAAAAAAAAAAAAAAAAATTTTACTTTTTTTTTCATAGGTACGCATTAGTATTCAAGCCCACACAGCCAGTAACTCGGGGGGTCTATTTGACTGATTTTCAGCCGCTCCATGATTTGCCACTTTACCCGGTCACTGTGTGCTCTGAATTTAAAGTAGCCAATCGCGAGTCGAGTTGGCTCTTTGAAATTTCATTCTCGTATCTCGTAATGCGTTCGTTATTTGAATATCGGGTTTTTATTACCTCTGTGTTCGTTATTTCGTTTATTTGATCGAATATGAAATGTAATAAAACGCTTCTGTAATAAAAGGGGTTGATGATGTACTCGGAGTGAATCTAATAAAGTATCGAGGTCAGCGTGGAACGCTGTTGGGTTGGCGATATTTTTAAAATATACTAAAATAAAATACCTAATTATACTAAGTTGAATTCATCATTAGCCGCGTATTAACTGAGCAAATAGACTTATGAGGCTGCCTTGGATATTTGCCGCGCGAGACAAACTCCGTCTGAGGTTGAGTAGAGGTACGAGTAGAGTAGGGTGGCTCCGCTGTCTCTATCGCACATGACACCTTTTTAGATAAAAAAATATTGAATTTGTTTTTGATAACTATTCGTATTTAAACCTAAAGTTCTGGCTTCCCCAGAACTTTAGGTATTTTACGCTACCTCAGCCCGCACTTCTTGAGCACGGTGTTTTCATGTACGTAGCACAGAAATAAGTCGGACGCAGCCGCGCCGCGCGCCGCGGTACTGCTACTCGCAAGCAAAATTATTTTAAAATAAATTACTATAAAATAATGCACTAAACGTATCAAAAATATATAGGTACTAGTAGAACGCTAAAAAAATGTAATAGCTACATAACGTGGTAACTTTGGTGTTGGTTAAAAAATAAATACTTAAAATGGCATATTTTTTCAAAAAATAAAGTTATCGAGACTTTTTTCAGCAATCGTGTTTTTGTACTAGGACAACTTAGCCACCAACATTTTACATACTAATAATTTGAGCTTGAACTAATAGTACAAGTATTTTATGTAATTTTTTAAAAAGCTGTTTTTTGGTGCTTTTGCGGGTAAGAGTGGCCTTCCGCCGCTGTCTCGCTCGGTGCGGTACCTTTTTTTACATATGTATACAAAATTATTGAAATTACTTTTGATAAATATTGTTTTTTTAGCTTCAAATGAACAATTGTATTGTATTCTATTACAATGTAAATGTTGACAACAGTTGTTATTTTTATTATTTTGACTGAAATAAAACGTCATAATTTCTAACGTTTGGTTATTACGGTCAAAATAGCACATATAAAAGTCCTCATGAAACGAAAACTGTCTCATCAAAAGTAATTCCATGGTTTCTTATCTAAATAATTAAAGTTTAAAAATGAAACTGAAAACTGACTTCAAAATGAATTAATTAATTCAATTTTATTTTAAAAACCATGCTACTGAACCGATTTTGATGAAATTTCTATGGGACCAATCTGAAATCCTTTCAATCAAACCGGTCAAACCGGTCGGTTAAAATCAAATTAAAACCGGTTTATAATAACGGCGTTGTTTTTTTTTGTTTTTTTTTATAAAATAGGATAAGCAAAAAGGCTGACGGCTCGTCTGATGGTAAGCGATAACCGTCGCCTATGGACAACTGCAACATCACTGGCATTACTGTTGCTTTGCTAACCCGGAAAGCAACAGCATGCATGCATGCATGCTGTTGCATGTTTGTTGTGAGGAAACAAACATGAAAATACAGCGAACTGATCTCCTTTTTGAAGTCGTTAAAAATGGATTTTAACAGACCGACAGACGGACAACGAAGTGATCCTGTAAGGGTTCCGTTTTTCCTTCTGAGTTACGAAACTCTAAAAAATCAGTTTTTGTTGTTGTATCTCCATTTATGCTAAGAGTTTGTTCGGATAGAGAATTAATCTGGCAATGGGAGCGCTACTTTATTATCCTTATTTATTTATTTAGTTCAATCGAAACGTTAGAACTAATTTTTTACCAATATAGTTCTCTATCCAAAACATATTAAAGTCTCGCACGCGCTCGTGTTTTGCGCCTTATACCAAGAACCTGTCCTGTCACACGCCTCCAAAACTCTAGACGAATAAAAGCAAAGAGAGGACATAAAAGGAAATTTTATAAGACACATAAAAACTTCGCCCGGGAAATTGGAAGTCAGTGGGGGGAGGGGGGCGGGTAAATCCGGGTATCAAGATAAATCAATGTTTGTTTGCGTCGGAGGACGGCACTTACTGCGGACAGGGAAACTGTAGAGTAGGGTGTTGCCTGTTTGTGTAACGTTTTCAAACAGATAATCGATACGCTCAGTTTTCGTTGTAAGTTTTAATAAGTTAGATATCTTCTAGATCGACGAGCTCCATCTTCGGCCACACCATCACGTTGGTGGTCAATCGTAGATATATCTTGCATAAAAAAAGCACTCATGATAATATAAAATATTAGAAGGACAAGCTCAGCAAGTACCTGTGGCAAGTACCTTGTTTTGGCTCACGAGATGCCATCTCTTGCGAGAATGCGAGACGACTTGTATCGGTCTCATAGTGAAGAGCCTCAATCAGCATCTCAAGAGACTCTCGCTTGATGGTTGGAGCAAGGGATATAATTATAATAAGAAACAATGCATTCATATATATTTTATCTACTCTGTAATCCATGACACGTAGTTATCTAGTTTGAAGACAGTTTCTTTTATCTAATATTAGCTTAACCCTGTCTTGTATATTTTGCTAGTCACTATCATGACTTTCAGCCTTGCTACTTGACCTTGAATTCGTAAAAAAAAGAAACAAGAGATTACATTTATTTACTTTACTCAAAAAAAAATCGGGTAACTCCGTTTTACGTCGCAATTTTAAACTCCTAAAATAAGTTCAAATTCATTTATTTAATTAAAGTATTCACAAAAGTTCAGATACATATTAAGCTATGAATATGGAATAAATCTTCTTTTTTAATAACTGTTATGAAACAGTGAAAGAACATTCTTCTTTCGTAGCGGTATTTAGTTATGAAAATGAACCAAAAGACAAAAACGTGTAGTTCGCAAAGAGAGCTAAAGTAGAATTGAGGGCGCTGATGTTCTTATTTTATCATTTTGTTCGACTAGCAACACAATCGAGACGTCAGTTCCCATTTTATGCTACGATAGTACTCTTACAACTGACTCTAACTTGATTCGCATCTCTATCGCACCTCTGTCCAGGGTCGCGCCGGGGAAACTTTGTCGCTTGCCGTTTTATTTGCTTTTCTTTTGACGCGGCAAGCCCTTGAGCCTGCCTGATTAATTTCACCCTCCTCTCCCCAAATCCGCGCTTAAACGCCTTACTTCGGGGAGAAAAGGTTCTTTGTTAGGACGAGGCTAGTGTTGCTATTGGCTAACCACCATGAGTCCGAAACTATTACGAAAATATTTACTGTGGTTCTGTAATGTTCTTAGTTACGCAATATTTTTACCCTACTCATATTTTTTAAATAATACCATGGAACAGCGCCATGATTTATATTCCGAAACCGAAACGCTTTTATCGTGAGTTCTGAATAGGGAATAAACTTTTTGAGTGGCTCTTCGGTGAAAGAAATTATCTAGGTATCATTAATTTAAGTGAATCTGATTGCTCGTGCGCAATTACACCCTGGTGAGTTGGCGGTCAGGCACAAGCCTTAAAAACGACAACCTAAAACATCACACTTTATTTAGTTCTCGCTCTTAACCCCCAATCATTTAATCTAAATATCGACAAAGCCAATAAAATAACCATTGAAAATCTCACCCTTTCACTATAATAGATTTCCTTTCCCTAACTTAGCTAGGGTACACACCCCAATCATGTCAACATTTTATAACTCACAAATATTAACTCTAATGCCTTGATTTTAAAATATATTTTTGATTGTTAGTTTTATGGAAATATCATAAGTGTATCATAGTACATTTTTATCTGTATTTTGTTGCAGTCAAGGTTGATTATTCTTTGTACGTTTTGCAGGTTCTTAATGTATCAAATCAATTAAGTTATTGCTGGAGACGATCAACTTGAGTAAGTATTTAAGTGATTGTATTCGGTTTTGGTTAAAATTAAATAATTGACAACAAAAAACATGATTATATTATTTTGGTTTACGTTTACATTTTATATGTAAAAATCGTGTTTAGATGAATGTTGTGAATAAACTGTTTTTTATTTATTTACTTATTTAAATACTTACTTTTACTTAGTACGAGTATGTAAATACTTACAGCTACGCCAGTTCGTGCCAGTAATTATATAAATTATATAAATTATACAAAACAATATTGATTTATTTATGCGCTATAGTTACAACATTAGATAATCATCATCATCATGTCAGCCATAATATTATCACAGCTCTTACAAAAATAAAAATAAAACCGGTCAAGAGCGAGTCAGACTCACTCACCGAGGGTTCCGTACAAACTAGTAGATATAAGGGGGAAATTATATATTTTTTTATATTTTCTGTCACAAATCGAAAAATATACATAGCAAAAATATTATACGGTTTTAGTTTGTGCTAATTAAGCTCTGTAAGGAATACGCATTTATAATCTTTTACAGCGATTTTACGCATACTTACTCACAAAAATGTATACCTACTCTACAGCGTACTAAGCGTAACGAAATCGTAAGTTACACTGCAAAACTGCTTTTATGCAGTCGAGTATTATGTTTTTTTTTTATTATAAATACCATGCCTGTCATCTCCTGTCGTCTCCACTCTCCATCTTTAATTATTGATATACAAAACTATTGTGAATATTGTTATTGTACACAATGTTGATGGACTTAAATAAATAAATACTTGTTCATCAGGGAGCTCTAGCCAGTACATTCCAGTTCCATAATCGATCGATCGATCGACGATGAAACTCCATGCCGTAATAATATTACATAGTCACCTGATTTACACCATCCAACATTTTAGCTCAATAGGAAACTGGGAGCTCAATAGGAACTGGAGTGGGTCAAATTTAACTTATAAGATTTGCTAAATAAAAGCTAATAAAAAGCGACAACATGTTAGGGGTAGGTACCAGGTAACTAGCATAATTAGGATATTACAATATAATAATTAACACAACAAAGAATCGAATAACGAGTTCAATTCGATAAACTGTTAACTCGATTCGCTACAACAGAGTCACAATAGGATGGCAGTGCGACTGACGCGCTGCCCTCAAATTATCTCTTGCAGATACAACAATGTGCTAGACATGGTAAATAGATAATAATCTTCTGGTAACCTTTATACATACATACAATCTAAATACATTTGTTTGAAACTTACAATATTTCTTTCTTACAATTATTTGTCCGTATCCGTCACATAATTGCCTGATTCCGTATTGATTCTATAAGCTTATTAGCCGTCAGTTTCATTTGCCCGAACTAAGTTAGATTAGGTTTGTTAGTCTAGAATTAGGTTAGGCTTTTGTAATATTATATCCAGAAACCTTCTTATTACAAAGATTCAGTTATCGCAGACGAGTTGTCGAATGGCGTTCTCCTCTTCAAGCCTCTTTCAAACAAAAAATATCATGGTCAAACTTACAACTCTTTTTGAGTCTGTGATTAAAAATAGACAATATAACAAGTCAACTCAACTAAAATAAACCGCCAAACAGTTCTACGTTTACCGAACTCTACCACCCCCCGCTGACTTCCGAAGCTCTGCTCCTGACAGCTAATGTAAGTAAATAAATAAACACTGTACTCTGCCCATTGTTCAACTATTACCTCTAATACGAAGTGACGAATCACTCTTGTACGCTTTATCGGCGGAAAATTATAATGGGGTGGGAATTCGTTTATTGTTTTTTGAAGTGAAAACTTCTTTAGCGTCGTTGTGCATTTTTTGGGTGGGTAAAAAATGTCAAACTCGCGCCAGATCGTCAGATTAAAATTCGTAAGACGGACGGATTATTTTAGCCAGAAACCTATTCTAACCTTCTGCATTTAAAGTTCATTATTTTATGTACAAGTTTGTCCTTCTAGCATGACGTCATTATTTTAGTCAGAAACCTACCTATTCTAACCTTCTGCATTTAAAGTTCATTATTGTATGTACAAGTTTGTCCTTCTAGCATGACATCATTATTTTAGTCAGAAACCTATTCCAACGTTCTGTATTTAAAGTTCATTATTGTATGTACAAGTTTGTCCTTCTAGCATGACGTCATTTCGTTGCACCGAATGTTTATTTTCGACACATGCACGTAAGACTCGTTAGGACTCGCTCAATAGGTTAGAGCACCGATATAAATTTCAATTTGTCAATCGGAGGGCGGAGGTTCAAATCCTTCACGAGTCAGTCTTTTTGCTATTTTATTTTTTAGTTTTCACTTCTGCCGGCACTCCCGGAGTGCAACCCTTTGTTTTTTTATTCAGTAATTGGAGCCGAGCATTACATGTAAAAGGCTCTATGATAATTCACCAAAATAATTCTTAAATTGTAAACAAACACATCCTTTTTACCGACTTCAAAAAGAATTAAGGAGGTTAACAATTCGGCTTTATTTTTTTATGTTTTTTACCCCATAACTCCGTCATTTGTTGTTGTCATGTAAATATTTAATCTACAGCCTGTATAAATAAAATACCTATAGACTTCAAAATACGCAATTTTGTTTTAAAAACCAAATTACTGAACCAATTTTGATGACATTTCTATTGCACCAACTAGGAACACGATGCAGGGGGTTCAAGTGGAAGCTTATAGTATATCCTTTCAAACAAAACTATTTTTTTTTTTAATCGGTTTAAATAAATAATGGAGTTATGCGATAACAAACAAACATACAGTCGAATTGAGAACCTCAACCTTTTTTTCTGTTTAAACATATGAAAGTAAGACGGATATGTAAAATTATTTTATTAATTTGCTGAATATTTTCTCAATGCTTTTATAAATACCGTCATTCTGTGAAATGTGTCTGCGTCCCAAGCCCAACAAAAGTTTAACCTCTCCATTTCAAAAGTTCGCGTGTATAACCGTTACATTTTCCCATCAGATACCCATAGTCGCACTCCATGGAGCCCACAGACCGTCCGAGGCTCCTTTAATCCGGGCTCATGTGCGCCCTACCCTCTGAGGGCAATCAGATTATTGATTTCGTATTGGGTGATTTTGAAACGCTACTGCACCGGGAAGTAGGAGAGAAATGAAGAAAAGTGTGGGAGAATGGAGTACATACAGACCAGCAAAAAATTATATTTTAGTAGAAGGTGCAGTTCATTTTGTATTATTGGTATTTAGTCCAGTAAAAATAAGATTTGTAACTTAAAAAGACAATTATGAAAAATATGTTGGTGTTCTGTTTTGAAATATATTTAAAATATGTTTTTTCCTATTAGGAGTTATTTAATCTAATTGATTACAAAAACGTTCATTTAAACTATTATAAATAATACTAAAAGTAATAAATAAATAATAAATATTTTTAAATAAAAACTACGGGTCACTCACGTATGTTTTTAAAAATGAGTGAAAACCACGTTAATTTCCATAGTAAAATTAAATAATAAATAATTGAAAAGCTGAGTAATTGGAGATTATTTAAAATACCCAAGGCAACAAAGCTAAGATATTTCAAACAATCTCTAGATTCAGGCAAAGTGTCAAAAATGCTGGCCGCATTTCCTCTCTGAATGGCAATGCTTACTTTTTGTCCAAATTAAAGGCCAGTATTTTGGGCATACAAAAAAAAGGGCATTTTCCTATTATAATTCCAAAGTATCTCCAAATCGCATAAAATGCGATCTGCTCCATACAAACGGATTTATTTTTGCTATACTATTTGCTTTAGGAAATTTTTTAGGATTTTTTTTAGGACGAATTTTTTAGGAGGATATTAGAGGAAAATACATAAATACAAAGTTAAAATTATAACCCATCTTTTGTAGGATTTTGTAGGTATCATAGGATAAAAAGAGACAAAATACCCGATTACAAATGGGAATGAAAGTGATAGATTTTTCAGCATACAAATAAGGCCGCTGTTAGCGACTGTCCGGCTAGCATCGAACGTCGATCGACTAGACTCGACAACACTGTTGTCGATGAAAACAGTTGTCAAGTGTAGTCGATCGACGTTCTGTTAGATCGAAACAGTTACTGCTTGCGTGATAGCTGCTTAAAGACCGCATTTGTTTCAGATGAAAGCATCTCCCCGCTGCGATGGTCACCCCCTACCTCCGCGGCGCTGGTGGCGGCTGCGCTGGCGCCCCCAGCGCTCCGCCCCTGGTTGCCCGAGCCGCCGGTCAAGAAGCCGCAGCACCTGGGTAAGACAGGTTGGCATCCGACCAATCAGTAAGCATTATTACTTTAGGAAGTTTATGATCCATATCAAACTAAATTCTTAAAAAACTGGTAATAATAAAATATTTTATACAGCGGGTCAGGGGCCGTACCACAAGCGTTCAAGCAGTCTTATTTCAATATTAGATACTTTGACTTTTGTCTCGTTCTTTCTACAGAAGAGAGAGCAAGACAAAGGTCAAAATAATATTGAAATATGGTTGCTATTACGAATGTGGTAACCCCCCAGAACGACGAAAGACGGAACAGAAAAAGTGTTCTTCCAAATAATGAGAAAGTTTTGGTATGGTATAAGCGACCTTTCATAAATATCTTAGATCTAAGTTTGACTTTAACTCGTTTGATGGTAGTTCGAATCACATTAAGTTCGTAATTTAAAATTTAGAGAAGTTATTAGTAAGTAGATAGTAGTAGCTTTATTAGTAAGTATGTATGGTAAGTTTCAAGTTCAAATGCCCGTGTCAAGAACACTTAATAAGGAACCTGCAAACCTTGCATAATTTTAGATATAAGTTAAAACGGTTTATCTTTGACCATCAAATAAGCGAGGAGTTTTTAGTTGTGGACACCAGCGCAATATAAATATATTATTTACATATACCGAATATTTTTTATTTTTTTTTTGTATTATGCTGTCGCCAAACCTAATTACTAAATTAGTGTTTTGTTACTCTCAATGTTTTTAATTTATTCGCCTTTCTGTATATATTTATATTAGCCTTCTTACTTGTGTTATAGTTAGTAAGTAGTATTTTTTTTAATAATTATATTTTGTGCGCTAAGCGTGGGTGACGTTACCATCAGTTCCAGCGGAAGACCAGCGCCGGCTGTTTGTAGCCAGCAGTATGCTGAGCTGGAACCGATTTGTGGCGGACACAGTTTTTTTTTAATTATTATTTTTGTTATATTTTATGTATTTTTGGTGTTGTATAGGTACTAACATTGTGTTCACTTACACAGGCCTAGTGTGTGTGGTGTGTGGTGACACCAGCTCGGGGAAGCACTACGGCATCCTCGCTTGCAACGGCTGCAGTGGCTTCTTCAAGAGGTCCGTCAGGAGGAAGCTTATTTACAGGTAAGATGACATTTCTTCTTATACATAAACAGTCTTATCGATAAACGTTACATAACTTTGATCATTATCTCAAATTCTCTGTATACTTTCCGCAAGCATGTATTTCTCAATGAAAACGAAAGATAACTCTCACAATGTCAAAATTAGGTTACCAACGACATTTGGAAAATGTTTACATGCAAAGGACAATGACCGTTGAGAATTGACGACACGATCTACTCATCTGCAATCAAAACCAAACATAGGATACAGTCAAAACCTCCATTCTTCTATGATAATATTACTTTCACTGCTACAAAACGAAAATTGTCCAAAAAAATTAATACAAAGTATATAATGCGGCTCAAAAGCGTAAATTTATATTAAAAGTTTCATTATTTAACAGTGGATTAAAGTTGGCATAAAATTAGATCATATCAATATTGTAAATGCATGTTTACACAATTGTATGGAGTTTGTATTAGCTCTGTATGAATCGTTGTGTGTAATAAGTGAAAACTCCGTTTCGTCACACGCTTGTGTGATATACATTTTATGAAATTATGTCAAGCTGCTATTTGGATTGCCTCACCGTTTAACATATGGTTTTTGAGAAGTTTGAATTTACCAATACTTTACTTACATATATTAGAACTTCTGTGTATATACATAGGTAAAGAATTATTGTGGCCAAGTATAAGTTTAGAAAATTTAAACCGATTTTGAATCAACATCTTTAAAAAAACTAGATCAAAATCGGTCCATCCGTTTGAGAGCTACGATGCCACAGATACAAAGATGTAAAAATACACACGTCAAACTTATTACACCCCTCTATTTGGGTCGGAGATTAACCCCCGAAATATAAATTATGGTGAAAAAATATAGAGGAAAGTCTCAATCAACATCCCGAGAGGCTAGAACTGTAGCTAGGTTGTTGGGTCAAGGGTCAGATACAAAAGGCAGTCATCCTGGATACGACACGCATTGTTAGGAGGCTCCTCAATCTGTAGTCCTTACCGCCGGCAGCTTGAGCCCTGCAATCGTTTAAAATATACAAATTCATATGAAAACATGCAAATGCATATAATTCGTTCTCTAATGATGAAGATCATAACTCCATATTTTTCCATTCCATGTTCAACATTTAGTAATCTCTACAAATAATTTCATTTACATTATAAAGCACCAGATTCACTTGTTACAAAAAGCGCAAATTAAATTCACATCGCATTTAAATGCCCTACGATTGGGACGGGACAGGCAGGTGGGATTCTCATGAGAGGAGCGACTAGCGGGTAGAAAATTATATTTTTTGAAAACTATTTTTACAGGGCTGATAAGACGCCCAACTAATGCCTATTAAAATATTATGCCTATATATTATGAGAGACACGTTGACACAAAAAAAAACAAAAGACGAATAAAACGGACTGCAGCTGGCAGCTTAACAAAAAAGTTAAAGTACTCGTAGCATAAATGATGACACAGTTCAACTACATATAAATAAGGGACCTAATTTTTTGAGCTGTTATTTAAATATTCGAGGTGTTATTATGATCAGTTCAAAAACATATTGAGCAGTTATTTAATTTAATGGCGGTTGATTAATTATTGCGACAGTAAAACATGGACAGTAATAAAAAATCTATTAGTTGGTTATTTTATCATACAATGTCAATTCTAAAAATAATTGAGCTTAAAAATGATTGAGATTTAAAAATGATGGAAAGTTATCTATGTATATAGGTATAAGCAATAATTTCTTCAGAGATTAGGTTATGTTTTTTTTTAATACAAATTTATAGATAATAATTTTTACCGCCCATTTAATTATTTTCCTGCTCAATTATATATTCACTGATTCATTTCATAATTTTTTATTACTCATTTTTGTTTACTTTACTGCTTAGTTTTAACTGCTGAACTAGTAGTTATTAAACATGTTGTTATAAATCAGTGCCTATAAATAATAACAAAAAATATTTATTTCAAAATCGCCCCGCTCTCTTCACGTAATACAACCACACCGTATCTACGGCCACAGATGCGAGCAAAAATTAGAAATATGCTCTGTTCGGGTGGGATTAACTGGGTTCAAGAGGCACCCATTGTCATTTCTGGTAGACTCTGGACAGATGAGGCTGGCCTGGATTAGGGGGAGTCTACTGTGATGCCTTACTAAATGCAGTTTTGATTTTTGTTTGTTTTGGAATAATTTTAGGAAAAGATTTGTTATTAAGAGTGGTCCCCTTGGAAAACAAGCTGTGTTTAAATTTAAAAAAAATGCGGGATGCGCCTAGTATGCATAGATATATTTGACTAGCCTTGTGGCTCAGTTGGTAGTATTTCGTATGGCATCACTGGTAACACACACTGGTGGTAAACAATATAAAGTGGTATGAATGAAAAATCCAGGTCATTGAATATCGTCCAACAATCATAATTCAATATGTCGAACATTATTTCGTAATTTCTTTTGTTCTCGCAGCTTTCCAGAGAAAGTTGTTAAACAGCAGGCAGGTCACAACTGTGACACCTACCTGTGTAAATGTGTATATGTGTGTGTGTGTAACTGTCTACTGTACTTACCTGTATTTGATCGGAAGTGTAACAGCTATATAAATATTACTTGAATGAATTATTCTTTTGAACACTGACTCAGGGTACTGACGAATCGTTTGTTTTCGTATGCATCATGATTTCTCAACTGATTTCAAAAAAAAGGATGAGGTTCTTAATTCGGTTATATATTTTGACCAAATCCAAAAAGGAGGAGCTTCATCACACTCAGTCGAGTAGTTTGCTTTACAAAACAAAATTGCGCATTTTGAAGTCGGTTGTTTCAGTTTTTTACCGACTAAAAAAGGAAATTAGCCAGATTATTTTATTGTGGCAATGCTGCCAGCATTTTGGCCACTTTTTCCACTACCAGTGGACTTTTTGAATATTTTTTTATCACATTTGTTTTCAGTATATATTTTTAAAATTGTTTTTTTTTTGTTGTCTAAGAGTGTAGATAGTAGAGGTATAGTCATAGTACTTGTGCGAGCGTGTGCGTGTAATTTTTAGGGTTCCGTACCCAAAGGGTAAAAACGGGACTCTATTACTGAGACTCGTCCGTCCATCCGTTCATCTGTCACCAGGCTGTATCTCATGAACCATGATAGTTAGACAGTTGAAATTTTCACAGATGATGTATTTCTGTTGCCGCTATTACAACAAATACTAAAAACAGCATAAAACAAATATTTAAGGGGGCTCCCATACAACAAAACGTGTTTTTTGCCGTTTTTTATAGATAATGGAACGGAACCCTTCGTGCGCGAGTCCGACTCGCACTTGGTTGGTTTTATTATTTATCACGCTCAAACGGATGAATTCTTTTAAATAAAATTTGTTATAGAGGTAGCTTATACACTAGAATAAAAAAATAAATTAGAGTGTGAACTATCCTTATTCAAATTTTCATTTTTATAGCACTAAGAAATAAGTACTGACATGTGCTAAATATCTATGAAAGTGCACTTAAAGTAGATACAGGGTAGTACATAAAAAAAATAGGGTAGATGTACACCGATAGCATTAGAAACTGTTTAACATTTGGCCCAAATCCCTCTTGTTGGGCCACCGTTTCAATTAATTGTGCACTCGCCCTAATGCTATTAATATTGTGAATGCACCCTTATGATAGATGGTCAAGTGTGACATGTGTATGCTTCTTTATGTTTGGCAAATTGATTTTATGGTGTCTATTGTATCGTTGAATTTGGTTTGGTGAAACTTCTTCTATTCCTTCTAGAATATTCTAGATGAGCATGCTCCATCCAAATTATAACTGTGTTAAAAAATGACTTTAAAAAACCGGCCAAGTGCGAGTCGTACTCGCGCACGAAGGGTTCCGTACCATTATCTATAAAAACGGCAAAATAATCATGTCTGTTGTATGGAAGCCCCCCTTAAATATTAATTTTATTTTAATTTAATTATTTATTTTTAAAGTGAATAACATAATTCAATATTATGTGAATATTTCAAGCATCTAGCTGTTGCCGTTATCAATATGGAGCAAAAACGAGCAAAAAAACACGTTTTGTTGTATGGGAGCCCCCTTAAATATTTGTTTTATTCTGTTTTTAGTATTTGTTGTAATAGCAGCAACAAAAATACATCATCTGTGAAAATTTCAACTGTCTAACTATCACGGTTCATGAGATACACAGCCTGGTGACAGACGGATGGACAGACATTCATTTGAGCATTCATGCTCACCATCGAAGACTCCTTGCGGCGGCTGTGTGTGGCGGGTCGCCCTCTTCCCTAACATATGGTTGAGGAGGGCGATGGCTGGCACATGCGTCATACTCGTGATCAGGTGCTGCTTGTGGGTCAATGGTTTGCTCATGGTATACACACAATATAGTATTAAGTTAGGTAAGTTAAAAACAAAGGTCACGGACCGCAGTGTCTGTGGAGCTAAAAATTAAATAATAAAAAAACACATACCACTGCGCATCCACTGCGTATGGTCCGACACGCACTTGGCCGGTTATTGATAATAATTTCAATTTAATACCCCCACGCGTTTCTGAGAAAAACTTTTTATAGACAGATAAACAGCAATAACAGCTATAACAATACAACTAGACAACTATAAGAGTTTCGCTTGTGTCTTTGAGGTACGGGACCCTAAATCTATTAACTTACCACAGTATCAAAAGAAACTAACCGATATATTACTACACCCCTTTCTACCCCCAAATATCTCGGCCCTTGCAACACAAAATGTCATCATTCTGTAATCCTATTACACGGATTACCGGTAATGAAATATATCTTTAATCTGTATTATATTATTAGGGAGCATTTATCAGAAATATGCCGATTGTAGTAGTTCTCTTTTGCAAAGCCCGCCTAAGGAACTATATTTACGGGCATATATACATGAAAATAAAAATTTTTTAAAATGCGCATTTTTGTAAACCAAACTACTGAACCTATTTCGATATTATGTTTCTTCTTTTTGAAAGTTGGTTAAAAATACAACTGAATTGATATCCTTCTTCTTTTAAATCGGATAAAAAGAATTCAATCTGTGTTTGTTTCAAAGTAAGTTTTTAGCCCCTTTTTTAAACTATCACGGTCATTCATTAAAATACTATTATTATTAACGGGATATTTACCGTGATTCGCGTTAATTTATATCATCCACCTGCATTTTTCAGTCGCTCGTGAACATGGTGCATGTGACTGTGCCGAAATATCGGGAGCTCAAAATTAACGCGAATCACTGTAAATATCCCGTTAATAATAATAGTGTTTAGCCCCTTGTTATCATTGATTAGGGATATTAGGGAATTGAGATATAAATTTATTTATTCAGATAGGAGAAATATTTAAAAATGTTTTAATCAGATATCACTTCTACTCACGACGGAGTAGTGAAAAAACATTTATTTATTTATTTATTAATCAAATTAGTACCGCATAAGTCTACGAATTACACTAATGATAAATAAACATGCACCATTCACTCTTTTACTAAACTTGTTTAGTAAAAAAGTGAATGCTACGCGAGTCCAATAACAATAGTCATAATCAGAGTGCACAAAAGAAATTAAATGTCATAAATGAGATATTGGATGTTAAAATAATTGTTAATGTTGTTATGTTATGTGTTATTAACATAAGTATATTTTCCTACTCCTCGCTCAAATTAAAAAGTATCAAAGAAAACCCTTCTTTTTAATATTTCTCCTAACAAAATAAACAAATTAGTTTCTCACTTTTCTAATATCCCGACTCAATGATTTTATATGTTTAAAAATGTTGTGATGCGCGAGAGAGATAGCTGCACGAGTTGAGCGAATCCTTAATATTGTTTTGATTCTCAGATGCCAGGCTGGGACAGGACGCTGCGTCGTCGACAAGGCCCATCGGAACCAGTGCCAAGCATGCAGACTGAAAAAATGTCTCGCTATGGGCATGAACAAAGATGGTAAGTTATAAAATAATAATGTATAGGACAACTCAGTCATTTCGTATTTTAAATAGACAAACATTTATTGTGACAAAAATTTACTAATAAAGCAAACAAACAAACAAACAAACACTAATTTATTAACATTTAAGTGTTAGAAATTAGAGAAAATTAGAGATTATTTTTTAAGGACAAGTGCAAAGATATTAGCCCAGGTCGATGCAGCTTTAGGATAATCTAAATGCTCAAATCGACTGCTGGTTGGCAACGTACCCAGCATACTGTGATCATGCATTACATTGATCAGATGCAGAGATATTTTTTATGTGTTGAGCTCCAAACTCCCTCGGACTTAAAGTCTCTATGGGTATAGAGACTTTAAGTCCGAGGGAGTTTGGAGTCTGGTGGGTACCAGCTCAAAAACATGTCTGATCGCCTAATCAACGCGACACATGGCCAAAAAGGCTATTATCGCTTTAAATATTAATTTTAGGGTTCCGTAGTAACTACGAGGAATCATTATAAATTCGCCATTATTATTATTCATTATTATTCGTCTGTCTGTCTGTATCCAACCAACTTCAACAACTTCAAATCCAACTTTTTCTCAGAGACTATTGTTAGAGACTATTACTCGTATATCTATTAGCTATTGCTAAACAAAATTTCGTTTACATATTTGTAAACGAAATTTTGACAAGTAGATATCTTCAGTAAACCGCTACAAAATTCTATAGAAAATTATAAAAAAAAAATAGGTATGGCAATCAACTCAAGTTATACATGTCAAGATGGGATGATTTTTTTCGACGATATGTGAGAGATTTTTTGTCTACAAATTCCCACGTTAAGTCAGCAATCCTCTCCCACAATAAAATCCAATAATAAACACATCAAAACACGTCACATACCATACGAGCCGACAAATCTGCAATATTTGGCCTGTCTCACGAACAACGAGCCAATTAGACATAATCTAATCGAACAGACAGCCCTACCCCTCTTAATAAAGGCATTGATCGGGGAAATATCAACTTTATTGCTAACATAATAGAGTCTGCAGAAAAAATTCCGTTCCCGGCGCGTCACAGTACGCGTTGTTGTCCAATCCAATGTGAAGTTAGAAAAAAAACTCGACAAAAAAAAGAAAGATAACATCAGACCCCTTCGATATGCTTTAAACAATGTTCGATATAGTCATGAAATCATAAGCACACCAGCTGACTGAACGTTACCTCTTAAGCACACCAGCTGACTGAACGTTACCTCATAAGCACACCAGCTGACTGAACGTTACCTCATAAGCACACCAGCTGACTGAACGTTACCTCATAAGCACACCAGCTGACTGAACGTTACCTCATAAGCACACCAGCTGACTGAACGTTACCTCATAAAATACATGTATTTGAAAAATCCTCACAAAATAAAAATGTTAGTTATTTGGAATCTCCAATACATTTTCTAATATCAGAAATGAAGAGATACGTAGACGTACAAAAGTCACCGATATAGCAAGTTGAAGTGGCAGTGGGCAGGGCACATAGCACGTAGAACTGATGGCCGATGGGGCCGAAAGGTTCTCGAGTGGAGACCACGCACCGGCAAGCGCAGCGTAGGAAGACAAGGCACGAGATGGACAGATGACCTCAAACAAGTGGTAGGCAGACTAGGAAGACGCTGGATACAGGCCGCTTCCAACCGGTCTTTTTGGAAATCCATGGGGGAGGCCTATGTCAAGCAGTGGACTTCTTGTGGCTGAGATGATGATGATGAAACAATTATTTATTAAAGTCTCTTAATCTTCATTTTATTTGTATTCAAGCTCAGCCTAGTACGGAAATCATCATTAATTCAATATGGATATTTTTACTTTTAGAAATAAATATTTTTTAGGGTTCCGTACCCAAAGGGTAAAAACGGGACCCTATTACTAAGACTTCGCTGTCTGTCTGTCTGTCCGTCCGTCCGTCTGTCACCAGGCTGTATCTCATGAACCGTGATAGTTAGACAGTTGAAATTTTCACAGATGATGTATTTCTGTTGCCGCTATAACAACAAATACTAAAAAACAGAATAAAATAAATATATAAGAGGGCTCCCATACAACAAACGTGATTTTTTTGCCGTTACAAAAAATCACGTTTGTTGTATGGGACGTAATGGTACGGAACCCTTCGTGCACGAGTCCAACTCGCACTTGGCCGTTTTTTTTTGTTTGTTTTTTCATTTTTGATCCAAAATTGCAAATAACAATACATGATAATAAATATGTGTATATGACAATAACAATGTGATTTTCGTGAGATTTTATAATATTACAATCAAATACACAACAAAATGCAATAAATTTTAAATCACATAATTATTTCAATGTTCATAGTTCTTAATATAGTTTAATTCAATTTAATTTATCCGAAATATGTAAATAAATATGAAGATAAAATTATTTCAATTATTGATTATTACAAAATTCACAAAAATCTCAACACGTCACACATTAATTTAGACAATATAAACCCAAAAAAATGTCCTCTCATTTGAACAGTTGCGTAAGCGCATCATTACAAGACAGCCACATTAACCAATCCTTCCATACGATTATATCGTCTAACAATGCAAAAAATATTCAAAAAGCTTAAACATCCAAAAACGGGTTGTGTTCCCTCTGACACACGCCGTGGCACGTGCCATCGGCTGCCTCGTATACAAATGATGGCTTACAAAGTACAAGAGTTTACACTCTCATTTTATTGGTTAAGTCGCGCATAAGTTTGTTAGCTTAGTGGTATGATGGGTTGGAAGTGTGCGAGTTTAAGCGGTGTGACGAAACAAAGAAGTGTTTGGTGGAAATCAGTGACTCAAAGCGCAAGGCTATCTTTCTCGCGCCGTACAGCATTTTTACCCGACTGCGTAAGAAGGAGGGTTATGTTTTTAAACATAATATAAAACAAAACTTCAAATTCAATCAAAGGATTTTCGATTAAGAAGGTTTTTCCCCCAAAAAGTTTACTGACGGGAAAAAAATAAAAAAATCGGTCTAAAAGTTATGAAATCCTGGTTAAACATAAAGGAAAAGAAAGCACAGATTTTTTGCAACATGTATTGTTACGTTTTTGCACACAACTTTTACTAAAAACGTTTTAATATACCGTGAAAGCCACTTGTCGTGGAAACCGACACCGCACAAGGTCGCTTTAAAAATTAAAAAAACCTGACAAGTGCGAGTCGGACTCGCCCACCGAGGGTCCCGGAAATCCTACGAAACCGATAACTAAGTTGATAAAACCTTGGGGCGAAGCTACTCATTAGATATAGATATAGGGAGATATTTTTTTTATCATTTTTCGCCAAATGCCGAAAATTACACACAGAAAAATAAATAAAAACCGGTTTTAGCTTGTGCTAATGAAATTTTTTCATATAATACCTCATATGCTATGGTTAACTCACTAGTTAGGTTTACCAATTATACAACTTTAGTTTTTTTTTTAAATGCCATAATTTTTTTGTGTGACCCCTCACACAATATGTGGATATATGTAGGGGCGAGGAATGCAAGTAAGAAGTCAAGAAGAATGTAAGCAGTTTTGCGCCCGAGTTGCACCAGGCACTTACTCGCCGCGCACAACGCATTTAATTTGTAGACCGAACGGACACGCAATAAAGTAAGTGTATTCGTGATTTGTGTTTGAACCGAACAACACTCCGTAAGAACTCCTTTAACATCAAGCATAACTAACGGAGTTAGCCTAAGGAAACCGATCATCTTACCTCAGTAAATGGTGACTCGGTAGAAGGCATCCCCCGGTACACTTTAAAATTGGGACCCTATTTTTTGTGATTAATTTAAAAGTGTACAGTTTTCAGGTTTTTTCCTATATGTGTACTATAAGACAAAGCTTCTTGCCACATTTCATAGTTCTAAATCAACGAGAAGTACCCTATAGGTTTGGCTTCCCTTGTTAGTGTCAAAATTTGTGTTTTTTTGTAACATACGCTGTTGTAACTTTTTTATGATAATTGAGAAGTTTGATTTTTTGTCACAACTGCAAGGGACAATTGATTTGCGTATATGGTTTTAATTTCAACTCGGTACCTCCACCTCCACGCGTTCCCGTGAAAGAAGGTCTTGACGGACAGAACAGACAGAACAAAATTATCCTATAGCATTCCAAATCCATCCGCCAGTCTATACCATCCGCCAGTCAGTACTTGCATTGCTTATAGTTGCATTGCAAGTATAAGCAATGCAACTACTCGAAAAACATAACCTTCGTTGCGTGTTCGGTTTCTTGTAAAAAGGCGTGCGTTTATATAATATGTATGTTGTAGCACTTGCGGCACAGCGTAGGGAGTTGTTTCGTAACGTGACGTAGCCTCGTAGCCATAAACAGAAAATACATAAAATAGTACGAATCCGTAGCGCAATCAAAATCAGATTTTTCATCAGATTTTTTAAGGCGTGCAGGTGTCTTTCGCAAGTCAAAACAGTTTGAGTACCTATATAAAATAACTGAGTATATAATATTATATCTAGTTCTCAGTCTGAACTTTTTGATGAGGATTTCCAAAATATACTGGTTTTAGAAACAGAGTTTTTTCTTCTTCAAAATGATATCTAATTAAAACGTTATTTATATATTTCCCCTATCTAAATAAACAAAATCATTTCTCACCTTTATAATATTCTCTCTCAATAGTAGTTGATATTTTTGTTGATGTTGGAGCGCTCAGTCTTAAGTTCCAGAGTGCGTAATATTTCTGATAAAAGTATCAACGGGATGTAGAGTCAGTCCTCAAAAACGTCCGAATTCAATGAGATCTAATTAGACTTAGTTAAAATAATTTAGATTTTCAAAATAATTCGAAGCGGCAAAATAGACCGTCTCTAGACTTCTCAATCTAAATTAGGCTTAAGCGCGGCGACGTAGAGTCTTTGTATCAAAATCTTTAAGGTCGTCATTGGTGGTGTATGGGTATCGGTCAACCCAGGACACTATATTCGTGAATTTTGTTTTAGACTTTATGTTACATCCACGTGATGGACAGTCATTGTTTAATTGCATGAAGCAAGAAATAAGCGACACTGTTCTTACAAGTCAACGGACTGTTGTTGCAAAGAAAAAACAGACATTTTCATTATCACCGTCACCATCTTTCATCATCTTATGTGAATCCATGAGGCAGAACCAGTGGATTTATAATCCAGTAGTCACCTTCAAAATTATAATATTCCCACATTTCAACCACAACCCAAAATGCCCTTAAGCTGAATCTAATAAGGCCACACCCCCGACATAATGAACGTTGAGATACCACGAACACATAATTAAGCAAAAACTACAAAGCGGCGACCCCGCGGCGCTCACACTTTACATTCAAATGAGCACCCCTGGGTGATTAAAATGTTTAGCTCGCACGCGTTCTGTTGGAATTAGTGCTTATGCTGGCTAGCCAAATTTGTTTGCATGTTGCACCTCTGTATCAGTTTATTGATTGATCGAGCGAAGCACAAAATGAGAGCGAAAAAGCTAAAATGAGAAATTTTTTCTCAATTCGTTCTCAATTCGTCGGAATCTTATTTAAATTATTTATCTTTTATGTATGTTCCCCGATTACTCGAAAGCACCTGGGCCGATTTGAAAAGTTATTGTTTTGTTGAAGAGTATACTTCCCAGATAGTTCCATAGAAATATTATCAAAACCGGTTTAGTATTTTGGTTTTTATAACAAAATAACTGAAAAAATATGTCATCCAAGTAAACGAATTGCGTAATTGTCGTTTTTTTTAGTTTTTAAAATGATTACTTGTTATGTGTGAGTTGGTAATGGTATAGTAGACATCGGCTTTCACATGCCATTTATTGTGTATTTATTGAACTATTTAACTATGAAGGGTAGTTAGATTACCTTTTTATTGCTAGTTCAGCAACGAACTGCCTTATCGCTCAAAGTGATTTCTCCCAGAAATCCAATGCAGTGAAGTATGGTGAGGCTAAATGAAAGCTTTTTTATATAGAATAGTTCTACTTTTCACCACCGGCACGTTTGATGGCTTTCCATCAATCGATGCTGCGGCCGAAAATGAAGCACGTAGTCTTAGAAGATACTTTTTCAGTCTAGACTTGAAGACACCCGGGGGCTTTTAGGAAACAAGGACGGTGGCAAGACATTCCATATCCTTACATATTCTACGTTACAAAAGTTCTTTCACAAGATATATGTATATACACCTATCAAATAAGTATTATTTTTCATTGTCACTTAAAAAACAATCGAACTGATGCTGAATCGAATGCAGATGTTATAGTAGTAAAATACATACCTACTTACTTGTTAATATCACGAATTAACTCGGGGCAGGTACTTAAAATATACACAAATTAATTTCATGAATTTTATTAACGTAAACGGATTCTTTATTGCCTCTTACTTAGATTAGCTCAGTCACACTTAAACAAATATAGAAACAAATTACATGACAATAAAAGCAACTCAAACAAAACTCAATCAAAAGACATAACCAAACTCAACAACATCCATTCCCAAAATTACCATTACGTACTCTTCGCACAATGAAACGTTGATCCAATTTGGCACGAAAGGAAAGTGTCAAAAAGATTGTAGCGGAGGAAGTAATGAGGGCTCAGACCCGCGCCCTGCGGCACGCCAGACGCTTTAAGCTTTGTATTATTCCGCTATATTCTGCTGCCGGGTGCCCTTTTGTTAAAGGAAAAGTGTAATTTCGTTACACTTTGAGATGTCGCTGTGACAATTTAATTATTCTCGGGTAGGGGTTAGGTTCACCTTGTCAAAAGCCTCTGCGAGTTCGAGTGGATTAATTAGGGAATTCTCGAGCTTTGTCGCGGTGCTTGTGAGGTTTGTTAATGAGTGTACTGACAACGTTGACTCAGAGACAAGCTAAACTATATCTCTTAAATAATATTTTTAACAAATTTAAAACATGGTTTAAATTTTTGTATTAATTCATTCAAGGGCAGTGTGTAAAAAATTATATCATTGACTTTTTTTGTAAAACAGAGTTGTGAATTGAAGTTGTGGTGAATTTTGGTTGCCTGTCACGAGTAAGTGTTTCCAAAAAGTAGGTACTTACCTGAGTGTGGTAATATCGTTTTAAAATTGGTATCTAAAATTACTTTACATTATTTTACGCATTGGCAACGCAAAGAAGAAAACTCCCAGAAAACTCTGAAGATTGTTTGTCTGCCACCATCATTAGATAGATGAAAATAATAGATGTCACACTGAAATCAACACGTAGGAATGCTAGCAACATAAAGTTGGTGTAATTTCTTCATACTACCTTTAATGAAAGTCCACTAATTGCATAAAATATCATAGAAATGGTATCACCAAAGAAATTAAAATAATAAGCATGCTATCTCTCTTGCGCATCACAACATTTTTAAGCATATAAAATCACTGGTTAATAATATTAGAAAAGTGAGAAATGTATTTATTTATATAAAAAATATTTAAAAAAGATTTTTCTTCATATCTTTTAAATTGGCTAAGCAATAGGCAAATATATGACTTTTCACTACTCCGTACTTACTCGTACTTATACTAGCTATAAGTGATATAGGAATGAAACTTTTTTTAAATATTTTTCCTTTCTAAACAAACAAATTCATTTCTCACTTTTCTAATATACCAGTGATTTTATACTTATGTTTAAAATGTTGTGGTGCGCGAGAGAGACAGCCGCATTAAAATTCTATGGATATCACATATGTATTTGGACTAACAAAATATTGACTTAAATAAAATATAATATCGACAAAAATGTAGTAGAAGACAGAAAATCTTAAATGCTAAAATTAAATATAAAAAATGTAATATGTAAAATTAAATGCTAACCCCACTGATTCCTGCGTATAATCCGTCGACGCATTTCTCCGTACAATTTGTAAGCCTAGATTTAGGAGGTAATGATGCGAGAAAAATTGATGTAATTATATAGTTTCGTAAGCATGAAAGCATGCTTATGTAAAGTATGCTAATTCTCTTGTATTTGATTTAATTATTTTAAAGTTATTATTATGGAGACTTGCATCCAGAACTAAACAGAACAACAAATTTATTTATTTATTTAAAAAAAAACTTTCAAATAATTTTATAAATAAATAATAATAAAATGAATAATTTATACTATAAGACAAGGTTTAAGAAACTATATAAAGTAATAAAGGGCAATTAAATAAGTAATATCTTATTTGTGGCATACTTCAGCGGCTTGCATCCAGCGTCTTCTTGCCACTTGCCACTTGCATGAGGTCATCTGCCCATCTCGTGGCTGGTCTGCCTAAGCTGCGCTTGCCGGTGCGTGGTATCCACTCGGTAACTTTTTGGGGCTCATCGGCTATCAGTTCTATGCGCACTGCCACTCTATTCTCTCTATCTATTTCTCTATATCTCGCAATTGTAAGAGAATAATAATTTAAAATGCACTTTTCTATACTATAATTTTAATAGTTTAAAAAACTGAAACCAATAAGTAGTTCTAAAAATCAAAAGTCAATTGACTGCAAAATACGCAATTTCGTTCACTATTTTCCAGTTATTTTATTTGAAAACCATACTACTGATTCAGTTTTGATAAAATTTCTATGGAACCAATCTGAAAGCATGTTTCCAAATCTTCACATACATATTTCCACACATTTCTCATGGAAATCCTAAAAATCCGTACTCAACGATTAGATACGTTCTTAATTTGTACTGCTCGGGAATGGAATTCTTTGCCACTTTCCCTGTTTCCTGAGAGCTACAATCTTGGTATTTATGAGTGATTAGATATCTTCTAGATCGATGAGCTCCATCCTCGTCCACACCGTCGCTTACCATCACGAGAGTTGTCAGTTAGTTGTAGATCTATTTGACAGCTGACAACTGTCAAAAATCAATCATTGTATGTTTTATTCTATTTAATCTACTCTATTATTATGATATTGAAGGCTTCTGCGTATGATTGTACGTAATCCTACATTGCGTACCCTAACACTTAACTGTTTATACCGGAGTTAAATCTACGGTAACTGGCACTGATTAATGCGATTTTAATCTCCATCTAAAACCCTTAAGCCAACCCTGTATTAATCGCCGTCCCAACCCACAAAGTCACAAGTCCATTTCATCCAACAACCTAATATAAACTTTAATTCGCAAGGAATTAAAGTTGGAATCCCTTCGTCAATTTTGTACAAAGTATGGATTTGCAACATGTCTAACTTTTAAGTCTGTGAACTCGAATTCAAAAGGCTTGGTCGTATTTCGATTGTTGAAACGCGAATCTTATTTGATTTTGAACCTTATTCAGAACCAATTAAAATTGAAAATATATTTGTCTTTTAGCTGAGATCAATAACCATTAAGCCCGAATCATTTCGACAGAAGTCGCGTGCGAGAGAGAGGAATATATACATTTTATTATAAGAACGAAAGAGATAACTGTAGGTTTCTGATGTTCGTCATAAATTAATTGGTTTAGGGTTGTTTAGGGTTTAGGTTGTCAGGCAGATGGGTCCAGCACCTGATCTACAGTTCTGTTTTCAAATTATGATTCTCTTATATTATTAGTCCGTTATAATATTATAATCGATGAAACAGAACCTTTTTAACCGACATCAAAAAGGGGTAGATTCTCAATTCGGTTGTATTTCTTTGGTGCTTACCAACAATGTTACTCAAATTTGAGCAATGCGCATATTTTGTCAACTTCTTGCAGACACATAATCATAATTGCAGAAAGAAGATGGAGAATTTGAAACGTTGATTAACGCTAAGTTACGTTTTTCGATAATGTTGTAGTTAAAAAAAATGATGTTATCCAAGTAAATTAAATTGCGTAAGTATTTTGATATTGGTTGTTTCAGTTTTTTAAACTAATAGAATACATACTTATCTAAGTAAAAACTATTTATAAAAGTTTTCTATTTTCGTCTAAAATAGAACATCCACTAATAGCAGCAGTGAACAAGAATGCTTGCGTTCACTGATTAGCAGTTTCTTTGGTTTTAAGTGCTTTAACACGCGTCAGAAGAATTTCTTTTTTTTTCGACTTCAAAAAAGGAAGAGGTTCTCAATTCGGTTGTTTTACATAATTTATTATATTTTTTATGTTGTATATTTGTTTAGTTTGGTTTTTAAAACAAAATTACGCATTTTGAAGTCCTAAACAATAATAATAGCTTAAAAACCTCTAACAATACAGTTTTTAAGCTATTATTTATGATTTATATTTATTGTTTAGGATTGTAACCACAGACATACGTATTTACACAAAAACATGCACTCCTTTTACAGTTGAATAACATATGAAATTTAAAAAATATACAAATCTACACAAAAGTAAAACAATTCTATTCAAGTAAACAAAAGCCTCTCCAATCCCATTCCGCGGTACCGAAGCAAAAATCACCGACAAACCTCTACCTTTCTCACTCTCACCTCGTCCAAACTATCGCAGCCGTCTCACTCTCACACCGGAAATGAGACCTCAAAGATGGCTGCGGTTAGTGGGAGGGGCCATTTGATTTATACACGGGAAGGGAAGGGGGATAGTTTCTGTATGGATTTTCAGTTAAAGATACAGAGCTTTGGAACTGTCAGGTCAATTTTAGTTTAGGGGTGTGGAAAGAAGGGAGATTGGGAATGAAATCATTTGTGACGTTACTTTAGGAACTATGATTGAATGGGAAAACATTTTCAAACTAGTCACGTCACGCGGTTTCTCCCGTTACCCTAGTCATCACACTCTAGTCCTAAGTTCCTAGCGAAAGTAACACTGTCTATTTGTTTGTTACATTTTCACAATCAAACGGTTAAGCTGATCGTTATGAAATTCGGTACATAATTGACTATAAGCCTGGAGACGAACATAGGTTATACAAATACATATACATATATCGTCATCATCATCAATTTTCATCACTACGCAGGTGAAAACGCGGGCACAGCTAGTCTTGTATAATGAACGAAATTAAATTTCGTAATGCGTGACTGCTCAGTCTCGTTCAATGTCCACAAAATAAAGTGCTCACGCGCTTAAAAAAGTTTTCACTTCAAAAAAAAAAAAACTGATTTTATCTGACAACTGAATCCTATTTTTATAGGTATACCTACAGCCAGTAGGTATATCTTACAAAGAAGTCGCTTGTTAGTGTCACTATCAATCATAATACGTCTGCCAGTGTCTATAGGCATTAAAGGGAGTTCGATCGATGTATTTATATAAAGTACTATATGTGGCCGAAGTAATGACAAAAATGTAAAAGTTACTTTCGCTTTATCATATTCTAAATCAGTACCGGGGCGTCTGACCACCACTCAGATTTTTTATGACTGAAAATACGAGCAAACCCGGGTTCACTAAAAATTAAACCTAGCAAGATCGATTTATCGTCCCCTAATCTACCCACAAACCAAATTTCATTAAAATCGCTGGAGCCGTTTCCGAGATTCAGATTATATATACAAGAATTGCTAATTTAAAGATATTAGATTATATAACTGTATGTGTTCACAAAAGAGTATATGTAATGTGGAATTGTGGCATTGTCACTAGCTGTCCTTACTTCATTGGTTGTTTGTTCTTCAAAACAGCAATCATCAAGCCAGGTCAGAAACCTTTCGGCGGCTTAGTAACTCTGACACGCTGGCCACTCAGTCTATATGAACTTAATATTATTATTTTTTTCAATCGAAAAGTACTAATACTTCCTATATTTTGCCGCGATATTTTTTTATGCAGACTCTATTTCCTTTTTTTTTTTTTCCTACAGTAAAATCTTTTTTTGGTTTAGACGGTGTTGTGTTAAATCTCCACCAATATGTATTTATTTATTTTATCGTGCTCTTACTATTATAATTGCTAAATGTTTAACACGTTTCCTCTGCGCGCGCGATACTATCTGGGTGTCTTTAAGAAAATTATTTTCACGCGTTCTTTTACCAGCAAATTACGCGTTTTTCATACATCAGGAAAAAAACCATCTTCTACCCCTAAATATTATCCAATTACTATCATTCTTCATTAATATGGTTGGAACCATAATAGCTATGCTTTAACGATTTGGTTTAGGCCAAAGGGGTAGAAAACTGTTCTACCCCTTTGGCCTAAACCAAATCGTTAAAGCATAAAAGGTAGAACAGTTATCTCCTATTTGTATGGAAGGTGAGCACGCTCCATCGTAGACCGAACGTCAACAAGTCTATCATCATTGAACTTATTCATAGGAAGCCTTACCTTCATCTTCATTAGACGAACGGCCGCTCACTATCCGCCGACTGACTCTGACTCTGAGACACGAATCGGAAACTCAAATTGTATGAGCAGTGAACTGCTCACTCAATGACTCTGTAAACGAATCGCTGCAAGCTGCGTACAATACGTGCTGTATGGACACTTCGTTCAAAACATAATGATGTGGTGAACTGGTTGGACAATAGACAGCTGTTCACTGTTCATCTAGTGGGGACGCAGCCTAACTGTTATAGTTCACTTTGGTTCACTGTTCATAAAAAGCTCAAAGTGAGCCTGAACAAGTATAAGTATAAAAAACTCAAAAATCCCCGATAAAAAACAGCTGAATTGATGAAATATTGCTATGAACACTCTCGACGAAATTATTTTTCAAAGAAAAAAAATTAGATCATAATCGGTCCATCCGTTTGAGAGCTTTGATGCCAGACACACAGATACACACTTCAAACTTATAACAGCCCTCTTTTTAGGTCTGGTTTAAGAAACCCTTCAAACCATCTGAGTTACAGAAGTTACACTAGAATCAATTAGTATTAATAAATTAATTTGATCAATTGAAACATACGAACATAAACACATATACATTATACACACGCGCGCCCTTTTTCTTTACCTTATTTCTTAGAAAATCGCGCAAAAACTCCAACATCAAGTATAAAAAAATATCATCAGCCATAAGCAATAAAAATAAAATAAAAACATCCTCTCAAACGTGGCAATAAAACTGACATAAAAATGTCACATGCCGCCTTCACCCCCCTAAGGAGGCGGAGGGTAAGGGGTGGCAGAGGGTAAAAGGTTTCTATTTGATTTTATTGCTTCCCCCTCCATCTTTTACAGCTGAACTCGGAAGATCTCCGGATTCGATTTAGTTTAGATTTACTGCAAGTTTATTGTGTGTTTTTGTACCTATGATTGGGTTCGACACCTAGCAAATATAATAAACTAGCTGTACCCTGTGGGTTCAGATGCGTAGTGATGAAGAATGATGGTGATGGTGAACGGTGCTGATGATAAATATAGCCAATGTCTGTCTCCGGGTTCTCAGCAATCTTCGGGTCATTTAATCGTGAAAAGGTAACAAAATTAATGTTAGCAGAGACTCTGAGCATAGCCCTCTTCATAGCTCGTTGAGTAATCTTGAGCTTCCAGCTTCCTTATAAGGCCCATAGTGAGTGAACACGTTTCAGTACCGTATCTCTTCATTGATGACGATATCCAGGTCCCATATAGGCAGCATCTGGAAAAATAAACTACATTAGAACATTCATACATTTAATACATGCAATCACGCCTATTTTTCCTTACAGGGTAGGCAGAGTATCAAAGACGGGGCTGCCACATTTGACTACGGTTATAGGATTAGATGGAAAGGTAAAATGTAATGTTGGCTTGCAGTGACAGGGGGTCAGCCTATCGCCTACATGAACGCCAATTTCTCTCAAGTCCCTTAACTGACTTTTACAGTATGCTCAGGAAGAGAAACAGCTGGTACATTCTATGTTTTTCTTTTTCTCCCAGTCTAGCATGGAAGACCACATTATAAGCCCAAAACAATATAATCGTAGGATAGATAGAGATATAACTGACCAGCCTGGTCTGTTGCAGCGGTCCAGAACGAGAGGCAGCCGAGGAACACAGCTACTATCAGACCGGAAACTCTCAGGGACATGGACCAGGAGCGGGCCTTGCGAGAGGCAGCGGTGGCTGTCGGAGTGTTTGGGTAAGACTCTGCCAGAATGTCACTGGTAGTTCTACAAACATTAGACCTCGCTGGCACAAAATTCTTGCAACAATACATGTTGCTTAAAATCTGTGTTCGCGATGTCTACCATCCCAAAGTAAAAAAAAAAAAAAAAAAAAAAAACATCATATGAAGACCAGCCACAATGTACACAAATTACTTCATGCAAGTGGCAAGAAGACGCTGGATGCAAGCCGCTTCCAAACAGTCTTTTTTAGAAATCCATGGAGGAGAACAGCTATGGCCAGCAGTGGACTTCTTATCGCTGAGTTGATGATTATGATGATTCTATATTCTCGTTCAGGATTGAATACTGAATGTTTCTGCCAGATATTATCAAAATACGAACTGGCCTCGTTGCCAACTCCACTTTTTAGAATTAACTAATGTTCTGAGATATATCGCTGAGCTGTACAGAGTTATCAACAATTCGTAAAGCGTTCAAGTCACGCATGGTTTCACAAACCGCCTAGCTCGCACATAATTGTCAAAGTGTCATAAAAACTCGCGTTATACACACGGTTACGCTACAGAAGGAATAATCTGACTCTGCCTTCCCATTCGGAAACTTCGCCACGCACAGATTATGAAAGAAGAAAAGTATAAGTACTGATAACATAGCAGCAAATAAGCAGTGAAACTAACTGGCATATTCGTTCGAATTCGCGTTCGTATTAGCGGGTTAGTGGGGAAAAGGGACTTTTTTGCTTTCATTTGCTTCCACTGATAGGGAGTCAGCCCAACAGTATTAAATTAGTAAGCAACTATGCTTCACGGATCAAGATAGAGAATATTATGCTCTCAGAGCTACTGCTTACCAGTGGAATTGTACGTCTGTTCCTTTATTATTCTGCCGTATTACCGGTAGACGTGACAGGGGAGGCGATCTCCTTTGTCAAATGTTTGTGTCGCGATGTGGAAACTGACTGCCTTTGTCTTTAGTGAGAGCTTTATCCACTATGTACTCGTATACACATAGCAGTATAATATAGGACTGAATAGGCTTTGTTAAAAATAAACCGATTGAAAAGGTGAATACGAGGTTATTTTGTACTAAATCCGAAACTTCCGTACTATCACCGTCCACGCCCACGCAAGTTCATAAACCATGAAAACATGGCGTTAACGAATAATAAAAGCAATGTTCCCCTATTATTTAAACCTACTGAGCAAAAAAATATAGCAATATCATTAAGAGACACGAAAAATTGCGCAGAAAAATTAATCAGGCGCCACACAATATGCACACGATCATCCTAAACAATTCAAAAGCTATAATTTAGGTAAATTTATTTATTCTTATTCCTCTGACGTCATGCCTAAAGATAACCTCTAAACTGTAATATTGAGCTTTAAATACGTGCAAGGGTCAGTGTATGACGTCAAGCCAGCCACGCGAGCGGACTGATCAAAGGTTGATGGTTTGAAGCGGGCTGCCTGATGAACTGTGAACATGCCGAGCTGCTGAGGCGGACAGTCGGTGGCCGCGTGTGACTGCCTCTGTTACTAAATACATAGCTTTAGTTTATCAGTAAAAAAAACACATTTTAGTTCACTTTTCTCGTTGTTCTCTGCTTAAGAACTAACAAGTAAGTATCAATATTTAAAAAAAAACAGGCCTGGCGTAAATAAATACATAAAAATCACTATATAGATACGTTTATTTTATTTCGTTCCTAACCTAACCTTCCCATTTTTGGAATCGCTTCAAAGATATTCATCGTAAAAGCGCTATGTTTTAACCAACAGTTCCATAAATGATACAAGACAACGCACTTTCTTGATTGGACAGATTTCACTATCAAATTATTCCCTCGCCATAGAATAAACAACAGTACGTGTAACTACCGCCAACTTGCGTATAAAATATGGATTATGTATGCGGATTGCGGGGTGAGAATAACAACGTTTCTATTTTTTATTTTCATCTGATATTTTATAGAGCTTTGTTTGATATGAATAACTAAGTTCATAATCTAAGTGTTGAAGTTGGAATAAGGTTATTCTTACATTACGATACTTTTAGACGATGCGAGTCTCGAACAAGAGTCGCCAAGGAGTATCTCACATATAGGTATAGGGGTTCGGTCCCGGGATCCCTGGAACGGGAATTCCAGGGAATCCCGGTGATTTTTTCAATCCCGTTTCCCGGGACTATTATTATATTATCCTGGGAAAAAACATATGCAGAGGCGGTTCTTTGCGAGTAAAATATCTTACAAACAATTTTACTCAAAAATTCCTAAGTAATCGTATTTTACGTACAGTTTCCTAATTTTTTCTACTTATAAACTAAACTTGTGTTACATGAGCGGTTTGTAATTTTAATGTAGAGTTCATTGTTATATTAAATCTGTTTTTAATATGAATATACCTAAGTTTCGTTTTTATTTTTGTTTTCTTTGTAGTTGTCTTCTTTCGAAATATCAACGAATAGTACTAATATTTAGGAAAAATTTAAAATCCCTAATTCCCGGGAATTTCCGGTAAAACAAATAAATAATTCCCGATTCCCGGGAATGAAAAATACTCGGGATTTCCAAAACCCTACTCAAATATATTTGTGTATGGTGAGTCACACACATACCGGTATGCTAACACCGTAAAGAGAGGAAGCAATAATAGAGTACATCACATCACATTCCTTTCTCTTTCACTCTCCAGTAAAACAGCATAATTCGATTAGGTATAGCAAGCATGAAAGAGAAAAAAGTACTTATTTTTTGTCTTTATCGGTGTAACCATTTTCCCCGTTTTTGTCCTATTTGCTGTACTTAGTATATATATATACTATATATATATGTATTGTATATATAGTGAGATATCAAAAAAAAAACTTTTCTTAAAGTAGTTTTTTTCTCCAAACTAATTAAACATTCATCTCTCAATTTTCTAATCCCCACTCAGTGATTTTTTATTATGCTTATACAAATTTTGTGATACGCGATAAAGATAGCTGCGTGCTTTGAGCCCAATCTGCATGTCTCTTTCTAACAGTAGGTATTAACATAATTTGATGTTGTTCCAGGCCTCCTGTTTCGCTAGCTATGGCGCTGTCCCCCGCCCGCTACCCGCTCCTCTCCCCCCACTACCCCGCTCTGCCGCCCCCGCAGCCGCCGGCGCCACAACCGGATTCTTCACACGATCACGAAGAACCTAACACTCACACTGACAGCGACGGTAAGTGTGCGGGCTTAAACAACTGAACCATTCTTTATGAAATTTGGCACAGAGATCGTTTAGAAGCTGGAGAAGGACATAGGATATATTGTGTTGTATTGTATCGTATAATATTGTATTTTATTGTATCGTATCGTATTGTATTGTATTGTATTGTATTTCTCCCCTTTACAGATGACAGCATCGATGTGACCAACGAAGAAGATTCTACGTCCTACTCCCCGCCAACATCTCTAAACACCTACCCTCAAAACTGCCCTACTTACAGGTAAATATACATAACTACAGAATAGACTTTTTTTTATATTCGATCATTAGGGGGCCAAATGGGCTTAGACAGCCCCGGCTAGTCACTGCGACCTTTCCAGATATATTGTGACAACAAAGAATAGACTCACTAATCTCTTCAATTAGTTGTAAATAAGGTAAGGCTTAACGTATAACTTTTATGGCACAGATAAATAAAATTCAGTAGCAATAATGCGCAAGAGAAGCGAACGCGAATATTTTGAAGGTATTTTTTTTAAGTTTTTCCTGTTTTGCTTATGTTTTTGTGCCCTCAGCACTGCTATGCCACTAGCATTTGATGTGGTCAGATCGGCTGTTGGCACGATAACGTCAGCAGGGGCCGATAGTATAATTAAAACAGAAGAATGTAATACATATATAAAAGAAAGACAATATGCTATTGTAAGTGATCTTTTTTTTCATAATTTCTATAAAAAATAGTTTCGATGTTTCGCATCTGCCAGGTGTCACTCCAGCTCAGTTGTTTTTCGCATTGCAGGCCCCTCGGAGTGGAGAGCGCTGCCGAGACGGCCGCGCGATTGCTCTTCATGGCGGTGAAATGGGCCAAGAATCTACCATCATTCGCTAGCCTTGCCTTCAGAGACCAGGTGATTTTTTTCCTGAGATCATGTGAAATCTTGGAATTTTCATGGCTAGAGTGATAGTGCATGCCACATGATCACGGGTGATCATAACATCTGTTTCTATTGTGTATTACTTTCTATGAGCCTGGTCAGTCGAGCCCTGCTGGCCGTAAGGGACGAGATGAACCGACGACATGCCGACGATGATATTCAATTTGTTTGAGTTCACGCAAAACCAACTTTCACATCGAATGTTGGTATTGTTTTGATTATTAGATTTAAGAATGTATATTATTTGTTATTTACTTGTTTAACACTTTGTTGCACGCAAATACTCAATAACAAGCTGTACAATAGGAGGACTTATTGATAATATGGTATTTTCTACCAGTCATGTTTTCTCATGATAAAAGAGAGAATGATAGGTGTGCATTCAAAAACGTAATTAAAATTAGTATAATGCATGAAGCTTATTCAAAATAATAATGTAGTGTATTTATTTGTAATTATTATGCATCTGAGTGGCATAAAGGGCAATGGGAAGGGTCATGTTGGGGATCTCTCTTCTGTACCATATAACAAATGTAGAAAGACGAACGAAGGTCGAAGAAGATGGGCGAGACACTTGGTCAGGAGGGAAGACGGACGGTAGACTAAAACAGTCACAGAATGGTGGCTTCACAGTGGTTGATGATGATGATAAGATAATTAATGTATTAATGTATTCACAGAATGTAAAAGTAGTTTCAATGACAGGCACTAGGGGTAACGAGATTGAAAAGTTTAGGAGCCGCTGTTCTAGATCTACGTGCTCCATCCTCGGCCATACCGCCGCTTACAATCAGGCGAGTTGGTGGTCAAACGAAGATCTATTTAGTTTAAAAAAATGTAAGTAAAAATGTTAAGTTTGATGTTTGCAGGTGATCCTCCTAGAAGAAGCGTGGTCGGAGCTATTTCTACTGAACGCCATCCAGTGGTGTCTTCCGCTCGACGCCGCGTGCGCCACTCTGTTCGGCACAGAACAGACTGATCAAGGTAACACCACGGTTGTCTATCTATCATCCGAATTATCAAATATCTAATATATAATCTATCAAATATCATTTCCCGAAAACGAAATTATTTTTCAAAAGGCACTTTATCAAAATCCCGCAAGATCATTTGATAACTCGTCTGATAACAATCAATCTGGTATCTGGTGGTGGTCTGGTGGTCTGGTATTCAATGTCTACAAATATTTGTAACAAATAATAGTTTAAAAAATTTAAAAAAACACGCTTAATCTTATCAAATTATTGTATTGTCATCGGTCCTTGATAATTAGGTATGCCAAATTTCGAGTTAATCCGACGTTTTGAAGGGGGCTCAAAATCATGTTCAAAGTTTCCGTTTAGTTTACTAACATAAGTAAGAAGCTAATAAAAGCAGGTAAAGATTCTTATGTATATACCTAATATATACGAACTTTACCTAATAATTATTGTATATGCTAAGTAGGTAAATCTTTGTGAATAATAAGGTTTCTGGATATTATATTAAAACAGAAACCTGACATAATAATTGTTCGGATAAAGAAATACTCGTGTCAAAAAATAATCGGCCAAGTGCGAGTCAGACTCGCGCACGAAGGGTTCCGTACTATCATCTATAATACTACAAAGTTTAGTTCTGTTTATAAAATAACGAGAAATCAACGAAATTCCAAGTAGTAAATTGCAAACTTATAGGTAGGTTTTCGATACACATCCGGGGAGCATGACGACGCTCGCGCGAATACGCGTGGTTATGGCTCGCTCCGTGATGTTACCTCCCCCGCTACCCGCGCGGCCGTTGCTTAGCAACCGCCTCGCGCTCGCGCCACCACCACACCGCGGCGCGGCGTTCGCACCGCGCCGCGTTTAGATGCACGGATTATTTTCATTTTGTGAGTTTTTATGTATTAGATTAGGTATTTATTTTTAATTTAATATATTTCTAAATATTTACTTACAAATATTCAAGTTTCTACCTGTTAATTAAGATCGCGTAAAAATTGCTTAAAAATTACGTTTGTTGTATGCGAGCCCCCCTTTAATATTTACTTAAATGTTATTTAATTATTTATTTTGAAAGTTAATATACAAGTAAATATTCTGTGAAAATTTGAAGCGTCTACCTGCTACTGTTTTTAATATTGAGCAAAAAAATACGAAAAAAACACGTTTATTGTATGGGGACCCCCCTTAATATATTTTTTTTAATTTTTAGTATTTGTTGTTATAGCGGCAACGGAAATACATCATTTGTGAAAATTTCAGCTTTCTAGCTATCACGGTTTATGAGATACAGCCTGGAGACAGACAGACAGACAGCGAAGTCTTAGTAAAAGGGTCCCGTTTTTACCCTTTGGGTACGGAACCCTAAAAACATATGGAGTCATTCTATGAAGCGGATTTGGGCTACCTATAGTATAATAATTACGTATCAGTTATAACCTACATACTTATTTTAAAACATAAAGGGAACCACCCACATCAGACTCTAATCTCTCGCGATTCGTCCGATGTAGGTAGTTTACTAAAACGAGCACTTGTTTGCAATGTGTTGGGATTCTGTATTTACGTGCAATTCATACTGCCAAGGGCGTCGTCAAGGGGGGGGGGGGGGGCACGGGTGGCAGCGCCCCCCGTGCGTACCTACAATTCATATTTTTCTCATCCTCCATAATATTAACTTGGGCCATGGGCTGGCGACGCCCTTGCATACTGCCTTCTAGTTAATAGGCAAATTCACCTAGGAACTACTTATCATTTGAATTTGAACACTAGAATACGTATTACCACCTCGTGCGCGAAAACTTGAAAAAAATCAAAATGGCTGTGGTTGGATATGCTAGATTCCATAGAAAAATTTTCGATTCCCAAAATATTCGCTAAAATTAACGGTTCTTGTAGAAAAACGGGTGAAACCGCTAGACACGGCTAGTTTAGGAACTATTTCAAACACATCATGCGCGGAGATACTAAGATGCGCTTTGCGAAAATTAATTCGATGTAAGGATTTTACACACTACTCGATTTATCATGCCCTATCTGCAAGGGGCAGCGTAGTTTAATCTAATAAGAGACAGGATCCCGAACTCCATAGTTCCCAGACAGTCACCCGATCGACATAACCCGAAAAATCGGGTAGTGTAGGTCTTTTAGGAAAGATGTGATCAACCACGTATAGCCGTGCCACGTCATCCATATCTCTTTCCGTATTGTCCGGTTGGCATTTCCAAACACTAGGAACATAGTGTTTACTCTGTTTGCCATTTATGGTGCTAGCTCATTGCACGTTGTAGACTGTGACGTCTTTGCACACCATTCATATCATGACACAAATATACAAGGGACAACGAAAACGAAAACCCCGGAAACCCGGGGAATACGTTTTAGAGGACAAAAAATCCTAACTTGAATAGTTTTGCCTTGCTCATTTAATTTTATATATTAAGAGTTAAGGGTGAGTCCAAACGAATACTCGTTTGGCTCATCTTTTGAGTTGCGAGTAGCGTTTATTCGGTTGCGTAATTTGTAAAATGTAATTAAGTTGTTTTGCGTCGTCGTGTGGCACAAACCGTACTTTTGTGAATGCAGCGAAAATTGCGTCTCATTATACCTACACAGGTTTCGGCAGCCTAGTGGTGAGACCGTCTGACTTGCGATCCGAAGGTCCTGGATTCAAATCCCACGACACGCACCTCTGTCTTTTCGAAGTTATGTGCGTATTGTTGATGGCCGCCAACTTCAAAAAACGGTGAAGGAAAACATCGTGAGGAAACCTACATGTCTGAGAGTTCTCAATGATCTTGAAGATGTGTGAAGTCTGCCAACCCGCACTTGGCCAGTGTGGCAGACCCCTAGTTGGCCCGAGTTGGCCTAACCCTTCTCACAATGAGAAGATGACCCGTTCCCAGCAGTGGGAAAGTTTGAACAAACAGGGCTGAAAAAAAAAACTACACGACTCACAACTCAAATAAATTGCACTCGTTTAGCTTCAGCCTAAAGTTTCGTTGCTAAGATTGTCAACACTAAGTGTGTGTCCAATTTTTATTACTGTGCCTTGTTTATTGTCCTAATTCAAACGTGTAGTCTTATTTTCTTTATTGTGGACCCGCGCAATTAGCGCATGTGTTGAGTAAAAATTGGATCAGGACCAAATCATGTGTTGTTACCTAATTTGATAATCATGATGTAATACCAATTACTTTTTTATTCGAAAATAGGCTTGCACTTGACCGTCAACTCATCTGGCGTTAAGCGACAGTTACGGTCTACGATGGAGCGCGCTTACCTAGAAGAAACCTATTCACTCGCTATTTCCACAAATATTTATTTATTTATTTGAAGACACCTAAGATTATATCCATTCAGAAAGCACGTTCCACATTTTAGCGGTACGCACAATAAAAGGCAAAGTGTTTCGTACAGGTTTTCGGAATATCAAACATGCAACGATGTCGCTTTACTTTCGTCTTTCAGCATCATCTCGCGTGGAGTAATCGTGTGGTATTGGTAAGCTCTCCGCCGGGATAGCTCTCAGTCCCTACATTTTTTACTTACATAATGTTATTGTCTGATTGTAAACGAAGCCTCGTATGTCACGTTTCAGAGAGCAACAGTAACTCGGCTGTACTGAGACGTCTGCGCGAGGTGCTGGCGCGGTACCGCGCTGTGTTGGTAGACCCCGCAGAGTTCGCCTGCATGAAGGCCATAGTACTCTTCAAGTCTGGTAAGGGCTTTGTCGCGATTCGTCCCATTCTGAGTACACACGCAAAATTTCTCATTCTCAGGAATTCCTTTTTGTATGGAAGAATGGCAGTCGCATATTGTCAAAGTTGTGATCAGTGTTTCCAACTCAGAATTTTGTAGTTAGATTTAGGTACAAATCAACGGTATTAAAAAATCAATAAGTATTTTTTTACACTATACCTATAGGTTTAACGTTAAAAGTAAATTTGAAATGTTTATTTATGCATGAGCCGTGATGTATTTATGTATGTGTGTGAGTGCTATTTAAAAAAACGTTATAGCAATTTTTACGCCAGATAGGTACAATTATCTTTTATAAGAGTGACTTGGCAACACTGATTGCGGTGCTTCCCCAGGTAGATTGCTAAAGACCAACTATTCAAGGCTAAGCTAGAGTTAGTAATATATTCGTTTACAGAAACTCGTGGCCTCAAAGACCCTCTCCAAATAGAAAACCTCCAAGACCAAGCGCAAGTGATGCTGATGTCCCACGCGCGCGCGGCCCACGGAGCGGCGCCCGCGCGGTTCGGCCGTCTGTTGCTGCTCCTGCCTCTGCTGAGACTGGTGGCGCCGCGACAACTCGAAACGGAATATTTCAGCAAAACTATCGGACACACGCCTATGGAGAAAGTTCTAGCTGATATGTACCAAAATTGAATTTAAATAATTTAGTTGTAAGAATCAGAAGAGTAATTGAAAGCTATGTGTGCATGGTACTGGTCTTGCCTTTGCTAAGACTACTGGTGCCGCGCCTGCAGATGGAATACATTAGCAAACGTATTGGACATACGCCTATGAAGAAAGTTCTATCTGATCTATTAAAATTGAAATATTTTTGTAAAAATTGTAAGAAGCAGATTAAACACTTATTAAACATGATGAAAAGGTAAATGCTAAATGTTCATGTTTTTATTGTCTGTTGATGTCCTTACTTTTGCTAATATTGGTACCACAGCAACATTAAGTAAGTACAATATTCGATATGTTTGAGTGTTTTACACACTGCAGTATCTACAAATTTATAGACGGGTTCAAGACACGTCGGGTGTGTGTAATTTTTTAACTGTCTATAAATTAGTAAGTGCAATATTTCAGTAAAACTTTTAGACACCCTATGAGGAAAGTCTCGCTGGTATGTACCAAAATTTAAACAATTTTAACTGGAAGAAACAGATAATGTAGTTGAAATCTATATACATGATTTGTACATGACGTTTGTTGTTGTTCCTATCTTTGATAAGACTATAGATCTACCGCTTAACTGAGTCTGTTCCTGGGGTATGGGAGCGGTACGGGAGGGGTTATATTACGTCAGTCGGGCGTCAGCATTGCTATTACATGTGAACCCTCCCGTGCCGCTCTCATACCTTAGGAACAGGCTCAGTTAAGCGGTTTATCTATAGTGGCGCAGTAATTCAATGCGGAATTTTTCAGTATAATTTATTGGACACATCGGTGGAAAAGTTTTCGCTGAAATTTATCAAAAATAAAGTAATCCTATAAATTTGTAAAAAACAAATTAAATGTAATCACAAGTGAAATGCTAAGTGTTCATGTTTTTGTCTTCTGTTGCTGGATCGTATCTTTGCTAAGACTAGTGGCGCCACATCAACTGCAAGTTTAATTTCTCAACTCGTAATTATAAAACAAAATTATTATAAACTTGAAGTATAAGACGTAGTTGGTGATATTTATAATACCTAAATGTAGGTAATAGGTTAATATTTAATGTACACGTATTAAGCCATAACTGATGCAAGTTACAAATAAATTATTATACAAGTATCTATGTTAAAAGAAAAATACCTAACTGCAGAAAAGTAGTTTTTGCAGTCTAGCTTACGATTTCGTTACGCTTGATATGCTGTTGAGTGTACGTTTTTTGTGAGAAAGTATGCTTGAATTCGCTGTAAAAGATTATAAATGCGCATTCTTTAGAATAAATCTAGTAAAACCACTTGTTTATTACGAAAAAGTTTTTTGGAGGTTACGAAAACCGCATTTTTTTATTTTTGTGAGATATGTTTTATTATTATTACAAAAAATATATAGCCTATGGCACTGAAAGTGAAGACGAACCTAACGACACCTCGCACATTAAAATCGGTCAAGCCGTTTAGGCTGTAGTCGATCATATAGAAACATACATGCATACAAACATACAGACACTCGAAGAATATAACCCTCCTTCTTACGCAATTGGGTAAAAATACGCGGAGCGAACGAGAAGTAAAATAAGTTATTTTCGTTTTTATACTGAACTTTATAAAACAAAATTATGAGAACGCAACTAAAGTCTTGTACATAAACCTACAGTATATTAATATATTATTGAAAAGGCTTCTAAAAATGTGCTATGTAGAAATTAATATAATGAATGTTGTATTTAGCAATTGTTTCGATTAATATTTTGGAAAATAATCTAGAATCTTCAATGTACAGGCTAAGTGCGAGTACAAATGTACACGGAGTCAGAAGTTACCCATGCTGACAGAATGTAAACTAAGAATACGAGTTTGGTACAAAACAAAATTACACTTGTAAACTAACTACGAGTTAGTAACCTCAGTAACTAAGTACGATACAGCACTGGGCGGGCTAAATTGCATACTTAGGTAGGTACGTCAATGCGAGTCGTTATTTTTTAAATACTATTTAGAATGAGCCTCCTCTACCACATACCAAATTATGATGAATCTCCAGTTCTGCCATTTAAACAGATTTTTCTCAGAATTTTTTGCAATGGCAGATTATTTTAACGATTTTTTTAAATAGTTTTGTTTGTGGGGGCGACCATTAATTAGATGAGGCGTTTTTTGAGGATTTTGACTAACTTTGCATCATTGCAACATCGCAACGCAACGTTGATTGCTTTTAGGCTTCACTGTGTACGGAACTTTTGAATGAAACGCTGGACTTTATTAATTTAAAGATTTTTATTATTATAAGAATAGTGTCAGATTTCGGCATATTTTACTCTAGAAACATGGTTCACTTTGAATTAATCTGATTTTTTCACATTTTTTAACAATTTTTTGACCGAAATTATTAAGTTATATTTGCCGAAACCCCCTCTCTCCCCCACGTAAGATTTTGTGAGATTCGGCTTGACCCCCATTCCCCTCAAGTAATCAAAGGACTGAAGTCTACATACTTAATAATAGTACGGTTACATACTTAGATAATAATTATTTATATTTCAGAAAAAAATGCTTATAGCTATCTTAATCAAGCCACTAGCCTAATATAAATTGTAAGTACCTACCTAGAGTATTTATTGCACATTCTAGCTTTGTTTAGAGTAGCAGATTTTGCCACCATTTTATCTAAAGTGGGCAGGATTTGTAATTTAAAGGTGGCAGCACTTATTCTGACATGCAGAACCCTGACCCTGTAACTCTAGGTTCGCCCTCTAAGTACTTATTTTTACTTTTTTACTACTAAGCAAGGGCGTCGCCAAGGGGGGGCAAGAGGGGGCAGCTGAAGAGATTAAAAAAATGTAGCTAACTGCAAAGCAATCAAAGTCCTAAGGCCGTGCAATTGTACCTGTACCTACAATTCATATTTTTCTCATCCTCCATAATATTAACTTGCCCCCCCCCCCCCCCCCCCTGGGCCATGGGCTGGCGACGCCCTTGCTAACTAAGAAGGTACTTTTACTAGTAAACAAAATATTCAATAGACATAAGTACCTACCACTAAATTTACAACTATGTACCTAAGTATAAAATATTACTAAATGTATTTATTGCTCAGTATTTGTAAAAAGTGTAAATATAAAGACTTAGTTTATATGATAATTAGGTAGGTATAAATAAGAAGTACTCGTACTTTAAAATTACATTAAAATAATAGAATTACCTACAATCGTTGAAATAATAAGTAATACGGAACCCTAAAAATAGTTGTGATAATTATAACACAGTCATAAATACAACTATCGTTATCTAGCGGCGAGTAGCAAAACTACATTCTGTACTAAATAGTTATGGTGTTTTTCGCTAGATGGCAAGATTATAAATATCTCATGTACCTAACCTACTAGGTCTTCGTATATATAAGTTACTCTATGTTACTAGGGAAACTTAATTATACTTATGTGTTATTTAATATTTAATTAAATGACGTGAGAATTATTAAAATGTGTACCAATTTATTTTAAACAAATTACCACCTTTCAATAGCCTTTCCGTATACTGTAACTAACATTAGGTATTATAAAAGCGAAGTAGGTAGGTTACAGTAGAGTCAGTAGAACCATTTTAAAACTGAACGCCCCTCTACCAAAATAAATTATTTGAATGTGTGAGAGGAAATATTTATTTCCAATCCTTTTCTACTATTCCAGTCTAGCCGGCAACTGAAGAACCAATGAGATAATTGAAATTGGCAGGATGTGTGTCTATTGTCTCTGTGCACAAGAGCATGTGCGCGCGTACCTACCTTTTACATTGGCGGGGCGTTCAGTTTTAGAATGGCTGATCCCTAACTTTGTCTTAATTTAACAGTTAGAGATCAGCCCAACAAAGATAAAGGTAACCCTTTACACGAGGGCAAAAAACATTTCTGAAGAGAGCATTATTTAAATATGTTTGAAGCTAGTTAGATATATAACAGACAATTTTGAAAATCGAGATTGTTAAGAAAATGTTTATAACTGACATATATTTGTTTTTGCATTAACAATGATTTACGGCGGAGTTACCTATTTGCTTTCAAAGTAACCGAATTAAAAATCCATAAAATACATTAATCTCCTTCTTTAACGGTTGAACTGACTGTTGTGAAATTTGGTGCGGACTTGAAGACTCATGTAGGCTACTTTTCATCATCATCACTAACATCACTGTATTTCATCACTAGGCGGGTAGAACCGCGGGACGCAGTTGGTGTGTAATGTATTATGTCACCGTCGCATTTTAAACGAATCTCCATCAAACTGTCTATAAAATAATTATTATATTCTATGCTCGAACAATGTATATATGAGCAAATAGGTTTGATATTAAAAAAAAATATATAAAAAATTATAATCAAAATCGGATACTATTTAAAACAGTTCTTCCTGTTGTATGAAAAGCGCGTTATTTACCTACTAGTAAAAGATCGTACGACGTTTCTCTTAACTATGGCTTGTATTGCTACAGATTTCATTTTACCATCTTTGTAAATATATACTTATGTAATGTTTTTGGAAAAATGGGAATACGAGATACTTGTAAGAACCTATAGAAAAAAAAAGGGAATAGGTACAAATGGCGATGTAAAAGTTGCCTAATTCATTTGTCGGATTGTCGAGGGTCAACAGTACTGTAACTGTAAGTAGGTATTATTTTTCTTAGGTAACTATGCCCACATAGATAGCATGAATCACAGACTTCACAATAAATAATAATTAAAGAACATAACTTGTAGGTATTTATTCACATCGAGCGCTTATTGACTTCACAGGATAATAAGTATTATTTGTAGGCTCGTAAGAACCAGTTTTCCAACTTATAAGTTTCAAGTGTTGGGTTTTCCCTGAACGATAAGGCGAGTGGCTTGAACCAGAATGACCTAGAATAAAGGTTTTTCCAGTATATTTGCACGAGGTAAGTAGCTTGGAGTAGCTGCATAATATGATGGTTTCTTCAATTCACTTTAAAATAGGATTTATTTATCGCTATCTGGTATCGTCAGTGCTCGGATTTGGGACATTGTACATTGTAGGTACGAATTATACCTAGACTAGGTATGTCGACGAGACCGGAAATAAGCTTTTTCTTTTTCAGTGGGTCGGTCGTAGTCAATAAGGGACCGATATGTCCGTCGGTCGAACAGATAGGCCGCAGCTTTGCTCAAAGTCTCTTAAGTAGGTACTAGAAAGCTGTAACTTTTATATAATAATTATTATTAATCACTCCTAAGTAATCTCCTAACTAAACCACTCCTAATAAAATCTTGAAAAAAAATTATTATGATTTCTTTCGTCAACCCCATGATATAAGGTGCAATATTAGGGAATCCAAAAATACTGTGGGTGTGATAAACCCATTTTTATCCGACTGCGTAAGAAGGAGAGTTATGTTTATAGAGTGTAGGTATGTATGTATGTTTCTATATTACCTTCTACAGCCTAAACGGCTTGACCGATTTTGAATTGCGAGGTGCCGATAGATTTATTTTCAGTCCCTGAGTTTCATGGGATATATGTTTTTGATAATGAAAATTAGAAATAAGCAAATAAAATGCGAGAGGCACAATAGTAGTATATCGTAGTAATAACTGACTTTACTAGAATTATTCTAAATAATGCAGACTTCAGCCCTTTATAACGATTTATATGCGTTATGCGTAGGTTTTTAGGATTTTGGAACATTAATGTCACATTTTTGTAATATTGCCTTGCGCGTGACCAACTGACCAGCAGTTTTATTTCAATATTACTTTGATTTTAACCAACTTCAAAAAGACAGGTTATCATTTCGACTGTATGTTACGCATAACTCCGTCATTTATAAACCGATTTGATTATTTTTTTCAAATCGGAATCAGAATTTTTATAAAACTTTTATCTTGTCATAAGAAATGAAACGAATAAAAATATGTAAGTATAGTTTTAATTTTTAATTGTCAGCGTCTAACACACCGAACATCTTGTATTATGAGTATTGTGACGTCAACGTCAGTAAAAACATTCAAATACCTAATTATTATTTCTAAAAAGATATTTATCTTGGAATACATCCTTCAAGTCTTAAGACAAACTTAAAAATTACTTTTGGGCTGCCATAAAGTAACCATGTGCAATCAGCATTACCATTTGAACATTTTTATTCGATGGTATTTCATTTAACAGTAATTTAAGGTATCAATAATTAGTTTCTCCTCATTAATTGGATACTTGTGGGAACTCATTGGGCAGGCGTATGTTTGTTGCTTACCCGCCGTTCTGTGGCGAAACCACTTACCCCGACACACTTTTTCCCTGGGGTTAAATGCTTTGCCACTCCCCCTCCCCCCACAACTGCTTCAACTCGACTATTGGTATCGACGTAAATCCGTCGATAAGTTGGTTCATACTTCATACAGGCAGTATGGACACAGTCGGGTTATTGCAAAGTAAATTAGTATCGATTTATTGCTGTGTTATCGGTAAATGTTTGTCTGTAATACGACAAATCAACATAATATGGTGTGCATATATAGATAAATTAATTACTAACTGACTCTGTATTTATCTGACTGTATCCATACTGCCTGTATTAATCAACTTATGAACCGAGTTTGGTTGATTCATGTGAAGTCGCTAGGACAAGGAGTAAATCGCGTAGAAGAATTATCTCGTATTAATTTAAATTTTCCTCATTCATTAGCTTATTACTTGTTATGAGTATTAATTTATAACAAGGCAACAAAAGCGATGAGCAACGTTGTTTTGCTATAAACATTTCCAACAATTTTATCTATATACTAATATACCTAATGGATTACTATTGAAACATATTTTAATATTTAATGTTAATTTTATGTAAATAACCTCAAATTGTGGGTTATGCTGACTGTACAAGTGTACACGTAATAATTCTCCTTATAACTAAATTCTCGACTAGACTAAAAAAGAAATTAATGTTATAATATGTCTCTGACAAGTATAATAATCTTAAGTATAAAGTACACATAAAATAAACTTAAAATGTGACATTTATATTTTAATTTTGTGACAGTTCAATACTTGAAAAATTACAATAAAGCAACAAAATAAAAGATATGCATTTACAATTTACATCGCGTCCAAATAGTTGAATTGAAGATTTCATGAAATAGTCAATCAGTAGGCAATGAATTTATTGAATATGCTCGAAAAATCAGATTTCAGAAACGTATTAATTACTATTAAGATTTCTAGACAGAACACAATATTAATATACAGTTTTATATCACATTTACACTAATAAGGTCCATGATAACGACAGGGTGATGGACTTGTGACCTTTTTATCGCTACGGCCACAAACATGACTTAAGAAGGCCCTTCCCGACGCGTCGAAGTACGATGCACGCGTGGTTAAGAAACTCGTTTCGGTCAATGTAATGATTAATAATGATTGAAAAAAAAAACGTTATAATAAAAATATTGGTTATCTGGAATTTCTAATATATTTGTATTAAATATAAGTTTTTATTGATATGTTTCTTATATTTATAATTTCAGAGCATGTTATAAGCGGCGCGAGATTGTGTATGAAAAGCAGACTTTTGGAGGCTTGTCCTGGATTTGTGTCACATAGTTTTAAAATTTTACATCTATGGAAATCAAGATCTACTGCACAAGATATATGTTACTACAACAAATTTGAATAAAGTTTTGTTGTTACTCGTACGTAATAAAGACATACGAGCTCTTGTATTGAAAGTACAAAAAAACTTTATTTTGAAAGGTTGGTTACTCTTAAGAAATTAGAATCTAAAATAAGTATATGAAAGTACTTATATTATTTTTTGAGTTTAGAGAGCATTACATCGCTTTTGCGCACTTAAAATACCGTCACATCATTGCATATAGCGTCAAAGAAGACAAAAAAATGAATGATTTATTTGTTATAAATTACACTTGCTGGCATTATTACTATATAAAACTTATTTATACATATTATAATGTTATACGTAATTATTGCAGAGTTAGCTATGACTCGCGGCTCTACCCGCTATCGCACAGATACCTGTAATAATTTTGCAATAAGAATTAGCTCATGTTATATTCTGATAAGTATATACGACCGTACCGAAAAGCGTTATTTAACTTTGGTCAACGTCTCAAATTCTCTGTCTTCTTCTTTCCACAAGCGTCATTCAACAACAGTTAAAGCGAGAGGATGACAAAATGTGTTGAGGATTGCTCAAATTTGAGCAACGTTTTTCGGTAAGACCCATAAAGTATAACATTACAAAGTTTTCACAAAATCACAAACTTTCGCTTTTATAATATTGATATACTTAATAAATATTAATAGACATCATATCTCTGACATTCGGATGAAATAATGATACTAATAAGTAATATAAATTCTTAACTTAAAAGTAGCTAAACCAAATCAAAACAATAATTCTCTCTGAATTATACAATAGAGAGAATCTTCTAGCAATTTGAGCAAACGTTAATTCGAAATAAATTCCGCTAAGTATTGTCAATAATAATACGCCCTCATTGACTAATCCACTATTGAGCGATAGTGGCGCTGTTAATTTAATATGAGAAAACGAAATAAAAATTGCTAGGGCTATTCACAACTTCGGGTTCAGAATCGGGTCGGGTCGTCTATGTCATTTCGATACAGAATGACAGAGATGGAGATATAGGTTTCCGACATCGAATAATTGTGAATACTGTGGTACTGTAAGGGGTACTGTGGGCTTAAAAGTCTGTAGTTTGACAATATTCGTCTCACTCGCGTATACACACATTTTTGAAGATATCATTTTATATCTTCAAAAATGTTTGTACTGAATGAATTTATAAAAATTTATTATAATCATTTTCATGTAAGAAAAAATAACTTGGATCAAATGAATTTTTTGTCAAAAATTTGTGATGTTGCTTTCTAGTGCGGTCTTTAATTATTGTTTTTATAAATTCAATCATCATTTTATATCTTCAAATATGTTGGTATGCGCGAGCGAGACGGACGATGATGGAAATACAGACTCTTGACAGAGAAGTATCTTGATTTGAAAATCAATAAAGTATTGTAATTCCAAAATCAAATCACACCAATATAATGAAAAATGAATAATCAATTTGTCATAAATACAAGTAATCCAAGGTTATTTAAAAAAAATAAACCGTTTTAGATATATCTTTACATATAACACTGATTAAAAAATTCTAAGGCATAATTTTATTCTAACCAGTTAAATAATGGACTTGATATTCTAGTAATATCTAATTTATGTTAAAAAAAAGAGATGTAATAAACAAACATTAATGAGATTTGGATTTTTATGCAGACTGTACTTTGTAAGCTTTTCAAAATGACAGGAATGAATGAAATGCTTCCTGTGTTTAGAAAAACCCATACTATGAATTCAGAGAATTGTCGAAGGAAAACCCATGTGGCAGCCCAATATGTCTAGTTTCCAACATAGTATGATCATTAGGTATTCATATTAACACAATACAAATGAGGAAAATAAGTATTTTACCAGGATTTACCATAAAAACAACATTTGAAGCAGTGCTGTCTGTTTATACATAACTTATATAATATTAGTGGAAAAGTTTGATTGATTCTCTACGAGTTTTTTTATATTATTAAAGTCTATTTGATATCACCATTTTTATCACCCAGTTGGTTTTACAATCAATACTTATACTGGGTGTTTGGTCGCTGAGCTGTTAAACAATGCTGTAACTATTAAGAGGATGACATCGTAGGCCATTTGTAACATTTGTCTTGTTTTACAGTTTGCTTATTACTCTTTTAAATAAAACGCACATAGGGTCTCCCATACTGTATATGTGCTGGTATTTCAAAGCATTCAAAATAAAATTATAACATAGCTAAAAATAATTTTGAAACTTAAGACAGTAAGCAACTGAACAAAACATATATTTATTGCAGCTAGTTTAAAAATACTGAACTTCCTATAATAAAATCGCATCATGCAATAAAAATATAAATAAAACATACATAAATACCTCAACCTCCACTTTAAAACATGTCTATATTTTAACAGACACAAATTGAGATAGCACATAAGATTCTACATAGTTAATTATCCCTCACAACTTGCTACTAAACACCCTGTATGCCATTCCTATCAGGAAAACCACCATACCATATTAATTAGTTTCAGCTCTGCTAATGAGTGTAACAAGAGGAAATGTATACAGTCACACTCATATTAAACTGATAAGAAATGCATTACATGACAGTTTTTCAGCGCCTTAACACATTGTACAGATATTTCCATTTTTTGTAATCAACATCTAAATTCTAATACAAAGACGGTTGTTTATAAAAACCACCGAAAACTATAGAATTTGTAACTTTCTCAATAATCATGTATGTAAATGGTCTGTTTGCCTCAAACCGTACTATTCCAATACGGTTGCTAAACTCGGCTACTGTCACTGCTGAAGCTGTAGTACCCTCCTCAGTCACTTCAATCTCAGCTTTATGAATGGCTTTTGATACGTACATAGGCGTTCTGGCCATGTGCGGTAACCTTGCTCTACTTATGTCAAACAAATCAACTATACCCATCCTGCTCGACAAAACTGAAGTCATATCAATGTTGGATTCAATTTTGAATCGTGGAATAAAGCAATCCACTTCATCATCAGAGAATTCTTCCTTAGACAGCCTCAATTCTTCAAAGAAGGCATCCAAAGTAACATTTTGGAAGTTTTTGAACATTGATTCCAGAGTTACTCCAGGGTTAGGCAGCATTATGAGCATGGAAAGCCTATTTTCTTTACCATATGGTACTTCAATAACCCTAGCTTGCAGAGCTTTAATGTTAGAGAATGGATATGTGTGTCTGTTGTACATCATGTTAACCTCACCAATTTGTTTACCATTGCTGTCATAAAATGGTTGCTTCATCGTATTTGACTTGTTGAAAGGTACGGTCCATTGTCCTTTAAAATAAACAGCACTTGTTAAAACCATGCTCGCATCTTTGAAGTTGCTGCTGTCAATTACGTTGTTGATTCGTCCGTGCGTAAAGTTAGATATGGCAGAGTTTAAAGTACCAGCAGAGAGTTCAATATCAGTAAAGTTAAGTTTAATCATGTCAGTCTCGTAATATATCTTCGCTCGCTCTTGGAAATCTGGTATCGGTAGATTTGAAGGATCAACAAATATAGCATTCAATTTAGAGAGTTCAACTGTAGATGTATTCACTTGCAGCCATTGTGCTATCTCTCCAAATCTTTGTCTTGTAGTATCTACAGCTCTAGATGGAATTCGTAACGCATTATTAATTTCATACTTAGTTCTTCCTGAAGCACCTTCGGATATGACTGCTAGCGTCGTCCACACGGTGAATGGCGACATTATCATATTCTGGCCTTCAGGTAGAGCCGTCGCCGTGTGGTACAGTAACTCAACGGAAAAATTTCCAATACTTTCTGAAAGTCCATTGTGTAGCCGCGTGACATTTTCTGCGGGAACATTTATTTGGCCGTAACTGAACACTAAACATATCAAGAATACACTGACACGCATTTTGCGGAACATTTTATCGCCGCAACAGGCTCACAGACCTCTTGAAAGACACTGATGAGATTAGTTTTCATTGACACAACACCTATTTTTGTTGAACAGGAAAAAATAAACCGGTTTGCAGATTACACACACTGCGTTACCGGGTTTCGTCGAAGTGGCATCGACCGATCGCTCGCGACTCAGTTGGGTGTATTAATGACTAATTCACTACGAAGCCATTTGTTTTATATAGCTTTATTGTTTTGTGATGTAAATAGCTACGCGTCATTGCAAATGCAAATACCTATTAGCCTGTGTATCATAAGTATATAGGGCGAATTCTGTGCCTATTATAAAAGAGGGCCACGAATTCTATACATTTCTATGTAAGTACAGAATTGTGGCCACTATGTAAATAAAATAAAATAAAATTTTGTTATTCAAGGAATGAGAGTCCTTTTAAAGTGAGTTAGCACTTAGCCGTATCATGTGGGTTATCAATTATCATTTATATGCTACGTTTAGTGTTTACACTCTTAGCAAGCCTCCACAAACACAAGCAAAGCAACACAAGCGTGTAAATGGGGTGAATATTGGGGTGTTCTGTTTGGCTCGGCTTGGCTTAAGCGGGGAATTCACTAGACGGGCATGTCCGCGGGCAGTCTGTCCGGGCATGCCTGGCGACGCAATACACTTCACAGACTCTTCAGCATAGAGGAATATTATATACAGCTCTTCAGTTTGTTTTAGAACGGCTTCGCTATTAGTTGTGTTGCAAGATGGCAATGCAAAGGCGAAAAATTGCAATAGTTACCGGTGCTGCGTTAATATTCTTAGATGAAAAGAAAAGGAAGAGAATTTGGTGCAAAAAATTTTTAAATTAAAAAAATATTTTTAATTTAAAAATCATTTTAAATTAAAAATACTCCACAACTCGTCGAATGATAATAAGCGGACGTCTGTTTGGGTTGCTGCCACTGCCAGGTCTGTCCACAGGCCGCCTGGACTAAGCATACACGCTCGGACCTGTCGGTGCCTGTGCAGACAAAATGAGATCGCGCGGACTTCCAACGGGCAGTCTGCCAGACCGCCCGCGGCAGTACTACACTGACTGATAAAGCACAGACATGATAGTAGCGAAGCCCGTCGGACTTGCCTGCAGGCTTGCCCGCGGACATGCCCGTCTAGTGAATTCCCCGCTTTAGCTTGCGTGAGCTTGTCCCCGATCCAGGCTTGTGTCGGTTTTTGAACACAGATCAAAGGGAGTTTTTTGGCAAGCGTTCGCGACTCGTTTACACGTTGGTGCGCGCGAGTTCGTGCCGAATGGATATCGACAGCGACAGTGATACGATCGCGAAACGATGAAACTATAGCCTCTTTCGAGGCATATCAATCAAAGTGAATCGTGCATATGAAATCCTAGACGAAAACCACAAAGATAAAAAGAAAGTAGCAGACGCTTGGTCTCATATCAGTCACACATTAAAAAGTTTAAAATTAAACAGTTTTTAACACTTCGTCACTTTAGTGCTTGTTTACCACAAGTACCATTGGTAAAATATTACAGGAGAAGAGTTTTTTGTTCTATTTTATTTAAAAAGCTTATATTTTTAAGGCTTGAAAGTCTTTTTTTATACATGAGCTAGATACAAATCGATTGTAATCATTTTTTTCTATAGATGGTAATGAATTATACCTTATTTTACAGTTTTTATATGGAGGTGGAACAAACATGTACAAAAATAATTTCGAATGTGGAGTTGTGGCTGACCACATTGCAGATGTCTTATCTGTAACTGATTATTTTTTTCGTGCTTGTATGACACAAGTGCTAAATGTATATACAGGTTGTATTATGGTAATATTTTTCTCAATTTTGAACTACTTAGAACAAATGAGATAAACTGTGCCGATCTATAATGGAATTTCTATTGTAATTGTACAGTTTTTATTTATTCACAAAAAATATGTCTTTAGGGTCTTTATGCAAGGAAGGAGGAACCGTATCATGTGGGGTACCATATGAAAGAGCTTCATTAGCACAAGCTAAAACAGGTTTTCAACCGCCTTCCAAAAAGTAGGAGGTTCTCAATTCGACTGTTTTTTTTAAATGTTTGGAACCACAGAACTTTCAACTAGGTGAACTGATTTTGATGTTTTTTTTTTATTTGAATGCTGGTACTTCCCGTGTGGTCCCATTTCCAATTTGGTACAGTTCTGACAATGGCATCCATAAGAAGTCGGTTGCTTCAGTTTTTCAAACTATAATTATTTTTTAAGAACAAACAACCGGGATCTATAACGTGTCATCCGACCCACGGTAGCGCTCAGAAAGAAATGCCATTCACGGTCACCCATCCGAAGACTGACCGGACTGGGTTTTCTTAGTTGAGATGGTGAGAGAAAGGTGAGATGTTTTTGGAAAATTAGTTACCTATATTGGCCTGATGTTGACTTCCAAGACTATCGATGTAGATTAGTGTCGGTCCGTCGCCCAAACCACATTGTTTTTGTGCCGCTCTGCAATTAAAATGTCTAAAAAGTGGTCTAAAGTGCTCCGATTTAAGTTATAACCAGAAAAATAAAAACCACATGGTCACGTGGTAACAGAAGGAGGAGTACCTTTTACTTTTATATCTGTTATTTTGACCGTAATAAACGTATAAAAGACAAAATTTCCGGGGAAAAAATTGACGTTTATACGTTTATTTCGGTCAAAACAACAGCTTTTGTTAAAAAATTGTAATAGTGTTCTTATGAATCCGAAGGAAGTATATCTATTTATCAAAAGTAATTTCAATAATTTTGCCAGCAAGACAGCGGTGCCACTCTACTATTAAGCTTTAATGAATTAAGTAATTTTCTAAACTTGACAAACTTAAATCAATTATACCTAATAATAATAATAAGCTTACTCTCGGGCTTAAGTTGACGGTTCATTAAAAACAGCACTCTGTTTAAAACTCATTACGGAATGGAGTGTGAATTATAAAGTAGTTACTGCTCAGTTTGCGGCTGTGTTTTCTTTTGAAACCTTTTATAACTACTTGTAGACATTATTTTCTTTTATTTTGATATAATTTTAACACTTATACACTATTAAATTGTTTGTTTTATAAATATTTAGCTGCAGCGACGCAAGCTTTACGCACGTACTCAAGCCAGAGTGACGAAATAATCAAAATGGCGGACATCGCGTCGTGAACTGTGATTGGTCGATGAGTGCACTTGTGTTACTCAAGCACAAAAATTTTGTTTCGATGGTGGTGGATGCCTTAAGCGTTGCACTTGTGTCTAACAAGCACGAAATTTTCATTACGTTGTCGTGAAACAAATAAATTTTAAACTATATTTTTGTAGTTTTAAAAGCAAAAAGTTTTTGTTTTTTTTTAACCAACAGAACTGAAATTTAATCCTTAACAAGTCTGCGTTTAAAAGTGATTTTCGATAAATGTGGCGGTTGTGTTACACAAACACTAAACCGACGCGAAGTCTTCGAAAGTGATGCGAAGTCTTCGCATCACTTTTTCTGCTGAACTTTTCGATTCCTTTGTTTTTATTTATATTTTGAATTACAAGTATAAGTTTAGAAAACTCCGAAACCCTTTACAAATAAAAACGGCTGAACCGATTTTGATGAAACATACCTACGAACGCTCAATAAAACACTATTTCAAATCAAAAAACCGCATCCAAATCGGCGTTTAAATTAAAGCTGTTTAGGAGCTATGATGCCACAGACAGACTCACATTAGCAGTCAAATTTATAACACCCTTTTTTGCGTCGGGGGTTAAAATATGTCAAGCCGAACGCAATAACCAACAACGCGTAGCGTTCTCTTACTAATCTGTGGACTGTGTAGCCGACATAACTTCAACAATCCACGTCTGCCATGCTTGCCTGTCCGGAACATAACTGACACACTCGCAAGCATGTGAATAGCATCCAAGCCTTGGAGCTTGTGGACGCTTGCCAAGCTTCGGCAAGCGTGTAAACGTAGCATTAGAATAGCTGCATTAGCACCATAGAGTAACATATATGATTAGTACAAGCTAAAACATTATTAATTATTTTTACGATGTGTAATTTTCGGATTATGACCAATAAAGTAATATATATATATATATATATATATATATATATATAGATATTATTTCCTTCTTTTATCAAAGACTAGCTTCGCATGGTTATTCTTTTATCTAATTTCTACGAAACCCTCGGTGGGTGAGTCTGAGTCTGTGAGTCTGACCAGTTTTTTTTAAAGATTTAAAATGGGTTTTAAAAATTTTATGTCTACGTTATCAGCCAACAGTAAGGTTTTATTTCCTTGGACATACAACTATATAATTTGTGTTTTTTATTGTTCAGGACCACGGAACCCTACAAAATCAATTCTGCTTTATTTGACAATTAGGGGGTTTTGGCGGAAACATCTTAGTAACGTGTTGTTGCTTTGTTTTATTTTCTTAAACTTGTGGTATTTTGAACATTAATGCTATAAAAATGGTGGTGTTTTATTCATGAAGTGTTCGATAAAGTGCGTGAGTGTGGGCAAGTGAAATAAAGCAGTAAAACGTGTGATTTTACGTTGTCGACAAAACTCCATAGAAGCTTCTAGTAAAGTCACCACTACTTTACTGAAGCAGGACTCGATTTAGATTATGAGTGACTTAGATTATGACTAGAACATTTACAACTTGTTTTATTCAAGAAACTTGAAAAAATCCAAATACTTGACTCTGGCAAATGCTTTAATGCGGGTCCAATACAAAAAAGAAGAAGTATTTGCTATAATCACATTATGCTATTTCACTAGGGACTGAAAGAGAAAACAATGTGACGGTCTCTATTCTACTCTGGGATTTGAGAATTTGACGTGAAACAGCTGACATATCAAGTTTTTTTTTTAACTCCTTAGAAGCTTCTAGTAAAGTCGCCACCACTTTACTGAAGCAGGACTCGACTTATAAATTGACTGTATACGTGACTTAGATTATGACTAGAATATTTACAACTTTTTTTTTTTTTTTTTTTTTTTTTTCCCCTTGGTTTTGGCATCATGCTTCCACATTTGCCATTAGTCGAGTTTATAAATGTTGCTATTATTTTATGTTACTTATTTTTACGTAAAAATTTGGGAAACAGTAATGATTAAAGGAGTGGTACGGATAATTTAGAAAAGGATAGGCTCAGGAAAGTCGATAATATAGGAGAATGGATGAATAAAAAATAAGGAGGGAGGGTAGAATTATACTAACAACATAATAGTGCATTGAAAGAATGTAAACTATTTACAAAAAACAAATATATGTACATTACTTAAATTTTAAAATTATTTACAGATATATATGTTGATATAGCTTTATATATATTATGGTCTTGAGACGACAATAAACACATCATGTTCGTAGGGAAAGAAACTTGCAGGGAAACTAATGTATTGTAAAAGTCCACTACATCAAACAAAGGACAACCAAGAAATATATGATCGACATCAGCTGTATCGTATCCACATTCACACGAAGCGTCTTCCACTATACCCAATCTTGCTAAGTGTGCTGGAGAACAAACATGTCCTAAACGCATTCGAATTAAAATTGATGTGGATATTTTATCAAAATTTTTAGAACGGAACCATGGTTTCGGTGGAATTTTTGGTTGAATACAGAAATAGTATTTTCCTTTTTTTTGTGTACTCTCTAGCCACACATCATTCTAGGAGGACTGAAGTTGAGATGCAGCTAGAGAGGCAAGATCATGAGCAAAATTAACATATGGTAACAAGTCACCGCACTTCACAGCATCTTTGGCTAACTCGTCAGCTTTTGAATTTCCTTTTATTCCAATATGACTTGGAATCCATACAAGCGCAACAGAATAACCCCTTCTTGAACACTCGTGTATTTTATTTTTTATATCATAAAGAAGGGGGAAATATTTTTGTGGCTTAAATGGGAATCTTTGAAGAGCCAGGAGTGCACTTTTAGAGTCTGTAAATATGACAGTCTGTTTCAACTTTGCTAGTAAAATATATTCTATTGATTTTAAAATGCCCAGGCACTCGCCTGTGAAAACTGAAGATTCGGGTGGAAGTTTTATTTTTTGTACGATGTTATATTGTTGATGATATGTACCTATACCTACAAAACCATCTTTTTCAAATTTGGAGGCATCACAATAAATATTATGCCAATTATGCCATTTGTAATGGATTGTGTAAGTTAAATCTTCTTGGGCTGTTGGGCATTCTTTTGTTATATCTATGTTATTGTATATTTCTAAGGGAGTGATTAAAGTCTCAAATTTGGAGTTATAGATTGGTAAGCGAGAAAGGCGATACGTGCGTGCGTTGATTTTATGGAACCTTTGCAAACTTAAAATTAAAGGAGGGATAGTTTTGGAATAATTTTGGGGAATTGACTGGCTTAATTCATACAATTTAGGAATTAAAGGATGATTTGAAAATTGTATTGCTCGGTAGAAGAATCTATCAGATAAATACTGTCGTCTCAAATTTAAAGGTGGATCCACACATTCCACTTGAAGTGCATTTATGGGACTCGATTTCATTGCTCCTGATACTATACGAAGCGCTTTTGATTGGATGCTATCCAATCTCCTCAATGCCGTTAGGCTACACGGCTCCAATAAAAAGGATCCATAATCAAGGACACTTCTTATTAGTGCATTATAAACCAACTTTAAGGAGAATGGATGCGCACCCCACCAAACCCCAGAGAGGCATCGAAGGAGATTTAATTTACGTTCACATTTTTCGGCTAAATAATTAATGTGTGGAATTCCTGAAAGTTTTGAGTCTAAAATTACTCCCAAGAATTTTGCTTGTGGTTTGATAGGTAAAGGCACATTATCATAACAGACATCAAATATTGGAGGTATTCTTTGTTTAGTAAATAAGACAACTGAGCTCTTCGTTACCGATATGTCCAAGCCGTTTGTAACCATCCAGGATTTCAAATCCGATAACCCATTATTTAAACTGGAGCAAGCAGTAGTTACAGATTTATCATGACAATATAAGACTAAATCATCAGCGTATTGTAAAATGTTGATTGAATTTTTTATAAAGCAATCTAAATCACTCGTGTAAATATTGTATAGTATGGGGCTAAGGACTGAACCTTGGGGAAGTCCTTTCCACAACAGTCTCATATCACCATTTAATTTTAAAATTCGTTCCCGTAACATATTAAAGATGAAATTTACCAAAATTTTAGGTACCTTTAAAGCAAGAAGTTTATTTTTTAAAACAGGTAACAAAACATTATCATAGGCAGATTTAATATCTAGGAAAGCAGCTATGGTCACTTGATTTTTATAGAACGCTAATCTAATATCAGTATTGAGGATACTGACATTATCTACAGTACTTCTTCCTTTTCGGAAACCGTACTGAGACTGAGACAAGCAGTTATTACTTTCAATATAAAATTCCAATCTATTTTTGACTAAATGTTCACAAATTTTGGCCATCACAGAAGATAAAGCAATAGGTCGGTATGAATTGACGTCTGATGGGGACTTGCCCGGTTTTAATATTGGCAACACTGTTTGTGTTTTCCATTCTGTTGGAATGTTACCGGATTGTATTATTGAGTTAATCAAATCTAGGTAATATTGTAGACCATTATCTCCTAAATTGCACATGAAACTATAAATTACTCCATCTTCCCCAGGCGCAGAATCTCGAAGATAAGAAAGTACTCCGATTAATTCTTCCATGGAAAAGTAGGTTTCTATTTTGGACAGACTGTGGTTTAGTGTTGTGGATTGTTTAACTAACAATTCTTGTTCTGGAACATACGGAGGGGCTATATGATTCAAAAACTGAGAAGTGAGTGCTGGAGGAAGTGTACAAAAAGTGGATTCTGACATGGCATTTTTAAATCGTTTGATATGTGTCCAGACTATTGTGGAAGGTGTAGATGGAGTTAAAGAAGAACAAAAATTTTTCCATCCAGTATTTTTTTTTTGTTTCAGTAATTGTTTTGTGGATTTAATGATGTTTATTAAAGAAGTAAAGTTTTCATCAGTCATGTTTTTATTATATAAAATTTCAGCCTCCTTTCTTGCTTTGACTGCGTTAGTGCATTCATTATCCCACCACGGCGGAGAGGGCAGTTTTTTAGGAGGTTTCTTAACTGGAAAAACTGATTTTGCTGATTCAATAATTAAATCTGTTAAAATATTGGAACATGTATCTTCATTAGTATTATTAATGTTTGGGAGGGTGTCTATATTTTTCTCAATGTGTTCTTTATATTTACACCAATTATTGTTTTCTTTTGATATTCTAAATGTTATAGTTCGGTAATTAGGTACTGTTGGTTGTCTATCATAGGAAGAAGGGAAACTGATTATAATAGGAAAGTGATCACTGCCATGTGTGGAAGTCAAGGCATACCAGTTCAATGTGGATGCTAAGTTTGGTGTGCAAATAGAGAGATCTGTTACGCTCAGACCTTCAGTAGGTTTTGTACGTCGTGTAGGAATACCAGTGTTTAAGAGGCAGAGATTACAATCATTTAAAATGTTAACTATTTGATTCCCATATGAATTTGAAGTTGAGCTACCCCATGAAATATGTTGTGCATTAAAGTCACCCAATATTAAGAAAGGTTTAGGAATTATATCTAGTAAATTTGTGAATTCTTGATAGATTGAAGAAGAAGGATGTGGTATATAAATAGAGACAATACATATATTATTTATAATAGCAGCTACCATAGATATATTATAATTACTTGAAGGAAGAGAGTATTGAGTAAACGGAATAGAATTATGTACAAGTAATGCCGTACCGGCATAATTATCTGACCTGTCATTACGGAGACAAGCATATCCGGATACTTTGAAGGTGGATCCTGGCTTGAGCCAAGTTTCCCCTAAAGCAAATACAGATGGATTATATTTATTTAACAAGTAGGTAAGTTCATGTCTTTTACTGCGCACACTTCGACAATTCCACTGAATTATATTGTGGAATGTGTGGTCCATTAATAGTGGATGATTTATTAAGTGCATCAATAATAATAGCAGCGTGGTCAGGGTTAATGATATTGGACTGAGAAAGAGAGTTGATAAGATTAGTAATAATATTATATATGTTACATGTATTACTTTCATTGGATGATTTCAATGCACAACCATTAGAAGGTGATGGCATGTCATAATCTTTTGTGAGCTGTCTGTGAGCATTATAATCATAATGATGATTTTGGTCATTATTATGAATGCGAGGTTTTGAAACCACTGTTTTTTTATATGATTTAATAGGGCTTTGACTTAGAGAACTATGTTTATTATTATTATTGCTAATTTGTGGGTTTTTATGTACACTTTTAGTATTTACAACATCTGCAAATGATTTTTTAACAGGTGGGTGTAATTTACAAGCTTCAAAATATGAAATGCAGCTGTCTGCCATTGATTGCTTGATGGCTCTTTGGCGAAAATGTTCTGGACATCCTCGATTGGTGGCAAAATGTAAACCTGAACATAGGCAACATGAGGCCATATCTTCTTCTATGTTGCAGTTTGAGCCATCATGTTCTTTACCACACTTGAAGCACCTCGGGACTGATCTACATTGTAGTTTTGTATGCCCATACCGACAGCACTTAAAACACTGAATTGTCGGATAAGTATACAGCTCTACTGGGAGGGCATTATAACATATAAAGATTCTTTTAGGTAGAACTTGACCATCAAATGTTATTACAACTGTTTGTGAAGGTTTCCAGGAAGCATTACCATCTGTTATAACTTTGTAGTTAAGTCGTCTTACTTTTAAAATTTTTCCACAACCTATTGGTAGATTGACATTTTCCATTATTTCTTCAACAGACCAGTCTGCAGGAATACCCTTAACAATGCCTAATCTTGTTACATTAAATGTCGGAATGAATGCTTTGAATTTATTCATGCTCAAGGTGGGGTGTTTCAAAAAGTTGTTAGCATCAATGTAATTTGAAAAAGAAAGAGCCATTCTGTTGCGACCGATACGTTTTACACTGCCATTAATTATGTTATTAAATTTATTAAGTTTCAAGAACTTTCCAAATGTGATAGGGTGAAGTATATGATTATCATTTAATTCAACAGTCTCCTTTTGAACATGTATTGTATATGGCATGCTGTCTGTAGATTCGTAAAAAGTACGTCCGATTGGGGTTGGTCTACCACCATCAACTTTATTGCTAGGTAGGTTAGGCACATCTACTGAAGGGGCATTTGCTTGTAACAGTGTGCTTTCAAATGAAGGAGCAGTCAAGGTAATATTTGATGTAGTGGAACTTTTCTTATATTGCATTTTCTCGGGAATGGTGTCACTGTCTGAACAGTTACAACAAAATTGTTCAGTCTTAGTGTCCCTACAATATTTTTTCTTTCGTTTATTGCATGTTTTGCAATTCTTTTTATGTTGGCGCGAACGTTTTAAAGTCGAACGATTGTTGGTCATAGGACCAACAGATACATCAGAGTCCATTGCCGACTCATTTGTAGAAGAAACGGTTACATAATATGCAACCGATGCTTCTGTTTTATCGCCACCACAATCGCTGCCGCCGCCGCCGGGATCCGGCGGGCGACCCATTTTTCTTTAGGTCAAAATAAATAAAATTACTTACCAATACGAAGATATATACAATTTAACAGAAAACACTAACTACAAATTATACTAAAATATTAAAATCTACTCTCCTGAACGCTATTTACACTTTAATTTTAATTTTCAAAATAAAATTTATAAAAAACGCACCTAACACCGTAGAAGTTTCCCGCCTTTATATTTACAACTTGTTTTATTCAAGAAACGACACTGGCAAATGCGTTAATGCGGGTCCAATACAAAAAAGAAGAAGAACAGCTGACAGATCAAGTTTTTTTTTCTTTCGTTATATGACCTTGTCAAAATTAACACGCACCACGGTAAATATCCCGTTAATTTTAGCGCTCATTGCCCGTGGTCCGGTTCGGTTGTGGTTGTCCTGTCAACCAAACCACGGGTACCTAAAAGATTTTTTCCATGGTACTGTGACCGTACCACGGAAGATTTAAAATAGATTTTATTTGGCCTTTTTAAGTTGTATCACATTGCAACCCATTAAAATTGTCTTAAAAATTTAAGACAATTTTATAGGGCAGCGGAAATTGGCATAAGCATGCGCCACCATTTTGAATTTGTAGGATTCCGTACAAAGGGTACGGGAGCCTATTCGTGAGGCTACGATGTCTGTCTGTCTAATGTTTGCCCTGGGTGGGGATCGAACCTACGACCTACAGCTCAGCAAGTAGAATTTGCAATTATTTATTTATTTGAAATTTACAGTTAATTTAATTTTATTTAATGTTGTAATTTTTTTGTGTGTCTTTATTAAAAGTTAAATGCCTTCATTAACTACAACAAAACAATAAACAGACTCAACTAACTAAACTACTACACAAAAAGCATATCGATTACCCCAGACCGATAAAGGTCTAAAGACAATCCAAATGTTCAAACCCACTACCAGTTGGCAGCGTACCCAGCATGCCACATTGCTATTATTATCGAAATATAATTGTATGTAGTTTTTTGTAACTTCAAATATTAAGATAACTAACTTATTGGACTATGTAAATGTTAATTAAATTGCCTTATTAATAATTAAAAAATAAAGATACTGAGGAAATGACTGAGGTTGGAATCGTTGACCGCTGAAACACAGGGTTTCCTAGAACAGTGGTCAACGAGACACCTACTACCTATGTGCATTAATTTTGTTATAATTCTAGGTTGAATTGTTGTTTGTTGTTAGTAGGATTATCTAGTGAAAATGTATTTTTTTAACAGTAATAAATTGAATTGAATTGAATTGCCACGTTGAATGGCAATGCTTATGCGTTGGGGCAGATACGCGCCAGCATTTTGGTTACGCGTCGCATCGATCAGGCTCTCAGATAAATTTTTGAAAATAAGCTAAGCTCCCGGTCCCCACGGACGGACAAGTCTCGACACCAAACGGCTCAAATATATAACCTGAGAGATGTAATTATTTAATTTAATCTATTATTAGCAAGTTCAGGGCACTTTAATGACTAATACAAAAATAAACAAGTATACATATATATTAAAATAAAAGCAAAATACCCGACTGCAGAAAAGCACTTTTTGCAGTGTAACTTATAATTTTGTTACGATATGTTGTAGTCGCAGAACCGCTGTAAAAACTATAAATGCGCATTATTTTGAATAATTCTTTTCTTATGAAAACTAACGTGGTTGTTACACATTTTTATTTTAAACAAACGGGTTACTCACGTCTATTTTGAGCCGAATTCTCCGACTATAGTTAATGCGTACGCGGTTGAAACTATAGTCGGAGAATTCGGCTCAAAATAGACGTGATTAACCCGTTTGTCTTCCTATCGCAAACCAAATAAAAAAATTAATAAAAAAGTAAGTAGTTATAAATGCATATATTAGTTAATACCCCCCCCCCCCCCCCCCTGAAACCCCTGCCCCCCTGCCTACGGCCTTAGTGGAACTTTAGAAGGATAGATAGATAGATGAACTCTTTATTGTACACTCCATAAAAGAATTACCAAAGGACTTAAATATACTAGTGCAACAAAAGGCGGGCTCATCGCTAAAAGCGAGAAGGAACAATTCTATCAAGGTACACCAATTTACGTCAGTATGAAAGTGAGATGACTGAGGCTGATCATGACGATATTTAATAACTGTGACATCTGTGTGTTGTGAATATAATTATCATGTCATGATTTATTCCACCACACAGATGTCACGGCGGCGTGGCCGTGATGTTTTTTGAAAATATAATGCATATGCGTCAAATTATTATGAGTACAATTGGCAGATACGTTCCTATAATCGTAACAATGACAATATTAATCAGTATATTTACATTATGTCAATAATAATAAATACTGTTAATTTTATTATTCGTCAAAGAACTAGTCACCGATTAATTATGACATAATTTTGAACGGAATTTCCTGTTTATATCATTTTATATATAGCTATGCTAATGAATATAGTTCCTATTAGCATTTCACATTTATTAGAATTAAATTGAAACGTTTCATTGAAATTTAAGGCGTAGAGTTCCTACGATATCATTGCATTTGTCTCCTAGCTTACAAGATTTGACCCAAATAGACAGACAAACTAAACTATATATACTTGTAACAAGTATATATATTAAAAAAAATACTGCTCTAGAAAGAAAAATCAAATTTCTCAGTTTTCATAAAAAAGAAATACAGCCGAATATGTTGCGAAAAACGCATATTTCGACACTCGCAAGGGAATCAAAATCTATGGGGTACTTCCCGTTGACCTATAACTGTGACATTTGGCAAACAGCATTGTGTTAGAGTAATACACTTATAGGAAAAAAATCGAAACTGTACATTTTTAATTTAATCAAAAAAATAGGGTCTTTATACAAGCAAGGAGGGTCCAAATTTTAAAAGTGCTTTAACCGTATCATGTGGGGTATCATATGAAAGGGCTTAATTAGCACAAGCAAAAACAGGGGCTTAAATATTACGCTATATATTTTTCCATTTATGAAGGAAAATATAAGAAAAAAAAAATTTTTTCCCTTTTTATGTACCGAGGGTTGCACCAAACCCTCGGTGGGCGAGTCTGATTCGCTCTTGTCCGGTTTTTTTTACTTTTGCAAGAGAGGTATTATTGTTATGACAAAAAAAAAACAAGTGAAATCATTGGTTAGATAAAGAAAATGAGAAATAAATTTATTTATTTATGTTGGGGCTTCATTAGCGCGCTACGGCGAATATTCGTATTAACGCGATGAGTGTGGCCGGTTAGATCGTTGCAACGCGTAGTGTTCGGGCGAAGACGATGTATTATCGGGGCACTGTCGGTAAGCTGGCTAAGACTAAGATTCGTGTCGCAACGCGACACCAATCTTAGTCCGCCTAATGTAGACAAGAACATCGCGTATGCCCGTACACGATGTTTTTAGCGTGCCAACGCGACACGAATCTTTGCTCGCTAATGTAGCCCGAGCATATAAAAAATAAAAAAATAAAAAAAATAAAAATAAAAGTTTTTCTTTGATATCTTTTAAATTGGCTGAGGGGTAAATAATAAGGGGCTAAAATGGCCCATTGTAACGAGGTAGATTTTTACTCCCGAGCTTTAGCGAGCTCGCTAAAGCTCGGGAGTAAATAGAAACAGAGTTACAATGGGTTTTTAGCGCCGTGTGTGTTACACTCTACTTTTCACTGCGATAGCGAGAAAATAAAATAATTCAATACAATAATTCAAAGTTTATTTTATCAAAAATGAAATGTACATTTTGTACAATTCTGGAATTCTGGATATTTAACGAGATGTTTGCAAAGAGAATGTAAATATATTCCAAAGAGAATATTCTCCTTTTGAATAAAGACTGTTTCGTGTATGTAGGCTCTTTGTAACAGATAGAAATAAAAAAAAAATCTTTTTCCCCTAGAGCTTAAAATGCTATTTTTTCCCCGCTTTAGTACGCTACAATGACGGACTTTTTGAGCAAGATGAGTGAAAAATATGTTTTTCACTAACCGTCCCCAGTATAAGTGATACTTATCTGAATTTTTTTTTTAATATTTCTCATTTTTCAAACATTTCTAACCAATGATTTTATAAGTTTAAAATTTTATTTATTTAGTTTATGTTGTGATGCGCGAGAAAGATAGCTATAGTCCTTGGTACTCTGTACACAGAAAACTATTTTTTCTATGATTCTGTAGATAGATGTGCGTTTGCGTGTTGAATTTAAACGTGTAGGTAGTTTCCAAAAAGTATTTATGATGTGATGATAATAAAGGAGGCTTCTGATGCCACAATCTGTTTAAGGTGGTACAATCTCCATACACAATTATTTTTACTACGTAAATATGGTCGAAAAGAGTATAGTTTTATAGTAAAGTAATTATGGTTTCTCCCCTTCTCACAATGAGATGGCCCGCGCCCAGCAGTGGGACAGTTTGTACACACAGGGCTATAATTTTAACATAATAATATAGCTTGAATAACGGGTTTTAATGGCGGCAAATCACATTTGTTGAAAACAGGAGATTAATAAAAAGCTTTATTCAAATAATTTTTTTCGAAAAATGAGGTATATTGATAAATATTTATTTGACATTTTCGCTATTAATCTCAACTTTTGTACAAATGTTATTTACTGCCAATAAAGACAGATATTAAAGCTAAAAAGATTATAAAGATAAGAAAAGATTACATATAAAGATAAAGATATAGAAATTAAAGATATTAAAGAAATAATTTTCATTCACTTTACGACCATATTTGGTAAAAATACTTTTGTGTCCAAATCACGCCACCTTAACACGAGCCTTAGGACAATCCCCAAGATGGTTAGATCATATAACAAATCTGAATTACCTACATTACGCGACCATCTAACTTAGATGGTCGTTGTAATTCAGATTTGCTTACGTACATACATTCTCCAATATCGTTTCCAAGATTTTGACGTCTGCCGTACAAATATCTTGTCATCCTAAATAAAAGGGGAAAATCCCCCCATCCCGGAACCACGGAACCGTATTAACAATATTTACAGTATTAAATCGACGAAATATAAAGTTCCCCGATTTAAAGGAAAATAGCACGTTTTGAATAAACATTTCCGTTTAGTGTTTAACATTTCTAATAATACTACGTAAGTTAAACTTCTGAATAAGTGTGTAGGTAAAATGTGTATATGTTGAGGACACAGAAACATTAACAAAACTTTTAAATTCCCTCTATGTATATAGGAAAAAAGTTAGGTAAGTGTCTAAGCCCCGAAATACCCCGAACTAGACCAAGGTGGAAGGGCTCTCCCTTCCATCTAACCCTTTATCTATAAGATGTAATTAGAGTATTTCTTGAGAAATATAGGCGTCCACTAAGAATGGAATATTCTTTCAGAGACAAAACCGCGGGAAGCGGCTAGTTTAGTATGAATAAAGTTGTAATGGCTTCACAACTTTGATAATAAGAACGAAGTATAAACCTTTTACTGTTAAATATAGTATTAAATAAAAAAAAACAATATCTTTGCCCTAAAGCAGAATTTACCTAAAAGGTACTTATGTTTAATTATTTTTTCACTCCTCTTGCTCAAAAAGTCCGTCATTGTAGCGTACTAAATCGGGGAAAAAATAGCATTTTAAGCTCTAGGGGATAAAGTAACTTTTTTTTTAAATTTAATCTGTTACCAAAGAGCCTACATACACGAAACAGTCTTAAGTAGAATATTCTCTTTGGAATATATTTACATTCTCTTTGCAAACATCTCGTTATATATCCAGAATTCCAGAATTGTACAAAATGTACCTACATTTCATTTTTGATAAAATAAACTTTGAATTATTGTATTAGATTATTTTATTTTCTCGATTCGTAGTGAAAAGTAGAGTGTAACACACGGCGCTAAAACCCATTGTAACTCGGTTTCTATTTACTCCCTCGCTTTTTAGCCCCTTGTAAGTATAACAATCTACTATTTTACGTCTGACCTCCGTATATCGTTAAATTCTATTGACTAATCATTTCAAACAAGTTTTAAAAAGAACTAAAACCTCACGTACGCGAGAAAACTGTGTTATCTTTTATTTACTCCACAATAATAAGTTGTCAAAACCCATATCAAAACATATTTCCGGACTAACCCATAAAGCAAGAGCTAAGACAAAGACAACTAAGAAATAAATTGAAATTACCTATTCATCTAACAAGTAGATTAAAACTAGCTCCTTATTCGCGGGGTATAGGTACGTTCCGTAAATATGCCGTGAATATAGAAACAGTGAATATGGAATGGTGATTTGTATGGGATTCTATGGGATACGTTCCTAGGTGAGGGAAAAAAACGAAATATGTAAAAAAGAAACAATTTAATTGAAGTTTTTACCCACAGAATTCGCCCTATTACATAGTTTACCATCACAGACCAGTTAGAAGATACTACGTATTTTACCTTTGATTAATTATTATCTTCTGGTCTAGGCAATGTTTTAAAGAACTTTATATTAATGTATTTTTTTCTTCCTTGGCAGATAATCTAAGCTTGGCAGTTTTTCAAAGCTCCTGAATATTCAGCAGTGGCATTAGCAATTTGCCTCTTAAAAATAAGAAGACCGTTCCATAGACGGATCAATTTTCATAAAGAAATCACTCAAAGCTCATTTGCCATTCTTAAACCTTCACTAAGATATTTCAAATTAAATGTCACGTTTCCAGTGCTTGTTGAAGCGTCTTCTTCAATGGGCTGCGTATTTAACATTTCCTCCAAGTAGCTTTCAGTCAAATCATCATCTTGTGATTTAAGCAACTCCTGAATGTCATTTGGTTCTATCTGTTCGACTTCGAACCCATCTCGTCCTATTCCATTCGCGTTTACAAAGGATACCGAATGCTTTTTATTAATACCTATGTATGTACCGATTACCGTTTAGATCTGTGAATAAATAAATCTTTAGCCGCGAATATAGGAATTGAGTCGCAATTTTTTTATCCGCTAATAGTGAAAACGCGAATGAAGGAAGCGCGAATAAGGAGCTTTGACTGTAAACAAAATTCAGCTCTCACTTTTCTCATATCCCTATTCAATGATTCTATATGTTTAAAAAGGTTGTGATGCAAGAGAGAGAATAGCTGCGGGCGTTGAGCGAATCCTTAAAAGAAAAATTATACCATAAGAGGTAAGAATAGAGCTATTTTTGATGTAAACTAAGTTTATGATTAAGATTGTTATTAAATAAAAAAGAAAAAAAAAACACAAATTAACTAAATATTTTTATTTAGCTAACATCTTTGGTATTTACATGTAACTTCTCTTCATCGCTGGCTTCCACCAATATCCTACACACAGCCTTCAGCAGTCTGATTTTGAACCTGGCCACTGAAGTCACCTCATCATACTCCAAGTCTCTCGTGTCCCGGTCTATGTGGTAATCGAATGTGGACCAGAGCATTTCACGCGTTTTGAGCAACACTTCTGATTGGCTGTGAAGAACAAATTAAATTGGTGTAAGTGATTTAAATTAAACAACTTCTAACGGATATATTTTACGTATTATTAAGAGCTGACGCTAGTCATCTAGTCTCACCTGTGACCATGTACACTGCAAGTGTTCGAAACGTCGTCTTAAAATTTTGTAAAATGTACGCGATGAATCCATTAAAAGTTGTGAAAACCTCATCAAGGTTTAAGTTTTTAATAATTTTTACAAGTAACGAAAAAATCTATTTTTATACATAAAAATTAACTTAGACCAATATGAAATTATTGTCGAGTGATACTGCTTTCTAGTGTTTGGAGCAAGTTTCGAGTAACGATTTTTTTTATAAGTATTTTCATAAATGTTTCATAAACGCAGATCCATAGTATCTTGCTGTAGAAAGAAAAATAAAATTTCTCAGTTTTCGTAAAAAAAAATTACAGCCGAATATGTCGTAAAAAACGCACATTTCGACACTCACAAGGGAATCAAAACCTAAGAGGTATCCCGTTGACCTAGAACTATGAAATTTGGCAAGAAGCATAATGTTATGTTATATAGGTAGTATGCATATAGGAAAAAATGGTCATTTTTAATTTAATCACAAAAATATTAAACAAGGAACGAGGGTCCAAATTTTAAAGTTCTTTAACCGTATCATGTGGGGTATCATATGAAAGAACTTCATTAGCATAAGCTAAAACAGGTTTTTAAATATTTTTACGATGTATATTTTTCGGCTTATGAAGGAAAATAAAGACTGTTAGTACTAGAAAGCTATAATTTTGGTAAGGTATATTTAAACCAATCACGCAGAAAATGTGAAAAAATCCAATGAAAATGACCAATGAAATTTAGTTTTTTTTTGGGTAAATTATTATTCATTTACGCGTAAAAGGATATATATTTTTTTCTCAGTTGCCCCATAATGTAGTGTAGGGGGTTGTTTCATAGGTAATAAGTAATGTAAGTGTAAATTTTTAAATTTAGAGACCCGTTTGTTAAATATTAAACTTTAAAATGTTATTTTTGCTAGATCCAAGTGTGGAAATAAGAAGCAAATCCCTCGTTTGTACTTCTCTCTCCATACTTACAGTTGTAATAGTTATTTCGTAAGTAACGACGTAGTATGAAATATTTTAGTTTAAAATCTTTGATAGGTCCATACTAGCTAGCAAATACACATTATAAACAGAAATTTCGATTTTTAGAAATAATTATAATACAACGTAATGAAATAGATCACTAATCTGAATCAGTTCATTTTAGTAGCTCTTTTTAGCGCAGCACTATTTCCATTTCATAAAAAAGCGGCAACATTCAATCTGTCAGTTTACTCCGTCTTATTAAAAATCCGACTATAGGTTAAAACTGCACGATACTCGACCAACACAGTTTGATACTTGTATGCTTTGACCAGACAAACAGAAACAACCAAATAATATACGTAATAGTTTATTTGTATGACATATTTTCCCAGTTATTTTGTTTCGTCAAACCAAAACACTGAACCGATTTTGATGAAGTTCAGTATTTTCGTAATCGTTATGAACTTTAGTACAGTACTTTATTAACCGCGGGGCGCGGTAATAAAGTACTGTTAAAATATTATTAAAATTTATTTATCAAATTCTTAACATTTAATAACAAGTATCTATTTAAAAGAAAAACAAAATACCTGACTGCAGAAAAGAGTTTTTTGCAGTCTAACTTAGGATTTCGTTACGCTTGATACGTGCTGAGTGCATGTTATATATATAATTATAAGGTCTTACCGAAAAACGTTACATCGTCTTAAATTCTCTGTCTTCTTTCCGCAAGTGTCATTACGTGTCAGCGAAAAGTTGACAAAATATGTTAAGCACTGCTAAAACGTTACTTAACTATAAGCATAGTTAAGTAATGTTTTTCGGTATGTAAAAATGACTATAAATTACTTACTTAGCTGGGACATGTATGTTTAAGTTGTGCCTGCTCATTGACAGGACAGCGGTATTGCCATCATTCTGCACCTGTAAACAAGTATCTATGTTAAAACAACAACAAAATATCCGACTGCACAACATTTTTTTTCGTATTGATAGGTAAATCTAGTAAAATAAGTTATTTACAATGATGTATTATATGTAGATAGGTTTTCCCCGGCTTTGCGTGGCAAGACTCAAGTAAGGTAATCGCCAGACTTCGCCGGGCACGCTGTTAGACGCGTGTCGTGACTTGTGAACAGTGACAATGCTATCTTGTGTGTTTAGAAAGTGCAACACCAAGATATATAAGGCCAAGACACTAAAAGGCCTTAAGGGATGTGTTTTATCTTCGAAAGTACTGAAAACAAAGATTTACCAAGCTTTTACTTCATATTCAAGAAGTTATAACCTCTATAGACAAAATCTCATCGGTTATTTGTTCATTGGAGGTAACGACAAAGTGCAATTTTAAGTTTTGCGAGAGTTGTTTCATAATTATTGCAAACATATTATGTAGCCTATGACACTTTGGAATTAAGACTAATCAAACGACACCTTGCACATCAAAATCGATCAAGCCGTTTAGGCTGTTGAGAGTAATATAGAAACACATATACACATACGTACAAATATAGGTATGTACATACATACACGCCAAAAACATAACTCGGGTCACGCAGTCCGGTAAAATAATAATATATTTTGCAACAATCTACATTATCGTCACATCTTTTCGTAAGTAGCTGTCAACTTAAATATTTTGATACCTCATCAATACAGTAATGACGTATTGCTTTGATCACTGTTTACCTATGCCTGTGACTTACAATAATGGTTACTAGTTTTCCGGTGCCTCATATTGTTTCCGCACCTACTTACTTGACTGTAGTATAAACCATTATATGTTTGGTACGTCATCAAAATATTAATGACGTATCAGTATTATGGTGAAAAAATACGTATTTATTAGGTACGTCATTTTCCCATATTTATTTAGTGTCTTAGTGTTTTTAGATAATCTTATTTTAACTGACTTAAAAAAATTGCCGTTATACGCTATACAAACTATTGGGCGGATTTGAACGAAATGTGGTAGGTTTATCACTCATGTCTGTATAGGACTTAGTTGGTGATAGTTTAGTGCCTGGCACCGACATAAAAAAATGTTGGTCTACGTACCTACTTAGGTAGACACCCTGTTTTGTTTTGTTTTTTTTTCTTGTTGTACGTATTACTGATAAATCGTCAAAATATTAATGACGTATCAAAAAACAATAGTGATTAATATCGACTACAGCTACAGGATACGTCATCTACTTGGGCCATTCTAGAAATATTACAACAATATTAATAATATAGACATGTGTGACGAGTAGGTACGTCATAAAACACATCATTATTGGTTCAATAACAACATCAATGGTTAGACTCATAATTATTTTAAATATATTGCATAATAATCGATAAAATAACTTGTGGTATAGTCAGTAATTATGTTATCGAAGTTGAACAAATTTCCTGTTTGTGAAATATACATGGTAGATGAATTAAAATACGCAATTAACTCATTATATAAACTTGAAGAATGAATTCATCGTTATTGGTTCAATAACAACATCAATGGTTAACTCATAATTATTAATACATGTTACATAATAATCGATAAAATTAACCTGTGGTAAAGTCAATAATTACGTTATCGAAGTGGAACAAATGTCCTGTTTGTGATACATACATATTACATAGGTAGATGAGTTAAATTACGTATTTAACGTATTATATAAACTTGAAGAATGAATTCAAAGTTCTGATCATGTCACTATTTTTTGTTGTTAATCAAAATACCAACAGAGCGTGGGAAAGAGATCTCTTGCTGCTTACGGATAATTTGTGAGAGAGAAAGAGATCGTCAACAAATAAAATGTAAGCCGTTATTTGGAATGCCTGAAATGTTGCTATGGAAACTAGGGCTCGGAAGAACCCAATAACAAAGAAATGATTCGCAAAATCATACTTTATCACGAAAGCAATAAATACTACCTTTATGTACTTTATACAAAGTTTATTACACATGTTTTTGTTAATTCTTTAGACTAAAGTATGAACTGAGTTGAATACCTATAAAATGTTTGTTCGTGACCGCCAGCTCACCTGATGTTAAGCGACGTTGTGGTCCACGACGATGCGTATTTAACCATTTGAAATCCATTCACGATCTACGGACACTAATATTACACCTAAGTAGGTATATTATTTCGTTCCAAATTTTTTATTTATTTATTTATTTGATGATAGGCGAGCAGAAACTGATGTGCCTATACTATATAACTCCTGCAGTGCTGAAATTTAGTTTCTGTCTTTTATGATAGTGTCCTCTTTTCCTCTAAGATACGATACCGGTAAAAATTGCGGCGGGCAAATAAATCATATTATTAAGAACTTTTCGGTGTATACATATACTTCGCATTTCAATTCGAATTTCCTGACACAAAATAGTAAGAAATATTATTATTTATGTACTATATTTTATAACAATCGGTTCAGCCGTTTATTCGTGAAAAGGAAACAAACAGACAAGGAGACACGAGTTACTTTCGCTTTTATAATATTGTTAAGATGTACGCGATGTATCCATAAAAAGCTAATTAGTAATTATTCTTCGTAATTTATTCTTATTAATCGAATCAGATATGAAGAGATCGGTAGATGCACTATTGTTGCACTAGTCTATTTAAGTTCTTTGTTATTACTTTTAAGGTGTGTACAATAAAGAGTTCATCTATCTATCTATCTAGATGTACGAAAGACACTGACATAGCACAGCGGATTAGCAAGTTGAAATGACACTAGGTAGGGCACATAGCACGTAGAACTGATGACCGATGGGCCGAAAAGTTCTCGAGTGGAGACCACGCACCGACAAGCGCAGCGTAGGAAGGCCAGCCGCGAGATGGACAGATGACTTCATATAAGTGGCGGGAAGACGCTGTATGCAAGCCGCTTCCAATCGGTCTTTTTGGGAATGGAGGCCTATGTCCAGCAGTGGAATTCTTATGGCTGAGATGATGATGATGAAGAGGAATGAATGTCAAGCTGGGAACTTCTTGTAGCTGAGATAATGACAATGACTCAATAGTTGAGGTTCAATATAATAACATTATTTAGGATGGCGTTTCTGTAGTGCCTCAGAAATGTTTGCTCAGGCCCAAACTGACGGCTTTCATGCCGTCATTAGGAAAACAGTAGCATCGTTGATGAGTAGAATGCGAGGTGACGTCATCCTAAGAACTACAGCTGAGGACCCGATCTCGTCGTCAGTTAGACATTTTTTACCGCCTTCAAAGATTAATTAACTGGTTGTTTTATGTTTGTTACCGCATAACTTTGTCATTTATGAACCGATTTGAAAGTAATTTTTTGTTTGAAAGGATATATGTACTTTCAGATTAGTCCCATAATATTTTAAATTTCATCAAAATCGGTTCATTAGGGTGGTTTTTAAAACAAAATTGCGCATTCTGAAATCTATGTACAGACGATAACCAAAAAGGAATCTGAGAAAAACTTTAAAATTGTGTCCACAAATACATACAACTTGATTACTTCTGTTAGTTAATTAATTTATTCTAAAGGACGTGTTGTCTGTAAATTCAATTGGTTTACCAATTTAAATAATCTGAAGAATTGGCAATACTAAGGTTTAGAAATACTTACGGCAAGAGAACTTCTAAGTATGTTATAGCAATTTTAATAAATAAATCACCTACTGAAATTAGAAATAAACTAACGGATATAAATATAAAATTTGTTTTAAAAAGATATTACTTAAATAAATAATATATGTTGGTAATCTATTTAAATTAATTGCATAAATAGGAGCACCGCGCGCCCGCTGCAGTGGCTGGGATAGCCTATCTATTTACACATTTCTCCTTGAAAGGTCGTGCGTAAGGTGCCTACATACGATAAATACCTGCCTGCCACAGCTGTTTCGAGCGCACGCGCACTCCGCTTTGCTTATTATTTATTTATGGCTTCTTATTGCTTCAGTTGTTTAATTATTTAACTATGAACATTATATGTATATTATATCATCATCATCATCTCAGCCATAAGAAGTCCACTGCTGGACATAGCGATATATATTATATAGCGATACATATTTGTTAAAACGTAAATAGGACTTATTGCCTACATAAACCTTATTTGGTCTTTTGGCAATATTTTTTTTTGTAAATTGTAACTTTTTTTAAAAAGAATAAAATAAAAAATAAAAATAATAGAAAGAGCTAAAAATCTAATAATATAATTATTTAGTTTCGGTTCAGGATTTTACCACTTCTTCATTTTACATTTAAATCAAAATGATTGAGCAACTTCACGCCAGGTTTTCACGCAACCGTCGATATCCAAGTTTCCGAAACCGCAACAATAATTCCGCAAACTTTTTATATGACAGTATAGTTTCCAACTGGGTTTTCATGAACTGGCGGCCTTTGTATAAGTGCTAATGTAAAAAATGGAAACCTAGAGGGATTCTTTACCGTACAATGACTCACGAAACACGACTGCTATGTTTAGACATGTTATAAGCATGATGACGCAACGGCGATCGTACCAGACAAAAGATAAAACAAAAATGTATGGAAGCTGTTACTAAAATTATTGAATAATCTATGCTAAAAAATCTTTGAGGAAAGAAATAGAACATACATATTATTCTACAAAACAGACATATATAAATACAAAGATAATGCCTCCATCTTTTTATAAATTAATTTTCTTTTTATTAATTATAAACATAGTTATTATAAATTAATAAATTAATTTATATTAATAATAACTATGCTATAATAAGTCTATTTATAACTGGCAATTCTGATTGATATCTACCGCTACGTTTCAAACCACGTCAACATCAATGATAATAATAATTGCACAAAACTTTTACACATTCCTAGTAAAAATAAGTGGCCAAGACCGCGCTGAGACACGCGTATAGTAGGGTTCCGTAGCTAATGATGCGTGTCTCGACACCATCTTGGCCACTTTTGACTATAGTATTGGACACGGAACCATACCATACTAATATGTCTCGACACGCTCTTTTTTTAATCTGCTTAATATTATAGGCAACTACAATGGACCCCAAACTAGGCTAAGCCTGTATCTTGGGCGCCCCTTTTCCCTTTTGGTACAAAGTTGAAGCGCTGAGAGTTTGAACACACCTTCCGTAGGTTTTATAAAAATTATACAATAAAATTTGACTGTTTAGTGCAGTTACATAAAGCATGATAAGTATTTTTGCAAATTATCTTAGTATATCATTATATATATTTTGTAACGTTTTGTAAATGAGTCGAGATGGTAGTTTTAAGATAGTGACCTCAGTAACGGGGTGTGCCGTGAAGAGGAGCGCCGCCTGCGGCGACATCGTCGACGTCTTGTACAAGAGCAGGGCTCGCCGCTCAGCCGAGTGCCGGCCGCGAGAGGACGCCACCAGCGTCGGCCCGCTGCAGCTCCGCGTCAGGGTCGTGTTCACGCTTTCTGATGCTATGTGTGCACGTTCGCCGGAACTTAACAATCAATAAAATATATATATATATATATATATGTATTCTATCAGCCATCTAGTTCCATAGAGACACCTCACCCACACACACAAACACACACACACACACTCACTCACACACACACACTCACTCACACACACACACTCACTCACACACACACACTCTCTCACATGTAACCTACCTAACACACTGTCACCCTCTCACGCATCACATGTATTATGCTCACGAGTTGTTGTATCGTATGTTTTTATTATAACTTTATATACCTCCAATCTATATGAATGTATAATAGTATTGTGTACTCTGGTGTCCTTGGCTCCACAATACGGGCCTTTGAGCCTAGTGTGGAACCGCAGATTAGAATATTTCAACAAATATTTTGTACTCATAGTTATGTTTATTGCTTTTTCTGTACTGTTTGTAATATTCTATTCACTGTATTGTTGTCGTTTCTGTATTATTAAATTATTATTATTATTATTCACATTTATTTATTACGATTCTTAATTTTAATTTTTTTACAATACAAATATAAACATATAAAAATAACATAAATATTGTAAAAAACTTAAAACTAGTGTGCCGCCGTGTGTGTGTAGTTATTATTATTATTATTAGTACAAGCTTTGTTTTTTTTTTTTGGCAAGCGCCTTTATTAACAACAACACAACAATATACAGACTCAACTAACTAAACTACTACACAAAAAGCACATCGATCACCCCAGACCGATAAAGGTCTAAAGATAATCCAAATGCTCAAACCCACTACCAGTTGGCAGCGTACCCAGCATGCTGTCCGCATTACCACGTTGAATGGCAATGCTTATGCGTTGGGCCAGATACGCGCCAGCATTTTGGTCACGTGTCGCATCGATCAGGCGCTCAGATTAATTTTTGAAAATGAGATGAGCTCCCGGTCCCCACGGACCCAAAGTTTCGACACCAAACGGCTCAAATATGTAACCTCTACCGAGATTTACATATTTACGCCGCCTGTGCTGCTCCGCCGAATTAGCCGCAGCGCCAGCCCTACTCCGTGTCTCAGGAAGATGAGACGGTGCCAAAGTATCAACGCACATGGCGTCCCACACAAGAGACCGAAGCTTTGCTTAGTTTGGGCTAGATGGTGTTGTGTGAAAAGTCTCCAAATATTTATTTACTTAATAATTATAGTTTAGCAAATTGAAACAACCGACATGTAATTTTGTTTTACTAACCGAAATACACTGCACTTGCCGGTGCGTGCTTTCCACTCGAGAACTTCTCGACCTCATCGGGCATCAGGCATCCTCTTCAGTTAAAATACTAAAATAGAGCGCCAACATCTGATAACAGTGTCGCGACACTCAGCTCGTCGATATCTGACACTACGATACACTTACGTGGAATATATCTGGTTGACAGTCTTCAGTTTCCCTTTAGTGTTCACGTGTTTCTTGGTGACGAACATAGCGCCGACACCTAAGAACAGTGTCGCGACACTCAGCTCGTCGATATCTGACACTACAATACACTTACGTGGAATATATCTGGTTGACAGTCTTCAGTTTCCCTTTAGTGTTCACGTGTTTCTTGGTGACGAACATAGCGCCGACACCTGAGAACAGTGTCGCGACACTCAGCTCGTCGATATCTGACACTACGATACACTTACGTGGAATATATCTGGTTGGCAGTCTTCAGCTTCCCTTTAGTGTTCAGGTGTTTCTTGGTGACGAACATAGCGCCGACACCTGAGAACAGTATCGCGACACTCAGCTAGTCGATATCTGACACTACGATACACTTACGTGGAATATATCTGGTTGACAGTCTTCAGCTTCCCTTTAGTGTTCACGTGTTTCTTGGTGACGAACATAGCGCCGACACCTGAGAACAGTGTCGCGACACTCAGCTCGTCGATATCTGACACTACGATACACTTACGTGGAATATATCTGGTTGATAGTCTTCAGTTTCCCTTTAGTGTTCACGCGTTTCTTTGTGACGAACATAGCGCCGACACCTGAGAACAGTGTCGCGACGCTCAGCTCGTCGATGTCTCCGAAACGGTTGATGTCTTCCAACTCTAGGTTACGTTCTATTAGACCCGTCTTCAGCAACTCGCGGAGGTAGAGACTCGACAATGCTGTAAGAAAAAGTGGAAAATGTAAATAGACAGTCAGTTATGGCCAGTGACGACGAAACGTGACAACACTCTCACACGTACGTCAATAGGTTGCTGGGGTTGTAAGTACACATTAATAGTATGACACGTGAGTGAGTGAGAGGACAACTATGTAGTAATCGTATGATTGTTGTCTCTTTTCACCCCACCCCACATCGCGAATCATCATCCGCGCACCATTTTGCGTACGGTATATTGAAATCACTATGCTCAGCTTTTCTAGAGCTATAGTCGGTGTTTCTCTGAAGGATCGTATCCGAAACGAAATAATTCGCCAACGAACCAGAGTTTTTTTTTATAGAAGATAGATCTACGATTGACCACCAACTCGCCTGATGTTAAGCGACGGTGTGGCCGAGGATGGAGCTCGTCGATCTAGAAGATATCTATTCACTCTAGCCTTGAAAATTCCAAGATTGTAGGTCTCAGGAAACAGAGATGGCGGCAAAGAATTCCATTCTTGTGCAACAAGAATGTGGATCGATATCGCTGAGTACGGATTTTCAGCATTTCAACGAGAAATGGGTGGTAATTCGCCGACTTTCTACTAGTCCTGTATTGAAATGGGGAGGGTGGAATTACGTAACATAGCATATAATAACAGCATAATTACATAGCGCAACGTATTAGCAAGCTGACGTGGCAGTGGGTCGGCCATATCTGTTGCAGAACCGATAACCACTGGGGTAAACGCTTTCTAGAGTGGAGATCGCAAGTCGGCAAACGTAGTGTAAGATGCCCTGAGACACGATGGAGTGACGATATACGGAAGGCAGTGGGTAGAGACTGAAAACGGAAAGCTGTAATCGGGATGACTGGCGTTCAATTCACTAAAGTGGGCTGATGATGATGACACTGAAATCGCTGGATTTTCGTAATTTTTTGTTCAATTTTAATCATTTTTTTACATAAATGATTGGATTACGCCAGCCAACTTGCTGGATGCAAGCCGCTTCCAATCGGTCTTTTTAAAAGTCTATGGGGGATATGGCCTATGTCCGGAAGTGGACTTCTTATGGCTGAGATGATGTTGATGATGATTGGATTGTCAGTCTCTACGAATCTACAGAATAAATACACGAAGTCCATTATACTAACATTTGACAAAGGCGAGCCTTTCCTTCTTCAAGCCGTAGTTCCGGCACCAGGTATCGACGGCGCTCCAGCCGGTCGCCCGCAGCTCGCTCTCGAACTCTCTCTGCAGGCGGTGCAGCGCGCTGTGGTCGGACCTCGCGCTGAACCGGCGCTTTATCTCGCGGATCTCTGAGTCAACACACGTTTAACATCATGAGGTGCTGTTGCAGCCGTCTCGCTTGCACGACACTCCCTTTTAACCCCTGACCAAACAAGTACCAGTTTAGAAAACTCAAACACTCGATAAAAAAGAGGACGCAAGGACTCTCGATGAAATTGTCATTAAAAAAAACTAACTAGATCAAAATCGGTCCATCCGTTTGAGAGCTAGGATGCCACAGACAGACACACAGATATCCCGATACGTAAAATTTTTATCACCCCTCTTTTTGGGTCGGAGTTTAAATTCATGACACAATACATGAACATGAACACTGACACCAGGGCTATTACTTTATTTATTTTATAGTACCTGGGCGACCGAGCTCCACTCGGATTTTTTATAACTGAAAATATGAGCAAACCCGGGTTCACTAAAAATGAAACCTAGCAAGATCGATTTATCGTCCCCTAATCCACCTACAAACCAAATTTCATAAAAATCGTTGGAGCCGTTTCCGAGATTCAGATTATACATAATTATATATACACACAGGAATTACTCGTTTAAAGGTACGAGTATATTAGATTACGAACACTGACACCAAGGTCACTCAACAAAATGTGAATATTTTTGTGACACATATTTTCTACAGTAGGAATAGCCTGAAATGCTAAGCGTTCAATACAATACAAGTAAGTGATATACCTATTTTTTTTTATCCTAAGAGGTTGTACACTACCGTTTACTCTAGTTTATGTACATATTATATTCTGACATCGAAACGTTCATTTGTAATTTTTCGTTTCTTTTTTGTGGAATCGACAAGGAGATTTTATCTAACACAATAACTTTCCATTATTTCAAAAATTATTTACGCAAACTTGTCTCGCTCTTGATCAGTTTTTAGTATTTGCAGATTTACATCAAGGTAAACCCTACAATGTTGCTAATTCTGAGACTTGTATCTATTACCGTTCTAAAGATACAGTCGTTTAATTGTAGGACAGAAAGACAGACAGACACCGTAGTTTCATGAATAGGCACCCGCACCCTCAGTACGGAAGCCTAAAAATAAATACTATTAAAAAGTAAGGTACAATAATAAAAGTTCCACTACCTCCGAACTAGTTATAAACTGTATTTCGGACGCCAGTGGCTTCTTCCTATTAATGAATCTTAAACTATCATACATTTGTTTCTTTATAATAACATAATACTACATATTCAAGATAAGATATATGATTCCTTCATACATTAAAATAGTGTTCTTATGAGGCTGATATACGCATACTTATCAATATTATAATCAATATTTTTGTATCTATAAATAAGGTATAGACGTGTCCAATCAGTTTCTCGTATTTATCTTACCCTCCCTTCTATCGGCGGCTTGTTCAAACACCTCTATGTTAGTGTCGAGTGTGGCCTGTATGTCCGCTTGCGGCAGCACTGCACACGCGCACGCCGCGCGTATCAGAGCAAGACCCGCGCGCGGCGCGACCGGGAGGGAGGATAGCATGCTGCCGAGGCGAGTTAGCTGCTCTGACGGAGATAGAGCACCTGAGGTAATGTAAGTAAATTTAGAAAACATTTAAATCACCAACATAAATATTATATCGATGACGTAAGCGCCATCTAGCGTCACTCTTTAACTATTTAATTATTATTTGTTTATTTACACCAATGTGAACCCTATAATACTGCCAATTGTACTTGAGACTTGTATCTATTACCGTTCAAAAGATACAGCTGTTTAAGTGTAGGACAGAAAGACACTGTAGCCTCACGAATAGGCTCACGCACCCTTAGTATGGAAGCCTAAAAAAGTAAGCTATGTCAGGCCAGACGCACTCTCTGTAAGTGTCTGTAGGTTAATATAAGAGTAGGCACTTAGCACCTGCGCACTCTTTATTGCGTCGTTGCAAGAGTCGTCTATTTATTGTTATGTGTTTGCGGAGTAATCCTTATGTACCTGTTCTATTAAATATGTGGCTATGGTCAAATATCTGTCGATAAAAAAAGAGAAGTAAATACGTGGAACGGACGGTCAATAAATGTTTGTATTGTAAGTAAGCTCACCAATATCAATAAGATCGTCGACAGCCGCCTCGACAGCCCTCAAGCTCGGCGGCTGCGGCAGCTGCGAGAGGAACTCGACGGCTTTCTCTTCTGGTGCGTACGTTTTACAATCCAACACGGTCTGCTCTAGCGGTATTCTGGAACATAATGCTCGAGATAACATGGCAAGCGTATGAAGAGACGCACAACAAACAGGCGATTCTTAATATAATATTTCGTGTTAGGTATTTATTTTGGACAAAACATGTATGATGTTCACGTCAGCGCAAATGAAAAGTTCATCTGCTATTTCATTCTTGGGCGCCCAAGATACAAGGCCTAGCCTAGTTTGGGGCCCATAGGAATCAATTTTTTCGATAATTTGTAACTCTTTTTAATTGTATTCAATTGCATAATTTTGTATTTCTTAGTCAAATAAAATTATTATTAAGAGAGAGGACCGGGAAGACTGAGAATAAATTTTATACACCAAATAAAGGAAAAGGCAAATGTCATGTCGTACAAGAAGGTGAGTCTTAGCGGAGGACCGACAAACATAGAAATTACTCCAAAAACAAAAGCCAAGCTTAAGAACTAGAAACCTATTGGCCCCGAGTTTAGTTCTCGTGTTTTTTTAACACGCTTTTATTAGGTCGACCTGTATATGTAACTAACTATGTAATGAAATCTAAGGTAACTAATTTAACCATCTTTCAAGGATCGTAGCGTCATGAAAATTGGCAGCTGTATGTAGTTCTGATGACAATACAATAATATGGTACTGTCGAACTGATCTGATGATGGAGCCGGAAGATATGAACTAGAACTTCATGATGGAATATCGTATCATAGCTGTGTTTGGATTTGTTAGAATAGTCTTGTAATTAACTTTGACCACAACAATTTGTAGCGTGTTTTATAGTTTTTTAAACTGAAATTATTTTAGAATATATCTATCACTTACGAGTACACATACTTATAATACATAGCCAATCTGCCGATAGATAAGGCTTAAAACGAGTTTAATTGATATTCTTACCTTAGTATTTCTGGTGTAGGATGCGGCACAAATTCGGCTTCTTTCTCTTTCGTGTAGAGACGATAGCACTGACCTGTAATATATCACACACCTGTAATGTATGTTCACTTTAATATTATACATGTACATACATATATATGTACGTGTACATTAGTATTATACATGTATACCAAGCACAAGTTCGGCCGTGCATGGAGAAAGCAGGTACTGGTCGCACCTATGGGATGTATCTGCTAAGTACCAACTCGAGGCATTCGAGTACATTGAGAAACGTGCTAAGAGGCTCATTTATAACGATTTCCATGTACGGGCTAAGCTCCAAAGTATCGTCAAAGTATTGGTGCAAAGTTGCTAGTTTGACGATCTTTTATCGCGAAAAAAAATATACACTGATTACAATACACTGAAATAAAATATAATAAAATCTAGCGCCCTAGGCCCGGGCCTTTTCGGCCTTTAGGTAAATCCGCCTCTGGTTCCATCTTTATGCGTACCGCCAAAAATAGAAATACGCTTCCTAAATGGGTCTTTCCGAATATATCGGGATATAATCTGGGCGTATTCAAATCGCGAGTGAATAGGTACCTTCTAGGCAAGTGCGTTCCATTGTCGACCACAACTGTCCGTTAACACCAGGCGTATTGACGGTCAAACACAAGTCTACTTTTGAATTTCAAAAAAAAAAGGGAAAGCTTTGTAAGTTGTCTTTTCAACCGACTTCAAAAAAGGAGAATGTGGGCATCCAACATAAACATATTTCATAATAAATAAATATAATATATACGTAAACAAATAACTTCATACTTCTAGTAACATTTAAAATATAATTACACACATCGGGTAGGTAAACAATACGCGCCGCTGACGTCAGGTTCCCCGCCACTACGGTTAGCAAAAACCGGTCGCTGACGCAACGATGCACCGTCATGCACATTCACTGAGACCAGTTTTGTTACGTTATTATTTATATTATAGTGTTCGTTTGTTGTTTGTTTTTCCGTTATAAATTATAAGCGATTTTAGTTATTCCGCCTTCTGCATTTTTATTTGTATACTTAATACATAATAATAGGCAAACACGTCCGAGTGCAGTGGACAACACGAACTGACCGCGTGATAGGGTCAAAACGCACCACGTCGATTTCGAATCGGTTTTCAATACAAAACCTTTGGTTTCGGCGTGTAACTAAGGTCGACCCCGCAGCATCTACGGACGTCACCAGTGCTATAAGGAGGTTCTCAATTCAACTGTTTTTTTTTTGTTTGTTACCTCATAACTTTCGATTGGGTGAACCGATTTTGATGATTTTTTATTTATTTGAAAGCTGGTGCTTCCCGTGTGGTCCTATTTCAATTTGGTTCTGACAATGGCATCCATGAGAAGTCGGTCACTTCAGTTTTTCAAACTAGTTATTGCAACCTACATACCCGGCTGTACTCGTCCCGCCCTCCCGCTCCTCTGTTGAGCCCCCGCCTGAGACACCCACACTGTTTCCAAACACGCTGTTCCTGAAATCAATAATACAATGAGGGCTACTGCATTTGAACTCTCCACTAGAGGCGCTGGTGTAGCGTGAGCTCTCCGAAATGACTTATTACTTACGATTTTCAGTTAGTTCTTTAGGTAATGCATAATTGTCAGGATTGAAATGTTTTTTTTTTCATCTTACTAGCTCGGAAAAGTTATTTTCTAAGGCCTAGCTAGCGTGGAAAAGTTCATTTTACTCCCTAGGGAAGTTATTTCAAAATTAGAATTCGACGGAGTATTAAAATTTTTGCAATACGACTTCTAGTTTCTGCGTAATACGTGGACAAACATACATACACTTATGAAAGGCACACATGTTTAGAAACTGGTATAGATTAATTAACATATACAAAAACTGTGCAGTTCTGACAATCTACACATTATTACATACGTATACAGGTCGAATTAAATAAAAAAATGATATGATTAAATCAAATAAATTGAGTCTTACAATTAAGAGTCACATAGCATTTACTTTCACAAAAAACGCGGAGCGCAGCTAGTGAAATAAAATAAATGAATACTCACGGAAGTTTTAGTACAGTGAGTGAAAAGGTTATTAAATATTTAAATAAACTTTTATTGGGCTGTTTTCTTATTGGTGAAACCATCTAGTTTCTTTCAGCACTATTGTCGTTGTGATTTATGTATACACATAGATAAAAATCCGTCAAAGTTTGCCTAGACAGTGCGATAGTGGCGCTCTTAGTTACTTTGTGTTTGATACTATAATAATAGATTTAAGGGAAATTCTTTGCTGTAAATAATAATCAACGATTTTATTTTAAGCATGCGTATATAATAATATCCTAAAAAAAGCTTCTGGGAACTATTTTGTTTTAATTTCTTTTTGGTTTTATTATAAAAAACAGTAATGCAGAAAATACATAAGACAAGACGCTAGCGTACAATTGAGCTCGCGAGTGCATTTGTCGCGACATAAGCATGCTTTGCGGTGAATTAGTATATTATATATACCTTTCACGGACAATAATCTTGAAACAATATTTTTTAGCGTAAGAAGGAGGGTTATGTTTTTCGAGTGTATGTATGTATATTTCTATATGATCGCCTACAGCCTAAACGGCTTGACCGATTTTGATGTGCAAGGTTAGATTCGTCTTCACTTCCAGAATGTCATGGGCTATATTTTTTTGTAATACATTTCTCGCAAAAATAAAAAAAATGCGTTTTGTCGTAACGTCTAACAAACTTTTTCATAATAAACAAGCGGTTTTACTAGAATTATTCGAAAGAATTAGTATTTATAATCTTTTACAGCGATTTTACGATTACTTTCTCACATAAAACGTACACTCAATAGCGTAACAAGCGTAAACACATCGTAAGTAGACTACAAAAACTGCTTTTCTGCAGTCGGGTATTTTGTTTTTCTTTTAACATAGATACTTGTTAGCTTATTGTATTCTCTTTGGGCCACACCGATACTAAAATGTTAAAAAATGTATACCTAAGTAAGTACCCACTGTCAAAGATTACTATTATGGCGGGCCTACTGTGTCCGTGTATGAAAACCGGTGATGCTGATAAAATGTAGGGTTTTATTATATAAGCTGTCCATCTGCACTAAATTTAATAGCAATCGGTTCAGCCGTTTCATCGTAACAATACATTTTCACGATCAACCGTCTGAACCTATTGATATTAAATACAAACAGACCGATAGTTACTTTCGCTTTTTTAATACTAGTCATTTATAAATAATGAAAATTATTACGAATAGTGAAACAGCTTACCTTTAGTGAAATACAAAACTCCATAGAAGCTTCTAGTAAAGTAACCACCACTAAACAGAGGGATGGCTTGGATTTGGAAATGACCATTTACGTGACTTACATTGTTACAATATAAATTATTATAACTTGAATTATTCTTGAAACTTGAAGAAATACTTGACAACGGCAAATGCGAGAATCACGCGTGTCCAATATAAAAGAAAAACATTACCTGTCCTGTGAACAAGGGTATTTTCTCCAAGCACACCTGCGTCTATGACTTGCACCATGTCGAGTATAGTGACAGAGATTTCGACCATGTTCGTCGCTGGCACTATTTTTCGACTACGATTAGTTAAATTGATCACCTTTAGTAAGAAAAATGACTAATAGTGAAAGTGATTACCTGTCCCATCCACAAGGGTGTTTTTCGCCTGCGTCTATGACTTGCACCACGTCGGGTATAGTGACGGAGGTTTCTGCCACATTCTTCGTAGGACTGTTCTTTGGCTACGATTAGTGAAATTGATTACCTTAAATGCGGAAAATGTCGAATAGTAAAAGTGATTACCTATCTCGTCCACAAGGGTGTTTTCTCTATGCACGCCCGCGTCTATGACGTGCACCACGTCGGGTATAGTGACGGAGGTCTCTGCCACATTCTTCGCTAGGACTGTTCTTTGGCTACAATTAGTGAAATTGATTACCTTTAATGCGGAAAATGACGAATAGTAAAAGTGATTACCTATCCCGTCCACAAGGGTGTTTTCTCTATGCACGCCCGCGTCTATGACGTGCACCACGTCGGGTATAGTGACGGAGGTTTCTGCCACATTCTTCGCTAGGACTGTTCTTTGTCTACAATTAATGAAATTGATTACCTTTAATGCGGAAAATGACGAATAGTAAAAGTGATTACCTATCCCGTCCACAAGGGTGTTTTCTCTATGCACGCCCGCGTCTATGACGTGCACCACGTCGGGTATAGTGACGGAGGTTTCTGCCACATTCTTCGCTAGGACTGTTCTTTGTCTACAATTAATGAAATTGATTACCTTTAATGCGGAAAATGACGAATAGTAAAAGTGATTACCTATCCCGTCCACAAGGGTGTTTTCTCTATGCACGCCCGCGTCTATGACGTGCACCACGTCGGGTATAGTGACGGAGGTTTCTGCCACATTCTTCGCTAGGACTGTTCTTTGGCTACAATTAGTGAAATTGATTACCTTTAATGCGGAAAATGACGAATAGTAAAAGTGATTACCTATCCCGTCCACAAGGGTGTTTTCTCTATGCACGCCCGCGTCTATGACGTGCACCACGTCGGGTATAGTGACGGAGGTTTCTGCCACATTCTTCGCTAGGACTGTTCTTTGTCTACAATTAATGAAATTGATTACCTTTAATGCGGAAAATGACGAATAGTAAAAGTGATTACCTATCCCGTCCACAAGGGTGTTTTCTCTATGCACGCCCGCGTCTATGACGTGCACCACGTCGGGTATAGTGACGGAGGTTTCTGCCACATTCTTCGCTAGGACTGTTCTTTGGCTACAATTAGTGAAATTGATTACCTTTAATGCGGAAAATGACGAATAGTAAAAGTGATTACCTATCCCGTCCACAAGGGTGTTTTCTCTATGCACGCCCGCGTCTATGACGTGCACCACGTCGGGTATAGTGACGGAGGTTTCTGCCACATTCTTCGCTAGGACTGTTCTTTGTCTACAATTAATGAAATTGATTACCTTTAATGCGGAAAATGACGAATAGTAAAAGTGATTACCTATCCCGTCCACAAGGGTGTTTTCTCTATGCACGCCCGCGTCTATGACGTGCACCACGTCGGGTATAGTGACGGAGGTTTCTGCCACATTCTTCGCTAGGACTGTTCTTTGTCTACAATTAATGAAATTGATTACCTTTAATGCGGAAAATGACGAATAGTAAAAGTGATTACCTATCCCGTCCACAAGGGTGTTTTCTCTATGCACGCCCGCGTCTATGACGTGCACCACGTCGGGTATAGTGACGGAGGTTTCTGCCACATTCTTCGCTAGGACTGTTCTTTGTCTACAATTAATGAAATTGATTACCTTTAATGCGGAAAATGACGAATAGTAAAAGTGATTACCTATCCCGTCCACAAGGGTGTTTTCTCTATGCACGCCCGCGTCTATGACGTGCACCACGTCGGGTATAGTGACGGAGGTTTCTGCCACGTTGGTCGCCAGCACTATCTTCCGGACGCCGGGTCCGGGGTGAGAGAACATTCGTGATTGGTCGGCGGTTGATAGCCTGGAAAGCAACTTGTATTATTTCTACTTTCTACTACTATCTTCACAATTATCAAATTCAGATATTATGAAACACGGTGACATCTCACGCGTTTTGTCTTCAGCAGGTTGTATGTACTTTTTTTTTTATGAATGAGCGAAGCGATCTTTGTATCTGGCCAAATTTTCTGTCTTGTGTCAGATTATATATTGGTACGCGTGTACTGGTCGTGATTTTAGTCATTTTATGAACTGGCTAATTTTATTTCTTCTGTTGAGATATTTGTTGGTAGTCAAAACTTGGTATACAGGTTTTACAATATTATAGATTCTTTTTGAAGGGAATGTTTTTCTGTGGCACCATTAACTGATCAATTTTGATAATATTTGCTAGAAACGTTTAGTTACTTGATTCTAAACTAAAAATAAATAAGAAATAGGTCAAGATGTTGTCGTTGTCGAGAGAAAAGGTTGCGAAAAAATCTCGGTTTTTTTAATAACAATGTGCAGCAAAAAGAGAAGTTTGCTACGAGGTCATTTGTTGGCCGATTTTGATAATATTTGGCAGAAACATGCGAGCACAGACTTTTTGTAAAAACAAAATGCTCGCGAGGTCTACTGACCGTAGAACCACTAGTACTTAAACTATAAAATGTGTTTGACCTGATAGAAGTATGAGGCACCTGGACAAAACTTGCGAATCGAAATGTCTATTGTTTCAACCTCATTCGGTGGTCTCTTTCAAAAGAGCACCACAGAATATATGATATCGACGTCAGTTTCCGTAATAAAAATATGCATAAAAGTAAAGTAAAAACTGACCTAGAGTGCACGGGTATTATGAGATGAAGTGTGGAACCCTCGTAATGCGCGTCAAGTATTTGTTTAGCGTATTTGATCTCAGCCCAACCCGGGAGGAACACTAGTATGGCGCCCTCTTTCTCGTGTTTGTCTATTGCTTTTATCACTTCTGTTATCTGAAAAACACGTAAATTAATTTTATTTAAGGGACTATGACGGTGGCGTTACCACAACTTTGAAGATATATTAACTGAATATATTTCCGACAAATAATAAGAGTAAGTTATCTCGACAATAATATTGCAAATGAATTAAATTGACTCATATAAACTTTCATTCATTAAAATCAATTATATAAAAAAAAACTGTTTTTCTGTACATTTATTATTGTTTTAATCAAAATGCTATTTTGTGTGATACATTCGTAATAATCTTGTAAAGATTCATTACACGCAAATTTGTCATAAATGTGGCAGTAAAAACATTGGTATATAGTTCCTTGGATCAATAAAAAAAAGACGTGTGGCACTCGGAGACTGCCGCGGTAAAGCTATTGCATAATAGCTTTACGCGCGGTGTGTTAGGTTATTTTCGTTACGGAATTTCTGGATTCGGTCTCCACGCTCAAGGCCCGCGATAGAAGCTATGCAATAGCTTAAAACATCAAGCTTTTAAATCAACGCTACAAAATTAACATCCACTTTACCTTCTATTTTCACTCTTGCGAATAAATGAAAGCCTATATGATATGTCCCATACATACCATTGATATAGATTTAGAATCATGAAATTTAGCAAAAATTAAAAAGGTACATTATTAAAATACAAAATTAGGAAAACAGTTTATTTGTAATTAAATGTCTTTTTGTAACACAAAAAAATATGGTTGTCTGTAAAGTCGGTTTACGGGCAATAATTTTACGATAGATGCGTCACAAGCCGAACGCTTAGGCCGATCGTGCCTCTCTATCGCTTGTTCCGCGCTCTCGCTTGCACGCTCGGCTCAGGCGAACCGTGACAATGAGTCATACTTTTTGTGCGTGCAGCCGGCGTTCATCGATTTATAAGACGTTACACGTCATCAAATAATACCAAAAAGTGAAGTTTGTCAACTATTATTCAATAATTTACCTCAGTGACATTCAGTTGCGGCCTTCCATCTTCCTTGAGACAGCTCGCATGAGTATTTGGTAATTTAAGCGAGTATTTCTTCTCTATATCCTGTAGATAACATATATCTACCGGATAAGTCTTGCCTGGCACTTCAACGACGGGACAAGGGTCGAAATAGCTGGAAAAAATATCAGATTTCAGCTGTCAAGTGTCATGAAGTATGTTGTGACGTCATTATAATGTCATGTTCGATTTTGGAGTCTATATTTCTCACTAGACTTGTGGGAAATTGGCGTTTATGTATGCGATAGGCTGACCACCTGTCACTGCAATCTGATATTACATCTTGCCCTTTAGTCCCCTCTAACAATGTAATACCCTCCCCAAATGTTACCTATATTAATATTACCTACTCCAATCAAAACCTACGGGGTACTTCCCGTTGACCTATAACTATGAAAGGCAAGAAGCATTGTTATATTGTACACATAAAGGAAAAAATCCGAAAACTGTATGTACATTTTTAATTTAATCACAAAAAAATATGGTGTTTATCAAGGAAGGAGGGTCCAAATTTGAAAATGCGTATCATGTGGGGGGTATCACATGAAAGAGATTTATTAGCACAAGCTAAAACAGCTTTTAAAATATTTTTACGATGTATATTTTTCGGTTTATGAAGGAAAAAAAAAAAAAAAAAAATCCCTCTTTTATCTACTAGTTTGTACGGAACCCTCGGCGAGTCTGACTCGCACTTGTCCGGTTTTTTTTTAATATAATGTATTATATTTTCGTACGTTATTTACTAAAACTATTATTCCTATTATATAAAATTGACGCATATCCCTATTAGCAATGGTATAAATACGTACTTCGTGAATACTCCAGTATCGAGTGTGGCGCTCATGAGGGCTACTCTCAGGTGAGGGTTGAGACGCATCGCGCGCTTGAGGAGGAGCATCGTGACGTCAGTGTTCACGTCGCGCTCGTGAGCCTCGTCTATTACCACGTGCGAGCACCCCAACAACCCTGCAAACAGTAACGAAATAACTGAACGTTACTTTTTTTAAACACATTTTAACGGATTTATCGCGCACATTTTACGTATTTTTATGAGCTGACAATCGTGAAAACCTTAGAAAACATTGTTACTTTTTTTTATAAATAAGCAAGGAAATTATTTTGATCCGTATGAATACTTTGCGAAAAAGAAAATATTTGTACTGTTCTGGGTGGTATCATAAGAACAATGCGGTCACAATATCTGTGCACCCCTCTCGATGACATCACATTGAAACAGAGTGGGCGAGCACAGCGTATTGAAGAGAGAAACAGTATCGTCAGGTCGGGGTTTAATAAGTAATCGTTTAAAAAACTACAAAAAACTGACTTCAAAATGCGCAATTCGTTTACTTGGATGACATATTTTTTCCAGTTATTTTGTTATAAAAACCAAAATATGAACCGATTTTAATAAAATTTCTATGAGACCACCTAGAAAGTATACCCTTTCAAACAAAAAAAGATTTCTTCAAATCGGTCTAGGAGTCTTCGAGTAATCGGGGAACATACATAAAATAATAATTAAAAATAGTTCCGACGAATTGAGAACTTCTTCCTTTTTGGAAGACGGTTAAAAAGAAAAATAAACGTTTCTACCCGGGTTGGTTTGCAGTCGGTTAAGCAGCACCCCGGAGGTGCAGTAGAGCAGGGCGCCGGCCGGCGGCCGCGGCGCCCGCGACTGGAGCCGCACGTGGTACCCCACACACCCCCCCACCTGGAATGGTAACGAACGAATTAACTAAACCGAACTACAAACAATAGCCATAATACTTTGTCCACTGCTGGACATAGGCCTCCCCAATGGATTTCCAAAAAGATCGATTAGAAGCGGCTTGTATCCAGCGTCTTCCCGCTATTTGTATGAGGTCGTCTGTCCATCTCGTGACTGGTCTTCGCACCGCTGCGCTTGCCGGTGCGTGGTCTCCACTCGAGAACTTTTCGGCCCCATCAGCCATCAGTTCTACGAGCTATGTGCCCTGCGCACTGCACTCTACTAACTTGCTAATCCGCTGTTTGAAAGCAAGCCTGATTTCAGTTGAGATTGTTGCAAGTGTTAGAAAGAAATAAAGGTTCATTTTATTGTTCGTTGCTAAGGCTTTTACATTCTAACGTCTATGGTTCGTCTACGGTTCCAGTAATCCAAGTTAATTTTCATACATAAAAATAATTTTTTCGTTAATAATCTTTATATATGAGTGATAACATGGATCAAATTGAAATTTTTGTCGAATATTGGTGATGTTGTTTTCCTGTTTTGCAAACGACGAATTTTTATTAGTTAATTGATATAATATCTTCAAATCAAAATGTGGGTATGCGCGAGCGAGACGGACGATAGTTGAACTACGGACTCTTATACTAATATAAATAATATCATATTATTGGCACCAGAATTCAAGTCAAGTTGATCTCAGAACATTAGTATCTACAGGTAGTAATTACCTCTTCCCCAAGCTCGCTGGCGACTCTCTCGGCCAGTCCTATAGCCGCCACCCTCCTGGGTTGGGACACGACGACCTTGGCGCCGAGGCGGCAATGTCGCAGCAATGCCGCCGGCACACGCGTCGATTTTCCGCACCCTGCCGCACCGACTATCACGCACACTCGATTCTCTTGCAATGTTGCGTTTATCTGTTCCCTGTTGGAATTTGATGATTCGCTTTTGGTGTTATAATAATTATAGTTGACTGAAAAAACTGATTTCAAAATACACAATTCGTTTACTTGGATGACATATTTTTCCAGTTATTTTGTTACATAAACCAAAGTACTAAACCGATTTTGATAAAATTTATATGGGGCCACCTCTGACCTACCAAATAAAAAAGAATCATCAAACTCAATTCACAATTGGCGAAGTAATGCGCTGGACAAACATACAAATAAAAACATACAGTTGAATTGAGCACCTCCTCCTTTTTGGGAGCCGATTAAAAATGAATGCTACGTTTTTTAGTGCAATTGAGGAACAGTCTATACTGAGTCTTACTCAGGAAACTCTTTTTTACCAACTTCGAAAAGAAGGAGATTAACAATTCAGCTGCATTTTTTTCTTTTATGTTTGTTACAGCATAAATCCGTCATTTATAAAACGATAATTTTTTTTTATTTGAAAGGATATACTTTGAGATCGGTCCCATAGAAATTTCATCAAAATCGGCTCAGTAAATATTAAAAGTGATAGAATATAAAGAGGCCCCCAAATCAGAGATCGATCTGTCCAAAATTTTGCGGTCCAACAGTCTCAGCGACCCGCAAACCTACTTTTCAAAAGACGTGAAAGTTTGACAACGATGAAATCGACAGTAACAGAAAGTCATACGTAAAAATGACTTTCTCTCTCATACTCTCACTCACGTACGAACAGTAAGACGTCACTAAGTCAAGAACAAAAAAAAACTTCATTCTAACCAATCTTTTAAATTAAAGTAAATTGAAGAAGGTAAAAAAATATTTAAGAGTGAATATAACTTCGAATCTGGCAGAATGCACAAAGTGCAGTGCCAAAGATTAAGGGGATAAAAAAAATAATTAAGTCAACATACCGCTGACGTCCCGGCATTGAAAGTGAGTTTGTCGTCACTTTTACTTTTGATCGAGGCTTTCGGTTTCGTTTGTGACGCACAATAACGTTGTGGAGGAATTGACATTAACAGAGAAACCTAGTTGAGCTTGACCTAATGACATGACGGCATGTCGTTAGGTCAATGCGATATAAAAAGTCAGTTTTTAGATATTTTTTTATAAATTTTATTTGACAATTTGAACTATTTTAAGCAATTAATTTCAATATTTTTGTGATTATATTTTAAATCATCGTTCATCAGTTTTGGAGTGGGAAGCTTATCTATATAAACTAATAAATACTATTATATTTATCACACGGAAAAAAAACATATTATATTTATATACACGAAAAAAAACTATTCTTGAGCATTCAGATAAAAATGTGGTATGCGTGAAAGGGATAGCGTACATAAGTAATTTCGTTTCCTTTAGTACGCTTTCGCACTGCACAGCACACGTCATTATGACGTTTCAGTTTTATTCTGTTCACCCGCGACCAAAGAGTATTGTACTATACAGGAAACTACGTCGCGTTGTGACGTACTGCCGACGTCACGCACACGTCAAAATTGTAGCGTCAAATAAATCGCGATATGTGGTCATTATGACGCGCTTATGACGTTTATTTCATCGCGTGCGAAACTGACTCCGTCGAAAGTGAGAGTAAGGAAAAGTGAACTCTCACTTTCGACGGAGTCAGTTTCGCTCGCGACGAAATAAAAGTCATTAGCGCGTCACAATCACTATATATCACAATTTATTTGACGATACAATTTTAAGTATTCTAGCACGTCCTGCCGGCACAGTCTTTATATCAAGAGCATGTATTTTTTTTACATGAAATAGATCTACGTTTGACCATCACCTTCCTGTTGGTAAGCGATGATGTTTCCGAGGAGCACATCGATCGATATCTATCTATTCACTCTAGTCTTTTCCTTAAATTTCTTTTTAAAATTATCTTCCAAGATTGTAACTCTCAGGCAACAGAGAAGTTAGGAAGGAGTTCCATTCCTGTGCAGTACACGTCAATTCATTCAATTTTCTACTTGTGTTGTAGTGTAATGAAATGATGGAATAAGGCTCATGAAGGTCCTGCTCACTCTTGTCGAAATAATATAAATAGTATAATGAATATAATATTCCAGTCGTGTGGTTTCAAGATCTTAATTAGTCAGTCTTCTCGAATCTCATGTCTCTTTTAGATTTGAACAAAAAATGATTTTAATATGAAAATATATATGTATTTTCCGATACATCCCATAGACATTTTGTCAAAATCCGTTTTTTTTATTTATTTTTTAGCTCCACAGACATCGGGGTCCGTGACCTTTATCAATTTTGCTAAATACATACATAGTTACGGGAAGACAAGATGACAATTCGTTTAGTAGTTTAGTTTTTAACACAAATTAATTAAAATAAAAACCGGTCAAGGCGAGTCAGACTCGCCCACCGAGGGTTCCGTATAAACTAGTAGATAAAAGGTTTTTTTTTATATTTTCCTTCATAAATCGAAAAATGTACATCATAAAAATATTTAGTAACCCGTTTTAGCTTGTGCTAATGAAGCTCTTTCATATAATACCCCACATGATACGGTTAAAGTACTTAAAAATATGGACCCTCTTTCCTTGCTTAAAGACCCTATATTTTGTGATTAAATTAAAAATGTCCAGTTTTAGGATTTCTTCCTATATGTGTACTCTAACACAATGCTTCTTGCCAAATTTCAGAGTTCTAGGTCAACGGGAAGTACCCCATAGGTTTTGATTCCTCTGTGAGTGTCGAAATCGGCATTTTTTACGACATATTCGGCTGTAACTTTTTTTACGAAAACTGAGAAATTTTATTTTTCTTTCTGCAGCAAGATACTATGGATCTGCGTATACGGTTTTAATTTCAACTCGATACCTTCACGCGTTCCCGAGATAAAGGTCTTGACACCCAGACGGACGGACAGACGGACAGACAGACGGACAACAAAGTGATCCTATAAGGGTTCCGTTTTTTTCTTTTGAGGTACGGAACCCTAAAAACACCATCAAAGTAAACGAAATTGGGTATTTGCAGTCGGTTGTTCCTTATGTATCGACAAGTAACACACCTGCCACAGCTGTTTTGTGCGCACACGCACTCCGTTTTGTTTATTACTTATTTCCAATGCTTCAGTTATATAATTATATACACATTTCCTAAAATATAACGATATTTTTATTTAAACAAATAAATGAAAAAAAAGTGCTATCATACAATTAAAATATTTCCCAAACACAAGTGAACTCAATAAATAAGATCACGGTCAAGGCCACAGTCGCGTTTTGATGCTCAACCTACTAACACAGACTAAATACCACTTTCCTACGTTTGGAGGTCACGGGGCGATGTCAAGGTCAAATGTTCGCGAATTTTTAGGGCACTCTGCGATAACTGGGGCTCAAGGTTAGGCAAGTGTGTTACTGACACGGAAACTGACCTGGAAACGCGTCCGGTTACGAATTGAGGGCGTTTGTGTCCAGAGTATCATGTCAAGGACGATTTTAAATTATTACCCAACTGCGCAAGAAGGAGGGTATTTATGAGTTTTCGAGTGTATATATGATTGTACGTAAGTATGTATATTGTATGTATGTATGGACCGATTTTGATGTGTGAAGAGTCGTTAGATTCGTCTTACTCGCCTGAGTGTTTTAGACTATATAAAAATGTCCAGTTTTCGGATTTTTTCCTATATGTGTACTCTAACACAATGCTTCTTGACAAATTTCATTGTTCTAGGTCAACGGGAAGTACCCCATAGGTTTTGATTCCGAAATGTGCGTTTTGTACGATATATTCGGCTGTAACTTTTTTTTACGAAAACTTAGAAACTTTATTTTTCTTTCTGCAGCAAGAGACTATGGATCTGCGTATATGGTTTTAATTTCAACTCGATACCTTCACGCGTTCCCGAGATAAAGGTCTTGACACCCGATGGACGGACAGACGGACAACAAAGTGATCCTATAAGGGTTCCGTTTTTTCCTACATTTCTACATTTTCATAGTTTATCATAGTTCTAGTAGTTATTCCGATAAAAGCCTTATGATCATGATTCGCGTACATAAAAACTGATAGTGAATCATTATATCAACTGTTCGATATTTATCCTAATCAGATAAGTAATTACTATTTGTTGTAATATCATTTAGATAAGCACAAAAAGGGTAAACAAAACCATGCACTTGTGAGGCGTGTTAAAGTTTAGTAGGTCTTGTCATCTCTGATATATCAGTAAAAATAATGGCTAAATTTAGTTTCGAAGGTGATGTCGATAGTGCAACGAAGCCCCAGCTCGATTTCATAAGTGAAGTTCTTGAAAATCGCGGCTTCAAAGGATCCAAAGTGAAGATCGAACCTGCTGGAAACGCTCACAGAATAGTTGTTACAGAAAATGGTGAAACGTTCAATATGATCGCGAAACTGGCCACCGAAGACGTTAGCGAGCGAGAAGACACCAGCTTACCTCGACTCTGCCAAAACGAACACAACATGTACACGAAAGTGTTACCCAAGTTTGACCAAATGCAGAAATCGGCAGATGTGCCGGAACACCAACAATTTACATCTTTACAATGCTACGGGTCATCTAATGAAGCACCGCACGAAGTGATTTTACTATCGGATTTGAAAGAACGCAATTTTAACATTCTGAAAAGAATTGAACCATTTTCTAGCGAAGATGTGAAATTCGTATTGAAAAATTTCGCAATTTTCCACGCATTGTCTTATGCGACCAGACACAAAGAGCCGGACACTTACGCCGTTTTCCAAAAAGATTTCGCTAATAATTTTAATTTCGCCGCGTATAGTGACAAAGCGTCGGTCGCTTTTACGAGTATGCTGGAATCACAAACCCTGGCACTTACCGATGCTAGATATGAGAAAATCATCAAAGGATCGCTTACGAATTTGGGAAAATATGACGCTAAAATTCGCAAACTTGTGAAAAATTCTAAATATACTGTGATTCAACATGGCGGCGACGACTTTTTGCTTAGATTTGAAGTAAGGCCACATTTTATATAAGCTAGTCTACATAGTTAGGGCAAGAAGAATATATATATATTAGGACAGTATAGCTAGGCACCGGTTATAGAGCCCATGTCCTGGTTTAGACCGCGGAATGGTGGTTGAAACATGCCACGTTCTAGCACAGTAGGGAGCATAATAACAACGTATAGTCACAAATTATGTAGTTGTACGTATAGTGCCGCAACTGCGTACAATCTTGAGTTTGTCCTCAACGAAATCTCGAAAGGACGTGATTATCAGGCAGTATGGCTAGATATTGTCTAATAGGCAATAAATAGACCCTACTTTTAAACAGTATACAGCTTTTTAATGGCTTCTTTTTGGTCACTTACATTGAACAACATTGAAAACAATCTCAAAGTTACGGGCAGTTGCTGTACCATTATACGGTAGAAATCTTTACTATGTTCTATATGTTGTTCCGCTTGTTTCCTAATTGCATGTTTTCGGTGCCTGTAATTATGTTAGCATTTAGCTCTTTCACTTATGTTCATGTGTTATTTTTAACAATGTAAGAATGTGTAACATGTTGGTACCCAATAAATAAATAAATAAATATTTTTTTCGGGTGACACAACCTCTACGTCACGACATGCCAGAAACATAGTCGTGACGTAGAGGGTGTGTCACCCGAAAAAATATAGAATAATCAGGAACAACAATATTGTCACCGCAGTAGCTTGCAAAAACTGGTATTAGTCTGATATTCACCTATCTCGCCATGGGAGTGTTGTGCAAATGCATGCGCATTTACTTGTAAATAAATTACAGTTTGAAAAAAATAAAAAACACGCTACAAATTGTTGTGGTCAAAGTTCATTACAAGACTTTTCTAACAAATCCAAACACAGCTATGATACGATGTTCCATCATGAAGTTCTAGTTCATATCTTCCGGCCATCCTCAGATCAGTTCGACAGTACCATATTATTGTATTGTCATCAGAATTCAGAACTACACACAGCTGCCAATTTTCATGACGCTACGATCCTTGGAAGATGGTTAAATTAGTTACCTTAGATTTTATTACATACAGGTCGCTCTAATAAAAGCGTGTTAAAGATAAGACTAAAAGATTAAGCAGAAAGGTTAAATTTAGTTTACCCAAAATATTTTACTACTTCAATTGCTCTGGCACATCGTTAAAATTTGAACCCCTATGTAAGCTACTTGCGTTGTGATCATCTTTACAATAATTTCTTTTTTCAGGGCAACGTCGCAGTACAATGCGTACTGATAAACTTCCAAGAGGCCAAAGAGAACAGTCCAGTATACGACATAATGGTAATGCTGTTCAGTTGCACAACTCACAAGCAACGATCACTGAACTTCCATAACTACATCGACTACTATCATAATCAACTAGATTTAGCTCTTCATAACTTTGGTTTAAAGGTGAATTTGGTGTACCCCAGAGACAGACTAGATGCCGATATGAAATTGTACGGTAAATTTATTTTCGCCACGGATATTATTACATCTAACTTTATTTGTAAAATGACAGAGAAAATCGTGGATATGTGCGAAGTTTCGGCTGCGAATGACGAAACAGCGTTGGAGATGTATAAGTTAAAAGATCCTAAATCTAAGGAGATGTTTAAAATTAGAGTTGAAGGGTTGGTTGACAGTTTTATTGAGCTTGGTTTTCTTTAATTAATTCTGTTTCGTTTAAGTTGAATTTATTAGAACACAAAGCTGTCTTAAGAGTAGTTAATGAATAGTTTATAATTACTAACAAAATTCAACCAATAAAAAATAAAAAAGTAAAAAAAAAAACTAAAAATCAATCAAAATATAGTATTATCTCACACTGATTTTTAGCACTGCATTTTATAAAAATTGGGTAAACCAGTGAGATTAGTCCGCTTAGGCCGCGTATATACGTAACTAGTTTCTAACGCAGCGAGTGTTATGGGTACCTTTGCACCAGGAACAGTTAGGGGCGGGCTATTTGACTAATTTAGTTTTAGATTATTGACAATGTATATATATAAATATTATAAACCTAACCTAAACTAAACTAACCAACGCGCCTTCCGCCGTTTTCATTCAATTATGATCAAAAAATAATAATAATGAACGTTTCTAACTAAAAATAAAAAATATAGATAAATGGTACTTGGTTCTTGAATCTTCTACGTATAAAAGGCATCGATTTAAGCAAGTGACTGACTAGTAGTAAACAGACAATCGACAGACAACGAACAGCCTAAACCGATGCTTCTAGAGAGATACAATTAGGAAGAAGGCTCCCTTGTGAAATGTCATTATCAACTAAGTAAGGATTTGCGGGATGCGGCTAATATTGATTTTAATACTGTAATTTTTACATAAATATTAGTAGATAAAATTTTGCGATAAGATAGTAGATATCTGTAAAATATCTGTCTCAATAATAGTAATAGTTATCTCAATGATTTGCTTTATATGTATTATTATAAATATTAAAATCCTATTTTAATCAGACGAATTATCGAGGATTCTTATCTAATAGATATTTAAAAATAAAGAATAAACAAACCATTCAAGCAAGCGACGTGTAGGTATGTTACATATCAATAATGTGAATTATGAAATATCGAATATAAATTCCCCGAAAACTAAATATTTATATGATACTTTATCAAAATCCCGAAAGTTTGTTTGACAACTCGTCTGATAACCGAATCTTAGTAATACGAAAGTGTATGTGTATAATAAACGGATACCTAACATAATGATTATAGGGCGAATTCTGTGGTTTAAACCTTCCCTGGACTACGACAAACATTTCAAAACCAAAATCAGCCAAATCGGCCCAGCCGTTCTCGAGTTTTAGCGAGACAAACGAACAGCAATTGATTTTTATATATATAGAGATAACCAAATATTTCTAAATAATAGAACCTAACCTAATGATCATGATCTACTCTTTAAAGTTTAAAGTGTTTAATGGTTTATGTAGATCTATACTGATTTATTGTATTACAATTTAAGGAGGTGCATGCACAACTTATATGCTAAAGCGGGAATTACATTACGAAATTAGTGTCATGAAATCAAAATTAGTTTCACGAAAGTAGTTTCGATATATGCGAAAGTAATTTCGTGAAATAATTAATGTCGTGAAATTCACAGTATCGCAGTAACCATGGCCCCATCAGCATCGAAGCTATATTATTCTATATTCAATGTAGCTAAAGAGATGCTTCTTTATATTCGAGGATGGGTAACAAGAAAGCATTTGGGTGCAATAAAGTTAGCATCTGAATTAGCAGATGAAGATCCTGAGAGCTATAAAAACTATTTTCTCTCTAGTCTAGTATTTTATTTCTACTCTAGTCGCTGATATATTGATGAATTGTATATTTTTATCTGTACTCCATCGTTGGTTTGCCATTTTCAACGCTTGAAGCGCGCGCGTTGATAAAAATACACACGTCCGCACAGCACAGGCACTTTCGCGACACTAGTTTCACGTCGCATCTTACCGAATCTACACTATGAAATTAGTTTCATGACACTAATTTTACCAAAAAATCGCGCAGGCACGAAACTAATTTGCATTCATGAAATTAATGCATGCATTACAAAAATATTAAATTACACGTGAAACTGTTGGTAAAACTAATGTCACGACATTAATTTCATACCACTAATTTCGTAATGTAATTCCCGCTTAACTCTCGAGGTGGCGCAGCGTGCCGTGCTTAAAGTAGTCCTAGGAAAACATTTTCGATATCCTACTTACCAACTACATAAGGATAGCCACGTACTTACGGGTCGGCAACTATATTTGTTTAACCTAACTATGACACAACATAAAACTGTACACAAGATTAATCCTGGTAGTAATTGCAATAAAAGACGTAAGGACAGAGTATTACATGAACCAAATTGCAGAGCGCGTTCTGCTCATAGACACAAAATGTTTCTAAGCCCTTATAATAAACCATTTATAATAAAATTAATAAGTTTATAGACAACAATTTTCCCGAGGCAAAGTCTGTTCTGTTCGATTGGCTTTTAGGAATAAACTATACCGAGACAGAAGAATTGCTTAAAATTTTAAGATAACAGATTGACAGTGTAGTGCTATTTACATATTAACACACTCACTCCACAAACATCCACACCCACATATTCACCCCCACATACATTCACTTTCACACACTGACTCAAACACCCCTCTACACACAAACACACCCGACCTTTACCTCACACACCCCCACATGCATACACACACCCACACATCCTGAGTCACGCACTTTATGTTACATGTTTCAATTAGATGTACTTTGAAATATACACAGAAAATACTTGTGTAAATATACATAATCTTAATTTAGAAATTTAAATGTAAGTTTTGGCTATAATTAATTATTAACTTACTAAGCGCTTTATTGCTGTACTCAGAAGGTACACAGATACCTACAACACAAGTCCTGCTTAGTGTAGGTTCTGTGGAACCACTTTCAAGTAACCGCAAGCTGACAAAAGAAACTTTAATAATTGTTACTCACTGATTTGAAATGGCATAAGTATTTTTATCAATAAAGTTTATTATTATTATTATATTATTAATAATTGTTAGGGCAAATGAAACTTATGGCTAACAAACTTATAGAATCAGAAACTCGTCTCAAGTAAAACATCTGAAATCAGATAGTTGTATGAAAATAGATTCGGGCAAGTGAGATTCAAACAAATGTATTTCGGATCATAGATAGGTATACAGACTGTGTTCAATCTCTCACAATACACGTAATTTCGTTTCATTGGATGACATTTTTGCAGGTATTTTGTTTTAAAATCCAAACTACTAAACGGATTTTGATGAAATTTTAATGGGACCAATCTAAAACTCTGAAATAAAAATTAGAAAAAAAATCCTTTTTAATAAAAAAAATCTTCCTAAATAAATTACGGAGTTATGTGACATTTTTTTTTTTTTTTAAATAGGTGATCCAAAAAGATAGACGGCTCGCCGAATGGTAAGCGATAACCGTCGCCTATGGACAACTGCAACATCAGTGACATTACTGTTGCATTGCTAACCGGAAAGGTGCTTGTAGACACCCTTTTTTAAACGCTCTTTGTTGAAGCTCGGCGGGAAAACCTTCCGAGGAAGGACATTCCAATTAATGAATAAAATACAACCAAATTGAGAACCTCCTTCTTTTGAATTCGGTTGAAAATGTGTGAGAACCACGTTAATTTCCTTAATAAATTGGATGAACACTCACGTGTACTGATCAATAGGCAACGGCGTGATGTTGCCAGTGTACTCTTGGAAAGTTCTCTCCAGTGCTTCGGCTCTTCGCTTGAGGGCTTGTGGCGTCGGCGGACTCAACACACGACCGTACACCGGGTCGACAGGGCCCTTCGTATCTGTTAGTTGAAATGTTATCTATATTTATATTTTGTTATTTTATTTATTTAAATACATTTTTATTTTATTTTTGACGTGATAACGTCTTATAAATCGATGAACGCCGGCTGCACGCACGAAAAAGCATGACTCATTGTCACGTTCCGCCTGAGCCGAGCGTACAAGCGAGAGCGCGGAACAAGCGATAGAGAGGCACGCTCGGCCCAAACGTTCGGCTTGTGACGCATCTATCATGACGTAATCACGTAAAATTATCGTCCGTAAACCGACTTTACAGACAACCATTTATTTGTCAAATTATTAAAATAAATTTAGAATTTATGCGAAAAACAGATGAACATTCATAAGGGCTGAAATAAAAACCCTCCTTTTGACTTCACCATAGTTGGGTAAATACCAAAACTCACCTGATAGAAGAGGCAACTGTTCATCCAAGGTAGAATTATCTTCTAAATATTCATCTGTAACAAGAATGTTTACTTTTATCAAAAACAGGCCTCATGGCACAATGGTAGTACGTCTGCCTTCTGTAGGTCGTGGGTTCGATCCCCAACCAGGTCAAACATTTCTGCTGAGAATGGATGTTCTGTATATGGGTATTTATATGTATCATATGTATTTACAAAAAAAAAAAGTATACATATATTATGTATTATATCAACCATCTGGATCTCATAGTACAAGCTCTGATTAGTTTTGGGCTAGATGGTGTTGTGCAAAAATGTCCTCCAATATCAAATTATAATACAACAACGGGATTATTTGCTATGGACATCGGCATTTTGTCCAAATGACTGGACGCATAAATCGACAAAACGGTGTTTTTTTTATTAAACCATGTAAACGGACGGACGGACAGGCAGACTACAAAGTGATCCTATAAGGGTTCCGTGTTTTCCTTTTGAGGTACGGACCCCTAAAATTATAATCTATGGCATTCAGGAAGTGAAGACGAATCTAATGACACCTCGCACATCCAGCTGTAGGAGGTAATATAGAAACATATATACATACACTCGAAGAACATAACCCTCCTTCTTGCGTAGTCGGGTAAAAATTCATGATGCATCATAATTTTTTACTTTTACTTAAAACGTGTGTTAAATATTTAAACAGTAAACACAATACCTTCTTCATCAATAGTGGAGTCTTTAGTCAATTGTACAGGAGCCTCAATTGTTTTTAACTTGGCCTGCTCAGCTGTCTTTTCAAAGATTTGTTCTGAAAATAATTGTAGTTTAAACAAGTATCTATATTAAAAGAAAAACAAAATATCCAACTGCAGAAAAGCAGTTTTTGCAGTCTAACTTATGATTTCGTTACGCTTGATACGCTGTTGAGTGTACGTTTTTTGTGAGAAAGTATGCGTAAAATCAATGTAAAAGATAATAAATGCGTATTCTTTACAATAATTATAGTAAAATCACTTGTTTATTACGAAAAAATTCGTTGGAGATTACGAAAAAACGCATTTTTTTTTAGAGATATATTATTATTAATACAAAAAAATATAGCCTATGACACCTGGAAGTGAAGACTACGGATCATGGTCAAGCCGTTTAGGCTGTAGGCTCTCATATATAAACATACATACATACATAGATACATCCATACAAACAAACATACACTCGGAAAAAAAACCTCCTTCTTAACCGGATAAAAAAATCAGTTGCGTGCGCAACTGATTTTTTTATCCGTTGCATCTAGCGTCTTCTTGCTACTCATGTATGTGAGATTGTCTGTCCATCTTATGGCTGGTTCCGACGGTGTCACTGAGGACCGAGCTCGTCGATCTAGAAAATATCTATTTATTGAAAATGCCAAGATTATAGCTCACAGAAAACAGAGATAGCGGCAAAGAGTTCTACTCCTGTGCAGTACGCATCATAGTACGCATCATGAATGTGTATTGAAATCGTTGAGGACATAGTCATACTTTTTATTCTAGAATTTAATGGATTGAATCTATGTCCATGTCTAACAAAGCGCATAGGTAATTATAGTATCATAAAAAAAAACAAAAGAAAAATTTATATAGGTATAAGGCATGATATGAAAAAATATAAATTAACAAACCTACTTATCCCATTCTCGTAGTCACTCCATATCCTCCCAACCCGTTCCACAGAGTTCTCACTAATCTCTGCATATATTGGCTCATCTAAGTTACTTTTGATTTCTTCTATAACTTTCTTATCGTAAATTGGTTTGCCTTCTTTGTCTATCTTGCCGATGGTGTAGAGCCAATGTAGAGATTGCAGTGCTGCTTTCTCTGCTGCAATACGTTTTGATATGGCCGTGCTGGAAATTAACAATTATTTTCTTAAATTCTAGAGTGAATAGATATCTTCTAGATCTAAGAATAATCGCCATATCCAGAATAATATCCATAATCGTTGAAGAGAATCATTGTTCAATCACATTTGCCAGGAAATTACACATTATTCGTTGCCCAGGAAAAAACTGTGGTAAGTATTCTACCCCTAAATATTATCAGATTTCGATCATTCCTTTTTAGGGTTCCGAATCTCAAAAAGAAAAAAACGGAACCCTTATAGGATCACTTTGTTGTCCGTCTGTCCGTCTGTCTGACCGTCTGTCCGGGTGTCAAGACCTGTATCTCGGGAACGCGTTGAAATTAAAACCATATACGCAAATCCATACTATCTTGCTGCAGAAAGAAAAATCAAATTTCTCAGTTTTCATAAAAAGAAGTTACAGCCGAATATGTTGTAAAAAATGCATTCACAAGGGAATCAAAACCTATGGGGTACTTCCCGTTGACCTAGAACTATGAAATTTGGCAAGAAGCATTGTGTTAGAGTACACATATAGGGAAAAATCCGAAAACTGGACATTTTTAATTTAATGACATAAAAATAGTGTCTTTACGCAAGGAATGAAGGTCCAAATTTTTAAGTTCTCATGTGGGGTATCATATGAAAGAGCTTTATTAGCATAAGTTAAAACAGGTTTTCAAATATTCTTACGATGTATATTTTTCGGTATAAGATGGAAAATTAAAAAAAAAATACAATGTCCCCCTTTTATCCACTAGTTTGTACGGAACCCTCGGTGGGCGAGTCTGACTCGCACTTGTCCAGTTTTTTTTTATATATACTAACTATAACAAAATTTAAAAAAGGAAACTGTAGAGGAATAGACATTTGTCATTTTAATCACATAGAAATAAGTAGCTAGGACCGTGTCGAGACACAAGTATAGTTGGGTTCCATAAGTAATGATGTAATTTAAAACTACTTATTGAGTATTTTTTGTTTAGACTACTTTGTGAAAAGGTAAAAAACTCAGCACTATAATGATTTAAGTATTTTATATTTTTATCACTATATCTCAAAAAGTTATAATCAGTGTTTAAAACAATTTCATTGAAATTTAATAATATGGTCTACTATACTATTATGATTAATCATGAATTTCTGTTTTATAATAGTGTAATAGATTAGTGTAATAATGATTAATTTTATAATTTTAGCTTTGAGCAATAAAGAGATGTTCTACCTTTCAAATTTCATTTTTTCTGGCCAAGTAAACTTATATGTACAAGTCCACTCCTGGTTACGTATGGCTTTCTTTCCAATTGAGTGTTGTTTGTAATGCACATCAAAAATCTTATCTGGGGTGCATTGTGACAATATGTTGAGAGTTACTCGGGCTTCAGGGAACAATTCTGACACTTTCTTCAGTTCTGGAACAGATAATATATTTACTGGTTGGCCTTGTGGCTCAGTTGGTAGTATGTCTGCCTGCTGTGCCGTAGGTTGTGGGTTCGATCCCCACCCAGGACAAACATTTGTGTGATGAACATGGATGTTTGTTCTGTGTCTGGGTGTTTCTATGTATCATATGTATATATTTACAAAAAAAAGTATATATGTATTCTTTTTCCGTGTATACTGTGGTCTTTTAATAAAGAGTTATCTATCCATCTATCTATCAGCCATCTAGTTCCATAGTACAAGCTTTGCTTAGTTTGGGCTAGATGGTGTTGTGTGAAATGTCCACAAATATTTATTTATATTACAAGCTGCTTAAAAAAACTACAATCCATATCAGGATCATTAAGACAACGTCAAGAACATGCAATGCAACACTATATGTGTTTGTAAGTTTGTTATGGAATTATTTCGTCAATCATGACTAGATTTCGATGATTCTTTTTTGTTTGATAGGTCATACTTATGAAATGGTCCCAATTTTTTTTTAAATCAAAATTTTGTTTTGAAGTTGGTTGTTCCAGTTTTTTAAACTATATATTATACTATATAGTTAAATACTGTTAGTTATAACAATTTAAATTTGTAATCATATTTTTTCCTATGCGTACGATGTCGCGTTTAACAGCATGCTTTAAGATATATAGAATACATTAAGATGTAATATTAAATTAAATGAGTAAATTATTTTTTTCAGCCATTACTGTCCCACTGCAGGGTAACGAGAAAAATGGAAAGAGGGAAGAGAGAAATGCCTCTCTTCCCTCTTTCCATTTTTCTCGTTGCCCTGCAGTGGGACAGTAATGGCTCATCCGCTAAATATTATTTAATCTTACTCAAATATGCATTGTATCATTTTCACATATGTATTTACCATTAGCATAGTATAAATAATATCATACTAGGACTTACTAATGTATATGTAAAATAAAATAAATGTTTCAGTACCTCTTTGTTTTTTAAATTCGTTGGCATCTCCATCTAATAATTCTTTGCAATACCATTTCCTGTGCAACAATTTTGTAGAATTAAAAATGTGATATGAAAATAACTGTGGCTTGGATGTGTTTAAGGAAATGTTTGATGAAAGGCCTGCAAAATAAACGAGAGTTTCTTGATTAATTTAGTTTTTGTCTACTTAAACTTGAGAAAGAAATATTTATTTTGACAGCTTACTATGATATCTCTCAGTTTTTAAACAGGCAATAGTGGTAATAACATCTTTCGAAATGTACTTTTTCAGTAACTTTGATCGAAACCCCAAACATTTCTGTAAAATCATTTTCTTTTAATTATTTAGGACTTTCAAAAATTCAAAACAAACCTAACAATAACCTTATTTTATTTTTTTAAGCGACACGATAATTCATTTTTTTTATTAATTTCCAGTATGATTTTTGATGGACCAATACACCAATTATTATGGTATGAAATATAATTTCCTTACATTATTGGCATGATTACTTAAGATTTTTTTACAGGAAACTCATTGTCGTTCTGTCATGTTGTATTTCTTAATTCGAATGTTATTAATAGTATAAATAATTATAGTTTAAAAATCTGAAGCCAAAAGCAATTTATATAAATATGCACAAACCAGTTGTGTAGTCGCTGCACGTGCAAATTTTTTGGTTACAAAAGGTAAAAAATAAAACAGAGCGATAATATTATTTTTATCACGTTCCTATTAAAACTCAATTTGTCGTGTTGTTGTACATTATCGTGTTGAATTATATACACCTACATTCAAGATCTCAAGGACTATCGAACATCAAATATGGGACTACCCCGTTCGTAAGTCAAAGTTAAAAATTTCAATTGTACGTTTTTAAATCAAAATGGGTGGATTTGCCCATTTATAGAGTTGACGGTTTCATAGATTTATGATGGGTAGACAGCCAAAATTAATTATTAATTAATATGTGACTGAAATTTCAATTTGATTCTAATTCATATAGATAAAATGCATAAATAAAAATAATTTTTGCGTTAGTAAATCTTAAAAATGATTTTGGTGTATGAAAATAAACTGAGATCAAATTGAAACTTGACCAATATTTATGATGCTGTTTTCTAATTTTACAAACAACATTGTTTTATAAATTCATTCAATCATTTTAGATTTTCAAAAATGTGCGTATGCGCAAGCGAGATGGACGATGGTTGAACTACGGAATGCCTAGCCTTAAATAGGTACCTAATATTTTCAGTTTTTGTTTAAAACTATCGAGAATAGATATATGAATAAAAAATAATTTAATAAATAAATGAATAAAACCGGACAAGTGCTAGTCAGACACGCCCACCGAGGGTTCCATACAAACTAGTAAATAAGAGAGGGAAATCATATCCCATCAAAAACATAACATGTACAAAAGGCCAAGTCTCGCTACGCAGCTCTCCTACTACAAAAAGTTTTGAGATCTAATGTAAAACCAAGTCATTTAATAATTTTAGTTCTATCTATGAGAGCATTTATCCAACTATTTTGTAAGAAATTGTGACTTAATTAGTTAACTAACAACTTTTGTAGTAGCGAGACTTGGCCTTTTATACATGTTATGTTTTTGATGGGATTTCATTTCTTTTTGTTGATCTTTTTTCTTTTCACGTATCATATTATTTTGTGCGTCAGCTACGGAGTTTTTCAAAGCCCACTCCCTATCTCTGTGGACTTTTTGCAGAGGTTTTGATGTAGGTACTATCATATCTTGCACATATGAACTATTTACTTACCTACTTACATAATTATAGGTAGCGTAATATGAAGAAAACTCCTTGTCTGAACTTTATGACGCTTTATTATTACTTATAACACTGCACTTATTTCACTGCACTGAGCGGTCTGACGCTAAGACCGCCTTTTTACTACCGAGTTACGCCGCGACTACTTTTTCGAAGGGCCGCTCGCGCTCGTCCGCCCGCGATATATCCCCTCCCCGGAATTACAACATCACGCCATCATCCGGGGTAGCGTTCATTCTGTTCGATCACCGTTCTCCAGAGTATATAAATTAAGAAAATAGCAGTGCTGCCACTCCGCAACACTGAAAACACCGCACACCACATACAACAAATATTCAAATCATGACACTCGGCCATCCGCTTTTGTGCAACGTCCCGATGCACAACAACTCTCTAAAAGCAAGTCTGATTAATCATATCGAACCCTTTGGACTCCTTAAAGATTTGCTGCAAAATAAAATAGTTAAACAGTAATTATTATGCTAATTTTATAAAACTACTTATGGCACACTAAACTTTGTAGTATACGTTGTCGTAACTAGTTATTATTGTAGATACAAGTAATCATGACACTCGGATTCGTTTTTAAATATGACAATTATTTTATGTTTATTCTAGCTGGTCTGGGAACCGGAGGCTTCCTATTCGTGTGTAAATGTACACTATGCAGATAAATCATTGTTGTACAAATATGTTGTACGGATCGAGTATATATTCTGGTATTTCCAGAGGTTTGGTATATAATTAAAAAAAAGTACATAAAAACTTATTCAATTCGCATTATTAATTTACTGTCGGTTACTCAATTATTTCCTCCTCTGGCTTAGTGATTGCGAACGGCAGCATCATTATATAAATGTCCCAATGTTGTAGTGGCCACTGAAGTAGCATTCAAACCTTGTAGACTTGGGCTTGTAGACTTTTTCTTTATGAAAAACTCTATAAATACTCCTTTTTGTTCCTCGTCCAAACATTAAAATGACCAACGACAAAGCTTGAATAAAATGAAAGCAAATTTCGTCCAAAAATAATTACACATAAATTCAAATATTTAGATCCAACTCAAACCAGCTCCAGTAATAATTTGGTGACACGAGTACGTTAATTTTGTAAGTGCTCTCATAGGAATAAACATTTTAAACTGTATTTCTGTCATTGTCCTGCCATTACCAAATAGCATTTTAAAATTGTGTAACGTATACTCCCCAAATCCGAGTAATAGAGAGAATAAGAGAACGGAAATAATTTTCCAAACCCCCTTTTTTTTTTTAGCAAGTCGCTACAACCGCATTAATTTCTGTCAAGCTTGTGGATGATCAGCAAAGCACATGAGCAAAATTTTGTCAGTTTAGAATGTCAGAAGTATTATTATTTTCTAATCACAAAATTTCATTATCATAGGGACAAATTAGTCACGATAAACTACAGGTAGCTGATCCATTGTCAGTCCTTCACCAACCGTTATTTGACTGGCGTATACCTGTTGCTGTTTACCATTAAATTGATGTACTATCAAGTTGAATCACTTCACATCACAGATGCCCTGAGTTGACATCTGTCGGATTTTAATCTGTTGTTTGCCAAATTCTTCTTCTTAATCGTACACTCTAGTCAGAGTGGTCTTGGTTGCAATGGCGGTTTCTCCTCGCCGTCACCGTCACTCTCCAGGCCAGCTGCTCTTCTCGCGATGCTTCTCCATTTCTGCCGGTTGCATTGCGAGTACACTCTACTTCGGTGGACTGCGTAGCTTTTCTAATGAGCTCGGTTCAACGTGTTGGTGACCGTCCAGGACTTCGCTTGCCTTCTACACGGCCATACATATGCTGCGATAGGCTCTCCGTCGAGTGCTCTTTTCTTGAGATCTGCGCAAAGAACTTCAGTATTTGCAATTGCCCAGTCGACGATAATCTATCTCGTATATGAATCTCTTTGAGGATAGAGTTGTTGGTTGTTTGTCAAATACGTCATCACTATTTTGATGACACGTTAGCTAGAAAAAATACTGTACACATTACATACTAACAGTACTCAAACCGAGAATGTGGACATATTTATTTTCCCATCCAATATTTATAGTACTGATGTAACAGTAGAACAGAAATTACTTGACTAGGTTTTAATAAACTTAATTGTAGGTAAAGACTGAGAATGTTTATACACAGAAGCATACTTAATTCCTTTTAGTGCACACCTGAACTAATACTAAAGCATCAAAAGAGAAGAAGCAGGTAATCACTTCCATAAATAAAATTAGTCTCAATATTTGTCTTACTAATTTCTGTTGTTTTTTTTAAAGGTCTATATGATGTCGACTAGTCATATCATAACTGCTATTGCACTGAGTACAAGCCAGTGGTGATTTTGATAGTTGCCGTTTTATTTCAACTAACAATCATATTTCGGAAACGTTACCAGTCCTATCAAATATTGCTTATTTTGAATGAAGATATTTTTTTATTTATCGATTAATTTTCGTATGCTGGATCCAATTCTGTTATACGCTTACCAAAATTATACTAGTTTTATCAAAATGTTCATATGCACGAACGATATTTAACGATATTGATCTAGAAACATCTGCACGCTTTGACAGCAAAAATAGAGGGCCAAATGTTATCACTATCATAAGACCACATGTTTGTATACCCATTTTGCAAGAAATAAATTAATTATGAATATTTGGTTTTTATATTTGACTAATTTTTTAACTCATAAACTGTACTTTTACAATAAAACCGCCACCGGTGCAATCTATTTTTGAGGCTACTTTGTTTGAAATATGAAACTGATCAATCAGTTCTCTCTTTGAATTATCTTTAGTTCGTGATAAGAAACTTCGGTCATCGCTTAAATTCAAAGTCAAATTATTTCTTGGGCTTGTAACAAAAGTGTTATATTAGAAAAGCCCTTTTCAAATTAGTATTTTTTTGTTGTTTGTACTCCAAGCTTTTTCTGTTATAAAATACAATTTAACGTAGTTTTTATTAATTTAGATATAATAAATTCTATTTATTTATGTCATTTTTATATCCAATGACATAATAAATAATAAAAGGATGTCGTCAAACTTATGTCAATATTCATAATAATGTTCAAAAGGCCAAAATAGAATAATAAAAAATATGCCAATCCACTTATGAAAGAAAGTAGAAAATATGATCCGCTGTTCCATTAGAACGAGAATTCAGCAAGATCTATTTTCATCAACTCATTCAAGGCATAAAATGGGTTTCTCTCAAAGAAACGTTTACTACGTACGTTTACTCTCGACTAATAGTTTTGTAATATTATCGAGTGGTTCATTTAACATACAGATTTGTTTATATATATTTTACGATAATTGTCAACGCTCATCACTGCTTACGTCACAATTCAGCGGACAATTCAACAAAGTGTAGACACTGCTCTGCAGTTGCGAAAAATAACGTGGGTGTTCAAAACATGACATCTAATTATGTTGGCACATACAGATCGCTGATATCTATATATATATTTTTATAATAATCCTTAACCGAATAGTATTTTTCGGAAAATGTCTTAGGCTTACTCATTTATCAATTCATGTGTTACAATATTAGTCGAGATACCTAAATAAATCTTCTTTAAATATCATCAGTTTACATTGATTGCCATCTACCTTCTACAAAAGCCACTCATTGAAAGCATAAGGCAAGGTAGGCATCGTTATACTTTAATTAATTTAGCAACAGAGCGGATTAAACGCCGAATACTGCTATGAACTACTTACTTGGCATCAGATACGGCTATTACAGGAACTAATATCGATATCTAAATGACCACCATCTTTAAATACCTAATGCAATTAAACTAAAATGTAGGTAGGTTATGCTACTGATTTTAAAGTTAAACTATCTGTACATTAATATTAAAACCACACTATGAAGCCTAGAAATATGTTGGATAGAAGAGGGTTGCTAAAAATAAAATCAGATTTCCACACAAACTCATAATATTCATGACAAATTATAATTTACATTTAGCATCTAATCAACGACGGAGTTACGATTAATTAAGCTATAGAAATATACTTAACTTTATATTTTACACTATTTTATAAACTTGGTTTTTTACACTGTGCTTTATATATAATTATGCACTAACGATTAAAATGGAACTGTGCCGATCTGGCTGAAGAATTACACGCAATCTTCTTGACGGTGCGTCTCCGACGGTTGTCAAAGGATGATCTACCCAGGCAGACACTTCGATCCACCCCGGAATAATCCCCTCCACCGCTGCACCACAGCGGTGAGGCGATCGCTCCACCACATCACGCCATCTTTGCACGCCTATGATTGGCTGACGATTGCTTGTGGCTTTGACAACTTTGAGAACTGTCAAAGTCACGATGTACTTCGATTCGTGTGCAAGCGCAGCAGTGGCGCAGCGGTGGCGCCGTGGTGTTAATGGCGAACCTCTTGACACTCGTCCATCCTGACAGCTTTGCGTCCCTGCAAAGAAAAATAAGCCTGTGTATGTATGTGGCCCAAGCCTTTCCAAAAGAATAAAATGGGTTCGAAAATATATACATATAATCTGTCCGTAAATGAGGAAATTTTATTTAGACATCTGGATTGCAATTGAATCTAATGACAGTTTTAATTTCATAAACGTTGAAATTGTAAGTAGGTATACTTCAAGGTTCAGTACAAGATCTGAGTTACAGATATATATTTTAAGTCATCACACTAACAAATCATCATTTTTTTCATAACTGTATACCAATACAAAATACATATATACAAATATATACACACTTCATACACAAATTTTGTTCTGAACCAACAATTCGTTTAGTTATAAACATTTTATTATTAATTCATTTAACCATTTTTTTGTGCAGTTATAACCATATTTTTCCATTTTTTTTTTAAATACTTTATTAGATTTTAACCGTATTTGACCGAATTTTAACCCAGTTTTAATCGAATTTTTAATCCATTTCTACCCAATTTTGAACCTTTCGTCCAAGTTTGTAACCATTTTTCTTTTACCATATTTTAATCAATTTTGACCAAGTTTTTGAAACCATATTATACAGTTTTTTTTTTTTACCAAATTTATAATCCATTTTAACCATATTTTACAGCATTTATTTATCAAATTTATAATCCATTTTTAACCATATTTTACAGCATTTATTTACCAAATTTATAATCCATTTTTAACCATATTTTACAGTATTTATTTAAACCAAATTTATAATCCATTTTTAACCATATTTTACAACATTTTTTTCTTAAGCTTTCCATTTATTTTCATTTCCAGATTATTTCACTAAATTCATCCTTCCAATAGGTCAATCAATTCCTCAGTGCTATCCACTTCGCTATCATCGGTACTGGATCCAGAGCAAATTCCTTGAAATCTTTTTATTGAGTCAGATGACACCACTGCAGTGAATCTTTTATACCCCTTTATGCCTTTTAATGAAGCTATCACGTATCTGTCATTTCCAAGGATCTTTGTGATTTTATAGGGCCCACTATATTTCTCTTTCAACTTTCGCCTTATATTGATATTCCTGTCAGCAGCACCCTTCCATAGTACAAGATCATTTACTTTGTATTGTGTTGGTCGTTTCCTTTTAGCGTTAAAGTATTTGCGCATATTTTCCGATGTCTTGGTTAGATTCGTTGATGCAGCTTCCCTTATCCCTTCTGCTATACTTTCGCTGTCACATAGGTTCTCTCCCATACCTTGGTAGCGACTACGTGATGCTTTAAACATTAGTCTGTATGGAGAGAACCCTGATGAAGAGTTAACTAGATTATTCATTCCCCATGTAATATTTGGGATATGAGTGTCCCATTCTCTTTCATTTTCCACACTAGTATTCAAAGAATCGAGTAGTGTCCTGTTATATCTCTCCACTTGTCCGTTAGCACGTGGGCATGCCACTGCATTAACTATATGTTTTATTTGGTTTTCTAGGCAGAATTGCTTGAAGCTTTTGCTTTTGAAACAGGATCCGCTATCTGAAATGATTCGTTCGGGATATCCAAACTGGCAGAACACATTTTCTAATGATTGTATCACCTCACGGCTCTTCGTAGTCTTGACTGGCACGGCCCAAATGAATTTGGTAAATGAATCGACGACCATTAATAGATATGAGTGACCCGCTTGACTCCTGCAGAATGGTCCCAAATGATCCACGTGTAAAGTGTGCATCGGTTCTGAAACCTTCTTTATGGGATGAAGTTCACCTTCAGAACGTCCATATTGATTCCTCTTATACAAGCAATCTAGACAAGAGTTGACATACTTTCGTATAAATCTTGTCATCCCAGCAAACCAAAAGGTATTCTTAATTATTTGTTCGCAGCGCTTCAGTCCTGGGTGTCCAATACAATCATGATATTTCCTCATTATATTCCATCGTGCATATTTGGGCACTACCAGCCTTTGTCCGTCTCCTGTTATGGTTCTGTAAAGTCTGCCATCCTTTAAAATATAGTTTTGACACACGTCATGGTCATCCCCGGACTCCAATTTGGCTTTTATAATACGAAGTTTCTCATCTTGACTTTGCAAACAAACAACCCAGTCGAATATATCCACAACGTTTATATCAACTACTGATGCTGGATCAACTGGGAAACGGCTAAGAGCATCTACGTGACTATGAGACTTGCCTGGTCTATGTTCAATTTCCATGTCGTACTCCTGAATTGACAACCACCATCTGGCTATCCGTGGCATTAAGTCCTTTTTCAAAAAAGTGTACCTAACTGCCGCACAGTCCGTAATGACTTTAAACCTGTTTCCAGACAAGTATATTCTGAACCTTCTTACGGACTCCACTACTGCTAACGCCTCAAGTTCATAAGAATGGTACATGGCTTCCTCTTTGCTAGTTTTTCGACTAAAATAAGCAATGGGTTTCAAATTGCCATCCTGCCTCTGTAATAGAATACCAGCCAAGCCCCTACTACTCGCGTCCGTGTGGACTTCGATATCACCATCACTACGAAAAATAGACAACACTGGCCTTGAAACCAATACCTCTTTCAGTCTGTCAAATGCATTTTGTTGTTGTGGACCCCATTCCCACGCTGCATTCTTCTTCAGCAACCTGTATAAGTCGAAGCCGATACTTGCGTAATTTTGAACGAATTTCCTGAAATAACTCGTTAATCCTAAAAACATTCTCAGCTCGTGTAGGTTAGTAGGCTCCTTGTAGTTAGCTACAGCTTCTATTTTCTTACTGCCAGGCCTAACTCCATCTCCTGTGATTTCATAACCTAAATAATCAATCTTATTCTGTAGGAAATGACATTTCTCTAAGTTCAACGTTAGTCCTGCATTTCTGAATATGTCCAAAGTCAGTTTCAGCAATTCTAGACCTTCAGGTTCCGATGCTGATGGAAGAAGAACGTCATCGATGTATGGAAGTACCTTGTCATAGCGTAAGGAACCAAATATTTTGTCCATAAGTCGTTGGAAAACGGCAGGAGAATTCGACAGACCAAACGGCATTCGCTGAAACTCATAATGGCCTTCTGGAGTAACAAAGCCAGTCTTATGGATAGACTCTTCAGCCACGGGGATCTGGTAGAAACCTTGGGACAAATCGAGACTGGTAAAAAACTTTTTACCTTCCAGCTTTTCTATTTGTTCCTCTATGATTGGTAATGGGTATTTGTCTTTGATTGTTACACTGTTCAGCTTCCGAAAATCGACGCATAAACGGTGGTCGCCGTTCTTCTTTTTCACCAAAATAATAGGACTAGCATAATTTGAAGAAGATTCCCTAATAATGCCATTCGCCAACATGTCGTCAATTTTGTCTCGAACAATCGCTTTCTCCGCAAACGACATCCTGTAAGGCCTGTAACAAACGGGCTTGTCCGAACTAACTTCTATCTTCATTTCCGCTTTGTTAGTCACTCCTAGTTCCGAAGTGTCAGCCGAAAAACAATCTGAATAATCCTGCAAGATCCTAACCAATTCGTGTCTGATCTGAGGATCATTAGACCCACAATTAACTTTAGCGAAATCGATGCTCATGACGGATTTATGTTCATCACCAACTCCTACTGCTATATCATGCTCCTTACTCTCGGTCGCAATGAAGGCTCGTGCTAACAGTTGATCTTTCCGCACTGAAAAGGAATTTTTACTATAATTGGTGATCGGCAAGACCTTCATTGGAAAACAAGTTACCAACGCAGGAATGCTGTATTCAACGCCGTTGTAAGCACACGAGCGAGAGTCTACAAAGAGGACAGTTGACGTTTCAAGCTGAACATCACTATAAACTCCAACATACATGGTAGATTGTGGAGATACCAGAATATCCTCCGACGAATAAATTCTAATCTTATCAGTCTCAGCAAAGGTTTCTATAACAGTTACGTCAGCTTCACTATTTTTAACGCTTTCAAGACTGACCTTGGTCCCTGTTACCAAAAATCTTGTCATGTTACTATTTATGATTGGCTGGCCAATAAAAACATCCGCGCGGCTTAAGGGCGCATCAGTAACGACAAAATCAGACACGATTTCGAATCCGTCAATAACCACAGAAACTGAAGTCTGACCTCGAGCTTTGACTGGGACGCCATTAAAACCTTTAATAAGAACGTCGCAAGATCTTAATAATAAACCTAATTTCGAAGCACAGTCATAAGACATTAGATTCACTTGCGCACCAGTGTCCATGTAGGCGATAACTTCAGAATTATTAAGAAGAACGTTTTTAAAATAACACTCATTTACCTGTGACAATTCTACAACGTTCAACGCTTTCCGGTAACATTGTTCCGTTTTATGATTGGTTCTTCCACAATTGCTACATTTGACGATGTTAGTATTCTTAGGGCACATCCGTACTACATGACCCACTTCCCCACATAGAAAACAAGTTAAGGACTTTCTTTCATTATCGCGGCCGGTAGTCGCAGCTGGTTCCTTAGGTGGGCCGGTTCCAAATGGTTCTCGATAACGATGCATGGTTCTTTGCGATTGAAATGACGTTGCTCGCTTATCATCATTTACACAAAGGAATTGGGAGTATAAATGTGCTAATGTGGTATAATTACCAGCCCTCGCTGTAGTTTTTAAGTGAAAAGGTAAACCTTCAATCATGCATGAAACAGCTTTTTCACCACTTATCTCACACTTAGTTAGTAAGGTACTCTTGGAGTAAAAGTAGTGAGCCATTGTCTCATTTGGTAGTTTCTTCCTACCTAACATCTCCCGTAAGCTCTCCGCGAAATCAATACTTTGTGGGAATGCTTCTAAAATTTTTTTCTTCCATTCCGCCCATGTAAATTCATAGCTACGCAAAGTATTGTGCCACGCCTTTGCTAACCCTGCTAACCTTGCTTGCATATAGTAGCTTTTTACATGGTCACTCCAACCATGTATAGCTCCCAATTGTTCAATCTTGTTCAGCCATTGTAATGCCGGTAATTCGTTTTTTTCAGGGTCGAATTCAGGTACTATATCAGCTTTTACTACCACGTTATGATAATAAAATGGATTGATCCTACCAGATTCTTCCAGGTCGTTGGAGGTCGCACGGGTCGAAGCTGGCTGCACAGTGTCCGACTGCACGGTGTCCGGATGCCACGGTGCCCACTGTCTCGTTTGGTGACGCGATGACCTGGGCCTCGGGCTGTAGCTGCGCTCAGGATGTTCAGGGCGCCCATTCCTCTTGAAGTCCCACCTCAAGGGACTGCGTGACCGGCTACGGCTTCGTCGGACTGAGCTCATCCCACTTCTGAAAATTGTTACAATATTAGTCGAGATACCTAAATAAATCTTCTTTAAATATCATCAGTTTACATTGATTGCCATCTACCTTCTACAAAAGCCACTCATTGAAAGCATAAGGCAAGGTAGGCATCGTTATACTTTAATTAATTTAGCAACAGAGCGGATTAAACGCCGAATACTGCTATGAACTACTTACTTGGCATCAGATACGGCTATTACAGGAACTAATATCGATATCTAAATGACCACCATCTTTAAATACCTAATGCAATTAAACTAAAATGTAGGTAGGTTATGCTACTGATTTTAAAGTTAAACTATCTGTACATTAATATTAAAACCACACTATGAAGCCTAGAAATATGTTGGATAGAAGAGGGTTGCTAAAAATAAAATCAGATTTCCACACAAACTCATAATATTCATGACAAATTATAATTTACATTTAGCATCTAATCAACGACGGAGTTACGATTAATTAAGCTATAGAAATATACTTAACTTTATATTTTACACTATTTTATAAACTTGGTTTTTTACACTGTGCTTTATATATAATTATGCACTAACGATTAAAATGGAACTGTGCCGATCTGGCTGAAGAATTACACGCAATCTTCTTGACGGTGCGTCTCCGACGGTTGTCAAAGGATGATCTACCCAGGCAGACACTTCGATCCACCCCGGAATAATCCCCTCCACCGCTGCACCACAGCGGTGAGGCGATCGCTCCACCACATCACGCCATCTTTGCACGCCTATGATTGGCTGACGATTGCTTGTGGCTTTGACAACTTTGAGAACTGTCAAAGTCACGATGTACTTCGATTCGTGTGCAAGCGCAGCAGTGGCGCAGCGGTGGCGCCGTGGTGTTAATGGCGAACCTCTTGACACATGAATCTTATTGATGGAGTAATTTCCATTCTCTCTATAATCTAATAATAATAACCATAATAATAGAGAATCTAATAATTGCAAACAGATTACTCATAAATTTATTCGCTCTAACGCACTATACGCGTTTTATCAAAAGTAAGTGACTTAGTCGATTCTAATTAGTACGTTTCGGAAATTTCAAACATAGTGGCATTTGTCATGACTCCTCGACTCTTCGAGATTCTATGCACGTCAAGGTTACTTGCTGCGTGTCCGATCGGTTGATCTCTCATATATGATTTAAATTTTCTCTATGAAACTAGAAACAACATCAAAACTGGAATTATAACGTTATATCATCGTTAAAAGTCAGGTGCTCAGGTTCTGGGAAAGTCCGATCAATGATTCTGCTATTCAACGCTTAACATAATCACATTAAAATGATCATTAATCGACTGGATTAATCAAATCCACTAAAACACAAGATCTGTGCACACTCTTGCACACCATATACATATTATACAAAATTTAGTTAATCAAGTTATTTTGGATTAAATACAGTTTGGAGCTTCTACTTTCCTTTGAATAGGCTTGACCTGCTGCAGTTTAAAACGTTCATGGCTGGAAGCTAAGTGTTCCGTGACCGGTTAAAATTATCATCCTGAAACCAAACCTTCATGGTTACAGCTAAAACATCATTGAATAATTGAACTTAAATCTTACAGCTCACTTACATGGTTGCAGCGAGAACATCATCAAATCTTCAAACTTCGACATCGTCAAATCTTCAAACTTCAAACATCATCAAAACTTCAAACTTCAAATATCGTCAAATCTTCACACTTCAAACATCGTCAAATCTTCAAACTTCAACCTTACAACGCGCCTATATGGCTGCGGCGAAATCATCATCAAATCTTCGAACTTTCCTTACGGCACACCTACATGGCCATACTTCTTTAGAATATTACCCTGCAGCTCACCTACACGGTTGCAGCGATAACATCATCAAATCTACGAACTTCAACTTTACGGCACACATACATGGCACTCTTTGGAACATTTTCCCTGCAGTTCACCTACATGACTGCAGCTAACAAACTCGTAAACACTAAAAATCCTTGAATTTCAAACTTGCAGTAACACTAAGTGTAGTTGTTAACACTAAGAAATGCAATTTAATTTTCAGCACTGTCGATACTCTGATATCTTAGCGCGGCTTTAAATTCCGCCTCCATGATTACAAGGCGTCACGGATAAATATTCGCGACAAGTTACCGGTACACAATGGTGCTATTTCTGAGGTTATACATGCCTTTGAAATTCAATTAAGATTTTAAGTCAATCGAACTATGTTATCTCTGTATAATTCAACTTCATAAACAGACTTCTGTATTAAATATTTACGCAGTGATACTCTGGTAAATCCATCAATATTGTAGCTCTACTCATATAATATTTCGTTTGACACACTTATGTGGTTCAAGATCTTACAATAGTTACGTCACAAGGTAGTAATAGTGTTGCAGGTGGAGATACAATACCAAAATTTCGCTTCATGGTATAGCATACTTACACGACTAAAGACAGTGCTACTAGTTGTAGTAGACTAGTTGTCGTACTAGAATATTTTACTTGCGGTACTTTATTAACCTTACAGAAAAAACGAACACAGTACAACTCGCCCTAAATGGCCGTAACCGTCAGAACAAAAGAAGAAAAGACAGGATTCCACCAGTGTGCGGCTCTGTACCGCACAGAGTGCAGCATAAATGTATTTCTTAGTGAACTCTTACGGGCAGCACCAGCAAACTGTGCGCGCACTCTATTGGACAAACCGTGAACTTTTGTCGCGCACTCCTCGGTCTCGACGCACTTGCACACATGTTTACACACTAAACTGAAAGTAAAGCACATTTCCGATGTATAAATGTTCGTGTACAAATGTACCGTACAGCACGCATACTAAAGTTACGCACAACTGAGGTGGTGGACACAGGCAATCTACTATTGTGATCAAGTTCGCGCACTGCAAAAGGTCTGCACCAAATTTTTATCAACAAGTGTTCTGAATCTGAACACAATTTTAGTGGAGCCCAACCTTAACAGCTAGATAATAAGCTGTTAAGTTTACCATAATATTTTATTTGCATTTACTGTTAGCAATATTCTAGAAAAACTACATTTAGAAGCTCGCTTAATTGGCTGTATTGATGTAGCCCAGTTACCGAATTAAAATATTTTACTCGCAGCACTTTACTAGTCTTCTAGAAAAATAACACACTGCTGATCGCTGACACGGCCACAGACCGATATGCCATAGCCATTGTACTATTAAAAACACTACTCTCACCATCACACCAAAAAAATATTACCTCGCTATGGTTCCTCTGAATGGCTGCAGCATAATCAAATACAAAAAGTAAAAATGGTTCTCAAACAAGAAAAACATATTTTCGTATACCTACTTGTCTCTCGGGATGTTAACGAAATAATTTACTAATGACTTACTTACAACAGACTTCATTTCGTTTAAATTACGATAAAATTATCGGGGAGTAGCCCCAACCACACTATCAAAATTTCATTAGGTTATAATAAAATCGTCGGATTATAATCTTTAATCGCTGTGCTACAATAAAATAATCTGGGAGTAACCGAGATCACATCTCATTGCAGTATCTTAACAGATTCTGTCTACCCGTATTACGAATATCCCGTTATAATTATTTTAACAACCTGTTTCAACACTTTTAAGAACCATTTTCTCCAATTCGATATGCGTGACAAATTTTTAACATCAATATTCAATAATCGGAGGGTAAAATATAATCTCGTAGGTGACTCACGATTTTACCGGGCTCGGCTCGCAGGTTGATTGCCACTTCTGATATATGAAGAAAACTCCTTGTCTGAACTTTATGACGCTTTATTATTACTTATAACACTGCACTTATTTCACTGCACTGAGCGGTCTGACGCTAAGACCGCCTTTTTACTACCGAGTTACGCCGCGACTACTTTTTCGAAGGGCCGCTCGCGCTCGTCCGCCCGCGATATATCCCCTCCCCGGAATTACAACATCACGCCATCATCCGGGGTAGCGTTCATTCTGTTCGATCACCGTTCTCCAGAGTATATAAATTAAGAAAATAGCAGTGCTGCCACTCCGCAACACTGAAAACACCGCACACCACATACAACAAATATTCAAATCATGACAGTAAGAATGAGAAAATGTATAAATTGAAAGAGTAACTATGTAATGTGTATCTATCTCAGTATGAAATTACGGTATGTTTTAGTTTTTCTTACTTTATAGGCTGATCACTAATTGTGTTTAAAACTTAAACATGTGAATTTGAAAAAGGTAACTTAGAATTTTGATAAAGGGTGGGTTTGTTAGTGACAAAAGCTTACCTCCGATAATGGACACGCTGCACCAACTTATACATAAGTACATGTATAAGTATACTATAGGTATAAGTCTGTAACTGACTGTGCCTTCTTATTCGAGATAGATCTACGTTTGACAACCAAATCGCCTGATGGTAAACAATGGTGTGGCTAAAGGTGGAGCACGTGTGCATCTATAAGATATTTATATTCTCTAACCTTGAAAATTCCAAGATTGTACATAGTGCGAAACAGAGTAGGGGACAAAGAGTTCTATTTCTGTACAGTACCTATAAATAATGTGGAACGAAATCGTTGTGTATAGATTTTGGTGATTTCTATGCGAAATGGATGGTAGTGAGCCAATGAGATTCGTTTAATACTTCATTGTAGTGAGCTGACTTTCTGCTTGTCCTGTAGTAGAATGGGTGTAATAAGGTCGTAAAGCTCTTGCGTACACTCGACGAAACGGACAAATCCAAATGGATAGAATATAGTCGCAGACATGCTACTTTACGTCGATGCTTAAGACTAAGTAGCTTCTTGGCAACTAGTTTATTATTACCTGTATAACATCTTAGGTCTCCGATAAACGGACACCATTTCAAATTTTTCTGCTGGTACTTGCTTGCATCGTAGAAAAAGTGGCAACAATACTTTTATGACCGGACATGACCGGACTTGTTGTGCCTGATATAAATAGATGAATGTGCTAAGCAACTAACCAAAGCTTTCCTATATTTCCTTAATACTCAATATTTACCTAAATACCTACCTATCAACCGGCTTAAACCGAAATTTTGCGGTTTTAGCAACGAAAGCTCGAATGAACCGCAAAATTAACTTTGTAATCTTATAGATATGTACGAAATTACAAAGTTACTTATGCAGTTAAGATATCTTGAGAATGGGGCCAAAATTGTTATATGTCTTAATTTTTCCTTGCTTTATAGGCAAAATAATATGAAAAATAAATACAATAAAATAGTATTTATTTACACATCTATCCATAAGTATAAACTATACATTACTATCTAAACATTAAGACTATTAAAAAAAAACAATTTTTAAATATATATATACAGAAAAAAAAGAAAAAAAAACTTACTCAAAAAGTCCACTAGTAGTGGGAAAAGTGGCAAGATTACTGGCAGCATTGCCACGTTGGATGGCAATGCTTACTTTTTGAGCAAAGTAGGAGCCAGCATTCTGGTCACTTGTCTCCTCAAACAAGCGTTCGGCTATTTCCCTGTATAAACTCTGAGTGGCTGGACCCCATGAACCTAATGTTTCGACCCCAAACGGCACAAACATGTACATCCGGTCTAAATACGCATATTTGCGCCGTTTGAAGTTTTCTGCTTTTGTTGCGGCAGCACCAGCTTGTTTGCTAGTCTCTGAAAGATGGGACGGCGCCAGTGTGTCAACACAAGTAGCATCCCAGACTATCGGCTGACCCATCTTCCAAGGGATAAGTGTCATTCCATCCATGAAAATACAACGGTGACCTTATCGCATGGTGCTATTTCTTCCAGGCAACCTCCTTACATACATTCCACTACTCCTGCTGAAAGTCAGCTAGCTCACTACAATGATGTATTAAACAAATCTCATTGGGTCACTACCGTCCATTTGGCATTGAAATCACCAAAAACAGAACGATTTCGGTCCACATTATTGACAGGTACTGTACAGAAGTAGAACTCTTTGTCCCCTACTCTGTTTCCTAACATTACAATCTTGTAATTTTCAAGGTTAGAGAATATAGACATCTTATAGATGTACACGTGCTCCACCTTTAGCCAAACCATTGTTTACCATCAGGCGATTTAGTGGCCAAACGTATATCTATCTCGAATAAAATGGCACAGTCAGTTACAGACGATGTCTCTTAAAGTATACTTATACTTATAGTATACTTATATACATATAAGTTGGTGCATTATTTTTTTTTATGTTTGTTACCTCATAAATTTTGACTGGGTGACTCTAATTTGATGATTCTTTTTTTATTTGAAATGAAAGCTGGTGCTTGCCGTTTGGTTCAGTTCTGATAATGGCATCTATGAAAAGTCGGTTGCTTCAGTGTTTTTAACTATAATTATTATCAGAACCTTGAAAGGTAAATAACCATCTTCGTCGATGTGTGATCAGTAGGACTTGCACAAGGCTATTACACAGTTTGGATTCCATCCGTGAAGACAGAAATGCTCACAGCCATGACTAAGGTCACCGCTGTTGAGACTTCAGTTTACTACTGTGTGGCAGGTATTTTTAACCAAATTGGAAAATAAGATTATCAATTCGTAGCGTATATACTTTCAAATATAAAGTAATTACAAATGGAGTAAAAACAATGGAGAAGAGATATTTAAGACTTAAATAGATTAATAGGTATCTACGTAATAGATACCTATTAATCTACATGCTTAGACCATCTAAAAAATCTTTTTAGATGGTCTAAGTCTACATGTAATAATTAGGACTTGTATTATCAATGAAACTTCAATACTTGACGTAGGAAAATGCGCTAGTCGCGCTAGTTCTATAAAGAAGAAAAGAAGAAGAAATTGCGCGATTTTTCCTCATCTTCAAAGTTTTTAGTCAGCCGGCATTTACACATTTTTATATGGAGTTCTGAAGTGTTTAATTTGTGTTCAGCAATAATTTGTTTTGAATAATGTCGAAAATCATAAACGACCTCGACATAAGGCCCGGCTGCATCTATCGAATAGCACTAGAAAACTTCGTGTAAGTTTTTGTTCCTGTCTGTCTCCTTTCTACGTTTTCATGTTTGAAAATTATCAGGTATCATAATTATAATAATATGTTTTCAGAACATACAAGCAAGTGGTGCTACTTCCTGGGCCCTCTTTGAATATGATTATTGGGCCAAACGGTACCGGCAAATCGACGTTTGTTTGTGCCATCATTCTTGGTCTTTGCGGCAAGACCAGTGTCATCGGAAGAGCTAAAAAAGTAAGTTACTTATTTATTTAACACTTTGCTGAAATAATGACGATTATCGTGGTCATGTATTCTTCTTCGTCTTGTCGATGATCCTGAAATGATAAAAATTTTGAATTACACCTTTTTCTCCCAATATTGGGCTACTGCGATCCCGCAGGGAGGGGCAGGGTACAGGTCTTGTAATGTGCAGGAGTGGGGACACTGAGGGCACGAAAGAAGGTGCTGCATTGTCTGCGAGGAGACTCCACAATCGCACTGTGCTTTTCTCTGTGTAATCCCTGGACCATGGACTGGACTGGACCATGTTCTCTCTACAGCGGCCCACTTGGGTCCGGAGTCGATTTAGCGACTTCCACGTGGGCCACGGAAGGTCACCACCGGCTGGGACTAAAAAAAGATCTTTTGCAGTTAGTGTCGCCAATATGTATTTTAATAATGTCGTTGTGTTAAGCCAATACATACAGATCAGCTCTGCTTCTTTATAAACTGTCTCTATGTAGGACACGCATCTCTTTTCATGACAGTAAATCATTGTTCATCATGCTGCTGGACAAGTGATATGCACTGGCTGGACAAAAATTCACACATCTTCAAATACATCTTAAATACCTTTAAACTAGCAATTATTCTTGTATATTTGCTAGTTTATCTTTTCCTCTTATTTTAGCTCTGCATTTTTTTAGATTTCAGAGTATGTACGGAGTGGGTGCCAGCAAGCCACAATAGAAATTGAGCTGTACCAGAAACCAGGTCAACGTAATGTGATTATAACTCGGACATTCAATTTAAACGATGTGTCCACTTGGTCGATAGACCATAAGTCTGTGAGGGAAAAACAAGTACAAGATCTTATAGCTGCATTAAACATACAGGTTGGTTTCTTTAAGTATTATAATATCTTTTTATGTTATGGTTACTTGTTATGTAGAACTGGAATTATTAGTTTAATGGTACATATATGCTGGGCTTATAATTCTCACAAATAAAAAAATATTGCAAGGTTGCTTTGAAACTGTTAGAACTATTTCTAAAATGTCTGTTTAAATTTACAAGTTTTATAATAATTTGTATCTTTAGTACAAATCTTCCAAATCAAATTTAAACCACTTCCTTTTAATTGACAACTTTCTTGCTTGCTTTTTGATTCTGAAACAATACAATAAAAAGATAAAAATAATCTGATGTTCTGACAAGAAAATTCCTTAATGTTACGGCTGTGCTTCAAAGCACACAGCTATCATTCTCTCTCACGCATCTCAACATATTTAAACATATAAAATCATTGAGTCATTTTAAAAGTGGAAAACAGAAGTTTATTTAACATATTTCTATTTAACATAGAAACTTCAACATATATTATCTATGTTCAAATTTTGTATAGCAATATTATTTGTATTTCAATAACTAGTATTCTTTTTGAAACACAAGAAAGACAGTACACCACCTTCGGTAGCTCAGAACTAAAATTATGCACATATATGCTGTTGTGTATGTGTATGTTTATATATACTACATACTACTGAAAAGTACTCATCCATACTGGACTTGGAGAAGAAAAAACATAGAATGTACCAGCTGCTTTTTTCCCAGGCATACTGTAAAAGTCAGTGCAGGGATTTGAGGGAAATTGGCGATGGGTGGACCTGTCACTGCAAGCCAATATTACATCTTTCCTTTCCATCTAACCTTTAATAACGATCAAATGTGACATCAAATGGCCTGATGGTTTGTAGATGCCCTGCTTACCCCGTAAAAGAAAACAGGAGTGATAATATGTATGTGTGTACTAAAAAGTTAATTCTACATTTTTAACCCTATCTTCATATCATGTGAAGCTCATCAAGTGAGATTGTGGTCAAACACAGTCTTAGTTCATTATGTGCTGTACAAACCACTCATTGGTCAAATAGCGGTTGGTCATACACAATTTTATATATATATATTTTTACAGCCCTGTTTGTACAAACTGTCCCACTGCTGGGAACGGGCCATCTTCTCATTGTGAGAAGGGTTAGGCCATAGTCTGCCACGCTGGCCAAGTGCGGGCTGGCAGACTTCACACATCTTCAAGATCATTGAGAACTCTCAGACATGTAGGTTTCCTCACGATGTTTTCCTTCACCGTTTGAAGTTGGCGGCAATCAACAATACGCACATAACTTCGAAAAGACAGGTGCGTGCCGTGGGATTCGAAATCAGGACCTGCGGATCGCAAGTCAGACGGTCTCACCACTAGGCTGTCGGAAACTTTCATATATATCATATATCAAACATTACAATTATTACCAAACATTTGTAGGTGGACAATTTGTGCCAGCTCCTGCCCCAAGATCGTGTCCAAGATTTCTCCAAGATGGACCCTCAGCAATTACTCCGGAGCACCCTGGCAGCAGTTGGTGGCACGGAAAGTGTCCAGCAGTTGGATGAGCTGATTGAGACAAGGAGCCAACAACGAGGGCTGAATACCAAGCTGGTTAACAACACCCAGCTATTGCAAGAGCAGATTCAGTTGAATGAAAGGTAAGTTATCATTTTTTCCATACCTCGAAGGTTAAATTAAATATAAAATAAATATAAATAAATATTGGTGGACATTTCACATAACATCATCTACCTCAAACTATGTAGAGCTTGTACTATAAAAACTAGATGGCTGATACTTTTATCCTTTTTTAGGGTTCCATAACTCAAAAGGAAAAAACGGAACCCTTATAGGATCACTTTGTCCATCTGTCTGTCCGTCCGGTCGTGTGAAGACTGTATCTCGGGAACTCATGAAGGTATCGTGTTGAAATTAATACCATATATGCAGATCCATAGCTTTTGCTGCAGAAAAAAAAACAAATTTCTTACAAACAAGTTACAGCCGAATATGTCGTAAAAAATGTACATTTCGACACTCACAAGGGAATCAAAACCTATGGGGTACTTGCCGTTGACCTAGAACTATGAAAGGCAAGAAGCATTGTGTTTTAGTACACATATAGGAAAAAGTCCGATAACTTGACATATTTAATTTAATCACAAAAAAATAGGGTCTTTATGCAAGGAATGAGGGTCTAAATTTTAAAGTGCTTTAACCGTATGATGTGGGGTATCATATGAAAGAGCTTAAATAGCACAAGCTAAAACAGGTTTTTAAATATGAATATTACGATGTATATTTTTCGATTTATGAAGGAAAATATATAATTTCCCCCTTGTGTCTACTGGTTTGTACGGAACCCTAATTACGCCAAAATGAAAGAAATAGATTTAGACAAAAAATAATGATTAGAAAGTATCTATAATGCGGTTATAATGCATTTTGTGTAAACAAATAAGATTTATCTGCATTAAATTTCAGGCTAAAACTCATAATAGACGCCATGAAGCAAAGGAAAGACTTAGAAAGTCAAATAGAAATGTGCGAAAAGAAGAAACTCTGGCTAGAGTACCAAGACCTCCGCGAGAAAGTGATCGAGTACACGAACGACAAGAAGCAGGCTCTCAAACTGGTCAACACACATAAAAATAAAATGGAACCCCTGCAGAAGGTCATAGAGAAGTCGAAGAGCGGAATTAGCAAGTTGGAGCAACAAAAATTGATGGCTGTGAGTAGAAACTCCCTTGTAAAAAACAATTTTCCGCACTTGTATCATAGATTAATTTTAATTTATAGTATCAATGTGATTTTCACTCTATTTATTAGTCGAGTCATCTTGAGCTGGTAATCTTTAATATAGTTTCGATTCCTTCTGGCGGCCTTTTTTGTGAAACAGTTGAGCGGTTACTCTTTCCAGTATTATTTTGGCTTTGGTATTATCTTCCATCCCATTTAACTTTTAGAATGCGGGAACTAACAACCATTTTTACTATTTTTTCTTTAAGTGATGAACTATTTTTAAAGTAATTTTCCTGCGTCTAATATGTGGCGTAAATTGTAAATGTTTATTTTAGAACCGAGAGATCCACACCCTGAAAGATAAGGCCAAGGATCTAATTACCAGCGTTCGTAATCACGAATACACATTGAAGGATATAACAGCTGCGCTCCAAGAGAAAACGGAGCGACTGCAACACCGGGAGAAAGAGTTGGCTGAAGCTCGCGTCAGGCTCGACAAACTGCGGACCGATCGGGAGCGACTGCAGGACACAGTAGGAGACGGTATGTGTAACTATATTACACCATTCTTTCACTCTAGGAGAAAACGAAGCGTCTTTTACACTGGGAGCAGGAGTTGGCAGAATCTTGCGCCAAGCTCGACAAATTGCGCACCGATCGGGAGCGACTGCTGGAGAAAATAGAAGACTTATTTTTAGCTCCAGCTTGGCTTGTGTACGTGTTTGTTCATTTTGCAATATCCAGTTATGGTATGAATAGGTACTTTTAGTAGTCAAACAACAGAAATCGTGTCATCTAGTAAAAATATTTACTACGGAGTTCGTTACAGACAAGGAAGAGTTATTATCGCCATTTTAATATTACTCATTGTAAAGTATCATGTGATTCTTACTTTGGTTTGTTTTCTTGTCTATATTTTCAGATGAAAGCGTTAAAATGGATCTAGACAACGTAGTGCGTGCCATATCCAAATGCAACGCCGGAATGGACGCGTTGAAAAAACAGAAACTTCAAATTCAATACGATTTGGAAAACAATATTATACCGCAAATACGACTCTATCAGACCAGGTATTGTATTATTTCCCCCTTATTATATGATACTAGCTGTGCCCCGCGGATTCAACCGCGTAGTGATAAAAGATGACGGTGATGATGATAAAATAATATCTGTGGTATCAGCAAGTATTTTTCGCTGCTTACAAGAGAACAGCCCAGCGGGCGGAGCGTTTTGCCTATCGGTGCCAAATATGGGATAACGAGGAGAACCTGCCTCGTTGATGATACTAGCTGTGCCCCACGGTTTCAACCGCGTAGTAACATACTTAAAAATATATAAAAAAAAAGAATTGAGAACCTCCTCTTTTTTTGAAAGTCGGTTAAAAATGCGATTTGCGTCACGGCATATGAGTGATTTTATTGCCAAGACGCAATAAATTTTTCACATAAAAAACTTACACTTGAACATAGAATATCTTCTTCCCCATCCTTTATTTAAGTCGGTTAAAAAGGGACAGACAAGAAAATAAATTGGCTTATAAAAAGAAATCAGATATCTACTACAATGTGGCGTTTTTGTTTCAGGATACAGAACTTGGAAGACGTAGACGTGAAACGGCTGGAAGTGCTACGTTCGTACAGCGAAGACTGCTTCAAGGCGGTAATGTGGCTGCGGCAGAACAAAGACATGTTCCAACACCCTGTCCACGAGCCTATGATGCTGGAAGTAAGTTTATCTCTATAGACATACTTTATTGTGATAAAAATCGTTAACCTATTTATAACCCGAAATACATTTGTTCGAATTTTACTTACCCGAATCAGTTTTTGAAGAACTGCCTGATCTCAGATGTTTTACTTGACACGTGTTACTGATTCTATAAGTTTTTGCTAGTTGTAAGTTTTATTTGCCCGACCAATGTATGAAGTTAGGTTCTTTAGGTTTTTGTTTTTATATGTATATCAAGAAACCTTAATATTTATTGAATGGTTTGTACCATTTAGATTCAATAAATAATAAGGTTTTACCTACCATTAGCGCTTAGAAATTAAGAACCTATGTCATCATTATCATCATCTGGGGACACTACAGTGGCCCCGGCCAAGTCGAGCAGCAAGGCCACGCCGTACCATCTTTTTCTCGAAGCCATTCAGGGCACTTTCGTACCCCTGAAACTTTGTTGTGGATTTCCTTGTCCTTATCCCACTAGGTGGGGTCGGCACATTGTTTCCTTTCGCCACTTCACTCTATCAGCCTTCATTCCTATATTTACACCCCTTACACACATATCCACTTTCACACAGTTCATCCATACCTTTTTAGGCCGACCTTTCTCGGCCCTACTGCTTGCCATCATATTATAACAACCTATGTACCTATGTTATATTATTGTAAGAACAATTAAACTTTTTTATTTTATTTACAAAGATTTAATTAACAGATATATTTTCTTTCTTAGGTTAGATTCGTTAGGTATCTGTTTATTATACACAGAAACTTTCGTATTACAAAGATTCGGTTATCAGACGAGTTGTCAAAAGAGTGTTCACGATTTTGATAATATCTTTTCAATCAAATAAAAGTCGTTTTCGGGGAAATAATATTCGATGTTTCGTAATTCGGATTAGAGATAGGTAACAATTTTTAAAACAGGTTCACAGTCCACAGCCCATATATGGGCTGTAGGCCAATAGCGTCATGAGTCTACAGCCCGCATATGGGCTATCCGGCTACTGATTTTTAACGGGTCGTATTTTATTGGACTCTGAGGGAATGTCTCATATTAAACCTGGACTAGGTAGGATAGACACTTAGCTACAAAATTTCACCGGACTTGGGTGGCACTTTATACTCTCGTTGCTGGACTGTGAACCTGTTAACCGACGTTAACGAAAAAGAAGGAATTTCTCAAATTGACTGTTTTTTGTATGATTGTTATGCGATTACCTATGAATTGATTTTGATGATTCTTTTTTTTTGTTTGGTAGATAATACTTTACAGGTGATCTCATATAAATTTTATCAAAATTGGTTCAGTACTGGTTGGTTTATAAAACGAAATATCTGAAAAAAATATGTCGTCCTAGTAAACGAAATTGCGTATTTTGAACTCGGTTGTTTCATTGAAATTAAACAAATTTTAAAGGATTTATCGCGTACATGTATTTTACAACATTTTAAAAGCTGACGTATCGAACACTACAGCGTCCGTGGTCACAGGTGAGACTAGATGACAGTTGTCTCGAACACTGCAGCGACCGTGGTCACAGGTGAGACTAGATGACAGTTGTCTCGAACACTGCAGCGTCCGTGGTCACAGGTGAGACTAGATGACAGTTGTCTCGAACACTGCAGCGTCCGTGGTCACAGGTGAGACTAGATGACAGTTGTCTCGAACACTGCAGCGTCCGTGGTCACAGGTGAGACTAGATGACAGTTGTCTCGAACACTGCAGCGTCCGTGGTCACAGGTGAGACTAGATGACAGTTGTCTCGAACACTGCAGCGTCCGTGGTCACAGGTGAGACTAGATGACAGTTGTCTCGAACACTGCAGCGTCCGTGGTCACAGGTGAGACTAGATGACAGTTGTCTCGAACACTGCAGCGTCCGTGGTCACAGGTGAGACTAGATGACAGTTGTCTCGAACACTGCAGCGTCCGTGGTCACAGGTGAGACTAGATGACAGTTGTCTCGAACACTGCAGCGTCCGTGGTCACAGGTGAGACTAGATGACAGTTGTCTCGAACACTGCAGCGTCCGTGGTCACAGGTGAGACTAGATGACAGTTGTCTCGAACACTGCAGCGTCCGTGGTCACAGGTGAGACTAGATGACAGTTGTCACGAACACTGCAGCGTCCGTGGTCACAGGTGAGACTAGATGACAGTTGTCTCGAACACTGCAGCGTCCGTGGTTACAGGTGAGACTAGATGACAGTTGTCTCGAACACTGCAGCGTCCGTGGTCACAGGTGAGACTAGATGACAGTTGTCTCGAACACTGCAGCGTCCGTGGTCACAGGTGAGACTAGATGACAGTTGTCTCGAACACTGCAGCGTCCGTGGTCACAGGTGAGACTAGATGACAGTTGTCTCGAACACTGCAGCGTCCGTGGTCACAGGTGAGACTAGATGACAGTTGTCTCGAACACTGCAGCGTCCGTGGTCACAGGTGAGACTAGATGACAGTTGTCTTTTTCGTTTATTTTTGTTATGAAAATATTAATTACTACTGCCTATTATTTTTATGCAAAACATTCCCTATTTATTATATATATTATGCACTATTTCGGTTTTTTTAACTATTAACCAAATATTTTATTTAATATTTTATTGACATAATATGTATACATTTATTTATATTTATTTATCAAATTGTATTGCTATATTTTTGTTTTATGTATTGTGTATATTTTATGAATTGTCACGCGTTTTGGGGTACAGCTTCAAGCGTGGCAATCATTTGTAAATAAATAAATATATCTGTTACAGATCAACTTCACGGATCCCAAGTTCGCTCGGTATCTAGAGTCGACTGTGCCGGCTCGGGACCTGGTCGCTTTCACCTTCGAGTCCAGCTCCGATATGAATCTGTTCCTGCAGAAAGTGAGGACGGAGGGAGGCCTGAAGAGGGTCAACGCTATATGCAGCCAGGGAGGCGCTTACAAGGTGCAGACTAACAATATACAACAACTCAGGTGAGTTTCTAAAGCCGGGACCACACACTTGCCAAACCTCGGTAAGCTACCACAAATTCAAACGTATAGATAGTGCGTTTGTTTGATTTGCCAAGCGTTTGGCTTGGCAAACTGTTGCCACCGACCCTCGCTCTGTCGGTTTTTTACGTCCAAATCAAAGGAAGTTTGCGACAAGCGCTTGCGATGCATCCACATGTTTGTGTGTAGTCAATATGCCTTATGCACTAGCGGCGAATAGAAATATAACAACACAATAATAATAAAATTTAAAATTAAGAATCGAAATAAATAAATGTGAATAATAATAATAATAACAACTTTGAGATCCTTCTTAGCCACATGTATGAGGCAATGGACCACAGTCCTTCGTCAACCAGGCAGTAGAGATGGCTCCTTTACACCGCAGGACTTGATAAGGATTGACCGTGGCATTTTCCAGGGTGACAGTTTGAGTTCATTGTCGTTTTGCCTGGCACTGAACCCTCTCAGTATTCTGCTGAAGGATTCAGGTCTAGGCTATCGGCTTCGTAGGGGGGGTGAAGTTATTTCTCACCTGTTGTACATGGATGACCTCAAACTTTTTGCACCGAAACGACAAGACTTAATGACGTTGCTAAAAACAACAGAGGTTTTTAGCAATGCCATTAAGATGGAGTTTGGTGTAGACAAGTGTGCGGTCGTTCAGGTAGAGCGAGGGAAAGTTGTAAATTCTCCGAATTTGCAACTTTCTGAGACAATGACTCTCAGGTCCCTCTCCGAAGCCGACACCCACAAATACCTTGGTATGTCAGAGTCGTTGGGTATTGCGGTAGAGGATATTAAAAAATCGGTGAAGGAGCGTTTCTTTTGCCGCCTGTCAAAAGTTCTTAACAGTCTTTTGTCTGGCGGCAATAAGTCACGCGCCTTCAACGGTTGGGTGATGCCTCTATTGTCATACTCCTTTGGCATACTAAGGTGGACTCAAACTGAGCTGGACACCCTGGATAGAAGGGTCCGTCAGCAACTGACATCACATCGCATGCTACACCCACGCTCGTCTGTTATGAGACTGTACATTCCGCGGAAGTGGGGGGGTCGTGGCTTTTTAAATGCCAAGAACCTTCATAACCGTGAGGTGTGCAGTCTCAGGGATTATTTCCGCAACAACGAATGTGGGATTCATTACGATGTAATGGCAGTTGACAAGGGCCTGACGCCTCTCTCCTTGGCAAAAGAGAACTGGCGCAAACCAACGGTGCTCAGCATGGAAGATCGTAGGGACGTATGGAAGGGCAAGGAACTACACGGGAGGTTCTACCGGGCCTTAACAGGACCCGATGTAGACCTTCTTGCGTCGGTGAACTGGTTACGCTTCGGTGACCTCTTTGGTGAAACTGAAGGGTTTGCTTGTGCGATTGCAGATGAAGTTATCAAGACGAACAACTATCGGAAATATATCATGAAAGACGGTACGGTCGACATTTGTCGGGCATGCCACCGTCCCGGAGAGTCTCTCCGACATATTATTTCCGGTTGTTCGCATCTTGCTAACAGCGAGTATTTGCACAGGCACAATCAAGTAGCCAGGATCATCCACCAGCAACTTGCTCTTCAATACGGCCTTGTTGAGTCCGAGGTGCCGTACTATCAGTACGCACCAGCGCCGGTTCTTGAGAATGGCCGTGCTTTGCTCTATTGGGACCGTTCTATTATCACGGATAGGACTATTGTTGCCAATAAGCCTGATATTGTGATTGTAGATCGTTCCCAACGCCGGGCAGTGCTCGTTGACGTCACCATCCCACATGATGAGAATCTCGTGAAGGCTGAGAAGGACAAGCTCAGCAAGTACCTTGACTTGGCTCACGAGATAACCGCCATGTGGGATGTTGACTCGACGACCATTGTTCCGATAGTCGTATCGGCAAACGGTTTAATAGCGAAGAGCCTTGACCAACATCTTAAGAGGCTCTCGCTTGATGGTTGGGTCAAGGGTCGAATGCAGAAGGCAGTTATCTTGGACACGGCACGCATTGTCAGGAGGTTCCTCACTCTGTAGCCTCCACCGCCAGCAGCTTGGGCCCTGCCCCGTTGCCGGTGGCAATCTAGGTGTAGGTTTTTATAATGTTTTTAATGTGATTTTATAAAAATATTGTAAAAATTTATACTTAAGAAAATAAATAAATACATGAATAATAATAATAATAATATACAATATAATATAAATACTATAATAAATAAATAAGTAATATAATATATGATGAGCACGGATGTTTGTTCTGTGTCTGGGTGTTTCTATGTATCATATGTATATATTTACAAAAAAAAAGTATATATGTATTCTATCAGCCATCTAGTTCCATAGTGCAAGCTTTGCTTAGTTTGGGCTAGATGGTGTTGTGTGAAATGTCCACAAAAATTTATTATTTATTATATCATACAATATAATACAAATACGCAAAACCAAATGTTAAAGCCGACACGAGATCGGCGTCCGTCGTGCTTGCTTGTATGTAATACACTAACGCTCTTGCTAGCGTGTGGATACCGACCGGCGTTTGTCCAAGGGGTATTACTCATTGAAATGAAACAAAACCTGCATGGGACCACCCGGTCATCAAATTAATAAAATCTCAGCTTCGACACAGATCTGTGATTCCTGTTGACATCGTGAGCGGTTTCTGCGCGCATAGGGAACGTTTTGACTAAAAATAGTAGGCGGTAGTAATTAATATTTAAATAACAAAAAAAAATTGGTTGTCTGTAAAGTCGGTTTACGGACGATAGTTTAACGTGACAACATACGTCCGCGCGCGAGCTCCGAGGAATGATCAATGAAGCGACGGTCGGGTTCGTCGCACACCCGCCCGCTTCCTCAGCCACCGCGTGCGGTTGTAACGGGACAAGGAGCGTAACGTAACGGGACAATGAGTCATACTTTTTCGTGCATGCAGCCGGCGTTCATCGATTTATTAAACGTTGTCACGTCAAAAAGACAACTGTCATCACCTGTGACCACAGACGCTGCAAAGTGTTCGAAACGTCAGGTTATAAACTCATGGTGAATATACCCTATAAATACGTTACAATTTTGTTTCATTTCATTGAACTTAGGTGAGTTATTAAGCTATTGCATAGCTTCTATCGCGGGCCTTGAGCGTGGAGACCGAATCCAGAAATTCCGTAACGAAAATAACCTAACACACCGCGCGTAATAGCTATTATGTAATAGCTTTACCGCGGCAGTCTCCGAGTGCCACACGTCTTTTTTTTATCTTTGACAGTATTACAGAGTACGGGGTTCGGAGTTTTATGTTGAAATGCGGCAAAGTAAGAGTTTCACTCGCATTACGAGGATTCCGTACTTACATGCGATAGGAACACACACTAAGACTAATTAGCAAAATGTACGTCATGTTTGTTTGTTACTTCACATAATATTTTCTGAAAGTAAAAGAGACAGCACTGCTGTGTCAGTTCGCAATTTCACATTGTCTCTTTTTGCGGAAAGTTTTGTTTCAAGATAACACACTGTCGGAGCAAAGAGGCGACATATTCTGTGAGTTTTAACTTCCTACCTATTACGGATCTAAAGATACGGCCGTTTAAGTGTAGGATAGACAGACAGACAGACACCGTAGCCTCACGAATAGTTTGGAAGCCTCAAACCTATGATCTCGTTCCAGCTACCTCGGTTTCTACACGTACCTGGTGGACACTATAACTGCCCCCGACGCGATAGTGCGCTACCTCTGCAAGCAGTACTCCATCCACAAGATACCGATCGGCAACGAGCACACATATAACAACAGCGGCCGGGTGCCCGCGAACATCACCTACTTTTACACAGGTGCGTTAAGAGAAACGTCGCTCGATCCTTTGCCAGCGAATTACACGTTTTTAACCGACTTCCGAAAAGAAGGAGGTCCGCCCCGCGGTTTCACCCGCGTAGTGATGAAAAGCGGTTATGGTGATGACAAAATAGTATAGCCTATGTATGTCCTTCTCTAGGTCCTAAAAATCTCTGTGCCAAATTTCATAACGATCGGTTCAGCCATTTGGTTGTGTGTGACGTGAGTGATCCGTAGTTTTTATTTAACCTATTTTTAACAGACTTCGAAAAAGGAGGAGGTTATCAATTCGTACCGTATATTTTTTTAATGTATGTACGTGTTTTTAACGAATGACGGAGTAATTCGTAAAACAATTTTTATGTTTCTTAAATTGATGTATAGAGAAAGCTCCCAAGTTGGTCCCATAATAATTTTTTTATTTTAATTATTTATTGAGCTTGAAAAGTAAAACCTACTTACTACTCATCCAATGTGTTTAAGGAGAAAATAGAGTTACTTCAACGCTTGAGCGCCTTGTTTAATTATTATCCTTACTTATATTACAAGTAAACGAAATAACGTACTTTGAAGTTGGTTGTTTCAGTTTTTTTAATTATAAAATTATTGTGTTTCCTGAATTGGTGTATAGAGAAAGCTCCTAAGTTGGTCCCATAATTATTTTATAAACATTGCTTTATAAATTTTTGAATAATCTCCAAAAAAGAAAATATTTTTATTGGATGCCTGAGTGATTTGATTATAGAATCGCAGAGTTCCACCGACACGCTTTTCTTTGCAAAAGTGTCAAATATTGAGGATTCTCGTATATCGTACATCTTCACATTTTCTAATCTTCGAAGACAAAGCATTTTTTCAAGAGTTTTGGCGGGAACGTCATGGAAACGTGTTGTTGTTTTATTTTATTTACCTAAACTTGTGTTACTTTGAACAAAACAATGAAATAAGAACAGTAGCGCCCCTAGTGCCACATTAGTTCTCTAGCTGAACAGTGTAACGTTTTCCAGAGAAGCACCGGTTCACGGTGCGCGTGTCTGCGTACAGCGGCGCCAAGTCCTCCTCCACGATAGAGGTGCGTCCCGCGCGGCTGCTCGCCAACACGCTCGACGTCGAACAACTTGACAACTTCAACGCGCAGTACGTAATCACTTCACATTGACAGCTAGAGATCTGTCACGTAATAACTTCAGGATTCTACAAATAATAATGTTTATAAAATAAACATTATTATTTGTAGAAACGGAAAAAACACTAAAAACATATACCTAGTTGTATATTAGTGTTTTTAGGGTTCCGTACCTCAAAAGGAAAAACGGAACCCTTATAAGATCTCTTTGTTGTCCGTCTGTCCGTCGGGAACGCGTGAAGGTATTGTGTTGAATTTAAAATATATACGCAGATCCATAATCTCTTGCTGCTGAAAGTAAAATCAAATTTCTCAATTTTCGTAAAAAAAAGTTACAGCTGAATATGTCGCAAAAACGCACATTTCGACACTCACAAGGGAATCAAAACATATGGGGTACTTCCCATTGACCTAGAACTATGAAATTTGGCAAGACGCATTGTGTTATAGTACATACACATATAGGAAATAAAAACCGGACAAGTGCGAGTCAGACTCGCCCACCGAGAGTTCCGTACAAACTAGTAAATAAAAGGGGGAAATCATATTTTTTTATTTTCCTTCTTATACCGAAAAATATACATCGTAAAAATATTTAAAAACCTGTTTTAACTAATGCTAATTAAGCTCTTTCATGTGATACCCCACATGATACGGTTAATTCACTTTAAGATTTGGACCTTCATTCCTTGCATAACGACACAATTTTTTGTGATTAAATTAAAAATGACCGGTTTTCGGATATTTTCCTATATGTGTACTCTAACACAATGCTTTTCGCCAAATTTCAGAGTTCTAGGTCAACGGGATAGGTTTTGATTCCTCTGTGAGTGTCGAAATGTGCGTTTTATACGACATATTCGGCTGTAACTTTTTTTTACGCAAACTGAGATATTTTTTTTTTCTGCAGCAAGATATTATGGATCTGCGTATATGGTTTTAATTTCAACTCGATACCTTCACGCGTTCCCGAGATAAAGGTCTTGACACCCGGACGGACGGACAGACGGACAACAAAGTGATCCTATAAGGGTTCCGTTTTTTCCTATTGAGGTACGGAACCCAAAAAATCCGAAAACTGTACATTTTTAATTTAATCACAAAGAATAGGGTCTTTATGCAAGGAAGGAGGGTCCAAATTTTTAATCATGTGGGGTATCATATGAAAGAACTTCATTAGCACAAGCTAAAACAGGTTTTAAATATTTTTACGATGTATATTTTTCGCTTTATGAAGGAAAATATAAAAAAAAAAAAAAAATTACCCCTTTTATCTACTAGTTTGTACGGAACCCTCGGTGGGCGAGTCTGACTCGCTCTTGTCCGGTTTTTTTCTAAAAAAAACTCCATAACATTATTTGACAAAACTTGCTTGTGAAAGGGGAATTACCATTATTTAATCCGTCCTTTGCAATGTACAGTAAATGGAAATAAAACATTCTCTCTAGTTCACTCTTTCGGCACTATGAAGCGCTATCTCTTTCTAGTTTCCCTCTTGTCGCGACACTGCTGGCGAGCGGACGTGTTTTCGTCATCGTGCGTACTGGTCGCTCCGTCCGTCAACTAATATACACTCCGAGATATACACAATACTAGAAGCGGCAACATGAACAAACTACGCTCGCCAGTAAAATCTTCATCTTTAAATGATCTTACTGAGCAACCACTATCTGCGATACAATCTGATGCATCTGGAAAACAAACACGCAAGAGAAAAATGGATCCAGTTATAGAAGCTCTTGAGAACCTAAGAGTGGACATGAACTCAAAATTTGGCCACATCCAGGAACAAATGAATTCTAAATTTGAGGAATTAAAAAACGAAATTGCTTCTAAAAATGAAGCCCATGAAAACAATTTTCGTGAACTGACGTCAAAGCTCCAAGAAAATCAAATACAAACAGAGATGTTGCAAAAGCAAAATAAGATAAATGCGGAAACTATAGAAAACTTAAGCGAGCAGTTGGAAGCCATGCAAAGATCACAGAGAATGAACTATATAGAAATAAGAAACATTCCTGTGATTGAAAATGAAACTATACTTGAATTGGTCAAGAACATTGGGACAAAAATTCAAGAAAACATCGGAACCGAAGATATAAGAAATGCTTACCGTCTGAAGAATACGAACAAAAAAAAGAACCATATAATCGTAGAATTTAGTAATACTAATAAAAAAGAAAGTTTTTTAAAGTCACTAAAAAAGTATAACTTGGCCAATGTAGAAAACAAACTATCGACAAATGATATTGGGATCCTAGGTGAGTCTGATTCTCTAATCTATATAACTGAGCTTCTAACTCCTAAAACAAAACAACTGTACTATCACGCGCGTCAGCTAGCTAAATCTAGCAATTATAAATTCTGCTGGATTAAGCACGGTAAAGTTTTGCTTAAGAAAACTGATGAAGTAGCTGCAATTCGAATCCACAGTCTTACACAAATTGAGTCTCTTAAAGAGCCTGCGAAAAATGATACGTTGTGACTAACCAATGTAACATTCTGCTCGAAAGACTCTATTAGTAGAATCGCTACAATTGCTTACTCTCAGTTTCATATATTATACTTATTACTAAATAACAAAAACTACAAGCTCACCTTCAATATATCCTTTATAATCCCCATGTTTTGTATCAAATTGTTTATCATATGTATAAAACTCTCGCTCCTTGCACGACCAACTCAAGTACAACCCAAAACTGCAAAAACTTACAAAAGTATTAAAAATGAGTCATATGTCCACAGTCCAGCATCCATCTCCACAACAGCTCATATAATATTTATTATCACCCAAAGTTTGGGTGTCAGCTTCCAAAACTCACATAATGCACTCACTTAATGATGATGACCTGGCCTTGGATATCGACAATATCTCTATATCCAAGGCCTATGTGGTTGAGGATGCGGAGGATTGTGCTCAATATGTACGAAGTACTAATAGCTCACTGACTGTTCTGACACAAAATATTAGAAGTGTCAACCGAAATTTTGACGATTTTTCCGTATTAATGCACAGAATGAACACCAAATTTGATATCATTGTGCTAACAGAATGTTGGCTGAATAATAAAACAACCATTCCGTCAATCCCAGGCTATCGTTCGTATAGCACGCACCATCTGTTCAATCAAAATGATGGTTTAATTTTGTATGCAAAATCAGATATTTCCATTAACATTCATGAATCAAATCTGCTAGAGGCCAACTGCTTGATTGCCAAATATGATAACACGTGTATAATCTGTCTATATAGACCTCCTTCTTTTAAAAATATAGATAATTTCATTATTTCACTAGACTCATTGCTAACACAACATAAACAATACACTAACATCATAGTTACTGGTGACTTAAATATCGATATTAGTGAAAATAATGTCTCCAATCATACAAATGATTTTTTATCAATGCTTGCTACCCATGGATTGTTACCTGGGCATACTTTTAAAACTAGAATAAACTCCTGCCTCGATCACATGCTACTAAAAACCAGATGTGAAAATACAGTGGCTGTTATAAAATCGGATGTGACAGATCATGCTACAGTAGTCCTAAGCCTCAATAAAGTTTATTCAGGACGAAAACCTAAAGCGAAATCTTCCAAAAAAGTTAACTATGAGTTATTATTAAAGGACCTTCAAACTACGAACTGGGATTTTGTAACTAATTCTACTGACGTAAACATAGCCACCGACGCTTTCTTGAATTACTTAAAAGACGTTGTTAAAAAACATACAGTAATATTTGAACTACCATGCTCAAAAAGACAAATTAAGCCGTGGATTACACTAGGACTTATTAAATCAATAAAAAAGCGTAATAAATTACACATAAAGGCTCGAGATAATCCAAACGACAAAAAACTGCAGGACACTTACATCGAGTACAGAAATTTATGTAATAGAATCCTGAAAGAAACCAAACGTACATACGAGAGGAAACTGTTAGCACAATCACTACACAAAACTAAACTCATGTGGCAAAATATTAAAAAAGTATGCAATATAGGCGGTAGAGACAGTGATAGTACTGAATTACTTAACTCATCTAATACACCACTGGAATCTGTCAATAAAGCTAATGAATACTTCTCCAATGTTGGACCCTCGCTTGCTAAAGACATACTGACGAATTTTAATGATAGCCAGTCTACTGGTAATGTTTCCAAAACAAACGGCGTCTCTTCACCATCTTCTTCATTTGCTTTATATCCTACAGCAGAGCCAGAGATTGTAAGTGTTATTAACTCTTTAAAGACGCAATCTGCTCCTGGGTGGGATGGCATTACGAGTGAAATCTATAAAAGTGCCAAATACTTACTATGTATTCCTATAGCTCACCTATGCAATCTCTGCATCAATACTGGAGTATTCCCTAAAGCTTTAAAAAAAGCAATAATTTGCCCAATTTATAAGACAGGGGATAGAGACTGTGTAGTTAATTATAGGCCTATTTCCCTTCTACCCGTTCTGTCCAAGATTATTGAAAAAATTATCAATAAAAGGTTAGCTGAGTATCTTGAAAACAAAAAACTCCTGTCCAGTAATCAGTTCGGATTTCGCTCGAAGAAGTCAACTGCAGATGCTGTATCAAAAATGGCCAATGAAGTAGTCGAAACCCTTGATTCTGGTAAAAAATGTATAGGTGTGTTTTTGGACTTAGCAAAAGCCTTTGACACGGTCTCTATCCCCATTCTGCTAAGAAAATTAGAATCATTAGGTGTAAGAGGACTGCAGCTTGAGCTTTTTCGGAGTTACCTGACTAGCCGCAAACAGGTAGTTAAAATAGGTGATCACATCAGTAATGAAGCCGAAGTAACCTTCGGAGTTCCACAAGGAAGCATACTGGGGCCTACATTATTCATAATCTACATCAACGAGCTTTGTTACATCCAGCTCCCAAAAATGAAGATAACTACGTATGCAGATGACACTGCGCTAATTTTTACTGGCCAAACCTGGGATGAAGTTAGAGCTACTGCAGAGCTGGGTCTATCGATTATAGCCAAATGGTTACAAAAAAACGTACTAACACTAAATGTGGCTAAATCAAAATACATACCGTTTACTATCACTTGTAAAACCGTCCCTACTCCAGACTTTCAGATTAAAATTCACTCATGTCAACACTTTACCAATGACACCATTTGCAACTGTCCTAAACTGACGATAACAGATGAAATTAAATATTTAGGGGTGCACTTAGACAGATATATGAGATGGGACTGCCATATTAACAAGCTCGCGAATAGAATTAGGAAATTAATCTATATTTTTAAAAATCTACGCTATGTTGCAGACTCAAATCTAATAAAAATGGTTTACATAGCGCTGGCACAGTCTCTATTAATATACTGTCTGCCAGTATGGGGTGGAGCGGCTCCTTCTAACCTAATAAGAATAGAGAGAGCTCAAAGATATATTTTAAAAGTTATGTTCTTTAAGCGGTATAGACATCCTACTAAACAGCTTTATGCTGAATGCAAACTACTTACTGTAAGACAACTCTATATACACAATTTGATTCTACTACAACACAGTATGAATAACTTTAAATCGACCCTTCAAACCAGCAGAAGAAACAGAAACAAATACATTGTCTGTTACAGTGTGGCAAACAAAACCATATTTGCTCACCGTCAAATGGCTTTTTTATCTGCTTATCTTTACAACAAAATAAATAAAGAACTAAATATATATGAAATGACCAAGAACAAACTTAAGATAGAACTACGAAATTGGCTTCTCAATAAAGACTATAATGAAACTGAAAAGCTACTTTATGTCATGAGTTAAATTGGTATATACACATATACATACATCTTTACATACAAAGGTACATGCATAATACACCCGAAAAGCATGACCCTCCTTCTTGCGCAGTCAGGCAAAAAGGATATGATATGAGTCAAATATCAACCATGAATATATATATACATAAATAAATCTCGTATAAAATTAATAATAATGAAAAATATCTAAAATGAGGATTGATACAGATATACATACACACATCTATACATACGAAGGTGCATGCATAATACACTCGAAAAGCATGGTCCTCCTTTCTATGTAGTCGGGTAAAAAGTATAAGTCATGATCAAATATCAACCATGAATCTATATATACAAACAAATCTCGTATAAAATAAAATAAATAAATAAAAATGAAAAATATCTAAATATCTAAAATGCGGATTAATGTATGTTTATGTGTATGTTTATATGTATAAACATACACACATCTATACATACGAAGGTACATGCATAATGCACTCGAATAGCATGGCCCTCCTTCCTACGCAGTCGGGTAAAAAGTATAAGCCATGAGTCAAATATTAATATAAAGAAATTATATATTTATATATAGAAACAAATCTCGTACAAAATAAATAATAATGAAAATATTTAAAATGCGGATTAATTACTACAATTATAAATTATGATCACTTATACCGACGCAGTATTAAAACTTTTATTACATTACATAAAATATATTCTACACAAACAAATATACTTGTAAGCAACTTATATTACTATGTTCCCGTTCTGACACGAATACTTTATTTTAACGTTAAAAGGTCAAAATGTCACTTCTAGAAGCGCACTGTTATTTAACTCCGTGTAGTAACATAACCTGTTTCTGTAGTCAGTAATACAACGAGCGTAGTCATAATATCATAATACAAAATGTTCTGCAGTTGAGGGTAGACTTGAGATAATTTGTCGTGTTTCTGTTTTTATTACAGTAGCCTGTACTTTTCCTATTATAAATTATGTATTTTATTAACTACATACTTATTTTTCATTCCGTGTTATATATATTATATAAATACTGCAGTGCTGTGTGTGCCCATATGTCCTGCATGTTGAAACGCTCTTTGTGCGGCGCTAAACTTCGTGGGCCAATGTTATGTTATATTCTATTCTGCTACCTGTTATACACTCACACCGTAAGTATTATTTGATTAAATAGTCACACATTTCTAAGAGTTAAGATACATTTAATAAATATGGACAGGAAGGACCTGATATCCTAAATACAGGGCAACCTAGTTAGGAGTTAGTGCTCAGTCATGTACCTATCTACTCAACGACTAAATGGTAATTTGGGGTAAATTAAAACTTTTATTTTATTTAATGAAATGACATACTTAATTGTATACGCGAATATTTATTTACTAGATGTTCTACATTCTACATAAGTTTATAGTCGGGTGCGCATTATTAGACTGAAAGATCTCTACTGTACTTGACAGTTAGAAACAGAAACAGGAAGCCGAAAATAATATCCTTGCAAAATTATATTTATAGAATCACTTTAAATATAATTATGCAAGGAAAAAGTAGAATAGTAATATCATAACGTCGTGCTAGGATGCTGTATGGAACATAAGGAGGATTACTTTTTCAATCGATAGCTCTAATGTTGTTTCAGATTGTCGAACTTTGAAAGCAAAGCGTCGGGGCACAGGGCCCGTATCCAAGAGCTGGACCAAAAGATATCGACCTTCGAAGTCAACATGAACGAACTGAATACGCGACGGAAGGCTATCAATGATGGCGTTGAAAAGGTATTAAGTAAAGATATTAGTGTTTAACCGACTTCCAAAAAGAAGGTGGTTCTCAATTCGTCTGTATTTTTTGTATGTTTGTTTAGAAATTACTCCGCCAATTTAGAATTGTTTCTGATTATTTTTTGTTTGGTTGATAATACCTCTAAAGATGGTCCCGTATAACAACACTGAACCGATTTTGATAAAATTTATTAGGGACCACTATATAAATCCAAGTAAACGATTTGCGTATTTTGAAGTCGGTTTTTTCAGTTTCTTAAACTACGATTATTGATTTAATAGCAGTTCAAAGATAGCCGTCTCAGTGTAGGACAGACAGACAGACACCGTAGCTTCACGAATGGGGAGCCTATAGAATAGGAGGATAAGATAGGCGCGGGTGACGTTATTTTTTTTAGAAAAAAAAATCATTACCACAGGATTTAGTGAGCTTGAAAAGATTTTTTTACAACACTCGTCTAATTTAAATTGAAGGCGGTTGTTTTTTTCTTAAACTTATACTTTTTAGAAATGCTCAATCTGTGAACCAATATTATATGCATAATAACATTATATAATTAGCTATGAAGTCAAACACTTCGAGAAAAATGTAAAAAAACAAAAAAAATAAAATATAATTCGCACTTGTTAGGAATTAACAATGCGTGTTTTTACCACATTCGAAGATTTCCACTTCCACGTCAACAGATAATTAGTTAGGTATTGTAATTTGGCTGGTTTCTAATTATAACTAAATTCATTTCAAATAATTTAGTATTAAACTATTGTAACTGCGCGATTGGGGTAAAAAAGACGGCAGTTATACGCAGTGACGCAGTTGTCTCTCGTGTACAATGTACATATTATAATTGTACTTTAAATGTACATAATATTAATGAATACTCTGCTCCCACACTTATACCTACTGACGAAGTGGGAGTGTCATGTTCGTGCTGTCATGTTCCGACGTCACAGACCATAACCGCAAGGTGGTCGCGTTTTAAACGAGGCAAAAAGAAAACTTCTATAACTATTTCTTTAATAGTTATTTCTTAACGGATTATACTCTTCCAAAAGAATAAAATTAGAATGCACACGGCTATATGCTTAGAATTCAAATACCTTTTCCGTGCATGAGCATTATTAGTAAAACGAGTAAGTTTAGAAAACTAAAACAACTCTACATACAAAACGGCTGAACCGATTTTGATGAAACATAGCTTAGAACATTCTCGGTCAAATCTTCTATCAAATAAAAAGACAGATCAAAATTGGCCCATTCGTTTAAAAGCTACATTGCCACAAACAGACACAGATACACAGTCAAACTTATAGCAACCCTCTTTTTGGTTCGGGGGCTAATAAAGTGAGAAATAATTTCAGGTGCGCACAATAAGCGCTCAAATCCGCTTACAAGTGCAGAAAGTGACCGACATAGAGAACGAGCCAACTTTCGACGTGCGTTTGGAGAAGGAACGGGCGCGCAAACAGCAGCGGGACGTCGTCATGCAGCAGTGCACAATGCAGCGACAACTGTGCGACGTCATGCAGCAGCTGCAGGGGAAGCAGATGAACGGAGATATTTGGAAGGTTAGTGATTATTTAAGAGTAGTGTTGTCGTGCGATACAAATAGGGCGTACAACCGATTCTTTTTGTTATCTGATTTTAAATCGTAAATGTTTATGCCGTAATCGTTTGGTTTTATCAAACTAAGTAAATTTTTTGGAAAAAACAAACAGTAGAAGCGTAGCCATTAAAATATTTAAAAGAAACGGTATCAGATGACATTTAAGGGTAGAAAATAGTTTTATCCTGTTGTATGGAAAACGCGACATTTATTGTCAATAGATCGCGTGACCACACTTCTTATGGCGTAGAATCGTGTGGTGCAGCGCTATCGTTCGCACGTGACACCTTTTTTCATAACTGCTGCATAGGTCGTCGAAATTACCAGTTTGTTGCATGAGGAACGAAATTTCGACAATGAAGTCGCAGATTTAGAGACTATTTTAGCTCGAATTTTTTTATGGTAGTTACGGCGAAAATAACGCGCTTGAAGTCATATTTTCGGTGTTATTTCCTTTTTTTTATCAAGGAAAATTTTCGTTATTTTTATAAAATCTAATATTATTTCATCTGGTAAACATAGTATTGCACAATTGTTATGTGAAATTGTATAATTTAATCTAATATCTACGGAATATTAGAGATTTTTCTCATATTTGTATGGAAGAGTGAATAACAACGTTTCTCTCAACATTTTGCGACAAATGTCGTTTTTATATTAATCATGTGCGAGTGTCATGAATCATATGAAATTATACTAGTAAACAATAAACATTATACTTTAATACAAGTTATGAAATAGTAAACGATTTAATCTTGGGTAGGCTTAATTAGCAAAAGAAATAAACATTTAAAAATAAGAGACATTTATTGTTGACGTTTATTATTTATAGTTTTGCAAGTTGCGATTGCGGGGAATCTTTCTTTGTGTTTGTATACGTGTAAATGGCCTACGATCGCTCTATCTGGCACACACACTAACGCAATGTGTATGTACATTAATCCTACTCGAGTATATGTAAAGACTCGTGCGCTCTCTTGAATTGCAACTACTATATTACTTAACAATCTTATCCGTCGCTCTATCCGAATTGATACGGCTCCTAACAAATTTACCATACATATAGAAATCTTCTATCTCCTGCAACGTCCTACCTTTAGTTTCCGGCACATATTTCCACACAAACAGACCGCACAACATTGCATTCACTGTATATACAAGAAACGTGCCCCACATGTCTAAAAACAAAAACAAATATGGCGATAATTTCAAAGAAGACGTGTGTAACACACATGTGTATATGACATATAGCGCTCCTCCCAAACCTCTATGCTTTACCGGCATCAATTCCGCTGATATCGCAAAAACAATTGAATTTAACCCTAAACTGGCGCAAACCATGCATGCAAGTAAACAATACAAACATAACAGAGAATCTTTCGCTAAAAAATTCTTACTTTGCAAGTATGTTACTATACAAGCTCCTAACAGACTGACCGATGTACCCATGGTGCTAAACAAAAGCACCGGTTTATTATTAAATATTCGTATTAATACTCCAGTAATAGTATACCCTACAAATAGTACCGAATTCATTATAATACCACCCGTGAAAGCAGCACTTTTACTCATTGTAACCTTTTCTATCATCTCTATTGAATAAATCAGTATAACCATGATCCCACTCCAGTACATCAAATTCAACAGAATGAACATGTGAAAACCTGGTACGTAGAAATCTTTACTGGTGACAGTGCGCAAGAATTCTCTCAATATAGACGTCTTTCGTTTGCTCGAATTGCGTAGGATTTCTTTTTGAGCGCTGATGAGTTCTACCAATTCCGTTTTGGACGCGTCGTCGCTTCCTCTGAGCCATTCGAAAGCGCGTTCGCATTTATCGAATTCCCCTTTGCACGCTAGCCAAGACGGCGACTCGGGCCACATGCAAGCAAACAATGAAGCTAGTATTAACGGCGTGCACATGACCATGCTAATCGTCTTCCAATGGAGAAATCTAGCCGCTATTCCGACCAACGCCATTCCTAAAGACTGGACGATGCTAAATGACAGTAAGGATAGGTTTCTGTATCTCGGTGTCACCATCTCCCCAAGGGTAGATAAACTGACGGCCAATATGCTGTTAGTTCCTAAACCGTGGAAGGATTCACTGATGAGTATGTGGATGATGTTGGTGGCGACGCAAGCGAGGATCCATCCTATGATGATGAGGATGCAGGCCGCTATGAAGGCGAATTTCCTGCCTCTCCATTGCATCAGCATCGGCATCATGACGCTCGGGATGCCGGCGAGGCCGTGGAGTGAACCTGAAACACACGCCTTTAAGTTAAAATTACGTGCCCCTTACAATTTATATGTATTATAAAATAATATGGATTCTGGAGTCTGTACAAAATTATTTTTTTGGGTTCCGTACCCAAAGGGTAAAAACGGGATCCTATTTATTACTAAGACTTCGCTGTCTGTCCGTCTGTCCGTCCGTCTGTCACCAGGTCTGTCCGTCTATCATAAACCGTGATAGTTAGACAGTTGAATTTTTCACAGATGATGTATTTCTGTTGCCGCAATTAACAAATACTAAAAACAGAATATAATAAATATTTAATGGGGCTCCCATACAACAAACGTGGTTTTTTGCCGTTTTTAAAGATAATGGTACGGAACCCTTCGTGCGCGAGTCTGACTCGCACTTGGCCGGTTTTTTATTTATTTTAAATTTGATAAGGAAGATGTAACAAAACGCTTAGTTCGAGCTGAAGGCATATCTTCCATGAAGGAATGATATTGCAGTGTTTTCCGGCTTGTCCAGTTGTGGAAAGGGGAAGGAGGGATTAGATCATGTACCTCGAGCGTACACTCATCGAAATGCAGCCTGTAAAAAAATGCCAGACACGCCACATTACTACACAATAAACAACTTACAAAATGTATATTTGTTACTTATTAACTTGTTCAAATACGAGTATAGTGTCATACGTTAGTTTTCTGTTTTATTGCAGAAAATTCTCTTTATGTATTGAGATTTCACCATAATATTAATGGGTCACGTGGGAAATAATACATTTGTTTAATGTATTATATTCTTAATGTATGTATTCGCAATCTCATGGTTTCACCACAGCATGACGTGGGAATTAAGAATTGCCACTCTTAGTTTATTTCAATTATAATAAGTTAGGGGCACATTTTTAGGTTTCTGTAACTGAAGAGTGACATGTGTGTGTGTGTGTGTGTGTGTGTGTGTGTGTGTGGTGTGTGAGTGAGAGAGAGAGAGAGAGAAGCTACTTAGTTTCGACCACCGACGTAAGGTAGTCTATATTTTTAACCAACTTCCATAAAGTAGGAGGTTCTCAATTTTGTACTGTATGTTTATTGTATGTTTGTTACGCGATTACTTCACCTATTATGAATTGATTTTGGTGATTCTTTTTTGGTAGGTAGGTAATACGTCAGAGGTGGTTCCCTAAAAATTATATCAGAATCTGTTCAGTACTTTGGTTTTTAAAACCAAATAACTGGAATAATATGACGTCTAAGTAAACGAAATTGCGTAGTTTGATGTTGTTTCGGTTTTTTAAAGTTTTATTATGTAAGATTCATTTCGGCCGAGTGTGCGCAAGAGCTATTTGGTTTTAAAAAGCAAAGTACCGAATATTATTTTGTTTTAAAAGGCAAAGTACCGAATATTATTTTGTTTTAAAAGGCAAAGTACCGAATATTATTTTGTTTTAAAAGGCAAAGTACCGAATATTATTTTGTTTTAAAAGGCAAAGTACCGAATATTATTTTGTTTTAAAAGGCAAAGTACCGAATATTATTTTGTTTTAAAAAGCTTTTAGTACTGAATATTCATGAAAATATGGGACCATCTCTAAAGTATTGCCTACCAAACAATAAGTATAAGTTTAAAAAACACTGGTGTTTTGAACCCCTCCACAAAAATAACGTCTGAACCGGATTTGATGAAGTAAATCTAGACAAAAATCCTCTTTCAAACAAACAAAAAAAAAACTAGATCAAAATTGATCCATCCGCTTAAGAGTTACGATGCCACAGACCGAGACACTCAAACTTATATCATCCATTTTTAACCGACTTCAAAAAGAAGGTTATCAATTCGATCTGTATGTATGTAATATTGACAGAATTGCACAGTTTTTGTATATGTTAGTCTATATCAGCTTCTAAAAATGTGTGCCAAATTTCATAAGTGTATGTACATACATATATTTGTATGTTTGTCCACGTATTACGCAGAAACTAGAACTCTTATTACAAAAAATCCTTTTTTATTTATTAATAATTATTAAAAAAATAAGTTGCGAGATACATTATAATGTATCTCGCAACTTAGGAAAGTAAGTTTAATCAAGATATGGACTTTTTAAATTTAAATTTGAACGTTTCAGCTATTCTATTTAAACTGGGCGAATTTGAACGAAATTTAGTAGGTTTATCACTCATACTACTTAAAAGGATCTGGCATACTTTATAATCCAAAAATGAGGCGTTACAATAGTTGTGAAGTGTGTTTGAAAATTAAACGAACTTACCCAGTGAAGTTTGGTGAATATTTTTTTTTGTGTCAATCAAAACAAATAAATACCATTAAAAATAAATAAATAAAAGTAATTACAAAAAATTGAGGCTGAGATTTTATTAATTTGACGATCGGGTTCCATGCACGTGGCACTTGTTAATCATCTTATCTGTTAAAGTTCGGGTATTTATTAATTTCAATAGCGTCATGTAACATTCTTGGTACATAACGCTTCTCTTTTGCCAAGATTTAAGGATTATCAAAACGACTGTGGTTTTAGTGGTTTGGCTTATCTAATGTATGCTTACACACTGCAGACCTGATAGCGTCTATTTTTCATATCCGCAATATGTTCCTTCCAACACACGGTAGCGCTCAGAAAGAAATGCCACTCACGGTCATCCATCCCATACTGACCGGTCCGTCCGTTTCTTAACATTGGCTATCGTACTAGAACGACCTAGGCAAGCTACGCCACGAGCGTAGCGCTACGTTAAATAAAAGTTGTTTAAATGAAACTGTAGGTAACTGTAAGCTCGTACCTATCCATGAGGCCGTGTCCAAGTCGAGGTGTATGGTGGTGTCGTTGGCTCGGAACTGGTGCAGCAACACTCCGGGGTAGCCGACCACTGCGCCTACCGACAACGCGGCCAGTTGGGGTGATCCCGCCACCACCAACTGCGAACATGAACAACTATCTATAATAAAAGAAAAATAAAATACTCGACTGCAGAAGTGCGATTTTTGCAGTCTATCTTACGATTTCATTACGCTTGATATGCTGTTGAGTGTACGTTTCTTTCATGTATGGTCACAATTATCATAATTGTAATGCAAATATGGATTGCACATAAACAAGAATCAAGGTGATTACAAGTGTCAAATTAAACAAAAACAAATCTTTTTATCTGCCTAATCAAGGCCCCCGAGATACAGACATAGCCTAGTTTTGGGCTCACCACAATGTCATTATTGTGCATATTTGGGACATTTTAGATAGAGACAATTTTTTTGAGCTAACGGTTTCAGTAAATAAATTGTTCTCTTAACATAAGTTGGTAATATTCACCTTTCTTATCATATATATATATATATATGCTACGAATTGATAACCTTTTCCTTTTTAAAGTCAGTTTTTAAAGAACAAAATCGGTCCATCCGTTTTAGAGTCACGATGCCACAGACAGTCACCGAGATATCTGTGTCAAACTTATAAAACCCCTCTTTTTGGATCGGGGGTTAAAAACGAACATTAGCTAGTGTAAAAAGATATAATAAGTTGTAGGTACTTACTTGTCTGAATCCCGGTGATAAAGTCATCGCAAAATAATAGTCTGCTGTTTTACACTTCTTTAAACGTTAAATCCCGTTCTTAATAATTATAATGTAGTCTGTTGTTTTATAACAAACGTAGGTCAGATTATATTTAGAACCACTTCATATTAAACAAACAAGTCTAGTAACTTCTGCACCTGTGATTATGGAACTAATGTAAAATTATACCTACTACAAGCATATAATTAATAGCACAATTAGTTAAATATAATCATATTATGCGGGTTGCGAAGTATGTAGCACAATGTTCCGTAGATAAGTTACTCTTAGCAATCTGTGATAGCGAGCCTACATTTTAATTTTAATGGTACACGTCGATCTCTGCAGAGTTTCACCAGTACTCTGCCTTAGCGAACCACCGTTTAGATTGTGTCGACTCATATTTTTTTATTTTTTTTTAAGTTCACTTCTTAAATGAAATGTAATATTTAGTTACCGCTCATGTGTTCATACAAAGGGGGAAGGAAAGGAACTTTGTGATTCGTTTTTAAATTTTGACCTAAGTTGGGATTTAGATAAATGTGGGTCCTCCGTTCTTTTAATTTTAACTATAAGTTAAATATAAAATGTAATGCACATAAACCAAGAGTTTCATATTAAAAATGGATCCAATATATATGAAACATTGTAATCAGATGTATCTCGGGAACGCGTGAAGGTATCGTGTTGAAATTAAAACCATAAACGATCCATAGTCTCTTGGTGCAGAAAGGAAAATCAAATTTCTCAGTTTTCGTAAAAAAAAGTTACAGACGAATATTTCGTGAATAACGCACATTTTGACACTCACAAGGGAATCAAAAACCTATGGGGTACTTCCCGTCGTTGACCTAGAACTATGAAATTTAGCAAGAAGCATTGTATTATAGTACACACTACACATATAGGAAAAAATCCGATAGCTGGACATTTTTAATTTAATCACAAAAAATAGGGTCTTTATGCGGGCCCAAATTTTAAAGTGCTCTAACCGTATCATGTGGTCATGTGGGGTATCATATGAAAGAGCTTCATTAGCATGAGCTAAAACAGGGTTTTAAATATTTTTACGATGTATATTTTTCGGTTTACGAAGGAAAATATAAAAAAAACATATGATTTTCCTCTTTTATCTACTAGTTTGTACGGAACCCTCGGTGGGCGGTCTGACTCGCACTTGTCCGGTTTTATTATGTAAGAGCCTAGTTTTCATACCAATATTTTTGATGAATCTTTTATGTGTATATCTTTTATATTTCATCTGTCCCGATGTGTGTAATTAAATCTTGCCAGGTTCCAATTTCCAATCAAAAAAGCCAAATCCAATTGAATTTCCTGGTTTAAATTTGATGACGATATTAGATTATTATATTTGATTTCTGGCCCAAAGGGATTAGCTAAGGCTAGGGTATTCTGGCGCTACTGTGAAGCGTCCCGAGCAAAAACCCAGAATCATCAAAAATGATTTATTTATTTATAATTATTTATTTATTTATAATTATTTATTTATTTAAGTTGTTTTTTGTATGTATGTTAGTCTATAAGATATCTATGAAATGGCTTTTTACTGACTACTACAAAATGAACGGGACGCTCGCTCGGATCCGAGTGGTGAGCAAGGAATGTGTTAAATATTTTTACGATGTATATTTTTCTGTTTATGAAGGAAAATATAAAAATAAATATGATTTCCCCCTTTTATTTAGTTTGTACGGAACCCTCGGTGGGCGAGTCTGACTCGCACTTGTCCGGTTTTTTTATATTCTTTTTTATTCATTTATTTATACATAAAGTAATACAATTTGTTATAAAATCATCTAAAACCCTAGATAAGGTTTGTCTAGCTGACCTGTTCTCGTAGTAAGGTAACTGAGGCAATTAACTCCCACCCAACTTTTTTTTTTACATAAATATTTACTATAGGACCCAACATTGTCATGAGAAAATTAAACATATTCTTCTGATTTGAAATATGATAGCTAAGAGGTGTAATTATATACAATTTCCATGCTAATAACATCATTTTAAAAACCCTTGTCTTGGGCGTTATTAAATAGTACATTGTTACCCTAGGGGTGAAAGTAACTTTTTTAGTCCCGAGACGGGGTTTGGCGCACGAACGAAGTGAGGGCGCCAATAGTTCGAGGGACTAAATAAGTCTTTAACCCGAGGTAAACACTGTGCTTTTCATTACGAATACAAGGGAAGTAAAAATAAAAACACGAATTACAAATCTATGTTATTTTAAAGAAATTGTTAAAACTAAATTATAATAGTTATTTAAAAAAATATATATTCTTTAATCAATACTTATCTTTATGTTATTTCAATTTTACATCGCGCTGTAATTGAGTGGCTTTAAAGAAAGTTGGACATGGCTCAATAGAAACGTGAAAATAGAACTAGTTTTTTTTTTATTTGACAGCTTGCAGTTGAAAGCGATTCTCCCTAGGGTTGAAAGTATTACTTTCAACCCGCTCCTCAGGCAACTTCAGGCCTACTTTCAGAGTTTGAGTAATGAAAAATACTATGTTTATTAGCGCCCGCTTGCAAAATTAGATGCTGTACGCGAAAAAAATAATCTAGTGTTTAAATAATATAATAAAACATAAGATTCATATATAAATTTCTTTATTAGATATAAAGGAATGTATCAAATTAACATTTATCATAAAAACTTTGACAATTCTTAACACGTATCAAGTAACTTGAAACTTCTAACTGTAATCATTTTTCACAAAACTTCTTCAGTTCTGACATGAAAAAATTAAAAATAACAGCACAGACATTGTTTATAAATAAAAAATATCAATATTTAAACATGCATTGGGCGTTATTAAACAACAATGGACAATTAGCGCCCTAAGGTTGAGGGACAATCATGCCCACCGATGACAGTAGTTATTATAAAGTACTTAACTATTTTCCAATAATAAGTATATATACTGATATAAGCACGAGTTAATAGTGTAGAATTGTTACATAAGTAATGTTACATTAAGTACTGTTTTTTCAATGGTATAAATACGCCCAATAGCGCCCACATAGGGTAATAGCGCCCAACGCTCTTTTGACTGGGCGTTAATACCCGAGTTTGAGTTTTTGGTATTCGAACGGTTTTGCATTAAATTATACAACTTCCCTTCAAAATATGAACAATAGTAATCTACACTACAGCATAAATATAAAAGTAAACAAAAATATACTATAAATCAACAGGAAACATTCAATTCTGTGGAGCAACTTTTTACAATAGTACCGTCTGCGACCGAGGTGCCGAGGTCTCTGAAGCACAGCGCGTCACTGGCAAGATGGCAGCGCGAGAAGCTAGCGCTCGCGGTTGGTGTGTCCTATTGGTGTATTCTATGTGTGTGTGAGCGCTCATGCGAATAACTCGAATTAAAGTACGTTTTCTGTAGTTCGGGCGTTATTAGAAATAGGGCATTAATTGTCATACCTACCTTATTAAATTTACAATATAATTTACAAGCAATAAATTGACCAAATGTGCGCGATCCCGCAATCAGACAGCCGATGTAGGCATGATTGTTTAGGTAATAAGCGCCTATTTCCAGGAACTGTAGGTATATCTACACTAATATTAAAAAGAGGAAAGATTTGTATTTTTGTATGTTTGACAAGAAATTACTCAAAAACTGCTGGACCGATTTCAAAAATTCTTTCACCACTACTACATTATCACTGAGGAACATAATCTATATCTTATACTAGAAAAAATTAGGGATCCCTACTAAAACTTCAATAATGTAACGCAAGGTGTAAAAAAAAAATGCCATAAAATGTCTTTCATCGCATGCGCTGCGCAAACTATTGATTATAGAACAAAAAAATGTTCTACAGTATTAAAGAACATACCAATATCTACAAAAAACGTCGCGATGGCATATATTCAACTATTGTTATTATGCCACGATAACTACTTTTTTACATTTAAAAAGTTGATAGAAATGCCGTCCAAAATCAGACCATGTTATCTATACCTTGGTATTAATCCTTATCCATATAAATCATTTCGTATTCAAGACTGTTTCAATACCTGTAGATTACTTTTTGAATTATTCAAATCGGACATTCCATCCAAAAGATATTGCGAATTTAAAAAATACTAATAGAAAAATAAGCTTTCTGTTCCGGTTCCGGCGAATATTCGCCGGACATATGTCCGGTGCATCTACACACATTCAATAAGAAAATTCGGTGAAAATTCGGTCCGTTGTCCGGTAAAAAAAACGGACGTCTACAAGCGCTCTTAGGGTTCCGTTTTTTCCTTTTGAGGTACGGAACCCTAAAAAATGTATTGTCAATTTTTTTATTCTGTTATGGTAACTGTTACCTGTACTGTACCTTAACTGTACCTACGGTCGGTTTGTTTCCTTGCTTAAAATATCCTTAGAAAAATTTATTGAATCAGGCGTTACTTTTCAATTTCATAACAAAAGAAATTCATATCCCAAAACTTAAATTTAACTTATATATATGTGTATGTGTGTTTCCACTTCGCTAAGGGTGGGTAACACAAGAAGAAACTTTGTCGAAACAGACCATCTAGAACGATTAGAACTTACGTAAATAAATAAATATTGGTGGACATTTAATACAACACCATCTAGCCCAAACTAAGCAAATTACTAAGTACTAGATGGCTGATAGAATACATAATAATATATAGTAAATACAATTACGTTTACCTTATCAACATTGAATTTTGGAGCCTACGTCGATTATATGGTTAAATTGACTTCTAAAAAGCTTACATCCTCTTTAAGATCAGGCGTTATTTCTCATCAGGCCAGATGCTTCATCTTATTCTTGAATGTGATCAATATTGACTGGCCTTGTGGCTCAGTTGGTAGTATGTCTGCCTGCAGAGCTGTAGGTCGTGGGTTCGATCCCCACCCAGGGCAAACATTTGTGTGATGAGCATGGATGTTTGTTCTGTGTCTGGGTGTTTCTATGTATCATATGTATATATTTACAACAAAAAAAAGTATACATGTATTCAGCTATCAGCTATCTAGTTCCATAGTACCTACAAGCTCTGCTTAGTTTGGGCTAGATGGTGTTGTGTGAAATGTCCACAAATATTTATTTATTTATTCATTAGGATATTGTTGGAAACTGATAAAATACATATGTGTGTACATAGATTGCATTGCAATTTGCTCGCGTATAAATAAGTACTAAATCGATTTGTTTCTATCCACTAAAACGGTAGAGAAAAAACGGCTTCGTATATTTGCATCAAGAATAAAAGTAAAGTAAAGTAAAGTAAATGTTTATTTCCGAAATAGAATTACTATTGCTATGCATTGTCAGTGGGCCCCAAACTCGGCTAAGCCGGTATCTTGGAAGCCCAGAGCAGATGTTCCTATTTTACAATTTTTACGCGCGCTAGGAAATTAATTTACTGATAACAGTGACAGGAAAAGAAATAAATTATAATAATACTATTAATGACAAAAATTAAAATACAATTTGATATTATACACTAGATAGATACGAAATAATATGTTCGAAATATAGGTTATGAAAACAATGAGTTATACATACCTAATGATTAATTTAAACTATTTTGTTTACCGTTGGTTTGGTGAAATTACGTGTATTGGGTGCGTGGATGCATTGTGTGAGTGCGTGTGCGTGCGAGGATGTGTCGAAGCTGTGTAATATATCTAGACTGTGAATAGAGGGATGTGTGCGTATGTGAGGGTTGTGTGGTGTGTAGAGAGGAGAGTGTAAGTGTGTGCGTGTTTATGCTGTGAGTGAGACTGTGAAGCACTAAGTGTTGAGATCATATACTTTTACGAGATCCTCCGTTTCCTTATAACAGAGGGACTCTAACCATGCTTTTACCTTTCCTCTGGCTTTCCTGTGTGGGATTTCTTTAATGTCACAGAGCCTGCCTACTGAGTTATACGTAAAAGCATATATGTAAGGAGGGAGGCGGCTTGCAAATACCGTTCTAACCCTTGGAAGAGGAGTAAGAGCACGTCGAGCCTTTCTCTTGGTTTGGTGCGAATATATTATGTCTGTTTTACTTATGGCACTCATGATAAATAGCTGTCTCACAGTCAGGACATTTGCTTCCTTGTAGAGCTCTACAGTGGGGTAGCGTCTAGGTTTTCCCAGCATTACATAAATTAGGCGCATTATAAAAACATAATGTTTATTTACTACAAATTACAATTTACCTTATGCTTTAAATGCAGTTACTTAAAGCATTTCTGAAATTATTTTTTATCGACAATCTTGGAATCTTCAAGGCTAGAGTGTATTCTATCAGCTATCTGGTTCTACAAGCTTTGCTTAGTTTGAAGCTAGATGGCGCTATGTTAAAAAGTCCACCAATATTTTATTTATATTTATTTATTTAGTTATTCGTCTATACGTCCATCGTTGTGATACTCTTCAAGTTCAGTTATATTATTCATCATGAGCTCCCTTATAACATTATCATCCATATTACGTTTGTGAGCAAAATCACCGAAAGTGTAATAATCTTCGATCTCCTGTAATGTTTTGCCTTTCGTTTCCGGCACATACTTCCATGTAAGCAGTCCACATATTATCCCGTTCACAGCGAACACAAGGAATGTCCCCCACAAATCTATGTATTTGAACATATACGGGGCTAGTTTTAACGCTATAGTGTGGAGAAGACATGTATTTGTTACATAAATGACTCCACCCACTCCTCTATGCTTGACAGGCATAAGTGCTGATGCCATTGGATATGCCATCGGTATTACACCTAAACATATAGCTACCATATATGCTATCAAACAGTAAACACATAATAGTGAATCTTTCGGGAAGTAATCTATATTTTGAAAGTACGAAATGGCACTGGCGCAAATCAGAAACGTGGTCGCGCCAAATATACTAAATAATAGCATAGTTTTCTTGTTCAGATATCTACTTATTAGTATAGTTACAGCGACGCCCAGTAGTTGTATAGTGTTGACTATGAAACCACCGAATATGGCGATTTCCTGGTTACTGGAAGCCTTTTGAAAAAGCTCTATTGAATATATCAGAATGATGATACAGCCTATACCCTGAACTAAATATTCTAAAACGAATATATGAGCGACCGGTACATAAAAATCTCTTCCGGAAATTTTGTTCCAAAATTTTCTCAGGCTTCTGCTTTTGATACGCTTTTCGCGATTGATATTCTGTTTTTGCGCATTGATGAGCTCCTTCAGTTCTTGATTTGCGAGTTCGTCTGAGCCTCGCAGCCATTTGAAGGCCTGTTCACATTTGCCGAATTCTCCTTTATACGCTAGCCAGTAGGGTGATTCTGGCCACATGCATGCGATGATCGCTGCTAGTATCATCGGGCAGCACATGATCACGGCTATAATCTTCCAGTGTAAGTATTGAGTTAGCAATCCGTTCAGGGCCTTGGTTACCGACAGCATTATGTAATATAGTTGTATGAATACGTCTCTGTATTGAGGTGACATCATTTCCGTGATGCTCAGACACGTGACTGCGTATATGCTGTTACTTCCGAAACCGTGGAAGGACTCGCTGACGAGGATGGCGGTAGAGTTGTTCGCGGTGCACGCGAGGATCCAACCGGAGATCGAGACGAGGCACGCGAGAATGAAGGCGAACTTTCTTCCCCGCCACTGCATTATAGTCGGCATTATTACACTCGGTATTCCGGCAAGGCCGTGGATCGCTCCTGAAAATTGAAATATTTTTATGTTAGTTCATTATACTCGTACAATGAAAATATGTGTTTACTCGAACGGTCTCTTGCGAAATTTAAATTTTGAAGACGTACGCTGGTTACGTACTTACTACAAGCATCACAAATATTTTAATGCCATAACAAATTATATCAAATATATAAGAAAATGTATGTTAATTTTAGTGACTAGCGAATCGGTAAGTACTAATATAATTGAACATTTAAGTGACTTGCTAATCAACTATCTCTCTCTCTACTCGCCCGGTAAGATTTTGACGACCAGTGCTAGTTATATGTTATTTTGTACAGCAACTGACGTCAATAGATCTTGTCAGCTTAATGTTTTAATTCCCACGATAACTATAGACATATTAATATTTGCTCATATACGTAGTTGAAAATGTAACTGCGTACTTGAATTTTTTATTGTTCCATTGAAATATTGAGAATGTTGAAGCCATAAAACCATACTTTCGAGTTAAATATTCGGGCTTACTTATTCACAAAATTTCGATAAACTAGTCTATTATCTGCTCTGCTTTTCTTTTATTATTATCTTTATTTATTATCTTTTTCTGACCCACAGCCCACGCCACTAACAGCTTTTTTACTTAGGCTTCCGTATTAAGGATGCTACGGTGTCTATCTGTCCTACATTTAAACGGCTCTATCTTTTGAATCGTAAAAGATAGGCCGTTGAAATTTTCATATATGTTTTGTTATAGCTCATGAATCAACGAATACTAAAAACTGGTCAAGTGCGAGACGAGGAATTTATATTACGTAAATAATTGATATTATTGATGCCTAAATAGGTTTCTTTCGACCCTTGTGGAACAACCTACTATTATTTCAACACATCAACTCACTTAATTATATTTTTAACATAGGTATATTAGTTTATAAAATACATGGACCGGAGTCTGTGGAGATACATTTTGTCAAATAAAAAAAAAACATCAACTTAAGGACAGTTTAAAAATAATTATAAATCGTGATAAAAAAACACTGTGCTTCTCAAACATCTGGACGAGACTGTTTGAAGAAAGGTTAATCAGAATTTGAAATAATTTGAATAATGAGCATATATTCATCAGAATAACTGGATATCCTTACCTATCCAGGAAGCAGTCTCAAAATCCAGTGGAATGGTGGTGTCATTTCGCTTCAACTGATGTAACAGCACTGTGGGGTAGGACACTGCGCCTCCCACCGACAGGCTAGCCAGTAGCGGCGATCCCGCTACGAACAGCTGACGAATTAACGGTTGTTTTTATTAATCGATGTAGGATTTTTGAAATGTAATAGATCCCAACAAAACAAATGTAAATAAATGACATGAGATTAGGAAAATTTTGGACATAAATGAAACCCTCTGCCACATTTTCTGTTTTCTAACAACTACAATCTTGGAATTTTCAAGACTGGCGTGTGAATAGATATTTTCTAGATCGACGAGCTCCATAAATTGCCTTATAGCACTTTAGGCAAAGCTCTGATAATAAATCAACCTTATATAAAAATACGGATGCCATACCTGACAGAAAGAAAAAAAAACAGAATGCTCCGTTTCGTCTCTTTCTAAAAATAGTACTTTTATACTCGGGAAGAGTTGCTGTAAAAGTCAGTTAAGGTATTTGAAGGAATTTAGCGTTTACGTAGGCGATAGGCTGACCCCCTGTCTATGCAGGCCAACAGTACTTCTTACCTTCCAATATTCCTTATAACCTTCTACAGTAGAACGCCGATTAACCGAATCGCCAATTATCCGAATCGGTCCTAAGCGTAATATAAAAAAATAAAAACAAGTAATTTTTGTTTTGTTTTGTCGTAACAAGTTGGAACTCGATGGAGTCCAGATATATTTCAATTGTTGTGGTTGAAAGCTAGAGGCAAGACACTACATGTTTTGCGTCGCGTTGCCTGCCGCACGGAAACGAGCTTCAACGACGAGCCAACTTACTCTGATCGAGATGTTCAAGTGAGCGTTATTGTAGAACTGTGTTTGTTAAACTTAATAAAGTTTATTCTATGTGTGACAGTTAGTTTTTCTTTATTACCAGTCTATGTCCGATATTCCGAATTTTCGATTATCCGAATCGACCCCGGTCCCAATTAATTCGGATAATCGGCGTTCTACTGTAAATCTCTCTCCCTGGGAGGAAGAAACTAACCCTCTAACCATGGTCAAATGTGGCGTCAAATGACCTCATGGTCTTTGATGCTCTGCCTACCGCGTAAGGGAATATAGGCGTGATTGTATGTATGTACTATCCTTGCAAGAACCGTCAAATGTGGTGTCAAACGGCCTTAATATCATGAGCTTTGATGCTCTGCTTAGCCCGTTAAGGAGAATAGGCGGGAAATCACCCGCATAATGAAAACCGGTGATGATGATGAGGACGAAATGTAGCCTATCCATCCGTCTCCAGGTCCTCAGCTATCTTGTACTGAATTTCATAATCTGTTCAGCTGTGTGATCGTAAAAAGGTAACAAACAAACAGATAGAGTTACTTTCGGTATACAAATGCACTTTAACGGCTAATTTGATCTACATATTGCTTGGTCAAAAATGTTATATACAGCACACCAAAGAAAATAGAAGCATTATTTCTACAAACTAGCCAAGAAGAATTATTCATCTCATCTTGCAATAGTAATAGATTGTTGAAGCATCAATTTTCTGTTTCTAACATACAAACCCTTCCTTCAATAATATTTGTGTTACCTTCCAATCTTCCTATACACACTTTACATTCTTTACACAACCAAAATTTTTCATCACAAATACAGACCGTTCTATAAAACTAGATGAGCCGTAACCAATACTTATCTGTACCAATACTTATACATACGTATACATACATCGATGACAGACATGTTATACACTGTCTTGACGCACAGCTTGTCATAGGACTCGCACAATTCCTTCCATATTCACTCAGCCAGCATTCAATCTTTTTAAATTGCCTTCCATAAATATAAACTTTCTTTCTCATCAACAAAATTGATTAATTTCGTCACTGACCTGTCGTGAAAACGGCGAAAAGTTCATATTGACACCAGACACTGAGTTAAAACTATTTACAAGTCTGTGCTGCCTGGGTTAGTGTAAAACGCGTTGCTACCACATGTTATTATGTCGTATAAGGACACTTAACGATGTTCTTATTAAATATTTGCTTTTGTATTCTGCTCTATTGTTGTCGATTGTACGTCTAATATTTTAGTGTTATAACATTGTAGGTATGTCTGGTTTTCGTGCTTTAGAGATCCTTGAACTATTTTAACAAACCCAGCAATGCTGATCGATATGTGTAGTATACATCAAAAATAAATAAATAATGGTAATTTTCACACGTAATTTAGTCTCAAACTAAGTAAAGCTTCTACTATGGAAACCATATCGTTTCCATATCAATTATATAATTGATACAATACTTACATACCTAAAAAAACAAGTTACATATTTATGATACATAGAAACAATCAAACAGAGAATAAACATCCATGCTGATCTGACAAATGTTTGTCCTGGGTGGGCTTAAAACCCACAATCTACAGGTATGGGAACTGAATTCTTTCTTTTTAAGCTCTATCTGTCCTACACTCAAACGGCTGTATCTTTTGAATGGTAATAGATACAAGTCTCAAAATTGTCTAGATTGCAGGGTTTTTTTTTTTTTTTTATCAGCCCTGTTTGTACAAACTGTCCCACTGCTGGGAACGGGCCATCTTCTCATTGTGAGAAGGGTTAGGCCATAGTCTGCCACGCTGGCCAAGTGCGGGTTGGCAGACTTCACACATCTTCAAGATCATTGAGAACTCTCAGACATGTAGGTTTCCTCACGATGTTTTCCTTCACCGTTTGAAGTTGGCGGCAATCAACAATACGCACATAACTTCGAAAAGACAGAGGTGCGTGCTGTGGGATTCGAACCCAGGACCTGCGGATCGCAAGTCAGACGGTCTCACCACTAGGCTGCCGGAAACTTCAGGCAGCAGGCATTTGCAGGGTTTACTTTGATGTAAATCAACAAATACTAAGAACTGGTTGAGTGCGAAACAAGCTTGCATAAATAAATTTGAAAAAAAAAGGGAAATTATTATGCGAGAATTGCGAGATAAAACCTCCTTGTTGATTCCATAAAAAAAAGTAATGAAACATGACAGGAGAACGTTTTGTTGACAGTTTGTGTTATATACCATAAACTTAAAATAGAGCAAACGGTAGTGTTAAATATTTTTTTGTATAAAGAAAATAGGTCTGTAACACTTACTTATTTGAACTTGATATTGTATGTGAACGTCTAGCATTTCAGGCTATTCCTTCTGTCGAAAATATGTGTACATTGTGTTAAGTAATTAGCCCTGGTGTCAGTGTTCATGTGTCATGCATAGGAGTACCGAAGCCTCGGTGTGCGAGTTTGCAAGAAATTCGTACTTTGTCGGATTTATTTTTGATCGAATCAAAACAACAAATCGTTGGAAAAAGTTTCATGCCTGTGTCGCGAAGTCTACTTTAAGCAAAACCACTAATCTTATTATTCTAGTTTAACGTACGGAACCTTTTTGATCAAGACTTGAAACCATTTTATATTCCAAATTACGGTAATGCTAATCAGGTTTTTTCCACAATTAAACTTCTACAGTTTTGCAGAAGATAACATCATTCTTAATCTTGCATAGTTTATTTATATTTTTATTGTGCTGACCTGCTTTTTAGGGTTCCATACCCAAAGGGAAAAACGGGACCCTATTACTAGGACTCCGCTGTTTGTCAGTATAACAACAAATACAAAAAAAAAGAATAAAATAAATATTTAAGGGGGCTTCCATACAACAAACGTGACTTTTTAGCTCGTTTTTGCTCGATATTGATAACGGCAACAGGTAGACGCTTGAAATATTCACAGAATATCGTGTTATATTATTCACTTTAGAAATAAGTAATTAAATTAAAATTTAAGGGGGGCTCCCATACAACAAACGTGATTTTTTTGTCGTTTTTATAGATAATGGTACGGAACCCTTCGCGGGCGAGTCCGACTCGCACTTGGCCGGATTTTTAGACTAGCCAAAGTATATAATATTTTATTTTGGTATAATTCTCAGTGCCATAAAAAATAGCCGATAAGACAGCAGACCGTGAAAAGGGCTTCCTTAGAACTGCCTAGACGTCTAAAACCTGTCACTTGAAGTATCGTTAAAAGAACATTCTTGGGACTGCCCAGAGGTCAAACGCTTGTCGCTTCAACTATAGATCTGGCACTCAATTTTTGAATTGCTCGCAGAGGTAAAACAAGCGACGAGTATAGATCAAGCCGTGAAAAAAGCTAAAAGGCATATTACACTACCCGATTTATCGTGACCTGTCTATCGGGTCCCTGTCTGTGAAGTATGGAGATCGGGAGCCTGTCTTTTATTTACACCTTCCTGTCCCAGTCGACGAGGGCCCGATAAATCTTGAGACCCTGGCTGTCATGTAGCACAAGAGTGCTTGTCAAGACTATTCAAACGAGTCCAAACTCGACGGTTTTATCTCGTTTAGTTTAGGAGTTCCTATGGCCACCTTCCGACGCCATCTTGAGACCCTGGCTGTCATGTAGCACAAGAGTGCTTGTCAAGACTATTCAAACGAGTCCAAACTCGACGGTTTTATCTTAGGAGTTCCGATATCGGGTCCCTTTCTGTGAAGTATGGAGATCGGGAGCCTGTCTTTTATTTACACCTTCCTGTCCCAGTCGACGAGGGCCCTTTAAATCGTGTGGTGTAATAGGCCTTTTACTTGGGCCTGCAGTGGAGTCAAATACCTTTCACTTAAAGTATACCTCAAGCCGTGAAAAGGAACCTCAAAATAGATAGATAGATAAACTCTTTATTATACTGTAGGAATTGAATGTTAATGGTGACGTATTTTAGTAACCGAAGAAAGACACGTGTCGCGTCATTGTGTCAATAATTTTTTTATTGTATTTACTAGCTTTTATTTAACTTGTTAGTATGGGTCAAATCTTGCGAGTTAAATTAGAACCACTTCCTTGTCGTTAGATTAGGTTGAAATTTGGTTCACGTAACTTCGGTGACAATGCAATAATATGGTACCATGAAGCTGGTCTCAAGATGGCGTCGGAAGGTGGCCATAGGAACTCCTAAACTAAACAAGATAAAACCGTCGAGTTTGGACTCGTTTGAATAGTCTTGACAAGCACTCTTGTGTTACGTGATATCAGGGTCTTGACGCAAGCTTTTATTTATGCCAATATAAATTTTATAATTTAATAAAATGGTGGGTTTGATTGCATTCAATATTTATTTTCTTCCTTTTAGAGCATTTAAATAAAAGCTTGTTTTTAAATATATTTTTTTAATTTATATTTTATTTCACTAAAACGCATAATTTATATAAGTTTCATGTCTATTGTTCGTTTATTATATAGTTGACGGTTACTTTTTTGTAGGTTTCTGTATAGTAAGTTAACAAGATTAGGTAGTTATTTTATTTTAGTTTATAGAGCATTCGCTCGCTAAAATATGATTGTTCTATTATGAAAATTGAATGAATTTCGCACATAAAAAAATAATTATTTTGTTTCCTTGAAATATTAGCGTCTGTGATTATTCAATGATAAAATGACTAAAAAAAAACTTTAAATGACTTTATTTTTCCTAACTTGGTTTTAAATATGGATAGATTTAAAATCTGTGGTTTCCTACCAATAACAAGCCAGCCTCAACGCAGATTTTAGGGAGGCGTTTGTATTTGTCTGTTATTCTTACAATAATCATCTTGCTATTCACTAACCTATAAATATTAACATTGTATTTATTAAGTTAGGGTCGAATGAATGCTGTACACTTTATTTACAACTATTTTATTACTTACATATTATACAATGGTACTCTTAACCTAAGACAAAATTATTGGACTTAAACAATTTACTGAATTGTGAATTGGACAAAATCATTGATGACATAGTTTTTCAATTTTGTGTTTTTGTACTTTATTAATCACAGCACAGTTCATAAGAAAGCCTGTATCTGTCGTCTGGCCTTCTGGTTGTTTGTTATCTTTTCACGATAAAAAGGCTAGAACAATCTTTATGAAATATGGCATAGGGATAGCTAAGTACTTACTTGGAGATGGGCATAACCTATCATCACAATTTTTCATCATTACACCACAACACACATTTTTACATATTTTTTTTTTGGTTTGTTCTTACTACAAGTGAAATGTGTGTTAATTCCATAAGTGTTTTAATAATTGGTGAAATTTGATTCGAAAGAAAAACATAAAAAGTACTCCTCTATATATAAAGTATCTTTCTTAATGGGATAGGCAGAGCATTAAAAACTATGAAGCTGTTTGACGCCATATTTGACCGTGGTTGTAGAGCGTTAGATGGAATAGAGTATTAGAGGATAATTAATAAAGATACACGTATACATATAGAATTTGGCAAACGCAATATTATTTTATATTTTTTAACGATTATATTTTTCTGTGTGAAACTGATTATATCAAAATGTATATCATCATCATCTTAGCTACAAGAAGTAGCACATAGGCTTCTCCCATGGATTTAAAAGAAAAATAACAAGTTAGAAGCGCCTTGTTACTCACGATCAGTGCAAAAGAAAGCGAACTCTGTTTGCATAGCACCTTGAGTCTATATCCTATCCGATTCTATAAGTAGTGCCATAGTTCTGACTCATGCCCGCTATACACATTGGGCCCACTTTAGGCCACGATGTCTGGTCTCTGGTCACATTGATCCTGACTACTGAGACGCCTAGTCTCGCTGTACACATTGGCCCAACACGTTGGCCCAGCTAGTTGGCCGTTGTGTACAGCGGGTATTACAGTAGCTCATTTAGTTATTTATAACAACAATATCACCCTTACATTCAGTCACAGATAGCATCTTTGTCCCAACGTCTGTAACATCATTTCTCGTATACGTACCATATTTGTAATAGTTGTCTATTTCTTGCAAACTTCGTCCCTTGATCTCAGGGACGTAAATCCAAATCAACAAACCGCAACATATAGATATAGCCGCATACACCAGATATGTACCCCACATGTTGAAATACAGGAACATGTAAGGCGCTGATTTCAAAGTTGCAGTATGAAATATACCCGTGTTTATCAATATTAGTGCCCCGCCTAAACCTCTGTTCCTTGTTGGCATCAATGCAGCTGCTATAGAATATGGTGTACCGACCACACCCACACTACTACATAACATGAATCCACACAAACCATATAAACCTACTAGAGATTCCTGAGGCCAAACTCCGATGCTTTGAAAGTAAGAAAAGGCACTTGAAAAGACTAAACAAATAGCAGCGCAAGTAACGCTACATAGCAAAATAGGCTTCTTATTGAAATATTTGTCTAAGACGATACTGAGGCACATTCCTATACAGAGTAAAGAATTCATCATGAAACCTCCGTAAGCAGCAATAGTGTCGTTACTAGTAGCTTTCTGCAGCATCACTATGGGATATATTAACGTGACAATGCTTCCACTGCCGTATATAAGAAATTGTAGAACAGAAATGTGAATCGCAGGTACGTAGAAGTCTCTCCCGACGATCTTCTGCCAGAAATGTTTAACCGATTTGATCCCAAATGAGTTACCATTTTCTAGAGTTCCATTCGTAAGCTCGTTCAGTTCTTTCTTAGATGCTGCGTCCGTTCCACGAAGCCAGACGAAGTTGTCTTCACATTTGGCGAAATTTCCTTTGTAAGCCAACCAATACGGCGATTCTGGTAAAGTACATGCCACTAAAAGACTTATCGCCATAGGCACAAGCATGATAATGGCGATCGTTTTCCAATGGTAGTACTGAGATAGTAATCCTTCTGTAGCCATGCCCACGTTCTGTATGATATAGAGTGAGTGCATGAATGTGTCTCTGTATTTGGGGGACATCATTTCGGTCATGGTTAAACAGCTGACCGCTATGAGGCTGTTGGTGCCGAAGCCGTGGATGGATTCGCTGACTAGTAATGTAGTGGTATCTGTGGCGCTGTATGCTAGAATCCAGCCCATGATGGTGATAATGCATGTCAAAATAAATACGAATTTTCTGCCCCTCCACTGCATCAGACTGGGCATGAAGATACTCGGTATGCCGGCTAAGCCGTGTATAGAACCTGAAAAGTTTAATTTGCGTTAAAATTTACAAAGGAAACTTATTATTTTTTGTTTCAACTTATTTTTGTAGCTTTTGTTAAGAATAATAAAGTTAATCTTTTGATTGCGGTATATGATACCTCGTATTTTTTGGAAGTTGCGAGCTGACATTATTCATACCTTATCTGATCTTGTTGATATGGGAAAATATGTTCGTAAGTTTCTTTGCCTACGTTGTATAGTCATATGTATTACAATGCCTATTGTCTGGCTAATCGTTGTTTTTTTTTATTAAACATCTTACTGAAAAAATAGTATATACATTTATACGCTTCCCTCATACCAAATTCCATTAATTTAAATTAAAGTTATATAAGTCTATTAATTTTAACACACAAAATTTCGTATTCATATTAACACATTTTTTTAATGTGACAGGATTTAAAATAAAAATAGAGTATGTTTTACTGAAAATTTCTTATATAATAACATTTACTAGAAGTTGTATACAATTGAAAAGGGCTTTCTTCTGTTTGTTTCTCTCAAAGCTCATTTATTACTTAATCTTTCGCATTTTTAATGTTATTACATTGTACTTTCTTAAAGTAATATAAAATTGAATTTGAATTTATATTATTAATATGTATATTTTCGATAGGCAGAATGTGACAGGCATTGTGAAGTCATTGTTTATTTTTTTACCAGAAAAGAAAAATTTGTACCTACTTACTTATAAACGTTATATACCTGAACTCTCATATATCACTGCAAAAGACTTATTTGTCTCTCAGAGCTTTGAAACCGTCATTTTTCTCTATTGGGGTTCTGTGTATAGTATTGGATTTTGGCAAACGTGATGCTTAGCATCAGGCGAGCTACTTACTCGTCTTGTACCTTATCATATCTTATCATCATCATCTCAGCCACAAGAAGTACACTGCTGCATCTCTGCTGCTGAGGGTCGACTGTGCGGAGGCAGCCGTTCTGCTTCTGTAGAACCTATTTGCCCACCTGTCCGGATGCATTCGGCTCAGGTGACCCGCCCGCTCCCATTTGACTTGACAGATGATGTAGCCTACGTCTGTGATGCCTGCCATGGAATTAATGCATGTAATAATTACCCATCCACGAGGCTGTTTCAAAATCCAGTTGAATAGAGGAGTCCTTCATCTTGAGTTGCTGAAGCAGTACCGTCGGAAAACATACCGCTCCTCCCGCGGATATGCCCGCGAAGAACGGTGACAGGGCGACGTATAACTGGAAATAAGAATACGTTATATTAAGCGTGACTTCCATGTTGGACTGGGAGAAAAACAAAAACATATAATGTGCCAGCTGCTTCTCTTCCCGGGCATACTGTAAAACTCAGTTCAGTTTAAAGAAATTTATTTTTCAACAAGAAATTACAATTTTACTTACGTGAGAACTAAATTTACAGAAAAATATTTCTTATGCTTCACTAGTTAGCTGGATCTACGTACACTAGAGAGAGAGAGAGAGAGAGCTTGTTTGCAGCTCACCTTGGATCATCTGTACATAATAACTACATAAAGTTGGCTTAGGAGGCCGTATGTAAAATTTTGGCCGATTTCGCAATTTTAAGTGATTTTACAAACGTAATTTCACGGTCAAAAACATTTTATCCATAAGCTTAAGCACCTTGAAAGATCAATTTAATTTTAATACAAAAAATAGGATATGTTTACATGCCCTTAATTAAAAAAACAATGTATATATTAATTTGTTAGGTATACATTATATGATCTCAGTAATACAGCGTGGGAAACGAAGGTGGATTCGGGAGACCTTTGCACAGAAGTGGGATCTAACAGGTTAACAAAAGTGTCAATAAATATTAGGCTGTAATAAAAACAGCACTCACCTGTCTCAGAAAAGGCGAAAAACGCATCTTGTTTTGACTAACTTCAAATGACGACTACAGTTATTTGGCGTAGATCATACTCATAACAATGTATTTAATTTGTAATTAACAAAATAATACATTTATTTAAGACTGTGCGTGACGCGTGGCTTCACTCGCTAATCGAGGCGTAGACAATAAGTATTATCATCATCATCATCATCATCATCTCAGCCATAATAAGTCCACTGCTGGACATAGGCCTCCCCCATGGATTTCCAAAAAGACCGGTTGGAAGCGGTCTGCATCCAGCGTCTTCCTGCCACTTGTATGATAAGTATTATAGTTTACATAAATAAATAGTAATAAACATTTTTAACAAGTATCCATAAGAAAATCAAAATACCCGACTGCAGATAAGTGGTTTGCAGTCTAACTTACGATTTTTTACGTTGTTGAGTGCACGTTTTTAGTGACAAAGTATGCGTAAAATCGCTGTAAAAGGTTATAAATGCGCATTCTTTAGAATAACTATAGTAAAATCACTCAATTATTAGACTACGATTTTTTTGTTAAAGGTTACGCAAAAGCGCATTTCTGTTTTTGAATGAAATATCAAAATTGATCAAGCCGCTTATGCTGTAGGAGATAATATAGAAACACATACATCCATACACACATACATACATATGTACAAACATACATACACTCGAAAAACATAACCCTTCTTCTTACTTTTACCTCGGATAAAAACGAGCTTTTATTTAAATGTTCTAAAAAAACTATTTTTTAAGTTAAGTTATTTTAATCGTTTTCTCCTTAGCTCAGCAAACTCATATCACGGGAGTGAAAAAAAAACTAGTTCGCCTTTTTGATCTAGAATGACGTCACTTTAGCTAAGTGGTTTGTCATGCATTGTCATCCAAACTGAATGCGTATGCTAAGGATAATTAAAAACCGGCCAAGTGCGAGTCTTGCGGAGGAAGGGTTCCGTACTATTATCTATAAAAACGGCAAAAAATCATGTCTGTTGTATGGGAGCCCCCCCTTAAATATTTATTTTATTTTAATTATTTATTTTTAAAGTAAATAATATACCTATTCTGTGAATATTTCAAGCCTCTACCTGTTGCCGTTATCAATATTGAGCAAAAAAAAAACCGAGTGAAACTCGTTCATCGAGTGTTCCGTACCAAAATAGTATATAAAAGGGACAAATTACTAAACGCAAATTAAACATTGTAAAAATAATCAAAAACCTGTTTTAGCTTGTGCTAATGAAGCTCTTTAATATGATACCCCACATGATACGGTTAATTCACTTTAAAATTTGGTTTGAGCCCTCATTCCTTGCATAAAGACACATTTTTTTTGTGATTAAATTAAAAATGTCTAGTTTTCGGTTTTTTCCTATGTGTGTACTATACTATAACACAATGCTTCTTGCCAAATTTCATAGTTCTAGGTCAATGGGAAGTACCCCATAGGTTTTGATTCCCTTGTGAGTGTTGAAATGTGCGTTATTTACGACATATTCGGCTGTACCTTTTTTTTGAAAAAAACTGAGAAATTTGATGTTTCTTTCTGCTGCAAGAGATTATGGATCTGCGTATATGGTTTTAATTTCAACACGATGCCTTTACGCGTTCCCGAGATACAGGTCTTGACACCCGGACGGACGGACAGACAGACCGACTGACAACAAAGTGATCCTATAAGGGTTCCATTTTTTCTTGAGGTACGGAACCCCAAAAAATTACGTTTGTTGTATGGCAGCCCCCTTAAATATTTTTTTTAATCTGTTTTTAGTATTTGTTGTTATAGCGGCAACAGAAATACATCATCTGTGAAAATTTCAACTGTCTCACTTTCACGGTTCATGAGATTCAGCCTGGTGACAGATGGACAGACAGACAGCGGAGTCTTAGTAATAGGATCCCGTTTTACCCTTTAGGTACGGAACCCTAAAAACGTAAGGTCGTATAAATAAATTTTATTCAGTAAATTCAGTTATCAAATGTTTTATCGTAACGAAAAGTAAATGTGTTAGGGACAAACAAACAAATGAATAAATAACTATGTAACATTAATTACTATACGAGAACCTCATTGAGCACTCGAATATAATTCAAGATCAGGTACTGAAAAACATTTTCTACCTATTCAACAACATCGACGTGGAATATGTATTAAATACGCCATTTATAAGTCATTATAATAATTATTTCATAGTTGCTTTTAGTATATTTTGGTATTGTTTGTTTTTTAGGGTTCCGTACCTCAAAAGAAAAAAACGGAACCCTTATAAGATCACTTTGTTGTCCGTCTGTCCGTCTGTCCGTCTGTCCGGGTGTCAAGATCTTTATCTCGGGAATGCGTGAAGGTATCGAGTTGAAATTAAAACCATATACGTAGATCCATAGTATCTTGCTGCAGAGAGAAGAATCAAACTTCTCAGTTTTCATAAAAAAAAGTTACAGCCGAATAAGTCGAAAAAAACGCACATTTCGATACTCAGAAAGGAATCAAAACCTATGGGGTACTTCCCGTTGACCTAGAACTATGAAATTTGGCAAGAAGCATTGTGTTATAGTACACATATAGGAGGAAATCCGAAAACTGGATATTTTTAATTTAATCACAAAATATAGGGTCTTTAAGCAAGGAAAGAGGGTCCAAATTTTAAAGTACTTTAACCGTATCATGTGGGGTATAAACTGCTGTGCTAATTAAGCTCTTTCATATGAAAGAGCTTAATTAGCACAAGCTAAAACAGGTTTTTAAATATTTTTATGATGTATATTTTTCGATTTATGAAGGAAAATATAAAAAAATATAATTTCCCCCTTTTATCTACTAGTTTGTACGGAACCCTCGGTGGGCGAGTCTGACTCGCCTTGTCCGGTTATTTTACCCAAGGGAAACCCTTTATGGGTGCCACTGTACCCCGGGGGAGGCTGCGTGGTTATTTGAGAGTCGCGCCCAGGCATAGTGCCTGGTATACCGGGTTACCTACTAAAACCCCTGGGGTTTTTTTTTTACCCAATGGAAACCCTTTATGAGTACCACTGCGCCCCGGGGGAGGCTGCGTGGTTATGTGAGAGTCCCGCCCAGGCATAGTTAGCATAGGGTTACCAACTAAATCCCCTGGAGTGTTACATCCGGGCGCCTATGGGTGCACTCTTCGCACTCATTCTACGGGCCCGGCAGCGCTTGTCCTTTTGGACTCACCTAGGACGGGCGCACATCACCCGTAACCTTGAGGGGGGGACACCGGACACGAAAGACCACACTCCGCTACTCGTCGATGAAGGGTCGGGCGAAAAGTACCCGATCCCTCATTAACCCGTCCTCCTTCTCTCGATATACGGGACGGGATATACTCCCGTTAATATACTTATAAGAAATCAGAACGAAACGTGCATCGACAGTAATTTTACAAATGTTCTACTTTAAACGTAATTAAGGCTTTATAAGTAAAAGTTACAGAGTTTAATTTCTAATGTGAGAACGCGTTGCCGATACTCGCCCAATCATAATGGTCAAAGCGAACAACCTGAACAAATATGAGTTCAGCGGTATTGTTCAAATACCATTAAAACAAAGAACGCACATGTTTCAAAAGCGGCTACACACGCGTTGCCATCTCTAATGTAATTATATGACTGAACGTTTCTAAAATGCGTGTAACTTAAAAAATATTTAAACGATCTCACGGTTTTAGTACTATTCCTAATTAGTGTTTATAGACCTTTCAGAACCTTTCAATACAATTGTGGTGGTTGATAAAATTCAATTATGAGCGAAAAAGTCTGTGGAAAAAGATAACTGAAAAAAAAAATCACACAGTAAAACAAAAATAAAATCTTTTTTTTTTACCAACAGTGAATATCGCTTAAATTCGTGTAGATAGTTAAATATTCAAATGCCTGGTGCTCTTAGACCACGCCACGGCCGAGAAAATACCAAATTTTCAAAATTTAAAAAAATTATATGTTCACCGAATTATTGTTCCGATAATCGTATTGGCGAACGAACATTCTTATAGCGAAGAGGCTTGTCCGCTATCTCCCGAATCTTGTGAAATGAATGAGTCAGTGATGGATAATTTCGGTCCACGTACTTGATGCGTACTACACAGAAAATTGTTGCCGCCTCTTCCGTTTCCTAGGAGCCATACTCGTAATGTTGGAATTTTCAAAGCTAAAGTGAAATGAAAGATAACTTCTAGTTCGACTAGCTGAATCCTTGGCCACACCGTCGCTTTACATCAAGTGAGTTACTGCTCAATTTTATAGATTTTTCTAATGTAAAAAAGTTGAAAAATCGGTTAGGTAACGTATATGACAACGTTTATTATAATATTTTGAAAATGTATACTAAAAATTTTAACTATCACTGTTTCAAATAGCAACATAATATTGCAACACGTATTATGTAGTTATGCAGTAGATATGAAGTGAAACTTTTTAATCTTCATATATACTTGTTTTATTACTTTATCCGAGTATTCCAAGATATTATATATAAAATAGCTAGGTAATGTGATTAACTTAGTGTCAAATATCACTTTGACTAAATTGAATATATATACATAATAGCTGAATAGTATATAATAATATCTAGATTTATTACTCTTCACCATCATTATCATCCTCATTTAATCATCAAAAATTACATCTTGTATTGTACGAATACCGTACAATTCTAATTACATCTTGTATTGTACGAATACCGTACAATTCTAATTAAAAGCTTGTAACAATTATAACATTTATAACTATATAGATACATTTGGAAGTATTCATCATCATCTTCATCTCAGCCATAAGAAGTGACCACTGCATGACTTAGGTCTCTCCCATGGACTTCCCAAAACACCGATTGGAAACGGCTTGCACCCAGCGTATTCACTTGTATGAGGTTATCTATCCATCTCGTGGCAGGTCTTCCTACGCTGCGCGTGCCGGTACGTGGTCTCCACTCGAGAACATTTCGGCACCATCGGCCTGTAATTCTTCGTGCTATGTGCCCTGCCTACTGCTACTTCAACTTAGTTACTCTTGCTGTAACAGAAATACTAAACAATTCTGTTTTGGAGCAAGGTCAATATGTTTCATGCAAATTTCTTACAACCTTAAAGATCTTAAGATCATTAAATTTTGTTTTGAACCGAATTCCAAAAAGGAGGAGGTTATGATCAACAAAACAAACATTAACAGAAAAAAACAGACTATGATAATAATAACGCACCGACTCAGCAGATGTACGAACGTTATTTAAGAAAATCGGCCAAGTGCGAGTCGGACTCGCGCACGAAGGGTTCCGTACTATCATCTATAATAGAAAATCGTATAAAATAACGAGAAATCAACGAAATTCCAAGTAGTAAATTGCAAACTTATAGGTAGGTTTTCGATACACATCCGGGCAGCATGACGACGCTCGTGCGAATACGCGCGGCTGTGGCTCGCTCCGTTACGTCCCCCGCTACCCGCGCGGCCGTTGCTTAGCAACCGCCTCGCGCTCGCGCCACCACCACACCGCGGCGCGGCGCTCGCACCGCGTTTAGATGCACGGATTATTTTCATTTTGTGAGTTTTTATGTATTAGATTAGGTATTTATTTTTATAGTTAATATGTTTCTAAATATTTACTTACAAATATTCAAGTTTCTACCTGTTAATTAAGATCGAGTAAAAATTGCTTAAAAATTACGTTTGTTGTATGGGAGCCCCCCTTTAATATTTACTTTATTGTTATTTAATTATTTATTTTGAAAGGTAATATACAAGTAAATATTCTGTGAAAATTTGAAGCGTCTACCTGTTACCGTTTTTAATATTGAGCAAAAAATACGAAAAAAACACGTTTATTGTATGGGGACCCCCCTTAATATATATTTTTTTAATTTTTAGTATTTGTTGTTATAGCGGCAACGGAAATACATCATTTGTGAAAATTTCAGCTTTCTAGCTATCACGGTTTATGAGATACAGCCTGGAGACAGACAGACAGACAGACAGACAGACAGCGAAGTCTTAGTAATAGGGTCCCGTTTTTACCCTTTGGGTACGGAACCCTAAAAAAGCAAATTAAATTATTTTCTAAATTAAAATATTGTAAACATTTAGCAAAATAGCGGTAGCTAGGGTCGGACGATAGCCTCCCTAGTAAAAAAAATAACCATCGTCGTGCTTGTCAGTTATTAGTATCATGTCTTGTTATTATTTCAGCAGTGAGGATGGTCTCTGCATCGATATTATATTTTATTTATTATCCTACAGTCTTAGGAAGCATATTTGTAATATCGATATCGTCATTATTGATTTTTGAAAGTTCATACGAACCATACTTATAATAATATTCTATTTCTTGTAAACTGCGACCTTTGATCTCTGGGACGTACCTCCAAATCAATAAACCACAACATATAGATATACCTGCGTACACCAGATATGTGCCCCACATATTGAAATATAGGAACATGTAAGGCGCTGATTTCATTGCTGCAGTATGGAATATACCTGTATTGATTATCATCAGAGCTCCACCTATATCTCTATTTTTAACTGGCATTAATGCTGCTGCTACGGAATACGCCAAACCTATTATTCCTATACTACTGAATAACATGAACCCAGATAGGGAATATAAACCTACTAAGGATGCATTGTGCCATAATTCTACACTTTGTAAGTAGGAAAATACACTAGTAGTGACCAAACATATTGTGGCGCAGCTAATGCTCAACAGAAGAACGGATTTTTTCTTAAAATACCTATCTAATACAATACCGATACATACTCCTACACAATACAATAAGTTCATTATTACACCACCATAAGCTGAGATGTTGGCATCGTTAGTTAAGTTTTGCAGCATTACTATAGAGTATATCAACGTAGCAACGCACCCGCTGCCGTGAATGACGAATTGGAGAACACAAATGTGTGCTGCGGGAATGTAAAACTCTCTATTCGTCACTTTCTTCCATACATCTGTTACTGATTTCACACGGAACAAGCTATTGCCATCTTCTGATTTGCTTAGCAGCTCGTTGAGTTCTTTCTTGGCAACTACGTCTATTCCTCTCAACCATATAAAGTTCTTTTCACATTTGTCTACATCCCCTTTGTAAGCCAACCAATACGGTGATTCAGGTAAGGTGAATGCCATTATAACACTTGTTATTATTGGCACAAGCATGATAATGCTGATCGTCCTCCAGTGGCAATATTGGACTAACAGCCCATCTAAAATCATGCCCACAGTTTGTATTATGTAGAATATTTGCATAAACGTATCTCTGTATTTGGGGGACATCATTTCTGTGATAGTGAGACAGCTGACTGCCAGTAGACTGGTGGTGCCGAAGCCGTGGAAAGATTCGCCTATCAGTAAAGTAGTAGCGTTGGCGGCGAAATAAATCAATACCCAACCGATTATTGTTACGATACTAGTTATTATAAAAACAATCTTCCTGCCTTTCCATTGCATCAGAGTTGGCATGAATATACTCGGTATGCTGGCTATACCGTGAATGGATCCTGAAACATAATAAGTGATAAGTGACCTTTTAGACACAAAGCAGTTCAGAACTCGTGATATATCACTACATTAATACCCAGTGTGGCAACTACTATTAAACTGCTTTACCAAAAAAAACCGGACAAGTGCGAGTCAGACTCGCCCACTAAGGGTTCCGTACAAACTTGTAAATAAAAGGGGGAAATCATATATATTTTTTCCATTTTATACCGAAAAATATACATCGTAAAAATATTTAAAAACCTGTTTTAATTAATTCTAATTAAGCTCTTTCATATGATACCCCACATGATACGGTTAATTCACTTTAAAATTTCGACCCTCATTCTTTGCATAACGACACTATTTTTTTGTGATCAAATTAAAAATGTCCAGTTTTCGGATTTTTCCCTATATGTGTACTCTAACACAATGCTTCTTGCCAAATTTCAGAGTTCTAGGTCAACGGGAAGTACCCCATAGGTTTTGATTCCTCTGTGAGTGTCGAAATGTGCATTTTTTACGACATATTCGGCTGTAACTTTCTTTCACGAAAACTGAGAAATTTTATTTTTCTTTCTGCAGCAAGATACTATGGATCTGCGTATATGGTTTTAATTTCAACTCGATACCTTCTCGCGTTCCCGAGATAAAGGTCTTGACACCCCGACAGACGGACAGACGGACAACAAAGTGATCCTATAAGGGTTCCGTTTTTTCCTTTTGAGGTACGGAACCCTAAAAAGGCCCCAATTTCCAATTTCCCGGTTGCCAGGATGTTCCTGGCCAAGGTAGCGGCCACAGTGACGGCAAGGCAGAGGGTGCTTCTGCTTAGAATCCCCGGGTGACTGCAGGCCACCCAAACACCTAAACCAAACTGACCCTGGCAACGTAAAGCCGCTTGTGGCAAGTGGATGCGTAAATCTTATGACAGTGCCGGATGGTGTTTCTTAGGAGAGGCCTACGTCCAGCAGTCGAGAAACATTAAATAAGCTGATGAAATGGACAAGTACGCGATCAAAGTTCCTCTTATGATTTAATTGATATCAAGCTTTCGTCTGACTCAAAATATTAAAGTACATATAGACAATCGTGCCATTTTTCCCTTACAGACAGAGCGTAAAAGGCTATGAGGCCGTTTGACGCCACATTTGACCGTGGTTAGAGAATTCGATGGAAGGGAGAGGGTATTATAGGGTTAAAGGAGATGAGATGTAATTTTGGCTTGCAGTGACAGAGGGTCAGCCTATTGTCTATAGAATAAACACTAATGTCCCTCAAGTCCCTTAACTGACTTTTACAGTATGTTCGGAAAGAGAAGCAGCCTGTAAACATTCTATGGTTTTCTTTATCCTCCAGGCCAGCATGGAAGAGTATAATATAATAGTGTGAGCATAATTATGTTAGATCCAAATTACCTCCGTACTTTGTTTTATAGCTAATAGTCCGTTTAGCTCTAGTTAAAGTAATATAAGGTGTGTAGGTAGGTAGGTATAATATAAGCTACTGCATATATGTATACATTCTCACATTATTTTGCCTATGCTATTTAGAATAATTATAGTAATAATATAAAGTTGAGATTTAATGTGAATTTTCACGCTATTGTAATATTTTTTTGCTCGATTTAATGTAAATTGTCACGCTATTGTAATATTTTTTTGCTCGATTTAATGTGAATTGTCACGCTATTGTAAATTTATTTTTTGCACGTGTGATGGCAGCTCACGTTAGTTCGTATAATATTTGCATATTTTTGAGTTTTGCCAGAATTTTTAATCAATCTATTGCAGAAGAGCCTAAAGTTCTGAATGTATTTGTAATCATCATCATTTCAGCCATAAGAGTCCTCTGTCGGACATGGACCCTCTCCACATACTTCGTAAACTTTGAGCCCAAATATATACAATATTTTTACTTGATCTGCTTGTTTTTATTTTGTCAGTAATTTAGATTTTTTCTCGTATAAAGTTTATTACTTTACATTACTTTCGTTTTGCTTATATTCCATATCGTCTTGAAGGTATGTCATAATATAAATTATCATAATCATCAGCCCACTTGAAGGTACTATTTCGAACCATGCGGCTGGTTTGTATGTATTAATGTGAAATGAGTTCCGAGTGCCGCGGCAGCAGCACGAGCAGTTGGCGACCAACAACATGCAGTCGCTGCACGTGCTGTCAACAGTTGCAGTCGGCAGCTTGGTTCGGAATACCTTTAGTCTTCTGCTGGACATAGGTTTCTTTCATTGAATGCCAATCAGCCCGAAGCCCGAATCAATATTAATTCTATTATTTCTTCTTAGTAGGTCTCGTGGCGTAGCTTGACGTATGTGTTCTCAAACGGTCACCAATGTTAAGCAACGGGTCTTTCATCATCAATCATGTCTTTCTGAGCGCAACCGTGGCTTAAATTGTAGGTCCCGGTTGCTTTTTTCTAACCGACTTCCAAAAAGGAGATCTCAATTCGAGGAGGAGTTCGGAGGAGTTTTCAATTTAATTTAATTTGTATGGCTGTTCAGCTATTACTTTGCCAATTATGAATTGATTTTGATTATTCGTGTTTGTTTGGTAGGTCATACTTAAGACCTGGTCCCATATAAATTTTATCAAAATGCAGTTCAGTACCTACTTTGGTTTTTATAATAAAATAACTGGAACAATATGACACTACTTCAAAATACGCAAACGAATTGCGTATTTTGAAGTAGATTTTTTAAAAGTTATTTTTTAAACTATGCGTATAGTTAAAAAAAAACTAAAAAAAATCTTTCGCGGCTTAATAACTTTGACAGTAGGACTGGCCACTTAGACTATTCGACCTTACTTTATTTCTTCAAAATATTTCAAGAAATTACCCATCCACGAAGCTGTTGCAAAATCTAGCTGTATGGTCGTATCGTCCGCCTTCAGTTGGTGAAGTAGCACCATCGGGTAGCACACTGCTCCTCCCGCGGATATGGCTGCGAGTAGCGATGGTAAGGCTACGTACAACTGAAATAAAACCGGACAAGAGCGAGTCAGACTCGCCCACCGCGGTTCCGTACAAGCTAGTAGATAAAAGTTTTTTTTTAAATATTTTCCTTCATAAATAGAAAATTTTTCCCGAGATAAAGGTCTTGACACCCGGGCGGACGGACAGACGGACAACAAAGTGATCCTATAAGGGTTCCGTTTTTTCCTTTTAAGGTAAGGAACCCTAAATATGACCAGTTTTCGGATTTTTTCCTATATGTGTACTCTAACACAATGCTTCTTGCCAAATTTCATAGTTCTAGGTCAACGGGAAGTACCCCCATAGGTTTTAACTCCCTTGTGAGTATCGAAATGTGCATTTTTACGACATATTCGGCTGTAACCTTTTTTTACGAAAACTGAGAAATTTTATTTTTCTTTCTGCAGCAAGATCTATGGATCTGCGTATATGGTTTTAATTTCAACTCGATACCTTAATGCGTTCCCGAGATAAAGGTCTTGACACTCGGACAGACGGACAGACAGACGGACAACAAAGTGATCCTATAAGGGTTCCGTTTTTTTCTTTCGAGGTACGGAACCCTAAAAACGTGTTTAGATAAAATAATAATTAACTAGTATCTATATTAAAAGAAAACAAAAAAAGCGGTTTTTGCAGTCTAACTTACGATTTCGTTACGCTTGATACGCTCTTGAATGTAGGTACGTTTTTTGTGAGAAAGCATGCGTAAAATAGCTGTTCAATATTATAAATGCGTAAATGAATAATTCTAGTAAAATCACTTGTTTATTACGAAATAGTTCGTTAGAGGTTACGAGAAAACGCGTTTTTTTATTTTTGCTAGAGATGTAATAATACATATCTAAAAAAACGCGTTTTATTATCAGCAGGCTATATTAGTGTAACGATGATGATGATGATGGTGATATTTCTAGAAGGAAATGCTCCTCGACTATTTAAATAAAGAATCTCGTCAACATTCTAGAAAGTTCGAAACAAATGATAAAAACAAAAGACGAGCGAAAAGACGATCGAAATTGAACATTCTGGAATGAAACAAATGACGAACGAAATGACTATCGAAATAAAAGCTTCTAGAAGGTTCTGCGGGGTATATAAGGAGCTTCAGTCGCGGACAGAGGGCAGTTCAGATACGAGTAGCTAACAGGAAAGAAGAAAGTTACAAGTGAAAGTGAAGTGTTGAAGTGAACAGTATAGTGAAGAGACGTTATAGTAGTAGTGTGTTGGTCGGAACACATACTCTGTGTGTTTGTAGCGCGTCGATTCTGTAACTATTGTCGGTGTTTGTGTTATAGACTGTGAGTGCTCTGTGGAAGGCACCACGTGTCAACGAATTATACGGGCTTGAATAACATCGTTGTTTCCTTCCAATCCCTATACCCACTTCCCGTAACATTATTACAAAAAAATATAGATAGAATCAAACGACACCTCGCACAACAAAATTGGTCAAGCCGTTTAGGTTGTAGGCTGAATGGATTTTGATGATTCTTTGAACTTAAAACTAAAAATTGTATTCAAAACTTCACTGGGTAAGTTCGTTTAATTTTCAAATACACTAACTACTATTGTAACACCTAATTTACGTTATAAAGTATGCCAGACCTATAATATTTACGTAGTGATAAACCTACCGAATTTCGTTAAAATCCGCCCAGTACTTTGTATAGCGTCGTTGAAACGCTCATATTTTAAAATTAAAAAAGTCCATATCTTGAAAACTATTGAACCGATTTTGATAAGACTTACAGTGACTCCTAAGTTGGGAGATACTTTATTCAATAAAATCAAATCAAATAAATTTTTTGCAATACGACTCCTTGTTTCTTTGTAATACGTGGACAAACACACATACACTCGTTTGAATAGTCTTGACAAGCACTCTTTTTTTAGTCTAGTAAATAAAATATTAATTAAAAAAATTATTAAAAACAAGCTTTTATTTAAATGTTCTAAAACGAAAAAAATAAATTTTATATTGATATAAATAAAAGCTTGTCGCGAGATTTCAAACAACATCGTACCTATCTAATAAGTAATATTTAATTCCAACAAAAGATTTAGACGCGTTCTTATCATTTGCTTAGAATTAAAGTTAGTTTGTTCTTTTGAAACAAAATATGTTTGTGTTCTCGCGACAAGCTTTTATTTATATCAATATAAAATTAATTTTCTTCGTTTTAGAGTATTTAAATAAAAGCTTGTTTTTAATTATTTTTTTAAATTAATATTTTATTTGAAGTCGTTTAAAAAAGAACGTACCTGTTTTAAAAATGGTGACGCGCGCATTGTTACGATCTGTACAATTTTGGGACTGAAGATCTTTTGCTGAAACAATTAATGTTAAATTAAAAGTAATATAAACTGTCTCACGGTGTTCGTTCTATCAATGTAATTTTGTTGAATACCATTGTATTATTGTATCTAATAATTGCAAAATTAACATTATGAATAAATTTGGTAAGGATGTGCTCAGACTCGCATATAAGGTAGGTCCCATACCCGGTTAAAGTGAAAAGTTGATGTGAAAGTGGGCAGGAACAGCACGTAGAACTGGGGGACAATTCAGTTAATCAAAACCGATCCGTAACTGAACGTTTTGCGAAGCATTTCCTGTCGGCTGCTATCATTTTTTGATTTAGTAACGAGTGAAGGACGTGTCACGTTTCATCAAATGTGCCAATTGTATGACTTAGAAGTGACTGAATCAAAAAAAAGATGGCGGCCAATGGGAAACGGTCCACATATGGTTCAGCTACGGAGCGGTCTTGAATAACTGAATTGCCCTGCTGATGGTCGACGGGGATGAAAAGTTCATGAATAGAGACAACGCACCGCTAACTCAGCGTAGGAAGACCAACCACAAGGTGGAGAAAATAACTCAAACAAGTGGCAAGAGGACGCTGGATGCAACTCGCATTCAATTGGTCTTTATGGAAATCTATCGTCTTCGTATTTGAAATTATGATTCGACATATATATCACAAAAAACTTATGACAAAGAGCTATAGTTTTGAGAAATAGGAACACTTAGAAACTTTTGCCTGTTGTCTAAACCCGATTATAAACTGTGATTACCTATAGTTACGTGTCTAGCCTGTCGACCATCGAAATTATTTACTTACTAGCTGCGCCCCGCGTAGTAATGAAAAACGGTTATGATGATAAAATGTTCTACAGGTCCTAAAGAATGTCTGTGCCATATTTCACAATGATTCGTTCACAAAGGTTTTAGCTTCTAAGTTATATGCTAAATCAGCCGAATAGTCAGATATTTCAAATATTAAAGTTCATGCTTATGCTTATTTCATTAGATATTTTCAAATAAATTAATATTATTTTGACTTAATGTTAAAAATATGAATGTTCTTCATCAATTGTGATATAAAAAGATCGATTAAATTACATTTTAATGTAATTACCTATAGCTAGATGAAATTTTCGCGAAAATTTGCTTTTCAATCATTCATATCTTTTGAAAGGGGACGCCTTAAGTTAAGCCCAATTCTAGTATAGCTGCATAAGCACTTCGTTATTAATCTCTGAATGTTCCAGATTTACATCTTTAGAAACAAAAAAGATATTGGGAAAATAATTTTCATTTCCATACATTTGAAATATTCAAGGTGATTTTTTACATTGATTAAGCATAATAAAAGGTTTTATATTAGTAAAATATCCAATAGAATGCTAGTTTTAACAAAGTTACATATTTTTAAACAACCAAAATCCGAATTTTAGAAAAAAAAATCCTATGAAAGGTCGTCTCGATTTCCCGATCACTGTGCGTCTGTCTGTCTGTCTGTACGTCACAGCCATTTTACTCGGAATCTATAAGCTGTAGGGCTTATATACAGATATTTAGCATGAAGGTAAATCACAACAAAATACCGTAGTCAAATTATCAAAAAAATAAAAATAGGGGTACTCCATACAAGTAAAGAAGGGATGTTTTTTTTTCAACCCCTCCCCATAGTGTAGGGTATCGTTGAATAGCTCTCTTAAAATAAAACTAGGTTTCGATTTTAGTTCTACAACTTTTTGAGATACAGCGATAAATATATAAAACACTTAAATCATGATAGTACTGAGGATATTGACCTTTTCGCAAAATAGTCAAAACAAAAAATATTCGTAAATATTCAATATTATTTTTCCGTCAGTAGGTCAAAAATGTACTTTAACATCATAATTTATTGCATCCCGATCCAGCGCCATCGCATCGCTGCGCGCATGCGCACAGCTCCGGCTGCGCGGCGGTCGGTAGCGCGCGGGAATTCAAATAAATGATTAATGAAAAAAACTCATTTTCTCTATGTTTCTACTAAATAACCCTGATGATTATAAATTAAGTATATCCTTAAGTATAATTCTCAATAATTATCAATCAATATGAATGTTTTGTTTAGCTATAAACTTGAAAAGCACAACTTTAGGTATTTTCATGGTATTTCTCAGGTTCTTCACATCTCATAACTACGACATTGTGACAAATGTACTTCCAAACACCAAGACTATCACATAAATAACAATTTTCTATTGTTGCATTTTATGAGGTCAAAATTTTATTTTTACTGGACTATTGTTTAAAGGCCCTATTTTTTGTGATTAAATTAAAAATGTCCAGTTCTCGGATTTTTTCCTATATGTGTACACAATGCTTCTTGCCAAATTTCATAGTTCTAGGTCAACGGGAAATACCCCATAGGTTTTGATTAGTTTTGATTGTGAGAGTCGAAATGTGCGTTTTTTACGACATATTCGGCTGTAACTTTTTTTTAATAAAATTGAGAAATTAGATTTTTCTTTCTGCAGCAAGAGATTATGGATCTGCGTATATCGTTTTAATTTTAAGACTATACAGCGCCATCTAGTACGTTGTTCTAGAAATAACTTTATTATATTATGAAGTGTTCATACAACAAAGTTAGTTCCAGACCAACGTACTAGATGGCGCTGTATAGTCTTAAAACATGCTAACGCTTCGCGTACAGCGATGAGTAGGGGTTGTTTGTAAAACACAATATCTTTGGTCAAATCCTTCACGAGTCAGTCTTTTTGCTATTTTATTTTTTAGTTTTCACTTCTGCCGGCACTCCCGGAGTGTAACCCGTTTTTTTTTTTGTTCTATCATCAATAGTTTGCGCAGCGTATGCGTTAAAATACATTTTACGGCATTTTTTTTAAACCTTGGGTTACATTATTGAAGTTTTAGTAAGGATCCCTAATTTTTTTAGTATTAGATATAGCCTATGTTCCTCAGGAATAATGTAGCATTCTAATGGTGGAAGATTTTTTAGACTAGTACTTTTTGAATTTATTCGTTGCAAACATACAAAAAATACAAAGTTTTCCTCTTTATAATATTATATATTCTTACCCCCGTGTATGCGTGAACATAAGTGTGGAGGGTTTTCACGGCGTTCGCGGCCGTTCACGACTGTTCCCCGATCGAAGTCGGTATTTTGTCCCGCGACAAAGGGTTCGCGGCAGTTCGCGCCTCGTTCACGCGCGCACTTCCACATTCACGGCACCGTGCCAGTTTGCTCCTGACTATAGATGCGCACGGACGTGTAATGCAGCGCATCGGATTAATATAAGTAGAGATAGTGAATTAGAAATTCGCTTTTTGAAATATTTTCTTGCTGAACGTATACTGTGGGACTCGAAGCATCCACATCATAATAATAAAAGTAAAATTATGAGAATTATTAATTAGTATTTATTAGTATTAATAATAATAATAATAAATAATAATAATAAGTTTATTACCCAAAAACATTACATACACATTTTATAAATTATCAGTGATCTCCAAACTAGGCGGTGTGCCTGTGTTTTGGAGTTCAGAGCCCGAGTTGAGTAGAGTTATTAATTATTACGCCTGGAGAAGGATTAGTTTTCAAATTAATATCGATCGGTTACGATATATTTCAGTCATCCATCACTCCTTTTTCTCCAACGCTTTCGAACGATTTTCTTATTTTGTAGGTGTAAATAGTTATATGTTGCCTCATCAAACAAAGTTAACGCAGCAGCAGTTTCGACGTCCGTTTCACGGCAGGTTTCACGGCACAAATGAGTGACCTCCGTGAATGTGGAGGGTGCGCCTCTGCCGCGAATTCGCGCCGTGAATTCACGGCACAAGTGTAGAGCCGCAGTTAGTGTAGATGTATATCAATGCTTTTTCGCTCTGCTGCGATAATCTACGAGCAGGGTTATTTATAGTAATACTTAATTACATGTATATATACAAAAAAAAATATGTGCTAAGAAACTCATCGTGTTATCAACTTAGTTATTATTTATCAGTAAAAAAATTATTTTATTTACTGTACATAGATACTTAGGTACCTACCTACCTCAGCATTTTTATATTAGGTTAAGATGACGTGTAACTATTAATATTTTACGAATAAAATGAATATCAACATGTTATAATGAGATCTGAATATTAAAAGCCATCCTATATTGTTCAGAAAGTATTTATTGTTAAAGGTATAATTTTATTAAAATTAAGTAAAATTTTCAATTTTTATTATACGTATGCATTAATGATTCGATTGAAATAACAAAGTATATGAAAAAAGATTTTAAAACGCCATGTGTTGATCAAAGTTAAATTCATCTAACTCTCGCCGTTTTGTAAAATTACCGTAAGTGTAGTAGTCTTCTAACTCCTGTAGTGTCCTTTCTTTCGTTTCTGGGACATACTTCCATACAAGCAAGCCAGAAATAATTGCGTTTAGCGTATATATTAGGAAAGTTCCCCACATATCTATATAGTAGAGTAAATAGGGGGAAATTTTCAGTGAAGTGGATAATAACGCACAGTTGTATACGACGTATAATGCTCCACCTACACTTCTGTGTCTCACGGGCATCAACTCTGCTCCAATTACAAAACCTATCGAGTTCAAGCCTAGGCAGTTTGATATCATGAAAGCAATCAACAAATACAGGCACAGTAAAGAGTCCTTGGGTAAAACTCCTAGGCTCTGCAAAAGTGAAGCCACAAAAATGCTCATCAAACACAATGTCGCCGCGAATGTGCTGTAAAGCAACACAGTTTTGTTGTTGAAATATTTGATCAAGAGTCCGCTGGTTGCTACCCCGACAAATAAGATTGAATTGATCGCTATTCCACCGAAAAAGGCGGCATCTTCGTTCTGAGTGGCTTTCTTAATCATGTCGATGCAATAGATCAAAACGACGGCGCTTCCGCTCCAATACATCAAATTCATCAGAAGAAACATGTGCAGGCTCGGTAAATAGAAGTCTCTGCTGGTGATCTTGATCCAAAAGCTTCGTATACTATTTCGTTCGACGTTCTTAACGCTGTGTAAATGTTCTTTCTGAGCGGAAATGAGACTTTTCAGTTCTCTCTGAGATTTATCATCGGTTCCCCTCAACCATATAAACGCTTTTTCACATTTGTCGAATTCTCCTTTGCACGCGAGCCATGACGGCGACTCTGGCTACATAGAGGCTACGACTAAAGCGACCACTACCGGAGAGCACATGATTAAACTGACAGTTTTCCAATGAACCATCCTCGCCATGATTCCGCCAATAGCCATACCGAGAGACTGCACTATGCCGAACATTTGCATTGATACATTTCTATACTGCGGAGCGATCATCTCGCTCAAGCTCAGGAAGCTTACAGTTAACAAGCTGTTCGTCCCAAACCCGTGAATAGATTCACTGATTAGTATTGATACGATGTTGTCCGCTGTGAAAGCTACGATCCAGCCGGCGATGATCGTGAGGCACGCCAAGATGAAGGCAAACTTCCTCCCTCTCCATTGCATCACGACCGGCAACAGGATGCTGGGGATGCCTGCTATACCGTGGATCGAACCTGGAAAGATCAAGTTTTGCAATGTTTTTATTGTTTTTTTTAAGTATATCTTAAATCAATCATTATCAACAAGTCAAATGCGTGCTAACATTGCTGAATGCTGAATTCCGGTTTGATTTCTTGTTTTAATTATTAATAAATATTTGGGGACACTTTCACGAAGCGCCATCTTGACACAAACTAAGCAAAGTTTGTACTATGAGAGAGAACTAAATAGCACTTAAAATACTTATATACTTTTTGTAAATAAATACTTTGGAAAAGATACACCCAACCACAGAGCGAGCACCCACATTATTAGAGCGAGCATTATCCAGGTTGGGAATCGAACCCACAACTTAGAGCTTAGAAGTCAGGCGTGTTTGTAACTGTTTGCCACTTGACGGTTACTTTCGTTCTTTTTTACGCAAGATAGATCTACGATTGACCACCAACTCGCCTGATGTTGTGGAAGCGACGGTGTGGCTGCGGATGGAGCTCGTTCTTTGTCGTTTAATCCTAATCTTGTTTTAAAAAAAGTTTCCGAGCATAGCCGGTTCTATAGCTCTTTAATGACTTTTATTCAATGGACTAGCTTTACTGTTAACTAGCTTTACTGCTGTGAATAGAAGTAGCAATAGAATTGTAGTAAATAATTGTGATGGCTTTAAAAAATTGCCATTGGATTGAAGAAACCGTACCGATCCATGACGCAGTGTTGAAGTCTAGCGGTATCGAAGTGTCGTTGGCTCCCAGCTGCTGCAGTAATACTGCGGGGTAGGTCACAGCGCCGCCTGGAACCACATATGTTTACATGGATTTATATTACTCCAAGGACGAACATACTTAAGAAAGTCGAAAGACGTTCTAAAATTTCCGTTATCATCATCTTAGCAACGAGAAATTCACTGCTGGTCATAGGACTCCTTCATGGATTACAAAAAAAACTGGTTGAAAGCGTCTTGCATCCAGCTTTTTCCTGCCACTTGTATGAGGTCGTGAGTCTGCTGGTATCCTGACGCTGCGCTTGTCGGTGCGTGGTCTCTGTTCAAAAACTTTTTGGCCCCGTCGGCCCTCTGTTCTATGTAATGTGTCCTGCCCACTGCCACTTCAACTTGGTAATCCGATGTGATATATCGGTGATTTTCGTACGTCTTCGAATCTCTTCATTTGTAGGCTCTGTTCATAACTCTTTCTAGAGCTCATTGCGTTAATGCGACAATAAAAAATCATACAAAGAAAATACAGCATAATATCACAATAATTACAGGTGAAGTCAGCATGCATTAATAATGAGGGAAAAATGAAAACAGTAATTGAAAAATTAAAAATATGTATCATGTAGTTATAGGTTACGATTGAAGGCGGCTTTTGGTTGTGTACGTATCTTGTTTGTAATAGGAACGCGCTCGCTACTTCGGGCACACACACTAATGTGTGTAGTAGTAGACGAATACCACATGTAAAGTATAGCGCGCGCTTATGAAGTCAAACGAATAAACGAAAGAATAATATATTAATAACCTCATTTTGAAGACGGTTATAAAAAAACAAACCTGCAGACAACGCTGCCAGCTGAGGCGATGCAGCTACTATAAGCTGTAATAAAATAAAAAATCTTTTTACAAGCTTTATAGTAGTATATCTGTTATCAAATCTTGTAAGGTAAATTTGACCCACTTGGTATCTGCTGAAATTTTTAACCGACTTATAAAAAGGAGGAGCGTATGAATTCGTAGCGTATAGTTTTTTTATGTATGTACATGAATTTATCTGTCAATCGTGAACCAATTTTTGTGTTTCCCGAAATGTTGCATAGAGAAAGCTCTCAAGTTGGTCCCATAATTATTTTAGAAACATTGCTACTTACTACATACACACATACTTACATTTACATACTTATACTTACATTTTACTTATTACATTTACATACTTATACTTACATTTTAATAATCTCTAAAAATAAAAATAGATTCATTGAATTCCTAAGTGAAGTGCGTCAGATTATAGAATCGCAGAGTTCCACTGACAAGTTTTTTTCTTTGCAAAAGTGTCAAATGTTGACGATTATCGTAAATACATCTGCACATTTTCTAATCTTCGAAGACGAAGTATTTGACATTCAATGACAAATCTCATTCTTGACGGAAAAAAAACGAGCGGGTGATGAGAGGTCTCTTTAAAAAGTTTACAACCGTGAAGGATTTAGTAAGGTTCAAAAGTAAAACCTTAAGAAGGTTTTACTTCTTAAAGTTTTACTCCTCATCCAATGTGTATAAGGAGAAAATGTAGGGGGGTTTTGGCGGTTGCTTTGTTTTATTTTCCTAATCTTGTGTTATTTTTAATATTAATGTGATAAAAATGGTGGTGTTTTATTCATTCAGTGTTCGATCAAGCACATGAGTGTGGGCAAGAGAAATGAAGCAGTGAACCGTGTCATTTTACGTTGTCGAGAAAACTTCATAGAAGCTTCTAGTAAAATCGCCACCACTTTACTGAAGCAGGACTCTACTTATAAATTGACTGTATACGTGACTTAGATTGTGACTAGAACATTTACAACTTGTCTTATTCAAGAAACTTGAAAAAATCCTAAAAATGGACACTGGCAAATGCTTTAATGCGGGTCCAATACAAAAAAAAGAAGAAGGTGAAAATAGAGTTACTTCAACGCTTAAGCGTTTTTTTTTAGTTATTACCCGACTGAACATGATGATATGAACTTAATGTATCCTAATCCTTACTAATATAACAAGTAAACGAAATAGCGTACTTTGAAGCCGGTTCTTTCAGTTTTTTAAACTATAAAATTATACATGCATATGTAAATCAGATACCAATGCAATGTTATTACTAAAGTGATGATGGTGCAATAAAGTATGCACTGGACCAGTCTGGAACTTCCTAATGCAAAGTGCTGAGATAGTCGGCTCTGTAAAAACTCAGACGTACTAATTTTTTCATGTGTTTCTTGTAGATGTTTTACATCGTGATTCATAGCTGGCGTCAATCTACACATAAAGGATTCGATTTGCCCTGAGTGACTGACATATTTGCATCAACTGGCAGGTGTTTTGTTCTACTGTCCTGATGTTTGTTGGTTCTCGTATATGTCGTATTTTTCAGCCAATCATGACAAAACTTGGTACACATGTTTACTTGGTTTTGCAAGTTTTTGCTCACGAGGCCTGTTGTTCGTCGAGCTACTAGTTACCGGATAAAATTGTCGGTGACCAGCGACAAGCAATTCAATTGATCTTTTATACTTTTAAATGGACTGGCCATACATACATAGCGAATGACGGCAAATCGCGACAACAGTAATGTGTCGCAGACTTAATAAGTCGCGTAATAATCTATTTTCAAGGCTAGAGTGAATAGATATCTTCTAGATCGACCAGCTCCATCCTCGGCCACACCGTCGCTTAACATCAGGCGAGTTGGTATTCTATCGTAGATCTATCTTGCGTAAAAATAAAAACCAGACAAGAGCGAGTCAGACTCGCCCACCGAGGGTTCCGTACAAACTAGTAGATAAAAGGGGCAAATTATATATTTTCCTTCATAAATCGAAAAATATACATCGTAAAAATATTTAAAAACCTGTTTTAGCTTGTGCTAATTAAGGTCTTTCATATGATACCCCACATGATACGAATTCACTTTAAAATTTGGACCTTCATTCCTTGCATAAATACACTATTTTTCCAGTTTTCGGATTTTTCCCTATATGTGTACTATATGACAATGCTTCTTGCCTAATTTCAAAGTTCTAGGTCAACGGGAAGTATCTCATAGGTTTTGATTCCCTTGCGTCTTGACCGACAACAAAGTGATCCTACAAGGGTTCCGTTTTTTCCTTTTATGTCTTTCTTTTTATGTTTCTCTTTGCTAGGTCAGAAAAACTGCTATGCCATGTGTGTTACTGTATATAACAGGTTACCGCCATCAATTAAAGAACTGCCATATGGAATATTTCGAAATAGTAAAATAATTGGTTACTGGAAAAATGATTTTACAATATAGATGAATTATTGAATAAGCACAATATAAATTATCCTACCAACTAGTTATTAAGATTTGACTTGATTGTTTAATTTTGATTCTTTTTACTAATTCTGACTTTGAAAAAAGTTAATTCCACATGCCAACAAATGGCAAAATAGGCCGGACTGAATTTGCTTTAAGATCATGCTTGTACCCTATTTTTTGTGAATTCATTTCATTTCATTTCCTTTTGAGGTACGGAACCCTAAAAACTAATATTATTAGAACATAATTATTAATTCTCTATGAAAAATAATTCTAGGTAAAATCATTTATTTGTTACGGGGAGCCTGCGTAAAAATGTGTTTTTTTTTTGAACTTGTATTAATAATAGAAGTTCAAAAAACTTCACATTTTTACATACATATTTATTTTATTGTTACAAAAAAATTTAGCTTTTAATAATATAGAATGAAAGACTTATCTGATGACAACACAATCAGTCAAACCGCTTAGAATAGAAATACATACATACTTATCCGGAGACATTACCCTCCTTGCACTGTAGGGTAAAAAACAAAGACAAATAGGTACTTTGTGGCCTCCCCACTGAACACCAGTGACTGGCGTAGTGGGTACCTACTGTGGGTAGCTCGTCAGCACAGAGGCACGCTTAGATAATTTTACAAAAATATAAATTCTTAATTTATACGTATTTAGGAACCTAGAGTTAAATAACTGAGATAACCTTAACTGAGAGGTAAAGCTATTCTTATGATATTTTTATGAGTCTAATTGTAATTATTTGCATGCTGTCAATAATTGCAACTCTGAATAATAATTTTATAGTTTAAATAACTGAAACAACCGACTTCAAAGTACGCTATTTCGTTTACTTGTAATATTAGTAAGGATTAGGATACATAAAGTTCATATCATCATGTTCAGTCGGGTAATAATTAAACAAGGCGCTCAAGCGTTGAAGAAGCTCTATTTTCACCATTGGATAAGGAGTAAGAAGGTTTGACTTTTGAAGCTTACTAAATCCTTCACGATTGTAAACTTTTTAAAGAGACCTTTCTTCAGCTGCTTGTTTTATTCTGTCAAAAATGAAATTTATGTTTCCAAAATAATTATGGGACCAACTTGGGAGCTTTCTCTATACGCCAATTTACGAAACACAAAAATTGGTTCACGAATGACGGAGAAATTAGTGTACATACATAAAAAAATACACTACGAATTGATAACCTCCTTTTTGAAGTCGGTTAAAAATAACCATACAATTAAATTGAATGATACTTCACTACGAATAACCTTATCGCCTTAATCTTTGAAGTCAGTGATGCGTATCCACTAAAGCGGAGCGTAGTTTAGCTGTGCATGAATTGACCAATCACGATGGGCGCGTGTGCGTGAGCGTTGTGATTGGTCATTATATAGATATATAGATACTTGTCTTAGTATCTATATTAGATATTAAAAGAAAACATATTACCCTACTGCAGAACGCGCCGCTTTACGGTTTGGAAATGGTGCGATCAACGAAAAAATAAATATAAAAAAGCCAACCATACGTTATATACAAGTAGCAGGAAGGCTTGCATCTTCCTGCTACTAGTATGTCTTCTGTCCACCTTGTGGCTGGTTTTCCTACGCTGCGCTTTCCGGTGCGGGGTCTCCATTCGAGAACTATTCGGTCCCATCGGCCATCAGTTCTACGTGCTATGTGTTCTGCTCACGCCTCACTGCCACTTCAACTTACTAATCCGCTGTGCTATTTCGGTGACTTTTGTGTGTCCAATATATGAAGACTAATATTATCAAGCGAAAAAAACTCTGTCTCTTTGTCTGATTCTTTGTTAAATTTTCACGTTGAAACTGCTAAACCGAACGTTATGAAAGCTGGTACACAGATAGTATTTTATATATATATATATATATATTAGTGGGTTGTTGGGAAGGAGAGAGTGGAGTGGGATAGGTAGGAGTGTTGAAGGCGGAGAATGGAAGGTGCTATCGGTATACTCGCTAGCATTCCCCGCCTAAGGATTGGGTGCGGTTGGAGGGGTAGGAGGGTTGAGGGGAGGGTAAGAAGTTGGGGGAATAATTGGTGACTTGTAGTTGACCGATTTGACCAACTACCAGCTATCAACGGAGGGGGTTGGATTACACACATAGTTTAGAACCTAGAGTTGGATATTATGCTACATATATCATTATCACCGGTTTTTATTACTACACGGTTCACCGCGAATGAAACCGCGGGTCATAGCTGGTATGTATACATAATATACCTAAAGATGCAAAAACAACGTTTTATTGTGGTTAAGCACATTAAACTTATTTATAACAAACAGGTTCGAGAAGGTTACAAATGTTTTACATGTTTTATGTGCCTGGTTCTAAATTATCATGATATGGTAATTCACAATGATAAGCCTAAAAAGGTAAATGTTTGAACATTCTACTTGTCAAAGTCATCGTCATCATCTCAGCCACAAGAAGTCCACTGCTGGACATAGGCCTTCCCTATGGAAAGACCGGTTGGAAGCGGCCTGCATCCAACGTCTTCCTGCCACTTGTATGATACTATGATATCTTCTGTCCACCTTGTGGCTGGTCTTCCTACGCTGCGCTTGTCGGTTCGTGGTCTCCATCCAAGAACTTTTCGGCCCCATCTGCCGTCAGTTCTACGTGCTATATGCGTTGCCCACTGCCACTTCAACTTGCCAATCCGCTGTGCTATGTCGGTGATTTTTGTACGTCTACGGATTTCTTCTTACGGAATTTCTTTCTTTCTTCTTTACGGATTACTTTCGTCTCTGGTTTCTGATACGATCTCGTAAAGAAACCCCGAGCATAGCCCTCTCCATATCTCGTTGCGTGACTGAGCTTCCTTATAAGGCCCATAGTAAGTGACCACGTTTCAGTGCCATATGTCAGGGTTTCTCAAACTTTTGACTCCATGAACCCCTGTCGAAGTTTCCAGATGACAGCGAACCCCTGAACTAACTAATCTAACATTAGCTTATGCTAATGAAGTTCTTTCATATCCCATTTGATACGGTTAAAGAACTTTAAAATTTGGGCCCTCATTCCTTGCATAAAGACACTATTTTTTTGTGATTAAATTAAAAATGTCCAGTTTCAGATTTTTTCCTAGATGTGTACTCTAACACAATGCTTCATGCAAAATTTCATAGTTCTAGGTCAACGGGAAGTACCCCACAGGTTTTTATTCCCTTGTGAGTGTCGAAATGTGCGTTTTTTACGACATATTCGCCTGTAACTTTTTTTTACGAAAACTGAGAAACTTGATTTTTCTTTCTGTAGCAAGAGACTATGGATCTGTGTATATGTTTTTAATTTCAACACAATACCTTAACGCGTTCCCGAGATACAGGTCTTGACACCCGGACGGACGGACGGACAGACAGACAGACAGACGGACAACAAAGTGATCCTATAGGTGTTCCGTTTTTTTTCTTTTGTGGTATGGAACCCTAAAAATTATCACTTTAAAGTTTAACATTTCGCAATTTCGTATTATTTTTTATCAGCCCTGTTTGTAGAAACTGTCCCTCTGTTGGGCGCGGGCCATCTTCTCATTGTGAGAAGGGTAAAGCCATAGTCTACCACGCTGGCCAAGTGCGGGTTGGCAGACTTTACACATCTTTCAAGATCATTGAGAACTCTCAGACATGTAGGTTTCCTCACGATGTTTTCCTTCACCGTTTGAAGTTGGCGGCAATCAACAATACGCACATAACTTCGAAAAGACAGAGGTGCGTGCCGCGGGATTCGAACCCAGGACCTGCGGATCGCAAGTCAGACGGTCTCCCGACTAGGCTGCTGGAAGCTTCTTAAAAGTACTCGTATACTTTTACCAAAATACAATTTTCTATTTAGTGCTAATAGTGTTTGAGCTAAGCCGGAGACATACGGACGGACATAGCGAAACTATTGGGGGTTCGTAGTTGGCTACAGAATCCTAAAAACGCAGGTCTGCGGTCTTGAAACTACAACAAAATCAAGCTTCTATGTATGTCTAGTCAGCTAGTTAAAACTCGGTATAGGTAATTTCAAATTTAAATCGCATAATGTACTATTATTTACATAAATATATAATTACTTAAGGCCCTCTTTACGTAGCATATAACGTATTACTATTGAAGTAGTGTAAAAATTAAATAGTTGGAATTACCTACTGTTAGCGAAATCCCAGAAGTAATTTGTTGGACTTTATTTAATTAACTAATTGGCATATTTTAATGTGAGAAACTGTGTATCATGTTGGATCATATTTTGAGGATTGTCGGGGTTAATTTTTTTTCATCATCATCATTATCATCTCAGCCATAAGAAGTCCACTGCTGGACATAGGCCTCCCCCATGGATTTCCAAAAAGACCGATTGGAAGCGGCCTGCATCCAGCGTCTTCCCGCCACTTGTATGAGGTCATCTGTCCATCTCGTGGCTGGTCTTCCTACGCTGCGCTTGCCGGTATGTGGTCTCCACTCGAGAACCTTTCGGCCCCATCGGCGTCAGTTCTACGTGCTATGTGCCCTGCCCACTGCCACTTCAACTTGCTAATCCGCTGTGCTATATCGGTGACTTTGTACGTCTACGTATCTCTTCATTTCTGATTCGATCTCGTAGAGAGACTCCGAGCATAGCCCTCTCCATAGCTCGTTACGTGACCTTGAGATTCCTTATAAGGCCCATAGTTAGGGACCACGTTTCAGTGCCGTATGTCATCACTGGTAACACACACTGGTTGTAAACTTTCGACTTGAGGGACTGGGGAATTTTTAAGTTTCCCAGACGCTGCCCAGCCGAGTTGGATATGACGATTGACCTCTCTCGCAAAGTTGGACCTGCCTAATCGAACCGCAAACGGTTGTTGACGAATACGTCTACCTAGGACAAATCCTAGGTAGACGTATTCGTCAACAACTTCAAGAGTGGAGTTCCCCACAGATATTGGGGTGGGCACTACATGGGCGTTCGACATAACCTTCGTATAGTCCATGTTCATTTTGAGGCCCACCCGTTGGGAAACTATTGAGGTCTTCGAGCATCGTACTGAGGTCTTCCATCGACTTTGCCATGAGTACTATATCGTCGGCAAACCGAAGGTGAGTGTGGTACTCGCCGTTAATATTGATGCCGAGCCCTTTCCATTCCAGAAGCTTATAGGCATCTTTCAAACCGGAGGTAAAGTTTCGGAGAGACAACATCTCCCCGCCTCACGCCTCTCTTCAATGGAATTGCCTCTGAATTCTGGTCTTGTATTCGGACTGACATGGTGGCGTTTTTGTAAAAACACTTCAGCACTTCGACGTACCGATAGTCAATACGGCATCGTTGGAGATCCTCAAGCACCGCCCAGGTCCCTTGTTTTATTTTATTAATTTAAAAGGTTAATTTTGATAGAAGGTATACTTTAGAAAATACCTTGTCAAGCCGAAAATTAAAATAGTTAGATAATAATGAAGTATGTTGTGTTTAATAATAGACATATATATCCAATTTTCACAGTCTAGGAAACAATAGAACATTCGTCTTGCTTGGTATCAAAAGAACTTAATGAACACGTTTGCACAACGTGTAATATTATTTATTTCAGTGAATAGGATCATTATTTAAAAAAAACCTAGAAAATAACAACGCACCTAAGTTTAAACGTGGAACAATTATTGTCGCGTTTTAGGAGTAAAATTAATTCGTAGGATTTGTACGTCATGACGGGAAATGGTATGACGTTCTTTCATGCCGTCACGCCTTCTAAATTTGTCGACTAATTTTTAATTTCTTTTTTCTCAGTTTTACAAAACACAGATTTACAAAATTAGAAAAAAATAATACCGGGTCAAGTAGTATAGGCGTTATAGAGTGAAGCACTTACAAAAATATATATATTTCACATGAATTACATAAATAAATAAAAAACTTAAAATAAGATTGGGTATCTCAAAAGAAAACGTGTTTTTAACCGACTTGCAAAAAGGAGGAGGTTCTCAATTTGTCATTTTTTTTTGTATGTTTGTTACGCGGTTATTTCGCCAATTATGAATTGATTTTGATGATTCTATTTTTATTTGATACGAGTTACCTCAGAGGTGGTTCAGTACTTTGGTTTCTAAAATAACTGCAAAAAATATGTCATCTATGTCATCTAATTGAAGTCGGTTGTTTCCGTTTTTAGGGTTCCGTACCCAAAGGGGAAAAACGGGACCCTATTACTGAGACTCCGCTGTCTATCCGTCCGTCCGTCCGTCCGTCTGTCACCAGGCTGTATCTCATGAACCGTGATAGTAAGACAGTTGAAATTTTCACAGATGATTTGTATGAATTTCTGTTGCCGCTATAACAACAAATGCGCAAGAACTTCACGACCTAATTTCACCCTCCCCATTTCACTACAGGACTAGCAGAAAGTTTTAAATGACCCATTTCTCGTTGAAATCCCAAAAATCCGTACTCAGCGATATCGATCCACATTCGTACATCACATGCGTACTGCACAAGAATGGAATTCTTTGCCGCCATCTCTGTTTCCTGAGACCTACATTCTTGGAATTTTCAAAGCTAGAGTGAATACATATCTTCTAGATCGACGAGCTCCATCTTCGGCCACACCGTCGCTTAACATCGGGTGAGTTGGTGGTCAATCGTAGATCTATCTTGTATAAAAAAATAAAATACTAAAAAAATTGAATAAAATAAATATTTAAGGGGGCTCCCACACAACAAACGTGTTTTTTTTGCTCGATATTGATAACAACAACAGAGGCTTGAAATATTCACTGAATATTAAGTTATATTATCCACTTTAAAAAAGAAATAATTAAATTAAAATAAAATTAATATTTAAGGGAGGCTCCCGTACAACAAACGTGTTTTTTGCCGTTTTTATAGATAATGATACGGAACTCTTCGTGTGCGACTACAACACGCACTTGGCCGGCTTTATTGAAACTATAATTATTAGAAAACATTTTTTATACATGGTCTTGCGCTTGACCGCCAAGCAATCGACGACGACTGTGAATCGCCGCTTACATAGGCGCAACCGATTCACTTGCGATTTAAAGACACCCAGATTGTATATATAAAGACACAAATTGTATATTTAAAGACCCAGATTGTAATTATCGACAAAGACCCGCTCAGAATTAAATAAAAATAAAAAATACGTACCTGTCTCCAAAACGGTGTATTAAACATGTCTATTTTGAAATGATTGGATAATTGGATTGACTATATTTTTTTAATTAATACTTAAAATATCTCAGTATGTTTAAATATGAATGATTCATTTGCAAGTAATACCAAAATCGGCTTTTATAACTTGTGTACGACCGACATATACAAAGGAGATGTAAGAATGACGGTCTTGACACCGTATTCGCTTTGAAATACAAGTTTGAATAGATCTATACACGTTTGTATCTCTTTACTTTATTGTAACTTATATACAATAAACGTAAGTGTTTGCAGGTAAAGATTGGGGCGCATGTTTAAGGATAAGATAAGAAAAAATAAGCAATCGTATTAAATAATAAAATACTGCACACAGAAAAACAAGCAATATTATTAAGTTTCCGGCAGCCTAGTTGGGAGACCGGCTGACTTGCGATCCGCAGGTCCTGGGTTCGAATCCCGCGGCACGCACCTCTGTCTTTTCGAAGTTATATGCGTATTGTTGATTGCCGGCAACTTCAAACGGTGAAGGAAAACATCGTGAGGAAACCTACATGTCTGAGAGTTCTCAATGATCCTAAAGATGTGTGAAGTCTGTCAACCTGCACTTGGCCAGTGTGGCAGACTATGGCCTAACTCTTCTCACAATGAGATGGCCTGCGCCCAGCAGTGGGACAGATTGTATAAAAAGGGCTGATAAAAAAAAAAAAATTGCACACGAAAAAAACAAGCAGTATTATTAAACGAAAACAAAATATTGCGCACGAAAAAAACAAGCAATATTAATTAAACGAAAACAAAATATACCGCACGAAAAAAACAAGCAATATTATTAAATGACAACAAAATAATGCGCATAAATGGCTTACTGTCGCCTACTTTGTTTCCTGAGAACTGCAATATTGAAAGACAAGACGTCGAATGAATCTTCTATATCGACGTGCACGTGCTCTGTCCTCGATCACATTGTCGCTTACCATCAGGTAACGCTACCCCACACGATGGGGTGGGGTTGAAAAAAAATCTTTATATGTATGGGTTGCCACCCCTACTTTTAGGGTTTCGTACCTCAAAAGGAAAAAACGGAACCCTTATAGGATCACTTTGTTGTCCGTCTGTCCGTCTGTCCGGGTGTCAAGACCTTTATCTCGGGAACGCGTGAAGGTATCGAGTTGAAATTAAAACCATATACGCAGATCCATAGTATCTTGCTGCAGAAAGAAAAATAAAATTTCTCAGTTTTCGTAAAAAAAAAGTTACAGCCGAATATGTCGTAAAATATGCACATTTCGACACTCACAGAGGAATCAAAACCTATGGGGTACTTCCCGTTGACCTAGAACTCTGAAATTTGGCAAGAAGCATTGTGTTAGAGTACACATATAGGAAAAAAACCGAAAACTGGACATTTTTAATTTAATCACAAAAAAATAGCGTCGTTATGCAAGGAATGAGGGTCGAAGAAATGAGGCGTGAGTGTGGACAAGTGAAATAAAGCAGTAAAACGTGTGATTTTACGTTGTCGGCAAAACTCCAAAGAAGCATCTAGTAAAGTCGCCACCACTTTACTGAAGCAGGACTTATAAATTGACTGTATATGTGACTAGAACATTTACAACTTGTTTTATTCAAGAAACTTGACAAAATCCTAATACTTGACACTGGCAAATGCTTTAATGCGGGTCCAATACAAAAAAGAAGAAGGTGAAAATAGGAGTTTTGGCGGGAACGTCATCGAAACATGTTGTTGCTCTGTTTTATTTTCTTAAACTTGTGTTATTTTTAATATTAATGCGATAAAAATGGCGGTGTTTTATTCACCAAGTACATGAGTGTAGGCAAGTGAAATGAAGCAGTGAAGCGTGTCATTTTACGTTGTCGACAAAACTCCATAGAAGCTTCTAGTAAAGTCGCCACCACGTTACTGAAGCAGGACTCGACTATTAAATTGACTGTATACGCGACTTAGATTGTGACTAGAACATTTACAACTTGTTTTAATCAAGAAACTTGAAAAAATCCTAATACTTGACACTGGCAAATGCTTTAATGCGGGTCCAATACAAAAAAGAAGAAGGTGAAAATAGAGTCACTTCGACGTTTTGTTTGATTATTACCTACCCAACTGAGCATGATGATATGAACTTTATGTACTCGTATCATAATCCTTTCTTATATGACAAGTAACGAAGTAGTGTACTTTGAAGTCGGTTGTTTCAGGTTTTTAAACTATAATTATTGTATATGTGTAAATATTTTTTGTCTAGAAATGCAGTTCAAGCAGCAGTATAATGCTAATAATAGTTTCATAAACACAAAGGCTCTTTAAATTTTATTACCAAAAATCACAATGCCTGACCAAGACAATTACCAACTGAAATGGCGGGTTCACATTGCCGCCACAGCCTGTGATTTGTAGGGTTCCGTACCCAATATTCGGGAACCTATTTCTAATCTGATTCTGTCTATCTGTCCGTGTATCTACCTCTACTTTTTATTAAATGGCTGTAAATTATTAAGCGTAATAGTTATACACTATAATAAATTTCATGTCGATCGGTTCAGCCGTTTGGTTGCGACTGCGTTTTGACCCTCCCCCCCTTATATAAGAATAAATAAGAATAAGCCGACCTCCTCCCCCCTGTGTAATTATTTATTACGTAAGAATCTAAGGGAAAAAATGTATACATGTTTGGTTTATTGTAATGTTTATTTTTTAAAGTAACAATTTTTAGGAATTTTTATTTGTACTTTTATACACATCCGAGCGCACTTCGGACCTCGCGCGGTTGCCCGCGCTTAGTATAATTTTAACTTTTATTTTAATTTTTGTGATCTTACGTAAGAACTATCAAGAATCCCTCCCACCCCTTGTAAGAAAAAAAAGGACATGGTTGACCCCCCCCCCCCCTAAATCGTCTTGCGTAATAAATGAATGGCCCCTAGACAAGTTGTGTTCTCATTTATTAAATGAATTTTAAGATTATGGCAGATTTGTGAACAAATAAAACTTTAACAAAAAAGTAAAAAATTAAAGGATGTTTTTTGGTCTACTTATAGTGTAAGTGTAGTAAAGTATATACATGTTAGGTATACTGAAACCAAAACGAATTATTTTGAACTCTTATATCTCTTATAACTCGAATATGTTGTGGAAGACGCACATTTCGATACTCACAAGGAAATCAAAACCTATGGGGTACTTCCCGTTGACCTAGAACTATGAAATTTGGCAAGAAGCATTGTATTATAGTACACATATAGGAAAAAATCCGAAAACTGGACATTTTTACTTTAGTCAAAAATAAAATATTAATTTAAAAAAATATTTAAAAACAAGCTTTTATTTAAATGCTCTAAAAGGAAGAAAATAAATTTTGAATGCAACCAAACCCACCATTTTATTAAATTATAAAATTTATATTGGGATAAATAAAAGCTTGCGTCAAGACCCTGATATCACGTAACACAAGAGTGCTTGTCAAGACTATTCAAACGAGTCCAAACTCGACGGTTTTATCTCGTTTAGCTTAGGAGTTCCTATGGCCACCTTCCGACGCCATCTTGACACCCTAGATATCACGTAACACAAGAGTGCTTGTCAAGACTATTCAAACGAGTCCAAACTTGACGGTTTTATCTTGTTTAGTTTAGAAGTTCCTATGGTCACCTTCCGACGCCATCTTGAGACCAGCTTCATGGTACCATATTATTGCATTGTCACCGAAGTTACGTAAGTAAACCAAATTTCAACCTAATCTAACGACAGGAAGTGGTTCTAATTTAACTCGCAAGATTTGTCCCATACTAACAGGCAAGTAGAATAAAAGCTAGTAAAAATAGTGTCTTTATGCAAGAAATTAAGGCCCAAATTTTAAAGTGAATTAACCGCATCATGTGGGGTATTATATGAAAGAGCTTCATTAGCATAATCTAAAACAGGTTTTTTAAATATTTTTACGATGTATATTTTTAATTAAATCCATATACGCAGATCCATAGTATCTTGCTGCAGAAAGAAAAATAAAGTTTCTAAGTTTTCGTAAAAAAAGTTACAGCCGAATATATCGTAAAAAACGCACATTTCGACACACAAGGGAATCAAAACCTATGGGGTACTTCCCGTTGACTTAGAATAATGAAATTTGGCAATAAGCATTATGTTAGAGTACACATATAGGAGAAAAACCTAAAACTGGACATTTAAAGACTTAAATATTTTACGGAACTTTTTTAATTTTTTTAATTATTCATGTTTTTTTATGCAAGATAGATCTACGATTCACCGACGTGGCCGAGGTTGGAGCTCGTTGATCTAGAAGATGTTTATTCACTCTAGCTTTGAAAATTCCAAGTTCTCAGGAAACAAAGATGGCGGCAAAGAATTCCATTCCTGTGCAGTACGCATCAAGAAAGTGGCCGATATCTCTGAGTGGCGGTAATACGCCGACTTTCTGCTAGTCCTGTAGGTTTACGACTAAGTAGCTTCTTGGCAACTAGTTTATCGTCACCAATTAATCTCACATCTTGTCGGTCCACCGACTCTAGAGCATCCAGCTGATACTTGGCTCATCCTTCAAAAAGGTGGCAGCAGTAGTCCATACACGATCGGATCTGTGCCTGATACAAGTGAAGCAGCTGTCCCGGTGAGAAGTATCGCCTGATCTTATTAATGATGCCAAGCTTTTTACTAGCCAGTTTTAGAATTAATTTGAAGGTAGTCCTTAAAGCGCAATGTTGATGTTAACGTGAGTTAAGATGGCCTGTCAATGGTACATACATTTCGGAAAGCAGGAGACAAAAGCAACTTACGCTTTTCGGCAGAGAAAAGGCAGGTTTGAGTCAAGTTGAATTTGACAAGATTTTCGTCTCCCCAGTCGGACACAGCTTCAGTTAGTCGGACGCCTAGATTTCTGCCTTTTTTGTTGGTGGACCAGAAGTGTACCTTTCCACGACTGTGCTGTCAACTGCATACCTAAAGATACCAGGTTTTAGCAGGTTATTAATATGCACCAGGAAGAGAGTAGCGGAGAGTACAGACCCTTGAGTTGAGGTATGCCAGCGTTGATTGCCATTTGATCGGACGAGAAACCATCAACAACCACTCGAATCGATTAAATTATCATATTGTTTTATATTTTTAATATTTTTTTAAAGTTTTGTGATGGGGATGTGTTGTGATGTCATAAAGTTTGCTTAGAACTTCTGACTAATGATAAAGGTACAAGCTCTTTGACCTTGTTTTTGATAATTCTCATGTGATTCTTGATTTCATATTTCTTTAAAAAGGTAGGCTTGAATTTAATTCATAAAATGGAAAATGTGTTGGATAAATTGTATCACGCTGTTTATCCATTGTGTGCGCAATAAAGAGGTTATCTGTCGATTTATCAACTTTACCTACATCCGTCCGACCCATTAGTACTAATTATTTTTTGTTTATACCTACAAAGGGGACTGAAGTAGAAGATTGTGGGAGAACGCATCACTAGATTAAAGTGGAGATGGGCAGGACACTTAGTGAGACGGGACGGCTAAAGGTGGATCAAGGATTTGTGTGCACACCCTGAACAGTCATACTTATCATCCAATGCTCCTTCTTGAGGTGGGTCGCCCTATACTTTTAATTATAATCAAGTGCAGCTGTGCGTCTAGACAAATGGTCTATAGATGCAGCTGTTACATTATCTCGTTACCTAAACGATTGTATTTAACTGCATTGAAACTTTTGTTATGTTTTTAGGGTTCCGTACCTCAATAGATAAAAATGGAACCCTTATAGGATCACTTTGTTGTCCGTCTGTCTGTCTGTCCGTCCGTCGGGTGTATTGAGTTGAAATTAAAACCATATACGCAGATCCATATTATCTTGCTGCAGAAAGAAAAATCATCAAATCTCTCAGTTCTCGTAAAAAAAAGTTACACCCGAATATGTCGTAAAAAACGAACATATCGATACTCACAGAGGAATCAAAACCTATGGGGTACTTCCCGTTGACCTAGAAGCTAGACCTCTGAAATTTGGCAAGAAGCATTGTGTTAGAGTACACATATAGGAAAAATTCCGAAAACCGGTCATTTTTAATTTAATCACAAAAAATAGTGTCTTTATGCAAGGGATTAGGGTTGACATTTTAAAGTGAATTAACCGCATCATGTGGGGTATCATATGAAAGAGCTTAATTAACATAACCTAAAACAGGTTTTTAAAATATTTTTACGATGTATATTTTTCGGTTTATGAAGGAACGTATAAAAAAATGTATGATTTCCCTCTTTTATCTACTAGTTTATACGGAACCCTCGGTGGGCGAGTCTGACTCGCACTTGTCCGGTTTTTTTTATATTGTATACATATTAGCACAAAACGTAATTATGATTATTTTATGAATTATACGTAGATAGGTTTTCCCCGGATCTGCGTGGCAAGCTTCAACTAAGGTAATCGCCCGAACCGTCTTCAGTCGTGCAATGTTGTTAGACGCGTGTCGTGACTTGTTAGCAGTGACAATGTCATCCTGAGTGTTTAAAAAATTTGCAAAACCTTGATATATAAGGCGAAGATATTAAAATGCCTTAAGGCTGCCTGGCCATTCACGCGGAGCGAGGCAGCGGGGCGGAGCGAGCGAGTATTGCGGAGCGGAATTTCAGACTGTGCGGAGCTAGGCCGAGTTCACGCGACGAGTCATTTTAGTGGAGAGCGGCGGGCGGTCAGTTTAGTTATACGCGAAATATTAATACGGAAAACAGACAATATGTTCTCGCTCCGCTGCCTCGCTCCGCGGTCTCGCTCCGCTGACCCGCACCGCTTCCGAAAATGTATGAATTTTTAAACTAGCTCTCAAATCCCTGTCCACTGGAGCTGAGCAGAGATTTTATGCAATCCTATTGGTTAATATTTCTCCGTTTCTTCGCTCCGAAGCCTCGCTCCGCTTCAGTGGACAGGCATCCGAAGGATGTGGTCTTATTCTTTTCTTTAGTGCTGAGAACTGAGATTTGACATAGTCTTACTTCATATTCAATGAGTAATAACCCTTTCTATAGATAAAATCTCATTGGTGATCGCCCCAAGGGGGCTAGACAAGTGGCATTCTAATTTCGTAACCGCCAGTAGAATAGTAAAGTAAATAATGTATGAGATTTACATTAGGCAAACGGAATGTCACGTGACGGCATGTCACAATTTCTTAGCATTTTGAAGCGTAATCGTTTGTTGAAATAAAAACAATTGCCACTAGTCTAAGCTTGCAAAAGTCGACCGTTTCTCATTGACATAAGGGCAACAACACGTGCGGTGGGAAATTCAAATTGCAATTCAATCGTTCCATTCAAAATCACAGTTTCTATGTCCTTGTAGTAGGCTCAGGTGACTGTTGTGTGTAGTCTGTCTAAAATTAGGTTTTCTTTATATCATTACATCAAAATCAGCCCTGTTTGCACAAACTGTTCCACTGCTGGGCGAGGGCCATCTTCTCATCGTGAGAAGGGTAAGGCCATAGTCTACCATGCTGGCCAAGTGCGGGTTGGCAGTTAACACATAACTAAACGACTTCTAAACGACAGGCGCGTGCCGCGGGATTCGAACCCAGGACCTGAGGATCGCAAGTCAGACGGTCTCCCGACTAAACATCAAACTAACTAAATTAACATTACGTGAGTCTAGAAACCGATTAAATTAGTAAGGATGGATTTACAGACGGACTCGTAGTGCTTGTAGTTTCACCCGCGTATTGATGAAAAACGGCGTTGATGATGATGATAATGATGATAAAATGTAGTCTACGTCCGACTCCAACTCAACTTCTCAAATATATTTGTACCAAATTTTGTATCAATCGGTTTAGTTGTGTAGGTAACAAACAGACAGAGTTACTTTCGCTTTTGTAATTTTTTATTTTAGATAAATCTACGATTGCCCACCAACTCGCCTGTTGTGCGACGGTGTAGCCGAGGATGGAGCTCGTCGATCTAGAAGATATCTATTCACTCTAGCCTTGCAAATTCCAAGATTGTAGTTCTCAGAACACAGAAATGGCGGCAAAGAATTCCATTCCTGTGCAGTACGCATCAAAAACGTGGACCGATATCGCTGAGTACGGATTTTTGGCTGGTGATGCACAGACTTTCTACCAGTCCTGTAGTGAAATGGGGAGTTAGGATTAAGATGTACTTACGTTATACGTGTGTCCAAATAACAATAGGTACTCTTCTTGACGGTGGACGGTTAAATATACCTATCATGTGTTACCCTAGACCATGACATTCAAGAAGAAAGAAATACAAATGACAATGATGCGCTGCACCTGTTCGTATAAACCAGTATTTAATTACACGGCAGTGAAATTACCACGAAATTACTTACCGATGATTTTATGAGACATTTATGTACCGACTATTTTTATCATACAGTAGGTACATATTTAGTAAATTCATATGTATGCATTCATTATAATTACTACTTTTATTTATTGTATGTTTTATTTGTGTAAGTTTATTTATAAACTCTATAATCATGTATGTACCTACGTATGTATCTGTGTATGTATTATTATTTAGTAAGTTTAATTAGTTTATTTTATAATTTTATTTGTTTTCTTTTCTTAAGACGCGGTCTAACCACGATTTCAAATTCGTTTTTCATCCGCTCACCCCTCAGTGGGAGGAGCGTAGCTACCAATCTGAGACCGCAGCTTATAAGTAGTATATGCAAATAAAACAGAAACTTCATTTGTTTTATTATTTTGGTCATTGTATACTTGATCAGATATTTGATCGATCCTACCAATATTATGAATTTGATTAAGCTGAAATTTAAAACTAATAACAATTTAAGCTAACTGGAGAAAATCGACCTGATAGTTGACATAAAACGGAATACCTACACTAAAAGACGTTTTGTGTAATTTGGATTGGTTTAGAATATGAGTATCAATGAAAATTATTTTTTATAATATCATATATTAATAAAAATTAAAAAAAAAAACAGCCACACATTTCACATTTTAGTTACATTTCGACACCAATCCAATTCTTTTTCTCGAACTATCAAGCATTACATTCTATAGTGAAATTGATTACTGTGACACTATTTTCTCTTAATTTGATTTAAAAATCTATAATTCTTCTTTCTTCCATCTACACTTTTGAAATTTTGCTCAGTTTCTGGTTCAACTACGCATGTTTCATCGTCCAAATTTCTGTAAAAGAAATAATACATTAGTAGAACCTGTAGATTACCATTAGCTACTTTTCATAATCATCACTTAAATATATATTTGAAAAAACCGGACAAGAGCGAGTCAGGCTCGCCCACCGAGGGTTCCGTACAAACTAAATAAAAGGGTGAAATCATATTTTTTTTATATTTTCCTTCATAAACCGAAAAATATACATCAGACAGACAGACGGACAGACAGACAAATCCCCGAAATCTTCACGCGTTCCCGAGATAAATCTCGGGAACGCGTAAAGGTATAGTGTTGAAATTAAAACCATATACGCAGATCCATAGTCTCTTGTTGCAGAAAGAAAAATAAAATTTCTGTTTTCGTAAAAAAAAGTTACAGCCGAATATGTTGTAAAAAACGCGAATTTCGACACTCACAAGGGAATCAAAACCTCTGGGGTACTTCCCGTTGAACTATGAAATTTGGCAAGAAGCATTATGCTAGAGTACACATATAGGAAAAATCTGAAAACTGGTCATTTTTAATTTAATCATAAAAAAATAGGGTCTTTAAGCAAGGAATGAGGGTCCAAATTTTAAAGTTCTTTAACCGTACCATGTGGGGTATCATATGAAAGAGCTTCTGCTGGCTAAAACAAGTTTATAAATATTTTTACGATGTTTACTTTTCGGTTTATGAAGGAAAATATAAAAAATATATGATTTTCCCCTTTTATCTACTAGTTTGTACGGAACACTCGGTGGGCGAGTCTGACTCGTACTTGTCCGGTTTTTTATGTTAGTTACCGCATAACTCCATCATTTATCAATCGGAACCTATAGGAATTTCATCAAAATCGGTTAAGTATCAATCAATCAATAACACTTTATCGACACCACGAAAGTAGTGCGCCATTTTGGGTTTAAAATGGCGCATTATGAAGTCGGTTTTTCACTATTAAACTATAATTATTTATTAATGTTAATTTACTATGTAAATTACTCTGAGTGATTTTAACGTGATAACGTCTTATAAATCGATGAACGCCGGCTGAAGGCACGAAAAAGCATGACTCATTGTCACGTTCCGCCTAAGCCGAGCGTGCAAGCGAGAGCGCGGAACAAGCAATAGAGAGGCACGATCGGCTTGTGACGCATCTATCATGACGTTATCACGTAAAATTATCGTCCGTAAACCGACTTTACAGACAACCATTATTTTTTTAGATTTAATTTGAGTGTCTTTTAATTGTGATAATCTGTTTGTTTTAGGTAAGGGATCGTTGACCGCAAAATAACTTCACGTAATAAATATAATGTGAGTAGCTTTTACATTAATTAACCGACTTTCAAAAACAAGGAGGTTCTCAATTCGACTGTATGTATTTTAGTATTTTCAGCGGTTACTTCGCCAATTATGAATAGTTTTTGATGACTCTTTTGTTTGGTAGGTAATACCATAGAGGTGGTCTCATATACATTTTATCCAAATCGGTTCAGTACTTTGGTTTTTATAACAAAATGACTGAAGTAATATCATCCAAGTAAACGAGGTGCTCAGTTTGAAGTTGTTTTTTTTTTCAGGTTTTGAAACTATAATTATTTGTTCAAAAGTTGATCTTTCGAGCACAATTTCATAAAACATGTTAATTGTGCTAAATATCCTGTAATTATATTTGAGCACCTTCCCCCATTGTTATTAAAATATATGACAAGAAACAGCAAAGAACTAATTTTTTTTTTATTGTTTATTAAGATCAACAAACAGTGCACAACAAAGTTTAGGGTTAATACAGTAATCGTTAATCGTTAAGAAATATAGTTCGATGATGTACCAGCAACGTTGACCATGGATTAATTATTTATCAAATATACTTCAACAGAGTGTGAAACATCTAATAAATTACTGACCAATGCTATAATGTTTTGAGTCTCAGTCTTATAGACTGAAACTCAAATCACTAACATAGCTAATTTTACATAAATAAATTGAATAACAAAGTAAGCGAGTGATGAAAGAAAACTAATTGTTATGGTACTAGAAGGACAATGGGCAATGAATGAAGCAAAACATTTAGGAACTAAAGATAAGCATCATACAAAAGAAACATTACATGAGATATTAAAAGAAATGCTTACTGTCATCACTACCCAGGACCTCCAATACAGATCTCCGGAAATTACAAATGCGTACATGAAATATATCTATAGTATTAAAATAATCATTATAAGATTTTGTCATACGATACAAGGGGGAACGCTGACCCGAATTGGTGCGGCAAGCCGCAGTATAAAAAGTTTTAGGAACAGTTCTTGAGTTGACTCTTATTGGAACCTTATAACTGAGCATGCCCACCAACTCGGAGCAGTCATATCGATTGTGACAGATGTCATACAAGAGCATAACATCAAGTTGTAGCCTCCTGGATTTTAAGTCTAGTAGGTCATATTTCTTGAGCAAATCTTCATAAGACATAAAACTACGATTACATTTATAATTCATACAACGAAGGAATTTTTTTGGACCCTTTCAATGTCTTTGTCGTAACATTTATAGTATGGGTTCCAAACCGATGCTGCATACTCAAGCTGTGATCGGACAAGTGACTTAAATAATAATTTGTATGTAATTTCGTTTTTAAACATATTAGCAGATCTAATGACAAAATTATACATTTTGAAACCACGTGCAATAATATTCTGTACATGTATGTCAAGGGTTAGTTTACTGTCTAGCGTCACACCAAGGTCTTTTATAACCGTAACTTTATCAAGATTCGAGTTACAAAGGGAATATGTAGTTACTTATATTTCTTTTACGTGTAAAAACGATTGACTTACATTTATTGATACTTAGGGCCAGCTTATTATCAATACAAAATGATGAGAACCGATCTAGATCCAATTGAAAGTTTAAGTGGTCTTGGTAGTCATTAATGGCATGATAAATTTTTAAATCATCGGCGTACATCAAAAATTTGCTAAATTTAAAACATTTATTCATATTCATATTCATATCATTTATTGCGTCATATGTAGGTACATGCAGGTCTTATAATAACACATGTTTATTTAGGGAATACATATGGCCCTATAGGGGCATGGCAACACTTGAGTCGGAACGTTCTATTTTAATTTTAATTTCGTCAAAGTTATCCTTAAAAAATTCGTCAAGATTATAATAACTGTTAGCTTCTAGGAGATCTTTCAAATTCAAAATAAAGCTTTCATCTGTGTCTATATCTTTTAAGCAATTCGGTAGCTTGTTATATATTTTTACTGCCATAGAATTAGGGCTAGAACTATGCATTGCTAGATTTGACCTTGGTATTACTAATTTATGTTTATGTTGGGGTCTAATTTTACGCGGTCCGTCTGCTACTTGTTTAAATAAATCTGGATATTTCCTAACGAATTTACATAATTCCAATATATATATAGATGTCACTGTTAAAATTTTGAATTTAATGAAGTATGGCTTATGAAAGTGAGGTATTGTGTTGTCAGGTGATTTTATGTTGCCAAGGATACGTATACATTTTTTCTGGGCAATAAAGAGTTGATCTGCATCCACAGAGTTGCCCCACAGTAATATGCCGTACCGCAGCCACGACGAGGCGTAGGCATGGTAAGCAGATATAGCTGTGTTTAGGTCCGTGGCGCGTCTCAACTCCTTTAGACCGTAAGAGAAGCTAGATAACTTAGCCTTGATTTTTTTGATATGCATTTTCCAATTTAAATGTGTATCCAATTCTAAGCCGAGTAGAGTAGCCGAGTCAACGCATTGTAAATTAATATTATTATAGTAAAAATTAATGTCAAGAGGGGGTTTTTGATGAGGTCTAAATTGCAATATTTTAGTCTTTTTAAAATTTAAGTCAAGATTATGATCAGTCATCCAGTCGATTATATTATTAAAAATGTCAGTTAAATTATTATTCAGATTAAGATTATTTTTACAAGATGTCAAGATTGATATGTCATCCGCGAAAAGAACGCAAGAGTCGTTAATTATTTTAGGGAGGTCATTTATATAAAATAGAAATAGAATACACCCGACAACGCTTCCTCGGGGGATTGAATTGTTAATTTTAATAGGGGTCGATCTAACTATTTCTATTGTTTTGGCGTCATAGTTAAAGTTTTCTATTTCTACATACTGTAATCGGTTGCTTAGATATGATTTGAACCAATCATAAGTAATTCCTCGTATTCCCATGTCAAGTAATTTGTTTAATAATATGTCGTATTGAACTTTGTCATATGCTTTAGTCATATCAAGTAAAATACCAATTGCGTATTTTCTACTATCAATTATGTCTAAAATTTCCTGTATTTCCTTAAATTTCGCAAAAAGAGTTCAGGCGTCTTTGCATTATCTTTTCAAATATTTTTGAAGACGTTGGCAAAAGCGCGATGGGTCTATAGTTATTAGGATCGAGCTTAGATGACTTTTTATGAATAGGTTTAATTAATGATGTTTTCAAATAGTCGGGGAAATTCCCTTCATTGAAAGATTGATTTATTAGCAGGTAATAGGGTAGGGTCAATTCCTCTGCGCAGTGTTTTATTAATATTGGTGGAAGTTCATCTACGCCGTAACTATATTTACTTTTAAGTCGTTTAATTGATAGATAAATTTCTCTTGGTTCTGCGGGACTGAGGAATATAGTATTATCATTACGTCGGAGTGGCGGACGGCCGCGCGCCGGCGGCGCACCACTGCCACCGCCACCGCGCATGCCGACTGACGCAAAGTGATCGTTTAATGTATTAGCCACCTTTATTGACTCGGAGATTATATCACCGTTAATATTTAGCTTAAGATTATTTTTAGTTTTTTTAAAGTACCTATTTGTCCGCTCCTTTATTATTTTCCACATGGATTTGGTTTTATTGTCTGAAGTATTCATTTCACGTATATATTGATTTCTTTTTGATTTATTGATAGTTTTTTTAATAGCCTTATATATGATTTATAGTACTTTATTAGAGTAGGGTGTTTATAATAAGTGACGATAGGTTTTAAAAGACGCTTATTTTGGCATGATGTTTTGATACCTCGAGTCAACCATGAATGCTTTTTGTTAGGTTCTAATTGTATTATTTTTTTAGGAATACATCGATTTAGAATATCAATCAATTTGTCGTTAAATATTGAGTAGTTATCGTTTACGGTTTTATTAGAGTCCATTACTAATATGTCATTCCAATTTAATTTTTTTAATTCGTTTTTAAATTTGTCCATGTTTTGTTTATTGAATATTCGTTTTTTGGTTTTCCATTTTATCAGCTTATTATTTCTGCCCAAAATATCTTTTATATTAATTGTAGTTCCTAAATGATCTGAGAAACCAAGATTTTGAACTGAGACATTTATTTTCTTTTTATTAAAGTTAGCAAAAACAAGGTCTAAACAAGTAGCTGATTTCGTGATTCGTGTGGGTTCATTTACAAATTGGTTAAAATTATGTTCTAGCATTAATTCAAGTAAAATTGTCGATTGTGCAGAATTGTCAAGAATGTCTAGATTAAAATCCCCGCCTATTATTATATCTTGCGATTTAAATTTATTTGTTAGCAAATCTAGTAGACAATGTAATTGCTACTTAAGTATATCGTTAACATATAAAATAAAAAGCAGAGGCCCTAATATTGATCCTTGGGGTACGCCAGAGCTAATATGAACTATATCTGATTCGTACCCATTAATTACTACCCTTTGACATCGATTAGTGATGTAAGATTTAAACCATCGCCACAAGTTACCACGAATACCGTTGAAAGCTATCTTTTCTGATAGGATTTTGTGATCCACCCTGTCGAAGGTTTTTTGAAAGTCCGTGTACACAGCATCAGTTTGTTTGTTGTTTTCTATATTATCAAATATTTCAGTGGTGTATATTAACAAGTTGGTGATTGTTGATCGTCGTTGAACAAAACCATGCTAGTTGGGTATAATAAGTGGAGTAGACAGTATTGTGTAAATAAGTATCAAAAATATCCGAAAATGAGGTCAGTGACTAGTTAAATTTTTTAACTTGATCAAAAACGGTTGAACCGATTTAAATGAAACATAGCTAAGAACATTCTCAATTAAATCTTCTATCATACAAGGAAACTAGATCAAAATCGGTCCCTCAATTTGAGAGCTACGAAGCGACAGATAGACACACAGACACAATTTGATGTGTATATCTGACACATGTCAAACTTACAACACCTCTCTTTTTTTGGTCAGGGAGCTGGATCTTTTTTTGATTAATCTTATATAAATTCACGCTTATTTTTTGAGTGATTTTACAATAGTTATTCAATAAATATTAAGCACACAACCTTGATGCGTCATTGTATACTGTTCTCTTAATAAACTTTCCAGTCATGTAGAAATCTTCCAGTTCCTGTAGAGTTTTCCCTTTCGTTTCCGGGACATATCTCCAAACATACAAAGCGCATACAATCGCATTTACTGAAAATATCGTAAACGTTCCCCACATGCCTATATACTCTATCATATACGGTGATATCTTCAGAGTCAAAGCGTATAATCCACAGTTTATGATGATATACAAAGCACCACCGATGCTTCTATGTTTTACCGGCATCAACTCTGCTCCTATAAAAAACACTAATCCATTCAAACCTAAGCCATTGAATATCATAAAACTTATTAAACAGTACATGCATAGTAAAGAATCCTTTGCCAAGATTTCAATGCTTTGAAGATAAGTGACGATAGAAGCGCAGATCAAGCTCACAATCACCCCTGAAGTACTCGATAACAGGACTGTCTTGTTATTAAAATATCTAGTTGTAATGTTTGTAACGATGCATCCAAAAAATACAATCGTGTACAGAACAATTCCGGCGTAAAAGACAGCGTCTTGATTTTGCGACGATTTTTCTACCAATTCCAAAAAATACACTAATATTACGTCTCCGCCGCTTCCATATAGCATGTTCATTAAAATGAAAATATGTATGCTCGGCATGTAAAAGTCTCTGCTCGTTATCTTTTTCCATAATCCTTGTATTGTTGGTCTCGTTTTTATATCCGACAAGTTTTCCTTCTGAGCTGCAATTAGTTGTTCCAGTTCCATTTTTGATTCTGCGTCTCCTCCCCTCAACCAGGTGAAAGCTCGTTCACATTTATCGAACTCTCCTTTGCACGCTAGCCAGGAAGGTGATTCGGGCCAAATGAACGCAACCACTACGGCCAGAACAGAAGGGACGAACATGATGAGACTTATAGTTTTGGTGTGGATGAACCTTCCTAAGATCCCGACAATCACCATTCCGGCAGCCATTACGATGGCAAACAGTTGCATGGCGATGAGTCTGATTTTCGGGGCCAGCATTTCAGTCATGCTCATACAACTGACTGCCATTAGACTGTTCGTTCCTAGACCTTGAAAAGCTTCGCTCGCTAGGAACAGGGCCGTACTGTTCGCGGCAAATGCTAGACCCCAGCCGATGATTAGGAAGCTGCAGGTAACCATGTGGGTGAGCTTCCGTCCCCTCCACTGCATAAATATTGGTAGGAATATTACTGGTATACCGGCTAGTCCATAGATTGAACCTGAAATCGGGAAATGAATTTCGTTAGAACGCATAAATATTTAACCAAGAACTTGTGCTGATGTCACAAATATTAAATAGTATAATTATGTTATTGTTAAGTGATAACTTTTTTAATGAGACTGGTGAAGTAGGAGGGAAACAAGTTCTATGACACCTCAATATCAATCTGAACTTATAAATTTAAGCTGTATCCCGAAGTTTTACTTATAATAGAATTTTTTTTTGGCAGTGAATGCACTCCGCAAGGAAACAACCTTCGACATTTACCAGGAATGGTGGACCAAGGTTTACTCCGTAATCGGTCAAGAGGTTGTCCAGATAAAAGATTGCCGAGTCCTGGTTAAAGAGAGGGGGATGAGGCCTTTTGTCGGCCGATTTTGATAATATTTGACAAAAACATTCGATACTTAGTTCTGAACAAAAATTACGAGTATGAGCAGTAGAGCTCGGGAGCACAGACTTTTGCAACATGTTTGTATTACACAAGTTATCGAAGCGACCTACCGATCCATGAGGATGTGCTTATGTCCAAATGTATCATGCTGTCGTTGGCTTTCAGCTGTTGCAGCAGTTGTGTCGGGTAAACCACTGAACCTCCCACCGCCAGCGCTGCCAGTTGTGATGACAGTGCCACCAGCGCCTACCCAAAAAGTTAGGTCTATAATTAAGTGAAGGATTCCTTAATCACGCAACACCTACTGGAGCTCAATTTTAGGCTTCCGTACAAGGGTGCGGGAACTTATTCGTGAGACTACGGGTGTATGTCTGTCTGTACTACACCTAAATGTCAGTATCTTTTGAAAGGTAAAGATAAAAGTCTCAAAATTATAGTATTTAGTTTAATGTTATCAACAAATACTAAAAAGTGGTCAATTGCGAGACAAGCTTGCATAAATAATTTTGAAAAAATGGAAATTTATTGTACGTAAACTGCGAGATAAAACTTTCTTGTTGATTACACAAAAAAGAATCCAAGTATGACAAGTTAACGTTTCGTTGACAGTTGGTGTCATGTGACATAAACTAGAATAAACGATAGTGCTAAAAAAATTTGGACAAAGAAATAGGTCTGTAACGCTTACTTATTTGAACTTGATATTGTATGTGAACGCCTAGCATATCCGGCTATTCCTACTGTAGAAAATATGTGAAGTTAAAAGTTACAAATATTCTTAGATATAAAACATATTTTATTGAGTAATTATCCTGGTGTCAGTGTTCATGTTGTTCATGTACTGTGTCTTGCATAGGATAGGAGTACTGAAGCCTCGGTGTGCGAGTGAAATGCGTACTTTGTCGGATTTATTGAATCGCTTGTAAGTTGACGCATACGGAGATGACTTTATTTCGAACGATATTCAAGAAATTGTTCTCTCGCAATTATTCAGATCACTTGAATTAATATGTGGAATCCTAGCGTGCTATTCCAAAATTGATCTTCTTATCTGTTTCTGGCTTTTCAGATGAATAGTTTTATTATTAACATCGTCAATCAACTCCCTGCTTTATCCCGCTAGGTCGAATTGACACAAGATATATATATTTTTTTATGTATGAACACGAATTTCTCGCTCATTCTTGAACCAATTTTTGTGTTTCGTGAATTAACGAAATAACGTACATCGAAGTCGGTTGTTTCAGTTTTTTAAATTATAAAATTATTTTCATTTCACTTTAGAGAGAATTAATTAAGTTATATTCAGATTATAACATAGACACTGAATTATATTTTTTTGTTGTTTGCTGTAACTGGTACGTCTTTTTAACGCTAACACAAGGTCAATGTAGTTGTACGTACCTATCTATGCCATTTGCGCAATTCAAATTGTAAATATGTGTTTAAATTATTTCTCTATATTTTTTTTATATAAAAGATAGATAGATAGATAACACGTTATTAAAAACCACATGATAACAAAAAACAAAGATTACATTAAGTACTTAGGGCTAGGGTTTTAATTGGCGGCCTTATCGCTTAGAGCTATCTCTTCCAGGCAACCATGCAAGGACAGGAATTGTATGTTAAAAAACAGTGGCCTATAAAGAAAAAAGATCTACTAAATAAGAATTATTAGTAAACATATTTTACAAATTAATATACTTACACACATAATATAATATAACTGTGGAACTTTACGGTTTGTTGATAGTGCACGATACCCATTAAATCATACATTTTTCCAATTATATTATGTAATGCGAAAATTTGTAAGTAATATACATAATGTACTCAAGTTTGTTTATATTTCGTTTTAAATACGAAAAAATATTGTGAAAATTAGATAATTTGGATTACATTACATTTTACACAAGAATAGTTATTATTTTCACTTACTTGTCTCAAAACCGGGATCATGTCTGAAGTTATGTATACTGTATTTGAATATACAAAAAAAAACCTAACTTGAAACACTTGAGTTTGAACAAACGACACGAGGTAAGACGTAAAACTTTATTATGATAGCGTTTACTTGTACTTTTAATAACGATTCAATTATAATTCATTTTGGACAAAGACACATTAAGTAGATAAAAAAATCATTACAAAGATAAACTTATCGAAATGGTCTTGAAACGCTTTGTGCACATCTGAGACTTAACCCGTGTTGGTACAGAGTGGAGTTGAACACTCGAGCGCTTTGTCTAAATATTATAGTCCAGTCAAAATAGACATTCAAGTTACCAAAAATTCGCATAGAGCTGAAATTTGGTATAGACGTTAAATAAACCATTATTTCATGTAAATGTCAAAAATCCCCTTCGATACAAAGGTATACACTATACATACAGTTCTGATTTGCTTTTTCGCAGGTACATGACATATTGTGACTGACAGTTAAACATTTACATGGAGTTATTAAAGAAATGGGACATTTCTTTGTCATTTTTTTTGGATAATGATTATTTTCTCGTAGTTCATAGCAAAGTTGAAGTAAATCAATGTGTTCAAATATCGGCTCAGAAGGTTTAAGCGCAATACAAATCGCCATTCGTTCGCAAATGGTCAATTTCAGGTCAAGTCTTCTTACTCTCAAAACGTTACGTTTGCAATACGTCATAATCTCAAAAGGTCATATTCGCAATATATCATATTTTCAAATCGTCACATACGTTATATGACACACTGATATGTCTTAATAGTGAAAGGAAGTTTCCGGCAGCCTAGTCGGGAAACCGTCTGACTTGCGATCCGCAGGTCCTGGGTTCGAATCCCACGGCACGCACCTCTGTCTTTTCGAAGTTATGTGCATATTGTTGATTGCCGCCAACTTCAATCGGTGAAGGAAAACATCGTGAGGAAACCTACATGTCTGAGAGTTCTCAACGATCTTGAAGATGTGTGAAGTCTGCCAACCCGCACTTGGCCAGCATGGCAGACTATGGCTTAACCTTAACCCTTCTCGCAATGAGAAGATGGCCCGTTCCCAGCAGTGGGACAGTTTGTAACAGGGCTGATAAAAAAAAAAATAGTGAAAGGAAACTATGCCGTATCCAAACAAATTATGATAAGTGTTATGGGGTGGGAGGCAAGACAACAAAATATTAAATGACAGTTATTGATTGAAATGATATTATACTCATAATTTTATAATGCTTTATTTTAAACTATACTTACTTAATATAATATTAACAATACTTATACTTAATACTTATAATGCTTGGCGTATTACGCAATTCAAATAATGCGCCTAAATATTTTACTTATTTACATATCGGAAGATTAGTAATCGAGTAGATTTTGTGTGCTCTTTGTTTCAACTACGTCCTAATTTACCATTATTTTTTTTTCATTATAGATCTACGATTGACCACCAACTCTCCTGATGTTAAGCGACGGTGTGGGCGAGGATGGAGCTCGTCGATCTAGAAGATATCTATTCACTCTAGCCTTGAATGATTTGTTGTGATTAGACTTATGAAACTTATTATTGTAGGTATGTAAAATGTGGATTTTTTCACTCCACGACACTCCCACCCGCACCCAATGCTCCCCGTCCAGCTGATGACCCGTGCCAGCATCGTATCTGCCCTGCCTCTATTTCACTCGTACCTTGATTTCTCCGTACTCCTGTGCTGTTTTATTCTAACTCCCCGACCCAATGTGTTAGTTTTGAGTCAGTGATCAAAAGTAGATTTATTGATAAAAATATACAGAAAACCTGCAAAACTTACCTATTGATATACTACGGTCTCTTAAAAATATTTATATTTATATATAATAATATTTATAAATATAAAAAATATATAATATAAAAAATAATAAATAATATTTATAATGTTAACATGAAATTGGCATAGTTAAATTATCTCGAATAGACGCTTCTTCGTCACGTCGCTGTAAAAAACTTCCGAACATATAGTAGTCTTCGATCTCCTGCAAACTCCTCCCATTCGTTTCCGGTACATATTTCGATATAAACCACAGACAGAATGAAATATTCAATACGTAAATTAGAAATGTACACCATAAACCCAAATATTGTGTGATATAAGGCGACAGTTTCAGTGCTGAAGCATACAATACACAGTTAAATATGATCAACAGCGCGCCTCCTACGCTCCTATGTTTCACAGGCATCAACTCTACTGCTATGATGAATACTATACTATGGAAACCAATACTGGAACATGTCGTGTAAGCTATCAAAGAATACATCAGTAAAAATGATTTCTGTGACAAAACGCCTGCTGTTTGTAAACCAGATATTACACTAGAGATCACTAAACAAACAATAGCTGCGCAGGCGCCCCAAGAGAGAACGGTTTTGTTTTTAAATCTCCTTATAACTATGTTAGTTATGCAAAATCCTATGAGTACTACAGAATACATAATAATACTAGCATAAAACACGGCGTCGTCGCTGTTCGTAGATTGTTTTACTATGTCAATAAAATAAACGTATATGGCATCAATTCCACCCCAGTGCATTATAAGGAGCACGATAAAAATGTGCCAACTTGGCACGTAAAAATCTTTTCTTGTAATTTTTCCCCAGAAGGCTTTTAGAGTGAATCGTTCACGTGTTGTGCACCTTAAATTCTCTTTTTGTGCCGTGATTAAGTCTAGCAGCTCTTTTTTAGACAGTTCATCCATTCCTCTTAGCTTAACGAAAGCTTGTTCACATTTGTCAAATTCTCCAGTACAAGCGAGCCAGTAAGGTGATTCGAGCCACATCAGAGCTAATGCAGTAGCCGTTACAATGGGTACCAACATAATAATACTTACTGTCCTATAGTGAAGATATCGGCCTAGAATTCCGCATATTGCCATTCCCACACCTTGCGCTATTCCAAATCCTTGCATTGAAACATGTCGATACCTGGGTGCCAACATCTCTGTCATGGCTATATAACAAACTGGATATAAACTATTTGTTCCCAATCCATGAAATGATTCACTTAGAAGTATTTCTACAGCAGTGGTCGCTCTGTAAGCTAAGATCCATCCTATCATAATGCACACACAGGCTGTAATATGTCCCCATTTCCTTCCAATTTTCTGCGCTATTATAGGCATAAGAATTGATGGTATGCCCGCTAATCCGTATATGGACCCTGAAAAAAAAAACAATTTAATTAAATATAACATAAAAGAGACTGCAAGATGTAACCTACTCGCTCATAAAAATAAAAAAGACGTGTGGCACTCGGAGACTGCCGCGGTAAAGCTATTGCATAATAGCTTTAAGGCCGTCACAGACACAGTTATAATATATATTAATATACCGTACTATAATATATATTATAGCAAGCTACCACACACGGAGATGATGCTATAATATATATTTTGCCTTCATTTCATTGATGGTCGGCCTAGCGTTTGCACGTGTTTTGTAATAAAGGGTGATTTTAAAACACAGTAATTATGAATTCAACAAGTGCATTGTTATTGGAATTGACAGTTCTTCAGACGACGATTCTGATGTTGCTTTAGAGATGTTAGTTGCCCTGTCAGGCATAAAATTAGTCGCAATCTAAGTCACGTATACAGTCAATTTATAAGTCGAATCCTGCTTCAGTAAAGTGGTGGCGACTTTACTAGAAGCTTCTATGAAGTTTTGTCGACAACATAAAAATCGTAAAATGACCACGTTTCACTACTACATTTCACTTGCCCACACTCATGTACTTGATCAAACACTTAATGAATTAAACTGAGGGTAGTTACAAATGTTTTTTTAAGTTTATGGAAATAAATATATCTGTATTTGAATAAAACACCACCATTTTTATAACATTAATATTCAAAATAACACAAGTTTAGGAAAAAAAACAAAGCAACAACATGTTTCGATGACGTTCCTGCCAAAACTCTCTTGAAACATGCTGTATATTCAAAATATGTCTTGCTATACGATAATTTATATTAATATGCGATAATATAAAAATATGCAATAATATAAATTACGGTATAGTTTGGTTACGTCATAGAAATATATATTATAGCTGCGTGTGCGGTCACTCGAAAATTTGTATAGAAAATATATGGTAATATGTTTAGCTATAAAATATATTAATATAAATTATAGCTATGTCTGTGACGGCCTTTACGCGCGGTGTGTTAGGTTATTTTCGTTACGGAATTTCTGGATTCGGTCTCCACGCTCAAGGCCCGCGATAGAAGCTATGCAATAGCTTAAAACTAACAATGACTCACAGGTCAATATGAAAAAGATTTCTGGAGTGGATGAAAGTAACGATTCATACCTATCCAAGATTTGGTGTGCACATCCAACTGTAGTGAGGTGTCATTTGCACGAAACCGTTCTATCAGTAGAGTGGGGTACGTGACAGCTCCTCCCACGGAGACCGCCGCTAACTGGGACGATACTACTATCGTGATCTGTAACATAAATGTAATAAATCTGTAGCCACTCGGGTGTAAGACGAATATTTGTCTAATGCTCTTGCCAAGAAAGCACGAAACTGGAGTTAAGAGCTCCAGAATTAACTCTTGTTTCGAGAGATAGGCACGCTCCTCTGAAAATCCAATCGTGTCGTCGAGGTAAGAAGATATTTACTTTATATAAGGTCTTATTAGAAATTGATCTTATGACATATATGTACATATCTATGCATTGACTTTTGAGTTATGAATCAAGTTAATCGATGATGATAAACACGTTCCCAAAAAGCGACGTAGTCTCGGGAATCGCAGTAAAATAACATGTCTGGGTATTTTCTTTAAGATTCATTTCGGCAAGATAGCACAAGAGTTTCGCGACCTTATTTCATCTTCTCCATTTCACTAAAGGACAAGCAAATAGTCGGCATCCTATCGCCCGTTTCGAAATTTCTACACAAGGTGTTTGGTCCACATTCTTGCTGTTGACAGAAGTAACACTTTATGCCGCCTGCCCTGTTTTCTTAGAGTACCTAGTTCAAATCATCTTCTTTTCTTTTTTGGCAAACTAATTGTAAACATATTAATCTACATAAAAAAAAAAAAAACCGACTGCAGAAAAGTGGTTTTAGCAGTCTTAACTTACGATTTCGTTACGCTTGATACGCTATTGAGTGTACGTTTTTTTTGTGAGAAAGTATGCATAAAATCACTATAATAGATTATAAATGCGCATTCTTGTTAATTATATATAGTCAATAGTAGAACTAATATTAGATCTATTCCTTATTAATTATATATACTTAGTCTGGCCATAAATACATGTTACAGTTAAAAATAAGAAAGATATTACATTTCAATTTGGAATCTGTCATTTTTATGCGATTGTTCATTGAGTTTTGTAATTTTGGCGCCAATACATTGTACAATATTTTGCGATATTAAAATGGAGTGGGGTGATAAAGAGAACCGAATCGCTGTGATTTCATTACACAAAGTTGGTATGGAGCCAAATGCAATTTTTAAAACTCTCCATACGCTTGGTATTAGTCAAATGTTTGTGTACCGGGCTATTAATAGGTACAATGAGACCTCCTCTGTTTGTGACAGAAAAAGATCTGGCCGTCCACGTAGTGTTCGTATGAAAAAGGTGGTCAAAGCAGTAAGGGAAAGAATTCGAAGAAATCCTGTCCGAAAGCAAAAGATTTTATCTCGGGAGATGAAGATAGCACCCAGAACCATGTCGCGTATTTTAAAAGATGACTTAGGACTTGCAGCCTATAAGAGACGCACTGGTAATTTTTTAACTGATAATTTAAAAAAGAATAGGGTGGTAAAATCGAAACAACTACTGAAGCGGTACGCAAAGGGAGGACACAGAAAAATTTTGTTTACGGATGAGAAAATCTTTACAATTGAGCAACATTTTAACAAACAAAATGACCGTATTTATGCTCAAAGCTCTAAGGAAGCTTCCCAATTAGTCGACAGAGTGCAACGTGGGCATTATCCGACTTCAGTGATGGTTTGGTGGGGTGTTAGCTATGAAGGAGTGACTGAGCCATATTTTTGTGAAAAAGGTATCAAAACATCGGCACAAGTGTATCAAAATACCATTCTTGAGAAGGTAGTTAAGCCCCTTAACAACACCATGTTCAATAACCAAGTATGGTCCTTCCAACAAGACTCGGCGCCAGGTCATAAAGCTCGGTCCACGCAGTCTTGGTTGGAAGTGAACGTTTCGGACTTCATCAGAGCTGAAGACTGGCCGTCGTCTAGTCCTGATCTTAATCCGCTGGATTATGATTTATGGTCAGTTTTAGAGAGTATGGCTTGCTCTAAACGCCATGATAATTTGGAGTCCCTAAAACAATCCATACGATTGGCAGTGAAGAATTTTCCCATGGAAAGAGTGCGTGCTTCTATTGATAACTGACCTCAACGTTTAAAGGACTGTATTGAAGCCAATGGAGACCACTTCGAATAAGCTTTTATATTTTAAATTGTTTTATATTTATGTATTAAACTAACACACTGTAAAAGTAATAAATAATATTTGCAATAAAAAAATATTTTTTTTCTTCGTGACAATATTTATGGCAAGACTAGGTATAAAACTGAAACAACTGATTCCAAAATGCGCAATTTAGTTTTAAAATCCGCCGCCGCCATCTCTGTTTCCTGAGACCTACAATCTTGGAATTTTCAAGGCTAGAGTGAATAGATATCTTCTAGATCGACGAGCTCCATCCTCGGCCACACCGTCGCTTAACATCAGGCGAGTTGGTGGTCAATCGTAGATCTATCTTCTATAAAAAATAAAAAAAAAAAACATTTTCTAAACAGATATTGATGAAATTTCGATAGGAATTAGGACCGTTCTAAAAGTATATACTTTCATACAAAGAAATATAATAACTTTCGAATCTGTTCATAAATGACGCAGTTATGCAGTAACTAACAATCATTAAACAATGCAGCCGAATTGTTAACCTCCTTCTTTTCAACCGACTTCAAAAAAGGAGGAGGTTCTCACTTTTTTAAACTATCACGGTCATTCATTAAAACACTGTTATTATTAACGGGATATTTACCGGGGTAAATATCCCGTTAATAATAACAGTATTTTAGGAGGTTCTCAATTCGACTGTATTTTTTTTATGTTCGTTATCTCATAACTTTCGACTGGATGAACCGATTTTATTATTTTTTTATTTGAAAGCTGGTACTTGCCGTGTGGTCCCATTTCGATTTGGTCCAGTTCTGATATTGGCATCCATGAGAAGTCGGTTGCTTCAGTTTTTCAAACTATAATTATTGAAGTTTCTGATGTTTATGAGAGATAATAACAATAATAAATGAATATTTTGTGGACATTTCACACAACACCATCATCATTATGAGAAACGTACCGAGTTATTTCTAAATATTCAACTTCTAAATGAAAGTATTAGAACGTAATGAATGCGACCCATTTTAAATACAATTTGCAAACATACCTGTCTCAAAATTGGGGGTATTGTCATCTTCAGTGACAATTTCTATAATGTTCTTATTGTTTTGGATAACTTCTCCAGGAGTCTAGCGGGGTCGAGTGGCAGTTGTGATTCAATACCTAGAAATATAAAACAATAAAAATATAAGACGAGTAGATATAATTAAAATATGGTATGAAGAGATACGTAGACGTACAAAAGTCACCTATATAGCACAGCGGATTAGTAAGTTGAAGTGGCAGTGGGCAGGGCACATAGCACGTAGAACTGATGGCCGATGGGGCCGAAAGGTTCTCGAGTGGAGACCACGTACCGGCAAGCGCAGCGTAGGGAGACCAGCCACGAGATGGACAGATGACCTCATACAAGTGGCGGGAAGACGCTGGATGCAAGCCGCTTCCAATCGGTCTTTTTGGAAATCCATGGGGGAGGCCTATGTCCAGCAGTGGACTTCTTATGGCTGAGATGATGATGGTATGATCGGCATTGCACACTGTTGCTTGATGGTTGAATCTAGCTAACGTTTGATACTTCCTTACTTCAATTAGTATAGGTATAGGTTTATTGTTTTCCGCTACACAGACGCCGGGCTCCGTGAACTTTGTCAATTTTTTACATTATTGTTTCAAATTATTACGCTTACAATTTTATCGTTTTCAATTATTTGCAAAAATTATAGATACTAAATAAAACCGGCCAAGTGCGAGTCGGACTCGCGCACGAAGGGTTCCGTACCATTATCTATAAAAACTTTTAAAAAATCATGTCTGTTGTATGGGAGGCCCCCTTAAATATAAATTTTATTTTAATTTCATTATTTATTTTTAAAGTGAATAATATAACTCAATATTCTGTGAATATTTAAAGCATCTACCTGTTGCCGTTATCAATATCGAGTAAAAACGAGCAAAAAAATCATGTTTGTTGTATGGGAGCCCCCCCTTAAATATTAATTGTATTTGTTTTTTTTTATTTAATTTTAAATTAAATGATATAATTCAATATTTAGTGAATATTTCAAGCAAAAATAAACACATTTCCCTATTGTAGTGAGGGTATACCTATAATATGCATAATATTCTTTTCATTGCTCATAAAAAAGCTAGTCACTAATTGTATACAAGTAGCAAGGTAGTAGCAGTAGTAAGCAAGGTAGTAAAGTAGCAGGAGGGCTTGCGTCTTCCTGCTACTTGTATGTCTTCTGTCCACCTTGTAGCTGGTCTTCCTATGCTGCGCTTGCCGGTGCGGGGTCTCCATTCGAGAACTATTCAGCCCCATCGGCCATCAGTTCTACGTGCTGTGTTCGGCTCCCTGCCACTTCAACTTACTAATCCGCTGTGCTATTTCGGTGACTTTTGTGTGTCCAATATATGAAGACTAATATTATGACGCGAAAATAACTCTGTCTCTTTGTCTGATTCTTTATTACATTTTCACGTTGAAACGGCTAAACCGAACGTTATGAAAGCTGGTACACAGATAGTTTAGAACCTAGAGTTGGATATTATGCTACATATATCATTATCACCGATTTTCATCACTACACGGTTCACCGCGAATGAAACCGCGGGTCATAGCTGGTATGTATACATAATATAGACGCAAAAAAACTGCATATATTCTGTAAGCAACTTATATTTCGTTTTATTGTGGTTAAACACATTAAACTTATTCATAACAAACAGGTTCTAGAAGGTTACAAATGTTTGAAATGTTTTATGTGTCTGGTTCTAAATTATCATGATATGGTAATTAACAATGATAAACCTAAAAAGGTAACATTCTACTTGTCAAAGTACCTAATAGATATTTTTAGGGTCCCATATCTCTAGAAAGCTAAAATGGGGTCACTTTATTGTTGCTTGTTGCCCCTCTGCCTATCTGTATTCTTTTCAAGAAGGCGTGGAGGAATCAAGTTAAAATTAATACAAATAATAGGTCCAGTGTGTGTCAGGTGCGCAGGGTAATTAACCGTGGTGTCGTTATCTATATGCAGACTTAGAGCTACTTGATTGATAATATGGACATATTGATTGATTTTGCGATTTAAATGGAATTTGTACGAAAGACTCTCCCAACTACATTTTATGAGATGGTTGCTTATAAACTCGTTAACTTGCTAAACCTACCTGGCTGTGATGGTTTACCTTTTATTTTTTACCCGACTGAGTAAGAAGGAGGCTTATGTTTTTCGAGTGTATGTATGTGGGTATGTTTCTATATGACAGACCTAGAACTCTGAAATTTGGCAAGAAGCATTGTGTTAGAGTACACATATAGGAAAAAAATCGAAAACTGTTTTTTTTTTATTTAATCACAAAAAAATATTGTTTCTATGCAAGGAATGAGGGCCCAAATTTTAAAGTGAATTAACCATATCATGTGGGGTATCATAAAAAAGCCTCATTAGCATAAGCTAAAACAGGTTTTTAACACATTCTTCGCCCCCTGCAGACCCTTCACTTCAGCTGGGAACCAAAACTTTTTAGGCGAATTTTGATTAAGTAGAGAGTGGCCGCGCAAAGCAACGTTAACTGCCTCAAACGCCGGCGGTTTACTGACTAATACAAAATGAACAGGACGCTCGCTCGGATCCGAGTGAGAGGCGCCGTTACTATAGCCCCGCCACACTCGGATCCGAGTGGTAAGCAAGGAATGTGTTAAATATTTTTACGATGTATATTTTTCGGCTTATGAAGGAAAATATAAAAAATATTTATGATTTCCCCCTTTTATTTAGTTTGTACGGAACCCTCGGTGGGCGAGTCTGACTCGCACTTGTCCGGTTTTTTGTACTAAAGCATTTGCCAGTGTCAAGTATTAGGATTTTTTCAAGTTTCTTGAATAAAACAAGTTGTAAATAATCTAGTCACAATCTAAGTCACGTATACAGTCAATTTATAAGTCGAGTCCTGCATTAGTAAAGTGGTGGCGACTTTATAGAAGCTTCTATGGAGTTTTGCCGACAACGTAAAATCACACGTTTTACTGCTTTATTTCACTTGCCCACACTCACGCACTTTATCGAACACTTAATGAATAAAACACCACCATTTTTATAGCATTAATGTTCAAAATAACACAAGTTTAGGAAAATAAAACAATGCAACAACACGTTACCTAAGTTTTTATAAAAAAGTTACAGCCGAATATGTCTCAAAAATACATATTTCGACACTCGCAAGAGAATCTCAACCTATGGGGCACTTCCCGTTGACCTATAACTGTAAAATTTGGCAAGAAACATTGTACTATATACCTAGTACTCACAAAGAAAAAAAAACCGAGAACTGTTCATTTTTAATTTAATCACAAAAAGGGTCCAAAATTTAAAGTGCTTTAACCGTATCATGTGGGGTATCATATAAAAGAGCTTCATTAGCTCAAGCTAAAACAGGTTTTTAAATATTTTTACAATGTATATCTTTCGATTTATGAAGGAAAATAGAAAAAAAATATATAATTTCCCCCTTCAATCAACTAGTTTGTATGGAACCCTCCTCGGTGGGCGTGTCTGACTCGCACTTGTCCGGCAACCGATTCACTTGCGATTCAAAGACACCCAGATTGTACATATATTTCAAGACCCAGATTGTAACTATCGATAAAGACCCGCAATAAAAATAAATAAATAAAAATACGTACCTGTCTCCAAAACGGTGTTTTGAACATGTGTATTCTAAATTAAAGAAATGCGGTTACTATATTTTTTAATGAACGCTAAAAAATATCTCAATATTTTTAAATATGAAAATGCATGATTCACTTGCAAGTAATACCAGAATCAGCTTTTATGCTTGTATAAGACCGCCATATACAAAGGAGATTTAAGAATGACGGACTTGACACCGTATTTAATTTGAATTACAAGTTTGAATAGATCGTTACGTATACATATGCTTAGACACGTTTGTATCTTTTTTACTTTATTGTTACTTATATACAACAAACGTCACCCATTTCACTACAGGACTAGCAGAAAGTCGGCGAATTACCACCCATTTCTCGTTGAAATGCCAAAAGTCCGTACTCAGCGATATCGATCCACATTCCTGTTGCGTACTGCACAAGAATGGAATTCGTTGCCGCCATCTCTGTTACCTGAGACCTACAATCTTGGAAATTTCAAGGCTAGAGTGAATAGATATCTTCTAGATCGACGAGCTCCATCCTCGGCCACACCGTCCCATAACATCAGGCGAGTTGGTGGTCAATCGTAGATCTATAATGTATTAAAAAAAACGTGTTTGCAGGTAAAGATTGGGGCGCATCTTTAAAGAAAATCGTTTTCCATACAAAAAAGAAAAAAATAAGCAATATTATTAAAAGAAAACAAAATGTATATACCATCGAAGGCCACTTCTTGCCGCGGCTATGTGTGGCGGGTCGCCCTCTTCCCTAACATATGGTTGAGGAGGGAGATGGCTGGCACATGCGTCATACAAGTGATCGGGTGCTGCTTGCAGGTCGCTGGTCTTATGGTATACACACAATATAGTAAAATGTTAGGTAAGTTAAAAAGAAAAATCTTGTCTTCCCGTAACAATGCATACATGCATTGTTACGGGAAGACAAGATTAAGATATTTACTCCCTCGCTAAAGCTCGGGAGTAAAAATCTACCTCGTTACAATGGATCTTTTTAGCCCCTTGTATAACAATCTACTATTATTTATTAACCTACAGTTTTAGGAAGCATATTTGTAATATCGATATCGTTATTATTGATTTTTGAAAGTTCATACGAACCATACTTATAATAATATTCTATTTCTTGTAAACTGCGACCTTTGATCTCTGGGACGTACCTCCAAATCAATAAACCACAACATATAGATATACCTGCGTACACCAGATATGTGCCCCACATATTGAAATATAGGAACATGTAAGGCGCTGATTTCAATGCTGCAGTATGAAATATACCTGTATTGATTAACATCAGAGCTCCACCTATATCTCTATATTTAACTGGCATTAATGCTGCTGCTACAGAATACGCCAAACCTATTATTCCTATACTACTGAATAACATGAACCCAGATAGGGAATATAATCCTACTAAGGATGCATTATGCCATAATTCTACACTTTGTAGGTAGGAAAATACACTAGTAGTGACCAAACATATTGTGGCGCAGCTAATGCTCAACAGAAGAACAGATTTCTTCTTAAAATACCTATCTAATACAATACCGATATATACTCCTGCACAGAACAATAAGTTCATTATTACACCACCGTAAGCTGAAATACTGGCATTGTTAGTTAAGTTTTGCAGCATTACTATAGAGTATATCAACGTAGCAACGCACCCGCTGCCGTGAATGACGAATTGGAGAACACAAATGTGTGCTGCGGGAATGTAAAACTCTCTATTCGTCACTTTCTTCCATACATCTGTTACTGATTTCACACGGAACAAGCTATTGCCATCTTCTGATATGCTTAGCAGCTCGTTGAGTTCTTTCTTGGCTACTTCGTCTATTCCTCTCAACCATATAAAGTTCTTTTCACATTTGTCTACATCCCCTTTGTAAGCCAACCAATACGGTGATTCAGGTAAGGTGAATGCCATTATAACACTTGTTAATACTGGTACAAGCATGATAATGCTGATCATCCTCCAGTGGCAATATTGGACTAACAGCCCATCTAAAATCATGCCCACAGTTTCTGTTATGAAGAATATTTGCATAAACGTATCTCTGTATTTGGGGGACATCATTTCTGTGATAGTGAGACAGCTGACTGCCAGTAGACTGGTGGTGCCGAAGCCGTGGAAAGATTCGCCTATCAATAAAGTAGTAGCGTCGGCGGCGAAATAAATCAATACCCAACCGATTGTTGTTATGATACTAGTTATTATAAAAACAATCTTCCTGCCTTTCCATTGCATCAGAGTTGGCATGAATATACAAGGTATGCTGGCCATACCGTGGATGGATCCTGAAACATAATAAGTGATCCTTTTAGACACAAAGCAGTTCAGAGCTCGTTATACATCTCTTCATTACAGCCAGACTTATACAGTTATAGAAATTGAAGAAGATGAATAGCTTCTTTTGGTTTATGCCAGGCCAGCATGGAAGATTATAATAAAATAGCGTGAGTGTAATTATGTTAGATCCAAATCCAAAGACCTCCGTACTTTGTTTTGTTGCTAATAGTCCGTTTAGCTCTAGTTCTTATAGTAGAACTAAATGTAACTATAGGTATAAGCTAATGCATATATGTATAAATTCTCACATTATTTTGCCTAAGATATTTAGAATAATTATAGTAATAATATAAAGTTGAGATTTAATCTGAATTTTCACGCTCATGCAAATTTATTTTTTGCTCGTGTGATGGCAGTTCACGTTACTTTATATACTTGCATATTTTTGAGTTTTGCCAGAATTTTTAATCGTTCTATTGTATTCTACTTATGTTGAAGAGCCTAAAGTTCTGAATGTTTTTGTTATCATCATCATTTTAGCCATAAGAAGTCCTCTGTCGGTCATGAGCCTCTCCATATACTTCGTAAACTTTGAGCCCAAGTTAACAATCTTTTTACTTGATCTGCTTGTTTTTATTTTGTCAGTCATTTAGATTTCTTCTCGTTTAAAACCATTACTTTCGTCTTGCTTATAATCACTATCGTCCTTGTAATTTTAAAGGCATGTCATAATATAAATCATCATAATCATCAGTCCACTTGAAGGTACTATTTCGAACCTTGCGGCTGGTTTGTATGTATTTATGTGAAGTGAGTTCCGGATAGTACTTACTAATTGACCGAGCGAGCGAAGCGACTTTGCATCAACTGGCCAAATTTTCTTTCGTCTGTCAGTTTGTGATTTGTTTGTATGTTCGTACTCGCGTACAGGGCGTAATTTTGAACCAATTTTGGTGAGACTTGGTGTATAGGTTCTATGGATATTTTATTTTTGATAAGAGGGGTGGTTCCCATAAAAAGGGGGGAAGTTTATTGCGGCGTTCATTATCAACAGATTTTAACGATATTTGATAGGTACGTAAAATACACAATTATTACAACTTGTAGTAAAAATGAACAGAATTGGTTATGTGGTTGTCGAGATATGACAACCAACTTCAGATTTCGTGTAACAGTGGGGGCGCGTGGATGTGCTTGATGCATTTTAGCGCTGCTGAATAATTTTCTTGATTTTACGTTTTCTCCATGTTTAAATTTATTATTTGTTTTTATAAGAATATACTTTATTTTTATAATTAAGGGCATCTAAACATATCCTATTTATGTATTGTGTATTAAAATTAAATTGATCTTTCAAGGTGCTTAAACTTATGGAAAAAATGTTTTTTGACCGTGGAATAACGTCTGAAAAAAACACTTAAAATAACGAAATCAGCCAAAATTTTACATACGGCCTCCTAAGCCAACTTTATGTAGGTATTTATATACACAGATGATCCAAAGTGAGCTGCAAATAAGTTCTCTAGCTAGGTATTCTGTTCTGAGAACTACTAGTGTATATATATATATATATATATATATATATATTAGTTATATAAATAATACTAGTACGTACTAATAGTACTCTTCTGTTGGACATAGGCTTCTTTCATTGAATGACAATCAGCCCGAAGCCCGAATTAATATTAATTATCTTCTTAGTAGGCCTCGTGGCGTAGTTTGACTATGACCGGTCAGTCTTCGGATGGGTGACCGTGAGTGGCATTTCTTTCTGAGCTCAACCGTGGGTTAAATTGTAGGTCCCGGTTGCTTGTTTCTAAACGACTTCCAAAAAGGAGTTCTCAATTCGACTGTATGTTAATTTTATTTGTTAGGTCATACTTCAGAGCTGATCCCATATAAATTTTATCAAAGTCAGTCAGGTTCAGTACTTTGGTTTTTATAACAAAATAACTGAAAAAATATGTCATCTATGCAAACGAATTGCGTATTTTGAAGTAGATTTTTTAAAAGTTTTTTAAACTATAATTATTAATAATTTTATAGTTTAAAAAACTGAAACAACTGACTTCGAAGTACGTTATTTCGTTTACTTGTAATATTAGTAAGGATAATAATTAAACAAGACGCTAAAGCGTTGAAGTAACTCTATTTTCTCCTTATCCACATAGGATGAGAAGTAAGTAGGTTTTACTTTTCAAGCGCAATAAATCTCTCACAATTGTAAACTTTTTAAAGAGACCTGTCTTCACCCACTCGTTTCTTTTTCAAGAATGACATTTGTCATTGAATGTCAAATGCTTCGTCGTCGCAAATTAGAAAATTTGCAGATGCTTATACGAAAAACCTCAACATTTGACACTTTTGTAAAGAAAAACGTGTCAGTGGAACTCTGCGATTCTATAATCTGACGCACTCAACTCAGGAATCCAATGAAAATATTTTTACTTTTAGAGATTATTCAAAAAGTAATAAAGCAATGTTTCTAAAATAATTATGGGACCAACTTGGGAGCTTTCTCTATATGCCAATTCACGAAACACAAAAATTGATTCAAGAATGAGCGAGAAATTCGTGTACATACATAAAAAATATATACGGAACGAATTGATACCCTCCTCCTTTTTCGAAGTCGGTTAAAAAGAGCAATCATTAAGCCAGATCAAAGGCCTTTCGCGGCTTAATAACTTTGACAGTAGGACTGGCCACTCAGACTATTCGACCTTACTTTATTTCTTCAAAATATTTCAAGAAATCTACCCATCCACGAAGCTGTTGCAAAATCTAGCTGTATGGTCGTATCGTCCGCCTTCAGTTGGTGAAGTAGCACCATCGGGTAGCACACTGCTCCTCCCGCGGATATGGCTGCGAGTAGCGATGGTAAGGCTACGCACAACTGAAAAAAACGTGGTTAGATAAAATAATAATTGACTAGTATCTATATTAAAAGAAAACCAAAATACCCTACTACAAAAAATCGGTTTTTGCAGTCTAACTTACGATTTCGTTACGCTTGACACGCTGTTGAGTGTACGTTATTTGTGAGAAAGCATTCGTAAAATAGCTGTAAAAATTATAAATGCGCATTGTTTAGAATAATTCTAGTAAAATCCATTGTTTATTACTAAATAGTTCGGTGGAGGTTACGAAAAACCCTTTTATTTTTATTTTTGCTAGAGTTGTATTATTTATTATTACAAAATAAATTGTCTATAACACTCTGAAAGACAAGACGAATCAAACGACACCTCGCACATCCAAATCGGTCAAGCCGTTTAGGCTATAGGCTATCATATAGGCTGTAGGCTATCATATGGCAACATACATACATACAAAAATGGTTTACGTACTTATGTAGACGCCCAGTTTTGGTGTTTTAATGTTATTTCTCCCTTTTCAGTGAATTAGATTATTTTGAAGTCAGTATATTTTTTAACCGACTTAAAAAAGGAGGTTATCAATTCGACCTGTATGTTTATAGTATTGTCAGAATTACACAATTTTAGTATATGTTAGTCTATACCAGCTTCTAAATATGTGTGCCAAATTTCATAAGTGTATGTATGTTTGTCCACGCATTACGCAGAAACTAGAAGTCGTATTTAAAAAAATATTTTTGACGTGACAACGTCTAATAAATCGATGAACGCCGGCTGCATGCACGAAATAGTATGACTCATTGTCTCGTTACGTTACGCTCCTTGTCCCGTTATAACCGCGCGCGGTAGCTGAGGAAGCGGGCAGATGTGCGCCGCGCCCGACCGTCTCTTCAATTATCATTCCTAGGAGCTCGCGCGCGGACTTATGTTATCACGTTAAACAATCGACCGTAAACCGACTTTACAGACAACCAATTTTTTATTGAATAAAGTATCCTTCAACTTAGGAGCTACTGTTTCTATGTATCTTAAGTATATATGTATTCTATCAGCCATCTAGTTCCATAGTACAAGCTTTGCTTAGTTTGGGCTAGATGGTGTTGTGTGAAATGTCCACAAATATTTATTTATTTATTTATTATTTACTGTAAATTTTATCAAAATCGGTTTAGTAGTTTTCAAGATATCGGCTTTTGAACACTCACTTCGTTCATTGCAACTGGAGAGCAGTGTCTACACCTTATTTAATATTTCAATTGTTTGATAGACAGTGACATGAGCAGTGATGAGCTTTGACGACCGTTTTTAACCGACTTCAAAATAATAAAAGTAATTAAAAAAAATTAAACCGACTTCAAACTGGAAAGAGAGAAATAACACGAAGAAAATCAATACTGCGCGTCTGTAGGTACGTAAACCAACTACTTTTGAGGTCGGTGTCAGGAACTGAACTGTCATCAACTAAGTCCTATACAGACGCCCAGTATTGATTTTCTTCGTGTTATATCTCTCTAATCAGTTTGAAGTCGTTTTTTTTTATTACTTATATTTATTCATGTTTAAAAGTATTTACTCGTTTTTGAAACTAAAAAATGTATTCAAAACTTCACTGGGTAAGTTCGTTTAATTTTCAAACACACTTGACTACTATTGTAACGCCTAATCTTTACGTTATAAAGTATGCCAGACCTATTTACATAGTATGAGTGATGAACCTACCGATTTTTTTTAAATCCGCCCAGTAGTTTGCATAGCGTCAGTGTCGTTGAAAAGATCATATTTTAAAATAAAAAAGTCAATATCTTGAAAACTACTGAACCGATTTTGATAAAACTTACAGTGACTCCTAAGTTGAGAGATACTTTATTCAATATAAAAAGATTTTTTGCAATACGACTTCTAGTTTCTTCGTAATGCGTGGACAAACAAATATACAAACATACAAATATACAGAAATACAAACATATTACATACACTTTTCAAATTTGGCACACATGTTTAGGAGCTAGTATAGACCAACATATATGAAAACTGTGCAGTTCTGACAATATTACATACATACGGGTCGAATTGATAACCTCCTTTTTTTGAAGTCGCTTAAGAAATAACGCACCTGGTTTAAAAAACTGGCCAAGTGCGAGTCGGACTCGTGCACGAAGGGTTCCGTACCATTATCTATAAAAACGGCAAAAAAATCACGTTTGTTGTTTGGGAAAATAATAAAATATTAATTTTAGTTAAATTGAATTATTTATTTTTGAAGTGAATAATATAACTCAATATTCTGTGAATATTTCAAGCGTCTACCGGCTGTAGCCTGGTGATAGACGGACGGACGGACGGACGGACGGACAGATAGCGGAGTCTCAGTAATAGGGTCCCGTTTTTAACCTTTGGGTACGGAACCCTAAAAATAGTGACACGCGCATTGTCAAGATCAGTACAATTATGGGACTGAAGATCTTTTGCTAATACAATGAATTTGAAATTAAAAATAATAATAAACTGTCTCACGGTGTTCGTTTTATCAATGTTAATTTTGTTATTAGCTAAAATATAATTTAATTATAACTAATAAAATTGAAAAATTTACATTATTAATAAATTTACTAAGTATGTGCTCAGACTCGTATATAAGGTAGGGTCCCATACCCGGTTAAAATTAAAAGTTGAAGTGAAAGTGGGTAGGGCACAGCATGTAGAATAATTTTTGAATAAATAATAATTTGGGTAATAATTTTTAAAATCAAAATTGATTAAACAAATATGGACTCACTTCAAAGCCGATTATTCCCGTTGTCCCCCACTCAACTCACTGACTCACTCACTGTTGTCGTTGTCTTGTTGTTGTCAGTTCGGTGTCCCCCACTGGGGGACAACGGGAATAGTCGAAAAAGTTGTGCTGATGTGTTGTGATGATGATGCGCCACAACCTTTTACAATTGTTCCCGTTATCCCCCAGTGGCTCACAGTGATACATTTTCAAAAAGTTTCCCTTCAGAGTAACAAGGTCTAGTGAGCCAAAATATCCAATGGGTTAAAATGACAAGACCCAAAATGTCAAAATGCTTTAAGACTTATGCGCATAAGTCTTAAAGTTGCATTTTAACGTAATAAAAGAATGATTAAACTCGCTTGATAAACAAAGTGGTTATACGCAAAAAAAAAAAAACAGATGAATTAATATTCTACTAATTTTTTACAGTTCCATAAAAGACAGTTAAGTTGTATTACTGGTACTTATTATTTTATTTTAAATGTGTGAGCATCCATAATAAAATATATAGGTACTTACTTGTCTAAAAAATTGTGTTATCGCCATATTGCGAATTTGCGAATGCAAATGAAGTTATAAAACACAAGTGATCACTTCAATTATTCTTTTGTAATAACCTTCGTGAAGCTGGTAGGTCCATTATTGTAACTACGTTCAGCTGCATAATGTCGATATATAGGTTGCTGTCAGAACTCTATCATACGTCTGTGTACACAGTAAAAAAAAACGGACAAGTGCGAGTCAGACTCGCCCACCGAGGGTTCCGTACAAACTAAATAAAAGCGGGAAATCTTATATATTTTTTATATTTTCCTTCATAAACCGAAAAATATATATCGTAAAAATAGTTAAAAACCTGTTTTAGCTTATGCTAATGAAGCTCTTTCATACGATAGCCTACATGATACGGCTAATTTGCTTTAAAATTGGGACCTCATTCCTTGCATAAAGACACTATTTTTCTGTGATTAAATTAAAAATGTCCAGTTTTCGGATTTCTTCTTATATGTGTACTCTAACACAATGCTTCTTGCCAAATTTCATAGTTCTAGGTCAACGGGAAGTAGCCCATAGGTTTTGATTCCCTTACTACCAGACCATTCAATGCGTAGCACGTTTGCGGAGCTTTCGCACGCAACAACTATTTTAATACTTGTATCGATCTATTTTCTATACTTTAGACTGTTATTTCTTTTACAATAATCATTTAACTGTGTTGTGCCTTCTACCTCTTGTCTGTACTTTTTTATTGTGAAGTGTGTGTGTGATTACACAGTCTAACATTCCACACGTCTTTTCCTTTCTACTTCACTACTACGGACCCCTCACCACGGTGGCTCAACGCTTGCCACCGCTATAGTGAGTGTCGAAATGTGCGTTTTTTAATACATATTCGGCTGTAACTTTTTTTAACGAAAGCTGAGAAATTTTATTTTTCCTTCTGCAGCAAGATACTATGGATCTGCGTATATGGTTTTAATTTCAATTCGATACCTTCACGCGTTCCCAAGATAAAGATCTTGACACCCGGACAGACGGACAACAAAGTGATCCTATAAGGGTTCCGTTTTTTCCTTTTGAGGTACGGAACCCTAAAAATGAACATCCGGCGGGACCATACATATACGTTTACGAATATTTGTGCCAAATGTTAACCGGCTGTTAAAACACGTCAAGAATGTTTACGTAAAGTAAGGTAAGGTTAAGTATAAATCACACAATTGTAGAGCATTCAAAATTTTATATAAATTTATTAACAAAACACATAAAAACACTTCTTATTTTTATTTTGAACAAACCCACTCACGTCAATTTTTGAGCCGAATTCTCCGACTATAGTTTCAACCGCATACGGCGGCCTTTTTCAAAAGGAGCAGCACAGACGTCACTCCCGAAGGACGTCTCGTCTGGTACTCACCCTCACTGGTGGTGGTGAGTAACCCGTTTGTTCAAAAAAAAAATGTGTAATAACCACGTTAGTTTTCATAATAAAACACTAAGAAGTGTTTTATTATGAAAAGTTTAAAAAGTATATATATCATATCATATAAATATATTATATCTAATCTAATACCTTTAAACGAGCAATTCTTGTATATATGTATGTATGTATGTATATATATATAATCTGAATCTTGGAAACGGCTTCAACGATTTTAATGAAATTTGGTTTGTAAGTATATTAGGAGACGATAAATCGATCTTGCTAGGTTTCATTTTTAGTGTAACCGGGCTTGCTCGTATTTTCAGTCATAAAAAATCCGAGTGGAGCTCGGTCGCCCAGGTACGTAGTTATTATTTGAAAATGACTGAAAAACATTTAAAGTTCCATACTTAAATAAAGAAAGTAATATATCAATGAAGACTTCTCCTACACTAAACTAATGACTACTGAAAGTATTTATATTAATATTTATTTTAGAGATATATGTATGTATGTGTCTTATTTAAGTTATACGTACGTATTACGTATCGATAGATTGCATTTCTTTATTTGCCAATAATCACATTTTGAAGTTTCCATGAGTATAGAATTTTCAAAGCTTTTTTATTCTACTTGCCCTGTTAGTATGGGACAAATCTTGCGAGTTAAATTAGAACCACTTCCTGTCATTAGATTAGGTTGAAATTTGGTTTACTTACGTAACTTCGGTGACAATGCAATAATATGGTACCATGACGCTGGTCTCAAGATGGCGTTAGAAGGTGGCTATCGGTACTCCTAAACTAAACGAGATAAAACCGTCGAGTTTGGACTTGTTTGAATAGTCTTGACAAGTACTCTTGTGCTACATGACAGCCAGGGTCTCAAGATGGCGTTGGATGGCCACAGGAACTCCTAAACTAAACAAGATAAAACCGTCGAGTTTGGACTCGTTTGAATAGTCTTGACAAGCACTCTTTTTTTAGTGTAGTATTTTTTTTTAAACTAGCTTTTATTTGAAAGCTCTAAAACGAAGAAAAAAAATTTTATATTGATATAAATAAAAGCTTGTCGCGATGTCGCAAACAACATCGTACCTATCTACTAAGTAATATTTAATTCCAACAAAAGACAGACGCGTTCTTATCATTTGCGTAGAATTAAAGTTAGTTTGTTCTTTTGAAAAAAATAATAATATATGTTTGTGTTCTCGCGACAAGCTTTTATTCATATCAATATAAAATTTATTTTCTTCGTTTATTTTAGAGCATTTAAATAAAAGCTTGTTTTAAAAACAAAAAAAAATATTAATATTTTATTTTATTTCTGGCAGAGTCTTACCTTAGTTTCTGGTATGTATTTCCATATTAGTAAACGACATATTGCAAAATTTTATGTATAAACAAAATGTACCCCATAACTAACCAAGTATTTGAAAACGTATGGAGATACTTTTAATTTAAAAAAGCTCAATGAACATGATAATATCACAATCACATATAATACGCCTCCTAGACCTCTATGTTTAACTGACATAAATTCTGCTCTATGTTTAGCTGACATCGCCACTGCCCACTGCCACTTCAACTTGCTTGTTCGAATGCTATGTCGGTGATTTTCGTGCGTTTACGGATCTCATTCATTTCTGATTATATCTCACACAGAGACTTCGACTATAGCCCTCTCCATAGCTAGTGCGTGATTTTGAGCTTCCTTATAACATACTTATAAGGCTCAAGGTGAGTGACCACGTTTCAGTGCCGTGCTGTACATCAATGGTAACACACACTGGTTGTAAAATTTCGATTTGGGACATTTGCGGTATACTGAACGATTAGATGCTTTTGACTTTGGAACGCTACCCAGCCGAGTTGGATTCGACGATTGACCTCTCTCGCAAAGGTAGACGTGCCTAGTAATTTAACTAGTAAATCTTTCTAATATTCTGTTGTTTTGGTTTGTTTCAATGAAATATTTTCTCTTAAAAAAATACTTGTTTCACGAGAAACGTTTTCACGCAATAATAATTTTCACGAAGTTCACGAGGCTTATAATCAACATAATTCCCGGTGTGTCGGAGACAACAACAATGCCTTCTTTTGTGTTTGCATCTGATAAAATCGCGTAGGCTTCGCAACAGAGATTGTCAGTAATTTATACCTTCACTGATTATTTCAAGTGATGTGGAGGTATTTTGTAGAAATTTAAAAAAAGGTGCAGCGGCCGTGTGTCACGTTATCGTTTTTACCCGTCTGCGCGAAGCAAAGCAGGTAATGTGTTTATCGACTGCACTCTGGAAAACAAACGGATGGGCTGATTTTCATAAGCGATATATCGTTAGATTCGCCTTTATTACGCGAGTCTGATTGCGGATTTATGGAGTAAAAAAATCCCAAACCTAAGTGGGGTATCAAAATTAAAGGTTTTAAAAGATGAATACAAAAATATATAAGTAGAATCTGTTCAGTTAGAGAACTAATGCGGCATAGAGGTCGCTGCTGCCCTTATTGCGTTAATTTGTTAAATCAAGACGTCAGTTTCCATATTTTGCCGCGATAGTTTTTTAACCAAACTCTACAGCTCATATGTTTAAATGTCATTTGGATCAAAGTAACCACTATCTTCCACTCCTCTCCATCCTAAGGTTGCCTGGAAGAGATCGCTATTAGCGATAAGGCCACCAGTTCCTACACTAGATTTTAAATATCTTATCTTGATTGTAAGTTTCTAAGGTGTGTACAATAAAGAGTTTATCTATCTATCTATTTCTATTTATATTTACACATTTTCTTTTTGGAAGTACCAAACATTATTTTTTATACAAAACATACATTTTCCGTTACCGTCTTGTCCTTGTCCCTTTAGTTCGGGTCGGCATAGACCGTTTCTTGTTTGTGACTATACTCTATTGTCGTTTCTACATTCAAACCCTGCATACACGTCATCTTTCCCAAAGTTCATCTACATTTTTAAGGTAGCCCTCTCTCTGCTCTACCGCTGACCTTCACGTTTAGGGCTCTCTTATGATGATGTCCTCCTTGACGTATCCGTCAACGGCGAACCCTGCTATATTCGGTTGTGCGCCCGTATGTGGCTGGCAAAACCAAATTTTGTCTTGAAAATTCTATTGCATGGCGCGCAGTGCAATAGTCCTTCAGCATTGTATGTATAGTTGTAGGAAGGCTTCGGACGGGTCTTCTTTAAAAGGCGTTTAGCATCTAGGTCTTGTTTGCGCTTTTCTTCCAAATTTGTAACAGCCTTATAAACAGAGTTGCGCCATTCACGTCTCTGTTGCGCGAGCTCTTCCCAACCTTCACACGGGATGTCACATGCAGTGAGATGGCGTTTCAGGACATCCTTGTAGCGTAAAAATTGGCTCCCAGGTGTGCGCTTTCCCTCCTTCAGCTGTGAGTAGAAGACAGCTTTAGGCAGCCTGGAGTCATCCATACGAACCAAATGTCCACACCATCTCAACTGACCTTTTATCAGCAATGCTTCAATTTCGCACAGCCCAGTTCTTTCCAATACTTCAGAGTTGGATACTCGGTCTTGCCACTTTATTCGAAGTATTGATCTTAAGCACTTCATATGGAAAGTATCGAGGCGCCTGATGTCACCTCTATAGAGACACCATGTCTCGGTGGCATACAATAATATGGGCAAAATTATAGCCTTATACACAGCGATCTTTGTGTGCAAGCGCAGATCATGCGAGTCCCAAACTCTTTTCCGTAACATGCCAAAAGATGCCGCAGCCTTTGCGTTTAGGGCTCTCTTATACTATGATACGAACCGATGACTTCTATGCTGTGCTGGGAGAAAAAGACAAACAGAATGTACCAGCTGCTTCTCTTCCTCTACTGTAAAACTCAGTTCAGGGACTTGAGGGAAATTGACGTTTATGTAGGCGATGGTTTGACCGCCTGTCACTGTAAGCCAACATTATATCTTACCCTCTTATCCTCTCTAACACCTTCGCTCCTCCATCTTACCCTCTAATCACGGTCAATTTCAATTTTAAAAGATCTTTATTCATGATAATCATAATTAACAAATAGTTGTGTACAGATACCAGTGTACATGGATCCTGATAGTACAATGTAATGTATTGTTCGACGTTTGTAAGACTTTATAGTAGTATTAAAAACTCACAGTTTTGAGAAATATTGAATAGAATGGGTGAATTTTAATCTAATTCTAATCACGGTCCAACGTGGCTTGGTCTTTGAAGCTCTGCCTACCCCGTAAGTGAAAACAAACGTGATTAATCTATGTATAATAGATACCTTATACGTAGTTTTTTTAAATACATTATATTGTGCAATAACTTTCTTTACAAATCTTTTATGTTAATCAATTCCGATGACTCATTTACCAATAACTTTATTTCAAATGTTCCATTTACATAAAAATTTTCAATTTCTTGCAAAGTTTTACCTTTTGTTTCGGGAACATACTTCCATATTAACAAACCACATATGATTGAATTTAGAATAAAAATCAGAAATGTCTCCCACATGCCTAAATACGCAATAAGATACGGAGATATTTTTAATGACGAACCGTGCATCATACTAACGCATACTGCAAAAACAACGCCTCCTGTTCCCCTATGTTTCACGGGCATTAGTTCTGCAGACATTGTCAACATCATTATCATCTGCCCCAAGCTGCAAGATATCATATAACCGACCAGAAAATACAAACTAAGTAGAGACTCCTTCGGCAAAGCTCCTACTTCCTGTAGATACACAATTATACTTACACAAAGCAAGCATGCTGATGAACCACATGTGCTTATAAGCAAAACTGGCTTATTTTTATAGATCTTGATTAAAACGCTAGAAAGTGTCGTTCCAATGACAAGAATTAAGTTAATAATAATCCCACCTGTGAATGCAGCAGTCTCACTCTGAGTAGTTTTTGATATTAATTCAATGCAATAAAACAATATATAAGGACAACCACTCCAGTACGTGTTGTTCAAAAGTAACGCTATATGTAGACTAGGCATTATAAAGTCTCTCCTAGTGACCTGCTGCCACAGCCGTTTCGTAGCTGATTCTTGATTCGATGCCTTGTTTCTGTTTGATCTCTCTGTATATGCAGCTATCACTTGTTGAAACTCCTTCATTGAATGTTCGCCAGTTCCTCGAATCTTAGTGAAATTTATTTTACTCTTGTCTATATCTTCTTTATATGCCAACCATAAAGGTGACTCCAGCCACATGCATGATATTAAAGCGCTTATGACTGCTGACAAACAAAATATGATACTGTGTCCCTTCCAATACAAAAATTTAGTCAGGATTCCAGCCGTGGCAACGCCTAAAGCACTGAAAATACCGTAAGACTGTACAGCAACATTTCTATACGCTGGTGTGATCATTTCACTGAGATAGTCAAAGCTCACGGTTACCAAAACATTTGTGGCAAAACCATGGAGTGTTTCGCTTACAAGTATCATAGTCAAGCCCGTTGCTGTATATATTAACACCCAACCGATGATTACTATGAGGCACGCAGCTATGAATGTAAATTTTCTCCCTCTCCACTGCATTATGACTGGAGCTATTATACCAGCCACTCCAGCCAGGCCATGAACTGAACCTAAAAATTGAAATTCTGTTGAGTTATGTTCAAAATGTCTATGACTTGAATAATGTACAAGCTTTGCTTAGTTTGGACTAGATGGTGTTGTGTGAAATGTCCACAAATATTTATTATTTATTTATTTATTATTAATGTAATCAGGTCGTAGAGTAGAATTCCTGTGTATACTAATTAGCAAAATTTTAAACTGATTTCAAACAGGTTTGTTTAGATTTTTAGCTATTTATATTGTCCCAACAAAAAATAACGATACTAGTATAACTACAGGATCATGCTGGGCTGGCAAAAGAAATATAACGTACTAGGTTTTTCTTCCTGGGAATACTGCAGAAGTCAGTAAAAGGACTTGAGGGAAATTGGCGTTCATGTAGGTGATGGGCTGACATCCTGTCACTGCAATTCAAAATCTTGTGTATATCTTACCGTAAATACCCTCGAATACTTTCTTCCTTCCACATAACCCTCTAACCACGATCAAATGTGGCGTCAATTGATCTCATGTCTTTTAATGATCTGCATATCCCGTAAGTAAAATGAGCGTGACAGCATGTATGTTATAGATGCAGGACGTTTGTTCTTGCCAACATCAGTGATTCCAGTACTTCTTACCCTCTTATCCCCTCAAACCCTCTAATACCCTCCGCTCTCCGTCTAACCCTCTAATGTGGCGTCAAATGACCTTATTGATCTTTGATGCTCTGCCTACCTCATAAGGAAAAACAGGCGTAATTTATGTATATAGGTATATGATTCCAGTAAATATACGTATTCTTACCAATCCACGACGACGTATCCAAATCTAGTGGTATTTCAGTGTCATCTTTTCTCAATTGGTACAGTAAGACAGCAGGGTTGCCCATACCGCCGCCCACTGAGAAAGCAGCCAGTTGAGCTGCGATGACTATACACCACTGAAATTATAAAATCATCTACATAATATATATTATGTTTAAGGAAAATATTCACTCTATCATAATGTTAATAATACATACAGATGTACTTTGCTGCAGCGTCAAATAGCGGCCAATTTTTATAATATTTGGCAGAAACATTTTGTGCTCAATTCTAAATAAGAATCATGTCCAAAACAAAAAGTTTGAACTGGCGGGCTCTACTAATCGCAGACCTGCTAGTTTTAAACTAGAATTATAAAATAATTCACATTTCTCATACAGAAAATAGAATGGAAATCACACAAAAAATTAGTTTATTTAAAACATGTATAAGTTTAAAACACTCATAAATCATCCACAAAAAGAACGGCTGAACCAATTTTTATCAGATATCCAAGAACACTTACGATTAAATACTCTTTCAAACAAAAAAATATTAATTAAAAAAATATATTTAAAAACAAGTTTTTATTTAAATGCACTAAAACGAAGAAAAAATTTTTTGAATGACAAGACAAGCTTTTATTTATATTAATATAAATTTTATAATATAATAAAATGGTGGGTTTGATTGCATTCAAAATTTATTATCTTCGTTTTTTTTTATCAGCCCTGTTTGTACAAACTGTCCCACTGCTGGGAACGGGCCATCTTCTCATTGTGAGAAGGGTTAGGCCATAGTCTGCCACGCTGGCCAAGTGCGGGTTGGCAGACTATCTTCGTTTTAGGGCATTTAAATAAAAGCTTGTTTTAAATAATATTTTATTTACTAGACTAAAAAGATGCTTGTCAAGACTATTCAAACGAGTCCAAACTCGACGGTTTCATCTTGTTTAGTTTAGGAGTTCCTATTCCTATGGCTACCTTCCAACACGCCATCTTGAGACCAGCTTCATGGTACTATATTATTGCATTGTCGCCGAAGATACGTAAGTAAACCAAATTGCAACCTCATCTAACGACAGGAAGTGGTTCTAATTTAACTCGCAAGATTTGTCCCATGCATACTAATAACAGGGAAAGTTAAATAAAAGCTTTTAAAAACTAGATCAAAATCGGTCCTTCCGTTTGATAGCTCTGATGCCACAGACAGACACACACGTCAAACTTATAACACCTTTCTTTGTGTCGGGGGTTAAAAAACTCATGCTTACATTTCAAATACATTATGAAATTAATACATACCTGATACAATAATGGCGTCATTTTAGTATATACAAGTAATGCACTTGAACATCTGCACAATAATGCCAGGTTTTGTTTAATTAATAACTCTAACTTTAGTTAACTCTTTCTAAAGATAACTAAAGTTGGGTTTTGGTACATTGTTTTCAGGGTTCCGTACCTCAAAAGGAAAAAACGGAACCCTTATAGGATCTCTTTGTTGTCCGTCTGTCCGTCCGTCCGGGTGTCAAGACCTGTATCTCAGGAACGCGTGAAGGCATCGTGTTGAAATTAAAACCATATACGCAGATCCATGGTCTTTTGCTGCAGAAAAAAAATCAAATTTCTCAGTTTTCGTAAAAGTAAGTTACAGCCGAATATGTCGTAAAAACGCACATTTCGACACTTGCAAGGCAATCAAAACCTATGGGATACTTCCCGTTGACCTATAACTATGAAATTTTGCAAGAAGCATTGTGTTAGAGTACATATATAGGAAATAATCCGAAAATTGGACATTTTGAATTAAATCACAAAAAATAGTGTCTTTATGTAAGGAATGAGGGTCCAAATTTTAAAGTTCTTTAACCCTATTATGTGGGGTATCTTATGAAAGAGCTTCATTAGCATAAGCTAAAACAGGTTTTAAAATATTTTTACGATGTATATTTATCGGTTTATGAAGGACAATATAAAAACATATGATTTCTCCCTTTTATCTACTAGTTTGTACGGAACCCTCGGTGGGCGAGTCTGACTCGCACTTGTCCGGTTTTATTTTGTTTCCTTAAACTTTTCCTCAGAATTTTTGAATTTTTTAAATATTATGTGTTTCTTAATAAATTATGAATCTCATAATATTCTGTACTTATTCATAAAAGTTGAATCAATTATAAAACTTACTCTAGCTCACATCTAACTAGTCACATACTGGTTTTATGATAGAAGTGCTATCAATAATATGGTGATTAACTGTGATAGTAATATAGTCCGATCGTAGTACTGTTCCCATCTTTGGGATGGTTCGGCTAAGTACCAACTTGAGGCGTTGGAATCAGTTGAGAAACGTGCTAGGAAACTCGTAGGTAACGAATTGACGAATTCTCTTGTTCGTGCAAAAATCCAAAGCTTGGAGCACCGGCGCAAAGTTGCTAGCTTATCGGTTTTGTATTGGATTCATTTCGGTAAGTGCTTATCCGGTCTGCATCATCTAGTTCCCCCTTGCCCTTTTTTACTATCGGACAGTCAGAAACACGAAAAAGCGTCACCGTTTCATGGTGAATAAGTATTCCAAAAACCCGAACGAAACGCTTTATTCCACTTTCATCGTGCGGACTGCTAGATTGTGGAATACGCTTCCTGAGAGTGTCTTTCCCGATATATATAATCTAGGTGTCTTTAAATCGCGAGTGAATTGGTTTCTTCTAGGTAAACGCGATCCATCGTAGACCACAACGACGCTTAACATCAGGCGAGTTGGCGGTCAAGCGCAAACCTATTTCTACATTAAAAAACCAGACAAGTGCGAGTCATACTCGCCGTGGGCTCCGCACAAACTAGTAGATAAAAGGGGGAATTTTTTATTTTTTTTATATTTGCCTTCATAAACCTAAAAATATACATCGCAAAAATACTTAAAAAACTGGTTTTAGCTTGTGCTAATGAAGCTCTTTCATATTATACCCCACATATAATACGGTTAAAGCACTTTAAAATTTAGACCCTCCTTCCTTGTACGTATAAAGACCCTGTTTTTTTATAATTTAATAAAAAAATTACAGTTTTCGGTTTTTTCCTCTATGTGTACTATATGACAATGCTTCTTGCCAAATTTCACAGTTATAGGTCAACGGGAAGTACCCCATAGGTTTTGATTCCCTTGTGAGTGTCGAAATATGCGTTTTTTGCAACATATTCGGCTGTAACTTTTTTTAATGAAAAGTGAGAAGTTTGATTTTTCTCTTTGCAGCAAGAGACTATTATTATAATGATTTATTTCAGATTATTATAGAATCCATAATATACAAATAACAAAATATACAAATAATATCATTTCATAATTACACGCATTTACAAAATTCACAATCAAATCACAAGTCCAATTAAATAAAGTCAAATTAAAAGTATATCAAAATTAAATTAAACTAAAAATTATTAAATTAAAAACAATCACATAAAACGATAACATAAAACAGCTTTATCTTATTATTATTGTTGCATAAACCTTTATTTGCTTCGCTCACTCGGTTAATATATAAATAGAATATTTTATATAAATAGTAATAGTATATAATAGTTTAATAATTATACTTAGTTAAAAAACCTGAAACAACAGACTTCAAAATATGCAATTTAGTATACTTGGATGACATTTTTTCCAATTATTTTCTTTTATAAATCAAACTACTTAACCGATTTAGATGAAATTATATCCAATTTGAAAGTTAAAATTTCAATCAAAAATGGTTATTTATTGTACTAGGCTGGAAAGTTGTATTTTACCGTCGAGTGTCTGACAGTTGAATCCAGAGCAAGCGAAGGATTCTAAGTTTGAACCACGAGCGCAGCGAGTGGTTCTAGTGTAGAATCCTGAGCGTAGCGATGGATTCAAGAAGACACGAGATAAAATAACTTTACAGCCGAGTGCAATACAAAAATTTTCATCTTAACGTAGCGAGGAAATTTTTGAGTTATATTATGATATATATTACTATTTTCTCGAGTAGAAAAATCTGCTTTGCATTTATGCAACTTTACTGGTCCTAAAGTTACATTATAATCACGTGAGTTCACTTACATGTACACATTTCATTAATTTTGAACATTATTTACAACAAAATTACGTAATACAAAGATTTTTTTTTTACTCTATTTTTTTTCTTCTATTAGGCTCTTGACACTACTCGCATAGGTCGCATTCTTCTTTACTCATCCAAACCTTTTTCGTGTAAATGGTTCTAAAAATTCAAAACACTTCTAAGAGAAAGTAAATTCTACATTTTTATTTACATTTTACGTAAATATACAAAATATCTAAGTTATTTTAATATAATATTTAGTGTTTCTTTAAGCTAAGATACCAACCTCCTTGAATCGAACTATTTTTCTTCATTTTGTGAAGGTAAAGAGGTTGGAAATATTTTGTATTGAAAATGTAAATGTAAAAAATGTAGCAAAATGAACTTTGCCACGCCTTAGAAACGTAACTTTACGAGCTAGTAAGATGAAAAATAATTTTCCGTATTGGTTGATAATTAAACGTTTTGTTTAATTATTACCCGACTGACCATGGTGATATGAACTTTATGTATCCTAATCCTTTCTAACATTACAAGTAACGAAGTAACGTACTTTGAAGTCGGTTGTTTCAGTTTTTTAAACTATAAAATAATATAAATTAAATACATACTTTTTTACATCACCTGCTCAGTAATGTTCCTTTTTATGTCATGTAAACAGGGTCTAAAGTACGTCATTTAAGCCCGAGGGCTTTAATGTTATATCTCACTGCGACGAATGTGATTTGAATTTGGAACCTAAGTATCTAACCTGGATTGTCTACGTCTCAACTAATTCAATTGAATTACGTCTACCGAAAGGTAGGATTCCACCAAAATAGTGTTCAAAACATTTGATAAAGAACATTTTGTGCAAAAATCCTGCAGTGCGCGAACCTGGGAAGACTATGCTCATACGCAATCTAGGAAGACCAGTCACAAGATGGACAGACTACCTCATACAAGTAGCAGGAAAACTCTGAATACAAGCCGTTTCCAACTTCTCCGATGTTTTTGAAAATGGTGGGGTTGCCTATGGCCTATGGCCAGGAGTATACTTCTTGTGGCTGTTGAAGATGATGATTTTAACTGACGTTTTAGAGTAACGCCTTTACTTTAGAAAAATGGTTTTGAAAAGTTTTATTTTATGTAAGATTTTTAAGTATGTATAATTTTCTAGTGGTAATGAATAAATATATTTCATACATCGACGTCCTCCATCTTCGGCTAAACCGTTGCTTACCATCAGGCGAGTTGGTGGCCAATCGTTGTTCTATTTACTTTAAGTACCTGGGCGACCGAGCTCCACTCGGAATTTTTTATGAATGAAAATACGAGCAAACCCGGGTTCACTAAAAATGAAACCTAACCTGAAAAAGATCGATTTATCGTCCCCTAATCTACCTACAAACCAAATTTCATTAAAATCGTTGGAGCCGCTTACGAGATTCAAATTATATATATATACAAGAATTGCTCGTTTAAAGGTATTAAGTAGATTCTATTTACATGAAAAGAAAAAAATAGAGATATTATGCGTACTGTCAGCATGGGTAACTTTACACACACTTTTTCATATTTTTGACGATATCAGATTATTAATGTATGAGTCTAATAGTATTTTACTTATTTAAGCGTGTTCTTTCGTGGTCAATTTTAAAGTAAAGAAGTAACAAGTCCAATAGTATAGAAAATATTTAAGAAAATCACGTTTAAATGGCTAGTCAAAGTTAAACGCGAATGTGGGTAAAATTGACTCCCGTTCATTTCGATGGCGGAAAATCTTCAGTAAAAAACATAGATCTATCAAATTAAATCAATTTGTAATATTCAATCATGTACATTTTCATGGGAAATGCCATATAAAAACTTTGAGCTACAAGCGAGCGGAAAAAATAAAATAGTTTAATTACATATTTTTTTTACGAATGAAATAATTTCTCAAAGATCAAATAAAGCCAAAAAATTCTACAATCATTTGAGTGTTGAATGACCTCATTATCAAATATTAATAAGATTAATAGTGAGTGATATCAAATTTAAAAAAGATACACCCATTCCATGAACTGCATACCTATTGTTTTCTTTATGTTTCTTGAGTTCTCTTTTATTTGGTTTTTAGAAGACTAGTTTTCGGGTATGTATTAACAAAAAAAAAAAAAAAAACGGTCAAGTGCTTGTCGGGCCACGCGAAATGTAGGGTTTCGTAATTACATGTCACAATTTATGTCTATGTCAATATTATGCGAACTTAAAATAGGGTTATTTGATACTAAGAATATTCTAGTTAAGCTAAGTTGATCGACTATAACTTGTTAACTTGTAAAACCTACTTACTTGTGATATTTTTCCTTACAATTTCGTTAGGGAAATTAATTGCTGGATTTTTTTAGCATACCTATTCGACAAGAACTATTTAGCTGGTAGAGAGGGAGAGACACTTGACCCTAACAAAAATTATCATTTTAAAGCCTAATATTTTGCAAAAGAGACGAAGACAAATATGAAATACTAAATTGAATAATATATTTTTGAATTACCTATCCAATTACGGCCAACACCAAGGGGTATACGAGAAAAAATCATCCCTACTTTACGTGTAGAGGAATTACAAGGGAGTTACCCTTGGAATTACTCTATTCTCATAGAAAGTGGTTTCTAGATATATTTTAATTACGCCGATAAAGTAGTAAAATTTATTTTAGCACTTGATAACGAGGCCCTAGAAATGTAGAAAGTGCTAAAGTAAAGTGAAGCAATGTCAGCGCAGTTGGTTGTGTATTCAACTTTTATATTGGAAAGCACCTTTTGAAAAAGAAACAGCGAGCTAATCTTCCGTGTAGGAAAAATATCATTAGGAAACTGAATTATGGTCTTTGAGTATTAGTTTTGCAGCCTAGGTGTTTGACGATAGCTTTTCCACTTGAGAGTTATAGTCTCAAGTGGAAAAGCTATCGTCAAACACCTAACGATGCCATGACTATCAACCACCTACTTGAGAGCCAGTTCTTATTCCGTGTTATGTATGCTTACCTTCTTCGACCACATTATATTGCTTAAAACATCTCTGTCAGACGTAGAAGTGAAATAATTGACATTATTAATGCACTTTTAGGTGTATAATTACCTGAAACTCCACTGTCAATGTTACCCACAATTAAATAAAATACGTAGACTTTTTTTTAGACTATTTTTACGTAGTAAAACTAAATAAGACCAAGAAATATTGTTTAAAACGATAAGATAGATCAATGTTTTTTCGTTAGGAAATAAAACTCATGGGATTTAAACAAGGTTTGTATAATTAAATCCGAAATCTTCGTCATACATTTTTCAGTCACATATTCTTGTGTTCAGAAAATGGTGAAAAACTTTTAAAACTTCCTCACATTTGTCAACTTTATGCATAAATTAACATTTACAATGTTTGGCGGCTACAACTCACGCATTCATCAATCAATTTAATTACTCACATTTTGTTAAAAGAATCAAGAATCTTTAAACCAGGCTATGTCCGAAGTTTAACGCAAAGTCAAAGTTACCCACATTGACAGTAACTGTATTTATTATTAAATATGTACCTATTATTTACCTACAAATCTTTCATCTCAAGCAGCTTCAACTCTTCATCTGCCGATAACTTTATTTCAAATGTTCCATTCGTATAGAAATTTTCTATTTCTTGCAAAGTCTTACCTTTTGTTTCGGGAACATATTTCCATATTAAAATTCCACACACTAAAGAATTTATAAAGTAAATGGAAAATGTCTGCCATAATCCTAAATACGTGAAAAGATATGGAGATATTTTCAACGAAGATGCGTGAGAAGTACTTGTGCCTATGACAAAAAATAAGCCTCCTATTCCCCTGTGTTTCACTGGCATTAGTTCTGTAGACATAGTAAATACCACTATTATCTGACCCAGACTGCAACATACCATATAAGCCACTAGAAAATACACGGTAACCAAAGAATCTTTCGACAGAATGTCTATTTCTTTGAGATATATTGTTATAGTTACACAAAGCAGACTTGTCGATGCGGCGCAAGTGCTTAATATTACTATAGTTTTATTATTAAAGATCTTAATTAACACACTACTTATTATTTCACCTGTGACAGTGATTAAGTTGATTAAGATTCCGCCGGCCATTGCTGCAGTCTCGTTTTGTGTCGTTTTTGTTATTAATTCAATAGAATAAAATAAGACAACAATACTACCGCTCCAATAACAGTGATGCAAAAGTAATAATATGTGTAGAACGGGCATTATAAAGTCTCTTCTAGTGACCTGCTGCCACAACCGTTTCGTAGCCGATTCTTGATTCGATGCCTTGTTTCTGTTCGATCTCTCTGTATATGCAGCTATCACTTGTTGTAACTCCTTCACCGAATGTTCGCCAGTTCCTCGAATCTTAGTGAAATTTACTTTACTCTTGTCTAAATCTTCTTTATATGCCAACCATAGCGGTGTCTCGAGCCAGGTGAATGCGATAAAGGCACTAATGATTGCCGGTACACATAATATGATGGTCTGCGTCCGCCAGTGCACTAACTTTGTCATTATTCCTGTTATGGCTAGACCCATTGCGTTTCCTATTACGTATAATTGTACAGCGACATTTCTATACGCAGGTGCGATCATTTCACTCAGGTAGTCCACGGTTACGGTCATAAGGATGTTTGCGCCGAGTCCGTGAAGTGATTCGCTGAGTAGTATCGTTGCTATACTGTTTGCTAAATGTAATATCATCCAACCTGTGATGACTATAAGACTTGCTGCGATATATGTAAATTTTCTACCTTTCCATTGCATTATAAATGGCGCCACGATTCCAGGTAATGAAGCGAAACCATGAATGGAACCTGAAAAAAATCATTACTTTGAAACGCATATACCATTATTTTGTTTTGTTTTACACAAGATAGATTACAATTGACCACCAACGGCACCAACTCGCCAAATGTTAAGCGACGGTATGGCCGAGGAAGGAGCTCTAGAATATATCTATTTGTTTCGTCAGTCTTCTTTTATCCATGTGACGAACAAGAAAAAAAAATAGGTAATGCTTTTCAACCATTCCAACTTCCGCACAATTTAAACATTATTTATTTTTACTACAACATCTAATATGTCGTAAGATAGACAAAATGGGGTATGTAAAGAAAAATGTAGGTAACATATGCTAATTCCAAAACTATTTCGAGATTGTATGTCTATAAACCATATTTTAATATTTTGGGCTCATAAAATGATGAGATGGAGCAAACTTTTGCGAAAAACTAAAAAATATTTGACCTTCAGTCGTCCTTTAAAATGACGTCACAGTTACTAAAAAAAAAAATGATGCTGACATCATTGGGATTGAATATCAAACATAGACAATATCTCTATGACAACTGTCATAACAAAATAATTTTCTATAGAATTGTAGAAAATATACATGTCACTGTCTACGTCAAGTTAGACGTATATCATTTTTAGTTCATGTAGGCAATCACAACATTTTATTCAGCAGTAATTGTGACGTCATCACGATTTTATCATTAAAAAAATATTAAAAAATTAGTACCGAACAGAATAAAAAAAGATTGATTTCAGTTATTTTAAATGATCCAATCTATCAAATAAAAATATTTAAAAATACCGAAAAAAACTTTGTATTCACATGTTTACCTGGAGAACTTTGTAGATATTTGAATAAAGCCTGTTCTTCTTCATCAATAAATCGGTATTATAATTTAAGATTGATAAACAAACGGTTCTATAATTACCTATCCACGACGACGAGTCCAAGTCGAGTGTTATATCGCTGTCATTTTTCCTTAGTTGATGCAGAAGCACACCAGAAAACCCCATTGTAGCACCTGAAGATAATGCAGCAAATCCTGTGCCGACCGCTATGCTCCACTGCAATAGTCAAAGTTGATATTGCAAAAGAATGAGAAGGACAAATACGAAACATATAATTATATTAATTTATTTATATTATATTACATAAATCAATGACACGAAATTGTATTTTTACACCACCTGCTCGATAACGGGTATATTATTGTCCTGTGAAGGTAACCTAAAGTTCTCATCATCATAATCATCACCTCAGCCATAAGAAGTCCACTGCTGGACATAGGCCTCCCCCATTGATTTCCAAAAAGACAAACTGGAAGCGGCTTGCATCCAGCGTCTTCCCGCCACTTGCATGAGGTCATCTGCCCATCTTGTGGCTGGTCTTCCTACGCTGCGCTTGCCGGTGCGTGGTCTCCACTCGAGAACCTTTCGGCCCCATCGGCTATCAGTTCTACGAGTACGTGCTATGTGCCCTACCCACTGCCATTTCAACTTGCTAATCCTCTGTGCTATATCGGTGACTTTTGTACGTTACGTATCTCTTCATTTCTTATTCGATCTCGTAGAGTGACACCGAGCATAGCCCTCTCCATAGCTCGTTGCACGACCTTGAGCTTCCTTATAAGGCCCATAGTTAGTGACCACGTTACAGTGCCGTAAGTCATCACTGGTAACACACACTGGTCGTAAACTTTCGACTTGAGGGACTGGGGTATATTGGACGAGAAGACGCTTTTAAGTTTCCCGAACGCTGCCTAGCCAAGTTGGATACGACGATTAACCTCGCTCGCAAGGTTGGACCTGCCTAATCGGACCGTTTGTCTTAGGTAGACGTATTCGTCAACAACTTCAAGAGTGGAGTTCCCCACAGATATTGGGGCGGGCACTACATGGGCGTTCGACATAACCTTCGTTTTTTCCATGTTCATTTTGAGGCCCACCCGTTGGGAAACTCTATCGGGGTCTTCGAGCACCGTACTGAGGTCTTCCATCGACTCTGCCATGACTACTATATCGTCGGCAAACCGAAGGTGTGTGATGTACTCGCCATTAATATTGATGCCGAGCCCTTTCCATTCCAGAAGCAATAAGCAACCACAAGAAGAAGAAGTACAAGAAGCCACAAGCAAGTAAACAGTTTCGGAGAGACAACGTCTCCCTGCCTCACGCCTCTGTTCAATGGAATTGCCTCTGAATTCTGGTCTTGTACTCGGACCGACATAGTGGCGTTGTTGTACAAACACTTCAGCACTTCGACATACCAATAGTCAATACGGCATCGTTGGTGAGCCTCAAGCACCGCCCAGGTCTCGATCGAATCAATGGCTTTTTTCATAGTCCACAAACGCTAAGCAAAGGGGCAAGTTATACTCTTCGGTCTTCTGTATTACTTGCCGCAGCGTGTGGATGTGGTCTATGGTACTATAGCCTTTTCGGAAACCGGCTTGTTCGGGAGACTGGAAGTAATCAAACCTGCGTTCAAGACGATTCGTGATGACCCTTGAAAACAGCTTATAAACATGGCTCAGAAGCGTAATGGGTCTGTAGTTCTTCAGCAAAGTGTTGTCTCCTTTTTTGAAGAACAGCGCCACCACGCTTCTGGTTCATGCTTCATGCGTCTGTCCGTCTGTCCGGGTGTCAAGACCTTTATCTCGGGAACGCGTTAAGGTATCGAGTTGAAATTAAAACTATATACGCAGATCCATAGCATCTTGCTGCAGAAAGAAAAATAAAATTTCCCAGTTTTCGTAAAAAAAAGTTACAGCCGAATATGTCGTAAAAAATGCACATTTCGACACTCACAGAGGAATCAAAACCAATGGGGTACTTCCCGTTGACCTAGAACTCTGAAATGTAGCAAGAAGCATTGTGTTCGAGTACACATATAGGAAAAAATCCGAAAACTGGATATTTTTAATATAATCACAAAAAAATAGTGTCGTTATGCAAGGAATGAGGGAAAATTTTTAAAGTGAATTAACCGTATCATGTGGGGTATCATATGAAAGAACTTAATTAGCATTAATTAAAACAGGTTTTTAAATATTTTTTCGATGTATATTTTTCGGTATAAAAAGGAAAAAGAAAATGATTTGCCCCTTTTATTTACTAGTTTGTACGGAACCCTCGATGGGCGAGTCTGACTCGCACTTGTCCGGTTTTATTTCCTATTGAGGTACGGAAACCTAAAAACGTTTAAATTTTCGCGCTCGTTTCGCTCGCGCTGCTTGACTAATTTAACATAGAAGTAACTCACTAATACGAGAAATAAAAAAATATTAAATAAAAAATACTATAAAAACATTACATTTTTTTTGCGCTCGCTTCCCTCGCGCTATTTATTACCTATGTTTTTATTATACTTGGCCATGCAAAACTGATTATATTTGAACATTTTGAACCCCCTTATTTGAATAATGACTTCCTGGCTACGGCCTTGTGAAATGATAAATAGCTAGACTGTTGTTTTCTATTTTTTGAAAATTCAATTTCTATTTGTAATATTTAAGATTAGGCAACAGTTTTCGCCAATATTATGGAAGGATTCATAATTTATTGGTATAAATCTGCTGTCTCAATAATTATTTTAATTCAAATTAAAGTTTCGTTTACGTACTTGTCTCAAAATTGGTGGTATCGTCATCTGTTCAACAAAATGTTCAATTATTATTTTTCTTAAGATTGCTTAGACACGAGTCTGGTAGACGAATGATGATTTGGATTTCTCAACCACAAAGTAATAAACACACACACAAATGCAAAATATATGTAAAATAAAATACAAAATTAATATAGTAAAAAAAATATTAACGCTTGTTTCACACAGTTTTATCAATACTATTTTACCCATTATTTAATTTTCAACCAGATCACGTGTCGTCATGATTAGACAGTAGGTAGTAGTTATTTATAAGTATATAAAAAAACTAGTAAATTTTGAGGTCATTAGAAAAAAATATTGAAATAATATTTTGTTCCTACTTTAGGTGGCGGTGCGCATCGTGACCGGCGACCGTTTAGGCTTCTTATTGTGAACACAATAGGTCGCAAGCAGCTCGACAGCCGCGCGACTCGTGGTTGTTATAGCGGACGGCAGCGCGGCTACCGCACTGCTTGCGTCCTGTTATGCGAAGGGAGCTTTAGGCTTTCTACTCTTACTCTTATCTCTTTCGGTGGTGGAATAAGATGTTGTGATAGCCAACATGAACTAAAAAAAATACATATACGTCTACTTGACAGTGACATGTACCTATATTCGTTTTGTCTCTGACTGAAACAAGAGATCATCGGTTTTTGTTGTTTTGTGCTATCCGAAAAAACAAATTCGTTGTGAAACTTAAAGAATGAAAAAAATAACAATTCTTAATTAATTAATGTTTTCTAAGGTTTCCGCGATTGTGTTTGCGCATTGAAATGAAACAAATTCACAATGAATTATTCAGAAACTACAACTGTGAAATGTTTCGTGCCAAAAATCCTAATAAACTGTTTTTTTCAAGTAAAGGAAACCTTAAAAAGACTGCTGTGAACAAGTTAACGTAGAATGCAATGCTTGCAATGCTTCATGCATTGCAAGCATTGATGCTGCAGTACAATGAACCAGAATAAAATAAATAATGTATAAATGTAAATAAAATAATCTCTTTTATATAATTATAATAAAATTGGTATATAATTAAACACAATAAAATCATTTAAAAAAAGAAGTTATGTACTGTCAATCACTTTTATTTGATATCCTGGCATTGTTCATAAGTTTTAGTTCTTTAGCTCCTCGGATTTTTGCGATGTTGTTCTTGTCGCTAGTTGAGATGAACTCCAGAATCATAAGATTCTGAATCTTAGGTAAGTTAGCAGAGTCGGCACGTACATAATTATCAAATCAATAGGCAAACAGTTCCTTAAAGCAAAGCAGTGGTCAACGTAAATGCAGTGTGTAGTAAAGCAAGGTTGTCATAAAGATAATGAATAGAAATAATACAAATAGAGTAAGGCAGAGCACCAAACACAAAACAATTCCTTGTTTGATGAACTTGCTTGTTTTCTTAAGACAGTTGTCATAGAGACATGGGCGTATATAAGGGGGGGGTCCAGGGGGTCCGGACCCCCCCCATGGTATTGGCCGAAAAAAATAATTAAGTGCTATCATAATGCCGGATTATCGCGGATGGCACGGATGTTACAAAATAATACATAAACACCTGATGCGTGGTTGTCATAACGACAGTTTTGCTAGAGATGCAGTATGACCTTAGTCCATCCTTCGCCCGCGCATACTACAAACGCGCATAACAAATCGAAACTATATATTTTTACTCGACTGCATAAGAAGGAGGGTAATGTTTTTCGAGTGTATGTACGAGTATGTTTGTATGATTCTATATGATAGCCTACAGCCTGAACGGCTTGTCCGATTTTGATGTGCGAGGTGTCATTAGATTTGTCTTCGCTTCCAGAATGTCACAGGCTATAATTTTTGTAATAATAATAATACATCTCTTGCAAAAATTAAAAAACGTTTTTTCGTAACCTCTAACGAATTATTTCGTAATAAACAAGTGTTTTTTTTTTTAATTATTATACAGAATGTGCATTTGTAATCTTTTACAGTGATTTTACGCATTTTTATTGTTACAAAAAACTTACATTGTTTAAGTATGTTTTTGAAGCATTAATATGCTTCAAAAAATTTCGCGCTCGCTTCGCTCGCGCATGGCCACATTTTAAAGATATGAAATAACTGAATAAACTCATAAAAAAAGTCCTTCGTAAAACTAGAAAATAACATCGTTAAACATCAGGCGAGTTGGCAATCAGTCGTAGATCTATCATATGTAAACAAAAACACAAAAATTTCAATTCGATCCAAGCCAATTTTATATAAAAAATATTTTTTTCGTTAATAAAATCGAACAACTCTTAACATGCTGTGCTAATACAAGCAAATACTTCACCAAAAAATAATCAATAACCAAAAAATATTTTCCACCTGCAAGGGAGTACCGCGTAGGTATGTTTGTAATTTTCTATAAAATCATATGTTTAAATTTAGGAATAATAAACTGGCAATCAATGCATTCAAATGGTTGTTTATATAATTTTTGATAGCGTAAAAGTCACTCTTATTCAGTGGGGTATTCCATTTTTAGGGTTCCGTACCCAAAGGGTAATAACGGGACCCTATTACTAAGACTTCGCTGTCTGTCTGTCTGTCTGTCTGTCTGTCTGTCTGTCTGTCTCCAGGCTGTATCTCATAAACCGTGATAGCTAGAAAGCTGAAATTTTCACAAATGATGTATTTCCGTTGCCGCTATAACAACAAATACTAAAAATTTAAAAAAATACAATATTAAGGGGGGTCCCCATACAATAAACGTGTTTTTTTTCGTATTTTTTTGCTCAATATTAAAAACGGTAACAGATAGACGCTTCAAATTTTCACAGAATATTTACTTGTATATTACCTTTCAAAATAAATAATTAAATAACAATAAAGTAAATATTAAAGGATCCCATACAACAAACGTGATTTTTTTGCCGTTTTTATATATAATGGTACGGAACCCTTCGTGCGCGAGTCCAACTCGCACTTGGCCGGTTTTTTTCTTTTAACACATTAATATACTTGTTTGGTTCATCTGGGCCACAAACACCTAGGCTCGCTAACACGATCAATGAATCAAATCACTTCCAAGATTTCATTTTAAAAACCTTAAAAATTTTCGCGCTCGCTTCGCTCGCGCATTATTACTATTTTACCATAGAAGTACTGTGGGCTCACTAATACGAGAAATAAATCATGTTACTATAAAAACACTACAACAATTTTCGCGCTCGCTTCGCTCGCGCATACTTATCACAATATGATTTATTTACTTGGTTACCTATGATTTGTTTACTTGGGTCATGCAAATGTTGAGTGCTCTTTAAACTAATTAAAACGGGTGAAATCATATCTAGTATAATATGAATTAATAATGCTCCGACGTTACTTATACACTTTACTTATACGTTTGTACGTAGCTTAATTTTCGTGTATTTTAATGTTTTAAACTACAGTACTCGTCTGCGTATAGTCTGCGCAAATAAAGAGCAAATAGTAGTAAATTTTTGTACCCATGGACCCCCCCCATGAGAAAGTTATAGCTACGCCCATGCATAGAGATATTGTCTCTGCTCGATATTCAATGCCAATGATAACTTTTTTTAGTAAATGTGACGTCATTTTAGACGTCGTCTGAAGGTTAAATATTTTTTTATGTTTTCGAAAAAAATATTCGCCATCTCATCATTTTATGAGCCCAAAATAAAAAAATATAGTTTATAGACATATAATCTCGAAATGGTTTTGGAATCAGCATATGTTACATTTTTCTTTACATGCCCTTTGAGAGGTGGTCCCATATCAAAATTGGTTCTGTGCTTTGGATTTTAAAATAAAATAACCGGAAAAAAAATATTATCCAAGTAAACGAATTTGCGTATTTCATAGTCGGTTGTTTCAGTTTTTATTAAACTATAATTATTTAATGTGGTGTCAATAAAGTTTTGTTGATGAATCGATTATTATAATAGACTTTGGACTCCATGACACCATCTTTAGGCATAATCTTCTTAATCCCATTTATGGCTAGGTATAGGCATCAGCTTTTCCGTGACGCAACTTGCCTTTGTCCTGTGCTTATGGGTGCATATTTCAACTGCAGCAGTTATAATGTTGTCAGCCGTAGTATTCCCTTATTATTTTGTGTCAGCTCCCTTCAGCGCTAGCCACCAACGCTCCACTTACCATATCTTCATCCTTTCACAACCTTATTCCACATATCATCAATATGCATCTAATAACTAACTGGTCTTGCCAAATTCCATTATAATTTCATTATTGAAATCCCGCCATCTCAAACTTTTGTTCTTCGCCGGATTTTGTATGCATGTGTGTCTCGGCTTTTATGTAGGTACCTACTTCACATATATCATTTACTGAGAACATAATTAACCACACATTTCATTTTAAATAATCCTAAATCAAAATGTTATTACTTTTATTGATTAATTTAAATGTAGTAAAAATATAGGACTTACCTATTTAAATATACATGCTACATTTTGCTAGATATGTGTTAGTAATTGTGTTTGTATCTAGGACGTATAGATATAGGTATCGGGCAAGGAAAATGTCACTGTATCACATCTATAGATATCAGCGTCTAAACTGTTATTTCTTTAGACTAAAAGGTTTCGGCATACGTAACGAGATATTATGGACCGGACAGGGACAGAACGTAACGTTATGGGAATGCCGTCGTACGCGCAATGTATGTATGGTCTTTCATTTCTGACCCATGTTTTCTATAAAACACTGTTTCTATAAATTGTCGTGTCGTTCCGTTCAACTTAAAAGCACGCTACGTATGCAGCGAGTGACTTCGCTTTAGATTTAAAATTTCAAGGCTGCTGTTGTACAATAATTGTCATTCGCTTTTAATTCAGCATACTACTACTAGTAAGAACTATTTTAGGGTTCCGTACCTCAATAGGAAAAAACTGAACCCTTATATTTATTTATTATTCAAATTAGCACCGTTAACACGAATTATGGTAATGATATAATTTACAAAATAAGTATGTATGTCAATTCAGAGTGATAACAATCGTGTCAAAATTAATAAATTATGTCAATTAAAATTATGACAAAATGAATACGATTAAAATAACAACAAAAAAAAAGATTTTCGTAATAAATATGTCACAGTTAAATAATATTAATTAAATTATATAATAAAAATGAATAGATTGGGTTCATAATTATAAAGAAAGATAAAACAAAAAGTAACCTTATTTAAAAATGCTTGACAGTTTTTGAGACGATATCGTCTCACAGTAAGTCAAACATTCCGACATAATGTGTTTCTAGTCGCCCGCTAATAAATCGTATTCTGGCCTAGAATCAAGTAGCGCGTTCATCGCAGCTGGAGATCGCGGTTTCTGGGATGACTGATGAGCGACAGTTCTGCATTTCGGAACAGCAAACAGTTTATGCTTCCTGCTACGAAGGTAGTTATCGGGGACATAAAGCCGAGACAATTGCGCAGTTAAGTCCTGGGCGTCAGCCCTACCATGCAGAATTTTACACATCATTTCCAATTGGTTTTGAGCTCGCCTTACCTGTAGAGAGTTGTATCCCAACATGCCATGTAAGAATTCTGTAGGATACATGTAAGGGTAGTACCCATATCTACGCTTGCAAAGGTACCTAAGGAAGGCCTTTTGTACCTTCTCTAACATCAAGGCGTACTTATCCTCATAAGGAAGCCAGACACAGGCGCTGGCCTCAAGTTTACTACGGACCAAGGTGCTGAAAATGAGCTTGATAACCTCAATGTTCTCAAACCCTTGAGAGTTTCGGAGCACAAACCCCAATTGCTTATATGACTCTTTGGCAGCAGTGGTGATATGGTCATGGAAGGTGAGCTCCCGGTCAAATACGACGCCCAAGTCTTTGATAGATGTAACGCGTGTTATCTTGTTTTGTCCTAGTCTATAGTTAAATTGAATTGGGTGTCGCATTCGACCGAAAGTCATCATACAACACTTAGATGAGTTAAACTCCATTTTGTTCTGCTTGCGCCACTCAAATATTTTATCAATATCTTTTTATAGTTTATGGCAATCCTCTATGGTGTTTTTTCCATAAAAAGTTTCAGGTCATCTGCATATAAAAAAGATTCAGCGTACTCAACGATTGTGGGGAGATCGTTCACCATATATGCAAAGAGAAGAGAGCCCATTACAGATCCCTGACTCACACCAGAAGGCGTGTAATAGGGCTTAGACATACATTAGTCGGACATACTGCTGGCGATCGCGAAGAAAACTTGCGAGAAACTTTACAAGGCTTGGGATAAAACCCAGAGCGCTGAGTTTTCTCAGTAGTATGTCGTTGTCAACCCTATCAAACGCCTTCCGGAAGTCAAAATATAGCACATCAACTTGCGCTCTACGATCTAGTCAGGTAGAGATATAATCTACAATGGTCAGGAGATTAGTATTTACCGACCTTTTTCTTCTGAATCCATGCTGCTCGTTACACAAGAACGCCTCAGTTTGGTCATATAACTTTTTATGTATAATGTGTTCGAAAACTTAAGCAATGGTTGGAATTAACGCTATGGGACGATATTCTTCAACTGATTCTTTATTAGACGTTTTGGGAATTGGTGTCGCGCGCGATAACTTCCATTGCGTAGGGTAGACGCCATCTTTCAGCGCTAAGTTAAACAAGCGGCAAAGTGGATAGCTCAATACTTTTTTACATTCCCTTAAGAACCACGGAGGTATTCCATTATAGGATCACTTTGTTGTCCGTCTGTCCGTGTGTCAAGACCTTTATCTCGGGAACGCGTGAAGATATCGAGTTGAAATTAAAACCATATACGTAGATCCATAGTATCTTGCTGCATAAAGAAGAATCAAACTTCTCAGTTTTCATTAAAAAAAGTTACAGCCGAATAAGTCGAAAAAACGCACATTTCGACACTCACGAGGGAATCAAAACCTATGGGGTACTTCCCGTTGACCTAGAACTAGAACTATAAAATTTGGCAAGAAGCATTGTGCTAAAGTACACATATAGGAAAAAATCCGAAAACTGGACATTTTTAATTTAATCACAAAATATAGGGTCTTTAAGCAAGGAAAGAGGGTCCAAATTTTAAAGTACTTTAACCGTATCATGTGGGGTATCATATGAAAGAGCTTAATTAGCACAAGCTAAAATAGGCTTTTAAATATTTTTATGATGTATATTTTTTGATTTATGAAGGAAAATATAAAAAAAAACCCTTTTATCTACTAGTTTGTACGGAACCCTCGGTGGGCGAGTCTGACTCGCCTTGTCCGGTTTTTTTTTTCATATCTCCAAAGACAACCATTTAGCCGGTAGAGGGACTGGGACACGACTCAAAACAAAAATTATCACTTCAAAGCTTAATATTTCCTGAGTTGTGGCCAGTGGACTGGCCTTGTGGATCAGTTGGCAGTATGACTGCTTAGCGAGCTGTAGGTCATGGGTTCGATCCCCACCCAGGGTAAACATTTGTGTGATGAGCATGGATGGTTATACACAGAATAACCATCCATGCTCATCACACAAATGTTTACCCTGGGTGTTTCTATGTATCATATTTATATATTTACAAAAAAAAAGTATATATGTATTCTATCAGCCATCTAGTTCCATAATACAAGCTTTGCTTAGTTTGGGCTAGATGGTGTTGTGTGAAATGTCCACAAATATTTATTTATTATTTAACAAAGTGATCCTATAAGGGTTCCGTTTTTTTCTTTTGAGGTACGGAACCCTAAAACCGCATATTTCGACACTCGCAAGGGAATCAAAACCTATAGGGTACTTCCCGTTGACCTATAACTGTGAAACTGTACACATAAAGGAATAAATCCGAAAACTGTACATTTTTAATTTATTCTCAAAAAATTGGGTCTTTATGGAAGGTAGGAGGGTCCAAATTTTAAAGTGCTATAACACCATCAGTGTCGCTCACGCCGCCATATTGCAAAATTGGACCAAAAAAAAAAAAAAAAAACTGTTTAATTAAAACTATCACGGATAAGTAGACTTTACATGTTATCGAGTAATACATAGTAGATGAACTTATAAAAATAAAAATTTACATAAATAAGTTTAAAAAAATCGTGCAAATTTCATTTAAACTAACAAAAATTAACTCGTATATTCATAGTATCACTATTTTAAGTTCACATATATTATAATGTAAATATAATAGAATAAACAAACCTAAATAACCTAACCTAATAGTTGTTCGGGCAAATGAAACCTTGAATAACAAAGTTATGAAATCAGAAAGTCGTGTCGAGTAAGACATCTGGAAACAGACAGTTCCACTAAATGGATTAGAGCAAATAAACTTCATACAAAATGTATTTCGGATTACAGATACCCGTTACCCGGTTACCCGTGGAAAGATTTCCGGAGAGTGTTAAAAATTGGTAATTTTATGGATTTCGGTGTGTTCTTTCCAAATTTCTGCTTTGTTATCTTGTGTCTTTGCAGCTTAAGACGAATCGTAAATTATTTTACTTCGAATGGATCAATTTCCTCTTTTGTCAAGAAATCAATTTCGAATGTTCCATGAGTATAGAAATTTTCTATCTCTGGCAAAGTCTTACCCTTAGTTTCTGGTACATATTTCCATATTAGCAAACCACACACTGCAGAGTTTAGTGTGTAAATTAAAAATGTTCCACACAAACCCATGTATTCGAAAAGGTATGGAGATATTTTTAGTGTAGACGCCCCTAACGCATTTGACAATATCACAAACAATGCGCCTCCTAAACCCCTATGTTTAACTGGTACTATTTCAGCGGACATCGCAAATTCCACTGGTACCTGACCTCCGCCGGTGGTTATTATGAAACCCACCAGAAAATATAATATAAGCAAGGATTCATTAGACAAACTGCCTACACTTTGAAGATATGTTACAAGAGATGCACACAGTAGACATGTGGCTGCACCGCAAGTGCTTATAACAAGGGCCGTTTTATTTTTTAAGCATCGTACGAAAACGTTACTAATAGCTGTGCTGATTACAAATACGAAGTTAATGACCATACTTCCAATAAATGCAGCTTTCTCGTTGTTAGTTGCTTTTGATATCAATTCTATAGAATATATAATAATTACAGCTGTGCCGCTCCAATAAATATGGTTCATGAGTAGTATAACGTGCAAAGCTGGTATTAAAAAATCTCTGTTGGTAATCTGACGCCAAGTCTGTTTGACAAAATGGTCTCTCTTCGATGCTCTTTTCTTGAGCATTCTCTCGTTATGTGCAGCCATCACTTCTTGTAACTCCTTCACAGAATGTGGATCAGTGCCTCGAAGTTTAATAAAATTTGAGTCCATTGGAAATTCGCTGTCCTTCTTCTTTAACTGATACAACAGAACAGTAGAAAACCCCACGCTGGCGCCTGTCGACAATGAGATGCATAGCGTTGCCGCGGCGATGCTCAGCTGAAATAAGTGGTTTTACAATTTAAAGCATATTAAGATGTGAGAGATGGAAAAAATCCTGCAAATTGTAAAACCTGACATTGTTTGGAGATGTAGAAATAAACAAGTATCTATATTAAAAGAAAAACAAAACACCCGACAGCAGAAAAGCAGTTTTTGCAGTCTAACTTACGATTTCGTTGCGCTTGATGCGCTGTTTAATTTGTTGTTTCTTGTGAGAAAGTATGCGTAAAACATATAAGTTATATATATGTATATATATATAATCACCGTTAAAAATTCTTTATTTTGATAACACACTCGATGTATTTTGAAAAAAAAAAAATTTGAGATTACTTTTTGCCGCCAAAAAACCTTAATTTTGTTTGTTTTTAATTTTGATGTACCCAGTGTCACTCTCACGACTAAGACGAATCTATTGACACCACTCACATAAAATACAACTGCTCTAGGGCGTGTCAAAGAAATATACATACATACTTATACAGACATACATACATACATATACTTGAAAACATGACACTCCTTCTTTCGCAGTCGGGTAAAAATACTAAATCGTTATGTATGGATTTCAAATTCGCACTTCAAAATCTATTTCCCCATTTATAAACACATTATCGTATAACTTATAATAATTAATTAAACATTCTTTACACAGAACCTACCTACCTGCCATTACCTACTGCTTTGCTTTACCTGCTATTGTAATAACAACACAGTCTGGCAATAAATCCTTTGACTTTGACTTTGAAACAGTCAAGTAGCCAAGATCATTCGCCGAAAAATTGCCCTTCAGTTCGTCCTTATAAAGTCCAATATGAGAGATCAATTTTAGTTCTAGAAAGTGGTTATGTTTTGCTACTGTATACATTTTATCATTATCAGTCAGGATTATTGAAGTCTAATATGTTTGATGTCATAGTGATCGGTCCAGCTCTGGGTTGTGCTTGACATCATCATTATCTCAACCACAAGAAGTGGTCCGCCGATCATTTTTTTATAGAAGACGAACACGATTTAGAAGACACCCGAGAACTTTTCGACCTCATCACTTTCAGCATTTTGTTTGACGAAAAATTCGTGAAGGCATCCTTTTATGGTAATCATCTCATCAGAGATAAGATAAGATGGCTCTACGATCTATCCCGATAGTCGTATTTATCGTACAGTGAAGAGCCTCGAGCAACATGAAATGCTCTCGCATAATGGTGGGTTATGAACTCATCAAAGGTAGTCAACTCAGTCACGTCAGTAATCATTTGTATAATAATTTTATAGTTTGAAAAACAGAAACAACCGACTTCAAAGTACGTTGTCGAGTTGTTATGTCGAGTAATATTAGTAAGGATTACTTAGTGTACATAAAGTTGTTTTTATTAATTTCAGTCGGTTAATAATTAAACAAGGCGCTCAAGCGTTGAAGTAACTCAATTTTCTCTTTACACACATTGGATGAGGAGTAAGTAGGTTTTACTTTTCAAACTTACTAAATCCTTCACGGTTGTAAACTTTTTAAAGAGACCTCTCTCCACCCGATTTGTCATTTATTGTCAAATGCTGTCATCAAATGCAAAAGATTAGAAAATGTGCATGAATGTGTGTAGATAATTCTCAACATTTGACACTTTTGCACAGAAAAACGTGTCAGTAGAACTCTGCGATTATATAATCTGACGCACTCACTCAGGAATCCAATGAAAATATTTTTACTTTTTTTTTTTTTTTTTTTTTTATCAGCCCTGTTTGTACAAACTGTCCCACTGCTGGGAACGGGCCATCTTCTCATTGTGAGAAGGGTTAGGCCATAGTCTGCCTCGCTGGCCAAGTGCGGGTTGGCAGACTTCACACATCTTCAAGATCATTGAGAACTCTCAGACATGTAGGTTTCCTCACGATGTTTTCCTTCACCGTAAATTTTTACTTTTAGAGATTATTAAAAAAGCAACAAAGTAATGTTTCTAAAATAATTATAGAACCAACTTGGGAGCTTTTTGTATACGCCAATTCACGAAACAAAAAAATTGGTTCACGAATGACTGAGAAATTCGTGTACATACATATTAAATTAAAAAAAATATACGCTACGAATTGATAACCTCCTCCTTTTTTTAAATCGGTTAAAAAGCAAAATTGACTAAACGAATATGGACCCGCTTGGAAGCTACTAAGCGTAATAAAATAATGATTAAACAAAGTGGTTATACGCGAACATTTAAAAAAATATATAGATGAATTCATAATCTACTCGTTTGTTTCAGTTCCATAGGCCAGTTAAATTTTATAGTACTTGTTATTTTATTTTAAATGTATGAGCATCCATAATAAAATATATACTTACTTGTCTAAAAAATGGTGTTATCGCCATATTGCGAATTTGCGAATGCAAATGAAGTTATAAAACACAAGTGATCACTTCAGTAATTTTTTTGTAATAACCTACATGAAGCTTGAAGGCCAATGATTCTAACTACGTTCAGCTGCATAATGTCGATATATAGGTTGCTGTGTATAGAACTGTATCATACGTACATATGTGTACACAGTTAAAAAAAAAACAACATCCGGCGGGACTCAGAAACTTCTCAGAAACCTGTAAAAGATCCAGCTGATAATCCAAAAACTATCTAATATATTTAAACGAGCCATTCTTAGCAATTCTTGTATACATATATACAATACGGATCTCGGATATACGGAACGGCTCCAATGATTTTGATAAAATTAGGAATGTAGGTAGATTCGGGGAAGATAAATCTATCTAGCTAGGTTCATTCCGTTTAATTCAACCTGGGGATAGGTTAATTCCATTTAATTCAACCTAGGGATAGGTTAATTCCGTTTAATTTAACCTGGGGATAGGTCATTCCGTTTAATTCAACCTGGGGATAGGTTCATTCCGTTTAATTCAACCTGGGGATAGGTTAATTCCGTTTAATTTAACCTGGGATAGGTTAATTCCGTTTAATTTTACCTGGGGATAGGTTCATTCCGTTTAATTCAACCTGGGGATAGGTTCATTCCGTTTAATTCAACCTGGGGATAGGTTAATTCCGTTTAATTTAACCTAGGGATAGGTTCATTCCGTTTAATTTTACCTGGGGATAGGTTCATTCCGTTTAATTCAACCTAGGGATAGGTTCATTCCGTTTAATTCAACCTGGGGATAGGTTAATTCCGTTTAATTTAACCTGGGATAGGTTAATTCCGTTTAATTTTACCTGGGGATAGGTTCATTCCGTTTAATTCAACCTGGGGATAGGTTCATTCCGTTTAATTCAACCTGGGGATAGGTTAATTCCGTTTCATTTAACCTGAGGATTTGATAGGTTCATTCCGTTTATTGTTGATTGATGGCATGCGTTTTCGAATCAGACTGTACAAAATACCCGACTGCAGAAAAGCAATTTTTGCAGTCTAACTTACAATTTCGTTACGCTTGATACGCTGTTGAGTTTACGTTTTTGTGAGAAGATATGCTTGAAATCGCTGTAAAAGATTATAAATGTGCATTCTTTAGAATAAATCTATTAAAATCACTTGTTTATTACGAAATAGTTCGTTGGAGGTAACGAAAAAACGAAAAAATGCGTTTTTTTTTTTTCTAAAGATGTATTGTTATTATTATTAGAAAAAAATATAGCCTATGACACTCTGAAAGCGAAGACGAATCTAACGACATCTCGTACATCAAAATAAGTCAAGCCGTTTAGGCTGTAGGCTTTCATATAGAAACATACATACATTCACTCCACTCGAAAAACAACATTCTTTCTTACGCAGTCGGGTAAAAAAAAAAACATACTTAAACATACGTAATTTGACTTGGATGACATATTTTTTCAGTTATATTGTTATAAAAACCAAAATAATGAACCGATTTTTAATAAATTTTCTATGAGTCCACCTAGGAAGTATCAAACAACCCTACCCTTTCAAACAAAAAAAAATAATTGTTCAAATTGGTCTAGGTGTCTTCGAGTAATCTGAGGGAAATAAAAAGATTTCGACGTATTGAGAAACTCCTCCTTTTTGGAAGTCTGTTAAAAAGGCAGGTAACTCATACACATGAAAGACAAAGACTTATAATTTTGACATTGTTTTAATTGGTCCACGAATTACTCCGTCATTCGTGGACCAATTTTTGTGTTTCTTGAATTGGTGTATAGAAAAAGCTCCCAAGTTGGTCCCATGAATATCTTATAAACATTGCTTTTCTACTTTTTGATCTCTAAAAATGTAAATATTTTCATTGTATTCCCGAGTAAAGTGCGTCAGATTATAGAATCGCAGAGTTCCATCGACACGTTTTTCTTTGCAAAAGTGTCAAATGTAGAGGATTATCGTTTAAGCGTCTACACATTTTCTAATCTTCGAAGACGAATCACATTCTTGAGAAAATAAAAAAGAGCTAGTGAAGAGAGATCTCTTTAAAAAGTTTACAACCATGAAAGATTTAGTAATTTGCTTTCATTATCATCATCATCATCTCAGCCATAAGAAGTCCACTGCTGGACATAGGCCTCCCCCATGGATTTCCAGAAAGACCGGTTGGAAGCGGCTTTAATCCATGCAATTTGCTTTTGAAGTCGGTTTTTTAATGAAAAATTATAATTTTATTTGACTTGTATGAGAGTATCATGTTCTATAATTGTTACCTATATTTTGTTTAATAATAAATTACCCTTTGTACATTTTAAATGCCTATACCTGAAGATTAAAACATGATGATTCTATGTAGCTAAAAGTTTGAACAACCTGTAAACACCCCATGTATTGCGAGATAAATGATTTGAATTTGAACATAATAATCATTTTCTCAATCTTCCTCTTATTACCATAACGAAGGTGGTGTTTGTTTTATTAATTTTTATTTCGTTTTTTTTTTCAAACCAAACCTAAAGTATCTAATCCCTTTAAACGAGCAATTCTCCATCCACGAGCTCCATCCTCGGCCACACCGTCGCTTAACATCAGGCGAGTTGGTGGTCAATTGTAGATCTACAGTGTATAAAAAAAACTTGTATATATATAAATGGAAAGAGGGAAGAGAGGCCTTTGCCCTGCAGTGGGACAGTAATGGCTGAGAGAAAAAAAAAAATATATATATATATATACGATTTTCATGAAATTTAGTATGTAGTATGTAGGGGTTAATAAATATTTCTTACATCGACGTCCTCCATCTTCGGCTAAACCGTTGCTTACCATCAGGCGAGTCGGTGGTCAATCGATGATCTATTTACTTTGTTTAATGAAAAGAAAAAAAAATAGAGAAATTATGCGTAACTGTATTTATTATAAAATATGTATTATTTACAAATCTTTCATCTCAACCAGCTTCAACTCTTCATCTGAAGATAACTTTATTTCAAATGTTCCATTCGTATAGAAATTTTCTATTTCTTGCAAAGACTTATCTTTTGTTTCGGGAACATATTTCCATATTAAAATTCCACACACAAATGAATTTATAAAGTAAATCGAAAATGTCTGCCATAATCCTAAATACGTGAAAAGATATGGAGATATTTTCAACGAAGATGCGTGAGAAGTACTTGTGCCTATGACGAAACAGACCCCTCCTATTCCCCTGTGTTTCACTGGCATTAGTTCTGCAGCCATAGTGAACACCACTATTATCTGACCCAGACTGCAACATACCATATAACCCACTAGAAAATACACGCTCACCAAAGAATCTTTCGACAGAATCTTTATTTCTTTGAGATATATTGTTATAGTTACACAAAGCAGACTTGTCGATGCGGCGCAAGTGCTTAATATTACTATAGTTTTATTATTAAAGATCTTAATTAACACACTACTTATTATTTCACCTGTGACAGTGATTAAGTTGATTAAGATTCCGCCGACCATTGCTGCAGTCTCGTTTTGTGTCGTTTTTGTTATTAATTCAATGGAATAAAATAAGACAACAATACTACCGCTCCAATAACAGTGATGCAAAAGTAATAATATGTGTAGAACGGGCATTATAAAGTCTCTTCTATTGACCTGCTGCCACAGCCGTTTCGTAGCTGATTCTTGATTCGATGTCTTGTTTCTGTTTGATCTCTCTGTATATGCAGCTATCACTTGTTGTAACTCCTTCACCGAATGTTCACCAGTTCCTCGAATCTTAGTGAAATTTACTTTACTCTTGTCTAAATCTTCTTTATATGCCAACCATAACGGTGACTCGAGCCAGGTGAATGCGATAAAGGCACTAATGATTGCCGGTACACATAATATGATGGTCTGCGTCCGCCAGTGTACTAACTTTGTCATTATTCCTGGTATGGCTAGACCCATTGCGTTCCCTATTACGTATGATTGTACAGCGACATTTCTATACGCAGGTGCGATCATTTCACTCAGGTAGTCCACGGTTACGGTCATAAGGATGTTTGCGCCGAGTCCGTGAAGTGATTCGCTGAGTAGTATCGTTGCTATACTGTTTGCTAAATGTAATATCATCCAACCTGTGATGACTATAAGACTTGCTGCGATATATGTAAGTTTTCTACCTTTCCATTGCATTATAAATGGCGCCACGATTCCAGGTAATGAAGCGAAACCATGAATGGAACCTGAAAAAAATCATTACTTTGAAACGCATATACCATTTTTTTTGTTTTTACACAAGATAGATTACAATTGACTACCAACTCGCTAAATGTTAAGCGACGGTATGTTCGAGGATGGAGCTCGTCGATCTAGAATATATCTATTTGTTTCGTCAGTCTTCTTTTATCCATGTGACGAACAAGAAAAAATTTAGATAATGCTTCCCAACCATCCCAACTTCCGCACAATTTAAACATTATTTATTCTTGCTACAACATCTAATATGTCGTAAGATAAACAAAATTCACATGTGTACCTGAAGAACTTTGTAGATATTTGAATAAAGTCTGTTTCTCTTCATTAATAAATCGGTATTATAATTTAAGATTGATAAATAAACGGTTCTATAATTACCTATCCACGACGACGAGTCCAAGTCGAGTGTTATATCGCTGTCATTTTTCCTTAGTTGATGCAGAAGGACACCAGAAAACCCCATTGTGGCGCCTGAAGATAATGCAGCAAATCCTGTGCCGACCGCTATGCTCCACTGTAATAAACAAAGTTGATATTGCAAAAGAATGAAAAGGACAAATACGAAACATATAATTATATTAATTGATTTATATTATATGAACTTGGCTTGACACGCTGCCGCGTGTCTAGATTAATATAAATCAATGATACGAAATTGTATTTGACACCACTTGCTCGATAACGGGTATATTATTGTCCTGTAAAGAGAACCTAAAGTTCTAGAGCATTAATAATTCATTATGTCACACTGAGATATGTATATATAGTAATAGTAGATTGTTATACAAGGGGCTAAAAGACCCATTGTAACGAGATAGATTTTAGGTAGCGAAGGACAGTACATAGAAGTTAGGTAGTACATATAAACCGAGTTACAATGGGTTTTCAGCGCCGTTTGTTACACTCTACTTTAATATTCTGTTTAAAAAACAGGGAAAATCAAATTAGCCCCATTTCAAGTATAGAGTTGATAAGCCAGAAATTATTTTTTTCTCCAAAAGTATGGATCATTTATTTTGCCTAATGTTAAAATAAATGTATATTATTAAGTCGCCGTTTCAGGATTTTATTATTTTACTATCATTAAAACTATACGAGTTATACGCAATTGAATTTTAAACGTAATTAATGTAACTATATTTTACGGTATAATATAACATTGCTATTTTACATAACCTGGTACAGAAAAGGTGACATTGCTCACGCCTCACTTGCACTCTTTACAAAATAATATGATCAACTAATTGTTTTTTGTATATGAGATAGTGTTGTGTTATTATTTCTTACGTTACCGTGTAAAGTAGATTGTTATACAAGGAGCTAATATACCCATTGTAACGAGGTAGATTTTTACTCCCGAGCTTTAGCGAGGGAGTACATAGAAACCGAGTTACAATAGGTTTTTAACGCCGTGAGTTACACTCTACTTTTCATTACGATTGCGATAAAATAAAATAATCCAATACAATAATTCAACGTTTATATTTAATTAAAAACTATATGTACAATTTGTACAATTCTGGATCTTTAACGAGATGTTTGCAAAGAGAATATAAATATACCCCAAAGAGAGTATTCTACTTTTTAATAAAGACAGTTTCGTTTGTGTAAGCTCTTTGGTAACAGATAAAAATTGTTTTTTTTTTTAAATTATTATTTGAAAGAGGTTTTTATTGAGAGTGTTGTTAGGTATGAAACATACCTAATCAAAATCGGTTCAGCCGGTTTTTAGGGTTCCGTACCTCAAAAGGAAAAAACGGAACCCTTATAGGATCACTTTGTTGTCTGTCTGTCCGTCTGTCCGGGTGTCAAGACGGTCGACAAGACCTTTATCTCGGGAACACGTGAAGGTATCGAGTTGAAATTAATACCATATACGCAGATCCATAGTCTTTTGCTGTAGAAAGATAAATAAAATGTGTGTCTCAGTGTTCGTAAAAAAAAAATTACAGCCGAATATGTTGTAAAAAACGCACATTTCGACACTCACAAGGGAATCACAACCTATGGGGTACTTCCCGTTGACCTAGAACTATGAAATTTGGCAAGAAGCATAGGGAATTCGGGATAGAGTTGGACACATATAGGAAAAAATCCGAAAACTTGACATTTTTAATTTAATTACAAAAAAATAGTGTCTTTATGCAAGGAATGGGGGTCCAAATTTTAAAGTGAATTAACCGTATCATGTGGTGTATCGTATGAAAGAGCTTCATTAGCATAAGCTAAAACAGGTTTTAAAATATTTTTACGATGTTTATTTTTCGGTTTATGAAGGAAAATATAAAAAAAAATATGATTTCCCCCTTTTATTTAGTTTGTACGGAACCCTTGATGGGCGAGTCTGACTCGCACTTGTCCGGTTTTTATTTTTGTCTGGGATGTCTAAGTTTTCTAAACTTATACTTGTTTGAAATGATTTCTTGAATTCTTTTTTTTGCATTTCACAAAATTAACGATTTCATGAAATATTCAATTCATTTGGGTACGACATGTAGACTAATTCGAATTTTGTTTTATTTTCAGGTGAGTACCGGATTTATCATCCACAATGTGAAGGGTAAGATTGAAATTGTTTTTTTTTTCTTATGTGTGTTTTGACAAGCTATAATTACAGTACTATCATCAGCGAAAATTGTCATTGGTCATTGAGTAACTTTTGACAAGTCATTTATATAGGCCACAAAGCAGAACGGATCCCAGACACTACCTTGTAGTACACCAAATTTAGCTGAACGTTCTTGTGATGTGAGTGACTATTATAGAGTGCATCCCATTCTATCGTGTAGCTCTTATCTTGTCTGGCATGCGGAAAAGTACTGGTGTCCAGTTGAGCCGGCAGGGTATACATATGTACTCATCTAATTGTAACACCATTAAGGTTGCCTGGAAGAGATCGCTATTAGCGATAAGGCTTCAGTTGTTACACTAGTTTTTAATTAATTTATTTTGATTGTGAATTTTATGGTGTGTACAATAAAGAGTTTATCTATCTATCTATCATACTGTACCTAGATTACATCCGGCCAAACTGTAGCAAAGATACGAAGAAGGACGAAGAATCAAATAAAACATTTCTGTATTATAAACTCTGTATATGTATCTGTATATGTATTATTTAATTATAAAAGCTTAATCAAACTTAGTCTTAGCTTTGCTTAGTTGGGGTTAGAGTGAAATGTCCACCAATATTTATTTATTTAAAGATTATCGTAACTCCCGAGACCTGCTCACCAAACTTTTACACTGCGCAATGCGTAAAACATAAATGCACAATTTAATATATCTTTTAAACCAATTTATTGCTTTAAAGTACACTAAAAATGAAAATTTGATGTTCATGCTCATCACTATTGAAGATAAAGCAAATAACGCGTGCACTCTGGTGTAGTTGTATGCATTTGGCATTTACATTTAATTCATAACGAGTACATTGTTTCAGTAAAAATATATCGATTATAAAGTAATATAGTAAATGACCTTGTCGTCCCAGATATCATTGAAAGAACTGTGTCGTTTTATCATAAGACAGCATAAGTACCTACCTACAGTATTCAATTATTATTCAGATATTTATTTATTAATCTTAAGCCTAAGTTTTTACAATATTTATATTAAAAAAAAAAAATAAAAAAAAATAAAAAACTGTAGCCCCTACCGCCAGCAGCTTAGGCTGCTGGCGGTAGGGGCTACAGACTCAGAAACCTCCTGACAATTCGTGCCGTGTCTAGGACGACCGCCTTCTGAATCCGACCCTTGATCCAACCATCAAGCGAGAGCCTCTTGAGATGTTGGTCAAGGCTCTTCGCTATTAAACCGTTTGCCGATACGACTATCGGAACAATGGTCGTCGAGTCAACATCCCACATGGCGGTTATCTCGTGAACCAAGTCAAGGTACTTGCTGAGCTTGTCCTTCTTGGCCTTCACGAGATTCTCATCATGTGGGATGGAGACGTCGACGAGCACTGCCCGGCGTTGGGAACGATCTACAATCACGATATCAGGCTTATTGGCAACAATAGTCCTATCTGTGATAATAGAACGGTCCCAAACGGTCCCAAAGCATCACCATTCTCAAGAACCGGCGCTGGTGCGTACTGATAGTACGGCACCTCGGAGTCAACAAGGCCGTATTGAAAAGCAAGTTGCTGGTGGATGATCCTGGCTACTTGATTGTGCCTGTGCAAATACTCGCTGTTAGCAAGATGCGAACAACTGGAAATAATATGTCGGAGAGAGACTCTCCGGGACGGTGGCATGCCCGACAAATGTCGACCGTTATATTTATTATTAATAATTATTACCTTTCGGCGGCTTAATAACTCTGACAATAGAACTGGCCACTCTGTCTTTACGAACTTACAGTATTAAATAGCCTCACTTCTTAGCTCGGTTGGTAAACTACGTATTCATTCAAATCAGTAGGTTGTGGTTTCGACTCCCTGCCAGGACAAACATGAGTATGATGAATATGGATGTTTGTCCTACGTCTGAATATTTTTATGCATCATAGGTATATGTTTACAAAAAAAAATAAGCACCACTATTTTAACCCCCGACCTAAAAAGAGGGGTGTGGGTGCAAAAGATTGACGTGCGTATATGTGTGTCTGTTTGTAACATCATAGGTCTCAAATGGGTGGAACTAATTTTGGTCTAGTTTTTAAAGATGATTTCATCGAGAGTGTTCTTGGCTATCTTTCATTAAAATCTGTACAGCCGTTTTTTTGTCAGACGTTTTTGAATTTTCTAAACTTATACTTGTATTATGACAAATGGCTTATTATGAACTAAAACATTACAAAAAAATATATAAATTTACTCATTAATTTTTTTAATGGAAAAATATAGAATAAAATTCAAATTCTTTATTTTGCTTGTTAATAGTTATAAGGTCTTAAATCTAGGTTATTGGTGTCCATCTATTAACGACTACAGTGGTCATGCAAAATTATATAGGTAGGTAATTTAAATAATTATTTAAATCATAAGGAAATATAAACATTCAAAGTTATCTATTTGAGATAAAATTGGCAATTATCTACTAATTATTTTATTGAATTACCAAGTATTTAATACAAAACATAAGTCTAGAATCACAGTGAGACAATTGAACAATTCAATAATTATTAAACAGGAACTACTAATTCAGTCCACAGGGACTCATAATTAAGTAGTCTCAATCGGGAAAACTGGGGATTAGATAAGTAACATTATATTTTCATAAACGCCGCCAGTAGAATAGAAAAGTAAATGTATAGGATTGGCATTTAGTTAATGAAATGTCACGTGATGACACGTCACAACTTCTTAGCATTGATGCAGCTGGTGAACTGTAGAACGAACTTTGGTGCACTGCAGCTCCTGTGATGGGTAAAAGTGTGTTACATCCTCTACTGTGGCACCTCTTTTCTAGATCACGACATACATTTGAGCAATAGAGGTCATATTCAGCTTGACCCATCCTCCAATGTGTGTCTCCAAAATGTTGGGCGTTGATTTTACTATATTTTTGGGAATCCATTAAATATAATAAGCCATAAATTTTACGCATAAAGTCGGCTTAAAATTTACAATTAATATCGATAAAACATTTTTCATCAATCTTCAATACAAGGTTTATTTACACCATGTTGTGTGCGATTTTCAACGAACTTTCCAAACATGTAAAAGTCCTCTATCTGCTGCAGAGTCCTACCCTTCGTCTCAGGGACAAATCTCCATATGAGAAGTCCACAAGTAAACGCATTGCACGTAAAGAACAAAAATGTTCCCCAGACATTGATATAAGAAAACAAATAGGGAGATATCTTCAACGCGGTTGAAACTAAAAAACAGTTGAATATAACGTATACTGCGCCTCCCAGGCCACGGTGTTTCACAGGCATTATCTCCGAAACAATCGTAAACACCATGGGTATTACACCCAAACTGTCGAATATCATATACGCCACTAAAAAATATACAGATAACAATGTGTCCTTACTTAAATAACCAGTATTTTGCAACAAAGTTATCAAGAACACTCCAAACAAACTGGTCGTTGTGCATACGGCGCTTGTGATTAGTATTGTCTTTGTTTTGAATCGTTTGTTTATTATGCTGCTGAGGAACATTCCAACGAAGAACGCAACGTTCAACGCTGTCCCACCCCAAAATGGAGCTCTCTCATTATTAGTAGTCTTCCGTATCAGGTCGAAAGAATGAATCAACACAACTCCACTCCCACTCCAATATATCATACTGAGAAGGATGAATACGTGCATGGCTGGCAAATAGAAATCCCGTCTCCTTATTCTTGTCCAAAGAGATGCCAACGAATTTTCATTTTTATTGTCACATATAAGATTTTCTTTCTGGGCCGCGATCAGCTCTTCCAACTCCAATTTTGAAGAGGAGTCTATCTTTCTCAGCTGCCTGAATGACTCATAGCAATCGTCGAATCTACCTTTACATGCTAACCAAGATGGAGATTCGGGCCACAGAATCGACATAAAGAATGCTATTGTTATAGGGACGCTCATGATCAGACATATATTTTGCCGATCGAGAAAAGTGGAAAAAATGCCCGTTAAAGCCAATCCCAGAGATTGAAGGATCCCGTACGATTGAACAGATACATTCCTGAATGTCGGGGACGTCATTTCGCTGGTGGATAACAAACTGATGGCGTATAAAGAGTTGGTGCCAAACCCGTGGATGAGTTCGCAGACTAGAATGACTGCGAAACTGTTAGCGTTGTAAGCGACGATCCATCCGGTCATGACGCAGAAGCATCCGAGGATGAAGGCAGCTCGCCTACCCATCCGTTGCATGAATGTTGGTGTTAAAACGCTGAATATCCCTCCGATCCCGTGCATGGAACCTGAAACAACATCATTTTCATGTTATCCTTTAACGATTTCGTATAGGTTGAAGTGCGGGGTGAGGCAGGGGGGTTATCTTCACCAAAGCTCTTCAACCTGTACATAAATGAGCTTATAATCGAGCTCAGCAGCATGCGTGTCGGGTGCAGGGTGGGTGGTGTTAGTGTGAACTGCATCAGCTACGCGGACGACATGGTGCTGCTGAGTCCGACTGCAAGCACGCTCGGGCAGATGTTGAGAGTGTGCGAGTCCTATGCTGCTTCTCATGGGCTTGCCTATAATGTAAAAAAAACCGGACAAGTGAGAGGCAGATTCGGCCACCGAAGGTTCCATAAAAACTAGTAGTTTAAAGGGGGAAATCATATATTTTTATAATTTCCTTCTGATGTCCAAAAATATACATCGTAAAAATATTTAAAAACCTGTTTTAACTTATGCTAATTAAGGTATTTCATATGATACGGTTAATTCACTTTAAAATTTAGACCCTCATTCCTTGCATACACTATTTTTTTCTGATAAAATTAAAAATGACCGTTTTCGGGTTGTTTCCTATATGTGTACTATAACACAATGCTTCTTGCCAAATTTCATAGTTCTAGGTCAACGGGAAGTATTACCCCATAGGTTTTGATTCCCTTGTGAGTTTCGAAATGTGAATTTTTTACGATATATTCGGCTGTAACTTTTTTTTACGAAAACTGAGAAATTTTATTTTTCTTTCTGCAGCAAGACACTATAGATCTGCGTATATGGTTTTAATTTCAACACGATACCTTTACGTGTTCCCGATATAAAGGTATTGACACCCGGACCCGGAAAGTGATCCTATAAGGGTTCCGTTTTTTTCTTTTGAGGTACGGAACCCTAAAAATAGTGAATACATGATTCTTAAGTCCGCTGGTAAGTGTCCAGAACAAATTCCTCACCTAAATCTTAATGGGTTGAGCCTCAAGCGAGTAAATCAGTTTCTTCTTCTTCTTTTTTGTATTGGACCCGCATTAAAGCATTTGCCAGTGTCAAGTACTAGGATTTTTTCAAGTTTCTTGAATAAAACAAGTTGTAAATGTTCTAGTCACAATCTAAGTCACGTATACAGTCAATTTATAAGTCGAGTCCTGCTTCAGTAAAGTGGTGGCGACTTTACTAGGAGCTTCTATGGAGTTTTGCCGACAACGTAAAATCGCACGTTTTACTGCTTTATTTCACTTGTCCACACTCACGCACTTTATCGAACACTTAATGAATAAAACACCACCATTTTTATAGCATTAATGTTCAAAATAACACAAGTTTAGGAAAATAAAACAAAGCCACAACACGTTACTAAGACGTTCCCGCCAAAAATCCCGTACATCAGTTTAAATATTTAGGACACATAGTTACCGACGACCTTAAAGACGATGCTGATGTTGAAAGGGAGCGTAGGGCTCTAGCGGTCCACGGTAACATGTTAGCACGAAGATTTGCCCGGTGTACATTTGTACAGACCAGGTTAAAATTACGCTATTGAAGGCGTATTGCCAGGGTCTGTACACGGGTAGTTTGAGGATGGCATGTACCAAAAGGTCAATGGATACCATACGCATCCAATATAATAATATTTTCAGGATGATGTTGGGGCTTCCTCGTTTTTGTAGTGCCTCAGGGATGTTTGCGCAGAATGAAACGGACGGTTTCAAGCTGTAATTGGTAAGAAGCTAGCATCACTGATGAGCAGGGTCCGGGGAAGTCACAACAGCATCCTAAAAACCGTAGCAGAGGACCTCCGTCCTCATGCGCCTTAGCTGAGACATTTTGTGAAGACAATGGTCAAATATATTAGTCTATTAGAGTAGATAATTAGTGTAACATTGAGGGCGCTGCTGTCCTAATTTCATTATTTTGTTCAATCGAGACGTTAGTTCCCATTTTTGCCACGATAATTATAGTTCTGTATCCAAACAGACTCAAACTAAATTCTTACCTCATGCACGTGATTAAAAGAAATTTGCATGTTCCTTTTGCGCACGGTAAACTCACCGATCCATGAGACAGTATGCACGTCGAGTTTGATGGGGCTGTCTTCCTTTCGGAGCTGGTTCAGCAGTACCATGGGATATCCTATCGCTGCTCCGCAAGACAGTTGTGCCAGTTGACAGGACCCGATCACTATCAGCTATAATTGCATCATTTAGATATATGGAACTGATAACTTTTTAATTCGACAACCGCTTAACCGTTTTTGCTCGTCGTTAATCGTCTTGTTTAGAATTGTGTACCTAACATTTGTAGCAAATATTGGTAAAACTGGCGCCGAAGCAAACTTTCCCCCTTAGCAAAAATTCCCGACGACAAAAAAATATCTATTGTTCATTGATTTTTACCTGACTGCGTAAGGAGGGTAATGTTTTTCGAGTGTATGTATGTTTATGTGTATGTAAAAGAAAAACAAAATATCCGACGGCAGAAAAGCATTTTTTTTTGCAGTCTAACTTACGATATCGTTACGCTTGATACGCTGTTGAGTGTAATTTTTTTGTGAGAAATTGTGCATAAAATATTATAAATGGGCATTCTTTAGAATAATTCTAGTAAAATGACTTGTTTATTACGAAATAGTTCGTTGGAGGTTACAAAAAAACGCATTTTTCATTTCTACAAGAGATGTATTATTATTATTACAAAAGTGAAGACGAATCTAATGACACCTCGCACATCAAAATCAGTCGAGCCGTTCAGGCTGTAGGCTGTAGGCTGTCATATAGAAACATACATACACTCGAAAAACATAACTCTCCTTACTCTGTCGGGTAAAGAAGCGCTTTTGCGTAACTTCCAATGAACTTTTTCGTAACAAATAAGTGATTTTAGAAACACTATTCTAGAGAATGTTCATTTAAATAAATTACACAGCAGCTTTTCGCATACTTTCTCACAAAAAAATTACACTCCACAGCATATCAAGTAAAACGCCAAGTATAAGTTACAGTTCATACTGTAACTTATACCATTGTAACTTATACTTTTTGATTTGATTTTCATAAATCAAATCAAAATATGTGCTATTTGTTAAATATATTTTTATTCTAAAATTAAAGTTAACAAAAAAAAACTTACCTGACGTATCGTTGGTGAAATGGTCATGATGTTTGCTATTTTTATTTTTCATCAATTAAAAAAAAAAAAAAAATGAACTTGAAATTTGTTATTTTCATGTCAGAATGAACGAAAAGACTGATAAATTGGTTTCTTCATATTTTCTTTTTAACGAATTATTTTGTATTTAAAACAAAACAGTGTATTTTAAGAAATATCGTACCTACGGAATGGAATGAAGTAGGTCGTATGTTATACCTTGTTTATACAACTGATTGTACATTGTTACGCGATAACACATCATTTTTGAGGTTCCGTACTGAAATGGTGTAAATGGAGCCTTATTGCTGAGCTTTCGCTTTATATCCGCCTATGAATGATGCCTATGCATGATAATGGAAATTACTCCACAGACAAGAGCCAAGCTCTTAAATGCTGAATAAATAAACCGATATCAAATGATCTCCCTTTTTAACCGACTTCCAAAAAGGAGAGGTTATCAATTCGATTCGATTTTTTTGGTATGTTTGTTAACCGATTACTCCGTCATTCGTGAACCAGTTTTTGTGTTTCTTGAATTGACATATAGAGAAAGTTCCCAAGTTGGTCCCATAACTATTTTGTAGACATTGCTTTATTACTTTTTGAATAATATCTAAAAATGAAAATTTTCATTGTATTCCTGAGTGAAATGCGTCAGATTATTTATAGAATCGCAGAGTTCCACCGACACGTTTTTCTTTGCAAAAGTGTCAAATGTTGAGGATTATCGTATAAACATCTGCACATTTTCTAATCTTCGAAGATGAAGCATTTGACATTAAATGACAAATCTCATTATTGACAAAAAAATAAACGAGCGGGTGAAGAGAGGTTTCTATAAAAAATTTACAACCGTGAAGGATTTAGTATAAGTAAAACCTTCTTACTCCTCATCCAATGTGTATAATGTGAAAATAGAGTTACTTCGACTTCTAGTTCGAAAGTTCAGTATTATTCAGCTTTTTGCAATAAACAGTACTGCCAGCTACATTATAACACTTTTGTGCACTTTTATTAAGCTTCATTCTGAATTAGAGGCCACAAATGTACCCTTAAAATGCTTGCATTTTAAGATAGAACATGCGGATTTCTAGAATGCTACAAGCTTTTCTGTGTCGTTAATTAACGACGATATAAATCACTTAGATGTATATAGTTGAACAACTACAGTGTTAATCAGCTTATTACACACACTCGTATAATAGCATTTATCTAGCCCACATGTTCACAATGGATGAACTTATATGGTTCCTAGAAAGGTCCCTAATTCAACAAACTATCATAAGTTAGACCACGTGTTACCCATACTCCTGATTGCAGCTTTATACTTGTACTAGCAAGACAATTATTCAACTAATGTAGTTAAATAAGGTCTTAAAAGATTCTTTTTTCAGCATTTCACAAATATTTAAAAGAAAATACGAATGAATAGTTTTCGAGATGATTTTAATAGATAAATCTAGGTATATATTGAAACGGATAGGAAAGTGTTGAACTTTGTAAAGACCTTTTAATAAGTTCAACACTACCCGGACGGACCCCTAAAGCAACAATTACTACAAATAATTACGACAAACAGTTCGGTGGTGTATTTAGTACAATATCGACGTACATGTTACCCACTATTGAGCTTTATTTGGATCTGACGCTGAATTAGTTAACACAAGAACTATTAGTATGAGCTCGTAACTTATTTAGGTACTAATAGTGGAAACTTATTCAGCCCATAGCCACTAATCGTAGCTAATGCGATACACATTTATTGTCCGCCATTTCTAAATCTAAATAGCTAATTATTTGTAATAAACAAAACATACCTAAACTAAATATTTTTGTTTAGTGGATAAAATTACAACTGGATTTATATAACATTTTTAATTATTTATATGTAAACAGTTTATTGTAAAATTACAAGTAAAAATAAAAGATTTCTTGATATCTTATAATTTTATTAAATTATTTTATGCCATATTTTTAAAGCAAACACTAATATTTTGGAGGCGCGTGTAAATTTTAGTCTATATTCATATGATATTTGACAATAAACTTGCTTTCCCAATCGAATTTTACGTATATGAAGGAAAAACGCATAGTTTTGCTCATCCGAAACTAATAATTGAAATAAATACACTTCACAAAATGTCACGCGCAAACAACACCAAGCAATCTTATGTGAATAAGTTTTTTTTCTTACTATATTGACACTTGTGAAATATTAATTCCATAAAAGGTTTATAAGACCCCGGTCAGTAGTTTTTGCTGAAAAAACGGTAACACATGCTCAGATAATCGGCTATTATGCTGCATAATAGGTAACACACAGTGCCTTATTCAGCCAATGTACAGCTCTTAGGGTAACTTTTACTCTTATTAATGCCTCATTAACGCTATTATTCAGCAATTTGTCAGGTTATTCAGGTAATTGCTGAATAATTTGTGCCCAAATCAGAGTTATATCAGCTGAAACAGCGCTTTTTCAGCTCTTATTCAGCAATGATATACAGCTAAACATCCTATTGTGGACAATAATTCAGTTGATATACAGCGTTTCTGTGCTACCTGGGTTGAAGTCGGTTGTTTTGGTTTTTAAACTATACATTTTGTCACAACTTCTTGACCGACGACCTTTTATTTTCTAATTGAGTACCAATACTTTTCTAACAAATATTTTCAAAATCAATCAGTAAATGGCGTCACAGCAAACTTCCTCCCTTTTTGGGGGAAATAACCCCCTTAACCAAAAATCACCTACGACAAAAATTCTGTAAAATTGTGAAACCTGTAAAATACCAAGTTTCATAGAGATTGGTTAAGAAATACGACCTGTACGCGAATACCAACAAAACTCCGGACAGAAGAAATGAACAGAATTTTGTTAGTTGATGCACAGACCTTAGTTCGTTTCGCTTACTCGGTAAAAGAAGTAAGTTTAGAAAACTAAAAAACGGCAAAACTGATTTTGATGATACAAAAAAAAACTAGAACAAAATCTGTCCAGTGTCCATCCGTTTGAGACATGCGTTGCCATCTATAGACAGACACACAGACAGTGCCGTAAATAAGGCGGTGCCACCGGTGCCCAGGCACAGGGCGTAGACTCTGGGGGGCGCAAGAATGGCCAGACCAGGCAGGACTATTATTTTTCCGGTTTGCTCCTGATAAGTTCTCGCTACGCCCCTAGTGCTAACAACAGCCAACACCTCTCCCCCCTCCCGAACCCCGAAATATCCCGGCCATTAACCCCCCCACAAGGGCGCAGTTATAGAAGCTCGCAGCTCGCACAGGGCGCAGAAAAGGCTATTTACGGCACTGCACACAGATACACACGTCAAACTTATAACACCCTTCCTTTTGGTTCAAAGATACAAAGCGATCAAAATCGCGGGGCAAATTGTATTAAGTAATTTTAAATACACAACATGAAGTTGTCATTAAATATAATGATAAAATCTAACAAAATTCTTAATCCCACACAAGTTGCCCAAGCGCGACGGCAGAATAATATCTTTATAATATCTTTTATTAATTTTTCTGTCTTTTGTTAGCTCAACAAATAACTCTTAAATATTTGAAATAAAGTTAAAATATCCGACTGCACGAAACATTGTTCTTAATTGTTTGTTCTGTCACTATTTATTTTTGTGTTGATGAAGTGTGACGGTTTCGAGAGAAAATATGCACGGAGCCAATCTAGTCAATTCTGAAGACACCACTTAAACTAATTAATTGTATTAAAACAACTAAATTAAAATAAAACCGGCCAAGTGCGAGTCGAACTCGCGCACGAAGGGTCATTATCTATAAAAACGGCAAAAAATCACGTTTGTTGTATGGGAGCTCCCTTAAATATTTATTTTATTTTAATTTAATTATTTATTTTTAAAGTGAATAACATAACTCAATATTCAGTAAATATTTCCAGCGTCTACCTGTTGCCGTTATCAATATCGAGCAAAAACGAGCAAAAAAATCACGTTTGTTGTATGAGAGCTCCCTTAAATATTTCTTTTATTCTGTTTTTTAGTTGTTTGTTATAGCGGCAACAGAAATACATCATCAAATACACAAAATTTCAACTCTTTAACTATCACGGTTCATGAGATACAGCCTGGTGACAGACGGACGGACGGACGGACGGACAGACGGAATTTTTTGCTATGTATTAGAATTCTAGCACAGAAGACATTAATAGTATTGCATTCAAATTTCTTGTACAATTCCATTTATGCAAGTTACAATAAAATCTACATATGAGGCCTAGGAATTGTATAAAATGTCACCGACATAGCACAGCGGACTGGCAAGATGAATTGACAGTGAGCAGGGCATATGACATGTAGAACATAATGACCAATGATGCCGAAAAGTTCTCAGGTTTTGAGGAGACCACGCACCAGCAGCTTACGAAGACCAACCACAAGATGGACAGACAACCTCATACAAATGGCAGGAAGACGCTGAATGTAAGCTGCTTCCATCAGGTTCTACTGGTAATCCATTTGGGGAGGCCTATGTCCAGGAGGCCTACTTCATGTTCCTGAGATGATGATGACGTATACAATGTATGAGGTTATCCAACCCTAACCTAGAGTCGGAGCGACTTGCCAATGTTATCCTACTTTTCTTTCAAAGCTAGTCCTGTAGTTAATGATTTTAGAAATTCTATTCCTATTTTTTTAATTAAACGATGTTTTTTTTTTATCGATAAAGGGCGCTCTTAACAATAAGACAATCATTTATTATAAACGAAGCCGTTTTGTTTAATTTAGCAAGTTATTTATTACAATACACATTGTCTTTAAATACAAGCTAATTGTTGATATCATTCATCTCAAATAACCAGACTTGCGTCTCTTGAGTTTCACAATCAAGATCATGATTTTGAAATTCCCCTAAAATATAGAAGTCTTCTATTTCTTGCAACGTCCTCCCTTTAGTCTCAGGAACAAACTTCCATATGAACAAGCCGCAAATAATCGCATTCGATCCAAATATCAACAAAGTGCCCCATAAATTAAGATATAAAAACAAATAGGGAGCTAGTTTTAAAGATGTCGAGTGTAACAAACAGGTATATATAACATATAACGCCCCGCCTATACCTCTATGTTTAACAGGCATCAACTCCGCGGCTACAGTAAAAACTATCGGCAGCACACCCAAACTGGTACCTATCATGTACGCTATCAAGAAATATAAACAAATCAACGATTCTTTTGAAATCCATCCTATTGTCTGCATGTAATTGACCGCAGACGTGCTTAACAAACATATTGTTGTACATAAAGTACTGAATAGTAAAACAGATTTATTTTTAAATTTTCTTATAAGACTGGCGCTAATCGCTACGCAAACGAATAGTATAGAATTCATGATTATGCCTCCGAAGAATGCAGCGTCTTCGTTGCGAGTAGCTGTCTGTATCATTTGTATGGAATATATTAGTATGACTAAACTCCCGCTCCAGTACGTCAAATTCAGTAAAACAAACATATGGAAGCTCGGTATATAAAAGTCTCTACTCTTCAGCGTATCCCAGAAGTGTTTTAATTGAGGTTTCTCCCTTTTCTTCTCGGATAACAAGTGTTTTCTCTGGGCAGAGATTAGATCGAACAGCTCTTTCTTGGAGTTATCGTCAGTGCCCCGCAACCACACGAAAGCTTCCTGGCATTTCTCGAATTTTCCTTTACAAGCTAACCAAAAAGGTGATTCGGGCCACATGAACCCTATACACATCGCGATGGCTATAGGAGCTCCCATGAGGAGGCTAACAGTCTTCCAATGCAAGTATCTTCCGATTATTCCTACCAACGCCATGCCAAACGATTGGACTATGTGAAAAGAGACCATGGACACGTTTCTGAATTGCGGTGCGACCATTTCACTAATGCTGAGCAGACTGACTACGAGGAGACTGTTGTTGCCGAGGCCATGGAAGGATTCACTGATGAGGATGGAGATGGAACTAGTGGCGGTGTAGGCGAGGAGCCAGCCCGCGATGCTGACGAGACACGCGCTGATGAAGGCGAACTTCCTTCCACGCCACTGCATGAGGCTAGGCATTAGTATGCTCGGTATGCCAGCTAAGCCGTGTATTGACCCTGGAAATAAAGAAACACTGTGCTGCTTAGTCTTGTAATTATCCGATTTTAGTGTTTAGGTATAGTCCGGTTTTGGTGTTCCACTATAAAAGTAACCGACTGCATTAAAGGGATTTTTGTTATGTAATTACGAAGGAGTTTACATGAAGTTCAATATATGTACGTTATCCGCGGGAAACCCAGGATCTGTGGATCGCAAGTCAAGCGGTATTATCAGTCTTCCATCTAACCTTTTTACCTCGGTCAAATGTGGCGTCAAGCGGTCTCATGGCCTTTGATGATCTGCCTACCTCGTACGGGTCATCATCATCATCATCTCAGCCATGAGAAGTCCACTGCTGGACATAGGCCTCCTCCATGGATTTCCAAAAAGACCGATTGGAAGCGGCTTGCATCCAGCGTCTTCCCGCCACTTGTATGAGATCATCTGTCCATCTCGTGGCTGGTCTTCCTACGCTGCGCTTGCCGGTACGTGGTCTCCACTCGAGAACCTTTCGGCCCCATCGGCCATCAGTTCTACGTGCTACGTGTCCTGCCCACTGCCACTTCAACTTGCTAATCCGCTGTGCTATATCGGTGACTTTTGTACGTCTACGTATCTCTTCATTTCTGATTCGATCTCGTAGAGAGACTCCGAGCATAGCCCTCTCCATAGCTCGTTGCGTGACCTTGAGTTTCCTTATAAGGCCCATAGTTAGGGACCACGTTTCAGTGCCGTATGTCATTACTGGTACACACACACTGGTTGTAAACTTTCGACTTGAGGGACTGGGGAATATTGGACGAGAAGACGCTTTTAAGTTTCCCGAACGCTGCCCAGCCGAGTTGGATACGACGATTGACCTCCCTCGTAAAGTTTGACCTGCCTAATCGGACTGTTTGTCCTAGGTAGACGTATTCGTCAACAACTTCAAGAGTGAAGTTCCCCCCAGATATTGGGGTGGGCACTACATGGGCGTTCGACATAACCTTCGTTTTGTCCATGTTCATTTTGAGGCCCACCCGTTGGGAAACTCTATTGAGGTCTTCGAGCATCGTACTGAGCTCTTCCATCGACTTTGCCATGACTACTATATCGTCGGCAACCGAAGGTGAGTGATGTACTCGCCGTTAATATTGATGCCGAGCCCTTTCCATTCCAGAAGCTTATAGGCATCTTCCAACCCGGCTTCGTCGTGCTTGAAGGAACAACGCCAGAAGCTTGGAACAGAAGCGTGGTGGCGCTGTTCTTCAAAAAAGGAGACAACACTTTGCTAAAGAACTACAGACCCATCTCGCTTCTGAGCCATGTCTATAAGCTGTTTTCAAGGGTCATCACGAATCGTCTTGAACGCAGGTTCGATGACTTCCAGCCTCCCGAACAAGCCGGTTTCCGAAAAGGTTATAGTACCATAGACCACATCCACACGCTGCGGTAAGTGATACAGAAGACCGAAGAGTATAACTTGCCCCTTTGCTTAGCGTTTGTGGACTATGAGAAAGCCTTTGATTCGATCGAGACCTGGGCGGTGCTTGAGGCACTCCAGCGATGCCGTATTGACTATCGGTATGTCGTAGTGCTGAAGTGTTTGTACAACAAAGCCACCATGTCAGTCCGAGTACAAGACCAGAACTCAGAGGCAATTCCATTGAAGAGAGGCGTGAGGCAGGTGTTGATGTGTATCCTCACCGATCCATGAAGCGGTGTCCAGGTCGAGCTGTATGGTGCTGCCGTTGGATGCGAGCTGCTGCAGCAGGACACTGGGGTAGCCCACGGCGCCGCCGACTGACAGCGCGGCCAGTTGTGGTGAACCCGCCACCAGCAGCTGGAATTCACAAATTTTATCACTTTATTAAACTGCGTCGGAAAGACGGTTATGTTTTTTGAGTGTATAATTTTTGTATTTCGTGAATTGGCGTATTTGTATTTATATTGGTGAGAGAAAGCTCCCATAAAAGTTGGTCCCATAATTATTTTAGAAACATTGCTTTATTACTTTTTGAATAATCGCTCTAAAAAAAAACTTTGCGTACTGCATAATAATGAAATTCTATGCCGCCATTTCTCTTCGACGAGCTCCATCCTCGGCCACACCGTCGCTTAACATCAGGCGAGTTGGTGGTCAATCGTAGATCTACCTTGTATAAAAAATAAATATATATATATATATATATATTTTTTTTTTCATTGGATTCCTGAGTGAAGTTCGTCAGATTATAGAATCGCAGAGTTCCACTGACACGTTTGTCTTTGCAAAAGTGTGAAATATTGAGAATTATCGTGTACACATCTGCACATTTTCTAATCTTTGGTCATGAAACATTTGACATTCAATGACAAATCTCATTTTTGACAAAAAAAAACGAGCTGGTGAAGAGAGGTCAGGTAAAAAGCTTACAATCATGAACGATTTAGTAAGCTTGAAAAGTAAACCCTTCTTACTCCTCGTCGAATGTGTATAAGGAGAAAATAGAGCTACTTCAACGCTTGAGCACCTTGTTTATTTATTACTTACCCGACTGAAAGTGTTGGCATGAACTTTATGTATCCTAATCCTTACTAATATTACAAGTAAACGAAATAGCGTACTTTGAAGTCGGTTGTTTCAGTTTTTTAAACTATAAAATTATTTGATTTAGTAACGAGCGAAGGACGTGTCACGTTGCATCAAATGTGTCAATTGTGTGACATATAAGTTACTGAATTAAAAAAAATGGCGACCGACGGGATACGGTTCACGTATGGTTCAGTTACGGAGCGGTCTTGATTAACTGAATTCCCCCCCTGATAGCAAAATAATTCTTATATACTTTTTTTGTATATACATACTGACAATATATAGAAATGCCCAGGCACAGAACAAACATCCATGTTCATCATACAAATGCTTGTCATGGGTGGGGATCGAACCCACGGCCTAACAGCTTAGAAGGCTGGCTTACTACCAACGGAGCTGCGAGACCAATCATATCAATCAGTCTCTAATAATTTAAAGAGTGAACTGTTGAAATTGTTTGCGAAATGTGCATACGGTTAAGGCAGTATACAATTTTCGCAGTGCCTGCATAATACAAAGAAGCAAGTCATACACAGAATCTTTGATGAAAACTGATACATGCAATCAGTAGGAGAAAAACGAATAATTAAATATCTTCTAGATCGACGTGCTCCATCTTCGGCCGACGCTCACCATCAGGCGAGTTGGTGGTCAATCGTAGATCTACATACATACATACAATCACGCCTTTTTCCCATTGGGGTAGGCAGAAATGTATATCTTACTACCTTGCTACGATCCCGACACGTATTCGCTTCTGTTACCGTTCAATCGTAGATCTATTTCTTATAACAAGTATAAGCTTAGAAAACTCAAAAACCCCCGACAAAGAAAAACGGCTGAACCGATTTTGCTGAAACATAGCTAAGAACACTCCCGACTAATTCACCTTTAAAAAAAAAAACGGTTCATCCGTTCGGGAGCTACGATGCCACAGTCAGTCACACACGCACAGAGAGACACGTCAAACTTAGAACACCTCGTCGTTTTTGCGTCGGGGGTTAAAATAAAGCCGGACAATTGCGAGTCAGACGGTTCCGTACAAACTACTAGATAAAAGGGGGAAATCTTTTTTTTTTTTTATATTTTCCTTCTTATACCGAAAAATATACAATCTATAAAATATTTAAAAACCTGTTTTAGCTTATGCTACTGAAGCTCTTTCATATGATAACCTACATGATACGGTTAATTCACTTTAAAATTTGGACCTTCATACCTTGCATAAAGACACTATTTTTTGTGATTAAATTAAAATTGACCAGTTTATAATCCAAGTAAGTAAACGAAATTGAGTATTAAGAAGTCGGTTGTTTCAGTTTTTAAACAATACTAACTATGATAATGACAATCAGAGCGATTCCGAAGGCACCAATTAAACTGACTAAAACTATTATAATTTTATAAATTACTAAATAAAAAAAGTTTCCGGCCGCCTAGTCGGGAGACCGCAAGATCCGCAGGTCTTGGGTTCGAATCCCGCGGCACGCACCTCTGTCTTTTCGAAGTTATGTGCGTATTGTTGATTACCGCCAACTTCAAAAACGATGAAAGAAAACATCGTAAGGAAACCTACATGTCTGAAAGTTCACAATGATCTTGAAGATGTGTGAAGCCAACCCGCACTTGGCCAGCGCGGCTATGGCCTTTCCCTTCTCATAATGAGAAGATGGCCCGCGCTCAGCAGTGAAATGGTAAAAGGGCTGATACGCCGCAATCTGTAATTATAGGTGCATGAAACTCAAATAAATAAAAAAAAAGTGTATTGGGTTCACTCAATTTAGGAATTTAAATCGGATCTCTTTCATTTTATCGCTCATTTTAAAGTTTTAGGTTAATAGGGACCAATATTTTATTTATGATCTTCGATCGCTTGAAGCTAAATACTAAATTTGGATAATTTAACAATTAATATCGAAAAAAAAACATACTGTAAAATATTCTAAAACAGAAAAAAATGTGTAATAAGTTAATTCACTTTTTTATTACTAATAACAAATCAAATCAAATGTACGAGAAGATCCGGCGGAGGGCCCTGGTATGCCATCACACAGGTTTAACCTAGTTTGGGTACCAAGGTTATCCTATGACAGGACTATAAAAGAGGATTACTTTCTAGATTATCATAGTGATTTATGTGATGTTTGTTACAGTTTAATAAAGTTATTTTATTTTTATTTATTTATTTTTATTTATAAATATGCTGTTCACTTACTTGTCTTACAAATGGTGAAATTGTCATACTTTCCGTTTTTTGTTATTCATATATCTGAATTGAATTCTATTGTTTACGGGCAAAGTAATTCTCCAGGCTCTCCAGAGTCACAAAACGAATACCTACTGCAAATGTGGTCAATTCTAAAAACACTAATATTTGCTTTTCGGTTTAGTACATTCTGGCCGATATGATATACAACACTGTTATGTGGATATTATTTTGCAACTAAAACTACATGTCCCAACGCAAGTGTCTTTTACACATTAACAAGCCAAAGATAAATTACCGGAAGAGAGTACAGAACTGAAGTGATTGAGTATCATGGACCGGACTCTATTAAAAATTATCACTTCAAATCTTAAAATTTTGTTAAATAATCCCTTAATGGTAAATTAATTGATAATTGATTTTCGCAAACCCTCGATGTTTTTAAAAAAAACAGCTGCAGCAAATAATTATGGTTCCATTGACGTTTTATCCCTATTTCAGTGGAAATAAAGTATAGAATGACATAGACAACAACATATCGTAGATCTATCTTGTATTTAAAAAAAAATGTAACTCTGAACAAAAACCAATTGTTAATAGATATTTTTCCTTGGAGTATTCAGGTAGTAAACTTTCCATAACGTTAAGGGCTTCACATCTTATATCGGGTGGTGTACAACATAAATCATTTTCATTATAATTACTGTCAATGTACCCACATTGACAGTAATTATAATGAACATTTTCAAATTTCAAAGTCAAATGAAACTTTGACTTTGCGTTAAACTTTGTACATAGCCAGGTTTAAAGATTCTTGATTTTTTTTACCAAAAGATGAGTAATTAAATTGATTGATGAACGCGTGAGTTGTAGTCGCCAAACATTATAAATGTTAATTTATGCATAAAGTTAACAAATGTGATGGAAGTTGTAAAAGTTTTCCACCATTTTCTGAATTTGTGACTGATAAATGTATGACCAAGATTTCGGATTTAATTATACAAAACTTGTTTAAATCCCATGAGTTTTATTTCCTAACGATGAAACATTGATCTATCTTACCGTTTTAAACAATATTTCTTGGTATTGTCTACTAAATAAAATGATTTTTTAGTATTCTCTTCACAAGTGTGTTGAAAAACGTCGTATGATACACGTGTGATTTGATGATTACCGTCCTCGGCTCTCTTAAGACCATCACCTAAAGGCTCGGGTCTCAGCGTCTCAGCGATAATCACCGACATTACACATTTGTACCACAAAGTACCTACTATTATGTACTTTTTACAAAGGTCAGCATATAATTTTTAACTAGATAGCTATTAAGAAAGACGTCGCGAGTCGCTATTGATGATTCCTTTTTAATCTGGTTGGAGTCAGAAAGGGCTATGCTCTTAATTTTTTTTCTTATTTCGTTATAGCTGTGGAATGCGCTTCCTGAATGGGTCTTTCCGAATAGGTATAATCTAAGTGTCTTCAAATCGCGAGTGAATAGGTTTCTTCTAGGCAAGCGCGCTCCATCGTAGACCGTAACTGTTGCTTAACACCAGGTGAGTTGACGGTCAAGTGCAAGCCTATCGCCGGATAAAAATACTACAAATTTAATAATTAAAATTTAGAAACATGCGTGCGTCGGTTGCTTCACTACAGACCATCGGAGAGTAAAATTTACAGATGGCCATTAAAGATCGGAACGCGGCGGTGATAGAGGCCCTGGGCCGAGAGTAGGCGACAGATTTGTATATAAAAAAAAAGTAATTAGACGATGTGAGTGCAGTCGCTGATAAATTCCGATCAACCGGGGACAAACAGATAATCTGGAAACCCCGTATATAACCGGGCTCTACCAGTAACTGCGTTCACAGAAATACTAGTATTTCAGTAGTTAGAAATAAGAGTTGTGTGCTCACCTTGAGCATTCATGCTCACCATCGAAGGCTCCTTCTTGCGGCGGCGGCGTCGTGTGGCAGGTCGCCCTCTTCCCTAACATATGGTTGAGGAGGGCGATGGCTGGCACATGCGTCATACTCGTGATCGGGTGCTGCTTGCGGGTCGCTGGTTTGCTCGTGGTATGCACGCAACATAGTAATAAGTACTTAATTTAAAAAAAAAAAAAATTCCCGTAACGATAAGTAGTAAACAATAGTTTGTAATTATGACAAAGGTCACGGACCCTGGTGTATGTGGAGATAACATTTGGAGAAAACATTTTAATCCTGTACTGTGCAAAACACATAATTTACTTTCGAATGTTCCCGCGACAACTCTAAAACTCGTAAAGATCTACTTTCTTCTTCTTTTTTGTATTGGACCCGCATTAAAGCATTTGCCAGTGTCAAGTATTAGGATTTTTTCAAGTTTCTTGAATGAAAACAAGTTGTAAATGTTCTAGTCACAATCTAAGTCACGTATACAGTCAATTTAAAAGTTGAGTCCTGCTTCAGTAAAGTGGTGGCGACTTTACTAGAAGCTTCTATGGAGTTTTGTCAATGACAACGTAAAATGACTCGTTTCACTGCTTCATTTCACTTGCCCACACTCATGTACTTGATCGAACACTTAATGAATAAAACACCACCACTTTTATAGCATTAATGTTCAAAATAACACAAGTTTAGGAAAATAAAACAAAGCAACAACATGTTTCGATGACGTTTCCGCCAAAACTCCCCAATAAAGATCTACTTATCCAGTGTATATGGATAGCAAACCTAGTGAGGATAGGTATATTATAGAGAACCTGACCTTCTATACTTTTTTTGTTTAATATTCTTTGATTTGACGTGTGTTACAAGCATTTATACGGTATAAATTATACCTATCGAACCTATAATAATGTATGTGTGAATCTCACGAGTTAATCTGAACGAAGTGCCATTAAAGCCATTTACTTATCTCTGAAAAGAATTCATTAATTACCTAATAATTCGGAATAAGCGTGCTGGGGTAAGTACGTACCAGTAAAATTACATAATTGGAGGCACAGGCGTGTGCCTAACAGCAATAAGTTAGAAATACCAGGGTGCTTCCCCTCTCATAGCGGTGCAAAATTGACTCGCGCTTGTTTTTACTCGACTGCGCATAAAAGAGGGTTATATTTTTCGAGTGTATGTATGTTTCTATATGAGCCCCTCCAGCCTAAACGGCTTGACTGATTTTGATGTGTGACATGTCGTTTGATGAGTGTCATAGGCTAAATTTTTTGTAATAATAATAATACAAATCTAATATAATTTTTTGTAATAATAAAATAAAAAAATGCTCTTTTTCGTAATATCCAACGAAGAAGAATCCATATCGAAGAATTTTGTGTAAAAAAAATACAGACAGAGTATCAAATATCTTAATTTTTCTGCTATTTATATACCAATAATAGTTTGAATACCAAATTTCAGCTTTTGATGACGCACAGGGGGTATACCCATAAATAGGGGTTGAAGGGTAAAAATTACAAATGTTATAATTTTTCCGTTGTTCATGTGTAAATGTTAGCTTGCATACCAAATTTCAGTTTTCTAGGACTTCAGGAAGTGCCTTATATTTTTGTGACAATAAGGGGGTAACCTCACAATAGGGGTTGGAGGGTGAAATTTACAAATGTCTTAATGTTTCCGTTGTTTGTGTGCAAATTGTTGCCTACATACCAAATTTCAGATTTGAAGTATTTCAGCAAGTACTCTTATATTGTTGATGAACCAGTGAGTCAGTGTCAAAATCGGCGTATTTTATATTTAAATAAAATCGAAAGTATAAAAGCTAGATAAATTAAACTTTTCATATTTTATAACTCTGCCGACCGCGCTCGATCGTGAAGTACGCTCTAGTGTTATCGAGGCCGAAGCTATGAGGGTCCAAAAACCGACGAATCGCTTCGAGAAAAGGTAGTCCCGGCGTGCCCGCTTGCTCACATGACGGGGGCACGGCCGTGCCCCCAGATAATTTACTTCTATTATTATTTAAGCTTATCGATATAAGCTGAACATTATCGATGCAAGTTTTGCTATTTCCATTCAATAACTTTTGACCTCATCGGCCAATCGGACATTAGTTCTACATGATGTGTCCTACCCACTGATATTAGGGATATGAAAGAAGGGTAGTGTTTTTATTAAGCTACTTCAAAGAGGAGGAGTTTCTCGATTGGGTTGTATTTTTTTGTTTGTTAGCGCACTTAACGCACATCTCCGTCATTCTTTTGTTCTTGAAAAAAAATTCTTTGGATAGACTTTTAGATTCGTCTTATAGAAATTTACTCAAAATCAGTCCAGTGGTTTGATTTAAAAACATGCGCGTTTTGAACTCAACTGTTAGTTACTATTAAGAGCGACGTCAATTTTTAGAGCAGTTTGTTGAGTGTTTTATAGTTTTTACATCGAAACAAAGAATTAATAAATGTATCTTTCAAATCTTTTCAATTGTTGCGGATTTCATTGAAAACGTTTGCGTCAAATTTTGTGGGAATCTTTTTTTTTAGGACGCAATTTTCGCGTTTTGTAGATTTCCGTAACTCAAAAGAAAAAAACGGAACCTATATAGGATCACTTTGTTGTCCGTCTGTCCGGGTGTCAAGACCTGTATCACGGGAACACGTAAAGGTATCGTGTTGAAATTAAAACTATACACGCAGATCCATAGTCTCTTGCTGCAAAAAGAAAAATCAAATTTCTCAGTTTTCGTAAAAAAAAGTTACAGCCGAATATGTCGTAAAAACGCACATTTCGACACTCACGAGGGAATCAAAACATATGGGGTACTTTCCGTTGACCTAGAACTATGAAATTTGGCAAGAAGCATTGTGTTATAGTACACATATAGGAAAAAATCCGAAAACTGAACATTTTTAATTTAATCACAAAAAAAGAATGAGGGGTCCAAATTTTTAAGTGAATTAACCGTATCATGTGGAGTATCATATGAAAGAAATTAGCACAAGCTAAAATAGGTTTTTAATTATGTTTACGATGTATATTTTTCGATTTATGAAGGAAAATATAAAAAAAAAACATATAATTTCCCCTTTTTATCTACTAGTTTGTACGGATCCCTCGGTGGGCGAGTATGACTCGCACTTGTCCGGTTTTATTGTGTTACTTTATCCATATCACATTTAGCCATAGTCGTTGATGCCCCACTCTACCCAAGACAATTGTAATTTACATGCACGCTTAAATAATTTCACTAATTTAAAAAAAAATGATAACGGTGGACAAATAAATATTTACACATCATTTTATTAGTAATTAACTTATCTTTATGTGAATTCACACGATGATATGGGTGCGCATTCATCACCTGTAGGTACAATTTATGACCGTAAAAACAAATACAGATTTCGTTTATTTATTTACTTTAATATCTCTTTCAACCGACTTCAAAAAAGGAGGAGGTTCACAATTTGACTGTATTTTTTTTGTTACCTCAGAACTTTCGACTGGGGAACCGGATTATGATGAATCTTTTTTTATTTAGAAGCTGCTGCTTCCCATGTGGTCCCGTTTCATTTTGGTTCAGTTCTGACAATGGCATCCATGAAAAGTCGGTTGCTTCAGTTTTTTAAACTAACTATTTGGAAAATACTTTATCAATAGAAACGACTACATTAGACGACGCGCTAAAAGAGTTTTATACTTTCTTTATACTATAATAGGCTTTTTATTTCTCATACTCGGCAAGTGCGCTTGAAGTTGTTGTGATGAAAACAGTACTTTTCCTCCTTGGGAAATGATTTTCCCTGGTCTGGAATTAACAAAAAGCACATTCTGTTATGACATTTTTTGGTATTTCATCATTTTCAATAATAATAAAAAACACTTGCTAGTAGATTGCCACAGTAAAAGAAACAATAATAATTATAGTTTAAAACAAAAACTACTTCAAAATACGCAATTCTTTTACTTGGATGTTTTTTCAGACATTTTGTTATAAAAACCAAGAGCGTGATTCTCGAACGCATAGAACCTTAAGGATTAGCTCATCGTGCGCAGCTATCTCTCTCGCGATGAGCTAATCCTTAAGGTTCTATGCGTTCGAGAATCACGACCTTAAGGTGGAGATCAAAGCGCGCGTCTATCTCTCTCGCGCGCATCACATTTTCAATATTTCTTCAAACTAGGTATATGATTTTAGATGTTTAATGTGCGAGAGAGATAGCTGCATGCATTGAGCGCATCCTGAAATTTAAATTAATTAAGTCCAAAAGGGACACGGCAGGCTGCAAGCAGCCTGCGACACTATTGGTTCCTATGACTTTCTACGAGAAATTGTTCCTAGCAGTGCGACATTGTAGCCTTTGCCGCTGGCTTCTGAGCTATTCAAATAATAAAACTAAAACACTGAAAACTTCACACGATTATGTTATTCATAATGGAAATATATAATAATAGGCATGTCTAGTGTTTATGCTACAGTGTAAATGCTTATTATTGTGTTTTCGTCATTCGTTTTTAAGTCTAAAGTTTATGTTTTTTTTTATTATCCATTCATAAATAATTAATAAGAATATTTTTGGGTACAATTTAAACACGCGAATATAAATTTCGATTAAGGGAATATAAAATACTAAATGTGTAAAACTAGTGAGCTACTACAAATACTAAAAACGGTGACTTGATATCTATCGATCTAATACTTTTAAATGAGCAATTCTTGTATATACTTCTATGTAAGTATATAAATAATCTGAATCTCGGAAACGGCTCCAACGATTTTAATGAAAGGTTTGTAGGTAGATTAGGAGACGATAAATCGATATTGCTAGGTTTCATTTTTAGTGAGCCCTGGTTTGCTCGTATTTTCAGTCATAAAAAACCCGAGTGGAGCTCGAACGCCCAGGTACTCTAGTTGGAATCAGAAAGGGCTATGCTCTTATATTTTTTTTCGTATTTCGTTATAACTACAAAGTTAATAACCACATGTCAACTCAGTATTTCTGTACGCAAAGTGGACAGACGACGTCATACAAAAGTCAAACCATGAGGGAAGCCTATGTCCAGCAGAGGATGTCTTATGACTGAGATGATGATGATTTCTATTTACCCTTTTTAGTATATAATTTACTTTTCGCACAAGTTATATATAGTTCTTATTACGCCCCATTAATAATTGTTTTTTTCTTGTTTTAGGTGAAACTGGACTTTAGCAGAAATTCCATAGTCCAGCAAGAAACTGAATTGCGAGAGTTGAAAAACGAACTGAAGAATGTTTTGGTGAGTAGTCCTAGTGTAGTAGTCCCACCACCTGGTACTGGAATAAGTTACGACTTCAAAAAAACTGAAAAGAGGACTTCAAAATGAGAAATGAGAGAATGATCTTCTTTTAGTGCATTTTATAAGTTGGAATAAGTACGTTTTATCGACATTAAAAAGGAAGAGGTAAACAATTCTGTATATATGTGGCTGTATATATATTCTTTTTTATGAACCGATTTGGAATTGTGTGTGTGTTCGAAGTTCGAAACGATATACTTTCAGTTTGGTCCCATAGAAATTTCATCAAAATCGGTTTGGTAGGTTGTTTTGTAAAACAAAATTGCGCATTTCGAAGACAGTTTATTAGTTTTTGAACTATTATTATTTAAACTATAATTATAGATGCAAAATTTGGTAACACCCTTAACATAACCATTTTATTCAGGCGACCCTCGAGAATATTGAAAACCTTCTAACGCGCGCGAAATCAAACGCCAAAGAGAAGCTGTTGGAAGCGAAACGCGGCTGCGACAACAAGCTGCCCCAGGAGGCGGACTTCCCCTACAAGGAGCAGTTCGAGGTGCTGCCGGCAGATGTGACAGCGCTGCAGGAGCACTACTACGAGCTGCAGACCAGGATGGATTGCATGGAGCAAGGAGACGAACAGGTATCACACACACAGCCTTGCATCTACTCAACAAGCTGCAGGAGTACTACTACGAGCTGCAGACTCGTTCTGCACTCGGTCTGGTAGTGAACTGAACTGCATGGAGCAAGGAGACGAAAAGGTACGACAAAACAATGACAGTTTAACAAAATTCCCATAGTCTGGGCGCCTTGTGTGCGCAATCTATGCATTTCATGCGCACGCTACGAGCATTACAGGTTGCGCTTAGCGATCCATCATTTGTCGGTTTATGTAACGAACACAGCGGGGCGTGCAATGTGCAATGGGAGACGTGGACTAATCGTGGAATGAAAATGCCATGCAATTAATCGGAGTTTTTAAGACCTGATGTATTATTAACAATGAAAGACTCATGGTCAGAGCCAGTGATTGGTTGTCACACTCCATCTTTGCGTGTTCTCAGCAGACAAATGTGAACATAAATATTTTTTTTTATATGCGTAAAAATTTGGTTTGTAGCAAATACTCGATGAGTGCACTAATTCTGCAGCTGGATCTTAGATTAAAATAACCGATATATATATATATATATATATATATACACAAGAATTGCTCGTTTAAAGGTATGTATTAGATTAGATAAAGCCTATGACACTCAGGGAGTAAAGACGAATCTGACTATACCTCGCACATCAAAATTGGTAAAGCCTTTTAGGCTGTGGGAGATAATGTAGAAAGATACATACCCACATAAATACACAAAAACAGATACACTCGAAAAACCCTTCCATCTTTCTTGCGCTGTCGGGTAAAAATATTTATCTAAAATAATGTGGTTGAGTTTTTGTTGTGTCTATTTTACAGGTGGTGAAAGAGTACGAAGAACGCGAGAAGGTGATAGCGAAACTCAAATCTGACGTGAACAACTCCAGCGACACCAACAAGATGCTGGAGAAGAAAATGCAGACTTTACGGTAAATTACAATTATTAAATAAATAAATATTTGTGGACATTTCACACAACACCATCTAGCCCAAACTAAGCAAAGCTTGTACTATGCTTACTATGCTTGTACACTCCAGGTCCTAAAGGATCTCTGAGCCAAATATCGTTCAGCCGTTTTAGCCGTGAAGAGGTAACAAACAGACAGATTGACAAAAGATATAGCACAAATTCAAAACTAGGATCAAAATTACAAAACCTGACTAAGGTCCCTGACTATGTTGGGGGAGAATATTGGGGGAGGAGGATGGCAAAAAAACAAACAGACAGAGGGCAGACAGTTACTTACGCTTTTATAATATTAGTTATGGTTAGGATTTAGGATATATAATTTATTATTTTTTATTTTAAAGGATACATTTTAATGTACATAAAAAAATATTATATGTATATATTTGTGTCTTCAAGTCTAGAGTGAATAAGTATCTTCTAGGTCTACGTGCTTCATCTTCGGCCACAGTATCGCTTTCCATCAGGCGTGCTGGTGGTCAAACGTAGAGCTATTCTATATATAAAAAAAAAAATGTTAAACGTTTATTATCGGTACATTCCAGTACAAAGTGGTTGTCTCCGCTGGAGACGTTGCTGCGTAACATCGACCGCAGCTTCGGCGACATGTTCGCGAAGCTCGGCTGCGCCGGAGAGATCAAACTCGAGAAGGCCGGGAGCGATGTAAGTGTTTTCATTCATTAACATGTTCGTTCATGTTTTATAAGGGTTTCGTAATTGTTACTCATTCAAATGAACAAAATTGAAACTAAACTCAAATGAATTGATTGTGTGACTGGACAAGCCTAACCTCAACATCCGTTTTGATATCCTCAAGTCTTGGCCAAAGAGACGCGTTATGTACCAAGAATGTTACGCGAGGCTATTGAAATTAAGAAATACCCGAACTTAAATAGAGAAGTTGGTTGGTAAGTACCACCTGCAGGGGACCCGGTCATCAAATTAATAAAATCTCAGCGTCAACACAGATCTGCGATACCTGTTGACATCGTGAGCGGCTTCTGCGTGCATGGGGGAATGTTTTGCATAAAAATAGGCCACCCTCACCCGTGGCCACGGACGCTGCAGTGTTTGAAACGGCAGGTTATTATATACTTACGCGATAAATCCGTTGAAATTTGTTTTATTTCAATGTTTTGTTAATTCTCTCAGGGCTAACACTCCGTTGCTAGTTGGGATGAGTCGCAGCTGAATATGTACGTTCAAAGTTTCTCCAACACTTTCCGGGTTTTCTTGTAGGTCTACGGTTTTCTCTCAACGTCCGTCCCCAAAACGGCCCCCGGGAGTGACCGTTAGGACAAATAAACTTTTGATCCAACCACCACAAAAATACGACCCACCCGTGGTGGGTGGTAATTTTGTGGTGGTTGGAGCTTAGACTCCCGCACAAGGGAATCGTTACCAATGAGCCTCTTAGTTTCGCGGCTTTTAAACATATCGCGGCTACAGCTGATTGAGAAATATTTTTTTTTATATATTTCCAGGAAGACTATGACAAGTACGGCATCTGCATCCTGGTCAGTTTCCGCACGTCGGAGCAGCTGCAGCAGCTGACGCGGCACGCGCAGTCCGGCGGCGAGCGCGCGCTCTCCACCGCGGTCTACCTGATGGCGCTGCAGGCGCTCACCACTGTGCCTTTCAGGTGACACTCACTACAACATTTGTATCCTATTCAGGTCATCTGTATCCTGATCAGGTCATCTGTATCCTGTTCAGGTCATCTGTATCCTGGTCAGGTCATCTGTATCCTGGTCAGGTGACCTGTATCCTGGTCAGGTCATCTGTATCCCGTATCATTTGTATCCTCGCTACTAAATGTTATTTACAATGAGCTATGGCACACCTTGGGCACTCCATACGATGGTGTGCTAATCAGTGACACATACACGAGTTGATTGTCGCTCGTTCATGACGTCAATTGGAATTCGAGCGCATGAAACCCGCAACGGTTGTCTCTTCTGACAACCGCGTCCCCAAACTCCGGCAAACTACAGTTATTTCAGTCATTTTATATCTACAAAAATGTTTGTATGCGCGAGCGAGACAGACGATGGTCGAACTACAGACTTTTAACGTATTGGAATCGTTAAATCAAACGATATAAACCCAAACTCGTAATAACCAGGGGCCAAATTCAGTTAATCAAGACCGTTCCGTAACTGAACCATACGTGAAAAGTTTCTCGTAGGCCGCCTTTTTTTTTTTATTCAGTCACTTTTATGTCATACAATTGACACATTTTGATGAAACGTGGCACGTCCTTCGCTCGTTACTAAATTAATAAAAGTTAGCAGCCGACGGGAAATGCTTCGCACACGGTTCAGCTACGGATCGGTTTTGATTAACTGAATTGCCCTCCAGTAGAAAGTTCCATATTCACCTCCAGGGTTAGACCGACTTCTTCTTCGTCTTTTCCACGTACCTCGGCAACAGGTTTCTCCCGGGCAGGTGCGCTCCATCGTGGGCCGCAGTGTTTATCAACATCGGGTGAGATAGTGGTCAACCGTAAGCCCATCAGTGATTAGTAACAAATTGTCACGTCTGTTCCAGATGCGTGGACGAGATCAACCAAGGCATGGATCCAATCAACGAACGCAAGATGTTCCAACTGCTGGTTAAAGTCACCACTGAGTGTGATAACGCACAGTATTTCCTACTGACGCCTAAGGTTAGTTTCAATAATAGGTAATATGCATTAATTTTATTTTATAAGGATAATAGTTTTAATTATAAAATATTTCAATCGGTCAGTAAACTTCCGTGATATAAACGTTTAAAGTTTTACGGGAGGGATGCTCTGTCCCACTCTCGCGCAACCAACAGTTTGTATTGAATCTGTATGGCGAACTTGTACCATGACGTCATCGTTCGCTATCGTATGCTCTCTGTATAACATGAAATTAAAATTGCCTGTAACTTTCTTACTATTTAAGATATATTAATTTTGTGTTTGTGGAATGAATATATTTGTTTATTTTTTATGCTTTTTTATGGCCTAGCTTTTATATCTTTTATAAAAATAAATCTGCATGATTTATTTTTATTTTTTTATATATTCCCTATTCTTGTAAATTGTACTAATGATAGATATTTGAACAACTTTATCTTTTACTTTGAAACGTGGTCCTTAACTATGGGCCTTACAAGGAAACTCTGAAGTCACGCGACGAGCTATGGAGAGGGCTATGCTCAGGGTCTCTCTGCGAGATCGAATGCAGTGTCTGTTGGTACAGAAATGCAGAGCGGAGAACACGATTTTTTCACATTTGGCCTTATCTGGCAGTTATCATATTAAGGAGGAAAGTGATATATAAAACCATATTTTAAAAGACCTGTTCAATGTTAAGAAACTAGAAAAAAGTCCCCCCTATTTTTCGCTGTTTTGAAAATTTTAACTTTGCATTTTGTAGCGCTTCGCACAACACATTTACCTGTAATACTGATAGACTCCGAGTAAAATGACTGTGACCTGTGGACAGACAGATAGACGGAAAAGGCGAATTTATAAGGATTCCTCGTTGTTACTTCGGAACCCTAAAAGCTTACATGCATTTTAGATTTCGATTAAGTAGGTACTTAAAATATAATAAAAAAATATCAAAATCCGATATTATTGAGGGTAAAAAAGGAATAAGCACTATATAGTTTTTAACACAATAAGTCCGCGCACTACTACATCCTAATCCATAATTGTTTTTTTTTTCAGCTTCTAACAAACTTGGAGTACAACGAGCGAATCATGGTCCACACAATAATGAATGGAAAGAAAATCATGAACTACAGAAAATGGAACTATCAGAAATTCGTGGAACGAGCGCTGCAATATAGTAACGCTTCGTGAGATATTTAGGGATATAGGCACTCGTTCATGAACGTTCGATAAAGTTATATCTCCCTCGATACTGAGTCTGTTCTTGTGGTATGGGAGCGATACGGGAGGGGTTATATTACGTCTGTCGGGCGTCAGCATTGCTATTACATGTGAACCCTCCCGTGCCGCTTCCATACCTCAGGAACAGACTCAGTTAAGCGGTTTATCTATAACAGTAATATTGACAATTCAATATAAAATATTGTATTGGACGTTTTCATTTTAATACATTCCAATTTTTATTCTCTGTATAATGAACAAAATGTCACATTTACCTCAAATTGCTTGCATCGCAGCTTAGCTTTGCTTAGCATAGCTTTTAAAATAAAGTACGCGTACAGTGGAACGCTTAACGCGCCTTAAGTATAATGTGAAATGTGGACCAGTTCATCTAATTTTATTTACTATTGAGTAAAATAAATGTGTGAACGTATGTTTTTTCAACTACATAGTTTGTGTCAAGGATGACATTTAGCTATTTAATATATTGGTCCATGTTATTTTGTAAGTTTTTACCTCATAAAATAATGTATTTTTACTCAAGTTTTTACCGCTATTTTAACAGGTTACCTGTTGTGATAACTCAAAATCTCTTTTTCACAAACTTTGAGATTATGATTGTTTTAAATTAAGATATCGCTGTAATTTTATGTACATGTAAAATCGCCTCGCGGAGTGAACTCAAAATGTTATATACGGTGTTTGGCATAGACTTCTATAGATACCCCAAGTGTATGAACCTAGTGTGTCAACAAATACGATAAAAAATCGCAGATGACGACCAAGATTTATTTAATTTCAGGTGATTTATACTTCCGATTCGATATTTTGTCAACTAGTTACTAGCGTACAAGCGCGCGCATGCATTGGGTTGTATAGATTTCGCGCGGATGGAACATTCCATCACTAAGTCGTTTGTGTGACGTCACAGTCGGTACCAGAAATGTGGCACGCAAGGTTTTCATATAAATGAAGTCGCATGCACCATCTACTATGTCTGTGGTGTTTGGTAATGGTAACTCGTTTGTCATTCCAATATTGAAATGACATTTTTTATTTATATTAATTCATTTTATAAAAATAATAAAAGAGGAAAGTAATAATAATAACTAATGAAGAAATATTACAACGATACGAAAAGAACGCAACTGACTCAGACTCGTGTTTTACTATAGGTGCTCTGTACCTACACATAGATACTAAATCTTTGAGGATGTCACTGATAATGTGTTTTAGAATGATATTTTTTGTGTGTTGTTTGAATTTTCGAGCATCACTCATTTTTTTTTTTTTTATTCACGATATTGTCTTACGATCTGGCCGACAAACGTTACTCAAATTTGATCAGTGCTCAAAATATTCTATCAACTTACAGGCCATGGAAATAAGAGGGAGAACTTGACACTTCCTTCGCTAATCGAGTGCAACTTACCTAACACCCAGTATCGATAACGATACGTTTTTTAGTTTGCTATATTTATTGTATTTTATTTAAACCAAATGTGAACTATGTCAGGCGTTTGCCTTATTTCAATTTTAGTGTGTATTTTTAGTTAAGTATTTGTTTGTTTTTTTTTCCCACCTCTACTGGTACAAAATAATCTTGTAAGTTTTTTTTAGTTATGGTGAATTATTTACCAAATGTTTTTTTTTCTGTATAAGAATTCGTTTTGATATGCGAAAGTAATGTCGGTTAATTTTGTTTTTAAGACAAGGTTGAACCGATGTAATTTAGCGTTAGAGATAATCAGAAAGAGATAAAAGTGATACAAAATGTGCAACATCTTACAAATAATCCAAATATGTACATATAAGGACACTAGTTACCCAGATCTACTCGTACGATCCGAATTATGAAATACAGAATATAATTTCCCCGAGTACGACATTTAGTTTTTTAAAAGCTCATTCTGATTTCTGATGTAATTTGTCTGATAACTGAATTTTCGTAATAAGAATATTTCTGTGTATAATATACAGAAACCTAACGAAATAAGTAAGTTCGTATAGACTGAGTGGCCAGCCCTATTAAGCCTTAGGAACATATCCTGATATATAATCTAACTACGGAGCCTTTGTAAATAGGTTTCCGGATATAATAAAATATAAACTTAACTAATATTATCTGATGAACCTTTGTAAATAAGAAGATTTCTGGATATAACAAATCTGAAACCTACCCTAAGATTGTTCAGCCATATTAAACTTTTGGCTAACAAACATTTGCATTTGGATTATAAACTCGTGTTAAGTAAATAGTTCTAAGAAACAAGATTCGGACAAATATTTCGGTAATAACAGGTATTTCGGATCATAGATAGGTTACCAAATAATATTAGTCACTATATCTCAAAGGAGTCAAAATATTAGTGCGACTGAATACGGAAGTGATTCATTTTGTAAGGGCCGGCGCACATATGGCGGAGCGCAGCGCAGAGCATTTTTCACTGTCAAACTATTATCGACATTGTCCTCATTGAAATATTGTCTAAAATCAATTACACAACAATCAATTCCTGAAGAGCACCGAAGCGACTGCATGCGAAAGGTACTCCGCGCGCATTCGCTTCTGGTCGCCGGACATGCGCCGGACCCACCGAAGTGACTCTCGCGAGTCAGCGAGGGTTTAGACTCTCGAAAACTTGCAAATTGAATGACGACGACGGTGTGTGTCTAGCGCATCCGCGCGGAAACTCGCACTTCCGGGCGTATCCGCGCGCATTCTCGGGTAGAAATTCTAGTGTGTCACGAGTGTACAAAACTTCGCGGGCATGCTCTGCGCTGCGCTCCGTCATATCTGCGCCGGCCCTAAGATTGATAAATAAACGACTATTTTACTAATACATGTTTTATTTTATTGAAGACTAGGACTAGGAGGGGATGTGTAGAGGGTAGATCGCCTATTTTTAAATCCATGAATGACTCAAGAGAACCAAGCATAAAGTAATAAAAATTGGACATTCGTTTGGTGTTGCCAATTTTAGCAATTAAACGGGAAAATTTGATAAAATAACTCCACTTTTTGACAAATCACAAATATTAAACATCTAATATTGTTTATTGTTTTCAAAAATTACTTTTATTGGTTTTTTTAACCCGATTCTGGATAATATTTTTGTTGGACGCGGATTTCTACTTCGGCAACTCTTCCGAAGTCCCGATGAACCAAATTTATTACTATGCCATACATTTTTATGTCGAGATAGTCAAAGTCTCTATAGTGTGGTTAGTGATGCTTGTCTCGTGGTAGGTATGTGTGCATCTGTGTCTCCTTCATCGCTTCCTGGTAGGACGGCGGCGCTATAACATGACACACTAATATCTTTTTTACATTATTTGATAGATCTATGAATGACCACCATCTCGCATAGGGGGTTACCACAATCTCTCTCTCTCTTCCGGCCTTTTCCCATTTTTATTTGGGGTCGGCTCTCCTAGTCCTTCTTCGCCAAAGACCATGTTTCTGGGTCTGTGGCTACCGCAATCGTAATTGCAATTTTATTTCAGCAATATTTTGACCTTTGCTTTGCTCTCTCAACTGTAGAAAGAGCGAGACAAAAGTCAAAGTAATATTGAAATAAGACTGCTTAAACGCTTGACATTGTGGTACAGATCCTAGCGACGATGTGGCCGAGGTTAGAGCTCGTTGGTCGATATAATAACTTAAATTCACACTAGCTTTGTAAATTCCAAGATTGTGGTTCTCAGGAAACAGAAAAGGTGGCGAATAATTCCATTCCTGTGCAATACGCATCGATGACGTAAACCGAAAATGTTGAGTACGGAATTTTGAGCTTTCAATGAGAAATATGTGCTGCTGTGCTGATTTTATGCAAGTCCTGTTGTGGAATGGGGAGGGTGGAATAATACCCGCCGAAATGAATACTACATAATATAGATATGTATACTACTTATGTGCTGTCATCTGTATACCCAAAGATTCATCTTGATGATAACAACAAGGAGAGAAGAGATAGCATGATAGATATGTATGCTTTTTGTTGTCATCTACAGCCTTAGTTTAATTATTACGAGGTAACGATGGACACCTTTAAATTCCTTTATGGTCTCAATTTGAGTCGCAAATTGTAGAATACTTGCTATTTATAAATGTCCAGTTTAAAAAACTTAAAACTCCCTGATATAAAAACGGCTCAACCGATTTTGATAAACCATTGCTAAGAACACAATTGAATCTTCTGCCAAACGAAATTGAAACTAGATGTATAGTACAATACTCTTTGAACTAGATCGAAATGGGTTTGAGGGCTAAGACGCCACAGATACCCACAGGCAGACGGACGTCTACATAGTCGAAAAGCTGGTTCTTGGGTAACCTCTGTCTTGAGCTAGATTTGCGACAGTGTCGAACCCCTTTAATATAAAAACTGATAAAGTTTAACAGTGTTTTATAGTTTTGGCGGAAACGTCATTTTAACATGTTGTTGCTCTGTTTCATTTTCCTAAATAAGTTATTCGGAATATTAATGCGATAAAAATGGCGATGTTTTATTCATTTAGTGTTCGATCAAGTGTGTGAGTGTGGGAAAGTGAAATAAAGCAGTAAAACGTATCATTTTATGTTGTCAGCAAAACTCCATAGAAGTTTATAGTAAAGTCACCATCACTTTAGTGAGATTTTTATGTGAGATATAGTTCCCGTCACGTAAAAAGAACGCTGGTTTGTTCGCGCTTACGAACAAACCAGCGTTCTTTTTACGTGACGGGAACTATAGCATACGTAACACAAGCCAATATAGCCAAACGGCCTTAGTCTGCCTGTAGGGTAAATTAAAAAAATAATTAAGTGTTTTGTTTCCTTTTCGCGCTCGACATTTCTCTTCGAACAGAAAGTAATATCACAGGTATAAGACCTTATCATAGACCTAGAATGAAGTCCTTATTCAGTGAATATCATGGAACAAAATACTCAAGTGAATACATGCTAAAAGGTGACGAATAGCTTGAAACACAGCGGTTGCGGTAGCAATAATTTAGAGTTACCAGTTATAAATACGCTGCCTAGTCTGGTTACTATTTGAATTATTCAAAGGAGAGGTCAAAAACATTATGGAACTGGTACTAAAATAATTGACTGGGTCGCGGTCGTAACAAAATAATTCTATGACGTGAGAAACAGCATATAATTCTCAGTATACATACATAAATAAAAGCACTTGAAAATGCCTACTGTTTTTTTTTATTTGTTGACATTTTGACTAAACTGTATTTAATCAAGAAATTACATTTGTTCTGACGATATCGTTCTGACAGATATCATATAAGTATATAATCATGTACATATATAATATAAAAATAAAATTACCCATGTCCGTCGTCAGGGTCACGACTATCTCTGTATAACGATCGGTTCAGCTGTTTGATGCAAGGTTACAAACAGACAGAGAAACGGAGTTACTTTCACTTTTATAACATTTTACTATCTGTGCTGCGTGGATTTGTCTGCGCAGTGACGACAAACGATGATGATTACAAAATATAGGCTATGTCCTTCTGTAGATTGTAAAAAAACTTCTCTGCTTGTTCAGCCGTTTAGCCGTGAAGAGGTAACAAACAGGTAGAGAGACAGACGGTTATTTTAACTTTTATAATATTACTATTACCTATTATAATATTATTATTACCTGTGTCGCAGTTTCACTCCCGCAGTGATGAAAAACGGTGATGATGATAATGATATTATAATGTAGCCTAGTCTATCTCCGGTTTCTCGGCTATCTCTGTATCACATAACAATCGACTCAACAGTTTACGAGAGATAATAACAAACAGACAGCGATAGACAGAGTTACTTTCATATTTATATTTTCTTTTACACAAATATTTTATTTTCTATTTATATACCATGTTTATCTTATATTACTATAACAAATTGATCGTAAAACAAGTATCAGTACTTGACTACAGAAAATCTGTTTTTGTAGTCTAACAGACGATTTTTTTATGCTTGATTCATACGCTGTTGAGTGTACGTTTTTTTGTGAAAATGCATGCGTAAAATCACTTCACACAGTATAATGATTCTACTAAAGCCACTTGTTCATTACGGAAAATTTCGTAGGAGATTACGAAAAAGTACATTTTATTATTTTTGTGACAGATGTATTATCACTCGAAAAACATGACTCTCTTTCTTACACAGTCTGGTGAAAAACGCTTGTTGGTGAAAATCTTTTACACGTATAGCCGAAGGCTATACGTGTAAAAATTTTGGCGACTTTGACTCTTCTAATCCTGGCAGCACTTGTTGGTTGTTCACAGTGTGGCCAGATTTAGCAGAATTCTGCGATTCTAGCAGAATTAGACCCCTATTTTACGGTTTAAATGATTGTGTCGCAGAATCTGAAAGATAGCAGTTTTTGGCAGAATTTTATAAAATATTCGCAGAAAATTATCGGAATTAGACACTGACTATTTATATTTGTTTTTTTGGGTAGTTGCGCTAGAAATGTTGAAAAAAATAATCATAAATAATGTTGGCACCATAATATATTTACTGTTTTTGCAACCCTTAAGCTCTTATTGTTATTTATTTAGACTGAAGGGCTTATATCCAAGGCCACGAATAAATAAAGGGAAAAAATAGCTTTAGGGTAATTCCTTATCTAATCTATCTAAATAAGAATATACTTTAGGGATTAATCTACCCAAAAATTATCTAATCTACGTTCTCATTATAGGTTCAAACATTCTTTGCGAAAACGTCTGTAACCTGTAACAGAAGAGGCAAAGAAGGCTGAGATCAAGATGTATGCATTTCTGGCAGAACATAATTTACCATTTCGAGTGATGGATCATTTGAGCGACTTACTCGAAAAATGTTTTCATGATTCAGAAATCGCAGTCGTTCTTGTGCAAACGAACATAAGCTGCCGCATTAACATACAATGTTCTAAAACCTGCAGGCCCAGCAGCTGTAAGACAAATGCATTGCTGAATTTTTATTTGACATACATTGTCGTAGTGAATTTTTATTCATACAAATTATGAATTATGTTATTAGCAGAATTTTGGCATTTATAAAAAAAAAAAATAGCAGATCTTAGCAGAATTTAGGTGAGCAGCTGGCATAATGTTCAATTAAAATCTGGTCACACTTTGTTCAGTTCAAAACGAATCCGTACGATGGGCGATGTGCTTGTGTTTCGCCTATCTATAGAAAAATATTTTATTCGTCCGTTACTATTTAATATGTGTATGAAATCTTAGTAGTTTTGAATTAACGTGTATTTGAAAAAATCTAATATTAAAATTGATACAAGAATTTATTGATATCTATGCGAAGTTGTGTTAGTTGGTGCGTCGATTTTATTCATGTTACGCTTACATGGAGGGTATTCATGTTTGTAAATATTGATTTGTTGCACATCGTGATTTTCGTCTATTTCTCTTGTGCTTTACATCCTAAAATGAAATGTAGTTAATCGCGAGCATTCTTTCATTCATCTGTATTTGTGAAAATGCAACATATGTCGCGGAATACTCTAATGGCGCGATATCCCTTGTGATTGCATCGATAGTTTGATCAGTTTTTGTGGTGTTTGTGTTGTGTTTACTTGACAATGGAGGGGACTACTGAGAAGGATTGTTCACCGTTATGGAATCTGTACCAGCAGATCGTGTCGGATATGAAGGTAGGTCACGTTAATTCTTTGTAAGCGATCACGAATGTTTCGCTCGGGCCGGCTTGGTCGGCCCAGTTTTCATACGAAATCGTCCCGGTAAATCGCTGGCGTCGAACGAAACATTGCGTTCTTTTGCTTCAGTTACCGTATCTTGGTTTTTATGTGATAATTATCTGATATTTTAATGAATTTAAAATCCGTGGAGAATATCCTATCTTCACATGGATTCTACTAAGTATTAGATAGGCATTATGCTTAATTAATCCATTCCTTTTGTATCAAAAATATGTGAAAATGATTAGGAATTGATACCACTAATAGGTATTAATTCCTAAACCTTGATTATTAGAAACAGGCCGAGGCAGATATTAAAAAATCAATTAAAAAAAAAAATAAGTAAGTACCTAATATATATTTTTTATAAGTAAATTTTATTAATCAATTTTTCAACAAGGTGTCAAAACTAAACAAACTTTATATCTGTATCTTTCACGTATATTTTATCCAGCTTTAGGTGTTTCTGCGACTGAAGAGAATGTATGAAATTGGTAATTAATTATTTGACTCTGCCGTAGAAAGAAAAGACTGGAGACTCTATGCAACCATTGTTATTCTAAAAGTTCAGGTTTGCTGTTCATAAGTTTTTCTAGATTTTATTCAATTTAAAACAACATATGTATATTTTATTTCATTCTAAGTAGGTATGATTTGAGCTCTACCTACAGTTCAAAGTACTTAGGTAGGTAAATATTAAGTATTTTAATTAAGTGGATTAGGTATTTGATCATAATTGTAAATTGCAATGCAAGACACACTTTCTGTGGTAGTAACTTTTTTTATATAACATGATCCATATTTGATGACCAACATGCTTGTACAACAACAGGTGTAACTAAGAAATATGACAAGAAGTGCTTCAGTGTGTTTATCTATTTTTCCAGCAAAATTTATGGGCATAATGAGTTTCATTGTATAAAAAATTTTTAATAGAAATTTGTTCACTCTAGCCTCGATAAAACCAAGGTTATAGTACGTAGCAAATAGACATGACTGGTTGAACCAAAGGTACCACATTTTATGAACCGAAGAGTATAACTTGCCCCTTTGCTTAGCGTTTGTGGACTATGAGAAAGTCTTTGATTCGATCGAGACCTGGGCGGTGCTTGAGGCTCTCCAGCAATGCAGTATTGACTATCGGTATGTCGAAGTGCTGAAGTGTACAACAACGCCACCATGTCAGTCCGAGTACAAGACCAGAATTCAGAGGCAATTCCATTGAAGAGAGGCTTGAGGCAGGGAGACGTTGTCTCTCCAAAACTGTTTACCGCCGGTTGGGAAGATGCATATAAGCTTCTGGAATGGAAAGGGCTCGGCATCAGTATTAACGGCGAGTACATCACTCACCTTCGGTTTGCCGACGATATAGTAGTCATGGCAAAGTCGATGGAAGAGCTCAGTACGATGCTCGAAGACCTCAATAGAGTTTCCCAAAGGGTGGGCCTCAAAATGAACATGGACAAAACGAAGGTTATGTCGAACGTCCATGTAGTGCCCACCCCAATATCTGTGGGGAACTCCACTCATGAAGTTGTTGACGAATACGTCTACCTAGGACAAACGGTCGGATTAGGCAGGTCCAACTTTAAGAGGGAGGTCAATCGTCGTATCCAACTCGGCTGGGCAGCGTTCGGGAAACTTAAAAGCGTCTTCTCGTCCAATATTCCCCAGTCCCTCAAGTCGAAAGTTTACAACCAGTGTGTGTTACCTGTGATGACATACGGCACTGAAACGTGGTCCCTAACTATGGGCCTTATAAGGAAGCTCAAGGTCACGCAACGAGCTTTGGAGAGGGCTATGCTCGGAGTCTCTCTACGAGATCGAATCAGAAATGAAGAGATACGTAGACGTACAAAAGTCACCGATATAGCACAGCGGATTAGTAAGTTGAAGTGGCAGTGGGCAGGGCACATAGTACGTAGAACTGATGGCCGATGAGGCCGAAAGGTTCTCGAGTGGAGACCACGTACCGGCAAGCGCAGCGTAGGAAGACCAGCCACGAGATGGACAGATGACCTCATACAAGTGGCGGGAAGACGCTGGATGCAAGCCGCTTCCAATCGGTCTTTTTGGGAAATCATATTTTTTTTTTATATTTTCCTTCATAAACCGAAAAATATACATCTTAAAAATATTTAACACATTCCTTGCTAACCACTCGGATCCGAGTGTATAGTAGCGGCACCTTCCACTCGGATCCTAGCAATTATCTAATTCATTTTGTAGTAGTCAGTCAACCGCCGGCGTTTGAGGCAGTCAACGGTGCTTTGCGCGGCCACTCTGTACTTAATCAAAATTCGCCTAAAAAGATTTGGTTCCCAGCTGAAGTGAAGGGTCTGCAGGGGGCAAAGAATGTGTTAAAAACCTGTTTTAGCTTATGCTAATGAGGCTCTTTCATATGATACCCCACATGATACGGTTAATTCACATTAAAATTTGGGCCCTCATTCCTTGCATAGAGACACTATTTTTTTGTGATTAAATTAAAAATGTCCAGTTTTCAGATTTTTTCCTATAAGTGTACTCTAACACAATGCTTCTTGCCACAGAGTTCTAGGTGAATGGGAAGTACCCCATAGGTTTTGATTCCTCTGTGAGTGTCGAAATGTGCGTTTTTTACGACATATTCGGCTGTAACTTTTTTAATGAAAACTGAGAAATTTTATTTTTCTTTCTGCAGCAAGATACTATGGATCTGCGTATATAGTTTAAATTTCAACTTGATACCTTCACGCGTTCCCGAGATAAAGGTTTTGACACCCGGACGGACGGACAGACGGACAACAAAGTGATCCTATAAGGGTTCCGTTTTTTCCTATTGAGGTACGAAACCCTAAAAATCAGCCATATTTTATTTTATTGAACTGCTTATGAAGGGAAATTACATAGACATATTTTTATTTGCAACAAAAACAACCTTAGCATAAAAATAAACAGTAGAAACAGTTGTTTGTCCTGTAGTTAACCTGTGCACAAATAATTGCAGTGCAATCATCATTGCAACGTAATTTAGATTCCGAATCAAGATCTTTATTCTATAAAACTGGTATATTAAAAGAGTTATTTTATTAGTATGCTTAGTATTACAGTCTTCCCATTTCAGATGTACACTACTTTGATTAATTACTTAGGTGGTGCTTATTTATGCCATAAATGCAATTATAAATAATTTGGTTTAGTACCTTTTAGTTTTAGAATTGATGAGCCTTAACTCAAAATATATTTCATTATTCAATATTATTTATCTATATATTATACTTATATACAATTTAATATTACTGATAGAAGACTAGACCTATTTTGATGTGTGTGGTGTTTTTTGTATCAGATAAATGTGAAATAATCTCATCACTTCCGATAAACAATCAGACAACATTGTCTTTACATATTATTTGTGTTAGTTAGTGCTTAAATAGATGCTACTACGTATATTCTTCTAAACGAATTCATTATGTGCAGTTCTGCATAAGCAATCCGTTCACAAGGTCAATATAAATACCAAATGTTTATTCATAAAATGAATTTATATTCAAAACGGAACACGATGATGTCACACTTTGGGACCTCACTCTGTAATGCTTATATTTAGATATTTGCTGATCATGTTTATGTCATTGATGATGTAGTACGACTAAAGGTCAGATCTGTAAGAGCTTTTTATTTCTTAATGATACAAAATGTAAAAAGTATTTTAATGTGTTTGATTGCATCATACAAAAAACCTACTGCTCATGTCTAAAATCGCTAGGCAAAGTTAGTTTGGTATAAATAGTGGGGCGGGTTCTGTAGCCAATCAACGACTTATCAAGACTACTTGATAAGCAATATCGAAAGGTCAATGACCTTTTGTTACAATGTCTTGAATCTTAAATAGGTAGGTACATGATCTGTATCTCGAAAATTTGTATCCTAATCATAACTATCCAAACTTTTTTATATTTGATAGATCTACGAGTGACCACCAACTCGCCTGATGTCAAGCGACGGAGCTCGTCAATCTACAAGATAATATCTATTCAGTCTAGCCTTGAAAATTAAAAAGAGGGGTGATAAGTTTGACGTGTCTGTGACATCGTAGCTCACAAACGGGTGGACTGATTTTGGTATTTTTTGTTTGAAAGGAAATTTGATCGAGTGTTCTTAGCGGTGTTCCATCAAAATCGGTTCAGCCGTTTTTTTATGTCGGGGGTTAAGTTTTTAGCTAAGTTTTACTTGTTTATTTTATGTTCAAAATAAAATTTCATTGGAGGTTTTTAACATGCACACTAATATGGACTTTTATATATAATACTGAGAGATGTGGAGGCATATTTTTCCCTTTTTAACAGACTATTCTGTCACATATAGCATATCTAAGAAAATCATTACTGTATTTTTTACACACATATGTGTAAAAAATACATGTATCTATGATGTTATGGTTGTCGTCTGTTTGCTATTTGCTCGGAAATTCGAACGCTTGTCTCAACTGACAACCGCTTCGCCAAGCTCCGTAAGCAGGCAAACGACAGGGCGAGCGCAGGGAGCGGGTGAGGAACCCGAGATTGGCGGGAGGCGGAAAGTGTTCGTTCTGTATTTAATACTATTCTAATGTGTAAAGGTAAAAGAGACGCAAATTGAAAATTGCCGATTCGAGAAAATAAGGTTCATAGTTTTTATAGCTTATTCTTTGTTTACTTCCAATAAGATCTGAGAGATAAAAGGTCATAAGAAAAAGTCAAGTATATTGTCATGTTGGTCGTGAAGTGTAGATTCGTTAAGCGTTATAAAGGTAGAAAGCCGTAAATCAAGTTGCGGCTCTTTGTCTTTACACATCAGTCTTCTGTGGTAGGTTCACCTTACAAAGGGTGTTGCGCATTGCTGCGATACCCACCTGCCTGCCCCAGAGCAATTACGTCAGCATTACATTAGTGCGACTTTTTGTGCATCGGGCAATCGGTCACGCGAACCAGTTCTATCAATCGATTAGCTGCGCTGATTAATATCGGTCGCGTATGACTTGCTGCCGCACTTTAGATCGGAAATAGAGCGTGGGCATTCTCTTGTTATTGGGACCAATTAGCCAATGTGTTAAATAAAGTTATGATGGATATGTAATTGTGTTAGACGGTGCAACGGAGCTTAAGAGCAGGAGATCGACGCATGCTCACTGCATAGGAGTGGGACTCCCTGCCGCATTTCCTTCGAATTACTATTTTAGTATTTATAAGGGCAGAGTGGATAGATCGTTGTTTCTTGAATGAGTGCAAAGAAAGTTTGCACGGTACAACAAAAAAACCGGACAAGTGCGAGTCAGACTCGCCCACCGAGGGTTCCATACAAACTAGTAGATAAAAGGGGGAAATCATATATTTTTTATATTTTCCTTCATAAACCGAAAAATATACATCGTAAAAATATTTAATAACCTGTTTTAGCTTATGCTAATAAAGCTCTTTCACATGATACGGTTAAAGAACTTTAAAATTTGGACCCTCATTCCTCGCATAAAGACACTTTTTTTTTTGTGATTAAATAAAAAATGTCCAGTTTTCGGATTTTTTCCTATATATGTACTCTAACACAATGCTTCTTGCCAAATTTCATAGTTCTAGGTCAACGGGAAGTACATAGGTTTTGATTCCTTTGTGAGTGTCGAAATGTGCGTTTTTACGACATATTCGGCAGTAACTTTTTTTTATGAAAACTGAGAAATTTTATTTTTCTTTCTGCAGCAAGATACTATGGATCTGCGTATATGGAGCTTATTCAAAATTATCGTGATGTTGATATGTTTTTCTCCAATTTAAGAGTTCTGCTCCAATGTAGTATATACTATTTTAGCAATAATCCATAAGTGTACTATAGTTAGGTACTACTGTAAAGTTGTCTCAAAAATGTTTTGGTTCTTAACTGTAAATTTTTGAAAAATTGTTAATAAATAATAGGTCGACAGATCTGTTCGATCCATCCTCGACCATACTTGCGCTTAACATTAGGTTATTTGGTAGTCGGTCATAAATCTATTTCATGTTGAAAAATCGATTACAATTACTGTTGAGTATACGTTTTTCGTAAGAAAATAAGCGCAGTCGCTGTAAAAGGATAACAATGCACATTCCTTAGGATAATTCCAGTAAAATCACTTATTTATTACGAAAAAATTCGTTGGATGTTACTATAAAGTTCAATTTTTAATTTTTGTGACAGTGTTATTGTTATTATTACAAAAATGACACTTAGGACACTCAGGGAATGAAGACGAATCTAATGATACTTAAATCGGTCAAGCCGTTTAGCTGTAGGAGGTAATTATAGATACGTACATGTACATACATACACTTAAAAAGCATAACCCTCCTTGCGCAATCGGGTAAAAATTGCCATGTACGACACATATTTGATTCACGTAACATCACACAACCTTTATCGACTATCTCATGTTAGATCACAGAATTCGCCCTATTTACATAATAGATAATGTAAAATTCAATCGATGCTCATACATACCGTCCTCTCTGGATATTGTATTCTCGGCAAAAAGCCTCCTTGCCTGACCTCCAGCCGGATTAGGCTCCAAAACCGTTCAATAAGGTTCAGTATGCTAAAATCTCGCTAAGATTTGTTACTATTTTACTTGATTTAATGAAAATAAATGATGTCGGTGCTTATGATACAATACAAGGTTTTAATTGTAAGAATGTTGTGTTGCATTATTCTTAAAATAACAAAATTCACGAATCACGAACAAAGTGTGCTGAGTTGACCGATACTTATATACCAACTATGACAAACTTAAAAACTTAGATTATACAGACTATCTATATTATTGCCGCGCTAAAACCTAATTTTGATTGAGTTGTTTAGAGATATCATAGATTTTGCCGCTTCGAATTATTTTGAAAATCAAATTATTTGAATCGTGTAAGTGGTCTAAAGGTCGTCACTTTAGACGTCATTGAGCTCGTACGTTTCGAGCGCGGACGCGAAATCCTTGTTGATAATAGGTACTATCGTTGGTCCGCTACCACAGTCGCAAGAGACTACCATCCGTGATCCGTGAGCGACTTATCATCTCATCTTCAACAAAAAGCGTTTTAAAAAGAGTGTCTACAAGCACCTTTCTGGGCTAGCAAAGCAACAGCAATGTCACTGATGTTGCAGTTGTCCATAGGCGACGGTTATCGGTTACCATCAGGCGAGTCGTCTGCATTTTTGCTGCGCCTTTTTTATAAAAAAAAAAAATGTATAATATTTAGGTATAATAGAGTTATGTTTGACCACCAGCTCACCTGACGGTAAGCAACGGTGTAGCCTAGGATTGAACACGTCGGTCGAATACCAATCCATTACTACACTAGCCATGCATATTGATTCTGGATTTGTAGTTCGCAGAAAACAAGGTGCTTGGTTTCAGTGGTGCCCCAGAGGCGGATTATCCTAAAGGCCGCAAAGGCCCGGGCCTAGGTCGCCAGATTTTAGGCACCTAGCGATCAATTTCGAAAAAAATACACTGATTGTCGGATGAACAGTATAATATACACCGTCACTGAACATCAAGTGAAGTTATCAAACAGCCATCATATGTATGTATGTGCTATTTTATTAGCCAACTCCTACTCCAGACACGTCGCTGTCAAAACTTGGAGTCACCTTGACCCGAAAGCTGGTGCGTAAAGGTCGCACGATTTATTGACTTTCTTACGGACCCTCGCCCTCGGCGTTTGTAATTTGTTTTTCAGATGCTCTCTCTATTACGGCATAATGTGTTTTCTCTCGGTTACCCCGAAGGTTTGGTAGGTACTATTTTTACCCGACTGCGTAAGAAGGACGGTTATGTTTTTCGAGTGTATGTATGTATATATGTATATTTCTTTGACACCCCCTAGAGCCTAAACGGCTTGACCGATTTTGATGTGAGTGGTGTCAATAGATTCGTCTTAGTTGTGAGAGTGACACTGGGTAACTAATTAAAATGTTTAAAATAACTAAATTTAAAAAACGAACTACTTAAATTCTCATTTTTTTCATTTTTAGGGTTCCGTACCTTAAAGGTAAGACGGGACACTTACTGAGACTTCGCTGTCTATCCGTCCGTCCTTCCGTCCGTCTGTCACCAAGCTGTATCTCATGAACCGTGATAGTTAGAGAGTTGAAATTTTCACAGATGTTGTAGGTATTTCTGTTGCCGCTATAACAACAAATACTAAAAACTGAATAAAATAAATATTTAAGGGGCTCCCATACAACAAACGTGTTTTTTTTGCTCGTTATTGCTCGATATTGATCACGGCAACAGGTAGACGCTTGAAATATTCACAGAATATTGAGTTATATTATTTACTTAAAAAATAAATAATTAAATTAAAATAAAATTAATATTTAAGGGGGGTATACAATAATAAGCATCCCATACAACAAACGTGATTTTTTGCCGTTATTATAGATAATGGTACGGAACCCTTCGAGTGCGAGTCTGACTCGCACTTGGCCGGTTTTTTATTTGAATTTAGTTAGTTTAAGAATTTCAATTAGTTTAGAGCCATACTAATTATAGTTCTATAATGTGGTCAATTCTGAAAATTGACCACATTATAGAACTATAGACGTAGGGAAAACGGATTGGCGTTCTGCATCATACATTTGGGTGAATATACAAAAATTGGGTAACTCAATGTCATCAGCCAATAGATACGAAGTATTATTATATTTTATCTATATTACATTTTATTTTAAAACAATTAAAAGTCCTTTATTTGGTCACTCAATTTCAGCTCTTTATTTTAAATACAAGTTAGTGAAAAAATAAATTAAATGCTTAAAATGTCAGTCCTTTGGCATGGCATAATCCCGAAAACCAACAATCAAGTGACTGTCTATTAAACATTATCATCGATTTAAGAAAACTTACTAATTCACTACCATCTGTGACGTACATAGTATTGTATACTCCAACTGTCGTAATATAATATTCTCCACTTTATTTAAAAAAAATAAGAAACTGTGTTTAGTTTCATTCGTCAGTCCGTTGTGTGTTGTTTAAATTTGAAATTCTCGCCAAATATCACCGACTCAAGATCAAATCCCTGTTTGAATTTTAAAGTTGGTAATGAAGTTAGCTACAGACTGCACCATTTGATAGCCGCCATTACTGTACCAGTGCTAGAGTTGTGTTTACTACGTATACACGTGCTGGTCCAGTCAAAAACTCAGTCTTTTGGTGAGTCGTTATTTTCTTGTTAACCTGAGGTTTATTTTGATTTATACATAGTTAACTATGATTTGTCAAAATGTAGCTTGTTGATATTTTAAATTACCAAAAGAAACATTAGTTCTAATTATAACCTCAAATTTATGTCTTTTTCGTCAGTCCGTTGGCGTCAGTCAGTCCTTTGTCAGATATTGCGCAAGTGGACTGACGTATTTCCATGATGTTTTTTGTTTTAGAGTACTTTTATCTTAATTGCTACCGTATAATAAGCATTTCTATATCATATTTCAGTTTAAAACATTATGCGGCATGCAAAAAAATGACTAGAGAAGATATTTTAAAAAAGCCGAAAAATCTCGCTTGACCAGAATTAAAAGCGACCCCATTAAATTAGCGGAATACAAAGAAAAACAAAAATTGCAGTATTTAAGAAAAAAAGAGAAAGGACAAAGATTTTTTTTAAGAAATGACACCACGGGAGGGAAAAAATAAATAAAAATTATTCATCAAAATACAGCCAAAAAAACAGCTATTGAAACAAACCACTAATCATTTTATACGCCAGAATACTCCTCCAACTACTGACGACGAAATACAACCCATAATTCGTGAAGAAAACAGACCTGTTATTAACGAAGACCAAAGAGCAAAAGAAGCTAAAAAGAGAAGTGAAAGACAGAGAAAGTGATTTTAATATTTAAAAGAGATTTGCCATTACTAAATCCTAAGAGATTTCTACTAAGTTTGAATAAATTCCATTATAATTCTTATGAAATTGTGTATTTTATGTGTACTATTTATTGTACTATGTTACCCTCGTCAGTTCCCTGGCAGTCAAATTCTGAAATTTTGAAATATTTCACAATCTACTTAAAAAAGTGACTGGCCCGATTTGGAACAATATATTCATTAGATTATCTATCTTAAACACCTAAATTTTTAGAAATTTGATTAAATAACTATAGTAAAAAAATATCCTCAAGAGTTACCCAACTTTTGTATAATCACCCATTTATTTCTTTATTGGAAAATCAACAGCTTAAACAAAATTAAGCAACGGGTGTATGTAGTTGCACTGACACTAAAAATACCAAAGCACCCTCGACTTGTGGTTGCGTTCTTTGCGGATCTATTATGATAAGTGATAACTTCTTAAATACTTGTTACGTTGTAGTACTTCTCAAAGTCATATAGTCAACATCGAATTGTACACAGTTTTGCACAATTAAATATTCATTTTATTCATTCCATTTCAACAATGGCTTAGGGAGGGGAGGATCAAAGATAAAATGGCCTCAAAGGCTTCGAGCATAGGCTCATATTCGCATTGTATATGTATGGTTGTTTAGTCCTTTTTGTGCTAAAGGTGAGTCTATATATTCACCCAGACGCATTTGGTATGAAAAATATAATTTAATGCGAAATTACCCTGAATGTTTATTAAGCTTGCACTGTCTATGCACTGTTGGTCTAGGTTCTAGTCAGCGCCTCAAGGCTGCGAATTGAACATCACTCGTTCACCGCACGCTGATAAGATTCAACGACTATTTTGCAAATTGTTAGTCTATTTATACAGTAGTAGACTAGCAATTCGTCAAAATAGTCGTTGAATCGTATCAGTGAGTGACGAGCGAGTGATGTTCAAATAGCAGCCTTGAGGCCCTGGATTCTTATTCAAGTCCTGCTCAGATGTAGTTTGATAACATTTTGAGTTATACGCTCATACTGTGAACTATATCGTGTCTTAGCCCAGTTGGACTATTATAATAGATGGGATGCCCACGTCGCACCATAAACAAATGCATGACTTGTCAAAGGGTGAGATGACAATGATGCATTTAGGTATGTTTTCATATTTTGAAATGAAGAAACATATTTATCTTATTCAATAGCCCGTTGTCACTTTAGTTTTAGTGTTTTGTATGTTTGTTTTCCCCGTCTCTGCGTGGCTAGCCTCAAGCAAGGTAATCGCCCGACTCGTCTTCAGTCGCGACACGTCGGGCAACGCTGCTAGACGCTAAGTGTCGTGACTTTTGAACAGTGACAATTCCATCATGTGTTAGAAAGTGCAACATCAAGATATGTAAGGTCAAGATACTTGACGGCCGGGTTGGCGGGTTTGATGTGTTAGCGATGAAACCATTAAAGTATTTTATGAAAATTTGCTATATAAGAATGGAAAAAGACAATGATTCAAGGTTACGAATTAATATTTATTTCAAACTAGCAAATCAACAATAATCAGTCTCACTCAAAGTCTCAAAATCTCTGATTTAATACAGAATTGACTACTTTTACTTGTGGACGGAATAGTAACATTAGTATTAGTATTTTTTTTTTATAAGTTTAAGCAAGCAGGTCTTTCTCTTTACTCGTTATAGTGTCCATTTGAAACATAGTATTAGAATAAGAAACTAATAAAGCTTAAAGCACTAAACTTGTCATAACAACTTAGATTACATAGATAGATAAACTTTGGTAGCTTTGGTATTTGGTAATATTTGGTATAAACAAAACATATTCTTATTGGCGCGTCAGAATGGCAACGTGGCAGCTCGCAGCGGTTGTCATGCGAATTTTCTATGATTTCGCGCTCCCTCCTGCGCCGCAGTTTTCATACCGGGCCCGGTTTGCAATCTCTAGTGAGAACTGAGGTTTTCCATGCTTTACTTCATATTCTATGAGTATAATCTCTCTATAGATAAAATCTCATTGGAGACAGACAATTACTTTCGCCTAATATTAGGTAGCATGGCTATGGATTCCTTACGACATTCACTGCACTGCATTGCATTTGGTTCCCAAAGTTAATATAATATTATTTATTTATATATTTATTTGTATCGCACTCATTTTCACCCAAACCTAAACCAATTAAAAACTCGAGCGCTCTCAGCGCTGAGCTCTGTAACACAATCAGTCTGGCCAAAACTAAAATAACTAAGTTGCATTCGCTGGAAACTGAAGCGTATTGTTTTCGCAACAGTGTATGCTTGAATAATATCAGGTTTACCCGTATCACCCGCTATGCTATATAGGAGTCTTCAATTTTTCCGGGATAAAATATACTATCTACATATGTACCGTATCTCATCAAAATCCGTTGAGCCGTTTTAATGTATATGAAATACAGAGTGACAAACATACACGCGCACAAATCTTTGCGTTTATAATATTAGTGATATTCGTAAAGCCCAAACATTACTCAGACCCAATATCATTGTGGAAAGTAGTTGAAGTGCCACTAATGTAGACATTGATGAATATAACGCACTGGTTTACAATTCCAACCAGGCTACTCGGTGCAGCTATATTACCTCAGATGGACCCATTGTGTGCGTGTCCGGGCAGACATCACGGCGTTCCATTTTGCACCAGCCGGGTTGTTAACTGGCTCTCAAAACAAGTTCTCTGTATTGAAGGCAGAATGGTGACTAGAGCATAACATACAATGTTGTTCAATGTAGATAAATGTTCTATTTCTCTTCAATTTAGTACACAGTACAATAATATATATGGCAGGGTTTTGTACATCAAAAGGAAATGTTATTCATTTAATGGTACTGTAGGAACTTTAACTAGGCAAGTAGCCAAAGTTTTCTCTTCAACACGTGCCTTCTGAGGAAGTTAGAGTTATTTGGCCAGATAGATCGGAAGCCCGATGACAACTTGCAAAAGCTCTTTGGGAAAGTAGGGGGGACGAAACCGAGAGGAAGAAGCCCAATGCGTTGGACACATGTTACACTCAAATGGCAACAAATAGCGGAGCATCGTAAGACAGAAGTTGAGACTGATGGGTCCCTCCCCCCATTATTGAGCCCCCAAGGGTTCAACGCCAGGAGAAGAATTGGTTTTAAAAGGATAAAATGCAACACCTATCATACGATCTCCAAAATCAAAAATCACAAAATGTTGTATGTAGAAAATACATACAGAACACGAAAAAGAAAAAATCGTAAAGTTGTAGTTAATTCCATAGACAGTTCTGAGCGTAGCAAAAGAATTTAGTCACTTATATATATCTTTATAACATGCTATTATTAGCTTCACCTGCATCACCTATATGCATGTTTGTTTGTTTGTAATCGACTCCTTTGGACTTGATTTTGACCCACTTCAAACGGTCAGATTTCATTCAAACTTTGTAGACTTTGAGCGTCGAGCGTGTTTTTTTAAGTTTTTTTAAAACTATTTTTGGAGTATCGTTAAATAGATTTTTTAAAATAATACCTACAAGGCTCAATATAATCATATTTTTTTCGCAGATGTGGTGTGTGAGAGATATAGCCCGCCAGAGGTTAAAAAATTGTGTCCCCCTGCCCTGCATTTCAAAACTCTTAGGCCTAGAAATTCATAATTAACCATATTAGCAGACCATAACACTATCAATGAAAATTGTTTTTAATATTCTGTGATTACAATATATTTTTTTCGATAAATATGTAAAACACTTAAGTCGTTATAGTATATTCGCTTTTGTGCAAAGTAGTCTACACAAAAAATACTCGCCAAGTAGTTTTTTTTTTAGATTACAGCATTAGCTATGGACATATTACAGCTTAAGTACCATACGCGTGTTTCGACACGGTCTTGGCCACTTATTTTTATACCGTACCGTACGAGTATATAGGCTTGCGCTTAGCTTGACCGATCTTCTTGAACAACCTTATGTTGTGACTTGTAACCGTATATCCTTAGATAAGTACAGTTTGTAGCGTGCATACATTTACATCCACCGAGTCGTTCTGCTGCGCTTTGCATTTTCGTGCAGCGATAAATCGTTTCTAGTTAGTTAACTGACACCACTCGGGACGAATTCTGGGAATTGTAACTTTGTAATTTTTTTGTTGACGATTGCTATTTTGACACTGGTTCGAATTTTAACTCCACTTGTGTGATAAAAACAATTATTATTTCCTATACATATCTGGAGTAGAATAGACAAGTAAACGTATGGATTACCATTATTGTATTATTATAGAATCATTGTTATTCATTCAAACATACATAGGGGAAGGGGGGGGGGGGGCATGATGGGGTTGCGAGGTAAGACGGGGTTCCGCAATATACAAGAAACTAGACGTTTGTGAATAGAAAGCAATAGGTCAATAGGAAGCCTCATTCGACCAACGGTCAGCGCGAGAGAAATTGTGAGTAGGAGTGCACGCGTCTTTTGTTTACAAACGAAATACTGTTTAACATTGTCACGCGATTTACACATGTATGCAAAATTTCAGCTCATTCGGGAACCAAGAAGTGGATCAATTTTAATTTGCAAGATTTGATGACAAACATCGGGACATGTGAAACTAAATAAAACCTTGTAATAATTGTGATTTTGTAGTGCGGATACCATTACCAATAAAAACCGACACCAGCTAACTTTTATCGTCCGGAGCGGATATTTCGTTCAACCGGTTTTTATAATTGCCACTCGTAAGTAAGCAAATAAGTACTATGTAATTGTAAGATAAATACAATTAAGACGGGGTCGATGACACTTTGGTGTGCATTAATTGGGAATTTTAAGACATAAAATGAAGCGTGTGAAAATTATTCACTGATTTATTTAAGATCATCATTATCATCATCTCAGCCATAAGAAGTCCACTGCTAGACATAATAGGCCTCCCCCATGGATTTCCAAAAAGACCGATTGGAAGCGGCTTGCATCCAATTGCTTGCTTGCTTATTTGAGAGGATTATTTTTTAATACAAAGGGTATACTTTAAATGTGGTTCTATAAAGCTTCCGCAAGCAATCAACTTCGCCCCGCGGTTTCACTCGTGTATTAATGAAAAATGATGAACATAATTATATATATATATAATAAAATGTAGCTAATGTCGAGTCTCCAGTCTTTAGAAGATAACTGCTAAATCTGTACCAAATTTCATAATAAAATCGGTTCAGCCATTAAGTCATGAAAAGGTAACAAACTCTCTGTGTTTCTTATATTTTCGTTTTTATGTTTTCATAGAATTTATGTTGTTTTTTTTTTTATTAATACGACGGCGTACAAGCCTGCAACCTACCTGCAAAGTATCTTTGTCTTCAAAACGTGTTTATGGCCAACCAACTCGTCTCCAAACCATAATATAAACATGTGGTAATTTTACCTGGAAAGTTTTACTAGAGTTTTGAAAATATGTCATTTTGCAGATTTCGATACGTTCTTTCCAAATTTTTTATTATGGAATAATGAAATGAAATGAAATTTATTTATTCCAGACGTAAATCAATATCAATTAATTGATTTAATTGATATGGACTTACGTCTGGATTTACGTTAATTAAAATAACAATAATTATATATAAGAATAAATAAATGAATTAAACTAAGAATAATAAATAAATTAATTATGAGATAGGCGCGTGATACGCCCTCCACGTCCCAGTGTGTGAGACACTGATAGACGCTAGTCCCCTTCGTCGGCATCCACCAGTGCGTTGTCGCAGTGACAATCAACAAATAGCAATAATAAATATAAATATATAGATCGGAATAATGGTGTCTAAAACAGTTTTACCTTTTAACTCCTTTCCAACTTATATTACAATATGGCGGAACAATTTGCCGAGATTAATTCAAATTATTTTTATTGTCAGCTGTGTTAAATTATGGTCTTATCATTAAAATTGTATCAACAGTTGCGTCCGATTTAGACTTACAATAATTAATCATTTTGAAAACATAGAAACTTATTTATAATTATTAGAAACAATTAGTATCACACATCACACAAAATATAACGTAAATATAAACAAATATTCACAGGCAGTCAAAAGTACTATACCAGGTGGCGAAGTAGAATTTCGGAAAGAACACGCCGAAATCCATAAAACCACCAATTTCCAAAACTCCCGGAAAAACTTTCCTGACAATACTACTTACTAAACTATCGTACTACCGGAACAAGTAAAACAAGTACGGTTTCTATTTTCAAAACAAAATGGCCAGTCCCGTTTCCTCAAAGTTTCACCGTCGAGGTGCCTGTTAGTACCCATTGTGCCTTTGACGACGACGCCCTGTTTTTGGGGTGAAGTGAAACTAAGAGGGTGAACATTATCGATCTTTATATCACAAGGTTAGGGTTACGATTCTGGGGATCTTTCATTGCGTATTGTACAGTTGATATCGATGTAAGACAAATAACAATATCAGATCACAAGATAATTAAAAAATAATAATTTGGGCACATGCTTTTGTTGATACAATGAAAAGTGCTTACGGTGACTAATAGAATGATCACTACATCGACTATATATGTCAGGGAGTTATAGTGGATAACCGGCTCGAAGTTGACACCCTCGCTATCATGTGGAAGTTACTCTAAATAACAAAATAAACTATCTTAAACAACTACTTGTATATGAATTATTTGATCTAAAATTAAAATTATAAGTAATTAAAAAATTAAGAATTAAAGAGTGTAAAAGTCGTTATCATAATCCGTCAAGCTGTATTACCTAAGCGCGCGTGTTTATTTCTACACAACAGTTAATGACTTACGGCTTACCCAGAAAGCGTGAAGCGTTGGATCCCTCCAATCTCTGGCATCATTTAAATGAAAATGTCGAGCGAACACCTACTTTGCTTTATTTAGCGTGCAAACGGAGCGAGCGAGTCTGTATAAGATGATGCACGATGTTTAATATTTTTGAATTCATCATCATCATCTCAGCCACAAGATGTCCACTGCTGGACATAGGCCTTCCATATTATGGATTTCCAAAAAGACCGGTTTGATGCGGCTTCTTTCTGACACATGTATGAGGTCATGTATCCATCTCGTGGCTGGTCTTCCTACGCTGCGCTTGCCAATGCGTGGCCCACTCGAGAGCTTATATTATCGATTTAATATGCAACGCAAAGGCTTAACACAATTCACCACAAGTGGCCTAGTTCTATATAAAATTAATTACAAATTAACATGTGAAAGTGAATATGGTAACACACATTTTCCGCTTTGCTGTCTTTTTTATATTCTACCGTGGACAGATACATGCTGTTGATTACGCTAACTAGGCCGGATACCTATGAAAGTGTGAAACATTTCTAAAATAGAATTTCCCTGATCATCATCATTCACAGCCTTCTCTATCCCACTGCTACGTAGGCCTCTCTTATGACGAATCACGAATGCACGAATCCGATTGAATCACCCAAGAGCTCTTTTTGAATAGGTTCTTTCGCACCGCGGTGCGAATCGACCAATAGCATTTTGGAATAGGTCGATTCGGACCGCAGTGAGGAATAAAACAGTTCTCTTTTTGGGTTAGTTAATGACGTGCGCCCATTTTGAAAAAAAAACTCAGAATCGCTAGTGAGTTGTTTTCTTCTAGCCTACAACTTCTGTGTTCTAGCCTTAATCTTCTACGTCCGCGTCCCCCATCTTCGCCCACGGTGTCTTTCTATCAGGAAAGCTAGCCAAACGTACATCTATTCTGTAAACAAATATCTAGGCTAGTGTATTACGCTGTAGATATCTTAGGTAGCCTATTAAGTTCGCTTAACAAGAGAGAAAACAAACTCGGGATCACTTATGAGGTCATGACTCGTGTGTTCACCGCACATCCTAGACCCAATAAAGCTTAGATATTTGTAACATGATCTGTCAATTTTTCAAATCCCACTGATATTGTTTTGATTCTAAGGAATGGAGTACCATTCCTCACAACAAATAGCGCTGCATGCTGTCATAATGGAACCCATTACCATACGAACGTGGCTGGGTGCGTGACTTGATCGTTAAACTATCGTGCGTACTCTACACCTGAACTCATCTATTCTAACGATAGTACAAACTACATATATAACCGTTTAGTGAGGTTGGTCTACGAAAGCGGAAGTTGTGTTTATATGACATTGGTTGAAATGAATTCACGAAATCCTTTCGCTAACCCATTATGCAGCGACCTTTTCCAATCGTGCCGTGAATGATGAATCATGCTTTGGGATGCTTGATTTTTAAATCCGAAAACGGTTTTATGCACTTGCGCTAAAAGTATGTACTAAACTATTATGTATAAAATAAGTGATTACTACTACATATGTATAAAATCAGTGATTGGGGATATTAGAAAAGTGAGAAATTAATTTGTTTATTTAGATAGGATTTTTCTACTCCTTAATATATCAACGAAAAACTTTAAAAATATTTCCCCTGTCTAAATAAACAAATTAATTTCTCACTTTTCTAATATCCCTAACCAATGATTTTATATGTTATATTTATATAATTAAAAATATTGTCATACGCGAGAGAAATAGCTGCGCGCGTTGAGGTTTTGTCATACGAAACTTAGAATGTCGTTGTACGAAAGCAAAGCGCTACGCGACCAAAATTCTTAACCAATTCTCTTCTGATACAGAAGCGCACCATGGGTTTTAATTGTTCCTTAGCCTTCAGAGCTACCAAGGACTCGTATAGCATTATCCATAGTAACCATAGTAACTTCGTGACAGTAGGAATTTCGTGAACGATATTTACTTTTCTACTTTACTAATAGAAAAGTAAATATATGGGATTGATGTGACGTGGCGGCTGCTGGACGTTATCTCGAGATAAGCCTGTTGCGCTTTATTTATCCTTTTGTGATACAGATTAATTACTTAGCTGGCTCCGTTCCCCCAAAGCACAAAACAGAGATAGTACAGAAGACAGTCTACATACAAAGTGCGCTCGAGCAACGCACACAAAGACAACTCTCACGGACGCGATATTTCGGACCGACTGGGACCAATGCGAGCGCGAGTGCCAGCCGCTAGCTTACTGTAAACAATTGAAATAAACAATTAAAATTGAAATATTTTAGTTATTATTGGTTTATATTTCCGTTCTTCCTTGACAACAATATATCAAATAACTAGATACGAGTGGCACTACCACGATAGTTTTTTCTGCATAAGCCAAAGTTTACAACCCTAGCGCGACCGCCGAGTGTAGGTATGAAAAGTGAAGTACATACGTGTGACTGCCTTCTGTACTATCTCTGTTTTGTGCCCAAAGTGAATATTGACCTCTGACTATAAAAACGCCAATCATCGCGGTACTGTATGACCTCGCCCCACTTAAGCCAGTGATGATAGTGCAGAAGTCTTCCGCAGCGTTAGATCAGCGGTACTTTTCGCACTTGGTTAACAGTCGTTGAAAGTGTGCTTTCTTCACGGCACAATCTTAGCCTTTTTAGAGTTCCGTACCCAAAAGGTAAAACGGGACCCTATTACTAAGACTCAGCTGTCTGTCTGTACGTCTGTCAACAGGCTGTATCTCATGAACCGTGATAGTTAGACAGTTGATATTTTCACAGATGATGTATTTCTGTTGCCGCTATAACAACAAATACAAAAAAATAGAATAAAATAAATATTTAAGGGGGCTCCCATACAACAAACGTGATTTTTTTTTTGCTCGTTTTTGCTTGATATTGATAACGGCGACAGGTAGATGCTTGAAATATTCACAGAATATTGAGTTATATTATTCACTTTAAAAATAAATGATTATATTAAAATAAAATCAATATTTAAGTGGGGCTCCCATACAACAAACGTGTTTTTTTCCTTTTTTATAGATTTTTTTATAGACGGAACCCTTCGTGCACGAGTACGACTCGCACTTGACCGGTTTTATTTTCTTCACCTTCCCTAATATTTGTGGTCTAGGTGACGTTTTATCCCTTTAAAGCTGGCCGTGTAGAAAATATCAGCCTTCTCCATAGCGATCTAACTAGTTAACCACAGCACCTCACGTGGCAGACTGGTTTGATCACACTGTGTCCTGTAATTAGACCACCTGCTGTTTATTCATTGTGTGTGCTCGCTATCCTTGCCTTTTGTGACAGGATTCTGTTTGCCGGGGGATGGCTGTTGTTATGTTTATAAATGGATATAGGTATTTAATACGTATTAGTTTGCCCTTGGAAATTGGAATAGATAATAATTTATGCAACACGTATCGACGCGCTCTGTCCCCACACCGTCATTTATCATCATTTTGGACTATTGGTAGTCAAAAGTAGATGTACTTCATATAAAAAACATCATCTTAATATTTTTGTGATTCCCCGTTCCACATACGACAGGTTAGACTTCGGACCAGTGTGACCGTGTAATTGAAATGCCAAAAATCTATACACAATAATTTCGGCCCATAATATAGATGGGTAGGTACTGCATAGCAGTGGAACTCCTTGCTGGCGCAACCTGTTTTTCTGATAACTATAATCTTGAAGTTTAGTGATCCATCCTCGGCCATACCGTTGGTGAGCGCCAGTCTAGTTTGTTTTCAAACGTAGACCCATTTCGTATAAAAATTATTGATATTTTCATTATGTCCACCTACATAACGCGTCTATCCAAGTTGACAAAATGGAGACTCTCGGCCATACCGTTGGTAACCACCAGTCTAGTTGGTTTTCAAATGTAGACCCATTTCGTATAAAAAATATTGATATTTTCATTATGTCCACCAATATAACGCGTCTTCTAATCCAAGTTGACAAAATGGAGACTAGGCACTGGGATTAGTTTGATTTTGAGCATTAGCAATCTTCTACAAGTCTACAATTAAAACAACAATACATACGGACATTCTTTGTTGTTAATGAAAAGAAATATCAATATTTTGGTCTCAAGTTCAATACGACTAACGTGTTTCATTCAATATCCGTAAAATTGCGTGTGTTGTTTGTAAATTGGACATGTTATTGTTGAGAATCGACCGTGAAATTGGCATCAATAGTTTTGAAAGTAACAAGTTTTATTTCTTTTTAACGCAAATACTTAAGTCATTGTTTCACGTCTAATTCCATTGTTGGTAAGTGACTATATAGTCTAAGATGGAGCACGTAGAATTATGAACTATTCATTCTGACCTTGAAAATACTCTTGTTATAGCTGTCAACGAAACAAGGAAGCTGACAATTTGTTCCATTCCAGTTTCTAAGAATATTGGGAAAATCCACAATGTGTGGATGGTAGTGGACAGACTTTCTACTATTCTTGTAGTATAGAAATTACACTTTAGTGTATCTAAACAAATTGCAATATTCTAATACTTAAATCTGATGATATTTTATTTTATCATTGATCTAGATAATAAAAGTGATTTTATGTATGATGCTTCGATAATCGATGATATTAAATAGTAACAACCGCGGGTCAAACCTGGATTCACTTGCATAGGACTGAGGAAGATGGCAATATGAGAAACTGGCTTATACCCAGCAGTGGGATAAAGAAGGATTATGTATAGCTTTGATAAGCTTGCGATGCCGGCCTGGTCCAGTTGTTGCAATAGGAGTTAGGAGTCACGTTTATCTCTTTGGCCTTGCCACGGGAGCTTGTAATATTCGTAAACAATATTCTGCAGAACTCTATTCCTAGTCGGAAATGGAAAGAGAGAAGAGAGGCCTTTGCTCTGCAGTGGGATAAATAATATTTGAAAAGAAATAATAAGCTTGACCGCCAACTCTCCTAATGTTGAACCTTTGCCTCGCAATTTAATATCAGTCAAGTCTTTTAAGCCAGATTACTCTGCTTCTGAACCGTAGGATAAAAGCCCTATCAATTGTATTTTACGGCTTCACTCCGACAAGGAACACTTTGTTCTCAAAGCATCTAATATGAAAGTCAACATAATGCAAGATAATAACATAACGACGTCATTTGAAGACGTTCATATACTCTGCGCTATTCAAAAGAATGGCCGTCTTGTTTCATAACGTTGTACGTCTTGGGGATTGCGTGAAGATTGCTTACAAATATGGAGCGCTTACATGTTATACCAGAAAGTTACCTATTTAATTGAGTAGCCTTATGTGAGTGGACCAGATGTTACTGGGAATAAGAGTTAGACATAGACTTTTATAGATGCCCCATGTGTAGTACCTAGCGTGTCAACAAATATGATAAAAATCGCAGTTGACGACCTAAGATTATTTAATTTCAGGTGATATATATACTTCCGATTCGATATTTTGTCAATTAGTTTTAGAGTACAAGCGCCGCGCAGGCTTGAGTTGAATAGATTTCGAGCGGATGGTACATTCCATCACAAAATCGTTTGTGTGACGTCACAATCGATACTAAAAATGTAGCACGCAAGGTTTTCATATAAATTAAGTCGCATGCTCATTCTACTATGTCTGTGGTTAAAATATCTTCAGAGTAATTACAATTGGCAGGCCTTCTTGAACTGCTGGAGAGTCCCAGCAGTTCAAGATGGCCTCTTATCCTCAACATTAAACTTTAAGGACTACCTCGAATCGACGGCTATACTTGCTGGTAACAAGTATATAATATTAAAAGAAAAACAAAATACCCGATTCCAGAAAAACAATTTTTGTAGTCTAACTTAAGATTTCGTTACGGTTGATACGTTGTTGAGTGTACGTTTTGAGAGCTGTCGAGCGTCGATAAACTGGTTGCCAAGAAGCTTCTTAATCACGAGCATCGCAGTAAAATAGTTTGTCTGTCTATATTCTATAGGATTCATTTCGAAAAGTGTGCGCAAGAGAGTTATTCTGAAAAAAAAATCTCTTCACCAATCATTGCTTGCACGTTCTTGTTAGTTGATGCAGAGACCCGCTTCGCTCACTCGGTCAATTATATTATTGAATTACGAAAATTATTACATTTTGTAACGGCTAATATCACGTCTCCGTTATTGATGGTAGCGTTTAAATTAGTTGATATAAATTGCTATAAAAATATGATTTATGGCGTCCTAATTCGAAGACAATCTTCTTATCAATCCCCTCCTGCGGGCAAAGGTCTTGGGAGACATTAGAAGGGGGACTGGTATTATCTACCTTCACATGTAAGTATCGAGTGTCATAACTAGACAGTAAGGTGTTCTCGCGATATCTACGAGTAGGTGGTAGCTGACGGTGGACTTTTTATCCGCCCGGACGGAAATTACTGCTCCTGCTCGTTGCATTTTCAACACAGTTCAAAAAAGGAGGATGTTCTCAATTCGACTGTTTTTTTTTGTTACCTCATAACTTTCGACTGCGTGAACCAATTTTGATGATTCTTTTTTTATTTGAAAGCTGGTGCTTCCCGTGTGGTCCCAGTTTTGACAATGGCATCCATGAGAAGTCGGTTGCTTCAGTTTTTAAAAGCTTTTATTCTACTTGCCCTGTTATAGTATGAGACAAATCTTGCGAGTTAAATTAGAACCACTTCCTGTCGTTAGATTAGGTTGAAATTTGGTTTACTTACGTAACTTCGGTGACAATGCAATAATATGGTACCATGAAGCTGGTACCATGAAGCTGGTACCATGAATATGGTACCATAAAGCTGGTCTGGCGAGATGGCGTGGTGGCGAATGTGTTCTCGCGACAAGCTTTTATTGAATTTAAATAAAAACTTGTCGCGAGAACACATTTTATTTTTCAAAAGAACAAACTAACTTTAATTCTAAGCAAATGATAAGAACGCGTCTAAGTCTTATGTTGGAATTAAATATTACTTAGTAGATAGGTACGATTTTGTTTGAAATCTCGCGACAATCTTTTATTTATATCAATATAAAATTTATTTTCTTCGTTTTAGAGCATTTAAATAAAAGCTTGTTTTAAGAAATAAAAAATAAATTTTTATTTATACTATAATTATGAATTGAAGTCGGTTGTTTCGTTTCTTAAACTATTTTTATTTAGTAATCTGATAAATAAGTGATTTTATGTGGATTATTCTGATGAAAGATCATTTCAGAGCATAGCTGCTGTCGCGGCAATTATCGCCAGTTTTTTCTTCACACGCGTTTTTTCATGTAACAAGATAAATCTTTATGCTACCTATCAATATTATCAGATTTTGATATTTTTATTGTGGTTACTATAAATTAATGGCTATGATTCTACTTAAAATAACTACAAGTAAGTTTAGAAATTTGAAAATCCCCCGACATGTAAAAATGGCTGTACCGATTTCGATGAAACAGCTAAGAACCCTCTTGATGAAATCCTATTTCAAATACAATAAAATTAGATCAAAATCGGTCTATCTGTTTGAGAGCTACGATGCTACAGACAGACACACTGATACACACGTCATGCTTATAACACCCCTCGTTTTAACATGTTTTTATTAGCTTCACCAGTATGCATGTTTGTTTGTTTGTTTGTAACCGACTCCTTTGTACTTGATTTTGACCCATTTGAAACGATCAGATTTTATTCAAACTTTGTGGACTTATCGAGGAACGATGACAGTACAATAAATTGAAGCGTGTTTTTTAAACTGTAATTATTATATTTAAGAAAAGAACTCAGAGAACGATAAGGCCGCCAGTTGTTACACTAGTTTGTAGTAATAAAGAGTTCATATATCTTATCTATTTTTTGCTCGGGGGTTAAATACGAAAACTAATCAGAAATCAGAATCATTTATTGAACAACTGTCAGTGAATTATTTATTATGCTAGGTGGTATTGCAATATTTAGCTTACAGTTTACCCACATGGGGCATTCAATATTCAATAATGTGTTTCTGTTGCTAATAAATGATGTCAAAATTGTAATAGTAATTAAATTAATAGTAAGTAATTAAATTATATGTTATGTCAAGTATAAAATTCAATGCTACCTTATGTCGATTTAAATCTCATGCTACGTTTTAATTTGTTAGCAACCAATTTATTAAATTAGGTATGTAATAGGTATATATTGTGTAAATTTTGTTTTAGTTATTACAGGAAAAGAAACCAATTAAGCCCATTGTACATCCGTTCTCTTTGCAAATATCATAAGCAATAACACAATGTTAGCGAAACGGTACTCGGCCGTTGAACGCTCATGATTCCGCTCATTAGTAATTTGCTGCGAAGTTTCATGTGAATATTTCGAGGTAAACTATTTGAATCGAATGATTACGGTTTTGACACGAGCGGCCTGTCACCAGTGTCAATTCGTGTTTTTACGAGATTGTGCAGGAAGGAGGATTATGTACGTACATATGTGTTTCAATATTACCTCTAGTACAGCCTAAACAGTTTGACCCATTTTGATTGAAACATTTTATTCTACCGTTTTGTTCTTGTAATAAATATGTATATCAACACTAAATTAAAACTTTCTAGACGGACGGACGGACGGACATGACGAAACTATAGGGTTGATAGTTTACTACGGAACCCTTATCATAATTTAACTTGGATCAAATTGAAATTTTTGTCGATGTGGTGTTGATTTTTAGTGTTTATTGCGACGATTATTTTTTTAAGTTCTTTCAGTCCTTTTATATTTTCAAAAATGTAAGTATGCACGACTGACAATGGTCGAACTTTAGACTATTAGCCAAATCAAAAGAAATCAATTTGTAGTGAACAATGATTCCAATACTGCTTGTTCCAATCGGCCCACCAGTGGGCAGTCCGTTACCCGGACAGCATTACATAGCGGGCACAGATTATATAATAGTAGTATAGCGGTAATTAGCAACACTGGACTGCGAGTACGAGCCGAGGTGTTATGAATTGTGGCGGGGTTTTTTTATCCGATTACCGACCGCACAGAACGCGGGTAATGTTTTTTGGGTATTTGTGTGTAAATACATGTAATCGTTTCTCTTATGTGAGCTTAAAATATTTCTTTGTCTGTTTAAACATGATTGATTTTTACCTGACCGCGCATGAACTTTGTTATTGTTTTTCAGATGTTTCTATAAATATATAAATACAGTGTAACAAACAAACAAATCGAACTAGTTTCCACATTAAAGGAAGTTTTATGTTAAATCAATCAATATGTCAATGTATGGGTATTGACATATTCATATGCGTTATACATTGATATACTCCTTATAACGCAACAGGCATTATCTTTTAAGAATAAAAAAGTACATTAATATTTAGACTTCATGTTAGTAAATATATTGTGACATTATTACTATTTATGTTATCTACCAGCTTACAGGCTAAAAGGCTTAAGGTTAAAGGTAAAAAAGATTAAGGGCTCCGACAAAATTTTTGAACTTTGCCGTTTCTAAGAAAGGCGCTTCATGTCGTGAAAAAATAAATATAAAGTATAAATATATTATAAAATAAATATAAATATATAGTAATGTAAAGGTTCCGATTTTTCTTTTTGAGATACCGAATCCAGAAGAATAGCCTTCACCTCCAGATTTCCTCTCAGCCCTATGAACCCTTCCTTTCCTCCAGTTTTTCATTTAATTTCTTCATAATTCCCGTGAAATAAAACCTCGTGTTACGCAAACAACTTCGCGAGTCTCAACTCCGTGTGTGAATTGTGAGTCCCAAGTACCTATACCTACGTAGAAATAAGCGGTAGGCTGTAATGCTTACAACAACGGTGCGTCCGATATCCCACGCGCACTCTGAGAAAGAATGACATGCCATTATAAATGGATCCAGGGCGAAAGGTTACGTCTCTTTCCGACGGATCGGGGTAAAAGCGGACCGAGATAATCTCGGACCGGAGAGAGTGGAAACGAATTTCGTAATTATCCCTTAGCCGTGTATCCGTTGTGAGAATTAAGGTTGAATAACTCTTAACCGATTCATTGCGGTGGCGTATTTTACATGTTTACGTCGGTGGCTGCTCACAAATATTTCATGTCGTCCTAGTCTCAGAGTTTAACAAAATATATGTACAACTACTATAGTTGTGATGAATAGTATGGAGCTAACTTACCGTCTTACTTATAAACACATGTTAAAATCTTATTCACTGAATAACGACTTGTCACTTTCTGTCAAACGGGAACTGTTACGCGCGAAAACGGAACAAAACACTGTTTAACTAAAATGCGCTTATTCGGCGTTTATAAGTAAGACGGCTAGTGTAGATCATCTCAAAATACAATTTAACGAAATTTACCAAATCGTCTAATGCGAGAGGTAAACACAGGTGATGGAGTGGTATCGCTTCGCCACCAACGAGAATTGTTAAACAGGGACAGTGAACTACAAAAGAATGAGAGAAATGTATCATAAGAAAGTCCTAATTATATAAAAGCGAAAGTGACTCATTGTCTGTCTGTTTGATTAATTACCTTTTCACGACTAAACGGCTGAACTGATTGCTTTAAAATTTGGTATAGATATAACTGCGAACGTGGAGACGTTTAATCATCACCAATTTTAAAACCTCGCGTGTGGAACCACGGGGCATAGCTAGTTTATTTTAAAGTATTTTTCGATAAAAAAAAAATCATATTAAATCTGCCAAAGACACTTTTCCGTACAGAAGTCCATTAAGTGTTAAAAAAAGTTAAGTTTGAGAAATACATTAAAGTATACATTTCTAGGTAATTGTGTACCGCGTAAATACTAGCAGTTTTTATTTTTAGCCAAACTGAGTTATTTTTAACGTTCTCAAAGTGATTCAATTTTGTTCTCATCTGAATTTAAGCAGCTTCCCTCGCTTAAAGTAAACTTTTATTTCGCTTCTACACCTACGCTCACAAGCCTTAGAAAAGTTATTCATTCTTTAACCTTCCAAATATAGCCGTTTCCATTAGATCGTTAGATTGTGTAGTTTATTGGTTCAAACGGATTTGGCAATTTGACTTTTTAAATTATTATTAAATACGAAGTTAAATTCTGTTATTACTCATCGAAGAAGGTCAATAGCATCTGTTACTTGCGAAGACAAATATTGGTAATATTAAGGTGCGTACAGACATGCGCGTTGTAATGTACGTAGTCTAGGTGCGTATTTCACGCGTACAGATGGATACCCCTGTAACGATGGACTGCGGCGTATCTGCGAGGTCCATATATTTTTTTACTTGAATAAGTCCACGTTTGACCACCAACTGACCAGTTGGAAAGCGACGAAGTGGTTGGAGATGAAACGCATACCGTGAAGATACATTACCTATTCTCTCTGACTTTGAAAAGTTCTATAATTCTATATTGTATCTCTCAGGAAATGTGGAAGCAGTCAGTTTTCTTACATAATAGGCTGACAATGATGTTAAGTCTGATGTTATGTGACGTTGCAGTTAATGATGGTGCGTGGTTGCTCAGAGAAACAGATTCACTTGCCATTTAAAGCCACCTAGATTGTATCCAACATAAATGTAATAATATTCTAAATTTTTGCAGTAGATACGTTAAACGTGGAACTAAACACTCCCATTCGTTTTTTTTAAATATCCACCATGAACCATGATGATGATGATGATGTTTTTTCGAGCTGCTAGCCGTCTTATATTAAAACTTACTAGGGAGGATAAGATCACGCAACTCAGACGCATACTCATCGCATGAATCTGATAAAAATTGAGGAATTTGTGCTCTGCATGGATGAATACGTGCACAGTACCTGTATAGAATTGCGAATGATTAATAAAATATCATCAAATAGCAAAGAAATATATATATATGTACATTTATCAAACACTGCAAAAACACTCTCTGTTATGTCGATGCGTCGCGAGACTTGTGCGACACGCGTGCTCAAAATGTGTACACGTTGCTTTGCTACAGTACTTGTTGCGCGTTTCAGATTGACCGTAAGTTGCGTATACTGCAACACAGTCTGTACGCACCTTTACAAACGATCTTGGTACTCAAGAACCGTTTTGATCTTGAAGTATCTGAAATTGAGGTAGGTATCTCAACAGAAACTGAAGTGTTGCTGTGTATATAAATACAGAAGTAGATTTCTTAAAAACTTGAAAATATATATTCATATTTAGATTTGAGTGCACGGCATACCTGCTGGAAAGAATTTCCGACGCCGATATGGTTAACTTCAACAGTGCAAGATGTAATGAATACCAATACTTTACTGGAATCTCTAGAATCGACTTACTAGTCGATACTAGATTAGTAGTGGTAGTTGTTGACTTTCAGATTCTTACTGTAACTGTAAGTTGGCAATAACTAAAATAACCAATGAGATTTATCTATAGAGAGGTTATACTCATTAAATAAGTAAAAGCATGGCAAATCTTAGTTCTCAGCACTTTCGAGGATAAGACATATCCTTAAGGCCTTTTAGTATCTTGGCCTTATATATGTCTATATCTTGGTGTTACACTTTCTAAACACAGGATGTCATTGTCTAACAGTGTTGCCCGACGTATCGCGACTGAAAACGAGTCGGGTGATTACCTTACTTGAGGCTTTCCACGCAGAGCCGGGAAAGCCCATTGGATCTAAATTAAATTAAAATTAAACAGTTAACTCGCCGTCCATTCCATCATGTTTGACCTGGATCCCTTCCATAAAGCCAGTCGCGTCGAGTGCCTGTATCGACTTCCAGTTTAATTGTGGATCGAATACGTTACTCAATCGTGTTACGCACTAGCTGGTAATACTTGTTAAGAGGAGCTTGTCTGGGTTAATTATTAATAACAATAAGGAATATACATGATTTATTTTTATCTGCCCATAAAAAAACATACCAACAAGTATCTATTTTAAAATAAAAACAAAACACCCGACTGCAGAAAAGAAGTTTTGCAGTCTAAATAACGATTTCTTTACGCTTGATACATTGTTGAGTGTACGGTTTTTGTGAGAAAGTATGCGTAAAATAGTTGTAAATCATCCATCCATTCCACAAAAAAAAAACATAACAAAAAAACCTTGACAGACATGAAGCGTCTGTCCCTGTGAGATTCTCCAAGCTGAAATATTTCTGAATTATTAGAATATTCACGTCGTAGGAAAACTTAGTCAGGGACTTTTAATCATAATTCATAATAATTCATAATGTCTTTATTGCGCATATGGGTACAGTAGGTGGAACATCAGATAAAAAACATAGCTCTCCATATTCTGCCTTACCGGCGTGCAAAGTTATATCTATACGTGTGCAAGTTAAATAAAACCAAATCGATCGATTTTGAATTCTGCCCACAGGAAAGTTCGAGCAGGTAGGTGGTGCCCGAAAATATTATTGCCACGGATAAAATAATAGTATTTTAGACTTAATTATTCTACCTATTGTCCCGCAAAAACAGAAAACTGAATTTGCAGTGAATGAAGAAAAATCTGTTTGGATTGGAAAGACAAATATCTGATTTTTGATGCACGCCCCGGTTGCCATTTCCGATTTTATTTCCCCATATTTTTGGGGCAAATCTCGTTCCGCCCACTTTGCTTTAACGCGTTGCGGCCCAATATACACGGATTATGAAATTGGTTGACGCCTCGGCTGTAGCTAAATCTAATTTAGGGATTTAGTTCAACTACTATGCTTCAAACTTTGGCGCGAAATACATAATAAACTAGGCACTAAATAGGTCTGCGACAGGGAAAGGTTGTCTTCCCTCTGGGAGTTGGGGAAGCAGATTCTAATCCTGGCAAGCTTACCTACTAGTTAGATACTATTGCGATCGATAGATAGACCCTAATAGACGAATAAATACGGGTCTTTGAGAAGGACGCATCTTTCTTTTTTTTTAACCGACTGCGCAAAGAGGGTTATGTTTTTCGAGTGTATGTATGTATGTGGGTGTGTATGTAAGTTTCTATATTACTTCCTGCAGTCTAAATAGTTTGACCGACGTTGGTGTGTGAGGTATCGTTAAATTTGTCTTCATTTCCTGAGTATCATAGGCTATATTTTTTATAATAAGTAATTATAATTAAATTTTCGTGGAAAATAACAAAAAATTCGCTTTCTCATAATCTTCTTTCTTGATCCTTTTTCATAACGAACTTTTCCGTAAAAATAAGTTGATTTTACTGGAATTATTTCAAATTATGCTCGTTTATAACCTTTTACAGCGAGTTTGCGCATATTTTCTCACAAAAAAATTACACTCAACAGTGTATCAAGCGTAACGAAATGGTAACTTAGACTGAAAAAATCGCTCTAATACATTGGGGTATTTTGTTTTTCTTCTAATAAAGATACTTCTTTAATTAATAATTATGAAAATCGGTAATTTGTAGATAAAACAAACCCAATGAATCTGGAAGACGCATGGTTAAAGGCTAGGCCTCATGGCATGAAACCGACCAGGGTTCACGCAGTCAGCTGGAGTAAGCGAGTTGTCGAGCCAGCGTGGTATTCCAGGAATAGATGTAGATAGAAAATACCCTACCATGTGAATCCACAATGCATCTCCCTGCGTCACCGTGTTACGAAACGTCGCTGTCACGTCACGTGAGGCGGTTCAATAAAACCTCAGGTCGCCGCACTGGAATTAGGTCGAGAGCTGGGAGAGACTGGGGGGCGCTGGGGAAGACGATGCATGCTATTATGGCTTAGACTTTATGCAGCGGTAGGCTTGCGCTTGACCGCCGGGTAATTTAATGTGCTGCAACAGTAATTTTTTTACACGAAATACGCACGGCGAAGTATACGCTTTAAGTGTCCGGTCGAACCGGCTGATAAGTACTCGTAGCATTATACCTAATCTGCAGTGTGTTTGGCCTGGTAAAATTTCATCTTACTTAGCTATTTCCACTTTTTTCGCAATTTTTGAAACATTTGAGGATTTCGACTGGATCGATCCAGCCAGCTGTGAGGCGTAAAAATGTGATATGTAGTAGTTTTAATGTATCGTGTGGTCATGTAAGCCTGAATGAGAATGAAATCTCTGGGTCATCGGCTCTAAACTGGGTCGAGACGGCACCGGGGATGTCGCTAAACTTCCGCACAAACTGTTGTTGAATCTGCGCACCGCCCTCGTCTGACTCGGAGCCGCCCGCAGAAGGCGTAGTTACTTTTTTATTTCTGTTCACCCTTTAGTTGTATCTTGACATTTCTTTGTAAACTTTTGACATCTACGAGTAGTTCGAGATTGCTTCCTAAAGTTTAGCGAAGAAGTAATTTTTTTACGGTGCATTTTTTAAAGAATCCTCTTAGACTCGAATATTTTGTCAAATAATATATTATTATGTTAATATGTCTTGATTATAACGGAATCAATCTACGATTGACCACCAACTCGCCTGATGTTAAGCAACAGTGTGGCTGAGGATGGAGCTCGTCGATCTAGAAGATACTATTTACTTTAGCCTTGAAAAAATCCAAGATTATCCAAGGTTCTCAGGAAGCAGAAATGGTAGCAAAGAGTTCCATTCCTGTGCGGTACGCATCATGAACCTGGACCGATAGCGTTGAGTACGGAGTAATCAGACTGCAAGATATAGTAGTAAAGAAAAAAAGGTGTCGTGCGCGTGCCAGTCAGGAGAAAACTGTTTTCTACCCATAAATATTATCCGATTTCGAGAGTTTTATATGGTTGGAATGGCTATTCCTGTACAGTTTGATTTTTTTTTAGGGCTATAGTGAAATTTGAAAAAAAGCAAACTGTAGAGGCATAACCATTTTATGATTACAATCAGACAACTGTGGCTAACACGGAAAGCAAAGTGAGGATGAGTAAAGAAGAATATTACCTATGCGAGTTGTGTCAAGAGCCTAATAGAAGAAAAAAAAAATAGAGTAAAAAAAACTTTGTACTACGTAATTTTGTTGTAAATAAAGTTCAAATTTAATGAAATGTGTACATGTAAGTGAACTCACGTGATTATGATGTAGCTTTAGGACCAGTAAAGTTGCATAAATGCCAAGCAGATTTTTCTACTCGAGAAATTAGGTGAACTCGAAAATTTCCTCGCTACGTTAAGATGAAAAACTTTGTATTGCACTCGACTGTAAAGTTATTTTATCTCGTATCTTCTTGAATCCATCGCTACGCTCAGGATTCTACACTAGAACCACTCGCTGCGCTCGTGGTTCAAACCTAGAAACCTTCGCTTGCTCTGGATTCAACTGTCAGACACTCGACGGTAATATACAACTTTCCAGCCTAGTACAATAAATAACAATTGACTCTCCTTAAAAGTACAGTCTCCTATAAAATTCGACTTCCGCGGTAATGTTATATATTGCCGTGCCCGAACACCTAAATCAAATGTTCAAGCAGTAATTCATACAAGATATAAAGGATATAACTGTCGGCGTATATCGGATGTGAAGGCGGTTCGAAATTGATACTAATCATGGCGAATGGCTTTCAGATGTCGTTATTACCGTCATTTCACTTAGCACTTATCTGATTGCTCCATCACCACATTTTATCTCCTGACCTCAATTCAATTAAGAAATTAAACAATTTTGACGTGAGCTGATTACATTCGATTAGAATTAATATTAAGAGAGGAATTCTCATGATTGTCAAGTGGTTTATAGATTAAGGGTCGTACACTAACGGCTTCAATGCAAACTGTAATTATTGCCTCATTGACAGGCGTCGCGTTGGGTGTCGCAGCTATCTCGCACGCGCTTGATTGCCGACGTGTCGTCGCGTTGTGTCGCAGCGACACGTCGTCTTGACGCTCAGACGTATTCCTGTTGGTTCTAAACATCTCGTCGGCGGCACTATAGTCTAGTAAAAATAAATCCGTTTGTATGGAGCAGATCGCAGTATTTGCAATTGGGGGGATTCTTTGTAATTAAAATAGGAAAATAACTAAAAATGATAGATCAACAATAATCCCCGATTTATAGACTAGCTCCGTTCCGCGGTTTCAATCGCGTAGTTATGAAAAATGGTGATGATTATGATGATGATAAGTAGCTTATGTCCGTCTCCAAGTCCAAAGCTGTCTCTTTACTAATTTTCATAACGATCGGTTCTGCCGTTTGAGCGTATAAAGGTAACAAAACTAGCTTTTATAATATCATTATGAAATGTATTTCAAAACACCAGTACATTCATATAAATAACAATATACTTAGGTGTATTTTATGTTGTCACAAATCTTATTTTTACTAGACTACTAATGATCTGAGGTCGGACGACACGTCTTCTGCTGTTGCGGCAGACGACGATTCGTTAGCTACGGAAAGTATTTCATGGAAATACATAGAAACCAGTAGTGTCGCAGCAACACGTCGTCTACTGCTGCTATGTGAAGTATCAAGGAAATGTAAGTCTGGAAAGGTTCCAAGGATCCGTATCCATCCTGAATTTTTGTATGAAACAATTTTGATTTGGACAGTTTTTTTTAATTACAAATGTGATTTTAGTCTGCATTTTGTTTTCTACTGAATCCACCTAAAAGGTTTAAACTCCAGGATCTCTAGTAAATGAGATTTTTATCCTTACTATTTCAAACCGAGTTTGAAGTTTTGCACAAACGTAATTGCAAGCAGCTTAGTACTGTACATCCACGGAAAATGTGGACTGGCTTCGTGAAAACCGGACATAACGATTCTTTTGTGAACAGTTCTACAAAAAATGCGAGGATTCATCAACTTTGGACGCGGATTGATGGTCTTGGAGTTTGTAAAGTGAAATATAACTTGTGAGCATTTAAGCTGATATGCAAATTTTATTTGGACGGATGCGAGGAGTTGCCTTGAATTACTTTTAAAATATTTTTGAAATACATACACAATGGATTAGCAAGTTGATGTGGCAATGGATAGGGCACATAGCACGTAGAACTGATGGTCGATGGGGTTGAAAAGTTCTCAAGTGGAAACCACGTACCAGCAAGCGTAGCGGGAGACCAAATACAAGGTGGACAGACGACCTCATACAAGTTCCAGGAAGACGCTGGATGCAAGCCGCTTCCAAACGGTCTTTTTGGAAATCCATGGGGGAGGCCTATGTGCAGCTGTGGACTTCTTGTGGCTGAAATGATGACGATGATGACACATGTACATTTTTTTAATCCGACGATAGGCTTGCGCTTGACCATCAACTCACCTGGTGTTAAGCGACAGTTACGGTCTACGATGGAGCGCGCTTGCCTAGAAGAAACCTATTCATGATCACTCCACACCACGGCGACATACGTACATAAATTGACTTTTATTTTCCCTTAAGAGATAGGTAGTTCCTTAGAGTAACAAAGACCATGACGTTTGCTGTTACAGGTGCAGGAAGCGCTGTTTGACGTCTTATTTTACGGTTGTTACAGGTTGGTTGGTAGGTTGGTACAGGTGTATAATGTTAGCTTCCTGTGAGAGAGAGAATAGTCTTATAGTATACCTGGCATATTTTATGTTTTTTTTTTTTATAGAAGATAAATCTACGATTGACCACCAACTCGCCTGATGTTAAGCGACGGTGTGGCCGAGGATGGAGCTCGTCGATCTAGAAGATATCTATTCACTCTAGCCTTGAAAATTCCAAGATTGTAGGATTGTTGTTTAAAAGTCCAGAATGGAGATAAATGGTAAAAGCGAAACAAAAAATGTTCTAATACCACACTGTTGTCATTGATCATTTTACGAATGTTTTACGGAACATTTTTGGAATGTTTCCATGAAATATGGAGGGCAATATTGCCTTACCTTATTGCTTCCCCTATTACAACTGTCGTAGTAGGATAAATAAGGGTGAGTTACCTTCAACTATATAATATATATATATACATATAATATACATGTGTAGATCTTGAGAACGAGCCAGGTGTTCCGGGTTGAACCTTGTAATAAGCCGGTTACATTTCTAAGGGTGCGTTTTCACGAGAGATCTACGAAGTAATTAAGGCTGGGCTCAAAGCGCGCAGTTATCTCTCTCCCGTAATACAAAATGTTTAACATTTAAATTCACTGAGATATTAGAAAAGTGGGAGAAAAGTTTGTTAATAGTTAGTATAGTTTATATTCCGACATAGCACAACGAATTGTCAAGTTGAATTGGCAGTGGGCAGGGCACATAGTACGTAGAACTGACGGCAGATGGGGCCGAAAAGTTTTCGAATGGAGATCACGAACTGGCAAGCGCAGCGTAGGAAAACCAGCCACAAGGTGGACAGAACATATCGTACAAGTAGCAGGAAGACGCTGGATACAGGCCGCTTCCAACCGGTCTTTTAGGAAATCCACGGAGGAGGCCTGTGTCCAGCAGTGGACTTCTTGTGGCTGAGATAATGATGATGATGATAATTTATATAAGCGACGGAGTTTTGAAAAAATAAAATAAAGTAAAAAGCGGTTTGCGAGAAAAAAACACTATTTACGTACTCTTTTTTTCGTCTCGCTTACGTCAGCTCATATGTAAAATGCCGTATTGCGCTCAAACTCTGTACCATAACAATCGGTTTAGCCGTGAAAAGGTAACAAACAGACAGACAGAGTTGCTTTCGCTGTTATAATAATAAGATATTATAAGCAAGCAAGTTTGTCAAGCAATTTAATTTTTAATTAACTCAAGAGCTAATTCTGTTACAGTTACGCAGTTGATGTATGCACAACTGCAGACAGTGTTTGCAATTTACCACCGGGCTGAGTGGTTTGGTGCGGTGGTGCGACGGTGAAATTGCACTGTTATTGCATTAGATGCGCAGCGGTGGTGAACACCTTGCAATTTTGTTACGCAGATATTAACATTGTTATATTGTTTAATGTTGTTATGCCTGAAATATAAGTATAAGAAAGTGTATATTTTTGCAGTCGTTTAAAAAAGAATCAAATAAATCTTTGATGGCTAATGAATTAAATTTTAAAGGATTTAATTATTTTTAATAATAAAATCTCAGCCTCAACACATCTGCGTTACCTGTTGACACCGAGAGCGACTTCTGCCTTCTGTCAAGAAGACACGAGATAAAATAACTTTACAGCCGAGTGCAAAATACAAAAATTTTCATCTTAACGCAGCTTTTTTGAGTTCACCTATTTTCTCGAGTAGAAAAATCTGCTTGGCATTTATGCAACTTTACTGGTCCTAAAGTTACATTATAATCACGTGAGTTCACTTACATGTAAACATTTAATTAAATTTGAACTTTATTTACAACAACATTACGTACTACAAAGTTTTGGGAACGTTTTGACTAAAAATAGTAGGCAGTATTTTCATTAAAAAAAATACAACTGTCATCTAGTCTTACCACGGACGCGAAATGTCAGGATATAAATATACGCGATAAAAAAATAGCATTTTTTTACGTAACCTCCAACAAACTTTTTCGTAATAAACAAGTGATTTTACTAGAATTATTCTAAAGAATGCGCGTTGATTTTCTTTTACAGCGATTTTACGCATAATTTCTCACAAAAAGCGTACACTCAACAACATATTAAGCGTAACGAAATCGTAAGCTTATACTACAAAAACCTCTTTTCTGCAGTCGGGTATTTTGTTTTTCTTTTAATATTGATACTTGTTCTTCTTTCTTGTTTTGAGAATTAAATTTAATAAAATTGGATGTATAACGGAACTTCCCAAGTCATTATACAAGTGGCGGGAAGACGCTGGATGCAAGCCGCTTCCAATCGGTATTTTTGGAAATCCATGGGGGAGGCCTATGTCCAGCAGTGGACTTCTTATGGCTGAGATGATGATGATGATGAAGGGAACTTCCCAAAGATTTTAACAGCTCCCTTTGATTACGCGAATACTCTGATTAATAATGTGGTGTTATTCAGTGAATTGATTGAACTATCTCGACGTGGCATTCCGTTTTACGCGGGGCCAATCGATAGCAGCCAGGCAACCGAAAACAAATCAACTATTAATGATGTCGGCATTTAACGACAATGGGTTAATAAATGAACCGACCTACGGCTCCGTTAAAAACATTTATAGAGTCTGTTTGGAACATAGACTTCTATAGATACCCCAAGTATATGTAGCTGCTAGCGTGTCAATTACGATAAAAATCGCAGTTGACGACCAAGATTTATTTGATTTCAGGTGATATATACTTCCGATTCGATATTTTGACAACTAGTTACTAGCGTACAAGCGCGCGGATGCATTGGGTTGAATAGATTTCATGTGGATGCAACATTCACTCACAAAATTGTTTATGTGACGTCACAGTCGGTACCAAAAATGTGGCACGCAAGGTTTTCATATAAATGAAGTCGCATGCTCCATCTACAATGTCTGTGATTTGGAAAGAGAACTGTCGTGCCTGAATATGGTAACTGACGTCTCGATTGACTTGCTATCGAACAAATTAATGAAATAGCAACAGCAGCGCCTTAATGCCGCATTAGTTCTTATTTCGAACAAACTCTATTGAACGATTTGGTGAAGGCAACAGATGTTGACGAATTTAGATTTGTACTGATTTTTTGTCGATAAAGCGTTTGATTTATGGATCGATTTTACATTTTTCCTAATACAACTGTCAGTATTTGCTTATCATAAAATCATGAGTGTGGCAAATATGACTTTATTATATGGTATGGTTTATGGTATAATTGTCATATAACAACTTTACTCGTTAATTTTCTCTTTATTAATTTATTTCGTGGGCCTTGAATTATAAATATTGGTGGACATTTCACACAACACCACCTAGCCCAAACTAAGCAAAGCTTGTACTATGGAACTAGATGGCTGATAGAATACATATATATACTTTTTTTTGTTGTAAATATGTACATATTTATGATACATGACTACAGCTCAAAAAGCAGTCGTACTACCACTGAGTCATGAGGCCTGTCCCAGTTATCGTACAATTATTGTACCCAGTGTCACTCCCAGCATTACGACGATTCATATGACACATCATAAGTCGAAATGCAAAACATGCACGCAAGTGTAAGCATGTAAGTGTTAAGCATGTAAGTGTAAGCTACTTGACTCTCATATTTGTACACCCTATGTGGTAAAACATGTTTGACCGATATTAACGCTTGACATCTGCACCTGTACACATGGTTTGACAAATAAATATATCTTTATCTTTATCTTTAAATTTATCTATCCGTTATGATGTAGAACATGCCAAAGATATCTCATACATACATACATAATATCTACTCTCAAAAAACATAACCCTCCGTCTCGTGCAGTCGAGTAAAAAGTACAACGCCGCCCCGTAAAAGTTTCATCTTGTCGAAAAAATCATCGCTTTCGCTAATACGATAGGAAACAGAACCTCGGCTCGCCTATTTTGGGAAAGTTCGAAGTGTAAACATCTGAAACACCAGTCGCGCTCACTTCCGGTAGAATGTTCATAAATCGACTAAATTATAATTTGGAGCGTTCTCGACGCGTCTGCTTTGTGTTACAGACTGTTACAAACACCCCAAGCGTCAAATGGCGTAACACTAGATAGTGTTACGCCATTTGACGCTTGGGGTGTTTAGACAAATCATAAATATCATAAAAACGTTACTTTACTTACCCTTTGCAATTGAAGGACACCGTTTCCATCCGGACTACGTACATTCTGAAGGAAAGTAGCAACTGCAGCACAAGATTCGTCTTAGGGCAGTTGCTACACGACTAATAGTCCGAAAATACAAGTTGAGATTGTGTTGTATAATTAAGTACTTTTTGTAATGTATGTGGCTTGTTATAGTGGAATAAACGTTATTATTTATGAAGGAAACTCCTTGTCTGAACTTTATGACGCTTTATTATTACTTATAACACTGCACTTATTTCACTGCACTGAGCGGTCTGACGCTAAGACCGCCTTTTTACTACCGAGTTACGCCGCGACTACTTTTTCGAAGGGCCGCTCGCGCTCGTCCGCCCGCGATATATCCCCTCCCCGGAATTACAACATCACGCCATCATCCGGGGTAGCGTTCATTCTGTTCGATCACCGTTCTCCAGAGTGTATAAATTAAGAAAATAGCAGTGCTGCCACTCCGCAACACTGAAAACACCGCACACCACATACAACAAATATTCAAATCATGACACTCGGCCATCCGCTTTTGTGCAACGTCCCGATGCACAACAACTCTCTAAAAGCAAGTCTGATTAATCATATCGAACCCTTTGGACTCCTTAAAGATTTGCTGCAAAATAAAATAGTTAAACAGTAATTATTATGCTAATTTTATAAAACTACTTATGGCACACTAAACTTTGTAGTATACGTTGTCGTAACTAGTTATTATTGTAGATACAAGTAATCATGACACTCGGATTCGTTTTTAAATATGACAATTATTTTATGTTTATTCTAGCTGGTCTGGGAACCGGAGGCTTCCTATTCGTGTGTAAATGTACACTATGCAGATAAATCATTGTTGTACAAATATGTTATACGGATCGAGTATATATTCTGGTATTTCCAGAGGTTTGGTATATAATTAAAAAAAAGTACATAAAAACTTATTCAATTCGCATTATTAATTTACTGTCGGTTACTCAATTACTTCCTCCTTTGGCTTAGTGATTGCGAACGGCAGCATCATTATATAAATGTCCCAATGTTGTTGTGGCCACTGAAGTATCATTCAAACCTTGTAGACTTGGACTTGTAGACTTTTTTTTATGAAAAACTCTATAAATACTCCTTTTTGTTCTTCGTCCAAACATTAAAATGACCAACGACAAAGCTTGAATAAAATGAAAGCAAATTTCGTCCAAAAATAATTACACATAAATTCAAATATTTAGATCCAACTCAAACCAGCTCCAGTAATAATTTGGTGACACGAGTACGTTAATTTTGTAAGTGCTCTCATAGGAATCAACATTTTAAACTGTATTTCTGTCATTGTCCTGCCATTACCAAATAGCATTTTAAAATTGTGTAACGTATACTCCCCAAATCCGAGTAATAGAGAGAATAAGAGAACGGAAATAATTTTCCAAACCCCTTTTTTTTTCTTAGCAAGTCGCTACAACCGCATTAATTTCTGTCAAGCTTGTGGATGATCGGCAAAGCACATGAGCAAAATTTTGTCAGTTTAGAATGTCAGAAGTATTATTATTTTCTAATCACTAAATTTCATTATCATAGGGACAAATTAGTCACGATAAACTACAGGTAGCTGATCCATTGTCAGTCCTTCACCAACCGTTATTTGACTGGCGTATACCTGTTGCTGTTTACCATTAAATTGATGTACTATCAAGTTGAATCACTTCACATCACAGATGCCCTGAGTTGACATCTGTCGGATTTTAATCTGTTGTTTGCCAAATTCTTCTTCTTAATCGTACACTCTAGTCAGAGTGGTCGTGGTTGCAATGGCGGTGGCTCCTCGCCGTGTCACGGTCACTCTCCAGGCCAGCTGCTCTTCTCGCGATGCTTCTCCATTTCTGCCGGTCGGTTGCATTGCGAGTACACTCTACTTCGGTGGACTGCGTAGCTTTTCTAATGAGGTCGGTCCAACGTGTTGGTGATCGTCCAGGACTTCGCTTGCCTTCTACACGGCCATGCATATGCTGCGATAGGCTCTCCGTCGAGTGCTCTTTTCTTGAGATCTGCGCAAAGAACTTCAGTATTTGCAATTGCCCAGTCGACGATAATCTATCTCGTATATGAATCTCTTTGAGGATAGAGTTGTTGGTTGTTTGTCAAATACGTCATCACTATTTTGATGACACGTTAGCTAGAAAAAATACTGTACACATTACATACTAACAGTACTCAAACCGAGAATGTGGACATATTTATTTTCCCATCCAATATTTATAGTACTGATGTAACAGTAGAGCAGAAATTACTTGACTAGGTTTTAATAAACTTAATTGTAGGTAAAGACTGAGAATGTTTATACACAGAAGCATACTTAATTCCTTTTAGTGCACACCTGAACTAATACTAAAGCATCAAAAGAGAAGAAGCAGGTAATCACTTCCATAAATAAAATTAGTCTCAATATTTGTCTTACTAATTTCTGTTGTTTTTTTTTTTAAAGGTCTATATGATGTCGACTATGACTATCATAACTGCTCTTGCACTGAGTTCAAGCCAGTGGTGATTTTGATAGTTGCCGTTTTATTTCAACTAACAATCATATTTCGGAAACGTTACCAGTCCTATCAAATATTGCTTATTTTTAATGAAGATATTTTTTTATTTATCGATTAATTTTCGTATGCTGGATCCAATACTGTTATATGCTTACCAAAATTATACTAGATTTATCAAAATGTTATCAAAATGCACGAACGATATTTAACGATATTGATCTAGAACCTAGAAATACTTGAACGCTTTGACAGCAAAAATAGAGGGCCAAATGTTATTACTATCATAAGACCACATGTTTGTATACCTATTTTGCAAGAAATAAATTAATTATGAATATTCGGTTTTTATATTTGACTAATTTTTGAACTCATAAACTGTACTTTTACAATAAAACCGCCACCGGTGCAATCTATTTTTGAGGCTACTTTGTTTGAAATATGAAACTGATCAATCAGTTCTCTCTTTGAATTATCTTTAGTTCGTGATAAGAAACTTCGGTCATCGCTTAAATTCAAAGTCAAATTATTTCTTGGGCTTGTAACAAAAGTGTTATATTAGAAAAGCCCTTTTCAAATTAGTATTTTTTGTTATGTTTGTACTCCAAGCTTTTTCTGTTATAAAATACGATTTAACGTAGTTTTTATTAATTTAGATATAATATATTCTATTTATTTATGTCATTTTTATATCCAATAACATAATAAATAATAAAAGGATGTCGTCAAACTTATGTCAATATTCATAATAATGTTCAAAAGGCCAAAATAGAATAATAAAAAATATGCTAATCCACTTATGGAAGAAAGTAGAAAATATGATCCGCTGTTCCATTAGAACGAGAATTCAGCAAGATCTATTCTCATCAACTCATTCAAGGCATAAAATGGGTTTCTCTCAAAGAAACGTTTACTACGTACGTTTACTTTCGACTAATAGTTTTGTAATATTATCGAGTGGTTCATTTAACATACAGATTTGTTTATATATATTTTACGATAATTGTCAACGCTCATCACTGCTTACGTCACTGTCCAGCGGACAATTCAACAAAGTGTAGACACTGCTCTGCAGTTGCGAAAAATAACGTGGGTGTTCAAAACATGACATCTAATTACGTTGGCACATACAGATCGCTGACATCTATATATATTTTTATAATAATCCTTAACCGAATAGTATTTTTCGGAAAATGTCTTAGGCTTACTCATTTATCAATTCATGAATCTTATTGATGGAGTAATTTCCATTCTCTCTATAATCTAATAATAATAACCATAATAATTGAGAATCTAATAATTGCAAACAGATTACTCATAAATTTATTCGCTCTAACGCACTATACGCGTTTTATCAAAAGTAAGTGACTTAGTCGATTCTAATTAGTACGTTTCGGAAATTTCAAGCATAATGGCATTTGTCAAAACTCCTCGACACTTCGAGTTGCTATTCTCGTCAAGGTTACTTGCTGCGTGTCCGATCGGTTGATCTCTCATATATGATTTAAATTTTCTCTATGAAACTCGAAACTACATCAAAACTGGAATTATAACGTTATATCATCATTAAAAGTCAGGTGCTCAGGTTCTGGGAAAGTCCGATCAATGATTCTGCTATTCAACGCTTAACATAATCACATTAAAATGATCATTAATCGACTGGATTAATCAAATCCACTAAAATACAAGATCTGTGCACACTCTTGCACACCATATACATATTATACAAAATTTAGTTAATCAAGTTATTTTGGATTAAATACAGTTTGGAGCTTCTACTTTCCTTTGAATAGGCTTGACCTGCTGCAGTTTAAAACGTTCATGGCTGGAAGCTAAGTGTTCCGTGACCGGTTAAAATTATCATCCTGAAACCAAACCTTCATGGTTACAGCTAAAACATCATTGAATAATTGAACTTCAATCTTACAGCTCACTTACATGGTTGCAGCGAGAACATCATCAAATCTTCAAACTTCGACATCGTCAAATCTTCAAACTTCAAACATCATCAAAACTTCAAACTTCAAATATCGTCAAATCTTCACACTTCAAACATCGTCAAATCTTCAAACTTCAACCTTACAACGCGCCTATATGGCTGCGGCGAAATCATCATCAAATCTTCGAACTTTCCTTACGGCACACCTACATGGCCATACTTCTTTAGAATATTACCCTGCAGCTCACCTACACGGTTGCAGCGATAACATCATCAAATCTACGAACTTCAACTTTACGGCACACATACATGGCACTCTTTGGAACATTTTCCCTGCAGTTCACCTACATGACTGCAGCTAACAAACTCGTAAACACTAAAAATCCTTGAATTTCAAACTTGCAGTAACACTAAGTGTAGTTGTTAACACTAAGAAATGCACTTTAATTTTCAGCACTGTCGATACTCTGATATCTTAGCGCGGCTTGAAATTCCGCCTCCATGATTACAAGGCGTCAACGGATAAATATTCGCGACAAGTTACCGGTACACAATGGTACTATTTCTGAGGTTATTACATTACATGCCTTCGAAATTCAATTAAGATTTTAAGTCAATCGAACTATGTTATCTCTGTATAATTCAACTTCATAAACAGACTTCTGTATTAAATATTTACGCAGTGATACTCTGGTAAATCCATCAATATTGTAGCTCTACTCATATAAAATTTCGTTTGACACACTTATGTGGTTCAAGATCTTACAATAGTTACGTCACAAAGTAGTTATAGTGTTGCAGGTGGAGATACAATACCAAAATTTCGCTTCATGGTATAGCATACTTACACGACTAAAGACAGTGCTACTAGTTGTAGTAGACTAGTTGTCGTACTAGAATATTTTACTTGCGGTTCTTTATTAACCTTACAGAAAAACGAACACAGTACAACTCGCCCTAAATGGCCGTAACCGTAAATACAGGATTCCACCAGTGTGCGGCTCTGTACCGCACAGAGTGCAGCATAAATGTATTTCTTGGTGAACTCTTACGGGCAGCACCAGCAAACTGTGCGCGCACTCTATTGGACAAACCGTGAACTTTTGTCGCGCACTCCTTGGTCTCGCGGTGTACCCGCGACGACGCACTTGCACACATGTTTACACACTAAACTGAAAGTAAAGCACATTTCCGAGGTATAAATGTTCGTGTACAAATGTACCGTACAGCACGTATACTAAAGTTACGCACAACTGAGGTGGTGGACACAGGCAATCTACTATTGTGATCAAGTTCGCGCACTGCAAAAGGTCTGCACCAAATTTTTATCAACAAGTGTTCTGAATCTGAACACAATTTTAGTGGAGCCCAACCTTAACAGCTAGATAATAAGCTGTTAAGTTTACCATAATATTTTATTTGCTACAACATTTAACAATTTAAAAACTACATTTAGAAGCTCGCTTAATTGGCTGTATTGATGTAGCCCAGTTACCGAATTAAAATATTTTATTCGCAGCACTTTACTAGTCTTCTAGAAAAATAACACACTGCTGATCGCTGACACGGCCACAGACCGATATGCCATAGCCATTGTACTATTAAAAACACTACTCTCACCATCACACCAAAAAAATATTACCTCGCTATGGTTCCTCTGAATGGCTGCAGCATAATCAAATACAAAAAGTAAAAATGGTTCTCAAACAAGAAAAACATATTTTCGTATACTTGTCTCTCGGGATGTTAACGAAATAATTTACTAATGACTTACTTACAACAGACTTCATTTCGTTTAAATTACGATAAAATTATCGGGGAGTAGCCCCAACCACACTATCAAAATTTCATTAGGTTATAATAAAATCATCGGATTATAATCTTTAATCGCTGTGCTACAATAAAATAATCTGGGAGTAACCCAGATCACATCTCATTGCAGTATCTTAACAGATTCTGTCTACCCGTATTAAGAATATCCCGTTATAATTATTTTAACAACCTGTTTCAACACTTTTAAGAACCATTTTCTCCAATTCGATATGCGTGACAAATTTTTAACATCAATATTCAATAATCGGAGGGTAAAATATAATCTCGTAGGTGACTCACGATTTTACCGGGCTCGGCTCGCAGGTTGATTGCCACTTCTGATCTATGAAGGAAACTCCTTGTCTGAACTTTATGACGCTTTATTATTACTTATAACACTGCACTTATTTCACTGCACTGAGCGGTCTGACGCTAAGACCGCCTTTTTACTACCGAGTTACGCCGCGACTACTTTTTCGAAGGGCCGCTCGCGCTCGTCCGCCCGCGATATATCCCCTCCCCGGAATTACAACATCACGCCATCATCCGGGGTAGCGTTCATTCTGTTCGATCACCGTTCTCCAGAGTATATAAATTAAGAAAATAGCAGTGCTGCCACTCCGCAACACTGAAAACACCGCACACCACATACAACAAATATTCAAATCATGACATATTATTATTCTATTTGCCTTCATAACACAGGTAGGTATATCAGGTTAAATACCGGGCTGTCACGTGTGACGTAATCACGGTTATAATTATATGTCAAAAAAATCACGACCTTGGAATTAATGACACTTAAGAGTGATAGTCTCATTATAATTCCGTTCGTAGGTGAAGCCAAAAATCGTATCAAAATGTGTGCATAACCTTGTACTTGTATCGGCACTGTTGGTTTTTGTTGTTGTAATAAAGTAAACAAACCAGCGGAGAGTATTAAACGCTGTGTCAATTCTTAATATAGATTAATGTTGTCCCTTTATATTTCGCAAAGCTACTCTAAAGCAGGCTTACCCAAACTGTGGACCGCGAGGCACTGGTGGGTCACGTCAGGTATACATTTCGGGTGGGTCACGAAACTGCTTAGACATCAGTGGTAAATATATCGGCCCGGATTAAGTGTTGTGCGTTGCAGTTTTTTCGTAACAATTTTGGATTGTAACTATGCTTGATCATCATCTCAGCCACAAGAAGTCCATTGCTGGACATAAGCCTCCCCTATTGCAGTAGGCACGAATCCTCTCTTACCGTGGGTGGCTGATACTAGGTACTTTGTTGAAAAAAATTGCGTGTTTTTTTATTTTGTATTGTTTAATAACGTAGGTTTAAGGTAGTTTACAAGCACATAGCAGATCCCGTGGTCCCATCGATATGTGTAGGTGGGTCACTGGTTCATAGTGATATCCCATGACACCACCAGTACTAAAAATCGGTAGGAGCACCGGTGGCACAACACGATATTTTGACGGGCCGCAATCCAGCTTACTTTGGGAATCGCTGGTCTAGAGGCATTCGCGTCTAATAGCCAGTAATGCAGTCCATTAACGGGACCACCCTGACCTATATACCATAATTACCTGACGATTAATTTCCCTCGCTCGGGTGTCTTCCCCTAGAAACTTGATCACCTGAAATTTCTCATTTGCCGAGATAGAGTGCCGTTTTCGACGTAATTATGAGACAATTTTAAAGGGACCCTAAAGAGGCAAGTCGATGAGAAGGATGGTATTAATTGTGATATTGAATTAAGACTCGGAGAGACTTTGGGTCTTATTTAGAGTTCCGTTCCTAAAAAAAACAACCCTTATAGGATCACTTCGTTGTTCGTTTGTCAAGACTTTTTGAAGATCGTTTCGAGGTATTGATACAATAAACAAGTATAAGTGTAGAAAACTTAAAATCCCCGATAATAAATTCCAGTTTAAAAAACTAAAAAACATGCTACAAATTATTGTGGTCAAAGTTCATTACAACACTTTTCTAACAAATCCAAACACAGCTATGATACGATGTTCCATCATGAAGTTCTAGTTCATATCTTCCGGCTCCATCATCAGATCAGTTCGACAGTACCATATTATTGTATTGTCATCAGAACTACATACAGCTGCCAATTTTCATGACGCTACGATCCTTGGAAGATGGTTAAATTAGTTACCTTAGATTTAATTACATAGTTATTTACATACAGGTCGACCTAATAAAAGCGTGTTAAAAACCGGCTGAATCGGTTTCGATGGAACATAGATAAGTACCTACACTCTCGATGAAATCCTTTTTCAAACAAAAAAACCGGACAACTGCGTGTCAAACTCGCCCACCGAGGGTTCCGAACTCGATACCTTCACGCGTTCCAGAGATAAAAGTCTTGACACCCAACGGACGGACAGACGGACAACAAAGTGATCCTCTAAGGGTTCCGTTTTTTCCTATTGAGGTACGGAACCCTAAAAAAAAAAACTAGATCAAAATCGGTCTATCCGCTTGAAAGCTACAATGGCACAGACAGACATACAGATACACAGAGACACTTTAAACTTAAAACACCCCTCCTTTTTTGGTCGGGACTTAAAAAATAAAATCCAAGAAAATATATAGACCATCTTTATCATATCATATTTATTACCTCCAACAGCCTAAACGGCTACACCGATTTTGATGTGCGAGGTGTCGTTAGATTCGTCTTCACTTCCCGAGTGTCATAGGTTACATATTTCAGAATAATAGTATTACTATTGCAAAAAGAAAAATTGAAACATTTGAAAAATTAATACTTAACTACTTTTTCGTAACGTCCAACATTTTTTTATGTAAAATAAATGATAACCAAGAATTATCCTCAAACGTGCTCATTAAAATAATTTTTATAGCCCCTTTGCGCATACTTTCTCGCGAAAACGTACAAACAACAAAATATCAAGCGTAAGTTACAGACTAGACTATGAAAATGATTCTTATGCAGTCGGTTATTGTTTTTCCTTTTAATATAGATATTTGTCACTTTAATAAAAGATAAATAGCGCGTAGTTTACAACATAAATGTGCCAACAATAATTAAGGTATCTACTATTGGCTCTGAAATACAGTGAATACTAGTTCAGAGTCAATGGGTTTACAAGTAATACGTACAAATTCTATTGTGACAAATAAACTTATTTGTATTTGTACTATCTACCAAGTGATAAAAACTGACCCATTACTAATTTGCATGCTTATCTCATCGTCCACCGTTATGTCCACAAATTAATTTAGAATAGCGTCATAAAAACTCAATTGCCTTGTTTATCACAATGAACTATTTAATTAGTAAAAATTGTATTCTAAATTATTATCAATTGTACAACTATTAGTTTCAATCGAAACAATTAGTGAATGATTCCCATTTGAAATTACCCATGATAACGATTTGTGTCACTCGTTCTCGGATGACGTCGTGTTGTCTTGAACTGGATGGTGTCAAATGTTCATGATATAACTACTTCCCGATAAACATAACTCATGTCAATGATGATTGCCAGAAAGGTCCATGTTCAAGGTTTAAATTGCTATCAAAGGTTTGTTCACGATATTTTTCGGTCAAGGAGCTTTCAGAGTCATCGTCGGGTGTGATCTGACCTCTCTCGAAGATCTTCATTGAATAATATCGTCAGTTTTTCCGTACAACACATAATCAGTAAAAAAAATCGTAATATTATGATCGTTATCATAATTTTTAGCCTGTCATCATCATCATGTCAGTCACAATAAGTCCACTGCTAAACAAGGACCTCCTCCATGGGTTTCCAAAAAGACGTGATGCAAGCAGTTTCCATCCAATATCTTCCTGTCACTTGTATAAGGTCGCCTGGCCATATTGTGGCTGGTCTTCCTACGCTGCGCTTGCCGGTGTGTGGTCTCCACTCGAGAACTTTTCGGTCCTGTCGGTCATCGGCTCTACGTGCACTGTCACTTCAACTTATTAATCTGATGTGATATGTAGGTAATTACCTAATACCTAATTACAGCACCATATATACGTAAATGTATAATTTTTCAATTGAAAAATTATCGTAAATTATCGTAATAAAAAAATTCATCGTACATAACTGAATATTGAATGCCCGAAGTGGGTAAACTGTAAATAAATATTGCAATACCATTTAGCAGCACTGTCAGTTGTTCAATAAACGACTCTGATTCTGTGGGCGACACCCCCCATGTACACACACACATACACACGACACGGACACAACTAAAGGCCGCGCGTAATTGGGACTTTCAACTGCTACCATATGAACGCATATAAAATCCACTTGAAAGTGGAGAACCAATACAATACACGTCAAATAAATATCAAGAACAATAAGCCGTAAAAAAGTTAAGGCGAAAGTATCGCGACAAGACAATAACGTCTCGGATCATTCTCCGATATCAGTCGATGATAGTAATCTTATATCACGTGTGTTTATGATACATTAACGAGTAACAATAAGGATATCTCTTTTAATTAATTATTTAATATAATCTTAAAATTATAGTGTTTATTTTTATACGGCATTTGGTCCTAGAACAGCCAGAGATGTGGTATTTATGTCAAATAAATAGGTGCGACGTATTCTTTAACTATAAAAACAAACGTGCATAAAAATGTATTCCGGTGGAATCGAGCTATGCTGTGCTTTTAGCTACTATACTCTATTTTTCGACGAGATTTAATAAGGAAGATATCCGTTACGTAAACGATCGCAAGCCACAAGCAGAGCGGATATGCAAGAAGACGTGGAAGTGACGTGAGCAGGACATATTGTACGTAGAACTGATGGCCGATGGGACCAATAAGTTCTCGAGTGGAGATCACGCATCGACAAATGCAGCACAGGAAGACCAGCCACAAGGTGGATCTAGACGACCTCATACAAGTGGCAGGAAGATGCTAGTTGCAAGCAAATTCTTTAAAAAATCCATGAGGGTTGCTTATATCTATCTAGCAATGAACTGCCTCTGTCTAAGATTCAGATTCATTTATTGACATAAAAACAGTACACATTTACATTTTTATTTATTTGAAATGGTGATGATAATTCTGGCGAATTGAACTTTCTCTTATCATGTCACTATCAAGTAAGTAATGTTATATGTTAGGGATAAATTACAATTAAAAGAGTATTGAAATCTTTTGTTGGAGTGGCACTTCTTTAACTCTGCTAGGAAAAGGTTCCCCCAATTTGCATATTGGGCTATATCCAATATTAGCACCTTCCATGTTATTAAATTAACAAAATTTTCTCCCCCAGTCCGTGTGCATTCAGATCACGTAACACGCCTATTTGATATTCTAAAATGGAAGTTTTCGAAAAAAAAAAAACTTAATATTTTGTTTTGTTTGTTACAGGTAAAAAGTAAAAAACTACTGAGTACTTCAAAAACGTGGATAGAGAGGTATTGTCAGTTTTACGAACGTCAATAGAGGCTTAGAACGGTCTATGAGTAAAGAAAGAGCTTTCGATTTTTATTAGAAGGACAAATAATTACGTTAAGAACTTGCTTTTAGAGCTAAACAAATATACTAAAGGTGAAGTAGTTGTTATCAATTTCAGTCATCGTTTCAACGAAAAAATCAAGTTGAACAAAAAGAAAACAATTATCTTAGTTCAAGTCAGATATTGAAAGATTCCCACGGTGCGGGGTTTTTGTACCATTATGATAGCTCCATCTCGCTCTCGACAGTTTCTTGTGGACCTTTCTTTATGCTTACTTGTGATAGGTAGATTCTCGTGAAGAATATTTGAATTATCTTGATTTATTTATTGCTTTGTCAAATTTTGATATGTTACATCATTTTAATGATTAAATGTTGAAAAATACAATTCATTTGACCAATTTTTCCATTGTTCAGTATAAGCAAGACTGAACCAATTAGCAATAATTGCTTTTTAGTAATTATTCTCCAATCTCCATTATGCCGTCAACTGTTTCAAACTTATGAAAAATTCAGGCATTACAGTAAATTACTTTTCTTTTAATTTGATTGTAGCTTTTGTTTTGTCTTCTACTTTTTAACATGCTTGAATTCATTCATAGTTTTTCCAGCAATGTTATTTAATTATATATACAAAAGCTCGAAGAGTCAAGACGTCCTGAGCATGCCTCGTGAAGAGGTGAAACACGTGTCGACAAGAGTACCAGCTTGGAGACCTCGAATTGAATTTCCGCAAAGTAGGCGTTACTTTGCGGAAATTCATATATATAGAATTTCCGCAAAGTAACGCCTGATTCTATATATATATTTTTGAAGTGAAAACTTCTTTAGCGGCGTTTTGCATTTCTGGGATGGGAAAAAAAATTCAAACTCGCGTCAGATCGTCAGATTAAATTCGTAATACGAAAATTCGTAAGACGGACGGATTATTTTAGTCCGTAACCTATTCTAACTTTCTGCATTTAAAGTTCATTATTGTATAAACAAGTTTGTCCTTCAAGCATGACGTCATTTCGTTGCGCTGTATGCTTATTTTCGACACATGCACGTAAGACTCGTTAGCTCAGTGGGTTAGACCAACGATATACATTTCAATTAGTCTATCGGAGGGCGGGGGTTCAAATCCTTCACGAGTCGGTCTTTTTGCTATTTTATTTTTTAGTTTTCACTTCTGCCGGCACTCCCGGAGTGCAACCCGTTGTTTTTATTTTTAATTATTTACATTTTCGTAAATCATAACGAAAATCACGCCCATTCTTCCATACAGGGTAGATAAAGCACTAAAGACAAACATTGAGGTCGTTTGACGTCATAGTTTTTTTTACGCAAAATTGATCTACGATTGACCAACAACTCGCTTACTTTTAGCGACGTTGTGGCCGATGATGGAGCTCGTCGATCTAGAAGATATCTATTCATTCTAGCCTTGAAAATTCCAAGATTGTAGGTCTCAGGAAACAGAGATAGCGGCAAAGAATTCCATTCCTGTGCAGTACGCATCAAAAACGTGGACCGATATAGCTGAGTACTGTTTTTTTTAACGAGGAATGGTGGTTATGCGCCGACTTTCTGCTAGTCATGTAATCAAATGCGGAGATTGGAATTAGATCGTGAAGCTCATTCCCCGAAATGAATCATGTAGAATATATATTTGACGCTTGTAAAATTACAAAATGTATAAAATGTTGACTTGTAATCCCTTAACCGACTTTTACAGTACCTGGAAAGAGAAGAGAAGCTGGCACGTTCTGTTCTCTTTTTCCCCTGGTCTGTACCATGGAAATAAATATTTTCTTAAATTATATATAACCTCAATGATGTTAGCTTAGTAGCTGAACTTAGCCTTATTCTACTAAATTACAAACTTTCTCCCATACAACATGTCAGCCACACATACCGCAACTACATATATTGTATTATCAACCGCATTGCAATAAATTCTAGACTCGGCGTTACTATCCACGCGCAGACTGAAAAGGCATTACTGAATACCTATGATAATTTTGGAACGATTATCAACCTTATTGTTTAGAAAATAAAGTTGTTATTATGTAAAAATTAACTTATTAGATGCGTCCATTATTTTGAGTATACTGGTTACTGGTATTTATTACCCATATTAGCCGTGACTTTGCTAGTATAGAGTTTGACTATTACAAGGGCGCAATTCAGTTAATCAAGACCGTTCCGTAACTGATCAATACGAGAACCGTTTCCCGTCGGTCGCTATTTTATTTTTTTATTCAGTCACTTTTTTGTCATATATTTGACACATTTGATGAAACGTGACACATCCTTCGCTCGTTACTAAATCAAAAAATGATTGACAAGAAATGCTTCGCACAAGGTTCTTTCTTCGCTTTTTAGGGTTCCGTACCTCAATAGGAAAAAACGGAACCCTTATAGGATCACTTTGTTGTCCGTCTGTCTGTCCGTCTGTCAGGGTGTCAAGACCTTTATCTCGGGAATGCGTGAAGGTATCGAGTTGAAATTAAAACCATATACGTAGATCCATAGTATCTTGCTGCTGAGAGAAGAATTAAACTCCTCAGTTTTCATAAAAAAATGTTACAGCCGAATATGTCGTAAAAAATGCACATTTTGACACTCACAGACGAATCAAAACCTATGGGGTACTTCCCGTTGACCTAGAACTACGAAATTTGGCAAGAAGCATTGTGTTATAGTACACATATAGGAAGAAATCCGAAAATTGGACATTTTTAATTTAATCACAAAATATAGGGTCTTTAAGCAAGGAAAGAGGGTCCAAATTTTAAAGTACTTTAACCGTATCATGTGGGGTATCATATGAAAGAGCTTAATTAGCACAAGCTAAAACAGGTTTTTAAATGCTTATATGATGTATATTTTTCGATTTATGAAGTAAAATATAAAATAAAATAAAAAAACCCTCGGTGGGCGAGTCTGACTCGCCTTGTCCGGTTTTTTATTTGGAAGTCGGTTAAAACGAGTAAATACTATTAAAAAAGGATAAATGAAAGTATGTAATAAAAAAATAATTAACCGACTTCAAAACAATTTAATTAATTGAAAAGGGAGAAATAACACGAAAAAAATCAAAACTAAAAGAAAAAAGTTGGTTTACATACCTACTTAGGTAGACCCCTAGTCTACCTAAGTAGGTATGTAAACCAACTATTTTTGAGGTCGGTGTCTGTAAAGGGCTTAGTTTAGATGACAGTTTAGGGCCTGACACGGAGCTCAAAAAATAGTTGGTTTACGCACCTACTTAGGTAGACGCCCAGTTTTGATTTTGTTAGTGTTAATATTTCTCCGCTTTCTACTAATTAGATTGTTTTGAAGTCGGTTTAATTTTTTTTACTTAAATTACTTTTATTTGTTTCCTGCAATCACACAATCAATTTTGCTAACGCATACATCTGCTCCGACGTAGGAACAGGCGATCGGCCCCTTTACATCCAGGAGACAATTTATCACCCCGCGTTCGTATCGGATTCATTTCCTTACGGCCCGCTTTCCCTTCGCCGATCGAATTGCCAATCACGGAAAGTGGGTCCCGAGACTCCTCGTGGTGGGTTGTGTACACATGTCAACTTTATTTTGTGAGCGTTAAAGTTTCAATTTGATACTGAAAAAAGTTTGCGATATTTGGGGTGTTAGGTGTGATACGAGTACGACACATTTGATGCAAATGTTTTATGCAGTACGATGAATGTTCTTTGTTAGATTTTTCTTTTGTCGTTGGTTCATCGTCAGCTACTAGAAGTCTACTGCTGGAGATGGGCTTTTATTGAGGAAGCCCATTGAATGTCGCCAGATTCTATCCCAAAAAGAGCGTTTGCACGCTGCCTGCAACCAAACTCTCTTCTCTTCTTGTCATTCTTGCGCCGATGCGTGCTGTCCTCTAGAGAAAAGTTATCAGAATTCGTTCATTCAGTTTTACATGTTTTTTTTAACATTATAACTACCCATGCATGCGTATATAAGTGCGTGTGTTTAAATGATGATGGCATATTTTAAGTATGCCACTGACAAACTTTTCTCGGTCTGTCGAAGTAAAATTCTAACGATGCTGCAAGTAGGTACGCATATAATTATACAGCATTATTTGTTCTGTATTGCTAGTAAACTCTAAACGTGAAACGTAATTTGCTAGTCTAATGCACTATTAGTCGCTAAGGAAAAAGGAATCGACGTACATTTTCGCGAAAATTAATGTTGTACATTAGGCTTCACATGGCTTAAATGCGTATGTGGGTATTTCTTTGAGCTCGAGTTTCCTTTTAATTCACCTGGAGGTTTCCTTCCATCGTACTAAAAATTATATGATTTAAGAAACCTACCATAGAAATGCCCTTGTTATAATTTTTTTCTCGTAATTGGTTTCTTTTTGCGTAGCGGCATTCTGAGCGTTTACTTGAAAGCTATTTCTTGTTCCGAACAAGATATGCTTACCATCATCGACCAAACTGTCACTGGACATCAAGTAAGCTGTGGTCGAAACCCACTCTACCGTAAAAAGTGAATAATTAAAAGACGCACAGTAATCGTACAGTAATTAGGAGCGGTCCAACCCAGTTGGTTATTTAGTAAACCATTGTTGTTGTAATTAATGAAAGCGTTCTTTTCTAAGAGTTTCACGGGTCATTTGCCATATGGGACGTTGGATATTCAGTTCGTATGAAACCAAATATCCGTAACCGCGTGTGGTGTCGCTGACCGCTGCCGGAAACCTATATCCTACGCGTTTATGAAACTGTCTCTCTTTAGTGTAAGTCATTATCAAATAGTCAAGAATATCATTTTCAACCGACTTCAAAAAAGGAGGAGGTTCTCAATTCGACTGTATTTTTTTAATGTTTGTTACCTCAGAACTTTCGACTGGGAGAACCGAGCTGGTGCTTTCCGTGTGATCCCATTTCAATTTGGTCCAGTTCTGACAATGGCATCCATGAGAAGTCGGTTGCTTCAGTTTTTAGGGTTCCGTACCTCAAAAGGAAAAAAGGAACTCTTATAGGATCACTTTGTTGTCCGTCTGTCCGGGTGTCAAGACCTTTATCTCGGGAATGCGTGAAGGTATCGAGTTGAAATTAAAACCACATACGCAGATCCAATAGTATCTTGCTGCAGAAACAAAAATAAAGTTTCTCAGTTTTCGTAAACAAAAAGTTACAGTCGAATATATCGTAAAAAATGCACATTTCGACACTCACAAGGGAATCAAAAACCTATAGGGTACTTCCCGTTGACCTAGAACTATGAAATTTGACAAGAAGCATTATGTTAGAGTACACATATAGGAAACAATCTGAAAACTAGACATTTTTAATTAGATCACAGAAAATAGGGTCTTTATACAAGGAATGCAGGTCTAAATTTTAAAGTGAATTAGGCGTATCATGTGGGGAATCATATGAAAGAGCTTAATTAGCATAAGTTAAAACAGGTTTTTAAATATTTTTAAGATGTATATTTTTCAGTTTATGAAGGAAAATATAAAAAAAAAAATGATTTCACCCTTTTATCTACTAGTTTGTACGGAACCCTTGGTGGGCGAGTCTAACTCGCACTTGTCCGGTTTTTTAAACTATAATTATGTCAAAAGGATTATTTATAGGTGAGGCTTATGACGTCACGGTGGTCCCCATAACAAACCTCTAAATAATATTTACAAATAGAAAAACTACACCAATCACAGAAATATTGATATTGTTTTTATTAAAATAATTCAAACTTTCAAATAAAAGCATAAAATAAATATCTAAAAAAAATGTTTTAGATACCCCACATTTCAGATTGAGTAGGCATATAAGACTGGACTTCTTGTGGCTGAGATGATGATGAGGTATAAAAGACTCGCAAAAGCCCTCTGAACAAACATTGGCGACTTATATGAGTGGTGTTCAAGAGAGACCTGTGCTCAGTCGTGGGCAATAACAGGATAATAAATCAGGCTAAGTACAAGTATCACTCGCACACCGACGCTTCCGTACTTCTGTCCATGACACAATACGCATGAATATGAACACTGACTCTTGAACTAATTACTCAACAAAATAAATAGATAAACTCTTTAAAATATGCTTTTTAAATGTCTTCAAAATGTGTTTTATATCTAAGAATATTTGAAACTTAACATATTTTCTACATTAGGAATAGCCTGAATTGCTAGGCGTTCCATATACAATATCAAGTTCAAATAAGCAAGAGTTACAGACCAGACCTATTTTCTTTATCCAAAGAGATTTTACTACTGTTTGCTCTATTTTAAGTTATGACACCAACGCAACGTCAATAAAACGTGCACTTGTAATTTTTCTTTTCTTTTTTTTTAGAATCAATAAAGGTAGTTTAATCAAAAATTATTTACGCTTAATCGTCTTACTCTTGACCAGTTTTTTGTATTTGTTTATATTTAAAGTAAACCATACAATTTTGTAAATTACAGACCGACAGACACCGTAGCCTTACGAATAGGCTCCCGCACTCTTAGTACCGGAGCCTAAAATAATGATAATGATACATTCCAACCAGCATTGTGCATTCCACCAGCAGTTCCATAACAAGCCATCGCTATTCGTCCATTGTTTACCAGAACCCAGACGCCGCTATAAAACTCCCAAATAAAACACGTATCACAATGTTTCCAAACTTCGCGTCGTGTGCGGCTGATTGTGAATCTACGACGGTGTGTATTTTGGGAATCTCGGACGGAGCCGGTGTGTTTCTAAAATGTTTAAAACTGGGATTTGTTTCAAGGTGGGTTGATTTGTGAAATAATTAGTACATTTACAGAAAACTCACTGTGCAGACATTAAATGATATAGCGACTCTTGCTTCGACGCGATAAAGATCAAGTCAACCTGCACAAGCGTTAATTGCTTACATTAACCTGCAAACGGGCGTTTCTCTGTAAACTGGGCAACTCGTTCTAAGAAAACTGTCTAGGCAACTTTTTTGCTCATAATATAATAAATTTTATTTAGGAAACAAGTATCCGTCTGTTTATTAATATACGGCAGATGAACCAAAAATATTCCCATTATTTTAGAAAATATTAAGCTTTTTCTGAAAAATTTATACAGGGGACTGTTGCCAAAGCCAGGGGACTGTGAACTTGAATAAAAAATACAATTTTTGTACCAAAATTAAATGTTTTTTTAATACCATTAACTTTGGAGCTTAAAAATTAAGTAACTGAACAATAAAAAAAAAAAAAAACAACTATCTTTATATAATATTGTACTTAGCACTGTAATCTTAATATTTACTTATAATTAATTAAAATCACATATATTGATAGGACTTTCAGTACTTTGGAACAAACACTACAGAATCAGTTTCGAAAAATAATTAGTTATTTCTAAAATATAGCAAAAATAGGTAAAAAGAACCGGACAAGTGCGAGTCAGACTCACCCACTGAGTGTTCCGTACAAACTAGTAGATAAAAGAGGAAAATCATATTTTTTTATATTTTCCGTCATAAACCGAAAAATATATATCGTAAAAATATTTAAAAACCTGTTTTAGCTTATGCTAATGAAGCTCTTCCATATGATACCCCACATGATATGGTTAATTCACTTTAAAATTTGGCCCCTCATTCCTTGCATAAAGACAGTATTTTTTGTGATTAAATAAAAAAAAACCATTTCTCGTGTTTTTACTATATGTGTACTCTAACACAATGCTTTTTGCCAAATTTCATAGTTCTAGGTCAACGGGAAGTACCCTATAGGTTTTGATTCCCTTGTGAGTGCTGAAATGTGCGTTTCTTACGACATATTCGACTGTAACTTTTTTTACGAAAACTGAGCAATTTTATTTTTCTTTCTGCAGCAAGATACTATGGATCTGCGTATATTGTTTTAATTTCAACACGATACCTTCACGCGTTCCCGAGATAAAGGTCTTGACACCCGGACGGACGGTCAGACAGACAAGACAGACGGATAACAAAGTGATCCTATAAGGGTTCCGTTTTTTCCTTTTGAGGTACGGAACCCTAAAAATTAGTATTTTAAGTCTTATTTTTTCTTGAAAACATCTACAGGTGAACCAAACTTGTAAAACATTATATTGCCTTTTAAAAATATATTTGGATTAGACAGCTTCTGTACCACTTGGTCCATTGTAACATCTGCCACATCATCATGATCGTATCTAAATAATTGGCCTTTATTATCACAGAGCTTTAAGAATGTAACCCGGATTTCGCCATCTTCTTCATCAATCTTGTCAATTACGCTCACACATCTATAATTCATATTTGTTTTGCCAAGCAATTTCACAACAATCTCCAGTTTTGAATGCTTGTACTATATTATATCATTATCAGGTTCTGAATCCAATATACCCCAGTCCCTCAAGTCGAAAGTTTACAACCAGTGTGTGTTACCAGTGATGACATACGGCACTGAAACGTGGTCCCTAACTATGGTCCTTATAAGGAAGCTCAAGGTCGCGCAACGAGCTAGCAAAACATTAGAAAGAGCTGTTGTTTACGTATATGTATTTCATTATTTGAAATAAAGGATACCGACTAGCTATGTTATACCTACGATTTTTAACTACGAATTGTGAAAACGTGTCATGCCACGCGTAATGTAGGTTTCATATTAATTTTATTATATATTCTACTAGCATGATTTTTTTTCATGTCTCCAAAGTCAATCGTTTACCCGATAGAGGGGCGACACTGGACTAAAAAAAGCATTATTAATATGCATATGTATACCAAATTACAGCTTTCTAGTACCTACTTATAGTTTTTGAGCAAATCTGCGGAAAGGGTTCCTTGTTTACTGCTGAACCCTAAAAAAACGGAGAAAATATCCTCAGCACATTCTCGTGATGCACACTATCTGTCGCTATCTGATAATTGGCTCAGTTTAGTTTTTTAAGAAAAGGTCATAAAATACTGGGTGAGATTATTGAAACTAATTGACGACTAGCCACGCTCCGTGATTTCACTCGCGATCGACTAATTATTTTTATAGGAAATATCATTGTGTCTAGGACTAGCAATTTAGGCTGTACGTACATGCCTCTCAGGCAAAACAATAGCCTTTTTAATCCGTACAGCTAAGGAATGGAACAAACTGCCGGCTTCTCTGTTCCCTGAGAGATACAATTTGGGACTTTTTAAGGTCAGAGTGAATAGGTATCTTCTGGGTCTGCGTGCTTCATCTTCGACCACATCGTCACTTTCCAACAGGCGAGTTGGTGGTCAAACGTGGACCTATTCGCAATAAAAAAAAAAAAAAATGGGGTCTAGTTAGTCTACTACCACCCTACTTGCGTGACGTCACTTGCCGGACCCAGCCGCCGGTTGGTACAAGCGGCACCATGCTGAGCTGGAGCCGGCTTGTGGCAAAAGTAAATTATATATATTATTATGTACTAATAGTAATAAGAAGTTATTGTCACAATAAAATATATTGTCTATTGTCTACTTCTTCTACTACCGCAATTTTCCAGTTTTCACCACAATATCCGGGAAGAAAATAACCGTCCATCTGCGTCCGTCTAGAAATTTTTTTACCATCCGAAAGAAAGTACAGATTACTCACTCCGCAATCAAACGGCACTTCCATATTATGTAAATACCGCTAATTCGTATTTTACCATCATCGCCATCAATTAGATTTTATTACACCGACAGTTTAGATACATAAATCTGCAATCGTATATCGTTTAAGCAAACAAATTGAACATCAAAGGATCGTTAGGCGGGATCTATAGTCGGCGATTGGCCCAGTTTGGAAGTTTTGTCAACCGACTTAAAAAAAACGAGGAGGTTATCAATTCGGTTATTTTTTTTTTATGTTCGCCAGTCGTCACTCCCGAAGAACGTCTCGTCTGGTATAGACCGCCAAAATAGACGTGAGTAACCATAATTTCGATTAAAATGTGTAACAACCACGTTGATTAAAAAAAAATAATCGGCCATGTGCGAGTCGGACTCGCACACGAAGGGTTCCGCACCATTATCTATAAAAACGGCAAAAAAATCACGTTTGTTGTATGGGAGCCACCTTAAATATTAATTTTATTCTGTTCTTAGTGTTTGTTGTTATAGCGGCAACAGAAATACATCATCTGTGAAAATTTCAACTGTCTAACTATCACGGTTCATGAGATACAGCCTGTAGTCTAGTAAAAATAAATCCGTTTCTATGGAACAGATCACAGTATTTGCAACTGAGGGGATTATTTGAAATTATGATAGGAAAATAACTAAAAATCATAGATCAACAATAATCCCTGATTTATAGACTAGCTGCGTTTCGCGGTTTCACTCGCGTAGTTATGAAAAACGGTGATGATGATGATAAGTAGCTTATGTCCGTCTCCAGATCCAAAGCTATCTCTATACAAATTTTCATAACGATCGGTTCAGCCGTTTGAGCGTGTAAAGGTAACAAAATTAGCTTATATAATATCATTATGAAATTGTATCAAATGTATTTCAAAACACCAGTACATTCATTTAAATAACAATATACTTAGTTGTCTTTTATGTTGTAACAAATCTTATTTTTACTAGACTACTGGTGACAGACGGACAGACAGACAGACAGCGGAGTCTTAGTAATAGGGTCCCGTTTTACCCTTTGGGTACGGAACCCTAAAAATCACTTACAATTTTTCCCGTATTGAAAAAACAAAGGAGTTCGATTCAATAGACAAAAAGCCGCCGTCAATAACAACAACGCTCGAAAACGCTTCTTCATTCTCGACATCATTTCTTGAGACTACGTTCGCAATGAGAATTTTTGAATGGAAATGTGGCTTCGGTTCGGTCTTATTAGCGTGTTCGATTACCATCATATTCGAAATATTATTCGCGCATCATTTCAACTATTAACTATCTTTATTTATAATCAGTCTTATAAACGCATGTTAAAAGCTTATTCACTGAATAAGCACTTGTCACCTTCTGTCAGACGAGAACTGTCACGCGCGAAAACGGAACAAAACAATGTTTAACTAAAATGCGCTTATTCAGCGTTTATAAGTAAGACGGAATAAGCGTAACTAGTAGGCTAAATAAGGTTAAAAAGGGCTCAAAATTGTAATTCATAAAACACACAAATAAAATCTGAATCTGAAAATTTGAATAATTATAGTTGAATAAAACAAACATCAAAATGAGCAATTTAATTATTTGGATGAAATGTTTCCCGTATTTTGTTCTAAAAACTAAAGTACTGAACCGACTTTAATGAAATTTATATGGGACCACCTCTGAAGTATGGCTTACCAAACGAAAGTAAATAAAATAATCATCAACATCAATTCACAAATGGCGGAGTAATCGGCGAACAAACATAAAAAACAGTCGATTTGAGAAACTCTTTCTTTTTGGAAGTCGGTTAAAAATAATGCATGGAAAATAAATAAAAAGACGAAACTAACCTTGATATTTGTACGGAGCGAACATGGACCGAACCTTCAAAATTGTTCGCTTTGACGTCACACTGTAACGACAAAGTACCATTGTTCGGTGTACTACTCTTCACACTGTAAACTCGCCTTAATTTGATTTGATTAATTTTGAAGGTTCCTTCCATTTTGCTCGGATTCGATTCGATCATGTAAAAGTACTTTATACTTTTATGTGTCCTTCGTCGATATATTGTCTGAAACATTTTTTTTGGGCAGAATAGAGAGAAATCTAAAAATACCGTGTGAGATATAGACGTCTCCTTTGACAAGGTTGGATGTAGCGCGAGATGAGGTTACAGTAACGGAAGATGATGTTGTAGCGACGGCGGCATCTCATTAGATGACAGGAAGCTCGCAGGTCGCGGCAAAAACTACCGTCCGCCGTGTCAATGATCCCGCGTCAGAGCGGCGGCGGCTAGTGATGAGCTCTATATACCTTTAATTGTATCGATATTATGTTCATCGGGCAGCTCATTAGGCAATAGTACAGAATATTAAATAGTCTGAATAAGTTGCACGAATGTGCAACTCGCGATAATCGAAATTACCTCTATACGTTAATATCCCTACATATTCAATTATCTAGCAATAGAGACCATAACTAGTAAATACGAGTAGAATTGGAGGAGTAGATGTCGGAATAGTGAAGAAAATTTAGTATAGATATATTTTTGTTATCGATATGTTTCGATCGTTGTCTCCTGTTTTTTTAAAACTATAACTAAAATACTTGTAATTAATATAGAGTCTTAAAGTACTTGTACTCAATTTGGTGGCTCTAAAACTACGCGTAGCCGATAGCTAATAACTCTAAAATTATAATTGAATTACATGTAGTACAAAAGATTACTTAAAACTAACTTATGCTACGGGGGTGGTCCGCTCTTTGGTAGTCTTACTCAGCATTGTTGATAACGTGGAAAATGATATGTTTTTGCAGAGCACTGCTAAGTAAGACGTTCTTAATCTAATATATAGGGGTAAGGGGGATGCATAACTAGATATAGCGGTAGCTGCAATAAATACAGTTCAGGATATTTATTTTAGTTATTGTTACTTGTTGTAGCTGTGTAGCTTAGTCTCTATCACTAGTATACCGCACGGTGTTTGATAAAAAACTAAGCTGACAGCTAGCAACGAGTACAATTCGGGATATAAAGAAAGAAAGATTTTTTTAAAGTTTACACACCGTACACTACAACAAAAAGAGAGAACACAAATACAAATAACAAAAGTAAGACTATTAAGCCTAAACAATATCCAGTTGTCGCTGTAGTATCTGGTGTATCAAAAAAGGTAAGTGCTCGGCGATAATGCTGCTGATGATATGTCCTTATTTTAGTTATCGATATTTGCAGGTTAGTGTCTCATCACTGGCACTCCGCGAGGCATGACGGTCCGACTCACGAACGCACCGGCCTGTATACGTCAGGTCTCTAATACAGCACTAGAGAAAAAACCTAGTAAATAAAGCTGAAATGTAAAAGTCGTGATATATCCTTATTTTCAACCAATTTCCAAAAAGGAGGAGGTTTTCGATTTGGTTGTATCTTTCAATGTTTGCTACCTCAAACTACGTAATTTGTAAACCCGGTCCTGTATTGTATTGATTTGCAAATATTTTTGAAGTGAAAACTTCTTTAGCGGCGTTGTGCATTTTTGGGATGGGTAAAAAATGTTAAACTCGCGTCAGATCGTCAGATCGCAAGACGGACAGTCAGAAACCTATTCTAACATTCTGCATTTAAAGTTAATTATTATATGTATAAGTTTGTCCTTCTAGCATGACGTCATTTCGTTGCGCCGAATGCTTATTTTCGACACATGCACGTAAGACTCGTTAGCTTAATCCATCAAAAATTGGTTAAGTAGTTTGGTTTTAAAACAAAATAACTGAAAAAAATATGTCATCCAAGCAAAAGGAATAGCGTAATCTGAAGTCGTTTGTTTCAGTTCTTTAAACTGTAATAATTATTATTAATAGTTGTCGATACTTATATCTTAGCGTCTCATCACTAGCAAGTCGCGGGGCATGACAGTGCAACTCACGACAAACGCACCGGCCTGTGTACGCCAGGGGGGCAATTCAGTTATTCAAAACCGATCCGTAACTGAACCTTGTGCGAAGCGTTTCCTGTCGGCTGCTATCTTTTTTTGATTTAGTAACGAGCGAAGGACGTGTTACGTTTCATCAAAAGTGTCAATTGTATGACATAAAAGTGACTGAAACAAAAAAAACTATGACGGCCGACGGGAAACGCTCCACATATGGTCCGGCTATGGAGCGGTCTTGAATAACAGAATTGGGCCCCAGGTCTCTAATCCATCACTAAAGGAAAAACTAGTAAACAAAGCTGAAAAGCTAGACGTAGCGGTAATGAACAAGTTGACCTCTAGAGACCAATTTGAATCCTGTGTAGAGCCTAATCTAGTATTTTATTCTTCTGTTATATTTTTAACCGACTTCCAAAAAGAACTCCTCCGTCTCAATTCGACTGTATGTTTTTTTTTGGTTGTTAAGTGATTACTTCGCCAATTGTGAATTAATTTTGATGTTTTTTTTTTTTGGTAGGTCATACTTCAGAGGTAGTCTCATATAAATTTTATCAATATCGGTTTAGTACTTTAGTTTTTAAAACAAAACAATTATTAGTTGAGTTTTTTTATTACGATTATAAACCAGAAGATATAAAATACGGTTACTAAAAAAGTATATATAAAAGCGCAAGCCTACTTCTGTCTCAACGATTAAACTAATCGTTAGTTTCGAGTCCATTGAACTTTCCATACCGAAAAATCTATTCAGACAGACATAAAAGCTATACAGAAATAAAGCACGGGTGTGTCTGTATATCCCGAAACAGGGGGGATGGACAAAGGGGGAAACATGGCCACCTTTTGTGATGCATTGGGCTGGATATTCTTTTGTTTTGTAGAGCTATTGGACTGAATGGACGCAGTCTCAGACGGTGTGGCTTGTACTGGCCGGCCTCTCAGTAAAAAAATGTGGGAAAAATAAGTAACATATAAGTTTGCTTCTCCTTCGTCTATCCTTGTCTATCGGTTTCTATTAGTTTTCACTTTTTTCTTTCATATGTTTAGCTCTGGATTGGTAACCTTCTATAATCCGAAATACATTTGTTTGAATCGCGCTTGCCCGAATCCATTTCAAAGAACTGTCTGATTTCAGGTACATATGATTTTTTATACAGATTTACGCGGAGTTCCAACAGGCGAGTTGGTGGACAAATGCGGCCTAATTCGCGATTTAAATAAAACAGCTTATCTATGACCCATCATCCTAACTTAACTACTTATATGGAAATTAATGTGGTTTTCACACATTTTTAAATAAAAACTACGGGTCACTCACGTCTGTTTTGAGCCGAAATATCCGACTATAGTCCTGACACTCACGAGATTTCTAGTGAAGAGGACACTTCAGCTGAACCGACGCAAGACGACCAGCTTCCCGCCCTAACCTTTTTGCAACCGATGACATCACGTGCGGCACGAGCGGCACGTCGCAGTGCAAGGCGCGTCACCGACCGAGAGTGACGTGTGTGCTGCTCCTTTGAAAAAGACCGCCGAATGCGTTTGAAACTATAGTCGGATATTTCGGCTCAAAACAGACGTGAGTGACCCGTAGTTTTTATTTAACTAATATTATAAAACGAATGTCACTCTGTCGTCTGTTTCTGTTTGTTTGTTACCTCTTCACGGCTAAATGACTAAACCAAATTTGGCGCTGAGATTATTAAGGACCTGGAAAAGGACATAAGTGATATTTTTTAATCATCATCACAGTTTTTCATCACTACGCGGGACTCACCCATCCTCTCGAGCGCTTAATTTCGTGCTAGTCGCTACGTACTGACCTTACCTTCTAATATGGAGCTTTGCTACTAACCTAATTTAAACGAATTGACTGCATTAAAACGCGTTGCTCCCACATAATTTAACCATTCGACGAGTCACTGCCGCGGTCGATTTGATCAATGGATGCTACATTTGATGTTAAAGTACTATAATTATTTATTAACGGGATATTTACCGTGGTTCGCGTTAATTTTGTGCTCCCGATATTTCGACACAAAAAAATTAACGCGAACCACGGCAAAATATCCCTTTAATAACAATAGTGCTTTAATGAATGACCGTTATAGTTAAAAAAAGTCATTTATTGTTGTTCAATATTGATCACTATATATAGAAAAGCTAGCTGTGCTACGCATATTACTCGTAGTGATGGAAAATGCTGAATGAACATGATTAAAATGTAACCTACGTCCGTTTCCAGATTTCCAGGAATTTCATTCCAGCCGTTTAATCATGACAAGGTAACAAACACACAAGAGTTACTTCTGCTTTTAAATAAATAATAAAATGTTGTCTGTAAAGTCCGTTTACGGACGATAGCTTAACGTGACAACGTCATAACAAAACATTGATGAAATGCAAACGTTACAATGAGTCATCCTTTTTCGTGCGTGCAGTCGGCGTTCATCGATTTATTAGACGTTGTCACGTCAATAAATGAAACAAATATTGGTGAACATTTCACACAACACCATCTAGCTCAAACTAACTGTACTATGGAAACTAGATGGCTGATAGAATTGATATATACTTTTTTATGTAAATACATACTTAAGATACATAGTAACACCCAGACACTGAACAAACACCCATGCTGGTCATGCTTTTATAATGTTAAGTTAAGATTTCTTCAGTCATATTCTTCAACAACACAGTACAGTACAGGGGCATTTTAAGAAAGGGAGATTTGCAATTAGTAGACTTTTTACGCAAGGGATATTCTGGGACCGAGCCCAAGCAGTGATTCGGTGGTGTATCTTATCTGTAAGCAAATCATAAAGCATAGTACTGAAACGATTTTGATGAAATTTATATGGGACCACCTCTGAAGTATGACCTACCAAAAAATCAATTCATAATTGGCGAAGTAATGGTGTGACAAACATACAAACAAATAATTATTTATTTATTTTTGGAAAACAAACAGCTTTGAACATATATATAGTATAAATTAATATTACAGAATAAGCCTTACAGTTTTCACTAATAGAATTTATGTTTACAGGCCGATAGGCATCTGGTAATTAAGTACTTTTTTAAAATAATAAATAGTAGTAGTACATAATTAAAAGTTACTAAGCCATATCGATCAGTGATAATATGAAATAGAAAAAAAAATATAGGTTAAAAAACTGAGCAAACCGACTTCAAAATACGCAATACAATACATATGTACGCGACTTGCTGTTCACTTTTCTACAGGAACTTGGATGATATTTTTCCAGTCATTTTGTTATAAACACCAAAGTAAGTCGATTTTATTACAAAATCAATGCACAATTGTCTGAGTAATCGGTGAATAAACATACAAAAAAAAAGAAGAAAAAAGCATACAGACCGAATTGATAACCTCCTTCTTTTTGGAAGTCTGTTAAAAAAAGTTTTCGAAGCACACAGGCTTTCGCTACAATATCTTCACCCTCGCAGCTCATTCGCTCTCCGCACTTGACACGCTGCCAGCCGTTTAGGCCTCCGCTCTGACGTCACGGGGACGTAATGGCACTTAGGGTCAGGTTTTACTGCACGCCACTCGACTCCCGAGTATGTGTTATACGACGGCATGTGACGTACGATGAGGTAAGAGGAACCGCTGTCGAGGGCCGGTCGAGGATGGTAACGGTGCCGTGTGCGCCGGCTAATTGGAATCATCACGTTTTGCGGTTACGAGTAGGTTTTGAAGTGCCGGGGATGCAGATTTTATTTTTGCGGCGACGTATATTTGTAATTTGTATCTGTTGTGTTCTGTGATTGTGTTATGTCAGTCATTATTGTGAATTTGTATAGGCGCTAATCTGTTTTTAACCGATTTGAAAAAAGGAGGTTCTCAATTCAGTTGTAATACGTTTTTTATTTGTTACCGCATAACTCCTTCAATTGGATTTCTTTTTGGTTAGAAGGGATATATTATTAGATTGATTCTATAAATTATACCGATTTTGACGAAATTAATGAAATCCATGGGACCAATATAAAAAATACATTGTTTCATTAAAAAAACCAAGACGGTCACAAATGACGGAGTTATAACGTAATAATCATAAAAATACATTGGAATTGAGAACCTCCTCTTTTTTTGAGATTTGTTGAAAATGTTAAAATGTCAGACAAAAAAGGTGTTGGCAAAGTGTCAAGTTTAGGTGAACGGCTCCACCGCGGGTAGTTGGTAACGAGCTGGCAAGTGTGATATTCAACTATTCTCGACTTACTCGTAATTATAATGGTAATACATGCGCATAATTAGATCGTCTCAAACGTTCAGTCCCTACCCATATTGGAATTTAGTCCTAAGTAATTAAAGTGATGGAGGACTGATTTGGCATATCAGGTACCTATGTATAGATGTGACGCCGACTAAGGCGCAATATTGCGTAGCCCTGATTCTTGAAATAAAAATAATAATAGTTTTAAAAAAAACGCTTTGTTTTATCAAATTATTTTACTGTCATCGGTCCTCGATAAGTCTACAAATCTGACCGTTTGATGTAGGACAAAATCAAGTCCTTTCGGTTACAAACAAATAAACAAACATGCATACCGGTGAAGCTAATAAAAGCGTGTTAATAATAATAGTTTATAAAACTGAAAACAGTCGACTTCAAAATACGCAATTTGTTTGCTTGGATGATGTTTTTTTTCAGTTATTTTGTTATAAAAACCAAACTACTGAACCGATTTTCATAAAACTTATTTTGGACCACCTCCGGTTTTCAATTTGGTATGGTGAAGTGCTCAGCCAATAATATTAGTAAACAAAATCAATATTTGATCACTGTTTTAGTATTCAAGTGACAGCGTGCGACATGCGCGAAACGTATGTAGGGGAACAATATGACGGGAATGTAAATTGGTTGTCGCGTGCGAGAATCCTTTGTATGTCCATCTCGAGCGCTGTTTCTACGAAATGATACTGCATATGAAGAATAGTGTCACTGCAAGCTTGGAAAGATTGAAAATTTTGAAGTTCTGCTTTCGTGGTTTATGAACTCGAGTAGGTGGTTATTTGTTATCTTCTTTGATTATGGTATGGAAGTCTCGGTGATACTCACAGTTCTCCGAAGGGGATGCCATAAAACGTTATGTAAAGATACCGAGCAGATATTTAAATTCGTTACTCAAAATCTACATACTTGGCCGGTAAACAAACCTGGAATCTGAAGGGGTCGTCGTATTCGCTAATGTTCATTTTTTTACATTCGCTAGATTTAGAATAGACTAAGCGACGGTGTTTCGGACTAAGTTTCCAGCAGCCTAGTCGGGAGACCGTGTGACTTTCAATCCGCAGGTCCTCGGTTCGAATCCCGCGGCACGCACCTCTGTCTTTTCGAAGTTATGTGCGTATTGTTGATTGCCGCCAACTTCAAACGGTGAAGGAAAACATCGTGAGGAAACCTATATGTCTAAGAGTTCTCAATGATCTTGAAGATGTGTGAAGTCTGCCAACCCGCACTTGGCCAGCATGGTAGACTATGGCCTAACCCTTCTCACAATGAGAAGATGGCCCACGCCCAACAGTGGGACAGTTTGTACAAACAGGGCTGATAAAAAAGCGACGGTGCGGCCGAAGATAGAGCTCGTCAATCTAGAAAATATCTACTCTCAAGAAACAGAGAAGACATCAAATAATTCCATTCCTGAGCAGTACGCATTAAGAACGTACAGTCGATAAAAAAAAAGATTAACTAATGATATTGAAATTTGTATCGTTAGTCTGATACAGACGTTCATCTGTCTAACGAAGGGTTGTCCTTGTCCTTGTCAGTTTGAAATAAAAAAAAACGGACAAGGCGAGTCAGACTCGCCCACCGAGGGTTCCGTACAAACTAAGAGGGGGAAATTATATTTTTTTTATATTTTACTTCATAAATCGAAAAATATACATCATAAAAATATTTAAAAACCTGGTTTAGCTTGTGCTAATTAAGCTGGTTCATATGATACCCCACATGATACGGTTAAAGTACTTTAAAATTTGGACCCTCTTTCCTTGCTTAAAGACCCTATATTTTGTGATTAAATTAAAAATGTCCAGTTTTCGGATTTCTTCCTATATGTGTACTATAACACAATGCTTCTTGCCAAATTTCATAGTTCTAGGTCAACGGGAAGTACCCCATAGGTTTTGATTCCTTTCTGAGTGTCGAAATGTGCGTTATTTTCGACTTATTCGACTGTAACTTTTTTTATTGATTCTTCTCTCTGCAGCAAGATACTATGGATCTACGTATATGGTTTTAATTTCTACTCGATACCTTCACGCATTCCCGAGATAAAGGTCTTGACACCCTGACAGACGGACAGACGGACAACAAAGTGATCCTATAAGGGTTCCGTTTTTTTTCTTTTGAGGTACGGAACCCTAAAAAACATTTTGAATCTCAAAAGTACGTACAATAGTAAGTCTGACAACGATTCATATCATGTGTTTTATTTACTGCTAACAATAACATTGACGATACCATTACATGGAATGCAGTAATGACGTCTCTTCAGCCAGAATTGGAGGCAGATCCATTCCAGCAATTGAGTAGTTAGGTACGTAGTTATTTGAATGGGCTCAACATTGACATCATTCAAACATCTTTAATTACGCCGAGATCAACGTCCAGAAAGCGAACCTCCAGTGGTCACAAGGTGACCCTGATCACAATTGTCTATTGTCTAGACGGTTTTAATTACAATTCAACTTGAACACAGTAGAGTCTCAGTAATTCGGCGTGTATACCTAGTAGTCCGCACTTTTCGTTTGCGGCTGTTCCATGGCTCATGAGATGTTTTGAGAATGGAATATATCGTGAATGAGAATTTTCCAGAATGGAAGGATATTCACCCACGAGAGCCACGAGGTCGTATTGTTGCGCTGTGTCAGTACAATTTTACTGCTGAGCGCACGTTATTGAAATGTGTAGTCAATATATTATATCGGGGCACTCAAAAGATACCATTTTTATTTTATATTATTTATATTTCATCTAGCTAATTTATTCATGTCATTGGTTCCTATAAATTACTAAATGTAGTGCTATCGATCCGAAGCGAGGAGTCGAAATGAGGTCGCTGCTTGCCTCGCTGGCAAGCCGCTGCAGTGGTGGTGGAAAATGCAGTTAAGAGTTTTTTAAGGCTGCCTTAAAATATAATTTAAAGAAATTTTATTAATCCTTATTAGTATCCTAGTCGCATTTCGACGTTGTACCCCTATCGAGAAACAACTTCTTCGGATAACAATCCATATGAATGTTGAAGAGGAAGATGGATGAAGGTTTAGGCTGTGCTTTGTATGTCAATCAGTCACTCAATATATAGCCTTTTATAAGTATAGATAGATTATAAAACGTTTTATTTTGTTTGTTTTCAATTTCTCTATACAATTTCGATAATCCGTCACCAAGCCGGTGACGGTTTCTAATAGTGCCGGATTAGTGAGATTATTGTAGTGCCTTGTTCATTGACAACACAATGGCCTATCTATCATTACGATTAGGATATCTATACAGAATATTTAGTGCGTAGTTATATACATACGTACAGTACTTAAACATCTTCCTTTAAAGGCGCCGCGTGTCGTGCGAAGAAATTTTTATTGATTTTAGATGTTTGTTTAGGTATTCAAGAAAGTTTTACCGCTTCCTCTGTTCTTGACCAGTTAGTGCATGTTGTTACTTTCACCGAATCTACATATTTGGCCATCGAATTGATATTCAGACTGAGATTAATCACACATAAATAATAGCATTAAGGCTAAGGCCGCACTACGGTGAAACCGCAGCGGTTTTTAACCGCGTGGGTTTATGAAACAGGAAAACGAATACAAGCGGCCGCACTTGCAGTTTTTTCCCGCGATTGATTTAGTACCGTCTCGAGCGGTTTCGCGGTTTATAGCGGTTACTCGCTCGCGGGAAAAAACCGTAGTGCGGCCTAGGCCTAAGAGCATTTTTTTTAAGTTGTTGCGACAATTTTATACAGCCTATAAAGTCTGTTTAATTGAAAGTGTCACTGTCAACTTGTCAAATATGTGAAATTTTAATCATGGTTATTATTTCGATTTAAAAAAAGATCAACAAATGTGTTAACCGGTCAAGAAAGTAGCAACCCTAGGTGTCGAATGTCTTTATTCCTCTTCAAATCTCGAGTTACAGTTTAGCTTAGACAATGATAGATACTATTGTCAGTCAGTCAAGTCAAAGCCTTTTTAACCCCCGACCAAAAAAGCGGGATGTTATAAGTTTGACTTGTGCAGCTGTATATCTGTGGCATCGTAGCTCTCAAATAGATGGACCGATTTTGATCGTGTTTTTTTTGTTGTTGTTTCAAAGAAGCTAACTTTTGAATGGTTTTTTCTCAGAAATATTAAAACTTAGAGAAAAAAAAGTATAAGGACAATATTATTTTAGTAGATAATTACCTGATCTACTATTTTAGTCTGAGCTATTTTTATCGTAAAACTAACCATTTGGCCAAAAATACAAATAAAAACATTTTTGCGACCTTTGACCTTGAACAAAAAAAATCACACACGGGATCAATGGGAACTTTTCAGGATTTCATTTAGCGTGCCTGTAAATTTTCAGCTTGTTGTGAATTAATGCAAGGGTCAATGTCTATTTTGACCGGGCTAAAGAGGATTTCATTGAAAGGGTTCATGAGAGTTTTGTGAGGGTTAGCTATGTTTCATAAAAAAAATGGGTTTTCTAAACTTATACAAATTCAAAATTCAAGATTAAAAACTTTGAATAAAGTTCATTTGATATCCCAAAACAAACTGTCGTTGCATAATTTTAAAGTTTAAAAAAACTGAAACAACCGACTTCAAAGTACGTTATTTCGTTTACTTGTAATACATATATGTAAGGATAATAATTAAACAAGGCGCTCAAGCGTTGAAGTAACTCTATTTTCTCCTTATACACATTGGATGAGGAGTAAGTAGGTTTTACTTTTCAAGCTCAATAAATCTCTCACGATTGTAAACTTTTTAAAACTCGTTTTTTTTTCAAGAATTACATTTGTCACTGAATGTCAAATACTTCGTCGTCGCAGGTTAGAAAATGTGCAGATGTTTATACGAAAAACCTCAATATTTGACACTTTTGCAAAGAAAAACGTGTCAGTGGAACTCTGCGATTCTATAATCTGACGCACTCACTCAGGAATACAATGAAAATATTTTTACTTTTAGATATTATTCAAAAAGTAATAAATCAATGTTTCTAAAATAATTATGGGACCAACTTGGGAGCTTTCTCTATACATCAATTTAAGAAACATAAAAATTGGTTCACGATTGACGGAGTAATTCGTGTGCATACATAAAAAAAAAATACGGTACGAATTGATAACCTCCTCCTTTTTCGAAGTCGTTTAAAAATATTAGTTGTCATTTTAATCAAATCTTAATTTTTATAAGTATAGCGATTCTGATGCTGTGGAGGCGGATCTACAAGATCTCCAGCAGGCAAATTGGCGTGAACTCGCACAGAGCCGTAGCGACTGGCGTCAAGACCCACTTTGGCGATTCTGATGTGATATTCTAGATAGTCGATGCTGCAGACACCATCTGTTGCAAAACTCGAATTATAAATCATCGAAGCGACGTAATACTTTATAACCGCTTTTCGGTCCACGGCTCGCGCGGTATTTGAGCCATTGTTCGCGTAAATCTTCACGAAACTGATTTATATCTGTGATTGATAGGAGACGGGCATCAATCATGAAACTTATATGACAATCGACGAATGGCAAATGTGCAAGCCGCACGATTGCCAATATTAAGAAAAAAAATATGGTTGTCTGTGAAGTCGGTACGGACGATAATTTTACGTGAAATGATAGATGCGTCACAAGCCGAACGCTTAGGCCGATAGTGCCTCTCTATCGCTTGTTCCGCGCTCTCGCTTGCATGCTCGGCTCAGGCGGAATGTGACAATGAGTCATGCTTTTTCGTGCCTGCAGCCGGCGTTCATCGATTTATAAGACCGTTATCACGTCAAAAAAAAAATGTGATAGGAAACTGCTTGGGTGTATGTGTGAAAGAAGATTGTAGATGCAAACTACTGAATCCTTAGTAATTATGTAAACAATACTTACAAGATAATAGGTAGAAGTCAATCTTGGAATTTTCAAGGCTAGAGTGAATAGATATCTTCTAGATCGACGAGCTCCATCCTCGGCCACACCGTCGCTTAACATCAGGCGAGTTGGCGGTCAATCGTAGATCTATCTTGTATAAAAAAAAATAGCTTTACACCTAAAATTATGCCTAGAAATCTAGATAAAGTGGAACGCACTCATTGCCTCAGTGTTCCATGACAAATACAACCAGGGTCTCTTCAAAACTTTGGATAATAGTCATCTCGTGGGCAAGCATGCTCCATCTTTTACCATACCGTCGCTGTCCATCGGGTGTGTTCAAATCTCAGCCCATTTAATCATAAAATAGAGCGCTGTAGGTTTTGAGTTGCATAGAAGGTAGATAAAACGTTTTATCCACGTTGTTAGGTATTTAAGTTGTTAATGTTAAATACATACTTTGTTTCCCTGAAGGATGGATAAAACGGTGGATAGCCTATATTTGTATGTTCCGTGCTAACGTAGGTGTAGCAATGTTTCTGTGCGGATCAAAGTGTCGGTCACGAACTGCGGATAGGGCATCGGCAGTGTTACGCAACTACTGACTAGAGGAAACTACAAACTAATCCAATTGTCGGTCAAAGGTAGCCCCTAACTTTGTACCTATAATGTTGTAATTGTATTTTAGAACTGGCATTACACGCCGCGACTTCGTTCAAGGTAAGGACCTTTACAAGCGGCTCTAAATAAAAAATAATTTTGTGATTCTAAACTCTACTCAAGCCTCAACTCAATATCTCCTTCTATAAGCTTCCTACTTTGCTATAGAAGTCAAATTTTTGATGTGAAGGTAGGATAGATGTGATTTTATGTATTTACATATATATGAATTCCCCGAAATGCTGAATGTCATAATGTTTCAATCGCATGCCACTGGCTTGAGGGATTGCATAACGTGGAAATAGTGTAAGAGCCAGTCCACACGGCGCGTTGCGTCTTGCGTCGATGTAGCGCTATCGCTGCGTCGTTTTACATACTAATAATCATAGTGTACACACGGCGCGTTGCGTCGACGCAACGCACACACGATTGAGCTGCAGCCCCCGAGACGAAGCGGGCGGGGGTGTACTCATTGCGACGCCTGAACTGAACGGCAGCGCTCAGTTGTTTGTGCGTTGATAGAGAGGGAGGATATAGGCAAGTTCATTTCGTATTTTCAGTCGTGACGTTTCGGCGTCGCCGCTGCGACGACGGAACGTCACGACTGCGTTGTAGTAACGCTGCGATGGCGCAGCGCCCGTGTGGCCGTCTATGCGTTAAAATATTTGCGTTGCGACGACGCAACGCGCCGTGTGGTCCGGCTGTAACTGTAACAGTATTCCGATTCGCGGTTATTATCTTTCGCTGTGGTGGCGCCGCCGCGGCTGGCGTAGCGGTACTGTGACCCTTTGTGTTTGCCACAAGCCACAGGAGATTACGCTGTTAATAAATTATATTTTTCATAGTTATTGACGGGTTTCTTTATCCCACAGAGCATAGGCATCTCTTTTGTGATGCCGTCTCCTTCGGTCTTGTGCTGATCCAGTCCAGCGGCCTGATCAGCTCACTGTCTGTGGAAATAAACTTCATTGTCATCATTTATGTTTATTTGCTTACAAATGGCAGGAAGACGCTGGATCCAGGCCTCTTTCAACTGTCTTTCTGGAAATCCATTGGGGAGGCCTTTGTCCAGCAGTGGAGTTCATTTATTTTGAGAATGATAGAGAGGAAAATGTATATTATGAATCGGTTCCGAACCCGATGGGTTATAAATTTGATGATTGATTGATTTATTTGTGGTATGTTTATCGTGTTTCTTTACACGATCATTATATTAATCATTTCCATATCTAATGTATCTTTGCTAAAATTTCCTCCGTCTTAGGATAGTTCTCCTGTTGGATATTTATATACCTTTATATACAAGTTTTAAAAATAACTTTCTTGAATGTGTTATGATCATTATGCATCTCTTAGACCGAAGCTACGCAATGTGAGCGTGCTTAATTCGCGGTCGCATAACGAGCATCGGCTGTTTTGTGCTGACGTTTGGGTCAAATAAACCGCTCGCTGGTAATTGTGGTCTGCCCCGCAAAACAAACAATGTAAATATTTCGATATACCTATCGACACAGTAATTACACTTCGAGTTACAGCTTACAGTACCATTGGGAACGATAATTGATTATTATGCCCTTTGTAGTAGTAAATCAATGGTTTCTATTTCCATAGACTAGATTACGTTTAAGATGAAACGAATCATACGCCTAGAAAGAGGGACATGTAGGATGTAGAGTAGGCGTACCCATTGATACAATATCCTTTGATCAAGTACTACGAAGCAGAGTGTTTATTGTAATATAATTAAACTTAGAATTGGAAAATCACAGACATTTTCGCTGAATGTACGAGACAGTCTGTAAAAGGAGCTTGAAATTTGGTAATTGTAGTCTGGACTAAAATAAATAAAAAAAAGTAAATTCTTACGTGTTTTAGTATAATTTTTCCCATCTTTCAGATACATACGTAACAAATGTGAACTCTTTTTACGCACAACGACAATGTGTATCTCTCCATAAGTGCAGTCGTTGCATTAAGAAAAAAGCGTTAGTTCCAGATAATATATCTTTAAATTCAGTTTCTGCTAAACGATAAGATAGTTTTTTGAGCAGATATGCTATGTGTTATATTAATGTACCTAGCTACAATTGCTCTAACCTAGACAGCATCCTTGGTTACCGAAGCAGGATGCGGTCAAACGCAACCCTTACGGCTCCCATATCAAATTCTTAGCCAAATCCCCAGCCATACATGAACCACAAACATTACAATGGACCACCAAAAACCCTAGCACCTTTCAAAGAATTCCGACCAACCGTGTCGAGTCCTGTAGTTCATTGTCACGGGACAATGTACCAAACGGTAGGGCATAGTCAACGCATGAATATGCAGGGACAGGTGCTCACGCTGGAAGCGGCTGTTTAGAATGTGCGATGCGACTGGACGGGGCTTGGGAGCCGCACATTTATTAATGTCCGACCGTAATAGGTTTTACAGCCGAAACCGTATTATATTTATATATAAACCAATAATTGTAAATATTCTAAGTAGTTTGTATTCATAACTCTTTATACCTCTTTCATTTATAACTCAAAGCTCGCAGCTATCTCTCTCGCGTATCACAAGTCACAACATTTCTAAACATATAAAATGGTTGAGTAGGGATATTATAAAAATGAGAAATGATTTTGTTTAAGTGGATAGAAAAAAAAGTTTTTCTTCGATATCCTTTAATTTGCTAAGGAGTTAGAAAATATATGTTTTTTCAGTACTCCGTCACCAGTATATTATATCTGAATAAAACTTTTTTTTAGTATTTCTCCTATCTAAATAAACAAAATCATTTTACACTTTTTGTATGTTTAAAAATATTGTGATGCGCGAGACAGATAGCTGTGTGCTTTAAGCCCATCTTTAAGGGCTTAGCCAATTGAATACGGTATAGTATCGTTAGGTTAGATGAAATAGTAACTAGTCACTAAGCTACTTTTTATTATTTATTTATTTAAAAACGATGATGATGATTAGGTATATAGGCTGTACTGTATTATTTTATATGTGATTATTTCTTAATCGATACCACTTTGTCGAATCGGAAACTGTAAAAGTAATTATTCTGCTCTGAAATGCACAGCACGCGATCGAATCATCTACCGCAGTATTGTTTATTCTACAACTTGTACAGTATCGGTTCCTAAAACATTCCCTTACATAACTATTGAAACAGTTGTCCAAACACGGAATGTGTTTTGGTAGAACGATCTTTCACATCAGGACGACGTGTGTCTGTGTTGGCACAGTAATGTCTCTATTAAGAATTTGTGTCTTGTTTTCTAAGTAATTTTCTCTTAACGATTGCATGGCAACTTTCATATTTAATAAAAGTATGTTCAACTGTTGTGTTATGATTATATTACCTTGTTGGAATTATTTGTCTGGCAGTAAAGTTTCCGACAGCCTGATGGGAGTTGGGAGACTGACTGATTTGCGATCCGCTTTTTTTGGTTTAAAAACTCAAAGCAACCTCTGTCTTTTCGAAGTTATGTCATCATCATCTCCTCAGTCACAAGTCCGCTGCTGGACATTGGCCTCACCTATAAATTTCCAAAAGGAAGCTGGTTGGAAGCGACTTACATCCAGCGTCTTCCTGCCACTTGAATGAGCTCGTCTGTTCACTTTGTGGCTGGTCTTTCTACGCTGCGCTTGCCGGTGCATGGTCTCCACTCGAGAATTTTACGGCCCCATCGGTGATCTGCGTATTATGTGCGTATAGTTTATTTCCGCCAACAAGTAACGGTGAAGGAAAAGTCGTGAGGAAACCTTCATGTCTTCCAAGTCTTCGACAGCATTATCGCCTCCAACCAATAGACGATTTGGCGGGCAAATTTCAGGCTTATTCTTTTTTTTTTTATGTCTGACAGTTTTAACGTTCATGAAGATGTGTGAAGTCTACCAAACCACACTAGCTCAGCGTGTTGGATTATAACCTAACCCCTGTCACACAGGGATAGTTTATTCAAGCGCAACTGCTTTGAGTTGGACTCGAAAAGTTCAAGATTGAACTGATCGGCGTTTCATGGGAGCCTAGATATAAAATGGGTTGATTATGTTAATGCCGTTAGTATCTCTTGACATTTGGTCACTATGGCTTTAACATTTATCAATAATTGCATTGCGTATATTTTCTCTTAGGTCATTAAAATTTTACGTAATCATTTATGTCACTAGATAGATAGTGCGTGCATGTTTTGTATGTGTGTCGCTTTTGTGTCACGACAATGTCCCTAGTTGCGAGACACAAACATGAGTAACGGTGAATTCGTCCACGTGTGACATTACTGTTAACTTTGTTTGGACAGATGCGAACTAGCTTGAGCCAGTTGTAATTAAGTTTTTATTATTATTTTGTGTGGGGACGGTGAGTAAGATTTTAACATGCGTTAAGTAATAAGTAAGACGGAGTATCTACAGTCTGTCATATCCTTCGCCGGAACATTTCGTATATCCACAACATTACTGAATTAATTGCAAAGGAAAGAACATCGTCCGTTATGATGAAATGGTGAACGGAACAAGGCGAAGGAAACTGGAAATACGGATTTAGAAGTAATTGATTGAAAACTAATTGATGTATTCCTTTCGTTGATACCCGATCGGCAGGGAATGGGTGAGCTGGGCTGTAGAGTTAATTTATACGCATGGTAATTATCATTCAATAACGTTACTAGCTATGTCCCGCTGTTTCATCCGCGCAATGATAAATAAATTATAGTTTAAAAAACTAAAAAACACGCTACAAATTATTGTGGTCAAAGTTCATTACAAGACTTTTCTAACAAATCACAGCTATGATACGATGTTCCATCATGAAGTTTTAGTTCATATCTTCCGGCTCCATCATCAGATCAGTTCGACAGTACCATATTATTGTATTATCATCAAAACTACATACAGCTGCCAATTTTCATGACGCTACGATCCTTGGAAGATGGTTAAATTAGTTACCTTAGATTTCATTACATACAGGTCGACCTAATAAAAGCGTGTTATAAATATAATCATGATGAATTGTAACGACATAATTATGGTTTAAAAACTGAAATAACCCACTTCAAAATACGCATTTTCATTTCGTTTACTTGGACGTCATAATTTTTTCCAGTTATTTTGTTTTAAAAACAAAAAACTGAATTGATTTTGATAAAATTTACATGGGACCACCTTTGAAGTATTACCTACCAAACAAAAAACAATCATCATGAATTGATTTAATTCATAATTGGCGAAGTAATCGCACGAAATCGATCAAACATACAAAAATATATGTATAGTCGAAATAACTACGATCTTTATCGATATAGACTCTTAATATTATCTTTTCTCTATTAATTAATATATAATTTTTGAAAAACCTTCTACTGAAAAACAAAAGTACTGAACTAATTTTGATGAAATTTGTATGTAACCAATCTGAAAGTATTATACTTTAAAATAAAATTTCTGAATCGATTTATAAAGGAGTTACGAGGTAACATACAAAAACATAAAATGACGATATAACTTCCTCCTTTTTTTAAAGTCGGTTATAATTTAATCTGTATATTGTATACAGATGTAACGTAGTTAATTTTTATAGACCCCTCACATGTTTCTTATTCCTGCGAGATCTGTCACTTTTGCACACATTTCGCTAAGTGCCGGGAGCACTAAAAGAAGGACTCATGAAGAAATATACCCATCCACGTAAGTAACGTTGAAAAACATCATTACAGGCGTTTTGCGTCTAACTTTAAAAGTTTTGATATTCACATCACGCTGCTAAAGTTTGTCGGGTGGAGTGGGATGAAAGTGCTCCCGAAGGATTTTGCACGTGGCAAGATGATTCCACGTTTACGTTGGGTTCATCCATACATTTATGTGGTGTTGAATCGAGATACATTATAAAGCTTGGTATATGGTTATGATATTCTGTTCTGAATTGGTTTTAGGTACGCGATTCTTTTTTAACCGACTTATAAAATTGGAGGTTCCCAATTTGGGCTGTTTTTATTTTGTATGTATGGATTTATTCGGGTATGTGTGCATGTTTCTATATTATCTCGTACAGGCTAAACCTAAACGGCTCGACCGTATTTGGCGAGCAAGGTGTCGTTGGATTCGTTTTCACTCCCTAAGTGTCACAGGCTATATTTTTTTGTAATAATAAAAATACGATTTTCGCAAAAATAAAAAATGCGCTCTTTTATAACCTCCAACGAACTTTTTCGTAATAAGTATATAAGTGATTTTTACTAGAATTATTCTAAAGACTGCGCATTATAAACTTTTATAGCGATTTACTTTCTCACAAAAAACGTACACTCAACAGCGTATCAAGCGTATCGAATTCGTAAGATAGACTGCAGAAGGCGCTTTTTTGCAGTCGGGTATTTTATTTTCTTTTAATATAGATACTTGTTCTCGTATGCATTAAATACGTAATAATCTAAAAATTAAAAACTTTGTCATAAGCTCTTATTCCTTTTCTCTCTTATTCTGTTTTTGGCTATCTACATATTTTTTTTTATTATTTATTCAACTGATTATTAAATTTACTAATTACATACATAATGTATGTATGATGAGAAATCTTAGGAATAAAAAATGTCTCAATGTACATTTTCCAAATGTTAACAAATATTTACAAGCTCTAAACCGAGAAAAATGGAGAGGCCTTTGCCCTGCAGTGGGACAGTAATGGCTGAAAAAAAAAGTTTTTTTTTCGATATTCCGACTCGAAGATTACAAAATGAGTATTTGTGTGCGTTCCGTCCGCTCATTAGATCCGGCCTATTTACTCCACCTCTATCTAAATTTAAAATGTATCGAGCAGTTATACGTTCTCGTCTCTTCACGCTACGCAACATTTCTAATTTAAAAAATTATAATAGGTATAGCTTCCATCAGTCAGTATCAAAGCTGTTCACAAATTCATAACGTGGACTTTGGAAATTGGGATGAATTAAACCGATCAGTGTGAAATACAATTTATGAATGTTCAGTGCTAGAATACGTTATAGCCTTGATGAAAATTAAATTTTTAACTTTTTCACAGTTCAGGTGCCATATGGATGATCCCCACATCTCACTTTGGTATAACTCAAAAGTCAAAACATAACAGACTCCACGGAATTTCAGCTTTAAATAAGGACTGTGAAAAAAACTAGTTTTTTTTTATAAATCTAATTACATATGGACTGGAGACATTGTGGCGAGGTCAAACATATTAATCTATTTCGTCAAAAATATTCCATAAAGTTTTATATTGCTAGACTATTATTATATATATTATTCAGAATCTTTTTTTTTTTATGTATAGGTATTCCCCGATTACTCGAAGACACCTGGACCGATTTGAAAAATTATTTTTGTTTTCTTTGAAAGGGTTTACTTCGCAGGTCGTCCCATATATATATTTTTTTAAATCGGTGCAGTATTTTGGTTTTTATAACAAATTAACTGGAAAAAGTATGTAATCCACTTGCGTATTTAGAAGTCTTTTTTTTTTTTTGTTTTAAACGATTACTTGTCGGTAAGGCCACGTTAGTCTATAATGTGTCTCGCCCAGCCACTGGAATATCTCATTTATATTGCGTATACGCATCTGGCTCCCGGCCAAACTCTACAAGGTCCTCGAAGAGCTAGTGTACGTGTGCCCCACGATTGACACCCTATCCGTTGACGGGTGACGATGGTTTTTATTACATTGTGACCAGACATTATGTCGCTTGGTTATTTATCAGCATGGTATTCCTCAAGCATGGATATTATTTGATGACATAAGTACAACGATAGGTATAATTTTGCATTTTACTATACACTTGTGTATACATCAACGCAAGTTAAATAAATGGTAGTACACCGTAATGAACCTGTAATACAGGTTTACGTATAATACAGGTTTACCTGTAATACAGGTTTATTATGGCGATCCGTACCAAAACCGAAGCAGGTCATTGTAGTCATCATTTTTTTTTTATTTTGGAGTAGCGCTCATAATAAAACTTGTTTAGACGGTTGGTTGGTCCTTCTTTCTGTTTATTACAGATCATCGTAATAATCCTGCCCATCGCCGTAACTATGTACTTTACCTACCAAATATCATTAAAATCGGTTGGTAACTAGCGCCGCTATAAACTTCCTCCCTTTTTATGGGAACCATCCCTCCTAACAGAAATCGCAGACGACAAAAAAATAATTAAATAATCTATAGAACCTATACGCCACATTCATCAAAATTACGCCCTGACAAACATACATACAAACTCATAAACAAACTGACAGATGAAAGAAAATTTGGCCAGTTGATGCAGAGACGCTTGGCTCGCTCGGTCAAATATAAACGTTTACCACTTGTCTAAGCCCGTATAGGTGTCTTCTAAGTCTACGTGCCTTATCTCCGGCCACATCGACTATTACCAACAGGCGAGTCGGTGGTCAAATGCGGACTTATTCGCGTTAAAAACAAAAATACATCTCTACGAAAGTAACATCCAATCTTAGTGTACAATTAAAACGTACCAACACCAGAGGACCATTCACAAATCGGTGCCTCAGTGCATGTTTGCTCTATCTACCATTTTAGAGAGTTTAATACTCTTTTTTTTTTCAAAAAGCTATAATTATAAGGCTTGAAAGACTTTTCTAAACATGAATTATATATACTCATGTATAAAAAAAGACTTTCAAGCCTTACAATTATGTTTTTTGAAAAAATAGAGCATTAAACCTTTCTCCTGTGAATTTTATCAATGGTAGATAGGGCAAACCAGCACTGAGGCAACGAAATACAAACAATTACGAAATACATCCGACAAGTGATGCAGTAGCATGTCATTAATCAACCTACCAGAAACAACGCGTAGGAGTCTGCTCCTAAACTGTTCAAGGTCGATGGAAGAAAGTGGGCCAGACTAAACACTGTCGTAATGATTAACTGATTATGTTCTTGCAATATGCCACAATGTATTATCATATTATGTTATGTGCCATAATGCAGATTGTAATCGGAATAATAGTTTATTAACCTCCGACGCAAAAAGCTGCGTTATAAGGTTGACGCGTGTAACTGTGTATTTGTCTGTCTGTCTATGGCTCTATGGCATGGTAGCTCTCAAACGCATGGACCGATTTTGATCTAGGCTTTATTTTTTCATTTGAAAAACGATTTAATCGAGGGTATTCTTTGCTATGTTTCGTTAAAATCGGTTCAGCCTTGTTGTTATGTAGTTTGCATTTGTTTTGTGAGCCGTATACTGTTTATCATTTAATGGGAAGGGAAAATACCACCCCTAACCACCAAAGACAGAAAATTCGATTTTGTCTTTTGACGGTCTTGTGCCAATAATATTACCTAGCCTTTTACAATAATATTTTGGACCACATCCTAACTATTACCTATTATAAAAGCGAAAGTAACTCTTGGCTTTCTAAACGGCTGAACCAATCGTTATGACATTTGGTTTGAGCTGTGAATCTGAAAACTGACATAAGCTACTTTTTATCATCGTCATAGTCAAATGTAGATTTTTTTTGATTTTCTTTAAGTGAATCAAGAGATAAAAAAATTATTAGACAATTGTAAGAGCTGTCGTGATGTATGGATCAGAGTGTTGGGCTACCAAAGGGGAGAATGAAAGGAAATTGTATGCCGCGGAGATGCGAATGTTGAGATGGATGCAACAAAATTGGATAAGATTAGGAATGAGTATGCTAGAGGAAGTCTGAAAGTAGCACCAGTCACCGAATAGTTGAGAAGTGGGAGGCTGTCCTGGTATGGGCATGTCATGAGACGGGAGGATAGCCATGTATGCAAGAGGGCCCTGAACATGATGGTAAGAGGTAGGGCCGGGAGAGGGAGACCTAAATAAGTGTGGATGGACTGTATGGAAGATGATATGCGTGTGAAAACTGTGAGTGTAGAGATGACGTCTGATAGAGTGAAGTGGGGAAAGGAAATGTGCTGGGATGATGAAGAGATAAATTTTATAAGTATTTGTTTACAATTTACAAATTATTTTGGTGACAGATTTCACCTGTCACTGTTCGCCTTTTATATATATCTCTCTATCTATTTACTTTATACATAACCAATTCTGACACAAGTTTCGTTAGTGTTTAGAGATCTTGAGTAAGACTATTCGATGAACTATCACGACATTTGCTAAGTTTGAATTTATCTTTTATTTTCTCAGCAAGATATAGTTCACGATATGTCTTTATTCTTATTTTAAAAATTTCACGAAATAATTTAAATTTTTTAATAAAATACGAAGTTTTTTTTGAGTTAAGATGAGTGTTTATTTTATGCGTCGCGCTTGCATAGGCTAGCGTGATATACCTACTACAAATAAAATATTAATTCTTTTTTTTAAACAAGCTTTTATTTAAATGCTCTAAAACGAAGAAAATACATTTTATATTGATATTAAATAAAAGCTTGTCGCGAGAACACAAACTTTTTTTTTTTTTTCAAAAGAACAAACTAACTTTAATTCTAAGCAAATGATAAGAACGCGTCTAAATCTTTTGTTGGAATTAAATATTACTTAGTAGATGGGTACGATGTTGTTTGAAATCTCGCGACAAGCTTTTATTTATATCAATATAAAATTTATTTTCTTAGTTTTAGAGCATTTAAATAAAAGCTGGTTTAAAAAAAAGTTAATATTTTATTTACTAGACTAAAAAAAGAGTGCTTGTCAAGTCTATTCAAACGAGTTCAAACACGACGGTTTTATCTTGTTTAGTTTAGGAGTTCCTATGGCCAACTTCCGACGCCATTTTGAGACCAGCTTCATGGTACCATATTATTGCATTGTCACCGAAGTTACGTAAGTAAACCAAATTTCAACCTAATCTAACGACAGGAAGTGGTTCTAATTTAACTCGCAAGATTTGTCCCATACTAACAGGGCAAGTAGAACAAAAGCTTTTAAAAAGTGCGTGCCAAGTGCGTGTCGGATCAGATAGATGCATTGTAGGGTTCCGTAGTAGCACATCACAATTTGTGAACAACAGGGCTTCTTGTTGTAGCAAAGCCGCGGATAGGAAGATGGACATGACGAAACTACAAGAGTTCCTTGTTGACTATGTAACCCTAAAAAAGGGGAAATAAAAAATCTACCAGTACGAATATTCTCGTTTTTTTTTTTACCTTACTTCTATTGTTTCCGTCGTAAAGGGAACAGAAATTGGAATTCCCTGAAATTTAATATCTGAGATGAATAAAAGAGAAAATGCTATTTGCAATGTTATTTCTCTGTAGAGTCGGAAATGAGAAATGCTAGGATATTGAATTCTAGCCTTCATTACGTAAACTGACAAGGATTCATCATTTCTTACTTTGGCAATACGTACGATAAAAGGGACGTTAAAGCGTTTCATTCGATTTTTTGGAATGACCACCATCATGAAACGATGTCACTTTCTCGAAGTTCATTTACGTATATATATATATTAGGAATATTTTTAATCGGCTTCGAAAATGGAGATACAAAATTCAACGTTTGTATATATATTTTTATTATTATTTGTGGGAATGCCTAACCTTAATTCAAATTTGAAATTATTTCGTACATCCTCAAATGATACTTAAAAGCGAGGGTTATTATGGCAACGAAGAGACCAAATTACTAATGAGCGACTCGGAAACAAAGGATGTCTTCAAATTATCCACGTAATATTAGGCGTAAGATTTCAGAAGTGTTACATTTCACACATTTCAGAAATGTATTACATGAAATTGTGATCTCAAACAATCCTATATTCTCCAGACATAATCCTTTCAGTGTGCACCCTTTTCTGTCCAATAGTGTTTCGGGTTGTGGGAAAGAGAAGGTACAAAACTTTTCAGGGATCTCGATGTGCAAATGTCATTTGAGTCGTGAAGCTTTGAGGTTGCTAAATAAGGATTTACCGCTTGTACGGTGAAGGTGTCCGAATTTCACAACATTCCACCTGCGCTATGCTTCACTTTACCTAGGGCTAAGGAAGAGTTTAGTGAGATTTATTTGTATCGATTAAATAGGTGCCAAATTTTGTTTTTAACAGGGATTTTTGCAGAGTTAAAAAAAAAACACTTTCTAAGTACAAACACTTTTAAAATGACGGACCATCTAAGTTTCATATATCTTTAAGAGTAGTGAAAAAAAATTGGTTGTCTGTAAAGTCGGTTTACGGACGATACTTTAACGTGACAACGTCATAACAAAACATTGATGAAATTATGATGATGATGGTGTAACGGGACTATGAGTGTAAGAGGACAACGAGCCATCCTTTTTCGTGCGTGCAGCCGGCGTTCATCGATTTATTATACGTTGTCACGTAAAAAAAAACTAGACAAAATCAGATTATAATATGTATATTTTCTTGAATTGATATTTTTCTGTATGTGAAATTCTTAGTACTATTTCAATAACAACTTTAAATATAAGAACATTAAAAAATACACATTACACAAACGGTATAAAATCGTTAACATTTAACGACTTTTAAGGCAAATTAAACAAACGTAAATTGCCTAGCGACTCACATCTCTTACAATATGGGATAATTTTTGTTTGACTATTTATTAAAGCAAATCCAACGTATGAAATTCGTTTTGCTCGCAACTCGCTCCTCGTATCCCTCGCAAGCTACTCTATTAACAGTAAACTAAATAAACTCCATCTCGATTCCACGCACGGAATACGTGTCAGCACAGATCCGAATCGAATGCCAAATCGATATCGATATTGCAGTCACGTTCCCATCACTACGCGGCGCTGCCTACGTTTGAAATCTCATATCGATTTTCGACTTTATTGGGTTTGGAATTGGAAATAATTTGGAGATATTTTTTGTTAACGGATGTTGCTTTCTATCGCCCACACCAAATATTATAATCAGTTAAAAGTAATTGAACGTTTGAATGTAATAATGTATGTAGTTAAGTACTAGTATTACTGTTATAAGTCGTATCCAAAATATTAGTAGTATGTAAAAGATAGAGGCCGCAGCTAGACAAGTTTGGCAAATAGTCTGGTAAAAATAAGATTTGTGATAACATAAAAGACAACTAAGTATATTGTTATTTAAATGAATGTACTGGTGTTTTGAAATACATTTGACATAATTTCATAATGATATTATAAAAGATAATTTTGTTACCTTTACATGCTCAAACGGCTGAACCGATCGTTATGAGGCCCAATTCAGTTATTCAAGACTGCTCCATAGCTGAACCATATGTGGAGCGTTTCCCGTCGGCCGCCGTAGTTTTTTGATTCAGTCACTTTTATGTCATACAATTGACACATTTGATGAAAAGTAAACGTCCTTCGCTCGTTGCTAAATCAAAAAAAGATAGCAGCCGACAGGAAATGCTTCGCACAAGGTTCAGTTACGGATCGGTTTTGAATAACTGAATTGCCCCCCTGGTGTTTTGAAATACATTTGACACAATTTCGTAATGATATTATAAAAGCTAATTTTGTTACCTTTACTCGCTCAAACGGCTGAACCGATCGTTATGAAAATTAGTATAGAGATAGCTTTGGACCTGGAGACGGACATAAGCTACTTATCATCATCATAATCATCACCGATTTTCATAACTACGCGAGTGTAACCGCGGAACGCAGCTTGTCTATAAATCTGGGATTATTGTTGATTTATGATTTTTAGTTATTTTGCTATCATAATTTCAAAGAATCCCCCCAGTTGCAAATACTGTGATCTGCTCCATACAAACGGATTTATTTTTACTAGACTAAAAAGATCTGGATGAATGGCGTTCAAGTAAATTATAAGCAAGGCGGAAGCGTAGTGTAAAGCCTGTTTGGTCTTTCTACGCTGCCCTTGCCGATGCGTGGTCTACACTCGAGAACGTTGCGGCCCCACCGGCCATCAGTTCTACGTGCTATGTGCCCTGCCCACTGCCACTTCAACTTGCTAATCCGTTGTGCTATGTCGGTGATTTTATTAACGGATCTCTTCATTTCTGATTCGATCTTGCAGAGAGACTCCGAGCATATCTATCTTCATAGCTCGTTTCGTGATCTCGAGCTTCTTTAAAACACCTCTAATATGTTAATTTTTAGGGTTCCGTACCCAAAGGGTAAAAATGGGACTCCGCTGTCTGTCCGTCCGTCCGTCTGTCACCAGGCTGTATCTCATGAACCGTGATAGTTAGAGAGTTGAAATTTTCACAGATGACACTGATGTATTTCTGTAGCCGCTATAACAACAAATACTAAAAAACGGAATAAAATAAATGTTTAAGGGGGCTTCCATATAACAAATGTGATTTTTTTTGCTCGTTTTTGCTCGATATTGATAACGGCAACAAGTACACGCTTGAAATATTCACAGAATATTGAGTTATATTATTCACTTTTTTTTATCGGCCCTCTTTTTACAAACTGTCCCACTGCTGGGCGTGGACCATCTTCTCATTATGAGAAGGGTAAGGCCATAGTCTACCACGCTGGACAAGTGCGGGTTGGCAGACTTCACACATATTCAAGATTATTGAGAACTCTCAGACATGTAGGTTTGCTCACGATGGTTTCCTTCACCGTTTGAAGTTGGCGGCAATCAACAATACGCACATAACTCCGAAAAGACAGAGGTGCGTGGCGCGGAATTCGAACCCAGGATCTGCGGATCGCAAGTCAGACGGTCTCCCGACTAGGCTGCCGGAAACTTTAAAAATAAATGCATTCGCTAAATTCAATATAAACGGTTATTCACTTTAAAAATAAATAATGAAATTAAAATAATATTAATATTTAAGGGGGGCTTCTATACAACAAACTTCATTTTTTATTTTTTTTATAGGTAATGGTACGGAACCCTTCGTGCGCGAATCTGATTCGCACTTGGCCGGTTTTATTTCTATTCATTTGCACCAAAGAAGAAATTACCATTGCTTGAAAATAAATATTAAGTACATAACTTGGTACATTGATTCTAAAATCATCTCAATGCTTTCTTTCTGAATCTACTTATAATATTTTTTGTATCTTTATTTCAAAAATAGTTCAGGCTGTGACAATACAAAGGCGCACCTGAAAATTCGTCGAGTTTCCCGCGCCGCGCGACCTTGTTGACAGTTCAGCTCGGCTTAATTATCGCGGAAACCGGGTCGCATCGGGGCTCGGGCCAGTGATAGGAATATATTCAGGCGGTACAATGTACTACGCCGAAAAGAGGTCATTGTAGTCATCTTTACGAATACTTTACTCGAAATTCTTGAAGTCAAGTATTTCGATGTATCAGCTGATATGACAGACCTCGTGGCTCAGTGGTAGTATGACTGCCTTCTGAGCTGTAGGTCGTGTGTCTGTGTGTTTCTATGTATTATAAGTGTGTATTTACAAAAACAAAAAACATAATGTATTGTAACAGCCTTCTAGTTTCCATAGAACAAGCTTTGCTTAATTTGGGCTAGATGGTATGAAATGTCCACCAATATTTATTTATTTATATCTGAAAGATTAGTAGGCATTGTGTAAATACCACGTAACTATGCTTTCATCTTCATCTCAGGCATAAGAAGTCCACTGCTGAACATAGGTCTCCCCTATGGATTTTCAAAGACTGATTGGAAGCGGCTTGGCTTGGCGAAATTATGCCTTACATAATATTTTCAAAGCTCAAATTACCATTGCCTCTCTAAATGTAGGTCAACTTTAATTTTGTTAGCATACCACCCATAGCGTAACGTGCCTGTTTTCGTTTTAAATTTTTTTTTTTTTTTTTTTTTATTTGAAAAAATTAGAGCACCACAGACTCCAGGGTCCATGCCTTTTATAAACTAATACATTTTATTTTTTTTAGCTAACTTTACATATTTTTTTAAACTAGAGTACAAGAGGAAGACGTTAATACTTAACTAATAACTGTTAATACTTAAGTAACATGCACATGCATGCGTGTGTACGCCGAGCAGTCCAGCTCCCGCAAGCAGCACCCGTTCACGAGTTGACGCATGTGCCAGCCATCGCTCTCCTCAACCATATTTGAGGGAAGAGGGCGACCCGCCACACGACGCCGCCGCAAGAAGAAGCCTTTTAAGCGAGCGTGAGTGCTCTGGGTACACACGCTTTCCTACTACTATTTAAGGGACAACATACAACATAAGATTTTTTTTTTTTTTTTTTTTTTATTTTTACAACGTACACCGAAGCTTTGCATTCAGGGCCTCCACTACCGTCGCGTTTCGATCTTTGATAGCCATTTTGAGATTGTATTCTAAAATGGTCTTTGGTGTGGCTGCCGTCGCCCGCCGCACAAAACGGCTTTTTAAATTGAAAACTGGGATTAAAAGTCCGCCATGAAACCTCTGACATCGTTAAACTAAATGAGGTTATCTAGGATTAAACGCTTGTGGATTAAATTAAAGCTGGACTACATGAAGGTTCAAGCGGCCAGGCCGAATAAAGGTCTGTTCAGATATAAGCTACATTACCATTGTTAGAAACAAATATGTGCGATCCCCCAAAAATTTGGGAACTGAAGTATTACTAAGTATTACAAAATTATTGAAGCCTGGAAGGATTTTTGATAATGGCCAGGATTTCTTATGAACCCTGTTAATAATCTGGATCCTTCAAGGCAAACGCGTTCAACGTAGACCGCAACGGTCGCTTAACACCAGGTGAGTTGGCGGTCAAGCGCAAGCCTGGTGGGGTAGTATTTTTTTGTTGACGAGGCAGAAATCTTACAAATATACTTGACGTGGACCCGGAGAACTCTAGATAAACTGACCAAGCAAGCCAAAGCCCCTAACACGGCGTTAGATCCTGGAACAGCCAACGTGCAGTTATCGTGGATCTCTTCTGCTTTTCAGTGTTGAACACGGCGTTAGGTCCATACCTGGAACAGCCAACCTGCAGTTATCCTGGATCTCTTCTGCTTTTCACAGTGTTGATACTAGTATTTGTATCTTTATCTCTACGACGAAGACAGTGGCTTGGCTCGTTTAATCAGAGATAAATCTTAGAAAAATACTCGGTTGCGTTGGGCTTGGAGCCTTTAGTACTGTGACACAGTTCCACCTAGGACGGCTGGCAAATTGGTCTCAGCATCCTATACCTACAACCGTGTGAGTCACCCTACGTCGTCGTCTACTTGTATCTTGGGCCCGTTTAATTTGAATGGAAGGTAGAAATAAAGACCTACCACCGACAATCCTCAAGCATCTGTACCTCGAGCAGTACGTTTTGCGTAGCTTAAATATAAAAAAAAAAATATACGCGTTGAAAAAAGTACCAATTAAGGTCATGACAGTTTATAAAGGAAGACGAGTAACGCAGATTCAAAGTTGAACCTAGCATACTGAGTCCGCTAGGCTCAGCTGGGCGCACTCACGCTTAGACGCATTTTGAACATTGCCGAGAATGTTCGTTTATTGCTTAAATTGCGTTTATTTGAATAGGCCTTAAAACTTTCGACGTAGTTAAATTACTCAAGGGAGATAGCCTGGACGGTAATAATGGTGTTCCCGCGCTATCCCGGTGTTATTGCTTAATTTCATTAGGCCTTACTGATTAACTACTTCCCAGATATGACGAGATGGGATTGGAGATGTTTTGGTAGTCAAATTTTAATGATGAGCGAGGAGGTTTAAACACGTTTGCCCAGTTATGAAAATAGCATATGAGCCTTCAAGGGACTAATTGTACTAGTAATAAATTCTACAAATAACGAATTCTCAAAATCAATCAATTTTACAAATTATTTAATTACTAAATCTCAAAACGGGCAATATACAAGTTTGGCTCTCGGTTTGATACACTCTCGTATATACTTCACAGATTATACTCGTATTAATGTTAATATGTATCGTTACCATTTCACTGGAACTTTTGCAATGAATGCGATATGTTTTAATATGACAATATTATTGCCAATAATCTTTTCAGCTTCTAAATAATTCGAACAAATGTCAGAAAGATGCTAGTACTCGTAACATGCTTGAGGCTGAGATGATAATAATGATGATGGCGAAAGACGTGATAAGGTTAATCTGGATTCGATAAAAATATTGCATTTAACGAAAATGTGCATATACATTTTGAAGATTATACAAATAAGACTATTTATTTTTAACACGCTTTTATTAGGTCGACCTGTATGTAACTATGTAATGAAATCTAAGGTAACTAATTTAACCATCTTCCAAGGATCGTAGCGTCACGAAAATTGGCAGCTGTATGTAGTTCTGATGACAATACAATAATATGGCACTGTCGAACTGATCTGATGATGGAGCCGGAAGATATGAACTAGAACTTCATGATGGAACATTGTATAGCTGTGTTTGGATTTGTTAGAAAAGTCTTGTAATGAACTTTGAACACAATAATTTTTAGCGTGTTTTTTAGTTTTTTAAATTGTAATTTATTTTTAATATTTTTAGGAAAACTAACAGCGAAAATACTTTACAAAACTATAAATTTAGATAAATTACGAGGTTAATTACAAGTTTTCGCCTATAGATGAATGCTACAATGAAGATTCGATGATACGCACAAAGAATTTTGGACTTCTTCAAAACGATCTCTTAAAACCGACCCTAATATATTACCAATTTCGAGTTTGATGTTTTTATTCCCCTCATACGCGGGCTTCGTATCAAAATTCAAATAACTCCGGATGATTGGCTCATATTAGTCGTAAACCTCCGGCAAATGGACGTATCCCCCGACTAAGCGGCGATGTCTGCAGATACGCTTCAGGGCAATCAATAAGTAATACAACTTAATCTACATAAGGGGTCCTCTACATACAGAGCTCCCTGCATATAGGGATCGGTGTGATGTGAAATAATAATAATAATATAAGGTTATATTTTTAGTTAATGTTTTTAGTTTATAGTTTTTTTATAAGATTATATTTTTGTTGTAAAAAATTTAAAATTAAGAATGTAAATAAATAAATGAGTTAGTAATAATAATAATTCTTTTATTAACCATAATTACAGTTTCAACTATTATCTATACTCAAATTACAATAACACATAATTAACATACTAGATTATATATCGTTACTGATGATATAATCTTAGAATTTCCCATGTGCTTTATCAATACGACGTGTCACAGACAAAGGTGCAGACAGGATCAGGTGCAACAATATTTTGATTCACATACAAAAGTATTTTTACCAATTGTGGTCGAAAAGAATATATTTTTACAACGAAGTCATTGTGGTTACCTTTAATATCGGTTTATTGGCGGTATATCACATTTGTTCAATGAAAAAAGTTGATGTTAACAGCAAAAATGTCGATTAAATACTTTATCCAAATTTTTCATTTTTTTTTTTTTTATTTGCTATTAACCTCCAGTTTTCTTTAACAAATATGATTTGCCGCCGATGAAGGTTGTTATTTAAGCTAACGACTATTGCTGCATTGTAAAACTAAATAAGCTTTAGGTTACAAATTAACGAGTAATAGTCGATTCATCGACTATTAAAGAAAACACTAACTAATTAAGACAAATTAAGAAATATACTTAAGAGACGTATGAAATGAAAATTCACATAAATTATGATGGGAAACTACGAAACCCTACTTGTCGTTGGGCGACACGCACTTGTCCAGTTATATGGTTGGGACCAAAATAGGCACGTATCTACGATTTGATGGAAACTAAATGACTAGCTATAACCCAGTGGATTATCCGAGTCGTGTGAGTGATGATGATGACGGAAACTAGAGAAAATTGTACTGTAAAATGATTACGTCATTTTCCAATTTTGCGCATCCAATTCAGGAAATAGATTCGGAGATTGCGACTAGAGTTTGTTTATAAAAATAGCAACAAACGGAAATTGAGATGAGTTGTTAGGGGGCCGTGCTTGTGTTTGTTTATAATAATTATCGGAGCGAAATTGCTCGTTTATTTCGATTAATCGGTTTTTAGAATTCCGTAAAAACTACGAGGGACCCTTATTAATTCGCCATTGGCTACAGAACACTACCATATACGTGTCTTGACACGGCCTTGGCGACTTATTTACACCCAACATCATTATCAAGCGTAAAGGTACTAACAGACAATCCGATTTGTCCGAAGCGAACCTTTAGAATTGTTGGTTGTGTTGCATCACAACTTGTGATGCATAGTGTGTACACGTCCGTCCGTCTGTCACCAGGCTGTATGTCATGAACATTGATAGACAGTTAAAATTTTCGCAGATGATGTATGCCACTATAACAACAAACACTAAAAAACAAAATAAAATAAATATAAGGGGGCTTCCATACAACAAAAGTGATTTTTATGCTCGTTTTTGCTCAACATTGATAACGGCAACAGGTAGATGCTTGATATATTCACAGAATATTGAGTTATATTATTCACTTTAAAAATTAAAAATTAAATTAAAATAAAAATAATATTTAGGGGGGCTCCCATACAACAAACGTGATTTTTTGTCGTGTTTATAGATAATGGTACGGAACCCTTTGTGCGCGAGTACGACTCGCACTTGGCCTGTTTTTTGAAGGTCCGAATCGCTACATGTTCGGAGCGAACAATTCGATCGTCTGCTAGTTAGCTCTTTTACTCGAACGTAACTTACACTACGATAATCGTTCTTATGCAGTCGGGTATTTTGTTTTTCATTTGATACAGATACTTGTTTGACCATCGTAGTCGCATACCGTCAGATTGGATCTGGTCAATATTCAGCCGGTGCCCGGTTCAGTAATAAAACAATCCGTCAAACTTTAAACGATAATAGCATTCTGTTCTGACCTAATAAGGTCGTTGTTGTTGTTGTAGGTACGTTAGCATACTTTGTAGCCTTGCGTTTTCTTATCAGCAAGACGTTTGCGCTTACAATAACGGATGGAGCACCTTCCCCGAAACACCCGACCTGTTTTCATTGCGTCACAGTTTGCATCTCGCGCTTAACCCACTTTTCTATTCTGTTCAGTATAAACATTGAGGCCCACGAATAAACTGAAAGTTTGCACATTTTACTAAGCGGAGCTTGTGAATATTGGGTTCGTTGCTACTTCATGTATTTATTTGGGTATTTGATAGGTTTACTATGATTGGTTCAAGGAAACTACTGAGGAAGGTGGTTCGATTTTCATACAAAAGTACCACTAATTTGGTTGAAAATAATATATTCAAATTCCATTTATTTCAACCATAAGTCATAGCATTACAAATGAAGTATAGCGTATGTGTTAATCCAGGGTGTCAGCTACTGCCATACCAAATATCATCAAATTCCGTTTAGCCGTTTGAGCGTGAAGAAGTAACAAACTTACAAACACACTCACAAACTTTCGTCTTTATAATATTATAGTGTGTTAATTGCGCTATAGTGATTATGCTTTAACTCGAATCTAGCCCACCTACGTACAAAATTATCTTATTAAGTTTTATTTACATTTGCGTGTTTTTGTTCCAGGTTGGTATCCAGAACTTTGAACAAGGGGAACGACGCGAGAGCAAACAATGAAGATCCACGTTTTAATACAGCTGAGTGGTAACAATGCAAAACTTTAAGACAATATAGCGACGTGGATCAAAGGCGCAGGGAAAATGTTTTTCCTCTTGTTCATTTGCACAAACTCGATCTCGAGTAAAACTTGGTTTTTACTGTAACGTCTGGGCCAGAATAAATAAAGAAATAAATAAATATTGGAGTATATTTTCATACAACACCATCTAAGCCTAACTAAGTAAAGCTTGTACCTATTGTGGGACCCAGATGGCTGATGTTTTTTTTTTTGTAAATACATAAATATGATACATTAAACACCCAGATAGAAAAAATATCCATGCTCAGCAGAAATGTTTGCCAAGAGTTCAGAAGGTAGACGCACTACCACTGAGCCATTGTGATGGAAGAGAAGCCAAGCCAGACGCCATACATGGACAGCTCAAAGCATTGTCGACTGCTTCAAGCTGCGACTACATAGCAAATTACAGTGTTCTATGTACATATATATTACAGCATAAAAAATCATCTTCATCATCAGAAAACTTATTTTGTGTTGTATGTTAGTTCACTGTTGGTTCATTGTCAGCACTCAGATTTACATATCCTATGACTAAGGTCATTTAAGGCGAGTTGGCGGTCAAGCGCAAGCCTATTATAACATAAAAATCACTTGGTGAAAAGCACGAGTGTTAACACGACATATTTTTAAAAGGGATCTGGAAACTTGTAGACAGTAAAAAAAAACATATCTGACGGGACTTGAACCCGCTTATCCTAGTTGACCCAAATGTGTTTTTGAACTATTTGCAAGTGTGGAAAAAACACAAGAGTTTTACTTCACGTATTTAGTATAAAGATAAGGTAAATTTATTTGGTACTCATTAGGTGACCTATTTTAAATTGTATACTTTAATCTAACCTTTCGTAAATAAAAACCATCTTAAAATTCAAAATATACTCATAATTAAAAGTTGAAGTGGGCACTATCCATCCGTCAGTCCCCCGCTTCTCGTCTCAACCCCATTTGGTAGATTAGCCGACAATAATCGAGTTGTGTTCGGGTCATCGACTGCGATAACCTCCCGGCCTTGGGGTTCGTGCCTATTGAGATCAAGGAGTGCGTTACCTACGTACCTATTTCGTTTATATTTGAAATTTATTTAGATAGGGCTGTTGGATCAGATGGCGTTTGATTCACTGCTGTGGGCGAGATTTCTACTATTTCGTTTCTTTTTTTTTAGCTCCACAGATACGGGGGTACGTGACATTTGTCAGAATTACAAACTATTGTTAACTACAAATTGTTACGGGAATATTACAGATTATTTTAATTTATTAACTCATTAATATGTTGTGTATACCATGAGCAGACCAGCGACTCGCAAGCATCACCCGATCACGAGTATGACACATGTGCCAGCCATCGCTCTCCTCAATCATATGCTAGGGAAGATGGCGACACGCCACACGAAGCCGCCGCAAGAAGGAGCCTTCGATGGTGAGCATGTATGCTCAAGTTGTACTCATTGTGAGCCTTACCGAAAAACGTTACGTAACTTTAACCAGCGTCTTAAATTATCTGTCTTCTTTCCGCAAGTGTCATTAAGTGTCAGCGAGAAGTTGACAAAATATGTAAAGTATTGCTTAAAGTTAAGTAAAGTTTTTCGGTAAAGTGTGCACCTTATTTCTAAATGCTGAATTACCAGTTTTTTTATGAATGTAGTCACATTAGAACTCGACCTTAGACGATATTTTAGACCGGACATTTAGTTAATAATAAAGTGAGCTCCGGCAAAGTTTCCGGCAGCCTAGTGGTGAGACCGTCTGACTTGCGATCCGCAGGTCCTGGGTTCGAATCCCACGGCACGCACCTCTGTCTTTTCGAAGTTATGTGCGTATTGTTGATTGCCGCTAACTTCAAACGGTGAAGGAAAACATCGTGAGGAAACCTACATGTCAGAGAGTTCTCAATGATCTTGAAGATGTGTGTAGTCTGCCAACCCGCACTTGGCCAGCGTGGCAGACTATGGCCTAACCCTTCTCACAATGAGAAGATGGCCCGTTCCCAGCAGTGGGACAGTTTGTACAAACAGGGCTGACAAAAAAAAAAAAAAAAAAAGTGAGCTAACCGTATAGTGTGGGGTATCATATAAAAGAGCTTAATTAGGACAAGCTTAAACTGATTTTTAATTATTATTGTGTAATTTTCGGATTATGACCAAAAATGTAAAATATATATAATTTCCTCCTTTATCAATGACTAGCTTCGCCCGGCAGTTCTTTTATCTAGTTTGTACGGAATCCTCGGTGGGCGAGTCTGATTAGCACTTGTCTTCATATAATTGGCAGGAAGACGCAGGATGCAACGCGCTTCCAACCGGGCTTTCTGGAAAGAAACCCGTGGAGGAGGCCTATGTCCAGCAGTGGACTTCTTGTGTCTGAAATTATGAAAACGTACTTCCTATTGTCTTATGTCAAAGAATAACACGGGAGCTCCTGAATTCCCATTTCCAACGTATTTAACCGCCAACTTTTTGTTCTTACTCTTTAAAAGAGCTTATCTCGCCTGTCGCCGACCGTAATACATTACCGTGCTCGAAACTGAAACTGTTTTTACAAGTAGGATTGTGATAACAATGATAAGTTATTGGGCGTTTGTATTTTATTTGTGAGCTCAAGACGTAATATAAGGGTAGAAGGGATTGTTCCATTTGCTCTTCTTCTGTAAACTAGAACATTTGAGTACCAATATACCTATACTTGGAAAGGGTTATAAAAGTGATATATACTGATCTGAATGTCAATAACTTATACTAAGGGCATAACTCTATCTTCGTTAATAAACGGCTGTCCAATATCTGTATATTTAGTCTCATATATATATTTTGTTTCAGCCTCACCTGGAAATCTGTATCCAATCCACTTCCTAACGCACAGTTTAGCAGCTAAAAGCTTCAACCTCACCAAAAAGTCATTATCCAATTCAAGTTCAAGCTAATACTTGCCACATCGTCATCTAACGGAGACGTGCTTCGGCTATGTGTTGTTTATAAAAAATCCAGTTCAATTGTTACATTTATAGTAACCCATAATATTAAAACAACAGTACCCTATTGTAACACCGTGAAACGTTTGAAGCGCGTTTCCCAACTTTAGTATTTTTATCTCGTCTCCGAGGCAGGTTGAATGAACATTTGTTTACATGCGCGAGGTTATTCGGGTAATTTCCAGCTTACGGTGGAGAAATGTTTTAGATAAGGTGAGCCGTTGAGAAATGGCTCATTTTCAACTAACTGGATGCATCACACGGATTCTTTTCACACGGATTATTTATATACTCGTTGTAGGTAACCGGATCTGCTAGTCCTGTGGTGTAATAGCGAGGCTGGAATAACACACTCGCCGAATTTAATCCTATAGCATAGAGACGGACAGCGATGCTCGAGACTAAGTAGCTTTTTGGCAATTAGTTTATCTTTATCGATTAGAACGATTAGCATCTTCCGCCGCCGGTCATCCGGCTCTAAAGCTTTAACTTTGTATTCGATTGATTTGTCTAAAAGATGCCACCCGATCGAATCTGTGCTTGATATAAATGAAGTACCTAATTGTCCCGCTTAACCTTGTTGAGGTTGCCGAGTTTTTTTGCTAGTTTACCCTCAAAGTTCATGTAGGCCCCGAAGAATGTTGAGTTTCAAAATAAGAAATCTTTTTTCGATTTTCCCGTCGTAATTCCTTTATCATAACATCTAGATTAGCTGCAAAGACCCTGTTTCACGCTGGAATGAGGTCACGTAATGCAAGAGGCCCGATCCTACAAAGTGACAGCATACGTGGTAGTATGGGCTAGAGATTTGAGGATCGGTTATTGAACCCCAGATTATGCAAAAATGAGGGGTTAAAGGTTTGATGTTGACGTGTGTATCTGTCTGTTTGTCTGTGGTATCGTAGCTTCTAAATGAATGAACTGATTTTTGAATTAGTTTTTTTTTGTTTGATTCAAGATTTGATCGAGTGTCCTTAGCTATGTCTCAACCGCATATTATTCTGTTCAGCCTTTTTTATATCGGAGGTTTATTAAAGTTTTCTAGACTTGTACTTCTAAACGACATCTTTAGAAGATGAAAAAACCTTTTTCTTAGGCTTAGGTTTTTTACGATTCTACATAAAAAGGTTGTATGATAAAATACATAAAATTCCGATAAAATTATTGGTTTATCAGGTTGTTGTTTTTGTTAAAAATAAAGTGGTTTCCTTCTTTGTCATGAAGTCTGCTGTGGGATGTGGCAACCTATATATGAAACCAGCTGTCAACCACAATGTGCACTCGAATGTCACAGAATCGCCGACACTGACAAATATTTTATAGCAACTTTAATGAGTGATATCCAATGAGAATTTGCGCTCCAAAAATAAAAAGGAAATTATTTCGTAAAAGCGCATGTGTAAAATTCATAATTCATTTGTATAGCGAAATGTTTGTTTATTAGTATTTAGGAAAATCGAATTTCTATCGTTTTCTTAATACCGGTTCTCATCTCTAGCGTGGAGGCTGTGTGTAACAGGGCGTTCTTTGCGAAAATACCCGGGAAAATGTTACCGCTTTTCCTAACAAGGCGAGTGCCGGGTCGTTGACTTCACGCCGGCCGTCCTTACACGGTACGATACGACATGGAAAATGCCCTGACACTAGATCGTAGGGTTAGGTTTCTATTTACTTGCGACTGTCAAATTTATGGCAAAAACGGTCGGTTTTAGGGTTAATTTTTTATTGCTAGGACTTATAAGCTTATTTTTCTTATACACCTTCGAAGGATCGTAGAACTACGTGTTTATATTAATTTCGGTCTTACATCTTCATGTTTTCCTGAGGAAAGGGTCTTGAATCTTGATAGATTGACAGACAGACGGATAATGAAGTGATCCTATAAATAAAGGTTTCGTTTTAGGCCTTTTGAGATACCGAAGCCTACAAAAATAACCAACATAGCTCGATCATTTCATAGAATTACATTTTTAGGTTTCCGTACCCAAAGGGTAAAAACGGGACCCTATTACTAAGACTTCGTTGTCTGTCCGTCCGTCCGTCCGTCTGTCACCAGGCTGTATCTCATGAACCGTGATAGTTAAACAGTTGAAATTTTCACAGATGATGTATTTCTGTTGCCGATATAACAATAAATACTAAAAAAACAGAATAAAATAAATATTTAAGGGGGAGCCCCCTTATAGCATACAACAAACGTGATTTTTTGCCGTTTTTTTATAGATAATGCTACGGAACCCTTCGTGCGCGAGTCCGACTCGCTCTTGGCCGGTTTTATTTTTTATTTACCTTTTCGGCATACCTAAATTCTACCCTGCACGTATTGGCTAGCGAACGTTGCTGTCACGGGAGTCACAACCGCGTACTATCGGTTAGTCGTAATTCTGTCAGATTGTCGGACATTGTAAGGGCTCCTACTGCGCTTCCACGACGCACCGGCGCGTTATTACGGTCGAGCGGACCCGGACATGACAATTTGGCCGGTCCCATAGACCGCCGCAACCTCTTTGGCCACTACACGTGTACAGTCAGTGGCACTTGCTCCTAGACTTGAAATAGTCCTACGCTGACTATCTATTTATTTCGCTGTGCGAAAACTAATGGGTTTTCGTTATTTATTAAGTTAAGAATATAAATAATTTAATACGTAATTTTTCGCTGAATTTTGATATTTTTTTAACCGACTTTGAAAAAGGAGGAGGTTATCAATTCGTACCGTATATTTTTTTTATGTATGTACACGAATTACTCCGTCATTCGAGAACCAATTTTTGTGTTTCCTGAATTGGTGTATAGAGAAAGCTCCCAAGTTGGTCCCATTAATATTTTATAAACATCGCTTTATTACTTTTTGAATAATCTCTAAAAATGAACATATTTTTACTGTATTCCTGAGTAAGTGCGTCAGATTATGGAATCGCAGAGTTCCACCTACATGTTTTTCTTTGCAAGAGTGTCAAATATTAAGGGATTATCGTATAAACATCTGCACATTTTCTAATCTTCGAAGACAAGCATTTGACATTCAATGACAAATCGCATTCTTGACAAAAGAAAAAAGAGCGAGTGAAGAGAGGTCTCTTTAAAAAGTTTACAATCGTGAAGGATTTAGTAAGTTGCGTTTGAAGGCGGTTTTTAATAGAAAAATTATTCACAGAAATGATTGTAGACATAGACATAGACAGAAATTTATTGTGAATTATTATTTGTTTATTTATTGTGTTTTTTTTGTATTATCTTAAAGTACAAATCTGCTCAATAGATACAAAATGTGCAAGTGCTCCGTTGCAGGCAAGCAACAGGACGCGTTTACTTAATGACTCTGGCTGTACAGGGGTAGAGAGCACCCACTTGTGTCGACAGGGTTAATTGTGTGGGTGTAAAATATGCTGTTTTTTTTGCAAAATATTAGAAAAAATAAACTTGTTTTGATGTCGAGGTTGGAATGTTTTTGACACGAGTAACATTTGAGGTGAGTTAGCGGTCAAGCGCAAGCCTATCGTCGAATAAAAAAAATATTTTGCTGAAATAAAATTCGAAATAAATACGCTGAATATTTGTGGACTGAATAACAACAATATTTTGAATATGTTTTGATATATTATGTTTCCGACCTAACTCATACGGGATCCATATACCACATAAATTGTATACACTTGGCTTGACTTGTTTTAAGGTGATTTGGTGATATCCATACAAAAGTAAAATATTTGTTAAATTATGGTTGAAATGAGTATATATAGTTTTATAATAAAGTCATTGGGGTTAGATTTGATATCGGTCTTTATTGTTGGCAAATTATAGTTGTTGAAGAAAGCAGGAGATTAATTGCAGTTTAATTTTTTAAATTTTGCAACTTTTATCTTTAACAAATATGATTTACCGTCAGTAATGACAGATACTAAAGCTAATCACAATTACTTCATTGTAAAACTATACTTTTATCAAGCATACTTAAACGAAGCAAAAATATCCACTGACCCAAAAAGAGGGTTGTTACAAGTTGACGTGCGAATCAGTGAGTCTGTCTGTCGGCATCGTAGCTTTCAAACGGATGGACCGATTGATCTAGTTTTGTTTTGTTTGAAAAAAAGAGAATATTCTTAGCTATGTTTTATCAAAATCGATTTAGCTGTTTTTTTGTCAGCACTTTTAGTTTTCTAAACTTATACTTGCTTGCTTGATAGGATATACTTACTTACTTCGCCCCATAAAAAAATAATCAAAATTGATTCAGCAATTTTGGTTTTAAAACAAAATTTTACCTTTCTAAGTCGATTGTTTCAGTTTTTTTTAATAATTATTTGTAAACTTCAAAATATTAAACGGTTTTATATTTTAAACTAGTCAAAAGATTTGTGATTCCCTAAGTTGATACAATTAGAAATACTGATTGACTGACTGGCCTTGTGGCTCAGTTGGTAGTATATCTACATGCTAAGCTGTAGGTGGTGGGTTCGATCTCCACCCAGGGCAAACATTTGTGTGATGAGCATGGATGTTTTTACTGTGTCTGGGTGTTTCTATGATATATATATATATATATGTCGGAAAACGAGGTGAAGGTTCCGCATCAGAAATGGTGGTTATTTGTTGGGCGTGGGTATAGCGGGCTAGGAGATTGAAACTTCACGAAAGCACTTTGATTTTAGATTATATTTGCACACTTTAGATTTACAATGTTTAAATGTAGCTGAATATAATAACGAAGGACAAGGCGTTCCGCCAAGTAACGCTTGCCGACACTCGATATTCAAAATGCGATGCGATGTGAGCTCTGAGTTCCCATCCAAACTTATTTAAACCAGTTCCCTCTGCTCGGCTTGCGCTCGTGTGTGCCCCTCCATCGGCGTTCCCCACTCACGCCACAACCTAGCTCTTACGGAACGGACCGAAATTCAACGACTAATCGACCAATCAGAAGCAATCAACATACGTAACTGGCGTTACACCAGAAAAGGCGCCATTTCCTTTTCTAGTCCTTCAAAATTTAACTTTATGGCGTAAATAAGTAACTATATTGATAAACTTAAAACTATGCGCCGACACGGCCAGACTGACACTCGCACGTCCTCGGGCGCCCATCATGAACATCTGCAAGGAAAGAACAATGTTAATAATTGTTACCGCTCGTTCATTCCTGACATTCACCTAATATTTGGACGTACCGTACTTCATTTGGAATAACTACTTGTTTAAAACCAGGCAATCGTTTAAATGACAAAGGAATAGGATCGACTCACAAAGACTGGACCGGATAAACAGCATCCTTTCGATGTCACGCATGACAACCGGAAAAACTGCATCCCTTCGACTCAGACTTACAACGCAATCCAACCGCAATCATTTAAAGGACAATGATTAAATAATTATAAAGGACAAAAATCAATATGAGGTACAGGATAACACACAGCGCAGTCCGGATTCAACATCCCTTCGACTCACTAAGACTGGACCGGATAAACAGCATCCTTTCGATGTCACGCATGACAACCGGAAAAACTGCATCCCTTCGACTCAGACTTACAACGCAATCCAACCACCTCACACTACTCAGTCCGTCATCGATAACGTTATTCAAAAAGAAGTTAAATTACTAACGTTATTCAAAAAGAAGTAGGTAAAGATTACGGGACAACCTGAAACAAACACACTTAGCTGGATACCCTCAACTTTTACCTCACTTAGGATTTGAGACTCGCATAGAATGTTAATTTGACCTAATTCCGAAAGGAATATCTTTTCATTGCACGCGATATCGGATTTTTTTCAAATTAAATCAGATTTAATCAAGGAGCACGCCGAACCGCCATCAAATAAAAATGGAACGATCTCACCCGATGATATGGCTAGTGTATTCTTCGCAGACCCATAGTTACAGATGTGGACTTCTTTGACCAGCTTCTCCAGACACGATGGGGCGAAGTGTCCCTGTTTTCCGCACCCCAAGCAGGTTATCTTGCTGTTCACGCCTTTTTTAGATGTGGGTAGATGCACTGTTTGGCTTGACACGAAGTTTCTTGCGAATCCCATAGTTGAAACGGGTGCCTCTTCAATATCAGCGTTCTCGTCGTCAGGATCGAACTTGATGAGCTTCATGGAGTTGTAATTGTTCACGGTAGCCGATGAGTGAGCAACGGCCAGTAGCAGAGAAAGTAGTGCCTCCATCGCAGTGAAAATATCAAGTGCCACCTTCTGGTCTTGCTGATGACTCCGTGTCTCCTCCAGAGTCGGCCCTTCGCATCCCACTTCTGATGTCGGAAAACGAGGTGAAGGTTCCGCATCAGAAATGGTGGTTATTTGTTGGGCGTGGGTATAGCGGGCTAGGAGATTGAAACTTCACGAAAGCACTTTGATTTTAGATTGTATTTGCACACTTTAGATTTACAATGTTTAAATGTAGCTGAATATAATAACGAAGGACAAGGCGTTCCGCCAAGTAACGCTTGCCGACACTCGATATTCAAAATGCGATGCGATGTGAGCTCTGAGTTCCCATCCAAACTTATTTAAACCAGTTCCCTCTGCTCGGCTTGCGCTCGTGTGTGCCCCTCCATCGGCGTTCCCCACTCACGCCACAACCTAGCTCTTACGGAACGGACCGAAATTCAACGACTAATCGACCAATCAGAAGCAATCAACATACGTAACTGGCGTTACACCAGAAAAGGCGCCATTTCCTTTTCTAGTCCTTCAAAATTTAACTTTATGGCGTAAATAAGTAACTATATTGATAAACTTAAAACTATGCGCCGACATATATATATGTATTCTATCAGCCATTTAGTTCTATAGTACAAGCTTTGCTTAGTTTGGGCTAGATGGTGTTGTGTGAAATGTCCCCAAATATTTATATTTATTTATTAAGTCCATACTAATAACCTACAAGTTAAATCCTTATATAAGTGAGTAAATCCTCTAAATCCCAAGAGCGGCGACCTTGTCCCTGTTCCAGGTATTTAAGACCCTTCCATTTACAGCTGGTGAATATTTGATGTCGATAAGTTTGGAACATCGCTGACAGCAGCAGTAGGGAGGGATTACCCTCTGAACAGAGAGCATTCGCAATTTCATTAGAACAGACAGTGAGAGGTGGTTATGTAGTTGCTATGTAAAATTGCCTTAAGAGATTATGTCTTACATAAAAAAAAACCGGCCAAGTGCGAGTCGGGGTCGTGCACGAAGGGTAAGATAAGATAAGATAAGATAATATTTATTTGTATAAAACATGAGATAAAATCACACACACCGTAGCATGCACAATTGGTGTTATTAAAAAGTTGGAAGTTGCTTGAACATGTTTTGCCAGTCAAGATGGCGTACAAATATTTGTCAGAGATAGCTTAATAACTTATACCACAAACAGATTAAAAATAAAAATAAATGTCAGAATGCAAAATGAATGTTACTATAATAATAATGTCAATACGAAAGAACTATGTCAAAAATATAGGAAAATAATAATAACTCAATAGCTAAAATTTCTCATTTAAAAAATCATTAATATTATAATAACATTTTTCTACTAGTAGCTTTTTAAGCTTTATTCTAAACAGGGTAGTTTTTAGGTCCCGTATTGATTTTGGTATGTGATTGTAAATGCGTGGTCCCATACACATTACACCTTTACCCATTAAAGTTGTCTTTGAGTATACATTTTTACGCCTATTTTGATCTCTACGATTTCTTATGGCACAGTCGGACAATGTCGTGAATAGTTCCGGGTTTGATTTTACAAATAATGCCATTTCTAGTATATATAGAGACGGTAGTGTTAGAATCTTGTATTTTTTTAAATAGGGCGCACAGCTATCTTTTGCTTGTAGTCTAAACAAAGATCTAACACAGCGCTTTTGCCTTTTGAATATAGTCTCTTTGTCAGTAGAGTTGCCCCAGAATAAAATTCCATATCTGACCGATATGACCAGTCACAGTCATAGATTATATCTAATCTATGCTCGATGCATGTAAATAATTAAATAAAAACACATCTACGGAAACCTGGTTATTGCGTGTCTGAATGCGTTCTTGACAACATTTTATCATGAGTCACATTACGGGTAATTATAATAATTTTGAACAAGCTAATCAATAAGAAATAATTGAAATACATTCAGACAGGAAACGTAGTTGGATATTTTGTGATATTACCTACTGCTGGTTTGCAGAATTAAATTTTATTATAATCAATTTTGATACTACTTTTTGCTATTCAATATATTCAGATAAAGCATTCTCGGACTTACCTAACTGATGTATTATGACTGGCGATATTTATAAGGATTGAATCATTTTATAATTAGAATTTAAGATATTATTATGGTATCACTGTGCTGGCTGTGTGCCGCGGCTTCATGCGTTATCTTACAGATACTGTTTTCAATTAAAATTTGGAAAAACATGAGGAGTCAGCGAGTTTCATATCAGTAGCGTCTAGCTCATTTCCTATTGTCGCATGCGGTCACTTACTCGATATGTTCGTATACTGCCTTTAAAAGTTGAAGTGACAGTGGGCAGGGCACGTAGCACGCAGAATAGTTGGGCGATAAGGCCGGAAAGTATTCGAATAGAGACCACGCACCAGCAAGCGCAGCGTAGGAAGCCCAGCCACAAGATAGACAACCTCATACAGATGGCAAGAGAACGCTAGATGCCTAGAAGCCGCTTCCTACCGATCTTTTTGGAAATCCATGTGGGCCTAGGCCTATGTCCAGCAGTGTACTTGTTATGGCTGCGATGAAGACGATGATAATGCCTTTATACTGACCTCGGTAGATGATGATTAGTCAATCGCAATCCCCGAATGTCGTCGGCTTCCTTTCACATGGCCAAGGTCATTATCATTATGTGTTGGTGGTCACTATCGCAGTAGGTAAGTGGCCGTCGCTCGTTTCACTAACGGCTCCTCTAACAACTCTAACTCAATAGTGGTCCGAGGAAATTGCTCATCTGAGGTTTGTAGGTATCAGATGTTGGATCACGTTGGGACGGTTAGTTCAACGTATTTTAGACCAATGACATAGACATAGATTATTTGTGACAAAAACAAACACACAAAATAAACAAAAAACAAAAACAAGTTTTTGTCACAAGCCGGTTCCATCTCACCGTATGAAGGTAGCAAATTACAAATTCGGATGACCACTTCGAAATCTGTCAAAATCAGCCCTGTTTATATAAATTGTCCCACTGCTGGGTGCGGGTAGCTTACCACGCTGGCCAAGTGCGGGTTGGCAGACTTTACACATCCTCGAGAACATTGAGAACTCTCGGATATATAGATTTGCTCACGATGTTTTCCTTCACCGTTTTAAGTTGGCGACAATCAACAGGAACCCAGGACCTGCGGATTGTAAGTCAGACGGTCTCCCGACTAGGCTGCTTAAAAAAAAATTTTCAATGAGATCACCAATATAAAAAAAAAACTCCCAGAAACTTTCCAAGTAAATTATATATATACTTATTTGAAGTGAGTTGTTTCAATTTCTTAAATTATTATAACAATTACAATATTTATGCTACTCAGTCTCGAGCACCGCCGTAAAGTGGCTTGTCTGTCTATATTTTATAGGATTCATTTCAGGGGGTGTGTGCAAGAGCTTCACGACCTAATTACACTCTCCCCATTTTACTACAGAGAGTTACCACCCATTTCTCATTGAAATGACAAAAATCCGTACTCGGCGATATCGGTCTACGATCTTGGTGCGTACTGTACAGAAATATATTACTTTGCTTTTTTTTTCATCTTCAAGATCATTGAGAACTCTCAGACATGTAGGTTTCCTCACGATGTTTTCCTTCACCGTTTGAAGTTGGCGGCAATCAACAATACGCACATAACTTCGAAAAGACAGAGGTGCGTGCTGTGAGATTCGAACCCAGGACCTGCGGATCGCAAGTCAGACGGTCTCACCACTAGGCTGCCGGAAACTTACTAGGCTGCCGGAAACTTTTATTATTATTTGCTTTGAAATAAATCTCTGTTTCTTGAGAGCTATAATCTTGGAATCTTCAAGGTTTAGTTTAGAGTGAATAGATATTTTCTATATCGACGAGCTCTATCCTCAACCATACTGTCGCTCAACACCGAGCAAGTTGGTGGCCAATCTTAAATCTAATACAAAAAAAAATTGGTTGTCTGTAAAGTCGGTTTACGGACGATAGTTTAACGTGACAACATACGTCCGCGCGCGAGCTCCGAGGAATGATAATTGAAGCGACTGACGGTCGAGCGCGGCGCACACCCGCCCGCTTCCTCAGCCACCGCGCGCGGTTGTAACGGGACAAGGAACGTAACGTAACGGGACAATGAGACTTTTTTGTGCATGCAGCCGGCGTTCATCGATTTATTAGACGTTGTCACGTCAAAAATATCGCTAAACGAGTTGTATTTGACACTTGATGTATATTACACACCAAACACAGGTTAGCAAGATACAATCTCAGTCACGTACTCAGTCAGTACGTAGTCAGTACTGCTACGCATAGCTGTCTATGTAGCTTAAAACAAAGACAATTTTAGAAAATAACGTGTGTTACGTGCTTCATAATAGTGAACGCAGTCGGTCGGTGAACTTGAAAGATTCCGGACCCTTTGTGAGTGACGCCGCCATGGCACATTATGACATTAGGAGAGTCTTTATTACCATCAGATATCCTTAATGATTTGAAGGGTTCTTCTTGAAATTAACCCTTCTGTTGCATTTCAATTTGAACTCTTTTTAGATATGCATTGGTATCTATTTCAAGTGTGTAATGTAAAATATGGGTCGCATTTGTTTTACAATTGTAAGGGTTTGAATTTGAGATGGTATGCTCTTGTAGTATTTCGACAACACAATAGAATAACCAACCACATATCGTCATTCCTTAGGCTGAGGTGAAAGGAACGCAATTTTTTGAGTTGTGAGTCGCGTAAAATGAGTCGCGCAATTTGCGCTGAATTTGGTTTTAGACAAAAGCTCTGTTTGCCCTACACGACGAAGCAAAATGGGTTGTCTGCCACCTTACGCGCATTATATCAACCGAATTGTCTTCTTGACTTCGGGGTGAGAGAGGGGAGTGAGGAAAGAGACACTTTCACTATTGAGTGGATTTGCCCAGCTTCTTTTTCTGAATTTATCTTATAAATAGTCTTCGTAAAATCCACAATATTAGTAAGTGAATTGCACGTACGACACATACACTCCGTCCCTGCAGAATTTCGGTCAAACTGAAATTTTGCGTCTTAGTTGACGCGGCTCCTAACTCAAAGAATTACGCTCGTTTGGCCTCAGTCTTATGAGTCCGTAGTTCCACCATCGTCCGTCTCGCTCGCGCATTCCCACATTTTTGAAGAAAAGGATTGAACGAACTTATAAAAAAATCGTCGTTTGTATAACTAAAAAACAACATCACAAATATTCGACAAAAATTTCGATTATACATACATATAATGTGCTTACTAGCTGTGCCCCGCGGTTTCATGCGGTTTTTCAGCAATGAAAAATTGATTATGCTGATGAAATAGCTTTGAGCTCATGTCCCTAGGTTCTCAGCTATCCCTGTACCAAATTTCACAACGTTCGGTTAAGCCGTTTAATCGCTACAAGGGAAAGGGTCCTGGTCTGTTTGCTACCTTTTCACGATCAATCGGTTCCGCTCAGAACCTGGACATGGTCTATATTTTATCATCATCACTATCAGATCATCACCGTTCACCATAACCATCGTTTTTCATCATTACGCGGGTGAAGCTGCGGGACACAGCTAGTTAACCTTACCCTCCATCGGCAGTCTGGTCATCAAAGAATCAAAAATTATTTTCAATGTATATATTTCATTCCATATTTAGAAAGGTTAAAAGCACGATAAGGTGAATGGCATTTAGGATACCTAAGTGCCTCAATTGACGACCTGACGACGTCCCTGTCAAGAGTCGAGACAGACCAACGGACAAAAGCAATTTTTCTATTGTCGTGTGCGGTCAGGTGTATGAAATTGCTTAAATACTGTTACTTACTTTACTGCCTTTTTAACACGATTTTATTAGCTTCACCTGTATGCATGTTTGTTTGTTTGTAACCGACTCCTTTGGCTTGATTTTGACCTACTTCAAACGGTCACATTTCACCACACATTTATGTGTTTTTTTTTACTATTATTTTAAGTATTATTATTTCGATGCGAGTAGTAGTCACAGACTCTTATATCCGAAAAGCGTTACATGACCCTTATATTCCTAAAATACACTGTATACGGGGTATTTATACATAGTTATTTGTATGATTGTGCTTTCGATATTTTGGTGCACTTGCCAGCATTATGTTCACGGACAGGTCATAATGATGGGCCACCAATTTCTCAATGAAATGCTAAAAAACGTACTTAACTGTATCGATCCGCGTTTTTGATGCGTACTGCATAGGAATGGAATTCTTCGCCTCATCTATGTTTCCTACAATCTTGGAATTTTCAAGGCTAGAGTGAATAGATATCTTCTGGATAGACAAGCTATCCATCCTTGGCGACACCGTCGCTTAATATCAGGCGAGTTGGTGGTCAAACGTAGATGATCTGTATAGTATAAAAAAATTACAAGAAAATATATCTACATATCACTACCTTGCCTGATGGTAAGCAAAACAGTGTGACCGAGAAGAAACAGATGAAGACAAAATGCCACAGGCTTCAGCTAGATGATATTAAATGATGACTATGATGATGATACTAAATGATGTTTTTTTTTTGTCCATAGAACAGCGCCCCGATGTGGGAAGAGTTCATATCGAAGGCTACCAAACTACATTCCGCATTGAAGTAAGTGTTACATAACATCTATTCGACTAAAACGAACTCAACACACTCACTGTTGCGAGTATTTGCCATTTTTTGGTAAAATAATCGTGTTTCTATGTATCATAAGTATGTATTTACAAAAAAGTATATTATGTACTCTATTAATCATCCAGCGCTCCCCCCCCCCCCCCGGCTAGCCATGTTGCCGGGCTGGACATGTCTGTCGCATGCACGACGATTTGTGGGCCAAGATCACCACAAAGTGGGTTCCGCAGGTTGTCGAACTGGACTCCTTTTGCAACAACTGGAAACAAAAAGCTAAAGACCGTGAAGAGTGGAAGGAGGATAGGGAGGCCTTTGCCCAGCAGTGGGACATATCAGGCTGATAATAATAATGATATTAATCATCGGATTCCCGTAGTACAAGCTTAGTTTGGGCTAGATGGTGTGTGAAATGTCCACCAATATTTTTCTGGAAATAAATGTAATTAATTACACACTGTTTCGAATATTTGCCAGTTTTTGGTAAAATAATATCGTGTTTGTTTACATTTACAAAAAAAAATTGGTGGACATTTCACACACCATCTAGCCCAAGCTAAGCTTGTACTATGGGAACTAGATGGTTAATAGAATACATAATATATACTTTTTTGTAGATACATACTTATGATACATAGAATCACCCAGAAACAAAACAAACATTCATGCTCATCACACAAATCTTTGTCATGGGTGGGGATCGAACCCACAACCTACACATTAGCAGGTAGACATACTACCAACTGAACTATGAGCCCAGTTGTATTAAAAGGGCATATGTTATTTGTAACACGAATAGCAATATTAAAGGTTCTCCCAAAAAAAATTTTGGTCCGAAAGATTTGCTTATTTTCGGACAGATTATTACCTAAATTTGAACTCCATATTTCATATTGTTATTCAAATGTTTGACCTGTCAACTTCATAGATATCACTTTTTTAAACTATCACGGTCATTCATTAAAACACTATTATTATTAACGCGAACCACGGTAAATATCCCGTTAATAATAATAGTGTTTTATAGATATCTTTAGTAATTTAACATTTACCTAAGTTTATCACGAAAGATTTCATTACGGTTACGGAGAAGTGGCATCCTAATTATAGCGCGTTTATAAAAATTGACACGCGACTCGACTCGATCTGATTGGGAAGAAGTTCCAATTTCGTATCGCAGCTGCCCCCCTAGAGATTTAAAAAAAATTGCCAAAGTGCAAAGCGACCAAAGTCCTAAAGCGTACCTGTACCTACAATTCATATTTTTCTCATCATCCATAATATTAACTTGCTCCCCCCCCCCCCCCCCCCCCCCCCCCCCTCCTGGGCTATGGGCTGGCGACGCCCTTAAGGACAGTACTCACTGAAGCATCCGTTTCACGAACGAGCGTGCGTTGCGCAACTTTTCGATTTTGTTCATGATCGAAGTGTTTAACAGGCATCGTAACTCCCCGTTTACATTTCAGTAATCACAAATTGTCGGGTTCGGTATCGGTTCGGAAACTATGACTGGCCCTGTGGCTCAGTTAGTATGCTAGATAGCCTGCTCAGTTAGCCTGCTGAGCTGTAGGTTGTGGGTTCGATCCCCACCAAGGGCAAACTTTTGTATGATAAGCATGGATGTTCTATGTCTGGGTGTTAAAAGTATATATTATGTATTCTATCAGCCATCTAGTTCCCATAGTACAAGCTTTGTTTAGTTTGGGCTAGGTGGTGTTGTGTGAAATTTCCTCAAAATATTTATTTATATCTCCATCTCTGTCATTCTGTATCGAAATGACCGAGACGGAGATACAGTTTCCGATCCGATTCCGAATCCAACAAGTTGTGAATCACATCACGCACATCCAAATTTGTCAAGCCGTTTAGGCTGTAGGAGGTATATAGAAACATGTACATACATACTTAAGTTAGAGTCCTACTCCAGTGAAGTGGTGGCGACTTTACTGAAAGCCTCTATGGAGTTTTGCCTGCAACGTGAAAAGACACGTTTCACCGCTTTTATTACACTTGCCCAACACTCACGCACTTGATCGGACACCTGATGAATAAAACACCATCATTTTTATACCATATTAATTTGCCGCCATTTCTGTTTCCTGAGACCTACAATCTTGGAATTTTCAAGACTAGAGTGAATAGATATCTTCTAGATCGACGAGCTCCATCCTCGGCCACACCATCGCTTAACAGCAGGCGAGTTGGTGGTCAATCGTAGATCTATCTTCTACAAAAAAAACATTAACATTCGAAATAACACTAAGTAATTTAGGAAAATGAAAATAAGTGATAACGTGATTCCATGACGTTCCCGCCAAAACTCGGATGGATATTTTATTTCTCTATTTGTTTGACAGATCAGCGCTCGTGGCGATCGCGGCTTTCTTGGACGCCTTCCAGAAAATTGCTGACGCCGCCACCAATGCCAGGGGTGAGTGACCTTTTACAGTTATTATGTGTTAAGGGCTGTTTAAGTATTACGTATGCAGAATTTTAGTAATTTTTTACCCTCACCTCCCGCTTGTCAGCAAAAGTAAGCAAAGTTCTTACTCTTCCCTTGTATATACTTATGTAAACATTGAAACAAGTTAATAGCGCTATTCACTTGTTTCAACTTCTACTTCTACTACCCCTACTTCCGTTCTTTCTAACTTAACCATAAATCACTGCGTGAGAGCGTCAGCAATAACAATAAATTATTTTAGGGAATCCCTGAATATGCTTTTTGCTTTCCTGCATTGGCAAGTAGGATTACCATATTATAATCTATCTTTTCGCAGAAAAAAAAAACTGAAAAAATTTATAAATATTTTTGACATAATCACCATCTTGACCCTGTCTGTCCTTATGTCACAGACATTTTACTCAGAGATTGTCAGCCTTACATAAACGAAATTTGGCAAATAGATGTGTTTTGGAAACCGTCACAAAATTCTGTAGTAAAATTTACAAAAAACTGAAATTAAGGATGGCACTATAAAGAGACAAATTATTTTTTCAATTCCACCACCTTGTGTGGTGTACCATTGAATAGGTCTCTTAAAATCATAAAATAATACTAAAGTTTCGTAGTCCCCTAAGGCCTAACCGGTAAATGTTTATACAACTAGCACATTAGCTTGGTTGCCGTTGGTAATTAATAGAAATGAAACAAGTTCGTCAAAAGTATCAAAATGTTATAATCTCATATATGTACTTACAGAATTCATAGACTAAATTCAACCATCAAATCAGATCTAAGCCAGCTCTGAGATCGCTACGATCCAAATTATTAACAGTTCATAAACGTCTGCTGAGCCCCATTTTTAGCTAAAATATTCTTTGTCAAATTCTGTCAGACGGCAACTTTCACGCGCGAAAACGGAACAAAACACTTTTCTTTGACAATAAACGCACTTGAGGGTTTATGTATAAGACTGTAAAAGTATGCATAAGCTCAAGCTACTTGGTTCTCAGCAATATTTTTTATTCACTTTGCATGTTCAGTTTAACCATAAATTAAGCAGTAAACCTTGACCTTTGCACAGATGCAATTAACCTATAATTTGTAATGCAATATTTTACAGAATTAAGGGTAAAAAATTGAAAATATTCAGGTAATATACGTAAGGTCAATGAAATAAAGAATATTTTGAATGGAAATTCTGAAAGTTTCTTTTTAACCGACTTCGAAAAAACAGGAGGTTATCAATTCGTACCGTATATTTTTATGATGCCATAACGATAATGCATGTATTGCTATTGTAAGTCACGGTTATGCGCGGCGTTTGGTAGTGTTGCCGTGTCTGTGCATGTGGAACCCGCTCGCTACTAATGCTACAAGAATACTAGAGAGATTCTGTTCACTCCTGACAGTGCGCTGTAATCGCATTATGTATGAAACGTTGCAAGGAAGAATATATTTGTGTTTTTTTTTCTTCAAAATTTTCAATTCCTTTGTCAAATCATCGGTCTTTCATGGGACTACACAAGTCCAATAGATGTAGCGCTGTATTCGTATAAATAATAAACAATTCATTAATTTCCGTAAATCAATGCGACAACGACAAATAAAGGAATCAATGACATCGTTTATTATATTATGCATAATAATATTTGCAAGGTTCGACAATGACATCCAGGGGATAATTTTTTATTGAACAGACTAGTAAAGTCCGTTTATAGTTTATTTACCTCTGATATTTCTCATTTTATTTAAAACTTAAGGTTTTCTTCAGCCTTTTTAGTCACGCCGTCCGTAGCATAGATGTCCTCACCGCACGGCTCAAAATCTGAAGACGGCTTTTCATTTTACACAAATAACACGTGGGAAATGTCAGGGTTCATAAAACTGTGAATGGACTGTACATAAAAAGTATCGCGCTCGTTCGTTACTTGCTACAACTATAATAAAAACATCAGTACACATTTAATTATATCTAATAATTCACATATCTCATTCGTCAATTTGAACGAGAAAGATAATAATCATTATTGGTTATAAAAAGGCACTTATAACAAGGTCTAAGCTGTGATAACGCTTCTAATCCAACTGTTGTATTCGAACACTTTTGTGTAGACTCCAGGGACGTTCGGCAGGCCGCATGGCGTGGGTCCGAAACTGACTATCCCGATCACCTCCCAAGTCCGTCCATGTTCATACATCAAGGGACCTCCAGAGTCCCCCTTGCAGGAGTCCTTGCCGTCGATGCCGCCGGCGCATATCTGTCCAGATGTTAGCTTGAGGTTTCTACCGCCGGACCTGTACGCCGGTTCGCATATCTGAAATATATATATTTAGCTCATGTTATGTCGGGCTTAAACGGTTTTGGATCTTTGAAAGATGAAGGGGCTTAGAGCTTTGAAGGGGTTGCCCAGGAATTCAAGTTTCTGTATGAAAAACATACAAAACTTAGTTTACATTCGGCCTTCAACTCGACTTTAATGAAAAAACGGCGTAGCTGAAAATATTATTCAGAATATTCAACCTATTATTGAAAACATCTAGAAAAAATAAATAAATAAATATTTGTGGATAGTTCACATAACACCATCTAGCCCAAACTAAGCAAAGCTTGTTATATGGAACTTGATGGCTGATAGAATACATATATACTTTTTTTGTTTAAAATGTATACATAGAACGTCACACGTCGTTTACGTACGTATTTACGCAAAGGGAGAATATTTTGAGAAACAATAAATTAATTTTTAACCTTAAATAGTGTTTTTTAGGGTTCCGTACCCAAAGGGTAAAAACGGGACCCTATTACTAAGACTTCGCTGTCTGTCTGTCTGTCTGTCTGTCTGGCTGTCTGTCTGTCTGTCTGTCTGTCTGTCTGTCTGTCTGTCTGTCTCCAGGCTGTATCTCATAAACCGTGATAGCTAGAAAGCTGAAATTTTCACAAATGATGTATTTCCGTTGCCGCTATAACAACAAATACTAAAAATTAAAAATATTAAGGAATACAATACAATATACAATACAATACAATAAACGTGTTTTTTTCGTATTTTTTTGCTCAATATTAAAAACGGTAACAGGTAGACGCTTCAAATTTTCACAGAATATTTACTTGTATATTACCTTTCAAAATAAATAATTAAATAACAATAAAGTAAATATTAAAGGGGGGCTCCCATACAACAAACGTAATTTTTAAGCAATTTTTACTCGATTTTAATTAACAGGTAGAAACTTGAATATTTGTAAGTAAATATTTAGAAATATATTAACTATAAAAATAAATACCTAATCTAATACATAAAAACTCACAAAATGAAAATAATCCGTGCATCTAAACGCGGTGCGAGCGCCGCGCCGCGGTGTGGTGGTGGCGCGAACGCGCGGGTAGCGGGGGAGGTAACATCACGGAGCGAGCCATAGCCGCGCGTATTCGCGCGAGCGTCGTTATGCTGCCCGGATGTGTATCGAAAACCTACCTATAAGTTTGCAATTTACTACTTGGAATTTCGTTGATTTCTCGTTATTTTATAAACAGAACTAAACTTTGTAGTATTATAGATGATAGTACGGAACCCTTCGTGCGCGAGTCCGACTCGCACTTGGCCGATTATTTCTTATTCATTCCGGAAACTTTTAGTGCGCCCCCACGTATACATATGAAACGATAATCAAAACACCTGACTGCATAAGAACGATTTTCGTACTGTAACTTCGTTTTCTTAATATGCTGTTTAGTAGGTATACGTTTCTGTGAAGTTATGCGCAATGCTACTGTATTATCAATTTATGTGAATATTCTTTAGAACAGGTTTTGTGAAATTATTTATTACGAAAAAGTTTATTAGAGGTTATTTATTTATTTATTTATTGCACATTGTACAGTTCTTACAATTAGTACTTAAACTAAAAATTGTATACAGTACAAGGACAGTTACGGCAAAGCGCATAATTATTTTGCTCGATTTGTGTTATTATTATTACTAAAATAGCATATAACCACGCAGTGAAGTCGAATGTAACAACACCTGGCACATGAAATTCGGTAAAGCCATTTTTTTTTTGTTTCGGTAAAGTTGTTTAGGTTGTAGGAGGTAATATAATATGTATATTCTTACATACATACATACACTCGAAAGACATAACCCTCCTCCTTGTGCAGTCGAGTAAAAACAATAGCCAATCAACTTACATCCTTGCTAACAAAGGGCAGGTCCACGTGTAATTTTATTGCGCTCGCTGGTTGTGTGGTGGACACCGCCCCCCACCCGGCGGCGTACAGGGTGAAGTTCTGGGGGGGAGGGGGGCTCAGAGTCACGTCGATCTTCGGCAGGCAGATGGGCCGGATGAAATCTGCAATCGATGATTTATTAATTACCCAGGAATCGTAAAAAGTAGCATGAAATGGAAAATATATAGAACAACATAAACGACTTGGTGGTCAAACGTAGATCTATTTAATAAAAGAAAAAACTTAAATATCTAGTTTTGATGGTACTATGGATGGTGGTGGAATAACAGGTTTGTGGAAACTGTCCGTACGGTGGGCGCGAAGTTTTATAAACCCCACCGTACAAATAGACCGCAAAAGCTCTCGAGCCATACCCTCGACCTCATGGCTGAACGACGCTCATTGCAACTGCAGTCTTCTGGTGACGCCGAGTCATATAGGCGGCTCAATAGACTCATATCAAAGTCTATGCGACACGACATCCGTACCTTTAATACTAATCGTATTAAAGAGACGATAGAGCGGAATAAAGGCTCTAAAGTGTTCGCAAGAGACATGTCTATTGGGCAGAGCCAGTTGACGAAGCTGAAGATGGAAGATGGCAGTATAGCGTCGACCAAAGCAGAAGTCTTGAGGGAAATCGAGAGGTTCTATGGACAGTTATACACATCGGTCGCAAAACCTGTTAGCAGTTTGGGCAAAGATCCAAGAGCCAAACTGACTCGACATTATACCGAAGATATCCCGGACATCAGCCTGTACGAGATTAGGATGGCCTTGAAACAGCTCAAGAACAACAAGGCACCGGGCGACGACGGAATTACATCAGAGCTACTGAAAGCGGGTGGAACACCGGTACTGAAAGTCCTTCAGAGGCTCTTCAATTCCGTCGTGCTTGAAGGTACAACGCCAGAAGCATGGAACAGAAGCGTGGTGGCGCTGTTCTTCAAAAAAGGAGACAACACTTTGCTGAAGAACTACAGACCCATCTCGCTTCTGAGCCATGTCTATAAGCTGTTTTCAAGGGTCATCACGAATCGTCTTGAACGCAGGTTTGATGACTTCCAGCCTCCCGAACAAGCCGGTTTCCGAAAAGGCTATAGTACCATAGACCACATCCATACGCTGCGGCAAGTGATACAGAAGACCGAAGAGTATAACTTGCCCCTTTGCTTAGCGTTTGTGGACTATGAGAAAGCCTTTGATTCGATCGAGACCTGGGCGGTGCTTGAGGCTCTCCAGCGATGCCGTATTGACTATCGGTATGTCGAAGTGCTGAAGTGCTTGTACAACAACGCCACCATGTCAGTCCGAGTACAAGACCAGAACTCAGAGGCAATTTCATTGAAAAGAGGCGTGAGGCAGGGAGACGTTGTCTCTCCGAAACTGTTTACCGCCGGTTTGGAAGATGCCTATAAGCTTCTGGAATGGAAAGGGCTCGGCATTAATATTAACGGCGAGTACATCACTCACCTTCGGTTTGCCGACGATATAGTAGTCATGGCAAAGTCGATGGAAGAGCTCAGTACGATGCTCGAAGACCTCAATAGAGTTTCCCAACGGGTGGGCCTCAAAATGAACATGGACAAAACGAAGGTTATGTCGAACGCCCATGTAGTGCCCACCCCAATATCTGTGGGGAACTTCACTCTTGAAGTTGTTGACGAATACGTCTACTTAGGACAGACGGTCCGATTAGGCAGGTCCAACTTTACGAGGGAGGTCAATCGTCGTATCCAACTCGGCTGGGCAGCGTTCGGGAAACTTAAAAGCGTCTTCTCGTCCAATATTCCCCAGTCCCTCAAGTCGAAAGTTTACAACCAGTGTGTGTTACCAGTGATGACATACGGCACTGAAACGTGGTCCCTAACTATGGGCCTTATAAGGAAGCTCAAGGTCACGCAACGAGCTATGGAGAGGGCTATGCTCGGAGTCTCTCTACGAGATCGAATCAGAAATGAAGAGATACGTAGACGTACAAAAGTCTTCGATATAGCACAGCGGATTAGCAAGTTGAAGTGGCAGTGGGCAGGGCACATAGCACGCAGAACTGATGGCCGATGGGGCCGAAAGGTTCTCGAGTGGAGACCACGTACCGGCAAGCGCAGCGTAGGAAGACCAGCCACGAGATGGACAGACGACCTCATACAAGTGGCGGGAAGACGCTGGATGCAAGCCGCTTCCAATCGGTCTTTTTGGAAATCCATGGGGGAGGCCTATGTCCAACAGTGGACTTCTTATGGCTGAGATGATGATGATGATGGTACTTTTTAGTTAAAGTGGCTGCGACCCGCTGTGTCACCTGCGTAGTGATGAAAAACGGAGATGATGATGATGATGTTAATATATATTCATGTACTCGTCCAGATTCTACAGAATTTCTATGCCAAATATCATAACGATTGGTTTAGTCGCTTAGACGCGAAGAGTTAACAAATAGACAGAGAGACAGACGACAAACAGTTTACTTTCGTTTTCAATAACATGAGTTAGGATTCGAGCTTGAGCTGCCGGCGCAGAAAATAGTAATCTGGAAACTGTAAACTTTTTTTAGCCGAGTACTGTCGTGTCCAGCTGGTTCGCATAATTGTTTAAATGTTAACGTTACAGTATTACATATATGCTATATGAGTTTCTCTGGGAATGATGCGAATCGATGGCACTTTACATATGAAAATGTCATTGTCAATAGCGCTGTCTCATAGGCAGACACTTATCCCAGCGACGGAAATAAGCATACCCATTACAGTTTGCTAATGGAGAAATATCAACTATTCACTCTAAGCGGACGGTGCAGATCCAACAATTTCCCATATATGTAGATTACAACTTTTTGGGTACCGAGCATCACAAGACCCCCAGGCAGGCCCAAAAAACGATGGCGAGATGAGCTTGACTCCCACTGTAGCGGCTGGACTAAGGAAGCTCTTAACCGAGAAAAATGGAAAGAGGGAAGAGAGGGAAAGGCCTCTCTTACTGTCTCTTACAGCTGTAGGGCAAAGGCCCTGCAGTGGGATAGTAATGGCTGAGAAAAAATGTAGATTAGAATACATAGATTATAATGTTTACTAAATCTCACCAGTGAAGGGAGCCATTCGCTGAAGCCTTAACAAAGCGATGTCATTTGGTGACTGCTTTTTAATCGTGCTGTAGTTAGGATGCGCGATGGTGCGCTCTATAGGGACGATGACCACGCCTTCAGTGCAGTCCTCGCCGCCGGCCTCCACGGGGACGCAGTCCCTGCCGTTGTTCCGAGTGTCGTATTCACCCAGCCGGACGTTCGCACTGAGGGAAAACGATAGCTCTGGTTACTATTAGTACAGTCATTGAAGGGAATGGCTCGCAAGTCTGTCTTGTCTTGTTAACGATGAAGTAAGTTTGTGGTAAGTGTATAACTTCCAGCTGTAGTCCAAACTTGCAGTTAAGTTAAACAGCTGAAAAGAAAAGTGAATGACTGTGTAGATACGATAATATTTTTCAGGAGTTTGAAATGCAATGAATGCATGCATTCTCAAGAGATGTCAATAGAAACATGGACATATCCTTACTTTTTACCCGACTATGCAATAAGGAGGGGTAAAAAGTAAGTGATATTATTAGAATTATTCTTAAGAATACGCATGAAATGATGCGCATTAAGTCTTTTACACAGACTTTGCGCTAACTTTTTCACAAAAAACGCTACACTTGATATGTAAGGAAATCGTAAATTAGATTCTAGAATTCGCTTTTCTGCAGTCGGGTATTTTTGTTTTTCTTTAAATAGATATATATACTTGTAACGTTTGATTGTTCACTAGACTTGAAACCACTCCTTTCTGTATTCACGTTGTTTTTATGAAAAAAAAGTGAACACTCACGGAGTACCAATAGTCAATACGTCTCCAGCCACGCAGTGAGCAGCAGTAAGCACGTATCTACCGCTGATGAGGACTCCACCGCACAGCAGCTTGATCTGTCCCTTCTGGAGGTATTCAATGATCACCAGCCACGGGTACTGGTCAACTGTCGTAGCGTTGCCACCTGGAAAATGCGATTGGAGTTCGTCACAACACCTAGTTGGTTAGGATTGTATGAGATTTTTTTTGACGTAACAACGTCTTATAAATCGATTAACGCCGGCTGCACGCACGTGCAAGCGAGAGCGCGGAACAACCGATAGTGAGGAACGGTCGTCCTAAGCGTTCGGCGTGTGACGCATCTTACTCTCTTCCACTCCATCGGCCGATGCGTCCGAGTAGAAGAGAGACAGCGGCAGCACACAACCTCCACAGTCCACGATAAAAGTATGCAATTTTTCATCAATGTTTTCTTATGACGTTATCACGTAAAATTATCGTCCGTAAACTGACTTTACAGGCAACCATATTTTTTATTTAAAAAGGTGTAGTAAAAAGGCAGACGGCTCGCCTGATGGTAACCGATAACCGTCGCCTATGGACAACTGCAACATCAGTGACATTACTGTTGCATTGCTAATCCGGAAAGGTACTTGTAGACATCCTTTATAAAACGCTCTTTGTGGAAGCTCAGAGGGTAAACCTTCCGAGGAAGGACATTCCACATTTTGCTTGTTCGTGAGAATGTAGAAATGGTAAAGATATCATGCATTAGGCCTCACACGACGTGACAGACTCTTAACTTAATATTCTACTTTCTTATTACTAGGTTTTCAGTGTTAATGTATGGTTATATTTATATTAATTAACGTACTTATAATGAGATTTTTGCAGGTCCTTCATCCTTACTAATATTATAAAAGCGCAGTAACTCTGTTCGTCTGTCTGTTTTATCTTTTTGCGACTGAACGATTGAACCGATCGTTGTGAATTTTAGTACAGAGATAGCTGTTGACCTAGAAACGAACATAGGCTACTTTTCAACATCATCACCGTTTTTAATCACTACACGGACGAACCCGGTCAGCTAGTTTCCTATATATTTATCTTTTTTTACCGATTTTAATTCTGGTATCATTGAACTATTTTTATTTTTGGCATTATCATTGCTTATGTCACCCTTTATATAAATTTTATAGGGCATTATAAAATCTCTAGTTGCCAATTTCTAGTGTTTGCATTGTATTTTTTGACCCACGCCATGAAAACCATGAAAAAAGTTTATTCTGCCAATGTCTCGCCTGTATTTATGTATGTGGATTGGTAGTTGTGTACTGACCGACGATCTTATTGCCGACCCTGCTGTCGACGCCGCAGCACTCCGTCGCCGGGTCGGGCGGCAGCGCGGACACGGTGGCGGCGCAGTCGCCGGCCGGCGCCACCACGTTCGGCTCTCGCGGTGGTCCGCAACACACGCTGTATTGCTCTTTGCCCGAGCATCTGGAATGTTAATCGAGCTTTTAGCATTATTTGATTGTTATTTATTACGTAAATTGTCCGAACAGCCCAAATAACATATCAAAATATGTTATTTGGGCTGTTGGGTCAATTTACGTAGGAGCGTGTGACGACATCGTTGTTTTTAAATGGACCCAGAAATCGAATCGTGAATGCCGCGCTATGCACAACATGTACGTCTCCGCTATTCCCGCCAATGCTCTCCCAAAGTATGCAGTGAGACGTTAACTTGATACAGTAAATTCAATGATGCTCATATACTTAAATTCAATGATGCTCATATATTTCTAAAAACCCATTCTTTAAGCCATTATGATAATATAAAGTTAATTGTATTCAATTAATTGCGTGAAAATGTCTTTAATTTAATGCTCATTTTTCCTGTTATGAATCATTTGTATGATATTTACGAAGATTTGTCTAAAGTATAATATTACCGGTGGCTTTAGTACCGTGACGGAAAAATTTGCTTGAGTCAGGATAAATATGAAATAGAAATGTGGCATAGTAATTTTACAGTTTTTACCGACTTTAAAAAGAAGGTCAGTATTTAGTTACGCTAGAATAGGTTCCCGTACCCTTGGTACAGAAGCCTAAAAAAATAATCGTATCGAGAACCTCCTTTTTTGAAGTTCCGGTAAAAAGCGAAGGAATCCTTTTCACGAGACGACTAGCGGCTGAATTGATCTCTGGGAAATTTATTACAGAGATAGCTGTGAACCGTAGACATGTATTATTTACTTTTTTTGCTTGATGTTGGCATCATGCTTGCAAATTTGCCATCTATTGCTTGTCATCGTTTTTACATCACTACGCAGGTTAATCAGCGATGCGCAACTATAGGTATATGTTTAATAAATATACACGTATAAAAGTATAGCTGGTCAGAAGGTACACGCGGGTCAGAATACGAGTCGTACCATAATGCCCTTGGCATTTGTGATACAGGTTTCCTATACAAGTTCTCGGCGATGCACTTGAATACAAATAATATGTGTCCTACCAGGTACACGGCATTTGTATTATAAACACACTAATATCAAGAATACTTTGTAAGTATTAGCATATTGTTATAGTGTTGACTGACCTCACGGCTCAGTCGATAGTTTGTCTTTGTCTGCCTTCTGATCTGTAGGTCGTGGGTTCAATCCCCACCGGGACAAATATTTGTGTGATTAACATGGATGTTTGTTTTGTGTCTCGGTGTTTCTATGTATTATAAGTACGTATTTACAACCAAAAGCATATAAGTATTACACCAACTGTCTAATTCGCATTGTACAAGGTTTGCTTAATTTGTGTCTAGACAGTGTTATGTGAAAAATGATGAAACGTTCTTGCTCATCTTACCTATAAAATTCAAATTCATTAGTTTCCCATTTATAAATGTAAGGTTACTATTGGACAACATTAATCATTAATTAAAGATTGATTAACGATTTAAATAGTAGCCTAAACGCCATGGGCTTGTTCCTTCCACAGATACAAAAATAAACTGTAAATTACATGAAAATTTGAAAATGCGTTTTTTCGTAATCTCCAACGAAATTTTTCGTAATAAACAGCTAATTTACTAGAATAATTTAAAAAATGCGCATTTATAATCTTTTACAGAGATTTTACGCATAATTTCTCAAAAAACGTATACTCAACAGCGTATCAAGCGTAACGAAATCGTAAGTTAGACCGCAAAAACTGTTTCTGTAGTCGGGTATTTAATTTTTCTTTTAATTATATATACTTATTTTACGTATTTCAGTCGAGAGCACAGAATACCATTATTATGTATATATAAATACTTCCAGACGTTAGTTCCCGTGTTTTGCCACGATAGTTCTATACTTAAACAGGCGACATAGTAAATGAAGAATGAATAAATGAATAAATATGAAAACCTTGCATGCCACATTTTTGGTACCGACTGTGACGTCATACAAACGATTTTGTGAAGGAATGTTCCATCCGCGCGAAATCTATTCAACCCAATGCATCCGCGCGCTTGTACGCTAGTAACTAGTTGACAAAATATCGAATCGGAAGCATATATCACCTGAAATTAAATAAATCTTGGTCGTCAACTGCGATTTTTATCGTACTTGTTGTCACGCTAGGTACATACACTTGGGGTATCTGTAGAAGTGTATTTATTTATTATTTATTTATTTATTTAATCAAATTAGTACCGCGTTGTCGCGAATTACACTAATGATATTTACAAAAACAAAGTCAATACAGTTAATAATAAATCATTAAAATTTAATTTACATATGTCAATATTAAAAATAAAAAAAAACAGAAAAATTTATAGCTAAAAATTTAAACAGTAATATAGTCAATTAGTTAAAAATGACAGAAAATAATTATAATATAATAAAATTAGAATGTCAATATAAAATGATAAAAAATAAAATGGAAAATGGAAAATTTCAATATTTTAAGAAATGCTCGACTGCTTATGTGACATCACCTCACAATAAGACAAGCACTGTGACATGATGTCCCTCCATTCGCCCGCCAATAAGTCGCACTCTGGATTAGTGTCAAGAAGGAGTTCAGCGCCGCAAGGGATCGCGGTATCGGTGATGTCCGGTGGGCAACAGTTCTGCACTTCGGAACAGAAAACAGTTTATGTTTCCGGCTCCGAAGATAATTATCAGTGACTAAAAGATTGCACAGTATGGGCTCAGTAGTGTAGTGCAGTAGTAGCTCGATAGTCGATTACTCACTTGGAGTTCTGTACGTATTGCATGTTCTGCTGCGAGACCGGCGGCCGCAGCAGGTTGGCGAGGTGTGCGCACGAGTAGATGTTGACGCACGTGCCCGCGCTGCCGTCCGGAGTGTAGCACGGGTTCGGACAGCACACCTGGACATGCACAGTACATTTACACTTTACTTTTTTAAGACAACAGTTGTAGCGCGATCTCCCATACAAATGGGAGAAAACTTTCTATTTAGGGATAGAAAGTTTTCTCCCAATATTGAAATATTACACTCTACTTTATAAGACAACCGTTTTAGCGCGATCTCCCGAAAACTGTTTTCTATCCCTAAACATGGACCGATTTCGATAATTATTTTTTTATGTGACTAAAATCTTAACTGTCTATGCCTTCACGTTATGCTGTTTTCAAATTTCGTTGTTCCGAAGTCCAAAAATCAAAAGTGAACATTTTCAAAAAAGCAAACCATAGAGGCATATATTAATAGCCACAGAATTACTTTTGCTTTTATAATATTTGTTTGAATTATATTTATATATACGATTTCAAATAATTTCATATAATTATATTTGAAAGGATATACTTTCAGATTGGTCCTATAGAAGTTTTAATTAAAATCGGAGCCTTATGTTAAGAAACGGTTAACTTATATATTATACATAAACTATCATTTTCCAAATACAAACAATATTGATCATTTTAAGAGTCCGTAGTTCGGTCGTCGTCTGTCTCGCTCGCGCATATCAAGATTTTTGATGATATCAAATGACTGAATGAGCTTATAAAAAAATCGTCACACTAAACACTGGAAAGACACATCACAATTTTTCGACAAAAATAATATTTAGATCCGAGTTGATTTTCAATAAATATCATTTTTACTTTAATGATTTGTAAAAATCATTTTTATGTATATGAATTATCTTGGATCAAATTGTAATGTTTGTCGAAAATTTGAGATGATGCTTTGTGTTTAGTGCGACGATTTTTAAAACTTCATTTCGTCATTTTGTATCTTCATAAATGTTAATATGCGCGAGCGAGACGGACGATGGCTATGTGTTTAGTGCGACGATTTTAAAAACTTTATTTCGTCATTTTGTATCTTCATAAATGTTGATATGTGCGAGCGAGACGGACGATGGCTATGTGTTTAGTGCGACGATTTTTAAAACTTCATTTCGTCATTTTGTATCTTCAAAAATGTTGACATGCGCGAGCGAGACGGACGATGGTCGAACTACAGACTCTTAACATGTCTTACCTTAGGAGTGCTGCCTTCGAAGCCACATTTTGATTTCGTCAGTAAGTCGATGTCTGCTTGGGTTTTGTCAGGTTTTTTGACTAAATCGAGCATAGCCGAGCACTCATATAGAGACTTGCAGGTGCCGCCGCCACCGTCGGGCGTGGAACATGCTGATTCTGGAAACACGGTAAACAATCGCTTAATATGGGTGTTAAGGTTGAGCTCAAGCCGCGCAGCTATCTCTCTCGCGCATCACAACATTTTAATCATATAAAATCACTGAGTGGGGATATTGGAAGTGAGAGACAGATTTATTTATTTAAGTAGATATGAGAGATATTTTAATAATCTCCTTTTTTTGAAGTCGATTCAAAAAGGTTTTATTCAGATATCATTTATACTGGCGACGGAGTAGTGAAAAAACATATATTTTATAACTTCTCAGCCAAGTTAAAAGATCAATCAATCAATAACACTTTATTAACACCACATAAAGTAATAAGACAATAAACACATAAGAAAATGGGCACAAAAGGCGGTCTTATCGCTAAAAGCGATCTCTTCCAGACAACCTTGGGATATGATGGAAAAGTATATGTAAAGGTGGGCGGTGGTGCTAATTCAGGAGTAAATACTCGTAGACTAATTAAGTTAATAAAAAAGAAAACTATTTTTAAAATAAACTACTTAGAAATAATACATACACAGATACATACATACATAACTATAGAGTTTATAAATATCGAAGAAAAACTTTTTTTAAACATTTCGCCTATTATTTATAAACAAATCTGTTTCTCACTTTTCTAATCCCATTCCTATCCTATTCAGTGATTTTTTATGTTTATTATAAAAATGTGATGCGCGAGTGAGATAGCTGCGCACATGGTATAATGATACAATGCGGTGTAGGAAAATCGTTTTGTAGCTTGTATTGATTTCACTACTACAACTTGATTTCATTCTAGTTGATGATTCTACAAGGTTGTGCTAACAGCTAAATATTGTGTTTTTGTATGAACGTTGCGAATAATTCTTGATATTTGATTGAAGATTTGGGAGTTATAAAACGTGCAAAACATGGTGTTATACACTAAAAACTGCAGAAGCGTGTTAAAAATATGTTAGAACATATAAAATACCTAAATTTATATACATAAAAGCTCTGTGAGAAATTGAAAACGTCTCAATTCTGGAGGCTGAAGAAAACTAATTAAGATTATCAAAGCCAGTAAATAAAAAAAAAAAGGAACAAAATTCTCAAACAATGTTCGTTTTTTTTTATATAACGATTTTTAAAATTTTAGGTTAATGGTGCCTTCAGAATTGCTCCTTTGTATTTGTAGCGTTCTTATAATCATTGTGTGCATTATGCTAAAACAGGTTTTCTGCTAGTGAATGTATTACTAATTATTCTGCATTTGCTTTGTTGCTATGGTATTTTACATAGTATCTTTTTTCAAATCTTCAAATTTTCTATATGGACCCCTAACAAATAGAAATGGCGCCTGCGATGCAGGTGTTATTCGTTTTAATAAAGTTTCATCCAGCAGGCCCAAGATGCGCGTTGCGACAAAAAATATTCTACAATTTATGTCGAGCGAAAAAGAGATAGACTTAAGAACTGCGTATAACCATGTCACATTTTCGCACGACAAAAAGATAAAGATAATTTATTTGCATACAACACGAGAATTTTATACAACAAGTGCATATAGAATAGAGAAAGTTTTGTCGCGGCGTGCATCTTAGGGCTGCATATCTAAATTATTTGAAGATCCATCACAAAAAAAAAAAAATAGGTGTCATATTTTTACATACACACAAGTAAAGCTTTTGAGTTTTCATTTTACCCAATCTGTTACGTTTTTCACGCAAGTTCAGTTCTTCCTTCGAAAAATATATTCTGTCTCGATCGTAACCTGCGATGGAAAGTTGTTAATTTGTATACTTGTTCATGGACAACAAGATCTATTCGTAGAAGCCCATTATTGAGGAATTAATCATTGTTACTGTAATCATTAATCAATTGTAATTAGTATTTCTACGAACAGTAGACTTCGTGACCACAAAATTTTATAATATTACTTGTTACAAACATTAATAATATCATACGAATTTCCGGTCTATCTTACGATTTACTGATGAGTGTACGTTTTTTTGGAGAAAGTATGCGTATAATCACCGTAAAATATTATAAACGTGCATAATTTAGAATAATTCTAATAAAATCACTTCTGTATCGAATGTTTTTTCCGAATATCATCATCATCGGCCGACAAATGACCTCGTAGCAAACTTCTCTCTTCAACCGACATTTCATATCATTTTATCTCGACAACCTCTTGACTGATTTTGTTCATATTTTAAATTGTTTAAAATGAAATACCAAACATGTATAGTAAATTGGTAAATATTATTCAAATCCGCCTGTAAATGGCGCTGCACCAAACTTTCCCCTTATTTGGGAGGCAATACTCCACTTAACAAAAATTTCCCACACCAAAAAAATCTATAAAATTATGGAACTTGTATACCAAGTTTCATCAAGATTGCTTGAAAAAATACGACCTGTACGCAACTACCAACAAACATCCGGACATAAGAACTAAAATAATTTAGTCTAAAATAAATAAATAAACTAAAATAATTTAATCTAGTTGCTGCAGAGACGTTCGTTCGCTTCGCTCACTCAGGCAACTACGTATCCATATAGTAGTTTAGCTCAAATCAATTTAGTCTCTTATCTTATAATTGCAATTAAATTTAAATTTTTTTCAACATCATTATCATGTTAGTTACCGAACGTAATATTTGATGATATTTTCCTGCTATGGTACAACGATCTTCCATACAGCCGGATATGAATTGGTTGTAGCGTTTCAAACAATAATTAATTATTCGAATGGATAACCTGTTTCATTTTTTCATATTTTTGTAACTACTTTAAAATGTAAATAAATACTTAGTATTAAATATGATATTTTAAAATACATTTTTACTGACTCATGTAACTCAGTTGGATATGTATGACCATATAACTAACTAACTGTTGGGTATATAACTTTTACTGGATTATCCGATTTATATGATACTCGTACTGATTGTAGGATTGGATGGTCTCGTAGGAATCTTGACTTAAGATTTATTAGTCGTTTAACCAGTCCGAGTAATATGTTTTGTTTAGAATTTGTTTATTAGGGTTTTGACTTTTGGGGACCAGTTCTTCATTTGTGTTTTTCTACTTATGACCAGGGGCCCAATTCAGTTATTCAAGACCGCTCCATAGCCGAACCATATGTGGAGCGTTTCCCGTCGGCCGCCATAGTTTTTTTGATTCAGTCACTTTTATGTTATACAATTGACACATTTGATGAAACGTAACACGTCCTTCGCTCGTTACTAAATTAAAAAACGATAACAGCCGACAGGAAATGCTTCGCACAAGGTTCAGTTACGGATCGGTTTTGAATAACTGAATTGGCCCCCTGTTCTGGATCCGACCACTTCTGATACGGCTAGTTCACTAAATGATCATTTCTGCTTTTGACCACTTTGTAGGCTACAGTAAGCTTATTCGTCTACGATATCTGTCTGTCCTATACTTTAACGGCTTTATCTTTTGAACGGTAATATATACAAGTCTGAAAATTGGCAAGATAGTAGGGTTTACAATGTAAATAAACAAATACTATAAACTGGTCAAGTGTGAGACAAGCTTGGGTAAATTATTGTGCGAGATAAAACCTCCTTGATGATTCCACAAACGTTTCGCTGACAGTTGGTGTCATGTGACATAAATTTAAAACATAATAAACGGTAGTGTTTAAATCTCTTTGGATTCAGAAAATAGGTCTGTAACACTTAGTTATTTGGACTTGATACATTGTATGTGAATGATTAGCATTTCAGGCTATTCCTACTGTAGAAAATATGTGAAGTTACAAATATTCTTAGATATAATTCACATTTTGTTGAGTAATTAGTCCTGGTGTCAGTGTTAATGTTTATGTTTTGTATCATGAATAGGAGTGCAGAAGTCTTGGTGTGCGAATGAAACTCGTACTTTGGCAGATTTTAATTCATGTCAATTCATAATTTGATATAAATTCAATTTTAATTGATAATAATGATTCATATTGCATATTTTGGTACAATATGATTATCTACCGATACTTACCGTAATTATTTGGAACCGAGTCTTTACATGAGTCACAGTGTTCGTAACAGTTTAGAATTGTAAATTTTAAAAGGTTTCCCGCTAATCGGTAAACGACGCGTCATACTTTAAGTACAGTTTGTCTCAGGGGATTTTCTCAAATAGTTTCTTGTTCAATTACGTTGAAACTGTTCCTTCCGTGTATTAATTACAGTTATGGTTATTATCCTTGTTCTTATAATTTGTATGACAAGCATGTGAATAGGAGTTTCTAGGCAGGGTAAGTGGACCGTTGGTTGTGCGGTTGCGAAATGTTACAGCAAAGTACGAGTTTCACTCGCACACCGAGGCTTCCGTACTCCGAATCTTTCACTTTTCATTTTTCGTTTTTTTTTACGGAATCAACAAGGTTATATCTCGCACAATAATTTCCCATATTTTCAAAAATTATTTGCGCTAGTTTGTCTCGCTCTTGACCAGTTTTTAGTATTTGTGGATTTACATCAAAGTAATTCTGCTAATTTTGATATATTACCGTTCAAAAGATATAGCCGTTTAAGTGTAGGAAAGACAGACAGACAAGACACCGTAGCCTCATGAATACGAGTACTTTCATGTGTTTCTTAGTTGCGTGCTTCTGTTTTAATTATTGAAATCTTACAATAGACAGAGTTTTTAAAGTACTTCACATTATTATCTGTATCCAAGCTACTACATAATATTGTGCTTTTGTTTGGTGCGATGTGATGCGACCATTTGTGTTGTGGTTTTGTGCATTATATTACATCTTTGTATATATTTTATATATTTTTTTATAAATATCTTGTCTTATACCTTTTACGTCCTGAGAATTGTAGTAATTAGCTTTATTATTTTCATATTCTAGGTTGGAAATTGTTGCACTTTCATCCTGCAGCCAATATCCGACCCTACAAGTTGCGATAACGATTTCTATTAACTTTTCAAAATTAAGTTAATCATAAATTTATTCGTAGGCATTTTTTTTTTCGTATAGTTCATTGAACATTATTTAAAATGTTATAATTGTCTACTTAACAAACCATTGGCTTTCAAAACAGTATTTGCTTATTCAAAAGCAAAGGTAAACGACATTGACCGCCAGAATGGATGTTGGGAACCAGTATATTGATAGTATACGTTTGTCGTATGTTTAAGTTACACTTTATAATACGACAGTATAAGTATATATAATAAACAGTTAGACGCATGCCACGCGCAGCCTAAGAAGACCAGCTACATGATGGACAGATGATCTCACACAAGTGGCTGAAGGCGCTGGATGCCGGAAGCATTTCCAGCAGTGGACTTCTTGTAGCTGAGATGATCATGATGATAGACAGTTACTAAATATGCATACCTATGGCTAGAATATCTATTGAAATTGCATCTTTATTCACACACAAAGGTCAACATTTATTTTGTCATTCATGTTCTGAAATTATGATTAAGTGTTAATTCTACATTATTAATAATAAGCTGAAGACACTCCATTCGAACTGGAAATATTATATCCACCTTATAGTCCACAAATATGCTGGTAATTTAAAAAAAAAGGTTTTGCAACGATGGCCTCCATTAAGAGTCAACTTTATATCGTCGTCGGGTTTTTCTTTCTAATCATTTTTGTTTACTGTTGCATGACACGTTTAACTGGTTTCCTCGACCTGTCCGAGTCTCACAATGGCAAATTTTAATTATATTAAACGTATGTATCTGCCGTTTAAATTTTGGCGGGAACGTCTTAATAACGTGTTGTTGCTTTGTTTTATTTTCCTAATCTTGTGTTATTTTGAACATTAATGCTATAAAAGTGGTGGTGTTTTATTCATTAAGTGTTCGATAAAGTGCGTGAGTGTGGGCAAGTGAAATAAAGCAGTAAAACGTGTGATTTTACGTTGTCGGCAAAACTCCATAGAAGCTTCTAGTAAAGTCGCCACTACTTTACTGAATCAGGACTCGAATTATAAATTGACTGTATACGTGACTTAGATTGTGACTAGAACATTAACTTGTTTAATTCAAGAAACTTAAAAAAATCCTAATACTTGACACTGGCAAATGCTTTAATGCGGGTCCAATACAAAAAAGAAGAAGATCTGCCGTTTCTTGTTTATTATGATTAGAAGTCATGTTGGTAAGCGTTATAAATAGGATCTCGATCTGGAATTTTGTGTTGCCAGGTATTATGAATTATAATTTGCTTTAATACAACATACAAGCCTGTAAAATATGCCTGTGACCACGGACGCTGCTGAGCGTTCGAAACGCCTGGTTTTAAAATTAGATAGATAGATAGATGAACTTTTTATTGTACACACCTTAAAAGTAATAACAAAGAACTTAAATAGACTAGTGCAACAAAAGGCGGCCTTATCGCTAAAAGCGATCTCTTCCAGGCAACAGTGCCTTAAAAATTATGTAAAATATACGCGATAAATCCGTAAGAAGTTGATTAACTTCAATGAGTAACAATGGCGAAATTCTACGAAATCATTATAGACAAAATAGTTACAGTATTGGTCTTTCGTACTTATTCGTCCATTCTAAATATCTTTTATATCCGATATTTTTAGGGTTCCGTACCTCAATAGGAAAAAAACGGAACCCTTATAGGATCACTTTGTTGTCCGTCTGTCCGTCTGTCCGGGTGTCAAGACCTTTATCTCGGGAACGCGTGAATGTATCGAGTTGAAATTAAAACCGTATACGCAGATCCATAGTATCTTGCTGCAGAAAGAAAAATACAATTTCTCAGTTTTCGTAAAAAATAGTTACAGCCGAATATGTCGTAAAAAACGCACATTTCGACACTCACAGAGGAATCAAAACCTATGGGGTACCTACTTCCCGTTGACCTAGAACTCTGTATATTTAGTATATTTTTCGGTTTATGAAGGAAAATATAAAAAAAAATATGATTTCCCACTTTTATTTAGTTTGTACGGAACCCTCGGTGGGCGAGTCTGACTCGCACTTGTCCAGTTTTTTTGTTAATTATGTCCTGCCTACAGATATTTGTTTATTGCATTATTGTCACAAAATTCGTATGTGAATCTAATATGGCAATTTTAGGTGTTTTAATAATTTCACTAATATCATAAATATGAAAGTTTGTGAGCGTATTTGTTACTCATTCACACTAAGCTGACTGGCCGGGGTTGAATTGACATTTGTAATGGTCATATATTAAGCCCTGAAATAACACATAGGAGGTTTAACTTTTATAATTATTACTAAATTTAAATTCCTTGACTTTTTTAATAATTATAAAAAATAATTTTCAATATTGTTGTAAAGCTGACCGGAATGCGCTCGATGATTTCCGAAAAGTGATGCCATAAAGTTGCTATCAGTTTGTTCATGCAGAAAGTGTCACATGTACGAACAAGACTGACGTAGGCCATCATCATCATCATCTCAGCCATAAGAAGTCCACTGGAAGTCCACTGCTGGACATATGCCTACCCCATGGATTTCCAAAAAGACCGATTGGCGCGCGGCTTGCATCCAGCGTCTTCCCGCCACTTGTATGAGATCATCTGTCCATCTCGTGGCTGGTCTTCCTACGCTGCGACGTAGGCCATAATTATACGGCATTAGGAACAGAAAGAAAGTAAAAACACTAACCGAGATAACGGTAAGATATGCCGATATTGTTGTATTATATTTACTAAATAAGTAGAAGAATTTAAATAGTTATAAAAATACTCACTACATTGCATACAATGATTTCATCATTATCGTTCTCTATCTCACTGGGTGTAGGTCTCTCTCTTACCTTGGCATCAGCCTCGGACCTGTACCAATCAAGTCTAGGTTCGACACGTGATTGTTACAACATCTTCGACCTATCTCACAGCTGGAAGCCCTACGCTCCGCTTACCTCGCCGCGGCCACCATTTCGCAAAACCTTACTCCTGTCATCCGTCATCACTTCATACATGTGACACACACATTCACACACATAAACACACACTCACACACACACAACACACATAATTCTTGTACACTGTAGAGTTTCTTTTTTGTTTTTGTAGCTTAATATTTACTAGGTGTTATGTGTCTTCCATAAATAAATATATGTCTATGTCTATATCTATTGACTGGCCTTGTGGCTCAGTTGGTAGTATGTCTACCTGCTGTGCTGCAAGGTCGTGGGTTCGATCCCCACCCAGGGCAAACATTTGTGTAATGAGCATGGATGTTTGTTCTGTGTCTGGGTGTTTCTATGTATCATATGTATATATTTAGAAAAAAAGTATATTTAAATGTAAAAAAGTAAGTAAAGGCCTCTCTAAAACAAAGAATTGACGGTGTTAATCAGAAATCAAAAGAACGCACGCAAATTAAAGGACAAAAAACAAAAAGGTGAAGGTGACAAAAAACAACATGTAGAGTTGTATGTGTTTTGGGCCATAGTGCCACATAAAATTTTGAATATTTTATTCGAATGACTACTGGCAAGGATTTGCCATTTACAGTGCATTTTTTCTTATCCAAATGTTGCATAAGTCTGATTTCTCATCTTAATATTAAAAAGTTATGTTGATTATTATTGTTTTTTTATTTCTCATTTTACTTTTTATTTATTTATTTATATCATTTGACTATAGAGAGTATAAAAATTGGGTACTAATTTGTTCACTAATGAGTTGCCATAATTGGACCTCTAGAACAAAATTTTTGAAGTCCATTTATGGCAACTTAGTGGTCCAATGAAAGGGGCGGTGGTCCAATAAAAGCAACAGTTTTAAAATTACTTTTTTACTTTTGTCAGGAAAACCAATAATCTGAATCATACGTGACTTGGTATATTAACAGATCTAGGTTTAATGGGCATATACAAAGTGATATTTTTGTTATTTTAATAATATTTTTTAAGATATAGAGGCGTAAAGTTAAGTGGTCCATTCATAGCAACCTTCCCTTATGTATTCTATCAGCCATAGTACAAGCTTTGCTTAGTTTGGGCTAGATGGTGTTGTGTGAAATGTCCACAAATATTTATTTATTTATTTATTCACAGTAAGGCTTTGTTGGATTATCGAACTATAAACTTCACACACATATGTCACTCGGACACTTCATATAATGGCGTGCTATTAAATGACACATACGTATGTTGACGTCTATAACACACGCATGTACAATATGAAGTTATGGTGATCATCTGACAGCCGCTCGTTCGTCGTATCAATTGGGATTCGAACGGTTCAAGACCGCAATGCTTTTCTCGCTGACAACTGCGCCGCCAAACTCCGCACTCTGGCAAACGACAGAGCGAGCGCGGGGAGCGGGTGAGTCTCACCCTCCCGCCAATCTCGGGCTTCTCACCCGGTGAGAAACTTGGGGGAAACCCGGTGGCGGGAGGCGGAGAGTGTCCGTTCTGCATGTAACACTAATAATTATGTCTTCTTTGCCGCTGGTCACACAACATTTGGTATTATAAATGTGTTTGTCTTTCTTGTGAAGAGTAGGTATCCCAGGATTTACTGTTCGCTTGTGAAACCGCTATTACTGCATGTTATTTGCGTTAAAGTGAAATGATAATTAACTAATGTATTTACTAACAATGGGTAATCACTAATGAATACACATTAAATCATAATATATTACAATGATAATATTGTTTCTATTTTTATAATCCTCCAACGGTTGAAGTTAACGTTCTAATAATGTCTTTGTGTATGAAAACAGCCGTAAATACGTTCTTTTTAATCATATTCCACACTCTTGTACATTTAAAACTTACGAAAAAACAAGTAAACTTAGGAAATTTAGCTAAAAACACTCGACAAAAACGTGCTGTCCATACTTTTTAATCGACTTCAAAAAATGGAGATGAACTGAAAAGGGATAAATAACAACAGCTATTACATAATACCGAAAAAATAATTCAACACTGGGCGTCTACCTAGGTAGGTGTGTACCTCCCCAACTATTTTTTTGAAGTTGGTGCCTGTCTAAGAATTAACGTTGGTGATAGTGATCTGGCATCGACCTCAAAAATATTTGGGGTACGTACAGACCTACTTAGGTAGACGCCCAGTTTTAATTTTTCGGTATTATGTAACAGCTGTTGTTATTTCTCCCTTTTCAGTTCATTGAATAGTTTTAAAGTCGATTTTAATTTTTTTCATTACTTTAATTCATTGGTTTTTCCGTTGGTATGATTTAAGAAAAATAAATTAACAATTGTGATTGGACGAGTTGGGTATATGAGTCTGGAATGAGACGTCATACGGTTGAATACGGAGTAACCCGTATTTTTTTCATTCTAACAGTTACCAATCGTATTTAACAGATAAAATATTGAAATAAATTAATGAAAAGGCCAGCCATGTGTTACGTTACAACAAGGTTGCCAGTGTTATGCATGAACGCACAAGGGAAAATACAGTTACCTGATAAATAAGGATAATTCTTTAATTTACCTCGACATTTAGAAAGGTTACATGTTAAGTATGTTATTACTGTTCACAGGATATTTACAGATCCCGTGGTTTGGCAGTAATAATAATGTTAATATATCGTTCAAACATAGTATACAAGAGAACTATAACATAGTTTACAAGAGGCTAGGTACATGATTTCGATACTTAAGATTATTGACTATATTAGTATCGGTAAGTGTCTATATAATATTTTAGAAGTACCATATTTATTGCGACCTTTATAGTCGTGATACAAAATAAAAACGAATCGAACTAGTATTTAGAATCATCGCAATAACGTGAGATCAAATAAAATTACTAATTTAGGTAGGTATGGTAACGAATTTTTTTTTTCTTATATTTGATTTTAGCATTCATTAACTTTGTAGTGAGATCGTAAATATAACGAGTATCTATAATATAATTTTTCTATTAAAAAACCGACTTCAAACGCAACTTACTAAATCCTTCATGATTGTAAACTTTTTAAAGAAACCTCTCTTCACTCGCTCTTTTTTTCTTTTGTCAAGATTGCGAATTGTCATTGAATGTCAAATGCTCGTCTTCAAAGATTAGAAAATGTGCAGATGTTTATACGATAATCCTTAATATTTGACACTCTTGCAAAGAAAAAACGTGTAGGTGGAACTCTGCTCATAAACTAATAAAGCGATATTAATAAAATAATTATGGGACCAACTTGGAAGCTTTTTCTATACACCAATTCAGGAAACACAAAAATTGGTTTTTGAATAACGGAGTAATTCGTGTAAAAAAAAAATACGGTACGAATTGATAACCTCCTCCTTTTTCGAAGTCGGTTAAAAAGAAAGACAAAATACCCGACTGCATAAGAGCGATTGTCATAGGGTATGCGTTACGTTTGATTGGATGTTAGTTATAGTATTTCACGAGAAAGTATGCGCAGCGAAGTTTCTTGTCTTATTATTTAAATTAGCATTCTTTAGTCCGTTAAAAGTGGTTTAATTTTTTTTTGTCTGATAAACAACCTCGCGAAAATGACATTTAAATCATTTAAATGACAGATTGGTTGAACAACTCGACAAGAACACCGTATGTTTTCCTCGTCTTGGTCACTTGTTGTAACTATTCGGGTCTTGACCTGGAACCAACCTCAAAATATATTTGGGGTACATTCAGACCTACCTACTAAAGTCGACGCCCAGTTTTGATTTAGTTTTTCGGTATTATGTAACATCTATTGTTATTTCTCCCTTTTCAGTTCATTGAATAGTTTTAAAGTCGATTTACTATTTTTAAATCATTTAAATGACAGATTGATTGAACAACTTGACAAGAACACCGTTTGTTTTCCTCGTCTTGGTCACATCTTGTTGTAGCTATTCGGGTCTTGCTTTAAAATCAAGTTTCTGCGATTTCTGGCTTTTTGGGATCATTATGCGTATCATATTTTGAAATAATTTATATTAACATGATTAATACTCCTAAGAAGCTCAAAAATATATAAGTACTTACTAACTACTTAGTCTTGGATATATATTATATATGTAGATAATAGGAATGTTTACTATACATACCTTGTCAGTTGTTATGTTTCTTTTGGTCATTAACCATTAGATTATAAATATGAAATATTTAAGAACAAATCATAGACTTTGACCTGATCTAGATATCCCATCATGTGATTTCAATTTCAAAATAATAGAGAAAAAAAAAAACAACCGGCGATTTCAAGGTCTCAATGCGATATCCTGTCGCGAATTCTTGTAGGTACATGATAAAAAAACTTACGTCCATTCGCGAAGCAGATGTATGTGGCGATTATTGTGAAAACCAGCGTAAATGGAGCCATTTTCGTGTTGTACCACAGCGTGTTACACTATCACTGATTTTAGAATGCACGTCCGTCTACCGCGAGCGTCTCTCGCACTTTACTCGGAATATACAAACAAGTTCGGTTTTACTGACCGCAAGTTTCGTTCACCTCATGCCAAACAAAACTTCATATGAACCGTAACTTACATCAATAGAGTCTACTTTATCGTGGCAATTTATAAACGTATGAGTTTTATGTATAGGCTGATGTTTACTTGTATTTATCTGCAGAGGCACAGCGCTCAAATTTGCACGCATCTTCGTATGAACGTCCTTATTGAAATATATTATTATTATTAAATATAATCATAAAGGATATAGTACTGTAACCTTTGACATTAAAGGAGATATTCGGTTATCAGTGTGGTCGTGGAGGTTAGTGGTCTTCTCAAGAAGGTCGGCATTCGTGCGAATACACGTCAATATCTCGGGAGTGCTCATGGAATGATCAATTAATTGCTTATAACTATTCTGGAATTCCACGAGTACATCGCAATGTACCTATAGTAAATTAGGGAAAATATATAGAGTTAATTTATTAATTGGAATACATCCAGATGGAAAGCAAACACATTGTATTATATCTTGCTGCAACCATATTTTGTGTAATAAACTAATTTGAATTTGGAAGCCACATGCATATAGCGTCTTCCTGGGATCGTCTGTCCATCATATGGGTGGTCTTCCTGCATGGACCATGCACCGTCAGGGAAGTCAGTTCTAGAGTGGACACCATGCAGCATGGTGTCCACTCTAGAACTTTCCGGCCCCATCGGTCATTAGTTCTAAGATGACTTTCATACGTCTACGGATCTTCGTTTCTGATTCGATCTCGCAGCGACGCTCCGAGCTTAGCGTGCTCAATGAAGATGAACCTAAAAACACCTGTTGGGTATAACCCTTCTCTAGTGTACATACTTAGACCCGAAAAATATTATTCTCCTTTTTTCGCAGTTGGGTAAAAACGCATGTACATACTACTAATTTGACCAATAGGAAGTACTCGCCCCTTACATCTCAGAGGTTATTTATCTGGGTGTCAATAACTTTGACGTCTTTACACAATATAATGTTTTTGGTTTTCAAATTAATTACACTCGTTTTACTGTTTGGGTCACTTTTATTTTCTAATATAAAACATACCTACTTACTTAATTAAAGTACATCTAATAAATCGCATGGTAAAATCATGTTCGTTAATTAGGACGCAATTTAGCTTGTGGCGTACTATCGCACGCCACCTTTGCAAAACCAGAAATCTAATATTTATTTCTGTGATTAAATCGCTGTCGCTAATAGCAAGCGGCAGCCCCTTATAAAACCGGTTTCGCAAAGGTGCGCGCTTGCGCACACTAACTACGCCGTACCCTGTGGCCATCGGAGCGCACGGATGTTGCAGCTAACTGCAAGACACCGCGCCACAACTTCACGTAGTGACTGGTACTGGTACTTTGGAGCCTTTCGACAATTATTTCTATTGTTCAAAATATTGGTTTATATTTTCCCTTTGTGGCGTGTAAACATTTATACTAAATTAAAATAACAGTTAAAACTTAAATCTACGTTTTAATCAATAAATCATCAAACATAAACCTCACCGACTAGGACCGACCCACAAGCTTACCTTATCGAAAATAGTTACTTAACTTTCATTAATGTCTCAAATTCTCTATCTCGTTTTCGCTGTTTGCATTTTTTACCAGCGAGAATTTGAAAGTTTATTTTGAGTAGGTATTGATTAATTGAGGAGACCTTCACCCAAAGAGGGGTCCTCAATCGAGAAGATTACTAACACCACTAACATAGAAATAAGGTATAAATATAAATTTAAATATAAACTAACAATACTAAACAATAGAATAATAATCTATAAATAAATTCAAATTTTAATTAATTAACAAATATTTATGTAAAAAATTTAAATAATAGAAATGATAAATAGGTTGCAATTATATAAATTATTTTATTCATGTTTTTTATGAGATTGAGGTAAATAAAAGGCTGTTTTATTTATTTTATTTTATTTATTGATCAAATTTGTGTCACGTTTTTCGACAAGATATATTGTTAATGGAGACAGTACCTATTACTCTATGGTACGATAACGCTTCTAATCCAGGGGATGTACTCGAACACCTTGGTGTAGACTCCTGGTACGTTCGCCTGTGCACAAGGTGAGGGCCCGAAGCTCACTAGTCCGATCACTTCCCAGATCTTGCCGTTTTTGTACATCAAGGGCCCTCCAGAGTCCCCCTTGCAAGAATCTTTCCCAGCGACACCACCGGCGCATATCTGTCCTGGTGACTGCTTGAGGTTTCTACCGATCGAACTGTATGCAGGTTCGCATACCTGTAAATGACAAAATAAAAACATGTTTGGTATGGCATCGAAACGAAACAACACCGTGGCTTAAAATCTGTATGTCTATACGTTTTTTGACACCTTTTTTTCGGATTGTTATGAAATGCCTGTATAGACTATAGACTTAAGCTGAGAACCTGAAGACTGACATAGGTTAAATTGAATCATCATCATCACCGTTTTTAATCGCGGGTGCCTTCACCATCGAAGGCTCCTTCTTGCGGCGGCGTCATGTGGCGGGTCGCCCTCTTCCCTAACATATGGTTGAGGAGGGCGATGGCTGGCACATGTGTCATACTCGTGATCAGGTGCTGCTCGTGGGTCACTGGTCTGCTCATGGTTACACACAATATAGTAATAAGTTAGGTAAGTTAAAAAGAAAAATCTTGTCTTCCCGTAACGATGTATGTTTAATAGCATTTTTTTTGTAAAATTGACAAAGGTCACGGATCTCGGTGTCTGTGGAGCTAAAATTTTTATTTAAAACAAAAACGCAGGTGACTACGGACACAGCTAGGTTTTAGGTACTAGGTATACGCCATAATATCACATATTCTGTGAAAATTTTAGCTTAATATTCTATTACGGTTCAATAGATACAGCCTGATAGGCAGTTTTTTTTTTTAAATTTATTTTATACATTATAGATCTACGATTGACCACCAACTCGCCTGATGTTAAGCGACGGTGTGGCCGAGGATGGAGCTCGTCGATCTAGAAGATATCTATTCACTCTAGCCTTGAAAATTCCAAGACATGACTAAATTAACAGATCTAGAAATAGGCTCTCGCATGTTTGGGTAGGGAAGCCTAAAAACTAATAATCAACTTACATCTGTTTTAACAAAAGGCAAGTCAACGTGTAATTTAAGGGGGCTTGACGGTTGTTCTTCTTCCCACTTTCCCCACCCGGCTACGAACAGGGTGAAGTTATCGGGGGCAGGGGGGTTCAGCGTCAAGTCCAGTGAGGGAAGGCAGATTGGCCGGATAAAAGCTGAAATCAATCAATCAATCATACTATTGAGTATTGACACAACAAAAAGTAATGGTTATAACAAAATAAACAAATAAGAAAATGTCACAAAAAGGCGCTGTTATGGCTAAAATCGATCTCTTCCTGACAACCTTAGGATGCATGAAAATATTGTTTGATATTGGTTGATATTCCGAAAACACGTACGAAACGCTTTGACTCCACTTTCATTATGCGTACCGCCAAAATGTGGAATGCGCTTCCTGAACCTTCTAGTTTGTCAGAGTTCTTGAATGGGTCTTTCTGAATAGATATAATCTATGTGTCTTCAAATCGCGAGTGAATATGTTTTTTCTAGACAAGCGCGCTCCATCGTAGACCGTAACTGTCGTTTAACACCAGGTGAATTGACGGTCAAGCGCAAGCCTATTGTCGAATAAAGAAAATAAAAAATAAAATGTTAAATTAGTAGGCAGTGTTCTTCATGAAGGTAGTCTAAAATAACATAAATATTAGTTTAACTAAAGGACCAGCAGAAAAGGAGTAGCAGAAAGTCGGCGAATTACCACCTATTTCTCGTTGAAATGCCAAAAATCCGTACTCAGCGATATCGATCCACATTCCTGTTGCGTACTGCACAAGAATGGAATTCTTTGCCGCCATCTCTGTTTGGTGAGACCTACAATCTTGGAATTTTCAAGGTTAGAGTGAATATATATCTTCTAGATCGACGAGCTCCATCCTTGGCCACACCGTCGCTTAAAATCAGGCGAGTTGGTGGTCAATCGTAGATCTATCTTGTATAAAAAAAAAAAAAAACTAATTTGGGTGACGAGACGATCAAGTCACTTGCCTGATACTTCATTCTACGCCAGCCCCAACCATCATGAACAATACTATGAGTCCCTTGTTATCCAGAATTTTAGACTTTAGTAGTCAAACATTCTGTTTAGCAATGCACTGCGCTTCTCAGCCTGAGATTTTAGATGGTAAATCTCCTTATGCTTGGAAATTTCGTTGGAAACATACCACAGTGGTCACCGACATAGTATTAAGGATTAATAAACTAGAGTGGCAGTGGGCAGAGCACATAGCACGTAAATCTGATGGCCAATGGAACCGAAAAGTTCTCGACTGGAGACCACGCATCGGCAAGCGCAGCTTTGGAAGACCAGCCACAAGGTGGACAGAAAACCTCAAACATGTGGCGGGAAGACGCTAGTTGTAAGCTGCTTCCATGTAAGGCTGTGGCCCTATGTCATCCGGCACGACGACGCCAGATCGGAAACAAAAGCCGGCGTGGCGCCGGAATTCGACGTTTTCACCTACTAAAAAACGACGGATTCCAGCCGTGAAATTTCTCGGTGCGAACCACCTGAAATTTCACCTAATATAAAATTATGATATCTTACCGAAATTTGAGCAATGCTCAACAAATTTTCTCAACTTTGACACGCACATTCAAAAATATGACAGAGAATTTGAGACATTAGTAAAAGTTGAGTAACGTTTTTCAGTATTTTTTACCCGAATACGGCGAAGCAAGGGTAGCAAAAGGGAGGGTTATGTTTTTGACCGGTATGTGTATATGTTCATCTGTTCCCTCATAACTTCAAAACTACGCGAAGCGTCTTGTCCGCATACGTGAATCTCACCAGTGAACGGAGCCAGCTGTTGTAGTCTTAGCAAGGCGATGTCATTTGGTCCATTTTTCCTGTATCCGTTGTAGTTGGGATGCGGGATGGCGCGCTCTATAGGTATGGTGACCTCGCCCTCTGTGCAGTCCTCGCCACCGCCCGCTGCGGGCGCGCAGTCTCTACCGGTGGTCCTCGTGTCGAACTCACTCAGGCGGACGCTCGTACTGATACAAAAAGTGATATAAGTACAATATATTGACCGAGTAACCGGAGCGAACAAAGGTCCCTGTATCGACTAGCCAAAATTTTCTTTTGTCTGCCCACATGTTGGTTGGTATTCGCATACATGTCATATTTTTAACAAATCTTTACAAAACTTAGTAGGTATACAGTTTTACAACTATAGATTTTGTTTGTCTAGGGATTTTTGATTAAGGGGGCATTTCCCCCAAAAAGACGGGAACTATGAAACCCTATATTGCGCGTGGCACAGCATGCACTTGACCATTTATTACAGTAAAATAATATTCCGAATATATGGGTGACTTGAAATCCGAACCGTAGACCGCAACGGTCCCACTCGCATGGTGTTGGCAATCATGCGCAAAACGATTTACGAATAAAAAAGAAAGTCAAAACGGGCTACTACTCACGGTGTGCCGTATTGTAAAATTTCTCCAGTTACGCAATGTCCAGCAGTGAGCACGTATTTACCGCTGATGAGGGCTCCACCACAAAGCAACTTGATCAGCCTCCCCTGGACGTATTCAATGATCACCAGCCACGGGTACTGGTCCACTGCAGTAACCTCACCGCCTGGAAATAATCATTTAAATTCCTTAAAAAACAGGAACAGGTCCTATTGTAATTTTGAAAAGGTTACATGTAGTTTTTATATGCTACTAGACCCTGACTGACCCAGCGTACTTCGTATCACCTATCAATGAGTGGATCCGATATTTTCTCAACGTTTAAACCTTCCCTGAACTACGACAAACATGTCAAAACCAAAATCAGCTATATCGGCCCAGCCGTTCTCGAGTTTTAGCGAGACAAACGAACATCAATTGATTTATATATATATATATATATGTTTCTCTGCCAGATCAAATCAGAAACTAAGAGATCCATAGACTTATGAAGGTCACCGACATATCACAACGGATTAGTAAGATAAAGAGTCCTGTCTAATGGACAGTGCATATAGCACGCAGAATTGTATATATATATATAAAGATCTGAATTGATTTGATTATTTATTGGCCATTTTATAACATGTCTGTCATATTAGGCAAGTCATTTTACAATGGTTGTTATACAAATCTTACATTTTATAGTTACCTAAGTAAGATTATTCTGTGCAGTACATTAAGTAAGTGTTCACAATTTTTTTATAATTTATATAAGTCCAATTTCAATTCAATCTAGTTCAGCGGTGGACTTCTTGTGATAAATTGTTTAATGCTGTGGAAATGAGAAGTCTGAGAAGTACTCGTATAGCTGGAGTGACTTTAATGGAGAAGCTGAGGAATGAGGAGTATTTTGTTTGTACGCAACATAGATCTACGTTTCACCAACAACTCGCCTGGTGTTAAGCGTTCTTGTAATAAAAGAACGTTGCTGTATGATAGAAGATATAATGATAAAGGTAGAGAAACTGACGCTTAAATGAACCGGACATGTAGAGAGAATGATTGAAAGAAGATGAACGAAATAGATTTATACGACTCGTGTGAAAGTCAGTATGTATTGACGTAAACAAACTTATTACGAGCAAATTGAAGATATTTTGGGAAATAGGTCAAGTCAAAAGTAGCCGCTATCAACGAGCATGTATGAATGCACTAATTGAGGTGGAAGAAGCGAAAGGCATGTCAGGATCGTTGCAACTGGAAAGATAAATAATTTCGGTCTGTCTCAATCGAAAACGGCGTGATGATGTATCTGTGTATTGTAAGTCGTGATCGTACCGATGATCTTGTCTGCATTGGAGCCGTGGAGTCCGCAGCAGTGCGAGGCCGGGTCCGGCGGGAACGCGGACATGCTCGCGGCGCACTGCTCTGCCGAGGAAGGCAACACCACGTTCGTGTCTCGCTGCGGCCCGCAACACACGCTCAGCGGCTCCCGCCCTATGCATCTGTGTGTAATGTAATCGTGGGAGTTTTTAGTCAATCGTCAGCTGTTATTATGATTATCCAAATAATTTAAGAGATATGGCATATTAGTATTATTCTGTTCAATAAATTGTCGGACAACAATTAAAAGAAAAACAAAATACCCGACTGCAGAAAAGTGTTTTTTTTGCAGTCGAACTTACGTAAATGCGCATTCTTTAGAATTATTCCAGAAAAATCACTTTTATATGTTACGAAAAAGTTCGTTGGAGGTTAAAAAAATAACGCATTTTTATAATAAGTCGTATGATTATACAAAAAAATATAACCTATGTATGACACTCATTGAGTTAAAACAAATCTCATGAACCTCGAACGCCAGAATCGGTCAAGCAGTTTAGATTATAGGACGTAAATAGAAACAAAATCCTCCTTTTTATGCAGCCGGGTATAATACAAGTTATTAGGGGAGAGTTGCAGGGAGGGGGGGGGGGGGGGGGGAATCTTTTTATATAGGTATAAAAATATACTTCTGATTAATCTTTAGTTCCATTTAACGGTAGAGAATGTTGAGATAATAAGAGGTAAATATGCAGAGGTCGCATGTACTATTATTGCATGTCATGAATTAAGATATGGAATGGGGTTAGTTACCGTAGATAAAAATAATTTTATGATCAGGACTTATTAGCGAATTCGGTACGCTATCCCACGTTCACGTTATCACTTTTGAATATTTACATTTACTGAACGTATTATAATATCATATTTTTACGTGCCTAGTGATATTATGACAAGATAATCTAAAACAATATTGGTGGACATATTCGCACAACACAATCTATTCTAAAAAAAAAAAAAACTAAGCAAAGCTTGTACTATGGGAACTAGATGGTTGATAGAATACATATATACTTTTAAATACATATGTATGATACATAGAAATACCCAGACAGAGAACAAACATCCATGCTCATCACACAAATGTATGCCCTGGATGGGGATCGAACCCACGACCTACAGCTCAGGAGGCAGTTGCACTACCACTGAGTTTATAAGGCATATAAATCGAGTATCTATTAAAAGAAAAACAAAATGCTTGAATGCAGAAAAGTGTTTTTTCCACTCTACCTTACCGATTTCGGTACGCTTGATACGCTGTTGATTGTACTATTTTAACAGATTTCCAAAAAGGAGGAGGTTCTCAATTCGTCGGCATCTTTTTATTTTTATTTAAGTATGTTCCCCGATTACTCGGAAGACACCTAGACCGATTTGATAAATTATTTTTTTGTTTGAAATGGTATTTACTTCCCAGATGGTCCCATATAAATTTTATCAAAATCGGTTCAGCACTTTGGTTTTTATAACAAAATAACTAGAAAAATGTCGTTCAAGTAAACGAATTGCGTATTTTGAAGTATTTTTAGGGTTCCGTACCTCAAAAGGAAAAAACGGAACCCTTATAGGATCACTTTGTTGTCCGTCCGTGCGGGTGTCAAGACCTTTATCTCGGGAACGCGTGAAGGTATCGAGTTGAAATTAAAACCATATACGCAAATCCATAGTCTCTTGCTGCAGAAAGAAAAATAAAATTTCTCAGTTTTCGTAAAAAAAATGTTACAGCCGAATATGATTCAGATTCAGATTCTTTTATTGCATTTCCATAGTATATTACATAGGTGGTAAAACAAACTGTTCAAGTATCATATGGGCCCCGTCGGGCGCAGCAATATTACAAGAGAGGAGGACCGCTATTTACAACAGATTCCGCGATTTATGCATTATAAAAGAGGAAACATTCAATAATTCTAAAATAATACACATCAATTAAGATTTAAAAAAATAAAATTAAAATAGGTACAAATCATATGTCAACATTTAAATAAGAAGTCATATGTCGTAAAAAACGCACATTTCGACACTTACAAGGGAATCAAAACCTATGGGGTACTTCCCGTTGACCTAGAACTTTGAAATTTGGCAAGAAGCATTGTGTTAGAGTACACATATAGGAAAAAACCCGAAAACTGGACATTTTTAATTTAATCACAAAAAATAGTGTCTTTATGCAAGGAATGAGGGTCAAACCGTATCATGTGTGGTACATATGAAAGAGCTTCATTAGCATAAGCTAAAACAGGTTTTTAAATATTTTTACGATGTATATTTTTGGGTTTATGAAGGAAAATATAAAAAATATATATGATTTTCCCCTTTTATCTACTAGTTTGCACGGAACCCTCGGGCGAGTCTGACTCGCAATTGTCCCGTTTTTTTCTATGCTGGTGAATGCTTCCGGGGAATATCTTAGTATTACATATCTATAACTGAGAATCACTCACTTGGATTTGATTACGTATTGCTTGTTCTCCTGTGTGACCGGCGGTTGCAGCAGGTTCGCTAGAGGTGCACACGAGGTGATGGCGATGCATTTACCTTCTTTGCCTTCGGGGGTGTAGCAGGGGTTCGGACAGCACACCTAACACAAACAGATATTTTTGTGATGTAACCTCATAACTCAGCTCTGTAAAACAAAAAGATTGGCCACCTTACGTCATGTTCATGTGACATGTTCTAAACTTTGTAGCTTTGAAGAGACCAATTTCTGTCCACCTTCTTCAGATGTAATTAGCTCTACTGATGTTAAGAGAAGTTACGATGCTCCATCCACGATGGAGCGCGCTTGCCTAGAAGAGAACTTTTACCCTTACCTTGAGAGTGCTCCCATCCAATCCACATTTTGACTTTTCCAGGAAGTTTGTATCTTCTGGGCTTTTGTTAGGTTTTTTTATTACATCCTGTATATATGAGCATTCGTATAGCGACTTGCATACACCTCCGGCACCATAGGGCGTGGTACATTCTGGATCTGAAACGTGGTGACTGGTAAACATTCCATAAGGTTCTCTATGTTGTCAATCGTTTGTCTCTGTTGCGCCTACCAGCATTACTGAAGATATTAAACAAAAACAACGTCAAACTAACTTGCTGGGAGATTAATCGGTGACGATAAACTAGACGCCAAGAAGCTAATTAGTCTCGAGCACCGCCGTAAAGTATCATGTCTGTCTATATTCTATAAGAGCTTCACGACCTAATTCCACCCTCCCCATTTTAGTACAGGACTAGCAGAAAAGCGGTACAAAAATCCGTACTCAGCGATATCAGTCCATGTTATTGATGCGTACTGCTCAGGAATGGAATTCTTTTCTGCCATGTCTGTTTCCTGAGACCTACAATCTTGGAATCTTCAAGGCTAGAGTGAATATATATCTTCGAGATTGTCGAGCTCCATCCTCGGCCACACCGTCGCTTAACATCAGCCGAGGCAATTGTAGATCTATCTTGCATATAAAAAAACTACATACATAATAAATTAAAGATGCCCCTATAAATAAAACTCAACGCTTGGACACTTGTGTGAGAGCATATTTTTGCAAGGCACATAATTAAATTTTTCACCATTTTGACCTTAGACTAAGGTAATAAATGGTAATTATACCATTGACATTTTAAATCATTTTGTTTATGTCAAATTCATATTTTGAACTTCGACATTTTACCGTTAAGCATTTTAATGTTCGATATTCTAATACGTACCACTTTAAATGTAGAACATTTTGATATGTCACCAATCCATGCGATGCGGGAAAATCACATATACAGCTTTTAATGATTTAAGTACTAAGTCAAAAAATCGTTTAAATTGTCCGTCGCTGACTAGAAAAAAACCGTTCAAGTATATACGCATTTGTTTCGTATAACAAGGTATCATATTCTTGATCGTGATCTAGTTTTCTTTTTGTTTGAAAGAGGATTTGATCCACAGTATTCTTATAAATCTCCATCATCCACTCGATTAAATCCTTTTTCTAACAAAAAAAAAAAAACAGATCATAGAGGTCCATCCGTTTGAGAGCTAGTGATGATGCCACATACAGATAGAAACGCCAAACTTATAACATCCCTCTTTTTGGATTTGGGGCTAAAATAACTACAGTTAAATACATGTGACAGCGGCTCTGCGCTTACTTTCTCGCGAAATCGTGGACCGTAACTGTCGCTTAGCACCAGGTAAGTTGACGGTCAAGAGCAAGCCTATTGTCGAGTGAAAAAAAATATACACTGATAGTGATATCAAACGTTACTGATAACACTACGAAATAGCTCTTATAGAGTCGGGTGTTTTGTTTTTGTTGTAATGTAGAAACTTGTTCCAATAAACCATCTGCCTCAGTGCCAGCCGAGTTCAGGTAAGTAGGTAGATAACATATCTGGACGAGTTTTGCATAATTACCCGATGGAAAACTATTAAAACATTCTTGATTATATAAAAAATTTTTTTTCAAGACATATAGCTGCATACTTGCTGCGTCTCAGCTTCTTCTCTCCTATAGACAATATGTATTTCATTATTTATTTATTTTGTGTTTTTTTTTTTTGCCCTGAATTATCTCAGTAAATCTTGTCTTTAACATCACGTCTAAACTGTTATGTATATACGTATTTATAATATATGTTCATTTGCAATACTGTTTATAACTTCAGAATTATGTGTGTGTGTGTGTATGTGAGTGTGTGTGTGTGTGTGTTTTGTGTGTGTGTGTGTCGAAAGGTTTGTGCTGAAAATCAGCGCTGCTGATCGCTCAGCAGCATTATCGCTGAGCACTTACCTTTTTTGATACGCCAGATACTACACCGAAAACTGTATATTTTTTAGGCTCAACAGCCTTACTTTTGTTATTTGTACTTGTGTTCTCTCTTTTTGTTGTAGTGTATGGTGTATAAAAATAAAATATTTTCTTTCTTTCTTTCTTTCTAAATAAGTTGATAAATAAGCGGCCAAGTGCGTCTCGTTGCACGCGCAAAGTAGGGTTCCGTAGTTGCTGATTATAAATTATGTGAATTTAAAATAAGGATACTATGAACATACATATGAGTTAACTTATGTTCGTTTAAATGAAATTTTCACGAAATTTTAATTTCTTACTTTTTTTTTTAAGTTTATCGAATTACTCGTAAACTTGTAAAGCCTACATAGTTGTGATAGATTTTATTTTAATTTCGTCATATATATGCTACTAGCATGATTGTTTCATATCTCTAATTAAAGTTAGGCTAGTGGAGGGGGTGGGGACGACGACGACACTTGACTCTAACAAACATTATCGGATCCCTAAATTGATAAATGGTTTTGCACACCCCCAATGTTTTTGATTACCTATCCAACTATACTCCACACGATGGGGTAGCTGAGAAAATAATAATTCATCCCCACAATGGTACATATCTCAAATAAGCACTGAAGCGACGAAGTGTATCTGTGTTTCTGTGTAATACTGTGTATTTGTTTGTGGCATCGTAGCTCTCAAACGGATGGACCGATTATGATCTAGTGTTTTTAGTCATATTTCATCAAAATAAATAAAATCAATATTTGTGGACATTTCACACAACACCATCAAGCCCAAACTAAGCTTTGCTTAGTTTGGGCTTGATGGTGTTGTGTGAAATGGTACTATGGGTATGGTACTATGTAAGGTACTATGAGTATGGTACTATGGGAACTAGATGGCTGATAGAACACATATATCCTTTTTTTTATCGGTGCAACCTTTTTTTGTCGGGGGTTTTTGAGTTTTTTAAACATATACTTGTTATTTTAAAAGTTCCTAGTACTTCTCTCAAATTGATGGGAGGTTTGCTATAGCGCTATTTACAGGCAGATTTGGAATATATTTGGCAGACACATCTTACTCATTTGTTAGAATTACGAATATGAGGAAAATCAAAAGGTTTCTAGATTTACAAGTCGTGAAATCACAACAAAAAAATGTTGATCTCGACTAACTACTATAGTGCTAGTAACAGTATAAAAAAACACTTACGTGCATTCACGAAGCAGATGTAGGTGGCAAATATAGTGATAACTAACGCAATTGAAGCCATTTTACAATTATTTTTATCACAGCATGGTACACTTATCACTATGTTTTAAATACACGTCCGTCCGGCGAGAGCCTCGCCCGCACTTTGTGAAATACATATTCTCGAGTTCGGTTTTACTGACCACAAGCTTTGTCCGCTTCTGACGTAAAACAACACTATATTTATCATTTGTAATTCACATCAATATAGTCTTATTTGCTGTGGCAATTTACTAATTCATGATGTTTTATTTGTGCGCTTATATATTACACATATTAATTAGTTTGCACAGAAATAAAGGCTGTATGTATGTATCTTTATTGTGAGACCAGTGTGAGCACGACAAAGGACGTTTCATTATCCATAGTTCGCAATCTACGCAAGCGATGGTTAGCAAATAGTTAGGAATATTTGTGGGTTTGATAGAATATCGATATCTGCCAGAAGCTCCAGCATTCGCAATCCGACGGATTGTGAGTATGAGTGCTGATAGTGTCCTCTCCTTTAACCATAGCTGTTGCTCATTTCTACTCGACCTCATCTCTAACTCAACCCAAAAACTCAAGCCACCAACATTTTTTGCACAAAACCCATCGATACAAATCTTGATGCAAATGTACTGATTTAAATAATTTATTCGGAAAGGAAATAGCACTGTAACCTAGAATTAAAGATCTAAAGAAGATATTCGCTTTTCATTGCAGACGTTGAGTTTGATAGATAGATAGATAGATAACTCTTTATTGAACACACCTTAGAAACTTACAATCAAGATAAGATATTTAAAATCTAGTGTAACAACTGGTGGCCTTATCGCTAATAGCGATCTCTTCCAGGCAACCTTAAGTTGGGCAGTTTGGTGATCTTCACAGGGTGATCGGCATTAACCTTTATGACTATATATTTTGGATACCCATGCGCATGTAATTTTGTATGACCGGTTAGGCGCTTAGTTTTTTTTATCATAAACGTATTTGTTTCATTACGTTTCTTGAGTATAATACTCAAGAAACATAATGAAACAAATACGTTTTATTATATAGTGTTTGTGTTGTAATGCTACTGAAACTTGTAATTTTATGGACCTTATAAGAAAGCTTAAAGTCACGCAATGAGCTTTGAAGAGGGCTTTTATGCTCAGACTCACTGCAAGATCGAAACGGGATTTATGTGACCCGTTGATGTACAAAAGTTACCATCATAGAAGAGTGGACTGCCACTTCAACTTGCTAAAGTTGAAGTGGCAGTGGCGGCACATAGCGCATGTAAGTGAAGGCCGATGGGACCGAAATGTTCTCGAATGGAGACCACGCACCGGCAAGCGCAGCGTAAACAGACCAGTTGCAAGGTGGACAGACGACCTCATACAAGCCGCTTTTTGGAAATCCGTGGAGGTGGTGTCTCACTTGTCTTGTTTTATTTTATTGTAAATGCGTCTCGAATTTCTCTCAAATAGGCTGTTTTTTGTGAATATATTTGGCAGAAACTACACTCATTTGAAATTTGGTACTGATTTTCAAACAAGAATTTGGAATATGAGGAAAATCACGAGATATTCTGTATTTCAGGTCATGAATCAAAATTATCATTATCATCATCATCTCAGCCACAAGTCCGCTGTTGGACATAGGTCTCTCCCATGGACATAGGACATAGGGTGGACATAGGCCTCTCTCCTACCACTTGTATGATATCTTCTGCTTCTGAATAAAAATTATGCTCGATACCTATTGTTTGTAGAACTAGTGCTAGTAATAATATGAAACACTCGCGTCCATTCGCGAAGTAGATGTACTCTTACATACATGCCAAGGATAGTGAGAACTAACAGGATTGCAGCCATTGTATATTTATTTGTCACAGCATGTAACACGTTGTAAACCGTTGAGAATGTCATATTGGTTGATAGTGACTACTTAAAAAAAAAATATATGATAGGTTTGCGTTTGACTGCTAACTAGCCAGACGTTAAGCTATGTTGCGGTTTACGATGGAGTACCCTCACCTACAATAGTAAATTGGTAGGTGGATCGAGACGATTAAAAAAGTAAAGTAATTTAAAAATTTCGATTTAGTTTATTTGCAGCTATATCATCCTTGAACTTTGCACGCAGTCGGTATGCAATGGAAACAAACACGCTAAAGTAGATTGCGGAAATAAAACGATAGCAAATGTCACAACAATCAAAGCAATGAAATAAAAAATAAAAACAATTATAATTATACAATACATTTATTAAAACAAAATACTTGATTGCGAAAGAACAATTATCATAGTGTCATCTTCTTTACGCTTGATGTTATGACTTGCTTGTTGTGTATGTTGACAGTTACTGGACTTGAGGGAAATTGTTGATTATGTGGGCGGTAATACTCTAACCTTCTAATACTTTATAGCCCGGTAATATCCTCTCTCTTCCTAATCGTACACTCTTGTCAGAGTGGTCGTGGCTGCAATGACGGTGGCTCCTCGCTCACCGTCACTCTCCAGGGCAGCTGCTCGTCTCGCGATGCTTCTCCATTTCTGACGGTTGGTTGCATTGCGCGTACACTCTACTACGGTGGACTGCGTAGCTTTTTTAATGAGGTCGGTCCATCGAGTTGGTGATCGTCCAGGACTTCGCTTGCCTTCTACACGGCCCTGCACTATTAGTCTCTCCATCGAGCGCTCTTTTCTAGATATATTCCCAAAGAACTTCAGTATTCGTAATTGCATAGTAATTGTAATATCTTATCCTTCCCACCTAACCCTCTAGCCACGGTCAAATGTGGTGTCAAACCGCCCAATGGTATTTGATGTTCTACCTACCCAGTACGGGAAAATAGGCGAGATTTTATGTATGTATGATGACTAATTAAAACGTACACTGTTTTAATTAGATAGTATAAGAATTATAATGTAGCATTAACATGCGCAGTATACAGCTCTGCGTATTCATTTTAATATTTAATTTTTAATTCATTCTTCTTTCGATTGTATTCTCTTTGCGATTTTATTCGTTTTTATTTTTTGCGAGAAGGAGGATAATTTTTACATTAGATAGGTTACGCTGATGTTAAGCGACGGTGTGGGCGAGGATTAAGTTCGTCGATTTAGCAATTCTAGAAGATATATATTCATTCTAACCTTTTTTTATTTTTATTAACAAATTTATTCTCCACAGACTCCAGGGTCCGTGCCTTTTATGAACTAATATATGCATTTATAACTACTAACATTTTTAAATAAAAACTACGGGTCACTCACGTCTGTTTTGAGCCGAAATATCCGACTATAGTTTCAACCGCATTCGGCGGTCTTTTTCAAAGGAGCAGCACACACGTCACTCTCGGTCGGTGACGCGCTTAGCACTGCGACGTAGTTTTTATTTAAAAATGTGTGAAAACCACGTTAATTTCCATACTAACATTTTTTTTTTAGTTTTGCAAGAGGAAGACAACATTTTAATTTACACTTAACTAACCTTGAAAATTCCAAGATTGCAACTCCCAGGAAACAGAAAAGGCGGCAAACAATATTTTTAGATAATTTTCCTCTGTACCTTGTATGTACCTTATATAAGATTTTTTCTCTATTACCTCTGGTAGTTTAAAGGGCATAACCGATTTTATGTGTGAGATGTCGTTACGTTCGTAGTCTTTTTCTCGAGTGCCATAGGCTTTATTTATTGTAACATTAATAATTATAAAACACTCGCAATAAAATATAAAAAACACGCTTTTATATACAGATGTTTCTTACTTTATGTGATTTTACAATAATTTTCATGTCATCATCATACTTAGAAAATGATTCGTCCTACAAATACCTATTTGTATAAAATCATCCGCTATTGCCACATCACTTGTTTACCTCTTTTTCATTTTATATTTGCAAGTGACCGAGACATCATCAAATGTCATGCCTTAGACGGGATATTAATGGCATAATCATAAAAGACAATATTTTATGTATATTTGATATTATATGAAGAACTGGAAATGAATCAGTTACGTTCTTGATGTTTTTTCTTTTTTGGCATAACTATGCCGAAAAAGTCGGTAACTCTCATGTCGTAGAATATAATCGCAAAAAAAAAACTTTTTTTTGGGGTACACGTAAGGTGGGGTGGGGGGAAAAAGCCGAATATGTCTTAAAAACGCATATTTCGACACGCAAGAGAATCAAGTCAATCAAGAAGAGTTTCCGGCAGCCTAGTGGTGAGACCGTCTGACTTGCGATTCGCAGGTCCTGGGTTCGAATCCCACGGCACGCACCTCTGTCTTTTCGAAGTTATGTGCGTATTGTTGATTGCCGCCAACTTCAAACGGTGAAGGAAAACATCGTGAGGAAACCTACATGTCTGAGAGTTCTCAATGAGCTTGAAGATGTGTGAAGTCTGCCAACCCGCACTTGGTCAGCGTGGCAGACTATGGCCTAACCCTAACCTAACCCCCTGGACACCTTGCAGAAAATGTTTGAACTCGCCTAATTACTAATCAAATTGTAAACGGGGCCTTATGTGCTAACTTTTAAATCAACCGCGCATCCGTATTTTATTTTGAAAAAGTATTTTGAAAATACCTATTTTGCATTTAGCATTTGAAATACAAAACGCAAAACTATTTGGTATTTTGCATTTGAAATAGTAAATCTGAAAAGTATTTTGCATTTTGTATTTAAATGCTTTTTTAAAACTATTTTGTACATCTCTGTTAAGCTGTAATTTCAATACAAGCTACGAAAAACACTTTTTTAAAATAGCCTTATTTTAATAGTATAAATGCACTATGCATTTATACTATTAAAATAAGGTTAAACTAGGGTTTACCCTACACTAAGGCATCCCACCAAATACATGTGAGTAACCTGAACGGTACGGGAATGCGTAGTTAAGCTATGGAACGATATGTATCATATACTTTTAAATATCTGCTGTGAAGATACAGCCTACTGAACGCACCTAGTGTATTGACTGGTAGTTCAGTAGTTCTAATTCGCTACAGCGTTTCACATATGTACATTCCTCACTCAAATCTCTCACACACATTCCTCGGACACGGTGGTGGTCGCGGTCGCGGTCGGCCTGACGGTCTCACAACTAGGTCGCTGCCTCCTTTAGGATGCAACGTGCGTAAGTACAATCGCTTCTTGCCATCTCGCCACCAGCTGGTCCAGGAGCAGAGACAGCGGCCAGATGTAAACACCTTAAATACATCTGCTTGGAGTCGATATATGATTTTGTACCGATGCAACGCGTGGGTTTTGAACTAGAGCTTTTTTTTTCAAATTTGTTCAGTGCGTTTTTTTAATTTTAAAATAAATATGTACTTAATCATAGTTATTATTACAATAGTTGTATTATTTAAGTAGCTTTGTTTGTTTATTAATTATTTAGTTACACTTTTTTATGTTGCAACTACTTTGTTTTTTGTTAACATTTTACGATGTTGGTTGGTGTTGATTTATATTCTTTTACAGCGGTACTTTGTCATAAAAACGTATGTTTGTAATTTTCTATAAAGTCATGTTTTTTAATTAGGAATAATAAATTTGCAATCAATGCATTCAAATGGTTGTATTTATAATTTTTGATAACGTAAATTTTAAATTTATGTTTAAATTTAATCAGGAATAATAAATTTGCAATCAATAAATTCAAATGGTTATATTTATAATTTTTTATAGCGTAAAAGTCGTTCTTATCCAGTCGGTTATTTCATTTTACTTTTAACATAAATACTCGTTTGGTTCATCTGGGCCACAAAACGTAGGACACGCTAACAATATCAATGAATCTAACTATTTCGAAGATTTAATTTTAAAAACCTTCTAAAATTTTGTGCCATTTGGCACCTGCTCCTATAACCTCCTTGGAGTGCGTAAGTCCACTTATTGCATTCCATTTGACCTTGTGTCGCTTTGAGATAGATAGTTAAATGTGTATCACTCTCTAGGAAAACGTCGGCTTAACAGCGTAATAAAAAAATAACAAATAAAAGCCATGAAAAAAATCGACCTCAAAACCATCTAATTAACTGAAAAGGGAGAAATAACACGAAAAAATCAAAACCGGTCGATATCTGTATAATCTGTATTTAACTCTATGATAAAATACCTCAAACCAACGAGGGTAAAACAAGTAACCAATCACAATAAGAGTTGGCCTGTAAACCAAAATCAAGCCAATCAGAGTTAAGGATATTCAATCTTACTAAAGCAACTCGTGTTTTTGCAAAAACCCTATCTTTTTTCAGAGAGATTGAGAGCCATTATCTAATTATCCGTGTTTTAGCGATATCCCTAGAATTTTTGCGATAGTTAGCATTATAAATCATCCTACGACATATGCATAAAGGCTCGCAAGTGCTATTTGTATATATTTAAGACTATTTCAAATAACAGATCAATGCTTATGTGATTGTGTTGTCGTGCGACGTCCAAGCCATTCTTATTATTAAAAAAATAAAGATGCCCAATATCGATACCGTCCCTACAAAAGTTGTTAGTTAACTAATTAGGTCACAATTTTTTACAAAATATTTATATAAATTCTTCCATAGATAGGTACTAAATTAATTAACCGACTTAGTTTTACATCAGATCTTACAATTTTTTGTGGTAGAAGAGCTACATTGCTAGACTTGTCTTTTTGTACATATTATGCTTTTGATGGGATAATAAGTACGAGATTGTAATGCGCACTACGTTTCTTATTGATTTTCGACTTCAACTGCGAACAGAATTTTGAATGAAACTGTTATGGTCGTGATTTTCGTGTTAAAAAAAACAACAAAGAAGTAAGCAATAGCTATGGTTATCAAAATCAAAGCTCTCGTTTGCTATTTGTTTTTTGTCTCTCCATTATTTCCATTTTCATCATCTCAACCACAACAAGTCTGCTAGGCCAATGAAAATAATTATAGTTAAAAAAAAAACGACTTCAAAATACTCAATATAATACCTACATACGCGACTTGCTGTTCACTTTTCTACAGGCACTTGGATGATAATTAACAGTTATTTTGTTATAAAAACCAAAGTACTGCATGGATCTTGATAAAATTTATATGGAACCACCTCTGAAGAATACAAAATCAATGCACAAATGACTGAGTAATCGGTGACCTAAAATACAAAAAATAAAACAGACCGAATTGATAAAGATAATTTATTTGCATACAACATGAGAATTTTATACAACAAGTGCAAAGATGTTACACTAAATTTAGTCGCTAAAAGTCATGTTGTGCCGATTAGGCGTACAAATGTCAGGTAGACAGCATCATGCACAAGCTAAAAATAAAAAAAAAACAATTATTATTTGTTATTAGATAAAAAAAAATGACACTTAATGTCAATAAAATTAAAATTTGTCATTTAAAAATCATTGATAGAATAATAACACTTCTGCAATAACAATGCCTTCAACTTTTTTATAAATATATTACTATTCTGGTCTCTTATTGACTTAGGAATCTTATTGTAGATTTTAGGACCCATACATACGATGCTATTTTGCATCAAGGCTGTCTTTCCTTCATATCCTTCATTCCTTTAGAAGTCGGTTAAAAATAGGAAAAAGACTTCCAGTTCTTTTGGAAGCGGCTTGCATCTTGGTCTTTCTGCCACTTGTACGAGGTCATCTGTCCACCTTGTGGCTGACGTTCCTACGCTGCCTTGCTGGTGCGTGATCTCCACTCGAGAACTTTTCGGCCCCATCGCCCATTTGTTCTGCATGCGCCCTGTCCACTGCCACTTCAACTTACTAATATAATAGTTTATGTCTATTTTATGTCATCACTGTCTATGACATATCATATCCATAATATATCCAAACTAAAAGTTCACATGTTTTATTTCCAGGAGCGACGAAAGAGATTGGCACTGCCCTGACTAGAGTGTGTCTTCGCCACAGAGCCATCGAGACCAGAATGAAGACATTCATCGGGTAATTACCCCTGCAATAATTAATTCTAATTCCCTAATTCCCAAGATTTCCCTAATTCTAACTAAATTAAATGCGAAAGTAATTCTATCACTCGTTCACCGCTCCCTGATACGATATAGCGACAATTGTGACAAATCGCTAGTCTATTACATAGTAATAAATCGTAACCTTTCATGACCAAATATAGTCTAGTAAAAATAAGATTTGTGACCACATAAAAGACAACTAAGTATATTGTTATTCAAATGAATGTACTGGTGTTTTGAAATACATTTGACACAATTTCATAATGATATTATAAAGTCTAATTTTGTTATCTTTGCACGCTCAAACGGCTGAACCGATCGTTATGAAGAATAGTATAGAGATAGCTTTGGACCTGCAGAAGGACATAAGCTACTTATCATCATCATAATCATCACCGTTTTTTCATAACTACGCGAGTGAAACCGCGGAATGCAGCTAGTCTATAAATCGGGGATTATTGTTGATCTATTATTTTTAGTTATTTTCCTATCATAATTTTAAAGAATCCCCCCAGTTGCAAATATTGTGATCTGCTCCATACAAACGGATTTATTTTTACTAGACTAATAGCTGCACTGGTTGGTATGAAATTTGGTTCTGAGAGCTTGGAGATGGACATAAGCTATATTTTTCATCATCACTGTTCTCCATCACCATCGTTTCTCATCACTAAAGGGGGGTAAAACCAGGGGCCACAGCTATGTGATATAGGTTAGGCATACATACGTAGTATGCAACTCACACTAAGAAATAACGAAGTGTATATTATATGTATAGATTGTATAGTATACCCGCACGCACGGGAGTCGTAAGCGGTAACGTACATAACGCCACGAAAGAGCATAATGCCATTATCCGTCACGGCATTGATTTATTGCCTAGGTTCGCTAGTTAGTTCCACATCAAAAAACGTTTTATATGAAAGGAAATTTTGATCCTGGGTAATCCCAGACGACACTTGGAATTCGAGATTCCAGCAGCGTAATTTTAATTCTGAGGAAATCCCACGCATGACCTTTTCCTTTACCTATTTCTTTACCTACGTATATATCATTATTATACATAGATCGGGCAGTTAAATTAATGTTGCAACGCTTAGTTATAAACATCTGTTGGTCATATCGAGATGTAGTCTCTCGTTGATACCAGGGTTGTTATGGATATAAAATTTCGGATTTAGATACGGATATAGGAATACCGGTTTCTATTTGCAGAAAGAGAGTAGTAATGTTTTTGTATGGATAATACTCAACGCAATCTAGAGCCGTTTTTACTCCATTTATGGCGCATATTTTGACGCTCGTGAAGGATTCAAATCTTATAGGGGACTTCCCGTTCACCTAGAACCATGAAAGTTGGCAAAAAGCATTGTCATATAGTAGGTACAAGTAAAGAAAAAAAGGAAAACTGTAAATTTGTACTGTCATCACAAAATAATTACTCTTTTTGCGATTGTAAACTTATTTGCAGTTGATAAACTAACCGCGACCTATGTCGATGTATGGGAACTTTGTAGTTGGGAAACAAGTTTGCCCCTTAGTACAAGTTTATCTTTTCGTTAGAGGAATGTTCGATACTTTCATTAGTTACCTAGTGATTATTTCGGAAATCAAACTATTTTCATAGGTGACTTTGTAAGGAACCCTCGATGCGTACGTCCGACTCGCACTTGACAAGTTGATCAACACTATTCGTTAAGTTGTAAAGCCTTCTTAGCCGTGATAGTTTATCTTTTAATCTCATTAAACATGCTAACTAGCATGAATTTTCCACCAACCATTTAACTACTTTAGTACAATGCCAATACGCTTTGTAATAAAGTAAAGAAACAATATTAGTACCACGTTTTGAGCAACTGTGTTGGAAATAAATATTACCTCATAATGTAATATATCCCTGAACTTATCATTTAATAATTCATCTGACATTTTCTTGAGGAAAGTCATAACTGTATTTATTATCTACGAATACTGTGATTAAAAAATGTGTTTTGCCAAAGCATTTTTAACGTGATAACGTCTTATAAATCGATGAACGCCGGCTGCACGCACGAAAAAGCATGTCTCACGTTCATGTCACAGACAGCAGTCACGTTCCGCCTGAGCCGAGCGTGCAAGCGAGAGCGCGGAACAAGCGAGAGGCACGATCGGTCTAAGCGTTCGGCTTGTGACGCATCTATCATGACGATAACACGTAAAATAATCATCTGTAAACCGACTTTACAGACAACCATTTTTTTATTTTTTTAATTAAAGTTTATAACGAACTATTTTTAAGTGTGTTACATATGCATACTCACAAAGCATACTACTCGTTCTTGTCATGTAGGGCTTTGACTGTTCGATCTCTATACATCACGACCAATATAGCATTATTTTGCGCATATTCGCAATTTAAAATTGTATTGAAGTGAATTAGTTATGGCCCCTTCCGACATTATAACTCCGATTGACAACGCGCTCTAGTTACATCATGGCTAGAGTGAATGATCTAATCTTCTACATCGACGCGCTCCATCCTCTGCTACACCGGCACACCATCGTGCGTATTTGTGGTGCCATCAAGTACAAACTCAGTGGAAACGCAACCACTTACATGCTGATCCATAGATAAATAGATTAACTCTTTATTAAAAGACCACAAATACAGAAAAAGAAATACAGAGAAAATATAATTATAGCTAGGCTTTTATTTTTCATCATTGGCGGCCTTATCGCTTAGAGCGATCTCTTCCAGGCAACCATCTATCATCAACTAAGTACCATAATTATCCACAATCTTTTCTACCTCATTGCTGGGTATAGGCCTTCTCTCATATCATACCATCTGCCTCAATCCTGTGCCAATCGAGTCCAGGTTCCACCCGCGATAGATCAGCCTTACCGAAAAACGTTACCTAATTTTAAGCAATGCTTGACATATTGTGTCAACTTCTGGCTGACACGCAATGACACTTGGAGAAAAGTGTCATTGCGTGTCAGCGAAACGCGGAAAGAAGACAGATAACTTAAGACATTAGTTAAAGTTAAGTAACATTTTTCGGTAAGGCCCAATATCGTCCGATCTTGCAGCTGGACGACCTACGCTTCATTTCCCTTGTCTTGGCCACGACTCGGTCAAATCACATCTGCAGGCTTAGACAAATGGCAAACGTTTCTATTACTAGCTCACTCTTAGAAATGCTTAGAAACTGTGACGTGCCGTCATGTGACATTTCGTTAGCTAATTGGTCTAGTAAAAAATAAATCTGTTTGTATGGAATAGTATTTATATATTTCTCCTATCGCGATAAACGAATTCATTTCTCACTGTTTTAATTTCCCTAACCAATGATTTTATATGTTTCAAAATGATGTGATGCAGGTTAGAGATAGCTGCGCGCGTTTAGCTTCACCTTAGTTTATTTAATATCAATTTTATTAGGTGTCTTTTATGTTGTCATAATGTCATTTCGTGTACTTAACTGTTGGTAATTAATACCGCTATTTCCAATGATATTTTATCCATAGAGAGGTTATATTAATTAAAATATGAAGTAAAAGCATGGCAAATCTCAGGGCTCAGCACTTTTGAGGATTAAGACACATCCTTAAGGCCTTTTATTATCTTGGCCATACATATCTTGGTGGTGCACTTTCTAAACACACAGAATGGTTTTGTCACTGTTCAGAGGCCACGACACAAAGCGTCTAACAGCGTTGCCCGATGAGTCGGGCGAGTACCTTACTTGAGACTTGGCCACGCAGAGCCGGGGAGAAACTATCTACGTATAATAAATCATTGGTTATTTCTGTATTCCAGCGCTCTAATGGACACCCTGATCACGCCGCTGTCGGAGCGAGCCGAGGAGTGGCGCCGCGGCGCGTGCGCGACCGGCGCGCTCGGCCGCGAGCACGCGCGGGAGTGCAAGCGCGCCAGGGCGGACCTCAGGAGGCGGATGGCGGACGCGCAGCGGCAGGCGAGGAAGGCGCGGAGGCAGCCCACTGACGCGAGGCGCCGGCCCGATCTCAATATGCAGGTATAACTTTCTCCTCTTCAGTATTGAGCTCACGCGATTAACGATTTGCCAGTGACAAGTATTTAGATCTAGAAATGTATAGACTTGTGATATAAGTGTAATTGATGGATGATTGTTTCACTTTTTCAGGATATCCAAGAACGTAAACAGCAGCTGGAAGAGATGGAGGAGAAAGCCGTAAAGGCGGCACTCATAGAGGAACGCAGCCGCTTCTGTCACTTCGTATCCTTGCTTAATCCAGTGGTGGTAAGTCGTAATTATTTGCTTGGACCTTGCACTACTACTTCACGTCGGACAGTCCATACAACTACATGCTAATCAATGACACATACGCAAGTTGACGTCTGTATATAACACACGCACATCCACACTCCCACACACTCACACACACACACACACACACACATACGCACACATACACACACCCCCATACACATCACACATTTACAAACCCACACCCACACACATACATACACACTTGCGCTTTATTGCGTCGTAGCAGGAGTCGCTATTAATTTTTACCTGCATTATCAAGCATTCTGTGGTCGCAAAGTTAACTCTCTTTTAACAAAGCACGTAATTTTGATGATGCGCAGGAGAGTGAAGTGGCAATGCTAGCGGAGGTGGGACATCTGCAGGAAGGCAGCGAGCAACTGGTGCGGCACACGGCGGAGCCACGGACTCTGCCCGCGGGCAGCTTACAGGTACACAGCTACACTGCTCTCTTTCATTTATTCATTTACAAATGACTGCCACGCTTATAGCTGTACACAAATGCGCGTGACAATCTAGCAATAAAATATGTCAAATAATCAAATATACATAAAAAAGCGGATAAGTGCGAGTCAGACTCGCCCACCAAGCGTTCCGTACAAACGAAAAGATAAATAAATAAAGCTTTTATTCCTAACATTGTTCTCTACATTATAACTTACAATATAATTTATGTATAAATATTTAGTTAAAAAAACTACTAGATGTTAGTTAGTTAAATATTGTACTATATATTAAAGTGTATTGTAATTATATATTTTTTTTATATTTTCCTTCATACACCGAAAAATATACATCGTAAAATGTTTAAATATAGTTTACTAAACTGAAAAACCCGACTTCAAAATACGCAATACGATGCATGCATACGCGACTTGCTGTTCACTTTTCTACAGGCACTTGGATGATATTTTACCAGTTATTTTGTTATAAAACCCAAAGTATGTACTGCATCGATTTTGATAAAATTTATATGAGAACACCTCTAAAGTATGATCTACCAAATACAAAAAGAATCGTCAAAGTTAATGCACAATTCGCGGAGTAATCGGTGAACAAACATACAAAAAAAAAAACATATAGACCGAATACCTTCTTTTTGGAAGTCGGCTAAAAATGAATTTTTATTTAGTTTTCACGACTTATATTTTAACTCGTTATCCATATATGTAGAGTGAAAGTGTTAGATTTTAGTTTATAAATAAACGTGTCTCGTGTGACATTGCAGGTGATCTGCGACATAAAGTCGTGCTACAGCGGCTGGGCAGAGGCGGGCAGCGCGCCGCACTCGCCGACCGGGTCGCGGCTCGGCAGCCGCAAGTCCAGCCTCACCTCCATCTCCAGCCTCACCAGCCACGGCTCCGACCACCAGCTCGGTACCTATCATACGTACACGAACTCTATATTGTACACACCTTACAGGTTATATCAAACGAGTTCAACAACAGGCGGCCTAAACGCTAAAAGCGATCTCTCCTATGGAACTATGGGAATGAGATAATATAAGATATAAATTAGACGGGGTGTGCAATGGGAGATTAAACAAGTAACATTATAAACAATAGATAATGACAGACATACATTCTAATAGTAATTACATAATCATATTTATATAGAGAGGAATAATATACTAATAAATATTATAATTTAATATAATAATAAATACAACATAACTTTATACATTACAAAAACATACATAAAATAAATAAATGAGCATTACTTTTAGCAAACCGCAAGTTATTAAAATTTGCGACTAGACCTTAGACATATAATTGACTCTTATTCTTGACTCTTTCTTTGAAAATAGCGAGCGAAGGAGATTTTCTGATTGATGATGCATCATGCTTAGATAGGGTTTTCCCGGCTCTGCTTGGCAAGCTTCAAGTAAGGTAGATATATTAAAAGACCACAATATACACTTAAAGAAAATACATAGAAAATAAGACTATGGCTAGGCTTTTAATTGGCTGTCTTATCGCTTAGACTCTTAGAGCGATCTCTTCCCAGGATCTTATAGGAGAAAGATGGCTCAGGTACTTTAAAAATTTACCTAAAGGTCAGCAAAATATAGTGGTTAAAAAAAACGGGACAGAAATAGCAAAAAGCGATAAATGATTAACATTTTTTTTTTTATCTGAACTTTTTTCTTCGAGAAATGTGATTTGCCGCCAATAGGCCGATATTAAGACCCACTATTATTACTTTATCGTAAAACTATACTCATTTCTACTATGTTGGATAAAAATACTTTTGTATGGGAATTATACCATCTTAATTACACGAAAAAATTGATTGAATTTGGATAAAAACTTATTAGTGTTGTCTCGCGAAGAATTTCAATTTAACACGAAAACTGTTGAGGTATTTTTTAAATGCTCGCAAATCACTGCGTGTTTTTTCGCACCGTTATAAAGAAACCGTATACCCGTAGAAGTTGTTTAAGCCAATAAAAACGAAACTATGATATGTTGAGATATTTAGTTCTTCACGCCGATGACGGATTTATATTTCTATTTTTGACTTATACCGATGTAGGTATGAATAAAGGAATATGAAAATGTGTTCCAGGCCTATCCGGCTCGACGGTGAGCTGTTCGACGCCGGTGTCTAACGCGTCCTCCGCCGGCACCATCCCCACTCCAAACAACGACAACCAGCTCTGTCTCTCGCAGGTAATCTCTCTCTATCTTCTCTTCGATAGCGATACTGCCGCTTTGCGCTTATTTCAGTTGTGTGTATCAAATATTTGCATCAAATGCGTTGACGCCATTCACCGTAAATTGATATGTAATATACGTTTTTTATTTATCATTGCATATCGCATTTATTAGTAAAAATCTGTGCGTAAAAATGTTATGCAGTTTACAATGACATGCGACGTTGCGACGCCTTATGAAAATAAACCAGCAAGAGAGGCGAATCACTTGCATGGTTCTTTATATGATATTTTTTTGTCATACACAAAAAAATAGTGTAGAAATTTATGTAGAATGCTATAATTATTATTAGTAGCAATTATTATTACTAGTAGGCAGCGCCACAATAAGAAAGGTTACATTAGTCGCAATGACGACTTTTTAAATCTAAAATTTATTTTTTTAATTTTAAAAATTAGCGCCCATAGCAAAAGTGATCGTAGCTATTCTCACCATTTCGACGCTGTAAGTAGATTGCGAGTTTCCATTGAACTAATTTTAGTGGCATGTAAGTAAGTAATGTAAAGCTTTTGCTATCGGTTCGCTATTGCTTGCAAAAGTTCCCTTTATCATAACGTCCCTTTCGTAAAACATTTCTTTCTCACAATGTCTCTTTTGCCAAATATCCGTTTATCACATTTTCTATTTTGTGAAATATCTCTTTAACACAATGTTTTTTTTCTCACAAAATGTTCCTTTATCACAATTTCAAAACATCTCTTTCTTATAATGTCCCTTTTGCGAAATCACCCTTTATCACACCTTTACTTTTGCAAAATGTCTTTTCCTCACAATGCCCCTTATACAAAATCTTCCGTTATTACAACTTCCCTTTCTCAAAACATCTCATTCTCACAATGTACCTTTCGCAAAACTTCTCCTTTTCACAAATTCCCTTCCGCAAAATGTCCCTTTCTCAAACCCTCCTTTTATCACAACGTTCCTTTCGTATAGTCCTTTCTCACTACTTGCCATTCGCATAATTATTATTATTTCTCGCAATGTCCCTATCATCCCATGTTTTTTTGAATGTTTTTAAGTGTAGTATGTTATCTGTTATGTTGCATTACGTTTGGTTGGTTGCGCCAGTCGGCCCGGCTGGCGAGCGTCTGCAGCGCCGACTCCGGGTTCCGCTCCCAGGACGCCCTGCAGCGCCCCTCGCTCTACGCTGACCATGTAATTTCAAGCCGAGGGCGTTTTTTTATTTTGTTTGCTTTTTATTATTTATTTATTTTGTCGCTTCTATGATTTTTATCTATACGATATGGACAATTCTGAAGGCACCACTAAACTTATTAAAATACCTAAATTCAAAAAACGAACGAATGTATCTTGTTTCATTTTCGAATTTAGTAATTTTAAAAATATTATTCAATTTCTTGCCTTCTGAATTGACCAAAGTAAATACCTAACAAGTATAAGTTTAGAAAACTGAAAAACTGACAAAAAAATGATTGTCTGTAAAGTCGGTTTACGGATAATTTTACGTGATAACGATGCGTCACAAGCTGAACGCTTAGACCGATCGTGCTTCTCTATCGCTTGTTCCGCGCTGTCGCTTGCACGTCTGGCTCAGGCGGAACGTGGCACTTTTTCGTGCGTGCAGCCGGCGTTCATCGATTTATAAGACGTTATCACGTCAAAAAACGCTGAACCGATTTTTCTAAGAATACTCTCAATGAAATCCTCTTTCAAACAAAAAAAAAAAACTAGATCAAAATCGGTGCCAATAGTATACCTGCAGCTTCGAAACAGGTAAAATATCACAAGCATTCTTAAAAATCAATACTCCCAGTATTGTGTAGATTTTGTAAAACTTGGCTATGGTGGCTCATTAATTGCAACAATCCCAAGGTTGTAGATGACTGGTGACATTTTCATGTGTCGGAAAAATTGAGGTAGTGTTAGGTACAAAAATCTATCTAAACAATTAAAATTTACATTGATTACCGTATGAGGGTAGACACTGAACCTCACGACACAGGCTCCCCTAGTTTGAGATTCAGGGTTTCCTGTCTAGATAATGTGAAGGCTAATCATAACCTGTACCAGGTTGTATTTTATATATTTTTAAGATCACTTAGCTATAATCTTCAGAAACCTGTATCTTTTGTTAATTAACTTATTTAAGCTTATTAATCTTAAAACATAGCGTAGAAACATATTGTACATATAAACATAAACAATACGCGTACAGTTTTTAACGTTCGCTGCATGTTCGGAGCGAACAATTCGATCTGTCGATTCATCTGTTGGCATTAGATTACAAACAGAAATCTTAAATCTGTGAATGTGATTTAATAAGTCTGTTAAATTTGATTTATTAAGTCTGTTAAATTTGATTTAATAAGTTTGTTAAATCTTAAATCTGTGAATGAGATTTAATAAGTCTGTAAAATTTCCCAGGGTTCAGATAACCAGAGCGTGAGCAGCGAATGCCTGACGCCGGCCAAGAGCAACATCGAAGGTGACCACGTGGACGAATCGGATTCTGACATTATGGGGAATGCAGGTGACGAAACTGAATTATCTTATAATTGTAAAATAGAGATGTTTTACCTGTAAATAAAACATTTATTAAACATACTTACCTATTCGAAACCCAATTAAATATATGAGAGTAGCGTGCTTGACTAACATCCGAAATAGTCGTGCCGTGATTCGGGTCCGCTCGTTCACCTCCGGTTTTCTCGTCCAATCAGAAGTGACTCCGCCCCTTCCGGCCCCTTCCTTCCCCTCCACGTGTACCATCACCACAGGTAGTGCGCTGGGCGCAACTAGGATTCATTGGTTATCTCATATAATTAGGCCACCAGGCAGATATAGAAAGTATTGGGTTTCGAATAGGTAAGTATGTTTAATAAATGTTTTATTTATAGGTAAAACATCTCTATTAAACAACTGTACCGTAATTCGAAACCCAATTAAATATATGAGAGACTTGTTTGTTATCGCCTGGTGGTGATGGTGACGTTACGCCAATGTGATATATTTAGTTTGACTGTATAGGTGTAGTCAAAGACAACTAATATTTTAAAAGTGATGTATTAAAGTAACTACTAGTTAAGTAGTTGTAAGTACTCTTAGCAAGATCAAGTTATTATCAGGAACCGACTGTTATAGAATATTATTATTTTGTTATTACAATTGGTTGATGCCACTGCTAGACTGTAGCTACCAGGTATATTTGATTCAGCGTTTACTTCTTTTAAGCAGTATCAGCTATAGTGTATGTATGTATTTTACATAATTTTGCGATCTGATATTTCGAATACTTTGCAGCGTCTTTGGTAACAGGTGAAACTAGACCAATTGTTCTTGGTTTAGTAATATCCATTCAAATTGAAGTTGTTTATTATTACAATAATTATGGTACAAAACATTAAACTGCAGCACTAGCTCCCAAACTGGGTGAAGTTAAACACTTCTAGGCATAAAAGCATCTTATATTATTTCCATTAAACACGGAGTAATTGTTGTGTGGGGTGGAACTGTGAAAGTTTATATGCGATTATTTATGATGATAGAAATTTCTGGCTGCGGTACAGTATAAAATTAAAATATGTAACCGCTATCATTTTTTACCAGGATGGACTGCTTACAAGCTTATGCAGGTCAGTCAAAAAATATTCAACTGAGACACGATAGGACTTAAGCATAGCCTGTCTCAATTCATACAAGGTATTGATACCTCTAAATGGCAGATATACGTCGTATATTAGTGTCAAATGTCCACAAATATTTATTAATTAATTTATTTTTGTATTCATATTAATTACTATCGGCGGTGGGTGGCCGGCCATGGTAACAATTGAAACTTGGTTTCTGAATTTTCCCGTGGTTTACTAAAGTTCGTAAAACCTGGATACAATTATCATCAAGCCAAAAAGGATGGAAAGAGAATAGGGAAGTCTTTGCCCAGCAGTGGGCCGGTACACACTAAATTCAAAGTATATTCTACCAATTTACAAATGCAGGTCTGCAATGTGATTGGTTTTTAGGTTCATAAGTTGGTTATTCGTAAGTTGCGACAGTTTGTAATTTTTTAATAAAGACGATAAAGAAATTATCCACTATCAGTTCTTTTGTTGACTTCTGTCCATTTCTCAAGTAATTTATTTCTTAGTTGTGGAGATGAAAAACAGACTAAGTAAGATTAAAGGTGTCTAACTCTATGTTAAAGAGCATCGTAACAATTCACCTGAGAATTTAATGTGCAATCCTGAAACCATTGCAGAATACAGGTTTGTTCGATGTGGACCTTAAAGTTTGATATTCTCTTCGTTTCAGTTGAAGTTTGTAATTCAAGTAGGTACTTTAAGAAGTTGTGCCGAGTTCTGTACGGCATAAATGGCATATGCGAGTGTTGCGATTGTGTCGTAAATGTTAAATAATAGATTGATCATGTGAGTATTGCACTGACATAAGATTTTTCAATGTCTTTCATTAACTGTAGTGTATTTAACTAGTCTATTGTGATAATAGGCAAGGGATGTACTTGAATAATCTAATGATATTGATCTTGCAAGTTCCCTTACGATTGCTTCTTAGTACTAGTCGCTTCATTGTCATGTCTGTGTTAACAGTGATTGGTACACTTTGTATGTTCGAGGGCCAACTTTGTACCCTTGTATTTGTATGTTGAGCGTTTTGGCGCGAGAACACATAGCATATTATAGCAATAAATACATGTGTATATTTGTTTCAAACACTAGGGTTTGGAAGTTTATTTCTACTTGTGGGGCGACTTCATGTTTATACCGTCCAGTCTGATATGTATAGCACAGCCTTGGCGGAAGGCCATTGATACAGAGTGCAAGGCACAGGTACAGGTGCTCAAGGCATTCTCTTTCGATAATGCGCTTAATTTCTCCTCCTTTAAATCCTAGAATTAAGAAAGTGTCCGGCCGAGTTGCAAGTAGCCAGGAAGTATATAGACTTGATGTTTATGAAATTATTGTAGAATCGATTTTCGAACATATTTTATAATATCGTTATAAGCAAGCCACATAAATGCAGTGACGGCTTAATGCAGTTGGAAAAAGAGGGTAGGTTTGACACAACGTTAATTATGAACGCCCAGTGTTTTCATAAAAATAAAAACTCGGTATACAGTGGCAGTTAACAAATGAATTTATGATGGTGATACATTTGTAGCCGTTCTGTAAATAGCAATTACAGCAAAACAATTAATCTCATCGCACTGTTCTTAAAATACTGGATTTACACATGACAGCAGATTTGTGAATATCGTGAACGATTCATATTTGTCGTTGTAGAGTCGTAGGTTAGAATGAGTCTGGTCACTTGGCGAGACTGCATCAGCAAGTTGAAAAAAAAAAGGTAAGGTTGAGCCCTAAGCTCTTTTCAATGAGTAATATTTCTAAGTAATAGAATGGAAGGCGGGGGCTTCCGATGATCGTAATATTTATTTTAAAGCCTGAAAATGTTTAGCAGAGCCTTTAGCATTTTCCGATAAGCTTTCTTTAAAGGTTGAAAAAAATGGGGGCGGAGGCTTAGGTATTTTGCGATGAACATAACACTTATTTAAAAAAATTAAAAAAGAAAGTAATCATAATTTTCTCAAGCATTTAGTGCTTATTTCGAAAAAGTGAAAGGAGGAGCCCCCTTAGCACTATTTTATGAGCGTAATGGCGAAAAGGTAGGGCGGAGGCCTTTGCATTTTCTGATAAGCGTAATACTACATTCAAGAGTTGAAAATGGAGGCGAGGCGCCTCGCATTCTTACAATGAGCATAGTCATCGTTATAAGTTTGAAAATTTTGCCCTTAGCATTCTCTGATGAGTGTAATACCACCTTCAAATGTTAAAAATGTAGGATAAGGTACCTGACATTTTTAATATACGTATTTCAAGTACTGTAAGTAGTTTTAGTACTGGTATTTCTTGTTTTAAGTTCGAAAATTTAAGATGAAGCCTTAGCATTTTTTAATAATCGGATTATCTCCCAAAATTGCAAATGTAGGGCAGGGCCACTAGCATTTTTCGTTTCTGCTCCATCCCGATGGGATGAGGGAGAAACTACATAGTCCACTTTCAAATGTTTAAAAAATGTAGGATAAGGCGCCTGACATTTTTAATAAACGTATTCCTTATTTCGATTACTGTAAGTAGTTTTAGTACAAGTTCGAAAATGTAAGATGAAGCCTTAGTATTTTCTAATAATCAGAATATTTCCTAAAATTGCAAATGTAGGGCAGGGCCGCTAGCATTTTTCGATTCTGCTCCTATCCGGATGGGATGAGGGAGAAACTACATAGTTTGTCACTTATTTCTTGGTCCTATGTAAGATGAAGCCTTAGCATAATCAGAATCTCCCAAAATTGCAAATGTAGGGCAGGGCCGCTAGCATTTTTCGATTCTGCTCCTATCCCGATGGGATGAGGGAGAAACTACGTCATAGTTTGTCAGCATCTTCACTTATTTCTTGGTCCTATCCCGGTTAGATGAGGACGAATTTAGTTTTTTAATTGTCTTAAGTTATTTTGGTTCTTATCCCCGTCGGATCAGGACAGATTATATTTTATTAAAGCCTTCAGTTTTTCTGATCATATACTGATGGGATACGCAGAAATTGCAATGTTTGTAACACGCAGATGCATAATTTTGATGCGAAGCAAGGGTACATCATTCTAGCTTAGTGTTGCTTTTTACTTATTTCGAATAAAGTCGCGTCAATTTGCTTTTTATTGCGATAATCAGCTTTTCTTGTTTCACTCTTAATCGTACATGAGATGAACGCAATATAAAACGTTACTTCTTAAAAATGACGAGATTCTTAAAGCCGATGTTTAAAGTATATATTTAAGCATATAGAACATTATATAAGGCATAATTGATTTGCTATAGAATAGTTGAAAAAGCGAGAAGGTAGCTCTGCCACTGCTCTTTAGGTCCTGTACGTGAATATTCCCAACTCGTGTTTGGGTTCGGGCTTTCGGGTAAAGAATTTGGTAATAAATGTATTGTAGTATATGTCACAGCGATAGCTGTTTTATAAGTACTATTTCAATGGCATATTAAGCCTTATTCCTGCAACAGCTAAATCTTCATTTCCTAACATCCGTAGTATCCCTCGTTGGAGCGGAACCCTATTAAATCTATTTAAAATACTGGAATAACCTTAAATTCAGTATGAATTTATAAAATAACGAACGGTAACACCGTTAAATGTGGTAAAGTAAATAATTGTTCAGGACTTACCAATTATCAACCTCTTACCGGTTAACACTATTTGGTACTTTAACACTTTTATAGCACGACGCGGCCTATAAAGTATGTAGAAGGTACTAACGACCGCTTTTGGATGAAAATCCAAACGCCAATGAATCCTAGTTGCGCCCAGCGCACTACCTGTGGTGATGGTACACGTGGAGGGGAAGGAAGGGGCCGGAAGGGGCGGAGTCACTTCTGATTGGACGAGAAAACCGGAGGTGAACGAGCGGACCCGAATCACGGCACGACTATTTCGGATGTTAGTCAAGCACGCTACTCTCATATATTTAATTGGGTTTCGAATTACGGTACAGTTGTTTAATAGTATAATTTTATTGCAGATTTCTGTAAAAAGATCGAAACGGAAATGTAAAAATATCTAGTACTGATTTTACGACAGATTTCTATAAAAGGGTAAAAATAGTGTGATTTTTACTATCGAAATCAGCAAAATGAACAACAATTTCATATCAATGTAATTAATTTACATCAGATCTCTGTGAAATGTTCGCTTGTCCAAATGGTGAGACATGCGTCTGAACACTTGTCTGTGTTGTGTTCCAGCGTCGGCGACGTGGCCGGACCTGAAGGACACGGCGCAGTTCGAGCGCGCCGCCTCCGCCATCATGGGCCGACCGCACACCATCTCCGCAGGTGAGCAGGCCGCTGTCAGAGCCTTTGTTCAAATACAAATACTAATATTTATTTATAACTCCATAGCTACAAGTCAATAGTTATAGGTACACGTGTATATCACGTGTAAGTTTATAATAATAAAAAATTAATTATTGATAAATAAAAATGTCAAATAAATTAAATTAATTAAAATTGCCATTAATGCCATTATTTTAAATTGTGAAACATTAGAATTCAGAATCATTATTAATATAAATTATTAAATAGCATTTTAACAGATTGCTGGCAGTTTGTTGAAGGCGTTATTGTCGTAAATACACCATCGGTTGTGTGACGTGAACTAGACGTGGGAGCGTTGAGAATGAAAATTACACTTTAAGTTTAAAACCCTAAATTCTAATTTTCATTGTCACACTCCCACGTCAATTTCACGTAACCCGTCCGATGGTCATACGGAGTCAAGGCTCTGACTGCCGTCTCCGATACATATTTCAGAGGTCACAGATACACACGTCAAACTTATAACTCCCTCTTTTTGGATCGGAGGTTGAAAACAGATTTCAAAATGCGCAATTTTGTTTTAAATACCAAACTACTGGACTGATTTTGATGAAATTTCTATGGCTAGTCCCATCTTAAATATACAGAAATTACAGAGACGGAGATATAGATTCCGAATGAGTTCTGAATACTGAGGCTGGTGCGCTGAATGTTTATCCATACAACCGTGCACACTACTCTGACGCGTCCGTAAGTTGCGGCTGACGGATGCGTCCGATAGTTTGTTTACAGCTTTAACCTTCTTTTAAAAAGTGGTCAGTGTGTATGTGTGTGTTGTGTGCAGGATACGAGCGCGCGCACCCGCGGCCAGCGCTCAGCGTGCATACGTTCACCCACTCCGAGCTGGAGGTCTCCCACCTCAGGGAGGGGGGGATCTACGCCAGGCCGGACCTGCCCACGGTCAGTCTCTACTACTTTATACTTTACCCTCTATGGTTTTATTGTTACTCAACTGCGCAACAAGGACAGTTGTGTTTTCCAGATGTGTACAGGACTCAATTACAGATCGGGATATGTGGGTTCAAATCACGTCGGATGTATGTAATTTTTTAACTGTCTAAAGTACGGACGCCGAGCAGGAAGAATTTCGTACATTGACCTATGATTACCTATCTCTATCACTCCCGCGTGATTATATTGCTATCGCGCTCGCACAGGTGCAACGACCGGCACTTGTATGAAATTCTTCCTGCTCGGCGTCCGTACTTTATAAATGTGTGTTAATAAATACAGTATGTATGTGCAGCGGTGTTCGTCGCTGGAGCGTCCCTCGGTCCCGGCGCGGTCCAACGCCAACACGGGCCACCACGAGTTCAAGCCCAGCAAGCCTTCCTCACTGCCGCCGCACCTCACTAAAGGTACTGTTCTGTTTCACGACCGAGCCACGACTCCCACACTCCATACTACGCGCTAAGGGGTCGTCCATTAGTCACGTGACGTTTTTAGCAACTTTTTAAATCTTTCCTCCTCTACAAATAAATTAATGAATGACTTGTAAAATGGAACTCGAACAAATATCATTAATGGACCTGGCGTTGATCGCGCAGGTCCAATATAAAGATAAGAGCTCAAACAGCTCGCACTATAAGAATCGTGCATGTGTCGTGAGAGACGCTGACGTCTGTTTCCGATTGTTGTCGCAGAGATGCCGCAAGCGTTGTACGTGAACATGTCAGAGCTCGCGACACTCGCGGCGTCGCGTGCGCAACAACAACAACAACAACAACAACAACAGAGCGCCGACCATCCGCACCAGGAGAAAGTAAGTCACAATTACATAATACATTATAATTACAAAGTGTAATTGGCGCATCAATTACAAATTGCATTCGGTGTTTGAAAAATAAATTAATATAATAGAGAACGTGCATGATTTATTTTTATTTGGTCATTAAATATCTTACCACAATTAGATCCATTCCACAAAGTCAAAATTAAAATATTGTCAAAAACAAGAAAGTTACAAGAATTTTAATTTCATGCTAGACAGAGAGCACACGATTGCAGAAGATGCCGTCATGTATCATGTTCGCCGTACAAATTTAATAAAAACTGTTGTTTTGCGAGAAAGGGACAGGACATTCCACCCCTAACATTTTAAATGTTTATATCTCGGAAGTTTAGCGTAGCAGCGGCTGCGTAGGAAGACCACTCACGAGATTGACAGATGACGAGATAGACAGATGACGTCATACAAGTGGCAGGAAGGTGCTGAATGCAGGCCGCTTCCAACTAGTCTTTTTGGAAATCCATGTAGGCCTATGTCCAGCAGTGGATTTCTTGTGGCTGAGATAATGATGATCTCGGAAGTTTATTGAAGTCGTCCGTGTTGCTCGCACATTTCGGAAGATGTGTAATGGCTGAATAAACTTATGATGGATTCGTTGCAACATCAGGCGAGTTAGTGGTCTAGATTAGATTTAAGGTAAAAAAAAGGAAGAACAAAACTATACTTAAAATTTATTCAAAATGCGATAAACAAGTAAAAATCATAACACGTGCACTTGACCACACACGATGACAAGACATGACATCGTGTGTGGTCAAGTGGTGCTACAGCCACTTTGACGTGAACAAACAAAAAGAGATTATTATGTTTTCATTTGTAATAATTTCGGTTATTTTATCCGCGAGTTAAGTCCAAACTTAAAATCCGTAAATATTCTGTTATCCGTAAATTTTCTGTATCCAAATACAGAAAATTTACGGATTCAATACATAGCATAAATGGCTAGTAATTTTAATAGATCAGAGCTAGTATTCGTAGCATAAACAGTAACAATTTGGTAAAAAAAATATTTCGCGTCATAGGTAGTAAGTACTAAGTTTGGTCGTTCTGGTCGGTATTCGCTTGGACCGATGTATTGGTAACAGTTGGTTTCAGTAAGTCATCGTTGAGCTCAATCCTGAAGAAGCTGAAAAGTTTTTGTGCCCATTCGACGTATTGCCGCATGCCGGTGACGTCTGCAGATTTTATCGCCAAGAATCCACTTATTCTATCGAAAACACTCTCATGTTTGTCGTCTCGTCCAACTTGTACGTGGGTTTTTCCCTTTTTTGTCTTGCGGACCTGTAAATGAAGTTAGGTGATATTGACGGTCAAGCGCAAGCCTATTTTCGAATAAAAAAAAAGAAATGTTACAAATGATGTAATCAGTACTATTGAGGCATTGAATCGGGCGGTTCAGCTGCCTCGCTCTCACGCGACTGATTTTTAGGGTTCCGTTTGAGCTGTGAGACATATCATTAACCCTTATACAAGACCCTTATAAATTTGCCTGTTACTTAAACGAATTTTGGCAGGCATATGTGTTATGTAAACAGCTACAAAATGCCGTAGTAATCTGTTCAAAAAAATAATAGTTAAAAAGTCAAAGAATAATCTAAAAAAAATGCTGTGCGACCAATCTGAAAGTATAATTTATCTTTTTAAACACAAAAAAATTTTTTTCAAATCGTTTTATAAATTAAAGTAATGTGGTAGCAAACATTTAAAATAATACAGCCGAATTGTTAATCTCATTCTTTTTGAAGTCGGCAATCGTGCCCTCTAATATACATTATTATATATTGTGCATGTAAAAGTATAAAATATAATCATATAAAAGTATATCTTGTACATTACTTAATATAAACTGCTTGTATGCTCACAAAACAGGACCTGGCGGACTAACTCAAAATAAAACAACATACCTTGTAACCTAGGCCCACAAGCACAATAAATTAAATTTGAAAAGGTTCATTCCTAAGTGACCGATATGCTGATAGACAACGTACAATCTAAACCGTTGCTCCTAGTCCTATTTGATTCAGATTTCATTTATTTGCCAAACATATGTACAAAATAAGATGTTGCAAGATATATAACATGCCCAATTATGTTTCACCTCAATGAGGCATGCAAATGTCAATTGAAATACAATATTCTACTTTAAATTAAAAGAAACCAAACATGATAATCTTTTACAAAAAACAGATGTACTTACAGTAGTTCCCAGTGGAACTTGGCCGCCAGAGTCTCCGATATCTGTCCCTCTTTGAGCTGTTTCTTGATGACCCGCTCCACCATCCTCAGTGAAGAGAACACGTTCTGCGCGGCCGGCGGCTGGCGCGCGCGCGACGTCGTCTGCAACATGCCGGTTCAATTGTTCGTTAACCTTACTTATCTAGCAAGTAATAAAGTATTGTGTTCTCGAACGATCACCGATGCTATGCAACGGACGGACCTGACAGTTATCGTATGTGTGACCGTGAAGTTCTGGCCTGCGCCGACGCCGGGTCTCTTAAAACTCTTAAAAGAAGCATGTTTTCAGCGATTTTCTTTCGATACCTATATACACATTTTGGTTGAAATATATACATATATATATATGGCATATTGAATCCAATCTAAAGAGAGGGGTGTTATAAGTTTGACGTGTGTATTTGTGTGTCTGTCTGTGGTATCGTAGCTATCAAATGGATGGACCGATTATGATTTAGTTTTTTGTTTGTTTTAAAGAGGATATCATCGAGAGTGTTTCTAGTTATGCTTCATAAGTATTGGTTCAGCAATTTTTATGTCGGGGGTTTTTGACTTTTCTAAACTTATACTTGTATCTTTAAAACATTGACAGTAATGTTGTGAACGGATTGATGGTTCTTAAAAAAATATTTCTCCACTTACCATAATCTCAATGGTGTCGAACAGCTTCTTCAATTCCTTCTTCTCGGTGTCGTTGAGGTCGGCCGTCTCCGGGTCGAAGATGCCGCTGTCCTTCAGCTTCGCTTTGATCTTGTCGAGTGTTATCGGCGTGGGCTGGTCCAGGATCTCGCCGGATTTGTACGCTGCTTTCACGTCTTCTAACACGCTTCTGGGGCTGAAATAATTGTTAGTCACACGCGAGTGGCGGTCAAGTGAAAACCTGGCATGTATAAAATCTGGCACTGACAGCATTCACATTACTGAACAAAATGTGCTTTGTATTTAAGAATATTTTGTAACACACATATTTTGTCACATATTTTCTACAGTAATATTAGGAATAGCCCTCTCGGTAGAGAGTATAAATTTTCTTTTTAATATCCTAAAATGCTGTTCACTTGTAATTTTTCGTTTCTTTTTTTTTGTGGAATCAACAAAGAGGTTGTATATTGCACAATAATTTCCCATTAAAATAAAAACAGCAAGCTTGTATCGCTCTTGACCAGTTTTTATTAGATTTACATCAAAGTAAACCCAACCTTGCAAACCATGCCAATTTTGAAATTTGTACATATATAGGTATTACCGTTAACAAGCAAGATACTGCTGCTTAAGTGTAGGACAGGGAGACAGACACCGTAGACTCACGAATAGGGTCCCGCACCCTTAGCACGGAAGCCTGTGTGTCAAGAGGCAGGAAGACGCTGTATGCAAACCACTTCCATCAGGTTTTATTGGAAATCTATGGAGGAGGCCTATGGCCATCAGTGAATTTCTTAAGGTTGAGATGATGAAAAAGGTGGTATATTCAAGTAGATGTGGTGGCTTTATAGAAGTCTAGTTTCCATTTTTCTGCACCAAATTTCACCATAATGATAATCCGGTCAGGGGGAGAGAGATAGAGAGAAAAAGCGTCAGTTATAAATATTCGGGGAAGTTTGAATAAATTCACAAAATCAATCTATATATTTGTGTAAACAAATCGTAAACTTACCATTGTAAACTCGTATGAACGTTGAACACTAATCTGTAATGGAATTACATTTCATTATTACGCATTCTCTTACTCGTATTCGTCGTATCGCGGTTACTTCATTAATGGCGTTCGTATTTTTACTATTGTATATATACCTACATATGTCTACAATATTGTTCTTCTTTCTTTAGTAAGAAAACCATAATAAGATTCTCTGATATGGTGGTTCCGTAGTTTCTGTAGTTTTATTATCAAAAGTTATATTTTCGGTAGAGCAATGTTTGCTGTTGTCATGGCTTATGAACTTGAGTAAGTTGTATTCTATAAATTTTTTTTTTTTGTTATTTTTCGTTTTTTTTTTTATTATCAAGACGATGGGGTTTGAAATTTCTCAAGACCACGCATCATCAAGCGTAGCGTAGGATGACCAGCCAAAGATGGACAGATGTCCTTAAACAAGTGGCAAGAAGACGCTGGATGCAAGCCGCTTCCAACTGATGTTTTTCTAAATCCATGGGGAGGCCTATGTCCAGCAGTAGACTTGTTGTGGCTGAAATGATTGTGAAATCTTCTTGTACCTCGAATTTGTCCGGTTTTACTATTGCATAAATTGTACTTACAAGACCGTGAAGAGAAATCTCACGTGGGCCGACATGTTCACAACAATAAGCGATAACTATACGTGCAATACCGGTGCGTGTGCGCACATAAACTGAAGCGGGCCGTTACGGCGCAAGGAGTGCCGAGTTATATTGCCGGTGCGCGGTACTAACGCTGCGGTATGAGGATGTATGTGGCTAGGTACTTTGGATGTGTCTTAAATTTTGATAAGTTTTAACCTTTTTTTTAAGTTAAGCTCCTGGGGTGTCTGTGGAGGTCAACTTCAACTTCGTCCATGCCTTTTATAAACAAAATAACAAACCATTTTTTTTAACTTTATACAATTTAACTGCCTAGGACTTAATGTCGGTGATAGTTTAGGGCCTGGCACCGATCTCAAAAAATAGTTGGACAATTATTTGGATATTAGATAACAGTATCTGTATGTATTTCTCCCTTTTCAGTTAATTGGATTGTTTTAAAGTTGTTTTTTTATATTTATTACTTTTTTTTACCATTATTTAACCGTAAACCCTTTCTTCTTGACTTATTCTTGAATGTTTGTTCTTTGTCTGGGTGTTTATATGTTTCATAAGTATGTATTAGAAATGATGTATGTATTTATCTTGTAGCGCTCGTAGCGTAGCTTGAATACGTGTTCTTGAACGATCACCAATGTCAAGCAACGGACGGACCATTCAGTCTTCGGATGGGTGACCGCGAGTGGCATTTCTTTCTGAGCGCTACCGTTTATCGAATGACACGTTAAATTGGTGGTCCTTGTTGTTTGTCCTTAAAGACAGCAATCGTCAAGCTAGGTCAGGAGCCTTTCGGCGGATTAATAACTCTGACACTAGGGCCGCCCACTCAGTCTACGAACTTATAAGTATGTATTTACAAAAAAGTATATACATATGTATTTTATCAGCCATCAGGTTTCCATAGGTTTGCTTAGTTTTGGAGCTAGGTGGTGTTGTGTGAAAATTTCCTCCAATATTTATTTATTTATTCTACTAATAATCAAATACCAAAACCACTCCATCCACATTTTGCGGAGTAATTCGCGTAACCCTATTGTTTCACGAAACATAATGCACTTAAACATACCTTAGTTTAACTATATTGTCAATGTCAGTGTGTATTCATTCACATATTGATACAATAATGTTGTATAATATTTATACGAAATAATGTGGATCGATATGTAATTTGTTCCATGTGATAATTTTGGTTATGTTTAAGTTATTTATCTGACTGCCGGAAAAGATAATATTGTTTGATCTTATGTACATACATATGTATGTCGAATCCTTTGGTTTGCTCTTCAGCCCAGACAAGTCGGCATATTACCACTAATTTCTCATAGAAATTGTCAAAAATCCATACTAAACGATTTCGGGTTCTTGACGCGTGCTGCGCAGGAATCCTTTGCCGCCTTCTCTCTTTTGTGGGAACTACAATCTTAGAATTTTCAAGGCAAGAGTGAATAGATATATTTTAGATCGACGAGCACCATCTTCGGACATACCGTCGCTTAACATCAGGCGAGTTGATGGTCAATCGTAATTTGGAACCGTTAGAAAAATCGTTTGACAGATTTCAAACACAATTATGACAACAATTACTATACATAATTATGATGTGTCATTCATTGGATTCGTCTCAGTTGTAGGAGTGATGAAATGGAGGGAGTGTCATCAGTGATTGTTGACTGTGGCTAAATTTTGCTGTCGGGTATTTTTATCTTTTTATAAAACTTTTTTTTTTAAACAATTGTTGACGGATTTATCGCATATATTTTACATAATTTTTTGACATGACGTTTCGTACACTTTGCAAGTTAATAATTTTTCTATTAAAAAACCGACTTCGCACGCTACTTACTAAATCCGTCACGATTGTAAACTTATTAAAGAGACCTCTCTTCACTCGCTCTTTTTTTCTTTTCTCAAGAATGCGATTTGTCATTGAATGTCAAATGCTCGTCTTCGAAGATTAGAAAATGTGTAGATGTTTATACGCTAATCCTTAATATTTGACACTCTTGCAAAGAAAAACGTGTATGTGGAACTCTGCGATTCTATAATCTGACGCACTTACTCAGGAATACAATAAAAATATTTTCATTTTTAGAGATTATTCAAAAAGTAATAAAGCGATGTTTATAAAATTTGTATGGGTCCAACTTGGGAGCTTTCTCAATACACCAATTAGGAAACACAAAAACTGGTTCTGGAATGACGGAGTAATTCGTGTACATAAAAATAAATAAAAAATATACGGTACAAATTGATAACCTCCTCCTTTTTCGAAGTCGGTTAAAAATTGTTTTATTTTCATGAGTATCAATAGCAAAAATCTTAGAAAACAATATAAGTGTGTAATGTTTTCAACCATTAACAATCAAATTTAGTATTTTGAAAGTTTAGCTTCTTCTAAGTTTTTAAAGTAAATTTGCATGCTGTGCTTCCTTTGAGAGGTAACACATTTAGTTAATATTGAGAAGTGTTAATTATAGTGTTTAAGTAATGTAGTTACCATTGTGAAGCCTTAATAAATAAATATTATTAGGTGCCTCCCGTGTTTTCACCCACGTAATGAGTGTCCGTTTCCAGATACACAGCTATCTCTGCAATAAATTTTATAACGATCGGTTCAGTCGTTTGCCCGTGAAAAAGTTTACAAACATACTGTCTTACTGGAATCGAGAGTACATACTCAACGCACACTCAAGAAATATTATAATAATTCTAGTCAATAATTTAATAAAATATATTAAGAAGCAAAGCTTTTATTATAGCTGCACAAATGCTCGCGATGACTAAAATAATGAGGCTTAATGGACGGATCCATTCTTTATAATTTGGGACTTCCACCTGTTCATTTTTAGGGTTCCGTACCTCAATAGGAAAAACGGAACCCTTATAGGATCACTTTGTTGTTCGTCTGTCCGTCTGTCCGTCCGTCTGTCCGGGTGTCCTTTATCTCGGGAACGCGTGAAGGTATCGAGTTGTTATTAAAACCATTTACGCAGATCCATAGTATTTTGCTGCAGAAAGATAAATAAAATTTCTCAGTTTTCGTAAAAAAAAGTTGCAGCCGAATATGTAGTAAAAAACGCACATTTCGACACTCACAGAGGAATCAAAACCTCTCGTTCTTCCCGTTAACCTAGAACTCTGAAATTTGGCAAGAAGCATTGTGTTAAAGTACACATTTATGAAAAAATCCGAAAACGACATTTTTTATTAAATCACAAAAAAATTGTGTCTGTAAGGAATGATTTTTAAAAAGGCCCAAATTTTAAAGTGAATTAACCGTATCATGTGGGGTATCATATGAAATAGCCTCATTATCATAAGCTAAAACAGGTTTTTAACACATTCTTCGCCCCCTGCAGACCCTTCACTTCAGCTGGGTACCAAAACTTTTTAGGCGAATTTTGATTAAGTACAGAGTGGCCGTGCAAAGCAACGTTGACTGCCTCAAACGCCGGCGGTTTACTGACTACTACAAAATGAACGGGACGCATGCTCGGATCCGAGTGGAAGGCGCCGCTACTATAACCCCGCCCCACTCGGATCCGAGTGGTGAGCAAGGAATGTGTTAAATATTTTTCGGTTTATGAAGGAAAATATAAAAAAAATATATGATTTCCCCATTTTATTTAGTTTGTACGGAACCCTCGGGAGTCTGACTCGCACTTGTCCGGTTTTATTTTATCATCAGATCGTGGTCATCAAGTAAGTGGTGTCGTGGTAAGTGGTGTCAAACTGCTTCATGCTCTTAATGCTCTACCCGTAAGCACATGTCGATCAATCCATACAAAGGTGTGCTATTTAGTAATACATTGCGTAAGTATTACTAAATAGCACACACCTTTATATTCTTGACTTCTGTATATTATAATACACACACAAGTTTGAAGTTATAGTCGTCGTCTGATTGACGCTTGCTCTTGACGTTAATTCGAATTTGGAATTCGAACGTTTGAAGCCCGCAGCGCTTATCTCGTCAGACAAATGAAAGCCTCGCCCAAACTCCGGTAAAGGATAGGGTGAGCGCAGGGAGCGATTGAGAAACCTGAGATTGGCAGGAGGCGGAGAGTATCCATTCTGTATGTAATACCATAATGTCTCCTATGCCATAAAGGAAAATAGGCGTTATTACCCGACTGCGTAAGAAGGAGGGTTATGTTTTTCGAGTGTATGTATGTTTTTATGTATAATTCTTTGGCACGCCCTAGAGCCTAAACGGCTTGACCGATTTTGATGTGAGTGGTGTCAATAGATTCGTCTTAGTCGTGAGAGTGACACTGGGTACATCAAAATTAATAAAAAAAACAAAATTAAGGATTTTTGGCGGCAAAAAGTAATCAAAAAAAAAAATGTTTTCAAAATACATTGAGTGTGGTATCAAAATAAAGAATTTTAACGATGATTACGAATATGTACATAACTTATATGTTTTACGCGTACTTTCTCACAAGAAACTTATATTTAAAGCGCATCAAGCGTAACGAAATCGTAAGTTAGACTGCAAAAACTGCTTTTCTGCAGTCGGGTGTTTTGTTTTTCTTTTAATATAGATACTTGTTTTATGTATGTATTTAATGTAAATATCGTGTTATTTTCAGGTCTGTTCAGAAAGCAGCGCCAGCGAATCTTCTTTAGAATCTTCGAGCGGTTACGGGAGTCAAGGGGCGTTCGCGGCGGAAGACCACGGACATCAGCATCAAGTGCAACACCCTGACGGTAAATTCAACTTTAACGTTATACGAATAGAGTTGGTTTTTGTGTAGTGTCGTATTATGTTTTTGTTCGTTTATTATGAATGTGTTTTTACTGATTTAGTTGTGTTAGAGCGTGATTGTTTCTATTTTTAGCTGTATATTTACACCTGAAATTTACTTGTAAAATCGAAAATATACCTCTATAATTTCGAATGAAGTATACACTTTCTCTTCAGTATACTCCCTAAAATTATGTTGTGTTTACTGGAGTATACTCTGTAAACTTATGTTGTGTTTGTGTTGTCATGCTTTAGTATAATTTTGTTTTTATTTAAATGTCATGACCAATTTTATTAACTTTCCTATCGTAAAATGGCTGATAAAGGTTTTGTTAGGAAATATTCTTGTAACATTGCCGGGTTTTATAGATTAGACGCTGCTGTACAAAGCGAACTATGTTATTTTACTGGACAAAAAGAAGCTATTTAAATAAATACGTCAAGCTGTACGCATATCCAGCATTTACTGGGAATACTAACACTTTCACACACTGTTCAATTAATGCATACTTTAAAAGCTGTTTATTAGTTTCACTTGTCACGGTGTCTATAATTACATGTTGTAAATTAAATTTGACACATTTCCCGGTTTCCGAATGAGCTGAAATTTTGCATGCATAATATGAAAATTAATAAATGTCTCCATAATTTTAGTCTCCGTAAGCATTTTTACTTAAAACTTGTACCTAGATTTTTTTGAATATCTTGTTATGAATTAGTCTTATAATTTGACAATAATTTACTTTTTGGTAAGTGACAGTGTGGGGAAAATTCTTAAGCGCGACTTAAAATTAGCTCAAATTACTTAGACAGAAACCAAAGAAAGCCAAGTTTTGTAACTTTACAATTCTCAGTATACGTTGACACCCACGTATACTGAGAATTGTAAAGTTACAAAACTTGGCTTTCTTTGGTTTCTGTCTTGCTCTTTCTACAGTGACAAAGCGAGACAACAAGCAAACCTTTGAATCACAACTACAGCTCATAATAACGCCTGCATATTTTCGACTGTAGGTTTGTTAGTAAAATTGGTCTTTTATGTATTTCGTTATTTTGTGTTACGTTTTTATTTTCCGTTACCGCTTCGCATGCTCCCCCGTAGTCGATTGCGAGATCGTGACCCTACGGCGAGACAGCGATGTATCGATCACTGCTGCAAGGGAAAGCTTCTCCATATCTCTGGGCAGCTTGGAGGAAGCGGTTCGATCTTTGGACGAAGCCACCGAGACGCCGTCGTTCGCTACTATAGGGAAAAAACCGGCGGTGCCGAAACGGCGGCCTCTCTCTATGAACGGTTAGTAAAGTTTTGAAAATTGGAAATCTGTAAAATGTCAATTATTGTTAATGTTTTTAGGTTTATCTATCTATTCAAGCTCATTTTATTGAAATTACAAACGATGAACCAAAACAGATAAAAATCATCGAATTTGGTTGTAATAAGGGCCTAGTCTCACTAGACTAATCTTCTAGCCCAGTTGGTCCGGTTATGTACTTTGTATTATACAGTTTCATTCAATGCCCACAAAACAAACAAATGTTCAGCGCGCCTGATGAATTTTTCACTTGAATTGAACACAAATGCTACGAAGGATCTCTCGAATCAAGTGCGTAGCTCGTTGTAGTGCTTGATGTCATCACACTGACACATCGTTGCATACACGTATCAAATTGAGAGTTTAATATCTGGTTAGTTCCATACCAAAGAAAAGAGAAAGCGTCAGGTTATTGGAAGTTCTCGAGACGCTGTTGTCGTACTGTAAGGCCTGTAGCACAAAATTCACGTCAAAATGGTACGAACCTGTTTCTATGAGTGATTAAATGATTAATAGTAAGGATTGAAAATAAAAATCAAAGAGATTTTTGGAACTGATGTACTGAAAATGTACATTTCTCGTCAATATGACTTTTTAAAGCTGATTGTAGAAAGAACCAGGTAATCATAACTGCTGGGGTGTTTTTATAATGCGGTAAGTAGCTTGTTGACCGCATGATTTCATTCTCTTAACAATAATATCGTAGCAAGTAAGGCAAAATTTTATATCTCTGGAGAGTTAAGGTGAAGCCGTCCAGTCTTTAGATGAATCCATCAAGATATCATATTTTTCTACTATAAGACAAAGACCGACAATGCTAAAACAGCACCGGCGGCATGTTTCCATTAGCGGATAGGCAATTGCCTTGTACTATAGTTTAAATTAGATACAACAAAAATAGAAACAGACGTTTGGAACAGATCTGCTAAATATATCAAGTAGGTATTTTATATCTACCTGTCGATTCTCTAAACAAAGTGACCGTGTGCAAGTGAAGTGACGCCCTAAGTGAACTTGTATTTTTCTTATTTATTACTGCATATAATATCAAAATATAGAGTCGAAAATGGAATTGGCAGCTACCTTCTTGTGGTCATTCGATATTTTGACATTTCTCTGCAGTTTCAGTTTGAAAAATGGAAATTCACTTAGGGCCTCACTTCACTTGAACGGGCATTTAGCTTAGAGAATCGACAGGCAGGTCTGCTTACACTTGGTTTCTAAGCCAACGGCCGTGGGCGTAGAAAGTACCAGGTCATCATAAATGCTAACATGTTTACTCAAATCCAGTCTATAACTGGTTGTAGCGCTTCTCTCGTAGCCAGTCGTATCAGCACACCGTAGCGTATAGCTATTGTAAGTAAGGTTTCTCTACCTCTATGTTTGAACAATACCTATACTGAAAACGTTTACAAACATCATTCTATTGTTGTCTATAATAATTAATAATTCCAATAATAATGCCAATAAATCAGAAATTGTACCAAGAGTGATTAAGCTCGTTAGTCATGTATGATTGTGTAATTTCCAGCGACGGTGTGGTCTCGGCGCGGCTCGTCGAGCTCGATGGGCAAGCCGCCGCCGCCCGTGCGCCGCTCGTCCTCCATATCTAGGCCTCAGCGACCACCTTACAACCAGGTAATATCATCACTATCTGCAGCTATCTCTAGCCCACAGCCTACTTTATCTCACAGCCTATTCTATTTCACATCCTACTCTAAGGAGGGTTATGTTTTTCGAGTGTATGTATATTTCTTTGACACGCCCTAGAGCCTAACGGCTTGACCGATTTTGTTGCGAGTGGTGTCAATAGATTCGTCTTAGTTGTGAGAGTGACACTGGGTACATCAAAATTAAAAACAATCATAAGTTAGGCTGCAAAAACCTCTTTTCTGCAGTCGGGTATTTTGTTTTTCTTTTAACATTGATACTTGTTTTAATAATATTTAAAACTTCAAGTTAATTTCAATATTTTTGAAACTGATATTGTTTTTATATTTTAATATTATTTACGGCGTGTGTCCAGATCAACAACCAGAGCCCGGTGTCCGCGCCGACGGAGGCCGACAACCTGCCGCCGCCGCCGGCCTTCCTCCTGCAGCCAGACACTAACGAGGCGCCTCCGCCAGGTAACACACACACGTTCTTTATTAACCGACTTACACAAAGAAGGAGGTTTTCAATTCGTCGGAATCTTTTTTTAATGTATATTTCCCGATTACTCGAAGACCCCTGGACTAATTTGAAAAAATCTTTTTTTTTTTGTTTCAAAAGTGTATACTTTTCAGGTGGTCCCATAGAAATTTTATCAAAATCGGTTTACATTTTGGTTTTAATAACAAAGAATCTGTAATCGAATTGCGTATTTTAAATTTAAACGATTACTTGTCTACTTATTACACTTGCCGGGCCTACATTGAAAGAAACGCTGTCTCGCTCGCGCACTTAGAAGCATACAGTATACACTTTATACTATATCATAACGGCTGTATAGTATACAGTTACTATACAGTATACCGCTATATATTCAGATACAGAAGCAGCTTGCTTCCAGCGTGAAAACGCTGGAAGCAAGCTGCTTCTGCGGGAAACCGCCACTTGTCAGGAGGTCATCTGTCCATCTCGTAGCTGGTCTTCCTACGCTGCGCTTGGCCGGTGCGTGGTCTCCACTCGAGAACTTTTGTCCCCATCGCCTATCAGTTCTACGTGCTATGTGCCCTGCGCACTGCCACTTCAACTTGCTAATCCGCTGTGCTATATCGGTGATTTTCGAATGTCTACGGAATCTCTTTATTTCTGATTCTCCTCGATGCTCGAGAGACCACGAGCATAGCGGGTTGCGTGACTGAGCTATCTTGTAGAGCCCATAGTGATTGACCACGTTTCAGTGCCATAAATTTGTCATCACTGGTAACATTTACGGGACATTAAACGTAAACGTAAATACGTTTAAATCACTATTTGCATTTGTTTTCAGGCATAAACGTTGCGGAAACAGTGAAACAACTGACTGAATTGAAACACATGCCCGCCTCCCCCGGCCTCGTCCGTCGCAGCGTCCAGCAACTGCAGAACCAGTCTAACGCGAACACCAGCCCCACACAACTCTCCAGCTTCCAACAGTCCAAGTCGAACTGGTGCTCGGCCACCAGTATAAATAGCACCGGCAATGTGAATCCGATATACGGACAGACGGGCCAGCGGCTGGTGGCTTTTGAGAATTCCGTGTATGGACGGAAGAGTAGCTTGAATAGTTCCAATTCTGATCTCTTTAGAGATGGGAATACGGGTCAGTATTGTTTGTATATTGTTTTTATAGAGATATAGGATAAAATGGATAAGTATTTAAATACACGACTGTGTTCATAAAAAAATATGCAATTTTATAGTTGTATTCTTTCTTTGAAATGTTAATAGTTTCTGGAAACTTTTAATGTAAGGAAAGTTAAAGTCAATAACTTTTTTTTATAACGTTTTTCATTACTGCTACCAAAAACACGTTTGCTCCTGTCGATGCCCAATGACTGCATTTTTTACCGATTTCCAAAAAGAAGGAGGTCCTCAATTCGATTGTATTTTTTTATATTTGATAAATCTACGATTGACCACCAACACGATTGATGTTTAACGACGATGTGGACGAGGTTGGAGCACGTCGAGCTAGTAGAGATCTATTCACTCGAGCCTTGTCAAAATCCAAGATTATAATTATTGAACGGATTTTTGACATTTCTGTGAGATATGGATGATAATGTGTCGACTTTCTGCTAGTCCTGTAGTGAAACGGTGATGATGGAATTAGGTCGTGAAGTTCTTGCTTACACGCCGAAATGAATCCTATTGAACATAGATTAATAAGTATATTGACGACGGTGCTCGAGACTAAGTAGTTAGTTGATATACGGAGATACGGGTACTAGAGTAGTACTCAGACGTGAAACAAGTAATATTATAGGCCAGGAGGCCGATTTTCAGCTTCATTAAATGGAGAAAATGAAGTAGAGTCACTTCATGGTTTCACGTCACTAGCTTCGATAAACCGAAATATTAAGAACTTAAATCTAACTTATATATCTAGTGTGTTTCCGTTTCAAGGTCTTCAAGCTGGTACTCTTCTGCTTCGGTGTCTTTTAACTGGTACTCTTGCCTACTTCGAAATCTTTAAGCTGGTTCTCTTGTTGACACGTGTTTCACCTCATCACGAGGCATTTTCAAGATTTCTTGACTCTCCGAGCTCTTGCGCGCTCAGCTAGAAAATACCGAAGCAGAAGAGTACCAGCTTGAAGACTTCGTAGTAGGCAAGAGTACCAGCTTGAAGACCTCGAAGCGGAAACGCACTAGACATGAAAGTTAGATTTCAGTTTTTGTATATGAATGTCGCAAAGTAACGCCTGATTTAATACATTTTTAACCGACATCGAAAAAGGAGGAGGTTATCAATTCGTACCGCATATTATTTTTTTCTCCGTCATTCGAGAACCAATTTTTGTGTTTCCTGAATTGGTGTATAGAGAAATCTCCCAAGTTGGTCCCATAATTATTTTAAGAACATCGCTTTATTACTTTTTGAATAATCTCTAAAAATGGAAATATTTTCATTGTATTCCTAAGTAAGTGCGTCAGATTATAGAATCGCAGAGTTCCATCTACAAGTTTTTCTTTGCAAGAGTGTCAAATGTTAAGGATAATCCTTATAAACATCTGCACATTTTCTAATCTTCGAAGACGAGCATTTGACATTCAATGACAATTCGACAAAAGAAAAAAAGAGCGAGTGAAGAGAGGTCTCTTTAAAAAGTTTACAATCGTGAAGGATTTAGTAAGTGGCGTTTGAAGTCGGTTTTTTAATAGAAAAATTATTGAAATATTAAGCTCTACTCTACCACCCGGTGGCTGGGCGACTATACAATGTGAATAATGTATGTTTGTGTCCGTCAGGCGCTGTGTACGAGTCCCGCGGTTCTCCCCACGGCTCGACCCCCTCCACCCCGAGCTACGGTGAGAACAACTCCTTCACGAGCTTTGGGCCCCGAGTAGCCAACGACTCACATTACGGACAGACAGGTACCGCTAAATCGGGCCGCCGAGCCTGCTATTTCAATGGTTAATCAATCTTAAAAAATCTAAAACTCGATCACTGGTAAATGTAAATAAAAAGGAAATAAACAGATGTATAGCCACTGAATTTCTGAAAGTAAATCAAACTAGGTATAGAACTAAGGATATTGTAGTCTAACAGAGAGCTTATCTGACAACTAACTATTTTATAGGCAAAAAATAAATATAATAATATGTAAAAAGATACCTTTTCTAAAATAAGCACTTTTTTATTGCTGGCAAATGTTCGATAACATTCTGTAATTTTTAAATAGAAAGCTGGTATTGGACCATATACTCGTATGAAAGCGATTGAAGATTGGTTTACGATTGAAATATCAGCCTTGACGCCTCTACTTCTTAATAAGTGTATCCCACTGTTACTTCCCGAGAACGTTGAAACGTGCAAAGTCATAATTCAAATTCAACATATTTTTTTATTAAATGCTTAATTTTTGTGCTCGTTGCGCTCGCCCATTATTGAGATGTTTGTTTTTACATGTTATTTTTTTCTTTTTTGACTAAAACTAAATTTGATTTAGACTGAGCTGTGCTCGTTGAAATACCAGGCACATACGTTAGTTCATTTATGGCTGGTACGCGTTCTACCATAGCTTACGTGATATTTGTGTCATACTCTAAATTCTCTGTAACCTATACAAGATGTATTTCTATGTAATACCACGTAGTGTAATACTCACATTAGGTAAGCACTGGTGGTAACGGCTACCTAGGCGTATGACTACAGAACATACAATTCTATTGAATTGATAACAACTTATGACTGAAAAGTGTTCGATACGTCGGTATTTCAATTATGTAAAATGTATGCGTTAACCTTGTTAGAAGTTGAGAAAAACACCAACATTTAATAGGTATATCTGTTTGATTTCTGTAATCCAACTATAATTAGAGACTTATTGAAAAAGACCTCACGAGCACTTCAAAAGGCTTGCAATACGTTAATCAAGTTCAATGCATGGTTGCTAGGTGATCCGCCCAACACTCGTCCGTGCGTAGCTTGGAGGTCTACCAACCCATATGACCAACATACATACATGTATAATTTTTTTCCCGAATTGATGTTGTGTTGGAACTTAAAAAAAAACCTGTAACAGTCGCCTTCAAAATACGCAGTTTCCTTTACTTGGATGATTTTTTTTTTTTCAGTTATTTTGATTTAACAACCAAAGTACTAAACTGATTTTGATTAAATTTCTATAGGACAGCTTCTGAAGTAAAAATAAAACAAGTATCTACAGAGTATAAACTATAAACAGAAAAGAGAGTATAAACAGAAAAACATAATAATCCGACAACAGAAAAGCAGGTATTGCAGTCTTACGATTTCGTTATTCTTATTAAATGCTTATACTTATGTTAAAAATATATAAATTGAGTGATAAATGTAACGATAACTCGCACATTAAAATCGGTTAAGCCGTTGCGCTGTAGGCGATCAGACGTAAACATACATACATATATACAAACATACATACAACCGAAATACATTACCCTCCTTCTTACGCAGGTGGGTAAAAATAATCATCAAAATCAATTCATAATTTTTTCATGATTTTTTATTTTCTGTGTGTTTTTGTTACAATAAATTTATGTCTATGTATATGTAATTGGCAAAGTAATCGCGTAACAAACATGCAAAGAAAACATAGTGTCGAATAGAGAACCTCCTCCGTTTTGAAGTCGGTAAAAAATGTGAACTTCCTCAACAGGTTTCAAGCTCCAACAGGAGAAGAAATACGGCCAGAGTAACACGATTTACGCGCAACCGTCGCAGATAATCGGTGGCTTCAACAACATGACCGGGAACCATCACGCGCTCAGCCCGCTCGCGCTCAGGAAGAACATCGCTGCGCGCTCGCACAGCGCCGACAGGCATCACATAGAACGTAAGTACTATACTACTACCGTCATCATCATGGCCATAACTCCACTGATGGATATAGGCCTCCCCCGTCGATTTACAAAAAGCTCCCAGTGCGGCCCTGCGCCTTCAGCGCATTAGTCATTTAAAAATAAAAAAAACCGGCCAAATGCGAGTCGGATTCGCGCACGAAGGGTTCCGTACCATTATATATAAAACGGCAAAAAAGTCACGTTTGATGTATGGGAGTTCCCCTTATATATTCATTGTATTTTAATTTAATTATTAATTTTTAAATTGAATAATATAACTCAATATTCTGTAAATATTTCAAGCGTCTACCTGTTGCTGTTATCAATATCGAGCAAAAAAATCACGTTTGTTGTATGGGATCCCCCTTAGATATTTATTTTATTCTATTTTTAGTATTTGTTGTTATAGCGGCAACAGAAATACATCATCTGTGAAAATTTTAATTTTATTTATTTATTTAAATATTTTAGTGTTAATCTATACTTTCACAAGTTCACAAGTTATGCACCATCCAAATCTCTCAGGCGATACTTATACTTCATAATCATCAAATTTCTTAGTATATATTTATACTTTCACAAGGTAGCCAATCCAAATGTTATGTCTCTAAGACAATTTTGATAAATCGCTAGTCTATTTTAAAGTAATGAACTAATAATTTGTCAAAATAGTCGCTAAATCATATCAGCGAGTGGTGAACGAGCGATAGTTCAAACAGTAGCCTTGAGGCCCAGTAGTTGTCAGTCAGTGTCATTCAGTATATAGCTTTTTATAAGTGTAGTCAACAAAATAATGTCAAAATGGGGTCGTTACTGATATTGCTATAGCAACACGGTTGGAATAGGATTTCCCACTGATTTTATAGAGGCCATTATCTACTACTGTATTCCGTGAAATATATTTTTGTCCTTGTGGTAATGCAAAATGATTCTGTAATAATAATGTAATATCAGTAATACGCTCTATTGTGTCGAGATAAACTCTGCGGTTCGGGTTTTACGAACTATTCCTGGTAATTAACTGTTAAATAAAATAAAACTGTAACATTTATTTAATATTATATGACGTACATATTATATGACATTGTTGCGAGGCGAAATCTATGGTACATGTTAGAAAATACTCTACTGTGTTTTTGTACATTACGTTCCTCTCTGTAATAGTGTTTATTTGAATTTCAGTAAATAAATATGAACAAATTTGTTAGAAACTATAAAGACAAGTTGGGGAGATTATTATTCTTCAATAAAACATATAGTTTTATTGATTTCCATGTTATTACATTTCCATGGGCACAAACATGTGATCTGTGAAAATGTGAAGGACAGGTCATATTCGTCCCAGTTTTGAATCGCGATTTCATACTATCTTAATCACAATAGTTTTTATGTACATAAATAATATATGACCTGGGTTATATATTTAATGTTAGTAATTTAATTTAAATAATGTTTTTTTTAATTTTATTTTTTATAAAAGATAGATCTTCGATTGACCACCATCTCGCCTGATGTTAAGCGACGGTGTGGCCGAGGATAGAGTTCGTCCATCTAGAAGATATCTATTCACTCTAGCCTTGAAAATTCTAAGATTGTAGGTCTCAGGAAACAGAGATGGCGGCAAAGAATTCCATTCCTGTGCGGTACGAAACAAGAATGTGGCTCGATATTGCTGAGTACGGATTTTTGGCATTTCAACGAGAAATGGGTGGTAATTCGCCAACTTTCTGCTAGTCCTATTTAAAATATACTTTTGAATTTTGTTTAATTTAATAATATGTAATTTATTATAAATAACTTAATCTATTGACTATCCGTCAAAATAGCAGACTTGAGGCCCCGGCCAGTATTAAGACTCGACCTCTTACTCTGCAGCAATAGTTCGATGATCATTTCAGCCTTCAGATTGTTCAGCCCGCGTTATCAGCTGATCACTTTTAGTTTTTACCGACTTCAAAAAGAAGGAGGTTAACAATTCGGCTGTTTTTTACCGCATAACTTCGTAATTTGTAAACCGATTTGACAAACTCTTTTTTGTTTGAATGGATATACTTTCAGATTGGTCCCATAAAAATTTCATCAAAATCGATTTAGTAGTCGTTTGGTTTTGAAAACATTTTGAAGTCTGTTTTTCTCTTTTTTTACCCACTTCGAAAAAGGAGGAGGTTGTGTGTACACGAATTCCTTCGGCATTCGAGAACCAATTTTGGTGTTTTCTGAACACGTAATTGTTATTTGTGTGTACAGAGAGCGGGTTGATAGCGAGTTTGAGCGCCAAACTGGCGCCTCAGCTGTCGCCGCGCGCCGGCCGCCGCGCCGTCTCCACTATAACGGCCGCCGACACGCCGCCTAAAGGAAAAGGTAATCAATCAATCTCACTAATCAAACTATACCAATATTCAACATCGGAATGCTATCAATTGAAAGTGTATTACCGATATTTAAGGAGTTAAAGAGCGCGAGCTCTTCCATGATGAACTGACAGAAAAAGAAAAACATAGAACGTATCAGCCGCTTCTCTTCCTTCGCTTAGAAGCAGCTGATATTGTATAAAAGTCAGTTCTGGGACTTGAGGGAAATTTACGTTTATATAGGTGACGGGCTGACCCCCTGGCACTACAAGCCAATATTACATCCTACACTCTTATCTCCTCAGACAATCTAAATTTCTGTTCTAGTTTACATTTAATTCTTTGGTTGAGGCTGAAATTTTATTAATTTGATGGCCGGATCCCAAGCAGATGGTACTTGCTAACCATCTTCTCTATTAAAGTTTGGGTATGTCTTAATTTCAATAGCCTCGCGTAACATTCTTGGTACATAACGCGTCTCTCTAGCTAAGATTTGAGGATTATCAAAACGGATGTAGTGGTTAGGCTTGTCTAGTGCATGCTCACACGCAGACCTGTGGGAGAGTCTGTTTTTAATATCCGCAATATGTTCTTTCACCAGAGTCCCGATGCTTTTCTTTGTCTGCCCAATGTATGACAATATGTGTTCTATATTTTTTTTATTATTTCTATATTTAAGGATTTACAAATATGTAATTATTCAATAATTGGATATAAACATTACCAAAAAGTAAAGAGCGGGTTTTCGACCGGTTTTGCAACTGTCAGAGTACACACAAATACAAATACATATATGGGTAGTAGTGTGCAGAGCTATACTTATCATGTAGTTGAATGGAAAAGTTAAGTCCGTAAAATGGATGGTTTTGTTTAATGGTAAATGAATTCCATAGAAGAGTGACTATACTTGTTTTGGTCACCCGATCATATTAATAATAATAATCATTTATTACACACAAATACATATTTACAACACAAACTAGATTAGATCGATAAAGTTCACAATTAGTACAAAATCGAATGCAATGGGTCCCAAACTAGGCTAGGCCTGTATCTTGGCACCCAAGAGATGGAATTTGGCAACAGATTATTTTTTTGTGTATTGCGCTGACGTGTAACAATACCACTATAATTACTTATTTGTGGAAATGTCGTAGAATAAACATAATGTAAAATACTAGTTAAAAATTATTAAAAACAATACGTGCATGCAAAACATTAAAATGACTAAAATAATATAAAATTAAAAATTGAATTGAGAAAAAAAATAATTGAATTGAATTGTAATATAAAATCAAATAAAATAATAATAACAATGATGAATATTGTAGACATAATCCAAATTTGACATAGACATTATTGTGGAAAAAAAAAAAGAAAAACAAATTATTAATAAAACAACAAAAATAATATTTTGTTGTCAAAACCCGGCCGCAACCCGGCTTAATACAACTAGCGCTGGTCTTCAGCCAAAACGGGGAGGTGATGTCACGCACCTGCTAATGCTAACACATTAGCTTACATATATAGGCTTATTTACTACGAAAAAAGAAAAAACGAGTGAATTCCACTTTCCTCTACCTATTTGGACACGCATGTGTCATGTCTTACAATAACATGTGACAAAACAGAATAATAAAAACAAAATGGTGAGGGAAAACCGAGCGTTCAGTTCTTGGAATTATTACACGTAAAAAGCGTATTGTGTGATAGATACGTAAGACAGACCGAAAATCAGACTGGAATATCCAAGACCTACCCTTGGGTATTCCAATCTGTTTTTCGGAGGTTATTATTATAATATGACGATACATTGATATCTTAACTATGAAGTCAAAGTTAAATAATGCAATGTAAACTAGAATAGAAATTTCAAACAACAAAACGGTCGTCGTCTGGTCTTCCTACGCTGCGCTTGCCGGTACGTGGTCTCCACTCGAGAACCTTTCGGCCCCATCGGCCATCAGTTCTACGTGCTATCTGCCCTGCCCACTGCCACTTCAACTTGCTAATCCGTTATGCTATATCGGTGACTTTTATACGTCTACGTATCTCTTCATTTCTGATTCGATCTCGTAGAGAGACTCCGAGCATAGCCCTCTCCATAGCTCGTCGCACGACCTTGAGCTTCCTTATAAGGCTCATAGTTAGAGACCACGTTTCAGTGCCGTATGTCATCACTGGTAACACACACTGGTTGTAAACTTTCGACTTGAGGGACTGGGGTATATTGGACGAGAAGACGCTTTTAAGTTGGACCTGCCTAATCGGACCGTTTGTCCTAGGTAGGCGTATTCGTCAACAACTTCAAGAGTGGAGTTCCCCACAGATATTGGGGTGGGCACTACATGGGCGTTCGACATAACCTTCGTTTTGTCCATGTTAATTTTGAAGCCCACCCGTTGGGAAATGTCATGACTACTATTTCGTCGGCAAACCGAAGGTGAGTGATGTACTCGCCGTTAATATTGATGCCGAGCCCTTTCCATTCCAGAAGCTTATAGGCATCTTCCAATCCAGCGGTAAACAGTTTCGGAGAGATAACGTCTCCCTGCCTCACGCCTCTCTTCAATGGAATTGCCTCTGGATTCTGGTCTGTACTCGGACCGACATGGTGGCGTTGTTGTACAAACACTTGAGCACTTCGACATACCGATAGTCAATACGGCATCGTTGGAGAGCCTCAAGCACCGCCCAGGTCTCGATCGAATCAAAGGCTTTCTCATAGTCCACAAACGCTAAGCAAAGGGCAAGTTTACTAATTATTTATTGCCAGCATATAACTACAAAATAAATAAATAAATAAACGGAAACAGATTACGAGTCGGATTATCAGCGATAACTTAACAGATTAAGTAATAGTAACTATACATTTTACTTACAAACATTTGACTTTTACTTGTGTTGAAATTTCAACTGTCGCAACTATCCATAGAAGTCCTCCCACCTATCTGCCAAAAAAATGAACACGTGCTAAGAGACAAAAAATTACAAGCTCTGTCATTTTCTTTTTGTGACAAATAGATAATCTACTCTCTATCATGCAGGATGGAAAGAGAAGTAGTTTTGCCTCTATTGTCTTCTCTTTTTACGATTGCCAGGCTTTGTTACAATGATAGAAATATTTGTGTCAACAGCTACCTCTAGCGAGCTAATATTGGCATGCAATACAATTTAATATGAATATCTTTATTAGATTGATAGATAATATAATATAGTTCATTCGAGAACACAATGAACATAATGTTATAATCGTCAATTAATTCAATGAGATGTCGTACTAAAATGTTACTGTTGAATCTTAAATCTGATGTCAATATGATGTCAATATTTCTTGTCTTTTAAAAAACTATAAATTTTATAGTAACACTTGTCAAGTAATAAATTGATATAATATAAAAGCGCGAATGTATTGAAGGGGTATAGTTGTCCCTGCGAATCGCTACTAACCACTGCTTTAAGAGAGTTTTGTCTTTTGGAAACTTATTTGCACAACAATGCGGCATTGAATTCCACTCTTACGTTACCAGGAAATGATTTATAATTAAATCTGTTTCCACGCGCGTGTAATAACTTGATAAGACCGCGCCGGTGGCGCCAACTGGTGAGCATAAAAACGGTAGCCCTCATTAAAAACAAACCAAATCAAAATCGGTTTATTCGTTTGATAGCACATGCACAATTACACAGATACGAGGTAAGTTAACGGGACACAAATAAATATGTTATAATTGTTTTAGTGATTGTTTGAGGAAAATGTATTAAAGCTTTAGCTAAAATTTATTTATGTTGCACAAATCAGATGTGAACACGTGATTATGATAAAAATAAAATCGCGTAACGCCCTTTAATAGTCGTACAATAGTATTTAAATTAAAATAAATAATAGTTAAAAAAACACGCTTCAAATAATTATATTGTCATCGGTTCTCGATAAATCTATAAAGTTTTAATGAAATCTGACCGTTTGAAGTGGGTCTAACTCAAGTCCAAAGGAGTCGGTTACAAACAAACATGCATACAGGTGAAGCTAATAAAAGCGTGTTAATGATGTTGCGTTTATTATAATTTTATAGAAATTCTAAACAAACACTATTATTCTTTAAAATATATTAAGGGTTAAAATATATTAAGGGTGTACGTTTTCTACTAGTCAGTCAGTCACTCGGGAGTCGGGACAAAGCCTTTTTTATATATGTGCCTACAATAGTGTCATCCTATTTGTGATCTGTGATTGTCATAGATCAAGATTCGGTTATCATACGAGTTGTCAAATGAGCTTTCGGGATTTTCATAGTGTCTTTATATTCGTGTTCGGAGAAATGATATTCGGTATTTCACAATTCGGATTACAGTTAGGTAACCTTCGTCCATTGAGAAGATGGTCCGCGCCCAGCAGTGGGCCTGTTGTATATAGGGCTGATTAGTTTTTTTTTTCAGGTGCACTACCTGCGGCTGTGCAGCCCGCTTTCCTGGACAAGCTGTCGGCAACGCTGCAGGCGCGCCGGAGGCAGCTGACGCCGCGCGCTGGACAAGTGGTCGACGTCATCAACAAGCAGGCGCAGGTGATATTACCGAACATTATGCTACCTTTATATGTAGATACTAATATTTTGAAAGCGATAGTAACTCTGTCAATCGTCTGGCGCTCTGTCCGTTTGTTCCCTCTTCACGACAAAACGGCTGAACCAATCGTTATGAAATTTTGCACAGTGATTTTTTAGAACCTGGAGAGCGCCGATTACTTCGCTAATTATGAATAGGTTTTGATGATATTTTTTTGTTTGGCAGGTAATAGTTCAGAGGTGGTCCCGTATAAATTTTATCAAAAACGGTTCTGTACTTTGTTTAAAAAAAAAAAAAAATTTGAAAAATATATTCCAAGTAAACTAAATTGTGTATCTTAAAATCGGTTGCTTCAGTTTATTAAAATAAATTACTATATCTATAAATATTTAATCTGATATACACAGTTTACCACAGTAATTAAGCAAAATAATCATTAATAATTATAATAATTACTTATAATTATTATTATTCACAATTATTTATTTCGATTCTTAATTTTAAATTTTTTACAATACAAATATAAACATATAAAAATAACATGAATATTGTAAAAAACTTAAAACTAGTGTGCCGCCGGCAGCGGGGCAAGGCCGCAAGCTGTCGACGGTAAGGGCTACAAGCTGAGGAATCTCCTGACAATGTGCGCTGTGTCTAGGATGACTGCCTTTTGTTTCCGACCCTTGATCCAACTATCAAGCGAGAGCTTCTTGAGATGTTGGTCGAGGCTCTTCGCAATTAAACCGTTTACCAATACGACTATCGGAACAATGATCGTCGAATCAACATCCCACATGGCGGTTATCTCGTGAGCCAAGTCAAGGTACTTGCTGAGCTTGTCCTTCTCAGCCTTCACGAGATTCTCATCATGTGGGATGGTGACATCGACGAGCACTGCCCGGCGCTGGGAACGATCTACGATCACAATATCAGGCTTGTTGGCAACAATAGTCCTATCTGTGATAATAGAACGGTCCCAATAGAGCAAAGCATGACCATTCTCAAGAACCGGCGCTGGTGCGTACTGATAGTACGGCACCTCGGACTCAACAAGGCCGTATTGAAGAGCAAGTTGTTGGTGGATGATCCTGGCTACTTGATTGTGCCTGTGCAAATACTCGCCGTTAGCAAGATGCGAACAACCGGAAATAATATGTCGGAGAGACTCTCCGAGACGGTGGCATGCCCGTAAAATGTCAACCTTACCGTCTTTCATGATATATTTCCGATAGTTGCTCGTCTTGATAACTTCATCTGCAATCGCACAAGCAAACCCTTCAGTTTCACCAAAGAGGTCACCGAAGCGTAACCAGTTCACCGACGCAAGAAGGTCTACATGGGGTCCTGTTAAGGCCCGGTAGAACCTCCCGTGTAGCTCCTTGCCCTTCCATACGTCCCTACGATCTTCCATGCTGAGCACCGTTGGTTTGCGCCAGTTCTCTTTTGCCAAGGAGAGAGGCGTCAGGCCCTTGTCAACTGCCATTACATCGCAATGCATCCCACATTCGTTGTTGCGGAAATAATCCCTGAGACTGCACACCTCACGGTTGTGAAGGTTTTTGGCATTTAAAAAGCCACGACCCCCCCACTTCCGCGGAACGTACAGCCTCATAACAGACGAACGTGGGTGTAACATGCGATGTAATGTCAGTTGCTGACGAACCCTTCTATCCAGGGCGTCCAGCTCAGTTTGAGTCCACCTTAGTATGCCAAAGGAGTATGACAATAGAGGCATCACCCAACCGTTGAAGGCGCGCGACTTATTGCCGCCAGACAAAAGACTGTTAAGAACTTTTGACAGGCGGCAAAAGAAACGCTCCTTCACCGATTTTTTAATATCCTCTACCGCAATACCCAACGACTCTGACATACCAAGGTATTTGTAGGTCTCGGCTTCTGAAAGGGACCTGAGAGTCATTGTCCCAGAAAGTTGCAAATTCGGAGAATTTACAACTTTCCCTCGCTCTACCTGAACGACCGCACACTTGTCTACACCAAACTCCGTCTTAATGGCATTGCTAAAAACCTCTGTTGTTTTTAGCAACGTCATTAAGTCTTGTCGTTTCGGTGCAAAAAGTTTGAGGTCATCCATGTACAACAGATGAGAAATAACTTCACCCCCCTTACGAAGCCGATAGACCTGAATCCTTCAGCAGAATACTGAGAGGGTTCAGTGCCAGGCAAAACCACAATGAACTCAAACTGTCACCCTGGAAAATACCACGGTCAATCCTTATCAAGTCCTGCGGTGTAAAGGAGCCATCTCTACTGCCTGGTTGACGAAGGACTGTGGTCCATTGCCTCATACATGTGGCTAAGAAGGATCTCAAAGTTGCATCAATTTTACACAACTCTAAGATCCTCTCAAGCCATGAGTGAGGCACCGAATCATAGGCCTTCTTATATTCAATCCAAGCAGCAGAGAGGGTCCCTTTATTCCGCTTGACTTGCTGGCTAATGGCCGTATCAATGAGGAGTAGCTCTTAAGTACCACGGGACCCAACCTTACATCCATTCTGAGTAGAGGCCAAAACGTTGTTCGCAACTAAGTGCGTATAAATTTTGTTTCTCAGAATGGATGTAAGGAGCTTGTAGATGGTTGGTAGGCATGTTATGGGTCTGTAGTTTTTGGGTTCCGTGGTACTACCGGACTTATAGAGTAGAAAGGTGATCCCGGTGGTCATGAAGGTAGGAAGAGAACCGAGCTCGAGTGCTTCCTGGAATTGTGTAGCCAAGCGATCGTGTGAGCATCGAACCCATTTTATCCAAAAGTTATGTAATCCGTATTATAATTATTAATGATTATAATTATAATAATTTAATTATTATTGAATACCACCGATTTTTCGTTTTTCTCTGCCAATAAGACAGAGTAAACAAGTTGTTTTTTTTTTGGTACGAAAACAACGAGGTTTATACTGAACACGCAATTTGTTATTACTCTTTCTAATATAATTGCTGACATAAGCTCATGTATTGAGCTTCCGTCAACAAACACACCTATTTATATACCTGTTTTCTGTATTACGTTGTAACTAATTGTGTCCTGCTACACCGTCCGTTCCACATGCTCAATATCAATTGAGGGCTTTAAAAAAAAAGAAAACTTGAAAATTGTCGATAGATGGCACTCGTAACATGACACCATCATAACACATAAAACTCTATGAAAGACCGGTTGGAAGCGGCTTGCATCCAGCGTCTTCCCGCCACTTGTATGAGGTCATCTGTCCATCTCGTGGCTGGTCTTCCTACGCTGCGCTTGCCGGTACGTTAATGAGATCCAACCGTTTTTGAGATGCGTTTACATACTCTCTGTGTGTAAGTTCATATTTACTATGAAATCTGCGATATCTTAACTTTATTTAAACATAAGGAAAATCGATCGAAGTGTTGCACAAGGGAATTTCCAAAGCAATGATGTAAATTGTTAATCTAGATTTATTTAATATTAATACTATAATAGGTACATAGGTATACGTGAGACGCGTCATTGAATCTGTACACCTGCTTACAGATTGGAATGGGAAATACAAATTTATTTGTTCAAATGTAATATACAAAGAACTGTATTAAAATTACTTCTATAGTTTCGGGGAAAAATTATGTTATAATTTTTACCAGACTGCCGAACGAGGGATGAGTTTTTCGAACGTATAAATATGTATATACTCCTATCTCTATTTCTTTGGTACTCTTAACCAGCTCACCGCTGTATATACTAATTTTCATAACGATCGGTTCAGCCGTTTGAGCGTGTAAAGGTAACAAAATTAGCTTTTATAATATCATTATGAAATTGTGTCAAATGTATTTCAAAACACCAGTACATTCATTTAAATAACAATATACATAATTGTCTTTTGATTATATTATATTTTGATTAATATGAAATAATAATAATAATATTGACATTAAAAAGAAAATTAATTATTGTAATTATTGAAAACTGATATTTTTGACATTTGTATTGATTTTATTTAATAGTGTAGATGAAATAAAGGCTTTTTTATTTTATTTAGTTGTCTTTTATATTGTCAAAAATCTTATTTTTACTAGACTATCAGACTTGTTTACAGCAATGAGCTTTATAAAGTCGAGCCGCTATGCCCTTCTGACATTTAGTCGACGTGATAAACATGTATATCCTTATTAAATTACAGCTTTCTAGTACCTACTAAGCCTTTGAGCTAAGCCGCGAATAGACGTATGGACATGGTGAAGATATAGGTTCCTTGTTGCCTACAGAACCCTAACAAACACCTAATCGTCTAAAAACTAAAAAAAAAAAAAAAAAGATTTTCATAATACGCAATTCGTTTACTTGGATGAGATATATTTCCAGTTATTTTGTTATAAAAACCAAAATACTGAGCCGATTTTGATAAAATTTCTGTGGGACTAGGTAGTCTTTTTTGTTTGTATTGGTATACTTCCCAGGTGGGAAGTATACCATTACAAACAAAAAAAAAACGAATTGAGAACCTCCTCCTTTTTGGAAGTCGGTTAAAAAGGAAGCTGATTTCAAATTGCGTCACGCAATAAAATTATTCAATTCGTTTATGTACATTACAAGAAGTCATGTGTAAGTACTTAGGTATCTACTGCGGCCACAACCTAAATGACTATATTAACACAATTTTATGCCATATAAGAATATAAAATACTAGGAAAGAGGCGAGGCATATGCCTTCTATATCCTATAACCATATAGATAAAAGTATAATGGTTTACGTTTTACATTACACACAACAAAATTTGTTACATACAAATTTTTCATGCGTGCATGCGTTAAGGCCCGGCTAGTCCGCAAAAGCAGTAAAACAAAGCTTTTTGAAAATTTACAAAAAATACTTGTATTATTAGTTCAAGCTCAAATTTTTTGTATGTAAAATTTTGATCTGTTGGCTAGGTATCGCTAGAAACAAAAACACGATTGCTGAAAAAAATCTCGATAGCTTTATTTTTTGAAAAATATGCCATTTTATTTATTTTTCCCATTTATCTCTAAAGTGTTTAAAGCCATCAAAACCAAATTTACCATGTTAAGTAGCTATTACATTTTTTTAGTGTTCTCTAGAATTACATTTTTGATACGTTTAGTGCATTATTTTATAGTAATTTATTTTACAATAAGTTTGCTCGCGAGCAACCGTCCCGCCGCCTTGCTTCAGCTGTTTACCCGCGCCAGTCTGTCGGTGACCACTGTCAGCGACGGTACTGTGTCGGATTGCATCGCGCGCCAAATAAAACAAATTACTATGGGAAATCATAGAACAAAGAAACCAATAAATAAACGAACGCGTAAGCGCAAAATTTTGGCTCATATAGAAATGATGCGATCCCGAAAAAGGTAAATACCCAGTTGCAAGTTATTATTTCCTAGAAATATACATGTAAGTATTTATATAGATCACTCGCACTCGCAGTTCATAAACCTATGAGTTCTATTCATACTCGTATAAAGAAAATGTACTTACTCTTACCTGATGTTCAAATATTTCAGTTATGAAAGATGTGTGAAGTCTGCCAACCCGGATTTGGCCAGCGTGGTAGATTATGGCCTTACCCTTCTTATAATGAGAAGATGGCCCGCGCCCAGCATTGGGACAGTTTGTACAAACAGGGCTCATAAAAAATAAATGTATACATAAACATACATACACATGCTAGCTGCATCCCGCGGTTTCACCCGCGTAGTGATGAAAAATGGTGATAATAATATATTATATATATATATAAACCGCTAACGGCTGAACCAATAATTTCATAATTATTGGTTCAGCCGTTTAGCCGTTTAGGTAACAAACAGACAGAGAGACAGACGACAGACAATTTCGCTTTTATAATCTTATATGATTCATACACTTATATGATTTGACTGGCTTTGTGGCTCAGTTGGTAGTGTGTTCACGTCTACCTGCTGAACTGAAAGGTCGTGGGTTCAATCCCCACCCAGGGCAAACATTTGTGTGATGTGCATGGATGTTTGTTCTGTGTCTGGGTGTTTCTATGTATCATAATATGTATATATTTACAAAAAAAAAAAAAAAAGTATATATGTATTCTATCAGCCATCTAGTTTTATAGCACAAGCTTTGCTTAGTTTGCTTAGCTAGATGGTGTTGTGTGAAATGTCCACAAATATTAAAAAAAAAAAAAAAACATTTGAAAAACATAACCCACCTTTTTGCACAGTCCGGTAAAAATACACCGCGGTCGCGGCAGGCGGCATATGGCGCGGCATCTTTGAACGCGTCACAGATTTTGAGAGTACCTATATAGGTAAACCGCCGTCTGTCGCGCGCCGCCCGCGCCGCGCGTAGGTAGGTAATTTTTACCCGATTGCGTAAGGAGGGTTGTTTATCGAGTATATGTATGTTTGTATTTATGTATGTAAGAGTGTATGTGGGTGTATATCTATGTATGTACTATGCATATTTTTAGATTACCTCCTACAGCCTAAACAGCTTGACCGATTTTGATGTGCTAGATGTCGTTAGATTCGTCTTTACTCCCTGAATATCATATGCTATATTATATTTTTTGTAACTCTTGCATTTTTTGTACTCTTGCAAAAATAAAATAAAATGTTTTTTCATAACCTAGAACTTCTTCGTGATAAATAAGAAATAAGTAATTTTACTGGAATAAAAAATACACACTTCAACTTTTTACAGCGATTTTACGTATACATATATTACGTATTTGAGTATAAAATATTTTAGATAGGTAGTTTCATATCATTTATATTTCCACCACAAATAACGGGTGTTAGGTTAGTTAGGTACATTTATCAGTGATCGACCTTGTTAGCATTATTCTTGTATATTGCAGATCAAAGAAGCATCTTGAAGTAATCAACGAGTCTTTGATAACATTAGAGCCAGTTGATTTGAATACTTCTAGGATTGAGTGAGCACTACAACCTTATTTATTTTACAAAAAATGAGGTTTATGCACATATATTTTTGTAACTGCAAATTTGTATGAATTGGTAGGTAGACCAGCAATTTATGTGAAAACCTCACGCAAAAAAGTAAAATAAATTATAATGCACCTGTTTGTATAATTAAAATATATCTTATGTGCATTAGCCTCGTTTTAATGATAAAATGTGTGGTTGCTACAACGTTTACTTTGATATTACAGAACGACCATCAATGAAAACTCGCATAATCTGTCCCGTACTCCACCATGTGAGAGTAATAACATCGACATGTGAGTTGTGATATAGTTGTGAGAATAGAACATAAAAAAGAAATAAAACAGGCACGAATACTGCAACCAAAGAAGATGAAATATGCTACAACTGAAAGATCTGTTAATTTTTTGATATTGTACTACGGTTGTTTTTTATATTTTTATTATGGGAAACTTTAGCTTGACCACCGATCCCGCTAGTTTTCAACGACGTTTACGGTCTACGATGGAGCGCGTTTGCTTAGAAAAACTCTATTTTAATTGCGATTGCGACGTTCTGTTACATAATGTAGGTATAATAATGTGAATCAAAGAAAATCCGTTCAGGTAGCGTATGCTGAAATTTTTCAAGGCTGTACGTTAAAAATAACAACAAAGCGCTCTGTTTTGTTAAATAATGTAGATTCAAACCCATTTCTTTCTATAATCATGCATTAGGTGTAAAAAGTAGAGTATGCACTTCGGGGATAAAGGTGTTTTTGTCTTGGGCGAGCTTGAATCCCTCGTTACACTCCGGATTCTAAATTTGTAACTCTGTAAATAAGTAAATCTGTAAATATGTAAATATGTAAATATGTAAATCTGTAAATCTGTTAATCAATAAACAAACAAAATAGATAACTAATTATTTATATTATTTGTAGTAAACTCTCTCAGGATCTTTTTAAAACCTACAATAATTGTAAGTTATTTTGTTATAAAAATCCAAAGTACTAGACCGATATTGATAAAATTTATATGGGACGACTTCTGAATTCACTTACCAAAGAAAAAATAATCTTCAAAATCGATTCACAAATGGTGGAGTAATCGGTGAACAAACATACAAAAAACATAGTCAAATTGAAAACCTCCTTCTTTTTGGAAGTCGATTAACTAATGGTATTGCAATATAATTATAAAATTAACCTTGTTGTGTCTGCTTGTGTTTATTACCTAACATCCTGTATAGACCTTTACATTATTGTCAAAGATATTTACGTGTTATATTTGACCTGTAATATGTAATTCTAACCAATATTTATGAAATTTGGACAGGAGATTCTTCAAGACCTGGAGAAGGACAAAGGCTATATTTTATCATAATCATCATCGGTTTTCATCACTACGCAGGTTACACCGCAGGAGCATAGCTATTATTTTATAAATGTGATAATTTAGTGTTTTATGTGAGTTAGTGAGTTGGTTGTTGAATGGAGATAGATATACCCACATAATATGACATACTTAGGCTTTTATCCCGGAAAAATGAACGAGTACGAGTAGTAAATTATTATTTCATAGATTTTCAAGAAATAAGCTTATAGATTGATATCAGTATATCACAACTTACTTGCCACTACAATGTAATGAAGATGTGGCTCAGACGAGTCGCGCGCCGCGCGGCGAGACTCGCGCGCGGCGCGGCGCGCGGCGGATCGGTATCGCACTAAACGTACGCCACGTTTTGTGCGGACGTCGCGCTCTCATAAAACGTGGAACTATGCCGTAAACTGAGGTAGCGTAAAATACCTAAATTTCTGGACAAGCCTCGCCTTAATGTTTAGGGGTAGAATTTTTTTCTTTTTCTCATATTTGTATGTGAGATACGTCAACAACATAAGATCAATGCGCGCTGCTATCTCTCTCGCGCATCACAACATTTTTAAACATATGAAATCATTGGTTAGGGATGTTAGGAAAGTGAGAAATGAATTTGTTTATTTAGATAGGATATATATATATATATATAAAAAAAATTAGATATACTAGCGACGGAATAGTGAAAAACCATATATTTTTCTACCTACTCCTTAGCCAATTTAAAAGATATCAAAGAAATACTTTTTTAATATGTTTCTCCTACGCGCGTTGAGCCCATTCTTTATATAAAAAAAAAAACTCAAATAATCAGTGCGTCAATCATTATTACGTATTAACATTAATTAGGTATTGTATTATATCACGCCCGAGCTGTTTCAGGATAACTTAAATAATTATAATATAACATTTAATATTTCCGGTGAGCGGTGCTTCCGAGAATCACATTCCGGATTAAATCAATTAATTATAATTACATTGTCAATGTTTCCATGTGATTACTTAATTAGCGAATAATCACCGCTTGATAGTGACGTATGTCAAGTATGAATGACGCTGGCGAGGTAATCCCCGTGTACAACTTTAATCTTTATCTAAATTATTACACTGTATATGTATGTATATTTATAGTTTCCGTCACGAGTAAAAGCTCTGAACTTAAATGGACTGCATGAATGAATGAAAATTCAGAATGAATGAATGAGATGAACGCAGAAGTCAATCTTCTTCGCGTTTGACGCGCTAAGGTGTCGTAAGGCGTAGGCTACGTTCATGTCACTACGTTCAATAAATATTGTGACATACGTGATATTTATTGAGTGTGTAGACTGAACTATTGATAGATTGTAATGAATCACAGGATTTCTAGGCGGATTGTGATAAATATTGAATGCGTAGCCTTCGTCTATTGTAAAATCGTGATGGGGCGGGGGAGGGCAACCCCGCGCGGCTAAATATCCAATTTATTTTCGTCGAGCTCTTTTTATTCGTGAAGTTAAACAGTTAACACACAGTTAATATACATATATTAATTATATTTTAAATACATAAGTAGTATTCATTTTCTTCTTAGGGGAGAATGATGAAAGAAATTGCATGCAGCGTAGATGCGAATGCTGAGATGGATGTGTGGAGTAACGATTTATATTTATTACCTGCATTAGATTCTATGATTGACTCTATGATTTCTATGATTACCAACTTGTCTGATGTTAAGTGACGGTGTGGCCGAGGATGGAGCTCGTCGATCTAGAAGATATTTATATATTCTCGCCTTGAAAATTCCGAGATTGTTGCTCTCAAGAAACAGAGATGGTGTCAAAGGATGTAGGGAAGTGGCGAAAGGAAACGTTTTGTACCTCACCTAGTGGGAAAAGGCGAGGCAATGATGACGTAGTATCTTCTTACTTTAAGTTGTTTCATACATTATGAGTCTGGCCACCTTCACCTCTTCTCTCTTAGTCTTGAAAATGAAAAATGATTATATTTATGTTTATATAAATTTAAGATTGGGATCTTCTATTATTAAGAATAGAGACACACGTGTCTAGTCCTGAAGCAATTAGAATTTGACTTAAGAATCTATAGCTCGACCATCGTTCGTCTCGCTCGCGCATATCAACATTTTTGAAGATATAAAATGACTGAATGCACTTATTAAAAAAATAGTCCCATATAAAACTAGAAAGCAATTTCATAAATTGTCGACAAAAAATTATTTAATCTGGCTACATTTTAAATCAAGTTTCTTCAGTAATTTTAAGTTAGTAAGTTGTAAGAAAGATGTCGCGAGCTAGATAGTTGTTAAACGTAAACGGAATTCTTAATATTCTAATCCTAATTAATACTATAACGGCAAAGTAACTATGTCTGTTTCTGTCTGTTTGTTATTTCTTTACGGCTAAATGGCTGAAACAAGGCTTTATTTTATAATCACCATCATCACCGTTTTTCATCAGTGCACGTGTGATACCGTAGGACGCAGCTAGTAGTGAATATGTCGCTCGTATGTTTGATGCGTGTCGTTTGTCCGCAGCCCGACCCGCGCGTGTGCCACACCTCGCTGATGGAGCAGATCAAGCGCGGCGCGACGCTGCGCCGCAACAAGCACTGCAACGACCGCTCCGCGCCCAAGATACGATAATACTACACAGAGGCAGTCTCAGACAGAGGAGGACGCGTCACGCAAGTTGGACTCATCATACTGAGTCCCTTGGACTCACCATACTGAGTCCCTTGGACTCACCATACTGGGTCCCTTAGACTCACCATACTGAGTCCGTTGGACTCACCATACTGAGTCCCTTGGACTCACCATACTGGGTCCCTTGGACTCACCATACTGGGTCCCTTGGACTCACCATACTGGGACCCTTGGACTCGCCATACTAAGTCCCTTGGACTCAGCGGGACTCACGTTTAGTCGCACTTGTTTTTTTTTTAAATAACTGATGTTACGCATAAGCGGCACGAAAACTAAATGGTAGGTCTGGTACAGCTGATCGATCTATTAGACAAATTTATGTAACTTCCAATTTGTGTCGAATTGTGTATTAATCTATGTTAGCTTCATCTTTTGAGGCTTCGCTGCAGCGACAGTATTGTTTGTGGGATCTGGTAACTGGGCGGAGGTGATTTCGCCAGATAGGCTACGCTATGGTTCTATTAAAACTTTTTAGATGACCCTTACAGTTCTTACGAAAATGACGCAATAAAAAAATGGTTATTTTACGGACGATAATTTTACGTGATAACGTCATGATAGATGCTTCACAAGCCGAACGCGCCGATCGTGCCTCTCTATCGCTTGTTCCGCGGTCTCGCTTGCATGCTCGGCTCAGGCGAACGTTCATCGTTATCACGTCAAAAAAAAAGTCTAATACGACACAAAGAAGGCAAATGCGTAGAGGCTATACGTATGACTTGACGTGCGTAACGCGTGTGTCGCCCACGATTGATAATTTCGCAACAAATAAGTTACGAACGTAAGGCTCGGTTGTTTACAGTCGCAGTTGCGGCGCCCTTTGAAAACATCTTACAGACGCCGCAACGCCGGTGTTCTTCTAAACAAAATGTTGCGTGATCTTGTCTAGAAATAGTGTTGATACGAAACGAATACGAACAACTACAGTAGGCTTAGACAAGTGGCAAACTTTACTACAAACGCTTACGCTTCGAAACTGTGACGTACCGTCACGTGACATTTTGTTAGCTAATGTCAATCCCATACATTTACTTTTATATTCTACTGACGCATGGCGGTTACGAAATTCTTTGTAGTAATTCACTTGTCTAACCCACCTGAATTTAAATAACCCGTCTGAATTTAAATAAAATGGCTAATCAGATTCTGTTGAAACATAGCTAAGGATACTCGATCAAATCCTCTTTCAAACAAAAAAAAATAATGTTTAAACTGAACCTGAAACTTCAAAATACGCAATTTTGTTTAAAAAGCCCACTAAACCGATTTTGATGAAATTTCTATGGGTCCAATCTGAAAGTATCATCCTTTTAAACAATATTTTTTTTTCAAATCTGTTTATAATTAACAGGTTCATAGGATAACAAACATAAAAAAATACATCCGATTTGTTTACCTCCTTTTTGAAGTCGGTAAACATTAACGAAATCGCGATCAATTACGTGTGACTTATTTTCGCATACGAACTGAGAGATTCATTCGAGCAAATTAAAAATCACTCCAAACGTTGGGATAATGGTCGTTTCTATGCAGGTTGATGGACAACGTCATAAAAGCACGATATTAACTGTTAATATGTTTTGATGTAACACATCACTGTAACCTTCCGTTTACACTCAGCTCTGTTAGGCCGGGAAGTGAGCAGCGCTAATATGTATAAAGGCCAGAGTTTGATCTGCTACCCACTCCTCTGCTCACTTCCCTCCCCAACAGAGCTGTGTGTAAATGGGGGGAAATAATCTGGTGTGTTAACGGATAAAATGGAACAGTACCCATCTAGTAGTGTGAAAATATTCTGAAGCCTAAGTAAAAAAAAAAGAATGTCGATCGAATTACTTGTCAGCATTTTGACAGAAGAACGTAAAGCAAAATGTAACCATAAATTTTCTTATTTGTGGAATGTTATACACACCTATGCATATAAATATTTGGTAGGGGTGATTTAGGAAAAAAGTCCTAATCCATAAATTGTTGGGAGTACTCATTTTAATGACGATATAAAAGTTCTATACGCAAGTGCTCGAGAACTCAATAATATATTGAACATGAGTTGTGCAATGTTCGATTGTTGTGACTCGGTTCTTATCACCGAGTCGTAATCAATCGGTAATATTCAAAAGACGACTGCCATTCTGATCTAAGTTTCATAATTTATTTGTGAATTCGTTATTTTCTGCTATATTGATTTGTATGCCGTTGGTTTTCCTTGAATGTAAAAATAAAATAAAATAAGTATTATAGAGCAAAGCAATACTTTGACTAGGGCTTGCCTCCGACGTGGGCATCGACAATAGCTTAATTATTATTTTTTGTATTCGAACTAATCTCATATAGTGTATAAGAATAAATAAATAAAAATATCCAAAATGTTACATATTATAACGTACGTTTCAGAAATGATAAATAATGTCCTGAATATTTTAAAGTTACATCTCTATAATATAAGATTTTCAATGTTGCGATGTTGTGTAGAATCGGGCAGCTATTTATTGATCGAGCCATTTTACGTGTATAGACGTCCGTATATATTCGAAGACATGATAAGTTGTAAGGAGAAATAACTTGTGTATTATTATTTTTATTTTTAAGGCTAAGGTTCTATCCAGACGTATCAGGAATTCCGGACGTCCTCAATAACGCAAGCAAACATCCGCACGCTTCCAAAAAATAATAACGGCATCTGACACTGACACGTGTGAACAGATGAATATTTTGGCATCTGTGACGGGAATCCGGACCATGATGTGTATGCATAGTGCCTAGTTAATACAAGTATTCTAGGTCAACTCTCTCTGTTTGGTGGTTGTCCTACGTGACATTGGCGGAGTCGTTAATACGAAGAGCCACAAACTAAGGGTCTTACCGAAAAACGTTGCTTAACTTTAACCAACGTCTTAAATTCCCTGTCTTCTTTCCACTAGTGTCATTACGTGTCAGCGAGAAGTTGACAAAATATGTTAAGCATTGCTTAAAGTTAAATAACGTTTTTCGGTGAGGCCGTAAAAGTTGAAGTTGAAGTATTCTAAGTAAAGCGTATGTTCAAAAAAATACAAGATCTACTTTATATGAATATAAATATTATATGATACACGTCAAATCGTTGGATTGAAAGCTGTCATTTTATATGTATACTTAACTGTCGGGGTGAAGTTTTAATGCCACATATCTAGGGAAGCGGTTTTCTGATCAATTTTCTATGTTTAACACTCACACATGATTTGTATCTAGATTACAAAATATAACAACGAGATTATATGTGAGTATTAAAAATATATTCTTGTATATCTGAGTAGTTATAGTATTTGATACATAAGCTTCGTAACTGAAATATATATCGACTGTCGTATATTTATACAATAATAATATATATAAAAGTTTTGTAAGCAAAGATTTTTTTAGGTAGTCGCGTACTAATGCTAACAGTTTTATTATTTTTTTAAGATTATATCATATATTTAGATAAATATATAGAGACGTTCGTTCCTTTGTCAACTTTGTCAGATGATTATATTTTTTTAAACATTTTTGTTGGTTATTTAATTATTTTTTTCTTTTTAGTCTATCTCTGTACTGATATTTTCTAGTTTGAATATCATTATTTTTAGATGTAAGGGTGTTTATAATTATTAGAATTGTAGGATAGATGTTGTCAACATATCTGATTAATTATTAAATAACCTAAATATAGCACGACGTCCACTACTTCATGTTTACAATAATAATACGTGAGAATTGTTTATTAAAATGTGCTTATTTATTTTCCCAACGTACGTTTCTAATAATAGGATTGTTTAACGAACGTCGCGATGGCTGATTTAGAGGAAATACTTCTTACTATACCTATTATAACATTATTACTGTTTATTCAGAAAACAACAATAACTTAAACGAGGAAATAACAATGTGTAATAGTATTTTGTTGATGAACAAAATTGGACTTGAAATTGCGTCTAAGATTGTCCGTACCAAATCATGGTTCATCTTTTTCAAATCAAGATTACATATGCTCTTCAAATGTATGTGATTTGTTTGATTTTTTTTAACAGCTGTTAATTTTTCATAAGCACATTTTAATGATAGGTTGTCGTCAGTTCTCACCAAATTCCCTACTTCCGATTTGCGTTACAAAATTTGTGCTAAGAAGATAATGTGTATTATTAATTGATTTTGTCAAATAAATCGGTATGTCCCTTTCGTGTTTGTTTTATTGGTTTAGTAATTAGTATCAGTAGATCATACAAGTGGCGGGAAGACGCTGGATGCAAGCCGCTTCCAATCGGTCTTTTTGGAAATCCATGGAAGCCTATGTCCAGCAGTGGACTTCTTATGGCTGAGATGATGATGATCAGTAGATCGGTTATGTTCATTTGCTGACGGAAACTTTGAGAAGCTGGTGGGACTTTGTGTCAAATAAAATTTTACTCTCCAAAGAGAGCTTTGTAAACGCACCCCTTAGATTTACGCACACAAGATAAAATACGCATATAGATCTACGATTGACCACCAACTCGCCTGATGTTAAGCAACGGTGTGGCCGAGGATGGAGCTCGTCGATCTAGAAGATATCTATTCACTCTAGCCTTGAAAATTCCAAGATTGTAGGTCTCAGGAAACAGAGATGGCGGCAACGAATTCCATACTTGTGCACTACGCAACAGGAATGTGGATCAATATCGCTGAGTACGGATTTCAACGTAGTCGATGGAGCGTCGAAATATTTTTTGTATAATTTCTACGATCAGGATTTGTTTTGCAGAAAACATCTATATCTATCAGTACAAACATGCATACGCGAAAAGTTTTTCGAATTAATTTTCAACGTAGCTGTTCTTGACTGTGAAACTTTTGACACCATAAAATTCAAGCTAAGCAACTACATACAATATTAAATCACACCCATTTTCTCTTACGGCGTAGGTAACATCAAAGATCATGAGGCTGTTTGACGCCACATTTGACGTGGCAAAAAGGTAAGGGAGATGGTGTGAGAGGATATTAGATGTAATGTTGGCTTGTTTGTAGTGACAGAGGGTCAGTCCATATCTAAGTAATCAGGTACTTACCATCACAATTATAGCCATTGCATAGCCACCTGCGTGACACTGGCTAACTGCACAGTGTTGTAAAATCGATAATTTATTTCACAAGACATTTTGAATTGGTAAAAAGAGGACTTGCAGTAACAGACATTAGTTTAGAACATTCAAAAACCTCCGACAAAAAACGGCTGAACTGGTTTTGATGTAATATAGCTAAGAACACTCAATGAAATCTTCTTTCAAACAAAAAATAGATCAAAATCGGTCCATCCGTTTGAGAAGTACGATGCCACCGACAGACACAGGTACACAGACACACAGATTGGATCAGGGGTTAAAAAAAGAACTTGTCTATTTTTAATAAACACTTGAAATACTTGCTTTCAGGACTTTTTGAAAGTATCAGCCTTTTTCTAGTAAAAATATGATATGCGATGTAGTACGACTACCGATGAGCTTACTCAATATTGCCTTGAAGAGAACTAGGTTGTAATCTTTGTTTTACAATGTTATTAACTGGCTCTCAAAATATATTTACAGTATTAATATATCTAGGCGCAGCCGTGTCAATAGGTTACCAAAAAAAATTGGATTTTTTGGTGACCTGTTATCTAAGTACGTCTGAGGCTATCAACAGTAAACTAACAGATCCGCTTTTTAAACTTATAAATATCATATTTTATGATTCCAATCAGATGAATGAACTGATCGTTGAAATCGAATCATGTTTGAGAACACTGTTACTACTACCCCTAAGGGTAATCTAATTATAATTTGAAGTGGGGGCGATAAGACCTGCACCGACGTCCCGCTTGGGGTGTATTGTGCATTTCCCCCGCCAGCCTACTCAAACCAGCCAAACTCCTTAAAATAACGAAGCACATTTTTGGGTCGCTGGCACAATTGTTCCACCTCTGTTGCGTCAGGTGTTTCATTGTAGAGCTGATTTTGACTGAGATTTTTCCAGAATTCCCGATCTTGAGCTAGCCTGTTCTGTAGCAGTACAGTGCAGTAACACATGCTCTACAGTCTCGTTATCTAGAAGGCAGCCTCTGCATAAGGGGCTATCTGTGGCTCCAATCTTGTGCAGGTGGTAGTATATGTCACAGTGACCTGTGATGATACCTATCATTTGTCGTAGGTCCGACCTGGATAGGCCAAGTAGCTTGTTAGTTATTTACCTGTTTATTGATGGAAATATTTTTTTTGTATGTTTGCAGCCTATTGTTTTGTTCCATAGGTTTTGTTGTTCCTTCTCTGTGTGAAGACATAGTAAATTTCGTGTTTCAGCCGCTGTCGGTTTGCACAATTCCGCAACGTCTGCACATATTTCCTTTTTTGTACCTTCTTTGACAAGTAAATCTGCTTCGCTGTTTCCTTTACATGAACTATGGCTTTTCGTCAATTGGACTGTGACTTTGTAAATATTGGTTAGATGTTGTAGAACAGAGTGGCATTCGGCTACCACTCTAGACCTAGTAGTGGGTTTTCTAAGTGCATAGATAATTGCTGCACTATCGGTAATAAATGCTAAAGCTCTCTATTTCCTGTTGCACTGTGTTCCGTATCTCATGCTAGTATCGTTCTAGCCGCTAGCAAGAGCCCCATTGCTTCTGCCTGCAGCACGGTTGTAGTTTTATTTAAGGCTTTAGAGTCTTTATTTAAGGCTTTAGAGTCTAAGTTACCCCTAAGGGTAGGAAACAGTTGTATCCTATTTGTATGGAAGATCGTGCGATAACGTTTCTCTTAGTAGGTACATTAATTAAAAAAACTCTAATAAATCCGTAATTGTCAGTTTATTTATATTCTCAATTCTTAGTTTTATATCGCATACGAGCTGTTTCAGGAAAACTTATAAACGACATGACAATAAACTAAGTATATCGTTGAGTATAAAAAACAAAGATATCCGCAGGAAACCCTAGTCTGTCAATGACAGTTTCAAACTGAGGTGTGCGGTGTGACGCGCTTACATAACCTAAAAACTTGGACCTGACAATTGTTTGACAAAGTATAATTTCTGCCATGCGCGTGGCAAACAACATGTGGATAGACAAAGGTGAGAAGGTACGAGTAAGTGCGTGACGTGCGTGAGCATTCACGGCAGTAGCCGAAGTGCCACTAAGCGCGAGTGTGTACCGCTGAATCAAACAACTTACTAGGTACTTGTGTTGATTACTTGTGCTGTCCAAGTACAAGTAATCGTTTATTATGTAATCCCTGCGATACAGGTTCTCCTAGAGCAGGGGTTTACAAGCACCTGGATATTTTACCATAACAATATTGTACATATAGGTACCTATCTTAAGTCTTAAGTAAATTTTAAGTCTTATGGTAACACTGTAATCTTTTGAAAATAAAATAATTTCTATCCAGTGGACTAGATATAAGTGGGTCCAACTTTGCATCACGCGTCATCCTCTGTTTTATCAACAGACTACAGTGACATTATGATGTCACTGTAGTCTGTTCAGTGAGCGGTGCTTCTGAGAATCAAATCTCTTGACTTACTATTCGTATTAATTGATGCACAAGCAAAACAAAAAAGTATAATATTCTAAGCTAACGTAATAAGATACAAATACAAAATAATTTATTTGACAAGAATAGTTCGACCATACGTAATAAATATGAGCCCATTGGTTCTGAACTAGTATATTACACTGAATAAATAGCCTCTCCTTTGTGATGCACAGTATATGTCAAATTTGAGTTTTAAGTTAAATAAAAAAATATTCGTTACACTAAACTATACCAAAATTTTCTTTGAAAATAAAAAAAATACAACTAAATTACAAGTGTTTCTAAAATAAAACACGATTAAGAGAAAAGTGTTTAATTTCCTTTTTGCTGAGTAAGCTTTTTCTTTTTCTTCTTTCTTAAGTCTTTTCAAACCACATTTTGTCTCATAAAAATATTTTTCTTCAAAATGTATCGAGCAAATTACCTACGCTTCGTTTTGACGGTTTCCACAACTCTTCTAACCGCGCTTATCGTATTACTTCTGTCCACTCTGTTTTTCTTTTTTCATCAGCAGGGAAGATTTTAAATGTTAGGCATTATTTTAACCTGTCACAGCTAAGTAGGCTTTATAAGTTAACGGTTATAGACTACCACCACAAAAAAATTACAAAATAACTGAGGCAAAATTTCGCACAAAATCCATATTTAAATCGCAAAATTAAATGTTCACAATATCAAACAAGTAGTTCTATTTTAAGTCTATATAAGGTGAACTGCAAATATGAAACCCTACCCTGCACGCTACTCGACATGCACTTGGCTTAATCGGATAAAAATATGTTTAAATACCTACTCATTTAATTTACAAACTAAAAAAATCGGTAGCAAGTAAAAGTAAGGAAAATCAAAACGTTGATATTGGCAACACCAACAAAATGGACGATTCTTTCTCTACGATAATCAAAGACCGAACAATTTATTAAATAAATACGTAAGATAATGTCGATTGTGCTACTTGCACGTGAAATGTTATCCCATCGTGTTTTTTTTTCACCCCAGCAGCATTTTTACACGCAGGAATGACACATGACGGCATATTTGAATGAAATTCAACACCAACAAAGCTTGCCACTCGTTACGACGTTCATAGAGCAACTGATCGCGCGCGCTTCAAACTACTCTTTAAAAGAGTAGTTTCTGTCGCTTCGGTTCTAAGCATGTTCACGGCTTCTGTATTTTTCTGTATTCTGAGATTTTAACATAGAATATTTAAGATCGAGATTAAAGCGCGCAGCTATCTCTCTCGCGCATCACAACATTTTAAGCATATAAAATCATTGAGTAGGGATATTATAAAGTTAGAGCTAAATTTGTTTATTTAGAGTGGGAGAAACATTAAAAAAAAACCGGACAAGTGCGAGTCAGACTCGCCCACCGAGGGTTCCGTACAAACTAAAAAAATTTTTTTTTAAAATATATGACTCTTTTATATACATAAAAGGGGGGAGTCATATATTTTTTTTATATTTTCCTTCATAAACCGAAAATATACATCGTAAAATATTTACAAACGAATCAAAACCTATGGGGTACTTCCCGTTGACCTAGAACAATGAAATTTGGCAAGAAGCATTGTGTTAGAGTACACATATAGGAAAAAATTCGAAACTGGATATTTTTAATTTAATCACAAAAAAAAAATGTCTTTACGCAAGGAATGAGGGTCCAAATTTTAAAGTTCTTTAACCGTATCATTTGGGGTATCATATGAAAGAGCTTAATTAGTATAAGTTAAAACAGGTTTTTAAATATTTTTACGATGGTAAAATATTGATGATTTCGGTATAAGATGGAAAATATAAAAAAAAAATGATTTCCCCCTTTTATCTTCTAGTTTGTACGGAACCCTCGGTGGGCGAGTCTGACTAGCACTTGTCTGGTTTTTTTCTTATTCCTCAGCCAATTTAAAAGATATCGAAGAAAAACTTGTTTTTAAAATATTTCTCCTGACTAAATAAACTAATTTAGCTCTCACTTTTCTAATATCCTCATTAAATTATTTTATATGTTTAAAAAGGTTCTGATGCGCGAGAGAGATAGCTGCGCGCGTTGAGCGAATCCATTATCAGCGTATGTACGTGTGTGCGTGCATGGGGGTGAATGTTTCTCTTAGCAACATTCATTATGATTACAATGTATCTAGGTACTCTGTTATAACATTTGTCACATCACATAGTAACACACTGTGATGTCATAATAATGAAATGGCTGACACAGCTTACAAGTCACATCATCGGTGACACATGTAGGTACTCCTGATTGCCTATTTCAGAAATGAGCGGGGATTTCTAGACCTTATGGAATATATTTAAATTATATAAATTTCTGTGAATTAGCATAATATGAGAAGCATAGTTAACTATAGGTAGCAGCAGTATATAGGTGTATACTGTCCCAGTGTTATTGATTTTACAATTAGATACATCAATGTCACTTCTCAGTTGTGTTGTTTTTTTTTTTATATCCATTTCCGAAGTATTAAGCTTTATAGTAATATTTTTAGTATCCCAACTTCCTGCCGGCTGCGAGTTCTATTGCTCCTATTCAAAGTAACCGCATGTTCCTGCCAATATTATCAAGATTGTCTGACAAGTGGGAAGCGGCCTCGCAGCAACTTCTCTTTTCAACAAGAGCAAATAAAGCTCGATGAAATTCTCTTTCAAACAAAAAAAACTAGATCAAAATCAATCCATTCGCTTGAAAACTACAATGGCACACATACATATACACAGAAACAGATATGTAAATACGCCGATAAAAAGATACACACGTCAAACTTATAACACCCCTATTTTTGGTTGGGGGGCGTCCATAAATTACGTGAGGTGTTTAAGGGGGGGAGGGGGTCGAGTCAAATCTCATCTAATCTTACGTTGGAGAGAGGGGGGGTCTCGGCAAATATCACGCAATTTTTTTTTCTGATTGAAACAAAAAAAAAAATACTATTTTGGTCTATTTAATCCAGATTGTACATGCTTAAGATTTAATCTTAAGCGTAATCGTAGTACGATTAAGATCATTTACTAATTCGTTCGAAAGAAAATAATTTTATTCATACTTCGACGTTATACATTTACTGACTGTCAAACCACCATATTTGTTTTATACCAAATAGCTCAATTTAATCTGAATTCATTCAGCACGCCTTATGATCTCTATTGCCCAAGTGTACGTGATGATTTAGAGAAAAGATGCTGCAGTACATGCGGTATTTACTTTGCATCTAGCACGAGAGCTGCAGAGCACAGGCGATCAGCCCACATTGCACCAGCTAAGCAAGCGCGTATGTTCCGCAAAGTGCGACCCTCACGGATTGTCACAAGACGAGCTAATGAGTTACTTTGTACAAGTGCCAATGGCTTAGAGTGGCTAGATCAGAACGAAGTTGAAGGAGCAGATGATTTTACTGAAAATCATATGGAAATGTTGGTTCCAATAGTCTCTCTTGAGACCGTGCATGATTCTCCATGGACTGAATTAGAGTAGATATTCTTTTTTTAATTACAGTATTTACGATTTAAGTATTCTATTGTTAAATTTTTATTACACTTATAATTAAACTCTCAGCAATATTGATTACTAGTCTTAACTAGTCGTAAATAAAAGGACGATGCAAATTTGTTTTTTTCTTTTTACAATAACAATCCAACGCGTTTACGTAAGAAACTCACATTTTGAAAAATCTCACGTGAGATTCGGGGATGGGGGAGGGGGTTGAATAAAATCTCACGACATCTCACCAGGGGGGGAGGGAGGGGCAGAAAATAAAAAAAAACACCTCACGTAATTTATGGACGCCCCCTTGGGGGTTAAAAACTTCCGACAACAAAAAAAAAATGAAATTGTAAAAATACCACTTTTCGTAAAGATTGGTTGAAACATAAAATCTGTGTAAACACCAACACACATCCGGACAGACGAAGAAATTTTTGCAAGTTGATGCCGAGACCTTGTTCGCTTCGCTCACTCGGTTCATACAAAAATTTTACAAATACCTAGATTATAGGTAGGTACTTAAATAAAAAAGGTCACGCTCCATAGTAGGTAAACTAGTAATAAAATTCATAGTAGAAAAAAAAACTGAAACAACAGACTTCAAATGCGTAATTTTATATTATAAGCCAAACAGTTTGGTCAATTTAGATCAACCAGTCAATTCAGCTATATTTTTTTCTTTTTTAAACATAAAAAAATATAGCCGAATTGTCAACCTCTTTATTTTGAAGTCGGTAAAAATAGCGGATTAGTTTTCTGTGAGGCAACAAAGAACATTCGCTTGCCAAGTGTTCTGGAGTTACTGTGACCGTAATAGCATAGTGTTCGTCGCGTCATAGGGAATCCTAACTTATGAGGTAAATATTACAATATATATCAAATATGATGACAATGTTATGGAATCCCTTTTCTATTGTTTGCACCATAAAACCTTATTTTTTAAGTTTTCATTTATTTTCACCTGTTTCACCTTTATTTATTTTGTCTGTAATCAAGTAATCAAATCGTGCAAGTTCAAGACCTACTTCTCGGTTTCCGATTGAGGTGATATTTGAGCGTTTGTAAATTATTTGAATTCTTGCTTTTCTAAAAATGCAATATTGGAGGGGTCATAACTAAATGAACGGTAGAAACCAATTACTCCGATCGTATAATCATAAGCTGGTCTAAGGAGCACCCAATTTTCAACGTGTTAAAACCCAGCTGCCCTGGTAACTTTTATAACTAATATAAAAAATCTAAGGTTTTTGCTATTGTTATTCATTGAAATTGAACAAAGTTTAACCAACATAATTTTATGAACTGACGTTTTGAACAGCGTCCGTGGTCACGCGTGAGACACATACGCGAAAAATCTGTTTTTTTATACAAGTTGTAAGTTTTTATACAAGGTACTGATTGCAGTGACAGGAGTGAGCCCATTGCCTACATAAACGCCAATTTCCCTCAAGTCCCTTATGAGTCCGTAGTCCGACCATCATCCGTCTCGCTTGCGCATACCCACATTTTTTAAGATATAAAATGACTGCATGAACTTATAAAAAAATTGTCGTTTGTAAAACTAGAAAACAACATCACAAAATTATTTTTATGTAAGTATGAAAATTAACTTGTATCGAATATTTGTGATGTTGTTTTTTTTTATACATTATAGATCTACGATTGACCACCAACTCGCCTGATGTTAAGCGACGGTGTGGCCGAGGATGGAGTTCGTCGATCTAGAAGATATCCATTCACTCTAGCCTTGAAAATTCCAAGATTTGAATGTTTTTGAATTTAATTTTAATGTTTTTGTAGAGGTTTCTTAAAAATACCTTAGGTATATTATGACGTTGCGCTGTATATGTATGTAACCACAATGTATACCTAATTAATACCTAGTACCTATTAGGTATATAGGTTGTTAGGCATAGGTATGTATCTAACAAAGCCTATAACTTATAATCCAAATACCAATGCATTGAATATCCCATCATTATCATCATCACAAATAACATATATATATATATATATATATATATATATATATGTAGGATTTTGTCCCTTTTGCGGTGGAGACAGGCGGGCCGTGGGGGTCCGAAGCCAAGAAGTTCACGCAGGATCTGGGCCGCCGTCTACGAGAGAAGGGACGTGATTCCCGGTCGGGATGGTATTTGGTGCAACAAGTCTCTATTGCCATCCAGCGAGGAAACGCCGCCAGCATAATGGGTACCTTTCCCCAAGGTTCCACGCGCGAGGGGCTTCATGCCAATAGGCATAAAAATTTTTTTGACATAATGTTTATTATATTTTAAATACAATTATTGACATGTAAATTTTAGTGTATTGACAATTTGTAAATTATTGTAATTATTATACTTTAATAAAGAAAAATAAATAAATAAAATAAATAGATAAATAAAAAATACTTAGTATATAGGTACTTTTAAGATTAGTATACTTTTAAGATTTACAAATAACGACACTCGCACGGTTTTTGACGTCCATCCTTCAATGCCTGCTGATTTTGTCCACAACTTGAGAAGTGAACGGGTGTGTTGTCGCATACCGAGCCTTATTTTCTCTAACATATGATCTAAAATTAAAAAATATGTGTTTCCAATTTGGTTTAAATTTGTACTTGCGAGTGACTGCAAGTGTTTTTCTTGAATAAATCCCGGTCGGTACCTTTTTTTTGAACCAGAGGAAACCCTTTATGGGTACTACCGCGCACCAGGGGAGGCTGCGTGGTTATATGGGAGTCCTGCCCAGGCAGATTGCCTGGTATACCGGGTTACCCACTAAAACTTCTGAGGTGCTTCTTCCTGGCACCATGGTGCCGTGTCTATGGGAGCACTGTTTCCACTCATTCCACGGACTCGGTGGCGCTGGTCTCCTGGGACCCTGCCCTAGTAGGGGCGGAGCTGGAGATAACTAATCCTCTTTCCTTGAGCAGCGCGCGGAAGCACTGCGCGCGCCATCTCAGGGGCTATGCTCGTCAGATGACGGATCCCCCGCTTGCTCACCATCGAAGGCCTCCTTGCGGCGGCATCGTCGTGTGGCGGGTTGCCCTCTTCCCTAACATATGGTTGAGGAGGGCGATGGCTGGCACATTCGTCATTCTCGTGATCGGGTGCTGCTTGCGGGTCCCTGGTCTGCTCATGGTAGGTATACACACAATATAGCAATAAGTTAAAAAGAAAAATCTTGTCTTCCCGTAACAATGACAATGTTGTGTATTTAGCCAAATTGACAAAGGTCACGGAACCCGGTGTCTGTGGAATTTAAAAAAAAAAAAAAAATTTTAACAATCATTGCTCGTGTACAAAACAGTCATAAGTTAGTGACGTCTAATATTGTGAATGACCAATGAGTGTGAAGTATCCTACCGCTAGTATAACAGGATAGAGGCTGGGTTCCCTCAACCTCAGTCCTGTTTGACGATCAGCCGCGAGCGGTCAACTATATTCGAGGTGAATTCCTCGATGGTTGTATCGTCAACTACTCCGTCCTTATAAATCTTAAAAGTCAGATTCAAGGATTTGAAAGCGATTTAATTTTTAATAATGTTCAGATTACTAATGTTTGTGACTGTGATGTTGGGTGCCGTGGAATGCTTGCCGCTGGGAGAAACCGGTAATTTATTTATTTTTAATTTAGAAATTTATTTTTTAACTTTCGATCTAAAATGAGAGGTGTTATAAGTCAGATATGTGTATCTATGTATCTGTAAATCGGTGTATCTTTGTATTTGTGTGTCTGTCTGTGACAACGTAGTCCTCAAACGGATGGACCGATTTTGATCTTGTGTTTTTTGTTAGAAAGAGTTTTTGAGAGTTCACAAAAACTCATCGAGAGTTTTAATCGTATATTTTATTGTCGTTTTTTTTTTTGAGTTTTCTTAACTTATTTTTAATGTCCTTATTATACAACTTTTACGTGTAAAGAGATCCTATTAGTTTATAAAACAACCCTTACTGTGATCGTGGTGTTTAAAATGAGGGTAGACTGTGAAATAAATATAATTTGATTGTTACTTAAGTAAATTGTGTCATCTGTGTATTATTAACCATATTTGTATTGTCGTACCTAATTATAAATTCATTAAAACAAATGAATTTGAATAGCTTTTTTTAACAATTTCACTAAAGTTGCGATAAGCGATTAAATTGATTACAATCTAATGGATAATTATGAATAACAGTCAGTGACAACTTATGCTTTATCAATTCGTTTTTCTACACATAACCATAAACAACTCCTAAAAAAAGCCACAAAATTGACTAAAGTAAAATAAAAAGTTAAGTCTAATAACATATGGTTGATACAAACAAGCTCAATTTTTGTATGTTTCCCGCTATCGAATATTCAGTCATTTTGAAAATATGACATTTTAACCACATAACAAGTGTAGTGTATGTTTGCAAAGTTACACAATACTATCGTCATCTTTTAATTTTACATCATTATTTTCAATACTAGTAACAATACTTACTATAACAATACTTAACAATACAATTTTAGGAACAATTGCCTTAAAACTTAATTAGGGTATAAAATTATATAATCATGAACTCGTGGATGGGTGACTTGGGTGACCACAAGGCGTGGATTTCATATGGTTTTCCCTAAAACAGGCACGCGTACGCAAATCAAAGTGAATAAGGAAAATTTCTATAATACAAATGCTTAGAGAACAATATTATAACTTATCGCGTACCACTTCATGAATGAAATCCCGTTAATTACGTCAAACTCGTCACAGCAATATTAACTTGCCTTTAATACGAGCTAAACTTAACTAGTTAATAATGGGAATGGGAACGTACTAGCAGAAAATTATACGACAAATATTTAGACAAAGGATGCGCGGGTTTCCTCTTCTGAGGTGACTGAAATGCGGAGATCGATGAATTCAGTTTCCTTAGTCATCACGTCAGAACGATGTCCAATAAACTGAAATTACGTTTCTAATAAGATTTTAAAATCATTATCATCGAGATTAGTAGAATTTACTCAGTATGATTTTAACTATAGCTTCCAGTTATTTCCAACTTATATATATTAATATTACGTACACAATACAAATTAATAAAAAAATGAACGTTATAGACGAACACTATCTAAATTCATTTTGTGATGCTGAAATTGCCTATAAGATACAATTCATAGGCTGTTTAACTATATTGTGCTAATATTTACAAAAAAAGTATCAGAGAAATACAATTCATTAATCAGTAATGATTTTCAGCGGAAGCGAATTTTCGCCATCATTAATTGTTTTATTTTCTTTCATCCAAGGTCATTGCGGTGTCCAAGCAAGTTCAAACCCGGTACACCAGAACCCATGGACAGTATACCTAGAGTACCTGAGACACGACCGGTTGACCCGTGTGCGATGTGGAGGCACCCTCATCGACAGCCGGCATGTCATCACCGCTGCACACTGTATTAAGCATCCTCGATACGATACGTAAGTGTTTTATCTCGTGTAACAAATACTCTAATCCTAAGATAGAAAGGAAAGAAAGACTTACTCTACTGCTTCTAACTATTTAATCGACTTGGCGTTTTTGTCTCCAGCCTTCGACCTTTTTTTGCATCTTTTGTGTTTTTCGAGTATCTGATTCCATAAGTTTCATTTGCTCGAATAATTACTAGGTTAGGTTCATTAGGTTTCGTTATTATACCCAGAAACCAAACACAAAGATATATATTTACACATTTAATATACAGATTTATTTATAAAGATTTAGTTAGCAGATATATCAATTTTACTAGGCTAGGTGAATTAGGTTTCTTTATATTATACACATAATCTTTCGTATTACAAAGAATCGGCTATCAGATGAGTTGTTAAATGAGCTTTCGGGATTTTGATACAGTATCTATTAAATAAAATATGTTTCTTATGGAAATTATATTCGATATTTCGTAATTCAGGTTATAAATAGGTAACAGTTTCATCAAAATCTAAACTGTTAATTTGTTTTGTAGCATCAAAGCCCGCCTTGGGGAGTACGACATTGAAAACGGAAAGGATTGCGTGGACGGCGTCTGCACGGAGCGCATCGTCATCATCGAGGTGGAGTCTATCACCGTCCATCCTGGCTACGATGAAAAGGAGAACGATATCGCCGTGCTGACTCTTAAGAAGGACGCTCCGTATACCGGTGAGGATTTTTTATCAGATCAATGTTAATTTGGTAAATAAAATCAACCGTATTGGATATATTAAGACTCCATTGGTCTATGATATACAGTAAAGAGTTCCGTTAATAAACACCTACTTTGTTGAATTCTCAGGAAACACGTTGTTATACAAAGACTGTCAAAATGATAATCTTCCTTACTTGGCCTCTATATTTATAGATACAAAATTTTGTATTAAATGATTTTGTTTTTTAATGATTTTCAAATAAGCTTTAGATAGATTATTCAGAAAATTCTTCTCATTATATAAGATTCCATTATCCTGCAAATTGAAAATTAACATTACTTTATCATTGACTTATTTGTCACTTGTAAGGACTTTTACCACTCTGATTTAGTTCTCAAAGGTGAGAACAACAACAAGCTTATTAAGAAATGTTCATTACATATTACATTTAAAAAACATAAATTTTACCTACGCTAAGTAAATATTGTTCGTCATCATAAGTTAGTCACAGGGCGAGCCCTGTCGCGTGCCTGACCTAAAAAGTTTCTTGCTCTCTAACAACTTTATTCATGAATCAGTTTGTGTATACTCATAACGAGGTGATTTCATAAATACAAAACTGGATACAGGTTCTTTACCCAAACTATGACAGTAGAAAATATTTGTAACTGTACTTCAAAAAGCTCTGCATTTAGGCCAATTGGAAAACTACTGCAGTTATGTCATGTAGCACAAGCTTATTGACATTCATTCTCTACCTACATTTCTTCAAATAGTAACAGACTAAACTAATCATAATTTTCCATTATTGTACTGTCTACCACCATTAGCCTGTCTTTACCACCCACTGTCATTGCTGCGTTGGTGACTTCTCCTTCCATCCTTAGTATGGCCGTGGATTGCGGTGAAATTGTCCGCCTTCATTTTCATATTGAGCTAAGTTCACGTATGTGACCTGAACCACACTTTAATCCTTTGAAAGGCACTGATTTATCTTAGTTAAAGGAATGTAAACAGTTTATTCAAATACAAACAAAATAATTGACCAAAGTATGTATTATTTGTAGATTTCATCCGGCCCGCGTGTCTTCCGTCCGGAGAGCTTCATGAGGACGCTGTTTTCACCGCATCCGGCTGGGGCATCATCCCATCAATCGGAGACTACAGTCACGTCAAGAAGTCTATCAACTTGCCCTATTTCAAAACTGAAAAGTGTAAGAAAGCATTTGGAGAAAGAGCCCTGCCTCACAACGTGATTTGTGCTGGTGGTGAATTTGGTATCGACACGTGCAGCGGTGACTCTGGTGGTCCTTTGGTTTGGAAGAAGGAACGCGCGGAGCTTTGGGGTGTGATCAATTCTGGCAGCATTCATTGTGGAACTTCTGGTATTCCAGGGATCTACACCAAAGTGGTGGACTACTTAGATTGGATCAATTCAGTAATCAGTGGCAAGGACGCTTAAACAGTGCTTTGGTGGTGTAAGTTTCTAGTATTATGAACATTGTTAGCATTTGAAGATACTATCTAGTATATCTACAAAATTGACATTCCAGTAAAGTAAAAAAAAGCTATTTTAAGCTTATCGTGTCGAATTTTCGTGATTCGCTTATAAACAGATATCGTTGAAAGTGCTATGCATGATCGAAATGCTGTGAAATGTGGCACGCAAATTCTTCATGATGGAGAGGCATTGACTTATATAATATATACTTTGTAAGAGAATGTCGAATGAACATTTATTCTATGTATATAAGGTTACGACGTGGAATTTTCGTGATTGCTTATAAGCAGATATCGTTGAAAGTGCGATGCATGAGCGAAATGCTGTGTATGTGGCACGGAGATTCCTAGGATGGATGGATAGGCATTGTCTTATACCTATATAATAACTAAGAATTTGCATAAATTAATATGTAGTTTATTACGTTGTAGTTGGAGTTTGTATTTATTTAAATGTTTTTGGGGCTAGTTATTGTACCCCCATGTACAGGCAGATACAACTTAGAAGTTGCATTTACGACTTCGGATTTTTGTTTTTCGGAAATCCTAAATGAAGCAGAAATTTCTCAATGTTATCATGTGAGTGAAGCGTAAGCAGCGTGAAAATTAATAGCTATCGACTTTTAAGTTGTCTCGTACTGTATTGTATTCTGTACCATAATATAAGTCGACGAGATGCAACATTCGGCCAGGTCTTAAAAAGTTATGTACCTATTATATGAGTTAATGTAGATAGATTAGACTTATATTTGACTTAAGCATTAGTTCTTCAAAGACCAATTCTTGGCAGGTACCAACAATTGTTATAATTGAGTAGGATATAAGACGACGATGGCTATGATTATGGACTCACAAAAATGCATTTCAATTTACTTAGACAGGGTACTTTACTGAACGCAAGTTACGATGAATCCTGGATTAGATCAGGAGAATGTTTTGTTTTAAATGTAAGTTGATAAATAAAGATTAAGAATACCTTTCTTAAAACATAAATGACAAGTGTATAAGACTGACAATATATTATTTATGTAAAAATACCTACCTGAATTATTATCATAAGATATCCTGTTCCAATACTGCAAAAAAGTGAGAAAAGAACGAATAATTAAAAAAATAATTGCATTTTATCAAAAGTATTTTATTTTGTACCTCTTTATACTACCTTATTAACTTTGAAATATACTTAATTCTCCAGTTTAGAGTACAAAAGATAGTACTTTAAGAACTACTCTTTTGATAATTATAGTTTAAAAAACTGAAAAAATAACCGATTTCAAAATACGCAATTTCGTTTACTTAGAAACGATTACGTTTACCAAAGTACTGAACTGATTTTGATAAATTTATATGAAACCATCTCTGAAGTATGACCTATCAAACAATAAATTACAGTTTAAAAAACTAAAAAACACGCTACAAATTATTGTGGTCAAAGTTCATTACAAGACTTTTCTAACAAATCCAAACACAGCTATGTTCTATAAACAATGTTCTATCATGAAGTTCTAGTTCATATCTTCTGGCTCCATCATCAGATCAGTTCGATAGTACCATATTATTGTATTGTCATCAGAACTACATACAGCTGCCAATTTTCATGACGCTACGATCCTTGGAAGATGGTTAAATTATGGTCGACCTAATAAAAGCGTATTAAAAAAAAAGAATCATCAAAATTAATTCACAATTGGCGGAGTAGGTAGGTAATCGGCGAACAAATATACAAAAAAAAAACACAGTCACAATGAGAACTTCCTTCTTTTTGAAAGTCAGTTAAAAATGTTAAACAACTTTTTAGGTGCAATCAAAAACTACAAAATACTTTACTTTTTGAATAATATTTTGGGATTTAATAACATCAGTACAGCCAATTCTACATACATTCTTGTCCTTCATACATTCTTGTTAAAAGCCAATGTGCATGTAGTTTAGAAATATTGTCAATTAGGAAGGCTTCGTATCACATATTCCCGTGGAAGATACAAAAAACATTCGATGGTGAATTCTCTAGAACAACGTACGTACGTATTACGATTACTGGCGATTTTAATTGTTTCATCATCATAATTTGATGAAATTCTCGACTTTTAAAATTCAAATTCAAATTGATTTATTTGCTAAGACATAGGTACAATAAATAAGGTCTTAAATGATAATATATTTAGTAAGTACCTACGTGATCTCTATATTCAACCCAGTTTGAGGCGTGCAAATTTACTAATATTTAAAACATTTAATATTCACTATAGACCCTTAAATAATTATATCTACATGATTATTAATGTCGATCAACGTTAAAATTACATATACCAAGTTAAATTATAAATGTCATGTCAAATTATGTATGTCAAAATTCTAATTATATCCTATATTTTATCTTTTAGAAATTCGTCAAGAGTGTAATATGCCTTATCTATAAGGAACTTTTTTAGCCTAAATTTAAAGGTGTCTTATTATTTGTGGTAATTTATTATATATTTGTATCCTCTTTATAAATATACTTCTATTTAATGGAGCTTGTAACGACCTACTTCCTAATTTATAACTTGAACTTAATATAGACTTGATTTTGATAAACCTAAGCAGATATATGATAAAGAAGATAGTCGTATAATAATATGCCTAATTTAGTTCTTTTACTCATATTATAACCTCAAAGATGTTAGAATAACCCTAAATAATAAGAGATATAATAATTTAAAATATAAAATTTGGCTCGTGATAATCTAATATAGGACCCTTAGTTGTGCTATAATAACCTTGGTTATGTGTAAGAGCTGTTATAAATTATGAATAAACCTACAGAAAACGTATTTTTTATATTTTACTCCCTCCTATCCTTTCAGTAAAATTAAGTATCTATGAAAATATAGTGTAAAATTGTAGCTGAAAAGAAAGATTAGAAAATTTTGAAAAGTGGCGTGGGGAATATGCCCCGACTCTCGCATATTCCTATGCCCATCATCCGTTCAACAGGTCAGAGCTCTACCATAGGGAAGTGAGCTTCGACTCACTGAATTACTTCTACTTCAACTTATAAATGAAGTTGAAACTTGGAAGAAGCAACTGCAAAAGACAAAGGGGTCCGCGGCCCTATCAGGTAGGAAAGGTTCAGTATGTCTGTAATACTAATACAAGCTATTGTCCTTTTAGAAATCAATATAATCTGTTTGTCTGTTTAGACTATTGTCCCTAATAGGCCGAAAAGCGAGCTTCTCAATCCCGGGAAGGAGATAACCCTTGGAGCTATCTACTATTAATGAAACTAAATGATATCTTACTTGAATGGTCTTTAGATAACCCTGTTCGGCAATATAATTCTATAAATGTAATAATTCGAAAACGTAATAATTTCTAGAGATTTTCTATAAAAGAAAGGGTTTGTCCTCTATTAGTTAGACGCTTCCTTTCGGCACTGCTTTGCTTCGCCAAATACAGAAAACCCAGAAACAAGACACTATGTCTTTATTAATTTGGAAATGATACAAAGTCTAGACTTTCTTTAGTCAAAGAACATGATATGTAAATATAAGACTCAATAATTATTGAAATATTGTTTGTAATAAGATTTTATTAATTACCGAACAACTTTATCTAAATTTTATGGAAATGAATGTTGTAATTTATACCAACCTCCAGAAGAACCTGAAACAATACCTGAAAGAAATAAACCTCTCTATCTCTACAGCATATCTCCATGAACAGAAGTATTCTCATTCTTTGAACACATCCGAACATTTTGATACTCCTAAAACCTATCCTAATTGAATCCTACACCTGAGAAGTCCCTAAGTTCCCTACTCTAAACTAAAAGTAAGCAAGAGACACGCGGATCTCATTTAACTAGCCCCGCCCATCTACTAAGGGTTTTGAGTGCTGTGAGGTGATTCACTACCCTTACTAATCTCAATTAAACCTGTCCCTACGGAATGTCCAATTCAAAGCCTAAAGGACCCTATCCCACCCTAAGGGAGGTGTCCCAAAGCCAGCAAAGGCAAGGATAAGAACACTTTCCACCTAACCGAAAGACAGTGAACGAGGAGTTTAGTTGCGGTCTGAGTTATGATATACATCAAACCGCTGCCCGCTAAGCTGCAACCACCTTTTTATATAGCGGAGCTAGAGGCGCTACCCTGACCGCACACTACCTTCCTCGCACAAAGGAAACTCAGTTGATCTCCGTTCTAGGAGCAAAATCAACCCCTGGATAGCTTCAGTAAAGTCCAGGCTTAAGCTGTAAACAACTTTACTCACAACCTTTGAACTAAGTATGTATACACACTAAGTTCTCCAGCCACAAGCTCACAACCGTGTGTGATAGTGCTATCGTCTGTTCCTGTTTCTCCGCAGTATATTTCACCATCACTCAACTCAAAAGTCTAGGTTGCGAGAATACCAATCAATATCATGGTAAAAACGCTTCTTAGACTGAGTTTAAACGATCCTTATAAAATGTAATCAATACATTTTTTCACTTATAACCTTTATTATTTTGTATTTTAGGTTTATTTGATCGTTTATATTTCAAAATAATTACCTTTAGGAAACAGGTCAGTTTCAAGCACCCTAGCTAACTGCGAATTAACCCCTGATCATCTTTTGACAGCCCTTTTAAAGACTTCCCTCTACCACAACTTTGACACCATCAGATTTGATTTACATTTTTGATTTAGTCTAGAATAATATTTATTTTTAAAACCCCAAAATTTCCAGCTCGCGTTTTCTCAATCTGCATAAAGGCCAAGAACTTTTCAGATTCAAACGCAGGTCTATTCTGTAAAATCAAATCTCTATCAAGTCTTCGTTCCATCTCTCTCGAACTTTCATTATTAGACAAGATACGAAAAGACAAACCATCTCGATCAAAACAAAACCTCCACAATTACCCTCGAACTTGATTTTCGATCTCAAAGATTTTAAAATAAATAGATTTTTAGAACAAAATTTGCTTTTAAAACTTAATTCTGACAAGCGTTTTCTTGCCTGTACTTGTGCTAATATGCAAAAAGGCAAAGAACAAGAGATTATTTAATAAGTTTCAAAAAGTATTTAATTTATATAAAATACACTGTCCAAACCACTCAATTGATATTTCAGCTAATTTAAAATCCATATTATCATTTCTTTACAAATATTCAAAATAAGGATCATTATTTGTTGAATGCAAGCGAAAACTTATATTCGATTGCTAACAGGACAGTTGGTCCGTTACAGCACCCCTTTAAAATATTACATAGGTTTTATTTTTAAACCGGAGTAATTTTTACCCCAAAAAAAAAACATAACAAATAATGAGATTAATATTAAAAATACTTATAAAATTTACTGCTAGTGCAAACTTTATTTGTCAGAGTTAGAATTTCAACTATTTTAAATTATGTGTCAAAATGTAAATATGTTCATCCTAATACTATAAGTAAACGTTTTATTTTTAAACCGAACTCAGATAATTGTCATTAATTCTCAGCACTTACAATTCGCAATATTTTAGCTAAAAAGAATATTCTCATTCTGGCAGATCATTCCAACTTCCTGCGAGGGAAATTCCGGTTGTGAATCGTAATCATGGCTACCCCAAGAAAACGAAACTCCTTCAAATATCAATCTCTTTGTTGTATAATAAAGGTTCCTCGCTCCCTCCCTGCAAATCGATGGAACACCCAAAGGCCCAAATGAAAAATAAACCGCTTAGCCGCTATATCCCACAGTAAGACAAAGAATATAATTCGAATTCCTTGATTCGGAGCATGTGAAGTGTGCTTTTTCCGAAATTTTGTGTAGTGAAGAATGCTTTGGAAACATTAAAAAAATTGACGCTGTTCTTAACCTAACACCAAGCATCCCAAAGATTCCAAAGCATCCCATTGATAATTGTGTGAAGTTAAAACTCAAACTCTGTCAAACCGAATCAAAATTCAACTGTGCCATTTTGCAAATCCCTTTCTAGAGATAAACACATACGTCAACTCTCTTCGACAATCTTACAAAATGAGCCCGGAAATAGTCTATCTACAAATGATCACACTCTCTCTCTCCATATATAATCCCAATTTTTCACATCTTGCAAACCCCTTGTATTGGTACCCCAAATTCTCGCCGATTCTACGAAATGTCACAATCTCTGTAATAATTCGAACAAGTTTTACACACCCCTTAATCCCAAACAAAAAAAAAAAATAAGGCTCGCACACTTTCAACAAATATTGCTCCGTAGCATTATTATTATTATTATTTCTTTACTATATGAATTAAAATAAAAAAAATCAACAAACTTTAGGCAATATTTACTATTTTAATTTTTTTTAAACTACGCGAATTTGTCAAAGTTGAACAATCTTAATATTTCTAAAACCCAAATAATTCTACTGAACTACTAGTTTTCTTACCGAAACCCTAATAAAAATAAAATTAAACTACTAAATTCTATATCTAATTATATTCGATTTAGAATAAAGTTTAAATAAAGTTTAAAATTACTACTTTTTTATTATCTATTTTTCTGTACATTATTTAACTTTAAGTTAAAAAAAAAACAAAGGTGTACTGCATAGCTATACCTAATATTATATTATCAAAATAAATAAACAAATTACTTTAAAAAAAAAACTAACAAATTAATCTATCAGTAAGGTTCTATTTTATTATTTATTTTACATAAATAATTTACTAATTAAATTCCTCACCCCTTAGTTCTTTAAAATCTGTTGCAGAAATTTCGCATTATATCTAGGAAAACAGAAGTAAAACATTCCTACTGAATTCTATCTTTTTTAAATTAATCGCCTTTTCAAACACTCAACGCCATCTCTTATCAGACTACTACACTAATTTGTCACCGAGTTCTTTTTCAAAAGACGTCACTCCAGCAACTTAAAGTATAAAAGTTCCAACATGAACCGCTAGATGAACCCTAACTAAACATCAAAATGTCAATTAGATTTCCACCAATAATAAAATGCCGCGAAACTCGTTGTCATTTCCTGAAAGGCACTTCCGCAAAACTTTTGACGCGTGAATAAAGTTTTAAGTAAATATTTTTTTCAAATAATTCCTATCCGTAATTAAGGAAGTAAATATTTTTTTTAATTTATAATAAATGTAAAAATTATTATAATTAGAATTATTGCCACATGGATGCAAACTCAAATATAAGATTAATTAACCAGCTCCAAAATAAATCTGACGAGAAACTTTGATTCTTTTTTATTTAATTACATTGTCAAAGTACTATAAATATATCCAATCCAAGGGTTCCCATCCAATTATCTTTATAAAAGTTCTAAAACAAAACTACTGCATTTCTTGATACTTCAGCTACCTATATGTAACTATTCCTTTTCTTCTCTAATTGTTCTTGTATTTTCTTTTTGAATTCTCCCTCTCTTCTTTCTCTTGAAACTTCGATACTATGAAATGCTTCTTACTTTTATGTAATAATAGAAAATAAGTATGAGTGTATTTTTTTTAATTTGGATATATCTTTGTACTTAAATAACAACCTAGACTTCAAACCTTACTAACTTAAAATGATACGTATATAAATAAAGCAATTTCACACCCCTTCAATTGGATATTCCTACTCATCAAAATATTCCTAAAAATCTATCTATTTTCCGCACCTCTCATATGTGGTTATGAATGAATTAAAACATGATAAAATAAAAATAAATCATCTACATACTTCTTTATGACCCTTTTATTATCAAAATCGGTTAAGTCATTTAGATTGTAGAACACAGAAACAGTGAATAAATTATATTTGAATATTCCCATTTAAGCACTAGCAAAATTACACACAAAACTCAGAACACTGCCCTTCTTTTGCTTAATTAGGTAAAATAGATTTTTTTTTATTTAAATAAAAAACATTTATGTAAAGAATTCTACAATCAAACAAAGTACTGTGACTGGTCTTGTACCATACACTTCGAAAACATAACCCTCTTTTTGCATAGTTGGGAAAAGAATTAAGTATTTATGCAATAACATCATAAAAGTATAGCATTCTATAATTCAAATATTCAGCCTGGTTTCGAACCGTCTCTGTTTCATATAGAAAATATTCCTATAATAAGCCTCACAATCAAATTTTACCTGGCCGGAATCGAACCGCCACCTTCCTAGTAAATATCACTTTTTATTCAGTTGAACTTTACCTACGTTGTGTTTCATTTCAGAATAAAAATTAAATAACCAAAACCGCGTGGTGACTTGCATATGGTAGGATTCCGTAGCAAATTTTTTTTTATTTAATTTAATAAAGTTTCACAATTTATCCACTTGTATGTAGCGCTAATAGACTGACAGGCGGACATGATAAAATTATAAGGGTTTCTCAAAAATATTACGGAATCCTAAATCACTACATTCTTCCTGAATGTTAATATTATTCATCATCGACCTATATTTATATGAAATAAACCATTTGAAAATGTTTGAACTATCTTTTCTTGCAAGGTGGCGCTATAACTGCATTCATACAAGTCATAAACTGATATTTATTTAAGTATAACCCTATTTTTTAATATCCTTGCAATTCGTTGTTTGGCCAATACTCTAAAGAGGCCACAAATAACAGTATACCGGAACAAACATACAAACCTTTTTTTAAATATTTTTTTTATTGTCTATTTTTTGACAGTTCAAACATAAGTCAAACAATTCATGTCAAAACATTTTAATTCAAAAATATAGTTAAATGCATGAAATAAATTAATAAATACCTAGTGCTCCCTACTTCTAAAGATTATATAGACAAAATATTATCAACAACAATAACGACCACCAGACCACCCTTACAATTCGTGAAGATATCTGCACAATAATGAAAACGAAAACCTCGACCTGAAAAGAATTGTCTAGACCTTCTGAGTGCTATTACTGCTGTTGCTGCTGAATTGTCTAGACCTTCTGAGTGCTATTACTGCTGTTGCTGCTGAATTGTCTAGACCTTCTGAGTGCTATTACTGCTGTTGCTGCTGGATGGTGTCCTAAAATTCTATGTGCTAGCAATATGATAGCTTGGAAAAAGAAAGAAATACCGAACAAGAATTCCACTACAAAGAAAAACCTGAAACGAACCTTTCCGTGATGTACTGACTACCATAAAATAAACCATTCGTACTCGTTCGTTTTACTGTTCTAATCTCTAGCAATACAATCGAAATACTAAACAGCTCTTACACTCGCACCCATTTTACGGCAACAAATTGTCCGGATGACTCCGGACTATCCTACAGCTCCACTGATCCCGAGTCTAAGGCACCAAATTGTAACGACCTACTTCCTAATTTATAACTTGAACTTAATATAGACTTGATTTTGATAAACCTAAGCAGATATATGATAAAGAAGATAGTCGTATAATAATATGCCTAATTTAGTTCTTTTACTCATATTATAACCTCAAAGATGTTAGAATAACCCTAAATAATAAGAGATATAATAATTTAAAATATAAAATTTGGCTCGTGATAATCTAATATAGGACCCTTAGTTGTGCTATAATAACCTTGGTTATGTGTAAGAGCTGTTATAAATTATGAATAAACCTACAGAAAACGTATTTTTTATATTTTACTCCCTCCTATCCTTTCAGTAAAATTAAGTATCTATGAAAATATAGTGTAAAATTGTAGCTGAAAAGAAAGATTAGAAAATTTTGAAAAGTGGCGTGGGGAATATGCCCCGACTCTCGCATATTCCTATGCCCATCATCCGTTCAACAGGTCAGAGCTCTACCATAGGGAAGTGAGCTTCGACTCACTGAATTACTTCTACTTCAACTTATAAATGAAGTTGAAACTTGGAAGAAGCAACTGCAAAAGACAAAGGGGTCCGCGGCCCTATCAGGTAGGAAAGGTTCAGTATGTCTGTAATACTAATACAAGCTATTGTCCTTTTAGAAATCAATATAATCTGTTTGTCTGTTTAGACTATTGTCCCTAATAGGCCGAAAAGCGAGCTTCTCAATCCCGGGAAGGAGATAACCCTTGGAGCTATCTACTATTAATGAAACTAAATGATATCTTACTTGAATGGTCTTTAGATAACCCTGTTCGGCAATATAATTCTATAAATGTAATAATTCGAAAACGTAATAATTTCTAGAGATTTTCTATAAAAGAAAGGGTTTGTCCTCTATTAGTTAGACGCTTCCTTTCGGCACTGCTTTGCTTCGCCAAATACAGAAAACCCAGAAACAAGACACTATGTCTTTATTAATTTGGAAATGATACAAAGTCTAGACTTTCTTTAGTCAAAGAACATGATATGTAAATATAAGACTCAATAATTATTGAAATATTGTTTGTAATAAGATTTTATTAATTACCGAACAACTTTATCTAAATTTTATGGAAATGAATGTTGTAATTTATACCAACCTCCAGAAGAACCTGAAACAATACCTGAAAGAAATAAACCTCTCTATCCCTACAGCATATCTCCATGAACAGAAGTATTCTCATTCTTTGAACACATCCGAACATTTTGATACTCCTAAAACCTATCCTAATTGAATCCTACACCTGAGAAGTCCCTAAGTTCCCTACTCTAAACTAAAAGTAAGCAAGAGACACGCGGATCTCATTTAACTAGCCCCGCCCATCTACTAAGGGTTTTGAGTGCTGTGAGGTGATTCACTACCCTTACTAATCTCAATTAAACCTGTCCCTACGGAATGTCCAATTCAAAGCCTAAAGGACCCTATCCCACCCTAAGGGAGGTGTCCCAAAGCCAGCAAAGGCAAGGATAAGAACACTTTCCACCTAACCGAAAGACAGTGAACGAGGAGTTTAGTTGCGGTCTGAGTTATGATATACATCAAACCGCTGCCCGCTAAGCTGCAACCACCTTTTTATATAGCGGAGCTAGAGGCGCTACCCTGACCGCACACTACCTTCCTCGCACAAAGGAAACTCAGTTGATCTCCGTTCTAGGAGCAAAATCAACCCCTGGATAGCTTCAGTAAAGTCCAGGCTTAAGCTGTAAACAACTTTACTCACAACCTTTGAACTAAGTATGTATACACACTAAGTTCTCCAGCCACAAGCTCACAACCGTGTGTGATAGTGCTATCGTCTGTTCCTGTTTCTCCGCAGTATATTTCACCATCACTCAACTCAAAAGTCTAGGTTGCGAGAATACCAATCAATATCATGGTAAAAACGCTTCTTAGACTGAGTTTAAACGATCCTTATAAAATGTAATCAATACATTTTTTCACTTATAACCTTTATTATTTTGTATTTTAGGTTTATTTGATCGTTTATATTTCAAAATAATTACCTTTAGGAAACAGGTCAGTTTCAAGCACCCTAGCTAACTGCGAATTAACCCCTGATCATCTTTTGACAGCCCTTTTAAAGACTTCCCTCTACCACAACTTTGACACCATCAGATTTGATTTACATTTTTGATTTAGTCTAGAATAATATTTATTTTTAAAACCCCAAAATTTCCAGCTCGCGTTTTCTCAATCTGCATAAAGGCCAAGAACTTTTCAGATTCAAACGCAGGTCTATTCTGTAAAATCAAATCTCTATCAAGTCTTCGTTCCATCTCTCTCGAACTTTCATTATTAGACAAGATACGAAAAGACAAACCATCTCGATCAAAACAAAACCTCCACAATTACCCTCGAACTTGATTTTCGATCTCAAAGATTTTAAAATAAATAGATTTTTAGAACAAAATTTGCTTTTAAAACTTAATTCTGACAAGCGTTTTCTTGCCTGTACTTGTGCTAATATGCAAAAAGGCAAAGAACAAGAGATTATTTAATAAGTTTCAAAAAGTATTTAATTTATATAAAATACACTGTCCAAACCACTCAATTGATATTTCAGCTAATTTAAAATCCATATTATCATTTCTTTACAAATATTCAAAATAAGGATCATTATTTGTTGAATGCAAGCGAAAACTTATATTCGATTGCTAACAGGACAGTTGGTCCGTTACAAGCTTTATGGCTCTTTGGTATGCATAGTACTTTTAAGTACTTCTAAATGTTTGGTTTAGTTTGAATAGAAAATACTTAGATCTTAGTTCCGTAGCGAGAATCCGGAGCTCTCCTCAAGAGATTCCGCCAGTTTGAGGCCTCTGTCGTCTAGCAATATTTTGGTGTTTGACCACCACAGGGTCATTCAGTGGTGCCGCATATTTCGGTCTTCCCGTCCGCTCCGTTTCACCCTCATCTAGGGCTACAAAACCACTCTTAGCACTGTAAGCTGCCATATGATGACATGACATTTCTCCCCTTATTATTCGCGCTGCGATGTACCTACCAAAAAACTCGCAAGTCCCTAAAAAAATAGGATCGCAACACTCCAGCCGCGACGCCTTCTCCAAATTCCTGTCATTGTTAGTTCAAAGCACGTAATTGTAATCTTTGGGTTTGGGTATGACACCGTTTTATACACGTCATCTAAAGATGGGTTATACACAGACGAGTCATTTTCATATAATTGTGATCGAAGGTCACTTACAGGTAAGTTACTTTGATCATCTAGTAGCCTGTAGCTATTAGCGCCTCGTCTGTGATTACGATAAGACAGTAGGTACTTAATGATTCGTTGTCATATATGGCTGCTTCTGCTTCATCCAGTTTTACCTTAAAAAAACTTTCGGATCCGAGTTTGAACAAGATAACTAGGTACCTATATTACGTTTTTTTTTTGCTATCAAAAATATGAACATTAGCCGTCTTACTTATAAACGCTGCGTAAGCGCATTTTAGTTAAACAGTGTTCTGTTCCGTTTTCGCGCGTGACAGTTCCCGTCTGACAGAAAGTGACAAGTCTTTATTAAGAGAATAAGATTTTAACATGCGTTTATAATGACGATATAACACTATGAAAACTTTATAGAACATTATTGCTTGTTAAATTAGCCTGTCTTAAAAGCTATATTGTTCTTTTATGATTTGTCAAATTTGATACAATCATATATGATTGTATCAAATTAACGTTGTTTGCAGTGATATTTGTTTATAACAACAAATATCACTGCAAACCAACGTTACATCATCATCGTCTCAGCCACAAGAAGTCCACTGCTGGACATAGACCTCCCCTATGGATTTCCAAAAAGATTTATTCGAAGGGGCTTACATCCAGCGTCTTCCTGCCACTTGTATGAGGTCTTCTGTCCAAAATTACATCCTTTTCGCCTCTTATCCCCTTTATTACCCTCTCCTTTCCATCTAACCCTCTAACCACGGTCAATTGTGGCATCAAACGACCTCAAAGTCTTTGATGCTCTGCCTAGTGCCTACCACGTACTTAAGGGAAAATATGGGTGATTTTATGTATCTATGAAAGTCCTAAGTAAGCGATGTAAGTCAATTTGGACAAACCTTAGTCCCATAATCAATTATCCTGTATACAGGGTAATTGATTATGGGATGATATCCTTCCTTTAGGTACGTGGTATTAAAAAAATGGTGCTAGCGGTGGTTTTACGTCACAAACTTTCCAGTATTCTAATACGGAGAATTCAACGTCATCGTACCATAAAAAGGTAAATTATAATTATGTAGGTAACCAATCAAATAGGTAACGATATTATTTTTTACCAAGGATTACACTTCAGTACTCAAAAACGTCCGAGCTCAATGATGCTTAAAGATCAACCTTTAGACCACTTCTACAGTTAAAATAAAAGTAATAAAAAAAAACGACTCAAAACAATCTAATTTACTGAAAAGGGGTGAAAAACACGGAAACAATCAAAACTGGGCGTCTACTTAAACCAAAGCAACGTTAAGTAAACCAACTATTTTTTGAGGTCGTTGTCAGGCCCTATCATCGACTAAGGGCTATACAGACACCGACCTCAAAAATAGTTGGTTTATGTATCTACTTAGGTAGCCGCTCAGTTTTGATTGTTTTCGTGTTATTTCACCCTTTTCAGTTAGTTAGATTGTTTTGAAGTCGGTTTAATTTTTTAAATGCATCATGCACCATGTGCAGAACTGCACAAGAATGGAATTCGTTGCCGCCATCTCTGTTTCCTGAGACCTACAATCTTGGAATTTTCAAAGCTAGAGTGAAGAGATATCTTCTAGATCGACGAGCTCCATCCTCGGCCACAACGTCGCTTAACATCAGGCGAGTTGGTGGTCAATCGTAGATCTATAATGTATAAAAAAAAACAACATCACAAATATTCGATACAAGTTAATTTTCATACTTACATAAAAATAATTTTGTGATGTTGTTTTCTAGTATTACAAACGACGATTTTTTATAAGTTCATGCAGTCATTTTATATCTTAAAAAATGTGGGTATGCGCAAGCGAGACGGATGATGGTCGGACTACGGACTCATAAGGGACTTGAGGGAAATTGGCGTTTATGTAGGCAATGGGCTCACTCCTGTCACAGCAAGCACAATTTTTTTTACATCTTACTCTCTAATACCATTCAATTAGGGTCCTCCTGGTCGTTGATGTTTTGCCTACTCCCTAAGTGAAAATGGGCGTGATTTTATATATGTAATATTACAAATGTTACATGGATATTTCGGGGTATCCCCGAATATTCGCATGCGTAATAAATGTATACAGTTAAAGTTTAGTTGTAATTATTTTATCCTTGTTTATAATTTCTGACTACAATTGCATTTTAGGTACCTATTGATAAGTAGGTATCCGTACTATAGTCAATCATAATTGTCCTGTCCATATGCAACGATGTGAGGCCTCACTTAGTAAGTAGAGGTCGGGACAGCACGTTTTCTTAGTATTTAGTCACTATCCATACCTTTGTCGGTAGCCCCTTTCCCGTGTACTTATTGGGCTTTGGGTATTTGGAATAAACAATTTTAGTTTAAAAAACTGATAAAAACGATTTCAAAATACGCAATTCATTTACTTGAATGACATATTTTTCCAGTTATTTTGTTATAAAAACTAAAGTGCTGAACCGATTTTGATAAAATATATTGGACTACCTCAGAAGTATGGCCTACCAAACAAAAAATAAACATCAAATTCGAGTCATAATTGGCGATGTAATCGCGTAACAATCACACAAAATAACATACAGTCAAATTGAGAACTTCCTCCTTTTTGGATGTCGGCTCAATGGCCGCTCCTATGTTAAATATGTAATTGTCGGCCTTGTGGTCAGTTGGTAAGTAGTGTGTTTACGTCTACCTGCTGAACTGGAAGGTCGTGGGTTCGATCCCCACCCAGGGCAAACATTTATGTGACGAGCATGGATGTTTGTTCTGTGTCTGGGTGTTTCTATGTATCCTACATATTTACAAAAAAAAAAGTATATAGGTATGTATTCTATCAGCCATCTAGTTCCATAGTACAAGCTTTGCTTAGTTTGGGCTAGATGGTGTTGTGTGAAATGTCCACAAATATTTATTTATTTATTTAATATATAGTAGTATATAGTAATTGGTGCCAAAATTTGGCGCCAATGGTGAAAAGTCGTGCAAACTAGTGAGCTTGGTCAAACGCGTCCATTCAACAATTACTACCTACTAGCTACTAAAATATCGACCATAAATTCGATATACTAAATACTGTAAAATAAAACAAGCAAACGCTTACTTTGTCTAACATTTATTTTTTTATATTTACAACAAAATTGTGTAGAAACTGAACAACATTCGTTTAAGATGACTAATCAGTCTTTTTTTAGATAGAGTAAATTATAAATCCGCTACGAGCTTACAAAGACCTTAGCAGAATATTTACATAATTATATTACTTAATACAAGGTATTAACTATTATATTTTTTGCCTGGGTGACGCAGTTATCTCTTTCTTTTTCATGTATACAGCTATCTTTTCCCCCTCTCGCATATCAAAATGATTAAAGATATAAAACCACGAAAAAGATTTTATTTATACCTACTTGCAATTCACACTGAACAAAGATTCATTCAAATATTATATACTGGCGAAGAACTTTAATATACACTTTTGCATTTTGCAACATCCGATCTGGGAGTTCTGATTTGCTTTAAAATATTTCTTTATTTATTCTATTTTTCATAAGACATTGGACACAAAGATATTTCATCTTTGTGTCCAATGTCTTATGAAAACTTTTTTTTTTTTTATATAATTGGGTAATTTTATATCTTTAAATACGTAGATGCTAGAAAGAGTTAGCTGCGCACCCAAAACATTTAGATACGCACGTTTTCTCTTATATTTACAATAAAATAAGGGTGAATGATGAATGAAAAATGTTTGTATGATGCTAATTAGTACTTTTTACTACTATTTTAGGTGTACACTGTTCCTATCTATACTGTATAATAGAATAGGGAATATGCATGATTTGTATTTAACAGGAATGCTTTAATAGGGTTAATAGATAATATATGATAATGTATAATATTCAGCCTAAAAAAATCAATCAATAAATCTCTCGTTTGTAATTTTTGGTGGAGGACAATTTGTCCCTTTCTCGCGAAACAACAGCTTGTATTGAAATTGTGCGGCACTTGTGACGCATGACGTCATCTTTCGAGGTGTTGTGCTCTCTGTCTAAGATGCAATTTAAATGCTTGTAACTTTCTTATTTTTGATGATAATTTTTATTTGATTTTTGAGGATTTGATCTATTTGTTTATCTTAGCAAATATGATTTATTTCATTTGATTAATTTGATTTGTTTTTAGGGTTCCGTACCTCAATAGGAAAAAACGGAACCCTTATAGGATCACTTTGTTGTCCGTCTGTCCGGGTGTCAAGAACTTTATCTAGTGAACACGTGAAGGTATCGTGTTGAAATTAAAACCATATACGCAAATCCATAGTATCTTGCTGCAGAAAGAATAATTAAATTTCTCAGTTTTCGTTAAAAAAAGTTACACCCGAATATGTCTTAAAAAACGCATATTTCGACACTAACAGAGGAATCAAAACCTATGGGGTACTTCCCGTCGACCTAGAACTCTGAAATTTGGCAAGAAGCATTGTGTTAGAGTACACATATAGTAAAAAATCCGAAAACCAGACATTTTTAATTTAATCACAAAAAAATAGTGTCGTTATGCAAGGAATGAGGGTTGAAATTTTAAAGTGAATTAACCGTATCATGTGGGGTATCATATGAAAGAACTTAATAAGCATAAGCTAAAACAGGTTTTTAAATATCTTTGCGATGTATAGTTTTCGATTTATGAAGGATAATACTAAAAAAATATAAAAAATCCCCTTTTATCTACTAGTTCGTACGGAACCCTCGGAGGGCGAGTCTGACTCGCTCTTATCCGGTTTTTAATTTTTTTATCAGCCCTGCTTATACAAACTGTCCCACAGCTGAGCACGGGCCATCTTCTCATTGTGAGAAGGGTAAGGCCATAGTATACCACGCTGGCCAAGTGCGGGTTGGCAGACTTCACACATCTTTCAAGATCATTGAGAACTCTCAGACATGTAGGTTTCTTCACGATGTTTTCCTTCACCGTTTGAAGTTCATTTTGTATACAATTTGTATACAATCTTAATGTCACAATTATGAAGTCACTGACAATTCAATATGGTGGATTTGGTAAACTGAATTTACGAAAAAATTTACATAATTCCAAGTAGTGGAATCAATCGATCTTTCATATATACGTGCTCCATCGTGGACCGCAACATCAGGTGAGTTTTTGGTTAAACGCAAGCGTTCGTGTTCCCTTATAGATCGGAACATTGGCCGAAGTTTAGGTTAAACGCAAGCGTTCGTACTCCCTTATAGACCGCAACATTAGCGAGGTTTTGGTTAAGCGCAAGCGTTCGTGCTCCCTTGAGGTTTTGATTAAACGCAAACGTTCGTGTTCCCTTGTAGGCCGCAACATTAGCGAGGTTTTGGTTAAACGCAAGCGTTCGTGCTCCCTTATAGACCGCAACATTAGTGAGGTTTTGTTTAAACGCAAGCGTTCGTGCTCCCTTATAGACCGCTACATTAGCGAGGTTTTGGTTAAGCACAAGCGTTCGTGCTCCCTTGTAGACCGCAACATTAGCCGAAGTTTTAGTTAAACGCAAGCGTTCGTGCTCCCGTGTAGACAGAAACATCAGTGAGTTGGTGTACAAACGAAAGCTTATGTCATACACCGTAGAGTTTAGAATTTTTGCAATACGACTTCTAGTTTCTGCGTAATGCGTGGACAAACATACATACACTTATGAAATTTGGCACACATGTTGAGAAGTTGGTACTTATAGACTAACATATACAAAAAATTTGCAATTCTGACAATATTACAAACATACAGGTCGAATTGATAACCTCAATCAATGACGTAAATCATACAACAATGCTTAATGTTATAACAGAACACCTATGTTTAATTAATTATTACCCTGTGGCTTGGGTTTTCCTAAACGTAATTAACCTAAATTCAATTAGGCAATGAAAAAGTAGTGTTTTAACCTACAATCCGAAAAGGGAGGTTATATAAGTTTGACGTGTATCTTTGTGTTTCTATGTGTCTGTCTGAAGTATCGTGGCTCTCATACGGATGGACCGATTTTGATCTAGTTTTTTTGTTTGAAAGGGGATTTTATTGAGTGTTCACAGGACCACACTTGAACATAATTGACGAAACAATCGCGTAACAAACACAAAAAAAACATACAGTCGAATTGAGCAACTTCTCCTTTTTGAAGTCGGTTAAAAATTGGTATACTTAGCCGATTTTATGTCAGCGGTTTCTTTTTATAAAGTCGAATTATGAGACAAGCAAATCACTCCTCGAATAGTAAGCTTTACGCTTCCTCCTAACAGTTAAACGAAATTAAGAACTTTGAATAATTAAAACCACTGTGTAGCAATGCATTGCTCTCGTCATTCTAAAATCATCTAGACTAGAATATAAATCTCGTTATGCCACTCCAGCAAACCCTGTAAGTATTTTGCCGCTGACTCTGGCTCTATGGAGAATTACTTTGTTCTGATTCGAGAAATGTCGAGGATAGCTTTTCCTTACCTTGACGAGCGATTTTAAATTAGCACGCCAATTACCATAATGAACGCACCATAAGCCATTTTAGCATAAATAAAATAGAAGTAAAAGAATTTACATTTGTGAATTTCAGAATGGGTGACAATAATAATAATCGATGGAGTTTCCTGAACGCTGCCTAGCCAAGTTGTATTTTTCTCTTAGCACCTCTCTTTCACATTCAAAATTGCATTTATTTAGCTCCAACGTCGGCCCTAGGTATAAAATCTACCTAATATGCGACTTATAAGTCGTATCGACCTGTAATTACAGTCAATGGACCTGTAAGTAAAATCAATCGACCAGCAGAGTTGGCATGGGACGTAGACAATAGTTATTTATTGTACTAGGCTGGAAAGTTGTACTTTACCGTCGAGTGTCTGACAGTTGAATCCAGAGCAAGCGAAGGATTCTAGGTTTGAACCACGAGCGCAGCGAGTGGTTCTAGTGAATAATCCTAAGCGTAGCGATGGATTCAAGAAGACACGAGATAAAATAACTTTACAGCCGAGTGCAATACAAAATTTTTCATCTTAACGTAGCGAGGAAATTTTTTAGTTCACCTATTTTCTCGAATAGAAAAATCTGCTTGGCATTTATGCAACTTTACTGGTCCTAAAGTTACATTATAATCACGTGAGTTCACTTACATGTACACATTTCATTAATTTTGAACATTATTTACAACAAAATTACGTAGTACAAAGTTTTTTTTTATTCTATTTTTTTTCTTCTATTAGGCTCTTGACACAACTCGCATAGGTCGCATTCTTCTTTACTCATCCAAACCTTTTTCGTGTAACACTTCTAAGAGTAAGTAAATTGTACATTTTTATTTACATTTTACGTAAATATACAAAATGTCTTAGTTATTTTAATATAATATTTAGTGTTTCTTTAAGCTAAGATAGCAACCTACTTGAATCGAACTATTTTTCTTCATTTTGTGAAGGTATTATACAAAGAGGTTGGAAATATTTTGTATTGAAAATGTAGAGCTCCGTCGTGTTCGAATTTTGAAATTACTTTCCACCCTAGGGAGCAAAATGAACTTTTCCACGTCAGTCGTGTTCCTTGGAAACGTAACTTTACGAGCTAGTAAGATGAAAATAATATTTCATAGGAAATAAAGTATGTACTGACATTGACAACTGACTTAACAATGTGTGCAAAAATGATTTATCTACCTTTCATGGTAGGTTAGCTGTAAGTAAAATTAATCGATCTGTAAGTTAAGTCAATCGATTCAATGACTTTAACTACGTAATGTATGGTTTTTTATTATTATGAATCGTGTGAATTAAAGTTAACATAAGTATCTTGCAGAAAATACGTACAAGTACCCATTTATATATCACGTTGTATTCCTGGTATTTTCACTTCCCACGCCCATCTCCATCTCATCTCATCTCACGAATTCTTTAAATCATAAGATTCATTATATTCAGATTGACTTTTAGGAAATCCCTCACAATAGGGATTTTTCTTATATGTAATATCGGCTATTTCAATGACTAACATTTTAGAATGAGTAAATAATATACTTCTTTGGAATTAATGGTGATGTGACGATGTACTTATATCTGCAAATATCAGCTGCGTTGTTAATTATAGAATCTACTCACTATTTAATTATTAAATAAGTACAATTATCTGTTATTTCTGTATTTATAACCGTATGACTGTGTGCGTATAAATATTATTGGATTTTCCTATAAATTAACTAATTAACTACGTATAACAAGTAATTGATGATATAACAAAAATTATAACTTATAATCAGTTTTTGAAGTGAAAACTTCTTTAGCGGCGTCGTGCATTTTTGGGATGGGTACAAAATGTTAAACTCGCGTCAGATCGTCAGATCGGAAGACGGGCAGTCAGAAACCTATTCTAACGTTCTGCATTTAAAGTTCATTATTGTATGTACAAGTTTATCTAATAAAGTTAGTTTCAGACCAACGTACGATGGATGTTATTAAGGCCTTTTAATATACAAAAGGCTTTTTTTATTTACATGATTCTGAAATTGAAGTTTTTTCTCATCCTTGTTTAAAAATGTGATTTCGGTTATGTATAAAAAATCAGCCCACAGTTTTTAGTTATGTTAGGTCAAGGAATAGGGTGAATTCTGTGGGTCAAGGTATCAAAGCGTGTGCTCGGAATGAGAACTAATATGGTATTGAGGGTATTTCATTAGACTAGCAACACAATCGAGATATTAGTTCTCACCTTTACCAAGATAGTTCTTTTTCCAAGCAGACTCTACTGGTTCTTAGGGTTCTGAAGTAAACAACAAACCATTAAAGTTCCGCTATGTCCATCTGTCTGTCTGTCCGTCCGAGGTTTTGCTCAAGATTATTAATACTAGAAAGCTGTAATTTTACATGAATATGCTTATTAGATATACCGATAAAGTCGTAAAATAAAAGTTTGAAAAAAAAATTGTTTGGGTTGCCTCTCGTACATGTAAAGTGGGGATAAAATATACCTATATTTTCTCATCTACCCCATCGTGTGGGGTATCGTTGGATAGGTAATCAAACTTTGGAAGTGTGTCAAAACCATTTTTTCAATTTAGGGATCCATTTGCGTGTCCTCTACTGGCTAATCGATTGACTTTGTAGATATGAAAAAATTCATGCTATTAGCATATATGATGAAATTAAAATGAAAACTATTATAAGTAAGTAGGTTTCACAAGTTACCGAGTTATAGTCGATCAACTTAAAATAATTATTTAGACAAGTCAAAAATGAATATTTCATTTAAATTAACATTAGTTAACTCATAAAATGTTCGTAACATCAAACAGAAGACCCTGTCCTATGGTCACATAAATTATGATAGTAAATACAGAACCCTACATTGCACGTTTCACGACATGCACTTGGCGATTTATTCTACTATGAAAAAGTTACTATTCAATCCTAAATAAATCATCTGCAAATGTAATTTTTCTATTTTTACCCGTCTGCTCAAGAATTACCGTGTTTGTTGTACGAAGGGTCGCTAGATTCATCTTCACTGTCTGAGTGTCATAGGCCATATTTTTGTAATAACAATAACACAACACTCTTTTAAAAAAATGCTCAGTTTTCGTAACCTCCAACGCAGTTCTTCGAAAAAAATAAGTGATTTTACTTAAATTCAGAATGCGAATAAACCTATAACAGCAACTTTGAGCCTACTTTCTCCCAAAAAAACCGGACAAGTGCGAGTCAGACTCGCCCACCGAAGGTTCCGTACAAACTATAAAAGGGGGAAATCATATATTTTTTAATATTTTCCTTCATAAACCGAAAAATACACATCGTAAAAATACCTATTTAAAACCCTGTTTTAGCTTATGCTAATGAAGCTCTTTCATATAATACCCCATATGATACGGTTACAGAACTATAAAATTTGGACCCTTATTCCTTGCATAAAGACACTCTTCTGCAGTCGGGTATTGCTTTTAATGAAGGTACTTTTTAAATCTCTGTCTTTAAAAAAAATATTTATTTACAATCGAAATACCAGCTTTGACGGCGTAATCAGTAGTTTAGGCACAGAATAATTAGTAGTAAGAAATAATATTAGTAATCATACTGATAATAATAATTATTAATCACATTGATAATAATAATTATTAATCATATTGATAATAATAATTATTAATCACATTGATCCATGATAGTACTGAATTAGTTTAGGTATAACATTACTAGTACATACGATCCCTGACGTCAGCCAGACACTTCAGTAGGTATTTGCCACGTACCAAAAGAGATAAGAACTACGCGAAAGAGATAAACGTTTGTCTGTTAGCCTACTCAATACCAAAGCGAGTTAATTTAGACTTTATAGTGACATTACAAGAGTCTCAATTCATTAAAATATAAATGTTTAGTCTTTTATTCATAGATTAAGAATTTTTCGATACGACCAATAGAAGGAATATATTAGGTGTTTCACACCATGCCCACTATTTATTGTCAAAAATATAGTCTGTACACTATATTTCTGACAGCGGTTATAAAAATATATTTTTGTACATGCTTTTAGTACATCACTAGTTAGGTATGTAGCGTAAAACAATACATTAATTTGTCACGTTTTTTAGCCATTAATTTATTAAAATTTATTTTCACGTGAGGCAAACTTGATCCAATGTTTTGACCGAAAAGCCGGAATGAAGCGGACACATTTTATACAGCTGAGTAGCGAACAACCAAAGTTGATGGCTTCTTCCATTGTGATAAAACTTCCTTGCTTCAATCCATGTACTATTAAATATTCTGTGCCTTGTTCTTTCTAGCTATAATGTTGTGTATGGGTTTGAAAACATTTAAGGCTTATAGTAGCGTTAGCAGCGCCGCTGTCTGACAGTACGTTTAATTTAGATACAAAATTATTGAATGAAATTTTGATAATAATGCGTATTTTAGATAGTCATCAAGTTGTTAAAATCCACACAATAACAAAAGTACAGAAAGATTACACGAAGTAGGTACTTACGGCTAGGGTTTTAAATGGCGGCCTTATCGCTTAGAGTGGTCTCTCCCAGGCAACCATACGGGTATTACAAAATAGTGGCGTCTAAAGAATAATCCCTCATGAGAACACTAATAAATGTTATTTTGACCGATATGAACATCCAAATGTTACAATTTCGACATTTGGATATTTATATTTTCCAAAATAAAAATTGATCTCCAACAGTGTTTTCATGAGGATAAAATAAGCATATTCATCAAAAACAAATTCATTAATTTTATTTGTAAGAAAAATGGCGAGTGCGAGCGAGACAGATGCACTACCCGACTCTTAAGGCTTATCTACTTAAAAAACAAAACCCTAAGAAAACATTAAGCTAAGGGCTGAAATCTTGAAAGTAAGTAAGTACTTAAATTAATTAAATTTACTTGCAACTTAATTACCTATCGATAAACTTCTTCTAACGTAAGTTTCTTTGGTTTGTTCAAAAATAGTGATCGTGGCACTTTCATTAACCGACTTAAAAATAGGAGGAGGTTATTAACCAACACAAATAACTAACTATTAATGTTTGACACTATTTCGAAACGATTACAGCGCCATCTAATAACCTATTGGAAAGTTATTTTTAAAGAGAACGCTTAATTACATTGTTTTTTTCATGTGAAACTTCGGCGCTCGCGGTTATCACAGTTTTCCTGTGGTTTCGATGTTACATCGGAGAAAAGATATCTGGTCCACTTAAATAATTTTATAAAATACAGCCGTGACAAGCAGCCTTCACTGGTGGTTACCTATGATGCGGCGTCCGGCAAACTTCTGGAAACAATACAAAAAGTATATCATTGAAGGTTAAGTTTTAGAATTATGAAATATGTAGATCATCCTCATGTACCTACAAGAAGTCCACTTTAGATCTCCCCCATGGATTTCCAAAAAGACAGGTTGGAACAGGGTCATTTGTCCATCTCGTGGCTGGTCTTCGTACGCTCCGCTTGCCGGTGCGTTGTATCCACTCGAGAACTTTTTGGTCCCATCGGCCATCAATTAATTCTACGTGCTATGTACCCTGTCCACTGTCACTGTAACTTGTTAATCCACTATGTTATATCGGTGACTTTTGGACATCTACGGATCTCTTAATTTCTGATTCGATCTCGCAGATAAGACTCCATAGCATTGCCCTCTGCATAGCTTTTAAAAAATAAATACTTATTAAGCCGATTAAATAGATACTTATATAAAAAAACACGTAAAACCTATTGTTATTGCCTAACTGAATAAGTACAGTGACTACTACAAAAATTACTAAGCTAAGAAATAGACTAAGCTGAATTGAAAATTTCCTCTGGATGTAAATAAAATTTTACCAAGTTTGATAAGCTCAATGTCACGCAAAAAGCTATGAAAAGGGGTATGCTTGGGTCTATCTTAGAGATCGAATCAGAAATGAAAAGATTTGTAGACAGCAAGTAAAGTGGCAGTGGGCAGGGCACATAGTATTAGTACGTAGAACTGATGACCGATGGGGCCGAAAAGTTCTCGGGAGGCCACGCACCGGCAAGCGCAGCGTAGGAAATCCAGGCACGAGATGGACGGATGACCTCATACAAGTGACGGGAAGACGCTGGATGCAAGCTGTTTCCAACGGGTGTTTTTAGAATCCCTTAGAGGAGGCTTATACATATTATCCAGCAGCGGACTTCTTGTGGCTGAGATGATGATGATGGCATTGACAAGCTTATTATATTTACAAGCATTTGTCAGGATAATAGAGTTATCATTGTCACAATTGTCACAGACTCGGTTACATATCGGGAAGGAAATGAATTGTTTCTTGTTTATACAATCATATTGCGACCGGCGACATCCACTGGACTTTGTTATGCGGTATTTTTTTTGTATTATTTGCCTGAACTATAAGAAATACAGCGTAGACAAGGAAGTTTATGACTATTACTACGTGGTATGTAGGATAATTTTCTTGTATAAAAACCACATAGGTATATACATATTAGACTTACTTCTTGGAACGCTTTTAAGCGTGGACTTCGATATGCTGTCACTGTCTTCTGATTCAGAACATACTTGGAAACTTGTTTCTGAAAACACAAACTTCTAGTGTACAGTTAACCCATACATAGTAATATTTCAAGGAAAATTCTCCTGCAAAATAAGAGTCCGTGGTATTCTGGATTTGTCAATTCATCGAAACTGGAACCATTTGCTTCTTTATTCTCTAATATACGCTGACATAGAATACTTAGTAGTTCATTTACAGAACCCTCACTCTGCAACCACATTTAATTCATTAGCTATTCTTGCTGCGATGCAACTAAGCGCAGTCAGATTGCATCGGCGCTCAGTGTATGCATGCCTAAATTGCATAGTAAGTGAGGTCTGTCCATGCGTCGAAATGGCCGCAATGCTTTGCGTTTAGGCGATGAATATATTTTTAAATACTTCAAAAACTGACGTGTATTAGACCATTCATTAGTTTCAAGAAATAAATAGAACTTCATACTCATAACTGCCCAGAAAGATTCCCCGTGTCGCAGATGCTATTGAAAACACAAAATAACCAAGAATATTAACATTCATACCCTATCCGACATTTAAATTCGTCATTCAAATATCTACCTGTCTGGAAAGCAAGAAATAGGTAAATTATGCTATCTCTGAGTAGTCAAATTATAGATACAACACTTAAATTTATAGAGTACCCTTGACTCTGGTACATTCTTTATCGAAGATGACCTCGATTAGATCTGTTAGACCTTCCGGCAGAGTATGGCTTTTACTAGTTCCTCCATGGCGATTCTAAGAAAGCTTATTCTCTTACATACGAGGACATCACAGTCGTACAGTAGCTATACTCTGTTCAGCTAGAATATAATAGAACTAAAATGTAACACTGAGGGCGCTGCTGTTTTATTTCATTATTTTGTTCAGTCGAGACCACAGAATACTATAACAGTATATACTTCCAGACATAAATAAAGGATTTTTCGCTATTCTCAATAGTTGGAGGGTATAGTGTTTCACACAGTGTCTATTATATATTGCCAAAAATATATGGAAATATGAAAATTGCTGACAGCGGTTATGAACATATGTCCATATCTAGTACGTGCGTTTTAGTCCATAGTCGTAGGTGGTCATAGGCTCTTGATGCAAAATATGACCGAAGAGTAGAAATGAAAGTTTTATACAGCTGAATAGCGACAAGCAAAGTTTATGGCTCCTTCCATTGTGATTCAACTTCCTTGCTTCCAGACTTTAGTTCCCATGTTTTGCCACGACAGTTCTATATTTTAACAGACTACGACGTACTGGTAGATTCTGTTTTGTTTCCACAAACTCTGAAATTGTTTTTGACATATTTTTTAGGAGTTTAGAGGGAACGCTATGGAAACATGTAGCTTTGTTTTATTTTCCTAAACTCATGTTATTTCGAATGTTAATAGGGAGGTGTTTTATACATAAGTGTTCGAGCAAGTTGTGAGTATGGACAAGTCTTGGGCAAGTAAATGAATCGGTGAAATGTATCTGTTCACGTTGTCGGCGAAGCTTCATAAAAGTTTCCAGTAATCATCACTACTTTATTGAAACGTGACGAGGACTTGACCGTGACTTCTTTTACTTGACTTTGACTTTATCGACGAAAATAGAAGAAAACAACAACAGACGATGACTGTTTATTATGGTATAGTATATTAAGGGCTCCATTCCCTTTGCCTTTCCGTATAATAAAAACACAACCAAAAAAAGTCTGACATATCCCATTATTAGCAATATGATAATTGTGCCCTATCAAGAAAATTGTCAGTATTCTTGCCTGACAACTCCTTTGCATAGCAAACTTTATAGTTCTTGTGGTGTTATCAATGAGATGGTGTTGTTGTAGAGTTCAGTTCAGTTTAAAGTAGTGCCCATCACCTGTATGGTATCTCTGGTTGTGTGGTCGCGGCGGCAGATCTTGGTTCTCCACGTGTCCAAAGGTTCTGAACCCTACAGCGAACTGCGCGTACGGACTGATCTCGTATAGCTCTATAACAACACAAATTATCATAAAAGTAGTTTAATTTTGAAACTAAGCGATGAGACGAGTATGTCACTCCTCTGATGTCAAAAATGAGGCTTGGCCATAATAAAATAGGATGAAAACCACTTGTCAATACATTTCAAAGTAATTTTGAGGTTTTCAGAAAGATTTGCGTTAGAATTATTTTATTAAGGTGGATTTAAGTAATAACTTAATAAAACACAGGGAATGCAAGTCGAAATACTTTTCAATTACAATTTCAGGTTTTCGTGCCAGGTATTCGCCGTCAGGTTGCCGTTCCGACTTGTTCGATATAATGCCAACATCTCACCGTGTTTGCTGCTGTTCCTCTCATGTAGGGGCGCGCTGTAGATCCTGTTCTGCAGGTTGAGCGCGCTCTCCTTCCCCCCCGCGACCGCGAGGTTGGTGTGGGAGGTGTTCGCCGTCAGGTTGCCGCCCTCCAACTAGTTCATTACAATGCTAACATCTCACCGTGTTTGCTGCTGTTCCTCACATGTAGGGGCGCGCTGTAGATCCTGTTCTGCAGGTTGAGCGCGCCCTCCTTCCCCCCCGCGACCGCGAGGTTGGTGTGGGAGGTGTTCGCCGTCAGGTTGCCGCTCTCCGACTTGTTGTCCACGGTGATCGAGTCGCGGTACTCCGTCAGGTTGCCGCTCCTGAAACGAACACAAATGTTACGCTACATTCTCACAGTTCTATTATCACTTCTATCTCCCATTTTTCGTTGAAATGCCAAAAATCCGTACTCAGCGATATCGCTCCACGTTCTTGATACGTACTGCAGAGGTACTTTACTCTGTTTCCTGAGAGCTACAATCTTTGAATTTTCAAGACTAGAGTGAATAGGTATCTTCTAGATCGACGAGCTCCATCCTCCACCACACCGTCGCTTAACATCAGGCGAGATGGTGATCAGTCGTAGATCTAACATAAAAAAAAACATTGATTATTTAATTTAATTCGCATGTGTAGGTATTTTTATTATGCTTGGGTATACTTTTCATTTCTAGAAGAAAATAATTTGAAAAGTTGCAGTGTTAAAGGACAAAAAAAATGAGCTGACTAACACTGATGTCGAGAATTGAGCGAAGTCGAAAACCAAAAATAGAAGGCTGGTATCAATATCATGTTGGATAAAATGCTTAGAAAAAAGAGATTAACTAGAAAGTATTCTAAGTTCTGTATGCAAGTATAATAAAGATCACAGAATGCGCCCTATTTAAGAAGAAGAAGAAGAACCGTAAGAAGTGAGAAGTGATTGCGATGAGATGACGCTCAAGACTAAATGACGTTTGTGACCTGTCATTAGCAAACACCAGATATTGTGCTTTGTTTTTGGGACAATGTTTTGTATTGCATTAGGAGTCTTGTAAGTCTTTGATAAAGGTATTATGCTTGCATACAGTACTTAGAATACTTTTTGATTCGGCCTTTCATATAACAGTGCAGTAAAATTATATTTTGACCCGAAAATTGGTAAAAATTAAAAGATGATGCCCTAATTGAAACCACAAAGTTTCCAAAAAGTTATCCTTGCCCCATACAAATTGACGAGTTCAGGGGGGTTAGACAAGTGGCATTCTAATTTCGTGAATGCAATAGAATAGAAAAGTAAATGTATGGGATTGACATTAGCTAACGAAATCTCACGTGACGGCACGTCACAGTTTATTAGCATTTCGAAGCGGTACGCGTTTGCAGAATAAGAAACGTTTGTTACTTGTCTAAGCCAACTGGTTGCGTTCAATTGTGTTTGTTTTAACCGACTGTGTTATGTTTTGTACGTTTTATGTGTACAATGTACATGAAACATCTACCTACGAGTAATATTGATATATAACAAATACTAATATTACCTGTGCCGTTTGACAAGTATATAGACGCAGCTGAGGAGGCAGATCGCGAGCAGGATGGAGCTGCAGACGATCACCAATATGTTGATATCGAACAGATCCGACGGAGGAGACACCTCACCTGAAATATTACACGGCTTCATTGTTATGTTTACCTTTTACTACATCACGAATTTTACTTATCGGATAGAATTATATTAGAATATATTGGATAGAAACAAAATAACAAGCATCTAAAGACAAACAAAATACCTGTCTGCAGGAAAGAGGTTTTTGCAGTCTAACTTACGATTTCGTTACGTTTGATTTGCTGTTTAGTGTACGTTTTTAAACCGTAAAATATTATAAATGAGCCTTTTTTAGAATAATTCTAGTAAAATTACTTGTTTATTACGAAAAAGTTCGTTGGAAGTTACAAAAAAACGCATTTTTTTATTTTGCGAGCGATGTATTATTATTATTACAAAACAATATAGCCTGAAGGCAAACTAACGACACCTCGCATATTGAAATCGGGTTAAGCCGCTTAGGCTGTAGGCGCTCATATAGAAACATACATACAAACATACACTCGAAAAACATAAACCTCTTTCTTACGCAACTTCGGGTAAAAACTTGTCCCTCTCTTGTGCATTTACAATTTCTCTCAAAACTAGCTTTCACTATCACGGTACACATTGAAAGACATCAAATCCAAAGATCTAGACCAGATATTCATATTCATATTCATATCATTTATTGCGTCATATGTAGGTACATGCAGGTCTTATAATAACACATGTTTATTTAGGGAATACAAACCCAAACCAAATAAACCTTTGCTTCTATAGATTACGCCAGGGAATTTAACGGCTAACCACATTCAAGCAAGTTTTGATTTTTGTTCTTTTTTTTTACGGGAGTTTTTTTATATTCAACTGTACAATTATTATTTTATTAGTTTTGAATATATTGTCAACTTACTCCCATCTACATTTTTAGTAGCGACGTTATAAATAGTGGTGACACTGCCGGCGTCGTTTGTGGCCGTGACTCGGACCTGGTACCAGGTCCCCGGGGTCAGGCCTGGTATAGCAAGTGATCCGGTGTATGCCTTGGCTTGGTACGGGAGCTGCCAAGAGGGGTGCTCGATGTATGTTTGCTGTAAAAAAAATATACGCTAAGCTAAAAAAATATTTTCAAATAGATTAGTCGAAAGTTTCAATCACTCCATGTGACGCTTCCGTCGCAAAGGGTAAAGTACAGATAGGGATATACGGGTTCAAGTCCCGCCGGGTGTGTAATTTTTGAACTGTCTATAAATTTGTAGATACTTAAGTGTGTAAAATACTCAAATACTACACACTAATACACTTATCGAATATGCTAAGCTACTGTGATGCCGAAGCCGTATAGGCAGTAATGGATTAAAAAATAGTCGAGTTTTTTTGTATACTTTAGTTAGCCTTAGCTTGTGCAATTGGCTATTTCACCACTTTTTCACACTTTTCACCAATTCCTAAATAAAATGTCGGATTAGATCGTAGCAAGAATGTGTATTTCAGGACATGGCTATTTGATCATCAATATCTTCTTATTAACATTTTCTACAACTTTTACAAATTAGGATTAATTTATACAATTTACACATACTTTCTGTCAGCGATTTTATCTCATGAACAAGCGTATGTTTCGACTTCGACCACTTCATTGGTTTCCATCAAGACAGTTATGGCCAAACGTTGACCCATTTCATCATAAAAAATATACACATGCCTTACCCCAGTATGTGTGATTTGTCTCCAGCTCCGCGCCCCCCGCAGCCTGTACTCAAGTCCCCACCCCCGCAACCCGCACCCCGCGCTATCCCATCCCGCTGTCTGCACCAGCACGTGGCTGCTGTTGCTCCAGAACCACTCGTTTGAGGACGGCGCTATGGGGACTGGAACAGATTGATTTTGGAATTTGAATTTAGAACTTGTCACTGAAACTAGATGCTGATAGAACGGTTAAAAATTTCGTTCTCTGAAGGTGAATATTCTATCAAAGATTTGGTAACTAGGTAAGTGGATACACGAGGAAACATCATCTACCAATTTTGTTTAATTTTCGTAGATTCGCTCGGCGTTGATAGAAGTAGATCTGGTGGAGAGGGGCTCGGAAAGGCATAATTGTTTATAAACAATTACTTTTGGCAAACCCTTGATAGTTTTGTTAAATACAAGACCATCGTATCATAAACTATAGCTTACCATCAAGCAAGATGGTGGTTAATTTTAGACTTATCTGAGTAAAAAAAAACAATAAAAGAGTGGATGATGCAGAAGAAGAGACACTTTGGCTCTCGTAACTTTCAGTTTTCCTAGTTCAAGTATAAGAGATTTAAACATGTTTAAATGTATTCTTACCTCCACCCAAAGTGCTAACGTCCATATAGGCCGGCTGCGAAGTCCCCACCCTGTTAGTGGCCGTTATCCGCAGCGAGTATTTAGTCCCGCACTTGAGTCCGGTCAGCAAGTGCTTCTGTATCCCGGACAGATTCGGCAGCTTGTTTGAGGGCCACGCCTCGCGCCATGGACCGGCAGACTCTCTCCATGTCAGACTGTAAGCTGGAAAATATAGAATTTAATGAGCTGTTTTAGTTTTAAATATGGTTTGGTCATATTTTAGTCCAACAGTATCGATTCAACAATATATTTATTATTTAAGTTAGATTAAGTTTTTTTTTCTAAAAAAGTGTACAAACTTACTGATCTTCTGAGTGGAACTCCTATTGCCAATTGAGTAATATGGTTGCTCCCATTCCACCAATATTGAATCTTTATAAGGTGTTGTTCTCAGCACAGGCGCCTCAGGCAATGGTAGAACTGTCACTGTGTACTCCACCGAGTCAGACCCGTACAGGTTCTTGGCAAGACATGTGTAGTTACCGCTTAGGGATTGGTCTATGTCTGTCAAAAATATAAAGAAGTGTGAAAAGAAAAATTATCTACCTCATATGTAGAACATTTTGACTGGTTCTCAAACGTTAGAAAGCGATCAGATTGAATGTAAGCTAGTTACTGTTAATAAGCAGGCTGTCGTCATGGTTCCTGGTGAACCTGGGATGGTGCGTGATGATGTTGTGGTTGTGGTACCAGACCGTGCGCGGTGGCGGCGCGCCTACGCACTGGCACACCAGCAGCAGGGAACTGCCCACGCCTATCGACACTCCCCCGCCCAGAGACGATACGCCAGCCACCACTGGAATGAATACGATTCAGATAAAATAAATTAGTTGCCTCTGGTTTGAAAATGTGAAAAATTTAAACCCAACCATTCTTTATACTGCGCTACATTTTTCCACGCAAAATTATTCTTAATGATGAACCTACAAGTTTGTTTACATTATTTGCTTTGTGAAATATTGTTTTCTTTTGATACAAAGTATATTTTTAACACGCTTTTATTAGGTCGACCTGTAACTAACTATGTAATGAAATCTAAGGTAACTAATTTAACCATCTTCCAAGGATCGTAGCGTCATGAAAATTGGCAGCTGTATGTAGTTTTGATGACAATACAATAATATGGTACTGCCGAACTGATCTGATGATGGAGACGGAAGATATGAACTAGAACTTCATAATGGAACATCGTATCATAGCTGTGTTTGGATTTGTTAGAAAAGTCTTGTAATGAACTTTGACCACAATAATTTGTAGCGTGTTTTTAGTTTTTTAAACTGTAATTTATTAACAATGAAATGTTATGAAATCAGCTATGTTAAATTTTCTGCCATTATTAGACGTGGAATATAAAGACGCTTCAATAGATACCTCAAAAGCCATACATATTTTTGCGTAATCTGCTTAAAAGTAACTGATTATGGGAAAACTTTCTCTTTTTGGTGGTTGGAGTTTCTGCAGTGATTAAATATAGATTGAACAATGTAGCCAACCTCTAGAGCTGGGTGTGTGCGTGAGTCTTCTGGTGGCAGCTCCCTCCCCCGCGGCTGTGCTCGCCGTTACCCAGGTCTCGTAGGTGACGCCGGAGGTCAGCCCGCTCAGTTCTGTTGAGGAGCGAGTGGCACCGGCGCGGTGGGACTGCGCCAAGCCTGCGCTGTGAGTACGGAATATGATGACATAAACAAATCTGTGACTGAGTATTTTGGGGTGACTTTATACATACATAAAGTCATTTCTATTTTCCTTTACAGGGTAGGGAACAGAACATTTTTTTTTATAATAGGTGAAGCAAAAAGGCAGACGGCTCGCTTGATGGTAAGCGATAATCGTCGCCTATGGACAACTGCAACATCACTGACATTACTGTTGCTTTGCTAACGTGGAAAGGTGCTTGTAGACACCCTTTTTAAAAAGCTCTACATAATGACCATGATATTACGGCCGTTTGACACAATATTAGACGGTGGTTAGAGGGTCTTAAGATGTACAAAATTTTGTCTAAATGTGAAATAGGGCAGCCATGTAAACGTCAATTTCCGGGATACCTGGGTAGAGAAGTAGCTGGCACATACTATTTTTATTTTTATTGGTTCATCATTATCATCCACAGTCTTCCCAGTCAAATTATCAATGATAGCGGCTTAAACAGGTAGGCATGTAATTATTATTTTGATAGCACCGATCACCAGTTATCGAATAACAAGATGAGACTTATCCAATCTTATTAATTCCAGCTTCTCGATATACATTTTCGAATATACTATGTTACCCAATGAGGTGGTGGACTCCCCAAAATATGGTGTATTTTTTTGCTAAAACGCCCTAGGTTTAGCCAGGGTAATATCTATAGACACCTTACTAATGTGCGTCCTCCTAGATAGCTCACATCTTGTTACTTGAGGTGGATAAGCTAAACATACGCCCTGCTCTTAGTCTACAGTGGTCGAATTGGTTTTCTAAAAAGAACGTCATACAATGTACCTCGACGTAGGCTTCACATAGACGGTGTAGTGCAGTATCTCTCCGTTGGGATGGTCGGGCCGCTTCCAACTGACGAGGAGGGAGGTTGAAGACAGCACCAGAACTTTAATGTCTCCTGGAGAACCCGGCACTAACAAGCAACGATGATGATTTGAAAATGGAAATATAGGCGAAGAGTTGTTAAAATTATATTCATATTCATTTATTTCGTAATTCACAGTTACACGTCAAAAATTAAATATATCTTTTACTAAAATTTATCATTCTAGCAAGACTAATTAACATTAAACATCAGTCGCAAGTCTTAAATTGTAAACAATCGTCACAATATACATGTCAATAATAAACAGAAAATATGTCAATTTAATCTTTTACTTAAAATAAAGCAAGTATTACATTATACCAGACCAACTGTACTAAAGTACCCACCTTAGGAGTAATTATTGTAATATTAATATGACATTGTCATAATATTTATAATCACCCAATGGCTTACAATATATAGTAATATAAACATTTTAAGATTTTGGGTACTTTCTCTCAAGTGTCTAAATAAAACTTTGTGTAGGTATTGTAAGAGCGTGAAATGTGACGTCACGTCATGTTTCACGATAGTAGTCTCCAACATGAAGTTGAAATGTTTATTAATATTATTTTTATTTATTTTTCAAAATATTTTAATGTTTTATTTCTTTTGAACGGGTGTATTTGTGGTTAGTTTTTACGTGGAAATAAAAAAATCGTGCATATAGGGAATTTTCACTATTTTTGCATATATTGTAAATTTGTTTCGCGTATCTAGGAAATAGCACAAACTTTTTGGATGAAAAAATAAAACCGCAATTATAAAAAAAAAAAAAAAAACAACCTCCAACACTCGGTCACCCAGGTAGTAAATGAAAACAAAAACCTTTCAATTGCGTACTTACCATCCTGCAAGGTAGCGCACACTATGGGATAGGAGTAAGGTCCGACGCCGTAGTTGGAGAAGCCGGCGACCTTGACGGAATAGTTGCAGTACTTCAACAATCCTTGCAGGTACAGCTCCGTGTGGAGACTCGTCTGATTCTGCCACCCGCCCTCTGGGAAACAATACTACACGTGGAATTTTCCTGTTTTAAACCAGGACAAATATTCCGATATTGTTAACAAATGACACGTGACACGTACACCCTACAGCGTGTTGTAGCCAAGGGTGTTAACAGGTAAATATATGATGCCTAACAAATAGGTTCGTTAATGTCAATGATGAGTTAGCGTTATGTACCTGTGTGTGCGCGACGGAATAGTTCGGTTATTAGACCGGTTGACCAAACTTACCATACTTTTAAGTCTCAAAGTCCGGCTGCGTCCAGTGTGCTACCCTGACCAGCCACCACTATTGGCTGCCATCCGACTCACCTTCTGTAGCATAGAGCAGGGTGTATCCGACCAGCGAGCTGCCCTGACTAGCCACCACTATTGGCTGCCATCCCACTCGCAGCGAAGTAGACGACACAGCCGTGCACTCTACTGACGATGGCGCCTGTTCTGGAGCTGAAATATTTAATATAGTCACTTAAATACTTGATAGCGTTCATAGCCAGTTTTCCATAATAAGGCTTAAATGTAAATAAAAAGCATGAGTTGGCAGTGAAGGAAAATATCTCGAGGAACTTAGAATACATAAATGAACAGGATTTATAATTTTTGGTGTTTAAAAGGATTTTCATCACGAAATTCGAGGTCTTAAAGGTGAAATTTGATGTCGAAATAACTAACCTAACGGTATTTGTACTCTTGGTGAATTTTGAAACTACTCACCAAGAAGTTGGTTCGAGTTTTAGATAGTATTTTGTTTTGTTATTTTTCTTACTCATTAAATAATTTCAATTGTTTACCTCCTTCTCTCGTCTCTTGGAATACTGGCACTGAGTACGGCCCTGATCCAGCATTAGTGTATGCTGACACCGACACTCCGTATCTAAAACAAAGTAGCCAATGACGCAATAAATAATTTAAATTTTAATGACATAAATTTGTTACTTTATTGTGCATGCATATCTAGAACAACTGGAACATTTTGGTTTTTTTGCGAGACTAATTTATAGTTAAGATAAACTCGAAAAACAATTGAAACCGCCATAAATATATTAGTTCTTAGCTGTTACCTCAGTGACATAAGTAAATTATGTTTTGACGGCATCAAATTATTGATGAACGACATCTTACCTAGTATTTTTCAGAAGTCCAGTTAGCAAAGTTTCTTGTTTACCAGATAACTGAGAAACTTTAACAGTTCTCGTGTCTGTATCGTCTGAAATTGAAAACATGGTATAAAATATAAGATTCAAAGCTATCATTGTCGTCACTATTAACCATAACGTAAAAGATACAAAAGCTATGTGAATTCACATAAAAGCAAAATAACATTCAAGCTATTCCATATCTTTGTTTAGTTTTTTTTGATGCAGCAACGAAGATTTATCAACGGTTCCGTACGAGAACCAATGACATTCCCAAAGACGAGAGCGGAAAGCCTGAATTTTATGTATTCCAAATATAATGAACAGTTCTTGTAGAATGATCCACAAAATGCAGCTGGAACAAGTTAAAAAATATTACCGATTAAATTATTCTGTGGCAAAGCCTTGACATGGTACCCCAGCACCACTCCATTGTGCGATTCTTTTGCAGGTGGAAGCCAAGACACGTACAGCTCGCCCGGGTTCTCAGTTTGTTCTACTTGTATGTTAATTGGAGCTGATGATGGAGCTGGAATATAAGACATTAATTAAAATGTGAAAAGATGTGAGTAAAAATTCGAAAAATTTAACACACAGTTAGCACGTATTGCTTGCATGAGTCCTGATCAAATAAATAAAATCTCATCTAGGCCAATGACGTAACAGCTGCTTTTAACGTGAATGAATCCGCGTTTAGCCACCATTTAGTCGTTGATAAGCGATGATGTTGTCGAAGATGAAGCACGCCGACTTAGAAGATACCTATTCTCTCTGACATTGAAAATATACATGTCGACACCGTTAGAGATTTTTTCGTTAATAATTGTATTCTCTTTCGTGAATAAATGTTGGCATTCTCAATATGTCATGCTTTTCATCTCTTGATTGATTAATATCTAGCTCCCTACTACGAGCTTTGAAAATTATTTCAACGTCAAGTTTTGAAAATATGCAATAATAATAAAACTATGAGCCGACAGGGTGCTAAATAAGATTATCATGCCAGATTAAATTAAATGTCTTCAAGGTTTAAACATTCAATAAATTACAGTTTAAAAAACTAAAAAACACGCTACAAATTATTGTGGTCAAAGTTCATTACAAGACTTTTCTAACAAATCCAAACACAGCCATGATACGATGTTCCATCATGAAGTTCTAGTTCATATCTTCCGGCTCCATCATCAGATCAGTTCGACAGTACCATATTATTTTATTGTCATCAGAACTACATACAGCTGCCAATTTTCATGACGCTACGATACTTGGAAGATGGTTAAATTACCTTAGATTTCATTACATACAGGTCGACCTAATAAGAGCGTGTTAAAAAGCGAACGCTTCCTTTTATTTAATTTCCTTGGCCAATAGGATACTGACCTTCTTCATGTGTGGTGAAGTGCACGGGTGGTGTATAAACGCTGACTCCAACCTGATTACCAGTTGCCACTCGGACGGCGTATGAAGACGCTGGACGTAGGTTTTGTAGTTCTATGGACTGACGAAGGTCACTCTCCCTTCTGAAAACGATAGTGAAGCTGGATAAACCATAAAAACTATAAAATAATGTAAAATATTTTATCTTTATATCATAAAAGCATGGAGTCTTGCCAGATTGATTATTTGATCAAATTCTGTTCGAAGGACCAAAATATTTCGACAAGTATGTGGACGGGTATTACTCAGTGTTGTCATGTAGTTGAAGTAGATAAAATTAATTCTGATGGATTTACGCTACAATAAGAGAAAGCAGAATTACAGAAGTAAAGAATTGGAAAAATAGCTGCAATAAGAAAAATACACTTGACGCTGGCAACTGCACGAGATGTGCGATGCTAAATTCCTCATCATCAAATGAGGAGAAAAAATATTTTAAAAGAACAACAAGAAAGAAAGAATGTCAGGACTGTTTGATGTTGTATGGGTGAGACCGTAGACCGTAAAAACTGTATCGTTCTCACCTGGTGACGTTGATGCTGGAGCCATGCTGCCAGGTGTCCGAGTAGTGCGTGTGTGAGTACTGGAGCGAGTAGTATCTCGCGTGTGCTCGGAGGGTGTCACGCCACGAGATGCTGGCTGTCCGAGAGCGGACCGAGTCCACGCGCACGTCGGACGGAGGGGTAGGGGGCTCTGAAATCATAAAAGCCAAAATTATCTATTAATATGGAACTTTCAGGCCTCAGTATTCATCCACTCTTGGATGCAAGATGTATGCATCTAATAGTTCTTGAAATAACTTCCTAAAGTAATTAAAGAAATTATGTAAAAGTATTTGTTAGTTTAGTTACCTAAAATGGTAAGATGCAAATTGAATGCGGCCGTGCCGTAAGGGTTGGTGGCTCGACACTGGTACACGCCGCCGTCGCTGGTCTCCGAGTACTGCAGGCTGATGGAACTCACCAGCCCTAGAGTCGTCTTCGTCTCCAACAGTTTCATCCTGAAATTTAAAACAAATCGGTAAGTCTGTACATTTAAAAGTACCTAGTGAAGGTTTTAGCACATTAAAAATAATATGAGTGGGTTATTGCAACTTCAGATCTATTGTGACAAATCTAACCGTGTTACAGAACTTCTCCAAGCCATACGCTGATAATATTATTAGTGGTAGCTTCATCACATGAGATAAGATGGCCTCCAAGAAGTCGGCGTCTGGTTTAGTACAAAGACATGTACACATGTGTGATATTTCGTGCTCTGTGCCTGAAAGAATCTGTAACCGTGAACCAAAGTGTTGAGGTATTTGATATGTGCTAAATGCTGAAGTTCATAATAAATTTCCTTGTATCAAAAAATGATCTTAAATTGTATTACAGCTCACTGGAGTTTCTATAAATGACTAAAGATACCTTTGTGTCTGCGTGTCCAGGGGTACTCCATCATGCATCCAGGTGACTCTGATCGGTTCATCTCCCATCGGCCTGCATTCGAGCGTGACTGGATGCCCGAGTCGTGACGTCACGTTTGATGAAATTGACTCAAAGTGGACAGGCTCTGAAATCGATGATTTAATGAAAGTGGGTATATTTATATTTGTATTGTAAAATAATACGTACAATCATACAAACATGTCTATTTTTCCTTACAGGTTAGGCAGAGCATTAAAGTCCATGAGACCGTTTGACGCCACATTTGTATCTGTCTAACCGCGTATCTGTCTGTGGCAACGTAGCTCTCAAATGGATGGACCAATTTTGATTTAGTTTTTTTGTTTGAAAGAGGACTTCATCTAGAGTGTTCTTTGAGAGCTATGTTTCATTAAAATCGGCTTAGCCCGTTTTTGGGGAGTTTTTGAGTTCTCTAAACATACATTTATAGTCTAATTAATTTAGAAAATTGTATGCATTTGTTAAATGTGTATGTGAATTGTGTAATTTCATTATTTATTTTTAAACACGTGCTTGAAGTTCATGAAAGAAATAATGAGTGGACGAAATAATCTCGACCGCCCCAGAAGCGGCCCCTACCACCGCACCAATTGTCGCCCCTGTCTCAAATTCCCCTGACAAAGTTGTAAGTAGGGCTACCTTCAAAGGATAAATCTGGCACAAGTTTGTCTCAGTCGCTTGTTACCAGTTCCCGGCCAGAGGAACTTTGTATAAGCTGCTACCTAAATTTAAACTCGTCAAGTTTCGAGTTTCGGTAAAATTAAACGTTTGAATTGTACTTTTGTAGGATTAGAGCATTTAGGATTATCTAAAATATTGTTGTTGTAGAATTGTTCTATGATGGTAAATGGGTTGAATACATACATAAAATCACGTCTATTTTCCCTTACTTTTAAGCATAGCAAAACAGAACAAGAGGTTTGACGCCACATTTGACCGTAGTTAGAGGGTTAGATTTTAGATAGAAGGGAGAGGGCATTAGAGGGTAAGATGTAATATTGGCTTGGATTGATAGTTTATTTTTTACTCGGCTGCTATATAAGAAGTATGTTTTTGGGTGTATGAATGTAATTACATAAAGTGTATATGTGATTACTATTTATGTCTCTGTGGCTTGCTTTGATATTTTTAGTAATACTATTACGGCCTTACCGAAAAACGTTACTTAATTTTGATCAACGTCTCAAATTCTTTTATTTTTATTTTTGATTTATTCCAATTTCAGAACAATCAGCTTGAAAGATATATTATACAGAATTAATAATGTCCTTACTTTTTATCTGGGTACGTACTGTTAACGCTCATCCACACAGTCTTGCTCAGCGGTTGTCCGACTCCGTTCTCCACATTACAGGAGTACAGACCCTCGTCAGCCAGAGATACCTCCTCAATCACCAGGGTCCCGTTGGGAAGGCTCAGGATGCCACCACCTGCTAGCTCTAGGACTGGCTGCCAGGTCCCCAGAAGTGCTTGAGCATAACAAAAAACCATTAACACTCATCATCATTTTTCCGCCAAAAGAAAGAAGACCACTGCTGGACATAGACGCCTGCGCTAAATCCATGGCTCAAAAACTATGTTATTCTTAAAAATTCATCTTTCTGTCGTCCCTATTTTACTAGATGGAGTCATTATAGTACGTTTCTTTTTGCCACTTCACTCTGTAAGATGTTATCTCTACATTTACATCTATCACTGACGTTATCATCTTTGAATACAGTACATCTATACATTTTAGATCGCCCTCTTCCGGTTCTACAGCTTCCTATTATGTATTATGGCCCTTTTATTCACTTCTTTCTCTTGACATGTCCATACCGGGACAGTTAACGACTTCATAACTTTTCGGTTTATTCTTGAAACATGCTTAAAAAGTATCTTGAATCATGGTTTCTCTAGCACGACCTAAAGTATTTTATCCGTCCACGTAAGACTTCATCCAAACACACAAATACTTACCATCTTTCTTCATCCAGTGAACCTGTGGCTGCGGGTATCCGTTGGCGCTGCATGAGACGGTGCCTTTCCTTCCCAGCAGTAGCGATGAATTGGATGGCTCTTCTAACCATTTTGGGGCCACTAAGTATTACAATAAATATAATTTAAAATATCTTGCGTTCTACATTTAATTCTGCTGTCTTGACACACTACATATAATTATAAAACTACAATTAATTAGACAGGATACTTTATATCGCCTTCTGGCTAATACTCAAGTCTATTAGTCTCGAAACTTTTGGGTCTGTGTTTCAACAGATTTTCTGGAGATTCAGATCTTGTTATAACGTTGACTATGCTGTAACATCACTAGCCAACCATAGTAATGATCAAACTCTTTAACCTGCCTCTGTGTTGCAAATAAATGAATAAAAAATGATTACCTTTAATGTAAAGTTCCGTAGATCTATTAACTTTTGCGACGTGGTTGGAAGCCACACAAGTGTAAGTACCACAGTGCTCCAGGGATACTTTCTTGATTACTAACGCGCTGAATAGTTCTGAATTGCGTTCAACCACCTGAAAAGTTATTGTGTATTTTCGTTAAAGAGAAAACATTCCAAAAATGATGCTGAGGATGGAATCAGACATAATTAAATGTACGTCATCGCATGCAGGCACAAATAAAACAGTTGACGTATTAGAGGTCGTACTTGAAGATTGTGATTTCAAATTCCATCAGTAAATTTAAGCTATTCTGGACCATAATGCCACCTAAATTAGATAAACTATGGTCAAATGTTTAGAACATTAACCATACCTGAATAAGTACTGGCACTCAAATTCGTGACTTAAATATGTACCTAATGTTCTTCATTGCGAGGATGGACGAGTATCAAAGATCATGACATTGACATCATTTGATTGTTGATAGAGGGTTAAAAGGTGTACAAAATGTTGGCTTGCAATGACAGGGCATTCCTTAAAAACTCTAAATTCCCTCAAATATCAAAAGTTTTGTAGTTTTACACTACACTTACCTTTAAATTACTAGGAATCCTTTTTCCATCTTTCAGCCATTCAAAATGTATAGGCAAATCACCAGTCCTCACATTGCAATATATATTAGCAACTTGTCCTTCCTGAAGGTTACTTCCCAACAGCAAGTCATCCAAAACCGGCGCTTCTATTACTTGAATTTCAAACGCTCTTCTTGCCATTTCTCCACTAGGGCTGGTCACTATGCATGTGTAAATAGCACTGTTTAGTTCTTTGCTAACTTCTGTGATGGATAGTATGCCATTTATGTTGATGCTTGGTGCACTGCGTCTGATCTTACGAATAGTGTAGTAGCTTCTCTTGTATCTTGTAGAGAAGAGGCTGTTAGTATTCAGGGTTTTGCCCTGATATTCCCAATCTATTTTACTGCAACAACATACAACAAAGTGTCTATAGTTCTGTACAAAATATTGAATTAAGCATTTGGAGTTTGAGGCGTTTGATTTTTGTATTACTAAATGACTTCGTATAAAACTTGAGTAAGCCTTTATACCTGATAGGATAACCATAAAACGGGCATCTTAAGTTGACAGCATCTCCACTTTGCACCTTTACAGGAGGTAAAGCTCTGATATACGGGGGCCCTGAAACAGTCAACGCCTGTTACTTTATGACACGCTTACGAGTATATCAACACCTAGACAGAGTATAATTGAGTTGACTATTTAAGCTGAGGAAGATAATGGAGAAGAAGAAAGGTAAAATAGAGTAAAAAGACGTTAAAAATTGGAGTATTTGGCGATTTGTCAAGTACCGTAAACATCAAGCCTGTTTTCATGGGTAGCGATGTAGTCTCCTTCTTTTGCCGTACACGAGTAGAGTCCGCCGTCTTCGACCCTCACTCGGGTGATATTCAGCTGGGCCACCACTGAGTTGTCTGACGTCATCACTTGCCCCAGCGCATACCTGGAACATTATTGAACCCATATGTTTATTTCAAAATAGTTTTTCATTAAGCATAAATTATATACCTACATAGTTATTTGTACTCAATTGTTTATGAGTAATAACTTGATGTAAAATGCGGTATTGATTGGGTCTTCTTCAATCCAAAAATCGTGTATTTATGCCATTTACATAAAATGACAAATGTGACGACAAAGTTGTCATGTTAAGCTTCATAATTGCTTATAAAAGTTCAATACCTACTACTTTTTTGGACGTTTGCGCTACTGCGCTTGTCATTAAATCATCATCATTATAATTTATATTAAAGCTTATCGTGCACAAAACTTTTTCCATAATCATTATTCTGTAATTTGGAATACAATAATTGAATAATGCACACTACTGCAATACAGCGGTTGAATAACTGGCAACTGTGTTCCTCAAGTAGACACTGTCAATCTTCTATACTTACTAAAGTAAGTAATAAGATTGGCAGTGTAATTAGAGCGAATAAAAAGCAAAAGTAATAGATAAGTATGTGTAAAAGTATATGTACTTTTTTTTTGTTTTAAACTATTGTGTACCTTGCATCAGTGTTGCTATTCACAATGATGCCATCTCTTTCCCACATGAACTGTGGTGGTCTGTCTCCTGTCGCTGTACATTGCATGCTAATCTGGATAAAAAAGTACAATAATATTAAGTAAAATAATCTATCCATAGTCCATCCATATACCCAATCTATATTTTTTATTATTAAATTTAATAATATTTTTCGATCTATGACCAAAAAATCCATTTAACTTCATAATCCCTAATTAAGACTGCTTGAACGCTTGCGGTACGTCATTTAGATTGTTTTTAACCGACTTAAAAAAAAGGAGGATAATCTATCCATAGTCCATCCATATACCCAATCTATATTTTTTATTATTAAATTTAATAATATTTTTCGATCTATGACCAAAAAATCCATTTAACTTCATAATCCCTAATTAAGACTGCTTGAACGCTTGCGGTACGTCATTTAGATTGTTTTTAACCGACTTTAAAAAAGGAGGAGCTTCTCAATTCGTCGCCATCTTTTTTTAAATTATTTTTTATGTATGTTCTCCGATTACTCGAAGACACCTGGACCGATTTGAAAAAAGTATTTTTTTATTTGAAAGGGTACTTACCAGGTGGTCCCATAGAAATTTCATCAAAATTGGTTTAGTGTTTTGGTTTTTATAACAAAATAACTGGAAAAATATGTCATCCAAGTAAACGAATTGCGTATTTTGAAGTCGGGTTTTTTAGTTTTTTAAGCGATTACTTGTGATTTTGATACTTTACTTCGGTTGGTGAATAAATACTCACATCGCCCCCCGGCGTGACGGTTCGCTCGGTGAAGTGTTGAGTGATCACCACCCGACCCTCGGACATGCGTTTTCTTCTGTCCAAACCTGTAAAGAAGAATACGACTATTTTGAATACAAATGCCAGAAGTTATGAAATAAAATAATTATTTAATATTCTAAAAAAATATAAGCTATGTCTCGCGGTTCCACCCGCATGGTGATGAAAAGGGTGATGATGATGAAATATACCGAGATAGCTGCTTCACTTGTATCAGACACAAGCTCGGTCCTGTGTGGAGTAGTGCTGCCACCTTTTTGATGGATCAGCCGAGTATCAGCTGGAAGCTTTAGAGCCAGTTGACCGGCGAGCTGTGAGGTTCATCGGTTACGGTAAACTGATTGTCAAGAAGCTAAGTTACAAGTTAACAAGAAGTTAGTATTATTACGAGTGTAAAATTCTGACATATGTATAAACTAAAATACCAATACTTTCATTTAGATAACCTGTAAGCTCAAACAAGCTCAGTCAAAAAGCCCGCCCCGAACTGTACCAGGCGCAAAAGTACCCATGACGCTCGCCGCGTTTCTGCGTTGAATAGCGATGGACAACTTTTGCACCAGGTAGGAGCCGGCCCCGGCGCGGGAGTCACCACACTTTTCTCTAATCCAGCGCCCTAACTCGCGAATCAAACTTTTGGCTTCAGTGCCCCAGCTACCCATGGTCTCGACAGCATTGGGTACAAAATCATACCTCGCCACCAAAGCCGCGTACTTCTGGAGTTTTTTTTAGATAACAATTTTCTTATTTGTTTATAATAATAATAATATTATTAATTCCTTTATTAACCATAATTACAGTTTCAATTATTATCTACACTCAAATTACAATAACACATAATTCACATACTAGCTTATATAGGTATATCGTTACTGATGGGCCCCAAACTAGGCTAATCCTGTATCTTGGGAACCCTATTTCATCAATTCCCAATCGTATAATATTCCAATGTGTTCAAATTGTTTTTAATGTTGGCTCAAATCTTATTTTTACTGGACTAATATTTCTGTGATAAATATTGACATAGCAGACGTTTATAGATAAATAAATTTGAGAACTTTGTTTCGTTCCGCAAAGAATCACTCAAGTAGTGAAACTAGTATCTACCTACTAATACTTAACAGTAGGTCTGACAGTGCTATAGCCCCCCCTGTTACCTCCCCCAGGTGTTCTGGAAACTGTAACAAGTAGGTAATGATATGCTAACCGATAGCCGTTCCGATTTACCACTAGTTGGTTAGGAATTGAGGTAAATTGGATCCCTTACCCGATGCAGAGCCAACTTGAGAATCAATTTGTACAGTTAATTAGTGTAATTATCTATTTGTTTCATCTAAACAGTGGTTTATAGTCCTTTTTTTTGTAGTTGTGTTTGGACCGGGTTAAAGCATTTGCCAGTGTCAAGTATTAAGATTTCTTCAAGCTTCATGAATAAAACCAGTTATAAATCTTCTAATCACAATCTAAGTCACGTATACAGTGATTTTCGAATTCGAATCGTGCTTCAGTAAAGTGGCGACTTTGCTAGAAGCTTCTATGGAGTTTTGCCGACAACGTGAAAATACACCTTTCATCGCTTTATTTCACTTGCCCACACTCACGCACTTGATCAAACATTTAATGAATAAAACACCACCATTTTTATAGCATCAAAGTTCAAAGTAACACAAGTTTATGAAAATAAAATAAAACAACAACACGTTTCCATGACGTTCACGCCAAAACTCCCATTATAATTATAGCCATAAGAAATCCGCTGCTATCACACCTGTTTTGTTCATAATACACACGAGGAGGCTACACTTATCTTTTATAGTGATGCAAAAGTTGGCTAGCGCCCATTTTTTTTTTACTTTTCAGCAATTAATATAGAACACACAAGTACAAACGACTATTACAAAGATCACAATTCAAAGTAGACTCATTTGAACTTTACTCTCTCACTCTTAATTGCAGAGAAATCAAGATAAAAACAAGCACGAGTTAACTTTGCATTTCTATAAGAGATGAGCGTAACCTCCCGCTGGTCGGTTGGAAGCAGCCGCAGTTATGGTATAAAATTCATATGGGCAATTTATAATATAAACGTGAAATACATTTTGTTGATTGTTTAAAAATAAAATCGACGAATTACTAATTTGACTAGTTAACCGAGATATTCATACCAGAAAAAATATAATAGTACTATTTATTTACAACTTTTTATATACTTTTTTTTTCCCTTGGTTTTGGCATCATGCTTCCACATTTGCCATTAGTCGAGTTTATAATTTTATATACTTATTCATTTATCTTTTGCAATGAAGTTCACAGAGTCACAATATAATAAATTAAATAAATATTCATAACATAATCCTGAGCGTTAGCGAGGGAGTCAAAAGAGCACAAGGTGAAAAATATTTGCACTCGAGTGCAACACGTAACTTTTCATTCCACCTCAGCAAGGAAATGACAAAATGCAAAAAAAAAAAACATTTACATTTACAAAATACTTTTATTTCAGTTTAGGTATTAACTACTATATTATGATTGGTAAGTATTACAGAATAATCTTTAAATTGTAACAAATAATACAGTACCTATAATGGTTGATGACCAGATGAGGCTCTTTTTAAAAATGGCACTAATTTAGGATAGGTGTCGATATGTATGTCTTTTTAGGGTTCCGTACCTCAATAGGAAAAAACGGAACCCTTATAGGATCACTTTGTTGTCCGTCTGTCCGGGTGTCAAGACCTTTATCTCGGGAACGCGTGAAGGTATCGAGTTGAAATTAAAACCATATACGCAGATACATAGTATCTTGCTGCAGAAAGAAAAATAAAATTTCTTTCTCAGTTTTCGTAGAAAAAAGTTACAGCCGAATATGTCGTAAAAAACGCACATTTCGACACTCACAACTCACTCACAAGGAATCAAAACCTATGGGGTACTTCCCATTGACCTAGAACTCTGAAATTTGGCAAGAAGCATTGTGTCTACACACATCTAGGAAAAAATCCGAAAACTGGATATTTTTTTATTTAATCACAAAAAAATAGTGTCTCTATGCAAGGAATGAGGGCTGCCTCAAAGGTTCGCTCGCTCGGATCCGAGTGGGAGGCGCCGCTACTATAGCCCCTACTCGGATCCAAGTGGTGAGCAAGGAATGTGTCAAATATTTTTACGATGTATATTTTTCGGTTTATGAAGGAAAATATAAAAAAATATATGATTTCCCCCTTTTATTTAGTTTGTACGGAACCCTCGGTGGGCGAGTCTGACTCGCACTTGTCCGTTTTTTTTATTTTAATCTTTATTGTTGCTTTCAGCATTGAATACGTACTCCATAGAGTGCTTGATTTCTTAGTATCGGATAATTTAATAAAATATGCCAGCAAACGTTTTCGGAGAAAGTTTTGGCTCCTTTAGCTAGTCGCCTCGTGGTAAACATATCGTACTGTTTTAAATACTTCTCGCGTGATTGTTGAGGGAGATATAGCTGTGGAAGATTGAAAGACTAGCTACTCTTTCACTAGCCGGCATTCGATCTATCTCAATATTAATTTCGCAGTCCAATGAGTTATTCCATTTCTATACACGTACAAAGCTATCAGCACTGCAGGGGTCAGTAATCAGAAACTATAATTAAAGTGGCGGTGCGAATACATAAGCTGCTCTGAACGCTAGCTATGCCCGTAGGTATGTTATAACAGCCACAGATGTCATAATCTTCACACGAGAGACGCGATTAGTGGTGTAGCGAGGATTGTGAGATGACAGAGACTTATGGCCTTACCGAAAAACCTTACTAAACTTTAAGCAATGCTTAACATATTTTGTAAACTTCTCTCTGAGGCGTAGTGCCACTTGCGGAATGAAGACAAAGAATTTAAGACGATGGTTGAAGTTAATTATCGTTTTTCGGTAAAGGTTCGCATACCAGTGAAGTTTCAGTTCCGGCACTACTGTGCCGGAACTGAAACTTCACTACGAAAAAATAATTATTAATTATCACGGTGGCGGAGTACCGCCACCGTGATAATTAATAATTATTTTTTCGTACATTCTCTATGAAAATCACTGAGAGCACTGAGTCTTTACTGACGTGCAGGTAGGTATCGCACATCGAAGATTTCTTTTCAAACATTTCTAATATATAAATAAAAAAATCTTTCTCCCATTTTTGTAATATCCCCACTCAGTGATTTTATAAGCAAATAAACATAAAAATGTGATGCGCGAGTGAAATAGCTGCGTGCTTTGAGCCCGACTGATTGATTTAGCGGTCATTACCTAAATGTTGAAAACAGTTTTACTTTACTGTCACTAGATGGCGTTGTACAAATCTAAAACACGGAAAGGGCGATGCGTAAAATTTACTGTAACATTCAGTGCAAGTCAGATCAATAAATACACTTGACACCATATCAAAGACAGAGTATTCTGTAAGACTACTATAACCGTGGTTTTAATCCGTGGTCAACGTTGCTGGTACATCATCGAACTATATTTCTTAGCAATTACTGTATTAACTTTATACTATGTTGTGTACTGTTTGTTGAACCTAATAAATAAAAATAAAATAAAAACTATTATTAGAGATTTCATACTGTGATGTCTACTGACTGTATCCTCTGTGTCTCCTGCGCCCGGCAAATTGCAATGACGAGCCTGCAGCTAAATCCCTGCATGAAATTGATAGATTAATAGCCGCCATGTTCTCTATTTTCGTTGCATCCGGTATTTTAGTCAAAGCAAACATTTACGGCCTTACCGAAAAACGTTACTTAACTTTAACCAATGCTTAACATATTTTGTCACCTTCTCGCTGACATGTAATGACACTTGCAGAAAGAAGACAGAGAACTTAAGACGTTGGTTAAAGTTAAGTAAGGTTTTTCGGTAAGGCCCTTAGTATTTTGGTCAGGCTGACTAAATTCACAATTACGTAACCGCACCATTGATTACTAAGAATTAGGAGAGGTTGTGGTCAAACATAGATCTATTATAACCTATATTATAAAAAATAATATAGATACGCTACGAATTGATAACCTCTTCCTTTTTTTGAAGTCGGTTAAAAAGCGAAAGTAACTGTCTAATTGTACCATTTTTTATTACCGACCCAAAAAGAGGGGTTCTGTGTATCTCTGGATCTCTGTGTCTCTCTGTAGTATTGAAGCTCTCAAATGGATGGACCGATTATGATCTAGATTTTTATATGAACGAAGATTTATCCAAAGTGTTCTCAGCTATGTTTCATCAAAATCGGTACAGCCGTTTTTTATTTCGGAGGGTTTAAGTTTTTTTTTGTTACCATGACCTGGAGACGGATATAGGTTACATTTCGTCATCATCATCTTTTAACATCATTACGCAGGTAAAACCACGGAGCACAGCTAGTTTCATATCAAAAGTTCAATCGACAAATATCTACAGACACACATTACATTACAGCTCAGCAAAAAATACATACAGACTCATTTGTCACTAAACACTCTCATATATAAAATACAACACGTTGAAAAGATCATAAAAAGCCTTGAAAACCTTCCATTCACAAACTACTTAGTAAAGGTAAGACCACACCAGGGGAAAAGTTGCGTCGCTCTGTATGGGGCTAGTTACTGTTTCTTTGGAATAGAGATGACGCTGAGGTATATGTACGCTAGAGATATTTTTTTAGACTATTTTGATAGCAAAAAGATGCGTGCGGAAAACAAAATTATTTTAATTTTGTATAGACAGAGGATGAGACTGGCACAAGACCGGAATGAATGGCGCGCTAAAGAAGAGACTTATACTCAGCAATGGGTGGACAATGGTTGATGATGATGATGATGAAAGTGCTAAATATACAAACATATAATTATAAAGTCACGAGCATAAACCATAACATTGAGGTCATTTGACTTCATATTTAATTTTGACGGTAATCGGAAGATGTCGAAGGTACGAGTACCAATAGTTGCGTTTCAGGGATCAACCAAAATGCCAATTTCCCCTAAATATTTTAGTTAACTTTTGGTAGCCCGGAGAAAAGAAAAGCAGTTGGCAAATCCTGATTTACATTTTTGGGCAAGTATATTTTCTAGAAAATATACCCAAAACCAAAAAGTAAACAGAGTGGAGATAGACGTAAGTGAATGCAAAAGTAAGTTGACGTCAAACCGTCGTAGGTTTACGACATAAACATCATAGTTTACTTTGTGCCCAAAACCGGCTAAAAGGATACGCGTTGTCGCGTCGTGCAGTCTGTCCAAGTGCGTTCTTACTATAGGTCTGCACAGAGGCAGGCGGCGAATCAGAACACAGATAAATAACGGCAATAAATAATCTGCGCATGACACGGGCCGTGTGGAGTGCCCCTTATGTCGGCGATCGAGGCTGCATCTTACACGGTACTGAAGCTTTGTCGCGCAATCATCGTCACAGTCATGCAGTGAACTTAGGTTAGCTGTTGCGTACTCTCGTCATAGTACACAGTAATGAAGTAAACTTAGGCCTGCTTCACGCAGTCTCCGTCACAGTATACAATCATAAAGTGAACTTAGGTTTGCTGTCACGTACTATCCGTCATAGTACACAGTAATGAAGTGAACTAGGCCTGCTTCACGCAGTCTTCGTCACAGTATACAATCATGCAGTGAACTTAGGTTTGCTGTCACGTACTCTCCGTGATAGTACACAGTAATGAAGTGAACTTAGGCCTGCTGTCACGCAGTCTCCGTCACAGTATACAATCATGCAGTGAACTTCGGTTTGCTGTCACGCAGTCTCCGTCACAGTACACATTTGTGTAGTGAACTTAGACCTACTGTTACGCAGTGCTTAGCCTAGCATTGTAAGACAGATTTATTCACGTGATTTAGGTATATGAGAGAATTCGTCAAATCAAACGATGTTGTTATTAAACATTCAATTATCAAGGATGGTGATTAGGTCTTAGTTTTTTTTCAGAGATTAAATAAAATGAGAAATACACACTTCAATTAGTCAGTACGGTAATGTGGGACTGCAAAACTGTACAGCGTTCCTTGTCTAATTCTATCTATCTTACACAACCGTGTTGTCTGAACAAAATCAGTGTCGTAGAATTTTGACACAGCTTACAGTTCGGTGTGACAGGGTGCCGCGTTTTATTGGAATACCCTTTGTTGTGGAAAGCGTGGATTACGGTTGTTTTGTTTTCAGAACGCTTCTGCTAATGATTGAATTGAATTCATGGGACATGTTAAAATATATTTTATATTTTACATATTTGGCCTCTAGGCCACGTGACTTAGAGATATAATAATAAATTTGTATACTACATGCTTCATAACCGTTTAAGAGACTACAGACAGGAAGATAGACGTTTTATGTATTGCGTCAACTGAAAATTATCTCACGACAAATTTCGTTTGCACTATCTACATGTGAGTTCGTGCGACCTCCTCATTCTGCAGGTAATATATGTATATATATATATATATATTTATACAAGATAGATCTACGATTGACCACCAATTCGCCTGATGTTAAACGACGGTGTGGCCGAGGATGGAGCTCGTCGTGCATATTTTTCTTTGTTGGGAAATTTATAAATGTTTAGGCGGGAACACGGTACTTGTATCGTTGATAGTATTGTATTGTCTAATAATAAGAGAAATCTGCGCTGGGTGGACTGGAAGCGAGACCCTGACCTTCTATTCTGTTCATTCCAGTTATGTGGAGTGATCTATATAGACATAACAAAAGTTTGAGTGTGCTACGAGGTTCCGTATTGCTACGAAAAACGATAATAAATTTGCTGTGCTATGACGGAGATTTTTGTGCATCTACGGATCTCTGATTCGATCTCGTAGAGATATTTCGAGCATAGCCCTCAACATAGCTCGTTGTGTGACTTTGAGCTTCCTTATTATAGATTTTTTCCTTATACGTGATAATATTTGGGAACTTGAAGAGGAAAATTTGAGGAATATCTTTTAAATACAAATTTATAATAAATATTTCACGTTTTGTCTTAATCCTGTACATTTTTGTGCGTAGGTGTTATGGCACGGCGTGCCATATTTTTTATATTTTTGCAAAATTAGCTTCAAACCTTGTAATATAGATTCAAATTTTACGACAAAATATCAGATTTAATATTCTTCGAACTCGTGAGATTACCAGCGCAAGTCCGCCCTATTCTGTCTTCTTTTATTATTGTACAAAATATCTTTACTTTTCTGAATCAATGTTCCAAGAAATGGAACTTTCCATTGCTTTCGTATTACTTTGTTATAATACAGTTCACAACAGTACTCGGACTTCAGCACAAAACATATTTTGCATAAAAATAATAATCATTAACTCTTTGATAAAATAACAACGGGGTGTAGCGTCAGTCCTCAAAAACGTTCGAGCTCAATGAGGTCTAATTAGACCCCAGGAGTAAAATAATTACGATTTTCTAAATAATTTGAAGCTGAAAAATAGACGTCTCTAGACTTCTCATTATAAATTAGGCTTTAGCGCGGCGACAGTCTTTATATCAAATCTCTAAGTTCGTCGTTGTTGGTATATGAGTATCGGTCAACCCAGGACACAATATTAGTGAATTTTGTTTTAGAATTTACGTCCATGTGATGGAAAGTCATTGGAGTTACTACATTCTACTACTACGTTTAGTGTCAACTATATGACCACGGACGCTGCTACGTGTTCAAACGTCAAGTCTTAAAATTATGTAAAATATACGCGGTAAATCCGTATGTAAGTAATCAATCATCAAATAGACTGAGTCAGACTCAGTAATATAGACTGAGTGGCCAGACCTAGTGTCAGAGTTACTAAGCCATCGGATGGCTTCTGACCTGGCTTGAGGATTGCTGTTATTTTAGAACAAACAACGGGACCTCCAATTTAACGTGTCATCTGACCATCGCTTAACATTGGTGATCTTTCAAGAACACACAGTCAAGCTACGCCACGAGCGCTACAATAAATAAGTTAAAAGTTGCTTAATTTCAATAAGTATATACCTAAGTATTCTATCAGCTATCTGGTCTCCCCATAGTACAAGGCTTGCTTAGTTTGGGGCTCAGATGGCGATGTCTGAATATGGCCAACAATATTCCTAAGATTCATAATCAAGATACATATCTTATTGTTATTTTTTTTAATACAATAAGAATAAAACCTGACACATCGAATGTGTGAACCCAAACAACTGTCAGTATCAATACTGCGCTATTATTTCTGGTCCAATGTGCGGAGAGACAGGATGTCAGAAGTCATAACTTCACGCTCGATTGCACACACACGCACACACATACACAGACTTACAGGGCTATAATAATGTGTGTATAAATATATATATATATAGTATTATACAAAATCACAAGTCTGACTGGCATTACAACTCAGTTGGTAGTACCCAACTTCTAATGGCGCCATTGTGTTTAATTACATAGAGTAGATATTTTTTGTTCAATGTTCAAATGGTAAAAAAAAAACAGCCAAGTGCGAGTCGGACTCGCGTACGAAGGGTTCCGTACCATTACCTATAAAAACAGCAAAAAAATCACGTTTGTTCTGTGGTAGCCCCACTTTTGAATTATATTATTCACTTCAAAAATAAATAATGAATTTAAAATAAAATTAATATTTAAGGGGGGTTAAATATTAATTTTATTTTAAATTCATTATTTATTTTTGAAGTGAATAATATAATTCAATATTTTGTGAATATTTCTTTCAAGCCAAGGTTAGTAAGGTGAGAATCAATCCTTAAGGATATTCGTATTCTTAAAATAACCAAGAAAAAATTATCAAAACGACCTAGTTATCACTTTAGGTCTGACTAAAATTATTATTGTGGTCCTTTCAAAACATTCTGCAAAAATACGGCTTCCTTCAAAAAACAAGGACCTTCGGGGCGGAGTAAAAAGTCAAGATTTGAGAAGGGTCCACATCTACATAAAATAATAGACAGCTCACGGGAACTATGATAAATTATACTTTTGAGTGCTTGTTTTAGCCATTTTTAGGGTTCCGTGCCCAAAGGGTAAAACGGAACCCTATAACTGAGAGTTCGCTGTCTGTCCGACCGTCCGTCCGTCCGTCTGTCACCAAGCTGTATCTCATGATCCGTGATAGTTAGAGAGTTGAAATTTTCACAGATGATGTATTTCTGTTACCGCTATAATAACAAATACTAAAAAGCAGAATAAAACAAATATTTAAGGGGGCTCCCATACAATAAACGTGATATTTTTGCTCAATATTGATAACGGCAACAGGTAGACGCTTGAAATATTCACAGAATATTGAGTTACATATTCACTTTAAAAATAAATTATTAAATTAAAATAAAATAAAATTAATATACCCATACAATAGACATGATTTTTGCCGTTTTTATAGATGATTTGGTACGGAACCCTTCGTGCGCGTGTGCTGTATCTTTTGAACGGTAATATATACAAGTATCAAAATTGGCAAGATTGTAGGGTTTACTTTGATGTAAATCTACAGATACTTAAAACTGACCAGGAGCGAGACAAGCATGCGTGAATAAATAATTAATTTTTAAATAAATAAATAATTTTTGATAAAATGGAAAATTATTGGGCGTGGTAAACCTTCTTGTTTAATCCACAAAAAAAAAACAGACAAGTGCGAGTCAGACTCGCCCACCGAGGGTTCCGTACAAACTAGTAGATAAAAGGGAAAAATCATATATTATATTTTACACACAAATGTCACAATCTAAGTCATGTATTCAGTCATTTTCAAATTCGAGTCCTGCTTCAGTAAAGTGGTGGCGACTTTACTAGAAGTTATGGAGTTTTGTCGACAGCAAAAAATGACACGTTTCACTGCTTCATTTCACTTGCTCACACTACGCGTATTTGATCGAACACTTAATGAATAAAACACTAAATAACACAAGCGTAGGAAAATAAAACAAAGCAACAACATGTTTCGATGACGTTCCCGCCAAAACCCCTTCTGGGACTGTACTGATAAATAAACACAATAATGTCATATTTAGTTCTTGCACAAAAAATAAAAACAGAATTCATGGACACGTCAATACGTATTTGTCCGCAGTTATTGTATTCTCTTTGGTTTGTCAACAACAACTCAATCCCAAATTCCGAAACACAGGAAAACTTATAAAAACATCGAAGTTACAAGACACAATACATCACCTTCTGTATATTTATTATTTCATTATTTCTCAGGTCACTGAACAGTCAAAACATGAAACTTCTCTCCCAGTTACGTGAGAACCCCGAACGCTATCGACATCACGAGAAATCCGAAGAATTTCAATCTAAGTTCAGCGGCGAAAGGTCAAGTTACATTTGTCACCTCCAATATTTTTCTTCTGACGGTTTTTTCTTGGAAATATCTCCTAGGCTTCGAATGTGCGCAATATTTTATGTAATACTAGTGATTTTCGGCGGCTCCTTTGGAATCATGACTCTATTTTTATTCTACTTGGATTTTTTATGTAGGATAGAATTCTGCTAGCCTAGGAAAAAGTAGTAATATGAAATAATGGGTCTCATAAGGAAGCTCAAAGCTACGCAACGAGCTTTTGAGCGGGCTATGGTCAGTGTCTGTGCGAAATCGAATAAAAAATAAAGAGATCTGTAGACGTATGAAATAGGTCTGTAGACGTATGAAAGAGGTCTGTAGACGTATGAAAGAGGTTTGTAGACGTATGAAAGTTTTGCCAGAGCCCGGAGGGTTGCTGATAATGATACACATGATGGTATCGGTCTGATTTATTGAAAAATGTATTCAACTATTATATGTATACTAAGTACTACGTGCTAGAGGCCTCCTCAGTCATGCTCTTATTATCTATGTTAATTTATCCTACCATTAACAATAAAATATGTGGCAGTGTGGCTACAAATGTCACCAACATAGCACAGCGGATAAATAAGTTGAAGAGACAATGGACAGGGTACGTAGAACTGATGCCTTATGGGGCCGAAAAGTTTTCAAGTGGGGACCACACACCGACAAGCGCAAGCAACTGGTATTTTAGGAAATCCATGGAGGAGGCCTATGCCCAGCAGTGGACTTGTGGCTGAGATAATGATGATGTAAGAAAATAGATAGATATATAAACTATTTATTGGCACACCATTAAAATTAAAAAAAAAACAAGTATAACAGGAAAAACTAGTAAATTAAAAAACAACGACAACTAAACGCAAACGAATAAATTGAGAAACTTGTCGTCTATATACCTTCCCAAGGTAGAAACTAGAGCTCTCTGACATATGTAAGATCTATGTATACCTATCTATGTGCATATACCTAGTTTCACGGACAAATAAAGAATTGAAATTGAAATTGAGAAACAAGACTATTTTTTTACCAAGAAGTGAGCCTGTGAGTTATAATGTAACATCATGTAATATAATATGTTATCACATTTTAGCTCAAAACAAATTGTGAAAGCAAGCTCCTTGACAGGTTGCGGCGAAGTTCGGTGCAAACCAGAAAACTGAATAATTCATAATTCAGCACATCTTCAGCTACACGGCGGATGAGCCACATCGTCGGTTCTATGCAAGACAGGAATAAGTACAAACATTGTATTTTGTGAGGTAGATACAATAATAGGTAACGTTTTAATGTTTTATTAATAAAAGGTACATTTTACATACTGCCAAAAAATGTTTTACAGTTTTATCCAGGCCATATGTTCTCAATAAAGGTAAGTACATGGTATAAACAAAGCGGAGCGCGTGTATTCACAAACCAAATATTAAAATCTGTTTAGCAAATTCCATAAAGATTGGTTGACAATACGACCTGTTCCTAAGTACCAACACACATCCGGACAGAAGAAAGAATATTTTGCTAGATGCAGAGACCTTTGTTCACTCAATCGTATATACTCGTATTGTATTTCATTAATATTGACATCTAGTTAAATTTAAAATGTTATTGACATAAATATACATGACATTATTACAGTTTAGGAATCGCTTATGAATATTAAATCAATCATAATAATCAAGCGTGTTGTAAATTTCTGATAATATTGAATGCCCGATGAGGTTAAGCTGATAATTTTGCATTATCACTTAGCATATCTGTAAGTTTTTTTTTTTAATCAGCCCTGTTTGTACAAACTGTCCCACTGCTGGGAACGGGCCATCTTCTCATTGTGAGAAGGATTAGGCCATAGTCTGCCACGCTGACCAAGTGCGGGTTGGCAGACTTCACACATCTTCAAGATCATTGAGAACTCTCAGACATGTAGGTTTCCTCACGATGTTTTCCTTCACGGTTCGAAATTGGCGGCAATTAACAATACGCACATAACTTCGAAAAGACAGAGGTGCGTGCCGCAGGATTCGAACCCAGGACCTGCGGATCGCAAGTCAGACGGTCTCCCGACTAGGCTGCCGGAAACTTCTATCTGTAATATATACATATATAGTATAGTATAGTATTAGTTATCTATATATAGTCAATAAAAATACACATAGAAATACCAAACTCTACACTTTTTATGCTCGAATAAATATACAAATCCACAGTTACGGCACCTAGTCTCGAGCCGCCAACATGACGCTAACGTGATGCGAAGCGCAGCGGAGCGAGGCGGCTTCGGCGCCGGATCTGTTCATATTTACGAGAAATATTATTATAGTTATTTACGACTTTAACCTTTACTTTAGATGCTAAAAGTCTATGAATGTATTTTAGTGGTCCACATCATTATATGTAGATTATATACATATATCTATCTATGTATATTAACACGTTTCAATTTTTTTATTGAATTTGACCACAGACATGGACATTTCTCGCTTTACATCTAAAGTCTTTATTTATTTATTTACTACAATAAATAAATATAGTGTGAAGCAGTCTGCATCCAGCACCTTCCTGCTACTTCTTTGTATATCTGCAAACTTATTAGTAGTTAAATTCCGTTATCCGTTATTTATTATATTTTTCAACCATTTTCTAAGAATCAACTTGAGAACTTATTTCCCACGTTGTCGTATACTGTTCTGCGAGAGTTGTATCAAAATTTGTCAAGCTATTTAGGCTATAAAGAGGTTATATACATACATAAATACCCACAAAAAAAAAACAAGCATACATAAACTCGGAAAACATTAGTTTATTTTTTGCTCAGTAGGGTAAAAAGTGCAATTTCTAGCCTACAATATTTGTATTACATTACAAAATAATATAACTTAGACGAATTTATAGCTGATACATATTACGTTGAAATTCGTCAACGGTACCAAAGAATTATAATTTTATTTTATCTATCTAATACCTTTAAACGAGCAATTCTTGAATATTTATATATGTATATATATAATCTCGGAAACGGCTCCAACGATTTTAGTGAAATTTGGTTTGTAAGTAGATAAGGGGACGATAAATCGATCTTGCTAGGTTTCATTTTTAATTTTTACTCAAATTTTCAGTCATAAAAAAACCGAGTGGAGCACGGTCACCCAGGTACTTTTAATTTAACTACTAATACGAGTAATAGATACATACGCTCGAAAACAACCCTCCTTCGGTGGTTGGAGAAAAAGTAGAAAATACACGACCCTATTTTCATTGTGCATGGATTACTATTTTTAAATTGGTTATCGAGTACACAGAACGTAGATCCCACGTACCACACCTCAGTGCTTCGAGATAATTGGTTGTTAGGATAGTTACCTCTCTCAGACCTAGTCAGGCATCGATTCGCAAAATTCTATCTTATTTAGTGCACATAAATTTTAAGATATAATTGTAATTGTTTAGAAATAAAATATTTTGTATTGTATGAGTAGGCGTGGCTTAGAACGGGGTATGGAATTCTAATTTTTCTTTAAACTGACATACAATCACGCCTATTTTCTCTTATGGGGTAGGCAGAGCATCAAATACCATGAGGCCTTTTGATGCCACATTTGATCGTGTTTAAAGGGTTAGAAGGAAGAGAGAGGGTGTTAGATAATTAGGATGTAAGAGGGGCTTGGTAAAAAAAACATACTTATGCTATACTTACTTATATCGAAAGTAATGCGGTAGGATTGGAAGCCACAAGCCCGGCTTATGGATTACTAGATTTAATACTAATCATTAGTCAAAAGGATTAGGCGTAGCATAATGTCACCACTACAAAGTTTCGAATATTTTACAACAGTTGCAATAAATTGCAGTTGTAAATCCTTCGGAAGTCGAATAAAATTGAAATTGTTTTCTTAAAACACTTCAAAATTTAATAAAAGCATTAATCACATATCTAAAAAAATACTTTACTTATCCAATTTGGTGGATCGTGACACACCGATCCAATTGCAAGCAAGTGAAATTATTGGAGTAAACTGGATTACACAGATTTACGAGTAGTATCCGTCGGTACGGTTACTTACGATTAAAGAAATAATATAAAAATTACACTTAACCAGTTCAGTGTGTGACTGCAGCTATGCGTCTAACTATTGTTGCTAAAGTTGCTTTTCCGGGGTGTTTGTAGGAAAAAACTTCGTTACCACACATACAATTTTATTTCCAACCAACATACAATGATGGTAAATTGGTTCATTAGTAAATTACTGTGCCAGAGTTGGACAGAAGGCGATGCGGGCGTCCGAATTGCTCGGCACGTATGACCAGACACCAACTGTGGTCAAAAATGCCTACTGTTGCAGACCACTTCCCATTGCGGGTGCGAAGACTACGCGCAGACTGGCGACCAATTCGATATTTTTTTAAATTATTATTTTTAAGATGACTAAATAGCTGTTGGCCTCTACAGTTTATCGGACTTTGATGAGTGCAGAAGACGCTGGGCCGCTTACAAACTGAAGGTTAAGATCAAGGTCACCTCGAGGGAGGTTTGAACCTCGGTTTGGTTCGTCACCTGTGTGGTTCTCGAAGGTTCTCGAGTGGAGACCACGTACCAGCAAGCGCAGCGTAGGAAGACCAGCCACGAGATGGACAGACGACCTCATACAAGTGGCGGGAAGACGCTGGATGCAAACCGCTTCCAATCGGTCTTTTTGGAAATCCATGGGGGAGGCCTATGTCCAACAGTGGACTTCTTATGGCTGAGATGATGATGATGATGAAAGATAAAGATAAAGATATATTTATTTGTCAATAAATGTTGTTTTAATAAAGTCACGTGGTGGCGCGTCGATATGTGCGTAGACTCGATGGCGGGGTGCGATGCGCGGACGCATGCATATTGCATATTAGGAGTAGGATATGGTGCTTCATAACTTTTGAAAATTTATTTTCGCTTCCTTAATTAATATGATTATTAAAAATACTTATGGAAAATATAAAAGGTTTCTTTTCTTTACAATATACCCTTTGTGCGTAACCCTGTATAGTTCTGAAAACTCTAGACTAACCTCAAATAATTTTATATTCCGAAAACGCTTAGAGAAAGTATTAAACTGCTCTCAAGCTCTTCTATAATACACAATACGGTGCTCGAAATCTGAAAAACCCATTGACCAAGACCCCTATTCAATAAATCATACCGAGAATCTACCAAAAAGTCTTAATTTGAAAACTTTTTACATTATTAAAAGTCTATTCATCGTAAGCTAGAAAACTCGGAGAAAGGTGTTCGACGAATGAGTGGACGGGAAGACCCCTTTAGGGTTGTCACTTGTGTAATAAAAAAAGACACCACAAAATGCTTGTGATAATTGTGAAATTGAGTCTATTATTTTAGTTTGTTCGATTGTTTCTTAATAATGATTAGTACCAGGTAGTTATACGAGCAGTAGACTTCGCTAATAATTAGTAGTTATACGAACAGTAGACTTTGCGAGCACAAGCTTGCGAGGTCTATGAAGGTCTTTCGGACGCGAAATTCCTGTTCAGAATTCAATGTCGAATGTTCCTACCAAATAATTATCAAAATCGGCCGACAAATGGTCTCGTAGCAGATTTATCATTTTTATCGAAATTTCACAACATTTTGTCTCCACAGCTGCTTTTAACTGGTAGCAAATTTGTAGTAAGCAATTGTTTCTATTGCTACAGTTAAGAGGACAGCTTATCTTTTCTAATTTTGTCCTTTCTTTAAGTTTGGTAAAAACCGGTGAATGCTAGTAACACGTAGAGCGTCTACGGCGTAGCGTCGAGTACTACGCACCGTAGTACAATAACTTAGGCTTACTAAGACTTATACATTTTGATCCTAAACGAAAACTTACTGAAAATATGTCACTGTCCACCAGTAGTAAACAATGACAATGATTTACTAAAATGCGTGTCACTGTCCACCAATAGGGGACAACGAGAATAATGTAGAAAGATGTGGCGTTGCCCCCCACTGGTGGACAGCAGCACAAATTTTTCATACACGTGTCACTTTCCACCAGTGGGGGACACGGAAGTGGGGGATAGCGGGAATTATCGTGCCAATAAAACAACGAAATAAGGCTTAGGACAGCCCTATGGAGAATAAAGTAAGGTATATTAAACTTTTCTTGTTATAGTGCATTGTCGCTAAACAAACTCGGTTAGCGGTTCGTCGCCGCAGGCCCCGAATTTAACGAGAGGAAATATTTAGATTTCCGAAGTTGGAAATGATTTTGAGCTATAGCACTTAACAAGGTTACAACGGTGAAGATTTTGTTCAAGATTATCTGATATATTTGTATAATGAATCCCAGAAAGTACGAGTTTTACTCGCATACCGAGGCTTCTGTACTTCTATGCATGACGCATGAACATGAACACTGACACCATAGCTAATTACTCAACAAAATGTGCTTTATATATGTAACTTCACATATTTTCTACATTAAGAATAGCCTGAAACGAATAGGTGTTCACATACAATATCAAGTTTAAATAATTAAGGAGTATATAATTATTATCCAAAGAGATTTAAACTACTGTTTACTCTATTTTAAGTTTATGTCACATGAAACCAACTGCCAACGAAACGTTATCTTGTCATTTTTCGATCCTTTTTTAACCGATTTCGAAAAAGGAGGAGGTTATCAATTCGTGGCGTATATTTTTTTATGTATGTACACGAATTACTCCGTCATTCGAAAACCAATTTTTGTGTTTCCTGAATTGATGTATAGAGAAAGCTCCCAAGTTGGTCCCATAATTATTTTATAAACATAGCTTTATTACTTTTTGAATAATCTCTAAAAATGAAAATATATTAATTGTATTCCTGAGTGAAGTGCGTCAAATTACAGAATCGCAGAGTTCCACCTACACGTTTTTCTTTGCAAAAGTGTCAAATATTGAGGATTATCGTATAAACATCTGCACATTTTCTAATCATCGATGACGAGCATTTGACATTCAGTGACAAATCGGATTCTTGACAAAAGAAAAAAACGAGCGAGTGAACAGAGGTCTTTTTAAAAAGTTTACAATCGCGAAAGATTTAAAAAGTTGCGTTTGAAGTCGGTTATTTAATAGAACAATTATGTGAAATCAACAAATACATACATTTATACAAACGTACATACACCTGAAAAACATAGTCTCATTCTTTCGCAGTCGGATAAAGTAAGTTCACTTTGACGAGTATATTCTGTAAATCCCAGCTCCGAATGTCCGACTGCACGTTAAATATTTTATGACAGACTATCACTACAAACGGAATACTGAATGTGCGAATGAAAGCTTACAAAGTGTGAGTTTTAGGTTTTCAATTTGAAAGGTCCAATATGTAAAACACGCTTCACTGGGTAAACTCATTGCAAAAAACTTTATTGAAGTACGGTAATCTAAAAAAAAACCGGCCAAGTGCGAGTCGGACTCGCGCACGAAGGGTTTCGTATCATTATCTATAAAAACGGCAAAAAAATCACGTTTGTTGTATGGGAACCCCCTTAAATATAATTGTGGATCTAAGCATCAGTACCATACTCGCAATAGGCACAAATTGATGGCGATCTCGCGTTCTCTTGAGAAGTCCACTAAGCTCACACACGCCATAGCTTTGACCGTGTACAACCATTTACCCGATGAAATCACTGAAGCCGGCACTCTTACTGTATTTAAGATAAGGGTTAAAAAATGGTTAATCGAGCAGTATATTTATGATTTTAACGAATTTATTAAATATTTGTAATAACAATTAATTATTTTTTTTGGTTTAATTCTAATAGATATTATTTTTTAAATTATGTTTGACATCGAATTAATGTAGATTTTTTGTAATTATTATTTATTTTTGTAACCCTTATTGGTTCGTATGATTACAATGGTTGTAATGTGTTTTTACAATATATATTGACTTGTAAAATAATATTTTATCAATAAATATGAATATGAATAAATATTTATTTTATTCTGTTTTTTAGTATTTGTTGTTAAAGCGGCAACAGAAATACATCATCTGTGAAAATTTTAACTGTCTAACTATCACGGTTCATGAGATACATCCTGGTGACAGACGGACGGACGGACGGACGGACAGACAGCGAAGTCTTAGTAATAGGGTCCCGTTTTTACCCTTTGAGTACAGAACCCTAAAAAAGTAAAACTAAGCTTTGCATGATCTCATTCTTCCATGCCCATATTTCTATCGGACAGTAAGAAGCACGAAAAAGCGACATCGTTACATGGTTGATATTCCGAAAACACGTACGAAACGCTTTGAATCCACTTTCATTATGCGTACCGCCAAAATATGGAATGCACTTCCTGAATGGGTTCTCCGAATAGATACAATCTAGGTGTCTTCGAATCGCGAGTGAATAGGTTTCTTCTAGGCAAGCGCGCTCCATCATAGGCCGTAACTGTAGCTTAACACCAGGTGAGTTGATGGTTAAGCGCAAGCCTATTTTCGAATTAAAAAAACTGGACGACCTACGTTCCGCTTTCCTATGAACTTATGACTGAAATTCAGTACACTTGTTCAGTTTTCCTGACAATATAACTTGTTAGTATAAGTTCAAAAAACTCGATAAAAAAATTGGTTGTCTGTAAAGTCGGTTTACGGACGATAGTTTAACGTCATAACAAAACATTGATGAAATGTAAACGTTACAATGAGCGTAACGGGACAATGAGTCATCCTTTTTCGTGCGTGCAGCCGGCGTTCATCGATTTAATCGGCTGGACCGATTTGGATGAAGCATAGCTAAGAACACTCCCGACTAATTCACCTTCAAACAGAAAAACAAAATCAAAATCGGTTCATTTGTTCGGGAGCTAAGATGCCACAGACAGACACACACAGACACGTCAAACTTATAACATCCCGTCGTTTTTGCATCGGGGGTTAATAAAATGATAGAGGTCATCTGATGCTACCAATGGATTGTCTACTTGCAAGGCAGCTCTACAGCAGTTTGTAGCTTGGTCACGACAATTTATACAAAGGCTTAATTTTTAATAATCAAACATGATCTCTACAATGAAATGTTTCGCATTCGGCAGCCAGGATTGTCTCCTTAAAGGATTGTAGCAGGGGCATAAAATAAATTAAAAAGCTTGTTTTTTATGCAAGATAGATCTACGATTGACCACCAACTCGCCTGATGTTAAGCGACGGTGATAGGAGCAGTAAAATGCATGAGTCAAATATCTTTAACAAAACTAAAAGAAGAAGGTACTTCTTACACTACACAGTAATATAATACACGAGAAAAATTGCCTATTTACAATAGTGACTCATCACAAATCAGGTGAAAACGAGCATTGATTGATCGTCATCAGAGCTCTTGTTTAGCGATAACGATCGCGTTTACCGGCGGCTGGTATTGAGTGATAACAGCGGCGGCGATGTTGATGTATGGATCATGGAGTGAAATATGGAATAACGCTGATTTCTTTATATGAATTTTGCATGACCTCGGTAAGGTAAGGTTCGACGTTTAAATATCCTGAGGGTAAGATTTAAATGTGTGTGGGTGAATGTATGTATCATGTGTATATATATATATATTTAAAAAAAGTAGGTATATACTAGAATACATAATATGTATTCTATCAGCCATCTAGTTACATAGTACAAGCTTTGCATAGTATGGGCTAGATGGTGTAGTATGAAAAGTCTCCGAATATGTATTTATAAAAAATAAAACCGGACAAGAGCGAGCCAGACTCGCCCACCGAGAGTTCCGTACAAACTAGTAGAAAAAAGGGGGATATTATATATATATTTTTATATTTTCCTTCATAAATTGAAAAACATACATCGCAAAAATATTAAAAAAAACTGTTTTAGCTTGTGCTTATTAAGCTCTTTCATATGATACCCCCACATGATACGGTTAAAGCCATTTAAAATTTGGACCCTCCTTCCTTGCATAAAGACCCAAATTTTTGTGATTAAATTAAAAATGTCCAGTTTTCGGATTTTTTCCTATATGTGTACTCTAACACGATGCTTTTTACCAAATTTCATAGTTCTAGGTCAACGGAAAGTATCCCATAAGTTTTGATTCCCTTGTGAGTGTCGAAATGTGAGTTTTTTAAGACATATTCGGCTGTAACTAAGAAATTTGATTTTTCTTTCTGCAGCAAGAGACTATAGATCTGCGTATATGGTTTTAATTTCAACTCGATACCTTAACGCGTTCCCGAGATAAAGGTCTTGACACCCGGACATACGGACAGACAGACGGACAGACGGACAACAAAGTGATCCTATAAGGGTTCAGTTTTTTTCCTTTTGAGGTACGGAACCTTAAAAATGGAGATAGTTTCACGGTATTGATAGTACTTTATACAACTTTATTCAACTCCTTACAGAGTTTCAACTATTATACTAATTTATCATGTCTGGTCGTGAAAAAGTAATGGATAAGGTATGAAAAACAGGTTTTAAAACGACCCCAAACACAGTTTTTCCGAACACAGCCTAGAGACAAAATAAGGATCCTTGGAGAGAGAGCTTCAGATCTACATGAGTTAAAATCAGCTTTTGGGTTATTGATATAATGTCTTATGAAAAAAAATAAAAAATCGTTTTCGGGGAAATGGTATTCGATATTTAGCAATTCGCATTTTTTTTTTATCAGCCCTGTTTGTACAAACTGTCCCACTGCTGGGAACGGGCCATCTTCTCATTGTTTGAAGGGTTAGGCCATAGTCTGCCACGCTGGCCAAGTGCGGGTTGGCAGACTTCACACATCTTCAAGATCATTGAGAACTCTCAGACATGTAGGTTTTTCCTCACAATGTTTTCCTTCACCGTTTGAAGTTGGCGGAAATCAACAATACGCATATAACTTCGAAAAGACAGAGGTGCGTGCCGTGGCATTCGAACCCAGGACCTGCGGATCGCAAGTCAGACGGTCTCACCACTAGGCTGCCGGAGTAATTCGCATTATAGATAGGTAACCTTCTTGGGTAATCAATAATCCGAAATAAATTTGTATGAATATTATTTACCTGAATCCGTTTTATAGAATTGTCTATTTCCAGATTTTGTACTTGACACGACTCTTCTCTAGAGTCCTTTTTAGGGTTCCGTACCTCAAAAAGAAAATACGGAACCATTATAGGATTACTTTGTTGTCCGTTTGTCTGTATGTCCGTCCGTCTGGGTGTCAAGACCTGTAGTATCTCAAGAACGCGTGAAGGTATCGTGTTGATCCATAGTCTCTTGCTGCAGAAAGAAAAATCAAATTTCTCAATTTTCGTAAAAAAAAGTTACAGCCGAATATGTCGTAAAAAACGCACATTTCTACACTCACAACGGAATCAAAACCTATGGGATACTTACCATTGACCTAGAACTATGAAATTTGGCAAGAAGCATTGTGTCTTCTTAAAAAAATCCGAAAACTGGACATTTTTAATTTTATCACAAAAAATTGTATTTTTATTGCAAGGAATGAGGGTCCAAATTTTAAAGTGAATTAACCGTATCATGCGGGGTATCATCTGAAAGAGCTTAATTAGCACAAGCTAAACCAGGTTTTTAATAAATTTTATTATGTATGTTTTTCGATTTATGAAGGAAAATATAAGAAATATATATAATGTTCCTCTTTTATCTACTAGTTTGTACGGAACCCTCGGTGAGCGAGTCTGACTCGCACTTGTCTGGTATTTTGTAGGCAATTTCTCCATCGTAGAATGCTCTAAGCATCAGGTATGGATGAATCGTAAACCTATCCACGAATTAAAAAATTCAACAGTGTCAGTGCAAACAGCGTGCATGTATTATGTTGTGCCTGCATGCTAATTGGCTATTTTAATTAACTGAAAAATAGACCCAGTTTAATAAGAGACGAAATGATTTACTTATTTATATCGGGTCCTGTCATTTGAGTAGATAAATAACATTACGCGGCTCAGCGAAGCTGAAAATTGTTCGTGCAAAGAGCCCGGCGCAGTGAGAGCGATTAGCGATTGATCTATCAACTACGTTTGTAGATAGAAAATCGCTAAATGTCACTACTAATATTGATGTAGAACATTTATAGAATGTTTAAAAGTTTGACTTTTTGGGTGAATCATGTAAATCAACTGGTCAGACCAAGGATAGCAAAAAATATTGATGTCTGTAGGTCAGATTCATTGTTGCCATGACAACGTGTTGTCAGCATTGAAGCAGAGTTGAAATAGAGATGATGCCCTTAAATAGAATAAGAAAGATGTATGCTTTAATAAACAAACCTTTTATTTAAGCCATTTTGAAAACGCTTTCACGTTAAATAATTGCAATATATTGATGGATAGGCGATGGGAAATAATGACATCTGAGCATTGCAACATATTTAATGATAATTTAAAAGTTAAGCTTAAAAAAATTAATTGTTACGTCGTAGACAAAACCTTCAATAGGAAAAAAAACTATTTCCTTTGGATTTTCTTTACAAATATTATAAAAGCGAAAGTAACTATGTATGTCGTCTGTTTGTCTATTTGTTATCTCTTCATGGCTAACTGGCTGAACCAATCATTATGACATTTGGCACAGAGATTCTTTAAGACCTGGAGAAGGACATAGGCTATATTTTATAATAATATAAAAAAAACCCTTAATATGTTACAAAGTTACTTTTATATTTGTATTTTTTATCTCCTTCAAGCAGTTAACTTTGCAATTTACCCCTCTTCCTTTTTTTTATATATGTATAATTTAGTCTTTTTGCTTGTAACCTAATATTTTTAAGTACATACTGATTTATAAACTACCTAATGTAAAATCGAAATAAAGATTTAATAATATTATTATTTTATCATCATATGCTAGTCATATATAATTATTTGTTGGTTAAGCAACAATCAGATCGCTGTAAGTGTGGCCCCGCCTCATCGTCGGGAGCTCTCCGAGTTTCGTTTGCAAATAATCTTTTCGGTTTTATTACGGCCTCTGGGATGCTGAATGAAATTGTTGTTTCGCCTACTTGATGTTTTTTGATGGGACACAATTTTAGAGATAAGTTTTTTAATGATTTAATTTCATGGTACAGTAAGTTTTGCGGCTTAAATATAGAAGTTTATTATTTAGGATTTAAAGGACTTTAAGAGAATTGCTTTGAAGTCTTTTCGAATGATATTTTTTTCTAGACCATTAACAAGAGGTTATTTGATGTAGTAATGTGATCAAAGATGATATCCGTCTGCATAATTGCGCCTTACAAGAGTCGCTGTTTATTTAAATAGGTTTGTTTTATTTTTGATATCGAAATATATAGAAATGGTTTATTGAAATTCGAGTGAAATAAATTATAGTATGTTTACGAGTTTTAGTCTTTAACTAACCTCACAAAAGGAGGGAAGTTTCAGATAGTTTTTGACCGCAACGAAAAAAAAGTCGGGCATAACCTGATTTGATTTATACTTTCAGAATGACGAGCTCAGTTTATTGTCACATAATGTTTTACTGCTGAAATTCTTTTTAGGTTGCATAGACATAATAAACGACGCATGCGACTTCATTTGTTTGAAAACCTCGCGTGCCACATTTTTGGTATCGACTGTGACGTCACACAATCGATTTAGTAATGGAATGTTCCATCCGCGCGAAATCAATTCAACTCAATGCATCCGCGCGCTTGCACGTTAGTAACTAGTTGTCAAAATATCGAATCGAAACTGTATATTACCTGAAATTAAATAAATTGTAGGGCGTCAAGTGTTGTTATCTTCCTGTTGACACGCTAGGTACATAAACTTGGGATATCTATAGAAGTCTATGTAGAAATGAATTGTTATAGGTGGATGGGTAGCTTAACATCATATACTGCTTGTCTCGATCATGTAAAAAATGCTCAGTCAAGTTATTATGCAAACACTAGAAAAGTTTGTGCGTAAATGAAATATAAAGTATATAAAAAATGGTGACCGACTTCATCATGTGAAATATTCAATCATGACACTGACTATGATTTTTATTTGTGACTGGATAGGTTTTTATTTCACAAATGACAACATATTGACAAACAGAATAGTAAAAAAAAAACAATAGAAAATGTTGTATAATTAATTCAATTCGCTCCTGCGGATATTGAATGCTTGTGAATAGGAAAAAATTCAGCGAAATTTTATGTTACTAAATGTCTCTTTCATACACGCTTGAATCTGCTTGTGTTGCCATAATGGTAAAATCAACTATTCATGGATAATAAATATGGCAGCCACCAGTCTTCCATGTAGGTCAGTGCTTACAGGCAACATCGAAACCTTAAGGTGGTTCGATTTCTATACAAAAGTATTTTTACCAATTATTATAGAAAAGAGTATAGTATTACAATAAAGTAATAATAGCTTTAACACCGGTATTTATAACGGGTAATTACATTTATTAAAGAAAATAAGAGATTAATAGCAAATTTTATACAAATATATAATAGTTTATTTCTATCTATCATATGTATATATTTACAACAAGAAAAGTATAAATGTATTCTATCAGCCATCTAGTTCCATAGTACAAGCTTTGCTTAGTTTGGATTAGACGGTGTTGTGTGAAATGTCCACAAATATTTATATTTATTTATTTATACTCTTTTTAACCATAATTTGGTAAAAATACTTATGTATGAAAATTGTGCCGCCTTAAATAAAACGCATTTATATTTAAACTTTTTCGTTACAAAAGACGTTTAGTTAAACGTATGCCATTTGAGAAACTATATAGTCTTCCAAAACACTCAAAAAACAGAACATTATGCAGAATAGAAATCGTTCAACGAATCATTAAGCCTTAATTGTAGTTTTCTGCCAAGGCAAAATAGATTTTAAGACACTCACAGTTAAGATTGAAATTTCCTCTTAGCTTTACTTAGATATTTGCATATACTATACAGAGGTGCTGTTTTAAGATATCTACGAAGTAGTTTGTACAGACAGTAAGATATCTTAAGCTAAGATGTTTTTTTTTTTTTTTCAAGATCATTGAGAACTCTCAGACATGTAGGTTTCCTCACGATGTTTTCCTTCACTGTTTGAAGTTGGCGGTAATCAACAATACTCACATAACTTCGAAAAGACAGAGGTGCGTGCCGTGGGATTCGAACCCAGGACCTGCGGATCGGAAGTCAGACGGTCTCACCACTAGGCTGCCGGAAGATGGTTATTAGTCTAGTAAAAATAATTTCGTTTGTATGGAGCAGATCACAGTATTCGCAACTGGGGGGATTCTCATAGCAAAATTATGATAGCAAAATAACTAATAATCATAGATCAACAATAATCCCCGATTTATAGACTAGACACGTTCCGCGGTTTCACTCGCGTAGTTATGAAAAACGGCGATGATTATGATGATGATAAGTAGCTTATGTTCGTCTCCAGGTCAAAAGCTATCTCTATACTAATTTTCATAACGATCGGTTCAGCCGTTTGAGCGTGTAAAGGTAACAAAATAAGCTTTTATAATATCATTATGAAATTGTGTCAAATGTATTTCAAAACACCAGTTCATTCAACACCACATTCATTTAAATAACAATATACTTAGTTGTATTTTATGTTATCATAAATCTTATTTTTACTAGACTATTTTTTTGATTTAGATGGCATTGTGTGAAAATGTCTTCCAATGTTTTTGTATATAAAATATGTCGGGGGTTATATCAGCTCTGAATGCTCCCTCAAATCCTAGCCGGAAATGACGTCTTTGTTTTTTTTTTGGTGTACCGCTTGTAGTGATAAGAATTAATTGCGGTCTATTATAAAAATTACATTAACTTTTATTATGAATTAATATAGACCTCAAAAAATTGTTGGTGTACGTACCTACGTAGGTAGATGCCCATTTTTTATTGTTTTCGTGTTATTTCTAACTTTTCAGTTAACTAAATTGTTTTGAAGACGTCTTAAATTAACTTTTATCTTCTACAACAGATGTAAAAAAGTCACCGATATAGCACAGCGGATTAGCAAGTTGAAGTGGCAGTGGGCAGGGCACATAGCACGTAGAACTGATGGCCGATGGAGCCGAAAGGTTCTCGAGTGGAGACCACGTACCGGCAAGCGCAGCGTAAGAAGACCAGCCACGAGATGGACAGATGACCTCATACAAGTGGCTAGGACGTTGGATGCAAGCCGCTTTCAATCGGTCTTTTTGGAAATTCATGGGGGAGGCCTATGTCCAGCAGTGGACTTCTTAAGGCTTAGATTATGATGATGATGATCTTCTACAAAAATTTATAGCAAGCTGAGTTACTGTTTATAACGTTTGCTGTGATTTCGTTGGCATAAAGGGTGGAAGAGATATTGCGGAGCGAATGTGAGGAGACAGCTCCGTTGTTTGCTCGCCAAATGTAAGGCGCTGTGGGTTTTCTTAGGACGCGGGGAATCGTATTAACACCGAGTTTGTTTATGTTTAAGGAAGATAGGTACAGGTACCTCATCACCGTTTTGGTGATGCTATACAGGGTTATAAGCTGGGTTTGCGCTAAGAATAAAGGTCGTACGCATCACAACGATAAATTTTCATTGTTAGCGGAACTAATCGCAATAAAAATAAATCCGCCAAAGTTTACTCGGACACCGAGGCTTCTGTACTCTCATGCAACATATGAACACAGATAATTAAATTATAGTTTAAAAAATTGAAGCAACCGACTTCTCATGGGTGCCATTGTTAGAATTGGACCAAATTGAAATGGGACCATACAGAAAGCGCCAGCTTTCAAATAAAAAAAGAATCATCAAAATAGGTTCACTCAGTCGAAAGTTTTGAGGTAACAAACATTAAAAAAAATACAGTCGAATTGAGAATCTCCTCCTTTTTTGAAGTCGGTTGAAAATAGGACTATTGAGCAAAATGTGCTTTAAATCTATGAATCTTTGTAGCTTCAGATAATATTTTCTATAGATTAGGAAAAGTTTGAAGCTTGAAAAGCTTAGGCATTCAGCAGCGTAGAATGTGGTAGCGAGAATATAGTCCGGAATTAAAAACTAGTCTGTTTCTACCAATTATTTTCCACACTAAACTTACATTTAGAGACGTAGAATCTTCCACTTCCACTGAATACGATCTACTAATTTTTACCCGACTGCATAAGAAGTGTTATGTTTTTGATTGCATGTATGAATGTGTATAGGTGGGTATGTATGTGTGTACGTTTCCTTATTACGTCCTCCAGCCTATATGGCTTGATCTATTAAAATATGCAAGGTGTTGTTAGACTCGTCTTCTCTCTCTGAGTGTCATAGTTATATATTTCTTGTAATAATAATAAAACTCTCGTAAACATAAAAAATGCGCATTCTTTATAACCTCCAACGAACTTTTTCGCAAGAAATAAGTACTTTTACATTGAGTATTCTAAAGATTTTCATTTCAATCGATTATACGGCTGTTTTCGCATATTCTTTTCTTTCTATAGTTCACAAAAACGTACACTCAACAGCATATCAAGCGTTACGCTAGCTTACGTTAAAGTACGAAAATAGCTTTTATTTTTTGGGTAAGCATTTTGTTTTTCTTTTAATATAATATATAAGTACTTATTCCATTTGTATTTGTTTTAATTATGAAAATCAAGTAATTCTATCGGCTGAGTTCAAACACATAGCTTAGCTTATCTCTGTTGGAGAGCCACATAGCTTACTCGTAGCTTATCTCTATTCGATAGCTGTCCGTATAGATTCATATAAGAAATAATCTGGTATAATCCTAGATACATAATACAGATATTACTGTTCTGTTTGCGGACAAACATCAGATATCGGGCGCTGGCCAAACATTAGATACAGACCTACTGGGAAATTAAGATAATGTTATGTCTAATATACGTATCTGTTAATAATGTATTGATTGTAAAGGTGTAGTCGAGATAATATCAAAACAAATCGTATGTTATTGATCTATTCTCGTGTTCTACCTTTTTACCCGACTGCTCAGGAAGAAAAGTAATGTTTTCCTATGTTATGTATGTATGATCTAAGAAGTTTAAGTTTAGAAACTATAAAATCTTCGACAAACACGGCTGAACCGATTTTAATGAAACATAGCTAAGAACACTCTCGATGAAATCCTCTTTCTTATCAGGGTTTTACATAATATTGACTATTGTCAGTGAACAAATAAATTAGATGTATATGGTATAGTCTTATATATAAGCAAATAAAAATAAGCAAATCCCGCCATTCTTAGGAAAAAAATTGCGTCGTCTCCCATCACGTCGTTTTAAATTCACGTTGAAATGTTCAGTAGCCACTTAGAGCGGTGAATTTTTTATCAGTCACTTAGAAAGTACCGAGCACACCTGTCGTAAATACAACGAGGGCGGAAATACTTTACCGGATGGCGTGTGGAGACATTTAGAACGACGGAGGGCTTGATTTATTTCTCGCTAGACAATTGTTTTGGCAGGAATGAGGAAAAATCACGTTGTCGCTCTGTTTTAATTATATAAACTTGCGTTTTTATAAATAATAGAAGAAAATCTCATTCAAAACTTATAAAACATAACATAACAAAACTTAACGGTCGATGTACAAGTGTTCTTCTTTTTCTTTTTTAACACGCTTTTATTAGGTCGACCTGTATGTAATGAAATCTAAGGTAACTAATTTAACCATCTTCCAAGGATCGTAGCGTCATGAAAATTGGCAGCTGTGTGTAGTTCTGATGACAATACAATAATATGGTACTGTCGAACTGATCTGGTGATGGAGCCGGAAAATATGAACTAGAACTTCATGATGGAACATCGTATCATAGCTGTGTTTGGATTTGTTAGAAAAGACTTTTAATGAACTTTGACCACAATAATTTGTAGCGTGTTTTTTAGTTTTTTAAACTGTAATTTATTGTATTGGGCCCGCTTAAAGCATTTGCCAGTGTCAAGTATTAAGATTTTTTCAAGTTTCTTGAATAAAACAAATTGTAAATGTTCTAGTCACAATCTAAGTCATGTATATAGTCATTTTCAGACTCGAGTCCTGCTTCAGTAAAGTGGTGGCGACTTTACTAGAAGCTTCTATGGATTTTTGTCGATAACGTAAAATGACACGTTTCACTGTTTCATGTCCAAGTGTTGGCGGCTTACCGTGGATTTCTGGGATGTCATATATAAAATATAATTTCATAGTTTGTTGTGGCATCATTTTGTGTTGTTTTTAAAGTCGGCGTTTTAAATTTATGATTTAGATACTATATATAAATTAATGTTTTCTGTTTATTGATATTGTTACTGATTGTTTAATTTTGACGCTTAAGATTGAGATTTATATATTTTACATTATAAATTAAGATTGTAGCTATTATTTATGAAATTATAATATTCGAAATGTTACATACCTAGCTACCTAATGGAAAAGCATTCGTTTGTAATACAAAAATGTTATCAATTGTGATTTATAATACGCAATTTGATGTCTGATACTTCTTTAGATAGAAACTAGAGCTCAGCCACTTATTTAAGACCCATAGACCTAGTTTCACAGATAAATAAAGAATTTGAATAAAAACCAAAGTATTAAACTACAATAAAAACCAAAGTATTAAACTGATTTTGATAAAAAATATATCGAACCACCTCTGAAATATGACCTACCAAACAAAAAAATCATCAAAATCAATTCATATTAGGCGAAGTAAATGGTGAACAAACATACAAAAAATATAACGTTGAATTGAGAACCTCCTTCTTTTCGAAGTCGGTTAAAATTAGGCTTAATTTTATGTATGTAAGAACGTCATGGAATCATTTTGTTGCTTTGTTTTTAATTACCTAAATTAGTGATATTCCAAACGTTAATGGTATAAAAATGGTGGTGTTTTATTCATTAAGTGTTCGATGAAGTGCAAGAGTGTGGGAAAGTGAAATAAAACGGTGAACCGTGTTTTTTAATGTTGAAGGCGAAACTCCATAGGCTTTCAGTAAAGTCACCACCACTCTACTGAAGCAGGATTTGAACTTGAAAAATGGCTACGTGATTTAGATTAAGACTAAAACATTTATAACTTGTATTATTCAAGAAACTTGAAGAATCCTCTAAATTTGATACTGGCAAATCACTAATCGCGTGGGATAAATACAAAAAATAGAAAGAAGAAGTGTAATATTTTTTCAGAATGTGTAGTACTTCTTACGTAGTACAGCACTATTGCAAATACCTCCTCAAGTTTCAAGAGAAGCAGAAAAATTTGAGAATCTGACATAAGCAGCTCAATACAGCCAGTTACCATAAAAATCCTCAATATATCATCACTGTAAGATCCTTCCAGGGGCCAAATATCGTCAGAGACAGTCAGGTCGCGCTGCAATCACCTAAAGTGCCTTCCCGCAAGCCGGCGCAGTACGGTGACCACACTGACTGCTCACACAAGGTTTATCTAATAAAATGTTACAGTAGCAAAAAAAATACGTTAAATAAAAGCGAAAATAACTCTGTATGTTGTCTGTCTTTCTGTTAAGGACGTATGCTATATTTTATCATCATCTACATTGTTTTTCATCACTTCGCGGGTGATACCGGTGGGCGCAGCTAAAATTTCGTATTATTAGTGTCATTTTTAGAATATAAATTTCGAAGAAACGTCCACAAATTAGTCGAGTAGCATTTTTTACCACTCCTTCATTTCATTTTTAACTGACTTCGAAAAAGGAGGAGGTTATCAATACGTACCGTATATATATTTTTTTTTATGTATGAACACGAATTACTCCGTCATTCGAGAACCAATTTTTGTGTTTCGTGAATTGACATATAGAGAAAACTCCCAAGTTGGTCCCATAATTATTTTAGAAACATTGTTTTATTACTTTTTGAATAATCTCTAAAAGTAAAAATATTTTCATTGGATTCCTGAGTGAGTGCGTCAGAATATTGAATCGCAGAGTTCAACTGACACGTTTTTCTTTACAAAAGTGTCAAATGTTGAGGTTTTTCATATAAACATCTGCACATTTTCTAATCTGCGACGACGAAGCATTTGACATTCAATGACAAAGTCATTCTTGAAAAAGAAACGAGTGGGTGAAGAGAGGTCTCTTTAAAAAGTTTACAATCGTAAGGGATTTATTGCGCTTGAACAGTAAAATCTACTTACTCCTCATCCAATGTGTATAAGGAGAAAATACAGTTACTTTAACGCTTGAGCGCATTGTTTAATTATTATCCTTACAAATATTACAAGTAAACAAAATAACGTTCTTAAAAGTCGGTTGTTTCAGTTTTTTAAACTTTAAAATTATTTTAATTAATTTTGTATGATATTTCACAGACATTCTGGCTCTATCAACTAATTATAATAGCAAACTAAAACAACATTTTCTATAATTTACACCCTAAGGTGCTAAATATACAATAATGGAGTGTACATGAACTGTGGTCAAATGCCTAGCCTGATGACCTTAAAACAAAACCTAAACAACTTGTAATATCAAAGGTCACTTGAACGCCATTGTTGTTCTTAAAATAAGACTTATAAAAAAAGAGTTAATAACGCCCTTCTAAGCACGGCTAAAGTTGGAGACAAAGAATAAAGTTTATATCTGGAATTATAACTTAGATTACTTTAAGATATTCAAAATTTGTCAATACCGAAGTACTCAAAATATTTCAGTTTACTTTAGACTTATGAACAATTTACGGCTTCTAGTACTAGATTTGCGAGTATTACATTGCGGCATTATTTTCACTGAGCGAATGAAATGAGAGTCTTTGAGATGATTTATTAAATCTACATCTATTTTGAGGTTCCGTAGTAAACAAATAACCTTTATAGTTTCATCATGTCCGTCTGTATGTCTGTCCACGCTTTTGCTCAAAGTAAATTAGTACTAAAAAGCTGTTTTTTGACATGAATATACATTCTAATCACGTCAAAAATGTGATAGAATAAAATCTTGAATTATTTTTTTGGTGTACCTTTCCCTATATGAAAGATGGGGATGATTTTTTCTGATCTACCCCATTGTGTGGGATATCTTTGAATAGGTAATCTACAAACATTGGAGGTGTGCGAAAACCATTAATCATTTTTTTTTCAAACCATACTTTTGCACATAGAGTCCCTAATAGTAATATTATATGTAACATAAATAATTCCCATACATGAATATCGAAAGCCACATAAGTTTATTTTAATTATGTCAAGTAAATCTCAGTAGACCGCAAACCATTGTCACCCTACTCCAGGTAGAGCAACACGCTCTTGAGTGATAAATGCGTGACATTTCGCGAAACATTCGTTACCATTACAGCGTACCTGCAACGGCGGTGTTATTAATTGATTTATGCGGCGTAGCAGCGTAGCGACTACGGCGTAGCAAAGTTCATAACGTAGCGTAGTTCACTATCATAGTAGATCTCGTCTACCCAACGATGTGGAAGCTCCCATATTTTTGAATATGTATGTTTATATAAATAAATATTGGTAGTCGCAGAACACCATCTAGTCCAAACTAAGCAGAGCTATGAATACTAGATGGCTGATAGAATACATATATACTGTTTTCTTTGTAAATATAGGTACATACTTAAGATACATAGAAACACCTAGGCATAGAACAAATATCCATGCTCATCACACAAATGTTTGCTCTTGGTGGGGATTGAACCCACGACTTACAGCTCAGCAGGCTAGGCCAGGAGGGCAATTCAGTTATTTAAAACCGATCCGTAGCTGAACCTTTTGCGAAGCATTTCCTGCCGGCTGCTTGATTTAGTAACGAGTGAAGGACGTGTAACGTTTCATCAAATGTGTCAATTGTATGACATAAAAGTGACTGAATCAAAAAAACTATGGCGGCCGACGGGAAACGCTCCACATATGGTTCGGCTATGGAGCGGTCTTGAATAACTGAATTGGGCCCCAGGTTAGCTACTAACTGAGCTACGAGCTTATTCAAATATTTCTTCTTTGCCTTTCAAACGCCACATGTCACATTTTGCATTCCAGATTTTTATTTTTATTTATCAATAATTTAGTAATCATCAAAGAATATATTGTGGTAACAAAAATAATAATCAGTTCAGTATTGGCCTAGCATGCTATATACAGCTGAAGGTGAAGCTTGAATTTGAATCCAGTAAGAATTAAGCAAATTTAAATTCAATTTTCACACGATATTTAGAGAAGATCAATAATATTATTTAAAAAAAATATATTATAAGGCTAGAGTGAGTAGATATCTTCTAGATCGACGAGCTCCATCTTCGGCCACACCGTTGCTTAACATCAAGCGAGTTGGTGGTCAATCGTAGATCTATCTTGTATAAAGAAAAACACATTTGTATAAATTTTAAGAAACGATGCTAAAATGAACACAATATTTATAAAACATTCCGCGGGCGAGTGCTACATTCATTTGTTATTCTATAAAAAAAAAAAAAAAAAAAATACAGTTTAAAAAACTAAGAAACACGCTACAAATTATTGTGGTCAAAGTTCATTACAAGACTTTTCTAAAAAATCCAAACACAGCTATGATACGATGTTCTATCATGAAATTCTAGTTCATATCTTCCGGCTCCATCATCAGATCAGTTCGACAGTACCATATTATTGTATTGTCATCAGAACTACATACAGCTGCTAATTTTCATGACGCTACGATCCTTGGAAGATGATTAAATTAGTTACCTTAGATTTCATTACATAGTTAGTTACATACAGGTCTACCTAATAAAAGCGTGTTAAAATATCGGAAGTTTTCCGATATTTATGTTATGGCTAACACACTTTTAATTATATTCATTTTTTAGGCTTTGGTAATTTAATTTATTTCTATTTGTTTTATCTCTTTATTTGATTGAATTGTTGATTTATGTACATCTGAAGCATTCATGCTCACCATCATAGGTTCCTTCTTGCGGCGGCTGTGTGTGGCTGCTCGCCCTCTTCCCTAACATATGGTTTAGGAGGGCGGTTGTAACGAGACAAGGAACGTAACGTATCGGGACAATGAGTCATACTTTTTCGTGCATGCAGCCGGCGTTCATCGATTTATTAGACGTTGTCACGTCAAAAAGCTTGTCTTGCTCTTGACCAGTTTTTAGTATCTTTAAATTAACATCAAAGTATAGCCTATGTATCTATCCAATTTTGAGACTTATATTTCATCTTATATTTTATCATCATCATTATCTCAGCCATATGAAGTCCACTGCTGGACATAGGCCGCCCCCATGGATTTTCAAAAAGACCGATTGGAAGCGGCTTGTATCCAGCGTCTTCATGCCACTTGTATGAGATCATCTGCCCTTCTCGTGGCTGGCCTTCCTATGCGGTGCTTGCCGGACTTGTATTTATTACCGTTCAAAAGATATAGGCGTTTAAGTGTAGGACAGACAGACAGACACCGTTTTCTCATGAATAGGCTCCCGCATCTTTAGTGTGGAAGTCTAAAAAGTATTTTTTTTTGTTATTTTAGGGTTTTGTACTTATTCGGGATAAAAGCTACTTGGTTTTATAAGTTTTGTAAACAACAACAAAACATTTTATTGCGTTATTCATTAAATTGAAAGCCAAAGTAACCTACAAATTATGCTAAAATAATAATATATTTTTTGTACAAAAATGAATAATTCATCAAATTAAATTCAAGAGAGTTAAAAGCCTTTTACACTTGGAGCTACTTTTGAGTTCCGGCATTCGTGGTAATTTACTGGAAATGACTTTAGGCTTTTTTCATTGGAATAATAAAGCAATTAAAGGAGTTCACGACAGATAGAAAGAGACTTCCTCTCTTGTTCATGTATGATTTCTATGATTCTGATTCTACGAGATTCTCATGTCACTATTATGTTTTGTTGTCTTTATCGCACTTATCTAAATTACATATTCAGGTCTTCTTTTAGCATGTGTCAACAAGAGAGATAGCATCCTATCACGTTCTCAGAAATACTCGGTAGTGCTCGAAATGTATCGAGTTGTTTATATGTTGGTACATAATCTTTCTATCATAGGCAACCAACCATATATATAATTGTATATGTTGGGGGCAATTCTGAAGGTAAGTAATTAAAATTCTTAAAATTACTAAATTCAAATAAATAACAAACAATTTATGAAACTTAGTGTATTTTTTTAATTTAATAATTTTAAGAATACAAGCTTATGGGGCCTTGAGAATGGATACCTACCTTTACTTTTCAAACTAATGTAACATTTGAAATTGCTAATATAAAGTAGTTTATATAGTATTAAATTAATCACTGTTATCAAGAAATCTCATCAGGAGGCATCCTGACTGTAAACTAATGAGAAATTAATTGAAGGAAGACGTAGTTTGAGATGGAATAAGTGGGATGAACAGAGAGGTGGCCCACCTCTACTAGGGGAGGATTTGGCAAAATGATGTATATATTAAAAGTACCTTAGTAGCATTGTCAAAATTGTATTGCTATCTATACGCACACACACTAAACTCTAATAAAAATTATCACTTTCAAAGCTTAATATTTTATAAATGGATCTCTAAATTTAAAAAAGCTGTGGCTCATCTACAATATTTTTGAATTACCTATATAACAAAACCCCACACCATGGGGTAGATAAGAAAAAAAAGTATTCTCATTTTACGTATAAACCTAAAAAATATCGGTAACTCCCATTAGTTCTATAGAACTGTTGAATTTTTGTTATCCCTTTAGTTCCATGGTAGAACTATTAAAACGAAATCTCTCTCCTTTGTTCTATAGAACTAATAATACACGGTAATTTTCGTTAGTTCCATTATGACGTCACAGTTCTATAGAACTAATGGGAGTTACCGAAAAATATTATCATGTACATATACACATAAAATCACGTTTTCCCTTACGGGGTAGGCAGAGCTTCAAAAACCAATTATGCCGTTTGACACCATATTTGATCAAGATTAGAAGGTTAGATGGAATCAAAAGAGAATTAGAGGGTTTTTTTCCAGTCCAGAATGGAAGAGATAAATAGTATCGCCTTGATTTATATAATATACCCATGCCAAATTACAATGTTCGAGTAGTAATAGTCTTTGAGCTAAGCCCCGGACAGACGGACAGACGGACGGACATGACAAAACTATATGTGTTCGTGACCACGGAACCCTAAAAACGATTTTATCATCATCAGTAAAACCTCAGGATGTAGCTGATATTGATTTGGTTAAGAGACATGTGGCCACTAATTAATTATATATACTTACTTTTGTATAACGTTTTTTTTTATCAGCCATGTTTGTGCAAACTGTCCCACTACTGGGCGCGGGCCATCTTCTCATTGTGAGAAAGGGTAAGGTCATAGTCTACCACGCTGGCCAATTGCGGATTAGCAGACAGATCTTTCAAGATCATTGAGAACTCTCAGACATGTTTCAGGTTTCCTCACGATGTTTTCCTTCACCGTTTGAAGTTGGCGGCAATCGACAAATAACGTTTACGTAATGTTTGTAAAAAAAAATTTTGTGTAGGTAAAAAACTACTGTTATAAAATGTCATATTCAGAATAATTTAATTCCACGTCGAATTCTATGCAGAATATTGAAATTTCCGCGAAACTTCCAGTCGACCCCGTTTTGACGTTTGACAGCGGCGGTCGATAATTGGAATCATTTCCAAATGACATTCATTGGAAAACTTCCGTAATATCTGCGGCGTGATTCTGGAACGAGCGATATTGGTATTGTGACTGTTAACGTCATGTTCATGTCATGAGCGTGACAGGTGAAATATATAACTTTACTAGTCACATAAGTGCCACGCTTACACGCGCGGTGCCTAAAATAAAGATCATTATATCATTAAGGTAAGTCATATGAACTGTGACTGTTTATGTAGAAACTAAGATACAGACAACAATAAGAAATAATAAGTGTAAAATTATGCGCTAGAGAAATGAGCTCAGATTTTTTGACGTGATAACGTCCTATAAATCTATGAACACCGGCTGCACGCACGTAAAAGTGTCACGTTCCGCCTGAGCCGAGCGTGCAAGCGAGAGCGCGGAACAAGCTATAGAGAGGCACGATCGGCCTAAGCGTTCGGCTTGTGACGCATCGTAGTCTAGTAAAAATAAATCCGTTTGTATGGAGCAGATCATAGTATTTGCAACTGGGGGGATTCTTTCAAATTATAATAGGAAAATAACTAAAAATCATAAATCAACAATAATCCCCGATTTATAGACTAGCTGCGTTCCGCGGTTTCACTCGTGTAGGTATGAAAAACGGCGATGATTATGATGATAATAAGTAGCTTATGACCGTCTCCAGGTCCAATGCTATCTCTGTACTAATTTTCATAACGATCGGTTCAGCCGTTTGAGCGTGTAAAGGTAACAAGATTAGCTTCTTTAATATCATTATGAAATTGTGTAAAATGTATTTTAAAACACCAGTACATACATTTAAATAACAATATACTTAGTTGTCTTTTTTTTTTTTATAGAAGATAGATCTACGATTGACCACCAACTCGCCTGATGTCTTTTATGTTGTCACAAATCTTATTTTTACTAGACTATCGTTATTACCTAAAATTATCGTCCGTAAGCCGACTTTACAGACAACCATTTTTTTTAAAATTTAAATTAATGTTCTCTATGGATTGAGAGGTTTTTTTCTGATATAAATTTAAACATTTAAATAACATTTTTCGTAACCTTTACAGACTTTTTCATATTAAATATAGTTACTCTAAAGAATGATCGTTTAAATAAGTTTTATGTCCGCTTCGCGCGTACTTTCTCACAAAAATGTACACTAAACACCATATCAATTTAAAAATTGAAGTTCTGATACTATTATACCAAACACACATCTGAAAAACGTTACTCTCCGTTGCGTGCTATCTAGTAAAAGCTGACGTTAGACTCCAGACTCCAGAGTAAAATACAATCAAGATTTTAACCAAAAAGGCATATAAATGTCGATAAAATAAATACACCCTCATCAAGTGGAGCGTAACATTCTGACAGGTTGAAATTTACAATATCGATTTGGACCTAGGATTGTACACGTAGCCTGCGAGGCTGTGGCGGGTTTTTAAAAAGAAATGATGAAAATATTGAATTGGGGGAGACAATTGGTATTGACATTTTTAGGTGACTGATATTGATAAAAATACTTGCGATTTACCTGACTGCGCATGAAGGATTATGTTTTTGAGCGTATGTATGTTTATATACACATCTATGTGTATATTTATATTTATTATATTTATATTTACAAAAAAAAAGTATATATGTATTCTATCAGCCATCTAGTTCCATAGTACAAGCTTTGCTTAGTTTGAGCTAGAAGGTGTTGTGTGAAATGTCCACAAATATTTATTATTATTATTATTATTATTTATGTTAATAATTCATTATAGATACTTGATAAGTTATCTTAATACAATATACATATATTGTGATTTATATAGGTATTTATCTGCCCCAAACATGTCATGTACTTCAGTATTTTGGCTACATAGCCAGAAAAGAAGGCGACAACTTCGAAAATACTATGGTTATAGGGATAGTCGATCGGTTATATTACTAAAAACAAACATGTACTTTAACATCTCCATGTAACTTATACTGAATGCAATAAACTATTGACTATTGAAAACATATACGAGTTGTAAGTTGATTTTTAACCGACTTCCAAACAAGTATCTATGTTAAAAGTAAAACAAAATGTTTGGTAGGTAATACCGCAGAGGTGGGCCCATATAAATATTGTAAAAATCGGTTCAATACTTTGGTTTCTACAACAAAATAACTAAAAAAATATCATCCAAATAAAAGAATTGCGTATTTTGAAGTCCGTTTTTTCAGATTTTTTTAAACAACAATTATTGTTGACTTTAAATATTTGTTTACACAGTTTCAAATATTTAAAAATGTCTATCAAGTACGTTTTTCTACCGACTTCAAAAAAGAAGGAGGTTTTCAATCCGACTGTATTTTTTTAAATGTTTGTTACCTATCGATTTTGATGATTATTTTTTTTATTTGAAAGCGGGTGCTTCCCGTGTGGCCTCATTTCAATTTGGTCCAGTTCTGACAATGGTATCCATGACAAGTCGGTTGTTTCAGTTTTTTTAACTATAATTATTTCCATTGTAACTTATCTGTCCCACGTAGTGAAGCTATGTGATGTAGCTAACATAATTGCCCTGTGATGCGATCCCCTATTTATGATCTCGTTGAGAGCCCTCGCCTTTGTATCGTCGGGCAAACATCTAACGGAGAGGTAAACCATCATATACACCGCAGTTACTAAGGTCGCGCGAAAATTGTATACTAAAATAAGGTAACCTATGATGTATCAACATATCCCCAAAATAAAATTAATTATTTTTAAAAGATGCTTTTCCGAAAGTTCATTTAACAACTCGTCTGATAACCTAAAGGTTTCTATGTATAACAAACAGAAACCTACATCCATGCATAATTTCATACATCCTAAGGTTGTCTGGAAGAGATCTCTGTTAGCGATAATACCGCCCTCTGTGCCATTATTTTATGTGTGTATTTTTTTACTTTATTACTTTTGTGGTGTCAATAAAGTGTTATTGATTGTTTGAAACCTAACGAACTCAACCCAATAGTTAGTATTCCTGATAAGTAACCGAACCTTTTTTAATAAGAAGGTTTCAGGATACGACAGGATACAAGTATAAGCTTAGAAAATTCAACAACCCTTGACAAAAAAAACGGCTAAACCGATTTTGATGAAACATAGCTAAGCACACTCCCGTCTCGACTAATTCACCTTTCAAACAAAAAAAAAACAAAATCAAAATCGGTTCATCCGTTCGGGAGCTACGATGCCACAGACAGACACACAGACACGTCAAACTTATAATACCCCGTCGTTTTTGCGTCGAGGGTTAATAATAAAACAGAAACCTGATGATACTAACCCAGTTGTTCGGGCAAATGAAACTTATGGCTAGGGATTCAGGAACATGTGTTAAGTAAAACATCTGGAATCAGAAAATTATATAATAACGGATTCGGGAAAGTAAAAATCTTACAAATGTATGTATTTCGGACCGCAAAACGGTGCCTGCCAATTTCTTATCATCATACAAAAATACTTTGACAGGTGATGACTCGCCACCTACTAAATAGGCCCCCCATAGAAGCGCCGTATATTGGCGCCGGAGAAGTAACATTGGCGGGGGTGGCTAAGGATGTCGACAGATGAGCTGCGCCTTCACTAAGCTTTCCTAGCTGCGTTATGCCCTTTAACACTTCCACCCTGGAACTGCGGTACTTAGCTCTTGCAGTTCCCATTACAAAGCTAGAAAGCAGGAGGCATATTATTATCAAAACGTAAAGAGTTGATATACTGTTTCAAATCTGTATCTTCAAAATACGTAGGCACGGTTAAGTTATCTAAAGCTATCATCCCAAGTGCCCGTTCTGGGGCGAAACAAAAGGAAAGTAAATAGGGCTCCAGTGAAGAAAAACACGACTCCTGTTTGTAGACCCTTGCAAGTAACGAGTCGGTCGCACCCGGGAACGTGGGCTTGTATTCAATTATGTTAACTACTAAAGTGGAGACAATGTTTTCTACACAGATGTTTTTCGGTTGACCATCAACTTATTTTTAGCTCACCACTAGTTGCGTCTCAAGGTTTTACTAGCGATTTATTTTTTGGCGAGCGCCGTCGGATTTGAAATTAAACAAGTTTTAACTGAAAAGACTAGACTGGTATCACAGCTCAGTTGGTTGTCAATACCTCGAGCAACATTTTAAAAACGAAAATTGCCTGCCTTCCAGATGGAATCTCGAAAAATAACTATAGATCTTTCAAGATCGAGATTGCATTCCCTAGAGTAAGCCAACATTTCTCGCGTTACGCCTACTGTGAATTATGACCAAAAATAACGAGATTGCCCTATTCCGACATGTATACTTTTCCTACTGATATAAAATATCATATATCCATGGCCACAGAGAGCAATGTCATCTATATTATTGTGTCAATATATCATTATATATCTCAGTAAAATAGATTAACAATCAACATATTATCCAACCAAACCCAGATTTAATCAAGTGTGACAAGATCGGGTCAATCCAGTTTTGAAAATATTGAGAAATGATGGCATTTTTTAACTTGAGATTGATTGAGAAATAACTATACTATATCATATCGACCATAACTGTGTCATAACAAAAGGTATTACTAAAAATTACATTTAGGAATAATTAATACATAATGAACTAAATAGATAATTAACTTAATAAGTAGGCCTCATACAGGTGGCGGGATGTATGGGAGGACGCTGGATGCAGGCCGCTGCCAATCGGTCTTTTTGGAAATCCATGGGGGAGGCCTATGTCCAGCAGTGGACTTCTTATGGCTGAGATGATGATTATGAACTAAATAGACTACTAAACAAAAAACAAATAGTTCCAGACCGTTAACGGTCGAAAAATAATCTAATTGCTCAAATCCACTACAAGTTAACAGCATTAGCATTGCCATGTCCAATGTCAATGCTTATGCGTGGGCCAGACATGTACTAACATTTTGGTCACACGTCGTGTCGTCAGTATCTCAGCATCTCAGCAAATGATCTCCCAGTTCCCATGGACCCATACTCTTGACAACAATCGGTAACCATATTTAAGTCGATTGGTGTCGAGCTGTCGAGGTCTACCGAGATTAACTTTTTTGCGCCACATTTGCTGTTCTGCTGAATTAACTGTAGCTAAACTATCGTGAAATATTTTTTTCCCGTGTATTTTACACGGAAATAACAAATATTTCACGATATTTTGGGTCAAATTATAAGGTTCCGCTTACCGACGACGGGACCCTAATAAATTCGGTATGCCATTACAACTTCAATTCGGCAAATGCAGTGATCCGGAAAAAAATACCCGAACTTCCGTGTTCTCGACACAAGGTAAGACGCGGGAAGAAAAATATTGCGTCTGAAGAATGATGCCGAGTCTTTACGAAGACATTTTTTGTATATTTACTTTTCGAAGAGAAGTTTTGTACTTTGTGGGCGGTTTCTTTAGAGTGATGTATCGGTGTGTATATTTTGGTTTTTGTATTTGGAATTATTTTTCTTACGTATCTGATGGTAAATATTTTCAATAAACGACTTCCAAAAATAAGGAGGTTATCAATTCGGTCTGTATGTTTTTGTATATTTGTTCACCGAAAAGTCCATATCTTGAAAACCACTGATCCGATTTCGTTAAAACTTACAGTGACTCCTAAGTTGAGAGGTACTTTATTCAATAAAAAATATTTTTTGCAATTCGACCTCTAGTTTCTGCGTAATACGTGGACAAACATACATACTCTTATTTGGCACACATGTTTAGAAGCGGGTAAGACTAACATATACTAAAACTCTAGTTCTGTCAATATTACATACATACGACAGGTCGAATTGATAACCTCCTCTTTTTAAGTCGGTTAAATAAGAAACAACAATTGAAGACGAGTGGCAAACGAGAATGTCGTTAAACTAGTAGTTAGGAAAAATTGCTAGCTTACGGCCAAAAAGAATTGCCTCCAGGCAGCGAGGTCAAGGCTAACATTGAACGCGCGTACTATTGTTACAGTTTTCCTTGAACTGAGTATTATTTGAATTTCTTGACGGTTCCGTGACAGAAATAGTTATTCTTATATTTCGGTAGGTAGCTAACGTTTTATCCGCTTTCATATTCAACATAATTATGAGAAGTATTTTTTTTTGTGTAAATGTTTTAGGGTTCCGTACCTAAAGGATAAAACAGGACCCTATTACTAAGACTCCGCTGTCTGTCTGTCTGTTCGTCTGTCACCAGGCTATATCTCATGAACCGTGATAGTTAGACAATTGAAATGTTCACAGATGACGTATTTCTGTTGCCGCTATAACAACAAATACTAAAAAACTGAATAAAACAAGTATCAATGTTAAAAGAAAAACAAAATACCCGACTGCAGAAAAGAGGTTTTTGCAGCCTAACTTATGATTTTTTTTAATTTTGTTGTACCCAGTGCCACTCTCACAACTAAGACGAATCTACTGACACCACTCACATCAAAATCGGTCAAGCCGTTTAGGCTCTAGGGCGTGTCAAAGAAATATACATACATACATACACTCGAAAAACATAACCCTCCTTCTTACGCAGTCGGGTAATAAATATTTAAGGAAGCTCCCATACAACAAACGTAATTATTTTGCCGTTTTTATAGATAATGGTACGGAACCCTTCATGCGCGAGTCTGACTTGCACTTGGCCGGTTTTATTTCTAAATGGATCCCTGAACGCACGCTGTGTTTGTTATTCGATTATTCACGTACTCGTAACTGGTCATTTGCAAATTTGGTACAATGCGTCGAAACGGATAAAGCTCGCCAAAATGTTTTCGAACACGTTTTGAATCAGTTACAGGCAGTTTTCCAAGGGTCTTCCATCACAATAGTGTAAAGTTTGAGCGGTTTCCAGTAAAACAGGTGTCGCGTTGGAACTCCTACAAGCACAGAGCGAGTTGTGGCCAGTTTTATTGTGAAAGTTTCGTATAAACGTGTAATGCTGCTTCTAAAGGGTTTTGTTACGTTGATTTTTGTTTAGTTGGGAGTTTATTTTAGAGAGAGAACAAGTAAATTACAAGTAACTTTCGCCAACCAACTAACGATGTGAAATGAAATGAAATGAATATTTAATTGTGCAAAACTGTGTACAATTTGATGTTAGGTATAAGAAACCAGTACTTATTAACAGTTTTGCTTATTGTCAGTTTTGTTTTTTGTGTTTTGTTTTTTGTGTTTTGTTTAGCTTAGTTTGAGAGCCAGTTGCCATCTCAAGTAAAATGATCTAGCTAGTATCACTGCACTTGTACAACAGCGACAAACCACGTTTAACGAAGTCATGCCCACGCGCAAAATACCATTCTGAAATTGCATATAAAATGTACTTAAAAGGGGTTACTATGAACTTAAGAGTTAACTTATGTTAGATTAAATGAAATTTGCACGAAATTTATAATTGTTTACTTCTCTAAGTACATTTTTTAAGCTGATCGTTTTTACTTGTCAACTAGGAAAACCTATTTAGCCGTGATAGTTTCCCTTTTAATTTCATTATACATTTAGGTTACTAGCATGATTTTTGTCATCCCCACTTTACGTGTATAGTAGGTAACCAAACTTTTTTTTTACTGTTTTTTATTTTATTCTACAACTTTTTCGGTATAACTATTATGCATATTCATGCCAAATTTCAGCTTTCTAGTTGTAATAGTCCTTGAGCAAAGCCGCGGACAAACAGACAGACAGACATTGCGAAACTTTAAGGGTTCCTTGTTTACTAAGGAACTAGGAAAAACTAAAACAACCTACTTTAAAATGCGTAATTTGGTTTACTTGGATAACATTTTTACAATAATTTTAATATTAAAACTAAATATAAAACAAAAATAACCACAAATAAAAATATGTCTATGTCTAAAAAAACTATTTAGATGAAAATTTCTATAAGACTAATCTGCTATCTGTAATGTATGGTAATAGAGGTTATAGAGGGACATAGATTAGAATGATATAGATTATTTCATAAAAGACGAAAAGGCTTGGCGAAACATTAATATTGACACGGCATTGGCTTTAAATAATGACAAATGACAATATTTACAATGTTTTTTTAAGGACATTTCTTACAATTTATATATATTTTGACAAGTTTAAGTTACAGATGAATATGTCGTAAAAAACGCACATTTCGACACTCACAAGGGAATCAAAACCTATGGGGGTACTTCCCGTTGACCTAGAACTATGAAATTTGGCAAGAAGGATTATATTATAGTACACATATAGGAAAAATCCGAAAACTGGTCATTATTAATTTAATCACAAAAATATAGGGTCTTTATGCAAGGAATGAAGGTCCAAATTGTAAAGTGAATTAACCGTATCATGTGGGATATCATATGAAAGAGCTTCATTAGCATAAGATAAAACAGGTTTTTTTACGATATACGTTTTTTGGTTTATGAAGGAAAATATAAAAAAATATATGATTTCCCCCTTTTACATATCTACTAGTTTGTACGGAACCCTCGGTGGGTGAGTCTGACTCGCACTTGCCCGGTTTTTTTTATTACAAGATACTAACAAAAATCACCACGGTAAGGATTTTAACCCTTCCATGACCTCATGTCGGTCATACATCAAAAGGCTTCAAACTCAAACCATTTCCTCCGCGGTACCTCATTATACCGTACAATACCTCCACTAATGATCTAGGACTCACATTGTTCTGCTCTGTACCTATAATGATCCCGTATGTCCTTTAAGTCCTTTAGAACGTCCTATATTTTTTTCATACGTCAAAGGTATTGAAACTTAATATTTTTTGCGACGTGCGGTGATTGGACTGAGCGGATTTTTGCGTTGGTAATTCTTTTTGTTTGATTTTTGGACACGTGAAACTTGTTTGCATTTTTAGGAAAACCTTTTATTTACCCGGCCGCGCAACAAAACGTAAGGTAATAGGTTTATCAGCCTATATATATTATCTTGTCTTGGAGGTACAAATATCCGGACGCACTTCGAGCAATTGGGCTCTTTTATGCATACGCCATGCGCCACTCACTCGCCTCTGGATTTCTGAAGAAATACTGCATGGGTTTCAGAATATCTCCTCAGTTTTTCCACAAGCCGTACCTCTCTACTTATCTTAATTTAAAGAGATGACCCCGGCTTCCAAAACGTCCTGTAGAGCTCCCATTATGGTTCTTGTCTGTGCTCTCACATATAGATCTTTTTAGGCCACTTGTCGCCATCAGCTCCAATCATCGCCTTAAACTGTGTGAGTCCACCCAGTGAATTCCATTCGGCTTTGTGTTCCTTCCCAACTTTTGCATTAATTTCCGTATTGATAAATATAAAGTATCAAAATGAATTTTTTGTTGGAGATGTAATGCTAGACTAGTTTTAAGTATTTCCTAAATCTAATCGATAATTAACATCAAAAATTAAGGCGTTAACAAGACAGAGGATTTACTACCGATAGCACCTTAACTTACAGACGCTTATTTATGTATATGTATTAAATAATAGCAACAACTCAACAACAACAACAACAACTCGTTCTATGTTAAAACAGCTCTTATCTCTTTTGGAGCGCGGAAACATACGGAAGCCAGACTAGCCTGGAGTTTTGGCGGGAACGTCATGAAAACATGTTATTGTTTTATTTTATTTCCCTAAAACTTATGTTACTTTGAACTTTAATGCTATAAAAATGGTGGCGTTTTATTCATTAAGTGTTTAATCAAATGCGTTAGTGTGGGCAAGTTAAATAATGCGACGAAATAGTATTTTCACGTTGTCGGCAAAACATAGAAACTTCCAGTAAAGTCGCCATCACCTTACTGAAACACGACTTGAATTTGAAAATGACTGTATATGAGACTTATATTGTGACTATTTATAACTTGTTTTAGTTAAGAAACTTGAAAAAAATTTAATACTTGACACTGGAAAATGCTTTAAGCGGGTCCAAATTTAATTTAATAAAAATCTAGTCTGGTTTTAATAAACACATCAAAAGATGGCGTATTTGTCAAGTTAATATTGACATTGATTGTTATTCGTCTAAACCGATAACCTAATCGAAGCGATACCAATCATCAAGTTGAGTAAACAACCTCCCAACTCGCAACCACTTACATGTAGAATACACACATATAAAGCCCTTAATTAGTAAAGTTTAAGGCTGCGGTCTTCTAACCTCCCCCCTCCCTACCCGCGCAGGGTCAAACACAGCTCTGTAGGTACCTACTTATCAGGATTATAGGGTGCGTTAAGTGATCAAGTTTACTCAGAGTGGGTTAGGAGAGTGTAAAGCCTAGGGATATAAGTTGCGTACGACCTTTCTAATCTAGAGAGGGTCTAGGGTAGTTACGCGACTAAAATAGGAAGGTGGCTTGTACAATGTGGTTTTATAGTACACATTTATAAGATCTGTAAAGTTTTTGACGTGATTACGTCTTATAAATCGATGAACGCCGGCTGCACACACGAAAAAGCAAGACTCATTGTGACGTTCCGCCTGAGCCGAGCGTGCAAGCAAGAGCGTGGAACAAGCGATAGAGAGGCACAATCGGCCTAAGCGTTCGGCTTGTGACGCATCTATCATGACGTTATCACGTAAAATTATCGTCCGTAAACCGACTTTACAGATAACCATTTTTTTTACGTAAGATAGATCTACGATTGACTATCGTACGATGTTAAGCGACGGTGTGGCCGAGGATGGAGCTCGTCGATTTAGAAGATATCTATTCACTCTAGCTTTAAAAATTCCAAGGTTGTAATTCTCAAGAAACAGAGATGGCAAAGAATTCCATTCCTGTGTAGTTCTGTAATTTTTTTCAAGTTGAAGTGACAGTGGGCATAGCAAGTAAGGGCCACAAACCGACAAGCGCAGCTAGGAAGACACAGCCAAAAGGTAGACAAAAGATCATACAAGTGGCAGAAAGATGCCAGGTGCAAATCACTTTCAACCGGTATTTTTGGAAATCCATGGGGGAGGCATATGTCCAGCTGTGGACTTCTCGTGGTTGAGACAACGATGATGATAGTTATATCTGGTAGCAGTCATGATATAATGAATGATTTTGATGGAAAACATCTAAAGCGGTGGGTTAGGCAGACTGTGAAAAGAGCATGGGGGCGTTTCTTAATGGTCCGAATCGACCTATTCCAAAATAAGTCTTGGGCCATTCGCACTGCACCAACCACTGCGGTGCGAATCGGCCCATTCAGAAACAGTACATGGGCGATTCGCAACGCGGTTCGAATCATATGCGGTGCGAAACGCCGAAGTACCCGTTAGCGTAGCGGCGCTGAAATGTCAACAAAGGCAGGATTGTAAAACAGAGTACTTATATGTTTTTGAAGATTTTCTTTTAATAGTCCAGTCAAAATAGACAAAAAAATATTATAAGTTAGCCATAATTCGCATAGAGCTGAAAATTGGTAAAGACGTTAAATAAACCATTACTAATGAAATGTTAAAATCCCCTTCGATCCTACTTCTACAAAAATAAAAAAAAACAAGGTCAAAGGTCAAAAGTTCAGGTTTTTCCGATTTTTAGGGTTCCGTACCTCAAAAGAAAAAAACGAAACCCTAATAGGGTCACTTTGTTGTCCGTCTGTTCGTCTGTCCATCCGTCCGTCCGTCCGTCCGTTAGTCCGTCCAGGTGTTAAGACCTGTATCTCAGGAACACGTGAAGGTATCGTGTTGAAATCAAAACCATGTACGCAGATCCTTTAACTCTTGTTGCAAATAGAAAAATCAAATTTCAATTTAAAAAAAAAGTTACAGACGATTTTTTTTGCAGAAGTAGGATCGAAGGGGATTTTTGATATATCATGAGTAATAGTTTATTTAACGTCTTTACCAATTTTCAGCTCTATGCGAATTATGGCTAACTTGAATGTCTGTTTTGACTGGACTATTAAAGAATATTTTCTATAATACTGAAAAAACAGCTTTCAAAATACGTGATTTCGTTTATTTGGATGACATATTTTCCAGTTGTTTTGTTTTAATAACCAAACTACTGAACAGATTTTTATGAAATTCAATGGGACCAATCTGAAAGTTGAAATAAAAAAAAGCATTTTTGCTAATCGATCTAGGAGGTATGAAAAATATAATATTTTTTACAAACATATAATATTTTTTTTGAAGTCGGTTAAAAATAGTTTTGATTTGTCACATCTGCTAGATGCACATGCTTTCAGGCTTACCGGATGGTAAGAGACCGTTGCGGTCTACGATGGAGTGCGCTTTTTTAGAAGAAATCGATTCACAAGTGGTTTTAAATTCCAACAGATTATATTAATAAATAAAAAAGCCAAAAACAAAGTTCATTCCTTCCTGACAACATTAGGTATATACTTAAAGATCGAATTGATAACCTCTTTGTTTAAGTCGGTTAAAAACACGATAAACTGATACATTACCTTCTAACTTCATTTAGTAACATTTTGTTGTACCTAATCTATTGTAATACCCCTTGGCCACGCAGTTACTAAACTTGTATTGTTTAGTGTAAGTAAAAGTTTCGCCTAAGCAGTTTGTAAGCGACCAAACTTCTTGTTTCGAAAGCTTACTGCTTTGATTTGCCACGTTTTTTTCTCACACTATTATTACACGACTGCGCGAGAAGGAGGGTCAAGTTTTTCGGGTGTGTTTATGTGTAGAGAATTATGTTTTTAAATTAGCTCCTAGACCTGCAGCCTTTAGATTTAATCGATTTTGAAGTGCGATATGTCGTTACATTTGTATATCCCGACTGTTGAATTATATTATTTATTTTTGTAATAAAAATAATATAACTTTTCTAAAAATAAATACATTTACTTTTGTAAAACATCCTGTGTGTGTCAAACAAATGATTTTAAAAGAATTATTCTAAATATTGCATATAATTTTTGTTTAATGGATCTGCAAATACTTTTTCGCGGTAACGTAAACTCAACATCATAATAAACCTATCAGATACGCTATGAAAATCGGTCTTGTGCAATCGTGTAGTTTGTTTTACTATAAACAGCCATGGATTACATTACAATTACATTAAACTACATTACATTACGTTACGTTACATTACATTACGGTACATTACATTACGTTACGTTACATTACGTTACATTACATTATATTACATTACAATAATTATAGTTTAAAAACTGAGAGAACCGACTTCCAAATACACTGTTTTGTTTACTTGGATGACATATTTTTCGAGTTATTTTGTTTTAAACACCAAAGTTCTGAACCGATTTTAATAAACATTATTAATATGAGACTACCGCAGAAGTACTGCTACTATGCTGAAGTACTACTATCTACGACAAGTAATTGCTTAAAAAACTATAAATACCGACTTCAAAAATACGCAATTCATTTACTTGGTGACTGGCCTTGTGGCAACTAGTATGTCTGCTTGGTGAGCTGTAGGTCGTGGGTTCGATCTCCACCCAGGGCAAACATTTGTGTGATGAGCATGGATGTTTGTTCTGTGTCTGGGTGTTTCTATGTATCATATATATACATATATTTATTAAAAAAAAGTATATATGTATTCTATCAGCCGTCTAGTTCCATAGTACAAGCTTTGCTTAATTTGGGCTAAATGGTGTTTTCTGAAATGTCCACAAATAATTAAGTATTTATTATATATTTTACATATTGTTCCTGAACCAAATTTGTTAAAATTTCTATAGGACTACCTGGGAAGTATACCCTTTCAAACAAAAATACAATAATTATTCAAATCCGTCCAGGCGTCTTCGAGTAATCGAGGAACATACATAAAAAAATATAAAAAAAGATTCCGTCGAATTGAGAACCTCCTCCTTTTTGGAAGTCTGTTAAAAATCTGACACGACGAGGCGATTGGTTCATTCATCTCATGAATTAATAAATAAACCAAATATCAAATAATTTATTCATGCCTGTAAAGTAACCATTTCACTTTCCGAAATGATCGTTTCCGCGAAGTAATTTATCACGAAATCTCCAAACAATTTGTAGAGTCAGGGGAATGCTTGGGGAAGTATTCAGGGAATCCAGACGCTTGTCCTTTGATCCCGGGCGGGCTGGAGCCCATTATCGGGATACGGGTCCAATATCGCGATAGGCTGCGAAACCTTTAAGTTTCAGGCATGAGGATAGATTGTTTCGATGCCATGGGGTAGTTTGCGAGGACTAATGGAGAATTTGAGCTTGTTGGCTGTATTCTGAAAGTTGCTGGAGCTGAATCTATGGAATTGGTTAAGCTATAAATATAATTGAAATTCACTTAAGGTCGAGATTAAAGCGCGCAGCTATCTCTCTCGCGTATCACAACATTTTCAAACATATAAAATCATTTAGTAAGGATATTAGAAAAGTTAGAGTTAAATTTGTTTATTTAGAGAGGAGAAACATTTAAAAAAAGTTTTATTCAGATATTATTTTATACCAGCGATGGAATTAGAAATAACATATATTTTCTTATTCCTCAGCCAATTTAAGAGATATCGAAGAAAAAAATGTTTTTATATATTTCTCCTGTCTAAATAAACAAATTCAGCTCACACTTTTCTAATATCTCTATTCATTATTTTTAGATGTTTAAAAAGGTTGTAATGCGCGAGAGAGATAGCTGTGCGCGTTGAGCGAATCCTTAAAGGATATCATTTTTCTTCAAATTGACTGGCTTCACAGGTCAGCTAGTAGTGTGTATGCCTTCTAAGTTTTAGAGCCTGGATTCGATCCCCATCTATGATAAACATTTGTGTGATGAACATGGACGTTTGTTCTACGTTTGGGTGTTTCTATGTATCTTAGTAGGTACATATGTGTGTATAAAAAAGAATAAGTATTCTATCGTCTAACTGGTTCCCAAAGTACAAGCTTTGCTTAGTTTGAGTGTAAATATTGATATGTGAAAATGTCAACCAATATTAGCAACTATTTTGCCTATATTTTATAATTCTACATAAAAGAAAGAATAGGCTTAAGAATAGATTAGAAATGAGGATGAAAGAAAAGCCATTGTAATTAAATTATTGGCCACTCACAGTTGGAATGATTTATTTTAAAGATGTTATAGATAAGTTATTCTCGGCGTTTAAATAAAATAGAAAAGAATTAAAAGTGACTTGGTATTGATGATGATTTTTTTACGTTTCTATGCCTTGTATTTGTTAAATGAATACAACCTTTAGGATTAACTGTTTAAGTTACTTTTATAATGACAAAAAAAATATATAAATAATACAAGAACTATGTATCTAAAATATCTGAACTATCAGTACCTAATAAGGAATACTCGTAAGTGACTAGATACTTCGGAAAGTATATAAAGTCATCGAATACGATTCCTCTGCATGGAATAAAATAGTTTCTGGCAACTAATAAGCTCTTTTGATCATATATGCTTCCCACCAATGACACGTTAGGATTGATATCGTGAACTTGAACAGACCGACCATAATTTAGTATTCAATTGTTGAGATTAAAAAAAACTGAAACACCGACTCAAAATACACAATTTCATTAATTGGACATATTTTCTCCAGTTATTTTGTTTTAAAAAACAAAGTACGGAACCGATTTTGATAAAATTATACTGGACAAACCAGAACCAAAGAAAAATAAATCATCAAAATTAATAATTGATCAAGTAATCGAGTCAAACTATAAAGCTTCACATACTAACAACTGTATAAATCAAAGGAATTGTAATATATTTAAAATTGCATCTTACCTAGAAATAACAGAACCGGAAATGGTAGATACAAACTGGCTTCTAGTGAAAGTAGATTGTAATGTGGTTATTGTAGCATTATACAGATCCCCTTCTTTCTCCAACGCAAATCCATTTCTAGACTCACTTGATGATCTCCTTACTTCTATAAATAAATATCAAAATATTATACTCGTAGGTGACCTAAATATTAATATTATTGCAAATAACATAAATAATAATACTTACTGCTACGTACAGACTTACAGCTAGTCACGGTCTTCTATCAACCCAGTCATAATATACCCACCTTAATAAAGTGTCACTGAAGTGCATGCAGCTACCTACGACACAAGAATAATTTCTTAGTATAGGTACTGCGCGGCACTATAATATGAAAGTATACAAGATATTATAGTTCCTAATGTACACCTACCACTGTAATTTGTTTTATTAACTAAGTTCAATATCCATTTATTATTAATGTAATTACATATGTAGGTACTTAAATAAAACTAAACTAAAATAACCTAACTTAAAAAATATAGATATACAACTTAAATAAACTAAAGAAAACTGAAATTTTGAATAAAAAAAAAAACAAATTAAAAATCAAAAATGTGTTGATGCCCGTGTGGAAGAGTTCCTAGAACGCTGGCTGCATTCCCACGCTGAATCGCTAATGAAATTCTTTGTGCGAGGAATGAGCCAGCTCTCTTTTCACCAGAGGCGTCGACTAAACGAGGTGTTATTGTTTTTATAAACTTTTTTGTAGATTGACCCCATGGACCAAAAGTTTCGACACCGAGCGGCACAAAAATGTAATCGCTAGAAAGTGATACGTATTTGCGCCGCTTGGCGCCTTCTGCGACATCCGCCGCGGCTCCTGGCCTTTGAACTGTCCCACTGAGATGAGAAGGGGCTAACGTATCGACACAAGTTGCATCCCAAACGAGAGCCCTTCCCCTCTCCCAGGGAACGAGAGTTAGGCCATCAGGGCGCTTGCCATCATCCCGAACAATCCCTGCTGGTTCTAGCATAGAAGGGATGTTGATGGTGGCCAGCGCCCTTTTAAAGATGTCATTTAAGGAGCCATGGCGGGAAAATCTACCTGCACTACGTTGGCAGTAAAGTCCATGGAGTCCTTTTCTGTCGACGCCGGTTCCACACGGACACACATGGCGTTCGACAATGGCAACTCCCAATCGGAGACCTATGGCAATACGGAAGCTGCCATTGTCGAGCAGTGTTCCGAGGTTCACAGAAGGAAGGGCGTGGAGCCACTGCCCGGACTCATGTTCAGCGACAGCTAGAAGCCTCGCACGATCTTGGTCACTGACTGAATTTTGAACCAAATCTTGATGAATATTCTGCACCAATGGAACATCCCAAAGTTTTTGTAGCTTTGGTTCCTCGGGAATGTTACCATTAGGACAGAGGGTTTTCCAGGCTTCTATTGCATCTGCTGTACAGTGCATCTCCGTCGACGTTGACTTCAGAATCAAGGAACATAAATAGGATACACTATACACAGACGAAAGGAAGGCCGGAAGAGCAACACTAGAAATTTTTCTGATTCCAATACCACCCGATCTAATAGGCAGAGAAGCCTGAATCCAGGAATTATTTTCGAGGTTTAAATTTAGAATTTTTTCAAGGGCATTCTTAAGGGTGGTATCTAAATTTGTCAAAAGTTGTTTATGTTTCCAGATTGGGCATGCTCGTAATATATAAGTAAAATTTGCAACAAAAAGGCAATATTTTAAAATGGTGAAAGCGATGTGTGAATTTAAACTGCCCAATCTGTTGATATTTTCCAAAAGTGTATTCGTTTTCTTTTCTAAAAGAGGTTCAATACTATCCTCGAACAATGGCGCTCCAAGGAGGTAAAGTGAATTCATTTGTAATACTTTTAATTCCGGTGCAATACTTTTAAAATTTTTAATAATAGCTTGACGCTCATTTTCATTGAATTTATTAGAAACAAACAATTCACATTTATTCATATTTAGCTCTAAATTCATATTTTTAAAGTGCTTAATAATTCTACTAAAGTCGTTTTTTACTGTATCTACTTTACCTCCCAAGGTTCCGTCATCTAGGTACCAGACATTTAATTTAGAATTTAAATTGGAAATGACAGGATGAATACCTAAGCTGAAAAGTGGTGGTCCTAAAGGGTCGCCTTGCTGAACGCCTACTTCAGAAGAAATTTGATTGTCATTGTAAAATAATTTTGATTGAAAGTTGTAGCATTGCCAAATGTAGTTGTATACTTCAGGTGTGTGGATAAAAGCTTCGTTCAACAAGGTTGACCGGTCAATACTGTTAAAGGCGTTTTTTACATCAACCTTAAGCAATACATCCGCTTCGCTATCGGTTGCCAAAAATGTACGAACCGAATGTACAGCTGCTTCACAACCTCCCCTACTTCCAAATCCCAACTGAATTGGCTGGAATAAAGGTGTTAATTTAGGAGAAATAGTTTTGCATACTATTTTCGAAGCTAGTCTACGGAACGTGCAGCCAATGGCAATAGGACGTATGCCTCCATCGCTTTTATTAAAAGCGCAGAGGCGAGCCCCAAGCCACCAGCTGATACGCTGGTCAAATCTTTGAGATGTTGAGGCGTCATACCGTCGATGCCGCCTGCCGAGCCACTAGGAAAAGACATTATAGCTTTTAAAGTGTCGTTGATTTGAATTTGAAAAGCCGAATGGGTTGAATCAGGAGAATTTGAAGGTAAAGGTGTTGGGTTGGCTGATGGGTGTTTGCTTCGCAAGGCTTCCAGAGTACGGGCAGTGTTAGGGGCAAGAGTATCATCGGAGAATAAAATTCGTGCGGCGTTTCTTATATCGCCATCCATGGTTTTGTTCTCAACGGTTTTAAAAATATTGTATGCTTTTCTGGGTGCATTTGAAATTTCAAGAAGTGAATGATGGTTAGTGGGCGAACAATTTGATTTTAAAATAGTAGTTAAAGATTTTTTGCTATTGGGAGGTGCATGGAAAAAACGATACGAGAAAGTTAGGAGGTTTTGCCACGAATCCGGGTTACTATGTTGGTTTGTAATGCAATTGTTGATGGCTATGGACAGTGATCTGGCTAACGATATTCTTGCCCCTCTAGGGATTCGTTTTACAATACGTACTTTTGAATTTAGGTCAGTTAAAATTTTGTCAAAAGAAATATCCGAAGTAGCCGAAAAAGAGGAAAGAGGGAGAGAAGAATCATTTGTGATATGGCCAGATAAGTGGTTACTATTGTGAAATTTACCTATATGAATATTAAGGCCGCGACGTCCTTTAAACTGTCGACCGTCGGAACACTGATTACATTTTACAAAGTCGTACTGTTTCTGTAATGTATCCGATGACTGCGGAGGCGGCGGCAGTGAAGTAGATGCAGGAGCTTGGAGATCCAATTGTCGCCTGCAACGCCTTTCCTGAAGAAGCGGCGGAGGCGACAGATTTGTGATGCTGCTCCGCACATGGATATCCGGAGTTTGAAATACTTCATCGTCAGATGCAGAGAGCATCAAACAATTGTAAATAAATTAATCTTCAAAAATAACACACATTTTTTCACCTCACGTCAAAACTTGACAGCGTCCTCAATGAAAATATTATTTATTTATTTGTACATGCGCCGAGACGCTTTCTTGCTTATCAAAATAAATAATATGATAAAGAACAAACTCGCATTTCCCGTTGATATAGACCAGACAATCGTATTAATATTTTTAATAATTTTTTTTAAAAATGAAGGGGTGAAACTGCCATGACAGTCGACCACTGTAATTACTTATTGTACTTGTATATGTTTATTGAATAAAAATTGTTTTTTGATTTGATTTTAATCATACAAAAAAAAAACAGTCGAATTAAGAACCTCCTCCTTTATGGAATTCGGTCGAAAAGAAAGCACTACAAGTACTATTCTTATTTGTCTGCTTTTTTAACAGACGTGTCTATAGCGTATGAAGTCGTCGGTTGAATCAATGCTCCTCGTCTGGCGGCAACCCTCAGGGAAATAAGCAAAGTTTGAACTACCGAATTGACTCCGGAGTGGAAACAAATAACGCGAGAATTGCACGAGACAGCCTGATCTACTTGTGTGGGTTTTGGAAGTTCTGAGTCCTGAGTCTACGCAGCTGCTTGGTTAATCAGGTATGTTGTGGTTTTTCTCATCATTGGTAGCTGGTTATCTGGCAGTGATTAATGAAGTAAGTTTAGTGTTACTTAAAGCAACGAAGTATAAATTGTTTCCGCCAAATATAAAAATTGGCCGGTAAATGTCACCGCAGAAAATGTATCCCTGTTTGAGGAAAGTATGAAAAACCGCCGACGACAAGTGATAAAAAATTGCATATTGTTACACAAGGGTCGAAAGTAACCTATTTAGCGTATCGAAGGCGCCAATAGTTCGAGTGCCTAAATAGGACTTTCACCAGGTATAAATACTCTTTTTCGTCAAGAATGTAAGTATAGTAGACAAGACAAGACTACTTATGATTCTAAACTCAAAAATCTCCAGACTTTATACAGGACTCAAGACACAATTTGATAATGGAATATAGGTATGCTGACCGCGCGTTCACATCCCCGTGAAGGAAAAAAAAGAAGTAGAAAAAAGTTTTGACATGGTTAGATAGAAAATAAAAGTGTTTTTTTTTTATAAACTGAAAGCGCGGGAAATCGATTTTCTTTAAAGACGGAAATGTATAGTGTTTTCGTTCCTATACGTAACTTCAAGCGTCTTTTCCAAAGATGAGAAATGAAAAATTAACTGTGGAACTTATACCTTAAGGTTTTGTTAAGACAGTTGAACAAAAACCTGTATCAATATCTAAATAAACAGACAAACTATAAAACATCTGGACTAATAAATGTTGCAAGTTGATGCACTTTAACTAGTTTTGTATGATCGATCAAAAAAATCACACATCAAACGTTGTGTAGAGATAGATAACTATTGTGGCAAAAAATGGAACTAACGTCTCAATTAAACGTAATAAAGAAATAAGAACATCAGCGCCGTCAATGCTACATTGATTCTGTATGCGAAACTTTACAGGATGACTGTCTTCTGTTTCTAAATATTGACATTGACAAGCCTCATAGCTTGCAGTGGTAGTACGTCTGCATACTGAGCTGTAGGTCGTAGGTTTGATTCCCATCCAGGTTAAACATTTCTGCTGAGCATGGATGTTTGTTCTGTGTCTGGGTATTTACATGTATCCTATGTATGTATTTACAAAAAAAAAGTATAAATATATTATATCAACCATCTGGTTCCCATATTACAAGCTATGCTTAGTTTGAGGCAAGATGGCGTTGTGTAAAAATGTCCTCCAATATCTCTTAAATATTTAACCTTTCATCGTCATCATCATCATCTCAGCCATAAGAAGTCTACTGCTGGACATAGGCCTCTCCCATAAATTTCCAAAAAGACAACACAACACCTTTATTCATTTGAAATATTAAGTTTAAGTTCTTTACAATAAAAACATAAAAACATAAATATTATTAAAAAAACTTAAACCTAGGGTGCTGTCGTCAGCGGGGCAGGGCCTAAGATGCTGGCGGTAGGGGCTACAGACTCAGAAACCTCCTGACAATTCGTGCCGTGTCTAGGACGATTGCCTTCTGAATCCGACCCTTGACCCAACCATCGAGCGAGAGCCTCTCGAGATGTTGGTCGAGGCTCTTCTCTAGCCGATACGACTATCGGAACAATGATCGTCGAGTCAACATCCCACATGGCGGTTATCTCGTGAGCCAAGTCAAGGTACTTGCTGAGCTTGTCCTTCTCGGCTTTCAAGAGATTCTCATCATGTGGGATGGTGACGTCAACGAGCACTGCCCGGCGTTGGGAACGATCTACGATCACAATATATGGCTTATTGGCAACAATATACCTATCCAATATACATCCTTATTATTAGACACTACAACATGAAATGTTATAAGTTCGATTCGCCTTCCCAGTTGAAAATATAGAAAATCCCCCCCTCCCATCTCCCCTTCTCCCTCCCCCCAACTGTCACCAAAGTAGCACGTCTTCAGAGCGTCTTTTGTAACGAAAGACAATCTCTGTGCTATCAAAACTCTTGTTTTGTACTTTGTTAACAACTTTTGTAACTTGTTAAAAAGACGCGTCCTTGTTTTGTTATGAGTTAATGTTTTCACATGTTTCAAGGTGATTTTCTTTATAATAACAAGTAGGTACCTAGATATCTGGGGGCACGGAAGTGCCCCCGCTTTCGAGCATATATAATCTATGCTCGATGGCCCCCGCCATGTATAAGCCAGCGGACATTATATTAACGTATAATTATATTAATATAGATATTCCTTAATATTTGACACTCTTGCAAAGAAAAATGTGTAGGTGGAACTCTGCGATTCTATAATCTGACGCACTTACTCAGGAATACAATGATAATATTTTAAGTTTTAGAGATTATTCAAAAAGTAACAAAGCTATATTTATAAAATAATTATGGGACCAACTTGGGAGCTTTCTCTGTACACCAATTCAGGAAACACAAAAATTGGTTTTCGAATGACTGAGTAATTCGTGTACATACATAAAAAAAAACGGCACAAATTGATAACCTCCTCCTTTTAAGGTTAAGGTTCGAAGTAGGTTAATAAAATACTATTTATTTTTTAAGACGGTTTTTAAACGACGGAGATATGCGGTAACTAACATAAAGAAACCATTCGAATTGAGAATTTCCATTTTTGAAGTCGGTTAAAAATAGGAAAATAGCACATAATAGCAATTTTCGTTATGTAATTGTTATGCATGTTATAATGTTGAGTATGCATTTTTGACGAGAATGTATGTAAAGCTGTTGTACAGTCTATTCAAAACAAGCATTCCTTATACAAAAAAAAATACCTTAAAATCTTACATAATCAGTTTTGTAATAGAGGGCTTCCTAAAGGTATATTTATTATTTACTTTCGAGTTTTTTATCATCATTATTACAAAATCAAATTAGTAACGTATCCAAAAAGATGAGTCTAGCGACTTATCACACATCAAAATCGGTGAAACAGTTTAGCTTTAGTAAATAATATAGAAACACATCATTAGCTAATAATCATTAGCTTAATAAGCACTTTTTTCGTTTTATAATATTGCATTTTTATTTTATGTTAAGCACTGTTCTCTAAATTTTTTGCTTATCACGTCTATTTAGTAATTTTATATCTTCAAAAAATATTGTTTTAAAAACCCAACTATAAAATTGTTGAAATTTCTACGGGACCTACGTATCTGAATTATAAGAACATATTTCCAAACAAAATCAAATCGGTATATAAATGACATAGATGACATACATGCGGTCATAAGCATAAAAATACACAAACGAATTGAGAACTTCCTCCTTTTTAGTAGTCAGTTAAAAATATCGCTACACGCGAGCGAGATTATATTCGTCCTACATTCCTAATAATTCGCGTAAAATGGAATTATTAGATATTATATACTGTAAAAGCACTTGTTTGAATAAACAAACTATACAACTCATAATATCCTTTAAAAAACCGACTTCAAAATTCGCAATACAATAAACGCGACTCGCTGTTCATTTTTCTACGGGCACTTGGATGAAATTTTACCAGTTATTTTGCTATAAAAACCAAAGTACTGCATCGATTTTGATAAAATTTATAAAGAACCACCTCTGAAGTATGATCTACCAAATACAAAAATAAAATCATCAAAATCAATGCATAATTGGCTGAGTAATCAGTGAACAAAGATACAAAAAAAAAACATACCGACCGAAATGATAACCACCTTTTTTTTGAAAGTCGGTTAAAAATCATTATCTTTTATCTTGTCCAGTTGGATAAACGTAATGAATAAATCAGAGTATTTATATTATAATTCCAGTAGTTATATTTTAATAACATACAACTTTCATAATTGAAAATTTTGTTATTGAGATTTACCTTTGATGTTGTTCTTAGAAAGTTCAACGACTTTCAATTTTGAACTTGGTCGATTAAACAAACCTTAAAGCAGGATTGATAAACTCTGTTCGGAAAGAGAATTAATGTAGCATGGCCGCTGCTGTCTTGATTTCTTTATTTTGTTCGGTTAACTACACAATAAAGACATCAGTTCCCATTTTTTACCGACTTTAAAAATGAGGTACTCAATACGACATTCTTTTTTGTTTGGTAGACCATACTTCAGAGGTGGGGACCACCTCAGATTCCAAAATTAATTGCACTTTGAAAATCCGCATTTCAATGTCACGTATCTAGACGCCTAAAGTTATGCTAACTCTTTCGGCTCTCCTAATTTCTTTGTGAAGATATTTTTACAGCGGTAATACGCATACTTTCCCGCAAAAATGTACACGCAATAGCCTAAGTAACACAACGAATATAATAATATCATTATACAGTCAAGCATTTTCATTTTCTTTTTGATTACTTGCTTTGCAATTATATATTTCGATCTGGTCTAATAAATATTTATTTGGTTTGATATAAGTACATCGATTTTAAATTTTGTATGCATCCCTGACTTTTTCTAGCGAAAAGATTTTATTGAGTTTAGTAGTTAGTAGTCGTCTTAGTTAGAGCCATTTTTAACAGACTTCAAAACGGTGGTGTGGAGGTGAAATGGAGGTGTCTAGGATTTAGTTGGTGATAGTTTAGGGCCTGACACTGACCAAAAAATAATTGGTGTACGTACCTACTAGGTAGACGCCGAGTTTTGATTTAATTTTTCGTGTTATTTCTCCCGTTTCAGGTAATTAGATTGTTTCAAGTCTGTTTAATTTTTTTAATTTATTGTTTACGCAAAGTGCGTATTTCTATACCGTACTAATTCTGAGGTACTATTTGAAAAGCCGTTCAAAGTTACAACCGGAATTAGTATAACTCGCGTTAAATCGTGACGTATCTATGAACCGAAATACATTTGTTAGAATTTTACTTGCCCGAATACGTTTCATAGAATTTTTTTATTCCAGATGTTTTCCTTAACATGGTTTCTGATTCCATAAGTTTGTTAGCTTTAATTTTAATTTGCCTGTACATATAAGCTTAGAATCGTCGTTTCTGTTAATTATATTCAGAAACCTCATTATTTACGAAGTTTTGGTTATTGGGTAGGTATAACAATTATTAGTAAAGGTTCGTTAGGTTTCTGTATAATATACACATTACACATTCTTAAGATTAAACTTGTTTTTATTGTGACAAAAACTTAAATATTTACATGACTTACACTTGAACAATAATTACAGTTTAAAAAACATAAAAAATAATTATACGTTACTATCTACACATTAAGACTATTAAAAAAAATAAGATTAAGATTCAGTTATCAGACGAGTTGCCAAATGATTTTTGGGATTTTGTTGTCTTTTAAAAAATAAATTTGTTTTCGTGGAAGTTATATTCGATATTTTAAAATTCGAATCAAAGATAGATAACCATGTCGACAACTAAAATTAATACAAATTCAGAACTATTTGCGAAAATTAAATAGTTATAAATTAAATTCGTGTTAGAATCAACTAAATCCGACTGTATGTGGGATCAACTCTACTTCATTAGAGCTTTGGACGGACGGCTCATAAATATGCAAGGACTCGCGTCGCGCGCGCGAGCACCGAGCATGCCTTATTACCACCTTGTTGTATTAACTATGTACACAGCTATTTAATTATAGAGCACACATTTCCTTTACGCAGTATTCGCCACGTTAAACGCATTAAGATTTACGATCACTATATAATTATTTACAAAACTTAATTATTTAACTGCGATGCGTTGGTTTTTGCGTTTAACGTTGCGAAAATCAGAGCGTAAGGTGCAACTGAATTTCGGGGCCTACTTACCTCGACTATAAAACGCAACGCAGACGTAGCTATGAAGTTTATAGTGCTGTAAATTATAGCTTAATATAGTAAGTACGCTATAGTTTTAATACTTGCTTTGAGCGTCCACACACGTAGCTATAATATATAAGCTACTTAATCTCGAGCACCGCAGTAAAGTAGCATGTCTGTCTATATTCTACAGCATTTATTTCGGGGAGTGTGCGCAAGAGCTTCACGACCTAATTCCACCCTCCCTATTTCACTACAAGATTAGCTGAAAGTTGGCGAATAACTACCCATTTCTCATTGAAACGCCAAAAATCTGTATTCAGTGTTATCAGTCCACATGGGATACTGCACAAGAATGGAATTCTGTGCCGCTATATCTGTTTCTTGAGATCTACAATCTGTGAATTTTCAAAGCTAGAGTGAATAGATTTCTTCTAGATCGACGTACTTCACCCTCAGCCACATCGTCGCAGTTAGTTAATCGTAGACCTAACATGCGAAAAAAAAATACATTTCTTTATAATTCAGGGATTTGGTTTTAGACAATACAAAGAACGGTTGATCTGGATGAATATACATTGAAATATAACCGTTCAACCTGACCTCCGTCATTGTCATACTAATATGCTTTGGAGGGACTTAGATCCTACCTTAATTTGGAATTTATAGCGCTATATATTTTATATTATGTATTTTAGCTAACCTATGTTTTGTTTACCTATGCTTGTACGGCGAGCCAAAAGTATCGCCGCGCTGGTGCATCGCCGTAAAGTAGCATTTCCGTTTATTTTCTACAGGGTCCATACAGACAGTATGCGCAAGAGCTTCACGACTTTATTTAATTTTCCCCGTTCCTCTACAGTACTAGCTGAAAGTCGGCACACTACCACCATTTGAGTTGAAGTACAAGTTGTAATCTCAGCAAGCGTCGAATACTCTTTACATAAAACCCCACTAAACTAAAGACGGCACCAAGAAATAGGCATAAAAATAGATAAGTACTTTCATTTTAACCGACTTCAAAAAGAAAGTGTTTAAGAGAAATGTTGTCGCACAATCTTTTTTCAGAAATTTACGCATTTTACATACAATAGGAGAAAGCTGATTTCTACCCTTAAATATTATTCAATATCATCATCATCATCACAAGAAGTCCACTGCTGGACATAGACCTCTCCCATGGATTTCTAGAAAGACCGGTTGGAAGCGGCCTGCATCCAGCGTCTTCCTGCCACTTGTATGATATCTTCTGTAATACTGTATGTTCTACTGTGTGTTAATTTATCTCATGTTTATACAAATAAATTATCTTATCTTATCTTATCTTATCTGTCCACCTTGTGGCTGGTCTCCCTACGCTGCGCTCGCCGGTTCGTGGTCTCCACTCGAGAACTTTTCGGACCCATCGGCCGTCAGTTCTACGTGCCATGTGCCCTGCCCACTGGCTACTTCAACTTGCTAATCCGCTGTACTATGCCAATAAAAAAATGTTTGTGGTAAATATTATTAGATTTTGATAATTCTTTTTTATATAGTTGGAATCGTTTATGAATTGTTAATCGCTTATGCGGTTTGCTTTTAATATAATATACAAATAATAGGTTAACATGTTCGCTGACAGTAACCACTTGCTCTGACACCGTGTACTGACGTAGTTAAAGATTTAGAGGTATTTTTTTGTTGCTTATTTGACACTACGCCGTCAGACGTGAGAATTCAAGCGCGCGCTCACGCCGGTCGACGTAGCTCTTGTGTGCGAGCGATATTTACGTGTGTGTGTGAGGCGAACGAGACAGCAATATCATACTATGTATCTTTAAAATACTCGTAATACAACAGTAAGATGTATGAGGTTGCTCACAATACGACAGTAGATGTTACTTTTCATTATGCTTGTATGGAAAATCATCGTCGGTCAACGTAGTGAAAATAAACCCGTCCTTCGACGTACTGTCTTAACCCAACATTAGTTTGATTTTTAAAACAAAATAGCGCATTTTGAAGTAAATTTTTCCATTATGATTATAAAACGTGGTCAACGTTGCTGGTACATCATCGAACGATTACTGTATTAACCCTAAACTTTGTTGTGTACTGTTTGTACTTATCAATATCAATATATATCTTAATAAACAATAAAAAAAAAAAAAACATCATTTTATTTTTTGTCATCATACATCACAGATGAGACCTTGGACTTATAAAATTAGTTTGATCTTTATTTCATCTGAAACCGTAAAAACAATAATAAAATCGGTATTACCGAATTTTCTGCGACGTCGCTCCATCACAATTACCTCGGCTTGTTTTATTTACTAGCAAATAATGCTATATTTTATTCATCGTATGTAGAAGTTATTCGTTGAAGCTCATTTATGGTGCGATACACAAGCTTTAGGCGACATAAATGAGTTCATATAGTTGTTCCCAACGAATAACAATGTTACTGGTTGGGAATTTCAAAACGTGTAATAGTGTTACTTAATGGGAATTTTCATATAAAATTATTCCCGTTAAGTAACAGTGACATTTTGGGTGTTACCAACAAATACAAATAATTTATTGATAAAATGTCAATTAATAAAAATAAAAATATGCACAATTAACGATAAAATATTATAAGTACAATAAGTACCTACTTATAATTTGTCTAGCATAAATTCATTTACGTTGTAATACGCCTTGCTTTTAAGCGGTAGTTTTAATTTATTTTTAAAAATATTTAAGGAGGTTGCACTCTTGATGTTATCCGGTAGGTGGTTATACGTGGACCGCATACGTATACTGACTTGTCGGACTTAGCAAGTGTGTGAGCCGGTGTTCTCAACCTGTCCCTTTGTCTCGTCATATAACTATGTGTGGTGTCAAGCTGCTCGAAGCTGTCGAGGTTTTGCCTTATAAAGAGACTAACCTGGTATATTAATATTGACGGAACCGTCATTATGCCCAGTTCTATAAAATAGGGCCTTGCAGACACGTCGCATTTGACCCTGGCCATAGTTCGGATGGCTCGTTTTTGCAATATTAGAGGGCGTTCCGACTCTGCTGCGCTTCCCCACAGCTCGGTTCCGTACATTAGCACTGAATGAACTGTGGCAAAATAGTACCCGTTGGGAACAAACGATAGTGTCCGCTTTGATAAGTTGCTCAAAATAAGTTAAGTAAAAAATAAAAATAAAACCGGACAAGAGCGAGTCAGACTTGCCCACCGATGGTTCCGTACAAACTAGTAGATAAATAGGGGAAATTATAAATTTTCCTTCATATTCAATATAAAAAAAAAAAAAAACTTATGCTAATTAAGCTCTTTCATATGATAGGGTTATCATATAATATCACATGATATGGTAAAAGCACTTTAAAATTTGGACCCTCCTTGCTTGCAGAAAGACCCAATTATTTGTGATTAAATTAAAAATGTCCAGTTTTCCGATTTTTTCCCATAAATAATTTAGAGCTGCTCAGGGTTGTTTTCACTATAAATAATTCGGACCATAATTATGTTTATTAGCATTTCTTCTACGTTTGTACCACACACGGATACATAATTCACGAGCCGTCTCCCGCCTAATGTATTAGATCCAAGCCTAAATATTTATGTGTGATCTCCAATTTGCTGATGAATATTAGTCTCCGGTAATCGTTGCTGAGCGTTAAATACATGCATCATTGATTCAGATGTGTTTGGGATATAATGAGGGGGGCACAAACACAAGGTAGATTCTGTTAGGTGTTAAAACAGGATTACAGGACCCAACAGTGTTTCTCTACATGAGAAGAAATATTAATTTTAGTTTAAATAAACTGAAAAAAAAACCATAAAACTTCAAAGTACGCAACAGGCTTATTTGGATGACATATTTTCTAGTTTTTTTCGTTGTTTTTTTTTCTCAGCCCTGTTTGTACAAACTGTTTCATTTTCTAGATATTTTGTTATAAAAACCAAAGTTCTGAACCGATTTTGATACAATTTCTATGGGATTTGGTAGGTAATAAAGAAACATATAATCGAATTGAGAACATCCTCTTTTGTGGAAGGCAAGAACAAACTAACAGACTAAAGAAAATTTGGCCAGTTGATGCAGAGACGCTTCGCTCGCTCGGTCAATTAGTTTTAAGATGTGTATAATAAAGAGTTTATATACCTATTTTGGTATAAGAATGTAGTTCCTTTTGGATAGAACCGGGTAATTACTAAAATAAGAACCAGTAGACCTTAATAACTCAATATAACTAGAACAAAATGTTGGAACAGATAAAGTAAACATTAGTTGAATAATTCATTGATTAGATCCCAAGTGTCAGTAGTACACCCGCATCGAGTCCGACCCTCATTGGGGCTTACCCTGTCAGACAGACTTACAACAATACAGACCTACACATGTTTTGTAACGAGGGGTATTATAAGTATAAACCATGTCACGGGAGAAATTTACTGACTGTTTTATATTGTTGTTTTTTTTACAACCATAATTTATACATTTTGAAATAAAAATTACGGGTCTCACTCACGTCTGTTTTGAGTGGAAAAATCCGACTATAGTTGTATACGAGTGCAGGGCGCGTCACCCACCAAGAGTGACGTATGCGCTGCTCTTTTGAATAAGACCGCCGAACGCAGTTGAAACTATAGTCGGATTTTTCGACTCAAAACAGACGTGAGTGACCCGTAGTTATTACAAAAAGGTGTGAAAACTACGTTGTTTCTTTAATTTATAGATTAATTTTTTGTAGAGTGAGTGAGTTCAACTAGCAAGATTTTCGTTCTTCTGTCCGGATGTTTGTTAGTCATCGCATACAGGTCGTATATTTAACCAATCTGTATAAAAATTTGGCTTACAGTTTTCTCAATTTTGTACATTTTATTTGTTGGGAATTTTGGAGTTATTTTTTTAATTTATACTTGTTATAATATGTTTGTATGTGGGCATGTATGTGTGTTTCCAAATTATCTTCTACACCCTATACGGTTTGACTGATTTTCATATCCGAAGTGTTCTCAGGTACGTCTTAGAAAACTAACGTAACCTCAACTTTTTCATAGCAAATAAGTGATTTTTCAAAAAATATACCTATGCACATTCTAAAGGGTCATCATTTAAATAAGTTTTACTATAGCTTTGTGCATACTTTCACGCAAAATGTACACTCAACACCATATCATGCGCAAATATATATTATGATTTCCCCCTCTTATTTTCTTGTTTGTACGGAACCCTCGGTAGACGAGTCTGACTCGCACTTGTCCGCTTTTATTTTATTTTAACATAGATAGGTAAAAAAAAAACTGTGGTTAGTGTAACATTCAATTACATATTTTTAACCGACTTCTAAAAAGGAGGAGGTTTTCAATTCGTCGGAATGTTTTTTTTTTAAATATATTTTTTATGTATGTTCCCCGATTACTTGAAGACATCTAGATCGATTTGAAAAATTCTTTTTTTGCCAGATGGTTGCCCATAGAAAGATAGTTGCCCCAGGGCCAGATGGATGCCCATAGAAATTTTATCAAAACCGGTTCAGTATTTTGGTTTTTTATAACAAAATAACTGTAAAAATATGTCATCAAATTAAACGAATTGCGTATTTTAAGTCGTTTTTTAAACTTTAGTTTTGTTATTACTTGTATTATTATTACTTTTCAAAAGAAAATATGAAATTGCAAATTGAATATTACAATAAACTCAGTTTTAACTCATATTTCCACTGATGCCTTTATTAGATATTACTTAGATCTCCACCCGTATTAAATACTTCAAATAATGATACCTCTTAATGGTATAATCATTAGATTTTATATACCGAAGCAGATAGGGCGACTGAAGGTAAGTTCCCGTCGAGCTTGAAACTTGTAATGAGACAGCTTGACAGACAGACATCTCGTATTTGCGGCCTGTCGAGAGTGAAGTGGGTATGATATTCTGACAGATTGTTCTATGATTACACTTAGTATTTTTTTCCTATCATTAACCGACTCCCAAAAAGAAGGAGGTTCTTAATTCGACTGTATGTTTTTTGTATTGCTTCGCCAATTATTAATTGATTTTATTGATATTTTATGTTTGGTAGGTTCAGTACTTTTATTTTTATAACAAAATGAACTAGAAAACCAAGTAGACAAGTAAACGAAATTTCATATTTTGAAGTCTGTTGCTTCAGTTTTTTAACTAGAATTATTCACTACCAACTTAACTACCAAGAGGCCAACCATGATATCGCAAAAAAACATAATACCCAATGACATTATCAAATAGAAGGAAAAGACAGTTTCAATCATCAAAATAACGGGGCTATGTAGTTATTTTTAACCGACTTCAAAAAAAAAGGAGGTTATCAATTCGATCTGTATGTTTGTAATATTGTCAGAATTGCACAATTTTTGTATATGTTAGTCTATAACAGTTACTAAACATGTGTGCCAAATTTCATAATTGTATGTATGTTTGTATGTTTGTCCATGCATTACGCAGAAACTAGAAGTCATATTTCTAAAATTCTTTTTTTACTAAATAATTAGTTTAGAGTAAGAGTTAGAGTAATTTAAAGAATTTGAAAACCACATTGTGATATTACCGTTGACGTGAGAGTTCACGACCATTCACGACAATGGCCGAAGTGCGACTAAACGTGAATTTGTTCCGCTGAGCTGAATCCAAGGGACGTTGTATGGTGAGTCCAACTTTGAGCTTGTCTCACGTCACGGGTCTTCCTCTGGTTGAAACTGTCACTAAATTCATACATTTGTGTCGAAGTGTAAAATACATTTAAATGAAAATTTTAAATAAAATATTAATTTAAAAAAAAAAAAAAACAAGCTTGTATTTAAATGCTCTAAAAGGGAGAAAATAAATTTTGAATGCAATCATACCGACCATTTTATTAAATTATAAAATTTATATTGATATAGGTATATTTCTACTTAATCTAACGACAGGAAGTGGTTCTAATTTAACTCGCAAGATTTGTCTCATACTAACAGGGCAAGTTAAATAAAAGCTAGTAACAAAAACTGTTCCTGTAACTTTGTTCAATTCAACCTTAAATTTTTTGTAACTCGGCATGAGAGTTGGATTATAACGCAAATTAATCCGGATGTGCTGTTTTTATATTATGTTTACTTTAGTTACATTCGATCAAAATAGAGGGCGTTGTAATCTGCACAAAGAAATCAATGGTATAGAATAGAAATAATTTATTGAGTAACTGATACTTACACAATGTTGTATTTCGCGAAGATGTTGTTAAAAGTTACGTTAAGTCTACGCTCATCGGGTATAATATGTAATTTAAAATATTTTTACAAATAAAATTAATTGCAATCGTTATATGAAATGGTCAAAGATTTCTAAAGCAAGTTTTCAAGGAATTGTGCTTTAGGTTACCTAAGTTACTTTTATGAATAGTGAGTGTAGGGTAGACAGAGGCGAAACGGATCACGAGGCGAATCGGTTCGAAATAAGAAAATCTCAAATATAAAAAAATCTGCGCGTCATGAAACGTAACTGCAAACGTCAAAACGTTCCTTGGTTCACGCCACGCTATTTTGAATTTATAGTAGAACTCTCTCACCCGCACCTCAGTGCCAGCGAAAATCGCAAGTAACACGGATGTAGGGTGCGGTCGCGTTTTGCGCCAAATATAAGGTAAATGATTTTGGTTTTGCATTTTCTGGTATCTTTAATTAGCTTTATTGTTTTAATTGTTGTTTTACCATATGATATTTGAAATGAAATATAAGTATAATGCTAGTTTTTACGCTATAGTGATGGATATTTTTTCAAAAGATATTGTTTTGAAAATATGGGTATGGGGCTATTCGGATCATTGATTTTGGGGCGAATTTGATCATAACGCTTAATGCATATAACTAACCAATATTTATTTATATGTTGTTTTAGATGGTTCGGAACAATGCAGTACAAATCCAGAACCAAAACCAAGCCCAAGTAAGGACCTACAACCTAATGAATTCTCAAAATCAGAGCAAAGTTAAAGTAATGAACCGGTGTAGAAATGCGCCGACAGAGTCGGTGCTAAAGGCCTTATACAATTGTGAATTATGTACAGATAAGTAACTGATCTCATAATTTAGGTTTATATAAACGTTTTTATAAACATTTTAAGTTTTTTATAATATTTGTTTGTTCAAAAGAAGTTTATTTGTTTGATCCAATTCGCCCCTAAATCGGGGTGAATCGAATTTTTCCCGATTTTCAAGTTTTTGTTAATTAAGAAGTAAGTTTTAGTTTTGTTTAAAATTTTAGTAAGTGGTTATAAGCTATGATAAATACTGATTATGATTCAATAAATAAAACTGCTGTGTTTTTTTTTTCAAACCAAACTTGAAGTGATCCTATTCGCCTCGGTCTACCTATAATTTTCGTATGTAACCAACCTCCTTCACTTTGCAAGTTATCTCGCAACCTTTATAGTTGAAACATAACCAAAATGAGGTACATTAGTGTCAGAATAGCAAGAATACATTACTCGTATATTTGCTGGAGTCAGGTTATTTCAGCTCGAGGCGAGGTTTATCTCGTCTTCTTGACTTTTAGACGAGGTTTTTACTGAAGGAAAATATTACTGAGATACCGCAGAGATTATTTTAAATTTAGATAAGTTTTCTTTCGTTTCATTTTATTCCACCTACATATCGCGTTTTTATTCATGCAGATAACAATACCTAACAAGTGTTATTAAATTTATTCTTTTCTTAGATCTAAAAGAGTAATTTATTTTACCTTTTTTATTAAGAGTAATTAATTTTATTTCAACTCATACCTATTGCCATTGCTGTAGTTGCATGTAACTGGCCTTGGTGTTAGTATTCATTTTTTATTTCCACAAAAAAGCCGTAACTAACTGGCATGGGTATGGTAAGGAACGTGTGTGGTACCGTATGGAACGTGTGTGGTACCGTACGGAACGCGTGTGGTACGGTACGGAACATGAGTGTTACGGTACGGAACATATACGGAAGTGTGCGTACGAGTTAAAGTTGCAAAAATAAATAACCTATTCACTCGCGATTTGAAGACACCCAGATTTTATCCATCCGGAAAGACCTATTCAGGAAGCGTATTCCACAACTTGTTCCACAACGCTGTTGTCTTGCGATATATCAGGACTGGAATTTATGGTCTTACCAAAGACTATGTAATAGGGCGAATTCTGTGGGTCTTACTTTAAAAGTATGAAAGTGTACGACGCTCACACCGAAGTGATCCAAGTAAAATAATTAAAAATTGTTTTTTGTTTTTCTATAAAACAATATTCGAAAGAGATACCTATGTTTAACATAACCAATGATTTACTGTGCCTTCAGTGTAAAACGGTATAAAGCAAAAATCACAAGTTTTATTTCAATCAAAAAATATATTTCACGATTTGAATTAATTAGCTAATTTGTATTAATTGTCCCTTTCGCGGTAGAAACGGCGGGCTCGTGGGGCTCAGAAACGAAGAAGTTTGTTACGGAACTTGGCCGACGTTTGAAGGAGAGAAGGCATGATCCGCGATCTGGCCACTTCCTGGCCCAAAATATTTCGCTGGCCATACAGCATGGTAGTGCCGCCAATTTAAAGTGCACGTTTGTTCGGAAAGATGCTTCTGTGAATAGTTAGTTCTTGTATATGCTTTACCAATTCCAAAAAGTTTGTAATATAGTTTATTATATATGTATATATAGGTGTATCACTTAACTAGTCAGCATGGTCAAACATGCCAGAGCTTAAACACTCCAAACCACTCATCAAAACCTATGATCGTAAGACTTATAAGCAAATCATAGGGTTGAGTAAGAACAATAGGCGCACTCTGGTTAGAACCCTGACTGGACATTGTTGTCTTAATAAGCACATGCCCATTATAGGACTGAGCGAGTCGAGGGAGTGTAGGCTTTGTCACGAAGCTGATGAAACACCTATGCATATCCTCAGTGACTGTGGGCGACTGATGCACAAACGTAGCCTTCATCTGGGCAGGCATACATTGCAGCCAGACGAGGTCAAAAATATCTCTCCCGAGAAAGTACTGAGCTTCCTAATGAGCGCAGGACTAGGGGAGATAACTGTAATACAGCGCCAGTCACAATAATCTCCATAGGTCGCAGTGACATTTAAGCCGCTCATCACAATAATAATAATAAATAGTCAGAAAATGTACAACAATTATACATTTGTAATAGTGGTTCGGTCTGTGCAATAATTTGTATTATTGCACAGACCTTTCTACCTTTACTGAAATTCACCTACAGAGGTAGGTACTTTGTGTGATATTAATGCTACTAAAGCTACTTAATGTTTGCAGTATTACCACGAAGCTTAGCTGAATGGTTGTTTCCAACAAACTTGGTTCCGAATTTAGGTCTCTTCTTTGAAACTTCGCAGGTTCCGCCTTAAATGGTGTCTATTTACTGCAGCGTTGCTGTTTGTGATGGTCTTAGCTTTGTGTAACTTTTAAGAAGTTTCTACCATTTGTATATTTACTTTTTACACAGGAATTAGGTAGGATCTGTGCTTAGCTTAAAACAATCTTTAACATATATGAAATTGCGAAAAAATCAGCCGTTAAATAAAAGATTGCTAACCCCAGAAAAACAATTTATTATGATATTGTTGGATCGGGTAACCAAAAAGTGCCGGGTGCGCCGCCGAAATTAGCAAGCCGGTCGGCGTGCATTCCCTAATTTCGGAGAGCGTGCTTCAAATTCCACGAAATAATTATAGAATACCTACCCTTTTATATCGGTCGGATAGACGATGAAGCGGCGTCGGTCTTGGTTTATATGCCAAAAACCCGGACGAAACGCTTCGGTTCCACTTTTATTATAAAATACCGATACTGTAATGATGAATAGCGTGTGTTTATGAAGAAGTTAAATACTTGCATGTAAATTTAAATTCCATAGTTTACTCGTATCTCAGATAAATCCTATTAAGTTTTATAACTAAGGCTAAATGTACATTTTGAAAAAAAAAAAAACTTTTGAATTACCTGTTTGATTTTTTTAGCCATTAGGGCCATAAGAGCCATAGGTATAGGTTTCTTAACATCACGGTCAAGCGCAACTGCGCTTAGTCGTCAGCTAACTTGATTGTGATTTAAAAAAAACTTTTTATGATTCAATTCCAATTTCTCTTGCTTTGTTCTTGTTTTACGTAAAACAAGAACAGTGGTTTTTCTTCAATTCCAATTTCTCTTCCTTTTTCTTATTTTACAAGTAAAAAGCAAGATAAATTGAAATTGAATAATAAAAAGTGTTTATTTAAATCGTATTCAATTTAGCTTACGACTAAGTGCAGTTGCGCTTGACCGTGGTGTTTTACCCATCCTTATGGCTTATCCAGATTATCCGTTGTAGAAGATTAAATCAGAAAAAAATACAAAAATATTTATTTTAACCTAACGATTTATGTTTTACAAGGAAACTTAAATTGTTGTAGTAACTCAGCGTATTAGCAAGTTAATGCGTATTAGCTTGCATAATGTTCTGTTTTCTGATACTTATCACACGTTATAGCAGAAAATGACATACAATAATGTGTGCGAGAGTGTGCGGTATCAAAATGTGGTAGGCACGCCTTTGTGCTTTGTGTTTTTCTATCTTCAAGCCGCAGACATTTTCGCGTTATAATAAGGCTTCATTTTAATCATAAACGTAAGAAACTTGCTATGATGTTGTAGTCTAATTTTTAACCGACTGCGCAAGAAGGAGGATTATGCTTTTCGAGTGTATGTGGGTACGTATGTATGTTTCTACAGCTTAAACGGCTTGACCGATTTTGATGTGCGGGATGTCGTTAGATTTGTCCTCATTCACCGAATGTCATAGGCTACATTTTTTTGTGACATTGATAATTAATAAATATAAAATTAAATATAAATATAAATTAATAAATAAAGCCTCAAAAATAAATAAATGCGCTTTAGGATTTTTCGTAACATCTAACGCTCTAACGAATATTTTCGTGAAAAATGTGAGATTTTACAAAAACTATTATAGAGAGTGTTCGTTCAAATAAATTATGTGATGTTACGTTTAAGTAACATTAGGTTAAACATAAAATTAGGTATAATTTAAATTACATTACGATTACAAATAAAAAATGGATGCACCCACTGATTAGACTACAGCTAGACCTATTTGAGAAAAGGAACTGTATCCCACAACACAGGACACCCCTAGTGTGGGATACAGGGTTCACCTCCAAAAATTATCAGTTTACCTATGACATAGGACTAAACACACATAATTATGTACATACAATCATGCTTTTATCCCATTGGGGTAGGCAGAGAGCATATCTATCGTACCACTTGCTACGATCCTGACACACGTTTTCGCTTATCAATGTCATGCAAGGGCGTCACCAGCCCATGGTCCAGGGGGGGGGGGGGGGGGGGGGGGGGCAAGTTAATATTATGGAGGATGAGAAAAATATGAATTGTAGGTACAGGTACAATTGCACGGCCTTAGGACTTTGGTTGGCTATATTTTTTAAATCTCTGCCCCCCCTTGGCGACGCCCTTGATGTCATGTACATGCTCGTCGGATTCAGATACTTTTGACCTAACCTTCTCCAAAACGTATTCGATTTGGTCGTGATAGGTTTGCCTATGTCGACCTTGAACAACTTTCCTATTCACTCTCGCCAAATAAATCTATTTCGACAACATTCCTTCATCCATTCAATCCACATTTAAAAAAAAAAAAAACTTTGTAGATATATGTTTGCGCTTGACCGCCAACTCGCCTGATGTTAAGCGACGTTGCGCTCTATGAAGGAGTGCGCTTACCTATATAAAACAATTTACTAGCGATTTAAAGACACCCAGATTATATCTATCGGGAAAGACCTATTTAGGAAGCGTATTCCCCAAATTCCAATTTAACAGTCCGCACGATGAAAGTGGAATTAAAACGTTTCGTTTGGGTTTTTGGAATATCCACCAACGTTGACGCTTTCTCGTGTTTCTGACTGTCTGTTAGTAAAAAAGCCCGAACCATCTATGCATCCCTTTCTTTATCTTTGTCACTACATCTTCTAACACTGCAACGTTCTCTTACCACACTTTTCTTCTATTTGTCCACCAAAGTAACAAAGTAAGACTAATAAACTGTATCACTGAATATTTTTTTTAACTTCGTTGTACATTGTATCATTGTTCAAATAAAGTTTAGTACTTACTAGAACTTCATTCGGATTTTTTATGACTGAAAATACGAGCAAACTCGGGTTCACTAAAAATTAAACCTAGAAAGATCGATTTATCGTCCCCTAATCCACCTACAAACCAAAATTCATTAAAATCGTTGGAGCCGTTTCCGCGATACTGATTGTATTTATACAAGAAATGCTCGTTTAAAGTTATTAGATTATTATTATTTATGATCCTAAAGGGCAGCATGCGGTATACTTGATATTCTACCTATAAAGCCAAACAAACTGTATATCATGATTCTCAGAAAACTAACGCCATATTTATGCATTACTCCTTGCATCCGCTGACATGAAGCTTTACTCAGAAATGTATTATTGTGTTAGACATTTCTGCGGGAAGGCTCACGCTTGAGAAGTTTCTTGATAATACAGTAGCTCTTTTCATTAAATCAAAACGAATGCACCTTACAATATAATTTCATCTAAATAAGTTTTGTTTTCGGAGTTATGTGCGTATTGTTGATTGCCGCTAACATCAAAATCGGTGAAGGAAAACATCGTGAGGAAACATCTCCTATGTCTGAGAGTTCTCAATGATCTTGAAGATGTGTGAAGTCTGCCAACCCGCACTTGTCCAGCGTGGTAAATTATGGCCGTTCCCTTCTCACAATGAGAAGATGGCCCGCGCCCAGCAGTGGGACAGTTTGTACAAACAGGGCTGAAAAAAGTAAAGTTTTGTTTACTTTTTTCAAAATTATGATATACGTTTTCTTTATTTTTAACTTTAAATTACTTCAAAAAGGAGGAGGTTCTCAATTTGTCGGAATCTTATTTTTTATGCATGTTCCCCGATTACTCGAAGACGCCTGGACCGTTTCGGAAAATTCGTATTTTTAACCGACTTCCAAAAAGAACGAGATTCTCAATTTGACTGTATATTTTTTTGTTGTTTGTTTAGAGATTACTCCGTCAATTACGAAATGTTTTTGATGATTCTTTTTTGTTAGGTAGGTATCATAACAAAAAAGAATCATACAGAACAATACAGGACCACTTCTGAGGAATACCTCAGAAGTGGTCCTGTATTAATTTTATCAAAATTGGTTCAGTACTTTTATTGCTATAACAAAATTACTAAAAAAATAACGTCCAAGTAAACGAATTTCTTATTGTGAATTTGTTTTTTTTTTTCTTCAGTTTTTTAAACTATAATTATTGTTTGAAAGAGTATTCCCAAGTGGTCCCATCCATACTACAGTTTCTCTTAAACGCTACAATAGAGGTATATTTTGACTAATAAATAATTAAAAGTATTTCGAAGGATTAATTACGAAGATTTCTTGTTACTTGGGCTAGACAGGACACTGATAAAGTACCAAGGTAAGGTAAGGCCGTTGCACAGTTTAATAAACAAACTAAGATTTAAGAAATAAGGATTAAACATTTCCCGTCAGACTGTTAAATTAATAAAAACCAAAAAATTTACTCTGCATACTCTGTTGCCAAAGGTTACCGGAATTTGAAAACTGGATTCGCAGCTCAGTTGGTAGTAAAATAAATAAATAAAAATAATAAAATAAATATTTGTGGACATTTCCCACAACACCATCTAGCCCAAATTAAGCAAAGCTTGTACTATGCACCCAGACACAGAACAAACATCGAAATCCAGATCGAACCCACGACCAGCAAGTACAGCAGGCAGACATACTACCAACTGAGCCACAATTCCAGTCAAGCTATAGTATGTCTGCCTCTTAAGCTGTAGGTCATGAGTTCGATCCCCACCAATGACAAACATTTATGTGATGTTTATTCTGTGTCTGGGTGTTTCTATGTATCATAACTGGCTGGCATTGTGGCTCAGTTGGTAGTATGTCTGCCTGCTGTGCAAACATTTGTGTGATGAGCATGGATGTTTGTTCTGTGACTGGGTGTTTCTATGGATCATATGTATATATTTAAAAAAAAAAAATGTATATATGTATTCTATCAGCCATCTTGTTCCATAGTACAAGCTTTGCTTAGTTTGGGCTAAATGGTGTTGTGTGAAATGTCCACAAATATTTATTTATTTCATTTTTATGTATGTATTTACAAAAAAAGTATGTATGTATTTCATCAGCCATCTAGTTTCCATAATACAAGCTTTGCTTAGTTTGGGCTAGATGGTGTTGTGTTTAATGTCCACCAATATTTATTTATTATTATAATTATATAAACATACATATTCAAAAATGTGGGAACTTCCACATCGCAGGGTAGACGAGATCTACTATGATAGTGATCTACGCTACGTTATGAACATTGCTACGCCGTAACCGCTACGCTGCTACGCCGCATAAATCACTCACGGAATAGAATATAAATAGAAAGTTTAGAGACAATGATGTTACTATACGTAGATAGGTTTTCTCCAACTCTGCGTGGTAAGCCTCAAGTAAGGTAATCGCCCGACTCGTCTTCAGTCGCGATACGTCGAGCAACGCTCTTAGACGTTTTGTGACTTGTGAACAGTGACAATGCCATCCTGTATGCTGTATGAAAGTGCAACACCAAGATATTTATGCCCAAGCTATACACTGGAATGTACTGCTATGATTTTACTTCTTATTAAACGAGTAAACCTCTCTATATATAGAATCGCATTGTTTACAAATACAAATTATTTATTGGTAAATAAATGTCACTTTTAAGTTAGATAATTATAACTAACGATATTTTATAACTATAAAAAAAATATTATTAGTTAAAATTGTATACACGAAGTACTTCGAATTTGTCTTTAAAAAACTCTTCAAGGCTATTATAGTAAGCCTTGCTTTGGAGTAAAGATTTTAATTTCATTATATATATGTTAGTGGAAGATGCAGTCCGTTAAGTGATTGTGAAAACGTGCGCTACACACGTGAACCCACTTGTCGGAATTGGTAAGCGTAAGCGTTTAGAGAGATCGTTAAGCTCCTTAACTGTAACCTCCTATACCTAGGTACACTGAATACGCCGGATGGCCTAGATACAAAGCTCCCAATACTACAATCCCGCGGTAATCCAGCCTGCACAGCTGCGCTCGCCATCAGCCCGCAGTAGTCCGATTGCATTTGCCTAATTCCCGGCGCTCTGCGGCCGGATTAAAGTAATATATTTGACCGGATGTGGGTTAGTTAGTTTAGTACTGATGCTGCGGGTTAAATAGATGTCACCTAATGCTATTATACAGAAAATTTGTTAACTAAAAATTATAATGGGAAGGTCACAGATTATTTTAATTTACTTAAGTAATTACTATGTTGTGTGTATACCATGATCAGACAAGCCACCCGCTTCGGCCGCGTAACTATAGTTCGCAACTAGTTTCGAACAAAACATAATTATTTTCGGAACGATACTGGTGTCGATCGGAGAAGTATATTACCACAGTTTCGTAGCAGGAAAAAATATATTCTCCGAGCGACACCAGTATCGTACCAAGAATTTAGTTCGAAACTATAGTTACGCACGCGACCGAAGCGGACCATCCGCAAAAAATCAACACTTCTATAAGAAAGGCTCAGTACTCAGAACAAAGTATTTTGTATACTTTAAGGTATTCAAACACATTAGATTAATTTAATGTGTTTGTTACATTCATCATCGCCATCATCATCAACATCTTAACCAAAAAAAAGTCTACTGCTGGACGGACTGGAGGGACGTGGTGGACTACGGATTTCTAAAAAGATCAGTGGGAAACGGCCTGCATCCACCAACTTCCTGTCATTTGAATGGGATCGTCTATTCACCCAATACATATAAATTATCCACATTGACATATACATCATGATATATCCACTTAATCTTTTAAATTTATGCGATTTCCATAAACTGTAGTAACGCACTAAATGCCACGTTGAACTATGTCACGTAACTACACAGCGCTTGCGATAACTCCAGCGTTGTCAGTTGAATTTATGTCTCGTGCAATTGATGATGGCGAGTAAATTAGACAGTTGATATGCGTCAGCGTGAGTTCTGACTTTAATATAGCGAGTACAGCGAGTAATTCAAACGATGTGTGGTCTACAACCCCACATTACCATACTATAATACTGTAGTACCATTATAGTCTTCATTGGTTGCAGTTTATTTAAATAGTAATATATATTAATCACTCTGATGTGGGAAAAGTGATTTTTTTGGCATTGCATAATATGTTACTTGTAGCTTTGCGAGTAGTATACTTTGTGCGAAGGGATAAGCTTTGTGCACTATTTAGTTAACATAGATTTTTTTTGTGAGTTTTGTTGCGAACGTGGAAAAAATCTTGTCGCCGTTTTGTTTTATGTACTAAAACTTGTATATTTTTAATGATCATTTGTAAAATTGATGGTGTTTTTTTTTTATTTGGTGTAATGAAACTTACATTTTTTTAAAGTTTTTAATTTACTTACCCTGTTAGTATGTGACAAATCTTGCGAGTTAAATTAGAACCACTTCCTGTCGTTAGATTAGGTTGAAATTTGTTAAATGTTTATTTGTAGAATTGATGTTTTTTTAATGAGATGATGATGATTATTATTAGATGTCATACTATTTGGTGTAAAATGATCGTGCTAGGGTGGATAAAGGAGAAAAGAAAAATGAAATGTTCAATAAAGTTACTAAGTACTATTTTTATTTTTATTAAAATAATAAAGTAGTAAGTTTAAATCTCGGTCCTATGTTGCCAAGATTTGAAAGCTAGTTATTTTGGTCGATTCTGACTATGGTTATGACAATTCAGAACAAATGATTTAATCAATAAGATAATTTGTAACATAAGCTATTTAAGTTAAGTCTATAAACTGTATTTGTTATTATGATAATAAAGTACTTCTTAAATCAAAGAAAATCAATTCAGAACAAAAAATAAAAAGTATATTTATTTGCATTTGAAGTGCGTCCAGAAATTCCATCTTCCGTTGAACCTTCCGTCCAGCCCTAACTGTTAATGGAAAAGTCTCGAATTTCTAAAGAAATCAATTCTACAGCAATTTAATCTGTTAGTGTGACGACTTTTCTATACATCTCTGATGAGTAGATTGCACTTAGGTATTAATACATTTTTAAAAGTAAATATGAATCGCTAATACTTTTGAAAAAGACCAGTAAATGCGGTTGAAGCAAAAATGAGGATTAACCGGATTAGTTTTCGTATACAATGTTTTGCTTTTTAACCGACTTCAAAAATTAGGAGGTTATAGATTCAATCATATTTTTTATGTTTGTTATATCATAACTCATCATTTATGAGCTGATCTGAAAAAAAAATGGAATTAACATTGAAAGATTGGTCCAACAGAAATTTTATAAAAATCGACTCTTTGCTTTTTAAAACAAAAAAACGTATTTTGAAGTCTTTTTAGCCAGTTAGTTACTTAGTTTTTTTAAATAAAATTATTGTTTCAGTTCTTTAAAAGTATAATATACAACCCAGTAGAAATAAATTAAGAAATTATTTACCAGGTGGAATCCTTTTCTTAATTTTATAAAGGTAAGCTAAGTAGCCCGCACTGTTACCTGTACTGTGACGTTATTCCTTTTAATTTCGCCATCTTGATATAAATCTCACAAAGAGCCACCTTTACATCAGCTGATCTGAATCTGGAATAAAACGCTCATTAACATGACGGAGAGTTTCCGCAGAGCTTGGACCGAAAATATTTCAAAAATATCACCCGGCGAGCTTTATGGCGGACATTTTATTTGAAACGTTTGTGGATTTCTTATTTTAGTGTTAAAGAGCATAATCGCCACTGAGAGTGAGAGGTGTGCTGTTTCTCAACACCCCATATCACCCACGCCAATATTGCTTCTCTAGCACCAAAATGACTTTAATGAATTTATAATTAATGGTCATTCTGAAATTAATTATTATTAATTTTATAATTCATTTTTGACAATTATTATATTTTCATTTTTAATTTGACTTGTAAATCGGTTTAATGAAAAATAAATGAATATGCGTTGCTATTAATGTGGCTCATTTAGTCATTAGTTATGTCAGTATTTTTCTGTAATAAAACTAAATTAGTAGGTTCGGTAACCTGTTTATAATCCGAAACACATTTGTCTGAATCTTACATCTGTTTCATTTGCCCGAACCTAAAAAGTTAGATTATTAGATTTCTGTTTTATTATATTCAGAAATCTTCTTATTTACAAAGGTTCGGATATCAGATATATCAATTATTAGGTTACGTTCGTTAGATTTATTTTTATTAAACACATACAGTTTCGTATTACATAGACTCAGAAATAGACGCGTTGTCTAATGAGCTTCCGGGATTTATATAGTGTTTTTTGAAGAAGAAAAAATCTTTTCGGGAAAATGATATTCGGTATTTCACAATTCAGATTATAGATAGCTAACCAGTATGTGCAATGTTCTCATACTGATGCACCCGTACAGAAGTACCAAATCAGCCCATTAAGCTACTTTTTTAAGTTAGAACATTTTCATCACAACATACTTGATTTGTAACCTTATTTTTTTATGCAAGATAGATCTACGATTGACCACCAACTCGCCTGATGTAAAGCGACGGTGTGGCCGAGGATGGAGCTCGTCGATCTAGAAGATATCTATTCACTCTAGCCTTGAAAGTTCCATGATTATAGGTCTCAGGAAACAGAGATGGCGGCAAAGAATTCCATTCCTGTACAGTACGCATCAAGAACATTTTGTACAGTTATTTCATCAGCCACCCACACACCTTTCAGTGTGACATTTAAAGCCTTTCAGTGTTGCCTTATCGATGCCTGTAAATGACCGAGGACTTTGAATGTGTACTTATATAGTACCTAGTTAACGTACCTAGTTATTTTATGAATCATGTAGTAACAATGAAAAACCCCTAAAAAATTAATCTGAATTAAACAATTTGTATTACACCCGTGTTCTAAAATCCTCCCGTTAGAAGTGAGATAAAAAAGAATAATTAATAAGGTAATCCTTACTAACTATGGTAGCCCGGCGCGCCAGTTCGAACCGGATTGCGTCGGATAAAGTCAGATTTATGCTGTTTTTACATGGAGATTGGAGAGGGAACTTCGAACGCGCAATTTGATGTGTTGTACAGATGGAGAAAACATTATGTTGTGACGATTTGATAAAATATAAGCAAGTTAAGCAAGCAACATAAGCGAATTTTAATTTACCTTTGGATAGCTAATAATCTGTTTTTTTTTTTAATTTTAAAGGCCATCATAAGGTGCGAACCGGGAAATTCCAATTTCAAACGGTTTTTTGTCCTTGCAAATAGCTCGGGTAAATAAGTAATTAACTGCAAGTGACGATGTTCGCAACGACCTAAAATGATTCTTTATATTTACCTCATTGCTTATTGTACATTAGGAAAATAGATAAAACGATTTATTATTGGTAAACAGAATGACATATTAATATAGAGATTATAAAGAATAATAATCTTTGATTGCCACAAACATTATGATCAATTACAATAGATACCTGACTTAGCTACAAAGACAAAAACTGTTTGAAATTTAGATTTCCTGCTGCATGCATGGTGTATGCGTATAAGTCCACATAGACCTCCCCCATGGATTTCGAGAAAGACCGGTTGGAAACGGTCTGCATCCAGCGTCTTTCTGCCACATGATATCTTCTGCCCACCTTGTGGCTGGTCTTCCTACGCTGTGCTTGCCGGTTCGTGGTCTCCATTCGAGAACTTTTCGGGCCCATCGGCCGTCTGTTTTACGTGCTATGTGTCCTGCCCACTGCCACTTCAACTTAATTTTTTGTCTATTTTATTAATATTTGTGCAAAAATATGATCTCAGTGCTTGAATAATAACTATTTCAACGAAAGGAAACCGAAACAATGTTTCAATAACATTCCTGAATTTGATTGCTTATTTCAAAGTAAATGTCACAAAATGACACTCATATCAGTGCGGCACTGATTATCCTAAATCCAGGGCCGTACTTCCCCGTACCGTCTGAATCCGCACATTGCTGGATAAAACCAGATTTATGCAGTTTCCAACGGATTCCAAGCGTTGAAACGAGGAAAATGCAAATGCGCCCTCGAAGCGAGATCAAACGGAAAATTATCCAACTTTCGTCGGTTTAATTAAGATTTATTTTGGTTTTAGATGAATATTGATGATGCACTTCATCGCTTGAGTGGAGACGGGAGGTGAAAGAAAAGAAAGAAAGAAAGAAAATATTTTATTTTTATACAGCATACACTACAACAAAAAGAGAGAACACAAGTACAAATAACAAAAGTAAGACTATTAAGCCTAAAAAATATGCAGTTTTCACTGTAGTATCTGGCGTATCAAAAAAGGTAAGTGCTCAGCTATAATGCTGCTGAGCGATCAGCAGCGCTGATTTTAAACACTAACCTTCCGACACACACACACACACACATGATTCTGAAGTTATTAACAGTATTGCAAATGAACATATAAATACGTATGCTATACGTATATACGTTTTGTTTTTATTTTATTTTTAAGTTGTAAATAATTAATTAATTTCATTTTATTAAAATATTCTATTTAAATACACGAATAAATCTATGTCTATGTCTAAAAAAAAAAAAAAAAGTATATACATTGCAGTTTAATCGTGATGTTAAAGACAAAAGATTTACTGAGATAATTCAGGGCAAAATAACACAAAAAATAATAATAATGAAATACATATTGTCTATTGGAGAGAAGAAGCTGAGACGCAGCAAGTATTCAGCTATATGACTGGAAATATATATATATATTATTATATATATATGTCAACTAAGGCTAAGGTTCAAAATAATAACATTCTGGGTGATATAGATAAGAAGGTGGACGAAATGTCTGCTTGTTATATAAGGATTTGAAGCTATTATAATCGTTATTTCCACAGAGTTCGCCCTATTTACATAGGGTTATTTCTTTAAGACATAAATAAAAATATGGAATAAATCAAGTCTAGTGTTGTCATGTATAACAGTTGAGTTATTTTAGTATTGGCAACATATTCTACAGAGTATAAAACTTGGAAAATAATGGTGTTGCCATTCTGACATTACGAAAATATATATCATCACAGACTACAATTATTAAAATCATGACTGACCGAAAGTCAATCTCCTTTGTATAATTTCCAAGATAAACAGTCACTATTATTAGCCTGATACGTCACACTGCTTTACAAAGAAAAACTTTACAACGCGAAGAATGAACGGAGGCCTCTCTACCTCTATTCACTCTTCGCAATCCAAAGGTATTACAAAAGAAGTCAAGATTGCTCCACCTGGCCCTGAGAGGTATTTTTTTCCTATCCTTATTAATGATAGCCATACTTCGGCCAGTACTTTGCCCTGTCTCGCCGTTCCCCAATCATCCTCTTAGAGGGTATCCAGGGTGGATCCGCTTGTCCATTATTCCTACCTTTTAGGAGGTCGCCACACAACACACACTGGCGTACCACCTCCTTTTGGACCCTTTGCCTTTTTGGTGTCTTCCCGCTTTGTTTTCGGGCTTTATTTGGGGAGGACAACGGCGACGACAACGGCGACGGCGACGGCGAGCCGCTGGACCGTCCCGACTTGATTCTTCTTCGGCGCCTCAGTCGACTGAGTGGGATTATCGAGCTTACGCTCGATGGACTGGCACTCGGCGGCCTCCGCCGTGACGGCCCAGACGCAGGCGCAGTCGCCGGCGCCGGCACAGGAGCCAGGGGAGGAAGGGACAGGGGCGAGATCCGCTCAGGAATGCCCCTGATTTCTCTTAGTGCTTGCTCAACCTCCGCCTCCCACTCCCTCCTGGGGATGCGCCGTCTCTCAGACGGGTTCTTTACTGGGTGCTGCTTCATAGGGGCAGTGCCAACCTCCTCTTCCTGCCCCCTCTCCCGAGGGTATGTAGGTCTGCACCGCGCCGGGATAGGCCTCGTGGTGGAAGCACCGTCTGTGCTTCAGCGTTACGCTCTCTTTGCCGTTGCGCGTCCAGGGCGGCATCTCCTCCGGTCCCTTTACCCTCCCCCGGCGGGTGCGTGTAGACGTGAGTGTGGTTATAGATATACATCCTTTTGTCTACATGGGTCGCTCCTTGGAAGCCTGGCGGCCCGTCTTCCCACGTGCCCCCCTCTTCATTGTTTTCGTCCGCGTTCCACCGGTACCACCCCGACGCTCCCTCGCCTCTCATGAAGCTGTCCGGCCTTCACCCCCTCAGCTGGTGGCTAGTTGGGGTCGGGGACCAAAGAGAGGGGGGCCGCTCACTTCCCGTATGTTCCGGCGTCGGGTTTCCGGTCCCTCCCCCTCCCTCCTCGCCGGGAGTATCGGGGAGGCATCCCTTCGGCATTGTTCACAGTGCGAGACGCACTCGCCTTCACGTTCCTGCGGCGGCTCCCCACTTAATATCCTCTCTGGTGCTCCCTCTCCGCCTCCATCCCTCTGCTGAGCCCCATCCATCGCTGGATGGAGGCTCCGTCTGTTCCCCTTCACCCATTGCGCCGGATATGAAGCTCTCCACACTTTCCGCTTCTGTCTCCGTTCTCTCCCCTGCATCCCTCTGTTCATCCCAGTGTGGCGTTTCATCTCGCTCCGGGACGTGCCAGTCTGAAGAGGGTTCAGGTCCTGCTCCTCAAATACACCATCGTCTTCAACTACAGCTCTTCCGTTCATCATTTTATTCATTTATTTATTTAAATTGTGCTTGCAATGTGCAAATTTACTAAAACGTTTTTACAAACAAAGTGTATTACATTGTTATTTCTAATACAGAAGTTCAATTTTCACTAAATATTTTAGGCCTTAGGTAGACTCGGTCGCCCGGTTGCGCTTTTTTTCCGGCGCAACCTTCGTTGCAACCTTTGCAACATATACTTGCAACATATATTTGCAACAGATACTGCGCGACCAGCGCAACCGGGTCCCACTGTTGAAATTTGATCATTTTTGATGATGATGACGAGGTCCCCCATGAACCCTGGTGAACCCAAGGTCACCGGTGACCTCTGCAGTTCTTTTTTATTTTTTATAATAGCGCAACCAGGTGCTGTTTCTCATGGTTTTGCCATTTTCACTCATCGGTTGCGCCGCCACCGGTTGCACCGCTGCCGGTAACATAGCCCGCGGCAGCTTCACGACCAGCGACGTGGCTTCCGGTAATTGCAGATCTCTTCCACTGATGATAGGTGTTCTAGATTTATATTCTTGCACCGTTCGCTCTCGCCGCGATTGTTAGTATTTTTTCCCCAAAATTAAGGAAATCGTTCCTACATTTGTCGTCCGTAACGATTTCTCGCAGCGTTGCGCTACTTATTGACATACCGTCCTCCACTCGCACTGCATTCTCCTCAGCTCGTATTTCGGACATTCGGTTAGTATGTGCAGGACTGTTTCAGGAGAATGGTCGTCACAAGTGCAGGACGAGTTGTCTTTAAGTTTGAATCTGTGTAGATACTCGTTAAGTCCGCAATACCCCGTAAACAGCAGAGTTCTAAATTTTCCCACTTCTAGTTTGCTCAGTATCCTGTACGCCGCTATAGGGTCTGGAAAGAATATTTTCATTATGGTTGCCGACGGGCTTGCCTCGTATCTTTCTTTCCATTAATTTTTAGGGTTCCCTACCTCAATAGGAAAAAACGGAACCCTTATAGGATCACTTTGTTGTGCGTCTGTCCGTCTGTCCGTCTGTCCGTCCGTCCGGGTGTCAAGACCTTTATCTCGGGATCGCGTAAAGGTATCGAGTTAAAATTAAAACCATATACGCAAATCCATAGTATCTTGCTGCAGAAAGAAAAATATTTTTTTTCAGTCTTCGTAAAAAAAAGTTACAGCCGAATATGACGTAAAAAACGCACATTTCGACACTCACAGGGGAATCAAAACCTATGGGGTACTTTCCGTTGACCTAGAACTCTGAAATTTGGCAAGAAGCATTGTGTTAGAGTACACATATAGGAAAAAATCCGAAAACTGGACATTTTTAATTAAATCACAAAAAACTTGTGTCTCTATGCAAGGAATGAGGGCCCAAATTTTAAAGTGAACCGTATCATATGGGGTATCATATGAAAGAGCCTCATTAGTATAAACTAAAACAGGGTTTTAACACATTCTTTGCCCCTTGCAGACCCTTCACTTCAGCTGGGAACCAAAACTTTTTAGGCGAATTTTGATTAGGTACAGAATGGCCGTGCAAAGCAACGTTGACTGCCTCAAACGACGGCGGTTTACTGACTACTACAAAATTAACGGGACGCATGCTCGGATCCAAGTGGGAGGCGCCGCTACTATAGACCCACTTCACTCGGATCCGAGTGGTGAGCAAGGAATGTGTTAATTTTTTTTTTAATATATACGATCGCTGTGTGGAGGCATTCCTTCGTAGCCGAAAAACCCCTTCCCAACATTATTTTCGTTATTAGCTTCGGGTCAGAGGAGGGGCGTCCTCTCGTCGCGTGCCTTTGCTTTCCTATGTTTTTGTTTAAAGTGTCCTTTTCTAGTTAACAGCAATAATTTATTGCTGCTCGAGCCAGCTTATCCCACCTTCTCCATTGCGGGCACACCTCACTATATGCCGGATGCGAGCTATTTGCTTCGTTTCTAAGTGTTGTGCAATTAAGTAATACAATTTGGCGGTCCATTGCACCTGTTGCATTCACGTGTCTCGTGCTTCCCCGCACAGTATCTAAAGTGAGCGTCGCCTTTACACTCCCTTGCTATATGCCCAAAGCCTAGGCAATGGTAACACTGAGTAATTGGGGAGTGATCCGTTACTCGGACTATTGATAACTCACCCTTACTTCTTGTTCCCGGAGTTTGTTCCACAGGGCTGGTGTTACCTCTATTATCACTCTTGTTCTAGCATTGCTTTGGTTTTTTATCCTCCGCAAGACTTTGACCTTCAAATCGTTTTCGCTCTATTCGGACACTAACTTGGCATTTTGTTTTGCTATTGCCACTTTGACCTCTGCGTCGCTCAGGTCGTTCGCGACTCCTATCAGCTTCAGCATTGGTTTCCGCGTTTTTGGCTGTGATATCGTTAATTTCTGATCCGACGCCTTTATGGCTTCTTTAAGTCGGGTCCGATCGTTCTCAGAATCACAATTTATTATCATTTTCTGGTTTCTTATGTTTCTAATGACATTAACTGCGATTTGTAGTCCAATGACATCAACTCCTTTCTTTAGGTTTCCTGCCACGTCCTGACTGGAGTGCAAAGGGTTGATCGATTCAACTACGATTAGATTAGCGTGGCCTTAGGAGTGCTTCTCTGTATGTAGTAGGGCTCATAAATAAATAAATAAATTAACTTGCAGAACTTATTACGTAGTGATCTTAGACCACATGTTATATACTATACTACTTAGGCATATCGAAATATTTAAAACTTATGGATTGACATACATACAATCACGCCTATTTTCCCTTACGGGGTAGGCAGAGCATTAAAGTCCATAAAGCCGTTTGACTCCATATTTGACCGTGATTAGAGGGTTAGGTGGAAGGGAGAGGGTGTTAGAGGGTTAGAAGGGACTAGAGGGTAAAATGTAATAATGGCTAGCAGTAACAGGGGTCGGAATTGCGGTAATGAAATTAAAATGGAACTGGGCAGGATATGTTGCTAGACGCAGTGATGACAGGTGGAGTAAGGTTATGACCGAGTGGTGGCCAAGACAAGAGAAGCGGAGCGTAGGTCATCCAGCTGCAAGACGGGTGGACGATATTGTATCTATCGCGGGTCGAATCTGGACACGATTAGCACAAGATCGAGGCAGATGACATGATAAGAGAGAGGCCTATACCCAGCAGTGGGATAGAAAAGGCTGTGGATGATGATGATGATGATGACAGGGGTCAGTGAGGGGGGTCAGCCTATCGCCTAAATAAACGCCAATTTTCCTTAACTTATTTTTACAGTATGCCCAGGAAGAGAAGCTGCTGCTACATTTTATGTTTTTCTTTTTTCCCTGTACAGCATGGAAGAGATGAAACAATACAAATTTTACTGCTTAATAACTTCATTGAACAGTAATTACAGAACACTAGAATTTCCGGTTTACATTATTATCAATAGTTGTTATTATAAAGACAAGATTACACATACATACATACAATCATGCCTTTTTCCCAATTGGATAGGTAGAGGCCTGATGATGATTCTGATGAAGTGGGTCTCTACCCACTATACTTTATATCTCTGCATTTGCTACGATCCTGGCACACGTCATTCGCTTCTTCCACTTTCATCAACGACAAGGTTATGATGATATGATAATGTCGTAAACACTGCCTGCTTCCATCATTCGATATGTTTTTGTTTCCTCTTACCTTGGAATGGATTTCCGGTGCTTAGATTCCTGGAACAAAAACAACATCAGTATCAGATTTTGTTTATAAATATCACTTTACAATGGTGAAATACCCCAAAATTTTTTGGGGTAGTTTGGGTCGTATTTTAGGTCACATAGGACGTAGATCTGATAGCCGGTGGCACCTAAAAGCTTTTAAGTAGAAAGTACGCAATGGTAAGGAAGGAAGAAGGTAGGAAAACCAGCCACAACGTGGTTAGAAGACTTCTGAAGGCCGGTAAGCAGTTCGACAGGAACACGCTGGATGCAAATCGCTTCCTAGTCACAGAAGGCAAAGTACAAAAGTACAGTTATCGATACGTACCATAGAGAGACTAAAGCGATTGAAATCATTCAATCAGCTGAAGGTAGTGTGAATATTGGCGTACCGCAAGGTAGCATCATGGGCCCACCATTGTTTTTGGGATACATAAATGAGCTACCATATTTAATTAATTATCACACTGTACTATATGCGGATGATGCTACCGTGTTATTTGTAAAGAGTGAGCAAAATGATATAGCTTATAATAACACTATTATGACTACGCTAAAAACTCTGGTAGATTGGTTAAATGCTTTAAATCTTCAGACTAATATTTAAAAAACTAAAATAATGCAGTTTCATAATTATAAGGCAACTCCAATCAATCTTAACATAAATATTGCTGGTTCCTCTGTTACCGAAGTTAGTCAGACAGATTTTCTCGTAATAACTCTGGACTCAAACCTAAACTGGAAAGCTCATCTATCAAACATCAACAGTAAAATTTCAAGCCAGTGTTATGCTTTATCTGTATTAGTTGACATCGCATCTTCTGAGGTTGCCAAGAGTGCTTATTATGGCAACATTTTCCCACTGTTGACTTATGGGGTGATATTTTGGGGGAATTCTGTCAATGTAAATCAAACTTTTTTGCTGCAAAAGCGATGTTTACGGATAATTTACAGCAAAAACAGTGATGAAACGATAAGGGAACTATTCAGAGAAAAACAATTTTTAACTCTTACCGTTACCGTTACTTACTCATAACTTATACTTGAAATTTCTTTATTTGTAAGATATACTTAACAAAAATTTATTCAAAAGTAGATCTGATTTTCGATTGAGAAACAGTGCTATGAGAGGCAATGATTATCTTTATAAACCATGTTCAAAAATTGTAATCTATGAAAAAAGTACATTTATTAGTGCTATCAATATATATAATAGATTGCTAAAAGATATCACTGACATTTCCAATAACAATCAATTTAAGACTAAGCTGAAACAATGGTTAGTGAATAATGTATTGTGTTCTATGACTTGAAAGAATTTTTAAACAGAAGTATGACTGGTACTACCTTGTTAAATAGACGATTTCAGAGTTGACTAGTGTTCATAATTTTTTAACTAATTGATTGCAAAGTATTTTCTACATTAAATTTACATTATCTAATTCTATTCATCTGACATAAAATTTAAACTATTATTATATTTCATTAATATTGACATCTAGATAAATTAAAAATTTATTGACATAATTATATAGGACATTACTACAGTTTAGAAATCGTTTATGAATATTAAATCATATCAAATCAAGCATGTTATAAATTTCTGACAATATTGAATACCCGATGAGGGTGAGCAGATAATTCTATATAATGCACTATCACCTAGCATGTCTGTATGTATTAGCTATCAATAAATATATCTGAATCTCAATCTGAATCCAACCGGTTTTTTTTTGAAATCCTTGAGTGGTCTATGACCAGCAGTAGACTTCTTGTAAATGAGAAGACGATGCCTGCCAATTTTCTAAACTAAGTGTTGCGTAAATGAAGTGAAGCCCTAAGTGAACTACTATTTTTCTTATTTATTACTGCAGATAAATACCAAAATGTCTAATCGTTAGTACAAAGAAAGCTACCAACTACAGATGACCTCATACAAATAGCGGGAAGACGCTGGATGCAAGCCGCTTCCAATCGGTATTTTTGGAAATCCATGGGGGAGTTCTTTGTCCAGCAATGGACTTCTTATGGCTGAGATGATGATGATGAACTACAAATAGTAATTTGATATTTTAACATTTTTCTGCAGCTTTCAGCTAGAAAAATACAAATTCTCTTAGGACCTCACTACACTTGCGTAATCCTTTTGTTTAGGGAATAGACCAGCTGTGCATAGATATCTCCGTTGTTTGGAAATATTTAAAATTAAACCTTCCGTCTAAGCTCCCATCAATTGGAAAGATAGGGGCCTGCTTAAACCTAAGACCTGACTAAACAAATACAAAAGAATCTCCTGTCAAGTAAATCCTATTATGGAACAGTCGAGTTCGCAAGTTCTTCCAATCGGCTTATTGGACGCGAGGAAACTCTGCAGTAAGCCGCCGCCGTGGAGACAGTTGTACTAGAGTGGGAAGCCGATTTTACTTTTAAAATAGACAAGAATATTATTAACAAGTACTTACTTAAAAAAACTTTTTAAGTTAAACGGTTTTATTGAAAAGAAAGATAATGATGTAGGTAACGTATTAACTGTATTTTTACTAGAAAATCCCTTTCATTTGATACTCATATTGTGGGGTTGTGTTAAAAAATGAAATCCGCCATTTTGTGGCGGTTTTCTTTAGTTTGACCTGTTTGATTATTTGTTTGTTTGGGTCAAATTTAGTAATTGAAATTTTACCCCCTTGCAGTTGACGGATCGATCTGAAATTTGGTATACACCTTTAGTCCTGATGACAATACAATTTAGTATATTCTGTATTATTGTAAATCCAAGATGGCCGCCGCCACAAAATGGCGGATTTCATATTTTAACACAACCCCACAATATGGGTATCAAATGAAAGGACTTTTCTAGTTTAATACAGTAAATACATTACCTACATCATTATCTTTTTTTTTCAATAAAACCGTTTAACTTAAAAAGTTTTTTTAAGTAAGAACTTGTTTTTTTTGAGAGAGTTTTATAATATTAATATTTAAAAATGTAGTATATGACACTCAGGGAATGAAGACGAATCTAACGACATTTAGCATATCAAAAAGAGTCAATCAATCCGTTTAGGCTGTAGAAGGTAGGAGGTAATATAGAAACATACATAAATACATGCATACATACGAAAATACATACAAACACACATACATTCGAAAAACATAAAATACCGTGTCACGCGTATAGTAGGGTTCTGTGGTAAATGCTATAATTTGAAAGAACATCACTTGGTGAGTATAGTTTGTTAAGACCACATTCTAATAAGATAACTGACCTCTTTACCATTATCTACTTCTATGAGAGTAGTCTCTAACTATATTTCGAAAACTAGCTTTGAACAGTTCACAGAGTGTTCAAAATAATGTTTATTGATGTTTACGATCTATTACTATGGTTAATCATGAATATATTGATCTCATAGTTTAGAAATGCAGGGTACACACCCACACACACACACATACACACACACGCACACACACATTAGGTTAATCATGAATGTATAGATCTCATAGTTTAGAAATGCAGGGCACACACACACACACTCACACCCACACACACACACACTCACACCCACACACACACATACACATACACACACACACAAATTTGCGCGCTATGTAGCGCTAAGAGTGTCGGAAAAAAAATACTAAGACATGTCGAGCAGACATACCTTCTGATGGATTTGTAAAACATATAAGGGTTCCGCCTAGTATTACAGAACCCTAGGAATGTTTACCTACATCCCTAATCCCGCGTAATAAAATACCGTCCACAACTTTTGTCCACGTGACAGAAAAACTACCCTGAATTTCAAACAGACCTTTCACATGCAGCGGCATCCCTTATTTCGCGTCACATCCTCATTATAATATTAAAACTACCCTACAAACTTAGCTCACTCCAAAACCAACCTTATCGTCTATCACATAGACTTAAAAGTCATCTAACGTAGCCAAAGCACAACGTACAACGTAGCATAAGACGGAACGAGTTATGATAGTGTTGTATCACGGCAAACTCAATCTTACGTATACTGTATAAAGTCTACAGTTTATTACCGATCAACGATAACAGAAAATAAGAATGCTAATACTTTTTGTCGTTTTAAAATGAGTTTTATCAGTGAGTGTATAAGGTTAAAACTTACGTGGAGGTTGAGAAGCTGGAGTGTATGTCAACATGAGATGCCGTCGTGCCATAGACAAGCAGAGTATCTGTAAACAAACGGAATTTTGTTATGTCTCTTATGTAGATAAGGTCTAGGATATTCTTTGGAGGGTTATCCTAACACGTCTTAGTGGCAGAGGGACATAAAATATGTTGAAAAGTGCGATGCGAAGAGACAATGCGAGATGTTGTGCAGGGCGGGAAAGTTTTATTTTGCTCTGAATCCCTGTCAGTTGAATTGCAAGCGAGCGCTGGATTAAAAAATTAAGCCGGAAAAGTGCGAGTCAGACTCACCCACCGGGGTTCCGTACAAACTAGTAAATAAAAGAGGGAAATCATATTTTTTTTATTTTCCTTTTTATACCAAAAAATATTTAAAAACTTGTTTTAATTAATGCTAATTAAGCTCTTTCATTTGATACCCCACATGATACGGTTAATTCACTTTAAATTTTCGATCCTCATTCCTTGCATAACGACACTATTTTATTGTGATTAAATTAAAAATGTCCAGTTTTCGGATTTTTTCCTATATGCGTACTGTAACACAATGCTTCTCGCCAAATTTCAGAGTTCTAGGTCAACGGGAAGTACCCCATAGGTTTTGATTCCTCCGTGAGTGTCGAAATGTGCATTTTTACGACATATTCGGCTGTAACTTTTTTTTTTACGAAAACAGAAATTTTATTTTTCTTTTTGCAGCAAGATACTATGGATCTGCGTATATGGTTTTAATTTCAACTCGATACCTTCACGTGTTCCCGAGATAAAGGTCTTGGACACCCGGACAGACGGACAGACGGACAGATGGACAGACGGACAACAAAGTGAGCCTATAAGGGTTCCGTTTTTTCCTTTTGAGATACGAAACCCTAAAAAAAACAAAAAAAAAAAACAACAACAACCATCGACACGTAGAATGAATGATGGATTAAATAAATCCGCCAAAGTACAAGTTTCACTCGCACACCGAGGCTTCCGTACTCCTATGCATGACACTATACATGTATAGTGTCACGACAGATTTATGTATGAACATGAATACTGTCACCAGGGCTAATTACTCAACAAAATATTACTTTATTGATCAAACTTATTTTTTTACAGATCCTCGTAATTAACTTCAAATAAAAAAAGTCTGTCATGTCGGCATTTCAATATTTTTACCCGAGTGCGATAAGAGGGTGCGTTTTTAGTTGTTTATGTTTGTAGATACGAGTGCATGTATGTATGTATTTATTCATCTTAACTTTCCGAGTGTCATGTAATACTACATAGGTATCTAGTTTTTTTTATTCAAAAATAAATAGGTAAATAAAATCAATTTATTTCGTATAACTTTTGAACCGTAAACAAGAAAATTGCATTGAAATTACAAAGTTTGCACACATGAGAAACAATCTATGATTTATACTTAAAAATCAAACCATAAAAATTACATTAAATCCACCGTATACCGCAACTGTCGCTTAACATCAGGCGAGTTAGCAGTCAAATAGATCTACGTTTGACCACCAAGCCACCTAATGCTAAGACGAAGTGTGACCGAAGATGGAGCATGTTGATCTACAAGGTATCTATTTATCAAGCCTCGAAAATTCCAAAAGAACTACGTGCTCTTAAAAACCATACTTATTTTCAGAGAATGTTTTCTAAGGATTTCCCATTGTTAGTCAAAGATGATCAGCAAGTGCCACCTGCATGGGACCCAGTCATGAAATTAATAAAATCCCAGCCTCAACACAGACCTGCGACCTGTTGAGAGCTGTGAGCTACTACTGCGTGCATAGGGAACGTTTTGAATGAAAGTAATAGGCGGTAGTTATTAATAATTTCATAACAGACAACTGTCATCTAGTCTCACCTGTGACCACGAACACTGCGAAGTGTTCGAAACGTCAGGTCATAAAATTATGTAAAATATATGCGATAAATCCGTTTTTGTTTATTTTTCAGAGAGTAGGGAGTTCTATTCCTGTGTAGTACACACCAATAATATGGTCCTGAATCGTTGTATTAGGGTTTTGGGCAATTCAATGAGAAATGGATGGTAGTGTGTCTACTTTCCGCTTATTCTATATCTCTTGGCGTGTAATATTGCGTTCTTAAAATGTAATAACAATACACTAGCATAGATAGATATATACATAACACTTTATTCAAATACCACAATAAAGAAACATTAAATACATAGATAATAATATTACAGATAGGTGTTTTAATTGGCGGCCTTATCGCTTAGAGCGATCTCTTCCAGACAACCTGTACATTGGTCTATATTCAATGATAAGTTTAGATGTTTTACCCCTGACCCAAAAAGAGGGGTGTTTAAGCTTGACGTGTATATCTATGTATCTGTGGCATCGTAGCTTTCAAACAGATGAACCGATTATGATCTAGTTTTTTTTAAACAATTTCATTAAGTGTTCTTGATATGTACTAGCTATGTTTCATGCGTTTTTTTATCGGGGTATTTGAGTTTTCTTAACTTATATTTGCCGTTTCTAACTAAGTTTCTATTTCAAATTAGAACTCTGACCAATATTTACGATGTATTCTAAGTTAAGCCTCGATGACACCGGGCTAGTTTACGAGCTGCTAGTCGGCGAGTTTAAAAGCTAGAGAGTGAGCGAGTAGCGAGTGTCGATGACACAATCAAAAGCAGATTGTAAAAAAGCTCAATGACACGGAGCGAGCTTACAAGCTGCTCGCTAACTCGCTGGCTTGTTGCTTGTAAACTAGCCCAGTGTCATCGAGGCTTTAGTTCTATAAAAGCGTATATTTCGTTTGACCCAATTTGTCAGCTAACGTCACTTTTCTCCTTAAAAACCCACAGAATTCCAGAATTCATTCATTCTCTTTTCATTATTTCCTTTCATAGCAGATACAAACATGAAAAAATAGTTTTCCAAAGCAAAAACAAATAAAAAACGACATAAAAACGTGGAGACCAGGGCAATGCATTCAGCTCTGTTTGCATACCATACGGACGACGCGCTGTGTTCATTAAAATGCATGAAGTTACGAAAGAGGCAAAGAGAAGGGTGCAAAGGGGTTGTGATGCGAATTGTTTGCCTATTTTGGTCGTGCTTCAGAGAGGATGTGGGGTGTAAAATTTGACAGCACAGGACTTGAACATTTAAGTACCTACTTCGATATACCGATAGTCAACGCGGCATCGCTAGGCTTTCTCATAGTCCAAAATAACTCGGGGACTACGGGCTTTACGATTTAATTCCACTTTCACTACAGGACTAACAGAAAGGTGGTGCATTATCACCCATTTCACATCAAAATGTCAAAAATCCTTACTCAGCAATATCGGTCTACTTTTTTATGCGTTACTGTACAGGAATGGAACTCTTCGCCGTTATCTCTGTTTTTTGAGAACTGGAATCTTGGAATTTTCAAGGCTGGAGTGAATAGATATCCTTTAGATTGACGAGTTCCATCCTCGGCCATACCGTTGCTTAACATCAGGCGAGTTGGTCAATCGTAGATCAAATATAAAAAAAAATACTAGTTTATAATAGAATAGAACAAGTTTTGGTGTTTTACCCTAATATTATAATTATTATTGTCATATTTATTGATTCATTATTTATATAATACTTTTAGCAGATAGCGTGACGTGAGTATCAAAAATTATTACACAACTACACAAAATAACGTCTATTCTCAATTAGAAATTAGGCAGAGCATCAAAGTCCATGGAAATGAGGCCGTTTGATGTTTTGATTACAACTTTGGAAGTCGTACAATATGTTAGACTGTAGGGACAAGAAGCCAGCCTATCGCTTACATAAACAACAATTTCTCATGACAACAGAATGCCCGAGAAAACAAGCAGAGAAGCTGGCACATTCCATGCTTTTTAGGGTTCCGTGCCCAAAGGGTAAAAACGGGACTCTATTACTAAGACTTCGCTGTCTGTCTGTCCGTCCGTCCGTCTGTCACCAGGCTTTATCTCTTGAACCGTGATAGTTAGACAGTTGAAATTTTCACAGATGATGTATTTCTGTTACCTCGATAACAACAAATACTAAAAAACAAAATAAAATAAAGATTGAAGTGATTTTTTTGCCGTTTTTATAGATAATGGTACGGATCTCTTCGTGCGTGAGTGCCGACTCGCACTTAGCCGGTTTTATTAGTCTACAGCCTAGAGCTACAAAAGCTAGTCTAGAGCTAGTAGCTAGTGCTAGTCTAGAGCTACAAAATACATTACGTATTAAGCAGTAATACTATGACTGGTTTACTTTAACATATTGAACTTACATATGTCCCATCTGTACTCATCTCATCTGTGTAGCTTTTATTTTTTATATGACTTATGCCACTGTCCTTTACCAGTCGGAGTAAAAAATAATGTTCTTTTGCGAAACTTCACGTCCAATTGTTTTTGTTTGCGAAGAAACTATACGAGTTCCTTTTGAATTTTATAGGAAAATTTAGGTTGTAGTTTTTCAAGAGTGTTTCACGAAATCGTTAGAAAAACCACAGAAGTAACATTTATCTCCTATTTAAGAAGAATAATAATAAATATTTGGGGACGTCATTTCAGACAACAATTGAATGGAACTATACTTGATTTTTGCGTAAATTATTTTTATACCATATGCTTATAACTTATGGCTTAAAACAGATTTTTGTATGGATTTATCGTTTGGAAAATTTAATTCTGATAATTTTTCGATTTTTAGTCTTTATAGTGTGATAGTAGCATAATAGTTGTCACAGTAATTTTTGCCAGTTCATTACGTGTTTTTTTCATACAACAGGAAATATTTTTTCTACCTAACCCTAAATTTCATTACCTTTTCCATAGCCTCTCGATAAAAAATGGTCACATTTTTGCTAACTGTAAAAAGACTCCAGGTTTATCTTAGGCAACCCTGTACATTTAGGGACACCTTACTAATGTGCGTCATCCTAGGACCTAGATATCTGACATCTTGTTACCCGATGAGGTGGGTAAACATACGGCCCGCTCTTAGTCTATAATGTTGAAATGGAATCTGAATCCTAAAAACCGGCCAAGCGCGAGTCAGACTCGCACGCAAAGGGTTCCGTACCCTTATCTATAAAAACGGCAAAAAAAACATGTCTGTTGTATGGGAGCCCCCTTAAATATTAATTTTATTCTGTTTTTTGCATTTATTTTTATAGCGGCTACAGAAATACATCATCTGTGACAATTTCAACTGCTTAACTATCACGGTTCATGAGATACAGCCTGGTGACAGACGGACAGACAGACAGACAGCGGAGTCTTAGTAATAGGGTCCCGTTTTACCCTTGGGTACGGAACCCTAAAAAGCTACTAAAACGCTTCATGACAAATGCCAGGTAAGTTGACCGCGCGAAACCTTATTTTTCAACGAAACTTCTCGCATCAATAACGTAGGCTTTATATTCGATTAATATCGTATACAGGGTGTTGCCAAAATTTATATGTTCTCATATGTCACTGTCACAGCGGATTTTCAAGAAATACTTCGAGGCATTGATATGAAATATGTTTTACATTCATCATCGCGACATACTTTTGTTGTAGGTATACATTGTGTTTGTATTTGTTCGTTTGATATTTGGAACACCCTATATAATACTTAGAAAAGGATGATAAACATGGGTTTACCCATAAAACAGATCAATATTCACTTTTTTAGGGTTCCGTAGTAACTTTGAGGAACCCTTATAAATTCGCCATGCCCATCTGTCTTTTTGTCCGTATGTCAGCATTTTACTCAGACTTTTGGAACTATATATATATTTATATAAATTAAATGTGGCAGGTAGATAGATTAAATCTGGCAATCAGTAAATCGCTAAAAAATGCTGTAGTAAAACTAAGTACTTATACGTCGAAATATTATATATTAGGTATACGTTCAAAATAAACATGTAACTAAGCACAGCTATTTAAATATTAATAACATTTTGCCATGTAATAAGATTCCCGAGCGAAGCCACCACATCTGAAGCGCTTCTTTAGCAAACTCGGTGTCTTTACCTCGCCTATTAAGCATCAAAGTGTTCCGTCGAAATACTGTTTCATCTTCAGCCAAAATATTAACTGTTTGTTGGCAAGTAATTATTATATATTCTTGTTTAACAAACCGCTGAGCTGGATATAACTAGAGCAAACGTAATTAATGTTTTTCCAAGTAAAATAAGATCGATTACGATTTTGGGATCAACGAAGTCAACAAGGAATCCTTATAGTTTCGCTATGTATATCTGACTATCTGTCCGCTCGTGACTTTACTAAAAATAAATAAATATTTGTGGACATTTCACACAACACCATCTAGCCCAAACTAAGCAAAGCTTGTACTATATAACTAGATGGTTGATAGAATACATACATATATACTTTTTTATTTGTAAATATATCTATATGTTACTGTAAAAGCCCGAATATTGGTAAATCTTTGGGTTTACCAACACGAGTCGGTAAATGTAAGAATATGTAAAAAAGAAACGATTTTATCGGGCTTTTACCATAAGAATTTAGTACATGCTAGGTTTTACCAGTGATGGTTGGTAAATGTTGGTTTTGGAAATAAAACAATGCATAACAGACCAGTTTAGGCTAGGCCAAACTAGTTGATCCTGGTATAGGTATAAGCAATAATTTCTTCAGAGATTAGGTTATGGTTTTTTTTTATACAAATTTATTTCCGGCTCGCTCTTGGGACTTTCCTCGTTTTCCCCCTTAGCGCTGTCGCAGAAAATTTATTTGCAGCTGCAAACTTAAAGTGTAAGTTATCTGTATTTGTAAATTATTATCTATAAATTTGTATTTAAAAAAAACCATAACCTAATCTCTGAAGAAATTATGCTTATACCTAAGACTGCGTTGCACCAAGCTACATCGTTCAATCAAACAAATGTTATTATATATGTTACTGTAAAAGCCCAAATACAGTAACATATGCATTGTTTTATTTCCAAAACCAACATTTACCAACCGTCACTTGTAAAACCTAGCATGTACTAAATTCTAATGGTAAAAGCCCGATAAAATCATTTCTTTTTTACATATTCTTACATTTACCGACTCGTGTTGGTAAACCCTAAGATTTACTGGTAAAACCTAAGATTTACCAATATTCGGGGTCTTACAGTAACATATATGTACATATGATACATAGAAACACCCAGACACAGAACAAACATCGAACCCACGACCTTACAGCTCAGCAGGCAGACATACTACCAACTGAGCCACAAGGCAAATAAATAATCGGCCAAGTGCGAGTCGGACTCGCGCACGAAGGGTTCCGTACTATCATCTATAATACTACAAAGTTTAGTTCTGTTTATAAAATAACGAGAAATCAACGAAATTCTAAGTAGTAAATTGCAAACTTATAGGTAGGTTTTCAATACATATCCGGGCAACATAACGACGCTCGCGCGAATACGCGCGGCTATGGCTCGCTCCGTGATGTTACCTCCCCCTCTACCCGCGCGGCCGTTGCTTAGCAACCGCCTCGCGCTCGCGCCACCACCACACCGCGGCGCGGCGCTTGCACCGCATTTAGATGCACGAATTATTTTCATTTTGTGAGTTTTTATGTATAAGATTAGGTATTTATTTTTATAGTTAGTATATTTCTAAATATTTACTTACAAATAATCAATTTTCTACCTGTTAATTAAGATCGAGTAAAATGTGCTTAAAAATTACGTTTGTTGTATGGGAGCCCCCCCCCCCCTAATATTAACTTTATTGTTATTTAATTATTTATTTTGAAAGGTAATATACAAGTAAATATTCTGTGAAAATTTGAAGCGTCTACCTGTTACCGTTTTTAATATTGAGCAAAAAAATACGAAAAAAACACGTTTATTGTATGGGGACCCCCCTTAATATTTTTTTTTTTAATTTTTAGTATTTGTTGTTATAGCGGCAACGGAAATACATCATTTGTGAAAATTTCAGCTTCCTAGCTATCACGGTTTATGAGATACAGCCTGGAGACAGACAGACAGACAGACAGACAGACAGACAGACAGACAGACAGCGAAGTCTTAGTAATAGGGTCCCGTTTTTACCCTTTGGGTACGGAACCCTAAAAAAGACTATTAGTACAATATAACTGTTATTTGGTAGATATTTACATATTTATTATTACATATTTATCGAAGACTAAGCTATGCTAAGCTATGGTAAAATCATGATATTTTTTTTTAGAGTAAACACGTAAAGTGGGTATGATATTTTTTACCCGACTGCGTAAGAAGGAGGGTTATTTTTCAAGTGTATGTATGTGGTTATGTATGTATGTACTATGTTTCTATACGACAGCCTAAACGGCTTAACCGATTTTGATGTGCGAGGTGTCGTTAGATTCGTCTTCACTTCCTGAGTGTCAGAGACTATATTTGTAATAATAATAATAAATCTCTCGTAGAAATAAAAAATAAATGCTATTTTTCGTAACCTCCAACGAACTCTTTCGTAATAAACAAGTGATTTTACTACATAGAGTTACCCTAAAGAATTCGCTTTTATAACATTTTGTATAAAATATCATACGTATATATCACCAACTCTCCAATAATTCAAAGACCGATATTACAACATTAATTACTGAAATAATTAATATGGCTCCAAGTAAAGGGCTCAGTTGAGTTGAAAGCGGCCCTTTGACGAGGATATAGAGACCCTGCGTATGTATAATATTACCAAAATTAAGTCTGATATCCGAGGCAGGTACGGAGGTAGGTAGATATCGATAAGGGCGAATTTTGGGGATTAATCAAACTAAAATTACAACGATAGAAATTCACAAGTAAACACAGAGCTCTAAAGTGAAATTCAAATTTACCCAGCAGCCTAATAAAGAGATTAATTATGTTAGCACGTTTTTATATTTTCCTCCTGTAGCAAAATGTTTTGTCTAATTTTGATGTGCAAAGTTTTATTAGATTCCTTCTTACTTTCGAATAAAAAGCTATTATGCTTCTATGCTAAAAAATATTGGTTGTCTGTAAAGTCGGTTTACGGACATGACAAAATACGTCCGCGAGCTCCGAGGAATGATAATTGAAGCGACGCTCGGGCGCGGTGCACACGCCCGCTTCCTCAGCCACCGCGCGCGGTTGTAACGGGACAAGGAGCGTAACGTAATGGGACAATGAGTCATACTTTTTCGTGCATGCAGCCGGCGTTCTTCGATTTGTTTGTCACGTCAAAAATTATAAGCCATATATTCACATACTTAGAACAAAAAAATTATTCCGCTATCACGAAAAAATCCTAACTTTTTTGCTATAGTTTTATTAAATTGTGCCAAGGAAAACAGGTCCTGGATGCCAAAGAAGACTATAAACATTTTGGATCTATGCCGAAATTTTTAAAATCAAAACACTTAAAAAACGGCGTGTATAGACACACGTTACTGTTTCATTGGTTTTTAATTTAATTGTACTTGATTTAATAGTCAAATAAAATTATAGAATTTGTTTATTGCGAGCTTTGTAGGTCTATCATGAGCCGTTTCAAAGCTTCAACGATTTTAATAATTGTAAAATAAATAAACAAATAAAATAAATAAATAAATACTTGTGTGGACATTTCACAAACACCATCTAGCCCAAACTAAGCAAAGCTTGTACTATGGAACTAGATGACTGATAGAATACATATATACTTTTCTTTGTTGTAAATATATACAAATAATACATAGAACCACCCAGACACAGAACAAACATCCATGTTCATCACACAAATGTTTGCCCCGTATAGGGATCGAACCCACGACCTACAGCTCAGCAAGCAGACATACTACTTAGTCTGGCCATAAATACTGTTACAGTTAAAAATAAGAAAGATATTACATTTGAATTTGGAATCTGTCATTTTTATACGTAGCGGGGGAGGTAACATCGCGGAGCGAGCCATAGCCGCGCGTATTCGCGCGAGCGCCGTCATGTTGCCCGGATGTGTATCGAAAGCCTACCTATAAGTTTGCAATTTACTACTTGGAATTTCGTTGATTTCTCGTTATTTTATAAACAGAACTAAATTTTGTAGTATTATAGATGATAGTACGGAACCCTTCGTGCGCGAGTCCGACTCGCACTTGGCCGATTATATAGATAATGGTACGGAACCCTTCGTGCGCGAGTCCGACTCGCACTTGAGCAGTTTTATTAAATTATAGTATGCTTACAAATATAATTAAAAAAATTCATTCAACTTATTTCTTTGAAAAAGGGGTTTATATTTTAGGCATTATACTACATAAGTACAAAAATATACACGTTATTAAATGGCATAGCACAGCGGATGTGGGCAGACTGCAGAGCATATAGCATGCACCGGCAAGCTCAGCGTAGATCAGACACAAGACAACCTCATAAAAGTGGCAGCAGGATGTTGAATACAAGCCGCTTCCAACTTCCGAGAAGATGATCATGTTGATGATGATCACATATATGAATTTAGATTTTTCGTGTAATACAACATAACTATTGACTGGCCTTGTGGCTCAGTTGGTATATACCTAGTCTTGCCATAAATATTGTCACGAAGAAAAAAATTATTTTTTTATTGCAAATAATATTTATTACTTTTACAGTGTGTTAGTTTAATACATAAATATAAAACAATTTAAAATATAAAAGCTTATTCGAAGTGGTCTCCATTGGCTGCAATACAGTCCTTTAAACGTTGAGGCCAGTTATCAATAGAAGCACGCACTCTTTACATGGGAAAATTCTTCACTGCCAATCGTATGGATTGTTTTAGGGACTCCAAATTATCATGGCGTTTAGAGCAAGCCATACTCTCTAAAACTGACCATAAATCATAATCCAGCGGATTAAGATCAGGACTAGACGACGGCCAGTCTTCAGCTCTGATGAAGTCCGAAACGTTCACTTCCAACCAAGACTGCGTGGACCGAGCTTTATGACCTGGCGCCGAGTCTTCTTGGAAGGACCATACTTGGTTATTGAACATGGTGTTGTTAAGGGGCTTAACTACCTTCTCAAGAATGGTATTTTGATACACTTGTGCCGATGTTTTGATACCTTTTTCACAAAAATATGGCTCAGTCACTCCTTCATAGCTAACACCCCACCAAACCATCACTGAAGTCGGATAATGCCCACGTTGCACTATGTCGACTAATTGGGAAGCTTCCTTAGAGCTTTGAGCATAAATACGGTCATTTTGTTTGTTAAAATGTTGCTCAATTGTAAAGATTTTCTCATCCGTAAACAAAATTTTTCTGTGACCTCTCTTTGCGTACCGCTTCAGTAGTTGTTTCGATTTTACCACCCTATTCTTTTTTAAATTATCAGTTAAAAAATGACCAGTGCGTCTCTTATAGGCTGCAAGTCCTAAGTCATCTTTTAAAATACGCGACATGGTTCTGGGTGCTATCTTCATCTCCCGAGATAAAATCTTTTGCTTTCGGACAGGATTTCTTCGAATTCTTTCCCTTACTGCATTGACCACCTTTTTCGTACGAACACTACGTGGACGGCCAGATTCTTTTTCTGTCACAAACAGAGGAGGTCTCATTGTACCTATTAATAGCCCGGTACACAAACATTTGACTAATACCAAGCGTATGGAGAGTTTTAAAAATTGCATTTGGCTCCATACCAACTTTGTGTAATGCAATCACAGCGATTCGGTTCTCTTTATCACCCCACTCCATTTTAATATCGCAAAATATTGTACAATGTATTGGCGCCAAAATTAAAAAACTCAATGAACAATCGTATAAAAATGACAGATTCCAAATTCAAATGTAATATCTTTCTTATTTTTAACTGTAACAGTATTTATGGCCAGACTAAGTAGTATGTCTGCTTGCTGAGCTGTAGGTCGTGGGTTCGATCCCTATACGGGGCAAACATTTGTGTGATGAACATGGATGTTTGTTCTGTGTCTGGGTGGTTCTATGTATTATTTGTATATATTTACAACAAAGAAAAGTATATATGTATTCTATCAGTCATCTAGTTCCATAGTACAAGCTTTGCTTAGTTTGGGCTAGATGGTGTTTGTGAAATGTCCACACAAGTATTTATTTATTTATTTTATTTGTTTATTTATTTTACAATTATTAAAATCGTTGAAGCTTTGAAACGGCTCATGATAGACCTACAAAGCCGCTACGTAGATTTTCTTTGATCCGGTTTACTGATTTAACTTGTCCTAAATTCGTCTCTGGTTTGACTATTAACGCTCAAAATTTAATTTCACCATGTCTACTTGTCGTCTATTATATTATAGAGACAAATATAGACGAATATTTATGTTGTACCTACCACAAATTTTATTAAATATTGACTTTAATTCAACTTACGTGTCGGCAATGTTTGGTAGAAGAGTAATGTGGACGTAACTTCGCGGACGTGAAGTAACCCTGGAGTTTTTTCATAAAATGAAATCTGTTCAGTATATAGAACTTTATTTTTAATAGAAATAGGTTTGCGCTTGACCGCCAACTCGCCTGATGTTAAGCGACGTTGCTGTCTACGATGGAGCGCGCTTACTTAGAAGAAACGAATACATTCGCGATTTAAAGACACCCAGATTATATCTAATGCGACATTGAAGGCGCTGCTGTCTTTATTTAATTATTTTGTTAAATCAAAACATTTCTTGCCGCTATAGTTATTTATTCAAACTGTTTCTACCTCAAGTTCTACATACGGTAATAATCCATTTACCAAGTATATAATTGTATTCAACGCTCCAATAAAAATCCCATTTATATGATTATGTGTACAAGGTCACAGTCACTGATTGGTACATTATAAAGTTAATTTCTTATTTGTAAAAATTAAATCACAATATTTTATAATTTGAGCTCATATAATTTGAAGTTTTTTTTTCCCCTTGATTTTGGCATCATGCTTTCACATTTGCTAATTTGAAGTTAATTTTGATTTAAGCTCTCTTAAAAAAAGCTTCTTTTTTATCTCTGTTTCCTGAGACTACAATCTTGGAATTTTCAAGGCTAGAGTGAATAGATATCTTCTAGATCGACGAGCTCCATCCTCGGCCACACCGTCGCTTAACATCAGGCGAGTTGGTGGTCAATCGTAGATCTATAGTGTATTTAAAAAAAAAACATGCGCAATTTTGCATTCCTCAAACGTTTTACCAGTATGAGCAATGCCCAAATATTTGTGTAAATATTTACACTCACTTTTCATAAAATAATACAAGCATCAATAATAGGAAAACCAACTTGACAAATATTATTTGAATACAATGAAATGCGTACACATGTAAATAATGTTTGTTGTCATTTATGGTGATTTCTACCCCAAAAATATATTTACAAGTTATAGTACGGGCCGCTCGCTGTTCACTCCACATCGCCTCGTCTAGCTGCAAGCAGGCGGAGGCTCAGGCAGCAAGGCTGCATGAATTTATAAAAAAATATCCCAAAAGGACACCAGAAAGTAACATCTCAAAATTTCAACAAAAAAAAAAAATTGATCCAAGTTAATTTTAACCGACTTCCTAAAAGACGAGGTTCTTAATTCGACTGTATGGGTTTTTTTGTGTTTGTTACGTGATTACTGACAATTATGTATTATTTCTGATGATTCTTCTTTTTCGTTTAGTAGGTAATACCTCAGAGGCGGTTTTATATAAATTTTAACAAAATCAGTTCTGTACTTTGGTTTATATAACAAAAAAATCATCGAAATAAACGAATTGCGTATTTGATGTCAGTTTTTTCCGTTCACTCGAAAATATAATAAATAAAAACTAAAACCGAAACTCATTTGTCTTCCACTAATGATAGAAAAATGAAAAAAATACTTTGTGCTCATCTGTAAATCTACTTGTAAACGAAACGCTCTGAACAAATTTTAATGAGTCGACCGCTGCACAGTTTTTTAAAAATCATTTTTGTTTTTTAGGGTTCCGTACCTCAATAGGAAAAAACGGAACCCTTATAGGATCACTTTGTTGTCCGTCTGTCTGTCCGGGTGTCAAGACCTTTATCTCGGGAACGCGTAATTTCAACTCAATACCAGTTGAAATTAAAACCATATACGCAGATCCATAGTATCTTGCTGCAGAAAGAAAAATAAAATGTCTCAGTTTTCGTAAAAATAAGTTAAAGCCGAATATGTCGTAAAAAACGCACATTTCGACACTCACAGAGGAATCAAAACCCACTCCACTCGGATCCGAGTGGTGAGCAAGGAATGTACGGAACCCTCGGTGGGCGAGTCTGACTCGCACTTGTCCGGTTTTTTTCCTTAATATTAGCTATTTGATCTGCTATGCTTCAATTTTATGATACTTATCGTTCTTTGGTTTCATTTTCCCAAACCTATGTTATTTGAAGTAAAAATGGAGTTTTTTTTTTATTCTGTTAGTTTTTTTATTCGGCAATAGGCTTGCGCTTGTCCGTCAACTCACCTGGTGTTAAGCGACAGTTACGGTCTGCGATGGAGCGCGCTTGCCTAGAATAAACCTATTTACTCGCGATTTGAAGACACCTAGATTATATCTATTCGGAAAGATCAATTCAGGAAGCGCATTCCAAATTTTGGCAGTACGCACAACGTTACAACGTCAGTAACAACCCTGGTGCGTACCCCTTATAATTCGAAAATTAATTACTATACATTCAAAGAGACTGATATTTATCACTGGACAGGACATAAGTCGTAGACTTACATACGTAACTCTAAACCGTTCGCTCTCCTATATTTTTTTTTATTAGATCATTAGGGGGCCAAAAGGGCTCTGGCAGCCCCGGCTGGTCACTGCGACCTTTTATTTATTTATTTATTTATTTTTCAGATCTATTGTGACATCCCCTATTAATTACAGCACCTCTCCAAGTCCAATGCTGAGCATGTAGTCAGTGATGGCCTTGGGGGAGGAGGTTTTTATCTCATCGGGTGAGATTATGTGACCTCCAAGGTGCCGGCTTCTGCTATGGTGCAGAGGCTCACATTCGCACAGGATATGTATGGGCGTTTCGTCCTTTGTGTGACAGAACCTGCGAGTGATGTGTTCACCTAGGCCCATAGTGTTTAGGTGTTTGTGGAGCTTGCAGTATCCGCTAAGGGTTCTAACCAGGACTCTTAGTCGATTCCTGCTTAGCCGTAACGCTTCCCTGGAAAATTTCGCAGTGAAGCCTGCTATAAGCAGTTACAACGCAGTAGTAGGTACAACGCGGACGCGGTCCAGCCATGTAACAGGAACCCAAGCTTTTCCGAAGTCCATTTGCAAAGTTTTAATTACGGAATGAATACGGAATTAACTTTCAACTCATTCCGTATTCGTAACTATTGTTACGTAATGTTGATTTTTGGCGTATTTAAATCGAGTTTTTACTGGAAATTATATTTGGTTTTCATTTATTGTCGGTTTGGGTAGTAAATTGGCTATCAATTGATGTTTGCTACTTTTAAGGTCGCATCACAACATTTTAAACATATAAAATCACTGCGTCGGGGTTTTAGAAAAGTGAAAGATAAAATTGTTTATTTATATAGGATATATATTTTTATAAATTATTTATTTAGATATCGTTCACATTGGCGACGGGGTAGTGAAGAAACATGTTTTTTTCAGCAAAGTTACAAATTATCGAAGGAAATCTTTTTATAAAACATTTCTCCTATGCTAAATAATCAATTTGTTTCTCATGTTTCTATTATCTCCACTAAGAGATTATAAAAAATAATATATACCTACGCGACTTGTTGTTCACTTTTCTACAGACACTTGGATGATATTTTACCCGTTATTTTGTTATAAAAAAGAAAGCATACCGATTTTGATAAAATATTGAAGAAAAAAGAATAGATAACCTCCTTCTTTATGGAAGTCGGTAAAAAAATACGATCTATACGCGAGTTTAAACATCCGGACAGAAGAACGCAAATCTTGCTACTTGATGAACGACAATCTCTATGTCGTTCGCTTCGTTCACTCGGTCAACTATCTTCATATATCATTACGTACAGTAAGAAATTTGAAATACTCACCAATATGTAACGCAGAAATAGATGCAAACAAAACTAGCATCTTGTCAATCATGTTCACCAATCCTGAAACAATACAAACGAACATTTTCAATAAATCATTTATATTTCCTTCAGTCTTCTTATGATTCGTCTTCTTTTTAACACGCTTTTATTAGCTTCCCCTGTATGCATGTATGTTTGATTGTAACCGACTCCTTTGGACTTGATTTTGACCGACTTCCAACGGTCAGATTTCATTCAAACTAGCCTTATCGACGACCAATGACTATACAATAATTTGAAGCGTGTTTTTTAGTTTTTTGAACTGTAATTATTTCATATTTAAGAAAACTAACAAGTCAAGTGCAAGATATTTTTTCCTCTTTGGAAACTGGTAGTGAAACGCAGTTAACCATACGACTGGAGTGCATAATTTATATATATGAAATGAGATGGTTTGACCAACAGTCCGAGTGCCTAATTACGAACGAGATGGTTTGACCAACAGTCCGAGTGCCTAATTACGAACGAGATGGTTTGACCAATAGTCCCTAAATTCGAGTGCCTAAATAGGTCTTTCACCCGAGGTAAACACTCCGCTTTTCATTTTGAATGTAAGGAAAATAAACAAGACTTGGGACTCAAGATTCATGACTCAGGACTCAAAACTCGTAACTCAAAACTCGGAACTCAAGATTTGAGGCTCAAAACTCGGAACTCAAGACTCGGGACTGTCAAAACAGAACGTGATTTTACAGTAATTTAATACCACGGAAAAACAATTTTCCCTATGTACGAAAAGTACTGTTTTCGTCCATGTGTACCGGCAACTTCAAGCGTACTTCACGAGTATGAGGAATGAAAATATATTTCTGCTTTTTGACGAATTTTACTGTGTTCGCAAAAAAAAAACACAAAAGATCTATCTATCTCATCTATCAAGTAAGTACTTGAAGCTTTTTACACCAAAGGACTCGATAAATCCATTCAAGTAGGTACATCTCTACAATACTCTGTAATCCCACTCTTTCGAGACTAACACCAGAATATTAAAAAACTCGCCATCCCTCAAAGTATCAAAGTAAACAAACATCTTCAGAAATTGTTGAGTTGAAAAAGTAAAAAGTTTAAGTGTGGATCGCGCCGCCTTAAGTACAACTTAACACGCACTTAAGAGCTCGCTTTGCCGGGCGATGCTTAAAGATGATAGGGTTGATACTTTACTAAAAAACTTGTTAAAAGTGGTCTTAAATGTACGTATTTCTTATACTTCAATAATTAAATAAAATTGTATGTTTCTTTTATAAGTACTACAATAATATTTTTAAAACTAAAACAGCAGACTTCAAAATACACAATTTTGTTAACTTGGACGACATATTTTTTCAAAAAAAAATTTTTATAAAAAAATAACAAATTACTAAACCGATATTGATAAAATTTATATGGGACCAACTATAAAATATGACATATAAAAAAAAACATCAAAAAACAAAAAAACAAGAATATTACACACGTCTATTTTTACCCGACAGCACAAGAAAGAGGGTAATATTATATTATATAATTATTACACACTCGAAATAATATTTTCAGTGTATGTATGTATGTATGATTTAATTTACTATCGCCTACATCCTAAACGGTTTGATTGATTTTGATATGCGAGGTGTCGTTATAGATTCGTCTTCACTTCCTGAGTGTCATGGTCTAGATTTTACTAATGCAAGATAGATCTACGATTGACTCCCAACTCGCCAATGTTAAGTGACGCGACGGTGTGGCCGAGGATGGAACTTGTCGATCTAGAAGATAATATCTCTAAAGCATTGAAAATTCCAATAACAATAATAATATACCTATCTATCGTAAAAGCAAAAAATGCGATTTTTCGTAACCTCGAACGAACTTTTTCATAGCAAATAAGTAATTTTAAAAAATAATCTAAATTTATGATCATTTTTTATTTTTTACGTTTGCACTGCTTTGGAAAAGGCCGCCGAATGCGGTTGAAACTATAGTCGGATTTTTCGGCTTAAAACAGACGTGGCCATTCACGTTTTTATAAAAAAATAAAATGTAAATTAAAATGTTCATTTAAATCAATAATACAGTAGTAGTGTATAAACGTACACTCAACATCACATCATGCGTAATATAATCGTAAAGACCATAGAACCCTACACTCAGGCACAGAATTCTAAATTCAAGTCTTGTTAGGATTTCAGGGTTCACACTAATAAATGTGTAAATAATAAATGTAAATAATAAATAATGTGTCCGTAATCAATCCTACCGTTGGTTGCGTGACAATATGTAGCCTGCCTAGCCTGGTATATGTCCTTCTAACATTAGGTAACCTAGGTCACAATCAGACAACCCTGAGCAAGGATCCTTAGTACAAACTTGACTTAATGTCGGACAAGATTTTTCTGCGCCCTTGCTTAGATGAAAAAATCTGCTGAGATATTTAAAATTTCATAAGGAAATAGGCGAGAGTCAGGCGAATTACCTCCCTGCCTGGGTTTTAATTATTTTTTGTAATAAGGAAAGGAAATAGACGAGTCGACGAGAAAAAGGAAAAAAGTAGTGGACAAACCTCGACGACTGACGCAACTACATACTTATAATAATAATTATTATTATAATATCGTTATATTATTTCAACTATCATTACTAAGTTCCTTAATCAGCTACTTAATTACACTACTTTTGGTAGTGTTTTCTATGTAATATTTAAGTCGATTTTATTTAACTTATTTATGTCTGAAAACGATGTATAATCTTTAGATAATTTATAAATTCTTTAATAGTTTTACTTTGCCTAGCAGACGGATAGCATAAGTAAGAAAAAAAATCTTACAGTAGTCGTAAATGAAGGACCGCCACATAAAAATTAAAGTGAAAGTTTAAGTGTAAAAATTAAGTAGGTTTATGAAGATCTAGGCGACTGGTCTAGTATAAATGACGTCAATATCGGATTTAAAAAAAAAATGCTTTATAAAAAGTATGCTATGCCCTTTTTGAAAAAGATTTGATGTGAACGTGAAATGTGATTTTAAGTCTGACGCATTGATGCCAACTGAACGTAATTATGCACCTATCAGTCTACAGTATTGACACGCTGATGCAGCCATCATGCTCTATTCTACAATACTTACGTATCACTTTGTTGTGCTTTAACTCCCTATCGTAACAGAACGCTTTAAAGTTATAACAAAGATTATTGCTTGCCAACAAACTTGTGAAAGTTTGCACGCCGCGTCAGCTACCTACTTCCATTAGTTAGACAAATCGTGTTCGCTTATTGCTCAGGTGTGACCGGCAGAAGTGCGGAGACGAAAACATGATTGAAACATTTTATAATTTCAATCTCGCGCGTCGAAGAATTAACGCCATTCATAAAAATGGATGGATTTTTTGGTGTCTTGATGTACTAATTCGTTTACGCTTCTTTAATTTGCATACCAAAAGGTCGTTTAAGGCGTTCTATTGTACCATTTTCCAGCTATTTCTGTTACCCATATTCGCAAATACGTAAATAAAATAAATAAAAAATATGATTTGAAAACTTTCTTATATAATATATTTGGAAAAATTTAAGAATATGCTATTTGCTATAGTTTTTTATATCTAAAGAAATAAATAAGTATTGCTGAATATTTTGATACAGCATCGTCTCCAAACTAACTCCAAATTAAGTAAATACTTGAAATGCAACTAAATTTTTACTATGGGAATAGATGGGAATCAGATAGGTACATGTTTTTTTTTTTCTGGAAATACATATTTATGATAAGAAATACCCAGGCACAGAACAAACATTTATTCTCAGCACACAAAATAAAATGATATTCCTGGGCGGAAATCGAATCCACAACCCATAGCGTAGAACGTAGAAACTAGATGTACCTACAACCACCTGGACAGTGTCAATTACCACAGATACAATTACAATAATTACAGTGACATCAAAATAAAGAGGTTGTTCTTGTTGCGTACTGCACAAGAATGGAATTCTTTGCCACCATCTCTGTTTCCTGAGACCTACAATCTTCGAATTAACAAGGCTAGAGTGAATAGATATCTTCTAGATCAACGAGCTCCATCCTCGGCCACACCGTCGCTTAACATCAGGCGTGTTGGTGGTCAATCGTAGAACTATCTTGTATAAAAAAGAGGTATATTAATATTGGGTAATATAATCAGTTGAGGCAAGCGTTGCAAGCTTCGTAGTCAATTCCAAAGTCACCACTAAACTAACATTCTTAAAATCACTAAATCCAAAATGTAACAAACTAACAATAATAAGGAATATGCATGCTTTAATTTTATTTGGTCATAAACTAACCACAAATAGATGCATTCCACGAAAACAAAATTAAAATAGCTTAAAAAATAAGAAAGTTACAAGCATTTTAATTTCATCTTAGATAGAGAGCACACGATAGTGAATGATGACGTCATGCTTCATGTTCGCCGTACCAAATACAAATTTAATACAAACTATTGTTTCACGAGAGAGGGACAGAGCATCCCTTCCATATAACTGCAAATGTTTATATCTTGGAAGTTTATTGATCGACAATTTGACAATTTTTTTTTTTTTGTAAAATATGTATAACATTTCAATTCGGATCCTGATATAAGTCACGAGCGACCAGCAGCCAGATTATGACCCTAACTACATATGTATGAATGTACATGTGTGTGTGGTGTGTTATATGCAAACATCAACTTGCGTATTTGCTAATGATTAGCACGACGAGTTAACGAGGTGGTGGTCAATCGTAGATCTATCTTCTATAAAAAAAAAAAAAAAACACGCTGTTGTATAGAGTGTCCGGCTGTACGTTGTCTGAATGTCAATCACTTAGTACAAAGCCTTTTAATGTACAAATTCTGAAATTACGAGAGAAACCGCAGGAGGCAGCTATATTTTATTTACATATTTTTTATCGAGACACACATCAAAATACAAAACAAAGTTAGCCATTTTTATTATTTATAGTCTTTTAAGATCTTTGATCAAAACAAACCAAATTTTACAACCTCTCCTGCTGTTCCATCCCTTCATTTAATGACGCATCAAGATATAAGTGGATAGTATAACTTTTAAACGAAACTTCCAGGCTGTTAGACCTGGTATTCTTGTAATTTGCAAAGAAGAGCCAGATCAAGTTATGCTGGGCTATTCGTGTCGGTATTTTCCTAAAGTTTTGATAGTTTTGTAAACAAGTACGCGAAGTTAGTTTAGTGGCTGGTTAGTATCTTATGTTGCTGTAGGTACCTGGTGCGCTTTATTATTTTATATTAGACCTGTCAAATATTTTAGTTAGAAAATGTAAAATGTGGCGACCAGAACACAAAAATATATAAAGAAAATGTTAAATTTAAAATAAATGAATTTTGTCGACTTTGTGCTAATATGTTTTTTTTATCAGCCCTGTTTGTACAAACTGTCCCACTGCTGGGCGCGGGCGCTTCTCATTGTGAGACTTCACACATCTTTCAAGATCATTGAGAACTCTCAGATATGTAGGTAGGAATATGTTTTATACATATATAAAAAAACTGGACAAATGCGAGTCAGACTTGCTCACCGAGAGTTCCGTACAAACTAGTAGATAAAATGAGGAAATCATATATTTTTTATATTTTCCTTCATAAACCGAAAAATATAAATCGTAATAATATTTAAAAACCTGTTTCAGCTTATGCCCATGAAGCTCTTTCATATGACATCCCAGATAATACGGTTAAAGAACTTTAAAATTTGGACCCTCATTCCTTGCATAAAGACACTATTTTTTTGTGATTAAATTAAAAATGTCCAGTATTCGGATTTTTTCCTGTATGTGTACTCTAACACATTGCTTCTTGCCAAATTTCAAAGTGAGAAGATGGCCCGTTCCCAGCAGTGGGACAGTTTGTACAAACAGGGCTGATAAAAAAAAATATTTCATAGTTCTAGGTCAACGGGAAGTACCCCATAGGTTTTGATTCCCTTGTGAGTGTCGATATGTGCAATTTTTACGACATATTCGGCTGTAAGTTTTTTTTTACGAAAACTGAGAAATTTTGTTATTCTTTCTGCAGCAAGATACTATGGATATGCGTATATGGTTTTAATTTCAACACGACACCTTCACGCATTCCCGAGATAAAGGTCTTGACACCCGGACGGACGGACAGACGTACAGACGGACAACAAAGTTGATCCTAAAAGGGTTCCGTTTTTTTCTGTTGAGATACGGAACCCTGACAACAATAAAACACTAATAAAACCGTAACATAGGCCACATAAGACCTTTGCCTTTGCCTTCGTCGTGAGTCGTGCCTTTTTACCGACTTCAAAAAGAAGGAGAGATTAACAATCTGACTGTAAGTATATATTTTTTTCATGCTTATTACCACAAAACTTCTAATTCTATTTGAAAAAAACCTCCAAAAGTCTCATAGAAACTTCACCAAAATCGATTCAGTAGTTTGGTTTTTAAAACAAGATTGCGCTTGCACTTTGAAGTCGATCATTCATACTTTGGCACCGTCTAATCTGAGACACGGAGAGAAGCAGCACACGCGGCGTAAAGAGGTTACATATTTGAGCCGTTTGCTCTCGAGACTTTGGGCCCATGTGGACCGGGAGCTTGTCTCATTTTCAAAAGATACCTTCTAGATCGACGACCTCCATCCTAGTCCACACTGTCACTTAACATTAGGCGAGTTGATGGTCAATCGTAGATCTAATTAGCATAAAAATACTAGAGTGCCTGATTGATGTGTCGCGTGATCAAAATGCTGGTGCGTATCTGGCCCAACGTATAAGCATTCCCATTCAACGTAGCAATGCTGTTAACATGCTGGGTACGCTGCCAACTGGTAGTGGTGTGGCAACGGACAAAGATTATAATCACTACAAAAATCAAACCAATTACCCCAGACCGCTATAGGTCTGGAGATCTTTAGACTTTTATCGGTCTGGGGTAATTGGTCTGCTTTATGTGTAGTAGTTAGATAAGTATTTGCAGTTTTTATATTGTTTTGTTCTAGATAATCAAGGCACTATTAAAAAAACAGTCTTTCATAGTTTAGCTACTTTGGTCAGTTACGTGACTTTTGAATATACACATCAAAGCAAACAGAATAATAAGAGCATAACACCGCATATGAGAGCTCCTTCATAAAATCCGTCCCGCGCCGTATAACCCGTTTTATGTATCATGAGATGACATAGTTTTATGTGTCGGCCAAGTGCGGGTGACGGCCGGGAAATGGGATCGGGATCTTTACTTTTTACAGGTTTTTAGTGGAAGGTTATTATGATAAGTTGCGTTTTATGTGAGCGGTCGACCATGATATTTCGTGATATCCAGCCGGAAATCGGTGTTAGTTGTTTTAATTTTTAACCGATTTTATAAATAAGTAGGTTAACAATTCGGGTGTATTTTTTACATAAGATGGGTTATTTTATATTTGTTACCGCATAACTAATGTAATGTAAATGTAACACACTGTGCTCGTAAACGAAGTAACGAATATTATGTCCATTTTCAATCGACTTGAATCGACTTGAAGAAGGAGGACGTACTCAATTCGATTGCATTTCTTTTTACCCGACTGCGTAAGAAGGAGATTCATACATACCTACATACACACACACTCCAAGATAACCTTCCTCCTTGGGCAGTCGGTTAAAAAAGTAATATGTAGGTAGCATACGGTTTAAGATATTTTATTTCACTTCGAATATAAATTCACATAACATGAAATAAACTAGTTATAATAATATTGTAACACAATAGCTACAGGCAAGCAGGCAGATATGTAACATAGCAAGCGTAACAAATAACTCGGCACTCATTACGTGTTGCGTACGTTATTTACAAATTGATAGCTATAGTTTTATTGTTGGCTTATTTAAATTATTTTAGCAAAGTTTTTTTTATTTTATGTTTTTAATGAAATTAGAGCGATTTGTCATTTATTACCCGACTGCGTAAGAAGGAGGGTTATGTTTTTCGAGTGTATGTATGTATATTTCTTTGACACGCCCTAGAGCCTAAACGGCTTGACAGATTTTGATGTGAGTGGTGTCAATAGATTCGTTTTAGTTGTGAGAGTGACACTGGGTACATCAAAATTAAAAATATTAATATATAATAAGTTAGGCTGCATAAACCTCTTTTCTGCAGTTGGGTATTTTGTTTTTCTTTTAACATTGATACTTGTTTTATTTAGTTTTACTTAGGGACTTGTTTAATAAAAAATATTTAAGATTTATTTTGAAGACTGAAAGTGATTGTATGTCTTTTATATCTTTTGGTAGCTTGTTGTAGATTTGAGCTCATTCATATTCAAAATTTTTGAGACTATAGTTTTTAGTTCTAGATCTTTTCATTAGAGATATGTCATTGCCGTATCTTAAGGATCTTGTTTGAATTTGAGATTTTATAGTAAAAATAATTGATGTATGTATGTTTTGTTTCAAAAATTTTCTTACAAGTATGCATGTATTGTATTTATACATTTGATCTAATGTCATCAATTTGTTTTTTTTTATATACTGTAGTTGTAGGGGTTAAATAATTTAAGTGGAAAAGTACTTTAACCAGTTTGTTTTGCGTTCTTTGGAGCTTATATAAATTCGTTTTGGCGGTTGATCCCCATACTTCTATTAAATATAGCAAGTGAGACTTTACAAATGAGTTATATAAGGTAACGATCAGATTTAGGACAGCAACGAACATTGTTCCGGAGAATACCAATGATGGAAGAAAGTTTTGAGCGATTTTTACTTATGTGAGGTTTCCATGTAAGGTGCGTATCAAGTATGAGGCCGAGATATTTTTCTGATTCTCCTTTGCATAATGGTTTATTATTAATATACTTACATATAGCGGTGTCAGATCACCTATTACTTTGTTTTTAACCCTGAATATCATGTAATTTGTTTTTGAAATATTTATAGTTAGTAGTATACATAAACCAGTCACTTAAGGTATTGAGATCATTTTGAGCATGATTAGTTTTATTTATTAGCATCGAGAAATCTACATACTTTATATACATTCTAATTATGTAGCTAGTTTTAAAGTTACAAAAACAATTAAATCTGCAAATGTACAACATACATTCGATACGAGGGAGTATTTATTTTAATTAACTAGCATAAATTATACTAAGTAAAACTAAACAATGAATATTTGTAAAACTGAGTCAAAGTCAAAGTTATTTATCAATAAATATACAAGTCAAAGAGTAATTGGAGATTAGTATGTATAAATAATGTAATTTATGGGGCTTATTAAAAAAATAAACTCTTCTTCTTCTTCTTATTTTTCCCACTAATGTGGGGTCGGTACAGTATGTAGGTACGCTTTCTCCATATCTCTGTTATTCGTCATATCTGGACTCACTCCCTTTTCCCTCATGTCTTCTTTCACGCAATTCATTCATACTTTCTTCTGATGACCTCTACAACAATTATCGTTCACTTTCATATTGATCGCCCGTTGTAAAATGTGGTCCTTTTCTCTTCTCATGATGTCTTCGTACCACGATAATCTATTGCCGGATATTTTTTTCTGTTGGGTGCTACTTTTGGGCTCCCCCTAATACATTAATTCCTAATCCTATCTATTCACGTCACACCACACATATATCTCAACATTCGCAACTCCGCTACATGCAATCTCCTTTCATCCGAAAAAAAAGAAACTAAGAAGGTAAACTTTACTAAGAAGGCAATTCTTCTTACTCTTAAAAGAATATAATTTAATTACATAAAGATCCCACAATAACCTCTCTCGCATAACCGACGGTTCTAGGTTATCTTTTACTTCCTCCTTGGCCAAGGGCGTTGCCAGGTGGGGGGGGGGGGGGAGGCAAAGGGGGCAGGTGCCCCCCTTTGACAGGTGTGTAGAGATTAAAAATGGTTGTCATGGTTGCCTGGAAGAGATCGCTTTTAGCGATAAGGCCGCCTTTTGTTGCACTAGTCTATTTAAGTTCTTTGTTATTACTTTTAAGGTGTGTACAATAAAGAGTTCATCTATCTATCTAAAAAATGTAGCCAACTGCAAAGCAATCAAAGTTCTAAGGCCGTACAATTGTACCTGAACCTACAATTCATATTTTTCTCATCCTCCATAATATTAACTTGCCCCCCCCTGGGCCATGGGCTGGCGACGCCCTTGTCCTTGGAAAACTTAAATGTCGTGTATACATCGTACCCCTCGTTAACTAGCAAACTAGCTTGCACGTCCGGCGGCTCCTTGAATACGCCGGACGCCTTCAGGAATACACAAAACTGCTTGTACCATTTCCGCCATGATTCCGCTCGGCACACCGGCCCGTCTTCTAAACATAATTCAGCTGGCGGCCGGGCGTGTTCCACTATAATACACGACAAAACACTATAGCAACACTAATTACGACAAATAATATCACTAGCAACAAAACTGTTTATTTATTATAATAACTAGCACCGCTGTCACCATGCAGCAAATCAAACTCAGGTTCGACCAAGACTAAAAGTTTATTATGTACCCACACACAGAAATAAGTAACACACGACACTCTCATCTCTCAGTCCTCAGCCCGCAGGTCGATGGTCGCTAATCGCTGACGTCACGAGTTATTGATGATGGCAATTAATCTTAATCACTCCTTTCACTTACCACCCGTTTGTTTTTCTATGAAGGGCTGATTGGAAATGAGACGCGAGGGCGGTTTTTTGGCTAACCGTATTAGCTAAATGGAATTATCAACGGATATTGGAATTTCGGAAGACGCTGGATGCAAGCCGCTTGCAATCGGTCTTTTTGGAAATCCATGCGGCCTATGTCCAGCAGTGGACTTCTTATGGCTAAGATGATGATGATGATGATTGGAATATCCAAACGAAACATTCATTCATTCTTGTTCTTGTCGGTGTAGTTATTTCTATGCTTATTTGTCTTCTACCCTCTTCTTACAAAATTTATTATAAAACGTAAAATTTTTAGAATGATTCAATAGATGCCAGATCGAAGATACCAAAACTGCATCTAATGTCGATTTGTAATTTCAGTACAATATCCAACTGTTCCGAAATTACAAATCAACCCAATTTATGCGGCCGCAGGTATACCTAAGTCAGTTTTTACTCACTCGATTTTTTCATTTCAATGTTATGGAAATGCTCATCTAAATGCTGGAAATGTATCGTTGCTCAGCCGGCAAAACATACTTCATGATGGTTATACACACACACACACACACACAAACACACAAACGCACACGTCTAGTTTAAGCAGGGCTTACTTTTCCATTTGATGTAAAAGTATCTTTCTTTACCTACTTTACGACTGAGATTAAATATAAAATATAAATCTATTATTGGCCTTAAGCCTTATCTAAGTTATTTAATGTATCTAGGATAAAAAGGGCTGTACATTTTGTTGGATAATAAATGACTATAAAAATAAATAATTTTTTTTTCGGCTCAAAACAGACGTGAGTGACCCGTAGTTTTTATTTAAATTGTGTGAAAACTACGTTAGTTTCCATAGTAAAATAAATGGTTGTGTATTTTTTTATTTGGTTGGTACTTAACAATGTAACTCACCACATGGTTTCGAGATTACTCATTTATTTTTCGAATTTACGACGTGTTTTAATTTTCCGAAAAAAAAAGAGAAGCCGTGTTCACAGCTACGTGAGTACCTAAACTGTACTTTATTATGAGTTGGATTTATATAATTATAACCTAGGTAATTAAAGATAATAATTATATGTTAAGCTAATGTTAATTACCTTCTCGTATACTCTGCGAGAATAAATCCCAACATTTCAATACAAACTCACAACACGAGCATATTTCTGCTTATCCTTCCCCACTCGCGTGTAAGAAGCTTTCAAACAAATGACATCCCGTCCTGTGCTCGTCGCTAGTGATGGGTCATTCGTCATTTCAGTAAATATCGATAACTGAAATGATTTTTTTAAACATACATATAAATTTACACTAAAAACATGACCCTCTTTCTTGCGCAGTCGGGTAAAAAAAACAGTCACAAGCTTAAATAAAATACATTTTATAGCAATTCTAAGTTAATAAGTAGGTACTATTAAATCCGTTAGATAAAACATGCCATCTCTAAAAAAATAGTTTGTGTAAAATAATTATAACGTAATAAATATATTATTATGATCCGTAGGCGTATGAAGGTCACCGATATAGTACAACGGATTAGCAAGTTGAAGTGGCAGTAGCCAGGGTACATAACACGTAGAACTGATGCATGGCCAATGGAGCCGAAAATGACCTCATACAATGGCGGGAAGACGCTGGATTCAAGCCGCTTCCAATCGGTCTTTTTTGGGAGTCCATGGCCTATATCCACCAATGGACTTCTTATGGCTGAGATAATGATAATGATAGAGATTGTAATATTTTTGACAACATTTGAAGGTACAACAATTTTCTTGCTCAAACGTCTGAACAAGTAAATGGGTATTAAATATGATCTTAATGGAAAAATGTTAATTAATTAGCAACTATTTTTAAATTTTCATACCCAACAAATTTATCGATAGTCGATAAAAAACGTCGACATTATCCACCTCTAGTTCTCATATCTCTTGAAATATGAATAAAAGGCCATCGATGCGCGTGTCCCGCAGAGAGCGTGTATCGAAAACGAACGCGTGGTATTAATGTGTTTGGAGCGACGGCGCTCATGTGTAATGTGCTTTTGAACACTTCGAGCAAATGAAATGTAACGTGACATGTCGCAGCTGAATGTCTGTGAAGATTTGTGACTGAAATCAATAAAGCTTAGTGGAAAGAAACCTTTTTGTATTTTATTTCTCAAGGAATGAAAACATTCTCTTCAACTTACAATATACAGTCGGCAAAGACAAAAAGTCTCTATTTTCAAATCACAGATACGCACGAAAAAGCATGACTCATTGTCACGTTCCGGCTGAGCCGAACGTGCAAGCGAGAGCGCGGAACAAGCGATAGAGAGGCACGATCGGCCTAAGCGTTCGGCTTGTGACACATCTATCATGATGTTATTACGTAAAATTATCGTCCGTAAACCGACTTTACAGACAACCATTTTTTTGCTACGTTCGGAACAGACCGACAAAGCGTAAGAGAGAGAAGTCCAATTGATGCACGAGTGGAAAAGAGAAACGGTAAAGGAAAAATGAAACCAGTTTTTTTAAATATATTGCTATATCAATTTAGTTCAGAAGTACACTAGAGTACTAATATAAATATATACACGACTGGCCTTGTGGCTCAGTTGGCAGTATGTCTGCTTGCCGAGCCGTAGGTTGTGGGTTCGATCCCCACACAGGGCAAACATTTGTGTGATGAGCATGGATGTTTATTCTGTGTCTGGGTGTTTCTATGTATCAAATGCATATATTTACAAAAAAAAAATATATAATTTATGTATATTAGTTTAAATATTACAATTAGATACTTAAATCATATTTTTTCATTGATAAATGTTAACATTTTGGAGTTTTTCTAATAATCTGTTAAGTTTTGGTTTACAATCCATAATAATTATTTTGGTAATAGATTTTTACTGTCATTGTACTCTTTCATATTATCTAATGCTTAAGATTTAAGCAGGCATTCAAAACGTGCGAGTGAAAAGTTATATTCTCCCAATAAGTGTCACGTGAGTGGAAGAGAGATAGCGAAATAAATTAAATTGGAGTTCACAGAAGACTAATAAATACTCGGGCTCCTCACCTGCCAGTGATTGTAAATTGTAAAGTGATTCAAGTAAATTTTCATACTTAAGAATTGTTTTTACGTAATTTTTTTTTAATTATTTTTGACATTTTAAAATGCATTATAAATCAGACCAAATTTGTCACCTCTTTAAGGTGTATTTTTAACCGACTTTCAAAAAGGAGGAGGTTCTTAATTCGTCAGTATGTTATTTTTTGTTATTCGGTAACTTTGCCAATTATATATTGATTTTGATTGAATCTTTTCTTTTGATAGTCACATTTCAGGTTCCATATCAACTTTATTAAAATCGGTTTAGTACTTGGGTTTTTGAAACAAAATAGTTAAAAGAATATGTCATCCAAATAACCGAAATGGCGTATTTCGAAGTCGTTTGTTTTAGTTTATAACACGCTTTTATTAGGTCGACCTGTATGTAATGAAATCTAAGGTAACTAATTTAACCATCTTCCAAGGATCGTAGCGTCATGAAAATTGGCAGCTTTATGTAGTTCTGATGACAATACAATATTAAGGTACTGTCGAACTGATCTGATGATGGAGCCGGAAGATATGAACTAGAACTTAATGATGGAACATCGTATCATAGCTGTGTTTGGATTTATTAGAAAAGTCTTGTAATGAACTTTGACCACAATAATTTGTAGCGTGTTTTTTAGTTTTTTAAACTGTAATTTATTTAAACTATAATTACCACAAATAAAAACGCATAAGCCTCGTATGACTTATGTATTTAAGCTTTTTAAAATTTTCCTTCGCACCTATTATTGTGCGAAACCACCAAAAGAAAAACCCAGTAAAGAACTGCTTCCTTTCCGCTTTTGATAGACGTAAAGTTGATATTTCTGACTGGCGAAAATAGTATTAAAGCGATAATTATACTAAATATCGAATGTTTCCCGAAGTTTCCATCATTCCCTGAATTTCTGACGGCTTTAGCCGGTATTTAGCCAAAACTTTGCTAATTACCAAAGTTCGTGATACAACCCACACATCTGCGACAAATAGTTTCACCCAGTGATGGGGTAAAATCTAATAATTAAATTTGGTCTTGAACCAATCATTTTCGATAAAATAGAAAGTAGAAACACTTCAAATAGTTTTTTTATACGTTTTAAAGCAGACACGGATAAAAACCTCCTAACATGAGGTAAGCAGGAAATTTTAAAAAAGATTCACTGCCGACAATACCCCTCCACTATGGATTTTCAAAAAGACCGTTTGGAAGCGGCTTACATCCAGCAGAGTCTTTCTGCCACTTGTATGAGATCTTTTGCTCTTTTCACCACATTAGGTAAATTGGCGGTCTAGCGCAAACCTATTACAGGATAAAAAACTTGCGGCTGGTCTTTCTGCGCTTGCCGGTGCGTTAGTAAATATTTCAAAACGATCTTTATTAGATTATAGAATAATTTTTAATGTGAGCGAAAGATAAATCGAGTTTCCTAGTTAATCCTAATCGTTACTTTTGCCCATAATAGTATAATAATTTTAAAGCATAAAATTTTAAAAATCGACATAATTCTGCAAAGTAAAGTCTCATTGATATAAATTCTAATTAAATTCGAATTTGAACTGTAAAATGAATAAAGCTTCTTACGTCTTATTAACAATCAATCCGGTCAATCAATTAATTCTAAAAGCAGTCAAAAAGCTTGTTGTAGTAATTTAAATATAATATTTTCCAAGTCTTGCAAGACTGAGGCTGTTAGTGAGTCCCATCACTAAAACTAACATTTAGTTTAGAAACTCGAAAATAACTTGAAGTTGGGCATACATTTATCCACAGTGGTTTTATTCTTCACGGTCCATAAACACAACGAAGTAACGGCGTTTTGGTGCAATGTTAATTTGTATTTCGATTTAAAGGAATTTTTAGTATTTTTGTTAAAAATCTCGGGAGTTTCGTGGCGATGGTATTTTCTAAAGCGCGTAGTTATCTTTGTCGTGCATCACAACATTTTTAAACATATCAAATCACTGAGTGGGGATATTAGAAAAGTGAGAATCAGAATTATTTATTTAGACAGGAGAAGTATATAAAAAAAAAACAGATATTTATATTGGCGACGGATTAGTTAAAAGATAAAGTAAGTAACTTACTTACTTTTTTAGTTAAAATATATCAGATAAAAAAAAAAAAAAAAAAACTCAAAAGATTGATGTAGAGATCTGAGTTGACCTTATACAAGTAGTAGGGTGACTGGGCGCAGGCCGCTTCTAATCGGTCTTTTTGGAAATACATGGAGGTGACATATGTCTAGCAATGGACTTCTATGATGATGATGATGATGAAGTAGATGCCCGCTCAAAATAGTATGCCTCTTGCCTGGTTACAAGGTTGCCTGGAAGAGATCGCTCTAAGCGATAAGGCCGCCAATTAAAACACCTAGCTGTAATATTATTCTCTATGTATTTAATGTTTCTGTATTGTGGTCTTTTAATAAAGTGTTATCTATCTATCTATCTTCTTTTATGAATCAATTCCTTAACTATATTAACTTTTTGGCTCGTCTGACAACCAGACGTCAGATTCCAATTCCAGCTGGCATTTGGCTGTCAAAAAGATGGCAGTAGTACTCTACAGAAAATTTGGCTTGTGCTTGATATAAATGAAGCAACTATCTTGGTGTGAAAAAATCTTAGCACTTCAACCAAATCTTGCAATCGTAAAATGCGATTGAAATAATATTGACTCAGAAGAAGCACTGAACAAGCTTTGTTTATGATCCAGCCCCATTTCCTATTCACGAAAAAATGAACTTTTTATATTAATCCAAAGAAAAATATATTACCGCCTATTTTCGAACTTTTAACTCGTGAATAAAAATCCCGAGTCAATAGACGCGGGAAACTTTCTTTTTCATTCGGTTTCTTTTTGTTCGAAACGACTTACAAGTGATGTTTTCGTTAAACTTCCCTCCCTTGTAGAATTATGAAATGTTTCTATGGGTGATCGTTTGCATTAGTAATTGATCATTTATAATAGGCGTGTTGATAGATCTACAAATTTATAGACAGTTCAAAAATTACACACATCCGAAGGGACTTGAACCCGCATATCCCGATCTGTACTTACTTGGGAGCCTTTAAATTGATTGTAGGTATATACAAGGTATATACGTAATTGTGTAAAACACTCAAAAATAACGAATATTTACAGATGATGATAAATTTTAAAATTTCTTCTATAATGTAGGTACATGTACATGCCTTATGTACCCGAAACAAAAAATATGATTTAAGCAATAAACTTAATTTTAACGCAAATTGGAATTTTTTTTAGGGTTCCGTACCTCAACAGGAAAAAACGGAACCCTTATTAGATTTTTCGGTTTGTACGGAATCCTCGGTGGGCGAGTCTGACTCGCACTTCTCCGGTTTTTTTCTATCTACTTTGAATTAAGTGGTGCGCGCGAATGCCACGGGAAATTAAATTTCAAACAGTTTTTTTGCACAGTTTCAATACCCATTTTGATAAGATGATTCATGCGCCGCAGCTATCTCTTTCACGCATCACAACACAACATTCTTAAACATATAAATCATTGAGTAATAATAATAATTATTGAGTAATAATTGGGATATTAGAAAAGTTAGAAATGAATTTGTTTATTTTGGTAGGCAAATATTTAAAATAAGTTTTTCTTCGATATTTGTTAAATTGACCGAGTAGTAGGAAAATATATGCTTTTTCACTACTCCGTCGTCAGTATAAATGATATCTGAATAAAACTTTTTTAAAATATTTCTTATCTAAATAAACAAATTCATTTCTCACTTATCTAGTATCCCTAACCAATGATTTTGTATGCTTACAAAGGTTATTATTATTTAAGACTTTATTGCACACAATTACAAAGTAACAAGCTGTACAATAGGAGGACTTAATGCTAATGTAGCATTTTCTGCCAGTCATCCTCATCGTGAAAGACAGACAGGATGTAGGCGTGCTTCAAAACTTAGGTATATGAAAATATAATTATATAACACTTTTAGAATATACTAAATAATAATAATATTTAATACATACTATATATACTTAATACATGCGAAATATATACTTACATGGACGAATATACATAAATATAAAAAACAAATACAAATGTTACAAATGAATAGTGATGAAATGATTATGGAGGTAACATTGCTTTCAAATAATGCTCACGTACTGATCTTTTGATTATTTCTTTTGGTGGTGCTTGTCTGATATTAAGAGGGAGCTCGTTCCACAGCCGTACCGCCACCACTCGGAAAGAATCACTGACGAATGATGTGGTGTGTGTAGGAGTGACGAGAAGTAGGAGATTGTGATGCGCGAGAGAGATAGATGCGCGCTTTGTTCTCCACCTTCTGTGCATCATCATCATGGCCATTAGCTTTCTATACTCTAATGTAACGGACTACGGGTAAAGGACTTCAATACGAGAGTTAGTTACTCCATAATGCCGCTGGTCTAGATTATTACCTCTTACCGAAAAGTCAGATTTCGTAGCGGCGTAGAATGTGCACGTGAAAGCTACGCATTCCTTATTGGGTTATATTACACGTTCGGTATGATCACGCGATCCGCCAATATCACGATAATATCAAGGCAGTATCGAGCCGTATCATAGTATCACTGCAATACGTGGTACCGTATTAGGTATCAGTACCTGGGTGACCGAGCTCCACTCGGATTTTTTATGACTGATTATACGAGCAAACCCGGGTTCACTAAAAATTAAACCTAGCAAGTCCCCTAATCTACCTACAAACCAAATTTCATTAAAATCGTTGGAGCCGCTTCCGAGATTCAGATTATACTTATATATATACAAGAATTGCTCGTTTAACTATACTAGGTTCGTGATAATATTGACCGTGTAATATAACCCAATAGCCGGTAACTCCCATTAGTTCTATAGAACTGTGACGTCATAGAACTGTTGACGTGGTCGTGTGGGTGATTGTCCCACCTACATCTTCATACGGAAAACTACACGTGCATAGCATGCCATATGACGTGCATAGCAATGGATATATATTACTTGGATAAAAATTACCGGATCTGCTTCGATTGACGAACATTTTCTGTCTCAACGTAAAGCTAGCTTGGCTAGTAGTTTTACTCTGTATAGATGTACAATAAAGTTATTCTATTCTAAATATTCTAGTCCAAGCCCAAAATATCTCCAACATTCTTATATACAAAAAAAAACTCCTTAATTCAAAGTAAACAAAGTAATTCAAAACGAGCAACCACAAAAATATTCCAAGATATTATGCTTACAATTTTCTCTGCCGTATTTAAAAGAAGTACAAACCGAGATCTTATTAGAAACGGCTCAGAAGTTTTCCGACTGGAATTCTCGACAGTAAACACCGCAGTACTTTACTTCACACAGTTTAACTAACTCACGCAGTAGGACTGTACAATTAAAACTGTTAAAGTGATGGTGCAGCAGTTTCACGTTAAAGCGCCGTTACAGCTATGTATTACAGCAGTTCTAGTGAAGTTTCATAAAAGCTACAGCTATGCTACAGCAGTTCTAGCGAAGTTGCACTGAAGTTACAGTGATTTTAAAAACAGTTCTAGCAAAATTGCATCACCTCAGTTACAGTACAGCGGCATTAAAGCGGTGTTACAATAGAGAGCTGTTTAATTTAAAGAAAAACTAAATATTATGTTGAGGATGCTTTTTTTCACTGATTGTAATCAAAAATTGATAGGCTTGTATACTTTTTTTTAATTTGGATATAGTTTTAAAGTAAAAAAAAAAAAAAGTTTAAATTTGGAAAAAACAAACCGTATATTCTAACTGTATGAAAAAAGAATTATCGAAATTGGATAATATCTAAAGGAAGAATACAGTTATTCTGTTGTGAAAAAACGAGTAATTTGCTGGAGAAAGTTACCAACGACAAAATATAAGATCTTATAGTCCAAAGTTTTGTATGGCATTGTACTGTAACTGTCAAGCGTGAAGCTTAATAGGCGATACTTGTAAAAATATGTTTGATATCATAGACTTCTATAGATACCCCCAAGTGTATGTACCTAGCGTGTCAAAACGAGCGTGTCAAGTACGATAAAAAATCGCAGTTGACGATTAAGATTCATTAATTCCAGGCGATATATACTTCCGATTCGATATTTTGTCAACTAGTTACTAGCGTACAAGCGCGCGGATGCATTGGGTTGAATAGATTTCGCGCGGATGGAACATTCCATCACAAAATCGTTTATGTGACGTCACAGTCGGTACCAAAAATGTGGAACCCAAGGTTTTCATATAAATGAGGTCGCATGCTCCATCTACTATGTCTGTGTTTGATATTATTGATTTTGACAAGTTATACTGTTAAAACATTTTTTTCCCTATGTCTTAAACTTCTGTTTTCGCAGCCCCAACTTGCGGAGTGACTCGTCTCGCGCAAGTATTAATTGCGCAAGTTTCCTGTTTATTGCTACTTGCTACAGTTTTTGAATTGATGTTTATCTTGTGGCAATATTGATGGCGGATTTTTTGATTATTCATGAGCAAAAACGTTTAAGCATAATAAAACGTTTAATATAGATATAGTATAGATTACTTGAATACGTCACATGAATTTTACGATTTTGGGAGCCCTCTCCTATCATCGTATTGTATCTATTGCTACTCATTTAAATTAAACAATTTTAAGCGGATTTATCTTGTATATTTTACATTATTTTTTATTTATTTTGACGTTTTGAACACTGTAGTCTCCGTGGTAACAGGAGTGTCTTTTTACCTGACTACGAAAGAACCATGACTATGTTTTTCGAGTGTATGTTTGTTTCTATATTACTTTTTACAGCCTAAACGATAAAACGTTCATGAATTAAGTGTCGTTAGATTCGCCTTTATTCCCTGATTTGATTCGTGTCACAGGTGTTTTTTTTTAATGTAATAATCCTCGTAAAAATTAAAATAATGTGCTTTTTCTTAACCTTCAACGATATCACAATAGATCTGTAAAGGTCGCAGTAACTCGCCGGGGCTGACAAAGCCTGTTTGGCTCCCTAAGTTTCGAATAAAAAAAAACAACCTCCAACGAACTATTTCATAAAAAATAATCTAATGTGATTTAAAAAGTTGAAGAATGTGCATTGAAATAAATTATGCAGTAGCTTTGTGCATACTTTCTCTCAAAAACATACACTCAACACCATATCATGCGCAACGTAAGCGTAAGTTACAATACGAGTGTCACTTGTGCAGACGGAGATTTTGTTGACGTGACATCGTCTAATAAATCGATGAACGCCGGCTGCACGCACGAAAAATTATAACTCATTGTCCCGTTACGTTACGCTCATTGTCCCGTTACATCATCATCATTTCATCAATGTTTTGTTAGACGTTGTCAAGTTAAACTATCGTCCGTAAACCGACTTTACAGACAACCAATTTTTTTTCTTTTATCATAGATACTTGTTCGATACATCGTTTTATACTAACTACGTAGGAAAGAAAGTTAACTATAACTCCCCAACGAAGCGTGACGATAAGATCTTTAAAAACTTTCCTTTTATTAGAACTTTGTTATATGCTGACAGATCCGTGATCCAAGAGTAGGTATATTTCCCAACGCCGTCGTCAAATGTCGAGCTCGGTTAATAACTTCTATATGTAGTTAAGGGAGGTCATAAAGCTGGTTGATGCATCCTCTATGAAGTTTCAAACTCATTAACCTAGTGAAGGTCGGCGACGACACAGCTTAGAAAACGACAGAGAACCAATTAATATGGTTTAGTATCTATGTCTGTGGGTTTAGTGGACTCACAGTTTATCAAACTTGATGATTGAGTTTCTATATTTAGATGACTGCTCAATGTCAGACCAAAGATGACTCTTTTTTAATCCAAAAATAGAGTTGAGCTCGCCTGATGTTAAGCGACTGTTACGATCTACGATGGAGCGCGCTTGTCTAAAATGAAACTATTCACTCGATCCCCAAAACATTATAATTATTTTGAGTAAGTAAAATACACAAGAACTGTAAGCTTATACTTTTGGCTCTTCATGGGATCTTATTTTATCTTGATTAATTTTAACAGTGCTATGAAAATACATATTTTGGTATATAATAATAAATAAATTTTAGTGGATTCACACAAAACCAACTAGCCCAAACTAAGCAGAGCTTATACTATGGGAATTACGAGTAGATAGCTGATAGAAATAAAACTTTGTTTCTAAATACATATAATTACGGTCAAGTATTATTCATGTTTAAGTAATGAGGGTTCAAAAACGCAGAAAGCACCCCCTAAATAGGGTTTGGTGGGGACACGACCGTGTTACCAAATAAAATTGAACAAAATGTTAGTTTACCTTCTGTGTAATTTTAATCACTTCATGACACAGATTAGACTACGAAATGTACGTAATTGACACAGATCCTGAACTACAAGTACGTACTGTATACGTACGTATAATGGAAGTAGTTTAATTAACTATAAGGCACTTTAAGTTTCATAGAGAGAGCTTGAATATTATCTGATCCGAAAAGGTGAGATTGTTTTCGGACCAAAGAAAGACACCTCATACAAAATCTATTTCTAGTAAATACGCTTTCGTTACGCTTGATACGCTGTTGAATGTACGTTTGTGAGAAAGTATGTGTAAAATCGCCGTAAAGATTACAAATGAGCATTTTTTAGACTAATTCTAGCAAATCACTTGGTTATTACGAAAAACATCGTTAGAGGTTTTTTTTATATATAGAAATAGGTATGCGTTTGACCGTCAACTCTTGATGTTAAGCAACGTTGCAGTCTACGATGGAGCGCGCTTACCTAGAAGAAACCAATTCACTCGCAATTTAAAGACGCCCAGATTATATCTATCGGGAAAAACCCACTCAGGGAGCGTATTCCAAGATGTAGCAGTCAGTAGGTTAGGAAAAAACACATTTTTGAAATTTTGCGAGAGATGTATTATTATTATTACTATATACGGGCAAACTGTTTAGGCTGTAGGCCATCATATATAATACATACAAATATACACACACTCGAAAACATAACCCTCCTTCCTAAGCAGTTGTTTAAAAAGGCGCTTGTATGTAAAAACACATTTTTAAGACAACAATTGAAACACCCCAGGCCGAATCAAGCTTCAATTTAAATCTACATAAAGTTGAAGACAGAAGTTTATTCCTACACAGAAATGTGTAACCAAAAGTCAGAGATGTTAGATTACCCTCAAAAACATGTAAATTTTGGGACGTTCGAATTACAAATTCAAGCCGCGGCGCTAAACAAATTTTCGTGAAACTTTGGCCCCTATTTGTATTTACTGACGCGTGACTGATTTAAATAACATTAAACTTTTATGAAAAGGCATCATGAATTTATTTTATCGCCATGAGATACTGAGTATTTTAATTACCTATGTTAAATATACTAACAATAGTCAATAGTTTATTGCATTCATTATAGGTTACATGGAGATGTTACAGTACATGTTTGTTTTTAGTAATACAATGACCCTGGTAGGGTGTAGCAACTGGTACGGAGCGGAACAGTTTATTCGATAATATTTATCACTAAGAAACTCGTCTAAGGTATAGTAGCACTTATTAATTGATATAGTTTTGAGGGTCTGGGCAAACTCCTGTTCATTTTCAACATTAGAGTTCCCGACACATACACTCGAAAAACATGACCCTCCTTCTTTGCAGTCGGGTAAAAATAAGGAAGTATAGTTTCCGTCACGTTAAAAGAATGCTGGTTTGTTTATAAACGCGAACTTCTTCTTTATACGTGACGCCGTCACGTATAAAGAAGACGTTTTTCGAGTGTATGTATGTATAAATGTAGGTATATAATATGTATGTATGTTTCTATATGTTCGCCTACAGCCTAAACGGCTTTACCGATTTTGATGTGCGAGGTGTCTTTAGATTCGCCTTCACTCCCTGAGTGTCATAGGCTATATTTTTTTTAATAAAAATAAAAACACATCTCTCGCAAAAATATAAATAAAAATGCGTTTTGTCGTAGCCTCCAACCAAAGCCTCCAAAGAACTTTTTCGTAATAAACAATTGATTTTACTAGAATTATTTTAAAAACTGTCTTTTATATTGATGTTACACATACTTTCTCACAAAAAAAACATACACTCAACAGCGTATTAAGCATAACGAAATCGTAAGTTAGACTGCAAAAACTGCAATCGAGTATTTTGTTTTATTTACAACCGACTTCCAAAAAGGAGTAAGTTATCAATTCGACTGTTTTTTAAAAGTTTTTTTTTTATGTTTGTTACCACATAACTGTTTACTTTCGACTGGGTGAACTGATTTTGATGATATTTTTTTATTTGAAAGCTGGTGCTTCCCGTGTGGTCCCATTTCAATTTAGTCCAGTTCTGACAATGGCATCCATGCGAAGTCGGTTGCTTCAGTTTTTTAAACTATAATTATAATATAAATACTTGTTTCAGATAGAATATACGTTTGCTATCCGTTTCTTGAGTCAATAGGTCAACAATGAAGCTTATTCAACATATGTTTTTGTTTACAATTCACTTTTAAGGTCTGAGTGAATAGGTAAATTTAATATTTACTGAGGTCTGAGTGAATCGGTAAATTTATTTCAATAAATTGTAGCCCCCGATGCAATTATCTATCGATCTAATTATCTATCTGTAGCAATCATTATTTATTTATTTATTTATTCATAGGAAAATCAACAGCTTTATAACATATACTTAAAAATTGTAACAACAGAAAGCTAATTATAGATTTTCACGGATAGTGGCAGCTTAGATACAATCATGAAAAAAATAGCTAGCTCGGCTTACACAGTGACATTTAAACAATTTAAATTTAAAACTGCATACTAGTTATTGCTACCGCTCAGAAAGTAACATCTGTTCAACCGCTGCTTAGCCGAATTGACACTTGTACAGAATAAGTCAAGTTCATATCGCTTGCATAGCTTATTGAAGTTATCACTAGCTCGCCACAGAAATGAGTTTTGCCTGTTCCCATAGTGGGAGGAGGGTTCCCACATTATCAGGTACAATAGGCCAACAATTAAGTTTATTCAACATATGTTTTTGTTTATAATTCACTTTTAAGGTCTGAGTGAATAGGTAAATTTATTTCAATAAATTGTAACCCCCGAAGCAAAGAGCTGTATTTAAAGTTTTACGTGTGAGTGCATAGTTTACCTATATCTTGTTATATATCTGTAGCAATCATTATCATCATCATCACCATCTTAGCTATAACAATTTCACTGCTGGTTATAGGCCTCTCCAACAATTCCCAAAAATACCTGATGATGAAAGCGGCTAGCATTGTAGTTCCCATAACGGATAGATTTAATTTTTTAATTGACTTCCAAAAAGAAGATTTTCAATTCGACTATATGTTTTTTTGTATGTTTGTTCAGCGATTCAGCGATTTTTCCGCCAATTATGAATTGTTTTGATGATTTGTTTGTTTGGTAGGTAATACTTAATAGGTAGTTCCATATAAATTTTATTAAACTTGGTTCAGTACTTTGGATTTTATTACAAATTAACTGAAAACATGAAAAAAGTCTGTTTTTTTTCAGTTTTTAAACTATAATCTCTAAACTTAATTATTATTTTATACTATACTGTCTAACATATGAATTTTAAAGTTATTATTTTATTTTTGCCATTAAAAAGATTACACCTCTTGCCATACTTGATTCATAATTAAAGTCACCATTGTTTATTTATTTATTTACACATTAGGTACACAAAACAAAACACTCTCAATAACAAATAATAAAATACTAACAAAAGTTTAGAACTGGAAAGTGTCTCTAAACATGTGCACACAGCATGGTTAGCAGTTAAGTACATACAATTTTAACAAAGTTTTAATTACAAATACAAATACAGAAGCAAAGTTTGGGGTAGCAATCAAAATAATGTAGTAAGAGAAATACTAATCTAATAGATAAGTAGGTAATAATAATAGTTACGGTGCCCTCAGAGAGGACGCTCAATCGCACCGGACTCAGAGGACAAAATAGCCAATATACACTTTTTAAAATTATAAAGCTTATTATCGAAAATATCTACTAGGGCACTGTGACTGGATGAAATATCGTTGTACTGACGACACATACGAACTATAGGATTATAGTAGGATGTATTGTTTTGATATACTTGTAATGCAAAAATTTTTGGAGTGAGGATAGCGCGGATTAGGTCTTATATTAAAACAAATATAGGAAAGGAGAAACGGAGAATTAATATGGCCGTGTAAAATTTTAAAAAGATTAGTGAAATTGAAATACTTACGTCTGATATCCAACGGCAAAAGATTAAATTACAAGTCATCGACACCTTGCATGCGATAACATAATTTATTATTTTTGTATGTACATACATTTTGCCTATTTAACTAGTTCCAAGCTCAAATACAACGTCTAAATGCCATGAAATCGGCAAAAATATAATAAATGTCTCATACACTAACATTATTTATTCCTCTACAATTGTTCTTTTTTACATTGCTTCTAGTTTGCAACGATACATGATATTGAGCTAAAATCATTTATCTTCGGTACAGTATTGAAGATAATTTTGTAGTTTAAAAAACTGAAACAACCGCCTTCGAAGTAAGTACATCATTTCGTTTACTTGTAATATTAGTAAGGATAATAATTAAACAAGGCGCTCAAGCGTTGAAGTAACTCTATTTTCTCCTTATACACATTGGATGAGGAGTAAGTAGGTTTTACTTTTCAAGCGCAATAAATCCCTCACGATTGTAAACTTTTTAAAGAGACCTCTCTTCACCCGCTCGTTTCTTTTTTAAGAATGACATTGAATGTCATATGCTTCGTCGTCGCAGATTAGAAAATGTGCAGATGTTTATACGAAAAACCTAAACATTTGACTCTTTTGTAAAGAAAAACGTGTCAGTGGAACTCTGCGATTCTATAATCTGACGCACTCACTCAGGAATCCAATGAAAATATTTTTACTTTTAGAGATTATTCAAAAAGTAATAAAGCAATGTTTCTAATATAATAGTGGGACCAACTTGGGAGCTTTCTCTATATGCCAATTCACGAAACACAAAAATTGGTTCAAGAATGAGAGAGGAATTCGTGTTCATACATAAAAAAAATATACGGTACGAATTGATAACCTCCTCCTTTTTCGAAGTTGGTTAAAAAAGATATCAAATGGAAGAATATGCTGGAATAGTCATGAACAATATCTTTGGAATCTGAACCGGAACAGAGGAAATAACAAATTCACAGAGCGATAACCAAAGCTAAAGAGTTATCGTTTTTCATTAATTGGGAAAGATATTTCTTGGTTTAATTAATATTTCTTCAGATATCTTTCCCTCAATTCGTTTGAGTTTCTAAAACAATTATTTAGGTAATTTTCAACTAAATCCGATACAGGTCAATGCTTACATAAACGTTTAAAAAAATCGGACAAGAGCGAGTCAGACTCGCCCACCGAGGCTTTCATACAAACTAGTAGATAAAAGGGGCAAATTATATTTTTTTTTTATATTTTCCTTCATAAATCGAAAAATAAACATCGTAAAAATATTTAAAACCTGTTTTAGCTTGTGCTAATTAAGCTCTTTCATATGATAGACATGATACGGTTAAAGCACTTTAAAATTTGGACCCTCCTTCCTTGCATAAAGACCCCATGTCTTTAAAGGAGGGCCTATTATTTTTTTCTGATTAATTGAAAAATTACCAGTTTTCATTAAAACTGGTCATTTTTCAATAAAACACAATGCTTATTGCCAAATTTTGTCAACGGAAAGTACCCCATAGGTTTTGATTCCCTTGTGAGTGTCGAAATGTAAGCATATTCAGCTGTAACTTTTTTTTACGAAAACTGAGAAATTTCATTTTTCTTTCTGCAGCAAGAGACTATGTATCTGCGTTATATGGTTTTAATTTCAACTCGGTAACTTCACGCGTTCCCGAGATACAGGTCTTGACACCCGGACAGACGGACAGATGAACAGACGGACAGATGGACAGACGGACAACAAAGTGATCCTATAAGGGTTCCGTTTTTTCCTTTTGAGGTACGAATCCCTAAAAACATACAATCGAATTGAGAACTTTGGTACGAAAAAAAATTATATCGATATTTTTTGCACAGCTGTATCGATATTTTCCATACTTATCTGGCCAAAGCACATCACTAATAGACATTACTCCTCACAAAACGAACGGAGCGCAAAAGTTACTTTCCCCTTCCCACGCATTTAAATCGGGATTTTATAGAGATAATCGCCCTCCGAAGAATTGGTCTCGAGCAAACACGCGGAGGCGCAAGCGGCGGGTGGAAATGCAAAAACCGAAATAAATCTTGGGAGCGAGACGTCAGACCGATTCTGAAACGTTTCTCATTCCAAATTCTAGACTGGGAAGTAACTCGGAACGAATCTAGAGGTCTACTGTGTATTACGTCTTCAAAAAAAAAAGTTATACGTGAAACACTTTTGCAAGATAAAAAAAAATAACACGAAACAAAATAACTGTGTTTTTGTGTGCAGATTTGAACTCCTCTCAAAAAAAATCAAATCAGTTTATGAATGACGCAGTTATGAGTTAACAAACATAAAAATAATGATAGTATAAAAAACTGAAATAACCGACTTCAAAATACGCTTACTAAATAAGTACTTCATGATTGTAAGCATTTTAAAGAGGTCATTCTCCAGATATTATTTAAAAAGATTTTAGTTATTATTCAAAAAGTAATAAAGCAATGCCTATAAAATAATTATGGGACCAACTCCTTAATAATTATGGGAGCTTTCTCTATATGTCGATTCAATAAAACACAAAAATTAGTTCACGAATGACGGAGTAATGAGGTGAACAAACATACAAAAACATACAGACAGAATTGATAACCTCCTTCTTTTTGGAAGTCGGTTAAAAATACAAACAAATTGATAGTAGCTCCTTTTTTTAAAGCCGGTTAAAAATTAATTTTCATTGTTTATCACACGTCATACCATACATTTAAGATTGATGCGATGATGGTAAATGAGATATCGTTAGAAATGTCTTTATTCGTCTGGTGTATGTGATGTCACACAATATGGCGCCCTGCATAGAACAGAACTTTGAGTCTACCTAAATATAACTTAGGCATCTACAACAAGTACTGAATCTATAACCGACTCATAAGCGCGCTCCATCGTAGACCGTTAACACCAGGTGAGTTGACGGTCAAGAGCATGCCTATTTTCGAATAAATAAAAAAAGACTTCCAAAAAGGAGGAGGTTTTCTATTCATCGGAATCTTTTTTTTAAATGTATGTTCCCCGATTACTTGAAGACGTCTGGACCGATTTGAAAAAATATATTTTGTTTGAAAGGTACTTTTTTTATACTTTTCAGGTGATTCTATAGAAATTTTATCAAAATCGGTTCGGTATTTTGATTTTTATAACAAAATAACTGGAAAACCCGGTTTTTATATTTTTTTATTACTTACTTGTTATATCCGAATATTGCAATTAAGTATTATCTTGCTCTGCTTATTATTATTTCCAAGAAGAGATGTATAGCATAAAGATATAAATAAAAGTACCTGCGCGACCGGGCTCGACTGAAAACACGAGCAAACCCGGGTTCACTAAAAAATTCACCTAGCAAGATCGATTTAACGTCTCCTAATCTACCTACAAACCGAATTTCATTAAAATCGTTGGAGCCGTTTCCGAGATTCAGGTTATTATATATAATACAAGAATTGCTCGTTTAAAGGTACTTATTAGATAAAGATATAATAAGGATTTACTTGTTTAAATAACCATTATGTTAAATGAACTAAAATATCTAGGTATTTCAGGCTGAATAATAATTTGTCATCGAAAATCACTTATATATATATAAGTATCAGCTGGAAGCTTTAGAATCAGTGGGCCGGCGAGCTGTGAGGTTAATCGGTGTCGATAAACTAGCTACCAAGAAGCTACTTAGTCTCGAGCACCGCCGTAAAGTAGCATGTCTGTCTATTTTCTACAGGATTCATTTCGGGGAATGTGCGCAAGAGCTTTACGACCTAATTCCACCCTCCCCATTTCACTACAGGACTAGCAGAAAGTCGGCGAATTACCACCCATTCCTCGTTGAAATGCCAAAAATCCGTACTCAGCGATATCGATCCACATTCCTGTTGCGTACTGCACAAGAATGGAATTCTTTGCCGCCATCTCTGTTTCCTGAAACCTACAATCTTGGAATTTTCAAGGCTAGAGTGAATAGATATCTTCTAGATCGACGACCTCCATCCACACCCACACCGTCGCTTATCATCAGGCGGGTTGGTGGTCAATCGTAGTAAATCGTCAGTAAAAAAAAATATAAACATCTGTCTACTGTAAACTATTTTTGTAATAAAACCGTACCAGATACAAATTTAACCATTTTTGTAAAACTCGATGGGAGCGTGTGACTAAATTCGCAGAGTAAAACTCGTACCGTGAGTAGCCCCCACAGGTTCATTTGAATTCCGCCGTGTTATTTGAATTGGAGATTTTACTGCCTTTAATCTAAAACCGACGTCGGATGATGCTGCAAACGTGTGCCACCGTCCCGCTAATTACGGCCCTGTAGGGGCAGATGCTGGATTTTGAGAACAGTGCCAGAACAAGTTGGAAAGGGAAGGGGGTATAAACAGCTTTTTAATTAAGGCAGGCCTTATTATAGGGAAAGATTTCGAAAACTGGCCTTAACAGATTAATTAGATTAGAGTAAAGCAAAGTGGAGGAAATTTAAATAGAATTATAAAAATTAAGATATTATAAAGAAGCCTTCCACCTAAAGGTCTCAGCACACATATCAACTCGGAAAGGGATCGTCACCGTATCGCCTTTCGCCCCGCCGTCAACCAGGCATCAACCTAACGTATGCACGTAACCAAAGCGTATCAGCAGCTCCTGTACGTCAACTCGGCTACGGCTAGGCGACACCGCGCTTACGGCTCGCCGACCGCTGGCTAACCTGGTTCGCACCAGATCAGTTTGAATCCAAACGTTAAGTGTAGCGCACGGTTATGTCTCGGGAAGGGGCAGGGGCAAGGATGGATGAAAAGACGTGAGCTCGGGTACGGAGAGACGTAAGCGCGGGGACGACGAGCCGTAAGCGCGGAACTGCAAGTTTACCACGCACCGCATCGCAGTTCAGAGCCTGTTCCGAGGCGAGGCGATTACGTTACGATTCCGATTAGTGTGCGTTGCAGTGTGGAGTTTCATACAAACAACACTGAACGGCTCGAGGCGATACGGTGACGATCCCTTTCCGAGTTGATATGTGTGCTGAGACCTTAAATCTCCAACCACGGTTAAATGAGGTGTCAGAAGGCCTCATGGTCTATAATGCTCTGCCTACTCCGTAAGGAAAAACAGGCGTGATTTTATGTATGTATGTAATTTAGTCTTTCTAATACTATAGTCAGGTACCATGTCGGACTGGGAGATTCTTATATGCTAGACTGAAAAAAAAGAAAAATATTAAATGTGCTAGCTGCTTCTCCTCTTCGGCATACTGTATATATAGTCTAGTAAAAATAAATCCGTTTATATGGAGCAGATCACAGTATTTGCAACTGGGGGGGATTCTTTGAAATTATGATAGGAATAAGTATAACTAAAAATCATACATCAACAATAATCCCCGATTTATAGACTAGCTACGTTCCGCGGTTTCACTCGCGTAGTTATGAAAAACGGTGATGATTATGATGATGATAAGTAGCTCATGTCTGTCTCCAGGTACAAAGCTATCTCTATACTAATTTTCATAACGATCGGTTCAGCCGTTTGAGCGTGTAAAGGTAACAAAATTAGCTTTTATAATATTATTATGAAATTGTGTCAAATGTAAAAACACCAGTACATTCATTTAAATAATAATATACTTAGTTGTCTTTTATGTTGTCACAAATCTTATGTTTACAAGACTAATATACCTACTTAGAAATTGTTGTTTATGTGGGCAATGGACACCCACCCTGACACTGCAGGTCAACATTACGTCTTACTCTCCAATATTTCCTTGCCCTTTCCCTCCCAATTAACCCGCTAACCACGGTCAATTGTGGCATCAAATGGCCTTATGGCCTTTGACGCTCTGCCTACCCCGTAAGCGAAAATAGGCGTGATTGTATGTATGTATAGCTATGCTATATAAGGTAAAAGGTTCACGAATTAAGATCTTGGTAATGAAAATGTATCATGGTCCTGTTTTAAGAGTTTTTGGAGACAGGGCTAATTAGGTAATTTAAACTCCTTAATGGTTACAGTATCACATGTACATTACACGGCTAATGAGTTACAAAATATGTACGTGAAAAATTACTGTTTTTTGTAGATGTAATTGTGATGGGGGTAAATGAAATAAAGTACAATATACGAAAAACGTAATAGTTCCAACCTAAACTAAAAAAAAGTGTTTTCAACCGACTTCCAAAAAGGAGGAAGTTATTATGTTTGTTACCTCATAACTTTCGGCTGGGTGAACAGATTTTGATAATTATTTTTTCATTTAAAAGTTGGTGCTCTACATGTGGCCCCATTTAAATTTGGTCCAGTTCTGACAATGGCATCCATGAGAAGTCAGTTTTTTAAACTATATTATTTTCTTAACGTTCCAAAATGTCGCAATATAAAATCATAAAAATACGAGTAAAATGTGTTGTAAAAAGTGCGACATCATCAAAATCAACACATAACTGCTTTGTACGATGCTCTGATTTTGTCTGGACCCCTTTACTGCGACCTGACAACGGTTCTGAATATTTACTCATCGTTCTTTGAATAAAGAATACTAATTCCCTGGAGCGATATTATTATATAATCGCTTAAAATTTTTATTCATCAGCAAACAATATCCATAAAACATATAATTATATAATATTCATATTCATATTCATTTATTTTGGTAAAACCGATTTACACGTCAATAAAATTACAATAAAATGTCAGAAATAAAATATACAATAAATTAATTTCAAAAGTCACCATTATTATAGATAAAAAATAAACTATTATAAGTAATAATATTGTTACAGCTGTAACTTCAAAAAATCTACTTATTACGTCATAAAAGGAGTACTCAACAAGCCAGCGCTGAAGGCGATGCTTGAAACTACCTAGACTTGGAGCAGACTTTATAGAGTCCGGTATTTTATAATACACGGTGGGAGCCATGGCATGCGTGAGTTTAGTGGACTTCACAAGTGCAACTTTAATCCTGGTGAGGTTTGCGTCCGTGTTCAGTGCTGGGTGCGTTCGCGCGTACATTGCCATTTGCATTATTATTATTGCTGGCAGCGTGGGGATACCCAGAATTTTGAAATATAGTCGTGCAGAAGTGTCCTGTGTTACCTGCACGATTGCTCTTATGGCGCGTTTCTGGAGGCGGAACACTCTCTTCCACTCCGAGCATAGCCCCCAGATTTCGGCACCATATTGAAGTAGAGAGTGAACCGTTGCAAAATAACACGTGCGGGCCACTTCTGCTGACGCTAGACGCGATACTCTCTTGAGTGCAAAGCATGCACTGCCAATTTTTGCACAGATTTTTTCAACGTGATTGCTCCAGGTGAGAGCAGAGTCAACCTCAAAACCAAGAAATGTTGTGCTCTTGACTTGGTCTATATTTACGCCGTGGATTTCCACTGATAGAGGTCTACGTCTTCTACCCGACAGATCGAAATCAAGAAAATGGGTCTCCTTTAGGTTCAAAGCAAGCCCATTTTTAGAAAACCATTCAGCGAGCTGCTCTGCGACCCTATTCAATCTCCGTTCGAGGCAGTCCACAGAAGACGCGGTTACGATGGCCGCCACATCATCGGCGTACATTAATATTTCTGCATTCGTTACTGCATCCGGCAAATCATTCAATAGTAACGAGAATAGTAGGTTTGACACTGATGAACCCTGCGCTACGCCCATCCTCGAGCCTTGTGGGTCAGACCTCACCGATCCGCCGTCACCGACCACTATTTGTGTCCTGTTTTGAAGTAAACTTTTAAATAGGCTATGCGCGGGACCAGCTATTCCATAGTGTTTCAACTTCTCTAATATAGTACATAAGTCAATTACTATAAAACGCCTGCGGTGTCCATTGCGCTTGCGCCGTCGCCGTCGGAAGTAACTTCTGTCTCGCTCGCGTGTAGCAATATTTTTGAAAATATAAAATTACAAAAATTATTAAGGGAAAATCTTCTACAGAAATACATAAATAAAAGTGATACAAATACTTAAAATTTGTTTTTGATTTGAAAATGTTTTTACTCAGAGAATTGATTGAAGTACTATTTATTTTCAATTCCATATTTGCATGTATAAGAATTACTAAACCAAAATAAATATTTTTACAGATAGTTCACATTGCCAGGCTCTATTTTTAAATGACTTCCAAAAAGAAGGAGGTTCTCGATTCGATTGTATGTTATTTTTGTATGTTCGTTCAGCTATTACTCCGCCAATTATGAATTGTTTTAGATGTTTAGTAGGTAATAATTCAGAGGTATAACTTTTATCAAAATCAGTACAGTTCTTTGGTTTTTATAACAAAATAACTGAAAAAATTTCATCCAAGTAAATAAACTATAAATATTATTATGTATACCTGTATACCAAGGTTGCCTGGAAGAGATTGCTTTTAGCGATAAGGCCGCCTGTTGTTTTCGCTAGCGTGTAAGCTCTCTCTTGTTAATTAATGTTTTAGTATAGTGGTGTAAACAATAAAGAGTTTATCTATCTATCTATTTGCCGTATCCATATTCAACAATCTTGTATCTTCAAAAATATATAAGTAGTCAAAAAAAAAAACGTGAAAGAGACAAAAGATTTACAAACAACAGCGCCTTAAGGGAAAATATTTACACGGGAGGTTCACGTACCGAATATATTACTTACCTAAATAAATACCGTTTAATTTCAGTGAGAATTTCTTAATTCAGGTATTCTCAAGTGATTTCAGTATCAAGTTTAATTGAGATAATAAAACTGAGGTATATATTTCATATACACTAGTTATATATTTCATAATAATTTTATATCAATACAAAATAATACTGAAAACAAGTATCAATGTTAAAAGAAAAACAAAATACCCGACTGCAGAAAAGAGGTTTTTGCAGCCTAACTGATGTTGTTTTTTTAATTTTAATGTACCCAGTGTCACTTTCACAACTAAGACGAATCTATTGACACCACTCACATCAAAATCGGTCAAGCCGTTTAGGCTCTAGGGCGTGTCAAAGAAGTATACATACACTCGAAAAACATAACCCTCCTTCTTACACAGTCGGGTATAACCGCGATTTTGCTGTAAAAGCTGTTTCTCGGCTTTTTTAAAGAGCTTTTTTAAAAGCTTTTTTAAAGCTTTCGTTAAAGAAGAATAGTAAGATATTTAGCGTTAGTTGGTCTTGTAGTTCGTTATTACCTTCGTCATTTTACGCTATTTACATTTGCATTTTAATTAAGTATCTATGATTTTCACGTTTTTATCATTAGTGTAACTCGCATCAGCAGTGTTAACTGAATAAAATAAATAAATAAATCTCAGCCACTAAATATTACGAAAACCCGTACAAAACGCTTTGGCTCCACTTTCATTGTGGGTACCGCCAAAATGTGGAATGCGCTTCCCGAATGGGTCTTTTCGAATATATATAATCTAGGTGTCTTCAAATCACGAGTCAATAGGTTTTCTTCTAGGCAAGCGCACTCCGTCGTAGACCATAACTGTCGCTTAACATCAGGTGAGTTGACGGTCAAGCGCAATCTTATTTTCGAATAAAAAAATCCATTGCTGAGATAGGCTGCCGCCATGGATTTTCAAAATGCCGGTTGAAAGCGGCTTGCATCCAGCGTTTTCCTGCCACTTGTATGAGCTCTTCTGTTCACCTTGGTTTCCTACGCTGCGGTTTCTGGTGAATTATCAAAATCGGTTCACCCAGTCGAAAGTTATGAGGTAACAAACATTAAAAAAAATACAGTCTAATTGAGAACCTCCTCCTTTTTCGAAGTCTGTTGAAAACTCAACATTGTCTCAAGCGTAGCGAAATCGTAAGCTAGACAGCAAAACCCGCTTTTCTGCAGTCGGGTATTTTATATTTCCTTTTTATTTTTTATTTTTATTAACAAATTTATTCTCCACAGACTCCAGGGTCCGTGCCTTTTATGAACTAATATATGCATTTATAACTACTTACATTTTTTTTAAGTTTTGATCTCCTTGAAATGATGATATATATGGTCTAAAACTTAAACTTATATTACACTAATTAATTTAATTCTATTTTAAAATTAAAATGTTCCTAATTAAATTATATAAGTGTAAATAGTATCTTAGGTAAATAATTTTAAGATATAAATGTACTTTTTAGGTGTATTTAAGCATATTATGGTATTATAGTTTTTTCTAGGAATTGTATTAAAACAATTATGTAAATGCGTGTACTGGTAATACAAAATAATGGTAAATAGTAATACAAAAAATGTACCTACCTATATATTGCATATATGCACCTATACATTGCGTCCGGAATGGGTAAGCTGTGAGACTAAATTATTTCATAAGACCATAATGTATCAATTTCTGCAATAAAATATTTTCTGATTCTGATTTTGATTCTAACCGACAAAGTTCTCATTTATATCTATGTTCTAATTGCATTTTACTCCCCGACCCACAAATAAAGATGATATGAGATAGACGTGTATATCTGTCTTAAATAAATAAAATAGATAAAATAAATAAAATAGATAAAATAAATAAAATAGATAAAATAAAAAAATAAATAAAATAATAATAATATAAATAAAATAAATAGAATAAATAAAATAAATAGAATAAATAGAATAAATAAAATAAATAAAATAAATAAAATAAATAAAATAAATAAAATAAATAAAATAAATAATATAAATAAAATAAATAAAATAAATAAAATAAATAAAATAAATAAAATAAATAAAATAAATAAAATAAATAAAATAAATAAAATGAATAAAATAAATATTAGTGGACATTTCACACAACACCATCTAGCCCAAACTAGGAAAGCTTATACTATGGAACTAGATGGCTGATAGAATACATATATACTTTTTTTTTGTAAATATATACATATAATACATAGAAACACCCAGACACAGAACAAACATCCATGCTCATCACACAAATGTTTGCCCTGGGTGGGGATTGAACCCACGACCTTCCAGTTCAGCAGGTAGACGTAAACACACTACCAACTGAGCCACAAGGCCAGTCCTAAACCTAGAAAACATAGTTTTCTATAGCTATCTTTCAACCAAAATAAAATAATATTTAATTACCTTTTTACGTGAAACAAAATTTCAGGTCCACATTTCAGTTCACATCACATTAATCATTTCCTCGGAATGTGTTGATAACACGTCTAACTTCGCGGAAATCTACCCACATTTATTTTTCCAACTTTCAAATTACGAACTTTGCGACAAAGTTATCCCGATCGAACGTACACGTCCTACCGACAGGAAGGTCGCGAACGAACTGAATGGGACACGAAGAAAGAGTAGTCTGCGTGAAAGATACATTACAGGATCTGAAATCTTGGAACAAGGGATGTGTATCTTTGAAGGTATAAATATAAGGTTGAGATTGCATTGGAAATGACTCGATATGTGCCCAGAAGAAGAGTTTTTTGGTATTAAAGCAACTTGTGTCGCATTTCGAGGTAAGCGAGCGAGAAAGTTGTTAGAATTTTAATGTTGGCACTACGATAATGTGAATTGCGAAGGTAAAAATACATGTACGTTTATTTTATGTTTCTTTTATATATGCATTTTATATTTTGTAATATATTTGCTCTAGTAAAAAACATAATAAAATTATCGCGGCAAATTTTAAATACTCGTTTGTCATACAATAGGAGAAAACTATATTCTACCCCTTAATATCGTCCGATTTCGATAAACCTTTTTAGGGTTCCGTACCCAAAGGGTAAAAACGGGACCCTATTACTGAGACTCCGCTGTCTGTTCGTCCGTCCGTCTGTCACCAGGCTGTATCTCATGAACCGTGATAGTTAGAGAGTTGACATTTTCACAGATGATGTATTTCTGTTGCCGCTATAACAATAAATAATAAAAACAATAAAATAAATATTTAAGGGGGCTCCTATACAACAAACGTGATTTTTTGCCGTTTTTATAGATAATGGTACGGAACCCTTCGTGCGCGAGTCCGACTCGCACTTGGCCGGTTTTATTTATAATGTCGGTTGACATTTTCCATTTAAGTAATATTATACTTATGTCTAAATAAAACATGTCTAATTATACGTTAACAACAATATTTCAGGCATCTATAATATAAATTATAATAACAATTAATATTATGGTTCATCAATATTATCAATATTATCATCAATATTATGGTTCACATGACTAAAGTTAAAATGAAACATTTGTAAACCACGAAATGATGTCTGTGAATATTTTAATGAAACTAAAAACTCAATAACTGTATCCAAAAACTCTAACCAACCACCAATATAATTATATGTAATACCTTTAAGCGAGCAATTCTTGTGTATATGTCATCATCATCATCTCAGCCATAAGAAGTCCACTGCTGGACATAGGCCTCCCCCTAGGCTACCAATCGATTATTAAGTACATGTACATATATATTATATAATCTGAATCTCGGAAACGGCTCCAACGATTTTAATGAAATTTGGTTTGTAGGTAGATTAGGGGACGATAAATCGATCTTGCTAGGTTTCATTTTTAGTGAACCCGGGTTTGCTCGTATTTTCAGTCATAAAAATCTGAGTGGAGCTTGGTCATCCAGGTACTTATAATAATATGCAAGGTTAACACGTGGATCGTAACATTTTTTTTTATTAATCCCTACATATTATTAATACAAAAAATTGAGTTTTTCTGACATATCAACGATGGCTTGCGAATAACTCCTTAACTCCCTAATTACTCCTCCTTTCCTTTATTCAGTAAAGTAACTTAGAGAAATTTTAGCATCATTATATTATTTGCAATTATTATAGTTTAAAAAACTGAAAAACCAGTTATTTGGTTATAAAAACCAAAGTACAGAACCTATTTTGATAAAATTTATATAGGACCACCTCTGAAGTATGACCTACCAAACAAAATAGAATAATTAAAATCAATGCACAATTGTCGGAGTAATCGGTGAACAAACATACAAAAATAAAAAAACATACAGTCTAATTGATAACCTGATACTTTTTGAAAGTCGGTTAAAAAATTTATGATTTTGATTAATTAAAAAAAAAATCCATTTTTATATCATTTCGATCAGTTTTAAGTTTTGTAAAATTTAAGTATTTACAATTGTTTTTGTCAATTTATATTGAAACAACCTGATTCACGTGGACAAAACATCTTGTATTGGGGTTCAACATTATAACACAATAAGCACGTTTACCTGTTTAATGATTGTTATTCTGTCTATTCATTTATATCTATCAAAAGTTTACTATAGTATTTTGTTACGATGCTATAAATGTCAGCAATGTGGTCTCACCATCACACCCTAGATAGAAGGGGTACATCAGTAAAAGCTTGTTTACGTACGTTACGTGATGTAGTGATACACTCGTATAAAAGCTTAACTTTGCTGAGTTCACTGGTTGAGCTTTTAAAGTTTTATTACGGTGTGTCTAACCCGTGACTAATAAAAAGTACATTTGTAGTGGAATAGTGGCAATTTGAATAGAAGTTTGAATGTTATACTCTATTCGTGTACGCTACACGATTCTATACATGTATACGACACCATACAAAAAATAACAAAATTGGAGATGGGAAGCCAACTTTTATGCCTTATTAAATAATCGTCAATGATTTTACGAAGACTTCTCGGCATACAATAAAGCCTTCGTCAAGTTTACCCCAACCTCCTCTACCACTATCCTTTTCCGGTTCGTTTCGTCCAGTAATACAATGACCCTGGCTACAGCTACAGTGTATCCCCTCCCTAATGATTTCGGAAATAAATGGCGCGTTCGCAAATGCTATGCATACGGGAATTGCTTGTAACAATACAGATAACACGCAGTATGGTCTAAATAGAATTTTTGAATTATTTATTAGCTTTGTAAAGAAATAGCTTTATAGATAAAGAGTGATCGGACAAAGAGCGATTGACGATTTTAAAACATATTTGACATTGTGCCAAATTTTGTTTACCTGTCGTGTGTACCAGGCAGACTGACGATATAGTTTGCGATAAAAGTTTAACTTAATTTTGGTAGATACCCCAGATCTAAAGAGGAGCCATCATGATCTTTATATTAAACACGTCGTCAGCATCAAAGAAGTTTTATCACAATAGAAGGAGCTATAAACTTTGCCTTATGTAAAATATACGCAATAAATCCGATCCGTTGTTAAAAGTTAATGATAAAAAGTGGCATTTATCCGTTTCTAGGTGTCAGCTATCGCTGTACCAAATTTTATAATAATCGGTTTAGCCGTTCGGCCGTGAACAGGTACAAACTACAGCTGATAGAGAGAGAGAGAGATAGACAGAAAAAGTTACTTTCGCTTTTGTAATATTAGTTAGGATACTTAGGAAGTTTGTATTTAGAGCGTGCGTGCGTGACGTCACCTGCTGGTCCTAAAACCTCGATGACACTGGGCTAGTTTACAAGCTACAAGCCAGCGAGTTAGCGAGCAGCTTGTAAACTCGCTCCGTGTCATTGAGCCTTTTTATAATCTGCTTTTGATTGTGTCATCGATACTCGCTACTCGCTCACTCGCTAGCTTTTAAACTCGCCGACTAGCAGCTCGTAAACTAGCCCAGTGTCATCGAGCCTTAACGGAAGACCAAAGTAGGCTTGTGAAAAAACAGTAGGTACTTAGTTTTGTTTGTCAGTTAATTTCTCTGTATTTATTGTTGTTATTTGTAGCTTTTGTCACAAATAAAAATATGTTTGTCTTCATTTTATCCTCCGACTCTAAAAGAAGGATGTTATAAAGCCAAGTGTGTTTGTGTATCTGTCTGTGGCATCGAAGCTCACCAAAGGATGGATCGGTTTTTACGAGAGCATTTTTAGTTGTGTTTCATCAAAATTGGTTCAGCCATTTTTTAAGTCGAGAGTTTTTAACTTTTTTAGTCTAACTTGTTATGCTGGGTCTTACATAGAATGGCTATAAATCGTTTGGTACAAACGCGGCAACATGAATAAGCATTATTACTCAAGTCGTTTTAGTTTCCATTTTCAGCCAACTTCAAAAAAGGAGAAGGTTCTCAATTCGACTGTATTTTTTTATGTTTGTTACCTCAGAACGTTCGACTGGGTGAACCGATTTTGATGATATTTTTTTTATTTGAAAGCTGGTGCTTCCCGTGTCAAATTCAATTTGGTCCAGTTCTGACAATGACATCCATGCGAAGTCGGTTGCTTCAGTTTTTTAAACTATTATTATGTCTATTTAGCCCTTACTGCTTATAATGTTTTCCTAAAATGAGTCCTTATTTTGAGCCTTTACGCGAACATTACGAGAACGTTAGCGAGATGATGGCGTTATTTTCGTAATATTTTCTCTTTGCAAAAAGTTATATTTTGGTGGAAGAGAAATGAGTTTTAAAATGGAAAAGGTTTTTCTATTAGTTCGAGTTAAAAAAATAACCACAGAAGCTTAGCGTTTAACACTTTCGGAACACGTCCAAATTTAAACTTTTTTTTAACCTGACTGCATAAGAAGGAGGGTTATGTTTTTCTGATGTATGTATGTGTCTGTACGATCGTCTACATCTTAAATGGCTTGGCCGTTTTTTATGTTTAAGGTGTCGTTAGATTCGTCTTTACTCCTTGAGTGTCATGGACTATATTTTTTTTATTATAATAATAAAACACATCTCGCAAAAACTTCCAATGAATTATCCTAATAAACAAGTGATTTTACTAGAATTATTCTAAAGGATGCGCACATTTATATTTTTTACAGCGACTTTTCGCTTATTGTTTCACAAAAAAGCACACTCAACAGCGTATCAACCCTAATGATATCGTAAGTTAGACTGCAAAAACAGCAGTCGGGTATTTTGTTTTTCTTTTAATACATATAATTCGTCGCTCGTATGACTAACCGTCCTATCTCATTTCAGTATTTTTTTCAGGACAAACGTTTTTCGGTTCTGATATTAGATTGTATTTATCAAAAATATTAAAAATTGGATGTTTTGTATACCTTGTGATAGTAGCTTTCATAGAGTACTTACATTTTAATTTCAGATTGATACTTATAATCTATTTGCATTCTAAATATCTGTTTTTATTGTTTAGAAAAATGAGATAGGACAGTTAGTCATACGAGCGACGACTTGTTTATTATATAGAATATCTCTACGTATGCTCGACTGATGGAAAGCGACGCTGTGGCCGAAGATGAAGCACGTAGACATAGGCTAAAAACAGTCAATTCAAAAGTAGTTATTCGTAGTTCAAAACAGTCTTTTGTCTCCCTGAAAAGTAACCAAATTCGATTTCCGCGGTAATGTTCTTTGATAAATGGTTAGATAAGCGACGACATTTAAAATAATTTTATTTCTAAAACTAAAATTGCGAGCGTGACAGAGTCCTTTAAGAGTCCGTAGTTCGAGCATCGTCTGTCTAGCTCGCACATACCCACATTTTGGAGATATAAAATGACTGAATGACATAAAGACAAAATCGTTGTTTGGAAAACTAGAAAACAACATCACAAATATTCGACAAAAATTTAAATTTAATCCCAGTTAATTTTCATATATAAAATCATTTTTGCGTCAAATATTTCTAAAAATTATTTTTATGTATGAAAATTAACTTGGAATCTTTTGTCAAATATTTAAGATGTTGTTTTCTAGTTTTACAAGCGACGATTTATTTTATAAGTTAATTCACTCGTTTTTTATCTTAAAAAATGTGGGTATACGCGAGCGAGACGGACGATGGTCGGACTTCGGACTATTAAAAGAATTTAGTCACTAAAGTAGTTACAAGTTCGTTTCCACTCCGGGTGAACTATTCCCGCTAATAACATCACGTCCTGGTAGCGATAGCGCCGGATGTCGTCCACATTGCTCCACGTCCCAGAGATTGCATGCCGAACTGAACTTCTACGTCACGAGTACAACTGATCATTCGGAAAGTTCTTGAACGTGCATATTGCTAATTTGAATCTAACTAGTTGATCGAACAGTAAGGGATGTGAGCAGAAATTTATGCTACTACTGTGTTCACTTTGTGTTTAATTTAATAAAATCTCAGTCTCGGCTCGGTTTTTTTTAAGTGAAAACTTCTTTAGTAACGTTGTGCATTTTTGGGATGGGTAAGAAATGTTAGGCTCGCGTCCGATCGTCAGATCGTAAGACGGACAGTCAGAAACCTACTCTAACGTACTGAATTTAAAGTTCATTATTGTATGTACAAGTTTGTTATTTTATCATGACGTCATTATTTTAGTCAGAAGCCTATTCTAACGTTCTGCATTTAAAGTTCATTATTGTATGTACAAGTTTGTCCTTCTAGCATGACGTCATTTCGTTGTGCCGAATGCTTATTTTCGACACATGCACGTAAGACTCGTTAGCTTAATAGGTTAGAGCACCGATATAAATTTCAATTTGTCAATTGGAGGGCGGAGGTTCAAATCCTTCACGAGTCAGTCTTTTTGCTATTTTATTTTTTAGTTTTCACTTCTGCAGGCACTCCCAGAGTACAACCCGTTGTTTTTTTTTTGTTCCTTTGTTGTCATACTTTAAATAGTAATAGAAAAGTGTGTGTACCCAAAGCACTCAGCACTAAGGCTTCATGCGGCGGTGTCGTGTGGCGGGCCACCCTCTACCCTCAAATATGGTTGAGCTTTTGTCACTGAAAGTCAACATTTTTTACACTTTACCCTCTAAATTCTCTCACTTCTATCTTACCCGGTGATTTGAGCTCAAGGTGTTGTATGTTTAAGGTAGATATGATACAAAATATGAAGCCGAGGAGCTAGACGCGTTACAACTGAATTACAGACTAGACGTTTTGGGATTTAACCTTTTGGGCCACTGGACGTTGTTGTTGACTGAACGATCCGCAAGTATATATTAGGTATAGGTTTATATTTTGATAGTATTTATCAAATCAGATAAGATCAAATGGATTTATAAAAAAATTATTAAAGTTTTGATAAATTAATAAATTTAAGAAAATCAGACTGACCTCCTCAGATGGATAAATAAGCGAAAGCAATAAGACTTCAGTTGAACATTCTGAGTACGAAACCCTAAAAAGGTATAGTCAAAATAAAAGGGCTATCTTTACTAACTTTTCTACTTCCGGCTTCCGGCGGTAGAAAATCTCGGCTAAAACTTCGGGAATAGTTCAGCAAACTTCATCTTCATGAAATGCGCTTGGATTTTGGATCACTCTGAAATTAACTCCATGCGAGTACTTCGAAGATTCTTTACTAAGTTAAATTTTTTGTACTATTTTTTATTGATTGTGTGAGTGGAACTAAAAAATCTTGCCTAATGTGATGAAATAGTTGTGATTTCAAAAACTAGGCTATGGACTGGTGCTCCCATACAGTAAATACATAACGATATATCTGTGTGGGAGGGAGCATCAGAATGAGAAAACGGTACCTGGCAATTTCGTCCATCAAAAAATTGAAGCAGCTGATGACTCGATATCGCCACTCATTGAATGGACTCCCAATAGAGACACTGCATTTGGCACCAGAGAAGAAAAATTGGTAAAGGATAGAACCATTTAACGGTAAGGTAGACAGACACTGTAGCTTGGGTAATAGGCTCATCCTTTGGTACCTGTAAACCGCAAGGTACAGCCAGTATTGTTATATTCAACACAGTTGGCCTCGAGCCTCAAGCACCCCTAAGTATTTTGTACTTAATTATTATTTTCTTAGAAGCCACTGTGAGCCTATCCAAAGTTATTAGATTTGCACTCGACTCGACGGATTGTATTGTCGTAATCGATTCTCGATTAATTCTGTCGATCTCGAGAGCCCTGGACTCGTTGTTAGGGGCGTTATGTACATTTATTCTGATTTAATGATTTGAGTAAGCTCGCCTGATTTATTTATACAGATGTGGGGTAATTTAGGATTTGGGGAGAGTTTACAAGCGGTTGTTTTGGGCTTTAGTGAAATGATTATGTTCTTATTACATTTTGAATAGTACTTATTCATAATAAGGGTTGAGGCTTTTATGTTATAATTATATTATGCTGAAAATATTTAACTGGAGTCATTGTATTAGAACAAATATATTAGAGTTTTGGCGGGAACGTCTTAGTAACGTGTTGTTGCTTTGTTTTATTTTCCTAAACTTGTGTTATTTTGAACATTATTGCTATAAAAATGGTGGTGTTTTATTCATTAAGTGTTCGATAAACACTCACGCAGTGTGGGCAAGTGAAATAAAGCAGTAAAACGTTGTCGGCAAAACTCCATAGAAGCTTCTAGTAAAGTCGCCACCACTTTACTGAAGCAGGACTCGACTTTAATTTACTTGACTGTATAGATTGTGACTAGAACATTTACAACTTGTTTTATTCAAGAAACTTGAAAAAATCCTAATACTTGACACTGGCAAATGCTTTAATGCAGGTCCAATACAAAAAAGAAGAAGAACAAATATATTAATTTAATATATTATATACATGTAAAATATATTGGCTACTAGCTGCCCGCCGCGACTTCGTACGCGTAAGAAAATCGTTCATGTGACGTTCCTACCCGCACTCAATACACTCCCGCCAAGCTAATGTTCCTGTACCGCATCTCCCCTGCTCGTGTTTCGCTCCTAACTCAATCTCGCCGCACTGCCGTCCTGCTTCAACCAAACTTCTGACCCAATCTATTAATGTCGAGTCAGTGGTCAAACGTAGATTTATGTATTTGAATAAAACTAAATCCCATCCCTTTTTCTCTTGTAAAAATAATCACCAACTGTTTAGATAAAAAGATTCCAATTGCCTCAGTTTTCCTAGACATGTCAAAGGCATTTGATTGCGTTACACATAGTATATTACTTCATAAACTAGAAAAATATGGTATTAGAGGACCCGCATTAGATTGGATTGAAAGTTACCTAAGAAATCGAATACAATGTGTTGAAATACCAGCTTTTTCGGGACACGATAAAATTTTCTGTAGATCTTCATTTGAAACAAATAAAAAGGGAGTTCCACAAGGAAGTATTTTCGGGCCCCTAGGTTTTATTTGCTATATAAATGATCTTCCAGACATTACTAAACACAAGTGTGTGCTATATGCAGATGACACGACTTTACTTATAGAAGGTAACAAAAACGAAGTACATCTACTGGAAGATGATATAAATGATGCTCTTAATTCCATTATGATATGGCTGAAACATAATGACCTACATGTTAATCTTAGCAAAACAAAGTTAATGCATTTTCAGACATATAATAGTACTCCTTTACACTTAAATGTTTCTAATGACGATAATACAGTGGAACAGGTAGAATCAACAGTATTCCTAGGCTTAACTATTGACAAATATTGTAACTGGAAAAATCATATTCAAAAGTTGTGCTCTAAATTAGACCGTTATGTGTATGTATTGAACCGAATGCGGCATGTGGCCACACCACAAGCTGCACTTACTGCTTACCATGGTTATGTGTCGTCTTTGTTACGTTATGGTTTAATCATGTGGGGTTACTCAGTAGACTGGGAAAAAGCTTTCAGGGTCCAGAAGAAGTGCATCAGAGCATTATGTGGTGCATCTTTTCTTGAGCCATGTAGGCCTCTATTTAAGAAATGTAATATTTTGTCTTTGCCTTCCCTATACATATATGAAATATGTCTGTTTGTTCGACGGTTTCATTCGCAATTTACATTAAACAAAGATGTGCCTGGAAGAGACAGACAGCAACGACACATACATAAATTATTAGTTCCTCAGCAAAGAGTACGCGTGTATAGTGACAATGTTTACTGCATGGCTATTACTATTTATAATAAATTACCAGATAGTTTTAAGGAATTGAATTTTAATATTCTAAAATGCAAATTATTTAAATTATTAATGGACAAATGTTATTATGATGTGGATGATTTTTTAAGAGACAAAATGAAATGACTGTATATTTATATGTGTTTTAAAAATTGACTAAGAGAAAATAATGTGAACCTTAGATTATTCTGATACTATATAATTAAAGATTTGTACACCTTAGGTATAAGGTAGAATATTTGAGACACAACATTGTACAACATCTTATGACAATATTCTTACAAATAAACAGATTTGATTTGATTTGATTTGATTTCTCGCCCCGCTCCTATGTAATGGCAATTTTTTTACACCTTGGATTACATTATTGAAGTTTTAGTAGGGATCCCTATTTTTTCTAATACTAAATATAACTTAGGTTACTCAAGAATAATGTAGCATGCTAATGGTGAAAGAATTTTTGAAATCGGCCCAGTAGTGTTTGAGTTGCAAATCTTTCCTCTTCATATTAGTGAAGATGAACGGCTAGACTGATATTTTGACTGTTTTTTTTTATTTTTTATTGATGAATATCATATTTTTAATACTTATTGTCCTATTCCGGACGAAGACAAATCCAAAAACACAAAAATCATAAAAACTGGCCCAGCCTTTCTTTTGTTATAAATGGTGTAACAAACACGCCTTTCTTTTATATATATAGATTTTTTACGAGGAAAATACTCATAATAGGTAATTATAGTTTAAAAAACTGAAAAAATCTACTTTAAAATACGCAATACGTTTACTTGGATGTCATTTTTCCCGTTATTTTTTTTAAAAACCGAAGTACTGAACCCATTTTGATAAAATTCATATAAAATAATAAAATTCAAATAAAATAATTCACGATTGGCGAAGTAATCGGTGAACAAACAAAAAAATACAGTCAGTCGGTTAAAATAGCCAAATATCATTTTCACTTGTGACTAAGTACTATTATTTATAGTATGTTCGGAAAGACAAATGTGGCATGGAGGTTTCTGATGTACCTTTTTTTTACTTGAGGAAAGCAACAGTAATGTCAGTGATGGTGAGGTTGTCCATAGGCGACGGTTATCGCTTACCATCAGGCGAGCCGTCTGCCTTTTTGCTTCACCTATTATATTAAAAAAAAGCGCTTACGGCCAGACAGTGGGCACTCTTCCACTGCCTGACCACGAGGGCGCTACTGTACCTAATTCATTCATTATCAACACGTAAGTTTTTATTTCTCGATACGATAAATATCTCTTCAAACAGAATAAGTACAACGTATTAAAACGATCTATAACTTAGCTGTTGTATAATGTTACATAAATTATACTTTGTCAATTATACATAGATTTTATTAATCTAATGATAGTTGTTTTTTTTTTATACAAGATAGATCTACGATTGGATTGACCACCAACGCCTGATGTTAAGCGACGGATGGAGCTTGTCGATCTAGAAGATATCTATTTACTCTAGCCTTGAAAATTCCAAGATTGTAGGTCTCAGGAAACAGAGATGGCGGCATAGAATTCCATTCTTGTGCAGTACGCAACAAGAATGTGGGTGTTTTATGTTTCAGATAAAAGTATGCAAAAATATCACATCAAAACAAAAAAGTATAAATGTGTATTTTATCAGCCATCTTGTTTCCATAGTATAAGACATAAAACCTACTACCCTAAACAGGATCATCGACATGCCGAAGAATAGGTACAAGATTTGAATAGTTTGGCTTTGTGTTGTGTGAAATATCCACACATATTTATTTATTTACATCGCTAACATCATTTGGTGTAAATATTTTTTTTCTATATAATATCGAATTATTTTCCCTTTCATTGGTCCGACAATACGGGCCATAAAGTTTTATAGTGATGGGGCCGGCGCCTCAAACGTTGGTTAATTCTGCGGTTAGGGTACGGAAACGCTTTTAACGGTGGATTAAAAGAAAGGTTTATGTTCTGTGTTAAGGTGGCTCTTGGTTACATTACTGGATTTTTATGAAACACGTTAGAGATGATAATTGTTTTTTTGTGGAAATATTATGTGTGTTTTTTTTTTATAAGAGTATTTTTCATAACGGATATTTTTCTTGTTATTTTTTAAGTACCTTTATTAACTACAACAAAACAATAAACAAACTCGACTAACTAAACTACTACACAAAAAGCATATCGATTACCCCAGACCGATAAAGGTCTAAAGACAATCCAAATGCTCAAACCCACTACCAGTTGGCAGCATACCCAGCATTTATTTTAAAAACTTTGCACACACTTAAAAAAACACTAGATATATGAGTTAGATTTAAGTTTTTGAGCATTATTATCCTCAAAGTAACGCCTTATTCAATAAAATTTATTTCTATATCAGTACATTACTTTTTTTTAAACGAAATTAGTTTTTTAACTATAATTTACTTATTATCAGATTATAAGTGGTTCCTGGTTCCATAGCATCCTTAACTTAGCAAGTTATTCATAATACCTGTACTGTAGATACTCGCTGTATCTGTCCCTGGTCTTTTTCTCCCTGGTCCCTGGTCTGGAGTATAATGATAGGAATATATTTATAACGTTCTTTTATATTGGTATATTTGTGAATTAAGAATAATTATAGCTAAAAAAATTGAAAAAAGCGACTTCAAAATACGCAATTCGTATACTTGGATGATATGTTTTGAGTTATTTTGGTATAAAAACCAAAGCACTGAACTGATTTTGATAAAATTTATATGGAACCACCGCTGACGTATTACCTACTAATCAAAAAGAATTCATAATTGGCGCAATATTTGATGAACAAACATACAAAAAAATTGAATATAAAAAAGCAATTTTAATCAAAACAATAATAATTTTGAGAGATATTCCACGTTCTTGCGTTATTTCAATTAGTCTCAATAGTTTTAAGCCATTGGTTAACGCTATTGCTCAGTGAAACCGGCCCCCAAATGCAGAGGCTTATTACCTATCGTCCCCTATACCGGATTAGTGCGGAAAGCACTTAAGATTTTATTTTTCGTCATTTTTCTACCCCGTAAAGGTTGTACGTGACATAGTCAACCTTCAGGGTGAGTTATGGCATACTTGTGGTTTGTTATTTATTAAAAGTACTTGTATTTTTATCCTCCAAAATTATGGATAAGTTTTATGTGTATAGAATTCGGTATATACCTATGTCTAACGTAGGTCCTAAATGGATTAACTTGTTTTTTTTTTTGATTTTGTTTAATAGATATTTGATCGTGAGAGCTAGCTATTTTTTAGACAGTAATAGGCTTATGCTTGACCGCCAAATCACCTGATATATTGTCCACTATAACATTGATCGACATTGATTGATTGATCGATTGACTATTGATCGACACTCGTATAATTCAAGAAAATATCTTTTAGCAGCATCAGGACAGTTGTTAGAGAAACAAGAGCATGTGACGGCATCCTTTGTTACTCATCTACGAGTACAGTGCGTTTGGGAAGCCCTGGGGTAGAACTGTTAAAATCTGAATTACGCTCCCTAAATGTGTTTTGTATAATCTCCGTGAATTTAAATTCCGAGTGACCTAGATATTCTTTTATACAAGAACGCGCGGTAAACTGCAAAGCGGCAAACTATGTATTTCAAATGCTATAATATAATATCAAAAGTAATTAACAAAATTTAAATCGATTTGAAATCATTTCTATTATCTGAAAAGGGAGAAACATTAGGTCCCTAAATTATCAGCAACTAAGCTCTAGATAGGCACCGACCTCAAAAATTTTATTGTATTTATTACTTATTTATTTAACAGACATCTTGTTTTGATTTAATTTTGCCGAATTGTGTACCTAACAGTTGTTATTTCTCTCTTTTCAGTTATTTGGATTGCTTTGAATTCAACATACATATTTTTTAGATTGCTTTTATTTATTCATTTTATTGGTATTAATTATTTTTCCGTGAAACTGAAAAAAATATTCACCAAATTCACCCCACGTGAAGTTACCCATAAAAAAATTCGTTCAAATCCTCTCAGTAGTTTGAATTCCGTCGTTAAAACGTTCAATCTTGAAATTACTAAACCAATTTTGATATAAACCAATTTTGATAAAACATAAATTGTTCCCTAAGTTGAGAAATTCTTGAATGAAAAAATAATTATTGCAATATGATTTCCAGTTTCCGTGTAATACGTGGACAAACGTACATACATACATATTACACTTATGAAATTTGGCATACGTCCAAAGAGCACATAGACTATATGCGAAAATTGTGCAATTTTAACAAGATTACATCCATACATAATAAATCGAAAATCTTCCTTTTTGAAGACTGTGTATTGTATCTACGGACTGATATATTTAATTTACCGAGGTAGATAACAAATTTCAACATACTCTCCAAAAGAGCTATCACATTTTCTAAGTTTCAATGTTAACAGGTTTAGATTCGAACGCATTCCCAAAGTCAGTAAATATGTGTACACCCTCAATAACACATTCCGACCTTACAAAGCAAACAGACCGTCTTCGAATTAAACTTAACAATACATAATTGCGGGCGACTGGAGAGCCTTCTGCGGCTAGAGTCTGGAGCGGCGCCAAGACATGTCTTTACACTTGAGTTCGTAATTGTTTCACATAACACAACACGAAATTTCGGTTCAATTGTTCGCTTATGGGCATAATAATCATCATCATCTCAGCTACTACAATTCCACACTAAACGTCCGCCACTCCACAAAACGCCAGTACCGACGACATACGGCACTGAAAAGTGGTCAATTGTTATGAGCCTTACAAGGAAACAAAATCACGCAAGCTATGGAAAGGGCTATGCTCGGAGTTTTTGTGCAAGATCGAATCAGAAATGAAGAGATCTTAGACGATCGACCCGTAGACGTACTAAATTCATAGACATAGCACAGCGGATTGGAAAGTTAAAGTGACAGTGGGCAAGGCACATAGCACCGAAAAGTTTTCGAGTGGAGCACGGACAAGTGCAGCGTTGAAATACAAGGTGGACAGAAGACCTCATGCAAGTGGCAGGATGACACTGGATACAAGTCTTTTTCAGCCAATCTTTTTGGAGATCTGTTATGGAAGCCTATGTCCAGGTGTGGACTTTTTGTGGCTGAGATCATGTGATGGCAATGATGACAATTATAAAGTGACGGTCTTGCGCGTTACAAAGACAATGGCAATGGATTGACATATTTTGTGTCATGGAAATTGGGACGGCTCTTTGTGTGGGACGCCACGTGCGTTAATACTTTGGTATCGTCTCATCTTTTTGAGATACGGAGTCGGGCTGACGCTGTAGATCAGCGGAGCAACACAAATGGTGTACACGTAAACTGTACAGGAATGGAATTCTTTACCGCCATTTCTGTTTTCTGAAAGCTAAAATCGTGAAATTTTCAAGCCCAAAGTGGATAGATATTTTCTAGATCAACGAAATACATCCTCAGCCGCACTGTTGCTTAACATCAGGTGAGTTGGTGGTCAATCGTAGATCCACCTAATATAATAAAAAAGTATGGCTCTCTAGCTTTGACAATACTTTAACATTACATCAAGTAAGCTGTGGTAAACTACCTATCTGTTGAACTTTAAAAAAAAACTCTAAAACTTTTCTCCTTTTGATAGCCTTTTCTCTATAAAAAGACATTTGAATGTCTTTACAATCTGTAAGCTTTTGAAACTTATTTTATATTTAAAGCAGACATTCAAGTACGAGCATCATTCGACAATGAATAGGGCATCATTAGGACGTTAAGCCAGGCATAACTTAACGTAACTTACTAACGTTCCAGAACTCTTAACCCTGGCCTCCACATAAAGCAGTGCGATGCGGAGAGGAGGGTAGATGATAGCAGATCTATCCTAAATATTTGTTTAAAAGTATAGTTTTAATTAAATCGAATCAGAAATTAAGAAGCTCATAGACATACAAAAATCACCGACATACCACAGCAAGTTGAAGTGGCAGAGGCCGGGTTCATAAATAAATAAATAATAAATATTGGAGGACATTTCACACAAACTCATATTTCTACCCTCAAAATATCAATATAAAATATAATTCTCCTAAGAAAAATATTTTAGAATGATCAAAAGATACAGGCTTCGATTTACGGTGTCTGGTTTAAGGCTCGATTACATCAGGTTTCAGCAGAGCCCTCTTAAAATGCTATCGTGTTCTAATATAATGCTGGATACTTGATACCTGCACCTTAATTAAAGCGCGGAATATAATGAGGCAGAGATTAAGGAAGACCAAACAAAAAATAAGATTGTGACGGGAATATTTTATTATTACTAGCTGCACCCCGCGGTTTCACGTAGCGATGAAAAACGGCGATGATGATGATGATGATAAAATGTAGCCTACATTCGTGTCCTGCTCCGTTTAGGCGTGAAAAGGTAACAAATAGACAAATACAGACAGACAGATAGACAGACAATTACTTTCGCTGTATTAGCGAAAATAACCAAGCTATATTATTAGTAAGGAAAAGGATTTGAAACAACAAGGCTTTTTCTAGGAATAAATAATAGGAATTTAATAATAGGATTATTTAATGTTTTTTTTCTATAATGAGCTTTCTGTTGTTACATTTTTTATAATATGTTAAAAAGCTGTTGATTTTCCTATAAATAAATAAATAAACACACTGATGATACCGGTATAATTACCGGTATCTATTGTATCTTTACAGATTAATATGTAAAGATGCAATATTTCTGGAATAGTGAACCCTTTCAATAAAAACATATACGGTACGATATGATAACCTCCTCCTTTCTCTAAGTCGGTCATAAAGTGATATTACGTAAGTAATTAAATTAAGTGAGGCAAAAACCGGAAAAATTAACCCATAAAGAGTGAGTAAAAAAACTTTTTGAGCTATGACAACTAAACTCGGTTCGTATAACTGATTTTTCATACAGAGGCGTCAGAATTATCATCATTATTTCAGATATAAGAAGTCCACTGCTAACATAGGCTTCCCCATGGATTTCCAAAAAGTCCTAATGTCCTAATGGAAGCGGCTTGCGTCTTTCTGTCACTTGTTTTAGGTCATCTGTCCATATTATAGCTGGTTTTCCTACGCTGCGCTTGCCAGTACGTGGTTTCCGCTCAAGAACTTTTCGGCCACATCGGCCATCAGTTCTATGTATTAACGATGCTTGTATGAGAGCAGGTGAAACTCTTTTCGTCAGTTGGGTAAAAATTCAGCTCAATCAGTTGGGGGAAGTTTGCTTAAAATTCGGTTTCAAATCTTAGAATTGACTCATAATAACAGGACCTGTAAAATCAAGCTTATAAAATATACTGCAGTTAAATGAACCTAACGAGAATGAAAAAATAAATTAAAGAACTGAAAAAAAACGACTTTAAAATACGCTAACAATACATACCATTTTAAGGATGACATTTTACCAGTTATTTTGTTATAATAACCAAAATACTGAAGTACTACATCGATTTTGATAAAATTTATATCAGATCACCTCTGAAGTATGATCTACTAAATACAAAAAGAACAATGTATAATTTGCTGAGTAATCAGCGAACAAATATAATAAACAAATTAAAAAAAACAGACCGAATTGATAACCTCCTTCTTTTTGGAAGTCGATTAAAAAAACGACTGAGTGGGTGAAGCGAGGCACTGGAAATAAGTAGATATTCGAGCTTTATGTACCATCTAGCGAACATACATGGACCTATTTATGTAGTTATGAACATTATGTCCGCTTTATATACTTTTTTCGGTGTACTTTTCAGTATGTACCTTGATACCGCATAAAAGTAAACATTGAAGATTTCTCTTAGAAGCTCGTTATCTAACTTCAGCGCAGTATAAGGGTCGTCAATTTAAATGCTAAACCAGAATTGATGCGACAATCAGTCGGCTATCTGCGCAGGCAGCTGTGCCGCACTAATTCCTACTGGCGGATGTCGGTCAAGCCTCCTTTGGTCTTACACTAACGTCCAATGAACTATACTTGTATGGCTAGTGGAATAGGCTTAAAAGTTAGTGTAAAAGACTTTTTTTATCACGGTCATTCATTAAAGCACTATTATTACGAGTAATAACGGGACATTTACCGTGCTACCGTGTATAGGCAATACACTGTAACTTAAGTTACAGTGTTTTGGGTTAACAGGGCCCATTGACTTTCTTGTGATCTGTTCTAACCCCCTGTAAAAAAATAATTCTACTAACCTTTGTCTACACTGATATAATACTTTTAAAAACACTGTATTCGACAGAACATTACAGGTTTATTATTCCAAAACACGGCAACAAAACATACCGTGTATTGCTAAAACAAAACAATGCGCGCGAAAGTTATACCGTGTCAAAAAAACAACGTTTCAAGACATGTGCGCTGCGATCGACAAGCGATAGCGCATACGTTTGCCGGGAGCTCAAATAACAGTGGCTCGTTCACGATCAGTGTGCGCGCGCGCGCGTGGCTACGCAACTTTGAAGTAAGAGATAGATAGATCACGCTGCACTTGCAACGGGACCGTGCTGTCGTTCGTATAATTTAATTATTTTATAGAGTTTTTACGTTAAAAATGTGCGGATTTTGGTAACAAACTCTTGCTAAATTTGTCTATTTGCTAAACTTGCTAAATGACGTGAATCAATGTTTTGCCACAACAAAGGCAACATTATTGTAGGAACACTAGTATGGGAAACCACTCTTTTGATTGTATTTTATTTACTATTAAACATATTAGAGTAAATACTAGATGGCTAAATAGATATCAAAAATACCTATAAATCAATATCAAACAATGTTCTTGAAAGTCATAACAAGGAAAAATAATCAAATTAAACCCAAAAAACTTTAATCGGCCATTTTCTCAAAACACGTTTTTTCGACTTACAGTGTTTACACGGTAGCGTGGTTCACGCTTATTTTGAGTTCCCGACATTTCGGCACAGTTACATGCACCATGTTCACGGGCGACACAAAAAAAAAACTGTGCCGAAATATCGGGAGCTCAAAATTAACGCGAACCACGGTAAATATCCCGCTAATAATAATAGTGCTTTAGTGTAAAAAGTTTAAAATTTAATTTAAGGTTAAAAATTAGTGGAATAGGTTTTTTTTTTTTATTGTTTATTAAAATCAACAAACAGTACACAACAAAATTTAGGGTTAATACAGTAATTGTTAAGAAATATAGTTAGATGATGTACCAGCAACGTTGACCACGGATTAATTATTTATAAATATACTTCAACAGAGTGTGAAACGTCTAATAAATCTAATTAGGTTTAGAATTTAGTGAGATATAATTATTTGAAAATCAATTAAATGGATGGTTTGTATTTGTAATGAGTCCCCTATATTTTGGGCAAGCACTTGCCCTAATTCTAATTCTAATTTGAAGTGGGGGCGATAAGACCTGCACCGACGTCCCGCTTGGGGTGTATTGTGCATTTCCCCCCGCCAGCCTACTCAAACCAGCCAAACTCCTTAAAATAACGGAGCACAGCTTTGGGTCGCTGGCATAATTGTACCACCACTGTTGCGTCAGGTGTTTCATTGCAGAGCTGATTTTGACTTTGAGATTTTTCCAGAAGTCCCGATCTTGATCTAACCTGTTCTGTAGCAGTACAGTGCAGTAACACATGCTCTACAGTCTCGTTATCTAGAAGGCAGCCTCTGCACAAGGGGCTGTCTGTAGCTCCAATCTTGTGCAGGTGGTAGTTTAAGTCACAGTGAACTGTGATGATACCTATCATTTGTCGTAGGTCCGACCTGGATAGGTCAAGTAGCTTGTTAGTTATTTTCCTGTTTATTGATGGATAGATTTTTTTTTGCATGTTTACAGTCTATTGTTTTGTTCCATAGGTTTAGTTGTTCCTTCTCTGTGTGAAGACATAATAAATTTCGTGTTTCAGCCGCTGTCGGTTTGCATAGTTCCGCAACGTTTGCACATATTTCTTTTTTTGTACCTTCTTTGGCAAGTAAGTCTGCTTCGTTGTTTCCTTTACATGAACTATGGCTTTTCGTCCATTGGACTACGACTTTGTAAGTATTGGTTAGATGTTGTAGGACAGAGTGGCATTCGGCTACCACTCTAGACCTAGTAGTGGGCTTTCTAAGTGCATAGATAATTGCTGCGCTATCGGTAATAAATGTTAAAAGCTCTTTATTTCCTGTTGCACTGCGTTCCGCATCTCGTGCTAGTACCGATCTAGCCGCTAGCAAGAGCCCCATCGCTTCTGCCTGCAGCACGGTTGTAGTTTTATTTAAGGCTTTGGAGTCTCTGATTTCGAGTTCTGGCGAATAGAAGCCACATCCTGCTCCTTTGTCATTTTTTGCACCGTCTGTGAAGACGGCAATAGACAAGACTTGCCCTATGGGCAAGTGCTTTTTTTAACTACAGCGAAACAATATACAAACTACACATACACTAACTAAGCTGCTATACAAAAAATAAATTGATTGCCATCAATTTTAATGTTCTCATTAGAATTTAAATATTATTGTTAAATATCCCGTTGATAAATGATTATAATGTAGTGAATAACTGTAATAGTTTAAAAAATTGTCTCCAGGTCCACAGCTATCTCTACATAAAATTTCATAACAATCGGCTCAGCCGTTTGTCGTGTAAAGGTAATAAACTTCGCTCTTACATAATAATATTATTTTAAAAAAAATGTTATAAAAGTATTTCAAACATCAGTACTTTCATTTAAATAATCATTTTCTTAGGTGTCCTATGTTGTCACTAATCACAAATATCTTGTTATTTATAACCGACTTCCAAAAAGAAAGATGTTCTCAATTCAACTGTACGTAATTTTTTTCGTATGCTTGTTTACCGCTACCGGTTATTACCCCGCCAATTGTTAATGGATTTGATGTTTTGTTTTTTTTTTGGTACGTCATCTGGTTCTTTAGAGGTAAAATGTCATCCAAGTAAACGAATTGCGTATTTCGACGTCGCTTTTGTTAGATTTTTAAACTAAAATTATTACTGGGCTATTTTGACAAGTGCAGATTTATTGCAAGCTTATAACTTAACTCTTTAGGCTAATAAAATTAGATGAATAAAGTATAGTGCAAAAACGAACTTATGTATTAAAAAAAATAACATATTTAATTTTATAAAGACTTTTCAATTATTTAGCGACAGCGAAATATATGCTTAATATTTTTTTTATGATATCATAATATTTTTATAGTCCAATAATTCTTCACAAGTATAAGTCGAGTTGCTTGACGAAATTAAACGCAGCACGGTTCCTAAGCCGAAATTCATATGTGGCTTGCAGCTCTCATATTGTGCTGTCACGAACCAGAGATCGCAGCGGAATTAATGCGTTATGCTTTTTTCAACGCTTTTTCTACACTTCCCCAGCGTTTTTTTGGACTGTTGGCACAGTTTTTTCCCCGCTATTCCCTGGCTTTAGAGGTCTGTAGAACGAATTAATTGGGTGACTTGGATTTTTGTGGGAAATGCGGAAATGATGAGTTTTTACTTTGTTAAGAGGATTTAATAAAGAGTCTAGGGGAGTGACGAAATGATTTAGGAGCTAGAGATTTTGGTTTATTTTACTAACCAATTTGAAATATTTGTTGTGATACTATCTACTTAGTAAAAGTTTATTTTTACTGGCAATTTTTTTAGAGATCAATACGAAATAATTTTTGGACCTAATCATACGATGTAATAAGTCCGCTATCATAAAGGTGTTTTTGCAACTATCTTCATGTTATATAAAATATGTATTCTTTTTTAAGTCAAAGATTTTTATTGAAAATAACAATGATGTATGTAATTTACAAATAAATAAAAAAAAATATAATCGATTGATACGAGAGGTCCTAAGTACCTACCAGTTAGAGCACTGACATAGGAGATGAAGCATACGACTTTTTTATATGAAACCTTGCGTGCCACATTTTTGGTATCGACTGTGACGTCACACAAACGATTTAGTGATGGAATGTTCCATCCGCGCGAAATCTATTCAACCCAATGCATCCGCGCGCTTGTGATTTTTTATCTAACTGTTGACACGCTAGGTACATACACTTGGGCTATCTATAGAAGTCTATGAGTTAAGAGTATAGGGTATGCAGCGTAGAGTCGTAAAAGGGTTAGATTTTAAATTTCTGTCTACCTATATAGCGCTTATTGATTTATGTCCCAATTCATAATCATAGTAATTCTAAAATATTAACACAATATATTATATAGAATATAAGGTAGATCCAATGTTAGTTCTAAATGCGGTATTTTCATTCACGGTACAGTTTCCGAATCCCTCTATATACTATACATGCAAATGTGTGGCAGCTGGCTGTTAACCGCGCGTCTCGCAGATGGGATATTTAAATGTAAATAAATAAATATAAATAATAAATAAATAAATAAATATTTGTGGACATTTCACACAACGCCATCTAGCCCAAACTAAGCAAAGCTTGTACTATGGAACTAGATGGCTGATAGAATATATATATACTTTTTTTTGTAAATATATACTTGATACATAGAAACACCCAGACACAGAACAAACATCCTCATCACACAAATGTTTGCTCTGTGGGGATTGAACCCACGACCTTTCAGTTCAGCAGGTAGACCTAAACACACTACCAACTGAGCCACAAGGCCAGTCAAATACAACTAGTTATAGCTTTATAGTTCACTTAAAGTACTTAAACTATAAAAAAAAAATAACCTCCAAAAAATAGTTTTTAATTTGCCGTATTTTAAGGGGTTTGCACTTGAAAAAGAAAAAGCATCAAACAAGTAGCTGTATTCTAAATCTGCACATAATGAAAAACCCTATCCTGCGTGTGGCCCGACACGCACTTGGCCAATTACTATATTTTTTTCAGGGACTGCTCATAGTGAAATGCAACCAAAGACCCGTATCCTCCGCGTGGCTCGACACGCACTTGGCCAATTATTATTATTTATGTGCTACAATACGAACGTTAAAAAAATGGCTTATCGAACAAGCATTCTACAAGTTTGATGATATGACTAAAATACAAATGACATGACATTGAATTAATTATTGATTATTTACCTTTTTAACTTTTATTGTGATTATTTTATACTATTGACATTTTTTATTATTATTATTTGAGTATTGTTTTATGTATTTGAATTATTTGTCATTATTGCAATATTTTTATTTATTTAATGATTTGTTTTGTTAAGCGAACTTACATTTGTATAGATATTTTTTTTCCTGTTGACATGTAACATTATCCGTTATGAATAAATTACTATGACTATGACTTAACCGAATTTCACTTGTTCACTGTAGAGAAGTTTGATACATCTATATACTAGGTATAGACTAGCTAGTGGTGTTGAATTGCGGTAGGACGCAGCTGTACGCAATTTGCATCCAAACAACTTCAAATAACGCAACGGAACTCGTTACACTGTATTGGAAGCAAATACTGTATTGGAACAAACCTTGTTCTTAGGTGGAACCACTTTCTTTAATTTATTTTTACCTTAGTTTTTTTTTTTACTCTGTAACCTACTTATTACTTACCTAAATGCGTAAATAATTATATTGATCGCCATGGAAGTAAAAAGTTTAGAATGCAAGTCAAGTGACGCTACTTTAAGCGTCCGTAGTGCGACCATAGTCCGTCTCGCTCGCGCATACCCACGTTTTTGAAGATATAAAATGTCTGGATGAACTTATGAAAAATCGTCGAATAAATAATTATAGTTTAAAAAACTGAAGCAACCGACTTCTCATGGATGTCATTGTCAGAACTGGACCAAATTAAAAGGGGACCACACGGAAAGCACCAGTTTTCAAATAAATAAAAACCGGACAAGTACGAGTCAGACTCGCGCACCGAGGGTTCCGTACAAAATAAATAAAAGGGGGAAATCATATATATTTTTTTATATTTTCTTTCATAAACCGAAAAATATACATCGTAAAAATACTTAACACATTCCTTGCTCACAACTCGGATCCGAGTGAAGCGGGGCTATAGTAGCGGCGCCTCCCACTCGGATCCGAGCGAGTGTCCCGTTCATTTTGTTGTAGTCAGTAAACCGCCGGCGTTTGAGGCAGTCAACGTTGCTTTGCGCGGCCACTCTGTACAAAATGTTTTGGTTCCCAGCTGAAGTGAAGGGTCTGCAGGGGGCGAAGAATGTGTTAAAAATCTGTTTTAGCTATTATGCTAATGAGGCTCTTTCATAATAATATGATACCCCACATGATACGGTTAATTCACTGTAGAATTTGGGCCCTCATTCCTTGCATAGAGACACTATTTTTTTGTGATTAAATTAAAAATTTCCAGTTTTCGGATTTTTCCTATATGTGTACTCTAACACAATGCTTCTTGCCAAATCTCATAGTTCTAGGTCAACGGGAAGTAACCCATAGGTTTTGATTCCTCTGTGAGTGTCGAAATGTGCGTTTTTTACGACATATTCGGCTGTAACTTTTTTTACGAAAACTGAGAAATTTTATTTTTCTTTCTCCAGCAAGATACTATGGATCTGCGTATATGGTTTTAATTTCAAATCGATACCTTCACGCGTTCCCGAGATAAAGGTCTTGACACCCGGACAGACGGACAGACGGACAGACGGACAACAAAGTGATCCTATAAGGGTTCCGTTTTTTCTATTGAGGTACGGAACCCTAAATAAGAATTATAAAAATCGGTTCACCCAGTCGAAAGTTATGAGGTAACAAACATTTAAAAAAAATACAGTCGAATTATTGATAACCTCCTTCGTTTTGGAAGCCGGTTGAAAATAATATCATTGTGGTAATTCGTAGAAGGTATAAAGAAACAGCAGTACGATAAGCCGCTAGACAGCGGCGTCCCGTGGTCGTGTAACGCCGCTAACCGAATCGACGGCGTATCGCGATGCGGCCACCCGATATTACCAATGATGGCTGCGAGCGAGCGGTCCGAGGAGCGTTTTAATCGAGCCAATTGATGATTCCAGTCATAAATATTATATTACTTATGGACTACCCCACATATGATTGATAAGTGGGATTGTTCATTAGTTACGTATAATGGAGTAGACTGTAGTGTCAGTGTCTGACAGTAGTGTGCTGTGTGTGTATGTGTGTGTGTGTGTATATGTATGTGTGCTGTGTAGCTGAGAGCTTTATAATAAAAATGTTACTTGTTTGGGATTTCCAATATATTAATATAAAAATATTTTTAAATTTTTACTTAGATAGAGACCTAGATTGACTTGCCTAAGACATCTGTAATAACAACAAATTTGAATAGTTTTGTTATTACGTCCTAAAGACGTACGACCTCTTGTATTGAAATTACAACGGGTTGGCTGCTTTTAATTTATCTGTGTACTGTTGTAACTCAATTTTAGGTTCGCAATGTTTTGCTGTTTAAGTTTCTGTTTATTATATAGCCTAATATCTATAGCAAAGCTTATTTCTACAAAATAAAGTAAATACACCAAGTGACCCGTGTGAAGGCAGCACGGTCTGTTACAACATGCTATCCTAGTGCGCGGTCAGCCGGCCGCGCCGGAATTCCCAGCTCCGACCAGCTGCTGCTGGAAATTCAACATCGGATGGATTTAGGGGCTATGCTTTTAGAAATCACTATTTTTTGCGTTTTAGATAATAGGATAGCAATTATTTATTTTTATTTGGGCTTTGTCACAATTTTGAAGTTACAGCACAGGGTACAGAACGGATACTCTCCGCCTCCCGCCAAGCTCGGGTTCCTCATCCCCTCAGTTTCGGCCCGGTTCAAGAGAGTTTTTTTTTTGGAGCGGTTGTCAGTCTAAAACTCGAGAACTCAAAAATAACTGGGAAAATATGTCACCCAAATACACGAATTGCGTATTTTGAAATCGGTTTTTCAGTTTTTTAAACTATAATTATCTACATACATTCTTCATATATCATCTACTTTCCTTTGTTGAATTTCGCTTCAAAGAAGCCTGCAAAACGCAGTTTCAACTGTACCTTATTAACGTCTCTGCTACAAACAAAATCCTCAAAGCAAAGCTAAAAAAAATTACCTTTAAAGAAGACTGGTATCACCATCAGATTTCTAGCTAGATTTTTCATGAATTCTTAAAACTAAAACTGCAAAAAAGCAGTCGCCTGGGACGTGAAATCTAGTATTCAGTGGCGAATAAAGAGGCTTTTGTGCCGAAAAACTGGGTCATTCTACGTCTGTACACGGCACTGCATAAAAACTACACGTGATCTGTTTTAATTGGGACATTGTAACATTTTGTGAGGTTTTTATATGTAACACGAATTTTTTGAACTGAGAATGGACGAAAAGAGTTAATGATGAGTATTTTATCAAGACGTACGTAGATGTACGAAAGTCACCGACATAACATAGTGGATTAGCAAGTTGAAATTGCAATAAGAAGGGCACATAGCACGTAGAACTGATGGCCGACGGGGCCGAAAAGTTCTCGAGTGGAGACCACGCACCGGCAAGCGCAGCGTAGGAAGACCAGCCACGAGATGGAGAGATGACCTCATACAAGTGGCGGAAAAACACTGGATACAAGCCGTTTCCAATCGGTCTTTTTGGAAATCCATGGGGAGGCCACTGTTGGACATAGAACAGTGGCCTTCTTATGGGCTGAGATGATGATGATGATTTTATGTAGTTCGGAAGCAAGATTAATGATTATTTTAACATAACGATCCTTCTTGCGCGGTCGGGTAAAAAATATGTATGTAAACCTATAAAAAACAAAAAAGTATATCCAACATGCAAATGGCAGGCACGTGTATTGCCGTGAAGTGTACGTCACGCCGCCCCGAAGTGCATGTCACGCGGTGTCCAATCGAATGGACAGTTTCCAATTACCGGGGCTTTGTCCCGGAAATGATTGTCGCGTTGGAAGCAAGCTTGTCCAGGAGTGTAGATGGAGCTGGGAGACAATACTGTAATTAAATAAATTCGTATAGACTGAGTGGCCAGACTTAGTGTCAGAGTTATTAGGCCGCCGGAAGGAACTCTAACCTAGCTTGACGATTTAAGAACAAACAACGGGGCCTACAATTTAACTGTCATCCGACCTACGGTATAGCGCTCAGAAAGAAAAAACACTCACGGTCACCCATCCAAAAACTGACCGGTCCGTCGGTTGCTTAAAATTGGTAATTGTTCGAGAACACCTAGTCAAGCTACGCCACGAGCGCTACGTAAATACTGAATTAAATTTATAGACTAGTCAATGACGTTATTATCACATGGACACAAAGTCTAAAACAAATTTCACGAACAAAGTGTCCTGAGATTACCAATACTCATTTAATAACAATGATAAACTTAAAGATTTTGATTTAAACTCAATGTCGCAGTGCTAAAATATAATTTAGATCGAAAAGCTTAGAGACATCTATTTTGCTGCTTCGAATTATTATGAAAATCGAAATTATTTTAATCATTTATGTGGTCTAAAGGTTTAGATTTAGACAGCTTTAGACCTCATTGAGTTCGTCGTTTTGACACGCTGACGGGAAATCCATACCGATATAATATCGTTGATACTAGTAGTCGGATTTACCAACAATATTCCAGTGAAATAACATTTCTGACAACATAAACACACAGAATTCGTGGCTCTATTGATATAGATAAAATACAACTGAGAAAATTGTTATTTGAATGAAAGTAGGTAGGTACATATCAGTATTTTGAAATAAATTTGTCACGATTTCATAATAATACTAACTGTAATATTAATTACACTTTTTGCAAATTCAACGTTTTAGGAATTCAATACTCTGTTCCTAAATGTAATAAAAGCGAAGTTTGTTATCTTTTTACGATCAAATGGCTGAACTGATCGTTATAAAATATTAATTTTATAACTTTTTTTTTTCTTATTTTAGGGAGATAGCTGTGGACCTGGAGATGGACGTAGGCTACAGAAAACGCGGGATACAGCTATTTTCCAAATCGGATTCTATGTTATGATTCTATGTTTTAGGTATTTTCTTATCTTCTCTCCAAATAATTCCTATCCAGATCTGTAGACCCTTGCAGCTGTGAAAAAATAAAACGTCTCGGTTATCGTAAAAAAAAGTTACATTCGTCTAGATCGCAAAAAACCGCATATTTCGATACTCACAAAGAAATCAAAACCTATAGGGTACTTCCCGTTGACCTAGAACTATGAAATTTGACAAGAATGTGTCTTTATGTGTACACATAAAGTCTTAAGAGTACACATAAAAAGGAAAGAAGCATTGCATTTTGATTTAATTACAAAAGTAGGATCTTTATATAAGGAATGAGGGTCCAAATTTTAAAGTGAGTTAACCATAGGTATCATATGAAATAGTTTCATTAGAACAAACTAAAACTGGTTTTTAATTAATTTTACAATGTGTAATTTTCGGATTACAACCAAAAATTTAAATGATTTTCCCCTTTTATCTATAACTACTTTTGACCGGTAATTCTTTTATCTAGTTTGTACGGAATCCTCGGTGGGCGAGCCTAACTCCACTTTTATATTTATTTTATGTTTGTTACCGCATTACTCCGTCTTTTATCAACCGATTTAATTTTTTTGTTTTTGTTTGAATAAGTATACTTACTTTTAGGTTGTTCCTATAGAAATTTTATCAAAATCGGTATAGTAAGATTTTTACAACAAAATTGCGCATTTATAGTCGGTTTTTCAGTTTCTTAAACTATAATTATTTTTACTAGACTAGGATAATTTTTTTCGAAATTAATTAATTTGGATTTGAGTTCTGTTTAATCACAGTGGAACCAGAGATATGAGATAAGCAGATCGTGTTTTACCAGACCGCGTCCGTTGCACATTTAAATTCTTGCTTCTAGCCACATTTTCTAGCAAAGATAGTCGAAGAGTCAATGGTCGCTTTGAAAAAGATGTTAAAACAAACTACAACAGGTAGATTTTCCCGCCATGGCTCCTTAAATGACATCTTTAAAAGGGCGCTGGCTACCATCAACATCCCTTCTATGCTAGAACCAGCAGGGATTGTTCGGGATGATGGCAAGCGCCCTGATGGCCTAACTCTCGTTCCCTGGGAGAGGGGAAGGGCTCTCGTTTGGGATGCAACTTGTGTCGATACGTTAGCCCCTTCTCATCTCAGTGGGACAGTTCAAAGGCCAGGAGCCGCGGCGGATGTCGCAGAAGGCGCCAAGCGGCGCAAATACGTATCACTTTCTAGCGATTACATTTTTGTGCCGCTCGGTGTCGAAACTTTTGGTCCATGGGGTCAATCTACAAAAAAGTTTATAAAAACAATAACACCTCGTTTAGTCGACGCCTCTGGTGAAAAGAGAGCTGGCTCATTCCTCGCACAAAGAATTTCATTAGCGATTCAGCGTGGGAATGCAGCCAGCGTTCTAGGAACTCTTCCACACGGGCATCAACACTTTTTTGATTTTTAATTTTTTTTTTTTTTTTATTCAAAATTTCAGTTTTCTTTAGTTTATTTAAGTTGTATATCTATATTTTTTAAGTTAGGTTATTTTAGTTTAGTTTTATTTAAGTACCTACTTATGTAATTACATTTATTAATTTTCTATACCTATATTATTTTACTTGTTCTTAACAAATCCGACTGTGTCCGTACTGAAAACAAACTTCTGGTAGTATGTTGTGCCAATTAAATTGAGTTTATTCTTACTCTGTATACAACTCACGACAAATCAATAATAAGTGATGATGGAGGTCGAGCATGGAGCACGTCAATGTAGAAAATATTTATTCAGCCTAGCTTTGAAAATATCAATATGATGGCTTTCAGGAAACTAAGAAGGCACAAATCGAGAAACAGGAATGAATCAAGAATGTGGATCAAAACCGTTAAGTACGAATTTTGAACACATTAATTAGAAATGGGTGGTAATGTCAAATAATATAAAATAATAATAATAATTCTGACATTTTTAAGAGAACATGATACATATTTGTTTAACATGTTTTACCAAAACGTATAATTAAAATTACCACAATTTTGGTCAATTCTGTTGTCACAACCAAAATTCTTCTGACTGTAACTTGTACTTATGTACTTGGAGTTTTATGATTATAATCACCCTGTTTGCTGGAGTTTGCGGCGCGGGCGGTAGCCAGCCGAGACAAGCGTTGCAGCTTTTAAGCGATCGAATTCCAATTGACGTCATAATTAAGTGGCAATCAGTGTGTGTGCTATATACAGAAGTCAACTTGCGTATGAGCCACTGAATAGCGCACCATTATACTGAGTACCCGACGTGTGATAAGGTAGAAATTATGCAGCGATACACTTATATGAAATCATTACGTAGTTTTTTTGTATTCTAATAAAAATGACGTACAGCTCTCGCACCATCACCCACATTTTCATTGCAATGTTTGGCGGAGAGCCAAATGGCATTGGTTTTTAAATTTTTAACTCGTTCGTAAGGTAAAGAGGACAGAATTGATGGCAACATTAATATTTCATTCCGTGTGCGACCGTTAAAACAGTGTAATGTTTCAGTGTTGCCAGTTTTGGGTAAATGTTTTCATTTAAATTGATTCAGTTTTTACACAGGAGCTGAGAGTGGGTTATAATAAATAAATAAATATTGTAGGATATTTGCAGCCAAGGCCATGTAGCCCCAAACTAAGCAAAGTTTGTAATATGGGACCTAGAATATCTGATGAAATACTTTATACTTTTTTGCTGTAAATACATACTTATGATACAATGAAATACCCAGACACAGAACAAACATCCATGCTCATCACACAAATATTTGTCCTGGGTGGGGATCGAACCCACGACCTACTGTTTAGCAGGCAGACATACTACCAACTTAGCTACGAGGCCATGATTATGATTATTATTTAATATTAAACACTCAATAATGAGTTTGTTAAAACTATGATTATTTACACAGGGCCGGATTCAATTTATTATTTGTGGTCGAGCAAGCGGCGAAATTGAACCATCTTCTTCATTCTCTTTTTTGGGTCGGGGATCAAAAATCTCTCTAGGTTTCAGTAGTTTCAGTGATTATTATTGAGTGGTTCCATGATAATATGGATATGAAACATGATCATAGCACTTACTGCCTTCCAACTTATTTCCGTCAGACTAAAACGAACGCCAGTTAACAATATTCATCTCCATTGTTAGTTCTCACTATCCTGATATATTGTAAAATATCACTGTTAGTAAATTTCTCAAGAGAGAAATAAATAAATAATAAAACCAATAAATATACTTAAATATAATACTAACCCCTGGGTTTCTCCCGTACCCACGTGGTTCCGCTTGCCAGTTGAGTTGAGTTGCCAGTTGATAGCAATAAAATTCTTATTTTTGTTTAAGTATATGAGTTATTAATTAGACCATCGACCGTCCCGCTCGCGCATACTCATATTTTTGAAGATATAAAATGACTGAATAACCATATGTTATATTAATCGTCGTTTGTAAATCTAGAAAACAATTTATCCAAATTCAAATCGATTCGAATCGATCTAAATTAATTTTCACACGTAAAAAAAAAACATTTTTGTGTTAATAATTTCTGAAAATGATTTTTATGTATGAAAATTAACTCGGATCAAATTGAAATTTTTGTCGAATTTTTGTGATGTTGTTTTCTAGTTTTACAAATGAAAATTTTTTATGAGTTCATTCATGTGCGAGTGACACGGACGATGGTTGAACTACGGACTCCTAAGAAAGCTATCATACTTACTCTTAAAATGAATAAAACAAAATGAGACTGGGTGCTCAACGTAATAAAATGGTACTCTTATAGAAAAACATAGTATACTTACTTTTATTCGTGTTCTAGACCAAGCCTAAATTCTAGATGAAATTAGGTTTGCTTAACGAACCTAGCAAATAAACTCACAGGAGCTAAAAGTAGACGAAGCTAATGTTAAAGTACATTTAGAATTCATTGAAGCCAACTACGCCTGCTCTTGGGTTAGCCAATAATTAATTAGTTTAATTAAGACCTCCATTTTGTATAGAAGTAGTTCTAACTGAGATTAATATGATAGTTCTGAGACTTGTAAATCCCAATTCTGGGTATACCGGAGTATTCCCTGACATGCTCAAAGATTGGCTCGACACAAACGGAAGGTGTAGTACTAGTATGTACATGTGCATGTACATATAAACTGGCCACTCCCAGCCTCCCATCTATCTCAGGTTCCTCACCCACCCCTCCTGCTCACCGGTCGCGTTGTTGGAGTTTGCCTGAACTGACACATTTGTCCAACTTGGCATCACTAGCGAGCGGCAGCCAGACGACGAGGCTAACTTCATGTGTGTATGTGTGTGCGGTATACAGAGACGTGAACTTACGTATGTGTCACTAAAAAGCACGACTTTCGGGTTGTATAGAGTGTCTAACATGTGTAATTTTTCCAATTTGATATCGTCGTACGTAAAAAGAGGAGGAAAAAATAATTCATTATTTTTGCCACTTTTGAAATATATAATATATAGATAGGTAGGTAAAAATATTATCTTTATTTCTACTTTATTTAATCCGTACTCAGCGATATCGGTCCACGTTCTTGACGCGTAATGCACAGGAATGGAATTCTTTGCCGGTATCTCTGTTTCCTGGGAATTACAATATTGAAATTTTTAAGGAACGAGCTTGATCCTCGGCTACACCGTCGCTAAACATCAGGCGAGTTGGCGGTCAATCGTAGATCTATCTTGTGTAACAAAAAAGTTGGGTTGCAGTCGGCTGCAAACCAGACAGGATTCTTTGGAACCCCGGCTTTACAAATGCTACGGTATGCTACGCCATACTCTCTACAGTCAAGTTCTACGTCATGGGCTCTGTGCTACGTCATACATGCTACGTAGCGTACGTACATGCCAGTACAATGTTTCGCTTTGCCGTGGTTGCTACCGACTTACAGCAATTACATCCAATGTGATCAAATAATTTGCTTATACGCATTTTTGTGCTAGGAAAATAAATTAAATAAATTGAGTATTTTTGAGTATACGAATAGCCTCAACGAGTTTGAAATAAAAAATGTTTTTTTCATTTTACGTTTGAACTACATATTTAATTTAGTTTACTTTTTTTTTAACTAGTTTTTAGTTAGGAAAATGTTGTTTATCTTTTGCGACAGACACGAGTATGTAGGACGTTAATTGGTTGTTTCACATTTAGAATTCATTGAAGTCGACCATGTTTGCTCCAGGGACATGTAGGCTACAGGATTATACGTACATACGTTGAAATCAACATTTTAATTATAATACGTTGATATATATAATCTTCTTTGATTTTTCAATAAATAATTGAAAACACCGACTTCAAATTACACAATTTTACTAACTATTAAGTTTTTAAGAACTAATAAGTTCTTAGAATTGAGTTCTAAACGATTCTAGAACGTATTGTAAAAATCAATCAATAAATTGCGCCACAGGAAAACTTTCCCTCTTTTTGGGAGAAATACCTCTTTAATTGAAAATTCCCAATGACAAAAATATATAAAATTGCAAAACCTTATCTTATCTTATCTTATCTTGTAAAGTCACAACGGGGGCCAACAAACTGGTCGGCGACACTTCGACCCATGAGGATCTTTTGTGTACACCCCTAGACCTACCACACCCCTTAGCGGAAAATGTACTCGATTAAAGCGAATACGCCGTGCAAAGGAGTATGTCTGTAGTCCTCCGGTCTAGGATAAGCCATTCCGAGGATGCTCATCCTTTTACCAGCAAGGACATCACAGTCACATAATAAGTGTGACATCGTTTCCACTTCGTTTCCACAGGCTCTGCATCTGTCGTCTAGACTGAGTCCTAGTCTGCATAGTTGTTTTGCAAAACCTTTATACAAAGTTTAGTAAAGTTTGGTGAAGAATATAACTCTAAGATTTATGATTTAGACTTGACCAACAATAACAAAAATAATTTTGAATTTAAAATAATAAATTAAGCAATTAAAACCTTAGAAAACCACCAATAAAAATCGGCTAAACCGATTTTGATAAAACATAGTTAAGAACACTCTCGTTGAATCCCTCTTTCAAACAAAAAAAAACTAGGCTAAATTTGATCCATTCCTTTGAGAGCTACGATGCCACAGACAAATACATAGATAAACAGATACACAGTTACACAGGCTAACCTTATAGCACCCCTCGTTTTGGGTCGGAGGTTAACTGACTGTTAATAACTGAACTGACTATAAAATTACTTCATAAATAAATCAAAACACTCCATAAATCAACATCAATGATACTCCACTTCAATCAAAGCTGTATCACACTCAGGATCAAAGATTCCAAGTTACCTTCAAAATTCCATTTACAATTTTCCCATTCCACATTATCAAATCATATTTTCAATAAAATATACATTTCAATGGCAATTCGTCTGACATTAAAATCGTATTTCCTCCTTTACACTACTCTTCCTGCCTTATCATAAGGCATAGATTCGTTTGACAAATGTAGCTTTTAAGTTAGGAAGATTGGTTGAAATGTATGGGAATGTGGTCTTTATTTTCGTGGAATTATGGTGTAGATTAGGATGGAGAAGGGTCGGGGTGGAAAGCAGTGAGGCGTCGTATAACCGGAACGCTCGGTGTAAGTGTAAGCCGCAATCTGCCGACACTCAGGTGGTGGGAATGCTAGACTTATATGGAGACTGCTTATATTTTGAACCGACTTAAAAAATAGAAAGGTATACTCAATTCAGTTTTTTAAAGTTTGCTACCATATAACTCGATTTACCATGTAAAACGATTTAGATCATTTTGTCAAATTAGTTTACCCAAAGAAATTTCATCAAAATCGGTTCAGTAGTTTGGTGTTTAAAACAAAATAACTGGAGGAATAGTTACATGGATGAAGGTCTAGAGATATTTCAAATACTCAAACCCACTACTAGTATTCAACGTATCGCGAACGCTGGCAGTATAGTATGACTGATAATGCATATTAGGCAAGACAATAAAAATGTTATGAAAATTGTATATCAGAAGATAAGTCTATTGTACAGATATTTTCGTGGTTAGTTTTTAGATAGTAATCAGTGTTAATTTACTAAAAAATTAAAACCTCTAAAACAACTCGCGCGATGTCTCCCCCGCATCACCGCCATGTTTGTAACCGACTGCCAAGAAGGAGGTTGTCAATTCGACTGTATGTTTTTTTATATCTTTGTACAGCCATTACTCCTCTAATTACGAATTGTTTTTGATATTTTTTTGGTTTGGTAGGTAATACCTCAGAGGTAGTCTTAAATACATTTTATCAGAACTGGTTCAGTAGTCTGGTTTTTATATCAAAATAACTGAAAGTGTCATTCAAGTAAACAAATTGCGTATTTTGAACTTGTTTTTTTTTCAGTTTATTAAACTGTAATTATTTGTCCGCTAAATATGACCGTATAGTATGAGATAGCCGCACGATACATTTAAATGATAAACGCTGCTTAGAACTGGGGTAAATAAAGCCCCACTATTATTATTAACGGGACATTTACCGTGGTTCGAGTTAATTTTGAACTCCCAATATTTCGGCACAGTTACATGCACCATGTTTACGGGCGACTCGATATTTCGGCACAGTTACATGCACCATGTTTACGGGCGACTCGATATTTCGGCACAGTTACATGCACCAAGTTCACGGGTGACTCGATATTTCGGCACAGTCACATGCACTATGTGCGTGCTATGTGTGTGTGAACATGGTGCATGTAATTGTGCCGAAATATCAGGAGCTTAAAATTTACGCGAATCACAGTAAATAAAACCCCGTTAATATATTTGCGCCGCTTTGCTTTGCGGTAATCTGCAGAATCAACCGCATCGCATCCCTACTTCACGTCTCAAGAAGTTGTGTTCATTTCTGTTACCGCAGTCTCTTTCCATACTTTCTAAGCCAATTTATCTGAATCCTGGCAGATCTCTCCGTGAAATATCTGGTGCGCGCGCCGAATGCAAACAGCCTCACATTACCATATCGCTTGACGTTTCAGTGCCAGTTTTATTGGAGCAGTTATCGACGAGCCGATGGAATTTAAACCGAGCATTAAGAGCTTTGTTATGTCTTCTAGATGTTGCCAAACCTCTATGAATATTGAGAGCGTGAAATGGAACGCTCTCCAAACTGTTTCGTTATTTTAAGGAGCAGCAGTTCTCTTTTCAAGCTCCTCAACACCAAGTGCTGAATATGGAAGCAAAGTATCTACGAAATAAATACTGATCCTGAACAAAAAAATTTAACATATTTGTTGACATACCTGTGCTATAAGTAAAACCTTAGGTCTAGTACAAAAATACGTGGAGCGATACGCGGCGCGATAAACGACGCGTTGTGTTGCGTTCATGGGGAACAAATGAGAAAGAGTATTCACTCGCATATTGTTTAAAATCTACCGGTATTGCATTCGTGACACATGACCAAACGTTTCAAATAGAACGACACATTTCCTTTTCATTTTGTTTGTCTTTGTGACGCTGTGAATAACGCTACAAGCATCGTCACGGACGCAGTCTTATCACGTGCGACATGACGACAAAGGAAACACCTAACGCGACGCGTCATCTTTTGTCCCGCCTATTCTTGAACCTCATTCTGATTATTCTTCTGCTTTTGGCATTTTTCTCACCCCTTACCCTTAAGATCTAATGACAACTTCATTCTGAAGACTCATAATGCACAATGTACGAGTTTCTATGGTAAATCATTTGCATTCCAAGCAGTCCAATTGTGGAATTTGTTGCCAGTCTTAATTAGACAAGCTCCGTCACTCGCTGTCTATAAAACACAAGTGGAGAAATTTTATTTGACGCAGTTACCACCTCACTGATTCTTTCACTGTTTTTCATTGTTTATTTTTATCTTTTTAAATATAACAAGTATTTAAGTATATATATAATATATGTATGTATATATATTAGTTTATTATATATATTTAATTTAATTTATGTATTAGGATGTAACTTGTATTAGTACGTATGTATTGTAATTGTATAGTTGTATACATTTCTTTTTTTTCTCTCTTCTATTCTCTTTGTTAGTTACCCCACCATCTATTTATTATTATAATTTTTCCATCCCAAGGTTGCCTGGAAGAGATCTCTATTAGCGATAAGGCCGCCTGTTGCTTTACTAGCATTTAAGCCCTTTTCACTATGTAATTTGTATTTTAGTTAAGGTGTGAACAATAAAGAGTTTATCTATCTATCTATCTATCTCATTTTACGCTTTGCGCGATAGAGTTAACCCAACATTTGTCTGTCAAATTAATATTAAAGCATAAAAAATCTTGGTCTTATAAATGTAATGTGTTATTTTTTAATGGTAGGTATTTATCATTTTCGTTTCTGAACATTCTTTACATATGTAAGCGGTAATTTATCCAGACAAATATTTTAGTATTTAGTTATATAAAAATGAAAATTCATAATTAAATTATACTTTATACCTTATTTCTATTGTGAAAATAATAACTTTAGTTGATTTACTTTCAAAGTTAGGTCTAAATAATTTGCTAAAAATATTTTGTGACTTTGGAAACTCCAGAACTCAGTCTCTTGTAATTCTTGGAAACCGCTTAAACTTTAGGTAAAGCTCCAAGATCGCAATTATCTCTCTCGCGTATTACAATATTTTTAAATATATAAAACTTAGCTAATGTAATTGGCACTTTTGCCGTTTTAGTTCATGTAATATAAATAAATAAATTAAATTACTGATAAGGTAAATTAGAAAAGTGAGAGAGAAAATGTTTATTTAGATAAAGAAACATTTAATAAAAATTGTGCAATTCTGACAATATTACAAACATACAGGTCGAATTGATAACCTTCTTTTTTTAAGTCGGTTGAAAAAGAGTATTGGCGACGGAGTCGTGGAAAAACATATTTTTCTAACTCTTCAATCAATTTAAAAGATATCGAAGAAAAACTTTTTTAAACATTTCTCCTATATCATCATCATCATCATCTTAGCCATAAGAAGTCCACTGCTGGACATAGGCCTCCCCCATGGATTTCCAAAATGACCGATTGAAAGCGGCTTGCATCCAGCGTCTTCTCGCCACTTGTATGAGGTCATCTGTCCATCTCGTGGCTAGTCTTCCTACGCTGCGCTTGCCGGTACGTGAATATCGTCTCCTATACAAACAAATATATCTCTCACTTTTCTGATATACCCACTCAGTGATTTTATTTGTTTAAAAATGTTGTTATGCGCGAGAGAGATAGCTGCACGCTTCACGTCCCACCTTAAGGAGCTCAGCTGGTTTGAGTAAGTTGTTTGAGATAAAATACAATAATTACATACTTTTGAACAGAGATGTCAATAACCATTTTATTGTTTCCATTTAAAATCAAACAGCGATACTTCTGGGTACACTTATATCCAGCAGCGTGTTATTTTTTGTTGGCTGAAATATATTGAAAACGCGAAAGAAGGAATACAAATAATACTGTTACTGCGGTATACGTAAATAAATAATATTCTCGGTCATATGGAACGAATAGGATATAAAGTTTCTAGCTTGTAAGATGTAGTTCTCAAAGCTGCCAAGCTGAAATGGGGCTGGGCCGGCCATGTCGGCCGCATGCCGGAGAGCTCTGGGCTAATATGGCCAAGTGGCCAACTCGGCGCGGCCACTCGGCAGGCCCCGTAAGAGATGGCGAGACGAACTTGACACCTTTGATAAAAACTGGCACATCAATGCATAAAGCCGTCAAGACTGGAAATGTAGGGAGGAGATCTTTGCCCAGCAGTGGGACACTACAGGCTAACAATAACAACAGCTTTTATTACGTAACAATGTAAAATAATTAAACTAAATCAAGATTTAATATTTTAAACGAGGCGTCGGTCGGTGTATGCGTTAACGATTTCCTTTCAAATGTGTGGCAATGTGCTCACAGTCGAAAAAATAACTTTTTTTTTTTGGCGATTTCCAGGATTTCCGTTCCACAAAGCTGGCATCCCTACTCTCTAACCTCTGTCAAATGTGGCATCAAACGGTCTCCTGGCCTTTGTTGTTCTACCTACCCCGTAAGTACATAATATATTCTGTGTATGTGTGTGTGTTATTATATGTTCTGTGCCTCAAGGAAAAATAAGCGTGATTTTATGTATGTATAAAACCACCAAAACCACCAGTCCGTTTTCAGTAATTTGAGCAGTAGAGACGTGGCCTCCGTGGCGCAACAGGCTAGCGCGTTCGGCTGTTAACCGAAAGGTTGGTGGTTCAAATCCACCCGGGGGCGGATTTTCTGTTTTTTTAGTATGGATTTTTTTTATTGACTCATGTGGTCATGTGTTATTAAACTAGTATCCATTCCGATGTATTTGGTAAAATAGAAATCATTATTGATCTTATTTAACGTCAAATGTTATAGGCAAGTCCTCTTTGTCCACACTGGATAGTTATTTTTTTATAGTAAAAACTTTATATTATAAATGATTGAATTCGTAAAAATAAATAACAAAGAAGACTATCACAAATAGATGGCGTTGTTTTATTGTGGTGTATTGATGGAGTTATGCTAATTATTATTCCCTTTTTTGTACGTATTATGTGTTCGCTTAATATTGATTGATTATTATTCTAAGTGCCAACTAATAAATTAAATTGCACATACCTATTTCTACATAAAAAATAAGGTTAAATTCCTCTGAAGCTCTTGTAAGTTTATAAAGCTTGCTATAAACATTTAAGGATGGTGGATCCAATTCTGGATGAATAGGTGTAAAGAGTCTGGACAAGTTTTTATGCCCGAAGACAATGACAATTTCAGAGGGAGATTTGAAATCCTTATTCTCGAAGTTTAGTTTAAAAGTAGGTGCTTTTATACTATTGACTAAAGCCAATAACAATTATGTATCTAAGATAAGTTTTTTCAAGTGACTAATATTGAGATTTATACATCTTTATTTATTTTTGTTGCAAGGATTTGAAAAACAAGAGAATGAAAATTATAAAATTATTTTAAAATTACTGATTTTAACATTATAAAGGTGAGCGTGACAGATGGACCGACAGATGAGTGAATGTATAGGTCTTTTTTAGTAACGCCTGTTTTTGTGTATTTGCATTGGGGCCAAAGAACGCATTTTTGCTAAAATTAAAACAATTTTTATTTACGATAATATGTTTTTCTTTACTTCGTTATATTTCGGAAGTATTTTTTATGTTTTACGTCGTGTTATAAAATAATCCTGTGTCACCCGGACTATGGAACATTAAAACGGTGCAGCTATCCAATTCAGCCAAATGTAAATAGGAATGTACAGGATAAAGCGGAGCTTCGTTTGAATACGCCTTAAAAAAACGCTGAGAAAGCAGCTGGCTCAGACAAAAACTGTACTGGCGCGGTGAATTGTTTTGTTACACACAGGATCCAAAGTTATTAGATAACTATTATATAATATTAGTAAATAACTATAATTTAATAAGTATTAATTCCCTTCTCACAATAAAAAGATGGCCCGCGCCCAGCAGTGGGACAGTTTGTACAAAACAGGACAGTCTTTAATCAAAAGTAGAATAATCTCTTTATCTCTTCATTTCTGATTCGATCTGGTAGAGAGACTCCGATCATAGCCCTCTCCATAGCTCGTTGCGTGACCTTGAGCTTCCTTATAAGGCCCATAGTTAGGAACCACGTTTCAGTGCCGTATGTCATCACTGGTAACACACACTGGTTGTAAACTTTCGACTTGAGGGACTGGGGAATATTGGACGAGAAGACGCTTTTAAGTTTCCCGAACGCTGCCCATCCGAGTTGGATACGACGATTGACCTCCCTCGTAAAGTTGGACCTGTCTAATCGAAGGCGTCGTTTACCGGATACTAAAACATTTATCTTAATTTTAAAGCGAAAATCATGTATTTTATGAGTAAGATATTGTATTATTTTCTTCAGTCTGAGATCAGACCTATTTTCTTTATCCAAAAAGATTCTAACACTAATTATACTCTATTTCAAGTTTATGTCACATGACATCAACTATCAAAGAAAACTTGACACTGGCAAATGCTTTAATGCGGGTCCAATACAAAAAAGAAGAAGAAACGTTCACTTGTCATGTTTTGTTTCTTTTTTTTTTATGATCAACAAGTACCTATTTGCTTACTTTTTGTTGAGTTTTTAGTACCTATTTCTTGACTTACATCAAAATTAATTTTACAATGTTGCCAACTTTGAGACTTGTATCTATTATAATTCAAAATAAACAACCGTTTAAGTGTAGGACAGACAGACAGACACCGTAGCCTAACGAATAGGCTCACGCGCCCTAAGTACGAAAGTAAAATAAATGTAAGAATTCAGATATTATTATGTAACCGTGTTACTTACAAACGAAGCGCATTTTAGTTAAACAGTGTTTTGTTCCGTTTTCGCGCGTGACAGTTCCCGTCCGACAGAAAGTCCTTTTTCAGTGAATAAGATTTTAACATGTGTTTATCAGTAAGACAGTAAGAATTCATATATTATTATTATTCAAATAAGTATAAGAATTTAGATAAGTAGAAATAAAGTGCCCGTGTGTAGCGACAAGTACAGCTTCAATTAAAATAAGTCCATCTCAATATTCCCTCTGGAAGCATTACTGTATACAGCGCCTCGGTCTCCTTCAGTAGGATATAATTGTTTAAGCCAGTGGTCTTCAACCGTGGGCCCGCTGATCACTAATTTGATCCACACCAGCATCTGAACCGGTGCATGATGTCATTTTTCAATTTTAAATATTTTTTTTACCGGATGGCTTTAAAAATCCTTTAAATAATCGAAGGTGCTCGAAACTTATCTGTAGCAGTCCCTCTTATCTATAGCAGTCGGCAGTGGAATTAAAGGAATATTGAAGGTATACAAAAATTTTAGCTCATAACGTGATTTTAATGGTGATGGTTTTTTTTATATTTTTTTTTTTTACTATAACAACACAATTCATTAATACGCAAGGCTTACTCAAACGAAATAATAAAAAAAACTGTAAATGATAATATTTATGTTTTTTTTTATGCTTTAATTTGAGTAAACCTTGCGCTTTAATGAATTGTGTTAGAGTAACAAAATAATCTAAAGAAAACTTTTAAGCACATTTTTTTATAAATGCAATGAGGAGTGCTTACTCTGACTAAAATATTGATCGCAAACTCGACTATCGTCCGTCAGGGAGTTCTACTGGCTGTCTCCCGGCTCTATGTTGAAACCATCAGTCGTCAATCAATAATTATGTATAATAGAAGGTACCTATCTAAAAACTGTGCATTAGAGGGTTCTAACCTTCTACAATATTTACTAAAATTATCAATTATGATATATTTATTTTATTTTTATTGACTTCAAAACGAATAGTCTAGTAAAAATAAATCCGTTTGTATGGAGTAGAAAGCAGTATTCGCAACTGGAGGGATTCTTTGAAATTATGATAGGAAAATAGCTAAAAATCATAGATCAACAATAATCCCCGATTTATGGAGTAGCTACGCTCCACGGTTTCACTCGCGTAGTTATGAAAAACGGTGATGATTATGATGATGATAAGTAGCTTATGTCCGTCTCAAGGTCCAAAGTCAGCCGTTTGAGCGTGTAAAGATAACATTAGCTTTTATAATATCATTATGAAATTGTGTCAAATGTATTTGAAAACATCAGTACATGCATTTAAATAAGAATATACTTAGTTGTTTTTCTTGTTTGTTGTCACAATTCTTATTTTTACTAGACTAGAAAGAGAAGGGGGTTAGCAAAGATTTCGAAGAAAAGGAAGATTTGTAATTTGAAAAATTATAGGTACTAGTTTTTAGTATTCCAAACAAAATTGCGTATATTGCAAAATTAGTCATGTGGTGCCAGAAGATATTTTGGCGAAATAGTCACCCGTGACAGGAAGGTTAAGAACCACTGACTTAAACTGACGGTGGCCGACTTTATGAAATCTTCTAAGCCTTAGAATTTACAATGAGAATATCATATAATTTTCTATTTAAACATCACAAAAAAACATAATGTTGCCCTTAATTCCTCAACTATTGTTATCCTCTGAAAATATGTAAAAAATATTATTTTTTGTTTGTTTGATAATATTTGTAAAAGACGAGAAATGAATCTACGACCTATAGCAATAGTTTTATTTCCGTCCTGAAAATAGGCGTAAGTAACCCGTTTATTCAAATAAAAATACTTAATTTTACCATATAATTCTTTATTCTTTATTCAATAACATACACGACAGAATGCAATAGGGGAAAGTACACAATTCAAATACATATTAATAAGCTGTATCGCATCCTAAAATTATGTATGCCTAGCTAGATAAGGTAAAGTGGGTTAGTACATTGTGGAAAATAAAGTTAATTATAAGGGAAATTTTAAACCATAAGACTTGAATATTAAACTAATACTAACATGTAAATCTATCATTATTGACAAACAAAATATAATAACAAATCCTGTTACACATTCATTAAAGTGAGAGCTTCAAATTATGTTTCTTAATTAAATTGTAAGATCTTTTTTAATTGCCTTTGATATCCATGTATTGTTTGATGAAATATGTCTATGTCCCTATATAAAATTGATTTAGGAAAAATAATAATCTTCCAACAATTTAACAATTTAAGACAATTTATTCACCAAAAGAACATCAATATACATTATGTACACGTTAACTTGGGCGCAAATACAATACAGTAAAATAGTGGATTTATAAATGTATATTATAAAGATTCTGTTCAGCGAGCCCCAAACTAAACAAGAAGCTTGTATCTTGGAGCCCGAGTGCGAGACAACAAAGTAATTGTTCTGATGTATTTTTTTTTGTTGATACGCATATATAATTAACAGGTGACTTATTCGTTATTATTTTTCAAATATCATGTCAGATTCATTTTAAAAATTTTTTTTTCAAAGTTACACAAAAGTTTACAAGTGGAAAAGTGACTTTCCGTCCGCATGCTCATCAGTGATAATCTATTTTTATTCATTCTCCCTTTGAAAACAACATGTGAATAGAAATCCCTACGCAAATATTCTCTACAGAGAGGTACATATATTTTCAAAGCTTACAATTATACGGAATCAGTAGATGAAGTCGAAACCCGGTCGGATCACAGGTGGAATAAATTAACAAGGAGACACTGTACAAACCTGATCGAGATAAAAAATAGAAGTTTGATGTGGCATCTGTAATTAATAATTTACTTATTACGCTATCGCTAAATAAAGAACACAATGTTGTCGGATTTGGTTTCTCGCTGTCTTCGTCCAGTTTGTGGCTTGGAACTCGCTAGTTTGATGCTGAGACAGAGTTTATCTAGGAAATCCAGGATACAAAATAAAGTTGACACTACAAATGGTAACCTATCTATGATTCGAAATAGATTTGTTTGACTGTTACTTGCTCGAATACGTTTCATAGAAGTATCTGATTCCTAATGTTTTTCAGTCGAGACAAGAGTTCGAATTCCAATTGACGTCACGAGCCAACGGCAATCAGACGACAACCATAACTTCATACATATGTGTGTATGCGTGTGTATGTGTGTGTGTATATGTGTGTATTATATACAAACGTAGACGTCAACTTGCGTATGTGTCACTGTTGTCACATGTATGACATAAGGAAGATTTTATTATAAAAATTCCAAAATAATTCCGTATTCAGAACTCATCCGGATTCGGAATCGATTCCGAATCTATATATAGAGACGGAGATATAGATTCCCAATCCAAATGAGTTCTGAATACGCCTACAGGTCGGGATAAAATGGAATGCACCCAAATATTACGCCATATCATACTTATGTTCCACACACATCAAAGTTTATTTATCTAACCAAATTACCCTCTCCACTATTCCAAGCTCTTCTCCTTATACCCAGAGGAGCATTGTGGCCCTAATCTGCATGCCATTACGTGACTCAACTCCTCCATAATGTAAGTAATGAGGAGACAAGAACACGCTGAGGTTTCTAAGAATACTTCACTGAGATAACAGAATAACAGTGGTACCGACTTCTTGTCACCCGACTGCGCAAGAAGGAGGGTTATGTTATTCGAGTGTATGTAAGTATGTATGTTTCTCATCTCCTGCAGCCTAAACGGCTTGATCGATTTTGTACAGGGTGTCGTTAGATTCATCTATACACCATGAGTCTCACAGGATATATTTATTATAAGTTGGCAATTATTGTAAATCTATGTTTTTTGACGTGACAACGTCTAATAAATCGATGAACGCCGGCAGCAGGCACGAAAAATTATGACTCATTGTCCCGTTACGTTAAGCTCCTTGTCCAGTTACGCGCACACGCGCTTACGGTGGCTGAGGAAGCGGGCGGGTGTGCGCCGCGCCCGACCGTTCGCGGCGTTCGCGACTCCGCGTCGCTTCAATTATCATTCCTCGGAGCTGGCGCGCGGGCGTATGTTGTCACGTTAAACTATCGTTCGTAAACTGACTTTACAGACAACCAATTTTTTTAGATATTTTCCTGTAATATTGCCAAAGAATCCCCGTAGTTGCATTCAACACGATCTGTTCCATATAAACTGATTTATTTTTACTAGACTAATCCATATCGTCCTGGTACCGGGGTGGTCGCTAGAATACGGTATTCTCTCTTGCTTGTAGTAAGAGCCTATTAAAAGGGGACTTCTAGGCCTGGAGTTGGTCGGAAATGGACCCTGACCTACTACTTAAACAGGCAGACAGATGGACGCGCAGAGTGTCTCAGGCGGTTGTAGGCTTAGCTGGCTGAGGAGGAACTGTGTCGTAATGCTGTACTGCTGCGTTTAGCACTAAGGCTAAGGCCCCAACGTACAACGCAGCCACCTTTGGAAGATTTCCCCCTCGTCAAAAATAAAACTAATCCCTAAATAAGCTTGGCACAGAAAACAGGCTTTTAACAAGACTGCATACATAACGACGTGAGCTCCTCTACAAGCTTTATTTCCACTGAATTCACACAAAAACAATATGTTAATATTTAACACATCGCTTGAAACTCTTTACAGGTTTACATATCAAATTTTAGGTGTCACCTTTCAGTGCACTCTTTTTTGCTTTCCAAATACATCTTATTCAGAGCCATTAAGGTTTAAATTTGAAATTAGCAATCTTATTGCTTAAGTTGGTAATATTGTTAAGTCCCAAATTCGTGGTTTGCTTTTAATGTTGATATTTCATATTCTAAGCCCTTAATGGAGCGTATGTTTATTTAACTGGGTTTGTTTGGATTGATGTAATTGTGTTAACAAATCATAATTGTTTGAGATTACTGATTTCGTTTATTTGGGATCCTGGGTATAAAGGAAAGTCACTGATATTATTAGAATGGGCTTTTATCTTAAATTTCCGAGTTGAAACCCTTTTTAATCGACTTCGAACAAGGAGGAGGTTCTCAGCTAGTTAAAATCTTTTATTTTTTGAACACATACTAAAAATACAGTGACTGTGTGATGCGGAATTGTGGACTGGTGAAACTATTGAACAATGTAATACTTACCTATCAATATTCCGAATTGTGAAATACCTAATATCATTTTCAGAAAATTGTTTTTTTGCTTTTATGGCCTTCGCTGAATTGGCCATTCGCGTATTTTTTTAAACAAAACAACATACTTTTAAATAAACAAAAGACCAAATAGTTTTTTGCGTTTTTGGCCATTTGCGCCGATCCCCTCTCGAGTATACATAAATATGAAGATAGTTAAGTGCGAAGGGAAACTAGATGTAATATTGGACCCGGTCTGGCTCCACGCAAACGTACCAAAGGGAATGCTCAATGAGAACTGCGTAGGATACACTGCACTAACTAAATTACATATTCTGATTGTGCATCGGCCTTACATGTAGCATGTGGAGATTAGCTGACTAAATATCACCTGACCTATTTTTACTTGAAATTAATATTAACCACACGACAATTTGAGCTCAATTTAAGAATGAAGACGTTGTAAAATAATCCAGACTTGAAACAGACATTACCGATCGTAGATATAAAACCACTGGAAGTGATTTCTAAGTAACTTTTTTTTTACCCTAAAGATCTACGATTGACCACCGACTCGCCTGATGTTAAGCGATGGTGTGGCCGAGGATGGAGCTCGTCAATCTAGAAGATATCTATTCACTCTAGCCTTGAAAATTCCAAGATTGTAGGTCTCAGGAAACAGAGATGGCGGCAAAGAATTCCATTCTTGTGCAGTACGCAACAGGAATGTGGATCGATATCGCTGAGTACGGATTTTTGGCATTTCAACGAGAAATGGGTGGTAATTCGCCGACTTTCTGCTAGTCCTGTAGTGAAATGGGGAGGGTGGAATTAGGTCGTGAAGCTCTTGCGCACATCTGTAGAAAATAGACAGACATGCTACTTTAAGGCGGTGCTCGAGACTAAGTAGCTTCTTGGCAGCTAGTTTATCGTCACCGATTAACCTCACAGCTCGCCGGTCCATTGATTCTAAAGCTTCCAAATAATAATAATATTTTTAATTTTTTTTCATTTTGCTAATAATATTTTTACCGGACTGCGCAAAAATTAAAAATATGTAAAATACTTAAGAATAAATATGTAAAAATACTTGAAAAGAACCAAATCTTTGTAATACGATAATTTATGTGTATAGTAAAATAATGTTATATGTAAAAGAAACCTAACGAACTGAACCTAATAACTTTTCGCCGCGCGACCTTAATTTTAACCTTCGGTACCCTCATTATGGTAGTTTCAGCCCACAGGTCTTCGGGCTTGCAGCAGATGTGCCCAATTTCCCTTTAAGCTGCTGAAATTGAAAGAATCCAGAAGAGGCCTTTGCGCTGCAGTGGGACAGTCACGGTTGAAAATAAAATGAAACAAAATGATTAATGACTTTACATATTTTTTTATACAAGTAAGATCTACGATTGACCACCAACTCGCCTGATGTTATGCGACGGTATGGCCGAGGATGGAGCTCCTCGATCTAAAAGAATTGCGTGAACACCAACAATTTTTCGACTAAACAACATTATATTAGCTGTCATTTCCAGTACACTTATATCTTCCCGACCTACATAAGGCAAACGTTTAGCAGGTGTATGTAATAGCCGCCTTAATAGGTGTCTGCGATATTGTTTCATCACGCCGTTTCGTTACGAGCATGATATTAAAACTAGGAATTTTATGGTCGCATGAGATAAACGTGTTTTTGCGTTATTGCTGTATATGTATACTCACATGTTTACAGATATAGTGTGCCGACTTATTACTAGTCCTGTAAGAAATGGGGAGGGTGGAATTAGGTTGTGTGAAACTTGCGCACACTTGCGCACACTCTCCCAAATAAATCCTATAGAATAGATATACAACTTCTTTATAAACTGGACGTGGACCCTAGCTCATGGTTAATTTACATAGAAGTCAAAATTAAACTTGCTTTCCCAGTCAGAAATATTTAGATAATAGAATAAATAGTCATTTTCTCAAAAAACATTTCAAATCAAGAATCTGTACACACAAACCAACCTGCACTCTCTCCGTATGCAAATGTACAGAAATCCGCATAAAACAGTCTCCATAAACGAAATTCAGCTTTATGTCTGATACATAAGGTTCATAAAACAATCTGTGTAAATGTGTTTAAGTTGAACTTAAAACTGTTGTGATGCAAATAAGATGCAATTTGCAAAGTATTGCAGGAGGAAAATTCGCTGAAGATTGCTATATTGAAGTACCTTTCAAAGAAATAAGGTTTAACTGCTGTGAACACTTTTAAAGCTGTTCACAGTTATATAAATGTACTAGATATTTAACGCTACAGTGTACCACAGAATACTTTAATTGTACTGCATACAGAATGGACACTCACTCCGCTTCTCAACCTAGTTAAGAATGAGGTTGTTATTGGCTGCATAATTATGGGAAAAGAACTCGTCAGTATTTAATACCCAAGTTTTTAAATAATTTGCCTAAAACTCATAAACATAAATATAAATAATCAGGAACTAAAACAAATTATCGCCACTGAATTACTGGAAGACTTTGTGAAGTTGATTTAGATAATCAAACTAGCTTTGGAACTCCGAATATTGTAGCCTAACAGAGAGCTTATCTGCCAACAAACAATTTTATAGTTTGGCTGACAATTAATGTATGTAATAATAAGTATTTTTTCTAGAATAAGTGCTTTACTTATTTATTTAAATAACAAAATAAGAACTATTTATGTTACCCGTCACTGGAAAATAAACCTTTGAATAGAATAAAAGAAACGCTTTTTAGGATTTTGTTTGGAGAAATGCGCCAAATATTTTTTTAAAGACTTTTGCAAGGAGCTTATCTTCAAGTTTAAGCCAGCACGCTCTCTATGAAGCGCGCTTATGTTTGTTTCCGCGCGAATAGTTTTCTCATTTGCGCTGATCATTATCCCGCTGAAGAGTTATCAAACTCATCGACACCGCGAGAGGGAAAGAGAGGGAGACAGCAAGGCTGATTTTATACCTCTAGTACATACTTTGACTTTGTGATCAAGTAGACCTAGCTCTCTCGTAGTTCAATACGTCAACATCTTTAGGGCTCATTCAAGAAAACGCAAGAAAAAACAATTTTAAATGAAAAACTATTATTTTTAACTCAAGAGGGTATGTGCCTACTTTCAGAGTGTTCTCCTAGAAATTTTGTCGATAATGGTTAATTTTTTTGGTTTCAAAACAAGACAAATAACCTTTTTCAGTGAATTTACTCATGCTTTTCTCACAAAAAAAAAACTTGTACTTAACAGCGTATCAAGAGTAACAAAATCATAAGTAAAGTTAAGACTGTAAAACCCGTTTTTTTTGCAGTCGGGCATTTTGTTTTTCTTTTAACATAGATTCTTGTACCCAATCTAATAAAAGAAAAAATGAACAGTTGCACATCATTGCTGAAACACGTCTGGTAGTTCTAACAAGATCTACCAGACGTAAACAAGTTAAAGTTAAAGTAGACGTAACAACGTCTACTTTAAAGTATCTAAAGTAAAACGTCCGACAATTCGTTCCCTCCGTCAATGATGATGATGAGTTTAGTTCGAACAAAGGTAAACTTGCCATTTAATTTAAAATTAAACATTAACGAAATAAATCTAGTAGAGAGTAATAGCAAAGTTGCAGAACAAATACCTAGTGTAGTCGGATATTTTTCTTCAAATCAAACTCCCGATGTGAAGCAACCTTTACCTCGTACAGTAGTAGAGAAGCGATCCAAGTTAGATTACTTCGTCTGTTTGCTTCGTACGCAATTACCGCGACTCTCTAACTACCTACACCGTGTTTATATTGGACTCGTTTATTTGATACTGTCGTAAATAAACGAGTTGCTTTTTGTGAAATAATTCCTGGAATTGGATTACGGTTATTTTAATTATCTCGAATCAATTTTACCCCTACGATATCACAAACTGCTGCTTGCGCAGAATAAGTTGTGACTGTTTTTGCAACATTGCATGCCTCTATATTGAATATCTTTACCGCATTATTTACTTCCTCACAAAGATGGACTTTGAGTGCATGATGATACCCAACGCCTCGTTTTTGGATCTTGGACTGAAAGTGTATTTTTCCACAATTTGCGCTGACGTTTGCGAACTCAAAGATACAGGATTCATTAGCAGCAAGAGTTATTGTGCAGCAATTTTAGTTTTGTGATTGTCAAGTTGTGGGTTTAAAGATGCAGGGATTTATGTACCTTTTTAAGCAAATGAATAACATAATAATTCATATAAAAAAGTGGTCGCATCTGGGAAATGTTTCAATTCTTGTTTAATCCTCATTTTGAAATGATAGTACTGGTAAGAATTCTTCACTATCCTGTTCGACGTTGTAATTGTATTCCCCTATAGTCTTAATTACTTCGTGGTACGGTATGTACTACGCCCGTATAATCATCACTACCATTTGATACCGTATGCTTCACGGCCGTATAGTCATCATTACTGTTTGGTACGGTTTGTTTCACAGCCGAATGTCATCACTAACGTGTGCTACACTTTGTTTCACGGTATAATCGTCATTACCGCCTGCTACGGTATGTTCCAAGGCTGTATACTCTTCATCACAACGTTTTACGGTATGTTCTACGGCCGTATAGTCATTACTGCCACGTGCTTGATCCACGAACGTATAATTATCACTAGCACATGCTATTGTATGGTTCATGACCGTATAGTCTTCACCGTCACGTGCTACGGTATGTTCCACGACCTTATAGGTATTTTTATCACGTGTTACGGCATGATCCAAGGCCTTATTGTCATTACTATTAAATGGTACTGCATGTTCCACAGCTATATAGTCACTATTACCACGTGGTACGGCATGTTTCACGTCTGTATAATAACTATTACCACGTGGTACAGCATGTTCCACGGCTGTATAGTCACTATTACCACGTGGTACGGCATGTTCCATGGTTGTATACTCATGACTACTACGTGGCATGACATGATCCACGGCTGTATTACTACCACGTTCAATCGTATAGTCCATGACGCGGTCGATGCCCTCTGATGGAAATGCATGCCCATAAATAATGTAGAAAGCCAACACTACGAAGATAATCTTCATCTGAAATGAAATTAGAACTTATTTTACTAATTCTATCATTAAAGCGTTTTAAAGCTTGTTATAATTAAGGCAAGTAGCGTTACCAAAACATGTTTTTAGGGTTCCGTACCTCAAAAGAAAAAAACGGAACCCTTATAGGATTACTTTGTTGTCCGTCTGTTCGTCTGTCTGTCTGTCTGTCCGTCTGTCCGGGTGTCAAGACCTTTATCTCGGGAACGCGTGAAGGTATCGCGTTGAAATTAAAACCATATACGCAAATCCATAGTATCTTGCTGCAGAGAGAAAAATCAAATTTCTCAGATTTCATAAAAAGAAGTTACAGCCGAATATGTCATAAAAAATGCACATTTTGACACTCACAAGGGAATCAAAACCTATGGGGTACTTCCCGTTGACCTAGAACTATGAAATTTGGCAAGAAGCATTGTGTTAGAGTACACATATAGGAAAAAATCCGAAAACTGGACATTTTTAATTTAATCGCAAAAAATAGTGTCTTTACGCAAGGAATGAGGGTCCAAATTTTAAAGTTATTTAACCGTATCATGTGGGGTATCATATGAAAGAACTTTATTAACATAAGTTAAAACAGGTTTTTAAATATTTTTACGTTGTATATTTTTCGATATAAGAAGGAAAATATGAAAAAAAAAATACGATGCCCCCTTTTAAATACTAGTTTATACGGAATCCTCGGTGGGCGAGTCTGACTCGCACTTTTCCGGTTTTTTTAAATTACATTATCACCAATAGAGCTAGCCACGCTAATTATATACGCAAATTACATAGTTTCATGAATGATAATTAATATATTGTAAGAAATCTCGTCAATTGAAAATATATTGTAGGAAAAAGTCTTGTTAGTCACTTGTACTGTAATTGTACTGTGTTAAAATATAAAAAAAATATGATATTTACTTAAAAAATATTATTTTCATCTTACTAGCTCTTAAAGTTACGTTTCCAAAGCTAATATTGGCGTGGAAAAGTTCATTTTGCTCCCTAGGGTGGAAAGTAATTTCAAAATTCGAACACGACGGAGCTCTACCATTTTCAATACAAAATATTTCCAACCTCTTTGTATAATACCTTCACAAAATGAAGAAAAATAGTTCGATTCAAGGTCTTAGCTTAAAGAAACACTAAATAATATATTAAAATAACTTAGATATTTCGTATATTTACGTAAAATGTAAATAAAAATGTACAATTTACTTTCTCTTAGAAGTGTTTTGAATTTTTAGAACCATTTACATGAAAAAGGTTTGGATGAGTAAAGAAGAATGTGACCTATGCGAGTTGTGTCAAGAGCCCAATAGAAGAAAAAAAATAGAGTAAAATAAAACTTTGTACTACGTAATTTTGTTGTAACTAATGTTCAAAATTAATTAAATGTGTACATGTAAGTGAACTCACGTGATTATAATGTAACTTTAGGACTAGTAAAGTTGCATAAATGCCAAGCAGATTTTTCTACTCGAGAAAATAGGTGAACTAAAAAAAATCCTCGCTACGTTAAGATGAAACATTTTGTATTGCACTCGGCTGTAAAGTTATTTTATCTCGTGTCTTCTTGAATCCATCGCTACGCTCAGGATTCTACACTAACCTTCAAACCTTGAACCTTCGCTTGCTCTGGATTCAACTGTCAGACACTCGACGGTAAAATACAACTTTCCAGCCTAGTACAATAGATAATTATTTTATTACCTACCTTTTGCCTTTATTGTTTCTCAACACTAAACAGTCAATGAAAGTTGTTATAATTTAAATCTTACTATACGGAGCCTATTATATAGATATGGTCTTAGGTACATACAGTATAACCGCTAATTAAAACGAGTATTAGATAATAACATTTTAATGGAATATCATAATGGAATATACATCGAGAGATAACACATATACTAGTTTGATGCGAACTTGAGCAGAAAGAGATGAGCAGAGCACAGTCTAACGAGTCAACCAGCAATACAAGGCCTAATTGGCTAACTATAACTCTGACAAGGAACTTCATTGCCAGACCTCGGACCGCCAATAACCAATGGGTAATTCCTCGAGATCGCGATGAAATTCACCAATGGTCAATTTGAAATTGATGAAATTGACCATTGACCATAGGTTAACGTAATCGTGCTATCAAGAATTCAATCAACGAATTTTGGGTTCTTTGGGTTTCTACGTTAGATTAATTTATAAATAAATGTATAACAAAAATAAGATAACCTTCATTATTAATATTAAATTAATATAATAATAATCAATTTATTTCAAGCCACTTGAACCCATATTACAAAATGGAAATAATACAATTAATTTATGATAATCATACACATAAAAAGCCAACAAATACAATACATCAAAAAATAAATGTAATAATGATATATAATTAAATGTCACAAATAAAAAGGAAAGCAAACATGGATCAAATAAAAATAAATAAATCATTGAAATGAAACAAGTTTTAACGGATTTATCGCTTATTTTACATAATTTTATGACCTGACGTTTCGAACACTGCAGCGTCGTGTAAAATATACCTACGCGATAAATCCGTTAAAATGTATTTCATTTCAAAGAGTAACAATAGCAAAACCTTAAGATAAATCCAATGGCGTCGCCAGCCCATGGCCCGGGGGAGGGGGGGGGGGGCAAGTTAATATTATGGAGGATGAGAAAAATATGAATTATAGGTACAGGTACAATTGCACGGCCTTAGGACTTTGATTGCTTTGCAGTTGGCTACATTTTTTTAATCTCTAGGGGGGGGGGGGGGGGGGGGGGCAGCTGCCCCCCTTGCCCCCCCTTGGCGACGCCCTTACTGTCATCTAGTCTCACCTGTATCAGGTCTTAAAAATGTGTACCTAACGTAAATCCCTTTAAACCCTTAATAAACATAAATTGAAGTCAAAATTCAAGTAAGTTAAGTCGCCACCATTAGAGTATCAAAACTATATAATGCTACGGATAAACAGTACGTCATTAAATGAAGTTAGAAAACTCATGAAAGCCGAGCAAAAATCGTATTTGTTCGTTTTAATATTCGTAATGCAATCAGAGCGTTCTGGACGCTACAAATGTAAACTATGCATGCATTCCGAGTGTCCTAATTCCGAAACTAGCAATAAGATTGCTGCGAAGTGCGGTGCGACTACTGCAAAAAAGATTATTTGGGAGAAACAGAAGTTGTGCTGAACATAGTAATTGTTATTGTAGTTAAAAAAATACATTTGTCTTTTTGTTTGGTACTTATCTTTTTACCCGATTGCGTAAGGAGGGTTATGTTTTTCGAGTGTATGTTTGTATATATGTATGTATGTATGATTATGATCGCTTACAGCCTAAACGGCTTGACGGATGTTGATGTGCGAGGTGTCGTCAGATTCGTCTTCGCTTCCAGAGTGTCATAGCTATGCGCGAGCTAGATGGACGATGTTCGAACTACGCACTCTTAATACTTTAATCATTTATAACGATACCAGTAAGATATTGGGTTAAAATGTGAAACGTTACTAGTATAAAAATAAAATTAGACAGATATATAGATAAACTCTTTATTGTTTACACCACTATACTAAAACACTAATTAACAAGAGAAAACTTATGCGCTGGCGAAAACAACAGAAGGCCTTATCGCTGAAAGCGATCTCTACCAGGTCCAGGCACCTTGTGATAGAGATTCCAAACAATATAAATGATTGACGGGGCGTGCAACAAAGAAAGAAAAAGAGAGAGAGAAAAAAAAGAATAAAAATAAATAAATACCTAATAATAATTATACAGTAAATAAAATGGATACGAATATAATATATTTACTTAGAGATAAATAATGAATTCTAATATAAATTACTTATATCTACAATATACTAATATACTATATATATATATACATATATATAAGTATCTATATTATCAAATATAAAAAATGTGAACACATAAGAAATTCTCAGCTTGTATTTTAAATAAGGCAACGGACAGGGCCTGTCTAATGGAGAGTGGCAAAGAATTCCACAGCTGGACTGCTTGGTAAGCAAATGACTTGCCATAGAATGTTGTACAGTGCGCAAAATTACTAGTGTAAATAAAACTTTTCCTCTTTAAAACAGCAGCTGAAAATATGATCTAACTCCCCTGCACAATTCACGTGTACATCGCATGCATACTCATTGTAGCGGGCACAATAGCCGTCAGATGCAAACTTTTTACTATTTTTATTGTTAAAATAAACCATTGTTTTTTCGGCTTCATTGCGAATATTTTCAGCCTTTTTAAAAGTTTGTTTTCAGTTTTCAGCTTTGAAAATTAATAATGGTTTTTCCTGTCATGTTTTTGCTTGTAGCACAGAATGATTGTAGTGCATGTATGGCTTGCTTGTGACACATAATATATGACGCAATAAGGCGCCAGTGGGCTTGGACATGTACTAAGCGCCTACTCTTATGGAATACTTACTAAGCGCATCTAGTAAATGGAAGCGCGGAAAAGTACTGAAGATCTGAAATATCCATAAACACACGAAAGTCTCCAAAGCACAGCGGGTTAGCAAGTTGAAGTGAAAAAATATCATCCAAGTAAACGAATTGCGTATTTTGAAGTCGGTTTTTCAGTTTTTCAAACTATAATAATTTAATTCTGATTACGGAGTAAAACTACAGAATAAAAATATGATATGTATTCTGTGGTCTAGAGTCCCATTTGAAACTCGCTCGGAATATGATCTAAGTTAGGTAATGACGTCACGGGCTTGAACCCTTCCGGATCCGTTATTATATTTAATTACGTCATCACACCCGTCGTTGGGCAGGAATGACGCGCTTTTATTGGTATGAGCCGTGTATACATACGAACATGAACATTTTACCAATTTTTAAAGAACAATATGCGTCGACAATAGTTATAGTTTAAACAGAACCGGCTAAGTGCGAGCCGGACTCGCGCACGAAAGTTTCCGTACCATTATCTATAAAAACGAGCAAAATAATTACGTTTGTTGTGTGGGAGCCCCCTTAAATATTTATTTTATATTGTTTTTAGTAGGTAGGTATTTGTTATTAGAGTGGCAACAGAATACATCATTTGTGAAGATTTCAACTGTCTAACTATCACGGTTCATGAGATACAGCCTGGTGACAGACGGAAAGACAGACAGCGGAGTCTTAGTAATAGGGTCCCATTTTACCCTTTGGGTATGGAACCCTAAAAACTGAAAAAACCCGACTACAAAATACGCAATATGTATAACGCCTGTAGAAAAGTGAATAGCACATATGTGACTTGCTCTTCACTTTTCTACAGTTGTTTGGATGATACTTTACCAGTTATTTTGTTATTAAAACCAAAGTACTGCATCGATTTTGATAAAGTTTATATGGGACCACCTCTGAAGTATGATCTACCAAATACAAAAATAATCATCATAATCAATGTAAAATTGGCTGATTAATCGGTGAACAAACATACAAAGATAAACCGTTCAGACCGAATTGATGACCTTCTTCTTTTTGGAAGTCGGTTAAAAACTAAGAACATATTTGATCGATTTATTTAATGTATCCACTAGAGATGAGCCGGATATACGTATCCGTATCCGTGGTTATCCAAGGGAGAAGAAAAATCCGTGTCCATATATAACAAAATTTTTATTTTACATACTTATTACATTATTAAAGTTTTATGACGTGTATAAAATCGTAACTATTATTAAGTATATAAAAAAATAAGTTCAATAACTTAAGTCAGTCCCAGTTCTGTCACTTACCATCATGAGCATGAATACACTCGAAAAACATTAGCTAGTGAAAATTTAAGCTAAAACTAGTTGTAAGACCAATTTGGAATTATGTTATTCTTGGAATAGGTTGGCATACCTATTAAGTGAAAATAAAAAGTGGATTGATAATTATAAACAATTAGTTATAATTATTTTAAAATGATGTAGTTATCTAAATAATAAATTGATATGAAAATACATGTAGGTATGTATTTTTAAGGAAACTGTACCTGTTACTGTTATAAGAAACTAAGTACCTCAAAAATATATTTTTTTTATCACAGATCATCATCATTCCAACTTATAAAGGGTTATTAAAATACGTCTAGAAACGTCTTTTGTATTCCACTTGACCGCCGTAGTCAGCTCTCCCATGGCCCAGGAATGGCTGGCTGTAGAAACCACCCGCAGACAGCTGGGAGTCCTTATTTAAGTGCCAAAGTCCTTCACCCGTAGCCTTTAGCTGCAAAAGAAGTAACTATTTATTAGAAATTTGGTCTCAGGCAAAATCAAAGAAAAAGTATTATCAGCGCTATCTAGCGAGTTTTGTTCTAACTAAGTACTGTGAGCAACTGGGAAAAACATGCGGAAAATGCAAACACGAATCACAGTCGTAGTCAGTCAGAAAATTGATTTCAGCGCCATCTATTGTCGTAGGTACACTATGTAATACCATAGAGTTATTGTATAGTGTGATGGAAGTGTGTCAGCTGTTGAATACATAGAATGATATCTAATTAGTTAACAAAATAGTCGCTAGATGTCAAGATGTTAAGATATTTCCAATTCCCAAAATGAAAATTATTGAGATCAGAATTAGAGATTGCAACCCGGTATGTTTCTCAACCCGGCCGGGCCCGGTATCATTCGTCGCCAACCCGGCTGGGTTGGCGGGTTGATGTGTTAGCGATGAAACCGTTAAAGTATTTTATGAAAATTTGCTCTATAAGAGTGGAAAAGGACAATGATTCAAGGTTACGAATTAATATTTATTTCTAACTAGCAAATCAACAATAATCACTATAATCAGTCTCACTGAAAGTCTCAAAATCTCTGTTTTAATACAGAATTGATTACTTTTTTTTATTATTATTTGGACCACTAAACTGGTCGTAACAAACATAAATTACGTATTCTTAGAACACAAGTTTACAAAGGCATGAGGATTTACGACCTTCTAGAAGTGAACACTACATGCGTAATGATGAAAGTAAAGAAAAACGGCCAAGTGCGAGTTGGACTCGCGCACGAAGGGTTCCGTAGGTACTATCATCTATAATAGAAAATCGTATAAAATAACGAGAAATCAACGAAATCCCAAGTAGTAAATTGCAAACTTATAGGTAGGTTTTCGATACACATCCGGGCAGCATGACGACGCTCGCGCGAATACGCGCGGTTATGGCTCGCTCCGTGATGTTACCTCCCCCGCGCGGCCGTTGCTTAGCAACCGCCTCGCGCTCGCGCCACCACCACCCCGCGGCGCGGCGCTCGCACCGCGTTTAGATGCACGGATTATTTTCATTTTGTGAGTTTTTATGTATGAGATTAGGTATTTATTTTTATAGTTAATATATTTCTAAATATTTACTTACAAATATTCAAGTTTCTACCTGTTAATTAAGATCGAGTAAAAATTGCTTAAAAATTACGTTTGTTGTATGGGAGCCCCCCTTTAATATTTACTTTATTGTTATTTAATTATTTATTTTGAAAGGTAATATAGAAGTAAATATTCTGTGAAAATTTGAAGCGTCTACCTGTTACCGTTTTTAATATTGAGCAAAAAAATACGAAAAAAACACGTTTATTGTATGGGGACCCCCCTTAATATTTTTTTTTTTTAATTTTTAGTATTTGTTGTTATAGCGGCAACGGAAATACATCATTTGTGAAAATTTCAGCTTTCTAGCTATCACGGTTTATGAGATACAGCCTGGAGACAGACAGACAGACAGACAGACAGACAGACAGACAGACAGACAGACAGACAGACGGACAGACAGACAGACAGACAGCGAAGTCTTAGTAATAGGGTCCCGTTTTTACCCTTTGGGTACGGAACCCTAAAAAGTACCTACACTGGTACTGCGTTAGGCTAATAGTTACTTGATTAAAATTCTTTGATTTAGTTTAGCTTGATTTAAATTACAATTCTCAACACAAACTACAGACAGAATTAAAATATTTTTTGATTTTGATTGAAGTGGTATTGAAAATGTCTAAATCTTTGCAGATTTCGTTATATGTAAGTGACATGCGGTACATATAGGGGAATGCCGGCAATAATTAGTACGAGAATATGGGAGGCTGAACGTTTTGCGATTAACTAGGCGTGGAATGTGCGGGTTACATTTTGAGAGAAGATCAGGACTATCAACTTTTCCTGTTATTATTTTGTGCAGAAACACGATATCGACGGTTTTCCTTCTATGTGCAATATAATCTAAATGAAAGTGTGCTAGTCTAGATTTGTAGGAAGTTAAATTTCGGCAGAGGTTATTTGCATATGTGAGGTGATAAAGAAACTGTTTTTAAATTCTTTCCAAATGGTTGACATGAATATCGTATGAGGGACTCCAAATAGGACTGCAATATTCCAAAATTGATCTTCCGTTATGGACGGAATAGTAACATTAGTATTAGTAATTATTAATTTTTATAAGTTTAAGCAAGCAGGTCTTTCTCTTTACTCGTTATAGTGTCCATTTGAAACATAGTATTAGAATAAGAAACTAATAAAGCTTAAAGCACTAAACTTGTCATAATAACTTAGATTAGATAGATAGATAAACTTTGGTAGCTTTGGTATTTGGTAATATTTGGTATAAACAAAACAAATTCTTATTGGCGCGTCAGAATGGCAGCTCGCAGCGGTTGTCATGCAAATTTTCACGCTACTCACAGCAGTGTGTCCTCCAATAGACTTGCTAATGTCCAATCCAGCTTGAGCGTTCTTGTCAGCCCAGTTGAGGCCTCCACCAAACTTGGTGCTGTCGCCGTAAGGAGAAAGCACCCTTGAGCCGTACGCCTGAGCATCGAGTTTTCCTCGGCCGTCGTCGAATATTTGGTGATTGTAGCCAGCTTTACCCTGCGATAATTAAAATTAGTGGTTTTGAAAACAATTAACCTCACAAGCATGTTTTCTTTTTTTAATAATCGTTCCCTTTTTTTAAATTTAGTATTAATATTTTTGCCTTTAGAATGTAGCAGCTGCTTCTCTTCCCGGGCATACTGTAAAAGTCAGTGGAACTTGAGGGAAATTGTTGTTTATGTGGGCGCAAGGCTGGCCTCCTGTCACCGCAGGCCAACATCCCCCCATCTAACCCTATATATAATCACGGTCAAATGGGGCATGATACGACCTCCACGGTCGTAGATGCTCTGCCTACCCTCTAAGGGAAAATAGGTGTGATTGTATATTTACGTAATAGGTATTTTTACCAAATAGGTATATCTAAATATAATAATAATAATAGGTGTAATAAAATCTCGAAATCAGCTTATTTAAGGTCTTATAACATATTTATCCCCTTTTTTTAGATTTCCTGCAACATAAAGCCGCATATTTTCGCTAACTAAAATGTTAGTATGCACTACGAAAATAAAAGTGATATAAATATTGCACTTACGAAGAGGTCGCTGCCATCCTGTCCAAGAGAGCCGAAGACCTTTCCGTTGTTGCCGACTTGCTTGTCCCAGGTCAGATCTCGCGGGTGTCTGGACACACCCTTTAAATACTCGTAAGGGTGTCTGTAAAAAATACAGTCTATGATAATTATACCAATATGCTTCAGAAATTCTCAGAACTACCAAATTTTCTTTCAAATATTTGTATATAGAGATAATTATAATCCTGGAGAAATACATCATCATGATCACCAATCACCAATTTACAACTAGCATTATTAGCTGGTTGTTTACAACTAGCATTATGCTGAGCTGGGGCCGAATTGTGACAAAAACATTATTTTGTGACCTATTTTGTGTGTATGATTTTTTATTTTCTGTGTGTTTTTGTTACAATTAATTTCTATGTCTATGTAATTTACATCATCACCTGGGGCAAATACTCACAATCTGTCTGGCAAAACTGAAGCTTGTGCGCATGCACACGCGACCGTGACCACCAAGCATAGGGAGAGTTTCATTTTCTGGAAAATTAAAAAAAAAATGCTTAATTTTATCACACTACTAGTGGTTTTTTTTTCAGTAGAGTTCCTAGTGCAGGGAATTTTTTGGACAACATACTTCTCCAGATGGTCTCCCTGCACAAGTATAAGTTTAGAAAACTCAAAAATCCCCGACAAAAAAGAATGGCTGAATCGATTTTTATAAAACATAGCTAAGAACGCCCTACAAAATCCTCTTTCAATCAAAAAATACATCAAAATCCGTTTCAAATTAAAATTGATTTATTTGCTAAGACATAGGTACAATAAATAGGTCTTAAATAATAATATATTTAGTAAGTATCTCTACATCTAACCCCTTTGAGGCGTGCGTTTGAGAACTACGATGCCACAGATACATAGATACACACTTATACATATACACATCTCAAACAACACCCTCTTTATGGGTCAGGGGTAAATAGAGTGACCATTGGAAATAACAAGTATCCATAATAAAAGGAAAACATTAGTTGGCGAGAAAGTATGTACAAGACTACTGTATAATTTGCTTAAATGAACATTCTTTAGAATATTTATTGTAAAATCGCTTATTCACTACGAAAAAGGGCATTTGTTTTATTTTTATACAGTTTTTAATTAATAGTACAAAAACAATTAGCCTACGACACTCAGGGCGTGAAAACACTTTTTTTTTAATTCGACAACTATGCTTACGCTTGACCTCACCTGGTGTACATCTAATGACAATTCGCATATCGAAATCGGTCAAGCCGATTAACTGTAAAAGGTAATATTAAAACATAGATACTGGCCTTGTGGCTCAGTTGGTAGTATGTCTGCCTGCTAAGCTGTAGGTCGTGTGTTCGATCCAGGGCAAACATTTGTGTGACGAGCATGGATGTTTGTTCTGTGTCTGTGTGTTTCTATGTATCATATGTATATATTTACAATAATAAAGTATATATGTATTTTATCAGCCATATCATCTAGTTCCCATACAAGCTTTGCTTAGTTTGGGCTAGATGCTGTTCTGTGAAATGTTCACAAATATTTATTTATTTATTATAAAAAAAATACATACCCACATTCTGTTGGGTAAAAAAATTATCATAAAAATAGGTACTCACAGTTCTTTTTTCTCTGTAGTAGTATCCTGTCAGAAGAGGCGAGGTATTCTGGCAGGCAAATGTCGAGCCACGTATTTATACTGCATCCCAGTGTTCAAGGTAAAGTCCCTGGATATTGGAATAAGGAAAGATTTTACTAAATTTATTATATTTGCTCATTTGGTTCTTATCTGCAGTTTTGTAGCATAGAGAGTACCAGATAAGATTTACGCGTAAACTGAGTCTTGTTACCCGACTGTGCAAGGTGAAGGGTTATGTTCTTCGGGTGTGTGTTTTTATATTGCTTCTTAGAGAGCTTAAGCGGTTTGATTGATTTTGATGTGATTTGTTTTAAAAACTAAACGCCTAAACTGATATTGATTAAACTTATACAAGATCAATCTGAATGTACGTTAAACAAAATCGGTTTATAAGTCTAAGTATGACGTAAACAAATACAATCGAATTGATAACCCCCTTTTTGAAGTCTGCTACAACAATTAAAACTCGGAATACACGCTACACGTTTTCCTCGAAATGGTATGACGTCACAAGTTGAATAACTTTAGGCAACTATTTAATTTCTCTATCGATGGTAAGTAAAGTCCCGAGTGTTCGTTTGAGGGGATCTCCTCAATATGCCTATATATTGTTGGAGATTAATATTATGCTAAAAAAGTCGTAAACAAGTGATAAGGAGTCATTATACGTATTTGTTTATAAAAGATAATGATTTACTAAGTAACTATTAAAAATAACTATTTAATGTAACTTAAATATTTATTTATTTAGTTTATTGGTACACGAAACATAATACAGTATTTACAATTTTCACAATGTACAATTCATAATTTTGGCCTAAACTATATTCCTTAAATGTATACACAACATGATATAATTACAATTACAATAATAAGATTTTCAGCTTCAAAAGTTAAAGAAATAAAAAGAAAATTGGTAACATCACTTGATTTTTTTTTGTGGCAAGCGCCTTTATTAACTACAACTACAACATTATACAGACTCAACTAAACTACTACACAAAAAGCACATCGATCACCCCAGACCGATAAAGGTCTACAGATAATCCAAATGCTCAAATCACTTGATTAAATTAAATTAATTAAACTTCATCATCATAATCATCATATGCAGCAAACACAATATTTTTAACGTCTTGTTTAAATTTGTAATTTTTTTGATTGAAGACATCAATTGAATCATTGTGTTCTTTAGATATTTTATTGTATTGGCAACACATTCTTAAGGGTTATAGAAATAAGTATTATTATTGTACACCCCTAATACGTATGTATTTGCAAATCCATCGCGCTTTCTCCCAGTCAATGTTTGTCTATTTCTGATCTCTATTTCTGTCTATTCTGATTCTGTCTTTCTGTCTATTTCTGATCTCTCATTTATGTAGGCACTTTTCGGATTTTCTATATATGTTTGAAATATTTGTATTTATTGTATTATATTTATTAGTGTGTGTTATTATTTTTATTTAAGTATTTAGTGTTTAATTTTATTAGATTGTTTGGTATGGTTATATTATAGCTATATCCAGTGTCTCTGCTATTGCACACCCGCTTTACTTTTTCTATGAATTGATCTCCATACCACGGTTGCCTGGAAGAGATCGCTTTTAGCGATAAGGCCGCCGGTTGTCACACTAGTTTTGTAAGTTTCTCTGTTTTGTTTTTTGTTTAATAGTGTACAATAAAGAGTTTATCTATCTATCTATCAATTTTGAGTGTATAATTTTGTGTAAACAAACTAAATCTGAATTTAATCGTCGCGTTTTGAGAGTTTGTAACTTAAATTTAGCCAAATTTTGTTTACATGATTTAAGCTTTCGTTTTATTTAGGCCCTGTCTTTATCTTCACTAAACATTTGCTTAGTACGCTTAGTACGCTCGATACGTTTTGTGTGTATATCATAAAAGGGGGATCAAATAACAGAATTATATTCTAGTATACTGCGTATCATTGTAGAATAAATAGATAGGAAGCTGTATGGATTTTTGAAATCTTTAGTATTACGAGAAATGAACCACAAAAGTTTGTTACTTTTATTTCCAATATAGTCCGAAATGTAAACTTTTCGTCAATCATAACTCCGAAATCTTTAATCACCGCCTTCTTTCCAAACAATGGCCATTGAGACGGTAATCATAAGTTGTTTTATTAATTTTTGTGGTAAGTGTTAATAAAACACTTTTTACGTTCAGAAACATGTGATTTTATGAATTAGTTAAGTATGTCTTGAATAAATTTGTAAGAATCTTAGATTAGAATGATAACTGTATTTACAGTTTAAATTCCCAACTGCGCAAGAATAAGGATTGTTTTTCGAATGTATGTATATTAGGTACTTACCTCCTGTAGCTTTAACGGCTTCATCGATTACGATGTGCGAGGTGTCGTTAGATTTTTCCAGAGTGTCATAGGCTATATTTTTTTGTACAAACAGTCAACAGCGTATCAAGCGTAAAGAAATCTTAAGTTAGACTGAAAAACTGCTTTTCTGCTGTCGGTTATTTTGTTTTTCTTTTAATATAGGTACATACTTGTTGTAATAAGAACAACTCCCACAAAAATTAAACATACGCTTTTTCGTAAGCCACTACGTAATTACTACCTAATTACTATACCTGTAAATATAAGCGCGCTCCAGCGTAGACCACAACGGGTGAGTTAGCGTAATGTTTTCTAAGATTTTTTGCGATAATAACTCATTGAAATGTAACAATTAACGGATATAAAATACACGCGATAAATCCGTTAGTATTTGTTTTATTTCAGGGGGCAATTCAGTTATACAAAACCGATCCGTAACTGAAACTTGTGCGAAGAATTTCCTGTCGGCTGCTATCTTTTTTTGATTTAGTAATGAGCGAAGGACGTGTAATGATTCATCAAATATGTCAATTGTATGACATAAAAGTAATATGATATAAATAGATATAAGAAATATGGCGGACGACGCGGAGACGGGCAACGGTTCACCTATGGTCCAGTTACGGATCGGTCTTGATTAACTGAATTGCCCGGTGAATTAGCAGTCAAACGGAAGCATATTTTCGAAGAAAAATATACGAGTTATCACATTTGAAAGTTTTCCACGGCAATAAGTTCCATTTTCACAGTTCAAACTCCACATAAAGCATCCGACTGAACACTCAAATAGAATCCCTATCAATTCACACATCCATAGACCCTCGAATGGAACCTTCCAGAACAATAAATATCCAAACCTTCTGAAATTAGGTCATCGATTCCGACGGATCCAATTTCACGCTCGGCCGGTCCACGCGCGACTAAAAAATCGTTTTATTTGAGTTATTGGAATTCATACGTTGCAGCAAATATTCGTATTGCAATACACCTCAGTGCCTCGCGTCTAAATTCTATGACCATAGTGGTTAACCAGTGATGCCATACAGCACTGGTCACTTTGGACCTTCTAAGGAAGCTCAAGATCACGCAAAGAGCAATGGAGAGGGCTATACTCAGAGTTTCTCTGCGAAATCGAATCAACAATTAAGAGATCCGTTAACAAACGAATGTCACTGGCATAGCACAGCGGATTTGCAAGATAAATTGGCAGTGAGCAGGGCACATAACAAGTAGCCGATGGCCGATGGGAGAGAAAAGTTTTCGAGTGGAGACCACGCACCGGCAAGGGCAGCGTAGAGACATCAGCCACGAGATGGGCAACGAACTTATGTAACTGGCAGGAAAAAGCCTATGTGGAAAGCCATTGGAGAAGCCTATGTCCAGCAGTGGACTACTTATGGCTGAAACGAAATCAATTCATCTGCGAAGAAATGATAAGTACCTATATAAAACCACAGTACCTATTCAACGATATCCCACACGTCCCTTATCATCCCTTCTTTATATTATGTGTGTGCTACTTTGATCTTCATTTGAAAATTTTACCACGGTATTTTGTAGCAGCTTACAGAAACATCTTACTGCCAAATTTCGTTTATGTAGGGCTGGAACCTCTGAGTAAAATGGCTGCGACATACGGACAGACAGATGGACATGGTACATTTATAAAGGTTCCTCGTAGTTACTAAGGGACCCTAAAATAGCTTACTAGCACAACATAAGAATGCACCGTCTAACTGCCAGTCACCACTAATTATGTAAATCTCATACCACAGAACATACAATAAAAATTCACCGCAACAACAAAACTTTAGTAAAGTTTGTGGCCGCTGGAATTGTTTCTTTGGACTTACTATTCGTTCTCGATAATGTAAAAAAAAATGGACATAATCGTTTGGATACTATATTGGTAACTGTCGTGTATACATCGTACCCCTCTGGACCGATTAAGTTAACTAGTAAACTAGCTTGCACGTCCGGCAGCTCCTTGAATACGCCGGACGCCTTCAGGAATACACAAAACTGTTTGTACCATTTTCGCCATGATTCCGCTCGGTACACCGGCCCGCCTTCTAAACACAATTCGGCTGGCGGCCGGGCGTGTTCCATTATAATACACGACAAAACACTATAGCAACACTAATTACGACGAATAATATCACTATATAGCAACAAAACTGTTTAATTAATATAATAACTAGCACCGCTGTCACCATGCAGCAAATCAAACTCAGGTTCGACCAAGACTAAAGTTTATTATGTACCCACACACAGAAATAAGTAACACACGACAGTATAGTTCTCGTCACGTAAAAAGAACGTAAACGTAACGTTGTTCGTAAGCGCGAACAAACCAGCGTTCTTTTTACGTGACGGGAACTATAACGAGACGAGTAAATGACATTTCTGATGGCACAATTCAAAGCGATATTAAAATATAGTCGGTAAGTACTACTCTTTTTTGCAGTTCTCAAGGTTTAGTTTTATAATAACTTTAGTTGAATAATAAAATTGTCAGAGTAAGAATTTGACACACACACCAGCATTTGTATTATAATCTTTTGGTTTATATAAATGTTAATGTTACTCTAGACCAAGTACTAGACCGGCAGCGACCTCTAAAATACTTGGGGTAGTTACGTACCTACCTACTTAGGTAGACTAGATGCCCAGTTTTGATTTATTTTTCTGCATTATGTATGCAACATTTGTTATTTCTCTCTTTTCAGTTAATTGAATTGATTTGAAGTTGATTAAATTTTTAGGGTTTCGTAGTATAGTTCCGCCATGTCCGTTTATCTGTCTGCGTGTCCGCGGCTTTACTCAAAGACAACAAATTAGAACTAGAAAGTTAGGTAATAAAAAACATTGGGGGTGTGCGACAATCATTTTTCATTTGACATTTTGTAGTGATATTTTTTGTTAGAGTCAAGTCCCTCCCTCTCTACCAACTAAACGGTTGGTTTTGGAGATATGAAAAAATTTGCTAGTAGCTTGGCTATGGCTAAGTTAACGAAAATTAATCGTTCAACTTAAAAATATACAGGGAGAAAAAATAAATGAAAATTTCGTGCAAATTTCGTTTGAACTAACATAATTATGTTAACTCGTAAGTTTATAGTATCAAAAACCTTGATTTAAATCACATAAATTATGATTTGCAACTATGGAACCCTACTTTGCGCGTGGTACGACACGCACTTGACCGATTATTTTGCATTACTTTTATCTCGAAATTTACTCAAAGCTTACGTAAATCAGAAAGTGAGTGAGTATCTTGCGAGTTCTATTAGTAAAATAAGCCCAACACCATTCAGTTTGTCTGCAAACAAATAATTAATCCGCGGCGGCTGTAGTTTAATTGCTTATTTGAGTTTGTCTTGTAGTTCGCTCCTAGATATTACTGAGCGTAACTTTGATGAAGGTTTGAGTGTTGGTATTTCTGTTAATATAGCTTGGAGATCTGGGATTTGTGGTAATAATTGGGTTATTATTATTACTGAGATAATGGTAATTATTATTATTAATCGACTGCTGAAGCAAGTCCAAGCAAATGTGCAAGTTTATAAATGTTATAATAGTGACACGTACTTACCCGAAATAATAGGGTATGAAAGTAACTTTATTGGTATTTATTTTGTATCTTTATTTGAAAGTTTAAGCTATTGTGTGATAAGCATGGATGTTTGTTCAGTGTCTGGCTGTTTCTATGTATACTAAGTATATATTTACAAAAAAATCTATATATATATGTATTCTATCAGGCATCTAGTTCCATAGTACAAGCTTTGCTTAATTTGGGCTAGATGGTGTTGTGCGAAATGTCCACAAATATTTATTTAAGTGTTTATTTTATGAAACTTGATGATTTCCACATTTTTGCAATTTACGTCCTTAGTTTTTATTTAACTGACTTCATAAAAGGAGAAGGTTTTCAACTCGACTGTATGTTTCTTTGTATGTTACCACATAATTACGTTATCTATAAACTATGTACTGTCTATTTGAAAGGATATACATATAGTGTCAGATTAATACTTTTAGAAAAAAAAAAACATGTAGAAATTTCATTTACTTCAATTTAGTAGTACGAGTATAATTATAGGTTTTAAAACTAAATTTCGAATTTTTAAGTCAACCCACTTCAGTTTCAGTTTTTTAACTTATAATTATGATTTGAAATATAAAAACTACACTAGTCGGAAAATATTGATATTATTCTCTTTCAATTAAAAATAAAAATAAAATTCTCTTTTGCTGAAATGTCAAGGCCTTACAGTCCACGCCACCGCTGTAGTCCAACGGCGAAATTTAGGAACTAAATTTGACAGGCCCGTCATTGCGCGCAGGGACACAGAACAATATAATAGTAAGTAAGACCGGAATGCGATTGAAGCGCCATGTCTATCGGTCTTGAGTTGTGGCGCGGACTCTGAGTCAAAATTAGGGAAATAAACATAGGTACTGATTTCTTCATATTAGCGTGATGTGATGAAATAGTTTATTTGCTAATGAAGTACCTGAACGACCGGGCTCCACTCTGATTTTTTATGACTGAAAATACGAGCAAATCCGGGTTCACTAAAAATGAAACCTAGCAAGATCGATTTATCGTCCCCTAATCTACCTCCAAACCAAATTTCACTAAAATTGTTGGAGATTAGATATAGATTATTGAAGCTCAAGATGGTCATGACAAGGTTATCAAAGTTTCTGGTCGGAACATTCAATAAATGGGTAAGAAAATAATTCTAAATCATTAATTTTATTTAAAAGGCAGGTAACTTTTAGTAGTTTTTAATATAATATCCTTTAAGTATGTTTATTTAGTAAAATATTCCTGTATATCTGGGTCATTTGATCTAAGAAACGTAAATGGTAAAGAAGCGTTTTCGTCGTGAGCGACCACATGCGAACCGTCTACGCTAGTGATAGTAATATTATGACAGCTCGTTTAAATATGTATAAAATATACTTACGTAAGGGAGACATAAAAGGTATTCAATTTTAAATAATAAGAAAAATAAATTGCCAAGTGCGTGTCGTGCTACGCGCAATGTAGGGTTCCTTAGTAACATATTATAATTGTGATGTGATGTGAGCTTAGTACAGGGTCTCTTACGAACTACGAACATATAAGTTAAGTTAAACTTAATATTTCGCAAACGGATCCCTAAATTGAAAAATAAATAAATATTTGAGGACATTTCACACAACACCATCTAGCCCAAACTAAGCAAAGCTTGTTCTATGGAACTAGATGGTTTTCGCACACTATATACGTCGTCGTACGGTCGGACGGACGGTCATGGCGAAACTATATAATTAAATAAACACGGGTTTCTTGCTTACTACGGAACCCTAAAAACATACAAACACTTATACTACCAAACAAAAAAGCAAATTCTCATACCGGTGAAGGTCTCAAAATAAATACATAAACTAAATGCTCAAACCACTACTGGTTAGATTGCTATGACATATCTTTATACCTACATATTATAGAGCTTGATTCGGTAGTGCCTATATCTTATGAAAAATAAAAAAAATAAAGATTATATAGCAAGTTATTATGTAAGTATAATTTGACAGTAGGTTGCATCATTTGTAGCATCTCTTCACTATTAAAAATGCAGGCCGCTTCCAACCGGTCTTTCTGGAAATCCATGGAGGAGGCCTATGTCTAGCAGTGGACTTCTTGTGGCTGAGATGATGATGATGATGACTACTAAAAATACAATTAGTGAAACATTATTTATATAATTTCTTTAGAACTGGCCAACATTTTGTACACTTTACCCTCTAACCTTCTAATACTGTCAGACCTTCTAAACACAGTAAATTATGTCAAACAGCCTTATGGCCTTTTAAGGTCTACCTACCCTGTAAGTAAGGGATAGGGGCGCGATTTTATGTAGTTATTTCTAGAAAACAAAACAGTTTTTCTACTACACATATGTACTACGGATCATCAGAAACACGAAAAAGCGTCATAATTTTTTTTCGGATATTCCAAAAACCCTAACGAAACGCTTTAGTTCCACTTTCATCGTGCGGACTGCTAGATTGTGGAATACGTTTCTTGACTGGGTCTTTCTCAATAGATATAATCTGGGTGTCTTTGAATCGCGAGTGAATTGGTTTCTTCTATGTAAGCGTGCTCCATCGTAGACCAACGTCGTTAACATCAGGCGAGTTGATGGTCAAGCGTAAACCTATTACTGCATAAAAAATTTACTATTCCAGGCTTATCATGCTCATGCGGAACTCCTTGCTATCGAGCCTCCTGGTTGGACCTGAAGACTCGTTTACAGCAATCAGCCAATCAGAGAAGGGACAGTAGGTGCCATTGTGTTAATAGACGACCCAAATGGCTCAAGATAAGGAGACGGACTGGCAAGAGGAAGAAGAATGTAAAGGTTTAATATTAACCTGTGTCTATTCTATTCTACATAATTATTATACTAGTTGAGGATGATCATCATTAATCAAATTCAAATAAATTTCAAATTCAAATTAATTAATTTAAAGTTATCATAAAAGTTAATTCCCCATGAAATACAACCCGGGGTTGTTTAAGAAAAAAGTGAATAGGTATCTCCTAGGTAGGCGTGCTACATCTTCGACCTCATTATCGCTTTCCATCAGGTGAGATTGTGGTCAAACGCAGGCCTAGTTTGTCATAAAAAAAAGTTATTTAGAAAAAAAATCATTTCGTTTGTCAACATTTCGTTTCATTATGTTAGTACGTTATTTAAAAGTCATCAGCTCAGCAAGAAGTCCAGCTCTATGATGACATTCTAAATAGACCGAAAGCCTGAAACTAGCATCTTCTAGCCCCTTGTATGAGGTCATCTTCTGTCCACTTTGTCTCGCTGGCCGATACGTGTTTTTTTTTCAAGAACCCAAGAATTTTTCATCTTCATCGGCTATCATTCTGCGTGCTACAGCTTCAGCTGGCTATAGTCTAGTAAAAATCAGATTTGTGACAACATAAAAGACAACTAAGTATATTGTTATTTAAATGAATGTACTGATGTTTTGAAATACATTTCACACAATTTCATAATTATATTATAAAAGCTAATTTTGTTACCTTTACACGCTCAAACAGCCGAACTGATCATTATGGAAATTAGTATAGACGGACTTATGTCCGTAATGTTATGTGCTACTTATCATCATCATAATCATCCCCTTTTTTCATAACTACGCGAGTGAAACCGCGGAACGCAGCTAGTCTATAAATCGGGGATTATTGTTGATCTATGATATTTAGCAATTTTCCTATCATAATTTCACGGAATCCCCCCAGTTGCAAATACTGTGATACAAACGAATTTATTTTTACTAGACTACTAGTTTGGTGTGCCATTTAGGTGATCTTTGTCTAGAAACTGGTCGTCTAATATTTCTAGATGCACTGAATGAAGTCAACATAAATTATTATAAACATAATATTTAGATCTAGTGTTTCATCATCATCTCAGCTACAAGAGGTCCACTGCTGGACGTTACTGTCTGTAGCGGTAACTGGTTTCAGCATTTCGCAGCTCTATATAATTACAACGCGGTAAGAGCGAGACGCCAGTTATATGTACCCTACGCCCGCCGTTCCGAGTACTCAGTACGGTTTTAACCGATTTCCAAAAAGAAATAGTTTCTCAATTCGACTGTATATTTTTTAAGTTTGTTGCGCGATTACTGCGCTAATTGTGACTTGATTTTGCTGATTATTTTTTGTTCAGAGTTAGTCCCAAACAAATTTTATGAAAATCCGTTAAGTACTATGGTTTTCATAGCATAGGTAGGACATATATATATTAAAGATTTTACGTCTGCTGTCCGACCGAACAAATCCGCGTTAGCTAAAATAAAATCGGTTCTTTTTTTCAGTTTGATGATGGATGCACATGTACTCCACACATTTGCTGTCACGGAGTGCCAGCAGAAGCTTTCGATTTGTCACCTACACCCAAGAAAGTATGTCGGTTCACTGTAGATGCTTATTTTACATGAAATGGAAGTAACTATTGTTTTGCATTAAACATTTGATTTGAATATTACATTTATCGCCTTAGAACAATATAATTATGAATAAATTGCGATAAAATTTAAATAAAATCACACTAATGATAACAGCAAAGCAAGTTTACACTCCCGGCTAGTCTTTTTTACCATGTACAACCCCGATTTATTGAAGAAAGAAGTGAATAGGCATTTTATAAGCAAGCGTGCTATATAATCAAACCTGGGTGGGTGCGAGTCACCCACCGAGGTTTCCGTACAAACTAGTAGATAAAAAGGGGAAATCATATACTTTTTTTATATTTTCCGTCATAAATCGAAAAATGTACATCGTAAAAATATTTAAAAACCTTATTTAGCTTATTCTAATGAAGCTCTTTCATATGATACCCCACATGATAGGGTTAATTCACTTTAAAATTTGGACTCTCATTCCTTGCATAAAGACACAATTTTTTTGTAATTAAATTAAAAATGTCCAGTTTCCGGATTTTTTTCCTATATGTGTACTATAACACAATGCTTCTTTCCAAATTTCATAGTTCTAGGTCAACGGGAAGTACCCCATAGGTTTTGATTCCCTTGTGAGTGTCGAAATGTGCGTTTTATACGACATATTCAGCTGTAACTTTTTTTTTACGAAAACCGAGAAAAAATATTTTTCTTTCTGCAGCAATAGACTATGGATCTGCGTATATGGTTTTAATTTCAAGTCGATACCTTTACGCGTTCCCGAGATAAAGATCTTGACACCCGGACGGACGAACAGACGGACAGACGGACAACAAAGTGATCCTATAAGGGCTCCATTTTTTTCCTTTTGAGGTACAGAACCCTAAAAAGGAGATTATTAATTTAATATTTTTAAACAACTTCCAAAAATGGAGGAGGTTTTCAATTCGACCATATTTATTATTCAAAATGTAATGTTTCTAAAATAATTATGGGACTAACGCTTTTTTTAAACGCCAATTCTCGAAACACAAAAAAGTGTTCACGAATGACGGTAATTCGTGTACATAGGTACATAAAAAATATACGCTACGAATTGAAAACCTCCTTATTTTTTTAAGTCGGTTAAAAACACCTATATCTTATACATCTAGCGTTTTTGGTTTTACCCGCTTAAAACTATTATAATTAGGAGGAGGTCCATTTTACCTTTTATAACGGCAATAAGAGCGCGTTATGTCTACTCAGCGACGGGTATGATGACGTCATTAAATATAATAACTGAGCCAGATGGGAGTTTGTGACGTCATTACCCAACTTATATCATATCCAGAATGAATTTTAAATGGGACTCTTTGTTATAGAACAATTTGACTGCGCTATTTTTTTAAATGATATTAACAAGGTGCTTTACTGCATTACTAGTACTAGAGTCTGTTCAGATAGAGAATTAATGTAGCGCTGAGGGTGCTATTGCCCTTATTTTATTATTTTGTTCACTCGAGACCACATGATACATAGTATATTGCAAAACTATCTTCCAAATAGGCTGCTGTAACTACTTGGGAGAAACTTGGCTGAAACTTGGAAGAGCTAGGCTAGCCTATCGTACAAATCCTAGCATGAAAAACCTAACCTATGACTAGCCAAGCAGCCTAGCCAAAACTAGCCTATCGTACAAAGCTTAGCATGAATAATTTTATAGTTTAAAAAACTGAAACAACCGACTTCAAAGTACGTTATTTCGTTTACTTGTAATATAAGTAAGGATAATAATTAAACAAGGCGCTCAAGCGTCAACTCTATTTTTTCCTTATACACATTGGATGAGGAGTAAGTAGGTTTTACTTTTCAAGCTCAATAAATCCCTCACGATTGTAAACTTTTTACAAGACCTCTATTCACCCGCTCGTTTTTTTTTCAAGAATGACATTTGTCACTGAATGTCAAATGCTTCGTCGTCGCAGATTAGAAAATGTGCAGATGTCTATACGAAAAACCGCAACATTTGACACTTTTGCAAAGAAAAACGTGTCAGTGGAACTCTGCGATTCTATAATTTGACGCACTCATTCAGGAATACAATGAAAATATTTTTACTTATAGAGATTATTCAAAAAGTAATAAAGCAATGTTTCTAAAATAATTATGGGACCAACATGAGAGCTTTATCTATACATCGATTTAAGAAACATAAAAATTGGTTCACGAATAACTGAGTAATTCGTGTACATACCTACATTAAAAAAAATACGGTACGAATTGATAACCTCCTCCTTTTTCGAAGTTGGTTAAAGACCTAGCCTATCTAGATCATCTGTTCATCTTGTGGCTGGTCTTCCTACTATGCTGCGCTTGCCGGTGCTTAGTCTCTACTCGAGGAGTTTTCGGCCCATCGGCCATCAGTTCTACGTGTTATGTGTCCTGACCACTGCCAATTTAACTTTATAATCTGCTGTGCTATATCGGTGACTGTCGTGTGTCTTAAGATCTCTTCATTTCTGATTCTAATTCGCAGAGAGACTCCGAGCATATCACTTTTTAAAGCTTGTTTTGTGATTATACTTATAATGAGAGACCAAGATTCAGTACCGTATGTCATGACTGGTATCATAAACTGATTGTAAACTTTCGACCAGAGGCACTGAGGTACATCGACGAAAAAAAAATCATCTTGAGTCTCCCGAACGCTGCCCAGCGAGTTGGATTCCACGATTGACCTCTCTCGCAGAGTTGGACATGCCTAGTCGGCCTGTTTTCCTAGGTATCCTAGGTCCTACGTATTCGAAGACAATTTCAAGAAAAACACACAAAACAATAGAGCTATTAAAGTTCAGAACCTGATTCTGATTACTTTTGTAGTATATAGGTAGGCACTTAAAACACAGCAAATGCAAATTGCATCTTGTTTGCATCTTAGCAGGTTTTAAGTTAAAGTTAAAACAAATTTTATATTGCTTTTCTAGTGGATCTTATCAACTGTTACATACGGTTGGTTTTTGTAATAAAAATATATTTTTGTATAGTAAGTACGAGCAAGAACTGAGGGTAATGTCGCTTCGTTTCAAATGCTATTGAGAAAATTGATATCTGTTTTTGTAAGTTTAAAAATGGTTGTCTGTAAAGTCGGTTTAAGGACGATATATTACATGATAACGTCATGACAGATGCTTCACAAGCCGAACGCTTAGGCCGATCGTGCCTCTCTATCGCTTATTCCGCGCTCTCGCTTGCACGCTTGGCTCAGGCGGAACGTGACAATGAGTCATGCTTTTTCGTGTGTGCAGCCAGCGTTCATCGATTTATAAGACGTTATCACGTCAAAAGTTTTTGCTGGGAAATTTGCCAGATTAAAGTAGGGTTCAACGCGTGCAGCTATCTCTCTCGCTCATCACAATACTTTTGAACATATTAATTACTGAGTAATAATAAAAACACAAAAACTTTTATTTAATCACAAAAAATAGGGTATTTATGCAAGGAATAAGGGTCCAAATTTTAAAGTGAATTGATCGTATCATGCGCAGTATCTTAAGAAAGAGCTTCATTAGCACAAGTTAAAACTGGTTTTTATTATTTTTACAAAGTGGAATTTTCGAATTATGACCAAAATGGTAAAAAAATAAATACTTATATATTTTCCCCCTTTTATCAATGACTAGTTTCGTAGTTGTTTTATATAGTTTGTATGGAACCCTTGGTGGGCGAGTCTGACTCGTATTTGTCGGTTTATTTCACTAATCCGTCGCCAATACACAGATACACACTTCAAACTTATAATACTCTTTTTGGGTAGGAGGTTATAAACTATCCTCCGGCAGTCCGGTAAAAATCTGTTTTAACCCTGTAACATAAGTATTAGCTAATAAAACATTAATTTCATCAGCCCATAAAATTCCTGGTTTTAATATCAGGCCATAAGGAAAACAATATGATAGAACCATATCGCAGACACCTATTAAGGCTGTTATTACATACACCTGCTTAACGTTTGCCTTATGTAGAGCATAAGTACATAGAGCATTGGAAGATACACCATCAGTGCGGATCCAGGCTGGGCCTTTGAGTTCAGAAAATATCTTTGGAAGGGAGTCCTTACGCCGTTTTGTTTATTTTACACCTTGTTAATCCATACATATATTTATTTTGTAGAAGACTGAAAATATGTAAAAGAGCACACTAAAAGTAAAATAAATTCATATAGACTGTTTTCCACGCTGCGCTTGTCGGTTCGTGGTATCCACTCGAGAACTTTTCGGCCCCACCGGCCATCAGTTCTACGTGCTATGTGCTCTGCTTACTGCTGCTTCAACTTCCTAATCCACTATTCTATAACGAACCAATCTTCTAGCCGATGTTCCAACCAGTCTTTTTGGAAATCCATGGTGGATCCCTATGTTAATACTTTTGTAGAACTTTATGTAGGTACATGTACAGTGAACATGTACAGATGACCGAAGGTGAGCTGCAAACAAGCTCTCTCGCGAGGTCAACTGTTCCTAGAACTACTAGTTGATAAGTTGGTGATGACATTATACGTTATAGAAGTACTATGATACCTTTATCAGTTTGTTATTTTACTTAACATCTTTTAAAAACCACAGCGTGCTTTCGACTCCTCGATTCGTCTCCTCATTATGGATGAGTTGGGATACGTAATGAGATGCAGATTAACGCCGCAATTCTCTTCTGGATATAGGAAGAAGGTAGGAGAATATTGGAGGAAGTAATTTGGTTTGTTGTGTCAACTCTAGTGCTCAGTGTAGCATGGAATGGCATATTTAAAAGTTATTTTTGAGCGTAGAGAATAATGACAGCAAAAATTAACATCTTTCTACTCAGTTATATAAAACAAATGTCTAGTTATAACTATTAACACATTATGTAGTTTAAAAAACGGAAAAACTCACTACAAATACATATTTTTTTACATTTAATATGTAAATGGTTGCTTTTAAACGAAATTTCTTTGGAAGTTTAAAAAAATTAAATCGGTTCATAAATGACGCAGTTATTACGTAACAACATAAAATAAAACCGGACAAGTGCGAACCAGACTCGCCCGTCAGACCGAGGGTTCCGTACAAACTAGTAGGTATAAGAGGGAAATCATATATATCTTTTTATATTTTCCTTCATAAACCAAAAAATATACATCGTAAAAATATTTAAAACCTGTTTTAGCTTATGCTAGTGAAGCTCTTTCATATGATACCCCACATGATACGGTTAAAGAATTTTAAAATTTGGACCCTCATTCCTTGCATAAAGACCCTATTTTTTTGAGATTAAATTAAAAATGTCCAGTTTTCGGATTTTTTCCTATATGTGTACTCTAACACAATGCTTCTTGCCAAATTTCATAGTTCTAGGTCAACGGGGAGTACTCCATTCCCTTGTTAGTTTCGAAATTTGCGTCTTTATGACATATTCGGCTGTAACTTTTTTACTGAGAAATTTTATTTTTCTTTCTGCAGCAAGACACCACGGATCTGCGTACTTATATGGTTTTAATTTCAACACGATACCTTTACGCGTTTCCGAGATAAAGGTCTTGACACCCGGACAGACAGACGGACAACAAAGTGATCCTATAAGGGTTCCGTTTTTTTCTTTTGTGGTACGGAACCCTAAAAATACAACTGAATCGAGAACCTCCTCCTTTTTTGATGTCGGTTAATATAGAAAAATATCCGACAGCGTAAGAGCTATTTGCTTAATTTAATTCTTCAGCTTGATATGACGTTGAGTGTACCTTTTACGCGAGAAAATATGTGCAGAGCCATGAAACATTTCGTTTAAATTCGGGTAAAATAGGATTGTAAATGCCATATCCAACTTTCCCTATTCTTAACTACTTACCATGTTTGCACAGTGCCACCACGTTAATTTATTCTACCTGCGATCGGAACGGTATCCCGAATTTACTTACTAATTCCGTATAATTGTATCCTTTGAAAATGTACGTTTGTATCTGAGTGTGACAGGAATTTTGATTTATCTGGTTTTCAAATGTGTAGGGTTATGTACCTCAAAAGAAAATTACGGAACCCTTATAGGATCGCTTTGTTGTCCGTCTGTCCGTCTGTCTGTCTGTCTGTCCGTCTGTCCGAGTGTCAAGACCTTTATCTCGGGAACGCGTGAAGGTATCGAGTTGAAATTAAAACCATATACGCAGATCCATAGTCTCTTGTTACAGAAAGAAAAATAATATTTCTCAGTTTTCGTAAAAAAAAAAAGTTACAGCCGAATATGTCGTAAAAAACGCACATTTCGACACTCACAAGGGAATCAAAACCTATGGGGTACTTCCCGTTGACCTAGAACTATCAAATTTGGCAAGAAGCATTGTGTTAGAGTACACAATACACATATAGGAAAAAATCCGAAAACTGGACATTTTTAATTTAATCACAAAAAAATTGTGTCTTTATGCAAGGATTGAGGGCCCAAATTTTAAAGTGAATTAACCGTATCATGTGGGATATCATATGAAAGAGCTTCATCAGCACAAGCTAAAACAGGTTTTTAAATATTTGTACAATGTATATTTTTCGGATTATGAAGGAAAATATAAAAAAAATATGACTTCCCCCTTTTATTTAGTTTGTACGGAACCCTCGGTGGGCGAGTCTGACTCGCGCTTGTCCGGTTTTTTTCCTACAATCTTGGAATTTTAAGAGCTAGAGTGAATCTTCTAGATCGACGAGCTCCATCCTCGGCCACACCGTCGCTTAACATCAGGAGACTTGGTGGTCAATCGTAGATCTGTCTTGTATAAAAAAAGCCGGACAAGTGCGAGTCAGACTCGCCCACCGAGGGTTCCGTACAAACTAAATAAAAGGGGGAAATCATATATTTTTTTGATATTTTCCTTCATAAACCGAAAAATATACATCTTAAATATTAAAAATATTTAACACATTCCTTGCTCACCACTCGGATCCGAGCGAGCGTCGCCGGCGTTTAAGGCAGTCAACGTTGCTTTGCGCGGCCACTCTGCACTTAATCAAAATTCGCCTAAAAAGTTTTGGTTCCCAGCTGAAGTGAAGGGTCTGCAGGGGGCGAAGAATGTGTTAAAAACCTGTTTTAGCTTATGCTAATGAGGCTCTTTCATATGATACCCCACATGATACGGTTAATTCACTTTAAAATTTGGGTCCTCATTCCTTGCATAGAGGCACAATTTTTTTGTGATTAAATTAAAAATGTCCAGTTTTCGGATTTTTTCCTATATGTGTGTGTATTGTGTACTCTAACACAATGCTTCTTGCCAAATTTGATAGTTCTAGGTCAACGGGAATTACCCCATAGGTTTTGATTCCCTTGTGAGTGTCAAAATGTGCGTTTTTACGACATATTTGGCTGTAACTTTTTTTTACGATAACTGATAAATTTTCTTTCTGCAGCAAGATAATATGGATCTGCGTATATGGTTTTAATTTCAACTCGATACCTTCACGCGTTCCCGAGATAAAGGGTTCCGTACTTCAATAAGAAAAAACGGAACCCTTATAGGATCACTTTGTTGTCCGTCTGTCTGTCCGTCTGTCTGTCTGTCTGTCCGTCCGGGTGTCAAGACCTTTATCTCGGGAATGCGTGACGGTATCGAGTTGAAATTAAAACCATATACGCAGATCCATAGTATCTTGCTGCAGAAAGAAAAATAAAATTTCTCAGTTTTCGTGAAAAAAAGTTACAGCTGAATATGTCGTAAACAACGCACATTTCGACACTCACAGAGGAATCAAAACCTATGGGGTACTTCCCGTTGACCTAGAACTCTGAAATTTGGCAAGAAGCATTGTGTTAGAGTACACATATAGGAAAAAATCCGAAACCGGTCATTTTTAATTTAATGACAAAAAAATAGTGTCGTTATGCAAGGAATGAGGGTCGAAATTTTAAAGTGAATTAACCGTATCATGTGGGGTATCATATGAAATAGCTTAATTAACATTAGTTAAAATAGGTTTTTAAATATTTTTACGATGTATATTTTTCGGTATAAGAAGGAAAATAAAAATAAAAATGATTTCCCCCATTTATTTACTAGTTTGTACGGAACCCTCGGTGGGCGAGTCTGACTCGCACTTGTCCGGTTTTTTTTTTAAATATTGATTGAACCAATAAATTTTAACAATACATTTTCAAGGTTAGTGTGAACAGATATCTTCTAGATCTGGCTAGATCGATGAGCTCCATCCTCGGCTACACCGTTGATTAAAGTCGGTGGTCGATCGTAGATTTATCTTGCATAAAAATCAAGATAACCTAAATTAGTATCCCTCGCTCGATCAATAAAAAAATATGAATATCACCCAATTGCGAAATAATGATCGCACTGATATTGTCGTTATCACTACGCATGCATCGGATATTGATAAAATTGGGCATATTTTTTTTATCAGTAAGTATATTACTAGAGCGCAGTCATTAATTTGTATCATTATCGACCACACGTTGTATCACAAATAAATGGGGGTGATTTGTGAAATATTCGTCAATAAACCAAATGGAAGTGTTTACAAACCTGGATCACCAGTTACAGGAATCGTAAGGTACAGAGTGACCGAACCTACTCAGTTTAAAAGCATTGTACTCTCTTTCGTTGGAAAAGGAAGGTGTATATGGAAAGAAAGACGTAGCAAATACAAACTCTTCAATACTGGGAAAGAAGAGTACACAAGACAAAAATTAAATATGTTCGAAAAGGGCCCTAATACTATCCAACTTTTACCAAAAGATACATATAAACAACAATTTGCTTTTACACTGCCGTACAATATACCATCTTCGTTTGAAAGTAAGAAATGCATAATTAAATATAAAATTGTTTTGATATTTGAGAAGCCATCTTTTCTCGGTTTCAACAGGAAATTTGATTTTGAAGTTAAAGTCGTTGGCGATTTACAAACAATAACACCAGGAGATATAAAAGCCCAAGTTCTAGAGAAATGTCTTTTCGCGCCATGTAAAAAGAAAAAACCGCTAATTACCTTGTACACAGAAATACCAAATAAGGTATACAAATCAGGGGAAAATGTACAGTTAAAATATAAAGTGATTAATGATACTGATGTAATCATATCATCATTGAAAGCCGAATTGATTTGTCGTAGAGTTTTAACAGCAAAAGGTGGAAAGCAGAAGAAGACTATTAAAACTCTAAGTGAAACTTCGATTGAAACGCCAAGCGTGCCCTTTAATACTGTCACTGATTTTATAAGTACAATACCTTTGCCAAATTCTATATATACCATACAAAATTCTAAAATAATAACAAATGATTATTTCATAAAAGTGACGTTAAAAATGCCGATGCCATATACAAATGAGTCTATGGATATACCTCTAGTGATCTGTTCTGGAGATGCTGAAGTGATGTCAGAGACTGCAGCTGTTGACGCTGGGAATCCAACTGCTAATTGTGACAATTATGATGAATGAAACCATAGAAAATTACTGAATGACGTTGGTACTGGTTATTGACCCAGACCCAAAATAGTGATATTATATGTTAGTAATGTCTATCTTTGCATCTGTATATCTAGGTATCTATAGATCTGTGTGTTTGTATTTGGAATTGTAGTTCTCAAACAGACGGATTTTGATCTAGTTTTTTTCTTGTTAAAAAAAGGATTTCATCGAGAGTGTTTTAAGCTACGTTTCATCAAAATCGTTCAGCTGTTTTTTGTTGAGGGGTTTTAAGTTTTTTAAGCTTTAACTTGTTGGTTATGATAAATTAGGAATTTTGATATTAATATTATTAATTGCGTTTGTTTACAAAAACGTGCTGTAAAATATTTGATTAGAAGATAAAGAGAAAAGTAAATTGGTTTATACCTTTAATTGGAAATGTTTTGTTTCGAAACAAAACATTTCCAATTGTTGGGTTTTGTGTTTGTTTTGTTTTTTGTTTGTATTCTTATGATCTCTTGTATTTATTTTTGTAATTTATGATTTTTTTGTAAATTGAATGTAAAAACATAAATACTACAAAAAAAATATCATTTTTTAACAGATCTATCTTGTATATTTTACATAATTTTATGACGACGTTTCGATCACTACTTCGTATAATCTGCTTTCTTTAATAAAACATCTTTTAGCAATATATCTCTAGTTTCGGTTTTGACTGAGTTTGGTAGATGGTTGTATATTTTGATGACCATTACAAAATGACGAGTCCGATGTAGTGTAAGGCGCGATGCCAGTAAATTAATCTATACTTATATCTTAGGTTTATCTGATTGTCTTATCGTTTTGGGGAAAAAATACTTGGTTTCATGATAGCAACGTAAAACCGGTAACATATAAACATCCTGTATATGAGAGCATTTATATAAGTTTTGATGTCGAGTGGGTTAAATTTTAAAACATTTTGTCAGCATCATCATCATTACCGTTTTTCATCATCATCACGCGGGTTATAACGTGAGGCTTAGCTATTTTTTTTAAATTCATATTTATTACTAGGACTTTATTTATATAAACATGACAGTCCCATTGTATATTATTAATCTATTGATCGCTTGAGATGACTTACACAGTCAAACAGGTCTTTAGCTGCGTCAGAGTTAGGATCCGCTAAAATCCTATTAAATCGGCCCACGTCCAGCTTGTTCCACTTGTAAGTCACCCCAAGTGAACTTCTCTCACGCTGAATCCGGACGCATTCCACTAGCAAGTGGTATACGTCCTCCTCCACTCCACATGGCTTAGCTAGTTTCTTATACTATCACATTAATTAATCCTCTCCATTTAAGTCTAGCATTCCCACCATCTTGAGTGTTCCGGTTATACGACGCCTCACTGGCTTCCACCCCGACCCTTCACCCCAATCTATACCATAACTACTCGAAAATAAAGCCTATATTCCCATAAATTTTAGCAAAACTTCCTAACTCATGCAACATTTGTCAAACGAATCTATGCCCTATGATAAGGCAGGAAGGGCAGTGTGAAGAATAAGACTTTAACCTGAGACAAATTGCCATTGAAATGTAGGTCTATTGAAAATGTGATTTAATAATGTGAAGGGAAAATTGAAAACGGAATGTTGATATCGTTTGAATATGGAACGTTGGGGTTATTTATCTATAGTTCAAAACGTGAAATACCGAATATCATTTCCACGAAAACTAAATTTATTTATTCTAAAGAAACTATCAAAATCCCGAAAGCTCATTTAACAACTTGTCTGATAATCGAATATTTGTAATATAAAGTTTATGTGTATAATAAAAAGAAACATAAAGAACGGACCTTTGTAAATGTTTCTAGTTATAATATATCTAACATAAATCTAAAGAACCTAAGCCAATATCGGTAGCCTTTCATTTCATTTGCCCGAATAGTTTAATTCCTATAAGGCCTATATATTTATTATTTATTTATTATTTATTTATTATTTATTTATTATTTATTTATTATTTATTTATTATTTATTTATTATTTATTTATTATTTATTTATTATTTATTTATTATTTACCATTACCACTTACCATTGGGCACGATGTAGTCAAACATGAGCAGGACAGAGGACCGGAAGTTGAGAAGAAAAAGCGTAATTATAATATATAAATAGTTTTAATTAGTCAGAGTTTTACAAAAGCAAATATTTTGTTAAAGGATCCCTTCATCTATTTCGTCATCTGGATTGGATTTGATACGCGACGATATCTGCGCAGCTTCCTACTGGGCTTCCTGGTGCTCAGTGGCGAGGCGCTGTATGTGCGTCTCGTCGAGGCGCATGGCGGTGCGTCCCTCTGTAAGGCGCAAATCTCGCGCGCCGAGTGACGCGTAGAAAGTGCGAGCGGATTCGTTGTTTTCCAGCACATGCCAGTCGATACGCGAGACGCACTCGGCGGCGGCGCGTGCGCACACGGCCCGTATTAAACGCAGGCCCACGCGGCCTCGACGCGCCGCCGGCGATACGTACAGATCCTCGAGGTACATGGCGCGCCGCGTCCAGCTCGAGTAGGCGCGGTTGCAGAGTGCGTACCCGAGTATGACGCCGCGTCGCTCCGCCACCACCGCAAAGAACCACGTCGGCGAGCTCTCGAAGCCGTCAGCAATCAGATCTGCAGACACAAGAGACGTTAGCGCAGCAGTCTTCGCAGCACGCGAAGATACGTACTGATACGTACGTTGGGCAGATTTCCCCTCCCTCCTACTCACCTTCCACGGAGAGCTGTGGACCTTCGGGCACGCCCTCGAACGTCGCCAGTTCCTGGAACACAAAGATGCGTTACATCGACCGACAAAACATATGCCTACGCATGGATTTTCAAATGTTAGAACCACTTAGAAGTGGCCTGCATCCAGAAATTTCCTGTCACTTGTATGAGGTTGTTCGTCCACCATGTGGCTGGTTGTCGTGTACTTGCCGGTGCATGGGATCCACTCAAGAACTTTTAAACCCCTATCAACCGTTCTGCGTGCCATGTACCTATCCTTGTAGTTTGGTCTTTATTACTCTTACTATGTAGAATGAACAAGCATACTTCTTTCTTACCCAAGTTATTATTGTAGTTTATTAGAAAATCAAACTAAAGTAATAAATAAAAGTATGGTGAGTTTAAAAATCTGTTATTTTTAGTTTCATGGGAAACGAGCCCACATTTTTTTTATTCGAAAATAGGCTTGCGCTTGACCGTCTACTCACCTGGTGTTAAGCGACAGTTACGGTCTACGATGGAGCGCGCTTGCCTAGAAGAAACCTGTTCACTCGCGATTTGAAGACACCTAGATTATATCCAGTCGGAAAGACCCATTCAAGAACTCTGTTCAAGAAGCGCATTCCACAGTTTGGCGGTACGTACAATGAAAGTGGAGCCAAAGCGTTTCGTACCTGTTTTCGGAATATCAACCATATAACGATGTCGCTTTTTTCATCGAGATGAATAAATGAATAAATAAATATTTGTGGACATTTCACACAATACCATCTAGCCCAAACTAAGCAAAGCTTGTACTATGGAACTAGATGGCTGATAGAATACATATATGCTTTTTTTTTGTAAATATATACATATGATGCATAGAAACACCCAGACACAGAACAAACATCCATGCTCATCACACAAATGTTTGCCCTGGGTGGGGATCGAACCCACGACCTTTCAGTTCAGCAGGTAGACGTAGACACACTACCAACTGAGCCACAAGGCCAGTCAAGTGGGATAGATACGCTTTTTCGTGCTTCTTGCAGTCCGATAGAAAAAATGGACTTACAATTAATGTCTATTCTTTCAATAGTTTACTGACAAAGTGACAAAAATAGCCAAAAGTAAACATTTTTGTTATATTAAATAATAATACTTATATAAATACTTCGTAATATGTAATTAACAACAAACAGTGTATGAAACAAAGAGTATTGTAGGTACTAGTATGAAACAAGTGGTAATTGATCGAAACGATCGGTTTGTTATTTGTCTCAACAGCCTCGCAGCCGTGTTTGTATCAATTCTCATTGTCTGGGTCAATAAATTACTATTAAATTTTACCGAAAGCACCGCAGAAGCGTATCAGAATGAAAGAAAAGCGTAAATTAAATTTAGACACCAATTGTACGAGGACCAATAATATATGAATTAGTGTAAAAAAGTGAAGGAAGATGCGTGAGCAGGATAGCATCACTGCAATTCGCGAGTAGAATTGCGTAGCAACAATCGGACACCGAGCTAGGAACGTTATCTCACGTGAATCATGGCGTGTACAGCCGGCATGTCCTCCCGGGTGGCGTCGCGTACGGTCACGTCGCCCTCGTCGCCGTTGCCGACGCCGCCGGCTTCGACGTCGGATCGTGAGCCGGCCGGGTCGGTCATTGTGCCAGACGGCGCGTGCGGTGGAACTGAACAAGGTCACACGTGTCTGTCGAGACCGGTTGTCTGAACCTGTGCGAGTTTGCGCGAGCGCAGAACGGACCGCCGCACGGAGCGCGTACGCCGCTCGTTTAGATTATCTATCGCATGACGCAATCTGACGACTAGAGCATGCATACTATTTTACTCACTCTGTGATATTTGTGTACCGTTGTCTTAATAAGTGTTACGGCAAATGGATAGTAGTCCTTTATCCCATTGATTAATTTTTGTTTCTTATCAAATTATATCGACAAGGATTTCACGTCAGCGTTAAAAATGTCTAATCTAAAGCGGTACTTTTAGATCACTTACACGATTAAAATAATATCGATTTTCAGAATGATACGAAGCGACAAAATACATAAGTAGGTATAAACTTCTCAATCTAAATTAGGCTTTAGTGCGGCAACGTAGAGTTTAAACGAAATTGGTGTATTGGTTAACTCAGCACACTTAATTCGAGAATGTTGTTAGGCTTCCGTACTAAGGCAGCGGGAGCCTATTCGTAAGGCTACGGTGACTGTCTGTCTGTCTGCCCTACATTTAAGCGGATGTATTTTTCAAACGATAATAGATACAAGTCTCAAAATTGGCAAGGCTATAGGGCTCATTTTGATGTAAATCATCAAATAATAATTAAATAACAAACACTAAACTAAACACAAAATATATAGGTATTTACCCGTTTTTACAAATTAGTTCATGTTGTCGTAAGACTTAAACGCTAGATGGCGTCACTCGTTCAACTCGCGTCTTCGTCGATAAACTAGTTTTACTTTACTCGCGCTGGTGTACTGGTGCACGACATCGCAGTCATCTTGTTTTATCAAAGATGGCGGTTTTATCAATATTTTCTTTAGACGTGCCTACCATTTCAGAACTTTCAGAATATTTTTACTGTATGGAAAATATGTGAAATTACAAATATCATAGATTTATGTCACATTTTGTTAATTAGTCCTGTTTTCTGTGTTCATTACATTGAATGGGAGTACGGAAGCCTCAGTGTGCGAGTAAAACTCGTACTTTGCCGGATTCATTTTAGGTTTTGTACCCATGAGATAGTAACGTCACTCACTTTTTAACACGCTTTTATTAGCTTCATACATAGGTTAGTATGTATGTAACGGAAACTTTGAACATGATTTTGTCTCACTTCAAAACGTCGGATTAACTCGAAATTTGGCATACTTATTAAGAATCGATGACAATACAATAATTTGATAGGATTAAGCATTTTTTTTTAGTTTTTTAGGGTTCCGTACCCAAAGGGTAAAAACGGGACCCTATTACTCAGACTTCGCTGTCTGTCCGTCCGTCCGTCCGTCCGTCTGTCACCAGGCTGTATCTCATGAACCGTGATAGTTAGAGAGTTGAAATTTTCACAGGTGATGTATTTCTGTTGCCGCTATAACAACAAATACTAAAAAACAGAATAAAATAAATATTTAAGGAGGCTAATCAACAAACGTGATTATTTTGCCGTTTTTATAGATTTACACTTGGCCGGTTTTATTAAACTATTATATTATTCATTACTTATTCATCAATAGAGACGTAAATACAGTCAAAGTTAAGTAAAATAAAGGTAATTGGAGACTTTAAATAGTCTCTGTCTCGAGATCATTATCAATATCATCATCAGCATGATGACGATCAGTATGCAGATATTAAGGACCTGGAACACCACAGACCGTAATACTTCGTCTCAAATAGTCTTTAATAATCTCCAAATCGTTATCATCATCTTCAGACCATTTGGTGGGCTTAACCCTTATTGCATTTCGATTTTCTGATTAGCCTAAAATCTATATTTATATTATAAAGATTGTAGGTAAGATTTTCCATTTGCATAATTCTTATGAATACTACAATTAATTTTGTATGCGACTTCAAAAAAGAGTTTCTATAAGCGACTGTAAATTCACCGATTTTTTTATCATAATATGTGAACCGATTTTTCATCATATGTGAACCGTTTTTTTTTTAAATTATCATTGGGTGAGATGAGGCGCTTTCGATTTATTTTAATTAATTTTGCTTTAGTGGTTTAGTAACTATCTCCAAATATATAATGATAAAGTATTTTATCCAAGAGTGTGCTGAAAGTTGGTTGTTTAAATTTTTTAAACTATGAACTTTTTTAAATATAAACATTAATTATATTCTTCAATATCTATGATAAAGATCAATATATCGCTATCTGACTGTAACATAGATTTCAATATTATAAACTTACAATGTTGCTAAGAATTAAAACAAATACGATAATAAATAATAAATATTTGTGGACATTTCACACAACACCATCTAGCCCAAATTAAAGCTTGTACTATGGAACTAGATGGCTGATAGAATACATATATACTTTTTTTTTGTAAATATATACTTAAGATACATAGAAACACCCAGACACAGAACAAACATCCATGCTCATCACACAAATGTTTGCCCTGGGTGGGGATTGAACCCACGACCTTTCAGTTCAGCAGGTAGACGTAAACACACTACCAACTGAGCCACAAGGCCAGTCAAATAAGTAAGAATTGAAACCTCCTCCCTTTGTTAAGCCGGTTAAAAAGATGGTTAACCTAATACCCGAGCTTCCCTAAAAGCTAAATAAAATTGAACGAAGATTTCAACGGATGAATACAAAATGAAATATAAATGTTGCCATCAGATCTGTCCACTTTACCTCGCGAACGAGTAAAAAATAAAAAAAAAACAATGTTATTTGGCTCACCGCCAAACATTGAAATATCAATGTGGGTGATCTTGCCTCTCGCAACATAGGTCTAGGTCATATTGACTAAGGCCACACGTCAGACAGACTCCATACAGAGGTGCGCTATTCAGTGACGCATACGCAAGCTCATATCTGTATATAGGTAACACACAAACATGTATGAAGTTTGGGTCGTCGTCTGACAGTTGACTGTCGTCATTAGAGCACTTGAAGTACGGAACGCTTGCCTCGACTGCGCTGTGACGGCAAACTTCGGCAAACGGCAGGGTGAGCGCGGAGAGGTTGTGGAACCCGAGAGTGGCGGAAAGCGGAGTGTGTCTATTCTGTATGTAATGATGTTATCCCGTGCTAAGTCCTAAAAAACACCCACATACATTAATGCATGCATCAAGTATCCAAAACAATAAAATAGCCAAAAAATCCCCGTGCACACGCAAACTACTAAATACTTAGAATGCAAACATCACTATCTCTAGCGTGCATAAATCTCATTTTATAGCTCAAAAAACCTCTTGAACTGTTTCGCCCAGATCGGGCATACCATCTCGCCTTACGGCATTTATCCGGCAGATCCGCCGGATAAAATAACGTTAACGTTTTATATAACGTGTATGATCTGGGGGCACGGCAGTGGCCCCGCCAAGTCGAGCGGCAAGGCCACGCCGTACCATCCTTTTCTCGAAGCCATTCAGAGCACTTTCGACGCCTCTGTAACTTTGTTGTGGATATGTTATTAAAAAGATTCATTAGGTACAAATTTCTCGTTAAAAATATATATTTTCGTAACTCCTTACGGGTTCGTTAGCTCAGTCTGCCTCAAAATAGAAACTATATATAACTTACGCATTCCTTTAAAAATATTCTTTGACTCTTGGACTATGTTCATTAGAAATATAGTTTAAATGTACAACGTTTAGTTGTGGACTGGTGAAATATGATTTGTTTAAACGTATCTCTGTAATTAAGATAATGACATTTACATGACATTTATTACGTTTGTTACCAAAGAGTAACACTGTTATTATATGTCTAATGTCTGTTACTCGTTTTATATGAGATTTCCAACCTTTTATTAACTTCATCTGTGAGCTACTGGTAAATAAATAATAATGTTTGTTGATCTATCTTGCATAAAAAAAAACAGCATAGCTGCTTTTTTTCCAAACCACAGCCCATAAATCCATCTGATTTCCAGCAGCAGCTGGTCGGAGCTGGGATTCATTTCGGCTCGGCCGGCTGATCACGCGTTCAGATAACATGTTGTTACAGCCCGTGCTGCGTTCACACGGGACAAAAAAGTTCATTTTAAAAATCAAAGAACGCCCAGCTATATAGCATAGCAAATGCGCTGATTATGCAGACAGTAATAAAATGTTGGGAGGAAATAATTAATATATATGCAAAAAAAGATGATACGTCGGAAGAAAAGAAAGAACTCGCGAAGTTACGTGGTATTTATTTATTATACCTAGTAGATATTTATTGATTACAAGGCGTTGTTACAATCATCATACTTTTTACCGACGTGAATGGCGCAACTCTGTTTTTATAAACAGAGTTGCGCCATTCACGTTACAAATTTTGAAGAAAAGCGCAAACAAGACCTAGATTCTAAACGCATTTTAAAGAAGACCCATCCGAAGCCTTCCTACAACTATACATACAATGCTGAAGGGCTATTGACTGCGCGCCATGCAATAGAATTTTCAAGACAAAATTTGGTTTTGCCAGCAACATACGGGCGCACAACCGAATATAGCAGGGTTTGCCATTGACGGATACGTCAAGGAGGACATTATCATCATCATCATCATCACTTTTTACCACTGTGGCAGACCGCAATAGAACCAAGACGATACGGTTAGCCGGAGTACGGCGTGCGGTTACGGCACGCAGCATCGCGGCCAGCCGCTAGTGCGTTTTAGGCCTGAGTGTTTCTAAAGGTTATGTGAAGAAATTGAAGATGAAAAAGAAGTTTCACCAACGTTGTGCGAAGCAACTGAGCGATGTGAAAATATTTAGCAAAATCGGTCTTTTCGGTTGGTCGGTCCGTCACAATTTTCATTCTGGTTAAATTAATAATCTTTATGAAGATAGGCTCGAAGCCCGCAGCTTCATCTTGCTTAGTACAACATTTTGAAATATGTATATATAATCACTGAGTAGGGATGTTAGAAAATTAAGAGACATAACAACAAAAAAAATTAGATAGGTATTATTTATAATGGCGAATGAGTTTAGAAAAAACATATATTTGGAACTCCTGACCCAAATTAAAATATTTTACTAAAACATTTCTCTTAACTAAGTAAACGAAACTGTCTCTTATTTATTTTTATATATTCCCACTCAGTGATTTTATAAGTTTCAAAATGTTGTGATGAGTGAGAGAGATAGCTGCGCGCTTTGCACACTTTGGGACAATTTATAGACCAATTCTCTTAATTAACATTTTTGAGATATAATACGTCGTGTTTATTCCAATGAGTAGTTATTTGTATAAAAAACGTAAGTAATTATATTACCAAAAAGTCTCTCAGTTCAGTATGGAGAAAATATGACACCCCAAAAATTAGTACTTAAGAGGTATTCATACTACATAATCCTTGCTACTGGAATCATCAAATGGCTCGATACAAACGCTCGCTCGCAGCCACCATTGGTAATATCGGGTAGCCGCATCGCGATACGCCGTCGATTCGGTTAGCGGCGTTACACCACCACGGGACGCCGCTGTCTAGCGCTTTATCGTACTACTGTATCGTTATATCTACTACGAATTTAGAGATATGTATCATTCTGACATTTCTAGTGAGAACACTAGTCTTTCCCATTTTTCTCTATGGCGCCGAGTCATGGACCATAAAATTGGCTGATAGATGACGAATCGACGCATTAGAACTGTGGTGTTGGTGACGTATGCTGCGAATTCCCTAGACAGCCCATAGGACTAATGTCTCAATCCTAAAGGAACTACAGATTACCAAGAGACTGTCAAGCATCTGTCTCCAGAGGATCCTGCAATATTTTGGCCATATTGCCCGAAAGCTCCACGACAACCCGGAGAAACTTATTATGACCAGTAAAGTGGAAGGAAAAAGACCCAGGGGACGCAGCCCAATGAGATGGTCCGACCAAGTGTCACAAAATCTGGGCACAAAAATCTCTGATGCAATACATCAGGCTGAGGATCGTCAGAGATGGAAAGAGTTATTTGTCGTCATCTGGCACCAGGGTCGGGAGCATCACGACGCTCAGCAGTGAGCAAACGATTGGAGGAGGAGGATCATTCTGAAAGTGGCTTTTAATCGACTTCGTAATGAGGAGAATTGTGATTACAGCAGTCTTTTATATGTATGTTTTCTAAAGGTTCCTCTTATCTCCTAAACTGCTGTGCCAGTATAGACAAATGTGGCGGCGTTTCACTTGTTAACATTCCGCGTTATTATGACCTATGAACTTGTCAAATTTGAAATCACAACAACAATGTTCGTGGGAAATATCTAAATAATAAGTATTTTTCAATGAAATTTGATACCTAAAATCCGTACATCATGATTCTTATGCGTATTTTTTTTTGACGTGACAACGTCTAATATTTCGATGAACGCCGGCTGCACGCACGAAAAAGAATGACTCAATGTCCTATTAGGCTCAGTGTCCCGTTACGCTCATTGTCCAGTTACATCATCATCATCATCATTTCATCAATGTTTTTTTTAATACATTAAGATCTACGATTGACCACCAACTCGCCTGATGTTAAGCGACGGTGTGGGCGTGGATGGAGCTCGTCGATCTAGAAGATATCTATTCACTCTAGCCTTGAAAATTCCAAGATTGTAGGTCTCAGTGAAGGTATCGAGTTGAAATTAAAACCATATACGCAGATCCATAGTATCTTGCTGCAGAAAGAAAAATAAAATTTCTTAGTTTTCGTAAAAAAAAGTTACAGCCGAATATGTCGTATAAAACGCACATTTCGACACTCCCAGAGGAATCAAAACCTATGGGGTACTTCCCATTGAATTTTTTCAAGAGTTTTATTATTATTATTAAATAAATCTAGGCGATGACACTTAGGGAGTAAATACAACTCTAACGACACCTGAAACACCAAAATCTGTCAAGTCGATCAATCTGTCAAGGCTACAGAAGTTAATATTACAAACATACATACAAACCCATACATCACTCGAGAAACATAAACCTCCTTCTTGCGCAGTAGGGAAAAATAAGAAACGTCTTCGTTTATTGAAGTGGTTCTAAAGGGTTGCACATTTTACATAGTTTAAGTGAACTATAAAGCTATAGCTAGCTGTATTTACATTTAAATATCCCATCTGCGAGACGCGCGGTTAACAGCTGCCACACATTTGCATGTATATAGGGGGATTCAGAAACTGTACCGTGAATGGAAATACCGCATTTAGAACTAACATTGGATCTATATTCGTATGCCACAGAGTATATATTGCTTTATTATGGTTTTATTAGCTTTTATTTATTTGACTTGTCCTTGTGTCTGTAATCAAATCTCGCACGTTAAATGACCCACTTTTCGATTTCCGAAATTTATTTATTTCTGTCCTTGTTAAAACTTCGGATGACAGAATATTGAAGTAAGTATAAGAGAAAATAATGTACGTTATTTTTTTCTGGTCTGTTTAAGGAGACTTTATGCAGTACGGTTTGGTGCGTATTCGCATGTGAACTTATTTTACTGGAGTATTAATAAATTAATACTCCAGTAAAATAAGGTCACGGGCCAAGATCACCACAAATTGGTTTCCGCAGGTCGTCAGACCACTCGGTAGGCCCAGGCGCAGATGGCGAGACGAACTGGACTCCTTTTGCAACAACTGGACACAAAAAGCTAAAGACCGTGAAGAGTGGAAGGAGGACAGGGAGGCCTTTGCCCAGCAGTGGGACATATCAGGCTGATAATAATTAATAAATTAAACTCCGCTTTAAAGATAAATAATTACAGTTTAAAAAACTAAAACAACACTCTTCTAATTATTGTATTGTCATCGGTCCTCTATAAGTCTACAAAGTTTGAATGAAATCTGACCGTTTGAAGTGGGTCAAAATCAAGTCCAAAGTAGTCGGTTACAAACACACAAACAAACATGCATACAGGTGAAGCTAATAAAAGCGTGTTAAAAATACTGATGTATCAAAAATACTGTGTATAAAAATATGTGTAATAAGTATTTAAAAATCAATACAAGTGATTCAAATTTTGTCATGCATGACGCAAAATGTACTTGTGGAACAAACTGACAAGCGAAATGGACCGTCTCCTTTTGTGATGTTGAGTTTATAAATATTTTTTTCAACAATCTACATACTAAACAAAATCTTGACATGTAGGTGTAGGTAAAGAAAATCAATATAGTTTCAAAAATTCCATTTCTCGTTGAAATGCCGAAAATCCGTACTCAGCGATATCGGTCCACATTCTTGTTGCGTAGTGCACAAGAATGGAATTCTTTGCCGCCATTTCTGTTTCCTGAGACCTACAATCTTGGAATTTTCAAGGCTAGAGAGAATAGATATCTTCTAGATTGACGAGCTCCATCCTCGGCCACACCGTCGCTTAACATCAGGCGAGTTGGTGGTCAATCGTAAATCTATCTTCTATAAAAAATAAAAAATAAAATCTGTTTTTGACATCGACTTCAAAATGCACAATTTCGTTTACTTCGATGACATTTTTCTAGTTATTTTGTTATAAAAACCAAAGTTCTAAAACGATTTTTATAACATTTATATGGGACCTATGAAAATTAGCTACCAAACAAAAAATAATCATCACATCAAGTCATTATTGGAGGGTAAATCGCGTAACAAACATTGAAAAATAATATTTGTCGAATTGAGAACTTCCTTCTTTTCAAAGTCTGTTAAAAACGTTTACATTATTTCACTAAAAGAAACTAAATGAATCCTGGCTTTCAAATTAGTTCCACGCTTCCCGAGAGTCTTTGTTAAATCCTTTTACCAAAGCCCGAGCTCATTATTTCCGCATTTTCGTGCAAAAATCCGGATCGGCCCAATTAATTCATCCTACAGACTTCTAAAGCCACGAAATAGCGGAAAAAAACTGTGCCAACAGTCCAAAAATGCTAGGGAAATGTTGAAAAAGCGTCGAAAAAAGCATAACGCATTAATTCCGCTGCGATCTCTGGTTCGTGACAGCACAATATGAGAGCTGCAAGCCACATATGAAGTTTGGCTTACAATGCTGCGTTTAGTTTCGTCAAGTAACTTACGATTATATAATGTTTCTATTAAAAAATCTACTTTAAATGCAACTTACTAAAATCCTTCACGATTGTAAACTTTTTAAAGAGACCTCTCTTCACTCGCTCTTTTTTTCTTTTGTCAAGAATGAGATTTGTCATATAATGTCAAATGCTTCGTCTTAGAAGATTAGAAAATGTGCAGATGTTTATACGATAATCCTCAACATTTGACAAATTTTCAAAGAAAAACGTGTAGGTGAAACTCTGCGGTTTTATAATCTGACTCACTTCAATCAGGAAAAAATATAATGTCAAAATAACAAAATGTAACTCAACAAGATTAGCATTATTAGTAAAAAAAACTTTATTAAACTTTAATATCTTAATTCGATTATAAACTCAACCTCAAAAAGTCATTTTTAATAATAATAGTGATTCAAAATTGAAAATCTTAACCCTAACTGAATAAGTCTTGTTTAAAAATGTAATAAGAACATGTTTTATCAAAACTCAAAACATCCGCTTGTGAGATTTACCTCAAATCCTAAATTACCCCACATCTGTACAAATAAATCAGGCGAGCTTACTCAAATCATTAAATCAGAATAAATGTACATAACGGCCCTAACAACGAGTCCAGCCCCCGTATTCTGAACCCATTCGGTTTCGGAATCGATTCGATTTGTATATCTCCGTCTCGGTCATTTCCATAGAGAATGACAGAGACGGAGATATACAAATCGAATCGATTCCGAAACCGAATGGGTTCAGAATACGGGGGCAGGGCTCTCGAGATCGACAGAATTAATCGAGAATCGATTACGACAATACAATCCGTCGAGTCGAGTGCAAATTGAATAACTTCGGATAGGCTCACAGTGGCTTCTAAGAAACAAGAAATTTAATCTAATTCCGGAGATTCAGTAATACTTTTAAGGAGTTTATAAATTGTGCATACTTCAAATTACACATGCAATAAATATAAGTTAAGAAAACGCAAAAACTCCTTTGTTTTTTTTCTTTCTCATTTTTTTAAAGCTATTGCATAGCTTCAATCGCGGGCCTTGAGCGTGGAGACCGAATCCAGATATTCCGTAACGAAAATAACCTAACACACCGCGCGTAAAGCTATTATGCAATAGCTTTACCGCGGCAGTCTCCGAGTGCCACACGTCTTTTTTTCTCTCTTTTATTCTATTTGTTAATTACCCCACCATCTATTTATTATTATCATTTCTCCATCCCATGGTTGCCTGGAAGAGATCGCTATTAGCGATAAGGCCGCCTGTTGTTTCACTAGCATTTAAGCCCTTTTCACTATGTAATTTGTGTTTTAGTTAAGGTGTGAACAATAAAGAGTTTATCTATCTATCTATCATAAAAAGGCAGAACCGAATTTGATGAAACAGCTATAAGACACCCTACAGCCTACACGGCTTGACCGATTTTGATGTATGAGGTGTTATTAGATTCGTTTTTGCTTCTAGTGTCATAGGCTGTATTTTTTGTAATAATAATAATACATCTCATGTCAAAATAAAAAAAACGTTTTTAAAAGAGGATCTACGGATACAAATTACAGAGGCGCTCATTCTCTCTAAACTGAATTACATGGATACGGTATTTGGCCCACGTATAAAGTCTAAAACTAAAAAACTTATACAAAGGGTCCAAAATGCTTGTGCACGTTACTGTTTCGATATTCCTCTGAGGTCGCATGTAACTCCTTTTCTTAATGAGCACAAACTTTTAAAAATGATGCATCGCCGCAAATTGCACTTAGCTTGTCTAATGTTTGGCGTCGTAAAATTTAAAACTCCGAGTTATCTATACGACAAGTTGTCATGGAAGTCGAGTAGCAGACTTCTTCGCCAGTGCACGACACATCTTCTCACGGAACGTCACAGTTCAGCCTCTTTTAGAGGCAGTTTCCGATATGCTGCGTCAAAGTGTTGGAACAATATTTCTCCACGTTCTCCTCAATAAGAGACCTGCAAAGTTTACATTCCTTCAGATTTCACTTAAAAAGTTTGTTTTTTCTCATCAAAAGGGCGAGGAGATTCTGAGAAACGACATAAGCGTTCTCTAAAGCCGGACACACAGTAAAAAGTAAAGTATTAAATGCATACCTGTACAGCACTATTGATATTTCCATATTGTAAACAATATTTATAGTATTTGTTGCTCGTCTATGTGGGTGTGTATTTTTGAATGAAAATACGCGCACTGTGCAGTGCGTGACGTCACCTGCCGGATCCAGCAGAAGACCAGCACCGGTTGGCAACAATCGGCAACATGCTGAGCTGCAGCCGGCTTGTGGCAAAAACTTAGTTTTCAGTTTTTATGTTTTTTTTTATGTTTAAGTCATGTAAATATTTAAGTTTTTGTCACAATAAAAACATTGTCTATTGTCTATTGTCAAAATCAATTCATTATTGTAATTGGCGAATAAACGTATAACAAACATAGCAAAAAATACATACAGTCGAATTGAGAACATCTTTTTTTTGAAGTCGGTTAATAATAGGTGCAGTATTAAGAAAAAAGACGGTAAAAATGTAACTCAGTCATGTTAAAATTTGAGAATTACTTTCCGCTCATAGGATCAAACACGGGTTTTCAGGCTTTTTCTAAAGCGAGAAAGAGTTTTCCCTCGTTTCTCTACTCGTATGAAGACGCGGGAAAATCTTATCAAGTACACGCTACGTCTGTCAGAAAAAACAACGGGTTGCACTCCGAGAGTGCCGGCAGAAGTGAAAAATAAAAAATTAAATAGCAAAAAGACTGACTCGTGAAGGACTTGAGCCTCCGCCCTCCAATTGACAAATTGAAATTTATATCGGTGCTCTAACCTATTGAGCTAACGAGTTTTACGTGCATGTGTCGAAAATAAGCATTCGGCGCAACGAAATGACGTCATGCTAGAAGAACAAACTTGTACAGACAATAATGAACTTTAAATGCAGAACGTTAGAATAGGTTTCTGACTAAAATAATCCGTCCATCTTACGAATGTCCGTACTTACGTATTTTTCTTTGTTCGATCAGGTCACGTGGCACCTGACGCGAGTTTAACATTTTTACCCATCCCAAAAATACACAACGCCGCTAAAGAAGTTTCACTTCAAAAAATAATCTTGACGCAAAAATAAACAAAAAAGTTAGACAAAATAAAGTTCTTATTTATTCAAATAGAAGCCATTTTAGCGCTGAAATGGAAAAGTTCGATTGAATTTCCAAGAATCGTTCCCAATAGATTCCAAATTTTAATTTGGTGTACCAGCGATTTAAGATTATTCTAGGAATTTCAGTCGTGAAGTAATCGAATATTGAGATATCATAGCACAACGTGGACCTTCATTGTAATATTAGTACAAGAATGCTATGTTTTACTGGCGCGGACTCTATGTATGTGTTTTTCCAGCGTATAAACTACCCCCATACCAAGTTTTCGTTAAATCAATTCAGCCATTTAAGAGTGAACTCATTAGTGAACGCGAAGTGGCAAAATCCGTTGAAGAGGGTAGAAATGTGCAAAGTGCCAAACTGCCGGCTCGTCCGATACGCGAAGCGCACGTTCGGGCATCGGCGGCACTCGCCGCCACTGCTCGGAAGACGAAAGCAGGACGCAACGCTTCGCCTCTTCCTGCTCGCACCGATACCGCTACTCCATCGACGTCATTGAGCCGTAGTGCACCTCCCACCCCTTCAGTGGAGCCGGCGCAAGTGTCGCTTAAAATCCCGCCATCCGCGTCGGCCACGAATTCTCAACAATTAGAGTCAGATGATACTGATAACGCTGGTGATTGGACTCTAATTAATAGACGATCTCGTCGGGCTCCGAGCAACGTAACCCGAGGTACGGCCGCTCCGGGCTCGGCCGCCTGCAATATTATGGCCGCCGAACGTAAATCTTATCTACACTTATACTATGTGCATATCGAGACCACGGCTGAGCAAGTATTAGCACATTTGAATAGTATCTGTCCAGGCAATAAATGCTCGGTAGATACCCTAAAATCTAGGGGCGACTATGCGTCATTCAAGCTTACGGTACCGGCTAAGGAAGTCAACAAGTACCTGTCGCCGGAACACTGGGCTGAGGATGTGTGTATCAAACCGTGGCGTAGTGGATTTCGTAACCCACAGAAAACCGAATAAAAACCCGAGAACTAGGATTTATTCATTGTTCTATCAGAACGTCAGGGGTCTCCGTTCGACTCACGTCCGGTGTTTACGACGGCGAGGTGTTCCCCGCGGGCTACACCGTCCTGCGGCACGACCGCGCCGGCGACGCCGGCTGGGGCGGCGTGCTATTGGCGGCTAAGGATGAGTACAATCTGCAGCAGATACTAGACATTGAGGGCTATAGAGACGAGATCGAGGTAGTGATTGGATTACTCACTTTACAATACAAGAAAATAATATGTTGTGTTGTATATATTCCCCCCCGTGCGAATGAGAATCAGTACATTAGTTCTTTCAATCTAATTGAGAACCTCTTAGCTAAATATCCCAAATTAGATACTGTGATAATAGGCGATTTTAATTTAAACTCATGTAATCAGACTGTTCGCATGCATTATGAGTCCTTGATGTATTCGTATAAGTTACAACAACGCAATACTGTTACCAATAAGTGGGATGGGATTTTGGATCTGGTGTTGAGCAACCACGGTGGCGAGTGGATTGAGGTGAGTGGCGATACGGAGCCCTTAATACCGGATAAGGTGGATGGATACCATCCTCCACTTTTGGTGAACGTGCGATGCGCGCGTGCGCCGCGGCCGCGGGACGGCGCCTCGCGCGCCCGTCTGCCGAGCCCGGACCGAGATAACCTGCGGCATGAGTGGAATTTTCGCAAAGCCGATCTTCACGTGTTATACTCTGCCATCGCCGCTATTGAGTGGGACGAGATGTATCTGGCGAGTGACGTCGATACCGCGGTTAGTATTTTTTATTGTTTGTTATCCATTTGTTTTGACAACTGTGTTCCCCTTAAACGGCAACGTTTCGCTAACTCACGTTACCAATATCCGTCATGGTACTCATCGGAAATAATTAAAAATATAAAAATTAAGCATTTTCATCTAAAAAGGTTTAGAGAACAGAATAAACAGTTTAATTGGGAAATGTTTAGATATTTTAGAAGAAAAGTTAAAATCCTTATTGAAGCGGCTTATAATCAATATATAAGCCAAACAGAGTCTGATATACGAAAAAACCCGCAGAAATTCTGGAAATTCATTAAGGACCAGCGATCTACCCGACAGTTAAACTGTGAATACGTTTATGCCGGTAGTACGGTGTCTGGTGTAGATGCTGCTAATGCCTTTGCAGATTATTTCCAATCAGTTTTCCTGAGTGACATCCCGAGCTTGTCCGCTGAGACGGCTGAGCGTGAGGCAGCCAGCCCACTGCTATGCTCGTCTCGTATAGCTGTAGACAGTATCGGCGCCCAGGACTTGTCTTGGTCAGTTAGGCGACTTAAAGCGCAGTCTTCGGCCGGGCCTGATGGCATACCACCCTATGTTGTAAAAGATTGTTTGGAAATATTTAAGCTTCCACTATTGTATATATTTAATCTGTCTTTAACAACGGCAACATACCCTTCACAGTGGAAAGTGTCCAGAGTCACTCCTATACCTAAGGATTGCTCCAGATCTAAAGTCGAAGGCTACAGGCCTATAGCTGTTTTGTCGGCATTCGGTAAAGTGTTCGAGTCAATTCTAAACCGGGAAATCACTAGACAGGTTAGTGCGCAGCTGAATGACGCTCAGCATGGTTTTAGGGCGGGTAGGTCTACCGTAACGAACCATATAAATTTAATTGACTATACCGTCTTGGAAATGGACAATAGGAGACAAGTAGATGCGGCATATTTCGACTTCAAAAAAGCTTTTGATAGAGTCCATAATGACGTATTGCTTGAGAAGTTTTCGGCTATGGGTTTCACTCCGAAATTGCTCCAATTTTTTTCTAATTATTTTTCTAACCGCTATCAGTATGTACAGCTTGCAAATTATCGCTCTGATCCGTATATGACCTGCTCTGGTGTGAGCCAGGGGAGTACATTGGGGCCGACCCAATTTACAATAATGATTAATGACTTGCCGAACGTCGTCAAAACGGCTAAATGTCTTATGTTTGCTGACGACCTGAAGCTATTCTTGGGCATTGAAACGCATACAGATTGTGAAGCATTACAGAGGGATATTGATAGTGTTGTAGCATGGAGTGAAATGAACAAACTGGAGTTTAATGTATCTAAATGCAAAGTGATAACATTTACTCGAACGCGATTGCCGACTTTATACCGCTACAACATGAACGGTACCCCTCTCGAACGCGTGGATCGAATTCGTGACCTTGGTTTGACTCTGGACCCTGAGCTGACGTTTAATGACCATATAGTTGAGTTATGCAGCCGCGCACACAAGTCACTAGGATTTGTCATGAGACAGTCTAGGCGATTTGCGGACAGGAGTACTATTGCCGCCCTCTACTATGCGTTTGTACGGAGCAAACTGGAATACAACTCCATAATCTGGGACCCCCACGAAGACAAGTACAAGCTCATGGTAGAAAAGGTGCAAAAGCGGTTTGCCCGATACCTATATAACAGGCTGTATGGTTATTATCCGTATCTATATCCGTCTCTATTCGTGGCGGGGATGGTGGGTGTCGACACTTTGGAGCTCAGGCGGAAGTGTGCTATAATGGTACATTACTACCTGTTGCTTCACAACAAGATCGACAACCCCTCCACTCTGTCGAGTCTCGCGCTCGTGACTCCGGAGCGGGCGCGGCGGCCGCACGTGCGGCGCCTGCTCGCGGCCCCGGCAACGCGCACGCGCACCGCGCAGTACGCTCCCACGGCCCAGGCCATCACTCTGCTCAATGCCTTGCTTGCTCAACAACCAGATCTTGATATATTTGCTATAAAGTTATTTGTATTCATCAGTATGTGTGTTGAGTGTTTAACATTTAAGTAATTATTATATTGTTTGATTGTTTTATGTACTTTAGTTATGTGTTTTTTGTTGTTGTTTTGTTATTGATATTTTTATGTGTTTGTGTATTTAATTTATTATTATTATTTCATTTATATTATTGACATTATATTAATTTAATTGTATCGATATAATTTTTATTACTTTTTTAAAATTTAATTGTACTTTTCTTCTTCTCTCTCGTTCCATTGTAATTACTAAATTATTATTTTGATCGGTATTATTTGATTATTTGACATGTTATATTATTTTGATTTTATTGGCATATTTATACAATTACCTATCTTCATATATTTATTTAGCAAATTATAATGTTATTACCTACTTATATGTTCATGTAATGCTAGAGTGTCGCGCGCTTTGGTACAAACTGTAAGCGTGGCACTCATTTGTAAATAAATAAATAAATAAATAAATAAATAAATAAATAAACCATTTTTAGATCGTAATAAAGCTGTAAAATCTCCACCAGTGAACTCAGCGCCGTTAAAATTGTAGGTATAGAGTGTAATAGCACGTACTCGTGTTACGTGTAAACACGACTTTATTGTCGTACTTTTCTATTATCTGAGGTGTCACGATGTGGCCACATTGGCGACATTTATAGCATTGCAACAAAACATTTTGTAATGAATCCTGTTTGGTGTATTTTACAGGGATGCTGGCGTTGCACGTTTAACGTATTTGTATCAAGTATCAAGAAATTAAATAAGTTATTATTTTAATATTATTATTACTAATAAATAATATAATATTATTATAATTAATAACAATTAATTATTTTATTAATATTATTATTAATAATAATAGTAATATTAATTTTTAAATAAAAAATACGGGTCACTCACGTCTATTTTGAGTCGAAATATCCGACTATAGTTTCAACCGTATTCGGCGGTCTTTTTCAAAGGAGCAGCACACACGTCACTCTCGGTCGGTGACGCGCCTTGCACTGCGACGTGCCGCTCGTGCCGCACGTGATGTCATTGGTTGCAAAAGGGTTAGGGCGGGAAGCTGGTCGTCTTGCAAACCACGTTAATATCATTAATTAGAGGATATATATATATATCCTCTTCCATAATAAAAAAATGTAAGTAGTTAAAAATACATATATTAATTTATAAAAGGGACGGACCCCGGAGTCTGTAGAGATTAGTTTTGTCAAAAAAAAAAAAAAACTTACGTTTTCTTTTTCACATTAAAGTCACTGTGAGCTTATGTATAGTGATAAGTTACCTTTACCTTCTGGTATTTTTATAGTTCGACAAACCACAGGTATGTTAGGAAAACAAAATAGAACGGTGGTAAGATTTTCTGACATTTTCACTAAAACTTTCGGAAAGAGTCATTTTATGTTGACTTGTGAGATGCCACCTAAATTATATGGTTAAATAAAAAAAAAAAAAATGACCGAGCGAGCGAAGCGTCTCTGCATCAACTAACCAAATTTTCTTTCGTTTCTCACTTTGTTTGTCAGTTTGTATGTTCGTACTCGCGTACAGGGCGTAATTTTGAACCAATTTTGATGAAACTTGGCGTATAGTTTTTGTGCATTATTTAAAAATAAAATAGTGGTCGGCCATTTTGATAGGAGAGGTGGTTCCCATAAAAAGGGGGGAAGTTTTTAAAAAAAAAAAAAAAAAAAAAAAACTTTTTTTTTGGGAAGTTTTATGCGGCGTTAATTACCAACCGATTTTAATGATATTTTGTAGGTAGATAAAGTACACAATAATTATTACAACTTGTGGTAAAAATTAACAGAATTGGTCAAGTGGTTGTCGAGTCATATCTCGACAACCACTTGACCAATTCTGTTGAGACCAACTTGAGATTGCTTGTAACAGTGAGGGCGCGTGGATGTGCTTGATGCATTTTAGCGCTGAATAATTTTCTTGATTTTACGTTTTCTCCATTTATAAAATTATTTGATGGAGCGAGCGAAGCGTCTCTGCATTAATTGGCCAAATTATCTCTTGTTTTTAGTACGGCTTCCTAATGTAGGCATTATTTACAGATGGCCCAAGGCGAGCTGCAAATGAAGCTCTCTCGGGAGGTCTACTACTACTATTCCGAGACAAGTTATGCTAATATCGTAGGTTCTCTCTGCAAGATCGAATCAGACATGAATATATGCGTAAATGAACTAAAGTCACCGACATAGCACAGTGGATTGGCGAGTTGAAGTGGCAGTTGTCAGGGCACATAGCACGTATACGTATAACTGATGGCCGAGGCGATAGGGCTGTAAAGCTTTCGAGTGGAGACCACGCACCGCCAAGCGCAGCGTAGGACGACCAGATATAAATTGGATAGAAGACTTCATACAAGTGGCAGAAAGACGCTTTTAATCGATCTTTTTGGAAATCCATAAGGCAGGCTTATTTTTGACCGACTTCCAAAATGAAAGATGTTCTTAATTCGATTGTTTTTTATTTATGTATGTTACGCGTTGTCCCATATTATCAAAATCGGTTCAGTACTTTGGTTTTTAAAACAAAATATAATAATTATAGTTCTACTTCAAAATATGCAATAAAGTACATACGCAACTTGCTGTTCAGTTTTCTACAAGCACTTAGATAATATTTTACACATTATTTTGTTATTAAAACCAGAACACTACATCGATTTTGACAAAATTTATATGCGACCATGCGACCAAGTATGGTCTACCAAAAAGAAAAAGAATAGATAGCTGCATAAACTTTTTATTGTTTACACCACTATACTAAAACACTAATTAACATGAGAGAGCTTACAAGAACCAAATCAATGCACAATTAGCTGAGTAATCAATGAACAAACATGCAATAAAAAAAAACATAAATACCGAATTAATAACCTCCTTTTTGAAAGTCGGTTAAAAATATGTTGTCTAAGTAAATGAAATTGCGTATTTGGAAGTCGGTAGGCTCAATTTTTTTAAACGATAATTTTCGGCAGTGAACTGAGATGATGATGGTGATTATTCCTGGTGAATCTATAAAAACCAACAAAGTAGCAACAAGTTGCATCAAAGTTATAGAAACTTACATGCTACCATATTTCAAAATATTGCTACACAAAAGTAACTTCCGTGTAAATGCACAATAACAGTAAAAACATATGTATTCTAGCCTTAATATTCTACCTTAGTGTGCCAGGGTGCCAACATTAAAATTCTAACGACTTTCTTGCTCGCTTACCTAAAATGTGCCACAAGTTGCTAGAATTCCTGACATATCTACTGAAAATCACATCTGTTCTGAGCATATTGTGTTGCCAATCCAATCTCAACTTTGTACGTCTAACTTTAAAGTTTCATATCCCTTATCTCATGTTTTCAGATCCTATAAAATTGTATCTTCTTCCAGAGTCCTCTTCTCATCTCATTCAGTTCGTTCATGGCCGTCCTATCGGTAGGACGTGTTAATTCGAGCGAGGCAACTTCGACGCAGAACTTCGTATTTCAAAAAGTTGAAAAAATAAATGTGGGTAGATTTTCCGTGGAAGTTAGACGTTTTATCGACACCTTTGGAGTAAAAGATTGATGTGATGTGGGACTAAATTTTTCTCGTGAACAGGTAAGACAGGAAAAAGTTTGCAGAAATGAATGTTTGCTATAGTTTTTGCGATGTTTATTCATTGAAAAATTAAATAATTTTTAACGGATTTGTTGTATATATTTTACATAATTAAACTGACTTCAAACAAGAGGTTATCAATTCGTAGCCTATATTATTTTTAATCTGACGTTTCCAATAAACGCAATAAATTTGTTGAAAGTGTATACGTAGAAACCAATTTCTAAAAGTCTGTTTATTCACTATAAATCCGGAAAAGTGCGAGTGTCTGACTCACCGAGGGTTCCGTACAAAATATTAGATAAAAGGGGGAAATCATATTTTTTTATATTTTCCTTCATAAACCGAAAAATATACATCGTAAAAATATTTAAAAACCTGTTTTAGCTTATGCTAATGAAGTTCTTTCATTATGATACCCCATGATACGGTTAATTCACTTTAAAATTTGAACCCTCATTCTTTACATAAAGACAATTTTTTTTTGTGATTAAATTAAAAATGTCCAGTTTGCGGATTTTTCCTATATGTGTACGAGTACTAACACAATGCTTCTTTTTTATTTCGTTGCGAGTGTCAAAATATGCGTTTTTTGCGATATATTCGGCTTCAACTTTTTATGTTATGAAAATTGAAAAGTTTGATTTTTCTCTCTGCAGCAAGAAACTATAGATTTTCGTATATGGTTTTATGGACAGACGGACAACAAAGTGATCCTATAAGGATTCAGTTTTTTTCTTTTGAGGTACGGAACCCTAAAAATGGCAAGTTATATCTTTCTAGTACTAGTAAATGAACAAAGCAGTAGATAGACAAATGAACATGGTGAAACCACAAGGGTTCCTTGTTTACCCTAACCCTAAACCCTAAAACCCATTTTTTTAATCATAAGCTCAATATTAAACCACGATACAAAACTAGAAGTAAATTATCGCAAATTTAACTAAATTTATTAATAAAATAATTTGAGAATACTACAAACTAAGTAATATAATCAGAAATTATAGGAAACAGTATTTATTTAGGTATTAATCCGCACGTTTATATTCGCGTGTTAATATTTTGCGTTAAGTTTGTGTTTATCTATCAGGAAAACTGTGGGAAATGTCCATCTGGGAGTTTTCCTTATATTTATTGCTGCTACAGGTTTTCCGGAGTTGTAAACGAGAACATGGTAATTTTTGACAGGCAGACGGTAATTTTTTAATTGTTAGTACATCTATAATGCTATATGTTGTGGGTTCAATTCCCACCCAGAATTTACATTTGTGAGATGGGCAGGGCTCTCTCTTGTGTATCTGAGTATTTCTATTAGCGTGTATTTATAAAAAGTATATAAGTTTTTTACTATACAGTCAAGTTCTCACGCTCCTTCCTCCCGCGAACAAGCAAACTGTGGAATGTCCTTCCTCGGAAGGTTTTCCCGCCGAGCTTCAACAAAGAGCGTTTTAAAAAGGATGTCTACAAGCACCTTTCCGGGTTAGCAATGCAACAGTAATGTCACTGATGTTACAGTTGTCTATAGGCGACGGTTATCGCTTACCATCAGGCGAGCCGTCTGCCTTTGCTAATAAGAGACGTAACCGCCCAAGTTATCTTTTTGAAAAACTTGGGCGGTTGCCCGTTACGTCTCGTATAGCGATGCAAAGTTAGCCAGCGCGGGTTATTTATCTTGATTTTTCAGCAATTTGAATTGTGCCTTTTTTAACAGTCACTTTTTCCTATATTACGAACTGCTTAGCTTGTGATTACGTGGCACTGTGTAAATAACGTCCAATACATATTTCAATTTAAATTGATATAATAGGCAGTAACTTTTCTATTAACAGAGACGTCCTATCAGTTTGGCTACTTCCCAGCTCGGTTTTCGGCTTTGCCAAACGACAGATTTCTTGAGATTCCGAAAAATTATCGTTAAATATACTTAGATAATTACAGTGTTTTTGGATTAATTAAATTCGCCATTTTTCCCTAAACATATGATTTGACCAACTACGAATAGTAAAACAACTAATTTGGTCTAGCTTTTTGCGAAAACGAAAAAAAAAAAAATAGTGTTATTACGTCATATTATATTATATATGTGTAGTATTATTAAAATCTTTTGAAAATATTCAAAATATATTATATTAATAAAGCGCTCAGATTACTACAGTGAAGCTTTTATCTAGCTACGAACTACGACAAAAATGCTATAAGTTAGCTACAGCAGCTGTAGCTACGGGCTACGCCGTAGCCCTTAATTAGCTACTGTTATTTTTTTCTGCGTTAAAATACCAATGTATAAGCAGGCTGGAATGATAGATTTAAGGAAACATAGGAAAAAACGCTATTCTAAAGTTATGATATTATTATTATTCTATTTTTTTTAGTTTTGATATTAAGTAATACTATTTTTTTTCTCATAAATATTTTTTCTAAGCAATTATATCTATTTTCGTTAATTTTCTCTATTCAAAGAACAATAAATCGTTATTCAGGACCGTTGTCAGGTCATATTATAGGGGCAGTGTATATTTTTATAGCAACAAAACTGTGTTCATGGTAACAATGATCTTGTTGTTCTGTTAAAGAAGATAATTATTTTATAATTAAATCTTTAAAAGTAATTTTTAATTATTTTGCTTTCATATTTTGGTTCTTTTTATTTTAATTTGACTTTATTTTAAGTCTTTAGCTGTTTTTATGCTTAATTCAAAGTTATTCAGGACTGCAGTATATTTTTCAATAACATTTACGACTTTTCCGCTTTAATCAATCAAGATCACAGTAGAAAATAGAAAATATTTGACTCCAACAGGACTGTATGTATTTTATACCGCCCCTACCTTGCTCAGTCTCTGTTTTTAAGCCCAGCGTCTGCTCCTCCAGGGCCGTAATTAGCGGGACGGTGGCACACGTTTGCAGCATCATCCGACGTCGGTTTTAGATTAAAGGCAGTAAAATCTCCAATTTAAATAACACGGCGGAATTTAAATGAACCTGTGGGGCTACTCACGGCGCGATCTAGGAATATTTAATGTCAAGAGTTAAATAAGATTGTTATGAGTTGAATAAGATTCTTAATTACACTCAGAAAGTAACTTTATTTTGTTTAGAAACAGAGATAAAATAGATTGTGGTGGTCGATGGGTAATTTTTTTTTATAGAGCTATTTTTCATTTTTTACACGACTTCCAAAACGGGGTTCTCAATTCGATTGTGTTTTTTGTGATTGTTCATTGATGACCATCCAAGTAAACGAATTGCGTATTTTGAAGCCGGTATTTAAGCCATTGTTTGAGATCTGTGTGTCTACTTTATTTTTCCTTTGTCGCGATTGTTAATATTCTTAAAATCCTGGATTAAACTGATTTCTTAAGTAACCGTCCTATGAAATGACACTGACATAATTATCATACGTGCAAGCAGTCGTTCATCAAAATCGGTCACTAAGCATGTGACCGATTTTGTTCAACGACTGCGTGTGTGACTAGTGTGACTACAAAAATTATTTTTGTAGGCATATTGGTTATATTTCTTCTTTCTACGCCATCTTTTTTGTATGATAGTGGATTAGCCAATGAGAGCGCACTATTCGACACGCCTTGGAAAGTTGAAAAGCATAATTTACTTTTCAGGATAATGTCAGAACATAGTAGACCCTTCAAATTCCTCTCAAATTACGTCCCAGTCTAGAATTTAAAATGAGAATCGTTTCAGAATCGGTCTGACGTCTCGCTCCTAAGATTTATTTCGGTTTTTGCATTTCCACCCGCCGCTTGTGCCTCCGTCTGTTTGCTCAAGCAATTCTTCGGAGGGCGATTATCTCTATAAAATCCAGGATTTAAATACTCACTCTTACGCTTTGTTCATTTTGTAAAGATAAATGTTGGTTAGTGTTGTGCAAGAGACGGATAAGTATGAGACAATATAGATAGCGACAATTATTGATCGGTAAAAAATATGAGTGATTTATTTTTTAAGATTTAAACTTAATTTATGATGATGATAAAAAAACTAAATATTACTCAACAGGGATCATCATCTCAGCCATATGAAGTCCACTAGTGGACATAGGCCTCCTCCATGGATTTCCAAATATACCGATTGGAAGTGGCTTGCATCCAGCGTCTTCCTGCCACATGGATAAGGTAATCTGTCCATCTCTTGGCTGGTCTCCCTACGCTGCGTTTACCGGTACGTGGTCTCCCTACGCTGCGTTTACCGGTGCGTGGTCTCCCTACGCTGCGTTTACCGGTGCGTGGTCTCCCTACGCTGCGTTTACCGGTACGTGGTCTCCGTCTACACTAGAGAACTTTACGGCCACTTCAGCCATCAGGGGCCCAATTTAGTTATTCAAGACCGCTCCATAGCCGAACCATATGTGGAGCGTTTCCCATCGGCCGCCATAGTTTTTTGATTCAGTCACTTTTGTCATACAATTGATACATTTGATGAAATGTAACACGCCATTCACTCGTTACTAAATCAAAAAAACATAGCAGCTGACAGGAAATGCTTCGTACAATGTTCAGTTACGGATCGGTTTTGAATAACTGAATTGCCCCCCTGTTCTACGTGCTATGTGCCCTGCCCACTGCCGCTTTAACTTGCTAATCCGCTGTACTATGTCAGAGACTTAGGTACGTCTGCGGATTTCTTCATTTCTGATTCAATTCAGACAATATTATTGTATAAAATATTTTTTTACAATTAAATCAAAATAAATATCCGTGGTCAAATTAACTGACAAATATTTAAAAATAAATTCCTCGTCGATTTATAGAAGGTATAATATTTCCCATTTAATTTAAAGTATTCTCTCTAAAAGGGTTTCGTTCTACGAATTTGCGAATTTAACAAAGATGGTTTAGATTTCAAATATAATTTATCATTTTGATAACTATTCTACCGTATTATTCCATTTGATATATTTTAGTTAATACTCTACTAAAGGAAAACTTTATTTTAATTTTGTTTGTGTATTTGTATTTTGTATTTGTGTGGTCTCATTTAGTGTATAAAAATCAAAAACCCCTGACATAAAAAAACGAGTGAACTGATTATGATAAAACATAGCTAAGAACAGACTCAACGAAATTCTCTTTCAAATAAAGAAAAACACTCGATAAAAATCGGTCAATCCGTTTGTGAGCTACGATGCTACAGATACACAGAGATACACAGATTTAAGTTAATTTAGACATAAGTATAACGTGTGTAACGTTAAACTTATAACTTCCCTGTTTTTGGGTCGGCGTTTCGGAATAACATATTCTAACTCTTATTAATTCATACATAATGATAAATTCACAAAGTTAATAATATTCAGTGAAAATATTATCTTATATACGGTGTTAAAATATATTCATAGCGTATTCTCATAAAAGTTTCATGTTATTTAAATCAGTCACGCGTCAGTAAATACAAACAGGGGTCGAAGTTTTACGAAAATTTGTTTAGCGCCGCGGCTTGAAATTGTAATTCGAACGTCCCGAAATTTACATGTTTTTGAGGGTAATCTAACATCTCTGACTTTCGGTTACACATTTCTGTGTAGGAATAAACTTCTGTCTTCAAATTTATGTAGATTTAAATTGAAGCTTGATTCAGCTTGAGATGTCTCTATTGCTGTCATATAAATGTAAATGAATGCATGAAATGTAACGCAATAACCATTTAGAATGGAATAAGCATAGCAGAAAAGCAGTAAATCTGTTAGATTGTAACATTTAGCGCTCATAGATACTTTGTTGAATAAAACGTTGACCAAGGAAAAATAAATTGTATATCAGTAGTCAGTACTTACTGCACATATTTTCTCATAAAAACGTATTATCAAGTAATTTTAGTATTTGTTTTGGCGATTTTATGTTAATAATAAATTAATTTATTATTATACTTGCCTCGACTGTCAAATTAATGTGCCTTGCAGGTAAACTCTGTCAACCACATAGCCAGCGCGGGGAGCGGGTGAGGTACCCGAGATTGGCGGGACGCAAAGTGTCCGCTCTGTGATACTATTAATGTATTCTGTTTGCATTTCTACTGCATGAACTAGTTAAACTGTGTGAAATAAAGTACCGTGGTGTTTACTGTCGAGAATTCCACTCGGAAAACTTCTGAGTGCTTTCCAAGAAGATCTCCGTTTGTACTAATTTAAATTCATAACATACTAAAATATAATACATATACTACAAAAACTATGACTATACCTTTACTATCTACACATTAAGACTACTAAAAAAAAACAATTTTAAAATATATATACAGAAAACAAATAAAATGAAATTTATACAAAAAGTCCACTGGTAGTGGGAAAAGTGGCCAGAATACTGGCAGCATTGCCACGTTGGATGGCAATGCTTACTTTTTGAGCAAAGTAGGAGCCAGCATTCTGGTCACTTGTCACCTCTACCAGTGGACTTTTGGATATTTATTTGTATAAACTCTGAGCGGCTGTTCGTACTTATTTCAAATACGGTGGAGGAAATCGTAATCTTATCTTGGAATATTTTTGTGGCTCGATTTGAATTACTTTGTACTCACTATGTACTTAAAAGATTTTTATTGTAAATTATAAATTAATTTAAAGTTTTTTTTACCCGACTGCGAAAGAAGGAGGGTTATGTTTTTCGAGTATATGAATGTATGTATGTATATTTCTTTGGCACACCCTAGAGCCTAAACGACTTGTCGTATTTTTATGTGAGTGGTCACAAAATATTGATTTTATAGTTACTAGTCGTTTCCACTTTATAACAACAACATATATGTACTATTGTCTGTTCATGCATTATAGTTTACCTTTAATTTGTACAAATACTCGTTCATCCAAGTTAAATAATTCTACAAGGGAGGGAAGTTTAACGAAAACATCACTTAAAAATTGTTGTCTTATATTCTGTTTCGTGTACCAATAAACTAAATAAATAAATAAACTTATAAGTCGTTCCGAACAAAAAGAAACCGAATGAAAAATAAAGTTTCCCGCGTCTATTGACTCGGGATTTTTATTCACGAGTTAAAAGTTCAAAAATAGGCGGTAATATATTTTTCTTTGGATTAATATTGAAAGTTTGTTTGGAAATTATTTATCAGAAATAAGGCTGACTTATGAATTTGTACTTGTTTCTAGAAGCTCGGGCGTGTTTAAAATAAAGTACCTACTCAATAAATACCATATTACAGATTTTATTTGGAAGTATATAGTATAAATATTATAGTATATTTGAAAATTATATAAAGACAAAAAAAACAACATTCAAAACCAACACTTTACTCTAAAAAAAAAACTTTTTTTTTCACGGAAATACAAACAAATATTTCGAAAAAATGTCACAAACTATTTATTTATCTGCGACAATATATTGAACTAAATGTTTTTTTAAATGCGTGAAGTGAGCCAACCTTTTTTTGCGATAAGTAGAAGTTTTGTTACATAGTCGCGCTCCTTCAACAATAAACATTGTTTTGCCGTAATTTGTTCAGTGTCTTGATACGATTTTTGTTATGCAATAAAACAAACAAACAAAAAAACGGTTGTCTGTAAAGTCGGTTTACGGACAATAATTTTACGTGACGTCATGATAGATGCGTCAGAGACTTGTAGAATGTAGATGTCTCAACAGTACGGTCAGCTGCCATTAACCGTACTACTGGGAATTAAAAGTCTCAGTAGTACGATCAACCGGACTGGCAATCGTACTACTGGGAATAAACGCACAAGCCGAACGCTTAGGCCGATCATGCCGCTCTATCGCTTGTTCCGCGCTCTCGCTTGCACGCTCGGCTCTGGCGGAATGTGACAATGAGTCATGCTTTTTCGTGCGTGCAGCCGGCGTTCATCGATTTATAAGACGTTATCACATCAACAAAGGTTTATGTCTTCTTAACCTAGAAAATATCTATCCTTCCCTTAGTGTTTCATTACCATAGTGCCTTACAAACTTTTCTTTATGACCAAACTGACGGAAATGGATACAATATTCATTACTTAGTTTACGAGCACGGTTTATCGCATTACGCCCGTGATATGACTCAATCGTCATAATGAATCATGGAGCAGCTTTATAGCAGTCATAAACATGATATTTATTAAATAAATACAATTAAGATCAATCTGGACTAGTAAACAGTTTAATGTGATCTTTGTGTGCTTTAAAAGCAATTAAAATAAAATGCATTCGCAAGGAAATTCTAACTTATATTATTAAACCGAATGTAATGCTGTCTGTCGTCTGTCCCTCTATTTGTTACCTCTTCACGGCTTAACCAACCGTTATGAAATTTGGCACTTATCTTTAGGACCTGGAGAAGATTACATCCTAATTTCATCATCAGCATCATCACAGTTTTTCGTCACTACGCGGATGACACCGCGAGACGCAGCTAGTAACATAATAAATAGAAATAACAACTTTATTGAAAGTAAATAAATCTTCTTTTATTTATAAAAAATAATTACTATTTGTTAGTCTCGCTAAAATTCAGAAACGGCTTGATCGATTCGATTTTTCTTATCAAAGAATCAACTACATATTATTATCATGATTGTTAGGTTTTAAGGAAAATGAACATCATCATTATCACCGCTTTTCATCACTACATGGATGGAACCGCGGGACACAAATAGTTTGGAACAAAGGTAGCGTATATCCTGGATTTTATAAAATATCTTACTGATGCTTTATTTTCAACAGAAAACAATAAGAATTGTTTCATGAAGATAGGTAGTTAATTTTTACCTGTGTCATTATTTAAATACGTATTACAATTTTTGCAAATTCATCAAACCATTTTTTTTTAAGTTTTAGCAGAAAATTTGTTGCAAGAACAAATTAATTACCTGTATGTACCCCATCACTACTGGAAACAATTTGTCACAGATGTGCGGGATGTATCGCGAACTTTAGTAATTATCAAAGTTTTGGCTAAATATTGGTTTAAGCCGTCTGGGTGATGAAAATTTTATGAAATGTTCGGTATATAGTATAATTACTTTAATATAAAAAGCCTATTATAAAGAAGCCTATTACTCAGCACCTGTTAATATCAGAACGCATGATGAGCAGACAAACATAACATACAATATTTAAGCGAGCATTTTCCCATTCCCATTCCTTGGAGAAAATACGAAAAGGTTTCTTTCCACTAAGCTTTATTGATTTCTGTCATAAGTCTTCAGGGTGATTCTGCTGCGACATGACACGTTTTATTTCATTTGCTCGAAGTGTTCAAAACATATTAGAGACATCGCTCTAAACACATTAATACCACGCGTTAATCTCCGATACACGAGACTAATTATATTATCTGCGGGACACACGCGCATCGATGTTCTTTTGGCCTTTTTAGCATACACGAGACATGAATGCAAAATTATTATTATCCAGTTGCAAATTCAGACAAAACAAAAATTTCTTTCTAAAAGTTACAAGCTTGATACATCAATATATTTTTAATTTTCTTTTAAAAATATGGCTATTTTCTAATAATTATTATAGTTTAAAAACTGAAACAACCAAAATACTTCAAAATACGTAACTTCGTTTAGGTGGATGACTTTTTTTTTCTGTTAAGTATTTGGTTTTCAAAACCAAACTAACTTTAGTAATATGAGCTACCATTTCTGTTTTAAAATAAAGTAATAAGTAAAGATAGTATGAATTATGTAGTTTTCACTCATCGACATTTAAAAAAAAAATTAAAAATTTACAAAAATAACCCCATCACTAGCAAGTCGAGGACGCGATGTCATTTGTTTGTAAGATTCTTAGTAGAAATAGTTTCGTTTTACGTATATATTATTCGTAGTCGTACGTATATAGTATTCTCTTCTAATTTAGAAATTTTTGCTTAATTAACTATGTAAAAATATCAATATCCTTCGATAATTTTAATAAAGTTAGCCAAAAAAACCCTCCCACGACTCATTTCCAATCAGCCCTTCATAGAAAAACAAACGGGCGGTAAGTGAAAAGAGTGATTAAGATTAATTGCCTTCATCAATAACTCGTAACGTCAGCGATTAGTGACCATAGGCCTGCGAGCTGAGGGCTGAAAGAAGCGTCGGATATGCGAGAGAGGATATTGCTCAAGCTTTATGTGATTATTAATTAATTACGCGTTATGTTTGAATTATCTTTATCTTTAAGGTAGTGTTGTGTAGATTGAAGGAAAAGTTTAGATTTTATTGCAAACGCTAAAATGAAATGCCTTGGCATTTACATTCGCAATACTATTTTCAATTTCAGAAGTCAAGACATTTATAGCTTAAAACATTTTTTTTCTCAAAGCAATCTCAAAATCTCTTATAACATTGCTATAAAATTTAATTATTTCTAGCTTGGTGCGTTAAAATATTGTCCTGGTTAACTACTATCATAAAATAACAACTTTATAATAAGAACCTTTCACTAAAAACCTGTAAAAAGTAAAGATCCCGATCCCATTTCCCGGCCGTCACCCGCAGTTGGCCGACACATAAAACTATGTCATCTCATGATACATAAAACGGGTTATACGGCGCGGGACGGATTTTATGAAGGAGCTCTCATATGCGGTGTTCCCTTTCTCATATCGTGTTATGCTCATATTATTGTGTTTGGTTTGATGTGTATATAAGAATAGCGTAAGCTTTTTTTCATTTAAGTACCTGAGGAGATGAGTAATTTGTTTGCCTCGTTAAGGTATACACTTGTCCATAACAGATTAATACGACACTGGACTTTGACTTTGATTTCATCAATTCAAAATAAGTAATGTAATGTACTGCGCCTATCACACTGAAATATTCCTGAAAAACTGCTTGTAACTGTTTTGTAGCATGTAGATTCATACGGTCGTAGTACGTAGCTACAGTCGTAGTACGTAGCTACGGTTGTAGTACGTAGCTACGGCCGTAGTAGGTAGCTCAAATAAAAAAGTAAAATATCATGTACTTTTGTCTATTTTCCGGGTGGACTTTGCAAAATAATCCTACCACTACAAGCCGTTAAATATCTGACCATATATGTATATGTACACAATAACTTATTCAGTGATAACAATACTTACTAATCTTGTATGGTTGAAGAATTTACACTAACGAGAGGTTTCACTATTCTTTAAAATCGCGATCATTTTGAATGTTTGTACTGAATTGTTAAAACTGGCTTCGTATTAAACTTCTTCCCTTTATAAATATTAGTTTATTTATTTGTAAAAAAAATATATCAAATCACAGTTTTGCCGATTACATTAATTCTTCGACCCGCAAAATTGTTATTAAAAAATGTTTTCATCTCCAGTTTTTCCTACCTGTCACACCTGCGCAACAAACGAAGGCAAGTTATTTGACTATATGAAATGTGTAGCAGACATCGTCTCTAAGCAGGCGATAAGTTTAGGTACATTTCCGTGAATCGCGGTCGATTGCAGTCGTGCACGATTGTTGATGTAAGTGGCCAAGGCAACAATACTCGCACTCTGAAAATGTATAAATAAATAAAATAAATAAATATTTGCGGACATTTCACACAACACCATCTAGCCCAAACTAAGCAAAGCTTGTACTATGGAACTAGATGCCTGATAGAATACATAATATACTTTTTTTTTGTAAATGTATACATATGATACATAGAAACACCCAGACACAGAACAAATATCCATGCTCATCACACAAATGTTTGCCCTGGGTGGGGATTGAACCTACGACCTACAGCTTAGCAGGTAGACATACTACCAACTGAGCCACAAAGCCAGTCAACCGTGCCGCTTCCGTGGTCTGCATTTGTATTTGTGTCATTTCAAGCGTTTCCATAGTAAAGTAATGTTTACTATTTACGGATCAACGCTGATGAATATCACCGCTGCATTATACAAGGATGTGTGTGTCACTGTGAATCACTCACTGTGCATCATCATTATTGACTTAATACTCAGCTCTGATACTTTAGTCTTCAAATCTCTAGAAAATAATAAGTTTCGAATAATAATATATGCAATTAATATTTATTTACTTATTTTTAATATGCGTTTTAATGTACTTTACTAAGTTGATCAGAAACTGAATAACTATAAATCAATGACCTAAGTTGAAGTTTCCGGCAGCCTAGTCGGGAGACCGTCTGACTTGCGTTTCGCAGGTCCTGGGCTCGAATCCCACGGCACGCACCTCTGTCTTTTCGAAGTTATGTGCGTATTGTTGATTGCCGCCAACTTCAAACGGTGAAGGAAAACATCGTGAGGAAACCTACATGTCTGAGAGTTCGCAATGATCTTGAAGATGTGTGAAGTTTGCCAACCCGCACTTGGCCAGCGTGGCAGACTATGGTCTAACCCTTCTCACAATGAAAAGATGGCCCGTTCCCAGCAGTGGGACAGTTTGTATGAACAGGGCTGATAAAAAAAAAATTACCTAAGTGTTTATTTAAATTATTCAGTAATATAATGACTTAAAATCTAAAAAATCTTAAAAACTATGGCACGTCACAAAAATAAAATTTAACGTTTCACGAATATATTTCTATTAGAAATTGTATGTGTATTTTAATCTAATTTTATTGGCACAGCATTCCAAAAATGTGTGTATTTCGATAATCGTAGCACCGTCCTATGTCTTACGCAAGTTCATTCCAGATAATATGAACATTCAATCTCTTAAACCTAATTTTTTTTTTTCCATCTTTATTATATCTATGCTTGTGGTGTTTCATCGTTATTTTTATGTCCTAGTGTAAAAAAATAAATAAATGAAGTACATAAGTGTTTTGTACGTAACAATATAAATACTACCTATGATGAGATTAGAATAAGCTTAATAAAATTAGTCTATATGTTGTACAAAAATCCTCAAGTTGTAGTCGCGCCAGTCGTCGAAGTATATCCACTATTTTTTCTCGTCGACTCGTCTATTCCTTTTTTTATTACAAAAAATAATTAAAACCCAGGCAGGGAGGTAATTCGCCTGACTTTCGCCTATTTCCTTATGAAATATTAATAATTCAGCAGATTTTTCATCTAAGTAAATGAGCAGAAAAATCTTGTCCGACATTAAGTTAAGTTTGTTCTGAGAATCCTTGACCAGGGCGTCTGACTGAGCCCTAGGTTACATAGTGATGGAAGGATTTATACCAATCCAGGTCTGCTTGGACAGAGATCTATAAATTTTTTGTGAGTTTTTTTAAATTTATTTATTGAAATCTTTAGTTCAACGTCGTTGAATCGGTGGTGAATTTGCTTCTTCTAGGCGAGTGTGTTCCATCATAGATCTCAAGATCGCTTACATAGAACGAATTGGCGTTGGCGTTTAAATTGGCGTCAAGTAAAATAATTGCATTTTAAGAATTGAATTTCTGTCAGTACGAACAATCAGAAGTTTGGTATAGCACCGCAGAAACAAAGTAATTAATAAAAACTAAAACCTTTTCTATTGAAAAATCACGCTCTAAAATGTATGAGACAAGAAAATAATCTCATCTGGAATTGTAATGGACATATTATTATATTTTTATCGTGTATTAAATAGACAACTTACACATAATAAATATTTTATTGTACTTAATACATATTCATAGTGGTGTTCAGAGGATAACCGTGGTCGTATACCACCTAACGTAACAAAACAATACATTCTGCAAAGTAGCATACGACCACGCTATTCTCTGAACTATTATAAAGACATAAGATTTTTTTTGTGCAATATGTGTTACAAGAATTTTACGAGAGAATATTTCTTATAATTCAGTATTTTGAAAGAAATTAACGATTATATTCAATTGTTTATCTCATCCTCTAATAGCCTCTAATACCCTTTCCCTTCTATCTAACCCTCTAACCAAGGTCAAATGTGGCGTCAAACATCCTTATTGTCATTGATGCTCTGCCTCACTCATAAGGGAAAACAGGCGTGATTTTATGTATTTATGTATGTTTAAAAATATGTTTGTATTGTTTCAGGATTGGCGAAAATGATTGAAAGGCTGTTCATTTTGATTATATCTATTTCTGTATTATATATTGGTAAGTATCAATCAATCAATAACACTTTATTGACACCACAAAAAGAGTAAAAATAACAAAAAAAAAACACTTATAAAACAATGGCACAAAAGGCGGTCTTATCACTAACAGCGATCTCTTCCAGACAACCTTAGGATGTAAGATATTATATAGTGATTGGGCGCTGGTGTTTGTATAAATACTATATTAGTAAATACCTAACTTAGAGCTACTCAGATAAGTGTTCTCACACCTACCCTCCCAGAGGGAAAAAAGTAATATATAAAGTAAAATATAAAAGTAATATAATTATATAAAGTATGTATTTAAAGCTTAGCATATTTATTTTATGGCTCACTTGTTTTGTATCGTCAAAAATGATTCACGAAATTCATAAAATATCAAAATGCACTGAAAATAAACAAAAACAAAAAAAAAACGCAGCGGTCGACTCATTAAAATGGGTTCAGAGATGCGCTTACAAGTAGATTTGTAGCTGAAACAAAGTATTTTTTGTTTTTGTATCGTTAGCGGCAGACAAATGAGATTCGGTTTTAGTTTGACATTGCTCTTAGTGGTTTTTTGTTACGAGTATTTTGCTATTTGTTTTTGGAGAAGGATTGTTTGACAACAAAACTAATTGTAATTTAAATAACTGAAACAACCGACTTCAAATACGCATATTCGTTTACTTAGATGACACAGTTTCCAGTTATTTTATTTTAGAAACCATAGTAATCAACCAATTTTGATAAAACTTATATAGGACCACCTCTGAAATGATGACCTATCAAAAAAAAACATCGAAATGAATTCATAATTGGCGAAGGAGAGTAATAAACATATAAAAATCATACGGTTGAATTGAGAACCTCCTCCTTTTCGAAGTCGGTTAAAAAAACAGTATCAGATATGGGAAGAATCACTGAGTGGCACCCGAGGAATGGTCGACATCAAGGCAGACCAGAACATCAGCCCTGATGGTGAGGTGACGTAAAACATTGATTTGCACAGGATGAGATTCGCTCAGGACCGAAAATGATTTATAGGGTTTCCCTTGGATAGCAAAAAAGACCGAAAAGGATATCGTGAATGAAAAGAGACCTATATCCAGTAGTGGGCGTACAAAAATTTAATAGATATAATAACCTACCGGATTTCAAGTTATTAAGAAAAACGATGCAATCATGTAGTCAATTAACTAAAAGTTTATTCTTTTTTTTTCATAATTGATTTATGATTGGCAACTAACAAGCGTTGATGGTAACCTTTAACATAATTTATTATGAACTTGAACTTGACTTGTAGCTTGGGCGTTATGAATAAATTATTTGTATTTGTAATTGATAATTAAGCGACGGTGTGACTGGGTATGGGGATCATCGGTATAGAAAACATCAATTCACTCTACCCTTGAAAATTTCAAGATTATTTTAGTGTGAAATCGAAGAGATTTGATGTAAGCAGATATCGAGCAAGCTTGGACTGAACGGGACGAACTGAAAAGAAATTACCGAAAAATACATACGGGCAAATGGTCCTACATGTTGGAGCGTAATGCCAAAACAAATTCAAGCAATGAAAAAAAAACTTAGTAATAAAAAATCGGTTATCAGGGCATTACTACTTTTACAAATAAAAATAATGACATGTTTAAAGCTGCGTTTAACCATCGATTCCCATGTTGGAGAACGATGATGTAATCTAAGATGAAGCTGCAAACTTAGATACTTGACTCTGACCTCGAAAATACCCATTGTATCTGCCACGGTTAACAGACTAAAATTTTGTAACAGAATACCTACACAGGGTCTCTATATCCTCGTCAAAGGGCCGCTTTCAACTCAACTAAGCCCTTTACTTGGAGCCATATTAACTATTTCAGTAATTAATGTTGAAATATCGGCCTTTGAATTAATAGAGCGTTTGTGTGGCATAGAACTGTTTGTTAAATTTATCTATTGTGTCAGGTTGTACAGTTCCTTATTCTTGCATCGAGGTTAAATTTATCTATTGTGTCAGGTTGTACAGTTCCTTATTCTTGCATCGAGGTTAAATTTATCTATTGTGTCAGGTTGTAAGGTTCCTTATTCTTGCATCGAGGTTAAATTTATCTTAATTGTGTGGGTTGTAAAGTAAAGTTCCCTAATCTTTCATCGATGCTAACTAAAAAAATATTTTTTATGTTTATTGTCTTGTTGAATCGTCAATATGTAAAATGATAAGGCTTCTCAGAAGTTAAATTGACATAAATTAATGCAAGACAAATCAGAATGAAGTAACATTTACTTAATCAATAAAAAAACCTATCGCTAATGATCTCTATTTACAATTCACTCTCGGTGTTGAATATATAATATAAACAACAACAACAAAAAAAACGCTGAATCGTTAACCTTTTACTATTCAAATAAAACGGTAAAAATAATTCATATCATTACTCCTTTATCATTTAACTCAGTGGTTAAATATAAAAGCATATTATAATTAATCACCAACAAACAGTTAATATTTGGCTGAAGATGAAACAACATTCCTCTGAAGCCCTTTGATGCTTAATAGGCGAGGTAAAGACACCGAGTTTGTTATGAAGCGCTTCAGATGTGGCATCTTCGCTTGGGAATCTTATTATGTAGCAAAACGTTATTAATATTTTAATAGCTACCCTTATGAAAATACATAACACATTACTCGGCGTGTACCGAGCTTAGGTACAATTTAATTGAATGTTTAGTTGATTTAAGAACAACCTTCTTTACATATACCAATAATAGCTTTTAAAATAAACGCTGTATTAAATTAATGCGATTATACGATTTATAACACACTCACGCCATTTTGTCAAGATTCTTTATAATAACATACAAGTTTATGGGTAATTTTGTACATAGGCCGACCATCGTCCGTCTCGCTTGCGCAGACTCACATTTGTGAAGGACTGCATGAACTAAAAAAATCGTCGTTTGTAAAACTAGAAAACAATATCACAAAATATATTCGATAAAAATTTCAATTCGATCCCATTCATTTTAATACATACAAATCATTTTAAAAAAAGTGATTTTTATGTAAGGAAATTGACTTGGATCAACATAATTTTTTTGTCTGATATTGATGGTTTATGTTGAGAAAATACGTTTTTTTTTTTTTTTTTTTGCGAAATTTATATTAATAATAATACAAAAATATATAGCGACACTAAAGGAGTGAAAAATAATCTAACGACATCTCATACATCAAAATCGGTCAAGCCGTTTAGGCTATAGGGGCTCATAATTATAGAAACATACGTATGTACATGCGTGCACACATACACTCTAAAAACATAACCCTCCTTCTTGCGTAGTCAGGTAAAAATAGTTTTCTTCGTAGATGGACATTGTTTATCTACATTATAGTATATTTTCGTCACCTTTTTATTGCCTATACAGCATGTTCCAAATACAACAAGTATGTCACTATGATGAATGTACAACATTTTTCATATCAATGCCTGGAAGTATTTCTTGAGAATCCGCTGTGACAGTGACATATGAGAACATATAAATTTTAGTAACACCCTGCATACGATACTAAACGAATATTAAGCCTACGCTATAGATGCGATAGTTTTGTTGAAAAATTTCGTCTTTACGGTCAGTTTACGTGGCAGTTAGGTGATAATTTAGTTGGTACTAAACTAAACCAGAATAAAACTAATAAATTTATAATTCTGAGTGTACGCTTTGTGTGAAAAACTATGCGCAAAGTCGCTGTAAAAGGTTATAAATACGCATTATTTAAATAAATTTTAGTAAAATGAATTATTTTTTACGAAACAATTCCTTGGAAGTTACGAACACTGAGCTTATTTTTATTTGCGGAAGTTGTGTTATAATTATTACAAAACATATAGCCTGACGCTCAGAATATACATCAAAATCAGATTATATATTTTAGATTCACTGATATTTATATAAATATCATCACTGTTTATATACCTACATATGTATATACCTAAGTGCGGTCATATTTCTCATACAAATCAATCGATCGGATTTGTTTGAAAAGCATCCGGAGGGCAACTTCATAATTCACTTTGCAATTTTCGGCCTTACCGAAAAACGTTACTTAACTTTAAGCAATGCCTAACATATTTTGTCAACTTCTCGCTGACACGTAATGACACTTGCGGAAAGAAGGCACAGAAGATGATGGTTAAAGTTAAGCAACGTTTTTCTGTAAGGCCGTTTATGTCCTTCTGCTACTGAATATTCTAGATCCCATCTACTCAAGAAACATAATGCCCGTTTGTTTACAGATACTCTGTTTGTCTATGGCACTACGGCATCTCACATTGACATACACGCCAGCTTCTCAACCTCCACGTAAGTTTTGACCTTATTCTTTTATCGATAAAACTCATTTTATAATAGCAACCAGCAATCGTATTCTTTTATCATTTTGTAATATTTTAGATCGTAATAAAATGTAGACTTTACGCCATGTTAGTAAGACTGAATTTGCTCTGATACGACGCAATTATAACTCGTTCTATCTGTCATACAGGCTTTGTTAGACGATTTTAATGTTTGTGTGAAGTATGTTAAGGTTGGTTTTGGAGTGGGATAAGTTTCTAGGGTAGTTTTAATATTATAATGAAGATCTGAAGCGGAACAACGAATGCCGCTGCACGTGAAAGGTCTGCTTGAATTTCAAAATAGTGTTTTTTTTGTCACATGGACAAAAATTGTGAACAGCATTTTCAGCGGGCCAGGGATATCAAGTAAACGTTTTCTTATGGAGGATCGATTTCTATACAATATTATTTTTACCGGTTACAGTCAGAAATTATACAGTTTACATTGAAGTAAATAGGGTTAGCTTTTATATCGGTCTTTATTGGCGGTAAATCATATCATATAGAAATTGTAACAAAAACAATGATAACACTTATTTTCACAACTAAAATATTTATCTCTAAGTTTTTTTTACGACTTTGTAAAAAAAATCTTAGTTAAATTTTCTTCAATAATTTACTTTTTTTTTACGACTTTGTAAAATAAATTTTCTTAGTTACATTTTCTTCAATAATTTACTTTTTCCCCTTTTACTAAAATTTCAGTGGGAAAATTCCAAGCCCTGTTATTTTATTCAAAAGATTTCGTATCATCAAATTGTTTAATTTTGACGTAATATTTTTAGGCGCCTAAAATTTAGTCTGAATTCCATACTGATTAAAAGTGAATATTAAGAATACTTTTGTTTCGTAACGTCTAAGAATGTCTTTGATTTCCTTTTAAGAATTTATACTTTCTTTGTGAAGGTCAAAGAAAAAGGAAAATAATAATACTAAGCTATTTTATTGGCTAATTTTATTTATATAAAGGCATCTGCATCAACTGCCAAAATTTGCTTATCTGGGTTTGTTTATATGTTAATAATCGCGATACATATCCTATTTCTAAATTATTTTAGCAAAATTTTGTTATACATGATCCTTAATTTTAACCGACTTCCAAAAAGGAGGAGGTTCGATTCAATTCAACTGTATGTTATTATTTTGTATTTTTGTTACGAGATTACTTTGCCAATTTTGAATCGTTTTTAATGATTATTTTTTTAATTGCGTCATGTTTCAGAGGTGGTCCATATAAATTTTATCGAAATCGGTTCAGTACGTCGGTTAAATAAAACAAAATAACTAAATAGTGTATATTGATGTCGGTTGTTTCAGTTTTGTTAAATAAAATTATGTAGAATTTGTTTGTCATGTGTCGTATGAAGTTTTTTGCGTTTAGGCTAAGGCCGCACTACGGTTTTTTCCCGCGAGCGGTAACCGCTATAAGCCGCGAAACCGCTCGAGACGGTACTAAATCAATCGCGGGGAATAACCGCAAGTGCGGCCGCTTGTATTCGTTTTCCTGTTTCATAAACTCACGCGGTTAAAAACCGCTACGGCTTAACCGTAGTGCGGCCTTAGCCTAAGTGTAGGTTTCTGTAATGTATCACTGTATTGTGTAGACTTGAAAGGGGCATCTTGTTTGATACTATGAAAGTAATGAAATTTGCACAATTTTTAATTTTTATTTTTCTAAGCAAATTTTTTAATCAACTTCAAAAAAAGGAGATTTTCAATTTGATATGCATGTATGTATGTAATATATACTATATAGACAGGCTTCATGGCTCAGTGGTAGTACGACTGCCTTCTGAGCTGTAAGGTCGTGGTTTTGATCACCACCCAAGGCAAACATTTGTGTGATGAGCATGGATGTTTGTTCTGTGTCTGGGTGTTTCTAAGTATCATAAGTATGTATTTAGAAAAAAATGTATATGTGTATTATATCAACCAATTAGTTTTCATAGTACAAACTTTGCTTAGTTTGGGCTAGATTATTATTATGTATTTATTATTATACATAATATCGAGCTATTTAACACCCATGTTGTTTTTGTTCCAGGCACTTAAACGAGAGAAACCGATTTAAAGGTAAGACCGAAACTAAAATTGAATAGGATAATACCTAATCGCATCAAAAACGTAAAAAAAAACAGGTCTCGCAACGCAGCTTCTCTACCACAAAAAGTTGTGAGATCTGATGTAAAACCAAGTTGTTTAATTAATTTAGTACCTATCTATGGGAGCATTTATCCAACTATTTTGTAAGAAATTATGACGTAATTAGTTAACTAACAACTTTTATAGTGACCGGATGGATATTAGACATCTTTATTTCTTTGTAGCTATATAAGTAGCTAATGTTAATTTGTAGCTAATGTTACCTAAGATCGTTTTCCTGTGTATGTAAATAAATAAATAAAAAATTAATAAAGTCTGCCGTTGTTCTACTAAACATCTTTAGCTACAATAAATGTATTAGTACGTTAGACAGTAGTTTAAGAATATACTTAAAATAGTCCATTTGTATGGCCAGCACGTAATAAGTGCCATAATAAAAAGGACCGACTGATGGCTGTATTACTATTGCATTAGCGATTTTATTATCTCAGTTGAAGTACCTAATGGCTACTTTTGACGAACGGGGCAATCGTCAAGATATAATACAATCATGTATGGGTATACGGCTATGTTACGATTTTTTAACTGAAACTCCGTATTTATCATTCTTGAGTTTGACAGTGAACCTTGAGTGAACATACAGAATGCCGCAGCACAACACTAGATTCGTACGGGGAACAGCCAGTATGTAGTTGTCCTGGACCTCTTCCGCTTTCGACCTCATATGCCAATTTACTATGGAAACTAACGTCGTTTTCACACATTTCCGACCGAGAGTGACGTGTGCGCTGCTCCTTTGAAAAAGACCGCCGAATGCGGTTGAAACTATAGTCGGATATTTCGGCTTAAAACAGACGTGAGTGACCCGTAGTTTTTATTTTAAAATGCCAATTTACGTGGTCATCCATCTCGTTTGGATGGAAAGGGTCCATCTCCAAGTATCTCGAGCTCAGTATACAAGTCAAAAACAAGTGTCACACGTTTCCATTTTCAACCGACTTCCAAAAAAGAAGGAGGTTATCAATTCGGTCTGTGTTTATTTTTTTATGTTTGTTCACCGATTACTCAGCCAACTGTGCATTGATATTAATGATTTTTTTGTATTTGGTAGATTATACTTCACAGGTGGTCCCATTAAAATTTTATCAAAATCGATACAGCACTTTGGTTTTTATAACAAAATAAGTGGTTAAGTATCATCCAAACAACTGTACAAAAGTGAATAGCAAAGTCACGTATATGCGTGCATTCACTTTTCTGCAGGCGTTATACATATTGCGTATTTTGAAGACGGTTTTTGAAATTATAATTATTTCAAACGCTTACGCTTCGAAATGCTAAGAAACTGACGTGTCATCGCGTGACATTTCGTTAGCTACAGCCCTTACCTACATTTACTTTTCTATTTTACTGGGGTTTACGAAATTAGAATGCCACTTGTCTAATCCCCCTAGATCCTTAATCCTATCGGTGGGTTTTTACTTAAGCCAATACGGATAACATACTGGGCTATGGTTTTCTGTGGAATGTCTGATGTTGAGCAACCTATCACATTGAGAGGTATTGAGTATAGACATATTTTATTTGCGGCAAAAACGACCACAACATAATATATAAACACATAAATATTTGACTGGCCTTGTGGCTCAGTTGGTAGTATTTTGACTAGCCTTGTGGCTCAATTGGTAGTATGTACGCCTGCTGGGCTGTAGGTCGTGGGTTCGATCCCCACCCAGGACAAATATTTGTGTGATGAGCATGGATGTTTGTTCTGTGTCTGGGTGTTTCTATTTATCATATGTATATTTTTACCAAAAAAAAGTATAATATTATGTATTCTATTAGCCATCTAGTTCCATAGTACAAGCTTTGCTTAGTTTGGGCTATATGGTGTTGTGTGAAATGTCCATAAATATTTATTTATTTATTAAGCAAAAACTACAGTCGTTTTTTGTCACAAACCGGTTCCAACTCAGCATTTAATTAGCTGGTCTTCTGTTGGGGCCAGCAGGTGACGTCACGCATGCACGCTCACTATATTTGCCAACATACATTGAAAAACAAATTATACAAAACATAAAAATAGAACATTGGCGAAACAACCGCAGCCATGTCAATAATAAAAAAAAGAAATTGTCAGACTTTATTTTTACTTTCAGCTTTCAGCTCCGTAGCACTCGGATAGTCTCAAGTGGAAATATTTTCAACAGGGCGAATTTGCAGCTGGACAGACTAGCTATAAGACAAGAGTAATTTTACCCGTTTTTTTAAGAGTTTTTTTTTTTGTTTTTTTTTTGAAGACTAATTTTTAACAGTTTTAACCAGCCAACTTGTAGAATGCTAAATTAGACAATTAATTAAACGCCAGTAAGCCTATCCCAATTCTACAGAAGAGCTGGTGTATCCATACGGCGATCATATACATAACTTTCATGTAATTTTTTAGAGTTTCGTACCCAAAGGGTAAAACGGGACCCTATTACTAAGAGTACGCTGTCCGTCTGTCACCAGGCTGTATCTCATGAACAGTGATAGTTAGACAATTGAAATTTACACAGATGATGTATTTCTATTGCCGCTATAACAAAAATACTAAAAAACAGATTAAAATAAATATTTAAGGGGGATAATATGTATGGGAAATACAGGAAAAGGGGATTTTTGCTCGTTTTAGTTCGATATTTATAACGGCAACAGTTAGACGCTTGAAATTTTAACAGAATATTGAGTTATATCATTCACTTTAAAAATAAATAAATAAATTAAAACAAAATTAATATTTAAGGGGGCTCCCATACAACAAACGTGATTTTTTGCCGTTTTTATAGATAATGGTACGGAACCCATCGTGCGCGAGTCCGACTCGCACTTGGGCCAGTTTTTTTAAGTAAAATAATATTTGAAGGCATAAACATGATGGAAAATTCCCTTGTTAAGCGTTTAACCCTAACTCGTCCACCTCCCGTCTCCACTTATGTGATAAACAGCTTCATCAATATTCATCCCCGACCAGAATAAATCTTAATTAAACCAACGAAAACTCGGGCAATTTTACGTTTGATCTCGCTTCGAGAGCACATTTGCATTTTCCCGTCTCAGAGCTTGGAATCCGGTGGAAACTGCATAAATCTGGTTTTATCCAGCACTGTGCGGATTCAAGCGGTTTAAGATGATAAGGGGATGGAAGTATGACTCTGGGCTTAAGGTAATCAGTAGCTCTGCGGTGTGAGTACCATTTCCTGAAATTTGCTTTATAATGAGTAAGTAAATTGACTTAGTTTAAAACCAACGACTTCAACAAGTATCTAAGTTACTGTAAAAGCCCGAACTACGGTAAATCCCAAGATTTACTAGTTATGGTAAAAGTCCGAATTTCGTTTACCACTAAACCTAACCTAATCTAGCTTGAACCAGTTTCTAATGGCATAAGTCCGAAAAATTGTTCCTCATTTTATTAATACTTACATTTACCAACTCCTTTCGGTAAATCTTAAGATGTATTGGTAAAACCTAAGATTTACCGTAGTTCGGGCTTTTACAGTAACATATATATTAAAAGAAAACCAAAATACGGCAGAAAAGTAGTTTTTGCAGTCTTACTTAGGATTTCGTTACGTTTGATACTGTTCAGTGTACGTTTTTTGTGAGAAAGTAGTAGTAAAATCCCTGTAAAATGTTATAAACGCGCATTCTTTAGAATAATTATAGTAAAATCACTTGTTTATTACGAAAAAGTTCGTTGGAGGTTACGAAAAAAGAGAGAAAAACGGGTAAGGAACCCTAGATTAGCGGCAAGCGGAGAGTGTCGATTCTATAAGTAATGTTAAAAATGTCTTCTGTGGAATTGTAGTTTATTGGTTATTGGCGTGTTAGTTAAATATTGGACACAAACACTAAACTAAAGTGCCACCATCAGAAATACAGTACAAGCGGTGAAACCATCAAATATACAACTTACACATAGAAGTAACTTCTTCTTCTTTTTTGTATTGGACCCGCATTAAAGCATTTGCCAATGTCAAGTATTAGGATTTTTTCAAGTTTCTTGTATAGAACAAGTTGTAAACGTTCTATTCACAATCTAAGTCACGTATACAGTCAATTTATAAGTCGAGTTCTGCTTCAGTAAAGTAGTGGCGACTTTACTAGAAGCTTCTATGGAGGTTTGCCAACAACGTAAGATCACACGTTTTACTGCTTTATTTCACTTGCCCACACTCACGCACTTTATCGAACACTTAATGAATAAAAAACCACCATTTTTATAGCATTAATGTTCAAAATAATACAAGTTTAGGAAAATAAAACAAAGCAACAACACGTTACTAAGACGTTCCCGCCAAAACTCTAGAAGTAACTTACACACAAGGGAGTGATAACTTTGTGAAGACGTGACGGCAAGAGCGTCAAGTCATTTTCCGTCACGTCATACGACTTTGTAGTATTGCTAAGGTGCGTCAATTTTCACATCAAAAACTTCAGTATTCTGTGTGTTTGTACACTACGCGATCTCAATATAAACTAAACCAACGATGGTGGTACTCAAGGTAGAATTCCAATTTCAACTGCAATCAAAGCGAAAATTGCATTCTAAAGCTGGGTACAGACTGTAAAATAGCTTTGTACTGACAGCTGGAAAGGAATGTAATAGCTTTGAATGCGTACGGAGAAAACTTAAAAGATACAATATTTTAGTATTTCCCGGTTTAAATAATTCTCATTACGTAACAGTTGTATAAGTACCTAGCTTTTAGGTTTCCGGCGCTCTGTCTGTCTGTTTGTTTATATGTCTGTCCTACACCTGTACAGCTATCTTTTGAACGATAATTTATTCAAGTGCGAGTCGGACTCGCCCATGAAGGGTTCCGTAGCAGCAAGTAACATAATATCAAAGTTCTTGTAGTTCATTCTAACTTTGATCGATGTTTTAATAATAGTGTTTTTTTTTAAATTAAGTTATTGATAAGTAAACATTATAATTAGATACCTAAATGATGGGATTTAGATCTAATTATATACGAGCCCATATAGGCTTGTTATAGCTAAACAAACTAATATATATTCCAGTTTGACAAGAATTATTATCATTTTGTGTGCCTCCTCGCGTAGTTGGACAAGGTGGTAATAACGTCCTGTATCCAGCGTTCTGCATGAATGACAGTATACAATTGTCTTTTAAAAAATCTTCGTTAAAGTCTCCAAAAAGTAATGTTGGCATATTGTTGTTGCAAAAAACATGAACGTGTCTGCCACATTTTACCACTTTGAAAGTGTCTTCCTATAAGGGTTCCGTTTTTTATTATTTGGCTACGGAACCCTAAAAAGAAACGATTGATTGACAAGTGAATGTTTCGATGACAGTTGATGTGATGTGACATAAACCTAAAATGGAGTAAATTGTGCTGTCGAAATCTCTTTGGATAAAAAAATAGGATTGTAACACTTACTTATTTGAACTTGGTATTGTGTGAACGCCTAGCATTTAAGGCTATTCCTACTGTGGAAAATATGTGAAGTTACAAACATTCTTAGATATAAAGCACATTTTGATGAGTAGGTAGCCTTGGTGTCAGTGTTCATGTATTGTGTCATACACAGGAGTACGGAAGCCTCGGTGTGCGAATGAAACTTGTACTTTGCAGTATTTATTACACATCATGTACACGCAACATCTATTTAACCCGCAGAATTAGTACTAGCCTACCAACATCCGGTCAAATATATTACTTTAATCCGGCCGCAGAGCGCCGGGAATTAGGCAAATGCAATCGGACTACTGCGGGCTGATGGCGAGCGCAGCTGTGCAGGCCGGATTACCGCGGGGTTGTAGTATTTATAGTCGCGGGGCATTGTGTTCTATATACTTATGTATGGCAGCTTTTCTATTATTTAACAAGCTTTGAAGGCTTGTGTAGAATGGATCTATTGTTACTTTTGATGATGATTTAATATCTATAGCAGTAGACATAATTATATTTACGAGTATAATATAGTATATAATTATAGTTAAAAAAAACCTGAAAAAACCGACTTTAAAACACGCAATACAATATATATGCGACTTGCTGTTCATTTTTCTACAGGCACTTGATTGATATTTTACCAGTTATTTTGTTATAAAAACCAAAGTACTGCATCAATTTTGATAAAATGTATATGGGACTATCTCTGAAGAACGATCTACCAAATACAAAAATAATTATCTATATCAATGCACAATTGGCTGAGTAATTGGTGAACAATCATACAAAAAAAAACACATTCAGAGCGAATTGAAATGAAATGAAATGAAATAATTTTATTCCAGATGTTTTACATCCATATAAATTACATTACAATTAAAACTAAAACCTGAATTGATAACCTCCTTCTTTTTGGAAGTCGGTTAAAAGTATTTGATTTTGAAAGACATTAAAATTGACAATTTCGAAATGTTACTCGTGTCATTTTACAAAGTAGGTACTTTAAGTTATACAAGCGGCTTTATGTTTTCGTGAACGCCAGTAGAATAGAAAATTAAATGTATAGGATTGACATTAGCTGAAATTAATGTCATTTGACATGACATAGCGCTTGACCGCCAAATTGTCTAATGTTAAGCGACGTTGCGGTCTTCGATAGAGCACGCTTACCTAGAAGAAACCAATTCACTCCCGATTTAAAGACACCAAGATAATATCTATCGGGAAAGCCCCACTCAGGTTATGGAATTAATGTTTTTATAAACATACACAAGAGCAGTTTTTGCTTAAAATAAATTGTTTTCATGAGTTTTAGTTCAAAAACTTTCGTTATTAAATTATAATAAAGTAAATGTAGCGTTTGCATAATGAAAATAATTTTTAAGCTCGCGAGAGCCTTCGCGGAGAAATTTCTAATAGAATAATGCATTTCTGAGTAAAGTTTCGTGTCGGCGGATGCAAAAACTAACACTAAAATATGGTGTTATTATAGTAGCTTGAGAATCATGATATACTGTTCCTTTAGTTTTAGACGAGGAAGAATTAAACCGCATCAAAAAGGAGTTTCTTTGTGGTTAAAAAATGTATATTCTATTTATGATTAAAAGTACGCCTTAAAACGCGAAAATATCCGCAGCTTGAAGATAAAAACTACAAAGGCGTGTCTCACTTTGTGGGTGCACACTCTCGCATACATTGTTGTTTGCTTTGATAAAGTATCAACGGGATGTAGCGTCAGTCCTCAAAAACGTCCGAGCTTAATAAAGTCTAATTTGAGCCCTTACACGAAAATTCAAAATAATTCGAAGCGGCAATACAGAATAAAAGCATATAAGTAATAAATACGTAAAAAAAATTTAATAAATTATAATAAAGTAAATGTAGCGTTTGCATAATGAAAATAATTTTTAAGCTCGCGAGAGCCTTCGCGGAGAAATTTCTAATAGAATAATGCATTTCTGAGTAAAGTTTCGTGTCGGCGGATGCAAAAACTAACACTAAAATATGGTGTTATTATAGTAGCTTGAGAATCATGATATACTGTTCCTTTAGTTTTAGACGAGGAAGAATTAAACCGCATCAAAAAGGAGTTTCTTTGTGGTTAAAAAATGTATATTCTATTTATGATTAAAAGTACGCCTTAAAACGCGAAAATTTTCGCAGCTTGAAGATAAAAGGCGTGTCTCACTTTGTGGGTGCACACTCTCGCATACATTGTTGTTTGCTTTGATAAAGTATCAACGGGATGTAGCGTCAGTCCTCAAAAACGTCCGAGCTTAATAAAGTCTAATTTGAGCCCTTACACGAAAATTCAAAATAATTCGAAGCGGCAATACAGAATAAAAGCATATAAGTAATAAATACGTAAAAAAAATTTAATAAATTATAATAAAGTAAATGTAGCGTTTGCATAATGAAAATAATTTTTAAGCTCGCGAGAGCCTTCGCGGAGAAATTTCTAATAGAATAATGCATTTCTGAGTAAAGTTTCGTGTCGGCGGATGCAAAAACTAACACTAAAAAATGGTGTTATTATAGTAGCTTGAGAATCATGATATACTGTTCCTTTAGTTTTAGACGAGGAAGAATTAAACCGCATCAAAAAGGAGTTTCTTTGTGGTTAAAAAATGTATATTCTATTTATGATTAAAAGTACGCCTTAAAACGCGAAAATTTTCGCAGCTTGAAGATAAAAGGCGTGTCTCACTTTGTGGGTGCACACTCTCGCATACATTGTTGTTTGCTTTGATAAAGTATCAACGGGATGTAGCGTCAGTCCTCAAAAACGTCCGAGCTCAATAAGGTCTAATTAGAACCCTTACACGAAAATCCAAAATAATTCGAAGCGGAAAAACAGCATAATAGCATAAAAGTAATAAATACGTAAAAAAAAATTAATACGATTTCGCTCCAATTTCTAGATGTGTACTGAAGAAGCACTTGCTGCCGCTTTGCGGGTTTTCTGAGAACTAGTCTTGATTAGGGTAACCAGCCCTAAACTGACTTCAAATTAAAACGGGTTTATTACTAACTTAAAAATAAACAATTTTCAACGAATATACTTGTCAATTTCAACCGGTAAAGGAAAACATTGTGATGGAATCTACATGCCTGAGAGTCCTTAGCGTTCTTAAAGATGTGGAAAAAAATGAGTGATGTGTACAACTCGCACTAGGCCCAGCGTGATTCGGTACTCTTCTTACTAAAAGAAAACGGCCCGTGTCCAGCCCAGTAAAGAAGAATCTAACATCTTAAACATTAAAATCGGTCAAGCCTGTAGGAGGTAGTATGTAAGCACTATATAGGTATACTCCGTGATTTCATCCGCGCCGCGTAGTGATGAAAAACGATGATGATGAGAAATAGCCTATGTCCGTCTCCTGGTCAGTTGTATCTATACCAAATGTATACTTTAATAATAATTGGTTCAGTTTGTTCGTGTGAAAAGGTAACAAAACAGATAGAGTTACTTTCGCTTAATATTAACTAAGATAATAAACACCTGAAAACCCATAATCCTCTTACTTGGGTTGGCTAAGAAACGTAACAATTCAATAGCTTTCAGACAATTTTCTCCGTAAATTACTTAGAATATCCCTCGTTACTTAACATGTGTAGATCGGTATTGTAAGTCTGTCTGACAGGGTAAGCCCCAATGAGGGTCCGACTCGATGCGGGTGTACTACTGACACTTGGGATCTAATCACTGAATTATTCAACTAATGTTTACTTTATCTGTTCCAATGTTTTATTCTAATTTTACCAAAGAGTTTTACCGCGGTAAAACTCTTTGGTAGTGCATATTTTTCAACTGACTTCAAAAAAGAAGGAGGTTCTCAATTCAACTGTATTTTTTTAAATGTTTTGTTACCTTTCGACTGCGTGAACCGATTTTGATAATTCTTTTTTGATAATTCTTTTTTGATATGAAAGCTGGTGCTTCCCGTGTGGTCCCATTTCAATTTGGTCCAGTTCTGACAATGGCATCTATGAGAAGTCGGTTGCTTCAGTTTTTTAAACTATAATTATAGTACTTACAACTGATGTTGATATTTGTGGATATGATACACATCCATAGATCTAACCCGTATTTTCTCCCTCATTATATCCAAAACATCTGAATAAATGATGCATCTATGCTCTGCTCAGCAACAATTACCGGAGACTAATATTCATCAGCAAATTGGAGATCACACATAAATATTTAGGCTCGGATCTAATACATTAGGCGGGAGACGGCTCGTGAATTATGTATCCGTGTGTGGAGCAAAGGTAAGGAATATTAAAACCATGAGAGATGGATGTGTGCAATAACAAACTTAGATATCATTAGGAATTAGTATTTTAGAAGTATGAAAGTAGCACCAGTGACCCAGAAGTTAAGGAGTGGACGGCAGGTCTGGTATGGGCATGTTATGTGAAGGGAAGATAGCAATGTACGCAAGAAGGCCTTAAATATGATGGTAAGTGGTAGGGCCAGGAGATGGCGACCGAATTTTCGGCCCCATTGGCGATCAGTTCTACGTGATTTGAGGTCTGCCCACTGCCACTTCAAATTGCTAATTGACTATAGGTACTATGTTGGTGACTCCGAAGTTATCTGAATGAAATTCATATAGCAAATTAATTATGAGGGAATTTTAAAAGCGGCGTAAATATTACCTATCGACGTTGTATATTATTTGATTAATCGGAAAAAGTTAAGCTTATTCCGGTTTTTTTTTCCGGTTAATCTATACCTATAATAAAACTGTAACGAAGTCGTGTCTGTACATTGAAGATAAAATTAAGAAAAAGATTTTTTTAGAGTATATGAAAGCAGTAGAATCTAAAAATATAGTTTTTGAAATTTTTGTCTGTCTGTCTGTCTGTCTGTCTGTCTGTCTGTCTGTATGTCCGCTATAGACTCTTAAAGTACTGAGTATTTTGACATGCTGTTATATAAAACGTGTTCTCTAAGGTTCTGTGGAGGTCATAGGCTTTGTTTCATCAAAATCGGTTTAGAAATAGCAGAGTTATTCCATTAAATAACTTCGATGGAATTATAAATAAGCAATCTGATGTGTCTGCGCGCGAGGCGAGCTCCGAGGAATCGGTGGCTGAGGAAGCGGGCGGGTGTGCGCCGCGTCCGACCGTCGCTTCATCTCACTCTAGCTCATTACGTCAACATCCCTATCATTCCTCGGAGCTAGCGCGCGGCCTGTACCTGTAGTTCGACAAAAAAATAAGAGATGGCTTAAAACGCGCAAACGAGATACTTCAGAATTTAGTAATAGTTCTACGACTATTTTAACCGAAGGTCATGAATTCGTAGCGTATATATTTTTTACCGACTTCGAAAAAAGGAGGTTATCAATTCGACCTGTATGTTTGTAATATTGTCAGAACTGCACAGTTTTTGTATATGTTAGTCTATACCAGCTGCTGAACATGTGTGCCAAATTTCATAAGTGTATGTATGTTTGTATGTCTGTATGTTTGTCTACGTATTACGCAGAAACTAGAAGTCGTATTGCAAAAAAAATATTTAAATAGGTATATATTGAATAAAGTAGCTCTCAACTTAGGAGTCACCGTAAGTTTGATTAAAATCGGTGCAGTAGTTTTCAAGATATGGACTTTTTTAACTAACCGACTTCAAAAAAAGGAGGTTATCAATTCAACCTGTATGTTTGTAACATTGTCAGAACTGCACAGTTTTTGTTATGTTAGTCTATACCAGATTTTTAACATGTGTGCCAAATTTCATAAATGTATGTATGTTTGTATGTTTGTCACGTATTACGCAGAAACTAGAAGTCGTATTGCAAAAAATCGTTCCATACATTGAATAAAGTATCTCTCAACTTAGGAGTCACCGTAAGTTTGATTAAAATTGGTTCAGTAGTTTTCAAGATATGGACATTTTTAGTTTTAAAATATGAGCGTTTCAACGACGCTATCTAATTAAACAAACTACTGGGCGGATTTGAACGAAATTCGGTAGGTTTATCACACATACTATGTAAAAGGATCTGGCATACTTACATGATTAATTAAGTTTTAGGCGTTACAATAGTAGTGAAGTGTGTTCGAAAATTAAACGAACTTACCCAGTGAAGTTTTGTGAATACAATTTTTAATTTCAAACAAAACGAGTAAATACTATTAAAAATGAATACGTAAATAAAAGTAATTAAAAAAAATTAACCGACTTCAAACTGAAAAGAGAGAAATAACACAAAGAAAATCAATACTGGGCGTCTACCTAAGTAGGTACGTAAGCCAACTATTTTTGAGGTCAGCGTCTGTATTTCTGAGGACTTAGTCCTGACATGAGGTCGGTGTCAGGACCTAGACTGATGACAGTTTAGGTCCTGACACCGACCTCAAAAAATAGTTGGTGTACGTACCTACTTTGGTAGACACCCATTTTTAATTATTTTCGTATTATTTCTCCCTTTTCAGTTAATTAGATTGTTTTGAAGTCGTTTTTTTTTAAATTACTTTTATATATAAGTACATATAGTAGTGTACATACAGTAATCAGATACCATGACAGGCATAACAAACTTCAGGACATTATTTAAGGTACACTTACCTGACAGGACGACTTAGAAGGACGACACACCTAAAGAGTTAAAGTCCGGTGACATAATCTGGTATACAGATGGTTCCAGGAAAGATGGCAGAGCAGGCGTAGGGATATACGGCGGCGACCCTAAGGCCAACCTCATGGTTCACCTAGGACAATACGCCACCGTCTTCCAGGCCGAAATGTACGCTATTATAAGATGCGTACATGAAAACCTGCTCAGGTCATACAAAGATAAAAGGATAGTCATCCTCTCCGACAGCCAGGCTTCATCAAAAGCCTTGATGTCGGATAAAATTGATTCAAAACACACTTTAGAGTGTGCTCAGTTACTAAACAACCTAGGCTCTACCAACTCGCTAACATTAGCATGGGTTCCTGGGCACTGCGGAATCAGCGGCAACGAGACTGCTGACGAATTAGCAAGAGCTGGTGCGGAAAATCCACCGATAGGTCCCGAATCCTTCTGTGGCATACCCATCAGCGGCGCTTATAGTGCCTTAAGAGCCTGGGGACATGACCAGGCACTAAAGCTCTGGGAAAGTAACCCTGGCCTGAGACACTCTAAACTGCTTATAGTAGGCTTCACTGCGAAATTTTCCAGGGAAGCGTTACGGCTAAGCAGGACTCGACTAAGAGTCCTGGTTAGAATCCTTAGCGGACACTACAAGCTTCACAAACAGCTAAACACTATGGGCTTAGGTGATCACATCAGTTGCAGGTTCTGTCACACAAATGCCCATACATGTCCTGTGCGAATGTGAGCCTCTGCACCATAGCAGAAGCCGGCACCTTGGAGGTCACATAATCTCACCCGATGAGATAAAAACCTCCTCTTCCAAGGCCATTACTGACTACATGCTCAGCATTGGACTTGGAGAGGTGCTGTAATTAATAGGGGATGTCACAATAGATCTGAAAAGGTCGCAGTGACCACCCGGGACTGTCAGAGCCCATTTGGCCTCCTAATGATCGAATAAAAAATAAATTTAAAAAAAACATACAGTAATTCAAGAAGAGAAAAAGAATAGCGAGATCAGAGGTAAAGAAAATGTAGTACTCTATCTCTAATCAGAGGAAAGTGTTGAGCGACGAGCAACAAGTTTAGCTTCTGTTCGTGTGCACAATTCAGAGACCCACACTTCAGAGACTCTATTCCAAAAAGAAAAGCGTCTGTCCATCATTCTGCTGATCGCGAGCGGCATTCTCTGTTTCGCGATGCGAGTCACAGACGATCACACAGCGAGAGATTTGTCTCACAACCGACCGTGAGCGTCATACACTATCTCGCGAGTCAAAACCAAGTATATAACAATCCTATTGACGTTACGTATGTACCTATTATGACACAGTTAATTTTAATGTCAGCTGTAATTAGAAGAAACCTACACGCACAGCCGGTCTATGAAAAAGTCTTACGGTTTTTTTTTTTTATTTCAAGGCAATAGAGATAGAGACACGTGTGCGAAGCCGCGAGTAAATGCTAGTCAAATAATATAAATGAATACTCACGGAAGTTTTAGTACAGTAATCGACGTTGTGTCATATTCTAATTAGTTGCGTCTCGTAGATTTAACGGCAAATTCTCCAAATTCAGAAAATCTTAACTTCATACATGTGTGTGCGTTATATACAGACGTCAATTTGAGTATGTGTCACTGAATACCACGTTGTATGGAGTGTCCGACTTGTGTCATTATCAGAAAGTTCAAAATAAACTTGAAAAGCTAGATAACTCACCTGAAGCTTGTGTATTGCACCACAACTGAGCTTCAATGAATAACTTTTACATACGATGAATAAAATATATCGTTAAATGTCGGTAAATAAAACAAACCGAGGTAATTGTGATGGAGCGACGTCGAAAGAAATTCAGTAACACGGAGTTTATTACGATTTTTACGGTTTCAGAGGAAATAAGTATAAAACTAATTCAATAAATCCATCACTAAGCACTACACCAATATAACAGGTCCAAATGTGGTTAGATAAATGGAGTACAGTACACTTATCCCAATTAAGGCTTTTTAGAAGGTGTCTTGCGAGATCTCATAAAACTTTTTTCTCTTTTTTCTCAGGTCAAGTTTCTCAGAAATTTATATTTATTATAGAGGCATTTTCTAAAACATTGCATTCATAAAAAATAATCACATAAGTATGGTAGCTCATAATGTTCTATAAGAATTAGTCGCTTTTTTGTTACATTAAATTTTTCCTCGGAATTAGGTATTTGGTTTCTTAAAGTATTCATAAAAGTTAAAATTCATAAAACGTACATAAGGTAAGTGAAGGTATAGAGTTTGATGACGAAAATAAATTTTAGTTAAAATTCATAAAACGTACATAAGGTAAGTAAAGGTATAGAGTTTAATGACGAAAATAAATTTTAGTTAAAATTCATAAAACGTACATAAGGTAAGTGAAGGTATAGAGTTTGATGACGAAAATAAATTTTAGTTAAAATTCATAAAACGTACATAAGGTAAGTGAAGGTATATAGTTTGATGACGAAAATAAATTTTTGTTAAAATTCATAAAACGTACATAAGGTAAGTGAAGGTATATAGTTTGATGACGAAAATAAATTTTAGTTAAAATTCATAAAACGTACATAAGGTAAGTGAAGGTATAGAGTTTGATGACAAAAATAAATTTTAGTTAAAATTCATAAAACGTACATAAGGTAAGTAAAGGTATAGAGTTTGATGACGAAAATAAATTTTAGTTTCGTCACCAAACTAAAAGGTTGTTTTTTTTTTTATGAATAATCCCACAATATCATTATAAATGAATATAGGTAAAACAACTGTATACATTATAAACATTTAAATACAACAAGGTGGTAGGCAAGCTTGGTGCTCGTCGCTCGCGACGCGCCACTGCATATTTATGAGCCATCAGTCCGAAGCTCTAATGAAGTAGATTCTGCCCCACATAGTCTCGGATTTAGTTTGTTTTAACATACGTTTAGTTAATTAAACATGGCTTTAATTTACATAACAAGTAATGAAAATAACCGACTGCTTAAAACAGATTGGGCGTTTTCGTGAGAAATTAAGTGACAGTATTCATTCATTTGAATAAATTCGCTTCGGCCGTGTACGTAACTCAAATCAAATCAAATCTTTATGCCTCATTATGTACATAAATATATTAAGATGTTGTTTTAACTGTTTGGTAATTACATAATGACCCTAGTAGGGTGTTGCAATTTTGTTCGAGCGGGTAGATTTATTCCATATTTTCTGTCTAATTTAATCAATAATTAATCTAATCAATAATTCTATATTCAATAATCAATAATGTCAACAATGCAAACAATAGTGACTATAGTTTCGTAACTAGTTTCGAACCTTGTAAAAAAATTTTTTTCATCAATTGAGTTTTTTCACCTTTCAAGTCACCGATATAGCACAGAGGATTAGCAAGTTGAAGTGGCAGTGGGCAGGCCACATAGCACGTAGAACTGATGGCCGATGGGGTCGAAAGGTTCTCGAGTGGAGACCACGCACCGGCAAGCGCAGCATAGGAAGACCAGCCACGAGATGGGCAGATGACCTCATACAAGTGGCAGGAAGACGCTGGATGCAAGCCGCTTCCAATCGGTCTTTTTGGAAATCCGTAGGGGAGGCCTATGTCCAGCAGTGGACTTCTTATAGCTGAGATGATGATGATGATGAGTTTTTTAGATAACTATAGAAGGGTACATTTTTAAATAAAAAAACTCTGTATATCAATATAACAAAAATGTAGTCTATATATATATATATATATTTATATATATAGCAAAGTCTGTCGTATTCAAGTATCTAATCAGGCATGAGTGATGAGGAAAATCAAGACATAACAAAGCGATTGATCTTGCTATCTTATTTGAGACGCTATGTAACCTCTAAAACCAACACAAATATATCAAGCTATCCCGTACAATTCTCGCGACAATTTCTTCAATTTGTTTCCACTCCGGAGTCAGTTTAGTGGTTCAAACTTTGCTTATTTCCCTGAAGGCCGCCAGACGAGGAACAAATCCAAAACTATCTATATTAAACGTTATTATCTAACCGGCGAACGGCCGGCGGCGGCGACCGGCAAGCTGTGAGGTTAATCGGTGACGATAAACTAGCTGCCAAGAAGCTACTTAGTCTCGAGCACCGCCGTAAAGTAGCATGTCTGGCTATTTTCTTCAGGATTCATTTCGGGGAAGTGCGCAAGAGCTTCACGACCTAATTCCACCCTCCCCATTTCACTACAGGACTAGCAGAAAGTCGGCGAATTACCACCGATTTCTCGTTGAAATGCCAAAAATCCGTACTCAGCGATATCGATCCACATTCCTGTTGCGTACTGCACAAGAATGGAATTCGTTGCCGCCATCTCTGTTTCCTGATACCTACAATCTTGGAATTTTCAAGGCTACAGTGAATAGATATCTTCTAGATCGACGAGCTCCATCCTCGGCCACACCGTCGCTTAACATTAAGCGAGTTGGTGGTCAATCGTAGATCTATAATGTACAAAAAAACCTTTAAACGTGCAATTCTTGTATAATTTTTAATATATTTTAATATATACATATATATTTAAATAATCTGAATCTCGGAATACGCTCCAATGATTTTAATGAAATTTGGTTTGTAGGTAGATTAGGGGACGATAAATCGATCTTGCTAGGTTTCATTTTAGCTAATCCGGGTTTGCTCGTATTTTCAGTCATAAAAAATATGAGTGGAGCTCGGTCGCCCAGGTACTTAAGATATAGTTGTATTTACGTATTATTATTATTAACTAGGTATAAATAAATATTAATGATTAATAATTCATAATATAATGTAATATACTTAATACAGTTCACAATTCATAATTATAAGACTTAAAATAGCATATTACATTACATAGTAACAAACTTTCTATAGCTAGAGATTACACAAAATAGTTAAAGCAATTTGCGTTATTCTCTGGTACAAACAACAAAACGTCTAACCTACCTACGATAGTTAAATTTCAATCATAACCAAAGTTTAAACAACTCCAAGAATCCAGCTCAACCAACGTTCAGCATTCAGCCAACAAGTCCTAAATCAAATTCTCCTTTAGTCCTCGCAAACTACCCGAAACAATGGCAATCGGAAAAGGAATGGCATCGAAACAATCTATCCTCATGCTTGAAACTTAAAGGTTTCGCAGCCTATCGCGATATTGGACCCGTATCCCGATAATGGGCTCCAGCTCGCCCAGGATCAAAGGACAAGCGTCTGGATTCCCTGAATACTTCCCCAAGCATTCCCCTAACAAATTGTTTGGAGATTTTGTGATAAATTTTATCTCACAGTAACGATCACTTCGGTAAATGAGATTGTTACTTTACAGGGATGAATAAATTAGTGATATTTGGTTTAAAAATTCAAGAGATGAATAAACCAATCACTCACTTTGAGCTCACAGTTTGAATATTATAGTATAATTCTATATGTCTTTTTTAAGTTTCCGTACTGAGGGGTGCGGGTGCTTATTCGTGAGGCGTGTTTATGTCTGTCTGTCTTTAATTTTGGATGACACTTGAATAGCGCAGTCAAGTAGCCATAGTAGTAGGGTTAGCCAGATAAGCTATACTAAGCCGATAAGGAGTAACGGTAATTGAATTATTATTTCATAAAACCACACAGATGTAAAATATGTGTTGTATGTAACAAAGAATATACGAATGGCAATCAATAGAAAATCAGCGGACCTTTCGTGGCATTCTTTTCTATATGACCTTCTATAGCCTAAACGGCTTGAACGATTGTGATGTGCGAGGTGTCATTAGATTCGTCTTCACTCTCTGAGTGTCATAGGCTATGTTTTTTTGTAATAGTACTGATACTACTCTTGCAAAAAAATGCGCTTTTTCGTAACCTCCAACGAACTGTTTTATGATAAATAACTGATTTTACTAGAATTATTCTAAAGAATTTGCATTTATAACCTTTTACACCGAATTTATGCATACTGTCTCACAAAAACCTGCACTCAACAACGTATCAAGCATAACGAAATCGTAAGTTAGACTGCAAAAAACCGCATTTCTGTAGTCGGGTATTTTGTTTTTCTTTTTACTTGTTTACTAAATGTGGAATTATTAAACCTATCACTGAACTTCTATTGTTGCGTCTAAGTTAAAGTTTGTTCTGCGAAGCAGTTTCTAAGCAATCAAACTTTGTGTTGCGTTATCTACGATAGCTTAGTGCTTAGACTTACTTCTTTGTTGAACTTACTGTTTTACACAAACTTAGTCTTAATCAGTTAGTTGTTAACAGTTGTTTTACGATTAGCAAACTAGACCACCAACGGACGGGCAAACGGATATGCAAGAATATGTATTAATTTCAATTTATTTGAAATTTAAAATAAGTTTTTGCATAATTATGATTAAGGCGGAAAAGGCAACAGTTTTTGTGTATATAATTTGCGCTTGACTGCAAAATTATTTTATACAACGTTGCAGTCTATGCAAACCCGGACCGGGTTTGCATAGAAGAAATTAATTTGCCATTAAAAGATTAGAGGAGGAATTTGTCAATTCGATTGTATGTACAAATTTATAGACAGTCAAAAATTATACACATCCGATGAGGCTTGAACCCACATTATCCCATCTGTACGAAATAGTCAAACAGTCTTTTTTGCTTAAGCCAATCAAGCGTAGGTGGCGCCACCCGTAACACACGCTTCAAGCGTTGTGACCTTGTTTTCGTACTATGAGCCCTATAGAACCTCTTCCTCTACGCTAACTTCCTATTTTATTCGCTTAACTACCTTAAAACCCTCCTAGATTAGAAAGATGTCGATAGGTACACAAGTTACATCTCCAGGCTTTACAGTCTCTTAACACCCTCTGAGTAAACTTGATCACTTAACGCACCCTATCCTGATAAGTAGGTGTACCTATAGAGCTCTGTTTGACCCTGCTCTGGTAGGGGGGGGGGGGGAGGGGGGGGGGGGGGAGGAGACCGCAGCCTTAAACTTTACTAATTAAGGGCTTTGTGTGTGTTTTCTATGTGTAAGTGGTTTCGAGTTGGGAGATTGTTTAATCTAGCTTGATACTTGATTATTGCCGAAATTTCGATTTTGACCCAGTTTTCTGATTGATTATCGATTTGTATGAAATACTAACACGTAAATCAAATTGGATTGACGACTTTCAAATAACTATATGGAATTCTCAAATTTCTCAGAAAATCAAAGTTTTCATAGTAATTTTTATTTCTTAAATTTTCGTGGTTTTTATCTTTCTGCTTTTATTGCAAACCATACAAGAAAAACAAAAAAATTGCTCACTTATAATCAAACAATAATTGTCCAAGTTCGTGTCGAGGGTAGAGACCCTGCGGTGCTACATATAAATATACACTATAAATATATAAATCTACACATAAAATGCTAACGATTTTCTTATGCAAATATCAATCAAGAAACTGCTTGACATAAATCTAATTTTACTGAATATACCTTTGACGTACGAAAAATGCGTGTGAATGTTTAAAATGTTTGTTTAGAATGTTTAAATGAAGAAAGGGATTATAGAGCATACAACAATCTGAGTCCTAGATCATTAGTGGATGCATTGTACGTTATAACAAGGTACCATGGCAGAAACGGTTTGAATTTGAAATTTCTATGCGATTAATCTAAATTTCCGTAGTATATAATTATAGTAAAACTTCTAAGCCAAACCATTTAAAAGCAGAATAACACGTTTATACGAAACTTTCACAATAAAACTGGCCACAACTCGCTCTGTGCTTGTAGGAGTTCCACCGCGACACCTGTTTCACTGGAAACCGCTCAAACTTTACACTATTGTGATGGAAGACCCTTGGAAAAACCACCGCCTGTAACTGATACAAAACGTGTTCGAAAACTTTTTGACGAACTTTTATTTTATATTGAATAAACATAAAGTTCGAGACGTTGGAATTTTGGTCATTAAATTAAAAAGGAATCGGGAAGAATATGGTGCTAGGCGAAGTGATGACAATGATGGCTCCTTCCTCGGCCACACCGTCACTTAACATCAAGCGAGTCGTGTTCAATCTTAGATCATTTTTTTCTTTTTTAAATAAATTTTTAGACTACTAACTTCATGAAAGTTGTTCTTATTGGCCAATACAATGAATCTAATGTTTGTCGTTCATTTTAACACTCTGTTTACGTTTACGTTTCTATTAATTGACCGAGCGAGCGAAGCGTCTCTGCATCTGGCCATTATTTGGCCATACTGGCCAAATTTTCTTTCATCTGTCAGTTTGTTTGTGAAATTGTGAGTTTGTATGTTCGCACTCGCGTACAAGTCGTAATTAAAATGAAACTTGGGTTATAGGTTTTATGAATTATTTAAAAAAAAAATTCGTTGGCGATTTTTGATAAGAGGGGTAGTTCCCTTAAAAAAGGAGGGGGGGGGGGAAGTTTATAGGGGCGCTAGTTACCAACTGGTTTTAATGATATTTGGTAGGTAAATAAAATACACAATTATTACAACTTGTGGTAAAAATTAATAGAATAGGTCAAGTGGTTGTCGAGATATGACAACCAACTTGAGATTGCGTGTAACTGAGAGCGCGTGGATGCACTAAGCCAACTTTGTGTGGGTATTTTGTACAGATGACCCAAGGTGAGCTGCAAATAAGCTCTCTCGCGAGGTCTACTGTTCGTAGAACTACTAGTTTTATTATGTGTGTAGTATTCCACTTTCTATACTCATATTTCCCGTATAGAAATATCCATTTATGCATGAAATTACATTCTATTGTTCTCTATGCATAGACCGAAACGGAAATGACGTGGAAATTGAAAATTCTCCGATAGAAAACGGGATGGGACGCTTTATTTTTTCTTTTTTTTATGTGACAATATTGAATGTAATATTTTTATGTCACTTTTGCTTTGATAAATTATTAGATATTAGTTAGCTTTACTAGATTGTCATATTAATAAAATAAGTACAAATCATCATCATCATCTCAGCCATAAGAAGTCCACTGCTGGACATAGGCCTCCCCCATGGATTACCAAAAATACTGATTGGAAGCGGCTTGCATCCAGCGTCTTCCCGCCACTTGTATGAGGTCATCTGTCCATCTCGTGGCTGGTCTTCCTACGCTGCGCTTGCCGGTACGTGGTCTCCACTCGAGAACCTTTCGACCACAGTGGCCATCAGTTCTACGTGCTATGTGCCCTGCCCACTGCCACTTCAACTTGCTAATCCGCTGTGCTATATCGGTGACTCCTGTACGTCTACGCATCTCTTCATTTCTGATTCGATCTCGTACAAATAATGGAATGAAATAAAATTTGTTAAACTGATATTAACGAAATAATTATAAATAAAAAAACTGAAAACCCGACTACAAAAGCGCAACTTTGCTTCCGAAAACGAATGTACTAAACTTATTTTGATACAATTTCTATGGAATCAATCTGTTTAAAAATGTTATGATGCGCGAGAGAGATAGCTGCCCGCGTATTTATATCAATAGATATTGCATGACAAAGAGACAAAAATACAGAGTTACTTTCGCTTATTAACCGACTTAAAAAAAGGAATAATCAATTCGTACCGTATATTTTTTATGTATGTACACGAATTACTCCGTCATTCGAGAACCAATTTTTGTGTGTCCTGAATTGGTGTATAGATAAAGCTCCCAAGTTGGTCCCATAATTATTTTATAAACATCGCTTTGTTACTTTTTGAATAATCTCAAAAAATTTAAATGTTTTCATTGTATTCCTGAGTAAGTGCGTCAGATTATAGAATCGCAGAGTTCCGCCGACACGCTTTTCTTTGCAAGAGTGTCAAGTATTAAATATTATCGTATAAACATCTGCACATTTTCTAATCTTCGAAGATGAACATTTGATATTCAATGACAAATCGCATTCTTGACAAAAGAAAAAAAGTGCGAGTGAAGAGAGGTCTCTTTAAGAAGTTTACAGTCGTGAAGGATTTAGTAAGTTGCGTTTGAAGTCGTTTTTTTAATAGAAAATTATAAAATATAAGTAAGGAAATACCTGAGGATTTTTGTTATAATAAAACTGTCACCTAGAAACGTCAATACCAATTGTATTTTCCATTTCATTGTTTAATTATTAAGCAGCCCTCCCATAAAATCCTCACAAAACCGTACAATCTGTCACAGGGCTAGCTCGATATTATGAATTTCAACCTGTCAGAATGTTACGATCTGTTTGCTAAGGGTGTATTTAATATTAGTTTATTGACAATTCAATGCCTTCTTGGTTAAAATCACGATTATATTGATCCTGGAGTTTTGCCTGTGTTTTTCTTTTGATATTGAACATCTGGCATCTGTCATGTCACGTGAACACTCTATGATGCTTTTTTTATACGAAAATAGGCTTGCGCTTGACCGCTAACTGCTGACTGCGATGGAGCGCGCTTGCTTAGTAGTAACCTATTCACTCGCGATTTGAAGACACCCAGATTATATCCATCCGAAAAGACCCATACAGGAAGCGTGGTAGGGATGTTTTTTTTCAAATTCCCCACTAGTGAAGAAGGTTACCACCCCTAAGGCTCCCCCTCCACCCCCTTATCCCACTGATTACATCTCAACCAAGTGTTCCAATCCAAGATACTGTTTAAATTATCCGACAAGATGAAATAATGCTTAAGATGTGATGCAATCCTATGAACATTGCTACGCTGCTACGACGCTTAAAGCAATCACTTTGTTACACGATATTTTGCCAGTAAATTACGCATTTTTCGTACAACAGGAGTACATTGTTCTAAATATTATCCAATTTCGATAATTCTATTTATATATAGTTGGAACTATTAATGTCTATGCTTTTACAGTTTGCTTTTTTTTTTCTAAAGTTAAACTTTTAATTTTTTTACTTAGGCAAAGACATTTATAATTAAAATTAAATAAACAAATAATAATTTTAATCTGTTAATGTATAAGGGTAGAAAACGGTTTTCTTTATTTTATGGGAGATCTTGAGACAACACTAAACTTCTCTTAATAACAGCACCGTATAGCAGGTTCGCTGTAATGGTAACGTATGTTTCGCGAAATGTCACGCATTTATTACTCAAGAGAGTGTTGCTCTACCTGGAGTAGGGTGCCAATGATTTGCGGTATACTGGGATTTACGTGACATAAGTCGAAGGAAAGTACCTAACTTAATTATTCTAATTCATGTAAAAAAGCGAACATATGTGATACTTTACTACTATCACGATCTCAAGTAGATATAGTGAGTATATCAATAGGCAAACGTCATGTTAAAATAGTTTAAAGTATATTTGCTAGATGGTGGGAAAAGTTAGGACATCTACAAAACCATACGTGCTCTATTTTAACAAATTTAGTCACTGGTCCTTATAATTTGTCTTCATTTAAAAGTCTGTTCTACTTTTTCGGTGAAAATACGTCGTTATGTTCGCCATTTTGTAGAAACCATAAACCTAAGTAATTGAAATAAAAAAAATCAAAGTGGTCAGTATTTCACGGTATTCAGTAGTGACTAATTTAAACTACAGTACAAGACAGTACAGTTTTATAACTGTACTGTTCAGGATATAAGCTTTATTCTCCGTATCCAACTCAAGCCTAATTTAGAAAGACGTTTAATTTCTGTTTATATTTAACGCCAAATTTAGCTCTTTTGAATTAACGAGTTATTTAAGTAGTTTTTTTGCGTAACAAGTTAGGTATTGAACCACCTATGGTTTTACAAAAAGACCGGTTGGAAATCGCTTATATTCAGAGTCTTCCTACCACTTGTACGAGATCTTCTGTGCACTTTGTGGCTGGTCTTCCTACGCTACGCTTGCCGATACGTATTCTCCACTCGAGAACTTTTGGGCCACATTTGCCATCAGTTTTACGTACTGTCCACTGCCACTTTAACTTATTAACGACAAATATAAAGAAAGGTAACGAAGGATCTGTCACACAATTTAATACCAGTATTAAGTCGTATAGTTGCTAACATATTCTATTAAGGTCGAGATTATCACAACCTTTTTAAACATATAAATTCATTGAATAGGGATATTAGAAAAGTGAGATCTAAATTTCTTTATTTAGACAGGAGAAATATAAAAAAAGGTTTAATCAGATATCATTTAAATTGGCGACGGAATGAGAAAAAAGCATATATTTTTCTATTCCTCAGCCAATTTAATAGATATCGAAGAAAAAAATTGTTTTTAAATATTTCTCCTGTCTATACAAACAAATTTAGTTCTCACTTTTAATATCCCTATTCAATTATTATAAATAAGTAAGTACTTAAAAAACTTTTTAAGTTAAACGGTTTTATTGAAAATAAAAATAATGATATAGGTAATGAAATTGTATTTATTGTATTCTACTAGAGAAGTCTTTTCATTTGATTCCCATATTGTACGGGTTGTGAAAAAATATGAAACCCGCCATTTCGTGTCGGCTGCCATATTGAATTTAGAATGATACTCAATATATTTCATTGTATTTTCATCTAAATTAAAGGCGTGTGCCAAATATCAGATCAATCTGTCAACGGGAAGGGGGTCAAATTTCGGTTACTAAATTTGACCCAAACAAACAGGGTAAGCTAAAAAAAACCGTTTAAAAAGGTTGTAATGCACAAGAGAGATAGCTGCGCGCGTTGAGCGAATCCTTAACTAAGCCTAGTCTAGTGTGAGAGAAGTCAGTGTGGTCACCGTACCGCACCCACATTGCGGGAAGGCACTTTAGGTGATTACAGCGCAACCTCACTGTCTCTAAGGATATGCGGCCGCTGGAAGGATCTTATACTGATCATACCTTACCTAAAGCAAATAAAATTCGCACAATCTCTAAATTAGACATACTTAAATAAACTTAAAGAAGATTTGTATGATATCGACTTTGAGCCAGTCCACAGCTGTGCTGACCCGCACTTGTATGTTACATCTACCTAGTTGAAAAGTTAAAATTTGCAATTCAGAAAAATACAGTAAGTGTTCGCTTAAGCAATAAAAATTATAACATAAAACCGTGGATTACGCCAGATCTCTTTCGCTGTATATTTTAGATAGTATTTAAAATTAAAAAACATACCTAGTACATAAGTGATTTTATTAAACATTAATCATTTGCCTTCTTCGTGGAATACCAGGAATAGTTCAGGCATTTTATATTTTACCTAAGTAAATTTTTGTTTATTTTTTATTTCTTTGTTTATCTTTATTATTTAACTTGTTCAGGCTATTTTAGTTTAGTTTTATTTAAGTTCATATGTAATGACAATTTTAGTATTAAAATAGTTATTTATATGTACAAATTGTTTTTACAAATAAAGCTATAGATATTATACATTATAGATTTTTATGGATAATAGCTGAAAGCTGAACTAACTTAATTTCTCAAGTTATCTGCTGTTTTAAAATTCGATCTTATGTACGTAGTACTAATGTAATCATAATAATCAGACCTTCTGAAATCAAATCAAATCAAATCTAATATATTTTATTTCTTTGATATATTACACGCAATTAGAATCATTAAACTTTTATATTTTTTACAGAAATTATTGGGTTGTTAATCAGAAAGTTACAAATTTGGATTATAAATAAAAAATGTCCAAATGCTCCATTGTGTTTGGTGGTAAATTATATCAAGCTTTCTTTTGTCTTTCTAAGCGTCTTTAATTTGTTTTTATTAAACACACGCCACGTGTACACGTGGCGTGTGGACAAATTAAAACGCGTGCCAGGTGTTCCCAGTACATCTCCCTAAGTCTAAGTGAGCGGTGAAAAATTCACCGCTCTGAGTGGCTACTGAAAATTTCAACGGAAATTTAAAACGACACAATGGAAAACGACTCTTTTCTTAAAAATGTCGGGATTTGCATTCCGTGAGATGGTTTTGTGTTCGTTTCGACGTCGAAAAGGATTAATTTGATTAGGGTAGTAATCAAATTAATACTTCGAAGGATTAATTTGATCTGAATTTACATTTACTCCTTCTAAAAGGAGCACATGTAAATTCAGATTTAATCAAAATAAATACAATATTAACAACTCCTTCTCGTGTCATCTCTGACACATGGCATCCTATTTGGGAGCTAGAAGCAAAGTGATGTGAGTATAAAATAATGTTAAAAAAAACGAGACGAAAACATCTATAAGTATAGAAAACTTAAAAGCCGTTTATATTGTCGGGGTATAAACGGCTGAATCGATTTCGATGAACACTCTCGATGAAATCTTCTTTCAAACAAAACAAAACTAGATCAAAATAGGTCCATCCGTTTGAGAGTTACGATGCCACAGACAGACACACTATTTATGTCTGTGGCATCGTAACTCTCATATATAAGTATATACAGATATACAGGTACACAGATACACACGTCAAACTTATAACACCCTTCTTTTTGGATCGGGAGTAAAAGAGACGATACTAATAAATGGAATTCCTTATAAAACTTATTATTTCGGCTAAGCTATTCCAATCAATACATATGTGTATATAATACATAATTTGGACGTCCCTACTCTATATTATCTTAATTTCCCAATAGAGCTGTATCGCCTATTTGCCCAGTTCTCAATATCTGATGTTTGTCGGCAAATAGAACAGTAATATCTGTAGTATCTCGGGTTATACCGGATTATTGCGTATATGGAGATATATCTAGATATATTTGTATTGTTATGGGACTAATATTTCCGCAGTTGTTCACTACAAAGGCAATATTCTTACGACTCTGAGAATCGGCCGAGTAGTATTTTGTTTCAGATATAGAAGCTTCCGTATCCTCTTCTCTAATTCAAGTAATCGCATAAAACATGAAAATATTGAACAAGAAATTGTAACAAGAAATAAACTTTTTTTTATTATTTGGCAAAATTAATCTCCTCAGACTCCGGGGTCCGTGCCTTTTGTAACCGGTTGGAAGCGGCCTGCATCCAGCGTCTTCCTGCCACTTGTATGATATCTTCTGTCCGCCTTGCATCTGGTCTTCCTACGCTGCGCTTGCCAGTTCGTGGTCTCCGATTCGAGAACTTTTCGGCCCCATTGGCCGTCAGCGCTACGTACTATGTTCTAATCCGCTGTGCTATATCGGTGACTTTGGTACGTCTACGGGTCTCTTCGTTTCTGATGCGATCTCGCAGAGAGATCCCGAGCATAGCTATAATATCGCTTTATTTTGAAGAAATTACGAAGTTGTATTTATAACATTAACGTAATGTGATGAGATACTAAGCTCACTTGTTCTTCGCAACATAAATAAGCTCCATTTTAACACGATTCCCGCCCTAAGACGACCTCCTCCCGTCCTACAGCGCCTTACATTTGGCGAGCAAACAACGGAGCCGTCTCCTCACATTCGCTCCGCAATATCTCTTCCACCCTTTATGCCAACGAAATCACAGCAAACGTTACAAACAGTAACTCAACTTGCTACAAATGCTTGTGTAATTTGTTTTTTAAAATACCGACTATTTGATTTTAATAAAATATGGTTATGAACCAAAAGATGATTTTGTCATTTTGATTAATGCAATTTATCAACATCATCACCATTCAGCAACACTTTCATTTTTCATGTTTATCGTGTGAAGTGATACTTAATTTAAGAGTAGAATAATGAACTATTACATAATATAAATAGAAGAATTTAGGTACTTTCTGTCATCCGAAAGATTTTAAAGCTCTAGGAAATTTCCCTATCTGGAAGAAATTTCTACTTAATTAGAAGAAAGTAAGTTATAATGAGTTAGTTGAAGTAAGAATAGGCAGGGCACATAGCGCGTATAACTGATGGCTGATTGGGCCGTAAAGATTACGAGTGTAGACCACGCACCGGCAAGCGCAGCGTAGGACGACCAGCCACAATATGGACTGACGATCTCATACAACTAGCAAGAAGATGCTGGATACAAGCCGCTTCCAAACGGTCTTCTTATGTATCCATGGTCCGGTCTTTGCCCAGCAGTGGACTTCTTGTGGACGATGAAGGTATTAACTATTAACTGCTATTTACTCGTATAATAATAAGGTTGAGAAGACCTACTGATATATAAAATACTGCAGCGAAATCTTTAGACGACACCTCTGTTTAGTACAGGCAAATATCTTAATATAGCAGCGAAGGAATATCAATCTTAACGAAAGCTCTTGAAAAGTGTTTTTTCCTTGGCAATAAGTAGCAATTAAGGTCTAATGATTCGTTGAGCTGTATCTCTGTGCATAATGCTCTGGTTTTTGCTTATTTTAGAAGACGTAGTTTCTCAAATGGCATACGTTTAAGTAAACGTCTTTAATGGCAAGGAAATTTAACCAACTTTATCCTTCTTCTTTATCCTTATGGAATACCTCAATACTTCCTTATTGGACTCGCACAATTTATGTATTTGCCAGTATGAAAATACACGTTTCACATATTACGCCAAACAATAGTTCTAGTCACAGTCAAGTAAAATCCAATATGGTCAAGATATAGGACCATATTGGATCGGTCAAGATATAAAATAAAACCGTCCAAGTGCGAGTCGGACTCGCGCACGAAGGGCTTCGTACCATTATATATAAAAACGGCAAAATCACGTTTGTTGTATGGGAGCCCCCCTTAAATGTTAATTTTATTTTAATTTAATTATTTATATTAAAAGTGAATAACATAACTCAATATTCAGTGAAAATTTCAAGCGTCTACAGTTGCCGTTATCAAAAACTATCACACGGTTCATGAGATACAGCCTGGTGACAGACGGACGGACGGTCAGACAGCGGAGTCTCAGTAATAGGGTCCCGTTTTTACCCTTTGGGTACGGAACCCTAAAAACAAACTTTAAAATACTCAATTCGTTTACTTGGATAAAGGAAATCAATTATTTTGTTATAGTAACCAAAGTACTGAACCAATTTTGATAAAATTTATATGGGACCACCAAACGAAAAAGAATCATCAAAACAATTCATAATAAAAAAAACCGGACAAGTGCGAGTCAAACTCACCCACCGAGGGTTCCGTACAAACTAAATAAAAGGGGGAAATCATATATTATTTTTTATATTTTCCGTCATAAACCGAAAAATATACATCGTAAAAATATTTAAAAACCTGTTTTAGCTTATGCTAATGAGGCTCTTTCATATGATACCCCATATGATACGGTTAATTCACTTTAAAATTTGGGCCCTCATTCCTTGCATAGAGACACTATTTTTTTGTGATTAAATTAAAAATGTCTAGTTTTCGGACTTTTTCCTATATGTATACTCTAACACAATGCTTCTTGCCAAATTTCATAGTTCTAGGTCAACGGGAAGTACCCCATAGGTTTTGATTCCCTTGTGAGTGTCGAAATGTGCGTTTTTTACGTCATATTCGGCTATAACTTTTTTTTTACGAAAACTGAGAAATTTTATTTTTCTTTCTGCAGCAAGATACTATAGATTTGCATATATGATTTTAATTTCAAATCGATACCTTCCCGCATTTCCGAAATAAAGGTCTTGACACCCGGACAGACGGACAGACGGACAACAAAGTGATCCTATAAGGGTTCCGTTTTTTTTTCCTTTTGAGGTACGGAACCCTAAAAATATTCGAAAATAGGCTTGCGCTTGAGCGTCAACTCACCTGATTTTAAGCGACAGTTACGGTCTACGATGGAGCACGCTTGCCTAGAACAAACCTATTCACTCGCGATTAAAGACATCTAGATTATATCTATTCGGAAAGACCCATTCAGGAAGCGCATTCCACATTTAACAATAATCGGACGAGTTATTGCGTAACAAACATACAAAAAAACATACATTTGAATTGAGAACATCCTTATTTTTGGAAGTCGAATAGCAAACTTATATTAAAAATTGTATCCCATCAAAAAGCATCAAGTAAGCGAATCAGCAATTTCACTGAGCATACCAGATGCCATAATAAAATCGAAAAGATTATTTGCAAATAAAACTCACGAGAGCTTTCAACGATAGGGCGGGGTTATATATACAGCGATTTTACAGTCTCAAAACATATACATATTATTCTTCTTCATTATACGTTCTACATCATAAAGTACGAATGAAATAATATTAAATATAAATATTTGGTAATAAGTTTCCGGCAGCCTAGTCGGGAGACCGTCTGACTTGCGATCCGCAGGTCCTGGGTTCGAATCCCGCGGCACGCACCTCTGTCTTTTCGAAGTTATGTGCGTATTGTTGATTGGCGCCAACTTCAAACGGTGAAGGAAAACCTCGTGAGGAAACCTACATGTCTGATAGTTCTCAATGATCTTGAACATGTGTGAAGTCTGCCAACCCGCACTTGGCCAGCGTGGCAGACTATGGCCTAACCCTTCTCACAATGAGAAGATGGCCCGTTCCCAGCAGTGGGACAGTTTGTATAAAATTGTATGAAATTAAAAAAAATTAGGTCGCTCTGTTACCACCAAATTTTATCTGTCTGTGTATCTCTGTGTATCTATCTGTGTATCTCTGTGTCTGTCTGTCGCATTGTAGCTCTCAAACGGATGCATCGACTTTAATCTTTTTTTTTGTGGTTTAACATATTTATCTTCTCTAAGAATTGTATACGTTCACTTAACGAGAAAATACAAGATGTGCTAATTTATTAACCCTTAATAAATATTTGGTATAACTAAAGACTTAGTAATTAATGTTCTTATTACAAAATGTCAGAGTGGACTAAAAGTGACCCAGTAGTGCGACACGCCTACAGGTATAATTTCCAGTACTGGTTAGTATTTATATTCTGTGGTACTGGTTGTAAATAGGTAGGTAGGTTTTTGTTAGAAAGTGGATTTCATCGATAGTGTTCTAAGCTATATCACATAAAAAGTAATTTAAAAAATAAGTAATTTAAAAAAAAATGAAGAAATAACAACTGTTATATAAAACTTACAAATTAAATCAAAACTGGAAGTCTATCTAACTAGGTACGTACCTACCCCAACAATATTTTTGAGGTCGGTGTCTGTCTAAGTTAGGTATGTCTTTATAATGGCACAGAATCAAATGTTATAATTGGAATAAACTTATCTATATAATTTTTTACTAACTAATCATAAAACTGTGGCAGATTGCCTTTCTTAATGATTTAGTCTTTGATGAATATTTTTTAATATTATAAAATCTGAAACTGTTCAATTATTCTGGTAAAAAAAATATACCTAAGTACTTTCGAATTGCATTCAACAGTCATGAGAAACATATTGGAGATTGAGTTTTGGCGGGAACGTCTTAGTAACGTGTTGTTGTTTTGTTTTATTTTCCTTGTGTTATTTTGAACATTAATGCTATAAAAATGGTGGTGTTTTATTCATTAAGTAATAATAATAATAATAATAAATAATAATAAACGTTTATTTGAACAAAATTATTTAGGTACATAAATTTTGTGAACCCTGCATCCCACACTAGGAGAATCCTGTGTCGTGGAATGCAGTGCCTTCCTTATAACGAAAAACAATGTTACTAGGGTACTAATGGTTACATAAAAAAGAAATTAGTAGATAAACGGCATCTTACAAAAAAAAAAAAAAAAAAATGAGATAACAGTCTGAAATATTTCTATACTAACTAACTTAAATGTCTTAGGTGTTTTTGAAATAATTAACATTATAAACTTCTCAAGTTAATTTGAAACCTTGTTTTTTTTTTTTGTTTTTTTTTCTTTTTTTTTTTTTCTTTTTTTTTCTTTTTTTTCTTTTTTTTCTATTTTCTCTAGAGATTATTATTGTTGTGAGTCTAGTGCAGTTCGCCGCGGTTTCAAGTGTATATGTAGATGTGTATTTTGCAATTGCGTGTGTATGTATGTTATATATAGGTATATTTATGTTACGTGTGTATGTGCGTGTAAGGTTGACGTTTGTGGTTATTACGGATGGTAGTAGCGAATGCGGGAAGTACTTGTTTTCCATAGGGGTCTGATCCCTCATGAGTCGACCAGACAAATGTATTATGTTTTTCTGAGGCAGTGATTTATTTTTCATGACAGAAAAGTGGTGGTCCACCTGGAAGAGGGAACAGGCCCCTTAGGGTCATGTCATAATTTCGAGCACCTTCTCCGTCTCTGTATAATTCAGTACTGATAACCAACCCTCAAGTTTCCGTTTACAAGCGTAACGAGTTGTTTCTACTAAGTTAAGTAGATTGTCAAGTTTCTGGTACAAGAACGGTCCCTTAAAAAAGTAAGAGCGATGGGCAAATATTGTTCTTGTACGAGGGATCGTCCAGATATTGTGTCTCTTACGAGGAGCCAAAGAAATTTGCGCAGTTTTATGAAAACGCAACACAACTGCCATGATGTACAGTTGTCTGACTGTGAGATACTTTGTCTCGGCATAAAGTTGATCTGTGGGGAACATCATTGGTTTTTTATAAGCGATTTTCAATATAAACCGTTGAGCACGTTCCACCTTCTTGAACAGGATTTTGGTCGAAGATCCCCAGCAAACTATGCAGTAATTTAGTATGGACTGGCATAGTGCTTGGTATATTATTCTTAGTGTGATTGGATCCGCGACTGAGCTTAGTTTTTTAAATATGTGTGTCATTTTACGTAGACGAACACACAGATTGTTAATTTGACACTCCCAGTTTAGGCGGTGATCTATTACAACTCCGAGATATTTGATGGTGCTAACGCGCTCTAATTCTGGACAGTTACATTGTTTTGTATTGGGTGCATCACATGAGTGGAGCTTAAGATTAATAGCGTCAGGATGAGTACGTTGTGATATGGAGAAGGTAATGTATTTGGTTTTGGTCGTATTCAGAGTCAACAAATTTCTTTGAAGCCATTGTGATACTTGCGATAGTCCTTGTTGGGCAGTATCAGTAACCTCTGTCCAGCTCTTGCCGTGGAAAACTACGGCTGTATCATCGGCAAATGTATACAACTTTGCTTTGTTGATCTTGAGCTGGCAGAGATCGTTGATATAGACCAAAAATAGGGTAGGTCCAAGGACACTACCTTGGGGGACACCGTAGGAGACGGATGTATAGTCACTATAGAGATTAGAAAGGCGAACTCTTTGTTTTCGCTCAGATAAATACGATCGAAACCAGTTTAAAGTAGTTCCACGTATACCATGGAGTTCTAGTTTCCGAAGAAGGATTGGCCAAGACACTGTATCGAATGCCTTGGCCAAATCGAGAAACGCTCCAATACACTTTTCGCTCCGGTCGAGAATATCTGTTACATGGTCTGCCAAAGCCACTACAGCATCTTCAGTGGATTTTTTAGCGCGGAAACCGTATTGATTAGGCGACAACAGATTTTTGCTTTCCAAGAAATCTAAGAGACGTTTGTTTACAACTTTTTCTAAGATTTTGGATAAAGACGGTAGTAATGAAATCGGACGATAGTTTGATACAGTAGACTTGTTACCTGATTTGTATATTGGGCAAATATCTGCAGTTTTTAGGCAACTGGGGACTATACCTTGGGCCATACTTAAATTGCATATATGAGCAATTGGAAATGCCAAAATATGACCAGCGCGTTTGAGCAATTCATTACTAATCTGGTCGCTTCCAGGGGCCGATGCTAATTTCAAGCCTGAAATAATTTTATTAATTTCTAGACCGTCCGTGGGTGATAAAAAAAGAGAGTCAACAGGGGTATTATTAACTACGGTTGATTTCGTCAAATGATCTTCCGTTGTATTATGGTTTTGGAGAATATTTTGGGCCAGACCCTGGCCAACTGAAGCAAAGAAGGTATTAACCGTGTTAAGTGCCTCAGTGGGAGAGGATTTTATTTTAAGCAGTTCGTTTGAGTCAGTTTTAGATTGTTTGATATTGCACATATTTTTTACAGTACTCCAGAGTTTTTTGCTGTTTCCTTTATTTGTAGCTATTAAGTCCGAGTCATATTTGTTTTTCTCAGTTTTTAACAATGCGTTACAATAATTTCGAAATTTTTTGTATTTATCTTGTAGCTCCTGGTCATTTGGAGATTTTTTTAGCTTTAGATGCATAGAATCTCTATACCTGACACAATTAACTAGTTTTGGTGTCATCCAAGGTTTTGTGATTACCTGAGAGCTCTTTGTTTTCTTATATGTGGTGTTATTGTTGACTGCGAGGCTAATATTGTTAATTAAAAATTCAGTTGCTAGGCGAACATCATTTTCTTTGTAAAAATTATCCCAATCTATATTCTCTATACAGGAAATTATTTCGGGATAATTAGTTTTTGGCGTTATTTTTGGTTTGGGGGGAGTCTTTGGGATAACGTTATCTATACCTATTAAAATAGAGTCATGGTCCGTGATGCCCGAGTTGCAAACTAATACACAGGCTGTTCTTTTGGAACGAATTAGGGCGTGGTCTAGACAGTTGTTATGTCGCGTAGGCCGAACATGACCTGGAATAAATCCGTGGTAGGAAGTGAGTTCCAAATAGTCAGGAGATTTCGGATCAGTATTGGTGGGTTTTATGTCTATATTTAGATCACCAGTTATGATACAAGTATCACTACGCATAGTAGATATAGTGTTTTCTAGTGAGGACAAAAATTTTGTAATATTTTGTGTTGATGGGGAGCGATAAATTGCTACAATATTTAGTTCGGAGCCTACTTTAATTATTAAACAGCTAGCGTCATTGAAAGGAGGTTCTATGATTTCAACGCTTAGTCCAGATTTGTAAAATACCATAAGGCCGTCGTTTTGGTTTTGGAAAGCCGTTGATGACTGACATTCGTAGTTGGGTATGACAAATTTCTGTGAGACGTCTTTGCCCCAGCATTCTGTCAGGATTATAATAGTTGGTGTGAATTGTAGTCTAGATAGATACATCAAAAAACCGTCAAAATTTCGACGGACACTCCTGATGTTTTGCGTGAGTATAATTGTCTGTTCCAGGTATTTACATAACACATTACATTCCTCAGGGCCTTACATTCCTCAGCCGAGTCTACACTATAATTGTCTACTAATATCATGTCGTCAATGCTGTCAATTAAATCTCTGCTGTGACTCATATTTAATTTTTAGTTATATATTAATAATTGGTTATTTATACGCAACACAGGAGTACCTGTGTTAATGAAGTAAATTTTTAGACAGCAAGGACATTTAATCAGTAGACAATTATGAGAGGCTTTTGAGGTGCAGTTTAGTAAGTCGAAACCTATATCGTTACTTGTTGCACAGATAGCGACGTATCTATATATTTTGTAGGTGAGCAGGAGCATCATTATTACGGGGGTTGTAGTGCCTGCTGTTACGTAACGGCAACCGGCGAGGACGCACGTGCCGCCGTGGTATACTTCCCAGATTAGCAAAAACAGCGTTAAATTCGGACGATAACAACTATTATTCTGCGACTGACTTTGTATCGAATGTTCATAGTTCAGTTCAAGTTGCAATGTCCATTCAAATTTGTTATTATTCAGTGGTAAATACATTGTAATGGATTGAATATTCACTAGATAAGAAATATAACGAAGACACAGAAAATATGCGTTTAGGATGGTATGCGTTATGTACGGCATTCTCAGAGTATTGGTCATAATTTGAGGGTGACCAATATGATCGGTTTGTTTGATCGTTACGGGTTGCATGTGTGCAGTTGTGGAGCTTACCTGAGTATTTTGTGGCACAGTGATTGTGTTGATAACATGACGTATTGTGTTAGTGTGTAATAATGACGGATGGGGTGTGTTTGTGAGTGTTGTAAGCGACGAACGGATTAAACTTAGCAAAGATAAGTACGGGTAGTACTTGAGATGTTTGTATATTATTATATCTTTAGACATATTCTTAAAATATATATTTACTTGAGAAAAGAGGTTACACAATTCAGATATCGTTGATAATAAAAAATAGTTTGTAACAATAAATGAGTGACATATATATCTAGCAAGTTGTACATTTATATTGTGCTGTAGGTCACTCGCTGTACTAGGAATCACTTTTAGTCATTGATTGATGAGATTGTCGAGGTCATTTGAGCTGGATACGCGAATTTGCTGCGATCCCTCCTGTTTACGTAAATATATTCGGCCAAAAGACGTCCAGCAATACGCGAAATCATTCTTCTTTGCAAATTCTCGGGACAAGTAGTATAGTTTTCGCTCATTTGGAGTTAGGTTTTCGGACATATACAATGGTTTGTTGGTACCTCCAATTAAAAGGTGAGAGGTGTTCAGTTTCTCTTCCTTGTGTTGTTTATTATACTTTTTGTATGAGTTTAAAAAGCTATCTCTCAGGCCAACATTTAGGAAGTCCACAATTATCGGTTTAATTTCGGATTTTGTATATACACGATAAATATCTTTTATGTCCGACAGCTGTATTGGTATGTTGAGAATGTTAGCTATTTTGGCAACGTGTGATTTGAGTTCTTCTTTAGTCTCATTCTGATTTTGCGGGATGTTTCTTAGTTCAATACTGGTACCCCGAACGTGATGATGCAACATTTCTACTTGCTTTTGCAGCTGTTGGATGTGAGTTTTATCTATTTTTCTCTCTTCTTCCAAGAAGTTTATTTTTGAGAGTGCTTCCTCATATTTCGTTGTTAAGGCGTTAATAGATGTTTTGACGTCATTGATTGAGCATAGAACAACTGCAAATTTTTCATTTTGGCCTTTCTGCAGCTCGTTGAGAATATCTACTAAATCAGACTTTGTAACATCATCGCGCTTACGTCTCACAGGTCTATTGGACACGTTGCTATAAGATGAGGTGGTACTAGGTCCCCGTCCTAACTCCATGCTAGTATCGGATATATTTGTATCTGATGCGTATTTTTGTAGCATCTGCAATGGAGTCGCAAAAGCCGATTGTGGCGGAGATTTTAGGTCCATAGGCGGCGGAGATTTAGGCTCCAATGGCGGAGGGGTGCGATTTAACGGCATTGTTTTCGGCCCGAGCAACTGGCCGGCGCAACGCAATGACGTGAATATGAGTTATAAGTATAGGTGTTATTTATATGTGTAAGTCCCCGATTCTTACAATTAGGTAGTTTTACTAACCGGATCTGTAGGTAAGTTGGTGGCGCAATGCAAGTCGAGTGATAAGGATGGCATACGATCGCAACGTTCCGTTCGTATTTAGATAGCGCTTTCACGGATGATGTTTCTTCACGGCAGCTTGTTTGTGTGCACAAACCGCAAAATGCACACAGGAGTCCTCGGCCGCTTTGATAAAGCTTCTCACTTATGCACTCCTATTTTTAGGTTCAATTTTGCACGTTTACTTATTTTTTAATTCGAAATAAAATTCGCATGATAATTTTGCACACGTCTACTCTGCGTGGAGGCTTGGAGGGAAGAGGAGTTCGTGGAATTCGAGGAATTAAGTGTTCGATAAAGTGCTTGAGTGTGGGCAAGTGAAATAAAGCAGTAAAACGTTGTCGGCAAAACTCCATAGAAGCTTCTAGTAAAGTCGCCACCACTTTACTGAAGCTGGACTCGACTTAAATTGACTTGACTGTATATGTGACTCAGATTGTGACTAGGACATTTACAACTTGTTTTATTGAAGAAACTTGAAAAAATCCTAATACTTGACACTGGCAAATGCTTTAATGCGGGTCCAATACAAAAAAGAAGAAGAACATATTGGAGACATAAAGAAGCGATTTTGTTAGCAAAACGCAAATCGCTACCCGCTCACATTGCGTCGGAATTTTCGCACGCACAATTTTCAGCTCCACTGAACCGGGTGAAGTTATTTATCTACTCAAATAACAGGAGCTGATATAAATAAGTTAACCTTTCCGTCCGTCATTAAAATCAGATGATAATTTCAGTTAATTGCATACCTAATGTTTCCTAATTACTTTAGAATACCTTATTATATTCTATGAATGTCAGTGAAATAGTATTTATTGTTGTTTTAGTTGTATACTATTGTATACAAGACTTGTAAATTTATATTTATCAATAAATTACTACATGACTTTACTGGTTGTCAAGGACATTAAAGTCAAAGTCAAAGGACTTTGACTTTAATGTCCTTGAAAACCAGCATGACCCGATTTCCGAACTTTTATACCCCCAACCCAAAAAGAGGGGTGTTATAAGTTTCACGTGTGTATCTGTGTATCTGTCTGTGGCATCGTAGCTCTCAAACGGCTTCCGGACCATAATGTTGAATTCTCGAAATGTTGAATTCGCAAAATGTTGAATTCTCAAATTGTTGAATCTCAAAATGTTGAATCTCAAAATGTTGAATTCCCGATGAACCGATTTTGATCTAGTTTTTTTTGTTTGAAAGATTGCGTCAAGAAATTGAGTTTTCTAAATTTATACTTGTATTAGCTGCAGCCCGTGGATTTACTTCCTATTCATATATTCTATAAGTTGTGTAGGATAAACGCTCCATATTCATTTATATATTGTACCGTGAAAGAGTTACATACATACATACAGAAATGTTCGATGTATAGATGTTACATTCTGTCTAAGTAATTTTGCCATAATAGAAATGAACGAAAGAAGATTGACGAAAAAGATTTATATGGCGAGAGTGAATGGGAAAATGGAATGAGATTTGAAAAAAGATCAGATCAAAAGCACTCTCAACCAAATAGCATGAATGTTAAGTATAGTTTAAAAAACTGTAAAAACCACCTTCAAAATACGCAATTCGTTTACTTGGATGTAATTTTTCCGGTTATTTAGTTATAAAAACTAAAATACTGAACTAATTTTGATAAAATTTATATTCGACCACTTCTGAAATATAACCTACCAAACGACAAAAGAAACATCAAAATAAATTCAAAATTTTCGGAGTAATCGGTGAACAAATAAACGATTGTCGCTTACCATTAGGCGAACCGTTTGCCTTTTTGCTACAGCTTTAAAAAAAACATACAGTCGAATTGAGAACCTCCTTCTTTATGGAAGTCGGTTAAAATACACAATAAAAGTAGGAGGAAGCGACATAGGTAAGTGTTTTATGATCATGCCAAGTTGCGAGATACAGTGTTTGTATATTCCAATGGATAAAAGCGTAATTTTATTATGTAAATTACTCAAGTTTTATGTTATAATTGTAGTCTAGTTTTACGATTGTTTTACCTCGCCTAGAAACATTATATTTTGGTCATTTTTAAATAATATAGCTAAAGCTAAAAGCTTTCATTCGCACATTCAGTATTCCGTTTGTACTGACAGATTCATAAAATATGTAACGCACTGACGGACAGTCAATAAAATATGTGAGAGAAAATATTTTTAGTGACTTTTAAAAGATTTTGTATAATATAGAGGGTTTTTTGACTTTTTTCGTTAATCTGTTTCCTGAGAACTTTGATAAAGTATCAACGGGATGTAGCGTCAGTCCTCAAAAACCTCAGAGCTCAATGAGATCTAATTACCTCTTATAGTCTAAGATCCCGCTATAAGACGACCTTCACCGAGCTGGTTAATGGATGAAAAGTATTTTATATTCAATTAAATATGTCAATAAATATATTGCAAATGCGTTGTCTAAAAAATTTCAGTCCAGAATATGATTAATTAATAATTAATATTTTTTTAAACATTTCACTGGTTTGGTTAATAGACAAATTCCATACCAATCGAAAGTATGAAGCCCATAGAATATGCAAACGTTAGGTTGACAGGATATCCAATGAAAAATCGCATTCTAGACAAAAGAAAAAAAGAGCGAGTGAACAGAGGTATCTTTAAAAAGTTTACAATCGTGAAGGATTTAGAAAGTTGCGTTTGAAGTCGGTTTTTTAATAGAAAAATTATGTTTTAGACTTTACGACCACGTGATGGAAAGTCATCTTGGAATTTTCAAGGCTAGAGTGAATAGATATCTTCTAGATCGAAGAGCTTCATCCTCGGCCACACCGTCGCTTAACATCAGGCGAGTCCAACCAACCACCTCACCTGATCTTAAGCGACTTCAGAGCCTCCAGCTTTGCCGAGCTGTCGCAAAGTTACTTTAATTTAGGTATTTAACATGTACGATTCCATACCTACATAAAATACCCACCAATAAAGGATTCATAATTCCTTTAACGGCCGTAGTTAAAGTTGAATTTTGAAGAATACATAACTGTAATATCTTCAGATAGTATTTCGTAAATATAAACAAATCCGCTGCCGAAGCCGCCTCGCTCCGCTGCGCTTCGCATCACGTTAGCGTCATGTTGGCGGCTCGAGACTAGGTGCCGTAACTGTGGATCTGTATATTTATCGGAGCGTAAAAAGTGTAGAGTTTGGTATTTTGTAACATTTACATATATGTTATTTAGACGTTGTATGTTTGTTATCTATCGGCAATGAGTTATGGAATATCATAAGATCGCAAATTCAAATTCTTTATTTTTGCTTGTTAATGTATACACATCATAAGATCTTACAGCTAAGTTTGTTCATTCATTAACGACCATAACGGTCATGCAAAATTAATAATTTAGGTACATCAAATAATTAATTATAACAATGAAATGAGTTAATACATTAAACAATCTTAATGAATGAATGAAAAACAAAAAAAATGAAAAATATATTTATTTACATAAAACATAATAAACTTAGTTACTATTCACTCTCAGCACATATTTTCATTACGTCTATGAAATAATTTAAATAAAATCTAAAAACTTTGATTCCTGCATACTACTAGGCATAGCCTGTGTCGCGAGAATCATATACGATTTCCAAAATCCAAGAAAGCCTCTAGTTGACATAGCTAATTATAATAATAATAATAATGTTACATTATGATTATATTGTCAATACAGCAAAACCGACGTCATTATTATCTCAGATAGAAAATAAAAATAGTAGGTAAAATGAAATAAATATAATGTGTATAATTCAATTTATGTGTTTTTATGGACTAATCTAAGTCTGCTTTGACGCTTGTGCAAGACTACAGCGCGCTGCATTCTTGCCCTCACTTGTGCGTTTTATATAGGTAGATAGTTTCCTTTCGGTCGTCTGCGAAACCGGAGCTTCAAATCTAGTTTCCAGACTAACATTTTCTAGTATTTGTGGTCATATCTGCAAGAACCTCTAATCCAAGAAGTCAATACTAGATAGGTCTCATTTTCGCAATAAATTTACTTACAAAAAATGTGTTAAAATAATTACAAATTTAAATTTCAGTCATCTAAAAATCTAACTAACTGTTTTTTTTAAGTGTACTAAGTTACTAAATACAATTTTTGTGTTTATTTCTCTTTTGTATAGAGCCGACGACGCGGCTCATCCACAGAGCTGAAGATCTGCTGAAATATGAATTATTCAGTTTTCTTGTTTGTAGCAGATTTTAGCTTAACCTGACAGGTAGTGGTAAAATCCGGAGAGCTCGTTTAATAGGAGCTTGTTTTCATCATCATCATCACTTCAACCAAAAGAAGTCAGTAGAATTTGTGTGCAGTAGCTGGATATAGATATCCCATGGATTTACAAAAAGACCGGTAGGAAGCGGTTTGCATCTAGCGTCTTCTGGCCACTTGGATGAGGTCTTCTAATCATGTTCCTATGCTATGGTTGTCGGTGCGTGTTGTTTTCATTTTGTGAATAATGGTTATTAAAACACCTGAACTATGCTGGTGTGTATCTGGTTCATCGCTTAAATGTGGTAATAAAGTTAGCATACTGGGTACGCAGCCAACTTTGTTATTTTTTTTAGTGTATGTATACATATATTATATAGTAAGTATGTATGTTTCTATATTCATATTCATTTATTCATATTACAGGTATACTTCAAAAATAAAATCGAAACAATAAATAATGAATAATTGTACAAAATGTCATCTTTGTAACAATAAATAATAATATGACTCTTGCAAACATTAAAAATCGTACCTATTTTTTCCCAAACTTCGAAACTTTCGTAAGAAATATGTGAATATTCTATAATAATTGTAAAGAATGCACTTTTAAACACATTTTATACTGGCGTAACGCATACTTTCTCGGAACTTTATCAAGTGCAATGCCATCGACAGTTAGACTGAAAAAAAAAGTTTAAGGTAGCCGTTTTTTTTTTTACATAGATATTTATTTTTAAAATAACATGTTGTTAAAACAAATAACAACTTGTTATTTATAGCTTTATTTCTGTAGGCCCTTAAAACGTAAGTATCAAGAAAATAACAAGACGTAAAATAAAGGCATAATGAGAGATGAGAGCAGCCGCATGATATCACTAGTGTTAAATAAAATATTGGTACTTTCGACGCCTTGGAGATATTTCCAAGAAAAAACCGTCACAAGAAAAATATTAGAGGTGACAACTGTAACTTGACCTTTCGCCGCTGAACTTAGATTGAAATTCTTCGGATTTCTCGTGATATCGATAGCGTTCGGGGTTCTCATGTTACTGGGAGTCTTATGTTCAGTGACCTGAAAAAATAATAAATACGCAGAAGGTGACGATAGAAAGACAGACAGAATAACTTTAATTTTAATAATATTTCTTAGGATTTGGATACTGGTTGTGCCCCACGGTTTCATCCGCGTAGTTCGCGCGCAGTGATGAAAACTGGTGATGATGATGATTAAACATCTTTTAGCTCTCAGCTATCTATGTACTGAATTTCATAACAATCAGGTCACCCATTCAGTTGTGAAACGTTAACGAACAGACACAGTTACATTCGTTTTTATATATTAGTTATGATTGTTATTTTAGCAAGATTAATTTTCTTTTCAGCCCGACACTTTTTAATGTACTACACAACTTGGTTTAATTACCCGCTCCTTGCCCGTGGGACGGTTCGGTTGTACGGTCAACCGGACTACCCCGAGAATTGTATAAAACAAAACATAAAATGATATGCAAGCATAGAAAAGTAAAATAATTATAAGAACTCTTTGTATAATTGTATTCTAGCAAATAAATGACTCCGGAAGTTTCCGGCAGCTTAGTGGTAAGACCGTCTGACTTGCGATCCGCAGGTCCTGGGTTCGAATCCCACGGCACGCACCTCTGTCTTTTCGAAGTTATGTGCGTATTGTTGATAGCCGCCAACTTCAAACGGTGAAGGAAAACATCGAGAGGAAACCTACATATCTGAGAGTTCTCAATGATCTTGAAGATGTGTTATGTCTGCCAACCCGCACTTGGCCAGCGTGTCAGACTATGGCCTAACCCTTCTCACAATGAGAAGATGGCCCGTTCCCAGCAGTGGGACAGTTTGTACAAACAGGGCTGATAAAAAAAAAAAAAAATGACTTGATTTGATTTTGATTTAATTTGATATTTAGAATCTATTCAGCTATAGAACTAATGTGACACAGAAGGCACTGCTGTCCTTATTTCATTATTTTGTGCAGTCTAGACCACAGAATACTATATAGTATAGTACTACATACGTCGAGACGTCAGTTCCCCTTTTTAACCCCCGACCCAAAAACGACGGGACGTTATAAGTTTGATGTGTCTGTTGTGTGTCTGTCTGTGGCATCGTAGCTCCCGAACGGATGAACTGTTTTTTTTTTTTTTTTGTTTGAAAGGTGAATTAGTAGGGAGTGTTCTAGTGTTTTTAGTTATGTTTCATGAAAATCGATTCAGCCGTTTTTTTTTTGTCAGGGGTTTTTTGAGTTTTCTAAACTTATACTTTTTGCCACTATATAACTACTATGAGTAAACAGACTCAGCAAGACTTCGTTGTATTAATCTTTATGAGAGGAAGAAAGAAAATACCTAAACAGACATACACAAACACAATATATCATAGTTCCCGTGAGCTGTCTATTATTTTATGTAGATGTGGACCCTTCTCAAATCTCGACTTTTTACTCCGCCCCGAAAGTCCTTGTTTTAAAAAGAAAGATTTTTTTTTTGTTATTTGTTTTTTTTTTGAAAGAGGTATATTTGTAAAATGTTTGAGCGAACCACAATAATGACTGTTGAACGACACGATGCGATGTCTCAAGTCTCAATTTTTTTTTCCGGGTTGGTTTTGAGAATAACTCAAAAAGTTGTTTCTAATCTTACTAAGCGAAAAAGCTCTCTTTGACTATTCTTCTCTGCTTGCAAATTTTTACCCGCCTGCGTAAGAAAAAGAGTTATGTTTTTCGAGTGTATGTATGTTTGTATGCATGTATGTTTCTATATGGTCGCCGACAGCCTAAGCGACTTGACCGATTTTGATGTACGAGGTGTCGTTAGATTCGACTTTGCTTCCAGAGTGTCATAGGCTATAATTTTTTGTAATAATAATAATACATGGCTCGCAAAGATATGAAAATGCGTTTTCTCATAACCTCCGACGAAATTTTTCGTAATAAACAAGTGATTTCACAAGAATTATTCTAAATAATGTACATTTATAATAATTTACAGCAATTTTACGCATACTTTCTCACAAAACACGTACACTAGATAGCGTATCAAGCGTAACGAAATCGACTAAAACTAGACTAGTTTAGTTTTAGTTAGACTGCAAAAACTTTATGCAGTCGGGTAATTTTGTTTTCCTTATAATATAGATAACTTGTTGACTACTAAACGCCTGAATATATTATTTAGTATCTCTAAACCTTAAATTTCGATGGAAGCTCAATAATTTCCATTGACACCAGTTGTACGATACTCACAAAATCTTCTGGGGCTGCTATAAATAAGAGTTAAAATAAGTGAGTTGCTATAAGTTTATCTATCTATCTATCTATCTATCTATCTATCTATCTATCTATCTATCTATCTATCTATCTATCTATCTATCTATCTATCTATCTATCTATCTATCTATCTATCTATCTATCTATCTATCTATCTATCTATCTATCTATCTATCTATATATCTTATTTAGTAGACTGTCTAACCCTCTAATCACGGTCAAACATGGCGTCAAACAACCTTATTGGTGCTTGATGTTCCTACGTAAGGGACAAGTATATGTTTAGAAAACTAAAAAACCTCCGAAAAGGAAACGGCTGAACCAATTTTCTTCAAACATACCTAAGGTCACACTCTCTTTGATTTTTCTCTCTGCAGCAAGAGACTATAAATAGATTTGCGTATCGTGTTCCTGAGATAGGTCTTGACAGACGGACAGACGGACAACAAGGTGGTCCTATATGGGTTCCGTTTTTTTCCTTTTGAGGTACCGAACTCCAAAAATTTAAACACGACTTTAAAATGCGCAATTTTGTATTAAAAATAAAATGTATGAAACGAGATATATGCAATTTCTATGAGACTACCTGGATCCCTTTGAAACAAAAAAGAATTTTCCAGATCGGTCCAGATGTGGTCGAGTAATCGGGGCACATACTTAAAGACTCAAACAAATCTAATTATGGTTATGGATATTAAATTTTAGACTGAAATACATCTACGAGCTTATGAAACACATAGTGTGAGACCACCGTTAGTCAAGGTCTGGGGTTAAGATAGCCTTATTCTTCTTTACAGATTTGGACAGAAGAAAACGCATGTCCGTGGGTCGGGTGGTGATCATTCAGCACTTCACCGAGCGGACCGTCACGCCGGGGGGCGATGTAAGTAGCTTTTATTTTTGTAGCCACCATCATCATCATCACCATCGTCATTACGACTAGTCTTGTGGTTCAGTTGGCAGTATGTGTGCTTGCCGAGCTGTATGTCGTAGGTGCGATCCCCACCCAGGGCAAACATTTGTGTGATGAGTATGATGTCTGGGTCTATTTTTTTTGTAAATATATACATACATATGATACAGGTTCATAGGTTTCTATGTATCATATGTATATATTTACAATATATATATATATATGTATTCTATCAGCCATCTAGTTCCATAGTACAAGCTTTGCTTAGTTTGGGCTAGATGGTGTTGTGTGAAATATCCACAAATATTTATTTATATTTTATTTATTATCTCAGCCATAAGAAGTCTACTGTACGGTATTCATATAATTTTTTTTATGGGCAAGTGCCTTTATTAACTACAGCAAAACAATATAGGCACAGATACAGACTCAACTAACTAAACTACTACACAAAAAGCATATCGATTACCCCAGATATTTTTAGACCGATAAAGGTCTTAAAATAATCCAAATGCTCAAACCCACTACCAGTTGGAAGCGTACCCAGCATGCTACCGCATTGCCTCGTTGAATGGCAAAATGCTTATGCGTTGGGCCAGATACGCGCCATCATTTTGGTCACGCGTCGCATTGATCAAGAGCTCAGATATTTTTTTTAAAATGAGCTGAGCTCCCGGTCCCCAGTGACCCTATGTTTCGACACCAAACGGCTCAAATATGTAACCTCTACCAAGATTTACTTAATTACGTCGCTTGTGCTGCTCCTATCATTCTGATTCATATCATTGCTTATTCTGTATTGTATATCATATGTATTGTACATACGTGTTACCATTAATAATTACTATTTTTTTAATCCAGATTAGCATGCAATGTACAGCCACTGGCGACAGACCACCGCAGTTTATATGGGAAAGAGATGGAATTATGCTAAATAGCAACACTGATGCAAGGTACACAATATATCTACTATTAAACACACATACAATATTAATTTAGGGTTTTTGCGAACACAAAAAGAGTGTTAAAAATAGAGTCAGCTTGAGAAAGTAGCATACCTTTACCTTGGTCACCGGCCAAGTAGAAGTGTACAAATATAGGTATGTCTCGGATGCAAGAGCGATGTTTTTAGAAAAAAAAAAACAATTATAATAACTCATTCTCAGAGTGACTAGCACAGTGCATTGCCGCACAAGGATATGTTTGAAATTAAAGTTCTGGAGGGCATTGGTTTCTTATTTGATCACTTAGTTTTGCAAGAAACACCGAGTGCAAGTCGAAGAAAATAAAATCAATTGCACATATTATACCTTGTCACAGAACAATACACAGTACAATACACAGGTACGTCCAGATATAGAAAAAAATACATACGCGACTTGCTGTTAACTTTTCTACAGGAACTTGGATGATATTTTGCTAGATTTTTTTTCATAAAAGCCAAAATACTGCATCGATTTTTGTATGATCTACCAAATACAAAAAGTATCAATGCACAATATTGGCTGAGTAATCGGAAAGCGAACAAACATACGGACCGAATTGATAACATATATAACCTGCTTTTTGGAAATCGGTTAAAAACATGTTTAACGAAATAACGGCTCTTGATATAACGCAACAAGGCGTTATAGTAGATTATGCACCAAAGGGATAAAGTAGGGTTATAAGGCACGTCAGGACGTAAAATAGAGTTTTTCTAGACAAACGCGCTCCATCGTAGACGTCGTTCAAAACTAGCGGGATCGGTGCTCAAGCTAAAGTTTCCAATAATGAAAATATAAAAAACAACCGTAGTACAATATCCAAAAATCAACAGATATTTCAGTTGTAGCATATTTCATTCTTTGGTTGCAGTATTCGTGCCTGTTTTATTTCTTTTTATGCTCTATTCGGTTGCCAGTTCGATTTTCGAGTGAATCCTTTTTGTTGTGGGCCGATATGGTAGAAATATTCATCTCTGATTAGTCTGTGATAATCTAGTAGGCTTAGGTTCTAAATTCAATTCACATTATATCACAGTGTGATATAATGAAATCTCATACAACATTACAGCCCAAGGGCGTAAATGTAGTATTTGGGCCCTCTGTACATGATATAAAAAGGAACATTATTGGGCAGGTGGTGAATTGGAAAAACATCTACACAGGTAATAAGTACATCTTGTTCTATCGTGAAACTGCACCTGGCCTGCGGTAATATAAATTATTCAAAAGTTCTTTTAGAACAAACATTTTGGATTATGCAATTGATAACTTAATATTTCCGCCATGACGAAATAATATTTAAATACCTACTGTTCCAGGTATGCACTGGGGCAGGTGATGACGTCAGACAACTCAGTGGTGGCCCAGCTGAATATCACCCGAGTGAGGGTCGAAGACGGCGGACTCTACTCGTGTACGGCAAAAGAAGGAGACTACATCGCCACCCATGAAAACAGGCTTGATGTCTACGGTACTTGTAAAATCGCCAAACTGTGCACTGTGTTTGTTAATCCTAATCAACTAACTTTGCTTAGTTTGGGCTAGATGGTGTTGTGTGAAATTTCCACTAATATTTATTTAAATAAATAAATTTATTGCATGGAAGTGACTTCCACTTACTTTGAAGTGATGATGGCTGTTGCAAAGAGCAGAGACGCCACGAAGTTTGGCAAAATGTTTTGCTTTGAGATCAATTTTATTTACGCTACATTATACCTACTAGGTTTTGCTATTATAAATTGAAAAAACATGAAAACGTAAGTCACGTGTGACATCAATTCTGCTTTCACCATTTTCATCATCATCGTCTTAGCCATTAGAAGTCCATTGCTGGTCATAGGCCTCCCCCATGGACTTCAAACATACCGATTGGAAGCGGTTTGCATCCAGCATCTTCAGCATCATCGTCCCGCCACTTGTATGAGGCCATCTATCCATCTTGTAGCTGGTCTTCTTACGCTGCGCTTGCCGGTATGTGGACTCCACTCGAGAACTTTTCGCCCCCATCGGTCATTAGTTCCACGTGTTATGTGCCCATTACATTGTCACTTCAACTTGCTAATGCGCTCAATTCTGCTTTAAACACAACAAAATCATTCATTACTTCTTCTGGCAAACAATCTTTATATATCTCTCCAAAAAGAGTCTACGTTTGTTTTTAAGATGTTGGTGATGACACAAGCATGTTAAAGTAACAGACGTTGACTGTTTCAGGTCCCCCGTACATCAGAGCATTACCGCCTATAAAGGTGCAGAGTGGTGATGTTGTCAATTTAAGATGTCCCTTTTATGGTTATCCTATCAGGTATCAAATTATACAATATTAAACTGCTTCCTTCTTAATATGTATAAAAACTGAGTTCCAATATTTTAAGTAGTCATAATAAATACAAAAATTGTACATATTCTATTTTATGTTATTACAGCAAAATAGATTGGGAATATGAAGGTAAAACCCTTAACACCAATAGCCTCTTCTCCAGAAGATACAAAAGAAGCTATCATAAACTTCATAAGATCAGACGCAGTGCGCCAAGCATCAACATACATGGCATTTTATCCATCACAGAAGTTAGCAAAGAACTGAACGGTGCTATTTACACATGCATAGTGACCAGCCCTAGCGGAGAAATGGCTAGAAGAGCATTTGAAATTCAAGTAATAGAAGCACCGGTTTTGGATGACTTGCTGTTGGGGAGTAACCTACAAGAAGGACAAGTTGCTAATATATATTGCAATGTGAGGAGTGGTGATTTGCCTATACATTTTGAATGGTTGAAAGATGGAAAAAGAATTCCTAATAATTTAAAAGTGAGTAAAATATAGTTAGTATGTATTTAACGTAAGTTTAAAAGAGAAAATCCATCTACAAAAACCCATGTTGAGCAGTGAATTAAAATATGGTAATTATTAATGATAGAATAAAAAAACAACATGCAAATTGGAATATGAAAGCATTATTTACAATTCATATTCATATTATTTAAAGCAGGATAGCAAATAAGGGAGAAGCCTATATCCAGCAGTGGGATAAAGACGGCTGTGGACGATGATGATTTCCACTTCAAGAGGATCAATACCCGTTCATGAAGATGCTCAGTTACTATTCAAAAAGTTTTTTTTCCGTAACGTAAACGACGCAATCATTTTTAGGTGACCGAACGTAATTTGGAACTATTCAGCGCGCTAGTAATTAAAAAGGTTTCCTTGGAACACTGCGGGACCTACACTTGTGTGGCTTCCAACCACGTTGCAAAGGTCAACCGATCTACAGAACTTTACATTAAAGGTATTTTACTTATTTAATGGTACAAAGGAAGGTTAAATATAAAATAAGGTCGTTCGTTTTTAAGGTTAATATGCTAGACCATATAATCAATAGTGAATCAGGAACTGAATTTCAAAGCTACTGGAATAAAATATTAGCTGCTTAGAACAGGAACAGCCCATAACTTGAAGATAATAATGTGTAGAGCGGTAGAAAAGACCATAACCACCATGTTGAAGTTTTTTCTCTATGTTTTCAGCCACAAATTGGCTGCAAACCAGACTACTATTACAATATAAACTCATACTCTCTGTAATACCACGATCACTAGCCATCATTGCTATAATATTAACGGTGGTTACTTTAAGGTATATCCATATATGGAATTTAGATTGCAGTATATTTTAATTTACATTTGTAATATGATGCTTAGTGGCTCCAAAATGGTTTGAGGAGCCATCCAACTCGTCGCTGTTGCTGGGAAAGAAAGGCACCGTTACTTGCAGTGCCAACGGATACCCTCAGCCACAGGTTCATTGGATGAAGAAAGATGGTATGTAATGTGTAGATTGAATCGTATCTCGGCTAAACACATCCATCACAGAAGCTTAACCCAAGATTCATTGTACATTAATACTTTTCAAATATGAATCTAATAGGTAAATTGTGGTAAACAGTCCTTTTATGGAAATATCATCAGAAAAATGGAGACATGACTGTAGAAGTATATTTGATATGTAAGCAGTGGAATCAGGAGAATAATTAAACGAACTGCGTGAAAGATATTTGCTTAAATCTAGGATAACATCTGAAAAAATTAAAGGAGAAAAAATTGAAGAATAAAAGGAAATTATGAATTTACAAACAAATATTTTCAGAGCAATTAAAATCTGTCTGAAAGAAACATATCGTAGATTTATTAATGTACACACCTTAAACTAGATAAAAGCCAAACTAAAAATAAAACTAAATAGTCTATAGTCTAAGATTTCAGAGATAGTTTATTGGAGCTCTTTAGTCACAGTCATAAGTCAGGCCATGAGCTAGACTAGTGCAACAACAAACAATATTTGAAAGTATTTTCCAAAAACAGAAAAATATTGTATCGTGATCATTACTTAAGAATTTGACTCCAGCACTTCTGGGGACGTGGCAGCCAGTCCTGGAGCTAGCAGGTGGCGGCATCCTGAGCCTGCCCAACGGGACCCTGGTGATAGAGGAGGTATCTCTGACTGACGAGGGCCTGTACTCCTGTAATGTGGAGAACGGAGTTGGACAACCGCTGAGCAAGACTGTTTGGATGAGCGTTAACAGTACGTACTCAGTTATTAGTTTGGAAATATACATTCTACATTCAACTAATCTTTCAGGTATGATTTTCGATGTCGATTTCAGGGCCAGTTCACTTCGAGCCAATGTCATCGAACGTGACGTCACGACTCGGGCATCCAATCACGCTCGAATGCAGACCGATGGGGGATGGACCGATTAGAGTCACTTGGATGCATGATGGAGTACCTCTGGACGCACGCACACAAAGGTATGGTAAATTAGATAAAGTTATTTGTATAATAGATACAAAGAAACGCCGGTAGCACAACAACACAAATAACAAACAGGGTCTAAGCACAAGGAAACTATGATTCATAGACTTCATAGCTTTCCAGTTTGCACAAAGAAACAAATCAAATCATCTTGTTTGAGCTTATACATTAATATTCCTGAAAATTATAGTTTAAAAAACTGAAAAAAAAACTTCAAAATACGCAATTCGTTTACTTGGATGACATATTTTTCCAGTTATTTTGTTATAAAAACTAAAGTTATGAATCTTAAAAGAATTATCAAAATCGATTCATAATTGACGGAGTAATCGATGAAAAAATATACAAAAAAGAAAAAAAACACAAAATCGAATTGAAAACCTCATCCTTTTTGGAAGTCGGTTAAAATATGTCACTTGTTATGCTCATTGTAAACGTCCTATAGTATAATTTGATAAAATATTCGACTTTCAAGATAGTAAATTATTAACTAATGCATTGCAATCTTTGATAAAGTATCAAGTCATTGATTACAAGGTAGGGAAAAAGTACTTACCCGCTTATTTTGTAATTCAGAGCAAAACTGTTGGAAACGAAGACGACTCTAGGGCTGGTGAGTTCCATCAGCCTGCAGTACTCGGAGACCAGCGACGGCGGCGTGTACCAGTGTCGAGCCAGCAACCCTTACGGCACGGCCGCGTTCAATATGCATCTTACCATTTTAGGTAACTACTAACAAATATTACTATGGAAACTAACGTGGTTTTCACACATTTTTAAATAAAAACTACGGGTCACTCACGTCTGTTTTGAGCCGAAAAAAAAAAACAAAAAAAACTACGAGTTTAAAAAAAAAACTACGGGTCACTCACGTCTGTTTTGTGCCGAAAAAAAACTACGAGTTTAAAAAAAAAAAAAAACTACGGGTCACTCACGTCTGTTGTAAGCCGAACAATCCGACTATAGTTTCAACCGCATTCATCGTACTATAACTACTAAATATTCTTCAAATACAAATACAAATACAAATATTTATTTATAACTCCATAGTTACATGTCAAATAAATTCAATAAACAGTGTAAGGTACAACATACAACATTAATTCTGAGTTTTCGATAATAATAATAATAATTGATAATTCAATAATATTAAATAATAAAATTTATAATTCAATAATAATAAAACAATAAAATAATTCAATTGTATTAAAATTAGCATGTCAAACAAAAAATCATAAAAATAGAGAATTAATTTAATTACGAACAAACTTCTGGCAATTTAAATATGTCATGATTGTCGTAGAATAACTGTTCCAGAAGCCATGTTTTAAGCCTTGTTTTAAACAAAACAATGGAAGGTGCATCACGCACATGAACGGGCAATCGGTTATATATCGCAGGTCCTGCAATGTAGACGGATTTCTCCGACTTCACGAGCTTATGATGTGGTATCACTAGTTGATTTTCCTTCTTATTACTGCGCAGGTTCCTAGTTTGGTTAGTGCCTCTCTTCTGGAACAGATCCAGGTGAGTGTGCGTGAATAATGCCAACTGGTAGACTACCTCGCATGGCAGTGGTGATATCCGGAGTTCTCTAAAAAGGTCTACACACGAGACATCATCAGAGACCCCACATATGGCCCGCAGGGCCCTTTTCTGCATGACGAACACTCTGTAATAATCTGCAGCGCGGCCCCACAGCTCCAACCCGTACGTGATATTACTGTGGACGGTCGCGAAGTAGCAGGAGCGCACGACTTCGCGGGTGGCGGTGCTGGCGAGCCGTCGGAGCGCGAAGCACGAGCGGCTCAGCTTTCCGCATAGCTCGTCTATGTGCGTCTCCCACGTTAACGCGCCGTCTATGTGCAGTCCCAGTAACTTCGTACTACGAACTTGTTGGAGCGCGGTATTGCCGATTGCTACAGAATATTGTTTAGACGATTTGCCGTTGCCGTCTTCGTAACTAAAGTCGGATTGTTCGGCTTAAAACAGACATGAGTGACTCGTAGTTTTTATTTAAAAATACTAACAAATACTTTCAACATAATCTGACGTTTTTACTCACTGTGACATCATAAGAAAGCTCGTAGGAACTCAAATAGCTTCGAAAGTCACTGACATAGCTTGAAGGATTAGCAAGTTGAAGTTATAGTCGGCGAGGTACTCGTACTTAACACAGAAATGGCCGTTGGACCTGAAAAGTCTGTAAAGTGTTGGCATAGGTTTTTTACCTCTCTTAGAGATAAGATAAGCATCGATTTATGTAGTATAGGACAACTAGACAAGGTGAACTAATGATCACATGTACAGAGCCGGTTTGCAATCTGCACCCGCCCAGTCTTTTTACCCAACTGCGTAAGAAAGAGGGTTATGTTTTTCGAGTGTATGTATCTTTGTAAATATGTGGGTTTGTATATAAGTATGTATGTTTCTATATGATCGCCTACAGCCTAAACGGCTTGACCGATTTTGATGTGCGAAGTGTTGTTAGATTTGTCTTCATCTTCTTAATGTCATAAGCCATTTTTTTTTGTAATAATAATAAAAGATACATCTCTCGCAAAACTAAAAAACGCGTTATTTCGTAACCTCCAACCAACTTATTTATAATAAGCAAGTGATTTTAATACGATTATTCTAAAGAATGTGCATTTATAATTTTCTAATGCGATTTTATGCATAATTTCTCATAAAAAATTTACACTCAACAGCACATCAAGCGTAATAAAATCATAAGTTAGACTGCAAAAACTTCTTTTCTCCAATCGACATACATACACTCAATAAACATAACATTCCTTCTTAAGCAGTCGGGTGAAAAATAATAAACATAAATAGCACTGGAAGGTGAAACTTATAACTTTCACAAAAAACTAAAAAAATGGCTCATCTCGAAAGCCTTTTATAACACAAAAGAATATTTTGAAGAGAGAAAAATATCAATATACAACATACTAAACTTATAAAGACTCAATGGAAAATAAGAAATTGTACAAAGTCTAGCATTTAGTAATAATTATTTAAGTGTGTCGTCATTCCATATCATTCGTCTGGAATACATCTTTATCTGATGAGACCCACATCAATATTGTAGGTATTAATGTATCTAAGGGGATATTGGTGGAATATTCTAGACCAGTGCTTAAATTATTGTACGCTCGAAAGGGCAGACTGTTAGAACTATTTTACAATATATTAACATCTCTGTAAACACAGTTAAGCAATAAATATTTTCCTATTCTTATTCATGATTTCAGAGCCCCCTACCCCTCCGTCCGACGTGCGCGTGGACTCGGTCCGCTCTCGGACAGCCAGCGTCTCGTGGCGTGACACCCTCCGAGCACACGCGAGATACTACTCGCTCCAGTACTCCCACACGCACTACTCCGACACCTGGCAGCATGGCAGAAGCATCAACGTCACTAGGTGAGAACAAATGACAAACAACCCTGTCTTTATTCCTTAATAACAATATTAGTGCCTCAAGTTGAAAGTTTATGACCAATATCTGTTACCAGTGATAACATAAGGTACTAAAATGTAATCTCTGACTATAGGCTTTGTAAAGAAGCTGAGGGTCACGCCACGCAACGAGCAATGGAGAGGGCTACGCTCGGAATCCCTCTGCGAGATAGAATCAGAAATGAAGAGATCCTTAGACGTATGAAAATTACCGACATAGCACAGCAGATTAGCAAGTTGAAGTAGCAGTGGGGCAGGGCACATAGCACGTAGAACTGTTGACCGATGGTGTCGAAAAGTTCTCAAGTGGAGACCACGCACCGGCAAGCGCAGCGTAGGAAGACCAGCCACGAGATGGACAGATGAGATCATATATGTAACGGGAAGAGGCTAGATACAAGCTGCTTCCAAACGGTCTTTTTGGAAGTCCAAGATGAAGGCCTATGTCCAACAGTGGACTTCTTTTGACTTAAATGATGATGATGACGATGAACATATTTATTTGCAGAGCATACAAGAATTTACAAAAAAATATACACAGACATCCAAAAAAATAATAGAAAGAATTAAATAGATTGATATAAATAATATGTGAGCGCCACAGAATTCGCCCTATTACATAGGACCCATAAACCGGTTCCAACTCAGCATAGTGTTGGCTGCAAACGGCGTTAGTCTTTCATTGAAAAGAGTTTTTTGCTTTATTTTTTGGAATAGCTATTTTTGTTATTTTGCTTTAATCTTGTTATACATGAGTTATATAAAAAAGACTTTCAAGCATTACAAATATAGCTTTTTTGAAAAAATTAAAAATAGAGCATTAAATTCTTCTTCTGTGAAATTTTACCAATGGTTGATAGGTCAAACAAGCACTGAGGCAACGTTATATCTAAAGCTATGTAAAGTTTGCAGGTTCCTTATGTGAGGCGGATAACATACTATTCATGAGAATTTCTTTGATTTACTTCGTTTTGCTCCAACAACACTAGCTTTGCAGCATCCTTCACTTCGTCGTCTATCAAATCGTCCTCCTACATGTAATGGTGGATTGTGCGTGATGTATTTAACCACGGGGATCAGATAAATATATCAGTTAGACTCTAATTTATTGATTTTGATTACAAAATCTATCATCTATTAAGATGAAGCTTAATTGTCATTTCTAGAAAAGAATCTGACCTTCGTCAGTCTATAGAGCTGCAGAACTTGCGTCCAGCGTCCTCATACGTCGTCCGAGTGGCAACTGGTAATCAGGTCGGAGTCAGCGTTTATACACCCCCCGTGCACTTCACTACACATGAAGAAGGTCAGTGTACTAAACTAGAGGAAATTAAAGAACAAAGAACTGTAAAGCGCTTTGCCATTTCTGTGTGAAATCTTGAAGTGATTCAATAAGATTTCTTATGTCGAAGGCCTCATTTATCATTCTTCTATTCAAATCTATTTTGAGGCTTGGATATCAGTTGCGTATTTTTTTTCGTAATCTACAATTACAGTGACAAAATTTGATCTTTCATCTCAAAATTAAAGTTAATTTACTATTTTCTCTAAAATGTATCCATTACAATTCGTTCCCAATTTTTCAGCTTACGAACTCATTAGCGTTTCTCTAAATAAAGTCAATACTTAGCATCTACTTCTACAATTATGAAGACACTGGAACAGAACAGTAAAATAGCAACCCGTTGTGTTTATTATGTGTGCTTTATATTTTAGCTCCATCATCAGCTCCAATAAACGTCCAAGTAGAACAAACTGAGAACCCAGGAGAACTGTACGTGTCTTGGCTTTCACCTCCCAATGAGTCCCACAATGGAGTGGTGCTGGGTTACCATGTAAAGGCACAACTGCAGAATAACTTAATTGGTAATGGTTTTATAAAATGTATTAATTAAGTTTTAATAGATGGAATAAGTCTTACAGTTTAATTATTATAGTTCTAAAAGCCCACCCCTGACTGTACGTACTTTATTAAGTTAACACTATAGTGTAGGATGTCTATCATTAATTTATCTGAAACACTTCGGCGAGTATGTTCCCTTGCAAAGTATTCCACTACAGGAAAAGAAGAAAGTTGTCCACTGCCACTAATTTCCCATTGATATGCCCAAAATCCACACCCAACGATTTCGACCCACATTATGGTGCGTACTATATAGCATCGAACTCTCTGCTGCTTTCTTTGTATCCTGATATTTCAATCTTGAAATTTTCAAGGTATATCTGCTATATAAGAAGATATATATATAAGATTAACGTGCTCCATCTTCGGCCACGTCATCATTTGCGTCATTAGACGAGTTGGTGGTCAAAGATATATATATTTTGTATGAAAAAAAAAGTAGTACGGTTCACCAACTGTATTACAGGAACAGTTCTTTATTTGAGGTAGTATTCCAAAAGTGATATCTGATGAGACTGTAGACATGAAAATTGGGCACGTTGGAAAATTAAACACGTGCGCATCCTATGCAAATGTATGTCATGACAATATTGACAATCTTTGATTATTTTTTCAGATACAGGCACGATTGTAAAAGTTACTCAGTTGCCCGGAAAGCAGGAAACATTACTGATTGGCCTTCTGAAAAATACCAGGTAAGATGTCATACATGATTTAACTGTGAAGCGACTGTTTTTAACCCCCGACGCAAAAACGACGGGGTGTTAAAAGTTTGACGTGTCTGTCTGTGGCATCGTAGCTCCCGAACGGATGAACCGATTTTGAATTTGTTTGAAAGGTGAATTGGTCGGGAGTGTTCTTAGCTATGTTTTACCAAAATCGGTTCAGCCGTTTTTTTTGTCGGGGGTTTTTGAGTTTTCTAAACTTATACTTGTCATAGAGATTTGTCAATACTGTAGGCTCCAGTGACAGTTATCAAATTTATTATGTTAGCTACATTTGGTACACCTTTTCAAATAGTAATATAAGCGATCTAGGTGAAAATTCAATCTAAAAGTTATCCCCACACTAAATTTAATCGTTCTGAAGTTCAGTGCAAATCCACACATTTATATTCACTACCACATTTACAATGTTAGGTACTTTATCTTCAGGTATGGAGTATCGGTGTCTGCATTTACTAATGCTGGATCTGGTCCATATTCGGCACCAGTATTCCAAGAGACGAGAGAAGGAGGTAATGTTCTTATAATATAAAACAGCAGAAAATTTATCTATAAGAATGCAGTTGTAATTTTATGAAACCATATCTTTTGTGTGTGAGAGGAAAAACATATTTTGTCTTGAATTTTATGGCTTTATTGTTCACAACTAACCCATGTTTAATATATTGCCATCCTAACGCTAGCCTGTCATCGTTATTTCAGCTCCGGAACTGGCGCCGTCGTCAGTAGAGTGCACGGCTGTGTCGCCTACTTCCCTGCGGGTGGGATGGCAGCCAGTAGTGGTGGCTAGTCAGGGCAGCTCGCTGGTCGGATACACCGTGCTCTATGCTACAGAAGGTAAATAAAGCTTAAACTTAGTTATGAATTAATAAGTTTCTTAGTTTAGTTAGTCTTAGTCTGGGAACTCCATCATGGATGTGGATGGATGTGATGGCCAGTAAATAAAACCGGTTACTGTTTGACTGGACAGTGAAGACTCCGTACCGTATGATAAATAAAGTTATCTACGTATTATTTTTGTATTTACGTAATCTAAGGTCTCGTATTCGATAGAAATAAATGATGATAGTATGAATGTGAAGGGCGTAAATGCATAGATGACAACAAGCAGAGTGAAGTAGCGGAAGGAAACGTGCTATGCCGACCCCATATAGTGGAGAGATAGGCAAGAAAATAAGGATTCACTAGGAATAAATGTTCCGCAATGCATATCAATAGACATATTGGACACGATCTACATACATTCTCGTGAAAGTTTGTCCACATTTCAATATCTAGTGACTCACACGAGTCACTAGATATTTTTAGTCTTAGGAAAAAATCAGGTTCAATAGAATATTTGACAATGTATTGTATTTATACCCGAAAATTATACGTGTAGTATCGTTTCCCAGAGGGCGGGTGGCAGAATCAGACGAGTCTCCACACGGAGCTGTACCTGCAAGGATTGTTGAAGTACTGCAACTATTCCGTCAAGGTCGCCGGCTTCTCCAACTACGGCCTCGGACCTTACTCCTATCCCATTGTGTGCGCTACCTTACAGGATGGTTAGTCCATGATTCGTGTGTTATTTTTTATTTCCATATTACTTTTTGAATGAATTTTGGTAAATTTTATTCCTAATTTTAATCAATATTTTTTTAAATAATTCCAATTAAAATAATTTTCTACATAAGTTAGAGTTACAACATAACGTGTAGGTAGTGTCTTAATGTTTGTTCGTTTGTCTAGTGCCTGGTTCTCCGGCAGACGTTAAAGTCCTGGTGCTGTCTTCAACCTCCCTCTTCGTCAGCTGGAAGCGGCCCGACCATCCCAACGGAGAGATACTGCACTACACCGTCTATGTGAAGCCTACATCAAGGTACGTGACGACATGCCATCATTTAAATAGATCCTTTCGAATTATATCAAAATTATAACTTTTAATAATTCTTCAACGCTGAACGGGAAGAGTAAGAAAAAGATAATTAACGTATCAGCTGCTTCTTTTCCCTGGCATACTATAAAAGACAGTGAAAGGATTTGAGGGAAATTGGCATTTATGTAGGCGATGGACTGACCTTCTGTCACTGCAAGCTAATTTTTTTTAACTTCTTGAGGTCTTCTAGCGCTCGTGGCGTAGCTAGACTAGGTGTTCCCGAACGATCACCAATGTTAAGCAACGGACGGACCGGTCAATCTTCGGATGGGTGACCGTGAGCGGCACTTCTTTCTGAGCGCTACCGTGGGTCGGATGACACCTTAAATTGTAGGTCCCGGTTGTTCAGCAATCGTCAAGCCAACTCAGAGGCCTTTCGGCGGCTTAATAACTCTGACAATAGGACTGGCCGAACTGGCTATACGAACTTACTTTTTTTTTAATCATCAAAAATGTTGTAAATGTGGCACCAAATAGCCTAAAGCCTAAGAGAGTGGTATTTGATGCTCTGTCTACCTTTTAAAGGAAAATCAGCGTGATTTTATGCATAAGTATGTATTTTTATAAGTTGTTAGATTAATGAAATCAAAGAAACTGAGTTGACTGTCACAGTTTATGGTCTGCACGTCTGTGCGCTTGGTCTTTTAGTTATGGTAATAAGGGTATCACAGATGCAATGAAGATGATATAGAATTACTATATACATACAATAATACAAACATTATAGAATTCTCATCATGTGTTGTGCATGGTATGGTAGTGATATTGAAAATATCTTCTATGATCATTAAATATTATAGTATTTTTATCGTCTATGACGGCCTATAGATTTATCGAATCATATTCCGTACTCACAGTGCGAGGTTGGCGCAGTCCCACCGCGCCGGCTCCACTCGCTCCTCAGCGGAACTGAGCGGGCTAACCTCCGGCGTCACCTACGAGACTTGGGTGACGGCGAGTACAGCCGCGGGGGAGGGAGCTGCCACCAGGAGACTCACCCACACACCCAGCTCTAGAGGTTGGATACATAGTTTAATATATATTTATTCACTGGAGGACTAATGCGCACCAAGCATTATTTTCTCAAAATCAATAGCCTAAGCCAATCGGTCTTTTTGGAAATCCATGGAGGAGGCCTATGTCCAGCAGTGGACTTCTTATGGCTGAGATGATGATGATGAATAGCCTAAGCATATAAGTACTCACATCCATCTAAAATACCAGAATCATTAAAAAAAACTATTTGTTTCGATCATTGCCGTAAAGTAGCTTTACGGCAGTGATCGCGGCACTTACGTAGCTTTACGGCAGTTTACGGTTTATATTTTATCGTATTCATTTCTATGAGTGTATTACAAGAACTTCAAAACTTATTACACCCTTTCACTATCATTTGCCATCAGACAAGTATATCATTCTTATAAAAATATTTCTGATCATGACCTTGGTCTAAAAAATGAGGAGGTATCCGTGGATCAACTTGCTAGCATAACCGGTTGTGTTATCGGGACGTTCTTCGATAGATTTGTCTCCTTGACCCGTCTGAGTGGTTAGTTAATGGGTAAATAGATATTTCTCAAACCCGAAACGCGAATTTTTGAACCATTTCGGCCGCCCGCCATAATATGCGGAGCCTTTTAAATATTTAAGTATTTTTCATTTGATTTATTTCTTGCTATCATCAGTGATTTTTTGTCACGATTTGCCGCCCCTAATATCTAGCCGCCCTAGGCCCGAGCCTACTGGGCCTTAGGGCAAATCCGCCACTGTACTCGCCCACTAATCGTCGACCGCGCCACACTCGCAAAAACATTCGCTACGCCGTTAAAAGCCCGGGCTGATGACCAAATCAAGAACCGTTGCCACACCATCATCCAGAAGACCAGCACTTATTGATAGAAGAGCGGCAAGTGGATTATCTCAAAGAGTCTTTTACCGCTCTTTTTCGCTATCACAAAGAAAGTTAACTCATCAAAATATGTTCCAGTGGTGGCTGGCGTTTCGTCTCTGGGTGGGCGAGTGTCGACGGGCGCGGGCAGCTCCCTGCTGCTGGCGTGCCAGTGCGTGGGCGCGCCGCCGCCGCGCACGGTCTGGTACCACAACCACAACATCATCACGCACCATCCCAGATTCACCAGGAACCATGACGACAGCCTGCTTATTAACAGTAAATAGCTTACATTCAATCTGATCTATTTCTGACGTTTGTGTTTTTATATTATATTTAAACATGATAGATATTCTTGTTCACACTTTTATGATTTTTTCCAGATGTAGATCAGTCCCTAAGCGGTAACTACACATGCCTTGCCAAGAACCTATACGGTTCTGACTCAGTAGAATACATGGTGATAGTTCTACCTTTACCTGAGGCACCTGTGCTGAGAACGACGCCTTACAAGGATTCTATATTAGTGGGATGGGAGCAACCGTATTACTATATTAACAATATAAATTCCAGCCAGAAAATCTGTGAGTATCAAATTTTAGACAGATTATTTAGATCTAAAAAAAATACTTTAATCATAGATCTGAAACGGAAACTTCTCGTACTCAAAACCTAGAGGGTATTTTGGGTTGGATACTCTCTCTCTCTTTTCCATGCTATTCATCCCACATGGTGGTGGGGTCAGCATTCCTGCTTTTGCTTCTCCACTTCGCTCGATCTTCGACGTTGTCGTCGATCAGCTCACGTTCCCTCTAACACTACAGCTTTCCACATGGTTTTGAGCCTGCCGTTAGATCTTCGACAGGGGTTGGAAAGTTGTAGTGCTAAATTTTAGTTTAGATACTGCAGTAACGAAAAACTAAAATAAGTGTATCGGCAGTAAACACTTTCTAAAACTGTGTATCTAAAGATTTTCTTTTTCTATATTGTTATCTATTTTTTGTTTATTCAAAATAATTGAATGCTATAAGGAAAAATTACAGCTACCCAATTTTCTCTTGATATTTGGAGAATCATAAAATATCTCATATGAAAGCGAAACTTTCCAGCATACAGCCTGACATGGAGAGAGTCTACCGGTTCGTGGCGCGAAGCGTGGCACCCGAACAAGCTGCTGAACCTGTCCGGGGTACAGAAGCACTTGCTGACCGGACTCAAGTGCGGAACTAAATACTCAATGCGGATAACGGCCACTAACAGGGTGGGAACTTCACAGCCGGCCTATATAGATGTTAGCACTTTGGGTGGAGGTAAAAACAAAATATACCTATTTAATACAAATCACTAAGGAGCTCATGTGGTAGATTAATCAAATCACCCATATTAGAACAAGAGAATCTCATATTTTGCAACGTTCATATTTTTTTCTGTTTGTTTTGTATGAACAAGGCGCTGGGTTTGCTAAGCTCTTCTCCGCCAGAACAGTGCTGGGTGGAGCTAAAAAACTATGTGAGACCAATAATGTTTTACCCCAGTTAGTTACTATATACCTAGTATAAAGGCATCCTTTGAGAATGAAACTATTATAACAGCACCCGACGTCTAAATCAGTCAGTATATTTATAACCTCATAAATTTTGGAATTTTTCTTCCAGTCCCCATAGCACCATCAACGAACGAGTGGTTTTGGAGCAACAGCAGCCATGTTCTGGTGCAAATGGCGGGATGGGATGGCGGGGGGTGTGGACTGCGGGAGTGGGAGGTAGAGTACAGACCGCGAGGAGCACGGGCCTGGAGACAAGTGACACATGCTGGGGTAAGGGGACTTTTTTATAACTAGTTAGTTAACAAAATAATTATAACAGATTAATTATATATTGGTGATGCTGTAAACGGGGTGATTTCGGATATGATGAGTGATAGAGATGAATAAAACAACAAATAATAAGGAAGTATAATTGATGTAGCTACTATGGTCTTAATGCGGCGAAGGCATATTTGTTTTTTAATCAATTATGTACATAGCAACAAACTGATCAAGGTATCAATAAAGTTGACCATTAAATCGAGTTATGCCTAATATGCCTTCATCATAACAGATAACTTATGTACCTAGAAATATTTAGTGTATCCTACATTAATCTTTTTTCTTGTATTTGCAGCAAACATACACTGATTACTCATCGTGGCAGCTCCCGTACCAAGCCAAGACATACACGGAGTCCCTCACTATACCAGACCTGACGGCAGGCACATGGTACCAAGTCCGAGTCACGGCTAAAAACGAGGCTGGCAGTGTCATCACCATTTATAATGTTGCTACAAAAAATGTAGATGGAAGTAAGTTACTTTTTTATTCGGTGACCTGGGTAAAGGATAATTAAATAATGCTTATGAAACTACGAGTATACTAGGGATATATTATACGAGCAATCACGAACAGTTGCACTTAGACATGGAGAAACAACAATGGGTAGCAAAATGGCACATGCAGAGCTTGTGAGAACAAAAGACGAATGCATATCACACCCACATTCGACTGTTATGTTCTCGTAGGCGTGAGGATGATTTTTGGGACAGCTTCCAAAACCGCAGGGAAAAATTATGTTCTCTTGAACTGTATAAATGATATAATTGAGCACGTCTTCTATTAGGGATAGGAGAAGGTCAAAAGAACCAAACCAAACAAACAAAGCAGTGGACTTCTTATGGCTGATGATGATGATGATTAATCATAACCTATGAAGCCGTGTAATTGATAATATTTCAGGTGAGGTGTCTCCTCCGTCGGATCTGTTCGATATCAACATATTGGTGATCGTCTGCAGCTCCATCCTGCTCGCGATCTGCCTACTCAGCTGCATATATATACTGGTCAAACGGCACAGGTAATATTAAACTACTTTTGTATGCTAAATATTAGTTGTTCTCATATTCAATAAAAGTAAGTGTGGGGTCCCCTGGATTGCCACTTCCTAATTTTTCCATGACGTTCTGTATCTCTTGTGTTCACGTTCTGTGTAGTGTACTTTTTTTTATCTTCAAATCTTCTCTTTTTCTGCACCCTTAGTACAAGTTTGTATGAAGAATCGCGACGATGAAAGTTTTCGTACGCCTCCATACATTTTTTGAAAGCACCCTCTTTGGATTAAAGAAACGCAAAAAATTTATGGAGGCGTATGAAAACTTTCATCGCCGCGTTTCTTCATAAAAAACTTGTACTAGGCCACTGTACTACCTAGATGAATAAGGTTGTTAAACTCATAATTAAGTATCTAACCAAATCTTATAGTTGAAAAGTATAGGTATAGATATAGTATATTAGAGTGCAACTCTGAAACTGCCTTCGATTCGTTTCAGGAGCGGTAACCTGACGGAGTACCGCGACTCGATCACCGTGGACAACAAGTCGGAGAGCGGCAACCTGACGGCGACCACCTCCCACACCAACCTCGCGGTCGCGGGGGGGAAGGAGGGCGCGCTCAACCTGCAGAACAGGATCTACAGCGCGCCCCTACATGTGAGGAACAGCAGCAAACACGGTGAGATGTTGACATTGTAATGAACTAGTTGGAGGGTGGCAACCTGATGATGATTACCTTGCACACTAACATCGCGGTCGCGGGGGGGAAGGAGGGCGCGCTCAACCTGCAGAACACGATCTACAGCGCGCCGCTACATCTGAGGAACAGCAGCAAATACGGTGAGATGTTGGCATTGTAATGAACTAGTTGGAGGGCGGCAACCTGACGGCGAACACCTCCCACACCAACCTCGCGGTAGCGGGGGGGAAGGAGGGCGTGCTCAACCTGCAGAACAGGATCTACAGCGCGCCCCTACATGTGAGGAACAGCAGCAAACACGGTGAGATGTTGGCATTGTAATGAACTAGTTGGAGGGCGGCAACCTGACGGCGAATACCTTGCACACCAACCTCGAGGGGAGGAGGAGAATAGGATCTACAGCGCGACCGTACATACCTATACATATAAGACCGTACATATGAGGAATATGGTGAGTTATTTACGTAATGAATCGCATTTTCAGATTAGAAAGGATTTTGGTACCTTCCGTGTTAACCTTCAAGCTGGGGTCTTAAAATGTGATGTCTGATATACCGTATTTGTGAAAAATGAGGTTAAAAGAAGCATCTGGGTCTGGGTTTCTAATTAAAAGTAGTACCTACCAATCTAGTTTCTAGTAGATCTCTAGTGAGACAACTTTACAAAATGCATTTTACGGATTTTATACGTCACTGCCATCTAAAAACTTTGTGAGGTCCTATTGTATAGAGTTTGATGAAAACCATAAAATATTGTTGTATAAGGTTTTTACTCTGTATCGTTTTAATAAAACGGGAAGCACATATTCTTGATTCTGTGAAACCGAGTGATTTCATAAACTGTATTTTTTGTGTTGTTATAGAGCTGTACGAGATCAGTCCGTACGCGCAGTTCGCTGTAGGGTTCAGAACCTTCGGACACGTGGAGAACCAGGACCTGCCGCCGCGACCATACAACCAGAGATACCATACAGGTGACGGACACTATTTAAGACTAGACTGGACTCTACGAAAACTAAGACAATTGACGCGATACTGTGTAATATGTATCTACCTACATCTCATTTTCTCTCAATAAATAATAGTCTAATAATGTTACAGGTACAGCCAATGGCTTTCCATCACGTGGACGTAAACTCTAAAACAAGATTCCAGATATAGTGGCCAGGGTTGACCGATACTCATATGCCAACAATGACGAACTCAAAGATTTTGATATAAAGACTCGATGTCGCCGCGCTAAAATCGCAAAGGCTTCGTACAAAGGCGAAAAATATTCGACCGCAACTAGTTACGAAGTTCCGGTTACGTAAGCGGCCGAAGGGTTAACAATATGGGACAGAGTGAATAGGTGTCTTCTAAGTCTGCGTGCTTCATCTTCGACCACATCGTCGCTTACCAACAGGAGAGTTGGTGGTCAAACACGCCCGTTATTTGTGATAAGAAATAATGGTTTGACTAATTTTGGAACATCAATAATAATATAAATAAATAACCAGCCTTAGTGTCACAGTTATTAAGCCGCCGAAAGGCCTCTGACATGGCTTGACGATTGACAAACAACCGGGACCTACAATTTAACGTGTCAACTCAGAAACTATTGCCACTTACGTTCACCCATCCGAAAACTGACCGGTCCGTGCGTTGGTTGAGATTAGTGATCGTTCGAGAACACCTAGTCAAGCTACGTCACGTACGTCATATAAGCCTCGATGACACTGGGCTAGTTTACGAGCTGCTAGTCGGCAAGTTTAAAAGCTAGCGAGTGAGTGAGTAGCGAGTGTCGATGAAACAATCAAAAGCAGATTGTAAAAAAGCTCAATGACACGGAGCGAGTATACAAGCTGCTCGCGAACTCGCTGGCTTGTAGCTTGTAAACTAGCCCAGTGTCATCGAGGCTATAGATTCTTATAGATAGTTTTTTTACGCACAGATTTGTCATACATTCGTTCAATTTATATCTGTAAAATTTTATTTTTGTTCAATAGATTGGACTAGGCCTATTTTATAATTTCCTTGTAATATTAGTCTGCGCTAACTATAAAATCTGTGTTTGTGTTTTCAGAAACAAGTTTCCAAGTATTTTCTGAATCAGACGATAGCGATAGCATATCGAAATCCACGCTTAAAAGTGTTCCGAGAAGTAAGTATGTGTTTTCATACACAGCACTCGTACATTTAAAATGTAAAACTTCTACATTTCAAATTGCATTTTTTTTTAATTTTCAGAAGCTTGCCGGACGCCGCACTATAGGTAACCTCCGAGAACAGCTGCGTCATGGAATTTTATAAAAATTTAAGTGGACCACTCATTATCTGTGATAACAGGGAACGCCAAAAATAACTTTTTAGATACGAGTACCATTGAATTATTATTTGTTTTTGATACGATTGTTTCCCAGACTCTCTCATCAAAGTTGAAATAGCGAATGTTTTTGGACAAAATTACTTTTGTTTGCAGATACACACTATTCATTAATTAACAGCGCGCAGCTATCTCTCTCGCGCATCACAACATTTTTAAACATCGTTGAATAAGGATATTAGAAAAGTAAGAGACGGATTTGTACGTTTGTACCCAGGCCCACAAGCTAAATATATATATTATTTTTTTTTTTTTTTAAGTTTTATTCATATATCATTTATAATGGCGACGGAGTATTATAAACAATATATTTTCCTACGCGACAGTCAATTCAAAAGATATCGATGAAAAACTTTTTTGAAAATATTTCTCTACGCATAAACAAATTTGTCTCTCACTTTTTTACAATATCCCGATGATTTTATATGTTTTGATGCGAGAGAGAGATAGCTACGAGCTACGAGCGAATCCCATGTCTTATGATCATGATATTTGGTTTTCATATGTAGGTATTAGGTTATTTTAAAGGATTAAATATTTTACACCCCATTAATCATAGTACCTATTGGTCTAAAGCAGAGGTGGGCAAACTTTTACCACAAGGGGCCAGAAAGTAAAACATATTTTACGGGGGGGCAGCCGGAGTGAAATCTTATACACGTAAATATGTTTTTGCTTAGGATTCCGTATCTCGGAAAAGATTCTAACGATTTGGATGAAATATTGTGTTACGACATGGTTTTTGCCATGGTTTGGTTTTGTTAAATCTTCAGATGTAAGTTAATTAAATAATTCAATAACACTTAATTTTAAATTGGTTAGTATCTACGAAGCTGCTACTTCCTTGCGTATATTGTATTTGTGTTGACGCGGCTAATTTAAAATAAAAGTAAATAAAATATACTTTGAAGCTATTGTTGGCGGGCCGGAATAAAGCCAGTTGCGGGCCGGAGTTGGTCCGCGGGGACCGCGGGCCGTACTTTGCCCACCTCTGGTCTAAAGACAAAGGAGAAAAATATCTTCAAACTAAACAGTAAATACTTAGTATTCTGTGATTTAGGGTTAATTTAGATTTAAGTTAACTAGATGTAAAATATTTTAAAGATACATTGTAAATATATATATTTGATATCGATTTAAGGATTGCCTTATGTATTTATACTGTATATATAACTATATGTACAATAAACTATTTATCTAGATAATTTGAAGAGTACAGGCAAAGAACAGGGAATGTCCTAATTAAATGACTTCTAATGATTGGAATTTAATATACCATAGACAAAGATATGATTCTAACAAAAAAAAAAAAAAAAAATTGTGACATTACCTGTTATCTGCCTGTACCCTTCATTTTAATGTTCTCTAAGCAACTCAGTTATAAACATAATATTTAGTACCTATACGAACGAACCTACTAGTACTATTTAGTACGCGAACATCTTAGAACTTGGACTCTAGAATAATAAAAAATATAATTCAGTAGCTGATTAAAAAAATTATATTACACATGTCTTATAATAATTCTAAGAAAATGTATGTACTTCAATACATAATAACCCATTGAACTTAAATATATGAGTTACAAAATTTATCCTGAGTTTAAATATTTTTACTATAGAAGAATCTGTTCTTTAATAGATACATTTGAATATATCCTTTTGTCGATTTTTAGTGTTGTGTTAAAGATGTGTAAAGTAAGCATAAATATATTTATGATGCAGCGCTTTCGTTTATAGGAGTTTGGCGGACGGCGCTTTCATTTATCAGTCGAGTCAAGCGTTGTGCGCTTTAAGCGTTCAAATTTCAATTGACGTCATAAGCGTGCGGCTGTCAGTTTTCGACCATAACTTCATACATGTGAGTGTGACAGACGTCAACTTGAGTATACGTGTCGCCGAATAGCACGCCTTTGTATAGAGTGTACGACGTGTGATCCAACTAAATATGAGTAAAAACTAAAAGACAACTTAACTTGCAAATAGCAGTTGAAACAAAGCAGTTGAGAGATTTTTTAAAATATTGTTGTTTAAAATCCATAGCGATACCCACGCATGATAAGGCAAAAAACATTGTATGCTGTTTTGCATAGATGTTGACAATGTTTTTTATTTACAGCTGCTATCTCTTTTGTTTGGGAATGACCGTTAATGTTAATTAACATTTAGCAAGGTTAATTGTTTAGCGACCCGATATCCTAGACTGCATAAAGAAGTACTCAAAGAATAATAATAGTAGGTATAGAAGACTCACTGCTGATCATCATCATCTCAGCCACAAGAAGTCCACTGCTGGACGTAGGCCTCCTAATAAAACATCATTTTTGAAATCCATGGGGGAAAACATTCTTAAACAATTATTATGTAGTGGTACGTAGTGGTAATTTATAATAATTAATTTTCAGTTATACTACTATCTATGTGTTATTACTATCTTAAGACCACATGTTTGTATACCTATTTTGCAAGAAATAAATGAATTATGAATTATTATAGTTAAGGTAAAGATATTTTTTCTACATTTATTCCAAGATGACACTTTTATTTTAATTGGAAATATACATTGCACTTCTTCACAATTAATCATCTAAGTGATGCAATTCACTGCATTGGGTATTTTAAAAAAGCAAAAGGTCAAGCAAATAGCAATTTATTCGATAAGATATTCATAATGGCATATTTAAGACGCTCTGTAATAAATTGAAAATATTTAAGTTTTGTTTTTGGAAAAGGGCAGTCCTAAAAATGAGTTTCGCTAAAAAAGTGGTGATTGTGACTGGCGGAAATTCTGGCATAGGAGCTTCTACTGCTATTGCTTTTGCCAAAGAAGGGGCTGACGTTGTCATTGTCGGCAGAAATGAATCAAGACTCAAAAACATTGCTGAAGAAGTAAGCAAAATTGGTAAGAAACCACTAACAATCAAAGCTGATGTTACCAACGATGAAGATCTCAAAGACATCATCAAGCAAACTATCGATAAATACGAAAAATTAGACATCCTCATCAATAATGCAGGCATAATATTAAGAGCAAGAATCTTAGATGAAAACCTAGCAGAGACATACGACGAAATTATGAATACAAATTTACGGCCTGTGGTTTTACTAACCAAATTTGCAGCACCTTATCTTATCAAAACCAAAGGAAATATTGTGAATGTTTCAAGTGAAGCCGGGAAGAGTGTTGGGAGTATTGATCGCTCTGGTTACACAGCGTATAAAACATCGAAAGCTGGACTGAATCATTTTTCTCAAGTGTCTGCTTTAGAATTGGCTGATAAAGGAGTGAGAGTGAATGTAGTTAGTCCTGGATTCGTAGAAACTCCTATGCTCAAGCATGTTGGTATCTTAGACCCAAATGTTATCAAAGATTACAATCAGTTGAAGGTAGTGACTCAACCAGAGGAAATCGCAGATATGATTCTGTATTTGGCGAGTGACAAGGCTAAAAGCATTTCAGGCTGTAACTTCGTAGTTGATAGTGGAGTATCTCCGATATTAGGATTACAAAATTTAACCAACAGCTACTTATTATAATTATATACTTATTATGGTAACAGTCATATTATTCTGACACTTAAGGTGCTATGCCACGCATGCGGGGGAAATTTAAATAACAAACAATTTTTTTTTGTCCTTGCAGCCAAGTCAGGCATGTAATTTATCTTATGTTTGATTGGCTTGCAGTGACAGCCGTCACTGCAAGATACTACATCCTACCATTTTATCCTACTAATCCACTAACCCTAATACCATGTCCCGTCCATCTCTAATCACGGTCAAATGTGGTGTCAAACGGTCTTCTCGTCAAACAATCGAAAAACGTAACCCTCCTTTTTACGCTGTCGGGTAAAAAACAGAACTCAAGAAGCTGTCTATACTTTCTCATTACCCTCTTCTTTTTCACAGTGGTGTATCTTGCTTAATCTATTTGTAAGATTTCCGAACTATAAATAAAACTACAAAATAATATTTCTAACATTAATTTTATTCAATATTTTGAAATTTTCATACATCTTCTAAGTAAATCATGGATTTACAAGTTAATTTTAAAATAAACGTTAAACAATCAGTCTTTCAGAAGATAATTTAAATTTTGGCTACTTTAATTTTATTAACCAGTCATATTTTGACTTTCAGGTTAAGCTTAACGCGGGCAGCTATCTCTCTCACGCAACATAACATTTTTATACATAATAAAATCATTGGCTAGTGATTTTAGAAAAGTGTTTTTTTTTTTTTTTTTTTTATCAGCCCTGTTTATACAAACTGTCCCACTGCTGGGAACGGGCCATCTTCTCATTGTGAGAAGGGTCAGGCCATAGTCTGCCACACTGGCCAAGTGCGAGTTGGCAGACTTCAGACATCTTCAAGATCATGGGTTTCCTCACGATGTTTTCCTTCACCGTTTGAAGTTGGCGGCAATCAACAATACGCACATAACTTCGAAAAGACAGAGGTGCGTGCCGTGGGATTCGAACCCAGGGCCTGTGGATCGTAAGTCAGACGGTCTCACCACTAGGCTTCCGGAATTTATTTAAATAAGAGAAATATTTAAAAAAAAGTTTTATGGAGATATCACTTATGGCAACGGGGTAGTTACAAAAACGTAATTGTATAATCCTATTTTTCCCACTCCTCGGCCAATTTAAAATGTATCAAAGAGTAACTTGTTAAAAATCTTTTTACTCTCTAAATAAACAAATTCATTTCTCACTTTTCTAATATCTCTTATCAATGATTTTATATGTTTAAAAATGTGGTGATGCGTAAGAGAGACAGCTGCGCGTGTTGAGACCATTCTTAATACACTATATTTAAAACATTTACAATCAATAGACAATATTCCACAATATGATATGAAAATTAATAACTATTTTAAAATACTGGATTCATAATATAAAACGTATCAAATTGAATATTTCTTTTACAAAATAATACAATATTACGAGCGCAACTCCAGGTTAGCTGGTATTCAAAAGATTCTCCTTTGAGTTTTGTAATAACGAAATTGATGATGATTATATTTAAACCCTGGTGCATCTGACAAATTTCATTAGATTTAACCAGCTTATTTCTCATGTCACGATTTAGTGACAAATATTAAGTTATAATATTTATATAGTTAAGGTGGTTCGACTTCCATAAAAAAAAGTATTTTTACCGATTATGATCGAACAGAGTAATTTAGTTTTATAATAAAGTAATTGAGGTTTGAATCCAACGTCCTCCCGCCACTTGTATGAGGTCATCTGTCCATCTCGTGGCTGGTCTTCCTACGCTGCGCTTGCCGGTGCGTTGGTCTCCACTTGAGAACTATAAGTTTTCAGATTGGTCTCATAGTCATCAAAATTAGTTCTCTAGTTTGGTTTTAAAAACAAAATTGCGCATGTTGCAGTTGGTTTTTCAATTTATTAAACTATAACAATTATTAAGTCTTGATCAAAAATATTGGTATCCGTGAGCGAATGAGAGAATTTCCTAGTTACTGCTGTTTAATATTTTATTTTTATACAATTTACTGGGTATTTCATTTTTTAAACAATGAAAACGAGTTTTCTTAAAACAATAAAAAATAATATTGAAGGTGAACACAACCTATTCATGGATTTGACTAGAATACACCTAGCAATACTACTAAAGATTATTTCTTCAGCTACCTATGATGGGGTATTCTGCAGGATTCTGAAAAAAAAAAAGATACATGTTTTCACCTCAAAGGGACGAGTTGTGTTCTCATCATCATCATCCTCAGCCATAAGAAGTCCACTGCTGGACATATGCCTCTAGAATGGATTTCCAAAAAGACTGATTGGAAGCGGAATGTATCCAGCGTTTTCCCGCCACTTGTATGAGGTCATTTGTCCATCTCGTGGCTGGTCTTCCTACGCTGCGCTTGCCGGTGCGTGGTCTCCACCCGAAAACTTTTTGGTCTCTTTTTGGTCTTTGGTCAGTTCTACGTGCAATGTGCCCTGCCCACTGCCACCTTTCTAATCCATCGTGCTATGACGAAGTATTCAGAGCTTTTATATTGAACTATTGAAGTAAAATTTACTATTGAAATAATTTTTTTTGGTGTTAGTTATGAGCAAGTCTAGCCGCTTCCGATCGGTATTTTTGGAAGTCCGTAGGTGAGTATGGAACCGCCTATGACCTGCAGTTGTATTCTTGTAGCTGAGATGATGATGATCAAGTCTGGCCAACAATATGTGTCTTAGATGAACATACTGATGAAAATAAACAAATTTTCAGAATTTCAAACAATCAAGTTAGCTCTGATTTTCCAGGAGTCCAATTATTATTCATTTGTAATACAGGTTATGGCTAGCCCATTGAGCTGTATGTACTTACGTACGAGAGCAGATACTACTCTACTTTGTTACATTCAACTGCGGCGAGAGCGCCGCACCTCACTCAGTAGCTTAGTAGTGAAGTGAGTGCTTTCGACATTTTGTTGGCGAGAAAACACATCATAGATGCAATTCTGCGTTTCAAGTATCAATCGTATCGTATAGTCGTAGATAAACGATGTGTTCAACACACTTGCTCGTAAAGTGGCCCTTATTCAACCGTTTTTATGGCCGAAAAGTATCCTATAAAACACGCGTGCTTTTGACTTTTCTATTACGCACTAGTGTCTTTACAGTTTATTTTTAATTTCAACAAAGAGTTTTTACTTAAATTAAATATTTCAGTTATAAACGGGTGTTTTTTTCCTCGCAAGTGTGTTAAAAACGTCGTATGAAACGCGTGTGCATTATGGTCATTACACTCTCGGCTCTATTACGCCTCGACTGTAATGACCAACTTAGCACACTTGTATCATAATGTACTACACTATTATTCTAGTGCTGTAACGCTATTTTGCTTCAGATAGCTCCTCTGGTACGTAAGTGCATACAGCTCAATGGGCTAACTAGACTAATATTGTTTCAGTTTAAGTCATTACTTACTTCTAGGCGCACTTTTTAATGTGGTCGTCCGCGACATGCAGTCACTTTCCTCGGATTCGGATCTCAGTTGAAAACTCGTTTCTGAAATATGATATTTTTTATTGAATAGACAGAAAAAGTTTGAAGTTGAAATTTGAAGTCTGTGGTTTCAGTATTTAAACTTTAATTTTTAGTTTGTTTCCCTGAAGGAAAAATACAGAAAAATTGGAAACCATCAGTCTTGGACTCTGTTAAGTAATTTTGAAACTTACCACTATCGTATCTAGGTTTACTATTCCCTGGCAGGTGCATTCTCGTGGGTGCTTCTTGATTTTCCTGGTGACCAAAAGTACGGAACCCGAGCGCAAACTGCGCGTACGGACTTATCTCGTACAGCTCTGGAAATAGAGTTGAATATTTCATAAAACTTGTATCTAACAGCGTGTCGTGACTTATGGCAAATGAAAAAATGAAAATGCTGTGTAGGTATTTAGAAAGTGCAACACCAAGATATATATAAGGCCAAGATACTAAAAGGCATTAATGATGTGGTCTTATCCTCGAAAGTGCTGAGAACTGAGATTTGTTATGCTTTTAATTCATATTCAAAGAGTATAATATAACCTCTCTATAGATAAAATCTCATTGGTGTATTTGCTGTAATTTGGCACAAAGAAATATTTTACAAAGTAAGACATTGTCTCGTGCCAATGTACACTGTAATTTCCATTTTTAACCGACTTCCAAACAGAGGGAGGTTCTCAATTCGACTGTATGTTCAATGATTACTCATTATGCATTGTTTTTGATGATTCTTATTTTGTTTGGTAGAGTAATAAGTACCTCAGAAGTAGTTCCATATATATTTTATCAAAATCGGTTCATTACTTTGGTTTTTATAACAAAATTGCTGGAAAAATGTCACAATGGATGAATGAATGGATGTGTAAACGAATTGTGTATTTTGAAGTAGGTTTTTTTCCAGTTTTTAAACTATAATTAATTAAATAATTGATTATTTATTTATAATTAATTTATTAATTATTCTTACTCACCGTGTTTAGTGTCAGCTGTCAAGTGCACTGGAGTGCTGTACACTCGATTGATGTCCTGTGGCGCCCCCTGCGGTGTATTCACTGTCACGTTGCTTCGTTCGGATTTACATTCTGTTGTCAGGGAGTTTCGGTACTCTGTTAAATGTTGGTGACTGAAAAAAATATAATTGAAAATAGTTAATCGTTACTTAATCTATAATGTCGAAACTCAAAAAAGCGTCACCGTTTCTTGGTAGATATTCCAAAAACCCGAAGGAAACGCTTTAATTCCACTTTCATCGTGCCGATTGCTAGATTGTGAAATACGCTTCCTGAGTGGGTCATTCTCAATATATATAATTTGAGTGTCCTTAAATCGCGAAGCAAATCTTATTTAATATTATATATAACTAACATGATAAAAAAAAACTAATTAATAAAAAAAAAAAACTGAGTGATTGGAGATTATTTAAAATATCCATAGGCAACAAGGCTTATGGATATTTCAAACAATCTCCAGTTTCAGGCAGAGTGCCCAAAATGATGGCGGCGTTTCCTCTCTGAATGGCAATGCTTATTTTTTGTCCAAAGTAAAGGCCAGCATTTTGGGCATGCAAAGAATTTTTTAACCTCCCCGACAAATCTTTAAAAAATTCCATAAATTGGTTTCTTCTAGGTAAGCGCGCTCCATCGTAGACAGCAACGTCGCTGAACATCAGGCGAGTTGGCAAGTGCAAGCCTATTAATACATAAAAAATATTATGTTCTTACTCCTCTAATCTCACCCTGGTACCATCTCCCTTCCATCTGACTCTCTAAGCACGGTCAAATGTGGCATCAAACGTCCTTATGGTCTTCGATACTCTGCTTACCCTGTTAGGGTTTTCCCTACGTGCTATGTTCTTATTAGACACTAGCTGCGCCCCGCGGTGATACCCGCGTGGTGATCGATTATGTTGTTATTGTTTACTGTATCCCACAGGAACTGTCTAATTTTTCGGGATAAAAAGTATGCCAGATCCTTCTGCATAGTATAGGTAGTAATCCTGCCAAATTTCATCCAAATCCGTCCAGTAGTTTCGGCGTCCATTGGACACACCGTACAAACAGACAGACAAACTCACAAAAATGATAAAAAATGCTGTTTTGGCTTTTGTATCGACAGTAATGCATCCTCCAATCAAAATTTTTCAAATATATTAAATGTACAGATTTTGACCCGTTACACTCTTATTGTATGATAAATAGGTATGTAGAGTTGCTTGAATCTAGAAAACTAGAAAGCATAATAAGAAAGAAAACCATTATCATTACGGGCTCAAGCGTTTGAATTCCAATTGACATCACAAGCGAGCGGCTGTTAGAGAACGACCATAAGTAGATACGTACATGTGTGTGCTATATACAGTCAACTTGCATATGTGTGCTTGAGTAGCGCGCTGTTGTATGGAGTGTCCGACGTCTGGTACAGTGTTAGTTAGGTTTTGCTAAACTTAACTATTTATAATCGTTATAATAATACGTACTTGTGTCTCTTGACCAGTATATACACGCAGGTGAGTGAGCACAGCATGAGTAAGATAGAACTACAAATGATCACCACCATATTAATGTCGAAATACTCCGTAGGAGGGCCGATGGTTTCTGAAACAGTAAGTTAATAAAATAAACACACAAAGAAGAAAACGTGCATTTTCGTAACCTAGAGGTTACGAAAATGCACGTTTTCTGAAGTTTTATGAAGTTTTTCGTAAGAAATAAATAATTTTACAAAATCTATTAAAAGATGTTCATTGAAATTAATTATACGTTAGCTTTGTTAGCAATAAAAAATTAGCAACGCATGTTGCACTACGAAAATTACTCTTATACAGTCGGGTATTTAGTTCTGCTTTTAACATAGATATTTGAGTCCCTCGAACATCATCAGTCAACATCAGCTGATAAGGTGAATGACCGCATACGAGCGAGGTGAACGTCAACTAAATATTTTATTTTTATAATGCTGTTTCTTTCATTTATATTTTATTTGTGCGTTTCTTTTTTGTATCCAATAACTTACCTCCTTGTAAAGTAGTGGTAGCATAATTATACGTGTGAGTGTCCCGTCCGGCAGAGTTGAACACGGTTACACGAAGTTGGTACCACTGTGCAGGTAGTAAGGGCCCCACTGCGAATGAAGTCGGGGGACCCGACGTGTACGGGGGCCACGGGTGCTCTATTGGAGGCTAGAAAATACAGATAGAAGACTATAATCCCTATATTTTGTTTAATATGAAAAATTTTAAGCATTACATTCAAGTTTCGGTAAAAATAAGTAATCGTAAGACATATTAAATACACACAAAAATAGCGAATAAAAATAATCGCGTTAGAAAGATTTACTCTTAGAATAATTAACGGCTACTCGAAGTTGGTACCACTGTGCAGGTAGTAAGGCCCCACCGTGAACGAAGTCGGGGGCCCCAACGTGTACGGGGGTCACGGTTTTTAATTTTTTCATGTATGGTTCAGAATTTCTACTTTAAGAGTGAATACTTCATGCCCGGGAAGAGAGCTAGAGAAAAATGTGGCGTTTTTCTTTTTTTCTCAGTCCAATGTGACTTGAGGGAAATTGGCGTTTAAGAAGGCGGTGGACTGACCCCATGTCACTCCAAGCCAATATTAAATCTTACCCTCTAATCCCTTCTAACCTCATTCAAATGTGGAGTCAAACTCATGGTCCTTGACCCTCTGCCTACCCCTTAAGAGAAAATGGACGTGATTATAATTATGTAAAAACTTCATGATTACCAACATCTCAGTCAAAAGGAGTAAGTTTACTACACTGACCTGATCTGACTTTTATTTGACAATCTTAATCTCCACAGACTCCGGGGTTCGTGCCTTTTATAAACTAATATAATAATATATCCGTCTGTCTCTCTGTCCGTCTGACCGTTTGTCTGTCCGTCCGGGTGTCAAGACCTTTATCTCGGGAACGCATGAAGGTATCGTGTTGAAATTAAAACTATATACGCAGATACATAGTCACTTGCAGCAGAAAGAAAAATCAAATTTCTCAGTTTCGTAAAAAATAGTTTAAGCCGAATATGTAAAAAAATGCACATTTCGACACTCATAAGGGAATCAAAACCTATGGGGTACTTTCCGTTAACCCAGAACTATGAAATTTGGCAAGAAGCATTGTGTTATAGTACACATATAGGAAAAAAACCGAAAACGGTAATGTTTTATTAAATCACAAAAAAAAATTGTATTTATGCAAGGAATGAGAGTCCAAATTTTAAAGTGAGTTAATCGTTATCATGTGGGGTATCATATTAAAGAGCTTAATTAGCTTAGGTGAAAACAGGTTTTTAAATATGTTGACGATGTATAGGTATGTATTTTTGGTATAAGAAGGAAAATATAGAAAAATATATGATATCCCCCTTTTATCTACTAGTTTGTACGGAACCCTCAGTGGGGGAGTCTGACTCGCACTTGTCCGATTTTTTTAATATAAATTGGTCGATTATGGTAGTGGGGATGACCACTATACTGGATGCGCGCTGGGGTCACATGCTGTCTAAGTACGAAGCCGGCACTTACCAGTCTATTATCAGCCTTCCTCCAAGCCTTGCTGCCGTACTCCCTGTAGTCCACCTCGACGCTGGTGATCTCACACCCGTGGTCGTCCCACCCACTCAGCTGTATGTAGATATGTGTCGCGTTACTCCACAACCACTCTGTCGTTGTGGGCGCTATAGGCACTGTAATGATATAATCATGGTCAAAAGGGAATATGCGCGATTTATTTTTTATCATCATCATCATCAACCATTGTCCACCCACTGCTAAATATAGATCTCCTCTTTAGCGCGCCATTATTTCCGGTCTTGTGACAGTTTTAACCATTGTTTTCCCACTGTCTATATTATCGGAACATTGAGTTGGAGGTCTGCCAGGTGTTCGTTTTCCGTCTCACGACCACCATTCTGTGACTGCTTTAGTCCATTGTCCGTTTTCCCTTCTAAGTGTCCCGCCCATCTCCATTTGAGTCTTGTAATACTCTTCACTAAGACTTCGACCTTCGTTCGTCGTCGAATTTCTACGTTTATTATACGGGCCGCAAGAGAGATGCCCAACTTTCCATGGCCCTTTGTGCCACTTGGATCCTACATAGTCGTATTTATGGATTTGTTTTTATTTTGTCAAAAAAGATAACCACAAATAGATTCATTCTACAAAAAAAATATTAAAATACCTTCAATAATAAGAAAGCTACAAGCATTTTAATTTCATGTTAGAAACTACACGATATCACGATGACGTCATGGTGCATGTTCACCGTACAAATTCTATTAGATTTGAAATTAAGTGGAGGCATTCTTAAGGGTCCATCTCGTGGTTGGTCTTCCTACGCTGCGCTTGCCGGTACGTGGTCTCCACTCGAGAACCTTTCGGCCCCATCGGCTATCAGTTCTACGTGCTATGTGCCCTGCCCACTGCCACTTCAACTTGCTAATCCGCTGTGCTATATCGGTGACTCCTTTACGTCTACGTATCTCTTCATTTCTGATTCGATCTCGTAGAGAGACTCCGAGCATAGCCCTCTCCATAGCTCGTTGCGCGACCTTGAGCTTCCTTATAAGGCCTATTGTTAGGGACCACGTTTCAGTGGACAGATGACCTCATACAAGTGGCGGGAAGACGCTGGATGCAAGCCGCTTCCAATCGGTCTTTTTGGAAATCCATGGGGGAGGCCTATGTCCAGCAGTGGACTTCTTATGGCTGAGATGATGCTGATGATTCTTAAGGGTGGTTAGAACTTATTATTTGGTCCTTTTAGAGGGAGGGTTTACGAGGATAGACTTTCGAAGTGAAACCAACCTCCTCCCAACGTAGCGACGTCCACATAAGCCGGTGGCGAAGACCCCACAGCATTCACCGCCGTTATCCTCACTGAGTATTTAGTTCCACATTTCAACCCTTGAAGAGTGTAGTCTTGCACACCCTGGAGAGTGGCTTCCTTGTTACTCCAAGTGTCTTGCCAGGAGCCGGATATTTCTTTCCAGGTTAAGTTGTAAGCTGGAAAAGAGGTTTAAAAAGATTAATTTACTACATCAAACAAGTATTTATATTACAAAAAAAAAACCGACTGCAGAAGAGAAAATTGTGTAGTCTAACTAAGGATTTAGGTACGCTGTTGAATGTACTTATTTTTTTAAAAAGTATGCGCAAAGTTGCTAAAGGTTACAAATGTGCATTCTTTGGAATAATTCAAGTAAAATCATTTATATTTTTACATTCAAGGAGTGAAGTTGAATCTAACGACACCACGTACATCAAAATGGATGAAGCCGTTTTGTAGGTAATATATACATACATACACTCGAAAAACATAACCCTTCTTTTGCAGTCTGGTAAAAATTGTATCTTTCTTCTCTAGATGGATAAACGTAAATATTTTAATGTTGAATATTTTTTTTATTTTATTTGTCTATTGTTATCAACGATATATTTAGATATATTTATCTATATAGGTATATATCAAGTTTTCCTATTATTTATATCAATGCAGCCTCAAATAGGACGCCCGCGATAGATACTAGTGCGGGGTTTAAAGTATTTGTATTTTGTTTGTGTTTCATTATGACTATGGGTTTACCACCCATGTAATTTTAGTCTAGATTGGCTGGATTCAGTACAAGATTTTATAGTGATTAATCTACTTATTTAGTTTCCGGCAGCCTAGTCGGAAGACCGTCTGACTTGCGATCCGCAGGTTGTGGGTTCGAATCCCGCGGCACGCACCTCTGTCTTTTCGAAGTTATGTGCGTATTGTTGATTGCCGCCAACTTCAAACAGTGAAGGAAAACTGTGAGGAAACCTACATGTCTGAGAGTTCTCCATGTTCTTGAAGATGTGTGAAGTCTGCCAACCCGCATTTGGCCAGCGTGGTAGATAATGGCCTTACCCTTCTCACAATGAAAAGATGGCCCGCGCCCAGCAGTGGGACAGATTGTACAAACAGGGCTGATGAAAAAAAAAACTACTTACTGATTTTATTCCCGTTCCTTCCGTTTGGTGCGTCCCAATGTAGATGTATAGAATGTTTGTGTGGCACAGCGGTCAAAGTAGGCGGTGTGGGTGTTGCCAACACTGATACTGAATACGACACAGAGTCGGATCCGTACAAGTTCTTGGCGAGGCACGTGTAGTTACCGCTTAAAGACTGGTCTATATCTGTGAACAAGTATATATATCAAAATCCCGAAAGCTCATTTGACAACTCGTCAGATAACCGAATATTTGTTACACGAAAGTTTAAGTGTATAAATAACATAAAACCTAGCGCAGTATACTCGTATTGATTGCTAATAGAAATAGTTACTGTTAATAAGCAGGCTGTCGTCATGGTTCCTGGTGAACCTGGGATGGTGCGTGATGATGTTGTGGTTGTGGTACCAGACCGTGCGCGGCGGCGGCGCGCCCACGCACTGGCACGCCAGCAGCAGGGAACTGCCAGCGCCCGTTGACACTCGCCCGCCCAGAGACGATACACCAGCTACCACTGGAATCAAGACAATGATCAGAAAAACATGCAGAACTGATGGCCGGTGAGGCCGAAAACTTCTCAAGTAGAGACCACGAACTGGTATGCGAAGCATAGGAAAACCAGACACAATGTGGCCTACATCCAACAGTGGGTTTCTTGTGTCTGAGATGATGATGTAGAATAACGATTATGAACAGGATCGAACATTGGACAGAAATTGAAATTTAGCATTACGTTAAGTTACAATATATATTATAAAGAACGTCACTTTATGGAATATACAATCAGATAAACGAGATATAACAGTGTACAAGTGAGTTTCATATTTGGATTAAATAGATTTTGTAAAATGTGCTAACGAACATCTCCACACCAAATTTAAAAGTTACCTCTATCAGTAAGTGTCGCAGCTGCCACGCTAGAAGTAGCACCTTCTCCAGCGGTAGTGTGCGCTGTGACTGATACCTCATACTGTCTGCCAGTCAATTCAGCTAGAGGGAATGTCAGATGCTGGCTCTGTGTGGCTTCTACGCGGTAGCTTTGTGGGGAATTTGACCTGAAAAGGCATTACAGAGTTGTTGACAATCAGATATGGGCCAAAATATTAAGTTTAACTCACGTATTCCAGTGTATTATGACCCTGAGTCCCGGACTTTTAAGAAATAATGTTTTATATTTCAAAAGTATGTAGACTGTAAAATAAACTTAGAAATAGTGTGTTTTACTTGACCTACAGTGCCAAAACGAGAAGTCACTCAGCGAACTCAGAGTTATGCTCGATGTTTCTCACAAGGATCATTCCAAAAATGAAGTAATTTGCCAGAGAAAAAGTATTCTCTGGCTAAAGTGACAGTTAGCTGGTTATATCTATCGTAGAAACGAAAACCCTATGCGTTCTAGAGTGGTGAACGATTGATGTTAAATGTAGTGCAGGATGCTCTGAGACACAATGGCGTGACGATATCCTCAAATACCTACAGTAAATAGAAGCTAGAAATCGAAAACTATAAGGGAGTTATTGAGCTAGCAGCTAAAGTCCAGTATTGTTCTAAAGTGGGCTCAACTTTGATGCTTAGTGTAGCTAGGTATGAGTAGATTTCAACTTGAGGTACACATCAAACTAGTTATCTGATCTTAAAGTTATATGTATATAATTATCTGAAATTAGCCAATAAATACATATATCGGCTAATTTCAGATGATTATATAACTTCAAGTTTAATTTTAACTTATCCTGTTCGCCGTAGACACATTTTTACTGTGGTTTCTTTTATTGTAGTTTATTTTTATGACTTTAATTTAAATATACCATTCACTGAAACTATTAACACTTGAAGAGCTAGAATGGCAGAATAACTTGCAAGAGTTACTACGGTTTCTCGATTTATTCACAACTCACCCAGAGGCAGGCTTCACATAGACAGTGTAATGAGTGATCTCTCCGTTGGGCTGTGCCGGCTTCTTCCAGCTGACCAGCAGTGACGTCGCTGATGAGACGAGCACCTTGATAGCAGCCGGCGGGCCCGGGACTGGAACCGGTTTGAACTGGATATAACTGGACCGAATCAGTTGGTGTGTTGAGATAGGAATGGCTCATACTGGATTGAACTGAATGAAATAGATTTTCTTTTAAATTATAATTGTCTATATGCTTCCTCGTTGATTTTATTGATATCATTCATTTCAGTTTTATCGGAAGCAAAATTACTAAAAAAATATTCAACATTTATGAACCAGAATTCTAAGTCATTTTTCTATAAACGTCTTGACCTTTTTATAGCTCTTCCTACTCCTTTTTTTCTCTTTACGTAAACGTCTTTCTAATGCAATTTCAAGTGCTAGATCGTATAATATGCATAGATAATATGTAAAGAACAGTCAAAGAACTGAAATTACGCTGGTCTCGTAGATCTCGAGTTTTTTTCCAGAATGTCTACAATATCATTGGGATTGAATATTATAAAACAGATAATTATAGAAATCATGTAGCAAAGAAATGGTTTTACAGATAATTATAGAAAACATGTAGCAAAGAAATGGTTTTACAGATAATTATAGAAAACATGTAGTAAAGAAATGGTTTTACAGATAATTATAGAAAACATGTAGTTAAGTAATGGTTTTACAGATAATTGTAGAAAACATGTAGTAAAGAAATGCTTTTACAGATAATTATAAAAAACACGTAGTAAAGTAATGGTTTTACAGATAATTCTAGAAAACATGTAGTAAAGTAATGGTGTTACAGATAATTATAGAAAACATGTAGTAAAGTAATGGTTTACAGATAATTATAGAAAACATGTAGTAAAGTTATGGTTTTACAGATAATTCTAGAAAACATGTAGTAAAGTAATGGTTTTATTTCACTGCTCACATTGATTTACGAGTATTTATTACATCTGTAACTGTTGATTACTGTTGACATAAATTTTAGTATAACGATGAAAATCTTCTGGCATTATTAGACTATACAGCTAGAGAGCTAATACAACATTGATGGCGCTGCTGTTTTTATTTCATTATTTTGTTAATTTGCGATCAATGACTTTCCATCACGTGGACATAGTCTAAAACAAAATTCAAGAATATAGTGATCCTGGGTTGACCGATACTCATATACCAACAATGACGAACTTAAAGATTTTGATATAAAGACTCTATGTCGCCGCGGTAAAGCCTAATTTAGACTGAGAAGTCTAGATACGTCTATTTTGCCGCTTCGAATTATTTTGAAGATCGAAATTATTTTAATTGTGTAAGGGATCTAATTAGACCTCATTGAGCTCGAACGTTTTTGAGGACTGAAGCTACATCCCGTTGATATTTAATCAAAGGTTGAGACCACAGAATACCATACTAGTATATTTACTTCCAGACGTTAGTACCTGTCTTTTGCTACGATAGTTCTTTATTTAAATAAAGTATATACGTAGTCCTATGTGAGTATAGGATTATAGGACAAAGAAAAAGCAGCTCCAATTTTTCTGGTACCTTCAGCTTAGATGATTGTACTAATTGGTATTGTAATAGTTCAAGGACCTTATGATTATCAGAGACAAAAACATTTTTTTTTTTTTTTTTTAACATATATAAATAAAATAAAAATATAAGAATACAAATTAATTTATAGTTGTATCTTACCATCTTGTAAAGTGGGACACACGATGGGGTAGGAGAACGGACCCACTCCGTAGTTAGAGAATGCAGCCACTTTGACGGTGTAGTTGGTGTACTTGAGTAAAGCTTGTAGGTAGACCTCGGTGTGAGGGGAGGTTATATTCTGAAACGGACCATCTGAAAAATAACATTTATCGGATCTTAAGACGAATGTGATAACAATTTGCATAGTTTTTTTTAAATGACTTCCAAAAAGAAGGAGGTACTCAATTCGACTGCATGTTTGTTCAGCGATTAGTCCGATCCAATTCCGTTTTTTTTTGATAATCCTTATTTGTTTGGTAACCGCCGTTGTGGTTTATAACCGCCGTCAGAAATTCAGGAGACTTCCATATATTTTTGGCAATAGTGGACACGGTGAAACACCTCGCATTCCATCTATTGAGCGTTACAAATAATTCTTGACCTATGGATTTTACCTTCCGTGGTGTAATACACTGAGTATCCCAGCAGCGACGTCCCCTGTGTGTTTATAGGTTGCCATGATACTCTCAAAGATGTTGAAGAAACGCCTCTGCATTCCACTGCTGGAGGTGATTCTTCTGGGGCTGAAATATTATTGAAACATGTTTTTGATTTATGAAAAGTATTATTTTTTTACTAACATAATTATGCTATCTCACTCCTTGGTTTACCAAGCGAAAGATTTGGATTTGCGGAGGGAGGAGTGGAGGGAACGGGGGGACTTCCCTCCGCAAATCGCGGTCCATCGCTGCCTCCTGCCAATCTTCTAGGAATGCGTCAAGATTGTCAGGAACTCACTGTGTGACGATCTTGGCCCATCGATATTGAAACAAATACAATAATCTACCAAATATCCTACTGCAGAGAAGCGGTTTCTTGCAGTCTAACTTACGGTTTCCTTACGCTTGATACGCTGTTCAGTGCGTGTTTTTTGTGAAAAAATATGCGTAAAATCGCTGAAAAAAGTTTATATATGCGCATTCTTTTGGAATAATGAAAGTAAAATCACTTATTTACTACGCAAAAGGTTTTTAGATGATTACGAAAAAGCGCATCTTTTATTTTAGCGAAAGTCCTATTACAATAAAAAAATATAATCTATGACAAATAAGGAGTGAAGAGTGAGACCTGTTAAATATGGTAAATTAAAGCATACCTCCTTCTCTAGTAGTCTGATAGACAGGCACCGAGTAAGGTCCGTCACCCGCAGAATTGAAAGCGAGTACTGACACTGCATACCTGGAATCAATACACATTTTCGTTTCACTTTCATCTTTCATATGTTATATTACTACAAAAATAATTGAATCAAGTGTCATTTTGCGGAAGTTCATCTCCAAAATAATATAATCTAACTTGAATAAGTCACTAGACTTTTGATACTAATGTATTTTCACATGCATATTTTCATGATGGGGAAAAATCAAGACAAAATGTATTCCTCTTCAAGAGTACCTTGAAGTACTCTTGTCGATATGCGATCCACCTCTTCACATGGCATCTTCGACATGTCGACTCTTCTACTTGTTGTTGGTCTTCCATGACGAAGAGCTTGAAAAGTCAACAAGTTCTCAATGGAGAGGTGAAAAATAAATTTTATCTTGATTTTTAAGGCGCTGAGTATGATGGTGCTGCTGTCTCGCTCGCACACAGCACCTTTTTGAGATATAAATTGATTGAAATTACTTTAGAAAAATATTCTTCCTTTAGCTTCGAAGACTATTAAAATATATTAATAATAGCTGTTATATTAATATCTGTTATTTTGACCCAAATAAACGTGTCAATTTTATCGCTCACACGTTAATTTCGGTCAAAATAACAAATATTAAAAAAGCTATTGTTATTAGATTGCAAGCGTTCTTATGAAGCTAAAGGAAGAATAAATTGTCAAAAGTAATTGCAATTATATTATATCTAAAAAAGTCGCTGCGGGCGAGCGAGACAGCCGCCATATTCTTCCACAAAAATAATCGCTCCGAAGAATCAAGTGAAATTATTTAAAAAAATAGCCAAACTTTAAAAAATACTCATCACTCAAATAAGCAGGAGATATAAGTTCTTCAAAAAGATGAAATGAATGAAAAATTATAATAAGAACAATATTTTTAAACGATTATCGAGAATCAACATTGGTTACATAAAGAATCGATTGCATAAATGAAAAAAAAAAAATTGGATTTACATTGCCAATGAAATTTAATCTAAGTTAGGTGCAAATAAAATTAGAAAATATTATTACATAGAAAATATATTATACCTTTATAGAAAAATATCTCTTACCTTGTATTCTTCAAAAGACCCGTGAGTAGCGTTTCTTGCTTCGTCAGTCTCGACGATACTTTCACAGTTTTCGTTTGTGTGTCGTTTGGTCCTAAAATATAATTCTCATAAAAAAATACACCTAACATTTTTATTCCGCATAAATATATTATAGCAAAAGTATTTAGTTTCTATTTTTAAGAAATGTAAATTAATTACAATTTGACTTTTTTTACCAGGCAAATGTTTTTAGTAACTACAGCAAAATAATATATTATACGAACTACACATACATAAGTAAACTACTACAAAAAAGTATGATTTCTTGATTATTCATCTTACGTTCTAAAAATACTTCGATAGGGCAGAGTTACGTGTCTTTAGATTTGAATTCAGGACTTGCAAACCACATGTCTAATGGTCTTTCCTGACGAGATTGCTGAAGTTTAAATAATACAAATACTTCTTTGCTGAAAAAAAAACCATGGCAACTATAGGGGTATGTGACAAAAACGTGATTTTACTATACCTATTATTTTGAAGGCGAGATTAATAAGTATACTTGCCATTATTAAATAAAAAAATGATTTTTAAACAGTTTTTTAATAGCCTTTGAGTAAAGCCGCCAACGGCCAGATTATGAGACTGTAAGAGTTTCAAAATATCTATTATATATAACTGTATATAATCAAAGGCTGTAAGAGGTGATATACATACATACACTCGAAAAACATAAGCCTTCTTCTTACGCAGTTGGGTAAAAAGAGTGAAAAATTATATTACCCGATAGCAGGTGTACAGCCGGCGTGGCCCGCACGCGATATCCGTGCAGGCCCGCGCGTGCCCGCGTCGCGCCCGGCGGGCTCCAAGACACTGAAAGCGCGCCCGGCTCTGACGCTTGTTCCACTTGCACGCCCAGAGGTGGGGATGACGGCGCTGCAAATTAACATATTTTACAATTAATCATCACAAAAGACCACCATTATACAAGACCTTTCCATAATAATGAAGCCGGTTGATTATTGAAATGAAACAAATTAAAAACATTTTTTTTAACCCCTGACGCGAAAGCGACGGAGTTTGACATGTCTGATTGTGTGTCTGTCTGTGGCATCGTAGCTCTCGAATGGATGAACTGATTTTGACTTTGTTTGAGAAATCGGAAATAACTATAATAATAAATCCATTCGTTCAGGAGAAAACTTGTAAAAAGGTGGTAAATTACCGTGATTTTTCGTCTCCTACCTCCCTGCTTCAACAGGTAAACATATCACGTACCTTCTTCTTGAGTAGAGAAGTGTACAGGCTGCGTGTGCGCACTAAGCGCGACCTGGTTCCCAGCTGATACTCGTACTCTATACTCCGTTGCTGGCTGTAACTCCAGGATCTCCACGCTTTGGCGGACTTCGTTTGTACGCCTGAAAGTGGGTAAGTTTCATTTTTAATCAACTTCCAAAAAGAAGGAGGTTCTCAATTCGACTGTATTCCTGTTTTTGTATGTTTGTTCACCGATTACTTCGCCGATTGTGAATTGATTTTGATGATTCTTATTTGTTTGTTAGGTAATACTTCATAGGTAGTCCCGTATAAATTTTATCAAAATCGGTTTAGTACTTTGGTTTTTATAAGAAAATAACTGAGAAAATGGCATCCAAGTAAACGAATTGCGAATTTGGTCTGTTTTTTTTTAAACTATAATTATTATGATAGACCAGGCAATTGACTACAGCTCACCAGGACCTCAATAGTCGCTAAATCATATCAGCCAGTGAATGAGTGATAGTTTAATTGCGGCCCGGATTTTAAAAAGAACATTTTCTCTTAGATGGGTACCGGTTCATTTTGATACCTTGTACCAAAATCAGGTGATTTTCGTGAGTACTAAATTATTATAAATAACATTCACTGCTATACTAAGATAACTCTGGAATTGTCAAAAATATAACTGTTCTATAGAAAATTTTCGTGGACCTGCCATAAAATACATGGAACAGCTAATTTTATTTTAGGTGATATAAAAATTGTTTGTAAAGACGAATAAAATGATTATTTTTGGCTTTGTACTGGGTACTATAATAATATCAAATTTCCAATGTTATTTCATCATCATCATCTCAGCCATAAGAAGTCCACTGCTGGACATAGGCCTCCTCCATGGATTTCTAAAAAGACCGATTGGAAGCGGCTTGCATTCAGCGTCTTCCCGCCACTTGTATGAGGTCGTCTGTCCATCTCGTGGCTGGTCTTCCTACGCTGCGCTTGCCGGTACGTGGTCTCCACTCGAGAACCTTTCGGCCCCATCGGCGATCAGTTCTACGTGCTATGTGCCCTGCCCAATGTTATTTGGATTAAGAAATATCTTTTTAATTACTCACTCTGCTGGAATACATATTTGATGATTCAACTTGATTTGTCTTTGTTGTTGGTGTATTAATTAGTCTACCGGGCAATAGAAAGTACCAAAGATTTGGAGTTACTCCCGTTCCCGCAATATATCTTCAATTTCCATGATCCATGCAACAGACTTAGTGTTTGATATTATCAATAAACTTCAGTTTAGACTTATGTAGTAATCTCACCTGGTAACGTTAACAGTTTGAGCTGTATCCCACATCTGATATTCGTTGTCTGTGTACTGCACAGTGTAATAGTGTGCGTGTACGCCTCCGTCACGCCACGAGACACGAGCTGTGGTACTCGAGACCGAGTCTAGTTGTAGACCGTGCGGAGGGGTGGGAGGTTCTGAAAAATAGGAGATACTGAATAATAGATACTCATCATCTCTCAGACACAAGGCGCACTGTAGCCACAAGCCACTGCTGGACATAGGCCTCTCCCATGGATTTCCAAAATCGATTGGAAGCGGCCTGCATCCAGCGTCTTTCTGCCACTTGTATGATATCTTCTGTCCACGTTGTGGCTGGTCTTCCTACGCTGCACTTGCCGGTTCGTGAATAATAGACACTGAATAAGGTTAATTTAAGCTAAGGATCTGTAGCACCACAGAATGTGTGAGTAGAAACCACGTATTATAGCTGTTGAAGTGTTAGGTCACTATTTGGCGTAGCTTTTGGTTGTGTGGGAGATGAATTTAGTGTACGTATGAGTGGCGACTGTTTGCTTCTGTTTGCACAAATACTTACTCAGTGTACAAATGTATGAATGCTATACGAATATTAAGGCCAATCCAGATATTGCCAGATATATATCACTCACTTGTGTGCTTTGCATGTCTCGGCTTGAAGTATGTGTAGTAAACGGCGCATGCTCAGGCCAAATGACGCATGCTCAGGTCAATCGGCGCATGTTAGGCCAAACGGCGCATGCTTAGGCCAAACGAAGCATGCTCAGGCCAAACGGCGCATGGTAAAGCCAAAGCCATGATGGCTTCGACTGCGAAGCACATGCCTCGCAATGTTCCTTCATATTTGTGGCAAGGGATGTGCTAGACACATGCAAGGCGACCCAGCAAATGCCATGCAGTAAGTGCTGCACTATGAAAGCGCTTATGAGTGTAGTGCAAACGTTCCATGTTTCAGACGACGTGTGCTTTGTGCACCAAGTGAGGCGCACACCTTGCAAAGTGTATTTTTTAATGCAAGATAGATCTACAATTGACCACCAACTCGATAGAGATCGTCGATCTAGAAGACTCTAGTCTTGAAAATTCCAGATAGTAGGTCTCAGGAAACAGAGATGGCGGCGGCAAAGTATTCCATTCCTGTTCAGTACGCATCAAGAACGTGGTTCGATATCGCTGAGTATGGATTTTTGGCATTTCAATAAGATATGGGTGAAAAGAAAGTTATGTTCGGCTACGTCCACAGGTAACGCACTATTCACACGCTTTGATTTTGGAGCATTTCCCAACATACAATTGTTTGGCTTCATACGTACAATAGCATACGCCTCGGCACAAATATGAACACACATTGTGAGGCATGTGTTATGTGTTTCGTATGCAATGTGCCGCATACACAAAGTGCGTATCCGTTTCTAAATGTATAATAATTGGTCGTATGTGTTCGTGAATAATAATAGTAACAACTATAATAGAAAAAATACTTACCCAGTATATTTAGATGTACATTGAACACGGCCATGCCGTAAGGGTTGCTAGCTCGACACTCGTACGTACCGCCGTCACGAGTTTCAACATAATTTATATTTATAGTACTGGTCACACCGTTATGAGTTAGACTCTCTGATACGGTTATTCTGTAAATAAAATTACAAAATGCTGTGAATTTTTTTTTTGCTATCAAGTGATCCGTTAGATAACGTAAAAATTATATAAGTCTGAAAATGATTTTCTCGTGTCTTGGAAGAAAGCGACCTTTATTGCTTGTGTCTTCTATTAATTCGATCAATAAATAATCGACAAGTCTCGTGATTCAGTGGTGGTACGTCTGCCTTTTGAGTAGTAGTTGTGTAGGTTGTGGGTTCGATGCCTACCCAGGATAAACATTTCTGCTGATAATGGATATTTTATTCTGCGTCGAAGTGTCCAAAACAATACACAACATACATATACTTAACTAACCAAACTACTACACCAAAAGCAAATCGATTACTTTAAACCGATAAAGGTCTAAAGACAATCCAAATGCTCAAACCTTCTACCAGTTGGCAGCGTACCCAGCATACTGCCTACATTACCACGTTGAATGGCAATGTTTATACCTAAGTGTTTATATGTATTATCACATATATTTATAAAACATGTATATATTATGTATTCTATGAGCTACCCGTTTCCCTTATGTACACTCTGCTTAGCTTGGGGCTAGATGGTGCTGTGTGAATTTAATATGTCCTCCAATATATATAAAAAAAAAATAACAGCATACCTGGCTGACGTGAAGTCGATAAGTTTCCCGGCGTGGGTCCACTTCACTCTAATAGGGCTGTCACCGAGTGGCCGACATGATAAAGCCACAGACAGCCCTACTTTCGTTGTTATGTTCGAACTTACTGAGTCGAAATGCACTGGCTCTAGAAATAATTGTTTCAGATTAGTTAGCTTCATAAAACTAATACAAAAAATACTATATATTTCTGGAGAAAATACCACAGAACAATTGTTTTGTGGGAAACATAGTCTCGATCAAAAGTCCATAAGCAGTCTCAAGCAAACAATCATAGTATACAGCCTATTTTTGTACCCGACTGCTCAAGAAGGAAGGTTATTTTTTCGAGGGTGTATATTTGTAACCTTCTACAGCCTAAACGGCTTGACCGATTTTGATTTGCGAGATGTATACGACACCTATACAGTAATTTATTTTATTTATTTATTTATAAAGTTCACCTACACTGTGTACATCTATACATCGACAATAAAAAAATCATACAAAATTCGCAAAAATACAAAAACTTAGTTTTTTTTTTTAGATTGCAAAATTCGCTTTTCTATCGATTCGATTTATAAAAGACATCTCATATACTTACTATTAACACTGATCCAAACATTTTTATTCAAGGCGTCCCCCACTCCGTTCTCGACGTTGCAGGCGTACATTCCCTCATCAGATAGCGATACCACTTCTATGATGAGAGTACCGTTTGGTAGACTCATCACGCCACCGCCAGCCAAGTCCAATACTGGACGCCAGATGCCTAGAGCAGCTGAAATAAGAAGTCGTCACTCTCGATTATCTTCATCATCCCCTGGTACCACTACTCTATTGGAGGTTGACCGTCAGCTTAGCAAACACACCCTTATATTGAACCAAAAAAAAATTGATCAAAGCTATACTTAGTCCATTCCCTGATGATAACTATAACACAGTATGGTGTGTTATAGTATTGTATTTTATAAAACAAAACTTAGTATTCCAGAACTTTTCTCGTGAATAGACTGGTCTTTTCTTTTCGTTGTTGTTTTATCTATGAACGAAATAGATTATCATTTCCAGTAAAATTAGAGTCCATAGTTGTCTGTATTGAACATATTTCGCAAAACAAGGAGTAGGAGGATAAAAGAAGTAGGTACTTATAATATAATAATATTTTTAGTAAGTTAATGTGAAATGCTATTTGGATAGACTATTTTAATCAAGCCAATTATATATTCCTCTATCATATAATTTGGATAATAACCATTGGATATAGATAAATAAATATCAACCAAAGTATTTAGTATTCAGATTTAGACACATATTTACTTACAGATTTATTTAACGGATGAGCCGTTCGCACTTATTGTTTCAATATATAAATATAATTAATGGAATGCGGTTCGGAGCCTATAAATTATACCTTCATGATCATCGTCATCATCATCATCTCAGCCATAAGAAGTCCACTGCTGGACATATGCCTCCCCGTGGACTTTCAAAAAAGCGGCTTGCATCCAGCGTCTTCCCGCCACTTGTATGAGATCATCTGTCCATTTAAGTATCTATACCTTACCAAAATATTATAACCGATAATATTACCATCTCTTTTCATCCAATGTGTCTGAGGTGTGGGGTATCCATTTGCGTTGCAAAACACAATCCCACGCTGGCCTAACAGCAACGATGTGTTCTGTGGTTCTTCTATCCATTTTGGTGCCACTGCAAACAATTTATTACAGTGTACTTATATTATGGGTGGAAATATTTGAAAAAAAATCTGGACGTCGCTGCTTTTATCTTTTTAGGATCTGGCTCTGATCAGTCGTTATTTTCACAGACTTCGTTGGGACATATTGTTATATGCCTAACCCCACAATTTAGTTTTACCTCACATTTAAGTTGAGGTCTACGAATAAGATAGTGTCACGAGACGATAGAAACAAACTTACATTTGCTTTGACTTTGATTCACATGATTGACACCAGTGACTTAACTATCTTTAGACTAACTAACTTTAGAGTCAGTGGACCGGCGAGCTGTGAGGTTAATCGATGACGAAAAACTAGCTGCCAAGAAGCTACTTAGTCTCGAGCAAATTACCCATTTCTCGTTGAAATGCCAAAGATCCGTACTAAGCAATATCGATCTACATTCTTGATGCGTACTGCACAGGAATGGAATTCTTTGCCGCCATCTCTGTTTCCTGAGACTTACAATCTTGGAATTTTCAAGGCTAGAGTGAATAGTTATCTTCTAGACCGACGAGCTCCATCCTCGGCCACACCGTCGCTTAACATCAGGCGAGTTGGTAGTCAATTGTAGATCTATCTCATATAAAAAAAAAGTCTTTGACGCATTTGTATGTGTAACTTACTTGGTTATTGCTTATAAAAGACTCAATAATAATTATGGCTTTACTCTTTATTTTAGTCAATTTGCAGGATTCCCGAATCTTTCGGTAATGATCAGAGTAGCGTAAAATGTCTCGGTTTTAATACCATAGGTAAATACATTTCTACCACATTTATTCTAAGTATTTTATTTTATTTGGGAAACAAACAGAGTTAATTTAACTTAATGTACTTAAAAATATTAGGGTATCTTATCTCTATTTACATGTCTCCGCATACGTATGAATATGCTATGAATCCAAAGCTAGTAAGCAACATATGAGCTGGTTTACATGTTGTATGTTAGCATTGTCTTAAAAATGGTCACATTAGCTTTTATGACAGGGAGTATCCTTAAAAAACACCGCCTTCTGAGAACACAACTCTAGAACTATGATCTAGATATCATCCTACTTACCATTGATATAAAGGTCTGCGGTCTGATTCACTTTACCCACATGGTTTGTGGCGATGCAAGTATACTTCCCACAGTGTTCCAGTGACACTCGCTTTATAATTAGAACGCTAAAAAGTTCTGAACTGCGTTCAGTTATCTGAAAAAATAGACCATAATTATAAAAATACAAATCTTATATACAAGCGTTAACTAATACTAGTTTCCTCCTAGGTGAGCTGTATTTATAACCCAATTATAGATTCAAGAAAATATAATGGCATTTTCTTGTATATATATTATACGTACAGACATCAATTTGATTATAGAGTAAGCCAGGTTCTTACTTTCAAGCTAGCTGGCATTTTTTTCCCGTCCTTCAACCAAGAAAAGTAAATTGGCGGATCACCGCTGATGATATTGCACGTAATCTGAACTATTTGACCTTCCTTCAGCCCTGTTCCCATACGCAGCTCATCTAACTCTGGAGCTTCTACCACTTGGATCTCGAAAGATCTGAAATAAGCACAAAAACATTTTGAAGACCTAATATTATTTGTTTGTGTGTGACGATTACTTTTACAGTGATTGTCCACGGTAAGGGCGTTTATATAGTTATAGTATTCACCAGTATTTAAAAACTGGAGCTCCCTTGCATATAGAAACGAGTTAAGAGTATTGATACAATTGCTTCAGTGATGAAGATGAATGGACATGTAAATTATGAAATGATTGTTCAGATAAAAGTTATAATAATGGAGCTAATTCAAAATGATAAGAGTCATATCATGTTAGGGTTTATTCTCTTTAAGCGATTGTATGGGATAATATAACTAATACAATAGATTGTCTTTTAATCACATTTTATACGCGCCTATTTAAATTGAAATGGCCGCTGTGATGCCCCCTAATATTGTAGGCGTACTGCCATCGCTACTTTAATTTTACGGTTTTATTTAGCTTGTTAAGTTATGTATGTAATAGTAATTTAACGTTGCCTATGCTCAAAAAAATTGTGAATTACCTATACATATTATTACTATATTGATAACAAATACGATTTTGTTTAGTTTTGTCCTCTATTTCACTTACGTATTGTTCAAGCCTTTCCAGTAATCGTAAACGCAATGTCCTTTCTTATTATGGGTTTGTTTGTCTTACCTTCTAGCCATCTCTCCATTAGTGCTGTAAACTACACAAGTGTAAGTATCCCCACTGTCCTTGTCTATTCTGGCTATGTTCAGGACGCCGTCTCCTCCCGGCTCGAATAGCTGCCTTTTTGGCCTTCTATTATGTCTTTTGTAGCGCATATGTTGGGATAGAGTTGCGCTCAGAATCTTCTTGCCTTTATGCTCCCATTCTATTTTACTGTAAAAATATGGTAATTAAAAAAAAAAGTAATTTAAAAAAAAAAAAAAACAGCCGTTGAAGGTTTATACAATTCAACTTCTGCATTTACTACTGACTCAAAGAATGGAGCTTGGTAAACAACACACAAAGCTTTGTGAGGTCTCAGATTATATTGCAATTCACGAATCACTCGCTGGCGCGGCTTGTGTCTGCATTTAGAGTTCTCAAATACACATAAATCTGAATAACTGATAGGATAACCATAGTATGGGTATCTTAATTTATACAATTTATTTACTTACCTGATAGGATAACCATAGTATGGGCATCTTAATTTATAGAATTTATTTACTTACCTGATAGGATAACCATAGTATGGGCATCTTAATTTATAGAATTTATTTACTTACGTGATAGGATAACCATAGTATGGGCATCTTAATTTATAGAATTTATTTACTTACCTGATAGGATAACCATAGTATGGGCATCTTAATTTATAGAATTTATTTACTTACCTGATAGGATAACCATAGTATGGGCATCTTAATTTATACAATTTATTTACTTACCTGATAGGATAACCATAGTATGGGAATCTTAAAAAGCCTATGATAAAGTAAAATACGACATACTATTGAATAAACTATATGACGTAGGTATAAGGGGCGTTACACACAAGTGGTTTAGATCATTCCTCGAAAATCGCGCTCAATGTGTAGAAATTGAAAACTTCGACCCAAAAACCGGAATGATAAATATAATCCGATCAGCACTCATAGAAATTAACCAGTCGATCCCTCAAGGAAGTGTTGTTGCATGTATTCTATTTTTAATATATATTAACGATTTGCCGAAGCAAATTGACGAATCCTGTGTACTCTTCGCGGACGATATATCTATTTTGACATCTTGCAAGAATAATGTTAATATTCATAATAAACTAAACGACATTTTCAATAACGTGACCAGCTGGATGACGGCACATAACCTTGACATAAATTTATCAAAAACTGCTTTAATACAATTTAGACCATATCAAAAAGCGCCTCTTGAAATTCACTTCTCATACAATAATAAAAAATTAGAATGCGTCGACACAGCTACGCTGCTAGGTTTAGATATTGACAAGCACCTAAATTGGAAAAATCATATTAAAAAACTTAAAGCTAAGCTGTCGAGCTTCACATACGCCCTCAGAGAACTCCGGCGAGCAACTGACCAGGATACAGCCACTACAGCTTATTTCGCGTACGCATTTTCATGGATTCAATATGGAATAATACTCTGGGGACACAGTGTAGATGCGAAAGATCTATTTATATTACAAAAAAAATGCATTCGTATCATTTCCAATATTAAATTGCCTGACATAAGTATACCAAATTTCCACCGGCCACTTTTCATCAAATTAAAAATCCTAACAATTACATGTGTATACATCCTAGAAAACTGTAAATTTATAAAAAAACATCCTCAGCTTTTTACAAAACTAGACCAGAAAAGAGAATATCAATTAAGATCACAATACAAAAATAACCTAATATTACCAACGTCCAAATTAATAATGCATAGCTCTGGCCCTCATGTTATGGCCATTAAAATATATAATAAGTTGCCACAACAATTACAAGAAATTGAAAATAAACAGGAGTTTGCCCAGACCCTCAAAACTATATTAATTAATAAGTGTTACTATACCTTAGACGAGTTTCTTAATGATAAAAAAATTATCGAATAAACTGTTCCGCTCCGTACCAGTTGCTACACCCTACCAGGGTCATTGTATTACTAAAAACAAACATGTACTGTAACATCTCCATGTAACCTATAATGAATGCAATAAACTATTGACTTTGACTTTGACTTTGACTTTAATTTATAGAATTTATTTACTTACCTGATAGGATAACCATAGTATGGGCATCTTAATTTACACAATTTATTTACTTACCTGATAGGATAACCATAGTATGGGCATCTTAATTTATACAATTTATTTACTTACCTGATAGGATAACCATAGTATGGGCATCTTAATTTATACAATTTATTTACTTACCTGATAGGATAACCATAGTATGGGCATCTTAATTTATACAATTTATTTACTTACCTGATAGGATAACCATAGTATGGACATCTTAATTTCAACGGTTCTCCGCTCTGCACCTTAATTGGTGGTAGGCTTCTGATGTATGGTGGACCTGAAGTTAACATAAAGTAACTGATTAGGCACCTTCTATTATGGCTCATTGATTTGCATAAATTCAATTCAATTCAATGCTTTATTTGCCAGTTAAAGGGCAACATACATCCCTCGTATTATTAAAGTTGTACAGCCAATAACAACCTTATACTAGGTGTGCAAAGATACTGGAAAATCAATAGATAATGATAAGATTAATTAAAATAAGATTAATTCAAGATTAAGATTGATTCATTTAAAGATTTCAATAAATTATAACAACAATTGAAAAAATTATAATTACAATAATAGTGAAAATAGATAATAAAAATATCAATACACAATCAATATTAGGCGTGATACATAAACTGTCAATGATGATTACATGGAGCTGATCACAGTATTTGCAACTGGGAGGATTCTTTGAAATTATGATAGGAAAATAACTAAAAATCATAGATCAACAATAATCCCCGATTTATAGACTAACTGCGTTCCGCGGTTTCACTCGCGTAGTTATGAAAAATGGTGATGATTATGATGATGATAAGTAGCTTATGTCCGTCTCCAGGTCCAAAGCTATCTATATACTAATTTTCACAACGATCGGTTCAGCCGTTTGAGCGTGTAAAGGTAACAAAATTAGCTTTTATAATATCTGAAATTGTGAAATGTATTTCAAAACACTAGTACATTCATTCATATAAATAACAATATACTTAGTTGTATTTTATGTTGTTACAAATCTTATTTTTACTAGACTAAATTTAGATAACAGAAGATCATGAGATGATTTCAAATAAATCGTACCTACTTAAAGTTATTCACCTGTGACATGTGCAAGATAATGTTGAAATGTAATATGGAAGAACTTGACTTCGTGAGTACAAAGCTGAACTTAATAGTTCAGCTTTGTTGTTATAGGAGATTTAAGAATTTAAATAATAATTAATTTGTTTAGATACAATATAATTTACAGAATCTAATAACAGTTAAAGGACCAGCTTTAAATATTAATTAATTTCCTAATTTGTTTAGATACAATATAATTTACAGACATGACTACAATGGGCTCTAAACTAGGCTAAACTTCTCGGGCGCTTTTAAGCCCTAATTTCGTACATTGTTGAAGCGCTGAGAATTTGGACACACTTCCCGCATGTTCCATTTTAAATACTATATTTATTTTTGAAGCTCTTCCATGCTGGAATGGGAGAAAAAAACATAAAATATACCAGCTGCTTCTTTACCCGGGCATACTGTAAAAGTCAGATAAGGGATTTGAGGGAAATTGTTTTGTAATACCTTCTAACCCTCTAATATCCTTTCCCATATAAGCATATATCCATGGTCAAATGAGGCGTCCAACGGCCTCACGATCTTTGAAGCTCTGCCTCCCACGTAAGAGTAAATAGACGTGATTTTATATATGTATTGTTGAAGTATCCATGGCAACTTACCGTAAACATCAACTCTGGCCGTGTGTCCCACGTTAGAGTCTCCTTCGTAAGCTATACAAGCGTAGAAGCCACCATCTTCAAGCCTCGCTCGCGATATGTTCAGTTGAGTGACCACTCCCAACCCTGAAGACGACATCATCTGTCCTAACGTGTATCTGAAAAACATATACAATACTATGTAATTATATTTTAAAAAACTGAAGCAACCAACTTCTCATGGATGCTATTAACCAAATTGAACCACACGGGAAGCATCAGCTTTCAAATAAAAAAAGAATCATCAAAATCGGTCTACCCAGTCCAAAGTTATGAGGTAACATAAATAAACAGTCGAATTGAGAACCTCCTCCTTTTTTGAAGTCGGTTGAGAAGACCAGACTTTCTAACTTGTAATTTTGTGATGTGTTGATTAACATCAAGCGTTGCTGGTCAATCGTAAATTTATCAAATGTAAATAAAACTGAAAAACTTTTTTATATATATCACGGTCATACATTAAAACACTATTATTATTAACGGGATATTTACCGTGGTTCGCGGTAATTTAATTTTGAGCTCCCGATATTTCGGCACAGTTACATGCACCATGTTCACGGGCGACTGAAGCACAGAACAATATTAGACTGAAGCATGCGGATGGATGCTACGGTTAAGAGAAAACATATCTGTCTACCCTCTTTCTTTGTCTTTTACTCGAACTCGATTGACAGTCCCGACAAAACACACTCACAATATCACTGCATATTTTCTTTTGGATACATTTTGGACGCGTATCTTTATTTCTAATATTACCTAATACGATACATATCACGTTAATAATAAGTGTCAAAATCTGAAATGTGCGAATATATAAGATATATCTGAGATTACCTAGGATCAGTATTAGCAGATATAATCACGCCGTCTCTCTCCCATAAAAAACGTGGCGGGCGATCAGCCGTGGCTGTGCATTGCAGACTAACCTGAAAAGTTAGAGAGAGATAGATGGATAACTCTTTATTATTTACACCTTATCTAAATGACAAATGAGTAATGGAAGCTCCATTACTCGTCTAGATGTAAAATTTTGAATCAATGGACAGTTTTGTTTCGAGATTTTAAGTAACTATGTATTACAAGTTTGGTATAGGTACTTACATCTTCGCCTGGGGTGACAATTTTGTCATTAAAATGCTGAGCAATTAGAATACCACTGGAGCTCATGTCCCTCTTAACTCTAATGAAGCTTAATCCTGAAAAATAAAACAGTGACTTAAGCACACACATAATTTTTTCGCTTACATCTACGGCCTTATCGAAAACGTTACTTTGCAAAATTTCAAATTCTCTGTCTTCTTTCCGCAAGTATCATTACGTTCAGCGAGAAATCAAATGTTCTGTGGCGAGAAATTGACAAAATAAGTTGAGCATTGTTCAAATTTGAGTATTTGAGTTTCGCTTTTCAGTAAGAATGGACGTATACGAGTACAACTCGATTTCTCGGGCCCTGTCTATTGGGTGCATGTCTGGAAGCTATGCAGATCGGGATCCTGTCTTTACCGACTTCAAAAAGAAAGAAGTTAACAATTCGTCTGTGGGTATCGACGCAAATTCAGATTGGTCCCATAAAAATTTCATCAAAATAAGTTCAGTAGTTTGAGTTTTAAAAACAAAATTGCGCATTTTGAAGTTGGATTTTCAGTTTTTACCCGATTACAGCGAAGCAAAAGCGAGGGTTATGTTGTCACTATCCCTGGCGACAGGGCAAGATAAACCGGGTAATGTAACGGGCCTTTTAGTGGGTAATATTATTATAAGTTCTGTGCTTTTAGTAAAGTTCTTTTACAGGATGTTACAGATATGTGCAACGGTTAGAGAGTAAGGTGGCGCCGCTGTCTCGCTCACCCGCAGCACTTTTTTTAGATATAAAAGTATGAAATTTCTTTTGACAAAAATTCTTCCTTTAGCTTCATAAGAACACTATTACAATGTATGTACAAGAACTGTTATTTTTATATTAGTTATTTTTATATCTGTTATTTTGACCGAAATAAACGTGTAAGCGACAAAATTTTAACGTTACGTCACGTTCGGTCAAAATAACAAATATAAAAACAACTATACTGAATATGAAGCAAAAACATGGCAAATCTCAGTTATCAGTACTTTCGAGGATTTAATCACCATCCTTATAGCCTTTTATTATCTTGGTGTTGCACTTTCTAAACACACAGGATGGCATTGTCACTATTCAAAAGTCACGATATACGTCTAACAGCGTTGCCCGACGTGGCCCGCGCCCAGCAGTGGGACAGTTTGTATAAACAGGGCTGATCAAAAAAAAAACAATGAATCCAATTCGCCGGGTATGTAAAACACGCTTGACCGCAACGTCGCTTAACAACAGGCGAGTTGGCGGTCAAGCGCAAACCTATAACTAAATAAAAAAAGGGTAGTTGACCATCATACCAATTGTGTCAGGATACGCATTGTTTTGCCTCCTTTTCGTCTTTCTGTGAGGTACTGATCTGAAAAAAAAAGGATTTTTTAAATATAATTTTAAACGTGACCCTGCGTTTTGTAACAAGTTTTTCTCTTTTTAATATTTCATTTCTTACATACTCATTTAAACAAAAAAAAAACTGGATCGAAATCAGTCCATTCGTTTAAGAGCTACCTACAATGTTACAGATCTATAGATACACAAATTACGCAGTTATAGAGATACACACGTTAAACTTATAACACCTCTCTATTGGGTCGGATGTTAGAAAGTTATACGAAAAATTGATACCTACCAAATTGATTCCTATTAATACTGACATACCATAAAACATTATGTACTTCATTACAGTCGGTAGAAACGTTTTTTACAGCGACATCTGTTAGAATAAGATGGAATTTTCTTAATTGTGAAAAAACTGTTCCAATTTCAATGTTGGAAAATTATTCGAAACGTTACAAAACGAAGGCTCCACGGAGGTTGAACAGACGCAAATAAGTTTGAAAGTAGATGGCGCTTGAACAAATACTACATTTTTGTTAGACTGTTGTTGTTTGAGACATTGTAAGTTGAGAGTTACTCATGCATGTTGTTGCTCTGTTTATTTTCCTAAACTTGTGTTATTTTGAATATTAATGCTATAAACATGGTGGTGTTTTATTCATTAAGTGTTCGATCAACTGCGTGAATGGTCAAATTAAATAAAGCAGTGAAACGTGTCATTTTACGTGGTCGGCAAGACTCCATATCAATAAAGTCGTCATCACTTTACTTAGGCAAGATACAAATTTTAAAATTACTGTTTACGTGACTTAGACTGTGACTAGTACATTATATAGCTTGTATTATTCAAGAAACTTGAAAATATTTCAATAGGTATTTGTCACCTAGCAAATCGATAGAATTAATGTGTATATTATGTATCGTGTGCCACAAGGACATCAATCAATCAATAACACTTTATTGACACCACAAAAGTAATAAAATAACAAAAAACACTCATAAAACAATGGCACAAAGAGCGTTTTTATCGCTAACAGCGATCTTTTCCAGACAACCTTAGAATGTATGAAATTATAATAGTGATTGGCCTGTGGTTTTTGTATAAATACTATAGTAAAACCTAAGCATATATAAGTACTTATTTCTAAAAGTATACTAAATACAAATATTGTGTACACAGATACTATCAGCCTTACCGAAAAACGTTACTTAACTTTAACCATCGTCTTAAATTCTCTGTCTTTTTTCCGCAAGGGTCATTTTATGTTAGCCAGAAGTTGACAAAATATGTTAAGCATTGCTTAAAGTTAAGTAACGTTTTTGACGTGGCAACGTCTAATAAATCGATGAATGCCGGCTGCACGCACGAAAAAGGATGACTCATTCCCGTTACGCTCATTGATTTCTTCATAAAAGTACTTATGCAATCATTTCATCAATGTTTTGTTATGACGTTGTCACGTTAAACTATCGTTCGAAAACCGACTTTTTTTTTGGTAACACAGTCTACATAAATATATATAATATATGGGTTTATAAAAACTGTTTGAAATTCGAATGTCTCGTCTCACGCGTGGCGTATCAGCTTAACCTTTTATAAAAACGTCAGTAATAACCGTGCACTTCCATCATCCATATACGAGCGTCGAGCAGCCAGGCCAGGCGAGTCATAAATTCAAATCGAGCATTATGCGGCGGCACGCTCTCGCGCGTAATTTCATTAATCTCACTCATTTATGCAGATAACTGACGGTTAACTGAGATTGTTACAGTGTACCCACCTCTGTCGCAGAATAGAACCGACGTGGGTTGGAATTTGACTTACAACTAAACTTCAGTCTAGACATTTTGGCACTTTGGACCTTTTGACACTGGACATTTTGGCTCACTAGACCTTGTGACCTTGAACGATCATTTAGGCTTACAACGTCGTTTATTAGAACGTCTCGTATGTTGAAGTGTCCAGTGTCTCTTAATGACTAGATATAAAAAAGTGCACATTATCTCTAGTTAAGTGAAGCAACATTTTACAGGCCTTCTAAGGCCTGAAGCATCACTCTGCCCGTTGTTATAAACGATAAGTAAGCATTTTTGGCACAATTTCACTTCTTAACTCCGTGACAAACACGTCTACTCACTTTAAACATCATTCGAACACTCACGCGTCACGCGCATTGCAAAGACAGCAGACACGTGACGGTCGTGCGCACATTTTGACATATTTTGGCTTCAACTATAAACTGCATTTTGAATGAATCTATTACTGTGAATAAGTTACACAGTCACACGAAGAAAGAGAAAGAATGTATAATAAATAGTACCTTTCCTCTATGCAGTCACAGCACAGCCATCTTTACGTACAACAAAAATGTTCCAAATATAAATTCAGAACGAACTAGTTACATTACGTAATATTTTTACAAAAAAGCAACATTATTATATGGTTCATATTCCGAAAACCTGTACGAAACGCTTTGGCTCCACTTTCATTGTGCGTACCGCCAAAATGTGGAATGCGCTTCCTGAATGGGTCTTTCCGAATAGATATAATCTAGGTGTCTTCAAATCGAATTAATAGGTTTCTTCTAGGTATGCACGCTCCATCGTTTACTGTAACAGTCGCATAACACCAGGTGAGTTGACGGTCAAGCGCAAGCCTATTGACGAATAACTAAAATAATTACAGTTTAAAAAACTAAAAAACACGCTTCAAACGCTTATTTTATTGTCATTGGTCCTCGATAAGTCTACAAAGTTTGAATGAAATCTGACAGTTTGAAGTGGGTAAAAATCAAGTCCAAAGGAGTCGGTTACAAACAAACATGCATACAGCGGAAGGTAATAAAAGCGTGTTAAAAAATATTTTCAAAACTATAACATCACCATGATTGCAAACCTCCTTCTTATCTCAGTGGGTTAAAAATAAACTGCCCATTACTGGTCTGAAAAGATGACTTCATTCAACTCTCTACTCGTCAGAAACTTGGGCATGCTTTTAACATACTTCAAGAATATAACACGCGTTATTACGTGGGAAAAGCTAAGTGCAGATGGTGTTGTGTGAAATGTCCACAAATATTTAAATATTTATATATTTATTTAGTTTAAAGAGTGGTTCTTGGTTCATAGGAAGTTAGAGTGAATATATAAAAAAAAACCGGACAAGAGCAAGTCAAACTCGCCCACAGAGGGTTCCGTACAAACTAGTAGATAAAAGGGGGAAATTATATATTTTTTATATTTTCCTTCATAAATCGAAAAATGTATACTTAAAAACATGTTTTAGCTTGTGATAATTAAGCTCTTTCATATTATACCCCACATAATACGGTTAAAGCACTTTAAAATTTGGACCCTCCTTTCTTGCATAAAGACCCTATTTTATGTGATTAAAAAGTGTACCTCTATAGTTTTCGGAATTTTTCCTTTATGTGTACTATAATGACAATGCTTCTTGCCAAATTTCAAAGTTATAGGTCAACGGAAAGTACCCCATAGGTTTTGATTCCCTTGCAAGTTTCGAAATATGCGTTTTTTACGACATATTCGGCTGATTTTATGTGATTAGATTAAAAATGTACAATTTTCGGAATTTTCCCTTTGAGTGCAAAAACAATGCTTCAAAAAAATTAATGAATGACAATGCTTCTTGCCAAATTTCAAAGTTTATAGGTCAACGGGAAGTACCCCATAGGTTTTGATTCCCTTGCGTCTTGACAGAAAACAAAGTGATCCTATATGGGTTCCGTTTTTTCCTTTTGAGGTACGGAACCCTAAAAACCTGAAAACCGACTTCAAAACGCGCAATTTTGTTTTAAAAAGCAAACTACTGAACTGATTTTGTTAATATTTATATGAGAACAATCTGAAAGTATATGCTGGTGTATGCCATTAGCGCCGGCTTTCTGCTGTCAAACCAAACAACTTCTTTTCCATCCAAACCTCTCTTTAAAAAAAAAAAACAGAAAGTATATACTTTCAAACAAAAAAATAATCAAATCGGTTAAATGAATGACGGAGATATGTGGTAATACACGTTTAAATAAATAAATAAAACCGTCGAACTGACTGGGGGGCGATCGCAAAAAACTTCAGCTGAAGCACTATTGAACGTTGATTGCACCGCAACTTTTCGCACGTTTTGTATCGCGTTAACGCCTTAGCCGTAAGTTGAGACGCAACTGGATCGCAGCTGGAACGTTACCGCTGTCAAATGAATGTTTGAGAAAAAATTGGTTGTCTGTACAGTCGGTTTACGGACGATAGTTTAACGTGACAACGTCATAACAAAACATTGATGAAATGCAAACGTTACAATGAGCGTAACGGGACAATAAGTCGCCCTTTTTCGTGCGTGCAGCCGGCGTTCATCGATTTATTAGACGTTGTCACGTCTAAAGTTACAAAATGTCAGCTGTTGCACTGAATCGTTGTACTTTGTAATAAAAATTCTAGTGGAATTTTCACCTTATAAATTGCCTAACCATCTTAGCCTCAAGAATGGACTCCCGCATCCTTAGTACAGAAGCATAAACAGCGTTTTATCTCTGGCTACTTTTTCTCTGACCATAAAAGTGGCGTTTTATTTGTGATTTTACTGCTATTATTATTATTATCAGCCTGATATGTCCCACTGCTGGGCAAAGGCCTCCCTATCCCCCTTCCACTCTTCACGGTCTTTAGCTTTTTATGTCCAATTGTTGCAAAAGGAGTCCAGTTCGTCTCGCCATCTGCGCCTGGGCCTACCGAGTGGTCTGACGACCTGATTTTACTGCTATTGCCTAAATATATATTCTTTACTAAAGACACAACGTAAATTAATGAAGATTTCAATAACATGAAACTTACTTCGTATAATGTTTAGTCTTATCCGTGCAGTGCGCTCCTGAAACATAAAGATGATATCAACATTAGATGTGTTTAATTAAGCTCAAAAATTAGGAAATAAGCTTGAATGTTCCGAGTTCAAGTTGTAATGGTTATAGCTGAAACCTTATTAGGGTTCCGTACCCAAAGGGTAAAAACGGGACTCTATTACTGAGACTCCGCTGTCTGTCCGCCCGTCCGTCTGTCACCAGGCTGTATCTCATGAACCGTGATAGTTAGACAGTTGAAATTTTCACAAATGATGTATACCTGTTGCCGCTATAATAACAAATACTAAAAAACAGAATAAATATTAAAGGGGGCTCTCATACAACAAACGTGATTTTTTTTGCTCGTTTTTGCTAGATATTGATAACGGCAACAGGTAGACGCTTGAAATATTCACTGAATATTGAGTTATATTCTTTACTTTAAAAATAAATAAATAATTAAATTAAAATTAAATTAATATTTAAGGGGGGTTCCCACACAACAAACGTGATTCAACACATAATTCTTGTATACTTCCTGTATTTTCTGTTTTTGTTGCTTAATATTTACTTGATGTGATGTGTCTTACATAAATAAATATATGTCTATGTCTATGTCTATTTGTTTGCCGTTTTTATAGATAATGGTACGGAACCCTTCGTGCGCGAGTCCGACTCGCACTTGGCCGGTTTTATTTTAATATGCAACATGTAAATCAAAATCAGCTAAGCTGTTTAGACTATAGTCCATCATATAGAAATATACATACAAACATGCATATATTCAAAAAAGATAACTTACGCAGTCGGTTGATAAACTCGTGGTAAACCCATCCAACAGTTGACCGGCCCAACTGAACCGCCCAATAGATGGGCCAAAAACCAAGTCTCAACTAGAATCTTTTTACTTTTAGTTGTATTTCGGCAAAAAGAAGAATTCTGTGGTCTCCACTTAACAAAATGATGAAATAAGTACAGCGGCGCCCTCAATGCCACATTAGTTTTCTAAGTGAACAGACTCTAAGTAAAATTAAATCGTATTCGCTAAATAAAAACAAAATAAAACTCGAGCGCAGCTCCGTAAAGCTTTGGAACTACTTAAAACACCGATCTCGTAGTTCCTACTTCAGTTCACTAGAGTGCGATGCACTAGGAACTTTTATACTGACACAGTATATCTACTAAACAGTAGATGAACATATGCAATTTTAACATTACATTGTACTTTCTTATAGTAATAAAAATTTATATTTGTATTTTTGTTTGTATAACTACTTTTTTGGATTTCGTAGTAACTAACTAAACCATTGAACCTGGACAAGTTTGGCAGAGGACCGAGATGAGTGGAGTGCAAGAAGAGAGACCTATGCTCAGCAATGGACGATAACGGGCTGAAAATGATGATGATGATGAGTAACTGCGAAGAACCATTATAAATTTGCTGTATCTGTCTCTGTCTGTCTGTCAGTTTGTCAGAGCCATTTTACTCAGAGACTACAGTACTACATAAATGAAATTTGGCAGGTTATGTTCAGTAAATTCCTACAAAATACTGAAGTAATATGTTAATAAGGTGAAAAGTATAGGTACCTACTCCTTACTAAAGAAGAAATTAAAGAACGGATGATTTTTTTTTCAACCTCGCCCTATCATATTAGTTATCATTGAATAGGTTTCTTTAAATAACATTTAGATTTCATATAAATTTGTTTCTTAATTAGGTCGCCAGAGTTCAGAGGAGGGTTGCAAAGTAACAAAAAGTACTTGCCAAGTGGTTTTCTTTTATATTTACTGCATTAGTTACGGAAATATACGTGTGTATATAGCACGGTCCTCCTAGATTATATTTTTTTTAGTACACATATTCCGTATAACAAACACACGTAATGTCATTGGCAATTCAAATTCCCAGAATTATTTTGGCAGCGTGGGTGCCATGCGAACAAATTCACGCCAAACTAAGGTCTTCACATAGCAACTTCAGAGACTCAGTCTAACCACACTGTGGTCTCAACTTCGCTTCTCAACCACCAATCTATATCGAACTTTGTTAATAAACCAGACTAATTTCAACTTTATCACGAGGACTTAAGCTGCAATTCCGAGTGCATACAATTGAAAAACTGGTAAAACTTTGGCAACGAGTACCGTCCTTTAAAAAAGGATTTGAAAAATATAAACTTTTTCGTTCAACATCACTTACCCGCTTCGCTGGGCTGTGTTAATAATTTAACTTGCATTTAAAATTACGTGGGAACGTATAATATTATTGAAACAAAAATAAATGGCCAAGTACGTGTCGAGACACACAAGTGTGTGTGTGACAGACAGCGAAGTCTCAGTAACAGGCTCTGGTTTTACCCTTTGGGTACGGAACCCTAAAAAATATACAGACCGATTGATAACCTCCTTCTTCTTGGAATTCGGTTAAAAATGTTCCTCTTCCAACCCCAACACCCAGGAAAATTCTTTTATCGAATTGTATGTGTAGGACAATTCAATAAGCTCAAGTTATGTCCATCTGTAAGTTATTTATCGGGATTTTCCGATTTAAGTGAATTTCCTTCTTTCGGGTTCAGAGAAAGTTGCTTACGAGTTAGGGGTACAGAGTACAAGTATATGAACTTCAATCAACGCTTTTGTTGCTATAATAACATCTCTGGACTATACACTTCATTTTTTAACCGACTTCAAATAAGAAGAGGTTCTGAATTCGACTATGTTTTTTTTAATATAAAAATAATAATATAAATTTATAGACAGTTCAAAAATTACACACATCCGACGGGACTTGAACAGGTAGGCCGTTGCCGTTATCAATATCTTGTATCTGATACAACGCGTCGAAAGTCAATCAAATACATACACCCATATTAAAATTAATTCTCACTCCTAGTCAATCGACAAGAATCATTCAAAATTCGCAATTAAAAATTCTTTTCACCGATATTATAATTGCAAAAGCAGAGTTTTCAAAATTCTGGGCGCAGCGATACGAATTTTCAAACAATCGACTCTAACTCTACGAACGAGGAAGTTTAACAAGTTTTTTTTTTTTTATACCTTATAGATCTACGATTGACCACCAACTCGCCTGATGTTAAGCGACGGTGTGGCCGAGGATGGAGCTCGTCGATCTAGAAGATATCTATTCACTCTAGCCTTGAAAATTCCAAGATTGTAGGTCTCAGGAAACAGAGATGGCGGCAACGAATTCCATTCTTGTGCAGCAAGCAACAGGGATGTGGATCGATAACGCTGAGTACGGATTTTTGGCATTTCAACATATGCAGTAAGGGGTACGCTAGACTGGATAAAGGTTAAACATTCGGTAGAAGAACGACTGATGAATGTGAGGCAGGTAGACCGTCGTCATAACTTAGAGTAGAGCTTTCAATCCCGCAGACTATTTCATATCTCAGTATTTGCGGGATCGAAATTGTTCAATCTCGCAGGATCCCGGTTGAAATATAATTTATAGTTTACATAAAATTAAATATTGTTATTATTTTTCAAATATTATTAATATTTATGTAAAGTAAACAAACAATTCAAATGATTGACATAATTTAAATTGACGGTCACCCATCCGAAGATTGACCGGTCCGTCCGTTGCTTGACATTGGTGTTCTTTCGAGAACACCTAGTAAAACTACGGCACGAGCTCTAAGACACGCAGAAAAGTCTATTTTAATATGAATTTTATGCGTTAGGTATTTTTTAACCCCCGACGCAAAAACAACGGGGTGTTATAAGTATGACGTGTCTGTGTGTGTGTCTGTCTGTGGCATCGTAGCTCCCGAACGGATGAACCGATTTTTTTTTTTTTTTTTGAAAGGTGAATTAGTCGGGAGTGTTCTTAGCTATGTTTCATCAAAATCGGTTCAGCCGTTTTTTTTTGTCGGGGGTTGTTGAGTTTTCTAAACTTATACTTGTTTAACTGAACCGTTAAATTGAAAAAAAGAGAACCTCTTCTACCACACTAAGAAATGAAGTGGATTTTCTTATGGTTTGCATACTGCATGTGATATTTACTGTGTGCCCATAGAACAACTTTACTCCGGTACAATAGCGGACAATCTAAGTTATAAACATTATTTATTACACCATTAAATGTTTATTAGCTTAGTACAACTTAGTAAATATAGTACATCTCGGTAAATTTGTTTAATGGTCCGTACTTATTTATTTATTGAGGTGTCCGTCGGTTATTGCCGATAGATAAATATACATACATGCTACTTAAATACAAACCAATGAACACTATATGTAGATTGGTTTTCCCGGCTCTGCGACGCAAGCCTCAAATAAGGCAATCGGCTAACTCGTCTTCCTCATCGGGCAACGCTGCTAGACGCTTAAGTGTCGTGACTTGTGAACAGTGACAATGCCATCCTGTGTGCTTAGGAATTGCAACACCAAGTTATATGAGGCCAAGATCCTAAACGACCTTAAGAATGTATCTTATCCTCGAAAGTGCTAAGAACTCAGATATTCTATGCTTTTAATTCATATTCAATGAATATAACCTCTATAAAAAAATCATATCGATACAAACACACTATTTCTCATTGTAATAGGCATAAATAGACTATCCTGGTTTATATTCTTGAATATAACTCAGGAAACCCTCGACTAGACCATGACTCCATATGACATTTTGATTACATATAGAGAAAATGTTAAAGCCAAAGAAATTTTCTCGTTGAACTTTGGAGATGTGTTCAAGAATACGGAGATAGATAGATAAACTCATAGATAGGTATATTTTTTCACTTATGATTCTGATGCTTTTCGACTTCTATTTTATTTATTATCATCATTTCAGCCACGAGATGTCCACTAAAAAATAAGCACAAACTCTACTATCTTAGCTCTTTCCATCCACTAACAAACATCCAGACAGAAGAACAAAAATTTTGCTAGTTAATGCAGAGACCTTTGTTCGCTTCGCGCACTCAGTCAACAATTTGATCAAGGTCAGCTATTTACTTCTAATGGAACCTGTAGAATGCTGGCTGACCTGTCCCTTATGGCTTCGTAATAAACGTTTAGTTCCAAGACTTCGACCTCAAGGCTAGCCGCTACATTTATTCAAGCTCACTTTCGTAAGTTTTTCCCGTACACAAAACAAAGGCCACTATAAAGGGAACAACTAAAACAGTGAAAATGGCTCCCCTTTTCCCAAAACAACGTCCAATTTCGTGGTCACTCAGTCAAATTATTCACAACAGGTCCTCGTATCAGCTATAATACAAACAAGTATAATGCACGAAGGTAAGTACTCACTATTCCCTCTAAATTTAGATGACGTACCACAAAGAGATTTTGATATATATATATATATATATTTTACGTAACTATTTGAAAATTTTTGTCAAAAAACATTGTCTATTATTGTCTATATTGAAAAAATATATAAGAGTCTATATTGTGAAATCCGTCTCGCTTGTAAAATAAAAAAAAACATACTCAGTACTATATACATAAAATGTTGCAGTTTAGCGTATTTCACCTCTTTGGTTGCATTACTCGCACCTGTTTTGTTTTTTTAATGTTCCATTCTCAGTTCAATTTTCGAGTTAGTATTGCTGGGGGTCTGTATGGTAGAAGTATTTGTTTAAATTAGTTGAGACTCAGGTTGTCTAAGTAGTAGGCCAAATTCCAAATTTTAAACTACATTATGTCGCAGTATGACATAATAAAATCCAATAGAATATCGAAGCCCTAGAGCTTAAATGATCTATTTGGACCCTCTTTACAAGACTTAACAAGTAAAAGTTTACAAACTAAAAAAAAATGACTTCAACATCGGGTAATCGGGGAACATACATAAAACATACAAAAAAAAAAAGATTCCAACGAATTGAGAACCTCCTCCTTTTTGGAAGTCAGTTAAAAACTAACATTATTGAGCAGTAGTCTGCTGTGGTGTAAAAATATTATATTACCTTTTTGATGAAAATTTCAGGCACAGAGCGCTTACACCTTCAAGTCATAAGCTATAATACGTATACATAATCCAAGGTTACGTACCATGACTGGCGGTCCCTCGAGTACGGGGCTGCTTGTCGTCGCTGGAACAAAGGCGTTAGTTAATTATGAGTAGACTAATCAAGAGAGATCATGTTTCGGGTTGCTTTCGGTGAATATGCTATGGGACGTGTCGATCACTTTAATAATGAAAGGATATTATTTAGTCCATTAGTTTTGCTCATATTTCTGGATGGATTCTAGAAATATGAGCATAAGGAGGAGTCAGTTTTAAAAATCCCTAAGTCAACTCAAGGAGGGAAAAAAACTCTACGTCTAGAGCATGTCAATGTTTCTAAATTTGCATTTTATTTACAGTACCTGGATGTCCTAGCTTTGCTCGGTTTTTATATAATAGCTTTTCTCACAAAACAAGTAACTTGAAAAAAAAGTGCAAAAATAATATCATCTATCTGAAATCGAACCGAGGTCTTCTGATCTGATGAAACGCCCGATTTCCGACCTGAGCTATTACAACCTTTTAGACAGTGGCGGAATTTACCTTCGTTTTCTAATGATATTATACCAAGTTTTCATTGCCTAAAAACACGAATAAAACGACGTTTTCTAAAAACGATTTATCGTCCCCTAATCTACCTGCTAACCAAATTATATTAAAATCGTTGGAGCCGTTTCCGAGATTCAGATTATATATATGTATATACAAGAATTGCTCATTTAAAGTATTAGATAGATACATAGATACATACATACAATTACGCCTTTTTCCCCTCACGGGGTAGGTTTGTGGCGTTTATCACATTTGACCGTGATTAGAAGAAGTTATTAGATGGACAAGAGAGTGTGTAACACCACGGCAAATAGGCTGTTTATGTTTATAATTAACGGTGATGCTGTTGATTATAACAATGTTAACGGTGATGATGTTGATGATACCGATGTTGACGGTGATGATGTTGATGATTCCGATGTTGTCGGTGATGATGTTGATAATAACGATGTTAACGGCGATGATGTTGATGATAACGCTGTTGACGGTAAGGATGTTGATCGATCGCCCTCTACCCACGTACTGTATTTTAATACGGTTCTCTCAATTTAACATTTCAACGGTTTACGGTGCTGTTACTTTGTCAGTCGTGCTCGTAAATGATTAGGGCTTGGCCACACGGAGGAATTTAAAATTCTTTGTTTTTTTTTTTTATACTAAGTATATAGGTTTGCGCTTGACCGCCAACTCACCTGATGTTAAGCGATGTTACGATCAACGATGGAGCGCGCTTACCTAGAAGAAACCGATTCACTCGCGATTTAAAGACACCCAGATTTTATCCATCGGGGAAAATCAACTCAGGAAGCGTATTTCACAATTTAGCGGTCCGTACGATAAATGTAGATTTAAAACGTTTCGTTTGGTCTTTTGGAATATCCACCATGAAACGATGACGCTCTTTCGTGTTTCTAACCGTCCGATAGAAAAAAGTGCTGGAGGGAATTAAATCATGCAGATCAGATGCACACTCACCGAAAGGTATCCGGTAAAAAACCGTCAATTTATGTAGCAGAATTTGAATTAAACCAAGATTTTAATCAATATGACTTCAGTTCCCACATACTAGTTACTCAAAAGCAAATTATTGCACACTAAAGAAGAAAACAGATATTATAAACCGTTTTCTTCCCTAATTAATTTTTTATATTTTTGTTTCATAAAATTGGATTCGTATAAGCCGTATTTTATAGTGTTTTTTATTACAGTTAAAGTTCAAAGTTAACGTGCTAAAAGTGTAAGTAGGTCTTTAATTGACATTCTAACCTCATCAAAATCATACAGAATCTAAATTAGATTCTATATGATTCGCAAAAAGAAAATTAAAATGTTTTCAAAAATAAGAAAGTTATAAGTTACATCCGGAATAAAATTATTTCATTTCATTTTCATTTCATTTCATAAGCATTTCATTTCATGTTAGACATATATAAGCATTTTAATTTCATGTTCATGATCGCGTTAAATGACGTCATGCATCATGTTCGACGTACAAATTCAATACAAACTGGTATTTCACCAGAAAGGGACAGAGCATCCCTCCACTAAATTTTTAAATATTTATATCTCGGAAGTTTATTGACCGATCGATTTTTTTTTTAGTAAATGCATTGTAATTTTATGTTATCAAGGAAAACTATAATTCCTATGAAGTAAAATTCATGCATATTGTACTTGAAGCTTTGCCTTCAAATACGCACGGATTTGATGGACCTAATATCTCTTCAAACCCGTATGAATTTGAAGAGATAAATAATCGCACACGAGTTTACACACTAGATTTATGGTCACACTACAGGCTTAATAATCATAATGATTATTCTTAATTTTCTTTGTGTGTTTTGAGACACCGGTCTCTTTTTAATTTTGAAATTACTGACTAGATCGTACAGTCAGAAAACCTAAATTTATCTCTGAATTATACCAACCCTGAGTAATTAACCAAACTTTTATTTTCATTATAATTAAGTCTTACTGTGCCCACAACCTTACCGGTACATTCGGTGTCATAAAACTTTAAAGCCAATAAAACGGGGACCATCTCCGAAACAGCTGATAAGCGCTTTTTTATTTAACTGTACTTCGGCCACGCTCGCTCGGCGATTTCCATTTTTCAGGCAAGTGAATTTCAGGAGTTTCAGGATTTTAGGACTGGATTTAAAGATTTCGAGCCTTACAGACTTAGTATTTACCCTTCCGTTTTAGATTGGACTAAATTTTATTTCTCTGATTTGAATAGATAGCTTTTATTACCAGTCTGTCGAAAAAAATACAAAAGAAACAATAATAATGAAAAGAAGACAATCGGAGGGTAGTTTTAAATTGAATTAAAAGTAAGTATTACTTACTTGTAAATTAAGTCAAGTAATTGATTCTCATTTTCTTCTATGTCGATTACTGTTGTTGCCGCATCTGAAATTTAAAAGAAAAATCTGTTAATGGATTGCTCAAATACAGGTCATATTTTTGCATACCTATACATAGGCATATACCAAGATAGAATTGGAGATGTCAATTCCTTATGCAAATATATTTTTCTGTCGATTTTTGATATCACTCTCTTCATATATTTTGTAAATAGAAAAATTTGGAGAATAACAGAGCTTGGATTATTACTGCAAAGTTGCAAGTTTATCGTTTTTTTACCGACTTCATAAAGAAGGAAGTTATCAATTTGGCTGTATTTCTTTGTTTGTTACCGCATAACTCTGTCATTTATTTGAATAATTAATATTTTTTTGTTTAAAAGAATATACTGCCGATTGATCCCGTACAAATTTCATCGAAACCGGTTTAGTAGTTCAGATTCTAAAATAAAAGGGCTCAACTTGAAGTCGGTTTTTTAGTTTTTTAGGTTTCCTCTATACTAAGGATGCGGGGGCCTATTCGTGAGGCTACGGTGTCTGTCTGTCTGTCACGGCTGTATCTTTTGAATCGTAATAGATACAAGTGTCAAAATTGGTAAGATTGTAGGGTTTACGGACGGACGGACATGGGTAATTTATAAAGGTTCCGCGAAGTTACTACGGATCCCTATAAAATGTGTTTAAAAGATTTTTTTGTTGAAAATTTATTCAGAGTAGGTAACACGCCTCAGCGCTTTCTCTAAATAGATAGGCCATGTTTGATTATACAATTACAGTTTCTATAAAATTGTTTGTCAACATTGAGATAAAATACAGAGTCATAATATTTAAGTAAAAATCGAAAAAGAATGTCTGTTTAGTAGCAGCGCTATAAGTAATGTATTTTATGTCAACTAGATGCATCCCGTAGTTTTACACGGACGAGAAATCCTTTCTTATGTAATTTTGATATCCATACTTGAAAGAATTGATAATGGAAGAAGGCATCCTTCTTTCATATAACTCTACGACCAGCAACTCAGGCTGTACAATACTGTACATATTCTGACATTGACAGTCCCTCAAGACAAAGACAAATTGTATACAACCTACCAACCTAATCAAGGTTGGTAGGTTGTATACAAATTAATGACAATGATACGTTTACTTTTTAGATAAAATAACCTTTTATGGTATTTAATACTACGGACAGTTTTTTTTTACTTTGCTATGGCATTGTAGTTTGGAATTTTCCGGCAGCCTAGTGGTGAGACCGTCTGACTTGCGATCCGCAGGTCCTGGGTTCAAATCCCACGGCACGCACCTCTGTCTTTTCGAAGTTATGTGCGTATTGTTGATTGCCGCCAACTTCAAACGGTGAAGGAAAACATCGTGAGGAAACCTACATGTCTGAGAGTTCTCAATGATCTTGAAGATGTGTGAAGTCTGCCAACCCGCACTTGGCCAGCGTGGCAGACTATGGCCTAACCCTTCTTACAATGAGAAGATGGCCCGTTCCCAGCAGTGGGACAGTTTGTACAAACAGGGCTGATAAAAAAATTGGCATTGTAGTCAAGTGAAAAACACATTATAAATAATTAAAAAGCTAAGGCACTGTGTAGCATACGCAAACTTTTATTTAATTTTTACCGAAATGAATTATAACAATATTATTAAAAACATTAGCTTGAGAAACATATTATATTGTTCCTCGAGCAATAAATGTGCGTGTATGCCTAATTCTTTGACAAATTGATATATGGTATGTTATTTTATTATGGCGGCGTCTATGAAACAAAAATAAAATAAGATTAATTGACAGTGAGTGTTGAGTTGGAGTCAGTAATTTTTCTTATTGTTTTATGAATCAATTTTTTTACATGATTGTGACTCTTCAGGTATTCTAGTTCAATGTTTCCCAGTTAATATTCAGGGACACCTACAGGCTTTCCGTAACTCGAGAACTGGGTTTCATTACCATAACAATGGAGCTCAAATGTAGGGCAGCAACAGATTTTCAATACAAGTTGTTACCTCAGCCGACGAAATTTGTAATTTTCACTGAATTTTCAGGCGTTTCAGTGAATGGTGCCTCATTAAACGGCTCTCGTACCCGCAAATTGGGATTTATTGTACTGTAATGACGTAAATTTATTTGGAAATGTTTATTCGTACAGCTTTTTGGACATTTTGCTTTGTTTTGATGATCATTATCATATTTGTTGTCTAAATTAATTGACGCATCTTTCTAGTTACAAAAGCTTTTATTTTTGTTCGCGCAATATATCGTAGGCTTGAAGGAGAAATATTTCCTTCAATACGATTTTTTATTTATATAAATATATATTTTTTTTATTTCTTTTTTTATGCAAGATGGATCTACGATTGACCACCAACTTGCCTGATGTTAAGCGACGAATGTGGCCGAGGATGGAGCTCATCGATCCAGAAGATATCTGTTCACTCTAGCTTTGACAATTCCAACTTGGTAGTTCTCAGGAAACAGAGATGGCGGCAAAGAATTCCATTCCTGTGCAGTACGCAACAAGAATGTGGATCGATATCGATGAGTACGGATTTTTGGCATTTCAACGACAAATGGGTAAATACAATATAGTAATAGGTTGGCGCTTGACCGCCAACACGCCTCATGTTAAGCGACGTTGCGGTCTACGATGGAGCGCGCTTACCTAGAAGAAACCATATCACTCGCGATTTAAAGACACCGGCGGGCGGGCGGGATGTATTCATTGCGACGCCGGAACGGCAGCGCTCAGTTGTTTGTGCGTTGATAGGTAAGACACACGCAAGCTCATTTCGTTTTGCGTGTTTTTACAAAATACTCGCCTCAATTGTGCGTCGCCGCCTGCGACGACGGAACATTACGACTGCGTCGTAGTAAGCTGCGATAGCGCAGCGCCCGTGTGGCCGTCTCTGCGTTATAAAGTTTGCGTTGCGACGACGCAACGCGCCGTGTGGACTGTCTGTAACGATCTGACAAGGCAGGTTCAATTTTGCTACAGCGGTCAATCTTCGAATCCAACTCGGCTGGGCAGCGTTTGGGAAACTCAAAAGTGTATTTTCGTCAAATATACCTCAGTGTCTCAAGTAGAAAGTTTACAATTTACTATCATGATTATTTTGTAAAGTATGTATTCTAACAGTTACATATGTATCTATTTTCCTTATTGCAAGCTATTATGCATAGTTTGGGGCTCGATAGTGTTGTGCGAAAAAATGTACACCAATATTTATTTACTTTGTGAAAGTAATTTATTGCTAAATATAAATTTACAAGTCTTATACACAATAGTCTACAACTAAAATAACAATAAATACTATTTCATTGATATTTATAGAATATATAATGATACCATTAGAAACTCACTCACTCACTTGTTCTCACTTTTTAGCATTGTGAGCAGTGTTCAGTTTATTATTTATTTTACCGATAAATGGATTACATTTATTTTGTGATACTAAACTAATATTTTATAAATCTTTTCACGTATTAACAGCACTTGTTGCCTTAATTTACCTACGCACCGTACTAATGGAAATGCTTGTTCAAGTGTAACGTAATTTAAGTTTGTTACGCATAAAACAAATTAGCCCTCACCCGGGGTTGTAAAACAAACGACCAGTGCTAAAATTCAAATTGTTCTGGCGGAACAACTTGACGTTTTTAATTGTTGAAATGTTCAGTAGAGTGAACTCGTGCCTGTAAAAAGCGGAGAAATGTGAATTGTGTTCGAGAAACTGGGGTTGCGCTTTTTCATAAGGTTCTCATTAATTTGTTAGGAATATGACGCCTTCAATGGCATCATGTTCCGATTCTACGACCGAGTCGGAAGACATAGCTATCTCGCTCGCGTACGATTTTTTAACCCCCGACCCAAAGAGAGGGGTTTTTTGAGTTCGACATGAGTATCTGTGTACATGTGTACCTTTTATCTGTGTATGTTTCTTGTTACAATAAATTTCTGTCTATGTCTATTTCTATTTAAGTATCTGTGACATGGACCAATTTTGATCTATTTTTTTTTCTAAAGAAGATATTCTATTTAAAATCTTTTTATATAAAAAAAAAATGGTTCAGCTGTTTTTTTGGGGGATTTCGAGTTTTCTAATCTTAAACTTGTTGTACTTTAACATGTGAATGTACTTTTGTTGAATATGAATATTTTAGATAATACTACAATGAATTAACAATAATTTTGTAAAAAGGTAGCATGTAGGTCTTCTACTTATAAATAAAAACCCCCATAAAAACAACAAACCATTGACATTGCGATATTAAAATATGAAATTAATAATAATGACCAAGTGTCAAGCAAAATATTATTTCGGCTGTCCGGATGTTGTACTCGCGAGGGCTACTGTTCATAGAACTAGTAATTATAGAAATGTTATATCTTTCTTTGACCTACAATCGACATTTATTTGATCGCCCATCAGCCCACTAATTTTGTAACCTGTGGGACCGTAACAGAGACAGAGTGAGTGCGTGTAATGAAACTGTAGCTCACTGAAATTTCGTTTGTCCATAGTGAAAGCGATTTGATAAGCGCCGCATTCCTTTTCTCGATTTATACGCTGAATTCCTTTTAAGGGTTCCAAACGCAAAGGGTAAAACGGGACCCTATAACTAAGACTCCGCTGTCTGTCTGTCCGTTTGTCACCAGGCTGTATCTCATGAACCGTGAAAGTTAGACAGTTGAAATTTTCACAGATGATGTATCTCTATTGCCGCTATAATAACGAATACTAACAAATAGAATGAAATAAATATTTAAGGGGGCTCCTATACAACAAACGTGTTTTTTTTTTGCTAGTTTTTGCTCGATATTGATGTGGGAACAGCTAGACGCTTGAAATGTTCACAGAATATTGAGTTATATCATTCACTTTAAAAATAAATTAAAACAAAATTATTATTTAAGGGCGGTTCCCATACAACAGACTTGATTTTTTACCGTTTTTATAGATAATGGTACGGAACCCTTCATGCGCGAGTCCGACACGCACTTGGCCATTTATCGATTTGATTAGCCGCATTTTTTTTCTAGATTTGATAATTTTCATAATAAATTATGTTACCAGGTATAAGTTTTGAACTGAACTAAAACTGAAAAAAAATATGTTGGTTAAGTTTTTTTTTTACTATAATTATTTATTCTGTAATATGCATTTGACCGCTAACATGTTTGATGTAAAGTGATTTTGTTATCAGGCATCTATTCTACTAATTTAATAATTTTATTAATAATTTATGTATTTTTTATTTTTGTAAAACTTAATTATTGACATGTAAATTATCATTTTGCCAATAAAATTAGTTATGACTTATTTATAACGACGATCAGCTGCTCAAAGACGATTTCGCCTCGTATTCGCCTCCGCTTATGACCTCGCTAATCGCTCTCACTCGGGCCGCGAGCTAGACGCAACGGTGGCTAATGGACCGAAACGCATTAGTACAGTATTATACAGTAAGAACGGGGAGACAGCGTTTCTTGTAGGTTTTATACAGTTTCATATAGTTACAAAATATATACACTCATTGAATTTAGGCTTTGATACGTGATGGAAATGTCATTGAATTTGGGACAATTCTCTTTCTTCGCTTTAGCTTAGTGGCTAGCCCTAATATCGGAGTTTAGTACTGTATGAAAATCCTCCTCATTGTTTATTTTAGGCTGATTCTATAGGAGAAAAAAACCAGGACTAACTAACTAAAAAATATTTATATATCTTTATTATCATCATCTCAGCCATAAGAAATCCACTGCTGGACATAGGCCTCCGCCATGGATCTCCAAAAAGACAGAGAAAAAGAAAGAGAGAAAGTCCTCATCGTACGAATGTTGTGTTACCAGGGCCAGTCGTCGCTTATGCAGAGGGTGGTAGCCGGATCTCTGCCGCAGATTCTTAGCACCCCTTGCTCCGCCGTAACCGGGGCCGCTACCATAGCCCGGATGAGCGGAGCTGCCGGGGACTGGGGGCCTGGTATTTTTTTCGTTTGTCATAGGGGGGGTTGCCGGTTGCCAGTACTCGCCACGCTTGGCAAGCGGATTGGCGAGCGCAGTAGGTGGCGTTTTACGCAGAATGTGCTGCTGCCCACTTCTGGTGATATTTCCCTTAGCCGGTTCTTACGGCACCCACGGGAAGAGAGGGGGAGGTACTATTCTAAGCCGATACCCCACGACTATCTTTATTATAGTTGTATAACTATAAGTATTTATAGTTTATTTAGTTTCAATTTTTTTCTGTCTTTCGCAAGGCACGACGTTTATACCTTGGTTTTAATAGTTTTACTGAGCATTTATGTATTACTGGGGAATCAGGTATATACAATTAAAATAGTAAAATATACTTACATATTTGTAAGTATATTAAAATACTACAAATAATAATAATTATAGTTTAAAAAACTGAAGCAACCGACTTCTCATGGATGCCAGTGTTAGAACTGGACCAAATTGAAATGAGATCGCACCGCACACGGGAAGCACCAGCTTTCAAATAAAAAAAAAGAACCATCAAAATCGGTTCACCCAGTCGAAACAAACTTAAAAAAAAAAAAAAAAAAAAAATACAGTCGAATTGATATGCTCCATCTTTATTAAAGTCGGTTTATATACACGCCGTTTGCATTCTTCTGACATTAGTCGAACCGAACGGCTTTCAAAAATCACTTGCACACAGTGCAATAGAAATTAAAGAAGATAGCTATTGAACAGATTATGAAACTATCCATATTTTGAAAGGCGACAAACGTTAGCGCGTTTTAAGACTGTACAGCGCCATCTAGTGTTACTTAATGAACTATGAATGACGTATCTTGCAATGTCTGTGGCCAATAGAATTTTCATCTATACCTTTACGACTTTAAACGAGCAATTCTTGTTTATATATATATATATATATATTTTGTATTATCTGTATCTCGAAAACGGCTCCAACGATTTTAATTTAATTTGGTTTGTAGGTAGACTATGGTCATTAGGAGACGATAAATCGATCTTGCTAGGTTTAATTTTTATTAAGCCCGGGTTTGCTCGTTTTTCAGTCATAAAAATCCGCTCGGTCGCCCAGCTACTGAACATTACGTATCCTAATCCTTTCTAATATTACAAGTAACGAAGTAGCGTGCTTTGAAATCGATTGTTTCAGTTTTTAAACTATATGATTATGTATTTCTAGCAATATTACCCTTTGTTTCTCAACAGCCGGGCGTCCCGTGACGGCCAACGGAATGATCCGCGACTACTATTTTGTTTGTGGAAACATTTTTACAAATATATTTAAAAGTTAAAATCATACTTGTTTTATACTCTAAACAGTAACGGACCACACAGCCAGATCATACATAAATATAATTAGCTTTTAAGGGTTCCGTACCTCAAAAGAAACAAAAGGAACCCTTTTTGATTTGTTTTGTTGTTTTCAGATGACTTTGTTGTACGTCCGGGTTCGTCCGTCTGTTAAGACCTGTATCTCGGGAATGCGTGAAGATATCGAGTTAATATTAAATCCATATACGTAAATCTATAGTGTTTTGCTGCAGAGAGAAAAATCAAACTTCTCAGTTTTAGTTACAGCCAAATATGTCGCAAAAAAATATTGGTTGTCTGTAAAGTCGGATTACGGACGATAGTTTAACGTGACAACGCCATAACAAAACATTGATAAAATGATGATGATGATGTAACGGGACAATGAGCGTAACGAAACGGGACAATGATTCATACTTTTTCGTGCGTGCAGCCGGCGTTCATCGATTTTTTAGACGTTGTCACGTCAAAACGCATATTTTGACACTCGCAAGGGAATCAAAACTTGGGGGGTACTTACCGTTGACCTATAACTGTGAAATTTGGCAAGAAGCATTGCTTGCTTTTACCTTATCATGTGGGGTATCGTGGGGTATCATATGAAAGAGCAAACATAGATACATACACTCGAAAAATATAATCTCCTTACGTCAGGTAAAAATACATACATACATACGAATTGAGATCCTCCTGCGTTTTGGAAGTAGAATAAAAACATTACTAATCATAATATTTACCATTTACCAAATGCCAAACCAATTACCAAATTTCATTATAATCGATGGAGCCGTTTCCGAGATTCAGATTATATATATATATATATATATATATATACTTAAAGTCAAGTTCACGGTTCGGTAGTTCGGTAATTCACGGTTGTAAACTTTTTAAAGAGACCTCTCTTCACCCGCTCGTTTTTTTTTTGGCAAGATTGAGATTTGTCATTGAATGTCAAATGCTTCGTCTTCGAAGATTAGAAAATGTGCAGATGTTTATACGATAATTCTTAACATTTGACACTTTTGCAAAGAAAAACGTATCAGTGCCACACGCAGAGTTGGGTTCCTTATATAGACTCAATTGAATTTCGCACATCCACATTACAACTAAAAATTGTGCATAACAATTATCTATATTAAAAGAAAATACCTATACTAAACAAAATATATCTATATCTATACTATACATAATTTTAAAGTTTAAAAAACTGAAACAATCGACTTCAAAGTACGTTATTTCGTTTACTTGTAATACATATTGTAAGGGTAATAATTAAACAAGGCGCTCAAGCGTTGAAGTAACTCTATTTTCTCCCTATACACATTGGATGAGGAGTAAGTAGGTTTTACTTTTCAAGCGCAATAAATCTCTCACGATTGTAAACTTTTTAAAAGACCTCTATTCACCCGCTCGTATTTTTTTTTCAAGAATGTCATTTGTCACTGAATGTCAAATGCTTCGTCGTCGCAGATTAGAAAATGTGCAGATGTTTATACGAAAAACCTCAACATTTGACACTTTTGCAAAGAAAAACGTCTCAGTGGAACTCTGTGATTCTATAATCTGACGCACTCACTCAGGAATACAATGAAAATATTTTTACTTTTAGAGATTATTCAAAACTAATAAAGCAATGTTTCTAAAATAATTATGGGACCAACTTGGGAGCTTTCTCTATACATCAATTTAAGAAACATAAAAATTGGTTCATACATAAAAATAAAACAATTGGACAAGTGCGAGTCAGACTCGCCCACCGAGGGTTCCGTACAAACTAAATAAAAGGAGGAAATAATTTTATTTTTTATTTTTTCCTTCATAAGCCGAAAAATATACATCGTAAAAATATTTAACACATTCCTTGCTCACCACTCGGATCTGAGTAGAGTGGGGATGTAGTAGCGGCGCCTTCCACTCGGATCCGAGCAAGCGTCCCGTTCATTTTGTAGTAGTCAGTAAATTGCCGGCGTTTGAGGCAGTCAACGTTGCTTTGCGCGGCCACTCTGTATTTAATCAAAATTCGCCTAAAAAGTTTTGGTTCCCAGCTGAAGTGAAGGGTCTGCAGGGGGCGAAGAATGTGTTAAAAACCTGTTTTAGTTTATGCTAATGAGGCTCTTTCATATGATACCCCACATGATACGGTAAATTCACTTTAATATTTGGGCCCTCATTCCTTGCATAGAGACACTATTCTTTTGTGATTAAATTAAAAATGGTCAGTTTTCGGATTTTTTCCTATATGTGTACTCTAACACAATGCTTCTTGCCAAATTTCAGAGTTCTAGGTCAACGGGAAGTACCCCATAGGTTTTGATTCCTCTGTGAGTGTCGAAATGTGCGTTTTTTACGACATATTCGGCTGTAACTTTTTTTAACGAAAACTGTGAATTATTTTTTTCTGCAGCAAGATACTATGGATCTGCGTATATAGTTTTAATTTCAACTCGATACCTTCACGCGTTCCCGACATAAAGGTCTTGACACCCGGACGGACGGACAGACGGACAGACAGACGGACAACAAAGTGAACCTATAAGGGTTCCGTTTTTTTCCTATTGAGGTACGGAACCCTAAAAATATACGGTACGAATTGATAACCTCCTCCTTTTTCGAAGTCGGTTAAAAAATAACAACAACAACATTTTATTGTCAGAAACCAAGGTCCACTTCAGTGTCCAACCATAAGCGTATTCAACATAACTTGAAACAACATACCTACTAAAAATAAACACATTAAATGCGCAAGGGACAGTGAAATGACCGTAGCAAGTAACCAACCAACTGGTAGGTATCATCGTGTGGCCACCCTAACGTAACATTTGCTGCTAACGACGTCTCTCCTTACATTAGTAGCTACATTATCTGCAGATACATTCTATTTATAGCTAGATATGCAAGATAGACGTTAGTTATAGTAGCGGTCTCCCTAACGATCCTTATTAAGATACTTTCACACCTCGCTTCGAATTATACTCGTTATGTCGAACTCTCATTACGTCGAGTCTCGTTACGTCGACTCTCGTTACAACGCTACTCGTAACGGTCGGTTGAATCTCGCATAGTTATAATTGTTTTTTACCCGTAAAATTGATGATATTTATCTTCTGTCTATGCCTTAATAAGGCTTTGTATAAGTAACTGACTGGCACAACGTACTACTTAAACTGCTAGTCTTTTAGACGTGCAATTTGAAAAGTAGGTATATTTTTGTAACGTCTTCTAAGTCAAATAAGAAAGGATTTTCTTTTCGCTGGTGAAACAGCGGTATACAAATAAGTAGTTATATTGTATAGTACTTTTAGTTCCTGGTCGAAATTTAAATATTATTTTACTATAGTTAAATGTGAAATATACAGCTATAATGTACAACATTTACATACATATTAAAAAAACAAAAGAGCATAAGACGTAGCATTGGTCGACTCCAGTGCGCGTGGGCACACGCGAAGAAAAGACTGACAGTCCCGAAACTGACAGGAGATTCGTTCTTTAACCGAATAATATAGTGATGATTTTTCCAGATATGTACATATACATACATATTAGATTACGGAAGAAACTTCAAACTAAGCTGTAATAAAGTAATTGAAAGGAAGACAAATTGGTTATATGGAAACGCCCCTTTACAATTAGATTATGTAATTTGTATAGCAATTAATTCAGGGCAGTAAATTTAATCTATTACTGTTGTCTAAATTATTATTAGTTGAATCCAATTGTTACAGAACTTTGGATTAGTTAGAACACACCTTTTTGGATGTCTTATTCAATTTATTCAATTCTATATTTTTAGTAAGGATTAATTCTGATTTCATAATGCGTAAGGTAGGTACTGCTAAATTGTGGAATTCACTGGAGAGGACTATGCTGCTAAATGGTGGGACCCGTAGACGTACGAAAGTCACCGACTTAGTACAGCGCATTAGCAAATTGAAGTGTCAGTGGGCAGTGTACATAGCACGTAGAATTGATGGCCAATGGGGCCGAAAGAAGAAATCATTTGAACTGTGGAAACATTTTACTATGGAAATTAACGTGGTTTTCACACATTTTTAAATAAAAACTACGGGTCACTCACGTCTGTTCACGTCTGTCAACCAGCTTCCCGCCCTAACCCTTTTGCAACCGATGACATCACGTGCGGCACGAGCGGCACGTCGCAGTGCAAGGCGCGTCACCGACCGAGAGTGACATGTGTGCTGCTCCTTTGAAAAAGACCGCCGAATGCGGTTGAAACTATAGTCGGATATTTCGGCTCAAAACAGACGTGAGTGACCCGTAGTTTTTATTTAAAAATGTGGAAACATTATATATTTCAATATAGAATCCACATAATACAATGATAATTATTCGTATTGTATTCGGATATTTTGTTTTTCTTTGATATTTTCACTACTGTATTAAAAAAACCGGCCAAGAGCGAGTCGGACTCGGGCACGAAGAGTTCCGTACCATTATCTATAAAACGGCAAAAAACACGTTTGTTGTATGAGAGCCTGTATGTATGAAGTATTGTATTGTATGAGAGCCTGTATGCCTGTATGTAGAGAGAGAGAGAGAGTAAATATAAATTTTATTTTAATTTAACTATTTATTTTTAAAGTGAATAACATAACTCAATATTCTGTAAATATTTCAAGCGTCTACCTGTCTACCTTGATAACGGCAATCAATATCGATCAAAAACGAGCAAAAAAAATTACGTTTGTTGTATGGGAGCTTCCTTAAATATTTATTTTATTCTGTTTTTAGTATTTGTTGTTATAGCGGCAACAGAAGTACACCATCTGTGAAAATTTCAACTGTCTAACTATCACGGTTCATGAGATACAGCCTGGTGACAGACGGACGGACGGATGGATGGACGGACGGACAGACAGACAGCGAAGTGAGTGATAGGGTCCCGTTTTTACCCTTTGGGTACGAAACCCTAAAACACATTACTTATGCACGTTTCGTCACTCAACTCATCAATTTTAATTTTCTGTGACGTCAGTTCAAAATTAAATAAAAAGCGTTGCCATTCGACGTTGCAATGATATTAGTATGCTGGGTACGCTGCCGTCTGGTAGTAGGTTTGAAGCAATCAAATTATCTTTAAGCCTTTATCTGTCTGGAATAATCTATTTGCTTTTTATGTCGCAGTTTGTATTTTAGTTTGTAGGTATATTGTTTTGTTTAATAAAGGCACTTACTTATTTTAAAAAAACCGGACAAGTGCGAGTCAGACTCGCCCACCGAGGGTTACAAACTAAATAAAAGGGGGAAATCATATATTTTTTTTATATTTTCCTTCATAAACCGAAAAATATACATCGTAAAAATATTTAACACATTCCTTGCTTACCATTCGGATCCGAGCGAGCTTCCTGTTCATTTTGTATTAGTCAGTAAACCTAAGTTTTGTATTATGCGTTTGAGGCAGCCAACGTTGCTTTACGCGGCCACTCTGTACTTAATCAAAATTCGCCTAAAAAGTTTTGGTTCCCAGCTGAAGTGAAGGGTCTGCAGGGGGCGAAGAATGTGTTAAAACCTGTTTAAGCTTATGCTAATGAGGTTCATATGATACCCCACATGATACGGTTAATAAAGGGCCCTCATTCCTTGCATAGAGACACTATTTTTTTGTGATTAAATTAAAAATGACAAATTTTCGGATTTTTTCCTATATGTGTACTCTAACACAATGCTTCTTGCCAAATTTCAGAGTTCTAGGTCGACGGGAAGTACCCCATAGGTTTTGATTCCTCTGTGAGTGTCGAAATCTGCGTTTTTTACGACATATTCGGCTGTAACTTTTTTTTACGAAAACAGAAATTTGATTTTTCTTTCTACATCAAGATATTATGGATTTGCGTATAAGGTTTTAATTTCAACTCGATACCTTCACGCGTTCCCGAGATAAAGGTCTTGACACCCGGACGGACGGACAGACAGACGGACAACAAAGTGATCCTATAAGGGTTCCGTTTTTTTCCTTTTGAGGTACGGAACCCTAAAAAATGATGACCATAAATGATATTGCACATAGATGCTTTTAGTAGACCTAGTAGGTAAATTAGCTAACTTAGCATCTAACTTCTTGTTAACCTAACTAAAGCAATTTTTGCTTCCTTTGTACCTCAATTTATTTCATGTAAAATGAAGCTGCAACAAGGCATTAAGCCACTACGATAATTACCCCTATGAGGTTTCAAAAAGAGCCTCTATTTGCTCAGTACATTAGCTTACAAAGTCAGTAAGAGCAAATATTTGATTTGAATATAAATATAGTAAAAAATAATACCGTAACAAAAAAAGTACCGTAGCTAAGCCAAATTACCGTATCGTTTCATATGTAAGCAATGCAATTTGTAAGCGTAGCTCCATATCGAAACGGCCCAAATTGAACCCAGGTGTAGTAATTGCACCACACATTAGTTTCAATACCAATTTTGTAGCTAATAACTGGAAGTGGACGAGCGCATTGGACCACCCTTAGTTGCGGTTGCAGATCGAAAGACGATGGAGAATTCCATTTGATCTGCGACCGCAACTTACTTACTATGGGCCTCCATAGTAAGTAAGTTGCGTTATTTAAAGTTAGCCATTATTTTTATGGTTCAGATACATAAGCTTATTATTTGCCTCATAAAAACAATGAAGAAAAGGCGATATGGACATTTAAAATGCTCATTTCAGAGTAAAATTTTGATTATTACCAAATAAAGAAATAGAAAAGCCTATTCCGAAAATACTGTGTATCAAATTAAACAATTCACAACTACAAACACGTCGAAACAAGGGCCAAAACAGCTTATTATTTGCCTCATAAAAACAATGAAGAAAAGGCGATATGGACATTTAAAATGCTCATTTCAGAGTAAAATTTTGATTATTACTAAATAAAGAAATAGAAAAGCCTATTCCGAAAATACTGTGTATCAAATTAAACAATTCACAACTACAAACACGTCGAAACAAGGGCCAAAACTTGTGAGCCGAACAAACCAATATGTAGCGCGCACGGATTTTTTTCCAAGATGTCAACGCACACTGCCCTTTCACTCCCTTCGCCTTAAAAATTAAAAACCTACTGTGTGTGTCGATATTGGACACTGGACTGAGTTTGGAAACAATATTCACATTGCGTCCAATGAACGACCACACATTGGTGTATTGGACGCAATACGTGATATTGCTTCCATTATAGCCAATGTGTGTTCGCGGCTACTGCGTGTGTCGATATTGGACACTGGACTGAGTTTGGAAACAATATTCACATTGCATCCAATGAACGACCACACATTGGTGTATTGGACGCAATACGTGACATTGCTTCCAATATAGCCAATGTGTATCCGCATTGTATTTCAGTCGAAACACCCATACTGTCCCAGAGTATCTTTTCAGTAACTAGCTGCCCGCAAAAAGGGAAGCAGAAAAACCATTACCTAACGGCGATGTTAGATCGAGCGAAACTCCGCGTCATTAGCTTAATTACGGAGATGGGCTTTTGAGGGTTTTTTTGCGCTCTGTAGGTTTCCTTTCGTGTATTGGATTGAGATACATCATGTGAGGAAGCGAGATATTTTGCGATTTTACCGGCGATCTTTACAAATACATATTTTAAGGTATAGAAAGTTTTTATAATGCCAACGTGAAGCTGAGTTTAACAAATTCAAGAGGCTTCTAGATTGAGGTAGGCCATGAGATGCATTCATCATCATCATCATCTTATCCATAAGAAGTCCACTGCTGGACATAGGCCTCCCCCATGGATTTACAAAAAAAACGATTGGAAGTGGCTTGCATCCAGCGTCTTCCCACTACGTGTATGAGGTCATCAGTCCATCTCGTGGCTGGTCTTTTTACTCTGCGCTTGCCGGTGCGTGATCTACACCCGAGAACGTTTTGGCCACAACGGCCATGAGTTCTTCGTGCTGTGTGCCCTGCCCACTGCCACTTCAACTTGCTAATCTGCTGTGCTATGTCGATGACTTATTGATATATGAGATGCATTATTGATATTTTAATTGACATGATAATATAAAGTCGCATTGTAATCATTTACAAAAGTTACCCGAGATTTTTTAAATTTTAATTTTCCGCCGCATGTCTGGTGTTGACCCTTGCAGTAAAATATCGTGAGGTTTTCATACAATATTTAAAAATAAATATATTTTATTTTATTGTTAAGTGAATATATTTTAACACGCTTTTATTAGCGTCGCTTGTTTGTATGTATGTATGTAATGGACTCTTGGAACTCGATTTTCCCCCACTTTAAAACGTCGGATTAATTTGAAATTTTGCACACTTATCAAGGATCAATGACAATACAAGAATTTTTTTTAAATGCCCAGTTGCGTGTTAGGTCACTCACAAGATAGGGTTCTGTATTACCTACTTCACTATGTGCAGATTTAAGTACTTACCTAGTTGAAAAGTTAGTAAGCCCAATGGCTAATTGTAAGCTATATCTCAATGTTGTAAACACGACCAACAAAATTAACAGAACCAATATGTACGTTATATCTTACCCGTTATATAATAATATATGTAATAAATAATATGGAGAGGCATCTTTTCCTGTCATATAATAAATAATATGATGAGGAATCCTGACTCAAAATACCAAACGTAATTACAATAACATATATAGAGATACGGGTATATTACCAAGCAACAATTTACGCGTATCGAGACGTCTCAATTCCAATATGGCGGCGCTTCCGTTTCCTGTCACATTAGCAGCCACTCGAGATATTACGCGCAATTTTCGAAAATATTGAAGGTAGGTTGTTTACGAGCTCATACATTTTGTCTGCTCATCAATATAGAGTACATACAGACTAACTGCCTTACCGAAAATGTTACTTAACTTTAAGCAATGCTTAACATATTTTGTCAACTTCTGGCTGACACGTAATCACACTTGCGGAAAGAAGACAGATAACTTAAGACGTTAGTTAAATTTAAATAACGTTTTTCGGTAAGGCCCTTCGACTCCGCGCCCCCACTAAGTCCGATGACAAAATTTTGAAACTAAGTTTGACAGGTTTTCTATTCACGACTGGCTGGAATGCAATTGCAACTATAGGACTTTAGTAGTGGCGCCGACGCTACATAGGGTTGCTAACGCTACCCAGAATTATGAAACATGAATATATAGTTGAAAAAATAAAATGCAACAATGTCCTGTGCTCATCACTCTCAAGTCATTAGATATTAAATTACTAACTCATCATCATCATCATCATCTCAGCCATAAGAAGTCCACTGTTGGACATAGGCCTCCCCCATGGATTTCCAAAAAGACCGATTGGAAGCGGCCTGCATCCAGCGTCTTCCCGCCACTTGTATGAGGTCGTCTGTCCATCTCGTGGCTGGTCTTCCTACGCTGCGCTTGCCGGTACGTGGTCTCCACTCGAGAACCTTTCGGCCCCATCGGCCATCAGTTCTACGTGCTATGTGCCCTGCCCACTGCCACTTCAACTTGCTAATCCGCTGTGCTATATCGGTGACTTTTGTACGTCTACGTATCTCTTCATTTCTGATTTGATCTCGTAGAGAGACTCCGAGCATAGCCCTCTCCATAGCTCGTTGCGTGACCTTGAGCTTCCTTATAAGGCCCATAGTTAGGGACCACGTTTCAGTGCCGTATGTCATCACTGGTAACACACACTGGTTGTAAACTTTCGACTTAAGGGACTGGGGAATATTGGACGAGAAGACGCTTTTAAGTTTCCCGAACGCTGCCCAGCCGAGTTGGATACGACGATTGACCTCCCTCGTAAAGTTGGACCTGCCTAATCGGACCGTCTGTCCTAGGTAGACGTATTCTACTAAATTATTACTAATTAGTACTACTAATTAGTACTAACTACTAAATACTAATTAGTAATTAAAACTAAATACTAATTAATTTATACTAATTAGTACTAACTACTAAATTATTACTAATTATTAAATTACTAATTAATTACTTTATAGTCTGTTTGGACATAGAAATATTATTATTATTATTATTATTTAGACCCTGTTCCGTCCCACTGCTGGGCAAAGGCCTCGATATCCTGTTTGCATTCTTCTAGGTCTAATGATTTTTGTGTCCAGTCTTTGCAGAAGGCGTCCAGTTCACCTCGCCATCTCTGTCCACTAGTTCCACTTCAGTTCGGCGGCTCTATGACCAATGTCGACAAAGAAGTACCTATATCGAGAAAAAAATATGAGAACTAACGTTTCGTTAACAAAATAACGAAACAAGGACAGCAGCGCTCTAACATATCATATCATATCATTTCTCTAACTGAACACATAGAGTGTGTTCAGTTAGAGAAATAATACAGTAGCAGTCTCATACATTTTGTAATAATAATAATACAATTTTCGACAAAAAATAAATAAAGAAACGTTCTTTTTCGTACCCTCCATCCAACTTTTTCGTATCAAGGTGGATTTACAAAAAATATCCGGATAATACACGTTTAAATACGTTTGACAGTTGTTTTACAAATATTAATCATAATACAAACGTAGGTTATGCAATGCAAAAATAGCTTTAAAGTATTCAAGTATTTTGTTTTTGGAAAAATAAAATCAATCGTTCACCTAATAGTATAGCTGTTTTCAAGGCTAGAGTGAATAGATATCTTCTAGATCGACGAGCTCCATCCTCGGCCACACCGTCGCTTAACATCAGGCGAGTTGGTGGTCAATCGTAGATCTATAATGTATTTAAAAAATCTAAGCCTAAGCATTACATCCTTTATAAGCATTATATTCAGTTTATCTTTATTCCAAACTTCCAATGAATTTCGGAGTACTTACATTTTGTAAATTGAGTACCTAATTAAATGTTAGCAGATGTTTATTTGTATTTCATAGTCGGGAATTAGAAGATATCGGAGCCATCGCACCGGAATGTACCGGTATAAACCAGAATTAACTGGAATTAACTAGATTGAACAAGATTGTGAGCGAAATTGCTGGCGAGGATTCGGCCGCAATCTGAGATTTTGTTACGTGGGACGGGGATGACAGTTTTTGTGGATGTATCATTTATTTTATATAGAGTATTTTTCCTGCTACGAAACCGTGATTACGAATACGGAAAAAACTTCTTCGATTGACACCAGTTTCGTACCAAGAATAATTTTGAAACTAGTTATGAAACAATAGTTACGTACGCGGGCGAAGCGGATTTTTTCGTTGTCAATTTTTTTTTGTAGCCGTTTAGAGGAAGGTTTTTCGTATTTTCGAAGATATACATTATTTGGGTTTCTTGTATCGCAGTACTAAGCAGGAAAAAAAATTATTGTATTCATGATTTTAATCACAATACTTGATTTCCTTAAATAGCTATGTAATAAAGTACGTGACACTGACGTCCGAAATACAGTTTATAACTAGTTCGGAGTCAGTGGAACTCATATAATTTGTACCTTATATAACATTAATAAAGAAATTTTGATTTTGTTTTTTTTTTATTTATTTTTTTTATTTTATCTCTCTAAGAAATCAATGTTATGCTACGAATTTTGTATGTTTATAATAGGTACAAATCTTTCACCTAGAGTTAACAAGTTTCAATTTGAGTTTCTTTAGAGAACAAAATACTTACACTGTCGAATACATTGTAATACACGCAAATTGGTAATGAATTGTAAATCTAATGAAAAAAAAAATCATTATGTCTATATACCCACAGGCTAAATAACACCATTTACTAAGCCTGTTTTGTTTTACTGTTTTTATCGAGATCTGACGTTACAAAAAATATTTACTAACAGAAAGAGAAAAATTTGCTAATCGAGCAGTCTTTTTATGATATTCACGATTCAAAACACTGCAAAGAGAAAGTAAATTGTACATTTTTATTTACATTTTACGTAAATATACAAAATGTCTAAGTTATTTTAATATAATATTTAGTGTTTCTTTAAGCTAAGATAGCAACCTCCTTGAATCGAACTATTTTTCTTCATTTTGTGAAGGTATTATACAAAGAGGTTGGAAATATTTTGAATTGAAAATGTAGAGATCCGTCGTGTTCGAATTTTGAAATTACTTTCCACGCTAGGGAGCAAAATGAACTTTTCCACGCCTTGGAAACCTAACTTTATAAAAAATAATTTTTATTACATTGCTAGTTTTAGTCCTAGCAACTTTACTTATAAAATTACACTTTACCAATAAATATATGATTATGTATATAATGTCGCTAATGAAAATCACCAGTACATGATTTTAAGATTTTAAGAATAATAATTTTACTTTGCTCAGTTTCTGTCGGCACAGTGCCGCATCCACAACATTCCTTACGTGGGAACATCAGGCGTGAGCACAGTTTGCTATCTTCTTACATTTCAATTATCCAGAACTGTCTTTATTTTCTACAGAGAATATTTGATAATATTGAAAATAATGAGTTTTCTTCAATTACATCTGTAAGAAAACCGTCTTTATTTTCCGAAACAATTGTTGTTTATTAAAATAAAAGTGTCAGGTAAATTCTGTATCTGCAATAGTAGATTTTATGATAAGGCAGTAAAATGGTATTGTGTTTTGTCTTCAAATTCAATAAATATGCTAAGTCAAAAATATTTGCGACTGTGTAATGTGTATCTTATCGTGTATCGTATCTTTTACTAAATCACTGAATTCATAAAATAGTTCACCTATTCGTGATATGGTCACGTTTATAGAAATAGTAGAAATGTACATCCTTTAGAGTTATTAATCTAGTAAAATCGTTTATCTGTTATTAAAAAGTTCATTGGAGGTTACAAAAATGTGAAATATTTAATTCTTGGGCGAATTTTAATGTTATTGTTACAAAAAAAGGAGTCCATGACACTCAAGGAGTGAAGACGAATCTAACGACACCTCGCACATCAAAATTTACCAAGGCTCTAGGAGGTATTTACCTAACAAAGTGATCTTATAAGGGTTCCATTTATTCCTTTTGAGGTACGGAACCCTAAAAAAGATATATTTATTATACGCTCATGCATTCGTAGAGATATATACAAACATACCATTCTTCTTGCGTAGCTGGGTGAAAATACATGGTATAAGTCTATGAAAACAAAATCAACAAAATATTTCGCAATGAGTAATATTTTTCCTATAATATTTTCCACGCGTCTCAATATATTAAGGGGACTTTTAGAGCTTCTTTTTCATTACATCATCACAAAAGAAGTATATTTTCGGGAACCTTAGAGTTTTACGAACAAAATTAACTTCGGCGGGTTAAAAATGTGGTGCAAAAATTTGCGCATAAGATAAAAACGCGAAAATTTCATAAAAAACAGGTAGCACGATGTTAAATATTTTGTTGTAAAATATGTTTTCGTGGAAACATATTTTATGCTGAATAAATTCAGCAAAAGTTGACCGAAAATTTCGGCTTTAATAAATTGAAGCCGAAATTTTCAGTCAACTTTTGCTTTTATATTAAACTCATTTCCAAAATATGATGAAATAATTTGAAACACTTTTTATTTGTTAAGGTGCTAAATGCCACACCAATAGAGTATTCATTTGTTCAGAAACAAGGTGTACGTTACATTTTAAGACATAAAATCTCATCTCTCTCTCTCATCAAACTCATTTAGAAATGTTTCCAGAAAATTAGGTATATTTACCATGACATTCATTACATTATTTATACATTATCACTATACGTTAGTCTGTATATGAAAGTGTTCTATACGTTCTTGATAATATTGGTAATATGAATAAAAGTAATTTAAAAAATAATTAAACAGACTTCAAACTGAAAAGAGAGAAATAACTCGTAGAAAACCAACTATTATTGAGGTCGGTGTCTGTATAGGACTTAGTTGATGATAGCTTAGGGCCTGACACCGACCTCAAAAATAGTTGGTTTTCTTCGAGTTATTTCTTTCTAAACAGTTTGAAGTCGGTTTAATTTTTTTAATTTATTCATTTTACTAGCTTTTTATTATAATAGTATTTACTTGTTTTGTTTGAAATTAAAAATTGTATTCACAGTACAGGTCGAATTGATAACCTCCTTTTTTTGAAGTCGGTTAAAAACGGTCGTCAAAGCTCATCACCGCTCATGTCACTGTCTAACAAACAATTGAAATATAAGGTGTAGACACTGCTCTGCAGTTGCGATGAACGAAGTGAGTGTTCAAAAGCCCATATCTTGAAAACTACTGAACCGATTTTGACAAAACTTACAGTGACTCCTAAGTTGAAAGATAATTTATTCAATAAAAAAATTTGAAATACGACTTCTAGTTTCTGCGTAATGCGTGGACAAACATACAAACCTACAAACATACATACACTTATGAAGTTTGGCACACATGTTTAGAAGCTGGTATAGACTAACATATGAAAAAATTGTGCAATTCTGACAATACATATTACAAACATACAGGTCGAATTGATAACCTCCTTTTTTTAGAAGTCGGTTAAAAAAGCGTTTGACTCTTACGGCCCAAATTGTAGAAATGGCAATAGAATGGTGACACCACAAGACAGACTATCTAGAATAACGAATAAATTTTATTGTTAAGGTATTAAGATATTTAGGAACCAAAATGTGTTGAGCTGTTTTTAAATGGCTCTAGTCCGATTAATAGTTCAATTTATGGACATAGGATTCCTAAGTTATATTGAACAATTCTTTATTTTTAACAGATAAGAGATACACGATAGAACAAGACACACTCTACCAAGTGTCTGTAGGTGAATATATGAATTGGTGCCTGTGCAATCTGCCTTGCGCTTTATTGATTCAGAGCAGGAGTCGCTATTAATTAAACAAGGCCGAATCAAATTCGTGGTCAAACGCACGCACGTTAAAGACAAAGTGAATAATATGAGTTGGTGCTAGTGCAATCTGTCTTGCGTTTTATTGAGTCAGAGCAGGAGTCGCTATTAATTAAAGGCTGAAGGCAAGGCTGAAGAAAATTCGCGGTCAAGCGCGTGTATTAGATACAAACAAAAAACCGCCATCTCCGTTTCCTGAGACCTACAATCTTGGAATTTTCAAAACTAGAGTGAATATATATATAGATATCTTCTAGATCGACGAGCTCCATCCTCGGCCACACCGTCGCTTAACATCAGGCGAGTTGGTGGTCAATCGTAGATCTATCTTCTATAAAAAAAAAACCTTTATCTGCAGCAACACCCAACAAAGCATCTGCAATAAAATCTATAAAATGTATCGTAACCATTTCGCATCCCGATTTCTTTATTCATTGCGCTTTAAGCGGGATGTTCTTAAGTGCTCGGAATGTTCGAAGTGCTTCTGACAAAAAGCTATTTATTCCCCGGCGCTATCTACGGGCGCCGTTCGCGGCAACGGTTTTCTTATAACGGCGTTAGCACCGTTACACACACTCAAAAAAAATATCCAACTGTGCACTTTTTTGCACAGTTGGAATTTACACAGTTGCAACATCTTATTTTTCAGTAAGAATTATTTATTTTACACCGTTGAGGAAACTGAATAAAAACAGTTAGGCGGCAAACAGTCATAACTACAGTTTGAACGGTTGGAGAAAGTTTGGATCAGTTACATATTACCGACAGTAATTTTAGCTGTTTCGCTCATATACGTAACAACAATTGATCAACAGGAGGAGTAAAACAGTAAAATGTACTGTTTTACTATAACTGTTTTTTTCAGTGCACGTTCATATTCAAAAGTATTTAGCAAACAGTTTTCACTATTCTTATCTAGAATTAAAATAAATTGTGCAACGTCACTATGAGTTTAACGCCACTGGGCTTTTTTACGATATTGTTTTTTTTTTTTATACATTTATAGATCTACGATATACGATATCATCATTATATATTATAGATGTACGATTGTGTACTCAAAAGTATATCAAGTATAGGTAAGTATATCTACTCATAGGATTGCGATATGCATTTTATAAGCAATCAAATTTTACGTTTAACAAATGACTGCTTGTTCTGTTTATTGATAGAAAAACCACCTTAGGTTCTTATTTGCAAGAACGCTGCAACATTATTTAATAAGCCTGATGCACGCAAGAGATATTTAAATTCTAAGTATATAGTATGCAAGTACACCAGTACTTTTAGACTATGTTATTTACTTGGATGAGTATAATCTGCTATGAAAGGCGAAGGATTCTAGGTTTGAACCACGAGCGCAGCGAGTGGTTCTAGTGTAGAATCCTGAGCGTAGCGATGGATTCAAGAAGACACGAGATAAAATAACTTTACAGAGTTCAATACAAAAAATTTCATCTTAACGTAGCGAGGAATTTTGAAAAGTTAGGGTGGAAAGTAATTTTGAAATTACTTTCCACCCTAGGGAGCAAAATGAACTTTTCCACGCCAATATTAGCCTTGGAAACGTAACTTTACGAGCTAGTAAGATGAAAAAGTATTTTGCCTCGCTTAAAACACGACCGCTTTTCGCTTATGGCAAATGAAGTGGGAACGTAACAGCATATCACTTCACACTACATAATATGTACATATGTATGCGTATGCGAGTGATTTAATACATTAGTAATCCTGCGTTAGAAAGAGAATGTTACTTAACGATGGCACGATTGCCGTCTCTTTCACGGGACTGTTTTTGCGTATGATACACATAAATAGCTATTTTCGTCATTTTTAACCCCCGATCCAAAATTAGGGGTGTTATAAGATTGACGTGTGTATCTGTATATCTGTGTATGTATGTGGCGTCGTAGCTCTCAAAAGGAAGGACCGATTTAAATATAGTTTTTTTTTGTTTGAAAGAGGATTTCATGGAGTTTTCTTAACTATGTTTCATTAAAATTGGTTTAGCTGTTTTTTTTTGTCGGATGTTTTTGAGTTTTCTATGCTTATAGTTGTTTCTTGTCCTGATCCATTGGCCAAGTTCGTCACGCTGTGAGTTCCTGATGAAATCATGCATTTTCTTATGATAATTATAGAATGTAAATATATGTGGTGGTTTTCATCTAAATATTCTAAAAAGATTAACGCTATCTACACGTTATCATCAGGAAATTAATAAGTTCTAAATTCCTGTCAAGTCAAAACTTCTTTACAGATACACTTCTTACGTAAGTCACACTTGAAACCTAAGTCTTTCTAATTGCTTAAAATTTGCAATAAGGTCGAATTATTTACCTACACAAATAAGCAACTTTTAATTTGAAACTATTTTTTTACGGATACTGTAAATATTATAACGCAACTTATTTAGTCCTTTGGTTTTTTTTTAACAAAACTCAAATCCATAGTCAAAATGAAAGCGTGCGTTTCACAAAGCATTGTAGACAAAACCACCGTGTGTGAAGGCAACGCTTGCCTCTAGTCTAGTATTTAAGAAAAGGCTTGAGTACGAGCTTCAATTATCGTTATGTGGGAAAGAAGCACATTAGACGTAATACATTTTGATTGGAAAGATTCTCATCTCGTCAGTTTTTTTTTAGATTAGAAAGAATCTTTTTGTTTGTAAATAATGTTTTATTTAGGTTAAATATATCTTATCTAAAATATTTATTTACCTTGACATATCCAAAATTGTATTTAGCAAGAATCAGAAAATAAATTACAGTTTAAAAACTGAAACAACTGATTTCAAATTACGCAATCTCATTTACTTTGATCACATATTTATCCAGTTATTTTGTTTTAAAAGCCAAAGTACTGAATTGATTTTGATAAAATGTATATGAGATTGCCTCTGAAATATGACTTACATTATATACATACTTTATAAAAACAATATTTTTTCTAAAACCGACTTCAAACGCTACTTACTAAATCCTTCACGATTGTAATTTTTTTTAAAGAAACCTCTCTTCACTCGCTCTTTTTTAGGGTTTCTGTACCCAAAGGATAAAACGGGACCCTATTACTAAGACTCCGCTGTCTGTCCGTCCGTCCGTCCGTCTGTCACCAGGCTGTATCTCATGAACCGTGATAGTTAGATAGTTCACAAATTATGTATTTATATTGTCGCTAAAACAACAAATACTAAAAAACAGAATAAAATGAATATTTAAGGGGGCTCCCATACAACAAACGTGACTTCTTTGCTCGTTTTTGCTCGATATTGATAATGACAACAGGTAGACGCTTGGAACATTCACAGAATATTGAGTTATATTATTCACTTTAAAAATAAATAATGAAATTAATATTTAAGATTTTTCTCCCATACAACAAGAGGTAATTTTTTGCCGTTTTTATAGATAATGGTACGGAACCCTTCGTGCGCGAGTCCGACTAACACGTTTTCTCTTTTGTCAAAAATGCGATTTGTCATTAAATGTTAAATGCTCGTCTTCGAAGATCAGAAAATGTGCAGATGTTTATACGATAATCCTCAATATTTGTCCCTTTTGCAAAGAAAAACGTGTAGGTGGAACTCTGCGATTCTATAATCTGACGCACTTCACTCAGGAATACAGTGAAAATATTTTAATTTTTAGAGATTATTCAAAAAGTAATAAAGCGATGTTTACAAAATAATTATTGGACCGACTTACTACAGTGTGCGTGTGCGCCCGCTGCCGGCGCGCGGGGCATACCCGCCCGTGTTACCATATGGTATAAAGGGCGGAGATGGCATGCGCGTCGCGTGGCGGCCCGCTTGCGCTTGCGTGTGTGGCTCTGCATCACTGATAACACACCACCACTGTCACAGTGGACAAACCTGTTGCTTGCTAACCGTCGCGCGTCGCGTCGACCGACTGCCATGCGCTCGGCTTAATGCATATTTATCTACCCTCAAGTCTAACTAATTGTGCAAAATAATTGTTTAAAATTATCCAAGTTTATCATTTGAATATTTTTAAGCTATTGCATAGCTTCTATCGCGGGCCTTGAGCGTGGAGACCGAATCCAGAAATTCCGTAACGAAAATGACCTAACACACCGCGCGTAAAACTATTATGCAATAGCTTTACCGCGGCAGTCTCCGAGTGCCACACGTCTTTTTTTTTTTTATTTCTCGATCGCCAAATCTTCCTTAAAAATTGTGCAGCTTCTTCTAAAAGTGTACAAATCTACAATCTCTTTATCGTCTTATTCATATTACTTTTATATATTATGCCAAATCTCATGCTCAAAGTTTTGATATGAACCCTAGTGGACGCAGAACAAACATTTCGCTATACTATTGTACTGCTAGGAATAAATTTACACTGGTATTGTACATGTTCTTAGTTTATTATTTTTACTGAATAAAGATCTTTTAAAACTGAACTGATTGGACCGACTTGGGAGCTTTCTCTATACAACAATTCAGGAAACACAAAAATTGGTTCTCGAATGGCGGAGTAATTCGTGTACATACATAAAAAAAGTATACGCTACGAATTGATAACCTTCTCCTTTTTCGAAGTCGGTTAAAAACATAATGTCGAATTTAGAACCTCCTTCTATTTAAAAGTAATTAGTAAACAAATTTTGTATAAATAATAACAGCATTTAGGCATTTTTTACGACATAGTGTTAAATAACAGTTTAAATGGGCCAACTCAAATAAATGACTTGTAAATAAGTGAGGGTAAAACACCGACTGTCGTCACTGTGTTATTGTCAGAGTGCACTCGTATGGAACGAGACGTCGTGTGGTCTATGATTTATGTAAAGCGACGCCGTGAGATTTTTACAAAAGATTTTAGTATGACAGTGGGGTTGTCTGTAGGTTTAAAGCTTAGTTGAAAATAGGAGGTACAGCACAGCATTAAAGGATTGTTACCGCAAACTTACGAACTGCAAAGTATCCTATACACACTTACTTTATTATGAGGTATGTATTATTTATATTTATATACATATTTTTTATACATTATAGATCTACGATTGACCACCAACTCGCCTGATGTTAAGCGACGGTGTGGCCGAGGATGGAGCTCGTCGATCTAGAAGATATCTATTCACTCTATCCTTGAAAATTCCAAGATTGTAGGTCTTAGGAAACAGAGATGGCGGCAACGAATTCCATTCTTGTGCAGTACGCAACAAGAATGTGGATCGATATCGCTGAGTACGGATTTTTGGCATTTCAACGAGAAATGGGTGGTAATTCGCCGACTTTCTGCTAGTCCTGTACTGAAATGGGGAGGGTGGAATTAGGTCGTGAAGCTCTTGCGCACATTCCTCGAAATAAATCCTGTAGAAAATAGACAGACATTCTACTTTACGGCGGTGCTTGAGACTAAGCATATTACTTTACTGTCTTATAATATTACTTATATTATGAGGTAGAATCTGGTATACGTTTTATCTTAAAGATTTGGTGTTATAAAATATTAGTAAAACTACATTGCGTAGTTTTCATACTGAAGATATTCTTATTTACAGGTATTTAACAGTTATTTCAATTATATACATAGAACTATAAAAAAAACCTTAAAACTAAATGGAAACAAAAATATTATTTACAAATAAAACCATAACCTGAATTGCTTATTTATTAAGAGTTAATTAAAGTATTAAACATACTATTTGTATTGTACCCTAAAAAGAATGACAATACGTGGACGTATTGTCATTCTTTTTAGGGTTCCGTACCCAAAGGGTAAAAATGGGACCGTATTACTAAGACTCCGCTGTCTGACCGTCCGTCTGTCACCAGGCTGTATCTCTTGAACCGTGATAGTTAGAGATTTGAAATGATCACAGATGATATATTTCTGTTTCCTATAATAACAAATACTAAAAAACCGAATAAAATAAACATTTAAGGGGGCTCCCATACAACAAACGTGATTTTTTGCTCGTTTTTGCTCGATATTGATAACGGCAACAGATATACGCTTGAAATATTCACAGAACATTGAGTTATATTATTCACTTTAAAAATAAATAATTAAATTAAAATAAAATGTATATTTATGGGAGGCTAATACAACAAATACAACAAATGTGATTTTTTTGCCGTTTTTATAGATAATGGTACGGAACCCTTCGTGCGCGAGTCCGACTCGCACTTGCCCGGTTTTTTTGTGAACTCGATTAAAAATAACAGCTTTCTAAAATTATTGACTCACCCCTACGGCGTAGCGCTTCGTAGCAGTTCATCTACAAAATAGCTACGGCGTAGTATTTCGAAACAAATTCTGTGTTAGCACAGCCATACATAGAGTAGAAAAAGTTGGTAATAGAAAAAGTTGCACGTGCGAAGTTGCATTGAATTGCATAAAGCAAAGTTTAAACTGTGGCTTGACAGTTTTGTATGGAATTATATGTTTAGCCACGGTAGATACTGAATATATATTTACAAATTGCATTAGTAAAGTACTATTGCTTACAAGAATGTAGTATTTTACTTTTGCAAACTATGAGAAAATAAACAAACATAAACATGCAAAATTAAACATGTTAAGTAAACATGTTTAATTTTCTATTTTTGTGTATGTTTTTTGTTGCAATAAATGTAGGTCTACATATTTTAGATATATGTCTACAGATTTTTTGTTTACTTTCACACCAAATTGTACATTCAACATCATATCAAGCATAACAGATGCACTAGAAAAAAGTTTCTAACGCTGTCAGGTATTTTTAAACGGTTTTATTTGGCTTATCCTTTTTGTTGTTGATTTTGTTGTTTGCGTTTTGGGTCAAATTTAGTTATCGAAATTCGCTTCCACGTTGACAGATTGATCTGCCTGATACATGCCTTCAGTTTAGATAACACAATACAATGAAAATATATTTAATATAATTTTAAATTAAATATGGCCGCTGCCATAACGGCGGCTGGCGTTATGGCCCACAAAATGGCGGATTTCATATTTTTCACAACCCCTATAATGTGGGTATCAAATGAAAGAGTTTTTCTAATAGAATACAGTAAATACATTATGTACATCACTATATTTCTTTTCCATAAAACCGTTTAACTTCAAAAGTTTTTTAAGTACTTGTTGTAGCTTGACTAGGAGTTCTCGAACGATCACCAATGTCAAGCAACAGACGGACCGGTATATCTTGGGATGAGTGACCGTGAGTGGCATTTCTTTCTGAGCACTACCGTGGGTCGGATGACATGTTAAATTGTAGGTCCCGGTTGTTTGCTCTTAAAAAAAACACCAATCGTCAAGCCAGATCTGAGGTCTCGGCGGCTTAATAACTCTGACACTTGGACTAGCCACTCATTATATACGAACTTACGTACTACTTATTCACTTTAAACTAGTAACTTAGATATTTGTTTCCTTCCAAGCTACGGAAAAATAAATTTAAATAAATAAATATTGGAGGATATTTCACACAACGCCATCTAGCCCAAACTAAGCAAAGCTATGGAAACTAGATGGTTGATAGAATACATGTATACTTTTTTTTTTCGTAAATACATACATAGAAACACCCAGACACAGAACAAACATCCATGCTCATCACACAAATGTTTGCCCTGGGTGGGGATCGAACCCACGACCTATAAGCTCAGGAAGCAGTCGTACTACCACTGAGACATGAAGCCTGTATGATATGTATGTATTTTGTCTCTTATGTTTTAATATATAACGCTGGTTAGTAATTAGCGGTGTTCATCAATTTATCGGGTATTACCACGTCACGCACACGACGCAGCGTTAATTGGATACCACGCGTCACTTCACAAGCCAGTAGCTTACAGCGATCCTGTTTTATGATACACTAGTAATTAGATAAAACACCTAGGGTCACGATGTATTTTCGGATTGGTCCCATGTCTGTTTCCTGAGAACTACAATCTTGGAATTTTCAAGGCTAGAGTGAAAAGATATCTTCTAGATCGACAAGCTCCAATCTCGGCTACACCATCGCTTAATATCGGGCGAGTTGGTGGTCAATCGTAGGGATCTATCATGAGTAATTTAAAAAAATATATATCAAAATCGGTTTAGTAGTTTGGTTTTGAAGCAAAATAACCGGAAAAAATGTCACCCAAGTAAACGAAAGAACATATTTTGAAGTCGGTTGTTACTGTTTTTTACTACAATTATCCAGTACGGGGTAGGCAAAGCATCAAAGACCACAAGGCCGTTTGACGCCACATTTACCATGGTCAGAGAGTAAGATGGAAGGTAGAGGGTAATATAGTAAGATTTACAAACTGTTGCCTTGCGGTAATAGAGGGTCAGTCCATCGCCTACATAGAACACCAATTTCTCTCGATTGAAGCAATAAATCTATTTTGATTCTGATGTCCTTGAACTGAATTTTACGGTGACATTCTAAATGAAAAGAAATGAAATGAAATTTATTTGCAAGAATGTAGGTAAATAAGGTCTAGTTTGATTACAATGTCCCATTACACTCGGTCATCTCTGACGTGCAAATATTTTAGATATTATTAATTATGGGCAAGCTGCCTTTAACTACAGCAAAACAATATACAGACTCAACTAACTAAACTACTACACAAAAAGCATATCGATTACCCCAGATTGACCGATAATACACTTACACTTACTTTTACTGACTTATAATTTTATTGTACTATAATTTTATAATTGAAATTTAATTTTTTATTGTATTAATGTAAGTAATGTAATTTTAATGTGACTGTACAAATGACATGCTATGAATTTTAAATATTCGAAATAAATGAATTTCATTTGATTTGATTTGATATTATTTGAATTATCACAATAATTAATTAACATTAAAAGAAAAGCTAAGATTGATTCTATGTTTTTTTTTTCCAGTCCAACATAGAAGACGTAAAGTATGATTAATATTAGTATTTACCTAACATACATTTTAACTCCGACCCAAAAAGAGGGCTGTTATTAGTTTGACGTGTGTATTTGTGTATCTTCGAGTTTGTCTGTAGAACCGTAGCTCTCAAATGGATTTATCGATTTTGATATATATTTTTTTTATTGAAAAAGGATTTCATCAAGAATGTTCTTAGATATGTTTCATCAAAACTTGTTCAGTCGTTTTTATTTGTCGAGGGTTTTTGAGTTTTCTAAACCTATATCTGTTCCGAAAAACTTTTGTCTATTATTTTTAGGAAACTTCTGATTCTTATGTATTATACCATACGCAGTTATTGCTATGTTATCATAGACAACGCATCGACAAACTAAACATTAATTAGAATTCTACTATAGTTAAATTTCCCTAGCACATTGAATTACTAGGCACCTCTATTTTTTTACTAGACTGCGCAAAAACGAGGGTTATTTTTTTCGGATATTAGATGTATATGTATGTATGTGGGTATGTATGTATGTCTGGATGTTTCTACATTACATCCTTTAGCCTAAACGGCTTGTTCGATTTTGATGTGCAAAGTGTCATTAAATTCGTCATTTGTTTCCCAAGTGTTATAGGGTCATAGGCTACGTTTTTTTTTATTACAGTCTCTAGTTCTGTTTTTTCTAATTTCATTCTCGCAAAAAAAATAGAACTGTTTGTTAACCTAAAACCAACTTTTCGTAACAAATAAGTTATTTTATAGTAATTAAGTTACAAAAACTATCATAAAAATGTGTAGTTTCGTTCATCTATTCCAGCCTTCATGTTACCAAATACCTTTTCCCATATCGTAGGTAAAATCGAGTGTTTATTAAAATGACTTCTATTTATATCCCTAAAAAATTATTTGAAATGGTTTTAATTCTCGAGAAATAAATCTTTTCACAGATATTTAGCAAAGAAGGTTCAGAATGACTTGGAAAGATTCATGGAAAGACAGTGATTATGACCGGCTTTGACGGGTTATTAATATCCTTAAATAGCAGTTATGAAAGTATCATTAGTGGATGGTAAAAATTCAAATTAATTTACGGGAGATGATAATTTTACGTACCTACATAAAAGATAGGAATCGAATATGTAAATTATTACTAGGCATTTATTTGATGCTTTTATTTGAAATTTTTAACTGTACTTAATTCTAATTTTATACGAAACTACAAATGTAGTCAGCTTGAAAAGCATTCTTACATTACTCATCTCTATTACTGCACGCCCCGTCATATTCAATACGTTTCAATATGTTCAATAAAAAAATAAAAAATAAAACTTTCGTTTCGTTCCTCTCCATCCTAAGGTTACCTGGAAGAGATCGCTATTAGCGATAAAGCTGCTAGTTGTTACACTAGTTTTTTTAAATAATTTCTCTTGATTGTAAGTTGTAAGGTTTGTACAATAAAGACATTGTCAGATAAAGAGACATATCAATATATTACCAGATATACCAATATATTATGTAAAGAGAAGTTGAAGTAGGTTGTTCAGTTCTTTGTAAACTTATATATGTACTTATAATGCTCATTCAAATACAGCTTACAACGGCTTTGCGCATATTTTCTCACAAAAATGTACACTTAATAGTGTAACTTAATCAGATAGCAAAAATCGTTTTTATGTAGTAAGATATTTTATTTATCTTTTAAAATATATACTAGACATTTCGACAGGCCTCATGGCTCAGTGGTAGTACGACTGCCACCTGAGCTGTAGGTCGTGAGTTCGATCCCCACCCAGGACAAACATTTGTGTGATGAGCATTGATGTTTGTTCTGTGTCTGGGTGTTTCTATGTAACATAAGTATGTATTTACAAAATAAGAAGTATTTAAGTATTCTATCAACCTTCTAGTTTCCATAGTACAAGCTTTGCTTAGTTTGTGCTAGATGGTGTTGTGTGAACTGTCCACCAATACTTGTTATTTACGTTCCAATTACAGGATTCTACAAAATCGTAAATACAATACGTACCATAAATTTAATAACACGTCGCTGCAGGCGATAATTCATGCGAGGGAGAATTATCATTAAAATTTACAAACATCAATTATTCAATGATTTATGAGAACACGCGGTCAGGACATTCGGATATGATGGGTTTATGACGTCATTTAACATTAACCATTTGCTCGGAAGGTTTTGAAATAGCCTATCGAGCCTATCAATCAATCAACGACATTATTGACATCACACAAAATAAATGCAAAAATGGCACAAATGACGGTTTTGTCGCTAAATGCGATATCTTACAGATAATTATGATATGTGAAAGGAAACTAAAAATAGTGGGTCGTGATCAAAGAGATTCCAATCTATAGAGAGGCTATACTCATTGAATAAGAAGTGAATACATGGCGAATCATGCTTTACCTATATACAGATATAGTGCAGACTCACAGCGATATTTAATGCATAGATGTACGAATCCTTGTTGCCAGAAAGGGATATTGACAGTTACAGTTCACAAATCATGACACTAGCGTCTGACAGCGTAGCCCGCCGTGTCGCGGCTGAAAGCAGGTCGGGCAATTACCCTACTTGAAGCTTGCCACGCAGAGCCGGACTCCACCCATCTACTGGTCGTTATGTTGATAATATGTAAATACCTATAGACTGTAAATACAAACAATAGTTTTGAAAATATTGAACTCGATTTTTTTTACTGTCAATTGCAGTGTAGGAATACCAGCCACAAGACGTTGGATGCAAACCAGCGACAACGGGGCTTTTGGAATTCCATCGGGAAGGCCTATGTCCTCGTGGATTTTTTGTGGCTGAAATGATGATTATAAATTGTGTATCAGGAAATATTTGGAGTTACCCACGGATATAAACTTAGCCAACTACTAAGGGATGGGTTGAAGTATGCATATGTGTATTGTGTAACTGTATATGTATGATTCTACATAATCTTTGTGTAATTAACTTATATGTTTATTATGTGCCTGGGTGTTTGTTTGTAACATCATGTATTTATAAAAAGTAATTAATAAAGATGGGTACAATTTTACTATTATACAGATACCCTCAAAATTTCCCATAAACACCGCTCATTAGTGGTACTTACTTTAAATTGTATACCCACGAAAATTATGACTTTCGCTACCCTTCTCTCCTTCACTCAATTATGTACCTTGATTATACAAAATAAGTGTCAAATTTGCAGATCTATTCAAGCTTCGTTGTAGCAACAAATGATATCCTAAATTGGGTTTTATTTATTCGCAATTAGGTTAATATTTGATCGTTAGTGAAAATAAATATTCAACAACTGAATAATAAACCATGAGGTATTGTGTTACAGATCTATTTTGCTTATTTCATGTTCGCGTGCTAGTGTTTTGCGAAATAAAGTCTTATCATTTGGCGATAGAGTTGTGAATGTTTTAGTTGTTTTGCCATAATTATTGTTTCGCCATTAAAATTTGTGATTCATTTGTCTGTCGGATGCAGGCGGTTTGTTTCGAAAAGTTGTGCTCGTGTTTAAATTTAAAGTTGTGACTTTAAACTGAGTTGAACTCGGTAAATGTGGGGTAAATAACGGCTCGGGAAAGCCGCAATTATATTTGAAAGTTTGCGGAAACTGGACGGAGTAAGGCAGGGAATGTAGGAGCTAATTCATATCACGATATAAGCAACGCAGTATGAGTGTAAATGTCATCATTTCAGACATAAGAAATCTGCAGCTGGACATAAATCTCCCCCATGGATTTTCATAAGCACCTGATGGAAGCTGCTTCGATCCAGCGTCTTCCTGACACTTATATGAAGTCGCGTGTCCATCTTGTGCATGGTCTTGCTGCGTGACTACGTCCAGTTAAAAGTTGTCCATTTCATGAAATAATAATAAATCAGGCAAAGTACGAGTTTCACTCGCACACTGAGGTTTCCGTACTTCCATAAAACATGAACACAGACACCAGGACTAATCAGTAAACTGTACTTTATATTTAGGAATGTTTGTAGCTTTGCGTAATATTTTCTATACAGCAAGAATAGCCTGGAATGCTAGGCGTTCTCAGAGAATAAAGTCACTTCCAAAAAGAAAAAGGTTTTCAATTTGACATGCTTTTTTTTGGATGTTTGTTCTCCGATTACTACGCTAATTGTGAATTGACTTTGATGATTATTTTTTTGTTTTATAGGCAATATTTTAGAAGTGGGTCCGTATAAATATCATTTAAATCGGTTCAGTACTTTGGTTTTAACAACAAAATAAAAAAAATTACATCTAAGTAAAGGAATTGCGTATTTTCGCGATTCTCGCACAAAAAATTCTATTACTTAATAATAACTAAGAATATTTACGTAACCTTGTAAAAATATATTTTTTTCATAAATCAACAAATAAAAAAAATAGTGCGCATTTTGAAGTCGGTTTTTCAGTTTTTTAAACTATAATTATTATTCTACCTGGCAAGTTCTAACTATAGTCCTTAAATCTCGTCAGGCGAAGTTCTCAGACCTCGTTATTAGCAAAGCGCGCTCTTCCCCAAAAACAATTTTTCCTAAAACAGAGAGACGTTTTGTTATGAAACCAGAATTAAAAGATCCCTACGACAAGATATACTTTAAGCATAGCGTTCCTTTTAGACAGCACACGGAGCAAATGAAGAAAATTATGAAACTTTTTAGAAAAAGTTAACCTTGCAAAAACCTTAAATCAAAAATCTAGAGGTTTTTGTTCTAGGTTGTTCTTATTTTAGTTTATTAGATTGCTTGCGATTTTTTAAGCTAAGTAATTGCTTAGCTCGCATGCTGAATAATATAATCCCACCAAAAACATTTCATGTAAAATTGGTTGCCATGTGTCGCATTGTCATGCCACTTTCACTGACAAAAATAAATCAGATGAGATCTGACTGAATCTGAAAAGCCAAGCTGCTAACTCTACAAAGTCTAACGCTACAATACTTACCTCTGTAAGCCTTAAATCTTGGTCAAAAAGCATGGCATGTCGTTTCATGGAACTATTACATTACTATTACAATTATACATCATTCAAGAGCAGACATTTTAGTTTCTCTTTATTTTTCTTCCTTAGAAGTCCATGTATGACATGTTATGCGACATATGTTTGTAACTGACAGCCAGAAAACGGAGCAGCTTATCTGCCATAACAAACTATTTTATAGTTTGGCAGAAAATAAATAAATGTTAAAAGTAATATTTTCTGGAATAATAAAAAAATACAAACACTCGAAAAACATAACCCTCCTTTACGCACAGTCGGGTATAAAAACACTTTCACCTCTTTTTTGTCATACTGTGGCACAGTAGGCACCACAGACATAGTAGATGGAGCATGCGACTATTCATATGAAACCTTGTGTGCCACATTTTTGATACCGACTGTGACGTCACATAAACGATTTTGTGATGGAATGTTTCATCCGCGCGAAATCTATTCAACCCAATGCATCCGCGCGCTTGTACGCTAGTAACTAGTTGACAAAATATCGAATCGGAAGTATATACCACCTGAAATTAAATAAATCTTGGTCGTCAACTGTGATTTTTTATCGTACTTGACACGCTCGTTTTGAGACGCTAGATACATACACTTGGGGTATCTATAGAAGTCTATGGTAGGCACCAAGTTGACGTTTAACGACAGGAAGCGACGCTCGCGCTTCCGTTACTCTCCGTTACTTTGAGATAGCGTAATGGTGGGGGGAGATGTCGCCTTGTCTCCTTGATGTATTGAGCTTAATGGAGGCGGCGTGTGGGTACATAATGGGTACCGTTTCTTTGTGTGCGTTACTAGTATAGGTCTAGCACGCACTTGTTTTATTTTACCCGTAATAAAGGCAACCTTTTTGGGTGTTTTTTTAATGTAGAGATAGGTTTGCGCTTGACCGCCAACTCGCCTGATGGTAAACGACGTTGCGGTCTACGATGGAGCGCGCTTTATAGACACCCAGATTATATCTATCGGGAAAGACCCACTCAATAAGCGTATTCCACAGTCTAGCAATCTGCACAATGAAAATGTCTCGTTCGGGTTTTTCATTGGGTTTTCGGGGTATGTTTTTATTATATTTGCTGTGGTCAAACGGCTTGATAACATAATAACTAAAAAAAAAATCGTTCAAATCGAATTGCGTATTTTGAAGTCGGTTTTTTGACGTGATAACGTCTTATACATCCATGAACGCCGGCTGCACACACGAAAAAGCATGACTCATTGTCACGTTGCGCCTGAGCCGAGCGTGCAAGCGAAGGCGCGGAACAAGCGATAAAAAAGCACGATCGGCCTAAGCGTCCGGCTTGTGACGCATCTATCATGACGTTATCACGTAAAATTATCGTCCGTAAACTGACTTTACAGACAACCATTTTTTTTTCAGTTAACTATAATAATTATAAGTATTGTGTCAAAAATTCTGAACTCGCGAGGTCTACTGTTCGTAGAACTAGTACTAACTGCTCCTAGCCGTTATTCATAGTGCTCGAGATAATGTTATACAGTTTACAAGTCTCTTCAGACGGGAGCAGACTAGTAAATATTAATGCGGCCCGCCTTGCGGGACCGACGATTATTCAAAGCAGTTTGCTGGAAAAAACTTGTACCGGTATGTGCAGTCATTATAATGGTAAGTTGCCTCAGCTGGCCTAGCATCAGTGCTGGATTTACACTTTTGCCATCAGTAGGCTATTACATTTTTGCCGCCCCTACTGATCTTGAAATCGATAGCCTAGTTCTAAATCACAATAATTACGTATAGTACGAGAGCGCACTGCAAAAATTACACCTCATCGACAACCAGGATGAGACCTATATCGGGCGTCCTCTGAAATCTGCCCCCCCTAGGACGCTGCCGCCTCTAGGCCGCGGCCTATAAGGCCTATTGACAAATCCAGGACTGCCTAGCATGGAAGGTAGATAAACAGTATTTATCCACGCTGTTATGTCAGTTCATACTTTATTTCCTCTGAGAGGTGGATAAAATGGTGGAAAGACTATTTGTCTACCTTCTATGCTAGCCCCAGAGTGCTTGTTTGACCTATCTACCATTGGTAAAATTTGACAGGAGTTGAGTATATATATCTCATGTATAAAAAAGACTTTGAAGCCTTAAAAAAAAGCTTTTTAAAAAAAAATTTGCAAAAATCTCTTCTGTGAAATTTTAGATATTTGTAGATAGGTCAAACATGCACTGAGGCAACTACGAGTAGTAGTCAGTATAGTTAGGTAGAATTTTGTGTGATAGGATTATTACAAAGTTCACATGGGAATTTTTGTTTTATCGAACATGTATCTATATTAAAAGAAAAATAAAATACCCGCCTAGAAAGAAGTATTTGCAGTTTAACTTACGATTTCGTTACGCTTGATACTCTGTTGAATGTACTCTTTTGTGAGTAAGTATGCGTAAAATCAATGAACAAGATTATAAGCGCGCATTCTTTAGAATAATTTTAGTAAAATCACATGTTTATTAATAAGTAAGTAAGTTCGTATAGACTGAGTGGCCAGCCCTATTGTCAGAGTTATTAAGCCGCCGAAAGGTTTATTATGTTTAATGTTTATTAATAAAAAGTTCGTTGGAGTTTACGGAAAACGCATTTTTTTTATTTTCGCGAGAGAAGTGCGATAATTATAAAAAATATAGCCTATGACACTCACGGAGTGAAGACGAATCTAGACACTTCGCACATCAAAATCGATCAATCTGCTTAGGCTGTAGGCAATCATAAAAAAATGCATACATTACATAAATACCCACATGCATACAAACATACATACAATCGAAAAACATAACCCTCCTTCTTATGCAGTCGGGTAAAAATAGGCTTGCGCTTGACCGCTAACTCGTTAAATATGTTGTGAAAGTGAAGTGACTGTTACAGCCTACGATGGAACGCGCTTACCTATAATAAACCTATGCATTCGCGATTTGAAGATACCTAGATTATGTCTATTCGGTAAGACAATTAGATAGATAGATAGATAAACTCTTTATTGTACACACCATAGAACTAACAATCAAGAGAAATTATTTAAAAACTATAGTGTACCTAATAAATGGCGGCCTTATCGCTAATAGCGATCTCTTCCAGGCAACCTTAGGCTGTGTAAGCGTATTCAACATTTTGGCGGCGCATGCAATAAAAGTGGAGCTATGTTTTGATTTGTTCAAGTTTACAAAAAAAAAGTTCCTTAAATTTGGCAGTTATTTAACCATCAAGCAGTAGTACTGCTTTCCAGGAGGTTGAAGAGCAACGTTGTCAGGGCATAAGTTGGGCATAATGAGATGTTACCTAGTTAACTCCCTAATTGTGCTAATGTTTTCTTTTGTTTAAGTACCAACAACACACATGAGGCGAGAAATTAAAACTGTTACTGTTATAAATGATTAAAATGTTTGCGCCAATCAATGGCATGTCGATCAAAGGCGACAATTGAAGATCATTCTTTTTATCACGTCAAATTAACCATTAATAATGCGTCTCCATGTTCGTTGGATTATTAAAAAATAATTTTGATAAAACGAATAATACGTATTAAATTAAAAATAAAAATACTACTTAATTGAAATTTTAATGACCCACATGACGTAAGGAACGTACTCGTGCCACCTTTAAACTGTTTTTATATATTTAGTTATAAGTAGATAAACTCCCCCCTCCCCCTACTCGACATGATGGTTATTTTTATTTTTCAGGCATCCATTTCTTCCTAAAGGTTTATATAAGAAAAGAAACAGTTTGGGCTTGATTCTGATAAGAATGAATGACGCAAGATAGGTTCGTTGCGTACACCACGCTTCTAAAACAATATTTAGGATATTCGTTTATTTATATATTTTTTATGCAAGATAAATCTACAATTGACCACCATTTAAACATTAAATTATATTTTGTGTGTTAGTTTGAATGTAGTCATACAATTCAAAATCCTAGCCAATAAATATTTTAATTGTATGTATATAATGACAATAAAAAAAATTATCTAATTCAAAATAATGTTTTGAGATTTTATTTTTACCCCACTGCATAAGAAGGAGGGTCATGTTTTTCGTTTGTACGTACGTATGTATGTATGTTTCTATATGATCGCCTACAGCCTAAATGGCTTGACCAATTTTGATGTGGGAGGTTGGATTCGCCTTCACTCCTTTTCACGTAATAATAGTAATAATTATTTTAAATTTGGTTTAATATGTCATAATTCAGAGGTGGTCCCATATAATTTTTATCAAAGTCGGTTCAGTACTTTGGTTTTAAAACAAACTAACTAGAAAAAATATGTCACCCAAGCAAACTAAATTGTGTATTTTGAAATTGGTTGTTTCAGTTTTTTAAGCTATATTTATATCGTTATTATTCCTCAATGTACCAAAACCCATGGTCACTGCATTCTATCTCGCCCTTACAAAATGTATGAGCCAGTCCGCCATCTATCGCGTAATGAAGTAAATAGCCCGCAGCAAATCTCTCTGTCAGGGGAATCATGGTCACTATACTATGTATCAGCTCGAGGGTTTTGATAACACCATGGGGAAAGTATGGAGGTTGTTTGTTTGACGGGGAGAGGGGGTGGAAGAGATAATTTTTTACCCGATTTCGTAAAATGGAGAGTCATATTTCTCGAGCTTATGTATGTATGGTTGTACGTATCTAGGTGGGTATGTATGTACGAGTATGTCTGTGTGTTTCTATGCAACCTAAATGGTTTTACCGATTTCGAATTTTGAGTCTATATTCAGGCTATATTTAGGCTATTTTTAGGCTATATTTTTTGTAATAATAATAATACAACTCTCGCAAAGATATAAGCTTTTTCCTAACCCGCAATGAACTTAAAACGCCAGTTTTTTTTATATTATCAGATTTTTTTACAATACAAATTGAATTTTAAAATAATTTTATCCCACCCTCCCCACTCCACTACGGTACTAGCAGAAAGTCGGCACATTACCACCCATTTCTCAATAAAATGCGAATATTACACAAATAATACTTAACTCGCTTAACTGACATACGGCATTGAAATGTGGTCTTTCGCTATGGGCCTTTGGAAACTGAAAGTCATGCGGCGAGCTATAGAGAGGACTATGGAGAGGTCTATGCTCGGAGTCTGTTTGCGAGATCGGTAGACGTACGAAAGTCACCGACATAGCATAGTGTATTGGCAAATTGAAGTGGCAGTGGCCAGGACACATAGCAAGTAGAACTTTTGGCCAATGAGGCCGAAAAGTTCTCGAGTGGAGACCACGCATCGGCAAGCACAGCGTAGGAAGACCAGCCACGAGATGGACAGATGACCTCATACAAGTGGCGGGAATACGCTGGATGCAGGCCGCTTCCAATCGGTCGTTTTGGAAATCCATGGGGGAGGCCTATGTCGAGCAGTGGGCTTCTTGTGCTGAGATGATGATGATGAACTCGTTTAGAATAGAATCAATAAACGAACAGTAATAATATTCGTTGTTCAATCCCTGTACAATAGAGTCTCTGTTGGGTTTCAATACAGCGCGGCTGTAAATTGTCAAAATGTAAGTACAATGTTCCCATTATTGGGTCGGCCTATTCGCAATTGGATTATGTCAACACTATAATATACAGAGTAACTGTTTGAACACAAATAATAATGATACAGGGTGTATGTGATATTCAGTACTCGATTCTTGTTCCAAATAATCAAAATAGGTGGTCAAACACAAAAATTACAGACGATAACCACGCGCCCTGAGAGTCGCGGGATCACTGCGCAACTTGGTGTGTGAGAGTGTGCTGCGTCCATAAATTCAGGAATCTCGCGGAGTTCGTAGTTCGACCATCGTCCGTCTCGCTCGCGCATACCCACATTTTAAAGATATAAAATGACTGTATGAACTTATAAAAAAAAACGTCGTCTGTAGAAAACATCACAAATATTCGACAAAAATTTCAATTTGATCCAAGTTAATTTTCATACATAAAAAGCATGTTTGCATTAATAATTTCTAAAAATACTTAACCTTAAGGCCTTCTAGTATTGACCTTCTACATATCTGGTGTTTTACTTTCGAAACGCACAGGATGGCATGTCACTGTTCACAAGTCACGAAACGCATCTAACAGTGTCGCGACTGAAGACAAATCGGGTGATTACCTTACTTGAGGCAGTTGAGGCTTGCCACGCAGAGCCAAAGAAAACCTATCTACGTATAATACATCATTGGGCTATACCTACTACTTGTCAAATATAATCAAAATCAAATATTTGCGGCAAATTTACGGCTTACGTTAAGAATGGTCAATTATTGGAGCTTCGGGTTAGTTACACAATTTATAACTCAAGAACGGATATACCAATTTACATTAAATTTGGTATGGAGGTAGCTTTTATTGTGAGATAAAACATGATATTTTTTCCCGGAAAAATTAAAGGTTCCAGCAGAAATGCATGTGAAACCGCGGAACCCAAGTTGTAGTGAATGAAGCCACGGAATCAACAAGTACTTAAAATAAACTTTCATATTTACCTACTTAATAACCACTTTTATATGACGGGGAAGATACGGGTTGTTCCGTGGCTCGTCATCAGGTGGATTCATCATGTCATTTTTTTTTTCACACACCACCATCTAGCCCAAACTAAGCAAAGCTATGTAACTAGATGGCTGATAGAATACATATATACTTTTTTTTTGTAAATATATACATATGATACATAGAAACACCCAGACACAGAACAAACATCCATGCTCATCACACAAATGTTTGCCCTGGGTGGGGATTGAACCCACGACCTTTCAGTTCAGCAGGTAGACGTAAACACACTACCAACTGAGCCACAAGGCCAGTCGTATTATCAACGCACTATGTAGCTTACACGTTTATTTCGTATACACAATCAAAAGTCAATCATTCAATCAGTCAATCAATTTAAGTCTATGACCTCCTCCAGGCTCAAGTTCAACCTGCCTAAGTGGCTTCTTGATCGATGTTACTATTCTATTGACGAATATCTTAACGTGTACTGCGGAATTCCTATAGAACAGGCCAGACCATAATGACACCATTTCTATCATAGTTCACTTACTAATCAAAATAATTTTAAACTATGCTTCACTTATTATTTGTTTGACCTTATTTAAATATTTAAATTTATTATGTGACATTTGCATGCCTCATTGAGGAAAAACATAATTATATTGGACATTAGTAACATGTTAATTGTACACCTTATTTTATACATATGTTTTAGCAAATAAATGAAATCTGAATCTGAATCTGAAAGGAACTCGTTTTGCAAGACGATTGATGCGATAATTAACGATTTGAATCCGATTTCAAAGTACAGGAAGAAACGCGGTAAATTCGAACAGAGGCCTCTGGTATCGACTGTCCATTCCAAAAACTCTATCAAAACTGTCCTGTACTATCCAGGCTCGATCCAAACTGTCTGTCATTCTACCAACGAACGAATAATTCGGTTGTGAACCAATGAAGCCAAAGAATCGAAGAATAGAATATTCAATTCAATTCAATTCATTTATTTCGGGCCTTGGGTATACAGAATATACGCTTGGCGACGTCATTTACATCATAAATCATAATCACAATAATATCATAATAAAAATTAAACATTCTGATTTTATTTAAAAACAAAAATTGTTTGCAGCTGTAAGAAGGCATTGTCAGTCAAAAGCAGCTGTAAAGGGGATTTGTCATAGATAGCTAGCTAATTGTAATAATACAGTCAGTAATATTAAATCAATAAAAAATACAGCATGTATTTAGTAATATCATATTAATTTGTTATTGTATTGCAGATTTTGATGCCACTTTTTTCCAGTGGGTTTTGTCTAGTATAGAAGCTACCGTTGTCACTAGATGGCGCGGTGCAACGCTCTTCCGACTTATATAATATTCGTGGGAAATATATCAACTGTTCAATATTCTCCCAAAGGTATGGAATTTTTTCCATGTGATTTAAAGTTGTAGATCTTTATAAGTGCTTTGGCTTTATTGAAACTGCCTCTAGGAGTTCGTTAGAAATAACTAGTAGAAGAAGTTAGAAGTAACTAAATGAGTAGATATACTCATAACTCTTAGAAGCTGGATAACTACTCATACGTGCTTTAACCGTATCATGTGAGGTGTCATATGAAAGAGCTTCATTAGCATAAGCTAAAACAGGTTTTTAAATATTTTTACGATGTATATTTTTCGGTTTATGGAGGAAAATTGAAAAAAATATATGATTTCCCCCTTTTATCTACTAGTTTGTACGGAACCCTAGGTGGGAGAATCTGACTCGCACTTGTCCGGTTTTATTTAATATTATCTAAACAGAAATTTCAGTGAGTGAATATACATATAGTGATTTTGGGCAGTTGCCAACGAAATTGCTTTAACTTATTTTGACCTAGAATACAAATACAAATTATTAATTGGTAAACTGTTATTTACAAGTCAATTGATCACATAAAATAAAATACGCTTAATAATTATAATTATATTGGTACAACAGTACTTGTAACTTGTATTCCATAAATTCATTGATATCATTCCCTAAATTTACTTCGAGTACAATATCAAGTGGGCTTCGCTATACATTTTTTTAAATTACAACTATGTGAATTTTAGGCAGTCGGTAAAAAATTAAGGTCGTCTTCCCGCTCCGTGGAAATGGAAGGCATTATCCAACACGGACCATGAAATAAATTGACGCTTGACGCACTGTTGCATGATTAATGTATTATTCGGCCGGTTTAAGTAATAAAAATTTGAAACGCAGGTCGCGATATTACTCATAAATATTTGAAAATTTGGGGATTTTCTCGGAATTTTGGATTGAAACTAAAAATAATGGTAATCTAGGATAAAATACGTATGCGCCCTGGGACCGCAGCAGACTACGCCATCGATATCCCCTGCCTGTATTGAGAACTTCAACTTCTGGGCCTGGGGTTAGTCGCGAGTGGGACGCTGACCTATTACCCAAACGAGCCCGAGCTGGACGCGCAGAGTGGCTCAAGCGGTCCTAGGTCTAGCAGGCTGAGAAGGAACTGTTTCACATTGCGAAGGGCACTGTTATGTGAGCAGTAGTGTCAAGGGAAACAAAACGAAGTTCGGCATCCCCCATTTAGCACTAAGGCTGGTCACCGGTATCCCAAATAACCCGGTTGAATCGCCAACGTCTGCCTTGTACAGAATCTTTGGAAGATTTTACCCCTTTTCAAAAAAAAAGATGCAATACATACATTTGCGAACACTAAAATCCGTAACTCCAAACAAATAACCTACGTGAAATCGATACAAAAATATGTTTTAGGTTACTGTTATGATTATTATTAACAACCTGAGGATGATATGTAGGGCGCTGTGCGATGCGATGCGAATAGCACTATGAGGCGCGAAAGCCTTCGGGCGATGCACGCAGCGTTGTTTGCAGCGGCAGACAAATATAATAGGATTTGCGTCCGATGGCGCTACCGAGCGCAAAACTCGCTTGAATTCGCTTCTCTGAGGACTGTCTCATAAATGTAATTTGATCGCACGTCCCGCCGCGATAGACGAAGTTTCCAGCCCATGCATGGGCCATCTGTTCATCTGTTCAATGATATGTGCCCACTGCTAGTTCTTCTAGACAATCTGCTAGGCTATGTCGTTGATTTTCGTACGTCAACAAATCATTTCTGATTCGATATCGCAGATAGACTCCGAGCATAGCCTTCTCCATAGCTCCATAGTTACGTGATCTTAAGCTCTCTTATAAGGTCCGTAGAGAGTGACCACGTTTTAATGCCAGTTTTTCTTCGCTTGCTCAGTTAGTAAAATAAGAAAATCAATATCAATCTTGGAATTTTCAAGGCTAGAGTGAATATATATCTTCTAGATCGACGAGCTTCATCATCGGCCACACCGTCGCTTAACATCAGGCAAGTTGGTGTTCAATCATCATGCATAATTAAAACCGGCCAAGGGCGAGTCGGACTCGCGCACGATGGGTTCCGTACCATTATCTATAAAAACGGCAAAAAAATCACGTTTATTGTACCTTAAATATAAATTTTATTTTAATTTAATTATTTATTTTTAAAGTAAATAATATAACTCAATATTCAGTGAATATTTCAAGCGTCTACCTGTTGCCGTTATCAATATCAAGCAAAAACGAACAAAAAATCACGTTTGTTGTATGGGAGCCCCCTTAAATATTTATTTTATTCTGTTTTTTGGTATTTGTTCTTACAGCGGCAACAGAAATACATCATCTGTGAAAATTTCAACTGTCTAACTATCACGGTTCATGGGATACAGCCTGGTGACAGACGGACGGACGGACGGACAGCGGAGTCTCGGTAATAGGGTCCCGTTTTTACCCTTTGGGTACGGAACCCTAAAAAGCAAATAATAAATAATAAGTGTACAACTTTCTCTCCAGTCTAGCCAGTATTCCCCAGTGCAATGGAAATGGCTCTCTAGCTCCATGTTCGCAGTAATTATTAACTCGACAGGATTTCCTGCAACTCCGTTAGGCCTAACCTAGTTTCCTGTACATGAATTGAGAATTAGATTACAGCGAGTAGGTACTTAGCTTGGTTTCTAACGTACCGTCCTTACTCAGACATGCCAATTTTACGTCTAATCCACGGCGAGAAGAAAGCAATTCTTTACTAAGTAACATAATCGTTTAAAACTTGTTAAAACGTGTGTCCTTCAATTGTAATGTTTGGTGTACAATAAAGATATATTTAATATTATTATTTATTATTATAATCGGCGGAAAGCAAACTTTAAATAATTATTGTTTAAATGTTTTAAATTTAGATTCATAAAATATTTAAAAAAATTATACAACCGACTTCTAAATGCGCAGTTTCGTTTACCTGGATTAAATTTTTCCATTAATTTTGTTTTAAGAACTAAACAAGTATTTTTCGATCAAATTCTATGGAACTAACCAGAAAGTAAGTATAGTAGATCCTTAAAAAAATATCCAAATCGGTTTATTAAAAACGATTGGTTATGCAGTAACAATTATAAAAGAAAAAAAATACAATCTAATTGAGAACGTCCTCCTTTTATGAATTTTCACTTTTCCACGCTTGGTCTAGGCCTTAAAAAGTTTTTTTTCCGAGCTAGTAAGATGAGCATATATTTTTTATTTCTTATACTCGGAAATAATGCTTGTAGTTTACACAGGGTAGAAAATACTACTTTTCGTCCCTAAGGAGAATTGTTTTTCCATACTGTAGAATTATTAAAAATAACGTTCTGTCTGCAAATTTCTATTGAACCATGTATATTTTTTATACTTCTTTTTTCTCGCACAGGGGTGTGAATTGAACGGTCAGCGCATTTACCATTTTCAAGTTCTGTATTGAGTCTGGAGTCCCGCTTTTTCAGTCCCTTTTCTTGAGTTCTGAGTGTTGAGTCTTGCTTTTTGCTTCTTGCGTCTTGAGTTTTTATTGTCATTTTGTCTACTTGCCTTATATTCGAAATGAAAAGCAATTTACCTAGGGTGAAAGACCTATTTAAGCACACTATTGGCGCCATCGTTTCGCTCGTGCGCCAAACCATCTCGTGTCTAATTAGGTTACTTTTAATCTTTCGTATAACAATATATTATTTCTTAATATTTTCCTCGTCACATGCGAAAATAAATGAATTTCATAAGTTGAATATATCAAACGACTTTCCGCTCGGAGAAAGCAAATGGCCCGTATGATTAGACCATAATGAGTGACCAGCTGAGCGTCATCGCGCCTTGATCTTTATTTATAACAGACCTCCCCCCCTTCCTTCCCCCTTGTGGGCGTGGAGTCAAGTAATTCAATCGAGCCCAGGGCCTGTCAAGGACTTCCAATTGTTACTTTCTGCGCTTTTACGGATGAAACATATTGTGATACTAGAATGTTACATATAGAACGCGATGTTCTTGTCTACATTAGGGGACAAAGATTCGTGTCGTGTTGACGCGATACATCGTGCCGGGTTGTGTTGTGGTGTGCTGTGCGGCGAGACATAGTTCAAAATGGAGGAAGTAGTGGCGTTGCATTGTATGTTTTTTTTATACAAGAAAGATCTACGATCTTCGACCACCAACTCGCCTGATGTTAAGCGACGGTGTGGCCGAGGATAGAGCTCGTCGATCTAGAAGATATCTATTCACTCTAGCCTTGAAAATTCCAAAATTGTAGGTCTCATAAAACAGAGATGGCGGCAAAGAATTCCATTCTTGCGCAGTACGCAACAGGAATGTGGATCAATATCGCTGAGTACAGATTTTTGTCATTTCAATGAAAAATGGGCGGTCGGTAAATTAATATTTATTACAATTGTACGAGTATCATTTGCATTTGCTTTTCCGTTACCCTACTCCATGATGTACCAAAAAACTCAAGCACGTCCGTCCCGCATTAATGTCTGGACGACACTGAAGTGACGTAGTTGTAGCCACCCAGGCGATTATTGTCGCGACAAATCCCTTTGATGCGCGCCAGTTTACCGACAGTGCCCCGATGATACATCGTCTCCGCTCGAATACTACGCGTTGCAACGATGTAACCGGCCACACTTATCGCGTAGCGGCGAATGTTCGCCGTAGCCCGGTAATGAAGCCCAGGCAAAAGAGATAAATTTACAAAAGTAGCGTAGGATTGGAGGGAGGGGAGATGGGTTAGGTAGGTCCAAGCATGGTCATTAAAACATTATTATTAATAACGGGATATTTACCGTGGTTCGCGTTAATTTACGAAAAAATAAAATTAAAATAATAAATGAAAAAGATAACCCGTAAATATCCCGTAAATAATAAACGTGTTTTAATGTTTGTATTGGCTGAGCTAAAATCAGTGAAACTTTAAGACCTACTAATCCGGATATGAAGTTAGCAATCAGAGTGCAAACTAGATAATTCACCCGGCGGCGCCCGTGCGGTATAACTTTATCACTTACTAATTGAATATTCTCGTTCCGTAGTGGATGCGCGGAGTTAGAGAAAATAGAAGTGACACAAAAAAGCAAGTAGAAAAAAAAATACACTAACAAGTGATTTTTTTGGTATCAGAGTAACTTTTTAAGGAGTTTGCAGCTTAAGCAGCAGCTTTTTCATTGACTTTTGTTTTGTCACCTCATCACCTGTGACATAATAAAAATATTTATATTCTCGTAGCATTCTTATTACATTTTCTTTAAATATATTAAATATATCCATTCTGTTTTCCTAAAAATAACCATATGGCCCATGGAAAACATGGATTTCCACAAATTTGACTTTGAAAAGATCTAATATTTGTAAGTGTTAAGGCGTTTCGTCTTACACACGAGAAAAGCAGAGATTTGTACTTAAATATGCATGAATACATCAAAAAAATACCTGTGAAAAAATCATAGCATGTTTATTTATTTATTTCGCTTGTGTAGTTTGTTATAATTTTACAAGTATAATTGGAAATATTTCTTTTTAATTTATTATTTTAGAATGTTGCATACATTTACACTTATTTTTTCTCGCAATATATATATAAAACTTAAAAGTAAACACACCTTAAAAGTAATAGAAAAATACTTACCTTTATAAATTAGTGCAACAACAGGCGGTCTTAACGTTAAAGACTTAGTCTTTCAGGCAACCATGGACCAAAAAGCTAGAAACATGGACTTGACATTGTACATAAGTCCAATTTTGTCTGTTTTTATACTGTATAAATAAACGCTTATTCTAAAATTATTTTTTACTCAATTTATATCAAACGAAGTTTTAATCGAGTTAACATGGGACATACGACAAATCACGATGAAACGTGACGTCTAAATTAAAACCGTGCCTCTTCCAGTACAACTCTATGTCCGGAACAAAGTTTCGATTGGTTCGGGTTCCAAGCATGCAGTACTAACCAACTCGACTGTAACATGGAAGTACTAATTGCTTATCGATTTTCGAAATATGGCCGCTAGGTAGCCTGTAATTTAATAGGGATTTATACCAAATAAGTACCTACAACATAATACAAATATTATTGGTGGACATTTCGCACAACACCATCTAGTCCAAACTACAAATAATATTAGTGGATATTGCACACACCATCTAGTCCTAACTAAGCAAAGCTTGTACTATGGAAACTAGATGGTTAATAGAATACATATATACTTTCTTTTTTGTAAACACATACTTATGATACATAGAAAGTGGCGGGAAGACGCTGGATGCAAGCCGCTTCCAATCGGTCTTTTTGCAAATCCATGGGGGAGGCCTATGTCCAGCAATAGACTTCTTATGACTGCGATGATGATGATGATGATACATAGAAACACCCAGACACAGAACAAACATCCATGCTCATCACACAAATGTTTGCCCTGGGTGGGGATCGAACCCACGACCTACAGCTCAGGAGGCAGTCATACTACCACTGAGCCATGAGGCCTGTAATCAATAAGGACTTTAATGGTTTCTCCCATTCATTGAAAGATTTCCATTTCAAAGCCGTCTCAAGGCTCTACCGAACATCTCCCAAATATTCAATATTACATACTCTTATCACATACTGAGAAAAATTATTTAGCGCGAATTTCTCAAAAAACAAACTGATAGGAAAATATATATGTTCAGAAAAGCAAAATCGGTCAGTTCAACAAGTATATATGTTAAAAGAAAAACAAAATACCCGACTACAGAAAAGCAGTCTAACGTACGATTTCGTTACGCTCGATACGCTGTTGAGTGTACGTTTTTGTGAGAAAGTATGCATAAAATCGCTGCAAAACATTATAAATGCGCATTCTTTAGAATGATTCTAGAAAAACGTGTTTATTACGAAAAAGTTCGTTGGAGGTTACGAAAAAACGCATTTTTTTTGGGAGAGATGTATTATTATTATTACAAAAAATATAGCATAAGACACTCAGGAAGTGAAGACGAATGTAACGACTGTAACTGTCATAAGCGTACATACAGACGAAAAACATAACCCTCCTTCTTACGCAGTCGGGTAAACACATACATGCTTCGTTCACTCGTTGAAAATGTTATATATCAATAATTTTTCTATTAAAAAACCAACTTCAAACGCAACTTACGAAATCCTTCACGATTGTAAACTTTTTAAAGAGACCTCTCTTCACTCGCTCATTTCTTCTTTTGTCAAGAATGCGATTTGTCATTGAATGTCAAATGTTTGTCTTCGAAGATTAGAAAATGTGCAGATGATTATACGATAATCCTTAATATTGGGTTTTTGGCGGGAACGTCTTAGTAACGTGTTGTTGCTTTGTTTTATTTTCCAAAACTTGTGTTATTTTGAACATTACTGCTATAAAAATGGTGGTATTTATTCATAAGGTGTTCGATAAAGTGCGTGAGTGTGGGCAAGTGAAATAAAGCAGTAAAACGTGTGATTTTACGTTGTCGGCAAAACTCCATAGAAGCTTCTAGTAAAGTCGCCACCACTTTACTGAAGCAGGACACGACTTATAAATTGACTTTATACGTGACTTAGATTGTGACTAGAACATTTACAACTTGTTTTATTCAAGAAACTTGAAAAAAATCCTAATACTTGACACTGGCAAACGCTTTAATGCGGGTCCAATACAAAAAAGAAGAAAAAGAATCCTTAATATTTGACACTCTTGCAAAGAAAAACGTGTATGTGGAACTCTGCGATTCTATAAAATCTGACGCACTTAGGAATACAATAAAAATATTTTCTTTTTTAGAGATTATTCAAAAAGTAATACAGCGATGTTTATTAAATAATTATGGGACCATCTTGGGAGCTTTCTCTATACATCAATTCAGGAAACACAAAAATTGGTTCTCGAATGACGGAGTAATTCGTGTACATACATTAAAAAAAATACGGTACGAATTGATAACCTCCTCCTTTTTCGAAGTCGGTTAAAAATAGACCCCCTCCCCTTTTCCCCCAGATCCGTAAACAAAAAACACTTCGCTTTACCTCCGTAAACATTTTTCAAGATACAACTTCCAAACTTAGACACAGAAATATCTTCCAAGTTATGTAAATAGGTGCCCGCGTCGCGACCCTCCGATAAATCAAACGCGAGATATATTGTTTACTTTTTATGTCGTAAATAAGTATCTATAGGTAAAACAAAATACACTACTGCGGAAAAGCGGTTTTTGCGGTATAACTTACGATTTAGTTACGCTTGATAAGCTGTTGAGTGCACGTTTTTGTGAAAAAGTATGCGTAAAATCACTGTAAAAGATTATGAATGCGCTTTCTTTAAAGTAGTTCTAGTACCTAAAATCATATTACGAAAAAGTTGACGAAAAAGCGCATTTTTTATTTTTCGAGAGTCATAATTATTACCTATTATTATAAAAAAAATATAGCATATGGCATTTAAGGAGTGAAGACGAATCTAACGACACCTCGCACATCAAAATTGGTCTAGCCGTTTTTAGGTAAGGATTTTAGGTGTTTGTAGGTAAGGAGCTCATATAGAAAAATACATACCTACCCACATACATACCTTCTTACGCAGTACGATATTTCGGACTGTAAATAGGTTACCAATGCTCGTTAGTAAACCCTGATATGAGTCGGTTGGACTATACACAGACAGTAAATCACTATCCCATTTCGCTTGATACGCTGTTGAGTGTAATTTTATTTGAGAAAGTATGCGTAAAATCACTGCAAAAAGTTGTAAATGCGCTTTCTTCAGAATAATTCCAGAATAATTATTTATTTATTACGAGAAAGTTCGTTGGAGGATTAAAATTTTTGCAAGATTAATGCAATATTTTTGCAAATATAATTAATTATTATAAAAAATATAGTCTATGACACCCAAGGAGTGATGATGAATCTCCAAACGCACGCCAAAATCTGTCAAGCCGTTTATGCTGTAGGAGGTAATACAGAAACATACATACATACAAACACACATATGCTCGGAAAATATAACCCTCCTTCTTACGCAAGTCAGAAGAAAACTTTCCTTTCAAACATGTTTATAGTGAAAGAAAATGCGGGTCCCAAGTTTAACCCGGCGATTATCATAACAGAATGAATTCCAAGCGAAATTAACATAGGCTTTGTGATTCCCGAAAGTTCCGGCGAAACCAGAAACTTAGATACACGCTCCCACGGTATTATGGTTATGATAATTTCTTGCAGAACAAGACTGGCGTAGTACAAGACGCCCTCCTCTGTGTACATGTAGCAGCCGATTTGAAGAATACGCCGTATTGTAGTACAGTAAGGCGGGTTATAAAACAGCATTGTTTTACTACCCGACTTCAATGAAATATAGTAGTAAAAAAAAAAAAAAAAAACATGGAGTTGTAAACTGCAGATAAATAGATCTGTTTTTAACAATTTTTTGTAAGATAAGTTCTATTTTCTTTATTAAATACCTACGACAAAATATTATACAATCAGCATAAATTAAACTAAAACTAATAAATAAATAATAAATATTTGCAATGCTGAGTTTTTTTTTTTATCAGCCCTGTTTGTACAAACTGTCCCACTGGTGGGAACGGGCCATCTTCTCATTGTGAGAAGGGTTAGGCCATAGTCTGCCACGCTGGCCAGGTGCGGGTTAGCAGACTTCACGCATCTTCAAGATCATTGAGAAGTCTCAGACATGTAGGTTTCCTCACGATGTTTTCCTTCACCGTTTGAAGTTGGCGGCAATGCTGAATAATTGGAGATTATTTTAAATATCCATAGGCATCGAATCTTATGGATAGTTCAATCAATCTCCAGTTTTAGGCAAAGTGCCCAAAATGCTGTCCGCATTTCCTCGCTGAATGGCAATGCTTACTTTTGTCCGAAGTAAAGGCCAGCATTATGGGCACCCAAAGAATTCTTCAGCCTCTCCGACAAATCTTCAAAAATTTCCATAGCACCCGGCCCCCACGGTTCAAGGGTTTTTATCCCAAAAGGCACAAATATGTAACCTTTTTCAAGGTTACTATATTTGCGCCGTTTGAGGCATTCTGCTGAAACAGCTGCGCCGCATGCATTTTTGAATGTTACAGGAAGACGGGACGGCGTCCGAGTAACAACACAATATAAGTTGTATGTTTTTTGGTCTTAAATTTCTATTGGCTTTTTTATTTGATTGTTTAATATTGTACATTTTTGAATTGTTTAAATTATTGGATTATTTTCGAATAATTATTGTAAAAAATATAAGTTTGACACTCAGGAAGTAAAGATATAGATTAGTCTTTACGACACCCGACACATCAAAATCGGTCAAGCCGTTTAGGCTGTAGGTGATCATATAGAAACATACAATGTATATATAAGTACATACCTACATACATACAAACAAACAACAAAAACATAACCCTTCGTCTTACGCAGTCGGGTAAAAATCAGCCAACTACAAATTACGTATATTGAAGCTTCCGTAAAAAGGTGTGCGGGAAAAGAAGGGGGAGTTGTCCCCCTATGCCAATCAATGTTCACAAGCCATGAAAACATGTCTATAACAAAATAGACAACTTTAGCTTTGTGTTCGCGAAAATTGTTACGTGGTTTATACGGGATCTTCGCCTCGGCAACAAAGTTGTAATTCAGCCAATAAACGTATAGGAAACCCTAAAAATGGTTCCAAGGGGGCAAATTTCAGCCTTATTCATCGCGTTGAATGTACGAAATGTCGGAACGGAATCGCGCGTGGAAACGGCGCCGTTGCTAACAAAGGGACCTAACGAACTCTCTTCAACTAAATCTGGGAGAAAATTTAGACAGTTTCGAGATTTGAGTTCACTAAATGTGTGACTAAGTTATATAAGATACTTTGTTTGGACAGAAGCCAGAAATAGACAATTAATACCTACTTGAAATCTAAGATAAAATTGGTATATATGTAAATGCGTACTCAGCGATATCGTTCGTTCGTTCGTTAAACTCACTTCGTGAGTCAATTACAAGTGTCGTCACTTGTAATTTTTCGTTTGTTTTTTGTGGAATCAACAGGGAGGTTTTATCTCAAACAATAATTTCGCATTTTTAAAACATTAATTTGACAAGCTTATCTCACACTTGACTAGGTTTTAGTATTTATTATGTTCAGTTCAGTTCATTTTTTATTTCAATTAGGTACATTAAATATATTATATACACTTCTGATACGTCAAGCTTCTAAAGTAGGTACAATTCAATTTACTTATATAGCAAGCCACGGCTCTTGTCAATTGGTAAAATTTTAACAAGGTTTCTTCGTCTTTTTTGTATTGGACCCGCATTAAAGCATTTGCCAGTGTCAAGTATTAGGATTTTTTCAAGTTTCTTGAATAAAACAAGTTGTAAATGTTCTAGTCACAATCTAAGTCACGTATACTTACAGTCAATTTATAAGTCGAGTCCTGCTTTAGTAAAGTGGTGGCGACTTTACTAGAAGCTTCTATGGAGTTTTGCCGACAACGTAAATTCACACGTTTCACTGCTTTATTTTACTTGGCCACACTCACGCACTTGATCGAACACTTAATGAATAAAACACCACCATTTTTATCACATTAATATTCAAAATAACACAAGTTTAGGAAAATAAAACAAAGCAACAACATGTTTCGATGACGTTCCCGCCAAAACCTCCTTAACAAGGTTATTAATTAGCGCAAAAAAATTACACACTACATAAAACAGTTGGTGTTGGCATGCGGATGGCGGAAATCTACCATTATATCATTTGGTAGTTATACACCATACCAATAATGAAAATATAAAATATATACAAAAAAAACCGGACAAGTGCGAGTCAGACTCGCCCACCGAGGGTTCCGTACAAACTATATGAAAGGGGGAAACCGATGAACGCCGGCTGCATGCATGAAAAAGGATTGCTCATTGTCCCGTTACGTTACGATCATTATCCGTTACGCTCCTTGTCCCGTTACAACCGCGCGCGGTGGCTGAGAAAGCGGGCGGGTGTGCGCGCGCTCTACCGTCTTCACTTCATCTCACTCTAGCTCATTACGTCAACATTCCTCGGAGCTCGAGCGCGGACGATAAGTTTTTGTGACGTTGTCACGTTAAACTATCGTCCGTAAACTGACTTTACAGACATTTTTTTTTTTGATTTTTTAAAATTTGGGCCCTCATTCCTTTCATAAAGACACTATTTTTTGTGATTAAATTAAAAATGACGTTTTCAGATTTTTTCCTATATGAGATTTTTTAACTATGAAATTTGGCAAGAAGCATTGTGTTAGAGTACACTAACACAATGCTTCTTGCCAAATTTCATAGTTCTAGGTCAACGGGAAATACCCCATAGGATTTGATTCCCTTGTGAGTGTGCGTTTTTACGACATATTCGGCTGTAACTTTTTTTTACGGAAACTGAGAAATTTTATTTTTAATTCTGCAGCAAGAAACTATGAATCTGCGTATACGGTTTCAATTTCAACTCCATACCTTCGCGCGTTCCCGAGATAAAGGTCTTAACACCCGGACAGACGGACAGACAGACAGACGGACAACAAAGTGATCCTTTATAAGGGTTTAGTTTTTTCCTTTTGAGGTACGGAACCCTAAAAATTAATGTCAATGTCTGTGTGCTTTAGTTCTGCTGTAAGAACAGTAAGCATTTAAATGAAAATAAAATAAAATAAACATATAATAATAGGCATTAACCACCTACCATTATTAAAGGCTACCAACCTAACACTCAAATACTGGAAGATGATTCGGGAAATTTGGTATCAGATAACAGTCAAATAAAATATATGTGGCGGTCTTATTTTAATACGCTCCTCAACTGTCCACGGGTTCCAGAAAAAATCCAAGAACCAATAGAACTCAACCAAGAAAATGTAGAACCATTAAATTTTGAAGAAGTGTGGCATGCTATTATTAGATTAAAAAACAATAAATCACCTGGTATTGATGGGCTACCAGCAGAAATATTTAAAAATTGTGGAGGAATAGTTCAATCTAAAATATTCGAACTTTTGACTATGATCTGGAATAACGAGCAGCTACCACATCAATGGAACACCGGTATTGTATGTCCAATCCATAAAAAAGGATCACGGAAAAAGTGTGCAAACTATCGAGGGATATCTCTCTTACCAACTGCGTACAAGATCCTGTCTTACATATTGCTGAAAAGGCTTGAACCCTACGCTGAGGCCATTATAGGTGATTACCAGGGTGGTTTTCGCCGAAACCGTAGTACAGTTGATCAGATTTTCCTACTAAAACAGCTGATGGAAAAGAAGTGGGAGTATGCTGGAGATATCCACTCATTGTTTGTTGACTTTGCCAAAGCTTACGATAGTATAGACCGAGAATCTCTCTATTCTATTCTCAGATTTTTTCAAATCCCAAATAAGCTTGTCAAAATGGTAGAGGCTGCCACACGAAATAGTAAATTAGTCGTTAAAATTGGCGCAGAACTAACGGAAGAATTCGACGTGGTGTCCGGCCTAAAACAAGGCGATGCTCTGTCACCTATATTGTTTAATTTCGTTCTCGAATTCGTCATGCGAAAAGTGTTAGCACTAGACGGCGGAGTACAGATGAACGGTCCGCATAAGGTGATAGGGTATGCAGACGATCTTGCCCTTATAGGAGAAAGAAAGGAAGAAGTAGCAGAAGCGGTTAATATCCTGGAGGAAGAAGCAAAAAAAGTAGGCCTAAGAATCAATAATGACAAAACTGAGTACCTTCACATGCGTCGCTTTAAGAACACCAGACAAGCCAGAGCTGATCTAAAAGTCACCGGTATAACATATAAGGGCACAGCGAAATTTAAATACCTCGGCTGCACTATAACAGATACCAGATAACAGATAACAGAACACCAGAGAGGATGAAATCGAGATTCGAATTCAGAACACCCTCCGCTGTAGTGCAGCTTTGCATAAGATATTGGTGTCCAAGTTGATCAGCAGAAACACAAAGATCCGTGTTTATAAAACAGTCATAAGACCAATACTTATGTACGGCTGTGAAACCTGGACACTAACACAAAAAGAGGAAAATAAGCTGTTAGTGGCAGAGCGCAAGGTGCTCAGAAAAATTCTGGGACCAGTAAGACAGGAAGATAGCAGTTGGAGGATCCGTAAAAACAAGGAAATAGAAGAGCTGGTGGCGGAGCCCAATATTATTGGTGAAACAAAATCCCACAGACTTCGCTGGCTCGGCCATTTGGAAAGGATGGGGGAGGATCGTGCCACAAAAAGGGCCTACTTGGGAATCCCGCAAGGGAGAAGGCCCGTCGGGCGCCCCAAGTATAGATGGAGAGACGAAGTGGAGAAAGATCTGAGGGAGCTGGATGTTCATGCTTGGCACGAACGTGCACAAAATAGAGAAGAGTGGCGTCGTCTAGTATCGGAGGCCAAGACACATTTTGGGTCGCTGCGCCAATAAATATATATATATAATAAGCATTAGGAAAATAATGTCAAAACAAAGTCTAATAAAATATTATGCAAAACAGTTTCATTTATTTCCTGACGAATGTTGATATATCAAAGTAAACCTTGTAATAAAAGTAAATCTGGTCAATTTTGAGGCTTGTATCTCTTACTGTTCAAAAAATACAACCATTTAAGTGTAGGACAGACAGACTGACATACATCGTTGCCTTGGGAATAGGCTCCCGCAGCTTCAGTACGGAAGTCTAAAAATCGATAGCAAACTTACATGAATCTGGCAGTAATATAACCAGGCTGACATTTAATTATTTTTCATGGCATAAATCACCATTTCGATATTATATTTTACGCCGTTCTTTATTCAAAAAATAATATTAAAATGTTTAAAAAAGTTTTAGGTTATACTAAAAAAAAAAAAATATAAAAGATGCGGACGAATTGAAAACCTCCTCCTTTTTGGAGTATGTTAAAGTATGTTAAAAAGTACCGTCAGAAAATCAATTTTGCATCCTTTGATGCAAATAATAATATAATGTCAAATATCATAGACCGAATGACCGAACAATAGCCGCACAGATCCATGTATTCAATTTATTGCACATTCAGTGTGTGAAACATGAATAACGCTAACTATCTGGGTCATTGCGGTTCGTTACAGTTATATTGTCTCGGGGCCTTACTGAAGTAACTGCAGCTTCATTTACATTGTACACTAAAGCTTTCACTATTTATTTATATTTATATACACTTATATCGTACCCAATACGTTGCTCTGAACAAATCACAAAATATTTACGTAGCGCTCGTGGCGTAGCTTGACTAGGTTATCTCGAACGATCACCAATGTCAAGCAACGGACGTACCGGTCAGTCTTCGGGTGGGTGACCGTGAGTGGCATTTCTTTCTGAGCGCTACCGTGGGTCGGATGACACGTTAAATGGTAGGTCCCGGTTGTTTGTTCTTAAACAACAGTTATCATCAAGCCAGGTCAGAAGCCTTTCGGCGGCTTAATAACTCCGACAATAGGGCTTGCCACTCAGTCTATACAAACTTACAAAATATTTGAATATTTCACCATGCTCAAAACGCACAGCTATTTCTCTCGCGCATCACAATATTTTTAAACATGTTTTTCTATATAAATGTTAGATTATCCAACAACTCACCTGATGCTAAGAGTCCATATTTGGACCATCGTCCTTCTCACTCGCGCATACCCACACTTTTGAAGATATAAAATGACTCAATGAACTTATAAAAAAATCATCGAAAAAACTAGAAGACAACATCACAAATATTCGACAAAAATTTCTATTTGATCCAAGTTAATTTTTATACATAAAAATATTTTTTACGCTAATAATATCTAAAAATGATTTTCAAAAATATTTTTTGCTTTAATAATTTCTTAAAATGATTTTTATGTATGAAAATTAACTTATTAATTGTTCTCAGGAAAAAGAGATGGCGGCAAAGAATTCCATTCCTTCCAAAATGACTTATTGGGGATATTATTGAGTGATAATTTTGTTTATTTATAAATGTATGAAACAGCTCAATGTCGGACTAAAAAGGTATTTACACGTAAGACGCTTTTTCATGGAAAATTATGTGAGCTACCCAAAAACTTATTTAACAAAAATCTGGACCAAAAAATAACTCCAAAATAAATAAAATGAAACCATATTTTTCGCAGACAAACGAGCAGAATTAGTTGCAGGCCCAGCCGTTTCTTTTTAATAAAGACTTTTTGCGAAACTTTTTGCGTGGCTCATCAAGTTGAATTCAAGTCAATTTAGAGACGTAGGGCTCAAACCATGCGGATACTGGCTACCCATTTTGGAGCAGAATGAAGATAGGTTTAATAACAGACCAAGTGCATGTCGTGCCACGTGTAATGTAGTTGCACACCATAATTTATGTGAACTTAAGACAGGGTCATCTGTCTGGCACTATGAAATTTGCACAATATTTTCATTTCTTATTTCTATAAGTACATTTTTAAAGGCCATTGGGTAAAATTGGCGTCGTTTTTGAAAACTTGCGGCCAGTAATTTCTCTGTTGCCATTGGTTAGTACTCATAAAAATATACAACTTTTATTACTACAGACCTTACCTAAAACGTATCGGAGCTGAGATAAATGATTTTCAAGAAATTCACAAAAATCGCTAAATAAAACAATAAAGTTTTAAAATATCGCACTTTTTATTGATAGCAATATGTAATTCATAGAATCCATTGACAGACTAACGAAATTGAACCTAATGTACTTGAAAACACGTCCCGAGTCCTGACCAGATCAACCAATCACGGCTCAAAATTCGTATACCAGCGCGAGAGCCCGACATACAAACACAAAAATATATTTGGTTTACATATTAGTGGAGAGAGAAATTCAGGGCCGACAAGGCATATTAGGACACTATTGTACATGCGTAGTAGGAAAACGCACATTGGGATACTGTGCGCACGTGATGTCAATCATATGGTACTTGGGGTGGGGGCGATACCAAGAAAATCTGTCCCCCCCTGCACAATTTCTTGACTTAATAATAAGAAATGATGTGGAAATGGAGGCTTATGATGAATTAGATTAGATTATAAGCTATTCATCACGTGTAGTAATAGTGAAAATACAATGTTTCTTAAATTATTTGTCTCTTTTATTCCTGTCTATTTAATTCTAAATGGATCTACGGCTGATCACCTACTCGTTTGATAGTGAACAACGATGTAGCTAAGGATGGAGCACATTAATCTAAAGAAGTCTATCCGTTTACTCAAGGCTTAAAAAATCAAATCTCAAAATATAGAGAAAGTGGCAGGGAGTTTCACTCTTATGCAGTATGCATCAAAAATGTGAACCAAAATCGTTTAGTTTGGCTAATTCATAGAGAAATGGAACTTTAGATATGAAAAAAAATATTTCATATTATTTTGTTGCATATGTAGATGATATTATAATGCTTCTCGTTTATTATTTCTAAATTTATTAACTCAGCTCCGATACTAGTTACAGACTTCGTTGCTTTTGCAAATCAATCTGCAGATAAAGTACAACATTTTATTTGTGGCCGCAAAAAAAAAAAAAAAGACGCCACGGCTCCATACAAACTTACCCAAACCCCTTTGTCAACTATTACTCGGGTCAGGTTAAATAAAAGTTGTGAAAATAACTTTGTTTCTACTTTACGTAAACTCAAATAATGTCTACATTATTTAAAGATAATACAGTGTATTTATTTTAGATTCCTATCGTTCCCTTTGAATCGAACTATTTATTTTCGTTTATCGTACAAAGAAATTGGAAGTTCTTATACTCAGAATAAACTATACCGTCATGTTCCATTTTCACTTTTTTTTATCTTAGATTCCCCTAGAATAAATGTGACCTAGACCTAGATCAGCCTTTTCCATGCACATTTTAACCGACTTTCAAAAAGAATGAGGTTCTCAATTCGACTGTTTTTTTTATATGTTTGTTCAGCGATTACTCCGCCAGTTATGAATTGTATTTTTTTTTGGTAGGTCAAACCAAAACCTCAGAGGTGGTCCCATATATATTTTATCAAAATCGGTTCCGTACTTTGGTTTTTATAACAAAATAACTGAAAAATATCATCCAAGTAAACGAATTGAGTATTTTGAAGTCGTTTTATTTTCAGTTTTTTAAACTATAATTATACCAATATAACTGAACTGAGAGGCCAGAGAAAAAAACCAGCCAAGTGCGCGTCGGACTCCTGCACGAAGGGCTCCGTACCATTATCTATAAAAACGGCAAAAAAGTCACGTTTGTTGTATGGGAGCCCCCTTAAATATTTATTTTATTCTTATTTTTTTATATTTGTTGTTATAGTGGCAACAGAAATACATCATTTGTGAAAATTTCAACTGTCTAACTATCACGGCTCATGAGATACAGCCTCGTGACAGACGGACATACAGCGGAGTCTTAGTAATAGGGTCCTGTTTTACCCTTACGGAACCCTAAAAAGAGTAAAAATCGGCTTAAAGTAAATGTATGTAATACTATTAAAGTCTTCTGAGGTAGAGTGAAAAATGTCCTTAAGTTTTTGATGATTGGTACATTGACCGTTAATTAAGTCTTTGTTTTACTTGTAGCTTCATACCATGTACCTACTTTACACATAATGTCTTTTCTCAGACCACTGTCACCTTTCTACGGTTAAAGTTGCCACGCTCGGGTGCAAAGTTACACCCAGCGGTGTAAAGTTACCCGCACGATGCTGAGTTTGTGAAGCTAATTAAGTGCTCGGTAGACTGCCAATTATTGTGGTAATTGTGTCTTATAGCAAGGTACAATGCTACATGGCTGCTATTGAACGTGGTAGTCGGGGCCATTCATTTATTACGTTAGACTATTTTTCCTAATTTTTGACCCCCTCCCCCCCTATATAAGAAAAAATAAGATTAAGCCACCCCCCCTTCTATTATTTATTATGTAAGAATCTAAAGAAAAAAAATAATACACGTTTGGTTTATTGTAATGTTTATTTTTCAAAGTAACATTTTTAGGATTGTTTATTTGTACTTACAAAAATGAATTAGTAATTTTTTTACATATCCAAGCGGTTGTCCACGCTTTTTCTAAGTATAATTTTATCTTTGCACATTTTTGTGATCTTACGTAAGAACTATTAAGACTCCCTCCCACCCCTTGTAAGAAAAAATAAGACATGGCGACCCCCCTCCCCCCTAAAACATCTTACGTAATAAATGAATGAATACTGAGAGTTTTTGTGGAATTACCTATCAATAATCCGAATTGGGAAATACCGAATACCATTTAAAACGAAATTTCCTTTTTTCAAAAGACACTTCATCGAAATCCCGAAAACTCATTTGACGATTCGTCTGATAACCGAACCTTTATTGCAAGAAAGTTTATACGTATCAATAGATCTTCGCTCGCTCGGTCAATTATTAGTTCCTCAACAAAAATTACGCGTGTATACTGACAATGTATATTGCATAGCTTTACTGTTTCTAACAAATTACTTAATAGATACTTTTAAGGAATAGAATTTTAATAATCTAAAATGCAAATTATTTCATTTTTTTAATGGACTAAAGTTACGAATTACGATATTATGATGATTTTTTAAGAGACAAAATGAAATGACTGTATATTTATATTAAAAATTGACTAAAAGAAAATAGTTTAATCCCTAGATTAAAAAAAAACCTTATGCTATCTATTAAAGATTAGTACACCTTAGGTATAAGGTAGAATATTTGAGACACAACATTGTACATTTCTTAGGACAATATTCGTACACAGATTCGTAAACAGATTTTGTTTTGATTTGATTTTATAGAAAAAATCAGCGAAATTAGATAACGTATAGTGGTAGTTTTCTAGTAAAAGTTTTCTCTTATTTGTGTGGAAGAGCATGCGATAACGATTTTTAACAAAATAAATAAATAATCGGCCAGGTGCAAGTGGGACTCGCGCACGAAGGGTTCCGTACCATTATCTATAAAAACGGCAAAAAGTCACATTTGTTGTATGGGAGCCCCTTAAATATTTATTTTATTCTGTTCGTTTTATTCTATTTGTTGTTATAGCAGCAACAGAAATACATCATCAGAAATACAAGTCTAACTATCACGGTTCATAAGATACAGCCTGGTGACAGACCGACGAATGGACGGACAGACAGACAGCGGAGTCTTAGTAATAGGGTCTCGTTTTACCTTTTGGGTTCGGAACCCTAAAAACTCACATGAAATCTTAAAATAGAATATAATTAGTCATATATAGACTTCATTTCGGTATTATTGCGGTATTTATTTCATATCAGGCATCCATTTTGGTAGATGTGAGGTTTCACTTACACGTGTAACCTTTAGACTCATTTTACTGTAAGTACACAAGCCATATTAAATGATAACTAAGTAACTGTTAGGAATTTCTTTATAAACGATGAATTATAGTCGCTTTAGCTCAACTGTCAAAGAAGGGGTATGTACGCTATGAGATTTTATCTATAGAGAGGTTATACCCATTGAATTTGAAGTAAAAGCATGGTAAATCTCAGTTCTCAGCACTTTCGAGGATAAAACCACATCTTTAAACCCTTTTAGTATCTTTGTCTTATATATATCTTAGTGTTGCACTTTCTAAATACACAGGAGCACTTTCAAGGATAAGACCACATCCTTAAGCCGTTTTAGTATTGTGGCCATATATATATCTTGTTATTGCACTTTCTAAGCACTCAGGATGGCATTGTCACGGCTCACAAGTCACGGCACGCGTCTAACAGCGTTTCCTGATGTGTTGCGACTGAAGACCAGTCGGATGATTATCTTACTTGAGGCTCGCGTAGAGCCGGGGAAAACCAATCTACATATTATATGTACATCATTGGATGTAGGAATGTTTTTTGAGTATATGTTTATAATGACATATTTTCGAGAATCGCCAGGCAAACATTCTCGCACAAGAGATCGAGTAGCCAAGAAGTCCTGACGATGCCTCGTGAAGAGGTGAAATTCGTGCCGGCAAGAGTATCAGCTTGAAGACATAGAAGCCGTCAAGAATACCAGCTAGAAGATACCGAAGCAAAACAGTACCAGCTTGAAGACTTCGAGTAGGCAAGAGTACCAGCTTGAAGACTTCGAGTAGGCAAGAGTACTAGCTAGAAGACACCGAATCAGAAGAGTACCAGTTTGAAGACTTCGAGTAGGCAAGAGTACCAGCTTGAAGACTTCGAATAAGCAAGAGTACCAGCTAGAAGACACCGAATCAGAAGAGTACCAGTTTGAAGACTTCGAGTAGGCAAGAGTACCAGCTTGAAGACTTCGAGTAGGCAAGAGTACCAGCTAGAAGACACCGAATCAGAAGAGTACCAGTTTGAAGACTTCGAGTAGGCAAAAGTACCAGCTTGAAGACTTCGAGTAGGCAAGAGTCCAGCTAGAAGACACCGAAGCAGAAGAGTACCAGTTTGAAGACTTCGAGTAGGCAAGAGTAGACCTCGAAGCGAAAACACATTAGATATATAAGTAAGATTTAAGTTTTTACAAAAAAGAATATAATAAATTTTAGAATTTAGCATGTACTTTCACTGCACAACATTAATTATAGTTATTGGTAGAAATAAAAGCATTCCAAAGACTAATGCAACTCGATTCAGTACAAATTACTATCTCAAAAGAAATGCAAAGAAAATATTTCGCCTGCACTGATTGTAACTCATTAAATCTTCCATTCATTCGTTCCTCCGTTCATTCATTCGTTCAATCTCAGCTAATTTTCACCTATACCTGATAATAATGTCTTTGGTGCTACTATGTTCTTTTGATATTCAGTAATTTATAGACTAGTTATTTGAGACTTTTTTTTAATTTTATCTATCATCGCTATTAGTCATCGTCATATCAAATACAAGAAGTCCACAGCTGGACATAGAAGTAGAAACATTCCTGGGGACAGGCTATGTCCAGTAGTAAACTAACTCATGCAAAATATTTATGACGACATCTATATACGTACCTACTGAACAAATTTTGTTCATACCATAGTTTTTGTATGTTTGTTCACCAATTATGTATCCATCCAAGTAAACAAATTGCGTCTTTTGAAGTCGTTTTTTTTTTGACATTAAATTATTAAACCACCTTATGCATTCTCATTTGTTATAAAGATTAATAAAGTTTTTTACAGTATCTTATCACCAACACACCTATAAACTTATCTAAGCCTACAAAATACTACCATTGTAATACTGTTTAATTTCAAAGCAAATTATACTTCACTACCGAATTCCACGTACCTAATTTCCATTACATTACTTAGATAGATTTTGCGTAAAGTTACGTCAAGTTTCGACAAGACAGCTTGTGAAGCCCGAATTTCAGACGCGTACCGCTCGAGGCTGACGATTTCAAGCAGGATAATGGGAACTTGATTTCGGATTTTACGATCAGAATACAAAGTTTGTAACCGACTTCCAAAAAGAAAGTAATTCTCATTTCGACTGTCCTTTTTTGTATGTTTGTTCACCGATTACTTCGCCAATTGTGAATTAATGATGATTATTTTTTTGTTTGATAGGAGTAATATTTAGAGGTACTCTCATAAATATTTTATCAAAATCGGTTCAACACTTTGATTTTTATAACAAAATAACTGGAGAAATATCATCCTAGTAACCGATTTTTTTTTTGCTTGATGTTGGCATCATGCTTGTACATTTGCATAAACGAATTTCATATGTTGAAGTTTTTTGTCTGTTAAAACTATAATTATTAATTATTCATCTCAACATAGCGAGGAAAATTTAGTTAACCCATTTCTGATAGAAAGATCCGCTCTGAATTATATGCAACTATTAGTTCCTATTGGTCCTAATATTACATTAACTTCGCTTGAGCTTACTTGCTTGTGTATATTTTATCACTTTATGAATGTTTTACAACAAAATGTACGTAAATTAACCGTGCGAAGTTTTTTTACTCATTTATTATAGGTAGATCATCAAAGAAGTCCGTAGTCTAAATTATAAATATTGTGAAAAGGTAGGTAAAAACTCATTATAGTTCATATGCAAAATATACGAAAGACTAAAAACTACGAAAACATCTAGTTTAATAAATCAGAACCATTTGTGACTCCATAGGTATGTATTCATTCTATGCCCGGAATGGTACTTCCGGTAGTGAAAAGCATTCAGACAATACAAGCGGCAAACAAAAAGAACGCGGACCTCTCATTAACCCAGAACACGAAAGGGGTCACGAACATCCGAAATTCTTTTCAATCTCCAGATTTCATTGTGACGAAAATTCTCTGCTCATTACAAACATAATGAATGCAATACCTCAATGCTTTGTGCTGACACGCGAATGAACGAACGTGAACTAGCGAATGAATGAACGAATGATGAAAGAGTGAATGCGAGTGCATGTATGTGATTATTTGAATTTACGTGCCGCGTGAAATACCTATATATTCATACTATATTTTTGTGAGCATCTTTTCACTGTTTGTGTTTTACCATATTTCCTTTGAATGTGTCACTTTTTAAAAATGTCTTATTTATGAACCAATACTAATTTAAGTTTTCCAGTGGAAAATACGAACCGGCTTTCGTAGCATACGAAAAACAACCGTGAGCGTCAGAAGATCAGAAAGGTTAGAAGACATCATACAATTTAAGTAGAAGGAAGACGCTGGATGCAAGCCTGGTACCGGCTCTCAGGTCTTTTTGGAAATCCATAGGGGAGATCTATGTCAAGCAGTAAACTTCTTGTGGCTGAGATGAAGATGGTGATCGATTTAAGTTGTGTAAGAAGGCAGCTTCTAAGTATGCATGCTTTATGGTCGACCATATTTTCACTTTTCTACTGGCAAGTTGGTGGTCAAAAGTAAACGTTGTAAAAATCAATTAATTTAAAATCTCTTTTTGTGGATCCTAAAAAGATTTAATATGGCTACGATTTAGTTAAGTACTTGGCATTTTAACGTACTTGGTTTCACAATAAATAACAAATAGCTACAATTAATTATGATACCCTTAGCGTCTCCATCTTATATATCTAAAGCGACGTCTGAGGCACAGACTAAAATTTAACAGATGGACAACTATAACCAAAACCAGTAACTACTTAGCATACCAGTGGAGGAAGTTAACTTTGAACATTGGACTTTAAAGCATAATTTCATATAGTATAATCCTTTCGGATGTCAAGACAGACTCTTTAGTCAAAAATGAGCAGATTTGCACAGAAGGTATGGACACGGTGGATTAGTCCTGTCGACCGCACACTTTTGTTTTTTCTCGCCTGCCAGAAGGGATAAGAGTTATATGAAAGAATGAGTGTTTTGTGGCTGGTTTTCCGATGCAGCACTTCCCTGTGCTGCGTCTCCCTCCAAAAACTTTTGGGTCCCGTGAATTTACACATAAACTAAATAGAATGTTATCTCTCTGGCTTTTCTGATCTGTTTGAAAGATCGCTCTAATATGAAGTCGAGATGAAATTAGTAGCCGGAGGGTATACATGTATGAAATTTCGCCCATCTAGCGTTGTAAGCGTTATTAGGGTAGTCGGGATAGCAAACATGTTTGTATGGGTGTCTTTATATTATTTTGGATGTGGATGTATTTAGATACGTAAAGTTTACCTATTTAGTTAGGCATTTTTTTTTCTATATACGTAAAATCACGCCCGTTTTCCCTTGCGAGGTAGGCAGAACATCAAATACCAATAAAGCTGTTTGACGCCGCATTTGACCGAGATTAGACGGTTAGAGGGAGGGAAAGAGTATGTGGTGTATCATATATAAATATAATTAATAAAATATTAAAACATAAATTCAAAATAAATATAATACATAAATTCATACTACCAAATAAATCGCTCACCGCTTATAGCTGAGCCGCTGCGCAAGCGCTAGGAATGCGATGCACCGTGCGCCGCAGGGAGTTAACACAGAGTCGACACAGTGTCTCAGACAGTAGCCGCTCGCGAACTGGCTTAATTGTTTGTGTTAGAAATATTGTAAAATTTAGTTTATATTTGTGTTGTGGATAATTTAATAGCTTCCAAATTACGTGTGAACTGATAATAGAGTGGATGTAATATAGTGGAAGCATGAGATTGCAAATAAACAGTGAAACCAAAGTGAACTTATTATGCCATACAAATCACCCCAGTGTACTTCTAGGTTAAGTTCCCACAAGTATTAGAGGATTACAGGTGATAAGAATGTAAGATGTAAAGTTGGCTTGCAGTGATAGGGGGTCAGTCCATCGCCTACATGAATGCCAATTTCCCTCAAGCCCCTAAACTGTAAAAGTACAGTATACCAGGGAAGAGAAGATATTCAAATAGACATACAAAATGTGGGGGTGAAAATTCCTGCTCAGACACGACACGTGGGTGGAAAAGAGATAACAAAATAAGTTTATATCAAACGAGTTTTTTTTATCAACACGAATAAATTAGCCAGTAAATTTCGTGTCAGATGAGTTATAGTCAAACGTTTAATCTCTTTACCGTAGACAGAGGCACATTTTCCGAATGCGGGTCCAGTATTTGTCGTAGTCAAATTGAAAAATACGCCGTATTACATTAAATTACTACATTAGGTCGAGGCTGGTTATAAAGCGGCGTTTTTTTAATATGACTTCATGTTAGACGGATTGAAATGCGAGTTAAATAAAACGCTTACACGCATAGAACATAGACAGACATCTACTTTACGACTATTCTCGAGACTAAGTAGCTTCTTGGCAATCGGTTTATTTGTACCGATTAACATCACAGCTCACCGGTCATTCAACTCTAAAACTTCCAGTTGATACTTGGCTAACCCATCCAGAAGGTGGCCGCAGTAGTCCACACATGAGCGGACGTGTGCCTGATACAAGTAGAGCAGTTGTCCCGGGTGTATGATTGCTAAATTTTTTCTCTGTCAATAATACAGTTAAACGATGACCAAACTTTGGAGAAACTTTTGCAATCCGCCTGGACTCTATATTAGAAAACAATGCCGTACACAGAAACAACCACCTTTTCTTGCATAGACGTGTAACTGGTAGCAAGTAGAAGGGCGAACGGAAATCAGCTAAATAATAGGCAATGCGGGCGTAAATTTTTTGGCAGGTTAACACACTTACATGCGTGTAAAAATACAGCAGCTACTGCAAGCTTCCATATATGTTTCATCGTTCGTTCTCTGAAACAAAAAAAATTTATTTCGTTAGTCATTCCACTTCTAATCAGCGCTTATTACCGCAATCGATCATAAATCTTAAATAGTATAGCATACGGTCACATTTAGCCGAGCTAAAATATGGCGGTTAGATGCGGGTGGGGCTTCGCGCGAGCGATTACAATCCAAATTTTAATTCTTGATTAAATCAACATCGATTACTATCGAGAAATTATCCTCAAAAATTATCTTTGTCTTCTGGTACAATTTTTATATCAGTTTGATCAAACTAGAGATCTCTAATAAGAATATATATATATATATATATATATATATATATATATCAGCCCTGTTTGTACAAACTGTCCCACTGCTGGGCAATAAGAATATAAAATAGAAAAAAAATATGAAAAAAGCTTCTAAATCGAGCTTCTTTCGGATTTTTATATGATCAAGCAAACTACAATGTATCGTGTACCGCGAAAATAATTAAATAATATATACCAGCAGCATATTTTTTTTAGATTTTCTAAATTGTTTTTAACTCTATAAAACTGATTGAAAAAAGGCATTTTCAGGTACTACACAGTGGCGTAACTATAGGGTGGCAGGGCTGGCAAAATGCCACCGACCCGAGAGGACCCATAACATTTCTAACTAAATATACCTAAGTTCTTTAAAATTATAATTACAACATGGCGCTCTCCGAAATGAATTTCTGGCTATGGGAGGCCCCATCCAAAGAATTTGCCACAGGCCTCTGTGATGGTATAGTTACGCCATGGTACTACATAAGTATCTGTGACATGCCGATCACTCCTTATCGTCGAAAACATGTCAACAGCACTCCATGCACGACCGAACTTTGGTAAACATTAGACGATAGAAGCCGCTAATAAATTGTTCGATATCTCTGTTTTCTAACCTATATTTTTACGAAGTCCACATTTCTATCGTACGAAATTTTTGACCTGACTTATCTAGGCCAGCGTTTCCAATCTAGAACTTGAAATGTTTCAATTAAAAGCAAACTGATAGAGTACTGGTTATTCAAACTGAAATTGTTAATTTTGGCGTTGAATATCAAAGTTTATACTGATAATGATTATGTTGGCAAGATTCTGTTTATCATCAAAGTAAGGACTAATATTGGATTTTGAAAAATATAACTAGCGAAGTACGACTTTGACTCGTACACCGAGGTTTCCGTATAGTCATATAAGGTAATCATTCATACGTAGGACTGAATACTTGCCAAATATCGATCAATATAGAACCGTACCAATCTCAGCATTTGACGGTCTACTTTACGTGACATTGGCGGAGTCATGAAGTTAAACATCTTCGTAAAATCTATAAAACCAAAAGTTGAAGTTACTTGTCAAAAATAAAATTATTATTTTTAGGGAACTAATTTTTTGAGCTGTTATTTAAATATTCGAGATGTTATTATGATCAGTTCAAAAACATATTGAGCAGTTATTTAATTTAATGGCGGTTGATTAATTATTGCGACAGTAAAACATGGACAGTAATAAAAAATCAATTAGTCGGTTATTTTATCATACAATGTCAATTCTAAAAATAATTGAGCAGTCCAATAACTGAATAAGTATACCAAATTTCCACCGGCCACTTTTCATCAAATTAAAAACCCTAACAATAACATGTTTATACATCCTAGAAAACTGTAAATTTATAAAAAAACATCCTCAGCTTTTTACAAAACTAGACCAGAAAAGAGAATATCAATTAAGATCACAATACAAAAATAACCTAATATTACCAACGTCCAAATTAATAATGCATAGCTCTGGCCCTCATGTTATGGCCATTAAAATATATAATAAGTTGCCACAACAATTACAAGAAATTGAAAATGAACAGGAGTTTGCCCAGACCCTCAAAACCATAATAATTAATAAGTGTTACTATACCTTAGACGAGTTTCTTAATGATAAAAAATTTATCGAATGAACTGTTCCGCTCCGTACCATTTGCTACACCCTACCAGGGTCATTGTATTACTAAGAACAAACATGTACTGTAACATCTCCGTGTAACATATAATGAATGCAATAAACTATTGACTATTGACTATTGAATGAGCGGTAAAAATGATGGAAAGTTATCTATGTATATAGGTATAAGCAATAATTTCTTCAGAGATTAGGTTGTTTTTTTTTTACTACAAATTTATAGATAATAATTTTACAATTTGTTTTATTTAATTCCTTCAGTCAAAGCAAAAGAAATTTAATTTTTCATTACTATTTAAGTACTGTACTTTTTTATTTTATTTTACCACCTGAGATTTCATTGTTTATAGAATTGCTTAGAATGAGATTTCTTACCGACAAATTCCGATTTATTACTGCCCACACGTAACCGCTCGATCAATAATTTTTACCGCCCATTTAATTATTTTCCTGCTCAATTATATATTCACTGATCCATTTCGTTATTTTTTATTACTCATTTTTGTTTACTTTACTGCTTAGTTTTAACTGCTGAACTAGTTATTAGACGTGCCATTTATAATTTTTAACTTACCAAAACTGCTATTTACAACTGCCTCTTTAAATCAGTGCCTTATTTTTATATGTACTATTTATATTTACTATACAGTTTTATAACGGTTTACAGAACACCGCCAAATGTGTAATAGGTATAGCTATCGAATCAAACCTGAGATTGGCACAGGATAGAGATGAGTGGAGTAAGAAAGGGGAGAAGAGAGCATAGGCTAAGAAGTGAACGATAACCGGCTGAAAATGATGACGATGAATATGGACGTGACATACGGACAGAGAAACATATGTAAATAATAACATATATTAATCTTGATGGAGGTTTCATATCTAAGCTGTTTGGTGTCGAGACATCGGGGACCGGGAGCTCATCTCATTTCAAAAAACTATCTGAGCGCCTGATCGATACAACACGTGAACAAAATGCTGGTGCATATCTGGCCCAACGCGTAAGCAAGCATTGCCATTCAACATGGCAATACGGGCAGCATGCTGGGTACGCTGCCAACGGGTAATGGATTTTGAGCAATCATATATTTGTACAATAGTTTGCTATGTATGTCTACTTCGTTTATTGTTTTATTGTAGTTAATAAAGGCAATTGAGAAACATGATGAATTGACAAGGGTTAAGGTAAACAAAGGGTTAAGGGTAGTTTCTCGTAATATTTAACCCAAAAAATAACTCTCTTTTGAGTAGATGGGTAAACGTAATACAATTACAAACCATATCATAACTCCGATAGAAATATAGGTAGTTTCTTATGAGCACAAATACATCACAACACGCGTTCAGAAGAAATCTTGTAAATTTATTCATAGACCCCTCGTAACTGCCTATTGCCAGTTTGGTATACCGTGTTCACTGCCACTTCAGTTACGGCTGAAAAAATATCGTATATAAATGCGATAAAATGTTCCTAGAAATGTGTGTCAATACATGTTGCTGAGTAAGTTTATTGGAGCTCTTATACTTTTGTGAATTTTTCCTACTTTTTAACCGACTTCCAAAAAGAAGGAGGTTCTTCTTCTTCTTTTTTGTATTGGACCCGCATTAAAGCATTTTCCAGTGTCAAGTATTAGGTTTTTTTTAAGTTTCTTGAATAAAACAAGTTGTAAATGTTCTAGTCACAATCAAAGTTACGTATACAGTCAATTTATAAGTCGAGTCCTGCTTCAGTAAAGTGGTGGCGACTTTACTAGAAGCTTCTATGGAGTTTTACCGACAACGTAATATCACACGTTTTACTGCTTTATTTCACATGCCCACACTCACGCACTTTATCGAACACTTAATGAATAAAAACACCACCATTTTTATAGCATTAATGTACAAAATAATACAAGTTTAGGAAAATAAAACAAAGCAACAACACGTTACTAAGACGTTCCCGCCAAAACAGAAGAAGGATGTTATCAATTCGGTCTATATGTTTTTTTTTTAATGTTTGTTCACCGATTACTCAGCCAATTTTATTGTGCATTGATTTTGATTCGCCCAAGTACATTGTACTGTTATTGCGGCAACATCTCAGCAAATCATGTTTTCGTTTTTTTTATTATTATTATATAATTGTTAAAAGTGATATTTGAATATAAAAGTTGTACTAGTACAAATCCTGAAATAAAGTGTATGCAGTGATCGTTACAAGAAAATTGAAGCAGACACGGCAGAGATATCAGTAAATATATTTTTTCAAATTCAAAATTCAAATTCAAAATAATTTATTGTCAAACTATGTAGGAAATAAAGGATCTTAGAATATTTACATGTCTCAACAGTTTCGCCCATTCCGGACATACAATATTTAATAGGGAACAATAACAAACTATATGAAAACTACTATTGAAATTGCAGTCAAAGTAAGATTGTTTAGGTTACATTACATTACATATAGCAATTCAAATAAAAAAGTATCATTGCTTAATATAATAGAATGTCAAACACAATTTTATTATTCTTTTATTTTATCATTTAAAAATTCGTCTACACTATAATATCCTTTCGATGTCAAAAAGTTAGATAATCTACCCTTAAATGTAGGTACGCAAAAATAAATGTACATTGCAGGTGGGTGACCGCTGACTGAACTGGATACGCGCTGCGACATACCTTGCGCATGAGCATATACTCATGATACATAAAAACACCCAGACATAGAACAAACATCAATGCGCGGCAGAAATGTTTGCCCTGGGTGGGGATCGAACCCACGACCTACAGCTCAGAAGGCAGACTACCAATGAGATGAATCCTGTCGTGAGTAGTAGGTCTCACGAGTACAGACATTGTGTTCGCAAGGTTTACTGTTTCTAGAACTACTTGTTAAACTTGAAACAATTATTTTCATATTTTTTTTGGCAAGTGCCTTTATTAACTACAACAATACAATATAGAGACTTAACTAACTAAACTACTACACAAAAAGCATATCGATTACCCCATACCGATAAAGGTCTAAAGACAATCCAAATGCTCAAACCCACTACCAGTTGGCAGCGTACCCAGCATACTACCCGCATTGCCACGTTGAATGGCAATGCTTATGCCAGATACCAGATACGCGCCAGCATTTTGGTCACGCGTCGCATTGACCAGGCGCTCAGATTTATTAATAGATAAATTAATTAAGTTTTTCATATAATAGTCAAAATTACCTTAGCTCTGAGCCTTAATTCTAAATCTATTTTTAGAGTCATAGCTCTAAGCTGAAACTGAATTCTCTTAATCATAATTAAGGTAGAATTTTCGCGAACATTCCAATAATTGGAGGCAGGATCGAACCCCGAGATAATTAGATACTTAGATCCTCGAAATTATATTTCATTTTTGATGAACACTGTTTGATTATCGTGGGTATAATTATTGAGATTGGAGAAATTAATTTATTACGGGGATAGGATACAGATCGCGATACCAATTTTATTCTGCTCGAGAACATCATACACGCTAAGCTAATATTATAAATGTGAAAAAGTTGAGTGTCACTTCCTTACGCTTCAAACACACACAATGGCGGGCTAATCAGTCACACATCCGTAAGTTGATGTCTGGATTAATACACACACACATGTATGAAGTTATGGTTGTCACCTAATAGCCGCTAGTTCGTGTCGTCAATTGGAATACGAAGCCCGCAGGCTTGTCTCGGAGTTTTGGCGGGAACCTCTTAGTAATGTGTTGTTGCTTTGTTTTATTTTCCTAAACTTGTGTTATTTTGAACATTAATGCTATAAAAATGTTGGTGTTTTATTAATTAAGTGTTCGATAAAGTGCGTGAGTGTGGGCAAGTGAAATAAAGCAGTACAACGTGTGATTTTTCGTTGTCGGCAAAACTCCATAGAAGCTTCTAGTAAAGTCGCCATCACTTTACTGAAGCAAGACTCCACTTATAAATTGACTGCATACGTGACTTAGATTGTGACTAGAACATTTACAACTTGTTTTATTCAATAAACTTGAAAAAATCCTAATACTTGACACTGGCAAATGCTTAAATGCGGGTCCAATACAAAAAAGAAGAAGAACGCTTGTCTCGACTGACAACCGCCCCGCAAACTCCAGTTAACAACAGCAGGCTTTAGTCTAAGATCCCGCTATAGAACTACCTTCACCGAGCTGGTTAATGGATGAAAAGTATTTTATATTAAATTAAATATGTCAATAAATATATTGCAAAAGGGTTGTCTAAAAAATTTCAGCACAGAATATGATTAATTAATAAAAAAAAAAAATTTTTTTTAAACATTTCACTGGTTTGGTTAATAGACAAATTCATTATAAAGTGTAAATAATCTTTATTTTAATTTAAATTTAATTCAATAACCAGACTGGTGCAAGTTACTAGTATCGATTTACCTGTTTATACCTGCCTACCCAAGAGTTGTGACGGGAAAAAAATAGTCAACCTAACGTTGGCATATTCTATGGGCTTCATACTGTCAATTGGTATGGAATTTGTCTATTAATAAAAACCAGTGAAAAGTAAAAAAAAAATCATTCTGGACTGACATTTTTTAGACAACCCATTTATTATTTACCATTTATTATTAATATATTTATTGTCATATATATTTGAATATAAAATACTTTTCATCCATTAACCAGCTCGGTGAAGGTCGTCCTATAGCGGGATCTTAGACCATTAGTATCCTAAGTATCATAATTATATCAGGCTAGGCCTACTCCTCTCCATACATTTCCAAGTACAACGTAAGAAGACCATCCACAAGATGGACACGTAAACTCATACAGGTGACAGGAAGACGCAGGATGCAAAAGAAATTATGTAATATGCACATTACATTAATTTTATTTATAGTGGAATTGTGTCATTACATTTAAATGTTAGAAAAATATTATACAGAAAGGTTTAGAATTACATTTTAGTATAAAAAAAAGTTATAGTGGAATTTGAATGGAAGTGAAAAAAAAATGATAATCAAATTCAGTAATGGATTCGCTGTGGAACAAAGCTACATTACAATATCCATCTCTAGACACGCAGTTTCTCGTATAGACTGAGCTTGACACTTTCTATATAAAAGAACCATTGAATATTTTACGTCAACGCCGCACATCGCCTATCTTTCTTCCCATCTTCAAACCCACCCTCGACTTAGAAATCACGTGTACACATTTTCCGTTCGATTTTAGACTCTATTCCTTAGGAGAATTCACGCAAATGCCCATGAAAATTGGGAGATAGGCTTGATTGTCAAAAATATTGAAGAAACCTTCGAGGAGACAGCTTGAAAGGAAGGACGAATAGTCGTTAGCTGTCACAGCGTATGTTAATAGAAGGCAATCTGTGAATAGAGGGAAGTGTAAAACAGACAATCTTATGGCGAATTGAGATATTTGATTAATAGGTAAGTACTACAAGTTGGAGACTCCATTCAAAGGCGCCAATGTGCGCCTTTGAATGGCACATACTAAAGTTGACGCACACGCACACACACATAGATGAAGAATTTTTCGCTACACAATAGATGGAAGGTATTGCGTTTCACACCGTGTCCACTATTCATTGCCAAAAATATATGGAAATATAAATATTGCTGACAGCGGTTATAAAAATATGTCCATATTTTTGAACGTGCGTTTTAGTACATCACTAGTTAGGTGGCATCAAAGGGTGCCATAAACATTATCACGTATTTTAGCTGTTAGTTTTTCTCCACGTGATACCAACTTGGCGCAATGTATGACCGTCAAGTAGGAATGAAGCGGACGCGTTTTATATTTTGAATAGCGAATAAGCAAAGATTGTGGCTCCTTCCATTGTGATCCAACTTCCTTGACACACACATATTATTTGAAGTTATGGTATTAATGCTGAAAGCGCTGCGCAGTGCTGCCAAAGTCCGGCAAACTATAGGGCGAGTGTGGGGAGCGGGTGAGGAACCCGAGATTAGTGGGGGGCGGAGAGTGTCCGTTCTGTATCATTATCATCAAAAGAAGTCCACTGCTGGACATAGGACACCCCCATGGACTTCCAAAAATACTGATTGGAAGCGGATTGCATCAAACGTCTTCCCGCCACTTGTATGAGGCCATCTGTCCATCTCGTGGCCGGTCTGGTACGTGGTCTCCACTTGTGAACTTTTCGACCCCATCAGCCATCAGTTCCACGTGCTATGTGCCCCGCCCACTACTACTTCAACTTAATAATCCGCTGCGCTATGTCGGTGACTTTCGCACGTGTCCGGATCTTTGCAAATGCATTTTTGTTTTAGTGGCTATTAATGCATAGACTGGTGGGTTCATGCTGTATAAAATATGAATTCATGAAAGCAGTAAAACTTTTTTTCCGAGGTGTTCTATAAATTATGACGTTTTCCATGTTATTCTTTAAATTATAACGTTTTTCCATGGTATTCTATAAATTATAACGTTTTTCCATGGTATTCTATAAATTATAACGTTTTTCTTCTGTGACCAAACTCTAAACACATTTGCCGCGCAAACAGCTGTCAAGTTCGTCTCGAAAATCACCGGGACTATAACTTTTATTCACAAAGTTTGCTTTTAAGCCTTCACGAGACGATATTATACGGGTAAAAACAAAGGATCCTGTTTAACAGAGATGAAAAGTCGCTGAGTTAGTGAACAGTCTATGTAACATAAAAAAAAATGCCTCATATATTTATGGTTCCGTACCCAAAGGGTAAAACGGGACCCTATTACTAAGACTCCGCTGTCTGTCCGTCCGTCTGTCTGTCACCAGGCTGTATCTCATGAACCGTGATAGTTAGACAGTTGAAATTTTCACAGATGATGTATTTCTGTTGCCGTTATAACAACAAAGACAAAATAATCAGAATAAAATAAATATTTAAGGGGGCTCCCCAATACAACAAACGTGAATTTTTTGCTCGTTTTTGCTCGTTATTGATTATTGATTTAATAAAACATCTTGAATCAAACAGTTGACATCAAATGTAATTAATTTTATTCTATTAACATTTTCGTAATCTTAAAATAAAATGATAAATCTTGATAATATTTTGAATTTGTAATATTTGAATTTGTATTACTTAACTGAAATTGTATTGTACTAATTAATGTTAGTTTGACATGTACTTAAGCAGGATCACTATCAAGGATGACTTATCTCTCAAGACACTGGTGATTTAATTCACTCAATTTGATGATTAGTGTCGTAAGTTTTGCGATGTACTATTATTTGTAAATGAAATAAATGATTTGATTTGATTTTGAAAAAAGTTTGAATTAGGAAAAAAAACAAATCATAGATTATATTGTAATACTCTAACTGAATCTCGGTTTATCGGATTCTCGGTGAGACAGAATAGCACTAAAATGGTCGGTTCACCCCAGTGGATTCCGACCCTTACAGCCATCTTCACCCACATCAAAAAAGTGACAACTGACAAACCAACAAATTGGGACGAAAATAATAAACCGTCAGTTTTTTTTATTCGGGAGCTTAACGAGCCTCCCTTTTGTACGTATTTTTCTGGGAAAATAAAGAAATTCCAAACAAAAAATGTTACGAAATATTTCTAAATGAAGGCGCGTTTATTTGATATCACCTTATATATTCGGTTAAGTAATGCTTGTGATGTATATTTGACGGTTATGAAGAAAGATTTCTTGTATATGATTACACCTAAGGTAACCTAACTATAATCCGAAACACATTTGTTTGAATCTTACTTGACCGAATCCATTTCACAGAACTGTCTGATTCCAGATTTTTTACTCGATTCGAGTTTCTTTGCTATAAATTTAATTTGCTCGTACAAGTATTAGGTTACGTTCCTAAAATTTCTGTTAAATCAGATATATTAATTGTTAGGTTAAGTTAGTTAGGTTTCTGTTTATTACATACACCCCGAAACTTTCGTATTATTGAGATTTGGTTATCAGACGAATTGTTAAATGAGCTTTCGGGATTTTGATAAAGTGTCATTAAAAAAAAACTCGTTTTCTGGTAAATGATATTCAATATATATAATTTCCGTATAAGTTTCCGGCAGCCTAGTGGTGAGACCGTCTGACTTGCGATCCGCAGGTCCTGGGTTCGAATCCCACGGCACGCACCTCTATCTTTTCGAAGCTATGTGCGTATTGTTGATTGCCACCAACTTCAAATGGTGAAGGAAAACATCGTGAGAAAACCTACATGTCTGAGAGTTCTCGATGATCTTGAAAATGTGTGAAGTCTGCCAATCCGCACTTGGCCAGCGTGACAGACTATGGCCTAACCCTTCTCACAATGAGAAGATGCTCAGTTCCCAGCAGTGGGACAGCTTGTACAAACAGGGCTGATAAAAAAAACAGATACACACGACGACACCCTACAGGGTCGACTGCACGGTGCTACCCACTCCCCACGCGGACGCATGCGCGTTGCAACTGGTTTCCTTCTTGGCCGGTTGCACTTTGTTTATTTATTTAATTATTAATCAAATAAGTACCGCATAAGTCTACGAATTACACTAATGATAAATAAACATTTACTGATTGACATGACATTGACATTGATTGTTGACTTGTTTGCGGCCAATCAATTTTATATTTTAGTAAATTCCTTAATTATATTGGGAACACGCGTCAGGGCGCAGAGCGTATATCGATAGCGCCACACTCTGACGCGTCGAACCTATCATGTAACTTCAAACAGCTTACTACACAACAAAAACAAAAAAAAACCGGTCAACTGCGAGTCGGACTCGCGCACGAAGGGTTCCTCTTTGAAAATTTCAACTGTCTAACTATCGCGGTTCATGAGATACAGCCTGGTGACAGACGGACAGACAGATAGACAGCGGAGTCTCAGTAATAGAGTCCCATTTCTACCCTTTGGGTATGGAACCCTAAAAACGTCAGACTGACAACAGTAGCAGTGGTGGCGTTGCCCACTGACCAACAACGAAACACCTGTAACCACTGTAACTATGTCTTATAGAAATACCTTTCACATAAAGGCTGTATATCATCCCGTATTCGACTAGACCCAGTAATAGTAATTTCCCTCGGGCCCGGCTGGGGATACCTTCGACCATTTTAGTGCCATCATATGTCTCTAACTGACAGTTTACTATCACTTGATATTTTGATAAACGACGGTCCAGTGCGTGTTGTTTTTTTTATTTTTAGGGTTTCGTACCTAAATTATATATATACATATATATATTTTTTATCAGCCCTGTTTGTACAAACTGTCCCACTGCTGCGAACGGGCCATCCTCTCATTGTGAGAAGGGTTAGGCCATAGTCTGCCACGCTGGCCAAGTGCGGGTTGGCACTTCACACATCTTCAAGATCATTGAGAACTCTCAGACATGTAGGTTTCCTCACGATGTTTTCTTTCACCGTTTGAAGTTGGTGGCAATCAACAATACGTGCATAACTTCGAAAAGATAGAGGTGCGTGCCGCGGGATTCGAACCCAGGACCTGCGGATCGCAAGTCAGACGGTCTCACCACTAGGCTGCCGGAAACTGAAAATCTGTGTGTTACAACTTTACTAAATACTTATCGTTTCGTTGTGGCTCAGCAAACTTTTCCCTTTTTTGGGAGAATTAATATTTCAATCTTTAATTCAAAAAACTCTCCACTGAATAATGAATACAAATTATAATATAATATGAATACCAAGTTTCACTAAGATTGGTTAGAAATAGAATACAAGTTATAATATAATATGAATACCAAGTTTCACTAAGATGGTAAGAAATAGAATACAAATTATAATATAATATGAATACCAAGTTTCACTAAGATTGGTTAGAAATAGAATACAAGTTATAATATAATATGAATACCAAGTTTCACTAAGATGGTAAGAAATAGAATACAAATTATAATATAATATGAATACCAAGTTTCACTAAGATTGGTTAGAAATAGAATACAAGTTATAATATAATATGAATACCAAGTTTCACTAAGATGGTAAGAAATAGAATACAAATTATAATATAATATGAATACCAAGTTTCACTAAGATTGGTTAGAAATAGAATACAAATTATAATATAATATGAACACCAAGTTTCACTAAGATTGTTTAGAAATAGAATACAAATTATAATATAATATGAATACCAAGTTTCACTAAGATTGGTTAGAAATAGAATACAAATTATAATATAATATGAACACCAAGTTTCACTAAGATTGGTTAGAAATAGAATACAAATTATAATATAATATGAACACCAAGTTTCACTAAGATTGGTTAGAAATAGAATACAAATTATAATATAATATGAACACCAAGTTTCACTAAGATTGGTTAGAAATAGAATACAAATTATAATATAATATGAATACCAAGTTTCACTTAGATTGGTTAGAAATAGAATACAAATTATAATATAATATGAACACCAAGTTTCACTAAGATTGGTTAGAAATAGAATACAAATTATAATATAATATGAACACCAAGTTTCACTAAGATTGGTTAGAAATAGAATACAAATTATAATATAATATGAACACCAAGTTTCACTAAGATTGGTTAGAAATAGAATACAAATTATAATATAATATGAACACCAAGTTTCACTAAGATTGGTTAGAAATAGAATACAAATTATAATATAATATGAATACCAAGTTTCACTAAGATTGGTGAGATAATATGACTTATAGAGGAGATACATGAATATGTTTGAAAAGAGAATTATTGTGGCAAAAAAATAGGTTCAAAAACTAAAATCAGACTACTGAAATATCACGCTCAAAAAGTATGAAACAAGAAAATGTAATAAATATTTTATTGTTACTTATACATATAATATATACATAGTGGTGTTCAGAGGATAACCGTGGTCGATGCAACCTACTGTTAGAAAACAATACATTCTGCAATGTAGCATAATACCACGGTTATCCTCCACCACCATAAATATGTAACAATTTCAATATGTAAGAAATACAATAAAATATTTATTACATTTTCTTGTGTCATACTTTTTAGAGCGTGATTTTTCAGTAGACAGGTTTTAGTTTTTGAACTTTTTTTTTTTATACGTCGATAGGCTTGCGCTTGACCGTCAACTCACCTGGTGTTAAGCGACAGTTACGGTCTACGATGGAGCTCGCTTGCCTAGAAGAAACCTATTCACTCGCGATTTGAAGACACTTAGATTATATCTATTCGGAAAGACCCATTCAGGAAGCGCATTCCACATTTAATTTATTTTATTCCACTTTTTTTTTTAATTTAAAGTATTTTGGAGTCTTTGCAAAGGCACATTCATTTTTTTTTTAAAATGATAACTGTAATTTCGTAACGGATTATAATCATTCAAATATTGAAATATTCTATAAACCATAGTGCAAATATTTCTTGCGCGCATCTCATTTTCACAGGTCTGAATTTTGACGGTCGTCAATATTTCATGTTAAACATCGACCGTCTTACTTATAGACGTATGTTTATTATTATTTATTTATACACTATAGATCTACGATTGACCACCAACTCGCCTGATGTTAAGCAACGGTGTGGCCGAGGATGGAGCTCGTCGATCTAAAAAAGTCTGATGATGATGATGTTAAAATCTTATTCACTGAATACGGACTTGTTACTTTCTGTTAAACGGAAACTGTCACGCGCGACAATGGAACAAAACACTGCTTATGCGCGACAATGGAACAAAACACTGCTGGATGGGTAACCGTGAGTGGCATTTCTTTCTAAGCGCTACCGTGGGTCGGATGACACATTAAATTGTAGGTCCCGGTTGTTCAGCAATCGTCAAGCCAAGTCAGAGGCCTTTCGGCGGCTTAATAACTCTGACAATTGGGCTGGCAACTCAGTCTAAACGAACTTACTTACTGCTTAACTAAAATGCGCTTACTCAGCGTTTATAAGTTAGATGGCAAATGCAGTTCATCAAACCGGCTGTGACACATAGGTCTCTCGATACCGCAGGGTTATTCAAACAGACACAGCGTTCTACAAAAAAATGAGAAAGATAGATGCTTGTCAGATTGGCTGTTGATGTCTCACATCTGCAAGTAACAATCACGGCAAGTTTTTTTTACTATCCATAACATTTTTTCCTTCAAATTTCCGTTGCAAGAGCAGAAAACCTTAAAAATGAATATTGGATGAAGATAGATCATCTAAAATTAACTTCCCCTGAGGTCATTCGGAATGCGCCATTAACGCAGTACATAATTTCTTATTACAAAACGGAAGTGGAATCTCATGAATAACACCCATTGGTGGAGGTAAGATACCTTTTGACCCTTGTACTATATTCACAGTATGGACTCGTCTATGGAAATAGATAGATAATATAGAGAAATACGATAACCTTGACGGGAAGAGCTGTAGTTATCACACCCATTTCTTATTGTAGGAAGATATAAGTGTTCAATTTTACTATCAATGCGATATGGCGGCACCTGTTCTACTGGTAGTACTAGAGATACCGTGTTGTATCATTTGTACAACCAGTTGCACTATTAAGTGGAACTAATGATACTGAGCGTTAAATTTTAGTTACCTACTTGCCTTGGGATGGAATAGTTGAAAAATATGTTTGTTCTTTTTAGTTCTATTAGGTTGTTTCATTTATGGTATGTAAGGCATGTAAGGTGAATGACGAAGATGATGAATTCTTATATGATCCTGTTTTTGTTTAATCTTATTTGACATTTTATCTATTTGACATTGTTTGACGTTTTTTTTTTTTTAATTTTTGTTTTGACATTATTATTGGATATTACGTTTTAATAATTAATTGTATATAATTTTGATTTTATTAACTTTATTATTGTCAATTATAAAATAAAATGTATATTAGCTAATTTTCTTCTGTATTGTGAAAGGAAGGCATGTAAGGTGAATGACGAATATGATCCTGTTTTTGTTTAATATTATTTGACATTTGACATTGCTGGACGTTTTTTAATTTTAATTTTTGTTCTGACATAATTATTGGATATTACGTTTTAATAATTAATTGTATATATTTTGATTTTATTAACTTTATTATTGTCAATTATAAAATAATATGTATATTAGCTAATGTAATTGGTGAATACCGTTTTAGTTAAATAAATAAATAAATTTATTGAATTAGTTGGACTTTTTCTCTAAGTACGTACTTCCATTACTTTTTGTTTTTTGAAATCCACTTTCCTTCCTCTAGAATTTCTAGGGGGTCTACGTTGCAATTATCATTGAAAAGTAGTCAAAAGCTTTGCTTTATTAAAAAAATACGATGGCGGAACAATACGGCAAAACTTTGTGGACGTCACATGTCTTGATCACAGGCCTTAGCTAAGGACGAGGTTTTATTTATTTATTTACAGGTTATTATATTAATTTAAGCAAATATTGTGCCAAAAAAACATACTAGGTTTGTCTTGGCACTCAGATTCGCACTGCGTTGACAAAAATACATAATGGGTATTATAACAACTAAGTATTTCGCAGCCTTGCGCATAAACAAGTACACAAATGTAAATAATATACTTGTAATAGGTGGTGCCGTAAAGTTAAAACCTCTGGTATGACTGGTGAGAATAGCGCAGATATCGTCAGTGTCTAAACATCCTCTTTTCTCTCCTTCTGAATGATCTGCCGATCCCTGTCACAGTACCCTCGGTGGATCTACTGGGGGAGAAGTCAAAAGACCACCATCCTGCAGCTCGGTGATTGGTTCCGAGCAAAAGTGGGCTAGCGCTGAACTTGACGAAGATCAACATTTCACTTTCAATTAGCGGAGCGACGAACATTTAGCCTTGTTTGTAAAAGGATTTCAACTCAGTCAAATCTTATCTTCTACCTTTTTGGGTTTCGAATTTTATTGGACCGAGGATTTCAGAAGGAGAACTTTAAAACTATATAAAGTATAATTTTATTTTATTTATGTATTAATTACAAAAACAATAAAAATAACCTTAGAGGTACCTAAAAACTATAAATTAGTTTGTGGTGGTACAATAATAAGAATAAGTATATTTATATTTAAAAGAAAAATAAATTACCCTACTCCATGATGGCGGTTTTTGTATTGTAATTTACGCTTGACGTGCTGAAGAATGTATTTTTTGTGAGAAAATATGCGCAAACCAACCAAACAACTGAATCGACATCCTCCTCTTTTGAAGTAGTTTGAAAATAAATGGTGGCAACTGTCCTTACTGCTAGTGGTAAAATCTTTATTATGCAGCCGGTGGGATACTGGACCCTTCCGGTGAAGGTCCAGACTGAATGAATTTTACAATAGCGATGCCATATTTTTTAAGCGTTTTGCCCGTTCTATTTGCTACTTACTATTTAATTTTTAAACAGCTTTCCAGTAATGCTTAAACTTTATCCTAAAAGAATACCAGAAGATTGCTGGTTTATTTTTATTTTTATCTGAATTTACAGAATAAAGTTTCTTTTTGGGTTAGCAACAGCAGGTAGTATACTTATAGTTTTTTCGGTTTTCGTACTAAAGGTGCGGGAGGCGAAGGCTTCGCTGTATGTCTGTCAGTCCTTCTTTTGAACGGTAATACCAGTCTCAAATTTGACAAGATTGTATGGTTTACTTTGATGTAAATTAACAAATACTAAGCACTGGTCAAGTGCGAGACAGGTTAATGTGATTAAAAAAATAGAAATTATTACACGAGAACTGCGATATAGAATTTCGTTGCTGATTCCACAAAAAAAAAACTAAAAATGACAAGTGAACATTTTGATAGTAGTTGGTGTCATGTGATACAAATTTAAAATAGAGTAAACGGTGGTGGTAAAATCTCATTGGATAAAGAAAATAGGGTTGTAACACTTACTTATTTGAACGTGATATTCTATACGAACGCCACAGACATCGATGATGTATTTCTGTTGCCGCTATAACAACAAATACTTACTAAAAACAGAATCAAATAAATATTTAAGGGGGCTCCCATACAACAAACGTGATATTTTTGCTCGTTCTTGCTCGACATTGATAAAGGCAACAGGTAGACGCTTGAAATATTCACTGAATATTGAGTTATCTTATTCACATTAAAAATAAATACAATTTCTCATGGCTCCCATACAATTTCTCATTTTACAAAAAAGTCGACTATTTCACGAAACGTTCAATTTATTTATTTGGCACTCATTACAGATTACAGGAAATATTGCGTTTAATAACATGCTATTGATGTGGTCGATCCCGTAATCCACCTCAGCATGGTATTAATCAGTGTATTTACATATTTAACTTAACATAAAAGTAGATGATTATACATGTAGCTTACCTATATACTTAATTAAGGTGAAATTGAGACAAGAAACAAGTATAAAATCGCACAATCATGTAGCTATCGTTAGGATAAGTAGGTAGCTTACAGAGAATTATAAACATTGTTGCGAAAACGATTGAGACTAATAATTATAATATTATTATTATATTAGCCGATTTAAACTCAACTTAATTATTAATTATATAATATGTACTCGTCTGTGTGTGTCTATTTATCATAAGTATGTATTTGAAAAAGTGAATGTTTTCTATCAACCATCTAGTTTCCGATAGTACAAGCTTTGTTTAGTTTGGGCTAGATGATGTTGTGTGAAATGTCCACCAATATTTATATTTATTTACGTCACACATCGTCTGAGACTTCTCAATGATCTTGAAGATGTGTGAAGTCTGCCAACCCGCACTTGGCCAGCGTGGCAGACTATGGCCTAACCCTTCTCATAATGAGAAGATGGCCCGCGCCCAGCAGTGGGACAGTTTGTATAAACAGGGCTGACAAAAAAAAAAAAAACGTCACACATGCCCGTTCTAATACGTGTCGGCTTCGTTCCTAGTACGCAACTTATAAGCCTAAAACTAAATTCAAGCAACATTATTTACAGACCCTACGCCTTCCAAAACAAAGCCTAGTTTATCCTGAGGGTATAAGATAATTCACAGGCTAAGTTAAAACTAACAAACAATCTTGACGAAGCATCTGTAGACAAAACCCTCGTCACTTTGAGACGGGAGTAAATACTGCCAAGATGTCTTCAAACTGGTATGCTGAATTTATACATATTTTAAAACTAGCTGCGCCCTGCAGTTCCACCCGCGTGATGATCGATTATGTTGTTATCGTTTAATGTATCCTACAGGAACTGTCAAATTTTTAGGATTTTTTTATATATACATAGTAGTAATAATTTCGCCAAATTTCGTCCAAATCCTTCCAGTAGTTTCGGCGTCCATCGGACACACCGTACCTACAGACAGACAGACAGACAAAAATTATAAAAATTGCTGTTTTGGCTTCTGTATCGATAGTAATGCATCCTCCAATAAAAAAATCAAATATATTTAATGTACAGATAATTGTTTTACAGTGTGTATTGAAGATTGCATAATTATGCTATCTTGGACATTCATCATCATCTCAACAACAAGAAGTCCACTGCTGGACATGCTCCCCATGGATTTCCAAAAAGACCGATTGGAAGTGGCTTGCATCATCCGACTTCCCGCTACTTGTATGAGGTCATCTGGCATGACTACCGAAAAGAAGGAGGTTCTCAATTCGACTGTATGTTTTTATTGCATGTTTGTTTAGGGATCACTACGCCAACTATGAATTGTTTTTGATGATTCTTTTTTGTTGTTGTAGATAACAACCTCAGAGATGGTCCCATATATAAATATTATCAAAATCGGTTCAATACTTTGGTTTTTATAACAAAATAACTCAGAAAATCTCATCTAAGTAAACGAATATTTTACGTAACGAAATATTTTGAAGTCGGTTTTTACAGTTTTTTAAACTATATTTTATGATCATTTGAAATCGTGTTTGGATAGAGAACAATCGTGGCAAAAATGGGAACTAACGTCTCGATTGAACAAAATAATGAAATAAGGACAGCAGCGCCCTCAATGCCATATTATGTATATAGTTATCTATATGGAAAGACAGTACTTAATGTATTTTCAAATACAAATAATTGATTGGTTAATAAATGTCATGGGACTGTGACCTGAGTTCTGTTATTTTTTAACTGTAATATGTATTTTATTTATATTTTTAGTTATTTAGGTCATTTACATGTAATTTAATTGATTGTTTTAAGCTAGCATTAAGTTTGTGAATCAAAGAATTCGTTTTTCAATTTATAAATGTCATTTTCAAGTCAGATTTAGTAAGTCATTGATAAGTATGTCTTTTTACCCTGTTCTGAAATTATTTAAGAGAGTTTTTCTAAGTATTGAATTATAGTTTTTTCAAATGTCTATCCAAAGTTGGATAGTAATTGACGAACTTCCTCTATTTGTCCGCATAAAAAAAAACTACAAAAAACTTACGAAACAGCTAAAAAATTTAGTAAAACGATGAAACCAAATACTACGTTTTATAAAAATAGGTTGGAAAATAAAGAATCCACAGGAGAATAAACATGCATCTACCTTTTTCATACATAGAAGCTTCGATAGCTAACGCTACTTCTACCACAACAGTCTTCAATTGAAAACAACACTTTTTGCAATTACAATAAATGGTATTAACTTGGTATTTTAGGTTGGTTTACACGCAAAAACAATATAGTAGTGAAAAAAAGTATCTTTGTGGTTACACGTACAAAAATGTAATAAAGACACACTTACTAGAAAACCTAGAACTCATAGTTTATTTTTTTTATATGACCAAACTTTTATCTTTAAACTTCGTACCTTTTGTTTAGCGAAATTTTCTTTCATCTTTTCACCTCATTGGTTATTTCACTATGCCATGAACCACTAATTAAAAAGTTATTTTCACTCCCTGGTAAGTAAAACACTACCTATTTTGCAACCTCTTACGTGTGCGTAAATCCCTGTTTTTCGAATACGTGTAAGGATAATATGTTCTACACCACAATGAGCTAAATATCAAACTTACCAGTTGAAAAATCCCAAACACACACTTTTAAATACTTCCCACGGAAATTGAAGCTGGCACATTAAAAAGTTTCAGGCTGAAAAACAAAACTTCGGTCGAAAAAAGAACTGACAATTTTCCCGCCGAAAGGAGAAAACGCAGCGCGACCTCCCCCTGCGAAAGCTAAAGCGGTACTGAACTGGGGTTGGGATTGGGATGACTTGGGTAGGGATGGGGTGGTTTTGGGAGTGGAATGGAAGCTGCAAATGATAGCGATGTTCCAAGTTTGAAAGTTAGGGGGATGTTGGTTTATAGGGGAGGCGATTGGAAAATTGTTGGAAAACTTTTGGTAGATTGCTAGTAGTTCTGGTGAAGTTATTTCCACGTTCGTATAGTGTAAATTGTTTCCGCGTATTACAACGAATATTTTAGTACATAAATACATCGCTGTTCCTGTTATATTGCACATGATCGTACATTTATACAGAATAATATCGTATTTTCCTAACGAATATTTTAACAAGTATCTATTTTAAATTAAAAACAATATACCCAATTGCATAAAATAAGTTTTTGCGACAAGCAAACCGCTTAAACTGTAAGAGGTCATCTATAAACATGCATAAATACATACATACATACTCTCGAAAAACATAACAATCCTTCTTACGCAGTTGAGTAAATAAAGAGTTTATCTATCTATCTATACATAAATACTTTATTTTTTGTAAATATGAACATATGATACATAGAAACACCCAGACACAGAACAAACATCCATGTTCATTACACAAATGTTTGCCCTGGGTGGGGATCGAAACCAGGACCTACAGCAGCAGGCAGACATACTACCACCTGAGCCGCAAGGTCGACACAACAGTTGTGCCATCCGCCATGAAATAAAGATGGCGTTGACACATCTGTTGTGCCTTCAGTGCCTTCAGCACTGAATCCTTTAAAATCGCTCAGTTCGTTTGAGAGCTCACTCCCGGTATCATGTGACGTGACCAACGTTCCGCGGTTACAATTATTGAGTTATGAATTTTGGAGACAATTTATTTCCAATTAAGTAGATTTATAGCATTAATATTATCTAGCAACACTGGTAAAGAATAAGGCGCTTATTTACAGTACAGAATAAATACTTAATACTAATTACTTTCTATGCCCTGACGCAAAAAGAGAGGTAGGTATTGTAAGTTTTATAATGTATATCTATCTGTGTATATATACATAGATAAACTCTTTATTTTACAGTACTAGTAGTGTAATTACAAAGTAGTACTAAATTTAATGCCGTCATAGCGCTCTTCACTCCAAAATTTAAAAAAATAGTCGTCAAGTGCGAGTCGGACTCGCGCACCGAGGGTTCCATACAAATTTGCCTATATAAATAATTCGATGCTCGAAATAAATATGGTAACTAATGGAAGTACCGAACATTCCTCTAACGAAAAGATAACCGTACTGAGGGACAAAGTTAACGTTGCCGTTGGAAATCTGTTCTCCCCGTACATTGACGTAGGTCGCAGTTAGTTTACCAATTGTAAATAAGTTTATAATCGCAAACAATCATTCGCATTAGAAGAAAAACAAAATACCCGACTGCAAAAGAGCTAGTTTTGCAGTCTAGCTTACGATTTCGTTACGCTATTGAGTGTAAATTTTTTTGTGAAAATATGCCTAATATTGTGCTAATGGTTATAAATGCGCATTCTTTAGAATAATTATGATAATCTCACCTACTTATTACGAAAATTTCCATTCGAGGTTCAAGAGTGAGTTCACATATCGACCCGACACAACCGATGTATCGGGTCGATATGTGAACTCACTCTTGGGCTTAGGTTGACGGTTCATTAAAGTCATTAAAAACAACACACTGTTCAAAAATGGAAATGAATGTTGAAAATGAATTTTCATTGCATTCACTGCTCAGTTTGCGGCTGTGTTTGCTTTTGGAACCTTTTGTACTTTGTTTTAGACATGTTTTCCTTCAATCCCGATGTAATTTTAGCACAGTAACACAACTAAATCAAGCCAGAGTGACGACACAATCAAAATGGCGGACATGGCGTCGTGAACTGTGATTGGTCGAATGAGAGCACTTGTTTCACTCAAGCGCAAAAATTTTGTTTCGATGTTGGATTTGCCTCAAGCTTTGTACTTATCTTAAACAAGCGCCAAATTTTCATTACGTTGTAGTGAAACAAAGAAATTTTAAACTATATTTTTGTAGTTTTAAAAGCTAAAAGTTATATTTTTTTTATAACCAACAGAACTGAAATTTAATCCTTAACAAGAATGCATTTAAAATTGATTTTCGATAAATGTGGCGGTTGTGTTAAACAAGCACTAAAGCGACGAGGTGGTATTGCTTCTTGCCAAATTTTATGATTCTAGGTCAACGAGAAGTTCCCAATAAGTTTTGATTCCCTTGTAAACGTCAAAATAACGTCTTGCGTTGACTTATAAGTTTGAGTTTTTTACTGCTCCAAGGGGTCGCAGAAGTCAGAACTGAGTATTTGATATTAATTTAAGCTTGATACTTCCACACGTTTTAAAAAAGCGGGTCTTGATAGACGGACAACAAAGTGATCCTAGAATGGTTCCGTTTTTGCCAACTGAAATATGGAATCCTAAAAAACGGTTGAAATATAAAAGTAGCTTCAATTACACAAATATGGAAATAATATTCTTATGGAATGCTAATAAATAAATATGGAGTATTGTAATTAGTTCCTTAAAATAGTTCAAATAGTCTAGTAAATATAAGATTTGTGACAACATAAAAGACAACTAAGTATATTGTTATTTAAATGAATGTACTGGTGTTTTGAAATACATTTTGCACAATTTCATAATGATATTATAAAAGCTAATTTTGTTACCTTTACACGCTCAAACGGCTGAACCGATCGTTATGAAAATTTGTATAGAGATAGCTTTGGACCTGGAGACGGAATAAGCTACTTATCATCATCATAATCATTACCGTCTCATAATTGACAATTAATAATTAATTGTTGTTGTAATTATTTAATTAATTTAATTTATTTCTCGTCGATTATTTAATTTTATTTAATTTTAATTTAATTTTTAATGCTAATGTAAGTTCTATGGATGCAAAACATCCGGAATAAAATTATTTCATTTCATTTCATTTCATTTCATAACTACGCGAGGGAAGCCACGGAACGCAGTTAGTCTATAAATCGGAGATTATTGTTGATTTATGATTTTTCGTTATTTTCCTATCATAATTTAAAAGAATCCAGTTGCAAATACTGTGATCTGCTCCATATAATCGGATTTATTTTTAAAATATTTTTCTAAAAATTGAATTTGCGTACCCTATTTCATCAAATATACCTGCCAACCAAATAAATGTCCACATTAAAATAATAGAGTCTAAAATGCCACCAAAATTTTGAAGGACTTTTATTTGTCTTCTTTACCCTACTTATTATGAAGATTTCACTAAACTTAAATTGACTTCTCATGTACCTAAAACAAACTTAAAAAGTAGGTAACTGATACCTTTATATGCCAACCAATTTTGAACCTTATTTTGAAAATGATAACAACTAACTAAATGTTTGTGGCCATTATTTGTTATCTTGGGTTTCAGAAGTAGTACAAGATCAATAGAACTGAAAAGTTCTGAAAGGACGTTAGTGGTTTTTAAGATTGATTATTTAGTAAAAGGAGTATCATTTTAAAAGCTGATTCAAAATAAATTAAGACAAAAATACTTTGTAATTTTGAGGATTATATTTGTAAATCAAAAAGATTTAACTATTAAGTTAGTCTGTTAATCTATTAAGTTTCTTATACTCAGAAGCACTTGAAAAGATGTCAAGTTGAAATATCAATTGCTTACTAAGTAAATCTAACTTAATTAGTCAAGCCAATTAAGCATATAAATACTACGGATATATATTACGGATACATATGGATCTACGTTGTTTGTCTTAGACAGATTACGTTAAATACCTACTTATCTCTACGCTGGATCTACGTTATTTGTCTAAGACAGATAACTTTAAATACTTAGCTCTACGTTGGAACTACGTTGTTTGTTTAAGACAGATTACTTTAATTATTTAGCTCTACTCTATATCTACGTTGTTTGTCTTAGACAGATACGTTAAATACTTAGCTCTACGCTGGATCTACGTTGCTTGTCTAAGACAGATTACGTTTAATACTTAGTTGTACGCTAAATCAACGTTATTTGTCTAAGACAGATTACGTTGAATATGTAATATGTCTTAGACGTGTTATGTAGTTCTTTGCTGGATCTATGTTGTTTTTAAACGATAAGATACATTAAATACTTAGGTCTACACTGGGTCTACATTAGGTCTACACTGGGTCTACACTAGGTCTACACTCGGTCTACGCTGGCTCAACGTACTCTTCTTCTTCTTCTCTCTACTTTGTCTACAAGAGGTTACGTTACATACGTTAGGTCTACGCCGTGTCTATGGCGCAAGAAATAAAGAGGAAGAATGGGTTAGCAGCGTGCCAGTAAACGAGAGTAATGCACAATTGCACATTATTAAATTATTATAGTTTAAAATACAGTAAAACCAAAACATTTCATTTTAAACTATCACGGTCATTCGTTAAATCTCTATTCAACTGAAATCTCGGGTCACAGCCCGGTCCTTTGATGGGCATCAGTGGAGCCGAAGCCAACACTGAGAGGCCCTTTACAGATAATATAATAAAAAATACAGATTTTTGATATGTGGATGGATGATGGAACTATTGTACAATATGGAATTTGACAAATCGGGGCTATTGAAATGAAATGGTTATGACTTATACAACTAGTTTACTGGCTGAAAATCTCTATTATTATTAATCCCGTAAATATGCCGTTAATAATAATAGTGTTTTACAGAAAAGTCAATTTCGGAATTAGCAATTTCTTTTAAAACCAGATCTAATCTGATTTTGATGAAATTTCTATGAGATAAATATGAAAATTGGTAATTGGTACTTTAAAAAAATAAATAGTTTTTCAAATCGGTTTATAAATGACGGAGTTATGCAGTAAAAAACATTAAAAAAAACAGCCGAATTGATGACCTCCTTCTTTTTGAAATCGGTAAAAACGAAATTGCAAAATCTCAGTCCGGAATGAACAACTAGTATATATAAACACGATAAAAGCACGAAACCACAACGTTATAAGCATTTGCACGTTAACCGCAGCGCCGGCGCGACTGCGGCCCGCTAAATATTTGATTTGCACGGAGACGGGATTTAATGCGGCCCGCGAATTATGAACGGATGGATGAGATTGATTAAGATGGAGATGTAACAAGACTGTTCTAAACAATTTTCGTTTTTCAATCAAATTTTTCATAGACGGTATTTATCAGCACGAACAAACGGAATTTTGACGTATATTTTTTCGCTTCGGCCGCGTACGTAACTAGTTTCTTACGAAACATAATTATTCTTGGTACAATACTAGTGTCGATCGGAGAAGTTTTTTCTGTATTCGTAACCACGGTGTTTGTTACATAACTGACTACGTATTATTTAGTTCAAAAGTTTAAATAGTCATTTAATTGCATTAAATTGTAAATAATAGGTATAATAGGTATTTAATTATTTAAACAATTTATTTCTATGCAAACTTGCATAAGTACTAAATTGTTTGTCATTTCGATCCACATTCTTGATGCTACTGCACAGGAGTGTAACTGTTTGCCTTTTTTTACCGACTTCAAAAAAGGAGGAGGTTCTCAATTTGCCTGTATGTTTTTTTAATGTTTGTTACGCGCTTACTCCGCCAAGCATGAATTATTTTGATGATTTATTTTTGTTTGGTAGGTAATACGTCACATATCAATTTTATCAAAATCGGTTTAGTACTTTGGTTTTTATAACAAAATAACGGAAAAAATATCATCCAAGTAAACGAATTGCGTATTTTGAAATAGTTTTATTAGTTTTTTAAACTGTAGTTATTCCTATTTCCCAAGTATTAATCTTGGAATTTTGAAAATGTGATGTGTGTCCTCAGATATGATATAAACTAGATATAGCCCGCCAAAGGTGAAAAAATGGTGTGTGTCCATACTAATATTACAAATAAACGAAATAGCGTATTTTGAAGTCAGTTGTATCAACTTATGTATAAAATTATTTTCGCTATGAGTGTCTCACTAGCCTTACATCAGACATAACATATTAGACTTGTAATTTAAGACCGGGACGCGTAGGTGTATTTAGTTTGATTTGGACGTCTACCTCAGATCATATCTACTTTATATTACTATATGGATTATCGTGATAGCATAATCCTATAAAAGCAAAAGTAACTCTGTCTGCCGTTTTCAATGCTAAACGGCTGAATCAATCGTCATGAAATTCGTCACAGAGTTTTTTAGGATCCGCAGCCGTACTAAATTTTATTTGCGTATATGGGTAGGATACATTGATGGAATACATAATATTATAATTTAGAACACCATATCCCGCCTTACGGCATGCAAAAATTTGTCAAATAACAATTTGAATTTTAACTATATCAATATTTTTTTATTAATGTATATATGTATATATATATTTTTATATTTTATCTTCTACAGCAATTTCACGCATCATCATCATCTCAGCCATAAGAAGTCCACTGCTGGACATAGGCCTCCCCCATGGATTTCTAAAAAGACCGATTGGAAGCGGCTTGCATCCAGCGTCTTCCCGCCACTTGCAATTACACGCATACTTTCTCACAAAAAAATTATACTGAACAATGTACTAAGCGTAACGAAGTCGTAATTTAGACTGCAAAAACAGCTTCTCTGCACTCGGATATTTTGTTTTTCTTTTAATAACTTTTTACTTTTTACTTTTTTTTTCTTTTTGTCTTCCACTTGCATAACTTAAAAAAAATATGTAAGTAGTTATAAATGCATATATTAGTTCATAAAAGGCCCCTGGAGTCTGTGGAGAATAAATTTGTTAAAAACAAAAACAAAAAAAACATACTTGTTTATAAACTATTATTTATCGGTCAACATAAACCCGTCAAATAATGTTAATATTATGTATTAATTTATGATATTAATAAAATATATTAATGAAAACCGAGACACAAGTAGCTACATAATTCCCTTTTTGATGACATTACAAATATAATCCAAGCTTGCAAATCGTATTTTATTAGATACAGTCAAGATGAGCCTCAGATCTTTGTTATCCCGCTATTAAAGTAAACATCTTGTTAATTCCTATCTGAAGCCTTCATTTAATGTTGCCAGCGTAATTTAAATACCATTTTTAAAAGTCACGACGTTAAAGTTGGTTGAACAGATTTGCGTGAATCATAACTTAAGTGAACGTAAAGAGAACTATTGTTGCGCGATCTTCCATACAAATAGAAGATAACAGTTTTCTACCTCTAAACATTATAAATTCGATGATTCTTATTTTTAACCGACTTCCGTGTTTTTTTGTATGTTTGTTCACACAGTCACGCTGGAGCTTAAACATAAAGGGTCTTACCGAAAAACGTTACTTAACTTTAACCAACGTCTTAAGTTCTCTGTCTTCTTTCCGCAAGTGTGATTTCGTGTCAGCCAGAAGTTGACAAAATATGTTAAGCATTGCTTAAAGTTGAGTAACGTTTTTCGGTACCTAAGGCTGTAAAGGTGGGTACAGACTGTTGAAACGTAACATGAAATGTATCAGTCTACCTTTCATTGCATGTTCGGTGCAAGCGTGGACGCATAGCGCGCTCTTACCGCACATTCACAACGAACCTCCTGCGTACGTCTGCGTGCCCTTTTAGGTTCGTTCGAAAAACCGATAAATCATGGGTCGCTCCGCGCGTGGCTTGTAATGCTCGTAGCGTGCGCGTGAAATGCACATTTCGTGCGCACAAGACGTCCAAACTATGAGAAATTGTTGAAAAGTGTTCTGATGAAAATACAATAATATGGTACTGTCGAACTGATCTGATGATGGAGCCGGAAGATATGAACTAGAACTTCATGATGGAACATCGTATCATAGCTGTGTTTGGATTTGTTAGAAAAGTCTTGTAATGAACTTTGACCACAATAATTTGTAGCGTGTTTTTTAGTTTTTTAAACTGTAATTTATTTTATAAAGTAAAAGGATTATACTTGACTGACAACTCACCTGATGTTAATTGCAGTCCACGATGGAGCGCACTTAGAAGAAACCGATTTTATCGGGATTTAAAGATACCCAGTTTATTACTGAGCCACAAGGCCAGTGGCCTTGTGGCCAGTCCTGGTCAGTTGGTAGTGTGTTAACGTCTACCTGCTGAACTGAAAGGTCGTGGGTTCAATCCCCACCCAGGGCAAACATTTGTGTGATGAGCATGGATGTTTGTTCTGTGTCTGGGTGTTTCTATGTATCATATGTATATATGTATTTACAAAAAAAAAAGTATATATGTATTCTATCAGCCATCTAGTTCCATAGTACAAGCTTTGCTTAGTTTGGGCTAGATGGCGTTGTGTGAAATGTCCACAAATATTTATTTATTTTATATTTATCTGTATAATTTATACCTAAGATGATAATAGTATTTTCATGATCAATAGACTAGGTGCTTGACCATTACTCAAGTGATATACTGTAGTATCGGTGTTATTAAGCATTTTTAAAGTTTTTATCTGGAAAGAGAATTGACTAATTTTTCAACCGACTTCAAAAAGGAGGAGGTTTTCAATTCGACGGTTTTTTTTAAATGTTTATTACCTCAGAACTTTCGACTGGGTGAACCAATTTTGATGATTCTTTTTTTATTAGAAAGCTAGTGCTTCCCGTGTAGTCCCATTTTAATTTGGTCCAGTTCTGACAATTGCATCCATGAGAAGTCGGTTGCTTCAGTTTTTTAAGCTATTATCGTTTTTTATATCCACAATTAAATCTCCCAAGCATAGAAAGCGTCTCGGTTTCAAAACAATGAAAAGTACTTGTAAAATATTTCAAACAAGAGCCATAAAATGTTTCATTCATGATCAGTCAAAGTTCGCAAAGTTCGCTGTAGCCTACATAATTGAGATGAGAGTTTGAAACCAGGTACACTTTCAAGGTTTACTTGTTAAAAGTTACGCGTCTCTCTGAAATTTCGAAACTGGTTGTAATTTTTGACACATTTTTATGTAGGTTTCATTAAATATTGAATCATTGAATTTGAGATGTTTTTATTTTCGTGCAAGGAAAAAAGTCAGAAAGAGGGTGAAGGGTACCCTTTGTTTACTTGACTGTCAAAACCGTGTGACTGTGTAATTGTCGTAAAAAATATCAATTATTGTTGATATAGACATTATTTATTTGTATATATTTTATTTAATATATTTATCACAGTATTGCCTCATTACTTGTTTACCCTATCTCCCATTGGTAAAATTTCACAAAGGTATATTTTTTCTATTTTTTGAAAAAGTTATATTTGTAAGGCTTGAAAGTCGTTATTTATACATGAGTATATATAACTCATTTAATACTTTTTCACTTCAGTAGCTCAAACATGTAGGTTTTGCTGCCTGAAATCAGTGAGCAAAATGCGATTTTGCTCACTGAGTGAGACAAAGTAACTTTTTAATTATTATTTTTTCAGAGAGCCGCGAATATCTTATTCAGCCTTGAGACATTCACACTCTATCTCTTTCCCGCCATTAGAAAGAGAGAGAGAAACAAAGACCAGCCCTTTCGAAGTTCCGATTTTGAATTTGACCTCAAAGACAAACACGTTCGGAATTTCGTACTAACTAAAGAAATTTTGCAAAAAGATAATTATGTCTTTTAACGTAATTTATTGAATTTTTAACTTATTGTACGAAAATAAGTATTTACTGCAAATAAAACTGATAGTTAACCTGTAAATATTTATTATCTTCTAAAGTGTTCTCGCTGCTGAAGTGAAAAGTTATGTGTGTTACACGAGAGCAAAGTTGTTTGCATCTCGTGCCTTTGAATCCCTCGCCACACTTAGGATTCAAAATCAGCAATCGCAGCAAAAAACGACTTTGCTCTTGTTGCACAAATAACTATTTCATCTTACTTTAGCTCGTAAAGTTAGGTTTCTAAGGCTAATACTGGCGTGGAAAAGTTCATTTTGCTCCCTAGGGTGGAAAGTAATTTCAAAATTCGAACACGATAGCTCTACATATTCAATACAAAATATTTCTAACCTTTTTGTACAGTACCTTCACAAAATGAAAACACATAGTTGGATTCAAAGAGGTCAAAGAGATCTTAGCCTAAAGAAACACTAAATTTTATACTAAAATAACTTAGAAATTTTGTGTAATTACGTAACATGTAAATAATAAAACCGGCGAAGGGCGAGTCGGACTCGCGCACGAAGGGTTAGAAATTTTGTGTAATTACGTAACATATAAATAATAAAACCGACCAAGGGCGAGTCGGACTCGCGCACAAAGGGTTCCGTATCATTATCTATAAAAACTGCAAAAAATCATGTCTGTTGTATGGAAGCCCCCCCCCCCTTAAATATTTATTTTATTTTAATTTATTATTTAAAAAAAAAAAAATGAAATTAAAATATTGAATATTAACACACAATACACACATAATATTAAGTTATATTTAATTCAACATTCTGTGAATATTTCAAGCGTCTACTTGTTGGTGTTATCATTATCGGTCAAAAACGAGCAAAAAAATCACGTTTGTTGTGTGAAAGCCCCTTTAAATATTTATTTTATTCTGTTTTTTAATATTTGTTGTTATAGCAACAACAGAAATACATCATCTGTGAAAATTTCAACTGTTTAACTATCACGGTCCATGAGATACAGCCTGGTGACAGACGCACGGACAGACAGACAGCGGAGTCTTAGTAATAGGGTCCCGTTTTACCCTTTGGGTACGGGACCCTAAAAATATATAGAGTTGAAATGAGACCTAATTTTTGGAAGTCCACAGAATATTTTTTAGTACATTAGTACACAATTGCAATTTTCTCTACTAAACATCAGGTGAGCTGGCGGTCAAGCGTAAGCCTTTCTATGAATAATTAAAATAAAAAACTTTTGTACATAAAATAAACAATATTAATGTTTGTTTCCGAATGTGCGAAACCCAAAAGCCGTCCAGTATCACCCCGACTAAAATATTATAAGATTTTTGTAATTCATGAATTTTATTAGCAAGTTCTCGCCCAAGTTAGATTGAGTTCCAGTGTCGGCTCGGCCCGGCGTCAGACGACTTCTAATAAGCGGTGACGACGTCTTGATGGGATAACTTCTTTATTTTTACAAGTTTGCGACCGCAGCCTACTTTTGGGCCTTACTTATTTCGGTTACGTTAAATGCATCTTTAAGTGAGTAAGCAAGTTATTTAATTAAAAAAACCGGACAAGTGCGAGTCAGATTCGCCCATCGAGGGTTCCGTACAAACTAGTAGATAAAAGGGGTTTTTTTTATATTTGCCTTCATAAACCGAAAAATATACTACATCGTAAAAATATTTAAAAAAAACCTTTTTTAGCTTATGCTAATGAAGCTCTTTTTTATGATACCCCACATGATACGGTTAAAGAACTTTAAAATTTGGATCCTCATTCCTTGCATAAAGACAATTTTTTTGTGATTAAATTAAAAATGTCCAGTTTCCGGATTTTTGCCTATATGTGTACTCTAATACAATGCTTCTTGCCAAATTTCATAATTCTAGGTCAACGGGAAGTACCCCATAGGTTTTGATTTCCTTGTGAGTGTCGAAATTTGCGTTTTTTACGACATATTCGGCTGTAACTTTTTTTTACGAAAACGGAGAAATTTTATTTTTCTTTCTGCACCAAGAGACTATGGATCTGCGTATATGGTTTTAATTTCAACACGATACCTTTACGCGTTCCCAAGATAAAGGTCTTGACACCCTGACAGACGGACAGACGGACAGACAGACGGACAACAAAGTGATCCTATAAGGGTTCCGTTTTTTTCCTATTGAGGTACGGAACCCTAAAAATACAATACATACGCGACTTGCTGTTCACTTTTCTACAGGCATTTGGATGATATTTTAACAATTATTTTGATATAAAAATCAAAGTAATGCATCGATTTCGATAAAATTTATATGGAACTACCTCTAAAGTATGATCTACCAAATACAAAAAGAATCATCAAAATCAATGCATAACTGGCTGCGTAATCAGTGAATAAACTTTAAAAAAACTGAAATTGGTTTATAAATGACGATACGCTAACAAAGATAAAAGAAAGAACCATAAGGTTGGATGTATTATGTTTGATAAATTGTTTAAACGACCTTATGGTTCTGATGTCATTCTTATACTTGATGTATGGGTCATCAGCGGGGTTACTCTCTACTCTTATAGCAATGCAAAGTTCACTCAGCGCCCATTTTTGTCTTAATATACGAGTATATATTTTTTATTTATTTACATCGACAGATCGACACTAAAGATAATATGAATATGAATATAATAAATGCGTATTTTTTAGAATAATTGTAATAAAATCACGTATATGTTATGAAATAGTTCGTTGGAGGTTACAAAAAAAACGTATATTTATTTTTGCGAGAGTTGTATTATTATTATTAGACCAAATATAGCTTAAGACACTCAGGGAGTGAAGACGAATTTAACAACACCTTACACATCATACACTCATACATATATCGAAAAACATAACCTTCCTTCTTACTCAGTCGGGTATATAAATGATATAAATGCATTCGAGTGGGCGTAAGTCATATCAAATATCATTAAGTGCTGCAGGAAAATTCTAAATCAGTGCTAAACGAATTATGAAGCAGATCACACTATCCTTGTTGCTGATTTATGTCTTGGCCCAGTTCTTAAACGAAACATTGGCTCAACTTAAAGACGAACACTGTGTCATCGACCACAGATCAGACGAAAATTTGTGGGAATATAAACTATTTAAGAACCTCGAAAAATGTGGTTTCTACGCTTTCCGGGCGCCTGTTCCAAATGGCACCGAACCTCTTGAAATCACGATGCATTTTGTTATGAAGTCCTTCAAATTCGACAGCAAGCTACAAGAGTTTTACGCATATACGTGGACATTCCTTTCGTGGACAGATGAGAGATTGAAATGGGATCCAGCAGAATACGATGGAATCAAATCAATTAGAACACATACAGGAAACACATGGGCACCGGGTATCAGATTATTTAATAGTGCTGGTGAAGATTATGATAAAAGATATATTTTCGTACCATGTCACATAAAAAGCTCTGGTAAATTGAATTGCATTGAATGGATGGTGTACGAAGTTAAGTGCAGCACTGATTTGCAAGATTGGCCGTATGACATGCAATATTGCAGTTTAGAATTTGGATTTTTTCCTGAAGTAGACACCAAACTGCAGCTGGACGTTGATCGAAAAGCTATAACCATCATGGCTTCTGAACATGGAACGGAATGGAATATAGTAGATTACGAACAGCACACAAATGTCACTGCAGAGAAACAGCTGGTTATGACGTTTGGATTAGAACGGCGCGCAAATGTCCTCGCTGCTATTGTAGTATATCCTTCTTTAATATTAACTGTTCTGACTCTTTCTTCTGTTTTTATTGACGCAAGACTGAATTTACGTTTGCTAATCAATTGTTTTAGTTTATTGTGCCACAATTATTTTATAACTGATTTGTCATTTGAAATACCGGAAAATACCAAGGACCCGCCAAGACTACTCCTGTATTATCGAGGGTCTTTAATTTGGACGAGCCTGCTTCTAGTTCTGAGTTTCATTTTGAGTTTTATATGTAGAAGGAATGTAGTGTGTCCAAATTGGGTAAGTACAATCAATGATTTTGTGTATTCAAAGTTTGTTAAATTTATTATTTGGCCTCGGTGGAAAACTGATATAGAAGAAAACGAAAATGAAAACAATTTTGGTAAAGAGTGGATTAATTTTTCCAATATTGTAAACACAGTCTGCATAATTACATCAGTGATTGTTTATGTAAGTTTGTATTCTGTATTTATGCCTCATCCAATTTGTTTTAACCATAAACATCGAAATTTATAGAGGTTTAAAAAAAAAACACTCGTTTATTTTCTAAAATCTCTTATAAAAAATATCTCTCTCTTATATCTTATCATCGAAATCATTGTAATATTAATACGAAAGTAGAATTAGATTCAGATTCAGATATTTTGTTGCTATTCCATAGTATTAGTACAATGTTGGTAAATGGTAAATCAAATAAATGTATCTTATGGACCCTGTCGGGCGCAGCAACATAGGAGAGAGGAGGACTGCCTATTTATAATATCTTTTCTAAATTGATAGACTTTTAATTTTAATATTTAATTTATTTTTATGTCATGAATTTCTGGTGTTGCCTTTAAATGATTTGATAATTAAAGAAAAAATAAATGTCTAATTAGTTAAACATATATTTTTTTATTTTATTTTAATATTTAGGTCAATTTTAAAATAAATAAATAATTAAATATATATATAAATGTCAAGATGTAATAAAAATATCAACAAAATAATTTAAGAAATTTTAGAATTAAGTGGGTTTTACATTATCATCATTTAAATATACGTCTACCGTATAATAAGCCTTATAAGTCAGGAATTCCTTTAATTTACGGATAAATGTAATGTCATTCTAAATGTATATACTTGAGATCTTCTGGCAACGCATTATAAACATGAATGAAATACCTACATTATGAAATATTAATTATAATTTAACGGAACAAGTAATTGTATTGTTATATAGAATCCTATTTCATTAGGATTCAATCAGAAATCAGAATATTTTTATTGCAATGAAATTCACTATAGTTAATTAGTACGTTTAATTCGATTCTTACGCATCATTCACCTCCTGAGACCACCTGAGTAAACCGTGGGATGTTTTTTTTTTACAACGCCTGATAAAAAAAATTGAAAGCCCCTAACTTTATATTAGTGACGGTCCACCTCATAAATGTGATACTGGCCATTATAATGTATATGTATATGTAGTAACAATAATACTCGTAAACAACCAAAGTGGGCGTCACCCGTATCAAGTGTCATCATATGCCACAGATATATTTTAAATTAGTGTTAAACAAGTCATGAAGCAGATGACAGTAATTATTTTACTATACCACGTATTGGCTCGGTTTTTTCACGAAACTTTAGCTCTCGATCATGGAGATTGTGTCATCGACCATAGATCTGAAGAAAATATGTGGGAATACAAACTAGTTCACGACCTCGAAAAGTGCGGCTACGATGTCTTTAAATCACCTGTACCAAATGCCACCGAATCTCTGGAAATCACGACCCATTTCGTATTGAAGTCTTTCAAATTTGACAGCAAGCTCCAAGAATTTTCTACATTCATGTGGACCTTACTCTCATGGACTGACGAGAGATTAAAATGGGATCCAGCAAAATACGATGGTATTAAAACAATAATTGTATCTACTACCAATATATGGGCACCAGGTATCAGATTATTTAACAGTATAGGTGATGATTACGACAACAAATATATTTTCGTCCCATGTGAGCTAGAAAACACTGGTAGACTGCACTGCATTGCTTGGATAGTGTATGAAGCTAAGTGCAGCACTGATTTGCGTGATTGGCCGTATGACATGCAATATTGTAGTCTAGAATTTGGACTATTTCCTGAAATAGACACTAAAATGCAGCTGGAAGTTAAGCCACGAGCTGTAACTATGATTGCTGCTGAATATGGAACGGAATGGGATATAATGGATTACGAACAGCACACAAATGTCACTGCAGAGAAACAGTTGGTTATGAAGTTTAGATTAGAACGGCACGCGAATGTCCTCGCTGCTATTGTCGTATATCCTTCTTTAATATTAACTGTGTTGACTCTTTCTTCTCTTTTTATCGACTCAAGACTTAATTTCCGTTTGTTAGTAATTTGTTTCAGTTTATTGAGTCACAATTATTTTATAACTGATTTGTCATTTGAAATGCCGGAAAATACCAAGGACCCGCCAAGATTACTCATGTATTATCGAGGGTCTTTTATTTTAACGAGCATGTTTCTTGTTCTTAGCTTCGTTCTCAGTTTTTTATGCGGAAAGAATACAGTGTGTCCAAATTGGGTGACTTCTATTAATGATTTTGTGTATTTAAAGTTCGTGAAATGTTTTATCTGGCCTCGGTGGGAAACTAAAATGAAGGAAGACATAAGTGAAAGCAACTTTGTCAAGGATTGGACAGATTTCGCAAATGTTATAAATACGATCTGTATAATAGCATCAGTTATTGTTTATGTGTGTTTGTATTGTGTGTTTGTGCCTCATCCAATTCCTTTCAACTGAGTATGATAATTGGAACAAATGTTCAAGAAGATAATGACTCTTATTTTAGAAAAATAACTTTGCCGCATTATAACATGATCTTTAAAATCTACAAGTTTGCTGACTTCTTTTGTACGTACCTTTTCTCTTGCATATATAATTTCAAAATGCTTGTTTGTGTTAATAAAACCAGTTTACACAAATTATCTTTTATTGTTTACGCAATAACAGCCTCAGAACAGCTGGCAATGTAATTAAATCGCAGGTGAGTGCCAATAGGTACCTACTAAAAACGTAGAACAAAGCTTGTTGCCACATGGTAAAAGTGACAAGTGACCAAATTTTGATATTTCTTTTATATAATACTAGCGGACCCGGCGAACTTCGTTTCGCCTAGAAGTCGAATGTCAAATCATCGTCAATAGTCACAAAACCGACCAAGAGAGAGTCGGAGAGTTCTGAACAAAATTTCGTCAATCAAGTACATATAATTGTCAAGAGTGCTGCTACCTAGAGACATCGTTTTATTTTTCCTGTAAAGTTTACGTAAACGTCTATCATGTCAAATTATTTCAGATAGTTGACCCGGTGATATTGTGTAATCACCAAAAGTTACCAAAAATCGATATGAAGTGAAGTGAACTTACCGTGATTAACAAACACTTATTAGCAAACAAAAAACTACTTAGTCTTTAAAACAAAACGAACTTTATCAAAAACATAATAAAATTATTATTAACGCGGTTATGTGTTGTCACAGATTACCACAGATTCTTTTGTTTTAAATTGAATGACGTTGACATTTGTTAGCGCGGTTATCGATGTGGTGTCACAGATTACCACAGATTTTTTGTTTTAAATTGAATGACGTTGACATTCGTTACGCGCGTTTTTTAAAATATGCAAAATTAAATGTATATTTTTCAATCTTTCTGAGAGATTTTCTTAATATTTGTTTCCGTAAGAACCTTGTACAGAGTGTTAGAAAACTACAAAAAAAAAATAAGCCAAATCGGTCAAGCCGTTTTCATGTTATGTCGTGACAACGGAAAACGGGTTTCATTTTTATATATATAGACTTATAATCTTATTATTCAAGGTCTAGTTAACTTGACACTTAAAGTAATATATGTATATATATTACATTTAAGCCATATATGTCGACCGCATATGAATGCCTTGTTAAGTAAATGTTTCAGTTACATTGTTTCTTTTTTACCAGATTGCGCAAGCAGAGGGTAATGATTTTCGAGTGTATTTATGTATGTACATATGTTTATATGTGGGTAGATATGTATGTATGTTTCTATATGAACCCCTACTGCTTAAACGACTCGACCGATTTTAATGTGTGAAGTGTCGTTAGATTCGTCTTCATTCCCTGAATATCATAGGCTATATTTTTGTAATAATAATAATAAAACTCTCACAAAATCAATAAAAATGGCATATTTTCGTAATAACAAACAAAATGATTCGTAAAATATAAGTGATTTTATTACAATATATGATTATAATATATTCTTCTAAAGAATGCCCATTTATATCCTTTTACAGTGATTTTGCGCATACTTTTTCACAAAAACACGTGCACTTAACAGCGTATCAAGCGTAACGATATGGTAAGTTAGATTGCAAAAATCGCTCTTCTGCAGTCTGATAGGTATATTGTTTTTCTTTTATATATAAATATACTTGTTTAAGTTTTTGTAGGTGTTTAATAAATTAATAATAGTGTGTTAATAATAGAGTGGAGCTCGGTCGCCCTACTTGGGCGACCGAGCTCCACTCGGATTTTTGAAGTGAAAACTTCTTTAGCGGCGTTGGGCATTTTTGGGATGGGTAAAAAATGGTAAACTCGCGTCAGGTGTTACGTGACCTGATCGAAAATTCGTAGTCCTAAGACGGTGCAGGGCGCTTGCTAGTTCCAAACCAACGTAATAGATGGCGCTGTATAGTCTAGTTCCAGACCAACGTACCAGATGGCGCTGTATAGTCTAGTTCCAGACCAACGTACTAGGATGGCACTTTTACTATTTAATTTTATAGTTTTCACTTCTGCCGGCACTCCCGGAGTGCAACGCGGTGTTTTTTTTATGACTGAAAATACGAGCAAACCCGGGTTCACTAAAAATGAAACCTAGCAAGATCGATTCATCATCCCCTATTCTACCTACAAACCAAATTTCATCAAAATCGTTGGCGCCGTTTCCGAGATTCATATATAAATTATATATATACAAGAATTGCTCGATAAATATTTGTTGAAATGTTTATATAATTGAAATGTTTTTATAACTATTAAAAACTATTTTAATAAAAAATAAGCCAAAATTAACCTTCGAAGGGAAATTCTCCATTAGAAGCAATAGAGTATTCGAGATCGGTTAACGGGATTAAATACGTTTATTTCAGATAAAACAGGTAAATATACATACTAGATACGTGAGAAGTAATCCAAATCCGTATAATCCCACAGAGAACAACTGGATAAAATGTTTCTGATCTGAGTACATTTCCTGTGATGCTAAAGGCCCCTAGAGAAGCGTTCTGAATATGTCGCCCTATTTAGTTTGTTATACGCGTTAATACAGCTATATAAAGTACGGTAAGAATTTAGACCCAAACATAATTTTTATTTGTGGCAAAAATAAAAATGAAGACGATAAATTTGCACGAAATTTTAATTACAAGTACATTTTAAGTTGATTGACTATAACATCCTTACCGGAAAACGTTACTTAACCTTAAGCATTGCTTAACATATTTTGTCAACTTCTCGCTGACACGTAATGACACTTGCGGATAGAAGACAGAGAATTTAAGAAGACGGTTAAAGTTAAGTAACGCTTTCGGTAAGGCCTTTAACTTTTTAAATTATACTTAAGTGTGTAAAACACTAAAAAATAACGAATATGTATTCCGATATTGCCTTGTAGTATAGTCTTGTATGATATCTTCTGTCCACCTTGTGGCTGGTCTTCCTACGCTACGCTTGCCGGTTCGTGGTCTACAATCGAGAACTTTTCAGCCCCATCGGCCGTCAGTTCGACGTGCTATGTGCCCTGCCCACTGCCACTTTAACTTGCTAATCCGCTGTGCTATGTCGGTGACTATTGTACGTCTACGGATTTCTTCGTTTCTGATATGATCTCGCAGATACCCCGAGCATAGCCTTCTCAGTAGCTCGTTGCGTGACTTTGAGCTTCCTTATAAGGCCCATAGTAAGAGACCACGTTTCAGTGCCATATGTCATCACATCAAGATCATCATCCTATCACATCCTATCATGTCCTATCTCATTTCAGTCATTTGTTCGGGACAAACGCTTATCGGTTCTGATGTTACTTATATTTAAATATCACATTGATACTTTTAATGTATTTGCATACTAAATACTTACCTTTTTTTGTTCTTTGAAAAATGACATAAGTCATGCAAGAGACGATATGCTACGGTAGCTCTTACGTGCTTATATGTTAACTTATACAAAAGTTGTTTTAATTAACTTTATTTTTTAAATATTTACGAATGAATACAAAATGTGCCTAGTTTAATTCAAATTGTCATCTAACAGAAATATCAAATGTATTATTGTCTAGTACATACAAACTTTTAAAATTATAAAAGTTTTCAATGTCTTGCAAAGTTTTACCTTTGGTTTCTGGAACAAATTTCCAGATTAACATGACACCCAAAAATGATACCAGAGCGAAAAATATAAAAGTTCCTGATATATCTATAGATTCAAATAAATACGGAGATATCTTCAACGACCCCGAGTGAAACAAACATGATACAATTATATAAAACGCCCCTCCCAACCCTCTATGTTTTACAGGAATTAATTCTGTCGACATGCTAAATGTCAGGTAACAAGTACCAAATACATTACAAAATATAAAACCTAAAATACAGATAAGCAGAGCTTGTTTTGGTATAACATAAATATCTTTACAATACAAAATAACGCTGGCTGAAAGTAAGAAAAATCCACATCCAAATAAACTAGTTATCATTATTGGCTTATTTTTTAATCGTTTTAACAAAATAATACTAACAGTAGAACCTACTAAGACAACAACATCAATGTAGATGAAGCAAATGAAGTCAGATTCATTAGTGTTATTAGCAATGATATCTACTGCATAAGTAATAATAACTAAAAGACCGCTAAAATAAAATGAAAACATAATAATTACTAAATGAAGAATGGGTACTATAAAATCCCTTCTATTTATTCTTAACCAAATGTCTTCAAGGATACATTTTTTAGTAGACTTCTGCAATGATATTTGATGTAATGACTCTTTCTGCGCTCTGAGCAATTCTTTAAGTTCACTTAACGCCTCATTACTAGTTCCTCGCAACATAATAAATGCTTCTTCACATTTTTCAAATTCTCCTTTACAAGCTAGCCACGACGGTGATTCGGGCCAGACATATACTAGTAACAAAGCTATCAATGTTGGCACACCCATGACTAAGCTAACCGTTTGCCATTGGAGAAAACATCCAGCAAAAGTTACAACAGCAAATCCTATCATTTGAATGATACCGAAAAATACCATGGATGTGCTCCTGAATCTTGGTTCAACCATTTCACTGATAGTTATTAAGCTGACGGCGATCAAGCTGTTTCCTCCAAAGCCATGGAATGATTCTCCAATCAAGATTGTGGTAACATTAGACGCCAAGTAGGTAAGGATCCAACCGATGAGAGTACTGAGGCACGCGGCGATGAATGCAAACTTTCTGCCTTTCCACTGCATCACCGTTGGAATGATAATACTGGGGATTCCAGCTAGACCGTGAATCGAAGCTGAAAGTTATTACAATCGTGTTACATTGATTTATAAGTATGTTAGAAAACAAGAAATAAACAAGCGCAGTGTAGTAAGACCAGCCACGAGATGGACAGTTGACCTCATAGTCTAGTAAAAATAAGATTTGTGACAACATAAAAGACAACTAAGTATATTGTTATTTATATGAATGTACTGGTGTTTTGAATTACATTTGACACAATTTCATAATGATATTAAAAAAGCTAATTTTGTTACCTTTACACACTCAAAGGGCTGAACCGATCGTTATGAAAATTAGTATAGAGATAGTTTTGGACCTGGAGACGGTCATAAGATACTTATCATCATCATAATCATCAACGTTTTTCATAACTACGTGAGTGAAACCGCGGAACGCAGCTGGTCTATAAATCGGGGATTATTGTTGATCTATGATATTTAGTTATTTTCCTATCATAATTTCAAAGAATCCCCCCAGTTGCAAATACTATGATCTGATCCATACAAATGGATTTATTTTTACTAGACTATACTATACAAATAGCGGGAAGCCGCTGGATGCAGACCGCTTCCAATCAGTCTTTTTGGAAATCCATGGGGGAGGCCTATGTCCAGCAGTGGACTTATGGCTGAGATGATGATGATATAATTTGCAGTGACCAATTAAACATTATCCTACTTTTTTTTTTTTTTTTTTTTTTTTTTTTAATCTAATATAACTAAAACATGAAGCATGTTATATGCCGCAATTAGTTAATGTTAATGTTAAGTAGAATATTCGGCAAGAGTAGAATAATAACATTAAAACAAGTTTAGAAAACTCCCGACAATCAAAAATGCCTGAACCGACTTTGATGAAACCTAACTAAGAACACTGCCGACTAATTCACCAAACAAAAACAAAAAAATAATCAAAATCGGTTTATTCGTTCGGAAGCTACGATGCCACAGACAGACACGTTAAACTTAATACCCTGTCGTTTTTGCGTCGGGGGCTAAAAACAGACAACTGCATTTTCTTTTTACTAAAAACAGACTTATCAGTGATATTAAGTATCTAAAGTTTAGTAATGTATAAAATTAGATACTAACCAATCCATGACGAAGTGTCCAAATCTAATGCTATAGAAGTGTCATTTCTTTTCAACTGGTTGAGTAAGACTGCCGGATATCCGGTCAGGCCTCCGACTGATAGAGCTGCCAATTGTGGCGAACTAGCTACTATTAGCTGTAAACACAATACAATTGTAGTTTAATTAATACAATGTTTAATAAATTCAAAATTTAATATTATCATAGTTTAAAAACTGAGACAACCGACTTCAAGATACGCAATTTCCATTTATTTTGTTTTAAAACCAAAATACTGGTTAGATTTTGATAAAAATGATTTTTTGTTAGATCTACGATTAACCACCAACTCGCCTAATGTTGAGAGACGGTGTATTTTTTTTATATATACATTATAGATCTACGATTGACCACCAACTCGCCTGATGTTAAGCGACGGCGACGGTGTGGCCGGTGTGGCCGGTGTGTGACATAATTGAAGGGTTCTAAGTCTAAAGGGTCTAAGTGCCAATTTTATTTTGATTTTTTTCCATTTGCATATTATTAGGCTTGACACATAAATCGTATTTTTGTAATAATATTGTTTTTTTTGGCACTTGGACCAGTGCCGTAAATAGCCTTTTCTGCGCCCAGTGCGAGCTTCTATAACTGCCCTGGGCGCAGCGGGAACTTATCAGGAGCAAACCGAATAAATAATAATCCTGCCTGGTCTGGCCATTCTTGCGCCCCCAGAGTCTACGCCCTGTGCCTGGGCACTGGTGGCACCGCCCTATTTACGGCACTGACTTGGACCCTTTAGCACAATATGTGTACTATGCCTTTAGTTTAGAATTACAACCCTTCATTACATTACATTAGGCGTGATTTTAGGTATTTATATAGGCTTACCTGTCTCGCGAGTGGAGATAGAAAATTCATTTCACGGTAACAATATATTAGTAATATTATTTACGTCTTATTTATATTATTTAGATCACGTCCAAAACTACATAAAAATGAAAAATAATAATACAATTGCAAAATCGCAGTTTATCTTATGCGTTTATAAGCCTTTTAACAAGTGATAAATAAGCCAACGTATATTCAATTAAATTTATTATACGTCAGTACATTATGTTAATTAATGCTTCATGCTGTTTCAATCCTTCATTTATTTTAATTTTAAATTCCAAGGAGGTTTATGTTAATAACAAGTAAAGATATATTGAAAGAATTCAAATTCAAATTTGTTTATTACATAAAACAGCAAGATATAATACAATGTTTTTGCTTTTAAGTTAATCCGCTTTTCTACAGTCGCATATTTTGTAGATAGTTGTTTTCTAATTACATTATTTTGTTTTACTCCAATAACCTTGGAAAACAAGGTAGAGAGGTATTTGTCCTGCAGTAAGACAGTCACGGCTGAAATAATAATAATAACCTTAGAAAATAAACATGAATAGTAAAAAAACATACAGAGTGATCGAGCATATCGAGCTCCATCCTCGGCCACACCGTCGCTTAACATCAGGCGAGTTGGTGGTCAATCGTAGATCTATCTTGTATAAAAAAATAAAGGTTAAAAATGCTGTAAATCTATCTATCAAACCTTTAAATGAGCAATTCGGGATGTAAACGAGAATCTCGGAAACGGCTCCAACGATTTTAATGAAATTAAAAGCAGTATCGCTTTCCATCAGGCGTGCTGGTGGTCAAACGTAGAGCTATTCTATATAAAAAATTGGATTGTAGGTAGATTAGGGCATCCCCTAATCTACCTACAATCCAATTTTTTTTTATCGATCTTGCTAGGTTTAATTTTTAGTGAACCTGGATATGCTCGATTTTCAGTCATAAAAATCCGAGTGGAGCTCGGTCGCCCAGGTATTTAATATTATGCAAAGTATGTACGCGGAGACAAATAGGTACAACGCGCATTTTTCATTTAATAGTCTCATTTAAGTTAATTAGTATTTAGTTTTAGTTATTTTAGTTAATTATTAAGCCAACAAAACTTTTTATGTTTATCTTTAGTAATTAATCTTGTATACGATTATTTAATTGTGTTATTGTATTTTATATTTTTCCTGACGTAGTCATTTTTTATGTTTATTTAATGCTACACAAGCGGAAATAACTCTGTTTGTTTGTCTGTTCGTTACGACCGTTGTTACGTCACGACCGAACGGCAAAACCGATTGTTGTGAAATTTGATATAGAGATAGCTGAGAACCTGTAGACAGACATATGTTACATTTTGTCGTAGTCATCACCATCGTTTTTATAACACGTCGGACACTCCATATAATGGCGCGTTAATCAGTGACGCATACGCAAGTTGACGTCTGTATATAACACACTCACAAATGTACATGTGAAGTTATGGTTGTCATCTGATTGCTGCTCGCTCGTGAAGTCAATTGAAACTCGAAAGCTTCAATCCCGCAATGCTTGTTTCGACTGACAACCGACCAAGTCTAGTAAAAATAAGATTTGTGACAACATAAAAGACAACTAAGTATATTGTTATTTAAATGAATGTACTGGTGTTTTGAAATACATTTGACACAATTTCGTAATGATATTAGAAAAGCTAATTTTGTTACTTTTACACATTCAAACGGCTGAACCGATCGTTATGAAAATTAGTATAGAGATAGCTTTGGACCTGGAGACGGACATAAGCTACTTATCATCATCATAGTCGTCCCCTTTTTTCATAACTACGCGAGTGAAACCGCGGAACGGAGCTAGTCCATAAATCGGGGATTATTGTTGATCTATGATTTTTAGCTATTTTCCTATCATAATTTCAAAGAATCCCCCCAGTTGCAAATACTGCGATGTGCTCCATACAAACGGATTTATTTTTACTAGACTGCTCTATCTAGATTCTAATCTCATCTGTGACCACGGACGCTGCAAAGTGTTCGAAACGTCAGGTCATAAAATTAAGTAAAATAAGTAAAATAAATAAATTAAAATTAAGTAAAATAAATCCGTTTTTTTATTTTATTTATACACTATATTTCTACGATTGACCACCAACTCGCCTGATGTTAAGCGACGGTGTGGCCGAGGATGGAGCTCGTCGATCTAGAACATATCTATTCACTCTAGCCTTGAAAATTCCAAGATTGTAGGTCTCAGGAAACATTTACACACATTATTTGTTGTCATTTCAATGTTTCAGATACTTGTGAAATGTATTTCATTTGTACTAAACAGTGAATAATTAATTAATTCCGGTATCATTTGTTATGAACGTCTAAACAAAACAATCGAATCGGGGCTACGAATCTCATATAATAGGGATTCATTAATTTTCAGTTTGCGCCCAAATAACTAGGTGAATACATTGATATAGAGTTCATTTTTGTGGAAGTGACAGGCGTGATAAATAAAACCGGCCAAGTGCGAGTCGGACTCGCACACATCTATAAAAAACGGCAAAAAAAACATGTTTGTTGTAAAGGGGGCTCCCATAAATATTATTTTATTTTAATTTAAATATTTAATTTTAATATGAATAATATAACTCAATATTATGTGAATATTTTAAGCGTCTATCTGTTGCCGTTATCAATATCGAGCAAAAACGAGCAAAAAAATCACCTTTGTTGTATGGGAGCCCCCCTTAAATATTTATTTTATTCTGTTTTTTAGTATTTGTTGTTACAGCAGCAACATAAATACATCATCTGTGAACATTTCAACTGTATAACTATCACGGTTCATGAGATACAGCCTGGTTGTCCGTCCAGACGGACGGACGGACGGACTGACAGCGGAGTCTCAGTAATAGGCTCCCGTTTTTACCCTTTGGGTACGGAACCCTAAAAACAATGATGATTATGTTGATGGAATATAGCTTATGTTCGTCCTTAGGCTATCTTTGTACACAATTTATTCACGATCGGTTCAGCTGTTTGATCGTGTAATGGTACAAACAGAAATAAAGACACGCTTTCGGTATTATAATTAACAACACCTCCGTTTTTGCAACACATTCACAACACTCCTAGACCCCATCCCAAGTCGATACATGTCGCTATCGCGTGTTAAAGATGTACAGCGCCATCTAGTGGTAGGCAGAATTGAACTAAACATAATTATACACATATAACATCTCCGTTTTTGCAACACATTCACAACACTCCTAGACCCCATCCTAATTCGATACATGTCGCTATCGCGTGTTAAAGATGTACAGCGCCATCTAGTGATAGGCAGTGTTGAACTAAACATAATTATACACATATAACACCTCCGTTTTTGCAATTTGAAAAATCCTGTTTTCGCAAGGCCACATCTAGCTAACCGGTATCATTGTATTTGGAGAACAACCAGTAATCGGTATAATTTGCTGTGGAATCGGAACGGTTCCGGTTGTTTCACGATTAAATGCAGGACTCGGCGATTTAACACGATGTGTTTTGTATTATCATGTATTGATTTTATTCTGAATATACTACATTTTTAGGGTTCCGTACCTCAAAAGGAAAAAAACGGAGCCCTTACAGGATCACTTTGTAGTCCGTCTGTCAAGATCTGTATCTCGGGAACGCGTGAAGGTATCGAGTTGAAAATAAAACCATAAACTCAAATCTATAGTCTCTTGCTGCAAAAAAAAACATTTTTTTTTTTTAAGTTACAAAAAGTTACAGCCGAATATGTCGTAAAAAATGCATATATTTTTATTATTTATTTATTTATACATAAATTAATACACTTTGTTATAAAATCATTTAAAAACCTAGATAAGGTTTGTCTAGATGACTTGTTCTCGTAATATTACATTTAATTATAATATAATGTACAAACAACACAACTTGACTAAATGTTGTGCGCGATCATGCAATAAGACAGCTGACGTAGGCATGTAAGCGCGCATTTCCAGGAACTGTAGGTATTTATAGAATGTCTATATTGAAATATCGACACTCGCAAGGGAATCAAAACCTATGGGGTACTTCCCGTTGACCTATAACTGTGAAATTTGACGAGAAACGTTGTCATATAGTACACATATAGGAAAAAATCCGAAAACCGGACATTTTTTATTTAATCACAAAAATTGTGTCTTTATGCAAGGAATGAGGGTCCAAATTTTAAAGTGAATTAACCGTATCATGTGGGGTATCATATGAAAAAGCTTTATTAACACAAGCTAAAACAGGTTTTTGAATATTTATACGATGTATATTTTCCGGCTTACGAAGGAAAATATAAAAAAGTATATAATTTCCCCTTTTTATCTACTAGTTTGTACGGAACCCTCGGTGGGCGAGGCTGACTCGTACTTGTCCGGTTTTTTATACAGGGATAACTATGAGATTTCCATATTTATAATTATGGAAATCTCAGTCAGATTTTCCCGCTCCTTCTTCTAAGCATAAAGTGGAATGTCCTTCCACAGGTTTTCCCGTCGAGCTACAACAAAGAGAGTTTAAAAAAAAATAAAGAAATAAAAAACAAATGTATAAATAACATTGGAAGGTAAAAATCTGGGCTTAACTTTTTCTGCTTTCTCTAGTTCCAATTTTGTTTTGTTTTGTTGTTTGTTATGTACGGTATGGTATTTGTTATTTAATCCATTTCAGTGATCTGTGAATAGTGCTATGGGCTGTGTTATTGCTAAGACTTTTATGTATTCTTATTATTAGACTTTATAATACAGCTGTTTACTGTTCCTCAATAAATAAATAAAAATTAAAAAAGGGCCTCTCCAGACTAGCAAAGCAACAGAAATGCCACTGATGTTGCAGTTATCTAATACATTTATATAGGCGACAGATATCGCTTACTATCAGGCGAGCTAGTTTGCTGCTCTTTGCATAAAAAAACCGGACAAGTGCGAGTCAGACTCGCGCACCGAGGGTTCCTATAAGGGTTTAGTTTTTTTCCCTTTTGAGGTACGGAACCCCTAAAAAATATTATTTACAAGCTTCTAATTCAAATTACAAAATTAACAAATTAACTAACCAATGATTTTATATGTTTATAATAGGTTGTGATGCGCATCAGAGATAGCTGCATCCATAAAGAATAAGCTAGCAACAGCTGCACAAGTAAGTTATCTGAGACCGTCCAGATCCTGGTCAGTACTGGCGGAAGTAGGAAGGCGTCCGACAGCGGCTTATCACCAACTGTCTAACTTTACAACCGGCGCTTCGTGGAAAGCTTGGAAATCGCTGTTTCGCTGAAAATCAAAAATTCAAATGCCCATGATATATCCCCTTTGTATATATTATATTGATTAATTGAAATGATTATTTGTTATTTTACATATTTTACACATAAGTAAGTTTACATTATAATAAAAAACCGGCCAAGTGCAAGTCGGACTCGCGCACGAAGAGTTCCGTACCATTATATATAAAACGGCAAAAAAAACACGTTTGTTGTATGGGAGCAAATCAAATGTAATTTTTTTTTTTTTTTTTAAATGAATAATATAGCTCAATATTCTGTGAATATTTTAAGCGTCTATTTGTTGCCATTATCAATATCGAGCAAAAACGAGTAAAAATCACGTTTGCTTTATGAGAGCCCCCTTATATATTTATTTTATTCTGTTTTTTAGTATTTGTTGTTATAGCGGCACAGAAATACACCTCTGTGAAAATTTCAACTGTCTAACTGGCACGGTTCATGATATACAGCCTGGTGACAGATCATCGGACGGTCGGACAGACTGCGGAGTCTTAGTAATAGGATCCTGTTTTTACCCTTTGGGTACGGAACCCTAAAAATGAATAAATAAACAATATACCCGACTTCTGCGACTACGTGGGTTCGACCCACTCAGGACAAACATTTATGCATGGATGTTTGTTCTGTGTCTGGGTGTTTCAATGTATAATAAATAATAATAATAAATATTTGTGGACATTTCACACACATTTATGTATCATAAATAGTATAATATAACCGAATTTTAGTAACAAGAAAGTTTATGTGTATTATAAAAGAAACCTATCGAAGAATCTTCTATGTCTGCGTGCTTCATCTTCGACCACATCTTCGCTTTCCAAGAGGCGAGTTGGTGGTCAAAGGCGGACTTATTCGTGTTAAAAAAAAAAAGACGTGTGGCACTCGGAGACTGCCGCGGTAAAGCTATTGCATAATAGCTTTACGCGCGGTGTGTTAGGTTATTTTCGTTACGGAATTTCTGGATTCGGTCTCCACGCTCAAGGCCCGCGATAGAAGCTATGCAATAGCTTAAAAAAACTGTTTGAGAAAATAAAACAGATGGTTAACAAACATATGGAACTCAGAATCTCGTGTCAAGCAAAACATCTGGAATCCGATAGTTCTATGAAACGAATTTGCAAGTAAAATTCAAACAAATGTTTTTCGGAATATAGATAGGCTACCGCTAGAAGGAGATATCAAACTCTATTCGTATAACACTTTTTTAAACTATCACGGTCATTCATTAAAACACTATTATTATTAACGCGATATTTACCGTGGTTCGCGTTAATTTTGATCCCGATATTTCGGCACAGTTACATGTACCATGTTTTCAAATAGCCAGTGTATGGAATCCAGTATTAGGTAATCTTAGAAATAAAGATACGCGTCCAAAATGTGTCTAATAGAAAATATTGTGAGTGTGTTTTGTCGGACCTATCAATCGAGTGCCAGTGATAACGCTCTTCGCAGTAAAAGACAAAGAAAGAGGGTAGACAGATATGTTTGCTCTTAACCGTATCATCCACCCGCATTCTTCAGTCGCCCGTGAACATGGTGCATGTAACTGTGCCGAAATATCGGGAGCTCAAAATTAACGCGAACCACGGTAAATATCCCATCTATTCGTATAGGCACTTAAAACAATGAAATCCCACCCCTACATATAAACTTGCTTGGAACAAACGTTCCGAAGCTTTTATCTCAATTGCTAGCAGTTTACAGTGAGAATAGTTTTAACTACCACCACTACCATCTTGCGTCTAAACGCCAGGAATATGTACCTAACTTAAGCTGGATCCACACATCAATTATTTTAATAGATTTTAATACGTTTTTACGCATAATAAAAGGAGGACATTTTTGGGGCATGTACCGCGGTTATTAAACCGACTTCGACCGAATATGCATGATTTATATTTATTTGGTTATAAAAAGGCTTTATTTACTGGTTTACAACCAGTGTGTGTTACCAGTGATGACATACGGCACTGAAACGTGGTCCCTAACTATGGGCCTTATAAAGAAGCTCAAGGTCACGCAACGAGCTATGGAGAGAGCTATGCTCGGAGTCTCTCTACTAGATCAAATCAGAAATGAAGAGATACGTAGACGTACAAAAGTCACCGATATAGCACAGCGTATTAGCAAGTTGAAGTGGCAGTGGGCAGGACACATAGCACGTAGAACTGATGGCCGATGGGGCCGAAAGGTTCTTGAGTGGAGACCACGTACCGGCAAGCGCAGCGTAGGAAGACCAGCCACGAGATGGACAGATGATCTCATACAAGTGGCGGGAAGACGCTGGATGCAAGCCGCTTCCAATCGGTCTTTTTGGAAATCCATGGAGGAGGCCTATGTCCAGTAGTGGACTTCTTATGGCTGAGATGATGATGATGATGAAAAAGGCTCACTATGAATTAGATCCATTCCACAAAAACAAAATTAAAATATCTGCAAAAATAAGAGACTTGGAAGCATTTTAATGTCATGTTAGACAGAGAGTACACATTCGCGAACGATGACGTCATGGTTCATGTTTGCTATACTAATTCAATACAAACTGTTGTTTCGCGAGAGAGATATGAAATAAAATTAATACATATTCCCTACTTTTGTTTGTTAAAAAGCAGATACTTCAACGATCTACGACTCGTCTCGGACTTGTACCTTTAGGTACTTGTCTGTTATGTACAATCACAGCAGAAGGTACAGCACTATCTTGGACGCGTATTTGATCGTTAGACAATGCAGTTCATACTTATGATACATGTAATCGATACGATACGGGCAATCAACGATACATCAGATCGTTGTAAATGTGGAACCAGCTTTATTTTCAACAACCTTTTTACAAATCTTTCAACAACCCATTTAGTCCAGTCAAAATAGACAAAAAAATAGTATAAGTTAGCCATAATTCGCATAGAGCTGATAATTGGTATAGACGTTAAATAAACCATTACTAATGAAATGTCAAAAATCCCCTTCGATTCTACTTCTGAAAAAAAAAACAAGGTCGAAGATCAAAAATTCTGTGTTTTTCCATTTTTATAGTTCCGTACCTCAAGAGGAAAAAACGGAACCCTTACTATGTTGTCCGTCTGTCTGTCTGTTCGTCTGTCCGTCTGTCCGTCTGTCCGTCCGTCCGTCCGTCCGTCTGTCCGTCCGTCCGTCCGTCCGTTCGTCCGTCCAGATGTTAAGACCGGTATCTCGGGAACGCGTGAGGTATTGTGTTGAAATTAAAACCATGCACGCAGATCTATAATCACTTGATGCAGAAAGAAAAATCAAATTTCTCAGTTTTCGTAAAAAAAAGTAGGATCGAAGGGGATTTTTGACATTTCATTAGTAATGGTTTATTTAACGTCTATACCAATTTTTAGCTCTATGCGAATTATGGCTGTGGCTTATGGCCTATCACTGTTATCGGGAATACAAGAGGGTAGCGTTTCGTTCACACGCATGGTGACACTAACTTGAACGAAGGAGACACAATGGTGTCTCGTTCGTTCAAGTTAAAAATGGTAATCGATTGCAACTAATGAGTTGCAATCGATTACCATTTTTGATCCGTCTGTGGTATCATGCTAATGATGACTGATAGTCTCCACAAAATTGGAGTAATATTATGTAGCAAAAAAATTAAGCGAAGCACTTTTGTTCAAATACATTTTTTCAAATCGGTCTATATTAATGACGGAGTTAAGCAGTAACAAACAAAAAAATACAGCCGAAATGTTAACCTCCTTTTTGAAGCTGGTAAAAAAAATGTACAAGAAAATGAATAGTTACTAAATCTAACCTGAAAATGTGACCCTCAGTCTGATATCATCACCATAATTATTAATTTAAATAAAAATGTTACCTGCATCTTTCAATTATAATTATGTATCGAGTCATCGTATGATACAATGCCCTCTTAAGAGAGTAGTTCTGTAGTCCGTCTCGCTCGCGCATACCAATATTTTTTAAGATATAAAATTACTGACTGAACTTATAAAAAAATCGTCGTTTAGTGCACTAGAAAGGATCATCACAAGTTTTCGACAAAATTTCAATCTGAACCGAGCTAATTTTCATAAAAATTCTTTTTTAGAAATTATTAATATAAAAATTATTTTATGTAGGTATTAAAATTAACTTTGCTCAAAATTATTTTTTTGCAGAAAACTTGTGATGTACCTTCCTATTGTTTTGTGGAACAATTTGTTTTATAAGTTCATTCAGTCATATCAACAAAAAAAAAAAATGCGCGAGTGAGACGGGAGATGAAAAAAGTCTTAAATTGTTGTTAGTTAATAAAAAATAAGAACGAAAAAAGAAATTTTTAAGCACTTTAATTTATTACCCCTACTCAAAGTAGTACCTCCGTATCCAAACAGCCCCTTTTAAGCCCCCTTCTATAGTACAATACAGAAACTAGCCTCCTTCAATGTCGTATGATTAAAGCGTTATAAATAATCAGATATCCTCTGAGGACTACACAATACACCTTTGTCTCTTCTTTGATATCTCTTAATGCACCACTGTAAAAGTCATACAGTTAACTACGGTGCGACATGCTAAGTTAATTTGGATTATAGATATGGTCGGGTTTCTCGTCCACAAGTCCCTTGTTAACAGCATTCTTGCCATCGACAGTGTATCGAGCAGGGTTGCGTACCTGATACTCAGAGTATCCAAGAGATATTCGTTGAAGGTCATCCAGGTATACGCACCGACCTCGGCACACTCGGATGATGAGGTGGAGGTGATGTATGAGGACATTAGTAGGGCCATACACACTTCTGAGACCTATTTTAAAGTTGTTATGGGGGACTTCAATGCGAAGTTGGGCAGGAAATGCGAAAGTGAGTTGAGAGTGGGGCAATGGAGACCACGTACCGGCAAGCGCAGCGTAGGAAGACCAGCCACGAGATGGACAGATGATCTCATACAAGTGGCGGGAAGACGCTGGATGCAAGCCGCTTCCAATCGGTCTTTTTGGAAATCCATGGAGGAGGCCTATGTCCAGCAGTGGACTTCTTATGGCTGAGATGATGATGATGATGATAGATATGGTTATATGACAGGAAACCGCCATCTAGCAATGGGCACTAAGAGAACTGTTGTCGCACGATCTTCGATATAATGCCTCTACGGTTTGCATGTATTTTTTTATTCAAGATATATCTACGATTGACCACCAACTCGCCTGATGTTAAGTGACAGTGTGGCCGAGGATGGAGCTTGTCAATCTAGAAGATATCTATTCACTCTATCCTTGAAAATTACAAGATTGTAGGTCTCAGAAAACAGAGATGGCGGCAAAGAATTCCATTCTTGTGCAGTACGCAACAAGAATGTGGATCGATATCGCTGATTTTTGTCATTTCAACGAGAAATGGGTGGTAATTCGCCGACTTTCTGCTAGTCCTGTAGTGAAATGGGGAGGGTGGAATTAGGTCGTGAAGCTATCGCGCACATTCCCTGAAATGAATCCTGCAGAAAATAGACAAATTTAGTTATAATTCCGAAGTTGTTTAGTTATAATTGCAAATTTTGAAAAAAAGCAAACCGTAGAGGCATAGTCATTAATGGCCCCAGCTATAGAAAAAAGAAAATGATCGAAATCGGATATAAGCCTGTTTGCTCCTGTTGTATGAAAATCATGTAATTTGCTGGCAAAAGATCGAGCGATGACGATTCTCTTAAAACGTGAATGTCGCCTTAGTAAGTATGTAAGGCTGGAATAGATATCTTCTAGATCGACGAGCCCTATCCTCGGCCAACCCGTCGCTTAACATCAGGCGAGTTGGTGGTCAATCGTAGATCTATAATGTATAACAAAAAAAAAGGTAGGTGATATTTCGATTGAGTCTCGGAACGGCGTTGAAGAAGAAATAATTTTGAACAGCTTTCTACGCTATACGCCTTCGTACGTGCGGAGTTACTGTCTCCAAATTTTGACAAAACCTCTACTTATTCGATATGTTTGAGTTTTTGTCAAGTATCTACAAATTTATAGACACGCAATTGCACGCTTGAAGGGTGTGTTACGGGTGGCGCCACCAACGCTTGATTGGTTTAAGCAAAAAAGTCCGTTTGAAAGTGTCAACAATCTGTCTGTGGAGCATTTAATTACAGTTTTTATCGACTTGTTGAAATTCCAAATCCAATAATTTTTCTATTAAAAAACCGACTTCAAACGCAACTTACTACATCCTTCAGGATTGTAAACTTTTTAAGGAGACCTCTCTTCACTCGCTCATTTTTTTTTTTTGTCAAGAATGCGATTTGTCATTGAATGTCAAATGCTCGTCTTCGAAGATTAGAAAATGTAAAGATGTATATACGATAATCCTTAATATTTGACACTCATGCAAATAAAAACGTGTAGGTGGAACTCTGCGATTCTATAATCTGACGCACTTACTCAGGAATACAATAAAAATATTTTCATTTTTAGAGTTTATTCAAAAACTAATAAAGCGATGTTTATAAAATAATTATGGGACCAACTTGGGAGCTTTCTCTATACAACAATTCAGGAAACACAAAAATTGGTTCTCGAATGACGGAGTAATTCGTGTACATACATAAAAAAAAATATACGGTACAAATTGATAACCTCCTCCTTTTTCGAAATCAGTTAAAAATTTAAATAGCGGCCGATCTAAAAGAGGGGCTTGAATTATGTTAACAATTCCAAACAACATTTGGGATAATAACACTTAGCTCTAGAATAGAAACGATGCTGTATTACAAATCGAACGTACTTCAGTTCCAGTGAGGGTTGAATGAATGAACGGGCGAGGTAAGAGCTATATTGTGTAAGGGATGAAAACTTGGGCACGGCAACAAATAGCCATTGTTTTACATCCCCCTTGGTGCAATGGACTTGTTTACAGTTAGGTATATACTATGTTACAGGGAGGTAATAACAAAATAAGTATAATAGTTTAAAAACTCAAAAAAACACGCTTAATCTTATCAAATTATTGTATTGTCATCGGTCCTTGATAAGTATGCCAAATTTCGAGTTAATCCGACGTTTTGAAGTGGGTCAAAATCATGTTCAAAGTTTCCGTTGCATACTAACATAAGTACGTAACATATGAAGCTAATAAAAGCGTGTTAAAAAGTTACACTGCCGCAATGTTGCTAGCTTATCGGTTTTTTATCGGAGTCATTTCGGTGAGTATGCCCTTTTTACTATCGGACAGTCAGAAACACGAAGAAGCGTCACCGTTTCATGGTGGATATGCCAAAAGCCCGAACGAAGCACTTTAATTCCACTTTCATCACACAGACTGATTGTGGAATATGCTTCCTGGATGGGTTTTTCCCGATAGGTATAATCTGGGTTTCTTTAAATCGCGAATGGATTGGTTTCTTCTAGGTAAGCGTGATCCATCGTAGATCGCAACGTTGCTTAACATTAGGCGAGTTGGCGGTCAAGCGCAAACCTATTACTACAATTTTAGTTTTGAAAACTTCAAATAAAAAATAAACGACTTCAAAATGCGCAATTTTATTTTAAAAACGAAAATACTGAATCGATATTGATGAAATTTCTATTGGATTAATTTGAAAGTCCTTTCTATCATTTTTTTTCATATCAGTTTATAAATAACGGAGTTATGGGGTATCAAACATGAACGAATTGAGAAACTCCTCCTTTTGAAATCGTTTAAAAACAACTAAAGAACCAGTTGAAACATAACTAAAAAAACTCTCGATGAAATTGTCTCTAGAACAAAAAAACGAGATCAAAATTATCCGGTTTAGAACTACGATGCCACAGACAGACACAGATACACACGTCATACTCATAACTCCCCCCTTTTTGGGTCGGTGGTTAAAAGTAAAAAGAAAATTTCGGTCAAATGCAAGACTCGTAATGAAGCCCAGTATGACGAATTTGGCTTCGTTGTGAACAAAGATTATTGTCAAAGGTCAAAGACAGTTCGCCATGCGTTTTTTTATATGTCTGTGCAGTTAGCCAATAAAGTTGCTGGACGTAACTTAATAAATCGTAAAAAACAAGGGTATTCTTAACATAACAAAGAGTTGTACAAAGTTAAGTACACAATCACAACGCTGACTTAAAACTTTCCCGAACGATTTGGCGTCGTTGACCCATTGTCCTAGGTCCACAGTCCGCAGATATAGCAACGCTATTTACACGATGTTTTAAGATACTGGGTAAACAAGGACTGCGGTAAGCTTCATAACACCAGGAATTTCCTTCCACTGAAGTTTTTTTTTAGTATTATACTTAACAGATTCCGGTGTTTACACCTATTATAAACCATGTTTTACAACTATGTTTATACAACCTTATATACAAAATCCAATAACAGTTATACTTGAATTAATGATAGTCTAATTTCTCCTTACAAACGTATTATTCAAAGTTTTTCAAATTGTGTAATTCAAGTTTAGAGAATCAATGCGCTTGTGTAGTCTCTGAAAAAAAAACGCCAAAAATAATCCAAATCTTGCCTAAAATGTCACTTACGATATTTAGTATTTGATTAGTCAATTCACACAATCAATTTCATAACAATCAAGTGACATATTAAGTATAATTAAATATGTTTTATTTAATTATGACATTTATGTATTATTGTTGTTTTTTGTGACATCATTATTTCTATGATTTTAATTGCGTGGTATAATAACATTTGTATGTACGTCATGAGTGGTGAAGAACATGTGTTCTAAGTATATGTTATTCAATTCAATTCCATTTATTTCACTTAGGTATTGAAACAATACACATAGTCATAAAAAGCGTATTCAGATAATTTTAACAAATTGTAAAATAAAATGTTTCGCCACCCCTTTTCGTCTTTTATGAAATAACCTATATCATAATAAGCATTTTTACCAAGAGCATTTAGTGTAAATCTAAATAGATTTCCAGTAAGGCTTATTATAGATGTAGGCAAAATATTGTGAAACAATTATTATTTTTACAATTTCCTAAAAAAGGTTTACTTATTTTTACAGGTCTTCTCCGTGGTAAACTTACATCTCGCCCGTGCATTTTATTTAAGATTTCTTTCATGTATGTATGATTTGTATGTGTGTGTTCCATGTTCTGACAAATAAATGTTGAATCTTGAATATATTTTATCGCACTGGTTCGCAACTTGACGCTTGCCTAGAACGGGAGATTTTCTGTTAGATTTTGCGTCTATTTATCTGAAATGTAACTTTGCCTCCCACTCACGTTCCGAACTAAAGTCTATCGAGTTACGTGTGTGTGTTGTAAATTTGCTGGTTTTACACCTTTTCATTGTTACAGTGGCGTGCAGGTGGATGTGAGAACAATGTGAAACTCTTGACATTTTTCACGAAGTCTTTCAAGTACTTTAGTTTGATTTTAAAGATAAAATATAGAAGAAACATAGCAGTGATATGAACCATAAAAAAAACGTAAGTAGAGTTTATAAAAATGAGTCAGTGAAGAATTCTCACCTATTAAGATTTTAGACACTATTTTTCTTAACCCCCGACTATAAAAGTGTCATAAGTTTGACGTGTGTGTCTGTGTGTTTGTGTATCTGTATCTGGCATCGTAGCTCTCAAACGGATAGACCACAGGGATAGACCGATTTTGGTCTAGTTTTTTTTTTGTTTAGTAGATAATTTGATTTGAAAGTGTTTTTGCTATGCTTCATCAAAATCGGTTCCGCTGTTTTTCATATCTTGTTTTAGTTTTCTAAAATTACTAGTTTTTTATTAGGTTGGCACAACCCTCATATCATTCTTCACACATTTTTAACATTTTCATGTAATTGATTGTAAACAATAAAAAATCTCAGATTACTTTTCTATTAGTTTACCTAGTTCAAAAGACAATATTTTTATTGTGAAAAAACTTTCAAATATTTACATGATTAACTTTTAAGTACTTAAACTAAGTTTTTGCCATAAGCCGGCTCCAGCTTAGTATGGTGCCGGTTGATCTCAACCGGCACTGGTCTTTCGCGGGATTATATAAGTAGTTTAAAAACTCAAAAAATAAAAACCGGCCAAGTGCGAGTCTGACTCGCGCATGAAGTGTTATCTATAAAAACGGCAAAAAAAAACACGTTTGTTGTATGTGAGTCCCCCTTAAATATATATTTTATTCTGTTTTTTAGTATTTGTTGTTATAGCGGCAACAGAAGTACATCATCTGTGAAAATTTCAAGTGTCTACCTATCACGGTTCATGAGATACGATCCTGGTGACAGACGGACAGATAGCGGGAGTCTTAGTAATAGGGTGCCGTTTTACCCCTTGGGTACGGAACCCTAAAAAACGACTCCAAAATACGCAATTAGTTTACTTGGATTACATTTTTTCAGTAATCTTGTTATAAAAACCAAAATATTGAACCGATTTTGGTAAAATGTATATGGAACCAGCTCTATTACCTACCAAACAAAGAATCATTAAAAACAATGCGTAATTGGCGCAGTAATCGCTGAACATGCAAACAAAATAATTTTATAGTTAATAAAACTGAAACAACCGATTTCAAAGTACGCTAATTCGTTACTTGTAATTGTAATATTACGAGTAGAAAGGATTAGGATACATAAAGTTCATATCATCATGCTCAGTTGGGTAATTTATTTAAACAAAACGCTCAATCGTTGAAGTAATTCTATTTTCACCTTATACCCATTGGATGAGGAGTAAGAAGGTTTTACTTTTACTAAATCCTTCACGGTTGTAAACTTTTTCAAGAAACCTTTCTTCATCCGCTCGAGCTTTTGGATAGCTTCTATCGCGGGCCTTGAGCGTGGAGACCGAATCCAGAAATTCCGTAACGAAAATAACCTAACACACCGCGCGTAAAGCTATTATGCAATAGCTTTACCGCGGCAGTCTCCGAGTGCCACACGTCTTTTTTTTGTCAAGAATGAGATTTGTCATTGAATGTCAAATGCTTCGTCTACGAAGATTAGAAAATGTGCAGATGTTTATACGATAATCCTTAACATTTGACACTATTGCAAAGAAAAACGTGTCAGTGGTACTCTGCGATTCTATACTCTGACGCACTTTAGAGATTATTCAAAAAATAGTAAAGCAATGTTTCTAATATAATTATGGGACCACCTCTGAAGTATGATCTACCAAATACAGAAATAATCGGTGAACAAACATACAAAACAAACATACAGACCGTTTTTTTTTTTTTTTTTTTTAATTGATTTGTTATTTTGTGAAATTTCTATGGGTGCAATTGGCCCGAAATAAACGAATTTTGAATTTGATAACCTCCTTCTTTTTGGAAGTCGGTTAAAATATAGCCTATGACTTGAAGGAAGTGTAAACGAATCTAACGAAACTTCGCACATCAAAATCGGTCAAGCCGTTTAGGCTTTGAGGTATTATAGAAACATACATACATATGTACACATACATATTTATAGATACATACACTCGAAAAACATAAGTTCAGTCGGTAAAAAATACTATATTATTGATGACGATGTATTTCATCAAGATTATCTTCAAGATTGGCCAAATTGGTTCGCTATTTTTTTCGTAGTACCAAGGAAACAGACTCCTGCTTCCGTAATGCTGCCGCTAACAAATCTTTGCGATTTATCCCAATTTCGCTGGAGATCTCTTCGCGAGATTTACGTAAACAATACATCTCGCTTGAACCTTTTTATAAACCCAGTACGTAATTTATATCGAGCACATATCTACTAACCCTTAGGGGGGGCACATACTCCCTTTTATTGACAACATCAACCTCTCCAATAAAAAATCTTCGACTACAAAATGTTATTTTACAAGTATGTATATTAAAAGAAAAAATACCCGACTGCAACCCGTTTTATGTGAGAAAGTATGCGTAAAATTGCTGTAAAAGATTATAAATGCGCATTTTTTGAATAATTCTAGTAAAATAACTTGTTTATTTCGAAATAGTTACGTAAGTTTGTATGTTTCTGCTAGAATTATAACTTGTTTATTTCGAAATAGTTACGTATTTTTAATATTACTAAAATCACTTAAGTTCATTGTTAATCATCATTGTTCTTAAGAATTCGCATTTATAACATTTTACAGTGACTTTGCGCATACTTTCTTACAAAATGCGTACACTCAAGAACCTATAAATAGCTTAACCAAGAGCTTAACAAAATCGTAATAAGTATATTATAATAATAGACTGCAAACATCGCTCTTCTGCATTCGGGTATTTTGGTTTTCTTTTAATATAGATACTTGTTTCTAAAAGAAAATATATTAGAGGCGCGTATTCCACGTATTTTCCTAAAACCGGGCGAGTGCACGTTTTAAATCGAATTGAATTCTTATTGAATCCGCCTCTGTATTCGAATGAAGCCTGCATGCTTATTCGATTTTGTTGTTCGCAAGATTGGAGTTTGTAAGGCGATGTGGAAACTTGATCGTGGGAAATCTTGAAGATACAGCGAGACATATCACGGCTTGTAATGAACTACACTTCTCAAATTATGTACTACCAAGGGGATTTAAGAAGTGTGGCAAGTTGTAATTTTAAGTCATTTTATAAGGAAAATCTATTCAATCAATATAATAATTTCTAATCGTATGATTTTATCTATAATACGTAAGGAACTAAACACCAGCTTGGTTGGCTGAAACATCACATATTGACTTATTAACTGACTGAATAACAAAATTGTTAAAATATCTGTTGGAAAAAATCTCTTGTCAGGTTATTGCCTTAAACAGAGGTTAATTTTCAGTGTTTTTAGGGTTTCGTAGCAAACAAGGAACGCTTATAGTTTCGCCATGTCCGCTTGTCTGTCGTCTGTCCGTCCGCGGCTTTGCGCTAAAACTAATAGTACTAGAAAGTTGTAATTCAGTATATGGACATGCATATTAGATCGTAGAATAAAATTGTGAAAAAAAATATGTGATAAAATAAATGAGCGAAAAAGAAATAACGAAAAAGATCGTTGGAGGTTACGAAAAAGCGCATTTCTTTGTTTTCGCGAGAGTCTTAGTCGACACTCAGGGTGTGAAGATAAATCTGTCCTCTTGTATGCTAGTTTAAAAAAATATGAAACTTAGTAAAAAAAAATATTAGCTTATAAAAGGCATGGACCCTGGAGTCTGTGGAGCTCAAATTTTTTTAATAAAAAAAAAGGTAAATCTTACGACACCTCGCACATCAAAATCGGTCAAACCGTTTAGGCTATAAAAGGCAATATGGAAACATACATTCATAATTATATACATACAAAACCCTCCTTCTTAAGGCCTATTCAGAGTCAGACCTGAGCGTTATTCGCGACCGCTGTGGGTAGAGGACAATACCGCGCGGATATCGCTTGGGTTTCGTTACCGCGCGCGATAGCGATATCCGTGTGTTTGGTGTAAACAGTGAAATTAACGCATACCCATTCGGAATTTTTCTACCGCTCGCGGTAGCGAATAACGCTCAGGTCTGAATAGGCCTTTACGCAGTCGGGTAAATTAACCTAGTTTCGTCTACATCGTTTCCGTTTGGTAAGACAAATATTATTATTTTTCGTGTTGTAGTTTACCTAGTCCGTCTAATCATTTCCTTTTGGTAAAATAAATATTATTTTACGTATAGTAGATTAGGCAGTTAGATATTTTGGTTTGCTTCTTTTACAAACAATGTTATCGGTTAATCTTATTACAAACAAAAAGAATTTCCTTAACATGTTCCCTGCGTAACTATTTTCAAAGACCTTTCGACATATAAATTAGACATTATAACTTTTCTTTTATAAGGTGTGTGAAAGTAAACAAACGCCTAAAAATAATTTTTGAAATGAAGGCATTCGATAATATTTAATTTATGAATACAATTTCTGAGAATTATAGCCAATCACAGATTTAAAAAATATTTAAATATTCAGATATATTTTATACTGGCGACGGAATAGTGAAAAAAAATATTTTCTACTCCTCAGTCAACTTAAATAGTAGATTGTTATACAAGGGGCTAAAACGACCTATTGGAACGAGGTAAATTTTTACATAGAACATAGAAACCGAGTTACAATGGGTTTTTAGCGCCGTGTGTTACACTCTACTTTTCACTACGAGTGCGAGAAAATAAAATAATCCAATACAATAATTCAAAGTTTATTTTATTAAAAATGATATGTACAATTTGTACAATTCTGGATATTTAACGAGATGTTTGCAAAGAGAATCTAAATATATTTCAAAGAGATTATTCTACTTTTGAATAAAGACTGTTTCGTGTATATAGGCTCTTTAGTAACAGATAAAAAAAAATTACTTTATCCCCTAGAGCTTAAAATACTATTTTATCCCCGCTTTACTACGCTACAATGACGGACTATTAGAGCAAGAGTAGTGAAAATATTATTACTTAAGTTAATAATTGTATGTACAAGCGCCGTACACGAAGCGCTAGCGTGTTTTAAGAGTATACAGCGCTATCTAGTACGTTGTTATAGAACTAACTTTATTTTAGGAAGTGTTCATAAAATAAAGTAAGTTTTCTATAACAAGTTAGTTACAGCCGAATATGTCGTAAAAACGCACATTTCGACACTCACAAGGGAATCAAACCTATGGGGTACTTCCCGTGGACCTAGAACTATGAAATTTGGCAAGAAGCATTGTGATATAGTATACATATAGGAAAAAATCCGAAAACTGGACATTTTAATTTAATCACAAAACAATGGGGTCTTTATGCAAGGAATGAAGGTCCAAATTTTAAAGTGAATTAACCGTATCATGTGGAGTATCATATGAAAGAGCTAAAACAGGTTTTTAAATATTTTTACGAAGTATATTTTTCGGTTTATCAAGGAAAATATAAAAAATATACATGAAATCCTCCTTTTATCTACTAGTTTGTACGGAACCCTCGGTGAGCGAGTCTGACTCGCACTTGGCCGGTTTTATTTAATACCCTTACTCAATGATACTACCTATATGTTTAAAAATATTGTGATACGCGAGAGAGATATCTGCGAGCTTTGAGCCCTAACTTTAGATATTATGTTAACTACAATCAGATATTGTTTTCTACGGCTTTGAGAGACTTCTGCTACTCAACCCACCCTCAGAGCTGTAGCTAACGTTCTCTATAAATCACAATGACTTTCCATCATGTGGACGTAAAGTCTAAAACAAAATTCACGGGTATAGTGTCCTGGGTTGACCGATACTCATATACCAACAAAAACGAACTTTTACAAGTGATGTATTTCTGTTGCAGCTATAATAACAAATACTAAAAAACAGACTAAAATAAATATTTAAGGGGGATCCCATACTACAAGCGTGATTTTTTTGGCGTTTTTATAAATAATGGTACGGAACCCTTCGTGCACGAGTCCGACTCGCACTAGGCCGGTTTTATTTACTTTTGATTTCCTAACGCACCGCATGTGTTAATTTGGTTACAATGTAGTTGTCATGGCTACTGGAAAGTTCAGTTCTCCTAGTTTGCTTAGCTGAGGTTGTTGTTTCCATCAGATTGGGCTTTAACGATTAATAGTTTAATCTAATCTTGGCCGTATATACTTTACTATCAAAATTAAACATGTTGTCAGAAAAATTTAAAGTTTCGACATATCTTAACCCAAAATCAATATTGGTGGTGTTTTATAAAACCCTACACGTTGTTTTCTGTCTTAATTTCGGGTTTTTTGACAAATCGGGCAAAAAGAAGATGATTTGGATTTATTTGGTAGCGTGCCTTCGATCTGCATTATTGTATACACGTACCATTTTTCAAGTACTGCAGAATCCTTTCATTTTAATGTTTATTATTCTTGCCAAAATATAATTTATATTATTGTTTTGTGTGCAACAAAGTATACTGTTTGCGATTATTTTTGTGCTGTTTCAAATATTGGCGTAAAATTAGACGCCGAAAATTATAAATATTTTGAAATTATGTGGCTAACTGTAGCAATATTAATACCCGTCACTAAAGCTTTTATGTCAATTACTATGACTTATTATTTCAAATATCCTATATTGATGAACTGCATAAATTACTACATGTGGATACGCCATGATTTTATATCTATTACAAATTCCTTTGTATTCCTTTCGATACATCGTCGCTTAAGGTCATTTTTGTGTGAATTGGAGTCTGCAAATTCAGGATACGTTTCATTTAATATCATGTATAAATCCATAGTCGATGTTGCTGAGTCAATCCAAAGTTCATTTAATCCATTAGTAAGTTTTCTCAATTAAATCATTTTTTCTACATTCAACAAACACACACAGCTAAATGTAGGACATTCACGCGAGTGGAAATAATTATTATAGTAGTTAAAAAAAAAAACTATTTCATAATCCGCAACTTCGTTTACTTGAATGAGATTTTTTATCCAGTTCTTTTGTTTTAAAAACCAAACTACTGAATCGATTTTGATGAAACATAGCTAAGAACACACTCGACTAATTCACCTTTCAAACAAAAGAAAAAAAAGGTTCACCTGTTCGGGAGCTACGACGCCACAGACACACACACAGACACGTCAAACTTATAACACCCCGTCATTTTTGCGTCGGGGGCTAAAAACTGATTTTTGCAGTCGGGTATTTTGTTTTTCTTTTAATATAGCTACTTGTTATATTATTAAGTCACTTTTTTATGAATAATATATCATGTTACTAAATATATTACTAAATAATTTTACTAATTACTAAATAATCTAGTAATTTAATGTTACATATTCAAGCGGCTTCTATGATCATGTAATATAAAGAATAATTTTATATTTGTGATCACGATATCTTTTACAAAACTTATCCAAACTAGCTACGAGGATAATAACTGGCTAATTGCGTATCGTCCCACGCGCAAAGTAGGGTTCCGTAGCTGCACATCATTTATGTGTTTAGTTTACACACACGAACCACAGAAGACTTTAATAGTTTTACATATATAAAACAGAGACCTCAAATTTATCTTAATTTAACTGAAATTTGAACGACATTTTCATATCTTATATCTCTAAGTGCATTTTTAGGGTTCCATACCTCAAAAGAAAATAAAACGGAACCCTTATAAGATCACTTTGTTGTCCGTCTGTCCGTCCATTCGGGTGTCAAGACCTGTATCTCGAAAACGCGTGAAGGTACTTCCCGTTGACCTATAACTGTAACATTTGTCATATAGTACACATGCAGGAAAAAAAAACGAAAACTGTACATTTTTTATTTAATCACAAAAATATGGTCTTTATACAAGGTAGGGTCCAAATTTTAAAGTGCTTTAACCGTATCATGTGGGGATCATATGAAAGAGCTCTATTAGCACAAGCTAAAACAGATTTTAAAATATTTATACGATGTATACTTTTCGGTTTATAAAAGAATATATAATTTCCCCCTTTTATCTATACTAGTGTGTACGGAACCCTTGGTGGCGAGTCTGACTCGCACTTGTCTGTTTTTTTTATTTTATTTGGTCGACTATTACTCGTGTACTTTTACAGCCCACTTATCCGTGATAGTTTTCCTTTTAATTTATTTAAAATTATATGCTACTAGCATGAATTGTTTTACATCTCCAAAGTCAACCGTTTAGCCGGTAGAGAAGGCCCGAGACTCATCAAATATTGTCACTACAAAGCTTAGCATTTTGCAAACGAATCTCTAAATTAAAAAATGTTTTCGCAAACCCCATTGTCTTTGGTTACCTATGTAACGATACCCCACACGATGGGTTTGATGAGAAAAAAAAACATCCTAACTTTACATGTAGTAGGTTTATTCTACCGTTTTATTGGGGTAATAAATATGTATACCATACAAATCAAGACTTTCTAGTACTTAAAGTATTTGAGCTAAGCTGCGGACAGACGAACAGACGGACGGACATGGCGAAACTATAAACCTTTACCACAAACCTTACCTTTATCACAAATTACATATACAAAAGTAGAAATTCAGGATTTATTTTCATTAACTTGCAAAGATTACAACTTAAGATTTTAGTTTTTTTAATTTTTTTTTTATTCGAAAATAGGCTATAGTTGCAGAATTGACCTGATATTGGTCTCTGACATATCAATGTTATGATTATTTAACTTTGGTTTATATTATTGTAAATATCGTTATCTAATAAAACATCTTTGATTTTAGTTTTTAACTGCAATTGTATTCAATGTTCCTGAACTTTTCATTTATATCTACCATATCGTAGTCACTTCCAAATTACAACTTGTTCCGGTAAGTAAACAAAAATAACCCATTTCAATTATTTTATCATGAGATTACGTTTTATATTTATTAGTTGTAAGGTTATTCTATGCGTTGGAAAATTAACTTGAGATATAGCTTAAAAAAACAGTATACTAAGTAAATTTAATAAATCAGGCGCCACTTTGCGGAAATTCATATCCAAAAACTTTAACTTACATATCTAGTCTGTTTCCGATTCGAAGTCTTCTAGCTGGTACTCTTATCTGCTTCGGTGTGTTCTAGCTGGTATCTCAGCCATTAGAATAACGCTGCTGCTCCAACATGGACTTCCAAAAAGACCGTTTGGAAGCGGCTTGCATCCAGCGTCTTCCCGCCACTTGTTAAGGTCATCCACCCATCTCGTAGCTGGTCTTCCTACTCTGCGCTTGCCGGTGAATGGTCTCCACTCGAGAACTTTTCGGCCCCATCGGCCATCAGTTCTACGTGCTATGTACCCTGCCCTGGTCACTTCAGCTTTCTAATCCGCTGTGCTATGTCTTTAACATAAAAAAAGATGTCATTAAAATAAAATAAAATATGTCTGGCTGGTTTCGATCTAACTTTTAAACCTAGGATCGTCGTTACAATCGTAATTCAATATATTGCCCGTGATATAAAACATTAATATATTATCCCGTTGGTGCATAACACGAGTATATTATTAAATTTCAAATACTTATTTAAAAATAATAGATTGTGTACCAAGGGAGCACAGCGATACTTTTTCGGTAAAGGTGTTCGTTTGAATTCAGAGTTTAGCAGTAGCGAAGAATTCCATAAGGTAAATGTACACAAGTTCGAACATGTCCTAGAGCTCGAACGCTTTGCGGTTTTTTGTTTTTTAAGCTTTTCTACTAATACTTAATAAGATTTTGTGAATGGCAAAAAATTTATGGTTATATTCTAAACCAATATAGTAGCAACACTGAAAAATTGGTCTATTGGCGACCAGTCTACATTACAACAAAAGTGCGGTATCCGAAACTATTAAAAAGTTGACAAGTTTAGTTGCTACACTTCGTTGCCACCACGTCATTTAGTTTATTTTGTTTCTCAGTTCTGCGTAATGATACGGTAAGTGTGTTAGTTTACTAAGATACTTAAGAAAATTATCTAGCGATATAACCTATAAATTGAGAAGATTTTAATTGATTGGTTGTTATATTTGTGCGTTCGCCTACTAGTACACACTTAACCTCTAGTTGACCCAATACTCGGACAAAATAAATATTTTTCGTCCGAAGACTAGGACACACTTTAGCTTTTGGTATTCCTTGTACCTAAGTCCGTAATACATCTTTATTGCCTTGAAATTAGTTTCAAATTCCCTTAAACCTGTGGTAAATATCTTCCGAATGTTAGGACGTACATCGATGGGTGCATTTATGTGTCTTATTACGTTGAGTTTAGTTACATTTTTGTTTGGCTTAGTACGAGTAGATGAGATAATATATAGTTAATTCGATTTAATTGACATATAATAAGAATTTAATACAATTTATACTATAAAATATATAGATGTCTCTGAGTCTAAAACAAATTAATTTTGATTTGATTTGATACTTTCAAAGTCGAGCAAAATTCATAAAATAAAAGTGCAATTATATTAATTTCGTATAAATTTACTCTGTATTTTTTCTTTATTTTTGTGGCTTGTAGTTTTTACTCAAAACTAGGTTTCAGTGACAAAGAACAAAAGTTTGCTAAGAGTTTAGGTACTTATCGATCGATTTTGATAATATATTTGGTACATTTTATGATATGATATTTGACGTACGTGTTTTTTTTTGCAATGATAATTATCTATGTTCAGTTTATGAAATGTTATAGTAGTTTAACCTAAACAATTTTTTGATCTATATTATTTTACTTTATTTCTATTATAGTCCATCATAAACAAGAAGTGCGAGGCAATGTTTGATTGAAGTCAAAGAGTCAATAAAGGAGCCACGGTTTCAGCTACTGCAAGATAGTACAATGTACCAAAGTCTATTACACGACAAACAACGCGGACTCTCTTCTGTCGTAAGCTCCATGGGACCGCCGACAGTTTTGTGCGGGATACGTTACACGGCTTTCCGCTGGCCGACCGCAGAGAGTTGGGGGCCCAAGTACGCTAGTCACACATGAAAGGCTGCCTCACCATCTAGCGAAAAATCCTGGGACTGTGCCTTGATGCCGGTTGGCGACCGGACGAGAAAACCTCAAGGATTTTTGGGGATTATGGGTATCCCCGCAGTCTATACACTAGCCTCTTATAGTGCGATGTCATCTCGTGTTTGTACCCTGGACTATATGACTGGTGCCTCACCCAACTCCCATTCTCCACACATCTATTCTTTCTACAATAGTAAGCTGTGCAATCAGCAGAAGCACGCCCTCTCGCTGCGTGCACTTCTGCAATATATTCGATATTGGCGTGCGAGATCTGCACGCAAATATCGAACCAGTACGATACCATCTTGAGACTGAAAACCCGCACTTGCTATCCGTCACGGAAACGCAAATCGGATGTCCTGCTGACACAGCCCATCTCTCTTTCCCAGGCTATGTACTGAAGCACAGGTGGTCTGGTAAATCACGCGCTGGTATCTGCGTCTACGCACGTGATGACATCTTCTATAGGCGTCTCCGTGACCTTGAAAGTTCCAGATTCTCTATTCTGTCGATTTTGGTCGAAACCGGCTTAGAAAAGACCCTACGCCGGCGTGTATCCCTCGCACACCGGGAACGAAGAGACAACTCTGCTGTTTCAGCAGCTCAGTAAGAAGGCAGATCTGGTTAAACGGCGATATCCCACAACTCAGCTTGTTCTTCTGGGGGTTTTTAATGGTTACCACCGGAGTGGCTATACCCAAACCAGAAGACAGACCACGCAGGGAGAGAGGCGTATAACCTACCAATGTCATTAAATCTCACCCAACTGGTCAAGAAAGCTATGAGAGTACCCAAAGTTGACAGCCACAGTGCCAACTGCTTGGACCTTTTACTGACGAATGATCCCGACAGATATTCCATATCGTCAGCACCACTTGGTGGATCCGATCACTGTCTGGTGAGAGTTGTATCGTCTAGCACATCTAGAACATGCTTGAATCAATCGGCAATTGCCCAAGAAACCAATTTCAAATACATTTAACACAATTTTATAATAATACTACTAGCGAAATTTTTTACCTTTACAAGATGAAATGGCTGAACTGATCGTTATGAAATTCAGTGTGAAAATAACTGTTAAACTGAAGACGGACATAGGCTACTACTTATCATTATAACCGTTTTTCATAATTATGCGGGTGAAACCGCAGGTGCAGGTAGTTCAAAGTTAGTAGTATCAAATTATTGTTAATCTATGTTTTTTAGTATTTTTCTTTCATAATTTCAAAGAATCCCTCAAGGTTCATTTAATGTGATTTGGTCCATACAAATGGATTTAATTTTATTAGACTATATTTATTTATACAAGATAGATCCACGATTGACCACCAACTCGCCTGGTGTTAAGCGGCGGTGTGGCCGAGGATGGAGCTCGTCGATCCAGAAGATATCTATTCACTCTAGCCTTGAAAATTCTAAGATTGTAGGTCTCAGGAAACAGAGATGGCGGCAAAGAATTCCATTCTTGTGCAGTACGCAACAGGAATGTGGATAGATATCGCTAAGTACGGATTTTTGGCATTTTAACGAGAAATGGGTGGTAATTCGCCAACTTTCTGCTAGTCTTGTAGTGAAATGGGGAGGGTGGAATTAGGTCGTGAAGCTCTTGCGCACATTCCCCGAAATGAATCCTGTAGAAAATAGACAGACATGCTACTTTACGGCGGTGCTCGAGACTAAGTAGCTTATTGGCAGCTAGTTTATCCTCACCGATTAACCTTACAGCTCGCCGGTCCACTGATTCCAAAGCTTCCAGCTGATACTTGGCTGATCCATCAAAAAGGTGGTGATACAGTGCGTACTTTGTAAGACTTGTTATCATACTGTTTGCGCAGAAGTTTTGCCTAGTGAAATAACGTTTCGATGTATCTATAAATTGTAATGTATCATTTGAAGAACAAAGTAAAGTTTGTTTTTATTGGTTGATTATCTGTAAAACAATCACAAAAAATCCTAATTTCACTAGAATTTATTAAACTAAATTTATTATTGAACTGATTTTGAAACTAGGTAGTTTCGTCTATATTTTTTCAAAACATGTTCCAAATAGGTCTGTAGGTAGGATAGGTATCCACCAAATATTAAATAAATAATTATGGCCCTAAATCTGCCCGTTGCTGGTCACGGGCCTCTCTTGCAAAGACTGCAAAATTAGTAAATGCTGTTCGTTTTTAAGTTGTATGTGATTTATATTATTTCAATAATTATTAAAATGTATTTTTCTTTCACGTGAAGTTCTTTACGCACTTTGAACTGAAATACTATTTTATTCGTAGTTTACGCATGATTTTTTCAGCTATGCCTAAATTTTTTTTGAGTAATGACGGGATTTTAAACTCTAAATTCAAGCAGATACAGTTCATATTTGTAAGGCGTTCGACTTTTGGGACAACATTCCGATTTCTAGTGCAAATCGTTCGAGCATTAGTACTTTAGGGTATTTTTTTACTATTTGTTTATTAATTACTATTAAACCTCAAATGTATCCTAAACAACTTATTTTGAGATAAACTAGGATGTATACCCTATCTAGCAATTAAAATTTCATTTTCGTATTTTAACTAGTTTCAGTATGGTAGAGCAACAAAGTCAGCAAAGTTCAAAATCGTTCGATTATTGGGACGTTTACCTTACTAGAATATCAAGTGCAGCGAGGGATTCTTGAATAGAATTCTGAGCGAAGCGAGGAATTCTATAAACATACCCGATGTAAAAATATTGGCAAAAACGGTATCCCTTACTTTCGCATAGTATTTCACTTAACTTAATTTAAATTAACTTAATTCACTTTGGCGTATTAATTCTGGTATTATTGTTATTGTCATAATAATATTTTTAGATATTAGAGTATGTAAATATTGACTTGGTCATAAACCACTAATTAAAATGTTACTTTTTCTCCTAAGGGCTTAAACCCTATTCGGTGCGGTAAATAACTGTTCTAAAACATGACACGAAAATGTATTAACTGCTCACTTTTTTTCAGACTGGCTCTATTTATTTTACAATACATACGTTAACAATAATTTTCACGGTGTTAGAGATCATTACACCTCCGTTGTTTGCTGGCATGCTCGCTACTCAAACGGACAAGATTAAAATCGTACTTCAAGACAAGCTTTTGGAAAATCCAGGTACCTATGTTTTTTTTTCTGTAGCTTACTTAATCAAAGATTCAGATTCAGATTCAGATATATTTATTGATAGCTAATACATACATACATGCTAGGTGATAGTGCATTATATAGAATTATCAGCTTACCCTCATCGGGCATTCAATATTGTCAGAAATTTATAACATGCTTGATTAACTAATACAAACATAATTATAATAACAAAAACAATGATGATTACTCCGGCCAAGCCTGCTCCTTCGGATGGGCGTCAAAATTAATTATAAAACCAGCCAAGTGCGAGTCGGACTCGCGCACAAAGGGTTCCGTACCATTATCTTTAAAAACGGGAAAAAATCACGATTGTTGTATGGGAGCCCCTTAAATATTAATTTTATTTTCAAATTCAAATTCAAAATAATTTTATTTCAGGTTAATTGTACCCATAGAATAAAACAGTCCTTTTAATTTAGTTATTTATTTTTAAAGTGAATAATATAACTCAATATTCAGTAAATATTTCAAGCGTCTACCTGTTACCGTTATCAATATCGAACAAAAACGAGCAAAAAAATCATGTTTGTTGTATGGGAGCCACCTTAAATATTTATTTTATTCTGTTTTTTAGTATTTATTGTTATAGCGGCAACAGAAATACATCATCTGTGAAAATTTCAACTGTCTAACTATCACGGTTCATGCGATACAGCCTGGTGACAGACGGACGGACGGACGGACAGACAGCGGAGTCTCAGTAATAGGGTCCTGTTTTTACCCTTTGGATACGAAACCCTAATAAAAAAAATAAGAAAAACAGTACTCAATTAGATATTTAGATGGCCGATGAAGTATTGTACGATTTACTATTAAACAAATCTAGATTATTGTAATGAATGTACTATTATGGTTAATCATAAATTTCATAGTATTTTCGTAATATTGCTGCGCCAGTTTATTTGTCTTATCACCTGTATGTAATTTATACTATGGAATGGCAATAAAATAATCTGAATCTGTTTAGAAATGCAGGGCGGTACACAATTTTTCCACGTTTGGCGGGCTATATCTCGCACTTCAGAAAAAAAATTATGTATGAAACCTTAGTCTTACCCCACACAATGGGGTGGGGGTTGAAAAAAATCATCCCTTCTTTATAGCGCCTCTTCGAAAATTTTATTATCGCATTTTGCAGCGGTTCACAGAACAAATCAACATGTTTATGTAAAGCTGATAGTCTCAGAGTAAAATTATTATTTGTGACGTACGGAGAGACAGACAGACATGGTGAAATGGTAATAGTTCCTCGTAGTTTATCTGAATACAGTACCCCAAAAATGGTTTTTTTTAATCAAAATTAAAAAGTATTAAGTTAGAAGAAAAATAAAATCAGTATTTTCACTAGATAGCGCTATTTTGTCTTTAACAACGCAATTGATATATTTTTAGCGCCACTTTTAGCAAAAATCGTGCTTATTTAATGTGTAATATTTAATTTTCAGATGACATAAATGCTAACGATATAACAAGATTGATTCGCTATGTCGAAGCGCGACCCATGAAGTTTTATGTGTATAAAATGATTCCTTTGAATGCGGATTTCCTCGGAATGTTTTTTAACTTCTGCGTTACTTACCTCATAGTTATTATACAGTTCACACATTTGTATTAATTTTTTGGATATAATGCTTATGTATACGAGTAGATTGTGGACCAATCACATCAAGAAATAGCTAGAGACCCTACGGGTTCAACATGGATCTAGGATGATGTTGGGATTACCTCACTTCTGTATTGCCCCAGAAATATTTACTTGGAAACAGATGGCTTTCCTGCCATCGTTAGGTGCAAGTAAGTTGAGAAATATTAAAAACCTCGACAAATAATGGCTAAATATATTTTGATGAACATAGCATGAATAATTTCAATAAAATCCTCTTTTAAGCCCCTGTGGGTAGTAAATCTTCTGTCTCGCTCATGCATACCTACATTTTTGAAAACATAAAATTATTGAATAGACTTACAGAAAATCGGGCTTGCATAAATCTGATGATTAGCATTTTAAATTTTCAGCGATAATATCATTTTGATTTATAATCCTTATACATGCAATAATAGATTTTAAATTAAAAAGTAGGTACTTAAATGAATTTTCTCAGCTAATACATATTTTCAACAAAATTAAATTTTTACTGAGCGTTTGTAATATTCTTCTACATTTCTGCATACCATATTGTTATGGAAGTCATTTGATCTTCAAAAAAGTTAATATGCGTGACCGAGATAGATGAGTCACTATACCAACAGAGCCTTAAAAACTATATCAAAATCGGGACATCCGTTTAAGACTTAGGATGCTACAGACAGACACGCAATTTCAATCGAAGGCTACAAACTGTGCAATTCTGTCAAAATTACAAAAACATACAGGTCGAATTAATAACCTTATTTTTTTGAAGTCGGTCGAAAATAAATCAGAAATCAGAAATTTTATTTTGTTGAACATGGTTGGTACACTACACATTACAAAAATAGTATATATGATAGTCATTTCAATTGTTGTATCACATGCCCTACCTGGTGACGCGTACAAATTATGAGAACACAATAAAAAATGTCAAATCAAAAATGTCAAAATATCAAGATTTATGGAGTGATTATTTATCAATTAGATGAGAATGTCGCTACTGCTAATTTAGTCAATGGTACATAATTATACAATATTATAAGCAAACATAATTATAATTACCAGTTAAAAATAAGCATGTCGTTATTAATATGGTCAGATATAGCTGTGTCAATAAATATTAATATGTTATGTCAAAATATTTACATTAATAATTTTTGCGCTCTTGCGCACATTCCCCGAAATGAATCCTGTAGAAAATAGACGGACATGCTAGTTAAATCGAATCTTGTTGTCTGAAAATATGTATAATAGTTATTTATTAATTATCCTGGCTGGAAATCACATATTAATTCAATTCTAATCACGTGAGTTCCCTTACGTGTGTTTATTTCATTAATATTTAAGCTTGGTTTACAACAAAATGTACAAAAATTACTTTGTATTTTAAAAAAAAAAAAATTTCTAACAGAATGGCACAACTTGCATTATACCTACATTCAAACTTTTTTCGTGTAAATTTTTGCAAAATCTCCAAAAACGGCCTAGAGAAAATAAATTGTATATTTTTATTTACATTGTACATAAAATCACACTTAAAAAATTTAATTTATATAATATTTAGTGTTTCTTCAAACTAAGATAGCAACCTCCTTTAATCGAACTATTTTTGTTTTAATTTTACGAAGGTATTGTACAAAAAGGTTAAAAATATGTTGTGCTGAAAATGTGTCTGCTCCGTCATGTTCGAATTTTAAATTTACTTTCCGCCCTAGCGGATTTTTCTATTACGGTATGGCTAGGTCGTTCAAGGGGTTGTAAGTGTTCCACTAATTTCAAAGTGTTATACTTAAAGTATTGTATTAATTAAATGTATATTCTATGAGATAAAGCGTGCAATATTTTAATTCTAAGTATATAGCCGGGTGCACTAAGGCTTTTAGACTATATTTTATTCTGTCGGGTGATACGTTAAAAAGTACAGAAGTTATTGGAGTTTTCTTTTTACCTCGTGCGCGATCTCGTCGCGGTTAACGCCGCTGGTGACATCGGTACGTCACAGCACACTCACTCACACTACGTCAGTAGGTATGCGTGTGTGAGCACAGTACACATTAAGTTTATGTACACGAGAGTATGACACGGATGAATTATTCTTCACTGTGTATGATTGCTGTCTTTACACCTTATTCGCGCACCGTTTTTACGTACACACGATCGATCCTTAAAAGTTTGCTGCATGTTCGGAGCGAATAATTAAATTTTCTGTTAGCTCTTGAACAGTCACGTATTGAAATTGATATTTGTATACTAGTATAGTTATAGTATAGGTTTGACAAGCTGCTGCTGCTCAACCTACCCTCGGAGCCGCAGCTGACGTTCACGAGACCTCATGATACAACTGTCTTATACCAGTTATTGTCCGAGAGGAAATTGGTCATGAAAATCAGTTGCTGGCTCGCGGACCATAAATGTGTCGCTTTACATTCTGTTCACAGTTACTTGTATTTTCACTGTGACATTTATCATTTTATAGATAGATAGATAAACTCTTTATTGTTTACACCTTAACTAAAACACATATTACATAGTGAAAAGGGCTTAAATGCTAGTGAAACAACAGGTGGCCTTATCGCTAATAGCGATCTCTTCCAGGCAACCTTGGGATGGAGAAATGATAATAATAAATAGAATTCTCTTTGTTAATTACAAAGAGAATTTATATAAATAAATCCAACCTTGGTCGCGGCTTTTGAGTCACGTGCCATGTAGAGCATACTGCTCTTCAGATACCATGACTCAAAGACCGTGATCGAGGCACCGAAGTATCGAGCTACCTAGGTATCGAGTTATCACAGTATAAGATATAAAGTTAAAGGAACGGATCGTATCTGTATTTGATTGTCAATATACATGATTGGTTATATCTATAGAATATGAATATTGTGTACTAAATGTGTGATTTTAAAATGTGTCTCAATAAAAGTTATTATCCTGTTTTATTAATTATTACATTTACCCGCAGTTGTATGTAAGTAAATTGCAAGACCTGCTTCAGTTATAAGATATACATATTATATAACATAATAAATACAAAATCTGTTTTACAAATAAGTAGGAAAAAATTTTCACCTTATTTTTTCCACTTATAATTTGTAATACTGATGTAGTATTGCTAAACTACTTTAATATTGCGCGAAAACATTTCTCGTGGCACAGAATTCGAAGCCGTATTTACATTCTTGACTAACAACTGATAAAATATTTTATATTGAGTATTTTTTTATGCGAATAAGTCCACTTTTCACCACCAACTTGCCCGTTAGCAAGCGACGATGTGGTCGAAGATGAATCACGCAGACCTAGAAGATACCTTTTTTATTGTCAATGTATAGATGTACACAGTGTAGGTGAACTTTATAAATAAATAAATAAAATAAAATACCTATTCACTCTAACCTTAAAAAGACCTAAATGTTGTCTGTCAGGCAAGATAGAAGCCGTCAATTTATTATATTTTGCTGTTCGAATTAGAAACAAACTTAAACTGCTTAGTTTGAGCTTGGTTAGGAAAATCTACAATGTATAAGGTAGGAATTGCCCTGTAGAAGAATGGAGATAGCAATATGAGATCGTGCAGTTCTGAAGCACATTCTCCAAAATGAATCCGTTAGAAGATTGACGGACTAGTTATCTTGCGGCGGTGTTCTAAGCTGAGCAGTCTCTTTGCTACTGGGTTATCGTCGCCTATAATTCAAACGGCACGCCGTTCTACCGATTCCAGAGCCTCGAGTTTGTATTTGGCAGCACCTTACCAAAGATGGCAGTTCTGTATGACGTAATTTCTGACGAAGTTCTGACGGCAGTCTTGCACAACCAAGCGGATAGCTTGATATAAGTAGAAGTACACACTTACACAATAGAATATTAATTTCTTTATTTCTTTAACAAGAGTATAATATTTTAAATACACATATTTTTCTCTCATTTCAGAATGGATGAAGCATCAAACTTAAAAGCGTATATTCGTGCAATATACTATCTATCCCATTAATATGCTATCTATCTCATTAATATGCTATCTATCTCATTAATATGCTATCTATCTTAATAACTATACTATCTCATTTCAGTCATTTATTCAGGACGAAAGTTTTTCTATTCTGAGATAAAATTGTATTGTATTTGTCAAAAATATAAGAAAATCTGATGTTTTCTATACCTTGAATTATTAGCTTTCATACAGGTTACATACATTTTAATTTCACATTAAAACTTTGAATGTATTTGCATTGTAAATACCTGTTTTTATTATTTGAAAAATAAGATAGAACAGTTAGTAATACGAGCGACGATATGGCACTGAAACGTGGTCACTCACTATGGGCCTTCTAAGGAAGCTCAAAATCAAGGATCGTTTTAAGAAGAGGCATATACTCGGAGTCTTTTTGCGAGATCCAATTATAAATGACTAGATTCACAGAGGCACGAGAGTCACCGACATAACACGGCGGATTAGCAAGTTGTAGTGGCAGTGGGTAGAGCACATAGCACGTAGAACTAAAAAAAAAAAAAAAAAAACTGATGGGGCCGTTTTTTGTAAATCCGTGGGAGAAGCTTATTTTCAGCAGTTGACTTCTTGAGCCTGAGATGGTGATGATGATAAATGTTTGAAATAGTTCAAAATAAAACAAATAATTTTAATTATGTGCGTCAGTGCAAAGCAATGTATATTAAAATATGAATAAAAAAAATTAAAAACCCCGAAAGGTACGAAAAAACGCATTTTTTTATTACTAGAGTTTTATTATTATTATTACACAAAATAGTATACATATATAGCCTATGACACTCAAAGAGTGAAGAGCTCCTTGCATTTAAAAATTTGTCAAGCCGTTTAGGCTGTAGTAGGTAATATGTAAAAGTACATACTTTCATAGACATACCCACAAACAAATAAACATACATAAACTCGAAAACATCAATCTTCTTCTTGCGCAGTTGGGTAAAAAACAATTTTAAGACGATACCTCGCACGATGTTCACGGGCGAACTGGGTAAATGGTTGAGAGTGATAGAACTATGCGATAGCAACGTAAATAGATAGAGATAGGAAACATGCAACCTGCTCGAAATGATGATCTCTAATTAATGTTCAATAAGATATTATCTACATTCTTCATTATTTTAATGTGAAAGAAAGTACATGACTACGACATAGAATTCATAAAATGTTATTTTTAGAGGTAAGCTCTGATTTTTTTCTATCGAGGAAAGTTACTTGTTTTATGTTTCTGTCTTCGTATTAATGGAGCTAATATAGTCAACAAACACATACAAAAATTGAATTATTCAAGCAAGTATTCTTAAAATAAAATTAACATAAAATTTTTGTTTAATTACCGGGTAGCATCTTAATTACAAATTTCAAAATTACAAAATGTTGATGATGTTCCAGGTGCCTTCCGACTGTCAGGTGATAGTCGTTACTAACTTATTGAATTAAATAAACAAATGTATAATCTTTTCTGATATTGACTGGACTTGTGGCTCAGTTGGTAGTATGTCTACCTACTAAGCTGTAGGTCGTGGGTTCGATCCCCACCCAGGGCAAACATTTGTGTGATGAGCATAGATGTTTGTTCTGTTTCTGGGTGTTTCTATGTATCTTATGTATGTATTTACAAAAAAAAAGTATATATGTATTCTATCAATCATCTAGTTCCATAGTACAAGCTTTGCTTAGTTTGGGCTAGATGGTGTTGTGTGAAATGTTCCCAAATATTTATTTATTTCTATTGAACGTCAGATATTTACTAATTTCAATAGGCTCGCGTAACATCCTTGGTGCATAAAGCGGCGTCTCTCTAGTCCAGATCTACGAGTACATAGGTTGGATTCATCTAGATTGGTTGAAAAATACGACCTGGGGGTTGCGCTCATCTCTTAAAGTTGAAGTTGAAGTTCAATAGGCTCGCGTAACATCCTTGGTGCATAACGCGTCTCTCTAGTCAAGATCTAGGTTGAACTCATCCAGATTGGTTGAAAAATACGACCTGGGGGTTGCGCTCATCTCTTAAAGTTGAAGTTGAAGTTCAATAGGCTCGCGTAACATCCTTGGTGCATAACGCGTCTCTCTAGTCAAGATCTAGGTTGAACTCATCCAGATTGGTTGAAAAATACGACATGGGGGTTGCGCTCATCTCTTAAAGTTGAAGTTGAAGTTCAATAGGCTCGCGTAACATCCTTGGTGCATAACGCGTCTCTCTAGTCAAGATCTAGGTTGAACTCATCCAGGTTGGTTGAAAAATACGACCTGGGGGTTGCGCTCATCTCTTAAAGTTGAAGTTGAAGTTCAATAGGCTCGCGTAACATCCTTGGTGCATAACGCGTCTCTCTAGTCAAGATCTAGGTTGAACTCATCCAGATTGGTTGAAAAATACGACCTGGGGGTTGCGCTCATCTCTTAAAGTTGAAGTTGAAGTTCAATAGGCTCGCGTAACATCCTTGGTGCATAACGCGTCTCTCTAGTCAAGATCTAGGTTGAACTCATCCAGATTGGTTGAAAAATACGACCTGGGGGTTGCGCTCATCTCTTAAAGTTGAAGTTGAAGTTCAATAGGCTCGCGTAACATCCTTGGTGCATAACGCGTCTCTCTAGTCAAGATCTAGGTTGAACTCATCCAGATTGGTTGAAAAATACGACCTGGGGGTTGCGCTCATCTCTTAAAGTTGAAGTTGAAGTTCAATAGGCTCGCGTAACATCCTTGGTGCATAACGCGTCTCTCTAGTCAAGATCTAGGTTGAACTCATCCAGATTGGTTGAAAAATACGACCTGGGGGTTGCGCTCATCTCTTAAAGTTGAAGTTGAAGTTCAATAGGCTCGCGTAACATCCTTGGTGCATAACGCGTCTCTCTAGTCAAGATCTAGGTTGAACTCATCCAGGTTGGTTGAAAAATACGACCTGGGGGTTGCGCTCATCTCTTAAAGTTGAAGTTGAAGTTCAATAGGCTCGCGTAACATCCTTGGTGCATAACGCGTCTCTCTAGTCAAGATCTAGGTTGAACTCATCCAGGTTGGTTGAAAAATACGACCTGGGGGTTGCGCTCATCTCTTAAAGTTGAAGTTGAAGTTCAATAGGCTCGCGTAACATCCTTGGTGCATAACGCGTCTCTCTAGTCAAGATCTAGGTTGAACTCATCCAGGTTGGTTGAAAAATACGACCTGGGGGTTGCGCTCATCTCTTAAAGTTGAAGTTGAAGTTCAATAGGCTCGCGTAACATCCTTGGTGCATAACGCGTCTCTCTAGTCAAGATCTAGGTTGAACTCATCCAGGTTGGTTGAAAAATACGACCTGGGGGTTGCGCTCATCTCTTAAAGTTGAAGTTGAAGTTCAATAGGCTCGCGTAACATCCTTGGTGCATAACGCGTCTCTCTAGTCAAGATCTAGGTTGAACTCATCCAGGTTGGTTGAAAAATACGACCTGGGGGTTGCGCTCATCTCTTAAAGTTGAAGTTGAAGTTCAATAGGCTCGCGTAACATCCTTGGTGCATAACGCGTCTCTCTAGTCAAGATCTAGGTTGAACTCATCCAGGTTGGTTGAAAAATACGACATGGGGGTTGCGCTCATCTCTTAAAGTTGAAGTTGAAGTTCAATAGGCTCGCGTAACATCCTTGGTGCATAACGCGTCTCTCTAGTCAAGATCTAGGTTGAACTCATCCAGGTTGGTTGAAAAATACGACATGGGGGTTGCGCTCATCTCTTAAAGTTGAAGTTGAAGTTCAATAGGCTCGCGTAACATCCTTGGTGCATAACGCGTCTCTCTAGTCAAGATCTAGGTTGAACTCATCCAGGTTGGTTGAAAAATACGACATGGGGGTTGCGCTCATCTCTTAAAGTTGAAGTTGAAGTTCAATAGGCTCGCGTAACATCCTTGGTGCATAACGCGTCTCTCTAGTCAAGATCTAGGTTGAACTCATCCAGGTTGGTTGAAAAATACGACCTGGGGGTTGCGCTCATCTCTTAAAGTTGAAGTTGAAGTTCAATAGGCTCGCGTAACATCCTTGGTGCATAACGCGTCTCTCTAGTCAAGATCTAGGTTGAACTCATCCAGATTGGTTGAAAAATACGACATGGGGGTTGCGCTCATCTCTTAAAGTTGAAGTTGAAGTTCAATAGGCTCGCGTAACATCCTTGGTGCATAACGCGTCTCTCTAGTCAAGATCTAGGTTGAACTCATCCAGGTTGGTTGAAAAATACGACCTGGGGGTTACGCCCATCTCTTGCAGTGATGCAAAGTTGATTCACGCTCGTTTTTATCATGCTTCTTCTGCAATTGAGAGAATGACACAAAGTACAAGTGACTATTAAAAATATCACAATTCGAAGTAAACTCATTTGAACAATTATTACACACTCTTAATTGCAGAAAAATCAAGATAAATACGAGTGCGATCCAACCTTGCATCGCTATAAAGGATGAGCGTAACTCCCCTATACGCAGGTACCCACAAACACCCAAACAGAAAAACGAAACTCTTGCTAGTTGATGCAGAAGCTGTCGTTGCTTCGCTCACTCGATAATAGGAATTGGGTCCCGGGACATCTCGTGTCTCGTAGTCCCGGGACTTTTGGTAAAATTAGTTGTCTCAGGTCCCGGGACTTTCGTGTCGAGACACGATTGTCGAAATTGTATAGTACTATTTAAATAAATAAAAAAATACATTAAATAAATATTTTAGTAAATTTTAAATTTTAATTAGGTAGCTACAATCATGCTGTATGCCCATAAGGCTGTTGATACTTCTTTCTTTGACTCAGTTTATAATTGTTTATAAAAACAATGGAATACGTCCACTAAACCAACTTTAGATTATTCTTGTATCCAGACTATTATTCAATAACTTAAATTCTTAACCTATAACCTAATACCCCTTCTCTAACAAGATCGGCCCCGAATCCAAGCTTCCCTGTGTCGAAGTGTGAATAAGTCCCTAAGCCTAAGTAAGTACTACCTAAAACAAACCAAGTCATCAATTAAAGTCGAATAATGTATAAATACAAACCCATATTTACTAAACAAACATGAAACAACGAAGTTCGTTGTTAACAAATATCATTATAAGGATGAATAGTGTCGTTTTCGTTCGTTCAACGAACGAAAACGACACTATGTTTTAAATAATCGGCCAAGTGCGAGTCGTACTCGCGCACGAAGGGTTCCGTACTATCATCTATAATAGAAAATCGTATAAAATAACGAGAAATCAACGAAATTCCAAGTAGTAAATTGCAAGATTATTTTCATTTTGTGAGTTTTTATGTATTAGATTAGGTATTTATTTTTATAGTTAATATATTTCTAAATATTTACTTACAAATATTCAAGTTTCTACCTGTTAATTAAGATCGAGTAAAAATTGCTTAAAAATTACGTTTGTTGTATGGGAGCCCCCCTTTAATATTTACTTTATTGTTATTTAATTATTTATTTTGAAAGGTAATATACAAGTAAATATTCTGTGAAAATTTGAAGCGTCTACCTGTTACCGTTTTTAATATTGAGCAAAAAAATACGAAAAAAACACGTTTATTGTATGGGGACCCCCCTTAAAATTTCAGCTTTCTAAGACTTCAGGAAGTACCTTATATTAATTATTGATGAGAATAACGTAATAGCGTAAAAAAAATAAACGTAAATAAGGGTAGAGGGTGAAAAATACAAATATCATATTTTTCTGTTGTTTATTTACCAATCGTAGTTTGCATACCAAATTTCAGCTTTCTAGAACTTCAGGAAGTACCCTAGATTATTGATGACGAGAACGGGATAACCCCAAATAGGGGTTGGAGGGTGAAAGTTACAAATGTCTTAATTTTTCTGTTCTTTGTGTGCAAATTGTAGCCTACATACCAAATTTCAGCTTTCTAAGACTTCAGCAAGTACTTTATCTTTTTTATGATCATCAATTAATTTGTGCCAAATCGGTGTATTTTAGGTATCAATAAAATCGAAAGTATAAAAGCTAGATACATGAAACTTTTAACATTTTATTAGACCGCGGACCACACTTGATCCTGAAAATTTGAACCCTCTAGTGTTATCGAGGCCGAAGCTATGAGAGTCTAAAAATCCGACGAATGTCTTCGAGAAAAGATAGTCCCGGCCGTACCCGCTGGCTCACATGGCGGGTGCACGGCCGTGCCCCCAGATAAAATTCATTAAAAAAATACTACTTCAAGACAGTCTAATTAACTGAAAAGGGAGAAATAACACGAACAAAATCAAAACTGGGCGTCTACCTAAGTACACGTATTTATTGTACATTTAAAAAAAGTTGTTTATTGTTGTTTTTGCGGACAAGTGTGATCCATTATTTTAGACGAAAAGGGAGAAACGATTTAACACGCAGCATTAGTTGAAAGCCCTGTAATATATTTTTGATTTTTAACGCACCGCAAGTGTTAATTTGATTACAAGGTAGTTGCTATGGCTACTGGAATATTCTAATGTATTCAGTTCTCTTTGTTTGCTAAGCTGAGGTTGTTGTTTCAGATTGGGGCTTAACGAAAATTATTTTAATTCTAATCTTGGCGCATATACCATGCCCTATCTATCAAAATTAAAGATGCTGCCTAAAGTTTCGACGTATCTTAACCCAATATCAATATTTGTGTTATTTTATAAAATCTTACACGTTGTATTTTGCCTTGATTTCGGTTTTTTTGACAAATCGAGCAAAAAGAAGATTATTAAGTATCTTATTCCTTTATTCGGTATCGTTACTTATACGTGGATTATTATATTCACGTACTATTTTACAAGTACAGAAATGTTTCATTTTATTGCGTATTATGCCTGCCAAAATATCATTTATATTATTATTATGTGTACAACAAAGTATAGTGTTTACGATTATTTTTGTGCTTCTACAAATATTGGCGTAAAATTAGACGCTAAAAATAATGAAAATTTTGAAATTATGTGGGTATTTATAGCAATTTTAATACCCATTACTAAAGCCTTTGTATCAATTACTTTGACTTATTATTATAAACATCCTTTATGGACGTTCGGTATACATTACTTTATGTGGATACGCCATGATTTTATATCTATTACAAATTCCTTTGTATTCCTTTCGATACATCGTCGTTTAAGGTCACTTTTGTGTGAATTGGAGACAGCAAATTCAGGATACGTTTCATTTAATATCATTTATAAATCCATAGTCGATGTTGCTGAGTCAATCCAAAGTTCATTTAATGCATTAGTAAGTTCTTTTCAATTTAATATTTTTCCCATACCTACCTACCCGGTTAAAAAGATAGCACTAGGGTGATACGTCACAGGATGCGGCACCCAGGTACTGCCTATTTAATTGATAAGATTACAATCTACGACAGATTTGACCTGTCATTGGTCTCTAACATATCGATGCTATTTTACTTATTATTTATTTTACGGTTTTACTTTGTATTATTGTGAATATCGCTTCTAATAATATGTACTTTTTGCTTTTAGTTTTTTACAGCAATTTTATTCAATGTACCTGAAATTTTCATTTGTATTTACTATAATATGCTAGTCAATTTCAAATTACGTCTTTCGGTAAGTATACAAAAATATCTAATTTCAATTTTTTTTTATTTTTAGGGTTCCGTTTCCAAAAGAAAACAACGGAATCCTTATAGGATCACGTTGTTGTCCGTTTGTCCGTCCGTCCGGGTGTCAAAACCTTTATCTCGGGAACGCGTGAAGGTATCGTGACATATTCGACTGTAACTTTTTTTACGAAAACTATGGATCTGCGTATAAGGTTTTAATTTCAATTTGATACCTTCACGCGTTCCCGAGATACAAGTCTTGACAGACGGACAAGAAAGTGATCCTATAATAAACTTTGACCACAATAATTTGTAGCGTGTTTTTTAGTTTTTGAAACTGTAATTTATTTTCAGATTGACTCTATTTTTTTTACAATACACACTTTAACAGTAGTTTTTTCGGTGTTAGAGATCATTACACCTCCGTTGTTTGCTGGCATGCTCGCTACTCAAACGGACAAGATTAAAATCGTACTTCAAGACAAGCTTTTGGAAAATCCAGGTATGGATTTTTTTCTTTATATTATACTAAATCAAAAACTATAACGGTAAATAAATCCTATAAAATGAATCCTTCAGCCAAGCCCGTACATTCAATGGACATCGAAAGAGTCAAAGCCAAATGAAATTATTAAAAATATAATATATATATATATATAAATATTTTTTTTTTTTTTTTATCAGCCCTGTTTGTACAAACTGTCCCACTGCTGGGAACGGGCCATCTTCTCATTGTGAGAAGGGTTAGGCCATAGTCTGCCACGCTGGCCAAGTGCGGGTTGGCAGACTTCACACATCTTTCAAGATCATTGAAAACTCTCAGACATGTAGGTTTCCTCACGATGTTTTCCTTCACCGTTTCAAGTTCGCGGCAATCAACAATACGCACATAACTTCCAAAAGACAGAGGTGCGTGCCGTGGGATTCGAACCCAGGACCTGCGGATCGCAAGTCAGACGGTCTCACCACTAGGATGCGGGAACTATATATATATATATATATGCAAGAAACACATTACGTATTAATAAGGGGATGTGGATGTCTGATGGAATTATTTCACAATAGTATAATTATTAAATAGATCTTGACTATTGTGATGAAATTATTGTCACTTAAAAAACAGGCCTATGGACTAATGATCCTGATCCTACACAGCGGGTAATTATTAGTAACAGTTGAATAAAAAACCGGACAAGTGCGAGTCAGACTCGCCCACCAAGGGTTCCTTACAAACTAGATAAAATAACAACCGGGCGAAGCTAGTCATTGATAAAAAGGGTAAATTATGTATATATATTTACATTTTCGGTCATAATCCGAAAATTACACATTGTAAAAGTAATTAAAAATCAGTTCAGCTTGTGCTAATGAATGTCTTTCATATGACATCCCAAATTATACGGTTAATTCACTTTAAAATTCAGACTCTCCATGCATAAAGATCCTATTTTTAACCGAATTACAAAAAGAAGGAGGTTATCAACTCGTCTGATTGTTTTTTGTATGTTTGTTCAGTTATTACTCCAATTATGAATTGTTTTTGATGTTTTTTGTTTTATAGGCTCTACTTTAGAGGTGGTATCATATAAATTTTATCAAAATCGGTTCAGTGTTAGTTTTTATAACGAAATAACTGAAAAAATAACATCCAAGTAAACGAATTGCGTATTTTGAAGTCGTTTTTTGTCTGTTGCTATAATTATTTTGTGGTTAAATTAAAAACAAACCGTTTTCGTTTTTTTTTCTTTATGTGTACTGTAAGTCAATGCTTCTGCTCAAATTTTATAGTTCTAGGTCAACGGAAAGTACCCTATAGGTTTTGATTCCTTTGTGAGTGTCGAAATATCGGTTTTTTCCCGACATATTTGGCTGTATCTTTTTTACGATTATCGAGAAGATTGATTTTATCACAGCTGCAAGGGACTACAAATTTACGTACTTATATGGTTTTAATTTCAACTTGATACCTTCACGCGTTCCCGAGATAGATATTGACAGACGGACAACAAAGTGATCCTATAAAGGTTCCGTTTTTTCCTTTTGTGGTACGGATCTCTAAAAATGATTATGACGATTATTATGGTACATCATAATAACGAAACATCTCTAAAAAAGGCGTAGTTAGTCAAGCTGAAAGCGAAAATTAAATAAAGGTAGAAGAAACATAAAATATACCAACTGTCACTAGAATTATCGCTAGAAAATATAACCACGCAATTGGAATATTTCTAGTGCCATTTATTAGAGAATAAAATTAATACAACAAATTATGCCTGTTTAATGAGTAATATTTCATTTTCAGATGACATAAATACAAACGATATAACAAGATTTATTCACTATGTCGAAGCGCGACCCATGAAGTTTTACGTGTATAAAATTATACCTCTGAATGCGGATTTCCTCGGAATGTATTTTAACTTCTGCGTTACTTACCTCATAGTTATTATACAGTTCACACATTTGTATTAAAGTATTGTATATAATATGCGTATGCTTATGCTTATGTATACGGGTAGATTATAGGCCAATCACATCAAGAAAGAGCCAGAGATACTACGGGCTTAACCTAATTATGTAATTATAACATTTTCACTTCTGTAATGCTTGCTCAGGCCCAAACTGACGGCTTGCATGCTGTCATTAGGTAAAAGTAAGTTTAGAAAAATTCAAAATCCTGACAAAAATATATTTTAAAGTCCTGTTGGTAGTTAATCTTTTGTCTCACTCATGTATTTCTGCATAAAATTTTTGAATACTTAGGTACGTTGAATATTTTGCTTGGTGTTTATGACCTTGGGTTTCTATAATTGTATTTTTTTTTTTTTTTTTTTTATTGCGAATAGGTCCACGTTTGACCACCAACTCGCCTGTTGGAAAGCGACGAATTATTTTGTTACGTAATACGAGAAACTAAAAACTTAGTTAAGTCTGAATGTTTGTGTCTTAAGCATTTTATTTGATCGACTTCAAAAGGGATCTTAATCTCTACCTATAATAAAACTGTAACGAAGTCGCGTCTGTACATTGAAGATAAATTTAAGAAAATATTTAATTACTATGACCACGTACGCTGCAAAGTATTCGAAACGTCAGGTCATATTGTGTAAAATTTACGCGATAAATCTGTTAACAATTATTTAATTTCCAAAAGCATTTGAATTTAAGTGTGCTTTTTTTTATACAAGATAGATCTACAATTGACCACCAACTCGTCTAATGTTGAGCGACGGTGTGGCCGAAGATGGAGCTCGTTGATCTAGAAGACATAAAAACTCTTCCATTACGGTACGAGTAAGGTTGTATAAGGGGTTGTAAGTTGTAACTGTTCAGTAGTAGTGATGGTAAAAGACCGGATGGAATGACTTTGATTCCGTGGAAGATGGGGCGGCCCTTAGTATGGGACGCCACTTTCGTTGTCACTTTTGCACCGTCACATCTTCCCAGAACCCAAAGTAAGGCTGGTGCTGCGGCTGAATTTGCAGAAGACCTCAAAAGGCGCAAATATAGTACGCTTGATAGTGGATATATATTTGAGCCTTTTGGGGTTGAAACTTTAGGACCGTGGGGACCAGCAGCAAAAAATATATAATATAGAGAGCTCTCGTCTCGTCTGATCGACGCAACACGTGACCAGAACGCTGGCCTCTACTTTGCTCAAAGAGTAAGTATCGCTGTACAACGAGGTAATGGGGCCAGCATCCTGGGAACAATTTCCACTGCTAACAGTCTTCTAGAGGTGTTTTTTTTTATATTCATGTGTGTGTGTGTGTGTGTATATTATATATTTATATTACTGAAACAAAAAAAAAAGATACAGATGACATTATGTCGTTTACTGTTCAGTCAATTTCAAAGTTAGTATTTTTTGGAGTGAAGTTTGAAGCACATTAGTGAAAGCATACTCTTTGTTGTAAGTGTTCAGTCAATTTCAAAGTTAATGTTTATAAACGGTTTTCTTTAGATTGACCTGTTTATTTATTTGTTTGTTCGGGTCAAATTTAGTAATTGAAATTTTACCCCCTTGCAGTTGACGGATCGATCTAAAATTTGGTTCTTATAAAAAATGAAAAATTTTGGACCTTTAGTCCTGATGACAATACAATTTAGTTTATTCTGTATTATCGTAAATCCAAGATGGCCGCCGCCACAAAAATGGCGGATTTAATATTTTAATACAACCCCCACAATATGGGTATCAAATGAAAGGGCTTTTCTAATAAAATACAGTAAATACATTACCTACATAATTATATTTCTTTTCAATAAAACCGTTTAACTTAAAAAGTTTTTTAAGTAAGTACTTGTTTGGAGTGAAGTTTGAAGCACATTAGTGAAAGCATATTTTGGTATTGTAAGTTGTAAGTGTTCAGTCAATTTCAGAGTTAAGTAATGGTTTTTGGAGTGAAGTTTGAAAAATGAAGCACATTAGGGAAAGCATATTTTGTGGTTATTCATGAACTTGAGCCGTCACGCTCGGTTTTGTAACGCTTTTTTTGGTAAACCTCCTTGTTGATCTCACAAAAAAGCAACCAAGAAGACAAGTGATACTGTCGTGACCGATGAAACACCAGTGGGTCGCAACACAAGAAAATCTAAAAATTTATGAAATCAAGTAGAATGACAGATGTAACAGATTGTGATATAACATGAAGTGTGACGTAGATATTTTATTGTTTTGGTAAAGCCTCGATGACACGGGGCTAGTTTACAAGCTGCTAGTCGGCGAGTTCGCGAGCAGCTTGTAAACTCGCTCCGTGTCCTTGAGCTTTTTTACAATCTGCTTTTCACTAGCCGATTGTAAAAATGCTGCTTGTCAAATAGAAAGCCGAGCTAATTTACTCGCTGGCGTGTTGGCTTGTAAGCTAGTAAACTAGCTGTGTGTCATCATTGCTGCTAGCTGCTAGTGAACTAGTTGCGAGCATCTTGTCATTTTGGCAGTTAAAAAAACGTGGTTCCAACTCGCTAGCTATTTCGCTACTGAGCGAGTGTTGTGTCATCCGTGTCATCGACACTCGCTTACTCGCTCACTCGCTAGCTTTTAAACTCGCCCTGTGTCATCGAGCCTTAACACAAAATGTAAAACTTTGAGATCGGATTGTATTATATTTAATGTCGATATGCGTAATAGATTAGAATATATGCATGATATGCTTAATAGCTTATAATGTAACATATTACCTGATATAAATTCTGTGTACTTAATTGAAATAAAGCAACTTTCGGCTTGTTTTGCGTATATAAATATGTACTAAATGTGTGATTATAAAATGTGTCTGAATAAATATTTTTTGTCTTATTGCATTACTCTTTACGTTTTTGGTATAAATCTTAGATTTTTTTTTTCTAAGTTCATACTACTACCATAGAAGACTTTAATAGTACATCATCCTATTCATGCTCATAGCAGTGAAACTAAAAATTTATTCCCGCATACAAACTGACTTGCAAAAACAGAACCATGCTCAATGATGCATCCTTTACAATCTTTTCCTCTCTTTCTAACCCGTGTTTCTCAGTATGAGTGAGAGAGGCGCAGGATGGTTATAATCTGTCAACAAGTATACACTAATTGCACACTCGGGGTTGTGTTTTGGGGGTGTCCATGGATTTTTTTTTCTTTTCTTTTTTCAATCGACTTAAAAATGGAGAGGGTTCTCAATTCGGATGTATGTTTTCTTTTTTGTAAGTTGTTAAGCGATTACTTCGTCACTTTTATTATGAATTGATTTTTATGTTTTTTTTAGGGTTCCGTAACTCAATAGGAAAAAACGGAACCGTTATAGGATCACTTTGTTCTCCGTCTGTCCGTCCGTCTGTCCGGGTGTCAAGACCTTTATCTCGGGAACGCGTGAAGGTGTCGAGTTGAAATTAAAACCATATACGCAGATCCATAGTATCTTGCTGCAGAAAGAAAAATTAAATTTCTCAGTTTTCGTAAAAAAAGCTACAGCCGAATATGTCGTAAAAACGCACATTTCGACGCTCACAGAGGAATCAAAGCCTATGGGGTACTTTCCGTTGACCTAGAACTCTGAAATTTGGTAAGAAGCATTGTGTAAGAGTACACATATAGGAAAAAAAACGAAAACTGGTCATTTTTTATTTAATCACAAAAAAATAGTGTCTCTATGCAAGGAATGAGGGCTGCCTCAATCGTTCGCTCGCTCGGATCCGAGTGGGAGGCGCCGCTACTATAGCCCCTACTCGGATCCGAGTGGTGAGCAAGGAATGTGTTAAATATTTTTACGATTTATATTTTTCAGTTTATGAAGGAAAATATAAAAAAAATATATGATTTCCCCCTTTTATTTAGTTTGTACGGAACCCTCGGTGGGCAAGTCTGACTCGCACTCGTCCGGTTTTTTTATTGTTTAGTAGGCCATACTTCCCGGTCTCGTACACATTTTATCAAAATCTGTTCAGTATTCTAGTTTTTAAAACTATAATTAAATAAGAATAGTTGTCATAGCATTTCTACACAGTCGCATTGTAGGTTACCTATCAATGATCTGAATTATGAATTACCGAATATTTTTTCCCCGTGAACGATATTTTTAGAAGACAATTTATCAAAATCCCTAAAGCTCATTTGACAAAATATTGTCTGAAAACCGAATCTTTGTAATAACAAAGTTCTCAAGTAGAGACCACACATTTACAAGATCAGCGTAGAAAAACCAACCACAAGGTGGACGGAAGATCTCATATATGGTATTCATTCTTCATACTAACCGGTCTTTTTGGAAATCCATGCAGCAGTGATTTCTTGTGGACATTATCTGATTATTACATGATGGCATTACGTTTTACCCTCCAATACCTCTTAACCCTCTAACCACGGTCAAGTGTGGCATCATACGGCCTCATGGTCTTTGTTGATATGCCTACACCGAAAGGAAAATAGGCGTGATCGTATGTATGATGACAATGTCAAAATTTTCCAATTACAATTTGTCCTGGCATCTTACAAAGTGTGGTCGCTTGTCGCTAGCTATCCTCGTGAATGCGCGTCGTTAATTAGTCAGTTTATTAGGGATTCAAGTGTTGTTTACGGAGGTCGCTACATACACTGCAGAATTTTAACTCGGTAAATTCTTTTTAAATGTGAAAAAGATCTCTGTTTTTTTAAATGAAAATGTTTTGTGTGAATTTAGAATAATAGTTGTAGAGAAAATAAGCAGCTTTGTTGGTTATGTGTTGGTTTTCTTGTTTCATACTTTTTAGAGCGCATTTTTTGTATAGGTTTTGAACTTATTTTTTATTCTAGTCCAGCATCAAAGAGTTCTTGTTCTGTGAAAATTTTATGGTGTAAGTGGAATTTTATGGTCACAGCGATTATTTCAAACGAAAATCTTTAATACTTAGTACGTCTCGGCATAGTACCAATTTTTATACTTCATCTTTTACTGTGACAGCTGTTAGATTGTGGAATGAGCTACCACTGGAAATAAAACGAGTTCCCTCCTTAGCTGTTTTCAAAACACGTGTATAAGCACACTACTTAAACTCCCACTTAATACTATGTATGTATATTGATAGAGATGTTTATGTAAGTATATGAAAGAGAATTTGATCTATTATAATATTATGTTTTCCTCTTTTAACTTTAGGTACCTATAATATAATTAACTAGTGTTGTTTTATGTATACCTACCCATTTTTAGTTAAGTTTTGCTTTAAGGCCGCTATCTGACTGGCCTTGTGGCTCAGTTGGTAGTGTGTTTACGTCTACCTGCTGAACTGAAAGGTCGTGGGTTCAATCCCCACCCAGGGCAAACATTTGTGTGATGAGCATGGATGTTTGTTCTGTGTCTGGGTGTTTCTATGTATCATATGTATATATTTACAAAAAAAAAAAGTATATATGTATTCTATCAGCCATCTAGTTCCATAGTACAAGCTTTGCTTAGTTTGGGCTAGATGGTGTTGTGTGAAATGTCCACAAATATTTTATTTATTTATCTGTTGCCATCTGTCCTATCCGTGCAAGGTTGTCTGGAAGAGATCGCTCTAAGCGATAAGGCCGCCAATTAAAACACCTATTTTTAATATTATTCTCTATGTATTGTGGTCTTTTAATAAAGTATTATCTATCTATCTTTTTAAAGCAATTCTGATCAATTAGGCAGAATCTCCATTGCAGGGAATACAAGATCTCATTCCCCAATATACTATCAGACGGGGCAAATACATGGAACGGGTATCGAAAGCCTTTTATCTGGATTGAATGTCCGCCATTTTGCCAGTTTACACTGAAAGCTCTTTTACTGCTGGAAACTCGGATTTGACATACTTTGTTGCAATTGGCTTGGAATTACTGCGTAGTTTAGTTTTGTGGTGTCTTGAGATTTATGGAGGAAGTTTTACTGGTTTGTTTGGTTCCGGTTCTAGCTCTTTTGCTGGGTGACTTAAGTTTTTACCTGACTACGCAAAAAGAGGTAATTTAACAGCGTGTTCATAAGTATGCCCATTTGTTCCCTATAAGAACTTAAGCTTTTGACCAGATTTTCGTAATAGGAGTGATAAAGTTAGTTGATTTTCGAAACCTACAAAATGTATAGAGTAACTGACTCAGTTTTTAGCTAATTTTCACGAGTTGTGTGAGAGTCAAGCGCAAGCTTTCGAATAAAAAACCCGGACAAGAGCGAGTCAGACTCGCCCATCGAGGGTTCCGTACAAACTAGTAGCTAAAAGGGGGAATTTATACATATTTTTTATATTTTCCTTCATAAATTGAAAAATATACATCGCAATAATATTTAAAAACCTTATTGAACAACTGGGTGAAGCTAGTCATTGATAAAAAGGGGAAATAATATATATATATATATATATATATACATATTTTTACATTTTTGATCATAATCTGAAAATTACACATTGTAAAAGTAGTTAAAATCCAGTTTAGCTTGTGCTAATTAAGCTCTTTCATATGATACCCCACATGATACGGTTAAAGCCATTTAAAATTTGGACCCTCCTTCCTTGCATAAAGACCCAAAGTTTTGTGATTAAATTAAAAATGTCCAGTTTTCGGATTTTTTCCTATATGTGTACTCTAATATAATGCTTTTTGCCAAATTTAATAGTTCTAGGTCAACGGGAAGTACCCATAGGTTTTGATTCTTTTTTTTTACGATATTTTTACGATAACTGAGAAATTTGATTTTTCTTTCTGCAGCAAGAGACTAAGGATCTGCGTATGTGGTTTTAATTTCAACTCTATACCTTAACGCGTTTCCGAGATACAGGTCTTGACACCCGGACAGATGGACAGACAGACAGACGGACAACAAACAACGTTTTTTCCTTTTGGGGTACGGAACCCTAAAAAGTAGTTTATAATGATGAACACAATGACCTCCTTTCGGCTTAGTATAGGGCATCGTAATAACCCTGTATGACGTCACTACAATTGAATTATAGCGGCGATAGTGTAATTTGGCACAATTTCAATTATTTTCAAAATAATAGGTACATTCCAAATGGGATGTGCTTAAAGATCCTGATCATATGTACATAGATATGTACATATGATCAGGATTATTTTTACTTACGGAATAGGCAGAGCCTCATAAACACATTGGGTTGTGATGAGATGGAATTGAGTGGGTAGATTAGGGGACGATAAATCGATCTTGCTAGGTTTCATTTTTTAAGGAACCCGGATTTGCTCGTATTTTCAGTCAAAAAAACCTTGAAAAATCCGAGTGGAGCTCGGTCGGCCAGATCAAAAATAATATGTCAAACTCATCGTTTCCGGGGTGACACTTTCGAAGTGTTTGCACAAATACTGACAGACGTAGTTGACAAATGCATTACAACTCCATTTATCTCTTCCAGTCCAGTGTTCTTAAACAAAGTACACAACCTACCTGGCTAAGTGAAATCTGATTTATATTCAATCACTTTGAGTGCAAGCCATTACAGAAGTCTGAAGTGGCAGATCTGCAACTACTGGGAAAGTTAGGAGGAGCTGGCTTGTACCAATTATCATTGGACTAGGGCAGGGATGGGGAACTTTTCTTGTAAAACACATATTTTTTTTAATTTAAAAATAGGCGAGCGCTTGACCTTAACTCTACGATGGAGCGCGCTTGCCTAGAAGAAACTTATTCACTCGCGATTTTAAGACACCCAAATTATATCTATTCGGAAAGACCCATTCAGGAAACGCATTCCATATTATTTTGGCTGTACGCACAATAAAAGAGCTAAAGCGTTTTAGTTTTTTGTAATATGCACCATTAAATGATGTTGCTTAACTAAAAAAGTTTTTTCATTATTTTATTTTAAAGGTTTTAAATCTTTACTTAATAATTAACGAAATGTAAACTAAAACTTTGGAATTTTCCGTAGTTTATTGTATTTTGCTAGTCATGTCCTTTCATTTGATATCCATATTGTGGGGGTTGTAAAAATATGTAATCCGCCATTTTGTGGCCGCGGCCATCTTGAATTTAGAATGATCTTGTTTCACTGGATTGTCATATAAACTTACGGCGTGTACCAAATATCAAATCAATCCGTTATGGGGGTGACATTTTGATTACTAAAGGAGAGGTTAATATTGGTACTTTATTCAGAAGAAAATATAAGCACAATTATATGTACCTAATTTTAAAGCGTATGTTCTTAGGTACTTAAATATATTTAAAAATAATTTTTAGTGCCTCCCTTAAACAGAAAATTGAAATATATTTCTGCCTAATAATTTAAATAATAGGTACACGGTAACACTAAGATAAGAAATCATTACTGTGAATAAATATTAATTGCCTCACAAGCTTTTATTTATATCAACATAAATTCTATAATTTAATAAAATGGTGGGTTTGATTGCATTCAAAATTTATTTTCTTCCTTTTAGAGCATTTAAAAAGTTTGTTTTTAATTAATTTTTTTAATTAATATTTTATTTGACCTCTCCTTTGACCCAAACAACAAACACGGCAAGCTAAATAATATAACTGTTTAGTAATAAAAAGATTTTTACCCAACTGCGTATTGCAGGTTAAGTTTTTTGAGTGTAAGGTATAGTAGTTTTGTGCATACTTTCTCGCAAATACGTCCACTCAACACCATATCATACGAAACGTAAGCAAATTACAATACGAAAGTTGCTCTTATGCAGCCGGTTATTGTTTTTTTATGACGTAGATATTTGTTAAATTATTTATTTATTACAAGTATTAGGTACAACCCTATTTCTGGAGCCAATCCGAAGTTATTTGCCGAGCGTACTTCTGAAACTAAGTGCAGTTAGTTCTGTACTTAGATCTAAGTGTTGAGTTTCAAGTTCTAACTTCTAAGTCCTTTAGGATTTCGTTATAATTGAGATTCTATTTCTGTTTGTTATTTTTTTTTTACCCAAGTTTTTTATTTTAAGATAAGCTTAGTTGAAAATAGGAGGTGCAGCACAGCGTTAAAGGATTGTTACCGCAATCTTACGAACTGCAAAGTATCCTATACACACTTACTTTATTATGAGGTATGTATTATTTATATTTATATACATATTTTTATACATTATAGATCTACGATTGACCACCAACTCGCCTGATGTTAAGCGACGGTGTGGCCGAGGATGGAGCTCGTCGATCTAGAAGATATCTATTCACTCTAGCCTTGAAAATTCCAAGATTTTAGGTCTCAGGAAACAGAAATGGCGGCAAAGAATTCTATTCTTGTGCAGTACGCAACAAGAATGTGGATCGATATCGCTGAGTACGGATTTTTGGCATTTCAACGAGAAATGGGTGGTAATTCGCCGACTTACTGCTAGTCCTGTAGTGAAATGGGGAGGGTGAATTTCGCATATAAATCCCTAAATTTAAAAATAGTTATCAGTGTACTCATAATGTTTATTGAAGTGAAAACTTCTTTAGCGAGGTTGTGCATTTTTGGGATAGGTAAAAAAAAACTAACTCGCGTCAGATCGTCAGATCGTAAGACGGACACTCAGAAACCTATTCTAACGTTCTGAATTTAAAGTTCATTATTGTATGTACAAGGTTGTCCTTCTAGCATGACGTCATTATTTTAGTCAGAAACATATTCTAACGTTCTGCATTTAAAGTTCATTATTGTATGTAAAAGTTTGTCCTTCTAGCATGAAGTCATTTCGTTGCGCCGAATGCTTATTTTCGACACATGCACGTGAGACTCGTTAGCTCAATAGGTTAGAGCACTGATATAAATTTCAATTTGTCAATCGGAGGGCCGGAGGTTCAAATCCTTCACGAATCAGTCTTTTTGCTATTTTATTTTTTAGTTTTCACTTCTGCCGGCACTCCCGGAGTGGAGTCCGTTGTTTTTTTGATTATATATCAAACGATACCGATACGATTTAGTATATGTCATCCCACCCTTATGTAAATAAATAATAAATAAATAAATATTTGTGGACATTTCACACAACACCATCTAGCCCAAACTAAGCAAAGCTTGTACTATGAAACTAGATGGCTGATAGAATACATATATAGGTTTTTTTTTTTGCTGTAAATATATAGGTACTTATGATACATAGAAACACCCAGACACGTGCACAGGAAGTACCCCAAAAAAATGTTTTTTTTTTTATTCTACGACTTTCTTGGTATAACTAATGTGCATATCTATGCCAAATTACAGCTTTCTACTACTAACAGTATTAAAGCAAAGGCCCGGACAGACTAACAGACAGACGGACATGGTGAAACTATAAAGGTGCAGTAGTAAATAACGGAACTGTGAAAACAGGAATGATCGTGATACAAACCTTGTCCTGACAATCACTGATTTTAATATATACCTAAGAGATTGTGTTTTGTCATATAAAAGTCAGATGTCTTTCAGACAGACAGGTGTTATTTTAAGGGCAAGTAGATACTTGCTCTTAAAATAATAATAAATTATTATAAGATTAAGATTACTTATATAAAAAACCGTTCAAACTCAAATAAAAACATACAATAAATATCAATAATAATAGGTAACATATCGACGTGTTTTGCATATACGGCCCGTGATTATCATGTCGGACACGTAAATATAGGTACGTATGTAATCCCGTGTAGAAACCAATCGTGCGACGCAATCAGTCGCTCTTCGAAGTCGCGCAGTCGTCTCATTAGTTTAGAAACTGGTGTAGTAAGGTTCATAAGTTTTGGCCACTGGCATGGTTTTGTACATATTTTACCCATGACTTTATTCGTGATCGCGAAATGCTTTTTAGTGGATATTTGCACTTCACAACGAAAACACCTTTTCATGTGTCTATGGCTACATTGTTATTTTTTATAATCATTTATTTCAGATTATTACAGAATCCAAAACAAATAGTATCCATAACTACTTTCAAAATCAAGTCCAATTAAATATAGTTCGCTCCCGTTTTACTCTCCCGCACTCTCATCACGCTCCCGTCCAACTGTATCAAACTCTCTATGTCCAGTCAGTGGTCGAACGTAGTTTAGTTTTATTCCATAAAAAAAATAAACTCCCGTCTCTTTCCCGTCCTTGCTCTTGCTCTGCTTCCATCCTGCATCTGCTCCACTCCCGTTTCGTTCCTAACTAGCTACCATATTGCTTACACCCCACTAAAGCCCCACACTCACTCTGCTCCTGTGTCTTATGTATTGCACTTCCGCCTCGCTCCCATTCAGCTCTCGTTCCGCTCCTATCCCAATCTCACTTTATTTCCACCCACATTCACCCCACTTCTTCTTTGCATTTGTCCAACTCCTTGCTCCATTGTTTTTTTTCCGTTAAAATTCAAGTTTACACACGTCATTGAGTTTACTTATTATTTTTTTAACCTAATATTACCCAAACGTGATGTCACAGATTTTTTGTAGTACTGATCTCTATAATAATGCCCATATTCTTTTTTAATTATTATTTTATGATATTATAAATATTCCGTTTATTTAAATATTATAAGTTTCCGGCAGCCTAGTGGTGAGACCGTCTGACTTGCGATCCGCAGGTCCTGGGTTCGAATCCCACGGCACGCACCTCTGTCTTTTCGAAGTTATGTGCGTATTGTTGATTGCCGCCAACTTCAAACGGTGAAGGAAAACATCGTGAGGAAACCTACATGTCTGAGAGTTCTCAATGATCTTGAAGATGTGTGAAGTCTACCAACCCGCACTTGGCCAGCGTGGCAGACTATGGCCTAACCTTTCTCACAATGAGAAGATGGCCCGTTCCCAACAGTTTGTACAAACAGAGCTGTCAAAAAAATAATATATATATATATTCTAATGCAGCAAGAGGTTACACGTTTTATGAGCGAGAAATAATGAATAGTTATTCGCTTTCTCATCGGCAGTAAGACAAGTGCCTTAGTGAGTTCTATAAAGCCGATTCACTCCATCCCGAGTATATTCCCATTGGCATGCATGAGATATCCAGCGCGACGGATTACAAACAACACCTACCCGTAATTAACTAAGTTAACACGCATTTCAATGAGCAAGCACGACACTCCGTGGAACTCAACTACGTAGTTAAATATAAACTTTAGACACAGAGGTCTACACAATTATAATTAGAGTATATGAAGTGTGCATAGATAAAAAAAAGTAAGTAAGTTCGTATAGACTGAGTGGCTAGCCCTATTGTCAGAGTTATTAAGCCGCCAAAAGGCCTCTGACTTGGCTTGACGATTGCTGAACAACCGGGATAATAGATATAATATAGTGAATAGAAGTGCAGGAGATTAGGGTGCTATTACACCAACTAATTCTTCTTTTTTGTATTGGACCCGCATTAAAGCATTTGCCAGTATCAAGTATTAGGATTTTTTCAAGTTTATTGAATAAAACAAGTTGTAAATGTTCTAGTCACAATCTAAGTCACGTATACAGTCAATTTATAAGTCGAGTCCTGCTTCAGTAAAGTGGTGGCGACTTTACTAGAAGCTTCTATGGAGTTTTGTCGACAACGTAAAATGGCACGTTTCACTACTTCATTTCACTTGCCCACACTCATATACTTGATTGAACACTTAATGAATAAAACACCACCATTTTTATCGCATTAATATTCAAAATAACACAAGCTTAGGAATTTAAAACAAAGCAACAACATGTTTCGATGACGTTCCCGCCAACTCGGCAATCGATCGACTCTTGTGGTAGCTTTAAAGGTATTAACAGACGATCCGATTTGTCCGGAGCGAACCTTCTATAATAGTGGTCGACATCATCAGGAACATTCAAAGTACACGAACATCTATCGATCAAACGGCTGAACGAGATCGATCGATGATTGATCGATCTCGTTTAATCATTAATCGCCAAAGTCAACTGTTTAGCTGATAGAGAAGAAATACCTAACTCAAACAAAAATTATCAATTCCAAGCTTAATATTTCGCAAACGGATCCCTAAATTCAAAAATCATTTTCACGCATCCCATTTTTTTAATTACCTGTTCAACGATACCCCACACGATGGGGTAAATGAGAAAAAAATAATTCATCCCCACTTCACATAATATAGGAGAGGTACCCCAAAAAGTATTTTTTTCAAAATTTTATTCTACGACTATTTCGGCGTAACTAATAAGTATGTTCATGCCAAATTACAGGTTTCTAGTACTAACAGTCTTTGAGCAAAGCCGTGAACAGACGGACAGAGGAACTATAAGGGTTGCGTGTTTACTACAGCCCTAAAAACCACAGAAAAATCGTTCAGAAATGCTGTAAAATCCAGTAGGCAGGGTATAAAACTAACAGAAGTGGGTACAAAGTGCTTGTTTCATACATTTATCAATCAATTTGCATACTGTATTGGCATTAATATTGAACGCGACTGAATACGTGATGAGGACAGGCGCTCCAAATATGGTACACTCTCGTTGATGTCACGACATTAGGTCTAACCATACTAGTGGTATGTCTGTCTGTCAACAAATATTGTCAGACCAGATGCTTTCTGCAGTATAGTTCAGTAGAATGCGAGAGATACTTACAGCACTGAGACGTGGCCACTCACTATTGGCCCTGCAAGGAAGCTCACAATCATGCTTCGAGTTATTGTCGGCTATGCTCAGAATCTCTCTGTGAGATCGAATCGATACAAATGAAGAGATCTGAAGACGATAGTCACCGACATAGGACAGTGGATTAACAAGTTTAAGTGGCAGTGGGCAGGGCACATAATACGTAGAACTGATGCCGACGGGACTGAAAAATTCTCGAGTCAAGACCACGTACCAGCAAGTGCAGCGTAGGAAAACTAGCCACGAGGTGAACAGAAGACATCATACAAGTGGCAGGAAGATGCTGGAAGCAAGCCACTTCTAGTCGGTTTTTCTTTTTGGAATCCATTTTTTTATTATTGAATTTTTTGAATTTTGTACGGTTTCACCAAGCGGTATATACGACTCTTACAACCGCTCAAGTATACCTACGTAAATGTAACTACTGCAACGCGAGTACTCCGTATCTCACTAAATTCTCATGGCTTGGCATTAAGCAATGGATTAAAGGATTATACTGAAGCATTGCCGGCACAAGCGCCTACACAATATTACAAGCGATGTGAAGTGAGAAGACTTGCTTCTTGTTTATTAGTGCGTGTGCACACTATGCGACATGCATTGCGACTGCAACAGCTAATTTGGCACGTTGGCAACAGATCGGTAAATAGAAACAACAGATAATAAAACTAACACGCGATTTCTCCACACCTTTTTTTAAATTTATTTTTTAGCTCCATAGACACCGGGGTCCGTGATCTCTCTCTCTTAACTCTCCACACTTAGGTAAACGTAAATCCGATCGTGTGTAAGGTGTTCATCGAACATGGCTAGTGGGTACCTTGAATATTCGCAATTACATTATAAAATAGTATTACATACAGAACAGAACATATAGAAGGGTGCCCTTTCGCCTTCCCTTTTTGAAATCGGTTAAATAAAATGCCTATGACATACGAATATTGAGACTTAACTAAGTTTTTAGAGTTAAGTACGCTACAAAATAACTTCCAATTATAGAAACCCAAGGTCATAAAGACCAAGCAAAATATTCAATGTACTCAAGTATCCACATTTTTTCTCAGCCAACCAGTTGAGTAATGAAGAAAGCCGATCCTCAGCTCTCAGGACACTGAGTAAAAAAATTTAAATTTAGTAAATTAATTTCAATTTTTCAACCGTTGCCAGAATCTGGTAAGCAAAAAGATGGAGTTACATGGATTCACTAAAGTTTGGACGGTTCTAGGTAGATCGTATAACATATTACTGGTTCTAAGATAATAACCTTCTTAAAAAAATATCTTGTAACTGGAGAATCTATTATTCACCTCAGAATATTTTCTCTGCGTTTTTTGATATTTGGAATGTCCAAAAATGTTAGAAATAAAATCAAACAGTAATTCTTCCAAAATTGTTGAAGCTTAGTGCAAATAATATATTATTTAGGTACGAAATAAGAATTATTTTTGTAGTAGGTCTACTCGAGGTAGGGTGGGAGGCCATGAGCCTCTCCGTCACTGCGACCCTTGCGGATCTAGTAGGTATATAAGTACTGTTACACTCGATATATTGAATTACATGTTTCCACGAGAAAGTATGTGCAGAACCGATGTAATTCAAATTGTTATCGAAGCAGATAACACTATCGATAAGGACATTGATATCACAACCACATTATCAGCAAAACCAAACTTGCAATTTCAGCTTCGACGCCAGCGCCGAAATAGCTCAGTTGGGAGAGCGTTAGACTGAAGATCTAAAGGTCCCCGGTTCAATCCCGGGTTTCGGCAAATTCATTTTTTTGTGTACCTATCTTAGATGCTTTTGTGAAAAAGTGAAGTAGGTATTATTTTGTTATGCATTATTTTCGATCTAGAATAATTTTGTAAGTCAAAGTTACTAATAAATATAGATTTACAAGTTAAATTCATGTATTATTTATGAGTATACATGAATTTAATTATTAATGTACTTTCAATACAATACTCGTACGACCTTATGGCGTAATAATACAATTTTATTCAATAGTTATCACATACAGTAGACCAGTTATTTCAAAATTGTGAGTCACTTTCAACAAATCCAGAACTCTAAAAATCCGTTGTTTCATAAAAACTTACGCCGCCTACAACTTGCTCAGAAATGGTTAATTATTAGAGATTCTAAATAGTTTTACTATAAATTTCTCAGAATATTTTAGAAACATTTTTGACGTGACAACGTGTAATAAATCGATGAACGCCGGCTGCACGCACGAAAAAGTATGACTCATTGTCCCGTTACATCATCATCACCATCATCATCATTTCATCAATGTTTTGTTATGACGTTGTCACGTTAAACTATTGTCCGTAAACCGACTTTACATTAACAACCAATTTTTTTTACTTGGAATAAGTTTCATGGGATTTTAGCGTACTATCTCGCGATTTCTTTACCTAAACAAGAGTTCCCGAAGCGTACCAAAAGGTTCTGATACTGTCTTTATTTTTTCGCATTGCCCCTTATTCAAACATCGCATGGGAGGTAACCACAAGCTTTTTAACCACGCTTGCATCGTACTTCGACGCGTCGGGAAGGGCTTTCTTAAGTATGATAAAAATTATCTAAAATAAATTTCTCATCCAAAGTATTCAGTACTTGGCGAAATTATGACAGCGAGGAAACTCACAAGCAAGACGGATTACCACGCCATTTTAGTACCGCGGGGTTTATTTAAATTTATACTTCTGTACGAAGCTTTACTGTGCGCGTGACGCTACAGGCACACACAGTATGGGAACCAAACAATTTAACAAGGAATTGGTTTGAATGGAGTTTGTGCATATTTTTATTTATTATACAGATTTATTTTATTTGGTATAATCTAATCATTTCTATGAAAAAATAGCAATATTGGATGAAAAATTTTCCACTTAAATTATTTAAGTACAACTACAGTATATTAAAAAACCAAATTGATGACATTAGATCAAATGTATAAATACAATACACGCATACTTGTAACAAAATTTTTGAAACAAAACATACATACATCAATTACTTTTACTATAAAAATTTAATTTCGAACAAGATCCTTAAGATACGGCAATGACATGTCTCTAATGAAAAGACCTAGAACTAAAAACTATGGTCTCAATTTTTTTTTATATGAAGGAGCTCAAATTTATAAGCTACCAAAAGATATAAAAGACATACAATCACTCTTCAAAAGAAATCTTTTTTTTTTTTTAATTAAACAAGTCCCTGAGTAAAACTAAACTAGTAGTTCTACGAACAGTAGACCTCGCGAGAGAGCTTATTTGCAGCTCACTTTGGATCATCTGTTTAGAATACCTACATAAAGTTGGCTCAGGAGGCCGTAAGTATATACAATTTTGGCTGGTTTCTCAATTTTAAGTAATTTTACAGACTTTTTGATTTTTTCCATAAGCCTAAGCACATTGAAAGATCAATTTAATTTTAATACACAATTAATACAAAAAATAAGATATGTTTAGATGCCCTTAATTAAAAAAACAATGTATATTCTTATAAAAACAAATTATATTTTAGAAATGGAGAAAACGTAAAATCAAGAAAATTATTCAGCACTAAAATGCATCAAGCACGTCCACGCGCCTTCACTGTTACACGCAATCTGAAGTTTGTTGTCATATCTCGACAACCACTTGACCAATTCTGTTGATTTTTACCACAAGTTGTAATAACTGTGTATTTTACCTACCTACCAAATATCATTAAAATTGGTTGGTAATTAACGCCGCAATAAACTTCCCCCCTTTTTATAGGAACCACCCCTCTTATCAAAAATCGCCGACGACAAAAAAAAATAAAATAATCCATAGAACCTATATAGCAAGTTTCATCAAAATTGGTTCAAAATTACGCCCTGTACGTGAGTACGAACATACAAACAAACAAACTGACAGACGAAAGAAAATATGTCCAGTTGATGCAGAGACGCTTCGCTTGCTCGGTCAATAAAATAAATGATAAATCGCTCTAATTTCATTAAAAAAAATCTTTGCTTAAATAAATTAAATAAACCAATAATAAAACTATAGCTATCAATTCGTAAAAAATGTACGCAACACGTAATTAGTGCCGAGTTATTTGTTACGCTTGCTATGTTACATACCTGCCTGCTTGCCTTTCGCTATTGTGTTACAATATTATTTTAACTAGTTTATTTCATGTTAAGTGAATTTATATTCGAAGTGAATAAAATATCTTAAACCGTTAAACTCGATTAAAGCAACCTGTCTCTATGAGAAGTATCATAACGTCCCTTACTGTAGTTATTTTGTAAGTTCTGAGCGAGTTGTTGATGGACTTTGAAACTGGATCTGGGTCTTTTTATCCAGTTTTTTATTTGCGCGGTTGAATTTTATCGAGTTTGCGAAATGTATGTAATATAGATACTTGTAGAATGGATAAAGTTTCTGTGTTAGGCTCATAAATTCAAATGTTTTTCATACTTAGGTATACTGTAATAAATTCGGCAAAGTACGAGTTACACTCGCACACCGAGGCTTCCGTACTCCTGTTTATGACACAATACGTGAACATGAATATTAACACCAGGGCTAATGTGCTTTATATCTAAGAATATTTGTAACTTCACAGATTTTCTACATTAGAAATAGCCCGAAATACTAGGCGTTCACGTACAATATCAAGTTCAAAGAAGCAAGTGTTACAAACCTATTTTCTTTATCCAAAAAGATGTTGGCGCTACCGTTGACTCTATTGTAAGTTTATGTCACATGACACCAACTGTCAACGAAGCGTTCATTTGTAATTTTTCGTTACTTTCTATAAAAGTTGAAGTTGTGAAATCTACAGTATACTGTTATCTTATCTTATAACAGTATATATAAGATACATATTTGTTTTAGTTCTAGTTAGTTAGTATCTAGTATTTAAATTTTTAAACGACTTCCAAAAAGGAGGAGGTTCTCAATTCTTTTTTGTATGTTTGTTAAGCGATCACACCGACACGTATGAAATGATTTTGACTATTCTTTTTGTTTGCTAGGTAACAATTCAGAGATGGTCCCTTTTTTATTCAAAATCGGCTCAGTTTTTTAGTTTTTAAAACAAAATAACTGGAAAAGTATCAAATTCAATTCATAATTGTTGAGTTAATTGCGTAACAAACATACAAAAAAGATATAGTCGAATTGAGAACCCCCTCCTTTTTGGAAGTCGGTAAAAAAGAAAGCAAACTCAATATTGTGATTAGAACAACCGTGCGAAGCTGGAGGCAGACGAGACGACACCTGTTTTGCAATTCAAACCGTAGAGAGAATGCCTCATTTCACTGGCAAATACTTTGAAACGGGGCTTACGAGTCTTGTATGTTCTTCTGCCCTTCTACTGTTTACTATTTAACGAAGATTTTTTGACGTGATAACGTCTTATAAATCGATGAACGCCGGCTGCACGCACGAAAAAGCATGACTCATTGTCACGTTCCGCATGAGCCGAGCGTGCAAGCGAGAGCGCAGAACAAGCGATAGAGAGGCACGATAGGCCTATGCATTCGGCTTGTGACGCATCGTTATCACTTAAAACTATCGTCCGTAAGCCGACTTTACAGACAACCATTTTTTTTTTAACTTCTCTCAGGAGTTAAGTGTTTGGACTACTAACCTAAGTACTCGCTTTGTCGGACAAAAATACAATATTATAATTATCAAGTATTGTTTAAAAATAATCGACTTCAAAATACGTTATTTCGTTTAACTGGATGTCATTTTTTTTTCAGTTATTCTGTTTTAAAACCATAGTACTGAACCGATTTTTATGAAATTTGTATTGGACCAATGTACAAGTATATCTACCTAAAAAATAACTTTTTTTTTTTTTATAGTAGATAGATCTACGATTAACCACCAACTCGCCTGATGTTAAGCGACGGTATGGCCGAGGATGGAGCTCGTCGAACTAGAAGATATCTATTCACTCTAGGCTTGAAAATTCCAAGATTGTAGGTCTCAGGAAACAGAGATGGCGGCAAAGAATTCCATTCTTGTGCACTACGCAACAAGAACGTGGATGAAGAATGTGGCAACAGGTAGACGCTTGAAATATTCACATAATGTTGAGTTATATTATTCACATAAAAAATAAATAATTAAATTAAAATTAAATTAATATTTTAGGGTGGCTCCCATACAACAAACGTGATTTTTTGCCGTTTTAATAGAAAATGGTACGGAACCCTTCGTGCGCGAGTCCGACTCGCACTTGGTCGCTTTTATTTTATTTACACAAGTGTTACAATTAGCATTCTTTAAAGTAAATATTAAACAACATACCGTAAGAAATACAATGTACGTATCGTGTTTAGGCTGGAAACAGAATTATTACCTACTTGTGAGTGACGCAACTCATGCATACCAACAATTTTAAAGTTAATATTTTAATAATAATATAAGTTAATGGGCGAAATATTTGTAACAATCGCGTATGTAACTTAACGTATTTTTAACTCCCGACCTAAAAAGAGGGGTGTTATAAGATTAATATGTGCATCTGAGTATATGTATATCTGTATGTCTGTCTGTGACATCGTATCTCTCAAACGGATGGACCGATATTGATCTAGAAGGTTTAGACGTTTTTTGAGTTTTCTAAACTCATACTTGTTTTAGGTTTATTTTGTATTAAGTACATATATTAAATTAAAAAAAAATATTGTCCAGTTCTCTATTATTTCTTACACATTAAATTTAGCTTATTGGGATCAAGAAAAAAAAAGTCATATTGTGCAGCAAACAAAAAACATCGTATTATTTCGTATGTGAGGCTTTCTTAAAACAGTTAAAGTTTCAAGTAAAGTTAAATTAATAGCCAAAAATACTCCTAATGACCGGACGGTAATTGCATCGGTGTGAGTGCAACAGCAACAGACGACACACGGCGGGAACAACAAAGACAGATAAGAACAAGGATCCTGCTGCGCGACCGGACGTTACCGACCATAATCACGTATGTACACTGCGACAGTCTGTTGTAACTGAAGTCGCGTCTTATCTTAGAGCATAAAAAGCGTCTTATAGTCTGTTCCTAGCTTTATTCTTCACAACCAATAACTTTGTAAACCATTTGTCGGCTCAATGTCGTGTTTTTGCCATGTTTCAACGGATTATTAAAATTTAATATAATACCTAATTATTATTATTTTTTACCATTAATTATAATTTTCATTTAATTTAGTTTTCTTTCACAATATGGCTTTCCTTTTATTGGTAAGTTTAATCCAATATTAACTATTTCATTTATTTTCATACAATTTAGACCAGACTCGACCTAATCTGCTAAATTGACATTAATTTGCTCAACTGCCTAAAAGAACCGGTACCTGCGGTTCTACGTGTGTAACTGTGTATGTTTTACGTATGTAAACGTACATACATGTTTTTGTATGTACGTGTAGATACAAACGGATGAACCGTTTTTTTTTAATGTTTGAAAGGTGAATTATTCGGAAGTGTTCTTAGCTATGTTTCATCATAATCGGTATAGCCATTTTTTTCTGTCGGGGGTTTTTGAGTTTTCTAAATGTATACTTGTCATTATTGTTTATCAAATAATTTTGTTTGTTATATGAAAGTAATTGGATACAAAATAATACATATTAATTTGATTAGTTTGTTTACTTGGTATCTACATACTCGTATATTAGTTCTTGTCTATTGTACGTCTAATTCATTGAGATCATTGCAAAGTGGTTTTCTTTTTAACCCTCTACCCAAAAAGAGGGGTGTTATAAGTTTGACCTGTGTATCTGTCTGTGTATCAGTCTGTGGCATCGTATCTCTCAAACGGAAGGACCGATTTTAATTAATTTTTTTTTTTGTAATTATAAAAAAAAAATAAAAAAATATCAGTACTTTGGTTTTTATAACAAAATAACTGGGAAAATGTGATACAATTAAACGATTTGTGTATTTTAAAATGTGCTAATTTTATTTTGTACACAGTGGTTACCGTTTCTCTACACAATGTTCTGCGTAGCCGCCGCCGCCGCTGAGATGGAGTTTGGTGACTTCTGGAGTGAGATGATGAAGCCTCAGCTCACTAGGAATTCTACCATGATACTCAGCTTTTTTAAATCTCTCAATTCTGTTGATTGATTGTACCTCAATATACTTAGAAAAGATCATTTTTTCTCCCGGATAATGTTCTCTTTTCCAAATATGATTAAAATCCGTTTTACTCTAAAATTTGTCTCTGTTTCTTGAGAACCAATCACAAAAACAATCTTGGAATGTTCAAAGCTCTATCCTCGGCCATACCGTCGCTTAAGATCAGGGGAGTTGGTGGTCAATAGGTCGTAGATCCGTCTTGCGTAAAAAAACAAGTAGGTATTACACGCACTCATATTCTTCGTTAAAAAACGTACCGCTCATACTAAATAAGGTATTAACACACACAGATACATAACACACATATTTATACATACATTTACATCTATTTATTTATACATCATCACTAGAGCTACAAGAAGTCCACTGCTATAGGCCTTCCCCATGGATTTCTAACAGCTTACATCCAGAGTCTTCCTGCCACTTGTACGAGTCGTCGGACACCTGTGCGCCACTGGAGGGCAACGGGAACAATGTTGAAAGTTGTGGCGTTGTTACGTCACAACGCCTACGTTAATACCTCATTTAGTATGAACAGATACAGAACTGGGGAACAACGGGAATAATTTTTGGTCTTCCTACGCTGCGCTTCCCGGTGCGTGGTTTTCACTTGAGAACTTTGGCCATCCGTTCTATGTGCCCTGCCCACTTCAACTTGCTAATCCACTGTACTATGTCGGTGACTTGCCTATGTTTCGGATCTCTTGATAGACCCCAAGCATAGCTGTCTCCATAGCTCAGATCACATAGAATTTCGAATATGGCACTGTGCGAATATACTTTATGCAAAAATATATTACACACAAATATACAAACCGAAGCCTGAAATACATTAATTTCTTTCTCACAAGAGAATAAAAATACTGGCAACAAAGAAATCGAGTCAGTGCATCGAAATAGAGTTAATCCGACGTTATGAAGTTAGTGGGATAGATATGTTTGTGTTCATATTCCTAGATACGTCCGCTGTTTCATCCGCGTACCTACTAATAGAAAAAGGCAATGATAAAAAGAGCAGCATTAGCCAGACAGCTGGCCTGATGGTAAGCGACGATGATAAAAAGAGCAGCATTAGCCAGATAGCTGGCTTGACGGTAAGCGACAACCGTCGCCTATGGACAACTGCAACATCAGTGGCATCGCTGTTGCTTTGCTAATCCAGAAAGGTGCTTGTAGACGCCCTTTTAAACTTTACTGGGCTAACTTCACTACACTGGGCTTCACTACTATTGTAACACCAAATTTTTGGGATAAGAAGTTTGTCAGATCCTTTTACATATTATGAATAATAAATCATCGTGATCATGTTTACAAATTAAATCTGAGAACTTGAAGTCTTGAAAGAACTTGGAAACTAGAAGTCGTATTGTAATAATTTTTTTTTATTTTTTTGTTTGAATGATATAGAAAAGTTTTATCGACGCGATTCAAAATACTGGGCGGATTTGAACGAAATTTGGTAGGCTTATTACTCATACTATGTAAAAGGATCTGACGTACATTTTATCCTAAAAATTAGGCGTTACAATAGTAGTGAAGTGTGCCCAGTAAAGTTTAATGAATCAAATTTTTACTTTGTAAATTCATTTTTGCGTTATTAATTTCTAAAAATGATTTTTTATGTATGAAAATTAACTTGATCAAATTGAAATTTTTATCGAATATTTGTGATGTTGTTTTCGGCGTTGGAGGTTACGAAAAACGCATTGTTTTATTTTAACTAGAGACACATTATTATTATTACTACAAAAAAAATGCCTTTGACTCCCTGGGAGTGAAGATGAATCTAATAGCGCTTTGCCTATCAAAATCGGTCAATCCGTTTAGGCAGTAGGCGCTCATATAGATACATACATACATACATATACTCAAAAAACATAACCCTCCTTCTTATACAGTCAGGTAAAAAATGTAGGGAGTGAAGATAATTCTAACGACACCTTGCTCATCCAGATCGGTCCATTTTGTCTGTAGGAGTTAATAATATAAACGTGCATACATAATTATGTATTATGTATATACACTCGAAAACATAACCGTTTTTCTTGCGAAGTTGGGTAAAAATGTTATCCTACTTCTTATGAAATAAATACAAAATTAAAGCAACATTTCCATTGGTAAACAATTTTCGATTCCTCAAACATGACCTTTGATCCATGGCTCCAACACGGCACGATCAAAACGAACTTTGCGGCCATATTGCTTTTCAATCATCGGATTCGAAATTCGAAAAACAAACCGTAAACAAGTTCGAGTCGAGTTGTAATCGTCTGCAATCGAGTCAGCATCGGTAAATCGAGTTATTCAGCCACTGTTCCTTCACCGTGCCGTAATTCGATTAGGGCTATCGATTTAAAACGATTTTTTTAGCGGTTAAGAATTTTTTTTCTGTTAATTAAGTAAGTATTTAGTATTAATTTATGCTCATGAATTTAATTTCACCCCGTATACAAGAAAAATAAACAGAAATTCGTACTTATCACACAACACATTTATTCATTCCAAACTTTACTTTTTAAAATTAATAAAGACTTTCACAGCTTTGAACAAATCGTCAGCGAACGTCTTCGGTTTCTCCAGGGCTGCGAAGTGGCCGCCACTCTCCAGGTTAGTGGAACCGACCAGGTTGGGGTACTTCCAACGGAGGATGAAGTCGGAGTGCTGGATGAATTCGAATTTCAAACGGAGAGCCCAAGTGGGGACAGGTGTGGGTATCCTGAGAAAATATGAAGATTGGATAAATAAATTATAGTTAAATAAAAACTGAAAAACTTACTTCGAAACGCGCAACTTTGTTTTCAAAACCAAACTACCGAAACGATTTGATGAAATTATGGGAAATATCTAAGACTAATATGAAAGTAAATTCTTTTGAACAAATAAATATTTTTTTCAAATTGGTTTATAATTCTTAATTTAATTTTAAGGTTGTAATTCTAGTTTTCTTTGTTGTTTGTAAGAGGATTTTGTCGGATATTCTGAGCTATGTTTCACCAAAATCGTTTCAGCCGTTTTTTTGTCGGGGGTTCTTGAGTTTTCTAAGCATATACTTGTTTGAAACTGAAGAATAGCTGAAGTAATTACTATGAGATATATAAATAAGTGTAGATAGATAGATAGATAAACTCTTTATTGTTTACACCACTATACCAAAACACTAATTAAGATGAGAGATCTTACACACTAGCGAAAACAACAGGCGGCCTTATCGCTAAAAGCGATCTCTTCCAGGCAACCTTGTGATGGAGATTCCAGACAATAGAAATGACTGACGGGGTGTGCAACAAAGAAAGAAAAAGAAAGAGAAAAAATAATAAAAATAAATAAATACCTAATAATAATTGGACAATAAATAAAACGAATATATTATAAGTGTAGAAGGTATTCTTACTGTGCCAACGCCTGTTCCACCTCAGAGTTCCTCACTGTCTCTTTATACAATCTCATCGCAGTTGTGATGCTCTTGCTGTCCCAATACAGCATGATGTTGTCGAACAGTTTCTCCAAGCTGTAGTGCTTGTTAAGGCCTCCCATGGCTTTCTTCCTGTTCTTCGGGTCGGTTAGGATCATGAAGCGGTCTACTATGTACGCGGCCAGGCCTACTGGAGAGTCTTGGAGTGCTACACCTGGGAAGAAATAGATAATAAAATTGGCGGTTTTAATCTGCGAATCACGAGGTTGGAAACCAACGAATGAGGTGTGGTAATGTTTTAATGATATGACTTATATTTTGTGGAGCTGTTATAAAATTTCACTATAAACTAACCTCTGGATTATACACAGTTTTTATAATAAATATAAAATTAACACGAATTGAGTTCGTGTTAATTTTATATTTATTATACATTTATTTTTTTTACATTATTGTTTTTATACTTTTTATTTTTTTATTATACATATTACATTATTGTTATTTTTAACTTACCAATTGTATCAGGCTTGGTTGCTTGAAGATGAAGATACCCAGACTCTTGCATCAGGAACTTGGCTTTCTTCGCCAGAGGGTACATCCTGCTCTCCACACCTTTAGCTACGTAGCTTGGCCAAATGCTGCCCAGCGCCCATAGCCATGCAGCTCCTTTCGAGAAACTAGCTGGAAAATAAATAAGCTTTATCAGCAGATATCAAATAAAAAAGTTTTAGGGAAGATAGTGAAGTTAATCTGATTCGTATTAGTGTGCTTTGGTCACAGAAGACAGAGAACGGACTCTTTCCGCCTCCCACCAATCTCGAGTTCCTCACCCGCTCCCCGCGCTCGCCCTGTTGATTGCCGGAGTTTGCGGCGCGGTTGTCAGTCGAGACAAGCGTTGAGAGCTTCAAGCGTTCCTATTCCAATTGACGTCACGAACGAGCGGCAATCAGACGACAACCATAACTTCATACATGTGTCCGTATTATAATATACAGACGTCAACTTGTGTATGTGTCACTGATAAGCGCGCCCTTGCATGGAGTGTGCTTCGGTGTTGTCAACATTGTCTATTGAGTCACCATAGATATAGGCTAGCCAGCCTCTGCTACATAATTTGTGGTTTTGTAGTGAAAGTATCCATAGTTAAGTAGTAAGTGCAAAGAAATCCTTTTGAGCTATTTATTAGGTACATAGGTATATATTTTATCTTTTATTCTATCAGCCATCTAGTTTCCATAGTACAAGTGTTTCTTAGTTTAGGCACAAAAGAATTTAATAGTAATACATAGTTTGGGCGATGGGGCCGAAAAGTTCTCGAGTGGCGAGCACGCACCGGCAAGCGCAGCGTAGGAAGACCAGCCACAAGATGGACAGATTACCTCATACAAGTGGCGGGAAGACGCTGGATACAAGCCGCTTCCAATCGGTACTTATGGAAATCCATGGGGGAGGCCTCAGCAATAAGAAGTCCACTGTTGGACTTTTATTGCTGAGATGATGATGATGATAATGATGATGACATATTTTAGGCTACAAATGTCCACCAAAGTTTTATAGCTTTAAAAAGAAATACCTGGAAAGTTAGTGTGGAAGCCTAAGACTTCATCAGGGAAGATAGTGGCCATATGCGAGCCGATTATATGTCCGTAATCACCACCTTGGACGAAGTATTTCTTGTGTCCGATCCTGTGCATGAGGTTCCTGATTATGACAGCCATTTTCGCTGGAGACAACCCTGGCCTAGTGGCGCCCTAAAAATATGATAAAATAGAATAAGATCACCATTTGATCACCAAATTTTCTGAAAGTATGGTTGAAAAACAATCACGTCGATTTAAAAAAAATATAAACTTGAAATTTTCTAGACCAATCTTAAAATTCCAAGTTGATAATTTTTGACAATAGACATATAAAGTGGCACCTACGCTCGATTGGCTTAAATAAAACGTTAAATGTTTTCGATACGGAACCAACATCTGTAGCCAAATTTTAAGAAACATCCCCGGTACTAATCTGCAAGGTTTGGATCTGTCGGATATTGCAATTATTGAACTGTCTGTAATGTCCTCGGAAGGTTTTCCCGCCGAGCTGCTACAAAAAGTGTTTTCTAAAGGGAGTCTACAAGCACCTTTCCGGACTAGCAAAGCAACAGTAATGTCACTGACGTTGCAGTTGTCCATAGGCGACGGTTATCGCTTACCATTAGGCAAGCCGTCTACTTTTTTGCTGCACTTATAAAAAAAATTGTTAATATCTAAATGTGATCACAATTTGTGTCTTCAAGCTCAGAGACAATAGGTATAAGTCTGTGTGATTTTTCTTCGACCACATCGTCTCTTCCCAACAGGCGAGCTTGAGTATAATGTAGTCTTCTTTATTGTAGTGGCTTACCTCAGAATATATGAAGCCGGGTAGGCTGGGCACAATAACTTCGAAGACAAAGTCGTATCCAGGCTTGACGCTGGTCAACCTCGGGATGGCCTCGTAAAACTCTCTGATAGACCCTGGCCATCCATGGAGCAGCAGTAATGGGTAAACCTGGGAAAAACAGGTATAAGCTTAAAATCACTGACGTAAAACACAAAAGTTGTTTTTACCCAATTGTTGAAGGAAGTTTTTTCAAAGGGACGAGTGACATCGTTTGATTCATTTGTGAACTAAGCGCTTTGGTATGGTATCGTTTTTAACTGACTTCTAAAAACGAGGATGTTCTCAATTCAACTGTGTTTTTTGTGTTTGTCACTTGATTACTTCGTCAATTATGAATAGATTTTGATAGTCATACTTCAGAGATAGTCCCATTAAAATATTTATAAAAACCGGTTCAGTACTACTTTTGTTTCTAAAACAAAATTACTGGAAAATATATAATATATGTAAATTTCATCAAACACATGCACATTTTTAACCGACTTCGAAAAAGGAGGAGGTTATCAATTCGAACCGTTTTTTTTATGTATTTAAGTTTTAAGCCGATGGTTTCAGTGTTTTCTATTTTAATAATTTATTTTATCTTCATCATCATCTCAGCCTTAAAAAGTCCACTGCTGGACATAGGCCTCCCCTATGGATTTCCAAAAAGTCCGATTGGAAGCGGCTTGCATCCAGCGTCTTCCTACCACTTGTATGAGGTCATCTGTCCATCTCGTGGCTAGTCTTCCTACGCTGCGCTTGCCGGTACGTGGTCTCCACTCGAGAACCTTTCGGCCCCATCGGCCATCAGTTCTACGTGCTATGTGGCCTGCCCACTGCCACTTCAACTTGCTAATCCTCTGTGCTATATCGGTGACTTTCGTACGTCTACGTATCTCTTTATTCCTTATTCGATCTCGTAGAGAGACTCCGAGCATAGCCCTCTCCATAGCTCGTTGCGTGACCTTGAGCTTCTTTATAAGGCCCATAGTTAGGGACCACGTCTCAGTGCCACACACATTTTATCTTTGTTAATGACAAATTTATTTCGTACACAGCTTCTATAGCTTCAATCATTTTTGTTTTTAGGTAAGTGTCATTATTAACTAAAACAATACAATATACAAACTATACATACATAACTAAACTACTACACAAAAAGCAAAGCAAATCGATTACTCCAGACCTATAAAAGTCTAAATACATTCCAATTACTCAAACCCATTACTAGTTGGCAGCGTACCCAGCATGCTAAGTAGGCTGATTATGGTACTTATGATTATTATTATTACATACTTTACTTATTAAACACTCATAAACGATATATTGGCAATTAAAATAATAGACTTGAAGTTGTATACTATTCATACCTTAACATTCTTATTCTCCTCTAGATCTGGTTTCACGTGCATAAAGTGCAAGTCCAGCCCTTGCACGCGAGTCTTGAAGTGGTTGAACTTGTTCAGGAACTTGGACCGCTCCCGGAAGCTGTAGTCGAAGATCCAGTTGGTCATAAATGTGGCGAAGTCAGTGGAGTTGACTCCATAAGTCCAGGCCGAGTTCTCGAGGCTGACGATTTCAGTGTTGCGTCGGTACAATTCGAATAGCGTGCGGATTTCTTCTTGCATCTGAGGGTAGTAGAAAAAGTTATAATCCGAGTTACGAAATATCGACTAGCATTTCCCCGAAAACGATTATTTTTTCAAAAGACATTTTATCAAAATTCGAAATTCGTATGATACCGATTTTATCTCTCTATACTTAACTCCATAACTTGTATGAAATACGAGTACAATAAAATGGTTACTAGATTTTATTGTTTCATACTTTTTATTGTGTCATTTTTCAGTAACTGGGTTTTAGTATTTGAACTTATTTTTAACCTTCAAAAAAGCAGGAGGTTATCAATTCGTACCGTACATATCTTTTAATTTTTACTTAGTAGTTTAATAATTATCTCCATTCATATGATTATTTTGCTCGAGTAAGCTGTTCTAGAAGTAGACATTACAACTAAATAAAGAATTTCTAATTGACCCGCAACCCGAGTTATTAAATAAAACTTAGATTTTCCGGCCACATTCGGAACTACCCAGAAAAAATACTTGTAGATTTTTTATATTGAATCGGAAATGAAACATTCAATCACTTCGCTATCGAAACGGAAGCCACTAACTCAATTTTAACTTCCACCGATAGAAACAAAAAACAAAAATAGATCCCTCGGGAACGAATCGAAAATTCTAAATGCGTTACCAACGCTCTCAGCGGGCTTAGACTAGGGAAGTTTTTAAGTGACTGTACCGGAATTGCATTGATTTTCGATCTTGAAAACAATAACTGTTACACCTCGACACCCTTAGCTCAATGTTGCTTCTCTGGCGCCAATGAGCGGCGCCTTTTTGGGGTACTTAGTTAGTCACACCCATTTGACAAAATAATCATTACCTATGTAACTCAATATTTTTATGTAGAAGGACAAAATGGTACAAAATGACAGATACTGTTTTTAGGGTTCCGTACCTCAAAAGGAAAAATCGGAAACCTTATAGGATCACTTTGTTGTCCGTCTGTCCGTCTGTCCATCTGTCCGTCTGTTCGGGTGTCAAGACCTTTATCTCGGGAACGCGTGAAGTTATCGAGTTGAAATTAAAACCATATACGCAGATCCATAGTATTGATATTATTTTTAAGCACTAGATAGAAGTCACAATAATTTCATCGCAATAGCTGATATATATTTTCGAGCACCGCCATAAAGTAGCATGTCTGTCTATTTTCTACAGGATTCATTTCGGGGAATGCGCGCAAGAGCTTCACGACCTAATTCCACCCTCCCCATTTCACTACAGGACTAGCAGAAAGTCGGCGAATTACCACCCATTTCTCGTTGAAATGCCAAAAATCCGTACTCAGCGATATCGATCCACATTCCTCTTGCGTACTGCACAAGAATGGAATTCGTTGCCGCCATCTCTGTTTCCTGAGACCTACAATCTTGGAATTTTCAAGGCTAGAGTGAATAGATATCTTCTAGATCGACGAGCTCCATCCTCGGCCACACCGTCGCTTAACATCAGGCGAGTTGGTGGTCAATCGTAGATCTACCTTCTATAAAAAAAAACATTTATACTGTACAATAGTTTTTCATCAGCCATCAATTAATGATTTTTCTATTATTGCATAAATATTTTTTAAAGACCGGTTGGAAGCGGCCTGCATCCAGCGTCTTCCTGCCACTTGTATGATATCTTCTGTCACCTTGTGGCTGGTCTTCCTACTTGCCGGTACCAACCGGTCTTTCTGGAAATCCATGGGATAGGCCTATGTCCAGCAATGGACTTCTTGTGGCTGAGATGATGATGATGATATGTTTAAAAGGGCATATCAGTGTTGATTTTGTCTCCACTGATGCCCGATAAAACACCGATTTTGACCCGGTCATCATCATCATCATCTCAGCCACAAGAGGTCCACTGCTGGACATAGGCCTCCCCCGAGGATTTCCAGAAAGACCTATTGGAAACGGTCTGCAGCCAGCGCCTTCTTGCCACATGGATCACTTGGATCTTGGTCTTTCTACACTGCGTTTTGCCGGTGCAACTTACGTGTGTTTTGACCCGTTATTTAAATGGAGTCCAGGTTTAGACAAGTGGCAAACGTTACTATTTCTACAAATATATATATATATATATATATGGTCAAACGTAGATCTATATTGTATAAAAAATACATCATACGCTTGAAATGCTCAGAAACTGACGTGAAATTTCGTTAGCTAAAACTACTTTTCTATTCTACTTGCGTTCACGAAATTATAATGGCACTTGTCTACCTCTTCAGGTCTTGATAAATTATTATGGGAACTGGTACGTACAGACTCTGTAAATACGATCCTGTACGGCCGGATGGCGGTGTCTCTGGTCTCCGTACCCTCAGGTCCCCAGTACTCGTCCAGGTCTAGCTTTGGCATCGGAGGAACATGGCTGATCACTGCGTATACTTGGTACGCTGCTATGGAGGCTAGAACTGCCAGCACTGATGATGATAGTACAAGCTGTAACAATAAAACATCTCGTATTTCCTAGTATTTTCCTAGTAGGTTTCCTCACGACCGATGTTTTCTTTCACCGTTTGAAGTTGGCGGCAATCAACAATACGCACATAACTTCGAAAAGACCGCGGGATTCGAACCCAGGACCTGCGCATCGCAAGTCAAACGGTCTCCCGACTAGGTTGCCGGAAATTTCTAGTATTATCTGTACTATCTACCTGAATAAAAGCGATTTTAACTGACTTCCAAAAAGAGGGAAGTTCTCAATTCGACTGTATGTTTTTTTTTTGTATTTTTAGTTCAGCTATTACTCCATCAAATAAGAATTGTTTTGATTCTTGTTTTTGGTTTGGTATGTCAGGTCAAGTTTTGTTAGGTTTATAAGACGTCCCATTATAATGTTATTAAAATCGGTTCAGTAGTTTGGTTTTCATAACAAAATAACTGAAAAAATGACATCCAAGTAAACAAATATTTTGAAGTCGTTTTTTTTATTTTTTAAGATCCCGAACCCAATAAAGTAAAATATTTAAGGGGGCTTCAATACAACAAACGTGATTTTTTTGCTCGATATTGATAACGGCAATAGGTAGACGCTTGAAATATTCACAGAATATTGAGTTATATTATTCACTTAAGTAAATAATTAAATTAAAATAGAATTAACATTTAAGGGGGGCACCCATACAACAGACATGATTTTTTTGCCGTTGTTATAGTACGCCTGGTGACAGACGGACAGACAGCGGAGTCTTAGTAATAGGGGCCAGTTATACACTTTGGGTACGGAACCCTAAAAAACAGCCAAATTGTTAATCTCCTCTTTAAAGTCATTAACAATATTGTCCTCCTTTGGCAGTTGCGTAAAAAATAGCCTTACCAGTATTACCCTGTTAAAATCCACTCGTATAGTACGTAGCTTTATCATAATAAGTAGGTCCACGTCAGTCAATCAAACACACGGCGTTTCTCGTTATCTCAATGGAGCAGCTGATAACACACAGCCATGTGTATCGGTTTATATTTACAAAATGTTAAAAATTGTACCTATATTTTCAGAATGCATTTATGTTATAGAGAGAAGTAGGGCTGGCGCTGCAGCAGATTCGGCGGAGCAACAAGCGGCTTAAATATCGAAGTTAACAACTATACAAAATACCAATTTTTATAATAATTTGTTACGCTTGATACGCTGTTGAGTGTACGTTTTTGTGAGAAAGTATGCGTATAATTATAGTTTAAAAAACTGAAGCAACCGACTTCTCATGGATGCCATTGTCATAACAGGACCAAATTGAAATGGGACTACATGGGAAACACCAACTTTCAAATAAAAAAAATTATCAAAATCGGTTCACCCAAGTTCTATGTGGCAACAGTTCTATGGAACTAACGAAAATTACCATGTATTATTAGTTCTATAGAACAAATGATAGAGATTTCGTTTTAATAGTTCTACCATAGAACTAAAGGGATAAAAAAAAACAACAGTTCTATGACGTCACAGTTCTATAGAACTAATGGGAGTTACCGGTCGAAAGTTATGAGGTAACATACATAAAAAAATTTAAAAAATACAGTCGAATTGAGAACCTCCTTTTTTGAATCCGGTTGAAAACAGCTGTAAAAGATTATAAATGCACATTCTGTAGAATAGTTCTAGTAAAATCACTTGTTTATTACAAAAAAGTTCGTTGGAGGTTACGAAAAAACGCCTTTACACACACACTATGGGAGTGAAGAAGAATCTAACAACGCTTCGCACATCAAAATCAGTCGGGCCGTTTAGGCCATTGGCGATCATATAGAAACTTAAAACATGGTTTTCGCACACCCCCAATATTTTTGGATTACCTATTCAACGATACCCCACAAGATGGGGTAGATGAGAAAAAAATATTCATCCCCACTTTACGTGTAGGGGAAGTACCTACCTCAAAAAATGTTAATAGATTTTATCTCCTCTGTACATTGACCTCTACCTAAAAATTTTGACTGGACAAGTTTATCAGAAACAAATGACAGGCTAACGTGTCAGTCTACACGTACGAATAAAATTAATATATATTATATATACATATCAACTCACACATCTGAAAATACCATAGCATTTCCCACTTTTCTGATCATTCTTTACTTGATTTTCTTTTACTTTATCTTTTGCACTCTTCACATCTTTATCTTTATCATTCTTCCCTTTCTTCGCCATAATCACTGTTAAAATTTTACGTCAATCAAATAAATTTAATTATTTTTAATTAATAACAATATTTTTTTAATTATCCAACTCTTTTTCACGACTACTTTAGCTAACTGAACCCGTACCAAGTGGTTATCTTCAATATCTGAATTAAATTTATCAGGTTATGTGATTAATGCCGTTATTTATCTGTTTTTTATGTAATTTTTAATCCTTTGATAACTGAAAATATTTTATTTATCTGTAATTTTTGGTCTAAAATACACGTAATCGTTATTTATTGCAGTAAAGAACACGTAATTCGATTGAAAAATAGCCAATGTTACCTAATGTCGTAGATATCAGAACATGCATTTAGGCTTCCGTATATACTGAGGGTGCGGGAGCCTATTCGTGAGGCTACGATATCTGTCTGTCTGTCCTACACTTATTATTAGGGTTCCGTACCCAAAGGGTAAAAACGGAACCCTATTACTGAGACTCCGCTGTCTGTCCGTCCGTCCGTCCGTCTGTCACCAGGCTGTATCTCATGAACCGTGACAGTTAGATAGTTGAAATATTCACACATCATGTATTTCTGTTGCCGCTAATATAACAACACATACTAAAAAACAGAATAAAATAAATATTTAAGGGGGCTCCCATACAACAAACGTGATTTTTTTGCTCGACATTGATAACGGCAACAGGTAGACGCTTGAAATATTCACAGAATATTGAGATATTATTCAATTTAAAATAAATAATTAAATTAAAATAAAATTAGTATTTAAGGCGGGGCACCCATACAACAAACGTGATTTTTTGCCGTTTGTATAGATAATGGTACGAAACCCTTCGTGCGCGAGTCCAACTCGCACTTGGCCGGTTTTATCAACTGTATCTTTTGGACCGCAATAGGTAGGAAGTTGAAACTTTCACAGAATATATGTCAGGCTCATAAATATAAAAAATGGTTCTCTGTAAAGTCGGTTTACGGACGATACTTTTACGTGATAACGTCATGATAGAGCCGGACGCTTAGGCCGATCGTGCCTCTCTATCGCTTGTTCCGCGCTCTCGCTTGCACGCTCGGCTCAGGCGGAACGTGACAATGAGTCATGCTTTATCGTGTGTGCAGCCGGCGTTCAGCCATTTATAAGACGTTGTCACGTCAAAAAATAACAATCCTATCCTTATTTATTATTTGATTCTCGGCTGATGATGATGATGTTGGGCTCCCATTAAATAGAGCAGCGGAGGAAGATTGTGTTGTTCTTCGCAGATAGTAAAAGCTTACTGTTATTACATGTAAGTGAAGACGTGGGACGTCGCGTGCGGTGACCATGCGTTTAGGAGTTCAGCAAGATATTTCTCATCAGGTGAGTTGGCGGTCAATTACAAGCTTGTGAAGATAAAGTTTGTTAAAATAAGTGACTGAAACTATGTCAAGACATGCATATTCTCTGTTATATTCTAGTTGGATTCTCTACTTAATGTTAAAACCCAATAATTATAGTTTAAAAAACTCAAAAAAAAACGACTTCAAAATAAGCAATTGTTTACTTTGGTGATATTTTTCCAGTTATTTCTTTTATAAAACCAAAGAACTGAACCGATTTTGATAAAATTTATAGGAGACCACCTAACAAAAAATAATTATCAAAATCAATTCACAAGTGGCGGAGGAATCGGTGAACAAACATAAAAAATACAGTCGAATTGAGAACGCCTTTCTTTTCTGAAATCGGCTAAAAAAAGTCGATTCACGACTTACTGGTTAATACTGTAAGCTCGTCAAGCCGTGGAAAATTCAATAAAACCACTTCACGTTAGTATTTGTCCAGAACATTTTACAAAAAGATGAATATCCTTTGTCACACTTTGGACTCCATATAACGGCGCATTATTCAGTGAGTATATACGAGTTGATGTCTGTATATAACACACACATGTATGAAGTAAGGTTTGGCATCTGACAGCCGCTCGCTTGTGTGTCAATTGGAATTCGAGCATACCTACTGTTTAAGTGTAATAAAACCGGACAAGTGCGAGTCAGACTCGCCCACCGAGGGTTCCGTACAAACTAAATAAAAGGGGGAAATAATATATTTTTTTATATTTTCCTTCATAAACTGAAAAATATACATAGTAAAAATATTTCCATTACATTCCTTGCTCACCACTCGAATCCGAGTAAGGCGGGGCTATAGTAGGGCGCCTTTCACTCGGATCTGAGCAAGCGTCCCGTTAATTTTGTAGTAGTCAGTAAACCGTCGGCGTTTGAGGCAGTCAACGTTTGCTTTGCGCGGCCACTCTGTATTTAATCAAAACTCGCCTAAAAAGTTTTGGTTCCCAGCTGAAGTGAAGGGTCTGCAGGGGGCGAAGAATGTGTTAAAAACCTGTTTTAGCTTATGCTAATGAGGCTCTTTCATATGATACCCCACATGATACGGTTAATTCACTTTAAAATTTCGGCCCTCATTCCTTGCATAGAGACACTATTTTTTTGTGATTAAATTAAAAATGTCCAGTTTTCGGATATTTTCCTCTATGTGTACTCTAACACAATGCTTCTTGCCAAATTTCAGAGTTCTAGGTCAACGGGAAGTACCCCATAGGTTTTGATTCCTCTGTGAGTGTCAAAACGTGCGTTTTATACGGCATATTCGGCACATATATTTATTTTCTTTCTGCAGCGAGATACTATATATCTGCGTATATGGTTTTAATTTCAACTCGATACCTTCACGCGTTCTCGAGATAAAGGTCTTGACACCCGGACGGACGGACAGACAGACAACAAAGTGATCCTATAAGGGTTCCGTTTTTTCCTATTGAGGTACGGACCCCTAAAAATGTAGTAGTGACGCCAAACAACGACGGGGCGAGCGCAGAGAGCGGATGAAGATGAAGAGCCCAGATATGCGGGAGGTCAAGAGTGTCCGTTTTAAATGCATTTATTACTATTAGTGTTATTCTGTGCCTTTGTAATAAAACGATTAAATTCCACTATAAAATTTATTATTCATTATTATTAATATTCAAATAGTAGTCAAAATTATCCTTTAATCCATAAAACCGTGGTCACAGTCTCCACTCGCCTTTGAAGCGACTGCACTTCACCACATGAAGCGATGACCCAGAAAGCGTTATCTCAAAATGAAACCTGTATACTTAGCTCCGAGCCTCTTGGGGAAATGGGAGGGAGCGCCTGCAGAGCAGAGCAAACCCCTTATCTTAAATTAGTAGCCACTATCACTTATTAGATGCCAAGTGGGTAGTTTCGACAGCTTACTTGTGAAACCGTGCAACTTGCAATCTGCAGGTTTTGGGTTCAAATCTCGCGAGTTCCAAAAAGGAGGAGGTTGTCAATTCGACTGTATGTTTGTCCAGCGATAACTTCGCCAATTATGAATTGATTTTGATCATTCTTATCAACCGACTTCCAAAAAGGAGGAGGTTATCAATTCTGAGGAGGTTATCGACTTTATTTTATTTTTTTATTTTTTGTTTTTTTATGTTTGTTACCTCAGAACTTTCGACTGGGTGAACCGAATTTGATGATTATTTTTTTATTTGAAAGCTGGCGCTTCCCGTGTGGCGGTTCCTATTTCAATTTGGTCCAGTCCTGACTGTCATCCATGAGAAGTCGGGTGTTTCAGTTTTCTAAACTATAATGATTTGTTGGGTGCGTCATGCTTCAAAGGTCGTCCCATAAAGTTTTTTTTAAATTGGTTCATTACTTTGGTTTTTAAAACAAAGTAACTTGAAAATATGTCATCCAAGTAATCGAATTGCGTATTTTGAAGTTTTTCTTTTAGTTTTTTAATCCGTCCGTATCTACTCAACGATATCGGTCCACGTTCTTGATGCGTACTGCACATGAATAAAATTCTTTGCCGCCATCTCTGTTTCCTGAGAACTACAATCTTGGAATATACAAGGCTAGTGAGTGTGAATAGATATCTTCTGATCGACGAGCTCCATCCTCAGTCACACCGTCGCTTAACATCAGGCGAGTTGGTGGTCAATCGTAGATTTATTTTGCGTGAAAATAATTATAGTTTAAAAAACCGACTTCAAAATACGCAATGTGTTAATTGGTGTTACATCTTTAGAGTATATACCTATGTACTGGTGTCAATCAAACTCCAAATTCTAGTAATTGCTTATATTGTTGAAAATTATCAAACATGACATTGATGTGTTCGGTAACACGGTTAGGTCGCAAAAGTGTTGAATTTATATATAATGTAAAGTGCCTACACACTCGTAACTAGCAAACGGTGATAAGTATACGCGACTTGCTGTTCACTTTTCACAGTTATTTTGTTATAAAATCCAAAGTACTGAACCGATTTTGATAAATTGTATATGGGACCACCTCTAAAGTATGACTTACCGAATACAAAAAAAAATAATCAAAATCAATGCATAATTGGCGGAATAATTGGTGAACAAACGTATAAAAAACATACAGACGAATTGATAACCTCCTTCTTTTTGGAAATCGGTTAAAAAACTATGATTATGCTCGCCCAGTTACACAATCAAGATGTCAGTTCTCATTTTTTACCACGAAAGTTCATGTCCGAGCAAACTTTTTTCCAAATAATAATAAATAGTACACGCCATATCCAACAGTGACTTTCTTACATATTATGTCTAAGAGAATGATGAGTCAAATTAAATGAAACATACTTATTTAGTTTTAAACTGCAATAAATTGAAATCGTGGCAGAATATGGCCTAACCCTTCTCACAATGAGAAGATGGCCCGTGCCTAGCAGTTCCCACTGCTTGTACAAAAAGGTCTGATAAAAAAAAATTGAAATCTAAATTTGAAATTCAAGCAGAGCGTTTAGTCCAGGAAAAATACCCGGAAAGCCCTCAAGGCGTCAAATAACAAGAAAAGTTTCCAACGTCTCACAGTTTCCCAGTTTCCGTATCGGGAGCTCTACGATTCCCAAATAATTACGGCTTAGTTGAACTCCACAATACGGTTTTTGATAATAGCCTCAGCTGGACCTCGGAAGTTTTAACAAGTTCTCAACTGCTTCTTTGAACGACGCTGGATGGAATTTACGCGACTTCCAGGGTGAATAATCATTTTTATTCAAAATAAATTACAGCTAATATAACATAGACTTAGAAATTTATTGTGACAAAAAACATACAACACAAAATAAATATCATTCAAAAAATAAAATCATACACAAAATACTTATATAACATGTTTTGTCACAATCCGGTCCCAGCTTAGCATAATGCTAGTAACAAGTATCTATATTAAAAAAAAAACTTTTTAAAAACAAGCTTTTATTGCGTTTTTGTTAATAATAAAGTACTCGCCAATACGAATCAAACGAGCCGAAATTCGATGGGGTTGCGTCGTTTCATTACAGAGTTCCTATGACCACCTTCCAGCTCCATCATCAGATAAGCACCATGTCATCATAATTTATTTATTTATTTATTTAAGTCCATCAACATTGTATACAATAACAATATTCGCAATAGTTTTATTTATAATAATAACATAATTACAATTGCCACAATAATTAAATATGGAGACAGCATGCATTAATGCAGCAAAAAATTATAAAATTTTGTACGTCAAAAAATAATACATAAAATATTCTAATATTGGTCAATTAAATAAAATAAACTAAAATTTAATAATATTGCATTGTCCAGCGATTTACACATGTATGCAAAATTTTAGCTCAATCGGTAACCGGGAAGCGGATCAAATTTAATTTGGAAGATTTGATGACAAACATCGGACAGGTGAAACTAAAAATAAAAATAAAAATAAAAAACCTTGTAAAAATATACTTTACGACTAGCGCACTACCGTAACAAGATGTGGAATACTGCTGCATTTTTTGACGGTTGACGGTTACGGTGACGATAAATTGGTTGCCAAGAAGCTACTCAGACTGGAGCATCGACGTAAAGTAGCATGTCTATCTATGTTTCGACTCGGGAGTTATCAAAAAAATTATTAAATTTGATATATTTATTAGGATTATTTTCGACGTGTGTGTGCAAGAACTTCACGATCTTATTCCACTTTCCCCATTCCAGAACACAAGCAGAAAGTCGGCACTTCACCAGCCATTTAAAATAAGAAAAAAACTTTTTAAATTTAATCACAAATAAATGGTTAAGTGCGTGTCGTACCACGCACAATGTAGGGTTCCGTGATTATATATTATATTATCTACTATGTGACCTTAAAACAGGGTCTCTTGTTTGATACTACGAACATTGGTAAGAGTTAACTTAGGTAAATTTAAATGAAATAATCATGTTTGACTTGTCTAAGTAATTATTTTAAGTTTTTAGTTCCTGTTTTAAGTTCACATAAATTATGATATGTAACTACGGAACCATAGGTACATTGTGCGTGAAGCGACACGCACTTGGCCATTTATTAAAACTAAATCGGTAACCAAGTAGGTAACTAGTTTCTAGATGGAAAAATAATATTACGAATTCGATCACTTTTCACTTGATCGCACATAGTTTGTTACACTCTCAAAAGACAGATATTTAAGTTTGCTCTTCTCATTTTATCAATTACTTATATTGTATTCCAAAACGCAAAGATTAAAAAGATAAATCCTAACAGACAGATCGTTTGTCCTATATCACGATATGTACAAAAACTTATTCGTATTCGCTTCTGTAGCCCGAAGGAATATCAAATTCTATACTTTATGCACTACCATAGAATTCCTTAATATGATGCAATTCAATAACGGATTGGAGTAGGTAATCCTCCAATCCGTCCTCAAATATTAAGGCCAGCTGAATCCAGGTGGGTAGTTTTTGTTAAGACGTTTTTTAGGGTTCCGTACCCAAAGGGTAAAACGGGACCGTATTACTGAGACTTCGCTGTCTGTCCGTCCGTCCGTCCGTCGCCGTCGGTCTGTGACCAGGCTATATCTCATGAACCGTGGTAGTTAGAGAGTTGAAATTTTTGTAGATGATGTATTTCTATTGCCGCTATAACAACAAATACTAAAAACTAGAATAAAATAAATATTTAAGGGGGCTCTCATACAACAATTTTTTGTTTGTATTTGCTCGATATTGATAGCGTCAACAGGTAGACGTTTGAAATGTTCACAGAATATTGAGTTAAATAATTCACTTTAAAAATAAATAATTAAATTAAAATAAAATTAATATTTAATATTTTTCATACAACAAATGTGATTTTTTCCCGTTTATATAGATAATGGTACGGAACCCTTCGTGCGCGAGTCCGACTCGCACTTGCCCGGGGTTTTTATAGGTTCAATCTGTCATTTTATATCTTCAAAGTTGATAGTATGCGCAAGCGAGACAGACGATGGTTTGAACAACCGACTCTTAAGCGACTACTTTTAACCGACTTCAAAAAAAGGAGATTATTAACACTCTTTAACTTCTACTACTTACCTACCTATTAACATGAGCCTTGAAACGTGATTACCAGAAGACCAGCACCGGTCGTGTACAACTAGCATTATGCAGAGCTGGGGCCGGATTGTGACAAAAACATTAGTTACCTATTTTGTGTGTATGATTTTATATGTTTTTGTTACAATAAATGTATGTCCATGATCAACATTTGAAATTTGAAACACGTTCGAAGAGGCGCGTCCCATTTTATATCGATCACAATCACTGGCTGAAGATTCCATTACTAGACAATCATTTCCGTCGTGTTGCCAGCTGAAAATGTGAAATTTCCCCGCAATAATAGCAATAAATCGATATTATAATTCCAAGCGAAATCTGTTACGATTTGTGCGCGGCGCGCGAATCTTGATCCATTATGGGGATTATTAGACTCTTTGGGTTAAGGAGAGCATACGTTGAATACGAAGAAGCGATAAGAATTTTTGTACAACAGATCTTTCAAATTTAAAAAAAATATCATAACAAGGTTTTATTTACTCAAGGAGACCACGAACCGGCAAACGCAGCGTTGGAAGACCAGCTACAAGGTGGACAGAAGATATCATACAAGTAGCAGGAAGACGCTGGACGCAGGCCGCTTCCAACCGGTCTTTTTGGAAATCCATAGGGGAGGCCTATGTCCAGCAGTGGACTTCTTGTGGCTGAGATGATGATGATGATGATTTACGCAAGGACTAAAAAGTAAGTTCGTATAGACTGAGTGGCGAGGCCTATGTTCACCACTGGACTTCTTGTGGTTGACATGATGATACTGTACGTAACAAATATTACATGCATTCCTACCACAGTATTAAGTATACTGTGGTAGAAATGCATTCTGAAACCTTCAAAGGGCTATCTTTTGAGATGGTAAAGACGGGAAATAATAAGAATGTCGTCAGCAAGGCTAGACCTCCCGAAAATATCTCCTTCCGCTCGTGCACGCCTATTATTGAAGATGTAAAATTACTGAATGGATTTATGAAAACTGTTTTTTTTTTCAGCGACTAGATAACAGTATAAAAGTTCAGCAGCATGACCTGTTTCGCATAAAGTCATTCGGTATTATAAAATAAAAAAAAAAACGAGGAACTATAGACGGACAAAACAGTTTTTGAAGAAAAACTTTTTTTGTGAAGCCACTGTGTACTCACTCACTCCTAGTTATAATAATTAAATAATTGAGGCTAGATGGTATTGTGTGAAATAATAACAAATGAATATTTAATAATATACATAATTATATCTTCAATCATTTTACATTCGTTCAAGTTGCATGTTAACACGTTGTAAACGTTTTATTCTACGTCGATATCTTTTCCAATGTTCCCTCGAAGACTTGCTTAAAAGTGTGACAACAGTGAGAGGAACAACTCGAAACGACTCGAACATATCGGACAAAATACATACAAAATAATATTCATCATTGTGGTCTATTAAAATCGCCAAGACAAAGTAAGCAGCAAGACAAACATCACACAGAATGGCGACTCCAATAAGTGAACCGACGTGGCTTAAATGTCTTGACGTTTTACGGTTACAACAAGATATTACTGAATGCACGATTCTCAGAAATACAACAATAGAAATAGTCATGATTATAGATAACGATAATAACACATTTGAATTATAAACGATTAAATCACGTCCATAAGTGATATAATTTATTTCTCCCAAAACAGCAAGAAATGTTGTCATTACTAACGTGGATATAGTCGCTATTCTCTTTTCGTAACTTATTTTAATATTAAAAACTACAACTAGCTTAAAATACGCGAGCAGAACTGCGTTAAAAGACCAACATATATTTGTTATAAACGTAACCATAGTGATTTTAGTAAAATAGGACTCGTATTGCCAATAGCCATCCCGGGTCGTGGAAAAAATAAAACAGAACAAAACATTAGCGGTTCCAGAAAGTATTTGATTTGCACCGATGTAATTTTGGAGCGTTCTCCATTGAGGCATCACACACCACGCTGTTAGCACCAATATAGAACACAATGTAGACACGATGGCTCCCAAAGAATTTATGGTGATTTCATAATATGTATCAAAATGCATGGTTAAATTTTTATTATCTTCTTCTTAGCTGTTGTCGGCAGAATCAATATTATTTATTATTTCTTTCTGCTCTGTATTATGGGCTTCAACGAACATACTGAAGTAACTTGTAGCATTATTTACACAAATTGTGTTAACATTGTTCGAGTTGCGAGTAAAATGTAGGTAGTTATTTAATTCAATTATATTCAACTATTAATCCCCATAACAATTTAACGAGCTAATTACAGTTAACGCTACTAATTACATATATAGATTACATTAAACATGTTAATTACAAAAGTATTGATAGTAAGTACTTATTTAAAAAAAAAAATGCCAAGTGCGTGTCAAGCCACGCGCAGTGTAGAGTTCCGTAGTTACACTTCTCTATTTAAAGCCTTAGAATAAGCCCACTTGTTTGAAACTAAGACGATATTGTTTGAGTCTTTTATTTAAATGGCATTTGTAGAAAGCCACTCCAAGCACATTATACATAATAGATTTCTAAATTAAGGTCAAATATATATTTTGAAAAATATCACATATGATTATGAAGAGCTGTAAGCAGTGGATGAAGTCTGAAGCCACTGCACACGACACCAGCGTCACACTAAGAATAAATATGTTTAGTTCGTAACTAGTTGCGAAAATATAGTTACGTACGCGGCCGAAGCGATTATAACGAGTTGAATCCATCTTTATGTTCACCAAATGTATATTTATAAAGTTGAAATTATATTCATAAAAGTATGTTATGAAAATAACTAAAAATCATATATCAACAATAATCCCCCATTTATAGACTAGCTGCGTTCCGCGGTTTCACTCACGTAGTTATGAAAATCGGTGATGATTATGATGATGATAAGTAGCTTATGTCCGTCTCCAGGTCCAAAGCTTTCTCTATACTAATTTTCATAACGATCGGTTCAGCCGTTTGAGCGTGTAAATGTAACAAAATTAGCTTTTATAATATCATTATGAAATTGTGCCAAATGTATTTCAAAACACCAGTACATTCATATAAATAACAATATACTTAGTTGTCTTTTATGTTGTCACAAATCTTATATTTACTAGACTAATAACAGAAATAACAATCTTGATAAACAGCACAAAAGAAACAGTCATAATATAACAAACACACAAGCTAGTGTTTATAAAACATGTTTTAGAATTGCTGGTGCTACAGCTCATTTCACTTAACAATGTCCCTGTTGCTGCTACAGTAAAAGCTGATATTGTTGCTATTCTTTTCTCGTAGCTTATTTTTCTGTTCATAACCAAGACCAATCTTGTAAATGCTAAGATTGTTGCATTTAAATACCAGCATATTGTCAGGATAAATAGCCAGATATTAATTTTATAGAACAGTGCCAGATGAGAGTTATCCAATTTGATCACGAATCCAGTGGTCCACCAGCACAGATGTATGTTATAGTTCCGAACAAAACTTGATTGATGCTTATGTAATTCTGCAAAGTTCTCCATTTTGGCATTAAGCACCATGCTTTCATTAATAATAGAGAACACAATATTGATACAATTGATCCCAAACTCAAGAAAATTTTCAAGTATGTCATGTATCCAAACTCGAATGTTATCTCGAGTGGTATAATGTATAATGATCATTAATAAATAAATCCGGGAAACACACAATTAAATTACAATACATTTATAAACAGGAAAACGGCAAAATTAACTATTAACAACTTAATTAATACAGATTCAATGAAAATGTTAAATTAGTAATAGTACCCACATACAAACAGACTCGAAACATGTTCCGGACCGCGGTACCTCCAAGCCGGGCCAGTCGAGTGGACTGTATGTGGCTAGAGGAGTGTAGGCGGAGGGACCGACTCGGTGTCCAGTAACACGGTCGTTGGCGGGTGGAACGTGCGCTGGGATTGCTTCTCGGAGAAGAAACGCAGGCTTTTGTGTGCTCTTGATGTCGTAAAGGCACCCTGGCGAGGTGACCCAAGAGCGAGGCGTAAATGAAGGGTTGTCCGTGAAAGAATGTCGTCGGCTGAGAACGGAATGACAGACTGCCTTAAGAGAGTGCAGTGACTGAATGTTGATGACTGAAGGCTGAAGACAGAATGTGTCGGGAACGCGGCTTGCGTATGTATTTATCACCGAACGGCAATAACGGGACCGTGTGAATCTCGTCGGCGATCCCTGTCGTGTACCTGCGATAAGGTTGCGGGCGCAGTCTGTTGCGCCCGCACCATTGTCAGTCTAATAGCATACGGTACTTTATTACCGTTCACCGATTTATTATTTTATTACCTACGGCCTCGCTGTTGATCTCCCTCACCATTAAAACTGCCGTTACGACATCTGTTTATATATATAACTTAAAACTATCTTAGAAACTACTATTTATAATTAAATCCGTCGCTCGTCGCGAACAAAACACATAGCTCTTCTTACGCAGTCTGGTAAAACAAATCGCTTTTCCTTACCACGTGATGTCTTCCCTAAGAGTAGGGGGCTGGTACGTCGCGTCGGCATTATGGAAATTAGTCTTTCGCTTGTCTTGAGGAATCAACTGAGCGCGATCTAGATGTCATATAAAATATGTTCCTTTCGTTCTTACTTGTACCTTACACGTATAATGTACATAGTAATAAGTTACCGACAGCCTGAGCGCTTGTAGACGTCCGTTTTTTTTTCCCGGACAACGGACCGTTTTTTTCACCGGATTCGCTTTGGCGTATGGTTTATAGCGGGTGTGTGTAGACACACCGGACATCGGTCCGGCGAAAACCGGACCGGACCGACGTCCGGCGCACACCCATTATAAACCATACGCCACCGCGAATCCGATGAAAATTCGGTCCGATGTCCGAGAAAAAAATGGACGTCTACAAGCGGCCTAAACCATATTATGTGTATTTACAAAAATATATTATGTTTTTTTATTAAGATTAAATCTGTTTTAAAAACTAAACTATTGAACCAATTTTGGTGAAATTTCTATGGGATCAATTCTATTCTTATTCTTAAAATCGATTAATATTTATGACGGAGTTATGACGTAACAACCATTTCTAAAAATACCTACAACCAAATTGAAAACCTTCTTTTTGAAGTCACTAAAACATATAACCGACAGCAGAAAAGCGGTTTTTGCCATATAACTTATGATTTCGTTACGCTTGATACGCTATGCACGTTTTTTATTTTCGAAACGAAGCCAAAATTTCATTTTTCCATCAAAAAGTCGTTTTACAAAATGGCGTTCTTATCTGCGAAGCGCGGAACATGACATATCGCCCGCGAATATGGCGTCGCAAAATGGACTAAAAATGCTTGTTAACTTTGCAGGAAGGAAATAAAACATGACGAAAAGTTTAAACATGTACCTGCTTATTCACTATTTTTACCCGACTGCGTAAGAAGGAGGGTTATGTTTATCGAGTGTATGTATGTGGGTATGTATGTTTTTATATGACAGCGTAGGGCCTAAACAGCTTGATCGATTTTTATGTGCGAGATGTCATTAGATTCGTCTACTTCCAGAGCGTTATAGGCTATATTTTTTGTAATAATAATAGGACATCTCTTGCAAAAATAAAAAAATGCATTTTTCGTAACCTCCAACTAACTATTTCGTAATAAACAAGTTATTTTACTAGATCTATTCTAAAGAAAGCGTAACCACGACAATCAGTCGTGGTTGTTTTTGTCACAAACAAAAATATTGTCTATGTCTATAATTTAATTTTATCGTATCTCAAAAGAAGAGCCGATTCAATCTCAAATCGCCACTATCGCAAAATCGTTCTCGGATACGAATTTCGAATGTCAGTTTAAGGGCCTACAGCGATAAGGCTCTCTATCTTGCTCATGCTCAAACTCTTTTCGACCGTAATTGGTAAAAAATACTTTTATTTGGAAATTGAACAACCTTACTGTAAAATCTGTAAAGAAACTCCAAATTAAGATTTCACACTTTTCACACACAATTCAATCTTATAGCAAAAATATTTCACACAAAAAATACTCATTAGTTTTTCCGCTAAAATTAATTATTTTTTACATAATAATGAAAATCATATTTATCTGAATTAATATATAGAATACAGCGTGAAACGTATATAATCCTATTTTATTTAAATACAGATTTTTCATAAGTACGAAAACAATTTATTTCTTTGACTATTAGATAGTTATTAAAAAGAGTTTTTTATTAAGAGCACTCCAATTTAAAAATAAAATAAAACAAATCACAATTTTTATTTTATTTTAAAGGATATTCGATGACATTATATAAGGAATATAACATCAAATGGCCGCCGCGACTCCGCTGTAGGTGGTGTATCCTGGTGGACCAATTTTGGATGACATCTTCGCATAAATGGGGCTCAATTTCACGAAGAGCGCGAGTTATGTTGACCTTCAGGGAGGCAATTGTCTGTAGTTTGTCTGCATAGACTAGAGATTTCACGTAACCCCACATAAAGTAGTCGAGCGGTGATAAGTCACACGATCTCGGTGGCCAGTTGAAGTCGCCACCACGCGAGATGATGAAGCCTTAGAATTTCTCATCCAATAAATGTAATGTTTCCCGTGCTGTATGGCAAGTGGCGCCGTCCTGTTGGAACCACATGTTTGTGAGATCCATACCATCTATCCTAGGCCACAAAAATTTGTTATCATCGTCCGATATCGGTCGCCATTATTCATTAACCGACGGATTGTAGACTCTGCAGGACGGCCATGAACACCATAAATTGGATGCAATGCACGGAACGTTAGCAGAATAGAGCACTGATTTTGTTAATAAAAATTTAACAATTTCTGCGCGTTGCTGAAGCGTGTACCGTTCCATGGTGAAATAGTTTAAGAAACTGGAACAACTTGCTTCAAAATACGCAATTTCGCTTTATGACATTTTTCTGGTTTGTGTTTTAAAAACCAAACTGATTTTGAATAATTTCTATACAATCAATCCGAAAGTATCCTTGCAAATTAGTCTTAAATTACGGAATTATTCGGTAACAAACATTTAAAAAAATACAACCGATTTGAGAAACTACTTATTTTTTGAAGTGGATGAAAATATGGAAAAGCATGAACGAAGTGATGAGTTTTATCGCTGTAGAACCTTAATAATAAACAAAGAATAGTACTTGCACTGTACGTGTTAGCTTTGGTCAAACGTCTAGGCACAACGTAATTATCGTTTTCTATTCGTAGTTTCCTATCCATTGCCGCGTACGCTTTGACCTATTTGGTGCGTTAATTGTCATTCACAGTTACCGCAACATATTGCAGTGTGGCTAATGAGATTTTATCTCTAGAGAGGTTATTACTCATTGAATATGAAGTTAAAGTATGGACAATCTCAGTTCTCAGCATTATCAAGAATAAATAAACATTGGAGAACATTTTCACACAACACCATCTTGCCCCAAACTAAGCAACGCTTGTATTATGGGAACCATATAGGTGAATATATACTATTTTTGTAAATACACACATAGGATACATATAAACATCCAGACACAGAACAAACATCCATGTTCAGCAGAAATGTTTGCCCTGGATGGGGACCGAACCCACAACCTACGGCTCAGAGGCAGACGTACTACCACTGAGCCATGAGGCCTGTCAATAAAATAACACCACATCCTTAAGACCTTTTAGTATCTTTGAGCATGGATGTTTGTTCTGTGTCTGGGTGTTTCTATGTATCATATGTATATATTTACAAAAAAAAAAGTATATATGTATTCTATCAGCCATCTAGTTCCATAGTACAAGCTTTGCTTAGTTTAGGCTAGATGGTGTTGTGTGAAATGTCCACAAATATGTATTTATTATTATTTATTATCTTGGCCTTATATACATATCTTGGTGTTGCACTTTCTAAGCACACAGGATGGCATTGTCACTGTTCACAAGTTAGTACACACGTCTAACAGCGTTGCCCGATGTGTGTGCGACTGAAGACGAGTCGGCCGATTACCTAACTTGAGGCTTTGCTACGCAGCCGGGGAAAACCTATCTACGCATAATACATCATTGAGTGTGGCCAGAAATAATTATGTGTGGAATACAACCGACCCACGATATAACAAGGATGTGGGCCTTATAGATGTGGCTATTTATTTCTAAAATAAATAATTATAATTTAAATTAGCTTTTATATATAATTGACCGAGCGAGCGAAGCGTCTCTGCATCATCTCTGTCAGTTTGTTTGTATGTTGGTACTCGCGTACAGGGCGTAACTTTGAACCAATTTTGATGAAACTTGGCGTATAGGTTCTAAATTGTTTTTTTTTGTCTTCGGCGATTTTTTTAAGAGGCGTGGTTCCCATAAAAAAGGGGGAAGTTTATTGCGGCGCTAATTACGAACCGATTTTAATGATATTTGGTAGGTAGATAAAGTACACAATTATTACAACGTGTGGTAAAAATGAATTGAATTAGTCAAGTGATTGTCGAGATATGACAACCAACTTGAGATTGCGTGTAACAGTGAGGGCGGGTCGAAGTGCTAAGCCAACTTTATGTAGGTATTATGTACAGATGACCCAAGGTGAGCTGCAAATAAGCTGTCTCGCAAGGTCTACTGTTCGTAGAACTACTAGTATAATTTTGTAATTATCGCCGTTGAAACTTTGGGCAGTTGGGGGCGGATACCAAAAGTCTCTTCAATTAAATTGGCTGAAGACTAAAGGACACAGTGGTGAATCCCGTTCTGTTCGTAGTGATTGGTCATTGCCATACAGCGTGGCAATGCTGCTAGCATTATATGCACCTTTCCACCAGGGTAGATGCAGAATGGGTTTCAATTGACGAAATTATATGTAAAATGAATGGAATATAATGCAGTTCCTAGTGGTAAGTATGAATGGACAGGGTTTACGCATTGTCATAAAAAAATCTAACTTATTAATTGATCTGCGGATGCTTGGACAGGATATTTCTGCCCCCGTCATGTGCGCCAGCGGGCACCGCCGAAACTACTTTTTCTAGAAGTTATTCGTTGGATTTTTGGACCCTCATAGCTTCGGCCTAGATAACACTAGAAAATTCCACATTCCCTATTGATGTTCATGAAATATACATATATCCTTGGAAATGTGTGTAATAGAATTAGTTTTATACATTTTCTAGCGAATTTAGGAATACTATAAATATCCTAGGAATTCTATAAAATGACGTATTCAATACATTTTTGGCAATATATATTTGACAAAGGCAATACCTCCTCCACATTCGCTCCGTGGTATGAAAATGTCTGCGTGTGACGTCACAAATTGTCCCCTATTCAGTTGCGAAATTACAGGCGGCGGCGCGTTCCCGAACTAATTTTGCACGAATTTTGAACGGAACATTCGCGATAAACTGGTAATATTGTGAGAGAAAAGGCTTTCGATATATCATCACTTCTTCATCATCATCTTAGCCATAAGAAGTCAACTGCTGGACATAGGCCTCCATGGATTTCCAAAAAGGCCGATTGGAAGCGGCTTGCATCCAGCGTCTTCCCGCCACTTGTATGAGGTCATCTGTCCATCTCGTGGTTGGTCTTCCTACGCTGTGCTTGCCGGTACGTGGTCTCTACTCGAGAACCTTTATTGCCAATTATTTCCACCCAATTCAATAACCCAGACCGATCCGGATCTCCAATGATTTCGAAAAGAAACAACCCTTTCAGCGATCGATGACGTCATTACCGGTTCCCATGCGACTTCCAATTAACGCCGATCTACCTTCAAAGCCGGAACACTTTGGACTCTATATATAGGGGCATACAGTTGCTTATCCGCCAACAATTTTCGTCCTTTGTGAGGCTTTTAATTATAATTTTGCAGTGTATTTTGAATAGACGTGTTTGATCACAGAAAATACAGGGATTATGTGCGTGAAGGTCCAATCAAGCCGTATGCAAGATATTTTGAAGCGTAACCGCAGATGGTAGGTAGTAGGCAAGGAAATCTTATCTATAGATAGGTTATACTCATTGAATATGAAGTAAAAGCATGGCAAGTCTCAGTTCTCAGCACTTTCGAGAACAAGACGGCATTTTAGTATCTTGGCCTTACAGCGCCCTACGCCACTGAATTAGTTATATTATTTATAAACGTTCTGCATCGTAGGGTTAGTATAAGTTAATATACAATTAAGAAATGTCATCAGATATATTGGTGTTGCACTTTCTAACCACACAGGATTCTCAACACAGATCTGCGATACTTGTCGACACCGTGAGCGACTTCTGCGTGCATAGGGAACGTATTGCATAAATAAATTACAGTTTAAAAAACTAAAAAACACGCTACAAATTATTGTGGTCAAAGTTCATTACAAGACTTTTCTATCAAATCCAAACACAGCTATGATACGATGTTCCATCATGAAGTTCTAGTTCATATCTTCCGGCTCCATCATCAGATCAGTTCGACAGTACCATATTATTGTATTGTCATCAGAACTACATACAGCTGCCAATTTTCATGACGCTACGATCCTTGGAAGATGGTTAAATTAGTTACCTTAGATTTCATTACATAGTACAGGTCGATCTAATAAAACCGTGTTACAATATAATGGTTAGTAATTAATATTTTCGAAAAAGACAACTGTCATCTAGTCTCACCGGTGACCACAGACGCTGCAAATTGTTAGAAATGTCATGTCATAAAATTATGTAAAATATACGCAATAAATCCGTTAAAATGTGTTTCATTTCAATTTATAAAGCGATTTTTTGCATACTCTCTTTAAAAAAATCATCCACTCAACAGCGTATCAAGCGTAACGAAACCGTAAATTAATTAGACTGCAATAACCACTTTTTTGCAATCGGGTATTTTGTTTTTATTTTAATATAGATTATTGTTTCACAAACAAGCTCATGTCCTTAAAGTTCCGCCATGCCAGGCTTCTAGAAGGAAACTTCCAAAGAACTTGGAGCTCACTTTAATATATAGCGGGTAATAGCGCTCCGGGGCGCTAGCGGGTAATAGCGCGCGGGTAATATCCGCTATAGCGGGTAAGCGTGGCCACGCTTACCAAAGCAGTAATAAAAACACTTTTTTGAAAACATACAAAAATTACTTGTACTACTATTAGTTCAAGCTCAAATTTTTTGTATGTAAAATGTTGGTCTGTTAGCTAGAGTTCTCCTGATACAAAAACACGATTGCTGAAAAAAGTCTATATAGCTTTATGGTTTGAAAAATATGCCATTTTATTTAATTTTTAAATTGATCACCAAGTTGTTTAAGGCCACCAACCCTACGTTACCATGTTAAGTAGCTACTTATTACATTTTTTTAGCGTTCTACTAGTATACATTTTTGATACGCTTAGTGTACTATTATAAAGTAATTTATTTTACAATGATTTTGCTTGCGAGCAGCCGTCGCGCGGTGCGCGGCGCGGTGGCGTCGTACGTTCTTTTGTACCACGTACTCGTACCTACATGAAAACACCGCGCTCAAGAAGTGCGGGCTGAGGTAGCGTAACACACCTAAAGTTCTGGGAAAGCCTCGCCTTAAGGTGCTTTAATTTTACACCGTTGTTCCATTTAACATGATACGTAAAATAATAAGTGTGAAATTTACTTTTTCGTAAGTATTTTTTACATAAAACCTTTGACGGCGAAAATTCCGAAGTAATATGTAGTTTGTCAAGAAATGACCAGAATTCCATATTGATCCGACGGATTATTAAATGTCCGAAAATCGAAAAAAAAACGAATGAAGCTTACATAAGAAAATCTTGATGGAGGGTTATAATAACAAGTATCAGATTTAAGTATATATTTAAAAAACATCTGCATAAAAGCTATTTGCTAAATCGGTTCAGTAGTTAACTTTAAAAATAAAATTGAGAATCACACATACATGTGATTATGTATTACGCTCTCTCGCTCGCTCTTTCTCTCTCTCTCTCACACACACTCTCTCTCTCTCTCTCTGCTTCATTTATACATCCGAAAAACATTACTTTCTTTATCATTAACAGATACATCTGAAGACGAAAAAAATTGTTGTCTGTAAAGTCGGTTTACGGCAATAATTTTACGTGATAACGTCATGATAGATGCGTCACAAGCCGAACGCTTAGGCCGACCGTGCCTCTCTATCGCTTGTTCCGCGCTCTCGCTTGCACGCTCGGCTCAGGCGGAACGTGACAATGAGTCATGCTTTTTCGTGCGTGCAGCCGGTGTTCATCGATTTATAAGACGTTATCACGTCAAAAGTGTGTGAGTAAATTATAATAATACACTTAAACAACAAAAACATTATCCGTAACAAGATCATGCTATTTTATGGTAAATTACGAAGTTTTCTTTGTTTTGCGATAGATTACCAAGTTTCAGCGGGGGGAAGTTTTTGAATAACATTAAAATTAACGAACGATGTCGATCCGACGAGAATCTTCGGAATATTTGAGAAATTATTTTGTATAATGGACGTTCTTACAAAATTACTGTAAATTTTATTAATGAAGTATTTACGAGAATATCAGATAAGCACGAAATATAAGAACGGAATTTCGCCTGTGCCATTCGCTCAATGGGATATATTATATAAGTTAAACATTTTTCATTACTCATACTCTGAAAGTAGGTCTGAAGTTGCCTGAGGAGCGGGTTGAAAGTAATACTTTCAGCCCTAGGGAGAATCGCTTTCAACTGACAACTGTCAAATAAAATATAAAACTAGTTCTATTTTCACGTTTCTATTAAGCCATGTCCAACTTTCTTTAAAGCCACTCAATTACAGCGCGATGTAAAATTGAAATAACATAAAGAGTATTGATTAAAGAATCTATTTTTTTTAAATAACTTATAATAGTTATTTAGTTAAACAATTTCTTTAAAATAACATAGTTGTTTTATGTAAAATAAAATTTACTCAGTTTTTCTGTACCTAATTCGTGTTTTTATTTTTACTTTCCTTGTATTTGTAATAAAAAGCACAGTGTTTACCTCGGATTAAAGACTTATTTAGTCCCTCGAACTATTGGCCAAACCCCGTCTCGGGACTAAATAAGTTACTTTCACCCCTAGGTTATCAATGTACTATTTAAGCATTAAATATCTTCTGCACAAAAAGTAGACCTATGTTTTCTGAGTGTATGTATCTCTGTATGTATATTATATTGCATAAATCTTTAACCTAACTTAACTTCAATTTATAAAACAGAAAGTAACTCTGTCTGACGTCTTTCTCTCTAAACGGCTGTACCAATCGTTTTGAAATTATCCACAGAGATTTTTTAGCCAAATTTCATAAGTGTATGTATGTTTGTCCACGTATTACACAGAAACTATAAATCGTATTGCAACAAAACGAGTAAATACTATTAAAAATTAATAAGTCATCTCATTTCAGTTTGAAGTCGGTTTAATTATTTTTTATTACTTATAATGTAATAATAATGTATAAATTTCACAATAATTAAAGATTCCAATTTTCGTAACCTCCAATAAGGTTTTTCGTAACAAATGAGGGGATTTTACAAGAATTATCCTAATTTTACAGCGGCTTCACGCCATTGAGCAGTATGTACTTACGTACGAGAGCAGACTCAAAAATCCGTACTCAGCGATATCGACCCACATTCCTGTTGCGTACTGCACAAGAATGGAATTCTTTGCCGCCATCTCTGTTTCCTGAGACCTACAATCTTGGAATTTTCAAGGCTAGAGTGAATAGATATCTTCTAGATCGACGAGCTCCATCCTCGGCCACACCGTTGCTTAACATCAGGCGAGTTGGTGGTCAATCGTAGATCTATAATGTATAAAAAAAGACACCACTCATACATAGGTCACACTAAAATTTTCCGGAACTGGCCACTTACATAAACAATATTTAAAAAGTATATTATTTTGGTGAACAACGTAGAACTTATGAGCCATCCTGCATACCTGACCTGGCACCTTGTGACTTTTTTCAAAAATTATGAACCAATTACGCGGTCAACGACTTTCATCACCAGAAGAGCCTGTCGAAGAGTATGAAAAACACGTTTCTGAGGTCACCACGGAGGAGTGGCACAAAAGTTTTCAAAATTGGTTTAATCGAATGAAAAAGTGCATTTACGCAAAGGGAGAATATTTTGAGAAACAATTTCCGGAAACTTTTAGTGCGCCTAGCTACTTTGTTACATTCAACTGCGGCGAGAGCGCCGCACCTCACTCAGTGGCTTACTAGTAAAGTGAGTGTTTCCGACGTTTTGCTGGCGAGAAAACACACCATAGATGCAGTTCTGCGTTGCAAGTATCAATCGTATTGTATAATCGTAGATAAACGATGTAATTATTATCCCAGCGCTGTAACGCTGTTTTGTTTACTTTACCAAAAAATGCTACAATAATTTTACTTCTGATCGTTCCTCTGGTACGTAAGTACATACAGCTCAATGCTTCACGCATACTTACTAGCAAAAACGTATACTCTTCTAAAGAACATTATTTGAAGAACTATTTAAATCTATCTAAAACCGTGTGTGCCATACAAGCAACCAGATTTGTGTTGAAATTGGATTTATCACGCGCCGGCGGGAAATGGTGAATAAACTTGGTGTGGGTCGCTGATTCGATTCCCGTGGCCGTGAGCCGAATACTGCCCAGTGGCGGTCAAACTTTGTATGCTCCATACCCTCTTTAAGGATGCAGAGAAATACTATTTTTATTTTATTTATTTACTAAGTTTACCTACATTATGTACATCCATTGATAGTAAAAATCTTTTAGATAAAAATCTTATAATAGCTTAATATTACAACAATTACAGATACAGTACGAAAAAAATAAAATAATTCATTGAAAAATTAAAAATATGATAATTAATTTCATCTCAAATGAATTTTAAAAAAATGCGGTATTGAATTACATGTCCATCAATTATGTAAAGTAAAAAAATGTTTCATAAAATATGTTCTAGCAATTATTATAGTTCAAAACACTATAACAACCAACTACATATGCAATTTCGTTTATTTGGCTGATATATTGCATCCAGATATTTTGTTATAAAAACCGAAATACTAAACCGATTTCTATAAACGATTTGAATGTTTCCAAATAAGAATGTAAATCCAAATCGGCTGTTTATAAATGACGAAGTTAAGAGGTAACAAACATAACAAGAATAGAACCAAGTTTATAACCTTCACCATTTGTTAAATCTGTCATAAAATGGTACGAAAATTGTATTATTATAAGGATTTTAGTCAGTATATATTAATACAGCTTAATATATAATATGTTTGAATAAATACGAACTAATGTTTCGATGTAAAAAAATAATGAAATAACGATAGCAGCCTGTTCTCCGAAAAAAAAAGAAAGATGAGGTGTATTACGTTTTTCTCCGCCTTGTAGTAGGAAGCGGACTGTAGCAGTCCTCGCCACGGAGTATCTTAGTGAGGACTGTTATGTAAATGTCATTTGAGATTGTTTTTCTTGCAAAGTAAATAAATAATATATAAAATAAAGTAACGAAATAAGGACAGCAGTGCCCTCAATGTCGCATTAGTTCTCTAACTGAACGGACTCTAGCTACTTCGCAGCTTCGTCGGGAGCATAGAGCGTCTACTTAAAGTTTGACAGCCGCTGTCAGGTCGTACGTGACACGATTGCTGTGCCATCATGACGTGACCGAGTCACGAGACGGAGCCAAATGAGGACGGCAAATGTTGAATGACACAACATTAGCTGTCGTACTGAGATAGAATCTTAGGGGGCTTCTGGGAATCAATCTGTGTGTCTTGCTTTGCATAATTTGGCCCCTGACGCGAAAGGGGGCGTAAGGCTTGAAGGTGTAGCAGTCTGAATTCGAATAAGTTGGATCGATTAAGGTGATGTTATTCAATGATGTATTATATGTAGATAGTTTTCTCCGGCTCTACGTGAGAAGCCTCAAGTAAGGTAATCGCCCGACTCATATTCAGTCACGATACGTCGGGCAACGGCAACGCTGTTAGACGCGTGTCGTGACTTGTTAACAGTGACAATGCCATCCTGTATGCTTAGAAAGTGCAACACCAAGATATTATAAGACCATGATGATGTGTCTTATCCTCGAAAGTGCTGAGAACTGAGATTTGCTATGCTTTTACTTCATATTCAATGAGTATAATCGTTCTATAGATAAAATCTCATTGGTTGTTATTATAGGATTCCGTACCTCAAAAGAGAAATACGTATATAAAATATGTATGTAACCCTTATAACTTTCATAAAGTATCAACGGGATGTAGCGTCAGTCCCTAAAAACGCTCGAGCTCAACGAGATCTAATTAGACACCTTTTTATATAAGCCCTGTTTGTTCAAACTGTCCCACTGCTGGGCGCGGGCCATCTTCTCATTAGACCCCTTACACGATTAAAATAATTTCGATTTTCAAAATAATAAAATCGACAAAATAGACGTCTCTATACTTCTCAATCTAAATTAGGCTTTAGCGCGGCGATACACAGCCATCTTTATTTTAAAATCTTTAAGTTCGTCATTGTTGGTATATGAGTATTGGTCAACCCTGGACACTATTGTCGTGTATTACTTATTTCTGTGTGTGGGTACATAATAAACTTTCGGTCTTGATCGAACCTGAGTTTGTTTTGCTGCAACTATATTCTTGAATATTTTTTTTAAGATCATTTTGTTGTCTGTTTGCAAAGACCTTTATTCAAGGCTGCGAAGCCTAAGGTGTTACAAAAAAAATGTTTAAAAATGAACGCAATAAAAAAACCTTGAGAAAATAGATAATACTAATAATATAAACTTATTGGTATATATGTAATTATTTACTTTGGTTAGTGGAACCGCTTTTAGAATAAGGCGCAAGAAAGTGGTTACACTAGTTTGTTTTTTTAATTTATTTCTCTTGATTGTAATTTTCTTGTTTTAGTATGTAAGTTTCATGGTTACATTAAAGAGTATATAACTAACTCAAAATTCAAAATTATTTATTTCATGTATAGAGTACATCTTATGACAATGACGACCCTAGCCACCAAACTGGGCGCCAACCCGTATCTTGGTAGCTAGTTCCTTCCTATGGTGAACTAATATGTACATTACACAAATTTTTGAGTTGGTCAATTTTACAATAAATTATACTATTAAAAAATTTTGAATACAATTAGAATTTGATATTGAGATTTTTGAAAATTAAAAAATAAATCCATTTAGTTTATCACATATTAAATAAAAGTAAATCAAATGAAATAATAATAATTTGAATGAAATTACGTTAATTTAAATTAAATTACTCCACAACAAGAAATATTAGAATAATACAGATCGCACAAATTCAGATAATTCTGTGAACTGCATAATTTTATTAGTGCAACTAATGTCACAGATCTACAGACACACAAATTAATAAATAATAAAATAAATAAATAGGACTACGAGACAACTATGTTACAATTTTAAATAGGTCCTCAGTTTCAGAATATGACAGTTAGTTTCTGAAGCCAGAGCTTCAAAACTTTTTTACTGTCAGTCAGTTGGGATTTTGTTCAATAAAGGCAGAGCTCCAAAACTTTTTACTGTCAGTCAGTTGGGATTATTTTCAATAAAGACAGAGCTCCAAAACTTTTTTACTGTGAGTTAGTTGAGATTTTTTTCAATAAAGGCAGAGCTCCAAAACTTTTTTACTGACAGTCAGTTGGGATTTTTTTCAATAAAGGCAGAGCTCCAAAACTTTTTTACTGTCAGTCAGTTGTTTTTTTTAAAATATTATCTTCAGTATAAGCATGTTACAAAACAGTAGTTGTATAATGTACTACCGGCTGTTTTCCTTTACGCGGTAGGGGAAGCTTCAGAGATATAATATGTCACATTTGACGTTAGTGGAAAGGTTACAAAGATCTCTAAAAAGTATTGAATTGAAGTGTTATGTTGTGTGTATACCATGAGCAGACCAGCGACCCGCAAGCAGCACCCGATCATGAGTATGACGCATGTGCCAGCCATCGCCCTCCTCAACCATATGTTAGGGAAGACGACCCGCAACAAAAAGCCTTCGATTGTGAGCATGAGTGGTCAGGGTGTACACACAATCCTTATTTCTAAATTCAGAATTGTTTATTATTCTATGAAAACGGTTCCTAATAGAGTCCGATTTTAGGCGGGGCTTCTCAGAACAGGATATTTTGAATAGTGTATTCTATCTAAGAAGCACGTAACAATAACCTCAACTATCGTGGTGTACAGAAGTTCTCCCTATGATTTCTCTCGGGAACACGTTAGAGCCAGTCCACACAGTGCGTTGCGTCGTCGCAACGCAAATATTTTAACGCATAGACGGCCACACGGGCGCTGCGCCATCGCAGCGTTACTACGACGCAGTCGTAACGTTCCTTCGTCGCAGCGGCGACGCACAGTTGCGGCGAGCATTTTGTAAAAACATCGCAAAACGAAATGAGCTTGTGTGTGTCTTACCTATCAACGCACAAACAACTGAGCGCTGACGTTCCGGCGCGGGCGTCGCAATTTATACACCCCCTGCTTCGTCTCAGGGGCTGAAGTTCAGTCGTGTGTGCGTTGTGTCGACGCAGCGCACCGCGTGAACACTTTGATTATTTGTATGTAAAACGACGGAGTGACAGCACTACGTCGACGCAACGCCGACGCAACGCAACGCGCCGTGTGGACCGGATGTTAGTATGCACACTACCGTTGTGGCGGGGATCTATTCGGGAGACTAAAGTTCACCTAGTCACGCAGTCATGAACGGATTAATGCGAAATATTTCTTATTTATTTTGTGCTGGCCCATCAGAATAATCTATACACGTAACGTAAAATAAGTCAAAGCTATCCATGAATTCATGTTTTCGTCAATTCATTAATTTATGTTTTGCTTTAGCTAAGCATAGAAAGACCCTTTTCACAATGAGAAGATGGCCCGTTCCCAGCAGTGGGACAGTTTTTACAAATAGGGCTGATAAAAAAAAACATAGAAAAATAATAACATACTAATATATTTTAATACCGAATAACTTCAATATAGAAAATAATAAAAATTGGTAGAGTGCCGCCACGGACTTTAAGGAAATATGCGAGTGCCGCTTGTATGGAATCAGAGCATAATCCCAGATACTTACAAGAAATGTAATGACTGGCCTTGTGGCTCAGTTGGTAGTATGTCTACCTGCTGTGCTGTAGGTCGTGGGTTCAATCCCCACCCAGTGCAAACATTTGTGTGATGAGCATGGATGTTTGTTCTGTGTCTGGGCGTTTCTATCTATCATATGTATATATTTACAACAAAAAAAAGTATTATATGTACTCTATCAGCCGTCCAGTTCCATAGTACAAGCTTTGCTTAGTTTGGGCTAGATGTTGTTGTGAGAAATGACCACAAACATAATTATATATATTTATTTATTTATTTAATGCTGGATATTAGGCCTCCTGCTTACTGCCACTTCAACTTTCTATTTTTCCGGCGAATTCTCCGCCAAAATGAATTGTTTTTGATGATTCTTTTTGTTTGGTAAGTAATACCTCAGAAGTAGTGCCATATTTTTTTTTATCAAAATCGGTTCAGTACTTTGGTTTTTATAACGAAATAACTGAAAAAATGACGTCCGAATAAAGAATCGCGTATTTTGAAGTCACTTTTTTATCACTGTAATTATTAGATTGACCACCAACTCACCTGATGTTAACCGACGGTGTGGACGAAGAAATTTTTTGTGGACATTTCACACAACAATATCTAGCCCAAACGTACGGGAATAAATATTAATTTTTAATTTAATTTAATTATTTATTTTTAAAGTGAATAATATAACTCAATATTCTCTAAAGATTTCGAGCGTCTACACTCTACCTGTTGCCGTTATCAATATCGAGCAAAAACGAGCAAAAGTTTGTTGTATGGTTTGTTGTTTGTGTTTGTTGTTGTTGTTGTTGTTGTTGTTTGTTGTAGGGGGTTAAATATTTATTTTATTCTGTGTTTTAGTATTTTTTGTTATAGCGGCAACAGAAATGATGTATTTCTGTTGCCGCTATAAATGTATTTCTGTTGCTGTGAAAATTTCAATTGTCTAACTACCACGCTTCATGAGATACAGCCTGGTGACAGACAGACAGACAGACAGTGGAGTCTTAGTAATAGGGTCTCGTTTTACCCTTTGGATACGGAACCCTAAAAAGGACAGCGCAGCCTAAGGAGACCAGCCCAAAGTGGAAAGGAGACCTCATACAATTAGCAGGAAGACGCTGGATACAAGACGCTTCCAGTCGTTTTGGAAATCCATGTCCAGCAGTGGACTTCTTATGGCTAAGATGATGATGATGACGATATAATAATAGGTAGGTATAACAACCTAGCATGTTTATCATACGTTGCGGCCATTGACTAATAAAGCAATGTAAACAATGTAGCAGCAAGCGCAGTAATCAACGTCGGTTGCCTGCTACAACATTCATGAAATTCGGGAAATTCAGCTGAAATTCAGTTTTCAACCAACCAACAGTTCCGTCCATTTAGAATACTAGTTGAACCTCGCGACTTCATGTACTTTTATTTAGAAACTTATTTTTCAGAATTAAAACCAACACGCCTGCTAGACAACTTCAAATGTATGTCTTTTTTTTCAGTAATTTTATTTTAAAATCCAAAGTGCTGAACTGATTTTCATGAAATTTGTATGAGACCAGCCTAAAAGTCAATATTTTCAAATAAAATAATGTTTGGTTTTTAAATAAATACAAACGATACTTCCCATTTTCCGCCGCTCCCAAGCTTTATTTTTATTATTAATTTATTTCGAGCAACTTTTGACCCGTAGACAAGAAAAAAAACATTACGTAAGATTACACATATAATACAATTTATACCTAACTATATATAAAAACCAATAAAATTAAATAAATCATATTAAATTAGATAAAACAAATTAATTAATAAATTTATGACAGAATGCAGACCCTTCTAGAGAGGATGAAGAAGAACAACGACTGACCTGTATTCCGGAATGATGAGCAATGCTGTACTGCGTGTCCCAGTGCTCCAGAGCGCCTCCGGATGATATGGAGAGCGTCAGTTCAAGCGTTCTCTTCTCTTCTGAATAGCGGCCATCCGATAGCAGTGGTTGATAGAACTATGCGGTTGCGACGGCGAACGCGACGCAGGGAAGCAAGACGGTGCTTCTTGTGCGGTGTCATAGTTCCGTCGGGAGAGACGACAAAGAAAATGGTGGTGATGCAAGGCTTACACAAAATAACATCCGTCGCTGATAAGAGTCAAGCGCAGACTGTTTGCGAGTGCGAGCAGTGTATCTCATACAACCGTGGCTTGGGTCGTCGTTGTTCATGGGAAGAAAATGAGGGTAGGTGACGGATAGAAGCGTGATCCTATAAAATGTTAGTAGCTAACATTTTATAGGAATAGAAGGTGTGTTCCATTTGCTCCTTGATTGAAGCAAATGAAGATACTCCAGTTACCATCGTTTGGAAAAAAATTGGACCATCAATTAAAGCATAACGCTTAAGCAAATGAGCGGGCTCGCTTGCAGGCGCGCGCCGCGCACGCGGGATTTTAAATTTGGAGACATATTGTATTCAGTCTGTTTTGGACACCTTCGTAGCCAAAATGGTTAAGACTCTCAGGTACAGATCGGGATAACGCCGGATCAAGTCCCGTCGGATGTGTGTAATTTTTGAACTGTCTTTAAAGAACATTTATTTTAATTTAGAAGTGTGATATATTGTCGCAACTAAACCATATTCCCCTCAACATCGTTAAACCGAGCTATTGAAGATTACCTCGATTCAATTTCAGTAGTTTATCCTCGAAAACGGAGTCTCGCAAGGCTCCGGCGGAGGCACGAACCAATTTTCTATATCTCGAACGTGACTTGCCGCATCACATTCAATTTGGGGGCTTGTTCTATATCGCGTCTTTTAAAATCTACACAAACACTGTAAATCGAGGAATAATTTAAGCAACTTGTTTACCTAACTGCACAGTAAGGAAACGGTTATTGTCGTATAAATTCTTTACTTTTTAGCCGACTTCAAAAAAGAAGGAGGTTATCTATTCGGTCTGTATGTTTTTTTTTGTATGTTTGATCACATGAACTAATTTTTGTGTTTTTTGAATTGAAATATAGAGAAAGTTCCCAAGTTAGTCCCATAATTATTTTATAGACATTGCTATATAACTTTTTGAATAATATCTAAAAATGAAAATGTTCATTGTATTCATTATTCTATAATCTGACGCATCTCCTGAGTGAGATGCGTCAGATTATAGAATCGCAGAGTTCCACCTACACGTTTTTCTTTGCAAAAGTATCAAATGTTAAAGATTATCGTATCAACATCTGCACATTTTCTAATCTTCGAAGACGAAGCATTTGACATTCAATGACAAATCTCATTACTGACAAAATAATAAACGAGCGGGTAAATAGAGGTTTTTTTATGAAATTTACAACCGTGAAGGATTTAGTGAAAGTAAAACCTTCTTACTCCTCATCCTATGTGTATAAGGTGAAAATACGTTTTGGCGGGAACGTCTTAGTAACGTGTTGTTGCTTTGTTTTATTTTCCTAAACTTGTATTATTTTGAACATTAATGCTATAATAATGGTGGTGTTTTATTCGTTAAGTGTTCGATAAAGTGCGCGAGTGTGGGCAAGTGAAATAAAGCAGTAAAACGTGTGATTTTACGTTGTCGGCAAAACTCCTTATAAGCTTCTAGTAAAGTCGCCACCACTTTACTGAAGCAGGACTCGACTTATAAATTGACTGTATAGTGTATACGTGACTTAGATTGTGACTAGAACATTTACAACTTGTTTTATTCAAGAAACTTGAAAAAATCCTAATACTTGACACTGGCAAATGCTTTAATGCGGGTCCAATACAAAAAAGAATAAGGTGAACATAGAGTTACTTCGACGATTAAGCGTTTTGTTTAATTATTACCCGACTGAGCATGATGATATTAACTTTATGTATCCTAATCCTTTCTAATATGACAAGTAACGAAGTAGCGTACTTTGAAGTCGGTTGTATCAGTTTTTTAAACTATAAAATTATAGTTTTACCTTTTCTTATATATGTCTATATTGTAGAGTCTATACATGACGTAGGTATATCATAGTTGGCTGAACAAAGCCTATGTTTTACTGTACCTATGTATATTTGTATGTATGTATTTATGTTTCTACATAATATGTTACCTCGTACAGCCTTAACAGCTTGACCAGTTTTGTTGTGCGAGGTGTTATTAGATTCGTCTTCCCAGCTTGAGTGTCTTATACTATATTTTTGTTAATAATAATAACAAAAATAACAAAATACACTTTTTCATAACCTCTAACGTAATTTTTCTTAACAAATAATTGATTTTACAAAGACAATTCTAAATAATAATGTTTTCTAAGGTTTTCACAATTTATACTCATTGGAATGAAAAACGATTGTCAGATTTAGTAGGCTCAAAAACAATTGTCGTGGGTTCGATCCCCACCCAGGGCAAACATTTGTGTGATGAGCACGGATGTTTGTTCTGTGTCTGGGTGTTTATATGTATCATATGTATATATTTACAAAATAAAATATACATGTATTCTATCAGCCATCTAGTTCCATAGTACAAGCTTTGCTTAGTTTGGGCTAGATGGTGTTGTGTGAAATGTCCACAAATATTTATTTATTTATATAATTATATGCATTTTAGTAAAAGAAACATTTAAAAGTTCGTAGTCGTTATAAAGATCTGTAGGAAAAGGTTGTGAAAAGAGCGTCATATACTTATTTTTTTTAACCAATTTAGGTATATAAGAGATAGAAATATTTTACTCAATGGATATTGTTTAGAAAATATTTATATTTAACATATATTTTTTTGAAGCTTTAACAATGATTCACGGCGGAGATCTAAGCCTTCAAAGTAACCGAAAACCCATTAATGATGTCCTTAAACTTGGTATAAGTACAGGTTTAACAATTTTATATTATTTTTTTGGTCGGGGATTTTTTATTAATTCTTATTTAATTAATTAATTCTTAATTCTTATTTAATTAATTAATTCTTAATTCTTATTAATTATTTCGCCCAAAAAGGGGTAAAAATATTGGCTTGTGTAAATGTTGTAAATGCTTTGTATAAAAATATTGACAGTGCTTCACAGTGATTTATATCTTCGTCCATAAACTAAGTTGTTACAGTAGGTAAGTTAAATAAAATTACTATAACCCCGCAAGCCCCACGTCATGTCTGATGTTTCCTGAAGCCGGAAAAATGACGGATCACTAAAACTCAGCATCCGCTGCAAAACTGGGGTCTAAGATATTAATTGGGCTACGAATAATAACTTTTTAGTTGGCAGGCTATGATTTATTTTCAACCGACTTCAAAATAGGAGGAGGTTATCAATTCGAGTGTATTTTTTTAATATATTTTTTATGTTTGGTACCTCATAACTTTCTACTGGGTGAACCGATTTTGATAATTTTTATTTTATTTGAAAGCTGGTGCTTCCCGTGTGGTCGCATTTCAATTTGGTCCAGTTCTGACAATGGCATCCATGAGAAGTCGGTTGCTTCAGTTTTTTAAACTAAAAACAGTGAAGATGACGAAAAATACTGTCTGTTTCTGACAAATCAAAGAGCGCCGCTACATTACCCGCGGCGAATCTGATTCTCACAAATCAATCAATTATAGTTTAAACAAAGAGTTTAATAATTATAGTTAAAAAAACTGAAATAACCGACTTCAAATACGCAATATGTATAACGCCTGTAGAAAAGTGAATGCTCGCATATACGCGACTTTGCTATCCAATTTTTTTAAGTTGGATGGTACTTTACCATATTTATTTTGTTATAAAAACCAACGTACTGCATCGATTTTGATAAAACTTATATGGGATCACCTCTGTAGTATGATCTACCAAATACAAAAAGAATCATCAAAATCAATGCACAATTGGCTGAGTAATATGTGAACAAATTAACAAAAAAAAAAAAGACCGAAATTGATACCCTCCATCTTTCTGGAATTCATTAAAAAACTGAACCAACTTCAAAATACGCAATTTCGTTTACTTAATTGCGAACCTTCTTTATTTTTGGAAGTCGGTTAAAAAGCAGCGTTACGCTAACCATGACGAGTTTTTTTTTTTTAATCTGACAAATCAAAAAACGCAGCTAGTTTACCCGCGATGGGTTTCTTCTGAAATAGCCCCGCGAAACGCATCCGCGTGCGGGATTCTCTCACTGCAGCACCTAAAAATTACAGCCTTATAGTTTTTCGCCTCGCCAGCATTAGGCGTAGAACCTAAAGGCAAGCGACTAATAAATGAAGCTATATAAAAAACATCATTGCTTGTTATTACTACCCTTGTTCATCACCGTGGAACACGGTTCTTACGTATTAGTTACTTATAAACCATTAAAAGACCGATATTTGTTCATAATCATCATCTTAGCTACAAGAAATACACTGTATTGACCTCGTTGGTTGGACGTAAGTTTCTCTCAAAGATTTCCACAATGACCAGTTAGAAGCAGCGTGCATTTTACAATTAAAGTATTACTTTTTGCTCATTAATAATTTTACAAAAAAATGGTTGTCTGTAAAGTCGGTTTACGGACGATAGTTTAACGTGACAACGTCATAACAAAACATTGATGAAATGATGATGATGATGATGTAACGGGACAATGACCGTAACAGGACAAAGAGCTTAACGTACCGGGACAATGAGTCATACATTTTCGTGCATGCAGCCGGCGTTCATCGATTTATTAGACGTTGTCACGTCAAAAACGATGCGTCGTGGGTTGCGATCAAGCTAACAATGCGACGCACTACGTAACGCACAGCACAACGCATTGTGTCTCTGTAAACGAGCTCTCTGGCCTTATTCCTACTATGAGAGGATTTTCCGGCAGTTTACACTTCTATCCATCTCCACACACTCCAATGCGCGCATGCATGTGGTAAAAACTGTACGGTACGCAAAATAGTATTACAAATAATAATAATTAAATATCGCAACTATGTCTAAATAATATAACCGATCCGCGATTGAATAATTTTTGCCCTACTGGGCAAGGAAGATGGCTATGATTTCGAGTGTATGTATGTATATTTGAATGTGATTATTTATTTTGTGGAGTGGTTCTATTTGTGGTTAGCCTTTTATGGCCAAATAAAAATAAATTATGCATATTCCCTATTGACCGAAGCGAGCGAAGCGAAGCGAAACGAAGCGAAGCGAAGCGAAGAAAATCTCTGCATCAACTGGCAAACTTTCTTTCTTCTGTCCGGATGTTAGTTGATACGTACAGGTAACTCAGGTTCGAACTTAGTATAAAGGTTTTACTGTTTTTTTTTGTCATCGGAGATTTTTGAATAAGGTAGGTATTATTCCCAAAAAAAAGAAGCTTGTTGGGGCGCCGTGCTTAATAATATTTGCATATAATGACAATATTTGGCAGAAACTTTCGAGACTTAATTCTGAACAAGAATTTCCAATATTCACCAACGTCTATGATGCTAACCGTACTAAAATAACTTATATCTTGTTAAGTGGAACAAACAAGGTGCAGCGCAAGTAGTTTGAATAGAGAAACTTTGGACATAGACGTAAGTCTAAGTTGCATCTTCATCAGGTAACTGAAAAAGTTTTTTTTTTTTTTTTTATCAGCCCTGTTTGTACAAACTGTCCCACTGCTGGGAACGGGCCATCTTCTCGTTGCGACAAGGGTTAGGCCATAGTCTGCCACGCTGGCCAAGTGCGGGTTGGCAGACTTCACACATCTTCAAGATCATTGAGAACTCTCAGACATGTAGGTTTCCTCACGATGTTTTCCTTCACCGTTTGAAGTTGGCGGCAATGAACAATACGCACATAACTTCGAAAAGACAGAGGTGCGTGCCGCGGGATTCGAACCCAGGACCTGCGGATCGCCAGTCAGACGGTCTCACCACTAGGCTGATAGGGAGATATAGATTCCGAATCGATTCTGAATCCTAATGAGTTCTGAATACGGGGGCTGAATTCTTTTCAGTAAGTTATGGCGTATAGAAAAGATCGTAAATGGCACTGTTACGTGCAGACACTGCGCACGCACATTCACTGCCAAAATTGGCTTCATCAGCTATATACGTCATCGAAGTTCTCCAGATTAAAAAATATTGCAGAAGCTATTGCCATAGCTGAAAATCGGCTTGGATGACATTAGAGTTGTGACTTGTGACACCATCTTCGTACGATCGCTTTTCCAAAGTGCGCTAAGCAATTTTTGAAATAGAATATAATGAGCACAGAGTAAATTTCACATAGAGTGATACTTTCATTCCAGAATTTCATTCAAAGTTGAAGCCGGAAATAAATAAAATTGTAATACTTGACAATCATGCACTCTCTTTGACACGCACACAAGCGTTCGAATGACGTTTCAAGTAAATAAAAATATCCGTAAAAAAATTTGGGAAAATTAATTGTTCTTTTTGCTTAACTGACAATTATAGGCGGAGTGACGTACTTAGTCTTAAATGGCTTACTAAAAGTTGCTGACTTTACATAAAATTAACAGTCATTTCAATAAAGCGCCCTGTAAACGATCAAATTTGTTTGACAAATATACGTGTTTGTCAAATTATTTGATCGTTTGCAGCTTTGTTTGAAGCGTTTGTCAAACAATCTACGTGTTTGTCGCGTTTGCAGAAAATCTGGATTGATGTCGTGTTTGACAAACAAGTTTGAACGTGAACGGCGGTGTTTGTCAAACATGATCTCAGTCGTTGGTTTGGCATCATGGAGGACGCTACGCCCAGTGACGACAACAGCTTGGAGTATCTTTCGGACAAAGAATTTACGTTTCATTTCATATCTATTTATCGTGACATGCCGATGTTATGGAAAATAAAATCGAAAGATTATATGGACAAAAACAAGAGAAGCGCAGCAGTAAAAAAAATGACAAATTTACTGAAGATCTGTCGCCGGAACATTACGGAGGAAGAAGTGAAAAAAAAAATTAATATACTACGTACAAGTTTCAAGCGCGAAAACAACAAAGTGAAAAAGTCTATGCTTTCTGGTTCTGGTACCGATGATCTGTATGTACCGACATTATGGTATTACAAAGAATTAGAATTTCTGCAAGATCAAATGGAGGAAGAATCAGGAATTAGCACAGTAACAGAAACACAGGTAAACTAGTAATACAGTTTATTGTGAGATATTTTTTACACGTTCATCTTATAAAATTACTCTAAACATTTGTTTTGCCATGGAACAGCACCCGTTGTGTTAAAATATTCACAAAAATCATCTCTTACTTGTTTTGCTAGTGCAGCGCTATTTCCAGCTCGAGTACGCTCAATGCTTAACAACATTGGCTCATTTCTCCAAGTACCATGCATGACAGTCCCCGTAACACAGTCTTCTATGTCTACTTCTCCATGGCGAATGTAATTCTTTTGTTTCATAAGTAAATTATGTAGATGACAACACGCCATAACTACAATTTTTGCTTTTGTAGGAGATAATTTAATAGGCTTTTGGAATATCTTAAAACGAGTCGTGAGAATGCCAAAAACATTTTCAATAATTCGTCGAGCACGAGATAATCGATAGTTGAATATCCTTCTGTTATCATTTAACACTTGTTTGTTGTAAGGTTTCATGAAATTTGGAAGTAATTGGAAAGCTTCATCGCCCACAAACACATAGGGCATTATTTTCTTAGTATTCGGCAATTCATCTGGCTCTGGAATTTGCAACTGATTATTCTCAAAGTATTGCCAAAATTTTGTATTTTTAATTACTCCTCCATCTGACACTCTGCCATTTGTACCGACATCAACCATGATGAGTTCATAATTTGCATTAGCTATACCCATAAGTACTATGCTGTATGTTCCTTTGTAGTTATAATAGTAGGAACCGGAATGCTCAGGTTTTTCTAAAGTGACATGCTTCCCATCTACAGCTCCAATGCAATGATCAAAGTTCCATCTATTTCCAAATTGTCGTGCCAACATCTTCCAATTTTCCTGTGTTCTGGGTACCTAAAACAGAAAATATTTATCACACTTTTATTTTTATTTCTAGCAATTATCATCACAATCATCAAGTGCAACACCTTCGTCGGCATCTACGAATCCAGTGCAACCAAAGAAGAAGAAAAAGGAGGACTTGCAACATGACTTAATGACATTAGCCAGGGATCATTTCAAAAGACCTGAAAATGAATATCAAGCAATGGCAAGAAACTGGGCCTTTAAATTAGAACGGATGTCTGCTGAACAAAGACGACTGGCAGAAAAGTTCATTAACGAAATACTCTTTGAAGGGGAAGAAGGAAATCTTCGCAGACATTCAGTTATAATTAATCCGAGCAGTCAATCTCCCGTTCCATACATTCAATCTCCTATCTCTCACACTCAGTCTCCTGTTCCACAAACTCCATCTCCCGTTCCATACATTCAATCTCCTATCTCTCACACTCAGTCTCCTGTTCCACAAACTCCGTCTTCCATTCCGTACATTCAATCTCCTATCGCTCACAATCCTGTATCTCCTGTTCCCCAAGCATCACAATTAATTCCAATAGAACAAACATATTTCTCGGATACGGAGCAGCCAGTGATGATTCATATTCCAAATACGCAAACAAACGAAAATACTGAAGTTGATACAGCAGCAAAATACTTAGAAAGTTTTTATTCATTTTAATTAATATTAATATGTCTTTTTCTTCAAATTAAAACCTTACCTGAATATTGTTCCTTAGTTTTTCATTTATTGCTTCACACGTTTCAATGATAATGTCGCTTAATGTACGAGGTGCAATGCAGCCTGTAAATTTTAAATCTTCGAAATCAGCGCCACTGGCTAGGTACCTCAAAGTAATTGATAATCTTTGAGAAGCTGGTATAGATTTGCGCATAACGGTGTCCATCTTTTCAATGCGAGGACGGAGTAATGTTAGTAATTCTTCAAAAGTTTTATGATCCATGCGCAGGAAGTTTGCGTAGTCTTCTGGTTCTGTGCGTAATATTTCGCGTAGCAAATTTTCATGAGTAAATTTTTCTCTTAATTTCAACCATTCTCTACTCCATCGCCTTCTTTTTTTTCTTTTCATACACAAAGCTAGAGTCAATGCCAAAAATGCGTCATCTGTATTACTCATTATATTTAAGCGCTCAGCACGTCACGTCACGACAAGGAGAAAACTGAATCTGCAAGTTAGTTTGACAAATTTGTTTGAAGTGTTGTTTGACCGTTTGCGTTGATGTTTGATGAAAACGTAAAATTTGTCAAACAAATTTGTCAGACAAATTTGATCGTTTACAGGGCGCTTAAGAAGGTCTCCAAACAAAGAAAATCTTCACCCCACTTAAATTAATGAAACATAATGTTTTCTAAAGAATTATTTCTAAATATGTTTCAATTCAATTAATAAAACATATTCTCAAAACAACCTGAAAAATGTAACTAGGTACCTATATAAGCTTCATCATTCATTCACAAACAACTTTGAAAGCGTTCGTTTCCTGCATACATTTAGCAAATCTCACTGAGCTGCAATTCCTCATAAAATATACTGGAATCAACCAGACGAAACCGGATATAACTAGATATAACTGGTTATAACCAGATTTACAGCCATGAAACTGATTACCAGTCATAAGCTCCGCTCGCGCGAAAGGAACGGACAAAAGGCGAGACGAGACGTGGCTATCTACAGGGCTGGCGCGGATGAGATAAAATGGGCTAGCTTTGAGGTAAACACTTGGATAAGTAAAGATATAAATCATGGCGTTGGAAACAATAATGCAGAGTTCGCGCCATCACTCAAGTCCGATAAATGTGGCGCTTCAATCGCATTCGCATCGGTCTAGTCTTTAGTTCCAAAATTTCGCCATCGGACTTCAGTGATGTCGCGGACTCTAGAACTCAATGGGGTTCAGGCACGCTAGAGATATTTGAATTCTAAGTACATATATGGGTATGTGAACTAGCTTTTTAATAATATTTTATCCATTTATTTAGTTTAGACGAGTGTAATCCGTTGAATAAATTACAGTTAAAAAAACTAAAAAACACGCTACAAATTATTGTTGTCAAAGTTCATTACAAGACTTTTCTAACAAATCCAAACACAGCTATGATACGATGTTCCATCATGAAGTTCTAGTTCATATCTTCCGGCTCCATCATCAGATCAGTTCGACAGTACCATTTTATTGTATTGTCATCAGAACTACATACAGCTGCCAATTTTCATGACGCTACGATCCTTGGAAGATGGTTAAATTAGTTATCTTAGATTTCATTACATAGTTAGTTACATACAGGTCGACCTAATAAAAGCGTGTTAAAAATAGCTAAGTAATTGAAGTTTTCTTTTTGCCTCGTTTAAAATGCAACCGCTTCGCGGTTATGGTCAGTGACGTCATGAACGTGACAGCACTGAGTAACTCACTAGCACTACCTAAATAGGTGTGCATGTGTGAGCGCAGAATGCATTAACAGCGTATACGGGTTAATGAGCGAGAGGATAACTACGTTACAAGCAAATTGATTTTCGTCTTTTTTCTCGTTTTTTGCTTATGGTACGTCATAAAAAGATATCCATGTATGCAGAAGGACCCTGATCATGATAGTAAGCGGTAGGGCCGGGAGAGGGAGACATAAGAAAGTGTGGATGGACTGTGTGAAAGATGATATGCGTGTGAGAAGTGTGAGTGTAGAGATGACGTCTGATAGAGTGAAGTGGCGAAAGGAAATGTGCTGTGCCGACCCCACCTGGTTGGAAAATGGTAAGACAATGCGTATTGTATGCTGATATCGTTGTATCTTCGTCATTGTTAATTAATTATTTTTTTCACAAATGATTTGATTATCAATCGCTACAAATGAGTTAGATAAATAAAACCGGCCTAGTGTGAGTCGGACTCGCGCACGTAGGGTTCCGTACCATTATCTATAAAAACGGCAAAAAAATCACGTTTGTTGTATGGGAGCCCCCCTTAAATATTTATTTTTATTTTTTTATTTTTAAATTGAATAATATTCAGTATTCAATATTCAGTGAATATTTCAAGCGTCTACCTGTTGCCGTACCGTTAACTGACTAACTATCACGTTTCATGAGATACAACCTGGTACCAGACGGACGGACGGACGGACAGACCGCGGAGTCTCAGTAATAGGGTCCCATTTTACCCTTTGGGTACGGAACCCTAAAAATGTGCAAGTGTTATATTAAGGAATGAAGTATGAACAAATAAAGACGCTGGATACAAGCCGCTTCCATTCCAAGCAGTCGTTTTGAAAATCGATGGGAAGACTTATGTTTAGCAGTACTTATTCATATTGTGGCTGAGATGATGATGATAAGAATCAGATTTTAATTTTTAATCTACAACTAAACAAAAAACCTATAACTTGTAGTATTTTCGCCAAAAGTCGGTGCTCTTGGCAACCCTAACGGTATCTTTTATACGAGCTTGAAATATCGCGCCTGGAACTAATGTACCGGACAGGATTCAGGACTATCTGTTCCTGTTTGAAAAATACGAGTTTAGGCATAGTTTTGAAAACTCCCGTGTTCAAAAAACGGTTGTCTGTAAGTCGGTTTACGGACGATAATTTTACGTGATAACGATGCGTCACAAGCCGAAAGCTTAGGCCGATTGTACCTCTCTATCGCTTGTTCCGCGCTCTCGTTTGCACGCTCGGCTCAGGCAGAACGTGACAATGAGTCATGCTTTTTCGTGCGTACAGCCGGCGTTCATCGATTTTTAAGACGTTATCACGTCAAAAAGTTATTATTTTTCTTACAAAGGGGTGGGACGGTGTCTTGATAGTTCTTGCGTAAGATCACAAAAATGCGCAATCATAAGATAGTATTTTTCAAAAGCGCGTGCATATCCACTCTCTGAGTAGGTTTTGACTATTTGAGCCACTAGACTGATCAAAATGTTATATAGGGATGAATTTTAAAGAACTTTGATATAAAACCAAACTTAATTATTACCAAAAGATAAAAATTATTAGTACCTATTATATTATATAAGTGCCAAAACAAATATTCCTAAAAATAGATCCATTGAAAAATAATTGAAATTTGCTATTGCACGTATAATTCAGATCCAGGATCCATAGGCTTGTATCAGGCCTTGTAATTTGCACGTAAACGTCCCTCTAAACCCTAAATAAAAATTTACTCCTAGCTGAAGGTATAAGTAGATTTGTAGCTCTCTATCAAACAAGTAACAAGATGCGGCTGTGTTTATCTATCTTGGAAATGAGATAGGAGTAAGTATGGGGGGGGGGGGGGGGGCTACTCTGTGCTTTTGGGCTTGTTAGATATTTTTTTTACACAAGAATTATAATTATTTTGTGTTCGTGTTTGTATTCGTCGCACTTTGTTGCGCAGACGCGTGTTTGAAGCGTGCCGACGGTAGTTTTTAGGGTTCCGTACCCAAAAGGTAAAACGGGACCCTTATTACTGAGACTTCGCTGTTTGTCCGTCCGTCTGTCACCAGGCTGTATCTCATGAACCGTGATAGTTAGAGAGTTGAAATTTTCACATATTATGATGTATTTCTGTTGCCGCTATAACAACAAATACTAAAAAACAGAATAAAATAAATATTTAAGGGGATCCCATATAACAAACGTGTTTTTTTTTTTTGCTCGATATTTATAACGGCAACAGGTAGATCCTTGAAATATTCACAAAATATTGAGTTATATTATTCACTTTAAAAATAAATAATTAAATTAAAATAAAATTAATATTTAAGGGGGGCTCCCATCACACATGATTTTTTTGCCTTTTATAGATAATGGTGCCTTCGTGCACGAGTCCAACTCGCACTTGGCCAGTTTTATTTTTATCAAGACCGACCCAATCGAGTGAATGAATGAGTGAATGAATGGACGAGAACAAAGAGGTAGAGGAGGAAGCGCGGAAATTTCAAAATAAGAAACGATGCGTGAACAATACCCATAGTAATCCCCTCGCAACTTTATCACCCGTGAGAAACGTCAGGTGCTACAGAAATTAGACTCGGAACGGCAGATATCTTGCCAAAGTATTATTATCAAAAGGTAACGGCAATTTTCTTAGGACCCCTCGGCAAACACCTCTTAGTTCCTCTTCTTTGAGATTACCAACGTAAATACCTACTCTCTTTTGCCGGGAAATGAATTCCGTCGAGTATTTTTGGTGTGGTCCCGTAATTTTTAGTAGATCCGATTATCTGATAATTGAACGAACGTAATAACAGAAATACCAACCAAACCCTGGGGCTAAATATATCTACACCAAGATATATAATTAACATGTATAAAAGGCCTGGATGTGTTTTATCGTCGACAGTGCTCAGAACTGAGATTCGCCATGTTTTCACTTCATATTCAATTAGTATAATTAACCTCTCTATAGATAAAATCTCATTGGTGTTGTTATCTCATGTCTATTTCTTACTTTTTCACTTCCATGCTTATTTCTTACTTTCTCACGTATCTCATGTTTATTTCTCACTTTTTCACTTCCATGCTGTATTGGAAGAAAAATAACACAATTTACGATTTGAGTACTTTTCTCCTCCCGTTCCCGTGCATTCTGTAAAAGTAAGTCAAGGGACTTCACTGCATGTCAACATTTTGTACATTTTAATCTCTATCATCATCATCATCTCCCCCACAAGAAGTACCCGTAGCAACGAGGATTAATAAAAACAAAAGTGTCTAGTAAGATAGCTGATGTGACTATAAAACTCATTTCATACGGTATTGAGCTGTAATTCACAATTAAAAAGCTCGTCCAACGCAAACTTACTCATCCAATATTAATGTGGAAGCGGCAGAGGGTCTCGTTTCAGTATAATAAGCAGTGAGTTATTGTGGCGGGATAATTAATCGGCGAGGCGGGTCGTTTTAGCAACGCGTCAGTTTGCGTGTTGCTCGCGTTAAACTGCCAGGCGCTATAAATTAATAAATTAGTTAAACTCGGAGTCGCTCTACGAGATCGCATCAGGATGAAGAGATCCGTAGACGTACAAAAGTCACCGACATATTACAGCGGATTAGCTAGTAGAAGTGGCATTCATGGGAGAGGCCTATTTTATTTATTTATTTATTTACTTATTTATTTAAGACCAACAGCTTATAATTTACATTTTAAAATATAAAATGCAAATGTGTATATATGTCATGAAATGTCCTATGTCCAGCAGTGGACTTTCTATGGCTGAGACGATGATGATGATGATGAGTTATACTTACTTTTTTACATTAAATAGTTCTAGCTTGACCACAGACTCACTTAACTTAGCCCGTTACGAGACGGTATGGCCGAGGATAGAGTTAGTCGTTATAGAAGATATCTATTAATTCTAGCCTTAAAAACTCTCAGATGTAGTTTTCAAGCAACAGAGACGTTTAGTAAGAAAATAACAGTGATATCACCAACAGCGAACACACAACAGTTAGCTGCTTCATTTGTATTCTAGCCTTTAAAACTCTCAGATGTAGTTTTCAGGCAACAGAGAAGTTTAGTAAGAAAATAACAGTGATATCACCAACAGAAAACACGCAACAGTTAGCTGCTTCATCTGTATTCTAGCCTTTAAAACTCTCAGATGTAGTTTTCAGGCAACAGAGAAGTTTAGTAAGAAAATAACAGTGATATCACCAACAGCAAACACGCAACAGTTAGCTGCTTAATTTGTATTCTAGCCTTTAAAACTCTCAGATGTAGTTTTCAGGCAACAGAGAAGTTTAGTAAGAAAATAACAGTGATATCACCAACAGCAAACACGCAACAGTTAGCTGCTTCATTTGTATCAAGCGCAGGATAGTGTGTGGCTACTGCCTAATACTACTGTCACCTTTTTAATGGCACCTTTCAATTTCACCTTTTTTTAAAATATCTTGGCAATCAATAAAGCTTTAAGATCGGTTAACCGACGAGCTGAGATTTATTTATTTAGTTTATTGGTACACGAACAGAATACAGTGTTTACAATTTTCACAATGTACAATTTATAATTTGGACCTAAACTATATTCCTTAAATGTATACACAACATGTTATCATTACAATTACAATAATAATATTTTCAGTTTCAAAAGTAAAAGAAATAAAAATAAATTTGGTAACATCACTTGATTAAATTAAATTAATTAAACATCATCATCATAATCATCATATTATGCAGCGAACACAATATTTTTAACGTCTTGCTTAAATTTGTAAATTTTAATTAATTGGTGATGAGAAGCTAGTTGTAAAAAAGCTACATATTTAATTTCGAGCATCGCTGTATCGTAGCATGCTTGGAAATATTTTATCGCATATATGTAAGAGAGTGTGCGCAAGAGCTTCACGACACGACCTTATTAACAGACTTCCAAAAAGAAGGAGATTATCAATTTGGTCTGTATGTTTTTTTTTTAATGTTTTTACACCGATATTGATTTTGATGATTCTTTTTTTGTACTTGGTAGATCATAGATCATATTTCAGAGGTAGTCCCATATACATTTTATTAAAATCAATGCAGTACATTGGTTGTTATAACAAAATAACTGGTAAAGTATCATCCAACAACTGTAGAAAAGTGTAGAGCAAGTCATGTGTGCTATTCTTTTTTCTACAGGCGTTATACATATTGCGTATTTTGAAGTTGTTTTTTTCTCAGTTTTTTAAACTACGATTATTTGATTCCACTTTTCCTATGCCATTACAGGAAAAGCAGAAACTCTGCGCACTATCATTCATTTCTCGATGAAATGCACAAAACACCTCGTATCGTACACAACTTTTAGATGCATATTTTTGATGCATACTTTTACTATAAGAGACAAAGAATGAGAATAGGAATAAGAAAATATTTATTGCATAACTGTGTGTACAAACATGTAATTTTTTTTTAAAAGGTATAATATCAACAGCCTGCTCATTTCGAGCGTACAATAATATAAAACTTAGATCTAGAATATAGAATACATACACAAGAGTGGAAATTCCTGCCACTGACGATATTATATAGATAAAATAAACCTCTTATTTTACACACAATAATAATTATTACAATAGGAAGAGAACTATATAAAATTAGTGTAACAATTGGTGCTAATAAGGCCATTGCTTGCCACCCTAATTTTCTGTTTCTTGAGAACTAAAATCTTGGAATTTTCAAGACCGGCGTGAAAAATTTCTTCTAGATCAACGAGCTCCATCCTCAGCCCCACCGTCGCTTAACACCAGGAGAGTTGGTAGTCAAACGTAAAACTTTTTTGTATAAAAATAAACAACAAGCAACGTAAACCAAAATAAAATTGTTATGCAACGCGTCAATAATTCCGTTGCTATAAATAATAGGTCAGGCGTTTCCATTTACAAATAGGGTATAAATTGGTTGACTTTGCCTGCACTGCATAATAATCGATACACGCAGTTAGGGTGGTATGCTTTAATTAACACTGGCTGCGTTGTTTCTGGGAAATTTATAATATAGTGAAACTAGAACCATACAATACATTACCTTCATTACAGAACATTGGTTAGATGAGGATTAATCTACGAGATTGAGAAATGGTTATCCTAATATGTTTTATACTAAATAGGATAGATCTACCTTTGACTCGAACACGCCTGATACTAAGCAATGGTGTGACAGGCTTAGAAATTATCTAAGCATGAAAATTCTCGCAGCCGAATAGTTCTTGAGTTTGAATGGAGACCACGCACCGACGATTGCAGCGGAGAAGTCCAGCCACAAGGTGGACAGGACGATCTCATACAAGTGGCAAGGAAAAGCTGGATGCAGGCCGCTTCCAAACGGTGTTTTTGGAAATCCATGGAAGAGGCCTATGTCCAGTAGCGGACTTCTTATGGCTAAGATGATACAACTTAAAAATGGCTATCAAAGATCGTAACGCGGCGGTAGTGGAGGCCCTGAATAGGAAAATTAGTTAAATCATTTCTGTCCCTTATAGTATTAGGAAAGCGTGTGTACTCAGAGCACTCACGCTCGCTTAAAGGCCTCTTCTTGCGGCAGCGACGTGTGGCGGGTCGTCCTCTTCCCTCAAATATGGTTGACTTGGCTCGGGCTGGCACATGCGTCAACTGGGTGCTGCTGCTGGAATGCTCGGCGTACACACGCATGCATGCTAGTTAAGTGTTAATGTTATATCCGTCTTCCTCTTGTATGCTAGTTAAAAAAATTGTAAACTTAGTAAAAAAAATAAATTTTATTAGTTTATAGATAAATAAATAAAAAGATGATGATGAAGGAACTCTATTTCAGTAGTTTCATCTATCAATAAACCTTCAAAAAGTAAGAACAACCAAACTGTAAACAGGTACTAATATACCTAACATTAATGTTGACAAGAATTTAAAAATATACGCTAACACTGCTACAGTAAAGTACCTATATTCTCCATCTACCTACGTATATTTCCTGGCCTACCAGCTATAATACGAGCGTGATAACGCACGCTATGATCGTCTAATACATTGTACAGAATATACAAGTATGTTTGTATTAGGTTAAACGTGCCTATAACACTGTAATATATCTTATTTGTTCTTAAAAAAAAACCAGACAAGTGCGAGTCAGACTCGCCCACCGAAGGTTCCGTGCAAACTAAATAAAAGGGGAAAGTCATATATTTTTTTTATATTTTCCGTCATAAACCGAAAAATATACATCGTAAAAATATTTAAAAACATGTTTTAGCTTATGCTAATGAGGCTCTTTCCTATGATACCCCACATGATACGGTTAATTCACTTTAAAATTTGGGCCCTCATTCCTTGCATAGAGACACTATTTTTTTGTGAATAAATTAAAAATGTCCAGTTTTCGGATTTTTTCCTATATGTGTACTCTAACACAATGCTTCTTGCCAAATTTCATAGTTCTAGGTCAACGGGAAGTACCCCATAGGTTTTGATTCCCTTGTGAGTGTCGAAATGTGCGTTTTTTACGACATATTCAGCTATAACTTTTTTTTACGAAAACTGGGAAATTTTATTTTTCTTTCTGCAGCAAGATACTATGGATTTACATATATGGTTGTAATTTCAACTCGATACCTTCACGCATTCCCGAGATAAAGGTCTTGACACCCGGACAGACGGACAACAAAGTGATCCTATAAGGGTTCCGTTTTTTTCCTTTTGAGGTACGGAACCCTGAAAAAACAGCAAACGTCAAGCTAGATCAGAGGCTTTTCGGCGGCTTAATAACTTTGACAATAGGGCTGGCCACTCAGTCTATACGAACTTACTTACTTACTCCAATCTTAGATCGCAATGCAAGTGAACACGAAAACTTAAAAAGTCATTAACCCCTGACCCAAAAAGAGGTGGTATAAGTTTGACGTAGTTAGTCTTGAGCACCCCCGTAAAGTAACACGTCTGTCTATATTCTACAGGACTCATTTTGGGGAGTATGCGCAGGAGCTTCACGACCTAATTCCACCCTCCCCATTTCACTACAGGACTAGCAGAAAGTCGGCGCATTACTACCCATTTCTCGTTGAAATGCCAACAATCTGACTCAGCGATATTGGACCACGTTCTTGATGCGTACTGCACAGGAATGGAATTCTTTGCCGCCATCTCTTTTTTTTGAGAATTATAATCTTGGAATTTTCAAGGCTAAAGTGAATAGACCTTCTAGATCGACGAGCTCCATCCTCGGCCACACCATAGCTTAACATGAGGCGAGTTGGTGGTCAATCGTAGTTCTATCTTACGTAAAATAAAGGTCTTGACACCCGGACAGACGGACAGACAGACAGACAGACGGACAACAAAGTGATCCTATAAGGGTTCCGTTTTTTTTCTTTTGAGGTACGGAACCCTAAAAACGTACACTCAACAGCGTAGTAATAAAAACGTAACTTAGACTGCAAAAATTGCGTTTCTGCAGTCGGGTATTTTGATTTTCATTTAATATAGATTTTTGCTTTATCGTTGACATAATAAACAACGAAGTGATGCTATAAGGTTCCGTTTTTTAATTTTGAGGTACGGAACTCTAAATATCGGCACACTTTCAGAATAAATTACGTACCGTTATAATTAATTAATTATCCACGCAAATAGCAAGTATGCTCTAGATCTGCGTGCTTCATCTTCGGCCACAGCATCGCTTTCCATCAGGCGTTCTAGTGGGTAAACGAGAGCTATTATGCAAATCATTATAGTTAAAAAAAACTGAAAAAACCGACTCCAATATACGCAATTCGTTTATTTGAATGATCTTTTTTTCAGTTATTTTGATATAAAAAACAAAGTTCTGAACCGAATTTGATAAAATGTTTATGGGAGTACCTCTAAGCTATTACCTACCAAACAAAAAATAATCATCAAAAACAATTTATAATTTACGGAGTAATCACTGAACAAACATACAAAAAAAACATACAGTCATACAGTCAACATACAATTGAGAACCGCTTTCTTTTTTGGAAGTCTGTTAAAATAAAAACCCCTAGAAAGTATACATTGATTCGACAAGCGTGTTGTACCTAAGTGTGCTCGCATGGTCTACCATAGACTTTGTTTCTACGTAATCACAGAGAAGCCAGTAAACAATATTAATATTCAATACGCGTAACCCGTTATCTATGGTAATACACACCATGACAACACACCCGCATATATAAATACTTATTCAAATGCAGTCGATATCATATTGACGTGGCTTCTTTTGCTGGTATTTTGTGTCCAATGACTTACACAATATTAGTGGCAGTCCTGGATTTGTCAATAGGCCGTAGGTATAGGCCGCGGCCTAGGGGCGGCAGCGTCCTAGGGGCGGCAGCGACCTAGGGGCGGCAGATTTCAGAGGACGCCCGATATAGGTCTCATCCTAGTAGTCGATGAGATGTAATTTTTGCAGTGCCTTCCGTACTATATGTAATTATATGATTTTGAACTAAATAGCGATTTTCAAGTTCAGTAGGGACGGCAAAAATTTTATAGCCTACAGGCGGCAAAAGTGTAAATCCGGCACTAATTAGTGGTAAGTAATATTATATTATAGTAAGTATGCCAATGACATATTGGTAATTTAACAACTCCAATTAGTATATGTATGCGCGCTAGATCGCAAGTGCGGACTTCTCAATCTACATACACATTTTTATTTGAACAATTTAGGGAATAATCAAGTCAATTTTTGAGCGAAAAACTCCGAATTGGTATAGTTTCAACCGCTTACGGCGGTCTTTTTCAGAAGGAGCAGCGCAGACGTCTGCGCTGCTGTTTTCATTATAATACATACACTACACACTCGCTGTTTTTGCTCCTTTTACCTTTGTTTTGGGGTAACCTATCTATGACCCGAAATCATTGGTTCGAATCTAAGTTGTCCAAATCTGTTTCACATAACTGTCTATATTTTCAGATGTTTTCCTTAACACGAATTTCTGATTCCATATGATTGTTGGCCACAAGTTTCATATGCACGAATAATTACTAGGTTAGTTTCGTTATGTTTATGTTTTTCTATATCAAGTTTTTTTCCGTTAGTTTTTAGGTTAGGTTTCTTTGTATTATATACAGAAATATTCTTATTTATAAAGCTTCGGTTATCAGACAAACTGTAAAATAGACATAGACATAAATTTATTTGTGGAAGACACAACACCAAAAATACATAGAATATAACAAAAATAACAATAAGAAAAACTGTATTCGCCACAATGAGCTATCTATTTGATAAAGTGGATAAAAAAAACGGGATAATATATATTAAGATATTTCTTAATTTGGATCTTCTATAGTCGCCAATATAATAAAGTTTTTTGTTAAATATTTTTGCTATCTAAATAAGACCTGTCTCCCATTGTTCTGATATCCCTATTCAGTGATATTACAATATGTTTAAAAACATAACCCTCCTTCTTACACAGACGGGTAACATGTTGTGATGCACGAGAGCGATACCTGCGTGCTTTGAGGTCTCGCGAGGTCTACTGCATTTAGATCCACTAGCAATACGTATGAGTCATTGGCTTACACGTAATCTCTGTCATTGGAATGATATATTTATAAACGGTGAGTTGGTGACCGCGCTTGAACTGGGGCTAATTTTTACCTGACTGCAGAAGAAGGAAAGTAATGTTTTTAAACGGTTTTCTTTAGCTTGACCTGTTCCTTTATTTGGGTCAAATTTAGTAATTGAAATTTCACCCCCTTGCAGTTGACGGATCGATCTAAAATTTGGTATACACCTTTAGTCCTGATGACAATACAATTTAGTATATTCTATATTATTGGATTTACAATATAGATGGCCGCCGCCACAAAATGGCAGATTTCATATTTTAACACAACCCCCACAATATGGGTATGAAATGAAAAGGATTTTCTAGTAAAATACAGTAAATACATTATCTACATCATTATCTTTCTTTTCAATAAAACCGTTTAACTTAAAAGTTTTTTAAGTAAGTACTTATTCAAATGTTTTGTATGCATCGTTTCTTTAATAGTTTGACAACTTTACTATGACAAATCCGAAAGGGGCTATAATATAGCGAGATAGCGCGAGCGCATCACAATATTTTTAACCCCCGATCCAAAAAGAGGGGTGTTACATGTTTGATATGTGCTATGTGTATATCGTTGTATCTGTGTATGTGTGTGTCTGCCTGTGTGGCATCATAGCCCTGAAACGGATGGACTGATTTTGATATAGTTTTTAGGGTTCCGTACCCAACGAGTAAAAACGGGACCCTATAACTGAGATTCCGCTGTCTGTCCGTTCGTCCGTCTGTCACCAGGCTGTATCTCATGAACCGTGATAGTTAGAGTTGAAATTTTCACAGATGATGTATTTCTGTTGCCGCTATAACAACAAATACTTACTAAAAAATATAATAAAATAAATATTTAAGGGGGCTACAACAAACGTGATTTTTTTGCTCGATATTGATTGCGGCAACAGGTAGACGCTTTAAATATTCACAGAATATTGAGTTATATTATTCACTTTAAGAATAAATAATAACATTAAAATAAAATTTATATTTAAGGGGGGCTCCCATACAAGAAACGTGATTTTTTTGCTGTTTTTATAGATAATGGTACGGAACCCTTCGTGCGCGAGAATTTCATCGAGAGAGTTGTTAAGTAACTATGTTTCATCAAAATGGATGCAGCCGTATTTTTTCGGCTGTTTTTGAGTTCCCTAGACTTATACTTATTAAACACAACAGAGCAAATTATGTTTATATATATAACAGATTTATCTGAAGAAAAAATTATTCAGATACCATTTCATTTGGCGATGAAAAAATGCTATGAAAAAAACACCTGCGTTTTGAAATTCCTCAGCCAATAAACGACACTGAAAAAATACACTTTTTGAATATTTACACTATATGAAAAAAAAAACAGCTATCACTTTTTAAAATCTCCACTCAGTAATTGTACACCTATGTGTTTAAATAACATAATGTGATGCGCGAAAGAGATAGCTGCGCTTGAGCAATCTTAATAAGGCGTCAATCGAAACATTATCATGATCCAGCGATATTATGACGTCACTGAAAGTCCAAGAGACATGGTAGACTATGGAGTTTCCATTAAGTCGAAAAATTATGAAAATCGACGTACTTACTTATTAAGCCGTATATATCCGGTTGCTATAGTTGTCGTAATTTTTATTTTAAACGATATTAACATCATCATCATCATCATCTCAGCCAAAAGAAGTCCACTGCTGGACATAGGCCTCCCGCATGGACTTCCAAAAAGACCGATTGGAAGCGGTTTGAGTCCAGCGTCTTCCCGCCACTTGTATGAGATCATCTGTCCATCTCGTGGCTGGTCTTCCTACGCTGCGCATATGATATGATATGTGCGGTGATATTAATAACATTTAAAATAAAATTACGACAAATATAGGAACCGGATACATTTACTCTTTACACAAATTGTAAAAGTCTACACGTAAAATCCAAATGGAAATAGCACGCTACTTCCGATTTCCAAGGATATGTAAGTAAAACAGCAAATATTCATTCTTAGTTCTGACTAATACCTACATGATAACGGCCACTGGGAAATCTGATAACCTAGATGCATAATTTTTAAAATATTTTCAATACAGCTCTCACTACATAAGTAGTATCTCATAATGAGCATCGCTCCTTTTTTGGAGGTCGGTTATAAAACCGACCTCCAAAAAAGGAGAGATGCTCATTTGGACTTTATATTTTCCGTATGTTAGTTTAGCGATTACGTCGTCAATTATGAATCTAAATAGATGATTCTTTATTATTTGGCAGGTTATACTTCAGAGATTTTTCAAATTTTACTAAAATCAGTTCAGTATTTTAGTTAATATAACTTTTGTTAAAGTATAAGTGGGATGTAGCGTCAGTCCTCATAAACTTCCGAGCTCAATGAGCTCTAATAAGACTTCTTACACGATTAAAATAATCTTAATTTTCAAAATATTATGAAGCGGGAAAATAGACGTCTCTAGACTTTTCAATATAAATTAGGCTTTAGCGCGGCGGCATACAGTCTTTATATCAAAGTATTTAAGTTCGTCATTGTTGGTATATGAGTATCGACCCAGGACACTATTTTCGTAAATCTTGTTTTAGACTTTACGTCCACGTTGTGGAAAGTCATTGATTTTAACAAAATAGTTGGAAAAATATGACATCCAAGTAAACGAATTGCGTATTTTGAAGTCGGTTTTTATGTTTTCATACCCGAGTGTGGCGAAGGAAAAGGGAGGGTTATTTGACCCGGTATGTGTATAAATGTATGTTTCTGTTCTCTCATAACTTCAAAACTACTTATCACAATGTTTTCTAAGGACCATACCTATACAGGCGGTTCTTCCGCCGCGGGAATCCGCTCGACAAAGCTGCCGCAGCCCATCAAACTACACGGAACGCGGTTTATCGCTGTCTTTTGTTCATTTCTACATGGATCCGCTAATGATAACTGCGCTCACAAGTTCCCGCGCAGAATGACGCAATAGCGGGAAACCACCCATGTAGTTTGAAACGCTGGTTATCAGCGGCGGTTTGACGCTGCATGCGAACCGCGATGTGAAACCGCGCAGTGTAATAGGCAGCATACAACTTCCATATTAAATTGTGTCTAGTGCGGTTCAGAAGCGGATTCCCGCGGCGGGAGAACCGCCTGTGAAGTAAGGCCCTAATCGTATGCTACATTGCTGAATGAATTGTTTTGTTACAGTAAGTAGTTTATTACATCTATGTCGTTCATTTAATACACTATACATATCGAATAGTTTGTACATAACAATTTCAGATGAGAATATTTTCTTGTTTCATATTTTTTAGAGCGCGATTCTTCAGTAGTCGGGTTTTAGTTTTTGAACTTATTTTTTTATTTAAACTATACTTATTATGGATAGCTAAAGATTGACCACCAATTAGCATGGTGTTGGACGATGTTGTAAACGATTCTATTCTGTTAGTAGTAGTGTGTGCAACCTTTGCGGTTCTATTGTGTCGTTCCTCGGTTACAGCACCCTTTCCATATTTAGATGTGATATAAACCTTATCACTTCACACCTAGTCAGTGACTTTTACTTTACAAAACGCAAGAGCAACCCCATACGAAATATTGCACCGCCATCTAGGAATGGCGCACCTGCTTATCAGCTTCTACCTCTTGTTTCCCTACCGCGAGTTGACGATGCAAGATTACTATACCACGCAGAACCCACGTTGTCTGACGTTTGTTTGTTGTTTGTTTGTGGACGTGGTATCCCTTTGCATCTATATCTTGTTTTTCAGGGAATGTCAGAACAACGTTTTGACCTTATTCCGGCTTCGAAGTTCCACCATCACACGTCACGACACCGCCAAAAAGGTCATCCTCCATTTCGCATAACTAGAAATTCTATACAATCAAATGTTCTCAGGACAAAAATCCGGTCCTCCTTGGTGCTGACTCTTTTGGTGGGGACGTAGAGCATCAGACATTCGCAGAAGAGATGGGTAAGTTTACATCCTCCGGTCTACGATGGAGCGCACACCGGCAAAGTAACATTAAGTCACCCAAGTTACACAAATCGGGGAAAACTGAAAAATTCTCGAGTGGAGACCGCGCATCGGCAAGCGCAACGTAGGAAGACCAGCCAGAACAGCCAAAAAGTTGACTGACGATATCATACATGGCGGAAATATTCATCTAAGCCGAGTGACGACCGAACATTTTAGATATCTACGGAAGAGGCCTATGTCCAGCAGTGGATTTCATGTAGCAGACATAATGATGATGTTGATGAATCGTTTGATTCAAATCAGAAGGTATGTGCTTCTTGCACATACCTTCTGATTTGAATCAAACGATACACGGCTTGTTCTCCTTGGAGGGAAACTGTGAGCACAAGGAAGTAATGTCGCAGCACGTGTGTAAGATATTAAGAGATGACTTCTAGATACCGTGAATAAATAAACAAGGTTTTATATAATTTTCATACTTTTATTTCCTGCAAGTGAATCATTTATTTAGTACTTACTGTTGCCGCGACTTCATACTCTTACTACTTCATACGAGTATGAAGTTGCATTTTCCTACGAGTATGAAGTCGCAGCACAGTAAATACTAATAAAGCCTCGTATCCACTAGGCAAAATTTGGCGCGCGACATGCTGCCCAACATGTTGAAAGTAGTCCACTCCACTCCACTCCACTCCACTCCACTCCACTCGACAGCAATTGATGCTCAACTAACGATACTCTCTAAACAAACAACAAGCTGCGCGTCATGTTGCGCGCCATTTGGCAACGTCGCGCGTTGTAGTGCAACGTTGCCGAACATGTTGAGCGGCACGTGTCGCGCGCCAAATGTTGCCTAGTGGAATTATCGAACCAAAACCAATAAGAACTTTTAGTTCTGCGAACATCAGACTTTGCCAGTACTTCTGCAACAAGTATTGAAAAATTTGTATGTCAGTACCTAAATTTATTAGGTTCTGAACAAAAATTTCGAATTTCGAAAAGCAGAAGTACTGGCAAAGTCTGATGTTCGCAGAACTAATAAATTTTGGTAGTGACCTCGAATTTCCACCAAATATTATCAAAATCAACTTCACAGGTTTCAATATATTTTTTATGAAAAAAGATTATGTTGATCCCACTGAAATATTTTAGAATACGTTTCAATAACACAATCATCACCATCATGTAAAGGGCCACTTTTAATGTATCCCCTTAAAAAACATAGTAAATGGGTTTACAACTTGTATAGATAAATTATGTCGGAGCATAAAAACAAAAGTCAAATAGAGTGCCCAACAGCGCATTTTACCAATTTTATGGATGTTACAAAAACACGTAAAAAATACATACTCGCTATTTATTTGTAGTCTTTTGCGTAAACTAAATTGCAACTTACCTTACCCACTAGTCAGTGTAGACCTTGACTTATAAAATCCTGTCATGTACATAATTATGGACTTTACGGACCAATTTAAAAGAAAAACAAAACATCCATCTGCAAAATGTTACCTGTTTATAGGACGGATTTAACCACTCCCTAACCATTTTTTTATGCAAGATACTTAAGCGAGGATGTAGCCGAGGATGGAGCTCGTCAATCTAGAAGATATCTATTCACTCTACTCTTGAAAATTCCAAGATTGCAGTTCTCGGCAGCGTATCAAGCGTAACGAAATCGTAATTAAGACTGCAAAAACTACTTTTCTGCAGTCGGGTATTTTGTTTTTCTTTAGTTATAGTCTTGTTTAGTGGACCATCTAATAACAGCAATTTAATTGCACCTAGTCGTGGGATTCCAAATAGGTCAGCTGCCCATATATCATACATAATTTATAGCCCATCACGCTAACATTTTATATCATAGGCCTCAGGCCGTACTTGTCATTGATTTCTTGAAAATGTCGTTTATAACACAACTCTACAAAATAAACTCTTTGTCGTAAAATTGCTTGTATGATTTTTTATTCCTTATGCTTTAAAATAAAACAAAAATGCCCTAATGATTCCTTCATGATTCACTCAACGCGCGCAGCTATCTCTCTAGCGCATCACAACTTTTTTAAATATATAAAATCATTGAGTAGAGTTATTAAAAGAGTGAGAAATGAATTTATTTTGATAGGATAATATATTTTTCATCTTACTAGCTCGTAAAGTTAGGTTTCCAAGGCTAATATACTGGCGTGGAAAAGTTCATTTTGCTCTTGCACTCGGCTGTAAAGTTATTTTATCTCGTGTCTTCTTGAATCCATCGCTACGCTCAGGATTCTACACTAGAACCACTCGCTGCGCTCGTGGTTCAAACCTAGAATCCTTCGCTTGCTCTGGATTCAACTGACACTCGACGGTAAAATACTACTTTCCAGCCTAGTACAATAAATAACTATTTTTAATATTTTTTTTGATATCTTTTGAATTGGCTGAGGAGTAAGAAGATACATGGTTTTTCACTACTCCGTCACCTGTATAAGGGATATCTAAGCAAAGCTTGTACTATGAGAACTAGGTCGCTGATAGATATATAACATACTTTTTTATTAATACATAATTATGACAAATAGAAACACCCAGACACAGAACAAACATCCGTACTTCTCAGACAAATGTTTGCCCTGGGTGAGGATTGAACCTACGACCTACTTAGCAGGCAGACACTACCAACTGAACTACGAAACCAGACATTCGTTTCGATTAATTTATTGTTAATGTTTCAAACAAAGTTATTAATGAATTGCTATCAATTAACTAGCAAGAATAATGGATTCATTGAACAGTGAAAGTTACATTGATTCACGTTTATTTATTATTGTTACATAACTATTAAATATTACGAACTGTTACCGAGATATAGAATGTTTTGGGAGAAATAGAAAGAAAACCATGTGGTCCACCAAGCATAACTGTACTTTGACGGTAAATAAACATGGGGGAAAATGTAATATTCAAAATAAATAAAACTGTCAAATTCATAAAAAGTAGGTAAGGAAATTTTACATTCATATGTTATATAAATGGAATGCTTATAATTATAGATCTCTAAAAACATTGGCTAAATAATGCTAATCACCAACATAATAACCAAAGAGCAACATACCAATAACCTTGAAATACCAACAAATCACGTTATAAAAATCATAAGGGCTGACAACAGGCAGGAATAACTAATTAGCTTATTATCTAAGCAGTAGGAATGACCTGACAAGGCTACCTGATAACAGCCCATAGGAATCTTCAAACAAATACACTATATCTACCAATGACGTTAATACAACGATGGGACTGCATAATATCACTTAAATATAACCACGGAAAACGTTTCTCAACCAGTTAAAACACAATCATTGTGAGTCGCGCACGTGAGAAACAAACAAGACGCAGAAATGTTTAAAGTTTTTACGTTTATATTCTTCGTGAATTGTGCCTTCTCGGCCCCTAGTAAAAACCTTGACTTTGATCCACTCAATGAGTTTTCTCTTCAAATATTGGATCACACGTATACGTATCAAGAAAACTTCGGCAAAAGAAATATAGCTATATCACCGGTGTCCGTTTGGAGCATCCTCTCTCTGCTAGCAGAAGGATCTACAGGACAAACCTTTCAAGAACTGATGAGAAATTTGAGGCTACCGACGGTGTTGAGGGAAACTAAAGCGCTTCATATAGAAACCAGCAACTTATTGAGAGGTGATCGAAACGATGTGATACTTAAAGGACAGTCCACTATGTTTTCTGACTGCAATTTACAAATTCATCCAGAGTTCTGTGAAGCAGCTGTTTCTTATAACACTGATCTTTATTCAGTAGATACATCAAACACAGCTAAGTTAGCTCAAGATATCAACAGATATATTTGCCTGGCAACAGATGGCAGAATTTTAAACGCGGTCAGAGAAGAAAGCTTGCAAAATCTGCGCTTGATACTCGTCGAAGCATTGTACTTTAAAGCGAACTGGACACTGCCTTTCGACTCAACACTGACGAAGGAAGAAGATTTTTATGATTATCAAGGAAGAACTATAGGAAGAATCAATATGATGTACCAGAAAGCACCACATAGCCTTGTAGACGTGAATCAGCTCCAGGCGCAAGTTTTGGAAATGCCCTATGGAAATGACAAGGAATTTTCCATGCTAGTCCTTTTGCCTTTTGATGGAACTCCTATTAAGCAGCTTTTATCAAATTTGGCATCTCAGCCATTCAGTTGGATATACAATTTGAGAAGTGATGAAGAGTTACCCGATATTGATGTGTACATTCCTAGATTCAAGATATCGTCACAATCTGATTTGATTCCTCCTCTCCAGTACTCCGGAATCCAGTCCATATTTGACATAGAGAAAGCCGAATTACCAGGAGTTTCAGACAGCCCTTTGTACATAACTTCTGTGACCCAAAATGTGGATCTAGAAGTGACAGAGGAAGGTACCGTGGCAGCTTCTGCTGTTGTTGTTGGATTAGAAGATAGATTCCTAGGGAACAGGTTCGAAGCGAATAGAAATTTTGTCTTCTTGATTATGGAGAGGAGAAGAAATCTAATTCTGTTTGCTGGCATCTACCAAGAACCTACGGTTGTGTAACTTTACTAGATAAATAAGTACTTAAGTGATTTAATGAGTGCAATGATCTGTTAAACGGTTCTAATTTGTGTCAATTAGATGGATAGTTGTGTTGTGATTGCCAGTTATTATGTAATTACGTGTGTTTAAGTTATTAAATTGATAGTTTTACAAATTAAAAGTTTTTATTTTATGCATTGTGCGAGCCAGGGAATGAAAATATAGAAACGAGTTGAAAAAAACACAAATGATATTCGCCTTGAAATTATAAACTGTGTCTTCGTTTGTTCTGTGATTTGGTTTCCTGTCTTTTGTGGTTTTACACGCTTATTTTAGTGCAAATTACAAGGTCTTTCCGTACAAATTATTTAATTCTGTCTAAAGCATTTCGGTTCGTCACAAAATATAAAATTTCATAATTTTTATAACTACCATTATTTGTTTATATATTTTTATTGAAATTCCCATGACATAAACTCAGTTGCTAGAACATTTTTCTAGAATCTAAACAGCTCTCAAAGCCATGATTTTATCAGTCCAATCTGCCTTCGATCTAAAAATTTTTGTGAAAACCCCACATCTTTTTATGTCAGACAACTATTTAAAAACTGTAATTAAATAGTTTTTATTATGCATTCCATACCTGTAACATTATAGCCATTAAATTTATTTCAATCATTATAAAGGTATGTTTAGCTTTATTAGATTCACCTTAGATAGATTTTATGTCCATTGAAGTTGCTTCCTACCTGCCTCTTGAATTGACAATGAACTCGTTTGACCCCGAATATAAAATTCAAACAACAATATGTAGTTAAATTGTGACAAAATTACTTTATGCGAGGTTATTCAAATTTTATTACATCTAACGAAAATTCTTAGATTCACTTTGGTTATTTTTTCTCACATTAAATAAATTGCAAGTGTTGATTAGAGAGCGGCAGATGGAGGAGTTGCATCAATGAAATTAATTTAATTCAGTTAATTAAATAATCTATTAATATTGTATATCATGGGCTATATTTTTTTTAAAGTAATTATTGTCATAGTCATAAAAATGCGCTTTTTGGAACCTCCAACGAACTTTTTCGTAATAAATAAGTAATTTTACATAAGCTGTTCCAAAAAAAATCTTTTATGTATTAATGTTTATAAATAATTACTACTGTATTCAATGTAGCTTTGCTCATAATTTCTCACAAAACGTACACTCAACCGCTTATCAAGCGTAACGCAAAACACTCAATGCTAGTTACCTACAGTATGAAAATCACTCTTATGTTACGGTCAGGGCCTCAAGGCTGCTATATTTTTACTATCACTCGTTCACCACTCGCTGATACGATTTAACGACAATTGCGACAAATCGCTAGTTTATTACACAGTAATAAACTAAAATTTTGTCACAATTGTTGCTAAATCTTGTCAGCGAGTGACGAACGAGTAATAGTTTAAATAGCAGCCTTGAGGCGCTGATATTATATTTTTCTTTTTTATAATATTTGTAATAGTTTCAGTTTCTTAAACTATTATATATAAGAATATTCTTTGATGAATATGCCTGACGTATTGTAAATTTTATTTAGGTACTTACTTAATTCGATTCTTACGTTCTTTACTTTTCATGTCAGTAGTTTCATCATCATCATCATCTCAGCCATAAGAAGTCCACTGCTGAACATAGGCCTTCCCAATGGATTTCCAAAAAGACCGATTGGAAGCGTCTTCCCGCCACTTGTATGCTTTCCGCCACTTGGATGTCAGTAGTTCAATATTTATTAGTAATTATTTTATATTTATTATTTTTTCGGTCTTTTTGGAAATCCATGGGGGGAGCCTATGTCCAGCAGTGGACTTCTTATGGCTGAGATGATGAATTATTAGCATTAGCCATATAGATCATTTAGTATGTAGATATAAGATAACAATGGTTACAAAAACTGAAATCTCATTATGTGTTCAGGTGGCGGTGTACCTTATTTTTGTCTTTGAATAAATAACTGCTTACCGAAACACGATTTGGGACATTGATCAAAGTTAAGTAGGTTAAGTTTTTAGGTAAGGCCGTATGTTATGTAAAATAATATTTGAAAATCTGAAACTAACTAGAAATTTACCGTTTACTTAGAAACTAACAAGTAATACAAGTTATTTTAGTTCAGGCTGAAATATTTTAAAGTAATTTTTATATAACTATGACATTAAACTTGAACTCATTCTCATTAATGAAATAAAGTTGTTAAATAAAATAAGACTATGTTTAGTACTGCATATACTAAAAATAATTCTTAAAATTTCTTAGCGCTTAATTTTAATCAAATACGTTTATATTTTTGTTGTAGTCTATAAATAAACAATAAAAATTAATTGCATGTCTTGAGCGTTTTCTATCTGGTTTCTATAATCTGTTACATGGCATAAAAATTATAAAAACTAAGGTTTGCCAAGTCCTGTTTTAGCTTAATTTTAACTTGATAATCCGGTTTGGAATTACATATTACTTAAGTTTTGTAAAACTTATTGACGTGTTTGATAACTTACTTGATTACCTAAACCTTGACCTTTTTAATGAAGATATATATTTTTATAATAATTACGTTTATTTATGGTGTTATTTTTATGCAACTCAATGACGAGATGAGTAAGTCGCTCGCCGGATGTTTGTGTTTTTGATTTCATTAGTTTAAAATCCTGTATGACAATGCACTGCTCTCGTAACTCTGAGATATAAGTGACTGAGGTATTTGGTGGTTTGTGGAGTCACAGAAGGACGAGTGTGACACTGATATCTTCTTTTTTCTAATTATTTTATAGATCCGCTGATATTTAGGTTTCCGAAAGGGTTTCAGCGCTATAATACTTTGACAACTCGTAGCATATACTAAAATAAATCCAGTTTCACCTGACACTAGGGCTAATTACTCAACAAAATGTGCTTTACATCTAAGAATATTTGTAACTTCACATATTTTCTATAGTAGGAATAGCCTAAATTGCAAAGCGTTCACACAATATCAAGTTCAAATACTTACTTAGTCTAGTAAAAATAAGGTTTGTGGTAACACAAAAAACAACTAAGTAGGTATATTGTTATTTAAATGAATGTACTGGTGTTTTGAAATACATTTGACATAATTTCATAATTATATTATAAAATCGAATTTTGTTACCTTTACACGCTCAAACGTTAAAAACGTTACTTAACTTTAACCAACATCTCAAATTCTCTGTCTTCTTTCCGCAAGTATCGTGTATAAGTAATGTGTCAGCGAGAAGTTGACAAAATATGTTAAGCATTGCTTAAAGTTAACTAACGTTTTTCGGTAAGGCCGTAAATTTTGACGTGACAACGTCTAATAAATCGATGAACGCCGGCTGCACGCACGAAAAAGTATTACTCATTGTCCCGTTACGGCTCATTGCCCCATCATTTCAATATTTTGTTATGACGTTGTCACGTTAAACTATAGTCCGTAAACCGACTTTACAGACAACCAAATTTTTTGTTTACGACACCTTTTGGACAACCTGTTGGAGCTGTAAGGTTGTCAAAATATGTTGTTAGGTTAAATGACAGGAAAATTACACAACAAGAAGTGTGGTAACACTTATAAATATTTCTTACATAATTTACGATGACACAAGTAAATCTTAATTGCCCTTATAAAATTACTCATTCACTTGAAGGAAAATAACAGTTAACCTTGTACGGTTCTCTTAGAATATAAATTTATAATTTTTTTACCCGACTGCTAAGGAACGGTTATATTTTTCGCGTATATCTTGTTTGTAAATTTATTTGTTGCCTCGTATCTTCCAATTAGCTATATATTATATATTATTAAACCTATTTAAGGATTTTTTAAATCAAAATGACGATTTTCGACCATACCTATCGAGTATGATATCAAAATGAAGGAAATTAAGAGGATATAAAAAAATATGTGTACTATATATTTAAATTTAATTAGGAATAATAGTTGACTTCTTGTGGCTGAGATGATGATGGTGAGTAATAGTAAATTGGCAATCAATGCATTCAAAAAGTTGCATGTTAGTCTTTGACAGCGTAAAAGTCGCTCTTATGCAGTCTTAAGTTTAGAAAACTCAAAAACCCCGACCAAAAAGAAAGCTGAACCCATTTTGATAAAACATAGCTAAGAACACTCTCAACAAACTCTTTCAAACAAAAGCAACAAGAGCAAAATCGATCCATCCATTTTAAAGCTACGACACACGTCAAACTTATAAATAACATCCCTTTTTTTGGGTAGGGGGTTAATAAACTAAACCTGTATGACGTAATAGTCGTAATCATAGTAAAATATGCAGGAAGCATACGTTTATAAATAAACTTAACCCATTCTACAAATAATGAACAAGTGGCAGCGGCAACTCTTGAATGTTTGAATTATTTAAGAGAAACGTTACGTCACACATTAAAACAGAAAAAAAACGACTTTAAAAAACGTAATTTCATTAGTTTGAAATTTCTATGGAAGCAATTTAGTTTTTTATTTGAAAACATATACTTTACAAATAATTATCATATTAAAAAACATAAAAATTAATTATACATTACTATCTACACATTAAGACTATTAAAAAAAAACAATTTTTAAATATATATATACAGAAAACAAATAAAATAAAAACTTACTCAAAAAGTCCACTGGTAGTGGGAAAAGTGGCAAGAATACTGGCAGCATTGCCACGTTGGATGACAATGCTTACTTTTTGAGCATAGTAGGAGCCAGCATTCTGGTCACATGTCACCTCTACCAAGCGTTTGGCTATTTCCCTGTATGAACTCTGAGCGGCTGGACCCCATGAACCTAATGTTTCGACCCCAAACGGCACAAACATGTACATCCGGTCTAAATATTATTATTATATTAAATTTTTATATAAAACCGGAGAAGTGCGAGTCAGACTCGCCCACCGAGGGTTCCGTACAAACTAGTAGATACAAGGTAAATCATAATTTTTTTTATATTTTAGAGAGATTTTATTAATTGGATGACCGGGTCCCATGGTGAGCCAAATTGATAACCTCCTCCTTAAGACGGTTAAAAATTCAATCATCAGAATCAGATAATAATATTTTAATAGTGAAAAACTATTTTATTTTGTACGTAAAATGGTGCACTGGCAAAGATTACGGACTCAACGATCCTCTTAACTCAAGTGTAAAATGATCGATCTAATGATTTAAGTCGTTTCGATCATCGATCATCACGTCTGATTGGATATTTATCTCTAATTGTGATAATGATGTGTCTAATCAAAAATAACATAAAAATTGATTCACTGTTGATTTTTTAGTTCCGTAAAACCAATACAACCGGCTAAGTGCATGTCGGGCCACGTACATGGTTCCGTAGTTGCGCATCACAATTTTTATGTGAACCTTTTAGGACAAACCTGTTTTCGATCAATCTGCTTATACTAAGATACTGATTGCAGATAAATACGAGATTAAATAAAATTAGAGTTGGTTAGGTTGGGTTGGTTGGTGGTTGGTAAACTACTGAACCAAAATTTATTAAAATATGGCCAAGTTCTTGTCTTGCCACACGCAAAGTAGCGTACTGTAGTTACACGTCATAATTTATGTGAACTTGAAATATGAGCTTCTAATTAAGCTAAGAATTTACCAGTTAACATATGTTAAAATTTTCATTTCTTACTTTTTTTTTATCAGCCCTGTTTGTACAAACTGTCCCACTGCTGGGAACGGGCCATCTTCTCATTGTCAGAAGGGTTAGGCCATAGTCTGCCACGCTGGCCAAGTGCGGGTTGTTACTTATGTAGATTTTTTAAGTTGTTCGACTATTTCTCATTAACTTGTAGAGCCTACTTTGCCGTGATAGTTTCCCTTTGAAATTCATCACATTATATGTATATGCTATTAGCATGAATTTATATTTCATATCTCTAAAGTCAACCGTTTAGCCGGCAGTGGATGGAAACACTTGAATCTAACAAAAATTATCATTTCAAAACATAACATTTCGCAAACAGATATCTAAATTGAAAAATAATTATCGCACATCCCCAATTTTTTTGGTTACTTATCCAAGGACACCCACACGATCAGGTAGATGAAAAAAAAAACATCTCCACTTTACATGTAGGGGAGAAGGTACCCCAAACAAAAATATTTTCAAGGATTTATTCTACGACTTTTTCGCATCTATGCAAAAAATTCTAAATAGTCTTTGAGCAATGCCGCGGATTAGTCTGACAGATGGACATGGCGAAACCATAAGGTTTCCTTGTTTATTACGGAACCCTATTTATGGGACCAACTCTAAGCTATACAGATATTAACGCAAAAATATATTTTAAAATTGATCAAAGTAATTGATGGCAAATCGGTGAACATACATAAAAACGGAGTCGAACACAGAATCTCTCCTTTTTGAAGTTGGATAAAAATGTGTTTTCTCATAGCCTCATGTTTAAACTTTGTCCGTATGGGTAGCAGCTGCAGAGTTGCAACATTGAAGGTCTATCTGATCTATATATACAAACATACAACCCATCAAATGGTATATGTAAGAAATCTATTGTGTATTGTGTGAATACAAAGGAGAATTACTTAGACCTTTCCCTTCTTGACCTTACCTTAGTAACACCATGCAGCATGGAACTGAATTCAAGGTCTGTAAGTCTCTTCGTTATAGTAAAAATCCTATTCTAATAGTCTATGAGGTCACTTACTAAACTTAGTTAGCAGCTTGGCTCTTCAGATTCAGTCAGATCTCATCTGATATCTTTTTGTCAGTGGAAGTGGCATGACAATGCGACACATGGCAACCAATTATACATGAAATTTTAGATCAAATTATCTTGGTACTCTATAGTAATAAGCTAATAGGTGCAAACCTCTCGTTTCGCTCGTCCAATCAGAATCTGAATCAACAAGATTTTAGTAGATATCTACCGAGCGAACAAGTTAAATTTGATCCTTACATAATAATATATAATTAAGTATGTGGTTTCGAAAAAATCTTAGGTTATAATCATGACTACCTAAAAATAATTAATAGGTACTTTGTTTATGATACCACAATTTTCCGTATTAGGTTAAGTAGTTTTTTAACTACCATCTGTGAATGATATTGTAACTAAAGTAACCAATCGTTCAACTAACAACGACGTAGCCTACATACGGATACTAAGCTGGAACCATAAATTTGATCAAACTTAGGTTTCGTTTTAGTGTCAGTTAAAGCCAGCAGGTGGCGCTATTTAAAATTTTCACAGAGATACTGAACACTATCACAGAACATCTAATAGGACACTGCTCTCACTTAGAAATTTTTTAATAAGCTAGCTGTACCCCGCAGTTTCATCAGCGCAGTGAGGGCATCTGGGCCCATAACCTTTTATTTATTAAGCCTGGGTAGCGACGATAAATTAAATAACTAGTTATAGTATTAATCTGGAGAAGCTATCTTTTCTTTATTATTTGCAAAGAGAGAATACATCATTCAGTTGACAATAAACAATTATATACAACCTTAACAATATCCGTCTCCTGAATACTCCTGATTCTGAGCTATATATATATGTATTACTTACGTAACGATTGGTTCGTCTAGTCGTGAAGAGATCAAGTTAAAAAAAAATTGTGGGACAGAGAGACAGAATTCTGTTGAGCCGTTTAATCGAAGAGGTAACAAACAGACAAACAGGTACACAAAGAGAACTTTTTTATGCCATTACTTGTTCAACTTTGTACTTCATCACTGTATACGAATGCGCAATGAACAAAAAAGTTACTACGAAGAAATTAATAGTATACTATCTAGGTACCACATCTGAAAAATGTGTGTCACCACACATTTACACCACGCATTCCGTAGATTGCGAACTACGCGGCAGACCAGTAGCGGCTCATGACTTTTCCCTGTCCAGCAGGTTTAGCACGGAACGTAAAAAAAATAGTATTTCCACCGTTTTATCCAACTTTCAGAGGGATTAAAGTATGTATTGACAACTGACATAAGGTAGACGGCTACAATGTCGTCATAGTACTAGTACCCGCCAGTCAGCAGTCAGTTGATATTGTTTTGCAATTTTAGCTTTTCTATCAATATTCTACTAAATGTTTAATAGGGCGACGTACACTTGGAAATATGATTAATAATATAAACAGAAATACTCATTCATAACTGTAATAGTGGTGAAACTACAAGTGTTTAAAATTCTGATGTCGACAAACTAATGTTTTTTGGGGATTTTTGGAACTAAATTTCATCAGTGGGACGTTATGTATTTCCAATTATTACAAAGCTCTGGATGACACTAAGGTAAGAGTGTTTGTTTATTGCGGAAGTTTATAAGTTATTCTAGTGATATAATCTACAATTTGAGTTAATTTTACTATATATTGTACTTTTTAGGCGCATGGCGTCTAATGGTGCTCACTAACCCATGTCTGGCCTAATTTGCGCCAGAAATCCTGCTTTTCTGGCGAATATAAGGACACTGTTGTTAAGTGTTCATAAACCCGCCATTGAGTTCTTATTGCATTACGATAAGTGTTATATTCCTTTGATACAAAAAAAAAAAAAAAAATGTCGTATCACTGGCCCGGTGGCTATACGGGCGTACTTATGCATTTGCTTTTAAACTCGCCAGTATATCCTTATTGCTTTGAAATACGATTCATTTTTGTTTGATCCAGTAGCAAGTAGAGGAATCACATGTATATCAATGAACAAAATTAAATTCTAATTATTATTTTATGGTTACTCACGCTTTGTTTGATATTACTACTTTCAAGGAATACCTGATTTGTGTATTTCAGGAATACTATACCTAATTATCTATATTACTAACAATAATTGGATGCATAAAACCTCAATATATGCATCGCTTCTGACCGGTTTTAGAGTTCCGTGATATAATAAAAAATCTGTAATAATTTCGAAGTATGGCTTCTGGTATGCAAAAAGAACGAATAGCGCACTAAAAATTATGAACTACTTATGCTGTGGAACAAAGCTCGAAAATCTTGTTTAAAATTTTACTACAATAATTTTTGATATATGTTTGACCACAACTTACTTGAAAGAACGCGATGGTTTGATCGAAGATATAGCAAGTTTGTCTAGGCAAGATGACCTATATCTTTAATTACTTAGCGAGTTTCTCTGACAAACTAAGTATTTCTTCAGTGCTCTGAGGCGAGTTTAAATGATCACACTTCATATTTAGGATTCCGTAGTATATCTTTTTGTCCGTTTATCTCAGCCATTTTACTCGAAACTATAGCGTTATATGAATAGAACTTGGCATGAAAATATAATATGGTATAATGTGCACAGCTACAAGATACAAAATTGACATAAAAATGTAAACAGCAAAAATAGGGGTAGCACTCCATATTTGTAGAGATGAGCATTCCTGACATATGTACGTCTCGACACGTTTGTCCATTTATTTGAACACCTGATTTTATTGATTTGTGATTTTATAAATTGGCAGATTAGGTTGTACTGTTTTTTGCAGCCTTACACAAAATTCTATGACATACATTATGATTCATTTTTCATTTCTGTTTATCATGAGTGGCGGCTTGCATCCAGCGTCTTCCCGCCACTTGTATGAGGTCATCTGTCCATCTCGTGGCTGGTCTTCCTACTCTACGCTTGCCGGTGCGTAGTCTCCACTCGAGAACATTTTGGCCCCATCGGCCATCAGTTGTACGTGCTATGTGCCCTGGCCACTGCTACTTCAACTTGCTAACTCACCCTGCTATATCGGTGACTTTTGTACGTCTACGTATCTCTTAAGTTCTGATTCGATCACGTAGAGAGACTCCAAGCATAGCCATCTCCATAGCTTGTTGCATGACGTTGAGCTTCCTTATAAGGCCCATAGTTAGGGGCCACGTTTTAATGCCGTATGTCATCACTGGTAACACACACTGGTTGTAAACTTTCGACTTGAGGGACTAGGGTATATTGGACGAGAAGACGCTTTTAAGTTTCCCGAACGCTGCTCAGCCGAGTTGGATACGACGATTGAACTCTCTCGCAAAGTTGGACTTGCCTAATCGGCTCGTTATCCTAGGTAGACGTATTCGTCAACAACTTCAAGAGTGTAGTTCTCCACAGATATTGGGGTGGGCACTACATGGGTGTTAGACATAACCTTCGTTTTGTCCATGTACATTTTGAGACCCACCCGTTGGGAAACTCTATTGAGGTCTTCGAGCATCGTACTGAGGTCTTCCATCGGCTCTTCCGGGACTACTATATCGTCGGCAACCGAAGGTGAGTGAGTACTCGCCGTTAATATTGATGTCGAGCCCTTTCCATTCCAGAAGCTTGTAGGCATCTTCCAAACCGGCGATAAAATTAGTTTCAGAGAGACAACGTCTCTCTGCCTCACGCTTCTCGTCAATGGAATTGTTCCCGAATTCTGGTCTTGTACTCGAACCGACATGGTGGCGTTGTCGTACAAACATTTCAGCACTTCGATATATCGATAGTTAATACGGCGTTGTTGGAGAGCCTCAAGCACCGCCCAGGTCTCGATCGAATCAAAGGCTTTCTTATAGTCCACAAACGCTAAGCAAAGGGGCAAGTTATACTCTTCGGTCTTCTGTATCACTTGCCGCAGCGCGTGGATGTGGTCTATGGTACTATAGGCTTTTCGTAAACCGGCTTGTTTGGGAGGCTGGAAGTCATCAAACCTGCGTTCAAGACGATTCGTGATGACCCTCAAAAACAGCTTATAAACATGGCTCAGAAGCGAGATGGGTCTGTAGCTCTTCAGCAAAGTGTTATCCCTTTTTTACCCGACTGCGAAAGAAGGAATACAAATACAAATACAACAAATACAAATTTTTATTACTTTAAGAAAGTACAATGTAATTACACTATATATAGTAACTAAACATTAATAAACTAAGATCTAATCAAATTGTACAAACAGAGAAAGTTGAGCAATGAGTCCCAAACTAAGCTCGCGGCTTGTATCTTGGGGCTCTCGTGAGATGTTACCAGGGGCCTTGTTGTGTATACAACAAACAAGGTTAACAACTGTGAGTTACATGATAAAAAAATCTACTGAAGGTTGGACAAATTGTATTACTCAGTACTTTGTATGAGGAAAGGGAGAAGATGTATGCTACAGATGCCATATTGTACAAGAAGATAATCCATCCGTAACTATTCCTTATAGATGCTATGTATAAGAGCTTCAGTTTCATCGCGATCTAGACTAAGTAGCCAGGTTCTAAGGTGCTTCTTCAAATGATACCGAGATAATCAAATAATACTGAGGTTTGACAGATTGCATTTTCTATACACATTATTATAAGTGCAGGGTAATGAATAGGCAGGACTCCGTTTGACAAGGAGAGACCGAGCACGGGGGAGGTGTACTTTATAATGTCGCTTGTTTTTAGCAGTTCCAGTGGATTCTGGCCGACATGTCTGATTATAATGAGTTCTCAAGGTTGCATTATACACAAATATCTGACGAACCCGCAGGACCCCAAACTCATCGTAGAGAGAGTCAGTCTGAAATCGGAAAGGTTTTCGTAAGATTACCTTTAACAAAGCTCGTTGAGCCCTCTCCACGGTCATGAATACTGTTTGACCTGCACTGCCCCAGACAGTTATGCAATATTGCAACACTGACTGACACAGGACGAAGTAGATTTGCCGCAAAAGAGGCAGAGGAGCACAGTCACGTAAAGTTTTCATGACGTAAATCAGCTTACGGGTACGCGAAGCTATATCCAGTATTTGCTGTTTGAATGATAAATTCTCATCAATTGTAACGCCGAGATACCTAATGTGTTGTGTCCGATCAATGAAACTACAAGAGCAGTGAGAGGATTGACTTTGCAAGCCATTTGAGCAATAGTGAATTTGCAGTTTCATGTTAGATGGAGGTTGTGATACACAAGTTTTATTGAAAGGGATGTATTTCGTTTTCGAAGTGTTTAGATTAAGAAGATTTCTATCAAGGCTTTTTGCAATCTCAGACAGACCATTCTCAGCTAGGTCATAGACTCGCCGCCAGGTGTTTGCGTGAAATATAATCGCGGTATCATCGGCATACGTGATAATTTCGCCATTTAAGAGGTTACTGTTTAGAATGTCATTGATGTAGATAAGGAAGAGCGTGGGGCCGAGGATGCTGACCTGCGGAATTCCGTAATCAATAGAAAGTGGCTCGCTGCAGTAATCCGAAACTTTAGTGAACTGTTTACGATTCAACAAGTAAGATTTGAACCACTTCAGGGCCAAGCCTCTCACCCCAGAGCAGTCGAGCTTCCTTAAAAGTAGGCCAACCGAAATCGAATCAAAGGCCTTTGCCATGTCTAGGAATACGCCAATGCATTTTTCCCCACTGTCTATAAAAGAAGATACTAAGTTGACAAGAAGTGTGGCCGCGTCTTCGGTTGACCTACCTCTCCTGAAACCAAACTGTCTATCAGATATTAGCTTATTTTTTTCCAGAAAACTAACGAGCCTGTGATTAACTAGCTTTTCTAGAACTTTTGAAAGTACACTGAGAAGAGCAATCGGCCTGTAATTACCTGGTATACTTTTGTTTCCATTTTTATAAATTGGGGATACTGCTGCCACTTTCCAGCACTCGGGAAAAGTACCGGTCTCTAAGCTCAAGTTAAAAATAAAAGTCTGTGGGGTGAGAATTTAACTAAGTGACTTCTTGACCAGTTCTACAGAAATAAAGTCACAACCGGGGGCGCTATCGTTCTTGAGACCAGCGATTACCTTAGCTACTTCACGCGGATCAGTGGGGCGAAGAAACAAAGAGTCAGAACATAGAGAATTAGGACTATACAAATCAATCAGAGTTCCCTCTGTTTCTCCTAGTTTAGATAGAATGGCGTTGGCAAGGTTTCTGCCCACAGAAGTGAAATATTCGTTACAATGGTTAACTGGATTATCAGTTTTGTTGTTCGATTTTAGTAATTCGGAGGACCCGGTGTTGCGTTTGGAGGTATAACAGATCTCTTTTATACTTTTCCACATGCGCTTAGGATCATTTTTATTTTCATTTAATACCTGGCTATTATATTCTGTTTTTATTTTACGTAAAAGACTGTTGCAAAAATTCCTATACCTAGTGTATATGACACGGCGAGATGGATCATTAGGGTATTTTACCGAGTCAAAGTGAAGCTTGTCTCGGTGTCTCATGCATCTCACCAAACCTGGAGTAATCCAGGGTTTCAAGGACGTGAGTTTTCTGCCCAATTTTCGGGTTACCGTATGTTTGGATATTACATTCCCTAAGATATTGTTAAAACAATTGGCAGCAGCGTTTACGCAAGTGCTGGTAAAAATAGGAGACCAGTCAACGTTGTTTAACTCTGCAGTAACATTATTTAGGTTAATGTTATTTTGATAACATGGTTTATGTTTGGCTGCTTGAACTTTTAAGGAGGTTGCCATTATCACGATAGAGTGATCGGTGACGGAGGTGTTTCATATTAAACCAACAGATTTGGCGCGCGACTTGATGAAAATATGGTCTAAGCAGGTTCTAATTCGGGTTGGGCTTGTTATCGCTGCAAGAAAACCGTGAGACGCTAGCAGACAAAGGTAGTGTGATACTTGTTTGTTAATGGGATCGCAAAGGTTTATGTTTACGTCACCCGCAATGATGACAGAAGTTTCACACTGGATACTATTTAGAACCCCTTCAAGTGAACGTAAAAACGGTTCCAGATTAATTACAGATGGTGAACGATAGATACCTAGGATAGTAAGTTTTCCATCTAGTTGAATCATTAATGAGGAGGGTTATGTTTTTCGAGCGTATGTATGTATGTATATTTCTTTGGCACGCCCTAGAGCCTAAACGGCTTGACCGATTTTGATGTGAGTGGTGCCAATAGATTCGTCTTAGTTGTGAGAGTGACACTGGGTACATCAAAATAAAAATAAAACAAAATTAAGGATATTTTGCGGCAAAAAGTAATCTCAAAAAAAAAAGTTTTCAAAATACATCGAATGTGGTATCAAAGTAAAGAATTTTTAACAGTGATTACGAATATATATATAACTTATATGTTTTATTGCAGTTTGGAATAGGAAATGCTAATAAATCACATCACACTTATAATATAAATGCGAAGTTTGTGTTAGTTTGTTACTTCTTCACGGTAAAACGGCTTGAGGGGTTTGGCTGTAATTTGGCACACAGGTAGTTATATATAGTATAATCTGGATTAACACATAAGATACTTTTAATCCCAGGATTCCTGCGGGAACGGGTAAAACAGAATTAAACCTATTTCCTATCTCAAAAAATCACCGACACCTGTCCCATTATAATTGTGTTTTAAGGTATGGAGAGGGGAGAAGAGAGGGGAGAAAAGAGGGGGGGAGTGTTTCAAGTGTATGTATGTATGTGGGTATGTATGTAAATCTATATGTTTCTATATGATCGCCTAAAGTCTAAAGGGCTTGACCGATTTTGATGTGAGAGGTGTCGTTAGATTTGTTTTCACTTGCTGAGTGTCAAAGGCTATATTTTTTTGTAATAAAAATCATACATCTCACACAAATATGAAAAACGCGTGTTTTTTGTAACTTCCAACGAACTTTTTCGTAATAAACATGTGATTTTACTAGATTTTTTCTAAAGAATGCGCAATAATCTTTTACAGCGATTGTAAGCATACTTTCTCACAAAAACGTACACTCAACAGCGTATTAAGCGTAAAGAAATCGTAAGTTAGGCTGCAAAAACCTCTTTTCTGCAGTTGGGTATTTTGTTTTTCTTTTAACATTGATACTTGTTTAAAGAACTAGTACTTAATAAAAAAAAAAAAAACGAGTACTAGCACTCACTTGACCCTCCCTGCAATATGTATGGGCGCACGGACGGTATATTCACGTTTGACATGCGTGACATGTTTAGCTCGTATTGATTCTGAAGTAGAGATATCTTAAATATCTTTGTGACTATTTTTTTAAATATTGCTGCTGCTTTGTTCCATTTAATTAAGTTTAAGTACTTTTTGTGGTGCGCAACTCTCAGTGCGCAAACCTAACTCGCACTTGAAGCGATTCATGTGTTGCTATCATTGTATAACTACTAAGTTTTTATTTCTATAAATATTATAGAAAATGGTAATTAATAAGATAATTTAGTTGACAGTGCACGTATGTAAGTGAAATGAAAAAGTAAACAAAGTAAAGTAAATAAATTATTGAATTTCAGAAATCAGTACAAACGAAAGCCTTCACCTACAAGTGTTCTATTTAGCTCTAGAATAAAATATTATTAAAGTATTTATCTTTTTTGTTTTGTTGTATTGCAACTTTAAAGGAAGGTAATAAAGTTGAGATTCGCGTGAGAAACTGGCGATTTAATGTGCAGTTTAGCGCATATTGGTACGTTCCTGGCGGGTACCCGTACACTGGGGTCTTTTTCACAATATAAGCCAATATCATTAATTTTCCATTAGGATAATTTATTAATACCTATTTACATCATATCTTGGATAAATTCAGTAACAACTCATCCAAATTTCCTTTTGATACATCTATTGGTTGTAGAGTAGTGACGTTGTAAAGTCGATGAAATGCAAAACCTGGCGATTATTGGGCCGTCTACCTTATCAACGTGGATAAAAACTGTTTAAATCAATTTATCTTAATAGAGGTTATACTTACTCTTTGAATATGAAGTAAAAGCAAGGCAAATCTCAGTTCTCAGCACTTTCGGGAATAAGACCACATTCTTAAGGCCTTTAAGTATCTTGGCCTTAGATATTTTGCTGTTGCACTTTCTAAACACACAGGATGTTATTACGCGTGTAACAGCGTTGCCGACAGGTTGCCCGACGTGTCGCGACTGACGACGAGTCGGGCGATTACCTTACTTGAGATTCGCTACGTAAAGCCGGGGAAAACTTGTCTACGTATAATACATTTATTGGTTTATATACCTACTTTCCATCTTAAGCCCCAGCAGCATTCATGGCGTGAAAGTACTGCACATATTACAATAATAAGTATACTTAGTAGATATAGGAAGGTAGACGTCTGTTTGCACAGAAAAATAAAGTGGCAAAAAATGGCAACTAACGTTTTGATTGAAGAAAATAATGAAATAAGGACAACAGCGCCCTCATTGCCTCTATCCGAACAGACCATATACAAAACGTTGTAGCTTGCACCGTTTTCTCCAACTGTCGTAAAATAAAGAACACGTTGACAACTCTGACATAACAAGTGGATAAAAACAGTTTACCTTTTTTTACGCAAATTGTTAAATCTAAGACTTTCGCCGACTTTCTGCTAGTCCTAGTCCTTAACTACCTTCCGTGTCAGATCTGCAAGATACCCATTATTGTCGGAAAGCCTCGCGCGTCAGTTGCGTCTCAAATAAAATCCTAGTTTTAAAAACCCTCTACGCAATGTATTATTGCAGACCTTTCCTCTTTTAAAATCGTGAGGGGCCCTCATAATGCCGTGACTCCTATCACGTTTGCGATGCTGGGTTTTTACCAGACGCTTGCTTTTTTTAATTCTCGTTAGCATACATTATTATGTGGTATATATAGGTGGTATGCACTTAGCATGAAAATAAGCTGATATCTGAGTATTCTGAGATTTATGAGTAGATTTTGTTCTGTACGGTAAAGTTAAAAAGTTAAGTAGGTAAGTGGAGAAAGATATTTCCACAAAACACCATCTAGCCCCAAACTAAGCAATGCTGTTACTATGGGAACTATTGGGAACCAGACCGCTGCTACAATATATATAATATATATTTGTAAATACATACCTAAGATAGAATAGAAACACCCAGACACAGAACAAACATCCATGCTCAGCAGAAATGTTTGCTCTAGATGGGGTTCGAACCCACAACCTACAGCTCAGAAGGCAGAAGAACTACCACTGAGGCCTGTCAAGTTTTTAAGTAGGTACGCCATAAATCCTTTTGAGAAAAGAATTTTTGGCGTTTCTTCAATGTACAGACGCCAATTCATAACAGTTTTATTTTATGTACTGGCTGTACCCGCGACTTCATACGCGTAAGAAAACACATCCGCCGTGCTCCAACCTCACTGCCGACTCAATTTATTTGTGTCGAGTATGTGGTCAAACGTAGATGTATTTAAATGAAGAATAAACGGCCGTCCCCTTTTTTTACTCGCTCCAGCCCTGCTCAAGTTCAGCTCCTGTCTCGATCCCACCTCGCTTCTACTCCACTCCTGCCTCACATATTTTCCACGTCCACCTTTCTCCCATTGCACTACCGTTTTGCTGTCACCTGCTCCCACTCCACCCCTGTCCAACTTCTACCATATTCCCGCCTCGCTTCCAATCTACTACCTCACTTTCATTTTATTTCCTCCTCGCACTTATAGCGTTTACACCTTGCACTTCTCCCTCTCCAACTTCCCACCGCACTTTTTTCTTGCTCCCATTCTACTTCCATTACGCTCCCACCTCGCTCCCATAACACTTACGTCCCGCGCACCCACCTAGATCATTTGTTGGACTCCCATCTCACTCCGTCCCTCGTTCCGTTTCATTCCTGCCCCACACTAATTCAGCTCCCAGGTCGCACCTGTCCCATTTCCACCTATATACTACTTACCGCACTTAAAGCTTGCTCACAACTCGTTCCCGTTCCGACCCACTCCCTCACTCTGGCATTCGAACTTTATTATCGCCCCGGTTAAAAATCTCAACCCCCTTTTTTATCACTTAAGCTATCCCTGGCGGAAAATACCTATATTATAAGAGTCTTCGTTTTTATTTATTTGTTCGCGTAAATATTAATTTCAACCTCAATCCCCCCCCCCCCCCCCCCTTAATTCATCCCTGTTGTAAAGATATAATAACAGTATTAGTTCCTGTATATTAATTAACTTAAATGTTGTTATTTAACGCCTATAACATAAAAATTGTGGGTATTTTATAGAATAAAATAATTGGAACCTAATTTGACAACCTTCATTCAGCCCTGCCGTAAAAATATTACGGAAGTTTCATACAAACTTTCAACCTTCTTTTGACTACCTTAATTCATCCCTGTCGCTGAAATATAATTACAGTATTTATTTATACCTATTAGGTAACCCAAATACCAAATTTCATGCCCCTAACATCAAAACTCAGGAACTTTCATGCATTCGTTTACCCCCCAATTTTACCCCTTAATTCAGTCCTTTCGCAAATTTCGTTCTTAGCTTACCTATTTCTATTTACTCTATAAGTAACATACTTACATGCTAAATTTCAGATTCGTTATATTATGTAATTTTTGAGATTTAGTGATGAGCAACGCAATACTCGTAATGTTGAATGTTGCAATTTAATGCTATATCCCAGGGGAACTATACATTTTTTGGGATTTATTTTTTGCAAGATCCTTCTACATAGTATAAGTAATAATCCTGCCAAATTTCGTCCAAATCCGTCCAGTAGTTTCGTCGTCCATTGGACATACAGCGCACCGTACAGACAGAAAGACAAAAAAAAAAAAAATGCTGTTTTGGCTTCTGTATCGATAGGAAGGTATCCTCCAATCAAAATTTTTCAAAAATATTTAATGTACAGAATTTGACCCGTTACAGTCTTATTATATGTATAAATATAGATAAATAGAGATAGGAAAAGAAAAGAAAAGATAAAAATATAACTACTGAATGAGGGTTTAAAAAAAACCTTCTATTTTTCACTAGTTGGCGCTCCAAGGGTTTCAATTTCTATGGATTCAATTGTCAAGTCGAACAACTTGTGCTGACTGCTGCGTTCGAAAACGTCTAGCTAGGTATTCCTATACGTTGCTAAATTAATGAATCGAACGTTTTAATATAATAATAAAATATAAAATCTTCAGAATATTTTTTAAAGACGGAAGTATGCAATAACATATTTTTAACCAATCCAAAAAGAGGTGTGTTAAGTGTGTGACGTGTGTATCTGTGTATGTGTGTGTCTGTCTATGGCTTCGTAGCTCTCAAACGAATGGACGAATGTTTTTTTTTGTGTTTCGAAAACTATTATAACGAGAGTATACTTAGCTATGTTTGCTCAATGTCGGTTTAGTCGTTTTTTTTCTTTTTTTCTCGGGAATGATTTTTGAGTGTTCTGAACGTATACTTGTTTATCATTATATTAACGGAAAAAAATATAATACAACATTTCGAACGCACCTTTCATAGAGAGTAGTGAATGGCACTAAGTTCTTCTCTCTATCGGCAATTTTAATTATTTTTTTAAAAGCCCTCATTGTGTCGTTCTATATATCGATGTTTATCTATAAACTGTATATCGATGCATATCGAGACGTAATCTCGAAAATGATGCTCTGGATTTTCCCTAGAAAATTACTTTGCGTCAATGAAGGTAGGTAACAAGTAGTATCATGAACTCGTACTTTATTTTAGTTAATAATATTATTTCTGTACCTTCAGATAAATATTTTTTATTTTATTAATTTCTGTACATTCAGATAGTAGATAGATTCAGTGAGTCAAGGTCCAAGGTCAAGGTGTGTTTCGAGCATAGATATAATGCAGGGCATTTTTTGTGGGGGCAAGTGGGGGCACGCAGTGCCCCAAAGTAAATTTCGAAAATATCGAAACATTGCCATAAAACGGAAAAAAAGACAAATTAAAAAAAAGAAAAAAAAATACAATTTTGGTAACGTTTACAAAAAAGTTTGGATTTTATTTTAATATGTCAAAATTCTCCAAATACAAAATCTAATCTAGGTATCTTTTCTATCTATCTTGACTTACAACTTTCGAGAATTAGCGTGCCCCCAAAAAAGAAGTGACAAAAAAGGCCTGGGTACTCGTATATGTATAGTCTATGCTCGAAAGCTGACTCATATCAAATACTTGTAGTTTGTACTCAGTGTGACTAGACAGAGAGATAAATTAAATATAGGTAGATACCTACCTACCTACGCATGTCGGAAATATGCTATATATGCATGTTCCCAAAGTTTCGACACCATTATATATGCATTATAATGGTGTCGAAACTTTGGGTCCGTGGGGACCGGGAGCTCATCTCATTTTAAAAAAAAATTCTGAGCGCCTGATCGATGCGACGCGTGACCAAAATGCTGGCGCGTATCTGGCCCAACGCATAAGCATTGCCATTCAACGTGGCAATGCGGCTAGCATGCTGGGTACGCTGCCAACTGGTAGTGGGTTTGAGCATTTGGATTATCTTTAGACCTTTATCGGTCTGGGGTGATCGATGTGCTTTTTGTGTAGTAGTTTAGTTAGTTGAGTTTGTATATTGTTGTGTTGTAGTTTATAAAGGCGCTTGCCATAAAAAAAAATGCATATGACATAACATATACATTAGACATCTACAATATGACGCTGACCTCTGTACTAAAAATACCAACTCATGTTGTCAAAATGTGCAATTTTGTTGTAAAAACTAAACTACAGACTCGATTTTGATAAAATTTCTTCAGGATCACTTTGAAAGTTCAAACAAAACAATAATTTTTCCAAATTATAAATGACGGAGTTATGCTGTAACAAAGATTTAAAAAACTACAGCTGAATTGTTAACCTCCTGTTTGAAGTCGATAAAAACGTTAATATTACGGAAACAAACAAGCCTGCAAGCAAACTAAACAATACATACCATATTTTACTCGCACTCAGATTTGTTTCGCATCAGTCATGTTCTAACATCCATCCAGCCACAAGGTGGACAGATGATCTCATACAAGTGGCAGGAAGACGCTGGAAGCAAGCCGCTTCCAACCGGTCTTTTCGGAAATATATGGGGAAGACCTATGTCCAGCAGTGGACTTCTTGTGGCTGTTATTAGTTGATGTACAAGGAGTCATCTTCCGTCGCTTATCTATAATCAACTCTAAATAGTCGTTAAGGTCGTTATTGATACTCATAATAATGATAATATTAATTGACAATGACGATAATTAACCATAATGATGTAGTCTAGTAACAATACCTGGCCAAAACAAGAGAAATCTGAACACCGGACTGAAATTATAGTCGCATCACAACTTTCAAACCGCTTTCTCTACATTTCGTGAGGGTAAAACCGATGTAAAACCCATCAGGCGGCGATACATATAATTTACCTGTTCCAATTTTATCGATAGGGGCTCGGTGTCAATCACTGAAGATTGAGGTCGATGTGTAAGTAAAGAGTTTTGTCCACTGCATTTTTAGGGATCACAATAAAATGTTATAATTTTACATCAAAATATAAATATGCACATAAAATTTCGGCACATTTCTACCTACCACCCATTTAAAATGACAAGAAATCCTGCTCAAATCGCAGGATCCTGCTAACAGAATCTGGACTATATCATCATCATCATCTCAGCCACAAGAAGTCCACTGCTGGACATAGGACTGCTGGCATGGCCTCCGCCATGGATTTCCATAAAGACCGGTTAGAAGCGCCTTCCTGCCACTTGTATCATATCTTCTGTCCACCTTGTGGCTGGTCTTCCTACGCTGCGCTTGCCGGATCGTATCAGAAACGAAGAGATCCGTAGACGTATAAAAATCAACGACATAACACAGCGGATTTGCAAATTAAAGTGGCAGTGGGCTGGGCACATAACACGTAGAAATGACGGCTGATGGGGCCGAAAAGTTCTCGAATGGAGACCACGAACCAGCAAAGAAGTTCGTCCGCAGGTAAGAAGCGTGGTTTACTGTAACTTTGTTATGTTTTCTCCTTGAACTAGCGAATGAAGTGTATCAAGTGCATCTCATAAAACTATACATTTATGGTTGGTATTTATGGTTGCTAATGTGGTTGGTAGGTACATCCGAGCTCTACGAGCTATTTCGTGAACACAGAAACTCTTCAAGTACCTATGGTAAATGCAAGTTATAACTATTGATGTGTTCACGAGGTCTACTGCTCGTAAAACCAGTGGTATGAGTATGGTTGGTAAAACGCCAGTGAATACTGACCCTAAAACTAAAATAAAGCTTTTGTTAAAGTCGTTCTCAGAACCGCGTATTGTCGCCAAAAGAAAAAGCTTTGTTAATTTGTCTTTGTCAAAAATGAGTATAGTCGAAGTAATTTAGTTTGTCACACTCACAGACAATGATTGAGAAGAACTAAGTTAACTGTACTATATCTACTCATCTATTGAGGTGGCTCATCAAGACCGTTAAGATTGACTTTTGATTTTGACTGCTAACCCATCTAACTACGAGTATAATGGAGTACCTACGCCTGCAGAATAAATGAGGTCATCAGAACCTCGTTCCATTTTTATTTGACTAGAGAGTTAATTCCCTTCTCAGGCAAGTGTAACGTAGGATTATCAGCCACAAGATGAACAGATGGCCTAATACAAGTGGCAGGGGTATGTGGGATACAAGCCCCTTACATCAAGTCGTTTTGGAAATCCATGATGGGAGGCTTATGTCCAGCAGTGGACTTCTTGTGACTGAGATGATGAGAAAGAGTTTGTCGGAGTTCCTTGCATACACAATTTGGAACTAGTGAAAAAATACTGAATTTGAGTTCTGTAATTTGGTGACCAACTCGAAACCCGTTCAGTTTTGTCGAAAATATTAAAAAAAAGACGATATTCATACCTAGTGACTTTAATCGAATGTAACTGGTTCTTCTTAATTTTATTTTTTGTATATATTACAGGTACTATACTTATTTCTTTTTACCCGATTGCGCAAGAAGGAGGGTTATGTTTTTCGAGTTTAAGTATGTAAAAAAATGCGTTTTTTTCGTAACCTCCAACAAACTTGTTCGTAATAAACAAGTAATTTTACTGGAATTATTGTAAAAAATGTGGATTTATAATCTTTTCCGGCGATTTTAAGCATACTTTCTCACAAAAATGTACAATCAAAAGCATTGTCAAGCGTAACGATTCGTAAGACGGCTTTTCTGCAGTCGGGTATTTTGTTTTTCTTTTAATATAATATAAACTGGTTTGTGTTAATAAAATCTTGTGCCTAAAACGTTTGTTTTTTTTAGATTATCCTGTTTTTTCGTGGGACTGTAATATAGAATAGAATATAACTTTATTGTACATCCATACAGTAAAAACTTAAAATAAACAATAAACTTAAACAACAGTACAAAGGCGGCCTTAACGCATAGAGCGATTTCTTCCAGGCAACCTTAGGGTGGATAGAATTGTGTTTTTATTCCCACTATTCCCCTTGTGACAATTCGTAGTAAACAATTTTGAAGGCTACGGATTTTCACACTCTTGATGTACGATATGTGAAGAAGCTTATGAACAATCTTCCTTATTTTTGCTCTGGTTTCAACATTATTCAAGGCTATTGTTTGTTTCTTATGATTCTCAGCATTTGATTGGTTTATCCCTATGACGTTAGTGAAAGAATTTAGAAGGAAAGCGGGTACTTCCTGGTTCCTTAAGCGCACTCTTGATAGATGTGAAGGTTTTCCCACTAAGTATAGGAAATCACTGAACGCAGTTAATGCCTTAGACCAGTGTTTTTCAATCTGTGGGTCGCGACCCCCAGGGGGGTCGCGAAGCTTTACTGGGGGGGGTCGCGAAGCCTTAATCGGAGAGCCGCCGCCAAAAATAGGCAAGGTTCTACACTACAATAAAAAACAATTTCCGTGAGAAGGATGGCTGTGTTTATTTTTCAAAAAAAAAGTTAAATCGTGGTTCCACTTTTGAAACGTTAATAATCAAATAATTTTCTAATTGAAGTCTATTTCTCGTTTTAGTTTTAATGTCAAGTCAAAGCCGAACACAGCTTTACCAACTTACCTCGTACTAACTTTTAAAACTCTCGCGGCTTCTTTCAGACTGCAGGTCTTAATAATAAGATAATAAGACAAAGATAGAGAAAATCATAAACGAAAATCCTGGCCATTATCAAAAATCCTTCCTCTCCTTTAAGTTATTTAATATCCATTGTATATTTGAGCCTTGTCAGTACTGTGACAACATTAACAGTAAATTAGCATATGAATACCTAAAATTTCATAAAGTTTAAAAAAAAAACGCATTAAATGTTATTTTTACCCGAATGCGTAAGAAGGAGGGTTATGTTTTTCAAGTATATGTATGGATGTGAGTATGTTTCTATATGATTGCCTACAAGCCTAAACGGCTTGACCGATATAAAGTCATATGTTTAAATTTAATTAGAAATAATAAACTTGCAATCAATGCATTCAAATGGTTGTATATATAATGTGAAATGTAAAAGTCGTTCTTATCCTGTCGGATATTTCATTTTTCTCTCAAGACAGATAAAATTGTTTGGTTCACCTGGGCCACAGAAACCTAGGACACGCTAACAAGATCAATGAATCCAACCACTTCCAAGATTTAATTTAAAAAACCTTTTTAATTTTCGCACATTGCAACCTCCCCCCCCAGAAAAAATAAAATCGTTTGTGTGACGTCACAGTCGATACCAAAAATGTGGCACGCAAGGTTTTCATATAAATGAAGCCGTATGCTTCATCTAGTATGTCTGTGTAAGTCTGTACTAAACAGTCCGACAGGGTAGGTCCAAACAAGCGAAATAAATATGATATTTTTTCGCACATTTGGACCTGCTAATCCAACTCGTTTGGGCTGCGTTCGGGACACTGGAAAGTTGTCAAATTGACCATTACGTTAGAGAGTATAATTTTAATATTTTTTGACGTGACAACGTCTAATAAATCGATGAACGCCGGCTGCACGCACGAAAAAGTATGACTCAATGTCCCGTTACATCATCATCATTTCGTCAATGTTTTGTTATGACGTTGTCACGTTAAACTATCGTTCGTAAACCGACTTTACAGACAACCAAATTTTTTTTTACTATCTAGTTTATAGCAAAGCAGTTTTCTTGATCGTGACTCCATAGCAAAACAAGTTAATCAACGATAAAGACTTATCTATGCAATATCACGTAGCAACTCGAGTTATGCGAGAAAAAACGCATTGTCTCACAAAACGTGGCTTGGCCATTGCCATGACCAGAGAGGTGACATTCAGCTTAGCTAATATTTATGAGTATTTAAGGTGGAGATCAACGCGCAACTATCTCTTTCCAACCTTTTTAAACATATAAAACCATTAGATAAATTCTCACTTTTATAATATTCCTAACCTTTGGTTGGTTATACTGGTGATGGAATAGTGAAAAAAAACCGGCTAAGTGCGAGTAGGACTCGCGCACGAAGGGTTCCGTTCCATTATCTATAAAACGGCAATAAATCACGTTTGTTGTATGGGAGCCCCCCTTAAATATAATTTTTATATTAATTTAATTATTTATTTTTAAAGTGAATAATATAACTCAACATTCTGGGAATATTTCAAGCGTCTACCTGTTGCCGTTATCAATATCGAGCAAAAACGAGCAATTAAATCACGTTTGTTGTATGGGACTTATGGGAGCCCCCTTAAATATTTATTTCATTCTGTTTTTTAGTATTTGTTGTTACAGCAGCAACAGAAATACATCGTCTGTGAAAATTTCAACTGTCAAACTATCACGGTTCATGAGATACAGCCTGGTGCCAGTCAGACAAACAGCGGAGTTTTAGTAATAGGGTACCGTTTTACCTTTTGGGCACGGAACCCTAAAAACACATATTTTCCTGATCCTTAAAAGATATTAAAGAAAAACTTTTTTTAAGTAATTCGCCTATCAAGATAAACAAATTTATTTCTCACTTTTCTAATATCTACCTGTACCTGTAATTGTACCTGTACCTACAATTCATATTTTGGGCCATGGGCTGGCGACGCCCTTGCTAAAATCCAATGACTTTATCATTAAAATGAAAAACAAAATACCCAACTGCAGAAAAACGAGTTTTAGCATTCTAACTTACTTCGTTTCGCTTGATACGCTGTTGAGTGTACGCGATAAGAAAGTATGCGCAAAGTGGATAATAAATGTTACAAGTGTATTCATTAGAATAAATCTAAATATCGCACTTATTTATTACGAAACATCGTTGGAGGTTACACAAAGCGCATTTTTAGGGTTCCGCACCTCAAAAGGAAAAAAAAGTGAACCCCTAAAGCCCTGTTACCTACATCGACACCTATATAATTATGTCCGTCTGTCCGTCTGTCCGTCAGACCTATCACGAGAACGCGTGGAGGTATCTAACTAACACGGGAGGGTTTTATTTTTAATCTATGATGTTTCAAACAGATTTAAAAAAATCATCCATGACTAAACATAGTCATTGAAGTGAAAACAAATTTTAACGGATTTATTGCGTATATTTTACATAATTTTAACAAGGTTTTATTTAGTTTCACCCTGTCCGATGTTTGTCATCAAATCTTGCAAATTTAATTTCATCCACTTCCCGGTTAACGATTGAGTTGACATTTTTCATACATGTGTTTGTAAATCGCGTGACAATGCAATTTTATGATGACACGATGCTGATCTGATGATGGAGCTGGAAGGTGGCCAAAGGAACTTCGCAATGAAACGACACTCATCAAGTTTGGGCTCATTTGAATCGTTTTGACGAGTAGTTTGTCTTTCAATGGTAACCAGGCTCTGATGATGGAGCTGGAAGGTGGTCATAGGAACTCTGTAATGAAACAACGCAACCCCATCGAGTTTCGGCTCGTTTGATTCATCTTGGCGAGTACTTTATTATTAACAAGAACATAATAAAAGCTTGTTTTTAAAAAGTTTAAAAAAATAAATATAGATACTTGTTTTATGACCTGACGTTTCGAACACTTTGCAGCGTCCGTGCATGATAGATAGATAACACTTTATTAAAAGACCACAATACAGTAACATTAAATACATAGAGAATAATATTAAAACTAGGCGTTTTAATTGGCGGCCTTATCGCTTAGAGCGATCTCTTCCAGGCAACCTTGCACGGATAGGACATGACGGATGCATGGTCACAGGTGATACCGGTACGTCACCTGTGACCACGGATATTGTAATGCTTGTCGTTTCAACAAATAACAATCCCAAATACATTAGAAAACATAAAAATCAATTATCTAACGATTACTTAAGTGAATAAGTCATACGGTGATTAAGTACGCTTGTACTACGTATTATTTTGTAGGTCTTTAAATACCAAACCTTTTTGTTAGACGTTGAATGCCACTCACGACTCTAGTGGTTTATATATGTATGTACATACAAAAATTATAATTCTAAACGTAGACTTGTTTTTGAACTATATTCTAAGCATATTTTTTGACCTTCAATATCGCAGGTACACAATCAATTTATCACATTTGGGCTGATCACGAATAATAATAAAAAATTACCGGACAAGTGCGAGTCAGACTCACCCACCGAGGGTTCCGTACAAACTCTAAAAAGGGGGACTTCATATATTATTTACGTGTATTTTCCTTCATAAACCGAAAAACATATATCGTAAAAATATTTAAAAACCTGTTTTAACTTATGCTAATTAAGCTCTTTCATAATATGATACCCCACATGATACGGTTAATTCACTTTAAAATTTGGACCTTGCAAAAAGACACATTTTTTTGTGATTAAATTAAAAATGACCAGTTTTCGGATTTTTCCCCATATGTGTACTCTAACACAATGCTTCTTGCTAAATTTCATAGTTCTAGGTCAACGGGAAGTACCCCAACCCCATAGGTTATGATAATATATTTAAAAAAAAATAACTTCTCGTATACTTTTAATATTTGAATTTTATAATTATGACTAAATATATGCAATGTGTAATTGGTGTCAACCGTTCATTGTACTCGTAAATAAATAAATAAATGATTCCCTTGTGAGTGTCGAAATGGGCGTTTTTACGACATATTCAGCTGTAACTTTTTTTTACAAAAACTGAGAAATTCGATTTTACTTTTTGCAGCAAGAGACTATATAGATCTGCGTATATGGCTTTAATTTCGACACGATACCTTCACTCGTTCCCGAGATAAAGGTCTTGACAACCGGACGGACAGACGGACAGACAGACAGACGGACAACAAAGTGATTCTATAAGGGTTCCGTTTTTTCCTTTTGAAGTACGGAACCCAAAAAATTGGATAAATTAAATTGATTGTAAGTAATGTCAAAGTATACACTTTGCAGACTTTAGGTACAATGTATTTATATCCAAGATGAATTTATTTAAAACGTAACCTACTTGACGTATTATGCTTTAGGTAAATTACGTTTTTATTTTAAATCTAGTCCACCCACTGTTGCGGGGAAACCCATTGGTGTTGGTCGTATACAAATCTGACTAACTTCATGTTAGTCACACACAGAACGGTGCAGTTTGTAATTTGCACATTTGGTCGTAGCGCAAGAGGTGTGTAAATCACTCAGAAAAAACCCTCTATTGGGTTTTTGGTTAGCAAATACTCGTATACCCGGGCTTATTCCAGTACTCCGGAAACTACTTTGTTGATTATAAGATGCAGTATGTACATTGTACACGTAAGGTATGAGTTAGCAGAGAAGGTAAGGACAGACTTAAAAAATGTGGTATCAAACTGCTCCGAAAAATATCCTCGGGAGTTGTGAAATGGTCTACAAGAAAATGAGGGGAGAGGGTGAAAGACTTCTACCATTAATAAATTGTATTGAAATAAACTACAAATAAACTTCAATCAAATTAAAATTAAGTACAATTGCCCGTTTCCACTGAACTTTTTTGTGTAGAAAAAAGAAACATGAATAGTTGAATATGAAATTATATTTGAGCCCTAAACATGGTGGTATGGTAAGCAGTAGGGCCGGGAGAGGCAGACCTAAGAAATTGTTTTATGATCTGTGGGAAATATGCAGTGTCGACCCCACCTAAATAAGGCCAAGACAATGATAATGATGATGTAGACAGATTATGATAAAAAATCTTGTATTTTACCTTTGCTATCGCACATATATCCATAATGAATCACAACGTAGTAGTCTAAAACATTTTGCCTTACCAAAAATCGTTACTTAACTATATGCAATGCTTAATATGTTTTGTTAATTGCGGAGAGAAGAAAGAGAACTTAAGACGTTAGTTAAAGTTAAGTAACGTTTTCCGGTAAGGCCTATTATATCCATGAATAGAGATTCCCAAGTGAGATAGCTGGAATAGGTGCTTAGAGATAGAGGCAGATTATTAATCTGTTCACTTACGCAAAAGAAAGTCTGTATTTATTTGTATGATATGTACACACAAATATGGTCTTCCTTGCTGAACTGGGAGAAAAAAAAACGAAGAATGTACAAGTTGTTTCTCTTTCATACTGTAAAAGTCTTAGGGTGCTTGAGGGAAATTGGCATTTGTGTGGGCGATAGGCTGAGCCATATTGTTGGGGGTTTGAATTGATCCCGTCTCCAGGCAATACGAACATGCTAACTGCCGAGTTATTCATGCTCAAAATCCTACTTTTACTTTTTTAAGCTTTCACTATCAACGAATAGCGGATAACCAAACCAGTATTTAATAGCTATAATTCAAGAGGAATTATAGCTATTAAATAATACGTATAAATTTTTTAACCTATATACCAGCATACCTATAAAGCGTCCAGCTCAGCTGGACATTTGTTTATAAATCAGATAAGTTTGAGATATCTACAAACAAATATACCTACATAACAACATATATCTGTATGGATATCCTCAAAAACTGGTACACAAGCCCGTGTTTTATTTTATTTTACCCATTCCCAGCTTTAGCAACCATTATAAGTATCACATTGGTTGCCATCCGTGATATTATATTTTAATCGGTGTCATTAAGGATACAAATCGAATGACACACCACCTTAACTGTAAAGTCGTATATATTAGTCACAATACTCGTTTTATATCGTCAGTGTTCAGTACAACGGGAGACACGAACGTGGACGCCATGTTTTCCGCCGCGATTGTTTTGTTTTCGGCCAGTGCATGTTTGTGTGCAGTTGATTTCAGCGAGCGACCGCGAAATTTTAGTATCGAACTATTATATCATACGCAATCTGAGACTAATGGACATGTGGTGATATCACCTTTCGGAATATGGACTTTAATGACGGGTGTGGCTTTAGGAGCGACTGGAAACAGCTACGGTCAACTTGCTCGAGCGTTTATACTCCCAAAAAGCGCTAACACGCTTATCCAAGGTTACAAAGACTTGACTGACATCGTTCTATCGCCTCCGTCTTCGAGTGGAGTGAGTTTAACGAGCAAAAACTTCGTATTTTTGGACAACGACTTCACGGTATATCCACAGTTCAAGGCCACTCTTCAAAATGATTTCGGTGCTTCGATCAAAATCCTGGACTTCGATGACCCAAACTCTGCGCGTATTGCGAACACTTATATTGAAAAATCCGGTGGAAGAGTCTCAAATGTGCTCCGCTCTGATGATTTCCAAGAATCCAGGATGATTTTGACTAATGTGATCTCTTTCAAAGGCTTGTGGTCGTCACCTTTCAATGTAACAGATACGATTCTCGAGCCTTTTTACAGCGAAGACAAGATTGTTATAGGATCCGTGAACATGATGTACCAAAAAGGTCAATTTCCATTCTCAAACATCAAGGAATTGAAATCGTTTGTTGTGGAACTGCCCTACGGAACGAACAAAAAATATTCCATGGTGATCGTCTTACCGTACCCTAGTCAGAAGATCGCAGATATGTACAGAACCTTCGCTTCTTATACGTTAAAAGACGTGTTGGATAAATTGGCACGAGATGAAGTTCAATACGGAATAGATGACATCGATGTGAAGCTCCCTAGATTCCAGATAAGCACGAATATAGTTTTGAACAAGCCTTTAAATAAGATGGGTGTATTTGATATATTCCAGCCAGATTTGGCCAGTTTCCAGCGCGTATCTAAAGACAATATCTTCGTGTCAGCCATAGTGCACAAAGCTGATATAGAGGTCACGGAGTCAGGGACAGTGGCGTCTGCCGCGACGTCAGCCACATTCGCTGACAGGATATCAGCGCCTAATTTTTCCTGCAACAGACCGTTCGTCTACTTTATCATGGAGAAATCTACGGCAACTGTGATCTTTAGCGGCATTTACTCAATTCCGACTGTTTATTAAAGCTTGACTGTTAAATTTATTGATAGATGTGTTACTTCGGATCAAAAAGTGTTTATTAATTATTTTGGTGTTTCCCAAGGGAGTAACATAGGTTACTTTTTATAATACATTTGTTATTTACGATCCTAAGTAGTAAATATGGGAAAACACTCGATTCTGTTATTTATAAGACTCACTTCCTGTTTATTTATATTCAAGGTACTTTATTGATAAGTCCTGCAACACGAAGTCTGAGAAATAACTAAAAAATACGTTTTATTTACATCTACGCTTCAAGACTATAAGTACCTACCTACAAAATACGAATTCCAACAAGTTTTTTTTTTAATGTCAAAGAACTAGAATGACTAGGTACGTACGTTCATTCTAATGGTTATTGCTTAGTGAAGTTCCAACAAAATATTTTTCCTCAATTAAGTACAAAATCGACCGCAGTAAAATTACTTAAGGTGGTACTATTCCCATTCAAAATTATTTTTACTAAATGTGATCGAAAATAATATACTCAGTTTTTGAAGAAATTGTGATTTAACTTTAATATCAGTCTTTTGCGTCACTATTGGCGGCAAATCACATTTGTTGAAGGAAAAAGTTGAGTAGTATAAGGAATAAGTTAAGAAGATTGAGTAGTACGTGTTGTCGTCAATAAGTTTTCATTTTTATTTTTTATTTGGTGTCAATAAGTTGAGATTCTGAATTCGTACCACCTTAAGAAGACTGAGTACGTTGTTATCGTCAATAGGTAATTACATCGTGCATATTTAGAGACGAAAACATTTTTTTTTACATGGATACAGACATAGACATAATTATTTTTGCTTAAAAAGTAAGTATCAATATACAACGTGGTAATGAGGCCAGCATCCTGAGAACGAGTCTTTTAGATTCGTTTTTAACCGACTTCCAAAAAGAAGGAGGTTATCAATTCGGTCTGTATGTGTTTTTGTAGGTATGTTTGTTGACCGATTACTAAGCTAATTGTGCATTGATTTTGATGATTCTTTTGTATTTGGTAGATCATACTTCAAAGGTGGTCCCATATCAATTTTATCAAAATCGATGAAGTACTTTGGTTTTTAGTTTAGTAAAAATAATTCCGTTTGTATGGAGCAGATCACAGTATTCGCAACTGGGGGGATTCTTTGAAATTATGATAGGAAAATAACCAGAAATCATAGACCAACAATAATCCCCGATTTATAGACTAGCTGCGTTCCGAGGTTTCACTCGCGTAGTTATGAAAAACGGTGATGATTATGATGATGATAAGTAGTTATTTCCGTCCCCAGGTCCAAAGCTATCTCTATACTAATTTTCATAACGATCGGTTCAGCCTTTTGAGCGTGTAAAGGTAACAAAATTAGCTTTTATAATATCATTATGAAATTGTGTCAAATGTATTTCAAAACACCAGTACATTCATTTAAATAACAATATACTTAGTTGTCTTTTATGTTGTCACAAATATTATTTTTACTAGACTATTTATAACAAAATAACTGGTAAAGTATCATCCAAACAACTGTAGAAAACTGAATAGCAAAGTCTCGTATATGCGTGCATTCACTTTTCTGCAGGCGTTATACTGCGTATTTGATTTAAAGTCGGTTTTCAGTTTTTTTTACTATAATTATTTTTATTCATAACTATGTATATATATTATAATTAAAGTTTTTGTTTTTAGTCTAAGATCTTGTCCATGTATTATCGAAATCATTAGGCAGAAATACATTATATTTCTATTTCTATTTTAAACGGAGGCATATTTACTAAACTATTAAAAACAAACAAACATATTTTTAAACATATTTCTAAAACATATTTATTGTAATACCTATATTTAAGTAGCTAAATATACATATAAGCTTTCAAATGAGGTTATATTGTGCGTAGAATTTCTTCCGAATAAAGTACCATTATTGACTTTGAATAAAAAAAGTCTGAGTAAAACAAGTCAAGGTTATTTATAAAAATCCAACCACATAAAAAACAACTATAGAAATTACATGAATGATGGGAGAAATCTTTTTTGTCTCCTTTTGTCCAAATAAATACGGATTAAATAATTCTCAAAATATCGTCGCTCGCATGATTAGCTGTCCTATCTAATTTTTTTCTAATAATAAAAACAGGTATTTAAAATGTAAATACATTAAAAGTATCAATGTGAAATTAAAATGTAAATAACCTCTATGAAAGCTTATATCGTAAGGTATGCAAAACATCCAATTTTTTATGTTATCGACAAACAGAATCTAATCTCAGAACCGAAAAACGGTCCTATGTAATAGGGCGAATTCTGTGCGAAAAACGTTTGTCCTGGACAACTTTAGAACAAGCATTTGTTTTAGTTGTTTATGACAGCGTGTTGCGAATTGTGGTACTGTTAACGTTGGTAACTTTGACTCCGCGTCAAACATTGACAGGTTCTCGATTATTTTTTCAAGAAATTAGTAGTCAAAACGATCTGTTGGGAAATATTTGACGCAGAGTCAAAGTTACCCACGTAGACTGTACCACCACAAACTAATTATAGTTTTTAGGTACCCCTAATGATATTTTTATGGTTTTTGTACTGAATATATAAATAATAAATAAAATAACTGACTGAAATGACATAGGACAGTTAGTCATGCGAGCGACGATATATGTAATTAGTAATAATCATCAAACGTTTTCATTCCTGTGCAAGAAGTTCTAAGTAAGTATTATGTGCGTCATTAAAATGTTTTTAACCGACTTCAAATAGGAAGAGTCAATTGGACTTATTATTTTTATATGCTTGTTACGTGATTACTGCGAATTATTGTGAATTGATTTTGATGATTCTTTTGTTCTTCAGATTTATTATGGGGTGAAAGAAAGAGTTTCATTAGCACAAGCTAAAACAGGTTCCTAAATATTTTTACGATGTAGGTATATTTTTCGGTTTATGAAGGAAAACGTAAAAAAAAATCCCTCTTTTATCTCCTAGTTTGTACGGAACCCTCGGTGGGCGAGTCTGACTCGCACTTGTCCGTATTTTTTCTTAAACAATTTTATTTAGCTTGCAATGTTTGTTGTTGTTATTGATATTTGGGTCAAATTACAATTTCTAAATTTGACCCCCTTCCCGTTGACACAAAACGGCGGATTTCATAGTTTTTCACAACCATCACAATATGGGCATCAAATGAAAGGGCTTTTCTTGTAGAATAAAATTACATATATCATTATCTTTCTTTTCAATAAAACTGTTTAACTTAAAAAGTTTTTTTAAGTACCTGTTTCAGTTATTTTGCTAGAAAAACAAAGTAGGTACTAAACTGATTTTGATAATATGTATAAGGGACTACCTCTGCGGCATTACCTATACCAAAAAAGGATGATCGAAAACAATTTCATAATTGGCGGAGTAACAAAAAAACAGTCAAATTGAGAACCTCCTCTTTTTTGGAAGTCGATTAAAAAAAGCCCCTTCACTTTCGTGACTTCTGCGAAAATGTTATGTCACATATTTGACAGGCTAGTGACGACACAAAATTACATGAAAGGAAGACAATAGTGTGAATTGTGATATTCCGACGTTAGCAATGTAAGTTGCTTTATAAATGTAAACAGGCGCTATGTTTACGTGCTATATACATTTAAAAAGGCGTTTTCTAGTTGAAGCTTGGTGCCACAGAGTATAAAAACAACAATATTGTGATGAGAACTTGATGAAAATGTCATAGAGTATGATTTATATAATTATAGTTTAAAAACTAAAAATCCGACTTCATCGCTTTTAGTGATAAGGCCGCCAGTTTTTGCACTAGTCTATTTAAGTTCTTTGTTATTACTTTTAAGGTGTGAACAATAAAGAGTTTATCTATCTATCTTCAAAATACGCAATTCGTTTACTGGGATGACTTATTTTTCCAATTATTTTGCTATAGAAACCAAAGTATTGAACCGATTTTGATAAAATTTATATGGAACCACCTCTGAATAACCTACCAAACACAAAACCACAGAATTCGTCCTATTTGCACAAAACAATCATCAAAACCAATTCATAATCGACGAAGTGATCGCTCCACAAACACACAAAAAAAAAAGACGTGTGGCACTCGGAGACTGCCGCGGTAAAGCTATTGCATAATAGCTTTACGCGCGGTGTGTTAGGTTATCTTCGTTACGGAATTTCTGGATTCGGTCTCCACGCTCAAGGCCCGCGATAGAAGCTATGCAATAGTTTAACAGTCTAACTGAGAACCTCCTCCTTTTTGGAACTCGGTTAAAAATATTACTTTATACTAATTCGTTCACATTCAATAAGTACAGTTGTGAGTGTTAGTAAACATTGAGCTTTTATTATACGTTCTGTGGCACGGGCTAAGTGAAAAAACTCCAAATAAAATATCTCCATACTCCATATTTAGTACTCAGTAAATACTCCATATTGCCTGCTTTACGATTTTTTATAAAGATGATGTCTTCTTTAACGCCTCCGTTAACGGCGAAGCTTGTTAACTCCGGTTGTACACTGGTATATAGCCAGCTAAGACAAATTTTATCTAAAATTACATAAGCCCGGATCGCCATTTGCAATAGAAAAAGGAGTAAACAGACCCGCTATCTCAGAAGCTCTTCAGTTCCACTCTTGAAAAAATCTTCAGGCCCAGAAGGAGATGGCGGAATGAACTGGACTCCTATTGCAAGAATTGGACTCAAAAATCATTGGACCGAGAAGAATGGAAGGAGGATAGGAAGGCCTTTCCCCAGCAGTGGGACGGAACAGGCTCTAAATAAATAATAATTCTATAATACTGCACGGCGTACAGTACAATATACTATAAGTATATTTATATTATGTCTTAGGCGTTTTTGCTTTCTTTTGACGTTGGGTAACGATTGGCTTGATCAAATTAGAAATGAATAGATCCGTAGACGTACGAAAGTCATTGACATAGCACAGATTAGTAAGTTGAAATGACAGTGGACAGGATACATAGCACGTAGAACTGCTGGCCGATGGCCGAAGAGCTCTCGAGTGGAGACCACGCACCGGCAAGCGCAACGTTGGAATACCTGCCATGAGATGGACAGATGTCCTCATACAAGTGGCGGGATGATTCTGGATGTAAGCCTTTTCCGATCGATCTTTTTCGAAATCCATGGGGAAGGCCTATGTCTAGCAATGGACTTATTACGGCTGAGATGATAATGATGAATGATTGACTTATTAACATACGAACATTAAATTACAGTAGGACTTTATGTACTAGTGATGTTATCAACCCGTACCAGTCTGCACTTGCCTGCTATACTTACTGTAGCTTTGCATGTTACATCAGGATGACCCATATCCTCAAAGTAGGACATGGAAATAAAATCAATGCAACATAGGACTTGTTATTACTATGACAACATGAAATCAATGCATGTTACTTTTCTTTGGTAAGGAAATCACGAGGCATTCTAGTCAGGGCTACAGCCAAGTAATGACGGAAAATCAAGAACATACGTAAAAGGATAAGAAAAATAAGTGACAAGAAAATTCTAAGTAGATTTTTTTTTAAAGTGTGCTTACCTTATTCACCGATTCGTATTACGAAGATCGACATAAAGTAAAATGACGACAGCAGAAAATGGCGATTACTTATCATTTGGTGATAAAAACTTTGGCTTGTCTACTATACAGAAATGGCACGAACATAACCAACAAGTCCTCAAAGGAGACATAATCCACATTACCGATGACAACACAGCCGTCACCAAAAATTCCATCGTAAAAGTAAACCAAACATCTTGCATTGACTTCGCTGATTCTACAGATCAACTGAAACACAGAGCAAGGCATATCAACTACTGGAAATCGGAACTTGAACGCGCTATTAGAGACATCGACGCAGAAATCGATATTCTGGAAAATCTAAGGCAGCAGGTGAAAAACGCATCGGATACGCTTCGTATACCGGAATACATCACAGAAGAATGTCTAGATTTGAGAAGGCTTCGAATGCAATCAGATTTGATATACGATATGCCACAAGAAGAACTTTTCACTGAATCAGCTTTGGTAGAAAACGTTAAAAGATTGCACAGAGAGATGTTACGAGACATTGAAAATCAAATGAAAATGAATGTAGCAGCAAAGATTGCTCTAGAAACCGATTGGAGCGATAAATATTTAGCTTTCAAATATGAAACGTTCAATCATGAACTAAAGACCAAATCTGAGAACGTAAAAGAATCGCCTGGGGCCACAAAATTGTCCGAAGGCCAATCTGATGTTCAATCATGGGAACACTATACAGTCAATGCTTTGGTACAATTCAAGCATGCAATCATGAGCTCTAAGGAGCTTCGAGCCAAAGTTGACGCTACCCTTATAAACACAGCAAGAGACTTACGGTCCCAAGACATAAAAGTGAACAAAGCTTTGACAGAAAGAATTGCTAGGACAGAACAAGTAAAAACCGAACTAGAAAACCAGCTACGTCTAACATTGCAGAAGATAGTCGAAACGGAAAATATACTAGACACGCTTCATGAAGAAATGTTGAAAGTGTCTCAAAGAATCCAGGTCGCGCAAACAAGACTGAACACGAAAAATTGCCGTCCAAATGTGGAGAACTGTCGAGAAGGCTCCTTGATCGGTTTGATTGAAGAAGTGAGAGATTTGAACGATAGCATGAATCTGTTACAGAAAAGATCATTACAAACGGAGAAGTTACGAGCGGAGCTGATACACGAAAGGTCTCAGTTGGAAAATGAGATCATTGTGAAGAACAAATCTTTGCATTTGGATAATGAGAGATGTCTATTTTTAAGGTCACATTACCAGTCGGCTGAGAAAATGTGTGGATTTTAATTGCTTAAGTCGTTTACTGTCTGTGTTTCAATTTATGTTATCAGCGCTGACTGGGGGCTTTCAAATTATACATACCTATTGTTTACTAGACGTACAAAAGCCACCGACATATCACAGCGGATTAGCAAGTTGAAGTGGCAGTGGGCAGGGCACATAGCACGTAGAACTGACGCCCGACGGGGCCGAAAAGTTCTCGAATGGCGACCACGTAACCGCAAGCGCAACGTAGGAAGACTAGTCACAAGGTAGACAGAAGATATCATACAAGTGGCAAGAAGACGCTGGAGGACCGGTCTTTCTGGAAATCAGTCCTTTGAACTAAACAAAGTGATTTATACACCGTAATATTTACACTTTCAGGAGTCAAATTTAGCCCTAGAAATACCAGCACATAGTGGTACAAGCGTGCCGATAGGACGCAAGTGGGTGTACTTTCAGGGTGAACTCTCAAAAATCACAGGCTAGGTATAGATAGCTAATTACATGTCATCTTGCAATTTAGGGGTCACTAACTACCATTTAAGGTGCACCTAAGATTATACATATTTACAACAAGTCAAACCTAGTAGTTAAGAGAGTAGTGCCTATTTTGAATATTTAGTGGTAGGACTTCACGAATATAATTATAATATAAGCACAAATCCCTTTGAGTTGTTTTATTACTCCGTGATTCAAAAAGATTTCGCACACTGTGTTTCTACAAGAATCTCTGATAACTCTCCAAAAAAAAAACCGGCGAAGTGCGAGTTGAACTCGTGCACGAAGGGTTCCGTACCATTATCTATAAAAATGACAAAAAAAAACACGTTTGTTGTATGGGAAAATACTAAATATTAACTTTATTTTAATTTAATTATTTATTTTTAAAGTAAATAATATAACTCAATATTTTGTGAATATTTCAAGCGTCTACCTGTTGCCTATGTTGTTGGTTTGTTTGTTTGTTTGTTTGTTTTGTTATCAATATCGAGCAAAAACGAGCAAAAAATTAACGTTTGTTGTATGGGAGCCCCCTTAAATATTTATTTTATTCCATTTTTTAATATTTGTTGTTATAGCGGCAACAGAAATACATCATCTGTGAAAATTTCAACTGTCTGACTATCACGCTTCATGAGATACAGCCTGGTGACAGACGGGCTGACGGACAGACAGCGAAGTCTTTGTAATAGGGTCCCGTTTTTACCCTTTGGGTACAGAACCCTAAAAACCACTCAATAGAATATTCGACATCATGTTAACTAGCGCCAGAACTTTCGAATTTTTTACAGGCTGATGATAGAAGTGTACTGTGAGTTTTGGCGGGAACGTCTTAATAACATGTTGTTGCTTTGGTTTATTTTCATAAACTTGTGTTATTTTGAATATTAATGTTATAAAAATGGTGGTGTTTTATTCATTAAGTGTTCGATCAAGTGCGTGAGAGTGGGCAAGTGAAATAGCAGTGAAACGTGTGATTTTATGTTGTCGGAAAAACTCCATAGAAGCTTCTAGTAAAGTCGCCATCACTTTACTGAATGAAGCAAGACTAAATTTGAAAATGACTGTTACGTGACTAAGACTGTGACTAGAACACTATATAACTTGTATTATTCAAGAAACTTGAAAATATTTCAATACTTGACACTGGCAAATCGCTAATCGCGGGGTCCAATACAAAAAAGAAGAAGAAGAACATGACAATAATATTACGATTGTGCATAATCCGAGTAACACTAATATTTATTATTCTACGCTCACGTTACATATTCCACATTGGTGTAATTCGGAACAGAACCAAAGTAGTCATAGTACACGTTCAAAAACATTCAAATAAATAATTTCTAAATATTCTGTGAATATTCTAAAATATAGTGTCAACAATAAGTAGATTAAAATTTCTTGAAATAGTGTTTACATCGTGTGATTTCTAATTTCAGATTATCAATAGAATTTTCTAAGCAAAATAATCTGTGAGACGATTGCACTTTTTTCGTAGCACTGAAGCCAAAGCAGAAATAACTCTCAAATTTACTAGTCTGTGATAAATAGGTTTTTGAACATAGCACAGATGACGCATCCATCCTATTTTGTACAAAAGATTGAATAATTTTCGAGATTTAAGCGTAATTATTAAACAATCCCTGGTTGATTAAGGTTTATACATCATCCAGAGGTGTTCTAGTGCATTATAATGAGTTTTCTCGGCAAGTTATTCGGAGGGAAGAAGGAGGAAAAAGGTCCATCGACTCACGAAGCAATTCAGAAATTACGCGAGACTGAAGAACTGTTGGTGAAAAAACAGGATTTTTTGGAGAAGAAGGTAGAACAAGAGATACAAACTGCTAGAAAACATGGCACAAAGAACAAGAGAGGTAATTTGTCACTAATTATTGTGAACTCCATTTGACAACAGAGGTGTGACTTTATTTGTTGTGACGACCTTGTTGAACGCCAACAGAATATAGTTTCGTATTTCGCACGTGTATGTATGTACCCCCTAGTTATATGAAGTATTGAGCTTCACTGATTATTTAATGCACAATTATTTTATTTCTCTCAGTGGAGTTAGAAAACAAAATTGGTCACAATTAGTAGAGACTCATTGTACTACTACAGCTGTTTTTTCAAGGCCTTAAAACAAACATCTGGAACAGCCATGGATTAACGAAAACAATGATATTACTGTGCATTCATAGTAAAAAAAATGGATGCTACTTCTAAGTAGCACCAATTTAGTAGTTATCTAGAGCTAAGGGTGGTTCCCAGAAAATTAGGGAATTTTATTGTGCACAACGGTTGTCACATGATTAAAATCAGATACATATTTAAAATTTTGCTATGTAGTAGCACATTAAAGTATTTGTTTGTCACCCAATTTTTTCAAAATAATAAATAGTAATAAAGATTACTGAATTACTAATGTAATGACCTCCAAATGTTAAGCCTTAGCAGTGTCCGCTCACAGTCTAGTAAAAATAAGATTTGCGACAACATAAAATACGACTAAGTATATTGTTATTTAAATGAATGTACTGGTGTTTTGAAATACATTTGTCACAATTTTATAATGATATTATAAAAGCTAATTTTGTTACCTCTACATGCTCAAACGGCTGAACCGATCGTTATGAAAATTAGTATAGAGATAGATTTGGACCTGGAGATGGAGATAAGCTACATATCATCATCATAATCATCACCGTTTTTCATAACTATGCGAGTGAAACCATGGAACGCAGCTAGTCTATAAATCGGGGATTATTGTTGATCTTTGAGCAGCCATATTTCGAAAAACTTTCAGTTTATTTACTTTTATTTGATTCATGTTCTGCTTAAATTAAAGCATATTTTAATGACATTGATTTACTGTATTTTTTATGTTTTTCTTTTCAAGTTAAATTAGTGTCCATATTAGGTCTGCTGCATTTAGCTTCGATAAAGCTCATTCACTCATTTGAATTTGATATTGTATGTGAACACCTATTTTTACTGTATAGATAATATGTGAAGTTACAAATATTCTTAGATATAAAGCGCACTTTCCTGACTAATTAGCAGTTCATATTAATGTGTCAGGTATAGGAGTACAGAAGCCTCGGTGTGCAAGTGAAACTCATACTTTGTCAAATTTATTTAACTTAGTTATTTTAGGAATTTTGATTAGTGGTGCCTTAAGAATAGCCCCCAATATCTACTTATAGTATAATATCAGATTTCATTGTGACATAGCCATGAAAACATAAACAGACAGATGAATTTATGTATTTTATAAATTGAAGTAAAAACATATGTAACTCGATTCCACTGGGATAGATTTGATGTATGTCTGCATACTTGAAGACTCCACTGTACTTTTTCATTTGACATATAGTATGCCATACTTTGATCAAATTTTTGTCCACATTCTTTTTATAAAGATTGGCTTACCTGTTTGATCCTGAAAGATAACTAATAGAGAGACAAAGTATCTTCTAATGTTAACCCCTAACCCAAAAATATGGGAGTTATAAGTTTGACGTGTATATCTGTGTGTCTGTGACTTTGTAGTTCTCAAATGGATGGATCGAATTTGATATATTATTTTTGTTTGAAAGAGAATTTCATTGATATTGTTCTTACCCATGTTTTATCAAAATCGGTTCTGGCTTTTTTTTTTCGAGGTTTTTCCGTTTTCTAAATTTATACTTGTTAAATATTAGGATGATATTGACTGTTTGATAACCTTAAAAATAGGTAATATGAGTTGGTATTAATGTACAGTTATAATGCAATTAAGTAGCTATTTGAATATAATGTGTGCAGTAATTAACTTCTGATGATTTTCTCATCATATTTTCTTTAAAGATAGATAACATAACTCTGTATAAGTAGCATTGAAAGTAGACAAATTATTTTTCATATTCCACCAATTGCTGTGCCAATTCTTTATACATTTTTAGGCCTCCATAGTAATGGTGCGGGAGCCCATTCATGAGGCTACAGTGTCTGTCTGTGGTGCCTGTCCTACACTTAAATGGCTGTATCTTTCAAACGGTAATAGATACAAGTCTCAAAATTGGCAAGACTAAACAATCACTAGAAATTATTTGTTTATTAATATTTTCTTTAGGTAGGTACTAAAGAAAATATTTCTATTGTATAGAAAATATGTAAAATTACAAATATTCGCACATTTAGCTAATTAGTTAATTGTTTTCTGTATTCATATGTTCCATGGTAGCATGGAAGCCTCGGTGTATGAGTGAAACTCGTACTTTGCCATATTTATTTATACATATGAAACTAGCTGTGTCCTAGGGTTACTCCTGCAGTCACTATTTTACTAAATTTTTTCAAATCAGCTTATAAATTTATAAAAAGGGCAAGTGCCTTTATTAACTACAACAAAACATTACACAAATTACAGACACTTAACTAACTACACTACTACACAAAAAGCAAATCGATTACCCCAGATCAATAAAGGTTTAAAGACAATTAGATTGCTTAATCTCACTATAAGTTGTCAGCGTACCGAGCATGCTCACAACATTGCCATGTTGAATAGGAATCTATGCATTCGGCCAGATAAACACCAGCGTTATTTACATTTCAGCTCATCATCATCATTAATCATCATCATTATCAATCATCAACCCATTATTAACCCACTGCTGACTGTAGGTCTTCTCTATAGCATGCCACTGAAACCGCGGGGCGCAGCTAGTAATTACTATGAAGGAAACAAATATAAATACATTATTATGATTTCTTCACCGTTTCAGCGGCCATCGCCGCCCTTAAGCGCAAGAAGCGCTACGAGAAACAACTGACACAGATCGACGGCACTCTCACTCAGATCGAAGCACAGAGAGAAGCGCTCGAGGGCGCCAACACTAACGCTCAAGTGCTCACTACGATGCGCGATGCGGCTAATGCCATGAAATTGGCGCACAAAGACATGTAAGTCGATTTAGTTTTTAGGAAAAGGCTTCAGCTAATGCCATGAAATTGGCGCACAAAGTCATAGGCACACGTAGACACAGAAGGAAAATGGAATCCATAAAGGATCACTTTGTTGTTTGTCTGTTTGTCAAGACTCTTTTTCTCAGGAAAGCGTGGAGGTATTAAGCTGAAATTAGTATCAAAAATTTAGGTTTGCAGTCCATTGGAGCTGTCAAAAAAATCTTCTAGGTCAACGCAATAAATAAATAAATAAACTGTAAAAAACAATCATTTTGCTGTATATGACTTAAAATTTTCTATTTTTTAACCGACCTAAAAAAAGTGGAGGTCTAAATTCGTCGGTATCGTCAGTAAGTTAAAATAAAAAATCTTGCCTTTCCGTAACAATGTATTTAGCAAAATTGACAAAGGTCACAGGTGTCTGTGGAGCTAAAAATTAAATAAAAAAAAAAGTCCAGGCCAAATTTTTAAGTGCTTAAAGCGTATCATGTGAGGTATCATATAAAAGAGCTTCATTAGCACAAGCTAAAACAGGTTTTAAAATATTTTTACGATGTATGTTTTTTGGTTTATGAAGGAAAATATAAAATAAAAAAAAACCCCTTTTATCTACTATCTTGTAGTGGTCACCCTCGGTGGGCGAGTCTGAATCGCACTTGTCCGGTTTTTTTAAACTGTAATCACTTATTCATCAATCAGTTTATAATTTTTAAAACTTTATTCGATTTTACGTCCATTTTCCAGTGACGTCGACAAGGTGCACGATATCATGGACGATATCGCGGAACAACACGACATATCGCGCGAGATCACGGATGCGATCAGCAACAACGTCGCCTTCCCCAACGATATCGACGAAGACGAGCTCGAGAAGGAACTCGAGGAGCTGGAACAGGTTAGTAATCTCACCGACGAGCGCGATATATCGTGATACGTAACGTTCCATCATGTGAGATCACGATATATCGCGCGAAATCACGATATAAGGTCGCCTTCCTCAACGATATCGATGAAGACGAGCTCGAGGAGCTGGAACAGGTTAGTAATCTCACCGACGAGCCCGATATATCGTGATACGTAACGTTCCATCATGTGAGATCGCGATATATCACGCGAAATCGCGATATAAGGTCGCATTCCTTAACCATATCGACGATGATGAGCTCGAGAAGGAATTCGAGGATCATACATACATAAAAATTGCATTAATCAATTTGTATAATAATATGTATCTGCTCAGTTTTCTCATCGCTTTTGTGTGTAGAACGTGATAATTTTGCTTTTATATCATGTAATTGTGACCTTTTAATATTATTTTATACCTACTTGTATTTGCATGCCGAAAGGTCGTGTATGGCGTTCTATTGTATTAATTTTCCAACTGTGTTATGTTACCCATATACGCAATAAAATAATTTGAATTTAACCCATATACATACATATACTCCAAAAACATAACCCTCTTTACGTAGTCGGGTAAAAATACATTATCATTGAAATTTGGCAGTAGGGTCAAGTCAATGAACAAAGGTGGCTGCTTTATCTCAATCCAACGCCGAAACTAGAATGATATGGGGTGAAAGATATCATCAATAATCTAAATTCAGCGTTACTGGATTTTATTTTTAAAATAGTACCATTTAGAGACCACACTTTTACGTTAATAGTCTGGACAGAAAAGGTTCTTGCGCCGAGAAATGTGTTCATATGTTTTTTATTCCCCGACCCAAAAAGAGCGCTTAAACGCTTTAGTTCCACTTTTATTGTGCGTACCGCCAATATGTGGAACACGCTTCCTGAATAGGTCTTTACGGATGGATATAATCTGGGTGTCTTCAAATCGCCAGTGAAGGTTCCTTCTAGGCAAGCGCGCTCCACCGTAGACCGCAATGGAATAAATAAATAAATAAAAATAAATTTAAAATGAACAAAATAGAAATGAATATAAAATAAAACCGGACAAGTGCGAATCAGACTCGCCCACCGAGGGTTCCGTACAAACTAGTAGATAAAAGGGGGAAATCATTTTACTTTTCTATATTTTCCATAAACCGAAAAATATACATCGTAAAAATATTTAAAATCCTGTTTTAGCTTATGCTAATGAAGCTCTTTCATTTATGATACCCCACATGATATGGTTAAAGAACTTTAAAATTTGGACCCTCATTCCTTGCATAAAGACACAATTTTTTGTGATTAAATAAAAAAAAACAGTTTTCGGATGTTTTCCTATATGTGTACTCACAATGCTTATTTCCAAATTTCATAGTTTTAGGTCAACGGGAAGTACCCCATAGGTTGTGATTCCCTTGTGAGTGTTGAAATATGCATTTTTTTACGACATATTCGGCTGTAACTTTTTTTTACGAAAACTGAGAAATTTGATACCTTCACGCGTTCCCGAGATGAAGATCTTGACACCCGGACGGACGGACACACGGACAGACGCACAACAAAGTGATCCTATACGTTCCGTTTTTTTCTTTTGAGGTACGGAACCCTAAAAAGATGAGTCGGGCGATTACCTTACTTGAGGCTTGCTACGCATAGCCGGGGAAAACCCCGAACATCATTGGTTATCAATTAAAACTATTATTCCTATGAAATACAATGCAGACATATATTATTCCCTGTTATAGTATGTTGTATTGTAAGTGTGTATTAATGTGTGTCATGTGACTGCGTGTTCCAGGAGGACCTGGACAAGGACATGCTGGGCATCAACGTCCCGACGGACACACTGCCGGACGTGCCCGGGACGGAGCTCGTGCGGGACAAACCCAAGCCGGCCAAGTCGAAAACCGGTACGTGACAACACACACACACACATTAACACTCAAACATGCGCGACTCAACGTCTGCATATAACACACATACACATACACGTAACACGACGGACACTCCGTACAGCGGCGCTGCACAGTTATGAGATACGAAAAGCGGCGCGTGACCTGACTCGCCGTCGATTTTCCAGGTCGCTGCGACTACTGTGTGGGGGAGGAGGGGGAAGTTCGTCTAATACTTCATCATGTATCACCAGGGGGAGGGAAGGGTCAAGTACACTGACTGCACAATGAGAGGACTGAAATGACTGACTGCATAAAAAGTGATAAAAAAATTTTGTACAGGGTTTAATGGTATTCAGTTAGCATCATCGTAACGGTAGCTTCAGTAAACGAACAACTTTGTAAATTCACGAATTCGTTTTGCTCCATACAAATTGTTAATAAGCGAGCTTCAAGATGATGTATGAATATATTCTTCGGCTATTTATTAAATTTCATTACGATGCTTATGACCCGTTCAGCTGTTTAGTAGTGAGAAGGCAATAAAACAGAGAAACGGATGCAGTTAATTAAACTTTCAGTAAAGTTTTTTTTTTTACTGAAAACTACTTTTTTAAAGTATATTTTTTTTCTTTTTTTTTCAGAGGAGGACGACGAACTGGCCCAGCTGGCGTCCTGGGCGACATAAGTACACATGTGATATACAAACACACAGCGCCGCGTATTTATGTGTATATTATTATTACTTGATGTTATGTTCGGGAGGTACTTTTAGAAATACAAAAAAATTAAACACTGTACACAACTATTTCCATATTCCTTGTTACCTGAAAGATATAATATCTATATCTTTTTGAAAGGTGTTGTGTTGATTTTTGTTTGATCGAATCTGTGGTGGTTTAGGATTTGTCTTACATTTTTGCCTTTTAAATCAATCAAATAGATTGAAAATATGAATGATTGGGATTACTCAAAAAAAAAACATCAAAGTTAAAAAAAAACTTAACCATGAATGGTTTCAATCGCATATAAATTATCAAGGCAATCAGATAATGGAATCCATACAAAAACTGAAAAAACAAATATATTTTTACGTTTTATTCAGTTTTTTTATGGATTCCATTCTTTTATCAACAATAGCAAAACATATTCAATTATGAATAACGTAAAGTGGTGGGAAAAATAGCTGTAAGAATATAAGATCTTTTTTTTTTTATTTTATTTATTTATAATCTCAATTCCTATGGGACTCATTCAAATGTGTTTTGTAGTTGAAAAATCTCTTGTATGTTCTACTATAAGGGTTTACAGTTCTATCATGAAATAAGTGTCATTTTACTAATTTCCTTATTTTTTCAAGTATTTCTCGAAAGTGCCTCCCTAACAGAACTAAATGTATAAATATGTATGTAATCTAATCTTAGACAGCTTTCTTATGTATCGTTTAGGAACACGTAGTGGAGTAGAGATGCCTTGATATAACAACATTTTTGGTAAAAAAAGATTTCTATTTCAAAAAATTACGTGATTTCGATGTTTATTGTGATATTTCGATGTTTTTCGAAGTTTAACAGAACTATTTCTGTTAAAACTAGAATTATGCGTCCTAGAATTGTATACAATTTACCTTATCACTTGTATTGTGGTGCCATCTATGGGTAACTAATAAAAAACTTTAAGGTCAGTAGGTAGTAAGTATTGTATTCACCTAACTGTTTTGGAAATATATTATTAATAAAAATCCGATGAAATGTCCCGCGCGAGCGGTACGTCGCAGTGCGAGGCGCGTCACCGACCGAGTGACGTTTGCGCTGTTCCTTTGAATATGACCGCCGAATGCTGTTGAAACTACAGTCGGATATTTCGAATCAAAACAGACGTGTATGACCCGTAGTTTATATTTAAAATAAAAATTTGCTTTGCAAAAAAAAATAGAGAACGACTTACAACAAACGATTAAAAAAAAAAGTGAAACTTCATTCACTTCGAAATTTGACCTTAGTACTTTTTATTATCAATTATATGTTTGCATGTAGCTACAAGAGTTAGTTTATCATAATAAGATTTTTTTCGGACATTAATAATCTCCATATTGATTTTTTTTCACACCCGATTTTTCTTAACTTTATTTAATAATTATATTTATCATTAAAAATGTTGGTACGCACGAGTGGGACAAAAGATTTGCTACCTTAAAACTACTTCCTTTTGAAGAATGCCGTTTTTGTATGTTAATAAACTTTGATTATGGAAATTAATATGGTGGCTATATCTACCAGACGAGACGTCCTTCGGGAGTGACGTCTGAGCTGTTTCATTTGAAAAAGACCGCCGTATGCAGTTTAAACTATAGTTGGAGATTGAGACTCAAAAATAAACGTGAGTAACCCGTAAGATATTTTAAAGATTAATAAACTTTGAAATTCAAAATTAATAGTTTGTTACGGCATCTCTATTCCAATTTTGTTCGTTTTAGGAGCCTCGTTTAGTGATAAGCTATTATGAATAATCGATATTATTTTATTCACAATCGCGTATTTCTAAAGCCTTATTTATATATAAATACAATTTCATATATAGATAAAATATTGATAGAAATTAAATTTAAAAAAAAAAAACACGGTCGGAATATGGTTATATAGGTGGATTATCCAAAGCTGCAATTTTCCATTTAAACTATTATTGTCGTTCAAAGTTGGCTCGCGCTCGCTTTTTTGCCTTTTCTGCAGTAAAAAGAACGAGACAAACGCCGAAGTTAGGTAATTTTGAATTATATTTTTTTTTCTTTTATAATAAATCGCTTCTGACTTTTGTTTCGCTATCATAACTGTAGAAGAAAAAAAAACAAGACAAAACTAGTACTAGTAGCCAATTTTGAACATTGGGCAACTTTGAACGCCAGGTAATAAGAGATCATGTTTCAGGGCCTGAGATATTCACTCGATCGTTATGCCCGAATAATGTAATCCTAATTTTATTTAAGGATTCCGTATCTCAAAAGAAAAACACTCGCCTATACTCTTAAGGGACAATGGGAAATGTATTTTTTTAGGTGTTTATTATATGCTTTTATTTGAAGGAACAAGTTCAAATATTTGAATAAAAGCATTAGATAAATATACTTCGAGAAAAGGATGGTACGGCGTGGCCTTGCCGCTCGACTTGGCCGGGGCCACTGCCGTGGCCCCAGATTATGTTAAAAAATTGTGTGCAACACACACACTATATACACGACAAAAATGAAAAATTCGTCATGGCGCGTTGACTATAGCTCTCTCACTCCGTTAGTCGAATCGACCCGACTTTACCCGAACTAGCGTTACATAGCCGAGCGTGATGGCTTCAATACCCACAAAATAAAGTGCTTAGCGCCCCTAAATAAGCTTTCACAACAAAAATGCTTTGTTTTATTTTCCGTCCGTGGACATCGGCCTTAAACCTGGCAGCTTATATGATAAACCACCTATATTTGTATAAAGTACGGACGCCGAGCAGGAAGAATTTCGTATATTGACCTTTGATTACCTATCATTGTCACGCCGCGCGAGCGCGATAGCAATATAATCACGCGGGCGTGACAGAGATAGGTAATCATAGGTTAATGTACGAAACTCTTCCTGCTCGGCGTCCGTACTGTAGTACTAAAATTTAGGCCTTTTTACTGTTCCAATCGAACGTAACCGGCCGTCATGCAGGTGTTTATTAAGTAAGGTATTTTAAATAGTGCTGGTTAATGTAATTATGAATATCGCTCTTAAGGCGCCGAGGTGCGCAGCTGTCTCGCTCGCACTCAATGACTTTTTCTCGATATAAAATTAATGGACGTGTTTGATAAATATACGAGCGTAAACTTCGTGAAGATACTCTTACAAATTAATTATGTATATGATATTTGTTACTTTGACCGAAATAAACATGAAATTTTCTCGATTGATCGTTTATTTATAAGTCTGTCGTAGTTGTTAAAATAAATATTGTTCTAAATTCCCTGTTATCCTCATTTTGTGAGAGTTATGTTTGCAAATTAAAATATATATATGTGTATATCTAACAAATAGGAGTTGCGTGCGAGCGAGACAGAATGCAACGTCCACTTCGAGACCTGAATGATGATTGCAAATTAAAATCATGGATTTACTAAAACATGGATTTGTTGTAACTAGTCAAATTAACGATTATTATTGTAACAAATTGTTTATTTAGATAAATGAAATAGATATACATTTGACCACCAACTTGCGTGATTGTAAGCGACGGTGTGGCCGAGGATGAAGTACGTTGATCTAGAAGATATATGTTCGTTCTAGCCTTGAAAGTTCCCGATTGTAGCTCTCAGGAAACAGAAGGCGGCAGGGAATTCCACTCCTGCGCAATATGTCCCAAAATCGATTATGGGTCGTTAATGTAAAGTTGTCCAAATAAGAGAGTCGACTTCTATTGTTTCAAAACCTCTCAGAATTTTTCTCTATGAACAAAATGTCATTTCGCAACGAGTCGAGGAATTTTTAAGTTTCAATCAAGAATACAGAGGTATATTTAGCTTTGTTTTGCACGTTTTTGATACTAACGCGAATTCCATGTGTTTTGTAAATCTATGATTCGAATTTGTAACTATAATTTGAGACTTCCAATATTAACATTTGCTGTATTAATATTTTCTCATTTTGCACCATCCACCTAAGGGTTAACTGGTATCAGAAGTACATTTTTCGGCTTAATGTTAACCCATTGTGATTGTAATGAAAAAATCTCAATAATACAAAAAAAGTCATAAAACGATATTAGCGATAAAAAGTTTATATTAAGTAGTGCCTAAACACGCAGTTCTCGTTAAGTTCTAACATATTGTGCATTATTTTGTTTTAATATATTTTTATTTTAAGATGATGATGTTTTATTTTAATTTATTTATTTAATATTGAGTTTTAAGAATTTAAGGCGCGGTAGGTAGTAGCTGCTCTCTCGTTCGCGCATAGTAAAATAATTTAAAATTTAAAATCACTGGATGCCCTTACGAAGAATCTGTTATGCAAAAAAAAAACTGGAGAATGGTGTTACAATCATATAGAAAAAAAAGAGAAAAGAAAAAAAAAAACGGTTCGTCAAAGAACTTTTCTTGATTAATTTGATTTGATTCTAATATATTTTATATGCGACATAATTGTGAATTTGTTTATAAAAATGAGATTCTTGATTCCGTAAATCTCAGTTGCGTCGATAATGGTATGCGCGAGCAAGACAGATTTTATTAACGTCGGCGTCTTAACAACAATTTTTCTACAAAAAAATTAACATTTCGTCTACCATCAAGCGAGCGATTTTCTCGTCTTGTCTCCAAAATCAGTATCAAAGCAGTATCTAAACTTTCACAGTACAATTTCACTGCCAAAATACATTTCTTTCTACGGTAACGTATCCTGTACCATAAAAGGGAGTCCAAGTGACGCAATGCATAATTACATAAGTGGTAAGTTGTAAATCTTCGTGTCGTACGTCGTTTGCGATGCAGCGAGCATGGCCGTCGTCTGCACACGGAATATTGATAAAATCCTGACGTACATATTGATACTTTCTATTGAGAGGTATTCTGGTTTCGATGATGGTTTGGTTTGGAGTTGATACGGTTTAGCTTCGATATTGTTTTTAACCTCCGACCCAAAATGTTATAATTATTAGTTTGACGTGTGTATCTGTATATTCTGTGTAGCTCTCAAACGAATGGACTGATTTTGATCTAGGTTTTTGTTAGAAAGATGATGTAGTCAACTGTTCTGAGCTAAGTTTTGTTCTGAGCTGTTATGTATCATCAAAATCGGTCCAGCCGTTTTTTATGTCGAGGGTTTTTAAGTTTTGAACTTGTTTAAATTATAATTTAATTGTATTGATGGTTTAGTGTATACTTACCTACTTTCTATCGCTGGTCGAGCCAGACATCACATTATGTTAATAATTTAGCGATGTAGCCACTAAAATAGTTCAACGCTTGTTTAGTACCTACACTTTGTAAATTCTGCTCGTGCAAATGCAAGGTTACTTTACTACTCACTTGGTACCTACTCTACTAAATTGCTAACATAACGTATACGTCTAGATGCTCATCTAGATGGCGCTAGTTGTCTATAAAATTGCGTAATAGTTTTTGTATTCTTTAACAAACAGTTTTGTTTAAGAGTAAACACGTTTTATGGACTTTTATTATTTGTTTGAAAGGATATATTTTTACATTGGTCCCATAGAAATTTCATCAAAATTGGTTCAGTAGTTTAGTTTTAAAACGAAATTGCGCATTTTGAAGTCTGTTTTTCAGTAACTATAATTATTTTCGATTATATTCCAATTTGTCAGTTTCCAGAATACGCCCTCCACTAGACTATCGCCCGCAGCAATGCTTGCTTATATCCAGTGAGGGCAACAGCTGGCGACTCAGTCGTTTATAGTGTACAGTGCACCATGAAGCAGCTAATCGTTCTGGTAATATTGTTTATTTATATTAATGTACTAATTAATCTGGAACTTATTAACTTGCCAAAAAATATCATCAAGTCAGTCGGGAACGGGAACTGGCACGTGCGATAACGGAACAAAACACCAACTTCAAATACTAATAAAAATACGCATGATTTTTTTTACTACTGATTTTCTGTAAAAGCACATTTTAATACGCTTTTTCATCGTTTATAAGTAAGACTGTGTTTTTTTTAAATTAAAAACACCATAACATAAACAAGTGAAACAGTAGCGAAGACAGATCCACTCAGGATCCATTTCGAAGAGTGAGCACAAGTTTCATGTCCTTTTTTCGCCCTCCCTTTTTAACTACAGGACAAATCAGGCATATTACCATCCATTTCTCATCCATCAAGAGCTAGATTGACGTGCTCCATCCTCGGCCACGCCATCGCTTACCATCAGGCGAGTTGGTGGTCAAACGTAAGTATAAAAAAAACAAAAAAAAACTAAATTAGAATTGGTTCATTAGGCTGGGAGTATTTACCAGTGCTACAGACGGGCATACCATTTCAAACTTATCTATAACAAATTTATAGACAGTTCAAAAATTACCTACATCTCACGGGACTTGAACCCGCATTATCACTTCCATTTTGGCTACTGAGGTGTCACGTGGGATTTTTGAACTGCCTATCAATTTGGAGATACTTCAGTGTGTAAAACATTAAAAAAATATCGAATATTATCTGTAACACCCTTCGTTTTACGTCGGCGGTTAAAAATTTAAGTGCGAGTTTTTTTTTATTGTGTCATTTTCAGACAACTGTTAAAGAATGGACCAATGTTTTTAGAAATTACTTGTGAAACATGTTTTTCTTTGTATCCTGTTGTCATTAAAATTTGACTGTGCTTAGATAGGTATTTGACCACTGCCATGGGCGTAGCTATAGCTTTCTCATGGGGGGGGGGGGGTCCGCGGGTACAAAAATGTATACAAATATACTACTATTTGCCTCTTTATTTGCGCAGACTATACGCAGACGAGTACTAGTTTCTAAACGTCAATGTTTATATAATTATAATCTTTATATAATTATAAGTTATAAACATTTAAATACACGAAAATTTTATTACGGACAAACCACAGAATTCGCCCTATTACATTGGGACAAACGTATAACTGTAAATAAAGTGTAAAAGTAACGTCGGAACAATATTAATTCATATTAAACTAGAGGTACCCTATGACTTCACCCGTTTTAACGAGCGCTCAGCATTTGCATGACTCAAGTAAACAAAAACATAGATAATATGCATACGCGAGCGAAGCGAGCGCGAACATTTTAGTAGTGTGTAGTAGTATTAGTGAGCCCGCAGTATTTCCATGACAAAATAGTACCTAATAATGCGCGAGCGAAGCGAGCGCGAATTTTTTTAAGGTTTTTAACATTAAATCTTGGAAATAATTTAATTCATTGATCGTGTTAGGAAGTGGCCCAGATGAACCAAACAAGTATAAAAGTGTTTAAAAAAATGAAATATCCGACTGGATGAGTAAGACTGACTTACGCTATCAAAAAATATACATATAACCATTTGAATGCATTGATTTCAAATTTAACCACGGCACTATAAGAGTCTTGTTCGATCTTTTCGAAATTATTAACCCAAAAATATTTTTTATGTAAAATAGGCTTATGTAAAAGATAGATCTACGACTGATCTCCGACTCGCCTGATATTTAGCGATGTTATTTTCTAGTTTTACGAACGAAGATTTTTTTATAAGTTCAATCAGTCGTTTTATATCTTCAAAAATATGGGCTTGCGCGATCGCTTCGCTTTGGCGCGCGAAAAATATTGAAGCAAATTAAGTTAACTTTAAAAAAGAGCAAGGATTTTTCATAATTGCCAGGATATTTTGGGGGAGGGTAGGTTGAACCCCTAAGATGCTTACGGCCTTGTTCACAACTTGAATTACGAAAAAAGCTATGTACAATGCTTGGCACGGAGTCAAAGTTACCGATGTTAAGATCTTTTATATTTTCACTTTATCTTAGTCTTATTGATTTATTTTCAAATTCCAGGTGTCATTGCTAATAGCAATCCATACTACAGCAGCCACAATTGACGTAAAGAAACTCAAAGAAACCGCGTCTCCATTGCTTCAAACCTTGACTGACACCGCATCAACCCAGCTTCACACCTTGACTGACACCGCATCAACCCAGCTCCACACTTTGACTGACACGGCATCAGTCAAACTACAAGACTTGAAGGAAAAAGCTACAACAACACTCAAACAACTCCAAGACAATGCCAAAGCCAACTTGAACGAATTCGTGGAAAGCATCGATTATGACAAATTAAAACAACTGGATTTTCTCAATATTGTGCCCAAAGTTCATCATAAATTTGCTCACAAACCTTCGCCTAGTGAGAAATTGAAGATTCTCTTGAATAATGTGAAAGGTGTTAAAAGTATGAAGAGTCAGAATTTCTGGCTAGCTTTCGATGAATATCCGTGGCCAGTGGTTAAGAGAAGGATCGAATATATTTATGAATGAAATTCACTAAAATAAGATGCACAAAACCAAAGATGGAACATTTGGAGTACCTATAGAGTTTTAAAAACAACCAAAGTGTAATTAAAAAAAAAAAACGTTAAAAACCAATCAGCGATCGAAAAGTGATATCCCAAATATTTTTAAAAGTGAACATATTTTTTGCCAATGTTAAAAAAATAATTTATTTTTCTATCGATTATTTAATTCTTCATTTCTACATTCTTGTAAATAGAATGTAGATTTTAGAATAAGGTACTTTAGCAAGTATTAATATGTGCACACTTTGTTATTAAAAATCAGAATAAATATTTCAAAGACTTTTATTAAATAGATGCTATATAAAAATTCTAGCTAAATATTTAAGATTGTTAAAATACTTTTATTCAATAAGTTTAAGTAAAAATTATATTTAGGTATATCTTTATAATTAAACTATTTTTTTTTATCATTCAGGTAAATTTTATCATAGTAGGATTCAGAAAATGTATCTGTTATTCAAGTTAGTCCATTCATTTTTGTTTACAAATCATTGAGCAACTTTTCAAATACATCGTCTACAGTATCCTGGGGTTCGTTAGATCTAAAGTCTTCTATTCCATTCTGGAAATCACCAAAATCATTCAAATCAGCTAAACCAAGCTCGGTCAGTAGGGAAAGGTTGTCAACAACTTCTACCTTATCGCCACTCTTATCACTGTCAGTGACAGAATTGTCGACAGTATCAAACTCTGGTAAGAGTTGTTGTGAAGATTCTGTTGTGTCAATTTCTTTGGGAGGTCTCCGATTGTCGACTTTGTGTCCTTTGCTGTTCGGTTCACTCTCCACGATATCGTGGTATTCTTTTATTTCCTTTCCGAATTCGATATCATCTTCATCTTCAACGCTATCCTGAAAAGGAAGTTTATTTAGTTAATGGTAGACAAAACGTTTTTATATCAACAATTTTTTTTGTGCAAAGGAGAGACAAGTATATCGAGTCTTTCACTAGATGCTAAGTTTCGCGCTTGCCCATGATTGTTCAATGCTGTATTTTATAATGAAATTAAATTGAGCAAAATGAAATTTTATAATGATGAAATTCGTTATGCTCAGAAACAATACTAAAAAAACAAAAATATATCCAGTAATCTTTTCAATCGAGAACACAGATGTACTGGTTGTTGGTGGAATAACTAGGAAGGGTGTTATTTTTTTAAAACAGCAGTAAACAGGCGGATGGCTGGCCTGATGGTAAGCGATAACTGTCGTATAAGATGATTGCAACATCAGTGGCATTGCTGTTGCTTTGCTAGCACAGAAAGGTGCTTGAAGACACTCTTTTTAAAACATTGTTGAAGCTCGGCGGGAAAACCTTCCGAGAAAAGACATTCCATATTTGGCTTGTGCGTGGGAGAATCTGACTGTATGGGATTTCCAGTTGTGCAATATATAGGGGTGAGCTTTTTGACAGGGTCTTGAAATACGGTGGTGAAACTCCTAAGCAGAAATAAGTTCAAAAAGCTCTTCAGAGAATTCTCCGAAAAACAAGCGGTAGAAGATGCAAAGGGATTCCACAACTACACAAAATGCATCCAATTTGTTCGTAAACTTGTTGTGTTACTTCTCTATGCTTGCTTTGCTATACCTATAAATGATGTATGTTTTGTCAGCAGCCTAGTCGGGAGACCGTCTGACTTGCGATCCGCAGGTCCTGGGTTCGAATCCCGCGGCACGCACCTCTGTCTTTTCCAAGTTATGGGCGTATTGTTGATTGCCGCCAACTTCAAACAGTGAAGGAAAACATCGTGAGGAAACCTATATGTCTGAAACCTACATAAAAAAAATCATAAAGTATCACCATATCATTCTCCTCTAAAACATACATATTTTTTTATCAGCCCTGTTTGTACAAACTGTCCCACTGCTGGGCGCGGGCCATCTTCTCATTGTGAAATGGGTAAGGTCTACCACGCTGGCCAAGTGCGGGTTGGTAGACTTCACACATCTTCCAGATCATTGAAAACTCTTACTTACTCTAACTTTTAGGAATATCTAGAGCTTAATCTTACCTGTATTATTTGAGCAGTTGACTTGTATTGGAAAGCGTTTTGTGATAGATCCACTTCGATAGGGAAAAGAGACGAATTTTCTTTCAGGTGGTTCAATGTGACTCTAAAACAACAGATATGTAATATTAACGAATTCATTCTTCGTGTCGATGGTTCCTTTTTTTATATTAAGGAATGATTTGACATTATTTGATAAAACTTTCGTCAAAATTTCGTTACAAATACAATACAACACAACTAACAATTTCCTTTACTTGGACGCCATATTACTTCCAGTTATTTTGTTTTAAAAAACATAAGTACTGAACCGATTTTGATAAAATTTATGTGGGACCAACTCTGAAATTGAAATTAATGTGACCTATCAATTAAAAAAGAATCATCAAAATCAATTCATAATAAATTAACAAACATACAAAAAAAAAACACACACACACAGTCCAATTGAGAACCTTCCTCATTTTAGAAGTCGGTTAAAAAAGTTTCTTTAAGTTTTCTTGAAATAAATAAATATTGGAGGACATATTCACACAACACCATCTAGTCTCAAAATAAGCAAAGCTTGTGGGAACCAGATGGCTGATAGAATAAATAATTACCCATATACATTTTTTATTGAATACACACTTTTAACACAGAACAAACATCCATGCTCAGCAGAAATGTATGCCCAGGGTGGGGATCGAGCCCACAACTTACGTGCAGAAGCCAGACATAGTACCACTGAGCCAGAAGGCCTTTGAAAAACAATAACTATACACTACAATACGTTTTTTAACCGACTTCCAAAAAAGAGGAGGTCCTCAATTCGTCGGTATCTTTTTGAAGTGATAACTTCTTTCGGCGCCAGTTTGTCTAGATAGGCTAGATTAGTTTAAGTTAGCACTTCTGTCCCGAGCCGCACACGTATTTTTCAAAGTATGGTCTATTTGGAAATCCTTGGGAGAGACTTATGTCCAGGAGACTTCTTGGCTGAGATGATGATCCCGTGTAAGTTATTATCGTAGACTTCTTGTGACTGAGACGATGATGAATCCCGTGTAAGTTATCTTACTCGTGGTAAGCCGCGAATCCATTGATGAACCGCCTGAGTTGGTAGGCCACGTCCTGTGTCTTCTTGTTCTCCAGTAGCTCCAGTTTGATGAGCACGTCGGAGCGGAGGCGCGCGAACCGCGCGCGCGCGTCCTGACGGCACCGGAGAATCAACCTGCAAATACTCATACTCATATTCTTTATTGCCACCAAGTGTAAATTAATGTAGATGGAATTGCATGCATTTTTACAGTACTTAAAACTTAGTCACCCTTTTCTGGCATTGCAACTTGCGAGGGCGCTTGTTCTAGGGATACAATAATAAAACTTATATAATAATAGGTACTTAACATAGGACAATAATTAATGACAAGGAAGTGTATATGTAGTATTGTGATTATAACTAAAATATTCGTCCAAATAATAAAAACTGTTCATTAAAAGAAACTTTTTTAATTTTGTGCAAAAGACTGTGAATTTCCTTTCATTTTGAATGGGTATGGGTAGTTTATTAAAAAAAAAAATTGCCATTTAATATGGGCTCGTGTTCAGCATTTTTTTTCTTGAATAAGGTAAACTTAATTGGTCTCTGTGACGGCTATTTAGGTTGTGGGAATCTTTTCTTTTTATAAAAGTGTAATTATTTTTGAAAACAAATGTGGATAATTCCGGAATGTAGATACAAGGCAGAGGTAAATATGTTATATTTGATAAAAAATGGTCTACAGCTGTCAGTATTATCTATTTGGGCTATGATTCTTATACATTTCTTTTGCATTTTAAATAATTCATATGCATTAACACAATTGACCCACAGCAAGATTCCAATTACAGTTTAAAATAAAACCGGACAAGTGCGAGACTGACTCGCCCACTGGTTCCGCGCAAACTAGTTAAAAGAAATACAGGGCGAAGCTAGTCATTGATATATCAGGGTAATTATAGGTTTTATAACGTTTTTGGTCATAATCCGAAAATTACACAACATAAAAATAATTAAAAACCAGTTTTAGCTTGTGCTAATGAAGCTCTTTCATATATTATGATACCCAACATGATACGGTTAACTAACTTTGGACCCTCCTTCCATGCATAAATACCCTATTTTTTGTGATTAAATTAAAAATGTTAAATTTTTTGGTTTTTTCCTTTATGTGTACTCTTTGTCAAAGTGTTTAAGTACCTACTATAATACAATGCATCTTGCCAAATTTCATTGTTACAGGTCAACGGGAAGTACCCTACAAGTTTTGATTCCTTTTCATTTGATTTTTTTCACAGCCGCAAGGAACTACAGATCTGCGTAATAAATGGTTTTAATTTCAACTCTATACTTTTACGAGTTCCCGAGATAAAAGGTCTTGACAGATGGACAGACGGACAACAAAGTCAACCTATAAGGGTTGCGTTTTTTCCTTTTGAAGTACGAAACCCTAAAAATGACCGTAGTGTGTGTCGTGTCACGCGCAATGTAAGGTTCCGTTGTTGCACATCATAATCTATGTGAAAGTATGTAGAACGGGGTCTCATGTTTAATATTATGAACATATATGTACATTGTTCATTTATGTTAGTTTGAAGCGCAATACACAGCAAACTCGCCATAAGTTGGGCCTATACACATAATAACTTAACTTTCGTAAAAAAAGAAAATTTGCTGGTAGTTAAACATAGGTTAGGTTTGATACGGATTCAAAGTCACCCACGGTGACAATATTTTATTGTTACCTATTGTGTATATACTCACCTGTATTCATAGTTACCAGTTTCAACTCTATACAAGGGCTCCTGTATGGTGTTGTAGCCATATTCCTCGTCATCCATTTCTTTCACTTTCAAGCAGTAAGATAGATATTCAAACTTAGTATCCGCGTATTTGCGAATAGTCAGCTTTGTATCTGGTATAGCTTTGTTCAAGTAAGTGCCTAAGTCTGCTAGAATCTGTCAAATCATAGAAACAAATATAATAAATTAAAACTTTTACATATATCATTGAAGAAGATTGAAGATACCATACAAGTGGCAGGAAGACGCTGGATGCAGGTCCAACCGGTCTTTCTGGAAATCCAATGGGGGAGGCCTATGTCCAGCAGTGGACTTGTGGCTGAGGTGACGATGATGACTTATATCATTAAAATAATATAATTTTTTAACGGCTTTATCGCGTATACTTTACATAATTTTATTACCTAACGTTTCGAATACTTTGCAGCGTCCGTGGTCACAGATGAGATAAGATGACATGACAGTTGTCTTTTTTGATATGAAAATATTAATAGTAGATCTATCGATCTACTATTGACCACCTGGAGCTCGTCGATCTCGAAGATATCTATTCACTCTAGCCTTGAAAATTCCTAAATTATAAGTTGTCAGAAAAAAGAGATGCTGCCAAAGAATTCCATTCCTACGCAATACGCATCATGAACGTGGATGGATTTCGCTGAATACGGATTGACATTTCATTGAGAAATCGGTGGTAATGTGCTGACTTCCTGTTAGTCCTGTAGTACCTATTCTTATTTAATGTAAACATTTTATATTACCGGTTTCAATGCTTTCAACATCTTGATACCATCCTTCTCCAATAACCTATGATATTGTCCGAACTTAGTAAAGGCCTCAGAAGCACGCGCTTGCGGCTCCTTCACTCCAATCGACGCAAATATATCACCCAAAGTCTTGTACGTTTGTAGTAGATCGAAATAAGATTTCAGCATCCTGGAATAATAGCCCAGCGGATTAGCAAGTTGAAGTGGCAGTGGTCAGGGTACATAGCACGTAGAACTGATAGCCAATGGGGCCGAAAAGTTCTCGAGTGGAGACCATGCACCGGCAAGTGCAGCGTAGGAAGACCAGCCACGAGATGGACAGATGACCTCATACAAGTGGCGGGAAGACGCTGGATGCAAGCTTCCAATCGGTCTTTTTGGAAATCCATGGGGGAGGACTATGTCTAGCAGTGGACTTCTCATGGCTGAGATGATGATGATGATCCTGGAATTAATGTATTTGAAGATTTTATTTACGTGACGAAAATAAAAGTATATATTCTCAATACCTTATAATTATCATCGGATGATGGTTAATGGTAGTATACTACAAGTATATCATGTACTTTCATCGTGCAGACTGCTGGATTGTGGAATACGCTTTCTCAGTAGATCTTTACCGATAGACATAATCTGGGTATCTTTAAATCGCGACTGAATTGGTTTTTTCTACGTAAGCGCGCTCCATCGTAAGCCGCAACGTCGGTTAACATCAGGCGAGTTGGCGGCCAAGCGCAAACTTAATTCTACATAAAAAATGAACCGTATATTGTTCTCTTTTACTATACTTACCATCTTTTCTGCCTCGGTCTTGTATTAAGAGAGTTCGTAAAGGCTTAGTTACAATTACAGGCGAAGAATCGATGTAATCTAATGCTTATTTATCATCAACCTCAATAAAATATGAAATCAGCATATCAGTTCGATATTAATCTCTACTACATAAATTAAGATCTTAAATTGCGTCAAAAAAAGAAGGAAAATCATACCTTTTAGCATGTTCAACCAGTTTTCTATAAACCGTTTCAGTTTCCTTCAATTCATCTAATTTTGCTACTAAAGTATCATTACACAATATAGCTCTGGATAGTCCTGAAATGGCAAAATAATTGTGTATAAAACAACAATAAATACTTTTTTTTTGTTGGGAACAAATATCTGTTTATAGTTTCTTTCGCTTCTATATATTAGGATCGCAGCCTTTTCAAAATACAAGAACTTAGATACTTACAAGCAAGTGAAATTTAATTAACGTAGATTTATGAGTACCTAGTATTATGTATTTCAAAGTCAAAGTCAAAGTAAATTTATTTGTATCATTCAATTATTGATATCTTTTATTTTATGTTTTTAATACATGTAACTGCCTAAAATTGTTTATATTGGATTCAGTCTCAGACCATGTGTTGCATTGGTGTTGTCAAATGTAAATGTAAACAGATTTCTTCTCTATCGTCCTAGATTGTAGATATAACGTCCTTGCTGAATACCAGATGAGATATTGTCACACGCAAATCTACTTCAAATTAAAATAGGTTTACTAATATTGTGTCCTTACCTAAAGCATCGGCAGCACCCGATGACATATTCTCGACGAGTCGATGTTTCATCTTTTTCATGATAATGTCTAGAGAATGACCCTGCTTCGGGTCCGCGTGTAGTTTGTTGTAGTTGATCGTTACTTCATCCTAGAATTAATTAAAATATTTACTTAAGAAACTACGTGCCTATTGAACGATTGTGATACTTTCGAGATACTCAACGTTTACTCCACTGTGTTAACTTGTAAGTCCAAGAAACCGTTTTAATTACATACAGGTAGGAATATGTTTCTACCAGAAATAACGTCATTCCATTCTTCCGTGAAACTAGTATTTTGTGTTTTGATTTCTTATAGTACAGATCTGTCGTAAGAATACTCATATTTCTTTAAAAAAATGTGTGAAGCGTGAGCTGGATAGCGGCTCTATTCATATAGATATGCGCTTTCCTAAATAACTTGTTTTTTTTAAGTAGGTACAAACTACAAAGTGCTTTTAATTTGTGTAATATTTTGTAGTGAAAATTATTATTGTATGTATAAACCGATTCTGACCTAGTTTGTTTTTTTTTTCGTTTGAAAAGGATATTTCGAGGGCGTAGCTATGTTTACGATTGGTTCAGCCGTTTTTATAATGAGGGGTTTTAAATTACTTTGTCACTTTTCCTACACAGAGACAAGTTGCATCACAAATCTAAAAAAGAGCCTAGCGAATTGAATAAATCAATATATACACGATACAGCAAATTTTGTAACCGTCTCTTGAAAAAACTAAAGATAGAATATGAAAAATTCGAATTCTCGAAGGTGAGAAAAAATCCCAAAGCACCATGGAAACTTATTAATAAAATTACGAATGTTATCAAAAAGGAGAATACCTCGACGGACCTTCTAAAAGTATCTAATGATCCCATTCTATCTGTTAATAAAGTTAATTCCTTTTTTTCCAGCGTGGGTAAAACGCTAGCTTCCAAAATAATTCACCACCATAACACTTCCATCACACATTCTTCGCATAACGTTTCCCCTAGTTCTCTCCCACATTCTATGGCTCTTTTGGATGTGGACTATGAAGAGATTGAACAAGTTATCTTAAGTTTGAAAGATCAATGTGCAGTTGGTTGGGATAATATTTCTACCCCCGTTATAAAAGCAACAAGACATGTTCTTATCCCAATCCTTAACCATGTGTTCAATCTCTCATTCTCTACTGGTACCTTTCCTCGTGTCTTCAAAAGAGCCATAGTGCACCCTATTTTCAAGGGCGGAGATGGAGACAGTATCACGAACTATAGTATACAGTACTATATCAGTACTCTCAACTATATCAAAAATTTTGGAAAAATTATTAAATAAGCGTCTAATAAAATTCTTAAATACAAATAATATTTTCTCTAAAAACCAATTTGGGTTCAGAAACGGATTATCAACTGAAGATGCTGTTCTCGAACTAGCTGAGACTATAACAAAAAATATGGACACTAGCAAAAAAACCGTTGGTGTGTTTTTAAGGTCCCGCAAGGTAGCGTCATCGGACTTACCTTATTCCTAATCTACATAAATGATATAGGTAACATGGCCATACCAAATTGTAAAATAATCACTTATGCCGACGATACGGCCTTGTTAGTCCATGGACGTAATTGGGAAGAAGCTCAGAAAAACTGTGAAAACACATTGCGTACGGTAACGATATGGCTACGGGATAACTTATTAACTCTCAATTTGTCTAAATCCAAGTTTATTACTTTTACACCAAATGTATCTACACAACCCATACCTTCTTATTCTATTCGTGCACATACTTGTCCAAAAGATATGACCAATAACTCTTGTGACTGCACGGTATTACAGCGTACAACTACCATAAAGTATTTGGGGGTTATAATAGATAACGTTATGTCCTGGAAACCGCAGATAGACTCTTTAGTATCCCGTGTACGAAAGCTTATCTACGTGTTCAAAACCATCAGACCTGTGGTGGACCTAAAATACCTCAAGAACGTCTATTATGCTTCTTTCCAATCAGTCTTATCCTATTGCATCATCGCTTGGGGTGGCTCCGCAAAAACGCACATGATTAGATTGGAAAGAGCTCAGAGAGCTGTCCTTAAGGTGCTTGCCAAAAAACCTCGCCGCTTTCCTACCACACAACTGTATTCATTATGTGAAGTTCTCACGGTTAGACAGCTTTTTAATTGAAAAACAATCTTGAAGAAACATTCAGAGTTAAATTTTGATCCTGAACTGATCCAAAATAAACGTAGATCTGACAAGGTATGTAGCATTACTCGTTGTCGTACGGCTACTGCTAGCCGACATTATCATTTTATCAGCTCCTTATTATATAACAGAGTAAATAAAGATTTATATATTTATCCTCTTCCCTTATATAAATGTAAATCAAAATGTGTTGGTTGGCTCCAATCCCTATCATATGTAGAAACTGAGAACTTAATTAAAGTTGTTACTTGAGATAAAACATATTTAAAATGGCATGTATTCACTCACACCACATACTCATTACTCCACACACACATCCACTTTTACACACCCTCACGCACACATATCATCACTCACACATCCTCATAAACTCTCCCACCCACACGGCACGCAAATATTACACATATAATTTATTTTTTTAAGTATTACTAGAAAAATGTTGCGTTTGTATATACATATTGTAATATTTATTTAATTTTCTGTAAATCTAAAATTCGTACAAAATGTATGTATCTAAATCCTAATTATTTAATTAAATATATACTTTAAATTTAATTCATAACTGTAATATACTTATAAAATGTAATATATCCCGGAGGTGGGCGATGTTCCCCGCGACACAGTTTTCTAAGCTACTGCGGGTAGCATCGTGTTCCTTACTGTTATTGTAACCCTTTATTAGTTCCAAATAAAGAATATTTCATTTCATTTCATTGCCTTTATTTGATTACCTTAGCAGTTTGTATCATTTTCGCCACCTCGACCTTTGTCTTCCCCTTGACTGTTTGGCCATTAACTCCGACCAGTTCATCGCCGCTTTGTAACGTGCCTTCTTTAGAAGCGGGCGTGTTGTCAAATATCTGTAAATTATTTTTATCACCATTAACTATTGATAGAAAAATATATCGGAATAATAATTAGTCTCTTAGAATTTCACGGGAATCATTTAAACGGTGAGTAATCACATTTGGGGTAACTGATGTGCTCTAATTTAGACCTTATTTAGACTTTAAAGACTAAAGTCATTAAGACTTTTAAAGTCAAACTTGAAAAAAATTGTTTCACGAACCATATTTTCTATCTGTTTAAGTCTTAAAATAATTTGTTTATCGTCGTTTTTTTTTTTAATAAAACAATTTTGTGATGGCTTGTAGTTTTTATGTAATGGGCAACAGTAAAAATGAGATACTTATTCCTACCTGTACAATATATAAACATGGGCATAGCGGCGCTCCCCCACCGATGCTGATACCGATAAGATTTTTCTCATCTTTGCTTAACACAACACTACCGGATGTCACTGTCATACCCCTGGAATTGTACAACAAAATATGTCAGTTAAATGAGATATGGTGTGTAATGTAGACGTAAGGTATATTCAAACATATATAAGAAATTGTTAGTCAAATAAACAAATACAAATAGATAAAAAAGCTAAAGGTCTACTTACTAAAGAACCAAAATAATTACCTACCCATAGCGCGTTGCTTTAATTTATAGAAGTAATGCAAATCTAAACTAATGATCTAGATTTCGAAATGAAAACTGGCCTGATATATAATATATATTAATAAAAAAGTTTAGCAGGGTATTAAAAAAATATATAAAAATAAAACATCAGAATTTACTACCAAACACTTTATTATTAGTGCTAGCGAGGTAAAAACCTATATATCACATCAAAACCACACAAAAATGAAATGTCTAAATTTTCTAGCGTCTGCTACTGTGAAGTGACCTGAAAACTGAAATCGCACATAAATTACAACAGAGTCTTTAGATCTAGCCAAATGTGAAATGATGAAATACGAAGATTTCAACACGGTTTTGTGTGAACGAATATATACTTAATATTGTGAATGCGAGTTACAAATCGTCTGATAAGGCTAATCGCTTATTAAAAACTATTTTAATTCAAAATTTAACCATGTTGCAATGACTGTTAGCACGAGTTTTCTGTTGGTTATGTGTTAGTCTAGTGAAGAGTGTTATGGATATGCTATATGCTCATTTACCAAAATATTCTTATAATACCACGTTTTAAGACTCGTCTCACAATTAGAAGTTTAAAAACATAATTTATGAAAGTATCATGTCTGGTGCAACTACTAATAGTAAAATCTAGCAGCATTTTTACGATAAAACACTGTCAAATTATTCGTAACATCTATGAATAAATATATTATCTACACACTGAAAAGTTACATTATTCTCACATCAAATCCTGGTGATAAATCATGTATCTCTCTGTACGAAGATCATTATAAATGCATTCCGTGGTCTCTGTTAATTCTTCAAGTTTATCCTCTTTAGATTTTCTATGAATTGTAAAGAAATATTTCAGGGTTTCGAACACACTCAGGCATTTGATACGTTTATAAAAACTTTATTGTGCATTGTACCTTTCCTAGACTGAATAATAGATATATTTTAAGGCACTCTAAAGTCTAATATTTATTTTAATACTTTTTTCGGACTGTTTATGTATAACAAACAGGTATCTTCTTTTATAGAGTGCTAATTAGTAATTAAAGTTTTAATACTACATAGGACTTGGAAAATATCATATCAATTTGTTATTTAAAACATTTTGTAAGTTATGTCATGATCGTGTGAAAATGATTACTAAGGAGTTACTCAGGGTAGTGTCATTGTTCCCACGTATTACATTGTATACTTACGTGGGAGCGTTGATAGAAATATTGGTAAGTGTAGTTTTTTAAAGTATAGTGTTGGAAATACAATGCTTATTATCTAACTTATATTGTAACAAACTTTAAAATATCCCGTACCCTTGATTCCATCTTACTTTGAACTTAATGATCCATTTAGGAGTTAATCTGTGTTAAATGTCGAAGCACGCCAACTTTGAATTTCTTAATAGCTTCGATTTTTGTTTTGCTCTCGTAATAAGCGAGTATGAGCCAACTTTGTAGGGTAATAAGAAATCATGGTGAAACTTTCGCTGTATACAATTATTTAAAATGGTACCGCCACGTTATTTAATTTCTAGTCTCATTTAATTTTTATCATAATTTAATAAAATTTTCTGATTATTTTGGTAGTTAAGAACACAAATTAACATTCTTAATATATGTATGTAATACTTACTTTTCAAAAACAGGCAGGTCAGGTATGTCTTTCATTAAATCTTGAAAGGCAACTGCAGCACTAAAAATAACATAATTTTGAATTCGAGTGGGTACCGTCGGAAAAATAAAATTTTGTATGAATAAAATTTACTTACGTTTCGTCTATTTGCAACAATAAACTATTAGGTGTTTCATTTTCGATCTGCTTGCTAAGTAAAACAAAATAAGATCATTATTTTCGTTCGTGATTTTACCTAAACACTCATTTTTTCTGACTACCCAAAAATCTGGGTAGTTTTTGTGCCGATGTAACTAAATAAGTTACTAAGTTTTGTTAAGTTGCCGCCGTCTGTTTCTCAGGGAAACAGAGACAGCAGCAAAGAATTCCATTCCTGTGCAGTACGCATCAAGAACGTGGATCGATATCGCTGAGTACGGATTTTTGGTATTTCAATTACAAATGGGTGCTTTTAATGAGGGATGGGTTTCTCTTCGACGAACCGCGAAACTTAATTCATAATTTACATAAATTAGTAAGTAGACCTAATAAATTACCTACTTACTTTAAGCACATAATACGATTTTAATGAAAGTAAAAGTTGAAAAAGAAAAATTAACATTACATGCGATCTTCGAAATTATACATATTGATGGGCGTCAGCGGGAACAGAGTCGGGTCATTTAACAAAAAAAACGTATCCTGCTGCCTCCACATGGTCGAAATGACACCAAAATATAACAAAATAAATTCAAAGGCTGTCCAAATCAACACAAAAGTAACTGCAAAGGAAGTACACATAGATAAGTGAAATAAGATAACAGCGAACATGGCAGCAGTTGAAATATTACGTACATTTTGTCCTCTTCGAAAAAGAAATCGTCATCGTATTCTTGCATCATTTTTGAGCCTTATTTTCGAAATATTTTCTCTAAAATCAACAAAGTTAAAGTTAGGTACACATCAAATTGTAAGCTCAGTTTGTCATTTTGATGTGTTGGAAAATGTATTGATTTTTCGTGCGCGCGCCTATTTCGTGGAAGTCGGTCAAGCAGAACAAATATAGTCAATCAGCGAGCGCGTTCCCAAAATCATGCATAGAGCCAATACACGTGTGAGTGTAATCTAGGTAATAGGATGTTCCGACTTGTTAATTACTAAGAGTATTAGATGTATTATAAATTATAGTCAACGAGTTACTGCTATACTGCTATTTCATAATATTAATGTTTCATTGATGAAATCTTCACTTGTGTCGCGTGGTCCTAAGCGCACAATAAGTAGATCTATAATTGACCACCAACTCGCCTGATGTTAATTAAGCAACGGTGTGGCCGAGGATGGAGCTCATCGATCTAAAAGATATTTATATACTCTAGCTTTAAAAATTCCAAGATTCTAGTCCTCAGGAAACAGAGATGCTGGCTAAGAATTCCAATCCTATACAGTACGCAGTTGAGTACGGGTTTTTGGCAATTCAATGAGTAATGGATACCTTGTGCGCCGACTTGCGAATGTTGTTGGCTGATACGAACAAAAATAGCTAGTTGACGTAGATGGACGCTAATTGCGTATTTGATATGATTCGGAACGTACCCGGGAATTTAAGTTAAAACACAAGTGGGAAGTTTTTCGCGGGAAAGCGAATAACTTTTATTTGATATTTTTATCTCCGTACGTTAATTTCAGTGTGTTTTTCACAGAATTGGTGGCCCTATTTGCAAGTCTTTGGTGTTTTTGTTCTTAATTTATTTTATTTTGAACCTATAAAAAATCGTATGAATTATGAATATGCTAACCTCCTCCTTTTTTGAAGTTGGCTAAAAATAATAAATATTAACTGAAGACTCAAGTATAGTTCCCCTCACATAAAAAGAACACTGGTTGTTTCGCGTTTCTTTTTTGTGACGGGAACTATACGTTTCTGAGTATTGTGTTTCTAACTATAATACTTTACGTTCACCTAAATAGAATTTGTGAAAAATATATTATATAACAATAATTTAATAAGACTTATTTTTCTTCTTTAGGTCTTCTGACATATAACGGTTTATTTTTGTAGTATCTTACAAGCAAGCAAATAATAACAAAACATATCAATAATCAGGTTTTAAAATTATCATTGGCAAATTAGCAAGTCTTAAATATGTCATACACAAAATGCAAATTTTTTATATACAATAGTTGACATATTACGTAAAGTACCAAGGTTATTAGTCAAATGTTAGAAAAAACCATGAGGTGTTGTTCTTTGAAAAGGACGTTTAGTTCATTCGTCATCGACCCTATGTCGTAACGCCTTGATACGGCGGGCGGTGTAGCAGGTTATCGCTAGGGGTGTCTCTTTACATTTTATTAACCTCCGACGCATAAAGGGGTGACGACACTAAAAAGCTTCTTCTTGCGGCGGCGGCGGCGGCGGCGGCGGCGGCGGCGGCGGCGTGTGGCGGGTCGCCCTCTTCCCTCAAACATGGTTGAGGAGGGCGATGGCTGGCACATGCGTCAACTCGTGAACGGGTGCTGCTTGCGGGAGCTGTACTGCTCGGGTATACACGCATGCATGTTAGTTAAGTGTAAATTAAAATTTTGTCTTCCTCTTGCATAACTTAAAAATAAATAAATAATATAAGTAGTTATAAATGCATATATATGTTACTGTAAAAGCCCGAATATTGGTAAATCTTAGGTTTTACCAGTAAATCTTAGGGTTTACCAACACGAGTCGGTAAATGTAAGAATATGTAAAAAAGAAACTATTTTATCGGGCTTTTACCATTAGAATTTAATACATGCTAGGTTTTACCAGTGACGGTTGGTAAATGTTAGTTTTGGAAAAAAAACAATGCATATTATGTTACTGTATTCGGCTTTTACAGTAACATATATAATAACATTTGTTTGATTGAACGATGTAGCTTGGTGCAACGCAGTCTTAGGTAGATAGATAGATAGATAATATTTATTTGTATAAAACATGAGATAAAATCATACACACCGTAGCATGCACAATTGGTGTTATTAAAAAGTTGGAAGTTGCTTGAACATGTTTTGCCAGTCAAGATGGCGTACAAATATTTGTCAGAGATAGCTTAATAACTTATACCACAAACAGATTAAAAATAAAAATAAATGTCAGAATGCAAAATGAATGTTACTATAATAATAATGTCAATACGAAAGAACTATGTCAAAAATATAGGAAAATAATAATAACTCAATAGCTAAAATTTCTCATTTAAAAAATCATTAATATTATAATAACATTTTTCTACTAGTAGCTTTTTAAGCTTTATTCTAAACAGGCTAGTTTTTAGGTCCCGTATTGATTTTGGTATGTGATTGTAAATGCGTGGTCCCATACACATTACACCTTTACCCATTAAAGTTGTCTTTGAGTATACATTTTTACGCCTATTTTGATCTCTACGATTTCTTATGGCACAGTCGGACAATGTCGTGAATAGTTCCGGGTTTGATTTTACAAATAATGCCATTTCTAGTATATATAGAGACGGTAGTGTTAGAATCTTGTATTTTTTAAAATAGGGCGCACAGCTATCTTTTGCTTGTAGTCTAAACAAAGATCTAACACAGCGCTTTTGCCTTTTGAATATAGTCTCTTTGTCAGTAGAGTTGCCCCAGAATAAAATTCCATATCTGAGGACAGACTCAACTATACCATAATAAGCTGTAAGTAGAGCATCAGTGTTAAGGGTGTCAGAAAGTTTATGCAGTGCATAAGCCAAGCCGGAGACTCTTTTAGATAAATTTTCAATTTGAGCTTTCCAGTTTAATTGTTTATCGATGATTAGTCCAAGAAATTTTGCATTGTCTACTTCATTGATTACATTATTGTTATGATTTACCTTAATACTAATTTGTTTCAGCCCACGTTGACTAAAATGCATTACATTTGTTTTACTAATGTTCATTTTTAAATTGTTATTACTAAGCCATGAAATTATAGATGTCAATGAGTTACTAATGTCAGATTCATATGTGTCAATATTCTTACGTGCTATCGTTATTGTACTGTCATCGGCAAAAAGTGTAACAGGTTGGGTTATGGCACTGGGTAAATCATTTATATAGATTAGGAACAATAATGGGCCCAAAACACTCCCTTGCGGTACACCGTATGTAACATTACGCTCTTTTGATCTTGCAATCTCTTCTCGCTTTGATTTAAAATTAATTATACTAATTTCAGTTATTTGTTTCCTTTCACTTAGGTAGGATTTTATGAGTTCCAAAATATTACCCCGTATGCCATATGCCTCTAGCTTAGCTAACAATGTTCCGTGATTGACGTAGTCGAACGCCTGTGTCATGTCACAGAACACTGCACATACTGGCGAGTTTTTATCATATAAGATTGACATATTATATTGTCTTAGGTATAAGCAATAATTTCTTCAGAGATTAGGTTAAGTTTTTTTTTTTTTTTTTAATACAAAAAAAAGATTGCTTATACCTATACCAGGATCAACTAGTTTGGCCTAGCCTAAAGTGGTCTATTATGCATTGTTTTATTTCCAAAACCAACATTTACCAACCGTCACTGGTAAAACCTAGCATGTACTAAATTCTAATGGTAAAAGCCCGATAAAATCGTTTATTTTTTACATATTCTTACATTTACCGACTCGTGTTGGTAAACCCTAAGATTTACCGGTAAAACCTAAGATTTACCAATGTTCGGGCTTTTACAGTAACATATATATTAGTTCATAAAAGGCACGGACCCTGGAGTCTGTGGAGAATAAATTTGTTAAAATAAAAAAACGACGGGGTGTTTTAAGTTTGACGTGTCTGTATGTGGCATCGTAGCTCCCGAGCTGATGAACCGTTTTTTTTTTTTGTATTTATTTTCTTTGAAAGGTGAATTAGTCGGGAGTGTTCTTAGCTATGTTTCATCAAAATCGGTAAAGCCGTTTTTTTTGGCTTTGTTTTTGAGTTTTCTAAGCTTATACTTGTTATTTTTTGCCCCACTATCCTGATAGAGAGACAATATAATTTTCCGGTGTTAATGTGCATTTGTGTTTACCTATATTTCATCCTACGGATATTAAAATATGATAACCGAATAATTAGGATCTCAAGACAACTTATATACAAAGTATATGCAGAAGCGTCACGACCTTCTTCCAGTCTCCCTTTTCGTCTTTAAAACAATAAAACTGTCCGACCCTCTTTTTAATAACGTTTTCGATGCAATTTTTTTTCATTCTTGACTTTTCTTTGCGTACTAAATGGAAATGTCCATACCGATGCAATCAGTTTCCTGAGAGCCCACAATTTTGGTTTTTTAATATTTCAGCGAATACACGTCATCGAAATAAGTGTGCTCCATCTTCGCCCACACCGACATTTAATATTAGGCAAGTTTATGTTAAAAAAATCTTATGAAATATACTTTCATGGCAAGACAATGTATAAATTTGCTGGTGATTTCATTTTTATCACGTACAAAGCGATTTGTACTTGTTTCCACAATAACATTTATGTTAAGTTTTATAAGGCTTTGTATTATTTTCATGAATATTTACGTTGCATACGTACAAAAACGACATGTTTTTATTTTATTACTATAGGCAGTTGGAGCGCTGAGGAGCTTATAGTATATAATAATATAGCTATATTACTATAGCAGCTGGAGCGCAGACTTTAGTCAGCGAGATTGGGCGGCGAATCGGGAAAGAGGTGGTGACTTCCGCTCTGGCACGTTCCTGGCGCAGAGATTGGCCATTGCTATTCAGCGAGGCAATGCTGGCAGCGTAATGGGCACATTTGACGCAAATGCGCCCATTACGCTGCCAGAACGGCTCGGGGCGTTTTCAGTTTTTTCTTATAAACTTGTACCTATATTGCAAAAATAAATTACATAATCTTATTTAAGTACTTAGGCATATATTTTATTGTCATACGCAGCTGCGATTTATATTTTACCCACACCGGTATGGTTAAAAACCGAAGTGCCAACCCTACTGATAATGGCAGGTGTATTAAGTAACTTGCACTGCTTTTAAATGTAAAAGTTGCAATAAACAAGTTGGCGTCCAAACGATATACACGTTACTGGCCGTAATAAAATTATAGGTTTTTTTATGAATTCTCTCCGGATTTGCGCGTAAGAATACCACTTTTATAAAAAAAAATATGAAAAGTTGAGATTCCAGTGTTGTGCTGTTTTGATAAAGCTGATCATTTGTTAAAAAAACTTTTATTTTCAAGAGAAAATGAAGAAAATAATCGTGAGTAGTTATTTATATGCCTTTTGTCTCTTTTTAACCGACTGATAAGCTAAAGGACAATATTTTCTAAGTATAAGAAAAATGTAGGTACGTACTTATAGTGCATACGATTTTGGGTATTTTAAAGAGAAATCGGTGGTTATTTATATAATAACATATCTCTTGCAAAAATAAAACCATGCGTTTTTCGTAACCTCCAACGAACTATTTCGTAATAAACAAGTGATTTTACTAGAATTATCCTAAAGATTGTGAGTCATTTATAATCTTTTACAGCGATTTTACGCATACTTACTCACAAAAGACGTACAGTTAACAGCGTATAAAGCGTAACGAAATCGTGAAATCGTAGATAGACTGCAAAAATCTGCTTTTCTGGAGTCGGGTATTTTGTTTTTCTTTTAATTATATACTTGTTTAAACTATAATTGCTTATTAACGAAATTCTTTTAAAGATAAAAAAAATTATTTAGCTATCGAAAGTCGTCAGTTATGTAAAAACGGAAATGATGATGATGATGATGAAATCTAGTCCATGCATGTCAACAGGTTCTCAGTTACCTCTATACCAAATTTAATAACGACCGATTCAGCCGTTTAATTGTGAAAAGGTAACAGACACACAGAGAGACAGAATTGCTTTCAAGGACTGGAAGGAACGCGAACGAGTTCCTTTTTTTGTGGAACGAGGAACGAAAAAGGCTCGATCTTTTCTTTCGGTGACGAAATCGGAAATACCGTGCGACCTCGCAAGTCGAAGCCACCAAGCGAAGACAGGTGCCCGCGCGCGTTTCCCTCCGTCTCGTATTGTGTATATTTTTTTTACTTAGATATAGCAAGGTCATAATAAAATAAATTAATAAATCGGTTACTGAGGAACACTTAAAAGTAACGTCGTTCCTTTGAATGAACGTGGAACGAAACGCTTTCCTTTTGAGGGCAAAGGAACGTGGAATAGAACGCGTTCCTTTTGAGGGCAAAGGAACGTGGAACGGAACGCGTTCCTTATTGACTCCAGGAACATGAACGTGAACGCGTTCCTTTTTGACTCAAGAAACGTACCTAATCGTGAACGCGTTCCTTTTTGATTCAAGGAACGTGATTGTGAACGCGTTCCTTTTTGACTCAAGGAACGTAAATGTGAACGCGTTCCTTTTTTTTTGGAACTTTTCCAGTCCTTGGTTACTTTCATAATATGAGATAGTTATTAAGATTAAGTTTATATTTGCATAATATTCACTGCAATGCAACTGACATTACAAAATCATCAAAATAAATTAGCAATTAGCTCATCGTAAATTGTTCAATTATGAATAATTTGTTTCCTTATTACAATCTAAGTTTCTTTGTATGTAATCATAGTTTAAACAACTATCCAAATTAAAAGAAACAAAACACCCGACTGCAGAAGAACGAGTTTTGCAGTCTAACTTACGATTTTGTTACGCTTGATACGCTGTTGAGTGTGCGTTTAATTCTGAGAAAGTGCGCGTAAAGATTATAAATACGTATTCTTTAGAATAATTCTGGAAATCTCACTTACATATTTATTACGAAAAATTTCGTTACAGGTTACGAAAAAGCGCATTTATTTTTTAATTTTGCGAGTAGGTATATGTTATTATTATTGTTACAAAAAAATAAATAACCTATAACAATCATAGTAAAGACACGCACATCAAAATCTGTCAAGCCGCTTAGGCTGTAGGCGATCTTATAGAAACATACATAATATATACCTGCATAAAAACATACATACACGAACGAAAAACATAACCCTCCTTTAAGGAAAACTGTCTCAGTCGGGTAAAAACTGAAACTATCGACGTCAAAAAAAAAATACGCGTCGACTTGAGAACCTCCTCCGTTTTTTCGTCGCTTAATAATACGAAATATCGCTTACTTGTATGGCATATTTTTTCCAGTTATTTTGTTTTAAGGCCCAAATTAATGAACCGATTTTGATAAATTGTATGTGATCAGCTCTGAAGTATGATCTATTTGAGGTCTCATATTGAAAGAAATTCATTAGCATAAGCTAAAAGAGGTTTTTACGATGTCTATTCACTATATTCAAGTATATTCACGGTTTATGACGGAAACTATAAAAAAAAAAAAACCTTTTATTTATTAGTTTGTACGGAACCCTCGGGGGGCGAGTCTTACTCGCTCTTGCCCTATTTTTTCACATGTAATATTTTCTTTTTCAGCTGTCTCTCTACATCCTAGCACTGCTTCACCGACACAGCTCTGCACAAATATCAGCGTCTGGACCTCTCGCCGCATTCATTCGAACCAACGTCATCGGTTACCCAGTGATACATGACAAAAAAGTCTGGATTTTCGACCCTGACGTATCGCAGAAGAGACGGAAAAACTTCATAGCGCTTCATGGGGATAAAGGAGACAAACTGATAGAGAGATTGGGGTTGGGTATTGATGGCAATGATGAAGAAAGGTTAGCTAAGCAGAGGCAAAGAGATGAGGGTCATTTGGGTGGTTTGAACGCTTATTTACCATAAAATTATAGTGAATTTTTAGCAAAAGATTGACATTTGGTGAGTGATGGGGATCTGGAAGAAGGAATGGGAGTTTGTCATTATGCAATATAAAATCAAACGTGATTTTAAGAGCAGTAGATAAAATATTTTTCACTTCAGTAGCTCAAACATGTAGTTTTGCTGCTTGAAATCAGTGAGCAAAATGCGATTTTGCTCACTAAGTGAGACAAAGTAACTTTTTAATTATTTTTTCAAAAAGCCGCGAATATCTTATTCAGCCTTGGGTTAATCAAACACTTCGAAACATTTATAATATCTCTTTCCCGCCATTAGAAAGAGAGAGAGACAAAGACCAGCCCTTTCGAAGTTCTGATTTTGAATTCGACCTCAAAGACAAACACGTTCGGAATTTCGTACTAACTAGAGAAATTTTGCAATAAGATAATTATGTCTTTTAATGTAATTTATTGAATTTTTAACTTATTGTTGTATTTAAACGAAAATAAGTATTTACTGCAAATAAAACTAATATTTAACCTGTGAATATTTATTATTTCCTAAAGTGTTCTCGCTGCTGAAGTGAAGTTATGTGTGTTACACGAGAGCAAAGTTTTTTGCATCTCGTGCCTTTGAATCTCTCGCCACACTCAGGATTCAACTTTAGAATCATTGAATCCTTCGCTTGCTCAGGATTCAAAATCAGCACTTGAAGCAAAAAAACGACTTTGCTCTCTTGTTGCACAAATAACTATTTCACTCCTCGTGCTCAAAAAGTCCGTCATTGTAGCGTACTAAAGCGGGGAAAAATAGCATTTTAAGCTCTAGGGGATATTTTTTTTTTTTAATTTTGTATATATTTATACACGAAACAATCTTTATTCAAAAGTAGAATAATCTCTTTGGAATATATTTACATTCACTTTGCAAACATTTCGTTAAATATCCAGAATTGTACAAATTTTACATATCATTTTTAATAAAATAAACTTTGAATTATTGTATTGGATTATTTTATTTTCTCGCAATCGTAGTGATAAGTAGAGTGTAACACACGGCGCTAAAAACCCATTATAACTCGGTTTCTATTTACTCCCTCGCTAAAGCACGGGAGTAAAAATCTACCTCGTTACAATGGGTCTTTTTAGCCCCTTGTATAACAATCATCTCGGAAAGAGTATTATAACCTATTTACCAACATAAAGTGATTTCTGAAATGGATTTGTGATGAATAATGAACAGCGTATTAATACAGAATAATCTTTAAATTATAACAAATAATACTTAGGTTGGTTGATAACCAGATGATGCTCTTTTTAAAAATGCCACCAATTTAGGATAGTTGTCAATATGTATGTCTTTTTTCATCTTTATTGTTACTTTTAGCATTGAATACGTTCCCCATAGAATGCTTGATTTCTTGGTCTCGGATGATTCAGTAAAATATGCCAGCAAAACGTTTTCGGAGAAAGTTTGGGCTCCTTAAGCTAGTCGCCACGTGTTAAACATATCGTACTGTTTCAAATACTTCTCGCGTAATTGTTGAGAAAGAAAGCTCATTTTTACGCATTATTAATAGTTTCAGTCAATTGTATTGACGTCAAATAAACATCTTCGGCGCTAGAATCGCTCATTTTAGGTTTTTCACTTGTTTTCAAATTTCTTGTTTTTAACCTTAGGTTTTAACAATATGTCATGAAAATAAAATGGTGAAAAAAAAAATACACCAAGAAGGTTCCGAGTCTGAGTTTTTAACAAATTAAAAAAGGCTGTATGATAAATTCGGCGCCATGGAGGTAGCACAAACTTAGTGCACACAATGTTCTAAATTTGAATTGACTTTATCCTCTAGCGGATAAAAACGGCTTTTGCACTCAGATATCGAAGAGCAAAAATATCTTAAAAGTTTTTCTTTGAGAAAGCGTTTTATAAACTAAATAACTAGTTTTATTTTATTTCAACCAACAACACACAAGAGGAAGACCAATCCAATCCAATAAATCCCATTTTAAAAGTATAAACACTTTTTTTTACTGTAAATAAAATAGGATATCAATATGCACTCATATGAATGTCAAACTTCTACAGTTTAATATTTTTAAATTTTCATATATTTATGGCAGGGAGGCCTTATTGCCTGATATAACTGCCCTATTAGATTATAGTATTATACGCTATTAATTGCCATCATATACATTATTTATTCGGATGGTAGTATTGGTTGAGCAATTTTTTCAACCTTTGATATGAATGACTATTCATTCTTTTCAGACTTCAGATTCAGGCTTAAGTAAAATATAGATGAACAGATGGCGCGAAATAGAAAGCATTATTTTTCAAGGCTGGCAACACAGTTCCGTATGCTAACCGCGCGCTACCCGACGTGGCTTGCATAACTAATTATTATTTTATTCCACTAGCCTTGACTCCAATACATTTTATACAAATGATCAAAACAGTTTTCTTGCATATGTTCTGTAATTAAATTGCATTTATCTATTGCTTGATTGCGAATATTGGATTATCAGTAAAGTTAATAGTTATGTTGAAAGAGATTCTTAAACTATGAGATAAAATGTTTACCACATTTTATCTCACCCTACTGTTCTTTTTTTTTCTTTATTAGTCTGCACTCTGCAGGATTCCATAGTCTACTTACTCTAACTGTTTTACCGTCCGTCTGTCCACGGCTCGAAGATTCCTAGTGCATACTTATTTAGTGTTCCCTATAAAATACAACCCGGGGTTGTTTAAGAAAAAAATGAATAGGTATGTCCTAGACAGGCGTGCTACATCTTCGACTTCATCATCGCTTCCGATAAGGTGAGATTGTGGTCAAACGCAGGCCTAGTTTGTCATAAAAAACTTACTAGAAAGCCGCTATAAAACAATATTAAGACTTGAATAAAAAAATAAAAAATTGAGATTGGTTGCAGGCTTCACTTCCAGCACGTTTGGAGAGGCTAGGTGTTCGTCTATTGCTGGAGTAACTCTTCCCGCCTTCTTGACTTCAATTCATAATACGTAATGATTTATGGAAAATGTTCTGTTGAATTGCGTTGATGTAATGACGCCTTTGCTTACTTGAATGAAGATATGGAGACGTGGAAACTTGCATGCCCAAACACTGCTTTTCCATTAATTCCATCTTCGCAGATCTTCTATGGGATCTGTCAATATTTGAATGAACGCGAGCGCAAAAACTGCTGTTTGACACGTACGTAAGCCGAAAGCCCTATGGATAGTGCCACTCTATTAGGCGTGGGAATCAGGTTTTTGGCTACAGGCCCTCCCATTAACAAATACAGGCACTCTTAGGGATTCATCCTCTTTTACTCTAAAATACGCCCAAGTGAAGGCCAGTGGCACAGAACATATAATAATACTAGGTATTATAATAATAATACTATAACACGAAGAGCCCTAGTCACCACAACACAGGGAATCCTACTGCGGTGACTAGCGACTTGAATGACAATAAAATCACTTATTTCTTTGTTAAAACTTAAGCTCATTTATTTGCAATGTATAATTTGGACAACATCTAAAAAGCTTGTCATATGTAATTACATATCTATCTATTGTTTCAAAATAAATAAATTTATTATTATTATTAATAATATTATGGAGGATGAAAAAAATATGAATTGTAGGTAATTACTTACAGTAAAGCGCATGAAGCTTTACACTTGTAGCGCGAGTCTGCCTCTATAGCGATTGTAATAAGAATGGTAACAGTTCTCCGAAGACCATTTTTACGTGGGACTGTTACTCTACAGGACGTTTCGTATATGACGGCTTCGCCAACAGAAGGTTCATCTATAGACGGTTCGCTTCGCCGACAGGACTTTTCGTATTCAGGGGGTTACCATAGTCCTAAAAGTAATCATCAATTAATTCATTATTACTTTGATTTTTATCTTGCTCTCACGACTGTAGAAAGAACGAGACAAAAGTCAAAATAATAATGAAATAAGACAGCTTGAATCCTTTGGCCCCAGCATTCGACTACAGCAAACTGTAGCTTTTAATGCTCAGATGATACTGATAATAAGAAGTACCTACTTATAGTCTTGGATTAAACTAACTAATAGCATTTTGTATTCATCAAGATTGGTGAGTAATGAGAAACTTGATCAAAATTACGTGTTTGTTCGTACGCGCTTTGAGCTTACCTAGTAAAATATGAGCACTCATTATCTGTAAGCCACCATTCACCAAGCCATCAAGGAATGGAATTCTGTGCCGTCATCTTCATTATCAGAGAACTTTAAATATTATTTAATATAATATTTTTAGATCTTTTGCGAATCCTCGACATTTCTATTTGCAAACCAGTGCTGCCATCTACAAATAATCTCTAGAAACTGGTTTAAATCACAGCAACATAACCTTCTTCAATGTTTCACTTTGTACGCGTATAATTATTATGTATTAATAGTATGTCGCGCGCTGCATAATAATATTAAAAACAACAGAATATAGGTATAGACTGAAAGATAACAACAAAAATTGTTATTAGAAATCCAAAGGGTTTGTATAACCGAGGGAAAACTTATTCCAGTTAAATGACAAAATAATTTGATTGATAATTGAGGTTATACACACATAATTTTGTTTTGGTAACAATGACATTATCATGGTGCTATCAAAATTCATAGCTTTTCGTATAGATGGCGCCACTTGTTTCTTTTACTTTTGGCACTATATACAAAATTCATTAAATAAAACAAAAATATTTCATAATTATTTCATTTATTTACCTTAAAATTATGACAATATCGAGATTTGAAAACTTACAACTACAAAATACGAATATAATTAATATACCTTAGGAAACATGAATGTTGGGACATCTAGCTTATACTATCGAGAAATATAATAAGATAGAATAATGACGAATAGTACCTATAATTATCCTGTTGACTCAATACCTATATTCCAAAATTCGTCCATATATCAGCACTGGTGAAAAATAATAATGCTACAAAGAAACTATCATAAGGGGGCTATGGCGATATTGCTGATAAAACCTGCTGTTGCATTACCACATTATTAAAGATAATATAAATTGACTGAATGTAACTACGTCAAAGTATTGATAAATATATTACACATCTATCAAAATCACATCACAAAATTGTATTTAAATTCAGATAAAAAAAAAAAGTTGAAATAAAAATAAAATACTTAGATTTTATATTTAGTCCCCGACCCGATCCAAATAGAGGTGTATTATAAATTTGACGAGTTTATCTGTATATTTGTCTGTGGAACCCTTTTAATCTAAATTTAATTTTGCCTGATATAAGTATTTAGGTATGTGTAATATTATTGCTGAGATATTTTACGTACATGATTATAATATTAATTATAGTACTTGTACATGCATACGATATATACGTTAGTACATTCAGTCTATGTAAATCTTCAAATATGTATACATGCATAATCTGAAATAGTAAAATAGTGAATTCTATTAGGACAATCCTATAAAACCAATTAGGATTGATATGAAAATGTATACTGATACACTGATAATTTTTTAAGCCGTAAGTTATAGATGAAATTATATCATGTATTTTTCCTGCTACGAAATCGCGGTTACGAATACAGAAAAAAATTCTCCGATCGACACCAGTTTCGTACCAAGAATAATTACGTTTCGTACGAAACTAATAACAGTGTTAGTAAGTGTTTCTCTGAGTTCGAACTTTAGATTAGTTCTACAAATCACAAATCTTCGTAGTTACGAAACTATAGTTACGTACGCGGCCGAAGCGGATCTACATACGTATGTAGACTATATGATATAGGTATTTATCTAAATATTTAACAGATTTTCGAGTATGTGCCACACTAGACAATATTTCCATGTATAAGGGCATCTTTTGATAGCACTATTATTTTTAACGGGATAGGTATTTAACATGCACCATGTTCACGGGTGACTGAACAATGCGGGTGGATGATACGGCTAGGCGCAGACATAGTATCTGTCTACTGTCTTTCTTTGTATTTTACTTCGAAGAGCGTTATCACTGGCGTTATCGAGCTCGATTGCTAGTCCCGACAAAACACACTCACAATATCACTGCATATTTTCTTTTGGACACATTTTGGACGCTAATAATAGTAATAGTGCTTTAATGAATGTCCGTGATAGTTTAAAAAATCTCTTACTAGTTTCAGTACTGATGATGATGATGTAACGTTGGCAACAAATTAACTAATTGAATAATAACTTTCATACCTTTTTACATTTTAAAACACCAGTGCATAACTTTTTTAAGCATAGGTATTTGTATTTTTTTTTTAAATATTCATTTTATACTTGATACGATTTGAAACTTGGATTTGTTTAAACAAACTAATTTTAATATTTATGCGATTGAAGCTGTCTTAAAAACAAACGAGTTTTGAATAATATTGATTATTATCATTACATATTTTAGTGGTATGTTTGATTATTTTTCAAAGTTTAATCTATGTGACGTCATGAATTAGTCCTTTTGACGAATGATTTTAATTTATTTTATGAATATTTCATCCTTGATATCTAGATTTATTTGTAGAAAAATATCCTATATTGATATGATGTTGTAAAGTAAACAAGCGACGCAGACGCATCGTTAATATATACTTTATAAGAATCACTACTTAGTAAAGTCTATGCCAGGTTTTGACGTTATGGAGAACTAGACTTAATTTATAACTTAATAGAAGTATACAATTCATGATTATATCTGATATCTGGTTCCAATATAACAAGATTTGTTTAGATCTAGATGGGCGCTCGCGATGTCAAACATGTGCTCCAATATTCTTCTTCTTCTTTTTTGTATTGGACCCCGCGATTAGCGATTTGCCAGTGTCAAGTATTGAAATATTTTCTAGTTTCTTGAATAATACAAGTTATATAGTCACAGTCTAAGTCACGTAAACAGTCATTTTCAAATTTAAGTCTTGCCTCAGTAAAGTGATGGCGACTTTACTAGAAGCTTCTATGGAGTTTTGCCGACAACGTAAAATCACACGTTTTACTGCTTTATTTAACTTACCCATACACACGCACTTGATCGAAAACTTAATGAATAAAATACCGCCATTTTTATAGCATTAATGTTCAAAATAACACAACTTTAGGAAAATAAAACAAAGCAACATGTTACTAAGGCGTTCCCGCCAAAACTACCTCCAATATTCATTTACTTACTAATTTGAAAAAAAAAAAAAACTTATGAAAATTTATAAGACGGCCTCAATCACAAAAATATTGAAATTAATTTCAAATAGTTCAGTTTGAAATAAAAATAAAATGAATATATTAAAAAAAAAATCACATGCCCATCGTCAAGCCAGAATTTTAGTGAACTTATTAAAAGGTTATACAATTAACCAATCCCAAAACTTAAAAAATATGACTTTAATCCCAGTAAAGTTACAGAGCAAAATATAACGAGTATATGAAATACAGTCATTATACCTAATTCGATAAATCAATCAAAGATCCAAATTCACTTTGAATCTCCAAGTGACTTGTCAACTTTTTACAAGTAATAATAATAATAAACACTTAATTTTAAGTTCCATAACAGTTTTAGGTTTGTTTAATCTACACAATAGTATTAATGATGATGGTATAAAGTAATTTTAATAATCTGATAAATGAAATAAACTTAAAATAATTTTTAGATAATAAAATACCATTTTGTATTGTGTTAAACATGAAATGTGAATAAATTAAATAAACCTAAATCTGATATTTAGCAGCTGCTAAATAAAACTAAAATCACTATGACTTTTATTATAATAATCGATAAATGCATACTTTTACATCTATTTGTTAGCTTATATCTGTTATTTGTTATTTTTTCATCAAAGAAAAAGTAAATTAACAGATCTGGCAGTGGATCGAATAGAAAATAACTTTAAAAATTAATCGTATTAGGAGAGTTAAAATTAGTTATAATTGTGGCTGATCTTAAATAACTTTTAACTTTTTTCGAGAGCAGTAAAATTATCTTTAAGGCACCATAAGTTTTTGGTTTACATTTTTTAAAATAAAATTCTTCAAAAGTACCTCACGACAATGGGAAACTAATATAATCAGTAATATTATGATGTTATACATTAGAATTTTAGACAACAAATGATTAATTTGAAACAATTCGACATAAATTACGAAGGAATATACTATAAAGGTTATATTGTATCAAGAAATATTTTTTTCCTAAAATCTACACGAACACCAAGAAAGAAAATTAAATCTTAATATGGCATTACAAATCATAAATATAACATTTATAATTATTTATTAAGAGATCAAAATTAAGTTCATTACGTTTAGAAGTTTAAAAACTTTGTTTTGTCTTCTTTAGATTGTAATTTAATTTGTTTTTTTTTATACATTACGGATAATAAACGTAATGTAGCTAAAACCAGTTTTAGCCGTAAATAAATAGGTAATACCTTGATTTAGCCAACTGCTATAAGCAAGCTACATCTAGTTTTAGCCAGGTAAATTTAGGAATACCCTAAATGTAAGTGTTTGCCGTAAGTAACACATGCAAAAATACTACATATTTTCCATTTGATTCAAGAACCTAGTAAAATTTTATGAACATAAAATTTATAATTTTTGAAATTTATTTTCCAGGTTACTAGGTTGATTTACCTGTCATTGGCGGCCATTTCACAAATTCCGCATATTAAAAGTTTCCCGTATGTTCCTTTTACATATTCATTTGTATTTAACTTTGTTACAAAAATTATTGTGTATCTTTGTTGTTTAAAAAATGACACATGCCATTTATGGGGTTAATGTGTAACTCTACACTTATTTTCTTTTACTTTTATTTAGTTAGCACATAAAAATACTTCTGCAGTTTCAGACATTTGTAAAAATTACTGTGTATTTGTTTAGTATTGTTTTAAAATAATTTTATATTTTTTTTCAGAAAAAGTAAGCAATGAATAGCGTTAAAAAAATCTGACTGAATATGGAAAAAAATAAGCTGAGTTACACCTGCCACATTATTTAGTTTCATGATGGTACATATTTTGTTCGTTTTCGGTAGATGATCTACCTTTTCTGTAGATATACAGATTCTCTGTCTTGCAGCTGGCTATTTGTGTTCGCAGTTTTCGTGCTTCTATTGTCAGCCATCTGAAAGCAGAAAACAAAATTATGTATTATTATTTTGTTTATGTGAAATAAATGGTTGACCTAATTAGCAAAGGTAGCAACAATTTGTGTAAGAACTATTTTTTTTGTTTATGTGAAATAAATGGTTGACCTAATTAGCAAAGGTAGCAACAATTTGTGTAAGAACAATTTTTTTGGGCAGTATTAGGAATAAGCTTTTTAGGTAAGGTTTTACTTTTAGATAACATTTTAAATTATAAAACTAGGTGTTATGAATGAAATTTGGTGATGATAATACAAAATACAAATACAAAATTCTTTATTGTTTTTTATACATTGTACAGAGAAAAGTAATAACCCTGCCTACTGCTTTAGCTAAAAACTGTGTTGCAGTAGACAGTGTCTTCCCAGAAGGTATTATAATTTAACAAAAAGAATTGACTATATGTTAGATTACACAACTTATGTTATTTTTGATTTTGTAGTAGTTAATTGTAGTTTAAATAATAATTAAATATAGGTTACACCATAATTAAATTTTGCAAAAGTAATGTTTAAAATTTAGGTAAGGTAACAATATAGAATATCTTATTTTTAATTATATCATGGTAAAGTGTAACAAGGTACCAATTTACTATTACTATTAGATTAAATACATTTCAATATACGTGGGATGGTTTGTGTATTGTGTGTGTGTGGACGTGTATCATCTGTGGGAGTAGGTATGAAATGTATACATGAAATTCTAATTTAATTTAATTTAACGTGGACCTATATATGCAGTTTTGGCTTTACTCTACTCTTCTTCTTATTCTACTCTTCTCAGTAAGGCTTCAAGTGATTTCTTTAAATTTATATCTGTGAACATTTTTAAGGTTTTTCTTACTATTCAGTTTATTGTAGAGTGTTGGTGCCATGTGTTCATAGTGTTTCCACGATAATCCACAATTGTACCTTGGGACTGGACAAAGTTCACGCCTTTTTCCCGTAACAGGGAGGTAGGGTACTGTTTCACTATGGTACTTTTTTAGGCATTGACTAATAAACAGTTTCCTTGCGGTAAGTACTTCACATTCATTGTAAAGATCAAATGTAGGGTATCTAAAAGGCAAGAACAAAGTTACTTTCAACAAAGCGCGTTGCGCTCGCTCAACTTCAAGCATATGTGTTTTAGCTGCGCCGCCCCAGGAGCAGATGCAGTATCCTATAATGCACTCTCCAAGTGCCTTATAGGTTTGCATGAGTAGTTTTTTATTTGCAACCGAGCGGAGCAACTTGAAAACATAAATAAGTTTTCTTATGCGTTTGGAGACTATGTGTATGTGCGGTTTCCAGGTCATCTTTGCGTCAACAGTAACTCCTAAATATTTAACATTTTCAACACGGTCAAGTATGCTGCAATCACAGTCAGCACGACTGGTGTAGGAGCGATTACACGGAAAAGTATGTGCGTGCATCACAAAGTTAGGAGGTATCTCATTTCTGTTTGTTTTCCTAAAGCACATGTATTTAGTTTTTGCAGTGTTTAGGGACAGGAGATTATTTTCGAGCCATGCTGTAATACATGCTACACCCCTCTCAGCCAACCGTTTAACACTTGGCCATGAATCGCCATGGAATAGTAAAACAGTGTCGTCTGCAAACATGATAATATCGGCATTTGTTAGATTTTGATAATGATAATGATGAAATATAATTTAGACTTTTGTCGGTGTCTCAGTTCATCATCATCATCATCAGCCCATCTTAGTCTACTACTGGGCATAGGACTTTCCCATTCTTAGCCCGATCTTCAGCTTTCCGTTTCCAGTCATAGCCAACTACCTGCCATACATTGTCACTCCATCGTGTATCAGGGCGACCTTCACTACGTGGGGAGTCTCGGCTATCTTTATATAAAATTTCGTTATAATTCGTTAAGTTTAAACTAGTCGTGAAACAGACAGAGTTACAATGTCTGTTTATGTTACACCCTTTAGGCTGTAGGACAAGCCGTTTTCGGCTTGTCCGATTTTGATGTGCGAGATGTCATTCAAGATGTATTTTGTGAGTGTCATAGGCTAATTTGTTTCTAATAATACAATTCTTAAAAAATAAAAATTGTACTTTATCGTGATCCAATCTCTTATTTGTACTTTATCGTTTCTTTTTTAATCTCCTATACAAAATAGAGGTGTTACAAATTTTATATGTGTATATTTATGTAGCTGTGTGTCTATTTATGGCATCGTTAGCTATCAAACGGACGGACAGATTTTGATCTTTTTTGTTTGGAATAGGATTTCACCAAGAGTGTTCTATGTATGTATCAGCAAAGTCGATTCAACCAGTTTTTTTGTTCTCTAAGTTTACTCTATGTGTGAGATACGCAATGTTTTTTTCTAATAATGATAAATACAACTCTTGCATAAATAAAATTACAATTTTGCGTTAGGTAGGTACTTTACTTTCTGTAGCAGATTTTACAAGAATTATTCTAAGCAAATCTCATTTAATTCAATTGTTTAGCATCTCTGCCCATACTTTCTCAGGAAAACATACACACAATATCAATCTTGCGTAACGTAAGCGTATATCGCTCCGCTCTACGAAAATCGTTCTTATACTTCGTTTATCATTTTTTAAATTTATTCAACAAAATCTACATAAACACATCACATACATTACGTAACATCTATCAGGCTTAAGGTCAATAATATAACATTTTATATTTAATCATATGCAACTTCAATCCTAAAGGAAAATACTATTATATCGAATAGAAAAGTAGGCCCTGCTTAAATCAAACGTGTGCGTATTGCGAGCTTATGATGGTGATTGCGTGTGCGTGTGTGTGTGTGTGTGTGTGTGTGTGTGTGTGTGCGTGTGTGTCTTATAATGCATATTCTTGTTATTTATAAACTTAATAGATAGATTACGCCATGCTATACTATTCTGCCATGACGCCCATCATGACCCGTCGCTTATGACTTATTTTGTGTCCCTGTCTGACATAGCGAGTATGTAACGGTGCTCCGCTGCCTTTTTTGGCATCACAAAACGGTCATATCATAATTATGCGAGATGCTTTCTCGTTATATTTGTAAACATGGCCTTAGGGCTGGCCAGTTTCATGGTGACCATCAAATAATACATCCAATGCTGAAGAAAAAATTGGCCATCGCTAATACGATTTTATTATAGGTATGTAGACGGCGTTAACAAATTTCGTGAAAACTTTTTATTTTTTTAATACTGTAAATTGCTTACTTGTTTGAATAATGTCAATTCAAATTGATATTTTAATTACGCATACCGTGGTTCAAGTATCATTAGGCAGATAGCAACGTCACGATCAACCGAGCGATAAAATTAAAAATCATGCGCTTTTTCTCCATTAGATGAATGTCTGGGTTTTTATTGTGATGTGTTATTTATTAAAACATGATTTTACTAGTTTGTTCAAATTGTTGAATCTGGGGAGAAGTGGTGAAATCAATACATTTGTAGAAGCGCCATCTAGTTATTTTAGATCGTACTCAGTCGAAAGTAATAATTGAAACCGATTTGATAAACTTATCGACGGACAAACTTTTGTTCAGCATTAACAGTCTATATTCTAAGGTTTTGTTTTGGTGTACGAAGTGTATTTATTTATTTATATTTAATTTCGGATGTGGATACGGATATAAGAATACTAATAAACTTTCAGATACGATTACAGATATGACATTATCGGATTATGCGTCAGTTTCGAATAGTTACGATATAAGATTTTTAAGGAATTTTAAAAGTAAAGCAATAGAAATATTTAAGTAGAAGTCAAAGTTACATTTATAATTTACAATGAAAGAGACGTCTGCGACTAGTGCATTGGTCGGCTAAACCGGACAAAAACAAAACAAAAAAACATAAATGTCTCATTTATACTCCGTTCTTACCCGAAATGATTTGAAACTTTTATATCGGATTCGGTTACGGATAAAGTTTTATTTCGGATATCCAATAGTTTGGTTTCGGTTTCGGACGGATTTTTTCAATCACTCTTTCGCAAAGAATCAACTTCACTTAGCTATAGGCGCAAGGTAGCTGACATAGTATTTCTAAATAAACTAGTTCTTGGCAAAATTGATAGCTCCGACTTATTGGAGAAAATAAACTTTAGGGTTCCTCGGTCATTTGCCCCACGTCAACAAGTGAAATCGTTCGTCGTACCTTCTTGTCGAACAAACTATGCTCAAAATTCACCGATCAACCGCTTTATGTAGCACGTATATCTACTTTTGTCAGGAGCTTGATATTTTCGATACATCGGTTAACAAAATGAAAAATATCCTTTTCAATATTTATATAAACTGAAGAACACGGTACTTGCAATTATTACCTATTGTATCTTAAGACTATCTATATTTATTCCTATTTGTTGAGTGTCACAATTTAAATGCATGTTGTGTTTGCTTCTAGAAGGCTGTTCAGCCAGTCTATGTTATTCATATGCATGATGAAATTATGTTCGTATTATAGCTGTAACATCCAGTTTGCAAACCATAAATAAAAAAATAAAAAAAATATCTCTGTCCCATGGTTAACTCACTATAAATCATGTTTATAGCAAAACAAGACGAGCAGCCCTAGAAATAACAGCAAGGTAACGCGTATTTATTTACACAAGTTGAGATATCACGACGTCAACCGTCGCTCATCATCGATGATAGGTGATGAGATTCATCATTTATAAACATGATTCGCGGGAAATATACTCTCTTTACTAACAAAATATTGAAAACAAACCAGCGAGCGCAGTAGTGATAATAAAAGTAAATATTCCTACTGTATAGAGCTAATTCTGCGTGCTGCCTAACCGTCTTACTTATAAACGGTGAATAAGCGCATTTTGGTTAAACAGTGTTTTGTTCCGTTTTCGCGCGTGACAGTTCCCGTCTGACAGAAAGTAACAAGTCCTTATTCACTGAATTTTCACTGATTTTAACATGCGTTTATAAGTAAGACGGTAAATGTATAGTGTGTAAGTAAATTCTTTGTGCTACTATGAAAATAAAAATATTTTATTATTATTAACTCTTTACTCAAACTTATAAACAGGTCAGGCCAGGCCAGGATCTTTGGAAGGCATCAGTGAGGCCGGAACCAACATTCTCTCAATGTTGGTTCCGGCCTTTACAAATAAATGAATAAATACAATTCATTTATTTCAGATAAGTAATAAAAACCAACAACAAAGTTGAAAGCAAATAATACAGTTAAAAGAATGTTTATTAAATTTAAATCGGATAATATAAAACAAGTATTTATACATATAACATTACAATAAAATAAATGATGTCAAATAAAATAATATTAATTAATAAGATATAAAAATACAGTAGGTGGATGGTTGATGAAACTATTGTACAATTGGAGTTATAAAAATCTGGGCTATTGTAATGAAAAGGTTATTATTATTGTTACTCTCCTTGCAACCTTACTAAAAACAGTCTATTTTTGACGTGATAACGTCTTATAAATCGATGAACGGCGGCAGCACGCACGAAAAACTGTCACGTTCCGCCGAGCGTGCAAGCTAGAGCGCGGAAAAAGCGATAGAGAAGCACGATCGGCCTAAGCGTTCGGCTTGTGACGCATCGTTATCACGTAAAGTTATCGTCCGTAAACCGACTTTACAGACAACCATTTTTTTGACAAGCATCTTTCCTCTCAAAACAATATAATTTAACCCAAACTAGGTGACTAGACCCAGTTCTATTTCGCTCCAAGTACAGTTAGGCATCTGACCACTAAACATAAGTACTAGGTGCCCATAAAATGTGAGATGTGTCTGACTCGGGTCCGATGGCTGGTGATAGTGCACCGTACTCTATAATAAGGCTCAGCCACACTGAATAACTTTTTTTTAACCAACCAAAAAAACGAAGGAGGTTTTCAAATCGACGCGTATATATAGGTACTTATTTATTTTTTATAAAACTGCGTTAAGACGAACACTCGCCCAATGTTACGTAGCTTGCCCGTAGCTCAACGCCACCCAGAATTAAGGGATCAACTGTTTATAATTCTGTATGGTAATGCACTGCGTTCATAACTCGCTATGCCTTGAAATTCCGTTGCAAATATTGCTTTTCAAATCGGAATAAAGTAATGATTGCACATTACTGCTTGACGGGAAGATAGTATTTTCCCAGATAGACAGACAGAGAGACATCTCTGAGGCAGATTGACATCTGGTCTGTCCGTCTCTTCGTCTGTTTGTTACTTTTAAAAGTTGGTTCAGAGGTAACCGAGAACTTCGAGACGGATATAGGCTGTATTTCATCATCATCATCGCCATTTTTCATCAACCACGAAGCGCATCTAGTGCAGCTTTAATTACTTAATTAGAAAACTTTCAATCTAGCTACATTTGGCAGTATTTGGAAGGTATTCGCTAAGTTAGCCTGTAGGTAGCAACTAGTAGATAGTAACTTCTCGCAGTGTGTTCGTGCCTTTAGCCGCGATCAAAAATCCGTTTATCTGGCCCATCGCTTACGCAAAGCTTTACTTCTGATCTAGTTTACAGATATGGTTCCGTTGACCCGCGGCCACGCCACGGACGCCTTTTTTGTTTTCATACAGTTTTTGCTCTACATCTGAAGATTTAGGGTCATCGTGCACTTGCTTTGAGTACATGTAACAAAGTTTTGACCAGTTTGGTCGGAATTTTGAACAAAATTGGTCATCTAAACCAAAACTAAAGAATCTCTGTGAATCATGTCTGTGAAATAGAAAAATATGAATAATATCGAAACTGAGATTTAATGACATCTTATTTACCATAATGCAAGTCCATTTTGTTGTATTGGCTACTGATATACAACAAAACATTAAAAAAATATCTCAAATAAGTGCAAGTAAATAAATAAGAAAATCAAATGTACAGTGGCACTGTACATCTTAAAATATTTCTCTTTCTTCATATTTAGGAAGAAAGACTACCGTAGGAATATATTATTACTAGAAGATTGCTGTCCTTGTTCTATTGAACTCGAATAAAGTCGATTTTTTCTTACTATTGCGTGAAATTACTTTTACATGCCGTATGACATATATATATATATACATATAAAAGATTATTTATTTTTAAAGATATGTTCGCCTTATGTTGAATACAGTAGATATAAATAACTAAAGATATTATTATAAATAAAAAACATATTACAGATAAAAAACAGAACTCAGGTCACAGTCCCAAAAAAAAATATTTAAAATATTTTTGTGTGGAAATTTAACCTTAAACCAATCTTTCCATACTGTTTGCACGAAATGCAATGTCTATCTATCATAAATATATCTTTATTGGGAGTAAATCATATTAATTGAAGACAAAAGTTGGTATTAGTAGCGAAAATGTCAATTAAATATGTATCCATAAATTTTGGTAAAAAGATTTGGATTAAATTTACTATTAATCTCTTGTTTTCTTCAACAAATATTATTATTAAAGCTACAATTACTTTATTGTATTGTTTTCGATAATTGGTGAAAATACTTTTCGATGGAAATGGAACCATCTTAATACAATTTGACAGAATATTGACAACCACTATTAACAAAGACTTATTTATCTATCAATATATTGTTACGGGTATAATTTATTTTCTTGGTCGACACAATGCGCGCCAACCTTAATCGTAGTTATGATTTGTCTCGAGATTTTTTGCCATATCGGAAGACTTAGTAGACGATACTTCATAATAAATCTTAGATTTTATGATTGCAGGTGTGGGCTACAGGTGTAAAAAGTGTAACGATCTTTAACGAGAATATATTTATTGTTGTACTGAAACAGTGTTGATATAATTCAGTGACACTTTCAAGTGATGTTTTAGAAATAAGTACCTCTTAAAAAAAAAACATAACTGATACATACGAAGCGACATTTTCAAAGTAGAAATTCGGAAAGAACACAAGGAAATTTATAAAATTACCAATTTTTATAACTCCCGGAAAACTTTTAAATAGAATAGCTCTACGTTTGACCATCAGGTCGCCTGATTGGAAGCGATGATGTAGTCGAAGATGAAGCACGTAGACCTAGAAGGCACCTATTCAATCTAGACTTGAAGATCGGGGGTTATAGTTTTCAGAAAATAAGGACGGTAGTAAGGCATTCCATTCTCGAGCGGTTCGCATTAGGAAGGTGGAAGCGAACCGCTTAGTTCGAGCTGATAGCATATCTACCATGAAGGGATGGTATTGTTGCATTTTCCGGCCTGTTGTGCGAATAATTATAGTATAAAAAACTGAAAAACCGATTTCAAAGTGTGCATTTTTCTAAAACAAACTACTAAACCAATTTTAATGAAATTTCTATGGGACTAATCTTTTCAAACAAAATCATTTTTAAAATCAGTTTAAAAATGACGGACGAAATGCGGTTACAAATAAAAAAAATTGCCGAATTGTTATCCTCCTTCTTTTTGAAGTCGGTAAAAAGCCTAAGAGTAGAGCGTTTACTCGACTCAGCTAGCCATAAATGAAGTTTGTCTAATTCCACAACTAATATGAACAAGGCGCGGTTATACGAGAAACTATAACTATAATTAGGGTGTGTCTCCACACCTAGCCATTAGTATATTGCGTTATTAAAACCAATTAGATACCTGGAACCCGCTATTTTTTACGGAGAAATCGCGAAATTAATCCGCCATTTTGCTGAAACACTGGCTGTTGGCACGAATATCATAGACAATAGAAAGTAAGTAAAAATTGTTTTTCTGTGGTTTTAATAGAAGAAATGAATTCGGTTGCTCTAATGTCAAATACCTTCTCCATAGGAGTTCAACTCTCCCTTGTATTTTATTTAGGATTCTGTAATCATCCTTATTTATATTCATAAAACATTAATGTATATGCACATTGTGTTAGTATGTGTGTGTGGAAGCGGTTACCGCTCACACACGTATATACGGCACGAACACAAGCAAATCCCGCGCGTAATCGTGATTTAAAACAACTATATATAGTTGTTTTAAATCACGTATCTCTTGATTACTTAGATATATCTAAGTAATCAAGAGATACCTAACAAATCGTGTTCATTTATGCAATACTTTGCATCGACTCCAACGATTTGGATAATCTTCTGAATATAAATTACTTCATAATCATCTGCAATTGAAGCCAATTTGATAATGCAGATCAATTTACATTTTAAATTGAAACGCGAAGGGAAACTTTGTAGATAACTTTGTACTGGGTGTTCGGATATAATTATGAGGCCCATATTTTTAACGTTAGCTCACTTTAGTCTACTATTGGAAATAAGGACGACTTATTTTAGTAGGTAAACAACACTTACTCGGTCTTTAATTTTCAACTTTTAGACATAGTCAACTGTTTTCATTATAGTGAGCTAAAAGGTGGCTATGTAGAAATATATGTATATATATATATATATATATATATATATACAACCACTTTTAGCTCACTATATTGTACCTATTATATTTAAGATATAACTTTGCTGACTCATTGAGTCAAAAGTATCTTCTCATATTTATCACGGCCTCTCAGTTGGAACTATAAAAATGTTCAAATATGGATAAAAAAAACACGACGTGACTGAGGTTAGCTGACCTAAACTAACTGGTCAGCAGTCATAAAAAGTCAATGGTTATCATTATTAAGCAATAAGCATATATCGAACAATTTGCTGGACAAATCTAACATTTTATCCAGTGGATTCTGGATCTAATACAAAGGTCATATTTACTGTTTAACATAACATTATTAACTGCATTAAGACAACATATTGTCTACTTATCTAAGCTACTAACAAAAAATAATAACAAAAGGTTTTACTCGTTTGGACATAATAATCACTGTGCTCAACTGCTCAACAAACAACCGAACCAAACACCCGAACCCGATATCCGAACACCCTGTATCTTTATTCAGGGTAATAGTAGCTACGTTTTATACAATTATTAATCAGGAATAATTTACTCCTTTGTTAGATATTATTGCATGCGGGACGCGGGTAAAGTTCCAGTTTTAATTAGTAAATTTGGTTAAAGTGGCCTGCATCCAGCGTCTTCCTACCACTTGTATGATATATACTGTTCACCTTGTGGCTGGTCTTCCTACGCTGCGCTCGCCGATTCGTGGTCTCCATTCGAGAACTTTTCGACCCCATTGGCCATCATTTCTACGCGCTATGTGCCCTGCCCACTGCCACTTCAACTTGCACCTAGGTACTTAATCACAGTTTTGTAACTGATGCTGCAGAAACTATGTCTAACTCCTGTCCAATTCATATCCTATATAACGAATGCTAATAAATCAGGGATTGTTCGCATTGAGAATTTGTATGGATAGCGACGCTTCTACTTTACCTAGGTACACTAAAACGGTAATTTCTCGTAGGAAATAAATTTCGTTTCTTTAAACCAAGTTAAGGGGTAGTGTAGATATGTACAGAAAAATTAAAAATTGAAAATGAGTCCATAAAAAGCAAGTTTTTGGTTTGTGGCGCTCCCGTTTGTCTATACAGGTAAAATAACATTGAGTTTGTATTTAGTAAGTATGTATTTATTTTTTAAGATAACTCCGCATTATATCGATCGAACCTACTAAGAATCCTATATACTAAACCTACAAAGAACAAAAAACAAACCGAGCAAGTAAAACGAACTAAGATTTCTAAATCAACTGGCACAATTTTTTTCTATCCAGATGTTTGGATGTTGATACTCGCGTACAGGTCTACAGCCTTACCGAAAAACGTTACTTAACTTTAAGCATTGCTTAACATATTTTGTCAACTTCTCGCTGACACGTAATGACACTTGCGGAAAGAAGACAGAGAATTTAAGACGATGGTTAAACTTAAGTAACGTTTTTCGGTAACGCCCCTATTCTGTAACGAATTTGTGTATAGTTTCTTCACTTTTCTAGATTTTTTTGGCGTCATCGGTTTTTTATTGCGGAGGTATTTTTCTCAAAAATGGCTGTAATGTTAAATGGCTTTTGATGATATTTAGCAGAAGCTTCCGGAGATACTAAATTCTAAATAAAATTTCGAACTATGAACAAAATCAGTCAAGAAATAATTAAAATATAAGTTAGTGAAGTCTCATATAAAAGTTTATACTCGCGAGGTGTATTGTTCGCAGAATTACTAGTCTATTAGCAACAATAAAAATATACTTGTTAGATAAAAATGTCATGCTCACCTTTCTTTCACTTTGCGCAAGTTGTATAAAAACAAGTAATTCAAGACTTCTAGTTTTTACTGCACTTGACTCGGTATCATAAAAACAGTATGGACAGTCAACCTTAAGTCGAACTTGCATTATGTCAGGCATTAGTCCAGTAAGTCATAGGCAGTTACCACACGTGGGGTGTAAGACGTGTTAATTGTAAAATCGTGGATATAGTTAGGAGATTAGAGAGATAATCAAAAAATGGTTGTCTGTAAAGTCGGTTTACGGACGAAAATTTTACGTGATAACGTCATGATAGATGCGTCACAAGCCGAACGCTTGGGCCGATCGTGCCTCTCTATCGCTTGTTCCGCGCTCTCGCTTGCACGCTCGGCTCAGGCGGAACGTGACAATGAGTAATGCTTTTTCGTGCGTGCAGCCGGCGTTCATCGATTTATAAGACGTTATCACGTCAAAAACTTCAACTGTAACTGATATATAATTGATGATTAAAATAAGTAAGATAAAATAAAACATAAAAAAAATTGTAAACATATCACGAACAACACCACTACCAAAATATGTTGCGACAATGTCCAACAACGTCCATACTGGTGATAATGTGTCTAGAAACTATAAATAAAATGGACGTTGAATAATGTATAGGATAAAGCTTACTGTATAATAGGACGTCGCCCTTTAGCTCGGTTCCGATCACTGGAAAAAGGGATAAAAAATGCGCTAAAAAGGGTGGACAAGGGTACTTTGGTACCTTTTACGTACAAACTACGAAAAGTAGTACCTATTATGCATTCATCGAAAATTAGTATCTATGGGTACAATTAGCCCGTAATAAATTAATTTTGATTTGATTCATGTTCTGTCGTCGGTTATTTCAAAGTACCTAAGCGACCGAGTTCAGCTCGGATTTTTTATGACTGAAAACACGGGTAGACCCGGTTCACTAAAAATTAAACCTAGCTAGATCGATTTGTCCCTACGTATCATACGTATCAGATTTCATCAAAATCGTTTGAGCTAATTTTTTTTCAGCCCTGTTTGTACAAACTGTCCCGCTGTTGGGCGTGGGCCATATTCTCATTAGGAGAAGGGTAAGGCCATAGTCTACCACGCTGGCCAAGTGCGGGTTGGCAGATCTTCAAGATCATTGAGAACTCTCAGACATTTAGGTTTCCTCAAGATGTTTTTCCTTCACCGTTTTGGAGTTGGCGGCAATCAACAATACGCACATAACTCCGAAAAGACAGAGGTGCGTGCCGTGGGATTCGAACCCAGGACCTGCGGATCGCAAGTCAGACGGTCTCCCGACTAGGCTGCCGGAAACTTTTGCCATTTACAAGATCTTTATTATACCTAATTTATTTTACTTTTACATCAATCAGCAATCTATATAAATGTAGATTGGTGATATATAAAACAAAGTCGAGTTTTAGTTACACCATTTTTAACTGCTACATTGCAGAATGTATTGTTTTGTAACAGTAGATGGCATATGACCACGGTTAACGGTTCACGGTTTTTCAAGATCGACGAGCTCCATCCTCGGCCACACCGTCGCTTAACATCAGGCGAGTTGGTGGTCAATCGTAGATCTATCTTCTATAAAAAAAAAAAACCTCTGAACACCACTATGAATATTTCAGAAATACTTGAATATATTTATAACATTTTCTTGTTTCGTACTTTGAGAGCGTGATTTTTCAGTATTCGGGTTTTAGTTTTTGAACTTATTTTTTATTGTTCTTTTAATTTCGAAAAATTCCTCTCCAAGTAACGAGTCATAAAGTAATTCTCCTCGCTCGTGAGGTCTGAATCGATACAACAGATATAATCGATAATTGTGCGCCGAAACAAATAAATCGATATTTCCATTTCGATGTTTTTGCCGGTGTCAGTGACCGGTGCAACAGGATGTGGCTATTGTAGCCTATCCTTGGTTTTTACACATTTTTTGACTGAGTGAGCGAAGCGAGCCAAAATCTCTGCATCAACTGTTTGGATGTTGGTTGGTACTCGCTTACAGGTAGCTTTTAACCCCCGACGCAAAAACAACAGGGCGTTATAAGTTTGACGTGTCTGTGTGTGTGTGTCTGTCTGTGGCAGCGTAGCTCCCGAACGGATGAACCGATTTTGTTTTTGTTTGAAAGGTGAATTAGTCGGGAGTGTTCTTAGCTATGTTTCATCAAAATCGGTTCTGCTGTTTTTTTGTCGGGGGTTTTTGATATTTCTAAACTTATACTTGTTTCAACCAATCTTGACGTTAGGAATTTTTCATAAATGGGGTATTTCTGTTAACGGGTCAAAATAATAACTATATTATATTATACCTAATATACTTAGTTGAATTAATAGGCATAATAATATGTAGTATACAACTCACGCATAGAAGTAACGAAGTGTATAGTATACGCGCACGCTTGTGTTTACAAGTACGCCGAGAGCGGTAACGCAGTGGGGCCGTGACGGCATAAAAGCGCGTCATGCCATTTTCCGTCACGACACACGAGTTCGTTTCACTATATCTACTATCAAGACTATCAAGGCTCGCCAACACGTTTCACATCAGTTTAATAAAAAAAAAAAGTATTGCAAAATTGTTTGCTTCATTATTGGATTAGCTACAGCAGATTCACGATTCGTGCAAGGTCTCTAATTATCTGAGGAATCCGTTTAATTGTTCCCACGTCGTTATCAAAAGCTATTTGATGATGTCATTTCATCTTAAGTCATAATTATAATCATTTTTGAGCAGTTGTGTAAGAATCACAAACTACAATTTCACGGATTCACGGAAGCTTCGGTGTGTGAAAATCGTGATTGGCCGATTTTGTACATAATTATTTTTAAAAAAAATTAACAAAATTACAGGGTTTCTCGAATTATTATTTTAGTTTCCGACTATAAATAATACTTTCATTTCATGTCGCCCGCTTTATTATTTGTATTAAAAAAACTTACGATTAGCACAAGTACGCGGTTGACGTTTGCACATCTATCTATCTAATATCTGTAAACAAGCAATTCTTGTATATGTCACCGGAATATAACAAGATCCGCGAGTTTATAAATTTCCTAGAATTTTCTAGGAAATATATAAACTTTCGTAGGATTCTAAACGAGAGATCAATTGTATTATTTTACGCCCACATTTTCGTAAATTTATCAATTTGCGACATGTCGTGGTAAATTTATATGGTTAGGCTATGCTAGATTAGGTTAGGTTAGATTAGATTAGGTTAAAAAAAAACCCTAACCTAACCTAACCGTAAAATAATACAATTTATTTCCCGTTTAGAATCCTGCGTGCGGATCTTGTTATTTTCCGGTGATATATGTACAATATAATCTAAACCTCGAAAACGGCTCCAACGATTTTAGTGAAATTTTGTATGTAGGTAGATTAGGGGACGGTAAATCGATCTTGCTAGGTTTAATTTTTTTGTGAACCCGGGTTGCTCGTATTTTCAGTCATAAAAAAACCGAGTGGAGGTACCCAGGTCGCCCAGGTACTTATACATAATTCTAAGTATAAATTATGTTCAGTTATAGAATGAGGCATTGAGGCAGCTGCCGTCCTTATTTCAACATTTTGTTTAGTCGAGACCACAAAATGTCATAGTAGTACCTACTTTGAGACGTTAGTTCCCATGTTTTGCCACGATACAGTTTTTACTCGCACTATTCTCCGCACTTCTTCCGGCTTATAAAGTAACTACTACACGCAAAATACTAAACACACGCAAAACAGACAAAGACGCAAAATAACTAGTGGCGGTGGGTATATTGCAGATTTACGTTTGGGTCATAATGTTGCTGTACGAGTAGCAGGCATGCATAACTTACTCAGTGCTTAAGTGCAACATTATTGTTTCTTATAAGGTAAACACCTTTTAATATTTATATTGCAGAAACATCGACTTATTAGAGATGAAGACAGTTTCCGGATAACTTAGATTTTATGCCGGCTGTGTACTTCAGTATTTTGTGAGAGATACACCACTAAACATACTGTACCGACCCCACCTGAGTGGGATAAGAGTATGGTGATGAGACAGAAAACTCACTCACGTATTTACAATAAGTCATTTCTGTCTTATAGGGTAGGCACATAATCAAAACATAAGAAATTTACGGCGTTTGAAACCACATTTGACAGAAATCACATGGTTATAAAATGTTGGATTGTAGTAATTAGGGGATAAGACATATTAAAAGACAATTTCCCTCAAATCTCCCAATAGACTTACAGTTTGCGTGGGGAGAGAAGCAGCTATCACATCAGATTGTTGATATTGTGACTTGTCTTTCCAATCTGGCATGGCAAAGAAAAATACCATATGATAACGTTCATTATTAACAATGTACATACATATGTTTGTAATAATTTAACAATTACTTAGCTTTAACATACATTTTGTGGTTTAGTAACTGTCTTTTTGTCATTCGCTCGCGACTAAATTATTAGACCTACGACAGGACAGGACTTTTTACTTAGGAAATTTGTTAAAACTAGAAAATTATGGATTAGACAGCAAGACATAGTTAACTTGGTATTTATTTTGGTCATGTTGATTATGCATTACAAGTATGTTTTGTTATCCGTTGTCAAATCATATTTGTACGAATTTGTATCCGGATTAAATTTGTAGTTAACATTTTTTGGCCTTCCACTTTCGGACTTCCATCCGGCTTAAAAAGCTCAATCCCCACCCTACACGATTCGCATTAGGTATTGTAAATGTAGGTAATACAAGTGAATCTGCCTATATTCCGCAACTTGAAAGCTAAATTCGTGATATGCCAAGCGAGTATGCTAAATGCAAGTGAGTTCTATACAAACTGTGAAAATGAACATCAATTTCAAATCTGAATATACTTAGCCGACTTCCAAAAGGAGGAGGTTCTCAATTCGATTGTTGTTTTTTTGTTGTAAGTTAGTTACAATATTTTTTTTTGTTTGAAATAATATGCTTTCAGATTGGTGCCATAGATTTATTAATAACATTTATGTAGTTTGATTTTTAAAATAAAATTGCGCATTGAATTCGATTTTTCAGTTTCTGAGCTATATTATGGTCGAAACCGTCTAAATTGTTCAGGAGCTTACTCTCATCTCTTTTAGCAGCGCAAAATTGGTTTACATTCATTTTTATCTTGCTCTTCCTTTCACAATAATTTCAACTTTTTTCTCACTCTCTTAATAATTAAGTTGAAATGAACAAATTTGAATTGTGTTATTTTTTATAAAAGTTTTATCTTTTGCGTTACTCTCTTAAATGCAGAAAATGCAAAATAAAAACGGGCGCGAGTCACAAGTGCACTGCTATAAGTGATGAGAGTAAGGCCCCAGAACTATGAACGCAGAACTTTCTGAGAACTTAAGGGTCGTACGTAACCCTTAACCGTCTTAAACGCATGTTACAATTTTACTCACTGAATAAGGAGTTGTCAATCTCTGTCAGACGGAAACTGTCGCGCGCGAAAACGGAACAAAACACTGTTTAACTAAAATGCGCTTATTCAGCGTTCATAAGTAGGACGATAAGTTAATACGTAATATAGTAAGTTGATTTAGTAAAGATAGACAGCTATTATTGTCATTCATATATTACTTTTTTTTTATTCGACGATAGGCTTGCGCTTGACCGTCAACTTACCTGGTGTTAAGCGACAGTTACGGTCTACGATGGAGTGCGCTTGCCTAGAAGAAACCTATTCACTCGCGATTTGAAGACACTTAGATTATGTCTATTCGGAAAGACCCATTCAGGAAACACATTCCAAATTTTGGCGGTTCGCACAATGAAAGTGGGGCAAAGCGTTTCGTACGTGTTTTCGGAATATCAACCATGTCGCTTTTTCGTGCTTCTTACAGCCCGATAGAAAAATGAAATCATGCAAAGCAGACGCACACTCACCGAAATGTATGCGATAAAAAACCGATAAACTGGCAACTTTGCGACGATGCTCCAGACTTTGGAGTTTAGTCCGAACAAGGGAATCGTCACAAATGAGCCTCCTAGCACGCCTCTCAATGGTCTCTAACGCCTCGAGCTGGTACTTAGCAGATCCATCCCAAAGGTGCGAACAGTACTCCATGCACGACCGAACTTGTGCCTGATATAGTGTAAGTGGCGTGAAGTACCGACTATTATATTGCATACTAGAAGAGCCATCTCGAACTGTCAAAGTTGGACACCGCGCACAGGCCCATCGGCATCTTCACCTCCGCTGGGAGTAATAGTGTTCTTTGCACATAAAATCAATCGAGCGCTGCAAGTTTGAAAGACGATCTAATCCATAGACCTAGAAGTCTATGATGTAATAATTGTTCCAGCGCTGCAGCGCCGTAGCGCTCGTGGCGTAGCTTGACTAGGTGTTCCCGACCGATCACCAAAGTTAAGCAACGGACGGACCGGTCAGTCTTCGGATGGGTGACCGTGAGTGGCATTTCTTTCTGAGCGCTACCGTGGGTCGGATGACACGTTAAATTGTAGGTCCCGGTTGTTCAGCAATCGTCAAGCCAAGTCAGAGGCCTTTCGGCGGCTTAATAACTCTGACAATAGGGCTGGCCACTCAGTCTATACGAACTTACTTACTTTAGCGCCGTAGCGGACTTTTGTACACATTTATTATAGTACTTAGACGAAAAATGCTTTCAGATAGCGACTCCATATTAACTCGATGACTACGGCTATCTAAGAATACAGGTCCTTAGCTTGCAAATTTATTATCAAAGTACTAATTTTAGATAACGACTATGTAGAATCTATAAAATCCTCTTTATTTTAATACTGAGAGTATACACATAATTTTCATGGTACTTTGTTGCATGAACGTTATTTTTAGATAATTGGTAGTTTTAGATAAAATATCTTCTTTAAGTTGTAAAAAATGACTTTTGTAGGAAACTTTACTCTTACAATGTAATCTTTATTCGGATGGACATAATTTAGAGAATATAGATGCATTCTGAATTATGGTAAAGTGCGTGTCATGCCACGCGCAATGTAGGGTTCTGTAGTTGCACATCGTAATGTATGTAAACTTAAAACAGGGTCTATTGCTTCATACCTATGAACATACAAGTTAATTTATGTTACTTTAAATAAATTTTTCATTTCTTATTTATCTAAGTGCATTTTTTAAGTTGATCGATGAGAAAAAATTATTCATCCCCAACGTTACTTGTAGGGTAGGTAACACAAAAAATAATTTAAGATTTTATTCTTCCTTTTTGCAGGCGTAGCAAATATATATAACCATACTAAAATACAACTTTCTAGTATTAATAATTTTTGAGCTAAGCTGCAGACAGATGGACAGATAGACATGGATATGGTGCAACTATAAGGGCTCGTTGTTGACTAAGGAACCCTAAAAAGTTATTAGAAAAAAAAAAAAATTGTGAAGTGTGTGTAGTGTATACACTGGTGGTGTGTCACTAATATATAATAGTGATTGACATACTGATGAGAAGTACATTTCTACGGCACGTCGCGTCATAAAGCAATCATAAATACTAATATTATAAAACCGAAATTAACTCTGTTTGTTGTCCGTCTGTCTGTCTCATTGTTACCGATATGAAATTTAACGCAGAGATTTTTCAGGAACTGGAAAAGGACATAGGCTATATTTCATCATCATCGTTATCTCCATTTTTCATCACCAAGCGTGTCACACCACAGGATGCAGCTAGTTAGTACTACATTTACGGCCTTACCGAAAAACGTTACTTAATTTTAAGCAATGCTTAAGATATTTTGTCAATTTCTCGCTGATACGGTGATACTTGCAGAAAGAAGACAGATAATTAAAGACGTTGATCAAAGTTAAGTAATGTTATTTGGTAAGGACGATAATACTTAAACGGACTCTACTGTTTTACCAACAGTTCTACCACTACAGTATTTTTCTACTTTCTTGCTAATGATAAAAAATTGCAAGAAATACTTACGCAATATTCACAGATACAGCGTCGGCACCCTTTTCTGCGCACCTAATGTCAATTTACACCCCAACTTCTTGTAGCCTTCATTTTTAACTCTAACTTTTGGTTTCTCAGGTTCCACAGGACATCCCTTCAATTCCCACACTAAATTTGTCAAAGACTTGGGTCTACTCAATTTTCTTGACCTCTTCTCTGGTAGTTTTGGACCATTCCCAGAGTCACCCGACGTTCTGCCTCCAGAATGACTTGAGTCCAATGTACCATCTAGCTCCATCGCTTGATGGATATTACTTAAACTCTTGTACCTTATGTTGAAGATTGGAGAGTCATCTTTTGTCACTTTTATTGGACTACCTAATGGACTAGGGGTTTCTTTTGTCGGAGAATCACTTTTCTGTCTAAATACCATTCTAGTTTTGTTGTTATTGACACTATTCTTTATAAAAAGCTTGGGTAAGTTCGGCGTTGGAGCAATAGAGCACTTTTCTTTGTAGACCGTAACGGGAGTCTCTTTGATTGGTGCTTTTCGAGTTCTCTTTTCGGCTTTCTGGATGTGTAAGGGTTTCTTGGTTGGTATTGTTTCAATGGGAGGGGGTTCAGGTTTTATTTCTGTTATTAAAGGCATGTGAATTGGAGTAGCAGCAGGAGAAACTGGCGCTGATTCATGTTTCAAAGTTGGTTCATTGGAGTACGATGCTTTAATGTTTTTGGGAAGGGGAGCAAAGCCTCTGACATAGTCGTATATCTGATCGATTTCATCGTATTCGTCAGGAATACTATTGTCGTCTCTATGGCTACTGTAAATATGGTTGTGTCTTGATATATGCTTGTGTTGATTTGCTGCGTCAGACGAAACACTTCTTCGTAGAAAGTAACCAGTTTTAATTATGGGAGGAGCGTGCAAGGGACCATTTAAAAGTCTTTTTGGATCTCCCAGTTTTCCATCTAAAACGTGTATCCTATCGACCACGTCTACTAATAAACGATTGCACTTTTCGACTAGTCTGGAAAATTCCATGAAGTTTTTTATCTGTTCTTCATTCTTGCATTTCTGCATTTTCAAAGGTGCTGCTAAAGGTAAGGCTATTAAGGCATTCCCTTCTTTTTGGAGAGGTAATGCAAATACGTGTTCTTCTTCAAACATTGAAAGCAACCTCAGTTCTGAAACGAAATGACTTGCACTTTTTAAACCTCTAGGAGGTGTCCCGTGTACCAGTCTCACTGTAATAGGAAGTCTTTTAGTTAGCAGAGTTTTTGCTGTATGAACTCCGCTTATATTCTCTTCTTTAGCTATGGCAGAAAATTTTCCTCTCTGATCCATACTCAACAGAACTGTGTCTCCTTTCATATCAGCACATTTCAGATATTTATTTTTCCCTAAAAATGTTTCTCCTCTAGGCATTAAAACTTCACCGGCAGGCAAATTTCTCGCTCCATCTGCGGTGATGTTACCGTCTAAATCTATTTTAGCACAAATAACTCTAACAGGTTCTCTGACTAAGCATCCATCATCCAATTTTCTCCTTGCAAGTTCCGATACTGACTCTATACATCTAACAGCTCTGCCTTCTTCACTTAGTAACTCAAAATAGCCTTTGTAAGTTTCTGGGATAGCAATTCTAGGTCCTATAGATACCATGCGACGTCCTTCTTTTAGCTTAATGGCTTGGGCAATGATCTTCTTTCTTTTTCCCACTGATATGAGCAAAGCAGTGCTCTGAAGGCCTGGGCTTGGTAAAGTGGGTACACCGAGGCCTCCATACTGGCCTTTGATTATTTTAGCAACGTTGGGTAGTCGGTTCTTTCCGACGAATTCTCGAAGGTAGTTCCCCTCTTCCGACCAACGTGATGCGGCGACCAGGACTTGACCGTCTGTGGCTGCCATTTTCGGGTTTAGTCACATCTGAAATGAAAAACGAAAATAGGTTATTAATAAGAAAGAATCTAAGCTCGGAATATAAGTTAAAGTTTTCAAACGGCCTGTATTACGCTGTGTTTCTACCTCAAACGTGGCCTGTATGAAACAATCGGAACAATTAAGTATAGAACACAAGTTTAAGGTCATTGTACACGAACAATACGTGTGTACATTGGTAACGCTACGTTACGCGCCGTTGGATCGGACGTGGCACACCGAACGCAAGGGACGGGTGCACATTCTTTTTTTTTTCTTATTTTCATACTCATTATATCAGCCACAAGAAGTCCACTGCTGGACATAGGTCTACCACATCTACGGCTTTAAGAGACAGTATTTCAAAACTGTTTAATTTCTTATTTATCTTTTATATTGTCACTACTATTAAAGTAGTACTGACTTTTGAAACTAAAATTGATGTGATTAAAATGTGATGTGACGTGTTAGGTACCCGGTGTGTCCCCGCCCTAAAGCTATAGTTTTTAGCAGTGAAATAACAACACGTTTATGATATAACTGTTCTTACATCATTCGCGTTCACTCGATACTCTATAACACTTTACATTAGCACTGGCGCGAATTGCACTGTTAGTCTGTAAGGAATATCAACTAGCTGTGGTCCGCGACTTCAGCTGCTATTGAACAGGAACCGTGTTTTTACCTGACTGTCCAAGAAAGAGGGTAAAGTTTTTGGAGTTAAAGAATCACTACGATTAGCCTTTCGATTCTCTAACCCAAATGCACGCGCAAGTGAATTTAGGACCCTAGGTGAACTTATATTTTTCTTATTTATTACAAACATACAATTACGCCTGTTTTCCCTTGAGGGGTAGGGAGTGCGTCAAAGACCATCAGGCCGTTTAGTCACATTTGGCCTTGGTTAGAGGGTTACATGGAAGGGAGAGAGTATTAGAGGGTTTTATTTTATTCTAGGTAGCGTGGGAAGCCACAAGCCTCCCTGTCACTGTGACCCTTGCGGACCTATAGTAGTTAAAACTTGTTAAAACGTGTGTCCTTCAATTGTAATGTTTGGTGTACAATAAAGATATATTTATTTATTTATCCCTCCTTCTGGTTACAGCACCTCTACCAGGCCTTACACAGCATGAACTTCATCAGGGATTTCAAAACAGAGGACCGGTCCTCCTAGGTGCTGGTTTCTCTAGTGGTGGTATGCCACACACTTGAAGAAGACATGGAGGGGTATCTCATCCTATTCACAGCAGAACCTGCACTCTGGGCTCTCACTTAGTTCCATCCTATGCAGGTATTAATTAATTTTACAATGTCCTGTTAGGGCGCGAAGAAGGACGTTTAGCTGGCTTCTGTTAAGGAAAAGCGCCGCGGTCCGCACCGCACTACCGCGACTCGGCATAATGTGCTCGAACTTATCATCATCATCATCTCAGCCATAAGAAGTCCACTGCTGGACATAGACCGCCCCCATGGATATCCAAAAAGATCGATTGGAAGCGGCTTGCATCCAGCGTCTTCCCGTCACTTGTATGAAGTCATCTGTCCATCTCGTGCCTGGATCTCCTAATCTCTCGTCTTCCTACGCTGCGCTTGCCGGTGTGTGTTCTCCACTCGAGAACCTTTCGGCCCCTTTGGCCATCAGTTCTACGTGCTATGTGCCCTGCCCACTGCCACTTCAACTTGCTAATCCGCTGTGCTATATCGGTGACTTTTGTACGTCTACGTAACTCTTCATTTCTGATCTGGAACTTATTGTGTGCATCTAATAATTATGTCAAAATAATAAAATTAATATAAGGTAGTCATCCTAGACACAGCGCGTATTGTCAGGAGATTCCACAGTGTAGCAATTACCGTCGACAGCTTGAGCCCTGTGCCGCTGCCGGCACCACCCTAGTTTTAAGTTTTTTACAATATTTAAAATGTTATTTTTTTATTAGTTTTTATTTATATTATAAAATTAAGTTATAAAATAAATAAGTGAAATAAATATCAATTTACAATGATGGTAAATAACACAGGCAAACCCGAAACCAACGACTAGGGTAAACAAATTGTGGTTCACACCCGTTACATTATTTTGTTTTTATTATGTTTGTAGCATTGACTCTCATAATGTGATTTCTGCGGTTGGCAGCGCTGGGATTCCGGACTTTTGTGGGTTTATGCATGGATACGTTTTTCTTGTAAGATATTATCAGTGTATATATATATTTAGTTAAAATACCCGACTGAATAAGAGTAACTTTGTCTCGCTCTTCGATACATAAGGAGAAAACTTATTTCATAAACATTATCCAATTTCGAAAATTATACTTATTTTTTTCTCGGTGTTGGCATCGCGCGGCTTGGACTTTTCCCATTTCTCGAATTTAAATGCCTAAAACTTCGTTATAAATACGAAGTTAAAAAATTATATCCAGAAAACAGTTTTCGAAACAACGTACATGCAACATCTTTCAAAACTGAGTTTCAAAAGATGTTGTTGTACTATAACAAAATGCTTCTTGCCAAATTTCATAGTTTTAGGTCAACGGGAAGTACCCCATAGGTTTTGATTCCCTTGTGAGTGTCGAAATGTGTGTTTTTTACGACATATTCGGCTGTAACTTTTTTTTTGACTGAGAAGTTTGATTTTTCTTTCAGCAGCATAAGACTATGGATCTGCGTATATCGTTTTAATTTCAACACGATACCGTCACGCGTTCCAGAGATACAGGTATTGACACCCGGACGGACGGACAGACAGACCGACGGACAGACGGACAACAAAGTGATCCTAAAAGGGTTCCGTTTTTTCCTTTTGAAGTACGGAACCCTAAAAAATATAAACAGAATCCCAAATTATGCTTATTATTAGTCCAAACTAAATTACAGTTGAATACTTCCTCGGTTCGAATTCTTCACAAAAACTGTTCGAGAAGTCATCACAGATTATCAGATTGAAGCAAACTGAACATCGGTCTGTGAAGAGCCACCATCACGAAATGTTTTGTTTAATACATTTTATTACGATATGGCGCAAATGCTAACCGGCACGAGGCTGGCCAAAAGAAAGACAAATTTGGTAAATTCATGGTAAAACCGAGGAAGTTGGATCTATGGAAGGATGTATTCAGCTGTATAAAACGTGTTCGCTTCATTCCTACTCTTCGGTCATATATTGCGTCAAGTGGGCGTCAAGTGAAGACAAATTATTTGCTAAAATAACTGATAATTTGATGCATTAGTTTATGCCACCTAATTAGTGATGGAAACGCAAGTACAAAAATATGGACATATTTTTATAATCGCTGTCAGCATTTTTTTTATTTCCATATATTTTCGGCAACAAATAGTGGACACTGTGTGCGACACTATACCCTCCATCTATTGAGCGAAGCGAAAAATTCTTCATCTATGAGTTGGTCGTCACGGGACGCCTGGCAGATGTGACAGAAAAGGGGTTATCTATCTATAATCGGAATTGTGAAATACCGAATATCATTTCCCCGAAGACGATTTTTTTTTTCAAAAAATACTTATTAGTCAGTAAATGGCACCGTAGGAAACTGTCCCCCTATATGGGGAAATTCCCCTATATTCAAAAAATCCACACAAACGACGAAAATCTACACAATTGAGAAACCTGTATAGCAATTATCGTCACGATTGGTTGAAAAATATGACCTGTACGGAAACAAACATCCGGACAGAAGATCAAGAATCTTGCTAGTTGATGCAATTATATTACGTAGGCGTATTGCGTATGTATATTTAGTAGTTTTCTTTTATTATACACTTTTTAGCACTCGTCATCAAAAAACTATGTACGTTGTTTCTTTTTTGCGTCAGTGAATAAGCAAAAATCCAATCCTTTTTTTTAGCAACAAATACTTATATTTTTCAATAGACATCTTCGTTCTTCGTGTTCCAACGTACGTCACGACGTAAAAGCACGATTAAAGAATTGGACAATATATTGGAGGCATTTTTAACTTTATTACATTGCAATAGAGTTTAAAGTAAGGATCCTTACAGCCAATACTAAGATATTAAAGGTAACTGTATCAGATAGCTTGACAGCTTGTAGACAAATAAGGAAAGGAGGGTGGGGCTACGAAAAGAGCGATAACGTTTTTTTATATTAAGTACAAGCCATTATTTAACTTGCCTTGTTAGACTTGTTAGTAGTTAAATTACAACTGAATTTTAAATCAGTTATCCTCGATCAATCTAGCTGAAATTTTCCACACAACTTTGGTTGAAATGACAATGTCGAGCAATTTGAGTGAGCTTATTATAATTCTAATATGGCGGATTGCACGAATACATTTTTATTTTTTCAACCCCATGGCATGAGGTTGAAAAAAATTAATAATTTATTCGTACTGAAATAATAGAGATTTTTTTTTATTACAATTTAGTAGTAATAGTAGTAACTTACGACCTTACCGAATAAAGTTACTTAACTTTAAGCAATGCTTAACAAATTTTGTCAACTTCTCGCTGACACGTAATGACACTTGCGGAAAGAAGACAGAGAAATTAAGACGTAGGTTAAAGTTAAGTAATGTTTTCAGTAAGGCCCTGTGCATTTATTTGTAGTGGGTTCGATTTCCACCCAGGATCAACATTTGTGTCATGAGAATGGATGTTTGTTATGTGTCTAGTTATTTCTAATCGTAAGTATGTATTTACAAAAAAAGTATATAATATATTATGTATTCTATCAGCTATCTATTTTCTATAATAGTACAATCTTTGCTTAGTTTGGGCTAGATGGTGTTGTGTGAAATGTCCTCCAATATATATTTATTTAGTAGTATTTTTAACTAATCAGCACCCTTAGTACAAGTTTTTATGAAGAAACGCGGCGATGAAAGTTTTCGTACGCCTTCATATTTTTTTTACGTTTCTCTTCGAAATCCATAGAGGGCGCTTTCAAAAAATGTACTTACGAAAACTTTCATCATCGCGTCTCTTTATAAAAACTTGTCAAGGGTACAGAAATGAGTCGATTCCCGCTTCCGCTGACGCTTATGTGCCCGCTAATTCCGTGGCCTCAATTTTGCGAACTGCCCGCCGCTATCTCGGTTCCCATGCAAACTGATTTATTACCTCCCGATTTGTCCTGTCCCCTAATTTGGACATAATAAACACTCTTAATTAAGGCTGTCGATTAACTTCATAAAGTTGTATTAATTGAGGATATGCATCATAATTTCGAATAATTATGTCTGCTTTCACAACTTTTACAATTTTTACCTGACTACTTATCAAATAAATTTCTGGTGTATGTATATAATTACTTATGTAGCTATAGGGGATTGTATATTTTTAGCCCCCGACCTAACAACAGGAGTTTTAAAAGTTTGACGTGTGTGCCTGTGTATCTGTGTGTCTATCTGTGGCATCTCACAAACAGTTTTTTTTTGTTTGATAGTATATTTGATCGAGAATGTTTCATCAAAATCCATTCAGCCGTTTTTTATATCGGGGTTTTTAGTTTTCTAAATTTGATTGTACCCACAAAATAGACAGTTAAAAATTACACACATCCGACGGGACTCGAACCAGGATATGCCGATCTTTACTTGGGAGCCTTTACCATCTCTTTGGCCACAGAAATTGACGTGGGATGGTCGAAACTTTTTTTTTTTTTGCTTAAATCAATAAAGCGTTGGTGGCGCCACTCGATTAATTGTACCATCTGCGACTAAGCCAGAAGGAGTGTTATTATTGCCTGTATGTTTGTACCTGTGTAAGTTCTTCTGTTACCATATAATTAATAAATGGCTTATCAAAATTTGACAATAGAGGTACTTATCGCTAGAAGAGACTTGACAATGCGCTGTTTATGGAGTATGTGCGCTATTTATGGAGTATGTGACGTCACAGAAATTCAATATAGCGCCCTCTAAATAACATTCAAGTCAACAAAAATCAAGTCATGACTCACGCCTTATTGCAGCCTCTCTATTCCACTACAGGATTAGCAGAAAGTCGGCATATTACTATCCAATAGGCTCTTTCTTATTTTTATAAGACCCAAAAAACCCATAATTCAAGAATTAGATCTTCTCTCACTCATCGGATTCTTTGCCGTCTTCTCTGTATTCTGAGAGCTACAATCTTGGATTTGAATGAATATTTTTAGAAGCTAGCTTGAATGAATATGAAAGATATCATCTAGATCGACGAGCTTCATCCTCGGCCACACCATCGATTAACATCAGGCGAGTTGGTGCTTCTGGTCAATCATAGGTCCATATAATAAAAAAAAAAAACTTAAAAATGAATTTGTCCTGAAATCCTGTATTATAATACTAAATATTTCTTTTGTGGTAAAGTTACTTTGCGATGTGAACAGATTTCTGTAAAAAATACATAACCTTAAAAAATAACTAAATAATACCCAATTAAAACCTGATACCGGACTCTGGGTGTGAATAAAATTAATAAATTGGTAACATGAGCTGAAATCTCGGTGTTCACTGAACTAAATAATGTATGCGAAATGTGATAACATAAAACGAAGCACGGAAAAGAGGTTCGAACATGTACTGGACATTCACACATAATTTTTAAAAAATACCTCTGACATTTCTTACTTCATGCTTCCGCGGCTTCTGCTGTATTGATTGTTTTTTGAAAAGTTTTACGGCAATTTGATGCTCAGTCCTTTATGCCATTTCTTCGATTTGACTTTAATTTTATTTTTCTAAAAGATCCATACGAACGGATTGTGTAGAACAATTCATGGCTTCTTTACATAATTATGCAGAGTGCCACCCTTATTATTTTTTTGATAAATTTTACTACTTACTGAATTGCTTACTTACTGAACTGAACTTAGAGAATTGTCTAACAGTACATCAGCTAAAACTGTATACTATAGCTATTTTCACTATCTAATGTCATATGGCTTACTGCTTTGGGGAAATTCACCTGATGTCAATAGCATATTTATTTTACAAAAACGCGCTGTGAGGGCGATTTACAAATTAAGCCATAGGACATATCTCAGAGAAGTTTTTGCTCAGGCAAAATTATGACATTGCCAAGTCTATACATATTTTTGAATGTTATGTATGTTCGTAAAAGCATTTTTAGATTCCCGAAAAGAAGTGACATTTATAATTGCATGATGACAAGGAACAAGTCTAAACTTGTTCTGCCAAACATTAGACTAGCTAAGACAGGCAACTCTTTCGTTAAAAACAGTATTACTTACTATAACCTACTACCTGATAGCTTAAAATGAAAGTACTTTTAAAAAAATATTGAAGAATTTTTTGCTAAGCAAGTCCTATTATAAAATCAATGATTTTGTCTGTGACAAAGCTTCCTTGCGGAAATTGGATTTGGACTGCAAAACGACATGATATAAGTTTAGTATAATTTAGTGACATTTTAATGTATCATTTTTTTTTTTTTTTTTTTTTTTTTTTAATTTATTTGAATATGATTATACAATTGTATTTTTTCATAATAATGTAATTTTTATAAACACATATTTTGCATTGTGTACAATTTGACGCTCATAAATGTACTTTTATGTACCCATATTTGAATAAACGAATTGGAAAATTGAATTACTAAGTAAACTACTAGGTACTATTATACTAATTACATATTGCTTAGTATTTAATATTATTAAATACTAAGGGTATTATGTAGTTCTATGCAAATGCAACCCTAAAAAAATATAAGTGTAGTATATATAAAAATTTGATTAACTCTGTTTAAAAGTTTGCTAAATTTTTAATACAGAAACTTGTTTATTTCAGTTTTTTTATAAGTATTTCAATTATCAATAGTCATTAAATATAATACTAATAAAAATAAATTAACCCAAATAATAACATTAATTAGTATGCAAATTATTTCCGACAATAAAGTGACTAGAGAATGTAATATTAATAAATATTACGTTTCTTTATTGTACATCGACAAAATAATATAACAAGCTACCGAATTGCTTAAAAGATGAAATGAAGATGAAAGCTTTATTTTGAATTTGAAAGATCTCCTAGAAGCTAACAGTTATTATAATCTTGACGAATTTTTAAGGATAACTTTGACGAAATTAAAATTAAAATAGAACGTTCAGACTCAAGTGTTGCCATGCCCCTATAGGGCCATATGTATTCCCTAAATAAACATGTGTTATTATAAGACCTGCATGTACCTACATATGAAGCAATAAATGATATGAATATGAATATATTCCGAAACTGAAGTACTTTACAATGTACATATTTGTTAACCTCCAATTGAAAAGGAGGAGTGTTTTATGTTTGACATGTGTATCTATTAGTATATCTGTGTGTCTGTCTGTGTGTCATCGTAGCTCTCAAACGGATGGACCGATTATGATCTAGTTTTTAGACTTCCGTAATAAGAGGGCGGGAGACTATTCGTGAGGCTACAGTATCTGTACCTATGCCTGTCTGTCTGTCTTACACTATCTTTTAGCGGTAATAGATATAAGTCAGCGAATAGACAAGATTGTAGTGTTTACAATCTTAATGTTAATAAATAAATACAAAAAATTGGTCAAGTGCGAGACAAGCTTGCGCAAATAATTTTTGAAAAAAAAAAGATTATGTGACATGCATAGGAGTACGGAAGCCTCGGTGTGCGGGTGAAACTCGTACATTGCCGGATTTATTTTGTTTGCTAGATAATTTGATCGAGACTGTTCTTCGCTATGTTTCATCACAATCGGTTCAGCCGTTTTTCAACCGACTTCAAAAAAAGGAGGATGTTCTCAATTCGACTGTATTTTTTTAAATGTTTTTTACCTCAGAACTTTCGATTGGGTGAACCGATTTTGATGATTATTTTTTTTATTTGAAAGCTGGTGCTTCCCGTGTGGTCCAATTTGATCCAGTTCTGACAATAGCATCCATGAGAAGTTGGTTGCTTCAGTTTTTTTAAACTATAATTATTGTATGTTTTTTTTTAGTTTTCTAAACTTACAGGTTGCTGTACGTGTTAAGATTTTAAGAAACTAAGTACATACATGTAAACGGTCGATTATTCCGTTACTTTCAATTTACCACGTTTTGATTCGAAGTTCACAGCATGTGAAATAATGAGTGATGCTAATAGCTAATTATAATGTTTGATTTCGTTTAAATTTCGAATAGTGCTTGTAAATCTCCAAATTGATTTACAGTTTACGGCTCGAACATTGATTGGCCAATTTTATTACAGTGACTTGTCGTAATTAAAAACAACATGTCTGTGGGCTAGGCTAGGAGGCAGCGGTCATTATCAGTAAGGTGTTTTGTCGAAACTGCTTGTGTTTCATCATTTACAACCCTTTCTATCCCACTGCTGGGTATAGGCCTTGCTCTTATCATGCCATTTGCCTAGATCATGTGCCAATCGAGTCCAGGTTTGACTCGCGACAGACTTGATGAGGCACTTGTGTAACATTTTACTTTATTTTTGATAACACTTCACACTCGTAGCTACTACACTTTTTTATGACATACACTACACAATTTAACTCAAAGTGGCGGCTCAAAGCCTCCGGCTTTTTGGTTGACTGACTTTGACTAGGCAGAAGGAAGACTGGGGATGAGACTAGCTTAGGACCGGAAAAAGTGGCGCGCTAAAAAGAAGATTTAGGTATACCCAGTAATTGGTAATTAACGTTAATCACGAAATAAGTAATTTTTTTTCTGTTATCCATCATAATCATTTGCCACGTAATACGTTTGAAATTTAGACTTTGGATTAATATTTCACATATTATAAGTACGAAAGGGTAATTAAAGCGTTTCGTTCACGTTCGAAAACAAAAGTTTTTACTGACAAGTTCATGATTAGAAAAGTCAAAAACCCCCGACAAAAAACAGCTGAACCGATTTTGATGAAACATAGCTAAGAATACTCTCGATGAAATTCTCTTTCAAACAAAAAAGAAACTAGATCAAAAATTATATGTTTGGGGGTTAAGATGCCACAGACACACACCAAACTTAGTTAAAAGAGCCGCCAGCTCTCTGCCTCTATCGGACGGCGCGGCGGGCAGTAACGGTCCAAACGAGTCTTGCCAGCGTTCGAGATCGGTAAAAAGTACAAAAAGTCCAAGTTAGGCCTTCCTTCCCAGGCCTGTGTGTAGCATACGTGCTAGTCGCTTGATGCGAGTCGATTTTATTACGCTAGCCCAGCGGATTTCAAAGGTTTTATATCTTGGTCCATTTCCTTTCAAGCCCTCTTAATCATGTATTGTCAATGACACCGCTATATGGCATCTCAGATGTGTCGTTTACATATTTTTATACAGATTTGAAAGAAGGAGGTACACAATTATTATTTTTTATTATGTAATTGTAATAAGTTGTTTAAACTATAATAATAATAAACACTTCTTTATTAGGATACGCTTGCGCTAGATCGATTTGATCTTAGAAAGTCATATGTTTTAAATAATTGATATTGATATTTTAATATATGTATTGAGATCAAAAGTATTTTTTTGGTAACCTTTCTACAATCCGAAATACATTTGTTTGAATCTCACTTTCCAGCATCCGTTTCATAGAAGTGATTGATTTCAGATGTTTTACTTGACTCGAATTTCTGATTCCATACGTCTGTTAGCCACGTTAGCCATTTTCCAGAACAGTTATTAGATTAGGTTCGATAGGTTTCTGATATATTACATCCAGAAACCTTCTTATTACAAAGGTTCAGTTATTAGATATATCAATTTCTTCATCTTGCATAATTGAAAAAATATATTAAGTAGTTAAAAATACACCTATATTAGTTCAAAAACTTAAATGTAATTTATATATCTAGTGCAAGAGCTCGAAGAGTCAATACGTCCTGAGGATGCCTCGTGAAGAGGTGAAACATGTGTCGACAAGAGTACCAGCTTGAAGACATCGAAGTCGTCAAGAGTACCAGCTTGAAGACTTCGAAGTAGACAAGAGTGCCAGCTTGAAGACCTCGAAGCGGAAACGCACTAGATATATAAGTTACATTTAGGTTTTTGAATATGAATTTCCGCAAAGTAACTAAATTCAATAAATCATATATTAGTTTATAAAAGGCACGGACCCCGAAGTCTGGGGAGATTATTTTGTCAAATAAAAAAAAAGATATATTAATTATAAGATTAGGTTTATGTTTATTATACATATATACTTTCGTATTATGAAGATTCGGTTATGAGACAAGTTATTCAATATTTTTTTGTATCGAACAGTTCGAAAGTTTCTACCTCCCACGTGACACCTCCGTGGCCAAAATGTTAAAGACTCCCAAGTACAGATATGCGGGTTCAAGTCCCGCCGGATGTGTGTAATTTTTGAACTATCTCTAAAAGTATCTATCTCTATCTTATCAGAGAGTTATCAAATGAGCTTCCAGGATTTTGATAAAATATAATTTGAGAAATATATATTTCGTTTTCCGGGAAATAATATCCGGAATTCGTATTTCACAATTCCGAGGATAGGTTTTTATATTTGATAGATTTACGATTGACCGCCAACTCGCCGGATGTACTTTGGCCACAAAAGTTTGGCAGTCACATATCCATTGGGTATCGGCGATCTGCTGTAATCTATGATTACTTCATAATGCATTATTCAAAACAAAACGCCTTTTCTGCATAAAATGGAACTTAAGCTTATTTATAATTTTTAAGGTATAACTTCACTGAGACTACATTTGAAATGATAATTATTAAAAAATTTAAAAACTGAAACAACCGACTTCAATTTACGCAATCTCGTTAACTTGATAACATATTCTTTTCCAGTTACTTTGTTTTAAAAACCAAAGTACTGAACCGATTTTGATCAAATGTATTTGGTTTTTAAATAATATAATTACACACATATTTTGTAGTCCGTTATTTCAGTTTTTCAAGCTATGATTACAAGTATAGTAGATCACTAGTTAAGATCTGACCTGGGGCCCAATTCAGTTATTCAAGACCCAATTCAGTTATTCAAGACCGCTCCATAGCCGAACCATATGTGGAGCGTTTCCCGTCGGCCGCCATAGTTTTTTTTGATTCAGTCACTTTTATGTCATAAAATTGACACATTTGATGAAACGTAACACGTCCTTCGCTCGTTACTAAATCAAAAAATTATAGCAGCCGCCAGGAAATGCTTCGCACAAGATTCAGTTACGGATCGGTTTTGAATAACTGAATTGCCCCCCTGGAGGGGTTACATAAGTGGCATTCTTCGTAAACTTCAGTAGAATAGGAAAGGAAAGTAAATGAACGAGATTGACGTTAGCTAACGAAATGTCACGTGACGGCACGTCAGTTTCTTAGCATTTCGAAGCGTAAGTGTTTTGACGTGATAACGTCTTATAAATCGATGAACGTCGGCTGCACGCACGAAAAAGCATGACTCATTGTCACGTTCCGCCTGAGCCGAGCGTGCAAGCGAGAGCGCGGAACAAGCGATAGAGAGGCTCGGTCGGCCTAAGCGTTCGGCTTGTGACGCATCTATCATGAAGTTATCACGTGAAATTATCGTCCGTAAACCGACTTTACAGACAACCATTTTTTTAGAAACAGAAACGTTGCCACTTGTTTAAGCCGTCGTAATGCGTTTGCACCCTGACAGTGAGTACCTACCTACTCATATTCATTTTATGTACATGTCCTATTCTTTTTGCATCCGGAGAGTTGCACTTGGAATATTAATTTTGATTCTAAAGGATAGGGATCTGTGGACAGGAATATGAAATTAGCTCTTAACTTTATTATCAAGATAATACTCCTACTAGGAGAAGCTTTTAAATGAAAAAACTGGTCAAGAACTGTTGCAACATGCATACGATACAAGTAGGTAATCGTTTAAAAAACTAAAAAAAAACGACTTCAAAATACGCCATTCGGTTACTTGGATGACATATTTTTTCCAGTTATTTTGTTAGAAATACCAAAATACTGAATTGATTTTGAAAAAAAACTACGGGACCACCTGAAAAGTATACCCTTTCAAATAAAAAAAAAAAAAAAATCTAATCGGTCCAGACGTCTACGAGTAAGTAGTAGGGGAACATACATAAAAAATAAAAGATTGCAATGAATTGAGAACCTACTCCTTTTTGAAATCGGTTAAAATAGCGCTGCAATAAGGAATTTTCTTTTTCTTTTAATATACATTAAAAAAAAAACAATCAAGAACATCTGACAAATAACCGCCCATTATTCGAAAGCACTAAAATTCCAAATAATACCTATTCAGGCTCTGTTATAGCATCATACGATATAAAGCTGTATGCACACTGGCGAGGCACGTGCGGTAACCGTTATGCTTGACTCGTTGATGTGCACAAGGATTTATAGCCTGACGGGTACACTGCTCGCCAAAATTAATACACGAACTATATTATAGGTTTTTTTACATAGATAGTGCGTCTAAAGTATACGTAGTGCTAAACAATAATTAAAATTATTTATTTCCGTAAAAAAATTTATCATAATCAACAACTACTGTCCAATCCAATGCTGAGTATAGTTATAGATCTCCTCTATAGCACGCCTCTCTTTCAGGTCTTGTCCCAGTCTCATCCACTGTCTTCTTGCTGCCTTAAAAATCCACAAATTTTCAAATGTATGCAATAATTGATACATGTTGCAAAGTTAGACCATAAACGCAGTCCCATTAAAATGCGCAGTCATAATAAGATTACATGTTATTTCATTATTCTATTACCTGACATAAGAACTGTCCAGCACTGAGCTTTAAATTGATGTAAAAAAAAAATATTCGCACGAAATACCGCCAAATATATACCACTCAAAGTTAAGCGAAAAGCGAATGAATTGTTTTTATTAAAAGAATAAAAGTAATTAAAAAAAGACGTGTGGCACTCGGAGACTGCCGCGGTAAAGCTATTGCATAATAGCTTTACGCGCGGTGTGTTAGGTTATTTTCGTTACGGAATTTCTGGATTCGGTCTCCACGCTCAAGGCCCGCGATAGAAGCTTAAAAATAAATCGACTTAAAAACTATTCTACAAACTAAAATGGGAGAAATAACAACAGTTGTTACATACTCGTAGTACCGAAAACTTAAATCAAAACTGGGCGTCTATCTAAGTAGGTCTGTAGTTCTGTACGTACCCCGACTATTTTTGAGGTCGATATCAGATTACTATTACCAACTTAAAATCTTAGAAAGGCATGTTATGTATGTATGTATGTTTCTATATTATCGCCTACAGCCTAAACGGCTTGGCCGATTTCGATGTGCGAGGTGTCGTTAGAATCGTCTTCACTTCCTGAGTATAGGCTATTTTTTTTGTAATAATAATAAATCTGTTGCAAAAATTAAAACAAGCGCTTTTTTGTAACCTCCAACGAACTATTATGTATAAATAAACAATTAATAAACAAGTGATTTTACTAGAATTCTTCTAAGGAATGAGCATTTATAATCTTTATGCTCATTTTACGCATACGTTCTCATAAAAAAACGTACACTTAACAGCTTATCAAACGTAATAAAATTGTAAGTTAGACTGCAAAAACTGTACAGTTGGGTATTTTGTTTTTCTTTTAACATAGATTTAATACTTGTTCGACATATACCTACATTTAATCTTGCCCCGCAGTGTATGGTTGGCTTTTTGCACCCGGTGTCAGGGTGAATGTCCTGACGCCCGAGGCCTAATTTCAACAAAAATGCAAAGCATGGCTTCGCAATTCCCTTCTCTTACAGCAAGCTGCAGTTTTTCAGAACACCGACTGAAAGCAAGAATGTAAAGTAATACTATAGGTATTCGTTTTATGATTTTATTCTAAAGTTTGAATTTTTTGTGGCAAAAATTTCAACGCGTATAGACTTGAATATTAAAATTTTGTGTATTTCCTTATGAAACCTAATAAAAACTTTTTACAAAAAAATTAAACCTCCGAAAAAACTGAAAAGCATAAAATAATAAACCTTTTTAGGGTTCCGTAGCCAAATGGCAAAAAACGGAACCCTTATGGATTCGTCATGTCTGTCTGTCTGTCCGTCCGTATGTCACAGCCACTTTTTTCCGAAACTATAAGACTTATACTGTTGAAACTTGGTAAGGAGATGTATTCTGTGAACCGCATTAAGATTTTCACACAAATATAGAAAAAAACAATAAATTTTGGGGGTTCCCAATACTTAGAACTGAAACTAAAAAAAAAAATTTCATCAAACCCATACGTGTGGGGTATCTATGGATAGGTCTTTAAAAATGATATTGAGGTTACTAATAATTTTTTTTTCTAAACTGAATAGTTTGCGCAAGAGACACTTCCAAAGTGGTAAAATGTGTGTCCAACGTCTTCCTGCCACTTGCATGAGCTCGTCTGTCCACCTAGTGGCTGGTCTTCCTACGCTGAGCTTCCCAGTGCGTGGTCTCTACTCGGGAAATTTTCAGTCCCATCGGTCATCAGAAGTTTGAAGATAGATAGCGCTTTTTTACCCGATTGCGCATCGCAAAGGAGGGGTTGTGTATCAGCCTATGTATACATATATGTTTTGTTCCATTGTGGCACTCCAGAGATCAAACCTGTGGGCCGATTTTGTTATATGGTATATCGTTAGATTGGGCTTTATCGTGCAAGTATAATGGTTATAAAACAATAAAAAAAAAACTCGTTTTTTTTTGTTTAAATAATTATAGTTTAAAAAACTGAAGCAACCGACTTCTCATGGATGCCAATATCAGAACTGGAAATTGAATTGGGACCACAGCTTTCAAATAAAAAAATAATCATCAAAATCGGTTCACCCAGTCGTAAGTTATGAGGAAACAAACATAAAAAAATAACAAAAATATGTCGAATTGAGAACCTCCTCCTTTTTTGAAGACGGTTGAAAAAATGTTGTTATGTCACAAAAATATATTAGTGTATTTTTGTAGACGAAACGGAACGAATAACGAAATATTCCTATAAGGGTTCAGTTTTTCCTTTCGCGCTACGGAACCCTAAAAAGCGCTAGGCTAGACTAGTGAGAGCTGGTCCAACACCTAGCGGCAATCTGATGCAAGTGGACTAGTCTAGCGTGCCTCGTAATACCTTCCTGAATTGCTGCTTTTGGTGTGGTGCAAGTTATGAGAACTAAACTTGAAAAACATTTATTTATTTAATAGGGTATAAAGTAAATTGAATTAATTAACATAAATTTGTAAAAGAGCTAAAAACTAACTAAGTTTGACTCAGTCAAATGACCCACCACTGACTGATCCTGGTGCAAAGGTACCCATAATACTTGCGGCGTTACCCCGCTGAATGGCGATTGCCAGTCTTTGCACCAGAAACATGCCGGAGCGGGAGTCCTAGCACCTGACCTGTCCTAGCAAATATTCGGTGGCCCAACTCATACACGTTATGAGCTGTTTGGCCTCACTACCCCACTACACACTACATATTTATTTTAAGCATTATTAATAAATAAAATAAAACTAAAAAGTAAATTAAGTTGGTAGTGTGTTTACGTCTACCTGCTGAACTGAAAGGTCGTGGGTTCGATCCCCGCCCAGGGCAAACATTTGTGTGATGAGCATGGATGTTTGTTCTGTGTCTGGGTGTTTCTATGTATCATATGTATATATTTACAACAAAAAAAGTATATAATATGTATTCTATCAGCCATCTAGTTCCATAGTACAAGCTTTGCTTAGTTTGGGCTAGATGGTGTTGTGTGAAATGTTCACAAATATTTATTTTATTTATTAATAAATAAAATAAAACTAAAAAGTAAATAAAGTTGGTAGTGTGTTTACGTCTACCTGCTGAACTGAAAGGTCGTGAGTTCGATCCCCGCCCAGGGCAAACATTTGTGTGATGAGCATGGATGTTTGTTCTGTGTCTGGGTGTTTCTATGTATCATATGTATATATTTACAACAAAAAAAGTATATATGTATTCTATCAGCCATCTAGTTCCATAGTACAAGCTTTGCTTAGTTTGGGCTAGATGGTGTTGTGTGAAATGTCCACAAATATTTATTTTATTTTTTATTTATACATACTCGAATAACATAAACCTCCTTCTTGCGCAGTTAGGTAAAACAAAGCGATAAATTTGTTAAAATTAAGAAGTAAAGTTCATTGTTGGGTTTCCAACCCGCGCTCTCTTATGCCTCGCGCTTAGTTACCGCGCTTGAAATTGATTGAGCCCGTCTAATTCCGCGTTAATTCCACTACTTGTAACGGTGTCTAATGGACGAACTGGCGCTTCCCACTGGTACTCTATGTAAACACTATAATACTAGTATACTTAGACTGTACAACAAGTATTACTAAGACTAGTGTACTTAGACCATACAGCAAGTACATATACCAGAGTTCCTTCCTATCCAACAAATAAATTGCATAGCAATGAGCGTAATTTCTATAAAAACGTACATTTAAGATGTCTTGCTTGCACGCGAGTCTTTTTACTCAACAGCGCAAATAAGGCAAATGATAATATTTGTTTTTATGGGTAAGTATAAGTACTACCTCCTACAGTCTGTACGGCTATATCGTTTTAGATGTGTGTAATGTATGTAATAGGTCATTTGACGCCACATTTGACCGTGGTTAGATAGAGGGTTAGAAGGTATTGAAAGGTAAGATGTTAACGATTTCCTGCAACAGGGGGTCAGATCATCGCCTACATAGACAACAATTTCCCGAATGGGCTCAACGCGCGCAGCTATCTCTCTTGCACATCACAACATTTTTAAACATATAAAATCATTGTTTTTTTTTTAATCAGCCCTGTTTGTACAAACTGTCCCACTGCTGGGAACGGGCCATCTTCTCATTGTGAGAAGGGTTAGGCCATAGTCTGCCACGCTGGCCAAGTGCGGGTGGGCAGACTTCCCACATCTTCAAGATCATTGAGAACTCTCAGACATGTAGGTTTCCTCACGATGTTTTCCTTCACCGTTTGAAGTTGGCGGCAATTAACAATACGCACATAACTTCGAAAAGAAAGAGGTGCGTGCCGCGGGATTCGAACACAGGACCTGCGGATCGCAAGTCAGGTCTCCCGACTAGGCTGCCGGAAAATCATTGGTTAACTTCTTAGATCAAGGTCAAATTATTAGAAAACTGGGAAATTAATTTGTTTATATAGATAGGAGATATATTAGTATAGGAACGTACATACATACCCATATAATATTGTTAACCATTCAATGCGGTACGTACCTTATTAACAAATCGATTTTGGGAATTCAATTCGCCAGTCATGTAGCCTGCAACAAACAAAAATATCTAATGTAACTGTTTTATTTTTTTAACGGGCAAGTACCTGTATTAACTACAACAAAACAATACACAAACTAAGTACTTAACATCAGAGTTAGCAGTCAATAACTGACCAAACTACTACATAAAAAGGAAATCGATTACCCCAGACCGATAAAGGTCTAAAGACAATCCAAATGCAAAATATTTAATAAATTTCATTAAATTTCACCAGGTTTTGATTTCATAGGAAACTAACAAATCATCCACTTAGCGAAGTTGGTTCGCAATAATCTAGTTTTAACCGCTAGTACTAACTCAAGTAAAGATAATTAATAACTTGCTAAAGCTGATTACGCATCCTTCTTGCCCACACGTACATGAAGGCATTGACCTGGTTGTTTCAAATATAATTTTATGGAATTAAAAACCGTTTATTCGATTATGCTTAGGATTATATTTAATTAGCCGACTGCGTAAGAAGGAGGGTTACGTTATTCGAGTGTATGTTTGTATGTATGTGTGTTTCTATATAATCGCCTACAGCCTAAACGGCTTGACCGATTATGAAGTGTGAGGTGTCGTTAGATTTGTCTTCAGCTTCACTTCCAGAGTGTCATAGGCTATATTTTTTGTAATGTGTTTTTATATTTTCTTTCATATGCCGAAAAATATACCTACATAGTAAAAATATTTAAAAACACGTTTTAGCTTGTGCTAATTAAGTTCTTTCACATGATACGGTTCACAGAATTCGCCCTATTTCATAGGACCATAAGGTTAATTCACTTAAAAATTTTGGACCCTCCTTCCTTGTATAAAGACCCTATTTTTTATGATTAAATAAAAATGTACTGTCTTCGGTTTTTTTTCCTGTATGTGTACTATATGAAAATGCTTCTTGCCAAATTTTATCGGTCAACGGGAAGTACCTCATAGGTTTTGATTCCCTTGCGAGTGTCGAAATATGCGTTTTTTGCGATATATTCGGCTGTAACTTTTTTTATGAAAACTGAGAAATTTGATTTTCCTCTCTGCAGCAAGAGACTATAGATCTGCGTATATGGTTTTAATTTCAACTCGATACCTTCACGCGTTCCCGAGATACAGGTCTTGACAGACGGACAGTCGGACAACAAAGTGATCCTATAAGGGTTCCGATTTTTCCTTTTGAGGTACGGAACCTTGAGGAATTGAAAATCTTCTCCATTTTAGAAGTCAAGTTAAAAATGAAAAACAGAGACCACCCACAGAGACGTCTTGTTGTTCTTTCTCCATTTGACTCACGCACGATATCGTTGCGTATATCTTACATTAAACTTGGATTTATTTATAGTTTACGAGTTGTAGGGTCATTTCACAAGATGGGGACACCTGTTCTCAAACTTTTAGATCTATGATCAGCATCATCATTGCTAGAAATGTCCGCGCATAATTTCGAAAGGCCCCTACACCTAAATAGCTAAAAGTATGCAGTTACATGGTGCGATCCTCTCACGTCAATGTTAAATTTGAATTCTTTATTCCAGTCAACAAAGTTGGAATTCTTTGGAAACGTCAGCAGTTGATACGCGGTCGCAAATGTAAAATTAGTTTTTATTCTTTTCTTAGATTTTTTGACGTGATAACATCTTATAAATCGATGAACGCCGGTTGCACGCACGAAACAGCATGACTCATTGTCACGTTCTGCCTGAGCCGAGCGTGCAAGCGAGAGCGCGGAACAAGCGATAGAGGCTCGATCGGCCTAAGCGTTCGGCTTGTGACGCATCGTTATCACGTAAAATTATCGTCCGTAAACCGACTTTACAGACAACCATTTTTTTCTCCTCTTTTGGAGAGCTAATATGTAAATAAAACTTTTTCTTTCTCATAATGATCACTATGTCCCCATCTCGCAGCTCAGTTGGTAGTATGTCTGCCTGCTAAGCTGTAGGTCGTGAGTTCGATCCCCACCCGGGGCAAACATTTGTGTGATGAGCATGAATGTTTGTTCTGTGTCTGGGTGATTCTATTTATCACAAGTATATATTTACAAAAAAAGTACCTACATATGTATTCTATCAGCCATCTAGCTAATGTTTGCCCTGAAAGGGGATCGAACCCACGACCTACAGCTCAGAAGGCAGACGCACTACCACTAAGCCGTGAGGTCTGTCAAGATATAAAATAAACGTGAAGGTCCGTCAAAAGCTGTTTCATTTCAATGAAGTTTTTTTTTTTTTTTCTTTGTAGACCGCAACCAATGACGTTATTATCACATGTAGGCAAAATCTAAAACAAAATTCACGAAAACATGTCTTGAGTTGACCTATTCTCATATATCAACAGTGAGATTTTGATTTAAACTCTATGTCGCCACGTTAAAGACTAATTTATACTGAGAAGCTTAGAGAAGTTTTATTTTTCCGCTTCGAATTATTTTTAAAATCGAAATTATTTTAATCGTACTCGTACAAGTAGTCTAAAAGTTGCCGCTTTACACCTAATTGAGCTCGAACTTTTTTGAGCCCTGACGCGATATCTTCTTCTTTTTTGTATTGGACCCGCATTAAAGCATTTGCCAGTGTCAAGTATTAGGATTTTTTCAAGTTTCTTGAATAAAACAAGTTGTAAATGTTCTAGTCACAATCTAAGTCACGTATACAGTCAATTTATAAGTCGAGTCCTGCTTCAGTAAAGTGGTGGCGACTTTACTAAAAGCTTCTATGGAGTTTTGCCGACAACGAAAAATCACACGTTTTACTGCTTTATTTTACTTGCCCACACTCACGCACTTGATCGAACACATAATGAATAAAACACCACCACTTTAATAGCATTCATGTTCAAAATAACACAAGTTTAGGGAAATAAAAACAAAGCAACAACACGTTACTAAAACGTTCCCGCCAAAACTCTGACGCGATATCCTTCTCGATAATATTTCCCGCTTCGAATTATTTTGAAAATCGAAATTATTTTAACAATAATAATATCTTTGACCGGATAGTTGTCTAACAAGTTTGTGAGTTGTCGTTCAGACACAAGTTTGAGAGTCAGTGTGCTAGATGATATTAAATAGTCGATTTATTCGCCAGTAAAGCCGTCGGGGGAGACACGGGAGTGGGCGACAGTTTTACTTTTATTCTCAGCTGTAAAATGGCTGATACGAGGTTTCGCTTAACGAGTACTTAAGATGAGGATAAACAACGTCTTGTTGAATTGTTCATCAAAAACATAGCTATCATAGCAGGAATTTTATTTCATAGGAACAATAGTTTTAATTGATAACATACTAAAATCTAATAGGTACATATCTATAATCATTATTTGAATTAGTCAATAAACTTCAGAGAAAAACATTTTATTTATATTTTAGGGAAGGGATGAACAGTTTGTATTGATTTTGTACGGCGAACGTGAACCATGACGTCATCATTCGCTATCGTGTTCTCTCTGTCTAACATAAAATTAAAGTGCTTGTGAATTTCTTATTTTTGAAGGTATTTTATTTTGTTTGTGGGGAATGGATCTATTTGTGGTTAGCTTTTTATGACGGAATAATAATAAATCATGTATATTCACTATTATTAATTCTACGAGTATGTTAAGTTGAATGTCGTCATAAAAATAAATATTGTTTACCAAAATATGGATTAAAAATATGTTTTTAAGATTTTGTAAAATACATTTTTACCCGATCCAAAAAGAGGAGTATTATATGTATACAGTGTGTATTCGTATCTGTGTGTGGCTCTCAAACGAATGGATTGAATTTGATCTAGTTTTTTATTGTTTCAAAAAATGTTAGATAAAATCGTCTTTATGATTTGGTCTATATTTTTTTTTATTGAAAGAGGACTTGATCGTGAACGTTCTTAGCTAAATTTAATCAAAATCGGTTCAGCCATTTTTGAAGTAGTATTTTTTTTAGTTTTCTAATAGTCTAACTAAATAGTAGTAAAATAATACATTTGATGCGCATTCAGTATTTCTAATGCGCGACTTATTAGATTAGGGCATTGTTGATTTATTTGTTTAAATTTCAATGCTTAATTTGTTTATTTGGATGTATATTGTTTGTTAATAATATGCATTGTGTTATTATTCTCGTATAAACCTCTCCCTGCATTGGTTTCAGCGGAGAGGTGAGAAAGATCAGCGATATCGATCTACATTCTTGATGCGTACTGCACAGGAATGGAATTCTTTGCCGCCATCTCTGTTTCCTGAGACCTACAATTTTGGAATTTTCAATTTGCAAGTATGAGCTCCATCTTCGGCCACACCGTCGCTTAACATCAAGCGAGTTGTTGATCAATCGTGATATAAAAAAAATATATTTGAATATTGTTTTTTAGACTTCTTTACCTCAAAGTAATGCGCTATGTCGGTGATTTTTGTACGTCTACGTATATCTTTCTGATTATATCTCGCAGAGAACCTCATAGGGCAAACTAGTTACGTATAATCACAATAAGTACAGTAACAATACAGTAAGTATCTATCTAGCCCCCCCCCCCTCCCCCCTTCTCACACACGCTATGTTCCATCACAATGGTGTAAAAGGGTTGTCATTTTTTAACAGAGTTCAAAAAGGAGGAGGTTCGACTGTATTTTTTTTTGTATGTTTGTTACGCGATTCTTTTGTGAATTATGATTCTTTTTTGTTTGGTAGGTGATACTTTAGAAGTTTTTAGAATGATTTATTTTGAAGAATGACATGACAAACTCTGGAGAATGCCATGATAAACAAAAAAAAACATCAAATCTATCCATTATTAGCGATGTAATCTCGTAACAAATATACAAAAAAATAAAGTCGAACTGAAAACTATCTACTTTTTGGAAATCGGTTAAAAAGTTGTCGTGCTTACGTAGATAAGCGGCCTAAAGCGTAGTAATCCCGGAAAGTCAGCCGGTGTACTGGCAACCCCGGTACGTGTTACACGCGACCTTTCGCCTACATATCGGTCAGTATCTCGTTAACGGGACGGTCAGATACAAGCATGGTACAAGGCACAAGCTCGAGCGGGTAGGAAATACTATACAATTTTTGATGAATATTATTTACCTATTATCCATTAATAATTTAATTTCTTAGACATACAATAGTACATTATGGTACAAGTGTGTAATGTTGGTGATCACCACTGAGGCGCCAATGAGACCCGAGCCGTTAGGTGAGGGTCTTATGAGAGCCGAGGACGGTAATCATCATACACACGTGTATCATACGTTTTCAACACACTTGTGAAAAAAATTACTGATTTTTTAGTAATTTTTTTCACAAGTGTGTTGAAAACGTATGATACACGTGTGTATGATGATTACCGTCCTCGGCTTATTTTATTTAGTAGATAAAAAGTTTATCAGTTTTCCTATACGCGCGCATCTTACAATGGCGATCGGCCATAGACTAAAAGAATGAGTTTCTTTTTTTTGGCTTTTCGCGGATAGCGTTTTAGCCACGTACAAAATGGGGAATTTCAAGTTTTCTTTATTACAGAAAAAACAAAAGTTACATATTTGAGCGAAAGTTTTATTTATTCACCACGTACAAGTTGAAATTATCTATTTAAATACGAAGTTGCATGAAATTAGCAAGCAATAGGTACATTAATTTATTTGTACTATTGAACACAATCTTTTTTGCATCGAAACTTTTTTAAGAACAAAGCAACTCAACCAATAAAATAAAATAAAAACCTCTATAGCTCACTTGTGAATAATAGCAATGAAAAACTCACAGTTTGATTACAGGTGTCATTATGTGCCTAATTGCGGTGAAATTAGAGCCACTTTATGAGCAAATGTGTTGAAAATGGATAAATACACTTAGTTAAGAGCCGTGTTGCTCCGAAGCTATAAAATTCGCGGGTTGGGGCGATGACTCAAGGAAATAGGGCGTGAGCCACGTCCAGGTTTCTTTATTACTCAGCACATTTCCTTGGCCATACAAAGAACGCTGCCAGTATTATGGACACATTTGGACAACGTGTAACGCGTGATGGGCTTGTAGATTAGTGCTTTAATTTTTCTAATTTTTTTCTGTACGTTTTTAATTAAATAAGTACAGAAAAAAATTATTTTATTACATTAAGAAATTCATTATATATTATATATATTTCTTAGAATACAGTCATTTGGGCTAAGCTCCAAAGTCTGGAGCATCATCACAGAGAGGTGTGCATCTGATTTACAAATTTTACACGACATTTTCCCCCATCTCTCTTCTTTTTTAATCAAATGGTGAAACCGACATCATACACTGTGAATAATTAAAAAATGCAAACGAAACGCTTTTGCTCCACTTTTCTTGCGTGTGTACCGCCAAAGTGTGGATATGCGCCATACGCTTAAGTAGGTTTTTTTAGTATATACATAATCTTGATGACTTGTGTACTGCAATGACGCTTAGCATCATATGAATTGTCGGTTAAGTTCGAGTCTGCTCCTGAAAAATATTTTTCCTTCTTATATAATCGGGACATACAATTACAAATGTATCTACAAATGTAATTCAATAATTATTATTACTGTTTGTAACGTAGTTTGATTTTATTGTTATAGTTATATCGTATTGTTATAGTGTATTATTGTGGTGAATGTTATTATTAATTTTAGGTCATATTATTTAACTGGACATGAATATTTCTTATTTTATAATTTTATATAATTAGTGTAATTGGTGATGAACCGTACTAATGACGATTCGTAGGATTCATTTCGGGGAGTGTGCGTAAGAGCTTCACGACCTAATTCCACCCTCCCCATTTCACTACAGGACTAGCAGAAAGTCGGCGTATTAACAACCATTTCTATAATGTATAAAAAAAAAAAAAAAAAACGCAGTCTCTTATGCCCTGTACTACAAGATGTTAGTTCAAAGGCCCTGGCCGTCCGTTTGTTGATAGCTCACACTTACGAAACCTAAATACCCGCCGTGTCTGAATGTCAAGGATCCCGCTGTTTACAGAGCCTGCTGCGTGTGCCAGAATGTGCACTTTTTGTGCCTCCTTCATTTGAGGACGCCTGTCATAACTTAGCTGGCTTCGTAAATGTGACGTGAACTGAATTGCTTAGTTTTTACACATTTTTATTTTGAACAAACGGGTTACTCACGTCTATTTAAAAAAGACCGCCGTATGCAGTTGAAACTATAGTCGGACAATTCGGCCCAAAATAGACGCGAGTAACCCGTTTGTTCAAAATAATAATTTTTCTATTAAAAAACCGACTTCAAATGCAACTTACTAAATCCTGCACGATGCCAAATACCTGCTCCAAGCTCTAGAATCGGTAGACCGGCGTGCTGTCCGACTCATTGGTGACGATAAGCTAGTTACTAAAAAGCTACTCAGGGTGGAACACCGCCGCATGGTAGCAAGTCTGTCAATTTTTTACATGATACATTTCGGAGAATGTGCTTCTGAGCTGCATGACCTTATTTTACCATCTCCTTTCTACCACAGAACAAGTAGAAAATCAGCACACTACCACCCATATATTGTGGATTTACCCACAGAATTCGCCCTATTTACATTTTGGATTTACCCAATATTCGTACTAAACGGTTTAATTCTACGTTTCTTATCGGAACAGCGAAAGAGTGGAATAAATTGCCGGCTTCTTTGTTCCCTGAGAGTTACAACGTTGGTCTTTTCAAGGTCAGAGTGAAGTCTAAGTCTGCGTGCTTCATCTCCGACTACGTCTTCGTTTTCCAACAGGCGAGTTGGTGGTCAAACGCGGACTTATACGTATTAAAAAAAGAACGTTAATACTTACGTAATATATTTAGTTTAAAAAAAAAACGGATAAGTGCGAGTCAGACTCGCCCACCGAGGGTTCCGTACAAACTAGTAGATAAAAGAGGGATTTTTTTTTTATATTTTCCTTCAAAAACCGAAAAATATAAATCGTATAAAATATAGTTCCATAGTACAAGCTTTGCTTAGTTTGGGCTAGTTGGTGTTGTGTGAAATGTCCACAATTTTTTTTTTTTTTTTATTTTTTTTATTTAAAAACTTGTTTTAGCTTGTTCTAACGAAGCTCTTTAATATAATACCCCACGTGATACGGTTAAAGCACTTTCAAATTTGGACCCTTCATCCTTAAAGACCCTATTTTTTTGTTAATAAATTAAAAATGTACAGTTTTCGGATTTTTTCCTTTATGTGTACTATATGACAATGCTTCTTGCCAAATTTCACAGTTATAGGTCAACGGGAAGTACCCCATAGGTTTTGATTCCCTTGTGAGTGTCGAAATATGTTTTTTTGCGACATATCCGCTATATATAAGTACATGTCTTGACAGACGGACAGACTTGCATTGTATATTGACTTGCCTAGTATAGCGGATAAGCTATAAGGCCAATACAAAATTCTGATTCCGATTCTATAGTAAGAAGGCATACTACCAACTGAACTGTGTAGGCTACTTTACTTAATCCCAGTATAATAGAATTCTGTGATTTATAAATCCTTTTACAAATACCCATGCAAAGCTCACTAACGTGTATAAGCAAACAAAGCCTGTACTGGAGTACAAGGGCTCAGTATACGGAAGAGCGTCGTATCTGTGCGATAAGATGCAAGATTTACCATCGGTCCGGGAGGTAAATCAGACAGTGTGGGTGCTGGCTGTCACCCACGGTGCTGGAGAAATCACCTCACAATAGAAGCCTGAAGATTATTACTCAACTACTCAATAGAGGCAATGTTTTTTGTATAGACATACAATTTTATCTCTACGACCAAAACATACAAAGTGCGGTTGTGTTAAATGAATAACTGAAACATGTTGTCTAAGTATTTTTGATGTTTTATTTAGTGGGTGGCCGAGCTCTACTCGGGTTTTTATAACTGAAAATACGGGTAAACCCGGGTTTACTAAAACTGATGCCAAGCTAGATCGATTTATCGTCTCCGAATCTTAGGTAGATTCGGGACATACCAACAACACATAAAAATTTATCGTTAATTAGTAAAATTAGTTAGAAAAAACCCGGACAAGTGCGAGTCAGGCTCGCCCACCGAGGGTTCCGTACAAACTAGAAAATAAAAGGGGGAAATCATTTTTTTTTTATATTTTCCATCTTATACCGAAAAGTATACATCGTAAAAATATTTAAAACCCTGTTTTAACTTATACTAATTAAGCTCTTTCATATGATACCCCACATGATACGGTTAAATAACTTTCCTCACCTCATTCCTTGCGTAAAGACACTATTTTTTATGATTAAATTAAAAATCTCCAGTTTTCGGATTTTTTTCCTATATATGTACCTAACACAATGCTTCTTGCCAAATTTCATTGTTCTAGGTCAACGGGAAGTACCCCATAGGTTTGATTCCCTTGTGAGTGTCGAAATGTGCGTTTTTTACGATATATTCAGCTGTAACTTTTTATTTTACGAAAACTTAGAAACTTTATTTTTCTTTCTGCAGCAAGATACTATGGATCTGCGTATATGGTTTAAATTTCAACTCGATACCTTCACGCGTTCCCGAGAGAAAGGTCTTGACACCCGACGGACAGACGGACTGACGGACAACAAAGTGATCCAATAAGGGTTCCGTTTTTTCCTATTGAGGTACGGAACCCTAAAAATTTGTCTAAACAGCTAAACCGATTTTGATGAAACATAGCTAATGAATCAATGAACACTATGAAATCCTCTTTTAAATAAATAAAACTAAATCAATATAGGTCCATCTGTGTGGTATTACTATACCGCAGACAGACAGACAGATTTATACAGATAGACACGTCAAATTTATAACACCTCTTCACCTCGCCAAAACTTCAGAATTAATTGGCCATAATGTCAAATAGTTCTCGAATAGAGACCACGAACCGGCGAGCGCAGCGTAGGAAGACCAGCCACAAGGTGGACAGAAGATATCATACAAGTGGCAGGAAGACGCTGGATGCAGGGCGCTTCCAACCGGTCTTTCTGGAAATCCATGGGGGAGGCCTATGTCCAGCAGTGGACTTCTTGTGGCTTAGATGATGATGATGAATGTCAAATAATTGAGTCCTTTATAATAAATGTTGACTTTCGTACAATTTTAGTAGGAACAATAGGTAAATGTACAAGCATTGTGTTAGCACGTCACAAGAATCTACAGCTCTTGCAAAATCCACAATTGTCTTCTAACTTACGAATGTGACAATGAGTTTCGTAACCTCCACATGGGAGGATTTTATTTGATAATATGCTTGACTGCTAACTCGTCTGATGTGAAGAGAACGCTGCGGTCTACGATGGAGTGCACTTGCCTAGATGAAAGATTAACTCTCATTTTAGGGACACCCAGATAATATATTTTTATTTTTCTTTTATTTATTTTTTCACGTGTCTTAATTTTTAAGATTTTTACAAGAGATACATAAATACTATAAAAAACTTAAAAACTAGAATGCTGTCGGCAGCGGGGCAGAACCTAAGCAGCTTAGGCCCTCACCCGCTACCGACGGTAGGGCCTATGGATTTAGGAACCTTCTGACAATGCGTACCGTGCTAAGACAACCGCCTTCTGTATCCATTATTAATATATTCAGTAAGATTAATACATGAAGTACATTTTGGTGGTGAGCTACGAGTACAATGTAAAATATCCTCTATGGAACGATGCCCCTTATTTCGTGCTATTAGTCGCTCGATATAAGAAAGGGCAAGGGGCATAAGATCAGATGTACTCTCGAACTCAACTTTTTCAAGCGACTTCCAAAAAGGAGGTTATCAAATCGACTGTTTCTTTTATTTTATTTTTTATGTTTGTTGTCTCATAACTTTCGACTGGGTGAACCGATTTTGATGATTATTTTTTTATTTGAAAGCTGGTGCTTCCCGTGTGGTCCCGTGTTCCGTTCCGGGTTCCGTGTGGTTTGGCCCAGTTTTAACAATGGCATCTATGAGAAATCGGTTGCTTCAGTTTTTTAAACTACAATTATTGATTGCCACGATATAAGTAATCAGACTATAACCACAATTACTTTATTGCAAAACTGTTCTCTTTCCGACTATAATTGGCACAAGTATCTATATTAAAAGAAAAACAAACCAATTACCCAACTTCATGAAAGCAGATTTCGTTACGCTTGATACTCTGTTGAGTATACGTTTTTAGTGAGATAGTATGCGTTAGATCAAAATATTATAAATGCGCATTCTTTAGAATAATTCTAGTAAAATCACTTGTTTACTACGAAACAGTTTATTTTAGGTCAAGAAAAATACGCATTTTATAATTTTAAAAAAATATGTGTAAGTATTATTTTTACTGAAAAAATATAGCCCATGACATTCAGGGAATGATGACGAATCTAACGACACCTCGCACATCAAAATCGGTCAAGCCGTGTGGGCTGTAGGTGATCATATAGAAACGTAAATACATACAAACATACATACACTCGAAAAACACAACCTTTCTTATTACGCAGCCCGGTAAAAATATTGATGGAAATCGTGTGATATTGCAGCAGAAAAGATATCCCAGACCCTCTCTCGCAGGCCATCTAAAGTACTAGAGGGGTTCTTAGGCATTTCAACTCCGTTACTAGCCCCAGGGCTAGTAGTTGTGCGAGTGATGTCTGACCTGACCTGACCGGGGATCGATTCCCGGTAATCTGTCCGTTGGTACTGTTATTTATTCTGTAGTTGGTGGGATTTATTTACTGTGAGCAGTTGTTTAGTTGAATCGTCGTGAGAGGTGTTTTCTTAGAAACCGACTTCATGAAAAAGAGGTTTTCTTACTCTCTTTCTTCCTACTCTATACTTAGGGAGTGAAGACAAATTTAACGACACCCTGTACATCAAAATCGGTCAAGCTGTTTAGGCTGTAGGCGATCATATCCATTCATATTCATACTAACATTACATACATACAAACAAATAAACATAAACACAAATAAACATCCTAACGCAGTCGGGTAAAAAATCATCCAATTCAGTCATCAGAATGACACGGAAGGTTTACAATTTAAACAGCACATGACAAAGTAGGTCATACAAATACCTAACTGAAAACCCGCAGTTCAACTCCTAGACCGCACTTAACTTTATTAATCGCTCTTACAACAAAAACAGCTACAAAAAATTAAAATCGATTATCATTAATCGATCACATACCTTAAAATTAACGACACGAAATTATATTCGATTTTGAGTCCGCCAAAATAACGGTTCTATATCGATTTTAACGACGTTACCGTAACGTCCTCGTATCGATTCCGGGAAGGAGCGATTCTAATCGAGTCTCCAATATGGTATCGATATAAACGTGACTCGTAATGGCTAAGTGATCATTACAGTCCAGTTGCCGGTTCAATACGGTATGTAGGTAATAATATGTTTGTTTGTTTGTAAATTGATAAATTAATGTTCATTTTTAATTCATTTCGATAAATAAAATATTAATAAATTTATGTAAAATTATACTTTAACTGATTTTATATAATTATTCTAACAAAATCTTACATGTTAACAGCATAATGTAGTGTAACAGTTACATTTTGACGTGATAACGTCTTATAAATCGATGAACGCCGGCTGCACGCACGAAAAAGCATGACTCATTGTCACGTTCCGCCTGAGCCGAGCGTGCAAGCGAGAGCGCGGAACAGTCGATAGAGAGGCACGATCGGCCTAAGCGTTCGGCTTGTGACGCAACGTTATCACGTAAAATTATCGTCCGTAAACCGACTTTACAGACAATCATTTTTAGGGTTCCGTACCTCAAATGGAAAAAACGGAACCCTTATAGGATCACTGTCCGTCTGTATGTCCGTCCGGGTGTCAAGACCTGTATCTCGGGAACGCGTGAAGGTATCGAGTTGAAATTAAAACCATATATGTACGCAGATCCATAGTATCTTGCTGCAGAAAGAAAAATCAAAGTTCTCAGTTTTTATTAAAAAAAAGTTACACTCACAAGGGAATCAAAACCTATGGGGTACTTCCCGTTGACCTAGAACTAGCAAATTTGGGACACATATAGTAAGTAAGTACACATATAGGAAAAAATACAAAAACTGGTAATTTTTTAATTTAATCACAAAAAATAGGGTCTTCATGCAAGGAAGAAGGGCCTAAATTGTATAGTACTTTAACCGTTTCATGTGGGATATCATATAAAAGAGCTTAATTAGCACAAGCTAAAACAGGTTTTTAAATATTTTTACGACGTATATTTTTCGATTTATGAAGGAAAATATATAAAAATATGTATTTTCCCCTTTTATCTACTAGTTTGTACGGAACCCTCGGTGGGCGAGTCAGACTCGACTTGTCCGGTTTTTTTCCATTTAATATAGTAGTGTAAGAGGAAGACGGATATGAGTTAAGAGAAACCCTAACAAAACAAAACGGCTCAACCGATTTTGATGAACATAGCTAAGAACACTCTCGATGAAATCCTCTTTAAAACAAAAACACAAACTCTTTAAAACAAGCTCACAGAAATACACGTCTAATTTAATAACACCCCTCTTTTTGGGACGACAGTTAAAATGACGTCATCATGTCACAATTTGGGCTAACCTATCAGTTTTTAAAGAAAAAGTATTTTTATGTTTCACAAGATTTTTAACAATAATGAAGAATAACAATTATTTTTAACAATAACTATAATTTTTGTGCTCGTCTAATTATTATTTAATTCTCTACTTTGCAGCACATAATAAAAAGATAATTATTACTATGCACAAAGTCATCAATTACTTGAATATAAGTACCAGGTTTATATTTAGCAATTCATATTATAGTAAAGTACTTAAATTCTAATCAAGATAGTACAGTCGAGCACAAAAAGTGTAACATAATTTAATTATGTAGCATCCAGAAAGTTCGCGCAACCAAACAAAAAAATAATAATTAAATAGACAAACCAAAACAACAAAAGACAAAATGGTTGGGATATGTGGAGTAACATATTCACGCATTTTACGATGCGACAACCTTTGACAAGTGACAACGCGACAGAGAAGACTAAAGAAACAAAACTATTTTCTCCTGTATGACAGAGAGCAGAGTACTATTTGTCACGAAAAGAAAAAAGACAAAGATTGTCATTTTTATCATTTATCGTGTGTTAACTTTTTGATTAGTAGCTGTATATTTGCCACGTAATAAATATGGTGCGGGATAGTTAGATTTGAAAAATTGGTAATTAAACGATAAATATTATAATTTCGCGTATTGTTACGCTGACAAAAGGGTGTTTACTTCTTTGTGAGAATGGTAGAATGGAATTTTCGTGGCTGCAAAAGCATTATATCTGTCCTTGTCGCTGACATGCTGACTCGATCTCTGTTTCCGTAGTGTAGTACCTCTATGGCATGAACTTTCTCACTCACCTGTACTTTTTGCGAGGTAATACAGGTACAACGATTATATTTTTTTTCTCGTCCATCCACGTTATGAGGCCTATAACACGATCTGTGTGCTACTTTTTATTCTATTAACTAGAATAGGCTTCGTGTTGGATTTTTTCTTTTATTTCAGCTTCAATCAGTCTCTTTTGACACGCACTGAAGATAATACACCGTAGAGGTAATGAGATTTTTTCTGCATTGAATATGAAGCAAAATCATGGCAAATCTCAGTTCTCAACACTTTCGAGGATAAGACACACATAGTCTAGTAAAAATAAGATTTGACACAACATAAAAGACAACTAAGTATATTGTTATTTAAATGAATGTACTGATGTTTTGAAATACATTTGACACAATTTCATAGCGATATTATAAAAGCTAATTTTGTTACCTTTACACGCTCAAACGGCTGAACCGATCGTTATGAAAATTAGTATAGAGATAGATAGCTTTAGACCTGGAGACGGAGATAAGCTACTTATCATCATCATTATCATCACCGTTTCATAACTACGCGAGTGAACCCGCGGAATGCGGCTAGTCTATAAATCGGGGATTATTGTTGGTCTATGATTTTTAGTTATTTTCCTATCATAATTTCAAAGAATCCCCCCAGTTGCAAATACTGCGATCTGCTCCATACAAACGGATTTATTTTTACTGGACTAACATCCTTAAGGCGTTTTAGTATCTCGGCCTTATATATCTTGGTGTTGCAATTTCTAAACACACAGGATGGCATTGTCAGTTCACAAGTCACGACACACGTCTAGCAGCATTGCCCGACGTGACGAGAGTCGGGCGATTACCTTACTTTGTTACCTTACCGGCTTGCCACGCAATGCCGGGGATAACCCATCTACATAGTAGATCTAGAGTTTTTTTAAAGCTGTCTTAGTTTTAGAAAGCTTTCTGTCTAACGCCTAAATCTACAGATTTTTTGCTAAATGTTGTAGTTTTTTTCTTTGGTAGGACATACTTCAGAGGTGGTGCCATATAAATTTTATCAAAATCGGTTGAGTGTTTTGGTTTAAAAAAAATATAACTGGAAAAATATGTCGTCCAAATAAACTAAATCGCGTATTTAGAAGTCGGTTGTAATATTTATTAAAAATATTTAATCCAAATCTCAGATGATCTCATACAAGTGGCGGGAAGACGCTGGATGCAAGCCGCTTCCAATCGGTCTTTTTGGAAATCCATGGAGGAGGCCTATGTCCAGCAGTGGACTTCTTATGGCTGAGATGATGATGATGATGATGATGAATCCAAATCTATTGTCTAGACTCTACAAGAAGACTTTAATTGTACTACATTATAATAAAATGGCTCCTTCCTATACAAATGACGAGACTGGGTATATGGTATACATTGATTGCCAATTTTTATGCAAATAGTCGAAAAAAAAATGTTATTACATATGAACTTAAATAAAACTATTTCTTCTGTGCTTATATTGACTCCAGGTTATTAGTTACCTTTTCACGACTAAACGGTATATATGATTATTATGAAATTGATACAAATAAAGCAAGTTGAAGTGGCAGTGGGCAGGACATATAGCACGTAGAACTGATGGCCGATGGGACCGAAAGATTCTCGAGTGGAGACCACGTACCGGCAAGCGCAGCGTAGGAAGACCAGCCACGAGATGGACAGATGATCTCATACAAGTGGCGGGAAGACGCTGGATGCATGCCGCTTCCAATCGGTTTTTTTGGAAATACATGGAGGAGGCCTATGTCCAGTAGTGGACTTCTTATGGCTGAGATGATGATGATGATGATGATACAAATAATAGTTGAGATGCTGGAGACTTTATTATTAGAGTTCTTTGTTTACTACGAAACCCTAAAAAACAATAACTGAGCTCATCACTGAGAAATTCGACCGAATAATGAATTTATATTCCTTTACCATGACGGAACCACACATGAGCCGCGACACGTTTTTGGCCAGCTATTTTTAGTTTTTGTTAAAGTTCTAGTTAACCTTGCATACACGTTTTTGGATACTAAGTATCTTAATTATCGTTGACATTAAAAGATCTTACATGTTAAAGATGTTTTCCACAAAAAGCCCAGTAAATCCGGTTTGTGACACGCTGACGTAAGGTCATTGTCAATGTCCATGCCTACTCTATTACAAAATTTAAATGTTCGCACGTTTATAAATTCTGTTTGTGTTTATATGGAAAGTGGTTTGTGATTCAACGGATATGAATGTCTGGTTCCCCGTAGAGTAAATAACTAAATAGACTTATTTAAATGTTGTTTAAATAAAATAAAAACCGACTTCAAAAAAGTAGGTGTTCATTTCGACCTGTTTTTATATGTAATATTATCAGAACTGCACAGTTTTTAGGGTTCCGTACCCAAAGGGTAAAAACGGGACCCTATTACTAAAACTTCGCTGTCTGACCGTCCGTCCGTCTGTCACCAGGCTGTATCTCATGAACCGTGATAGTTAGAGAGTTGAAATTTTCACATATGATGTATTTCTGTTGCCGCTATAACAACAAATACTAAAAAATCGAATAGAATTAATATTTAAGGGGGCTCCCATACAGCAAACGTGATTTTTTGCCGTTTTTATAGATAATGGTACGGAACCCTTCGTGCGCGAGTTCGACTCGCACTTGGCCGGTTTTATTGTAATTACTAATTACTAGTTTCTGCGTAATACGTGGACAAACATGCAGACATACAAACGTATGTATGTTTGTATGTCTGTATATTTTTATGTTTGTCCACGTATTACGCAGAAACTAGAAGTCGTATTGCAAAAAATCTTTTTTATTGAATAAAATATTTCTCAGCTTAGAAGTCACTCTAAGTTTTATCAAAATCGGTTCAATAGTTGTTAAGATATGGACTTTATTAATTTTATAATTATAGTTTATAAAACTGAAGCAACCGACTTCTCATGGAAGCTCATGGTTCTCATGAACCAAATTGAAATGGGACCACACGGGAAGCACCAGCTTTTAAATAAAAAAAGAATCATCAAAATCGGTTCACCCAGTCGAAAGTTCTGAGGTAACAAACATTAACAAAAAAAACTTTAAAAAAATACAGTCGAATTGAGAACCTCTTCCTTTTTTGAAGTCGGTTGAAAATATGAGCGTTTCAACGACGCTATACAAACTACTGGGCGGATTTGAACGAAATTCCGTAGGTTTATCACTCATACCTATGTAAAAGATCTGGCATACTACCTAATAGATTTAAGATTTAAAAATGAATAAAGTGTATAATAATAATAATATAATAATAATAATTTCTTTATTCAGGTACAAGTCCCATTACATGTTAATTTAGTTAAAATAGAACATAATATAATATAAAGACAATTGTATGTGTAAAGAACAATACAAATTGTAGAATAAAAATATAATATAAAATTAATAGGAGTTACTGTATTAAAACACTATTTATTATACACGACCAGTAATATTTTACTGAACAACCATTAGACGTAACTTCGTACAACCTTAACACCGATATGCAAGTATCAAGTATTAAAGCTTTTCAATAAATTATTTCGATACCTAAGTCTGTGACGGTTACCTATCTACAATCCGAATTATTGAATACCGAATACCATTTCCTTGAAAACGTAATTACAGTTTTTTTTTCAAAAGACGCTTTACCAAAATAACGGAAGCACATTGGTACTCGTATGATAGCCGATTTTTTTTTAATAAGAAAGTTTCTGTGAATAATACATAGAAAACTAACGAATTTAACCCAATAATAGGGAATATGCATGAACTTTATTTTAATAATAATTTTAATTTATAAAATAACAAACTGAAATACATATATTTAAAAAAATATTTAAATATATCAATAAACTTCCAAGATATCAAAAATTTAAGTTTTTGGGGAGGGATGCTCTGTCTCTCTCTTGTTAAACAAACAGTATGTATTGAATTTGTATTTCAAACACAAACTATGACGTCATCATTCGTTATCGTATGCTCTCTGTCTAACATGAAATTTAAAGGATTGTAACTTCCTTATTTATGAAGGTATTTGAAATTTGCATTTGTGTAATCTCTTTATGTGTCTCTTCTGTGGTTAGCTTTTTTATAACCAAATAAAAACAAAGCATGCTCTACTGATATATCTGATAATAATCGAACTTTTGCAATAAGAATATCTCTGAGCATAACAAAACAGAGACGTACCTAACCTAATAATTGTTCGAGCAAATGAAACTTATGTCTAAAAACTTATGGAATCTGAAACTTGCATCAAGTAAAACATATATTATGGAATCAGACAATTCTATAAAATAAATTCGTGCAAATAAGATTCATACAAATGTAACTAGGATTATAGATACGTTAGCATCTGTGACCTAAGCATTAACACATTGTAGCTGTAATTATTGTCATTGCGAATGAGATCTAAATGCTAAAGTTCAAGAGTTGTTTTTGAATGACCTCTGACGCAAACAGCTAAAGTTTATTAGATACATCTTCATACGGCCTCATGTTTGTATTACAATTAAAACATTTTGACGAGTTATTCAGGCATATAGAACACGAGAATGTCAAGCTGTGATTGGTTTCTGGTACATCACACATTTATACATACATATATATGTACGTATAATTAATGCGTATATTCACGACTGCCCAAGAAGTAAGGTAATGTTTTTCGGGTATATGTGTGTTAAAGTATATACATAATTATATTTTAGCCGACTTCAAAAAGGAGGAGGTTATCAATTTGGTTGTATTTTTTATATTTGTTTGTTAACTCTACCATTATGAAGCACATTTTTTTTTGAGGAAATATCCTTTTAGTACCTAGGTAGGCCAAAAATGCAAAATAATTTATTTAGCTTCATAGACACCGAGGTCCGTGACCTTTGTCAGTTTTACTAATTATTGCTAAATACATTGTTGAAAATAACAATAATCTTTAATACTCTGTAATAGCATTCTAATTTAGCTGATGTTCAAATATGTGTTTACTTTAAAAAAAAATATATAAAAAATACCCTACTTTGGGCCTTAAGTATCATCAAGTATGTTGGTCTAAGCTCCGCTATTTTTCCACAAGCACGTAGCTGACGACACGCTGCGCCTACGCAGATTCCTAAAGGCTTGTCATGCGCCCAATGACCTTCGTGCTTTAACCTGGATACTCAGCTCTAGACCGTGTCACCTAGACATTTTAGTGCTTAGCCGAGTACTTACATGATTAAACTTTAATAACAATTTGTGTCAATTCTACCCGACTGCTTGAAACGGTATTAAAACGGTTACCTATCTATAATACGAATTGTGAAAAACCGAATATCATTTTCCCGAACACATTTTTTTTTCAATAACACTATCAAAATCCTGAAAGCTCATTTCGCAAAGTCGTCTGATAACCGACTATTTGTTATATGAAAGTTTATGTGTATAATAAACGGAAACTTAATGAATCTCTATATATATACCTAGTATTGCCATAAATATTGTCACGAAGAAAAAAAATATTTTTTTATTGCAAATAATATTTATTACTTTTACAGTGTGTTAGTTTAATACATAAATATAAAACAATTTAAAATATAAAAGCTTATTCGAAGTGGTCTCCATTGGCTGCAATACAGTCCTTTAAACGTTGAGGCCAGTTATCAATAGAAGCACGCACTCTTTCCATGGGAAAATTCTTCACTGCCAATCGTATGGATTGTTTTAGGGACTCCAAATTATCATGGCGTTTAGAGCAAGCCATACTCTCTAAAACTGACCATAAATCATAATCCAGCGGATTAAGATCAGGACTAGACGACGGCCAGTCTTCAGCTCTGATGAAGTCCGAAACGTTCACTTCCAACCAAGACTGCGTGGACCGAGCTTTATGACCTGGCGCCGAGTCTTGTTGGAAGGACCATACTTGGTTATTGAACATGGTGTTGTTAAGGGGCTTAACTACCTTCTCAAGAATGGTATTTTGATACACTTGTGCCGATGTTTTGATACCTTTTTCACAAAAATATGGCTCAGTCACTCCTTCATAGCTAACACCCCACCAAACCATCACTGAAGTCGGATAATGCCCACGTTGCACTCTGTCGACTAATTAGGAAGCTTCCTTAGAGCTTTGAGCATAAATACGGTCATTTTGTTTGTTAAAATGTTGCTCAATTGTAAAGATTTTCTCATCCGTAAACAAAAATTTTCTGTGACCTCCCTTTGCGTACCGCTTCAGTAGTTGTTTCGATTTTACCACCCTATTCTTTTTTAAATTATCAGTTAAAAAATGACCAGTGCGTCTCTTATAGGCTGCAAGTCCTAAGTCATCTTTTAAAATACGCGACATGGTTCTGGGTGCTATCTTCATCTCCCGAGATAAAATCTTTTGCTTTCGGACAGGATTTCTTCGAATTCTTTCCCTTACTGCTTAGACCACCTTTTTCGTACGAACACTACGTGGACGGCCAGATCTTTTTCTGTCACAAACAGAGGAGGTCTCATTGTACATATTAATAGCCCGGTACACAAACATTTGACTAATATCAAGCGTATGGAGAGTTTTAAAAATTGCATTTGGCTCCATACCAACTTTGTGTAATGCAATCACAGCGATTCGGTTCTCTTTATCACCCCACTCCATTTTAATATCGCAAAATATTGTACAATGTATTGGCGCCAAAATTAGAAAACGCAATGAACAATCGTATAAAAATGACAGATTCCAAATTCAAACTTTCTTATTTTTAACTGTAACAGTATATATGGCCAGACTAAGTATATAACCTCATACAACACCTCAACCTCAGATGACCTCATACAAGTGGCGGGAAGACGCTGGATGCAAGCCGCTTCCAATCAGTCTTTTTGGAAATCCATGGGGGAGGCCTATGTCCAGCAGTGGATTTCTTATGGCTGATGATAATGATATATATATAAAAATCAATTGCTGTTCGTTTGTCTCTCTAAAACTCGAGAACAGCTGGGCCGATTTAGCTGATTTTGGTTTTGAAATGATTGTCGTAGTCCAGGGAAGGTTTAAACGTTGAGAAAATATCGGGTCCACTCATTGATAGGTGATAAGAAGTTCGCCGGGTCATCTAGTAATTTATATATTTCATAGCCGAACCTTTGAAAATAAGGTTTCTAGATATAATAAAGCAGAAACTTAAAGAACTGAACCTTAATACGTGTTCGGGAAAATTAAACTTATGGCTAACACACTTATGGAATTAGATACTGGTGTCAAGTAAAACATCTGGAATCAGACAGTTCTATGAAATGGATTCGGACAAGTAAAATTCATACAAATGGATTTCGGATTGTAGATAGGTTGACAACCTCTTGACCAATTTTGCTATTATTTGAACTTATTATTTAGAACTTAGTAGCAAATGCTTCTGCAAAATATTATAACAATTGACTAGTAAATAGTGGCACAGCAAATTTGATTTTTGAGGGTAGTGCCAAATATCACCGATAAAAAAATTATGAATTCATATAACCTGTAACTATACCAAGTTTTGTCAAGATTAGTGGAAAAATAATATAACTTGTACGCGAATATCTACATCTATAATTTTATATGTTAGTTTAAAAAACTGAAACAACCGACTTTAAAGTACGCTACTTCGTTACTTGTAATATTAGAAAGGATTAGGATACATAAAGTTCATATCATCACGTTCAGTCGGGTAATAATTAAACAAAACGCTTAATCGTCGAAGTAACTCTATTTTCACCTTATACACATTGGATGAGGAGTAAGAAGGTTTTACTTTTACTAAATCCTTCACGGTTGTAAACTTTTTAAAGAAACCTCTCTTCACCCGCTCGTTTATTTTTTTGTCAAGAATGAATTTGTCATTGAACTTCAAATGCTTCATATAGACAGATAGACAGTTGATGCAGAAAACGTTCCGCTCGCTCGGTCAATTAATTATTATAATGATTTATGTTATACTTGTTGATATTTCGTGACGGGCTATAGTACTACTAGTAATATTTACAGAGATAACTATCTCACAGACCTTAGGACGATCGTGTCCTTAAGAAGATGCATAGATTGGATCGAGCTTTTATAGATGGAGAGGCAGCGGTGAAATAATGTAAGGTATTTTCGTAAGAGATGAGTGGTCCAAGATAGCTTGCAACATCATAAATGTGAGAAAATTTTCAATAAAAAAAAAAAAAAAAAACGAGCTTATCAAAAATCTTAGTTTTTTAAATCAAATCTTTAAGTTCTCGATTTCTAGCGATTAAGATTGCACTACAAGGTATAATGCAACATAATGTGGGTAATTTTAACCAAAAAGGTTTAGTTAGGATGTACATACATTATTTCTAATATGTATGACTCTATACGCATTTTACGCTTATTCAATAAGATACGCCTAAGAAAACATAGCTATTATTGTTAATACTACATTCAGATATTTTTTTCACCAACGCCAAAATTTAAATTGTGTACCTTGTCACTAACTAAAACAAATCTAATGATATCTCATTATAATGTTAAAATCCACTAAATTATGCTAAGCATACCAAAGAAATATACATATATAATAATACTTAAAAACATTTATTTTCTTCAGCAATTCAGTAAAAATACACACTATCTCAATTAAGTTAATATAAAACCGCGATCTATTGGACAAATAATATTCGATTTCAAGTACAGTATTGACCTTCACACATTTTTAACTGACTTATATGAATATTTTGTTCTCGTACGTGCTGCATGAAGTTTGGATCGCTGCGCCAACATAAGCAAATGCTCTATAGCACCGACGACAGTCCGATAGTAACCTCCTAGACTATAAAGTCCAGGGTCCTGTTATAGCTTGCCTATTTTAGGCCCGAGCCGAAGTCCTGTTACTCCAGTCTATATTTTAACTGACTTCAAAAAGGACTATTCGGTCATTCTCCTTTTCACTCAACTATCGAACGAATGAGACAAAAGATAATAATTAGCTATTGATATTATGGTAAGAAGTAGCACAACTTCGGTCTAAATCAATCGTGTCTTTTTTTTAACATCCTTATTTCAAAGTTAATTTATATTCATTTAATTTGCTAAGTTATAGTGCTTAAATTTAATAGTAATGATAGATAAGTAGCAATCATAAGTTTATAATGATTACCGGGAGCTTCTTAGTAATTATTATAAATTATTATAGCCTTCATTTGGCAAGTTCGGCTATCTCTTTGTAACATGTGGACTAATTTAAATGCGAGAAAGAGATAGAGAAACGGAATTATCGCGTATATTTTAGACATTTTTTTAGACGTGATGTTTTGAACACTGCGTCTGTGGTCACAGGTAAGATGACAGTTGTCTTTTTAACCGACTTCCAAAAAGGAGGAGGTTCCCAATTCGCCTGTATATTGTTTTTGTAAACTATTTGACAGACGGACTTGGCGAAACGATAAGGGTTCCTTGTTTACTACGGAACCCTCTAAAGCAATCTGATAACTCTGTATCAAAAATACATCTAAATATTCAAAGCTACTACAGGCACCGTACCCAACATTATGACTCAACACCAAGAAATGTCATTCGATGGTCAAGTGATAAGACTTTTATTTACCTTCAAGATGTCTTCGAGGAGATGTTGAAATCTGGAAATAAAGAAAAACTAAATGAAGTCAACGTTTAGAAAATTGTATAAATATATTTTTTTTAGAAAATTTTAAATCAGCCAAAACTTTTAACTTCAACAGTTTGAAAACCTGTATGACAATGCACTGCGCTCGTTATTCTAAGATATTAAATATTAAAACTTATTCTTTTAAGTTTCTATAAGTAAGGTGGAAATAAAATAGATTATAGGAGATAGATCGCATCGAGTCGATGCAACTTGTAAGACTTATTTTACAACAGAATTTCATACTAGACATTTTGGGTTTTATACATTATCAATTTTGCCCATTGGACCTTTTGGCTCACTAGGCTTTGACTCTGAAGGAAAACTTTTTGAAAATGTATCACTGTGAGCCACTGGAGGACAACGGGAACAATGTTAACAGTGTTAAAAGTTGTGGCGTTGTCCCCCAGTGGGAGACATTAGCACAACTTATTCGATAATCCCATCTATTTACTCTAGCCTTCAACTATTTCGTAAAATACTAAATATACGTTTAATTTCTGATGTAAAATATAAATAATTTCACTAAAATAATTACCATTTGACGAAAAAACTCGCTAAAGTTCACGGCCATACAAAACCTCTTTGTTATAATAATGCAATTTCCTAGAGAGCATTGACCTCACCTCTCCATCATATGTTTCATTTAAAGCGAATTAAACGACGTCATACATCGATGAACACCCTATGCTAAACTTACGTCCTTCTCAAACTAAAAACAACTTTAATGACAGCACAATAAAATTGAATATCCTTTATGGAAATTTATTAAAACAATTATCTATATCGTTAAGGTATTTTGAACGTTGTTCCGATAGTGCTAAAGTGTGAAATTGAATGGTGTAGTTAATCGAGTTTATTATACCGGAACGGAATGATAAGTGAGGTATTTTTGCAAAGAAATTGTGTGTGTTTTTGGTTTCATTATTAAAAATTATAAAAAAATAATTAAAATTATTTGAAATATGTGTTGTTTCACTGCGAATTTAATTATAAGCTTTTATTTAGTTTCATCTGTATCTGTGTGTCTGTAGAAAAAAAAATCAAGTTAAATTTAACCTACTTTCCGATTTTCTATTGAGCCGAAATTTTGTGCATGAATGTGTGAATGTAGTGAACATGCAATATTATTATAACATGGAGGAATGGAACCTGCCAACCCGTACTTGGTCAGCGTGGTAGACTATGGCCTTATCCTTCTCATAATGAGAAGATGGCCCGCGCCCAGCAGTGGGCCAGTTTGTACAAACAGGGCTGATTAAAAAAAACTTTTTTGGTTAATAGGTAATGGTTCAGAGATGGTCCTATATAAATTTTACCAAAATCGATTCAGTAATTTGGTTTTTATAACAAAATAAGTGAAAAAATATCATCCAAGTAAACGAATTGCGTATTTTGAAGTCGTTTTTTTTTAACTATAATTATTAAGTCACGCACTTTTCATAATATTATTAAAAGCTTGTATCTACAGTTTTTGGTATCTTTATTTGAAATTGAAAGAATTGTCATTTTTTTCATTATGTCAAACTGTCATACATTAGACATCAACGCGCACTATCGACTTTGCCCACCTGTACAAATAGGTTAGACATATATTTTTGAGGTGGTGTTGGTATGTTTGTTTCTTTGATATTACTGTATTACCTATAGTAATTGACTCATTGATAAGTCTTAGCATAACAAGAACTACTACTATCCAAATGAAACTATCAATTAATGTTACTATCCAAAATGAAATTGACTTCCTGATTAAATTTTATACTATAATTGAACGATTTTATTACATATTTTTAAAATTAGTTAGATTATTATTGATTAATTTAATTGTTTTTTTGACTTAGCTAATGTAATTGGCGCTTTTGCCGTTTTAGTTAATGTAATAAATAACTATAGGTAGATAGGTGTAGAAGGGATGTGTTTATGGTACATCAAATGACGCGTGACTCCAGTCGGGCGTCATTGCTATTTCATGTCAACCCTCCCGTTCCGCTCCCATGCCTCAGGAACTGACTCAGTTAAGCTGCAGACCTGTAATTGACTTGGCCGCATTTGATATATCGTCGCCCGCATGACTAACTGTCCTATCTCATTTCAATCATTAATTCAGGACTAACGTTTTAAGTTTGATATTAGATTGCATTTGTCGAAAATATCAAAAATCGATGTTTTGCATACCTTAATGATAGCTTTCATAGAGGTTACTTACATTTTAATTTTACATTGATACTTTGAATGTATTTGCATTATAATGCCTGTTTTTTGAAAAATGAGATAGGACAGTTAGTCATGCGAGCGACGATATAAGTGGCAAATATTTCTATTTCTGCAAACGCTTACGTTTCGAAATGTTAAGTAACTTTGACGTGCTGTCACGTGACATTTCTTTAGTTAAAATGTCAATCCATTTACTTTTCCATTCTATTGGCGTTCACAAAATTATAATGCCACTTGTTTGACCCTTCATGCTTGATAATTATATGTAATCTAGGGTGAAGCAACAATCCTAAAGTTTATGATTTATAGTTATAATAAAATAAAATAAAAACAGATTTATTTCCTTACCATGTGCTAATAAATACATAGTTAATTAATTATAGACATATATGACTTAAATATATAACATTTTAAAATATATAACATTTTTAATTAATCAAATTTAACAGTTTTATCAATTTGGCAAGGACCGCCTATTGCGGTGTAAGCCTCTTCCATAAATTTCCATGTTTCCCTGGTTTTGGCTGTTCTTGACCAGAGCTTGCCAGCAACACTGATGATGTCGTCATTTCATCTTTGGTTTGGTCTACCTCTTTATAGATATACTTAACTAAAAACTTTTCCTCCTTCTTAGGCAGTTGGGTATATTTAATATTTTGAATAGAATGCATCGTGACACAAAGGACATCCGCACTTTTCTGTAGACGGATGTGCGCAGACGCTTCGGAGAATTTTAATGTTTTAGCTTTTACTCACATGGAAACTATAAAACACAAGATTAAATAATAATGACAGTTTTAAAATAAAATTAAACAACCGTCTTCTAAATACACAGAGTCGTTTACTTGGATGACAAATTTCTTCCAATCATTTTATTTTAAAAATAAATCTATTGATAATGATTTTGATAAAATTTAAATAATAAGAGCCATAAAAAAAAAATCATCAAAATCAATTTGATAAATGGCGATTATTTCACCAATTATAAATTGATTTAATCCCTTTATGAAGTTTTTGAAAAAAAAAACCTCAATAATTATAGTTTAAAAAAACTGAAGCAACCGACTTGTCAGAGATAGATGGCATTGTCAGAACTGAATCAAATTGAAATGAGACGACGCGGGAAGCACCAGCTTTCATATAAAAAAATAATCATCAAAATCGGTTCACCCAGTCGAAAGTTATGAGGTAACAAACATTAAAAAAAATACAGACGAATTGATAACCTTCTCCTTTTTGGAAGTCGGTTGAAAAATAAGGTTTTTATTGTTGACAGTATAATTGGGATTGTTCTTGTGCTGCTGACTTGCCATTGAGTTTTGATTTCTACGGATAAGTCTGTGTACTTATTATAATTACAAATAAATTACAGTTTAAAAAACAAAAAAAACACGCTACAAATTATTGTGGTCAAAGTTCATTACAAGACTTTTCTAACAAATCCAAACAAAGCTATGATACGATGTTCCATCATGAAGTTCTAGTTCATATCTTCCGGCTCCATCATCAGATCAGTTCGACAGTACCATATTATTGTATTGTCATCAGAACTACATACAGCTGCCAATTGTCATGACGCTACGATCCTTGGAAGATGGTTAAATTAGTTACCTTAGATTTCATTACATACAGGTCGACCTAATAAAAGCGTGTTAAAAAATGACACTCAGAGAGTGAAGACGAATTTAACGACACCTTCGCATATCAAAATCGATCAAACCATTACAACAAGCCGAAACATACATACATACATACATGCACACATACATTTGAAAATCATAACCCTCCTTCTTACACAGTCTGTTATAACCTAAGTTTAAAAAACTGAAGCAACCGACTTCTCATGGATGCCATTGTCAGAACTGGACCAAATTGGAATGGGACCATACGGAAAGCACCAGCTTTCAAATAAAAATAATCATCAAAATCGATTCACCCAGTCAAAAGTTATGAGGGAATAAACATTAAAAAAAAAAAACAGTCGAATTGAGAACCTCCTCCTTTTTTGAAGTCGGCTGAAAAGTAAAACCTTACCTGAATAACAGTTGACGCCAGTGTTTCGTAATTCTTTCTCCAGAAACATTAGTTAGTGGGTTCACGAGTGAACACTTTCCTTCTTCAAACAGACTAACAAGTACTCTTTGTTTCGACGGAGCAAACAACCGAGAAACCCTTTGAACTCATGGAAAGATGTGTTCACAATGGTGTTAAGTTTTATTTTTACCGACTTCAAAAAGAAGTAGGTTAATAATTCGTCTGTATTTATTTTATGTTTGTTACCGCATAACTCCGTAATTTATAAACCGATTTGATTTTTTTTGTACAATATTATATATTAAATTATATAATTATATTATTTTTGTATATTAAAATTTTATATTGCCAACCCGCACTTGGCCAGCGTGGCAGACTATGGCCTAACCCTTCTCACAATGAGAAGATGGCCCGTTTACAGCAGTGGGACAGTTTGTACAAACAGGGCTGATAAAAAAAATATAAAAAAAAAAATATTATATAGACAATCTAGTAGGCTTAGGTTTCAAATCCAAATCACATTATATCACAGTGTGATAATTCTACAGAAATCCCACACAACATTAAAGCCCAAGGACTTAAATAACGTACTTTAGACCGTCTTTACATGACATTATGGAGCAGGTAATTGTAAACACTATAATTATTATAGTTTACAAAATTGAAAAAATCGTCTTCGAAATACCCAAGTTGTGATTGTATGTATTTTGCAAGTAGACGGTCTGGTTGATGGTAAGTAATAGCTGCCGTTCGTGGACAATTGCATTTTAACGTAGGTTTTAGGCTACATCGCCTACATAAATATGTGCTGGCAGCGGCAGCGGCGGCTATATCTAGGTTTAGATTTTTATAACTTTTTTTTAAGAAATATTGCAAAAGCTTAAAGATTAGTAAATAAATGTGTATAGTTTTACAATAAAAGTGTATAGACAATAGTTAAATAATATAATAATAGGTATATTCAAGGTCTACGTGCTCCATCCTCGGCCACACCGCCGTCGCTTATTATCAGGCGAGTTGGTGGACAATCTTAGATCTATTATAAAAAATAATATAGTTGTTTTATACATACAGTGTATATGCACCCTAAGCCAACACGACCACAACACCTCTTAAAAGAAATTCCACACCTTTGTGTTTGAACAACTTTTGGTTAGCTTTCGTTAGCGCCTAGCGCCATCTAGTAACATTGTAGCAGATACATTGTTGTTCGGAAAAAAGTTTTAATCTTTGCATACGTGATGAAGCTAAATGTTTGTACACTGCTAAATAAATATTTTTTTTTAGTGAGTAAGCGAAGCGAACTGAGGGCTCTGTATCCACTGGCATAATTTTCGTTCGTCTGTCCGGATATTGTTTGTTGATAGGTACACAGGTTTTACAATTTTATAGATATTTGTCGTCGGAGGTTATTCGGTGTTTTCGTCAAAGTTGTTTAGTTTGCTGCGGAGCCATTTAGTAGCCGATTTTGATAATAGCAGCTAGAAAGTTTATTTTAGTTAGTTTGGTATTCCATTCTAAATTAAATACTAACAAATCGTTTAAAAGGTTGTTGAGACAAAAACCTTCGTGAAATCTCATTTAATAATTATAGTTTAAAAAACTGAAACAACAGACTTCAAAATACACAATATAATTGACTTTGATGACATTTTTTTATGTGTAATATAAAGACAACTGTTGTACATGTCTATACAGATAGCTTATAAACACAAATTAGAAGCAAATTTCGTAATACAACAATTTCAATTTATATTATTTTTATGTCCGTATTCGCGGGAAAGAATATGCAATATCGCTCAGTTCGTTACATCAAATATAATTTAATTATTTTTTTCCCACAGGTTCCCGCAGACAGTTGACCGCACGTCGCTAGATGGCGCTGTACCGGCTTGCATACTAATCACTGCGTGTGTTGTCTATACTACCAGAGGTGCATATTAAATAGGTGATAGAATTTCCTGAACCCTAAAAATGAGTAGAAAAATATACAGAAATTCAGTTACTATTTTAGATTCTGCCTTATATCTGACAGTAAATAAAAATATACATGGGTCCTTCTTTTAGTTTCTAAAAAACCTTATGAATGGTGTCATCAACTTTTTTTATGCAAATAGATGAAGGGAGAGAGATGGAGAGAGAAAGCTAGAATCTTTTTTGAAACATTGGTAAAATGTAAAAAAAAAAATGTTTACGCCGATTAGTATTTAAGATATTTTATTCAATTCGAGATATTACTATCGAGAAGCGGAAACCGCAATTTACGATACATTTTTATTCAAAACAGATCTACGTTTTATGTTAATAAGATTGTTAATTGTCCGTAATGTGGCTGACTCTCTGCACTTTGTCTACTCAGCTTCCACACTCGGTTCACATGATGTCATTCGATATTTATTACGCTTCATTGGCTGCACTGGGAAAGTAAAAGAATAATGAATAAAGAGAAAAAACGGCCAAGTACGAGATTGACTCATATATCAAGGCTTTATATTTTTTTCCGTGTGGTATATACGTAGCAACAAATTAACAATTTTTGATTATTTTTTTTCATTTACTTGAACTGTGAGTTCAACTCGAGGAGGAGGAAACCTTCGAAAGGGCGAGCGCGGGGAGCGGATGAGGAATCCGAGATTGGCGGGAGGCGGAGAGTGTCCGTTCTATAATATGTAATACTATTAACAAACGACAGGGCGAGCGCGGGGAGCGGGTGAGCAATCCGAGATTGGCGGGAGGCGGAGAGTGTCCGTTCTATAATATGTAATACTATTAACAAACGACAGGGCGAGCGCGGGGAGCGGGTGAGGAATCCGAGATTGGCGGGAGGCGGAGAGTGTCCGTTCTATAATATGTAATACTATTAACAAACGACAGGGCGAGCGCGGGGAGCGGGTGAGCAATCCGAGATTGGCGGGAGGCGGAGAGTGTCCGTTCTATAATATGTAATACTATTAACAAACGACAGGGCGAGCGCGGGGAGCGGGTGAGCAATCCGAGATTGGCGGGAGGCGGAGAGTGTCCGTTCTATAATATGTAATACTATTAACAAACGACAGGGCGAGCGCGGGGAGCGGGTGAGGAATCCGAGATTGGCGGGAGGCGGAGAGTGTCCGTTCTATAATATGTAATACTATTAACAAACGACAGGGCGAGCGCGGGGAGCGGGTGAGCAATCCGAGATTGGCGGGAGGCGGAGAGTGTCCGTTCTATAATATGTAATACTATTAACAAACGACAGGGCGAGCGCGGGGAGCGGGTGAGGAATCCGAGATTGGCGGGAGGCGGAGAGTGTCCGTTCTATAATATGTAATACTATTAACAAACGACAGGGCGAGCGCGGGGAGCGGGTGAGGAATTCGAGATTGGCGGGAGGCGGAGAGTGTCCGTTCTATAATATGTAATACTATTAACAAACGACAGGGCGAGCGCGGGGAGCGGGTGAGCAATCCGAGATTGGCGGGAGGCGGAGAGTGTCCGTTCTATAATATGTAATACTATTAACAAACGACAGGGCGAGCGCGGGGAGCGGGTGAGGAATTCGAGATTCGCGGGAGGCGTAGAGTATCCGTTCTGTATATAATGTCGGCAGATTGAAGTACTTCTTTATAGTCTGCGGTCCTATATCATTCTGCTGGTTTTCAAAAAGTGCAGAATCTTCAACGGAGCGTTATCCTAACAGATGGGTATATATTTTCCGTGGCTCTCTTTCCAAGCCAGGCCGTAACGTATTGCTGCATAAAATGTGCCATTAGGAGCTTTACGGACACACTATGTTATGTTATACAGGATGCTGTCTTAAAAAGGGATAGATATAAAATTATCCTAACAGGCGAATCGATCGGTGTTACTGGCTGGCAATGGAAAGTGTATTTTTTTTTAAATAATTTTGTCTTGTTTTTATCAGACTTCTAATTCTAAAAGAAGAGATTATTAATTCGCTTGTTTTAGGGTTCCGTACCCAAAGGGTAAAAACGAGACCCTATTACTAAGACTTCACTGTCTGTCCATCCGTCCGTCCGTCCGTCAGTCACCAGGCTGTATCTCATAAACCGTGAGAGACAGTTGAAATTTTCACAGATGATGTATTTATGTTGCCACTATAACAATAAATACTAAAAAACAGAATAAAATAAATATTTAAGGGGGCTCCCATACAACAAAAGTGATTATTTTGCTCGATATTGATAACGGTGACATATAAACGCTTGAAATATTCACAGAATATTGAGTTATATTGTTCACTTCAAAAATAAATAATTAAATTAAAATAAAATTATTATTTAAGGGGGGCTCGCACACAACAAACGTGATTTTTTTGCCGTTTTTATAGATAATGGTACGGAACCCTTCGTGCGCGAGTCCGACTCGCACTCAGTTTTATTTTTAAATGTTGTCACCTCATAACTCGGTACGTGTATTTTCAGATAAATTTTATAAAAATCCGGTTTGGTTTTGAAAACAAAATAACCGGAAAAAAAATTATTCAAGTCGCGTTGTTTACAATTTTTAGACTATTATAATTATAATATAAATAAATAAATAAATAATAATAACTATTAATAAGAAATGTTTTTGCGATGGAGGCGGTTCTTATAGTTTTAAATACATTTCAAAATTTGACCTCAGCCCCGTCAACCATGCCTAGTGTTTAGACTAATGATTACATTTTGATTAGGAGTCATAATGTTGTAGGTGGTAACTAAATAATTACATCTAAATATCAAATGCTAAGTTATTAAAGGTGCTTGCGAAGCCGTTTTCTACCAGATTTTCAAACTAAATATTTTCTAGCTCTTTATTAAGTAGCAAATCTGGTTTAAGACACACCCTGTATATCTCGTTTCGAGTTAATCCCGGCACCAGGTAAATTGTGCGCATTATACAAAGTTAGCGCTTGCCTGGAAACTGAGAGCATTCAGTCACGGCTACTCCACTGATGACTGCTAGTGATGGGACACAGTCTTGAAAATATACTTCGACCCGGTCTTTTTATATCGACCGTTTTATTATGAACTAATTTAAAAGATTGTGTATGTAAGTACTGCTTGCGGGTCGCTGATTTGCTCGCGGTATACACAAAATATAGTAATAAGTTAATTAAGTAAATTAAAATAAAATAATCTTCCCGTAACGATATGTAGTTAACAATATTTTGTAATTCTGACAAAGGTCACGGACTGGTGTCTGTGGAGCTAAAAATTAATTTAATAAATAAAAAGTTAAAAGATTAAGCTCCGGCTGATATCCGTCCAGTGTTTGTTAAATATAAACTGTTGAATATAATCATTGACATTCCCATCACGATTATAATAAATAAAATCTCAATAATTATTATTGATTTTAATTAGTATTAATTAAACGCGAATTCTTTTGATAATAATTTAGTTTTCGGGATTGTTACTCATAGATATTAAACAATTTATCGCGTATAATTTACATAATCTTTTGACCTCATAAAATTATGTAAAATATATGCGATAATCCGTTAAAAATTGTTTAATTTCAATGAACTCATCTGATGTCCAATATATGCAGAATATTGATGTCGAGATCCTGGTCCCATAAAAATAAACATGTGTTTTATGTGCATGATGCCGTATCAGAATTCAGAACCAGTTTGGGTATTTTTTTAGTAATGCATTGTTTACATCATGTTATTCTAAGAAAAAGATTAGGCCGAGTTACTAGCAGACAAATCATACAAGAAACAACAATACAATGTAACAACATATACAAAATAATATATATATAAGAATATCGATCAGTAATGAACAATCTATGAGAGTAAAATTATAAATTATGTGATTTGTAGTCTTTTATATAATGAATAGGGCGAAAAGTTCTCGAATGGAGACCACGAACTGGCAAGCGCAGCGTAGGAAGACCAGCCGTAACGTGGACAGAAGATATCGTACAAGTGGCAGAAAGACGCTGAGTGCAGGCCGCTTCCAACCAGTCTTTTTGGAAATCCATGGGGGAGGGCTATATAAATATATTTAGCCGGAAGCGTCAGCAGCGGGCAAGGCTGACCACAATCACGTGCTAGAACACTCCCTGCACCAGTTACTGCGCGCCGTGCATCACGCGAACACGCACCACCCCTTCCCGCACCCCGCCACCGGCCCGCTCGGGCCCTCCAAGCGGCGCTGTCTCGCTGGTAACTGCACCCTCCAGTCACTGGACAGTGGTCAGTGGACTTCTTGTGGCTGAGATGATGATGATATTGAAATCAATCTTAAGAAACAATTCTTTAGGTCAATTTCTTAAGACTGTATCATGTTTTAATTTCATGACAACATTGAATGCCCGATGAGGGTAAGTTGCTAATAATTAGAGGATTATTGTCAGTGATTAAAATCGACATATTTTTAGAATGTTTAAAAACCAGACATTAGAAACTCATTATGATTCATCTTATAAGTCTGCCGCTCACGCCCCATCCTGCAAATTTGAAGTCTAGGTGTTTCGAGGCCGAAGCTACAAGGGTTAAAAAATCCGACGATTCGCTTAGAGAAAAGGTAACCCGGCCGTACTCGCTGGCTCACATGGCGGGGGCACGGCTGTGCCCCCAGATCCCGTCGCCAGTGCCCGCTGGGTTATATATGGTGGATGCTCTTTGGTGCCACAGATTTGTAATATCAGTTATCAATAAATGCATCTGAATATGAACCTGAGTCTTTTTAAAATAATTATTAAGTCTCGAAGTCCTGCAAGAAGTTCCAGAATGCCAAGACTGCAAGACTGTTAGACTCTTCAGCCCCTCTCTAATAACGTCAGGGTTTAAATGAAAAATGTCGTACTCAGAAATAGTAAGATTAAAATGTAAGTACTATTTGCACTAACGACAATTTAATGGGGATGCCTGTTCAGGAATGTTATTTTAACAGATGCTGGTTTGTATGAGACGAACGGGCAAGCATACAATGTAAGTATTTGTACTTGTATAAACAAACTAATTCTTGTCCGTGACTTCGTATGTTTAAATAAATTATTGCTTAAAAAACTGAAACAGCCAACTTCAAAATACGCAATTTTGTTTCAAAAACCAAACTACCAATCCGATTTTGATGAAATTTCTATGGAATTAATCTAAAAATAAATCCTTTCATACAAAAAGATTAAATTAAATTCGATTTTTGACGGAGTTATGAGGTAATAAACATTAAAAAATATACAACCGAATTGATAACCTCCTCTTTTACGGAAGTCGGTAAAAATACTTCAAGCGGAGACTTTGGATCCCTTTTTACCCAACTGCTTAAGTAGGACGATTATATTATTTGGATGTATATATGCATATAATCTTTCTGTAATACGTACCTCCTACAGCCTAAACGGCTTGATCGATTTTGATGTGCGAGGTGTCGTTAGATTAATTAGTGTTAGGCAAAATTTTGGTAATACTAATATAACTCGCAAACATTAAGAAATATTCTTACACATAATCTGTAACGAACTTTCTCGTAGCAAATAACGGTTTTTACAAGAATTTTATTACACAGAATGCTCATTTAAATACGTTTTACAGTAACTTTGCCCGTATTTTCTCGCAAAATTATAAGTCTTCTTAATTTGGTCGGATTATGTGGCAGCTAACTTTGGCTTCCAACTTCACACCGGTGAAATTAAACAACTTGTAATGGATTTATTGAGTATTTTTATTTAATTTCAAGACTCGACAATGCAGCGTTCGCGGTTACTGGTAAAGACTACATGACAGTTATATATTTTTTTAAACTTGATCAAAATCGATATATCCGTTTAAGAGTTCCACAAATACATAGATAGACACGTCAAACTTAATAACACTCCTTTAATACGTGAGAGAATAAAGAAATCGTTGAAATTGGATAATACAGTGCTGGACACAAGCCTCACCCATGGATTTCTAACAAGACCTGCAAGAAGCGGCTTGCATCCAGCGTCTCCCTGCCACTTGTATGAAGTCATCTGTCCACCTTGTGGCTGGTTTTCATATGCTGCGCTTGCCGGTGCGTGGTCTCTACTCGAGAACTTTTCGGTCCCATCGGCCATCAGTTCTACGTGCTATGTGCCCTGCCCGCTGTCACTGCTACTCCATTTACTACATCATTTTAGGTTAAATATGGGCAAAATGCCTAACCTATGAAGAGGGCAATAACCTGTCAATTGATTATTCAAATTATTCATCATCACAATCAGCTTCCTCCGTTTTACGCCACAGCGCGCAATATATTGTAATTTTACGATCTGTATGTTAATTCGAGTGAATCACCAACGGTGGCATTCCGAGCTTGCAAGATACGTGCTCGGGTTAAAAATATGAAACAAAGTAATTCGTAACGGTTAAAATTCAGAAAACGAACAGGACTATCCGTCTTTATCCCATTTAGGAATTCGGTAAAAAAATCTAATACAAAAATGTCGGGAAAAAACCCCCGAATGCAATATTTTTTTTTATTGGTAATATATATATGTAGATAGGTTTTCCACGGCTCTGCATGGCAAGCCTTAAGTAAGGTAATCGCCCGACTTGTCTTCAGTCGCGACACATCGGGCAACGCTGTTAGACGCGTGTCGTGACTTGTGAACAGTGACAATGCCATCCTGTGTGTTTAGAAAGTGCAACACCAACATATATAAGGCCCTAGGGATGTGTATTATCCTCGAAAGTGCTGAGAACTGCGATTTGCCATGTTTTTACTCCATATTCAATGAGTAAAACCTCTCTATAGATAAAATTTCATTGTCCAAATGAATGAAATATAGACGAGAGACAATAGAGTAGCTAAAAAATAGCAGCATTCCATATACGATCGGAGCTGAATCTAATAATAGTGGTATCGCTGTTGCTTTACTAGCCCAGAGAGATGCTTGCAGGTACATTGTTAGGGTTCCGTACCTCAAAAGGATAAAACGGAACCCATATAGGATCACTTCGTTGTCCGTCTGTCTGTCTGTCCGTCTGTCCGGATGTCAAGACCTGTATCTCGGAAATGCGTTAAGGTATCGAGTTGAAATTAAAACCATATACGCAGATCCATAGCTTATCCATCCATAGCTGCAGAAAAAAAAAACTCAGTTTTCGTAAAAAAAGTTACAGCCGAATATATCGTAAAAACTCACATTTCGACACTCACAAGGGAATCAAATCTATGGGGTACTTCCCGTTGACCTAGAACTATGAAATTTGGCAAGAAGTATTGTGTTAGAGTACACATACAGGAAAAAAGCCAAAACTGGACATTTTTAATTTAATCACAAAAATTTGAGTCTTTATGCAAGGAAGGAGGGTCCAAATTTTAAATGGCTTTTATCGTATCATGTGGGGTATCATATGAAAGAACTTAATTAGTACAAGCTAAAACAGGTTTTTAAATATTTTTGCGAAGTATATTTTTCGATTTAAAGAAAATATATAAATTCTCCCTTTTATCTACTAGTCTGTACGGAACCTTCGGTGGGCGAGTCTGACTCGCTCTTGTCCGGTTATTTTAAAACACTCGTTGTTGAATCTTGGTTGGAGTAGTTTGGACGATCACCTTGTCGGTCCGTGATTGGAAGAACCGAGTTGAACAGTGGGTAAATCACATAGCACGCAGAACTAACTGCCGATGGGGCGAAAAAGTTCTCGGGTGGAGACCACACACCGGCAAGCGCAGAGTAGAAAGACCAGCCACAAGTGGGTAGACGTCCTTATACAAACGGTAGAAAGACGCAGTTTGTAGGCACAACCAATCTTATTGGAAACCCAAGGGCTAGTTCTTATTCCAGTAGTGGCCTTGTTACATGATAATGATAAAAAGAAAGAGTGGAAGAACCTACCTGTATGAGATTTGCATTTTATGGGCTTTTCGCTAAATGAAAATAAAGGATTAAATTTGAGCAAGGTAAAGAGGGACTGGTTATAACTACATACTGATCTATAAGTTGTAAATATATAGTCTAGTAAAAATAAGATTTGTGACAACATAAAAGACAACTAAGTATATTGGTATTTAAATGAATGTACTGGTGTTTTGAAATACATTTGACACAATTTCATAATGATATTATAAAAGCTAATTTTGTTACCTTTACACGCTCAAACGGCAGAACCGATCGTTATGAAAATTAGTATAGAGATAGCTTTGGACCTGGAGACGGACATAAGATACATATCATCATCATAATCATCACCGATTTTCATAACTACACGAGTGAAACCGCGGAACGCAGCTAGTCTATAAATCGGGGATTATTGTTGATCTATGATTTTTAGTTATTTTCCTATCATAATTTCAAAGAATCCCCCCAGTTGCAAATACTGTGATCTGCTCCATACAAACGGATTTATTTTTACTAGACTAATAGTCCAGATATATCTTCGGATCTGTTTTTCATTAGATACAAAGATATATGCGGTAACAAACTGAAATAATTAAAAAAAAGATAAAGATTTATAACGCATACATCTGGAACACAGTTATTTTCCCTTCACTAAAACAGATTAAGCTTAAAAACATTTTAAAAGCCTTTTGTTCTTTCAACATCAGTTTCTAAAGATAAAACTGTCACTTTTTATTTGAATCTTATTTGAAAGAAAACCTTAAGGATAAGCTCAAAGCGCGCAGCTATCTCTCTCGCGCATCACAACATTTTTAAACATATGAAATCACTGGGTAGGCGTTTAGAAAAGTGAGAGATAATTTTGTTATTTAGATAGGGGAAATATTAAAAAAAAAGTTTTATTCGGTTATCTATTTGTACTGGCGACGCAGTAATGAAAAAACGCATTTTCCTATTCCTCAGCCAATTTAAAAGATATCGAAGAAAAACTTTACTTAAAACATTTACTCTATCTAAATAAACAACAAATATTTCACTTTTCTTACGTCAATCAAGTGTTCAATGTTTTTTTTTATGCAAGATAGATCTACGATTGACCGCCAACTCGCCTGATTTTAAGCGAAGCTTACATGTTTAAAAATATTGTTACGTGCGAGAGAGATAGCTGCGCGCTTTAAGCCTCATCTTAAGCGTCATACGTGTGTAAAACGTAGCTACTTGATATAAATCATCTGTATTTAAGTTCAAGTGAAATAAAAGGAAGTTATTAAGCAAGTGTAACAGTCATTAAGTTAAAATAATCACCGTAATGGTAAATGGCCACCAGTTAGAAGCGTGCCACAAATTAACCTAACAAAAGACATGAAGGATTACTCCTTCACAGCCTTCTTTATGTGCTCGTTAAATTTAATTATCTATGGTTGACTTTAGGTAAAACTACATTATGCCACAAAACAGAGATAGAACAGAAGGCAGTCGCATGTATGTACTTCACTTTTCATATCTACACTCGGCGGTCGCGCTAGGGGTGTCAACTTTGCTTCAACTTATGCACAAAAAACTATCGTGGTAGTGGCACTCGTTATCTAGTTACTTATTTGATTTATTGATGAGAATGAAACAGGAAGAACGGAAATATAAACCAATAATAACTAAAATATTTCAATTTTAATTGTTAATTTAAATTGTTTACAGTAAGCTAGCAGCTGGCACTCGCGCTCGCTCTGGTCGAGTCCAGTCGGTCCGAGATATCGCGTCCGTGAGCGGTGTCTATGTGTGCGTTGCTCGAGCGCACTTTGTAAGTAGATCGACTTCTGTACTATCCCTGTTTTGTGATTATGCTATTTGAAGGTTGTGGATGAAGCGGCAGTCCCGAGCGATGTCTACGTAAGATGCGCAAAGCGCACAGCTATCTCTCTCGCGCATCACATTTTTTAACATAATTATAAAATCGCTGAGTGACCGTCCGTCTCGCTCGCGCATACAAACTTTTTTGAAATGAATGAATGAACTTACAAAAAAATCGTCCCACAAACCACTAGAAAGCAACGTCACAAATTTTCAACAAAAAAATCAATTTGATCAAAGTAATTTTTTTACACACAAAAATGCTTTTTACAATTAAGGTAAAAATTAATTTTTAAGTACGAAAATTAACTTGGATCAAAATGAAATTTTCGTTGAAAATTTGTGATGTTGCTTTCTAGTGGTTTGTGGGACGATTTTATAAGTTAATTCAGTCATTTTATATCTTCAAAAATGTTGGTATGTGCGAGCGAGACAGACGATGGTCGTACAGACCGTGATATTAAGTGTGGCCGAGGATGGAGCTCGTCGATCTAGAAGATATCCGTAGTGTCGCAGTCAATTGGCCGAGCAGAGTGCGTCTTCACCCTCACAGGAACATAGCACGACACATTGTGAGACGAATGAATAACTCAGATTATTGTTACTTGTGCTCGTTATTATTTGAAAGTAGGTCACACGCGACGTATCGGCGCGTGCGCATGATCTTTGACATACTTTCAGAGGATAATCAATTGAAACTATCTTGCGGATTTAATCTAGTAAATCATTCAAGCTGTAAAAGATTCAGCAGGTCTAGGGCAGATAAATAACGCTTTTTAAATTATTATAATTTAATTTAAAATAAATAAAATAAATAGAAATTTAATTTAATTAAATAAATAGTAATTTAAATAAACTGGAAAAACCGACTTCAAAATACGCAATTCGTTTACTTGAATGACATTTTTTTAGTTATTTTGTTATAAAAACCAAAGTACTGAACCCATTTTGATAAAATTTATATGGGACCACCTCTGAAATATGGCCTACCAAACAAAAAAGAATCATCAAGATCCATGCACAATTGACGGAGTAATCGCTTCACAAACATATAAAGAACAAACAACATACAGTCGAATTAAGAACTTCCTCTTTTTGGAAGTCGGTTAATAAATGTGTACTTTCAAATTTTAATAAAAATAAACTCAATGCTAACATATTCACTAAAGCCTTTTTCATCTTAAGGTCGAAAGGTGTTGAAAATAAATAACACATAGCAATAATAACGCCCAAAAATAATTATAATCCTGCTTCTGTGTCTAATGCAATGATTGACACCCTATCAGATTATAATATTGATATAATGGTTTATTATAATTATAATCCATAATTATTATAGTCCAAGTTTTAACCAATTATACACTAGTGGCTATATTGACAATGGTAATAAAGATTGTATCGATCTAGTACTTTATTTAAGTCTAGGAATTTAGTTATGAAAGGTTATCTAACAATTCGGTTACGTGTTACTTTTTAACCGAATTACAAAGGAGGTTCAGATTTTGACTGTTTTTTTTTTCGATCTTCCACGTTATCGTAAGCCGACTTAGATTTTTTTATTAGAATTAAAAGATCCCAATTCATAAAAATTGGCTTTTAGCTTTTCGTGATCGGTCAAGCAGTTTTGGATAAAGGAAGTATTATATTGTATCCGAGTTTAAATAATTATTACAGTTTAATTATTTTTATTTATTAAACTGTAATAATTTTCATGAAAATTGGCTTCTAGCTTTTCGTGATCGGCCAAGCAGTTTTGGATAACGGAAGTATTATATTGTATCAGAGTTTAAATAATTATTACAGTTTAAAAAACTAAAATTAACAACCGAATTCCAAATACGCATTATCGTTCACTTGAATGACATTGTTTCCATGGGGCCAATCTGAATGAATTTCCTTTTAAATAAAAACATTTAAAAAACAAATTTATAAATAAAGAACTCGGCAACAAACATAAAAAAATAAAACCAAATTGAGAACCTCTTTTGTGATGTCGGTTAAAAACACAAAATATACACAACCTAGATTATCCCGCCAAGTAAATCTTTTTTAACAACGTCTACCGTCCCACAGCTGGGCTAATGTGTTCTCCAAGACTTAAACAATCTTAGTTAAATAAAATCAAGTAAAATCAACTAATGTCACAAGTAACGGCTATTAAATCTATCGACATGAATGATAAAAGCAACATTCCATGCAATATTTCGTTTGAATACAAATATTGTATTACTAAACATAATACTATTAGTATACATTTTCGCCCATTTATCTAAAGCAGCCTTTCTTAGATTGTGGGTCGCATAAGAATTTTGTGCGGGCAATGAAACAGTTTATACTATACGTCAGTTTCAGAGAAACTTATAACGCGGTAAGAAATGTATCTTTCTAAAAATTATCCAATTTGAATATTTGTATGTGATTAGAATTATAATTGGTTAGGAAGCGTATTTTTTTGTTTTGAAATTTCGCTAAAACTTTGAAATTAAAAGGTTGAATATTTTGATATGAAAAAGCAATTATGATATTACAATAAACAAAATAAAATTAGTTAATTTTAATAATAAGTTGTCTTGAAAAAACCGGACAAGGCGAGTCTGACTCGTCCACCGAGGGTTCCGTACAAACTAGTAGATAAAAGGGGGAAAATATATATTTTCCTTCATAAATCGAAAAATATACGTCGTAAAATTTTAAAAAATCTTTTTTAGCTTGTGCGAATTAAGCTTTTTCACATGATACCCCACATAATACGGTTAAAGTACTTTAAAATTTTGACCCTCCTTCTTTGCCTACAGACCCTATTTTTCACCTTGGCTGTACATAATACCTACATAAAGTTAGCTTAGCACATCCAAGCGCCCTCGCTGTTAAACTCAATCTCAAGTTGGTTGTCATATCTCGACAACAACTTGACCAATTCTGTTAATTTTTACCACAAGTTGTAATAATTATGTACTTTATCTATCTACTAAATATCATTAAAATCGGTTGGTAATTAGCGCCGCAATAAACTTCCCCCCTTTTTATGGGAACCACCCCTTCTACCAAAAATTGCCGATGAGAAAAAAAATTAAATAATCCACAAAACAACCCAGTTTCATCAAAATGGGTTCAAAATTACGCCCTGTACGCGAGTACGAACATACAAACTCACAAACAAACTGACAGACGAGAGAAAATTTGGCTAATTGATGCAGAGACGCTTCGCTCGCTCGGTCAATAAACACCATCTATATACCACAAGTCCTAGCTATGTCAGTTAGGCACAGAGTTATTGGTATTGAAATTAAATTTTCAGATTTAGTTCATATTCATCATCATCATTAGCCTCTCAGCCATAAAAAGTCCACTGCTGGACATAGGCCTCCCCCATGGATTTCTAAAAAGGCCAATTGGAAACGGCCTTCCCATTGCCACTTCAACTTGCTAATCCGCTGTGCTATGTCGATGATTTTCGTACGTCTACGGATCTCTCTTTCTCTTAATAAATCTTTTACATATTTAAAATAATCATGCATTAACTATCTATAAATATTCTAACTTCGACAATGTAAATTATAAAAAAGTACAACAGCCACAGAGTTATATTACGGGCCTCGGTCCTTCCTACTTTGGGAACCTCTGAGCTAAAGAGTTGATGATCCCTGACCTCTCGAATGCCGTAACTATTCACAATAGGTTTATTGACGCCCATCGTACGTGACCGCGCATCATAACCGCGAATGTGTGAAGCTAACGGCTAAAAAGAATTTGGCGGTTAAATGAGAAGAATTGAGTCGCTCGTTGTTACGAATTGATTACACTAATATAATCATAATTTCCTAATCCTATCCTACATCGTAATCCTATCTTAACTAACATTATAACAGCAAAAGTAACTCTGTCTGTTTGTCTCTCTGTCTGTTTGTTACCTTTTCACAGCTAAGCGGCTGAATCAATCGTTATGAAATTTGGCACAGATATAGTTTAGGAACTGGAGAATGACATAGGCTATATTTTATCATCATCACCGCTTTTCACCACTACTCGGATGACTACCGCGGGGCGCAGCTAGTAATATAAAAAAAGTAATCTTGCCTGTTTCTTACCTTTCCACGCATAAACGGCTGAACCGATTGTTATGAAATTTGGTGGAGAGACAGCTGAGAACTTAGAGACAGAGATATAAGTAGGTAGGTACTCTGGGTGCCTCTACGAGCTCTATAGCGAAGCAAGCGAAAGTCTATCACAGAAAAAATGGCATAAAGCAAAACTTGTTTTATTACGATGTTTACTCATTTGTCCGGACAAGTAAACAAAGAATAACGCTGAGATATGAAAACAAGATTAATATAATTACGCAGACACAGCACTTTGCAAATATTACGTAATGCAAATAAAACGTCTTCTGTTTATTTATCTGTGGACGATATCAATGTAGTGTGACCATGTGTACCTTTTTAGGTGGATTTAAGCCCCGTTTTCCCTAGGGCACATTTTCCCCGCGATTTTCGCTCAACTGTGTGCCCTAGTGTTTTTTTTTAATTTAAGCTTAGGGCTTGGGTTTGACCACCAACTTGGCGGTTAACCGATGCTGTGGTCCACGATGGAGCTATATGGCCTTAAAAAATCTATACATGAGTGATTTGAAGACATCCAGGTTATATTTATCGATAAAATCCGTAAAGTAAATAGACAAGGCAGTCGTACTACCACTGAGCCACGGGGCCTGTCAATTTTCATTCAAAATTTACAGGTGAAGCCGAAAATCTATCAAAATGTGTGCATGTACATTATATATTTACTATCTTTGACGTGCACATGAGCGTTTGAATCACAAACGTTTGAATGATGTTTCAAATGAGTAGACATATTTGACACAGAGTTAAGAAATAATTTTACTATATTTTCCTTACCTGTCGTGTGTAGCGACGGACAAATTGAAGTTAAAAGCCTAAAACCTTTCCCCGAAAATTAAATATATTATTTTCAATAGACATTTTATCAAAATACCGAAAGCTCATTTGACAACTCGTCTAATAACCTAATTTTTGTAATACAAAAGTGTATGTGTATAATAAACAGAAACCTAACGTACTAACCTACCAATGGTTCGGGCAAATGACATCAGAATCAGAATTTATTATTTATTATTATTAATTGTGTGTTAATTAATTTATTATTTATTATTATTAATTGTGTCAAGCAGGGGTCTCATACCGAAAAGATAAAGGGTATGACGTCATACCTTTTTTTATTTTGATACCTGAAAATAAAGGTATAGGAATGTTACGGTACCGATAAATAACGATATCATTATAAATTGCGCTACCGTAACCGAAAAATAAAGGTTTTGATCTTCACCGCCCGCGCATCGCCATCCCCCGTTCGTATGCAAACGCGTAAGAGCGAGAGGTCCTATGCAACGCGGTGATTTCGGTACGAAAATAACAAAATATCGGTAGAGTTATTATTATATATATTATTATATATTATACCTTAACCGTTATTATCACCGTTTTCGGTCTACCTTTATAATTTATACCTCTACCGTTATTATACCGGTAGCGTAACCTTATACCTTAACCTTTTACGATCCCTGGTGTCAAGTAAAACATCAGAATAATTGTGTTTTTTAGGAAATTAGACAAACAGGTTAAAACTTAAAACAACCCGACTCGCATTCTAAGTTTTTCACTTCCATGTTCGCGGATGGCTTGAGTCCTACAATGTTAAGATAGATGGTGTCCCTAATCTTCTTAGTAATAAAGTATGTAATGTCGGAAGCGTTGGGCAACACGCCAGCTCTCGACAAAGGACTAGTTGTTAGTAGTTACTGTTACATAAAGTTTTGTTCGAATGCATTATTCAGATTGTATTGTCCCGAGATATTGTATTGCCCCGAGATAAGTCTAGATTAGGCGACTTATTGATATTGGCTTGTTTGCAAGCTTACAACATTAGATTAGATTTGGGCTTCATAATGGATTTGAATGTTAGGATATGTAAATATTTTTAACCGACTTCCAAAATTCGTCAGAAACATTTTTTATGTATGTTCCCCGATTATTAGAAGACGCCTGGACCGATTTGAAATAATTTGTTTTCGTTTGAAAATGTATACTTCCCAGATGGTTCTATAGAAATTTTATCGAAATAGGTTCAGTATTTTAGTTTTAACAAAATAACTGGAAAAATAAAGTAAACGAATCGCGTATTTTGAAGTCGGTTTTTATAGTTTTTTAAACTATTGCTTGTATCATTCATATAGTAGAAACATACATACATACCCACATACACATAAATATACATACACTCGAAAAATATAACCCTCTTTCATGCGCAGTCGGCTAAAAGCAAACAAAGATTTACTATGTGAAATGTAACCAACTCAATAAGAAGATCAAGATATCTAAGTCCTCAAGATGCCGAGCATTACAACAACAATTAAGTATTTCACAAGAGATCAGATTGTGGAATGAATCAGTCAGAATGCGGCGAAACTGGCGCACGCGACGGTCACAGTACATTGTAGATATCTATCTAGATTTTACACGTAATAGGGCTGGTATTTAACTGGATTTGAACACTAATTCTAGCAACCTTTTTAGGCTTCCGTACCCGTGATAGTTGGACTCTCCATACAACGGCGCGCTAATCAGTGACATGCGCAAGATGACACACACACACATATATAACACACACGCATGTATGAGTTTAGGGTTGTCTCGTTGCCGCTCGCTCGTTATGTCAATTTGAATTCGAGCCCGCAACGCCTGCCTGACAAATGAATGTGCCGTGCAGGCAAACTCCTTCAAATATAAACGTAGATGCTTGTTTTCAATTCAATTATTCATTTAGGTACCTATAAGTACACTTATGAACATCATTGTATATATACCTACAACTCGTCTTAAGTAAAAAAATAAATAATAATAAAAGTAAAATACAATAGTAATATAGGTACTAAAAGTAAAACCCTTAACATTATACAGTTTCGATGATATCTTTTTATTAGATAGGAACCATAGCCATGGTTTGCTATTTGATTTTCTTTGCGAAGTTAAAAAAATATAGTTAAAAAAACTGAAAAACCGACCTAAATTGGATGACATACTTTTTTAGTTATTTTGTTATAAAAATCGATTTTGATAAAATTTATATGGGACCACATCTGAAGTCCTACCAAAAAAAGAATCATCAAAATCAATTCATAATTGGCGAAGTAATCGCTGAAGAAACATAAAAAACATGGTCTAATTGAAAACTTCCTCCTTTTTGGAAGTCGGTTAAAAACAAAGCCTCATTTAGTCTCTAGCTGCAGATTTGCCTCTAAAGTTTGATAATTTAAAAATTACAGCTTTTTTAATATCCAAACATTTAGAGTTATATCTATATTTGAAATAAGAAAATCGTAAAAGCATAACCATTTATGATATCAATCAAATAAAAAATAATTACCGAAATCGGATCGGAATCGGAATTTTAAATCGTGTTAATATTTTTTAAGTTTTTGGCACAATAAAAATCTTGTCTATTGTTTATTGTCTATTGATAATCTTTATAGATTAAAAAAAATCTAATTTTTGTAAGGAAGAGTGCGCGAAATAGCTTCCCAGTAATAGAATCCTACCTCTTTAGATACCAAAGTCTAATACAGAAAGTCACTTAACTAGAATCCTGCCTCTTTAGATACCAAAGCCTAATACAGAAAGTCACTTAACTAGAATCCTGCCTCTTTAGATACCAAAGCCTAATACAGAAAGTCACTTAACTAGAATCCTGCCTCTTTAGATACCAAAGCCTAATACAGAAAGTCACTTAACTAGAATTCTGCCTCTTTAGATACCAAAGCCTAATACAGAAAGTCACTTAACTAGAATCCTGCCTCTTTAGATACCAAAGCCTAATACAGAAAGTCACTTAAACTATAAAAGCAAAACACAAGATACCATAAAAGCCTCCAGGGCATTAAATAATGAGAAAAGCAAATATAAATATATTTGTAATGTAAGCAAGAAGAACACGCTCAGAACTAATATATAAAAATAAAACCGGCCGAGTGCGAGTCGGACTCGCACACGAAGGGTTCCGTACCATTATCTATAAAAACGGCAAAAAATCACGTTTGTTGTATGGGAGCCCCCCTTAAATATTCATTTTATTTTGTTTTAATTATTTATTTTTGATGTGAATAATAAAACTCAATATTCTGTGAATATTTCAAGCGTCTACCTGTTGCTGTTATCAATATCGAGCAAAAACGACCAAAAAATCACGTTTGTTGTATGGGAGCCCCCTTAAATATTTATTTTATTCGGTTTTTTTAGTATTTGCAGTTATAGCGGCAACAGAAATACATCAGTGAAAATTTCAACTTTCTAACTATCACGGTTCATGAGATACAGCCTGGTGACAGACGGACGGACGGACAGACAGCGAAGTCTCACCCTTTTTACCCTTTGGGTCCCGTTTTACCCTTTGGGTACGGAACCCTAAAAACTAATATCTAGGCTTGAATTCTGAGCACGCGTGCGGTCGACGCTCTCTAACATCGGTTTTTAATTCCTTGGCGACAGAATTTAGATTGAAGCAGCCGGAGAAAAAACTTAGGTACACTATTTTGGTCTTAGTATTTGCGAACGAGGAATATTGAGGCTACGTGAAATCTTTTTCTTCGACTGAACAAAAAAGAAGAGTAATGTTATCCCAGTGTATTAATTTAAGGATTCGCTCAACGCGCGCAGCTATCTCTCTCGCGCATCACAACATTTTTAAACATATAAAATCATTGAGTAGTGTTAATATAAAAATGAGTAATGAATTTGTTGAGAAGAAATATAGGTATATAAAAAAGTATGTTTTTTTATCTTTTAAATTGGCTGAGGATCTGGAAAATATGCTTTTTCTCTATTCCGTCGCCAGTAGGTATAATAAAATAAATAATAAATATTTTTGTGGACATTTCACACACCATCTAGCCCAAACTAAGCAAAGCTTGTACTATGGAACTAGATGGCTGATATAATACATATATACTTTTTTTTTGTAAATATATACATATGATACATAGAAACACCCAGACACAGAACAAACATCCATGCTCATCACACAAATGTTTGCCCTGGGTGGGGATTGAACCCACGACCTTTCAGTTCAGCGGGTAGACGTAGACACAATTCCAACTGAGCCACAAGGTATAAGTGTTATAACTGAATAAAATAATCCGTCGCCGGTATAAGTGATATCTGAATATTTTTTTGTTAAATTTTTTTTTTTTGTCTAAATAAACAAATTCATTTCTCACTTCTCTAATATTCCTAACCAATGATTTTACGAGTATAATGTTTTCTAAAGTTTTGCGATTGGTACTAATTGAAAAGAAACAAATTTTTCCTAACCAATGATTTTACGAGTATAATGTTTTCTAAAGTTTTGCGATTGGTACTAATTGAAAAGAAACAAATTTTTCCTAACCAATGATTTTACGAGTATAATGTTTTCTAAAGTTTTGCGATTGGTACTAATTGAAAAGAAACAAATTTTTCCTAACCAATGATTTTACGAGTATTATGTTTTCTAAAGTTTTGCGATTGGTACTAATTGAAAAGAAACAAATTTTTCCTAACCAATGATTTTACGAGTATAATGTTTTCTAAAGTTTTGCGATTGGTACTAATTGAAAAGAAACAAATTTTTAATTTTAGTGTCAGGTCATAAAGTTAATGTAAAATATACGCGACAAATCCGTTAAGTTAAAATATGTTTCTTTTCAATGATTACATGTTTAAAAAGTTTATGATGCGCGATAGAGATAGCTGCGCACGTTGATCTCCACCACAGGTCTCCACCTTGAGTAAATAATCAGTTTTAGGGTTCCGTAATCAACAAGGAACAAGGAAGTTTCGCCTTATCCGTCCGTATCTTCGTCTGTCCCCGGCTAAGCTCAAAGACTATTAGTATTAGAAAACTGTATTTAATATGGGTTTACATATTTATTCACACCGATAAAATAGTAAAATAAAATTATAAAATAAGAACTTGAAATCTTAAAGAACTTGAATTCAATATTTCCGAGCAGCTTTGTTTTAAGTCCGCATATAGCGAAGTGCAACTACGGAACCCTATATTACGCGTGACTCGACACGCACTTAGCCATTTTTCATAATATTGTCCAATCATGCTATAATCAAATAACCCGAAAAACAATACTATCCTCCTTGGGCAGTCGGGTGTCAAAGGTTATAAAAAACATGCGCACAAAGCGCAAAAACACCTGTCAAACTCTTCAAAATAATATAATTAAATAATCCTATTCAATTATTATTCATTTGGTTTTTACATATTTTTAAAATATTATGTAACTAAGGTGCGTTTTTGGTATTGTATATGAAGACAGACAATAGCATGAAGTCATCTGTATCACGATTTAATACAAAACGATTCTTGATTTGAATCCAATGAGTAATAGATAATATTTACCTTTTTAACCGACTTTCAAAAAGGAGGATCGTATCTGGCCCAACGCATAAGCATTGCCATTCAACGTGGCAATGCGGTAGCATGCTGGGTACGCTGCCAACTGGTAGTGGGTTTGAGCATTTGGATTATCTTTAGACCTTTATCGGTCTGGGGTGATCGATGTGCTTTTTGTGAAGTAGTTTAGTTAGTTGAGTCTGTATATTGTTGTGTTGTAGTTAATGAAGGCGATTGCCATTGAAAACAAAAACAAAAATAAAGAATCATCAAAATCAATGCACAATTAGCTGAGTAATCGGTGAACAAACATACAAAAAAAACATACAGACCGAATTGATAAGCTCCTTCTTTTTGGAAGTCGGTTAAAAACACAGTGAACATGTCTGATAAAATCTCAAACTCGGATACAGTAAGATACAGACAAAGAATACTCTGAATCTTCAAAATTCAGAAGGACATACGTGTAATAGTTATTTATTGTACTAGGCTGTAAAGTTGTATTTTACTTTCAAGTGTCTGACAGTTGAATCCAGAGCAAGCGAAGGATTCTAGCTTTGAATTTGATTTACATTTGCAGTTTACAGTTTGATTGTACATTTTTATTTATACGTCGTAATAGTTATTTATTGTACTAGGCTGTAAAGTTGTATTTTTTTTTGTCTTGTACTCTAGTTTAAAAAATGTAAAGTTAGCTAAAAAAAACTGTATTAGTTTATAAAAGGCATGGACCCTGGAGTCTGTGGTGCTCGAATTAAAAAATAATAATAATAATAATATTTTACTTTCAAGTGTCTGACAATTGAATCCAGAGCAAGCGAAGGATTCTAGGTTTGAATTTGATTTACATTTGCAGTTTACAGTTTGATTGTACATTTTTATTTACATTTTACGTAAGTACACAAAATTTCTAAGTTATTTTAATATAAAATGTAGTGTTTGTTTAAGCTTAGATAGCAACCTCTTTGAATTGAACTAAGTATTTGTTTTCATTTTGTGAAGGTATTGTACAAAAAGCTTAGAAATATTTTGTATTGAAAATGTAGAGCTCCGTCGTGTTCGAATTTTGATATTACTTTCCACCCTAGGGAGCAAAATGAACTTTTCCACGCCAGTATTAGCCTTGGAAACCTAACTTTACGGCTAGTAAGATGAAAACAATTTTGCGACACGATTACCAAATATTTACGGTGGTAAATTAAAAACGACCAAGTATGTTTGTCCAATAAAACAATTTGAAACCAAGTATGGGTGACATGGCGCGTACTTCTGACCTCTGTCGTAGACCTTGCTTGGTTAATCTTGACCGATAATTTCTTAATACTTTTGTACATAAAACGCTTTAAAATGTTGCCACTACAACTTTTGTACAATGAAATACAAGTATAGTTACCGTCACGTAAAAAGAACGCTGGTTTGTTCGCGTTTACGAACAAACCAGCGTTCTTTTTACGTGACGGGAACTATACAACAGAAGTATTTATTTATAATTGGCTTAGAATGCGAGTCGCTTCTAGCTCTAGAAGCAATTTCTCAAACACGCAGCTATCTCTCTCGCGCATTACTACATTACTAAACTTTTAAAAAAACATATCACATTTCTAAACTTAAAAAAAAAAACATATCACATTTCTAAACTTAAAAAAAAAAAAAAAACTCCTTTCTCCTATCTAATTAAACAAATCTGTTTCTCACTTATAATATACTATACACAACTTAAGCAACATTTCACACAATTTCACTTTTTACCCGACTGCGTAAGTACGGTTATCTTTTTCGAATGTATGTATGTTTGTATGTGGGTATGTATATACGTATGTTTCTATATGATCGCCTACAGCCAAAATGGCTTGACCGATTCTGATGTGCGAGGTCTTGTTACATAATGATGGCGCATAAACAGATATAACTTATATCACCCTCGTTTTGCGTCAAGGGTTAAAATAGCCAAAATCTCCACCACTCCAACCATTATCGGACTATTCAAAACATAACAACTTATCTGACTTCAATCGACCATTATTTTGTGCCCATACCACCCTTAATGAGATACCTTATCCAGGCAAAACACTAAATAATAAAAGCTTCCTTGAACATTAACTCCATCTTACACCCCTCTCGCTCTTTATACGAGTGCGAAAACGAGAAGCTAAACTCGAACTAGAATTGTTGTCTGTGGTTATGCAATACTGGTCCTGCTTTCTCCATTGCCGTTAGAAAGAGATAGAGAGATGTGGGGTTATGAGGTTTTATGTAAATAGCGCTATTAAGCAGAAGCTGCGAGCGGAGTCTTTATTAGACGATTACGAGTGAAATGGTTAATGATCGAGTAGCGATCGATTGAATCGATTTTAGAATTGAGCTTTGTGTTAGTTATTTTACAGCGTCATTCTAAAGCGCATCTCTAAAGCGCTTTGTGGTATTTTATACAAATTATCGAATTACTAGATGTGTGCCGCGGATACAATTGCGTAGTGATGGAAAATGGTGATGGTGATGATAAAGTATAGACTATGTCCATCTCAAGATTCTTAGCTATCTCGGCGCTAAATTTTATTACGATTGATTCAGCCGTTTGATAGTGAAATGTTAACAAAGAGACAGTCAGGAACAAAAAATAGTGTCTTTAGCTTTTATGATATTGTGCTTTTCTTTCTACTGATTTAAACTTGGATTGTTCTGTAACCTGAATACAATTAGTGAAATTAACTTTAACTAGGTATTCTATATCCTTATCTAAAATTATATAAAATTGTGTTTTAAAATATATAAGTATGCATAGTTGTTTGCGAATGTCAGTCAGTGTCATCATGTCATGGGACGTCATTGTCAGTTGCACGGTATGACAACTGCGCTCACATTCATTTATTATTTTTGGTTTTATAAGTTAAAGATATTGTTTAACAAATATTTTTGTGTTTAATTGTATATGTATGTTTATTAAGCCTATATATTTATATGTTGAATACATAATAAGTGTTATTTTTAAGTGTTTTCTCGTGTGTGGCGTCGCCTACCGGTTCCAGCGGAAGACCAGCGCTGGTTGTTTACAACTAACATTATGCTGAGCTGGGGCCGGATTGTGACAAAAACAAAATTTTGTGACCTATTTTGTGTGTATGATTTTATATTTTCTGTGTGTTTTTGTTACAATAAATAGATGTCTATGTCTATGTCTATTTAATATGAATGTAAGGTATTGTAATGAAAAATCTTCATAAAAGTTAGCTAGTTGGCACTAACGAGTTTTCTGCGCTTGTATTTCAGTCTGCGACAAAGAGACGAATTTAACAAAATCATGTAATAAGCCGTAGAGCTACTGAAATACACCGTAAAACCGCTTCCCTTTTTTTATAGGTAGGTAAAAAACAAACCCAAATATCGTCCTGACCCATTTTCTATCCCGATTAAAAAGCCCAACGTCATAATATAACATTAATTTAAGCCCGTGCGCGAAACTTTAGCAGTTTATCCTGACACACTTCGAAACTCCCTTTACGTTTACCCACCGTTTCTCCCACCTTTTTCACCTACCCCACTTTTACTCAGAATTATGGGGGGTTATCACGCTATGTCTTTATTCTATTTTGAGACGGCTCGCGCAGAGACAAAATATTTTACGAGCTATCTTAGCTGTGACTAGTATAAGCCGCGACTTCGTACGTGGTGCAGTAAAATATCCCGCGGCTAAATATAAAAAATCCGGACAAGAGCGAGTCAGACTCGCCCACCGAGGGTTCCGTACAAACTTTTAGATAATAGGAGGAAATCATATTTTTTTTTTATATTTTCCTTCATAAACCGAAAAATATACATAGTCAAAATATTTAAAAACCTGTTTTAGTTTATGATACTCAAGCTTTTTCATATGATACCCCACATGATACGGTTAATTCACTTTAAATATTGTCCCTTCATTCCTTGCATAGGCACTATTTTTTGTGATTAAATTAAAAATGTCCAGTTTTAGTATTTTCTCCTCTAACACAAAGCTTCTTGCCAAATTTCATAGTTCTAGGTCAACGGGAAGTACCCCATAGGTTTTGATTCCTTTGTGAGTGTCGAAATGTGCGTTTTTACGACATATTCGGCTGAAACTGAGAAGTTTGATTTTTCTGCAGCAAGAGACTATAGATCTGCATATATGGTTTTAATTTCAACTCGATACCTTCACGCGTTCCCAGATACAGGTTTTGACACCCGAATGGACGGACAGACGGACAACAAAGTGATCCTATAAGGGTTCCATTTTCTTTAGAGGCACGGAACCTTTAAAACGGTTAAAAACCAATATAAAAACTAACTGCAATTATTTCATTGCAAAACTATTTCGAGCATATTTGGTAAAAATACTTCTTTACGTAAATCTTTCCACCTTAACCATGCCATACGTCATCTGATGTATTATCGGAGTGAGATCGATAAACCCGTCTCGGAATATATCGTTTGTTAGGAAATACACGTAAGTACACCCCCCCTAGTACGCGAAGCCCCCCCCCCCCCCCTTCGCGTACTAGGTATTACGTAACTTAAATAACTTCAAGTTTGGTTGAAAGCTTCGTAAAATCGGAGAGATGAACGGTATGTATCTAAGATTCGAAATATGTTAGAATCTCATTTGTCCGAATATTTTTCATAGTTTCATGTTCTTAGCCCCGACCCAAAGTGTTATAAGTTTCCCGTTTGTATCTGTGTGTCTGTCTGTGGCATCGTAGCTCCCAAACGGATGGATCAATTTTGATCTAGTTTTATTTTGTTTGAAAGAGGATTTCATAGAGAGTGTTCTTAGCTATCTACATTTCATGAAATTCAGGCTTTTTTGACGAGTTTTTAAATTTTCTAAACATGTATTTGAAATGAGTTTCTAATTGATGCTCTCCATTGTATGTCTTTATCATCATCATCACCAATCCACTCTATTCCACTGCTGGACTGGCTGTAGGCAACGTTAAGCTAATTGCTAAAAAGCTGTTTAGTATGGAACACCACTATATGTTAGCCAGCATATCACTTTTCTGCGAGATATATTTTAAAGAGTGTATAATGTATACACCAAATTGTCCACCATAAAGTTCATAGTAAAACTGCTTTTACTAAAATACGCCGGCAACAAAACGCCAACTTTCACCTACGAATTTTCACAGGAACGCCCTTTCGCTAGAATAAAAGACAATGGTAATACGGATAATTGTTATGCAGGCTAAATGTTACGTTGCGCTGTGCGAAATCGTACTTTCATTATATTGTCCAGCTGTCAATGTCACAAAGGGAATCGGGTGCGGCGCGAACAATTCAAACTAAGAATTAGCATTTTAAATTTGGAATGTTGATTAATGCTGAATAGGTATTGTTGTCGACAGCCCGGGTTTCTCGCAGAGTTGTCAAACGACTTTAGGAGTGTTTATGATTGATAATATATTCACTGTTGATATCACTCAATCAAAGTAGAAATTAGGTTGGACGCTTTCTACTTTCTTAAATATTTAGAGCGTTGTTTAAGGAATCTGTTAATAGCGGAAGTGTTGTAGACACGAAATATGCATTTGAGCATCTTCGAAAATGCATTTAGGTCAGCTCTTAAAAAGTTATGATTGTATGTCTAAAAGTAGGCTAAAATATTATGTAGATATATTTATTAAGCTTTTCATTACACATTAACGTTGAAAGTAAAAGTGACAAACCAAAATAAGCGTTAATATAATTTATCAATAACATTTTATTGACATCACAAAATATAGCGGCAGACGTGAAAGTGGAAGTGGCGGCGGGAGTGGATGCAAGCCGCTTCCAATCGGTCTTTTTGGAAATCCATGGGGGAGGCCTATATCCAGCAGTGGACTTCTTATGGCTGAGATGATGATGATGATGACAAAAGATAGTAACATTAAAATAAACACGTACGAAAATGGCGCAGAGGTGATACTATCGCCAAAATCGTTATTTTTCAGATAACCTTAGGATGAATGAAAGCTAATAAATTGGCGGGTTGGTGGTCAATCATAGATCTATTACACGTAAAACAAAACAAAAATGGGCGGTGACGTAATTATTGTATGTACATATATAAAACTTGAATTAAATATTAACCAAGTGTTTAAAAGTAAAGCACGTATACGAATTTATATTAAAAAACAATTAAATATAATATATGTACTAAAAATAATTTGAACGTAAGTATATGACATCTATTCGTCTCAATACTTCTGACTATATAGTGAGTGTTTTTTTTTGTCATATTTTATTTTCAATTTAGCCGATAAAGTTCGAAAATTTTGGGCGTTTCATGTACATCTTTAATCACAGCTTGCACTGTAGCATTAAGTTTGAAATCGTTGCATATCCACGCCCCCATGCATTCGACACATTATGAAGCCCATTGTTTCGTAACTCGATCGCAACTCTTTTGACAACGCCGAACAAAAAATGACGACCCTAGACGTTATTTGCATCATTCTATTGCGCAGGATTATATTTACCTTATATTTTGTAACCTTCGTTAAATCATCGCTAGGTATACTCCTGGTTAAATACTGTCAATTGCCGACATAGCACAGCGGATTAGCAAGTTGAAGTACCAGTAAGCGGCATATAGAACTGATGGCCGACGGTGTTGAGCAGTTCTCGAGTGGAGACTACGCACCGGCAAGCGCAGCGTAGGAAAACCAGCCACAAGATGGACAGACGACCTCATACAAGTAGGGAAGACGCTAGTTGCAGGTTGCTGGCAATCGGCCTTTCAGCAGTGGAATTCTTGTGGCTAAGTTTCCGTTTTGAAATCTTCAAGCTGGTACTTTTCTGCTTCTTTATTTTTAATTAAAACTTTTTAATTATTTTTACGATCGTTTTATGATGAAAAATTTAAAAAAAAAAACCCCTTTACCCTACTAGTTTACACAGAAGCCTCGGTGGGCGAGTCTGACTTGCACTTGTCCTTATTTTAAATCTAAATATAAATCTACGATGACCATCAACTCGCCTGTTATTAAACGACGGTGTGGACGAGGATGGAGCTCGTCGATCTAGGAGATACGAGTATTTATTCACTCTATAGCCTTGAAAATTCCAATGTAGGTCTCAGGAAACAGAGATAGCGGCAAAGAATTCCATTCTTGTGCAGTACGCAACAAGAATGTGGATCGATATCGCTGAGTACGTTATTTTATACCTCTATTTTTTTAAGTTTAGTGTGTTATTTTTAAAATTGCACGATTAGCTAAAAAATTACATTGCTAAGTATAGTGTTCCATTAAAGGGGTTTTTCACTACTAAATATAATCACTAGTCACACAGATACACGACATGATTGTGTAAAATATTATACCAAAACGAAAACATGCATACAAAAGCTTTTTATGTTAATTAAAAAGCACATTAAAATAATGTTGTCCACAAACGCCGACAATAAAAATTAATTTATTGCAGAACTCTGAACTCAAACTTGCGCAAGTTTAAGTGTGAAAGAAAGGTGATAAGTTCGATTCAAAGATCAAGTGCTTGCCTCGACATGGTTGTCAGCTAACATAGTTTTGAGCAATCAAAATAAATAAGCACATTGGGTTGGCACAAAGGTAGTTTGAATATTTCAACGTCTCACGTGCATAATTATGTCCATAATGAAATTTATATAGGATTCTTGGTAATGATAGAGAAAATTGCGGATGTTTAAATATTTTACGCGGTACCTACATTAGATTACCGGACAGATGAAAGCAATTTTTGCCAGGCAGAGATCTTCGCTCGCTCGGTCTCCGTGCACAAAACAGTGTTTCGAAATGTTGAAGTCAGTTTTTTAAGCATTATAATACCGCCAACTTACCTGCTGATTAAGTTGCGCAAACAATAAAGAACCAGCATGGGTTTCTTCTAAGTAAGCGCGCTCCATCGTAGACCACAACTTCGCTTAGCATCAGGCGAGTTAGCGGTCAAGCCCAAGCCTGTCATGTATAAAAAATTTACTTGATTATGATAGATGGCATTAAAAAGCAGAAAACTGATTAAATTAAACAAACAAATTTAATTATTTAAAAAACTAAATAAATTAAAATTGTAATACTATACCTCTACTATACATATTATCTCAACTTAAATACTATCGACTTTACCGAAAAACGTTACTTAACTTTAACCATCGCCTTAAGCTCTCTGTCTTCTTTCCGCAAGTGTCATTACGTGTCAGCCAGAAATTGACAAAATATGTTAAGCAATGTTTAAAGTTAAGTAACGTTTTTCGGTAAAGCCGTATAAGATCAAACTCTAAACAATAGCTTGACTTTTGACCTACAGCTAAACTATAATTACAGTCAGAGAGCCAAGCCTCTTTATTTCCTCGTGAAAAACAAATTTTTTCCAGAACGCCAATTTAAATCACCTGGCAAGAACATCCTAATCGAAACCAATAATGCCGTAACAAAGGATACCAATCAGATGATTATAAAACAAGCTCCTTTGCAGGGTTCCGTGCCATAATGGTAAGGAAAACTTTTGGGAAACCGTCAACGGATTTCATCATATCTGATTCGATCTCGCAAATAAAAAATGTATTGTCTGTAAAGTCGGTTTACGGACGATAGTTTAACGTGACAACGTCATAACAAAACATTGATGAAATGATGATGATGATGATGTAACGGGACAATGAGCGTAACGTAACAGGACAATGAGTCATACTTTTTCGTGCGTACAGCCGGCGTTCATAGATTTATTAGACGTTGTCACGTCAAAAATAAAATACAGAACCATCGATAGTCCAACTTTACTTATGATTGACGAATTTAATATTAACAGTGTAACAGACGGGCAGTAAGAAATAAATTGCCAAAATAGTATATCATTAACTTACCACTTTGAAGGGTTGATTGTCCGAATCCTGGAAAAGAAAAAAACGTTGATTATAAAAAAGGAAAATAAGGATATCTTTTTGAATCTAGATTATACAAAAAATAACGCTTGGGAGTTGCATTTCTACAAAAAGTGTTATACATACATACACTAGCCGCGTCTTGCGTTTTAATTAAATTTTTACCCGACGCTGCAAGCAGGAGAGTTATGTTTTTAGTGTGTATGCATGAATGTGTGTATAGTTAATATGTATGTTTTAATATTACTTCTTACAGCCCAAACGATTTGAACGATTTTGACGTGGAAGATGTAGCTAGATTTGTCTTCACTCTTTTTCTTAATTATTACAATAGAATTAAAAAAAAGCTAAAAAAAATATTTTTTCGTAAACTCCAACGATATAAATATATATATATATATATATCATAAAATAATAAGTGACTTTATTATAATTCTTCTAAATGCTCATTATAAAAAGATTCGTTTTACAGTGACTTTTCGCAAACTTTTTCATAAAAACGTATACTCAACAGCGTATCAAGCGTAAGATAGACTTCAAAAATCGCTCGTATGCAGTCGGGTATTTCGTTTTCTTTTAATATAGATACTTGTCCATAAAATTAAAGTTATACGTAGTGATCAATAAATACTCAGTCAATGTTTCTGTTACATAAATATAAGCTGTAAAAAAAGCATGTTAATATGCGTATAGCAACAATGTTACATAGTTTAGAGCCAGGTGTCCGACTATAGCCTAGTTTCGAAGCTTGGGTATTTTGAGTGATTGCGATTAGACTATGGATATAGAGGAACTGGATGTGACAAAACGCTGAGCGTAGTTTTGTAAAATATAAAACACGGAGGCTATAGTAAATAATATTTTCATAACAAAAAAGACAACTGTCATCTAGTCTCACTTGTGGCCACGGACACTGCAAATTGTTTGAAACGTCAGGTCATAAAATTATTATTAATTACGCGATAAATCCGTCAAAAATTGTTTCATTTCAATACCTACAAAGTTGTATTATACCTAAAAGTGTCAATGTGTGTGGTCTTCAAAATACGTTTATCTGATCCTTAGGACGCCATCATCCATCAAGATAAGAGTCTAAAAGAAATACTGCTTTGATGCGATTTAATTTAAGTGGCAGATGAATTGATTGGAAACTAAATACAAAGTCGAAATATATATTTTGGTTTAAGTTTTTTGGAATACTCCTTACAGATAAAATCTTTTGACGTGTATTTTTTTAAATTTACGTCAACTTAAATACTAAATATATAATAATAAGTTAAAATTTACTGTATAATTATTTCAATCAAATAACATACATATATAAAATACATATGTGTTAAGTTAAAGTTAAAGTTATTCATACATATTTAAAAAAAACTAGAAAAAAAATGACTTTGAAAATACACAATTTCTTTTACTTGGATGACATATTTTTTCAGTTATTTTATTTTAAAAACCAAGGTACAGAACCTAATCAAATTTTGATCAAATTTCTACTATGGGACCTGCGAACCTGGGATATGGGACCCTTTCAAACAAAAAAGATTTTTTCAAATCGTTCCAGCTGTCATCGAGTGATCGAGGATCATACATAAAAAGTAAAATAAAAGATTCCGACGAATTGAGAACCTCTTCCTTTTTGACGTCGGTTAAAAATCACACGTTCTACCCCGTAGGGGAAATCCCTTACGAGGTAGGCAAGGAATCAAATATTGTGAGGCCGTTTGACGCCAAAGTTGACGTGGCTAGTATGTCTGCTTGCTAAGCCGTAGGTCGTGGGTTCGATCCCCACCCAGGACAAACATTTGTGTAATGGGCATGGATGTTTGTTCTATGTCTGGGTGTTTAATGTATCATAACTTCATAAGTATGTATTTACAGAATAAAACCATATATGTTTTCTATCAGCCATCTAGACTAGATGGTATAGTGTGAAATGTTCACCAATATATATTATTATTCATTTATAATTTTAAAAATCACTCCTAACTGTCAATCGATTTAAAATCGTCACTTCCAGCAGTATCTACTCCATAGATCATTGTGCTAGAACTACCTACATACATGTATTCAATGTCGGTCATTGTAACTTCATACATTCGGCACACGTTCACTTTCGGACAACATACATCTGCGAGTATGTTTGTTTGTACGAGACACATATTGGAAGAAAAAAGTAAGGTTAACCTTTTATAAATAAAACTTTTAAATATATTGTTTGAAAAGTATGTCCGAAATAAAGCTAGCGTGAATGTTGGACTGTTTTGGGAAATTAGACCTTATGCGAATCAAACATAATGCGAATTCGATGTTTTATATTTAAAGAAAAATTGAATGGTACCGCTTATATCAAATTAGGTCAAGTCTTCAAGAGGTGTAGTTTTAGAGACTTACATAGATACATACTTATGTACCTACATATTATACCATACATATATTATTTTGCTACATACCCTACTAAATATGTCCAAAAACCGATGTCCGAAATTACTTGCCACATTTCTTTTCAACCGACTTTAAAAAAGGAGGAGGTTCTCAATTCGACTGTTTTTTTAAAATGTTTATTACCAGATAACTTTCGACTGGGTGAACCGATTTCGATGATTCTTTTTTTATTTGAAAGCTGGTGCTTCCCGTGTGGTCCCATTTCAATTTGGTACAGTTCTGATACTGGCATCCATGAGAAGTCGGTTGCTTCAGTTTTTTAAACTATAATAATTAACCCCCAACTCGAAAAGAGACCCCTCTTATTACAAACAACTCAATTACAAACAAAATAGGTTTCTCAACGATTTTACGAAATAAAATTACGTATTATTACTGGTTACCACCGATTTAAGTTATTACAAATATGTTGCGTTACCGTAAAGGTGTATTTCCTATGGGTATGCTGCCTTTTAATAATAGTTTTTTGTTCGCTACTTGCTTCTCTAATGATAGGTTATGTACAAACATAAATGACAACTTAATAATCGGAAGTTATTACAAGCAACCACGGTGCAGCCAAGAGAAGGGTTATTTCGGTATGTATGTGTGTTTACCTCTTCTCGTATTATTTGTAAGCCATTATCATAATTATAGTTTAAAAAACTGAAAAAATCTACTTCAAAATACGCAATTCGTTTACTTGGATTATATTTTTTCAGTTATTTTGTTGTAAAAGCCAAAATATTTAACTGATTTTGATTAAATTTAAATGGGACCACCTACCAAACTAAAAATAATCATCAAAAACAATCTATAGTAAGCGCTGAACAAACATAAAAGTTTCTCGGTCTTTCGATCTGTCTGTTACCTTTTCACGACCAAACGGCTGAACCGATTGTTATGAAATTTGGCGGGCTACAGCTTATAGAATGAAAGACGAAAGGCCGATCATTGAATAAGACTGCCGAATGAGGTTGAAACTATAGTCGGATATTTCGACTCAAAACAAACGTGAGTGACCCGTAGTTTTTAGGGTTCCATACCCAAAGGGTAAAAACGGGACCCAATTACTGTCTGTCCGTCCGTCTGTCACCAGGCTGTATCTAATGAACCGTGATAGTTAGACAGTTGAAATTTTCACAGATGATGTATTTCTGTTGCCGCTATAACAAATATAAAAAAACTGAATAAAATAAATATGTAAGGTGGCTCCCATACAACAAACGTGATTTTTTTGCTTGTTTTTGCTCTATATTGATAACGGCAACAGGTAGACGCTTGAAATATGTACTGAATATTGAGTTATATTATACACTTTAAAAATAAATAATTAAATCAAAATAAAATTAATATTTAAGGGGGGGGCTCCCATACAACAAACGTGATTTTTTGCCATTTTTATAGATAATGGTACGGAACCCTTCGTGCGCGGGTCCGACTCGAACTTGGCCGGTTTTTTTATTTAATGATGTGTGAAAACCAGGTTAGCTTTCAAAGTAATATTTCTATGTATGTTCCACTTACTGTAAGTTTACTGTATCCATAGGCGCAAATAAGGAATTATAAATTGTATTGCCGTTATTTTGAATGTCCACGACGTTACCCACTTTTTAGGGCAGTCACGTAAGAGTCCACACACTGGATTAAATGACCTTTATTTTGAAAATCACGGCTGCGTATACACGAAGTCTGTATTAGTTCAAGTCGGCATTAAAAATGTCTCAGACACAGAACAACAAAAGCTATTGTTATAATAAGTCATTGGTCACTGGTAATTAAGACGGGTCACGAGCAGTGAAGGTCCCGTCTTAATAGATACTGTCTCATTCTGCACTGCATGTTTTATTTAGGAATGTTAAGCTTATAATTGCGACTTGTACAGTGTCTCAATGCGGAATTTATATTTTTAACCGACTTCCAAAAAGAAGGAGGTTCTCAATTCGACTGTATGTTTAGTCACCGATTATTCCGCCAATTGTGAGTTTGATTGATGAGTGTGATTAGTTAATTCATTTTTTATTTGGTAGGTAATAGTTCAGAGGTAGTCCCGTATACATTTTATCAAAATCGGTTCAGTACTTTAGTTTTTATAACAATATAACTGAAAAAATTACACCCAAATAAAAGAAATACGTATACTATGCTGAAGTCGTTTCTTTTTCAGTTTTTTAAACTATAATAATCATGGTCCTTTGAAATAACACCACCTAGATCTTAGTTTAGAGCTAAATTGCGCTATTTGAAAAGGTAAGCTAAGATGCTCTACTGACATGATCTGATGTACTCATATTCAGTCGATAGAATCATGTGTTTCCTATCAGCAAATAATAAAATTAGACGACAAGTTTTCACCTTTGTTTATACCTAACTTTTATACATTGTTTTAGACAATTTAAAAACACACTGTATACTTTTTTTAGGGTTCCGAACCACAAAAAGAAAAACGGAACTCTTACAAGATCACTTCGTCGTCCGCGCAAGGAATGACATCAAAATTGAGAGTAGTCCAGCTTCTATCATCGCCAAATACCACCAAAGTACTTTCTATTTGTACAATCTCAAAAGTAATTAAGCTTAAACACTTTCTTTTGAGTCTTAAAATCAAAAACAATGTTAGAGCAAACAGTAGCAAGGATCTAGAGGTCGCTTTCATTCCCGATTGTCTGGCCTCTTTGCATTAATTGCTGCGCTGTTCGTACACAAGGTGATGTGTATTCTAAAATCCCAGGCGAAACGCGTTAATTCTTCTGTTATTGTGTGTAATTTATTAAAATTAAGCTTCCCGAGTAGGTCAGATAATCCAAAGAATAATAATTAATCTGGGCGTCTTTAAATAGCTAATGAAACGGTTCCTTTTAGGCATGCACTCTCTATCGTAGACACCATAGTGGCTTGTGACATAGAACATAATATTTTAGTCACACTGATATTAGACAATAAGGCAATATAAGATATTAATTACACCAAATCTACAGGTCATTTTCACACTGATCGTATTTGTACATATTAGTGTTTACATTATTTACTATGACGTAGATTTTTATACACGAGCTATTTATAGATTAAACCGTATATTCAGTTTCATAGGATATTATATTTCATAACCCGCTAACAAAAAAAAAAGCGTGTGCTTAAGACCACACTACAGAAGAAAGCAATTAATCAAGGCAACTTTGATAATACGAAAACGCAGTATAGGTAACGAAAGTGTATTAATGTCACTGTAAAAAAAAAAAAACATTATGGTTCCGTACACGACGTAGTTCTTTTTAAATGTTTTATTTAAATTGTTGGTATTTATTATTTCAATATTATGATTATAACTACACTAAGAGCCAAATAAAAAATATCACTCAGACGCCACACATAAACTGATACGTAAGTAGCGTAGTAGCGTATCCGATACGTCATTCGGTGGTCTCGTGTACGAACAGGCGATGTAGGCGGAGTGCCCAATACTGTAACTATGTGTGACCTAATGACATGACATTGAAGTATCTTGTGTAGACTAGGACTATATTTGGAAATGAAAGTTTGAAACTGGATTCTGGACTTTATTTTCCGCTGAACTTTATCTTCATTCTGGCATAAAAATAAGCTACATAACCGACTACGCAAGAAGAAGAGTGTGTGAAGAGTAAGGTGTATGTATGTTTGTATATTGTTTGTGAGTGTGTATGGATATCTTTTTCTATACAAACTTGTGTAGCCAAAACAGCTTAAATATAAACTTGTAACAATGTAGTGTATGACATTCAGGCAGAAAATACAAATAAACACATCGCACATCAAAATTAGTCAAGTCATTTAGGCTGTAGGAGGTAAATATATAGAAACAAACAAACATACGTATACTCGAACAAGTATCTAAATTAAAAGAAAATACCCGACTGCAGAAAAGCAGTTTTTGCAGTCTAACTTGCGATTTCGTTACGCTTGCTACGCTGTTGAGTGTATGTACGTTTTTTGTGAGAAAATAAGCGTAAAATCGCCGTAAAAGACTAAAGATGTGCATTATTTACCGCATTAGTATCTGACGCAGTCGGGTAAAAACACAACTCTCTTTGCACAGTCGGATAAAACTCATTGCCACATTTGATAATTATGTTTATGTGACAATATGATGACAAAGCCCCATCAATTACTATCATCAGATCATAATCAGGACCTGTCTGACATCTTGAGAAAGAGTCCCTATTGTTCTCACAAAAGAACCAGTAGGACCACTAATCTAGGTGAAAAGTAAAAAAAATGGTCAAAACTGTTCGGGATATGCACATGGGTTCTGTAGTCGACATAATAGTTGGAAAAAAAAAACTTTACTGGTGAGAATAGTTGAATGATGTCTAAATATGACTTTTATACAAAAAGATAACATTTAAGCTACAACGTCTGAAATGTATTTTTATATATACTTATAATAAAGTTTCCGGCAGCCTAGTGGTGAGACCGTCTGACTTGCGATCCGCAGGTCCTGGGTTCGAGTCCCACGGCACGCACCTCTGTCTTTCGAAGTTATGTGCGTATTGTTGATTGCCGCCAACTTCAAACGGTGATGGAAAACATCGTGCGGAAACCTTACATGTCTGAGAGTTCTCAATGATCTTGAAGATGTGTGAAGTCTGCCAACCCGCACTTGGCCAGTGTGGCAGACTAATGGCCTAACCCTTCTCACAATGAGAAGATGGCCCGTTCCCAGCAGTGGGACAGTTTGTACAAAACGGCTGATAAATATATATATATATATATATATATAATAAGGTATAGTCTTAAATCATAGAATGTTAAAAATATTTTTCATTGTAAGCAGTATGTATGAGTAGCTACGATTTTATTGGTCTAATAATGTAGAAATGACAAGGAGACACAATTTCCCCTTATATTCACTATATCTCACACAACACATCTGACAAGAAAACTGTGTATCTTGGTAAAATATTTTTTTAATTTAAAATACCTATTTTACGATTGCTTCCCGGGCATTCTGTAAAAGTCAGTTAAGGGACTTGAGAGAAACTGGTAGGTGTAGGTGGAAGTTTTTGTAACTGCAAGCCAACATTACATCTTACCGCCTTATTCCTTTAACCCTCTAATTCCCTCTCCTTTTCATTTTACCCTCTAAATACTATCAAATGTAACTTACGATTTATTTACGCTTGATATGTTCTTGAGTGTGCGTTTTTTGTAATAAAGTATGCGTAAAATCGCTGTAAAATACTAAAGATATGCATTATCTAGAATAATTCTAGTAAATTACTTATTTATTACGAAATAGTTCGTTGGAGTTAACGAAATAGCGCATTTTTTTTAATTTTTGCGAGAGTCGTATTATTATTATTACAAAAATAAATAGCCTATGACACTCAGCAAGTGAATATGAATCTAATGACACCTAGCAAATTAAAATCGTTCAAGCCGCTTAGGCTGTAGGCAATCATATAGAAACACACATACATACCCGAAGAACCCTCCTTCTTATCCAATCGGGTAAAAATTAGGCATGATTTTTTTATACGTATGTTACACTAAAATGATATAGTCGAAACTCATCACTACTCTTTTACTCTGATTTTACTAAAAATTGTGTAGCAGTTTATAGTAGATATCTGTCAAATTTAATTTAATATGTATTGCTAAAAGTTTTTGAATAAAATGGTTGTGACTTACAGAACAGATTTATTTTGGTTCCTCATACGGAACCCTAAAAACCAGTAGGACGTCCAATCAAGTCGCAAAACTACCAGACTTGATCACGTAGCCAAATGACAATGCGTGATGATCGAGACCTTGCGATCGGAAAGTCGATATTGGCAGTACTTAGGATGTCGAATCGATTGCGTTAGCGTTGACGAGATTATATCTCACTTCTAATGGATCGCTTCAAGTACGCTGGATGGGTCTGACTGACTGACTGACCGATCTCTGTCACGATCTTTCAAACTCGTATAATTGATTTTATTTCGGCAATAAAAGTCTTGCAAATGAAATTTGACCCATTTCCCGGGACCAAATCATCAAATCAAAATGTATAAATAAAAACCGGCCAAGTGCGAGTCGGACTCGCGAGTCGCGCACGAAGAGTTCAGTACCATTATCTATAAAAACGGCACAAAAATCACGTTTGGTTATGGGAGTTAAATTAAATATTACTTTTATTTTAATTTTATTATTTATTTTTAAAGTGAGTAATATAACTCAATATTCTGTGAATATTGAGTTAGCGTTAGCGTTGACGAGATTATATCTCACTTCTAATGGATCGCTTCAAGTACGCTGGATGGATCTGACTGACTGACTGACCGATCTCTGTCACGATCTTTCAAACTCGTATAATTGATTTTATTTCTTATGGCAATAAAAGTCTTGCAAATGAAATTTGACCCATTTCCCGGGACCAAATCATCAAATCAAAATGTATAAATAAAAACCGGCCAAGTGCGAGTCGTACTCGCGAGTCGCGCACGAAGGTTTCAGTACCATTATCTATAAAAACGGCACAAAAATCACGTTTGTTGTATGGGAGTTAAATTAAATATTAATTTAATTTAAATTTAATTATTTATTTTTAGAGTGAGTAATATAACTCAATATTCTGTGAATATTTCAAGCGTCTTGTTGCCGTTATCAATATCGAGCAAAAAACACATTTGTTGTATGGGAGCCCCCTAAAATATTTATGAGCCTGGTGACAGACGGACGACAGCGGAGTCTTAGTAATAGGGTCCCGTTTTACCTTTTGGGTACGGAACCCTAAAATGTGCAATAGCTGTAATCCACATAATCATGGCTCAAAAGTAACATCTAGTAGATTTCCAGCATTATAATTGATAGGAGATCACATAAAAATAGTTTAAAAAACTGAAAAAAACCGAGTTCAAAATACGCACTTTGTTTACTTGGATGATATTTTATCAGTTATTTTCACAGATCATAAAACAAGGTTGATTGTTTTATGATCTGTGGTTATTTTGTTATAAAAACCGTAAAAAAGTACAGAACCGATTTTGATAAAATTTATATGGGACCACTTCTGAGGCATGACCTACCAAATATAAAAAGGACTATCAAAATCAATGCACAATTGACGGAGTAGTCGGTCAACAAACATACAAAAAAAAACGGCCTCCGATTGACAAATAGAAATTTATATCGGTGCTCTAACCTATTGAGCTAACGAGTCTTACGTGCATGTGACGAAAATAAGCATTCGGCGCAACGAAATGACGTCATGCTAGAAGGACAAACTTGTACATACAATAATTAACTTTAAATGCAGAACGTTAGAATAGGTTTCTTTCTGACTGTCCGTCTTACGATCTGACGGGAGTTTAACATTTTTTACCCATCCCAAAAATGCACAAGCCGCTAAAGAAGTTTTCACTTCAAAAAAAAAGCAAAACAGTCGAATTGATAACTTCCTTCTTTTGGAAGTCGGTTAAAATACAATACATGTTCAAACATGACACATGTAGTTCTAATAGTAAAGGAGATATGTTTTCTTTTCTAAAACTTCGATAAATTAAACCGTCGATATGTAGTATTAATTGTGATAGTGTGTGTGTGTGTGTGTGTGTGTACGGAGCAAACAGTCTCAAGCTTACGCATATTACACATACATCATTATCTAAGCCACAACAAGTCCACTGCTACACATAGGCCTCCCCATGTATTTCTAAAAAGACAGACACTATATATTATATTATGTACATAAAACGCTTAGAGCAGTTGATAGATGCTCTAAGATAAAACGACTCGAACACAAGTAAAGGTGATATGCGATCTTGATTTGATATAATTGTAATAAAACATGTAAGTACAAGTGAATTATAATGTACTTGTAAACTGGTACTTACTACCGGATTCTGCGTCTGACAGTTCTAGAATCAAGTTTATACAATTATAGCAAGACTAGTTGTCCGACACGGTTTCACTTGCTTCTCAAAGAAACTAAACATAAAATTAATATAACAAATTAATAACGGGAGCTCATCTCATTTTCAAAAATTTATCTGAGCGTCTGATCGATGCGACGCGTGACCAACATGCTAGCGCGTATCTGGCCCAACGCATAAGCATTGCCATTCAACGTGGCAATACGGGCAGCATGCTGGGTACGCTGCCAACTGGTAGTGGGTTTGAGCATTTGGATTATCTTTAGACCTTTATCGGTCTGGGGTGATCGATGTGCTTTTTGTGTAGTAGTTTAGTTAGTTGAGTTTGTATATTGTTGTGTTGTAGTTAATAAAGGCGCTTGATATAACAAATTAACGTTTAATATAAGAATAATTTTTAACCGACTTTTAGATTAGATACACCATAAAGTACGGAACCCTACTATATGTTTGTCTCGACACAGTCTTTGGAATTTATTTAAACAATAATAATAATTTTAGTATGAGTGTTATGGTTGGTTAAATAGGATTGGTTATTAATCATTTTTGTGCAAATTCGATCTGTTCTACTTTGAAGTAAAAAACAAACAAACAAACAGTACGTTTTTGTGATTACTAATACAGATTCAAGTTTAATATGATTATAGCAAGATGCCTTTTACGCAGTTACTGTGGGCGGACTAGTGCGAAGTACTACGCACCTACTTTAGTACTTACCGCTGTGTGTTATGTTTTGTATACCTTTGTATGGCCACTAAAGTATATTTTGAATAAACATTTGTCCTAGAATCTAAGAACGTTACTCAAATTTGAATAATTCTCAACATATTTTGTCAACTTCTCGCTGCAGACACTTGCAGAAAGAAGACAGAGAGTTTGAGATGTTGATCAAAGTTAGGTAACTTTTTTCGGTAAGGCTGAGTGTAGGTCTGTACTTGACCGCTGTCAAGTTGAGTTGCTGCTTGAGTTTCTTCAAGTAGTAATAAAGCACATTTTTAGGGTTCCGTACCTAAAGGGTAAAACGGGACCCTATTACTGAGACTTCGCTGTCTGTCCGTCCGTCTGTCACCAGGCTGTATCTCATGAACCGTGATAGTTAGACAGTTGAAATTTTCACAGATATGATGTATTTCAGCAGGGCAATTCAGTTATTCAAGACCGCTCCGTAGCTGAACCATATGTGAACCGTTTCCCATCAGCCGCCATCTTTTTAGGGTTCCGTACCTCAAAAGGAAAAAACGGAACCCTTATAGGATCACTTTGTTGTTCGTCTGTCCGTTTGTCCATCTGTCCGGGTGTCAAGACCTTTATCTCGGGAACGCGTGAAGGTATCGAGTTGCAATTAAAACCATATACGCAGATTCATAGTATCTTGCTGCAGAAAGAAAAGAAAAAATCTCAGTTTTCGTAAAAAAAAGTTACAGCCGAATATGTCGTAAAAAATGCACATTTCGACACTCACAGAGGAATCAAAACCTATGGGGTACTTCCCGTTGACCTAGAACTCTGAAATTTGGCAAGAAGCATTGTGTTAGAGTACACATATAGGAAAAAATCCGAAAACGGTCATTTTTTCAATGGTCATTTTTAATTTAATCACAAAAAAATAGTGTCGTTATGCAAGGAATGAGGGTCAAAATTTTAAAGTGAATTAACCGTATCATGTGGGGTATCATATGAAAGAACTTAATTAGCATTAATTAAAACAGGTTTTTAAATATTTTTACAATGTATATTTTTCGGTATAAAAAGGAAAAAAAATGATTTCCCCCTTTTATTTACTAGTTTGTACGGAACCCTCGGTGGGCGAATCTGACTTGCACTTGTCCAGTTTTTTTTTATACAGTCACTTCAAAGTCACGTCCTTTGCTCGTTACTAAACCAAAAAATGATAGCAGCCGACAGGAAATGCAAAAGGTTCAGTTACGGATCGGTTTTGATTAACTGAATTGCTCCCCTGTTGCCGCTATAACAACAAATACTAAAATACTGAATAAAATATATATTTAAGGGGGCTCCCATACAACAAACGTGATTTTTTTGCTCGTTTTTGCTTGATATTGATAACGGCAACAGGTAGACGCTTGAAACATTTAAAGAATATTGAGTTATATTATTCACTTTAAAAATAAATAACTAAATTAAAATAAAATTAATATTTAAGGGCTCCAATACAACAAACGTGACTTTTTTGCCGTTTTTTATAGATAATGGTACAGAACCCTTCGTGCGCGAGTCCGACTCGCACTTGGCCATTTGTTTATTGTATAACGTGATAGGTTTGCGCTAAAACCCTCATCTTATGCGACGTCGGGATCTACGTTGCGTGCTTATCTTAGCTTTGAAGACACCCAGATAATATTTACTAGGTAACATTAAATCGAAGCGTATTACATATTACAATATTAAGCAGACTACTATTACAGTTTAGGTATTAAAAGTAAATAATATTTCATCTTGGATAATGAAAATTCAAGTGTCCAGTTTTATACATAACGAAGTTGCAGAGAAAATACAATCTTTCCCATACCATGATCATCATCATCATCTCAGCCATAAGAAGTCCACTGCTGGACATAGGCCACCCCCATGGATTTCCAAAAGTCCGATTAAAAGCGGCTTGCATCCAGCGTCTTCCCGCCACTTGTATGAGGTCATCTGTCCATCTCGTGGCTTTCCCATATAGCTAATAGACAACAACAAAATATGAAATCGCTTAATGTTATTTTGCAATGTGTTTTTTATTTATTCTGACCGGTAAAAATAAGATTTGTAACAACTCAATAGACAACTAAGAAAATTCTTAGGTGTTTTGAAATAGATTTGTCACAATTTTATAATAATTTTCTTTAGGTACGAGTAATATTATTAAAGCGAAGTTTGTTATCTTTTCAAGATCTAACGGCTGAACCGATCATTATCAAATTTATTACAGAGATAGCTGTGGACTTGGAGATGGACCGGCCCGTCCGTTGCTTAATATTGGTGAACGCCGGAAAACGCTTCAATGCCATCCCTTCATGGTAGATTTGCCATCAGCTCGAACAAAGCGTTTTGCTTCCACTTTCCTAATGCGAACCGCTCGGGAATGGAATGCCTTGCCCCCTGTCCTTGTTTCCTGAAATCTAGATCCCGGGTGTCTTCAAGTCTAGAGTGAATATGTTCTAGGTCTATGCGTCATCTTCGGCCACAGTATCGCTTTCCATCAGGCGTGCTGGTGGTCAAACGTAGAACTATTCTATATATAAAAAAAAACGTAAGCTGTTGTTAAAGGTTTTTGACTAATAATTAAATTAGTAGACATAAACCATGCACTATGCACAAAATCGTGTTCCATAACTCACCGAGCACCACATTAAGCGTGAACATCAGCCAATTAATGACATCACATCTCAACGATGATTTGGTATAATCATTTCCTCATAAAACTCTTCACGAATTAGTCATGCGTTCATTTTTTTTTTAAGTTAAATATTTTTATTACATTTCAACCTTCATGGTGTTTTTTCAAGCTGTGAACTTAACTATATTTCACGGTAGATTACAAAGTAAATTGGTGTCGTGATGCTAGTAAACACTTGTTTACGGATGTACGCAAAGGCGTAATAGTAGTCATTTTTAACCGACTTCCAATGTGGTTTTTTTTTATGTTTACCTCATAACTTTCGACTGGGTGAACCGATTTTGATGATTCTTTTTTTATTTGGAAGCTGGTGCTTTCCGTGTAGTCCCATTTCAATTTGGTGACTTCTGACAATTTCATCTATGAGAAGTCGGTTGTTTCAGTTTTTTAAACTATAATTATGTTATATTTGTTCAGCGATTACTGCGCCAATTATGAATTGATTTTCATGTTTCATTTCTTGCTTGATAGATAACATCGCAGAGGGTTTTAGGGTTTAAAACAAAATAACTGGGAAAAATATAACATCCAAGTAAACGAAATTGCGTATTTTGAAGTGGATTGTTTCAGTTTTTAAACCATAATAATAATTTGTTAGCGTTATCGTGCAAAATCGTTATCATAGTTTATGAACTTGAATAGGTGTGGGAAAGGAAAAGGGGCTACGGAAGTACAAAACTTTTTACTAGGCCGTATTTTTTTTCAGTTCTCACACATCTATTAAACAATTACATAATAAAACAATTAGTAAAAACTCATAAGCCTGCATCGTATCCGCTTCAACCGTTTTTAGCCCTATTGTATCATTTTATTAACAAGTTTTTCTAGTTATGTTTATGAGTGAGTAATTGATCAAGTCCTGAGTTTTTGTGATACAACTCTGTGCAATAGCTTCTTTAGTGACTAGTAAGATGGATAGCGAAAAATTCTTTATCTATGAGAAGTGATTTCTGTAGACTTTGTTGACGGATTCAATTACAGTTTCAAATAAACACGTGACACAAGCTCAAAGTTGGACAATACTGAGTCCACTGGACACAGTAGGACATACTACACTATGGTTTGTAAATCTGACAAAGATCACGGACTGCGGTGTCGGTGGAGCTAAAAATTTAATTTAAAAATGGTTGTCTGTAAAGTCGGTTTACGGACGATAATTTTACGTGAGAATGATGCGTCACAACACAAGCCGAATGCTTAGGCCGATCGTGCCTCTCTATCACTTGTTGCGCGCTCGCGCTTGCACGCTCGGCTACGGCAGAACGTGACAATGAGTCATGCTTTTTCGTGCGTGCAGCCGGCGTTCATCGTATAAGACGTTATTACATCAAAAATGTCGATTTTTTTTTTTGAGCTTTTTGACCTAATTTCTGCTTCGGAATTCCACCACACGATTTCATAACACCTCAAAAGTTCATCCTCACATTTTGCATAACTGGAAATCTCATACAGTGAGACCATTTCGATCCATGATATAAGCCGATATGGGACTACCTCTGAAGTATGACCTACCAAGCAAAAAAGAATCATCAAAATCAATACACAACTGTCGGAGTAATCGGTGAACAAACATACAAAAAAAACCGGACAAGTGCGAGTCAGACTCACCCACCGAGGGTTCCGTACAAACTAAATATAAGGGGAAATCATATTTTTTTTTTATATTTTCCATCATAAACCGAAAAATATAGCTACATCGTAAAAATATTTAACACATTCCTTGCTCACCACTCGGATCCGAGTAGGGGCTATAGTAGCGGCGCCTCCCACTCGGACCTGAGCGAATGTCCAGTTTTCGGATTTTTTCCTATATGTGTACTCTAACACAATGCTTCTTGCCAAATTTCAGAGTTCTAGGTCAACAGGAAGTACCCCATAGGTTTTGATTCCTCTGTGAGTGTCGAAATGTGCGTTTTTTACGACATATTCGGCTGTAACTTTTTTTACAAAAACGGAGAAATTTTATTTTTCTTTCTGCAGCAAGATACTATGGATCTGCGTATATGGTTTTAATTTCAACTCGATACCTTCACGCGTTCCCGAGATAAAGGTCTTGACACCCGGACGGACGGACAGACAGACGGCCAACAAACTGATCCTACAAGGGTTTCGTTTTTTCCTATTGAGGTACGGAACCCTAAAAAACATACAGTCGAATTTTGGAAGTCGATTAAAAAGAAATATATCTTCTAGGCTGGCGTGCCTCATTCTCGATCACACCGTCGTTTCCCATCGGGCGAGTGGGTGGTAAAAAATATATATATATCTTTAAAAAAAAAAAGTTATTCGTCATATTTGATACCGCGTCGATTCTTACTCACGATTTCACAATCAAACTGTAGGAAATATTTTAAAATCAATATCGTAATTATTATAAGTAAAAAATACTCGTACTTTTTGTTCAAATATTTACGGTAGTGGTGGATCTGTTTTTTACTTGTGTGCGTGATGTTTTTTTTAATTAATTATACCAATTTGGTACTTTGGTACTACCGGTGTGGCGCTGGACGTCTTAAAATAAACTGAATAATAAATACAAATAAATTGATTTTTCGCAGTAAATAAAACATCAAAAGGTAATTTTTTTATTTTTTTACAAGATAGATCTACGATTGACCACCAACTCGCCTGATGTTAAGCGACGATGTGATGGAGCTCGTCGATTTAGAATATATCTATTCACTCTAACCTTGAGAATTCCAAGATAAAAATGAATAAAAGAAAAATAGAAATTTATATCGTAGCATGGCAACATAGTACATACGAAAAATAGCTTTAGGGTCTACCTCAGCCCGCACTTCTTGAGCGCGGTGTTTACATGTACTTACGTAGCACAGAAGTACGTACGACGCCACCGCGCCGCGCGCCGCGGGACGGCTGCTCGCTAGCAAAATTATTGTAAAATAAATTTCTATCAAATAGTGCACTAAACGTATCAAAAATGTATACTAGTAGAACCCAAAAAAAAATAGCTACTTAACATGGTAACTTTGGCTTTAAACAACTTGGAGAACCAATTTGTAGGGGAGATACCCTAAAAGAAATATTTTCAAGATTTTATTTCACCACTTTATTAGTGATAAATATGTATATACTTATATCTATTCAAAATTACAGTTTTCTAGTACCTAATAGTAATAGTCTTAAAGTGAAAGAATAGTGTCTAATATACATATCATTCCTGAGCGAGGTCTACTGCTCTCAGAGATACTACTTCCGTCAGAAATTCAAACTCACTTTTATTACACAGTACCTGGGCGACCGAGCTCCACTCAGATTCTTTATGACTGAAAATACGAGCAAACCCGGATTCACTAAAAATGAAACCTAGCAAGATCGATTTATTGTCCCCTAATCTACCTACAAATCAAATTTCATTAAAATCATTGGAGCCGTTTCCGAGATTCAGATTATATATATACATATATACACAATATACAAGAATTACTCGTTTGAAGGTATTAAATAGATTAATAAATAATAATAAATAAATATTTGTGGACATTTCACACAACACCATCTAGCCCAAACTAAGCAAAGCTTGTACTATGGAACTAGATGGCTGATAGAATACATATATACTTTTTTTTTTTTTGTAAATATATACATATGATACATAGATGCGTACGATAGATTACGTAGAACCATCAAAATTTAACGCCATTATACTCATAAAAGTATCATTAGTTGACACAAAGAGTATATATAAAGACACAAAGAGTAAGGACGATGCAGCGATTTACCTCACCTTCTGTTTATTTATATATTCTATACATATAATAAGACTGTAACGGGTCAAAATTTGTACAATAAATATTTTCGGAAAATTGGAATTGGATGCTTTGATAAAGTATCAAAAGGATGCATTCAGTGCTCGAAAACGTCCGAGCTCAATGAGATCCAATTAAACCCCTTACACGATTGAAATAATTTCGATTTTCAAAATAATTCGAAGCGGCAAAATAGACGTCTCTAGACTTCTCAATGTAAATTAGGCTTCAGCGCGGCGACACAGAGTTTAAATCAAAATCTTTAAGTACCGGTCAACCTAGGACACTACATTCGTGAATTTTGTTTTAGACTTTACGTCCACGTGATGGAAAGTCATTGATTGGATGGATTATTATCTATACAGTATAACAGAAGCCAAAACAGAATTTTTCACATATATTACAAAACTTTATCTTTTTGACTTTCTACTCGAAGGACTCCAAAGCTGCTGGATGGATTTGAACAAAACTTAGCATGATTTTTACCCGACTGCGCAAGAAGTAGGCAATGCAATGTATGTTGCTAAACCTTTTACAGCCTAAACGGCTTGACCGATTTTGATGTGCGAGGTATTTTCTTTTTAACCGACTTCCAAAAAGGAGTAGGTTCTCAATTCTAATGTATGATTTTTTTATGTTTGTTACGTAAAATCGGTTCAGTATTTTGGTTTCTATAACAAAATAACTGAAAAATATGTCATACGAGTAAACGAAATTGCGTATTTCGAAGTCGGTGGTTTCAGTTTTTTAAACTATAATTATAACATACCTATATACTTACTATTATAAAAATAAGTTGTTAACAAGTTTATGTTTAAAAAATTAAAAACCATCGCAAAAAGCCCGAACCGATTTTGATGCAACATAACTAAGAATTAACGCTTTCTATGAAATACTCTTTAGAACAAAATAACTAGATCAAAATCTGTCCATCCGTTTAAGAGAGATGATACAGACAGACACGCAGATACAGACAGACGTCTAACTTATAACACCCCTCTTATTGGGTCGGGGGTTAAAAATATTGAAGTTTACTCGAAAATCAAACGAACTTATCAAGTGAAGTTCGGTAAATCAGATTTTTAGGTTTTTCAAGACACGCGAAGCCGCGGACACAGCTAGATTGTACTAATGCGTTAGCAAATTAACTTTGGTTTTCTATTGAATGACATAACCTTGCTGTGAATAGACGCTTTGTTATTTTCAGTTTCGTTTTTACTCTATTTGGGTTTAGTTGATGCTTTTTTACGACCTTGTGCTCGTCATTTTTGTTAGCTTTAACGAATTCCTCGTATCATCTTCAGTTTTTCACTTTTCTACTTTTAAGGGTCCGTACTTCGACCATTATCCGTCGCGCTCACGCATACCCACATTTTTGAAGATATAAAATGACTGAATGAACTTATAAACACTCACAAGGGAATCAAAATATATGGGGTACTTCCCGTTGACCTAGAACTATGAAATTTGGCAAGAAGCATTGTGTTATAGTACACATATAGGGAAAAATCCGAAAACTGGACATATTTAATTTAATCACAAAAAATAGTGTCGTTATGCAAAGAATGAGGATCCAAATTTTAAAGTGAATTAACCGTATAATGGGGCGTGTCATCAATCAATCAATCAATTACACTTTATTGACACCACATAAAGTATGAGACAATAAACACATAAGAAAATGGCACAAAAGACGGTCTTATCGCAAATCAAAATCTTTATCACATGAAAGAGCTTCATTAGCGGCTACAACAGGTTTTGAAATATTTTTACGATGTATATTTTTCGTTTTATGAAGGAAAATATAAAAAAAATATGATTTCCCCCTTTTATCTACTAGTTTGTACGGAACCCTCGGTGGGCGAGTCTGACTCGCACTTATCCGGTTTTATTTTAATAGTTTAGATACTACAGAATTAGACGAATCAGACTTCCTACAAAGTTGTTTATTTTTCAAAATAAAAAAATATTGAATACTTAAACTGGACTTATTTTCTCTCACGGCGTAGGCAAAACATTAGTGACCATGAGGCCGTATGACGCCACATTTGACCGTACTTAGAGGGTCAGATGGAAAGGAGAAGGTATAAGAGTATTAGAGGGTAAGATGTATTATTGGCTTGCAGTGATAGGGGGTCAGCCCATTGCCTACATAAACGCCAATTACCCTCAAGTCCCTTCACTGTCTTTCACTTTAAAGTATGCCAGAAAGAGAAGCAGCTGTAACATTCTATGTCTTTCTTTTTCTTCCATCCAGCAAGAAAAAAAAACCAAGATTGTTAAATTACACCCAGTTCTGAGGTAGCAAACAAAACATACTAAATTGAGGATTTTTTAATCAGTTATAGTCAGTTAATGATGACGATATGACATTTCCACGCAAGTCAAGTTGTGCGTGATATTTCCAACTATTGTGGCTAAAGTGGAAATGTGTATCTAAAAGCGGAGGTAATTTACTTGGTGTAACAGAAGATACCGTTTATCTGAGACCGAGTGAAAGTGGGATCTTTTGTGTGTTTCCGCATTTTGTTTCCCTTTTCTTTGCTAATGATGTTTGAAAGCGACGTTTTGTTTGGGTTTTGAATGTTGAGAAGCGTAACACACATAACAGTTATAATCGATGACTTTCCATCACGTGGACGTAAAGTCTAAAACAAAATTCACGAAATGACGACCAACAATGACGAACTTAAAGACTGATATAAAGACTCTATGCTGCCGCGCTAAAGCCTAATTTAGATTGAGAAGTCTAGTTACTTCTATTTTGACGCTTCGAATTATTTTGAAAATCGAAATTATTTTAATCGTTTAAGGGGTCTAATTAGATCTCATTGAGCTCGGACGTTTTTGAGGGCTGACGCTACATCCCGTTGATACTTTATCAAAGGTTGTATTGTAAAATTATATGCAGTAAAATAGTGGCGAGGACTGCGTTAAATTGCGTCGTCCAAAATTAATTTAAACGAAGTTTTGCGCTACTGAAACAGTATGTCAATTTGTGAGTTTGTTTGTTACTCTTTCACGCTTATTTTGTACGAAGGTAGCTCATAGACAAGGGAATAACACACATACATCTAAATACCTATTTTAATCTACCCTAAATTAGGGTCCCTAATATTATAAATACGAAAGTTTGTGAGTTTAGTCTTAGATCTTCCATAGTTAATTGTACGGTAATATCACAATATTAGCACGAAGGTACTCCATACATAATTAATTTTCATCTGTACATACCATACCTTTTTAGGGTTCCGGTTAAAACGGGACCCTATTTGAGACTCCGCTGTCTGTCCGTCTGTCCGTCTGTCCGTCTGTCCGTCCGTCCGTCCGTCCGTCCGTCCGTCCGTCCGTCTGTCACCAGGCTGTATCTCATGAACCGTGATAGTTAGACAGTTGAAAATTTCACTGATGATGTATTTCTGTTGACGCTATAACAACAAATACTAAAAAAACAGAATAAAAAAATATTTAAGGGGGCTCCCATACAACAAACGTGATTATTTTACTCCTTTTTTAAGTCTCTATGTATTTTGTCATCTATGTTAATTTTAAGGTTAAAAAAAATATAAAAAATTTGCAAAACGTTTTAAATCTACATTTATCGTACGGACCGCTTAACTGTGGAACACGCTTCCTGAGCGAATTTTCCCCGATGGATACAATCTGGGTGTCTTTAAATCGCGAGTGAAATACCGTAGACCGCGACATCGCTTAACATCAGGTGAGTTAGCAGTCAAGCGCAAACCTATATTGTATAAAAACAATCTCAGAATCTTTATTGGGGTATGACATATCTTTCTTATCAATATATGGAATTGCTTCGTGATAACATTGTGGTACTAATTTGTAGTGGGGGCGATAAGACCTGCACCGACGTCTCGCTTGGGGTGTATTGTGCATAGCATGTGGTACTATACCGTAGACAAATATCACAGATATTTCTAGTGCTTATCTAGAATCTAAGTCCTAGATCTGGATGCCCTATCGTGGCTCACCTTACCACAATGGGACCTCAAACGCCTTATACGGTCTGACCTTTACCTCCCGTAATCAATCTGGAAGATTATCTCCTTACAAAAAATACTATCTAAAATTGAAATCTTAAGCTACATTTAAAACACTCTTGACTTTTAAATGTGTTAAGTGATGTTGTAACCGACTGGACAGAAAGATGGTTATGTTCGGATGTATCTATTGTCTCTTTTAGTTCTAAATTGGAATTCGTAATGTTTTTTTACTATTATACTTTATTTTTAACCGACTTCCAAAAAAAGAATGTTATCAATTCGACCTGTATGTTTGTAATATTGTCAGAATTGCACAATTTTTGTATATATGTTAGTCTATACCAGCTTCTAAACCGGGAACTCCCATTAGTTCTATAGAACTCTGACGTCATAGAACTGTAGATTTCTTTTGTTCCTTTAGTTCTATGGTAGAACTATTAAAACGAAATATCTCTCATTTGTTCTATAGAACTAATAATACATGGTAATTTTTGTTAGTTCCATAGAACTGTTGCCACATAGAACGGTTAAAACTTTTTTTATCCTTGTAGTACTATGATAGAACTATTAAAACAAAAATTGTGCTATTAGTATTATAGAACTAAGCAATTGAACTGTATTTTATTATTTATGACCGTGCAAGAAGGACGGTTAACATGTGTGCCAAATTTCATAAGTTTATGTATGTTTGTCTACGCATTACGCAGAAACTAGAAGTTGAATTTCAAAAATTCTTTTTTATTAAATAAAGTATCTTTCAACTTAGGAGTCACTGTAAGTTTTATCAAAATCGGTTCAGTAGTTTGCTAGATATGGGCCTTTGAAAACTTACTTCGTTCAACGCAGTGTCTACACCTTATATTTTAATTGTTTGATAGACAGTGACATGAGCGGTGATGAGCTTTGACGACCGTTTTTAACCGACTACAAAATAATAAATACTATTAAAAATTAATAAATAAAATTTAAAAAATTTAACCGACTTCAAACTGAAAGAAAGAAATAACTCGGAAGATAATCAAAACTGGGCATCTACCTAAGTAGGTACGAGTACGTACACAAACTAATTTTTTTGAGGTCGATGTCTGTATAGGACTTAGTTGATGATAGCTTAGGGCCTGACACCGACCTCAAAAAAAAAGTTGGTGTACGTACCTACTTAGGTAGACACCCAGTTTTGATTATCTTCGAGTTATTTCTTTCTTTTCAGTTTGAAGTCGTTTTTTTTTTTTATTAACCTATGCTGTCCCACTGCTTGGCAAAGGTCTCCCCCATTTCCCTCCACAAGTCACGGTCGGTTAAAGCTTTTTAAATAACTTTTATTCTATATACTTTTGATTTTAACTTACTAACATTTAATTGATACACTTGGAAAGATTTTTTACTTTCGCTTTTAATAGGTTGACCAGAAAAGAGTAAAAATTGAAATATGAATAATTTAAAAACCGGCCAAGCGCGTGTCGGGTCTAGCACAGTTTAGGGTTCCGTAATTGCTCATTACAATTCGTCAACTCACAATAGGGGCTTCTTGTTTAATATTATGAACACAAGAGTAAAGTTCAAATTAAATTAGCTCGAAATTTTATTTTTTTCTTCTCCAAGTACATTTTTAAGGTTCCGTGAGGAACCCTTATAAATTTGCCATGTCCATCTGTCTCTTTGTCTGTCTGTCTGTATGTATATCACAGTCATTTTACTCAGAGTTTTAGAACACCATCGACCTGTTTGCAAAGCGGTCTGAAGAAACAACAATCGCAAAGTGGTTGTTTTATCGATTAGAGCATTAGCTTCGGAACCCTACCATATCAGTGTCCCGACGATCTCTTGGCCACTTATTTAAGTTTATCGTCTAGTACTCGTTAACTCAAAGGCTTGAAGACACTGGATGCAAGCCGCTTCCAACCGGTCTTTCTGGAGATCCATGGGGGAGGCCTTGTGGCTGAGATGATGATGATGACTCGTTATCTTGTAAAGCTTACTTAACAGTAACACTTTTTCTACTACCATATTTTTCGTTTACATACCCTAGCTTGCCAGCTAAACTTAGATTCGCTTCGCTCACTCGGTCAAATATCTCGATATCAGAACCATAAGGTCCAATGTTGGTTTTGATACTTTGAACATCCTACTTTACGGTTCTGGTGACATAAGGTCGGATGCTCTATTTTGATGAATGGAATATCCGACCTTATGTTTCTAATGTTAGACATACATCATATTGAAACCAATACGGCACAACTTGAGCAAATATGATACCATCTCGAAAATAATTTAATCATTTTTAGGGTTCCGTACTTCAAAGGGAAAAAAACGGATTATAGGATCACTTTGTTGTCCGTCTGTCCGTCTGTCCGCCCGTCCGGGTGTCAAGATCTTTATCTCGGGAACGCGTGAAGTTATCGTGTTGAAATTAAAACCATATACGCAGATCCATAGTATCTTGCTGCAGAAAGAAAAATCAAATTTCTCAGTTCTCGTAAAAAAAAGTTACAGCCGAATATGTCGTAAAAATGCACATTTCGACACTCACAAGGGAATCAAAACCTATCCTCATAGGTTTTGATTCCCTTGTGAGTGTCGAGTGTTTACCCCTACTTCCCATTGATCTAGAACTATGAAATTTGGCAAGAAGCATTGTGTTATAGTACACATATAGGAAAAAGTCCCAAAAACCGGTCATTTTTTGTGCCAAATTTTAAAGTGAATTAACCGTATCATGTGGCGTCTATCATATGAAAGAGCTTCATTAGCATAAGCTAAAACTGGTTTTTAAGTATTTTATAATGTATATTTTTCGGTCTACGAAGGAAAATACAAAAAAATATAAAATTTCCCCCCTTTATCTCCTAGTGTGTACGGAACCCTCGGTGGGCGAGTCTGAGTCGCACTTGTCCGGTTTTTTTTCTCATCGCAAAGGCCAAATGAGATCATTTACCGAATCATTCATCATCGTACATTTCGATACATCAATCAATTTGTCCGTCTGTCTGTTCTTAGCCTTGATAATGGGCTTTTGTTGCGCCTACATGTTTTTATGTCCATTTTTTTATATTAATTTGTTATTGATTGTTTTCAAATTCATTATAGTGTTTTAATTATCATTTATTTGTGTTTGATTAATAATTGTTAGTGAAATAATGAATCTCAAGTATTGTTACATAATGGTTCAGATGTAAATATATACTTTAGATATTTAAATATACAGTTATAATAAAAAAAAAATACGTAGATAGGTTTTCCCTAGTTCTGCTTCAAGTAAGGTAATCGTCAGACTCATCATCAGTCGCGACACGTCGGGCAACGCTGTTAGACGCGTGTCGTGACTTGTGAACAGTGACAATGCCATCCTGTGTGTTTAAAAAGTGCAACACCAAGATATATAAGGCCAAGATACTAAACGGTCTTAAGGATATGGTTTTATCTTTGATCTGAGAACTGAGATTTGCCATGCTTTGTTTTTACTTCATATTCAATGAGTATGACCTCTCTATAAATAAAATCTCATTGGCCCAAACGTACCCATAATGCTTTAGTTTTCCTAATATGTGTTGTACAACAAAGATACCTAAACTTGAGACACGCCCCTTTTTTTGGAGTCATTGCAGAGACGATTCACGCACGATTTTTATTTTATTTTTAACCGACTTCTAAAACGGAGAAGGTTCTCAATTAGACTGCTTTTATTTTTTTGAATGTTCGTTACGCGGCTATTTCGCCAATTATGAATTGATTTTGCTGATTCTTTTTTTGTTTGGTAGTTAATATTTTGGAGATGGTCTCATATATTTTTTGTCAAAAGTTCAGTACTTTGGTTTTTAAAACAAAAAAAAGTGGAAACAATACTTAGTCTGGCCATAAATACTGTTACAGTTAAAAATAAGAAAGATATTACATTTGAATTTGGAATCTGTCATTTTTATACGATTGTTCATTGAGTTTTCTAAATTTGGCGCCAATACATTGTACAATATTTTGCGATATTAAAATGGAGTGGGGTAATAAAGAGAACCGAATCGCTGTGATTGCATTACACAAAGTTGGTATGGAACCCATTGCAATTTTTAAAACTCTTCATACGCTTGGTATTAGTCAAATGTTTGTGTACCGGGCTATTAATAGGTACAATGAGACCTCCTCTGTTTGTGACAGAAAAAGATCTGGCCGTCCACGTGTTCGTACGAAAAAGGTGGTCAAAGCAGTAAGGGAAAGAATTCGAAGAAATCCTGTCCGAAAGCAAAAGATTTTATCTCGGGAGATGAAGATAGCACCCAGAACCATGTCGCGTATTTTAAAAAATGACTTAGGACTTGCAGCCTATAAGAGACGCACTGGTAATTTTTTAACTGATAATTTAAAAAAGAATAGGGTGGTAAAATCGAAACAACTACTGAAGCAGTACGCAAAGGGAGGTCACAGAAAAATTTTGTTTACGGATGAGAAAATCTTTACAATTGGGCAACATTTTAACAAACAAAATGACCGTATTTATGCTCAAAGCTCTAAGGAAGCTTCCCAATTAGTCGACAGAGTGCAACGTGGGCATTATCCGACTTCAGTGATGGTTTGGTGGGGTGTTAGCTATGAAGGAGTGACTGAGCCATATTTTTGTGAAAAAGGTATCAAAACATCGGCACAAGTGTATACATCAAAATACCATTCTTGAGAAGGTAGTTAAGCCCTTTAACAACACCATGTTCAATAACCAAGTATGGTCCTTCCAACAAGACTCGGCGCCAGGTCATAAAGCTCGGTCCCCGCAGTCTTGGTTGGAAGTGAACGTTTCGGACTTCATCAGAGCTGAAGACTGGCCGTCGTCTAGTCCTGATCTTAATCCGCTGGATTATGATTTATGGTCAGTTTTAGAGAGTATGGCTTGCTCTAAACGCCATGATAATTTGGAGTCCCTAAAACAATCCATACGATTGGCAGTGAAGAATTTTCCCATGGAAAGAGTGCGTGCTTCTATTGATAACTGGCCTCAACGTTTAAAGGACTGTATTGCAGCCAATGGAGACCACTTCGAATAAGTTTTTATATTTTAAATTGTTTTATATTTATGTATTAAACTAACACACTGTAAAAGTAATAAATATTATTTGCAATAAAAAAAAAAAATTTTTTTCTTCGTGACAATTATTATGGCAAGTCTATGTATGTTATCTAATCTATCTAATATATGTATATAGATGACTTAAAATTAACTGTTAAAGACACCCAGTGACATTATCAGGATCAAACCTTCTCTGGTAATATATTCTATATATCAAGAGCATAAAAATGGATCTAAAACGTTTCGTTCGGGACTTGAGAAAGTAAACCTATTTCAAAAAATCCGTGCCAGGAATCGAACCTGATTGTACTTCCGTCGCGAAATGTCATTGCGACAGGCTGACCAATGTGACAATTGTACCATGAACTGGGGCCCAATTCAGTTATTCAAGACCGCTCCATAGCCGAACCATATGTGGAGCGTTTCCCGTCGGCCGCCATAGTTTTTTTGATTCAGTCACTTTTATGTCATACAATTGACACATTTGATGAAACGTAACACGTCCTTCGCTCGTTACTAAATCAAAAAATGATAGCAGCCGACAGGAAATGCTTCGCAAAAGGTTCAGCTACGGATCGGTTTTGAATAACTGAATTGCCCCCCTGGGCTATAGAAAGTGACATCGATCGGACACCAGTGTCGTTTGAAAATTCCTATCATATTTTAACACATTTCTGTTTGAACACTCCTATCATATTTTAACAGATTTTGGCTTCCGTACCTCAAAACGAAAAATAAGCGGGCAAGACTGTATCGAGGCACGCATATGGTTCCGTTGCTAATACTGTAATCTACTAGTACAAGTTTAGAAAACTCAAAAACACCGACAAAAAAACGGCTGAACCGATTTTCATGAAACAAAGTAAGAAAAAAAAATAACAGAAAAATAGCAGAAAATCGGCGAATTACCACCCATTTCTCGTTGAAATGCCAAAAACCCATACTCAGCGATATCAATCCACATTCCTGTTGCGCAAGAATGGAATTCGTTGCCGCCATCTCTGTTTCCTGAGACCTACAATCTTGGAATTTTCAAGGCTAGAGTTAATAGATATATTCTAGATCGACGAGCTCCATCCTCGGCCACACCGTCGCTTAACAATAGGTGAGTTGGTGGTCAATCGTAGATCTATAGTGTATAAAAAAAAAAAAACTCTCGATGAAATCCTGTTTCAAACAAAAAATCTAGGTAAATCGGTCCATCCGTTTGAGAGCTACGATGCCACAGACAGACACACAGATATATCTGTGCGGCTAGTAAATATAATTATTATTCTTGTACTACTCTGAACTAGGAATAATGCCAAGTAGCTTTCTAAAGTAGGCTTCCTTCTATTATGTGATTTTCTGTATTTTACATCGATATAAGGCGATCTTCACGTAGGTACAGGCCTAGGTCATAAGATTACGCCAAATCTTATGAAGTAATCGCTTGTAAAGCTGTAATCTGACGCCAAATAATATCATCTAGTTGGAAATAATCAAATATGATATGCCTGGAATAGATCGCTTAGCGATAAGGTCGACCGTCGTTACACTAGTGTTATTTTATTTCCTTTTGATCTCTTTTGTTAATTTTAAGGTGTGTCAATAGTTTATCTATCTATGAACGTATTTTTTTTCTAACCTGCTAGATCCCACGTATTTTGAGCGTATTACTTAAATAGTGGGCGACCGAGCTGCACTCGGATTTTTTATGACTGAAAATGCGAGCAAACCCGCGTTCACAGAAAATGAAATCTAGCAAGATCGATTTATCGTCCCCTATTCTACCTACAAATCAAATTTCATTAAAATCGTTGGAGCCGTTTCAGAGATCCAGATTATATACATGGACAGGCCCCATGGCTCAGTGTTAGTACGACTGTTTCCTGAGCTGTAGGTCGTGGGTTCGATCCCCACATTCATACACAATTCATAGTACAAGCTTTGCTTAGTTTGGGCTAGATGGCGTTGTGTGAAATGTCCCCCAATATGTATTTATTTATTTAATTATATATACAAGAATTGATCGTTTAAAGGTTTTAGATTACATATTTTTACCCGACTACATAAGGGGTGTTGTTTTACGACTGTATCTATATTTGTACGAGTATGTATGTGGGTATGTATCTATCGCCTACAGGCAAAAAGGCTTGACCAATTTTGATGCGCGAGGTGTTGTTAGAGTTGTCTTCACTCTCTGTGAGAATATTGCAAGAAAATGAGTATTTAAAATATTTTACACATACTTTTTCACAAAAACGTACACTCAATGGCGTATCAAGCTAACGAAATCATAAGTTAGGCTGCAAAAACTGCTTGTGTGCAGTCGGGTATTTTGTTTTTATTTTAATACCTACAGATACTAGTTCATGCAAAAATAATAATTTAAGCTAACAGAAGCAATTCAGTTAATCAAAACCGATCCGTAACTGAACCTTTTGCGAAGCATTTCCTGCCGGCTGCTATCATTTTTTGATTTAGTAACGAGCGAAGGACGTGTCACGTTTCATCAAATGTCTCAATTGTATGACTTAGAAGTGACTGAATAAAAAAAAAAGATGCCGGCCAATGGGAAACGGTTCACATATGGTTCAGCTACGGAGCGGTCTTGAATAACTGAATTGCCCTGCAGTCAGTAATTGAGACCTAATTTCGATGTAGTAACATTTAAAAATATAGATCTCGGTCAAGTGCCTAAACAACTTTCCCGTCAAGTGGTATTGATAAGTTATCAACGCGGAATAGGGTTATCTGGGTGACACAATTCACTTCTAATAACTATTACTTTTATTTTTGTTATCTGCATTTATTGATAACTTATTAAGTAGGTGTATTGATAGTAAAGATTCCGTAATGGCGCCTATTGCGTGAAACTTACACAATCAATTTAGAAAACTCAAAAAACCGCGACATAAAAAACGGCTAAACCGATTTTGATGAAACGTAGCTAAGAACATTCTCGATCAAATTATCTTTAAAAACTAGATCAAAATCAGTCCATTCGTTTCAGAGCTACGATGCCACGCACAGATACACAAAGACACACATACTCCTGTCAAAATTACATATAACAGCCCTCGTTTTGTGTCGGGGTTTAAAAATACACCCTTATTTTATACTATCTGTGTTTTGCGATTTCAACTGCGTAATGATGAAAAGAGATGATGATGATGTGTCTGTGTGTCCTTAAAAATTTGTGTACCAAATTTCATAACGATTGGTTAAGCCGTTTGATTCTTTGTTTAATAAAATGACAGAGATAATCACTTTTATTTTATTACTTAAGAAGATATAATTAACAGCTTTTGAATTTTACTATTCCATTCATTAAAAAAAACATTGGAACCGGAAACTAACAATATTTACTAACTCTTTAAGATCTTATTTAAAACTCTTTTTTATTTATACTAACTCTTTAGATGTTTAAAAATTAAGCAAATGAAATGTAAAAACAAACTACCTACTACTTATTTAAATTAATTGAATACTAATATTTTTTTTATTCAGCTCTGTTTGTACAAACTGTCCCATTGTTGGGAACGGGCCATCTTCTCATTGTGAGAAGGGTTAGGCCATAGTCTGCCACGCTGGCCAAGTGCGGGTTGGCAGACTTCACAGTTCACACATCTTCAAGATCATTGAGAACTCTCAGACATGTAGGTTTCCTCACGATGTTTTCCTTTGAAGTTGGCAGCAATCAACAATACGCACATAACTTCGAGAAGACAGAGGTGCGTGCCGCGGGATTCGAACCCAGGACCTGCGGATCGCAAGTCAGACGGTCTCACCACTAGCCTGCCGGAAACTAACCGGAATACTAATTTTAACCTTAATGTTTTATAAGCGAAAGTAAATTTGCCGCTATATCTATTTGCTATCTGCCTTTACACGGCTAAAAGGCTGAACGAATCATGATGAAATTTGATAGAGATAGCTGAGGCACCGCAAAAAACATAGGATATACTATTATAATGACATTCTCTCTAATTTTCATCACCAAATAATGACACTATGTGACAGAGTATAGTAATAAAATTGTAGCACTCAAAGCGAAATCAATCAAGACGAGAAATACCTGAGAAATTATTAAGAAATAGTTTTTTCTAGAACTAGGTTTCAAATATCAATCAAGTCACGCAAAAAAAGATGACTAACAATAAAAAAACCGTACATCTTACATTTAGGTGACGATCAGTTTAGCACGTAGAACTTGACCCAGTTGTCGGGAGGTAGACACCAAAGTGGCGTATTACAGATTTTCGCGAAATTGGTCAGGATGAATTTGTAAACAACGTTTTGTAATATTTCACAAAAAGCAAATATTTTAATATTTATATACGATTAACAGAAATGACGGAGTGTGTTTGTCGAGATTATAATAATATTGGACTAGCAAGAGATGTGTCATGGAGTAAAATTAAATTTGTTGTTGTTAAATCTTAGTTTTAGATTTAGGTTGATTGCCGCCAAACGGTGAAGGAAAAACATCGTGAGGAAACCTATATGTCTGAGAGTTCTCAATGATCTTGAAAGATGTGTGAAGTCTGCCAACCCGCACTTGGCCAGCGTGGTAGACTATGGCCTTACCCTTCTCATAATGAGAAGATGGCCCACGCCCAGCAGTGGGACAGTTTGTACAAACAGGGCTGATAAAAAAAAACATTTAGATATTTTTTTGTATTTGACAATGAGTTAATTTAGACAATGACTATCTATAACAACCTACTTTCATTTCCAATGAAATAGAAACGGATATTTCGTGCTACATTTTTATATTAGCTACAAAAATTACTTAGAAAATAATAAATGTAGTCTTCTCACGGAAATAACAGGTACATGGAACCAAAAGGTTTAACAAAAAAGGATTCAAGATAACCAATAATGACGAATCACTAAAAACATTTATTTGCTGAACTGCTGTCAAAGAAACAAACTTTTTAGACATTTGGATGTGGAGACACCGTCGTATTTTATACAAAACTGAGAATCAGTTACAGGAAATATTTAGTTCTATCAGTTGGCCGCGTCTAAAGGCAGGTTGTTCGGTTTGTAAGAGTCTTGACCTTTCGATGAAGAAGCTAAACGCTAGAGTAGTTCCGGTCTCAGTGGCATTTGGAATTATAAAAACTATAAATAGAAGAATGCAGTTGCCATTCATTTTTGCAAAGTACGAGATTTTAAGATTTCAATAAAAATAACAAATAAATCTATTGGTTGGGAAGCTGCAACAAAATTTACTAAATTAACAAAAATTTTGAGCAGCGAAGATAACATTTTGATGAGGAGTTACGCGATTACTCCGCTAATAATTAGACTTGATTTTGATGAGTTTTTGTTTTGTTTAGCAGGTTCGAATGTCCCATACAAATGTTATCAAAATTGGTTCAGCATTTTGGTTTTTATAACAAAATAACTGGAGAAATGTCATCTAAGTAAACGAAATTGCGTGTTTTGAAGACGGGTGCTTCAGTTAATTCTTAAACTATAATTATTCCTATGACACTACATATTATAAGACGCTAAGTTAGGCGTCGATGAAGTCAACAGGTTTGTTATTGATTTAAAACAGAAGACAAACAAACTATTTTATATAAAAATCAATCTGGAGTATCTCCGGTTGAAAATGACAGTTGTACGAGAGATTTTTTTAACAAGCGACGTAAAACACCTGTCATTTGAACCAGCACAAAGCAGTAGTGTCGTCTTATCTCACTTTCGCTTTCTTAAAATACCACGATATTTGAAATTATCAGTGAAAGCAGAATCATTAGAGTTAACACACAACGAGCCCGATACCCGACGGCGCGAGATATAGTGAAAGTTATTTGTTTTAACATTTCTATCGCTGGGTTTTTGTGGATTATTGCATGTTTTAAATTGCGTCTTTGTTTAATTTGTCCTAGTTAGGAATTAAGTTTTTTTTAATACATTATTTATAGATCTAAGATTGACCACCAACTCGCCTGATGTTAAGCGACGGTATGGCCGAGGATGGAGCTCGTCGATCTAGACGATATCTATTCACTCTAGCCTTGATAATTCCAAGATTCTAGGTCTCAGGAAACAGAGATGGCGGCAAAGAATTCCATTCTTCTTTCTTTTATTGAGGTTATTAGGTTTTGCATTTGTGTATTTGTAGAAATTTCTAAGCCTATATTAATAGTTTGATGTAAAACTGGTTGTAACACATGCATGTTGCACGCGACGTATGTATCTAGTACGCTATTTATTTTCCTTTCTATATCCTAGATGTAACTATAAGCATAGCGAGAAAATATTGCCTAGATAAACCTGTAGGTACTGGGTTTTTTGACAATATTTGTATAAATTGTAATTTTATTGAAATAAATAAATGAAAAAAACTATAAATGTTGATTTTTTTGTGGCTGAAACGATGATATTTATGATATATTGGAAAATAATATAAAATACTTTTTTCGGAGTCAACATTTTTTTTAAATCTTTTTTTTTTAATTATTAAGTAAACTGTGACGCCACAGTGTATGCATCAAGAGAGATATTTGCGTACTATTAAAGCCGAAGTCGCGGGTTGCTTACAGTTGCTTTTAAGAAAACGTATGGTGATGGTACGTATGTAGGTTACCTACTCATCTCCATGATTTCATTCATATATTAAATAATTTATTCAAAACCGTCACGATATCTTCACATCCGTATATCTGGATAGTGTACAACGCATTGCATTAAATTTCAGTGACTAATATTTCTCAATCACGACTTACCTAGAATTTTGAGGTCAAGATTACCGAGATTCAAGATTTCCTATATTACATTTACGTCATTTGTGCGTCTGCCGTCCGATACTGAAGATACCTAAATTATTGACAAACGGATTTTACCGCATGAAAAACTTTTCAAAAAACATTTCAAAACTTCGTTCTTAAACATGTATGTACCTACTTATATGTATTGAATTAAAAGTAGAGAATTCTAATCTATAAAAGTTAATTAAGACAATTTTAGAAACAACTAACCTGTGTTTAGCTAGCTGGCTCCCATTCGCAACTAATAATAAAAAAATCTATTATACGCAAAAAAAAAAAAATTATTAATTTAAAACAAAAACCTATTATTATATGTAAAAGAATGTTAACAATTTGAAGTTTAGTGTACATAAGCACACAAGATTTAAAACATTCAAAGAATTGTAATCCAAATCACAATCATACAATACACAATTCTGTCTGTGCAGGTGGTAGAAACCGCAGACGAAACCGCAAGCTTGCACTAGTGTTTCATACATAAAACGTATGAATACATAAGCCTTGGCCGATTTGTCTCGACTCACTTCCTAGCTTGCTTTTAATTGTTGGAATACCGTTCGTGCTAATTCACTATAGCGGTTTAAACACGTCATGAATTTTACTGAAACTACTACATACATTATTAGATTACGGGACAGAGTTAGTTGGCACAGCTGTCTCGCTCACACACGATATAACATATACTTCAAACCACGAGTCAAGCAAACCTGGCTAAGTAATAGAAACTGGACACCAGTTTGGTGTTGCTATTTTTTGCAACGAAACAAAAAAAATAGAAAAACTAATTGAATATACTAATAGATTTTTTAAATGATATTTTGTTGTTATTTTCAAAAACGAAACTACTCAAGTTAGGTTAGGTTAGGTTTTGTCTTCAAAAACCTGTATTTCAACCCCATTATGGAAAAAAATTTTGTGGAACAGTTTTGCGCTGTATGGAATTTCTACGTCGGCAACACACCCAAAGTCCTGGAACACCCCTTTATTACTAAATATTCTATGTATATTTATGTTATGCTTGAAACGTATATATAATAACACCTTTTTCCTATTGAAATAGTGAGAAACAATGTATAATATTTCTTCCACTTGCTACGATCCTGACACATCAGTGCGTGCTCTCCACTTGTGAACTTTTCGGTTGGTCGTAATTCGCACGACTTTCTGCTAGTCCTGTAGTGAAATGGGAAGGGTGGAATTAGGTCGTGAAGCTCTTACGCACACTCCCCGAAATGAATCCTGTAAAATATAGACAGACATATGCTACTTTACGGCGGTTCTCGAGACTAAAGGCGTTTTGTCAACTTCTCGCTGATACGAAATGACACTTACGGAAAGAAGACAGAATTTGAGACGTTGAACGATAAGGTCGTAAGAAAATGATGCTTGGCGAGAAAACGAAAATATATTTGTTTCTCTTACATCTTACATATTCATAATGAGCATTATTCATTCCCATTACAATATTAATGTAAACTTGGTTGAGCATTGTTTTGTGCAACGGTACTCGACGAGTTTGAATGACAATGAGTGGTTGCCACCTCACTGCGAGTACAGGCTGTTCAAAAATTTTCGCAATAAAAAAAAACGCAGTTGGAAATTATTATATCAATTTTTTTTTCTCAAAAATGTATTAAACCTTTATTAATAGGCTTGAAAGCGACATGTTTACCGCTCAATTATCTACACTCAAGAGAGAAAGAAAAAACAGATTTCTACCCCTAAAAAAAAGTAGGTAAGTTCGTATAGACTGGCCTAGTAGGAGTGGCCAGTCCTAGTGTCAGAGTTATTAAGCCGCCGAAAGGCCTCTTACCTGGCTTGACGATTGACAAACAACCATAAAAAACAAACGCTATCCAATTTAGATGATTTTATTTATTTTGTGGCCTCCTTTAATTGTATCATCCTTATTTATCTGGTGTACCACCGGCCACGTTCTTAAATTCAAAATTCGAATTAGTTCCTTAGACTCCTTATTTTGATTGGTGTATAATTGTAAAAAATGAACTTTCTTTTGGTTGTTTGAAAAATCACATGGATGGAAGAAGCTCTTCGATCTAGACGATATTTATTCACTCTGGCCTTGAAAATTCCAAGATTGTAGTTCTCAGTAAACAGAGATGGCGGCAAAGAATTCCATAATAATAACACAATTATATTTTACTGATAATTTATTTTAATTGTAACTATAAAACCGCTAAGTATTTACTTAGCTTTATTAATGTCGATTGCTATCCTGAACAGTAAAAACATCAACCTGTACTACATAAACAATAATATTTATTACCAAAAGTTTAACAATATTTTGACATACGTCACAACACTCCCGTTAGTCACCATTCTGGGCGTCTTTCACTTACAGACAAACATAACTGTTATATATTTTACATAACCCAGAGAAAAGCGTGGAATTCGCGAATGTAAAAATCAAAGTACAACGATACGGTCTAAAATGTAAATTCAGTAATTCGTCACAGTTTCAAAGTTTCGGGCGTCGTGCATTCGCTTTTGACACAGAAATGTTTCAATACAATATTTCTATTATATTGTTGTTGCATCAGCTCATTTGTGCCGTTATCAGGGTAAATTATTGTTTGTTTGATACTATTGTGCGATTACACCATGAGAAATAGGTATAATTTATGTTTATATACGCGAAATGCTTAATGAAATAATTGTAGTGCGAAACTGAAACAATCGCAGGAACTGAAACTTCAAAATGCGCAGGTTTGTTATAAAACCGTACTACTGAACCAATTTTGATGAAATTTCCATGGGAGCAATTCGATTAGAAAATTTATTAACCGATTTGTTTTTCTTTCAAATCTGTTTTTGCGGTAACAAAAAAGAAGCAGATAAAAAGATTACAGAATAAGCGTTTACTATAATAAGTTTTCTACATAAAAAAAAGGTACAAACTGAAAAGCCAACTAAAAAACCGGACAAGTGCGAGTCAGACTCGCCCACCGAGGGATCCGTACAAGCTCAAACTCAATGGGGATATCTTGTTTAGTTAAGAAGTTCTTATGGGCGTCTTCCGTCTCCATCGTCAGAACAGCTCTATATAATTGTATTGTAATTGTGTAATATAGTTGTCCATATAATTGTATTGTCACCGTAGATACATATGTACACCAAATTTGAACCGAATTGGACATCGGGAACTGGTTCTAATTTAGCTTCCAAGATTCGTGCTGTGTTCGGCACGAATCTCTACATACATACAAACATTGTAAGTTAAATAAAAGCTTGTAACGCCGGAGTGATGCTGTAACAAACAAAAATTGAATACCGCCGGATTGTCAACCTTTTTCTTTTTGAACTCGATAAAAACACTTTTCCGTTTTCCACGCACGAGTCAAACAAAATAAAAACGATGTCAAAAGATTTAAAGAAATCTTGACCTTATTCGCAATAGATAATGACTCAAAATGCGTATAATTTATCAACAGGTCAATGTCAATAGATTACTATGATTAATCATAATTTTCTGCTTTCCATTTTAAATATTTATTTGATAAGCGTATCAGTCGTGACTGTATAATAGATTTATAGGGACCTACTTTCGATTAACGATAAAATTAAGACAATAGCAAAAGTACGACGCAAAATATACTTCGTCTCTGTGCATCATCATCATCATCTCAGCCTTAAGAAGTCCACTGCTGGACATAGGCCTCCCCCATGGATTTCAAAAAAGACTGATTGGAAACGGGTTGCATCCAGAATCTTCCCCCACTTGTATGAGGTCATCTGTCCATCTCGTGGCCGGTCTTCCTACGCTGCGCTTGCTCATGCGTGGTCTCCACTCGAGAACTTATCGGCAGCATCACCCATCAGTTCTACGTGCTATGTGCCTTGCCCACTGCCACTTTAACTTACTAATCCGCTATGCTAAGTCAGTGACTTTTGTACATTTACGGATCTCTCCATTTCTGATTCAGTATCGCAGAGAAACTCCGAGCATAGCCCTCTCCATAGCTGCGTGATCTTGAGCTTCCTTATAAGGCCCATAATTAGAGACCACGTTTCAGTGTCGTATGTTATCACCAGTAACACACAAGTACTTAGTCTATGTGTATGGACTAAATAATTGCCTGAATGATCTTACTATGATATGGACTAAGATATCTCACTTATACCACTATACCTACAGGACAAAATTTACACATGGTTTACATTCCAAAATCTGTCTAGCCTTTACGGCTACAGGTAGGCATTATCTTCGGATGTTCCCGCCGGTGCTTCGCCTCAGATATACTTTGGTAGATATGTAGCCTAAAATGCACGCCTCACTACAAAGGAGAAAGAAATAGCGCTTACATATTTCCGAAAGAGAGAAACTTGGACATGGAGGGGCGTGAAGTTTTATAGTGAAATATATATTTAACGTTGCATTTCGGCTGCCTTATAAGCGTATGTATGTACATATGTATGTGTATATGTGGGTCTGCATGTATATAAGTACTGTGTATATTTCTATATGACAGCCTACAGCCTAAACGGCTTGACCGATTGTATTGTGTGAGGGAGGTGTCGTTGGATTGTAAGTTATTTATAATTACGTGTATAATTACGTATAACCAGTTTGTGGACTGTGGGTAAATCCTTTTCATATCTCCGGATAGAGCATAAATGTGCCGTGTTTATCTTATTGACTTATAGCAAAAGTTTGCTCGATTTATAATAATACATTACTATCGAAGTTCGATAATTTATTGATAAAAGTGAAATTGATAAAACAACAGTAGGTACTTACCTGTCCAAAATAATACGATAATATATTGGCGCTTCTAGGAAAATCTGAAGTATAAACAATAAGATACTTCTGGAATAATGTTTACCGCACATTTGCCTTACAAAAGGGTAAAACTATTTTCTAGCCTTTTTAATTTTTATTAGACGCAAAAACAACGGGATGTTATAAGTTTGACGTGTCTGTGTGTGTATATATCTGTGGCATCGTAGCTCCCGAACGGATGAACCGATTTTAACTTTGTTTTTTTTTTGTGTTTCAAAGGTGAATTAGTCGGGAGTTTTCTTAGCTATGTTTCATCAAAATCGGTTCAGCCGTTTTTGAAGTAAAAACTTCTTTAGCGGTGTTGTGCATTTTTTTGGATAGGTAAAATTTTTTTAACTCCCGTCAGATCGAATTCGTAAGACGGACGGATTATTTTAGTTAGAAATATATTCTAACGTTCTAAATTTAAAGTTCATTATTGTATGTAAATTTTTATCAGTCTTTTTGCTATTATATTTTTTAGTTTTCACTTCTGCCGGCACTCCCGGAGTGCAACCCGTTGTTTTCACTTCTGCCGGCACTCCCGGAGTGCAACCCGTTGTTTTTTTTTTGTCGGGGTTTTTGAGTTTTCTAAACTTGCCCGTATCCTTATGGATCGTAATCCAATTTCGATGATATCGATCCATTTTTACCCGTCTGCATAAGAAGGAAGGTTATGTTTATCGAGTGTATATGTATTTATGTTTGTATATGTAAATGTACACATGTTTCTATATTACCTCGTCTAGCCTAAACGGCTTCACCGATTTTGATGTGCGAAGTATCGTTAGATTCGTCTTTAATTCCTGAGTATCATAAGATATATTTTGTTGTAATAATATTGACACAACACTTGCAAAAATTAATAAAATAATAATAGTTTAAACAAAACTAAAAAAACACGCTTCAAATTATTGTATTGTCATCGGTCCTCGATAAGTCTACAAAGTTTGAATGAAATCTGACCGTTTGAAGTGGGTTAAAATCAAGTCCAAATGAGTCGGTTACAAACAAACAAACATGTATACAGGTGAAGCTAATAAAAGCGTGTTAAAGATTTTTCGTAATCTCCAACGAATTTTTTTACAATAAATAAGTGATTTCACTAGAGACTACTAAAGAATGCGAATTTATAACCTTTTATAGCAATTTTACGAATGTCAAATGTGTTGGTCATGCACACATTTAATAGATTTCAGTCTTCAACATGAACGAATTTTTTAATGAAATTCACTTAATGAAGTGTCAGCAGATACTGTGTGTATCCAAACATATAACAAGTATAAATTTAGAAAACTCAAAAACTACCGACAAAAAAGGTTGATAAAACATAGCTAAGAACACTTTCTACAAAATCCTCTTTCAAACAAAAAAAAGTATATACTTATTACTTAAAAAACTTTTTAAGTTAAACGGTTTTATTGAAAAGAAAGATAAGGATGTAGGTAATGTATTTACTGTATTTTACTAGAAAAGCCCTTTCTTTCGATACCCATATTGTGCGGGTTGTGTTAAAATATGAAATCCGCCATTTTGTGGCTGCGGCCATCTTGGATTTACAATAATATACTAAATATACTAAATTGTATTGTCATCAGGACTAAAGGCGTATACCAAATTTCAGATCGATCCGTCAACTGCAAGGGGGTAAAATTTCAATTACTAAATTTGACCCAAACAAATAAACAGGCCAAGCCTAGCAAACCGTTTAAAAAAACTATATCAAAATCAGTCCATCCGTTTGTGAGCTACGATGCCACGACAGACACACAGATATACACGCGTAAAACTTAAAACACCCCTCGTTTTGGGTCAGGGGATAAAAATTTCTTGTGTGTCTTTAAAAAATGCATCAGTAGGTACTAATCTGTATTATGCATCTAATTATGTTAAAATCTCCATACGAACATGTTTCGTGTTAATCAATCAAGTTAATCAATAACTGGAGGTAGCTTTAGACAACACAATAGAGAGAAAGTGCCGGTTGGTCGGGTGACGCTGAATATTGCAGAAGCACAACTATCGATTCACACAGAGGTTAACAAATGTGGACACGAAAAATATACTATAACAAGTATCTATATTAAAAGAAAAACAAAACACCTGCCTGCAGAAAAGCAGTTTTTGCAGTCTAACTTACGATTTCGTTACTCTTGATGCGCTGTTAAATATAAGTTTCGTGTGAGAAAGTATGCGTAAAACATATAAGTTATATATATATATATATAACTTATATATATATATATATATATATATATATATATTCGTAATCACAATTCAATCAAATTCTTTATTTTGATACCACACTCGATGTATTTTGAAAACATTTTTTTTAGATTACTTTTTGCCGCCAAAAAATCTTAATTTTCTTTTTCTTTTAATTTTGATGTACCCAGTGTCACTCTCACGACTAAGACGAATCTATTGAAACCACTCACATCAAAATCGGTCAAGCCGTTTAAGCTCTAGGGCGTGCCAAAGAAATATACATACATACATACAAACATACATACACTCGAAAAACATAACCCTCCTTCTTACGCAGTCGGGTAATAATAACTGTACTTATCACCTGTATCGAATACTATTTAACGCTTTTAAGCCGTTATCTAATTTGATTTTTTCAACGTCTTCAAAAAGAAGGATTTTAATTTTATTGAGAAGTAGGCGAACATAATGTAATTTTTCCACTTTATGACATTTCGTTTTTTTTTTTATGATTTGTGCTGGTATAATATGACCTATCGCTTGATGCTTTAAAATTATTTTTTTACCATACTAAATGAATAATCTTTTTAAAAGCCACTTTTTCGTAATTTTATTCCTAATATTTTGTTAGATTCATTGCAAAAAGCTACTTTTGAAATATAGAAACAGTGCGTACATAAAAAAAAAAAGTTGAAAAATGAAGTTCTGTTTTCCTACTCCACAATTACTATTGAACTGTATTTTTATGTTTTTTGCATTATTCCGTCATTTGTATGCCAATTTGAAAAATATTTGTTTAATTGGTCAGATTAGATTTTGACGTATAATATGAATTAATCTAGGTTACTTCAATTATTTTTATATCTACTCGATATCGTTCGTTTTTGTTTGTAAGAATTTAAAACATGTAATTAAATCTTACAGTATACTTAACTTAGTATTACGTCTCTTTTGAATTGCCTATAACATTATTAATCTTTAAACATACACATAAAGAATACTTAAATATTAAAAACATAATGTACATATGTAAAACACATGTACATTATGCACAAAAAGCAAAGTTTCGCAACGCAGCCCTTCTTTCTACCTTATATGAAAATACTATCTAGGTATATCTGAAAAGTTCTAAGAAACTATTTCGAAAATATAGTATTTTTATGTTTTCAATGTTCAAAAAGTCAATATAAATAAATAAAGAATATAAAAAAAATCATGCAGATTATTTTTATAACTGATCATTTTTAAGTCTACAGATTTTAAGTATCTTATTTTTATTTATTTTAACAATTTTGGAGAAATTAACGGCCTTAACTTACAGAGTTATACTTATTACTTAAACACAAATAAGCCATTTACAAATTTCTACTATTAGATTTAATATATAATTTTGAACGCTTTTGTACTAGTAGGTATTTATATAAAAACGAAAAGAAAATACGTAGTTAAATAAACCATAAGTACCGGAGATACTGCATCTTGTAAGGTAGGTATATACTTATTTACCTAGTATTACACTATGATATTAACTAGTAAATATATCTATTGAAAAAGTTGTCACCCAGTCGCTTCTTTATAGATCCTATACTTGAGTGGAAGAGGTCCATATCAGGATTAGACTTAAGAAACTTATTACAAGACCCACATGCACATCTTGTACAATTTATCCATCTGTCGAAGTATGATCTGCACATTTGCTGAGTACACCCACATTTGAACTATTTAGAAGCTTATTGAGTGTTATGATTGTTATCCAGATATTTGTAACATGTTGAAAAAATGGGGTTGGGGCATTTCAATTTAACTTTTTTTTGTAGGGGGGCCGTGCTAAATATATAAATAGATTGGAATTAAACATGTTTACGATACGTGTGTTATTCTTTAGTGTTGACATATTCCAACTATAAAAACGACGGCGCTATTGAAATTAGTGTCGTTTAACATAGTTTTATTAATAAATCTTGTCAATGACCGGTGAAAAACATTTTATAATTTGGCAGTAAATTAAATTTTGAAACTCAGATACGGCATTAACGTAGCGAACGTCATCCTAGTTGAAATCTCTTGCCTCCCACGTAGAGTCATGTACTGTCTATTACATAATTCGAAAATTTTACTTTTCAAACACTTTCCAGTGTGAAACAAAAATTTACTGACAGGTGTCATATTTTCTAGAATAGCTTTGTGGGATTATGTAGAATATAACGATTCCTGAGTTATTGGAATAGCTTTGTGGGATTATGTAGAATATAACGATTCCTGAGTTATTGGAATAGCTTTGTGGGATTATGTAGAATATAACGATTCCTGAGTTATTGGAATAGCTTTGTGGGATTATGTAGAATATAACGATTCCTGAGTTATTGGAATAGCTTTGTGGGATTATGTAGAATATAACGATTCCTGAGTTATTGGAATAGCTTTGTGGGATTATGTAGAATATAACGATTCCTGAGTTATTGGAATAGCTTTGTGGGATTATGTAGAATATAACGATTCCTGAGTTATTGGAATAGCTTTGTGGGATTATGTAGAATATAACGATTCCTGAGTTATTGGAATAGCTTTGTGGGATTATGTAGAATATAACGATTCCTGAGTTATTGGAATAGCTTTGTGGGATTATGTAGAATATAACGATTCCTGAGTTATTGGAATAGCTTTGTGGGATTATGTAGAATATAACGATTCCTGAGTTATTGGAATAGCTTTGTGGGATTATGTAGAATATAACGATTCCTGAGTTATTGGAATAGCTTTGTGGGATTATGTAGAATATAACGATTCCTGAGTTATTGGAATAGCTTTGTGGGATTATGTAGAATATAACGATTCCTGAGTTATTGGAATAGCTTTGTGGGATTATGTAGAATATAACGATTCCTGAGTTATTGGAATAGCTTTGTGGGATTATGTAGAATATAACGATTCCTGAGTTATTGGAATAGCTTTGTGGGATTATGTAGAATATAACGATTCCTGAGTTATTGGAATAGCTTTGTGGGATTATGTAGAATATAACGATTCCTGAGTTATTGGAATGGCTTTGTGGGATTAGATAGAATATAGAAATACCTAAGTTGTTGGAATAGTTCTATGGGATTATGTAAAATATAGTTACCGAAGTTTTGAAATAGCTTTGTGGACGGATGAAGAATATAGAGATACCTAAGCTGTTGGAATAGCTTTGTGGGATTATGTAGAATAGTTACCGAAGTTTTCGAAATAGCTTTGTGGAAGGATGTAGAATATAGATACCTAAGTTGTAGGAATAGCTTTGTGGCATTATGAAGAATATAGAGATGCTTAAGTTATTTAAATAGCTTTGTGGGATTATGTTGAATAAAGGAATACCTAAGTTTTTGAAATAGCTTTGTAGGATGATAACCAAAATGTAAAAATATTGGAAGCTAACAGCAAATAATTCGCTAATTATTTCGTATGCCGCCATTAAAGTAGGTACAGTAATAGCTGGTAATAGTTTACATACAAGCCACTTAACCTGGGTCACAGATTAGTTAATAGTACAACGCGATTGCCTTCATGTAGGATCTAAATAGTAGCAAAGCAACACCTGCAGACTTACTTGAGATTAATAATTACATCGTTACATGGTTGATATTCCGAAAACACGTACGAAACGCTTTGGCTCCACTTTCATTGTGCGTACCGCCAAAATGTGGAATGCGCTTCCTGAATGGGTCTTTCCGAATATATATAATCTAAGTGTCTTCAAATCGCGAGTGAATAGGTTTATTCTAGACAAGCGCGCTTCATCGAAGACCGTAACTGTCGCTTAGGTGAGTTGACGGTCAAGCGCAAGCCTATCGTCGAATAAAAAAAAACGAATTCTGATAAAATCCAACAATTGCATTGCATTCACTTATGCTTGGAGTCTAACTAAGCTATCTAATACCTACTTATTGGTTTCGAAACTAGATCGAGACTTGTCTGTATTGATTAACGATAGGTACATCGTCTAACTTTAAAGTCGAAATCGAGTTGTGTTCGAAATCGTCAGTGTCATTCGCGCATACTTATCAACATTTTTGAATATATGAAATGACTGGATTAACTTATAAAAAATCGGACAAGTGCGAGTCAGACTCGCCCACTGAGAGTTCCGTACAAACTAGTATATAAAAGGGGGAAATTATATATTTATTTATATTTTCCTTCATAATCCGAAAAATATACATCGTAACAATATTTAAAAACCTGCTTTAGCTTGTGCTAATGATGCTAGCTTGTCCTTCCTTGCATAAAAACCCTATTTTTGTGATTAAATTAAAAATGTACAATTTTCGGATTTTTTCCTTTATTAGGTATGTGTACTATAAGATAATGGTTCTTGCCAAATTTCACAGTTATAGGTCAACGGGGAGTACCCCAAAGGTTTTGTTTACTTTGCGAGTGTCGAAATATGCGTTTTTTGCGACATATTCAGCTGTAACTTTACCCTAAAAATGAGGATATTGTAAGATTATCCTCATTTTGGTCTTGGATACCTAATAACGTAAAGTCAGTGAATAAATTGTTTTGTTTCGTTTCAAATGATAAACTCGTAATCATGTGTCCAAGTTGCGTTAAGTTAACAGCTTAAAAGGTTATGTAGCCGTTACCGCTGCCGACGGAACTAGTTTTCATAATAGGAATTTATGCCTATTTTATACCTATTAACTGTAAATAAATTACAGTTTAAAAAACTAAAAAACAAGCTACAAATTATTGTGGTCAAAGTTAATTACAAGACTTTTCTAACAAATCCAAACACAGTGATACGATGTTCCATCATGAAGTTCTAGTTCATATCTTCCGGCTCCATCATCAGATCAGTTCGACAGTACCATATTATTGTATTGTCATCAGAACTACATACAGCTGCCAATTTTCATGACGCTACGATCCTTGGAAGATGGTTAAATTAGTTACCTTAGATTTCATTACATAGTTACATACAGGTCGACCTAATAAAAGCGTGTTAAAAATACTTAAAACTGAAAAGAAAAGAATACGGACATTAATTTTTATGATTCATATAATTTTTCTCATACGAGTTGAATTATGTCTTTTTAACCCCCGACGCAAAAACGACGGGCTGTTATGTCTGTGCATGAGTGTCTGTCTGTGGCATCGTAGCTCGCTCCCGAACGAATTAAACGTTTTTTTTTGTTTGGTTGAAAGGTGAATTAGTCGGGAGTGTTCTTAGCTGTTCCATCAAAATCGGTTCAGCCTTTTTTTCGGGGGTTTTTGAGTTTTCTAAACTTATACTATTTATTACTGCACTTAAAGATAATTAGTATAGTTAAAAAAACTGAAGCAACCGACTTCTCATGGATGCCATTGTCAGTGAATTGGCCATTGTGAAATGGGACCACACGGGGAGCACCAGCTTTCAAATAAAAAAAGAATCATCAAAATCGGTTCACCCAGTCGAAAGTTATGAGGTAACAAACATAAAAAAAAACTAAAAAAAATACGCTCGAATTGATAACCTCCTCCTGTTTTGAAGTCAGTCGAAAAGGGGAAATTTTAACATTTCAATCAATTTAAGAAATTTGATAGACTAATAAAACATTAATTAAGTAGGTAGGTACTTATTTAAATGAATATTACTATTGTTTAAAGTAAAGTGCCATATGTAATTAATAAACAGTTTGACTTCAAAATATTAAATTAGCTACTTTTAACGAATCACCTTGTACCTACTAAAATCATTTTTTATAGGTAGTTCTCATTATGGATCACACATTAATTAAAAACTAAATTAGCTTTTACTTCTATGTGTGTTACCTATTACTGATTATTTTTATTGCCAATGCAACGGTATGAGAAATAAATGAAACAAACAATTGTGTCATTTAGGTAATTAACACGGCAACATTTGAGTTTCAATGTCATTTGTTTCACTGATATTTTGAGAGAAATAATACAGTTAGTGACCTTTAATTGTGCCTTCTTTTTGTTTAAAACTTGCTACACCTGTTCCTGGGTAGTATTGCACTCAATCTGTTAACCTTTTATTTTTAGGTCAGGTCACAACTCTGTCATTATAAATATATTACTTAATAAATAAAAATATGTTGAATATTGATATAAATACGTCCCATATAGGTACGTCCAATAAATTAAATTATTATCAATTATTTTATTTCAAAAGTAGACATCAATTTCATTTACAAGCCAAAGTTGAGAGAAAAAATAAACAAAAATGCATTTTACCGGACATGTCAGATGAAACGTCAAACCAGAGTTACACGGCCCAAGGCTGCCGAACAAGCGAAAATAGACGGATCCAGTTACCTCACGACCATTGCAAGTATTGCAATTATTATTCAACTCGGGTTGCATGACATTTAGAAAAAACTAGACTCGACACTTACCCAACGCGAAACCGTGAGCTCCTTCAGCAGAAAAGTTCAAAAAACCCACAAAAAGCACATTATTCACTGATACACAGAAACACTACAGAGTCCCGTCAAGTAACAACTTTCTATCAGAACTTACACGCCAAAAAACAGGTTGAAATAACACTTTTTATTACATAACTTGTTCGTGAAATAACACAAAAAGTATTTCTTTACATTATTACCCGTAAAAAAGAACTTGTGTCTCGTTTTTTAGTGACGTAAAAGTTTTTTTGGTTGGAACGACGGACGACGTGCGTTCCGCGCTGTGGCTCCGAAGCATCTGACTTGGCTTCGATATTCTGACCTTCATAATGAAATGCGATGGAGTGAAGTTGGCTGCGACCGGTTGCTTTGGGCAAAAGTTGTTGTTTTTTTTCTCAAGTCGCATACTGACTCTTTAGTATTCTGTGCTTTGACTCAACTTCACTGCAGCGGATCATACGAGCCAGTGATGTTCCTGATACGGCTATTGCCGTAATATACGGCTTTTAGGCATGATTGCTAAAATACGGCATACGGCAGCCATCCCAAAGCCGTATAACATTTGTATGAAAGTATACGGCTGATATCGTAAGTATATATAACGGAACGCATCAACGCGGAAACGGTTTCATTCAGGTTTGGAAGTTCCTCTACACTTAGCGTATGAATAATACGGAAAAATTAAGATTTTACGAAAATAGAGCAAAAACAATATATATCTTTGAACACCGAGAGACTTTAGAATTTTGTCTGCTAAACTAAAAAGAACATACTAAATCTTTGGATTGTTTTGAATAACACAAAAACAAAAAACAAAAAAACTAATATCCTCCACTATCATTGGATCTTTGTTAGCGAAGCAAGCCGTGCGAAACAAAGGCAATTGCACTCAATTTGAAGTACCAGAAGAAATTATTAAATAAAACCGGACAAGTGCGAGTCAGACTTGCCCACCGAGGGTTCCGTACAAACTAAATAAAAGGGGGAAATCATATATTTTATTATATTTTCCTTCATAAGCCGAAAAATATACATCGTAAAAATATTTAACACATTCCTTGCTCACCACTCGGATCCGAGTAGGGGCTATAGTAGCGGTGCCTCCCACTCGGATCCGAGCGAGCGAACGTTTGAGGCAGCCCTCATTCCTTGCATAGAGACACTGTTTTTTTGTGATTAACTAAAAAATGTCCAGTTTTCGGATTTTTTCCTATATATGTACTCTAACACAATGCGTCTTGCCAAATTTCAGAGTTCTAGGTCAACGGGAAGTACCCCATAGATTTTGATTCCTCTGTGAGTGTCGAAATTTGGGGTTTTTACGACATATTCGGCTGTAACTTTTTTTTACGAAAACTGAGAAATTTTAATTTTTCTTTCTGCAGCAAGATACTATGGATCTGCGTATACGGTTTTAATTTCAACTCGATACCTTCACGCGTTCCCGAGATAAAGGTCTTGACACCCGGACGGACGGACGGACAGACGGACAACAAAGTGATCCTATAAGGGTTCCGTTTTTTCCTATTGAGGTACGGAACCCTAAAAAATGAAGGAGAAGAAAACAAAAGACCTCTCATCAACTGAATCCGAAGTTTTAAATACCATTCAAAACTTATACGGAGATTAGTTAAAAGTAAATAATTAGTGTAACAATAAGTCATATGTATATATAAGTTATATGTAGTCATAATGTAACAATACCCATAATTTGTAAAACTAAATAAAATTTTAGTATACGGCAATTTTTTCCGGTTTTCCCTGAAAATACGGCAATTATAAGGTGGAGATACGGCAACACCAAAATTGACTTGGAACATCACTGATACGAGCTTTCAGATGGATGTAGCACCAGCTAATGAGAAGTATTGTCTTGCGGCAGATTTAATTAATGAAAAACAGTACCTTCAGTATTTCTCTGAAGCTATTTTTTTCCTCATACCTTATCTGACATTATTAAACATGCAGTTGTGGAGTATGAAGCACTTCGATAAAAATATAAATAGGTAGTAGGTAAGTACATCAATATCAACGTATTTTACATCTTCATCTAATGGACTGATTTATTAATCGAAATTGTTTAAACGTCCAGGATCATTGTCATAAACAATCTCACCCTATTATTATTGATTAGAAATAGGATTTTAACTTATTTTGGTACGTTGACTACTACTAACCCCAAAATGGGCAGAAATATAATTGGAGATGCTATGGAAGGTAACAAAAACTTGAAGTTTTTTTAAATTTATTAACAGTACAGCAGCATCTAAAGGCTAAATTTATAATTTATAGAAAATATTGCTTAATCTTGATTTATACAGATGAAATAAAACCGGGCAAGTGCGAGTCGAACTCGAGCCAGAGGCTTACGTACCATTATTTATAAAACGGCAAAAATTCACGTTTGTTGTATAAATAAATATTAATTTTATTTTAATTTATTTTTAAAGTGAAGAATGTAACTTAATGTTCAGTGAATACTTCAAGCGTCTACCTGTAGCCGTTATCAATATCGACCAAAAAAATCACGTTTTTTGTATTTTGTATTAAATATTTATTTTATTATGTTTTTAGTATTTGGTGTTATAGCGGCAACAGAAGTACATAAACTGTGAAAATTTCAACTGTCTAACTATCACGGTTCATGAGATACAGCCTAGTGACAGACGGACAGACGGACGGACGGACGGACGGACAGACAGCGGAGTCTCAGTAATAGGGTCCCGTTTTTACCCTTTGGGTACGAAACCCTAAAAACGAAGGGAACGCTTTTATAGCCCATGAAATCTTTGCAGATATTGAAGAAATTTAAGTTCAGATTATAAAATCCTTAATTTTGATGATTCCTTTTTTTCATAGGATTCAATTTAAAAATATAAGCTGGCCAGTCACTTATAGTTTTTAGAATTTTCTTTTTATTCTTAACGGGCAATGAGCATGAGCGTCAATGATATTTTTTTATGGAAAGTGACGACCGAAAAAAAGGTTGAACTGGGTGAATGATGATATGAGTAAAAAAGAGGAGAGCTCAAATATATAGCAAAAGATAAAGATAAATGGGAGAAACAAACATACTATACGACTTACATTAGAAGGAACAAGTTAAGAAAAAGAAGAATTAAATATGTGAAGAATTAAAGACATACCCGTCTAATTATGATGTCTTGTGTGCCAGAATCACCGCGGGTTCCACTTCTTATTTAGACTATTCTTCAGGCTCAAGCGAAGACGGCAGGATGACCTACTGCACTCCTTTTGTAATAGATAGATAGATAACTCTTTATTAAAAGACCACATTGTACAAACACATTAAAAAGACAATATTACTATGGCTAATCTTTCAATAGGCGGCCTTATCGCTTAAAGCGATCTCTTCCAGCCAACCATGCAATACCCTAAAAGCTTTAGACCGTGAAGAATGGAAATAAGTTTGGGAGTCCTCTACTCAGAAATAGAACTGATGAGTCTAAAATAAACATTTATTATTCTTTTAGATTCCTTATGATACATGGTTTTAAATTATAGACAACGTTGGATCCCTAGCAATATATTAAATTCAACCATAAACGTAGCCAGTTCCGCAGATTGTGTGATAATCGATGCAATCATATATGACAAAAACTTCCTCTTCGTGATTGTGTTGTGTAATGCTTACATCATCTTCAAACTGCCTGATTGCTAACACTCGGCTAATCTATAAGAAGTTATCAGAAGTCGTGAGGAGTCTCAGACTATTTTTGTATAAGATTTTTGAAATATGACGGAAATCGACTACTTAATTGGAGGGCGATTTACTTCGTTCTACTGTAATTTTGTAGAAATTCTATTAAATATGTTAACTTCTTAAAATAAATATAACAGCAGTAAACTCTTTCGTCAGTAAAATTTTGCATACTTCAATAAAAAAAATAGGCATATTATATATTGTAATAATTTAGATTTCATTTAATCGACTTCAAAAAAGGACATTATCAATTTGATATGTATGTATGTTTGTCTACGTATTACGTGGAAACGAGAAATCAGATAGCAATTTCTTTTTATTTATTGAGTAACGTTTTCCCCAGATTAGAGAACAATGTAAGTTTTATCAAAATCGGTTCAGTACTTTTCAAGATATGGACTTTTAAATTATAAGATATGTTATGAACGTTTCAAAGACGTAATTCAAACTACCCGGCGGATTTGAACGAAATTTGGTAGGTTTATTACTTATACCATGTAAAAGAATATGACATACTTTAATAACCCAAAATTAAGGTGTTGCAATAGTAATGAAGTATATTTGGAAATTAAACGAACTCACCCAGTGAAGTTTTGTGAATACAAAACGAGTAAATACTGTTAAAAATGAATAAATTAAAGTAATTTCAAAAAATTAAATCGACTTCAAAACAATTATTTTAACTGAAAAGGGAGAAATAACAACTGTTACGTAATACCGATACGTACATAAACTATTTTTTTGATGTCGGTACCAGACCTTAAACGGTCTCTAGGCCTTTGTAATGCCTAGACAAATACCGACCTCAAAAAATTTGTTTGTGTAGGTAGGTATCGGTATTACACAGTTGTTATTTCTCCCTTTTCAGTTAAATGAATTGTTTTGAAGTCGATTTAATTTTTAAATTACTTTTATTTTTTAACACGCTTTTATTAAGTCGACCTGTATGTAACTAACTATGTAATGAAATCTAAGGTAACTAATTTAACCATCTTACAAGGATCGTAGCGTCATGAAAATTGGCAGCTGTATGTAGTTCTGATGACAATACAATAATGTGGTACTGTCGAACTGATCTGATGATGGAGCCGGAAGATATGAACTAGAACTTCATGATGGAACATCGTATCATAGCTGTGTTTGGATTTGTTAGAAAAGTCTTGTAATGAACTTTGACCACAATAATTTGTAGCGTGTTTTTTAGTTTCTTAAACTGTAATTTATTTCATTCTGATCTATAAGTGTCCAGCCACAAAGTGGACAGACAATCTCTTACAAGTGGCAAGAATACACTGGATGCATTTCGATTCCAAACCAGTCTTCTAAAACCTATGTCCACCACCAAATGGGCTATTGGTGGCTAAGACGGTGATGACCGTCGTGTAGGTAAAAATGTAACTGTAGCATTCCTGGTTTCCAGATATTTGCACGATGAGTCGAAGTCGATCGGTTATTATACAGAGAACTGTGCGGATGACGTTGAAACACTTCCAAGAATTACGATAAAAGAAACATTGTGGCTCTCAAATTCTAAGGAAATCTGAAAAGAAGTCGGTACCTGACCCCTACGTAAATAGGGTCACGAATTCTGTGACCTGACACAATGTATCTAATATTACACTTTAACTCAATGAAACTATATACTCGTACTGTTGGGAAAATGTTAAACGCATAAAAAAATAATCGAATATTTGATTTGATTTGAAGCTAAAAGCAATGGCATTTTACATAATATCCGTGGTAATACTCAAATATTGAAAAGATATTTTAAATACCTATCTTGGGCTGTGTGCTTAGCGCTTAAACATGTTATTTGCAGATTTTTGTGTGTACTTATTAGCAAGTGCGATTCATAAAAATAGTATTTAGTAGTAATTTTATGACCTAACGTTTCGATCACTTTGCGGCGTCTATAGTCACAATTAAGTATGTATAATAGGGCTTAATTGGTAATTAGTATAAAATTAGTTGGTGTATGTACGTACCTACTTAGGTAGACGCCCAGTTTTGATTTTGTTCGTGTTATTTCTCACTTTTCAGTTGAAAAGTGAGAAATAACAATGTGGTTGTTTTGAATTCGGTTTAATTTTAATAAATTACTTTTATTTTAATAAATTTCATAGAAAAAACAAAAATAACAAAAAAAAAAAACCTACGCTAGAAATTGATAGCCTCTTCCTTTTTTATAATTAATAAAAATATGATTAAATAAAATAAAATGTGAAAGTGTACAATTTATTTTGGAAAGAAAATTCCATAAAGCATATTTGCTCATTACAAAGAGAATCTCCTACCTACACAGGAAATTCCACGAGTAAGCTTACGTGTCCGAAACCCTTTTTATTCTAAGAGGTCTTGCGTTTGAACACGTAATTCTTGTTTCAATTTATTTTATTTCGAGTTTCGGTTTGCGTAATTAATTTTAATTTTATTTCGTTGATTTATTTGAAATTAAACGTTCGCAACCAGTGATTTAACTGCAACTTTGGACAGGTGCAGAATTACAGATTATTAATGAATTAATGATTTTTTTTTGGAGGAAAGCATTATCTTGTTCCTTTTGATGTAGGTTTGTTAAGTAGTGGTTGCGAGTTACTCTGTTTTGGCTTATTATATTATTTGTTACTTTTGTTTGACTGGCCTTGTGGCTCAGTTGGTAGTGTGTTTACGTCTACCTGCTGAACTGAAAGGTCGTGGGTTCGATCCCCACCCAGGGCAAACATTTGTGTGATGAGCATGGATGTTTGTTCTGTGTCTGGGTGTTTTTATGTATCATATGTATATATTTACAAAAAAAAAGTATATATGTATTCTATCAGCCATCTAGTTCCATAGTACAAGCTTTGCTTAGTTTGGGCTAGATGGTGTTGTGTGAAATGTCAAATATTTATTTATTTATTTTATTTATTCATCATCATCATCTCAGTCACAAGAAGTGCACTGCTGTGTCCAGCCGTGGACATAGGCCTCCCCCATGGATTTCCAAAAAGACCGATTGGAAGCGGCTTGCATCCAGCGTCTTCCCGCCACTTGTATGAGGTCATCTGTCCATCTCATGGTTGGCCTTCCTACGCTGCGCTTGCCGGTCCTTGCCGGACCAAGATTTTTTTGGTAGGTCATATTTCAGAGGTAGTCCAATATTTAATTATATAAAAATCGGTTCAGAACTTTGGTTTAAAACAAAATACTTACTTAACTAGAAAAAATGTCATTCAAGTAAAGATAGTTGAATCGGTTGTTTCAGTTTTTTAAACTATATTTATTTAGATTATAATTTATACTAATAATAAAACAATACCACATCCCCGCTATTATTGAACAAGTTCTTGGCGTTGCTGACGCCTATAGTATTTTCTCTTTTACTCATATACTAAAGCCTAATCTACCCATCTTTTTCTCCCGGTGTGTCGTGAAAAAGATGCATATGTAGTTTTTTTATTAAATTAAATGTAGTTTTATATTAAGTTAAATTTGAATAAATTTACACTTTTAAAGATTTCGTCGTGTAGGTCTATGAACTCTATTTGCTAGATCATGGAATCGATTATGATAGGTTTCTTTGGGTTTTATTTTATGTCAGAAATTTGCTATGGAGGTGTTTTTCTGTGCAAAATTTTTAGTTATTATAGTTAGTTTTTATTTTCTAATGAATAACAGCTTCAACAATAGTTAAAACTAGCTTAATTGCTTAAAGTTTAAACAACGATGCCCATTTTTACCTGACTGCGTTAGGATGTTTAAGTTTTTCGAGTGTTAGTATGTATGTAAGTTTGTATGTCTCCTCTTGCAGCCCACACAGCTTGACCGATTTTGATGTGCGAGTTGTCGTTAGGAGAAATGGGCAAATGAAGCAGTTTTGTCAAATAAATAAATAAATATTAGTGGACATTTCACACAACACCATCTAGCCCAAACTAAGCAAAGCTTGTACTATGGAAACTAGATGGCTGATAGGATACATAATTATATGAATAAACCATCTTAACATCGTAGTTATGATAAACATAACGAATAACCTAGAGATGTGCCACCATCAAATACAACGGAGCGTCAACGCAACGTAACGCAACTAGAGATTGCAACCCGGTATGTTTCTCAACCCGGCAGGGCCGGTATCATTCGTCGCTAACCCGCCAACCCAGCCGGGTTGGCGGGTTGATGTGTTAGCGGTGAAACCGTTAAAGTATTTTATGAATATTTGCTATATAAGAATGGAAAATGACAATGATTCAAGGTTACGAATTAATATTTATTTCAAACTAGCAAATCAACAATAATCAGTCTCACTCAAAGTCTCAAAATCTCTGATTTAATACAGAATTGATTACTTTTACTTATGGACGGAATAGTAACATTAGTATTAGTAATTATTAATTTTTATAAGTTTAAGCAAGCAGGTCTTTCTCTATATTGTCCATTTGAAACATAGTATTAGAATAAGAAACTAATAAAGCCTAAAGCACTAAACTTGTCATAACAACTTAGATTAGATAGATAGATAAACTTTTGTAGCTTTGGTATTTGGTAATATTTGGTATAAACAAAACAAATTCTTATTGGCGCGTCAGAATGGTAACGTGGCAGCTCGCAGCGGTTGTCATGCGAATTTTCTATGATTTCGCGCTCCCTCCCGCGCCGCGGTTTTCATACCTACCGGGTCTGGTAACCGGGCCCGGTAAGAATGGCCGGACCGGGCCCGGTTTGCAATCTCTAAACGCAACGGTGTAGATTGACATAATGGCTTTAAGACTGGGGTCAAACGAGCGTAATTTTGTAAGTTATGAATCTCGTAAGTTACGCTGCATTCGATTACATAAATAAAGTCCAGGATGTGCAACATGACCACGTCAAATAAGTTGTCATTTTCAATTGCATCTAAGCAATTGACTGGCCTTGTGGCTCAGTTGGTAGTGTGTTTTCGTCTACCTGCTGAACTGAAAGGTCGTGGATTCGATCTCCACCCAGGGCAAACATTTGTGTGATGAGCATGTCCACAAATATTTATTTATTTTTATTTAATGCATCAAAAAACGCAACCCACATCTCAGATAATTATAGTTTAAAAAACTGAAGCAACCGACTTCTCACGGATGCCATTGTCAGATCAGAACCGAACCACACAGGAAGCACTGGCTTTCAAATAAAAAAATAATCATCAAAATCTGTTCACCCAATCGAAAGTTCTGAGGTAACAAACATAAAAAAAATACAGTCGAATTGAGAACCTCCTCGTTTTCTAAAGTCGGTTGAAAATTACGCTCGTTTGGTCTCGCTTCACCCTTAGTCAGATAAAATAGTATAGCCCCGTTTTTGATATAAATAAAAAAGTAGGTATCAGCCTTGTTAGTTTACCTTGAACCTACTATTTGGCTTCCTAAAATTGGATTAACTACAGACAGCTAAAATGGAATCCGTTTTAGCTGTCTGTAGCTAAGCAAATTCTTTGTATTTCTAAATAAAACGCTTTTTGTAGGTTAATTTATGAACTAAAATATGAAATGGGGTATTTTCATTGAATTTCACGGCAGTAGCATATATAATAAATAAATAAAAAAAAGCCTTTATTTGATCCTGCTACATTACTTCTTAATTTACTATTTTAATACTATATCACTATAATTAATTATTAGCAAGGTCCCCAGTTTGGGTAAAGGCCTCCTCCAATGATGACCACTTCTCTCTATCCTGTGCTATTTGCCACCACTTTGAACCAGCGACTTTTTTTATGTCATTCTCCCAGCTTGTACAGGGCCTTCCTCTCTTTCTTTTTCCTTGAGGTCCTCGCCATATGTAGTATGTAGTAGCATGTATGACGAAATTAAAAAAAACTACTATTGGCGTCACAGAACAGACTTATTTTCAACAAAGAGAGTTTTAAAAAGGGTGTCTACAAGCACCTTTCCGGGTTAGCAATGCAACAGTAATGTCACTGATGTTGCAGTTTTCTATAGGCGACGGTTATCGCTTACCATCAGGCGAGCCGTCTGCCTTTTTGCTTCACCTATTTAAAAAAAAAAGTCATAAGTCTTTGATTGGCGTTTACAAATTACTGAGTTTACCATTTTATTAAGTCAAAATTATAATTATTACATGGAACAATGTCAAAAAATACAATACAAATAAATAAATAAAGTCACGTCTTAAAACTAAAGTACGTATGTGCGTAGTCAGTAGTAAGTGTTACTGAGTTATAGACGATCAAATCAATGTGACTTGAGAGGCAAACTTTGGACAAATTCCTTCAATATCATGATGTCAATCAATTGTCTATACTTAGTATACAAGTTTAAGTTAAGAAAAACTAAAAGAAAAACCGATAAAAAAACGGCTGAACCGATTTTGATGTAAATATAGCTAAGAAAGAACTCACGATGAAATCTTCTTTCAAATAAAAAAAATAATCAAAATCCACCCAAATGGAATGGTGGACTGTTTTTTTTTTTTGAAAGACAGATACACAGAAATACAGATACACAGATTTATTTATTTATTAAACTTCGCGTGGCTCGACACGTACTTGTTCAGTTTTTAACACCCGACTTAAAAAGAGGGGTGTTATAAGTTTGACGTGTGTATCTGTTTATTTGTGTGTCTGTGACATCCATGATTTTGATCATTTTTTAGGGTTCCGTACCCAAAGGGTAAAAACGGGACCCTATTACTAAGACTTCGCTGTCTGTCTGTCTGTCTGTCTGTCTGTCTGTCTGTCTGTCTGTCTGTCTATCTGTCTGTCTGTCTGTCTGTCTGTCTGTCTCCAGGCTGTATCTCATAAACCGTGATAGCTAGAAAGCTGAAATTTCACAAATGATGTATTTCCGTTGCCGCTATAACAAAAAATACTAAAAATAAAAAAAATAAGGGGGGTCCCCATACAATAATCGTGTTTTTTTCCTATTTTTTTGCTCAATATTAAAAACGGTAACAGGTAGACGCTTCAAATTTTCACAGAATATTTACTTGTATATTACCTTTCAAAATAAATAATTAAATAACAATAAAGTAAATATTAAAGGGGGGCTCCCATACAACAAACGTAATTTTTAAGCAATTTTTACTCGATCTTAATTAACAGGTAGAAACTTAAATATTTGTAAGTAAATATTTAGAAATATATTAACCATAAAAATAAATACCTAATCTAATACATAAAAACTCACAAAATGAAAATAATCCGTGCATCTAAACGCGGTGCGAGCGCCGCGTCGCGGTGTGGTGGTGGCGCGAGCGCGAGGCGGTTGCTAAGCAACGGCCGCGCGGGTAGCGGGGGAGGTAACATCACGGAGCGAGCCATAGCCGCGCGTATTCGCGCGAGGGTCGTCATGCTGCCTGGATGTGTATCGAAAACCTACCTATAAGTTTGCGATTTACTACTTGGAATTTCGTTGATTTCTCGTTATTTTATACGATTTTCTGTTATAGATGATAGTACGGAACCCTTCGTGCGCGAGTCCGACTCGCACTTGGCCGATTTTTTACAAAAGATTTCCTCCAGAGTTTAGCTATGTTTCATCAAAATCGGTTCAGCCATTTAATTATTCGGGGTTTTTTCAGTTTTCTAAATTTACTTGTTATAGATATTATGATATATTAATTTATAAAACTTTAAGTAACATTTTATAAAGGATATTTGTGCTAGTAAACTGTTATTTATATGGCTCAATCAATCTATGTTTCATCAAAATCGGTTCAGCCATTTTTTTGGCGAGGGTTTTTGTGTTAACTAAGCTTACTTGTTATTCTTATAAGTACGTGCTAAGTTAACACGTAAAAGTTCTACGAAATTAGATAAATGTTAACTAATATTGGAGACTGTATCGTAATCTTTAGCCTTGAATATTCTATCAAGGAAGCAAGCCGTGACTTATACTTAAAATATTTGTGATAATATAGTTTATGCATATAATCTTTAGATAAGAAAGCGACGTACTGATAGATTAACCATAAAAATACTCGCAAAATACTAGTATATGGTACAGGTATCTCCAGGTTTTGTGTAGTAATTTAGTTATGGTTTTAATTTCAACTCGATACCTTCACGCGTTCCCGAGATAAAGGTCTTGACACCCGGACAGACAGACAGACGGACAGACAGACGGACAACAAAGTGATCCTATAAGGGTTCCGTTTTTTCCTATTGAGGTACGAAACCCTAAAAAACGCACATTTCGACACTCACAAGGGTAGGGTCTCAATATCTATGGGGTACTTCCCGTTGACCTAGAACTATAAAATTTGGCAAGAAGCATTGTGTAGTACACATATAGGAAAAAATCCGAAAACTGGACATTTTTAATTTAATCCAAAAAAAATAGGGTCTTTAGGCAAGGGGAGGGTCAAAATTTTAAAGTACTTGAACCGTATTATGTGGGGTATCATAATATGAAAGAGCTTGATTAGCACAAGCTAAAACAGGGTTTTAAATATTTTTAAGACGTATATTTTTCGATTTATGAAGAAAAATATGATAAAATATATAATTTCCCCATTTATCAACTAGTGTGTAGCCCTCGGTGGGCGAGTCTGACTCGCACTTGTCCGGTTTTTTTTAATGTAGTAATAGGTTTGCGCTTGACCGCCAACGCGATATTGCGGTCTACGATGGAGCGCGCTTAGAAGAAACCAATTCACTAGCTAAAGACAACACAGATTATTTCTATCAGGAAAGACCCACTCAGGAAGTATGTTTCTATATGAGCGCCTACAGCCTAAACGGCTTGACCGATTTTGATGTGTGAAGTGTCGTTAGATTCGTATTCACTCCCTGAGTATCATAGGACTCATAGGCTATATTTTTTACATTAATAATCGTACGTAGTACGTCTCTCGCAAAAATAAAAAAACCAATGTTTTTTCGTAATCTCCAAAGAACTTTTTCGCAATAAACAATGGATTTTACTAGAATTTATTCTAATACATGCGCATTTATATTCCTATACAACGATTTTACGCATACTTTCTCAAAAAATGTACACTCAACAGCATATCAAGCGTAACGAATTCGTAAGTTAGACTGTAAAAACCTCTTTTCTGCAGTCGGGTATTTTGTTTTACTTTTAATATACTTGATTTGTCACCTCACAAAGCGTTACAAAAATGGAGACCTAAATGGCTCAAAGTCATTAAAGTGCAAGTCCATTAAATTTTAACGAACCACCAAAGCTAATATAAAGCGAAGGTCGCGAGTAATGTGTTGACAACACGGCACTGTAATGAAGTCACCCTGCCCCGCCCTGTGACGTTACAGGGCGCGCCCTGTTTTCATGCTACAACCAGAGTTTACTTACTGGTGTATTTGCTAAAGCAAGGGTTAGTAATGAGATTTTATCTACAGAGAGGTTCATCATCATCATCATCATCTCGGCCACAAGAAGACCACTGCTGGAGATAGGCCTCCCCTATAGATTTAAAAAAGACTGGTTGGAATCGGCTTGCATCCAGCGTCTTCCAACGTTGTCAACGTATAGAGAGGCTATACTCATTGAATATGAGGTAAAAGAAAAATCTCAGAGTCCGTTTTCAGCATTTTTGATTATAAGAGGCCTTTTAGTATCTTGGCCTTTAATATCTTGGTGTTGCACTTTCTAAATACACAGGATAGCATTGTCACTATTTATAACGACACGCGTCTCATAGCGTTGCCCCACGTGTCGTGACTGAAGATGAGTCGGGCGATTACCTTACTTGATGCTTGCCACGCAGATCCGGGGAAAACCTATCTACGTATAATATCATTGGTTAGTAAGAATTATTGTGTTACAGAAATAGTGTAATGGAAACTACTGCAAGGCTGCAAGCCCATTAGTAATTCATTGAGTGAGCGAAGCGAACGAAAGTCTCTGTATCAGCTAGCGCTAGCAAGATTTTCTTTCTGCTGTCCGGATGTTTGCTACTTGCGTACAGGTCGTATTTTTCAATCAATCTTGACGAAACTTGGTGTACTGTTTCCTCAATTTTATACATTTTTTGTCGTCGGAACTTTTTGATAAGTTGGGTAAGTAGGTATTTGTCCTAAAAAGGGAGAAAAATTTCTACGGCGCCATTTACTGACCGATTTTGATAATTGATCTAAAAATGTTTAATACTTAATTCTGAACAAGAATTTTAATATGAGCAAAATCGGTCAAGAAGTTGTCGAGATAAAAGGTTATGAAATCTTGGTTGAAAAAAAAGAAGAAATTTGCTACGAGGCGCTTGTTGGTTCTAATATTTGTTACATAATTCTAAGCAACAATTTCAAATATAAGCAGTGGACCTTGCGAGCACACAAACAACAAGTATTTTGCAAAAGTTTCTACGTGAGAACGTAGAACTACTAACTCATAAAACCCTGACAAAAATGACTGCACTGATTGATAAACATAGCTAAAATACTCAATATAATTCTCTTGCAAAAGAACTAGATCAAAATCTGTCTAAGTTTGAGAGCTGACAGACAGACACACATATACACAGATACACATGTCAAACTTTTAACACCCCTCTTTTTATATCGAGGGTTAAAAATGAAATAGAATATGTTAGGACATTATTGCTACACTAAATACATTTTTTTTTTTATAAAAGGTAGATCTGCGCTTGACCACCAACTGAAATTAACATTGACATTGACAACCGCCTGATTTTAAGCGACAGTGTGGCCGAGGATGGAGCTCGTCGATCTAGAAAATATCTATTCACCCTAGCCTTGAAATTTCCAAGATTGTATAGGTCTCAACTTTGTGACAACTTGATTGCTTCTTTATGAACTTTGTGTATGAACATCGGTATTTTGCCGAGTAATGTTTCCAAAACATCCGCCAAACTTAGCTCATATTTTAGCTCAACATTGGTAAACATACCAACACATTCATAGTTCCTAAATCAATTCTCGTTTATCACATTCGTGTATATTTGTAGTTACATGTATTCCCTCAGCCAAGGTTCTGTGAAGGACAGAAATACTGAAATACACTCTTCAAATATCGACCCTATAACTTCGGCTTCTTTCGACACACCTAACGCCACTAAAATTACTACTGTTTAGTTTTAATTACTTTTAATATAATCATTTATATACAAAATTAAAGATAAATAAATTATCTATCGTACGGTATTTATTAAATTAAAATTAACTAAGTATTTTTAAAGTTACAGTTTATTTAATTAATAAGTGCGTACAACATGGCTTTGATGTTTAGGGGAACGTATAAGGTATAAATTTGCGGTTTAGTTGAAAAGTATAGTCTCATGAATGGATAGTGTTCCAAATATTAAGTGGCAAATTTACGATGATTATACTTGGCTGGTTGTGTCGGGTGGTTCCTGATCTGTATCATATTTGTCTGCTTATCCATTCAAATATATATAGTCCATCTATTCCTTTCTTTATGGATCTTATCATGCAAGTCAAGTCAAGGTGTTTCTAGCCCTATGATTTTTTGTGTTTTTTTTTACGGTCTAAATTAGAAAACTATAAATTTTATAAAATATTCTTATGTCTATGGTTGTTAATCCGATCATCGTCCGTCTCACTCGCCAGATGTTAAACGACAGTATGGTCGAGGATGAAGCTCATTAAAATTTATAGTTTTCTAATTTTAGACCGTAAAAAAAACACAAAAAAAACATAGGGCTAGAAATCGTTGAGCTTCATCCTCGACCATACTGTCGTTTAACAAGTAAGTCAAGTCGAAAGTTTACAACCAGTGTATGTTACCAGTGATGACATACGGCACTGAAACGTGGTCCCTAACTATGGGCCTTATAAGGAAGCTCAAGGTCACGCAACGAGCTATGGAGAGGGCTATGCTCGGAGTCTCTCTACGAGATCGAATCAGAAATGAAGAGATACGTAGACGTACAAAAGTCACCGATATAGCACAGCGGATTAGCAAGTTGAAGTGGCAGTGGGCAGAGCACATAGCACGTAGAACTGATGGCCGATGGGGCCGAAAGGTTCTCGAGTGGAGACCACGTACCGGCAAGCGCAGCGTAGGAAGACCAGGCACGAGATGGACAGATGACCTCATACAAGTGGCGGGAAGACGCTGGATGCAAACCGCTTCCAATCGGTCTTTTTGGAAATCCATGGGGGAGGCCTATGTCCAGCAGTGGACTTCCAGTGGACTTCTTATGGCTGAGATGATGATGATGATGATAAAATCTTTTGTATCTCACTCTATTTTTGGGCGAGCGACTTCTAAAACTAAATCTAAATAAAGATAAAACAAAATCCTTCGTCAACTTACATTAGCGAGCTTTCAGCGAGTTAATTGCAGTAAACCACGACATCTGCTAATTAAGAATCGAAATTGTCGTGCAGGCTTCCTTCGTTAGGAAACTTGGTTCGAGGTAGGATTTTAAAATTGGTGTTTTTTTTTTTTTTTTTTTTTAATTAACAAAATATTTATTCTCCACAGACTCCAGTGTCCGTGCCTTTTATGAACTAATAGATATATGCATTTATAACTACTTACATATTTTTTTAAGTTATGCAAGAGGAATTGGTGAATATTCATCCACAGTTATTATTTTGTTGCATTCTGCCCGATGTTTTCAAATTTTTTCCTCTATTACTAAACTGAACAAGAAGAATGATTATGTTTTTCTAATGAATGTACATAATAATGAATGTATTTTGCGTAGTGCACAAGAATGGAATTCTTTGCCGCCATCTCTGTTTCCTGAGACCTACAATCTTGGAATTTTCAAGGCTAGAGTGAATAGATATCTTCTAGATCGACGAGCTCTATCCTCGGCCACACCGTCGCTTAACATCAGGCGAGTTGGTGGTCAATCGTAGATCTATCTTCTATAAAAATTTTTTTTTAGGTATATTTGTATGTTTCTATACGAGCACCTATATCCTAAACGACTTGACCGATTTTGATGTGCAAGGTGTCGTTAGAATCGTCTTCTTTCCCTCAGTGTTATAGGATATATTTTTTGTAATAATAATAATACGACCCTCGCAAAAATAATAATAAACCCTTTTTCGTCTTCTCTAGTGACCTTTGTCGTAATAAATAATTTCACTAGAATTATTCTAAATAATGTGTACTTTTAAGTTTTACAGCGATTTTACGCATACTTTCTCACAAAAACATGCACTCAACAGCGTATCAAGTGTAACGAAATCGTGAGTGAGGCTGCAGAAACGCGGTTTCTGCAGTTGGGTATTTGTTTATGCCCGGATGGACATAAAATGATAACTCCAAAAACTTTTCACAGCGTATATTTAAATTTTAATTATTATTTTTGGGATGCGGCAAAGTGATGTTGGTCGTAAAAAAATGAGTTCGCACTGAAGGTGCCTTATAAAAAATATCACTGTCACTGGTAAAAACAGATATTATGAAGAAAAGCGTAGGCGTTAACAGTATTTTGTTTTTCTTTTAATATAGATGCTTGTGTAATATTAAAATGATGTCGTATGCAAGTAATAATGGTAGCAATAAATTTGTTAAGACAACGTTGCAACTAATAAAATAAACCCTAAAGTAAACCTACAATCTTGCCAATTTTGAGACATGTATCTATTACTGTTCAAAAGATGCAGCCGCTTAAGTGTAGGACAGACAAGACAGACAGACACCGTAGCCTCACGAATTATAGGCTTCCATAGTAAAAGTGCCTAAACTTACTACTTACTTTACAAGTACTACTCAATACTTTCTTTAATTTTTCAAACTCTGAAAACTTTCTGTGTTTATTTTATGTAAAAATAGGTTGGTTTCCGTTATCCTTGTTTCCTTTCAAAGGTTTTATTATCAAGTCTTTGAGCTTTCTTTGAAATGTGAATTCCGACGGTTAGGGGTCGACCCAAATGGAAAGGAATGTTTACGAGTAGGTATCGGTGAAGAATTTATAAGATAAGGAGGCGTTTTTGTAACTTTTTAGTGTTTTTAGGAAGCACTTTTTACTTTTAATTTACTTTTTTATTTTACTTTTAATTTATTACTTAATAGGCACCTACATAAGGCCAGGCAATTTGTAATTTAGTCGTAGTACTTCTCTCCATATGTAGTGATAAGAATTACTTATTCTTCATTACATAATATGTAATGACAAGAATAAGTAATTCTTATATAAACTCTCTATTTTATAGAGAGAAGAAAACTCAAAACCCCCAACAAAAAATAGCGAAAGCGACTTTGACGAAACATAGTTAAGAACACTAATAAAAAATAGAAATCCTTTTTCAAATAAAAAAACTAGATCAAAATCGGTCCATCCGTTTGAGAGCTAAGTACGATGCCATAGACAGATATACAGATATACACACACACACACCTCAAACTTATAACACCCTTTTTTTGGGCCGGGAGTTAAAAATGCTCGCCGGGGACACCCTAATCATGATAGAAATTTGAACATAAAATTACGATAAAACTGTTACATCCCAAAACCTTTGCAGCCAAGGCTTTATACTGTACGGGAATTTTACAGTGAGCGAGTGACGCGGTGAAGTTTATCTCAAAGTGATTATCTAGATTACAAAATTATCTACGGAATCCTATCACATACGTGTCACGACACGGTCTTGCCCATTTTATCATAAGTTAGTAACCGCAAAGAATCCTAAAATGTTCCACATAAGTTCACCACCCGCGCGTTTGGAGGTAGTAATTCAAGCTTATTATTTTTTCCGTGACATTGGCCATGCCATCCGCCACCCCCCGGCTAGTCACGCGATGTTCTGCCATTTCGCGGTTGTAAATTATTGTTTAGGAGCGTCATGTCGACTTCACAAGGGTTGCTCAGTTTGAGGCTTTCTGGCTACGTTACTAACTGCAACTCTGCGGTTGCTGCGCTTACGCAGCATCGATGCTGAATTTTTAACTGGCTTCCAAAAAGGAGGAGGTTCTCAATTCGACTGTAATATGTTTTTTTTTATGTTTGTTCAGCGATTATTTCGGCAATTATAAATTGATTTGGATGATTCTTTTTTATTTCATAGGTCATATTCAGCCAGTCAGTCATCACTTGAGAGGTGATCCCTTATACATTTTATGAAAATCGGTTAAGTACTTATTGGTGTTTATAATAAAATAACTAGAAAAAATTATCAAACTCGAATTGCGTAGTTTAAAGTCAGTATCTTCAGTTTTCCAAACTATACCTAATTATACAAAGTAGAATATTAAAAAAAACTGAAATAATTAATAGATTGCGCTGTAATCTGTAAATAAACCCGGACAAGTGCGAGTCAGACTCGCCCACCGAGGGTTCCGTACAAACTAGATAAAATAACTACCGGGTGAAGGTAGTCATTGATAAAAGGGGTTTTGATATTTACCAGTTGTTTTATTATAAAAACCAAAGTACTGCATCGATTTTGATAAATTTATAAGGGACCACCTCTGAATAATGATCTAACAAATACAAAAAGAATCATCAAAATCAACGCACAATTGGCTGAGTAAAGTGAGTAATCGGTGAACAAACATACAAAAAAACTATACCGAATTGATAACCTCCTTCCATGCACATTTTGTAGACGTTTTTTTCTGTTTTTTGAACTATAATTATTTGTTTTAAGCCCCTCATTAAGTAGGTACGTGTTACATGTAGATAGAAGTAAATAAATCCGCCAGCAGCTCCCGACAAACTACGCTGCACGCTGGTGTCTCCTCATTAACGATAATTACTTGGATGTACGGTTTATTCCTTTTGTTATTTCAGAATTCATTAGCTTCGGTTCAACTTTGACATTTTTTAAATTTGCTAATTTTATGCTAAAATAGCTTTACTTGCAAATTCATTTTATGTTTTGGGTAAAACTGGCGAAAATTAACTAAATATCGGTTTTTAGGGTTCCGTACCTCAAAAGGAAAAAACGGAACCCTTATAGGATCCCTTCGTTGTCTGTCAAGACGCAAGGGAATCAAAACCTATGGGGTACTTCCCGTTGACCTATAACTTTGAAATTTGGCAAGAAGCATTGTCATATAGTACACACAAAAGGAAAATTCCGAAAACTGTACATTTTTAATTTAATCACATAATATAGGGTCTTTATGCAAGGAAGGAGGGTCCAAATTTTAAAGTGCTTTAACCGTATCATGTGGGGTATTATTTGAAAGGGCTTAATTAGCACAAACTTTAGCACTGTTTTTAAATATTTTTACGATGTATATTTTTCGATTCATGAAGGAAAATAAAAAAAATATATAATTTTCCCCCTTTATGTACTAGTTTGTACGGAACCCTCGGTGGGCGAGTCTGACTCGCTCTTGTCCGGTTTTGTTATCTATAAAAATAGCCCTACTTCTTGCGCAGTCGGCCAATAAGATAAGTAATAAAATTACAAGCTACTAAATTATAGTTTAATAAAATTGAAAACATCAACTTCAAAATGCACCATTTCGTTTACTTGTCTTGGTTGACATATTTTTCCAGTTGTTTTGTTTTAAACCAAAGTATTGAACCAATTTCCGTAGAATTTATATGCGACTTCCTCTGAAGCAAGTATAAATAAGCGGCCAAGTGCGTCTCGTGCTACGCGAAAAACAGGGTTCCGTAGTTACACATCATAATTTATGTGAACTAAAAATGGGGATTATATGAACATACGAGTTAACTTACGTTAATTAAAATTAAAATGAAATTTACACGAAATTTTCGTTTCTTACTTTTCTAAATATTTTTTTGGTTTATTGACTATTGCTCGTTAGCTTGTAAAGTCATAGCCGTATTTTTTTTAAATGTCTTCATATGTATATGCTATTACCTATACCTATATTTATTTTCAAATCTTATCGCATTTTTTCTAACGAAAAGCACGTACAATTTCGTGGCTATAAAAGAAATGGTTCACTAAACATATCAAATCTATAACACATCTAATCTATAATAAATAAATAATAATTTGTATAGTTTTTTCTTACAAGCGTGTTAAATTTAATTTATCCTTTGGGAGTTGAAATTTCCATTTATAAAACGTAATTACCTTTAAACTTCTGCGATATAAACATTTGTGTCATAAGTAATAATTTTGTTTACTGTATGCTGTATCTCGAGTTTCGTGACATGTATCCGAATTAGTGTCTTTTTCTTGCTCTCACTCGGTCTCTCTTTCTCTATTAACAATGGCCGACATGGATAGCTGTCTATATTTAACATAAACGAAAATAAACCTGCCATTAATTAATTGGAAATTTTATTGAAGATATAAACACTGTAAATACTCAAAACTTTTTATATTTGATTATGATGGCGTGTAAATAATAATATTTTACGAATAAAATAAATATGAATATATGAATAATCTTACTTTACAATAATAAATGGTTTGAAAAAAAACCTCAACAGTCAGGAAACAAAAAGTAAACATGAAACAGCCAAATATATACATTCAAAGTTTAATTTAAGCGCCCAGGTATAGTACCTCCGAGCCCCGCTCGGATTTTTTATGACTGGAAATACGAGCAAACCCGGGTTCACTAAAAACGAAACCCAGCAAGATCGATTTATCGTCCCCTAATCTACCTACAAATCAAATTTCATTAAAATATTTGGAGCCGTTTCCGAGATTCAGATTATATATATACATTTATACAAGAATTGCTCATTTAAATGTATTAGATTTCAAAATAAAAGATGAACTCATCACTTCAAAACCTTTGTTAAATCAAGGTTAATGTAACAATGGGGTTAAATTAATTTTATTCGTGTTAGGGGCAGAATAGTCAAAACGAACAGAACCTGTTTGTTGCCTAATTAACCTTTTGTGCAAAAAAATGGGTACAAGCAACATCATATCTTCCTACTACTAAGTGATATTGTAAACTTTATCTAAAAAAATACTTTTTATGGACAATTTTTAACTGATGTAAAAACAAGTCAAAGTATAAGCTTAGAAAACTCAAACCCCCGATAAAACAGCTGAACCGATTTTAATGAAACATTGCTAAGAATACTCTCGATGAAATCCTCTTGCAAACAACAAAAAAACTACATCAAAATCGGATCATTTTACGCTCAATTTTTTGTTGTACTCTAGGTATAGGTGTTTGCAAAAATATTTTTTCTATATATATTTTTAAATATATATAGAAAAAATATAAAATATTTATTATAAAATATTTTTTGATATTTCAATTGAGTTCATTCAAGGAACCCTACACTGCGTGCCGCCAGACACGCACTTAGCCGGCTTTCCCGTGTCATAAGCTATATTTTTTGTATTAATCAAGTCACACATCTCTCGAAAAAATAAAAACGCATTTTTTCGTAACCACCAACAAACTTTACTAGTGATTTTACTAGAATTATTTTAAAAGATTCGCATTTATAATCATTCTCATAAAAAAAAAAAACGTACACTCAACAGCGTATCAAGTGTTACAATATCGTAAGTTAGACTGCGTAAACCGCTTTTCTGCAGTCGGGTATTTTGTTTAGTATAGGTATTTTCTTTTAATATAGATAATAATTGTTATGCACAATTTTAAGTTGTAATGTGGATGTGCGAAATTCAATTGAGTCTATCTAAGGAACCCTACTTTGCGTGTGGGCCGACACGCACTTGGCCGCCTTTTTCCATCTCAACGAATGAAACCAACGTAAGCACAGATAGAAACAACATAATATAGCGCAATAATTTTATTCACTCAACCATCTCCATTTAAATGTTTCTGACTGTACTGATCTACTAAAAATGAATTCTTGTAGGTATCATGAGAATCAAAAGATTTGATGAAGGTGTTCCGAAATATAGTTCCCAAAGTCTGACAGACAGCAAAATAAAAATAAACCTGAGACATGATACAAGCCATATATTAGTTCACGAAATAATAAATAATCTTCAACGTAAAAATATTTTTAGTCCGACCATCGGTATCGTCCGTCTCGCTCGCACATGCCCACATTTTTTGAAGATATAAAATGACTTAATGTACTTATAAAAAAATCGTCGTTTGTAAAACTAGAAAATAACATCACAAATATTCAAGAAACAAAATATTAAACAAGGTAAACCCATAGAGTTTGGGCTCATTTATTGTGTTTTGATGAGTACTTTGGTGCTACATGATAACCAAGGTCTGATAATGGAGTCAGAAGGTGACCTCAGGAAATTCTGAACTAAATAAATTCGACGATTTGGGGTTGATTGATTCGTCTCGAGGAGTAATTTTTTATAATTTTTTTTTTAACCGACTTCCAAAAAGAAGGAGTTATCAATTTGGTCTGTATGTTTGTTCACCGATTGCTCAGCCAATTGTGCATTGATTTTGATGACTATTTTTACATTTGGTAGATCATAGTTCATAGGTGTCCCATAATTATTTTAGAAATATTGCTTTACTACTTTTTGAATAATCTCTAAGAATATAAATATTTCATTGGATTCCTGAGTGAAGTGCGTCAGATTATAGAATCGCAGAGTACCACTGATACGTCTTTCTTTGCAAAAGTGTCAAATGTTAAGAATTATCGTATAACATCTGCACATTTTCTAATCTTCGAAGACGAACCATTTGACATTCAATGACAAATCTCAATCTTGCCAAAAAAATAACGAGCGGGTGAAGAGAGGTCTCTTTAAAAAGTTTACAACCGTGAATTACCGAACTACAGAACTGTGAACTTGACTTTAAGTATAAATATTTTAATATATAATCTGTCTCGGAAACGGCTCCATCGATTTTAATGAAATTTGGTTCGCTCGTATATTATGATTAGTAGTAAAACACAGGAGGATCTCAATTCGTATGTATGTATGTCTTTTTACCTGACTGCGTAAGGAGGTTATGTTTTTCGAGTGTATGTATTTATGTTTGCTCTTTCATAATAATATGATATCCCACGATACCTCACATGATAAGGTAAAAGCAAGTAATGCTTCTTGCCAAATTTCACAGTTATAGGTCAACGGTAAGTACCCCTGAAGTTTGATTCCCTTGCGAGTGTCAAAATATGCGTTTTGACGTGACAACGATAAATCGATGAACGCCGGCTGCACGCACGAAAAAGTATGACTCATTGTCCCGTTACGTTACGCTCATTGTCCCGTTACATCATCATCATCATCATCATTTCATCAATGTTTTGTTATGGCGTTGTCACGTTAAACTATCGTCCGTAATCCGACTTTACAGACAACCAATATTTTTTTGCGACATATTTGGCTGTAACTAAAACTGAGAAGTTTGATTTTTCTCTCTGCAGCACAACACTATATACCTATAGATTTGCGTATATGGATTTAATTTTAACTCGATATCTTCACGCGTTCCCGAGATACAGGTCTTGACAGACGGACGGACCCGGTCGTACAACAAAGTCATCTGAAAACAACAAAACAAATCAAAAAGGGTTCCTTTTGTTTCTTTTGAGGTACGGAACCCTAAAAAGCTAATTATATTTATGTATGGTCTGGCTGTGTGGTCCGTTACTGTTTAGAGTATAAAATAAGTATGATTTTAATTTTTAAATATATTTGTAAAAATGTTTCCACAAACAAAATCGTAGTCGCGGATCGATTTGCTCGTGTAAAGGTATTAAAATCCTATTGGTCACAGATATTGCAAGATACGTCATTCATAGTTCAATAAAGTAAAACTAGATGGTGCTGTACAGTCTTAAAACGCGCTAACGTTTGTCGCCTTTCAAATATGCATAGTTTCATAATCTGTCCAATAGTTACCTTTTTAATCTCAGTGAGCAAGTTGCAAGTGATCTTTTGAAAGCCGTTCGGTTCGACTAATGTCAGAAGAATGCAAACGGCGTTATTATCAACCGACTTTAATAAAGAAGAAGCTTATCAATTCGACTGTATTTATATTTGTTTTTTGTTTGTTTGTTATATTTGTTTTTTTTTTGTTTCGTTTCGACTGTGTGAACCGATTTTGATGATTATTTTTTTATTTGAAAGCTGGTGCTTCCCGTGTGGTCCCATTTCAATTTGGTCCAGTTCTGACAATGGCATCCATGAGAAGTCGATTGCTTCGGTTTTTTAACTATAATTATTATTAATTTATTTCAAATATTAACAGGTAATAATTTCAATTTTCTCGGTAACACTACACATCATGCATTTAAATTGATAATTCAATTCAATAGATAAATCGAACAAAAAAAACATTTCGTAAGACAAATTCTAAAATCCCATAAAAATCATATATAAATATTACAAAATTATAAAATAAAAGTTAAGATTATTAGTCCTCAGTCAATTGCAATTTGGTAATAATCAGTAGGTAAAGTTAAATTTAATAATGAAATAATAATATAATAATGAGTCAAATGAAAATGTGTTCAGTGAAGTTCCCGGCAGCTTAGTGGTGAGACCGTCTGACTTGCGATCCGCAGGTCCTGGGTTCGAATCCCACGGCACGCACCTCTGTATTTTCGAAGTTATGTGCGTATTGTTGATTGCCGCCAACTTCAAACGGTGAAGGTAAACATGGTGAGGAAACCTCTCAAGATCATTGAGAGTTCTCAATGATCTTGAAGATGTGTGAAGTCTACCAACCCGCACTTGGCCAGCGTGGCAGACTATGGCCTAACCCTTCTCACAATGAGAAGATGGCCCGTTCCCAGCAGTGGGACAGTTTGTACAAACAGGGCTGATAAAAAAAAAAAAAAGTTAAATAACAAATAAATATACTAAAGTAAGCGTCTTTTGTCAACAATATCATATTTGTTTCGTATAAAACTCGTCAAGAGTATAGAAAGATTTTTGGACGAGCCAGTTTTTAGTGTTCCGTACCCAAAGTGTAAAACGGGACCATATTACTGAGACTTCGCTGTCTGTCGTCCGTCCGTCTGTCACCAGGCTGTATCTCATGAACCGTGATAGTTAGCTTTAAAAATAAATAATTAAATTAAAATAAAACTAATATTTAAACCCTTCGTGCGCGAGTCCGACTCGCACTTGGCAAATTTATTTTTTTATTTTTTTTCATCACTACGAATACTGGTGATTTCCTCCGGCAAGCAATTATATATTTTCACCCCCAGCACGTGAGTGAGTTACCCCGAACTCATAAGTCTTGTATTTACCGTCGCGAGACAGCCTTAGTAAAAGTTTTTATGAAGAAACGCAGCGATGAAAGTTTTCGTACGCTCCCATACATTTTGACGTGACAACGTCTAATAAATCGATGAACGCCGGCTGCATGCACGAAAAAGTATGATTCATTGTCCCGTTACGTTACGCTTCTTGTCCCGATACGCGCGCGCGCGCTTATGGTGGCTGAGGAAGCGTGCGCCGCGCCCAACCGTCCGCGACTCCGCGTCGCTTCAATTATCATTCCTCGGAACTCGCGCGCGGACGTATGTTGTCACGTTAAACTATCGTCCGTAAAGACAAAGGTGCTGTTCGCGTTGCGGAGATTGTATTGCAATGAGTAGCATGTTCCCCGTTTTTCGTACAAGTCTAGATTTAGCCTCAATTAGAGAGCTGCCTGCAGTATTACAAGCGAGGGTAGGGTTTGTATCCCTAACGATTGAAAAAAGGGTTTCCTGAGATACAGGTCTTGACAGACGGACAGACGGGCAACAAAGTGATCCTATAAGGGTTCCGTTTATCCTTTTGAGGTACAGAACCCTAAAAAGGTGCTGTGAGCGAGACAGCGGCGCCACTCTACTGATTAACAAGTAGTGTAAAATAGAAATAGAAAAAAATATTTGTCGTCTACAAACATTTACATTCATTAATGTACATGAAGTATATCCTTATATGATATTCCGGACTGTTGATGTTGGTGATCATTATAAATATAATAAAATAAAAGAAGAACAAAACAAAACCAAGTTACAATTGAAGATGACAAAAAAATAACTAAATACAATAAAATTACTCGGAATCATCTCTGCAACCCGATAAGGATCTGCAAAAGGAAAGATAAAGTATGAAAAACTCGATAAACGTTGAAAAATCTAGTTTGCACAGTTTTCTACAAGTTTCCAACAGGAAACGGAAGTAGTGTAATGTCACCGTAAAGTTTAATATCAGTTTACTGTAAGTATTACTAAGTTTTCTACGATTAAGCTTGGTTCTTGAAGTTAGGTTTTGCTTAAGCTGTGGAGTTTTACAGAAAGTCCGGATTAGTCGTGGTTCTGTATAAACAGTTACAATGATATGTTATAAATATATTCCATGCTGAAGTGAGAGAAAAACGAACAGAATGTACCAACTGCTTCTCAACCTTTTTTTTATTCGACGATAGGCTTGCGCTTGACCGTCAACTCAACGGTCTACGATGGAGCGCGCTTGCCTAGAAGAAACCTATTCGAGGAAGACAGCCACAGTGGCCATTAGGGCTTTTTTGTAAGGGAATATAGGGGTAATATATGTATGTATGTTATAAACTAATTGAATGAAAACATATTTTAGGTCCTTTTAAGTAATTACCTGTAGGTAAGGCTGAAGACACCACTTAACTAATACATCATCATCATCTCAGCCACAAGAAGTCCACTGCTATATCCCCCATGGATTTACAAAAATACCTGATAGAAGCGGCTTGCATTCAGCGTCTTCCTGCCACTTGTATTCGGTCATCTGTCCATCTTGACTGCGCTGCGCTTGCCGGTGCGTGGTCTCCGCTCGCCACTTCAACTTGTTAATCCGCTGTGCTATGTAGGCAGTTTCGTTCAAACAGCAGTTTGCTTCACTCTCGCAGAGAGACTCTGAGCATAGCCCTCTCCATAGCTTGTGATCTTGAGCTGAACTATTAAAAAAAAATCAAATCACAGAATTCAAAAACAGGAAGTAATTGTTTGGCGATTTCGTTTCTTAGGCTCCCGTACTAAGAGTGCGGGAGCTCATTCGCTAATTAAAATAAATAAATATTTGTGGACATTTCACACAACACCATCTAGCCCAAACTAAGCAAAGCTTGTAATATGGAACTAGATGGCTGATAGAATACTTATATACTTTTTTTTTGTAAATAAGCTTAAACATTTGGTCCTACATAGTATACTTATAATTCTATGTATCCTACATAGGATACATAGAAATACCCAGACACAGAACAAACATCCATGCTCATCACATAAATGTTTGCCCTGGGTGGGGATCGAACCCACGACCTACAAGTGGACGACCTACAAGCTCGGCAAGTGTCAGTATGTCTGTCCTACACTTAAATAATTCAATACATAGCTACAATTAATCTTATATTACACTAATTTATTCAACTCTATAATAAGGTAAAATGTTCCTATTTAAAATATACAAGTGTAAATAGTATCATAATAACTAATTTTAAGATATAAATATAATTTCTAGATGTATGTATGCATATTAAAGTATTATAGTTTTTTTTTGTAAGTAGGTATATCAAAATAATTATGTAAATGCCTATGTGGCGACATACGTCACCACGCACGAGAGCGCGGGAGGGCGAGTGAGGCGGGCGTACTTATCCCGCATCGGGATACGCACCCAAAAACAGTCAGCAATCCCATGGCACGCGACACACACGCGGAGTAAATTCTCTTGCGGTACAAGATACACGCGATCGAACGACCGAAGAGTGTCGGTTATCTTACTCGTCTCGGTCTCCTCCCACGTGCTCTCTTTTATCTTGTGTTTCGCATTGTTATTGTGTTCGTGTCTTCTAAATACATAATTAGTTGGGACATGGTGTTTTATTCCTTGGAACCGGCCGCCTAAGGAGGCGGGTTCTCCACCATCCCGCGTGTCACGGCTGGCTCATAAAAGAAGGAACCAGAGACCATTGGGCCCCCGCCGTACAGCGGTACATACAGCGGTGGCTCCTCCCTGGCATCACCCTTCACCTATAATAGAATTACTAGCAATACAAAAAAAAACTACCTATATATTGCACGCCCGAAATGGGTAAACTGTGAAACAAATTATTTTATAAGACCATAATGTACCAGTTTCTGGAATAATTTTTTTCTTATTCTTATTCTTATTCTTAACTGTAGGTATCTTATGGATCTGTTTGTCTGTTCTGTGAAAATTTCGTTGTAGCTCATAAATCAATAAATACTAAAAACTGGTCAAGCGCGAGACCAGCATGCGTAAATAATTCCTTAATTAATGGGTAATTATTGGGCGAGAACTGTTTGGCGGTGCCTTCAAAGTTAATACTAATCTAGTAGGTATATTTATATACCTCTTATGTAAATTTATAAGTAAATTTAATTTCTTAGTGAGTCAGAAGCACAAATATCGTAAAATGTAAGTATTTAAAAGCAGTTTTCTCTTATCAATGTTACTAGTTGACATCGCTTAAAAACTTTAACATATTTGTAAAGCTGCCTATGAAGAAACAAGAGCTTAACTTGTGAAATAAATTAGCAACTCACTTTCTAGTATATCATTAAGTATTTAACAGGTGACTTTGACGTTTTTTTTTAAATAATTTATGGATAACAAGCTGCGCCCCGCGGTATCACCCGAGTAATGATGAAAAACAGTGATGATGATGATGATAGAATATATTCTACATCATCATACGCATACGCTATAGCTTATGTCCTTCTGTAAAGAATTTCTGTGTCAAATGTCAACGATCGGTTCAGACGCTTAGCGGTGACATAAATGTAACAAACAGCCAGAGAGACAGACAGACAAACAAAGTCTGTCACTTTTAAAATACCTTTTAGTAAACATAAACATAGTAAGGATAAAAAAGTAAGAATTATAGCACCACAGGTATTTTATATATCAAATTAGATTATTAGTATAAATAGGTAACTATTATATTTTATTTTATAATCATCTTTATCACCTCACTAAACATAACTAATATTATAAAGGCGAAATTAACCCTGTCTGTCTGTCTGTCTGTCTGTTAATTACATTTTCATAGCTAAATTTAAAAAAAAAAAAAAATTAAACTATTTTTTTTTAGCTATTAGAACCTGAACTGTTAACTGTTTTAGAACCTAAAGAAAGACATAGGCTATATCTTGTCATCATCATCATCACTGTTTTTCATCATTACTCAGGTGCCACCGCGGGGCGCAGCTAGTAATGTATTTCATAAGCAATCATTTCTTCCATTTCGGTCTAGTTAACCCTTCTGGAGTTCTATCGAGTTCGCGCTGTATTGGTTCACAGCCATAACTCACTTCCCTGTTGTGTGCTAGTGTTGCCATGTTCTTGAAAATCGCATTTCATTTATGGAAGGCGATTCCAACTGGTTTTTATGGAAATCCATGGGAGAGGCATATGTTACTCCGATAAAATAGTTTTCAAGAAGTTACTTAGTCTCGAGCACCGCCGTAAAGTAGCATGTCAGTCTATAGTCTACAGGATTCATTTCGGTGAATGTGCGCAAGAGCTCACGACCTAATTCCACCTTTTCCATTTCACTACAGGACTAGCATAAAGTTGGCGAATTACCACCCATTTCTCGTTGAAATGCCAAAAATCCGTACTCAGCGATATCGGTTTACGTTCTTGATGCGTACTGCACAGGAATGTAATTCTTTGCCGCTACCTCAGTTGCCTGAGAACTACAATCTTAGAATTATCAAGCCTAGAATGAATAGATATCTTCCAGATCGACGAGTTCCATCCTCGGCCACACCATTGCTTAACATCAGGCGAGTTGGTGGTCAATCGTAGATCTATCTTGCGTAAAAGAAATTGACAAAAAGTGTACTTTGGTTGAGTTGACGATGACGACGTCCTTTACAATATTATTATTCAAGTTGGTATATACTCCCAATTCGTGTCAACCTGTATTCACATCTAATACAAATATGTTTATAGCATTACCCTCTCTCTTAAGCAGTCATGTAAGACTTAAGGTAGGTTGAACTAGGAAGGAACTTTATGTACTTTGTGCTGGCAACACAGTTGATCGATTCGATTCCAATTTGCGGTGTATACATCTCCGCTACATCACACATTAAATTCACATTCAGTGATCCGTGTAATATTGTGTAGTTGTGTACTCACCCATCAAGGCGTCGAAAATTAGAGATTTCTACGATATTAGACGAAATAGGCGAAACTTAAATATATTTTAATAAATTTTCTTTTAGAGGGAAATTTGAACCCCGAAATTTGCCCCTTCCTTTACGGAGGTTCTCTTTGCGCCCTTAGAAAAAAGGATGGTGGCATCAGGCCGATAGCCGTAGGTAACACTTTCCGACGCTTGGTGGCCAAGTTGTGCTGCCAGGCGGTCGGGAAGAATATCACGCCGTACCTGCAGCCCCATCAGGTTGGATTCGGTACGCCCTTCGGCTGTGAAGCGGCAATTCATGCTGCTCGAACTTTTGTGATGCGCGAAGGGAGTAATGACATACTTATTAAGTTGGATATACGTAACGCATTCAACAGCATTGACAGGAGTTCGATGTTGTCGGAAGTCAGAGAACTAACGCCATCCATCTTCCCATTTCTGAGCCAATGTTATTCCAAGCCAAGTAATTTGTTCTTCGAGGGTAATTCCATTTTGTCTCAGGTCGGGGCACAACAAGGTGACCCTTTGGGCCCTCTCATCTTTAGTATGGCCATTCACAGAGCGATTATTTCCCTCGAGTCTCCTCTGAATATTTGGTACTTGGATGACGGGACTTTAGGTGGAAGCCCAGAGGTAGTTGAAAGGGACATTAGGTTACTCTTCCCGGCCTTTAAGGAGCTGGGCCTGGAGGTAAACACTAGTAAGTGTGAATTTTACCCTTGCAGCCCAGCAGCCGCGAATTCAAGTAGCACTTTTTCGTCCCTCATCCCAGGACTTAAGATTTTAGACCGGGCTTCACTAAGTCTTCTCGGTGCTCCTATTTGTTTGGAAGGCATGCAGGAGAGCTTGGCGTCAAAAACTCAAGCATTGGTATCGCTAGCAAATCATTTCCAGAACCTCCCGGGGCACGTTTCCCTGACTCTTCTGAGAGCTTGTTTCGGGTTGCCCAAGTTGACTTATGTCATTCGCACGGCCCCGACTTGGAAGCTCCCAGAAGAAGTTCAACGTTTCGATGACGCACTCAAGCGGATCGTTGAGGAAACGCTAAATGTTGCCCTGAATGAGAGTCAATGGTTTCAAGCTAGTTTGCCGATCCGGTTTGGCGGCCTGGGCCTGCGTCGCTTGCAAGAACTGGGTCCCGTCGCCTTTCTCGCCTCTTCATATGGATCTGCAGGTCTGGTTGCTCGCATTTTACCGGATTTCGGTAACTCAATCAGCATCCCCTATGCTGCAGACGCCCACGTCGAGTGGTCGCGTTTGTATCCACCTGCTGATTTGCCGGCGAAACCCATTTTACAAAGGAGCTGGGATGAGATGTTGGGGCCATATAGTGTCGATGCATTGCGCAGCGGTGCCTCACGAGTCGAGTTAGCACGTCTCAACGCCGTCTGTGAGCCGGAGTCAGGTGCCTGGCTGCATGCCCTACCTTCACCAAATTTGGGTACGCTGCTAGACGACGACTCCCTCAGGGTGGCTGCGGGACTGCGGCTCGGCTGTACTGTCTACGAGCCCCATGTGTGCGTTTGTGGTGCGACTGTGGAGGCAAATGGACATCACGGCCTCAGCTGTACCCGTTGTGCAGGGCGAAGACCTCGGCATCATGCCATTAACGAGGTAATAAAGAGAGCCCTTATTTCAGCAGAGATACCCTGTGCGCTGGAGCCTCCCGGCCTTTCGCGGTCGGATGGGAAACGGCCGGATGGACTCACGCTGATTCCTTGGCGTAGAGGTCGCTGCCTTATATGGGACGCAACATGCGTCAGCACTTTTGCTTCCTGCCATCTCCCTGCCACCCAACGGGTCGCAGGTGCGGGAGCGGAGTCAGCAGCAAAAGGCAAACACCTCAAATACGCCGCTCTGGAGTCAGCGTACGAGTTTGTCCCTTTTGCCGTAGAAACGGCGGGACCGTGGGGCTCGGAGGCAAAGAAGTTTGTCTCTGACCTGGCGCAACGGCTTAAGGAAAGAGGGTGCGATCCTCGGGCGGGCCATTTCTTGGCCCAAAACATCTCCCTGGCCATACAGCGCGGGAACGCTGCCAGCGTAATGGGCACTTTTGGTCGAGGAAAGATGAACACGACGGTACCTGATTTGGGGCACTAGCTATTTTTATTGACAATAATTATATTGTAGTATTTTTATTTTAAGTTAATTGTAAGGTGTGACGGTGAAATTTATTTTAAGTGACTAATTTAAATTGTAATAAAATTTTATAAAAATTTTAATAAATTCACTAATCATTATGTCTGTGTGCATAATCTTGATTACATGCTGCTCATTAATTATGTTTTTTTTTTTTTATCAGCCCTGTTTGTACAAACTGTCCCACTGCTGGGAACGGGCCATCTTCTCATTGTGAGAAGGGTTAGGCCATAGTGTGCCACGCTGGCCAAGTGCGGGTTGGCAAACTTCACACATCTTCAAGATCATTGAGAACTCTCAGACATGTAGGTTTCCTCACGATGTTTTTCCTTCACCGTTTTGAAGTTGGCGGCAATCAACTATACGCACATAACTTCGAAAAGACAGAGGTGCGTGCCGTGGGATTTGAACCCAGGACCTGCGGATCGCAAGTCAGACGGTCTCCCGACTAGGCTGCCGGAAACTTAAAACTTAATTATGTTACTATTATATTAAACTGTTGAGAATATTGTTACTAGGGGTATCTATAGAAGTCTATGGTTGTTATCATAATTTTCTAGCAACTAGTAAATAACATACAAAATAAATGAAAGCAAATTTATTCTTTAGGTTCGCTATCTTAAGTACTGGCCTGTTTGCAATCTTCGAAATGCTTTTAAGCTAGTTTATTTTAAAAGAACGTGATAATTAAATTTTCTATATGAAATAAAATAATTATTTTAAAACCCGTATATAACCGTATAACCCCAATGATCACGTATATAAAATCACGTTAATGCTATAAGTTTTACAGGTTTCTTTCGTGTGTATTTTCAACTTTTTTATGATAAAGAAAAGGCGGTAAATACGCAGACGGATTGTACGTATGATAGCTATGCAATCAGTGTAGGCTAGGAACAACTCTGTATTGCCGTAGATGTCCTGGCGCGTGTGCCTCATCCCTGCTCTTCTGAGTACGTCACATTTGTTCTGTAAATACAAAGCGTTGAGTAAAGGGGGTGATCCATTGGTGAGTGAAACCGTTGGTACACCAACGAGCCGGCTAGCTTGAGGTATAAGCCACCAATGGAGCACCTACAAAACCGCGGTTTTGTAACTTATGAAATTTGGTTTGTAGGTAGATTAGGAGACGATAAATCGATCTTGCTAGGTTTCATTTTTAGTGAACCCGGGTTTGCTCGTATTTTCAGTCATAAAAATCCGAGTGGAGCTCGGTTGCCCAGGTACTTCGGTATAAAACGACACATATTTGTATTTTTAGCCATATAATAGATAGGGTTCCATGAATAAATTAATTTAAGTTCAATGCGATCTAACTTAACAATCTTACCTTTAGCACTTGCTGGACAGGTTAAATACTTTGCTCCATAACTCGAAAAGGAATGAAGATTAATCTTTACATGATTATTTATATCGATTGGAACAGGATAGAGCTTGAAGAACTGTTCTCCAGTGCAGACTTTTCCGAAAGTTAGTGTATCTGAAAATATTAATGATTTATTGAAATTTTACAAATTTTAACGGACTTAGTATACGCGCGTATATTTAACAATTTTATGATCTGACGTTTCGAACACTTTGCTGCGTCCAATAACTTTCCAACACTTTACGTCCAAAGTCTAAAAAAAAAAACACGAATATAGTGTCCAGGGTTGACCGATACTCTTAGGCCTCATTTACGTAGACGCGGGATGTCGCGCGTCGCGTGTGGCGTGGCGTCTCGCGGCGCGTCAGACTTTTTTCTGATTATGGAGCGGCGGCGCGTGCAGCGGCACGTTACATCGCACGCGTAAACACAAACTTATAGCAATATTCGATCTTGTTTACAGAGACGCGAGACGGGACGCGTGGCGGTGCCCGCCGCAGTGCCCGCGGCGAATCCTACGCGTGTAGGGAAGCACGCGGCGGGCACCGCTGCGGCGCACGCGGGGCGGGGTTCAAACCGATACCGACTCCGACTAGTTTTAGTTTAACTAAGCAACGCTTCATCGAGAATTGACGCTACGTGCGCCGTGGCGGTGCACGCCGCGTGCGACGGTGCGGTGCCAGCCGCGGGCTCCGCCACAAAAAACGCTTCATTTCAAACAAATATGTGTAAAATCGCTTCTCCGTAAACGCCACTCATACAACGCCATACGTTTGAATTCAATTCGGGCCACGCCGCACAACGCGACGCGCGACGTCCCGCGTCTCCGTAAATGAGGCCTTATACCAACAATGACGAACTTATATATTTTAAGCGATATAAAGACTATGTCGTCTCGCTAAAGCCTAATTTAGATTGAGAAGTAGTCGTCTATTTAGACGTCTATTTAGCCGCTTCGAATTATTTTGTAAATCGAAATTATTTTAATAATTTAATTAATTTAATTTAATAATTTCTATTTTTATTAGTTTATTAGATAATTATTATATTATATAATTAGATCTCATTGGCTCGGACGTGAGGAGTGACGCTACATCCCGTTGATATTTAATCAAAGGCTGCGTCTGTATTTATGTGTATTAATATAATAATAATAAAAAAATATGGAAATATTATGGTATATGTAATTGATTTGTATTATGGTAATTATGTAAAATATACGCGATAAGCCCGTTAAAAATCAATGTATTGAACCAAATTTGATAAAATTTATATGGTATATCAATGTATTGAACCGAATTCGATAAAATTTATACCTCTGAAGTGTGACCTACCAAAAAAGAAGAATCATCAAAATCGTTCGAAGCGGCGAAGTTATCGCGTAACAAACATACAAAAAAACCAGTGAAATTGAGAATCTCCTCCTTTTTTGAAAGTAGGTTAAAAATATTTCTTACTTTGTTGTATCCTGACGTAGAACGGTATGTAGCGATCACTCGACAGTATTCCTGGGGTAGGCAATTTTAATAATGATTTGCTAGTTCCTCTCTTGTATACTTTTGTAATTGTATTATTTTCTCCTCCGACATCTACAAAAATATAAACAAAATAATTAAACAAAAAAAAAACACCACTGCCTACCCACTATCTTACAATTTCATACATCCTGAGGTTGTCTGGAAGATATCGCTGTTAGCGATAAGACCGCCCTTTGTGCTTACCAATACCATATCTTCTCCTTCCGTTCCAAATTTCAATGTACATTTCATCATGTGCTCGTACGGCGAATTGCCATTCGATCTGACTTCCATCAGAAATCTCTGCGGGCAGAGATTTCTGCATAGACGATTGACCCTGCATAGATGCTAACTTACAGCCTGTAAACACATAGTTATACCACATAGTTATTTATATAACTTCATAATTATAAAAAAAAAAAACAATAGAAAGCTATACCTAAATCACCTTGACAGAGAGAGAGAGAGAGAGAGAGAAAGAGAGGGAGAGAGAGAGAGAGAGAAAAGCTTGAGGCATTTTGAAGATAAATAAATATTAGTAATATTGATGGCCAATACTGTTGCTATCTCTGTGGCTACCTACTGGTCAAATAGGCCTTTCGGCGGCTTAATAACTCTGACATAGGGCTGGTCACTCAGTCTTTACGAACTTGCTTACTAACTGGTCAAATACTCTATAAACACATAAATTAATAAAATTCGAACCGTTGACTTGACACGAAAAGCAGAATAAATATTGGTGAACATTTTCACACAATACAATCCCATCTAGCCCAAAACTAAGCAAGGCTTGTACTAGGAGATTTGGCGGTAGCCTTGCACATCAAAACGGTCAAGCCGTTTAGGCAGTAGGCTGTCTTAAAGAAACATACATACATACATACATAACCAGTACCCACATACATACATACATAAGCCTGTACTATGGGAACTAGATTTTTTTTTTGTAAATATATACTTAATTATGTTATATAGAAACATCCAGACAAAGAACAAACATTCATGTCGCTATATTTATCCTGGGTAGGTTACTGTCAGAAGTGTCAGATCAGTCATTGATTATTTGAAGTAAATTTTAGAAAAACTTAAGACTGACTACAAAACAAGTACTTACTTTAAAAACGTTTTAAGTTAAATGGTTTTATTGAAAAGAAAGATAATGATGTAGGTAATGTATTTACTGTATTTTACTAGAAAAGCCCTTTCATTTGATACTCATATTGTGGGGTTTGTGTTAAAATATGAAATCCGCTATTTTGTGGCGGCGGCCATCTTGGATTTACAATAATATAGAATATACTAAATTGTATTGTCATCATGACTAAAGGTGTATATCAAATTTCAGATCGATCCGTCAACTATTTAACTGCAAAGGGGGTAAAACTTCAATTACTAAATTTGACCCAAACAAAAAAATGAACTGGTCAAGCTAAAGAAAATCGTTTAAAAATTACCTGTATTATTCATTACAAAATCATCCAGACTATCTTTTATAGGTTCCTGGTCCGACAAAAGTACTTCGTGGCTTACTGCCTCTCGGTATGTACATAGAATGTTTATTGCTTTGTTATCTGATTTTGTAATGTTTTCCACTATTATATCTTGACTTATTTTGGTATCTCCTTCTTTTATTGAGTTAGTATCATTTAAGATTAATTCAACATTATTTTCTCGTTGTTGTGTAATATTTACCAGTACATCAAGTATTTTATTAATATTACCAGCAGATTCAGATAAAGTTTTTTTGGATTCAGTTAAGTCTTTTTCTATATATGTTAATTGCTTGGTGTTTGCAGCAATAGATGTTTTTACTGAGTCTGATAATTGTTTTAATCCTCTTTTTATATTAATTTCCAATATGTCAAATTTATTCTGCAATTTATTTTCTATTATATCTAGTCTGTTGTTTAATTTATCAATTGAATTGCGTACAGCGTTTTCAATTTTTGTTGAAACAATTTCATCAGATATTTGATTCACTTTTTCAGTTGCTGTATTAGTAATTAGATCATCAGTTGATCTTTTAATGTTGTACACTCCCGCTGCTATTGGTTCTAATTTCTGTATTATTTCATCTTTCAATTCGAATAACTTGTTGTCGACGTATTTTTCTATATTCTCAATTAAATTCGAATTCACTTGTTGAGATGTTGTATATTGAAAATATAAGACACTGAGAAACGTTTGAAAAAAGAAATTATTAAAATACATTCTTGTCAACACCGCACGAGTTTATTAACGCTTCAATTGAATGATTGTTGTAACAGGCAATAATCATTCATAATATGTATACTGGTTAATTTTCTGACTTGAAGACGTCATCCGGTGGTATGTATCTGGCCCAGCTGATAAGTGAGACGCAGATAGTGTTTATACTATAATTGTACATACATACATACGTATACATACGTTTATTGGTCTTCCCACATTTTTATTATCATCAAGCAAAATTTCCTAACCTTTGGGGTTACATATCATAAGGTCAAATTTAATTTATTTCATTAAATCATTATCATTGGACTTAAACAACTTTTAACCGCGTACATTTATTTTCAAATGTCTTGGTGTCTGTCTGTTTGTAATAAAATCTTGCAAGTTAAACTTGATTGACTTTCCGGTTTTCAGTTGAGCGCGAAATTTTGCGTGCATGTGTCAATTGAAACACAATTTTGATCTGATGATGGAAACAGGATGTATATTTCAGGAATTGAAACTTTTTTTTCATTTATTTATTTCAACAAAATACCCGACAGCATAAAAATAGTTTTTGCAGTCTAACTTACGATTACGTTATGCTTAATATGCTGTTGAGTGTACGTTTTTTTGTATGAAAATATGCGTAAAATCGCTGTAAGCATTATAAATGAGTATTCTTTCGAATAATTCTAGTAAAATCACTCGTTTATTACGAAAAAGTTCGTTCGTTCGTAGAGGTTACAAACGAACGCATTTTTTTATTTTTGCGAGAGTCGTATTATTGTTATTACAAAAAGTATAGCCAGCTAATGAATCCATACAAAAACACATAGTCGAATTGAGAACCTCCTACTTTTTGGAAGTCGGTTAAAAACTGTACTGGTCTGAATATGACAGTATGGTTCACGTTCGGTATGAATCCCCATATAGGTATAGTTATTTAAGTTTAGGTCTGTGTGAACGTGTTAAAAAGATATCCTTAAGGAAAATGGTAACTATCAATGAGATTTTACCTATAGAGAGGTTATACTCATTGAGTTTGAAGTAAAAACATGACAAATCTCAGCTCTCAGCACTTAGTCTTTCGAGGATAAGATTAATATCTTCGCCATATATGTCTTGGATCTTGATGTTGCACTTCCTAAACATACACGATAGCATTGTCACTGTTCACGAGTCACGACACACGTCTACTAGCGTTGCCCGACGTGTCGCGACTGAAGACGAGTCGGCCGATTGGGTGAGGCTTGCCTCAAGTAAGGTAATCGCCTTACACAGAGCCGGGGCAAACCTATCTACATATAATACTTCATTGTTAACCATATTGTTAACATTAATTAAGGAAGTGTGTTATAATAACCAGCATTAGTTTGTTTTATGTATATATATAAACATAGTGTAAACGATACTGCAATATTATTCGTACATTCGTATTTTTTATGAACTAATAATATTTAATGGACCAATTTCAGTCATTGCACTTGCTAAATTTTAGGGACCAACCCTGAAATCGAGATAAGTCAGCTGTCCATACATTTGATTGCGATTGATTTTTTGTATGGAACAGCTGACTTTTTTCAGCATTTCAGGGTTGGTCCCATAGTAAAAGTTGTCATAATAAAATGACTCTTTAAGTATTGCTAGTAAATAACAAATAATGAGTGTAAGTGTCACGTATTTTTTTAGTTTTAGTGTTGTGATGGCAGATCCTACTGATATTGTAAAAATAGTAATAGTTTCGATATCTTCCGTGGTGATCGCGTCAGTTGGAGTAATTACGGTAATATTCTGCTGCTGTATACGGTCCAAGCCAGTGCAAACACGTGAGTACCTACTCAGGTAGCACAAAATTGCATTATAGGACTTCACATACAGGCCACATTGGTAACTTTAGCATTTATGAAATGCACAACAGCAAGGGTAACTTTTACTCTTATTAATGCCTCATTAACACTATTATTCAGCAATTTGTTAGGTTATTCAGGTAATTGCTGAATAATTTGTGCCCAAATTAGAGTTATATCAGCTGAAACAGCGCTTTTTCAGCTCTTATTCAGCAAGGTTATACAGCTAAATATCCTATATATTGTGGACAATAATTCAGTTGATATGCGTTCCTATGCTACTTGGGTATAATATGTTTAACATTGTTAAGGCGATAAGGAGTGTCAGACGATGTGAAAATATGAGCTCAAAGCCTGCAGCTATCTCTCTCACGCATCATTTTTTTTTTATTATATATAAAATTATTGAGTATAGATACTAGAATAGTGAGTAATGATTATTTAAATAGGAAAAATATATATTTTTTTAAGTCAGAAATAAATCTGAATAAATCAGATACCATTGATATTGGCGACGGAGTATTGAAAAGATATATTTGTATTTTTCTATTCCTCAGACAATTTAAAAGATATCGAAGAAAAACTTTTAAAACTTTTTTTTTTACTTTTTTTTTTCACCTACAAGAATTGTTATGATTGGTAGATAGGCGCGTACAGTGTCAAGCTTTATTTCATATTTTTCCAAACTATAGGCGAAAACTTGTAATTAGCCTTGTAATTTATATAAATATATAGTTTATTTAAGTATTTAGGCTGTAAGAAAATATAAAATAAAATAAATACTTAAATAAAATAAAATAAATCATTTTTCCTATCCATGTGACAGCTGAACCAAATGTTTTGAAAGACCTGCTTTATAAGCAGACTAAAACGCTGGCTCATCGAGTAAACGTTTTATGTATTTTACCCTCCCCATTTCACTAGCACTAGCAGAAAGTCGGTGAATTACCACCAATTTATCGTTGAAATGCCATAAATCCGTACTCAGCGATATCGGTCCACGTTCTAGATGCGTACTGCACAGGAATGGAATTCTTTGCCGCTGTCTCAGTTTCCCGAGAACTAGAGTGAATAAGTAGATATCTTTTAGATCGACGAGCTTCATCCTCGGCCACACCGTCGCTTAACATCAGGTGAGTTGGTGGTCAATCGTAGATTGCGTAAAAAAAAGATTCTGGACCTTTACTTAGGCAATTTATTGTTATAATTAATTTATATTATAATAATATATTTGTATATAATTATATTATACAATTTTATTTTTGACTTGTAAATCTATATTTACTAATAAATTGACGTTAAATAAATATAAATACGAATATTGGTGGACATTTCACACACCATCTAGCCCAAACTAAGCTCAAAGCTGGTACTATGGAGCTAGATGGCTGTTAGAATAAATATATACACTTTTTTTTGTAAATGTATATACATATGATACATAGAAACACCCAGACACAGAACAAACATCCATGCTCATCACACAAATATTTGCCCTGGGTGGGTATCGAACCCACGACTTACAAGCTTAGCACTCTCAGCAGGCAGACATACTACCAACTAAGCCACAAGGCCAGTCAAACTTAGTTATACTTACTTAGCTCATCAGAAAATATGCAAATATTATATATAATAATAAAAATATGTTTTGTATATTCCAGTACCTTTATCGTTACCAAATTCCACAGGTATTCAGGAGCCGCAACGACCCGTGCCGCATGCGCAGCCAAGACTGCCACCCAGCACACTTGATGGTCAGTTACCCACATTTCTACTTATCCCTTTCCTAACGGCTACCTGATTGAATAATAAATTATTAATATTTATTAATCAATTTCCAAACTATTGAACCTAGAAATCCATGACTAACCATAATAGAAGACCATAAATACTTTCAATGAAAATTGTTTTGAACACTCTGTTATTGAAGTTTTCGAGATATAGCGATAAAATTAAATATAAGAAACAATTCAATCATTGGGTATAGTACTGAGATCATTGACCTTTTTGCTGATATAGATGGTTGTGTGCCTACTTACTGTGTCTTACTTTACAGGACCACTATCTGTTTGTATGCTGTAGTGGAATTATGATGGTGAATAATTCCTAAACAGCTTACAAATATGTTCGCGATTGATACGTTATTCATCTATGCGATAAATCCGTTAAAATTGTTTAATTTCAATCGAAGTTACACAGTTCATTTGAAATTCCGGTTCCAAATCGGAGTCTGGTCCTCAAGGCACGTTTCTCCATCATTACAATAGGTGTTCTTTATGTTGCAGCGCCGCCACCATCTTACGAGGAAGCAATGAAGACACCGAGGCACACGTACCTGACACTAACTCGGCGCACCAGCGACTTTGCACAGAGACACAAATGACAATTTTGTGATTTGCTGTACTTCTCTATACTTAACACAAGAAATGCAATAAAATTACCAATATCGAGGAGTAAAACGCTAATTTAATATTAATATGTTTCTATCGCGTATTTTGATATTTCTGGAAACGGCCCGTTCCATATCTATGCGTCCTGTTCTAACCCTATGCGGCCTGGTTGGCACTATGGGCACGCTTTTTCGTAGGTACCTACATAATTATGTAGGTACTTAAAAGTGCACTAGAATAACATAACCATACCAGTTAGTTCAAAATTTGGAAATAAAGAAGCGCCATCTAACAATTTTACAAGATACTATTTAATATGTAGTTTCCAGGTTTTAGTTCGCTTGTTTCAACTTTATTTCCAACCATCATTGACATAGTTTTAGACACGCCCAACAGATGACAGGCAACTATGTATTTGTATTTATTTTTCTGGGGTCTCCCTTTGATAGAGTATCTTAAAAAATAAGTTCAATAACTAAAGCCAGCCTATTGAAATATCACGCTCAAAAAGTATGAAACAAGAAAATGTAATCAATATTTTAATGTACCTATTTCATACATATTCAGTGTCCAAAGGATAACCGTCCTACCTATGCCACCTACTGTAACAAAATAATAATAATTAATATATTATCTATTCTGCAATTAAGCATATAACCACGGTTATCCTTTGGACACCACTATAAAATTTTCTTGTTTCATACTTTTTAGAGCGTGATTTTTCAGTAGTCAGGTTTTAGTTTTTGAACTTATTTTTTATTTAAAGTATTTTTTGGGGTTGTTGCCAAATGAACATAAATGCATACATGCGTTTATATATACATACTTACATACACCGATCAACAAACATAATAACCCTCTTTTGCTTCTTAACGTCGCCGTAGTCGGGGAAAAAACAGTTTTCATGACTTTGTTAAAGGTACCTACCTACCGGTACGCTTGACAAAAATATGATGTAACAAACCTTACCTACCTTAATTTTAAAATCCCTGTTCATGATACCACACATGGTGGGGTGGGGCTAAAAAAAATTCTGCGGTTATATTAGTATATCTGGGGGCATAAAATATATTTTCTTGGACAGGCGGGTTCAAAATAGAAAATAAACTAGCACCATCTAACGGTTCTGCTTATTACTACTTAGCGCGTAGCTTTCAAGTTTCGTCTTCAAGTAGTTTCATCTGGTTTGAACCAAATTTATAGTGACGTAGTTTTACATATACCCGACAGATAGCAGTAAAACTTAAATATAATGAGGGATTATTTTTAATTTTAATTTTAAAAATTATTACCGATTGATTGCACAATAACGACATTCATAAATTAATACTCTGTTAGATTTGGTTTTAAATGGAACATTTTTTTTTGTAATTTTTTAAGGTTCCGTACTACTATCATACTTTATACTATATACTTTCCGTATTACTATCACTTTGTTGTCCGTCTGTCCGTCCGTTCGTCCGAACGTCCGGGTGTCAAGCAAGACCTGTATCTCGGGAACGCGTGAAGGTATCGTGTTGAAATTAAAACCATACACGCAGCTCCATAGTCTCTTGCTGCAGAAAGAAAAATCAAATTTCTCAGTTTTCGTAAAAAAAAAGTTACAGCCGAATATGTCGTAAAAAATTCACATTTCGACACTCACTCACTCACATTTTGATTCCTTTGAATCAAAACCTATGGGGTACTTCCCGATGACCTAGAACTATGAAATTTGGCAAGTAGCATTGTGTTAGAGTACACTTATAGGAAAAAATCCGAGAACTGAACATTTTTAATTTAATCACAAAAAATGGGTCTTTATGCAAGCAAGGAGGATCCAAATTTCAAAATGCTTTAACTGTATCATGTGGGGTATCATAATTATGAAATAATTTAATTAGCACAAGCTAAAACAGGTTTCTAAATATTTTTACGATGTATGTATATTTTCGATTTGTGACAAATTATGTAGCTATGATATAATCAACGGGAAGTAAACCTATGGGAGGTTTTGATTCCCGTTCGATCAATTGCTAATATAAAAATATAAATGAATATTAAGAGTGGTGTCTGCTCTGGTACCTAAGTACATACAGCTCAATTTATTAAAGTTATATATAATTGGGACTTCTCATTTTGGCCCACTGGACCTTTTGGGTCACTGGACCTTTTGAATGGGCTTTGTGACCCTGGCCGAACTAGCTGTGCCCCCCGGTGTCACCCGCGTAGTGATGAAAAGCGATGAAGAGATAATAAAGCCCTTTCCAGATCCTAAAAAATATCTGTACCAAATTTCATAATGATTGGTTCAGCCTTGAAAAGGTAACAATCAGACATAGAGACAGACATATTTTATATTTACTTTTGATTTTATAATATTAATTTAGGATAGGATTTATATTGGACTAGCGGGTTACTCTGAACTCTTAAAGCGATGCAAAGTTCGCTCAGCGCCCGTTTTTATCTTAGGTACTTTTTCTGTAATTAAGATTGTGAAAAGTTCAAATGAGCCTACTTTAAATTGTGATATTCTTAATAATCGCTTCAACTTTTGTGTCACTCTCTTAATTGCAGAAAAAGCAAGATAAAAACGAGCGCTGAGCGAACTTTGCATCGCTATAAAAGTGGAGAGTACGGCTGCAGGACGTTAATAATGTACCTACCTAGCTGACTCAATTATAAGTAAAACCTGGCTAAATATTATCAAGTCATGACCATGTCTTTGGAAAATATTTTTGTTTTGTCTATAATATTATTAATAGGTACCAAAATCGGGCAAATTAGATATATTTTTTATCACCACGCGAATATAACTTTGGGATAGCTGTGAAAATAAGGAATAGCGATACCGAGGTCTCAATAATATTTTTCGTATTTACTTCTCAGGCTGAGTGACCCATCGTGCCTTCAAACAAATCACTCACTTCGAACAAAGGGTAATAACAAATTACATCATCCTAAAATACGTAAAAGCACCGACAAAGTAATACCATGATAATAAAACTCAATGTAATTCGAGTAATACTGTCTTTATTTGCCTCAGCATTGGTGGACGTATCGTAGGAGAAGTCACATGGGGCTGTTGCCCCTGCTTGCATCTAAAACATCAGTGTATCAAAAAAATCAAAACAATTTTTGGAATAAAATAGCCGATAATATCAAGCAGCTTAATCAATCACCGCTATACTAAGTATATTAGCAGTGTTTTCGATAAAAATGACCCGAAAAGTATGTTTCGATAAAAAAAAAAACTGCAGTGATTTGTAAATTCAGTATATACATAAAGGTTTGGTTCTTAGTGTCTTATTGAAAGACAGCCCACAGGCTGAGCTGCTGAATAATGGTCATGAAATTTGCAAGGTACCTTCCTAGTACCCGGATACATCTATATAAATAACTGTAAATTATAGGAAGGCTTAGTAGTGGATAATATTGTAGTATGTGTCTAGTGTAATATATAATCTACATCAATTGTTTCTAGATACCCTTTTTGAAAATATCTCTTATATAAACGTCGCAAAGACTAAGATATACAATCACATTTTCCAGTTATCTCTTGTATAGCCATCGTGCTTGTCTAGCAATTTACGTGATATTGATCGATAGAACGTGATTTCTCAGCCTATTCCTTTATTATTTAAAGTGCCAAATTATATTTATTCGTAAAAACTCGCTTAGGTATTCTACAATTTAGAAGTAGCTGGAGAAGATATGACCTAGCGCTTGATTACGTTTAGCCCCCTCTCTAGCCCACCTAGCTTCGTCCTCCTTTACGCTCATAATAAACAAGAATAGCCACCTGCCAAAGTAAAATTTACCGAGAGACTGGCATAACGACATTGAAAGTCGTTATTTACGAAAATGTACCAATAAAATGTTATTTTATAACGTGAAATAGATTGTTTGCAGCTGTTATAAACGGTTGTAAAACTTCTCGATTGCTGTTGATTAATTTGGGTTGTATAATGAAAACGTTGTAAGCTTTTTGTGGAGTTCTGCAACCTAGCCAGTGTCGGTCTAAGACGATTTGGAAATCACTTTTGTTTTGTCTATTTTACGACAGCGTAAGAAGGAGGGTTATGTTTTTAGAGTGTATGTAGGTACATATATTTGTATATGATAGTATGTATGTATGTTTGTGAGTATATGATATGACAGACTACAGCTTAAACGACTTAACCGATTTTGATATGCGAGGTGTCGTTAGATTTGTCTTCACTCCCTGAGTGTCTTTGTCTATATTTTACGTAATATTAATAATACATCTCTCGCCAAAATAAAAATAAAAGTTTTTTCATAACCTCCAACGAACTTTTTCTATACCTCCAATGAATAAAAAAAACTGTCGATTTGAGTATGATGACAGTAGATTTAGTTTTTAGGGTTCCGTACCCAAAGGGTAAAATAGGTATTACTAACACTTCGCTGTCTGTCTGTCTGTCCGTCTGTCACCAGGCTGTATCTCATGAACCATGATAGTTAGACAGTTGAAATTTTCACAGATGATATATTTCTGTTGCCGCTATAATATTATACTAAATAACAGAATAAATTAAATATTTAAGGGGGCTCCTCCCATACAACAAACGTGTTTTTTTTGTTCATTTTTGCTCGATATTGATAACGGCAACAGGTAGACGCTTGAAATATTCACAGAATATTGAATTATATTATTTATATATATATATTTTTTTTCTCTACATGTCGTTTCTGTAAATAAATGAGCTGAGGTAGGTTTGCGAAATACGATTAATAAGGTAAATAATATTTATATTATATTCGTAGTTTATTTCGATAAAATACGAAATCTGTTTTAATTATATTATTCACTTTAAATATAAATAATTAAATTAAAATTAAATTAATATTTAAGGGGGGCTCCCCTACAACAAACGTGATTTTTTTGCCGTTTTTATAAATATTGGTACGGAACCTTTCGTGCGTGAGGTAGACTCACACTTTACCGGTTTTTTTTCTATACTCTTTCGCTCATTTAGTTTATTTCCCCTCTGAATTTAGATTCACTCGTTAAAATTTCTATTACCCAAACTATCAGTGGCTATGTGAAAACTCACACAAAGAAAGGTACTCGATACAAGTATCACTGTTTGAGGAATAAAAACCAACGTCACCGTGAATCTGCACTTTACGGCCTCGACACCATCGCTATGTGTTTTACGAGGGACGTCTGCGCTAGCCCTTATTCTGTGGTGCAACTCACAGAAGAAATTATTGTATTTATCTGACCGGACTGCCCAATAAGGTGATTATATTTAACTGACTTCCAAAAAGGCGGAGGTTCTCAATTCGACTGTAAGTTTTTTTTAATGTTTGTTACGCGATTACTTTAACGTTTTTGGAGTATATATAGTATGTCTGTATGTATGTATGTAAATATGGATGTATGTTTCTATATGATCACCTGAGTTTCATATGTTACATTTTTTATAACAATAACAATAAAACTCTCGCAAAAATGGTTGTCTGTAAAGTCAGTTTACGGACGATAATTTGGGTTCGAACCGCGGTCCGAATCACCCAGGAGCTCTTTTTGAATAGGTCTTTCACACCGCGGTGCGAATTGACCAATAGCTTTTTGGAATAGGTCGATTCGGAGCCAAGGGTGTCGCCAGCCCATGGCCCAGGGGGGGGGGGGGGCAAGTTAATATTATGGAGGATGAGAAAAACATGAATTGTAGGTACAGGTACCATTGCACGGCCTTAGGACTTTGGTTGCTTTGCAGTTAGCTACATTTTTTAAATCTCTAGGGGGGGGGGGGGGGGGGGGGCAGCTGCCCCTCTGCCCCCCCCCCCCCCCCCCCCCCCCCCCCCTTGGCGACACCCTTCATTCAGATCGCAATGAGGAATAAAACAGTTCTCTTTTTGGGTGAGTGGATAAAATCGAGTAGAGAAGATTTTGTAGTTTTTACTTTACTTACAGTACAACCAGGCACAAAATAACAGGAAAAACAATTTATGTGATAACGTCATGATAGATGCGTCACAAGCCGAACGCTTAGGCCGATCGTGCCTCTCTATCGCTTGTTCCGCGCTCTCGCTTGCACGCTCGGCTCAGGCGGAACGTGACAATGAGTCATGCTTTTTCGTGCGCGCAGCCGGTGTTCATCGATTTACAAGACGTTATCAAGTCAAAAATAAAAAATGCACTTTTTCGTAACCTCCAACTACGAGTATGTAAATAGGGTCACGAATTCTGTGCCTCCAACGAACCTTTTCGTAATAAGTGCGATATCCAGATGTATTCTAAGAAGTGTATATTTATTACCTTTAACAGCAACTTTTTCACAAAACACGTACACTCAACAGCGTATCAAGCTGACCGAGGCAAGACGGAATAAGATTGTGCAAATTTTATGCACACTCACCGAAACAAATGCGGTAAAAACCGACTGTCCAGCAAGTTTAATATTTAACTTTAAACGTATCTACGTTTAATTATAATAATAATAATCTTACATTATCTTTTATCTCTTACATATAAAAAAACAAAACTGTCTTCTTTCTTCTATATTCTAAACTTTGGAAGACCGAAAATGGGTATCTAAATACTCTTTCAAACAAAAAAAAAAACTGGATATAAATTGGCCACATATACTAGATAATGTGAAACTTTTAACACCCTTTTTTAGGGTTCCATACCCAAAAGGTTAAACGGGACCCTATTACTAAGACTCCGCTGTCTGTCCGTCCGTCCGTCTGTCCCCAGGTTGTATCTCATGAACCGTGATAGTCAGACAGTTGAATTTTTCACAGATGATGTATTTCTGTAGCCGCTATAACAAAAAATACTACAAGACAGAATAAAATAAATATTTAAGGGGGCTCCTATACAACAAACGTGTTTTTGTTTTGCTTATTTTTGCTCGATATTCATAACGGCAACAGGTAGACGCTTGAAATATTCACAGAATATTGTGTTATTATTATTCACTTTAAAAATAAATAATTAAATTAAAATAAAATCAAAATTTAAGGGGGCTCCCATACAACAAACGTGATTCGTGCAGTTTTTATAGATAATGGTACGGAACCCATCGTGTGCGAGTCCGACGCGCGCTTGGCCGGTTTTATTTCGTCTTGGGTTCGAAAAATACTTTTTCGTGTGTACGCTCGTAGCGTGAACCCCAAAGGACACAGATGACCTTCTCGTCTACAAAACCAATAAAAAGGGGTTTAATACCAAAACTTGTAGTGGCTTTCTTATTCTTGGATATATCCGGAGCTAACAGCGGTTTGGTAGTCTAGTCGGGGAATATAACGATCAAATGGAAAGGACAAATGTGGATTTATAATTTAAAAAAAAAAACAGTCACGAATCAAATTTAAAATAAATAGCCACGAATCAAATTTTTGGGCTTAATTTTTGTTGGGTATCGTTCCGAAAAGATAAATTTTCATCCAGTATAAAAGTATATTAGATGGATTTAGGTACCAAAATGTGCCTCAAAGTCGAAAGCTTTCGACCAGCGTGTGTTTCCAGATTTGACATACGGTTACGGCGACATATTTATTGGTTTTGTTTTCGTTATTTTAGTTTTGCGGTAGTAATACGGGCAATTTTTTATTGCTGTTCTAACAACTTTCAACTAAAGTAGTAAGAAGGGTAATTCAATTACCGGTGTTACTACTAGTAGTAAGATTGGTAGTAGCACGGGCAACAAACCGTCATTCCATATACACACAATATACTTGTAGATATGTGATTCGATAGCTCAAAACTATTTTGCTCATAATTACAGTTACAGTTTTTAATAACATTTGGTCATTCTACGTCAGATTCATTTGTTTTGATAGTTTACCCGCAACTTAGTTGTTTGTCTGAAAATATTAGTTTTGTATAAAAAGTAAGAATCAGATGGTATTTCTCAGAAGTAGGAATACTTGGAAAACAAGAAAAGGCTATATTTATGGAGGTCCGGTACATGGGTTGGGTTTGAATTTTTGTTTTCGAACGTACGGAGGGAGTAAAGAACATTTTGTCAACCACACCTTTTAAGATTTCAGGTACTGAAACTATACACATGCTCATTATTAGCACAAAAGCATGCCATTATTGACCAATTGCTACTTAGTAGCATATGTGTCAAAGCATTGCTAGAAATAAGCAAGCTTATTTCTAGTATGTATTTCATAAGCATACTTTATAATAGCAAATGTATCAGTACCTTTATGGACGTTTTTTAGTATGCATATTTATAGAGATATTTATAGAGAGATTTATCCAAACATTTCTGTAAAAATACCGGACAAGTGCGAGTCAGACTTGCCCACCGAGGGTTCCGTACAAACCACTTAGTACATAAAAGGGGAAATTATATATTTTTTATATTTTCCTTCATAAACCGAAAAATATACATCGAAAAATATTAAAAAACCTGTTTTAGCTTATGCTAATGAAGCTCTTTCATATGATATACCTACCACATGATACGGTTGAAGCAATTTAAAATTTGGACCCTCCTTCCTTGCATAAATACCTATTTTTGTGATTAAATAAAAAATGTGCAGTTTTCGGATTTTTTTCCTTTATGTGTACTATATGGCAATGCTTCTTGCCAAATTTCACAGTTATAGGTCAACGAGAAATACCCCATAGGTTTTGATTCCCTTGTGTGTGTCGAAATATGCGTTTTTTGCGACATATTCGGCTGTAACCTTTTTTTAGGAAAACTGAGAAGATTGATTTTCTCTCTGCAGCTCGATACCTTCACGCGTTCCTGAGATACAGTTCTTGACGGACAGACGGACAACGAAGTGATCCTATAAGGGTTCCGTTTTTTCCTTTTGGGGTACGCAACCCTAAAATTATTAAAATCGAATGCAATCGACAATATAGCGATTTTAGTGCATTGTACGTAAAAACGGTCGCAAAAGAGTTGCAATCGAAATGTCATCATACCACCAGCAGAGTAATTTCTCTAGCTCGCTCGCGTGTACCTAATTACTTACGTAGTGGGACTACATACATACACTCGAAAAACATAACCCTACTTCTTACGCAGTCGGGTAAAAAGGCGGTTTTGTGTCGTCATTTAATGGACGAGTGAAGGTCAAATATTTTTTTACATTTTCGCAAAAAGACGCACTCATCATTTTGAGATCTCAAAGTAAACAAAAATGGTTTAGATAAAAAAAAATACGCAAGATAGATTTACGATTGACCACCAACTCGCCTGTTAAGCAACGGTGTGGCCGAGGATGGATGCATAATACATACAAATTACAATCTCGAAATAGTTTTGGAACCAGCATAATTATGTTAAATTTATTTTTACATACCCCACTATATTTTTACAAAAAATAAATCTATATGAGTGTGCAGAAATACTCAGTAATTAGTGTGGTAGTTTGGGGATTTAAGTGTAAGTATGTAGATCTAATTGTATATTATTTTCTTATACTAGAGAAGAAAAGATAAATACATTCACCTGAGAAACATAACCTTACATCTTTCGCAGTCGGGTAAGAACTATACCGACTTAACCATATTTTAGTAAGTACTTTCCAATTTGGTTTCTTTAACATAAAAAATAGTCAACACTCAATTCACCGTAAAAGATTTTAAATTGAAATTTATTTCTACAGTATCTTCTTGTCGCAAAATAATTGGTATAAAAAAAATATCCCCAGTCGAGCGATTTCTAGTACAAACATTGTATTCGCTTACATTCCATTACAACACGAGGGCTTTTTAATTTCGTTTTAGGAATAATTTATTTGAAGAAAACTAGGTATGTTTTATTTGACTGGCCTTGTGGCTCAGTTGGTAGTGTGTTTGCGTCTACCTGCTGAACTGAAAGGTCGTGGGTTCAATCCCCACCCAGGGCAAACATTTGTGTGATGAGCATGGATGTTTGTTCTGTGTCTGGGTGTTTCTATGTATCATATGTATATGTTTACAAAAAAAAAAGTATATATGTATTCTATCAGCCATCTAGTTCCATAGTACAAGCTTTGCTTAGTTTGGGCTAGATGGTGTTGTGTGAAATGTCCACAAATATTTATTTATTTATTATTTAAGAGGACATTCTTTGAAGGTAGCACTCTAAACGCAATTCGTTTACTTGGATGACATTTTTTTCAGTTTTATTTTTGTCATGAAAACCCAAGTCCTGAACCGATTTTAATAAACTTTATAAAACAAAAAAAAGAATCTTCAAAAAGAATTCATGGTTGGCGCAGGAATTGCTGGACAAACACAAAAAAACCGGCCTAGTTCGAGTCGGACTCGCGTACGAAGGGTTCCGTACCATTAGGTACTTATATATTTTTTCTCTCTTTCTTCCTTTGTTGCACACCCCGTCAATAATCTCTATTGTTTGGAATCCCCATCACATAGTTGCCTGGAAGAGATCACTTTCAGCGATAAGACCGCCTGTTGATTTCGCTAGCGTGTAAGCTCTCTCTTTTTAATTAGTGTTTTAGTATAGTGGTGTTAACAATAAATAGTATCTATCTACCATTATCTATAAAAACGGCAAAAAATTACATTTGTTGTACGGGAGCCCCTTACATGTTAATTTTATTTTAAATATTTATTTTTAACCAATTTATTTTTTATCAGCCCTGTTTGTACAAACTGTCCCACTGCTGGGAACGGGCCATCTTCTCATTGTGAGAAGGGTTAGGCCATAGTTTGCCACGCTGGCCAAGTGTGGGTTGGCAGACTTCACACATCTTCAAGATCATTGAGAACTCTCAGACATGTAAGGTTTCCTCACGATGTTTTCCTTCATCGTTTGAAGTTGGCGGCAATCAACAATACGCACATAGCTTCGAAAAGACAAGAGGTGCGTGCCGTGGGATTGGAACCCAGGACCTGCGGATCGCAAGTCAGACGGTCTCCCGACTAGGCTGCCGGAAACTTAACCTAATTAATAATTTATTTTTAATTTAATTATTTATTTCTAACCCCGCCGTGGGGTACCGGCTTAGAATAGTACCTCCCCCTTTCTTCCCGTGGGTGCCGTAAGAACCGGCTAAGGGAAATATCACCAGAAGTGGGCAGCAGCACATTCTGAGTAAAACGCCGCCTACTGCGCTCGCCAACCCGCCTGCCAAGCGTGGCGAGTACTGGCAAAAACCCCCTATGACAGACGACAAAAATACTAGGCCCCCAGTCCCCGGCAGCTCCGCTATTCCGGGCTATGGTAGCGGTCCCGGTCACGGCGGAGCAGGGGGTGCTAAGAATCTCCGGAAGAGATCCGGCTACCACCCCCTGCATAAACGACGACTGGCCCTGGTAACACACAACATTCGCACGATGAGGACAGACGAGAAGCTAGCTGAGCTGGAAGAAGAAATGGGTAGGTTACATTGGGATATCCTGGGGTTATCAGAAGTCCGACGAGAGGGGGAGGACACGATAACCCTGAAATCCGGTAACCTACTCTACTACCGGGAGGGCGACCAACAGTCCCAAGGTGGTGTCGGGTTTCTCGTCCACAAGTCCCTTGTTAACAACATTCTTGCCATCGACAGTGTATCGAGCAGGGTTGCGTACCTGATACTCAGAGTATCCAAGAGGTATTCGCTGAAGGTCATCCAGGTATACGCACCGACTTCGGCACACTCCGATGATGAGGTAGAGGTGATGTATGAGGACATTAGTAGGGCCATACACACTTCAGAGACCTATTTTAATGTTGTTATGGGGGACTTCAATGCGAAGCTGGGCAGGAAATGTGAAAATGAGTTGAGAGTAGGGCAATTTGGATATGGACAACGGAACTCCAGGGGACAGAGGTTGGCCGACTTCCTGGAGAAAGAGGGACTCTTCATGATGAACTCTTTCTTCCAGAAGCCACCTCATAGGAAATGGACCTGGTTGAGTCCTGATGGTTCTACGAGAAATGAGATAGACTTCATCCTGACCACCAAGAAACAAATATTCAATGATGTCTCTGTGATCAACATGGTTAAAACCGGAAGTGATCACCGAATAGTACGAGGCACTTTGAATATTAATGTTAAACTTGAGAGGTCCCGTATGATGAAGTCTACACTCCGACCTACTCGCGCTCATATCCAAGACCCCGAGAGCTTTCAGCTCGAACTATCAAATCGCTTCGAGTGCCTGGAAAGCTGCGCATCGGTGGATGAGATCAATAACAGGTTTGTGGAAACTGTCCGTACGGTGGGCGCGAAGTTTTATAAACCCCACCGTACAAATAGACCGCAAAAGCTCTCGAGCCATACCCTCGACCTCATGGCTGAACGACGCTCATTGCAACTGCAGTCTTCCGGTGACGCAGAGTCATATAGGCGGCTCAATAGACTCATATCAAAGTCTATGCGACACGACATCCGTACCTTTAATACTAATCGTATTAAAGAGACGATAGAGCGGAATAAAGGCTCCAAAGTGTTCGCAAAAGACATGTCTATTGGGCAGAGCCAGTTGACGAAGCTGAAGACAGAAGATGGCAGTCTAGCGTCGACCAAAGCAGAAGTCTTGAGGGAGATTGAGAGGTTCTATGGACAGTTATACACATCGGTCGCAAAACCTGTTAGCAGTTTGGGTAAAGATCCAAGAGCCAAACTGACTCGACATTATACCGAAGATATCCCGGACATCAGCCTGTACGAGATTAGGATGGCCTTGAAACAGCTCAAGAACAACAAGGCACCGGGCGATGACGGAATTACATCAGAGCTACTGAAAGCGGGTGGAACACCGGTACTGAAAGTCCTTCAGAGGCTCTTCAATTCCGTCGTGCTTGAAGGTACAACGCCAGAAGCATGGAACAGAAGCGTAGTGGCGCTGTTCTTCAAAAAAGGAGACAACACTTTGCTGAAGAACTACAGACCCATCTCGCTTCTGAGCCATGTCTATAAGCTGTTTTCAAGGGTCATCACGAATCGTCTTGAACGCAGGTTCGATGACTTCCAGCCTCCCGAACAAGCCGGTTTCCGAAAAGGCTATAGTACCATAGACCACATCCACACGCTGCGGCAAGTGATACAGAAGACCGAAGAGTATAACTTGCCCCTTTGCTTAGCGTTTGTGGACTATGAGAAAGCCTTTGATTCGATCGAGACCTGGGCGGTGCTTGAGGCTCTCCAACGATGCCGTATTGACTATCGGTATGTCGAAGTGCTGAAGTGTTTGTACAACAACGCCACCATGTCAGTCCGAGTACAAGACCAGAACTCAGAGGCAATTTCATTGAAAAGAGGCGTGAGGCAGGGAGACGTTGTCTCTCCGAAACTGTTTACCGCCGGTTTGGAAGATGCCTATAAGCTTCTGGAATGGAAAGGGCTCGGCATCAATATTAACGGTGAGTACATCACTCACCTTCGGTTTGCCGACGATATAGTAGTCATGGCAGAGTCGATGGAAGACCTCAGTACGATGCTCGAAGACCTCAATAGAGTTTCCCAACGGGTGGGCCTCAAAATGAACATGGACAAAACGAAGGTTATGTCGAACGCCCATGTAGTGCCCACCCCAATATCTGTGGGGAACTCCACTCTTGAAGTTGTTGACGAATACGTCTACCTAGGACAAACGGTCCGATTAGGCAGGTCCAACTTTGCGAGGGAGGTCAATCGTCGTATCCAACTCGGCTGGGCAGCGTTCGGGAAACTTAAAAGCGTCTTCTCGTCCAATATACCCCAGTCCCTCAAGTCGAAAGTTTACAACCAGTGTGTGTTACCAGTGATGACATACGGCACTGAAACGTGGTCCCTAACTATGGGCCTTATAAGGAAGCTCAAGGTCGCGCAACGAGCTATGGAGAGGGCTATGCTCGGAGTCTCTCTACGAGATCGAATCAGAAATGAAGAGATTCGTAGACGTACAGGAGTCACCGATATAGCACAGCGGATTAGCAAGTTGAAGTGGCAGTGGGCAGGGCACATAACACGTAGAACTGATGGCCGATGGGGCCGAAAGGTTCTCGAGTGGAGACCACGTACCGGCAAGCGCAGCGTAGGAAGACCAGCCACGAGATGGACAGATGACCTCATACAAGTGGCGGGAAGACGCTGGATGCAAGCCGCTTCCAATCGGTCTTTTTGGAAATCCATGGGGGAGGCCTATGTCCAGCAGTGGACTTCTTATGGCTGAGATGATGATGATGATGATGATTTCTAACCCACTGTGTGACGATCCTGGCTCATCCTGATCGATGGGCCAGGATCGTCACACAGTCAAGTGGGTTCCTGATGGCAGCTGCCCCCTTTGCCCCCCCCTTGGCGACGCCCTTGTTGGCTTACTATACGCTATAAAATTGGTGCGATGCGCTGAGTTCATGCTGTGCTATATTACGTGCCGCCCTCTTCCTCCTCCCGCACCCCCGCCATCGCGGTCAACTGAGCTTGCTAACTATAAATGATTGAAACGATAATATCGCGTAATGTGAACGCCATGCTATATAGTATAGCATTAGGTCCTCTTTTGCTATACTATATAGCTCAATAGTATAGCGTAGTCTGTAATTAGCTTTATAGTAATAAGAGCTTTAGTTATCTTGTTGCTTAAAAAGTTTTTTTTAAGTAGATTATCCCAATTTGTCAATAGGGAAAAAACATTAAAAAATTCACAAGGAAATTGTATATTTTCTCTTTAAACCCAATTTGACCCAAAATTTGCTTGTTGATGCGTCATAATAATATTTTCTTATTTTTTAGGGTTCCCTTGGCATAAGAAAATCCTGGAATATTTATTTAATGAAAAAAGAAATACAGGATAGTAGGTACTTAAAATTAACTTTGTGTTTTGCTTATTTATTTATTGTTTTTGCTAATTTAAACTTATTATATTTTATTTAAGCGTGTCAAGTTTTAGTTTTTGGGCTGAAATGTTAGTGGATCATTTGTTTTCCTCTGTTTGAAACTGTCATTGGATTTTACCAGTTTTCTCTATGCTCTCGAACCTTGAGATTGGCGAGTACCTAGGGAGCAGGTACTCGCCAATCTCGAGTACCTAGTACCCGCTCCCAGCGCTCGCCCAGTCGTTTGCCAGACTTCGGCGGTACGCCGCCATTCATTTGTCAGTCGGAATTCCAATTGATGTCACGAACAAGCGGCAAGCATACGACCATAACTTCATATGTGTGTGTGCATGTGCGTGCGTGTGCGTGTGTGTGCTATATACAGACACCAACTTGAGTGTGTCACAGACGAGCGCGCAGTTGTATGGAGTGCCCGTCGTGTTTGTTTTATGTCGGAAGAAATGTGAACGGACATCTTCTTAGCAGAGAAAAACATGTCTGGGTTTTCCTAGCGTTTAATTTAATTACCGTCATCTTTCTATAATGTAATTTTTATTAAGCTTAGTTCCCATTAAGTAAGTATTTTAGTATATAGTGGGTATAATCCCGCTTTAGCTTATGTGGTTCTTCAAAGTGGGTAAACAAGCTTTATAAAATGACTAATATAATACAAACTACTTTTTCAACAAAGAAGATATAAAGCATTCTATCACACAACTAGAGTCCTAAACAAAACGCAAAAAAAATAACCTGAAACTTAATGTGTTTCTTTTTTCATATAAGTACCTACTACAGCGAGCGTTTCGTTTCTACATCTATTATGCAAACAGTACACTATGAGAGCGGAATTCTCTACGGAACCCTGAGGCGTTCCGTTCCCTCATTACTGCAACATGAGAATCTAAGTATGTTATGTTTATTGTTTTTAGGAATCACTCTTTGGAATATTAGTGCTGCCTGAGTTTAGACTGAAAATGAGTGGTCAAGACCGTGTCGAAACACGTACACGGTAGTGTTCCGTAGCTAACGCTGCAATCTAATAGAAAACCACTTAGCGAGTATTGTGTAGATCACTTTGCTAAAACGTCAATTTCAAACAGTTTTTTGGTCCTTATAGCTATATTTTTATAATATCATGTGATTCTGTTTACCAATAATACATCATGTAACATAACATATTGACCCAATAACCCATTTTTAGTCAATCAAGCAACTTCTCGGGATATGAAAGCAACGAGATACATTATTGATAGTTAATTTGACGTGAAAATATACCGTCTTACATAAAAACGCTGAATGAGTGCATTTTAGTTGAACAGTGCTTTGTCCGTTTTCGCACGTGACTATTCCCGTCTGACAGAAAGGGACAAGTCCTTATTCACTGAATAAGATTTTAACATGCGTTTTTATGTAAGACAGATAAAGAAGAATCTTAAATTGTTGCAAAAATTGTTATTACTTACCGAGCTGGATGCTAGGCCACAAAAACTGTTTAAAATTTAAATTTCCCACTGCATGTGTATTGTTGGTCCTTAAATAAATCGAAGGGTTGTAAGTCTAAAGGGCCTAAGTGCCAATTTTGTATTTTATTTTTTTCATTTGCATATTATTAGGCTTGGCACATAGATCGTATTTTTGTAATAATAATGTTTTTGACGTGACAACGTCTAATAAATCGATGAACGCCGGCTGCACGCACGAAAAAGTATGACTCATTATCCCGTTACGCTCATTGTCCCGTTACAACATCATCATCATTTCATCAATCGAAAAAGTATGACTCATTATCCCGTTACGCTCATTGTCTCGTTACAACATCATCATCATTTCATCAATCTTTTGTTATGATGTTGTCACGTTAAACTATCGTCCGTAAGCCGACTTTACAGACAACCAATTTTTTTTCTTGCACATGGATCCTTTAGAATTACAACCCTTCAATTACAGACTAGCTTTTATTCATTTAGGTACGAATACTACAGTTATTATTTTGTATCCGTTCATTGGTAGTTGCTAAATTTCGTTTATGTAGAGTAGTAACTAAAATAGCTAAGTACTAAATAATATAGCTTTGACATGTGGACGGACAGACAGACAGACTGACTTGGGGAATCTATAAAGGTTCCTCGTAGTTACTACGGAACCCTAAAAACTTTCAAGCTTATAAATATAATTAAGTATCTATTCTCTATCAAGTAGGTACAAAATCTTTTTGTGGTCACCATGGTTTGTAGTTTTTTTACGCAGCTGCACAAAAAAGAGAGTAAATTTTTCGGGAGTATGTATGTTTTTAATTGCGCGTGTTTGTGGATATGTATGTATCTATTACTTCTTATAGTTTGTGTTTATAGCCTAAATGACTTGAGAAAATTGGACAAGTTAAGTCTTCTGCACTATTAACAGTAAACAGTCGGTGGCTAAAGTCAGATAAGCAAATAAAATAATTAAAATTAAATTCGGAACCCTTACGTACTTAAATAGATCACTCATCACTTTTCACGGTGCTTTTATTTAATCTTCGCGCATTTTTGTTAGAACTTTATAATCGAATCTTGAGTGTTATAGATATGAGAAAATGTATTTTTTGCCGGATTTTGTGTTAAATGTAACGTAGGTTATCTAGATTAGAAAAAAAAACATTTTTTCATATTTACTGTAGCCACGAATTTAGGAATATCTACTTTCCTAAATCTGTGAATGTAGCCTTGAAAATATCAATAAGGTTACATGGTCGTAAGTCTGCTTTGTAAGCTATAGGTTGTGGGTTCGAACTAGGTTACGTTTGTGTTATGAACATGGATATTTTTTCAGTGTCTGGGTGATTCTATGTATAATAAGTATGTAATATATGTATATAAAAAACTATTCTAGTACTTTATCGGCTATCTGGTCCTTATAGTATACATTTTTATTAGGTTTGGGGTAGATGGCACGCCGTTTTTTTATTATTTATTTATTTATTTAATGGAGATAACATCTACTTACATCAAACTTTTATTGCTTAATTTATTATTTCAATTAGTAAGCTCACTCCGTCACTTTTTCTCTCGTGGTCCGATATTTTATTATACTTAGGTGTTTTCGATTTTATATTGGATGAATGATTTCAAACTTTATCCGGCACAATTTGCATTGTCGGCAAAAATATACGTCACAGCTCTATCTTTATGCTAAGTACCTATCAGTATTTGTTTACTCATGACCGACTTGAGTTGAAAACGATGTCAAATTTCTACTTTTCAAACTGATGAAATTAATGTTTGTTTACTTTTGAGTTTTTTTTTACTTTCAAGTGTATTTTTTTGAGATGTTTTGAAGGATGGAAAAAAACTTATAAGGACGGGGCCCATTAATCTTTTTTAGAAATCGTAAGCATTTCTTTATAAAAACTTTTTCGTTTATTAAACTGCTCGAAATGGAAGCGCGGGTAATTTTTTTTTGGCGCGTATTTGATTTGTTTTTCAACCGACTTCCAAAAAGGGGCAGGTTCTCAATTCGACTGTATTTTTTATGTTTGTTTCTTCAGAACTTTCGACTGGACGAACCGATTTTGATGATTCTTTTTAGGATTCCGTACCTCAATAGGAAAAATCAGAACCCTTATAGGATCACTTTGTTGTCCGTCTGTCCGTTCGTCGGGTGTCAAGACCTTTATCTCGGGAACGCGTGAAGGTATCGAGTTGAAATTAAAACCATATACGCAGATCTATAGTATCTTGCTGCAGAAAGAAAAATAAATTTTCTAAGTTTTCGTAAAAAAGAGTTACAGCCGAATATATCGTAAAAAACGCACATTTCGAAACTAGCAAGGGAATCAAAACCTATGGGGTACTTCCCGTTGACCTGGAACAATGAAATTTGGCAAGAAGCATTATGTTAGAGTACACATATAGGAAAAAATCTGAAAACTGGTCATTTTTTATTTAATCACAAAAAAATAGTGTCTTTATGCAAGGAATGAAGGTCCAAATTTTAAAGTGAATTAACCGTATCATGTGGGGTATCATATGAAAGAGCTTCAGTAGCATAAGCTAAAACAGGTTTTTAAATATTTTTACGATGCATATTTTTCGGTTTATGAAGGAAAATATTTGATTTCCCCCTTTTATCTACTAGTTAGTACTACTACTACTACGGGTTGTACGGAACCCTCGGTGGGCGAGTCTGACTCGCACTTGTCCGGTTTTTTTTTATTTGAAAGCTAAGTAGTGCTTCCTGTGTGATCCCATTTCAATTTCGTTCAGTTCTGACAATGATTTCCATGAGAAGTCGGTTGCTTCGGTTTTTTAAACTATAATTACATTTTATGGCATTGCGCTTGACCGCGGACTCCTCTATAGATCCATACATACATAAAACACTTGCAAAATAAAGCTATTAGACTAGACAATTTACAGAAGATCGGAACGCGGCGGTGATGGAGGACCTGGGTCGAGAGTAGGCGACAGATTTGTATTAAAAAAAAAATAATGTAATTAGACGATGTGAGTGCAGTCGATGATAAAGTCCGATCAACCGAGGGCAAACAGATAATCTGGAAACCCCGTCTAAAACAGGGCTCTACCAGTGACTGCGTTCACAGAAATACTAGGACCCTGGTGTCTGTGGAGATAAAAATTAAATTTAAAAAAAAGCTCGCCTTCTTACGCAGTCGGATAAAAAGGAACGCCATGTTCCATTTTCAAAACACGAAGAAAAACACTTGACGATACGTCACCTAGTTCATACCTAAATTAAATGTAAACAAAACGTGAATACAAGTAAAAGTAAATGTTTTTGTTTTATTACAAAACAGGTATCCCAGGCTTCATTACCAACTAGTATCGCGCTCACTTTGTTCACTAGATAAACCTTACCTTAGCGTTTATAGTGCTATGAAACTGTACTTCTCTTCCCGCATTTGGACTGTTCCAGCAGCTTGAACAACAATTTTTTTTGTTAGATCTACGATTGACCACCAACTCGCCTGATGTTGAGCGACGATATGAGCGAGGACGGAGCTCATCGATCTAGAACATATCTAGCTCTTAGGAAACAGAGAAGGCGGCAAAGAATTCCATTCCTCTGCAGTACGCATCAACAACGCATTGAGTCGCCCCCTTTTGCCATTGACCGGATCAACTACTGGATCGATGTAAACTTACTAAGTAAGACAAAGCTTATCCTTCCTACTTTGTGCAGAATCACTTTGCTTAGACTTTTAGATCAAGCTTAGATTACTAAGCCGGGTTTACGTCCCGTGAAATAGGTTGTTACAGATGAGAAATACAAGTTTATGTGCTTCTTTTCCTAAGTAGTTAAGTATAATGAGAGCGATTAAGGGGCCTTTTTACTGCGCATTCTGGGCTATTTCCCTCACTGTCTATCTCGTTAGAAATGTTATAGATGCGAAAGTGACAGATACAGTTCTAATTGGTAAGCGATTCGGCGGACAGCAAATTTCATATTATGCACTATTTGCTAAACGCTTTTACACTTTGCAATGGTAACAGCATGGTAACGATATCGCCACGACACCCCTATCGAGCCGATATGGTTTCACGTCCAAACTAATTCAATTCAATTCAATTCATTTATTTCGGACATCAATTAATCCATACAACATAAAATAAAATTCACACAATACACGTCAAAAATTAAATAAGAATAAATAAATGTCAACAACAAAAAAAAATACAATAAAATAAATTAGCACGCAATTTCAAAGAAACCTATTTTTATCCGACTACGTAAGAAAGAGAGTAATGATTTTTGAGTGTATGTGTGTTTCTATAAGAGCGCCTACAGCCAAAACGGCTTGGCTGAATTTGATGTGCGAGGTGTCGTTAGACAAATCTAACGACACCTCGCACATCAAATTTGACCTATGACAAAAATATTAAAATATAGCCTATGACATTTAGGAAGTGAAGTCAATATATTCACACCCTAAATGTCATAGGCTATATTTCTTGTAATCAAAATAATAATACATCTCTCGCAAAAATTAGAAAAAAAGCATTGTTTTCGTAACCTCCAATGAATATTTCGTAATAAAATCACTTGATTTTACTAGGATTATTCTAAATAATGCGCATTTATAATATTTACAGCGATTTTACGTATACTTTCTCAGAATAAACGTATACTCAACGGCGTATCAAGCGTAACGAAATCGTATGTTAGACTGAAGTACCTCTTTGCAGCAGTTGGGTATTTTGTTTTTCTTTTACTATAGATACAGTACAGGATAAAATGTAACTTAAGTATTTGTCATTCCAAGGAGACTGTGATATAGCCTGTCCTTGTACCAAATCTGTTTAGCTATTTCGGCGTGGAGTAATAAAAATAAAAGTTATTTTTTAACAAAATTGGCTTACGTTTGACCACCAATTCGCTTGGTAAGCGATGCTGTTGCAGATGATAAAGCACATATACACAAACTTTCACATTTGTATTATTAGTGAGTTGGTGCATCAAATCATATTTAAAATCTGAAACTTGAAAAGAAAATTGAATGCGCCAGAACTGTTGAAATCTTCACTTCTGCAAAGAAAACAAAACACTCGCTGGGTTTCAGATTAGAAAATCCTTCCAGAGAAAAGGGTTGTTCTACAAAGGTATGGAATGCTCTTCCAGAGTCGGTGTTCCCTATGAAATACAACCCGGGGTTGTTTAAGAATAAAGTGAATAGGCAGGCGTGCTACATCTTCGACCTCATCATCGCTTCCCATCTGGTGAGATTGTGGTCAAACGCAGGCCCAGTTTGTCATAAAAAAAGGTTGTTCTAAAATATCATGCCATTTACCTAATATTATGCACATTAACTAATCGTGACTAAGCCATAGTATGACAGTTCATGGGTGACATATCTTGCGATTTTATTCTTTAGAGAAATATAGTACTGTCAACGTGGGTAACTTTGACTCCACGTCAAACAGTGACTGTGGCCTTTTAAGAAGGTTCTCGATAATTTTTTCAAGAGATTAATAGTCAAAACGACTGTAAATTTTATTAATTAATCAAGTAATTTGACTACTAATCTGTTGGAAAAAAAATTGACAACCTTCTTCAATTGGCTATGGTCAATGTTTGACGCAGAGTCAAAGTTACCCACGTAGACTGTATATTATACTTATTTATATTTTAACTGATTCTAGGTAAAGAGGAAAATCCAATCCAATCCAATTTTGTGTGTTTTATACAAAAAGTGGATTGTGTCATTGTCTAATCATTTTCTAACCCTATTTTTCTACTAGTTATAGTAATAATAATTAGTTAATTTTTATATTTTTCTATTCTGTAACACTTTCTATTCAAAATGATGGGTATTATAAGTTTAAGGTGTGTTTAAGTTTGTGGCGTCGCTTTTAAAAGAATGGATCGATTTTGATCTAGTTTTGTTTTTGTTTGAAAAAAGACGTGTGGCACTCGGAGACTGCCGCGGTAAAGCTATTGCATAGCATTTTTTTATCAACTTATGTAATTATAATTATTTATTTATTTTATTTATGCAGTATTCCTAACACCCCCCACTCCGACCGGCACAGCGGTGATACTTCTTAGTTTTTAGTTTGGTCAACAACAACTTTTAATGACTTTTTGAAATATCACGCTTGTCTCTTTAGTTCTGCAAATCGCCTCTAGGTGGCATTGGTTGTATCGGCGTTACTGCGTTAGGTTATTTTCGTTACGGAATTTCTGGATTCGGTCTCCACGCTCAAGGCCCGCGATAGAAGCTATGCAATAGCTTAAAAATATTATCGAAAGTGTTGTTAGCTAAGTTTCATAATTATAATTGGTTCAGCCGTTTTTGTTGGGAGTTTTTTAAACTTATACTTGTAAGCTACTAAATAGATAAATAAACTTTACCTTAACTAGATCACAAATTACATAGCAAAAGGGGCTTACATGCTAGTGAAATATCAGGCGGCCTCATTACTAATAGCGATCTCTACCAGGCAAACAAGGCAGGAAAAGGGGTTATTATTGAATATGAACAAAATGTAATCTTACAAAACTCTATTTGATGTCAGTTTGTTCTCTGCATGCACAGTATACTCCTCAGTTGCACCAACAAAACCAAATAAACTTGTATTGGAACTATAAATTCTAAACGCTAAATAGACTTCATTGTTTAGTGAGACAGAGATTTTGATTAAGATAGAATAGCCTTGAATCTCAGATGAACGAACAAGACGAGCAAGTGTCAAGATGACGCATAAACTGACAAGTGAAGGGTCCTTCAACATTTTGCCTATAACGTGTTCGACCCATGTTTATGTTTTTTTTTCATGTAGGTTGATAGACGTCTGAAAATTGACATACGTATGTAAAATACTGGTAGCTTTATATCTAAAAGCTGTAGAATGTTTATTTGAATGATTTCTTCTGATCTGACTGCCTCTATATCATCATATTATGTTAGAATTATTTCAATATTTATTTTCAAAACAAAACCTTACTCTAGCATAATTCCCTAAACTACCTAACTTGTTCTAGACGCATACTGGCATACTCTCAAAATGTCCTAAACGTGTACTGATCCGAACGTAAAACCTCATACGACCGTTCTACTTCGACTACAATCTTGTATTTCTTTTGTGGAAGAAAGGGATCACATTTGTCACTATTTGTGGAGTCAACAAATGTTGGAGAAATGGCGGAACAATGGCTTGCATCCAACTTGTCATTATATAAAGAAACAATGTTTAGAAAACATGAAAGAGTCCGTAGTTCGACCATCGTCCGTCTCCCTCGCGCATACCAACTTTTTTGGAGATATAAAATGACAGAATGAGCTTATAAAAAAAACATCGCACTAACACTAAAAACATTAAAAATTGTAAACAAAAATTTCATTTTGATCAAAGTTAATTTTCACACGTAAAAATCATTTTTGGATACTTAATAATTTGTAAAAATCATTTTCATTTATGCAAACAAATTGATTTTTTTTACGTAAATTTGTGATGTTGCTTTCTAGTGTTCTGTGGAACAATTTTTCTTTTATAAATTCAGGTGAACGAAAAAGCACAGTGCTTAGTTTCGGTGCATTCAGTCATTTTATATCGAAGCATGATATTATGCGTGAGTGAGATGGATGATGCCCGAACATGGAAGTTACATTGTTTTCGCAATCTCACTTGAATTATAGCTATTTAGGAGCGTGAAGGGTTTACAAAGTAACTTACTAACACACGTTTATTTTGTAAGGCTAATTTAGGGAGAATTTAGGGAAGAGAGGCGTTAGACGGTGCACGCATCTTACGGAGCGTTATGCGATGCGTTAAGCAGAGCGTCGAGAGTCGCGTTTGTAATTTTATTCGATTACGGAAAGGGTTTACATAGTGCGTTGCTTGTTTTTTTTCTTTTAATAACAATACGGCATAGAGGGGACAGGCGGTATCCACGCCGGTTTTCATAAGGATTTTCTTAAATTAAAATGCGGGCTCCATTAAACGTTATATATTTTAAATTCAAGGTATACATTCAATTTATGCTCATAAAAATATTTCACTCTGTATGATTTTCTTATTAAGGGCATATTTAAAAAAAAAAAGGGGAGAATTTAGCTATGGCGCCATTTTATTAACATATCTTGATAATATTTGCTAAAAGCGTTTGATACTTAATTTAAAACAAGTATAAGCTTAGAAAACTAAAACGGCTGAACCGATTTTGATGAAACATAGCTAAGAATACTCTCGATAAAATCCTCTTATATCCTCTCTCAAATAAAAAAAAACTAGATCAAAATCGATCCATCTATTTAAGAGCTACGATGCTACAGACAGACACACAGATACACATGTTAAACTTATAACACCCCTATTTTTGGGTCGGGGGTTAATAGAGCAAAATCGGTCTTGCAGTTTTAGAGACATAACGGTCGTGACATCTCAACATAAATTGTGCTCGCGAAGTTCACTGTTCGCAAAACTACTAGTATAATATCAATAGCAACACTAAATTATCTACTTAACAACAAAGGAGTACTTATGAAGTGATGCAATCTAACTAGTCTAGTAACAAGTATCAATGTTAAAAGAAAAACAAAATACCCGACTGCAGGAAAGATGTTTTTGCAGCCTAACTTATGATTTTTTTAAATTTCGATGTACCCAGTGTCACTCTCACAACTAAGACGAATCTATTGACACCACTCACATCAAAATCGGTCAAGCCGTTTAGGCTCTAGGGCGTGTCAAAGAAATATACATACATACACTCGAAAAACAAAACCCTCCTTCTTACGCAGTCGGGTAAAAATAAATCCGTTTGTAAGGAGCAGATCGCAGTATTTGCAACTGGGGGGATTCTTTGAAATTATGATAGGAAAATAACTAAAAATCATAAATCAACAATAACCCCCGATTTATGGACTAGCTGCGTTCCGCGGTTTCACTCGCGTAGTTATGAAAAACGGTGATGCTTATGACGATGATAAGTAGCTTATGTCCGTCTTCAGATCTAAAGCTATCTCTATACAAATTTTCATAACGATCGGTTTAGCCGTTTGATCGTGTAAAGGTAACAAAATTAGCTTTTATAATATAACTAGATGACCCGGCGTACTTCGTATCACCTATCAATGAGTGGACCCGATATTTTCTCAACGTTTAAACCTTCATTGGACTACGACAAACATTTCAAAACCAAAATCAGATAAATCGGCCCAGCTGTTCTCGAGTTTTAGCGAGACAAACCAACAGCAATTGATTTTTATATATATAGAGATTATGAAATTGTGTAATGTATTTCAAAACACCAGTACATCCATTTAAATAACATTATATTTTTTTCCGTTGTTTGTGTGTAAATTTGCAAGCCTACATTTGACATTTCTGTAATTCTAACAACATAATTATTTTAAATAATTTTGCCTGTGAATTTTATTTGACATTATTACGTTATTGTGCAGATACTGGGGGCCAATTCAGTTAATCAAGACCGCTCTGTAACTGAACCATACGTGAACCGTTTCCCGTCAGCGCCATATTTTTTCGATTCAGTCACTTTTATGTCATACAATTGACACATTTGATGAAACGTGGCACGTCCTTCGCTCGTTACTAAATCTTAAAAAGATAGCAGCCGACAGGAATTGCTTCGCACAAGGTTCAGTTAGGGATCGGTTTTGATTAACTGAATTGCCCCCCTGTTTGTTTCCATTAATTCTAATAAGTTTCTTTTGAAAATGATTTATTATTGTATGTCTAAATCTGACGGATGTCTAATCGGATGTTTCTACTGTACCATATTTTCTATACAAATATTCATAGATTTATAGGTACATTTTGCTAAATAGTTGTTTTCTGTGTTAATATATTGCATGAGAGTACCGAAGTCTTTGTGTGAGTGAAAAGTACCTACTTTGCCCGATTTATTTCGTAAATCGCTTAATTTTTCATTAACTTTGAATACAGCTGGAAACGGATATTAAAAATTACCAACTCATGACGACAGTAAGTTTAATCCATTAGCAAAACAGTTAAGCAGAGCTTCCGGCAAGTTTTGTTTCGAGAAACACTTTAAGATAAACGCTGGAAACACTTGGCAATATCTTTTTGAAAGATAACAATGGATTTTCATTTCCGGGATTAATATTCTACCGGAAATTAATACATAAACATAAGAAAAATAAAGTATACAAATTCAATTTATTTAGCTTGTGGGTCAGTTGGTAACAAGGTGAGTGCTGATGGAGTTAGATTTAGTCCGATCCTGCTGCTTTATAAGCATACAAGCAGTTACATAAAGTAGTATACAAATATCTTGTAAATTATTTCTAAATTGTCATTGCAATTAAATATGAAGAAAATCTACCAAAAATATCCGACAATATCACTCAATCACTTTATTGTATACTTTGTTTCACTTTGTTGTTTATTGTATTTGTATTGCAATCAAGCATCTATAAATAAATTAAATCGATTGACACATTTTTTTTTTAAATTACCAACATTTTTTATACTGACATAGTTCTTTTGTTTTTGTTTTTTGACCAGATTATATTTATTGTATTCAATTATGTAATAAAAATAAAAACCACCAATTTTGATGCACGACCTGATAGGTTTGTAAGTTTTTTTTGAAATCTAAAATTTTGGAGCCAGGTTTGCTCGTATTTTCAGTCATAAAAAATCCGAGTGGAGCTCGGTCGCCCAGGTACCTACTTATTCCTATGAAATATAATTCATGCATATTCCTTAATACACGAAGCTCACTATTCGACAGGACACCAGGCCAGCGCTGCCGGCTGACAGACAGGGCCGACAGGGCGGTTGTAGCCGGGGCGGAGGGCGGGTAAGGAAGCTGTCACTTTTGACAGCTCCGCTGAATATCCCTGAAAAGGTTTCCCGCTTAAACGGAGTCTTAATAAATTCCGGCAGAAATATATGGCTACATGTTTCTTACAAATAAGTAAGCCTACATTTAGTCATGTCTGATTTGGAGTGTCGACGATCTCGAAGATCCTAGCTTAGCTAAGAGATAGGTATATTCACTTTTACAGGGCTTCGTAGTCAACTACGAATCCTTATAGTTTCCCCATGTCCATCCGTATGTACATCTGTCTGTCCGTCTGTCTGCAGCTTAACTCGAAAACTATTAGTACTACAATGTTGTAATTTATTCTCGAGTAGGTATGTATACATATTTATCACTCATACAAAATAGTCGAATAAAATCTGACAAAATTTAGGGCACCCGTAAAATTGGGGTGCTATTTTATTTTTTAAATAACCACGTGGGAATCCTGTTCAAACACCCGAAGCGGGTGTACTGCTTGATTATATATTATAATTAATGTAGATGCTACTAATATTAAATTTTTATATAAGACATCCCTAATGTCAACTGTTTATTCCCAGAAGTTCAATTTTCAGTTCAACGGTAAGCCATCAAACAGCCATCAATAGAAATCAAACTACTGAACTGATTTCGATGAAATTTCTAAGGGTCTTATTTGAAAGCCCATCCTTTCAAATATTGTAAGAATTCTCCAAATCGGTGAATAAATAATATATTTATTAGGTAACAAACATAAAAACAATATAATCGAATAGGTAAACTCTTCCTTTTTTGAATTATAGCTAAGTCTAAACCTAGTCAATTCATACAACCTTAGATCAGTTACTCAACATTGTATCACGTACTCACAGATACCACAAAGTGTATTTTACTAGCTCACTGGCAACACTTTCCACACTAAAAGACTTTGAAGCACCGAACTCCTCAACTAACTCCAATCTTGCTATAACAACTTGCCGGGTTGCCAGTTACCGCAGAGTTTTTTAAACTTTATATACCAAACTCCTAGACGTGAACTCGTGAACGGGTGAAAAGAGAGTAACCGATTTAACGCTTCCAGAAAGCAGCTTGATGAGTGAGGAAGATTTCTTATATTGGGTTCCGCATATTTTTGACGTGATAACGTCTTATAAATCGATGAACGCCGGCTGCACGCTCGAAAAAGCATGACTCATGCTCGACTCAGACGGAACGTGTCACGTTCCGCCTGAGCCGAGCCATTGTTAATCATTGTTAATGATTAACAATATCTATTATATTACGTTAAAATTTACAAGTCAAACCATTAAAAATACTAATAAAATATGAATTAATATGTGTTCTAAGATATTCTATTTTTTAAACTAACACGGTCATTCATTAAAACACTATTATTATTAACGGGATATTTACCGTATCCCGATACGGATAATAAAAAAAAAATAATGCGGTGCGGTGGTTTGCGTTAATTTTGAGCTCCCGAGCTCAAAATTAACGCAAGCCACGGTAAATATCCCGTTAATAATAATAGTGTTTTAAGATATTCTAGTCTTCCATTTTCCTTCCAACGGAACCCTAAGAGCATAAAACCGTATTACCGTGTTTAACCGCCGCAGTCGTCTGCTATCGGTTGCCTTCGCCCCAATTTAAATATTTCACGGTTCAGCACTGAGCAAACCTTGTTCCTTTTTAGGGTTCCGTACCCAAAGGGTAAAAACGGGACCCTATTACTAAGACTTCGCTGTCTGTCTGTCTGTCTGTCTGTCTGTCTGTCTGTCTGTCTGTCTGTCTGTCTGTCTGTCTGTCTGTCTGTCTGTCTGTCTGTCTCCAGGCTGTATCTCATAAACCGTGATAGCTAGAAAGCTGAAATTTTCACAAATGATGTATTTCCGTTGCCGCTATAACAACAAATACTAAAAATTAAAAAAAATTAAATATTAAGGGGGGTCCCCATACAATAAACGTGTTTTTTTCGTATTTTTTTGCTCAATATTAAAAACGGTAACAGGTAGACGCTTCAAATTTTCACAGAATACTTACTTGTATATTACCTTTCAAAATAAATAATTAAATAACTATAAAGTAAATATTAAAGGGGGGCTCCCATACAACAAACGTAATTTTTAAGCAATTTTTACTCGATCTTAATTAACAGGTAGAAACTTGAATATTTGTATGTAAATATTTAGAAATATATTAACTATAAAAATAAATACCTAATCTAATACATAAAAACTCACAAAATGAAAATAATCCGTGCATCTAAACGCGGTGCGAGCGCCGCGCCGCGGTGTGGTGGTGGCGCGAACGCGCGGGTAGCGGGGGAGGTAACATCATGGAGCGAGTCATAGCCGCGCGTATTCGCGCGAGCGTCGTCATGCTGCCCGGATGTGTATCGAAAACCTACCTATAAGTTTGCAATTTACTACTTGGAATTTCGTTGATTTCTCGTTATTTTATAAACAGAACTAAACTTTGTAGTATTATAGATGATAGTACGGAACCCTTCGTGCGCGAGTCCGACTCGCACTTGGCCGATTATTTAAAAGAAAAGGAACGTTCACTAAGCATGGAAAAGGCTATAATAGTTGCTTTGAACATAGAAAAGTAGAGTTTTGGCGGGAACGTCATCGAAACATGTTGTTGCTTTGTTTTATTTTCCTAAACTTGTGTTACATATTTTGAACATTAATGCTATAAAAATTGTGGTGTTTTATTCGTTAAGTGTTCAATCAAGTGCGTGAGTGTGGGCAAGTGAAATGAAGCAGTGAAACGTCATTTTACGTTGTCGACAAAACTCCATAGAAGCTTCTAGCAAAGTCGCTACCACTTTACTGAAGCAGGACTCGAATATGAAAATGACTGTATGTATACATGAATTAGATTGTGATTAGAACATTTATAACTTGTTTTATTCAAGAAACTTGAAGAAATCTTAATACTTGACATTGCTTTAAGCGGGTCCAAATCCAAATTAAAAAATTAAAAAGAACCTAGTTGCGTGAATATTTAATGCATTGTGTCAAAACAAATGTCCACAGCGTAGGAAGACCAGCCACGAGATAGACGGATGACCTCATACAAGTGGCGGGAAGACGCTGGATGCAAGCCGCGCGGCAATCGGTATTTTGGATAAGATGATGATGAAAAAGGCTAGAACAATAGACTTTGCAGCAAAAAACTGTATGCACGTATATTCTACTGTTCATACTCTAAATTTTTGTTCAGAATTGAATATTCAACGCGTCTGCTAATATTTTTAGATTTAGATAGGTCAGCGAAAGGCCTCGTAACAAACTTCTCTCCTTTTTGTCACGACAATCTCTTGGCCAATTTCGATCATATATAATTTTTACCGATTTCCAAAAAGAAGAAGGTTCTCGATTCGACTGTATTTTGTGTATTGTTATGTTCAGGGACTACTACAGGAAATACATTTCTTTCAGGAAATAAATCCCTAACAAAAATCCCCGAATGCGTAACAACGAATCTAAGGATAGAGATAAGAATATTTTAACCCCCGCCCCAAAAAGAGGGGTTTTATAAGTTTGACGTGTGTATCTGTGTGTATATCTGTGGCATCTGGCATCGTAGGTTCGTAGCTCTCATACGGATGAACCAATTTTGATCTAGTTTTTTAGGGTTCCGTACCTCAATAGGAAAAAACGGAACCCTTATAGGATCACTTTGTTGTCCGTCTGTCAGTCCGTCTGTACGGGTGTCAAGACCTTTATCTCGGGAACGCGTGAAGGTATCGAGTTGAAATTAAAACCATATACGCAGATAGTATCTTGCTGCAGAAAGAAAAATAAAATTTCTCAGTTTTCGTAAAAAAAAGTTACATCCGATTATGTCGTAAAAAACGCACGTTTCGACACTTACAGAGGAATCAAACCCTATGGGGTATTTCCCGTTGACCTAGAACTCTGAAATTTGGCAAGAAGCATTGTGTTTGAGTACACCTTTTTTTATTTTTATTAGATCAGATAGTAAATCTACAGGTTTAATCTGCAAGACCTCTGTGACTGATCACGCTATTGTGATTGCGGGAATCACACGACATTCGGGACGCCAGTATAGAGCCTTGAGATTTCGTTCTAGACTTAATCTTAACGACGCTGTTTCAGAGATTCTCACTACTAACTGGTTACCTGTCACCACTAGCTCATGTGTTGATACCGCTGTTGGTGCTTTTAATTACACTATAGATTCTATTTTAACTAAGCATACTCAAACGGTCAAACTCGGCAGGAAAAAGGCACCTCTGAAGCCTTGGATCACCCCAGGCCTAATAAGGTGTATGCGTCACCGAGACAAGCTCCACTGTGATTCTAGAGACCACCCTAATGACCTTTTACGTAATAAAATTTATATCAGATACAGAAATTTCTGTAACAAACTACTGCGTAACATCAAAGCCCAGTATAACAGTCAGCTTTTAGAGGAAAACAAAGGCGATCCTAAACGTCTCTGGAAGACAATTAAAAGTATTTGCTACACCACCAAAAAAAGCAACGGCTCTTCGGAATTGGTTCTCAGTAATGCTGACGAGAATCCTCTCAATCATTGCAACCGGCATTTTGTCTCAGTGGGCAAGAATCTTGCTAGTGCCATTCTGACTAAACTTCACGAAACAGAAGAATCTCTGATTAAGTCACATAAACTCACCTCTTTGGTTTCTAACTCACTGTTCCTTTTTCCTACTGACCCACAAGAAATAGCTGAAGTAGTTGCGAGCCTGAAAAATGAAAGTGCTGCTGGTCCGGATGCTATTCCCGTCAAATTGATAAAACTATCCCTGAAATCTATTCTGGTTCCTTTAACTCATATTTTTAATCTAAGTTTAGAAACTGGCAGATTTCCTGAGTCTTGGAAGATAGCTGCAGTGTCTCCCATTCATAAAAGTGGTCCCAAAAATATCCCTGACAATTATAGGCCTATTGCGCTCCTTAGCGTAGTATCTAAGTTGCTTGAAAAGCTGGTTAATAGTAGACTAGTAAATCACTTGGAAAAACACAGACTAATTTCTGACAAACAATTTGGGTTCAGACGTGGCAGATCAACCGAAGACGCTGCTTCACTCTTGGTAAACCTCGTGTCCTCCCATGTCGACAGAGGCGAAAGATGCATCGGGATATTTCTCGACCTAGCCAAAGCGTTCGACTCCATTTCAGTCGGACTACTCCTAAAGAAGTTAGATTCATTTGGTGTCAGAGGTGTATCACTGGAATGGTTTAAGAGCTATTTGTCTAACCGGAGGCAATATGTTAAAGTTAACAATCATTCAAGTGACCAACTACCTATCAACTTTGGTGTGCCACAGGGCAGTATACTCGGCCCTACACTGTTTATCTTGTATCTTAACAAAATCTTGACTAGAAAACTTCCTAACTCAGAAACAATCACTTATGCGGATGATACTGCGCTAATCTTCTATGGAAAGACTTGGAATCAAGTGTTCAACCTGGCTCGTGACGGTCTGTCAATTATTGCCAATGACCTGGATAGGAATTTACTTACGTTAAACCCCAAAAAAAACAAATTCATTGCATTCACCAAGACATGTGTCTCCTTACCCCCGATTAATTTAGATCTAAAAATTCATTACTGTAATTCGTATTCCCAATCTCCATCTGATCATTGTTCGTGTGCAACGATAGATCGTGTTGATTACATAAAATACCTCGGCATTACTATCGACGGCAATCTACCATATAAGCAGCATATAATAAATGTAGCATCTCGTACTCGCAAATTAATAGTGATCATGAAAAGTCTACGTGACTGTGCTCCTATCCTTCTACTAAAACAAATTTATTTCGCGCTATGCCAATCCATAATACAGTATTGTATTTCTGTCTGGGGCAGTGCTGAAAAGTCCATATTCATGTCAGTGGAAAGAGCACAAAGAGCGCTAATCAAAGTCATCTTACGCAAGCCTTTTCGATTCTCCACCGACTCACTTTATGCTGAATTCAAGGTTTTGAGGGTGCGACAACTTTTCCTACTCACAGCTGCTATAAAAACTCACACAAGCTTAAAAGCTCACCCCGATTACAACGCTTTGAGGAACAAACGTAGTTTTTTAAGTAGACTTCCACTTCCAGAAGCCAAGTCATTGATTGCCAAACGCTGCCCTGCTTACTCTTTGCCCTGTGTCTACAAGAATATTTGCCGTAAAAATTCCCTCCATCCAGACTTACTTGCATCTACTTTCAAAAGAATGGTTAGAGACTGGCTTCAAACTTTATCTTTTGACGATACTGAAGCCCTTGTTCACAGCCTATATAGAGAATAACAGGTCCACAAAACATTACCTCAACACACACACACTCACTCACACACTACACATACACATCCCATACATACACACCCCACACACCCTTATACCTATTATATACACGCACATATTTTCGTCTCAAAACACATCAGAAGAATTTCTTTGTGCCCTCGCACTCGGGCTCCAAGATACAAGCTTCGTGCTTAGTTTGGGGCTCGCTGAACAGAATCTTTATAATATACATTAGTAAATCTACCACTTTACTATATTGTTTTTTGCGCCCAAGTTAACGTGTACATAATGTATATTGATGTTCTTTTGGTAAATAAATTGTCTTATGTCTTACCTATAGGGAAAAATCCGAAAACTGGACATTTTTTATTTAATCACAAAAAAATAGTGTCTCTATGCAAGGAATGAGGGCTGCCTCAAAAGTTCGCTCGCTTGAATCCGAGTGGGACGCGCCGCTACTATAGCCCCTACTCAGATCCGAGTGGTGAGCAAGGAATGTGTTAAATATTTTTACGATGTATATTTTTCGGTTTATGAAGGAAAATATAAAAAAAAATATGATTTCCCCCTTTTATTTAATTTGTACGGAACCCTCGGTAGGCGAGTCTGACTCGCACTTGTCCGGTTTTATTTTTTATCCCTTTAGTTCTATGGTAGAACTATTAAAACGAAATCTCTCTCATTTGTTCTATAGAACATTTTTTTTTTTTTTTATCAGCCCTGTTTGTACAAACTGTCCCACTGCTGGGAACGGGCCATCTTCTCATTGTGAGAAGGGTTAGGCCATAGTCTGCCACGCTGGCCAAGTGCGGGTTGGAAGACTTAGAACTAATAATACATGGTAATTTTCGTTAACTGTTGCCACTGTTATTTTTTTTTAAATCCTTGTAGTACTATCATAGAACTATTGATACAAAAATTGTGCTATTCAGCAGTCTATCTTTATTTTATAGGACTCATTTCGGGGAGTGCCGTGAGAAAAACTTCTAAAGTAAATTTTAGAAGAAATGAATTCAACCTTATTCTATAAATAATTACAAACATACTACTTTTAGTTCAAATTCTTTGAAAAGTATAGTTTTCGTGCAATTCCATTTCTTTCCATTTCGTTTGTCATATTTGTTATTCACTCAGGATTCCCACTCAGGTTTATTTGTATTTACTGAAGTGAACGGACTGAGTTTCCTATTTTCTTTAATGTATGAGCTAGCAAGGTTTTGTATTTTATAGCGAGAAGAAGTTAAAACTTAGTGGTAAGGTTTTTTCTAGAAGAACAAATATTTTGAATGGTACAATAAAATTTGGCAGCCCATATACACTGCTACAAAAAATTGTATTGAAGCCCAATTTTAGTAAAATATCAACAAATTTTAACAAAATTTTTTGACGTGACAACGTCTAATAAATCTATGAACGCCGGCTGCACGCACGAAAAAGTATGACTCATTGTCCCGTTACGCGTTGCGCTCATTGTCCCGTTACATAATCATCATCATTTCATCAATGTTTTGTTATGACGTTGTCACGTTAAACTATCGTCCGTAAACCGGCTTTACAGACAACCAATTTTTTTAACCAAATTTAACAAATATCAAAAATGGTGGTGGCAAAATCATGTCACCCCAAAAGTAGGTTAGGTTGGGCTTCAACTGCGACAATAAAATTAATACCTTAAAATTAACAAGCCTAGCCTTATTGGTATTTAATGCTCTGCCTACCCCATAAAGGAAAACAGGTGTCATTTTATGTATGTATGTATGAACTGTGAAAAAAGCCTACCGAAACGCCAAAATAGGAATGTGTAAAACTTTAGAAAGCAAAAAGAAAAACACAACTTTCTAAAAGTTTATAAAATCTGAACCAACATTGTGTTTGTGTGTTGTACCTACAGCGCCAATAAAAACAGACGCCTCGCGTCAAACTCCTCTATTTGATATGAAAACATGGGCACGGCCGCGAACTCACAGACTAACTAAACAGTATGGGCGTTTTATTGCGTAGTATGTAAACGAGCGAAAATAAATTCAGATTGAATCCGGCAAAGTACGAGTTTCACTCGCACACCGAGGCTTCCGTACTCCTAATAGCCCGAAATGCAAGGCGTTCTCATAGAATATCGAGTTCAAGTAAGTGTTATAGACAAAAACACCGGACAAGTGCAAGTCAGACTTGCCCACCGAGGGTTCCGTACAAACTAGTAGATAAAAGGGAGAAATTATATATATTTTTTATATTTGCCTTCATAAACCGAAAAATATATATCGTAAAAATATTTAAAAACCTGTTTTAGCTTGTGCTAATGAAGCTCTTTCAATTATGATACCCCACATGATAAGGTTAAATCACTTTAAAATTTGAACCCTCCTTCCTTGTTTAAAGACTTTTTTGTGATTAAATAAAAAATGTACAACTTTCGGTTTTTTTTAATGTGTTCTATGTGACAATGCTTCTTGCCAAATTTTATAGTTATAGGTGAACGGTAAGTACCCCATAGGTTTTGATTCCCTTTGCGAGTGTTTAAATATGCGTTTTTTGCGACATAATCGGCTGTTTTTTTTTTGAAAACAGAAGTTTTATTTCTCTTTCTGCAGCAATGGACTATGGATCTACGTATATAGTTTTAATTTCAACTCGATACCTTCACGCGCTCGATACCTTTACGCGTTCCCGAGATACCTACAAGGTCTTGACACCCGGATGGACGGACAAACGGACAACAAGGTGATCCTTTAGGGGTTCCGTTATTTCCTTGAGATACGGAACCCTAAAAACTAACTTCAAAATGCGCAATTTCGTTTATTTGGATGATATATATTTTTAATTATTTTGTTTTAAGCACCAAATTACTGAACCGATTATGATAAAAGTCTAACTTTTATCAAAATTGATTCAGTTTTTGTTGACGGTTAACTCCCCCATAAAGCCCAAAAAATATTAGCTGTAAGCTCCATACTTATTTTGTAGTACCTACCTATAGTGTATTTGTAATATATGTATGTTTTCTTTGTTGACAGGCATGCGATTGACCGCTAATTCGCCTGTTAGGAAGAAATGTTGCAGTCTACAATGTTTTATATATTTTATTTCTCATAAAAGTTTCTCTGCAGAATAAGATAAGGTCAGTTTAAGTCGGTTCAACTAGATTTACTACCGAAGATATCCGTAAAACCTCAGAAAGGGGTGTAAAAACAACGCAGACTCCGTTTAGGGGTGGTTAAGGGTGCAGGTTTAAGTGATTACCCCTAACGTTGGGGTAAAAGCTATTACTTCAGTAACAGATCTGTTTATCTCTGAAAGGTATTTTTGAATATTTACGAGGGGTAAATCTTGTTTTATGAGTTTCTTTGTTGATACATCGATGACAGTTTCTAGGAGGTAGGTATTTTCGCTTCGGACGCGTACGTAACTATTGTTTCGTAACTACTTTCGTACGAAACATATTTATTCTTTGTACGATACTAGTGTCGATCGAAGAAGTTTATTTCCTTACACGTAACCACAGTTTCGTAGCAGGAAAAAGTACATTTTTAAAAGTATATCTACGGTTCCGGAAGCGGAATTTATAATCTTTGTACGTAACTTTACAAAGAAGTTGCATCACGTTGTTTGTTTAAGCGTAGCGAAAAATTCTTAAGTTTACATGATTGGTCAAATTTTGATATTGAATCAAGGGAAATGTTACTTTGATAATAAAGCAGTGGCATGCGGTGCGACGCATACTACATTGAATTGTCGCGACTGAAGACGAGTCAGGCGATTACCTTACTTGAGGCTTGGCACGCAGAGCCGGGTAAATTCCATCTACGCATAATACATCATTGCTCTCGCTCTTTTAGTTAACTTGAGCTGACTTTACTCGAACTAGCGTTACATAGCCGATCGTGACGGCTCAGTCTCATTAAATATCCACAAATTAAGTTCTTAGCGTGCCTAAACGAGTTTTCATTTAAAAAAAAAGTTACCCATTTAATAAAGCTATTATATGCGGCTGGATATGTTTACAAACAAAAACACGCGCTTGCAACAGTTAGCTGGAATCGCTAGCGAGCTGGCTTTGCATTTATAGTCAGAGCATTACTGTGGTTAAAAATAATCTCAATCCGTCTCATACACGCATGTTAAAATAATATTCGCTGAATAAGGACTTGTCTCTTTCTGTCAGACAGGAACTGTCACGCGCGAAAACGGAACAAAATACTGTTTAACTAAAATGCGCTTAATCAGCATTTATAAGTAAAACGGTATATCGTCAGCAGATATTTGATGGATAACACATCTGAATATTTAATATCCGGGCAATTCAATATTTGTGGCATCCCTAAACCGAGTAGTTGTTTAATTATTCGGTGCGATGCAAATCATGATTTCGTAATGAAAATTTGAAATATGTATTGAATTTTCATAAAATTAATTACGACACAATATAAGTTAGGTTGCTTTGTAATTAATTGAATGGATTTCCAATTTAATTTTGTGTTATTAATAAATTCACAATAGATACGTTCGGACCATGGAGGGAAAATAGGCGTGATTGTAGGTATGTAGGTAATCAATTTACAAAAAGTTGTTATGAAAATAAATACATTGTAGATTAAGTACGTTGTAAAATGTTGTAATTGAGTAAATTGGGTTTAAAGTTTTTATATGAATTACCAGGCAGTTTAGGATAATGCTACAAAAACGTATATGTACAACATGCTGGCTGGAACTGACGCGGATTATCACGCAAACTGCCCGCGACGAGCTCGACAAGTCATTCGGTTCTCCAACTCCAGCTGGGCCTCGATCGTGGCCGTAGGTTGTTTAGCGCTGAACCTGTGGCCTCGGAACTTCTGCATCAATGACATGACCAAAACTCGACTTGGTGCATCACGTAAATACCGAATATTAGCGCTAACATCATTTTCAACGATTTTTACAAAGCAATTACATCTGAAAATGCTTCGATTGCTAATACACGTTGTTCTCCCGTCCACTGCTACATCGCGACTAAACATCCCGCACGAGTGACAAATCTAACGCCACCCCCAACCCCGCTCCTCCCCGGCTCGGTTACAGATAAATTCAAAATTGAAATCTCTGCGACCAGACACTCTGTTTATGAAAAATGTAAGTTTAGAGCAAATTATTCAAAAAGCGGACGGATGGGGCATTGGCATTACGATATGTCGATTAGGTAGTGGAGTAGGACAGGAGCAGAGTGGAAATGTTACGGGAGTGAATGTTGTCGCAGGCAGGCAGGTTTATGTTTTGCTTACTTACAATACATAAATTGTAACTAAACACACAAGTTTAAAGTAGCTTTTTTATGTTTTGTGGACATTTCACACAACACCATCTATCCCAAACTAAGTAAAGCTTGTACTATGGAACTAGCTGGCTGATAGAATACAAATATACTTTTTTTGTAAATATATATATAGAAATACCCAGACACAGAACAAACATCCATACTCATCACTCAAATATTTGTACTGGGTGAGGATCGAACCCACGACTTACAGGCAGGCATACTACCAACTGAGCCACAAGGCCAGTCAAACTCCCACTTCCTCGGCATCACACAAAACTGTTTAAACACAAGCCATAAATCCGGCTCGGAGCGGATACCGTCCGGTTTCAACCGGACGTAACAGCTTTTGTTCTACTTTTTAGCGGTTTTCGCAGTTTATGAGTATTCATGTGTGTAACTTGGTAGTGTTGAGGTTTTCAACCGACTTTAAAAAAGGAGGAGGTTCTCAATCGACTGTATTTCTTACCGGTTAACCGATTTTGAGGATTTTTTTTATTTGAAAGCTAGTGCTTTCCGTGTGGTCGCATTACAATTTGGTCCAGGTTCTGACAATGGCATCCATGAGAAGTCGGTTGCTTCATTTTTTTATACTATAATTATTGTTATGCACATAAACTTTCGTATTACAAAGATTCAGTAATCAGACAAGTTGTCAAATAAGTTTTCGGGATTTTTAGTGTCTTTTGAAAAGAATAGATTTCGTTTGCGGGGAAATGTTAAACGGTATTTTACAATAAGGATTATAGATAGTAACGAATACAAATAATTTATTCATAACACCCAAGCTACAAGTAAAATACATAATAAATTATGTCAAAGCATGGTTAAAAATATATTTTGATATTAAATAATTAATTGAAGTGATAAAATAAAAATAACCATAACAATAAATGTAAAAAATAATAATAATTATCAATAAACTGTAATTTAAAATAATTGCTAATGTCATACAACATGTATTCATGCAACCAATTTCTTAGGTTGGTCTAGAAGCAGGCTTTGGAAGGTGCTTCTCGAATGGAGCGGGTATGCGACTGTTCTTATATATCGTAGGCTCCAAGATATAGACGGATTTCTCCGACTTGACGAGACGGTGCGATGGCCGTTACAAGTTAGTCTTTCTTTTTTTAAACCTTATAAAAATCATTTTGTAACCATTAGTGGGATAAGTATGTAAACCTTGAAATAGTAGTACATTTACACAGAATTGGTGGCCCTATTTAGCAAGTCTTTGTACATTTAGTTAATTGGATAATTATAAAGAGATTAAATATTATATTTTTTTTTATTTTTTTAATAAAAATTAAATAACCTATTATAATTATTTTTTTTTAATTATAATAGGTTAAGATTAATAAAGTTTCGGACGCACGACCGAAAGTATTCCGCAGTTAGCAAGGGGAACTAACTCGTGAACAAGTTTTATCGTGACATCTGTCAATACAAGCTTTGTTTGTAGTTGATAACATGGGCTCGTCTGTCCAGTTTATGGCTGGTCTTTTTACGTTGTGCTTGTGCTTGCTTGGTGCTTGCTCTCCAGAAGTTTCAAGCCCCTTAGCCAACCAATAACCATCAGTTTACAGAGCTCTCCGTTTAGACGTTGCTTCCAATAGGTGTTGTTAGATATCCACGGGTAAGCAAGGGCGTCGCCAAGGGGGGTAGAGGGGGCAGCTGCCCCCCCCCCCCCCCCTAGAGATTAAAAAAATGTAGCCAACTCCAAAGCAACCAAAGTCCTAAGGCCGTGCAATTGTACTTGTACCTACAATTCATATTTTTCTCATCCTCCATAATATTAACTTGCCCCGCTCTGGGCCATGGGCTGGCGACACCCTTGGGTAAGGCATGTGTCCAGTGAACTTCTTGTGGCAGAGATAGATAGATAGATATAGACTCTTTATTGTACACCATTGAACAAATACATTATTACAAACTACTTACAAAACTAGTGTGACAACAGACGGCCTTATCGATGAAAGCGATCTCTTCCAGGCAACCGTGGTATGGAGATCAATTGATAGAATAAGTAAAGCGAGTGTGCGATAGCAGACACCGGGCATAGCTATAATATAATCATATGTAACAAGCAAATACAATGAATTACTAAATACTTAAATAAAATAATATAAACTAATTCAATGATACTCTGATGATGATGATGATGATGATGATTAGATTTGTAGGAAGATAGACTTCTGTTACTTTCTGTGTGATTTTTCACTGTCGTTTATTTTTTTTTTGTTAAATGCAAGCTTTCAGTATTAAATGGTTAGCAAATTGGTCGGTTGGGAACCTTGTCATGCAAGTAATGTAGAGAAAATCGCAGGTTTTTTTTAAAACTGACAGACCACTGGTTTCATGGCTAGAGGCATCTAGTTCTTCGATAATTTTATTTTCTGTTTTTATTTTCCTCACAGGGATGAGGATTCGCGCGCTCAGAGCATTTGCCATTTTCATGTTGTTTCTGAGTCCCGAGTCTTTAGTGTTGAGTCTCTACTTTCCTTATATTCGTAAAAAAGCAGTGTGCGAGAGCCACGGGTGAAAGCTATTTAAGCACTTGAACTAATGGCGCCTTCGGCACGCGCTTGCCAAATCATTTCGTGCTTAAATAAGTACGTAACCTACGTACTTTTGACTCATATTTAGCGATCTAATTAGGTTTTTTTTTCGGTTTGGTAAAACCTACTTACACTTGTGTACTTGTAAAGGACTGATAGTTTTGGAATATTCGCTCCTTAAAAGGTCAACAGGACTTTATGTTAATATTATACCAACGCAAGCCAATGATGGATTATTTTTATTGCTCAATTTTTCTAACTTTTGATATCATTACGCCGCGACGAAATAACATGTGTTTAGTGTTCCGTAGTAAACAAGGAACCCTTATAGTTTCGTCATGTCCGTCTGTTTGTCTGCGCTTTTGGTCAAATACTATTAGTACTAGAAAGCTGTAATTTGGCATGGATACGCATAATCGTTATGCCGAAAAATTTGTAGAATAAAATTTTGGGGTACCTCCTGCATTATTTTTTTCTCATCTACGTCGTTGAATATCATACTATCGTTGAATAAGTAATGAAAAAACATGTGTGTGAAAACAATTTTTGAATTTAAGTATCCATTTTTACGTTAAGTTATACATTTGCCATTGCATTATTTGACAGATGCAGAGCCTATGGGAACGAAGTGGAAACGATGTCACACTTATTATGTGACTGTGATGTCCTTGCTGGTAAAAGGATGAGCATCCTCGGAATGGCTTATCCTAGACCGGAGGACTACAGACATACTCCTTTGCACGGCGTATTCGATTTAATCGAGTACATTTTCCGCTAAGGGCGTGGTAGATCTAGGGGTGTACACAAAAGATCCTCATGGGTCGAAGTGACGCCGACCAGTTTGTTGGCCGCCGTTGTGACTTATAAGATAAGATAAGATAAGAACCATTTGCTAAATATTAAACTTTAAAGTGATAATTTTTATTTGAGTTAAGTCTCCAAAGTAACGATTTAGCCAGAAGAGAGCCCACCCTCTTCTAGCTAAATGGTGATATAAAAAATTCATGCTGATAGCGTATAATTGTGACAAAATTAAAAGGAAAACTATCACGGATATGTAGGCTTTACAAATTACGAGTCGATCAACTTAAAAAATATATTTAGAGAAATTGAAAAAATGAAAATTTCGTTTAAACTAACATAAGTTAACTCGTTTATTCATACTATCCCCATTTAAGTTCACATAAATTATGATGTGCATCCATGTAAACTATGACAGAACCCTATTCTGCGCGTGGCACGACCAGCGCTTGGCCGCTCATTAATTTGTAAGATTGTAAGCTTCGGACAAGGAGACGTGTAAATACCTAGGTAAGTACTTTGGCGTCACATTATTTTCAAATTTATTATATTATAACTTTTAGGGTATATAGATTTACACGAAAGTAACTTATCTAAACGCTTAAGAAAATCGTTGTTAACAATTATTGCCAATAATTTACGCATGTTTCCATACAACACGAGAAAGCTGTTACTGTACTGTAAACGGTACCGCTTTATAATATTCCGATTTCATGAGGGCCCTTATTCCGTATGACCATCGGCCGAGTTCACGTACGTGACGTGCGTGCATTGACAATGAAAATTAGCCTTTAAGTTTAAGAAGACAAAGTCTAATTTTCATTGTAAGCGCACAACGTTCACGTTACGTTCACGTTCACGTTATACAGCCGATGGTCATACGGAATAAGGGCCCTGATTGTAATTTTGTAGTTGAATCGTTCTTATCATTTTGAAAACCACTGAACTGATTTTGATAAAACTTACTTCTTACTATCTCTAATTTGAAAGATAATTAAAAAAGTATTATTGCAATAGCATTTCTAATTTCCGTGTAATAAGACAACAAACATACAAACATACAAACATAATATACTTATGAAATTTGACTCACGTATTTAGAAACCCATATAGATGCGATATTGTGCAAATTTTGTAATTTTAGGTACGTACACAAAGAATTGATAATCTCCTTTTTTGTGGTTTAAATTCTTAGTATTTACAATAAAAAAATAAATTTACAATAGCGAGCGTTCACTTTAAATTCTAAAGTCGTTTACACAATCTGTGCGCTATTATCAAACCGAGTATTAATTCGGTCGGTGCGATATGCGAGGTATTTGAACTGAATTACTGGAGACCACAGAATGGACGCTTGGGTCATCCACAAGCTGTGTTCACAGTTCAGTATCTTTGACATATATGCTGACATCACTTTGAATCTAAATCTTGGACTATAATTTCGATCACAACGCGGTCTTTTTCAGAGCAGCGCAGCCATTACTCCCGGTTGGCATTTCTGCCATATGTGCTGTGAGTGATGACAATATCACGGCAAGAATAAATAAGTAGTTTGAAAACAAATTATTTGTCCTAAAACTTGAAGTTCTTACAAAAATTTAATGGGCACATATACTATTTATAAAATAATTCCAAATTTTCCTACATATCAACTTTGTCCCATACCCGAATGATGCACGACGCGCCCATCGTCATTCATAACTGCTGTTTCTTGTAAACGCCTTCTTGAAGTTTTCAAAGCTAAAGTCCGGTCGTAGAGCAGGAATAATTTCATAGATAAACCTGTTATTACCCGTCCCTGTTGCTCACGCGTAAATGTATTGCTTCACGCCTGCACGCTTGCACAGATGCAATAACCGTGCGGTCAAATCCTTCTGCTCCGAGACCGAACTTTAGCTAAACACAAAATTGTTACTTATCTTTCTGGTCCATCTGCAGCATGCATACAACAGTTCTAAACCTCTTCCGCCTACGACTATAGGCCATAGGTATCACACTCAGCTGTCCAGACTCGAAAAACTTACACAGACTCTTACTGTCTACAGCTGTAAGTTTATTTTTTTCTATTCTAAGTTGAGTGAGCTAGCCCTTAGGTACCCCAAGAACGCGCACGTATAGCGTAATGACGTCACGTCGCCGTCGTCTGAGAGACAAACTCGTGAAAGATGATCGCCGAAAGTGCGGCTCAGAAGACAGGTGCCTTCAAATTATGAGCCTGTTGGAAAGGCTTTCGGAGGTGATTTGTAATTTTTGCCCGTGACTTACGGCTTCCACGTACTCTGCCACACACTTCTTCTTGTTCATAATCGTAAATATGATTTTATTTTTGGTTACACCAGTTGCTGCATGAGACTTTGTTTTGGTGGAAAAGTAGAAAAGTCTATTCTGATCAAAAAAGTAGCCTTATCCTTGCTTTCCGTGAGGATAAAAAATCGTATTAATATTCCGTATTAATATTTATTTATAATTCGTAATATATTCCGTTATATTTTAAAAGTGAAATTAATTGTCTATATGTTTTTCTGTATGTTTGTTACCTGTTTACGACTAAATACTTGTATAAATTTTTGATAATTAAATTAAGGAGAACATTTTCATAAAAACATTCACCAATATTAGTGTGAAAGACACATGTAGAGGAAAAAATATATAATATTTTTAAGCACTTAGATAAAAACAAAATTGGACATTTTGAAATGGAAGCGATTTGCTCGCTCGGTTTTCTAAATATTAAACCCAGTGGTTCGGTCATAGTCACCATCTTAAGAAGTCTTAAGACAAGGCACTCTACGTCACTGGGCCGGAAATCTTAGAATTTACACCTCGACTATTTCCCCTCTAGTGGCTCGGAATAACATTGCTAAAAGGGTATTCTCACGATTAATTTAAAAAAAAAAACGGTCAAGTGCGAGTCAGACTCACCCACCGAGGGTTCCGTACAAACTAAATAAAAGTGGGAAATCATATATTTTTTTTATATTTTCCTTCATAAACCGAAAAATATACATCGTAAAAATATTTAACACACTCCTTGCTCACCACTCGGATCCGAGTGGGGAGCAAGGGCTATACTAGCGGCGCCTTCCACTCGGATCCGAGCGAGCGTCCCGTTCATTTTGTAGTAGTAAGTAAACTGCCGGCGTTTGAGGCAGTCAACGTTGCTTCCACTCTGTACTTAATCAAAATTAGCCTAAAAGTGTTGGTTCCCAGCTGAAGTGAAGGTCTGCAGGGGCGAAGAATGTGTTAAAAACCTGTTTTAGCTTATGCTAATGAGGCTCTTTCATATGATACCCCACATGATACGGTTAATTTACTTTAAAATTTGGGCCCTCATTCCTTGCACAGAGACACTATTTTTTTGTGATTAAATTAAAAATGTCCAGTTTTCGGATTTTTTCCTATATGTGTACTCTAACACAATGCTTCTTGCCAAATTTCAGAGTTCTAGGTCAACGGGAAGTACCCCATAGGTTTTGATTCCTCTGTGAGTGTCGAAATGTGCGTTTTTTACGACATATTCGGCTGTATCTTTTTTTTTACGAAAATTGAGAAATCTTATTTTTCTTTCTGCAGCAAGATACTATGGATCTCCGTATATGGTTTTAATTTTAACTCGATACCTTCACGCGTTCCCGAGATAAAGGTCTTGACACCCGGACGGACGGACAGACGGACAGATGGACAGACGGACAGACGGACAACAAAGTGATCCTATAAGGGTTCCGTTTTTTCCTATTGAGGTACGGAACCCTAAAAAAAGACCAAAACATAGCCCTCCTTCTTATGCAGTCAGGTAAAAATCTTTATGTCTTATTTAGGTTGCTAGAACCAACTGTATCTGTACATCATTCAGATCAAAACCTTATTCGAATAAAGAAGATTGTTCTCTTAAAAAAAAAAAATTAAAAACAAAATGTCCGGCACTGAAATGCGGCTGACGGAGTGCTTTAGTAATAAAATTTCTTAACTTCCCGTAAGATTTATTCATTTCAAATGGGTTTAGACATTTTCATAATTAATTACTTTCAGCGAAACGCTATAATTAGGTTTGAGATTTCAGCGATGAATTAGAATAATTTATAATAGAACTGTGTTGCTACTGAAGTTGTCCTTAGCAAATATGAAGTAGGGAATTCCAGATGAAACAGACATTTTCAAATACATATAATTTTTGAGCACACAAATGGGGCAAATTAAGTATAAAAAAACTAAAAACTAGTATAAAACAAACTAACTATGGGGAGTCTATTACTAAACTTGTTTGACTGTTTTACCTTTAAATGGGGCAAACGGGAGTCTATTACTAAACTTGTTTGACTGTTTTACTTTTAAATGGGGCAAACAGGAGTCTATTACTAAACTTGTTTGACTGTTTTACCTTTAAATGGGGCAAACGGGAGTCTATTACTAAACTTGTTTGACTGTTTTCCCTTTAAATGGGGCAAAAGGGAGTCTCATACTAAACTTGTTTGACTGTTTTACCTTTAAATGGGGCAAACGGGAGTCTATTACTAAACTTGTTTGACTGTTTTACCTTTAAATGGGAAAAACGGGAGTCTATTACTAAACTTGTTTGACTACCTAAACTTGTTTACCTTTAAATGATTTTGTGTTTTGAAATGTAATGGATAACCATTTTTATCAAATATTACTGTGCTTTGCTGGGTCACCTGTGATTTCTCGTAAGTATATTTAGGCAATATATATCCTAGACAATGAGGGGATTCGTAGTTAAATCCAACTTGGCTTGGCAGCGTTCGGGAAACCTGAAAGCGTTTTCTCGTCCAATATACCTCAGTCCCTCAAGTAGAAAGTTTACGACCAGTGTGTGCTACCAGTGATAACATATTGTACTGAAACATGCACACTTACTATGGGCCTTACAAGTATAAGGAAGCTCAAAGTCACGCAGCGAGTTCTGGAGAGGGCTATGCTCGGGTCTCCCTCGGAGACAGCACAGCGGATTAGCAAGTTGATGTGGCATTGAGCAGGGCACATTGCACGTAGAAAACCGAAAAGTTCTCGAATGGAGACTACGAACCGACAAGCGCAGCGTAGAAAGACCAGCCACGAGATGGACAGAAGATATCATACAAGTGGCAGGAAGACACTGGATGTAGGCCGCTTCCAACCGGTCTTTTTGGAAACCCATGGGGGAGGCCTATGTCCAGCATTAGACTTCTTGTGGCTGAGATGATGATGATGATGAACAACTAAACTGTTGATGACGATGATTACCACGGCAACAGTTGTAGTCAACACCGAAGCGATAACATTTTTGATATCTTGATCGTGGATAAAAATAAATTATTATTAAGTTATTCAGTACCGCCCTAATCGTGTAACATTGTGTTTACATACTAACACAACGTTTATATGTACCTAACGTACTAATACATCAGTTTTAGGCTTCCCTACTAAGGTGCGGGAGTCTATTCATGACGCTACAGTGTCTGTCTGTCCGTCCTACACTTAAGCGGCTGTATTAATTGATCGGTAATAGATACAAGTCTTAAAATTGAAAAGATTGTAAGATTTATTTTGATGTAAATCTACAAACACTAAAAACTGGTTAAGAGCGAGACAAGCTTGCGTAATAATTTTAAAAAATAACAGTAATTTCAAAAAACCGACTTCAAAACAATCTAATCAACTGAAAAGGGAGAAATAACAAGATAAAACTGGGCGTCTACCTAAGTAGATACGTACACCAAACATCTTTTGAGGTCGGTGTCAGGCCTTAAACTATTATCAACTAAGTCATATACAGACACCGACCTCAAATATAGTTGGTTTACGTACCTACTTAGGTAGACGTAATACATACATACACTAATGAAATGTGGCACACATGTTTAGAATCTGGTATAGACTAACATATACAATACTGTGCAGTTCTGACAATATTACATATGTAACCTCATTATAACCTCGTTTTTTTTTTGAAGTCGGCTACAAATGGGAAATTAATGTGTGAGATAAAACTTTATTGATGATTCCACAAAAAAAGCAACGAAAAATGATTTTTTTTTGTTTTAATTTGCCCTACGGGCAGGGTAAGACCGTTTGGACATACTACCTTGTCTTATGTATGTTAAGTATGTTAACTCATTATAAATCTCAGTAAAGTGATGGCCACTTTACTTCTTCTTGCTTCTATGGAGTTTTGCCGACAACGTAAAATCACACGTTTCACTGCTTTATTTCACTTGCCCGCACTTGATCGAACACTTAATGAATAAATTAGGAAAATAAAACAAAGCAACAACACGTTACTAAGACGTTCCCGCCAAAACTCCCGAAAAATTACAAGTGAACGTTTGTTGACAGTTGGTGTAATGCGACATAAACTTCAATAGATTAAACGGTAGTATTAAAATCTCTTTGGATAAAGAAAATAGGTCTATATAAATTATTCGTTTCATGTTAACGAAAAAAAAAAACTAGGAAAATTCATGAGTAAACTTTGTCGAATAGGACAATTATACCATCATTATGTAGAACTAACTCAGTAGATTTCAAAAATGTTTACTATAAAATATTCAATAATCAACGAGGAAAAACAGTTTATAAGAAGCGCTCCAATTGAAGTCTTCTGTGTTACAGGTAAGCGTCAGGTCACTCGCCAGCACTGATTCACTCTTCTTCCGGCTAATTTAAATAGGGCCACGAATTCTGTTCTTCCGGCCATATTTAAATTATTTAAGCGGCATCTCTTTCAGTTGTCTACGAAACCGGAGTTTAACAAGTTATCGTTAAAAAAACTTTAAAAAAAACAGAGTTCGAAATACACTATTCGTTTATTTGGACGACACATTTTTCCAGTTATTTTGTTATAAAAACCAAAATACTAAACAGATTTTAATAAAATTTCTATGGGACTACTTAGAAAGTATACTTTTATAAACAAAAAAAAAAAATTCAAATCGGTCTAGGTGTCTGCGAGTAATCGGGGAACATACATAAAAAAACTACTGACGAATTAATCTTTTTGAAAGTCGGTTAACATATGCAATCGAAGATTCCTAGTTTTCTGTAAAAAAAATTGTGTATTTGCAGGAGTCGCAGATAAAAAACAAGTTAAAGAAGCTATCATGTATAAAGTACGGCCGGCTAGTAAAAAAGTGGTGAAAGATGACGGCTGCTTTGTATCGGGAGCTCTGGCGTCAGTTCTGCGAGCGTCCAGATACCTGGGCACTGCGCCTCTGCGGTTTGTAAAACAAGATAAAGGCTGGCATGTCACCTTGTGTCCTGCACTTTCTGTAATTAGTAGCATCGTTATAACTGTAACTGGTAAGTTATTGAATATACTCGTATACTCAGTTACAGTCAAGTACACCCGTCAGAGTAATAGTAGGTAATGCGTATGTGAATAAAACCGCCCAAGAGCGAGTCAGACTCGCCCACCGAGGGTTCCGTACATACTAGTAGATAAAAGGGGTAAATTATATATTATTTTATATTTCTCTTCATAAATCGAAAAATATGCATATTAAAAATATTTACAAACCTGTTTTAAGATGCACTCCTGATACACTCCGGTAAGTGATTGTAAAAGCTCACGCCACACACGGAAGCAGACATGTCGAATTTGGTATGTGCGCAGGCGTTTTTAATCTGTCCCTATGTCTCGTATTATAGTTATGCAATCTAATTTGACCTACTTCTGTTTTAACCGACTTAAAAAAAGGAGGTTATCAATTCGACCTGTATGTTTGTAATATTGTCAGAATTGCAAAATTTTTGTATATGTTAGTATATACCAGCTTCTAATCATGTGTGCCAAATTTCATAAGTGTATGTATGTTTGTCCACGCATTACGCAGAAACTAAAACTCGTGTTTCAAAAAATCTTTTTTATTGAATAAAGTATCTATCTTTCAACTTAGGAGTCACTGTAAGTTTTATCAAAATCGGTTCAGTAGTTTTCAAGATATGGGCTTTTAAACATTCACTTCGTTCATCGCAACTGCAGAGCAGTGTCTACACCTTATATTTCAATTGTTTGATAGACAGTGATATGAGCAGTGATGAGCTTTGACGACCGTTTTTAACTGACTTCAAAATAATAAATACTATTAAAAATGAATAAATAATTGTAATTAATAAAATTAAACCGACTTCCAACTGAAAAGAGAGAAATAACACGAAGGAAATCAATACTGGGCGTCTACCTAAGTAGGTACCTACGTAAACAAATTATTTTTGAGGTCGGTGTCTTTAAAGGACTTAGTTGATGACAGTTTAGGTTCTGACACCGACCTCAAAAATAATTGGTTTACACGCCTACTTAGGTGGACGCCTAGTATTGATTTTCTTCGTGTTATTTCTCTCTTTTCAGTTTGAAGTCGGTTTAATTTTTTTAAATTACTTTTATTTAATACTTTTTAGGAGTAATAAATTTGGGAAATAACTTTATCGATAAGTTCTACGCTGTAGTTGAAAAGCGCACGGAATGGAGCCCCACACAACGTGGGATGCGCTTCTGCGAGTCATTTCTAATGGCACTGATGGCCATGTGGGTAGTATACTTTGCACCGGTTCACATGAAAGACATGATACGCTGTTTAAAACAAGTACATAAGGTAAGCATCAATTATTGTATTTATTAACTAACTAATATGTTAGCGCAGCGACCCAAAATATGTCTTAGCCTCCGATATTAAGTGGCGCCATTTATCTCTATCTTGTGTAAGTTCATGAAAGGTATGGATATCCAGTTCTTTATATTTATTGTATTTATTAAGCACTATATAAGTATATATTGTAATAAAACATTATTATTATTATTATCAGCCTGATATGTCCCACTGCTGGGCAAAGGCCTCCCTATCCTCCTTCCACTCTTCTCGGTCTTTAGCTTTTTGTGTCCAATTGTTGCAAAAGGACCAGTTCCAGTTCGTCTCGCCATCTGCGCCTGGGCCTACCGAGTGGTCTAACGACCTGCGGAACCCAATTTGTGGTGATCTTGGCCCATATATCGTCGTGCATGCGACAGACATGTCCAGCCCAGACATAAAAAATAAAACATAATAGAATTAATTTAAATTAATAACATACTAATAACTACAACAATTAAAATAAAAGAAAACAATTTGAAGTTAAAACCTAAAACGAGGTATCTCCCCGCCCAAACGTGCCCAGTAAATTAATACACTTAAACTTAAATTATAATATTGCACCACAGACAGCGGTTACATATTTGAGCCTTTTGGGGTTGAAGCTCTGGGTCCGTGGGGATGGAGCAAATAAAATTTTCAAGGAGCTAGGTCCGCAATCCGCAACGGATCGACGAAACGAAAAAAAAAAACACAAAACGGCGGCACTGTGCGACGCCACGAGCGCGCCGCGTCAATACTGTGCGAAGCCATGAGCACGCCGCGTCAACACTGTGCGACGCCAAGAGCGCAACGCGTCGACTCTATGCGAAGCCACGAGCACGCCGCGACGGCCGGCGGCACTGTGCGACGCCACGAGCGCGCCGCGTCGACACTGTGCGAAGCCATGAGCGCGCCACGTCGACACCATAACTAAGCTTGTATTTCTTGGATTTTTTTCAGATTCACTTGGAGTTGAATATCAAACAATGGCCTGGACAACAAAAAAAGCATATCGCATTGACTGTACTATGGATGGCTCTCTGCGTAATAGCCACATTTTGTGACTACATTGCGGCTTCCATCTTCATCAATCAGTCACCTTGTATGTAACCAAAGAATAGTTAGACACTTTTTACATTTCCGTACTCAAAATGGGAGAATTAATCAATTTACAGCGGATACTATCCGCATAATCTAGTTTATTCGTACAATTTCTTCTAAGCATATAACTGTCTGTCTAAATGTATACAATGGCTCTAGCATTGAGATTCCATAAGTCAGCGCTAACAACGCAAACCGCTGTAACTGGAAAACCTGAACCCAGGTGGAACCCAGTGGAGATTGCCACAAACAAAATTACAAATAGGACTAAGAAGCTACAGTTTCCGTTTTATTTATAATAAGTGGCCAAGACCGTGTCGAGACATGCATATAGTAGGGTTCCGTTGCTAGTTTTGTAATCCATAAGTAATCTACATCTACAGGTTGAACGGATTTTGATGAAAAATCGCTAAGCTAATTACACTCTCTCCTCTTTCAAACAAAAAAAACTATCCCAAAACAAGTTATGCGTGATCATACATTAAAAAAAAAAATATACGCGACGACTTGAGAACCTCCTCCATTTTTTCGTCGGGTAATGAGTATATTTTTCTTTTGGGAAGAAGGGTTACCTATTTATATTCCGAATTGTGAAATACCAAATATTGTTTTTCCGAAAATGAAATTTATATTTTTCAAAAGACACTGTCAAAATCCCACAAGAACATTTGAAAACTCGTCCGATAACCGAATATTTGCAACAGGAAAGTTCATGTGTATAATAAACAACTAATGAACCTAACCTACTAAGTGTTCGGCCAAATGAAATAGATGGCTAACAAACTTATGGAATCAGAAACTCGTCCCAAGTAAAACATACGAATATGGAAGTTTTATGAAACGTATTCGGGCAAGTGACATTCAAACAAATTTAATTCGGAATATAGATAAGTTACCGGGAAGTAGTCATTCTGACTTTCTGGCCTGGGAGGACAAGTTCTTGCTACTTATTATTTATTTCAGTGTGGATAAAAATATTGGACTTTTCGTACTACTTCCACTACATGGTGATACAAACTCGTGTGATACAGTTTGCGTTGATAGCTTCTCACATCCATTCCAATTATCTTGCCATAAATGAATATTTGAAGAAAATGTTGAAAGGTGAGTGGAAATATGTTAATTACCGTCACCATCGTTTTCAGACGTTTACTCGACTGCGCAAGAAGGAGAGTTATGTTTTTTTGAGTGTATATGCATATACATTTGTATGTATTTAAGTGGGTGTTTATTTTTAATAATTATTATTATTTTGTTTGCTTTGACTCGACAATTTATCAACGGGATATTTACCGTGGTTCGCGTTAGTTTTGAGCTCCCGATATTTCGGCACAGTTACATGCACCATGTGTTCACGGGCGACTGAAGAATGTGGGTGGATGATACGGTTAAGAGCAGACATAGGTATCTGTCTACCCTCTTTCTTTGTCTTTTACTGCGAAGAGCGTTATCACTGGCACTCGAACTCGATTGATAGTCCCGACAAAACACACTCACAATATCACTGCATATTTTATTTTGGACACATTTTGGATAATAGTGCTTTAACGAATGACCGCGTTAGTTTAAAAAAGTGTTCGACAATTTCTCTTTTTCGGGACAATTAAATTATTAATTACGCTAATTTAGAAATAAGAAAAAATAAAAAATAGGAATAAGATTATTTAGTTTTAATTTGACATTTAATGTAGTAAGTAAATAATTTTGTGAAATTCTTAAAATATAATTGTTATTATTAAGTATATTTGAATAACAAGTACTTAATATTAAAATTATTATTATTATAGGTATATAAGTCTATATTACCTCTTATAGCTTGACCTAACTTAAACGGCTTGACAGCAAGACCGATTTTGATGTGCGAGCTATCATTAGATTTGTCTTCAATCCACTCCCTGAGTGACATAGGCTATGTTGTTTGTAATAATAATAACACAATTCTCGCAAAACTAAAATAAATACTCTTGTTCGTAATCTCCAATGAACTTTTTCGTGAAAACAAGTGATTTTACTAAAATTATTCTAAATAATACGCATTCATAACCTTTTACATAGAATTTGCGCATACTGTCTCACAAAAAACTTACACTAGGCAAACGCGCTCTCCTGCAGTCGGGTATTTTGTTTTTCTTTTAATATAGATACTTGTTTAAATTTCTTGTTGCTGTATGTACAGAGGACACTTTGTCGTCGTTCGGCTAGCGTATTTGTTACAAGTTTTTTTACTAACTTTTATTTAGTTTCAACTGTTTCGTTGGCTGTAATAAAATCTTGCAAGTTCATATTTTACTAGCTTGTATTTAGTTTAAACTGTATCGGTGATTAATTCTTGCAAGTTAATATTTTTACTAGCTCGATTTAGTTTCAGCTGTCTCGGTGGCTATAATCAAATCTTGCAAGTTAATTAATTTGTTTTTAATTTGACCTAACACCTGGCTTTCAATTGCCCTGAAAATATACTTAGTACTAATAACTTTCACAAAAGCAGTTACAATTACAACTAGAAAAGTTTTTTAGATTTTCGCAATTTGTACGGTTGTTGGATTTCTGTAAAAACTAAACCGAATGTAGGAACTGCCATTAGTTTGAATATCCTTTTGAGTTCACTTGGTGGCAGCTAACCAACCAAGTTATAAGCGTTACCTATATGTTATCACCACGTTTCCCTTATCAAAACTTATGCTAACTAGGATTCAATTCCGCGGTTTCCGGAATAGAAGTCCGGCCACAATCGACTGAACTATAATCGCTTCATAGTCCAACACTTCTATGTTTCACCAACACTTCTATGTTCTAGAACACAATTTCAAATTTCTTTAAAAATCTGAAAATATTGTAGATATGCAGAACAAGGAAAAGCCAGAAGATTGCCTACTGGGACACAATAATCTAAATAGCAATATGGTGAATATAACTAGAGTTAATAACTACATCGATTCGTTGGATGGTGATGGAAAAATTTCAGGTAAGCATTTAATATTTTTGTAATATTACTATAATTATAATTAGGTTTTGACACTACCTATTATAAATTAAAGTAAAGTAAAGATTGATTTCCAGTCAGATTTAAAATAATACAATGGAAATGAAATGAAATGAAATTTATTTGGTTTCACAGTGGGCCCCAAACTCGGCAAAGCCGCTATCTTGGCAGCCCGAGGCAGATGTACCTACATATTATGTAACAAGTTGACACACGCTAATGCTAAGTAAAATATAATTAAGTTAATTAAGTTTTAAAACATTATATAAAAATAAAAAATCTGATGCCATATCTTAGCTGTGCTATTGAAATTAAGAAGTACCTAAACTTTGGTAACCTATCTATAATCCGAAATACGTTTGTCTGAATCTTACTTGCCCGACTTCGTTTCATAGAACTGCCTGATTCCAGATGTCTACATCCAGATAAGTTTCGTTTTATTATATTCAGTAACTTCCTTATAAACATGGGTTCAGTTATCAGATATAACACATATTAAGTTAGGTTCGTTACTTGTCTTTTTATTATACACATGAACTTTCCTGTTACAAAGGTTCGTTTATCGGACGAGTTTTCAAATTATCCTGTGAGATTTTGATAGTGTCTTTTGAAAAATATAATTTTCGTTATCGGAGAAACGATATTCGGTATTTCACAATTCGCATTATAGACCATATATTATTATAGATAGTTAACCCCAAACTGTAATAACAAATATCTACTGACTTCAAAATGCGCAATTCCGTTTACTTGGATGACGTATTTTTTCCGGTTTTTTAATACCAAAGTGCTTAATTGATTTTGATAAAATTTACTTTTATGGGACTACATCGGTTTCTGTTTTTAAAACTATAATTAGGTACTGTTATGGTAATCCAACGCTACTGGCGGCTTACAACTAATAATCTTGAATCCGCGCAACAACATAAAATTACACGAAATACTGCACAAGAATGGAATTCGTTGCCGCCATCTCTGTTTCCTGAGACTTACAATCTTGGAATTTTCAAAGCTAGAGTGAATAGATATCTTCTAGATCGACGAGCTCCATCCTCGGCCACACCGTCGCTTCAGGCGAGTTGGTGGTCAATCGTAGATCTATAGTGTATAAAAAATAAAATAAAAAAAATTACATTCTGACGGCATGTTACTCAACTCGACAGCAGTTGAGTAACATGCCGTCATAATGTAATTTTTTTTAGTCAGAGGCCTTTCGGCGGCTTAATAACTCTGGGCTGACCACTCAGTCTATACGAACTTAATAACTCTGGGCTGGCCACTCAGTCTATACGAACTTAATAACTCTGGGCTGGCCACTCAGTCTATACGAACTTAATAACTCTGGGCTGGCCACTCAGTCTATATTACGAACTTAATTCTGCCGCGAGAAAGAGCCATAATGGCGATAAAATATAGCCGTAAGGGACAAGATATATATAAAAACGTCTATGAAAATAAATAAAATATTTTATATATATATAATCTGAATCTCGGAAACGGCTCCAACGATTTTAATGAGTTTTGGTTTGTAGGTAGATTAAGGGACGATAAATCGATCTTGCTAGGTTTCATTTTTAGTGAACCATTTTTAGTTTTACTTTCTTGTGTTAAACAGTATCAAGCATGAAGGCCAGCACATACAGTGCCACATTCCACACTCTGAGCTCTGCATACGGTGCCGCTTGTTGCGAGGTGCGCGCCATGAGCCACGCGCAAGGAACACTGGCCATGTTGATGCTGGCTTTTCTGTTCCTACACCTCATGTCAACGCCATACTTCTTCGTCACCATGATTGGTATGTTCTTCATCTTCTTTTCTATTGGACCCGCATTAAAGCATTTGCCAGTGTCAAGTATTAGTATTTTTTCAAGTTTCTTGAATAAAACAAGTTGTAAATGTTCTAGTCACAATCTAAGACACGTATACAGACAATTTATAAGTCGAGTCCTGCTTCAGTAAAGTGGTGGCTACTTTACTAGAAGCTTCTATGGAGTTTTGTCGACAACGTAAAATGACACGTTCCACTGCTACATTTCACTTGCCCACACTCATGTACTTGATCGAACACTTAATGAATAAAACACCACCATTTTTATCGCATTAATATTCAAAATAACACAAGTTTAAGAAAATAAAACAAAGCAACAACATGTTTCGATGACGTTCCCGCCAAAAAAACAGGATTGGTATGTCTTGGTTTATAAATATATATTACATAATTTTTAGGGTTCCGTACCTCAATAGGAAAAAACGGAACCCTTATAGGGTCACTTTGTTGTCCGTCTGTCAGTCCGTCTGTCCGTGGGTGTCAAGACCTTTATCTCGGGAACGCGTGAAGGTATCGAGTTGAAATTAAAACCATATACGCAGATCCTTATTATCTTGCTGCAGAAAGAAAAATAAAATTTCTCAGTTTTCGTAAAAAAAAGTTATAGCCGAATATGTCGTAAAAAACGCACATTTCGAGACTCACAGAGGAATCAAAACCTATGGGGTACTTCCCGTTGACCTAGAACTATGAAATTTGGCAAGAAGTTTTTCGGTCGTATTGGCCGTGTTTATTTAAAGACAAACAAAACGTATTTGATGTGACCATTTAGAAGAAATCATAATTATTGACGTGACAACGTCTAATAAATCGATGAACGCCGGCTACACGCATGAAAAAGGATGACTCATTGTCCCGTTACGCTCATTGTAACGTTTGAATTTCATCAATGTTTGTTATCACGTTGTTGTCACGTTAAACTATCGTCCGTAAACCGACTTTACAGACAACCAATATTTTATATAACATTTTGTAAGTGTGACTTTATGACAATAAATAATTCATTCATTCACACATGACTTTCTTCTGACAGTGTATGGCGAGTATATATTAGATGAAAGTTTCTCTACATTTCACGGCGCCGAGTTGATGTTATGGACTTTTTTGCATTTCTACAATCTCTTGATGATCATCGAACCCTGTCATCAAACTTGTTTGGAGGTAACATTGCGTTATTTAGTCTAATAAAAATAAATCCGTTTGTATGGAGCAGATCGCAGTATTTGCAACTGGGGGGATTCTTTGAAATTATGATAGTAAAATAACAAAAAATCATAGATCAACAATAATCCCCGATTTATAGACAAGCTGCGTTCCGCGGTTTCACTCGCGTAGTTATGAAATGATGAAGTGATGATTATGATGATGTTAAGTAGCTTATGTCCGTCTCCAGGTCCAAAGCTATCTCTATACTAATTTTCATAACGATCGGTTAGGCCGTTTGAGCGTGTAAAGGTAACAAAATTTGATTTTATTGTATCATTATGAAATTGTGTCAAATGTATATCAAAACACACAAACACTAATTTAAATAAAAATATACTTAAGTAGTTGTCTTTTATGTTGTCACAAAAATTATTTTTACTAGACTAATTGTGTGTCGTGTCCTGTTGAAAGTGTTGAATTGAACATAATAACACAAACATAACATACCAGAAGATAACATAAACATTAAACATTATTGAACAAAAAAAAATCTCATTTTTCTAATATCCATCAATGTTTAAAAATGTGATGCGCGAGAGAGATAGCTGCGCGCGTTGAGAATGAGCGAATTAACCGCAAGTTTGTTGTCCAGATGGAGGCAACCCGCGAGTTGGTCAGCCACCTGATGAGAACCACTGACTCCGCGCACGACCCCCTGGCGGTGGAACTGGACCAGTTCTATAAGAACATCATTTTCAACAAGGCGTATTACAAGCCGCTTAATGCCATCACAATATCTAGGGGCTTGGTCATTGAAGTGAGTATCTTACAAGGGCACCAATGATGTATTGTACGTAGAAAGGTTATCTTACAATGGCACCAATGATGTATTATACGTAGAAAGGTTTTCCCCGGTTTGGTAGGTAATAGCTCAGAGGTAGTCCCTAATACATTTTATCAAAATCGGTTCAGTGCTTTGGTTTTTATAACAAACTAACTGAATAAGTATAAAAAAATAAACATATTGCGTATTTTGAGGTCGGTTTTCAAAGTTTTTTAAACAATAGATAATTATGCGAGAAGAATTTTGAAGAAATCACTTTGCTACCTTATTTTGTCGTCTTTGTGCTTATTCCTGTTGCGTACTGCACAAGAATGGAATTCGTTGCCGCCATCTCTGTTTCCTGAGACCTACAATCTTGGAATTTTCAAGGCTAGAGTGAATAGATATCTTCTAGATCGACGAGCTCCATACTCGGCTACACCGTCGCTTAGCATCAGGCGAGTTGGTGGTCAATCGTAGATCTATCTTGTATAAAAAAATATATTTAATGTCAAACTTTTCGTTTCAGATTGTTGGCAGCGTGACGACGTATTTAGTTATTTTAATCAAAATCAAATAATTTAATCGCTGCACTTTTAGCAACTGCTCGCTTGCACGGTTTATTTTAAAGGAGTCAATAGAGAAACATCTTAATGCATTTGAAGTCTGTAATAAAATATAATACATATACCGACATATAGAAATCATAATCAGAGAATATAAAGGATCAGAACTAGTTATATTTTTGAAAAAAAAGACGAAATACCCGACTGCAGAAGAGCGATGTTTGCAGTCTAACTTACGATTTCGTTATTGATACGTTGTGTACGTTTTTTGTGAGAAAGTATGCGAAAAGTCACTGTAAAAGGTTATAAATGGTCATTTTTTTGAACAATTTTAGTAGAATCACTTACTTTTTACGAAAATGTTCATTGGATGTTACGAAAAAGCTCATATTTTTTTAATTTTGGCGAGATATGTATTATTATTATTTAAATCATGAATAATCTCAACTATCACGGTTCATGAATATATGATATATGATACAGCCTGGTGACAGACGGACGGACGGACGAACAGACAGCGAAGTCTTAGTAATAGGGTCCCGTTTTACCCTTAGGGTACGGAAGTTTGAAAAATATATTATAGCCTATGACACTTAAGGAGTGAAGAGGAGTTTAACGACACCAATCACATCAAAATTGGTCAAACAAAAAAATCGGCCAAGTGCGAGTCGGACTCGCGCACGAAGGGTTCCGTACTATCATCTATAATAGAAAATCACGTTTGTTGTAGGTATACTAATTTTTTGTCTGTTTTAGTTGTTATCTTAGAATATAGAAAAATACAGAAACCGTGAACATGCTTAGAACTGAAGCGACAAAAACTACTCATATATGGAGTAGTTTGAAGCGCGCGCGATCAGTTGCTCTATGAACGTCTTAACGAGTGGCAAGCTTTGTTGGTGTTAAATTTAATTCAAATATGCCGTCATGTGTCGTTCCTACGTGTAAAAATACTGCTGGGGTGAAAAAAAAACACGATGGGATAACATTTCACGTGTCAGTAGCACAATTGACATTATCTTACGTATTTATTTAATAAATTGTTCGATCTTTGATCATCGTAGAGAAAGAATCGTCCATTTTGTTGGTGTTGCCAATATCAACGTTTTGATTTTCCTTACTTTTACTTGCTACCGATTTTTTTTAGTTAGTAGTTTGTAAATTAAATGAGTAGGTATTTAAATATATTTTTATCCGATTAAAAATTAATTGGCCAAGTGCATGTCGAGTAGCGTTCAGGGTAGCGTTTCATAATTGCAGTTCACCCTATATGGACTTAGAATAGAACTACTTGTTTGATATTGTGAACATATTGATTGATTTTGCGATTTAAATGGACTTAGTGCGAAATTTTTCCTCAGATATTTTTTTTTTTTTTTTGTGGTGGTAGTCTATAACCGTTAACTTATAAAGCCTACCAGGGCCGTATTCAGGAATTCATTTCAGGGGGGTTTCAGCAATGGACTTGGGCATAGCTTATGGTTTATTCGCGAAAATTGTATGTAGTGTGTAGTAGTGTAGTGTTTTTATAGTAATATACTATAAAAACACTACTACAATTTTCGCGCTCGTTATGCTTTGTTTTTCGTATTAGTGAACCCAAAAAAATTTGGTTAGTGGCTATTTTTAGTTAATTATTTGCTCGTATTAGAAAGTTCACAGCACTTTAATGATCAATACAAAAATAGATCAATATGAAACAATCATGCGCGAAACTTTTTTTTTATAAAATGATTGAAGCCTGGAAGGATTTTTGATAATGGCCAGGATTTCGGGGGGGGGGGGGGGGGGGGTAGAACCCCCCAAACCTACTTAGCTGTGACAGGTTAAAATAATGCCTAACCTTTTAAGCTAACGTAATAAGATACAAACACAAAATAATTTATTTGACCGATTAATCCGAATAGTAAGTCAAGAGAACAGTTATAAAAATAATGATATCCGTTTAAGAAAGTAAATATTTTATTTTAATATATTTTTATCTCCACGATTTACCACAGCAACGGGTAAATAATGCCTACACTAGCAACATTATGCGGGTGAGAGGTGAGAAGGGTGCGGGACGATTCTTTTGTTTTTGGACACAGCACGGATTTTGTAACTGCATCTGGACGCGCCTTCTGTATTTTTCTATATTCTAAGGTTGTTATATAAATCCATGAGAGTTTATTCTTGCTTTTCGGGTAGTTTTGATAAAATCTATTGCTCAATTCGAAATTGTATCCATAAAGGGCTATGGTAACTAAATAGTGCACAGTACGTGCCAGCATTTAAGTCAATATCGCTAAACACGTTATCTATTTGAGTATAACCCGTTGTTTAGTTCTGTTTATAAAATAACGAGAAATCAACGAAATTCTAAGTAGTAAATTGCAAACTTATAGGTAGGTTTTCGATACACATCCGGGCAGCATGACGATGTTCGCGCGAATACGCGCGGCTATGGCTCGCTCCGTGATGTTACCTCCCCCGCTACCCGCGCGGCCGTTGCTTAGCAACCGCCTCGCGCTCGTGCCACCATCACACCGCGGCGCGGCGTTCGCACCGCGTTTAGATGCACGGATTATTTTCATTTTGTGAGTTTTTATGTATTTTTTTTTATTGATTAGGTATTTATTTTTATAGTTAATATATTTCTAAATATTTACATACAAATATTCAAGTTTCTACCTGTTAATTAAGATCGAGTAAAAATTGCTTAAAAATTACGTTTGTTGTATGGGAGCCCCCTTTAAAATTTACTTTATTGTTATTTAATTATTTATTTTGAAAGGTAATATACAAGTAAATATTCTGTGAAAATTTGAAGCGTCTACCTGTTACCGTTTTTAATATTGAGCAAAAAAATACGAAAAAAACACGTTTATTGTATGGAGACCCCCCTTAATATTTTTTTTTTAATTTTTAGTATTTGTTGTTATAGCGGCTACGGAAATACATCATTTGTGATAATTTCAGCTTTCTAGCTATCACGGTTTATGAGATACAGCCTGGAGACAGACAGACAGACAGACAGACAGACAGACAGTGAAGTCTTAGTAATAGGGTCCCGTTTTTACCCTTTGGGTACGGAACCCTAAAAACGGAGATGCGAATCTAGAATATTGTGACACAAATGGAGCAACTAAATTTGAAGTAAATCACGATCCAATCAGTTTTGTGAAGAAAAAAAAATTGGTTGTCTGTAAAGTCGGTTTACGGACGATAGTTTAACGTGACAACGTCATAACAAAACATTGATGAAATGATGACGATGATGATGTAACGGGACACTGAGTGTAACGGGACAATGAGTCATAATTTTTCGTGCGTGCAGCCGGCATTCATCGATTTATTGACGTTGTCACGTGAAAAATATTTAATTGGATGTAAATGTAGAATATGCAACTATATCGGTGTACAATACGCAAAAACGAAAAAAAAGGGTCGGCGTGCACTCATATTGTTGTGACTTGTGTGACTTGGTTTGTGACGTATCATCCTCTCATGAGAGAAAGTGATATTCGGCCTTAACGAAAAACGTTACTTATTAAGCATCATCTTAAATTCTCTATCTTCTTTCCGCAAGTGTCATTACGTGTCAGTGAGAAGTTGACAAAATATGTTAATCAATGCTTAAAGTTAAGTAACGTTTTTCGGTAAGGCCGAATGAGCATGGCTAGAATAAGTTGAATGACCGCACTTTATGATATGTTTTAGTACAATATTAATTTTTTTTTTTTTTTTTTTTTTTTTTTTATTTAATTTTATTCTCCACAGACACCAGGGTCCGTGACCTTTGTCATAATTACAAACTATTGTTTACTAATTATCGTTACGGGAAAATGATTTTATTTTAATTTAAGTACTTATTACTATGTTGCGTGCATACCACGAGCAAACCAGCGACCCGCAAGCAGCACCCGATCACGAGTATGACGCATGTGCCAGCCATCGCCCTCCTCAACCATATGTTAGGGAAGAGGGCGACCCGCCACACGACGCCGCCGCAAGAAGGAGCCTTCGATGGTGAGCATGAATGCTCAAGGTATGCACACAACTCTTATTTCTAACTACTGAAATACTAGTATTTCTGTGAATGCAGTCACTGGTAGAGCCCGGTTTTAGATGGGGTTTCCAGATTATCTATTTGCCCTCGGTTGATCGGACTCTATCAGCGACTGCACTCACATCGTCTAATTACATAAATCTGTCGTACAATATTAATTGTAAAATGTATTTTAATGTGTGCTAAATTTAAGTTAGTTTGCAAGGGTAGAATTGTTATTAAAACTATATATGTTTGACAACCACTCCAAAATCTGCTGTGCTGTCAAAGTTAATAAGTTTCAGAAACCTCTCGAAGATTATCTTGTATTTGTATATGTTTGTTTAAATTCTCTTCAGTTTATTTAAAATTATTTAAATGCGCTATTTTTTTTTATGTATTTTGATAATTTACTTATAATCATAATCATAATTTATTCATAACCATTGTTACATGTGACATTCTTAGGCGTATATAAACTAATACAGTAATTGTATAACAGGTACGATAATATACCTGATTGCAATTATATACATGTAATCTAGCACCTCCCAGCATACCTATCGCTGACACTTCTTAGGAATTGTTTTGCTATGCCTAAATTGACTTACGTCATAAGAACAGTCCCAACTTGGAAAGTTCCAGAAGAAGTGACACAGTTTGACAATGCTTTGAAGCTTATGTTGGAGGACATGCTAAATATCCATCTCAGTGAAAGGCAGTGGTGTTAAGCAAGCTTGCCCGTCCGTCATGGCGTTCTGGGAGTGCGTCGGTTGCGGGAGACGGGCCCAAGTGCCTTCCTTGCTTCATCGCATGGGGTCGCGGATCTTGTCACTAGAATTCTCTCTTATAACGGTGACACGCTTCGCGTCCCCTTTGCCGATGAGGCTCTCAGCACTTGGTCGGCGTTGAGTCCAGATACTAACGCACCTGAACACCCAGAACGTCAGCGAAGCTGGGACGATCCGCTATGTAGATGCCTCCTTTCGAAGCTTTCGTGCTGGGAACTTTTGGGTCAGGGACCTGCGCGGGGGGGCCGTTGACCAGTTAGCCTGAAACGCTAAATTTTGTTGTTGTGACGTGCCATAGTTTTTAAGATGTTAATTTAAAACCATTGTTTAGATTACTTAGTTATATTTACATGTAATTAATATCGAACGTATATTCTACACTATAATAAATAAAAATTCAATAAACAATAATTGTATTATTATCAAAATGTTCAAATGTAAATCGCAGAATTAAAATGAATTATGTCAGTTATAAAAAATAACTAACAACTAAAACCAATCAACCTTGCAGCCTTACATTAACATTAGTTAAGAATCAGACTTTATTTTATTAGATTATGTTAATATATTCAGTATGTATAAGTATTTTATATATTGTTTCCATATTGTTTTTGTACTCTCTTATATGCCTAATAAACCAATCAATCAACAAATCAATAATTAAATTGTTACATGTAATAAACTCTTCGTAGCTATAGAATGTCTGTTCCACAATGTCTGTTAAAAGGTCTTAAGTAGCGTGTCCTCTAAGCGCAACATTTTTCGAAATCTAGTTTTCTAAATTATTTCATAAATCATTGCTTGAATAACAAAAGTTAAAACAACGCATAGTGAAAATGTTAGGATAAACTAGACATCGTTAAATTTTGGGATCAATATCCAAGGACAAACTCCATCTCAGGGGGCTTTTTTAACTTGCACATTGTTCGATTCTCAATTTGTAAGTATGTACTTAAATTATTGCAGTAATTTTTTTAAAATGTTGTTAAAAAGTAAGTTTCTTTCTGGTGAAATCACGGTTTTGAATTACCTAATTGATGTTTTTAAATGAAATAAAAAATGAACAAAATTGTGGCATTGCATTTATTATTATTTAAACACCGTTGAAATCAACCTTATCACAATGAGCAGATGGCGCATGCCCTGCAGTGGGACGGGCTTACATTCATATTCATATTCACTACAGCAAAACAATGTACAGACAACTAACTAAACTACTACACAAAAAGCATATCGATTACCCCAGACCGATAAAGGTCTAAAGATAATTCAAATGCTCAAACCCACTACCAGTTGGCAGCGTACCCAGCATGTTCATATTCATATTCATTTATTCATACATCAGTATACGTCACATTAAAATGGAAATAACATCGAGCCAAATATAGATTGAGCCAAATAAGGAAATATACAGTATCATCATCTCAGCCACAAGAAGTCCACTGCTAGTCGTAGGGCTCCTCCATTGGTATCAAGAGTCTGGTAGTGCGTCGTCCCGCCACTTGTATGAGGTCATTCGAACACTGTGGCCACACTTAGATCGATGAACAAGACAAGTTCATGTTTACTAAAGGACTGCGTGAGTCCAGAGAGTGTGTGAGTGTGTCCCGAAGCTGACGAAACGCCTATGGCCATCCTTACTGACTGTGGGCCATTGATGCACAAACGTAGTCTTCATCTAGGCAAGCACACACTGCAGCTACATGAAGTCAAAAGCCTCTCTCCCAAAAAAGTACTGGATTTCAAGTGCAGGAATTGGGGGAGATCTGTAATAAATAACGGCATTTATAATAGATCTCCAGTCACAGTAACATTTAAGCAGCGTTTCACAGTAAAAAGGCCGCCCCATGGATTTCCAAAAAGATCAGTTGGAAGCGGCCTACATCCAGTCTCTTTCTGCCACTTGTATGAGGTCATCTGTCCACCTTGTGGCTGGTCTTTCTACGCTGCGCTTGCCGGTGCGTGGTCTTCACTTGAGAACTTTTCGGCCGATCGGCCATCAGTTGACGTGTTATGTGTCCTGCTCCCGCCTCTTCAACTTGCTAATCCGCTGAAGCCTTGATTATATAATATTTTCCAGCAGTAACAGCAGAAAACAATTTCCGTCCCCTATCTCATTTACAAGCCAGCACGGAAACGTTGTAACGCCCTAATAAATCAACGCGTAATATTTCAGAAATCTTATCCTCACTTAAGGATGTACATCAAAAATTACCCGGCCATGTCTTAATAAAGGGGGGGTGCCCGTTATTTTTTTCGTGTACAGTCGTAGGCGAAAGAGTTTGTTTTTTGTGTTACAGATTCAATGCCACATATTACATTCTACCTATTTACAGGTCAGTTAGCATTTAGCATGTAGGTATATTTTTTTCTTTCTATCTATAATTTCATCAAAATAAAAAACTTGTTTCAACAAAGTTTCTAACAAAGCTATGTTCAAATTTTTTTCTTAAAACGTTTTATTTAGTTTCACCCTGTCCTAGTATCTAATATATCTAAAATCAAACTATGCAAGTAAAACTAATTGACCGATTATTTTGAGCACCTTCCAGTACAGATCACGCGTGGATCTGAAGATGGAGTCGGGAGGTTGGTAATTATCAAGCGGCAAGTGCTAAATTATTACTTCGATGCGATAAGAAGGGCCTTCTTAATGTCTCATTAAGATCTCTCAAAATTTCTAAACATTTACCGCGCGAGTGTACAAAGGAAAAAGGATATATAGCGTGCCTTGCTCCTGACAGAGCAGTCGTTATGGCGCTGCTTTATGCGGACCGCTTTATCACGGGATGAGCGTAGAAATGGGCACTACTGCGTGTTCTCGAACGATCCGACATCATCATCATCATCATCATGAGCTTACATAAGAACCTTGTGAGTAGCTTTTTTACGCAAGATAGATCTGCGATTGACCACCAACTCGCCTGATGTTAAGCGACTGTGTGGCCGAGAATAGATCTTGTCGATCTAGAAGATATCTATTCACTCTAGCCTTGAAAATTCCAAGATTGTAGTTCTCAGAAAACAGAAATGACGGCAAAGAATTCCATTCCTGTGCAATACGCATCAAGAAAGTGGACTGATATCGCTATGGATTTTTTGCATTTCAACAAGAAATTTGTGGTTTTTCGCCGACTTGCTGCTAGTTCTGTAGTGAAATCGTATAGCTCTTGCGCACACTCCCCGGAATGAATCCTGTTGAATATAGCTCCTTCAATAAAGAGCGTCTTAACAAGTACCTAAGTTCACTTTAGAAATGTGGGGAGATCTATTTATAAGGATGCCAATTAAACAGACTAGCATTTACTAGCATATTCTCTTCCAAAAGTCTAAATTGTCTTCTAAAATACTAAATCAGCTACCACCCAACTACCATCAGAAAAATCATATTCTTAGCCACTAATATATGTATAACTTCCATGGAAGCTACTGTAATAATAAAACTCAGCATGATAGTTATTATTTAGCATTTACATTCGTAACATATTCAAGCAATAAGCTGCTAAGCTTACTCGCCGCGACTTCATATGCGGTACGGTAAAATATCTCGCGCCTCATTCATTTGAAACTCGGTTCCGTGGTAGTTCCCCACCAAAACGGATTGTTAAGGATTTTTTTCAGCCTTTTGTCTGATGACTTGAATAAATAAGGTTTGTGCGTTGCTTACTTACTGACCTGTTTGGAGTCAAAGGGAAATGGTGGGGAAATGCGAGGAACAAAGTCATTTAGTATATATAGGGTTGGCCTTGTTTTTTTACAAGATTTTATTTTTACAAGATTTTATTTAGTTTCACCTGTCCGATGTTTATCATCAAATCTTACAAATTAAATTTGATCCACTTCCCGGTTACCAATTGAGCTGAAATTTTGCATTCATGTGTAAGTCGCGTGACAATGCAATATTATGATGACATGGTGCTGATCTGATGATGGAGCTGGAAGGTTGGCAAAGAAACTTCGCAATGAAACGACACAACCTCATCGAGTTTAGGCTCATTTGAATCGTCTTGACGAGTAGTTTGTTTTTCAATGGTAACCAGGGTCTGATGATGGAGCTGAAAGGTGGTCATAGGAACTCTGTAATGAAACGACGCAACCCCATCGAGTTTCGGCTCGTTTGATTCGTCTTGGTGAGTACTTTATTATTAACAAGAATATAATAAAAGCTTGTTTTTAAAAAGTTTTTTTATTATAGATACAGGACAGGTGAAACTAAATAAAATCTTGTAAAAAAAATTGCCTATAACCATCAGGGAATAAAAATAAATCTAACGACACGTCGTACTTCAAAATCTGTCAAATCGTTTAGGCTATAGGCGATCATACTATACAGAAACATACATTTATACATATCTACCCACATACATACATACATGAACTCGAAAAACAACCCTCCTTCTTACGCAGTTGGGTAAAAAAAGAGAATCTCCTCCTTTTTGGTAGTCGGTTAAAATAGTTTTATTAATTTTATTTTTTTAATCACGTGAAGTTATGCTAAAATAAAATAATCATTCTATAAGTATATTATGTTTTAGATTTCTTAACCTCTATACTATAGTTATATAGGTATATACATGTCAGTGTTGTTGTTTGTTTTGTAGCTAGGCTATGGCTATACACACAATCGAAAAAATACATCGAATTTTGGATGTCAGGTGCTGTCTATTTATATTTATTTAACTGGGTCACTGTTTTTCAAACCGTGGCGCGTCGTAGCCACGAGTCTTATAGGTAGGCACAGGTATATTCGCTTAGGATATACAAAGCGCAAGTGCGGCCCCATATGGAGTACTGCTCCCACCTCTGGAATGGCGCACCTGCTTATCAACTTCAGCCTCTTGACTCCCTACAGCGACGAGCCATTAGAATTGTTGACGATCCCAAGCTTACTAATAAGCTAGACTTACTTTGTCTGCGTAGAGATGTAGGATCCCTTTGCATTTTCTACCGCTTGTTTTTCGGGGAATGCTCTGAAGAGCTTTTTGAACTAATACCAGCTTCGGAGTTCCACCATCGTACTTCACGAAACCGCCAAAAAGCTCACCCCCACATTTTGCATAACTGGAAATCCCATACAGTCAGGTTCTCACGCTCCTTCCTCCCGCGAACCAGCAAAATGTGGAATGTCCTTCCTCGGAAGGTTTTCCCGCCGAGCTTCAACAAAGAGCGTTTTAAAAAGGGTATCTACAAGCACCTTTCCGGGTTAGCAAAGCAACAGTAATGTCAGTGATGTTGCAGTTGTCCATAGGCGACGGTTAGCGCTTACCATCAGGCGAGCCGTCAGCCTTTTTGCTTCTCCTATTTTATATAAAAAAATAAATAAAAAAAAAAAAGCGGTTATACGTAGGTACAATTTGAATCTTTTGGGATCGAAACTCTTTTCAATTAGCTAGCCCCGCGATTGATCTACACTACTCGTGACCAAAATGCTAGCTGCTACTTTTCCCAAAGAATGAGCATTATTCAACGTCGCAATGTGGCTAGCATTTTGGGCTCAATGCATACTGCTGGTGGTGGATTAGAATTATTTTAGTATTTAATTTGAAATATTTAATAATTTAGATTTTAATTTACTTTTGGAGATACTCGCTCCGGTTCGTTTCTGGTACAAAGAATTTCCGTGGCAAAATAGAACGTAATCAAAATCGGTCAAGTCGTATAGGCTGTAGGCGATCATATAGAAACATACATATATACAAACCCACATACATAAATACACACATACACTCGAAAAACATATCCCTCATTCTTACGCAGTGGGGTAAAACTGTAATTTTATATCCACCTTAAAAGTTTTTCATACACTGAACTATGGCTTCAGTGTGTTTCATAAAATATTTTTTTATATATTCCAATGTTGTTCTTTGAAACATTGTACAAATATGTCAGTGTTACCATAAATAATCGTCATTATTGTAAACAATAATGCTTGGATGTATTCAAACAGTAAAAGAAAAACAGTGAGGTGACCGTTTGATCAAACTTACATACTGTGATTAATTGATCGAGTGAGCGACGCGAACAAAGGACTGAGCCATCAACTATCAAAATGTTCTTTCTTCTGTTCGGATGTTTCTTGGTATTCGTGTACAGGTCTTATTTTTAACAGAACCCAAAAAAGTGATTTATAAAAATTACACCGACTTCAAAATAATCTAATTAACTGAAAAGGGAGAAATAACACGACAAAAATCAGAACTGGGCGTCTATATAGGTAGGTACGTACACCAACTATTTTTTGAGGTCGATGTCTTTAAAGGAGATAAAAATCTAACTTCTCAATTTTCATAAAAAAAGTTACTGCCGAATATGTCGCAAAAAATGCATATTTCAACTACATTATTATAACTATATATTAATAGGAATCAAAACTTATGGGGTACTTCCCGTTGACCTATAACTGTGAAATTTGGCAAGAAGCATAGTCATACAGTACACATAAAGGAAAAAAATCCGAAAACTGTACATTTTTTATTTAATCACAAAAAATAGGGTCTTTATGCAAGGAACAAGGGTCCAAATTTTAAAGTGCTTTAACCGTATCATGTGGGGTATCATATGAAAGAACTTCATTAGCACAAGCTAAAACAGGTTTTTGAATATTTTTACGATGTATATTTTTCGGTTTATGAAGGAAAATCTAAAATATACATATAATTTCCCTCTTTTATCTACTACTTTGTACGGAACCCTCGGTGGGCGAGTCTGACTCGCTCTTGTCCGGTTTTATTTAAATATAAAATCGTGATGACGTCACAAATTTGTCTGAATAGGATAATGATTCGTTGCCGCCATCTCGTTTCCTGAGACCTACAATCTTGGAATTTTCAAGGCTAGAGTGAATAGATATCTTCTAGATCGACGAGCTCCATCCTCGGCCACACCGTCGCTTAACATCAGGCGAGTTGGTGGTCAATCGTAGATCTATAATCTATAAAAAAATATATAAAAATGACATGATTACCTACCAAATGATTGTGATAATTTTTTTGACATGCATTATGCATTGTATGACACAAAGCAAGTATGTTTCCAATTCTGAGTCAACTTTTTAAAATTCTTTTTGGTACAGATAAAAAAGGCGGTTTTGTGTCGTCATTTAGTTTTTTTTTATAGAAGATAGATCTACGATTGACGACCAACTCGCCTGATGTTAAGCGACGGTGTGGCCGAGGATGGAGCTCGTCGATCTAGAAGATATCTATTCACTCTAGCCTTGAAAATTCCAAGATTGTAGGTCTCAGGAAATAGAGATGGCGGCAACGAATTCCATTCTTGTGCAGTACGCAACAGGAATGTGGATCGATATCGCTGAGTACGGATTTTTGGCATTTCAACGAGAAATGGGTGGTAATTCGCCGACTTTCTGCTAGTCCTGTAGTGAAATGGGGAGGGTGGAATTAAGTCGTGAAGCTCTTGCGCACATTCCCCGAAATTAATCCTGTAGAAAATAGACAGACATGCTACTTTTCGGCGGTGCTCGAGACTATGTAGCTTCTTGGCAGCTAGTTTATCGTCACCGATTAACCTCACAGCTCGCCGGTACACTGATTCTAAAGCTTCCAGCTGATGCTTGATTTAGATGTCGACTGAAGGTCAAATATTTTAATATTTTCGCAAAAATACGCGCCATCTCATCATTTCAAGACCCCAAACAAATATGGTTTAGATATTTGGAAGTTAATATTCTAATATAATTACTTATATCTGCGCCCGACGGTGTCCACAATGTAACTTAAAATAATTTCCTACCACCTAAATGAAACTTGTGGAATGATAATAAGTAAATATGAATAAAATAAATAAATGAGTAATGTACATATTATAATCTCGAAATGGTTTTGGAATCAGCATCACCATGTGTTACATTTTTCTTATATATATTATGGCAAGCGCCTTTATTAACTACAACACAACAATATACAAACTCAACTAACTAAACTACTACACAAAAAGCACATCTATCACCCCAGACCGATAAAGGTCTAAAGATAATCCAAATGCTCAAACCCACTACCAGTTGGCAGCGTACCCAGCATGCTGGCCGCATTGCCACGTTGAATGGCAATGCTTATGCGTTGGGCCAGATACGCGCCAGCATTTTGGTCACGCGTCGCATCGATCAGGCGCTCAGATAAATTTTTGAAAATGAGATGAGCTCCCGGTCCCCACGGACCCAAAGTTTCGACACCAAACGGCTCAAATATGTAACCTCTACCGAGATTAACATATTTACGCCGCTTGTGCTGCTCCGCCGAATTAGCCGCAGCGCCAGCCCTACTCCGTGTCTCAGGAAGATGAGACGGTGCCAAAGTATCAACGCACGTGGTGTCCCACACAAGGGGCCGTCCGAACTTCCATGGCACAAGTGTCATCCCGTCAGGCCTTTTACCATCGTCACGCGCAAGACCGCTCGGTTCGAGCACAGCTGCAACATTGGCGGTGGTAAAAGCCCGGCGGATGATATCATTCAGGCTCGCGTGACGACCAATTCGACCAGAGCTTCTCGAGCATGAGAGACCGTGGTGGCCGAGTTGATCAACTGCAGTACCACACTGGCAGATATGGGCCTCACAACACCAGGCAACACCCTTTTTCTTTACATACCCCATTTTTCATATTGGGTATATTTACTGTTTTTAACCACATTTTTACTATATTTTCAGGCCTGCAATTATGGTCAAGCTTAAAGCGAAAATGACTAAAGTCAGTAAGGTTAAGCGAGTGTCGGAGCGTCACCCCGAGTGCTTCGTGTCTGGAGCTCTAGCAGTAGTCCTGCGAGTGTCGAGGTATCTGGGCACTGCGCCGCTGCAGTTTGAGAAACAGGGAGATGGCTGGCGAGTCAGAGTGTCGCCTATATGGTCTGTTATCAACCGCATTTTGATAACTATCACTGGTGAGATATCGGATGTTTTTTTATTAGGCTTTATTTCTTAAGGTCACTTTATGTTTCTTAGTTTTTAGGGTTCCGTACCCATAGGGTGAAACGGGACCCTATTACTGAGACTTCGTTGTCTGTCCGTCCGTCCGTTCGTCCGTCCGTCCGTCTGTCACCAGGCTGTATCTCATGAACCGTGATAGAGAGTTGAAATTTTCACAGATGATATATGTATTTCTGTTGCCGCTATAATAACAAACACTAAAAATACGAATAAAATAAATATTTAAGGGGGCTCCCATACAATTACCTACCGTGATTTTTTTGCTCGATATTGATAACGGCAACAGGTAGACGCTTGAAATATTCACAGAATATTGAGTTATATTATTCACTTTGAAATAAATAATTAAATTGAAATAAAATTAATATTTAAGGGGGGCGCCCATACAACAGCCATGATTTTTTTTCCGTTTTTATAGATAATGGTACGGAACCCATCGTGCACGAGTCCGACTCGCACTAGGCCGGTTTTATTTATTTTATTTAAATAAACAGAATATAAGTATTAAAAAAGAGTATAAATTATTATAATTTGTGCTTGGGTTTAATAAAATAATTAGTATAAGTAGTGAGCAAAACAATTGGTTTTACATTTTACACAAATAAAGCGATCCGGATAAAATTAAACATCGTTATTTATGATCTAAATTATAAAATAACAAATATATTTTTTATTCGGTTACGTATTATTTTTAGACAAACAATATTTTCAAGTACAAGTAATCGCTTAAAAAACCAAAAGAACCGACTTCAAAATACGCTATTCGTTTATTTGAATGAAATATTTTCCAGTTGTTTTGTTATAAAAACCAAAATACTGAGCCGATTCTAATACCTGGAAAGTAAATAAGAAAATAATTTTTCAAATCCGTCCAGGTGTCTGCAAATAATCGGGGAACATACTTAGAATAATTATTATAGTTTAAAAAACTGAAGCAACCGACTTCTCATGGACGCCATTGTCAGAACTGGACCAAATTGGGACCACGCGGGAAGCACCAGCTTTCAAATAAAAAAATAATCATCAAAATCGGTTCACCCAGTCGAAATTTATGAGGTAACAAACATAAAAAAAAATACAGACGAATTGAGAACATCCTCCTGTTTTGAAGTCGGTTGAAAATGAAAAATAAAGATTCTAAGGAATTGGGGACCTCCTCTTTTTTGAAAGTCTGTTAAAACATCTGGAATCAGAGTTATATTGAAACGGCTTCAGGCAAGTAAGTTTTTTTTGTCAGCCCTGTTTATAGAAACTGTCCCACTGCTGGGCGCGGGCCATCTACTCATTATGAGAAGGGTTAGGCCATAGTCTGCCACGCTGGCCAAGTGCGGGTTGGCCGACTTCACACACCTTCAAGATCATTGAGAACTCTCAGACATGTAGGTTTTCTCACGATGTTTTCCTTCACCGTTTGAAGTAAGATTTAAATAATTTTAATTCTGAACATTAGTAGGTACTTAGGTATTTATTAACAGACTTACAGGTTATCAATTCGACCTGTATGTTTGTAATGTTGTCAGAATTGCACAATTTTTGTATATGTTAGCCAAATTTCCTAAGTGTATGTATGTTTGCAAGTTTGTATGTTTGTCCACGCATTACGCAAAAACTAGAAAGCATATTGCATAAATTATTTTTTATAGAATAAAGTATCTTTCAACTTAGGAGTCGCTGTAAGTTTTATCAAAATCGGTTCAGTAGTTTTCAAGATATGGGCTTTTGAACACTCACTTTGTTCATCGCAACTGCAGAGCAGTGTACACCTTATATTTCAATTGTTTGATAAACAGTGACATGAGCGGTGATGAACTTTGACGGCCGTTTTAGCCGACTTTCAAAAAAAAGGAGGTTATCAATTGGACCTGTATTGTGAATACTATTTTTAATTTCAAGCAAAACGAATAAACACTTAAAAATAAAAGCGGCCGAGTGCGAGTCGGACTCGCCCATGAAGGGTTCCGTAGCAGCAAGTAACATAATATAAAATTTCTTGTAGTTCGTTGTAACTTTGATCGATGTTTTAATAATAGTGTATTATTTTTTAAGTAAGTTATTGATAAGTAAACATTATAATTAGGTACCTAAATGATGGGATTTAGATCTATGCGCGAGCCCATATAGGCTTGTTATAGCTAAACAAGCTAATATATATTCCAGTTTGACAAGAAATATTTCCAAAAATATTATCAATTTGTGTGCCTCCTCGCGTAGTTGGACAAGGTGGTAATAACGTCCTGTATCCAGCGTTCTGCATGAATGACAGTTTACAATTGTCTTTTAAAATATCTTCATCGAAGTCTCCAAAAAGTAATGTTGGCATACTGTTGTTGCAAAAAACATAAACGTGTCTGCCCGCTCGGGTAAACGCAGTCGGGAACCTGCCCCCCGCGCGCTCCGCACCCGCTACCGATCAAGCCACGCCCCGCGCGAATTATAATTATAATTTACTTAGGCACTTATTCATCATCATCAGCCATAAGAAGTCCACTGTTGGACATAGGCCTCCCCCATGGATTTCCAAAAAGACCGATTGGAAGCGGCCTGCATCCAGCGTCTTCCCGCCACTTGTATGAGGTCATCTGTCCATCTCGTGGCTGGTCTTCCTACGCTGCGCTTGCCGGTACGTGGTCTCCACTTGAGAACCTTTCGGCCCCATCGGCCATCAGTTCTACGTGCTATGTGCCCTGCCCACTGCCACTTCAACTTGTCACTAAATTGTAAATACCGACTTACCCTTGTACCCAGGACCACAAGCTAAATAAAATTTTGAATTTTGCTAATCCGCTGTGCTATATCGGTGACTTTTGTACGTCTACGTATCTCTTCATTTCTGATTCGATCTCGTAGAGAGACTCCGAGCATAGCCCTCTCCATAGCTCGTTGCGTGACCTTGAGCTTCCTTATAAGGCCCATAGTTAGGGACCACGTTTCAATGCCGTATGTCATCACTGGTAACACACACTGGTTATAAACTTTCGACTTGAGGGACTGGGGAATATTGGACGAGAAGACGCTTTTAAGTTTCCCGAACGCTGCCCAGCCGAGTTGGATACGACGATTGACCTCCCTCGTAAAGTTGGACCTGCCTAATCGGACCGTCTGTCCTAAGTAGACGTATTCGTCAACAACTTCAAGAGTGAAGTTCCCCACAGATATTGGGGTGGGCACTACATGGGCGTTCGACATAACCTTCGTTTTGTCCATGTTGAAAAAATATATATCAGAAACCTCAATATCATTTTTGAAGACCTATCCATAGTGTGGGGTATCCACACGTATGGGTTTTATGAAAAAAAAAATGAGTTTCAGGGTATGTATGGGTATGTAACCCCCAAAATTTATTGTTTTTTTTCTATTTTTGTGTGTAAATCTTAATGCGGTTCACAGAATACATGCGAGTTGTGTCAAGAGCCTAATAGAAGAAAAAAAATTGAGTAAAAAAAAACTTTGTACTACGTGATTTAAAATGTTGTAAATAATGTTAAAAATTAATGAAATGTGTACATTTAAGTGAACTCACGTGATTATAATGTAACCTTAGAATATAGAAAAATACAGAAACCGTGAACATGCTTAGAACTGAAGCGACAGAAACTACTCATATATAGAGTAGTTTGAAGCGCGCGCGATCAGTTGCTCTATGAACGTCCTATCGAGTGGCAAGCTTTGTTGGTGTTAAATTTAATTCAAATATGCCGTCATGTGTCGTTCCTACGTGTAAAAATACTGCTGGGGTGAAAAAAAAACACGATGGGATAACATTTCACGTGTAAGTAGCACAATTGACATTATCTTACGTATTTATTTAATAAATTGTTCGGTCTTTGATCATCGTAGAGAAAGAATCGTCCATTTTGTTGGTGTTGCCAATATCAACGTTTTTATTTTCCTTACTTTTACTTGCTACCGTTTTAGTTAGTAGCTTGTAAATTAAATGAGTAGGTATTTAAATATATTTTTATCCGATTAAAAATTAATTGGCCAAGTGCATGTCGAGTAGCGTTCAGGGTAGCGTTTCATAATTGCAGTTCACCCTATATGGACTTAGAATAGAACTACTTGTTTGATATTGTGAACATATTGATTGATTTTGCGATTTAAATGGATTTAGTGCGAAATTTTTCCTCAGATATTTTGTATTTTTTTTTGTGGTGGTAGTCTATAACCGTTAACTTATAAAGCCTACCAGGGCCGTAGCCAGGAATATTATATATAACTTAAAAGTAAATTTTGACATATACTGTGCACCACAAAGGAGAGGCTATTTATTCAGTGTAATATACTAGTTCGGAACCAATGGGCTCATATTTATTACGTATGTGCGAACTATTCTTGTCAAATAAATTATTTTGTAATTGTATCTTATTACGTTAGCTTAGAATATTATACTTTTTTGTTTTGCATGCACAAGCAAAACAAAAAAGTATAATATTCTAAGCTAACGTAATAAGATACAAACACAAAATAATTTATTTGACCGATTAATCCGAATAGTAAGTCAAGAGAACAGTTATAAAAATAATGATATCCGTTTAAGAAAGTAAATATTTTATTTTAATATATTTTTATCTCCACGATTTACCACAGCAACGGGTAAATAATGCCTACACTAGCAACATTATGCGGGTGAGAGGTGAGAAGGGTGCGGGACGATTCTTTTGTTTTTGGACACAGCACGGATTTTGTAACTGCATCTGGACGCGCCTTCTGTATTTTTCTATATTCTAAGAATGTAACTTTAGGGCCAATAAAGTTGCATAAATGCCAAGCAGATTTTTCTACTCGAGAAAATAGGTGAAAATAACTTAAAAATTTCCTCGCTACGTTATGATGAAAAAATTTGTATTGCACTCGGCTGTAAAGTTATTTTATCTCGTGTCTTCTTGAATCCATAGCTACGCACAGGATTCTACACTAGAACCACTCGCTGCGCTCGTGGTTCAAACCTAGAATCCTTCGCTTGCTCTGGATTCAACTGTCAGACACTCGACGGTAAAATACAACTTTCCAGCCTAGTAAAATAAATAACTATTAATTACCCATCAGGTTACAGCACAGCATTTAATTTATCTGTTTCGTAGGTATGTTACATTCGTGTTATATCATTCACGACTACTTCTTGAGTCCTGTCGGTCGGCGGTCAGAGCGGAATATTGTTCTAAGCACATTGTATATTTTGGAATCGATTTGGATAATTACATCAGCGGTTTGGATGACGTACCGTGCGCCAGTTTATATGCGACACTTGATAGAGTCTCTGAATCAAGTCCAGAAGGTAAGACACGTTCACATGTACGTAACCTGACGTACAATTCAAAATTACTACTGTATCTCAGTATAGTATAATAATATACACCTTTGTTTTTAGTAAGCTTTTCAGTTCTCATACTCGATTATTTTTTCTATTAAAACACCGACTTCAAACGCAACTTACTAAATCCTTCACGATTGTATACTTTTTAAAGAGACCTCTCTTCACTCGCTCTTTTAGGGTTCCGTACCCAAAGGGTAAAAAAGGGACCCTATTACTAAGACTCCGCTGTCTGTCTGTTTGTCTGTCACCAGGCTGTATCTCATGAACCGTGATAGTTAGACAGTTGAAATTTTCACAGATGATGTATTTCTGTTGCCACTATAACAAATATTATAATCTATAACGCTATAATCTGACGCACTTAGGAATACAATGAAAATATTTTCATATATTTTTAGAGATTATTCAAAAACTAATGAAGCTATGTTTAGGTATAAAATAATTATGGGACCAACTTGGGAGCTTTATCTATACACCAATTCAGGAAACACAAAAATTGGTTCTCGAATGACGGAGTAATTCGTGTACATACATAACGAATTGATAACCTCCTCCTTTTTTTTAAATCGGTTAAAAATACGCTTGAAGTTACCTGAAAACAGGAATGAAAACATTACTTTTCGTTACTGAGAAACGATTTTCCCTACTGTCAAATTATTTTAAAAAAACGCACACATACATCATCTCCAATGGTAAAAAATGGTACTTATATTTTTTTTTGAAAAAGCTATATTTGTAAGGCTAGAAAGTCTTTTTTTACATATACTCATAGGTTATATATACTCATGTATAGAAAAAGAGTCAAGCTTTACCAATATAGCTTTTTCAAAAAAATAGAGCATGAAACTCTTCTCCTGTGAAATTTTACCAATGGTAGATAGGGCAAACAAAGGCAACGATACATGAAATGCATCTATAAATTAAGTAACCATTTTTTTTGCAGACAAATGCAGAGGTAAATGTTAATTATGATTATCCGCCGATAAAACAGAAAAAGCAAATTGTATTGGTCTTATTATGGACGGGGTTCTACCTGGTAACCTCGTTTGGTGACTACGTATTAATTACATTATATTTTTCAGATTATTCTGATGGTAAGTTATAAGTAATATCTAGATTTTAAGCAAATGTTGATATGATAATTATAGTTTAAAAAACTGAAACAACTGACTTCAAAGTACTACTAGTAGTTACGCTACTTTGTTACTTGTAATATTAGAAAGGATTAGGATACATATAGTTCATATCATCATGCTCAGTCGGGTAATAATTAAACAAAACGCTTAATCGTCGAAGTAACTCTATTTTCACCTTCTTCTTCTTTTTTGTATTGGACCCGTAATAAAACATTTGCCATTGTCAAGTATTAGGTTTTTTTAGTTTCTTGAATAAAACAAGTTGTAAATGATCTAGTAACAGTAGAAGTGAAAAAAAACAAACAGTAACAACAGCAGCAGTAGTAACAGTAGCATTCATGTTCAAAATAATACAAGTTTAGGAAAATAAAACAAAGCAACAACACGTTACTAAGACGTTTCCGCCAAAACTCCTATTTTCACCTTATACACATTGGATAAGGAGTAAGAAGGTTTTACTTTTACTAAATCCTTCACGGTTGTAAACTTTTGAAAGAAATCTCTCTTTACCCGCTCGTTTATTTTTTTTGTCAAGAATGAGATGTCATTGAATGACAAATGCTTCGTCTTCGAAGATTAGATAATGTGCGGATGTTTAAACGATAATCCTTAACATTTGACACATTTGCAAAGAAAAACGTGTCGGTGGAACTCTGCGATTCTATAATCTGAAGCACTTCACTGAGGAATATAATGAAAATTTTCATTTTTAGATATTATTCAAAAAGTAATAAAGCAATGTCTATAAAATAGTTCGGGGACCAACTTGGGAGCTTTCTCTATATGTTGAAACACAAAAGTTGGTTCACGAATGACGGAGTGATCGGTAAACAAACATACAAAAAAAAAAAAAAAACATACGGATGGAATTGATAACCTACTTCTTTTTGGAAGTCGGTAAAAATTGAAAATTTATTTTATTTTTCGTACTCGAAAATAATGACACAGGGATGAAAACGGTACTTTTCGTCCCTGGGAAGCGATTTTTTGTGCTACCAAATTAATAAAATAAAAAATAAAAAACAGTTTTGACGTCTTCAGTAGTAAAATAAAAAACCGGACAAGACCGGCAAGTCAGACTCGCCCACCGAGGGTTCCGTACAAACTAGTAGATAAAAGGGGGAAATCATATATTTTTTTTAATATTTTCCTTTTTTTTTTTTTTTTTAACAGCCCTGTTTGTACAAACTGTCCCACTGCTGGGAACGGGCCATCTTCTCATTGTGAGAAGGGTTAGGCCATAGTCTGCCACGCTGGCCAAGTGCGGGTTGGCAGGCTTCACACATCTTCAAGATCATTGAGAACTCTCGGACATGTAGGTTTCCTCACGATGTTTTCCTTCACCGTTTTGAAGTTGCCGGCAATCAACAATACGCACATAACTTCGAAAAGACAGAGGTGCGTGCCGTGGGATTCGAACCCAGGACCTGCGGATCGCAAGTCAGATGGTCTCACCACTAGGCTGCCGGAAACTTATTTTCCTTCATAAAACGAAAAACATACATCGTAAAAACATTTAAAAACCTGTTTTAGATTCCACATGATACGGTCAATTCACTTTAAAATTTGGACCCTCATTCCTTGCATAATGACCCTATCTTTTTTGTGATTAAATAAAAAAAAAACAGTTTTCGGATTTTTTCCTCTACACAATGCTTCTTGCCAAATTTAGTTATAGGTCAACGGGAAGTATCCCATAGGTTTTGATTCCCTTGTGAGTGTCGAAATGTGCGATTTTTACGACATATTCGGCTGTAACTTTTTTTTACGAAAACCGAGAAATTTTATTTTTCTTTCTGCAGCAAGATATTATTTACGCGTTCCCGAGATACAGGTCTTGACACCCCGACGGACGGAGAACAAAGTGATCCTTTATGGGTTCCGTTTTTTCCTTTTGAGGTACGGAACCCTAAAAACTACTGGCTGATATAATGCCAAAGAAAAAGGTACATAGAAAGGCGAGGCGGCATAGAAAAATTGATGTTTAGTTGTTTTTTTTGTTTATTTATTTATTTACGTAGGTACCACTAAGGTAGCGGTCGTGGTGTAGCTTGACTAGGTGTTCTCGAACGATCACCAATGTCAAGCAATGGACGGATCGGTCAATCTTCTGATGGGTGACTGTGAGTGGCATTTCTTTCTGAGCGCTACCGTGGGTCGGATGACACGTAAGAGTCTGTAGTACGACCATCATCATCATCCGTAAATTTCATTTCTGATAATTTTTATGTATGAAAATGAATTTGTATCAAAATTAAATGTTTGTCGAATATTTATGATGTTGTTTTCTAGTTTTACAAATGACGATTTTTTTATAAGTTCATTCAATCATTTTATATGTTCAAAAACCGGACAAGTGCGAGTCAGACTCGCCAAACGAGGGTTCCGTACAAATTAGTAGATAAAAAGGGAAAAATATACATATTTATTTTACATTTTCCTTCATAAACCGAAAAATATACAGCGTAAAAATATTTAAAAACCTGTTTTAGCTTGTCCTAATGAAGCTCTTTCGATACGGTTAAAATACATTAAAATTTGGACCCTTATTCCTTATATACAGATCCTATTTTATTTCATTTATTTATTTATAAAGTTCACCTACACTGTGTACATCTATACATTGACAATAAAAAATCATACAAAGAAAATTCAGCTTAAAGTCACAATAATTACAGGTGAAGTCAGCATGCATTAATAATGAGCGAAAATTAAAAATAGTCATTAAAAATTTAAAAATCTGCCATTAAAACACATGTCAAAAACATTTAAGGCTGTAACTTTTTTTATGATAACCGAGAAGTTTGATTTTGTCACAGCTTCAAGAGTACAGATTTGCGTTTAAGTTTTTAATTTCAGCTCGATACCTCCACGCGTTCCCGAGATAGAAGGTCTTGACAAACGGACAGACGGACAACAAAGTGATCCTCTAAGGGTTCCATTTTTTCCTTTTTAGGTACAGAACCCTAAAACAGCCAGGTCAGAGGCCTTTCGGCGGCGTAATAACTTCGACACAAGGGCTGGTACTCAGTCTATACGAACTTACCACTGATTTGTATTTAAATGATTTCCTACATATAGATTTTGTGATGTTTGCAGCGTGGATAACGAAGTTGTATTTCGTGCATTGTTTTCATTATATGGTGATATCAACGTGTCTGATGCAGTTCGTCTTGATAATTATAAACGTTCAATCAAATTTTCAAAGTATAAATGACAGCTTAAGGAGACTTTTTCAAGGTAAAACTGACATGCTGACAAACCGTTTTTTTTTTCCGTTAAATGACACTGGTGATGATTCTGATGCGTGACTGGTGGTCTTTATAACAAACGTAACCTAACACAATTTTGAAAACATAAGCATTAAACGGATACGAAGTGAGATTTCTCATCACCAGGCTTCATAATTTTGGAGCGCTTGAAGAACTGGTTTTGATATTTGTCACGCTATCACGGCTTTAAGGACTAATTTTTGTAACTGACACCTTTACCGCCTTCACCATTCGCTAGCACAAGAGTTGATATTCTGACGTGAACTCTAGAATCCTTACCAAATCATAACTACAGTAAAAGCTCTTTATTCGCGGGGTATACGATCCGTAAATATGCCGCGAATACAGAAACCGTGAATATGGAATGGTAATTTATATGGGATTATAGGGGACATGTTCCTAGGTGACAAAATAAAAAAACAAATATATACCTATTAAAAAAAACAATTTAATTGACGTTTTTGACCGTTGATCAATTTTAAGGACGGTACGTCTAATAATTATATGGCAGTATTTATAAATATACTTTATGCATTGCTTTATGCATATGGTTGCTTTACATACACATTATGTTTGCTTACATTGCCAAAACCACCGCCCGCGGCGAAGGCGGCTTATGTCAAAATAAAAGCCAAACCAATTATACAACGGCAATAGCATTTAATAACATACTTTAGGTATAGTTGTAATAAGGTCTATTTTACTTTTTGTTTCATTTTTATTTAGCGGACGCGTTTACAAAGGATACGGAATGCATTTTATTAATATGTATGTACCGATATACCGTTTAGATCCGCGAGTAAAGAAATCTTTAGCCGCAAATACAGGAATTAGATCGCATTCTTTTGATCCACGAATAGTGAAAACGCGAATGAAGGAAGCGCGAATAAGGAACTTCTACTGTAAATTTGACAAAAATATACGAGACTAGTATGAATAAATAACAACATTTAACTAAATAAACAATATACATTATATACATTATGCTTATACGACTCAAATATTACACTAAAATCTAATCTAACTAATTAGTTAATCAGTAGGTATTGTTACGTTGAATAATAAGAAGATCACTGTTTGATTGACTGACTGATTGATTGATTTTTAGAAATGGATATTAATCTGCGGTGAGAAAATAATTAAATTATCTTAATACAACCCTAATGGGGAAAAGTATAATGTCTATGGGACCACGCATTTACAATTACATACCAAAATCAATAAGAGATCTGAAAACTAGTCTGTTTAAAGTAAAACTTAAGAAACTTCTTGTCGAGAAATGTTATTATAGTATTATTGACTTTTTGAATGAAACATTTTAGTTGTTGAAGTTTAATTTTCTAACATAAGTTCTTTATTTTTGACATGATTAATTTAATTTATTATTGTTATTGACATGCTTCTTATTATTATTATCTTGACATTATTTTGACATATTGTATATTTTATTAGAAACATTTTACTGGTATTATGCCATCTCTAAAATTTTGTACGCCTTTTAAGGAAGGCAAAACATGACTTTAAGTGACCATATCCACTGAATAACATCAATCGCATGCTACTGTGTGTAAATTTATCTCATGTTTTATACAAATAAATTATCTTATCTTATCTTATCTTACAGATGTGGAGAATTACCAGTCATTTTTGAACGGAAAAAATATTCGTGACGCGAATATTGAATATGTAACGAGAGCCAATAACTGGACAACTACTCATTTGGAGATCAGGAATATATCAGGCAAGGCTTGCAAAAGTTTGCTTTAGGCAATCAGATAACGATAAAATATATATAAGTGATATAGAGGCTCTTAGAAATACCGTTAGTCTTAGACTTTCAGCTTACGATATATTTTATTCATACAAAATTTTACTTTTTCCCCAAAAAGTAAAATTTAGGTACACGTAGTTCACTCCTAAGTTTAGATTTAATTTCTATGCAGTTTTTATACTAAATAGATCACCGACTTGCCTGATAGTAAGTGTCGGTGTAAATGAGAATATTGCACGTCGGTATATAAAAAAATAATTCAATCTCGCTTTGCTAAATTTCTGGTTATCATGTAGTAAATTGAGGAAGGTATAATAGAATTTGGTATAATAAACAAACACAGAAACCAAGCGCAGTGTACTCGTAACTGAAAATGAAGTTGAAGTTAAGAAGTCCACTGCTGGACATAGGCCACTCCCATGGATTTCCAAAAAGACCGAATGGAACCAGCTTGCATCCAGCGTTTTCCCGCCACTTGTATGAGGTCATCTGTCCATCTCGTGACTGGTCTTCCTACGCTGCGCTTGCATCTCTCCATTCGAAAACTTTTCGCCTCTATCGGCCATTAGTTCTACGTGCTATGTACCCTGACCACTGCCATTTCAACTTGCTAATCCGCTGTGCTATGTCGGTGACTTTTGTACGTCTAAGTTTCTCTTCACTTCTGAATCGATCTCGTAGAGAAACTCCGAGCATATAAATATAAATAAATAAATAAATATTTGTGGGCATTTCACACAACACCATCTAGCCCAAACTAAGCAAAGCTTGTACTATGGAACTGGATGGCTGATAGAATACATATATACTTTTTATTTTGTAAATATATACATATGATACATAGAAACACCCAGACACAGAACAAACATCCATGCTCAGCACACAAATGTTTGCCCTGGGTGGGGATCGAACCCACAACCTTTCAGTTCAGCAGGTAGACGTAGACACACTACCGACTGAGCTACAAGGCCAGTCCCAGTCCATATCCCTTTCCATCTGGTTGCGTGACCTTGAGCTTCCTTATAAGGCCCATTGGGACCACGTTTCAGTGGAATATGATATCACTGGTAACACACAGTGGTCGTAAACTTTCGACTTGAGAGACTTAGGTATATTGGACGAGAAGACGCTTTTGAGTTTCCCGATTATTTATATTCTGCTTTATATAAAATTAAATGTTTCTTTTTGAACAGACGTAAACATTCTTGGGACCTTACGTAATCTGAGTTGTGCATATGGTGCCGCTTGCTGCACGGTGCGCTGCGTGAGCAGGAATCAGGGACCGGTGCTGCTGATGATGTTGGCTTATTTGTTCCAGAAAATGACCTCTTCATTATACTACTTCCTATGTAAGCCACAATAAATAAATTTTCAGGAAGCCAAAATAAATTTTCATCAAGTTTGATTTCTCAGGAAAAGAGTTTAATTGCTAATTAAAAAGAGTAGATGCAAAGATTATTTTTTGTTCTTGCTTACACAATTTGGTCTACGATGACGCGCGCTTACCTAAGAGAAGACAATTAAACTGCAATTTGCCCTGATCACATATAAAAACAATTCGAGTTGTCCGTAATGACATGTATAATCAAGGCCACAAATGATTTTGAAGAAGAAATACGAAAGTTTAAAAAGTAATGCATTGTTTAAGTAGAAATTCATTGCGCTTTGCTTTTTACCCGACTGCGTAAGAAGGAGGATTGTTTTTCGAATGCATGTTTCTATGTATACATCTTAGAATATAGAAAAATACAGAAACCGTGAACATGCTTAGAACTGAAGCGACAAAAACTACTCATATATAGAGTAGTTTGAAGCGCGCGCGATCAGTTGCTCTATGAACGTCTTAACGAGTGGCAAGCTTTGTTGGTGTTAAATTTAATTCAAATATGCCGTCATGTGTCGTTCCTACGTGTAAAAATACTGCTGGGGTGAAAAAAAAACACGATGGGATAACATTTCACGTGTAAGTAGCACAATTGACATTATCTTACGTATTTATTTAATAAATTGTTCGGTCTTTGATCATCGTAGAGAAAGAATCGTCCATTTTGTTGGTGTTGCCAATATCAACGTTTTGATTTTCCTTACTTTTACTTGCTACCAATTTTTTTAGTTAGTAGTTTGTAAATTAAATGAGTAGGTATTTAAATATATTTTTATCCGATTAAAAATTAATTGGCCAAGTGCATATCGAGTAGCGTTCAGGGTAGCGTTTCATAATTGCAGTTCACCCTATATGGACTTAGAATAGAACTACTTGTTTGATATTGTGAACATATTGATTGATTTTGCGATTTAAATGGATTTAGTGCGAAATTTTTCCTCAGATATTTTGTATTTTTTTTTGTGATGGTAGTCTATAACCGTTAACTTATAAAGCCTACCAGGGCCGTAGCCAGGAATTCATTTCAAGGGGGGTTCCAGCAATGGACTTGGGCATAGCTTATGGTTTATTCGCGAAAATTGTATGTAGTGTGTAGTAGTGTAGTGTTTTTATAGTAATATACTATAAAAATACTACTACAATTTTCGCGCTCGTTATGCTTTGTTTTTCGTATTAGTGAACCCAAAAAAATTTGGTTAGTGGCTATTTTTAGTTAATTATTTGCTCGTATTAGAAAGTTCACAGCACTTTAATGATCAATACAAATATAGATCAATATGAAACAATCATGCGCGAGCGAATCGAGCGCGAAACTTTTTTTTAGTAAAATGATTGAAGCCTGGAAGGATTTTTGATAATGGCCAGGATTTCGGGGGGGGGTAGAACCCCCCAAACTTACTTAGCTGTGACAGGTTAAAATAATGCCTAACCTTTTAAGCTAACGTAATAAGATACAAACACAAAATAATTTATTTGACCGATTAATCCGAATAGTAAGTCAAGAGAACAGTTATAAAAATAATGATATCCGTTTAAGAAAGTAAATATTTTATTTTAATATATTTTTATCTCCACGATTTACCACAGCAACGGGTAAATAATGCCTACACTAGCAACATTATGCGGGTGAGAGGTGAGAAGGGTGCGGGACGATTCTTTTGTTTTTGGACACAGCACGGATTTTGTAACTGCATCTGGACGCGCCTTCTGTATTTTTCTATATTCTAAGGTATACATATATACCTCTAAGTATGTATATATGTATGTGGATTATTGTGGATATGTATGTATGTTTCCTACAGCCTAATTGGCTTCACCGATTTTGATGTGCGAGTTGTCATTAGATTCGTTTTCGCATCAAGAGTGTCATAGGCTATATTTTTTGTCACATCTCTCGCAAAAAAATGCGTTTTTTCGTAACCTCCAACAAACTTTTTCGTAATAAACAAGTGGTTTTACTAGAATTTTCTAAATAATGCCAATTTATGATATTTACGGCAATTTTACGCATAATTTCTCACAAAAAACGTATACTCAACAGCGTATCTAGCATAATGAAATCTTAAGTTAGACTGCAAAAACTTCTTTTCTGCAGTCGGGTGTTTTGTTTATTATTATTATTACAAAAAATCTAGCATATGACACTCAAGAAGTGAAGACGATTCTATCGACACCTTGCACATCAAAATCGGTCAAGGCGTTTAGGCTATAATAACCTGTCATATATAAACATACATACACACATGCCCACATACATATATACATATGTACAAACATAGATAAACATAACCCTTGAAAAACATAACCCTCCGTCTTACGCAGTCGGTTAAAAATATCCCCTTTGTCGACAGATTTTTGTGACATAACGGACCCGAATTATGTATTTTCTGTAGCCTACACGTCAAATCTGGCATGCAGTATTCTCGTCCACACATTGACTCTGCTGGTGATCATTGAACCTTGCCACATTACTTACGAGGAGGTAATAACATATTAATTTGTACTTAATTTCACTCGAAACATGTTTATGCATAAAAGTAGCAGGCCAATACTGAAAACACATCGCTATCACTTACTCTGGTCAAATCAAATAAATGTGTACATTTATTTTTATTTTTTAGGGTTCCGTACCCAAAGGGTAAAAACGGGACCCTATTACTAAGACTTCGCTGTCTGTCTGTCTGTCTGTCTCTCTCCAGGCTGTATCTCATAAACCGTGATAGCTAGAAAGCTGAAATTTTCACAAATGATGTATTTCCGTTGCCGCTATAACAACAAATACTAAAAATTAAAAAAAATAACATATTAAGGGGGGTCCCCATACAATAAACGTGTTTTTTTCGTATTTTTTTGCTCAATATTAAAAACGGTAACAGGTAGACGCTTCAAATTTTCACAGAATACTTGTATATTACCTTTCAAAATAAATAATTAAATAACAATAAAGTAAATATTAAAGGGGGGCTCCCATACAACAAACGTAATTTTTAAGCAATTTTTACTCGATCTTAATTAACAGGTACAAACTTGATTATTTGTAAGTAAATATTTAGAAAATATATTAACTATAAAAATAAATACCTAATCTAATACATAAAAACTCACAAAATGAAAATAATCCGTGCATCTAAACGCGGTGCGAGCGCCGCGCCGCGGTGTGGTGGTGGCGCGAGCGCGAGGCGGTTGCTAAGCAACGGCCGCGCGGGTAGCGGGGTAGGTAACATAACCGCGCGTATTCGCGCGAGCGTCGTCATGCTGCCCGGATGTGTATCGAAAACCTACCTATAAGTTTGCAATTTACTACTTGGAATTTCGTTGATTTCTCGTTATTTTATAAACAGAACTAAACTTTGTAGTATTATAGATGATAGTACGGAACCCTTCGTGCGCGAGTCCGACTCGCACTTGGCCGATTATTTTATCAGCCCTGTTTGTACAAACTGTCCCACTGCTGGGCGCGACAGGTACAGACTTTTTTGCCAAACACAAAAGGCTGCTGGTGAATTTGGACCCTTCATCCCCTAATATTTGAAATGAACCTTACCAAATTTAAAAGATATTGAACTAGGCTAAAAACAAACTAACACAAAAAGCGGCAGTTTACCTTCTTAACCCCCAACAAGACAATCGAAATGCTGCTACAACGATTTTTGCCGATATCCAAATAAGGGTTGATTTAAATATCTCATCCCCATATTTTCGAAACTAAATCTAGTAAGTATGTAGGATAAAAGTCTATTCTATAGTAAAAACTCTATTTCAAAGCGGCAGTTGACCTTCTTAACACTTTGACTGCCTCTCAAAATGTAGTAATTTTAGGTACAGTTTTTTTTGCCAAACACAAAAGGCTGCTGGTGAATTTGGACCCTTCCACCCCTAATATTTGAAATTAACGTTATCAAAATTAAAAGATATTGAATTAAGCTACAAAAAAAACTAACTCACAAAGCGGCAGTTTACCTTCTTAACCCCAAACAAGACAATCGAAATGCTACTACTACGATTTTTGACGATATCCAAATAACGGTTGATTTAAATATCTCATCCCCATTTTTTCAAAACAATATCTAGTACGTATGTAAGATAAGAGTCTATTCTATAATCGAAACTCTATTTTAAAGCGGCAGTTGACCTTCTTAACACTTTGACTACCTCTCAAAATATAGTAATTTTAGGTACAGATTTTTTTGCCAAACACAAAAGGCTGCTGGTGAATTTGGACCCTTCATCTCCTGATATTTGAAATTAACTTTATCAAAATTAAAAGATATTGAACTAGGCTACAAAAAAAACTAACTCACAAAGCGGCAGTTTACCTTCTTAACCCCAAACAAGACAATCGAAATGCTTCTACAACGATTTTTCCGATATTCAAATAAGGGTTGATTTAAATATCTCATCCCCATATTTTCGAAACAAAACCTAGTACGTATGTAAGATAAGAGTCTATTCTATAATAAAAACTCTACTTAAAGCGGCAGTTCACCTTCTTAACACTTTGACTACCTCTCAAAATGTAGTAATTTTAGGTACAGTTTTTTTGCGTAACACAAAAGGCTGCTGGTGAATTTGGACCCTTCATCCCCTGATATTTGAAATTAACTTTATCAAAATTAAAAGATGTTAAACTAGGCTACAAAACAAACTAACTCACAAAGCGGCAGTTTACCTTCTTAACCCCAAACAAAACAATCGAAATGCTACTACAACGATTTTTCCGATATTCAAATAAGGGTTGATTTAAATATCTCATCCCCGTATTTTCGAAACAAAACCTAGTACGTATGTAAGATAAGAGTCTATTCTATAATAAAAACTCTATTTTAAAGCAGCAGTTCACCTTCTTAACACTTTGACTACCTCTCAAAATGTAGTAATTTTAGGTACAGTTTTTTTGCGTAACACAAAAGGCTGCTGGTGAATTTGGACCCTTCATCCCCTGATATTTGAAATTAACTTTATCAAAATTAAAAGATGTTAAACTAGGCTACAAAACAAACTAACTCACAAAGCGGCAGTTTACCTTCTTAACCCCAAACAAAACAATCGAAATGCTACTACAACGATTTTTGCCAATATCCAAATAAGGGTTGATTTAAATATCTCATCCCCATATTTTCGAAACAAAATCTAGTACGTATGTAAGATAAGAGTCTATTCTATAATAAAAACTCTATTTCAAAGCGGCAGTTGACCTTCTTAACACTTTGACTGCCTCTCAAAATGTAGTAATTTTAGGTACAGATTTTTTTGCCAAACACAAAAGGCTGCTGGTGAATTTGGACCCTTCATCCCCTGATATTTGAAATGAACCTTATGAAAATTAAAAGATATTGAACTAGGCTACAAAACAAACTAATTCACAAAGCGGCAGTTTACCTTCTTACCCCAAACAAGACAATCGAAATGCTACTACAACGATTTTTGCCGATATCCAAATAAGGGTTTATTTAAATATCTCATCCCCATATTTTCGAAACAAAATCTAGTAAATATGTAAGATAAGAATCTATTATATACTAAAAACTCTATTTAAAAGCGGCAGTTGACCTTCTTAACACTTTGACTACCTCTCAAAATTTAGTAATTTTAGGTACAGATTTTTTTGCCAAACACAAAAGCCTGCTGGTGAATTTGGACCCTTCATCCCCTGATATTTGTAATGAACCTTATCAAAATTAAAAGATATTGAACTAGGCTACAAAACAAACTAACACACAAAGCGACAGTTTACCTTCTTAACCCCAAACAAGACAATCGAAATGCTACTACAACGATTTTTGCCAATATCCAAATAAGGGTTGATTTAAATATCTCATCCCCATATTTTCGAAACAAAATCTAGGACATATATAAGATAAGAGTCTATTCTATAAAAAAAAGCCTATTTCAAAGTGGCAGTTGAGCTGCTTAACACTTTAACTGCCTCTCGAAATAAAGTCATTTTAGGTACTGATTTTTTGCGAAACACAAAAGGCTGCTGGTGAATTTGGACCCTTCATCCCCTGATGTTTGAAATGAACCTTATTTAAATTAAAAGACATTGAATTAGGCTACAAAACAAACTAGCTCACAAAGCGGCAGTTTACCTTCTTAACCCCAAACAAGACAATCGAAATGCTTCTACAACGTTTTTCCGATATTCAAATAAGGGTTGATTTAAATATCTCATCCCCGTATTTTCGAAACAAAACCTAGTACGTATGTAAGATAAGAGTCTATTCTATAATAAAAACTCTATTTGAAAGCGGCAGTTGACCTTCTTAACACTTTGACTACCTCTCAAATTGTAGTAATTTTAGGTACAGATTTTTTTGCCAAACACAAAAGGCTGCTGGTGAATTTGGACCCTTCATCCCCTGATATTTGAAATGAACCTTATCAAAATTAAAAGAAATTGAACTAGGCTACAAAACAAACTAACTCACAAAAACGGCAGTTTACCTTTTTAACCCCAAACAAGACAATCGAAATGCTACTACAACGATTTTTGCCGATATCCAAATAAGGGTTGATTTAAATATCACATCCCCATATTTTCGAAACAAAATCTAGAACATATGTAAGATAAGTGTCTATTCTATAATAAAAACTCTATTTGAAAGCGGCAGTTGACCTTCTTAACACTTTGACTACCTCTCAAAATGTAGTAATTTTAGGTACAGATTTTTTTGCCAAACACAAAAGGCTGCTGGTGAATTTGGACCCTTCATCCCCTAATATTTGAAATGATCTTTATTAAAATTAAAAGATATTGAGCTAGGCTACAAAACAAACTGACTCACAAAGCGGCAGTTTACCTTCTTAACCCCAAACAAGGCAATCGAAATACTACTACAACGATTTTTGCCGATATCCAAATAAGAGTTGATTTAAATACCTCATCCCCATATTTTCGAAACAAAATCTAGTACGTAAGTAAGATAAGAGTCTATTCTATAATAAAAACTCTATTTCAAAGCGGCAGTTGACCTCCTTAACACTTTGACTGCCTCTCAAAATGTAGTAATTTTAGGTACAGTTTTTTTTGCCAAACAGAAAAGGCTGCTGGTGAATTTGGACCCTTCATCCCCTGATATTTGAAATAAACCTTATCAAAATTAAAAGATATTGAACTAGGCTACAAAACAAACTAACTCACAAAGCGGCAGTTTACCTTCTTAACCCCAAACAAGACAATCGAAATGCTTCTCCAACGATTTTTCCGATATTCAAATAAGGGTTGATTTAAATATCTCATCCCCGTATTTTCGAAACAAAACCTAGTACGTATGTAAGATAAGAGTCCATTCTATAATAAAAACTTTATTTTAAAGCGGCAGTTCACCTTCTTAACACTTTGACTACCTCTCAAAATGTAGTAATTTTAGGTACATATTTTTTTGCCAAACACAAAAGTCTGCTGGTGAATTTGGACCCTTCATCCCCTGATATTTGAAATGAACCTTATCAAAATTAAAAGATATTGAACTAGGCTACAAAACAAACTAATTCACAAAGCGGCAGTTTACCTTCTTACCCCAAACAAGACAATCGAAATGCTACTACAACGATTTTTGCCGATTTGTGAGTTAGTTTGTTTTGTAGCCTAATTCAATATCTTTTAATTTTGATAACGTTAATTTCAAATATTAGGGGATGAAGGGTCCAAATTCACCAGCAGCCTTTTGTGTTTGGCAAAAAAATCTGTACCTAAAATTACTACATATTGAGAGGTAGTCAAAGTGTTAAGAAGGTCAACTGCCACTTTAAAATAAAGTTTTTAATATAGAATAGACTCTTATCTTACGTACGTACTAGATTTTGTTTCGAAAATATGGGGATGAGATATTTAAATCAACCTTTATTTGGATATCGGCAAAAATCGTTGTAGTAGCATTTCGATTGTCTTGTTGGGGGTTAAGATGGTAAACTGCCGTTTTGTGAGTAAGTTTGTTTTGTAGCGTAGTTCAATGTCTTTCAATTTTAATAAAGATCATTTCAAATATTAGGGGATGAAGGGTCCAAATTCACCAGCAGCCTTTTGTGTTTGGCAAAAAAATCTGTACCTAAAATTACTACATTTTGAGAGGTAGTCAAAGTGTTAAGAAGGTAAACTGCTGCTTTGTTAATTAATTTGTTTTGTAGCCTAGTTCAATATCTTTCAATTTTAATAAAGATCATTTCAAATATTAGGGGATGAAGGGTCCAAATTCACCAGCAGCCTTTTGTAATTGGCAAAAAAATCTGTACCTAAAATTACTACATTTTGAGAGGTAGTCGAAGTGTTAAGAAGGTAAACTGCCGCTGTTTGAGTTAGTTTGTTTTGTAGCCTAGTTCAATATCTTTTAATATTGGTAACGTTAATTTCAACTATTAGAGGACGAAGGGTCCAAATTCACCAGCAGCCTTTTGTGTTTGGCAAAAATCTGTACCTAAAATTATTACATTTTGAGAGGTAGTCAAAGTGTTAAGAAGGTGAACTGCCGCTTTTAAATAGAGTTTTTATTATAAAATAGACTCTTATCTTACATGCATACTAGGTTTTGTTCCGAAAATATGGGGATGAGATATTTAAATCAACCCTTAATTGAATATCGGAAAAATCGTTGTAGAAGCATTTCGATTGACTTGTTTGGGGTTAAGAAGGTAAACTGCCGCTTTGTGAGTTAGTTTGTTTTGTAGCCTAATTTAATATCTTTTAATTAAGATAAGGTTTATTTCAAATATCAGGGGATGAAGGGTCCAAATTCACCAGCAGCTTTTTGTGTTTCGCAAAAAATCAGTACCTAAAATGACCACTTTTCGAGAGGCAGTTAAAGTGTTAAGCAGCTCAACTGCAGCTTCCAAATAAGCTTTTTTCCATAGAATAGACTCTTTTCTTTCATACGTTCTAGATTTTGTTTCAAAAATACGGAGATGAGATATTTAAATCAACCCTTATTTGGATATCGGCAAAAATCGTTGTAGTAGCATTTCGATTGTCTTCTTTGGGGTTAAGAAGGTAAACTGCCGCTTTGTCAGTTAGTTTGTTTTGTAGCCTAGTTCAATATCTTTTAATTTTGATAAAGTTCATTTCAAATATTAGGGGATGAAGGGTCCAAATTCACCAGCAGCCTTTTGTGTTTGGCGAAAAAATCTGTACCTAAAATGACTACATTTTGAGAGGCAGTCAAAGTGTTAAGATGCTCAACTGCCGCTTTGAAGTAGGACTTTTTTATAGAATATACTCTTGTTTTACATACGTACTAGATTTTGTTTCAAAAATATGGGGATGAGATATTTAAATCAACCTTTATTTGGATATCGGCAAAAATCGTTGTAGTAGCATTTCGATTGTCTTGTTGGGGGTTAAGAAGGTAAACTGCCGCTTTGAGAGTTATTTTTTTTATTAGTTTAGTTCAATATCTTTCAATTTTAAAAATGATCATTTCAAATATTAGGGGATGAAGGGTCCAAATTCACCAGCAGCCTTTTGTGTTTGGCAAAAAAATCTGTACCTAAAATTACTACATTTTGAGAGGTAGTCAAAGTGTTAAGAAGGTAAACTGCTGCTTTGTTAATTAATTTGTTTTGTAGCCTAGTTCAATATCTTTCAATTTTAATAAAGATCATTTCAAATATTAGGGGATGAAGGGTCCAAATTCACCAGCAGCCTTTTGTGTTTGGCAAAAATCTGTACCTAAAATTATTACATTTTGAGAGGTAGTCAAAGTGTTAAGAAGGTGAACTGCCGCTTTTAAATAGAGTTTTTATTATAAAATAGACTCTTATCTTACATGCATACTAGGTTTTGTTCCGAAAATATGGGGATGAGATATTTAAATCAACCCTTAATTGAATATCGGAAAAATCGTTGTAGAAGCATTTCGATTGACTTGTTTGGGGTTAAGAAGGTAAACTGCCGCTTTGTGAGTTAGTTTGTTTTGTAGCCTAATTTAATATCTTTTAATTAAGATAAGGTTTATTTCAAATATCAGGGAATGAAGGGTCCAAATTCACCAGCAGCTTTTTGTGTTTCGCAAAAAATCAGTACCTAAAATGACCACTTTTCGAGAGGCAGTTAAAGTGTTAAGCAGCTCAACTGCAGCTTCCAAATAAGCTTTTTTCCATAGAATAGACTCTTTTCTTTCATACGTTCTAGATTTTGTTTCAAAAATACGGAGATGAGATATTTAAATCAACCCTTATTTGGATATCGGCAAAAATCGTTGTAGTAGCATTTCGATTGTCTTCTTTGGGGTTAAGAAGGTAAACTGCCGCTTTGTCAGTTAGTTTGTTTTGTAGCCTAGTTCAATATCTTTTAATTTTGATAAAGTTCATTTCAAATATTAGGGGATGAAGGGTCCAAATTCACCAGCAGCCTTTTGTGTTTGGCAAAAAAATCTGTACCTAAAATTACTACATTTTGAGAGGCAGTCAAAGTGTTATGAAGGTCAACTGCCGCTTTGAAATAGAATATTTATTATAGAATAGACTCTTATCTTACATACGTTCTAGATTTTGTTTCGAAAAAATGGGGATAAGATATTTAAATCAACCCTTATTTGGATATCGGCAAAAATCGTTGTAGTAGCATTTCGATTGTCTTGTTTGGGGTTAAGAAGGTAAACTGCCGCTTTGTGAGTTAGTTTGTTTTGTAGCCTCGTTCAACATCTTTTAATTCTGATAAAGTTCATTTCAAATATTAGGGGATGAAGGGTCCAAATTCACCAGCAGCCTTTTGTGTTTGGCAAAAAAATCTGTACCTAAAATTACTACATTTTGAGAGGCTGTCAAAGTGTTAAGAAGGTCAACTGCCGCTTTGAAATAGAATTTTTATAATAGAATAGACTCTTATTTTACATACGTTCTAGATTTTGTTTCGAAAAAATGGGGATGAGTTATTTAAATCAACCCTTATTTGGATATCGGCAAAAATCGTTGTAGTAGCATTTCGATTATCTTGTTTGGTGTAAGAGACCACTTAGATTTGTAGTTTATTGTTGTATGTTACATTTGCAATAGGTTTAGAGTTATAAATAAGGGGATAAGTATTATTTATTTGTGTTGGCTGCTAACTTCACAAAAACGTCATCTTAATTTGGTCGGATTATATGGCAGCTAACTTTGGCTGCCAACTTCACACCGGTAAGTTTTATAGCATTAATGTTCAAAATAACACAAGTTTAGGAAAATAAAACAAAGCAACAACACGTTACTAAGACGTTCCCGCCAAAACTCCATGTTGTAGTCTGTAATAGTGAATAAATGATGCCTGTTTTTGATCATACAAATCAAATTCAGTTCAGTGGTGACCGCTGTGTTGAGAAAGCTTTATCCAGAAGTAGATTAAACTTATTTAACGCAGTAATAATTTTCTATCAAGATGGAGAACACGAAAGAGTTGGTTTGTCTGATGCGGTATACGCAATCTGCGAATGATGAGCTGTCGTCCATATTAGACTGTTTTTACCTTACTCTTGCAACAGATACGGCGGCATATAAGCCGATGGACACCATCACGCTGTCAAGGGAGTTGTTTTTGTGCGTGAGTATAAATAAATTATAATGTAAGGTAATAAGAAGTATTGATATAAATAACAATTTAATTGAGAATTTGTGAAATTCCGCTATTGAAAAGTGAACAGAAAAAGAAAATATCTATTGGAAACTATAAATTTGTAACTCATCGAAGAAATTGTCAAGTCCACAACACAATTAGTGCAATTATTATAATATACAAAATCTTTGAGTCATCGTCATTTTCTCAGCCACAAGAAGTCCACTGCTGGTCATAGGATTTCCAAAAATAATGGTAGGAAGCGGCTTGCATCCAGCGTCTTTCTGCCATTTGTATGAGGTCGTCAGTCTGCCCTGAGGCTAGTCTTCCTACGCTACGCTTGCCGGTACGTGGTCTCCACTCTCAAAGACTATCAGTTCTGCGTGCTATATGCCCTGCCCTTACTTATCTTTATTTAAATGTTCGTGTCTTTATTTTTTAAAATTTCCCAAAAAAATAATCACATCGACTGGTTTTGCAAATCTCATTGATGTTACTCCCGTACAATTAAAGGTTTGCTGAAATTCTTGTCACTGGCAAAATATTAACATGTATTGTCCTACTCATAAACCCATTCTAGTTAAACAGAGCGTGACTGTTCCCGTCTGACAGAAGTCGACAAGTTCTTATTCAATTAATAACATTATAACATGCTTTTGTAACGCTGTTACTGTTAAAATCATTTAATTTTGTGTTTTTTTTCAGTTTTTTGCGACCGTGACAACGTATTTAATAATTCTGCTTAATGTAAATACCGGGACCTAAGTTCTTCTAAGAATGGTACAATGAGCGCTTATTAAATAATTAAGATAAACATGGAGCACTTTAGACGTAAACTATTGACATGGTATTTTATTTCGTGGTTACTATATTGTTTTGTTTGATCTATGATGGATACAGGACAATATTTAAGGAGCCAGATGAGGTTAAACATATCTCTCCCAAGAAAATACTGGACTAGGTGCAGAGCATGGGGGAGATCTGTAATACAGCGGAGGTCACAGTAGATCTGTATAGACGCAATGATACTATAGGTCGTCTTTAAAGCAAGAATACACCTTTCAATCGACTTCAAAAAAGGAGGAGGTTCTCAATTCGACTGTTTTTTTAAATGTTTGTTACCTCATAACTTTCGACTGGGTGAACCGATTTTGATGATTTTTTTTTTGTTTGAAATCTGGTGCTTCTCGTGTGGTCCCATTTCAATTCGGTCCAGTTTTGACAATGGCATCTTTATAAACTATCATTATTATCTAAACAATTTATAAGTAGCTTAGGTTCATTTTTGAGCCGAAATCGAACCGGGTGGTGACTTTGTGCTTAGCTTACACCTTACAATACCATACGAGACGTCCTTCGGGAGTGACGACTGTGCTGCTTCCTTGGACCACCTTTGGTGGTAGAAACTATAGTCGGAGATTTTGGCAAAAATAGACGTGAATAACCCGTACATGCATCATCATCATCATCTGGCCTTTACGTCTATTGCACACGATTGTAGCAGTGTTATGGGAGAGGTGGCGCTTTTTCTGGTGACTGAATAACGCGATACGAGAACGGCATAGCCGTCCACACCGTGAGTAGGCGTGTGTGGCGACGGATGGAATTGTGTCGCTGGCGTGCCGTCTCGCATACACATGTGTAACTTAATTATTTAACCCTTCTATCCTGAGCTATTTAAAAGCACGTTTCGGTTACTGGTAAACTTCTTATTTGCCTCAGATCAAAGGGCAACCTTGTCTTGAAAATTCCCTCAGCATAGTGCGTAACCTTTCATGGCAATTTTTTCGCATTCCCGGCAGTTCAGCTGTGGAACACGTTGCCTGTGTCTAACAGGCGTGCTAGCCGCTCGCTGTGCTCAAAAATCATGTAGTAAAGATTTTTGAAATGAAAACTTCTTTAGCGGCGTTGGGCATTTTTGGGATGGGTAAAAAATGTTAAACTCGCGTCTGATCGTCCGCTCGCAAGACGGACAGTCAGAAACCTATTCTAACGTTCTACATTTAAAGTTCATTATTGCATGTACGAGCGCCGTACACGAAGCGTTAGCGTGTTTTAAGAGTATACAGTGCCATCTAGTACGTTGTTTTAGAACCAACTTTATTATATGAAGTGTTTAAATAATAAAGTTAGTTCCAGACCAACGTATTAGATGACGCTGTATACTCTTAAAAGACGCTAACGCTCCGTGTACAACGATGAGTGGGGGTTGTTTGTAAAACACAATATCTTTGGTCAAATCGTTCACGAGCCAGTCTTGTTGCTATTTTACTTTTTAGAAGTGATAAAGCAATGTTTCTAAAATAATTGTGGGACCAACTTGGGAGCTTTCTCTATACGCCAAATTCACGAATCACAAAAATTGGTTCACGAACGACGGAGAAATTCGTGTACGTATATTAAAAAAACATACGCTCCGAATTTATGAAAACTTTTTTTTAAGTCGGTTAAAAAACGTTGCTTATGTAGTATTTTTGGTTGCTTATATTTTCGTGTATTCTATGTAGGTAAATATGAAATATTTGATTTGTTGTATTATATTTGTTAGTTTGTATGATTGGTTCAGCCCTTTGGCTATGAAAAGGTAACAAACAGAGCGAGACAGAGTTACATTCGCTTCTATAATTTTAGTTCAGATAAATCATATATACGAGTGAGCATTATGTGAGTGTAAAGATTAAAGTGTATTATTGTTTGTATGTATTAGTGTGTTTAAGTATTAGTACATAATTAACTTTATTAGATTGAAGGTGTGTATTTGTATTATAATATTATAGCTATACTTTTGTGTCTGCTATTGAAAATCCGCTTTAATTATTTTATCTATTGATCTCCATACTAGTTAACTAGAAGAGATCACTTCTAGCGATAAGGCCTATTGTCACACTAGTTTTGTAAGATATCCTCTAATCTTTGTATTTGTTCATTTGGTGTACAATAAAGAGTTAACAAAAGTCTACTTATTGTCACTTATTTATAACAAACTTCCGCAGCTGCAGTTAAATACGGTAAATATCCCGTTAATAATAATACTGTTACAATATATATATATTAGAACTAATTTTTATGTATGAAAGTTCATCTGAATCAAACTTGCACTTTTAACCGACTTCCAAAAAGAAGGAGGTTATCAATTCGATCCGTATGTTTTTTTTGTATGTTTGTTCACCGATTACTCCGTCATTCGTGAACCAATTTTTGTGTTACTTGAATTGACATAATAATATAGAAAAAGCTCCGAAGTTGGTCCCATAATTATTATATAGACATTGCTTTATTACTTTTTGAATAATATCTAAAAATGTAAATATTTTCATTGTACTCCTTTCCTGAGTGAAGTGCGTCAGATTATATAAAATCGCAGAGTTCCACCGACACGTTTTTCTTTGCAAAAGTGTCAAATGTTATGGATTATCGTATAAACATCTGCACATTATCTAATCTTCGAAGACGAAGCCTTTGACATTCAATGACAAATCTCATTCTTGACAAAAAAATAAACGAGCGGGTGAAGAGAGATTTCTTTTTATAGTTTACAACCGTGAAGGATTTAGTAAAAGTAAAACCTTCTTACTCCTCATCCAATGTGTATACGGTGAAAATAGATTTATTCGATGATTAAGCGTTTTGATTTATTATTTACCCGACTGAGCATGATGATATGAACTTTATGTATCCTAATCCTTTCTAATACGAGTATTACAAGTCACGAAGTAGCGTACTTTGAAGTCGGTTATTTCAGTTTTTTAAACTATAAAATTATATTTAATACAGAGTTTGCCGAAGCCGGGAAGGTTGATAAATGATGAGACGTAAGATGGTATAAGTCTAGTTTATTAAAATAAATAACAAGCTTTTATATTAAAGTAAACGTGCAAATATTCTCTCACTTTCGAAGCAGTGGGTGAACGAGCTCCATCAATAGAACACCTTAGATCAAACACCTACAGCAGCCCGTTTTACATTTAAATTCTAATCAATATAACTAAATATGTAGTTACACTGGCAAAAATCTGGAAAGAAAAAATAACAAATAACATTATTTCAAAAAATTTTAATTTTAATTTTGTGTTTCATCGGCAGCAAAGTTATTTTGCATCTCGTACTTTTGAAACTCTCGCTACGCTCAGGATTCTATATTTGAACCACTCGCTTTGCTCGTGGTTCAATCCTACAATCCTTCGCTTGCTCAGGTTTCAATACAAGTACTCGCCCCAAAAACCAACTTTGCAGCCTTGCATAACAAATAACTATTGATTTGTAATTTTTTTTATTTATGAAGGACTTACATAACAAGCATGTAGGTATATTAAAAGAAAAACAAAATACCCGACTGCAGAAAAGCAGTTTTTGCAGTCTAACTTACGATTTCGTTACGCTTGATACGCCGTGGAGTGTACATTTTTGGGAAAAAGTATGCGTAAAATTACTGTAAAGATTATAAATGTGCATTCTTTAGAATAATTCTAGTAAATTGACTTGTTTATCGCGAAATAGTTTGTTAGAGGCCACGAAAACACGTTTTATGTTTATTTTTGTAAGAGATGCATTATTATTATTACAAAAAAGTATAGCCTATGACACTCTGGAAGTGAAGACGAATCTAATGCCACCGCGCACTACAAAATCGGTCAAGCCGTTTAGGCTGCAGGCTGTCATATACAAATATACATTAACTCGAAAAATATTACCCTCCTTCTTACGCAGTCGAGTGAAAAGATATTAACACTTCAGAAGTTACAAATAAAGACGTTATTTAACAACAAAATATAAATAGATACAGTACAGTGCAACTATACAAATTCCCCATTTAGTGCCAAAAAAATATTAAAATGAAAAATGAATTTTCTGAAGAAGATTTTCAACTCCTAAATTAAATGAAGAATTTAAAAGTAAAGAACACTAAATACAGAAATCAAAATAAAATTACTAAATTCTAAACAAACACAAGCCAAAACTGAGTAACAAATTACTTAGCAGCTGAAAATCCTAATGTAATTAATATTACAGAATCTTATCTTATATTAAATTTAAAATTAAATAAGTATGTGAATTACAAATAAATAACAGCCCAATAATAATTAAAATCTATCAGCTAAAAGAACCTAATTTAATAAACCACTACAAGAGACATTTTGCGTAAAATGTTGATTAGGTTCGCCACGTTAAATTACTGACATAAATCCGTACTCAGCGATATCGATCCACATTCTTGTTGCGTACTACACAAGAATTGAGTTCTTTGCCGCCATCTCTGTTTCCTGAGACCCACAATCTTCAAGGCTAGAGTAAATAGTTATCTTCTAGATCGACGAGCTCCATCCTTGGCCACACCGTCGCTTAACATCAGGCGAGTTGGTGGTCAATCGTAGATCTATAATGTATATAAAAAAATGCTGCAATAGTAAATAATAAATTATGCAATGATAAATACTGGTATTTAGGTCACAAATTGCTTCAATTAAACGTTCATGATGATTGTTTTGCATAGCTAAAGATATTTTATGTGAATCAACCAAGTTAGACCAGGTGCGTAAGCTACACACGACGCGCGTAAGCTACGATAGTACAGAAGGCACTCACATGTATGTACTCCACTTTTCATACCTATACTCGGCGGTCGCGCTAGGGGTGTCAACTTTGGCTTATGCAGAAAATACTATCGTGGTAGTGGCACTCGTATTTAGTTATTTGATATATTGTTGAGAATAAAATAGGAAGAACGGAAATATAAACCAATAATAAATAAAATATTTCAATTTTAATTGTTAATTTCAATTGTTTACAGTAAGCGAGGCTGGCACTCGCGCTCGCTCTGGTCGAGTCCAGTCGGTCCGAGATATCGCGTCCGTGAGCGGTGTCTAAGTGTGCGTTGCTCGAGCGCACTTTGTATGTAGATTGACTTCTGTACTATCTCTGTATTGTGGCAGGAATGTTAAACAGAGAGAGTGCTTTATAAAAGAATTAGAAATACGTATGTTTGTCAAACCGGCTGTTCGACTTCACGTATTTTGTTAGAAGTCCCGACTAGGAGACGGCTTAATTTTTTATATTACTAAGCTTATTAGACGCATTATATTTAAGTACCTGGGCGACCGAGCTCCACTCGGATTATTTATGAATGAAAATACGAGCGAACCCGAGTTCACTAAAAATGAAACCTAGCAAGGTCGATTTATCATCCCCTAATCTACCTACAAACTAAATTTCATTAAAATCGTTGGAGCCGTTTCCGAGATTCAGATTATATATTACATATTAGATATAGGTATAGTTAATTGTTGACATATTGATACTTTATTGGTTATTCATACTTACGCTCAACACCAAACCTCTTGTCATGGTTGTAACATGCATCGGTTTGAAAGCAACATCATTTAGGACTAGAAACTGGTGGAAATGCTCCAGTTCCAACGCCAGCGTGTCGCTTACAAACTGCGTGCAGCGCATGAGGTGGCTCACCAACTCACGTGTTGTCTCCATCTGGGAGGTTGTTAATAGGGAGTATCATCAGGTCATCAGGTCATGTCTACTAGGGCTGCCTTAACACATGCAAGAGTCGTCAACACAATATTTCAGAAAGTATAAGGTACCAAAAATGCCCTTTTCATCCGCCTTGATATTAATTGATATCACTTTTACTTTTCTCTTTTATTTTACTTTTTAACCGACTTCCAAAAAGAAGGAGGATTATCAATTCGGTCAGTATGTTTTTTTTTTAAATTGAAATTAATCTATTAATCTATCCTTTTACTCTATTACGGTCAAATTTGAAATTATGTCAAATCAGTAGAAAATAATAAGAAATTAGCATGAATAATAAGAAATTTAGATTTGGATATACCATTCGGGTGTGCCTTTGTGAGATATAAGATAAACTAATGGGTCCGACAAAACTAATACACCGCCTAACTTTCCAGCCAAAATTACAGCTAGAGTTAATTTAACCGTGAATGGATATTGGACTGCTTATTTCCTAAAATTGAATTCTACTACCGATATTCTTTGCCGCCATCTCTGTTTCCTGAGAACTAAAATCTTGGAATTTTCAAGGCTAGAGGGAATAGATATCTTCTAGATCGACGAGCCCCATCCTCGGCCACACCATCGCTTAACATTAGGAGAGTTGGTGGTCAATCTTAAATAAAAAAACCCGGGCAAGTGCTAGTGAAACTCGCTCACTGAGGGTCCCAAAAAACAAACTAATAGATAAAAGGGCAAATTATATATTTTTATCTATCTATCTATGATTCCCCACATGATACGGCTAATTCACTTTAAAATGTGGAGCCTCATTCCTTGCATAAAGAGACTATTTTTTGTGATTAAATTAAAAATGTCCTGTTTTCGGATTTTTTCCTATATGTGTACTATAACACAATGCTTCTTGCCAAATTCCATAGTTATAGGTCAACGGGAAGTACCACATATACCTATTTTGATTCCCTTGTGAGTGTCGAAATGTGCGTTTTTTACAACATATTCAGCTGTAACTTTTTTACGAAAACTGAGAAATTAGATTTTTATTTTTGCAGCAAGAGACCATGGATCTACGTATGTGGATTTAATTTCAACACGATACCTTCACGCGTTCCCGAGACACAGGTCTTGACACTCGGACGGACGGACAACAAAGTGATCCTAGGAGGGTTCCGTTTTTTTCTTTTGGGGTACGGAACATTAAAAATGTACATATTTACCTCCATATGAGTCAGGTGACATGGCTCGATGATTAGCAGCATATTCAGTATGTGGAAGAGCCACCAAGATATCAGGACTGACACATAGAATGTAAGATGTGGCAGATCCAGTACTACTCGACCGTAAACTGGCAACATGAGATAAGTTAAATATAATTATATGCATCTAATTCTTCTTCTTTTGTGTAGATTGAGTCATCATCATAATCATATGAAGCCCACTGCTGGATGTATAGTATAGGCCTCCCCCATGGACTTCCAAGAACAATTGGAAGCGGCTTGCATCCAGCGTCTTCCTGGCACTTGTTTGAGGTAGACTGAATGGCTAGCCCCTAAGGGACAGGGTTTCCCAACCTTATTTTTGCATAACTTAAAAAAAATAATTAAGTAGTTATAAATGCATATATTAGTTCATTAAAGGCACGGACCCTGGAGTCTGTGGAGAATAAATTTGTTAAATAAAAAAAAAATAAAAAACCTTATTTTGGCTGTGCCTTCCTAATTTGTGGGATCGACGAGAAAGACTATAAAGCATTTGGAAGAATCATTTGATATTTCATTCCAAACAAAATCAGTCTAAGTAAAGTTTGTACTCCCAAGGATAATACTAGTAGGTATATAACCTGTTCAGATCTTATCAATTATTCCGGACAGTAAATTCAAGCAGTTACATATTTATAAAACAGAAATTGTAAAATTTCAGTTTTCAGAAAGAAGTATAGAAATAAACACAAACTTATATTGGTGACGAAAAAGTAGGGCGTGGAGATGAGATGCTGGAACAGGAAAGTCAACATTAACACCAGCATCGGTCCATGAGCTCGGTTCACTGCTCGCAGCACGCAGCAGGCGGCGCCGTACGCGCAGCTCACGGTGTGGAAGGTCTCACGAGAACTGGGCTTTGTTGAGCTCGTAGCTGGTACAAAAAAACACATCTTATAAATTTTAACGGATTTATCGCGTGTATTTTTCATAATTATGTGTAAACATATTTGTATTTTTTTTATTATTATCATTTCTCTATTCCAAGGTTGCCTGGAAGAGATCGCTATTAGCGATAAGGCTGCCTGTCGTTATGTAATTTGTGTTTTAGTTAAGGTGTAAACAATAAAGAGTTTATCTATCTATCTATAAAATTAACATTACATTTAAGAGCTACGAGTCCAGGCTTAATTATTTTGCATATACATATACGTACGAGTATATATGTTATTTGTACATGTACAATAACACATTGTTTGACTGCAAAAATACAAACAATTCCATATTTAAAAGAGATATCTTACTGAGAATATTATGATGTTTGCATGTATTAGGTTCTTCAGTATTTAAATAAAGAGATAAAATAGTTTGTAATATACTCGCCTGATATTTTCTTCGCATCCATTGAATTAACGTAATTATTGACTTTCGTGACGCATTCCAGGTTCGACTTACAAAAGTGTTTCCTTCCCAAAAGTGACTGCTTTTTTTCTATGTCTGTAATAAAAATAAATAAATAAATATTGGTGGATATTTCACACAACACCCAAACTAAGAAAACAACACACTACTATAGCTATCAACTTGTAAATAGCGTACGCGATATGTAATGAGTGTCGAATTATTTGTTACGCTTGCTATTTTCCATACCTATCTGCCTTTTTTTCTGCTTGCCTTTCGCTATTGTGTTACAATATTATTAATATCCCTTTATTTAAATTTATACACGGGTCTATGCCCGGACCTTTGAAAGGCATCAGTGGGGCCGGAACCAACACTGAGAGGCCGTTTTACAAATGTATAATAAAAAAATACAGTTTGGGTATATGGATGGACTATTAATGGATTATTGTACAATATGGAGTTTGACAGATCTTGGTTATTGTGATGGAATGTTAGTGACTTAAAAACTAGGCTATAGGCTGATGCTCTCACACAGCAGGTAAAATGAAGTACCTCTGTGTGAGAGCACCAGGATGAGAAAACGGCACCAGCCAATTCCGTCTCATCATGCAAAAATACCTAGGCAGGTGATGCCTAGCCACCCTCTAAATGGGCCCCCCTAGTGGCGCCGAATTTTAGCTCCGGAGAAGCAACATCGGTGTGGGTGGCTAAGGGTGTTGAGAGGTGTGCTGCGTGTTCACTAAGAGCTACTAGCGGCGTTATGCCCTTTAACCCTTCCACCCTGGAGCTTAGGTACTTAGCTCTTGCTGTTTCCACCATCCAGCCGGCCAATTAAGGCAAGCTGGAGGTCAAGGGTCTCGTTTAGCCCCAGGGAAACATCGGGGTACGCGGTGTTGCCACTCACCGACGGCTCGCCACAAAGTCGCCCCTGCGGTTTTTTTTTTTTTTTTTTATAAAATAGGATAAGCAAAAAGGCTGACGGCTCGCCTGATGGTAAGCGATAACCGTCGCCTATGGACAACTGCAACATCACTGACATTACTGTTGCTTTGGTAACCCGGAAAGGTGCTTGTAGATACCCTTTTTAAAACGCTCTTTGTTGAAGCTCGGCGGGAAAACCTTCCGAGGAAGGACATTCCATATTTTGCTGGTTCGCGGGAGGAAGGAGCGTGAGAACCTGACTGTATGAGATTTCCAGTTATGCAAAATGTGGGGGTGAGCTTTTTGGCGGTTTCGTGAAGTACGATGGTGGAACTCCGAAGCAGGTATTAGTTCAAAAAGCTATTCAGAGCATTCCCCGAAAAACAAGCGGTAGAAAATGCAAAGGGATCCTACATCTCTACGCAGACAAAGTAAGTCTAGCTTATTGGTAAGCTTGGGATCGTCAACAATTCTAATGGCTCGTCGCTGAAGGGAGTCAAGAGGCTGAAGTTGATAAGCAGATGCGCCATTCCAGAGGTGGGAGCAGTACTCCATATGGGGCCGCACTTGCGCTTTGTATAGTAGAAGCCGCTGACTAAAACTAGTTTATTTCATGTTAAGTGAATCTATATTTGAAATTAAATAAAATATCTTAAACCTACCTAACCTAAAAAAAACAACCTAGTTCAATATCGTCCGTCTCGCTCATACATACCAACATTTATGGAGATATAAAATTACTGAATGAATTTATAAGCAAGTATAAGTTTAGGAAACTCAAAAACCACCGACATAAAACGGCCAAACCGATTTTGATGCAACATCGCCAAGAACACTCGATAAAATCCTCTTTCAAACAAACAAAAACTACATCTACACACAAAAAATTGGTCCATCCGTTTGAGAGCTGCGATGCCACACACATATATACAGATACACACGTTAAACTTATAAACCCCTCTTATTGGGTCGGAGGTTAAAAGATAGTCACAACAAACACTATTTCATTTTCGCTTTATTGCGTCATATCAAGAAACTCGGTCGGGGAAAAAGTTTCTTCGCATTTTATATGAAAATTCAAGACATTATTTTTTAAAGTTTATTTACATTTAATTACAATATTTAAGTGCCATTTTATTCGATGAGTCTGCCATCTTGTAGATAGTGACATGATCCCGTTGCTGTAGAAACTTTGGGACTTCTGATCATAAAAACGCGACAAGTAGTTTTGGCAGTCCTCTCTTGATGTTAACCTGATACTGCTTAAAGAATTCTGAAGAGACCGATACAAGTGGAAATCTGAAGGTGCAAGCTGATCAGCCGTTTTGTAAGGCGGGCGATGGCAGCCACACCAAAGGCCATTTTTGAATACAATCTATAAATGGCCATCAAAGATCATAACGCGGTGGTAGTGGAGGCCCTGAATAGGAAAATTAGTTAAATCATTTCTGTCCCATATAGTATTAGGAAAGCGTGTGTACCCAGAGCACTCACGCTCGCTTAAAGGCTTCTTCTTGCGGCGGTGTTGTGTGGCGGGTCGCCCTCTTCCCTCAAATATGGTGGACTCGGCCAAAAAAATGTAAACTTAGTTAAAAAATTAAATGTATTAGCTTATAAAAGGCATGGACCCTGGAGTCTGTGGAGCTCAATTTTTTTAAATAAAATATAAAAAGGTGCAAGGTGTGCAAAGCGGTAAAAGCTCATAATGAACAATACCCTTCCAATCCCACCATACACACAGCATCACCTTATTGCGAGTTAGCCCGGGTTTAGCCACAGTCTGTAAAGCCTGACCAACCTTTGACCACGACACGTGATCCACTTTTCATCACCAGTTATCAATCTCTTCAATAACGGTTCGGTTTCATTACGTCTCAATAATGAATCGCAAATGAGTACACGGATCATTAGGTTTCTTAAGTTAAGGACTTAGTTATTAAAGTTAAATAAAAAGGTTTATTATTTTATGCTTTTCAGTTTTTTCGGAGGTTTTTTTTTGTAAAAAGTTTTTATTGTAATAGAATTTTAAAATGTATCGAATTTCTTCATTAGATTTACTCATTTAGCCACGAGATGGACAGATGATCTCATACAAGTGGCGGGAAGACGCTGGATGCAAGCCAGATGATATTAACAGAAAAATAACAATTGAAAACCAGCGGGAAACAATATTTTACTAAATTGTTTTGAAACTTTTTTTGAAACCTATATTCAAGCAAATAAATGATTTTGATTTGATTTGATTTGATTTGAAATGTAACCTTTCTAATGGTATCAAAACTAGCCAGATACAACAAGTACAGCCAAAGAGATTTTATTTTTAAAAAATACAGACTATAATATGCGAAAAGACTTTTTCCCCGACCTTAACATTTAAGTAGATGTGTTTGCGGTTATTATATTTTAAGATGATCTTACCTTGAAATAGTTGTCTCAAGCAGTTGTTAATCCCTTGGAAATTTGTCCGGAGTTGCAAAACTGTCAGGGCAAACTGCATCACACGCGTTTGGATCACTACATAATGCATGTAATAAATGGACTCCAACGCCTTTACCCATACTACGGAATGATAGAATTAAGGATAATATCGCGAGTGAATTGATTACTTCTAGGTAAGCGCGCTCCATTGTAGACCGCAACGCCGGGCGAGTTGGTGGTCAAGCGCAACCTATTTCTACATAAAAAAATATATACATTGCACGTCTTTACTTTTAAGTTTCAGATACCTACAACTTATTATTTAAATAAAAACGACTGTAGAAAAGAGGTTTTTGCAGCCTAACTTACGATTTCGTTATGCTTGATACGCTGTTGAGTGTACGTTTTTTGTGAGAAAGTATGCGCTAAATCACTGTAAAATATTATAAATGCACATTCTTTTGAATAAATCAAGTAAAATCACTTGTTTATTACGAAAAATATATATATATTTATTATTACAAAAAATATAGTCTATGACGCTCAGGGTTTGGAAACGAATCTAACGACACCTCGCACATCAAAATCAGTCAGGCTGTTAGGCGCTCGTATAGAAACATACATACATACAAACATACATACACACACTCGAAAAACATAACCATAAAACACTATTATTATTAAAGGGTTTTTTTTTATATATCGGGAGCTCAAAATTAACGCGAACCACAGTAAATATCCAGATAATATATAGGTAGTGTTTTAATGAATGACCGTGATAGTTTAAGAAAGTGTTTAACATAACCATAACTCTGACGTAGTCGGGTAAAAATTACTATTATTTTTTTACCCAAGATAGATCTACGAGTGACCACCAACTCGCGTGATGTTAAGCGACGGTGTGGCCGAGGATGGAGCTCGTCAATCTTGAACATTATTTATTAATTTTTCATTCTATTCGATTTCATCGATTCGATCATTCGATATTAATAATTAATCTTGTGTAAGTCGCTATCGTTGATTTCACGATTATTCATATTAAACCAAGTTGTAATCAGCAGTAGCTTATTAGGTTTGTTATCTGTAACTATTTTGTTAGATTGAGCATCAGTTTCATCGATCCCATTTGATTTGTTGATTACAATCCCTAATTTTAACACCTAATAACATAGACAGCCTAATTAATTTTATTGTAACCGTCTAGTTCCTAGACTGGCCTTGTGGCTCAGTTGGTAGTGTGTCTACGTCTACCTGCTGAACTGAAAGGTCGATCCCCACCCAGAGCAAACATTTGTGTGATGAGCATGGATGTTTGTTCTGTGTCTGGGTTTTTCTATGTATCATATGTATATATTTACAAAAAAAAGTATATATGTATTCTATCAGCCATCTAGTTCCATAGTACAAGCTTTGCTTAGTTTGGGCTAGATGGTGTTGTGTGAAATGTCCACAAATATTTATATATTTACTTGAGTCACATAATACCGTAGGTAGTACGGTAATAAGATTGGCTATAATATTCTCTACAACAATGATATATGCATAATTAAGTTGCCCCGGTTCTGCGTGGCAACCTTCAAGTAAGGTAATCGCCCGACTCTTCTTCAGTCGCGACAATGCTGTTAGACGCTAAATATCATGACTTATGAACAGTGATGATGCCATCCTGTGTGTTTAGAAAGTGCAACATCAAGATTATAAGGACAAAATACTAAAAGGCTTTAAGGTTGTGTCTTATCCGCGGAAGTGCTGAGAACAGAGATTTTCCACGGTTTTACTCCATATTGAATGAGTATAACCTATCGATAGATAATATCTCATTGCTTTACAATCTTTAATTATACATACAATCTGACTGACTAATGACAAACGACACCAGCAAGTAGTCGCAAGTGATGATTATCAAGAAGAAGCCCGTCCACATCATGAGCCATCCGACATGCTTCTTCTGTTTTATAGGGTTGCAATTAACGTTCATCTCTAACTCAGCGTTTGTCTGCAAAAAAAATATGTTATCAAGAAATATTTTATAGTCATTGATTATTTAAGTTTTTGATAATAAAATAAAAACTGGTCAAGTGCGAGTCGAATTCGCGCACAGTACTAACTTACCCATGTAAATAGTTCGATACCCGAATCGAGTCTCGAAAATTACTCTGTTACGAGTTTTTCACCGAGACATTGGTGCAAAATTAAGTTCCTCAAATTTCATTTGTACCTATACCTTGAGCATTCATGCTCACCATCGAAGGCTCCTTCTTGCGGCGGCGTCGTGTGGCGGGTCGCCCTCTTCCCTAACATATGGTTGAGGAGGGCGATGGCTGGCACATGCGTCATACTCGTGATCGGGTGCTGCTTGCGGGTCGCTGGTTTGCTCGTGGTATGCACGCAACATAGTAATAAGTACTTAAATTAAAATAAAATCATTTTCCCGTAACGGTAATTAGTAAACAATAGTTTGTAATTATGACAAAGGTCACGGACCCTGGTGTATGTGGAGAATAAAAAAAAAAAAAAAAAAAAAAAAAAAAATCATTTGTAATGTACAACAGGATTCATCAAAATAATTATTAGGTAACTAATGAAAGTACCGAATATAGTAATACCTCTAACGAAAAGATAAACTGAGGGGCAATCTATGTCTAGGTCGCGATTAGTTTACAAACTGCAAATAAATGTTTTTAATAGCAAAAAAGTGTTCATTTTGCGATGTGACTACTAATTTACGGTTTATTTGTTTCTTGTGGCATTTTTGTTGCCAGATTTGGTCAACGGGAAGTCCCTTGTAGATTTTGATCCCCTTGTATCGTCGAAATATGCGCCATAAACGAAACTTAAAGAGCTTTATTGTCATTGTCATTGTCATTAATAGTATTATTATAATTTATTTAATTTCCTGTCATTGTTATCAGTAAATTAATTTCCTAGCGCGCGTAAAAATTGTAAAATAGGAACATCTGCTCTGGGCTTCCAAGATACCGGCTTAGCCGAGTTTGGGGCCCACTGACAATGCATAGCAATAGTAATTCTATTTCGGAAATAAACATTTACTTTACTTTACTTTACTTTACTTTATATCTTGATTGCGTTTACATAGAACTTTGAATTTTTTACTGCTCCAAGGGGTAGCAGACTTGAGTATTTGATATTAATTACAGCTTGATACTTCCACGCGTTCCTGAGAACAAGGGTCTTGATGGACGGACAGGTGGACAATAAAGTGATCCTAAGAGGCGACCAGTCCTGCACGGCGTGCTTGGGGTGTATCGCACATTTGTCAGAATACCAACATCTACCTGAGCCAACCCAGCTCTTTGAAGTAGCGAAGCAAGACTTTAGACTGTTAACACAACTGCTCCAGTGGGGATGGTTCGCGTGAAGATGATAATGACAACGTAGTTGTATGCTGTTGTGGTGATGACCTAAGGGATGATGAGGCTGAGGTTCCAGTTAAAGATACCACATGTATTCCAGTAGACCTCCTAGTGTGTGCAAATTGGAAATATTCTGTAACATGTCTCAGAGTTTTGTTTCTCATCAGACATAGGAAGCTAGACAGCTTCCTGTATCCTGTGTCTCCCTAATTGTATAAATATCAGATTGTCCCATTTCATTACAGGACAAGAAGAAAGTCGGCGAATTATCACCTATTTCTCGTTGAAATGATGCCTTATATTCAGTTGTCTATTTTGGAATTAGCAATGATTGCTCACAGTGGAAAACATTTAATTATCCGTTATCTCACCTTCTGTACTTGATTCAAGAGCCCAATCAGATGTCGCATCTGAGCTGGGGCTTGGTACACCATCCAGGTTGCTAACGTAATCATCAGAAATGATTCCGTGAAACGGACTGTACGCTGCGAACTGCTCCATACAGACTGCCGCTCTTGCGATGCTATGAATTTATTGAAGGACATAGCAGACATGTGTAGCAGACCTAGAAACAACAATTATTGTTATGACAGATTAACAATTAGCGGATATGCGAAAATTAGACTACTCTGTTTATTTTTACCGATTTTCAAAAATACGGATAGACGGACGGTGGACGGACGGAAATCTCAAAAATCTCACATAATCCAAATGGGTTATGTGAAAGTAAGGTCAACGGGAAGTACCCCATAACATTTTGATTCCTTTGTGAGTGTCCAAATGTGCGTTTTTTGCGACATATTCGTCTGTAACTTTTTTTTACGAAAACTGAGAAATTTTATATTTCTTTCTGCAGCAAGAGACTATGGATCTGCGTTTAGGGTTTTAATTTAAACACGAAACCTTCACGCGTTCTCGATATACAGGTCTTGACACCCTGACAGATGGACAGACGGACAGACAGACAGACAGAAAGACAGACAGACGGACAGACGGACAACAAAGTGATCCTATAAGGGTTCCGTTTTTTCCTTTTGAGGTACGGAACCCTAAAAAGCGCTTATTCGTAACGTCCAACGAACTTTTTCGTAATAAACAAGTGATATTTCCAGAATTATTTCAAAAGAATGCGCACATGAAATCGTAAATTAGACAGCAAAACAGTCCCTCATTTACAGTCGGGTAATTTTTTTAAGTGAAAACTTTTTTTGCGTCGTTGTGCATTTTTGGGATGGGTAAAAAATGGTAAACTCGCGTCAGATCGTCCGATTGAAAGACGGACCGTCAGAAACCTATACTAACGTTCTGCATTTAAAGTTCATTATTGTGTGTACAAGTTTGTCCTTCTAGCATGACGTCATTATTTTAGTCAGAAACCTATTCTAACGTTCTGCATTTAAAGTTCATTATTGTATGTACAAGTTTGTCCTTCTAGCATGACGTCATTTCGTTGCGCCGAATGCTTATTTTCGACACATGCACGTAAGACTCGTTAGCTCAATAGGTTAGAGCACCGATATAAATTTCAATTTGTCAATCGGAGGGCGGAGGTTCAAATCCGTCACGAGTCAGTCTTTTTGCTATTTTATTTTTTAGTTTTCACTTCTGCCGGCACTCCCGGAGTGCAACCCGTTGTTTTTTTTTGCAAGATATATCTACGATTGACCACCAACTCGCCTGATGTTAAGCGTCGGTATGGCTGAGGATGGAGCTCGTCGATCTAGAAGATATCTATTCACTTTAGCCTTGAAAATTCCAAGATTGTAGTTCTCAGGAAACAGAGAGAGAGAGAGAGAGAGAGAGAGAGAGAGAGAGAGAGACAGAGAGGTTTTGTTTTGCATTTAATGTGTTTACTCATATAGAAAATACATATTTGTTTAAGCTATAATAGTTTATATTTGTAACGAGGCCTATACTTACCAGTAATAGTTATAATGATGCAGCTAAAGACAGATGATGCAGGAGATAACATGATTTGCCAGCCATGCCCCTTTTTCACGAATCGCAGCGGCGCCGTGCCCAGATATCTCGACATCCGTAGAACTATTGCCAGAACTCCCGAAACAAAACATTCAGTGTGCCCCTCCATGACTTGTTTCGCCATATTGACCAAATTTTATATTATTATAGGTACTTAGATTTTTTCTAAAAAAATACGGCACACAGAATATCGGAGGTAAGCCACAGGACACAATAACTTGCTGTGGTGTCAGCTCTAACACATGTATATCGTTCCTTATAATCAAACACTGTATCTATTTCCAGTGTGTCTCAAAATGTTATTTGGTTATTCTATAAGCTGTGATGTTATTTTGTTTGAATACTTACATGATTATTTTTTTAACCGACTTCCGAAAAGAAGGAGTTTCTCAATTCGACTGTTTTTTAGGGTTCCGTACCTCAAACTGACTTTACAGACAACCATGCACATTCTTTACAACAAAATGCACATTCTTTAGAATAATTCTAGTAAAATCATTGCTTATTACGAAAAAGTTCATTGGAGGCTACGCAAAAACGCATTTATTTTTGTAAGAAACGCATTATTAAAAAATATAGCCTATGACTGTCTGGGAGTGAAGACGAATCTAACGATACCTCGGACATCAAAATCGGTCAAGGCGTATAGGCTGGAGGCAGGAGGAAACATACACTCGAAAAACATCCTTCTTACGCAGTTGGGTAAAAATGCTACGCCACGCCAGTACAGTTGACAGGCCTCATGGCTCAGTCGTAGTACGACTGCTTCCTGAGCTTATAGGTCGTGGGTTCGATCCCCACCCAGGGCAAACATTTGTGTGATGAGCATGGATGTTTGTTCTGTGTCTGGGTGTTTCATGTATCATAAGTATGTATTTACGAAAAAAAAGTATATATGTATTCTATCAACCATCTAGTTTCCATAGTACAAGCTTTGCTTAGTTTGGGCTAGATGGCGTTGTGTGAAATGTCCTCCAATATTTATTATTATTATTCATGTATTTATTTATTTTCTTAAGTATACATTTTTACAATATTTTTATAAAATCACATTAAAAACATTATAAAAACCTACACCTAGATTGCCACCGGCAACGGGGCAGGGCCCAAGCTGCTGGCGGTGGAGGCTACAGAGTGAGGAACCTCCTGACAATGCGTGCCGTGTCCAAGATAACTGCCTTCTGCATTCGACCCTTGACCCAACCATCAAGCGAGAGCCTTTTAAGATGTTGGTCAAGGCTCTTCGCTATTAAACCGTTTGCCGATACGACTATCGGAACAATGGTCGTCGAGTCAACATCCCACATGGCGGTTATCTCGTGAACCAAGTACTTGGTTACGAGGTACTTGCTGAGCTTGTCCTTCTCAGCCTTCACGAGATTCTCATCATGTGGGATGGTGACGTCAACGAGCACTGCCCGGCGTTGGGAACGATCTACAATCACAATATCAGGCTTATTGGCAACAATAGTCCTATCCGTGATAATAGAACGGTCCCAATAGAGCAAAGCACGGCTATTCTCAAGAACCGGCGCTGGTGCGTACTGATAGTACGGCACCTCGGACTCAACAAGGCCGTATTGAAGAGCAAGTTGCTGGTGGATGATCCTGGCTACTTGATTGTGCCTGTGCAAATACTCGCCGTTAGCAAGACGCGAACAACTGGAAATAATATGTCGGAGAGACTCTCCGGGACGGTGGCATGCCCGACAAATGTCGACCGTACCGTCTTTGATGATATATTTCCGATAGTTGTTCGTCTTGATAACTCCATCTGCAATCGCACAAGCAAACCCTTCAGTTTCACCAAAGAGGTCACCGAAGCGTAACCAGTTCACCGACGCAAGAAGATCTACATCGGGTCCTGTTAAGGCCCGGTAGAACCTCCCGTGTAGCTCCTTGCCCTTCCATACGTCCCTACGATCTTCCGTGTTGAGCACCGTTGGTTTGCGCCAGTAATCTTTTGCCTTGAGGCGTTAGGCCCTTGTCAACTGCCATTACATCGTAATGAATCCCACATTCGTTGCTCCCCCCCGCTTCCGCAGAATGTACAGTCTCATAACAGACGAGCGTGGGTGTAGCATGCGATGTAATGTCAGTTGCTGACGGACCCTTCTATCCAAGGCGTCCAGCTCAGTTTGAGTCCACCTTAGTATGCCAAAGGAGTATGACAATAGAGGCATCACCCAACCGTTGAAGGCGCGTGACTTATTGCCGCCAGACAAAAGACTGTTAAGAACTTTGTTATTAACTTATTATTATTATTATTAGTAACAGTTTGAGTAACGCTGCCTTGAAATAATAATCTGTGATCTGAGAATAAACAAGTGACAAATGTAATATTCAAAGCCAAGCGTCGGCCAGCCCACCAGCCCACACAAACACAAATAGAAACGTCCACAAAAATATTGTGATTGGTGACAAATATATTTCAAAATATCAATACATTTTGAAAACAATTTTCTTAGTCGTATTTTATGTTGTCACAAATCTTATTTTTAACCCTCGTTACAAAAAGCCCCTCTTTTTAACCGACTTCAAAAAGGAGGAGGTTATCAATTCGTAGCGTATATTAGCGACGAACAGATGGACAGACTGACAACAAAGTGATCCTATGAGGGTTCCGTTTTTTTCCTTTTGAGGTACGGAACCCTAAAAATGAATATGTATCCCCAAGGCAGGCGTTCTATATGTTCGACCTCATCATCGCTTCCCATCAGGTGAGCACAATCTCACCTTAAACGCAGACCTAGTTTGTCGTAAAAAAAAACTTAAAATTGCTACATTTTTGAGGCAGTTGTGTTAGCACTGTTAGCAGTCTAGCTTGCCCTTATTTGTAGGCACCTACTCTGTGGAGGCAATAATTTGATTACCTCTTCGAATGCATTCTATAAGCCTAGCCATAATCTTATTTTTAACCGACTTCAAAAAAGGAGGTCGAAAAATGAGGAGGTTATCAATTCGTAGCGTATATTTTTTTTATATATGTACACGAATTACTCCGTCGTTGTTTCCTGAATTGGTGTATAGAGAAAGCTCCCAAGTCGGTCCCATAATTATTTTATAAGCATCGCTTTATTACTTTTTGAATAATCTCTAAAAATAGAAATATTTTCATCGTATTCCTGAGTGAAGTGCGTCAGATTATAGAATCGCAGAGTTCCACCTACACGTTTTTCTTTGCAAAAGTATCAAATATTGAGAATTATTGTTTAAAAATCCGCATACCAGAGAATTCGTGGCCCTATTTACATACTGCATACTTTCTAATCTTCGAAGACGAGCATTTGACATTCAATGACAAATCGCATTCTTGAATAAAGAAAATAAGAGCGAGTGAAGAGAGGTCTCTTTAAAAAGTTTACAATCGTGAAGGATTTAGTAAGTTGCGTTTGAAGTCGGGCTTTGACGTGACGTCTAATAAATCGATGAACGCCGGCTGCACGCACGAAAAAGTATGACTCATTGTCCCGTTACGTTACGCGTTACGTTATAATTTCATCAATGTTTTGTTATGACGTTGTCACGTTAAACTATCGTCCGTAAACCGACTTTAATCACAGGCAACCAATTTTTTTAATTGAAAAATTATCTATGTATATCTTTCCGTGTATACAGTGGTCTTTTAATAAAGAGTTATCTATCTATCTATTTATTTATTTATATATTTTTAATAGATAGATAAGATAGATATCTATTTATGTAGGTGATCCGCCCACTACCACTTGCTAGATTTATATATCGTGTCGCTCCGTATACTTACGATTAAATATTTTGATGTTATCTGAAGAGTCTATTAATGAAGTAAATACAAATTAACTTAGGGTCTAGTTAGATTATTAATTCTTAGTAGCGCTCGTGGCGTAGCTTGACTTGGTGTTCCCGAACGATCAAGGCCGTCACAGACATAGCTATAATTTATATTAATATATTTTATAGCTAAACATATTACTATATATTTTCTATACAAATTTTCGAGTGACCGCACACGCAGCTATAATATATATTTCTATGACGTAACCAAACTATACCGTAATTTATATTATTGCATATTTTTATATTATCGCATATTAATATAAATTATGGTATAGCAAGACATATTTTGAATATACAGCATGTTTCAAGAGAGTTTTGGCAGGAACGTCATCGAAACATGTTGTTGTTTTTTTTTTTTTTTTTCCTATACTTGTGTTATTTTGAATATTAATGCGATAAAAATGGTGGTGTTTTATTCAAATACAGATACATTTATTTCCATAAACTTAAAAAACATTTATAACTGAGGGTCAGTTTAATTCATTAAGTGTTTGATCAAGTACATGAGTGTGGGCAAGTGAAATGTAGTAGTGAAACGTGGTCATTTTACGATTTTTACGTTGTCGACAAAACTTCATACAAGCTTCTAGTAAAGTCGCCACCACTTTACTGAAGCAGGATTCGACTTATAAATTGACTGTATACGTGACTTAGATTGTGACTAATTTTTGTGCCTGACAGAGCAACTAACATCTCTAAAGCAACATCAGAATCGAAGAAAGAAGTCGTCTGAAGAACTGTCAATTCCAATAACAATGCACTTGTAATTCATAATTAATGTGTTTTAAAATCACCCTTTATTACAAAACACGTGCAAACGCTAGGCCGACCATCAATGAAATGAAGGCAAAATATATATTATAGCATCATCTCCGTGTGTGGTAGCTTGCTATAATATATATTATAGTACGGTATATTAATATATATTATAGCTGTGTCTGTGACGGCCTTCACCAATGTTAAGCAACGGACGGACCGGTCAGTCTTCGGATGGGTGACCGTGAGTGGCATTTATTTCTGAGCGCTACCGTGGGTCGGATGACACGTTAAATTGTAGGTCCCGGTTGTTGAGCAATCGTTAAGCCAAGTCATAGGCCTTTCGGCGGCTTAATAACTCTGACAATAGGGCTGGCCACTCAGTCTATACGAACTTACTTACTTAGGGTCTCACTTCACTTGTGTGGTCACTCAACTCAGAGAATAGATAGGTAATTCTGACGCAGTTAGGTAGTTATTTGACGTGTCATCTCATGTGATCACTTTGTATACATACACGTGTGTGTTTGGAAAGTAGTGTGGTGGCAAAATATGGGAACTGACGTCTCGATGGTGCGGCTAGTCGAACACAAGTCTTTCCGAACAGAGTCTATTCCTTATAATGACATGTTTGTACAAAATTCTCAAATGATATAGGTATTATAATCATAACAAAACGGACAAGTGCGAGTCAGACTCGCCCACCGAGTCGTACAAACTAGATAAAAGAACTACCGGGCGAAGCTAGATATTGATAAAAGGGGAAATTATATATTTTTAACACGCTTTTATTAGGTCGACCTGTATGTAATGAAATCTAAGGTAACTAATTTAACCATCTTCCAAAGATCGTAGCTTCATGAAAATTGGCAGCTGTATGTAATTCTGATGACAATACAATAATATGGTACTATCGAACTGATCTGATGATGGAGCCTGAAGATATGAACTAGAACTTCATGATGGTCACTTTGTTCTGGCGCGTCGCGACGTGAGGAGGAGGGGGGGGGGGGGGGTTTCCTTCCGGAGGAGGGTCCGGAGACGGACAGCCGCGGCGGGTCGTGTGATGGAATCCTAAAGAATCCTAAAAGATACCCACGATCCACCTTGAGGCAGACAGGAGGGAACACCGTGGGGCTTTAGTGGGTTCAAGTCCCACAGTGTCTAAGTCCTACAGTGTCTCCCCGCAGCGGTGCGGTATGCGAAGGTATTTCCCCACGTAAAAAAATGTTACTATATACATCAGGGATATTGTAATTATGAAACTATATTTTAACACTTATGTTAAAAAAGAAACAACAGAAAATTCATGTGTCGTATATTCATTCGAAGAAGAGTTAATACAAAATATATATATTTTTTACTTATAAATGAGGTGTACGAGGTGAGGTGTGTATTACCTTGTTTGTATATTCGGCCTTATTAAAAAACGTTACTTAGCGTTAAGCATCGCTTAACATATTTTGTCAACTTCTCGCTGACACGTAATGACACTTGCGGAAAGAAGACAGATAATTTAAGACGATGGCTAAAGTTAAGTAACGTTTTTCGGTAAGGCCCAGAGTGTCTTTATAAACTACTTTTAATTCTATCTACGTGACTAAAGTGACAATCATAAACACATTTTTAAATAAAAATTACGGGTCACCCACGACTGTGATCAATCGAAGTATCAACCGCATTCGGCGGCCTTTTTTCAAAGAAGCAGCGCAAACGTCTCTCTTGGTCGCCCAGTTGGTGCCGCGCCTCGTGATATAATTATGGTAAATACTAGTAGTTTTACAAACAGTAGAACTCGTGAGCATATTTCTTTTTAAATGTATAATATTGTATCAAATGTTTTTTGCCAAATATCAAAATCAACCGATAAATGACCTCGTAGTTAAATCTGTATGTCTTGCTTACGAATACAAACATTGTTAGGGTTCCGTAGTAAACAAGGAACCCATATAGTTTTGCAGTGTCCGTCTATCTGTCCGTCCGCGGCATTGCTCAAAAACTATAAGTACTAGAAAACTGTAATTTGGTTAGATGCATAAAAATATTAATAATGCCAAGAAAGTCGTAGAATAAAATTTTGACACAAAAAAAAAATGGGGCATTCTCATCTACCCCATCAAGTCGGGAATCGTTGGACAGGTAATAAAAAAAAACCGGACAAGTGCGAGATAAACTCGCCCACCGAGGGCTCCGTACAAACTAGTAGATAAAAGGTGGAAATCATATATTTTTTATTTATTTTCGTACATAAGCCGAAAAATATACATCGTAAAAATATTTGAAATCTTGTTTTAGCTTATGCTACTAAAATGCTACTAAGTCTTGATACCCGACGGACGGACAGACGGACAACAAATTTATCCTATAAGGGTTCCGTTTTTTTCATTTTGAGGTACGGAACACTAAAAACGTAGCAATGAGTGAACCAACTCCATCAATAGAGCACCTTAACCATATTTTATACCAACACCTACAGCAGCCCGTTTTACATTTTAAATTCAAATCAATATAACTAAATATGTAGTTACACTGCCAAAAATCTGAAAAGAAAAAATAACAAATAAAATTATTTCAACAAAATAAATATTTGTGATTTGTTAATATGATTTTAGAAAATGTATTTTTACGAATGGTTGTTACGTCCTTATAAGAAGGACTTACATAACAAGCATGTATATTAAAAGAAAAACAAAATACCCGACTGCAGAAAAGCAGTTTTTGCAGTCTAACTTACGATTTCGTTAAGCTTGATACGCTGTTGAGAGTATGTTTCTGAGAAAGTATGCGTAAAAACGCTGTAAAAGATTATAAATGCGCATTCTTTAAAACGATTCTAGTAAAATCACTTGTTTATTACAAAATAGTTCGTTACAGGCTTAGAGGTTACGTAAAAACTTATTTAAAACTTATTTATTTGAATTTTAAATAAATAACATTAACAGCCAAATAATAATTAAATCTATCAGCTAAAATAACTTAATTTAATAAACCACTGCCAGAAGGCATTTTGCCTAAAATGTTGATTATATCGCCACGTTAAATTACTGACATAAATTCTACAATAGTAAATAATAAATTTTTCAACACACTTGCTCGTAAAGTGTCCCTTATTCAACCGTTTTTATGGCCGAAAAGTATCCTATTAAACACGCGTGCTTTTGACTTTTCTATTACGCACTAGTGTCTTTACTTTACAACCAATGCAAGGGCACCTGCGCGCGCACAATCTAAGCCTACTAGATTGTCAGAGTCCAATCAGAGATGAATACTTCTACCATACCGGCCCATAACAAAAATAATTCACTCGAAAATCGTACTGGCAACCGAGAATATAACATAAAGAAATAAAACAGGCACGAATATCGCAACCAAAGAGAATGAAATATGCTACAACTGAAACATCTGTTGATTTTTTGATATTGTTTCAATAATTAAATATTTCAGTTATAAACGGGTGTTTTTTCCTCGCAAGTGTGTTGAAAAACGTCGTATGAAACGCGTGTGCATTATGGTCATTACACTCTCGGCTCTATTACGCCTCGACTGTAATGACCAACTTAGCACACTTTTATCATAATGTACTAATACAATGATAAATACTGGTATTTAGGTCACAAATTGCTTCTTTCAAACGTTCATGATGATTGTTTTGCATAGCTAAATATATTTTAAGTGAACCAGCCAAGTTATACCAGTTGTGACGCCTAAGTCAAGTCAGCAGAAATGTTAAACAGAGAGAGTGACTGTTAAATGATAAATGAGAAAGACGTATGTTTGTCAAACCGGCTGTTCGACTTCACATATTCTGTTAGGAGTCCCGGCTAGGAGACAGCTCGATTTTTTAATGTTATTAAGCTTATTAGACGCATTATATTTTATGTAGGTATAGATTTTTTGTTGATATTTACATATTGATAGGTAATTTATTAGTTATTCATACTTACGCTCAAAACCAAACCTCTTGTCATAGTTGTGACGTTCATTGGTTTGTAAGCAATATCATTCAGGACTAGAAACTGATAGAAATGCTCCAATTCCAACGCCAGCGGGTCGCTTACAAACTGCGTGCAGCGCATGAGGTGGCTCACCAACTCACGTGTTGTCTCCATCTGGGAGGTTGTTAATAAGGAGTATCATCAGGTCATCAGGTCATGTCTACTAGGGCTCCCTTAACACATGCAAGAGTCGTCAACACAATATACTCAGGTATGCAGGAGTACTGCAGGTACTCATTAAGAAACACTCTTTGCGGCAGCAAAGAGTGTTTCCTACAATCCTAAAAGCGTGCGCAGAAACCACTTAAGTAGTTTGTCCAACTGAACGATTTAGGCTGGCTCTGGCATCTCGTCACTTTGTCGCAACAAGTTCTCTTCTTTATAATAAAGCTAATAAATCTCTTGGTATATACAAAATGTCTGTGGCCGACTGTAATAGGGCCCTCGAGTTATGGCTTAAAAACCTTACTTATAAAGAAACCGAGGAACTTTTAGATACCATACATTAGTAACTTTCCGCTATATTCCTCTATTTTTCTAAACTAACATTTTTACGGGCTGAAATATTTTCTAATTTGCTGACTATTTTAAAATTAAAGTTTTTTTTATTTATTTTTTTATTTAAATTGTAATATAAAATGATGCTGATGATGTATACTTTAAACGACTTATCTTAAATATTTCATTTGTTTGTTTTGTTTAAACGTCATTGTTGTAAAATATTTGATTCATATTTTATTTGATCCAATTTAATGATACAACTCAATTCAATTTATAATTACTTATCCTAATCCAACTCAATTGAATTACCTTACTTTTGTTTGTTTCCATATTAAATTTGACATCAAATGTAATTAATTTTAATTTTATTCTATTCACTTTTTCGTAATGTTAAAATAAAATAATAAATCTTGATAAATAATAATAATAATAATAATTTGTAATATTTGAATTTGTAATGATTGACATTGTATTGTACTAATTAATGTTAATTTGACATGTACTTAAGCAGGATCACTATCAATGATGACTAATCTATCAAGACACGGGTGATTCAATTCACCCAGTTTGATGATTAGTGCCGTAACTTTTGTGATGTACTATTATTTTTAGATGAAATAAATGATTTGAATAATCAATATTTCAGAAAGTATAAGGTACCAAAAATGGCCTTTTCATGCGCCTTGATATTAATTGATATCACTTTTACTTTTCACTTTTCTTTTCTTGTACTTTTTAAAATTGAAATTGATCTATGTGCATCCCTTTACTGTATTGTGATATTTTTTTTCTTTAATAATATAATATCAAAATCAGTAGAAAATTAAGAGAAATTAGCATAAATAATGAGAAAATTAGATTTAGAGACATCATTCGGGTGTCCATTATTCTAATTTCTAATTTGAAGTAGGGGTGATAAGACTTGCACTGACTTCACGCTTGGCGTATATTGTGCATTTCCTTCCACCCTCTAACTAATACACCACCTAACTTTCCAGCCAAAATTACAGCTAGAGGTAATATAACCGTGAATGGATATTGGACAGTTTATTTCCTAAAACTTAATTCTTATACCGATATTCTTGGCCGCCATCTCTGTCTCCTGAAATACTACAATCTTGAAATTTTCAAGGCTAGGTGAATAGATAATTATCTATTAGATCAACGAGTTGGTGGTGTGAGTCAGACTCGCCCACCGAGAGTTCCGTACAAACTAGTATATAAAAGGGGGAAATCATATTTTTTTGTTTCCTTCATAAACCGAAAAATATACATCGTAAAAATATTTAAAAACCTGTTTTAGCTTATGCTACTGAAGCTCTTTCATATGATAATTAAGTATATGATAATTTCACATAATACGGTTAATTTTCTTTAAAATTTGGACCTTCATTCCTTGCATAGAGACACTATTTTTATGGGATTAAATTAAAAATGTCCAGTTTTCGGATTTTTCCTATATGTGTACTCTTAAAAAATGCTTCTTGACAAATTTCATTGTTCTAGGTCAACGGGAAGTACCCCATAGGTTTTAATTCCCTTGTGAGTGTCGAAATGTGCGTTTTTTACGATATATTCGGCTGTAACCTTTTTTTACGAAAACTTAGAAACTTTATTTTTCTTTCTGCAGCAAGATACTGTGGATCTGCGTATATATTTAATTTCAACTCGATACCTTCTCGCGTTCCCGAGATAAAAGTCTTGACACCCGACGGTCGGATAGACGGACAGGGCTCCGTTTTTTTTCTATTGAGGTACGGAACCTTAAAAATTACATATTTACCTCCATATGAGTCAGGTGACAAGGCTCGATGATTAGCAGCAGCATCAGTATGTGGAAGAGGCACCAGGATATCAGGATTGACACATAGAATATATTATGTGGCAGATCCAGTACTACTCGACCGTAAACTGGCAACATGAGATAAGTTAAATATAATTAATATACTTATATGCATCTAATTCTTCTTATTTTGTTTAGATTGTGTCATAATCATCTTCATAACCATAACAAATCCACAGCTGGGCGTAGGCCTCCCCCATAGACTTCCAAGAACGATTGGAAGCGGCTTGCATCCAGCGTCTTCCTGGCACTTGTTTGAGGTAGACTGAATAGCTAGCCCTTAAGGGACAGGGTTTCCCAACCTTATTTTGGCTGTGCCTTCCGAATTTGTGGGAAGATTCGACGAGGAAGACTTTAAAACATTTGGCAGAATCATTCGATATTTCATTCCAAACAATATCAGTCTTGTAAAGTTTGTACTCCCAAGGCTAACCGCACAGGTTTCATACTTACAAGTATGAAACCTGTGCGGATCTTATAAATTTTTCCGGAAAGTAAATTCAAGCAGTCACATATTTATAAAATACAAATTGTAAAATTTCAGTTTCAGAAAGAAGTATATAAATAAACACAAACTTATATTGGTGACGAAATAGTAGGGCGTGGAGATGAGATGCTGGAACAGGAAAGCCAACATCAACATCAGCATTGGTCCATGAGCTCGGTTCACAGCTCGCAGCACGCAGCAGGCGGCGCCGTACGCGCAGCTTACGGAGTGGAAGGTCTCACGAAGAGAGCTGGGCTTTGTTGAGTTCGTGGCTGCTTACAAAAAAAAAAAAAACACATTCCAATCATTGAAATTGAACAATTTTTCACGGATTTATAGCGTGTATTTCATGTAATTTTATGACCTGACTTTTCGAACACTTTGCAGTGTCCGTGGTCACAGCTTCACAGGTGAGACTAAATTACAGTTTTCTTTTTTGTTTTCAAATAATTAATTTTCTGCCTATATTTTTATAGAAAACGTTCTCTATGCACACAGAAGTCGCTCACGGTGTCAACTCACAGATCTTTGTTGAGGCTGAGATTTTATCAATTTGACGACCTGGGCCCGTGCAGGTGGCACTTGCCAATGATCATCATCTCTGTTAAAGCTTGGATATTTCTTAATTTCAATAGCCTCGCGTAACATTCTTGTTACATAACGCGTCTCTCTAGCCAAGATTTGAGCATTATCAAAACGGATGTAGTGGTTAGGCTTGTCTAGTGCATGCTCACACACTGGAGACCTGGTGGAGGGTCTGTTTTTCATATCCGCAATATGTTCCTTCACCGGAGTCCTGATGCTTCTCTTTGCCTGCCCAACGTATGATAATCCGCACTAACAGTCAAGCTTATATACTCCAGGATCTTGCAAGGAGATATTCGATTTGACGGGTCTTAAGAACTGGTTCCTCTTCTCGCTGGGCTTAAAATAAGTTTGGATAAAAGCTGCACGTTTGAGAATATTACGCATTTTTTATATTTGCGAGAAATGTGTTATTATTAATACAAAACAACACAAATGACACCAATTACAGTTTAAAAAACTAAAAAACACGCTACAAATTATTGTTCAAAGTTCATTACAAGACTTTTCTAACAAATCCAAACACAGCTATGATACGATGTTCCATCATGAAGTTCTAGTTCATATCTTCCGGCTCCATCATCAGATCAGTTCGACAGTACCATATTATTGTATTGTCATCAGAACTACATACAGCTGCTAATTTTCATGACGCTACGATCCTTGGAAGATGGTTAAATTAGTTACCTTAGATTTCATTACATAGTTATATACAGGTCGACCTAATAAAAGCGTGTTAAAAAGATAGCAGCGGACAGGAAATGCTTCGCACAAGGTTCAGTTACGGATCGGGTTTGAATAACTGAATTGCCCCCCAGGTCGTAATTTTGAACCAATTTTGATGAAACTTGGCGTATAGGTTCAATGGATTATTTAAATTGTTTTCTCGTCGGTAATTTTTGATAGGCCGGGTGGTTCCCATAAAAAGGGGGGAAGTTAATTTCGGCGCTAATTACCAACCGATTTTAATTATATTTGGTAGGTAGATAAAGTACACAATTATTACAACTTAACTTAAAAATAAACAGCCAACAACAACAACATATAACAACCAACTTGAGATTGCGTGTAACAGTGAGGGCGCGTTGATGTGTTTGATGGATTTTAGCGCTGTTTTTTTTTTCATTTTACGTTTTCGCCCTATATAAAATTAGGTAAAATGTAGGTATTAATTACAGATGACCCAAGGTGAGCTGCAAATAAGCTTTCTCGCGAGGTCTACTGTTCGTAGAACTACTAGTTTGTAATATACTCGCCTGATATTTTCTTCACATCCATTGGATTAACGTAATTATTGACTTTCGTGGCGCATTCCAGATTCGACTTACAAAAATGTTTCCTTCCCAAAAGTGACTGCTTTTTTTCTATGTCTGTAATAAAAATAATAGTAGATTCTTATACAAGGGGCTAAAAAGACCCATTGTAACGAGTTAGATTTTTAACCCCGATCTTTGGCGAGTACATAGAAACCGAGTTACAAAGGGTTTTAGTGCCGTGTGTTACACTCTACTTTTCACTACGATTGCGAGAAAATAAAATAATCCATCGATTGCGTCGTATCAAGAAACTATTAAGGTAGATGTGTTTGCGGTTATAAGATTTTATGTTGATATTACCTTGAAGTAGTTGTCTCAAGCAGTTGTTAATCCCTTGGAAATTAGTCCGGAGTTGCAAGACTGTCAGGACAAACTGCATCACACGCGTTTGGATCACCGCGTAATGCAGGTAATAAAAGGACTCGAACGCCTTGACCCATACTACGGAATTATACAATTAGGATAGTAACACTGGGCAACAAATTTGAACTTGTCACGCCACACGGATTAGACTTATGTATATTATGGACCATAGGTTTCGCGTATCAACACATCACAAAATTCTGAGGCCAATGGAAACAAAACTACTACAGTATATTAATGAGGGTAGGTGGCTAAAACGGTATTAGCTATTAGAGTTCGTGGGACATGACTAATGTTGACCATAATTATTATTTATAATTTTTCATTCTATTCGATTTCATCAATTCGATTTTAATTGATCTTTTATTTCAGAAGTCCTTATCGTTGATTTCACGGTTATATTAATTAAAACCAAGCTTTATCAGTACCTAATTAGGTTTGTTATCTGTAGATATTTTGTTAAATTGTGCCTCAGTTTTTTCGACCCCATTTGATTTGTTGATTATAATTCCTAATTTTACCACCTAATAACATAGGCAGCTTAATTAATTTTCTTGTAACCGTCTAGTTTCTATTTGAGTCACATAATACCGTAGGTAGTATGGTAATAGATTGACTATATTGATGTAGACAATATAGGTAGTATGGTAATAGATTGACTATATTGTTGTAGACAATATAGTCAATCTATTACCATACTACCTACGGTATTATGTGACTCAAATAGAAACTAGACGGTTACAAGAAAATTAATTAAGCTGCCTATGTTATTAGGTGGTAAAATTAGGGATAAGGGTTATATATAGGTTTCCCTGCCTCTGCGTGGCAAGCCTCAAGTAAGGTAATCGCCCGACTCGTCTTCAGTCGCGACACGTCGGACAATGCTTTTAGACGCTAAATGTCGTGACTTATGACCAGTGATGATGCTATCCTGTGTGTTTAGAAAATGCAACATCAAGATTATAAGGACAAAATACTAAAAAGCCTGTGTCTTATGCTGATAACAGAGATCTGAGATTTGCCACGGTTTTACACCATATTGAATGAGTCTCTATAGATAATATCTCATCGATCTACAATCTTTAATTATACATACAATCTGACTGACTAATGACAAACGACACCAGCAAGTAGTCGCAAGTGCTGATTATCAAGAAGAACCCCGTCCACATCATGAGCAATCCGACATGCTTCTTCTGTTTTATAGGGTTGCAATTAGCGTTCATCTCTAACTCAGCGTTTGTCTGCAAAAAAAAATATATCAAATTTTTTTTTATGGTCATTGATTATGTAGGTTTTTGATAATAAAATAAAAACCGGTCAAGTGCGAGTCGGACTCGCGCACTGAGGGTTCCGTACCAACTTAGCCATGTAAATAGTTCGATACCCGAATCGAGTTTCGAAGATTACTCTGTTACGAGTTTTTTACCGAGAAATTGTTGCAAAATTAAGTTCCTTAAAATAGTCCCATGACTCATGACGTCGCATGATGTCGCATGGCGTCGCATGACGTCGCATGACGTCGCATGACTAACCATCCTATCTCATTTCAATAATTTTTTCAGAACAAATATTTATCGGTTCTGAGATTAGATTGTATTCGTCAAATATATTAATAAAACCGGCCAAGTGAGAGTCGGACTCGCGAACGAAGGGTTCCGTACCATTCTCTATAAAAACGGCAAAAATCATGTCTGTTGTATGGGAGCCAAAATATAAATTTTATTTTAATTTAATTATATATTTTTAAAGTGAATAATATAACTCTAAATTCTGTGCATATTTCAAGCGTCTACCTGTTGCCGTTATCAATATTGAGCAAAAACGAGCAATAAAAACACGTTTGTTGTATGGGAGCCTTCTTTTATATTTATTTTATTCTGTTTTTTAGTATTTGTTGTTATAGCCACAACAAAAACACATCATCTGTGAAAATTTCAACTCTCTATCACGGTTTATGAGATACAGCCTGGTGACAGACGGACGGACAGACAGCGAAGTCTCGGTAATTCCCCGGTCCCGTTTAACCCTTTGGGGTAGATAACCCTAAAAATGAAATGCCTGCTTTACCATATATTCAGTCGTCTATTTTGGAATTGGCAATGATTGCAAACATGAAATTATCCGTTAACTCACCTTCTGCACTTGATTCAAGAAACCAAACAGATGTCGCATCTGACCTGGGGCTTGGTACACCATCCAGTTTGATAACGTAATCATCAGAAATGATTCCGTGAACCGGATTGTGTACTGCGATTTGCTCCATACAGACTGCCGATCTTGCGAAGCGATGAATTTATTGAAGGACATAACAAACATGTTTAGCAGACCTAGAAACAGCAAGTTACTATTATGACAGATTAACAATTAGCGGATCTGCAAAAGTTTGACTATTCTGTTTGTAATCTAATTCTATCTGTAATTTCCAAAAAGACGGATCGACAGACGGAAATATCGAAAATCTCACATAATCCAAATGGGTTATGTGAGATTTAAAAAAAAAACTAACCGACTTCCAAAAAGGAGAAGGTTCTTAATTCAATTATGTTTTTTTTTCAACCGACTTCAAAAAAGGAGGAGGTTCTCAATTCGTCTGTTTTTTTTTAATGTTTGTTACCTCATAACTTTCGACTGGGTGAACCAATTTTGATGATTATTTTTTTATGTGAAAGCTGGTGCTTCCCGTATGGCCCCATTTCAATTTGGTCCAGTTCTGATAATGGCAGAAGTTGGCTGCTTCAGTTTTTTATAATAATAAATATATACTATAATAATTATTATTGTATGTTTGTTACGTGATTACTCTGCCAATTATGACTTGATTTTGTAGATTATTTTGTGTTCGATAGGTACTACCTAGTTCAGATATGATCCCATATAAACTTTATCAAAATCGGTTTAGTACTTTTATAATAAAATAACTAGAAAAATATCATCCAAGTAAACGAAATTGCGTATTTTGATGTCGGTATCTTTAGTTTTTGACGTGAAAACTTCTTTAGCGGCGTTGGGCATTTTCGGGATGGGTAAAAAATGTTAAACTCGCGACAGATCGTCAGATCGCAAGACGGACAGTCAGAAACCTATTCTAACGTTCTGTATTTAAAGTTCATTATTGTATGTACAAGTTTGTCCAGTAAAGTTAGTTCCAGACCAACGTACAAGATGGCGCTGTATAGTCTTAAAACACGCTAACGCTTCGCGTACAGCGATGAGTAGGGGTTGTTTGTAAAACACAATATCTTTGGTCAAATCTTTCACGAGTCAGTCTTATTGCTAATTTATTTTTTAGTTTTCACTTCTGCCGTCACTCTCGGAGTGCAACCCGTTTTTCTTTTCTTGTTTAACTAAGTATAATTATTTCTGTCACTATACAATTTTATATCTTGTCAAGTTCTTGATTGATTTTGCTCATATTCCAAATTTTTGTTTAGTTTTTTTTTCTAATAAATATATATATATATATTTAAATACATATTAAAGTTCGTTTAAACTATAATACTTTTATATTTGTAACGAGGCCTGTACTTACCAGTAATAGATAAAATGATGCAGCTAATGACAGATAATGCAGGAGATAGCATGATTTGCCAGCCATGCCCCTTTTTCACGAATCGCAGCGGCGCCGTGCCCAGATATCTCGACATCCGTAGAACTATTGCCAGAACTCCCGAAACAAAACATTCAGTGTGCCCCTCCACGACTTGTTTCGCCATATTGACCTAATTTTTTTTATTTTATTTTTTATACAAGATAGATCTACGATTGACCACCAACTCGCCTGATGTTATACGACGGTGTGGCCGAGGATGGAGCTCGTCGATCTTTATCTTATTTTTTTATTTATCTTCGACCAAAACTCTCTTGGAGTTCTAAGACGGTGTACGGATGAAAAACCCGCTTGTGACTAACCTATATTTACCGTCAATAATTTTACCACTTATACGAAAAAATGTCTGTCTTCATAATTATGTTTGTCACTTTTTGAAATGGTTTTCAAATTCAATTTCAAATTCGCGGAGTTGGTCTTCATTAATTTTGATGCAAAATAATGTGGTTTGTATATTATTATTGGTATTTTGATATTTTTTTTCTAAAAAAATACGGCACCCAGAATATCGGAGGTAAGCCACAAGCCACAATTAGTTCCTGCGTGTTAGCTCTAACAGATATACATCTGTTCGTACATCGTTCCAAATAATCAAAAACATGTGTCTATTTTTCCAGTGTGTCTCAAAATGTTTAGTTGGTTATTCTATATGCTGTGATGCTATTTTGTTTGAATACATGATTAAATTTTTTAACCGACTTCCGAAAAGAAAGTGATCCGTCAAGTCGACTGTTTTTTAGGGTTCCGTACCTCAAAAGGAAAAATTTGGCAAGAAGTATTGTGTTAAAGTACACATAAAGGAAAAATTCCGAAAACTGTACATTTTTAATTTAATCACATAAAACGTATATTTCGACACTCGCAAGCGAATCAAAACCTATGGGATACTTCCCGTTGACCTATAACTTTGAAATTTGGCAAGAAGCATTGTCATATAGTACCTACACATAAAGGAAAATGTCTGAAAACTGTACATATTTAATGCAAGGAAGTAGGGTCCAAATGTTGAAGTGCTTTAACCGTAAAAATGTGGGGTATTGTATGAAAGAGCTTAATTAGCACAAGCTAAAACAGGTTCTTAAATATTTTTACGATGTATATTTTTTCGATTTATGAAGGAAAATATTAAAAAATATATAATTTCCCCTTTTATCTACTAGTTCGTACGGAACCCTCGCCTCGGTGGGCGAGTCTGACTCGCTCTTGTCCGGTTTTTTTTGTATAATTTTTCAGCGATTACTCTGTCAATTATAAATAGTGTTTGATGATTATTTTTTGTTTGATAGGTGGTCCCATATAAATTTTATCAAAATCGGTTCAGTACTTTGGTTTTTATAACAAAATAATTGAAAAATGTCATCAATTGCGTATTTAGAAGTTGGTTTTTTACCCGACTGCGTAAGAAGGAAGGTTATGTTTTTCGAGTGTATGTAAGCATGTACCTATGTTTCTATATGACAGCCTACACCCTAAGCGGCTTGACCGATTTTGATGTGCGAGGTGCTATTAGATTCGTTTTCGCTTCTAGAGTGTCATAGGCTATCCTTTTTTGTAATAATAATAATACATCTCTCGGATGTATTACTTCGGACTCGCGCACGAAGGGTTCCGTACTATTATCTATAAAAACGCCAAAGAAATCACGTTTGTTGTATGGGAGCCCCCCTTAAATATTTATTTTATTCTGTTTTTAAGTACTTTTTGTTATAGCGGCAACAGAAATACATCATCTGTGAAAATTTCATTTGTCTAACTATCACGGTTCATGAGATACAGCCTGGTGACAGACGGACGGACGGACGGACGCACAGATAGCGAAGTCTTAGTAATAGGCTCCCGTTTTTGCCCTTTGGGCACAGAACCCTAAAAATAAAGCCTATGACTGTCAGGGAGTGAAGACGAATCTAACGATACCTCGGACATCAAAATCGGTCAAGGCGTATAGTCTGGAGGCGATCATATAGAAACATTCATACATATATACAAACATACATGCGAAAAACATAACCCGCCTTTTTACGCAGTTAGGCAAAAACGCTACGCCAGCCAGTTTGACAGTTTGACAGTTTTACAGTTTGAGTAACGCTGCCTTGGTATAATAAATCGTCAGCAATTGATATCTACAATCTGAGTATACTTAAACAAGTGACATTAATATAATATTTACAGCCAAGCGTCTGCCAGCCCACACATAAACAAATGGAAACGTTCACAAATATTGTGATTGGTGACAAATGTATTTCATAACATCAATACATTTAAAAGGTTGTAAGTCTAAAGGGTCTAAGCGCCAATTTATTTTGAATGGAAAACTTCTTTAGCGGCGTTGTGCATTTTTGGGATGGGTAAAAAATGTTAAACTCGCGTCAGATCGTAACACGGACAGTCAGAAGCCTATTCTAACGTTCTGCATTTGAAGTTAATTATTGTATGTACAAGTTTGTCCTTCTAGCATGACGTCATTTCGTCTTTTTGCTATTTTATTTTTTAGTTTTCACTTCTGCCGGCACTCCCGGAATGCAATCCGTTGTTTTTTTTTCTTGGCACATATATCGTTTTTTGGAATAAAATTGTTTGTTTTTTTTTGGCACTTGGACTCTTTAGAATTACAACCCTTCAATTCCTATGTAAATAGGGCGAATTCAATCAATCAATCAATAACACTTTATTGACACCACATAAAGTAATAAGACAATAAACACATAATAAAATGGCACAAAAGGCAGCCCACCTTTTCTATCGCCTATCGCTAAAAGCGATCTGTTCCAGACAACCTTGGGATGTGATAGAAAAATATATGTAAAGGTGGGCGGTGGTGCTAATTCAGGAGTCTAGTCAAGACTCCTGAACTCGTAGACTAGTTAAGTTAATAAAAAAAAGAAAACTATTTTTAATATAAACTACTTAGAAATAATACATACACAGATTCTGTGCCTTCAATTTACATTTGTATTTTATGTTGTCACAAATCTTATTTTTAACCCTCCACACAAAAAGAGGGGTGTTATAAGTTTGACGTGTTTGTCTGTGTATCTATGTATCTACGGCTTTCCGTAGCTCTCAAACTGATTGACCGATTTTGATATAGTTTTTTGTTTAAAAGACGGTTTCATCGTTATTGTTCATAACTATGTTTCGTCAAAATCGGTTCAACGGTTTTTTGTCGGGGGTTTTTGAGTTTTCTTAACTTATACTAATCATTGACATAGGACCTACTATTTTTAAAATATATATGCTGGTATTAGTATAGTTGCGCTAAATATTTTAGCGCAACTATACTACTAAATACTACTAGCATTTTTTTTTAAATATTTTATTTATACGAAACATGACTGCTTTTACAAAATAGTAATCACTTAAACTTAAAAAAAGGCCAAAATGTGTGTCGTACCAGGCGCAAAGTAGGGTTCCGTAGTTGTATACCTACTATAACTTATTTGAATTTTAAAAAAGGTCTTCTTAGCGGTAAGGTAGCGATGGATTCAAGAAGACACGAGATAAAATAACTTTACAGCCGAGTGCAATACAAAAATTGTCATCTTAACGTAGCGAGCTTTTTTAGTTCACCTATTTTCTCCAGTAGAAAAATCCGCTTGGCATTTATGCAACTTTACTGGTCCTAAAGTTACATTATAATCACGTGAGTTCACTTACATGTACACATTTCATTAATTTTGAACATTAGTTACAACAGAATTACGTAGTACAAAGTTGTTTTTTACTCAATTTTTTTTCTTCTTTTAGGCTCTTGACACAAGTCGCATAGGTAATATTCTTCATTACTCATCCAAACCTTTTTCGTGTAAATGGTTCTAAAAATTCAAAACACTGTTATGAGAAAGTTAATTGTACATTTTTATTTACATGTTACGTAAATATACAAAATGTCTAAGGCTAAGATAGCAACCTCCTTGAATCAAACTATTTTTCTTCATTTTGTGAAGGTATTATACAAAGAGGCTGGATATATTTTGTATTGAAAATGTAGAGCTCCGTCGTGTTCGAAATTCGAAATTACTTTCCACCCTAGGGAGCAAAATGAACTTTTCCACACCAATATTAGCATTGGAAACCTAACTTTACGAGCTACGAGCTCGTAGTAAGATGAAAATACATTTTTCACTCCTCTTGCTCAAAAAGTCCGTCATTGTAGCGTACTAGAGCGAAGAAAAAATACCATATTTTGCTCTAGGGCAAAAATGTTTTTTTTTTAATTTCTATCTGTTATCAAAGAGCCTATATAAACGAATCAGTCTTTATTAAAAAGTACAATAATCTCTTTGGAATATATTTACATTATTTTTGCAATCATCTCGTTAAATATCCAGAATTGTACATTTCATTTTTAATAAAATAAACTTTGAATGATTGTATTGGATTATTTTATTTTCTCGCAATCGTAGTGAAAAGTAGAGTGTAACACACGGCGCTAAAACCCATTGTAACTCGGTTTCTATGTAAAAGTAGAAATCTACCTCGTTACAATGGGTCTTTTTAGCCCCTTGTATAACAATCTACTATTACAACGCAAGTAATGTTTTATTGGTTTGAAATATCCAAACACTGACATACTTTCAAATCCCAGGAACTTGTCCATATCCCATTTTCTTGGATAAAATATATTCTAAATAATTGCCTTTAAAACCCAATAAATGACTGTTGAACCGTATTGCTTCTTCTTGCCCGTATCTCGGATCTTGATTTCTATTGTGAGATCTCAAGGGATACAATATTATGGAACGGGCATCACTGAAATTAAACGACACTTAACATTGATGTATTACAGGTAGATAGATTTTCCTCGGCTCAGCGTGGCAAGCCTCTAAGTAAGGCAATCGGCCGACTCGTCTTCAGTCGCGACTCGTCGGGCAACGCTGTTAGACGCGTGTCGTGACTCGTGAACAGTGACAATGCCATCCTGTGTGTTTAGCAAGAGCAACACCAAGTTGTATGAGGCCAAGATACTAAAAGACCATAAGGATGTGGTCTTATCCTCGAAAGTCTTAAGAACTGAGATTTGACATTATTTTACTTCATATTCATCAATGAGTATAACTTCTCTATATTTCTCGACGACGGTCAGACGGACAGACGGACAACAAAGTGATCATATAAGGGTTCCGTTTTTTTGTTTCGAGGTACGGACCCTAAAAAGGAGACATTAATGTGTTACGCCACTAATAATCGTTGAAATTGGATAATCTGTTTCTGGATAGAATCTGACAAGCCGTCTAGACAGTCCAGACAGACAGTCATTTATGAAGGTATATGGTAAAGGAATATGTAAGATGATTATGATTTATGATTATTTTTATTTTTCGCTCATTATTAATGCATGCTGACCTCACCTGTAATTGTGACATTAAGCTGTATTTTATTTGTATGTTTTTTTTATTGTCAATGTATAGATGTGTAGGTGAACTTTATAAATAAATAAATAAATATTCATTTAAAATGTTGGGTCGATCCCGATCTTTTTATAGCGCTCGTGGCGTAACTTGACTAGGTGTTCTCGAACGATCACTGATTTCAAGCAACGGGCGGACCGGTCAGTCTTCGGATGGGTGACCGTGAGTGGCGCATCTTTCTGAGTGCTACCGTGGGTCGAATGACACGTTAATTGTAGGTACCGGTTGCAATCGTCAAGCCAAGTCAGAGGCCTTTCGGCGGCATAATAACTCTGAGGGCTGGCCACTCAGTCTATACAAACTTACTTACTTTTGTGGGCAAGAGTCGAAGCCAAAATACAACAACATTACACATATAAATACAAGTACAGTAACAGGTTATGTGAATGGGTGATGTAATTATTTTACAATAGCGGTAAAAAAAATGGATGTTGTGATGAAACTGTCGAGACTTAGGAAGCTAGGTTATGGGCTGATGCTCCCATTCAAAAGATAAGATGCGGTACATTTGTGTGGGAGCACCAGATTCAGAAAACGGCACCTGCCAATTGTCTCATTATTAAAAAAAAACCGGACAAGAGCGAGTCAGAATCGCCCACTGAGGGTTCCGTACATACTAGTAGATAAAAGGTGTAAATTAAGTACATATAAGTATATTTTTTTATATTTTCCTTTATAAATCGAAAAATATGCATAGTAAAAAGATTTAAAAACCTGTTTTAGCTTGTGCTAATTAAGCTCTTTCATATGATACCCCACATGATACGGTTAAAGCAACTTAAAATTTGGACCCTCCTTCCTTGCTTAAAGACCCTATTTTTTGTGATTAAATGAAAAATGTTCAGTTTTCGGATTATTTCATATATGTACACAATGCTTCTTGACAAATTTCAGAGTTCTAGGTCAACGGGAAGTACCCCATAGGTTTTGATTCCCTTGTGTGTGTCGAAATGTGCGTTTTTTACGACATATTCGGCTGTAACTTTTTTTTTACGAAAACTGAGAAATTTTATTTTTCTTTCTGCAGCAAGAGACTATGGATCTGCGTATATGGAACCCTAAAAATTGCAGTAGTTGATGACTCGCCACCCACTAAATGGGCCTCTCATACGCGCTGCATATTAGCGCCGCCTTAATCACTCAATCCAATGTTGCTTATATTGGTGGAAAGATGTCTTTTACTACCTAGATATGTGGACATCAGCAAGAAAACGTCAAGAATAGGACAAAAAATATGTCTACACGAAAACATTTTTTTGGAAAACTTTTGGCTTTTTACAAAATTGTATACTATCAACAAATTTTAATATTTTTAAATGATAGTACGCTTTTTTGTGGAACATTTGGATATAAATAACGCTTATTTTAAAGAAATACGTACTAAAAGAGTCCATCTCCACTGTCTTCTTGTTTCAAGAAATGTTAGCAAAGGGCAGCGCGATATTCAAATAGTCCTCCCAGCTCCCATGCAGATTCCGGTTGTATTGATCACGGCGGCATTTATATTGGATTTTTGCACCAATTGCCGGTCCGCGGGACAACTAGACGGAGCTTCCCTTTGTGATCAAATGACAATAGAATTCAATAAATAAAATGGAACAGTTAGTTTTATTTAAGGGTTTTCACTAAAATCACCAGTAGCATCTTTGAACGTACAAAAGATCCAACGATTGAACAAAACTTGAGGTTTTGCATAACTACAGAATATTTAATAAAAAAAAATTATATTCAGTAATTACTTACGTAAGTGCTTTGAGTATACACGCTTTCTTATCTGAAACAGAGGCAATACAAAAACTAAGAGTTAAAACCTAGTCCTAACTAGGAGAAACAATAACAAGAAAACAAAAAAACCGGCCAAGTGCGCATCGGACTTGCGCACGAAGGGTTCCGTACCATTATCTATAAAAACGGAAAAAAACACGGTTGTTGTATGGGAGCCCTTAAATATTAATTTTATTTTAATTTAATTATTTATTTTTAAAGTGAGCCAATTTCGGTCGATAAAATTCATTATGGTTAGCGAGCGCAAGACCTTCACCAAACTATACCAAAAATAAATATATAAATTTCTTGCTTAATTGCCTCATTTACACGATATAAATAACAGTCGTTTCTTTTAACTTTCTAAAGTTTACTTAGTCCTATTTAAAAATGACTCCATGGTTACCATTTCTCGCCCATCCACAAAGGCTCGGATTACTCTTCTATGGCTCCCCGCAGAGCAACATGTAAATTCAGTGGTCACTCGATACTCCACGAGCATTATATCGATAACTGCTAGAGATGAGATCCGGAAATTCGTTACTTACGGATATTTTGGCCGAATATAATAAACGTAAAGGTTAAAATAAAATATGAAAAGTTGAGGAGTGACATCTACATATGTACACTCTAATAAATTCTTTCAGTTTTTTACAATTTTGAAAAAAAAAACATATTATCGACGCTGTCCAGGCTGACCTTGGAAACGCTGGCATGGTGATCTTAGCAAATTCCAAAAAGATTGGCAGCTGATGGCGCAAGACCGCGACTTGCAACAACAACAGCAACAACTGGCACCATGCTGAGCTGGAGCCGGCTTGTGGTAAAAACTTAGTTTAGTTAAATTTTAAATCGTGTTAATATTTTTTAAGTTTTTGTCACAATAAAAATCTTGTCTATTGTCTATTGTTCATTGACTTGTGGAGGGAAATAGGGGAGACCTTTGTTCAACAGTGGAATAGTAAATGTTAATAAAAAACAATTAAGTAATTAAGAAAAAGATAAAGGAAGGAGTATGAAGCTTTTGTACAAAACAAAAAAAAATACTTTTTGCAATGTCTTCTTTGAGAATAGCTAATTAATTTACCTGTTTAAATAAAAACAATTATTCATAGTTATTCGTTTGAAATAAATAGCTAAAAATTTACCGACATATTTAATTACTTAAATCATTCCCATCTCTATAAATACGGATCGTTCTAGAATTTCTGTGGGTTTCCAGTATTGTACGCAATCGGCTCTATTTTCAGGAATATCAAATGGAAAATGGAGATGAAATCGCTGGACACGTCTCGTGCATACTGAATGCCTAGTGCTTTACTACTTTATAATATGCTATTGAACATCACACTGGGCAAGTGCTGGTTGGCACTTGGTAGACTTCGTTTAGCTCATGCTAGGTACGATGCCAACCGGTAGTGTAGTTCAGACTCTTATCGGTCTATTGTAGTCTTTTTAGTGCTTTTTGACCGACTTTCAAAAAGGAGGAGGTTCTCAATTAGACTGCATGTGTTTTACATATGTTTGTTCAGCGATTACTCTATCACCGGCAACGGGGCGTGCGTTGTCATAATTATTATACTTTCTTTCCGTTCCTCTCCATCCTAAGGTTGTCTGGAAGAGATCGCTATTACCGTTAAGGCCACCAACTATTATACTAGTTTTATATAGCTCTCCTTTCATTATATTTTATGGTATGCACAATGAAGTCTATCTAAAATGTGGAATCACTAAATAAACAAGTTTCGAGAAGTTACTACATCCCACGTACAATCTATTGCCGAATTCAATTCCGCTATGAATTTACATTTAACTCGAGGTCCATCGTTAGGGTTCATTGTATGTCCTAGACTCCAGATTATATGTCAAGTCTCTAAAGTTATTCGCTCTCTAGGTCGTGTTCTTTGAAGATGTAAATTCTTAATTAGACTTAGAAAGACATCTCTGTTTCCTGAGACCTACAATCTTGGAATTTTCAAGGCTCGAGTGAATAGATATATTCTAGATCGTCGAGCTCCATCCTCGGCCACAACGTCGCTTAACATCAGGCGAGTTGGTGGTCAATCGTAGATCTATAATGTATAAAAAAAGACTAGAGGGAAAGGATTAAAAGTAAGTCGTGTAACTGATATTTATTTATTTAACACTTTATTGCACACAAGTACGAAGTAACAAGCTGTACAATAGGAGGACTTAATGCTAATAAAGCATTTTCTATCAGTCATCCTCATAGTAAAATACAGAGAGGATAAGGTGTGCATCAAAACATATTTTTTTGCATTTTAATCATAAAAATATTTTTTTTGGAAAGAAAAGAAAATACATTCAACTGTATTAACATTTATTAGGTACATCGTAATAAAAACTTCTTATATAATCTATTTACATACTTATATACACAGTTATATTTAATACCACATATGACAAAACTTAATATTAAAGCTTTCTAATCAATGCTCACAACTTCTTAAAAGGACTGGAGTGCGTGTTTTCAACAGGAAAAACGAATTTAAATAATTTAGATTATCGCAATCTAAATTATTTAAATTCGTTGACATTATTAATTATAATATTTATAATATAAATTAATAATATTTATTCGATTGAAACTTCCACCTTGAAATTAAATGGTAGTTTATATTTTTTTTTTTAAGTTACTTGGTATTTATAGTAAAACTAACATTGGTTATACTAAGACAAATAAATACACACTTTACAGCTCTTCAATAGCAGATTTTCACTATGTGAGTTCTCTCAAACTGAATGCCGTTTTGTTCAAAAGTATAATTTAAAAAATTGGTTGAAAGTTGTTCAAAATTTTCGACTGGTAAATAAAGTTCATACAGACTGAGTGGCCAGCTCTAGTGTCAGAGTTAAAAAGCCGCCGAAAGGCCTCTGACCTTGCTCGACGATTGCTGTTTTTAGGAACAAAGAACGGGACCTACAATTTAACGTATCATCCGGTACGGTAGCGCTCAGAATGAAATGCCACAGTCATCCATCTAAAGACTGACCGGTCCGTCCGTTGCTTGACATTGATGATCGTTTGAGAACACCTAGCCAAGCTACGCCACGCCATTATGACTGGTTGATGAAAGAGTTGAACATAATTTGTAATTAACCTGTTACACTGAGTGGAGACCACGCATCGGCAAGCGCAATGTAAGAAGACCAGCCACAAGATAGACGGATAACCTTATACAAGTGGCGGGAAGACGCTGGATGCAAGCCGCTTCCGATCGGTCTTTTTGCAAGTACGTGGTGGAGGCCTATGTCCAGTAGTGGACTTCTTATGGCTGAGATGATGATGAACCTGTTACTGCACAGACTAATGATTATACAGATGAATTTAGGTATAATGTGCAAGATCAAGTCCAAGTTCATCTGCATAGTCTGAGCGGCACACGGTCTAAATAGTCAAACAGTGAAAATCCTGCTTAAAATATGTTGTACCTGTTACCTACTAATGTGTTGTAACTTGAGCAAAGTAACCTTGATGAATAATTAATATTGCTATGGAAACGTACTTGTCACACAATCTTAGTAAACACATTTCACTCACGTCTGTTTTGAATCAAAATTTCCATACTTTCAAGGCCAACCGGCGTTGACATTTGAGGTTCTCCTTTTGACAAAGAACTCCGAATGCGGTTGAAACCATAATCGGAGATTTTGACTTATAACAAATTTAATGTAACTCGTGACGCTCGTCTTTTACAACATATTTATTATGATCAAAAAAATATATAATTTACAAGTGTAGAGTTTTTGAGGATTATGATTATTAGGCACTATAATGGGTCCTCATTTCTCAGTTGCTTAAAAAAAATATAGAAAAATACTCGATATTTTTTATTGTTACTGATACAACATCAGCAAATAACAAGTCTAGTTAATTATTGTGAAGTTATGGTATAAGTCGAAGACGTAGGCAAACGCATCACAACATTAAAGTGGAGAAGGGAAGGACACTTGGCGAGACGGGACGGCGAAAGATGGACCAAGGCAGTCACCGAGTGGTACCCAAGAAATGGGCGACGAGATCGGGGCAGACCACCAGCCCGATGGTCAGACGACATTGTTAAGTACGTCGGTTGGCAATGGATGAGGCTCGCACAGGACCGGAAAGGATGGCGTGAACAAGAGGAGGCCTATACCCAGCAGTGGGTGGACACGGGCTGATTAGATAGATTAGATAGATGGTATAAGTACCATAACTTCAAAATAATTGCTCAGGGCATTTAGAAGAAATGTTTTCGTTGTAGCCTGATGAAAGAACTACAAGAATAGTGGCACCGGATAAATTACATCGTAATTGAGGCAACCGACGTGTTAAATTAACATCAGGCTTTGCATTCAGTAAAATGTCGTACACAAAAAAAATGACTTTCTCCTAAATATTAAATAAAATCAGGTAAAATCAATAATCAGATTATGTGATAGATGACGCATGAGATATATTATTTTAAAGCTTTTCCCATTTGAATATAATATACATTCAATAAAAATCCGATTTTTATATTTACAGTTTTAAACACTATATGTTACGAAAACTAACAAAAAAAAAAAAAACAGAAAATCACTAGATGTGGGTAGATACAGTAGACACAGAAACTGTTGAAATTCCCGGTCTCACGTGATTGGCGTTCGAATCTTCTTTTTCCTTCTGTGATCTTCTTTTCGGTCCGAGAAGAACTTTTTGCAAAGCACACGCGGGAGCTTCCACGAAGAGGTATAAAAGTAGAGATAGAAGGTAGGTAGTGGTGACTATACCTGCGTACAGCATTATCTGAAAAAAAGAACATTAAACACAACTTATAAATATGTTATATTACGAAGCTGTCAGTGAATCAATTTGTTCATTGTGTATATGTTAGTAGATCTTCATATCTACCAAACCGCCATAGCCACAGCGCTCCTTCTAGCGAGGATACATTCAGTTTGCGAAATTTTGACGAAGTTTCGTAGATGCGAATGAAGTGTTTTATTTTTACTACAAACAGCTGTTCTCTCCCCGGACATACTGCAAAATTTACTTGAGGGTCCATAATTTCAGTTTTTTTTCAAAAATTATTTACCTAAAAAGCAGTAAAGATAATAATGATATTGCAACTTACAGCAGTATAATCCGTAGCGTAGTAGCTCCTCCTCAGCTGACCTCCGTAGGTCCTCAGAACTGTAGCGTGCAGCAACATGGCGCAGTACGAGAGACGACCGAGGGGCTGCAGCGGACCCCATTCTACGGAACCCACGTAGATTTCTGCGGAAGGTTAGTTTTTTGTCAAACGAGCGTCTAGGGGTAGCAAGTGAACCATTAAGACAATTTGGCAATAAGCGAGCCGTTTAAGGTCTTGTCCAGAATACATGAATGTCTGAGGGAGGCGATGGGATGAAAGGAGATGCAGTAACAGTGGCATGAGTGTTGTTATGGTGAATATGCTTTTAGCCGAGAGTGCGTACGTCGCTTGCTAGTTAGACTAGTCAGTGTGACGGCAACGAATGAATAGAAATAATGAGCATTTCATGTTCATTATACATTAGGATTACAGTGTCAAATATGCTATGTTACGCCGATAATATTTATCCAAGATAGCTCTGCATTCGTTTATGGTTAACGGAAACAGCCCTACATCTGCCTCGACTATAAATTGCCTGACTGTCAATTAACATCATATATACCTACAGGTCGCAAGAAGATCGATTATGGAGATGAAGCTAAGATACTGATTGCAAGCCGCACCAACGGATTTTTTTATAAATCCATGGAATACCTTTGTCCAATTGAGGATTTCTTACAGCTGAAATGATGACAAGGCTAAATACTCACTGTTACACCTATAGAAGTATCCAATAATGAACACACAGATGGCCAGAGCGAAGAAGTTTTGGTTCAACGCATTGAAGACAGCTGCTTCGAAGGCGGACGCTTCTCTGTGGTGAAGATCCCAGCCCATCAGCACTGTTCCCATGGCGATCGGCAGTGATGATAGGAACAGGAGTTTCATTAGCTGGAAATGAGAAGAAAGAATGGTTTTAAACTGTTACATGATTTTGGTCCACATTCTTGATGTTTACTGCACTGGAGTGAAAAATGTGTGTTCAGTATGGATGTTTGTTTATGTCTGGGTGTTTCTATGTATTGTAAGTATGTATTCACAAAAAATACCACCCATTTCTCGTTGAAATGCCAAAAATCCGTACTCAGCGATATCGATCCACATTCTTGTTGCGTACTGCACAAGAATGGAATTCGTTGCCGCCATCTCTGTTTCCTGAGACCTACAATCTTGGAATTTTCAAGGCTAGAGTGAATAGATATCTCCTAGATCGACGAGCTCCATCCTCGGCCACACCGTCGCTTAACATCAGGCGAGTTGGTGGTCAATCGTAGATCTATCTTCAATAAAATATATATATATATATATAATATGCATTCTACCAACCATCTAGTTCCATAATATAAGCTAGTATCATTACATGTTCTGTACAACCTTTGCTTAGTTTGAGCTAGATGATGATGTGTGAAATGTCCGCCAATAGGTATAATATGGTCTACTACAACGCTTAATTATGAATATCTAAGTCTAATAGCTTAAAAATTCAATTCAATGTGTCCCCACATTCTCACCTTTGATAGTATCTGAGTAAAATGACTGTGACATACAGACAGACAGACGGACGTGGTAAAATATAGGGTTTCTCGTATTTATTACGCAACCCTAAAACAATTATGCAAGGAACTTTGCGACATATTTCCATTCTTGGGATTTGCGCAAATAAGAAAATGATTGCTTTTGGGGTAACACGTTATTATTTATTTAGTGGACCCCGCGATTATCGATTTGCGATAACACGCTTCTCGACGGATTTTAACGCCGCCATTATCCAGCGTAAGTTACCAGTGACTCTCCCAAGTCCCATTTCTTCGCCTGCGCTCGTTGGTAGAAGAAAGCAGTTAGAACTCCAAGGTGGTAGCCCGCCCAGTTGCCTTGAGCTGACACGTATGCGTGGTAGAACGTCTCGTTGAAACCGAATATGTTCCTTATCGATCTGGAAATAAGATTTATTTTGGTATAGATATGTTTGCGCAAAATAGATGGGTGCTGCCTAAAATCTGTGATATATTTTGGGTCACTATGGTGGAACCAAAACATATCACAGATTTTTATAACACAAGATGCTTGAGATATTTTTATTGCCATAATAATCATAGTTTAACCGACTTCAAAATACGCAATATAAATAACGCCTGTAGAAAAGTGAATAGCAAGTCGCGTCACGAAGAATAAATACGCGACTTGCTATTCACTTTTCTACAGTTGTTTGTATGATACTTTGTCAGTTATTTTGTTATAAAAACCAAAGTAGTGCATCGATTTTGATAAAAGTTATATATGAAGGACTACTTCTGAAGTATGATCTACCAAATACAAAAGAAATTACCTATCAAAATCAATGCACAATTTTGACTGAGTAATCGATGAACAAACATACAGACCGAAAGAAAAACAAAACACCCGACTGCAGAAAAGCAGTTTTTGCAGTTAAACTTACGATTGAATTCGTTACGCTTGATACGCTGTTGAGTGTACGATTTTTGTGAAAAGGTGCGTAAAATCGCTGTAAAAGATTATAAATGCGCATTCTTTAGAGTAATTCTAGTAAAATAATTTGTTTATTACGAAAAAGTTCGTTGGAGGTTACGAAAAAAAAAACGCATTTAGGCATTTACTTATTTTTGTGGCAGATGTGATTCATGCGATTATTAGTATTACGAATAAATTACAGTTTAAAAACTAAAAAACACGCTACAAATTATTGTGGTCAAAGTTCATTACAAGACTTTTCTAACAAATCCAAACACAGCTATGATACGATGTTCCATCATGAAGTTCTAGTTCATATCTTCGGGCTCCATCATCAGATCAGTTCGACAGTACCATATTATTGCATTGTCATCAGAACTACATACAGCTGCCAATTTTCATGACGCTACGATCCTTGGAAGATGGTTAAATTAGGTAGTTATCTTAGAGTTCATTACATAGTTAGTTACATTACAGGTCGACCTAATAAAAGCGTGTTAAAAATATAGCCAATGACACTCAGGGAGTGAAGAAGAATCTAAGACTAACGACACCTCGCACATCAAAATCGGTCAAGCCGTTTAGGCTGTGAAACATACATCACACATATACTCACTCGAAAAACATAACCCTCCTTCTTACGCAGGGTAAAAAGTATAGCAGCGTAAGTTCTCTAACTGAACAGCCTGTTTTTTTTTATGAAAACTCAAATATATTCTTACTAAAAATATTGTTTAATATAATCATAACGCTATATTTGTAGAGATCGCTACCCCTGAGACTAAAGCGTTATTTCACTCCTGAAAAATGCAAAATAAGAGATCACACCTAGTTCAGAAGATGTAGTTATAAAAACATCTTCTCTAGTCAATGTGAGTTATGAAAACCAGTTTCATGAATAATTCACGAAATGGTAGCTTAGAATCAAGCCGTCATACCGATCTATTGAAAACTGAAAAGTTTTTAAATAAAAACTTTTTCAATAGAATTTTCTATTTTCGAATTAAACTCTCGCTTTAAATCGACTTCAAACATAATTTTACATTTTAATTTAAAACTTTGTGTACGTATCTAATAGGGTTAGTTTACACAGAGATAGATTTTATTAAAAATAGATTTAAATGAATACTATGAAGTATATTAAATTTTATTATAACGTAAATATAATCAAGTGTGGTAATATTGAAAGAAGGTAATTTATTTGTAGACTACTTAACTTTACTTTGACCTGCAGCAGGGTTAGCATGGAACGAAGACAAAATAGCATTTCTACCGTTTTATCCACCTCTCAGAGGAAATAAGGTATGGACAGACATTGATAATTGACATAACAGTATGGATAATAATACATTATGATACAAGTGTGCTAAGTTGGTCATTACAGTCGAGGCGTAATTGAGCCGAGAGTGTAATGACCATAATGCACACGCGTTTCATATGACGTTTTTCAACACACTTGCGAGGAAAAAACACCCGTTTCTAACTGAAATATTTAATTATTGAAATAATATCCAAAAATCAACAGATGTGTCAGTTGTAGCATATTTCATTCTCTTTGGTTGCAATATTCGTGCCTGTTTTATGTCTTTATGCTATATTCTCGGTTGCCAGTACGATTTTCGAGTGAATTCTTTTTGTTATGGGCCGTTATGGTAGAAGTATTCATCTCTGATTGGACTCTGACAATCTAGTAGGCTTAGATTGTGCGCGCGCAAGTGCCCTTGCATTGGTTGTAAAGTAAAGCCACTAGTGCGTAATAGAAAAATCAAAAGCACGCGTGTTTAATAGGATAGTTTTCGACCATAAAAACGGATGAATAAGGGCCACTTTACGAGCAAGTGTATTGAAAATACTGTTTATCTACCTTACAGGCTAGGCCAGCAGCAGTTTTATGTTTAGACAATAATATTATTAACATAAGTAATAATAATTACTTTCGACTTTGTATTTAACCATCGACCCAAAAAGAGATAAAGAAAGAAAGGATAATATTTAGGAATAGAAAACAATTTACTCCTGTAGTATGTACAACTCGTAATTCACGCAACACATTATTTATAGTTATCTATTTTATTTAGGTACAGAATATATATTTATTTTATGTGTAATTATTTAACTAACAATTTTAAAAGCATGTAAAAAAGTAATCAATTTAAATTAAAATTTTTATTTAGGTGTATAATTTTTATTCTCTGTTGTGTGTTTCTTGTTACAATAAATTTCTGTCTACTTGTACTGAATATTTGTAGCGCTCGTGGCATAGCTTGACTTGTTCTCAAACGATCACCAATGTCAAGCAACGGACGCCGGACGGACCGGTCAGTCTTCGGATGGGTGACCGTGAGTGGCAATTGTTTCTGAGCGGCTATGACACGTTTAATTGTAGGTCCCAGTTATTTGTTCTCAAACAGCAATTTTCAAGCCAGGTCAGAGGCTTACTGGTGGCTTGTTAACTCTAACACTAGGGCTGGTCACTCAGTTTATACGAACTTACTTTAAGTTTATTTCTCAAATGGAGATATAGTACTAAGCATTAATTTTGAAAGATAAGGAGAGGAATAAAATTAAAGTTTTTATTGTTTTAATTCTATGCAATATTTGGAAAGTTTCGAGACGGAGTTAATTAATGAACATAATTAAGAATACCCAGGTCAGGGGTCGAGAAGTTTATTTCAATTATAGATAGATATATACCTAGATGAACTATTTATTGTACACACCTTAAAAGTAATAACAAAGAACTTAAATAGACTAGTGCAAAAAAGGCGGCCTTATCGCAAAAAGGATCTCTTCCAGGCCACCATGGGCAACCATGGCCAACCATGGGCTATTTTAGTGTTTAATTGTAGAATATTGACGGCTGTTCTTAAATATTTTATTGTCCGTTTTAACCCCCGACCCAAAAATAAGGGTGTTTTAAGTTTGAACAGGGTATTTGTGGCCGCTAAACATCAGGCGAGTTGGTGGGCAATCGTAGATCTATTTTAGGTATAAAAAAAAAAACTATATATCTGTGTACTTGTTTGTTATGTCCGTCTATGACGAAAGCTACGAAAGCTATCAAAAATATGAACTGATTATAATCTACTTTTTAGAGTTCCGTACCCAAAGGGTAAAAACGGGACCCTATTACTGAGACTCCGCTGTCTGTCCGTCCGTCCGTCCGTCCGTCTGTCACCAGGCTGTATCTCATGAACCGTAATAGTTAGACAAGTGAAATTTTCACAGATGATGTATTTCTGTTGCCGCTATAACAACAAATACTAAAAAACAGAATAAAATAAATATTTAAGGGGCTACAACAAACGTGATTTTTTTTGCTCGTTTTTGCTCGATATTGATAACGGCAACAGGTAGACGCTTGAAATATTCACTGAATATTGATTTATATTATTCACTTTAAAAATAAATAGTTAAATTAAAATAAAATTAATATTTAAGGGGGCTCCCATACAACAAACGTGATTTTTTGCCGTTTTTATAGATAATGCTACGGAACCCTTCGTGCGCGAGTCGCACTTGGCCGGTTTTATTTTTTGTTTTATATTTCGATCAAATCCTTCTCAATAGGAAAGGATATTGATCGAAACTATTTTAGCTATCTTAAATTTTATCAAAATCGGTGAAGCCGTTTTTTAATTCGGGAATTCTTAACTTTTTCTAAATTTGAATGTGGTACTATGTTTTAAGTAATCGCTTAACGGTTTACCCCTGGTTGAGAAGTCTTTTCAACCAACTTCCAAAAGGTTCTCAATTCGACTGTATGTTTCTTTTTTAGGGTTCCTTACCTCAAAAGGAAAAAAAACGGAACCCTATAGGATCACTTATTGTTGTCCGTCTGTCCGTCTGTCTGTATGTCTGTCTGTCCGTCTGTCCGTTCATCCGGGTGTCAAAACCTGTATCTCAGGAACACGTGAAGGTATTAACCATATACGCAGATCCATACATTTTTTATTTAATCACAAAAAAATTGGGTCTAAGTAAGGAAGGAGGGTTCAAATTTTAAAGTGCTGTAACCGTATCACGTGGGGTATCATATGAAAGAGCTTAATTAGCACAAGCTAAAACCGGTTAAATATTTTTCTATGCATATTTTAAAAATATAAAAAAAATATATAATTTCTCCCTTTTATCTACTACTTTGCACGGAACCCTCGGTGGGCGAGTCTGACTCGCTCTTGTCCGTTTTTTTAGTATGAGTAAGTACTTGTAGTTAGCACACATAATTATGGATCACAACAGAACATACACCAGAGAAAAGTACTCAGTAAAATCAGTCCAGTATCGGATAAAATATATTGGTCAGTAAAAACTTTATGGGATCCGCACATGGCTGATGTTTATGGAACACTTTTGTTCAGGTTTCAAGTATAAAAAAACCTGGTTTATGCTTAGATTTATGCCATTTTAAAAGTGAAAGGTTAACTGTCACTAACTTTTATTTCGCATTCAAACTTTACTATTCTATGAACTAGTGTTTTGTTTTACTGGCCTTTTTCGCTGGGATTTTTCAATTTATTTTGTTTGCGGCTTTTGTTGAATTACAAAATAACTGAAAAGTAAATAAACAATAATAAATAAAATTTATTTCACCCCTATCGGGTGAAATAAAATGTGGAGTGTGCGGCGCAATGTGGTTTTCACAAAAACTTGAAAAAATAATTGGTTGTCTGTAATGTCGGTTTACGGACGATAGTTTAACGTGACAACGTCATAACAAAACATTGATGAAATGATTGCATACTTTTATTAATAAAATTGAGCTCGAAAATGAACGTAACGGGACAATGAGCGTAACGGGACACTTTTTCGTGCGTGCAGCCGGCTTTCATCTATTTATTTGACGTTGTCACGTCAAAAAGGCTATTAAGCTTAGCAGTTTTTAGGCTTTAGTACTAAGAGTGCGAGAGCCTATTCGTGATTAGAGATTGCAAACCGGTACGTTTCTCAACCCGGCCGGGTTGGCGGGTGAATGTGTTAGCGATGAAACTGTTAAAGTATTTTATGAAAATTTACTATATAAGAATGGAAAAGGACAATTATTCAAGGTTACAGATTAATATTTATTTCAAACTAGCAAATCAACAATAATCAGTCTCACTCAAAGTCTCAAAATCTCTGATTTAATACAGAATTGATTACTTTTACTTATGGACGGAATAGTAACAATAGTATTAGTATTTTTTTTTTTATAAGTTTAAGCAAGCAGGTCTTTCTCTTTACTCGTTATAGTGTCCATTTGAAACATAGTATTAGAATAAGAAACTAATAAAGCTATAAGCACTAAACTTGTCATAACAACTTAGATTAGATAGATAGATAAACTTTTGTAGCTTTGGTATTTGGTAATATTTGGTATAAACAAAACAAATTCTTATTGGCGCATCAGAATGGCAACGTGGCAGCTCGCAGCGGTTGTCATGCGAATTTTCTATGATTTCGCGCTCCCTCCCGCGCCGCGGTTTTCATACCTACCGGGCCGGGCCCGGTGGGTGTCTTAAAGGCACCGAGCCCGGGCTTGCAATCTCTATTCGTGATGCTATTAGTATGGTATCTCTGTCTTACACATAATCAGCTGTATCTTTTGAACGGTAATAGATACAAGTCTCAAAATTAGCAAGATTATAGGGTTTAAACCTAGAAATATTAAAAGCTAGAGCGAGAAAAGCTTAGCATAAATAAAAAAAATTAAAAAATGTGCAAGAATTGCGGGACTACATAAAACCTGGTTTTTGATTCCACATTAAAATAAACGAAAAATAACAAGTGAATGTTTGTTGACAGTTTTTTTTATTTGAAAAATTGAGCTCCGCAGACTCCAGGGTCCATGCCTTATATAATATTTTGTTTTTAACTAAGTTAAAAAATTTTTAAACTAGCATAAAAGAGGATTGTTGAAAGTAATGTGAAATAAATACTTAGATTAAACGGTAGTGATAAAATCTCTTTGGATAAAGAAAATAGGTCTAACACTTACTTATTTCAACTTGATATTGTATGTGAACGTCTAGCATTTCAAGCTATTCCTACTGTATAGAAAATATGTGAAGTTACAAATATTTTATTAGATTGGTTAAGCACATTTCGTTGAACAATATAGCCCTGGTTTCGATGCTTATGTTTTGTATCACGCAAACACGGAAGCCTTGGTGTGCGAGAGAATTTCGTATTTCGCCGGATATTTAAGAGCATCGAGGATTTGAAAGACAATATCAAGTTTAGTGAGTAGGTAATCTTTAGTTGATGTCTATTATACATTATATTAAACGAAAATAGTAGATTCTCTAGCATTGTCAGGCATATAATTGTTATAAAAAGGAGAAAATTGATAAGTACCTAAAAATATAACACAAGCATTATTCAAACAAAAAAAGATTTTTTTAAATCGGTCCAGGTGTCTTCAAGTAATCGGAGAATATACATTAAAAAACCGACAAATAAAAAGCCTCCTCCTTTTTGGAAGTCGGTTAATGATACAAAATGTTGACTTGCATTGACACAAAAAAGTGTGCGGTCTACTGTTAAAAACTAGTCTAGTACTTACTCGGGGAAGATGCTGACTCTAATCGGTAGTAGGTTCATGAGGTAGCTCTGCAGGAAGGGTATGAGGAGGCTGACCACCATCACTACGGAGAGCACAGGCACGGCGCTGCGAGGCCAGCGCCAGATCACCAGCATCATCACCAGCGTGACGAGGAACAGCTGCGTGTCCGTGCCGAGGTACCTGGGAAATATCAGCAATATTACCAGTACAAGATTCATTTAAATGTTTTCAAACTGCAGATTCCTATCGAATATAATGGTGTGTGATAAAAAAAAATTACCTATTTTTTTAATTTGCATGCCGAAAGGCGAAGTTAAGGCGGTCTCATATCAATTTGATAATAATATTATAATTTAATATTATAAATTAATTTAATAAGTTGACTTGCGATCCGCAGGTCCTGGGTTCGAATCCCGCGGCACGCACCCCTGTCTTTTCGAAGTTATGTGCGTATTGTTGATTGCCGCCAACTTCAAATGGTGAAGGAAAACATCGTGAGGAAACCTACATGTCTGAGAGTTCTCAATGATCTTGAAGATGTGTGAAGTCTGCCAACTCGAACTTGGCCAGCGTGGCAGACTATGGCCTAACCCTTCTCACAATGAGAAGATGGCCCGCACCCAGCAGTGGAACAGTTTGTATAAACAGGGCTGATAAAAAAAATTAGTAATAATAAACCACCTTTGTAAAAACATTATCCTACCTATGCAGTCGGGTTAAAATACGTCAAAATTACTGAGCCTTACGTTAAAGTCTTAATCCATAAAACATCGAGATGTCCTCCTGCCATTGCTCAACTGCGAGAAAACAGAGCCAAGGTTCCCTCGAATCATGACAAGCGATTTCGTAACGGACGGCTTGTCGCAAAACTAAAGCAAATATTAGTAGATCATGAAGGTTGATCTAATGTACATACTACATACATCATTACGACACCTTTTACAACAACGACGACTTTTTACGACATTTTTTTTACATTTTGATGTGATAACGTCTTATAAATCGATGAACGCCGGCTGCACGCAAAAAAGGCATGACTCATTGTCACGTTCCGCCTGAGCCGAGCGTGCAAGCGAGAGCGCGGAACAAGTGATAGAGAGGCACGATCGGTCTAAGCGTTCGGCTTGTGACACATCGTTATCACGTAAAATTATCGTTCGTAAGCCGACTTTACAGACAACCATTTTTTTTTTCAACAAGTCTGTATACTAAATAAAAAACAAACTACCCCGATTGCAGAAAAGGGGTTCCTGCAGTCTAACTTACGATTTCGTTAAGCTTGGTACGCTGTTCAGTATACGTTTATTGTGAGAAAGTATGCGTAAAATCGCTGTACACGATTCTATGTGCGTATTCTTTAGAATAATTCTTGTAAAATTACTTATTACGAAAAAGTCGTTAGAGGTTACGATAAAAAGCATTTTTCTATTTTTGAAAAAAATATAGTCTGTGACACTCAGAGACTGAAGGGACCGATTTAACGACATCTCGAACATCAAAATCAATCCAGCCGTTTAGGCTGTAGAAACATAAATACTTACACTCGAGAAACATAACCCTCCATCTTACGCACAATATTATTATGTATGTAGGTATGTTTCTATATTACCTTCTAAAGCCTAAACGGCTTGTCTGATTTTAATGTGCAAGTAGTTGTTATATTCGTAATTACTTCCTGAGTGCCATAAGCTATATGTTTACTATGCAAATTAACGTTTTCACACATTTTAAATAAAAACCCCAATCCTTTTGCAACCGATGACGTCACGTGCGTCACAAGCGCCACGTCGCTGTGCGAGGCGCGTCATCGACTGAGAGTGACGTTTGCGCTGCTCCTTTGAAACGACCGCCGAATGCGATTGAAACTATAGTCGGATTTTTCGACTCAAAAGAGAAGTGAGTGACCCGTAGTTTTTATTTAAAAATCTATATTTTTAATATCTAATGTAATAATACCTATGGATTGAATAATAATAACGCAAAACTTGCAAAAAGTCTAAGTTGTATTTATTGTTTTACGATTTTTTTGTTGAATGTTCAACAAAAAAATCGTAACAAATAAGTGAATTTACTAGCATAAGTAATTATACAAGATGCTCATTTAAACACATTTTAGAGAGGCATTGCGAATACTTTTTAAACAGCATCCAATAAGAAGGAGGTTCTCAATTCGACTGTATGTTTTTTTTGTATGTTTGTTCAGCGATTACTCTGCCAATTATGCGTTGTTTTTGATTATTTTTGTTTTGTTTGGTAGGTACTACCTCATCGGTAGTTCCATATAAATTTTATCAAAATCGATTCAATACTTTAGTTTGTAGGGTTCCGTACCCAAAGGATAAAACGGGACCCTATTACTGAGACTTCGCTGTCTGTCCGTCCGTCCATCCGTCTGTATCTCATGAACCGGGATAGTTAGAGAGTTGAAATTTTCACAGATGATGTATTTCTGTTGACGCTTTAACAACGAATACTAAAACACAGAATAAAATAAATATTTAAGGGGGCTCCCATACAACAAACGTGATTCTTTGTTCGTTTTTGCTCGATATTGATAACAGCAACAGGTAGACGCTTGAAATATTCACAGAATATTGAGTTATATTAGTCACTTTAAAAATAAAGAATTAAATTAAAATAAAATTAATATTTAAGGGGGCTCCCATACAACACACATGATTTTTTGCCGTTTTTATAGATAATAGTACGGAACTCTTCGTGCGCGAGTCCGACTCGCACTTGGCCGGTTTTTATTATAACAAAATTAGTGAAAAAAATGACATCCAAGTAAACGAATTGGGTATATTGAAGCTGTTTTTTTACCCGACTGCGTAAGGGTTATTTTTTCGTGTGTATGCGTGTATTTATGTATAATTATATGTATGTATGTAAGTTTCTATATGATCGCCTACAGACTAAACGGCTTGAACGATTTTGATGTGCGACACAGCGACACAGCGCACACAAAGTATGCGATTTTACGCATACTTTTGTCACAAGAAACGTACACTCAACAGCATACCTAGCGTAACGAAATCGTAAGTTAGACTGCAGAAACTGCTTTTCTGCAGTCGGGTATTTTGTTTCTCTTTTACAATAGATACTTGTTAAACTATAACTATTCCCAAAACGTTCAATCTACAGCGAATCAAGCGCAATGTAATCTTGAGTTAGACAAGTTAACAAAAAATGCCTTTTTTTCGTTTTCCTTTCAACAATGAAACTTTTTATGATACCAATGATATTTACCGTTAAAATGCATACCTACTGATGCAACTGCTTGCATCGATGCCATTGCAACATCGAATATTTATATCCTGTAGCAATCGGTCACGCGTTGCTAACTACTCAACGTCATATCCTGTTCCTTATCGATTCATGTATTAGTAATTAGTAAGGATTGAGTACAAATCACTTCATGCGATTAGAAATTTTATGTTGGCATAGATAGCCGTCCCGTCCGTGCCCGTCGCCACTTAAACGCACTCCTTGCTGCCAACCCTGATTGTGACTTTTCTTATGATAACTGGAAGACTATTTTAAGTACCTCCTTGACTTATTGTGAAAATTTTATGGATTAATGGGACAGGTATAAAAATCCTGACGATTCATTAGATTTTGACTGTAACCTTTGAGTTTATTGACTTGGTACTCTGAGTACTTACCCGAACGGTATATTTTACTTTGTTTGATATATCTTTTTTTGTATTGACATGCTAGGCGTATTGCCCATTTGACATTTTTGAATTGACATTTTAAATGATATTGTATTTATTTATGAATATTTTGTAATTTTAAGACATGAATTGTTTATGAATGTTTTTTGAATATTGTGAGATAATTGTAATTGGTCTTTTTCCGTTTTTATCTCAATAAATGAATTTGAATTAGAATTTGAATAGCCATTCAATGGGACCGATTCCGAAGGCATCACTGAATTAATGAAAATTCTTAAAATAAATTCAATTAAGATATCAAACGAAGTACTTATAGAAATTTCGTTCCATTTTAACCGACTTGAAAAAAGGCGATCAATCCATTTTTTCCATATTTATTACCTCATAGGTCTGTCATTTATAAGTAAACTGATTTGGAAAATTATTTTTATTTGAAAGGTTATACTTTCAGATTGGTCAAATATTATTAAAATTGGATCAGTAGTTTAGTTTTAAAACAAAATAACTGGAGAAAATGTCGAGGACATAAGAATGTTTGTGTTATATAATTAATCGAGTGAGTGAAGCGAAAGCAAGGCTCTGCATCAACTATAGCAATATATCAACTATCCGGATGTTTGTGGGTAAAAATTCCAAAGGATATACTTTCAGTTGTACTTCCTAGTTTCTACATAAGTTTTTAAAACATAATTGCGTACATTGAAGTATGTAGGTTGTTGCAGTTATTTAAACTATAAATTACTGGAACATCCACCATGAAACGATGTTGCTTTTATACTTATGCACGTCCGTATAATTTATATTGACGGTAAATAGGAACTGCTCTATGCCACAATATGTAATTAAAAAAAATACTTGTCAGTTACAGCAGCTACGCTTTTTACCGTTGATATGTATATTTAATATTATTTATTACCACCATGAAAATAAATAAGAAGAAAATAGCGGGAAGACGCTGGATGCAAGCCGCTTCTTATAGATCTTTTCGGAAATTCATGGGGAGGCCTACGTCCAGCAGTGGACTTCATATAGCTGAGATAATGATGATGATGATGAAAAGAAACTCAATTCCGTAATAATAATACATGATAAAGAAAATCAACATACCAAGCTTGCGGCAGGCAGAGGTACTCAAACGAGAATAAGTTGGGCATCGGGTAATCAACATACCAAGCTTGCGGCAGGCAGAGGTACTCAAACGGGAATAAGTTGGGCATCGGTAAATCAACATACCAAGCTAGCGGCAGGCAGAGGTACTCAAACGGGAATAAGTTGGGCATCAGTAAATCAACATACCAAGCTTGCGGCAGACAGAGGTACTTAAACGGGAATAAGTTGGGCATCAGTAAATCAACATACCAAGCTTGCGGCAGGCAGAGGTACTCAAACTGGAATAAGTTGGGTATCAGTAAATCAACATACCAAGCTTGCGGCAGGCAGAGGTACTCAAACGGGAATAAGTTGGGCATCAGTAAATCAACATACCAAGCTTGCGGCAGGCAGAGGTACTCAAACGGGAAAAGGTTGGGCATCAGTATGACGAGTTGCCACCAGTTGGCGCGGCACATCTCCCGCTCGCGGCCCACCACGGCGTCCCACATGGGACCAGACCCCATGTGTGGTACCCACGTCATGGCCAGACCCATCACCACGAGGACTGCTGGGATCAATCTGGAAACGTGATAAACACGTTTATGGATTCGCTCAACGCGCGCAGCTATCTCTCTCGCGCATCACAATGGAGTTGACGGTGAAGCGCAAACCTATTTATACATAAAAGATGTGCTGTGTAAGTAGGTCTCACCTGAGCCACCTATTGATAAGTGCCATAGGCACAGTCTTGAGTGAGAACTGGTGAGTCTCAGCGTGCTGAAGCATCTTGTATGCCATCAGGAACCCACCCATCACGAAGAATATCTGCACGATCACGCGCGCGTTGAACAGGAGGCTCTTGAAGAAGTCGTCATATGACTGCATAAAAAAAAATTTAATTCAGCAAAAAAGCGACCAAGTGCTTGTCGCGCCACGCACAAAGTAGGGTTCCGTAGTTGTACACTTGTACATCATAATTTATGTGAACTTAAAATGGGGATACTATGAATATACGATTTAACTTTTTGTTAGTTTAAATGAAATTTGCACGATATTTTCATTTCTTTCTTCTATATAATTATAAAAGATATACCTACCTAAAATAGTTTATTTTTTAAATTGATCGATTTATTATTCGTTAACTTGTTTGAATCTACTTAGCTGTGTTAGTTTGTCATTTGATTTTATCATATAGATATGCGATTAGTAGGATTTTTGTCATATCTCCAATGTCAATCGTATCCCCCTCTTTTTGTGTCCCCACACAAAAATATTAATTCAAAATTTAATGTAGCTTACCCATGCCCCAATATTTTTTGATTATCTATCCAACGCTACCACATATGATGGGGTAGATGACGTGAAATATATAAAATATTTCATCCTCACTTTTCGTGTACGGGAGCTTACTCTAAAACTTTTTTGGCAAAATGCATATCCATGCCAAATTGCAGCTTTCTGGTACTAATAGTCTTTGAGCAAAGTCACACATATGTAGATAGACAGATATGGCAAAACTATAATGGATCCTTCTTTACTAAGGAACCCAAAAAATCCAGCCAGTGCCTTACTATCGTGAGAAATTGGCTGAGCATTTTCTATTTTAGCAGACTTCCAATTCTTGCGTAGGTACTTGAATGGAAATCGCATGTCAAGTTGTTTTCTAGGTCAATAGCAGACTAGAGGTGCAGGGATTTGGAGCATAATACCTACATTGTATTTTCTTGCAAAACTGCAACATATTTTTTAGGGTCCCGTAGTAACTAAGAGTAATGTTTGTCTGTCCGTATGTCACAATCACTTTCCTTGGAAACTATCAGTCCTAGATAAATGTAATTTGACTGGTATACATACATTTTATGGTTTTTATAAGCTGCTACAAAATGTCCTTGTAAAATTGTCAAAAAAATAAAAATATGAATACTCCATAAATAATAATGATGTTTTTTCAACTGCATCCCATCGTGCACCATTGCATATGAAGATTTTATAGTTTCATACATAATTTTCTTCTGCAATGTGATGCGTACAAGACCAGCAAAGGTCCTATAAAGGTCTAAATGTATGTCCTCATTCCTAAAGTCCTTCCTGCAACTATTACATCTAGAATGTCGATATCAAATAAGATCAATGCAAAATTATTTTAAAGACTCTATGATTACAACTTTCCGAGATATATAAAATATTATATATCAATAAATAAGGTATACAGAAAATATATAATTTTGTACCAATAAAATTATATTGGTAGGTACTCAATGAATATCCTTTCAAACAAAAAATAATATTTTTTCAAATCGTAAGCTAATTGAACCATTGTTTTTTTATAAATGACGAGTTTAAGGCAACATACATAAAGAAAATGCTAGCGAATTCAGGACCTCTTCCTTTCTTGCAGTCGGTTGAAAAGTAAATATGTTATCAAAAAAATTGGTTGTCTGTAAAGTCGGCTTACGGACGATAGTTTAACGTGACAAAGTCATAACAAAACATTGATGAAATGATGATGATGATGATGTAACGGGACAATGAGTGTAACGTAACGGGACAATGAGTCATGCTTATTCGTGCGTGCAGCCGGCGTTCATCGATTTATTAGACGTTGTCACGTAAAAAAATTGGTTGTCTGTAAAGTCGGTTTACGCACGATAGTTTAACGTGACAACATACGTCCGCGCGCGAGCTCCGAGGAATGATAAATAATTGAAACGACGGTCGGGCGCGGCGCACACCCGCCCGCTTCCTCAGCCACCGCGCGCGGTTGTAACGGGACACGAGTCATACTTTATCCTGCATGCAGCCGGCGTTCATCGATTTTCCAGACGTTGGGACGTCAATATATCTACACTAAATCCATAGTGCAAAATTACACTAGGATTTTTTTCGCCGACGCCATTTTGAAATATAAACCTTGTGACACTCCCACAACAATTAGCGTTAAATAACCCTGTAACCAGCTAAAAAAAAACCTATAACTGAATAAACTAGCAGTAATTCCCTATTTAATTAAAACTAATGACAGAGACATGTCTGTATAGCAACACAGAACCGCAGACCGCACCAGCTTAGTCTAACGATCGATAAGTTGTAGCTGTCGCCACTATTAACTGTGTCTTACGTAATTTAACGCATGATTGGATCTTGCACTACTGGATAAGATTGAAGTAACATAGATTAAGAATCGGTTCAACACGTGCAGCTATCTCCCTCGGGCACCACTTTTTTTTCTACGGAACCCTTATAGTCTCGCCATGTCCGTCCGTCCGTCCGCGACTTAGCTCAGACTGCAAGTAGACTGTAAGTAAAAAATATTCTTAGGCCGCTTTTAACGTCACAATAATTATGTGTAATAAATAATAAACAACACTGTTTACCTACACAAACGAAGTCTTGATATTTTATAAGCTAAATGGGAAGGTTATATAAAAGTACTAGAACTTAACACGTCATAGACCAATTCAAATCTTAAAAAAATATTAAAACAACATCAATCACAAATATATTGAAATGAATTCCTTAAAATTCAAATAATTTTATAGTTTAAAAAGATGAAACAACCGACTTCAAAGTACGTTATTTCGGCGCTCAAGCGTTGAAGTAACTCTATTTTTTCCCTATACACATTGGATGAGGAGTAAGTAGGTTTTCCTTTTCAATCTCAATAAATCCCTCACGATTGTAAACTTTTTAAAAGGTCTCTATTCACCCGCTCGTTTTTTTTCAAGAATGACATTTGTCACTGAATGTCAAATGCTTCGTCGTCGCAGATTAGAAAATGTGCAGATGTTTATACGAAAAACCTCAACATTTGACACTTTTGCAAAGAGAAACGTGTCAGTGGAACTCTGCGATTCTATAATCTGACGCACTCACTCAGGAATACAATGAAAATATTTTTACTTTTAGAGATTATTCAAAAAGTAATAAAGCAATGTTTCTAAAATAATTATGGGACCAACTTGGAAGCTTTTTCTATACATCAATTTAAGAAACATAAAAATTGGTTCACGAATGACGGAGTAGGTAATTCGTGTGCATACATAAAAAAAATATACGGTACAAATTGATAACCTCCTCCTTTTTCGAAGTCGGTTAATAAAAGCATAAAATACATACCCAAAATTTACTTTTATCATCCCAATGCAACAATCTAAAAAATCACGATTTACTTAACAACCTATAATTTTCTCTAATTGTTAATCACAGAATTCGCCCTATTACATAGTTGTTAATATTAAAATAATTTGACTTGGCAAACGAACGAAGCTCTTGCAATAGCCACTGTTTACCTAAATAAAGACTGTACACACTACTAAAATAAACACAAAACCGCAGCGAACTCAGAGAACATTGTGTACTTGACCTAGAAGAGTCGACGACCTAGCCACAGAATAAAAAGTGTAAAGAGACGGTCAACTGCTTCTTGAGAAATAATACAACAAGTTATTATATTAAAAGAAAAACAAAATACCCGACTGCAGAAAAGAGGTTTTTGCAGACTAAATTACGATTTCTTTACGCTTGATACGCTGTTGAGTGTATGTTTTTTGTGAGAAAATATGCCTTAAAAATTATAAATATGCATTCTTTAGAATGATTCTAGTGAAAATCACTTCTTTATTACGAAAAAGTTCGCTGGTAGTTACGAAAACACTATTATATATTATAAAAAAATATACCCTATGACACTCAGGAAGTGAAGACGAATCGAAAAAATAACGACACCTCGCACATCAAAATCAGTCAAGTCGTTTAGGCTGAAGGCGACCATACAGTACATACATACATACCCAAATATATACCTAAGTATAAATGTACATACACTCGAAAAACATATCCCTCCTTCTTACGCAGTCGCGTTCAAGTAGTCCCACTTAGTACGTACACTGTGTTTCGGATAGAAAGGTATTTTAATTGTAGTAGTGGCTTGATTGTAATTAATTGAGCGAGCAATGCGAGCGACCGTTTTGCAAGAAAGTAATTTTTATTTGGGGGTTATTCGACTTTGACAGCTTTCTAAGCCTGTCATTTACTAGATAAAACCGGACAAGAGCGAGTCAGACTCGCCCACCGAGGGTTCCGTACAAACTAGTAGATAAAAGGTTTTTTTTATATATTTTCCTTCATAAATCGAAAAATATACATCGCAAAAATATTTAAAAACCTGTTTTAGCTTGTGCTAACATATAATATCTCACATGATACGGTTAAAGCCATTTAAAATTTGGACCCTCATTCCTTCCAAATCATTGTAATTTTTGACATCATCATCATTTGTGATCAAATTAAAAATATCCATGTTTCGGTTTTTTTCCTATATGTGTACTATAACACAATGCTTCTTGCCAAATTTCATAGGTCTAGGTCAACGGAAGTACCCCATAGGGTTTGATTCCCTTGTGAGTGTCGAAATTTGCGTTTTTACGACATATACGACATATTTTATACTTTTTTTACGAAAACTGTGAAATTTTATTTTTCTTTCTGCAGCAAGAGACTATGGATCTGCTTGTTTTAATTTCAACACGGTACCTTCACGCGTTCCCGAGATAACAGGTCTTGACACCCGGACGGACGGACAGACAGACAGACGGACAACAATGTGATCAACACCAAAAGTTATGTAAAGTGAACAATAGTGTTCATAATAAAGAAACTAAAAACAAAAATTTCATAAATTCAGCGCTGAATCTCCAACACCACAAAACAAGGCAAGTGTCGACAACAGCCTTGAGACGTGATTGGCTTAGGCTTACTCATTGCTTCATTGGAAACTATGTTCACTGATGCAGTCTGTTCACTTACTGTAAATGTCATTTGCAATCCCTGATCTAAAGCAACCAACAGAAATAAAATAATAATAGGCACTAATTGGGCACTTTGCCTGAAAATGGTGATTGCTTGAACCATCAATAAGCGTTGATGCCTATGGATATTTTAAATAACCTCGAATTACTCAACTTTACAAATATTTATTATTTATTTATTAGTTTTAGTATAATTTATAATAGCATATATGAATGTACGTAAAATTAAATTAATAAAGAATCTAATAGAAATAAAAAAATAAAAATTGGTAGACATTTCACACAACACCATCAAGCCCAAACTAAGCAAAGCTTGTGCTATGGAGACCAGTTGGCTGGTAGAATACATATACATACATACTTAAGATACATAAGAACACCCAGACACAGAACAAACATCCATGCTCATCACACAAATGTTTATCCCGGGTGGGGATCGAACCCACGACCTACAGCTTAGCAGACAGACACACTACCATCTGAACTATCGGTTTTCGAGTTTTGACAATGTTTGTGACATAAATGCGCGGTCTGTGCAAATTTATGTATCGGAGTAATTTATGTAGGATGAAACCGTTTTGTACGAATCTTAGTAAAATCTACAATGTTTATGTAATTGTTTGTGTAATTTGTGTTTTAGTTAAGTTGTAAACAATAAAGAGTTCATCTATCTATCTATCTAATGTTAAGGGTTTATGCCGATTTTTTTACATGACATGTGGTAGAAAGAAGATAGCAAAATAATGTCTAAAAGCTCAGATACATATTGAGACGTAAAAGAAAAAAATGTCACACGGTCTGATCATTCGGACAGAACAGTCGGACCACGCGACCAACGGCCATTAACTGAAATGGAAACAATTTGAAGAATACGCCATATTACATACGGAAAGTTGGCTTAGAGGTATGCTATTCGGTCGAAGGGCTATGCTTTTTCTCACTCTATCCGTAGACGTGTGAAAGTCAACGACGTACTCGTTACTGTTTGTATCAAAAATAAACTCACATTCACACAACCACACGTCACTCCATACAACGGCGCGCTAATCAGTGACACATAGGCAAGTTGACGTCTGTATTTATCATACACGCATGTATGAAGTTAGGGTCGTCGTCTGGTTGCAGCTCGATAAACCGATGTAACTTATTAATGACAACACTTATTTGAGACTTATTAAAGGTACCAAAATATATGTAGGTCAATTTAATTACTTTCAAAATCAAATCAAGTCATTTATTTGCTAGAATACATAATGATACAACGAGTTCTTATTATTATTTTAAGACATTGTATTCAGTCTGCAAGCAGACGTGCAAATATGTTATTTAATTATATTGTATTATGAGAATTAAGTCTATTATATGTAGGTATTTGTATAATCAAAATATTCCATAACACTATAAAAACAGTGGCTAAGAAGCCATTCCGTCAAACATTTTTTAAATCTATTTCCATTTAAAATTTTAATATCATTAGGTACATTGTTATATATTTGTATACACATGTTATAAGCGTTTCTTTTGTAGATATCTTTTCGGGCAGTAGGATGATATAATAGGTTAGCGAACTTAGCTCTTTTCTGATGTGGGATAACTGCGTTCAATCATTGCAAATAAAATAAAATGAAAATACAAATGGCTCTAATGTACATACACGGTAAAGGGAGTATATTGCATGCTTTCAAATGAATCTCCTGTCTTATTGTCAATGTAATTTCATCATCATCATCTCAGCTATAAGAAGTCCACTGCTGGACATAGGCCTCCGCCATGGATTTCCAAAAATACCGATTGGAAGCGGCTTGCATCCAGCGTCTTCCCGCCATTTGTATGAGGTCGTCTGTCCATCTCGTGGCTGGCAATCGTGGTTGTCGTGGCAATGTAATTTAGTTTATAAAAAAAAAAACGTTTTATGCGTTTTAGTTTATTATTGAAATTGCTAAAATCTTATTATTTCCAAAACTATTCAAGTTACAATAATTTCGCATATACAGATCGATAGTGTTTTTATTTTTTATTAATATAGCATCAAAAATTCAAAATTGACCAGTTGTGGGATAACGGCATTTTAGTTATACCACGGCAGCATAACACGATGTCAACCTTCACTCGTACAAACGTACAAGCCCAATACAAATATTGCAACCAAAATACTAAAATTCAACAAACTCCATCTTAAACTCGCCATAATGTGCTCCGCGGTTATGAAATATTTCGTGCGCACATTAACTGCTCAGTTGTACTTACTTGTTTCAAAGATTATATCGCGGTCCCAAAGTTAGTGTTAAGTTAATGTAGATAGTATCACTTTGCCTATGTTTATAGTCTGCTAACTTGTTATTGAAGTTTTAATTGAAATTATGTTGATGATGGTACGAAAAGGGGTCTTTTTAATTTACAAAGTTTTTTTTGGCATTACGCATTTTGTTTATTAGCCAATTTTATTTTTTTGCACAAAATACGGTATATTAATATAAACGTAGACCGTTTGACTATTCACTCGCCTGATGAAAATAAAGTCGAAGTTATTTTTTTTTTAATACAGACTTTTTATTTGTAATTAACAAAGAGGACTATAGATACAGCCAAGTTTTCTAAAATAAAACAATCACTTTTACGTAGAGACAAAAATAAATCGCTTATTTGTTTTTTTTGACAATTTTATATTTTTATGGATATTTTAACAGCCCCATTCTTCAAGCTTGTTTTGTTATTCTTATTACACTTAATTTTTATAAGGGGAAGGAAAAGCGAGAGATGTGTACCAGGATCGTAGCAAGTGGAGAGATATAGTCTCTGCCTACCCCCATGGGAAAAAGTCGTGATTGTATGTATGTGGCAAGGGAAAGTACTTACATGTTCAATAAATTCGGGATTAGCAGTGTATCCATAGCCGATGAAGATCATAGAGTGCAGACCTAGGATCATCACCATCGTGTAGAATCTGTGGATAAAAAATAATCGAAAGAGAGTGAGAAAGAGAGTGACGTGTGTGATGCTCCTTTGAAAAAGACCGCCGAATGCGGTTGAAACTATAGTCGGATATTTCGGCTCAAAACAGACGTGAGTGACCCGTAGTTTTTATTTAAAAAAAAATCATTAAAATAATATCGATATATCATGAAATGACAGTGGGAAGGGCACACAGTCATCATCATCATCATCATCATCCCAGCCATAAAAAAGTTCACTGCTGGATATAGGCCTCCCCCATGATATATACAGACAAACCTATTGATGCAAAAGGTTTGTTCTCGCGAGCGAGGTCTACCGTTCGTTGAACTATTGCTATTACTAGTTTCTCACCTTAATGCTTGGAAACACTTGAACAGTCCTCCTTCTGCGCTGCCTCCATGCTTCAAAGCTTTCCAGTTCTTCTGTACGCAGAAAGCTAGCATGAGCCTATTACCTGTTATAAAACAAAGTTATTTAGTTAATCAATAGCCTCGAAGAAGGATGGTGTTCCAGTTCTTCTGTACGCAGAAAGCTAGCATGAGCCTATTACCTGTTATAAAACAAAGTTATTTAGTTAATCAATAGCCTCGAAGAAGGATGGTGTTCCAGTTCTTCTGTACGCAGAAAGCTAGCATGAGCCTATTACTTGTTATAAAACAAAGTTATTTAGTTAATCAATAGCCTCGAAGAAGGGTGGTGTTCCAGTTCTTCTGTACGCAGAAAGCTAGCATGAGCCTATTACCTGTTATAAAACAAAGTTATTTAGTTAATCAATAGCCTCGAAGAAGGATGGTGTTCCAGTTCTTCTGTACGCAGAAAGCTAGCATGAGCCTATTACCTGTTATAAAACAAAGTTATTTAGTTAATCAATAGCCTCGAAGAAGGATGGTGTTCCAGTTCTTCTGTACGCAGAAAGCTAGCATGAGCCTATTACTTGTTATAAAACAAAGTTATTTTGTTAATCAATAGCCTCGAAGAAGGATGGTGTTACATAGTTTAAGCTTATATATATTCTGTCAGCCGTCTAGTTTCTATAGTACAAGCTTTGCTTAGTTTGGGCTAGATGCTGTTCTGTGAAATGTCTACCAATTGTTTATTTTCTTCAAATGCCTTTGTTGATTTTTTTCGATTTTATTGGATCAAGTCCTCAAGAAAAGTAGTTAACTTTGTTTTGGTTTCAAGAAGACTTACTTTTTTTTTTTTTCATAAAATTATTTATAAAAACTAAAGGAAATGACGATTTAGAAAATAAATATTTTTCTTTACTTAAAGTCAAAAGAGAAATCTTCTGGAGTTTAAAAAATCAACATACATACATACATAACTATAATCACGCCTATTTTCTCTTACGGGGTAGGCAGAGCATCAAACATAATGAGGCTGTTTGACCATTATTGGAGGGTTAGTTGGAAGGTTAGCCTAAACAGGTAGGTACACATTATTTCGTAATTAATTTCAATTTTGTATTTTCATAATATGGATGAGTGATAGGAAGGTTTGATTTCGTGTATGCTAAAGCTTAAAAATCCTACCTTCTCCATTCTCTGCCGGACGGAAGAAATGGTACCCAGAACAGCCAAGGTTGACCAACAGCAGAAGCAGCAGTAAGGCGCCGATGGTGAAGTCCAGGGCGTCTACGGGCGCACTATCATTCTGGGTCTTGCAGTAACGAACTGATAGATTTTCCACCTGCGTAAGACGAATAATATATATTAAACATTAATTTTTCTTACCTGTAGAATCATAATCAGGTTGAACAGTGTGCGTAAAATCTCTGCACATGCTATTCAGTGTGCTGATTTCCAATCTACAATCAAACAACGCCAGGCCTAAGAATGGCAAGCGCAGTACATTGCCACACAGGGTATTGCACTATTAAAGTTCACAAGTTCTGGATAACATGGATCATGACAAGCTTTAGCTAAACATCACGTGAGCAAACCAAAGCTCATCTATTTAGTTGCAATAAAACAATTGAGACGTCACGAAAGGCCTGGCATATGAGTAACATGATTGATATATGAGAAATTGCATAAAAATATGCTCGAAAGTATGGGTAATTAAAGCTTCATTCGCATTCTAGTCCTTTCTGATGGCGAAGTGTCGCGCCAAAAGTAATTTTGACCAGCCTGCCACTTTAAATGACTTCAAAATCTCACCTGCAGTCCATACCCTTGATGTATAGTTCTGTTAAAGCACTCCTTCAGAGTCATAGCAGTTGCCTCGCTGGTGTTGCCGTGGCTGACGTCCAGCCCACATTTCTCATTGGCGCAGACTCCACGATGCAACTTGGAGTGCATGTAGTTCTTGTAATAAAGCGAGGAGTAGTTCTGGAAATAATGTGGGTTATTTGAAAAAATACTTTAAACTATTAGACTTATAAGCGAGGTATGTAATTTAAGGTATTTATGCTTGCATTCGAAATTTGAACTATTTCAAGAATCTAATTTATTTTTTTGCGATTGATGTCGATGATACGGAACCCCAAATTATGTGCGCAAGGAACCCTTATACCTAGTTCCCTATGTCCGTCTGTCAAACCACGGCTATGTCTAAAAACTCTTACTACTAGAAAGCTGAAATTTGGTACAGGTCGCTTCAAACCACACAAACGCAAACTCTCGCCACTGACACGCTCTCTCACCTTTACTGTAGTAAAGTTAAACAGAGACAGCAATAGACTACGGTACATTGCGGCAGCTGCCAACAGCTTTCGTAGCCACCGAATAAAACCAGAACCCAGCATTTTTATGCTCCATAATGAGATAAATGGCATCCAATTAGATGCACTTTAGAGAAAATCACAGCCTTTTTTAGGGTTCCGTAACCAAAGGTAAAAACGAGACCCTATTACTGAGACTCCGCTGTCTGTCCGTCCGTCCGTCTGTCACCAGGCTGTATATCATAAACCGTTATAGTTATAGAGTTTAAATTTTCACAGATGATGTATTTCTGTTGCCGCTATAACAAAAAATACTAAAAAACAGAATAAAATAAATATTTAAGGGGGCTCCCATACAACAAACGTGATTTTTTTGCTCGTTTTTACTCGATATTGATAACGGCAACAGGTAGACGCTTGAAATATTCACAGAATATTGAATTATATCATTCACTTTAAAAATAATTAATTAAAATAAAATAAAATTAATATTTAAGCGGGACTACCATGCAACAAACGTGAATTTTTGCCGTCTTTATAGATAATGGTACGGAACCCTTCGTGCGCGAGTCCGAATCGCACTTGGCCGGTTTTATTTATGTCTGGTGACGTCATTTGTCATTTAAAAGCCCTGTTTTTCTCGCACACATATATTTTAAAGTGTACTAATGAGGTTATCAATCAGGAAGCGCTTCCAGAGAACTACAGTTCGGTCAACGTTGCCAATTTTCGGATTGTGATCCATCTTGGAGAGCTTACATAAATCAACCGCGAGGTAAGTGAGGGATTTTCGTTACATAACGAATTGGAGAAAATCTTTTGAGTGAACGAGTAATTATACTGTTATTACAAACAATCGATCCCAGTACGAGCTTGATTTTTGAAGTGAAAACTTCTTAGCGGCGTTGGACAGTTTTGGGATGGGTAAAAAATGTTAAGCTCGCGTCAGATCGTCCGATCGCAAGACGAACAGTCAGAAACCTATTCTAACGTTCTGCATTTAAAGTTCATTATTGTATGTACGAGTTTGTCCTTCTAGCATGACGTCATTTCGTTGCGCCGAATGCTTATTTTCGACTCATGCACGTAAGACTCGTTAGCTCAGTAGGTTAGAGCACCGATATAAATTTCAATTTGTCAATCGGAGAGTGGAGGTTCAAATCCTTCACGAGTCAGTCTTTTTGCTATTTCATTTTTTAGTTTTCACTTCTGCCGGCACTCCCGGAGTGCAACCCGTTGTTTTTTTTTCTCCAGCAAATAGGCTTGCGCTTGACCACACTCACGTGATCTTAAACGATGTTGCAGTTTACAATAGAGTACGTTAATTAGAATAAAGTCTCCCTGTCTCACGCGGTTTTGCAATGGGATTGCCTCCGAGTTCTGATCCTATATTTTGACCATCATGACGGTGTTATTGCACAAACACTTCAGCACTTTAATATAACTATAGTCAATATGACATCGCTGAATAGCTTTAAGAACCACCCAGGGGAGCAATTCAGTTAATCAAAACCGATCCGTAACTGAACCTTGTGCGAAGCATTTTCTGTCGGCTGCTATCTTTTTTTGATTTAGTAAAGAGCGAAGAACGTGTCGCGTTTCATCAAATGTGTCAATTGTATGACGTAAAAGTGACTAAATAAAAAAAAATGGTGGCCAACGGGAAAAGGTTCACGTATGGTTCAGTTACGGAGCGGTCTTGGTTAACTGAATTGCCTCCCAGGTCTCAATCGACTCAAAAGCCTTCTCATAGTCCAAAAACACTAAGAAAAACGTTTTAATCTGACATTTTGACTACTCATTACTTCTTCACTTCTCTGTGCTTACTTCTCGCCGGCGCAGTCTGGGTAAGCCCTTGCTAAAAGTGCTTATCCTAGGGCTACTCCAAGTGGTACATATAGTGGATAAGTGTATGTATAACTTTCAATCGCATCATACCTTTATAAACTGATATAGAGGGCTGTCATCTTCCTTTAGTTCGATATCAGCTATGCAGTAGACGGCTTCAGGCTTCCTCATGCAAGAGTCGAAGTCATCTAGGTCTGTGAGAAGCGGCATGGAATGGTAGTCCAGTTCTGGAGGTTCTGGGGAAGAATTATCTATTATCATTCACTTGAGTCCGGTCGAGGAGCAGGAAGAATTTTGTACATTATTTTGTACAGTACACCTGTTACTATCCGTCTCTGTTGCTCACGCGTAAATATATTGCCGTCGTGCTCGCACACTTGCAATTAATGGATATATCAGGATAATGTACGCAATTATTTCTTCTCTGCGACCCGAAATTGGGATATGCGGGTTCAAACCCGTCGAATATGTGAAATTTTGAACATCGGCTAACTTCTTATATCCGAACTTGACCGACCACGTCACGGTATATATATATAGAGCTGTTCACACTAAACAATGAAACATAAAAGTAGTTAGCATATTTTTAACCTTGATGATGTTTGTTTTTTCATTATACACAAAAATTAAATCGTAATGCTTTAATTCCACTTTAACTCTGCAAGCTTCTCAAGGGAGACTTGTTCAATCCCACATAACCCGAACTCATCTCAAAGTCCCCAACGCAGCCGGGTATCTTTCAAGGATTTCCTGCTCTCTAACAAAAAAAAACAAGCTCGCTCCATCGTAGACTATATCGTCACTCAACATCAAGTGAGTTAGCGGTCAAGCACAACCCTAACAATGATTAAAATAAGTATCTACATTAAAAGAAAAAGAAAATACCCGACTGCAAACAAGAGCGTTTTTCATCTATTGCTTTTTTAATAAGGTTTCGTTTTTGTTCTAGTACACGACATAAACGATAAATTTAATCAAATTTATCGTTTATGTTGCTATTAATGTTTTCTATAATATTATTTTGCATCACTTTTAACTGCTTTTGATGTTGCAAAAGGTTTTCTTATATATCCTTTAATACAACATCAAGTGAGTTAGCGGTCAAGCACAACCCTAACAATGATTAAAATAAGTATCTACATTAAAAGAAAAAGAAAATACCCGACTGCAAACAAGAGCGTTTTTCATCTATTGCTTTTTTAATAAGGTTTCGTTTTTGTTCTAGTACACGACATAAACGATAAATTTAATCAAATTTATCGTTTATGTTGCTATTAATGTTTTCTATAATATTATTTTGCATCACTTTTAACTGCTTTTGATGTTGCAAAAGGTTTTCTTATATATCCTTTAATACATCTGTAATAGCCTGGTCAAGTTTCCGGCAGCCTAGTGGTGAGACCGTCTGATTTGCGATCCGCAGGTCCTGGGTTCGAATTCCAAGGCACGCACCTCTGTCTTTTCGACGTTATGAGCGTATTGTTGATTACCGCCAACTTCAAACGGTGAAGAAAAACATCGTGAGGAAACCTACATGTCTGAGAGTTCTCAATGATCTTGAAGATGTGTGAAGTCTGCCAACCCGCACTTGACCAGCGTGGCAGACTATGGCCTAACCCTTCTCACAATGAGAAGATGGCCCGCGCCCAGCAGTGGGACAGTTTGTACAAACAGGGCTGATAAAAAATAAAAATAAAAAATAGCCTGGTTCATTTTATCTGATTGTTATTACTCTCTATATTATTATGCGATGTAATATTTAGATCCGTTCTGCTTCGTACGGTGTTGGACTAGAGAATATTGTTCTGTGATCGTGCGTGCTTCGTAGTTTTTATCCGAAGGTAGATCTAAAACAACTTGACTCACTGTGGTTGTTCAATTTTTTATTATACACTTTTCTAGTTTATTTAGTTTAATAAATCCAAATATAACACGTGTACTGATGAATTGCACTAAGAATTTAACTTTTTACATAATTTTATGCCGATTCACGCATACTCGTACATACATATCCAGATATTTCCATAAATACACTCAAAAAACATAACCCTCCTTTATACGGAGCCGGGTAAAAAATTACCTTCGTCAATGAAACAGTAACATTTTGTTAAGGATTCGCTCAACGCGCGCAGCTATCTCTCTCGCGCATCACAACCTTTTCAAACATATAAAAACATTGAATAAAATATATTATACATGAAATATTGTAAGAGTGAGAGCTAAATTTGTTTATTTAGATACGAGAAATATTTAAAAACAAGTTTTTCTTCGATATGTTTTAAATTGACTGACGAATAAGAAAATATATGTTTTTATCTAATTCCGTCGCCAGTTTATACTATATTTGATAAAACATTTTTTTTAATGTTTCTCCTCTCTAAATAAACAAATTTTAACTCATTTCTAATGTTCCTACTCAATGATTTTATAATAATATCATTTTAAATGTAGTGATGCGCGAGAGAGATAGCTGAGCGCTTTAATCTCGACTTTAAAAGCACAAAAAGGCAAAAATAAAAATCAGCTTCGTCAAAAAGTGTTTATGTAATGTAAAATACGAATGTTTCCGATGTTATCTGATGTAAATTGTTAACCTGGAGGTTCAATTCGTGAATTAAGCCAAGAACACACAATAAATGACAGTGACTGTACTCAAACTGCTAGGATTTTACGGGCATCGCTTATAAATGTTTAATGTAAAATGTCCATATTTTATTTTAATATTATGCAAAAAGGCACTTTGACATAATTAAATTTAGACAAATGCAATAAAATCACACCAATTTTTACCCGACTGCATAAGAAGGAGGGTTATGTTTTTCGAGTGTTTATGTATGTATGTTTCTATATGATCGCCTACAGATTAAACAGCTTAACCGATTTTGATTTTGATACCCGACCGCAGTCGGGTATTTTGTTTTTCTTTTAATATAGATAAAATATATAAATAATTGTGGACATTTCACACAACGCCAACTAGCCCAAACTAAGCAAAGCTTGTACTATGGAACTAGATGGCTGATAAAATACATATATACTTTTGTTTTTGTAAATATATACATATGATACATAGAACACCCAGACACAGAACAAGCATCCATGCTCATCACACAAATGTTTGCCCTGGGTGGGGATCGAACCCACGACCTTACGGCACAGCAGGCAGACATACTACCAACTGAGCCACAAGGCCAGTCTAGATACTTCTAGACTCTAGATACTTGTTGCTTACGGAGTAGACAGAGCTTGAAAGTCCATGATGACGTTTGACGAAAAATGTGATCATAATTATGCCATTCAAAGTCACGGCAGTTACCATAGGTGTATATGGCAGTTACTATATAAATCAATAATATTCCCTGTCATGTATACCCGGCTTTAGATATTACAGAATAACTTACTTAGCTGTTTGGAAATAAGTAAGTATAGTAATAGTAAGACGTGCACTGTTTTGTAAGATGGTCATTCACTTTACTCTAAGTGGATAAAGAGTATGAACGTATGCAACTTAGTAGAAACCATTGCTGTTCTTTGCCTAAATAATACCTAAGTATTATAAAAAAGAAAGTAACAGTTTGTCTCTCTGTCTGTTTGTCTTCCTTTTCACGACTGATCGGTTCAACCGTTAAACATATCGTTAAGAAATTTGGTATAGAGACAGCTGTGAATCTAAAGGAGCACATAGGCTAATTTTAGGCTTCCCTACTAAAGGAACGGGAGCCTATTTGCCGCGAGGCTACGGTGTCTGTCTGTCTGTCTGTCCTACATTAAAGGACTATAGGATTAAAGGACTATAGGATTAAAGGACTTTCTTTTGAACCGTAATAAGTAGCAAGTTGAAACTTTCATAGAATATGTCATTATGACTCATAATGGACCAAAAAATTATAAAAGCCCAAGCTTAACTATCATAGCACTTTTCATCAGGAAGTTCCTTACATCCTGGTTTCATCATCAGATCAGCTCCATCTCACTATAATATTGCAATATCACCGGATTTACATAGGCATGCAAAATTTCATTTCAATCTGAAGTCGGGAAATGGGTCAAAAACTTGCAATATTAGATTACAGACACCGGGACAGAAAAAAATATAAGTTAGTGACAAAACAAGGCAAGTGTTCCCGCCACAAAAATATGGCGTGACGTCAAACTGTCAAAGTCGTCTGTCAGACGGTGGCGGTTAAAAGACTCGCGTCGAACTTCTCTCAGAGTGCTAATAAAATATTCTCTGACTGTGCTACATATATTACGAGTGCCTTATATATTATAACGGCTTCTTCTCTCAGTGCTACATATGATAAAGTCTCTGTGTGTTAAAGTATTCAGCTCATTGTGAACATTGTATGCTCAGTGCTCATCACCGGACGGATCATATATCCGCTTTAGAACATCTTCACCAAGTAAGTTCGCCTCCTTTTCATTTTCCCCGTTTTCCCATTGTTTTCTGTCATTCATTTCAGCCCTCGTCGTGATTGGCCGGACTGCCCACAAATTGGGCTCTGGCCATCACAGCAAGTGCCCACCAAAAATCCGTCATTCATTGGCCAATGTCGTCCAACATCTTCAGATATTTCGATATCTTCAGGACACATGTCGAGGCATGTTTATCGCCAGTGAGTACGGACCTTAAGCCTGTGGACGTAGGTTGCCCAATAGATTCCTTGCACAAGACAGGTTGTGTTTGTAATAGGTAGTTATCTAGGTACTGAAGGTAGCCTGGATGCCGTTATTACGCAATACTGTTTGAGTAACTAGACTAGGATGCTGCTTATTACAAGTTGAACATTGGCAAGTATTTATTTTAATTTTTTCAATTATGACATGCATTATTTTTTAATTTGATTTATTACTAGCTGCGCCCGCGGTTCCACCCGCGTGGTGATCGATTATGTTGTTAATGTTTAATGTGTCCCACAGGAACTGTCAAATTTTTCGGGATAAAAGTATGCCAGATCCTTCTACATAGTAAAAGTAATAACCCTTCCAAAATTTGTCCAAATCCGTCCAGTAGTTTCGGCGTCCATCGGACTCACCGTACAGACAGACAGACAGACAGACAAAATTATAAAAATTGCTGTTTTGGCTTCTGTATCGGTAGGTAATGCATCCTCCAGTCAAAATTTTTCAAATATAGTATTTAATGTACAGATTTTGACCCGTTACAGTCTTAATATATTATGTATAGATAAATAGATAAAGATATTTTTTTTTTATATAGAAATAGGTTTGCGCTTGACCGCCAACTCGCCTGATGTTAAGTGACGTTGCGGTCTACGATGGAGCGCGCTTACCTAGAAGAAACCAATTCACTCGCGATTTAAAGATAGATATAGATTTATTCTATTCACTATTTCGTGACATTGAATTTATTTTCATACGTAGTTAGTGTATTCTCTTTGTTGTATTTTTGTTTATTGAATTTAGTCAATATTTTTATACATTTCAGATTTTTTTCATCTTGTTTTTGTGGCGTGTGCCTGTGACGTGTAGTGTGTATCAATAAATATATACGAATATAATTGAATATCTATATTACAAAAAAATACCCGACTGCAGAAAAGCTAAGCGTTTTAGCTGCCCAACTTATGATTGCGTTAAGTACGCTTGATACGTTTTTTGTGAGAAAGTATATTAAAATCGCTGTTGCAAATATGCATTCTTCAGAATAATTTTATTAAATATTACAACAAAATAATATAACCTATGACAATCAAGGAGTGAAGAAGAATCTAACGACGCCTCGCATATTAAAATCGGTCAAGCCCTTGAAATGAATCAATTTTTGCGGCTTTATCGCGTAGGTATATTTTACATAATTACATATATATACACATATTATTTCAATTTGTAACAAAAGAGAACAAGCTGTTTAGGCTGTAGGAGGTAATATAGAAACATACATACATACATACATACAAATATACATCCAACCGAAAAACATAATTCTCTTTCTTGTGCAGTGGGTAAAAGTAGGCGTAGAGTAAAATATATGCGTTTGCTTGGAGCAGATCGCATTAAATAGAACTTGAGAGATTCTTTGGAACTCGACAGGCCTCATGGCTCAGTGGTAGTACGACTGCTTCCTGAGCTGTAGGTCGTGGGTTCGATCCCCACCCAGGGCAAACATTTGTGTGATGAGCATGGACGTTTGTTTTGTGTGTGTGTGTGTTTCTATGTATCATAAGTATGTATTTACAAAAAAAGTATATAATGTATTCTATCAACCATCTAGTTTCCATAGTACAAGCTTTGCTTAGTTTGGGCTAGATGGCGTTGTGAAAAATGTCCTCCAATATTTATTTATTTATTTAAACTACGGTAGGAAATTATGTAAATAATCACACCAAATTCACAATAATCGCCGATTTATAAACTAGCTGCGCCCAGCGATTTCACCCAAGTAATTTCCTCAACCCACGTACCGGCAAGCGCACCGTAGGAAGACCAGCCACGAGATGGACAGATGACCTCATACAATTGGCGGGAAGACGCTGGATGCAAGCCGCTTCCAATCGGTCTTTTTGGGAATCCATGGGGGAGGCCTATGTCCAGCAGTGGACTTCTTGTGGCTGAGATGATGATGATGAATTTCCTCAACCTTTACCTTTTTGTAATAATAGTAGGTACCTATACTTGTTTATTATACCTAGTCTTGCCATAAATATTGTCACGAAGAAAAAAATTATTTTTTTATTGCAAATAATATTTATTACTTTTACAGTGTGTTAGTTTAATACATAAATATAAAACAATTTAAAATATAAAAGCTTATTCGAAGTGGTCTCCATTGGCTGCAATACAGTCCTTTAAACGTTGAGGCCAGTTATCAATAGAAGCACGCACTCTTTCCATGGGAAAATTCTTCACTGCCAATCGTATGGATTGTTTTAGGGACTCCAAATTATCATGGCGTTTAGAGCAAGCCATACTCTCTAAAACTGACCATAAATCATAATCCAGCGGATTAAGATCAGGACTTGACGACGGCCAGTCTTCAGCTCTGATGAAGTCCGAAACGTTCACTTCCAACCAAGACTGCGTGGACCGAGCTTTATGACCTGGCGCCGAGTCTTGTTGGAAGGACCATACTTGGTTATTGAACATGGTGTTGTTAAGGGGCTTAACTACCTTCTCAAGAATGGTATTTTGATACACTTGTGCCGATGTTTTGATACCTTTTTCACAAAAATATGGCTCAGTCACTCCTTCATAGCTAACACCCCACCAAACCATCACTGAAGTCGGATAATGCCCACGTTGCACTCTGTCGACTGATTGGGAAGCTTCCTTAGAGCTTTGGGCATAAAAACGGTCATTTTGTTTGTTAAAATGTTGCTCAATTGTAAAGATTTTCTCATCCGTAAACAAAATTTTTCTGTGACCTCCCTTTGCGTACCGCTTCAGTAGTTGTTTCGATTTTACCACCCTATTCTATTTTAAATTATCAGTTAAAAAATGACCAGTGCGTCTCTTATAGGCTGCAAGTCCTAAGTCATCTTTTAAAATACGCGACATGGTTCTGGGTGCTATCTTCATCTCCCGAGATAAAATCTTTTGCTTTCGGACAGGATTTCTTCGAATTCTTTCCCTTACTGCTTTGACCACCTTTTTCGTACGAACACTACATGGACGGCCAGATCTTTTTCTGTCACAAACAGAGGAGGTCTCATTGTACCTATTAATAGCCCGGTACACAAACATTTGACTAATACCAAGCGTATGAAGAGTTTTAAAAATTGCATTTGGCTCCATACCAACTTTGTGTAATGCAATCACAGCGATTCGGTTCTCTTTATCACCCCACTCCATTTTAATATCGCAAAATATTGTACAATGTATTGGTGCCAAAATTAGAAAACTCAATGAACAATCGTATAAAAATGACAGATTCCAAATTCAAATGTAATATCTTTCTTATTTTTAACTGTAACAGTATTTATGGCCAGACTAAGTATATAAGTATGGATAAATAATTATAATTTAGAAAACTGCAAGATCCGACTTCAAAATACGCAATTTGTTTTACTTGGATGATATATTCTCGGTTATTTTGTTATAAAAACCAAAGTACTTCACCGATTTTGATAAAATTTATATGGGACCACCTCTGAGGTATCTGAGGTACGTAGATATCTGAGTATGTATATATCTGAAGTACCTAGCAAACAAAAAAGGTACCTACAAAACAATTCATAAATGGCGGAGTAATCGCTGAACAAACATACAGTCCAATTGAGAACCTCTTTCTTTTTGGAAGTCGGTTAAAAATACCAAAAAAAATTAAGTACATAATTTATTTACAGCTTATAGTAGCAAAGTGCTAGATTTGTTTTTACAAGTGTGAAACACGGACTGGGTATATTTTCTGTAATAATGGACCGAGTGAGCGAAGCGAATCAAATTTTTTGCTTCAAATGGCAAAATTTTCTTTCGTCTGTATGGATGTGGCATATAGGTCGTATTAAATTTTTCCAACCAATCTTTCCAAAACTTGGTAAACAAATTTTGCAATTTTACGTTTTTTTTTGGCATCGGGGATTTGAAAAAAAAAAATAAGTATAGTATAGAAAACGAAAAGAGTTCGGTAACAAACACAAAATTCATACCGGTGACTTCCGAAACATTTTTACACAAAACATCAGTGACACACAATAACAATAACCACCACATGGTAGCGACACCGGCACACTACTGCGCTCCGCTAATGTACTACTGCAGCAGTAGCGCGCACTACTCTGTCTGTACTGAGCCTAACCTCGTACCGCGGCACTTTCGTAACTCTCCCGAGTTATATTAACAAATAGGTAATGACTAAGTATTTTTTAAAATAAAACAGATTTTTAAACATTTATTGATTGCTACCTTTTTTGTGTAAATCAAGTAAAACAAACAAATAATTAAGTTTATGGAAAACCCTTCTCACAATGAGAAGATGGCCCGTTCCCAGCAGTGGGACAGTTTGTACAAACAGGGCTGATAAAAAAAAAAAAAATGGAAAAAAATCGGACAAGAGTGAGTCAGACTCGCCCTCCGAGGGTTCCGTACAAACTAGTAGATAAAAGGGGGAAATTATATTTTTTTAATATTTTCCTTCATAAACCGAAAAATATTCATCGTAAAAATAATTAAAAACCTGTTTTAGCTTGTGCTAAATAAAATTAAGCTCTTTCATATTATTATGATACGCCACATGATACGGTTTATTCACTTTGAAATTTGGACCCCCCTTCCTTGCACAAAGACACAATTTTTTGTGATTAAATTTAAAATGACCAGTTTTCGGATCATTTCTTAAATGTGTTCTCTAACACAATGCTTCTTGCCAAATTTCATAGTTCAAGGTCAACGAGAAGTACCCCATAGGTTTGATTCCTTTGTGAGTGTCGAAATGTGCGTTTCATTTAATGGGACTAGCAATAAAACGTAAACAAATAGGCCTAAATAGCCTTAACTTTGGCCTTAGGCTAAAAATAATAGCCTTACCGAATAACATACATACATACAATCACACCTGTTTACCCTTACGCGGTAGACAAATCGTTAAAGACCAAGAGACCGTTTAACGCCACATTTTTGACCGTGGTTAGAGGTTACATGGAAGGGAGAAGTCAGCCAATCACCTACATACAATTTCCCTCAAGTCCCTTATCTGACTTTTATAGTGTGCCCGGGAAGAGAAGCAGCTGGTACATTCTATGATTTTCTTTTTATCTCAGTCTAGCATAGTTAAGTGTGCCCTGGAAGAGAAGCAGCTGGTACATTAAGATATGATTTTCTTTTTCTCCTAGTCCAGCATTAAAGAGTGTGCCCGGTAAAAGAAGAAGCTAGTTAACGTTACTCTAATTTGAGCAATGCTCAAAATAACACATTTTGTCAACTTTTCGATGATACGTAAAGACACGTGCGGAAAGAAGACAGCGAATTTGAGACGTTGATAAAAGTTAAGTAACGTTTTTCCACCAATATTGGTTAAATATTGAGATCCTCTCAGAGCAAATAAAGTATCTAAGTACTGACATTGACAACTAATTTGACAAACTAAATTGACAAAACATCAAAGTGGAAAAAACGATATAGGTCAACCTTCCATACTAGGGCAGCAGTGTGATGTCTGTTTATTTATGTACATGTATTATTTAACTTAAATAAAAAAAACCTTAATAGGTAATTAGAGTATTTCTGACCTTATTTTTTTGTGGATCAATGCTTCTATAAGGGCCAGGTAAACAATTTTTTAGCTTAAAAACTGTTTATTTAGGTCATAATTACAAAAACTCACCGGGAAGTAATTTGTGTCGTATAAATTATTTTTCATTCCTCATACGCGATTAGGGAGAATCGTTTTTCCGTGCTGTCAAATTATGAGAATATCACGTTCTATTCTTAACAGACTTCCAAAAAAAGGAGGTTATCAATTCGACCTGGGCCTCAAGGCCAGGTGGCACTCGTTCGCCACTCGCTGATACGATTCAAAGACAATTTTGACGAATTGCTAGTCTATTACTATATAAATGGACTAAAAATTTCTCAAAATTGTCTTTGAATCGTATCGGCGAGCGGCGAGCGATGCGAGCGATGTTCACTTAGCAGCCTTGAGGCCCTGTATGTATGTAATATTGTCAGATTTGCACAATTTTTGTATATGTTAGTCTATACCAGCTTCTAAATATGTGTGCCAAATTTCATAAGTGTATGTATGTTTGTCCACGCATTACGCAGAAACTAGAAATCATATTTCAACAATTCTTGAATAAAGTACTTATCTTTCAACTTAGGAGTCACTACAGTTTTATCAAAATCGGTTCAGTAGTTTTCAAGATATGGGCTTTTGAACACTCACTTCGTTCATCGCAACTGCAGAGCAGTGTACACCTTATATTTATATATCAAGTTTGATAGACAGTGACATGAGCGGTGATGAGCTTTGACGACCGTTTTTAACCGACTTCAAAAAAAGGAGGTTATCAATTCGACCTGTATGTTTGTAATATTGTCAGAACTGCACAGTTTTTGTATATGTAATTAATTAATTTCAAAATGACTAAATACTATTAAAAATGAATAAACTAAAGTACCGCACTAAGCCACATCAGTAAGTGCCGCACTTGGCCAGCGTGGCAGACTATGGCCTAACCCTTCTCACAATGAGAAGATGGCCCGTTCCCAGCAGTGGGACAGTTTGTACAAACAGGGCTGATAAAAAAAACTAAAGTAATTTAAAAAAATTAAACCGACTTCAAACTGAAAAGTGAGAAATAACACGAAGAAAATCAATACTGGGCGTCTACCTATTAACTAGGTCATAAACCAACTATTTTTGAGGTCGGTGTCAGGACCTAAACTGTCATCAACTAAGTCTTGTTCAGAGACCGACCTCAAAAATAGTTGGTTTACGTACCTACTTAGGTAGACGCCCAGTATTGATTTTCTCCGTGTTATTTCTCAGTTTTCAGTTTGAAGTCAGTGTAATTTTATTTAAATTACTTTTATTGACTGTTTGAAACTGTTTACCGCCGGTTTGGAAGATGCCTATAAGCTTCTGGAATGGAAAGGGCTCGGCATCAATATTAACGGCGAGTACATCACTCACCTTCGGTTTGCCGACGATATAGTAGTCATGGCAGAGTCGATGGAAGACCTCAGTACGATGCTCGAAGACCTCAATAGAGTTTCCCAACGGGTGGGCCTCAAAATGAACATGGACAAAACGAAGGTTATGTCGAACGCCCATGTAGTGCCCACCCAAATATCTGTGGGGAACTCCACTCTTGAAGTTGTTGACGAATACGTCTACCTAGGACAAACGGTCCGATTAGGCAGGTCCAACTTTGCGAGGGAGGTCAATCGTCGTATCCAACTCGGCTGGGCAGCGTTCGGGAAACTTAAAAGCGTCTTCTCGTCCAATCAAGTCTCAAATTCACTCAAGTGAAACTCACTTCAACCCTCAAGTCGAAAATTTACAACCAGTGACACACACTGGTGATGACAGTGATGACATACGGCACTGAAACGTGGTCCCTAACTATGGGCCTTATAAGGAAGCTCAAGGTCACGCAACGAGCTATGGAGAGGGCTATGCTCGGAGTCTCTCTACGAGATCGAATCAGAAATGAAGAGATACGTAGACGTACAGGAGTCACCGATATAGCACAGCGGATTATCAAGTTGAAGTGGCAGTGGGCAGGGCACATAGCACGTAGAACTGATGGCCGCTGGGGCCGAAGGGTTCTCTAGTGGAGACCACGTGCCGGCAAGCGCAGCGTAGGAAGACCAGCCACGAGATGGACAGATGACCTCATACAAGTGGCGGGAAGACGCTGGATGCAAGCCGCTTCCAATCGGTCTTTTTGGAAATCCATGGGGGAGGCCTATGTCCAGCAGTGGACTTCTTATGGCTGAGATGATGATGATGATGACTTTTATTGACATTTCTATTGAACCATGTCGAAACTTTTTCCCCTTTTCTTTCTGTTCTATGTTTTCATGAGTTTGGAGTCTTCAGCTTGAAGTTTTGTCTACTTTCCTTATATTCGAAATGAAAAGTAGAGTGTTCACCTCTGGTGAAAATAACCTATTTAGACACTCGTACTAATGACGTCCTCGCTACGCTCGTGCGCAAAACTATCTCGTGCCTAAATAGGTTACTTTCAACCTTTGTTTAACAATCTACTATTTTACACCGTCTGCATATTAATGTTTCTTTTTTAGATCATGTAAAGGGGTTCTAAAGTACGTCATTTAAGAGCTATGAACAGTGGCAAAGAGGGTACGTCATTTAAGGGCTATGAACAGTGGCAATTTTACCATACAAACGAATTCCTATGTTTTCTCCCTAGAAAATGACTCTATTGTAACGCTTTGTATAATAAAAAATATTTATGCTTAAACTATTTTCCATTCCCATTTTATTTTGTTACTTTGTAATTATTATTAGAACTAGGAGCATCTGAAAATGACTAAAATTGGCAATTTTATTTCACCATCTTCAGGTCCTCTAGCACCAATTTAATGAGAATCTAAAATAAAAGATCGAACCCACGACCTACAGCTCAGAGGCAGCCGTACTACCACTGAGCCATATGGCCCCGTAATTGTGAATTATAAACTTTACGTCGGCTTACGCTTACTTTCTCGCGTAAACGTACATCACCATCAAATCACACCGAACGCAATCGTAAGTTATACTTACCAAGAAGATGAGTCTTATAGTCAGATATAAGCAAATATTTATATATTTTATTTATTAGTAGTATTTTATTTTATTATTAGTTATATATTTTATTTTATTATTAGTTATATATTTTATTTGTAAATGAGATTGTGTAATGATGTTATTGTTTGACGCATAGTTATGTTGTATGATTTTATTTAATAAACTTCCATAGGATAACAAACAGGTATCTATATTAAAAGGAAAACAAAATACCCGACTGCAAGAAAGCAGTTTTTGCAGTCTAACTTACAATTTTATTACTCTTGATACACTGCACTGTTGTGTGTCCGTTTTTAGGGTTCCGTGCCTCAAAAGGAAAAAAAAACGGAACCCTTATAGGATCACTTTGTTGTCTGTCAAGACGCAAGGGAATCAAAACCTATGAGGTACTTCCCGTTGACCTATAACTTTGAAAATTGGTAAGAAGCATTGTCATATAGTACACATAAAGGAACAATTCCGAAAACTGTACATTTTTAATTTAATCACATAAAATAGGGTCTTTATGCAAGGGAGGAGGGTCCAAATTTTAAAGTGCCTTAACTATATCATGTAGCGTATCATAAGAGAGAGCTTAATTAGCTCAACGCACAAGCTAAAACAGGTTTTTAAATATTTTTACGATGTATATTTTTCGATATATTTTTTTCCCCTTTTATCTTCCAGTTTGTACGGAACCCTCGGTGGGCGAGTCTGACTCGCTCTTGTCCGGTTTTTTTTGTGAGAAAGTAAGAGTATAATCGCTGTAAAAGATTATAAATGGGCATATTAAAATCTACACATAATTGGCAAAGTAATCGCTGAACAAACATAAAACACGGTCGAATTGAGAACCTCCTTCTTTTTGAAAGTCGGTTAAAAATCGCTATTACGAATTTAATAGTTTATTTTTCTTACCTTAGTCAAAACGGCAATGAGGAAACCTTGCGAAAAACATTTCGTCGCGAAATTGCATCGTGATTCATCTTTGGAAACAATCTCTTTGTGCCTAGTACACCTTTAGTGAATGGCTTCACAGAGAAACGGCTTAAGATACCTTGTTCTTAATAAGCAGCAGTAAAGTTCTACGTACCTTGGTCGTTGCCTATAGTAAACCCAATATTGTTATAAGTTTGACGTGTGTATCTGTGTATTTGACTGGCCTTGTGGCTCAGTTGGCTGTATGTCTGCTTGCCGAGCTGTACGAGTAGGTCGTGGGTTCGATCCCCACCCAGGGCAAACATTTGTGTGATGAGCATGGATGTTTGTTCTGTGTCTGGGTGTTTCTATGTATCTTAGGTATATGTTTACAAAAAAAGTATTTATGTATTCTATCAGCCATATTACAAGATTTGGTTAGTTTGAGCTAGATGGTGTTGTGTGAAATGTCTACAAATATTTATTTAGGTATTATTTATTTATTTATCTGTATATATATGTCATGTCTGTGGCATAGTATCTCTCAAACGGATGGACCGATTTTGATCTAGTTTTTTGTTTGAAAGAAGATTTCATCGAGAGTGCTCTTAGCTATGTTTCATCGATATCGGTTCAGCCGTTTTTTTTTGTCGGGGGTTTTTGAGTTTTATAAACGTATACTTGTTTAATAGTAAAAGTATAAAGTATTAAAATAATAAACCATAATCCATAGTACATTATTACTTAGTTACCGCCTTCAAAGGAAAGGAGGTAAACAATTCGGCTGCATTTTAACCGTTGACCCAAAAGAGGGGTGTTACAAGTTTAAAGTGTGTATTTGTGTGTCTGTCTGTGGAATCGTAGCTCTCAAATGGATTGATCGATTTTGATTTTGTGTTTTTGTTTGAAAGAAGATTTTATTATGAGTTTTCTTAGATGTGTTTTGTCGAAATCGGTACCATTTTTTGTCGGTTTTTTTTTTAGTTTTCTAAACTTATCGTTGTTATTTCATGTTTTTTTATTTTTTATTTTTTATCAGCTCTGTTTGTACAAACTGTCCCACTGCTGGGAACGGGCCATCTTCTCATTGTGAGAAGGGTTAGGCCATAGTCTGCCACGCTGGCCAAGTGCGGGTTGGCAGACTTCACACATCTTCAAGATCATTGAGAACTCTCAGATATGTAGGTTTCCTCACGATGTTTTCCTTCACCGTTTGAAGTTGGCGGCAATCAACAATACGCACATAACTTCGAAAAGACAGAGGTGCGTGCCGTGGGATTCGAACTCAGGACCTGCGGATCGCAAGTCAGATGGTCTCACCACTAGGCTGCCGGAAACTTCACTGCCGGGAATTTCATGTTTGTTACCGCATAACTCTGTCATTTATAAGCTGATTTGAAAAATTATTTTGTTTTTGAAAGTATATTATACTTTCAGATTGGTTCCAAAGAATCAAAATCGGTTTAATGGTTTGGTTTTTAAAACAAGATTTCGCGCTTTGAAGTCGTTTTTTTTTAGTTTTTCCAGCTATAATTATTTAGTTTTACCGTTCCCGGTGTATGTCTGTCTTTAATTTGATCAAACCTTACAAGTTAAAGGCCATTGGGTAAAATTGGCGTTGTTTTTGAAAACTTGCGACCATAAATTTAACTGATACGATTGGTTAGTACTCTAAATGATTTCTAAAAAAATCACAAAAATCGCTAAATAAAACAATAAAGGCTTAATCATCGCGCTTTTTTTGCAAACAATGTGTAATTAATAGAATTCATTGACAGGCTAACGAAATTGAACCTAACGCGCTCTCTTTGAAACTCTTTCAGAGCCCCAATTAGACCAGTTAAACCAATCACAGCGCAAACTCATGCTGCATCTCGTGTCGCGCGCTCGATTCTCACGTACAGGTTACTCTGTTGTTCCTTTTTCAACCGACTTCGAAAAAGGAGGTGGTTATCAATTCGTACCGTATTTTTTTAACTTTTACTAATTTTTATGTTTCTTAAATTGATGTATAGAGAAAGCTCCCAAGTTGGTCCCATAATTATTTTAGAAACATTGCTTTATTACTTTTTGAATAATCTCTAAAAGTAAAAATATTTTCATTGTATTCCTTCCTGAGTGAGTGCGTCAGATTGTAGAATCGCAGAGTTCCACTGACACGTTTTTCTTTGCAAAAGTGTCAAATGTTGAGGTTTTTCGTATAAACATCTGCACATTTTCTAATCTGCGACGACGAATCATTTTAATTATTATCCTTACATATATGTATTACAAGTAAACGAAATAACGTACTTTGAAGTCGGTTGTTTCAGTTTTTTAAACTTTAAAATTATTACATTAGATAGATCTAAGGTTGATCATCAACTCGTCTGATGATAAGTGACGTTGTGGCTGAGGATGGAGCTCGTTGGTATGGACTAAAAGACATTTATTCACTCTAGCCTTGAAAAGTCCAAGATTGTAGCTGTTAGTAAACAGAGAATCCTGTGTGATACGGATCAGAAACATAGACCGAACTTGTTCAGTACAGATTTTTGGCATTGCAATGAGAACTAGGAGGCAATGTGGTGACTTTCTGTTTGTTCTGTAGTGGAATGGGGTGGGTGGAATAAGGTCGGCAAGCTCTTACGCATACTCGCTGAAATGAATCCTATAGAATATAGACAGATATGCTACTTTCCTTCTATGCCGGCGACTAGTCTTGAAGCGGAAGGTGTAACTTTCCTATATCTAAAGATACCAGGTTTGAGTAGGTCATCAATATCCATTTTTGTAGATGTGTAGTAGAAACCAAATGTACATTGGAATGCTGTGCTCACTTCATGTCGATTATATGGTACCTGGGGTAGGCGGAGATACCAAGAAAATCTTAATTAATAATTAGAAACGATGTGAAAATAGAAACTTACGATGAATTAGATGATTAAATTGTAATATATTCAAACGATGCCGTGCTGACTGTCGGTATATCGAAGTGCTGAAGTGTTTGCACAACAATGCCCCATGTCGGTCGGTTCGAGTACAAGACCAGAATTTGGAGGCAATTCCATTGAAGAGAGGCGTGAGGCAGGGAGACGTTGTCTCTCCGAAACTGTTCAACGACGGTTCGGAAGATGTCTACAAGCTTCTAGAATGGAAAGGGCTCGGCATCAATATTAACGGCGAGTATATCACTTACCTTCGGTTTACCGACGATATAGTGGTCATGGCAGAGTCGATGGAAGACCTCAGTAAGATGATCAAAGACCTGAATAGAGTTTCCCAACGGGCAGGTCTAAAAATGAACATGGATAAAACGAAGGTTATGTTGAACGCCCATGTAGTGCCCACCCCATTATCTGTGGTGAATTCTACTCTTGAAGTTATTGACAAATAGGGCTACCTAGGACAAACGGTCTGATTAGGCAGGTCCAACTTTGCGAGAGAGGTCAATCATCGTATCCAACTCGGTTGCCCGCGTTCGGGAAACTTAAAAGCGTCTTCTCGTCTAATATACCCCAGTCCCTCAAGTCGAAAGTTTACGACCAGTGTGTGTTACCACTGTTACCAGTGATAACACGGCACTGAAACGTGGTCAATCACTTTAAGGAAGCTCAAAGTCACACATCGAGCTATGGAGAGAGCTATGCTTGGAGTCTCTCTGCGAGATCGAATCAGAAATGAAGAGATCCGTACGTATGAAAGTCACCGACATATCACAGCGGATCAACAAGTTGAAGCCACTTCAACTTGTTGATCCGCACTTCCACTTCAACTTAGCAAGTTGAAGTGGCAGTGGGCAGAGCACATATCACGTAGAACTGATGACTGATGGGGCCGAAAAGTTCTCGAGTGAAGACCACGCACCAACAAGAACTGCGTAGGAAGAACAGCCACGAGATGGACAAATGACCTCATACAAGTGGCGGGAAGACGCTGGATGCAAGCCGCTTCCAATCGGTGATTTTGGAAATCCATAAGGGAGGCCTATGTCCAGCAGTGCACTTCTTATGACTGAGGTGATGATGCTGACATTCCTCCAATTCATGACATTTGTACTAAACTCCTAATAGAACGTGTTATTTGAGACAGCACTATATGACATTTACATAATCATATTCATTTATTAATACACACTATGTACACGTTAATCAAATGTCTTATAGTGCTGTCTCAATAAACACTCATCGCGCGATTATAATGTTAATTAAACTTATTTGCTTCAATGTGCTGTTTGTTTGAGCAAGGGTGTGAAAGAACAAAATTCAAGTACATCAAAGGACATCACGTCTACCTAATGTTTGTCTTTTTATCTCTATCTCCACCTAGGTATAATAAAACTGTAACGATGTCGCGTCTGTACATTGAAGATAAAGTTAAGATTTTTTTTGGAGTATATGCAAGCAGCAGAATCCAAATATACCTTTATTTTTTTAAATGTTTGTCTGTCTGTATGTCCGCTATAGGCTCTTAAAGTACTGAGTATTTTGATATATTTTTAGGGTTCCGTACCTCACCTTATAGGATCACTTTGTTGTCCGTCTGTCTGTCCGTCCGTCCGGGTGTCAAGACCTTTATCTCGGGAACGCGTGAAGGTATAGAGTTGAAATTAAAACCTTATACGCAAATCCATAATATCTTGATGCAGAAAGAAAAATCAAATTTCTCAGTTTTCGTTAAAAAAAGTTACAGCCGAATATGTCGTAAAAACGCACGTTTCGACACTCACAGAGGAATCAAAACCTATGGGGTACTTCCCGTTGACCTAGAACTCTGAAATTTGGCAAGAAGCATTGTGTTATAGTACACATATAGGGAAAAATCCGAAAACTGATTTTTTTTTATTTAATCACAAAAAAATAGGGTCTGGGTAATGCAAGGAATGAGGGCTGCCTCAAACGTTCGCTCGCTCGGATCCGAGTGGGAGGCGCCGCTACTATAGCACCTACTCGGATCCGAGTGGTGAGCAAGGAATGTGTTAATTATTTTTACGATGTATATTTTTCATATATATTTTATGAAGGAAAATTAAAAATATATATATGATTTCCCCCTTTTATTTAGTTTGTACGGAACCTTCGGTGGGTGAGTCTGACTCGCACTTGTCCGGTTTTTTTCACTATAAAATATCCCGCTATCAATATATAGCGTAGAGTTCTATTTTTAAACGACTTCAAAAAAAGGAGGTTATCAATTTGATCTGTATGTATGTAATATTGTCAAAACTGCACAGTTGTTGGATATGTTAGTCTATACCAGCTTCTAAACATGTGTGCAAAATTTCATAAGTGTATGTATGTTTGTATATACCAATGAACACTTAACATTACTTGAAAGAGCTCAAAGGTCGATACTAAAAGTTATGACTTTTAAGTCTTATAGCTTCCCAATAAAAGAATTACCTAGTCTTGCCATAAATATTGTCACGAAGAAAAAAAAATTTTTTTTATTGCAAATAATATTTATTACTTTTACAGTGTGTTAGTTTAATACATAAATATAAACAATTTAAAATATAAAAACTTATTCGAAGTTGTCTCCATTGGCTGCAATACAGTCCTTTAATCGTTGAGGCCAGTTATCAATAGAAGCACGCACTCTTTCCATGGGAAAATTCTTCACTGCCAATCGTATGGATTGTTTTAGGGACTCCAAATTATCATGGCGTTTAGAGCAAGCCATACTCTCTAAAACTGACCATAAATCATAATCCAGCGGCGGCGACTAGACGACGGCCAGTCTTCAGCTCTGATGAAGTCCGAAACGTTCACTTCCAACCAAGACTGCGTGGACCGAGCTTTATGACCTGGCGCCGAGTCTTGTGACCATACTTGGTTATTGAACATGGTGTTGTTAAGGGGCTTAACTACCTTCTCAAGAATGGTATTTTGATACACTTGTGCCGATGTTTTGATACCTTTTTCACAAAAATATGGCTCAGTCACTCTTTCATAGCTAACACCCCACCAAACCATCACTGAAGTCGGATAATGCCCACGTTGCACTCTGTCGACTAATTGGGAAGCTTCCTTAGAGCTTTGAGCATAAATACGGTCATTTTGTTTGTTAAAATGTTACTCAATTGTAAAGATTTTCTCATCCGTAAACAAAATTTTTCTGTGACCTCCCTTTGCGTACCGCTTCAGTAGTTGTTTCGATTTTACCACCCTATTCTTTTTTAAATTATCAGTTAAAAAATGACCAGTGCGTCTCTTATAGGCTGCAAGTCCTAAGTCATCTTTTAAAATACGCGACATGGTTCTGGGTGCTATCTTCATCTCCCGAGATAAAATCTTTTGCTTTCGGACAGGATTTCTTCGAATTCTTTCCCTTACTGCTTTGACCATCTTTTGCGTACGAACACTACGTGGACGGCCAGATCTTTTTCTGTCACAAACAGAGGAGGTCTCATTGTACCTATTAATAGCCCGGTACATAAACATTTGACTAATACCAAGCGTATGGAGAGTTTTAAAAATTGCATTTGGCTCCATACCAACTTTGTGTAAAGGTACATCTAAACGGGCCATATTTTACGACAATTTGTGGCTGCAATTATTGGCAAACATTGCCCAGCCATCAAAAAAACATTTTAGTGCATTTTATAGCTGAGCAATCAATTGCAGGCAACATGTTGCAATATGGCTGCAATAGCATGGCCTTTGATTCAGAACCCTTTAATGAGCCACACAATCCAGCAACAATGGCCGACGAAATGACGCTCATCGCAGCCGCTTACATTGTTTTGGCAGAAAAACGAAAAAAAAGGACACGAATATGGATTCGACCCTACCTAAGTAGGCGTGACACTTTGGATTCCGTAGACAAGGAATTAATGCTGGATAAATACTTATTTAAAAATTTTACAAGAATGTCTAAGAGCGACTTCGAATTTCTTGTGAACAGAATTGGACCAAACATACAAAGGCAAGATACAAACATGAGGAATGCAATACCTGTGACTACAAGATTAGCAATAACTCTACGGTATTTAGCGACTGGAGATTCTTTCAAGAGTTTAATGTACCTTTTCAGAGTGTCCGCTTATTCAATTTCAACTATTGTCCCAGAGGTTTGTGAAGCCTTAATAGAAGGCTTAAAGGAATACATAAAGGCAAGTAAATATTTAAGTATTTACTAAGTGCACATTTATTTTTGTTCGACGTAGAATCAATGAATTTGCTCCACACCACAAATTTATACACGATGGACGTCGCAGCACTCGCAGCACACTTCACGTCGCGCAGAAAGTGAAACGCAAAGTACTTCACGTCGCAGGGAGAAAGGGACGCGCACATACAGTAAAACAGAACAACAATATAGATGGCCCAGATATATTGCAGTATTTTCGATTGCGAGGCGATCGTTCGGCCACACGCCGGCTACACATAAAAACATTTTGACATACCAAAAAATATGTGGCTATAATGCCGGGCCATCCTTAAAATATTGCATAGTGTGGCTGGTATTGCTAGCAATGTTGCCAGCCACAGTATTGCAGCCACAAATTGTCGTAAAATATAGCCCGTTTAGACGCCCCATAATGCAATCACAGCGATTCGGTTCTCTTTATCACCCCACTCCATTTTAATATCGCAAAATATTGTACAATGTATTGGCGCCAAAATTAGAAAACTCAATGAACAATCGTATAAAAATGACAGATTCCAAATTCAAATGTAATATCTTTCTTATTTTTAACTGTAACAGTATTTATGGCCAGACTAAGTATAACAGAATATCAAATATTATGCCGCCAAGCAGTACCTAGTAGGTAGTCTTTGAAGTTGAAGAATTGAAGTTTTTAAAAGGACTTTGTTACTAAGCGGTGTAGGTAGCTACTAGTGCAAAAGGCATGCGCAGCGTTTGTCCAGTTTTTAAAACTGGACATTTTTAATTTAATCACAAAAAATAGTGTCTTTATGCAAGGAATGAGGGTTAAAATTTTAACTCTAACATATTTCTAGGTCGTCAATTTCATAGTTCTAGGTCAACGGGAAGTACCCCATAGGTTTTGATTCCTTTGTGAGTGTCGAAATGTGCGTTTTTTACGGCATATTCGGCTGTAACTTTTTTTAAGAAACTGAGAAATTGATTATTCTTTCTCCAGCAAGAGACTATAGATAATTAGGTCTGCCTAATTAATGGTTTTAATTTCAACACGATACCTTCACGCGTTCCCGAGATACAGGTCTTGACACCCGGATGGACGTACAGACAGACAGACGGACAACAAAGTGATCCTATAAGGGTTCCGCTTTTTCATTTTAGGTATGGAACCCTAAAAACTTGCACTGAATAGCGTGTCAAGCGTAACGGAATCGTAATTTAAGTTATACTACAAAAACAGGTTTTCTGCAGTCGGGTATTTTGTTTTACTTCTTCTTCTTTTTTGTATTGGACCCGCATTAAAGCATTTGCCAGTGTCAAGTATTAGGAATTTTTCAAGTTTCTTGAATAAAATAAGTTGTAAATGTTCTAGTCACAATCTAAGTCACGTATACAGTCAATTTATAAGTCGAGTCCTGCTTCAGTAAAGTGGTGGCGACTTTACTGGAAGCTTCTATGGAGTTTTGCCGACAACGTAAAATCACACGTTTTACTGCTTTATTTCACTTGCCCACACTCACGCACTTTATCAAACACTTAATGAATAAAACACCACCATTTTTATAGCATTAATGTTCAAAATAACACAAGTTTAGGAAAATAAAACAAAGCAACAACACGTTACTAAGACGTTCCCGCCAAAACCTCCTTTGTTTTACTTTTAATGTAGGTACTTGATCAGATTCCGATCATGCTAAAATATTGGATGCATTGGATTGAAATATTGGATGGAGGTTCTCGAGTGGAGACCACGCACCGGCAAAGGAAGACCAGCCACGAGATGGACAGATGACCTCATACAAGTGGCGGGAAGACGCTGGATGCAGGCCGCTTCCAATCGGTCTTTTTGGAAATCCATGGGGAGGCCTATGTCCAGCAGTGGACTTATTATGGCTGAGATGATGAAGATGATGATTGGATGCATACGTAAATTAGATGCATTACGTCATTACGATATGGAACTGATCTGTAAGGCTATTCAAAACTTGTTAGACTCGGAATCGGGTCGAAAACTATATCACCATCTCTGTCATTTCCATACAGAATGACAGAGATGGAGATATAGTTTCCGACCCGGTTCTGAATCCGACAAGTTGCGAATAGGGGTACAGATTCTGATGGAAAAGTATGGGACCGTTACTTACCTTTATTATCTTGAGTAGTTTCCATTAGATAATTATGTAGCCTATCGCTTGCATAAACAACAATAGCCCTCAAATATACCCGGCAATATCGGTCCACGTTCTTGATGCGTACTGCACAGGAATGGAATTCTTTGCCGACATCTCTGTTTCCTGAGAACTGAAATCTTGGAATTTTCAAGTTTATAGTGAATAGATATCTTCTAGATCGACGAGCTCCATCCTCGGCCACACCGTCGCTTAACATCAGTCGAATAGGTGGTGGTCTGTCTTGTATAAAAAAACTAACTTTTACAGTATGCCTGGAAATAGAACATTACAATACAGCTGGCACATTTAATATTTTTCTATTTCTTCCAGTCCAGCATGGAAGAATAAATTCTATAGAATAATCCTTTGAACTGAACGTGACCCCTAACGATGGGCCTTATAAGGAAGCTCAAGGTCACGCAACGAGCTGTGGAGAGGGCTATGCTCGGAGACACTACGAGATCGAATCAGAAATGAAGAGATACGCAGACGTACAGGAGCCACCGATATAGCACAGCGGATTAGCAAGTTGAAGTGGCAGTGGGCAGGGCACATAGCACGTAGAACTGATGGCCGATGGGGCCGAAAGGTTCTCGAGTAGAGACCACGTACCGGCAAGCACAACGTAGGAAGACCAGCCACGAGATGGACAGATGACCTCATACAAGTGGCGGGAAACCACTGGATGCAAGCCGCTTCCAATCGGTCTTTTTGGAAATCCATGGGGGAGGCCTATGTCCAGCAGTGGACTTCTTATGGCTGAGATGATGATGAATCCTTGTAAAATTATTGTTTGCAAAACATTCAACTTCAATCCACTTTATTCGTGGTTACTGCAAATCCTATAAGTAGATACTTTAAACGACCAATTCTTGTTTATACATTTATATTATACACACATATTTATAATATATTGATGAATTCATAAACGGAAACGATTTAGATGAAATTTGGTATACAGGTATATTTGGGATAAATTGATCTAGCTAGGTTAAATTTTTTGTGAAATTGGATTTGTCTGTATATTTAACAAACTTCAAAAAGAAGGTCCTCAATTCGACTGTACGTTTTTTTTTGTATGTTTGTAACGCAATTACTTCGCCAATTATTAATTAATTTCGATGATTCTTTTTTGTTTGGCAGATAACACTTCAGAGCAGGTTCCTTAAACATTTTATCAAAATCGGCTTAGTACTTTACACAGAAAAAAATATGTATTCCAAGTAAACGAAGTTGCGTTTTTAGAAGTCGGTTGTTTCAGTATTTTGAAATTTAATAATTATAAAAAAACAGAACGGAGGTCGGTTTCCAAGGTACTTGTAGTATAAATGCTTCCTGAGTAAGTATTTCCTGATATAATCTGAGTTTTTCCGTCTCTGGTACTTGTATAATAAATATCAGAGCACTGTTGCTCCAAATAAAAACTTAATAGCTACTATCCAGTCTCACAAACACATCGTCTGCAAGTGATTCACAGTGACGTGTAGTGTTGGATATAATCGAAGTCGCCTAAATAATGGAATTCTGTTAAATTAAACAATAAAAGTAATTTAATAAAATTAAACCGACTTCAAACTGAAAAGAAAGAAATAACTCGAAGAAAACCAACTATTTTTGAGGTCGATAAATTACGCCCTGTACCTACCGATATACTGTATGCGAGTACGAACATACAAACAGACAGACGAAATACAATTTGGCCAGTTGATGCAGAGACGCTTCGCTCAATTGGCTCGCTCAGTCAAAAAGACTAGCTTATAAAATAGAGGAAATTAAAGGAGTCTGTAAAAGAATAACAATCCTGAACATTGCTCTGCCTACGAACAAAGTAGAAAAATGGTAGATTTCGTTTAATTCGCAATAATACGTGACTATATTGCATTATGAATGAAACGTAACCATAAGTAAACAAATGTCTGGCGGTTTACTGGTTTTAATATTTAACAAGTATATTTCAATAATGTGCAAACACTTACAGCGGTCTAGGTCAAACTTTGTCAAACATTTTGTAAGAGAAAAACGCGGAGATTTCAATGTCGTCATTTCAATTTCAATTTGCACTCAAGGCAGACATTTGAAGCATTTATCGATTGAGCGAAACGGAAGTCTCCTATCAAAGACTTACAAGACTCCTAATGCGATACAAAATATTGTTCCAAAAACTTAACACCAAAATCAGGTGTTTGCTAATGACAGGTCACAAACGTCATTTAATCTTAAACGTCATCTCATCGCAATCACTTCTCAATTCTTACGGTGCCAAGATGGTGAACTGTATTAAACAATCTTGTAAAAATTACAAACTTCTTTAAAAAACTATGGAAAACATTATCACCTTCCATCTCTAAGTAGCAAAAATATATTTCTAACAGTATAAGAAGCGAAATGAAACAAATTTTTACGTATTTGTAGCGTATGTTCGTGTCTCACCTATGACCACGGATGCTCCAGTGTTTGAAAAATCGGGTCTTAAATTATGTGAAATATACGCGATGAAATTGTTGAAATTTATTTCATTTCAGTAAATAACATTCGCGAATATTAGTATAAAAAGCATATATGCATTTCATTTCATAAATTGATTTTATTATTTATACAAATTACTGCAAAGAATTAGAGATGGGTCGATGTAATATAAGTTATCGATAACAATTATTATTTTTACGGACTTCAAAAACGAGATTATCAGATAGCTTATATTTTTCTTATATATGTTACCCGCATGATTTCGTCATTTAAATTGATTTAAAATTCCTTTCAAATCTCAAAATCGGTCAGTAATTTGGTTTTTAAAACAAAATTGTGAATTTTGAAGTCGGTTATTCTAGTTTTGTAAACTATAATAATTATGACATGTGAATCATCATCATCATCTCAGTCATAAGAAGTCCACTGCTGGACATAGGCATGGATTTCTATAAAAGCCGATTGGAAGCGGCTTGCATCCAGCATCTTCCTGCCACTTGTATAAATGTTCATCTGTCCATTTCGTGGCTGGTCTTCCTACGCTACGCTTGCCGGGGCGTGGTGTCCACTCGAGAACTTTTCAGCCCCATTGGCCATCAGTTCTACGTTCACTGCCACTTCAACTTGCTAATCAGCTGTGCTATGTCGGTGACCTTTGTACGTGAAACATGGTATTTGATTTTACGATAAATGTTTTTTTTTTATTCTCAAACTAACACAGCACCATGCTAACTATTCTGTTTAGATGTTCTAGTTGATGCTGTACAAGCAGAACATTGGGCAGATATAGTAAGGCGAAGTCAAAATGATCCTTGGTTGAACAATTTGTTCAGTGAATTTCCACAATAAATGTAAATAAATAACAAAAACAGGGCATCAGCGTTTACAACATTGAGCAATACCTTCAAAGGTTACTTTGAATTATAAAATCATGACATTAATAACATTTATTAAAATTTAAATTTATAGTCCCATAGAGAAGTTGCAATCACAGAATGTTCAAAATAATTTTCATTGAAAGTATTTAATATGGTCTACTATTATGGTTAATAATGAATTTTTAGGTCTTAGTTGAGAAATGTCTCTTGAACTCTTTGACTCTGAAACTTTTTAACTTTAGCGAGCTATATCTCGCACATATCACATCTGAGACACGATAGGGTGGGGGTTAAAAAAATGATCCAGTCTTTATTGTATATATGAAAAACCCAATCTCTATTTTTAATTTTTTTGAAAACTTTACTACGGCATTTTGTAGCGGCTCACAAAACACAATTATGTATAAAAATTTGTTTTTATAGGGTTAATAGTCTCCGAGTAAAATGACTGTGACATACGGACAGACAGACAGACGGACATGACGGAATTATAAGGGTTCCCCGTAGTTACTACGGAACCCTAATAAAACGATGATTCTTGAAACATTACAAAAAAAAAACAAAAGAAAAAATTGGTACCTATAATTACTTATCGATATCGATACTTTAATACCTCTTGGTCTATCTCTGGCTTAATGTCATTAGGTTTTTTTTATTTATTTCAGTATTGCCAGTATATGTTTTCTCAATTTCCCTGTATCATTTGTATTTACCTATACTATATTGTTTGTAAATAGGTGTGAAAATTAATTTATTCAGTAGAATTTAATCAAATTAATTTGGTCCATTACTGGTGCTACGAATTAACCATTGACATACTTATCTAAGTATTGTGATAAATCCATTAGATTTCGAGAGGCAGTAATGTGTTAATGAATACGAAGGACAAAAAATAGTGCTACGTTAACCACAATGTAGGAACTCTGCTATGATAAAATAAACATTTGCTGTTTTATCCTATTTTCAAATATGAAGTTCCGAATGAAATAGCTTGGCGTGGACCGTTGCACTCCAACAAAAAAAAACGTAATATATGTTTACCTGACTGTCAACTGATGCGAAAGCAAAAAGAACCTTCGTGATCTTAACCTACATTATATACACATTTATCACGCACAACGGCGAAACATACGTGTGTGTGTGTGTGTGACACACACACACGTATGTTTCGCCGTAGCATAAAAATATAGTCTTTCCAGTCACAATTACTCTGACTCTTATTCTTCTCAACAGATCGAGCAACTCAAAGTCCGTGTTAAGGCCGGCTTAAAGTTTACTAAAATAAAATATGACATATCAGAGTCAAATTGAAATGAAATGAAGTTTATTGGAAAAAATAACTGCGAATGACTTCTACTGAGCTACTGAGTTATTTTTTTATGAATGAGGTATTAGGTTTCATTGCCGTTGTGACTTCAGTTATATGACGTCACAATTTGTAAATTGCATGTATAAACTTATTTAATAAATTCTATCATCATGAACTGTATTTTTTAATTACAAAATAAAAATACATTAGATTCTTTTATAAAGTGATGAAAGTGGCGCCGCTGCCTGTTTCGCTCGCACGCGGCACCCATAGATATAAAATTATTTAAATTACTGATTTCATTTTTGATTTCAGATTTTCTTTCAGAGTCATAAGAACACTATTACAATGTATTAACAGTAGCTGTTATTTTATATGTGATATTTTGACCGTGATAAACGTGTAACCGACAAAATTTTCACGTTTATACCTAAAATTCGGTCAAAATAACAAATATAATAATTTTATAGTTTAAAAAACTGAAACAACAGACTTCAAAGTTACTATTATTTCAGTTATATGATTGTATGAATCTCCCATGGACCATTCTGACTTTAATCATGATTACCCGATCAAATCGGGAGATATCCTTTTCAAAGGCAACTTTGTAGATAAATTTGGCAAATGGACGTGTATCTACAGTTAAAAATAAATTTATAAAAAATGAAGTGTCAAATTGAAAAAATAAAATTGGCCCGAATTTAAAAGGCGGTTTGTATGGAGATTATCCTTCTGGGTCCTATGTAATAGGGCGAATTCTGTGTCTCCTATTTTGGTTTCAGGATCAGCTACCTATTGTAGTTTAAAGGTTTTTTTAGAGTTCCGTACCTCAATAAAAAAACGGAACCCTTATGTAAACCTATAAGTTTGTTGTTCGTCTGTCTCGTTTTTTTTTTTTTTTTTTGGGAACCCTTATGTAAACCTATAAGTTTAAGTTATAAGTTTGTTGTTCGTCTGTCTGTCTGTCAAGACCTTTTATCTCGGGAATGTATGGAGGTATAGCGTTGAAATTAGTACCATATACGTAGATCTGTATTCCCTTGCAGCTGTGAAAAAATACATTTCTTAGTTATCCATAGTAAAAATAATGTTACAGGCGAGTATGTCACAAAAAACCGCGGCCCCACTCACAAGAGAATCAAAACCTATAGGGACTTCCCGTTGACCTAGAACTATAAATTTGGCAAGAAGAATTACTTTATAGTACACATAAAGGAAAAATCCGAAAACTGTACATATTTAATTAAATCACAAAAAACGATTTTTATGCAAGGAATGGTTGATTCTACAAAAAAACTAAACGAAAAAAATGACAAGTGAACGTTTCTTTGACAGTTTGTAAACAGAAAATAGATAGGTCTGTAACACTTGCATATTTGAACTCGATATCGCACGTGACCACCTAGCATTTCTGTCTATACCTACTGTAGAAAATAAGTGAAATTACAAATATTCTTAGATGTTAAGTACATTTTGTTGATTAATTCGACACACACGAAAAAGCGTCACCGTTTCATGGTGGATATCCCAAACACGCGAACGAAACGCTTTAGTTCCACTTTCATCGTGCGGACTGCTAGAATGTGGAATGCGCTTCCTGAGTGGGTCTTTCCCGATAGATATAATCTGGGTGTCTTTAAATCGCGAGTGAATTGGTTTCTTCTAGGTAAGCGCGCTCCATCGTAGACCGCAACGTCGCTTAACATCAGGCGAGTTGAAGGTCAAGCGCGAACCTATTTTTACATAAAAAAATAAAATAAAAAATAAAAATTTGCTCTAGTGTCAAAGTGCCTCGGTGTGCGAGTGAAACTCGTACTTTGCCAGATTTATTGAAGTCTAATGAAAAATTCGCACTGCCAAGCAAGCCTTTTAACACTAAAACAATTTCTAATAAATCCTATTCATAAACACTACAAATAGAAACGTAAATAAACGTGCACGCATTAAGTGTTGACCGAGTGCGTGAATTATCACGAGCTTAGGCGGGAATTCTCTCTCGCGTTTGTGACCGCATATAATACAGGCGAAGCTGTAATGTACAGGAAACTGCGATTAAAGAGATTTACATACATACATAGAATCACGACTATTTTTAACCGACGGCGTAAGAAGAAGGCTTATGTTTTTCTAGTGTATGTTTCTTTGTATGTATGTATGTTTGTTTATATATGACAGCCTACAGCCTAAACGGCTTGATCGATTTTGATTTGCAAGGTGTCGTTAGATTTATCTCCATTTCCTGTCTGTCATAGGCTATACCATTTTTTTTGTAATAATAATAATTTAAAAACAAAACTGTAAAAATGTGTATTTTGTTCTTGTTCATGTTCTCTACCGTGTATAGGCATAATACACCGTAACTGTGTACAAGCTACAGTATTTTGAGTTAACAGGGCCCAGTTCTTGTCAGTTGTTGCGAGCAATCTCGCTATTTGATATATCTTACCACCTTTACGTACCGCTAGCAGAACAGAAAAAAGGGATTTTGTAGCGGAAATAAAATAGCTGGGCCCTGTTAACCCAAAACACTGTAACTTGAGTTACAGTGTATTGCCTATACACAATAGTTCTTGTGTGAAGCAAGTTCGTTTCTATCGAAACGTTCAATTTCGTACAAAGAATAATTATGTTTACTACGTAACCAGTTATGTTACAAATACCGTGATTACGAATACGGAAAAATACTTCTTCGATCGACACTAGTATCGTACCAAGAATAATTGTTTCGTACGAAACTAGTTACGAAACAATAGTTACGTGCGCGGCCGAAGCGGGTAAACTATATAGTTTTAATTTGTCTAAAATGAATTAATGCCCTCGTTTTCAATGCATTTTCGATAATGTATGTTTTTATGCTTAATTTTTTAATAATTTAATTTATTTAAAAACGCTTCAACATATTTTTTAACCATTTGGGTCTTTAACTATTTACTACTATAATCTTGCCTCTACAAAAAAAAAGTTTATTACAAAAAATATCGTAATATTCAAGCATTAATTTACTCTCTGACTTTTTGAACTCAGGTGATATTCCTTTTACTTGGACCACCTTTGCCAATCGGTGCTCAGTTTCTCTCAAGGTCGTGTGCGAGAGAGACGCAGAATTAGAAAGTGTCATCAGAGCGAGATGAATGATGTAATAATAACCGTACAAACCAGTGGAGTGCGTTTTATATTTTCATCTTAAAATAGGGGAATTGTGTTTAGAGTGTTGGTTTCACTCAAAATTACCAAAAATCTATCAAAATAATATAGGTGCATGACCATCACGCTGGTCTTACTACGCTGCGCTTGCCGGTACGTGGTCTCCACTCGAGAACCTTTCGGCCCCATCGGCCATCAGTTCTGCGTGCTATGTGCCCTGCCCACTGCCACTTCAACTTGCTAATCCGCTGTGCTATATCGGTGACTTTTGTACGTCTACGTATCTCTTCATTTCTGATTCGATCTCGTAGAGAGACTCCGAGCATAGCCCTCTCCATAGCTCGTTGCGTGACCTTGAGCTTCCTTATAAGGCCCATAGTTAGGGACCACGTTTCAGTGCCGTATGTCATCACTGGTAACACACACTGGTTGTAAACTTTCGACTTGAGGGACTGGGGAATATTGGACGAGAAGACGCTTTTAAGTTTCCCGAACGCTGCCCAGCCGAGTTGGATACGACGATTGACCTCCCTCGTAAAGTTGGACCTGCCTAATCGGACCGTCTGTCCTAAGTAGACGTATTCGTCAACAACTTCAAGAGTGAAGTTCCCCACAGATATTGGGGTGGGCACTACATGGGCGTTCGACATAACCTTCGTTTTGTCCATGTTGATTTTGAGGCCCACCCGTTGGGAAACTCTATTGAGGTCTTCGAGCATCGTACTGAGCTCTTCCATCGACTTTGCCATGACTACTATATCGTCGGCAAACCGAAGGTGAGTGATGTACTCGCCGTTAATATTAATGCCGAGCCCTTTCCATTCCAGAAGCTTATAGGCATCTTCCAAACCGGCGGTAAACAGTTTCGGAGAGACGTCTCCCTGCCTCACGCCTCTTTTCAATGAAATTGCCTCTGAGTTCTGGTCTTGTACTCGGACTGACATGGTGGCGTTGTTGTACAAGCACTTCAGCACTTCGACATACCGATAGTCAATACGGCATCGCTGGAGAGCCTCAAGCACCGCCCAGGTCTCGATCGAATCAAAGGCTTTCTCATAGTCCACAAACGCTAAGCAAAGGGGCAAGTTATACTCTTCGGTCTTCTGTATCACTTGCCGCAACGTATGGATGTGGTCTATGGTACTATAGCCTTTTCGGAAACCGGCTTGTTCGGGAGGCTGGAAGTCATCAAACCTGCGTTCAAGACGATTCGTAATGACCCTTGAAAACAGCTTATAGACATGGCTCAGAAGCGAGATGGGTCTGTAGTTCTTCAGCAAAGTGTTGTCTCCTTTTTTGAAGAACAGCGCCACCACGCTTCTGTTCCATGCTTCTGGCGTTGTACCTTCAAGCACGACGGAATTGAAGAGCCTCTGAAGGACTTTCAGTACCGGTGTTCCACCCGCTTTCAGTAGCTCTGATGTAATTCCGTCGTCGCCCGGTGCCTTGTTGTTCTTGAGCTGTTTCAAGGCCATCCTAATCTCGTACAGGCTGATGTCCGGGATATCTTCGGTATAATGTCGAGTCAGTTTGGCTCTTGGATCTTTGCCCAAACTGCTAACAGGTTTTGCGACCGATGTGTATAACTGTCCATAGAACCTCTCGATTTCCCTCAAGACTTCTGCTTTGGTCGACGCTATACTGCCATCTTCCATCTTCAGCTTCGTCAACTGGCTCTGCCCAATAGACATGTCTCCAAGACCAGCCACGAGATGGACAGACGACCTCATACAAGTGGCGGGAAGACGCTGGATGCAAGCCGCTTCCAATCGGTCTTTTTGGAAATCCATGGGGGAGGCCTATGTCCAACAGTGGACTTCTTATGGCTGAGATGATGATGACCATCACGCGTTTACTGTCTTTGACAGGAGAGTTGGGGTGATATTTCAAGGGGCAAAGAGTAAGATGGCGCCACTGTCTGTTTACCGGCAGCCGGCGTTCATCGATTTACAAGCCGTTATCACGTCAAAAAGAAAATTAGCTATAATTTTCTACGAATTAGTGAATGACGTGACTTTTAGTACTGTAGAAGCTATCCCTAGCGTATGAGATACGTTCCAAGATTATTTAGTTAACTTGACGGCCCGTATCCGTTTTGAGGTTGGTGGTGATAAAACATCGAAGCATTTAGGACACAGAATATTACAGAGACATAACAACTCTTTCAATGAGATTTCTGTATCACAAAACGAGTAGTAAACCTGTAGACCTGTGTGTAGTTTTTTTACCTGTAATATTAGGTTACTTAGCTTGAAAATTTCTAAATACCTATTATGTGGAAATTTGCAATAATTATGAGTCAATGTGCGAGCCCATATTTTTGTTATAATACTTTATTGCCATGTGATACATTACTTTTACAAACCTTTGCTCCTTTTTCTTTATTTAAGAGCAGCAAATAAATGCTGATAAATTATCGAATCGACGAACAAAGTAATTATATGTATTGTACTATAATAAACCACTTCAAAATAATCAATCTTAGGTATATATCACTCAAGATATTATAAATCAGCTTCTAATTAGACATAACCGAGCTATGTTAACGTATAGTATAGACAATACTTTAAATGTTATACATCTGTTTTCACCGTATTCTGTGTCTAAGATGCTTTGATATTCATTGCTTAGAAGCTTAAGGTGCTTTAAGTGAGCTCTTGCTTGATAAGAGTCTATCTTAAAGCAACGCTCACAAATTGTAGGCTTAATTTAGGATTCTGAGGTTTATTTACCTACTTTGATGGTTCGGATTGTGATTTATAGCTTTGCGTTTTAGTTAAGACATGGCAAGCTATAAGGGTTCCTTGTTTACTACAGAACACTGAAAAGAACGGTGGTGGTAAAGTATTCCATTCCCGAGTTCACATTAGGAAGGTGGAAGCAAACCGCAATGGCAATCTGATGGCATATGTAACATGAAAGGATGTTATTTTGCGTTTTCCGACACGTCCAGATGTTGGTAAAGGGAAGGACGGATTAGGTCGTCTAACAAATCGAAATGCAGCCTGTAAACAAGTAAGTTCATCTCTGGGGTTTTAAGTTAGAAAATTTACAAACCCCCGACATAAAAAACGGCTAGACCGATTTTGATAAAACATAACTACCTAAAACATTATTTTATTTATTTCAAATATATATCAGTTTAAACAATATGACAAGCAATGTTTAATAATAGGATACATAAATTGTAGGTAAACTCTTAACAATTTTCTAGACAATACTTACCGAATATCTACTAATTAACTTATATATAAAAACTTACATTTTTATAGTTGTTTACACTACCATCATCATCATCATCATCTCAGCCATAAGAAGTCCACTGCTGGACATAGGCCTCCCCCATGGATTTCCAAAAAGACCGATTGGAAGCGACTTGCATCCAGCGTCTTCCCGCCACTTGTATGAGGTCATCTGTCCATCTCGTGGCTGGTCTTCCTACGCTGCGCTTGCCGGTGCGTGGTCTCCACTCGAGAACCTTACACTACCATATTATAACCTAAATGATCACACGTTGAACATAGTTCAGCAGATATTTTACCAATTCCAAAATGTAAATAATCGTGTTGGGTCGGGTACTTCGGCGTTTCGCACCGCAAGTGGTTCAGAGCACGTTATTTAAAGTACCTAGTTACAACTCATTTGAGACACTGAACAAACAATTTCAAGAATTAAGATAAGATTTTAACCAGTATTATTTATTTTAGATCTTTCAGACGATTCAATATTTTACTATCAATTGTAATAGGCCTGTCATATGTTATAAGATTCACCTACCCTCCGAACTAGAATAAATTCTGTATCTCGAAAGGTAGTTTTCCTCCCGCTCATAGTTTAGTAATACATAATGCGCGAGACAGAGACAAAATTACTTGCTAAAAGCAACCACAGTACTAGCAAAAAGTTCAGACAATATTTTAAGATTATTATTATATATATTTTTGTATGTTTATATAAATCGAAATCGGCAGTAATATATAACTGGGCAAACAACATTAATTAGATGTAATTATTTCACCATTTGTCATTTACTTCAGAATATAATAAGTTGTAAATTAATAAAATCTATACTATTACAAAGTAAACTTATAAAATAAGAAAATGTAAAATTAGAAATACTTTAATAAGTGCTTCTCTTTTTGTGTTTGTTACCTCATACAATATTTTTGTTTAAAAGGGGAAATCAACATTAATTCAGATTGGTTCCATAGAAATTTCATTAATATTGTTTTTTTTTTTTGTTTTTTTTTTTCTAACTAATAATTTATATTTTTTATTGTTACTAAGGAGTAAGGACACAGCACCGAAAATATTAATTAGAATGATAATGACCTACTTAGTATGTTAGTATGTGTATCTGATAGGTATGCATGTGTGTAAGTGTGGGGGGCGGATGGATGTATAAATGTGTGTGTTGGGGTGTGATGGATGTGTGTATGTGTGTGTGGGGGGGTGGGGGGGGGGGGAGGGTGAGGTGTGTGGGGGAGGGGGAGGGGGGTGAGGTGTGTGTATGTGCCTTTATGACACCCGAGAAACAGAATGCTTGAACATAGTTTCAAGAACGAGTGGTATAGGTAGACAACCGAAAGATACTTCTTTCGGTCTTCTAGTATATAATCTTTTTGGAAACTTTGACGAAAGATGATATATTTCAAATATGGTTACATCTTGTCAATGGTACTGTTTCAACTAACGTTCTACAATATATATATTTTTAGTTATTCTCGATCAAACCTTCTCTTAAATAAAAATAAAAAAACGATGGAATTCGGGCCATCCGTTTGAGAGCTACAATGCAACAGACATACCAAATATTCCTCTATGAGACATACCCACAGATGCACACCACAAAGTTATAACACCCCTCTTTTTAGATCGGGGGTTAACAATTATCAGACACGTAAACATATTATCATATTGTATTAAACTAGCAAACAATTATGTATACATATTACATACCCATACACACAAACCTCTTATAAACTATACAACATTTTCTAAGACATATTACGCCAAAGAATAACCCAAATCGCAGTAAATATCCCTGGAAAGTCCCAGAAAAGAGTTTTAATTCCAGTTTTTACCGTTCGCGCTCTTATCGTGTCTGGAGCTTTAACTTCGGCCTAAGTCCGAGTTAAGACGAAAAGTCCGCAGATTGTAGCGTCGGGCCATAGGACTAGCGATTTATCGCTGTTATTACCCGCCACATCGTAGAGCCTATTCGGAAAGAGAACTAATTTACATACACACATTTTTATATCAGCACAAACGAGATGTCAGTTTCCATTTCTTGCCACGATAGTTCATCAAACCACAGACATATACGTCTGGGGTTTGAAACGAGAACAGGGCCCTTTTTTCGTATGACCATTGGCCGAGTTACGTGAACGTGACGTGGGTGCATTGACTATCAAAATTTGCCTAAGTCAAAGTCTAATTTTCATTGTAGACGCACCCACGTCAAATTCACGTTATGCGGCCGATGGTCATACGGAATAAGGGCCCAGTAGATTTTTTTTCGCTACGCTCAGTTTCAAACAGATTCTAAGCGAATGCATTATTGCAACTTACTCATTATAATAAGTTCAGAAAACTTACCTACTTACGGGACTTAAAAAACTACTCTTATACTTACTTATAAAGACTACTCTTTCAAACAATAAAACTATAAAATTGGTTTTTAACTTTCAAGATTTTGTGAAAAGTAGTAAAGTTTCAGCAGAAGCTTTAAAAAAATGCGTGAGAAAACCTAAGTTACAGCTTTATTGCAATATAAAAAAATGGAAACTTCAGATTTCTACCAAAAAAGCTTTTGGAAATTGCAGTTTCATGTAAAAAAAGCTTGCAAGAAATACAATCACGTAATTTTCTTATAATTGTATGCAGATACAAAGCATATTTTGTTTTTTGCTTCCTACAATTCGGATAAATTTCTTTAGCTTCATCTACATACTTGATTTGGTATAATTTGTTAAGCTATTTTGTACTATTTCAGTTTTTTTTAATCTTGTTAATAAGAATATGTGTGATAACTGTGTATACCAATTCATATAATACTTACTTCTCTTGTGTATTCTAAATAATTTGACATATTTTGTGGCAGTTTGCAGTTTTTTTTTTTTAAAGTCGCATTTTTAATGGCTCCACGCTTAAGCCTTTAGTAGAACATTATCTTGTGACTTGCGGAAAGGTATTAAAAAGTTTCATGTAAATGAACGAACCGAGTCCAGGTCTTAAGTCCTTTTCTAACTATAATGATTAGAGCGAGAAGGAACGTTCGAGATATAATCTGAAAGTGCAGTAGAATCGACGAACTTTGGTGAAGGTATTAAAGTTGGCGTTTTTATTTGGACTCCAGAGTTCGAAGTTTTCAAGATTGGAAATGAAAGTGAGGTGACTAGAGATTGCGGGTTTATTTTAATGCTGGGGCAAAAAACGTAAGTAAATTCAAAATATTTATTTATTAAAATTAAACGAAATTAACGGATTTATCCGTTTATTTCACATTTCGTCTAACATTGCAGTTGTCATCTGTCCGGATGTTTGTTGGTACTCGCTTACAAATTGTATTTTCAACCATTCTTTACAAAAGTCTGTAACTACTTTGCATTTCGCTCAATAATGGGGGAAGATTGCTTTGACGTCATTTGCTAACCGAATTTGATAGCATTAGGTATAAACGTTTGGTTTTAGACAGAAAAATAATTAAGAGCAAAATCGATCAAGAAGTTGTCGAGACAAAAGTTTGTAAAATCTGGGTTCGAAAGAGGAGATTGCTATGAACTTATTTGTCGGCCGATTGTTACAATACTGAGAGGATAACTGAGCCCGCGGGCTGAATTAAATGTGGGCAAAATTGACCACATTTTCAGCAGAGGGAACGAGTATACCATTAGCGCTGAAGCTCTGCTGTCAACCCACCCCTCTTCCACCAACTCTCCAAACTCTTCCTCTTCAAAAAAATTATTATTATTAGCCACAACATCAAACATTGGGTGCTCAATTTCGAACAAGATTATATACGAGCAAGCAAACAAGCAAGTTAAGGGAGCTCAAAGTCATGCAACGAGCTATGGAGAGGGCTATGCTCGGAGTCTCCATGCGAGATCGAATCAGAAATAAAGAGATCCGTAGACGTACGAATGTCACTGACATAGCACAGCGGATTGGCAAGTTGAAGTGGTAGTGGGCAGGGCATATAGCATGTAGAACTGATGTCCGATGGGGCTGAAATCTTCTCGAGTGGAGACCACGCACCGGCAAGCGCAGCGTAGGAAGACCAGCCACGAGAAGGACAGATTACCTCATACCAGTAGCGGGAAGACGCTGGATGCAAGCCGCGCGCCAATCTGTCTTTTTGGAAATGCATGGAGAAGGCCTACGTCCAGCAGTGGACTTCATATGGCTAAGATAATTATTAACATATACGAGCAGTATAGCTCGCGACCACAGTATTTTTTTTGCAACAAGTGTTGTTAAAAATCTTTGTGCTCGCGCGGTGCACTGTTCGTACTGCAAGTACTATGTTATACAGACAATGTCTATTACTGGTAATTGTATAATTGTTGATCTAATATCCTGTCTCGCCCATATATCTTATGTAATTAGTACACAATCAGCGGGTCCGGCTGTCACCCGAGTAAGGTCATTAGGGTTGAACAGAAAAAAAATGTTGTTTGAAATTAATTATATTTTATCAAACTGTAACAGTAACTGTATAAAAGTAACAACCGATTTAAAAATATTATGCAATTTAGTGCACTTGGACGATATATTTTTCCAGTTATTTTGTTTTAAAACTGAAAGTACTTAATCTTGTTAAAATGTTTAAAGAACTAAATCTGAAGTATTTACCTACTTAACAAAAAAATAAATCTTTAAAATCGCGTAACATGTATGTATGTTATTAGTCTAGTAAAAATTAATCTTTAAAATCGCGTAACATGTATGTATGTTATTAGTCTAGTAAAAATTAATCCGTTTGTATGGAGCAAATCACAGTATTGGCAACTGGGGGGATTATTTGAAATTATGATAGGAACTAAAAATCATAGATCAACAATAATCCCCGATTTCGAGATTAGCTGCGTTGCGCGGTTTCACACGCGTAGTTTCAACCTCCTCCTTTTTGAAAGTCTGTGGATTAAACAACTTTTAATGGATTTATCGCGTAATTTAATGATCTGGTCACAGGTGAGACTAGATGACAGTTGTATTGTTTGTTTTGAAAATATCAATTAGAGTTCCCGTCACGTCAAAAGAACGCTGGTTTGTTCGCGCTTACGAACAAATCAGCGTTCTTCTTACGTGACGGGAACTATACTACCGCTCATTTTTTTTATGCGCTTCGTTGCCTATGCACGAAGAAGTCGCTCATGGTGTTAACAGGTACCGCAGATCTGTGTTGAAGCTACTTTTTTTATGACAAACTAGGCCTGCGTTTGACCACAATCTCACCTGATGGCAAGCGATGATGAGGTCGAAGATGTAGCACGCCTGCCTAGGAGATACCTATTCACCCCGGGTTGTATTTTATAGGGAACACCGACTCTGGAACTTATTTATTTTATTTTTTACGCAAGATAGATCTACAAATGATCACCAACTCGCCTGAGTTTAAGCGACGGTGTGGCCCAGGATGGAGCTCGTCGATATTTGTTAGTAATATTATTATATTGTGACAAATGTATTTCAAAACACAAATATATATCCCATCACGTCAAAATTTTCGTCATAGTTTATTTGCAAACACGAACAAACCAGCGTTATTTTTACATAGCTCGAACTATACATTCATTTTAAATAACGATTTTCTTAGTTGTCTCTTATGTAGTCACAAATCTTAGCTAAACTGGACTAATTATGATGATGATAAATTTGTACTAGTATAAGACAGCCCTAGTGTTTGATCTCACGGATGGCTGGGTACGGGATTGGATTATGCCAAATGATAGCTGATAACGTAAGATGTATGTTTGTATGTACACACATACACACTTATAAGCTACATCTATAGTTCATGTCAAGTAAGACGAACATCATTATGCATAGAGCTTGCCTCTGCCATATAACTTTGACAAATAATGCTAGGTTCGATTTTTCTAATGGAATATTTTGTAAATATTAAAATAGGGTCGAATACGTATTCATTGTGAAAAATATGGATTTCATCAAACATGGTCGTCGTTCTAAAATATCTTGGTTAACAATGTAACACCCTCACTAATGCTGGTAGCTTTATAAATATACATAAGGTAAACAGTTGTAATGCTAATGGGCAGTGAAACGAACTATTGTAGTGTACTTGACTCTTTATAGAGCTGTCAGCTGGACACTAGCCCTCGGTTGACCCTTTATAGAGCTGTCGGCTGGAAACTAGCACTCAGTTGACTTTTTGTTAAGCAACATTACAATGTTAAATATGTATGTGTGTAACCAGCCTTAGGCATTAGAATAACTCAAGTTCATCTTACTAGCCAGCTGTCGGCTGCACACTAACCTTCAGTTGACTCTGTGTAATGCAGCATTAAACGGTAAAAAATGTATATTCTCAAACATCTATAAGCATATTGGTCATATTTAAAAATGCTTTTGTTAAACTAAACGCACCAAAAACAGCTAATGGCTGTACATCGGCGTTATAGTGAAGTGCACTACAAATATAGACAAATATATGGATATGGGTATAACAACATGCTATTGTAATAGCATGTTGTTATACCCATATACAACCCTTGTACAGCGATAGGTTTTCAAATGATTTGAAATGCTAATAAGCAGCTTTAAGAAGTGAAGTGAACACCTCTTGAAGCCTACAAAACTCTTCGGCTATAGAAAAATTCACGACTGATTTTTTATATTGCTTCTTGTGCTACTTGGGTAAGTGCATCGCTATCTCTCTCCCGCATCACAACATTTTTAAACTTTAAATAATAGAGTAGGAATATTAGCGATGGAGTAGTGAAATAACGTAACATAACCTTTATTCTTATATCTCTTAACATGGCTGAGAAGTAGCAAAACTTCTCAGCCATGTTAATAAGAGATATCAAAGAAAATCTTTTTTCAAACATTTTTCCTACCTAAATAAACAAAATCATGTCTCAATTTTCTGATGTTACTCAGTGATTGTATATATTAAAAGGATGTGATGCGAAAAAAAAAAATAGACACGCGCTTTGAGCCAAATCTTAACGAGTAGTCGATGAATTTATAAAATGAACTTGGAGAAATGAAAAAGTAAATATTGTGCAAATTTCATTTAAATCATGAACTCAATTTGTAAACTCAAATTTCGTATAAAATCATTAAATAAACACCTACAGTGCAAAGTTCAAAGACATTTATTCGCAATGAATTATAAACAATTCATTTACTTAACCGTTCTGATATACATATACGTTTCAATTGCATCGCTCGATCATTACAATCTTCAAATAAACGAGGGAAAAGTTGAAGTAATAAAAAGTCCCGTTTTTAATTCACAATTGATCCGAAGTCCCGACGCGTCCAGGACGCGGATTAAACGGGATTCAAATAAAACACGGGATAAATTTCCCGAGGGCACAATTAAACGGGACATCCCGTTGTCGATGTCCCGTATTGCCGGGACGGGGGTTAGTGGGACTACTGTAAATCTTAACTGGACGCCACTGATTTAGAAAATGGGAGCAACGGTCACATTGGTGCTTTGCTATTTCTTTTACAGAGTACACTTAACTTTTGTTACAAAACCATGTTATGTCTGTTTAGGACTTAATTGATGACAGTTTAGGTCCTGACACCGACCTCAAAAATAGTTGGTTTACGTACCTACTTAGGTAGATGCCCAGTATTGTATTTTTTTGTGTTATTTCTCTCTTTTCAGTTTGAAATCGCTTAATTTTTTTTAAATTACTATTATTTTGAATATCGAATTTATTTTAATCGTTTAAGGGGTCTAATTAGATCTCATTGAGCTCGGACGTTTTTGAGGACTGACGCTACATCCCGTTGATACTTTATCAAAGTTATGTAGACTTAGAATAGGGATGCTTGTTTGACACTATGAACATATTGATTGATATCGCGTTTTGAATGGAATTTGTACAAAATTTGACTAACATAAATTATTAGTTTCCTCCTCCTCTATTCGTTTGCTCACTGCTGAGTGTCGTGATGCTCCTGATCCTGGTGTGGCAGATGACGACAGATCTCTTTCCATCTCTGACGATTCTCAGCCTGATGTATTGCATCAGAGATTATTGTGCCCAGATTTTGTGACACTTGGTCGGACCATCTTATTGGGCTGCGTCCCCTGGGTCTTTTTCCTTCCACTTTACCGGTCATAATGAGTTTCTCCAGGTTGTCGTGGGGCTTTCGGGCAATATGTCCAAATTATTAGTATAAAGATAATTTAATTAAGTAAATTTATTTGAAATTTTAATTATAACATAATAATATACAAACAAGTCATAACAATAAATAAGATTAATATTTTTCAAACTCGTTGCTAAATCAATAAATAGTTTTCTCATACCTACAATATTTTTGATTACCTGTCCAACGTTACCCCACACTATTGAGGTACACAAAAAAATATCTCCAATTTATATATAGGGGAGGTGTACCCTATATATTTTTAAGGGTTTATTCTACCAGTATGTCATGAACATTTTTAACTTCACATAAGTGCAGCAAAACGTCTGGCTTCCAACCGATCTTTTTGAAAATCCATGGGATAGGCCTATATCCAGCAGTGGTCTTCTTGTGGCTGAGATGATGATGACTTGATTATACATCAGGTGTTCATTCACACTCTGTAAAAAAGACCAAATAATCTATGAAAACAAAACAAAATCTCATTTTTCGTGTACACCGAAGTAATCAAAACTTCAATAAAAATAACATCAAACAATATTTTTGCTAAAAGCAAATAATTACAAGAAAAATTTAAAACAAATTACAAAACACTAGCTGTTGTCTCGCAAAAAAGATCTCGCAGGCGAAATTTTACATAGCTCCAGGGAAATACTTGACAACTTCTATTGACTTAAAAAACAGTATGGGCAAACTAGCAAAGAGCTTTATGATTACAATAAAAAAATTGCGTATATTTTCAACTTTTAATTCAAAATGTTTAAACACATCCTAATGTATTGAACATATTACGTAAATTATGTGATGTGCTAGTTTGTAAGCTTCCCTACAAATTTTCTGCTTTTACAATCTAAATTCACCCGACTGCATAAGAAGGAGAATTATTATCCAGAGGATTATAGGTCTACGTTTACGTTATGTCTACGTCATCAATGGGCCAAATGACATAATATAATATCTTACAACCTGTAATATTAATAATAAAAAAAACGCTATTTAAATAAGTATAAAGATAGTATTAATCGAAAAAAATATTGAAAAATATTTCTTAAAAATAGTTCTTCAATTTAATTTCTTATCAACCTCATAGGCCCAATTGCCTACATTAGTCTAACGCTGGGTAACGTTTCAATAATAACATGAAATAAGTAGTTCTACCTGACCAGTCTGACCATAGCATCTGACTAAATATTTAGAAAACAAAAATTAATTTCTTCTTGGGATTAATTCCCAAGTATTGAATATTTTTGCCAAATATTATTAAAAATTGGCCAACATGACTTCTTTTTGTTTAAAATTGAGTAGTTTAGCATCTACTCAATTTTAAACTATATCTAGAAAATATGATTAAAATCAGCATTCGTAAAGATTGATTGAAAAATACGACCTGTACAACGAGGACCGACAAACATCCACACAAAAGAAAGAATATTTTGGCAGTTGATGCAAATATTTCTGTTCGCTTCGCTCACTCACATTTAATATTTACCCTATTCTAAATAAATAATTATATGGTAACAATCCCACGTTTTATCCATACTGTTGGTATGTCGTGTCTCCATTTTCTCTAGTACCGGAAATAAATTATCTCGAATTCCCTAAGCTGGGAAAAATAAAGGATAATATCCCTCCGAAGACAAAGTACTTATGAGACAAGACTTATGGGGCAATTCCTTAAATGCTGTTTGCGAAGACCTCAAAACTTATGCTCGTTTGTGGTTTTGACATGTAAAGCCGAAAAAATAAATGTAATGTATGTTTAACATTACTACATATGTCTTAAAAGTTCAGAAGTTACACACATCCGATTTTTAACCGACTTCCAAAAAGGAGGAGGTTCTCAATTCGTCGGAATCTGTTTTTATAATAATATGTGTATGTTCCCCGATTATTCGAAGACACCTGGAACGATCAGAAAAAAAAACTTGTTTTTGTTTGTACTTCCCAGATAGGTAGAGTAGAAATCGTTTTAGTATTTTGGTTTTTATAACGAAATAACTAAAACAATATTCATCAAAGTAATCGAATTGCGTATTTTGAAGTCAGTATTTTTAGTTTTTAAGTGATTTTTTAGGGTTCTGTACCTCAAAAGGAAAAAAACGGAACCCTTATAGGATCACTTTGTTGTCCGTCTGTCCGTCTGTCCAGGTGTCAAGACCTTTATCTCGGGAATGAGTGAAGGTATCGAGTTGAAATTAAAACCATATACGCAAATCCATAGTATCTTGCTGCAGAAGGAAAAATAAAATTTCTAAGTTTTTGTAACAAAAAGTTATAGCCGAATATGTCGTAAAAAACGCACATTTCGACACTCACAAGGGAATCAAAACCTATGGGGTTACCGTTGACCTAGAACTATGAAATTTGGCAAGAAGCATTGTGTTAGAGTACACATATAGGAAAAAATCCGAAAACCGGTCATTTTTAATTTAATCAGAAAAAAATTGTGTCGTTATGCAAGGAATGAGGTTCGAAATTTTAAAGTGAATTAACCGTATCATGTGGGGTATCATATGAAAGAGCTTAATTAGCATTAGTTAAAACAGGTTTTTAAATAATTTTACGATGTAAATTTTTCGGTATAAGAAGGAAAATAAAAAAAATATAATTTCCCCCTTTTATTTACTAGTTTGTACGGAACCCTCGGTGGGCGAGTCTGACTCGCACTTGTCCGGTTTTTTTTTTTTTCATAAAAAGGTGCAGCAAAAAAGGACACGGCTCGCGTTATGGTAAACTATAAGTGGATATCCGTTGGCAATGGACAATAACAGCATCAATGATTTTACTGTTGCTTTGCTAGTCCGGAAAGGTGCTTGTAGACACCCTTTTTAAAACGCTCTTTGTTAAAGCTCGGCGGGAAACTCTTCCAAGGAAGGACATTCAACATTTTGTTTGTTCGCGGGAGGGGGGAGGGAGGAGCGGGAGAACCTGACTAGAAATCCCGTACGGGATTTCCAGTTATGCGAAATGTGGGGGTGAGCTCTTTGACATTTTCATGAAGTCAAAAAGCTCTTCTTCCCGAAAAACAAGCGGTAGAAAATGTAAAGGTATATACATTATACATGTTTACGCAGACAAAGTGAGTCTAGCTTATCGAATTCCAACGGCTCGTCGCTGTAGGGAGTCAAGATACTGAAGCTGATAAGCAGGTGCGCCAGTCCAGAGATGGGAGCAGTACTCCATGGGGGCCACACTTGTGCTTTGTATGAGTAAAGTAGGAGCCGCTGACTGGTTGCGAAGTACCGCTTAGCTCTGTTGAGCACATCAAGCTTCATGGAAGTGAGTTTCGCTGGAAGTTATGTTAGTTAACACAAGAAAGCAAAATTTGTGATGTTGTTTTCCAGTGTTTGGAGTGACGAATTTTTATATAAGTTCAGTTATTAAAACGTAAGTATGCACAAGCAAGACGGAAGATTTAAAACTATAGGTGCGGAAGTTTGAATCCAATAATATTTTTCAAAATGTGCATCAAAGTTACCTACCTACTAATAAAGTAACAGACTTCAAAAGCAAGTAATCAGATATGAATAATTAACATGCCTTTACTGATAAATTGGTAACTCAATTATTATTATATACAGTTTCCTATGAGGGCCTTTCTCTACGCGAAATTAGCAGTATTCAGTGATATTCCAATTATATTATAATCAGTGATGAGAAAATAAATCCGGCATGTATTTGGTCGGTAAGTATTTCTACTTCATATCTTACTACCTACTGTTGTTTTAAGTTACTACGGAGACCACCTAATTAACTTTGTTACTTTTTAGATAATATTGTAGAATACTAAATTAAAAACCGGACAAGTGCAAGTCAGACTCGTTCACCGAGGGTTCCGTACAAACTAGTAGGTAAAATTATATATATTTTTTTTTAAATATATTTTCCTTTATAAATCGAAAAATGTACATTGTAAAGATATCTAAACCTATTTTAGCTTGTACTAATAAAGCTATTTCATATGATACCCCACATTTACAGTTATAGGTCAACGGGAAGTACCCCATAGGTTTTGATTCCATTGCGAGTGTCGAAATATGCGTTTTTGTGACATATTCAGCTGTTACTTTTTTTTATGACAACTGAGAAGTTTGATTTTTCTTGCTGCAGCAAGAGACTATAGATCTGCGTATATGGATTTAATTTCAATACGATACCTTCACGCATTCTCGAGATACAGGTATTGACACCCGGACGGACGGACAGACGGACAACAAAGTGGTCCTTTGTTGTCCGTCTGTCCGTTAATAAGGGTTCCGTTTTTTTCTTTTTGAGGTACGGAACCCTAAAAACTTATTTTTTTACAGTAAGCACTAGAAAAAGTGCTATTTATTCAATGATGATACTACCACCTCTGCAAACGATTATCTTCACTAACTAATATTTTTAAAATCCTCCCGAATTTATTAAAATTCCGTATTTTCTGAAGATTCAGGGAAATTACAGAAACCTGTCAATAAAGTGAATAACAAATATTTTCAATTATCGGTTTCGTACATCGTATACACACTCGCTCACGATCGATCGCAAAAAAAATATAACCGTGCATCCGGCAAAATCAGTCCGGCTAAAGCACGAAATATTACGAACAATAAGGCATAAATATTGCTATAACATTAGGCAATATAAACACAAACAATCTTCCTGAAGACTTAATAATTACGTAATAAAATAGCTTCTCGAGTATAACGAACGCATGTACAATGTTGTTAAGTCCTGGGTCCAAGTCATAAACTGTTTAATTTATGTTTGTGGTAATCACAACTCACTGGATGGCACTAGGTAATTTTAAGCTGTTAGTTGTTTTGATGGACAAGATAATGGTTTAATACCACATAACACCCAAACGATATTGTGCTATGCAATTATGTTTTTAAGATTCAAGCATTAAATCGCAGTCACTTACTATGAACTATATACGGAAGCTCAAAGTCACGCAATGACCTATGGAGAAGGCTATCAGTCTCTCTGCGAGATTGAATCAGAAATAAAGAGATATGTGGACGTACGAACCGATATAGCACACCGGATTAACCAGTTGAAGTGGCTGTGAGCAGAGCACATAGCACGTGTTCTAATTCTATAATTCTAATTTTTAATTTGGAGTGCGGGGTGATAAGACTTGCACTGACGTCCCGCTTGGGGTGTATTGTATAGCATTATGTTTGATGGCCGATTGGGCTGAAAGGTTTCTTGTGGGAAACTACGCACCGGCAAGCAGTGATAAGGTGGACAGACGACCTCTTACGAAGCGTAAGAAGACGCTAGTTGCAAGCTGCCTCAAATCGGTCTTATTGGCAATCCATGGGGGAGGAGTATGTCCAGCAGTGGACTTATTGTTGCTGATGATAATGCACCTTAAGACGACTGAATGAACTTATAAAAAATTTCGTTTTGGAAACTAGGAAATAACATCACCAATTTTCAATAAAAAAATTAATTTGAACCAAGTTAATTTTCATACATAAAAATCGTTTTTTAGGAATTGTTATCGTAATAATTATAAAGTTAAGTACATTTTACTACCATATTTAGACACAAACATAATTATAGTTTAAAAAATTGAAGCAACCGACTTCTCATGGATACCATTGTCAGAACTGGACCAAATTGAAATGAGACCACACGGGAACTACCAGCTTTCAAATAAAAAAATAATCATCAAAATCGGTTCACCCAGTTGAAAGTTCTGAGGTAACAAACATAAAAAAAATACAGTCGAATTGATTTCTATGACTTTTATGATGATAACGTGATAACTCCTTTTTAGAAGTCGGTTGAAAATGATTTTTATGTATGAAAATGAACTTGAATCAAATTGTTTTTTGTTTTTTTTTTATTTGTAAAGTTGTTTTCTAGTTTCCTAAACGACTTTTTTTATACGTTCATTCATTCATTTCATATCTTCAAAAATGTAAGTATGCGCGAGCGAGACAGACGATGGTCAAACTAAGACTTAACGTGATTAATATACCCATCTCTGTTACTCCCGTGAAATTATATTTATTTTGCCGTCGCACTCACACAGATGCAATGACAATGCGATCATTTTGACGACTTCATTCAAGATTGTCATTGTTTTCCGCTGTCGCTTATGCCTTTCAGACTCCCATCAGAAAGACGGGAGATAAGCCCAGCTTCCTTTTCCGTATCCGTCGGAACCCCGACGCGGTGATATGTGGAGCGATTTATCTAAGTCATCCTCTTTATTTGACGCAAGGGACTTTGTTAATAACTGCCACGTTTTAAAAGATATAGAATTTTAAATTTTCACCAAAAATCTTGTTTATAAATGGCGATATGAGGTCGCGTTCCGAAAGGTGAGGTACAACTGGTGAAATCGTATTTTACAACTTATTTTCAAAAAACTTTTTTGACGTGATAACGTCTTATAAATCGATGAACGCCGGCTGCACGCACGAAAAAGTGTCACGTTCCGCCTGAGTCGAGCGTGCAAGCGAGAGCGCAGAACAAGCGATAGAGAGGCATGATCATATATTCACTTAGATTGTTGTAATAACATTTGAGCTGGAATATTTGTGAATAGTTCGGGGAGGGCACTGTACGCCGTGACACAGGCCGTGAGCCTAGTACGGCAACAGCAACCGTATATACTGGATCAGTGATTCTATCCCATTAACATGTATCTGTACATTTGTGAAAACTTTAAATAATTAAATGAATTTGATTTGAATTTGAATGTGATCGGCCTAAGCGTTCGGCTTGTGACGCATCGTTATCACGTAAAATTATCGTCCGTAAACTGAATTTCCAGACAGCTATTTCTTTTTTTTGACAAACTTGATAAACAGGTCTACAAACACTAGTCTTCATCGAAATAGGTTTTTTTTTTAATATAGAAATAGGTTTGCGCTTGACCGCCAACTCGCCTGATGTTAAGCGACGTTGCGGTCTACGATGGAGCGCGCTTACCTAGAAGAAACCTATTCACTCGCGATTTAAAGACACCCAGATTATATCTATCGGGAAAGACCCACTCAGGAAGCGTATTCCATATTCTAGCAGTCCGCACGATGAAAAGTATCTACTATTGAATGAAACCGCGGGAGCAACTAGTATCAAATAAAGCGCTGCCCCGTAAGTTCCCTCACCATCATCCATCCACGTCAGTTCCGTCAGGTGAGATGGCGGTCACATTCTGATTTGAATAAAGCATTCATCACCATTATTCAAACGCTTCTCACGAGGAAAGCTGATTTCATTAACATTCCGTTTATGTAAATAGGACTTTTTTAGAATGTGCTACGTTTAATATATTTTTTTCTTGGAAAAAATGAGATATTTTTGGGTTCCGTACCTCAAAAGGATAAACGATGCCACTGTGCACGAGACAAATTCGTACACGATTTTTTTCGATATAAGTACATATAACGTGATACTATACGCGTATACGACCACGCACCGGCAAGAGCAGCGTAGGAGACCACCCACGAGATGGACATACGACCTCATACAAGTGGCGGGAAGACGCTGGATGCAAGCTGCTTCCAATCGGTCTTTTTGGAAATCCATGGGGGAGGCCTATGTCCAGCAGTGGACTTCTTATGGCTGAGATGATGATTATGATGATACACATATACTGTATACAGCCTAAGCAATAAAATCAATTTTGAATGAATGTGGTTGGTTCTGTTTTGCTTAGCGACATCCTAAGAGGTTATGTATCGAAATATGCGATTAAATAGTAAAACACGTATATATTTAATGTAATTAGTTATACCTACCTAATTTATTTTATATTCGGCTGCTTAATTATTTATGTTTTATTTTATATTGCTATAAATTTCATATGTACTGAAAGTACCTAGAATTTAATGTTTTTCACTCTTCTTGCTCAAAAAGTCCGTCATTGTAGCATACTAGAGCGAGAAAAAAATAGCACCTTTTGCTCTAGGAGAAAAAGTATTTTATTTTAGTTTTTTATCTGTTACTAAAGAGCCTACTACTATACATGAAACTGTCTTTATTCAAAAGTAGAATAATCTCTTTGGAGTATATTTACATTCTCTTTGCAAACATCTCGTTAAGTATCCAGAATTGTACATACAAAATTAATTGTAATTGTTGTTGAATTGTATTGTACATTTTATTTTTAGGGTTCCATAGCCAAATGGCAAAAACGGAACCATTATGGATTCGTCATGTCTGTCTGTCTGTCTGTCCGTTCGTATGTCACAGCCACTTTTTTCCGAAACTATAAGAACTATACTGTTGAAACTTGGTAAGTAGATGTATTCTGTAAGCCGCATTAAGATTTTCACACAAAAATAGAAAAAAAAAAAAAATACCATAAGTATGGGGGTTCCCCATAGAGTTGAAACTCAAAAAAAAATTTTCATCAAACCCATACGTGTGGGGTATTTATGGATAGGTCTTCAAAAATGATATTGAGGTTTCTAATATAACTTTTTTCTGAATAGTTTGCGCGAGAGACTTCCAAAGTGGTAAAATTTGTGTCCCCCGTTACTTATAAAATAAGAGAATGATAAAACTAAAAAAAATATATGATGTACATTACCATGCAAACTTCCACCGAAAGTTAGTTTGAACGAGATCTAGTAAGTAGTTTTTTTAATACAATCATAAATCGTAAACCGCAATTTACCTTTCATTCAATCAACTCAAATATAAAATATAAATAAAAAAAAACATGTAATTTTTATAGATACTGGCACGGAACCCTACGTGCACGAGTTCGACTCGCACTTGGCCGGTTTTTTTTTGTATTGTCCCCGATTACTCGAAGACACCTGGGCCGATTTGAAAAAATCTTTTTATTTTTAAAAGAGTATACCTACTTCCCAGGTGGTCCATAGAAATTTTATCAACCAGTATCTATGTTAAAAGAAAAACAAAATACCCAACAGCAGAAAATAAATTTTTGCAGTCTAACTTATGATTTCATTACGCTTGATATGCTGTTAAGTGTACGTTTTTTTTTGTGAAAAAGTATGCGTAAAATCTTTGTAAAAGTTTATTAATGCGCATTCTTAAGAATAATTCTAGTTATCATCATCATCTCAGCCATAAAAAGTCCACTGCTGGACATAGGCCTCCCCTATGGATTTCCAAAAAGACCGATTGGAAGCGGCTTGCATCCAGCGTATTCTTGTATGAGGTCATCTGCCCATCTCGTGGCTGGTCTTCCTACTCTGCGCTTGCCGGTGCGTGGTCTCCACTCGAGAACCTTTCGGCCCCATCGGCCATCAGTTCTACGTGCTATGTGGCCTGCCCACTGCCACTTCAACTTGCTAATTCTCTGTGCTATATCGGTGACTTTCGTACGTCTACGTATCTCTTTATTCCTTATTCGATCTCGTAGAGTGAATCCGAGCATAGCCCTCTCCATAGCTCGTTGCGTGACCTTGAGCTTCCTTATAAGGCCCATAGTTAGGGAGCACGTCTCAGTGCCGTAAGTCATCACTGGTAACACACACTGGTCGTAAACTTTCGACTTGAGGGACTGGGGTATATTGGACGAGAAGACGCTTTTAAGTTTCCCGAACGCTGCCCAGCCGAGTCGGATACGACGATTGACCTCTCTCGCAAAGTTGGACCTGCCTAATCGGACCGTTTGTCCTAGGTAGACATATTCGTCAACAACTTCAAGAGTGGAGTTACCCACAGATATTGGGGTGGGCACTACATGGGCGTTCGATATAACCTTCGTTTTGTCCATATTCATTTTGAGGCCCACCCGTTGGGAAAATCTGCGAGCGGAAACGGAACTCTGGAAAACAGCGAATATGGAGTTTGGATTGTGGTTACTTTGGCAGATAACAGGTAGTAAAGGTGTACAAAATAGCACCTTACTTTCCTTAAAGTATAAAGCTCAATTTTTTTATATGTTGTTCAGGATAACTATAAAAATCACGTTATTGCATTGACGGACATTTATTAGGGTTGCTACTCCCTGCCAGACACCCCTAATCGTCAGGAAGCCAGACCTTCGTTATTTTATAAAAGCTGAAAGTTTGTCTGTGTATTTCTCTAACACAGGTAAGAACGACCAGCGACTATAGAGTTTGGATTGTGGTTACTTTGGCAGATAACAGGTAGTAAAGGTGTATAAAATAGCACCTGGCAGTCGTGGGCTCTTAGGCTATTAAGAAAATGTTAATTTTTCGATATTTCACCAAGATTCCACTTAACCAAGATTTCGATTTGAAGACAATTGTTTGTATTGAAGACAATTGTATCTACTGACAGTATTTTTTTGACCTGTACATCTAGATTCAACGTACTGAGGGCTTAAAAATGGTTCTTATCGATGATTGTGCGAGTATACCGGGCCTTAACATCAAAATGTTGAGGTTTGAGAAACTTATATTTAAATTTATATATCACCCTTTCTATACTTTGTACCGAATATTATAAGTACCTGGACGACCGAGCTCCACTCGGATTTTTTATGACTGAAAATACGAGCAAACCCGGGTTCACTAAAAATTAAACCTAGCAAGATCGATTTATCGTCTAACCATTTTAATGAAATTTGATTCGTAGGTAGATTAGGGAATCTACCTACGAACCAAATTTCATTAAAATCGTTGGAGCCGTTTCCGAGATTCAGATTATATATATACAAGAATTGCTCGTTTAAAGGTATTAGATTAGATTTGTGTATAGTGTTGAAGAGAAGTTACAATAGATCCGAGAGGGTCGCAGTGAAGGGGAGGCTAAATGGTAAAATTGAAGATATTAAGACATGACTATAATTGACTCTAAATAGTCGTTACCGATACTCTCGTAACCAAGGTTAATGGTATTTAATTTAATACTGAAAAAAATAGGTACCACCAGCACAGTACCGACACAGTTATCGGACTCTACATCCCACTGATTACATCGTCATTCCAGTGGCTAAACACACTGATACGGGACCCAACGGAACGACAAAAGCATTCAAATTATTACAATTCAATGTATGGTTACAAATATAAAGGAAAATTGATATTAAAACTGCAGGCAAGTGGGTGGAGTTAAAAGTGATCGCCATGAAGCAATGAATTCATTCAGTGCCGAGCAACTGAACAAAATACATAATAAAATATATGGAATTGGTGCATTCGGAATACCAGTGACTGGTGAAAACTCAAGATGAGAAATAAATATATGACCAATGAAATCGTCATTTCCTGGGAGATCGGAATTCTGGTATCGTTAATTTGTTTGACAACTCAAATAGTGATATATGTGCGTCTGCCGGCATGCAGGAAATTAGACCTGAAGATTTTATAACACAGCTCTCGATAGCAAGAATTGTGAACGTGATCTTGGAATTCATGTTTATGGAAGGTTTGATCTACAGTAATATCTGTTATTTCGCAATTTTCATGCTGTACGCTGCCTCTGACTGGGCCCTGGTGTCTTGGATGTTCCTGTTTTCGAAGAATTTGTACGAGAAAGTGACTCAAGTGCTTACAAAAGAGACTTTTTCTTTTGTATGGATATTTGTGATAGTCTGGGTGCAAAGTTTACCATTTGGCATAGTTTTTTCTTGGTCATTGTGTAACAAACATCATTTCCAACTCATTTATAATATATATGCTTATTTAAAATTTGTGGTTCTTGTCTTAAACTTGTTATTATTTATTAGGATCTTTTACATAGCGCATAGTAGAAACCTAGCTGGTACCGGCAAAAGACTGTTGAGAATTTGTGTAATGTCATTTATCTTAGTTAGCGTTTCCAGTGTCCAAGTATTTCTTACGAATATAGTATCTTATTCCAATATAAATTATTTATCAGTTGTATTTTCTGTTATGAATTCTTTTCAAATTTTACCTGTTACGATTTTATATTTATATGTTTAGTTTATGGTTTTGCAAAGGAACATAAGGGCCACACAAAAACTCAAAACCAGTTCGATCGCGGATCTGGAATAGTTTAAATTAAATGTATGCTATGCTGTGTGCTATGTGGATATTTTACACAACGCCATCTAGCCCAAACTGAGCAAAGCTTGTAATATGGAACTAGATGACTTATAGAATACATATGTATATGTTACTGTAAAATCCCGAACATTGGTAAATCTTAGGTTTTACCAGTTTAGGCTAGGCCAAACTAGTTGATCCTGGTATAGGTATAAGCAATAATTTCTTCAGAGATTAGATTATGTTTTTTTTTTGTATTAAAAAAAAAAAACATAACCTAATCTCTGAAGAAATTATTGCTTATACCTAAGACTGCGTTGCACCAAGCTACATCGTTCAATCAAACAAATGTTATTATATATGTTACTGTAAAAGCCGAATACAGTAACATATGCATTGTTTTATTTCCAAAACTAACATTTACCAACCGTCACTGGTAAAACCTAGCATGTATTAAATTCTAATGGTAAAAGCCCGATAAAATCGTTTCTTTTTTACATATTCTTACATTTACCGATTCGTGTTGGTAAACCCTAAGATTTACTGGTAAAACCTAAGATTTACCAATATTCGGGCTTTTACAGTAACATATATACTTTTTTTTGTAAATATATACATATGATACATAGAAACACCCAGACACAGAACAAACATCCATGCTCATCACACTATGTTTGCCCTGGGTGGGGATCGAACCCACGACCTACAGCTCAGCAGGCAGACATACTACCAACTGAGCTTTAAGGCCAGTCTATATAGAGAGCATACCTACAACCTTAATTAATCAATGCTTTAGTTTTTTTTACTATAAAACACAGGTTCGACTTCTGTATAAATACATAAATTTTTAAGTAATTTTTTTGTCTATTTAATGGGGTATGAAAGTAATTTCATAGGTATCTATTTGATGTATTTATTCAAAATTTGGAACTATTTTATGACAACAAATTTAATAATTTTTTTAGGCGATACATATTGTCAAATATTGTACTGTTCTATTTTATTATTGTGTTTATTGTATCTGATGCAATAATTAAATTAAAAGAACTAAACTGTAAGCGAAGTTCTATCACAATTATACGAAGGTTTTGTCCAAAACCTTTACCTTTAGACCAGCAGGGCATTCTGTTAAAACAACATGTGCAACGTGTATATTGTCATCTCTTTTTTAGGGTTCCGTACCCAAAGGGTAAAAACGGGACCCTATTACTAAGACTTCGCTGTCTGTCTGTCTGTCTGTCTGTCTGTCTGTCTGTCTGTCTCCAGGCTGTATCTCATAAACCGTGATAGCTAGAAAGCTGAAATTTTCACAAATGATCTATTTCCTTTGCCGCTATAACAACAAACACTAAAAATTAAAAAAAAAAATATTAAGGGACATACAATAAACGTGTCTTTTTCGTATTTTTTTGCTCAATATTAAAAACGGTAACAGATAGACGCTTCAAATTTTCACAGAATATTTACTTGTATGTTACCTTTCAAAATAAATAATTAAATAACAATAATGTAAATATTAAAGGGGGGCTCCCATACAACAAACGTAATTTTTAAGCAATTTTTACTCGATCTTAATTAACAGGTAGAAACTTGAATATTTGTAAGTAAATATTTAGAAATATATTAACTATAAAAATAAATACCTAATCTAATACATAAAAACTAACAAAATGAAAAAAAACCATGCATCTAAACGCGGTGCGAGAGCCGCGCCGCGCGGGTAGCGGGGGAGGTAACATCACGGAGCGAGCCATAGCCGCGCGTATTCGCGCGAGCGTACTAATGCTGCCCGGATGTGTATCGAAAACCTACCTATAAGTTTGCAATTTACTACTTGGAATTTCGTTGATTTCTCGTTATTTTATAAACAGAACTAAACTTTGTAGTATTATAGATGATAGTACGGAACCCTTCGTGCGCGAGTCCGACTCGCACTTGGCCGATTATTTTTTTATAAAAACGTAGTATAGTAGTTTTTATCTAAAAAATGTGTGAAAACCACGTTAATTTCCATAGTAAAATTTGTCATCTCCTTTTAAAATCCAATTCGCTTTGTTATTTTCTTGTTGCTGTTGCCAGCTAAAGACTGAATCCTAATTTAATCTGTAAACAATGACCTAAGGTCCTCACGAGACAGGCTTGTCCTAGTGTGGGGACCAGTAGAAGATCATGTTGTTGTTGTTGTTGTTGCTAGCCTGTAGTGTCCCACTGCTGGGCAAAGGCCTCCCCTCGACATTTCCAATCTTGACGGTTTTGTGTATTTATGTGCCAGTTTTATCAAAGGTGTCATGTAATGTTTGTATACTTTTTTCGTAATAAATTAATTTGAATTTGAAGAGATAAGCAATTAGATAAACACTTGTACATAGATCTTTAGAAATATTGTTTAGTGATTGTAATGGTCTACTATTGTTGCTAGGTATCTAGTATTCGAATTAAGATAATAAACATGATTTATTGTAATAAAAAAATATTTTATTTTTCAAAAAATTAAATTGATTTAAGTACAGATATAATCATAATTACAGGTGGTAAGCAACTGATTTTTAATTTTTTTAGGGTTCCGTACCTCAAAAGGAAAAAGTCAAAAAGTCAGACTCGCCCACCAAGGTATAAAAGGTTTTTTTTTATATTTTCCTTAGAAATCGAAAAAAATACATCGTAAAAATATTTAAAAACCTGTTTTAGCTTGTGCTAATTAAGTTCTTTCATATAATACCCCACATGATACGGTTAAAGCACTTTGGACCCTCCTTCCTTGCATAAAGACAATATTTTTTGTGACTAAATTAAAATTGTACAGTTTTCGGATTTTTTCTTTAAGTGTATTATATGACAATGCTTCTTGGCTTGCACAGTTACAGATCAACGGGAAGTACCCCATAGGCTTTGATTCCCTTGCGAGTGTAGAAATATGCGTTTTTTTGTGACATATTCGGCTGTAACTTTTTTTATGAAAATTGAGATGTTTGATATTTCTCTCTGCAGCAAGACACTATGAATCAGCGTTTAAGGTAATTTCAACACGATACCTTCACGCGTTCCAAAGATACAGGTCTTGACAGACGGACGGACACGGACTGACGGACAGAAGGACAGACGGACAACAAAGTGATCCTATAAGGGTTCCGTTTTTTTCTTTTGAAGTACAGAACCCTAAAAAACGGTTTTAATGACGTCCTCTTTCTTACCTAGCTTGAAGGAACAAAAAAACTGGACCTACAATTTAACGTACCATCCAACCCACTTTAGCGTTTAGACAGAAATATCACTCATTAACAGTCATCCGAAGTCTGACCGGTCTGTCCGTTGCTTAACACTGGAGGTTCGAGAACACCTCGTCAACCAAAACCACGAGCGCTACAAAATACCACATTTTTATTCCACAACTATTTTTTACTGGTGAACTTTGCGAGAGAGGTCAATCGTCGAATCCAACTCGGCTGGGCAGCGCTCGGGAAACTCAAAAGCGTCTTCTGGTCCAATATACCCCAGTCTCTCAAGTCGAAAGTTTACGACCAGTGTGTGCTACCAGTGATGACATACGGCACTGAAACGTCTCTAACTTAACTATAAGCCTTATATGGAAGCTCAAGTTCACGCAATGAGCTATGGAGAGGGCTATGCTTGAAGTCTCTCTGTGAGATCGAATTAGAAATGAATAGATCCATAGACGTACGAAAGTCACCAACACAGCACAGCCGATTAGCAAGTTGAAGTGGCAGTGGGCAGGGTACATAGCACGTAGTCTATCAACTGATAGTCGCGCGGCGTAGGAAGACCAGCCACGAGATGGACAGATGACCTCATACAAGTGGCGGGAAGACGCTGGATGCAAGTCGCTTCCAATCGGTTGGAAATTCATGGTCTATGTCCAGCAGAGGACTTCTTATGGCTGAGAAGAAGAAGACGAAAAAGAAGCTTAAACGATTGCTTTGTGTTTAAAATTGAAGTGAATATTGTATCGAATATTTTAGTTATTATCAATACCTAATGTGAATCTCAATGACATCATTTTACACTATAAATAATTAATGTATTTCCCTAAAGCTTAGCTGTTACAGTAATAATATGAAATGACATCATTTTATACTATAAATAATTAATGTATTCTGGAAATCCATGGGGGCAAATCCATGGGGGCCTATGTCCAGCAGTGGACTTCTTATGGCTGAGATGATGATGATGAAGGGAATTAGGTTCAAACAACCGCTCATTCCTGTCGATCCCGGGCTAGTAGTTCCCTGGGAGTCATCCTCCGTCCGCGTCGTTTCCATCGTCCTGGGTTCAGTCCGGGAAGTCATCCGAGTCAGCGTTGAGACGGTATGAGACACTTTCCCAAGAGTTGTGCGTAAATTTCAGGACAAGCGGGAGCTCTAATTCCTCCTGTCCTGTGGGACTCTGGAAAGCGTTTTTAGCAAATATTAGTTTCAATTATGCAGACCAAGTGGCCATAATGCACTACGTTACACGGTATCAATTCGTTTTCGGACCGTTCATGGCACGGACTTGGTCGTTGTCAGAACGGTCTAGTAGGCATTGTCGCATACAATAATAGATAGACACAAGGGTCGAAAGAAATAGCCAGTGCACCAATAGTTCGAAATAACAAGTAATCGTTTAAGAAACTAAAAACACCGACTTCAAAATACGCAATTCGTTTACTTGGATAACATATTTTTCCAGTTATTTTGTTATAAAAACAAGAATACTGAACCGATTTTGATAAAATTTCTATGGGATCACCTGGGAAATATACCCTTTCAAACAAAAAAGGTTTTTTCAAATCTGTCCAGGTAACTTCAAGTTATCGGGGAACATACAAAAAAAAAAGATTCCGAAAAATTTTGAACCTCCTCCTTTTTGAAAGTCTAATGAATAGGCTGTAGGCTGTCATATAGAAACATACATACATATTCACATACATACATGTATACAATTACATACATAAATAATCGAATAAATAATAAAACAAACGATACTATAATCATAGCTTTAAAAAAACATACCGACTTCAAAATACGCTATACTTATATTACATGTATACGCGGCTTGCTGTTCACTTTTTTCTAGGCACTTGGATGATATTTTACCAGTTATTTTGTTATAAAAATCTGTAAAAAATCTATATAAAAGTACTGCATCGATTTTGATAAATTTCTATAGGATCACCTCTAAAGTAAGATCTACCAAATACAAAAAGAATCATCAAAATCAATGCACAATTGGGTGAGTAACCGGTGAAGAAACATTAAAAAAAAAACACATCAAATTGATAATCTCCTTCTTTTTGCAAGTTTCTTAAAAACATAACCCTCTTTCTCGCGCAGTCGGGTAAAAAACCAGTATTCATTTAAATCTGCACAGCACTCGTTTTGCCGCGTCACAATTATTTCTGTTTGCTCATGATTTAGAGTTTTTACATTTCAAATGCAGCCGTCCAAATATTTACTTCGTTTGTGACGAACTTTTTAATTGAACCAGAAACTGTTGATTTTCGTAGCTGTAAAAATGTGGATTCGTTTTTCGTTAATTATACATACTTAATCTACGTAAATATCCGGCCTGTTAACATTACGCATGAGTAGATTATAGATAGTAGATTATCACAAAGACCCATTCTTTCACCCGAGGTAAGCACTCTGCTTTTCATTTCGAATAAATAAAATCAGCCAAGTGCGTGTCGGACTCGCGCACGAAGGGTTCCGTACCATTACATATATAAAAATTGGAAAAAAATCACGTTTGATGTATGGGAGCCCCCCTTAAATATTAATTTTATTTTAATTTAATTACTTATTTTTAAAGTGATAAATATAAATCAATATTATGTGAATATTTCAAGCGTCTACCTGTTGCCGTTATCGATCAAAAACGAGCGAACCTGATTTTTAGGTTTATTGTATGGGAGCCCCTTTAAATATTTATTTTATTCTGTTTTTTTAGTATTTGTTGTTATAGCGGCAACCGAAATACATCATCTGTAAAAATTTCAACTGTCTAACTATCACGGTTCATGAGATACAGCTTGGTGACAGACGGACAGACAGCGGAGTGTTAGTAATAGGGTCCCGTTTTACCCTTTGGGTACGGAACCCTAAAAATATTTATCAGATATAACAATTATTAGAATAAGCTTAGTAGGTTTCTGTTTATTACACTGGAGCCTTCTTACATATATTTTGTTACCAGACGTGCTGTCAAAGGAGCTTCCGGGATTTTGATAGTGATTTCGGGAAAATGATTTTCGATATTTCAGTATTATCATAAATAAGTAACCCTTTCATAAATATTTAGCAATAGTCTGCGACTTTATAAGTGTAAAAATACTGCATCTATTACGCTACTGTTCCACTAATATTCCTCTATCACCGCGCGCCTGCTCGGCTCCGCTCCCGTTACGCTCTCGCCCTATTTCAAGCTAAATAACATACCTAGTTTTTTTTTATTTATTCGAAAATAGGCTTGCGCTTGACCGTCAACTCACCTGATGTTAAGCGACAGTTACGGTCTACGATGGAGCGCGCTTGCCTAGAAGAAACCTATTCACTCGCGATTTGAAGACACCTAGATTATATCCAGTCGGAAAGACCCTTTCAGGAACCGCATTCCACAGTTTGGCAGTACGTACAATGAAAGTGGAGCCAAAGCGTTTCGTACGTGTTTTCGGAATATCAACCATATAACGATGTCGCTTTTTCGTGCTTCTTGCGGTCCGATAGAAAAATGGGCATGGGGGAATGAGATCATGCAGAGCAGACTCACCGAAATGTATACGATAAAAAACCGACAAACTAGCTACTTTGCGACGATGCTCCAGACTTTGAAGTTCCAATATTTCCACCTCTAATATGCCATACCTCAAATCTTTATGATATATTTCTCAGACTATCACTCTCAAAAGTATAAAGTAGTTCATAAACCTGGCACAGACGTGGAGTTATTGAGTTTCAACGTTCCCATACCTGGATGCCTGATTTTGCCGTTACGCCTGGGGTGACCATACGTGTTCGAATAATACGAACGTCCGCGTCGTTTATATTTTTTAACCGACTTCGAAAAAGGAGGAGGTTATCAATTCGTACCGTATATTTTTTTTTTTTATGTATGAACAAGAATTTCTCTCTCATTCTTGAACCAATTTTTGTGTTTCGTGAATTGTCATATAGAGAAAGCTCCCAAGTTGGTCCCATAATTATATTAGAAACATTGCTTTATTACTTTTTGAACTATCTCTAAAAGTAAAAATATTTTCATTGGATTCCGGAGTGAGTGCGTCAAATTATAGAATCGCAGAGTTCCACTGACACGTTTTTCTTTACAAAAGTGTCAAATGTTTAGGTTTTTCGTATAAACATCTCCACATTTTCTAATCTGCGACGACGAAGCTTAAGATATTCAATGAGAAATGTCATTCTTGAAAAAGAAACGAACGGGAGAAGAGAGGTCTCTTTAAAAAGTTTACAATCGTGAGGGATTTATTGCGCTTGAAAAGTAAAACCTACTTACTCCTCAATGTGTATAAGGAGAAAATAGAGTTACTTCAACGCTTGAGCGCCTTGTTTAATTATTATCCTTACTAATATTACAAGTAAACGAAATAATGTACATCGAAGTCAGTTGTTTCAGTTTTTTAAACTTTAAAATTATTTGACTCCAGTTTCAAAGAAAGCTTTAAATCATAACTAATATTATGAAAGCGATAGTCATTCTGTTTGTCTCTCGGTTTGTTTTTTACCTTGTCACGGTTAAATTGCTGAACCAATCGTTATGAAATTTGGCACAGACATTCTGTAGGACTTTGAGAAGAACATAGGCTATATTTTTTCATCATCATCATCGCTGTTTTCATCACTACGCGGTTAGAACCGCGGGGCACAGCTAGTAAGTCTTTAAGCTAACGAACATGTGTGGAACCTAGTTAATTCTATACTGTTCTTAGCTTTTATTACAATACCGGTTAGATTTAGTTTTTTTTTTTAATTTACATTAGTACAAGGGAATGTATGTATTTTCTATGAATTTTATAGCAGTAGGATAAATATGATAAAATAAAAATATGCGTTTCCTAAATTTAACCGGATTTGTATGAACTATTCGTCAATCTGACAGTGTAACTTAAATATTTCTTGCAAACTACTGTTCAGATGCCTCGACGTAATCTGTCTCAGATTTATAGTATTTTATTTAATAAAAAAAAGGGAAAAAAAACCTACACGTTAAAAACTAGCATTTTAACCGAGCTAATATATAATAAGTTTCCCCAATATGTTGGTCACCCTATAGCGAGAGTTTGCCGCCGAATATCCAGTCTGCGTATTTTATCACGACTCAGTACCTACATTTCCTGAATTTAATATAAAAATCACAAAATATTGAACACGCAGTTACTTGGGCACATGGGTTAATATTTGAAAACGCTCAGTGAATTTTCCCAAGCTTCACTTAAAATGATTAGATTTTTATTGTTACAAGGTTTGGAAACTGAATTAAAACTTTATTTAACTTTTAACTACTTATTAACGATAGATCCAGATAAATAAATAAGTAAAATAAATAAATATTTGTGGACATTTCACACAACGCCATCTAGCCCAAACTAAGCAAAGCTTGTACTATGGAAACTAGATGGTTGATAGAATACATAAATACTTTTTTTTTCGTAAATATATACTTATGATACATAGAAACACCCAGACACAGAACAAACATCCATGCTCATCACACAAATGTTTGCCCTGGGTGGGGATCGAAACCACGACCTATAGTTCAGGAAGCAGTCGTAATACCACTGAGCCATGAGGCCTGTCAAAACTACAATCAATCAAATTTACAATCAAAAGAAATCAATGAAATTACTTAAGAACTATTGCATAGTGTAGATAGTTTGCATCATAGTACGTAAAACTTTTAGTTGCTAACCTTATAATTTCATGTCTATCTGTCTGGTTGTCCATGGCTTGGCTCAAACTATTATGATTATACGTAGTTAGGTTTCCCGCGGCTCTACATGGCAAGCCTCATATTGTAAGTAAGGTAATCGCCCGATTCGCCTTCAGTCGCGACACATCGGCAACGCTGTTATACGCGTGTCGTGACTTGTGAACAGTGACAATGCCATCCAAAACCAAGACATATAAGGTCAAGATACTAAAATGCCTTAAGGATGTGGTATTTATTATCCTCGAAAGTCCTAAGAAGTGAGATTTGTCATGCTTTTGCTTCATATTTAATGAGTATAAGCTCTCTATAGATAAAATCTCGTTGACTAGAAAGTTGTAATTTAGCATGGTTATATTTTACCTATTAATCACGCCAAAATATGGTATAAAGAATAATATCTTGAAAAATGATAATGTTTTTTTGAGAGATATCCTCAGACTAAGACTTAAGAAGTGGGTATAAATCTTTGTTTTCTCATCTACATTCATACTCGTACATCATTCTGTTGTTGGATAGGAATGCTAAAAAAAATTAAATGTTTGGAATATGCAACAAACAATTTGCAATTTAGGGATACGTTTGTGAAATATTAAACTTTAACTAAGAATCATTTATAAATTAACGATTATTAAGTAGCGATTAACTTAAAAAACGTACGGAAGAAAAATTTTGTGCAAAATTAATTTTTGATAAAATAACATACCTAGAGTTAACTCGTACGTTCAAGAAGTAAAAGAAGACCTGTTTTAAGTTCATATAAATTGTGATTTACAATTATGAAACCCTACATTGCGCGTAATCCGATTCGCACTTTGCCGGTTCATCATCATCTCAGCTACAAGAAGTCCACTGCTGGACATAGGCCTCCCCCGTGGATTTCCAAAAAGACCGGTTGGAAGCGCCCTGCATCCAGCGTCTTCCTGCCACTTGTATGATATCTTCTGTCCACCTTGTGGCTGAAGGTTGTCAAATAACCTTTGCCGGTTATTTAACGAAAATGTCAGTGTATAAATGATACTTAAACTTATCATTTTTCAAATTGCGCTTATTTTAGGCATCTTAGAGTCAAGTGTAAGGAATCAACTTCGTGCCCACATAAGCACACATCCCTTGTACCACAAAGTGGTGAAGCTTACAAAGTCGTCTAGTGAGTGAGAAAATCTCAGCAGGGTAGGAGCAACTTAGTAACAAAGTATCATAACTTGGCTACTTCACAACTTCAACAACTCCGGAAGCTTTCGAGACTTGAATATTTTTAGCTTCGATAAAATTGGTATAACGTGAGAATTTCTTACAATGTATTATAGTATTTAGTATAGTTTTTATTTGTTCATTTTTGAAGTGTGGAAAAATAAACTTTTTCTTTACTAGAGTGTAACAGAATTAATTTATCGAAATTTCTACCACATACAGTTAAGCGAGGAGTACAAAAATGTTTTAGAGATCCGGGACTAGAGTCTGCGTAAATTAATTTGTCTCCCAGACAAAGTGTCACAATCGAATTTTCTTTGTCACTTGACAGTTGATATATGAAATGAGGTTAATTCCAAGAAAACCTTGTTGGAAAAGTTAATTCTAACAAAGCACAAAACTACATGTATTCTTAAGAGTCCATGTGAGGAGTTTTGGCGGGAACGTCTTAGTAACGCGTTGTTGCTATGTTATATTTTCCTAAACTTGTGTTATTTTGAACATTAATGCTATAAAAATGGTGGTGTTTTATTCATTAAGTGGTCGATAAAGTGCGTGAGTGTGGGCAAGTGAAATAAAGCAGTAAAGCGTGTGATTTTTCGCTGTCTGCAAAACTCCATAGAAGCTTCTAGATAAGTCGCCACCACTTTACTGAAGCAGGACTCGACTTATAAATTGACTGTATACGTGACTTAGATTGTGACTAGAACATTTACAATTTGTTTTATCCAAGAAACTTGAAAAAAATCTAATACTTGACACTGGCAAATGCTTTAATGCGGGTCCAATACAAAAAAAGAGTCCATGTAGTCATACCAACATCTTTTATAAAATGTCTGAGTGCATTAAAATTTCAATTTGATTTAATTTTCATTTATGAAAATATTTTTTAGAAATTATTAACGTACTTAAAAGTGATTTTTATGTGTGAAAATTGACATGGATCAAATTTCATTTTTTTTCAGGTGACACCGCAGAATACCATGGTAGTATATATTTTGAGACGCTAGTTCCTATTTTTTGCCACTATAGAACTATAAGTAAATATAATCTAACCAATCAAATAAGTGTTTTCATAAACAGGAAAAATGATCATTTACAAACAAGAGTCAATCATACTCAACATATTATCAAACGTAACGCAAGCATATCTTTGTAGTGCGATAATTGGTCTTATAATATTTTAGTCGGGTATTTATTTTTAACGCACTTTTAAAAGACGGAGGTTCTCAATTCAAATGTATGTTTTTAGGGTTCCGTACCCAAAGGGTAAAACTACTATTACCCTATTACTGAGACTTCGCTGTCTGTCCGTCCGTCCGTCTGTCACCAGGTTGTATCTCATGAACCGTGATAGTTAGAGAATTGAAATTTTCACAGATGATGTATTTCTGTTGCCGCTATAACAACAAATACTAAAAAACAGTAAAAAATAAATATTAAAGGGAGCTCCCATACAACAAACGTGATTTTTTGCTCGTTTTTTCTCGATATTGATAACGGCAACAGATCTTAAAATATTCACTGAATATTGAGTTATGTTATTTACTTTAAAAATAAATAATTAAATATAATTTAAATTTATATCCCATAAAACAAACGTGATTTTTTGACGTTTTTATAGATATATGGACACGAAGTGTTCCGTACACTTCGTGCGCGAGTCCGACTCCCACTTGGCAGGTTTTTTTGTTCACTTTTGCTTGATATCGATAACGGAAACAGGTAGACGCTTGAAATATTGACAGAATATTGAGTTACATTATTTACTTAAAAAAAAAAAAAAAAATGAAATAAAATAAATATTTAAGGGGGCTCCCATCCAACAAACGTGATTTTTTTGCTCGTTTTTGCTCGGCAACAGGTAGCTTGAAATATTCACAGAATATTGAGTCATATTTAATTGTATTTTTGTTCACTGATTACTTCGGTTATTATGAATTGATGATTATTTTTTGTTTTGTAAGGTTGCCTGTAAGAGATCGCTATTAGTGATAAGGTCGCCAGTTGTTACTCTAGTTCTTAATTAATTTCTTTTGATTGTAAATTTAATGGTGTGTACAATAAAGAGTCCATCTATCTTTTGTATGTAATAGTTCAGAGGTGGTCCCTTAAAATAATTCTCAAAATCGGTTGAGTACTTTGGCTTTTAAACAAAATATCTGGGAAAATGTTATCCAACTAAATGAAATTGCATATTTTGAAGTCGGTTGCTTCATTTTTTAAACTATAATTTTGATAATAAAGGAACTTATTCCAGCATGTAATTGGTGTCCTAAAGTCACCACCAGGGGTAAATACCCCGGTTTGTCTCCCACTACCCAGATGCAGGGCTGCCTTACTTAGTAATGTGTAGGTAATCTATAAGTCAAATGGTCGAAAACCACAAAAGTGCTTCCCAGCTTCTAAGCTCCCAAACAACGTTTCTCAGAAGTGGAATAATTAAGCATAAAGTTTCGCAAACAATTAGCTATTGTTTGTGCCTTTATCTAAATGAGAACAGGCGCTCTGTATCAAGTTTCTTACTTAACAACTTAATTAGAGATTCAAGTTTAAGTAATTTGTACTACTTAGATTACGTAAGTCTTGGTTACAATTGGCTTTCAAGCGCGATGGGCTTTGGTTACTTTTAGGATGGCGGGGTTATGGCAACTATTGTTCTATTGACACTTTGCTATTCTTCTTCTTTTTTATATTGGACCCGCATTAAAGCATTTGCCAGTGTCAAGTATTAGGATTTTTTCAAGAATCTTGAATAAAACAAGTTGTATATGTTCTAGTCACAATCTAAGTCACGTATACAGTCAAGTTATAAGTCGAAATTAAATATTGAAATCCAAATCGGCAATTGGCAAGCGATCGAACAAATTTTTTAATAAAAAAAATACCGGACAAGTGTGAGTCATACTCGCCCATCGAAAGTTCCGTACAAACTAATAGCTATAGTTCGGGAATAGTGTTTTTTTTGCATTTGAATTAAACCAGAAACTGGGAACTAAGTTGTTAAAACCTCAAGGCCAAGCTTAATCATTGATAAAAGTGGAAAACTACGTATTTTTACGAATATACTTACGTATTTTTTAAATTCTTGTCATGAATCAAAAATTACACATCGTGAAATTAATTAAGAACCTGTTTTAGCTTGTGCTAATAAAGCTCTTTCATATGATACCCCACATGACTCAGGTAACTTTAAAGGTCACTTTAAAATTTAGACCCTCATTCTTTACATAGCTAAGACCCTATTTTTTGTGACTTAGTAAAAAATGTTTTGATTTTTTTCCTTTATGTGTACTATAAGACAATGCTGTTTGCTGAATTGCATAGTTCTAGGTTAACGGGAAGTACACTATAGGTTTTGATTCCGTTGTAAGTGTCAAAATATGAGGTTTATTGACGAAACTTTATGAAAATTAACGAAATGAAGTTTAATTTTTTCACAGCTGCAGAGATTTAAAAAAATACAAATTTGCGTATAAGGTTTTAATTTCAACTTGGTTCCCGAGACAGAAGGTCTTGACAGACGGACAACAAACTGATTCTATAAGGATTCCGTTTTTTTCCCCCTTTTGAGATACGAAACCCTAAAACAATATATTATTCATAATAACATTTATTAATATCACGAAATGATATCGGAGAACATACAGTAAACTTTTTTGGCTTCCAATATAAAAGAAAACGCTTAACTTTGCTTTGTAGCTGTTTACTCTTAAACGGGTAGTAAGAGGCAAGTTACTTTTTCATTTAATTTTATAATTACAATGTCTTTTATAGCAGTCAACTTTATAGTGTCACATAAACTCTTCTTGGAACAAAATATACCTTTTTAATGTTTTAGCGGGAACATAGAAAAAAACATGCCACTGCTGCCCAGTTTTATTTTTCTACAGTACTACAGTTATACTTTTCAGTTTATTTGTTTATAATTATTCTGCTAGTACAGCAGAAAGTCGGCACAGGCAATTCGGTGTACTGCACAGGAATGGAATTCTTTACCGCTTTCTTTTTACTCGACTGCTTAAAAAGGAGAGTTATGTTTTTCGAGTGGATGTATGTTTTTATGTATGTGTGTATGTATGTATGTATATTTCTATATGATCGCCTACAGCCTAAGCAGCTTGACCGATTTTTGATGTGCGAGGTATCGTTAGATTTATCTTTACTATATTTTTAATCAAGCATCTCTCGCAAAAATAAAAAATGCGTATTTTTCGTAACTTCCAACGTTTTTTTTCTTCAAAATGTACAAGTGATTTTGCTAGAATTATTATAAACAACGCGCATTTATAATTTTCTACGATGATTTTACGCATACTTTCTCACAAAAAACGTACACTCAACAGCGTATCAAGCGCAACAAAGTCGTAAGTTAGATTGCAAATACTGCTTTTCTGCAGTCGGGTATTTTGTTTTTCTTGTAATACAGTTATGTACTTGTTATTTCTGAAAGCTATAAATCTAGGAATTTTCGAAGTAAATATGTATTTTCTAAATTTGTAACTCAAAACAAGTCTGATCTGACGACATGATTGATATGTTTGTGAACTAGAGATGTTTTAGGGTTCCGTACCCAAAGGGCAAAAACGGGACCCTATTACTCCGCTGTCTGTCCGTCCGTCAGATGTCAGAGTTAGGTACTAAGCCACCGGAAGCCTTCTGACCTGGCTTCACGATTGCAGTAAATCAGAACAAACAACCGGAACTTACAAATCAACACGTCATCCGACGGTAGCGCTCAGAAAGAAATACCACTCACGGTCACCCATCCAAAGACTGACCGATCCGTCCGTTGCTTACATTGGCTATCGTTCAACAACACTTAGTCAAGCTACACCACGAGCGCTTCGCTTTTAGACAATTTTATAGATATTAAATATATAGAATCTCCAGACTTTTACTAAGAGAGGTCGATAACCTTCCCAAACACGCTACCCGCGAGTCTAACAGCCTTGACGAGTTGAAAAAGAAGAAAACCTCTTTCATTTAATCTCGTTGGTTTGAAATGTAAAACCTTTTCCAACAAGATGGCGACCGTGTTTCGGAATACATACCCTTGAAACGAACATCGCTGCCAAGGAAACTTCCACTGGCAGTGATTTAAAATTCAAATTGGTAGTTACTTGTAAATAACACTAACATTACTGTTTTTTTAACCGTAAATGTACCTGTCACCAACGTATCATGTTTGCCTGGAAGATATCGCTTTTAGCGATAAGGCCGCCATTCGTTACACTAGTTTATTTAAGTCCTTTGTTATTACTTTTAATGTGTGTACAATAAAGAGTTCATCTATCTATCTATCTATCTGGTAACTAATATTTAGATTCAGATTCAAATATTTTATTGCCATTCCATAGTAATACAAAGTTGGTAATACAAATAAGCACTATTATGAGTTTTGGCGAGAACTTCATGGAAACATGTTGTCGTTTTATTTTTATTTTCCCAAACTTGTGTTATTTTGAATATTAATGCTATAATAAAACCGGCTAAATGCGAGTCGGGCTCGCGCACGATGGGTTCGTAACATTTTAAAAACGGCAAAAAAGCACGTTTGTTGTATGGAAGCCCCCATAAATATGAATTTTATTTTAATTTAAATATTTATTTTTAAACTGAATAATAGATATAACTCAATATTCTGTGAATATATATTTCAAGCGTCTACCTGTTGCCGTTATCAATATCGATCCAAAAATCACGTTTGTTGTATGGGAGCCCCCATCAATATTTATTTTATTCTGTTTTTTTTTTGTATTTGTTGTTATAGCAGCAATAGAAATACATCATCTGTAAAAATGTCAACTATCTAACTATCACGGTACATGAGATACAGCCTGGTGAAAGACGGACGGACGGACAGACAGTGCAGTCTTAGTAATAGGATCCCGTTTTTACCCTTTGTGTACGGAGCCCTAAAACCCGTAGGATGTATCATATGGAGGGTCTATAGGATACATACTAGGGTATTTTTGGACGCAACTGTTAAAAAAACTGGTAGCTGTCAAAAATTTTTCACAATCCGAGTTCATGAGCTCGAAACGCTGATAAACGGTTGAAATATCATTTTTAATATAAAAAATGGCTCCTAAAAGAAAATAACTGAAAAAGATAATCCCTGCTCCAATAATGTGTGCAATGAACTTTAAGACCCCGACAGTCTCTCTCAATCTGTTGAGCAAAATTTTCAATGGCATTTTTCGAGACCTTTAAGCTTGCTACCATCTTTAATATGATAGCATAGGGAAACTTGAGACAGTACTGAAGCTGAGTTCAAATTAAATTGGGGCCCAATTCAGTTATTCAAGACCGCTCCATTGGCGAACCATATGTGGAGCGTTTCCCGTCGGCCGCTATACTATTTTTGATTCAGTCACTTTTATGTCATACAATTGACACATTAGATGAAACGTAACACGTCCTTCGCTCGTTACTAAATCAAAAAAAGATAGCAGCTGACAGGAAATGCTTCGCACAAGGTTCAGTTACGGATCGGTTTTGAATAACTGAATTGCCCCCGTTATTTAAAATTCTGGTTAGTTATATTTAGTCTTGCGGTCTTGCCCTGTTTGTTGTTGATGTTGGTTTTTGGGTCAAATTTAGTAATCGAAATATCCTCCTTCCCGTTGACAGATCGATCTGATATTTGGTACACGGCCTTTATTTTAGATGGCAACACAATTAAATATATTTAATATCATTCAAAATTCAATATGGCCGCCGCCACAAAATGGCGGACTTCATATTTTTTCTCAACCACCACAATATGGGTATCAAATGAAAAGGCTTTTCTAGTAGAATACAATAAATACATTACAACTTACATAATTATCTTTCTATTCAATAAAACCGTTTAATTAAATTTATTTATTTATTTGGCACTCATTACAGATTACAGGAAATATTGCGTTTAATAACATGCTATTGATGTGGTCGATCCCGTAATCCACTCATAGAGCGCACAGCATGGTATTAAACAGTGTATTTACATATTTAACTTAACATAAAAGTAGATGAATAATACATGTAGCTTACCTATATACTTAATTAAGATGAAACTGAGACAAGAAACAAGTATAAAATCGCACAATCATGTAGCTATTGTTAGGATAAGTAGGTAGCTTACAGAGAATTATAAACATTGTTGCGAAAACGATAAATAAATAAAAGTACTTACTTAACTTGCTTATTAATTATTAGGGTAAGTATGATAATTAAAGATACCTTAGTAAGACTATTAAATTGCTATGAGCTTAATTAACGTTTAAATTATTGTTTGATGAAAATTTGATAATAGCATAATAGGCGAAGTGAGGCATTAGCGTAGCAAAAATATGATTTAATTTTTTTTTTGTTGTAAAGTCATAAATTGTGTCTTATGTGTGTAATCTTACTGTTATGACTTTGTAATTTTCTCGTTTATGGGTCAAAAGTTACCTGGAATAACATTATTTTATTTATTTATTTAAAAACAGAGAATCGTGGAAATAATGTAAAGAGCAGGTTACATACCATGAAAACAGTGCATTAAAAAGGCTGCGCTGTGCAAAAAATGCGTTCATCAAAAATGTGCTTTCGAAATTTTGATAAAGTACCTATTGCAATATTTATACTTAGTTTAAAAAACTGAAACAACTGACTTCAAGATAAGCAATTTCGTTTTATTGAACGACATATTTTTTACAGTTATTTTGTTTCAAGAATTAAATTACGAATATATAACATTGATACAATTTATGTGAGACCACCTCTGAAGTCCACCAAACAAAACGAGAATCATGAAAATCAAAAATCAACTTATATAAAATTAATTAATTAATTATCAACTTATATAATCCGAATTACGGAATGAGTCATGGACATTTCCATGGCTCGTTAATGGCATGGCATGGCATGGCATGGCATGTTACAGGCATGGCTTTTACAGTCAAATTTGCTTTAAGAAGCCAAGATGTGTGCGTTTCCCAAACTGTGCTCCTTCCACATCTCAATCTCTGCGTGTACTGCGGTCTAAGTATTTTAACTGGAGTAATCTCATCTAATGGCTGAACTTCGCTCGTTAATGTCAAATAGCTACGATTGTTATGTGGGGACCGCTCCCGTCTCCCTCGCAGTGTGGGGGACAAGGGACAAACAAGTAGCGGAAATATTTTGCGATATTTTTGATTCGACTGGCTGAAGGGTAAACCGCTTAGCTGGCAGCGAGGAACAACTAAAACTAAAGAAAATTATGCAAACGAACGCCTAAATAAATAAGTGTAATACAAACATTAACAATAATTATTAACGACCAATCCAACAACATACATCATGGTATAGATATACCTGTTGAGGATGTTTTATTATATACCATGATGCACCTGTTGTTGGATTGGTATATAATAAAACATCCTAATTTATTGAATTATTATTATTAACGGGATATTTACCGTGGTTCACATTAATTCAGAGCTCCCTAATTTAATTCCGGGCCCGTGAATATCGTGCATGTAACTGCGCCGAAATATCGGGAGCTCATAATTAAAGCGAGCTACGATAAAATATCCCGTTAATAATAATAGTGTTATAATTAATGACCGTGATAGTTTAAAAAAGTGTCCTAGTTTATGTACAATTACTAGTAGTTTTAATTACTTACTTTAATCATCATCATCATCTCAGCCATAAGAAGTCCACTGCTGGACATAGGCCTCCCCATGGATTTCCAAAAACACCGATTGGAAGCGGCTTGCATCCAGCATCTTCCCGCCACTTGTATGAGGTCATCTGTCCATCTCGTGGCTGGTCTTCCTACGCTGCACTACGCTGCGTATTTTTTTTTTTTTGTCAGCCCTGTTTATACAAACTGTCCCACTGCTGGGCGCGGGCCATCTTCTCATTATGAGAAGGATTAGACCATAGTCTGCCACGCTGGCCAAGTGCCAGCGTTGCAGCGTTGTACCCTGCGTTGCTTGGCTTTAATTACTTTAGCTGTGATTAATTTGTATAAACGTTCCAAATTACAACTTCTAAGTGCTTCTGGGGGGCAATTCAGTTATTCAAAACCGATCCGTAACTGAACCTTGTGCGAAGTATTTCCTGTCGGCTGCTAATATTTTTTGATTTAATAACGAGCGAAGGACGTGTTACGTTTCATCTAATATGTCAATTGTATGACATAAAAGTGACTGAATCAAAAAAACTATGGCGGCTGACGGGAAACGCTCCACATATGGTTCGGCTATGGAGCGGTCTTGAATAACTGAATTGGGCCCCTGAGCTAAGTCGCGGACAGACTGACAGACGCACGGATATGGCGAAACATTAAGAGCCCATAGTACCAACATCGACCGTCTTGCACGTGTATACCCACATTTTTGAAGATATAAAATATCTGCATGGACTTTTAAATAAAACGTCGTTTTTAAAACTAGTAATCAACATCACACATATTAAACAAAAAATTCAATTTGATCCAAGTTAATTTTTGGACATAAAAATCAATCATCAATCATTTTTACGTTACTAATTTTTAGAAATTATTAAGGTAAAAATGATTTTTATCTATGAAAATTTACTTGGATCAAATTTAAATTTTTGTTAAATATTTGTGATGTTGTTTTCTAGTCTTACAAACGACGATTTTTTATAAAATTGTTCAGTAAATTCATATCTTCAAAATCTGGGTATGCGCGAACTAGACAGATGATGCTCGAACTACCCCGTAGTTCGACTATCCATTTAAGGCTTCCTTGTTCACTACAAAACTCTATCTATATATATAAACCAATTGCTGTTAGTTTGTCTCGCTAAAACTCGAGAACAGCTGGGCCGACTTAGCTGATTTTGGTTTTGAAATGTTTGTCGTAGTCCAGGGAAGGTTTAAACGTTGAGAAAATATCGGGTCCACTCATTGAAGTGATACAAAGTACGCCAGCCAGCTAGTAAATATATATATTACGTTCCCATATTTTTTTTCATTATTCCACTTCTACAAGTCCATAATTATTATTTCCTTTTTTTATTTTCCTTAATTTATCTTAATACGCTAACGCTTATGAACTGCGTCCAAACAAACAATGTCTGAACCGAAACCGACGAATTTGTGAGATTAAAACTCCTAGCGAGAGGAATAGTTGTACTGTACATACATACACGTTATACAGGGTGCTATTAAATACGCTGTTATGTGTTGAAAAATTATTGTAAAACAACGTAAATAAATATATTGAGTTTCCTATGCTTATAATATGTATCAACACAAGAGTTTACTAGATGTAAATTCATAAAATTATACTTAAACAAATGTGATTACAAGTTTGCACTCCGATAGCCTATAGCATTTTGGAATTGATCTTACGTTTTCAGTCTGAGAGTAGGGAGGTCTTCATTTAATGGATCCCATCTCACATCCAGTTAAAGGAAAACGAAGCGGTCGACAGTTTGGCAAAGGAGGCAGTCACTGACGGGATTCCATTGGGGGTGACTCCCCTCTTCTCAGATTATACTGGTTGGGTGAAGTCCCGATGTCACTCAATGTGGCAAGAATACTTCGACGAACGATCCAGGGAGTTGGGAATCTGGTTCAAGACTATACAACCTGAGATTCCAAAATACCCGTGGATTAGCAACAGCCTCCTAAATCGCAATGTTCTTGTGACTGCTCTTAGACTTCGCTCCGCACACATTCCATCTAATAAGTTTGCGTATCTTATGAAGAAAACTTCTACTCCCAACTGCATTGAGTGTGGCGTTGTTGAAGATGCCTTACATATTTTGATGGAGTGTGTGCGGAACGATGCGTTAAGAAGACAATGGCTAAAAGGTAATCAAACTAGAGATGTAGGATTTTGTTATGTTATACTAGCGTGTCCGGATTCGAACGAGGCAAAGATTTTATATAAGTTAGCTGAATTAGGTTTAAAGAAATAGTTTTATCATTTGTTTTGTAATTTTGTTATTTTTTGTTATTTGCTCAATTCATTATTTTTTGTAATACTTTGAATTACAGGGTGATGTGGTCGCGTAGCGACAAAGCCCTTAAAAAAAAAAAAAAAAAAAAATAAGTTTTCGTTTGTTTTATTCATTCGTTATGCAGGCTATGATCCCAGTCTCGCTGCGAGATCCAATCATAAATGAAAAGATCCATAGACGTACGAAAGTCACCGATGAATGAATGAACGAATGAACTTCATTGAAACCATCTAACTTCACCGTTAATTCGAGAAATCAACTAAAACGGATATTGAAGTCCAGTGTGATTATTCTGGGTTTGACGACAATGAAACCCCTTCAACCAACAGTGCAGTGCGTGACGTCATTTGCCGGATTTAGCGGAAGACCAGCGCCATGCTGAGATGGATCCGGCTTGTCGCTAAAACTTAGTTTAAGTAAATTATACATTAAATACTTATTTAATTATGTAAATATTATAAAATAAGTTTTTGACACAATAAAATCTATTGTCTGTTGTATCTGTCTGTCAATGAGGATAGGCAAATTTATTTTCGTCTCGACAATAATATTATGACAAATAATATTATTCCTATCTTACGGTTTCGCAACACCCTGTATGTAAGTTAGACATGTCATTATCTTTGTGTAAATAGTAGTGAACCAAATTGGTTTCAAAGTCAGTAATAATGACGCATTAGTGAGGCTGAATTTATGTACCTACTCGTAATAAATTTGTAGTTGTTGTATATTAGTTTTCTCCGATCCACTAATGCAAGTCACTTCAAATTCATCTTTGAACGATAGAAATGCCACTCACGGTCATGGTCCGTCCGTTGCTTGACATTGGTGATCGTTTGAAAACACCTAGCCAAACTACGACACGAGCTCTACAAGTTGGGTAGTAAAAACTCATTATCTAAATAACAAATTATATAGTGATCTGCTTATTGTTAAATGTTATCAAATAATTACTCACTCAAGCTTCCCATAGCTTTCATAAGACAGACAAGAGCTTCGACCTCCGAAATTCAACCGAATATTGTGCTTACTTCATGAAATAATAAATAACAATATAAATAGCTTCAGAAGCCTGTTTAGTGAATATACGTATTGTTGTCAAAATAATAGCTAGTGATGTAGATCGGAACGAATCTTCGAACATTTCTTATTCTTATTCTTATTCGAGGTGGAGGCGATGGGTCCTGCACTGACGTCCCGCTAGGGGTATATTGTGCATTTCCCCCTACCAGCATCACCCGAGCCAGCCCAGCTCCTTGAAATATCACGGCTCTGGGCTGCTGGCACAACTGCTCCAGTGGTGAGGATGTTTGAGCAGATAATGATAATGAAGATGATGGGGTAGCATGCTGTTGTGGTGGTGACAAAAGCGATGGTAAGGCTGAGGCTGAGTTCGAAGCTGAAGCTGAAGCTTTCACATGCAATCCTGTGGATCTCCTGGTGGTTTCCGTGGCTTCACAGTGCCAAAGTACATGTTCATCCTCTTTTAGACAGCCCCTACACAGAGGACTGTCCGTATCTCCCAATTTGTATAAGTGGCTATTCAAATTGCAATGACCGGTAATAAGGCCCACTAATATTCGGAGATCCTGTCGTTGCAATTTCAATAGGTTATTCGTAACGTTTCTGTCGAGGATTGGAAAAGCTGCCAACATGAACGAACATTTTATTCGAATGAATCAACCCGTTTATCAAGGGAAAATGCAATTGTTCGAATGTTGTTCTTCTATTTTTCATTTTCTTTTCCGCAATAATCTAATTTTGATTCGATATGATGATTTAGAAGCGCGATTGATTTAAATTAATGGAGTAATTTTAAAATTTCATGATGTTTTTCCCATCAGCATGAATAGTAAAAAAACTAATGTTACATTGTTTAGAGACGATCCCAAACAAGTAATCTTTTCTTTCGATATCAAGCCATTTTAGTATCGAATGGATGAATTATGATGAATAAAGATATGACTTATTCATTCGATACCTATTCGGTATTGAAAATAAAGTATGTGTATTGAATCAATAATTATTATCGCCATTACGCTATATCCAAAAATGCAAAGAATGTCAAAAATCCGTACTCAGCGATATCGATCCACATTCCTGTTGCGTACTGCACAAGAATGGAATTCGTTGCCGCCATCTCTGTTTCCTGAGACCTACAATCTTTTTTTTTTTTTTTTTTTTTTTTTTTTTTGTGTCCGGGCGCATAGGCCCGGCCCGCGAGCTAACCTACTTATTTTCCTCCGACTTATGTTGGTCAGGAGTTCTTTTCTATCGCTTTCATACATCAATCTATCTTGCTTCATACTTTATCTTTCTTTCATTCGTCATACTTTTATCCTTGCCCCATGAGTAGGGGTCTTTCTTTCTATCTTAATAGTATACATGGTATGGAGAAGGGGATGTTTGGGACATGTTTTATTTCTTCTTTATTTCTCATTACATTTTTACTTCTAATGCTTATTTTCTAGTACATTTATTTATCTTTATTATCATCTATCTTATGCTAAATATTATTTGCTAAACAGTTTATTACATTGTATTTTCTTACGCTTATTTCTTATTCTTAGTTAACATATTACTGACATACATATATTCAGCAATATTTGCGTCAGCAATTTTTATTTATCTATTTATATTATTTACTTATTTCTATTTATTACTCTACTACATAATGTTATTGCGTAATCTACAAATTTATCTCTAATATTTTTATCCTTTATTATTACATTTAAGTTGTCTAGGTTTAGCTTTTCATTTATTTCAAACTCTATATTGTATCTTTCTCTTGCATACACCGGGCACTCCGTGAGGATGTGCACCGGTGTTTCCGGCTTGCCGGGCTCACAGATACAGTCGGGGCTATCCCGTAATTTAAATCTGTGTAGATACTGGGTGACCTACAATCTTGGAATTTTCAAGGCTAGAGTGAATAGATATCTTCTAGATCGACGAGCTCCATCCTCGGCCACACCGTCGCTTAACATCAGGCGAGTTGGTGGTCAATCGTAGATCTATATTCTATAAAAAAAAAAAAACGATCCAAGCTCCCTCTGTTGAACAAATTTCTAAACTAAAATACTAATAAATGTAATGAAGCTACGACACTGATATCCACCAACGCTTATATCACCTTAATTTTTTTCTAAAAAATAATCTAATCTTGGCGCATCACACCACGGTCCCGCTAATATCAAAGTATGTATTCGTTTTTATAGTTATAAATAATAAGTTCATATAGTTTTGACGAATTTGATAATTTCAGTCTCTAAGAAGTGAAAGTAAAAGGGTTTATTTAGCTAAATAATTTTAAACTGGAGTTTTTTTTATTTTTATAGACTTAATAAACGTGATAAACTTAACAAATTTTCTATTCGAATGAATACTATAGAAACATTTCAAACAATAGCCCATCTCTATCAACATCCAATTTCGAACCGTTCGACAGGGGAAAGTTAAAAATGGTTATAATTTTTTCCTTTTACCTTTATAAAATGTGCTATCATTCTCGCGGCGGTACCCCGAGCGAAGGAAGCTCGGGTAAAGCAGACCTGTTTTTTCAGAAGGCCATTTTAACATTTTTTCTCAGTATTTCAAACGTGGCCTTTTTTCTGGTGTAAATATTTAAATTGAAACGTTCATTGTAATTTAGTATACAAACTGAACTCCTAATATATTACTTTGTTAGTAGACTTTCTCAGAGTACGCTGTGTCTGTTTTGATTACTCGTATGATAGCTAATTATGAGAGTAAGCAATGTGCTTTCAACTATTTATTTAATTCTATTTTATATTTTTTATGTTTGGAATGAAGTCCAACAGGACAAAGCCTTTTAAAAAAATAGATTAAAAAATAAAGGTTAATTGCAATTTGATACTAAAATTATGCATAGCTAGAGTGAGTTGTAATTGAGAGTAACTAATATCTTAGCACAAGCGAAGTGCATTTCATACCTACACACATTGTGAGTGACATTATTTACATTATTAGATTGTTACATGCAAACGTGAAGATTAACATCAGGCAAGCAATTTGTTTGACTAGCCACTAAAATTCCTTAAAAGCAAAATTCTTTATTTCCTCATTGTCTCCAGTAATAGAATATTATAAGTAAAGATTAATATTTCATCGCTTAATCTAAAGTTATTCAAAACTCGGTAAATAAGCAAAAAAGGGTTAACAGCCAAAGTTGTAACTTACCCCACTTGACCCTAGTTCACGGCACAGAAAATTGGCTAAGTTTGAATGATCACGGCCCCTTTCAAGACTACATAAGCTATTCTTCTTCCAGAATTTGTGTTTTTCTGCTGAAAATGTTGAAAATCCACTGACTTCAGTACCGCCATGTTTTATACGTAAGATTTTACTTTCACATTTATTACAACATACGGTCATCTGTCCATCTCGTGGCTGGTCTTCTTGCGCTGCGCTTGCCGGTGTGTGGTCTCCACTCGAGAACTGCCCTGCCCACTGCCACTTCAACTTGTAAACCCGCTGTGCTATGTCGGTGATTTTCGTACAACTACGGATCTCTACATTTTTGATGCGATCTCGCAAACTCCAAGCATCGACATAGCTATTTGCGTGATCTTGAGCATCTTTATAAGGCCTATAGTTAGGGACCACGTTTCAGTGCTTTACATCATCACTGGGAACACATACTTGTCGTAAACTTTCAACATGATGCACTGAGGTATATTGGACGAAATGACGTTACTGAGTTTCCTGACCGCTGCTCAGCCGAGTTGGATTCGACGATTGACCTCTCTCGGGAAGTTAGACCTGCCTAGTCGGACCATTTGTCCTAGATTCATCGATTACTTCGAGACTGGAATTCCCCATAGTTATTGCGTTGGGTACTACATGGCGTTCGACATTACCTTCGTTTTATCCATGACCCTTAAAAAACACAAAAAAAGTTATATATACCTACTTGTTTTAACAAAACTTACTTTCGAAATAAAAGCAAATTAATATCAATATTTGTTACCGTACTTTACAGCTCTCCTTTAGAGGACAAAACAAGGTCGTTTTCTCAAACGTCTCATAAAAAAGAGTAGAAATATCCATAAAGTACACCGTAAAATCCTTTTTGGAACGTATGCACTTCGTATATAATTTTATGAGTACGGTACCTCATTTTATGGGATGGGTAAACAATATAGCATGGGGAAAGAAAATATTGCGTTTTCCATATTTCGTCACATAATGTTTTAAAAATATATTTTACTTTCATTTTGAGATAAGGGAATAAATTGAGGGTTGTTTTTAGTAAAGAATAGTGCAGTAGTAGAAAACTTATGCAAGTTTTGAGAGAAAACTTATGCAAGTATTGAGAGAAAACTTATGCAAGTTTTTTGTCACTTTTTCATTTTATGATTTTCTGACATTCTGTATAGTTATGCTAGTCATGTAGACAAGTTAAAATTAATTTCATGATATCCAAAATGTCTAGACCAATCCCAAACCTGTGAAACAGTTTGCTCCAAATTAATTAATAGAAATGTTCTAAAATCTGACAAAAGGCTTTGAAGCTACCAAACTAAACCAGGTTATTATAACTTCAAACGTCCTCTTCCAAAGGAAGTAATATTGAAACTACATCCTGAATAATGGCAAACCGTGGCTAGAATTATTTCAATAGTACTCAGCTTTTTAGTGATTTAGTGCCTAGACTTTGTGAATTACTGTTCTTTTGCTATTGATAACGAATAAATTAATGGTATTATCGAGCTTGATACCATATATTGTTTGTAACTATTTTGGTTGCAATGGCAATTAGAGCTTTTGTTTATTTATACACAATCAATTCCAGATGGCAATGCAATATTATGGTAGTTTTGGATTACTTATTGCTATTATTTGAATTATCAAGATATAATCAAAACCAAAAAAATCCAAAACTGAGCAGTTCTGACAATATTACATACATACAGGTCGAATTGATAACCTTTTTAAGTTAGTTAAAAATGGTGTGATGCGTGAGAGATATAGTTGCACGCTTTGAATGCAATTAAGCTTTCCTTCAGTCAATATTGAAACTATTAGTCACACAATTCACTCAGAGTCCACATCGAAGAAGTAGCCATCCATCTTCCCAAGCACCTTCCTTCAGCACTATAAACTAAACTCACCCTTCCCTAATAACAACTATTATTTATACTGTGCCGTATTTCCATTATAAATGATATTTTGTCAGCGGACCGAGAAACTATCCATTTGTCCCTGTCGCCACATTAATTTCGACTAGACTTAAAAGCGGTTTTGTAATAGATGTGGCGTAGTTTATTAGGGTTTAGTACACATTGAAATAGGATAAAGGGAGGGGCTTTGAACTGTTGCCGCTGTGACTTTGTTACGAAAACATTACTTTTAACAGACTTTTAAAAAGAAGGAGGTTCTTAATTGCATTGTATGTTTATGTATGTTTGTTGCGCAATTACTTTGCCAATATCCAAGATGCAATTAGAATATTTATGAAAATTTTATGGTTAAAATGTTAAAAAATATATAAAAGAAAGGCCACTGCAACGTTTTTATTTTACATAATTTTGATTTTTAACAATAATTACGAATAAAAAATGACTTGAAACAAAACGTATTTCAAAACACTAATCAGCGTTTAGTGACGTCACTCCTGCTATGACAACTTATTTTCAAGTCATGGTCATTTGAGTGAATATTATTTTACGGGAATATTAATTGCGTTTTTTTTTTTACTTGTGTTGTTGTGACTTGTAACTAGTTGAAAGTGCAGAGTTTCCAGTGTAGAAATGAAAGGAACTAAATTACTACGGTATGTATAAATCATTGTTAAACTTTGTATTTTATTCAGCGGCTTCTACACATAGCAGTTGTTTCAGCTCAACAAGAGAATCTTACGCCGATAACGCAATCGGCGATTTGAATTGATTTGATGAATTGATTTTGATGATTTGTTTTATTTGATAGGTCCATACTTCAGAGGTGGTTCCATTTAAATTTAATCAAAATTGGTGGAGTAATTTGGTTTTCAAAACATAATACTTAACTCAAAAAAATATGTAATTCAAGTGAGTTCAAGTAAACGAAATTGTGTATTTTGAAGTCGGTGTTTCAGTTTTTTAAACTATACATTTTTATTGATATTAATTATTTTTTTACGGATTTATCAAGTAATTATGTAGGTAACATATACACGAGATCCGTTAAAATTATTTAATTTCAATTAGTAAAAATCGCAAAAACCTTAGCAAACAATATTAATTATCATCAAAAACTTAAATGTAACTTATATATCTAGTGTGTTTCTGCTTCGACGACTTCAAGCTGGTACTCTTGCCTACTTCAAATTCTTCAAGAGAAGAGAGAACACGAGAACAAGAGCAAGAGCTCGAAGAGTCAAGGCGTCCTGAGGATGCCTCGTGAAGAGGTGAAACACGTGTCGACAAGAGTACCAGCTTGAAGACATCGAAGCCGTCATGAGTACCACCTAAAAGACACCGAAGCAGAAGAGTACCAGCTTGAAGACTTCCACACTAGATATAAAAGTTAGATTTCAGTTTTTGAATATGATTTTCCGCAAAGTAACGTCTGATTCAATAAAATCAATTATCATCTTTTATGTGGTGGTCGAGAGACTGTTTTATGATGTAGGTAACTATAATTTTTTTCTATTAGATCCTGGTTAACACAGAATTCGTGGCCCTATTTACATAAGTCTTTGCTGGTCAAGATTTAATGATGGAGAATTCTAGCCGTCGTCATAAGCGAATCGAAAAGTCCAAATACCACTTTTCACAGTTTTATGTTGTGTTTCTTTTTAACCGACTTCAAAAAAAAGGAGGTTATTTATTTAATCCCCGACCCTTTATTTTTGTCAATTTTTGAGAATTCTAAGATACGTGTCTTGTACATTTGTTTTATTTCTATAATTTACACTGAAAAAAATATTTATAAAAACGTAGCAGAGTTATATCACGCAGAGTTATATCATGCAGAGTTATATCATGCAGAGTTATATCATCATAGATTATGCCCCTAATATTCTTATTTTCGCCATTCTGAAGTTACCTGGAAGAATTCGTTTAATTGATAAGGCAGCCTTTTGAGCTTTTTGTACGTCTTGATATTAACAGGATTGTGTAGTAATTTTGTTGGTGAAAAATGTATAAATACTAGATGCCCCGTGGTGTTGTCGTGAATCGGTGATGATGATGATGAAATGAATATTATATAAATACTTGTTGCCCCGCGGTGTCACCCGCGTAGTGACGAGAAACGGTGATGATTATGATGATGATAAAATATAGCCTATGTCCTTTTTCAGGATCTAAAGAACCTCTGTACCAAATTTCATAACGATTGGTCCAGCTATTTATGCGTGAAGAGGTAACAAACAGACAGACAGACGACGGACATACTTACTTTCGCTTGTATAATATGCGTAGGATTCGTTAGGACAAGGATATATTCAAATACGTACATATAAACCATTATGGCCTTGTGGTTCAGTTGGTAGTATGTCTACCTGCTAAGCTGTAGGTCGTGGGTTCGATCCCCACTCAGGGCAAACATTTGTGTGATGAGCATGGATGTTTGTTCTGTGTCTGGGTGTTTCTATGTATCATATGGGTGTATGTATATTGTATACTATATTTACAAATAAAAAGTATAATTATGTATTCTATCTACCATCTAGTTCCATAGTACAAGCTTAGCTTAGTTTGGGATAGATGGTGTTGTGTGAAATGTCCACAAATATTTATATATTTAATTTTATTAATTTATTTCATTTATTTATTATTTAATTTCAGTCTTACGTTTCCTGACTGAAAAGATCAATTAAATAGAGTTACAATAAACAGCTTCGGCTACACCTTGAAAGGGATAAGTTTCAACAATAACGAAGTACACCGGTTTCCCCTCAGAGGAGAATGGGGTGATTTGTCACCGCTGACATCAATGTATTGTCGGCATCCAGCTGGAAATCTCTTTAAAATTTACCATTGAAAGGTTTATTTTGAAATTTCTGAGGAAAAACATGGCAAATAAGATGAATAGGGCGATAGGGGGACAGTTTTTGTAATATTGATTTTTGTTTGCGAATGAGAATAAAAAAAAAGTTACGAATAAGTATTACCGGGAAAAATCAATCAAAACGTGAGGCGAGAGGCAAATTATAATAAATAGACTTATAAAAAGTAATATCACTTCAAAGCTTAATATTTCGTAAACGGATACCCAAATTGAATAATTATTATTAAAGTTTAAAAACTGGACAAGTGCGAATCAGACTCGCCCACCGAGGGTTCCGTACAAACTAGTAGATGAAAGGGTGAAAAATATTTTTTTATATTTTCCTTCTTATACCGAATACATCGTAAAAATATTTAAAAACCTGTTTTAACTTATATTAATTAAGCTCTTTCATATGATAGCCGACATGATACGGTAAATTCACTTTAAAATTTGGACCCTCATTCCTTGCATAAAGACACTATTTTTTTTGATTAAATTAAAATAGTCCGGTTTTCGGATTTTTTCCTATACTCTAACACAATGCTTCTTGCTCAATTTCATAGTTCTAAGTCAACGGAAGTACCCCATAGGTTTTGATTCCCTTGGGAGTGTCGAAATGTGCATTTTTTACGACATATTCGGCTGAAACTTTTTCTTTTACAAAAACAGATAAATTTTATTTTTGTTTCGACAAATGCGATACCTTCACGCGTTCCCGAGATAAAGGTCTTGACTCCCGGACGGACGGACAACAAAGTGATCCTATAAGGGTTCTGTTTTTTTCTTTTGAGAAACGGAACCCTAAAAACTGATAAGCCCGACTTCAAAATAGGCAATAGAATACATACGCGACTTGCTGTTCACTTTTCTACAGGCACTTGGATGGTATTTTACCAGTTATTTCGTTATAAAAACCAAAGTACTTACTGGATCGATTTTGATAAAAAAAACATACAGATCGAATTGATAACCTTCTTTTTGGAAGTCGGTTAAAAATAAATATCACTTCAAAGCTACGGGGCTACATTAATATCACTTCAAAGCTACGGGGCTACATTAATATGTTTCACCCTCGGCTTTTCGTTGCTTAACATCAGACAAATTAATGGCTAAACGTAAATGTATCCGCAATAAAAAAGATATATTTCATAAAATAAAGTTTTTCAACCATGTTGAGGTGCAGTAAACTTCAAAGTAAAAAAAAAAAAAAGAATTCCGGAAGTTTGCCCCCAGACAGTTTCCAATATGATTTTATATATAACGCTACATGAAGAAGCAAGCCGGGGTTATTTATCCATTAAAATGCAACCAGAAACTTTGCGGTGACGATACCGAAACTAGCAGATATAAAATTACTGGAAGGTTTGAAAAATATGTTCATATTATCATACTGAGCCATAATGGATCGAACAAAGATATGCAGGTCATGCATGACAGGAATTCATGCCAGGATGATAATATAGTGAAGTTTATGATAGGGTAAAGATAGACAGGTCATCATAAGCTAAAGGTAATGAAGTATATTGTAGGTTATATTTACAGGTCATGTTAAGGCTAAATACATGCAGGGCCCTGATTCTGTCGTATGACCATCGACCGTGTTACATGAACGTGACGTAGGTGCGTTGATAATAAAAATTAGACTTTAAGTTTAAAACACTAAGTCTAATTTTCATCGTTTATGCACCTACGTCAATTTCATGTAACGTAGCCGAATATCATACGGAATAAGAGCCCAGATCATTTTAGGCTTATTTATAATGAAGTTCATGATAGGCTAAATATGCTTAATTATATAAGGTATCCAAGTCATGATAAGCTTATTATAATGAAGTAATTATGTGATAGGTCAAATAATATATTCAATTCATGAATGGATATGGATATGAATAGAAAAAATACCATCAGGTGCATGAAGATACATTTGAGACATAAAGGTAAACATTTTTTTCGCATATGGGTCGAGAATGTGTCTCCTAGTCCTATAGAGTTATCCAGACAGGTAGTGAAAGTACTATTATTATTAACGGGATATTTACCGTAGTTCGCAAAATAATAACGCGAACCATGGTAAAGATCCCGTTAATAGTAATAGTGTTAATGAATGACCGTGATAGTTTAAAAAATGTAGTGAAAGTGTCCTGAAGCCCTGCAAAATGTTCTGTACTAGGATTTGAACACCATTTTAGTAACAATTTATAGCCGTTCCAGTTAAACTCGAGTTCTTTGTTTTAAACAGAGTTGAGAGTTAACAAATTCAAAACTGCGAGCGCATGTTTTGCACTCAGCATAGTTTTCTGTTGTAGAATATTTTTCATATAGTTTTATGTTGTAGAATATTTTTCTTAAAGTAATAAATATCGTAATATATATTAAGTAATAATAAAGTAATATATATTTCCCGGCAGCTTAGTGGTGAGACCGTCTGACTTGCGATCCGCAGGTCCTGAGTTCGTATCCCACGGCACGCACCTCTGTCTTTTCGAAGTTATGTGCGTATTGTTGATTGCCGCCAACTTCAAACGGTGAAGGAAAACATCGTGAGGAAACCTACATGTCTGAGAGTACTCAATGATCTTGAAGATGTGTGAAGTCTGCCAACCCGCACTTGGCCAGCGTGGCAGACTATGGCCTAACCCTTCTCACAATGAGAAGATGGCCCGTTCCCAGCAGTGGGACAGTTTGTACAAACAGGGCTTATAAAAAAATATATATATATATCGTCGCTCGCTTGACTAACTGTCCAATATCATTTCAGTAATTTGTTCAGGACAAACGTTTTTCGGTTCTGAGATTACTTAGATTGTTTTTGTCAAAAATATAAAAATATTGATGTTTTGTATACCTTATGATATTAGATTTCATAGAGGTTACCGACATTTTAATTTCAAATTATCAATTTTGATGTATTTGCATTCTAAATGCCTGTTTTTATTATCGAAAAAAATAGATAGGACAGTAGTCATGCAAGCAACGACATATCTTGTAATACGTCATAGTATAAGATAATTAAAACATGACAAGTGGAGTGCTGCTATATTTAGCCGACTTCAGAAAAAGAGGAGGTCAATTCGGTTATATTTTTTACCTACTTAATCCATATAAAACTTGTAAATATTGAAAATAATATTCCCATGCTTTGAGTTAGCGTTAAACAGTAAAATAAATACCGATAAAATGTAAATGGATATTGACAACTCTCGCGTGCGAACAAAAATAAGCATCTCCAAATAAGCATAAACATAAACATTAAAAAAACATTGAACGATCGGTAAAACATCAAAACAAAGCATGGCGTGTTCCTTAAAGTCTTTATGTTTTATGCAAACCTGTCAAACGTAAAAATTCACGACATCGGTAAGTTAAAGGCGGTGAAAGATTATTATTTTCACTTAACTGCGTAAGAAGAAGGGTTGTATTTCAAGTGTATGTATGTTTCTATATTAGTCTGTTTGTTGTTTGTTTGTGACTTCCAAATAGAAGAAGGTTTTCAATTTGACTATATTTTTTGTATGTTTGTTCACCGATTACTTCACCAATCATGAATTAATTTTGATGATTCTTTTTTTTTGGTAGGTAATACTTTATATGCTGTTGAGTGTATGTTTTTTTATGAGAAAGTATGCGTTAAATCTCTGTAAAAAGTTATAAATACGCATTCTTTACAATAATTCTAGTAAAAGTACTTGTTTAATATTACTTAAACGTTTGCTGGAGGTTACGAAAAAACGCATTTTTTTTGCGAGAGATGTATAATTATTATCAAAACAAAAATATCCTACGACACTCTAGAAATGAAGACAAATCTAACGACACCACGCACATCAAAATCGGTCAAGCCGTTTAGGCCGTAGGCTGTCATATAGAAACATATATACATACCCACATACATACACACATACACTCGAAAAACATAACCCTCCTTCTTACGCAGTCGGGTAAAAATTGATGTTGCGTGCGAGCGAGACAGCGACAGCACTCAACTCTGGCCTTAAGTATGCTATGGATGTATCGTCCTGTACCACTTATTTGAATCCCTTCGACAGAATTATTAGGCTGAAAGGGAAGAATTATTTCTATGTTTGTATATTCCATCGTGCTATTAAATAACAATAATAATTCTTCTTGGATAATCCTCGTAAAGCCGTGCGAGAAGCAGCAGCGCTACTAAATAAGCAGCTTGATCACGCCTACCCACAATTTTTATTTGCGGGCGAAAATATAATTCAGACCTCAAGGTGTTCTGTAGTGCAGTGAATTGGGTAAATATAGTATTTTTTCTTACCCAACTGCACAAAACTAAGGGCTATAATTTCGGATGTTTTTATGTATTACGATTCATTCATTCATCCATTCATTTATTACGTAAGACTATTTTTGCTAGTTTTTGACCTGCCTAAAAAGCCTGGTAAAGGTAAGGTAAAAATAAAGCCTGGAACGCTTACGTAAAAGAAGAAGACTCATTTGCTATTTAAACACACCCAGATTATTATGTCAGTAAGCCTATCACAATGAGAAGATGGCCCGTGCCTATAGTCTAGTAAAAATAAGATTTGTGACTACATAAAAGACAACTAAGTATATTGTTATTTAAATGAATGTACTGGTGTTTTGAAATACATTTGACGCAATTTCATAGTGATATTATAAAAGCTAATTTTGTTACCTTTTCACACTCAAACGGCTGAACCGATCGTTATGAAAATTAGTATTGAGATAGCTTTGGACCTGGAGACGGACATAAGCTACTTATCAGCATTACCGTTTTTCATAACTACGCGAGTGAAACCACGGAACGCAGCTAGTCTATAAATTGGGGATTATTGTTGATCTATGATTTTTAGTTATTTTCCTATCATAATTACAAAGCACATAATTGCAAATACTGTGATCTGCTCCATACAAACGGATTTATTTTTACTAGACTAGAAAAAAAGACCTATTCAGAGAGCGTAGAATTTCACAATATGGCTGTCGACGCGATAGAAATAATTAATTATTTACTAGAAAATATCACTAAATCAAAATAACAAACCAAGTAATCTTAGATTCTGTACAAACAGTCTCACCGCCAAGTTACGGGTCAGAGGCTATCCCAATAAATTGGAGGTAGCAAAAACAGTTTGTTGTATCGAGAATCTGTCAGAACGGGCAGGCTTTATGCGTACAAGGGGTCTGTTCTTCAGGATTAACTCTCCTCTATACCGAATTATTTTGAAGTCTCCGAGATTACCCAGCTCTTAAAAATAAAAACAATTTAAAAATAAATTAAAGGTAAATTGTATATTTTTGGTTTGTTGCCTATGTTGCGACTTTGAATACAAATCATAAGGTTATGGTTTCACGAGACTGAAGGGTATAAAATTAGAAGAGAATATATCTATAGCAAAAAAATCAAATTACCCGACTGCATATGAATGATTTTTTTTGTGGAAATTACGGTTACGTATTTGCGCTGGATTGTAATATTGTGATAAATTTATTACATTTTTGAGAGAAATTATGAACAAAGCCACTGTAATTAATTTTTCACCTTACAAGTTCGGAAAGATTCTGTTTGTCATTAGAAATCTGATTGGAAAAGTGCATTTTGTCCGCTAGCGTGGAAAGAGTTTTTAAAATTCGAACCTTTCCATTCCATACTTTTCTATACCGCAAGTCCACTGAAAATGCATTAAACACTTATTTCATGTCAGTGCGCCAACCTCATTTCTTTGAATAATCGCACTGACCAGCCACAGGTGGCAGCACTGGACTAGCGTTTTCCTCGCTGTAGTGAGGTGAAAAATTTTGTGTTTCACTCGGCAGCAAAGTTATTTGCATCTCGTACTTTTGAAACCCACGCTACGCTCAGGATTCGTCCTAGAATCCTTCGCTCGTGGTTCAATCCTAAAATCCTTCGCTTGCTCAAGTTTCAATACAAGTATTCGCCCCAAAAACCAACTTTGCAGCCTTGCATAACAAATAACTATTGCATAACTTTTTTAATGATTCTTCATAAGTTACTTATTTGTTACAAGAGTTTTTTTAATTCGATAATAGGCTTGCGCTTGACCGCTAACTCACCTGAGGGTCTACGATGGAGCGCGCTAGCTTAGAAGGAACCTATTCATTCGCGATTTGAAAACACCCAGACTAAGCCACTTCCAACTTGTCTTTTTGGAAATCCATGAGGAAACATATCAGCAGCGGATTTGTGAAGAGGTGAAACAGTAGAAGCAAGAGGTAGATCTATTTAGTATAAAAAAATAGTTTTCCAATATATGTATTGATATATAAATAAATAAAATACTTTATCCAGCTCTGTGCATTCTCAATAAAAATCCCGTGTACAGGAAATTGGTTAACAAAATAATCTGACCATGCTCAAGCCAATTTTTCTCCGGCGAAAAGGAAATTCCTTAAATTGAAGCGAAAATAATTGAATGGGATTATATTATCCCGGAGGCTTTTTGGCGATTTTTGCACAGCTTTTTGATGATTGGATCACGGAATACGATAGATAGAAGGATTTATCGGGAAGACGATGAAAATTTGAGTGATGAAATAGGGAGTCGTTTCTCCCATCTCTCATTTTCATTTTCATTTGCGAAAATTGAAAAACAAGTTCAAATATTTTTAATTTTTATTTATTTTACTAAGAAGTTTTGATGTGTATGGAATATGCTTGATTACTGACAAAAAATACTGTTATTCTTTTATAGTTTTTTAAATAAATAAATATAATATAATAATATGTATAGATAGATATGTATATCATATATCTATAATGTAGCTGATCTTCGCACGCTGCGCTTGCCAATGCGTGGTCTCCACTCGAGAACTTTCATCGGCCATCAGTTTTGAGGCATTGTGCAACAAAATAGCTTCAAAAAAGTAAAAAGCATCTTTTCGCCCCATATTGAACGAAAAGACGCTTTTGAATTTTCCGAAGCTGTATTTGTTTCACGTTGGTCAAACACCCAGCCTAACCGTAAAATGCGCTAAACTAACAGCCGGATCGCCAAACCGAATATCAATTCCGCTATTTAAGCCCCGAAAAGGTTTTAGCGGCGGGACTTCAAAAGAAACTTTCGCCCTAAATAAACGAGCACCCTTCAGGGTGGAGGTAATCTGATATACAGTCGACATTATCAACCGCTTGTTGACATGATCGATGGTGATTAATTCAACGGGAAAATTGCCTCCATCTTGAAAATATACATGACACAGTTTTTAACAGGCTTATATTTAAGTATACCAAGCGCAAGCTATCTTGCGCCATACAATATTAGTCTAGTAAAAATAAATCCGTTTGTATGGAGCACATCATAGTATTTGCAACTGGGGGGATTCTTTGAAATTATCGTAGGACAATAGCTAAAAATTATAGATCAACAATAATCCCCGACTTATAGACTCGCTGCGTTCCGCGGTTTCGCTCGCGTAGTTATGAAAAACGGTGATGATTATGATGATGATAAGTACCTTATGTCCGTCTCCAGGTCCAAAGCTATCTCTATACTAATTTTCATAACGATCGGTTCAGCTGTTTGAGTGTGTAAAGGTAACAAAATTAGCTTTTATAATATCATTATGAAATTGTGTCAAATGTATTTCAAAACACCAGTACATTCATATAAATAACAATATACTTAGTTGTTTTATATGTTGTAACATATCTTATTTTTACTAGACTATATTCCATACAAGCGATCTTGTATGGAATATTGTTGCCTCGGAATGGTATCGCTAATAATTAGGTGTAAAAGGTATTAAACCAGACAAGTGCGAGTCAGACTCGCCCACCGAGGGTTCCGTACAAACTAGTAAATAAAAGGGGGATTTTTTATTTTTTTATTTTCCTACTTATACCGAAAAATTTACATAGTAAAATTATTTAAAACCCTGTTTTAACTAATGCTAATTAAACTCTTTCATATGATACTCGACATGATACGGTTAATTCACTTTAAAATTTCGAACCTCATTCCTTGCATAACGACACAATTTTTTTCTGATTAAATTAAAAATGTCCGGTTTTCGGATTTTTTCCTATATGTGTATATATACTCTAACACAATGCTTCTTGCCAAATTTCAGAGTTCTAGGTCAACGGGAAGTACCACATAGGTTTTGATTCCTCTGTGAGTGTCGAAATGTGCGTTTTTTACGACATATTCGGCTGTAACGTTTTTTTTTACGAAAACTGAGAAATTTTATTTTTCTTTCTGCAGCAAGATCTACTATGGATACTATGGATTTGCGTATATGGTTTTAATTTCAACTCGATACCTTCACGCGTTCCCGAGATAAAGGTCTTGACACCCGGACGGACGGACAGACGGACAGACGGACAGACGGACAGACGGACAACAAAGTGATCCTATAAGGGTTCCGTTTTTTCCTATTGAGGTAAGGAACCCTAAAAAGTAAAATATTGTCATTAATGTAAAATTTTATAAATTGTTTGTCATTAATATAAAGTTTCCAGCAGCCTAGTCGGGAAATCTTGCGACTTGCGATCTGCAGGTCCTGGGTTCGAATCCCGTGGCACGCACCTCTGTCTTTTCGATGTTATATGCGTATTGTTGATTGCCGCTAACTTCAAACGGTGAAGGAAAACATCGTGAGGAAACCTACATGTCTGAGAATTCTCATTGATCTTGAAGATGTGTGAAGTCTGCCAACCCGCACTTGGCCAGTGGCAGACTATGGCCTAACCCTTCTCACAATGAGAAGATGGCCCGCGCCCAGCAGTGGGACAGTTTGTACAAACAGGGCTGATCAAAATATTTAGATATATATATAAAATTTACATGATAAATCTGCTGACCACTAACTCGCTCAATGTTAAGCAATGAGTGGTCGAGGTTGGAGCTCGCAAGGAACAGAATCTACGCATCAAGAACGTGGAACAATATCGCTTAGCTGAGTACGAATTTTCGGCATTTTAATGTTAAATGGGTGGTAATGCGCCGACTTTCTGCTAGTAGTCTAGTGAAATAGGTAGGGTGGATAGAGGTCGTGCAGCTCTAACTATAACTTTTAGGGTTTCGTGCCCAAAGGGTAAAACGGGACCCTATTACTAAGACTTCGCTGTCTGTCCGTGCGTCCGTCTGTCACCAGGCTGTATCTCATGAACCGTGATAGTTAGACAGTTGAAATTTTCACATATGATGTATTTCTGTTGCCGCTATAACAACAAATACAAAAAAACAGAATAAAATAAATATTTAAGGGGGCTCCCATACAACAAACGTGATTTTTTTGCCGTTTTTATAGATAATGGTACGGAACCCTTCGTGCGCGAATCCGACTCGCACTTGGCCGGTTTTTATATCTTTGGCCAAATCTCAAGCCAATTACCAGCAGCGTAACCATTTGTTACTCACAAGATATTATGATTAAAGTTATTAAGAAATCATTCATTCTTTTCACGTAGTGCTTGATTTATCAAAAATCGTACAATGTGGCTTATTCACAAGATTTCTCATTTTTCTTTCTTCGGCCAATTATTTATCGAATTTATTTTCTTCGGTCACGAAATAGAAGTCTGACTTTTAGACAAGGCCGTGTAACAAAGGATATCCAATACCATGGATAGGAATAGAAAACCCGAATATCTTTTTGATCTTTACTTCATACCAAATGTATATTTCGTGTATTTTGTATTATGTTCGCTACTCAAACTTATACATATATATATATACTGACTTTACAAACACAAAGCTACTAATACATACTGATTTTACAATGTAACTGGGCTTCTAATTAGGTAATATTTTACCCGACTGCATAAGAAGGAGGGTAATTTTTTCGAGCTTATGTATGTTGGTATGTAAGGGTGTATGTATGTTTCCATATGATTGCCTAAACGACTTAACCGATTTTGATGTGCGTGGTGTCGTTCGTCTTCACTCCCTGAGTGTCATAGTGCGTGTTTTTTTTGGTGATTAAAAAAGTAATAAATCTCTCACCAATATGAAAAAAAAATAGTAACCTCCTGTGAACTTTTTCGTAATAAACAAGTGATTTTACTAGAATTATTCTAAAGAATGCGCATTTATAAGTAATCTATAACGGCAATTGTACGTATCCTTTCTCACAAAAAACGTACACTCAACAGCGTATCAATCGTAACGAAATCATAATTTAGATTGCAAAAAACTGCTTTTCTGCAGTCAGGTATTTTGTTTTTCTTTTAATATAGATACTTGTTACGGTAGCTAATATAGATATATTATATGTTGCAATGAACTAAAGAGATGGATAATCATTATGCTCGGAATCTCTCAGATTGTGTCAAAATCAAAATATCCGTAGATGTACGAACATCATCGATATAGCACAGCGGATTAGCAAGTTGAAGTGGCAGTGGGCAGGGCACATAGCACGTAGAACTGATGACGATGGAGACGAAAGTTCTCGAATGGAGACCACGCACCGGCAAGCGCAGCACAAGTAGACTAGACTAGACACAAATTGGACGATGATGATGATTTTCAAATTTCTGTAACAATATCGCTTGTTTATGTACATCGAGGTCATTATAGATACAAAATAAGTAGTATTAACTTCCTGGGTGGAGTTATTGTTTTGCCTTTTTAATAACGTCAGCCTAGGTGTCCTCAGTACCTACGCAAAGGTTAAGTGAGTGTGAGTTCCAAGTTATTACGAGCCTGGAGTGAGAACTGGCTCTCAATTGAAGTGGCCATTTCGTAAAATTTTATTATAGTTTAAATAACTAATAAAAACTGACTTCAAAATACGCAATTCGTTTGTTTACTTGGATGACATATTTTTCAGTATTTTTGGTATCTATCTACATATATAATCTAATACCTTTAAACAAGCCATTCTTGTATATAATCTGAATCTCAGAAACAGACCCAACGATTTCAATGAAATTTGATTTGTAGGTAGATTAGGGGACGATAAATCGATCTTGCTAGGTTTCATTTATAGAGAACCCGGGTTTGCTTGTATTTTCAGTCATAAATAATCCGAGTGGAGCTCGGTCGCCCATCTCTGAAGTAAGACCTACCAAACATAAAATAATCATTAATATAATTTCATAATTGGCGAAGTGATCGCTGAATAAACAAGAAAAAAACTACATACAGTCGAATTGAGAACCATCTCATTTTGGAAGTCGGTTAAAAATCTGACAGCCATTTGGACTACTAATATACTTACACTCAAAAAATATTTCCCATTTTCTTGAATAGACGAGTGAAACTTTAATTGAAACGAGAACCACCGGTTTGAAAATTGGTTGAAATATACCTAAGGCGCTCAATTTCACAGTAAAAGTGTAATATATTTTGGTTGATATTTTCCTTCATAAACCGAAAAATATACATTGTAAAAATATTTAAAAACCTGTTTTAGCTTATGGCAATGAAGTTCTTTCATATGATACCCAACTTGATACGGTTAAAGCACTTTAAAATTTGGACCCTCCTTCCTTCCATTTTTTGTGATGAAATTAAAAATGTACAGTTTTCGAAATGTGTACTATATGACAATGCTTCTTGCCAAATTTCACAGTTCTAGGTCAACGGGAAGTACCCCATGTTTTGATTCCCTTGCGAGTGTCGAAATATGCATTTTTTGCGACATATTCGGCTGTAACTTTTTTTATGAAAACTGAGAAGTTTGATTTTTTCACAGCTCCAAGGGACAGTAGACCTGAGTATTTGATATGAATTTCAGCTTGAACCTCCACGCGTTCCTGAGTAAAAATGGTATTGACAGACAGACGGACAACAAAGTGATCCTATAAGTACCTCACCTCACCTCCGTACCTCAAAAGGAAAAAACGGAACCCAAATGAACAAAAGTTGTTGACCAAAAAGCTACTCACTAAATACGAGTACCAAAGAATTAATGACCTTGTACACTCTTATATAAAGCAGAAAGCTAAATAATTATTTGAAATGTTTCGTGATTTTCTTTGTACTATTATACCGTAGGCTGGCTAATAATTACAAAGAAATAATTCCGTAACATTACGACTAATTAAGACGTTGAAATGATTATGAAATAACACCTCGAACTATACTTACTTGCCGAATACGAACTTGTCATTTATTTTTCGCTAGTAATGAGAAAACATTTCAAGAAAAAGATTTGATTATTTTCTGTATTTATTTATTTAGGCACACAAAATAGAATACAAAAACTATGGACTAGGTTGATATTATTTTGTACTTGTCATATTATTTTAGAATTTATATGTACGTACATAACAATAATTATAGTTCAAAACCTTGAAAAAAATCGACTTCAAAATATGCAATTCATTTACTTGGGTGACCTATTTTTCCAGTTATTTTGTTAGAAAAATCAAAATACTGCACCGATTTTGATAAAATGTATATGTGACCACCTATAGGCCTCTATTGGTACGCATAATAAATGGTTTTGACTTCGAAACCCTAAAACTGTTGTATTTGTGTGTGTGTGATAAGCTAATCTTATAATGAGAGTAGTTTTTAACACGCTTTTATTAGGCCGACCTGTATGTAATGAAATCTAAGGTAACTAATTTAACCATCTTCCAAGGATCGTAGCGTCATGCCAATTGGCAGCTGTATGTAGTTCTGATGACAATACAATAATATGGTACTGTTGAACTGATCTGATGATGGAGCCGGAAGATATGAACTAGAACTTCATGATGGAACATCGTATCATAGCTGTGTTTGGATTTGTTAGAAAAGTCTTGTAATGAAGTTTGACCACAATAATTTGTAGCGTGTTTTTTAGTTTTTTAAACTGTAATTTATTAATCTGTCTATACACTCTTTATATCTTGATACAGAAGCTAACGATAAAGAAACCAGTTGAATAAAAATCTCTGCTTAGTAAAAAAAATGTTTGCCTTAAAATTATTTATTTCTTCATTTTACTCCATCACTACCAATGAGGCGTCGCACTAATTAAATATTACTATCTTTCCAACATAAAATGACCGCCGCACTGATTTATCCATCAGTAAACCCGACGTCCAAAATGTTGAAACTCCTTGCTAAATTAGAAGACCCCCAGCGACCTTTACTAGGTCCAAATGTAAAAGCTTTAAAATTCTGGGGCCTTTTACTACCAAACAATATTTCACTAAAATGTTTCTATCTATTCATGCATTTTGCGGTAACTGTCTTCACTGCCACAGAGTATGTGGATGTTTGGTTTGTGAAGTCAGATTTGAATTTGTTGTTGAATAATTTGAAGATCACCATGTTGGCGACCGTTAGCGTATTTAAAGTGTGCACCTTTATCAGTTGGCAAGAGCGTTGGAAGGCCGTAATTGACTATGTAACATGGGCAGACTTATACCAGCGGAACACTGAAGATAAGAAGAAGATCGAACTGATTAATCGGTCGACAACGTACTGTAGGAAGATAACTTATCTCTATTGGTCTTTGATGTATACGACGGTTTTGATTGTGATGACTCAGCCGATTTATAAGTATTTTTCTTCGGAGAGCTATCGAGATAACGTTAAGAATGGCACCGAGACGTATCTCCAGGTAAGTATAGTATATTATACAGTTTTAATCAGTGAATTAATCAGATAGATTAGATAGATAACTTTTTTATAATTTCCTTCATAAACCAAAAAATATACATCCTAAAAATATTTAAAAACCTGTTTTAGCTATGCTATTTGTTTATTCTACTGAAGCTCTTTCATATGATACCCCACATGATACGGTTAATTCACTTTAAAATTTGGACCTTCATTCCTTGCTTAGAGACACAATTTTTTTGTGATTAAATTAAAAATGTCCAGTTTTCGGATTTTTTCCTATATGTGTACTCTAACAAAATGCTTCTTGCCAAATTAATGGTAATAATTGTTCTAGGTCAACGGGAAGTACCCCATAGATTTTGATTCCTTTATGAGTGTCGAAATGTGCGTTTTTTTACGATATATTCGGCTGTAACTTTTTTTTACGAAAACTTAGAAACTTAATTTTTCTTTCTGCAGCAAGATACTATGGATCTGCGTATATGGTTTTAATTTCAACTCGATACCTTCACGCGTTCCCGAGATAAAGGTCTTGACACCCGACGGACGGACAGACAGACAGACGGACAGACGGATAACAAAGTGATCCTATAAGGGTTCCATTTTTTCCTATTGAGGTACGGAACCCTAAAAATACTCAATAATTCAGCTTTTGAAGAAGGTGTTTCATTTATAATTGACTACCACAAAATGGTTTTTGATACAATGATTTTATTAGTCTATGAAAACTAGGTCTAGTACATGGTGTTGGTCGTTTGTAGTATATATCTAAATATGTTAGGATGTATATATTATGAATGTACATATTATATTATTTTTATATATATATATATGTATCGATGTTTTGACACCTGCATAATTATTGTCCTACTTATATTATCGTGTTAACAGAAAGACTTAAATGTTTTTTTGGTAATGGACTGATTCCATGTTACTGCAAGCCAACATTATATCCTACCATTTTATCCCCTCTAACCCATGAATACTCTAACCTCTAACCCTTTAATCACAGTCAAATGTGGCGTCAAACGACCTTATTGGTCACCTCGACGACCTGATCGACTTTATTGGCGTAAGAGAAAACAGGCGTGATTTTATGTATGTATGTATTTATGTAAAGGGCCTCTCGGTGTTAGCTTCGGTCGGCGCCACTAATGCACATCAAAGGACCGGGAAAGACCCAAGATTTAACTTAACATGTAATATACAATTGCAGGCCATTAATTTGGCTTAAACATTCTCTGTTACATCCAAACGTTTCTAGTCTGAATCAATCCATTCTACGCCCAGGTCGTCAGTTCCTGGGTGCCATTCAGCAAGAGCACACTCCCTGGGTACCTCGCCGCCTCTGTCTACCAGAGCTACGCAGCCATCTATGGAGGTGGTTGGATAACTTCCTTCGACACAAACGCCATGGTGATTATGGTTTTCTTCAAAACTGAACTGGAGTTACTGAGAATAGATACGGCTAATATATTTGGAACAGTAGCAAAGCTTGCGACAGATGAAGAGATTCTTGAAAGATTGAAGGATTGTCATAGAAGGCATAACGAATTGATCAAGTAAGTTCCTTTTTTAGCACTATAGCTCCTGTTTTATTATCCAAGCCGCCAAAAAGAAGAATATGCTTCCTAAATGGGCATTTCCGGTTGGATATGATCTGGGTGTCTTCAAATTGCAAGTGAATAGGAATCTAGGCAAGTGCGCTCCGGCGTATACCTCAGCATTCGCTTAACCTCAGACGAGTTAGCGGTCAAGTGCAAGCCTATTTTCAAATAAAAAAAAAATTGACAGTAATTGCGTGTGCTTTATTTTCCATCTCTGTCATTTCCATACAGAATGACAGAGATGGAAATATAGTTTCAGATCCGATTCCGAAACCGACAAATTGTGAATAGCTCTACAGCCCTATTTACAAGATTCCGATCGAAACTATATTGCCATCCCTGTCATTTCTGTACAGAATGACAGCAAAGGCAAAAAGTAAATAAGTAGGTACATAAGCTATATAATTGCAAACATTGGTAAGAAAGTAGTTTTCCACAAACTACTTTCTTATATGGCCATAATCACCTTACATTGAAATATTAATGTATGAGCGCCAATCAGAGATAGAACTAGTTTTTGGCAATAACCATACTTGTTTGTACTCCGTCCACAATTTTAGGACAATTGAATTCGTAATGTTAAACAAAGTTTTTAAATAAAAACTTTCGTAGGCAGACAATATGCAAAATGAAACTTTTATTTTCATAGGCCTATACCATTAAGCTAGAATGCCTACAGAGATATAATTTCTAATTAAAACCACTCAAAATATCTGAGCGGCGGATACATCGACTCGATTAAATTGGATCCAAAATCCTGAACGAAATTTTAATTCCGTTTTTATTGTACGGAATGCAAAAATGTGGACTAAATGAGTGTGTTTTTCTGACAGATATATAATTTTAGTGTATTTAAATAGCGATTAAATAGGTTTCTTCTAAGTAAGCTTGCTCTATTACGTTGCGAGTTGGCTGTCATGCTCAACCGAGAAAAAAAACTTAACGGAAGACGGGAATTTCTTAAAAAAAGTTTGATCAGAAAGTTTCTTGGTAAACGCGCACTATAGACGCGCCGTAAAGTCGAGCGAGGGGAGGGAGCGAGACAGTTAAACTGCGTCACTGCTTTACTGCTATTTCATGCCTATTGTTAGCGTCGGCTTGATGAAGTTTTCACTTCTATCGTCTATGTCTTAACACGTACAATTGTTTTATTAATTGCAACACATTGTATGTAACCTCAATTACTTATCCGCGCTAACCTTGTCGAATCGCTCATCGCGTTTGTCGTAGATAAATAGCGCACATGGCATTTAAATAATGTCATGAAATAATACGAAATGGCGAGCGTGGCTCATGGATCACATATATAGTATATATAATTAGTGCCTTAAAAACATTTTTGCATCGTGCAGCGTTGCACATCGCGAATTTTTTATAACTAACTGAAAAGTTAATTACAAAGAAGCGCACTAATAACTGATTCGTAGCGCGCTGACTTTTTACCGGGATATTTTCACACAATTGTGACTCTTTAAATAATATATTTTAATGCCAAAGAAGCTATTCATATACAAATCGCGTAAAATGCTCTTCATTCTGAAAATGACACTTTGAAAATTTTAAATCGAATTCCTTATCCGAGTTTGTTTACACATACGTGTGAAATGCCCATTAGAAGTGGAGAAGTCAATCTAACTTGTACAGTTACGTTTAGCGATAAATTCTTGGGTGAACTTCTTTATGAGTTTCGTAGGGAGATTAACATTTCGAGTTGGCAACACCGGGGGAAACCTTGTTCCATGTTTTTATTGCTATGTTACTTTAATTTTGTGTTGTGTCACTTTTAGAACTGTATAGGCGTGGGAAAAAGTGGAGATACGTCTTTCTTGATAGTACTTATACTCGTAAATGTAAATTGTGATATCATGTAGGTATGTATACGTAACTTCATAGTTTTGTGTTATCGAACCAATGTCATTGTCATCATAAGTGCAGTCATTATCATCTCATCATCATCTCAGCCATAAGAAGTCCACTGCTGGACATAGTCCTTCCCCACGGATTTCTAAAAAGACTCACGCCAAATGCAATTCGGTTGATATTTTGTAACAATGCCATCAAAATGTTCTATTAGCATTTAGAAATAAGCCTTTAGCCATGAATCCTGAGCATTCATGCTCACCATCGAAAGCTCCTCCTTGCGGCGGCTGTGTGGCGGGTCGCCCTTTACATAATGGTTGAGGAGGGCTCGGGCTGGCACATGCGTCATACTCGTGATCGGGTGCTGCTCGCGGGTCGCTGGTCTGGTCGTGGTATAATAATCTGTAGTCTTAATTCTGTAAAAGTCACGGACCCCGGTGTCTGTGGAGCTGACAAGTACTTACTTAAAAAACTTTTTATGTTAAGCGATTTTTTTAAAATAAGATAATGATGTAGGTAATGTATTTACCGTATTTTACTAGAAAAGCCCTTTCATTTGATACCCATATTGTAGGGGTTGTGTTAAAATATGAAATCCGCCATTTTGTGGCGGCCGCCATCTTGTATTTACAATAATACAGAATATATTAAATTGTGTTGTCATCAGGACTGAAGGTGTATACCAAATTTCAGATCGATCCGTCAACTGCAAGGGGGTAAAATTTCAATTACTAAATTTGACCCAAACAAACAAATAAACAGGTCAAGCTAAAGAAAACCGTTTAAAAATTTAATTTAACAAAGTTCTATCATTCCAGATTCGCTCACGTATTCGACGGCTGTCTATCTCCCATCATGCTTCTTTACATGTTCGTATGTTCTGTGATGCTGTGTGTTACTGCTTATCAAATCACTGTAAGTATTCTCATAGTTATTGAAATGAAACAAATTTTAACGGTTTTTTTGACGTGATAACGTCTTATATATCGATGAACCCCGGCATTTCTCGCCTGAGCCGAGCGTGCAAGCGAGAGCGCGGAATAAGCGAGGCACGATCAGCATAAGCGTTTGTCTTGTGACGCATCTATCATGACGCTATCACGTAAAATTATCGTCCGTAAACCGACTTTACAGACAACAATTTTTTGGGTTCCGGACCCAAAAGGTAAAACGGGACACTATTACTGAGACTTCGCTGTCCGTCCGTCCGTCCGTCTGTCACCAGGCTATATCTCATGAACCGTAATAGTTAGAGAGTTGAAATTTTCACAGATAATGTATTTCTGTTGCCGCTATAAATACTAAAAAACAGAATAAAGTAAATATTTAAGGGAGCTCCCATACAACAAACGTGATTTTTTTGCTCGTTTTTGCTCGGCATTGATAACGGCAACAGGTAGACGCTTGAAATATTCACATAATATTGAGTTATATTATTCAATTTAAAAATTAATAATTAAATTAAAATAATATTAATATTTAAGGGGGCTCCCATACAAAATATATGATTTTTTTGCCGTTTTTATAGATAATGGTACGGAACTCGTCGTTCGCGCGTCCGACTCGCACTTGGCCGGTTTTTTTTAATTACTTTTATTAAACTGTACACTTTTTACCCGACTGCGTAAGAAGGAGGGTTACGTTTTTTGAGCGTATGTATGTATGTATATTTCTTTGACACGCCCTAGAGCCTAAACAGCTTGACCGATTTTGATGTGGTGTCAATAGATTCGCTTTAGTTGTGAGAGTGACACTGGGTACATCAAAATTAAAAAAAAAACATAAGTTAGGCTGCAAAACCTCTTTTCTGCAGTCGGGTATTTTGTTTTTCTTTTAACATTGATACTTGTTACCAATGAAATGTTGTTTCAGCTTGAAACGAGTCCGATGCAACGTTTCTTGACCACAGAGTATTTAGTGTTCGGAGTAGCACAGCTGTTTATGTACTGCTGGCATGGGAACGATGTGATGTATGCTGTAAGTACTTGCTGATATTGGATATATAGATAGATAAACTCTTTATTGTTTACACCAAAACACTAAAACACTAATTAACAAGAGAGAGCTTACACGCTAGCGAAAACAACAGGCGGCCTTATCGCTGAAAGCGATCTCTTCCAGGCAACCTTGTTATTGATTGAGATTCTTGATAGAGATTCCAAACAATAGAAATGATTAGATTAGTGCAATATTTTTTACCAGGTGGTTTCGCAAGAAGGAGGGTAATCTAATACCTTTATCTATGTAATTCTTTTAATATGTAGGTGTATTATAATCTGAATCTCGGAAACGGCTTCAACGATTTTAATGAAATTTGGTTTGTATGTAGATTAAGGGACAATAAATCGATCTTGCTAGGTTTCATTTTTAGTGAACCCGGGTTTGCTCGTATTTTCAGTCATAAAAATGACAAATTTTTGTTGCGTAGTATTGTTAGTTATTTGTATAAACACAATACCTTTAAACAAATAATAGACTATTGCTACGACGCGATAAAGCGCATGCTATTTTGCAGAGGTGCTAAGTGCTACTTTAATTTAAAATACAGGTACTTAGTGCAAGTCTTTCTATCGTGTAGCGCTTATCTCTAATTACTGAAGTGTCCGGTCGAGCCGGCAGGTTGTATGTACTTGAAGCATTATGCCTAAAAGCAGAATGCGTCTGCTATAACTGAAGTAAATAAAGTATTACTAAGCAATTTTATTTCTTTCAGAGTCATAACGTAATGCGTGGACCTTACGAGAGCCTGTGGTATGTCTCTCACATTAAGCACCGCAAGAATGTATATATTTTGACTGCTCAATACACAAAGAAAATCGTATTTTCTGCTGGTCCCTTTGCAAAGCTCACTGTGGATACATTTATTCGTGTAAGTACCTCTTCCACGCTGGATTGGGAGAAGAAGAAATAGGTACCTACCTATAATGTATCAGCTGCTTCTCTTCCCGGGCATACTGTAAAAGTCAGTTAATAGTCTAGTAGAAATAAGATTTGTGACAACATAAAAGACAACTAAGTACATTGTTATTTAAATGAATGTACTGGTGTTCGACACAATTTCATAATGATATTATAAAAGCTAATTTTGTTACCTTTACACGTTCAAACGGCTGAACCGATCGTTATGAAAATTAGTATAAAGATAACTTTGGACCTGGAGACGGACATAAGCTACTTATCGTCATCACAATCATCACCGTTTTTCATAACTACGCGAGTGAAACCACGGAACGCGGCTAGTCTATAAATCGGGGATTATTGTTGATCTATGATTTTTAGTTATTCTCCTATCACAATTTCAAAGACTCCCCCCCAGTTGCAAATACTGGGATGTGCTCCATACAAACGGATTTATTTTTACTAGACTATATGGGACTTGAGGGACATTGGCGTTTATGTAGGCAATGGGCTGACCTCCTATCACTACAAGCCAATATTATATCTTTCTATCTATTCCCTTCTAACCCTCTAATACCCCTCTCCCTTTCATCTTACCCTCTAACGGTCAAATGTGGCGTCAAACGGCCTGATGGTCTTTGATGCTCTGCCTACCCCAAAAGGGGAAACAGGCGTGATTATATAGGTATATACTCGTACATATGTATGTAAGTAGGTACATTTAAACAATTCCGACGTAATATCAAGTACTGAGAATTTCAACTGATAAGTACAATTTTACCATGGAAACTAACGTTTATGGAAATTAACGATTTTCACACATTTTAAATATAAACTACTGGTGGCTCACGTCAGTGCGAGGCGCGTGACAGACCGAGAGTGACGTTTGCGCTGCTACTTTGAAAAAGACCGCCGAAAGCGGTTGAAACCATAGTCAGATTTTCCTACTCAAAACAGACGTGAGTGACCCGTAGTTTTTATTTACAATGACAAGTACAACCTTATTTCAAATAAAACAAAGGACATAACTTCAAAAAGACATCGTTTTGGAATTTGAACTCAAGACCTGCGGTGTGCCAATCTAACGGGTTTCCAACCAAGCTATCAATACTTCCAATAACAAGACATAAAGTATACAATATAGAGAAGGAATCTTTTTGGTTTATTATTGACTCGCATAAATCGCATAAAATTAATGTCATATAGTGTATTAGCATATCTTCAGCTATCTGAGTATTATATAAGCATTATATAATAATTACGTATACATTTTTAGGAATATAGTTTTTTTTCCTAACTACAGTTGGCATTACAATCAATACTTAAGCATATTATCCTTAGGAATAATGTTCTACACGCATAATGACATAAATTCATAATAATCATTGCAAGTATTAATTCTATATTTAAAAAAAAAAACAATCCCACATTTTGCATTAGTACCCACATTTAATACCCTAAAACAACAATTTTAGTATGTATAGAAAAATTTAAAAACTGATTGATTGGAGATTATTTAAAATATCCATAGGCTACAAAGCTTATGGATATTTCAAACAATCTCCAGTTTCAGGCAGAGTGCCCAAAATGCTGGCGGCATTTCCTCTCTGGATGGCAATGCTTATTTTTTGTCCAAAGTAAAGGCCAGCATTTTGGGCATGCAAAGAATTTTTTAACCTTCCCGACAAATCTTTAAAAATTTCTTAATAAACTTTTAAATTTTAGTATTAATACACACATGTAGGTACATTATAATACATTTTTTAATATCAATTTAGGTAATTAAACACGTAGGCGCTTATTGAGGTTAGATATCTATAATCTGAATTATACAATATCGAATATATTTATTATTTTTATAGTGGGTCTTTCCCGATAGATATAATCTGGGTGTCCTTAAATAATGAATGAATTGGTTTTTTCTAGGTAAGCGCGCTCCATCGTAGACCGTAACGTCGCTTAACATCAGGCGAGTTTGTAGTCTAGCACCAATCTATTCCTATATAAAAAAAATAGTTGAAAAGACACTTTATCAAAATCCCGAATGCTCATTTAACGACTCATCTGATAACCGAATCTGTTTGCAATATGTAAGTTTCCGTATATAATAAGCAATTGAATCTTTGTAAATAATAAGGATCTTGGATATAATAAAATAGGAACCTAACCTAATAATTGTTCGGGAAAATGAAACTTATGGCTAACAAATTTATAGAACCACTACTACATATTAGAATTTATTTTCATATAATTAAAGTTCTATTATCTCAGAAAATACTTTAATCAAATAACTTTTAGATAAAAAACAATACTTATGAGTAATGTGCGACTGCAGAGTAGTCCAAAGTAATATAGCCAAAAAGATAATTATGCCTATTAATACAGTATGCTAGCAAATATTATAGCAATAACAAATATGCTAGAGCTAGACTCATTATGCCATAGTATATTAGGAATTAAAACTTTATGCGAAGCGAAGGGATCCCGATCCTTTTACTGAATTTAATTTGAATTTACTGACTGAAACATCCTTTGAACTCGAAGAAAATGTTCTTGGAATGTAGCTCAAGCCAACATCAAAGTATCTATCTATTAAAGTACTAAGTTTTAATATAGAATTATTGATACCTTCGTCAAGATTCAGACCAAATATTTGAGCTAGTAGTCTATTTTAGGATGTTGGTCACAGCACTCGCACATCCTAAAATGGTGTGTGTGTGTGTGCGTGTGACTCAAATACTGAATGTTGAAAGTCGATTCTTGTTTCAGATCCTGAAAGGTGCTTACAGTTATTATACTCTACTGAGTCAATCACAGTTGGAATAAAATCATTCTCTCCGAGGATATACTTCATTTGTGAAAATAATTAGAGTTAAGTTTAGATTTTCCCTTCTATACGGCACTGCTTAGCTGTCTTGCAATTTTAAGCACGAATTTAACACAAATAAAGTATATAAAAAATAATGTTTTATTCTTAATAATACAATATATTTACCAGGAAAGTTTTTTTAAATATTGGTGACCATAGATTTCAATGCTTTTCCCAAATTTATATTCTGCCACCTCGTATTTTTTCTGCATTCGCCACCATTTGCAAAAATAAATCCAAAAACAGGGTTTTACAATATTATCTCTTTTCTAACTCAATTTACGATATAAATATGTAGTTAAATGAAAAAAAAACAAAAAAAAAATCTACACAAAGCCCTGATTCCGTAGGACCGTCGGACACATTACATGAAAATAACTTGTATGCGCTGACAATGAAAATAAGACTTTAAGTTTTAAAAAGTCAAATTTTCATTGTCTAATACCTACATCATGTAGCGCAGCCGATGATTTTATAGAATCATGAATCAGTACAATAGTTCGATAACGTTACCTGAAAAGTTTTCCGGGAGATTTGAAAATTGGTATCTATCCCGAATTTCTACTTTGCCACATCGTACTTTTGCTGCTTGTGCTGCCATATTGGAAAATTAATTGCAAAGGAGTTATTTGTCAAGAAACTGTTTTAGGCGCCGTTTTTGCGACGCAAGGGGCAAAGATGCGAGCAATCAGAGAGGAGAAAAAAACGACCCATAAAAAATATGATTATAAAACTAAGAAATCGACTTCAAAATGCGCAATTTTGTATCCAAAACCAAACTAATGAACTGATTTTGACGAAATTTCTACAAAATTAATCTAAAAGTAAGTATATCTTTTCAAACAAAACAATATTTTTGCAATCGGTTTATTAAGGAACAAGTCTTGCGGTAACACACATGAAAGACCAAGTGCTGGGCCCAGAGAATCTAAATGGTATAAGTTAACCTACTAAAAGCGCATAGAAAATAAGAGTCTTTATACCCACTGTTTATATTTTTTGTAAGAACAAATAAACCTTTTTATTGTCTATGTTACTCTGTATGTAATAAATTTATTGTATTCTATTTTAAAAAATAAAAATTCTAAATTGTTAATCTCCTTTTTTTAAGGTTGGTAAAAATATTATTGTTTAGGTCAACGGTAAAAGCAATATTAGCGCCATCTGACGTAGCGTACCCTCTCTCGGTACCCTTTTATACAAACAGATAAAGCGCGCGTAACCCATATCTGCATCGGCAGCAAACAAAATCAAAATGTTTTTCTCTTCTCTGTATGAAAATAAAGGGATTCCTTACGCTATAATGAAAACGTTCCGTACGATAACAATTTTACCGTATACACTGTACAGTATGGACCGTGTCACATTTTTACCGTATACATTGTACAGTGTGGACCGTGTCACAGTTTTACCGTATATACTGTAGGACAGTGTCACATTTTTACCGTATACATTGTACAGTGTGGACCGTGTCACAGTTTTACCGTATATACTGTAGGACAGTGTCACATTTTTACCGTATACATTGTACAGTGTGGACCGTGTCACAGTTTTACCGTATATACTGTAGGACAGTGTCACATTTTTACCGTATACATTGTACAGTGTGGACCGTGTCACAGTTTTACCGTATATACTGTAGGACAGTGTCACATTTTTACCGTATACATTGTACAGTGTGGACCGTGTCACAGTTTTACCGTATATACTGTAGGACAGTGTCACATTTTTACCGTATACATTGTACAGTGTGGACCGTGTCACAGTTTTACCGTATATACTGTAGGACCGTTTCACATTTTTACTGTATACACCGTTCAGTATAGACCGTGTCACATATTATGTATGTAACCTGCTTCTTATCTGAATTCCAAAAAGGAGGAGGTTCTCAATTCAACTGTTTTTTTGTATGTTTGTTCGCGGTTACTTCGCCAATTATGAATTAATTTTGATGATTTTTTTGCTAGTTCGTACTTCAGAGGTAGTGCCATATAAATTTTATCAAAATCTGTTCAGTAGTTTAGTTATTATAACAAAATAACTGGGAACATCCAAATGAACGATTTGCGTATTGCATAAAGTCGGTTTATTCGGTTTTCAGAGCTTACACGTAAATGTTTGACTATGAATCCCTTACTGACACAGCGTGGGGGAGGAGCGTGCGAAAACAAAGGGCGAAGAGCACATGTAATACAATAAAGTATTGGAGCATGTATCATAGAGCGCGGATAACTTTGTATTGCCAATGCGATGGGATAAGCAGATGATGCTGCGGTGCTCGCGGTACTGTACTGGCGTATGATACTTCACCAACGACATCAACTTTTGATTTATGACGTTTTTGAAGATGTTTCATAACTCCGCCAATGTCACTTTTCAGATAAAACTAGCAATTAACACATCATCAACAACTTTAACCTTTGGCATAAGGCTGTAGGGGATGTTTCGTATACAGACTTTGTAGCAAACGACATCCATGGTTTTTAACCGCATAGTTAAAAATCATGGATGTCGTTAGCTAAATCAATTTAAAGAAGCAGTATAAAAATACCAAATGATGCTAAAAGTAGTTTTATAATTGTATCAAAATGTTAGAAGAAAACTGTGTGAAAATGTCTCCCGGTTTCTACCTTCCGCCCATATAAATTTTGTTTAAAATTAAATAAACGCTAATGGTTTCTTCGGTTAAATAAATGCTTCTTAAAAACTGGGTAAGAGAAGATAAAAGGGACCGTTCAAGCATCAAGGATGAACATCGTTTCGGCGGCGGCCCAAAATACCTCTACAACGGAAATGATTGTAAATTTCCGGCGATTAAAATTATCTGAAATAGCCGAATCTTTGGACATTGTGAAAGAAGGAACAACAAATCTGGAGTAAATACATGGAGTAATTTTTTTTTACTTTTAATCGGGTGCTGTTTTCGGTTCGTTGGTCTGCTCGTGTGAAATCAATTCTCAAAGCACCACTAATTACAATTCTTAAAATAACTAAATTCAAATAATTAACGAAAATTGTATGAGAATTTCGTTCTTTTTCAAATTCAAATATTTTAGGAATTTTCATAAGTTGTGGTGCTTTGAGAATAATCACCATTAGATATAGTAATAAGTCATTTATAGATTTATCAGTAAATTTAAATCTTCCCGTAATAATTTTGTAATATTAGTTTGTAAATTTGGCAAAAATCACGGACTGTGGTGCAAAGAAAATGATTGGACAAGTGCGTGTCGGGCCTCGCGAAGGGTACGGTTCCGTAGTTACACTTCATTATATGTGGACTTACAATAGAGCTCTTGTTCGATACTATGACAAATTGATTTAAGCGAAATACGAAATTTGCTAGACCGAGTTCACTTTATGAGTTGTTTGTCTATAACTCGTTAACTTGTTAGGCCTACTTAGTTGTGATAATAATAATCTTAATCACTTTAAAGCTAAATAAAACGGGCTCCTAAATTGTTTTTTTTTCTGTTTTTATATGTCAGTCCATCTGGACCGACCGGAAATGATTGGCATATGTACATGAGCCTTCACGTCCTATTTCCACCCTCCCAATTTCACTACAGGACTAGCAGAAAGTTGGTGAATTAGTACCCATTTCTCGTTCAAATGCAAAAAAAAAACGTACTCAGTGATATCGTTCCACGTTCTTGATGCGTACTGCACAAGAATGGAATTCTTTGCAGCCATCTGTATTTCCTCAGACCTACAATCTTGGAATTTTCAAGGCTAGAGTGAATAGATATCTCCTAGATCGACGAGCTCCATTCTCGGTCACACCGTTGCTTAACATCAAGCAATTTCAAGGTCAATCGTAGATCTATCTTGCGTAAAAAAATATTTTGTGGACTATTAGTTACAATAAATCATTTAATATCAGCAGATTTGTTTCAGTGAATGCGAAATAATAGAGATGGAGCTGCCACGACCGCCTTGGAAGACTATCTATTATTTACTAAGTATCTAATGCCACCCTTGTACCAAGAGTGTTGACCAGCCGTCATAACTTTGAACCCTTGTGTATTTTAAGTTTTCTGCAAGTGGGAACTTTTGTATTAGTTCTGCGATTTGTACAAGAATAAAAACTTTTATTTGGAAGCAAAACAATTTTGTTTTACATAATTAAATCTTGCATATTTCTTGTGACTGAGATGATGGAGGCCTGCAGTAGCCCTTGAAGGCAATATGATCTTTAGTGCTTTACGGTGCACTTAAAATTACACTTAATAAAGTCTAACTTTTAATGTTAAATTTTTACACATTATACTGTATTACACGTTATACTGTATAACTGTACTGTATTACACGTTATACTGTATTTACTGTACTGTTTTACACGTTATACTGTATTTATTGTTAGTACTGTATTACACGTTATACTGTTATATATAAGTATTATAGTTTTATGGGCACATTTGCGCTAAAAGCGGCTCGGGCGCGATATTCGAATAATGATTATTATTTTAAGTGACTGATGTTGAACTTGATGTTATATTTAATAAGTTTCTTTTTCAAAATATTAATAGGTAGAAGAAGATTAAAGAAGTGAACTGAATAATTGAATTTTTTTAACGGAATTGTCGCGTGTATTTTAGTTTTACATAATTTTATGGCATGACGTTACGAATAAATCTGTTAAAAATGGTTTAATTTCAATACATTACAATTTCGTAAACCTTTAAACATATTAAACTCAATAACTATGTATGTAATTAACTATGTATATATTTCAATAGTTGAAATACATACATAGTTTAAAAAACTAACAGCTATCTTTTGTAGGATGACTTCCTACTATGAGATATAGAGAAATACTTACCTCGACAAGAAGTACTTAATGGATGAGTGTGTTTGCTGAAAGCTTGATGAGACACTCTCAAGTTTGAAACTAAACACAACTATAATTGCTTTTATATCATGCCGTAAATGATTACTTACTTAATTAGCAATTTTTAGGGTTCTGTAGTAATTACTGCAAGGAACCCTTATATTTTCATTCTATACATCTGTTGGCCTGTGTTCATCATCATCATCATTGTCGTCATTTCAATAAGAAGTTCACTGCTGGTGATAGCTCTTACCAATGGATTTTCAAAATCACCGTTGGGAAAAATGTATATTATTACAATTCAAAATTCAATACATTTCAAAAGCAAATTCAAATATCTACAAACAATTTATAACATACAATTATTGTAAAAATAATTAAAAAGATACGTATTCAGAAATAATCTTCTCCCGAGAAAAAGGTGCGTAACATTTTTATCTGAAATTTCTTCTTCAAACAAAATTATAAAAGCCATCTGATTAAGAAATCCTGAGTTTAATTATTGTAAGAGCCTCATAAAGTACACTCTCTGCTCTTGACCCATATTATATTGGCTAAGTGCGTATCGAGCCACGCGTTTTGAGAGTTCAAATAAAACTTAGTTGACCGAGTGAAAGAAGCGGACAGAGGTTTCTGAATTTTTTTTTTCTACTAGGAATAAATAATCCGGTCAACTTATAGGTCATATTGTTCAACCAATCTACGAAATTTTGTAATAGTCAATAGTCAATAGTTTATTGCATTCATTATAGGTTACATGGAGATGTTACAGTACATGTTTGTTTTTAGTAATACAATGACCCTGGTAGGGTGTAGCAACTGGTACGGAGTGGAACAGTTTATTCGATAATTTTTATCACTAAGAAACTCGTCTAAGGTATAGTAACACTTATTAATTAATATAGTTTTGAGGGTCTGGGCAAACTCCTGTTCATTTTCAATTTCTTGTAATTGTTGTGGCAACTTATTATATATTTTAATGGCCATAACATGAGGGCCAGAGCTATGCATATATATGTATATATAGGTTGTATGCAATTTCATAGATTTTATCGTCGGAGATTTTTATTGACCCGTATTTCCCCAAAAACAGAAAAACTTTGTGCCATTTATAGATAGATTTTGATAATATTTGGTTGAAATTTTACGTCGCAAGCACAGACTCTTGTTGCAATAAATATTAGTAATATATATTAGTAGCATTATAAATGTAAATATATACATACGGATACAAATCTACGTTTCTTAGTTGATGCGGTTTGGCACGGAAATCCTGTGAGTTCAGTACTTTGTCGTGCAAGTGGCCATGCCGGCAGTTTATATAAACATATAGCATTTAAAAGTACCGTTTATATAGCGTTAACTAGTATTTATACAGAGCGCATTTTGTTTTGCTTTGTTTTTCATAGTTATTCTTATGCGTTCCAAGTCACAGACAACAGTTTTATTTAGAAAACACATATATATACAAAATCGGTATTTTAGGATTTCAACTTAGAACTCGGAAATTCCAAATTAAATGCCCTTCCAACTAGGCCACTGAACCTTCACAAGGTTTCCTAAGAATCCGTCAATAAATGAGAAAATTGTGCTCGGTACCCTAAAAAATCATTTAAACCCAAGATCTAAAAGCGTGTTCCAAAAGAAATAATGACGCCCTAAAAATGTCCATCATTGTGCAAAATTAAGTAAAAGAATGGAAAAGGTTTCTAGTTAAAAAAACTTGGTACGAAAGTCCTTTGAGTTTGGAGGGAATGTAAGTATCTCGAGGTGACCATGCTTGCGTTTCCAACTTGACCTGTTGTGGAAAGGATAAAGAGGAATCAGTAGGCTATTTACAACTCTTCGAAAACCTCCATATATCGATATCTTCATATCTGTTATACTGTAGCAAAATAACAGTATCTCCATATCTAACATTCTGTATCGAAAATACGGAGACGGAGATATAGTTTCCGACCCAGTTCCGAAACTGACAAGTTCTAAATCTCCGGTCGTGTTCACACACCGAAATGCAACCTGTAAAAAATCTTTCCTCGCCTTCTTGCTTCGCAGTTCCTCGTTCAACTGACTATAAAGCATCCAGTTTATCCAGATATTTGGAAGACCAGTCAAAAACATGATTACAGTACTCCACACATGACTACATATGGCATATGTACATATAACGAGATAAATAATCTGCTAAACGATCTCGATACCATTTGACGCATTCAAATTTAAGCTATTAAAATTGTTTACTGTTGGTGTATCCAAAATAAATAAATGACTGGACTAAAACTTTATTTAAGCTAAGAACTTCAAAGTGAGATCTAATATACCTATATAGAAAAGAAAAATCGACTATTTCTGTCAAATGTTATCTAAATTGGCCAATCAATACTTCGTAGGAAATTTCTACTCATTTTAAACGAGATTTCACAGCCTTCTATTTCAACAATTTCTTGGGCAATTTTGCTCTTGTTTTGTTTGCTAAAGGTTTTTAGCAAATATTTTAAAGTAGCTGAGTAAATTATGCCACGTAAAACTCCCCCTTCTTGGGGGGAAATTTCACATAAATCAAAAAACCACAACGTAAAAAAAAAATGAAATCTCTACCAAGTTTCATGTCGATTAGTTGAAAAATACGACCTGCACGTATTATTAGACATCCGGTCATACGAAAAAAAAAACAATGCCTTTAATGTAGAAATCTTTGTTCGCATCGCTCACTCGCTTAATTAAGTTTCCTTTGCCACTGTAAACAGAAATCATGGTCACTGTATTAATCGGAGCGCACACGAGAAAGTTTTCAGTGGGACAATCTTTAGGAAATTCAAAGTGACGCAAGCATTCCAGCATTCGTGCAATTAACGCAAATGAAACTCAGCTGCTTCACCGAGTGACGCTTCGACTGTTTGCTTCCATTTAAGGTGATACGATTTTCATACAAAAGTTTTTTTTTAATTTATTTATGTACATTGTAGCTTATTTCTGAACGACACCTAAGTTACACATGTGTACCCCATTAATTGGGGCGTAGCATGTACTATGGTTAAATACTTGACTAAGTAGGTAAGTATTTATACAGTCTTATAGTGTTATTAAGTTTTATACAGATGATACATACAACATACCATTTCTGCTGATTATAGTCGAAGACAGTATAGTTTTACGATGAAATAAATGCGGTTAGCTTTAATCTCGGTGTTTATTGGCGGTAAATCATATTTGTTAAAAAAAAATCAAATTGACGCTTAGGTAGGTGATGGGTTGACCCCCTGTCTTAAGCGTGATTTTTTATATGCATGGCCGAAAAGAGTAGAGATTGAAGTAATTGTGGTTAGCTTTATATATGGTCTTTTTTTAATTGCGGCAAATCATATTTGTTATCGTAGTTGAATAGCAAATTTTATTTAAATATTTTTATAAAAAAATATGGATAAATATTTAATTGATAAATAAGCTAAAACTCACATATTTTTTTAACAATTCAAAGTGATTTTCTGTCAATAAAGACCGATATTAAAGCTAACCACATTTATTTATTTTTATCGTTAATGACCATCTCTTTTTATTCTTTCATGTGAAAATAGTACCACCTTAAATTAAAAGGGTTTTTTAGTGTCGTTCAGGTAATTGAGCGCTCGTATCTCGGTTTATACGAGTAGCATTCTCGTGGAGATGTTTTTAAACTAGTTTGTTTGTGAAAAGAGATTTGGAATCATTTCGCTTCGTCGCTTGTTTTTCGAACTTCTCCACGTATGACAACTCACCCGTCGCAAAGCAACGCTGCCGTCGTAGATGAAACACGGAGTTTTAGAAGATATCTCCCAGGATACCAAGAAGCCAGCAGTTTGATCAACTTTTAACCAACTTCCAAAAAAAGGAGTCGTCGTTGTCTGTATTTTTACCCGACTGCGTAAGAAGGAGGGTTATGTTTTTCGAGTGTATGTATGTATGTATGTATATTTCTTTGACACGCCCTAGAGCCTAAACGGCTTGACCGATTTTGATGTGAGTGGTGTCAATAGATTCGTCTTAGTTGTGAGAGTAACACCTGGGTACATCAAAATAAAAAAAAAACATAAGTTAGGCTGCAAAAACCTCTTTTCTGCAGTCGGGTATTTTGTTGTTCTTTTAACATTGATACTTGTTTGTATGTTTGTTCACCGATTATACTCCGCCAATTGTGCATTGATTTTGATGATTCTTTTTGTATTTGGTAGATCATACTTCAAAGATTCAATTTCAATTTCATTTTTATCAAAATCGGTCCAGTACTTCGGTTCTTATAAAAAATTAACTGGTAAAATATCATCCAAGTGCCTGTATAAAAGTAAACAGCAAGTCGCGTAAACTTATTGTAAAGGTTCGTTACAGTTTTTTTTTTATTAAATTAAATTAAATATAATACTTAACTGAACTAAAATTATCTACTTATTTCAGTTTCTACCAATAAAATTTTACAATTCTACTAATATCATTAAAGTTATACTAAGATCGCATAAGTAGAACTCAGTTTTCTATGCGTGAATGCAACATAAGAAGACAGTTACATTAAGTGATGTGAAGTGCGGGGTTAACTTGACGCGCCGTACAACCCGGTACCCAGGGAGCGAAACGCGACATCTAGCGGTATCGAGAGGACGCTTACTGTTTATCTTTCATTTTGAATATTTTACGTCTCCAGCTCATTCCTTTTTACTTGAATTTTTTTAGGCAAATAATTATTAAATTCAGTGTATTTGCTTGGTGAGTGTTACAATTGTTTAAGAGAGGCTTGTACCATGACGTGAGTACCTACATCTAAATATATTCATTGCTCATACGCTATTTCGTTTCACCATCACAATAATCACATCATATATCCTTTTCTTATATTTAATCATGTTACTGCCTTGCCTATTATTCCTAGATTACTGCATGCAATTTTAATAATTTTGTGATAATAAACACTATGAAAAAGTTACGTTCGATTACCCACATTCACTAATTTTATTTGGATATACCAAGATAATATTAGTTATTCGTCTTTTCTTTTGTTTTGTGCAACTAATTAATATCAGTGCCTTTTACCTTTCTGCTTTGTATGATTTGTATAATCTTGAGAAAGGTAGCGAGTGTACCATTAGCACCTTCCGTTCTCCGCCTGTAACCCCTCACACACCCTCCCATCCCAAACAAAACAACCACAAAACCCACTTTCCTAAAAAAAATAAAAAAATCTTTGTCACTTCTATTTTAATATTTTGTTTGTTGTAAATGTACGAAACTATTATGTTCAATATTGTATCACTTTATGTTTGACTGCCTCATCTCAGATTCTATTCATTGCATTCGACATCACTGCTTTTCTTCGCTTGATGCAACTTGTGTGTCAAACAACGAAAATCGGCAAGTTCTAAGACGCTCAAATATGAAATTGCAGGGTCCACCTACTATCATCTCGGCTATCACCTGGTTCACATACCTACTCTGCAAACGACACCTTTCAGCCACTTCCGTGACGAAGTGGAACGGTCACGTGTGGGACGGAGTGCACATCGGTCATATCCGTGACGAAACGGACGCTGACCTCTTGCTGAAAACTTTTTTTGCTTAGTTTAAGCACTAAGTTCAAAACTTTTTCTACTTGGTATCTATTAAAAAATAATTCTTACTAAATATGATAAATTACTGGACTCAAAAACTTTAGTTTTGAAACTGTAACAAACAGACAGACAGAGTTAATTTTGCTTTTATTGCTAAACACCTTGTTTTATGTTACTTTTACGTTATTATCACCATAATGGGATATAGTCAAACGCCTAAGTAAAGCAAAAGAGCATCAACAAGGTACCTATTAGTTGCTTTATAATTATCACAGTTGAAAACAAAACTATCATATATGTTACGTAATAGGATCTCGAATTTTGTGCATTAATATCTATGTTACTTCTAAGTCACTCAAATATCGAAACAAAAATATAATGATATTAAAAGTATATCTTAATGTAGCATATTGCACTTTGCAATCTATAGGTACTTCCCAGAGGCCAAAAGGACGCCAGACAAGTCAAGAACTATAAGGAAAACAAGATTAATATGACGTAAGATGCAGTAAGAAGAACTCGTCTCGACTGCATTTTAAATATTCAAGTAAATCAAAAGACACAAAGTGATCGAGTGAAAGAATTTAATGAATAAAAACCGTTTTTAAATTCTGTGAATGTAAAAGTGAAAAATAAATTTTAGAATAGCAAGTATTGAATAAATAAAAAGTGTGATGAGGTTAGAAACAAAAATGAAAAGTAAACAATATCTGTGAAATGTGATTGTTTTTTAGCGTAAATGTATATATAAATAGTGATTAATGATTATATGAAAAATAGCAAAATTAGCTGAATATAAACAAGAAAGAAACTCCATTAAAAATTCTTGTCAACATTTCTCTTTAAAGTTTTCAAATTCTTGAGGAAGAATATGATTCTAAAAGCGATAATCGTCCTTACTGTACTAGAAATAAGATGTAATACAGAAGAACCGAAACTGAGGAAAGGTTGGGGCATAGTTGGCAATCCTTTAGCTCATTACAGACCTTGCAAAGGAAACGATGATGTGACTGTACAGTTCGAGCAAGGCAGACCGCCTGGTGAAGAGAATCAGTACCAGTTGTATGTGACGGGTGCTTTGCCGTCACACAGTAAAGCCAGCTTGCAGTTTGATTCTGAAGCTACTGTTACTTTGGTAAGAGTTATTATATTGTTTTTTATGTAGTAATAGTTTTGCGCTGGACCGCCAACTCGCCTTATGTTACGCGACATCGCAGTCTACGACGGAGTCACGATTATTTGATCAATTATGATGTTTTTTATTTAAATCAACGTAAGGTCAAAGTTGAGGCAAATAAACATATATTATTATGTATTTTATTTTTAAATTTGATTTTATAATTATGTTTTGTCGCTGCAATATATCTACATAAACATTGTTGCATGTTTAAATTCCAATCATTTGGTAAAAATTTTAGTATCTTTAATTTAATTCTGACCAATCTAGTATTTTTATTTAATATGACCAATTTTAGATTATTTATATGTATTATTTTTTCACGTACAATTTTTTATAATTTATTTCTCCGCAGCACTTTGCACATTTGACAGCATGCATTACCATTAATGCATGCTGTCATCTATATGTCTACATCTTTAATTATTGTGACAACTGTAATTATGTTATTAATATAAAACTAACTGTCAACATTGTTATTGTACACAATGTTGAATGAAGGACTTAAATAAATGTTGAAGGACTTAAATAAATTACTTCTAACAGGGACCCGTGAACCAACTTGATAGCGCAACCGGTTGTCCTATCGGTTCATTATACGTATTTTGAGAATATAATTTCCATGAATGACAGGTATTAATCATAGATTGTCGTAAACATTATGTTCATTTACAAAAGTAGCACCAGCCAAGTACGAAAACAAATAAGTACTCATCCTTCGAGGCTTTTAGTATCTTGGCCTTATATAGCCATTTAGTATCTTGGCCTTGGTGTCGCATATAATAAATACACAGGATAGCATTGTCACTGTACACAAGTCACGAAATGCGTCCCCGACGTGTCGAGATTGAAGACGACTCGGGCGATTGCCTTACATGAGGCTTGCCACGCAAGCCGAAAACTTATAACGTATATTGTTTCTAAGCACCAATTTTTATCTACTATTCGAAGTGTTTTTCTACTAATACTAACAGTTATTGTTGGAATTAAGGTTTACTTGCCGTACTGCTGTCACTGTTTCTTTACATATTGCAGTCAGATGAAAAGACAGCAAGGATTTCAACCGCCGGAGACACGTTCCTGATAAGGTATTTCAAGAATGCGCCAAGTCTCAACGTAAACGTGAAGGGTCCTGCAACGGGATCTATACCTTACGTTAAGAGCATTGTGATTAACTCTGTGCAATACTGTGATGATCCTCAAACCGTAAGTATAATTATTTTTCAACATCATTATTTCAGCTACAAGAAGTCCAATGCAGGTTACCTTCACCATGGATTTCTAAAATGCCGTGCAGAACCACTGTGCTACCACACCATATGGTCCGACAATACTACTTTACCGCGAGTTCCAAATGGATCGATATCGCTGTGTTGTGTACTGCACAAGAATGGATCTCTTTGCCGACATCTCTGTTTCCTGAGACCTACAATCTTGGAATTTTCACGGCTAGAGTGAATAGATATCTTCTAGATCGACGAGCTCCATCCTCGGTCACACCGTGGCTTAACAACAGGCGAGTTGGTGGTCAATCGTAGATCTATCTTGTATAAAAAATAGCTCTAGAGTCGCGCTGCCGCCGTCTGGAAGCAAGTTAGCAGAATGCAGAAGCGAGCCAGACGCGCGATTGTACTTCAATCCATCCAGAACACAATAACGCTTGCACACTACTGCTTGTTTGAATTAGCAAAGGTGTGATACTTCGCAAGGTAGACTCTGCAAAAGAGTCCTACCACTACAAATTTATATAAGCATTCATAATTTTAAAATTCCAGGGCTACTTAGACTCCCTTATCTTAGGCACGCAGCCGTCCGCGTCAGTGTCGCTGACTGTCCCAGACGACTCATGTGGCAGACGCAAGGTGGACCACACTGAGCTGATCGTGAGTGGGGCACCAACCAAAGCCGGAGACTGGCCGTGGCACGTTGCTTTGTACCGGTTCACGGGGACTAGCCTCAGGTATATCTGCGGCGGGACGCTGATTTCTAAGACTTCGGTGCTGACTGGTAAGGGAGTTTTTATTTTAGTTTTTTTTTAAATTTGTGAATCCATTAATTTCTAACTGAGGTGGGTTAAAACCTTGACTTAAAATAGTGATTAAATTATAAACTGTGAGAAAATTTGCGGTAGAGTCGGTAGATATTGATAAGATTTAATTGGCACAATGGATGATGGAGGGCAATGCTGGACAATTTCTCGTGGACCGTAAAACAAATGCGGGTATTCAGGTGGAAGACGTAGATATATGTATCACAAGACTCAAGTGGAGATGAGCTGGATATTCAATCAGAAGGGAAGACTTCAACTAAGCGTTTTTTTAGAATTATATAGATGAGACCTATGTCCAGTAGTAGACTTCTTGTAGTTGATTCACTTCTGGGTTGAGTCGTACTATATTATAAATATTAGAGTTTCATACAGTTGAGTGTTGAGTTTTAAGTTCCTACCTAGTGTTATTATTTATGTAAGTAATTATCCACCTCAAATTATATTAGCACGACACAAACATATGAATTAGCGAAGTAGTATGTACCTAACAAAACCACTTTATTTATGTATAATTTACCCTCATAATCATGTCTTAAAATTAATGTATTCACTCACCTAACATCTTGTTAGTTCAAAGTTTTAAAAGGCGCACTTAGCCTATAGAACTATTTAATCAATATGATAATTTGTAACCTAAGCTATTTAAGCTAAGTCTATAAGTATAATATTTTTATCGTTTTTAAATTTTCGTGCTCATGTTTTTTTCTTCAGCTGCCCATTGCGTCACATCCAGGGGCGCCCCGGTACTCACCGATACACTTAACGTCATCCTTGGAAAATACAATTTGATTGGAGGTGACACTTCAAGTGAAGAAAGACAGGTATTTCGACCTTTTCAAACACACATACATAAAATTACGCCTATTTTTTAGGCAGAGTTGCAAAACGAGGCCTTTACACGTTCCTTTCTTTCTCGTTTTAGAGACTTATTAAGAAACTAAATATTTATATTGAAAATATAAAAATATATTGCAATATATATATATATATCGAAAATACATGCATGTTTACTGGCTGTATAAATATCCAGTCTAAAACGCTGAACCTAGCTTTCTTCAAATGCAATAAAGCCGTGTTTTGATACTAACATAATAGGTACTACTGTAATGATAGTTTTAAGTTGTAAAATAAATAAATAATTAAAAACTGAACACCGTTCACCTCTGTAAGAATCTGCTAAATCAGTTATAGCTGAGCCTCGTCATCAGGTACACGAGATCATAGTCCACGAGAACTTTGACCACAGGCTTCTGAACCACGACATCGCTGTGATCAAGCTAAGGTCTGAAGCTGTATATAATGACTACATACAGCCAGCTTGTTTGTGGAACAACAACGTTTTTAAGAAACTACCTACTGGTCAAGTGTTTGGAACTGTAAGTACTTCTTTTACTAATATAAGTGACAAAAATGACAGTATAGAATTCATCTCAGCTGCTTAGAAAATATACTTTCTCGCTAAGGCACTAACTTAGAAAACCCGTTTTAAATTTTCTAGGACCAAAAATATAAGTTTGAACGTGACGAGGTTGCATATGTTTTCAGTATTGAATTGCATTCAATTTAAATAGTAGTTTCATAAAACTGACTGATTCTACATAATTGAGCAAGTGAGCGAAGGGGACGAAAGTCACTGCATCAATTGGCAAAGTTTTTGATCTTCTGTCTGGATGTTTCTTGGTACACGCGTACAAGTCTTATATTTCAACCAATCTTGACAAAACATGGTATAGAGGTTTCTCATGAAGGGAGTGATTCCCTCAAAAAAAGGAAACGTTTACTATCATATAATTTTTTTGATAATATTTCCTAGATACTTATCTAAAATTCTAGACAAGATTTTAAACTATGCGCATTAGACCTCACAAATATAGCTATTGTTGAAAAAAGTTTATGCTCGCGATGTCTACGTATCGTAGAATTAATATTACAGTATCTGTTTATTTGTCTATTTGCTTCAAGTCACCACCCCATGGTTCCAGGTCGTAGGCTGGGGTTTCGACCAGACAGACACGCTCGCCAGCCAGTTGCAGCAAGCGAAGCTGCCCAAAGTCTCCGAGTCCACCTGCCTCAAGAGCAATCCAGTGTTCTTCTCTAGAATGCTTACTGACCAGAAGTTCTGTGCTGGTTACCATAATGGTAAGGAATTTGAAATATAAATAATTAGCAATAACCTCTACGCTGACACTACAGCTTTGTGGAGGTAGAACTCCTTTGCCTAGTGACATTTGCGCAATAAAGATAAATCTAGCGACATATAATTCAAGTAAGCTATAGATATAATTATATAGGATTTATCCACCAGCATTTATTAGAATGAAGAGTTTTTAAAGGTAATTATAGAAATACATAATAATTATACAATTAAGAATAATTTGGATAGTTTCGCGTATTTTGTTTCTTACCCCCGATGCAAAGCAAAATTATAAGTTTGACACTGTGTTTTGACATATTATGTATTTTTAAGAGTTCCTTGAAGGCATATTAATTACCCAATTTATCGTGCTTACATCACCCTGTCCCTGTCAGCAGGGTGTGATGTAAATAAGAGACAAGTTCCCGATCTCCATACTTCACAGATAAAGACCCTATTCTAATTCTAATTTGAAATGGGGGCTATAAGACCTGCACCGACGTCCCGCTTGGGGTGTATTGTTCATTTCCCTCCGCCAGCCTACTCAAACCAGCCAAGCTCTTTAAAATAACGACCACAGCTTTGATAACCGGCAGGGCACGATAAATCTGGTAACGTAATAAGCCTATTAGCTATTTGTTTACAAAACTTAAAAACTCCCGACATGAATTTTTCATGTCGGGATTTTTTTTGTTTCTTATGCTTATAAATGTTTTTTTTTTTTTTATACAGATACTCGTACTTGTTTAATATTTGAAGGTACGTCAGCAATTTTTCCAGAAATCCAGAAAATTCGTTTGATGATTTATGATGTCGGGAATTTTTAAGTTTCTTATGCTTATAAATGTTTTTTTTTTTATACAGATACTTATTTATTATTTCAAGGTACGTCAGCCTGTAACGGCGACAGTGGTGGCGGTTACCACATATTTGTCCCCGACGTATCCGGCGACGGCGCGACTAACGCGACGGGAGCGTGGTACGTGCGCGGCATCGTGTCGACCAGCGTCGCGCGACAAGACGCGGCTATCTGCGACCCCGCGCATTTTGTCTTATTCACCGATGTTGCAAAGTATAAGGGTTGGATTGCGGGCCATATGAATTAAATGATAATAAAAATACTCAGCCCAAATCGTAAAATAGATTATTTTATTTTGTAGTTGTCCATTTAAATGAAATAAAACCGTTTCATATTTTAATTATTATAGTATATTAAAATTTACTATTCCGAATTCCTTATTGTGTTATTTTTTGCTTTTATTGTCCAACAAAATTTTCAAAAAACGGTTGATCTGTTTATGTGCCACTATTTCACACAAGCTTCTATGTAAATTACATATCATTTTAATTTAATTCATTATCAATTCATTTTAATTAAAAAAACCTGTAAAAATCGACTTGAAAATACGCAATTCGCTTACTTGGATGACATTTTTTCAATTGTTTTGTTATAAAACCAAAGTGCTGAACCGATTTTGATAAAATTTATACGGGACCACCTCTGAGGTATGACCACCTACCGAAAACAATTTATAATTGACGGACTAATCGCTGAACAAACATACACAACACAAAGGCCTGACGGGATGACGCCTGTGCCATGGAAGTTCGGACGGCCCCTTGTGTGGGACGCCACGTGCGTTGATACTTTGGCACCGTCTCATCTTCCTGAGACACGGAGTAGGGCTGGCGCTGCGGCTAATTCGGCGGAGCAGCACAAGCGGCGTAAATATGTTAATCTCGGTAGAGGTTACATATTTGAGCCGTTTGGTGTCGAGACTTTGGGTCCGTGGGGACCGGGATCTCATTTTCAATAATTTATCTGAGCGCCTGATCGATGCGACGCGTGACCAAAATTCTGGCGCGTATCTGGCCCAACGCATAAGCATTGCCATAAAACGTGGCAATGCGGACAGCATGCTGGGTACGCTGCCAACTGGTAGTGGGTTTGAGCATTTGGATTATCTTTAGACCTTTATAGGTCTGGGGTAATTGATATGCTTTTTGTGTAGTAGTTTAGTTAGTTGAGTCTGTATATTGTTGTGTTGTAGTTAATAAATGCACTTGACAGAAAAAAAAGAAAAAAAATGACATATATTAAATAACAGAAATTTGTATTTAAGCCCCCTCCCCCGCGCTCAAAGTAGGTATATATCTTACATACTTTCCTCCACATCTGAAATGGCTAGTCACATGACATCCTATCCATAACAGAAGGTTGTGTAAAATTACGATATACCTGTTATATGCCCAAACCTTTACTTTACGAGAAATGTACTGTGAGCAAGTTACATTTTCCTCAACTAATAAAATGTATTTTGCTTCAACTTTGAAAGGCAGTATGAAACAAGTATAAATAAATAAAAAATACTAGAATAAATAAGTTAATAATAACATTAAAAAGTTGATTTAATTTTCTTTAAATGACTGAATTTACATATTATTTTTACGTGGTAGCAAAAGTCGTTATTTTTTCAATATGTTTGAGGATGGAGTTATTCTGTGCCTGCACTATTAAGTATCGTATTCGTAGTCAGACTGAAGCAATAAAAGCTACGGCCAAATCCTTCTACAGCTTAGTTAATTTGTGGTACCTTTACTTTAAGTTTACCAACAACATTAACATACACATTTCACATGTGCGCGTAATGGAATAATTATAGATAAAGACAAAAATAATTTATTTTCAAATGTCCACATAATATGTTACAATAATATTTGCCAATTAAATAAATAAAGAAAAATAAAAAAAATGGTGGACATTTCACTTAACACCATCTAGCCCAAACAAAGCAAAGCTTGTACTATGGAAACTAGGTGGTTAATAGAATACATAATATACTTTTAGGCGTCAAAATGTCGGGTAAAGAGCATTATGCACATACGAAAAAGCAAAATAAGAAACAATGTATTATTTATAACACGGTATGTCAAAAATTAATATGAAATGTAAAAAAAAAACAAAGTTAAATAAATTAACGATCTGACTTTTCTTACGCTCCCTTTTTTTTATAACAAATGTTTTATTAAACGTATAAACAAATAAGTCTTATAAAAGAATATAATTACATGTAGAAGCCTCTATAGACATCAAGAACGTAACATAACAGCAGCTATGTTTTGTATTTCGTAGCTTAATTCACATTGATACACTACAAGATTTCATAAAAACTTTTTAGAAAAAAAATTAAACCTCCGAAAAAACTAAAACGCCAAACAAGCAAATTAATTAATTACTTAAAGCGTGATGCGTTGCGTAGCGAGTGGTCGTGCGGAGAACGCATTTTGCATTGTCAATTTGATTTGGTTATTTCATTAAATTTTAGGTAGTTTTTGGTGCCGACTCAAAATTACTAAGTTATACTTACATTACTTTAAGGACTTAGTCATTGAAGTTAAAGAAAAAAGGTCCATTATTTTATGCTTTTTAGTTTTTTCGGAGGTTTAATTTTTTTTGTAAAAAGTTTTTCTTTTATAATTTTTTGTGGCTTTAGTCTACTAATTACTACAAGCTTAATTTTTGATTAATTTTAAAATAGCTACCTACCTTATAATACACAACTCAGCATTAAAATCTACGAGTGAACAATAAATCACCCCTATTTTCCCACCCTTAGGGTAGGATTTTTTTTTATCAAATTTATATGGGACCAACTTCTCTATACATTAAAAAAAGAATTATCAAAATCGGACTGCTCTGTATAAAGTTATGCGTGGTCATACATTACAATCAGTGAGTGAACAATCAATCATCCCCTGTTTTCCTACCCTTAGGGTAGGTTTTTTTTCCAAATTTATATGGAACCAAATTCGGTGTATACCTTCCCCAATAAAAAATTATTATTAAAATCGGACTACTCTGTAAAAAGTTATGCGTGATCATACATTTAAAAAAAATATATATATACGCGTCGACTTGAGAACCTCCTCTGTTTTTTCGTCGGTTAAAAAATACTCTGACGTGATTAATTATTCGAACCCTAACCGTGTCCGACCGGGTCCGACCGTGTCCGAGTGCGCCCTTGCCGAGCACAGGTGGCGTCAGATTTTTGGCGCGCCCTGATCGATGGGCCAAGAAACTTTTTTACGATGATAAAAACGGGAATATTTTATCAGGAGAAAAGTAGGGAACATCTGCCATGTTTCGGAACAGATGGCCGGTTCGGCAGCTTTTTGAGCGAGTGTTTCCCGGTTTTGTTTTTGTTTATTTTGCTTTGTTCGGATTAAGTTATATTGGTAATGTATTTTATTGGCGTAATCTGTATCTGCTGATAGTTTTAGCTAACAGATTCAGTAATAAGTATATTATTTAAGAAGAAAAAAAATTGCGCATAAGTATAAAAATATTTAGCATTAGAATTTTGCTTATTATGAAGCTACTTAGTCTCGAGCACCGTCGTCAAGTAGCTTATCTATCTATATTCTACAGGATTAATTTCTGATGATGATGATACAAAAGTCAAGTCACAGTCAACTATAATTATTCTACATACTTATTAGAAATTTAATTTAACAAATTTCTCAACATCACCATTTCAGCCTTAAGAAGTCCACTGCTGAACACACGCCTTCCCCAAATTTCTAATAAATAAAATGTAAAACCTTACCTTATACCACCAAGCACCTTCTGTTCAAAAGTTTCCTTGATCTAGATAAAGTAATCTGCTACAAAATGAGATAATTTGATTAAAGTTCAAAGCTCTGAATATTGTAATAACAAGTGTTACCTGTAGCTAGGGGAAACAAGCAACAAACTCCCTGAAATTAACCGCACAAAGTAAAGGCACATGAGGCCTAGGTTTTTACAAATTTCAGAATTTTAATATTAACGTAGCCTAGTGAGAAAACTCGTTAGGTGCCGGCTTGTAACCAAAGTATTACCTACTTTTTGCTTTTAGGCGCTGTAAATTATATACATAAATACTTGGCCGTAGGGGAACTTCTTACCCGACTGCACTAGGAGGATGGTGGTGTTTTCTTTATCATAGCTCAATATTTTAACAGCGAAAGGAGCTCTGTCAGTTGTCTGTTAGTTACCTCTTCACAGCTAAACAGCTAAAGCAATTGTTAAGTAATTTGGCACAGAAATGCTATAGAACCTGGTTAAGGACATAGGCTATATTTTAACATCATTACCAGCACAATTTTTCATCACTACGCGGGTGACATCGTGGAACGCAGCTATTTCTTTATATTTATGTATGATTCTATATTAATTTCTACTGATTAAACGGCTTACTCTATTTTGAATATTTTTTTCTATTCAGTGTTATAAATTACAAGACGTTACAAAAAAGTTTTCAGAACCTTTCCGGCAGAAGTATACCTTTAAGAATGCAATAATTGTATAGTTTAAAAAACTGAAACAACCGACTTCAAAGTAAGTACCTACGCTATTTCGTTTTCTTGTAATATTAGTAAGGATTGGGATACATCTATATAAAGTTCTATTTTCTCCTTATACACATTGGATGAGGAGTAAGAAAGTTTTACTTTTCAAGCTAACTAAATCCTTCACGATTGTAAACTTTTTAAAGAAACCTCTCTTCACCCGCTTGTTTTTAGGGTTCCGTACCTCAAAAGGAAAAACATGGAACCCTTATAGGATCACTTTGTTGTCTGTCAAGACGCAAGGGAATCAAAACCTATGGGGTACTTCCCTTGACGTTGACGTTGACCTATAACTATAAAAAATTGGCAAGAAGCATTGTCATTTATAGTACACATAAAAGGAAAATTCCTAAAACTGTACATTTTTAATTTAATCACTACAGGGTATTTATGTAATGAAGGAGGGTCCAAAACGTGAACCATGGTAAATATCCCGATATGAATAATATTAATTTAAAAGACTTTGAATGGATTTATCGCGAATATATTATATAATTATATAACCTTCTTATACGCGATAAAACCGTTCAGATTTTTTTTATTTCAATGAGTAATCACAAAAACCTTAGAAAACATAATTAAAAGTTTGTAGAATCGGCCAGTTCCCTAATGGACTTGCTTTGCTCCATCAAATCCTGTCATATAGTAACACAGTTTTAGAGAGAAGGTAACGTTTTTGATGTACAATTAAATCGAAAGGTATGTGGTAGACAGCCAAAGTCCCGGCTTTGATAGAGTTTGCACTTTTTTTTCTGAAGCCAGCGGTCATACTCACCTTAATTTGAATAAGTGGTTCAAGTTAAAAGCGTTTGCCGTTTCCAGTAAATGTGTTCTTAATTGTTATTTTCACATTTGCCAGGCTATACGGTTGCTCATACTCATAGTTAAAAAAAGTAAAACTTACTACATTTACTACTAAACCAAATAAAATAAAAGCAAACCAATAACTTAATCAAAATATTCGTGAAATTGGAGCTAGATAAAAAAAACTAGTGACCCGAAGTTGACGATTTTTTATTATAATATTATTAATTGTCACTATGTGGTCAATCAAGTCAATCAAGTGATAAGTCTTATAATCAATAATTTAAATTCTCAGATTTCTCAATAAAAAGTTAAGTGACTGTAGCGTGCGCATTCTACTTAGTAATTATTCAGCATCGGGCCTCAAGATACAGGCTTTGTCGAGTTTGAGGTCCACCGTTAACTGCAGTAATTTGTAAAAGTTCGTTTTTTTAGAAAATAAAATTATTTGTATTTGTATAAAAGACTCACAAGAGGCCGACAAAATATGTCAACCGTACTGTTCTTCACGTCATGATATTTTCCATGAAATAGATATACGCATCAAGAACGTGTAATCAATAATTGACTGATTGATTGATTAATTAATAATTGAATTTCATAGGTCTTTCTATTAATTAACTAGTTTCGTTCTTCTGTCCGGATGCTTGTTGGTATACCCATAGAGCTCTTATCTTTCAACCAATCCTAACGAATCTTGGTATACAGGTTTCTCAATTAAATATTTTTTTGGCGTGGGATATTTTTGATAAATGGGATATATCAATTTTGACGTGGTGCCATTTACTGACTGATTTTATGAATATTTGCTCAAATGTTTAGTACTTAATTCTACACAAGAATTTACAAGTTTACAAGACAATCGGTCTAGATGTTATCGAGACAAAATGTTATGAATTTTCAGATAGAAAAAGGAGAAGCTTGCTACGAGGCTATTTGTCAGCTGATTTTGATAATATTTTACAAACACATTCGATGCTCAATTGTGAGCAAGCGTTTTGAATATAAGCGGTAGGCCTGTACGAGTACAGACTGTACTCGCGCGGTCTCTATTCCTAATAATTATCCGTTATATAATATTTCCTGTTAAGTCTTTTATGACTTGTACCATATAACAAAACGTGAAAGTAAACGCTCCACCAAAGAGCGAGCTGGCTGGACGCCAGGTTCTGGGCTGTAACGCAGTTATAGGTAAAGCATTTTCAACGTTTTTACTAACTCTGTGGTGCATTCTAAATTTTACATTCACCTGGGTTTTTCGATGAATTTATTTAGGCAAATAATGTTTCTAGGCGATACTTTAGAACGCTTATTTTCGATGTTTGGGGATTTATCTCTATTTTTGAATGGGAGCATTTTTAGAGTTCATTGTACGTCACTTCTGAATATCCGACGCGCTCGATTTATTTTCTTTCATTTTTACCTTTCCGCATGGCCACCCCTACCACACAATTCGGCAGATGAATATACCTTTGTTATCAGAGACAAGTTGAACCATCGAATCTATCAATATCTGACGGACACTTCAGCTGAACCGACGCAAGAAGACCAGGTTTCCAACCCAACCCTTTTGCAACCGATGACGTCACGTACAGCACGAGCTGCACGTCGCAGTGCGAGGCGCGTCACCGACCGACAGTGACGTTTGCGATGCTCCTTTGAAAAAGACCACCAAATGCGGTTGAAACTATAGTCGGAATTTTTCGGCTTAAAACAGACGTGAGTGACCCGTAGTTTTTATTTAAAATGTGTGAAAACCACGTTAATTTCCTTAGTAATATCTGTCGGTTAAGTATTTTTATGTTTTTTTTTTACATTTTTCAAAACTTGTAGACGCTTCCCTCATCACTGAAAGGGAGAATATTATATCTCAGACATTTGTCGTTGGCAAATAAATCCAAAAACAACTCAATTCTGAATAAAAATTTCGAATATGCGCAGTAGACTTCGCGAGCACAAAATTTTAGCAACTGTAAGTTTTTAACCCCTAACCCACAAAGAGGGGTGAAATAAGTTTGGTGTGCGTATTGTGTAATTGTCTATCTAACTAAGTATAATGTGTATCTGTGTGTCTGCCTGTGACATCGTAGCTGGCAAACGGAAGGACCGATTTTGATCTAGTTTTTTTTTTGCAAGAGAATTTCATTGAGAATGTTCTTTGCTATGTTTCGATAATCGGTTCTGGAGTTTTTTTATTGGGGGTTTTTGAATTTTCTAAACTCATACTTGTGTTGCTAAAAGTATGAGCTCGCGAGGTCTACTTGTTATATATATAGGTATTTCATAAATATTAATCAAATACAATATACTATATATAGTATTAAATATAGAACATGTGCAAATCACAATCTGAACGTAAGTTTGAATGCGGTTTGAATATTATCTTGGTTGCAAACAGCCAGCGGTTAACTGTTTATGTTCAATGGAAAACAGTACGAAAGCTTCAAAGTTTTAAATCCGGTTCACACCGCGAACAGAAGCATACTTATTGAGAATATAGAAATTAGAATAGATTAGACGTTTTGGCCACCTTGTACGACGTTACAATTCATAGCAAGTATACGTTTAGATAACTCAAGAACTCCCGACAAAAAAACGGCTGAACTGTTTTTATGAAACTTAACTAACAATGCGCTCTATGAAATTTTTATATAGGATATAGGTTAAAACTTTCACTAATAAAGGTTCCTTGAGACAATTTTTGAAAGACACCACGAGTTGGTAGTTATTCGTAGATCAAAATATATATGAAATACGTTTTGAGGTTATAAAACAGAATTGAGCATTTTGAAGTCGCTTGTTTCAGTTTTTTAAAGTAAAATATTTTATTTCAGTCACGCTATGCATCTTTTCGCATTACTAAAAGCTTGTGCCTGAAACTTTTTTAAGACTATCTTGTTTGTTCATGGAGCCGTATTTGAAATATTTCAAATTCCAAATACCATACTTGTCTACTTTGAGCGTGATTATGCAACCAATCTTAGAAGGAATGGGGCTGAGCTTAGGAATTCCACCAATGGAATGAAATCGCATGACTTTAGCTACTATCTAAGAAACTACACCATAATAAATGCTTTACGAGTCAAACTTCACACATGCGATTACAGAAACTATTCCCTAGCTCAAACTTAACTTGATTAAGTTAACCGCTCTCGAGCCGTAAGTGATCAAGTTAAACTAAGCATATTTATCGATGTATTGAATTTAATGGGAAAATTAAACGCAAGCGATAGAAGTAATGAACCTGCGCTCCCAAGGGTACTTGTGTAACCGAAAGATAAATATATTAAATACTGTCTGTAGATTTTTACTTTGAACAAACGGGTTACTCACGTCTATTTTTGAGCCGAATTCTCCGACTATAGTTTCAACCGCATACGGCGGTCTTTTTCAAAAGGAGCAGTGTAGACGAAAAAATAGACGTGAGTAACCCGTTTGCTTAAAATAAAAATGTGTAACAATTACGTTAGTTTTCATAATAAAACTGTAGATATATGAAAGTCAACGATATAACACAGCGGATAACAAGTTGAAGTGATACTAGGCAAGACACATAGCACGTAGAAGATGGCCAACGGAATAGAAATGAAGATACGCATCGACAAGCGCAGTGTAGGAAAGATTAGCCTCAAAATAGAAAGACAACCACATACAAGTGGCAGGAAGACGTTGAATGCAGACCATTTCTAACTGGTCTTCTTAGAAATCCATGAGAAGGCCGTTGTCCTGCTGTGGACTTGATGTAGCTCAGATGACTATTAAGACGATGCCAGCATAAATCAGCAAAGAGCAGCAGCAAAAAAGTTTTTGAACAAAAACTTCTGTTTATACATTGTTAGCCTGGATGTCCCAATTCTGGTCAAAATGTCTCCCCAAAATTTTAAGTTTTCGTGATTTTGTGCATTTTAACCCCCAACCACGTTCGACACGCGCAGCCACGAGATGGACAGATGACCTCATACAGGTGGCGGAAAGACGCTGGGTTCAAGTCGCTTCCAATCGGTGTTTTTGGAAGTCTATGGGGGAGGCCTATGTCCAGCAGTGGACTTCTTATGGCTGAGATGATGATGATCAAGAACTCCCTACCCAAGAAGTGGAGTGTTATAAGTTTGACGTGTGTGTCTGTGTGTCTGTCTGTGGCACGTAGTTCTCAAACGGATGGACCAATTTTAATCAAGTTTTATGTTTGAAAGAAGGTTTAATCGATAATCGATAAACGTGTTCTTGGCTATGTTTCATCTAAATCGGGTCAACCGTTCTGTTTTGTCGGGGGTTTTTGAGTTTTCTAAGTTTATAGTCGTTTATATTAATAAAGGAGGAAGCAGTATGTTGTATTTAGATAAGGATTTGCTTGTGTTCACCGAAAAACTAACGTAATTTGTCACGAAAAATGACGAGCGCATTTCTGTCGCCCGGGTCATTATTTATTTATCTTATATTATTAGCGTAAGTTTGACACGCACTTGGTCATAAATTTCCTGTTTTAACAATAATCAGAGATTTTAGGTTTTCCATTTTAATATGAGGTCGTCCCGTCACTCAGAAAATGTAATTTCTCGCAACTTCAGCATGCTTTCTATGGAGCGTCACCCGTCTCATACAGAACCGACTCACGTACCGAGGCTGGGTTATGAATATTCAGTTGTGCGGGACGGTTATAATCAAGGGTGGGAAGGCTGCGGGTCATTCAGGGGTGTAGCTAACTTCCTTTACTATGAATTTAAGGCTAACGAATGTGTTATTTCAAATATAGAACTTTTTGGAACGAAATAGTTTGGCATCATCTCATTTTGATTGTAATCGAAGGCATTAGGTACTGATAATGAAACAAAATAAGAAGTTTATTAACTAAATCCTTACAAAATATAACATATAGTCGTATTGAGAACCTCTAACTCTTTGAAAGTTGGTTAAAAATAGTACACACGATATAGACGACTCTGTTACCTACTGAATATTGAACCATATTGCACTATGAATAGGTACATTCCAAATTCTAAAAACATCACGCCGATACGGGTATCGCATTATTTCTACAATTTACGAACCACTATTATGATTATAATTGCCTATAAAAAAAAAAACATTATTGGTCATTTTCATATTGAATTATTTCAGTTAACTTCATATTACCAACTGGCTTTCAATAATTATAGTTTAAAAAACTGAAGCAACCGACTTCTCATGGATGCCATTGTCAGAACTGGACCAAATTGAAATGAGACCACACGGGAAGCACCACCTTTCAAATAAAAAAATAATCATCAAAATCGGTTTACCCAGTCGAAAGTTCTGAGGTAACAAACATAAAAAAATACAGTCGAATTAAGAACCTCCTAATTTTTTGAAGTCGGTTAAAAAGGACGAGGTTATCAATTTGTCGGAATGTTTTTATTTTTAAGTATGTTCCCCCATTACTCGAAGATGCCTGAACCGATTTGGAAATTATTTTTTGTTTGAAAGGTAATTTTAGGCGGTCCCATAGAAATTTCATCAAAATTGGTTTAGGAGTATATTTTTATAACAAAATTATGCATTTTGAAATCGGGTTTTCAGTTGCTTAAACTATAATTATTAACTCCGACGAAGTCGTTATGTAAGTCAATAGGTACACAGGTGTAGCGTTGCTTTAATAACTAGGTATTTCTACAATACTTAATTTGAAGTTTAAAATTTAAAGAAACTATTCAAAAGTTCGATTCGTTTACTGAGGGTTCCGTATATTATTTTTTACATTTTGTTGTTATACCTACTTCAAAGTCAATAATAGATATTATAATATAGCATAAGTAAAAGAATAAATGGTGAAAAGCGGGTTGAAGCATGAAAGACGCTGCAATGTATAGTACTCGCGGTAATTTTTGCCATTACAGTAGGTACTTACGCGCTTTTTTTATGCAACAGAAAAAAACTGTTTTCTATCCCGAAAGATTATACATGCTTATACAGTTTGATTATTTTTACAATTTTAGCTATTAATATTTTAAATTCGGAATAATAACAAAATAAATAAGTATAAATTTAGATAACTCGAAACCCCATGGCAAAAAATATCGGCTGAGTCGATTCTGATGAAACATAGCTAAGAACACTCTCAAAAAATCCTCTTTCTAACAAAAAAAAAAGATTTAAAATCGGTCCATCCGTTTCAAAGTTACGATGCCATAGATAGACACACAGATACACACTGTTTAAACTTAAACACTCCTCTTTTTGGGTCAAGATTTAAAAATATAGGCCGTATCGTATAGCCATTTATAATTTCAGTCAGATAAAAAAGAGAATTATCTAAATCTGATAATGCTTAGAAGTATATTATAAGAGTTTTTTTCCTTTTTGTACGGAAGAGAACGCGACGTTTCTCTTCAGGTAAGGTTTCACTATTATTACAATTATATACACACTAATCATTATAAACTAATTAATTAATTATATACTATGATCGTTAAAATAAAGAGAAAAAAAATACGAAAATTTACCTTTCTTGAAAAATAATCTTATATTTAATTTAATTGAACATGAATAATTACATACATAAACAAACATTAATTCTATAAATGACCTAAATATCTAAAGATATAAATAAAATACATATTACAGATAAAAATATATACATATTACAGATAAAAATATATACATCTTATATTAAGTTCTAATTTCTAATATTGCTTCTTCAGCAGTCATCAACCGTTTAAAATTTAAATAGACAAACATAATTTTATACAGGCTTAGTAATACTCATCCATTACCATCTTTCCGGCACTGAACCCCAAAAATCAGAATAATTCAATATAAAACGCTCTGTAGATCCTAACATTGACCTTCGACCTCATAAAATCTGACCGCTCAGTGTTAGCAGGTGACGCAGCGGTCAAAAGCTAAGCCTTTTCGTCTACGACGCGATCCTTACGAATTATTTCTCATAAAAGTAGAAATGATTTCTTATAATCCATTTACTCGACGTTTAATAAATCACATCATGCGTATATTTTATATAAATATCAGAAGTCAGTGTTTAGTTATGCGTCGTTCTGGCATTTATTTTCGGTTTACGGTTCGATAGTGAAATTTTTTGATTGATTGGGTAGAGAGAGAGAGAGGGTTTTTAGGGTTCCGTACCCAAAGGGTAAAAATGGGACCCTATTACTGAGACTCCGCTGTCTGTACGTCCATCCGTTCGTCTGTCACCAGGCTGTATCTCATGAACCGTTATAGTTAGACAGTTGAAATTTTCACAGATGATGTATTTCTGTTGCCGCTATAACAACAAACACTAAAAAACAGAATAAAATAAATAATTAAGGGGGCTCCCATACAACAAACGTGAATTTTTTGCTCGTTTTTGCTCGATATTGATAACAGCAACAGGTAGACGCTTGAAGTATTCACAGAATATCGAGTTATATTATTCACTTTAAAAATAAATAATTAAATTAAAATAAAATTAATGTTTAACAACAAAAAACGTGTTTTTTTGTCGTTCCCAAACAACAAACGTGTTTTTTTGTCGTTTTTATAGATAATGGTATGGAACTTTTCGTGTGCGAGTCCGACTCGCACTTGACCGGTTTTTTTATTTTCATTGCGTAAACGAAAATTAGGTATTTTTTTTCGAGCGCATCGTATCTCGTATATGTATGATCACACTTCATACTTATACAGGTTATTAGTTACCCTGTACCTATACTTATATATTTTTTTATAAAAAAAGCAGTAAAAAGGCAGACGGCTCGCCTAGGCTCGAGGCTCTAGGTGGTAATTTAATTAGATACTTTCGAAAGTAATGGAAAATTGTAATTAATTTCTAAGACCTTGTTTACCTACATTCTTGCAAATAAATTTCATTTCATTTCATAGTACCCTGTATTATTCATTAGGTCTTGTCTATTTTTAATCGACTTCAAAAAAGGAGGAGGTAAAAACGCTTGTAAGCCGATTAGTAAAATTCGTTTTATTTATTTTTTTGTTCGAAAGGGTATATTATATTACCTATATATATTTTCCAGGTGGTCCCATGGTCATCAGGTCAGGATCTGATGATGGGATCCTGGAGAAATCGAGGGAACTCTTCAAATTTCATATCTTAGAAATTGCAGTTGGTTGTTCAGTTTTTTTAGGGTTCCGTAGCTCAAAAGGAAAAAAAGGGAACCCTTATAGGATCACTTTGTTGTCCGTCTGACAGTCTGTCAAACCTGTATCTCGGGAACGCGTGAAGGTATCGTGTTGAAATTAATACCGTAAACGCAGATCCATAGTCTCTTGCTGCAAAGAGAAAAATGAAATTTAGTTTTCATTTTAAAAAACGTTATAACTGTCGCAATAAACGTATATTTCGACACTCGCAAGGGAATCAAAACCTGCACCCTATATGTTTTGAAATATTTTGATTCCCTTTATTCCCGTTGACCTATAACTGTAAAATTTGGCAAGAAGCATTTTTATATAGTACACATAAAGGAAGAAAAAAAACGAATACTGTACATTTTGTAATTTAATCACAAAAAAATAGGACCTTTATGCAAGGAAAGAGGGTCCAAATTTTAAAGTGCTTTTACAGTTTCTACGGAACCCTCGGTGGGCGAGTCTGACTCTCACTTGCCCGGTTTTTTATAAACTATATAGCTGATTCACGTTAAAATCTCCTTCCTTCTTTCTAAAAAATCCTTTAGGATTTGAATGTAAATTGGAATGAATAAATAGTTGTTATTTATCATTGCATCTTGTGCAAGCAATGCCAATAAAAAAATTGGAGAAAACAGGATTCGATCCTATCAACCACCGTTAATCTAGATAAGATGATCATGATGATGATGATAAGATGAGATGATGATGATGTTGATGATGGTGGTGTTATTTTATTATGGTGTCAATAAAGTGTTTTTGTATTGTATTGTATAAGCATATCCGGATAGGCGGTTTGATAATGCAAGGGATATCCGGATCCGTAATATCCGGTTACGTGATTCAGTATCCGATCGGATATTAAGTTCATTAAACATTGTAATGACAATTAGAGTTAGTAGTTGGCTCGAACTGATACCGTTTTGAATCCTTATATTACATAAGTGGCCAAGACCGTGTCGAGACACGCGTATATGTATATACTATAAGTGGTAAGTAATTATGGTGTAATCTAAAAGAAAGTCATTTGACGAGTAGTGTTCTCTTTCTTCTTCTTCTCTCTCTTCTTTTTTCTTTACATATATTGTATAGAGAGACATCCTTATTTTCCACTTTTTTTGAAAATTTTACTTTGTTATTTTGAAGCGCTTCATAGAAAACTATACCATTTACCTACTTTCCATTTATGTACGGCTGATTGTCATTGATTAAAACGGCCGTAACATACGGACATACAGATAGCCATGTTGAACAATAAATATATTAATAAAAATTAAAGTGTTGGATATGCCGAATTTATAAGGTTTCTTCGTGGTTACTGCGGAACCCTGAAAATGGACGGTAAACGGTGTTGCAGCGACTTGCCTCCCTCAATAAGAAAAAAAAACAAAACAAATCATTAAAAAAACATTGAGTTACTTCACTCTATTGTAAAAACATAATACTTAAACAATATTTATTTAAGTTTGTGACAATAAAATGAAATGATAATGAATTTTCTGTATTCCTTTCATATTCTCATTATGATAAGGGCTCTTAATTTGTATAATGGCAATAAACAAAGACCCGAATAAGATCGCCCTTTTTGCGACTGTCCCTTTCCATGGAGAAGGTAATATTTGTGCCACTATTCGCCCCTTAACCTGACCCTCTACCCTTATTAACTCTATCAAAAGTTATGTGATAGTTCCGATTCATGCAACAATGGCCAAACATTTTTTTGCTCATTATGTTTGTTTTTCTAAGGTTTTTGATGTGACGTACTTGCAAGTACATGACGCATTGAGTGACTCGCTGAAATTTTGAATATTTTTTGTAAATGTAATTAGGATAAGTACTAACCGTAGCTTTTAAGCCCTTATATTTTGTTACAACACTTTGGACCAAGAAGTCTTTAAATAAAATATTTTGAATTTGAATTTGTATTTAGTGCTGCGGATTATTAATACTGTAAAGAGTTTTATAGTTTCGCAACAGCTCTTTTTTAAGACGTTTTTATTTAATTTTATAACTAGCCTCGCCTCGCGGTTTCGTTTTGCAGTGACAGAAAATGATGATAATGATGATGATGAAATGTAGCTTAAGTCTGTCTCCAAAATCTCAGCTATTTATGCAACTAATTTCATAACGATCGGTTCAGCCGTTTAACAAACACACAAAGAGATAGCTATTTTCTCTACCCTTTTATAACTATAGGGCAAAGCTATTTATAAGTAGAAAAGCTAAATTTATACGAATGAATTAAAACAAGTAACCGTTTCAAAAAAAAAGGTAATTAGTTTACTTGGATGACATATTTTCCAAATTATTTTGCTAAAATAACAGATACTGAACCAATAAAATTTCTATTGGACTACCTGGAAAGTATATCTTTCAAACAAAAAAAAAAAAAACAAATCGGTCCAGATGTAGGTATTCAAGTGATTGGGGAATATACATAAAAAATAAAATAGATTCCGACGAATTGAGAATCTATCTATTTGGAAGTAGGTCAAAAATAGACATCAAAAATAATTATTCCGTAATGCACAAGCCCGTCCCTCACTAAGCCGCCCGCTCCATCGTATTAACTTTTCTCAGTGTTAATAGATTGCCTTTCTAGAGAAAATTAGCTTCATACAGTTATACTTGTCTTTATACTTATTAATATTTAGCCCCTTGTCTGAAGCCCCTTATATTTATCGTAACTGGTATTATATTAAATATCTAGATTTATCAGAACTTGAGTTATATTAAAAACATTTTTAAACAAGTATAAAAGAAAAACCAAATACCCGACCGCAGAAAAGCAGTTTTTGCAGTGTTAGTAAGTTACACTGCAAAAACTGCTTTCGTTACGCTTGATACGCTGTTGAGTGTACGTTTTTAGTGAGAAAGATAATAAATGCGCATTCTTTAATATTAATTAACAATAATTCTAGTCATTTAAAAACAGTTTAGCTGGAGGCTATGAAAAAGGTTTTATTTGCAAAAGCCGTATTAGTATTACTACAAAAATATAGCCTATGACGTTCAGGGAGTGAAGACAAATCTAAAGACACCTTACATATCAAAATCAGTCAAGCCGTTTAAGCTGTAGAAGGTAAAGTAATATATAAACACGCATACCTACATATCCACATAATATGTTCATACATACATACATACATAAAACATAAGCCTCCTTTTTATGCAGTCGGATAAAAATATAGAGCATGTATGGAGCATTATTTGGAGGTATTTTTCAAACAATGTAAGCGATATTGCCGGTTGGCGTCGCATGGACACACCACACAGTTCGCTTGCATATTTAAATGTATATGCAATGGAAAAAATATCGCCGTTCCACAGCTTCGCTACTCATCTTTACACTGATCAAATTCAAAAGTCCAAAAGGTTCACTGTTCCACAGTTTTACTACCCATCTTCTCACAGCCCAAATTCCTCGCACATCTGTGATAGAACAAGTCTCCCCGTTCCACAGTTATACTACCCATCTTCTCACCGCCCAAATTCCTCGCACATCTGTGATAGAACAAGTCTCCCCGTTCCACAGTTTTACTACCCATCTTCTCACCGCTCAAATTCCTCGCACATCTGTGATAGAACAAGTCTCCCCGTTCCACAGTTTTACTACCCATCTTCTCACCGCCCAAACTCCTCGCACATCTGTGATAGACCAAAGTCTCCCCGTTCCACAGTTTTACTACCCATCTTCTCACCGCCCAAACTCCTCGCACATCTGTGATAGAACAAGTCTCCCCGTTCCACAGTTTTACTACCCATCTTCTCACCGCCCAAATTCCTAGCACATCTGTGATAGAACAAGTCTCCCCGTTCCACAGTTTTACTACCCATCTTCTCAACACTCAAATTCCCCGTACATCTGTGATGGAAAAAGTATCACTGGTCACAGTTTTGCCACAATACGTCTCATCTTCGTCACACATCTCTGGATCAAAAATTCGCGGTAGCTTCATCATCTTTATACAACTAAATATATTCACTTTGAAATGTACACCCACTTTAATATTTTTCTAATTATTCACAACTGTTCGTAAGAAACTAAAATGTTCCTTTCAATATTTGTACGCTCTGTAATTCATTTTAGTTTTGCTTATCTGCAAAATGCTCTAAACCGACGACCTTTTCAAGCGACCTTTTAATAACATCTTCTCGAAAGAAAATGTTTTAAAATATTTAATTTCCTCGCCATGACACTTTTCAGATACTAAGTAATCTAACAAAGTTTCTATTTCAATAAAACGCTTATTGCTATTTCCATAATTGAGTAGACAGTTGGTTTAGAGTATACCTACTTGTTTAAAAGATGCTGACAGACGTTAGAATTAATGTTGTTATTTTATTATGATAATATCAGAACACATAAATCATTTCAATAATATTGTACATATTTAGGGTTCCGTACCTCAAAAGCAAAAACGGAACCTTTATAGCATCGCTTGATTGTCCGTGAGTCCATCAGTCGAGACCTTCTATTTCAGGAACACGTAAAAGTATCGAGATGAAATTAAAACCACATACGCAGATCTGTAGTCCTTTTTAGCTGTGAAAAAATTAAACTTCTACGTTATAGTGTAAAAAAGTTACAGTCGTATATATTTAAAAAAGCCGCATATTTCGACACTCACACAGGAATCAAAACTTGTAGGGTACTTCCCTCTGACCTATAACTATGAATTTTGGTAAGAAGCATTGCCTTGTAATACACATAAAAGAAAAAAATCGAAAATTGTACATTTATAATTTAATCACAAAAAATTGGGTCTTTATGCAAGCAAGGAGGGTCCAAATTTTATAGTGCATTAACCGTATCATGTGGGTTATCATATGAGCATTATCATATTCATATCATATAAAACAGGTTTTTAAATATTTTTACGATGTATATTTTTCGATTTATGAAGGAAAATATAAAAAAAAATATATAATTTCGCCCTTTTATCTATTATTTTGTACGGAACCCTCGGTCTGACTCACTCTTGTCTGGTTTTTTATCAAACATTGTCTTTATCAATAAAACTAACAATAGTATTATTATTTTTTGAAACGCCACTTCATACAATACATTTTCTCGCCTAATTCTCACTTTATTGACTTTGAATAATTTAAAATGTTTTTTTACTATTTAAAAAAAAAAATACGTTTCAGTCAGGCTTTAGTTAAAACTTGGAGCTAAATCGTTGTCGTAACCAGGTTGGTAGACAAATAAACCCCTAAAAAGTTAAAGTATAAATTTTTCGTCGGAATTATGTCAGCATGTACCGTTTCATGACAATGATTCTGGCAACCCCATTTATTTCGTCCATTCAGCTCCCTGACGGTCAATAGGTAGTTTTATCTGCAACACGCACGCTTCCCCCTAACTTAGGTAAATATTAGAAATAACAGTAAGGGTAATTCAACCGAGTTCTTGAGTGAAGACCCCGTACCGTCAAGCGCAGTGTAGGAAGACCATTCACAAGGTCAAAAAGAGTTTTTTTTTTTAAAGTATGTACCGTATGTACGTATATTCATCCGATCTCGCGTAACTTTTACGTCGTAGCCTCCATACAACAGCGAGCTAATTAGTGACATAGTGTTGACCTTGTAACACACACATGTACTGTGTTGTTTGATTGTTGCCTTATTTTTATTGACATCAGCTATTTTAAATGGATGACTTATGGATTTTCCAGTATGTTTGCACACCTAGTATAAGGTTATTATTGGCTTTACAACTTTAATAATACAAACCCTTTAACTAGCAAATAAAGCACTGAATTGAAATTGAATTGAATTGATGTATTTTAGGGTCGTCGTCTGATTGCCGCTCGTTTGTGACGTCCATTAGGATTTGAGTCCGTAACCTAGGCTAAATGAATGTGCCGAGCAAACAATGTAAGGGCGAGCGCGGGGAGCGGGTGAGGTAACTGAGATTGGCGGGAGGCGGAGAGGGCGTGGTTTGTACTACTTATGTACAAAATATATATTATATTATATTGTCTTCTATTTCTATGGTTCTGTACGTAATACTACATATTAATGTATTGTATGCTTCTACACCACATAAACTTAATATTTTGACATGTAGAGCCTCGAATTCACATTACACGCGATAACGAGCATGTGAAAGTGGAGGCGGGAGATTATCACTGACGGAAAGATAACTGTTAAGATAGTCAAGTTTGTGCTAATTTTTTAGTCACCGCGAGCGCTTCTCATTGTATCAATAAAAGCTTGTACTAAAAAAATAGGTTTTTTATATCATTCCGGTATTCCATACCGCCGTTGATATTTACAAAATAACACCGAATATTTTTCATTTTTTCTCTAAATAATATCAGAATGATTGAAATACAAAAAATCCACATTCATGGAAAACCTTGAATATACACCACAATTGAGTAAATTTTAGTTTCAGTTGTTATATGTCGATGCGATTGTTTTATTTAAACGTTAACGTATTTACTTGGAAATTGTTTATAAATACGAGCCTTTTCCATCATTCGTTTTTGTTTTGTATCACTTTAAAGTTACAAATAACATACTAAAAACATGCCTACTTTCCCTTACGGCGTAGGCAGGGCATCAAATACCGTGATGGCGTTTGACGCCACGTTTGACGCCATGTTTGACGCCGCGTTTGACGCTATGTTTGGCGCCACGTTTGACGCCACGTTTGATCGTGGTTAAAGGGTTAGCGAGAAGGGAGAGGGTATTACATAGTTAGATATAAAGGTTAAGATGTAATGCTGGTTAGCAGTAATAATTTTAGCCTGTCAATTCAAGTACATAAAAGTAATTTAAAAAATTTTAACCGACTTCCGACCGGCAACGGGGCAGGGGCCCCGCTGCCGGTGTGACGAAAAAACATCTAAGGAATGTTCATTTAAATAAATATATTATAGATTTGCATAGACTTTCACATAAACGTACACTCAACAGCATATCAAATACAAGCATAAGTTATAGCACGAAAACCGTTCTTATGCAGTCGGGTTCGGGTAGTAGGTTTTTCTTTATATATTTATAAATAAAATACTTGTGAAATTATATACCTACATATTAATACTTGTTCATTAGTTACACATAACCAACTATGGATCACGGTAGCTTCTACCGTGATGTGTGATCTAGTTGGCTATGTGCAATCCTGACTAATGCCTGAACAATCTCAACAATTTTAATTAAATCCTCTCCCCTCCCTCCCATACTCTCCGGTGGTGGTATATCTGGTAACCATGTTTGTGTTCTACTTCGGAATGAATAAAAGATTTCACTGCTGACAGTATTTAATGTCTAGAGTAATCAAATTAAACGCATTTTTTATTTAAGTTTTGAGCAAGTGAAGGGAGTAAATAAAGTATTGACATTGTTTTGAGAAATGTTTCTACTATTTTGCTAAATATGTGATCTATGTCTATTTATACATATTACAGTTAATAGGATTGTAACGGGGATTGAAACTGCGTGTTGTAGATAAAATATTTCAGGGACATTTTGATTGGAGGATGTTTATGTTTATACAAAATCCAAAACAGCAATTTTTAAAACGTTTGTATATCTTTCTGCCTTTCTGTATGGTGTACTATATAAAACGCCGAAACTCCTGGACGGAATTAAACGAAATTTGGCAGGGTTATTACACTATATAAAATTTTAAGCTTACTTAAATTATGATATGCAACTATGGAGCTCTACATTGCGCGTGGTACGACACGCACTTGGCCATTTATTTTTTTTGTATGTTTGTTCAGTGTTTATTCCGCCAATTTTGCGTATATACATACGCAAAATTGGCGGCTTTGTGTGACTGTTTAGCGCGTCTTTGTACGGAGTTTCCGACTTGGACGTGTGGCGCAGCGAAACAATTCTTGGCTTTAGTTACCTAATAACTTATTGCTTATCTGACAAAAAAAAAACACATCCTAATATTTACCGACTCACACAATTGAATTCACTTAGCTAGCTATGGTAAGAGATTCCCAGTATTCCCCTGAGAGATCATATCCGGAACAAAGTAATTCCCCAGGGAACTAGAATTACCGACAAAGCACATCGAATCGGGGCAGGCTGAAGTGGCATATATGGTAACCTCTAGGGCAGACACTAGACATGTTCTGAAGCAGAGACCGAATGTCAGCAACTACTGTAATGTCTTCTGTAAGGACTTCCTGAAATATGATGGAGCAACGAATTATATATGTTACTGTAAAAGCTTGAATCTAATAAACAGGCTTAAACTTTTAAATCCTAGATTTTATAATAATAATATAGCCTTTATTGTTTAATTTTATAAAACATAATATACATTAAGTTATCTATTAAGTAAAAGCTTCTTATTCACGCTTCCTTCATTCGCGTTTTCACTATTCGCGGATAAAAAAATCGACCCAATTCCTATATTCGCGGTTAAAGATTTCTTTATTCGCGGAGTTAAACGGCATACATAATAATAAAAAGCATTAGGTATCCTTTGTTAACGCGTCGGCTAAATAAAACCAATAAAAAAGTAAAATCTACCTTATTACAACTAACTATATGTTGTGTGTTGTTAAATGCTATCGCCGTTGTATTGGTTTGGCTTTTTCTTTGACATAAGCCGCCTTCGCTGCGGTCGGTGTTTTGGGAATGAAAACAAACATAATGCTTAAGTAAAGAAACCTTGTTACGCAATTTATAAAGTATATTGTTAAATGCTGCCACATATTAGACGTTCTGTCCCTAAAATTAATCATAATGGTCAAAAACTTTAGTTAAATTGTTATTTTTTATATATTTGTTTTTTATTTTGTCACATAGGAACGTATCTCCTATAATCCCATATAAATTACCATTCCATATTCACGGTTTCTGTATTCGCGGCATATTTACGGAACGTATACCTCACGAATAAAGAGCTTTTACTGTAATTGACACCGATATTGAGATTGTATTGCTTTTCAGCATAGGCCTTCCCTAGAACTTGTCTTATTTTACGGTTTAGGGTCTTTCGTCTCCATGTAACTCTTGCTATCTTTCTAATGTCTTCTTCCCATCTACGATTCTAATGGATATTCTAAAATCTCCTTTGCCTAAATCCTAGGGTTTACTTACAAATAAATAAATAAGTGAAATAAATTAATATTGGTGTACATTTCACACAACTCCATCAAGCCCAAATTAAGCAAAGCTTGTACTATGGAAACTAGATGGGTGATAGATGGATAGAAAACATAGATAGGTTTTTTTTGTAAATGTATACTTATACTTATGATACATAGAAAACCCCAGACAAAGAACATCTATTCTTGATTCCCAACCACGACAAACATCACACATGTTTGTCGTGGTTGGGAATCGAATCCACGACCTACAGTTTCGCAACTAAGCGTCGAGGCCAGTCAACTCTTGTTTTGGTAAATCCTGAGATTTACCAGCAACAGCTGTTAAATTCAACTTTTACCATTTTTAGTACATGGTACATGGTAGGTTTTACTGAAGGTGCTTTGTAAATGTTATTTTATTTAAAAAACCAAAGTACTGAACCGATTTTGATAAAATTTATACGGAACTACATATGACCTACCAAATGTATAAGAATCAACAAAATCAATTTTATAATTGGAGAAATAATCGCGTAACAAAAAAAAACAGTCGAATTGAGAACCTCCTCCTTTTTAGAAGTCGGTTAAAAAAACTTGTTATTATTCCCTTCCGTTCGTATTATTTTCGTAAGATGCAAATGATATGCAGTTAACAAGAACATATTTATCCCACACAAAGAGTTTATACTTGGTAAGTTTGAAGCCTCCTTCACTTAGCCCCTGCTTGACCCAAACCTCACTTTAACTTGAACTTTCAAGTAGTTTGTTGTATCGTTAGTGAACCAACGGTATACCAAAAAAAAAAAATTTTCGTAGATAATTACCGAAAATATTTATTTATTTATATTCTTACTAATATTTAGTATAAAAGCGAAAGAAACTTGTTACCTCTTCACAGCTAACCTGCCGAATCGATCCTTGTGAAATTTGGCACAGTGATTCTTTAAGACCTGCAGAAAGAGATAGGCTATATTTTATCATCGGTTTTCATCACTACGCGGGTGACACTGCCGCGCAAGCAGTATATTAATAAAATATTGGAACTTCACATTGACTCAGTAAGCCACATTGTTTGGAAAACTACTCTTTCTTTCCAAAATTCTAAAATAGCGCTCACAACAAACTTACCTTATATGGCCAAGACGGTGTCGAGACACGCGTATGCCAGGGGTCCGTAGCTAATGCTATAATCTAAAGATCAAGTATCTTTTTACCCATTCTGGAAATCTATGTTTTATCCCTTAACTCCTTCATGTGCCGTCGGATACAGAAAAATAAATTCAGGAAACAAAATGAATTTAGGATTATAGGCAAGAAACAAATAAATTGAAATCAATTTCGCCAAATAGGTGCTCGGGATAGTTTTCACTCAATGGGTTGTCATTTAGAGAATGGCCGCGATCGTGACTTTATTGATGAAGGCTCTGATGCGTTTGATTATGATATGACACTCGAATTGGAAAGCCGTTTTACAGGTCTGGCGCTTAACTGTTTCTACTCCTGAGGTATGGAAGAGAACTATGATTAGATACTATGAGAGAAGTTTAATTAATATATAACAAATATTACATTATACCAGACCACACTACATAGGTACTCGCACTAGAGTATCTACCTCGGAAGTAATTATTAAAATATGGCATACATATTGTCATAATGTGTAGTCAATAATATAAATACTAAAATAAAAAATATAATGGCAATGTCAATATAAGAACAGTTAATATATTATCTATATATTAATATATTAGTATAATTTTATTAGTCATGTCAAATACATTAAATTTCAAATAAAATATATACTAATAGTAATTAATAGGATTTAAATGTCAAGAAAAATTAAAAACACCTAGTATTGCAAACTTTTAAAATCACTAAAATCATACGTCTGCTCTATAAGCCATGAAACATGGCTTTAACGAAAAATTTAAATTATATTTGTAGTTAAGTACTTAATACATTCTAGTGAAAGACTTCTATGATCATTTTCAGATTTTTTCTATATTTGTACTATACTACTTGTAGTTTTAACCAAATTTTATAATCTACTTCAAATACTACAGGTTGTTGCTTACTTGTGTATGTCAAAATATTATGGCAATATGGCCGCGTGTGTGGGAGGTAGGGAGGAGGGATCATGTGGAACCCTCCACGAAAAAAAAACCACCAGACTGCCAGACAGACAAACGTACCACAAAATAATATCCAATAATAGTTCAATTTTTTATCCGACTGCGTAAGAAGGAGGGTTATGCTTTTCGAGTGTACTTACAATCTTAAATGTTTGTAGAAAAATGCGCTTTTTTGTAACCTATGTCGAACTTTTTCGTAAGAAATAAGTGATTATACAAAAACTATTGTAATAAATGTTTATTTAAATAAATTATACATAAATTAGCGTAGGGCACACCTTTCTCACAGAAACGTAGGTACACTCAACAGTATATCAACCGTAACGCAAGCGTTACTTAGAGCACAAATCTCGCTCTCTTTTGTATTTCTTTTCAGTCTAAATACTTCTAAATACTTGTTTTCTTTCGAAGTACGGAGCTATAAAAATACATAAAACCAAATAAAAGCTTACTCACGATTTTTTCAACTTGAAAAACTACCGATGTAGGTATAATGCAAATAACTGTACCACTAAAAACCATTTTCAACTCAACAGCCAGTGAAATTACAACTAGAGTCAGACACGAGCCGTTTCAGTTCTAGAATATTCCAAACGCGTCCTTGGTTACTGATGCTGCAAATTAGAAAATATAAAATGGATAACTTTATAGGGATTTTATAAACGACCGGCTCGACTTAGTGAACGTAAGTTTAGGCACAGAAGAAATTTATAATATTACAGAACGGACACTCTCCGCCTCCCGACAATCTTGAGTTCCTCACCCGCTCCCCGCGCTCGCCCTGTTGTTTGCCGGAGTTTGCGGCGCAGTTGTCAGTCGAGACAAGCGTTGCGGGTTTCAAGGGTTCGAATTCCAAAGTCACGAGCGAACGACAATCAGACTATAACCATAACTTCATACATGTGTGGGGAATGTGTGTGTGTGTTATATAGACGTCAATTTGCGTTTATATTGTGTTGCACTGATTAACGCAAATATAAATATTACGCCTATCTATAAAAAACATAATAAACAAATTCTTTTTACACTTTTCTAATATCCCTAAACAATGATTTGATATGTTTAAAAATGTTGTGATGCGCGAGAGAGATAGCTGCATTGAATCCATTCTTAACCATCCATAGAACAAGATACACTATGTAAGCGTAGTGCATTCATTTGGACGTCTATATTTGTCCATCTGCCTATTCCTAGTCATGTTTATTTTAGTGTAATATATACGGCCACCATGAATGCATATCGCAGCATACGAATTAGTTTATCGCATGTCACATATGCAGAGGAGATTATGTTCATAAATTTTGCACTAAATTTGGTTCTAAACAGTTTAGTACGTGTTAGGAATTAATTAACAAGTTCTTGTCTTGTTGCGTCGAGTCTCGCTCCGACTCGCACCGTCTCACCATATCTCGCATGATCTCGTTTAAACTCTCATCTAGACTCGTGTAGTGTCAAAGTCTCGTCTTACTTTGTTTCGTCTACAATTTTCATTTTATCTTACATTGGGGCCTAATTTCCAGACACACTTCAAATTGTTAGATTCTTTAGAACATAATTATATAGTATCGTAATTCGACTACAATATCTGTATAAATTAAATATTAATGGAGAACGTACACATTTTGTATGCAAATTTATTGAAAAAATATTGTTTGGTGAAAACTATTGCCATGCGCAGTCACCCTCTCGCTTACTCTCGTGATGCTACTTATTACTGTATTCTGTGCTCACACACGCATACCTACTAACGTAGTGTGAGTGCTGTCATGTTCCGACGTCACTGGCGTTAACCGCAAAGAGTTGGCGTTTTAAAGGAGGTAAGAAGAAAACTCCAATATTTTCTTTATTTATTTAAAAAATATACTCATCGAAAAGAATAAAATTGCCTAAAATCTAGTGCATACGACTATATACTTGGAATTCAAATATTTTTTGCGAATATGAGCCTGATTTTATATTTCCAACAAACGGGTTACGTACGTCTATTTATGAGCCTGATTGTCCGGTCTAATTTGCCAACATAATAATTTGGTGAATGTACATAAAAAATGTATTAAGTATAACTATTACATAACCAGTAAATATACATTATAGCTCAAGCTCCGACATCGCCGCCTACAATATGAACTCTTCTCAATTAAAACTTGAACCGCGACGCGGTTGCTTTGACACATACTTGTTGCCTCCCTCATGTAACGTTACGAGATTACTGGAATTTGTCAACTTACTCCCTAAATGTGCGCATTTTCTTGAGAAATTAACTTAAAGTATGATGGGACTTCCTTAACATGTTTGCAGAAACCAAGGAGTCGGTTTAATGATGTGGGCGTAGTAAGGGGGCATGTGATGGGGCGACCGCTCCGCCTCTGACTCACTGCCAATTGAAATAACCCCTGTATCTTTACACACAGATTTGGACGCTGATGGCGGACCGTTATCAGGAGGTTAAGCTGATTTTAAATAAGAACCTAATGATAAAAAGTAAGTAACCTATTTGGTACTTGGTTTCGTTTCTTTTCACTTCGTATTTACCGTATTTACCTTTGTTGGCAAATAGGTACAGTAAAAAAAAATAAGTAAAAATAGTGTTTCTAAGGTTTTCATTATTGTTCCTTATTGAAATTAAACAAATTTTAACGTATTTATCGTATATTTAACATAAAAGACAACTGTCGTCTAGTCTCACCTGTAACCACGTACGCTGCAGAGTTCGAAACGTCAGGTCATAAAATTATGTAAAATATACGCCATAAATCCATTAAATTTGTTTAATTTCAATAAGTATAAAGTGAACGAAATTTTGTAAAATGAAAATATTAGTATTCTCTAATATGTTACTATCAGAAGTCAAACGTTTATTAACTCTGCCCCTTTTTTGAATTAGTTAATACCGACTCAAAAAATGGGTACTATAATGATAATAACTACGCACTATAATAATATATTTACATAATGTATAAACAAAACTACGTAATGCGTTATTTAAGAAATTGATGTATTAACTTTTTTTTTACTTTATTATGTATTTTTGACACCCGATCCAAAAACTGGATGTTATGTTTGAAGTTTATATCTGTGGAATCGCAACTTTCAAATGGATAGACCGATTATGATATTTTTTTTTTGAACGAGGATTTCATCGAAAGTGTTGTTCAAAATCAGTTCAGCCGCTTTTTTGTCGGCGGTTTTAAGTTTTCTAAGCTTATACTTATATGATAAAATAAAACATTAAAGCGTTTATCAAAACGTTTGAGCATTGCCATTTTGTCATTAAAGGTTGCAATGCTTACAAAATACTGGATATCCTGCTAACTAGTACTAGTAGGAAGTAAATCTAAATTTTAAATTATTTACTTTCTAATAAGCACAATATAACATTAGGTAATATTATAACCTAATATTATCTTGTACTAATTAGAAACAGCTACTTGTTGCAAAATTGAGCAGACCAGATCGAAAAAGCCGACTAAACTTTTTTTTAGACTAACAGGTACATCGATATCAGCAATAATATTCAAATATTACTTAATAATTATATAATAAAAGAAAAAGGTTTATTTCGGATAAATTAAATTGAACATGCTTGTAAGAAAAAACTGTACTAAGAATTATGACTATACCTCTACTATATCTACACTTTAAGGCTACATAAAATAATAACAATTTTTAATAATTATATTATATAATTAAAGTTCAATTATTCCAGAAAATGATTTAATCAAATAACTTTAAGACAACTTTAACTCCCTCTTACACAGTCGGATAAAAAGTAAAGAGAAACTAACGACACCTCGCAGATAAAAATCAGTCGAGCTGTTTAGGTGAATACAATTATTAAGTACTACCAAGTTTTTTATTAAAACATAAATATTTTCAAGATATTTTTAGTTTTTCATTTAGGTAGGTATAATAATTATGTTGTATTAATTTTGCCCCATAAAGCGAATCCTAACTCCAGTCCTGTTTGATGAAGACATTTTCTTAGTTACACTCGAGGGCTACAGTTTGGGGCCTGGCTTATGAGTTTGTAGAATTAGTTTAAATAGAGGTTAGATAGTAATTGCTGACAGAATCTACGTTTTATTGAAATGTCTGGCACTTCGGGCCATTGTGGACGAGTTCAACTTTATTCAATAAATATTAACTTGTTTCTAATGGTAATTTTGGCGAAACAATGCAAATTAAATTAATTTCAGTGGTAGTTACTAGAATAAAAACAAATAGTCGAATTCCAAATTAAACTTGGTTTTAGAACCTAGTACATTTATTCTTGTTTTTTTTTAATGCAAGATAGATCTACGATTGACCACCAACTCGCCTGATGTTAAGCGACGGTGTGGCCGAGGATGGAGCTCGTCGATCTAGAAGATATTCATTCACTCTAGCCGTTAAAATTCCAAGATTGTAGGTCTCAGGAAACAGAGACACTTTTAACTGGTTGCAGGTGAGACTAGACTAGATTAAGTAAGTAGTTTTTTTTTCTACAAACATATAAATCACTAACCTATATAATATTATGCAAAACAGTCCCTATACATGTAGAAGTTGCTCACGGTATCGGCGAGTCTCGTAAGACCGTGTTGAGTCCCTAAATGCACGCAGTTGAACTTCATATGAAAAAAAAAACTCATATAGATACATATAATTTTGTTAATATATTTACTATCTATATTTGTATGTGCACTACCTTCCATAACTTTTTCTTCCATTTCCTTTCTATCAAAAGGTTGTCTGGAAGAAATCACTCAAGGCGATAAGGCTGCCTTTGTACCACCGAAATTTTTGCTTACTGTTTAGTATTCCTCTTTTTATTTGTGTTATAAGTTAAAACTTGTTAAAACGTGTGTCCTTCAATTGTAATGTTTGGTGTACAATAAAGATATATTTATTATTATTTATTATACTCGCCGCGCCTCGCGGTTTCACCCGCGTGGGGATGAAAAACGGTGATGATGATGATGAAAAGTAGCTTATATCCGTCTTCAGGTTCACAGCTATCACTGTACCAAATTTCATAACGGTGGGTTTAGCCAGACAAGTTATAAACTAAATCTTTAAGTTTATAACTCTGTCTGATAAAACAGACAGAGATATAAACTTAAAATAGTTACTTTCGGTTTTAAATATTAATATTTAATTATTATTAATACAATTTGATAAAATCAAAAATACAACGCCTGTTCCTGAGCGACCAGATAAAAACAAAGGTGGGTAGATACAGAAATATTTGAGGTAAAAGAAATATCACAGAGAATTTATCCGCACCGCCCGTTTTTCTCCAGATGTGTTCTCATTATGCAGGAAGCCGCCGGCGGGTGCGGACGTCCGGCGACACCGCGTAAACACACAATAAAGCCTTTCGAAATACTTGCATAAACAATTTATCAAAACGGAAATTGTGCCCTGAACCCTTGGCACAAAGGATCCACTGAAAGGACTTAAGTAGGTCGATTGACAACTATGATTTGGCAGATTTTCGTTTGTAGTGATGTAAGGTATCCGGTAATTTTGCGTGAGTCCGGATTAATTTGTGACACTTAGTAGTCATTGTCATATTTTCAGTAAATACTCCGCCTTTCCGTTTCCCTATTTCGTCTTACGGCACTTTTGGGTCTTTCCTCATATTTGTTTATGCAATAAAAATTAGCAAACTTTTACAAATAATAAAATGATTAATAAACTTTAGCTTCTAAATTTAACAATAACAATTTCATTATTAACATATAATAATTATCAGCCTATTTGTCGTCTTCGATCCCATAAAGCATAAAAATATATTACCTATGTCAAATTTCTTACGATCGGTCGAGCCGTTTAGATCTATATCAAATTGTAGGAAAGTGACTACGGTAAACTAATAAAAGGGTACTCCTAACGAACTAGGCTGTTATATTCGGCTGATAAAAGATAGTATCTTCCTTTGCACGAATTTTGATTCAGGTTTTGAGGTGCACGGATAAAATATGGCGCTGATTGTAACGAGCGAGGGAGATGGTTGTAAGCAGTGCATCAAACTGAAAAAGTTACTTTTGAAAAAATATTGTAGTCATAAGAGTGATGTGGCAGTGGGCAGGGCATATAGCAAAAAGAATGGCCGATGGGGCCGAGAAGAATTGAGAACCTCCTCCTTTTTGGAAGTCGGTTAATGAGAGGGGCACGCTGAAGGAAGACGCTTTTATACTTTTGGATATCCATAGGGGAGAACTTTATCTAGCGGTGTATTTCTTATGGCTAAGATGGTGGTGATGATAATGAAGTTTGATTTACCTTACCCTACCCTATTTATCAATAATTAACATCTACTTAGAGAAATACAACAACATTATATAAATAGACTAACATATACAAAAATTGTGCAATTCTGACAATATTACAAACATACAGGTCGAATTGATAACCTCCTTTTTTTGAAGTCGATTAAAAAGACATTACCAGAAACTCATATTCATATCACAAAATACCTAAACACTAAAATGCTAAACCAATACTCTAGCACTTAAGTCTGTTTCTGATATTGGAAAACCATTTATTCGGCAATGATTTTCCGTCCAAATGAATGTCGTCACATCTCTTTTGAATATCGGCGGCTCTGTAACGCTTTTGGAATTTTATATAACAATAGTAGCGGCTATAGACTTCTATATATATTATACGTACTTTGATTTACCTTAAGGTTCATTTTGTGATGATAAAATTTATATGGGACTACCTCTTAGGTATTACCTACCAAACAAAGAAAGAATCATCAAAAACAGTTTATAATTGAGAACCTCCTTCAAATTCAAATTCAAGTTCAAATCATTTATTTGCAGAGACATGGGTAAAAATGCAGATGAAAGATATGTACATAATAGTGACCACCGTGCTCTAGCACTATGGCATGCAAAATATATAGATAGTATATGAACATTCCAATATTTTAATTACAAATTTCATTTCGCAATGTAATCATTATTTAACAATTTGTCATTTAGGAATCCCTGAATAGAATAATATGTCATATCAATTAATAATTTCTTAAACATAAATTTAAATATATCTAGATTATATGTCTTTTAAATATTGCGGTAATTTATTATAAATAGCCCGACTCATCATAAACGTGCTGTTACTGTACAAGGCTGTCCTGCGGTACGGCTCTCGCAGTCTACTCTCGTGACGCTTACTTATTACGGTTTCATACTTATCTAATTTTATCTTTACGTATAAGGCTGATTCATAGATAGAGCAAAGTCAAAATATTTAACTTTTTGAAATATGGTTTGCATGAATCTCTTTGCTTCAATCCACATACTTATTGCTCGAATGCATTTTTTTTGTACTACATGGGCAGATTGATTTTCAGTGGAGTTTCCCCAGCCTAAAACTCCATTTTTCAAGGTAGAGCCGACAAACGCATGATAGGCACTTAATAGCGTCTTCTCATTAGCTACTTTGCGTAACTGATATAGTGCATACGAAAACTGATTAAGTTTTGCGCATACATGTGCCACATGTGTTCTTTTGTGCCTTCTTTTTGGAAGTCGGTTAAAAATGTGTCAGATGCGTTGGTACGCTGTGATACGCTGTATTTATGTACCTTGTAAAGCTATTAAGAACATAGATTTTATTCATGAACACAAATAAAAATATCAATATTTGCGTGAGCATATTAAAGTATCGCATAGGTTTGGGATACCTTGTAAAACCTATTTAGCTGTCTTTAGTTGAGATAGATTTCCTTTTAATTTCATTATAATAATTATATGCTAATAGAATGATTTTTATCACATCACTTTTTTTTACAAGATTGTTTCTATCATTTTATTGGCATGATAAATATGTAAACTTATAACTAAATTACAATTACTTTCTAGACGGACAGACAGACGGACCGACATAGCGAAATTATAGGGGTTTTAATTTACTACGGAACTCTAAAAACATGGCACAATAACGCAAAAACGCAAGCCTATTATCGAATAAAAAATGAGCTTTACAATTTTAAGGAAAGATTAAAATAACCCTTCTCAATGGCGATGGCGAAGCGAAAACTCTCGGCTACAGTACATCGAGGAAATCTGCGACCAACTTTCTTTGTGTAAAACTTTCTTGTTGTCTAATTCCAGTCCGTCATTACAGCTTAATGGAGTCCACGGAACCCTTTCAGTTGCAAATCAAAGAAGCTTCACGTGGAACCCCAGTTTGAGAAAGTTTACGAAGAATTTCCAAATTGGCGAAGTGAAGTTAATTAATTTGTTAAAATGAAAATATTGTACAAAGACTGAGTAATCAACCAATCAAGGTACTATTTGGAGAAAAAAATTACTCCGAATTGACTAAATTTGAGGGTGGGTGGATGCTTGAAATTTGTGACAAATTATTCAATTTCTTCGTAGGACTCAGTAGGTATGAAAATGTATTAGTTACTACAAGGGATCTTTTTAGACTCGCCACGTTTGTTTTGTAAAATTTTACTGAAAGACAAAATTTCTGCTGATTTGTGTAAAAATTTGACATATTATACGCCCAGCGGAATAAAGTTAACTAACGATGATGATGATGATGCCATCAAATGCGAATTAATTAAAAAGTAATTTCGCCTGCGTTGACGGTCACAACATTGCTCGGTCAATCGTACGTCTTTTTAATTATACATACGCTCATAAAAATTCATATCACTACCGCACATGGCGGCGAAATTAATATATTTTTATGTATTCCATGTCGGCCGCGTCCAAATGACGGCTTCTGCCCTTATGATGTTTTATATGATTTTTATTACGCTTTTTATGAGTTTGTTTTCTGTTCAAAAATATTCTGCGGGGAGTGAAAATGAATGAAAATATTTTGCTACAGTGAAAGCTGTCGTCAAAAACCGTTGTACTCAACTATTTGACATAATATTGTTTTATGAACTGCATATTTGCCACGATTTATGTTCGCATCGCGTTATTTTAACGTTTGAAATGTGTTTAAGGTTCGATTTCCATACAAAGGTATTTTTACCCGACAGCGTAAGAAGGAGGGTTGTGTTTTTCGTGTGTAAACGGCTTGACCGATTTTGATGTGCGTAGTGTCGTTAGATTTGTCTTTATTTCCAGAGTGTCATAGGCTATATTTTCTTGTAATAATAATGAACATTTCTCGCAAAAATAAAAATTCGTAATCTCCAACGAAATTTTCGTAATCAACATGTGATTTTACTAGAACTAGAGCTCATTTTGAATAGGTCCTTTTGCACCGCGGTGCGAATCAACCAATACCATTTTGGAATAGGTCGATTCGGACCGCAGTGAGGAATTCCGCTCCGCTACGCCCTGACATACTTGTAGTGTGCGATAGTTCATATAAAATATTCTATGAAAGCGATCTAAGCTGATTTTTTATGCGACCCAGCCTGATGCGGTCCGGCATAATGTGCTCGAAACCTTTAATGACCGAGAGCCGGAAAACAACTCATCTGCGTCATTTTGTCGCACAAATCCATAGACTTCAATAGATACCCCAAGTGTATGACCTAGCGTGTCAACACAATGATGAAAAGTCACAGTTGACGACCTAAGATTTATTTAATTTCAGGTGATATATACTTCCGATTCCTTATTTTGTCAACTAGTTACTAGCGTACAAGCGCGCGGATGCATTGGGTTGAATAGATTTCGCGCGGATGGAACATTCCATCATTAAATCATTTGTGTGACGTCACAGTCGATACCAAAAATGTGGCACGCAAGGTTTTCATATAGAAGAAGTCGCATGCTTAATCTACTATGTCTGTGCACAAACCGGATTGCATTTTTTTTTATATGAAACCGAATGCAGCCTATGCGACTCATAACTCAAAAATTCGCTCTCATTTGGCTTCAGCCTAATTATTGGGTTATTACTATAGACAGATAAATAGGTTATACATTACCAGTCAGACAGTCACTCGGGACAAAGCATTTTATGTGTATAGATAACAAAGTAATAGGCAATTTCACTCCACTAATTTTATTTACCACCCACATAGGTATCGAGCCAGCCACACACGTTCCCTTTTTGCGACAATGTAAAGAAATGCTCATAAATATTAAACGTTGTACAAAGCAGCGCCAGAAATTGGTATTACATTATTCAGGGAAATCAGAATTACATCACGACGCGACTGACATGGATTTAATTAAGTAATAACATAATATTATCCCGAAGGAAGCTATGTATTTAGCCTAATTGGTGTACTTAATGTTGTTAATATATATGTGTAGTATGTACATTGAGCTGTATGTACTTACGTCCCAGAGGAGCTATCTGAAGCAAAATTATTATCATATTTTTGGTAAAGTAAACGAAACAGCGTTACAGCGCTGGAATAATAATAACATCGTTTATCTACGAGGCGTTCGCCAAGGTGACCCAATCTCTCCGAAAATCTTTTCTGCTGTACTAGAGTCGGTCTTCAGATGTCTGAAATGGGAAGAAAAAGGAATAAAGGTCGATGGAGAGTTCCTGAGTCACCTTCGGTTTGCGGACGATATTGTGGTATTTTCCGAAACTGCTCAGGACCTAGAAACCATGATTCGAGAACTATCGATTGAAAGTAAGAAAGTAGGCCTGAAAATGAACACCGCTAAAACAAAAATACTTACTAACCGAGAACAAATTGACATTTTAGTGGACAATATTATAATTGAATATGTGGACGAATATGTTTATCTCGGGCAGTTAGTATCATTCAACGATTGTACCGAAAAATAAGTACAAAGGAGAATCACATTAGCATGGAAAAAATATTGGGCTTTGAAAGAAATCATGAAAAACAAAGATATAAAAATAAGTATAAAAAGGAAAGTATATGATTCATCTATACTACCTTGTCTGACTTATGCTTGCCAAACATTGTCGCTAAGGAAAAAAGATGAAGAAAAAATAGCTATATGCCAGAGGAAGATGGAGAGAAGCATGTTGAATCTCAGAAAAGCAGATAAAATAAGTAACCGAAAAATAAGAGCTAAGACGAAGTTACCAGATGTCACGGAAAGTACAAGAAGACTGAAATGGAACTAGGCCGGACATATCTGTAGACTCGAAAATTCACGATGGACAAAAAAGATCACAGAGTGGACTCCAAGAGATGGAAAAAGAAAACAAGGAAGACCAAAAAAGAGATGGAGAGATATTTTCAATGAGAGAGTTGGCTTTAACTGGATGACAAAGGCAAGACAGAGAGAAGAATGGAGAAAACTAGGGGAGGCCTATGCCGGAGAGGCAACTTCTACAGATATAATTAATCACTAGGATATAAGTTTATCGTTTTTTTTTTTTTTTGTAAATTTCTAAATCTGTAGTAGAATAAAGGCTTTATTATTATTATTATCTACGAGTATACGATACGATTGATACTTGCAATGCAGTGTATAAAATGTATGTCGTAAAAAACGCACATTTCGACACTCACAAGGGAATTAAAACCTATGGGGTACTTCCCGTTGACCTAGAACTTAGAAATTAAACAAGAAGCATTGTGAAATAGTAAACATATAGGAAAAAATCCAAAAACTGGACATTTTTAATTTAATCACAACAATATTTTTGAACATATAAAATCATTTGTTAGTGATATAAGAAAAGTGAGAATTAAATTTGTTTATTTAGCTAGGAAAATTATTCAAATAAAAGTTTAAATCAAATATCACCTATTTTACGACTTCTCAGCCAATTTAAAATATATTGTCACTTACTTACATCTCAAGTGGAATTATGTATTATTCAAATTAGGTCAAAAGGCTTCTATTTTATAGAACTATAGACGAGCAACACAAGGAAAAGAAAATAGTTTCCAGGCAACCCCACTCGATTGCCTTTTCCATTGAAAATGTTCTTAAGAAAACAGCAGTAAGGATTCTCTAAAAGTTAACAAAACAACAAATTCAACCTGGATTCTATGACCATTGTTCCGATAGTCGTATCGCTTTCGGCTTTAAAGCTTGGAGCCAAGAAGTTCTCGCTAGCTAGTTGGCTCAAAGATCAAACACAAGGCATGAATAAATATAATTTAAAAATCTGGAAAACAAAACGACTTCAAAACACGCAATTCGTTTGCTTGGATGAATTTTTTTCAGTTATTTTGTTATAAAAACGAAAGTACTGAACCAATTTTGATAAAAATTATATGGAACCACATCTTTACCAACCAAACAAAAAGGAATCATCAAAAACGACTCATAATTCGCGTAGTAATCGCGTAGCAAACATATAAAAATACACAGTCGAATTGAAAACCTCCTCCTTTTTGGAAGTCGGTTAAAACAACATACAATCGAATTGAGAACCTCCTTTTTTAAGTCAGTTAAAAATAATAACACAATTCTTACTGTTCGTACGAATGATATTCGTCCGGCTGTTATCAGATGTAGCCAGTAGAACAGTCGGGGACCGGCGAAATGCCGATATTGGTAAACTCAGCTTTTATCCAGATTCCATTCTAGATTCTATATCATGCAGGCTTTTGTATTTCAACTTGGTTTCGCACTTGATCGAGCGTATTTTTATAAACAGAGTAGGTACTTGACTATAAGTTACGGAGCGGTATTGATTAACAGTTTTGGATAATCAAGACCGCTCCGTAACTGAACAGTTACAAAGTTAGTTGTTCAGATATAAAGTTATATCAGTTATATTCAGTTATAAAAAAAAAAAAAAAATTATTTAGTCATTTTTATGTCATAGTATTGACACATTTGATGAAAAGCGACACGTCCTTCGCTCGTTACTGAATAAAAAAAACAGCCGACAGGAATTACTTCGCACAAGGTTCAGTCACGGATCGGATTTGAGTAACTTTTTGACAAAGAATTGACCCCCTGTTGTTGTATCTACGATTGACCACTAGCTCGCCTGATGTTAAGCGACGGTGTGGTCAAGGATGGAACTCGTCGATCTAGAAGATTCACTCTAGCCTTGAAGATTCCAAGATACAAAGTACTCTACATGCAGACATATAAGGTATTTATTCGGCCTACACTTGTGAAATCCCAGTTTTTCATCGTAGTTTTTGACGTAATAACGTCTTATAAATCGATGAACGCCGGCTGCACGCACGAAAAAGCATGACTCATTGTCACGTTCCGCCTGAGCCGAGCGTGCAAGCGAGAGCGCGGAACAAGCGATAGAGAGGCACGATCGGCCTAAGCGTTCGGCTTGTGACGCATCGTTATCACGTAAAATTTACGTCCGTAAACCGACTTTACAGACAACCATTTTGTTAGGAAACAATAACGTTGGTAAGAAATTTTTAACCCCCAACCCAAATAGAGAGGTGTTATAAGTTTGAAGTGTGTATTTGTATATCTGTGTGTCTATCTGCATCGTAGTTCTCAAACGGATGGACCGTTTTTTTTTATTTTTTATTATTTTATAGAAGATAGATCTACGATTGACCACCAACTCGCCTGATGTTAAGCGACGGTGTGGCCGAGGATGGAGCTCGTCGATCTAGAAGATATCTATTCACTCTAGCCTCGAAAATTCCAAGATTGTGGTTGGTTGTTTGATCTAGTTTTTTTTTGTTTGAAAGATAATTTTATCCAGAGTGTTCTTAGCTATGTTTCTTCAAAATGGGTTCAACCGTTTTTTGTCTGGAGTTGTTGAGTTTTCTAAGCTTATACTTGCTATTCCCTCTGGGTTCGCATTAGGAAGGGGAAGCAAACCGCTTCGTGGGAGCTGGTCATAATATTGGTACAACGTGTCTTCCGAGTATGGAAACAGGCCATATAGTAAGATTAATCAAAAAGCTGATCAGTTGAGACTTAAAAGTATCAGTAGTTCGGTTAACGGGAGTAATAACGAACTACTGATACTTTTAAGTCTCAAAAGTCCGGTTGAGCATGTCACCCGGACTTTTGAGCCCTTTTGAGCCTCTTCTAGTATCAGAAGTCGGGTGACGACGAAAGAAGTTCAAAACAAATCAAAATTCACCGTTTGTTTTCTTTATCATCTATTTATTTTGTAAGTATTTCTACCCTACCCCCATTTTCCGGTCTGGTACGATCGTGAGCGAAGTAAAGCCACAAATAAAATCAATTAACCCCCACCCCTATTACCCGGGTACCCTGAAATATAGAGTGTTACTGTCCAATAGCACTACCCTTGTTAGTGTCAGGAAGGAACGTGGATTATTTGATACCTACTTGCCTACGGGAATTATTTGGGAAAGAACAAATTGGCCGAATGCGATGTCGCGACGTCGTGACGTAGTCTATGACGTTATGAAACGTCAACATGACTTACTTAATAAGTGAGTTTGTTGCAATTGGCCTTGTGGCTCAGTTGGTAGTATGTCTGCCTGCTGAGCTGTAGGTCGTGGGTTCGTTTGTGTGATGAGCATAGATGTTTGTTCTGTATCTGGGTGTTTCTATGTATCATAATTATGTATATATATTTACAAAAAAATCGTGTGCTGTATCGTTGATTAAGTCTTTTGATATAAGACTAACAATTTATACGTATATAATTTTCAAATCAGGATGTTATTGTTCAAAGTTAAAAAAAAATGTGTTTTCCCCTATATTTGAAACTTATCTATTTACTTTATTATTAAACTTATTATAATATTATTAAACTTATCTAAAATATTTCTTATCTGTTATGAATTTAAAGGTATAATTACCTTTCAATTAATTAATTAAATAAAAATAATTAATAATTAAATTTAATTAATTTTTAATATTTCTTATAGTTTAGTATAGTAGTTTTCATAAAAAAAATATTCATTAATAGTTAATCAATCATAATAGTAGACCATAAAAACTTTCTATGAAACCTAGGAATGAAACCTTTATGAATACGCTATGCTAACAACTTTTCGGGATGTATAAATATGTAAAATCTATAAAACAGGACAGATTAATATTTATAACTTTAAATGCAATATTAATTCATCTTTGACATAACAATAATAACAAAATAGATGAAATGAAATGACTGAGTGAAAATTAAACGAATACGGGTGACGAATGACACGAAAAATATTATCCTTTTTGTGTAAGCGGGTAAATATCCTAAACTATAAGTGACTGAAGTACGTTGTCCTTAAAAAAGGTAGATAACATCTCGTCCCAATATTCTATATCCAAGGATTTTCTCAATAAAGACGGATTATCCCGAGTTGTATACAAAATATAGTAACACGGGAGTTAGGAACAATTCAAAATAGACACAAGGGCGTCGCCAAGGGGGGGCAGGGGGGGTAGCTGTTATACCAATGAAGTGGGTGACTTTGACTCTTGTCAAACATTTTACATAGTCTTATTCGAAGGTTATTTTTTACCGGGGGTGCCCGTTACAATGTTTGAAACGGATTCAAAGTAACCCACGTCGACAGTTTTTAAAATAACATAATTTAAAAAAAACCGGACAAGTGTGAGTCAGACTCGCCCACCGGAGGGTTCCGTACAACCTAGTAGATAAAAGGGGGAAATTATATATTTTCTTATATTTTCCTTCATAAGCCGTTAAAAATATACATCGTAAAAATATTTGAAAACCTGTTTTAGCTTGTGCTAATGAAGTTTTTTCATAAGATACCTACCCCACATGATACGGTTGAAGCACTTTAAAATTTGGACCCTCCTTCCTTGCAGAAAGACCCCATTCTTTTGCGATTGAATAAAAAAATTACAGTTTTCGGATTTTTCCTATAAGTGTACTATATTACAATGCTTTTTCACACTTTTTCACATGCCAAATTTCACAGTTATAGGTCAACAGGAAGTACCCCATAGGTTTTGATTCCCTTGCGAGTGTCGAAATATGCGATTATTGCGACATATTCGGCTGTAACTTTTTTTTGGTGAAAACTGAGAAGTTTGATTTTTCTTTCTGCAGCAAGAGACTATAGATCTCCGTATATGGTTTTAATTTCAACTCTATATCTTCACGCGTTCCCAAGATACAGGTCTTGACACCCACATGGACGGACGTACGGACGGATGGACGGACAGATGGACAACAAAGTGATCCTATAAGGGTTCCGATTTTTTCGTTTGAGGTACTGAACCCTAAAAAATAAGATATTAAATAATTAAGTATAATATTTACTATGCTTCTAATACATTTCTGCGCAGTATTCCGACACAAAGTACCGTTGTTCAGTCAACGTGTAACCAAATCCAACAAAATCTGTTTCGCCATTAACTACAGTACGGAAACAAACAAACCAACTTCGCAATCATAATATTAGTGGTTGATACACAGAAAAGTAAAATAAAGAATCACAACTCTCTTGGAATAACGAAAACCGTCTTACATAATTAACCGGGGCGGTCGATCAAATTTCCTAATTATAAATTGTGTTAATATTTTTAAAAGAATAACAAAATGCACGATACTCAAAATGTTACCTACTTATTGAAAAAGATAAAAATAAAATAAATAGTTTGAGCCCTGACATAATACCAAATAAAACACTGAATTGAATTGAAACGGCCTGTTTGGGTGCTGCCTCGCTGCCAGCGGCACCTGAGTTTTAAGTTTTTTACAATATCTATTTTATTGTTCGTTTATATTTATATTGTAAAAAAAAAAATATTAAGTTATAAAATAAATAAATGAAATAAATATAACAAAACCAAACATACTGCCAAAAAGGATTTATAATTTTATATATTGTTTTTTATATATTTAGAAAAAATATATAATTATATATGTACGTTTCTACACACATACTAACGGTTGAATATAAGTACTTTCTTTCTTGCTTAGTCGAGTAAAAAATATAGGCGAAAAATAGGGAGTTAATCCTCATTTTTAACCCTCGATCCAAAAGAGGGGTGTTATAAGTTTGACGTGTGTATCTGGTATGTCCGTGTATCTGTGTGTCTGGCTGTGGCAGCGTACCTCTCACACGGATGGGCCGATTTTTAATAGTTCTTTTTTGTTTGAAAGAAGATTTCATCGAGAGTGTTCTAGCTATGTTACATCAAAATCAGTTCAGCCGTTTCTTTTTTCTTGTCGGAGATTTTTGCGTTTTCGAAACTTATACTTGTTATCTTGTTATATGTCACAACTAGTCTGATTCGGAACCGGGTTGGATCTATATCTCTATCTTTGTTATTCTGCGTGGAAATGATGAACATATAATTTCCGACCTGATTCCGAAAACGAATAGTTGTGAATGGTAAAGAACGGCAAGTATCACGGATTTGATTTTTCATCTTGTGGATAATTGTTCTGGTGGATAATTCGTGCAATGTGAAAATAAAGAACTGGCTCAATTCATGGCGGGGTATTATTATGTTTGAATATCAATAATCATTAATTGCGACAAATTCGATGCGACAAAGACGCACGTCGCATCGTAAGTCGCATCGCACGTCGCGCCGCACGTCGCACCGCGCGTCGCTCCGCGTATCCTTAAACGAAGCCTAAGTTTATTTTTTTAAGTTGTTCATCTGTGGCTCCCTATTCCACCTCCGGTACCTATCTCCAGTCCCCGTGAGTTTGCTCAATCGACCCGTGGCTAAATTTACATTCATTTCATAATTAGTTGGCGCTCTAGTTATGGTTGGGCAAACTACGTATCTCGGGTACGAAGGGAATAAAATCCGTGATGAAATTATTATAATTATGGATATTCTTGTAATTAACGATATAAATATTTTCCTTTTCAACCGACTTAAAAAAAGGAGGAGGCTCTCAAGTCAGCTGTATTTTTTCTTTTGTTTTTTAAGGTTCCGTACCCAATGGGTCCCTATGGGACCCTATTACTGAGACTCCGCTGTCTGTCCGTCCATCCGTCCGTCTGTCATCAGGCTGTAATCTCATGAACCATGATAGTTAGACAGTTGAAATTTTCACAGATTATGTATTTACTTATATGTTGCCGCTATAACAACAAATACTAAATAAAACCAGACAAGTGCGAGTCAGACTCGCTCACCGAGGGTTCCGTACAAACTAGTAGATAAAAGGGGGAAATCATATATATTTTTTTTATATTTTTCTTCATAAACCGAAAAATATACATTGTAAAAATATTTATAAACCTGTTTTCACTTATGCTAATGAAGCTCTTTCATATGATACCCCACATGATACGGTTAAAGAACTTTAAAATTTGAACCCTCATTCCTTGCATAAAGACACTATTTTTTTGTGATTATATTAAAAATGTCCAGTTTTTGGATTTTTTCCTATATGGGTACTCTAACACAATGCTTCTTGCCAAATTTCATAGTTTTAGGTCAACGAAAAGTACCCCATAGGTTTTGATTCCCTTGTGAGTGTCGAAATGTGCGTTTTTACGACATATTCGGCTGTAACTTTTTTTTTACGAAAACTGAGTTTTTTTTTTCTTTCTGCATCAAGAGACTATGGATCTGCGTATATGGTTTTAATTTCAACACGATACCTTTACGCATTCCCGAGATAAAGGTCTTGACACCCGGACAGACGGACAACAAAGTGATCCTATAAGGGTTCCGTTTTTTTCTTTTGAGGTACGGAACCCTAAAATCAGAATAAAATAAATATTTAAGGGGGCTCCCATACAACAAAAGTGATTGTTTACTGTTTTTGCTAGATATTGATAACTTCATAGTTATACTTATTATTTACTTTAAAAATAAATAATTAAATTAAAATAAAATTAATATTTAAGGGGGGCTCCCATACAACAGACGTGATTTTTGCAGTTTTTATAGATAATGGTACGGAACCCTTCGTGTGCGAGTCCGACTCGCACTTGGCCGGTTTTTTTAAATGTTTGTTACCTCAGAACTTTCGACTGGGTGAACCGATTTTTTTGGTTCTTTTTATTTATTTGAAAGCTGCCTTCCCGTGTGGTCCCATTTCAATTTGGTCCAGTTCTGACAATGGCAACCATGAGAAGCTTCAGTTTTTTAAACTATATATTTAAACACCACCACAACATACGCGAACAAAATAGGTATATGAGAACGTAAAATAAAAAGTTTTTTTTTAATTTATTTTAATCTTTATTTATTTTGGGGCTTAAGTCACTGTGTGTGTCAGCCCCGTTTTACACGAAATTAGGTACAACTCAACATTTCACCAAACTACTTTATCAACTACAATAGCAAGGGAAGAAGCTGTTTGCGCTGCAGAAGTACCTCGGTGATCAAGGTACATAATTCCTTCGCAGCTTGGCTTGTGGGTGCGGCCAGGATGGCCATAAAAAGTTGAAAACGTAAAAGTTGGGCTCTAAACTACCACACATTTTAACATTAAGCACGAAATATTTTACTAATATAATTTTTTTCATGATACACGCAAACGACAAACGGCTCCCTAATATTCAAGCCCCGAACAACAAAAAGGTGACATTTCACACAGAATTTCCCAAAAAAATGTGAGTGATTTGGAACAACATGTGTAGTTCAGCTTGGAGCCAGTCTGTGTAACAAAACTTTTAATTGTAATTATTCTGCTAACGGTGCAGACCTGGCACGACGATGTGTAACAAGTAAATTTATGGTATTTTAACATGAAAGCTACGATGAGGATCTCTAATTTCTCGCTTCTTCTAATTAGCATTGAGGTTCTTTTCGATCGACTTCCAAAAAAAAGGTTCTACATTTGATTGAAGGTTTTTTTTATTTTCGTTCAGCGATTGCTTAGCCAATTATGAATTGATTTTGATGATTCTTTTCTTGTTTCGTAAGTCAATTTTCATACATAAAAATCATTTTTAGAATTTATTAACACAAAAATCATTTTTATGTACTTATGAAAATTTTATTGACTTGGATCTAATTGAAATTGTCAAATATTTGTGATCTTATTTTCTAGTTTTACAAACATTTTTTTTTAAAGTTCATGCAGTCACTTTATATCTTAAAAATGTGGGTATGCGCGAGCGAGACGGACGATGGTCGGACGTATGTCTTTGATGAAATATAAAGGCGGTCGACGGAACAGCAAAATCCACAGCTAGACCTCGCTTTGTCCATATCAATTAGTCCAATTACTGGACAAGGCCCTGTTTGCCCGATAAATTTATTTTAACTAAATGCCTAATTAATATAATTAAATACTAATTAGTTAAATTTATGTTATTTCTGTAAGTAAAATTACTTTTCGTAAAATTTCTAATATTTTCCAAGTTCGCTCCACACGTCACCGATTCTGGTAATAGGATACGGAAAGTTGTAAAAGGATAAAGTCGTCCCACGCCCTGTGAAAGGTTAATCTCTTGGCAATGTTAGGCTAATAGGTTTACTGAAGGAAACCACGGATAAAGAACTGGCTATGTAATGTAAAGGTTAACGTATAAAAGGTCTAATAAGTTTTTTATGATACTTGATGCTTAAGTTTTATTTATACATTTAATACGGTAACATTTTTTGATACGGTATTATTTTTTTTTTCTTTTATTTTTTTCTTTGTTGCCTCCGGCGACGCGACTTAACAATGAAGGTTAACTTTGATATTTTTTCAATTTCTTATTTTTACGTCTTAGCCCTGGCGTGTGTGTTCATGTTGGTTGAGAGTACTGAAGCTTCGGTGTGCGAGTGAAACTCGTACTTTGCCGGATTTATTTATATTTCTTAATCTATTTTTTTTAAATGAAAGCCATCTTTGCGAGAGCTATAGATCTACGATTGACCGCCGACTCGCCTGATGTGTGACTGATAATAGAGCTTTTCGATCTAAAAGATATCTACTCATTCTAGCCTACAAAATCTAAAGATAGTAGTTATAAGGAAACATGGCGGAATGAATTCCATTCCTGTGCTGCCAGCATTGCCACGTTGAATAGCAATGCTTGAGCTGGGCCAGATACGCGCCAGCATTTTGGTCAAGTATCGCGTTAATCAGGCGATCAAAAAGTTTTTTAAAGAAAGTTTTTTTTTACAAAATATATTTACGATTGACCACCAACTCGCCTGATGTTAAGCGACGATGTGGCCGAGGATGGAGCTCGTCGATCTAGAAGATTCACTCTAGTCTTGAAAATTCAAATTGAAACAGAGATGGCGGCAAAGAATTCCATTCTTGTTTAGTACGCAACAGGAATGTAGGTATGTGTGTGTATAAATTTTAATATAAAGTTGTTCTGCTAACTTTTTTTCAACAATTGTGTTCATCTTGTGCATGATATATATTTTAATACGTTATAATATTTTTTGTGTCAAACTGAATTTATATCTTTGGGGAGAATAACTATAGTGGGCAATAAGATGTAATATAACTATATATAGGTACAATAGGTATAATTGAAAAAAATATGTTTTTTTTTTAAATTCAAAATTGAGTATCGATATTTCTGTCAAATGTTTTAGCAATTTCTGTAAGTGTATGCTTAAGTTCCACGACCTCCGTCCAGATCCTTTCATGACAGATTATGTAATCAGCTCAAATTACTTATCTACATACCGCGAACGGAATGGAAGATTTAAGGAAAAACAACTCGAGAATGGAATATCTTACCTTACAGTTTCCACGATAAAACGGCTGAACTGACTGTTACGATATTTGATACAAAAGTATATGGTATAAATTTAATAACCTAGAGCTATTTTAGCCATATCATTATCACCATGTTTCCGGCAGCCTAGTGCTGAGACCGTGCGACTTGCAATCCGCAGGTCCTGGGTTCGAATCCCACGGCACGCACCTCTGTCTTTTCGAAGTTATGTGCGTATTGTTGATTACCGCCAACTTCAAATGGTGAAGGAAAACATCGTGAGGAAACCTACATGTTCTCATGATCTTGAAGATGTGTGAAGTCTGCCAACCCGCACTTGGCCAGCGTGGCAGACTATGGCTTAACCTTTCTCACAATGAGAAGATGGCCCGTTCCCAGCAGTGGGACAGTTTGTACAAAACAGGGCTGATAAAAAATAATAATAATAATATCACCATCTTCTGCGTTTTTCTTTACGTAAGTAAAATCGCGTGGCAAGTTGATTGTTGATGAAATAAAAGGGATCCTCACTTCGCTCAGTCACATCCTTTTTAATCGCCACTTTGCCGCCATTTCCCTCTCATATCCATCAAAATAACTCTTTCCGAAGCAAACAAAGTTAAATTGGTTCGGAGCGAAGTCCCGATAAGAAATGATTTAGGCTGAAACTCGATTTATTTTATTTAAACATTCGGTTCTGGAGTGTCGATTCAATTTGCGTGAATTCTGTTATCTTGCGCGCCGCTGTTTATTCGGTTAAGTCTTTACTATTTTCCAGTGATTTATTTGCGAACGTATTAAGTTTTTTTTTATCGAAAGAGATTCGAATTATCGATCTAGTTAATATTTAACGTCACTTTGAAATAAATATTTCCGTTATTTTTTTTACCAGAATCCACTTCTGTGCAAATGTTTGCCTAAAAATAAATGTTACCGTTAACTTTTTCATTAGCTATTTAAATTTTTTTAAAGCGCCCACAGACCCAAACTCGACACACGCTTTTTGCCCGTGGTCCAGTTCAGTTGTCCAGTCAACTGAGCAACAGAAAATATATTTTTTCTATATTACAGTGACCGGAAGATTTATTTGTTACCATAGTATTATAATTGACTGGAGCACGGAAGACCTTAAAGTGAAAATTTTTGCAATCTTATTTACGATTTCAATACGCTTGATACATTTATACGTGAAATCACTGTAAAAGATTCTTAACGCGCATTCTTTAGAAAAAGAAAAAGTTCGTTGAAGGTTACGAAAAACGATTTTTTTATCTTTGCGAGCAAGGAGCGAGGAGCGAGGAACTGGAGACGAATCTAACGATACCTTGAATATCAAAATCGGTCAAGCCGTTTAGGCTGTAGGCGATCATATATAAACATACATACCCTGTACATATATATGTTACTGTAAAAGCCCGAACTACGGTAAATCCTAAGATTTACCGGTAAACCCCAAGCTTTACCAACTTGTTATGGTAAAAGTCCGAATTATGTGCATTTACCACAAAACCTTAGATTGTAAGCTATGTATAAATGCAATAAATAAATAAATAAACCTACCCTAACCTAGCATGTACCAGTTTCTAATGGTATAAGTCCGAAAATTGTTCCTCTTTTTATTAATACTTACATTTACCAACTACTGTCGGTAAATCTTAAGATTTACTGGTAAAACCTAAGAATTTCCCATAGTTCGGGCTTTTACAGTAACATATACACACGTACATACAAGCATATAAACACTCGAAAATCGGAACCCTCCTTCTTTCCAAGCCGGGTAAAAATAACCAAGTATTACACAATAAAAAACACTAGCTCTATAATAACCTAACATTAAGTATGTTTGACTATTATTTATATATCGGACGACACAACATCACAAAGCGTCAGTTCAGTCACCCTCTTGCCCATTCAAGATGAAAATCCAATGTCGATGCCAATGCCCTGAACGCCTCATATTTCACTGCGAAAAATTGTTTCCGAACCAAGAAATCAATGCTTCCCACATAAACCACAAAATTTACTCAACCTACTCGACGTCACAAAAAGGGTGTTTAATAAATCCAGAGATATCGTCCAATCTACATATTTTCTATGCCAATCTTTATACAGCATGTGCCAAATGCGGAAGATGAATGTATGGGGCAATCCAGCGGGCCGCGATTTTTGCTGTATCACCGTTTTTGGCTGAAAGGATATATTTCAAATGCGGGCCACGAGTTTGTCATAGCTGAACGAATTCGATTCGAAAGTAAGTTATGTTTGTATTTTTTTATTTACAATATTTTTGTTGCATTAAACATAATTTTTAAACGACTCCCAAAAAGAAGAAGGTGTTTTGTATGTTTGTTCGGCGATTACTTCGTCAATCATAGACTGATTTTGATGATACTTTTTTATTGCTACTTCAGAGATGGTCCCATATACATTTTATCATCGAAATCATTTCAGTACTTTGGTTTTTATAACAAAATAACTGGAAAATGTGTCGTCCAAGTAAACATACTGCGTATTATGAAGACGTTTTTAAGCTATTGCATAGCTTCTATCGCGGGCCTTGAGCGTGGAGACCGAATCCAGAAACGAAAATAACCTAACGCAGTAACGCCGTTACAACCAATGCCACCTAGAGGCGATTTGCAGAACTAAAGAGACAAGCGTGATATTTCAAAAAGTCATTAAAAGTTCTGCTATTCATCGATAGATGGCAAAACTAAAAACTAAAAAGTATCACCGCTGTGCCGGTCGGAGTGGGGGGTGTTAGGAATACTGCATAAATAAAATAAATAAATAATTATAATTACATAAGTTGATAAAAAATGCTATGCAATAGCTTTACTGCGGCAGTCTCCGAGTGCCACACGTCTTTTTTTTCAGTTTTTTAAAACTGTGATTATAAAATAACTGGATGTTCTCCCGCATACTTCATTCCGGTGCAAAAGATGAATTACATTTTAGCGTGGTAATACATACTGATAGCACTAGCTAGCTAAGGTGCCCATAGTAGCTAAAGCATAAATACAAATAAATATTACACAAATATCTACAGTTTTTAGTTCCTTCTTAATTTATTTTTGGCTATAGCACGCCCCATCTAATTTGTATGTATTTTAAATTTTGCTCCATCCCATGGTTGCACGGAAGAGATCACTACGTCCATTATTGCACTAGTTTTCTTATACATAATATACCTAATCCATATTATTTTATTCCCTACTATACTTCATTCAACGAATCGAGCCAATATGGCACCCTCTCTCTTGTACAATTGCATGAAAGTGAAAAGGATGCAGCGCCGACTTAAATTGTCAGGATTGGTCAGGGGGCGTGACTTATTGAAGAAAATGTAAGGCTGCGTTTATATTGCTGATCTAAATCGCTCACTTAAGGTAAAGTAATCATCTAAAAATAATAGTGACTTCAATATAATCTGTTTTAGGAAAGCAAAATGTAATGTTTTGTCTTTCTTTTCTAATATAATATTTTTATTCTCCAATGTTGTGTACAAAAGAATATGCTAAGATGTTAATAATTTAAACATAAGATATTTTCTTAAACATTTATTCAAACATTTATTAAATATGAGTCTAAATCATCTTCCAAGTTTATAAAAAGTCATTCTCGCATGGATTCCATATTTCTGTCCATGACGTTCAGAAGCAGGAATCAATCCGATAGGCAAGCTAAATCACGAAGTAAGTAGGGGTCAGTCCAGTAAACAAGCCGGGTCAACGTAAAATCAAACACCGAGAAGACACTGAAATAAGCACCACATCACACGTCCGCACCGCTCAAGAGACAGAATAGGACTGACATTTGCTCGCAACGTGTACGTGCCTTAAGTCCCTTATCTCCGACCAATGACGTTCAGCGCTTGATTTCCTTAATAGCTCGTTTCGTTGAATGAAGTATAGATGACCCGGCGTACTTGGTATCAACTATCAATGAGTGGACCCGATATTTTCTCAACGTTTAAACCTTACCTAGACTACGACAAACATTTCAAAACCAAAATCAGATAAATCGGCCCAGCCGATCTCGAGTTTTAGCGAGACAAACGAACAGCAATTGATTTATATATATATATATATATATATATATATATATCTATATACTCGTAATTCGTAAATTAGACACGTAATTCGATATGATTGACATTTAAATTTATACTTACGGCTTGAAACATTGAAGTCAAATTTTCAATGACAATTTTTTGCTCGTTACTTAGTAAGTTGTAGAAAAGAAATCCCCAGGAAGCAAACTTCCTATGGAGCAGTAAGAAAGTATTTTTAAGAACAAGTTACAGCTACATAAGAGTACAATCTATGAGTATAATCAATATCAATAAAATCAAACAAAATCCATTATAGCTAAGTTACTTGTTTCCTATTTTTCTACATACTTTTGTTTCGAAAGTTTCTACACTGTGGCCCAAATACGAAGAATCTATGGGATTTGAGAGGTCAAAGTATTGAGGTCGAATGCCTCCTTCTGCGTCGGAATATTTTATGAAATCGGAAAGTTATTTTCATTACGAAGAAACTGTTTTAGACGGCCTTGGCTGCCTTTTTGTTTTCGGTGGAAAATTTGAGTTTCTTTTACTTGAAAAGAGAAAAAATTTGTGGCACATATTATGTAGTTTACTTTTACCACGGATATAGTTCTTGTTTAAGAATCTGAAAAAAATTACTTCATAATAATACGCATTTGTTTACTTGGAGGACATATTTTCCAGTTATTTTATTATGAAAACAACAGTAATGAACCGATTCTGATAAAATTTATATGGGACCATCTGTGAAGTATGACCTATCAAACAAAAAAGAGTTATTAAAATCAGTTCATAATTGGTGGAATAATCGCTAATCAAACATAAAAAAAACATACAGTCGAATTGAGAACCTCATCCTTTTTTGGAAGTCGGTTAAAAGGTCGAAATAAACTCTTTAAAAGACATTCTTAACATTATTAACTCTTAAGACATTATTAACGGGATATTTACCGTGGGTAAATATCCCGTGGGTAAATATTTTATAATAATAGTGCTTTAATGAATGACCGTGATAGTTTAAATAAAAAAAGTATTCGTTAAAAGACGTCTCGATTTTGATGCTAATCATACAAAAGAGCTAACAGTTATCGCGACCAAACGGTTGAACCAATTGTTATGAAATTTGGCACATAGATAGTTGAAAACTAGGTCAGTGACATAAGTTACATTATATCATCATCATCATTATCCACCATGACAGTTGTTTCTCATCAGGACGCGGCTGGAACTGCGGGGAACAACTATAAATACATAGAAAGCTGATTTCTCTAAATGTATGTAAAAATGTGAAATATACTGGCGAGAATTGCGGTTCCAAGTTCTCTCTTAAATCGACATCAAACACGGCATTCCGCCGTTTGCGGGCGAGAGGTCACTAGTGGCATCCGGAGAATGCGGTAGCTGACTCGACCGAAATGTTTTGTATATAAAAATAATATTTTAACTAGTACCTACATTTCCCTGAATTTAAATCGAACAATTGTATAGTTTTAGTAAATTAAACTATCACTGATATAATTATATTTTCACAAGATCTTGTCTAATTAATAGTTATTATTGGTACGTATTTATTTTTATTAATTTTTGAGTATTTTTAGAATAAATAATAATAATAAATAACTTCTTTAAAAACTTAAAATTAAGGAGCAGCCGGCAGTTCTTAATTTATTAGCACTATTTAACCACCCTACCTTGAAATGTGCCTATCACCCAGGTATAAGAACCATCCAATAAACCGTCGTGGTAGTCCGTTCGAGGACTTCCAGGTGTACCACAATTAGCGTAGATCAATGACTGGTACGCAGGCCCTCAGGACAGTTAATGAGGGGGAGTTACGAGGCACGTGACCTGACTGCAGAGGGGCTAGGGACGCTGGATGTGACACGGGAAGTTAATGGGGACTTCGAATGTGACAGGAATGTTAGGGATGTTTTGAAGTGTGATTACTGATAGAATTGTGAAAATACTTTTTTAAACTATCACGGTCATTCAAACACTATTATAATTAACGGGTTATTTACCGTGGTTCGCGTTAAACACGGTAAATATCCCGTTAATAATAATAGTGCTTGAATTGTGAAGATAGAGAAGCAGAGTTTGTTGGGGATATTACAATATTGTAACAGACATATCATATGGTGATTATTTTAACGCTTAATAGGCTTTATGGTGATTATTTTAACGTTTAATACGTTTAACTTTGTAACAGCCTATTGACTAAGTCTAAGGTGGAGCAAGTTTGCCCAGAAGATATCCTGCGGTATACAACAGGTTGCTGGAGCGTATCACATTAGCACCCACCATGGGTAATTCTAATTCTAATTTGAAGTGTGTCTGATAAGACCTGCACTGACGTCCCGCTTGGGGTTTATTGTGCATGGGTAGTTTCAAATCCTAGTTCGTTGAACAGACATTCTACCGATACTTAACATGATTTTATGAAATTGAAATAATGACATGAATATTTAATTTACTATTGCAAAGTACATTGATATATTTTAAAAATGATTATTTTTATTTATTTTTGACATCTATTTGTATTTTTATTGAATTGAATTTGACATTTTGTTTTTTAATTATTTCATAAGTATAAGTTTATACATAAATTGGATGATTTTGTACTCGATGGGTAATAATGTATTGTATGTAGTTGGACGATTAAGTAATCTATAAATTAAGTATATTGACTTGTAATTATTGTTATGAATAAATTATTATGAATTATCAATTTACTTTTTAACCGACTTCGAAAAAGGAGGAGGTTTTCAATTCGTACCGTATATTTTTTTTTTATGTGTACACGAATTACTCCGACATTTGAGAACAAATTTTTGTGTTTCCTGAATTGGTGTATAGAGAAAGCTCCCAAGTTGGTCCCATAATTATTTTTATATTTATAACTTTTTGAATAATCTCTAAAAATGAAAATATTATCTTTGTATTCCTGAGTAAGTGCGTCAGATTATAGAATCGCAGAGTTCCACCTACACGTTTTTCTTTACAAGAGTATAATTTTACTTAATATTTGCCATATTAAGGATTATTGTATAAACATCTGCACATTTTCTAATCTTCGAAGACGAGCATTTGACCACAGAATTCGCCCTATTACATAGCATTTGACATTCAATGACAAATCGCATTCTTGACAAAAGAAAAAAAAGAGCGAGTGAAGAGAGGTCTCTTTAAAAAGTTTACAATCGTGAAGGATTTAATAAGTTGCGTTTGAAGTCGGTTTTTTAATAGAAAAAATTTTGTTTGTAAGATGCAGGAAACAAACTGGAAGGAACCCACGAATGATGGAGTTTCCGAAACGATTTGTGCGAACCCAAGGCATTGTATTAGAAATGCCATGTATTTTTAACACGCGTTTATTACCTTGATTTTGACCCACTTCAAACGGTCAGATTTAATTCAAACTTTGTAGACTTATCGAGGACCGATGACAATACAATAATTTGAAGCGTGTATTTTAGTTTTTTAAACTGTAATTATTAAACTTAACGTATATTTTGTTAACTTACAGTTTGTGGTAGATATCCACTTAATTAAGCACGGACCATTTTTTTTTTGTTTATTATAACAAATACATGTTTAAAAGTTAGAAATTGTTTGGCAAACATATTATACATAATTGAGTACGAGTATCCAGTAAATAAGTATTATTCTACAATTTAATTTAAAGTTTTCAAACCAGTTATTTGTCTCGAAGGCACCGATTCAACCCAACTATGTCAAACCAAAACTGGCAACTTGCCAAGCTTTGGTTTCACACCACCTATACGAGTTTTAGTCTAGTACTAACAGCGGAACGTGTTTACTTTTACCCGACGGCATGATAAGGAGGGTTATGTTTTTCGTATAATCTAATACCTTTAAACGAGCAATTCTTGTATATAATCTGAATCTCTGAAACGGCTTCAACGATTTTAATGAAATTTGGTTTGTAGGTAGATTAGGGGACGATAAATCGATCTTGCTAGGTTTATATTTTAGTGAACCCGGGTTTGCTCGTATTTTCAGTCATAAAAATCCGAGTGGAGCTCGGTCGCCCAGGTACTATGTTTTTGTGTATGTATATGTTGTACATACCCACTTAAATACATTCATACATACACTCGAAAAACATAACCCTCCTTCTTACGCAGGTAAAAAAGGCTCTTCCATAGCTTTATCATTGAGCTATCTTTTACGTAATTATGCTAATTGCTATTACTGCGGAACCCTTAATTTGTAATGGTGATTTAATGAGCAGAGACGATCTCTTTGATTTACAAAAAAAACCTTTTTTCAGGAAACTTCATTCTAACATTTATTTTGAAGATATTTAAATTAATCACCTGGATATGAACCTTATCTAATTTGTTTTATGAGACTGTTATTTTGTTTTTCCTGTTATTTTGTGCCTGGTTGTACTGTAAGGTATTACGTATGTAATCAAACTACACAATCTTCTCTGCTCGAATTTACCCACTCACCCAAAAAGAGAACTGTGTTTCCTCACTGCGGTCCGAATCGACCTATTCCAAAATTATATTGGTCGATTCGCACCGCGGTGCGAAAGGACCTATTCAAAAAGAGCTCTTGGGTGATTCGCACCGCGGTTCGAACCACTTGCGGTGCGAAACGCCGAAGTACCCGTTCAGCTAGAGAACCTAATATGGTATTGAGGGTGGCGCTGTCTTTATTTCATTATTTATTTGTAACAAGGGAGCTGCTTTTCTTATTGCATTATTTTCAACCGACTTCAAAAAAGAAGGAGGTTCTCAAACAGACTTTTTTTAAAGTAAAATTGCTTTAGCGGCGTTGTCCATTTTTGGGATGGGTAAAAATTTTTAAACTCGCGTCAGATAGTCAGATCGTAAGACGGACAGTCAGCAATCTATTCTAAAGTTAAATATTGTATGTACAAGTTTGTCCTTCTAGCTTAACGCCATTTCGTGGCGCCGAATGCTTATTTTCGACACATGCACGTAAGACTCGTTAGCTCAGTAGGTTAGAGCACCGATATAAATTTCAATTTGTCCATCGGAGGGCGGAGGTTCATATCCTTCACGAGTCTTTTTGCTATTTTATTTTTTAGTTTTTACTTGTGCTGGCACTCCCGGAGTGGAACCCGTTGTTTATTTTTAATGTTTGTTACCTCATAACTTTCGACTGGGTGAACCGATTACGATGATTCTTTTTTTATTTGAAAGCTGGTGCATCCCGTGTGGTTGCATTTCATTTTCGTCCAGTTCTGACCATGGCATCCATGAGAAGCCGGTTGCGTCAAGTTTTTTAACTATTCATTATTATTAAAATTATGTTCAATCCAGACGTTAATTCCCATTTTGCCGTGATAGTTATCTATCTAAGCAAACTACATTTTTACCCTACTGCGTAAGAAGGAGGGTTATGTTTCTCGAGTGTATGTATCTATGTTTCTATATGATCGCCTACAGCCTAAACGGCTTGACGAATTTTGATGTGCGAGGTGTCGTTAGATTAGTCTTCACTTCCAGAGTGTCATAGGTTATATTTTTTGTAATAATAATTATACATCTATCGCAAAAATTAAAAAAATGCGTTTTTTCGTAACCTCCAATGAACTTTTTCGTAAGAAACAAGTGGTTATACTAGAATTATTCTAAAGAATGCGCATTTATATTCAATTACAGGGATTTTATGCACACACACTTTCTCACAAAAATGTACACTCAACGACATATCAAGCGTAACGAAATCGTAAGTTAGACTGCAAAAACTGCTTTTCTGTAGTCGGGTATTTTGTTTTTCTTTTAACATAGATACTTGTTTTGCCTCCCGTTTACACGGCTCTGTTGGGCAGGGGAGTGAGCAGGATAGTGAGTAGCGTATGGGTTGCTATATACATAAGCGGGCCGGCACTGCCAGTTCGGCAGTATTTGTCGACCAACAAAGCGGACTCAAAGCAATTACTGCACTTATTCGGCTTCGATTGGGTAGTCCATTCGGGTCGACACATCATTTGATTCGGCAGTATTTGTGGAACGACGAACCCGAACTGCAGCAACTACTTTATATATATTACGTTCGGCTTCATTCGGCATATTCGATTTTACCGCCCGGCTTTGCCGATTAATGCCGTCCCGCTGTTGCCTGGCCTAGTTTGTATGTGCAGCAAAGCCGAGCGGCTTTTTTCCCGAACATTCATCTACATATATTAGATTTTACCATTTGTATAGCAACTCTCACAATGTAAACAAGACACTCGCAGCCGCAGAAGTATTTAGTGCTATCATAATGGTAGTGGCCACAGAAAAGAGAAGGCAATAGAAATTGCTTACAAACACAGTATTACGCAGAACCAAGTAAAATATATATCGTATTTTGCACTAAAAATGTGATTATTATCACATTGGCATTTTATAGCTCAGTTTACTAAGCACAATAGTCAAATACAGCTCATTTGAAAATATGCCTTAAACTCTAAACGTTGGACTTCATTTTGGAATTACATCTATAAATACTTATGACTTATTTCATTGCAAATCAACATGACACAAACTAGTTCTGCACTGCACGCTAGATCGAGTCGAGTGTTAAAGTCAAAATTTACCTAACACAACTTGAGTTGAGTTTGAGTTGAGTAGCGCTTACCAAATTGGTGTAAATTATACTTTATTACGATGAGGATTTAGTTGGCTTTTGACTGTAACAATAGAATTAATTTATGATCTTCCCGAAATTGTTTTATTTCGTAAAAAAAATGACACTTACCTATGAAATGAAATATTTCCATTTGATATTTTTTTTTGTAGTGCTACTATTTTTGCATTCTAAAACAGCAGAGTATGGCATTATTAAATTGTTACACGTCTACTTTACAGTGGTGACGTACGTGCTGTCGCAGTCGAATTAAGAGCTCAACTGGTTCCGCTTTAGGGCTGCTGATCATAACTGTGGTGGTCGGGAACCACCTACATAGCATTTCTATTGCCTTCTGGCAGTGGCAATAGGACAAGAATGTAAATGTAAAATATTATTATAAATCAATACAAAAAAAATATGGTTGTCTGTAAAGTCGGTTTACGGACGATAGTTTTACGTGACAACGTCATAACAAAACATTGATGAAATTATTACATATTTTTATGAATAAAATTGAGCTCGACAATAAGCGTAACGGGACCCTTTTTATGCGTGCAGCCGGCGTTCATCGCTTTATTAGATGTTGTCACATCAAAAAAATATTATTTTGAACTATGACGGTTATTCGCAATTATAAAAAATGATGTTTACGAAATATTTTCCTTTTTACCCGTCCGTGTAAGGAGGGTTATGTTTGCGAACGTTTGTAAGTGGATTCAAGCCTAACTAAATCGTAAGTTATACTGCAAAAACAGTTTTTCTGATGTCGGATATTTTGTTTCTCTTTTAATATAGATAACTTGTTCAAGGCATGTTTGATATTTTCATTAGTCTCGTATTTATTATATTGTATCTGTGTCATGATTGGAGTGCATGAGTGCCCTCTATCGGCAATGTTTTTAAACACCTCATTGTTGGTTTAATAGTAAACGTCTGCTAAATACGCCGAAAGGTTTCTATTGGTATGTGTTTTCCATGTAAATAATCGTATAATAATAAAATATATAACTCATTCTGATGCTCCCACACAGAAGTACCTTATCTTACTCACTGTGTGGGAGCATCAGCCAATAAACTAGTTATATAAATCATAACAATTTCATCTCAATAGTCCCGATTTGTCAAATTCCATATTGTACAATAGTTCGATCATCCATCCACATACAAAAAGCCTGTATTTTTTATATAATTTTTTGTAAAGGGCCTCTCAGTGTTGGCTTCGGCTCCACTGATGCCTATCAAAGGACCGGGCTGCGATCCGAGATTTAAGTGAAAGATATAATAATATAAAAGATACGGGTAAGAAAGTAGTATATAGCTAGTCAAATATGATATACAAATCCAGCTTCCCTGCAGCCTCCCTGCAGCCAAGCAATCAAACAATCTGAATGGGACTGTTAATACCGTTTGACTGAAACGCAAAACCAATCCTGATAGTTATAGTCAGTTATAGTCGAACACAGAGTCGTATTCAGAGTTACCGACTGCAAATCGCTTTACGAATATCGTATATAAACTAAACTAACTCAACAGTTGTTAAACTTTTCACAATGGAACTTGTGCATTAACTTGAGCTTGTTATATTTTATGCAAAGTAGTGTTAAAAAGATAAATAAAATCTTTCTTGACACACTTTAAAATTAACAAAAAAGTACAAAAGAAAATAAAATAACATTAGTGTAACAACGGGTGGCCTTATCGCTAAAAGCGATCTCTTAATCTCTTAAAACCATGGAATGGAATAAAATTTAAATAAATTTAATTAGACGGCGCGTGCAAAAGACAAGAAAATAAATATGATACTAAAAACCTATGGGAGGTACGCAAAATTTTTATTCTATGACTTTCTCAGCATAACTAATACACATATCCATGACAAAAGGTCCCAAAGAATCTCTATGCCAATTTTCATAACGATTGGTTCAGCCGTTTAGCCGTGAAGAGGTAACAAACATATAGAGAGACAAAAGACAGTTATTTTCGCTTTCATAATATTAGTTGGAATATTTAGGGAATTATTTCAATACTACTTGTAAGGAGCCAGATAAATCCTTTGTTAATCTTCCCCAGACACATTGGTATGTGTGTGAGCTCATTGTGAGTAACGTTCTTGCTACGTAATTACGCAATAATAAATTTATATGGATTTTGAATAAAGTAAGTATACATTAAACTAAAGGAAACTTATTTGCTACTAACTTACTAATTTTCAAAACTGTTCAGTTGTGATCATTTATATGATAGTACAAAAACCCTATTAATTTGACTAAATACTTATACAGTAAAATTTATTTTTGGTAAGAACTTTTTCTTTATTTTTTTATTGTAATGTGTAAGAAAATCCCTCATTACTCTAAAAATCTACCTGCCTGTATATTTTAAAAATATTTGATAGACTTTAGGATAGACCGAAGCTCTACAACTGCTCAATTGGCGCAATGGATACAAAATCATGAATACCACTTCATAATGCTTGAATAAAATTTTGTCGATATCGATATTAAGCTTTTATATATATTTTGAAAGTGCACTTAACGGCGTAACTGGTTAGATTTTGGATTGGAAATGTATTGGAAACGTATTTTTAACCGACTTCGAAAAAGGAGGAGGTTATCAATTCATACCGTATATTTTTTTTTAATGTATGTACACGAATTACTCCGTCATTCGAGAACCAATTTTTGTTTTTCCTGAATTGGTGTATAGAGAAAGCTCACAAGTTGGTCCCATAATTATTTTATTTCAAATGTTGGGTTTTGTTTTTAGGCAAACACGCACAGATATTTTTGAGGACTTTTTCACAGAGAATCGTTGCCTCAGTGCTAGTTTGCCTTATCTACCATTGGTACAATTTCACAGGAGAAAAGTTTAATGCTGTATTTTTTTGAAAAAGCTATATTTGTAACGCTTGAAAGTATTTTTTGTACATGAGTTATGTATACTCAAAGATATAACATATAATGAGAGAGATATACAAATATATATAGGTATATTTAGAAGATTTAATAGTAGATAGGGTAAACAAGCACTGAGGCAACGGAATGGTACCGTGCCTCCTCCCTATCGCATTTCACGTCCACTAAATGCACTAAATGCGCATCCAGACACTGCGAGGCATGTTGAGGCTTGTGTCTGCTACGCATGTCTCAACTTGAGGCATGTGTCTGCTACGCATGGATGCATGCCTCGCATTGTGTCAAAGAATAGGGTGGCGCGGCTGTCTCGCTCGCACGCGGCACTGTTTTATTGAAATTTCCTTTGACATATAATCTTCCTTTAGCTTCATAAGAACACTATTACAGTGTATTAACAACAGCTGTTATTTTTATATATGTTAATGTAACTGAAATAAACGTTTAACGTGTACGTTATTCTTTTACTTGTTAATTACGGTCAAAATAACAGATATAAAAATAACAGCTATTGTTAATATATTGTAATAGTGTTCTTTTGAAGATGAAAATAGAATATATACCCTAAGTAATTTCAATCATTTTATATCTAAAAAAAGGTGCTGTGGGTGAGCGAGACAGCGGCGCCACCCTACTCTTTGGCGGAGCTCTATCGGCCTTACCGAAAAACGTTACTTAACTTTAAGCAATGCTTAACATCTTTTGTCAACTTCTCGCTGACACGTAATGACACTTGCAGAAAGAAGACAGAGAATTTAAGACGACGGTTAAAGTTAAGTAACGTTTTTCCGTAAAGCCGTATATGTTTAGCGTGCAGTATGTCAAGATTTAGAATAGCGTGGTATACTGTTACCATCTTATTATATCTGAAAATATAATAACATAACTTTTGTTCCTCAATACTAAGTACTTTAACAATAATAAACTCAACAACGCGCGCCTTTTCAAAATTCATCAACTTTCCACCACTTTCAGTAGTACGGCCATTGATGTATTATAGATAGGTTTACCCCGGCTCTGCGTGGCAAGCCTCAGGTAAGGTAATTGCCGGATTCGTCATCAGTCGCGACACATCAGGCAACGCTGTTAGTCGCACTGTGACGCGGCTTGTGAACACTGACAATGCTACCTTGTGAGTTTAGAAAGTGCACCACCAAGATATAGAAAGCCAAGATACTAAAAGACCTTAAGGATGTATCTTATCCCCGAAAGTACTGAGAATGGAGATTGCAATGGTTTTACTTGATATTCAAAGAGAGGTTATAACCTCTCTATAGATAAAATCTCATTGAGTAGGTACGACTGCGTGAGTGAGACACTTCTGTTATCTTTAGCAAACTTTGTTGAAATCCTGTCTTGAAAATATCTTTACTTGCTATTACTTTGTCTAAGTGAATTTTAATAAATTAATTTTGGAAATGCAGGTGCTCAAGACAGAAGTCATTGCGATAAGGGCCTATAGCATTTGTTCAGGGGAAACTAGACGGTGAATAAGGACTTTAGGAAGATAAGCTGAAATGTTTCTTTATAAAGTTTGTAATTAATAATTTGACGAAAAATATTTCTTGGCTTTCAACTTTGCTAAGCTAGGCCGGTAACATACAATTGGACTTGTAAGGAGTTTTAGTGTCTGACTGGCCTGTCAAGGTTAATGACCTATACTACTATACCTATATTTATATATCTTAAAAAGTTGTTGTCACAGAGTGTTCAAAATAATTTTCATTTCAAGTTTTCATATTATATTAAACACGTTTTAACTGATTTATCTGGTATATTTTACAATGAGTAATAATCCTGAAAACCTAAGAAATCATTAGTTTTTGATATTTACTTATTATTTATTTATTTATTAGTTTTCGACGAGCTCCATCCTCGGCCACACCGTCGCTTAACATCAGGCGAGTTGGTGGTCAATCGTAGATCTATCTTCTATAAAAAAAAAAAAAAAAAAAAAAAAAAAAACTACTGCTATGAGTAATTATGAATTTCTTGGCTTAATATTTTATTAATGCATCGAGGTAAGAATGGATGAGCCCTCCAGAAAAGATCCTACTCGGCTCATCAGTACAGTATTTAAAATAACCTACTCTTACATCTTCACTACAACCTAACTACCAAACTATTGATTTCATATTACATCCTTCAACAATATCTGAACCACATGTCTGCAAAATATCCTCACCTCTCAGCCCTTGCAAATAAGGTTCACATTTGTGTTCCCTTTCTTTTTTGCAAGTTGTGTTGCCAGGGTACATCCCGATATTCTGCGACATTTTATGACGGTTTTTTCGTTATCTCTTGTTGACGGGACAAGGCGGCATTTAGCACAACTTGATGGAGGATAAAATAGAGAATGGAATCTTTTTGTTATTATTTTTTTATGAGACACTACGGCAGTATAAAAAAAACACAAGTCTGATGAAACTTTTTACTTCTAGTTAGTTTATTTTTGATGACGTTGAAATGGAGTATGCGTATAGATTGAAAAAATACTAAGTATTCGAATGCATTCCAGACTAGACGTCTACGTCTTTATTGCGAAATTATTTAATCATTAACATGGAATACCTATTGGCGTATTTTAACAGTGAAACTAACACGTATATGCCATGACAGGACACGGCATGACGTTCTTTCAAGCCGTCACGTTTTTACCACGTGCCTGTATACTCTTTGTTACTTCTTTATGTGAGTATACGATCATTAATAACTTTGTAATTAGTAATTGTATTTATTTGTAATTAGTAGTTGTATTTATTTGTAATTAGTAATTGTATTTATTAATTTAGTTTAGAATATAGAATAAGCTCGTCGTTTGCTACCGAGTTAACCGATTGATCAAGGCAATCATCGGGTATTTTGTTTATTAACCTACATCCAAAAAGAAGGAGGTGCTCAATTCGACTGTCTATGTTTTTTTTGTATGTTTCTTCACCGATTACTTCACCAATTTCTTATTGTGAATTGATATTGATGATTATTTTTGTGTTTTGTAGGTAATATAAAATAATTCATAGGTGGTCCCACATAATTTTAACAAAATTGATTTACTTATTACTTTGTATATATATGTAGTTTTTATAACAAAATAACTGGAAAAATGTCATCTAAGTAAATGAAATTGCGTGTTTTGGAGTCGGTTGCTTCAGTTTTTTAAACTATATTTATTTTTAGTATGTATACTTGTCCAAAAACCTGTTGTCCTATCTGGACTTCCCCAAACTCCATTATAAATTTTTCTATAGAAAACAATGGATTCTTCGTAATTGGAAATAATCGTGGGAAATACCAGTATGGCACGTCTGTTCCAAGGAAAATATTCCGAGCTTCGAAGAACATCGTCACCGCATCAAAACTGTATTTTTAATAGACTTCCAATAAATCCGGCTAAGTACGAGTTTCACTAGCACACTGACGCTTTCGTATTCCCATGAAACATATTATGAACATGTGTCGAGGAGTAACGTCAAAAAAAACCTCGGCGCTGGTGTTGCTATATTTATTGTATATTAATGTTTATTTGAGTAATTAAAATAAAACAAATAAATAAAAATAGCACAGAAAACAGGAATAATTAGCAAAATGGGCACTTGAATTTTGGAATTGTACCTATAAGCGAAAACTGTGTATGGCTAATGTGTTCCCATTAATTTTATTATTTTCATTTACTTAGTAGCTGTTAGTTTTCCATGTAAAATAAAATAAAAATAGAATAAAATGTGCTGTAAATCTATGAATATTTGTTATTTCACATATTTTCTATAAAGTAGAAAAAAATCTGAAATGGTAGGCATGTCTAAAGAAATTATAGATAAAAGCGCCATCTAGCGTGACTTTGATAAAACAAGATGACTGTGCGGCGTGCGACATTACATACCTATCTAAAGTAAAGATATTATATTGACGTTAGTGCCATCTAGCGTCATTCGTTTATGTCTTACGACATCGTGAGTTTTTTGTTTTCATTTATAAAATAACAAAAACACAGTCGAATTGAGAACCTTTTTATTTTTGGAAGTCTGTTAAAAACAGAAGAAAATTGCTACGAGGCCATATATCGGCCGATTTTGAAAATATATGTCAAAAACATTCCAATTTTAAGTTTTTAGGGTTCCGTACCTTAATAGGAAAAAACGGAACCCTTATAGGATCACTTTGCTGTCCGTCTGTCCGTCTGTCCGTCTGTCCGTCCGTCCGGGTGTCAAGACCTTTATCTCGGGAACGCGTTAAGGTATCGAGTTCAAATTAAAACCATATACGCAGATCCATAGTATCTTGCTGCAGAAAGAAAAATAAAATTTCTCCGTTTTCGTAAAAAAAAGTTACAGCCGAATATGTCGTAAAAAACGCACATTTCGACACTCACAGAGGAATCAAAACCTATGGGGTACTTTCCGTTGACCTAGAACTCTGAAATTTGGCAAGAAGCATTGTGTTAGAGTACACATATAGAAAAAAAAAACCAAAAACTGGTCATTTTTTATTTAATCACAAAAAAATTGTGTCTCTATGCAAGGAATGAGGGCCCAAATTTTAAAGTGAATTAACCGTATCATGTGGGGTATCTTAAGAAAGAGCCTAAGCTTAAACAGGTTTTTAACATATTCTTCGCCCCCTGCAGACCCTTCACTTCAGCTGGGAACCAAAACTTTTTAGGTGAATTTTGATTAAGTACAGAGTGGCCGCGCAAACCCCGCCCCACTCGGATCGGAGTGGTGAGCAAGAAATGTGTTAAATATTTTTACGATGTATATTTTTCGGCTTATGAAGGAAAATGAAATAAAAATATATGATTTCCCCCTTTTATTTAGTTTGTACGGAGCCCTCGGTTGGCGAGTCTGACTCGCACTTGTCCGGTTTTTTTTTATAATTAATTAGTTAGGATTAGGTTTTACTAATAACGGTGCCTAATAAATATGTTGTAGCTAACTAAATTATTTCTGACATTTTCACCGAAAAATACCGACATTTTGGTACAAACTTAATTAGGAATAAAAACTCCGTCTTCACGAGACACGAACGAACTTGATACTTGAAGTGACAAAATACCCTTCATTTCTGAGACAATATCTCAACTCGGCCTAAATCAAGGGCCCACTGTCCTGGTTCACAATATATCCGAGTTACTCTAGCTTAGGGCCTGTTCACATGCGACAACACCTTACATTTTTATTAATAAATTGATATTTATTTATAAAACTGAAACAACCGGAATTACGAAATTTCGTTTACCTGTATATTTTTTCCAGATTTTTTTTTAATACCTAACTACTAAATCAATTTAAATCGAATTTCTATAGGAATCGGAATTTGGGAAAACCGGCCAAGCGCGAGTTGGACTCGCGCTCGAAGGGTACCGTACCATTATCTATAAAAACGGTAAAAATACCACGTTTGTTGTATGGGGCTACCATACAACAACCGTGGTATTTTTACCCCTTAAATATTAATTTTATTTTAATTTAATTACTTATTTTTAAAGTGAATAATATACTATAACTCAATATTCAGTGAATATTTCAAGCGTCTACCTGTTGCCGTTATCAATATCGAGCAAAAACGACCAAAAAAATTACGTTTGTTGTATGGGAGCCCCCTTAAATATTTACTTTATTCTGTTTTTTTGTATCTGTTGTTATAGCGGCACAGAAATACATCATCTGTGAAAATTTCAACTGTCTAACTATCACGGTTCATGAGATACAGCCTGGTGACAGACGAACGGACGGACAGCGGAGTCTTAGTAATAGGGTCCCGTTTTTACCCATTGGGTACGGAACCCTAAAAACTAGCTTTCGGCCGTCTATGCAATCGACTTTCGCAACTAGTTGTCGATAAAGGTTTTTTGCAACCGAATTGAGAACCTCCTTCTTTGAAGTCGGTTGAAAATAGTTCTTGTCCGCTATTAAAAAATATAAAAAAGTTGGTCGTCAAGGGGCACCCGCTAGATGAATAATAGTATACAATTCATACTCAGAAGTAACGAAGTGTATAATATACACGCACGCAAGAGAATCGACAGCGGTAACGATTTCATTTCACGTTCTTGATGCGTATATTGTACAGGAATGGAATTCTTTTCCGCCATTTCCATTTTTCGAGAGCTGTAATCTTGGAATTTCCAAGGTTAGAGTGAATAGACATCTTCTAGATCGACGGGTTCCATCATTGGCGATACCGCCAAACATTATGCGAGTGGTCAATCGTAGAAATATGTAATGTAAAAAAAATCGACCAAGTGCGAGTCGGACTCGCGCACTAAGGGTTCCGTACTATCATCTATAATATAAAATCGTATAAAATAACGAGAAATCAACGAAATTCCAAGTAGTAAATTGCAAACTTATAGGTAGGTTTTCGATACACATCCGGGCAGCATGACGACACTCGCGCGAATACGCGCAGCTATGGCTCGCTCCGTGATGTTACCTCCCCCGCTACCCGCGCGGCGCGGCGCTCGCACCGCGTTTAGATGCACGGATTATTTTCATTTTGTGAGTTTTTATGTATTAGATTAGGTATTAATTTTTATAGTTAATATATTTCTAATATAATAGCTTGAGCGATTTTTCAACTATTACACAGAATATTTTAACCAATAACGGTTAAATTGCGCGTCTTTTATGAACGAATAATATGATAAGTTCTCACTATTATTTGACTATTACCCACTAATAGGTTAGATAACATAATATTGGCTAGCGTTATATTCGTCAGGAATACGAATACACGATCCTAATATAACACCTCTAGAAAACACGCGCCGCGCCGCCGCCGCTTAAAATCAGTTACCTCCCCCTATCCCTCTACACAAATACCCCCAAGGGCGTCGCCAAGGGGGGGCAAGGGTGGCAGCTGCCCCCCCTTGAGATTTAAAAAATGTAGCCAACTGTCAAGCAACTAAAGTCCTAAGGCCGTGCAATTGTACCTGTACCTACAATTCAAATTTTTCTCATCTCCATAATATTAACTTGCCGCCCCCCCCTTCCCCTCTGGGCCATGGGCTGGCGACGCCCTTGAATACCCCCTACTATGTTTGACAAGCTGTTTTTATTAGTAACCAAGAACTACAGTTGCCGTATCGTAGTCGCTTGTGAAGAAGCCCTTACTCTGACTTATAGTTGACCCGACGATTCACTGTGTCACGTACCTAATATCTAGGAAGGGTTTCTTTCATATTTTCAAGATGAAGAGGGCATTCTATGAAGCTAGCCTTTGGTTAGCTTTCTGTAAAGATATATAACATGCTTTTTAGGCTTCCGTACTAAGGGTACGGGAGCCTATTCTTCAGGCTACGGCGTCGGCTGTCTGTCTGTCTGTCTGTCCACACTTAAAATCTTTCGAACGTTCATAAATACAAGTATCAAAATTGGCAAGATTATAACGTTTACTTTTATTTATGTCAACAAATAATAATTAAATAACAAATACTACATGGATTATCAGTTTTTTTTTGTAATTTAAAAAATTAAACAAATCAGTTTACGTTTTCGTAAGATATAAACGAGTGACGCTAGATGGCGCTTACGTTGAAAACATATTTTTACTTTAGGTAGGTATGTAATGGTGCACGCCGCATAGTCATCTTATTTTATTCATGTCCACTAAATGGCGCTTTTATCAATAAGTATTTTCTTTAGATATGCCCATTTCAGAATATGTCTACTGTATAGAAAATATGTGAAATTACAAATATTCATAGATTTATAGCACATTTTGCTAATTAGTCCTGTTTTCTGTGATCATAATTTATTATGTTGCACGGGAGTACGGAAGCCGCAGTGTAAGAGTGAAACTCGTACCTTGCCGGATTTATTAACTATAGTAAGCCTAGCCATCACAAACAACTTTTCTATGAGATTTCATGACTTAATATATTATCATGACGACCCTTTTGCAGAGTTGGCTTCTAAAAAAATTTTATTGTAAAACAACAAACAAATAAAGTACAAAGTTTTATTTAAATTAGTTAAATCAAGGTACTCTTCCATGCTGGACTGGGAGAAAAAGAAAAACAGAATGTACCAGCTACTTCAATCCTGGGCATACTGTAATAAAAACCAAAATACTAAACCGAGTTTGATAAAATTTATATGAAACCGTCTCTGAGGTACACGAAACACAAAAATAATCATTAAAAACAATTCATAAGGAGTAATCGCTGAACAAATATACAAAAAAATTGAGAACCTCCTTCTTTTTGGAAGTCGGTTAAAAATGAATGTGGTATACGGACAGACAGACGGTCAGATAAGGCGAATTTATTATAGTACCTCATAGTTATTACGGAACCCTATAAACCGAGTTAAATAGGGTTGTTTATTGTTTATTACGTAACCTTAGATTATTGTAAGTAGATTGAAGTTTTTTAGCTAGATGAAGTTCAATGTCTACATTCTATGGCACTGAACTTCATCTAGCTAAAAAAATACTTCAAAATCTACTTACACAATAATCTAAGGTTACGTGTTAAACAATAAACAACCCAATTAAGACATTAACTGTACAATAATAGAACGCACGAATAAACAACATCAGACAATATAAACAAAAGCAAACTCCGTCGTTAGCGTTTTGTTTATACAAATTGAGGTCGCTCATTGAACATGGAATCACCTCGCGCTATGATTGTGTTTTGTTTACTGGAAACAAAATAGAACTATGCATAGGTACGCACGTAGCCTTAATATTATACGTAGTATAGCAGTCTGGCGCCTCTCAAATGAGTACAACACAAATAAAACGCACTGCGAAAAGCTTATTCATCAGCTACCACGATGATTTAGATAATTATCATTTTGTTATTACACAACGATGCTATTAAATAAATTCCTTTCTACTTTATTTTCATTTGGCTTTCAATAGACTCTAAATGCAATTACTGCTATAAAAGTATCCGAAACTTGTAGAACTTTACTTAGAATACATACTTACTTAGTGGTGAAACTCATACTTTGTAAGTGCTGTAGCGTATTAAACAAGAAGGTGAGTTAACTTAGGGGACGCGTAGACGAGATTAAAACCTCCTCCCCCAAGGCCATCACTGACTACATGATCGGTATAGGACTTGGGGAGGTGCTGTGATCCAAAGGGGTTGTCACAATAGATCTGCAAAGGTCGCAGTGACGTGCCGGGGTTGCTATAGCACGTTTGGCCTCCTAGGTTTTAAATATAAAAAAGGGGACGCGTAATAGGTGACAGTTTTTAACCCCCGAGCCAAATAGGGGTGTTATAAGTTTGAAGTCTGTGTCTGTGGCATCGTAGCTCACAAACGGATGGGCCAATTTTCATCTAGTTTTAGTTTAAAAGAAGATTCACGATAGTGTTAGTTTGTTTGAAAAAAAAACGGCTGAACCGATTCTGAGCTAGCTATATTTCCTCAGAATTGGTTCAGCCGTTTTTTTCGGAAGTTTTTGAGTTGTCTAAACTTATACTTGTTATACAAGATAGGTTTACGCTCGAACGCAAACTCGTTTAATTACGATCTACGATGGAACGCGATTACCTAGAAGAAACCGATTCACTCGCGATTTAAAGACATCCACTAAGGAAGCTTATTTCACAATTAATTAATCCGTAACATATTTTTTTTTTATTCGACGATAGACCTGCGCTTGACCAACTCACCTGGTGTTAAGCGACAGTTACGGTCTACGATGGAGCGCGCTTGCCTAGAAGAAACCTATTCACTCGCAATTTAACACTTTAACGTTTCGTTCGATCTTTTGTAATATATACCATGAAAAGAGTAGATACACTTTTTCGTGTTTCTAAGCATCAGACAGTAAAATAGGCTAAGGGGAATTAGATCATACAGAATCAGATGCACACTCAGCGAAATGGAAAAAACAAAATACCCGACTGCAAAAAAGCAGTTTTTGCAGTCTAACTTACGATTGCGTTACGTTGACACCTACACTCTTCAGCACACTTTTTTGTGATAAAGTATGCGTAAAATCGACGGAAAAAGTTATTAGTGCACATTCTTTAAAATCTCTGTTTCCTGAGACCTACAATCTTGGAATTTTCAAGGCTAGAGTGAATAGATATCTTCTAGATCGACGAGCTCCATCTTCGGCTACACCGTCGCTTAATATCAGGCGAGAAAATATATCCTATGACACTCAAGAAGTGAAGGCAAATCTAACAACCTCTCGCACATCAAAATCAGTCAAGCCGTTTAGGCTGTAGGCGATCATATAGAAATATACATAGGCATACCCACATACATACGTACATAATTATATACATACATACGTGCCTATATACATACATAAATACATACAAATATACATACAGTCGAATATAGAACCTCGTTCCTTTTTGAAGTCGGTTAAAAATCATAACCGGCGTGTTGTCGGTAGCCGGTCCGGTTACGTCCCGGTCACGTGCACCACCCGGCCGGGTCACGGGTGTGATCCGGGAATAAATCCGGATAGCTTGCTGCATAATCAGTGTGGGTGCTGTGCGACAGATAGCGGCGAATTTTTACATATAAAATACTTCTGTAAATTTTATATATTTTGAATATGTAGGCACATTATATAAACTTGTATCAACCTGATCTTTTATATCACGATAGTTTCACGAAGTTTAAAGAGTCATTTGATTTACTGTACAGACAACGTGGGTAACTTTGACTCTGCGTTAAACATTGTACGCAGCCTCGTACTCATTGTACGTAATTTAAATGACATTTAGACACTATAATAAATAAATGACATTAATTTTCATTGACATTTAATGTAATATATTATTATTATTAATTTTGGTTTTGTACTATTTCGAAATGTATGTTATGTATTAATGTCTATAAACCTTTTAAGATAGGAACTAGCTGATCTTTTCTCTTAAATATGTATAACATTTATATATTTAACCTAGTTTCATAGACAAATAAAATCATTGTAAATTTGATGTTTCTGATCGCCTTTTACATAAAAACACAGCACAACCTCTTTAGAAGGTTCTCGATTTTCCCCGAACATATTAGTAGTGAAATTATAGATTAATTAATTTACAGTCGTACCTATTGACTACTAATCTCTTGAGAAAATAATTGAGAACCTTCTAAAAAGGCAACGTACAATGTTTGACGCAGAGTCAAAGTTACCCACGTTGACAGTACTAAAACTTTCGTGAGTATTATATATATTATTTTTCCTGAAGATTTCCTTGTGACTCTGACAATCCCGAAATCCGTCGGGAGACATCTCTCTTTTGACCGATAAATATGATGATTTTTTTTTCGGTTAATAAGTAAATAGTCTATATTATTAGAATCTTATCTTAATAGGGGTCCGATACTCGGAAGCACTTCGAGCCATTGGGTCCTTTTGTACTTACCCCAACATTAACCACTTTTGCATTTGGAGAAGCAAATATACAGCAGTTTTAAAGTAGGCTGATTTAGATGATCCAAAAACAAGATTTTAGGCTTCCGTACCAAATGATACGGGAGCATAAATAATTAATCAACCTTGTGATGGAGAAAGAAAGAAATTGATGACGAGGTCTCCAACAAAAAGAAAGAACTAATAATAATAAGAGAAAAAAAAAGTAATTAGCAAATAGTATAAGTAATTATGTATATATATTTTTTTAACAGCCCTGTTTGTACAAACTGTCCCACTGCTGGGCGCGGACCATCTTCTCATTGTGAGAAGGGTAAGGCCATAGTCTACCACGATGGCCAAGTGCGGGTTGGCAGACTTCACACATCTTCAAGATCATTGAGAACTCTCAGACATGTAGGTTTCCTCGCGATATTTTCCTTCACCGTTTGAAGTTGGCGGCAATCAACAATACGCACATAACTTCGAAAATACAGAAGTGCGTGTCGCAGGATTCGAACCCAGGACCTGCGGATCGCAAGTCAGACGGTCTCCCAACTAGGCTGCCGGAGACTCCTAAACTATACTACATATATTTAAACTAAGCTAAACTATATATATTTAAAAATGTATTATATACAAATACATATATCCTAATATAAGTGACTTACATACGTATACTTAAATTACATAAAATAACTATAATAAATGTAGAGTTACTAGCCCATATCATTGTGCTTGTGGGATTGTACTAAAGCCTCGGTGTGCGCGTCAAACTCGTATTTAGCCGGTTTTACTCTAATATCAGTTGGATTTGACCGTCGCTATATCTCATACCACGTAAGACGCCCTTAGCACATGTTCTCCCAACTCGACGTATGCGCTCTGCATTTTCCGGCGCAATTTTCCGAGATACGACGCTTTACCGAAATTCTCTGGCCGAGAAAACTTGTTATATTAGGGGCAAGAGGATTTTCTTAAACTTGTTTGGATAAATAAGTAAGATATTTTTTTATACATTTTGTTGATTTCACACACCATCTAGCCCAAACTAAGCAAATCTTGTACTATTGAACTAGACGACTGATATAAATTTTTAGGAATATTTTGTAGATGCATTAACTTAATTTTGTAAATTATTTTGTTGATGGTTTGAAATACCTACATGTGATCAGTTTTTTTTTTTTTTAGCGAGCACAATTTTTTTTTCAACGAGTACTGTTGCTAAAAAATTACGTATAAAAAAAAAACACTTTAACTTAACCTTCAAAGAACGTTCGTAATAAATAATTCATTTTTACAGGTATTACTATATTAAATACATTTTACAGCAGATTTGCGCAACTTTCTCGCGAAAATGTACACTAAACATCATATCAAACTTAACGCAACCGTAACTTAAACTACGATGATCGCTTTTATGAAATGAAATATTTATTGATAGCACAGCTACAGGTCATATTGAAATGTAAAATAATTTCTAATCAAATTAATACATAAATAGGCACTATTATATAAATAATATTATTATTAAAAATTGCATTTGTGTATTTTGTTAACCGACTTCCAAAAGTGGAGATTCTAATTATTATTTGTATGCGATTTTTCGACAATTATAAATTGATTTTGATGATTCTTTTTTATTTTGTAGTTTTATACTTCAGAAATTGTCAGAAAGAAAACAGAAAGTGTATTTTGATGTCGGTTGTTTCAGTTTTTAAACTATGATTATTTTTCTAGAAATATACACTGAAGTTATTGAAATTTACGATTGAATTGAACTATCAATAACTTACAAGCTCTATACATCGCGACAGGTTACTCACGCATCGTCTAATTCCCGTAGTAGTATCACATATCATGACATACAAACAGTATGGGCGACACTAAGTTATACACAAAATACCATAGTACAAATAAAGACTCGCAGATGACAACTATAACCGTGTTGCCGAACACATCAATGTAATATTTTATAATTGTCAACAATGCAAGCAATTACCAGAATTTGGAGTTTGATTGAAACCAGTACATCCTCTTAAGATATAACACCAAATAAACAAATTGCGTATTTTGAAGTCAGTTTTGTCAGTTTTTTAACTATGATTATTTATTTCACTTGCGTGACGCTTCTTAGAATCGGAGTTCTCACTCGTACGCTTAAGAAGACCCTTTACGGATGTATTTGAACATGGAAAATAGTGAATGGTCCATACTGCAGCTTCGTCACAGGACATCCGCTACCAAGATTTATGTTCTATACACCATTGAACTGGTGTGGAGCTGAACACTAATTTATGGCTCCGGTAATTAGTCGTAACGGTCAACGGTTTTAAAGTCGCATTAAATTTGTAATGCGATTAGTAGGTAACATTTGCAAGGATTAGTAGGTAACGTTTGCAAGGATTAGTAGGTAAAGTTTGCAAGGATTAGTAGGTAACATTTGTAAGGATTAGTAGGTAACGTTTGCAAGAATTTAAGTTGGATAGGATTAGGATAGGTCAATGATTGGTATGTTTGTGGATTTAGGAGAAACTTTGTGTGTGCTATTTTAGGGTTAGGAGAAACTTTGTTAGTGTTATTTTAGGGCTTAGTAGAAACTTTGTTAGTGCTATTTTAGGGGTTAGGAGAAACTTTGTTAGTGCTATTTTAGGGGTTAGTAGAAACTTTGTTAGTGCTGTTTTAGGGGTTAGGAGAAACTTTGTTAGTGCTATTTTAACTAGAGACTCATTGCAACTTGCATACTGGTTTAAAAAGAAAATACCCAGTATTGTTTTTTGTATGTATGTACCCTTAATAAGCTCTGCTTACGATACCACAAATAGATTGCCGCTATTACATAAAAATATATCGCTATGGGGAAAGCAAATCCGATGCAGCAAACTTTTTGATTAAAAAACTCTTTTATGGCAAATAAGATCTCTGTAATAGTACTATTTTGTGATATAACCATTGATATAGTATTTAGGATACGTCTGAATATACTCAAAATAGTTTCAATTCAACGGTGTTTGCTCACCGTCAACTAACCGACTTCTAAATGTACCATTCTGTTTTAAAAACCAAAAGTCTGTAAAGAATTTGATGAAATTTCTAAGGGGTCTATCTGAAATAAATATCCTTTAAATTATTATTTTTTAGATCGGTTTCTAATAGAGTTATGCGATAACAGGCATTGTTAACCTCCTTCATTTTGAAGTCAGTAAATATACATTGTGAGAACCTTGCGAACATATTTTTTTTCACAACATTTGTGTTAATCTTGTGCATAAGTTATCTAGCCAACCACTAGTCACCAAGTAAGATGGGCAAGCTCAACCTTACCGAAGAATTAAAAAAAACTTTTAAAACTCGTCACCAAAAATCTAAACGCTTTTTTAGGATAAATGAGTATTAACCACATCCATAAACATATCCGCCGTCTCAATCTTCAAATGACAAGATCCATTTACATCAATGCATATAATACAATTTCATGTCTCTAATAAGTCCGGAGGATAGATTCAAATACCATTTCCAATCCGTAGCCGTAAGAAAATAAAAAGGGATATGCTATAAAGTTATTTAACGACGTTATAACGGATATATATAACGAGAATATACCGTTATAACCCTTCCTTCCGTTCCGTTACCGATATCGACTTAGGTACTATATTTTTATGAATTGTAAAAGATTTTTCAGTGCCCGTCGTTTTTTTTTCAAATCGGTTGTTTCAATTCGGTTTGTGAAGCAGATGTTTTCGATTTTATTATATAAGTATCCATATAAAATAGCATGTAGAAGATTTTATTCATTTCCGGTTTGATCCTGTTTTTTTACGGGTTCCGTAGTAACTAAGAGTAACCCTTATAAATCCGCTATATCCTTCTGTCTGTCCATATCTTACAGCTATTTTACTATTAGATACTTTAGGTATTTTATTACATAAACGAAATTTAACAGGCAGATGTGAATTATGAAAGGCTACAAAGATGAATATTGAAGATTATTCTTTAGAACAATTCTAGTAAAATCACTTGTTTATTACAAAATAGTTCGTTAGAGGTTACGAAAAAACGCATTTTTTTAGTATTGCAAGAGATGTATTATTATTATTACAACAAAAATATAGCTTATGATTCTTTGGAAGCGAAGAGAATCTAATGACACCTTGCACATCAAAATCGGTCAAGCCGTTTAGGCTGTAGGCATAATAGAAACATACTTACATACCACATACATACATTGTAGATATACATATATACATACATACAAACATACATGCACTCGGAAAACATTACCCTCCTTCTTACGCAGTCGGGTAAAAAGTATAATTGAGATATCATTTATACTATACTGGCGACAGAGTAATACATTTTCCTAATCCTCAGCAAATTTAAAAGAAATCAAAGAAAAACTTTTTTAAATATTTCTCCTAAATAAAAAAAAAACATTTGTCACTTTTCTAATATCGCTAACCAGTGTTTTTATACATCCACAAATGTAGTGATGCGCGAGAGAGAGAGTTGCGCGCTTTGCCACAACCGGTTAAATAAAAATATAAATTAATAACACTTCATTAAAATTCTCATTAGTAAAATTACAGAAAGATAACATTAAGTACTTATGGAGAAAATTTTAAATGTCGGCCTTATCATTCAGAGCGATCTCTGCGAGGCAACCATTGTTGTTGTATTAAAATTATGTTATTTCTTGTGTATGGATTCTTCCTTTCGATGAAATCATTAATTTACAAAAGAAATTCCTTGAAGTGAACGTTAAATCACTAGTTTTTGGCACGTCAGTCTGTCTGTCAATAAGAGAGCAGTCTTGAGGGCGTTGAAACCGCAGAAATTGGTGCTGACAGACGAAATGGAAGTAAAAAAGTTTGAAGCCTAGCTCCTTCTTTTAGGAATGAAAACGAAATTAATTATTATCGACAGAATTCGTCGGCTCTGAACTTGGCCTGAATGACATGGTGGATATTAAAATATTGTATTGTTTTACTTCGTATATATTAAGAAGTAAAATAATTTTTTATTTTTATTTTATTTAAATTCTTCATAGGTATAACCTTTTTTTTCAAAAAACGACTGTCATCCGCGCTCGCTCTTCCGTGTGTCAAGATTATGATTAGAAAAAGTGCAGATGTTTACAGAAAACCCCTCAATACTTAGTACCGACCAATACAGCAATATGCAATATCGACTGCCCAGGGCGCCGGCAATTGCATATTATTATTTTTACTAATGAATAAAGTTTGATTGAATTTCAATTAGGGAGCGCTGTAGATATCTCGCCCAGGACGCTGGTGGTATTAAACCGGCCTGTCAACACTTGTCACTTTTTAAAGAAAAACGTGTCGATGGAACTCTGCGATTCTATAATCTAAACCACTTCACTCAGGCACCCAATGAAAATATTCACATTTTTAGAGATTATTCAAAAAAATAAAATAAAGCAAAGTTGGTACACAGAAAATAGTTCAGGGATGACGGATGAATCGATGAATATACATAAAAAAAACATTTATGTTTTTTATGTATGTTCATCGATTACAAGCATGTATGTTTGACTGTAGTCAAACATAAAACCTCCTCCTTTTTTAAGTCTTAAAAATCGCGTAATGTACTGTCGAAAATTTCCGCTATAGTACATACTATAGCCTCGTACCAAATGTATTTTATAATAGGAACAACAATATGCAAGGTATTTGTTGTCTTGGTTAGAATTTAGAGTAGACAAGGACAAGCGGAATAATATCCGAAACTATTCCAATGTTAAACTATCACGTATGCAGTCCAATAAGCAAGAGTCAAGGAATTTGTAGCACAAAACAAAGCCATTTCGTGTTTTCATAAGCGGCAACATTTAGCATTTGACTGGCAACTGCTGTTTTTAGCAAAGCACTTAGTCTTTTGTTTTGTCTAAGTAATAGTTTTTCTCAATGACAAAAGAAAGGGTACTGAAGGTGACAAAGATTAGTCAAATTGCATATTTTTATAGTCGTCTATTAAAAAAAAAATTGTTTGTTGTATGCGAACTCCCCTTAAATATTAATTTTATTTTAATTTAATTATTTATTTTTAAATTGAATAGTATAACTCAATATTCTATGAATATTTTAAGCGTCTACCTGTTGTCATTATCAATATCGAGCAAAAACGAGCAAAAATAATCACGTTTGTTGTAACCCTTAAATGTTTATTTTATTCTGTTTTTTAGTATGTGTTATTATAGCGACAACAGTAATACATCATCTGTGAAAATGTCAACTGTCTAACTATCACGGTTCATGAGATACAGCCTGGTGACAGACGGACGGACAGACAGCGAAGTCTTAGTAATAGGGTCCCGTTTTTATCCTTTGAGTACGGAACCCAAAAAAATACCTACTTATCTGTCGGTTGTCAGGAGTCACCGATATAGCACAGCGGATTGGCAAGTTGAAGTGGCAGTGGGCAGAGCACATAGCACGTAGAACTGATGGCCGCTGGGGCCGAAAGGTTCTCGAGTGGAGACCACGTACCGGCAAGCGCAGCGTAGGAAGACCAGCCACGAGATCGACAGATGACCTCATACAAGTGGCGGGAAGACGCTGGATGCAAGCCGCTTCCAATCGGTCTTTTTGGAAATCCATGGGGGAGGCCTATGTCCAGCAGTGGACTTCTTATGGCTGAGATGATGATGATCTGTCGGTTGGTCGTTTATTTTTGCCCGACTGCGTAAGAAGGAGGGTTATGTTTTTCGTGTGTATGTAACCTATACATATATGTATTATGAATGTGGGCATGTATGTATGTCCTCCTACAGCCTAAACGGCATGACCGATTTTTTTTAAGAGGTGTCGTTAGATTTCTTTTAATCCCTGAGTATCTTAGGCTACATTTTTTAATAAAATAACAATAAGCAATTATTTTGCTAGAATTATTCTAAAGAATGCGCATTTGTAATCTTTTACAGCTATTTTACGCATAAAAACGTACACTCAAGGTATCAAGCGTAACAAAATCGTAAGTTAGGCTGCAAAACTGCTTTTCTGCAAAGTATGCTTGAAGTTGCCTTGAGTCTTGAGGTCTTGAGTCCCGAGTCTTTAGTCTCGAGTCTTGAGTCTTGCGTCTTGGGTTTTAGTCTTGAGTCTTGTCTTGTCTACTTTCTTTATGAAAAGCAGAGTGTTTACCTTGGATAAAACATGTATTTAGGCACTCGACCTATTGGCCATCCGTCTCGTGTCTATATAGGTCACTTTCAACCCTTGTGTAACAATGTACTAATGCGTCGCCGTGTGGCACGAAACGGATTTTTGTGTGAAATCAAACGCAGCGCACAACGTGTGGCGTAATTTACGCAACTCACAACTCAAACAAACGTAATTTAAGCAACTCATAACTCAAAAAAATACGCTCGTATGGCTTCAGTCTAAAGCAAAACTGCGCAAGCCCACGCTAAACCTAATTTCCGTCTTTTTATCTCAGCACTTCCACCAAATAAATTCACAATACATCACCTATAGTTCCTATTAATTGTCAAACTTCCCAACCCAAAAAGGGATGAAACTCCATAAAGTTATTTTTCAAGCCCGCAGAGCACCGTACCAGATAAACTGGCGGCCAAACAAAAGCTTACGGACTCTAACTCCATCTTTACGATTTCCGTTCATCCCTGATATATTGCGAAACATGGAACTTTCGGGATTAATTTTTGGACGCTCTCGTGTTAGAATGAAACTCTGTGTTTGCTGTAACGAAAAATATGAGATAAATTTATGAGACGGTAACGTTCATTTCAAAGCTTGTCTAGATATAGAAAAGTTTATTGGAAAAATCTTTTTACACGACTGAGAAAAAAAAAATATTAGCCCGTTTCAGGTGTAATGAATTGTATTTTTGTTTTTCGTCTCTCTTACACCTATGCGTTAATTATAATTTTATCCCTTTTATGCTTGTAAGTATTCTCACATATATGCATCTCTTTCATACGTTACAGTTGACAAATCTTTTGTGTTGTCATTAGCAATATACAATGCTAAAAATAAGTATAATGATTAAATTTAATGCCCTTAAAATTCACAAATTATAAATTGCACAGAAATATAATTTTAAATTTTACTATGAGTTTCGAACACTTTGCAGCTTCCGCGGTCACAGGTGAGAGTAGATGACAGTTGTATTTTTAACCGACTTCGAAAAAGGAGGAGGTTATCAATTCGTAGCGTATATTTTTTTATGTATGTTCACGAATTACTCCGTCATTCGAGAACAAATTTTTGTGTTTTCTGAATTGGTGTATAGAGAAAGCTCCCAAGTTGGTCCCATAATTATTTCTACGTCGCTTTATTACTTTTTGAATAATTTGTTATGAAAATATTAATTACTATAACCACCTTTATGGAAAAATATTTATGGAAAACGATCCTTATGTACGAGTACCTACACAGAAATCGTTCACAGTCAGAGAAAATCCCTTCCCTACTTCTGTTTTTCTTCTTTTTTGGCTTTAATTATTTTATAATCCGTTAAAAGTTTGTTGAATTTTTTGTCGTTCGGGATTTTGGATATTTGGGCCGTTGGTTGGATTTTGGATTTTGGATATTTGGATATAATATTTGCTAGAGATGTTTTCTAAAAAGTTTAAATATGAGTAAATCGTATATCGATATTGTATTCTGAACAAGATTCTCGAATATGAGCGATAGACCTGTCGAGTACTGCATGAGAAAGTATGCATAAAGCTACTGTATTATTTAATTTAAATTAACATTTTTAGTATATTTTTTATTATATTATTTTATTATAAAATCACTATTTATGTACTCGTAGCCTAAGACACTCAAGGAGTAAAGACAAATCTAACGACACCGCACATCAAAATCGGTCAAGCCGTTTAGGCTGTAATAAAGTTCTTACTCAGTCGAGTAAAAGAATCGCTGAAAAACACTATTATTGTCCAGAACCAACCTTAATTTTACTTTTATTTTAATTATTCTCTGGTGATAAATTTGTGAAAATTGCAACTAACAATATTATAATATTTACAATTCAAATACAACCGTTTAAAAGTAGAACAGACTTACACCCTTAGTAGGGTTTCATTGACGCACCTTTAGTACGAAACTTTAAAAATCAGTAAGTTTTGTTTCATAGGTACAATATAACATCAACCGACTAGTGTAAGAGGAAAGCTTATTTCTCAGTCCGTCAGGCACAGGGCCAGCTCTAGTGGAAAATGCGACGTTATCGGCATCGTGTGAGATACAGCAACAAGTCGTCTTTTGTTTCAGTGATTTAACAGTTCACGATTTAACTGCTTAGGTAGTAAATCTACTACCTTTGATCCGTAGGTCCGGCTGGCTTTGTGGCTCAGTCGGTTGTCTACCTGCTAAGCTGTAGGTCGTGGGTTCGCTCCCCAACCAGGGCAAACATTTGTGTGATGAGCATGGATGTTTCTTTTTTGTCTGGGTGTTTCCATGTATCATATGTATATATTTACAAAAAAAAGTATATAATGTATTCTATCAGCCATCTAATTCCATAGTACAAACTTTGCTTAGTTTGGGCTAGATGGTGTTGTGTGAAACGTCCCCAAATATTTATTTATTATTATAGATTAGGTAGTAGTTCTAAGAACGTAGACCTTGCGAGCACAAAGCCTGTTCTCGTGTGTTACACATGAGTGTAACACACTGTGATGAGTGACACAAGAAGTGTTATGCTTAAGGTTTTTTTTTTTTAATTCATTATAGATATACGATTGACCACCAACTCACCCGATGTTAAGCGACAGTGTGGCCGAGGATGGAGCTCGTCGATCTAGAAGATATCTATTCACTCTAGCCTTGAACATTCCAAGATTGTAAATTACGAATAATGAGGAGTTGTAAAAAACAACCGAGGTGCATTTTGAATCAAAACATAAATCTAATTTGCGAACAAAATGAAATAAAAGCTTTTAACATATCTTACTGGTAAATGAAAAAAGTTGAAACCCATTTTCGGCCTTATTTTAAAACAGATTTGGTTGATTATTGTTCTTATAGAAATAGTCGATGATTTTAAGGCTATGTATATTTGATGCGGTTGCATTATGCTAACATTATTTATGTAGGTATAGGTCGAGAAGTTTTATCGTTTACCATGGCTTTTTATATGTATTGACATTATATTAAAAGAAAAACAAAATACCTGACGCTTGCGTTGTACTTGATATTAAGTGTAGGTACGTTTTTGCGAGAAAGCATGCGCAAAATTGCTGTAAAATGTATTTAGTTGAGCCTGTAGGGAAAAATCCTTTAAAATCACTTATTATTAACTGACTTCCAAAAATAAGGAGGTTTTGATCAAAATCGGTTCGGTACTTTGGTTTTTATAACAAAATAGGTGGAAAAATGTTCCGAGTAAACAAAATTGCGTATTTTGAAGTCGGTTGCTTCAGTTTTGTAATTATAAGAAATTGGGATCCATTAACTCCTGGGTTCATACCTCTTATATACAAAGTACCTAACTTTTTTTCTTTTTACCTTAAACAATTTTACAATATCACATAATAAATATCTACAAAAACTCATTGTTGCTTAGAAAAAAAAAACCTATAAAATATAGACAGACATTCTACTTTACGTCGGTGCTCGAGACTCGTTAGTCGTCGACAAGTTAATACAGATCTCGTGTAATATACGCCACTTCGGTGCGCTACCGCACTTACTACCCAAACCACGTTCCCGGCCAAAATCTGAAATGCTTTAAGAGAAATTCATAGAAACCTCAACAACGCTGCAATATTGTATATTCAGCAGTTGAGTCACGTATGTTAATATCTAAGTCGGTGCCAAATGCACCGGACTGGCACCGTACTGGGAGCAGTAGGCAAACTTTCAAGTACCTGCACAAAAAGTTGGAAGGATTTATTTTGTATTTTAAGCTACGAGTTGAGCTCCATGGATTTACCAGTTTCTTTTTTTACCTTTATTTGGTCTCAAAGCGGGCAGCTATCTCTCTCGCGCATCTCAACATTTTTACCCGACTGCGTAAGAAGAAGGGCTATGTTTTTCGAGTGTATGTATTATGTTACTATATGATCGCCTACCGCCTAAACGGCTTGTCTGATTTTGATGTGCGAGAGAGAGTGTCGTTAGATTCTTCTTTTCTTCCAGATATAGGCTATTTTTGTTGAATAATAATGATACCTATATTCTATATAAAAAATGCGTTTTTTCGTAACCTCCAACGAACTTTTTCGTAATAAACAACTGGTTTACTAGAGTTGTTCTGTATTATGCGCATTTATAATAATTTCCACCGATTTTATGCATACTTTCTCACAAAAAAACGTACACTCAACAGCATATCAAGCGTAACGAAATCGTAAGTAGACTGCAAAAACTGCTTGTCTGCAGTTAGGTATGTTATTTATCTTTTAACAGATACTTGTTATGCTTATAGAGTCATTGAGTAGTGATGTTGGAAAAGTGATACATGAATTTGTTTATTTTAATTAGATAAGAGAAATATTATAAAAACATAAAACTTTTATTGAGATATAATTTATATTGGCGACGGAGTAGTGAAAAAATATATTTTTATACTGCTCAGCTTAAAATATATAATGTGGTAAGTTTTAGTACCCTTACTGCATACGTACGTACTACAGATCAGTGCATGTCCAGTATTGGGCTACGTGACACTGGGAATGTGAGAGGGTGTTGCAGTGGAGTGAATGACAGTGCAAATGTTGGAACTTAAAAGGTTCATCGTAAATTAGCTAAAATATTAATAATTTTAGCTTATGAATTTTAGCTCTGAAGGTCAAGTCAAAAGTAATCGCGAGAGAAAGCAAGCCCAACTGTAAAGAGTGCTTGAAAAGGTTGATTAAAAGTAGCAAGACGCAAGACGTGTGTCTTGTGGATTGTGTACTTGTTGGATTGATTGTGCCACACATTGGATTCAACTTTGCGTCCAAGCTTGACTCCAATTCGAAATGGCCAACTTTGTAATATTGAACCCAACTACTGCGCCATACATTGGCTTCAGTATCTATAGCCAATGATTGGAAATAGACAATTGCATTGGCCATAATTATAGATAGATAGATAGATAGACTCTTTATTGTACACACCTTAAAAGTAATAACAAAGTACTTAATTACACTAGTGCAACAACAGACGGCCTTATCGCTAAAAGCGATCTCTTCCAGGCAGCCATAAATACTTATAAAAAAGAAAATACTAAAATTACTGACTACTTAGATACTTAGGAGTGGAAATACTTATATATATAGTTTCTGCCTATCCGAAAAAAACGAATGTATACCTAAGTGGAATATTATGCTTTCTGAATGAAAGCTACCCCAAAAAAAATAAGATTATGTTTTGATTTTTATTCTATCTATATTTATATTTATATAAATACATACAAGTTGTTTCTATTAGCCTGTATCATCCCATTGCTAGACAAAGGCCTCCCCAGGCTTTTGCATTGTTGATGATTTTGTAGGTTGGTATACAAACTTAAGTCGAAGGTATTAATTCGTCATAAATCATTTCTTACAAAACACAAAATACTCCCCCATATAACAGTTTTTTGAAGTGAAAACTTCTTTAGCGGCGTTGTGCATTTTTGGGATGGGTAAAAATGTTAAACTCGCGTCAGGTGTCATGTGACCTGATTGAAAATTCGTAAGACGGACGGATTATTTTAGTCAGAAACCTATTCTAACGTTCTGCATTTAAAGTTAATTATTGTATGTACATGTTTGTCTTTCTAGCATGACGTCATTTCGTTGCGCCGAATGCTTATTTTCGACACATGCACGTAAGTCTCGTTAGCTCAATAGGTTAGAGCACCGATATAAATTTCAATTTGTCCATCGGAGGGCGGAGGTTCAAATCCTTCACGAGTCAGTCTTCTTGCTATTTTTTTTAATAGACATCTTGAGATGAATCTTGATCTTGAAACGATATAAAGTGTTTAAAATATGGAAATGTTTTCACTTCTGCCAGCACTCCTGGAGTGCAACCCGTTGTTTTTTTTTGTTTGTTGTTGTTCCAAACAAAAAAAAATTGGATTAAATTGGTCCATCCGTTTGAGAGCTACGATGGCACAAAGAGTGTGCACACATTTGCACACGACAAACTTAAAAGACCCCTCTTTTTTGGTGGGGGTTAAAAATGTAGCACATGACATTTGGTATGTAAACACAAATATATTGACACATCTCACATCAAAATCGGTCAAAGTCATTTAAGTTTTAGGAGATGATAAATAGAAACATTCATTATATATACCTACATAACCACATATATATTCCCAAAAACATAAGCCTCCTTGCCCAGTCGGGTAACAAATTCTACACCAACCAAACCACCCAATTAACACAACACAACACTTGCGGAAAGAAGACAGGGAATTTAAGACGTTGGTTAAAGTTAAGTAACGTTTTTCGGTAAGGCCCTAAATGTCTCCCAATAAATTAAATATCGTAATTTCATTATCACTGTTTTAAACTGAAGGTCGCGGTCGTCAAAAATGTCCAATTTTCTCCCCGCTCAACATTTCCCTCAATTTTGTTCAATTTTTCTCTCTGGCAACGCCGTTAATGGTGACTTGGCTAATGAATGACGTAATTCATTTGGTCGTCCATTGCCAGGGCTTGGAGACACTCGTAAATTAGACGTCTGAGTTGGCAGACTATGTTTAATTGTATATTTATGAAGTTTTTAGAGTTTGCTTCATTCTGTTATGAAAAATTTTAAATTTTAAATTTATTATAAATGGGTTCCGTAGCAGCACTTCACTATAAGTGGATTTAGTGAACTGCTTGTTTAATACTATGAACATATTGATTGATTTTCTCTCCAAATACGTGTTCATTACATGTTCATTGTTGTTCATTTTTTATAGTTGTTCATTGTTGTACATGTTCATGTTCATTTCTAATGCCTTAATTATGTACCTAATGTTATTTTATCATGGTGTCAATAAAGTGTTTTTGTATTGTATTGTATTGTTATGATTTGATTTTATGACTCGTTAACTCTCTCAAATTTGCTTATAACTCGTTAACTTGTTAAGCCTACTTAGCTATGATTCCTTTTAATTTCATTATAATTATATGCTACTAGCATGAACATGTTTCACATCTCTAAAGTCAACCGTTTAGCCGGTAGGGGTCCCCACACTTGAGTCTAACAAATATTACCATTTTAAAGTTTCACATTTTTCATACATATAAATAAATTGAGAAATGGTTTTACCATACGTACAATATTTTGATTACATATCCAACGTTACCCCACACTATGGGGTAGGCAACAAATATATCCATGTATATCCATCAAATTACAACTTTCTATTACAAATAGTCATTGAACTAAGACAGACAGACAGGCAGACAAACAGACAGACGAATAGACATGGCGAAACTATGAATTTTTATTTTACTACGAAACCCTACAAACTTATTAAAATAACCGTCTTCGTATTATTTCCTATTACAGCGTGTTTTCGCCTTAAATTATTGATAATTGGAATCACCGTAAAACATTTCCCTGTCAACTAACAAAATTAAATGAACATTAAATTTCTCTTCGTAGTAAAGTGGATCTTAGTATCAGCGGATCAAATAGGACAATTTATCCAAAATCTTAATGACGGCGTTTTGGTGACGTGGCAACAATAAAGATAAACCAACAGTATGGATTATAATACTATTTCAAATAGTTTATATATGGATGGTTACTTTAACAGGTAATTAAAGTAAAGACGCCTTTTAGGAGCTGATTTCTCGTGTCTAAAGCAATAGAATTGTGACAAAAGCTTTTGATTGTAGGAAAAAGAGGATTAGCTCAGGTTAAAGCAAAATGTAAGTTTCTGTCCGGGGTCTTAGCCAGAAAAATTACATTTTGTACAGTCTTATATAGAAAATAATCACAGTTTTCCGAATCATCATCATTATTTCAGACACAAGGACTGTCCACTGCTGGACATAGGCCTCCCCCATGGATTTCCAAAAAGACCGGTTGGAAGTGGCTTGCATCTTGTGTCTTCCTGCCGCTTGTATTCTACCTTGTTGGCTGGTCTTCTTATGCTGCGCTTGCCGGTGCGTGGATACCACACGAGAACTTTTCAGCCCCACCGGTTTTCCGGATAGGTGTGATGAAACTGTAGAATTAGTAACGATGATGCAACATGATATTTTTAATGGTTTTTTTTATTCAAAAATAGGCGTGTGCCTCTAACTCGTCTGACGATAAGCGACAGTTGCGGTCTACGATGGAGCGCGCTTGCCTAGAAGGAACCTATTCACTCGTGTTTTGAAGACATCCAGATTTGACCAGGTGGACTACAAAATGCTGGTGTTTCTCTGACCCAATACATAGCATCGCCATTGAACGTGACAAAGTTTTGTAAAATTCTGGCTAAGCTACCAACATGTAGTGAGCTCGTTTGTGACACAAAATTCTGGATAGGCTACCAACATGTAGTGAGCTCGTGTGTAACACAAAATAAAAATGATTTGGGCTTAATCGTGAAACCCACGATATTTATTGTAAACACATATATCTTTAGCTCGTAAACATACAAAATATAAGTATACGCCGAAAATTCACTTAACAATATAAAACATTATTTTTAACCGTAACCGTGGATATGTATACATGTATGCATGTAGGTATGTATGTATGTTTATTTATGACAGCCTACAGCCTAAATGGCTTGACCGATTTTGCGAAGTATCATTAGATTCGTCTACGCTTCCCGAGTATCATATATAGAGACTACATTTTTCGTAATAATAATAATACATCTCTTGCGAAAAAAAATGCGTTTTTTCGTAACCTCTAGCGAACTATTTCGTAATAAACAAGTGATTTTACTAGAAATATTCTAAAGAATTTGCATTTATAATCCATTACAGCGATTTTACGCATACTTTCTCACAAAAAAACGTACACTTGGCAGCGTATCAAGCATAACGAAATCGTAATTTACACTGCAAAAATTGCTTTTCAGCAGTCGGGTATTTTGTTTTTATTTTAATATACACACTTGTACACAAGGTATTTTTTACACCTCACTTGACCGGTACTTTTTATACAATAAGTACCTATAAGTATTTATGTTGTCGTCAGACCAGAGACGCCTGATCATAAATCTTCTTCTTCTTCTTTTTTGTATTGGACCCGCATTAAAGCATTTGCCAGTGTCAAGTATTAGGAATTTTTTAAAGTTTCTTGAATAAAACAAGTTATATAGTGTTCTAGTCACAGTCTAAGTCTTGTAAACAGTCATTTTCAAATTTAAGTCTTGCCTCAGTAAAGTGATGGCGACTTTACTAGAAGCTTCTATGGAGTTTTGCCGACAACGTAAAATCACACGTTTTACTGCTTTATTTCACTTGCCCACACTCACGCACTTTATCTAACACTTAATGAATAAAACACCACCATTTTTATAGCATTAATGTTCAAAATAACACAAATTTAGGAAAATAAAACAAAACAACAACACGTTACTAAGACGTTCCCGCCAAAACTCTAATAAATCACTATGGCTGAAATTAAACTGGAAATCGCTGAGACATCGAGCTTCATCATTTGAAATTCGAAATCATTCGAACAGAAAAATGCTATGCTACGTTTTTAGAAAAATGCTGTTTTTATGTGGGAATCTATCACCGTTGTCTAAAATGACTTACTGTTTTCGTCTCTAAGTTCACGTGAAACAAGGTAACTAATCCTCGAAGCAAATATTAAATCGTTTCATGTTGTTTTAATTAAAGACCGAGGTACGCAATCAATATCGTAGGAGCCAATTAAAGAGACGAGTGGAGAGGTACGTTTAATCGAACGTTCCGTTAAAATGGCATCGCTGTTATAAGCTCGTGATTTGAAGGAAGTCATTGATCTTCCTATAAATAAAGGTATAGTCACAAATTCAATTTTATTTATTATTAAGTAAATCTAACATTAAAAAAAGTACATATAAGTAAAAAAAGTATAAGCAATAAGCGTTTGAACTTATAGACTTCATGAGTTTAACAAAATAACTCTATGAGGCAAAGACAGAGTGTAAGTAATTCTTGTTTCAAATTCCGATTACATTCTTAGCAATACTGTACTTACTACTGTAACTAATTAGATGCGATCTCATACATGTGGCAGGAATACGCTGGATGAAAATTACTTTCAATAGGTCTATTGTAGCGCTCGTGGCTTAGTTTGACTAGGTGTTCTCGAACGATCACCAATGTCAAGCAACGGACGGAACGGTCAGTCTTCGGATGGGTGATCGTGAGTGCTATTTCCTTCTGAGGGCTACCGTGGGTCGGATGACAAGTTAAATTGTAGGTCCCGGTTGTTTGTTCTTAAAAACTGCTATCGTGAAGCCACCGGTGCTTAATAACTCTGAAACTAGGGCTAGCCTCTCAGTCTATTCGAACTTACTTACTTACCGGTCTATTTGTAAATCCATAGGAGCTTATATCTAGCAGTAAATTTCTTATAGATCATATATAGATCAGATACCTAACAGTCAATCATTACCCGGTTAGAACACTAACCTTCGTCGAAAATCTGCTGAACCGTGTCTGATAAAATTGGTAAACGAAAAGGAAAATAACTGATAAGACACTTGTCGATAGCGTAGTCTGCTCTCTTGCCGCAGTGTAAAAAGAAACAGTATGAAACATTTCGTTATAGATTTTTTGTATTAACCAGATTTATTTTGAAGTTTAGGTAAATACTGAAACTAGTAGAAACAAGTATATTATAACAATTGTCACTAATCACATTAATTAATTAATTAAATGCATAAAAGAAAAGAATTATTGTATAACAGGTTTATTATTATATGCATACATTTGCCGGAACGTGGTCTCCACTTGAGAACTTTTTGAACTCATCGGCCATAGTTCTACGTTCTATAGGTATGGCCACTGCCACTTCAACTTGCTAATCATCTATGCTGTTAATATTTATACGCCATATATTTTAACATTACCCAACTGAATAAACTACTACTCTTTCTGTTCTATACGACACTGTACAAGGAAATAGAGTGTCAGCTTAAAGATCGTAAGTGTCAGCTGTAATGGACGTAAGTGTCAGCTCAAACGGCGTGAATGTCAGCTGATGTAGACGTAAAGTGACCACACAAAGTGATTATGAGAGTATAGTCCTAACGATGTAGTTAAGCTAAAGCGGGTTAGCTTAGGATAACCTTAGGATTTGTAGTTTAACCATCTGTAATGAAATTCGGAGATATTCAGAGACAGTCAACATTTACCACAGAAGTCGCAGAAAGTCAGCACATTTCTCAATGAAATGCCAAAAATACGTACTTAGCGATATCGGTCCACGTTCTTAATGCGTACTGCACAGAAATGGAATTATTTGCCGCCATCTCTGTTTCCTGAGAAATACAATCTTGGAATTTTCAAGGCTTGAATGAGTAGATATCTTCTTAAGTAAACCACGTGAAATGACCCTTTCCATTTCTACCAGTAGGTATATCCTACGTGTTATCCTACAAAACCGTGTTCGAGTGGAGTCTGTAGTGTTACCGTTCATTAGCCGTCTCGAGCCCTAAAATATATTATCACGTTACGTTACGTCGCTAACGTCGTTAGTAAGGCTCGCTACAGACTCGCGACTGATGGCGCGACATAATCGTAATATCTTTATTACTTATACATAAAAACTCGTTAATTAACTGTCGTTGAGAGAAGGCACTATTGTGCAGATTAAGCTTTATTTGACAAGGGTGATAAATATCACGCAAAATTCAAAACCAAAAAGGCACAAACTTAAATTTATCCGCTCATAATTACAGTTGTATAAAAAACAAAAAACCGACTTCAAAATACGCAATTTGTTTACTTGGATGATATTTTTCCCAGTTATTTTGTTATAAAATTAAAAGTACTGAACCGATTTTGATAAAATTTATATGGAACCACCTCTAAAGTGTAACCTACTAAACAAAATAGGAATCATTCAAATAAATTCAGAATTGACGGAGTAATTGATGAACAAACATACAGATGAATTGAAAACCTCTTTCTTTTTGGAAGTCGGTTAAAATGAGTCAATTTTTGTCTTTTACTTTCCGAAATGTCTTATTACCACTGACAAACCGAGATGAGCTGCTAGTACTAACTCTAACCTAAACAATACATTTTGGGTTCTACCTTGACTTTAGACTAGACATGTTACTTAGCTTTAGTTATTGTAGCGATAACTGGACAAAATTTCATAAAAATCGGTTCAGCCGCTTACGCGTGAAAAGGTTACAAATATACAGAGATCAAATCTAGGTCACCGCATCGCGTTTATCTTTAAGTTATACAAACAAACAAATATTTTTGTAGTTATATTTTAAAATAACCGAATGAACTTATAAAAAAAAATTGTTCCAGAAAACACTACTATGCAACATAACAAGTTTTAGACAAAAAAAAAACATTTTGACCCAAGTTAATTTAATTATATAAAAATCGTTTTTACGTTAATAAAATTTGTAAATGACAATTTTATGCATGAAAATTGGATTAAAATTATTGTTTTGTCGAAAACTTGTGATGTTGCTTTTTAGTGTTTTCTGGGACGATTTTTTACCATTACGTCTCCAAAAATGTTAGTATGCGCGAGCGAGACGGACGATGGTCGAACTACAGACTTAACGCACGTCTATATCCAGCCTTACGGTAACTAGAGATACGTTATCTTACAATTACTAGATAATTACGACGAGGTGTCCAATTATATTAAATTAGGACACTATCGGGGAGAGATCGTTACACTTTGCTAGTTAGTCGGGGGTTGTGAAAATAGTCCATACAGAGAGAAAAGATACTTCAACTTTTGGTTTATGGTTTTTAACCGATTTCCAAAAAGAAGGAGGTTTCAATTCGACTGTATGTTTTTATGTTTGTTACGCGATTACGCCAATTGTGAATTGTTTTTTTTTGTTTGATAGGTAATTCAGAGATGGTTTTTTACAACAAAGTAACTGAAAAAATGTCGTACAAGCGTATAACAATCGAATTGCGTCAATATCATTTTCAATTTTTTGAAACTTAAATTATTGTTAAGATGTTTCACAGCTCCGCCCATGTCACATATGCTACAGGTAAATATTTATATAGTCTCAGAATTTGTAAGAGGTCGTTGATGGAGGAGAACACAGGTTGATCGTGCACAGAATAGAGGTACTATTATATATATATATTTATATACAGAGCTTAGAGTGGAAAATTTCTACAGTAGGTACCAACCAATCTGTGATACAAATAGTAGTGTTTGTGTTTCCATTTCTAAAAAAAGAAACCGGACCAGTGCGAGTCAGACTCGCCTCTGCAGAATTAAAACCATATTTGCGTATATGGTTTTAATTCTGCAGAGGCGAGTCTGACTCTTAGTCTGTTGCTGTAGAAAGAAAAATCAAATTTCTCAGTTTTCGTAAAAAAAGTCACAACCGAATATGTCGTAAAAAACGCACTTTTCGACACTCACAAGGGAATCAAAACCTATGGGGTACTCCCCGTTGACCTAGAACTATGAAATTTGGCAAGAAGCATTGTGTTAGAGTACACATACTTATAGGAAAAATCCGAAACTGGATAATTTAATTTAATCACAAAAAAATGTGTCTTTACGCAAGGAATGAGGGTCCAAATTTTAAAGTGAATTAACCGTATCACGGGGGTATCATATGAAAGAGCTTCGTTAACACAAGCTAAAACATGTTTTTAAATATTTTAACGATGTATATTTTCGATTTATGAAGGAAAATATAAAAAAATAGATAATTTCCCCCTTTTATGTACTAGTTTGTACGGACACATCGGTGGGCGAGTCGGACTCGCTCTTGTTCGTTTTATTTACATCAAATAGATTTGCGATTGATCACCAACTCACCTGGTGATAAGCAACGGTGTCGCCGAGGATGGAACTCGTCGATCTAAATGATAGAAGATCAATCCGCTCTAATTTTGAAAATTCCAAGAGAAGACGGCAGAGAGTTCCAGTTCTGTGCAGTACGCATCAATGAGAATCGAAATCACCGTTGGTGATGAAGTCATCTTTATTCTGTTACCAGCATTGCAGAAAGCGTAATGATATTACATTGTTTTCTTATTTGCCTAACAACAAATAACGAATTCCAAGAACCCGCAAAGAAAAGCAAGAGTTTGTTTGTACCACAGCTACTTACGAATTAAAATTAAAATGAACAGTAATTGCGGCACTCTTCAGTTGTGAAACTTTTTAATTTTGCGTCGGAAACTTGGGGGCATTGTTAGCCTTGTTGCAGGGAGAGCGGGAACTTGGGGGCATTGCTATCCTTGTTGCAGGGAGAGTGGGAACTTGGGGGCATTGTTAGCCTTGTT